>CM062582.1:17891695-22891695 GCA_031468815.1 Morus bassanus | reverse complement strand
GAAAAACCCCAGTCTCATTACAAGCAACATACTTCATTAGTGTCTTTTACCTTTGGAAAACATTAACATCTAGAACCAGATCCATGGACGTATGCATACATGAACCTCACATACTCTGATAAAGAAAACGTTGAGACGCTGCCGTGCCTTAAACTCCAGAAGGTCTCTTGCAAACTGAGACTTCTGAGTATTTAAACACACTCTAACCTGTCAGTTAAATTTTGCACCAGCAATCTCCAAAAGCTGTTAAAAACAACAACAGAGGACCCAAACAACAGTTGTCTCCAACCTCAGGCTAAGGAATAGCCTCGTCGAAAAGATCAAACCTTATTTACGAGTTCTAAAGAAACCCTCACCCCTCCAGACTTGAAACTTATGCCCCACGCAATTTTGAGGTAGGAAACATTTGGGAAAAAAAGATACAAGCTACTCTCTGCCACCCAAGTTTTTCAAATAAACAGTATTAACAAGGTGTTTAAGATATCATCCCAATCCTAAAATAGTTCTCCTCTGCCGCAGGACCACACAGGAGACGTTCTAGGTGGATTGGTTTACTTTTAGCAAGATTAAGGGAATGAGAGACTTAACAGAAGCTCAGTTACAACTTCAGAGCTGAAGAGACCACCATCGCTCCATAACAGTCATCTGTTCAAAACTAAATATATGTTTTGATTAAAATGTTGGAAGTAATTTCTAATGACACCCGAGTGAATTTGTCTGCACCATCTTGTATGAAGTCTGGCTTCTAGACAGAAGGGTGCCACAACGTTGACACTGAAAACGTTCTTCATGACTTGCCCAACAAATGTGCTCAGTCACACATTTTTAATACTTACAGCTGTGAAAAGCCCAGTGCAATTTTGATCTAGGTATTGCTAGGACCTCACAGTTTTGACCTAGGTGAGGTCTGTGACCCAAGTAAAACAAGAAAAGCTCAACCAAATGCCCATCCCAACTCCACGGACACATAGCCCAAGGTTCCCACACTCCGCGCCAAGTGTCTTCTTCTGGAAACTCTTTTAAAATCTCTTTTTGACGTCTAAAAAACTGACAATTCCAAAACATTTCTCTGTGCTTTCCAAAAAGTTTAGCTGTTACTTAAATGCTTATTCTAAAGCAGTGCTAATAGTTTCCATGCTAAAATATAAAAGTGACCACAAGCTTTTTATCACAGCCCAGACAGATCTTCTGCCCTTGCAAAGACCATCTGGTGGATCAAACACATCAGGTCAGTCACCAGAAGGACCTCTGGCAACTTCCTAAAAGCTGCAGAAAGTTGGCTGGCTCCTGTGGCCACCGACAAGAATGACCCACATGGGGGGAAGTCAAGGTGTAAATGCTCTGTAGAAGAGCTGGGGAGGGGAAAAAAAAAGCAACTAGCAAATTAGAGGACACTTTTTTCTGAAGACAAATTAAGTATTAATGCTTATCTCTCAGGGTACTGTGAGAACTGATTGCCTGTAGAAATTCTTCCCGAAGGAAGAGTAAGATTGAGATGGAAAGCCCTCATATCGCAGACACCAAAACCCCCTAAAAACGCAGAGAAAGAGGAGACACAACGTACTCGGACACATGGGAACTCTGACATAAGCGAGGATATCAACTTTCATCCTCCCTTACTGATCTGGATCAGGTTCCTGATGCAACTGTGCCAGGAAAGCAATAAAAAAAATTGCTCCCCTCCACCCTCACATAGAAACGACATCAGCAACCGCCCACAGCATGTAAGAACTATTTTCTAGCCTGAAGCTACATCCCTCAAGATTTGAGAGCTCTACTCCACGGGGACAAAAAAGGCAAATGCGCAGCCTGAAGGGTGGTGCTCACCCTGGAGGGTTCTGTGCATCTTCCCAGTGACTGCAGAACTTCTTGCTGTTCTTCACAAGAGAAAACTCCACTGTTAAGAACTGCGAGCTGGGAAGAAAGTTATCTATCAATCCCAGAGTAAATTAGATTTGAGCTGATTTGAGCTGTTATTTAACAATATGCTCACAGGTCACATTAGGACCAGGTCTGTCCTCTCAACTATTCATTTATGAGGCCTGTAAAGTTTGCATTAAGAGTTTCTATAATGCAAACATGACATTACTTTTAGATAAATATTTTCCTTCATGGTTGTAGTTATTTTATGCCTTTACTCTTATTGCCAGAGAAGCAGAGTCATATCCTAAGCACTTCTGTGCTGCTTCCTAAGTGATCAGCCCCATAAAGCGACACCCAGTACTTCCTGAAAGGTCCTATCCCTGCTTCTAGAAGCGTCCAAGAGAACTGAACAACTCAAAGGACTGAGCCCTTGAAGTGTTTCATTCTTATTTCAACTTGAAAAAAAGAAACAGGATTAAGTTATTTTCCAGCTCTATCAATGTTGTTAAAAAAAATTAATTAAATGCAAACCTGACTGCTTCTTTCCACTGGCTAGGAAGATGACATGTTCTGGCATAAGCTAAGTTGCTCATTTGAATATCCTAAAGCTACACAAAGCATGAAATTTTCAAGCTTCTATGAAAAAGCTTTTAATAAATGCAATATAACAACATATTGACTTTAAATATTATTTTCTAAGTATGAAACCGTGCCTCCTGAGTTTCAAAACATTGTTCTGGTTATTCAGGCCTTGAAGGAAACCAGTTTATTTACACATTGAAAACATACTACTGAAATTCTACACCCAAATATCTATCTAAATCAACTTATAAGTTATGGAAGCAACACACACCACGGTTCATTGAAAAGTAATTCCAAAAAAACTTCTGACCAGTGACAAGATGCAGAGCACACCGTTGAAATTAAAAAAAAAAAGACAAAAAATTAGAAAGGAAAACCCTGCAAAGAACAGAAGCAGCAGCAGTGTCCTCACAGGTCTCATGGTGCAGTCACGACGTTACCGGTGGTGAAAAACAGCTGGAAAGCTAGTAGGGTATTCCTCTGCAAATAAAATACACAGAGCTCTAGGAAGACAAGCCTCTACTTTAAAGAGCACAAGCCCTACTACGTACCTGAAAATACACCTTGGTGATAACGCAGTAATGGCCACAGGGAAACCATAACCGGTCAACAAACAGGTAGCTGGAGTTTACACCTTTAAGTAACTGCAGATCCGAACAGATGAAGCAAAATATTTCAAACCCTGCCAAGATTTACAAGATGGGAACTGCAAGTTTCTACAGCAAGCGCATGTGCTCCAGGATTCTGAAATCCAGGTTAAGTATCTGGATAACTAAGTACAGTTCTCCCCTACGGGACAAATTTGGTCTTGAAGTGGAACTGAAAATTGAGTCTGTTTTACGGTAATTTTTTCCCGCTCAAAAGACACAAGTTCTGCCCATCTGTTTACCAACCTTCCTCAATTTCAGGGGAAAAAGTTCTGTTTCAAAGAATGGAAACAATCCAAAGAAATGGCTATTGGTCATGCAGACAAGCCCACCACAACAGGAACACATATTCCATAGCACCTTGCTCATCTGAGTTTCCTCCCTATGGTGAGGAATACCTAGTTCATAGCAAGGAATAAATATCTAAGTATTTTTAAAAGCTTTTCTTACAATCTTCAAGTAAGAGCTGGTAGAGCACCAGCCAGCAAAGTGGCAAATGTAAGCGTAGCTGGTCTACTTTGTCCTATGCGATGTATTTCCAGACATGCGACATGCCACGCTGTGTGCTGTACAGACATGGATGTCAGTCTTCTGAGCCAGTGAGACCTCCTGGGATTATGCCAGGGAAGCACCAAAACTCAGACCATGTTAGTGCCAGAGCTGTGTAGTACCTGTCCTAAATTAACCTAGAGAGCATTATGGAATGGCAGACACGTGCACAAAGTTGGTACAGCTGGTATGATACAAACAGGATCTGATCCAAAAGTTATTGTCCAATCGCTTGCATTCCAAATCTTGAACAATTTATTTTTTATTTTAAACTTGACTCTAAGGGAGAGGAATCATCCAGATTATTAAAGCCAACAGTAACAACGCTATTTCCAGGAAAGGCTCCCTACCACGAGACTGCTCAGAGCAGTCAGTTGTTGTCAAATCCAACAAAACAGAAGTAATATCAGGAGTTCACAAGATTCATACAAGCAGAAGTTTGCATTCAGGTTTCTGAAGGCACTAAGGCCACCAGCTCTGATTCAATCTGCTTCTGTGAGTCAGAAGTGTGCTTGACGTATCCTGTCAATGTATGGATACAAACAAGCTTTTTAAGAACTCTCTTACAAAACACGACTTCAAAAACAAGCACAAAAATACAGCGAAAGCAAAGGATTTCTTCAAATTGTAAGAGATTACGCAAACGTCAAGCAAAGAAGAATTATTTTGATACACAAACTGAAGACTGTTTTCCTTGCACAATGTGAGAAGAGGTTCAGGCTGTAATGCTTTAGCTGCACAGCGGGTCAAATTAGTCTAGTTAAAACAGGTTACACTTAAACCAGGGGCTAAAACACACCAATAAATTACTTAAATTACCACATTCGAGCAGTCTCATGGTAACAGACCACGTGCATTTTTTTTAGTTCATGGAAAATGCAAGTATGAGATCATACACATGAGGTTTAAGCAAACAGACTTCACCCAGCATTTGTGACAGGCCAGGAACATGCATATAGTCATTATCACAGTTCAGCTGATGCGTGCTAACACACTAAAATAATGTGCTTCTGTGGCTAAGCTTTAAATATTTATTGCTAAATTGGTTAGCCTGCTACAAGTTTGGGGATGTAATCACATCTTTACGTAAGAACATAAGTGTAAATTATCACGGTTTTGAAGAGTCTAAGGATGACGGTTTATATATATGTTTTTATAAAGTGTATATTTTAAGAAATCTAGGCATTAAAAAGCAAAATGGCAGTTTACAATACACCAAAAAGCTGTTTACATAATACCTCCCAAAACTGAAGAATTCTTCTACATAATTATCACCCAACATTTTGAAATGCACAAAAATACATGATGTGTGTGTGTATATATATACATATATATATGAAGCAGATTAAACCTTCTGATGAAAACAGTCATTCTGTTCAATACCAACATGCACCATCTTGCGAGTACTTGAACAGTACTAAAGCTACTTACATCCACGCAAGTATTAAAGGCTGCCTTTATCCCTTCAAGTAACCGTAGTATGACAAACCCAATCGGAGTTATAAGTTAATGGTACGGATCGCTTCACTAGTCTGGAACACTAACACTTCACATGGCATAACTGAAAGCAACGGGTCCCCATTAAAGAGATATCAATGTTGAAGTTATTTAATAAAGCAGATAAAAATACTTTATCCAAATTTATAACCCTGTATTTAACATGGTTAAACCCTTTCCTCCCAAAATACCTATTCAACTCAGGAGACTATAACATGGTTACCAATTTTTTTTTCCTTTGTATCTTGTAAGAAATCCATCTGCTGATTGATCTTTCGCTCACAGGAGACTTGCAACTTTGGGGAGAAAAGACTTGTTTTGTACTTACGTAGTTTCACATCTCATTCTATTCTACATGGATCAGCTACCGTTCAGTTCTTTACTTGATTTCTTCTGTTGCATTTGACAATTGTGAACCAAACAGGAAAGGGCTTGGGAAAAATGGGGTAAACTGCTCTTCACAAAGTTGAGACTGGCACATTACACTTGAATTTTAGTGCATAGTCATAACATGAAAACTAATTCTTCATTAGAGGGGACCTAACCTCAGAAAAAATACACCCCCATCATAGGAAAACTAAAATCTGCTTGGTCGCCTTTCAATTCAATGAACAGCACATTAGCAGTGATGTAACGCAAAAATGCGATTTCATCCTCTAACACAGCTGATGTGCGATCGCTTTCCTCAATGCAGCAGTTGTGTTAGACTAAAGAATACACTGTTGTAAGCTGTGTGCAGCCAACATCACAGATCGAACAATCAAAAACTTGTCAAAGCACAGGGTTAATTAGTGGCTATGTCATAGTTGCGTAGTATCAATGGGTACCCATTTTGAGCAATATTAACAACTGCTCTCTTCTAATCCACAGATAGATCGTGAAACATGATTTCAGACATGTTTGAAAGATCAGGCCTCCACCAATGCAACAGGTGGTTCTATACATAAATGTTCCTTTTCAGAAAAAGCTTGATGATGGTCTTCAGGACATATACCAACTCTCTAAAAGATGAAACAACTACTTTTGTGTCTTTATATCAAAACGGTGATTTCTGATTCCCAAATACTTTATAGTATATCTGCTTATTCTCCTTCCATGTAGAAGGCACCGTTCCAGCCAACAGCTTCTAAGGCTTGTCTTTACTTTTGGCTACTTGTATTTTTATTAAGAATGCAGTTGTCATGGTTTCATAAGGGCCTTGCAGTATTGTACATCAGAAGATAATTCCTAGGAATCTTCAATTAAAAAAAAAAGCAAGCTGGAGAATTCTTGCTTTCACAAGTGCCATGCTGATGGCAGTTTTCTGATAGATTTCTTTTCACTCTTCCAGCGGGTCAGCTCCATGACCTGATCAATTCCATGACTGAGGAGCTCAATTCCATGAGCTCCAACTAAAAACAACATATCTGAGCAAGGCCACCTAGTCGGTCACTTATCAGTGTGCTACCACCCACTTCAGCTGTTTGCTACACAGGAAATGCATTTCACTAAAAACAGAGTTTACTTTCTTTATCCAAAGGCCAGTTATACAAGTCTCTCTAAGACAAAACTTCCAGCTAAGGGCGTGGGGTGAAGAGAGAGTGAAAGTTATGTGGAAATGAGATAAAATCAATGATGTTTATGTGGAAATACCGAACCTCCTCTTACCTCAAGAGTTCTATCAGTTCTTCCTTCCCTAATTCATTTTTTACATTTGTTAGTAAGTTATCAAAAATTTTCTTCCAGGGACCAAAAAAAAAAAAAAAAGAGTCCTAAGTTTAAAAGACTGTCAAATACTTTTATATTATTTCACCTTAAAGCACTACCTAAGAGATGTAACAGGAAAAAACGCTTCATAAAACCTGGGAGAACAGTAAGTTATGTCTAATTACTGTTGACACTCTCCTGACCTGAATTTGCTCCCGTTGATAAACGTTACACGGTGAGTGCCTGCTGTAGTATGAGCAACGTGCCGTACTGTCCCTCAGTCTTCTTTCTGCAGAGAAGAAAAAAGTAAGAGTAATTTTCTTTTTAGTGACTTGGCAAGCATGAAGTCTTAAGGAAAAAGGAGCAGAAAACAACCTACATTCAATAAAACAGCAAAAGACATCAGAAAACAGCCAATGATTAACTAGAATCAGCAAATAAAACTCAAGGAAGACTCCACTGGGAAAGACCCAGAAGACCTCACGCAGCCGCCTTGCATTTATTCAGTACGCACAGAATGCAAAACCTGACAACTGAGTAAACACTGCACATACATCCAACGCCGTACTCGCCAAAGACACACCACTGCTTAACCTACAATCTAATTAGTGAAAGGTAACTTGAACGCTGTGAAGATGGTTCCTGTATGAAGCGCGTTCCGTGGCAGTTAAGCATATTTACTTCGTTATCTACTCAATGATCTATTCCTCTATATGACAATAATGATGAAAAAAAAATCCATTTCCAAAAAGCACGTGAATGTATCAAAATTTAAATTACCACGAACATATTTATCCTCTGATAGGGGACATAAAAAAAGACATAAATAGTACAATCTGGAAAACACAATCACAGTTCACTGTCATGGGGCAGCAGAGTTTTACTCTAGAAACGGTTCCACTAAAGATGCTCCACCAGGAGCAGGTAATGAACAGCTTCAGCCATCACTGAAGCCATTCAAGATGTTATATTCAATACTGTAAAAACCATCACCTTTCCCAAGCTACTGGATCCAGCACCAAACTCCAGCTCCTACACCCTTTGCACATTGAGGATTATAAATTGCACCGGTTCGGCTCTCCAGACTCAGGAAGGCCTTACAAATATTAGTCAATTCCCAATATAGTTTTTCTAAAGATAAGGCTCAGGCACGCATGTTCTGTTGGTTTTAGTGGAACACTCCAAGAAATCACTGCCTCCGTAGCTCACCGAGGTAGCTGACAGACTGAGCTGGCTAACTTTGCACTGAGCCAGCCAGCAGAAGCTCACAGATTCCTCCAGCAAGCACAGCAGATCCATTGTTATTTTCCCCAGAAAGGTGATACTGCCTTGAAGTCGCAGATGTTTCCGAAGTCACAGCCTAATAGATGTTCCTCCCGAAATACTTTTAATAAGACATGGGCAAAAAAATATAAAGCATCAGGCTCCAACGCTGGAAAAGTCAATCTTGAGCAAACGGAGGCATTTTCCACATCAATCAAGAGATTGGGAACAACAGCAGATTTACATTAAGATTGAAACGGACTATGGGCTCTGAGCCAGTGATCTGTCTTTGCCGGTCAATACACAGAAAGGATTGTGTTAGCACCACTGAAAGAATAAATTATCGCTGCTTTTACAATAAGCTCTTCAAGAATGCAATAAAGAGTTCAGTGTGTGCTCCTCACTCAGGAATCCAAAACTTTTCAGTTAAGGTCTGGCTTGCAGCAAAGATAACAGCTGAAAACTAACCATCTTGACCTTGGTAAGCTTCGTGACAACTTGCTAAAAACAGGTGAAAAAAATGAAAAGGTTACTTCTCTGATCTTCACCAGCCTTGAGAAACCAGAGCAAGGAGCAACCACAATTTTAAATACTGATAGTTCAGACCTGACCGTTTTGAGATACAGCAAAATTAGAAGTGAGAAATGTCATTTTTTTTCCTAAAGTCTCTCAACTGTTGCAGTATTACTAATATTGAGGTCTTCTCATCTGCTTTCAGAGATAAATTCAAAATTCTTCTCTGATTAAATGAAATGATGACAGGAAATTAAGAAAATATATAACTAGGGAAGCCATTCTTACAATATTTCATACCAGCTTATGACTTTGATGCAGAATATTGTAAGAATGCCTCCCCAGCCGTGGATTTTCTTAGAAGTTACAAGCTTCCTTCTACAGCCTGACAAGAAGTCTTCCGAGTTGGGGAAAACAGCAGGTCATCAAATTAAAGTGCCACTTTCAGTCTTCCAAGCTTAAAACATGTATTTAATTTGCCTGAAGTTCACACAAAGGGATTCCAAAACCTTCTTCAATAATGGGTGTGCAAATGGGTCTAACAAATACCTACACAGCATCGCTCCAACATACTGCCTTCCCAGTGGGGGTTTGCCAAGGCCAGGCACTCTCTCCTCTGAGCAGAATGCTGGAATTTATACCGTTTGCACAGAACATATGAAATCTTGTTTTTTAAGGACTCACCAAACCTTTCCTAAAAATAAACATAAAAGATGAAAGACTGTTGGCATGGGTGTGACAAGCCACACAGTCAACACGATGCAAATGCTAGCCTCCAAAAAACCCAAACAAAAGACCGTTAAAAGCGTTATACAGAACCTTTATATTCCACTTTGTTGCAAATTTGGTTTCAGAACAACATCAAAGAAAGATGCAGTTTGTGATCAAGGGTTGTGGCAGGAAATGCATTTGTGTAGACAAAGTTATCTTTATTCTCTCTAAAGGTGCATACACTAGGAGTTATTGTTTTAAATGATTCTAACACCCAATTCCTCAAAACCACTGGCAAGTAAAACGCTGTAGTAAAATTAACTACCAAATTTTACAAACAAAAATAAGCCATCCCAACATAACGGGAATGAAAATAGCCTGCAATATGTAGCTCTGCAGATACAAAGCCCAAGAAGTTGAAATTATTCCATTTCATTGTCAAAGTGCTGCTTAACCGCAGTTAAGGCCAAGTTTTTCAAAAACTTGCTGCAACAATACCGAGCCTACAACCGAGTGAGCAACTTGTAATAGCTTGCTCCAGGAGACGGTTAAGACGGTCAATACAAGCCCTGTTTATTCACAGACTGCCGTATTAAGAATCACAAACTAAGACCCAGGACACCAAGGAACACAAAGTAGATTGCTTTCAAGTCAGCTTTATAGAATATTAGATTTATCTGATCCTAGCTAAGAACAAATTATTCCCAAACAACAGCATTCCAAAACTTGCAGAGATTTGGAACACAGTGAGGTGAAAAGACCTTAAAGAGAGGACAGTGTAATAGCTGGCCGTTTTTCAACATGCACGATTACACACACAGAGCCTTGAGAAAGTCAACATCTTTCCTATTTTACCACCTTATCCTTTTTCACATACAAATTACAAAAACAAGGAGAGGAACGCAAGTGTGGGAAGCAACTCGGGTTTTGCTTCTTACTCACAAAGACAGTGAACAAAACACAAAGTACTTTCTTCTACACTGGATCTTAACTCCAAGGTCAATTTATTGGCTTAAAATACAGAGAGGATGCTTCCCTGGTTAAAATGCTAATCTGAGTCTCAGGAAATCTAGATTCAATTCCCTGCCCCACCACATACTTCCTGTGTGACCTTGGGCCATAAATATTCCGGTGCCTCAGTCTTTCCATCTGTGACCGAGATAGTATTTCCCTATTGAACCAAGTGTCAGAAAGATAAATACATTAGAAGAACATTAGGAATCGCAGATCAGAGGCATACACGTACCGGGCTACTGAGGAACTTATCCGCAGCAGCTCTGTGCATCAATATGCACAATTAGGTATCAGATAAAGCAAGGAAGGACTGCCAATGTTAAAAATCTTGCTGCCACAGGACATAAAAGACAGAAAAATGTTCAAAGAATGGATAGAAATGGAAACCTCAGTTATGAAAATAAGTTAGCTTTACAGAAAACTTCCATTGTTCCAACAAGAAGTCTGGGCAGCAAGTTTTAAACAGAAACAGAACTCAGAAACCAGCTGAGAACGACCAGCTCAAGGAAGCAAATACACCTGCCAGCAACGCATTATTGCCCCGTTTTCTGGGACTGTCGCAATGTGCTGCGCACAAAGCACCTCAAATAAGAGGCGGTGGAGGGGCTGCCGAGGCTGGGGACCCCGAATCCCCGGGGACGCTCCCCCAGCCCTCCGCAGGAAAGCGACCCCGCGCTGCTGAAGTCACCAGCCTTTTGTACGAGGCGGTAAATAGGACCGTGCTGAAAAGCGGCCACAGTAGGGTCCCCAACTTCGCTGCTGCCCCAAGGCAGAGGGGGACGAAGCAGGACGGGGGGGTGGGGGGGTAAAAGATGGTCACCACCCAAACAGTGGGTGACAGGACTGACCTCCCCCTGCCCCGACCCCAGGAGGAGCTGGGGGAGGTGTCTGGTACTGGAGCCGCGGAGCAGCCAAGGGGAACAAGGAGAAGGCTACGTGGCATTTGCAGGCAGCGGCTCCGGCTGCCGAGGAGGGAGAACGGGGGGGGGGGGGGGGGGGGGGCGAGGGGGAAGCTGGGGGGGGGGGGACGGACGGGACGAGTTCAGCTCTCAGCCCGCTCTCCCCAAAGAAATAGAGGAAAAAGGAGAGGAAAGGGAAAGAGGGAGACGGGGAGTTTGGAGGGGCGAGTCCGGGGAGCCCGCTGGCGTTAACCCCAGGCTGCGGGGAGGCACGGCGGGGCTCGCTGAACCGCAGCCGAGATTCCCCCCCCGCGCCCACCCCAACCCCCCCCACCCCGGGCAGACCGCCCCGCGGGGCAGCCCACGCGTGCAGCCTTCCTCCTCCTCCTCCTCCTCCTCCTCCCCCACACGCCGGGCTGCCCCCACCTGCGCCACGTCCACCCCCAAACCTGCCCCGTACCCCGGGGTGTCCCCCCGCGCCACACAACACCCCCGGGGTCCCCCTTCTCCCCTCACACGGTGCCCCCCCCCCCCCGCCCCGCTCCCCGCCGCCTCCCGCCACGGACGGGCCGGCACCCCGCGGCCTCAGCCCGGCCTCGGCGGGCTCCGCTCCCCACCGCGGGGCTCCGCTCCGTCCCCCGCCGCCGCCGGCGGGTCGAGCCGGCCGCCAGCCCCCGGCGCTGCCCGCCGCGCCTTGGGCGGGGAGCGCCGCTCTCCCCCGGCCCGGCCCGGCCCCGCCGCCCTCTCCCGCCCCGCGAGGAGGGGGAAAGCGGGGTCCCACGGGAGCGGCCCCCCCGCCCCGCCCCGCCCCGCCCCGTCCCCCGTCGCGGCGGGCCCCGCGGCAGCACTGACCGTACGCGGCGCCGCCGGCCCCCGCCTAAGCCCGCCGCTGCCGACCGCCAACCGACCGCTCCGCCATGATGGAATGCGGGCACTGCGCCTGCGCCGCCGGCCGGGGGCGGGCGGGCGCGCCAACCACAGCCCGGGCCGATCTCCGTCTTCACCCACCGCGCTCCCGCGAAAAGAGGCGCGGGGGGGGCGGGGGGGGGCGGAACGGTTATCCCGCAGGTGGCTGGAAGGGCTGGTCTGGGGAGGGGTGAAGGGGTCCGGGGTCCCCGAGGGGGGGACGGCAGGGCTGGGGGGCGAGGGAGGGGAGACGGCCCTTCAGGTCAGAGGTGGCACCGAGCGGAGACAGAGGTGCCACGGTGGCCGGAGCGGGTGAGCGGCCGGCACCCACCGTCCCGCCATGATGGAGGCCTGGGCTGTGTCCCCTGTGTCCCTTGAGCCCCGCAGCCCCTGTCCCTCTGCGGACGGGCTTGGTGGCACCTGGTGGCACCTGGTGGCAGATGTCCTCCCCGGGCACGGCCCGTCACCCGATGGCACCGCCGGCGCCCTTGGCTGTACCCCGGCTGCGACGCGCAAACCGGCGCCCGGCACGTCCGCGGCCTCCGTCCGCCCCGTCGGGCCAAAACCCGGACGAATGCGGTGTTTTACACATTTTGCACGTTTCCTCTCCCCCTCCCGCCCTAAATTAGGGGGATAGATGGGCCACGGCACGTGCAAAGGCGGAAGGCCCGGACTCTAACACCGCCTAACAACATAAAAAGCGTTAACCGTAAAAGCGAGGGGTATTACGCCAACTGTTTTAAGCGGGCAAAGCAAAGAGGAGGGCAAGATTTCATTACCGGCGGGTCAGAATGAGGAGCCAGGTATCCCGCCACGCAGCTCCCTTCTCCACGTCTGCTCTTACCCGTGGTCAGAGCATCCGGAGCCCTCGGGGGCACCGAGCCCTGCTCCAAAAAGGACGAAGAAACACAGCACAGGCTGAACATCCCCTCTGGCGCATCCATTTTCTCTGGCAATTAACGCAGCAATCAATTTCGCATTCTTCAGCTTATTTCCACCAGACAGTTTGCACTGATACATCTCCATTAACGTGTTTTAAGCAAGTTCGAGGCGCATTTCTCCAAGCTGTGATTTAAGGGGTGCTTTGTGCACAGCATGGGAGTCAGCTTCTGCGTGGATGCAAAATGAATGTGACAGCTGTGCTCTTATACGAGCTCCACGCAAATTGTGGATCGCAGCAGTTTAGAAGAAAAAGGTCAAACTCAACATTTATATGCAAGCTATATAACACACATATAAAGAAACTAACCTTTTAAAATGAATGGCCATGTGTTTACCCCCAGACTGATCTTAGATATATTTTTAATTAATATAGGAAATTTTATAATGAATAGAAGAAATTGTTCCTTCATGTCAGAGAATTTCTCTCTGGAGTCTAGTGGAAGTGGTTGAATTGCCATACTGAACAACCCATGCTAAGCAGGTCTAAAATAAATTCCCATCCATCTTTTAAACTAAGCAAGCAGTGTTAAGGAAGGCCAGAGGTGGTGGTGTCTGCTGAATTTCTAGGCGACTAATAACTTACCTTGTTAAATAAATGCCACAAAAACACTCAGCGTAACTTTACAATTAATTTTGCTCACATTGGCCCATAAAATGATGAATATGTTCTCTGCAAATTGATAGCAAACAGTGAAAGAACAGATAAAAGTCATCCTCAGATTGCATCTGTGCGTTCGGCACTTGCTGAAGCGTTGTCTCTTTCTTCTCTTTTGTTGTACTTGATCATCTAGCTATACCAAGACTTCACTAACATTTTTGAATTTTACACTTGTTTTGGGGAGAAAACGAGCAAATGCTATCGTTATGCTTCAGCATCACTGAAAACTTGCATTTGGTGCAGCATAACACTGCTGGAGCATTAAAAGATGGCTTTTGCAAGGAGCCCGCTACCTTTTCATTCTGTGATCTCTGTTGTTACCCCTGTTTATTTAAGCTTCTGAACGCACACGAGAGCCTCTTTGTCTGAACGGCTCATTGTAATGCCCTTTCTGATCTGAAATGCAAAATTTGGTAGCTGGATCAATGGTCGGTTCCAGGTGGAGAAGGCAGGGGAAACCTTTCCCTCTTAATGAGACAACTGGCAAAATCTCTGTCACGGACTCTGCGCTGAAATTTCCTCTTCTTTCTACCTCTTCCACAAGTTCTACTGCACACGTGTGACTACTGGCCTGATTCTGGTACAGAAAAGCAGCAGCTCCTACTTTTGTCCTGTGGAACAGTGTGGATCAGCACATCACATGTTTATTAGGGTTGAAAAGGAATTAGTAATTCCTCATGCCAATAAAATAGATTGAAAACTTCAGTAAAAGACTCGGGGAAAAATAAGCTGCTCCTCTGAGTCACGACTTACTTTTGTCACTAATACTTAGCTCTTTATTTCATTGATGATTCTGAAATGAAATTCTTTAATTCCAGCTCAGATTTAAGGCTTGTGAACATCTCAGAAAAGGTAGAAGACAAGTCCAGCATGGGACTCAGCAAATACAGACCTGCTTTCTGTGTTATTGTGCTCTAGGAACAAAAGGTTGGTTAATCATTTCACCTTTGAGAGAATTCCTGGAATCTTCAGCACTCCATCTCAGGAATCTTATAACTCCACAGGCTCTAACTAATCTGCAGCGAAGCGTATCTAGTGCCCCGGGGATTTAATTTCTGAAGTGAAATATTTGCACTTTATTTTTGGGAGATCCTCTGAAAGAGATCCATCAGGATGCGACTGGAAGTTTGAAGTACACTACGTTAAATGAACGTTGCCGCTGAAGGCAGCAATTCAAGGACTATTTTGACTTCGCAGGCTCAGTATTTATTCATTGCCAGCTAAACTTTAAAAGTTATGACTAGTGGTGTTGTGCGATATATGAAGGTCTGATTCCCCGTCATGAGCACGCTGTGTCTGATACCCAGACTAAAGAAGGTCTTCGGGGGTGAATGCTGAGCATTCTTTGCACTGAAGGCAATTGGGCCTCCCAGCTTTGATTATTACAAGAATTCCTTTGCAGGTAATAATGCAGTATTTTAGCACTCGGAAAAATCCTTTTCCTTTCCCTCTGACCTTTCATTAAATCATTCCCCCCCCCCCCCCTTAATTTTCCATTTTGAATACGCTTTACATCCTAGCAAGGTATTCACTGGTAATTCTAGCAAATATGATGTCTGATGGAAAAGCTTACCAAGTCATAGCTAGTTGCTAGTAAGACTTAGGATGAAAGATCTAAAAACTGCCCACATTCCACAAACTCCAGGGCTCCTTTAAAACTGAAATTGCTTCAAGTACGAAAAGTATTCCCACACCGTGGAAAATAAATGACCGAATGTTTGCTGCCTACATCCTACATTCAGATTGCTATGGGATGACAGTAAGGAAAAAATTTTTTTTCAGCTGAAACTGGAAACTATATGGCCAGTCGGTGAGGCTGAAGGCACACAGGCAGGCTGTTCCAGATGGCAAAGCTGCACGGAAGAAATATTTGGCAGGAGTAGCACAGTGACCAAACTGCCTGGAAAGAAGGCCCTGGTTAGATGGGTCGGAAATAACAGAACAGCATGGGACAAGTCTGAGGGGAGCTTTAACTATATTTTGAAATTCCTGGAGAGCCGTAAGGACTGGGCAAGGACAGTGGTGATGCCAGGTTTCCCACATAAAGGCAGGCAATGCTCATCTTGAGTCACTGGATTAAAAAAAAATTGGATTTTGAGGAAATGATTGCCAGGCTGTTCTTTCAGCCTAGGGAGGAAGAGGCTAGAGAGGTACATACCACAGTGATACTGGGTCGGGGGGATGGATCCAGGCCTGGGAAGAGAGAATTAAAAATAGCAGAATATCAGATCAGAGAACATTTGGAGAGAGGAAAAGGAAAGAGAAAAGAAACAGCCAAAGTGGGAAGTGGAAATGAGTCAGGAGGGAGGGAAGAGAGCACAAATGGGAAGAAATCTGGGCTTATAAAGGAAGGGCAGTCTCTGGAATGGAAAAGGAGAGTTAAGGAGAGTCCGTCTTAACAAAACAATGGCAAGAAGCAGTGCCAAAACCGCGCTCATTCTTCCATTAGAAACTTTTGAATTGTAATCTCTATTTTTTCTTTGCTAATTCAACTGCCCTAGGTGAGTTAATAACCAAAAAAAAAGGGGGGGGGGGGGATATTAAAGAAATGGAAAAGAAAAGCCTCTGACAAGAAAAGGGAGAAAAGAGAGGTAAGAGTAATATTACAATTACAACATATTCCAATCTGAACACGGGTGGGGAGGTTGCTGAAAGGCTTGGATAACAAGAACCTGTTGGATTTTACTTTTTACAGTTGGACATAGTAAATACCTGGATGCACACTCCCCCCCCCGCCCCCAACCCAACAACCCACTTATCACGATTAGCAGCTGCTCTCGATTTCTAGTTCCAGCCCATAATAAAAACACTTTTTTTTTTTTCATACTTGCATGGCAATAATAATGATGATTATGGTTACTTTACCTAGTGTCTAGCAAAGCCTCCCATCTCTTGAATTTTTGTTAGGACCTGCAAACGAGGTCTTGGAACACATTTGCTTTATTTTCTCTTATTATATAAAAAAATACTGTTGTGTACACTTTAGGAGGGACTGAGGCAAGGCAACCTGGCAAACAAACTTTTATCAAACAGCACTTTGTTGGAAGCGTATGAGCTTAGATCCTCAAAAGTAAACAGTGTATACTGGAGCAGATTTTTCTGCCAGTATGTGTTGGCATTGCTCCATCCACCCCGGTGGAATTCGGAGTGTTTTCTCCAGCTGAGGATCCGGCCCATCGAGAGCAAAGCAGCACTCTGTGCTGTGTATTTTGAAAGAAGCACAATGGGAAAAGCCTGTAGGGCATCGGGAGCGGGAGTTTCCCCTGCAGGTAGATGGAACCTGTTGTGCATGCACAGGTGCGCTCACCCCGGTTCCAGAGAAATCGCAGTTTGTTTGCCATTGAACCCCAGAAGCAAGTCATCGCCGGCAGAAATGATCTAATGGTAATCAACGCTATCTAAACAAATAGGTGATACCATCAGAGGCACCAGCACTCCGCTCCACACGCTGTATAGTTTTGTCCACTATGTCATTAAAAAGATAATGCCACTTTAAGCGAAGCAATTAAACCAAGTTTAGAGATTTTTTTTTGAGCCCCGTAACATTCACAGTACTTCCTGCCCTCTCAGTGGGCACAGTGGTTTATGTTCCTGGTACAACTGGAACTGTGGTAATCTTACTGAAAAAAAGAGAGGCGTCTTATGAAGAATGAAGACAGATTCTTACCATCAGTACGGACAGGCCAGAATGGATTGGCAGAGGAGTTTGGCAGGCGATGGAGATGCAGACGGACACTGCGTTTTGCTGTCCGTGCTTCTTTCTCTAGGCTGGACCCAGAACCCCCCTGCAAACCCACCGCCCCAGACCAGAAACTCCTTGCATGTAAGTTCTCATGTAACATGAACTCCCTGAATATCATCACTGGATCCATAATGCTGTTGGTACAAAGTGATGATAAAGGTGCAAAAAGCCCTCCGCAGCCCACAATAAACAGACCTCGCGTTTATGGCTGTTTTAAGTGGCAAGGGATGAAGTTCAGCACCTGGGTAATTTGCACTTTGCACAGAACATCTGTTTTACGACTCCTTCTCTCACTTATTATACGGGGCAGTCTGTGTGCAAACACCGCGTGTCCTGACCTAGAGCTGTACCCGCATCTTCATTCGCCCCAGCCGTCAGGTTTGACCGAGTTCATTGGAAACGCAACAGTGTCTATTAGGAAAAGCGAATTAAACCCTGGGCTGTTGCTGCAGCCCCACTGCTGACCTCCCTGGGCGCAAGGAGAAGCCAAGCTTGCCCTTGTCACCCACATTGGGAGCACGGACAGCCGGAGCTCCCACCTTGCTTGCTGCCAGAGGATGCCTGTAAATAACGGCAGAGGATGCCAGGGAGCACTGAAAGGCAGCGTGACTCTTCTGGAGCTCAACACAGGCTGCTGATCAGCCATGGCAAACTAATTGCACTCCGTCTGCTTTTGAAATGAGGGGGAAAAGTGGCTGGAAGGGCCTCTTCAGAACGGGGAGGATCCCTGGAGGCTGAAGGTGCTGAGAGTCGGGAGCGTTCGGCCGCCTGACCGTCTTCATCCGAATGCCTGGCTGCTTATATTTAGCAGCAGCTCTGGCTCCTTGCTGAACTCGGCCCCTGTAAGGAACACAGTAACGGCTGCTTTTTGCTGAGCCATGACAGTCCGGGGGCAAGCACTGTTTGCCAGGGGACTCGTAGTAACCGGTCGCAGCAGCTCTGCAGAGCCTTGGGGAGGCGTGTGCGAGCGCAGGAGCTCCTTGGCCTTCTGGCCGAGGGGAACGTGGCACCCTCCAGCTCTCCTTTACTGTCTTGAAAGCGGCTGGCTGCCATGGCCTCGAGCACTGCCCAGCTCCAATGCTTTCCTCACCCAAAAGCCTGGAGCAGGGAAGTCGTTGCTCGCCTCTCTCAGCCCCAGCTCTTCTGCGGCACCACCGTGAGAGGACATGGTTGTGGGACATCTGCCCAGTCTCTCCCACACGCCTTTACCACCTTCTGCAAGGTCTTTCTGCTCAGTTCCTCCTCAAATTATTCAGCAACAGCCCAGATAGGAATCAAACATCCCGATTCAGTCTAATTCCAAACACTAGCTGTGTTTACCCATAAATTTATAACTCTTCCCCCAAGCCAAGAAGCAAACAAAAAAAAAAACCCAAACCCAAACAGGCTGAAGAACTCTGTGCCGCAACAAAACACTGGAAACAGGCAGGCCCAAAGCAAATGCCGGGGGAAACGCACACAACGTGGCACCGTACCTTTTGCTCCAGAGCTAAAATGTACGGCTGAAGGAAATCATGGTCTCCTTGCAAAGAGCTTCTCCTTGCAGGAGGGAGCCCATCCCGGCCTCGCTCCCTGGTGTTGCAGCATCCCCAGAGCACACGGGAGATGCATCGGACATTTCAGCGGTGGGAAGACTCAGGCTCTGAGGAGCTGGAGCAGAGTCATTGCTCCCAGGGTAAACACACAGGCAGTTCTTCAGCTGACCTGGTAGCAGTGCCAGTGGAGCAAAGTCAGGTCTGCTCGCCTGGCCTGACATGAATGCAGTCATAGTTCTAAGTAATCCAAGTAGCTGGATCCTCAGAAATGCCCAAAACGACCATAATTTAAACATGTTAGAGCTGCAGGATGCTTGTCCTCATTCTAGCAAGGAGAAAGCCAAAATGAGTTCACCACTAGCTCTTATAAACTAGACTGAAAATGTTTAAAAAACCATCATCAATACGCTTTTCTGTTGCTTTGCACGAAGACAAAATTTGCAAGATGCTGAAGCACCAGGGTCCTGTGTTTTTATCCCAAAGACAGGGGATTTGGAAGGAGTGGGTTTGCTCCCTGGGCTAGGCTGGGCAGGGGCTCGTTTCCTGCTGCACGAAACTCAGCTGCAAAGGGTCTTTGGAGGGTGAGAACGAAGCATCAGAGCCAATTTCTGAAGAACAGAGAGGAGGGGAAGGACAAAAAGGAAAGAAAGCAAGCAGAATAAATCTGAATTGTAACAAATTTATAGTCTGTATTGAAATTTCCACATTTGGAACTGATTTTTTCCATCAGACAAAGGACTGAGACTTTAGTTGTTGAAATACCGATCTCTTTTTTAACTTGTTCTAAATATCATATCTCGACGAGCTGCAGGTGAACCATCAGCAATAAAAGCCTGATACAATCTGAAAATATTTCTGTATCAAGTGTAATGTGATGCTTTTCCCTTTGTTTCTGTTGTTTCCTGTCCTGCTGTGCGCATGGTGCAGGTTTCCTACCTTCCATCAGGTGATGCAGATTCACTCATTTTTCTGGCTGCTTCCCATTTTCTAACTCCCACCCCCTTCACATTTAGGGAGTAAAGACTGTCTCCCTCACGGCATCACGTTAGCACTGAAGTTTCAACTTAACTACGTAGGTAAAGAGTTTTATTTGCATCCCCTAAACGGTGTGTGCTGGAAGTGAACAAAGCTGCAGCACCTTTGTGAAAAACTGCTCGCCTATGATCGGCGATCTCCCTGCTCTGTTTTAACATGGGTTTTCAATTGTTTCACTCTATTTCTCCATTGTCTTTCTTCAGAGCACTATTTCTTTCCTATCTGGCATTTTCTTCACTGTCCCCGAACAACCTCTTTTACTTGCTCTCTCCTACAATAACCCCATTCCTCATTATTGTTTCCATTCCCTTTTTTTTTTTTTTCTTTTTTCTTCTTTTTTTTTCACTTGATGGAGGCCCGAGGGCCCCTGCTCTGTGTTGGGGGTTCCTCTTCCAGCCGCAGCACTCGGCAGGCACGTCGGAGCTGGAGCACCGTCTCCGTCGCATCGGATCGGTGTCTGCACCACTGCGGAAGAGGCTCGCTGTACTTGCTGATGAGCGTCTTATATCTGCTTTGCAGGAGCATACATAATCTATCAAAGTGCAGAGCGGCGATGAATCAGGTCTTTGATGCAAATAAGAAGCAGCCACATGGCATGAGGCATTTGGGAGCACTTCAGGCTAAAAAGAAAAAAAAAACAACCAGAAAAAGATGCAGCTGTGAAGAATACAAGTATTGGCTCCTCGAGGAAATCTCCATATTGTATCCATTACTGCAATCTACTTATTTGTTCAGGGCTAATGCTCTCCATTTTGAGATTGTCATGGATCTAGTTTCCCATCTTCAGAGAGCAGACGGGAAGGTCTAAGTGGAAATAATCTGCGTGAGGTAGCTGCATAAGGAGTCTTTCTCCGCTGTCTGGCTGACAGAGCAGATTGCTGTGTGAGAGAACCTGCTATTAAAATGAATAAGGACCCTTTTGTGCATGAGAAAGCAGAGAAGAAAACCTGGCCTCTTCCCACCTTCCACATCTTCTCTTGCTGTGAAAAAAAAAAAAAAACAAAAAACCTGCACTGTCTTCCTCGCTGCAGCTATCGTGAGTGCCTTGCAATGGGGACTGCTGGAAGAGGGGAGGTTTTACGCAGCCTTTCCAAAAGCTCCTCTGCAGAAACGCGGAGTGCTTGCTTTGCCGAGTTCCCTGCAAAGGCCATGCTCTGGAGAAGGGGCTGGCGGCTCCAGAGGCTGCGAGCGAGGCCCCGAGCAGCTGCCAGCTGCGGTCATCCATGGGGATCGACGTGGGGCTCGTCTGACACTCCAGCAGTGAATTTTCCGATCATCTGTGAGAAAAGCAGAAGAAAGAAAGTGAGGTGTAAGCAGTGCACAGAGCAGTTACGTTGCTGCGAGCATGCACCTGGAGCCCGGCTGAGCAATGCTTCTGGTCGCCGTCACGGCCTCACTGGTGGTGAGCTCAGGAAGAACATTTTGGCTGGCAAAAGCTGGCTGAGAGTGGCCTGGTGCTCCAGCATCGGTCACTGCCTCACTTCTTCATTTACATGCTCGGAATAACAGTTGCTCCCTGCTTAACAGAGAAGTTACGAGCCTGAGTTCGTTAGAGGTTACTCTTTTGCTGTGATAATGGGGGTGAGATAAGTGTGGCAGCGATGGAGGACAGTTTTCTGTTAGAGCCGTAAGAGAGGGGTGATAAGCTGCTGTCTGCCAGGAACTGATTTGAGACCCAAATGCTCCTCTGCTATAGTGAGGGGCAAGCCAGCCAAACCCCGCAGATGAGCATCGCCCTGGCCACCACGCAGCTACAGAGGTCCCATGGCACGGCTGGTGCAAATACGAGTCTCCGTTAAAGCCAGCAAACTGAAAAGTTTTGCTCTGCCTCCCACTTACAACTCATTCCTTGCGATGCCAGGTAAAGCTGTGAAATGCATGAGGGAGGAGACCCGAGAGCAGATTCCCCGTAGCACAGTGTCACGGCACAGCCTGAACTACCATAGCGTTAGCAATGAAAAGTTTGAAATGACCTTCTTTGCTCTTGTTCATCCTAAGCGTTTCAAATGGAGCTGAGGGAAAGCCTCCATAAATGAAATATTTGTACCTGTGAATGATCTAGCATGGCTGGTCACCCCAGGAGGGCCACCTGTAAGCAGAAACCTGAATCCTTCTCCCACCTACATGTGTGTCCTCAGTGTCTATTCCAGCCATTTCTCTAAAAACAAAAGCACAGAGCACGTTTCTGAGAACTACAGGACTCTTGTTTCATAAAAAAATGAAGCAAGATGCTTTTCACTTCCCCTCTTTGCAGTTACTTCAGCCTTTCTCCCCAAACCATGCTGGCTGGGTGCCGCGGCCGTGCCAGCAGCACGGGGCATGCAGGCAGGGGTAAAACATGGACAAGCCTGGCCTTTTGTCACAGCGTCACTCAACAAGGTTTGCTAATCCCCCGTCTTATTAAAGGTTCAGTGGCCGAGGCTTTAAAATCCTCCTTCTGATGGACAAAATACTGTCGGTGCCTCTCTAGGGGAACCTGCTAGGAAAACGGACCCAGACCTCCTATGTCTTTGGGAGAGGGGGAGAGAAAATGTCTTGCCAACACTGGGGGCTACTGGTCACATACGGTGTAGCCGCCTTTTCACTGCTGCCCTTGGATAAGTAGGTTTGTGTTTATATATAGAATATAGCAAAAACAATCATAAAAGCCATGAGTATTTAAATATAGATCCCTTCATCCAAAAGGAGCCTAAACCGTGTTTATGCAAGCTGGGATGGTAAAGGCGATGCTGTTCTGTGATGTTTCTGCACTGAACTTAAAGAAAAGCCCCTGAAGTTTAACATAAAATAAAAAGAAACAAACAAATCCCTCAACTTACTGTTTTCTCCAACAGCCCCAAATCTTCTCCCGGTCCCAGCAACCCCAGGAGAGTGCGGCAGGGTTTGTATTGACATAATCTTTGCAGTTTGGATAGAGAGCTGCTAATTGGTAAAGATTTCAGTTTTCTAAGGAAACAAGGGGTTGAAGCATTTACATATTTTTTTCTGTGTAATTGAATTAAATTTGGGATTGAAACTTCAGCTGTTCGGCTTCTCTGGTCTGAATTCTTGATTAATTCTCAACTTTAACTTTTCATTATCACTATTCTTGGTCCTGTTGGTGGGGGGAGTGTGGTGGAGGAGGGGTTGAACAGCTCCCTTCTGTTTGCTGCCCAGAGAATACTTCGGTTAGACAAAGCAGAGGAGATACCTGAATCAAAATCAAGAGGCTACTTGTAGCCGGCGTGGCCACAACTATGATGTTTTGCTCCTTTCTCTCTGCCTTGATGCAGGAGGACTATCACAGAGAAAGCTTTTCCAGCTTTGATGGCTAATACCCTATATTTCAACTTTTTTCCCCCTTGCAACTATCAATTAACTCTTACTACTTCCTTCTAATTAAGAAGTCACTTCACCAACAAAACGTGCCCTCCATGATGGTGAAGTGTAACCAGTATCTCTTTGTTGGAGCACAGTTGTTCTAGAGGAACGTCCAGTAGAAATAAACAGAGGAAAATCAAAATATATAACCCTGCCGCAGGGTCAGCGGCCATGGAGGAGGCTGCGAGCTCAGGCACCCCTCGCTGGAAGCTGTGGAAGTTGGTGGGATCAGCACCTTCATACTTCCGTAAACTTGGTGTAATAGTGAACGCTTGCAAGGAGCTGGGGTTATTTCATCCAAAGAACTTCCCTCCATGGGAGAGAGTTACAGTAGTTAGAAATTTAATCTGGGTGGATGCCACGGCTGAACCCCTGGTGCCACTTTCTGTCGCTGTCGATTCTCCTGCCTAGCACTGACGTGCTACAGCATCCTTTGCCACGGACCAGCCGGCAACGCAGAGCCCGTGTAGTTGCACCGGGGACATTTACTGACCCTCAGAACAACCCCAGATTGTAATGATTAGTTTTAGTTTTAATTGCAGTGAAAGCAAACGCTACGGTCAGCTCAGTATTAGCAGCGCAATTCAGCTTTGAACAGGTTCCTGGAAGATCACAAGATAAAAGTACCCAGGACCTCAGGATGGGCAGAACTGTCCCCCAGGGCTTTAGCAACCATTTCTCAGTGCCTCTGTTTTATTCGTTCACATCCCCGAGGCCTGTTTTTCCTACCACAGGATATGATTAACCCTGACCAGCGTCATCGTGCTGCATCCCGAAGCAGAAAATCCACCTGAATTCAGGACAAAGCCTCCGTCCCCTCGAATCCCACACAGCGCGGGACCAAGAGGACCTCGTGCGTGGCTCGTGGCTCTTCTCCGGGGCAGGTCTTCTGGGCCACCTCATCGTGGGGGCTGGACTGTGCATGCAGAGCCTCGCTGGTCTCCATCGCCGAGGTAGGGAGCAGGGTGCTGCCCCAGGGTCAGCCTGGAGCTGGCGCCTACGAGCTCTCCTGCGCAGGGTGAGGATGCTGCTCTAGGTTTGTAGGGGAGCTGCGGCGATGCCCTTCCCACCTGAGCCCCCAGAAAAGGGAGAGGAGGAACATGAAGCAGCTTTGAAGTCCTGTGAACCTCTGGCATAGTAAGTCGGGGTGATGAAGGACATGGAGGCATGTGGGAGGAGATGCTGCTGACAGGAGGCAGAGGCTCAAGGCCAGTTACGGGGAACTTCTCATTCCATTTGCCTTGAAAATTGGTGGTGAAAGGGCACCGTTGCATTTTTCAGCCCTTACTCATGTAAGCAGTGTGTGCTCGTCACTCCAGCAGGCTTCCTGCCATGAGTAACGTGGAAGGAGAAAAGGCCAGAGGGTAGGGACTGTCTCGTTTCAGATGGTTACTCAGAAAGGAAATAAAGCCTCGGCTGACTCCTGGGGTCGATGCAATTCTTCAACAGAGTCAGGCCACACACTCGCCTTTTGCAATAACTGCTCGCAAAAGCGAGCGGCTCTCGAGTCAGCCCTGCGCAGCACCCCCGGCACGGGCTTGCTAGTCAAAATATCTGCAGAAACCTCCCGCCTTGAGCCGAGAGCGATTCCCGAAACGGTTACACAGGGCAATGCTGTGCCTTTTGCCCTGGATCCCGCAAGGCGTTATCTGCGTGGTTCATGGGGGCTGTGCGGAGCCTTGATGAAGTTAAACTCAAGCAGAGCATCAGAGACACACACTCCTCACAAATAAAGGAATTTCAATGGGCTAAACCGAAAACAAACTCTGTTTAGTCTTCAGCATCCCTAGCAGAGACATGCAGCAGTGTTCCTGGAAGCGGAGTTTTTATTAATGACCAAAATAGGGTGTTTTTGCTACATCCTCCCCTTTATTCCCCCCCCCCCCCCCCCTTGAATATCCATCTGGAATATATTTATTGAACTAACAAAGGGTCCTCGCTTTGCTCCAAGAGCAGCCTGGCTTCCTCTCAAGCGTAAGAAGCTGCACTGACAGGAAAGAAACAGGCACATTTCACCCTCAAGTGAAGTTTGCAAATACTCCAAATATTTGTTTGTACATGTGGCCACTCGCAGAGCTGAAATTAATAGTTTGGGAGAAGTAGGGTTGAGTTCCTAATCTTGCCGACCCCTGTGCCGGGAGATGGATTTGTAACCCTGAGCGGCAAGCCGGGCTCTTCATCCCTCAGGTTTGCTTTCAGTAGCGTTTCTAAGCCATTTTATTGCTTACGCTGATGGTATTTTAAAATCTGATATACTTTCCTTCATTTTTGCTGCTTATTTTTTCCCCCTAGTAATCAGGTCATACCCTCCGCTGCCATGCGTGAAGGATAAAGAGCCCAGTGTTCTCCCTCCTGCCATATGGAAGAAGTCCCTCTTCTAATGTCAGACCGCAGTGGAAATGGGAAAAAAAAAATTGCTAAATTAGGATTCAGCGTGAGAATTAGCTCCTGCTAAGGGACCTGCAGCGTCTGGGTGCACAGACCCCTACTGCAGCTGGTGGGGGGGATTCAGGCAGTGGGAGCTGCACCGACCCCTTGCACTGAGCCCCTCCAGCCCCAAAATACATGCCCAGGCTCCTGCGGATGGTGGGGGCAGAAGGCACCTTGCTCTGAGCAAGAAATCTCTCTTCATTACCAGTGCTTGGAGTTTATTCCTTGTTAAACTGAAGGCTTGCTTGCTTCTCACATCCTGCAAGCATTTTATATGAAGACACTTCATACAGAACAAGAGTGGTTACATCCCATGCGTAGTTTCTGAATTTCCCACGTTGGAAATTGGCCCCGTAGCAGGCAAAACTGGTGTGGAGTTAAAAAACCCAAATGACAACTTGTTATAGTACCACAAGTGTCAAAAAAGGAAATATTTCTACAGCCTGAGGAAAAAAGACCACGGAAGGCTTGTAAACAAGATAGACATGCCACCGAGTATTAGAAATACGACTTTATCTTCTGTGATTTATAGTGCGTTCAAGCATGTACATGCATGTGGGGAGAAAACTCCTCCAAAACTTAACATTTCCAGAAGTAACCAGCAATTCTGACTGATCGGGTCTGGGGGCGCGCAGCCTAAGAGAAATCAGAAAGCGCCCTCTTCTCCCCGCAGTCAGGGTCAGGCAATTTTGCTGTTGCTGAAGAAGAACATTAAGAAAAGCTAAGAGCGAGAGAGAGTCCTGCTTGAAAATCCTCTGCACAGCACCTGCCCCAGCAGCGTGTCCGAGGAAAGCCAGGCGGGCTGCAGTGTGCTTGCTGGAGCAGATGCCCGTATTGAGCAGCTGCTGAAAAAGAGTGCAGAGCTGTCAAGGCCAGGATTTATCGGAAACCAAGGTTTGTACTGTTCTCTTGGAAACAGAAAAATTGTTTTATTTTTGCAAACTGAAATCTAGTTTGTGGTTAGCTTTTGGCAGCAGGTGGCTGCTTTGGACCTTCTCTGAAAATGAGCACAAAACCACATTTTAGCCTGCTACGAAGACAAAACAGTGCCCACATGGTTCTCTCTGCTTGTACAGAAGTTCATCCTGAGACCTGTCCCCCAAGAGGTAAAGGGGAGAGGTTTTAGTCTCTTCGGGAGGCACTGTGTCCTGGGCATTGGCTGGATTTCTTGTTTGTTAAGGGAAACTCTCTGCCACATTTTCCTATTAAGGAATTTGCATGGTTATCTGCTACGCTGTAATCCCCCAGCCCACAAAAAGATTACTGCCTCGATCAACACATAATGCAGGTTTCTCTCTCTTGTATTTTGCTCCATTTCATGCTCTAAGAAGCTGGTGGCACCTATTCAACCCATTGGGGAAAGGGCTGGATCTCCCCATTATTTTTTTTTTTTTTTTTTTTTTTCAGAAACAGAAACCACAGGATCGATGTTATAGTCCTGCACGTATGGTTTGCATACTGAAACTATGAAAGGGGACTAAGGAATCGGTGTCTCCTCCCAGCCTCAGCCCTTGCTTATGCTCACACCTGCAGGCTGTATGTACTATTACATGCTATAGGCTTCAGCTGAGATCGGCCTTTTCCCCTCCATACAGGCACGAAGCCTCTGCCCTGGCAAGGGCTGTCGGAGGGGAGCGAGCACGGTCTGACTTGAACCATCATGCTCTGAATGCTGCTCAGGGTATACAGCACCTCCACAGTTGTAAAGGCCAACAGGGAGAAGAATAGGTTAAAGGACTTTTTTTACAGTAAATATAATATTAATCAGTTCATACTTTACCATCTAGAATACACTTACCATGCTGAGCCCCACGTATAATTTAAAAAGGTTGTAACGCAGACACACTAGCCCTAAGTAGACTTTCTTAGTGGCTTGACTTACACTGGCTAAAATCAGAGGTCTAGAGCAGAAGTTTCCGCTCTTAGTTTGCTTTGGGGGGGAAAAAAGCGTATTTCTAGTTGCAGAGGTTGCAGAGCAAAGCCTGAAGATGTTACCTGCTTGCACCCTCAGGCACAGGCACTGAAACAGCAGGGAGAGAGATGTGAAACAGAACTAAGCGATGATTTGGAAGGCTTGATTCAAGGTTTTTGAGTGCTTAGGCCTGGCAACGTGCGCACAGCAAACGATGGAAATGACAAGGCAGCTGGTTGGGAGTGTTCTATGATGCTCCAGTTATTTTTCCATCTTTGAGCAAACAGAAACAACGCTGCGTTACAAGTACAAACACCAGTGTCTAATTTACCCACCAAACTTCCTCCTGTTAACCCAGGGACAACTACTAGTTGCCAAATCAGGCAGTGTGTAAGTGAAAGGCTAGAACGAGGCATACCCTGTCCCTCCAGCACAGGCAGCCACACGGTGATTCCCACTCCTCCTCGGCTGGGATATTCGTGGCTAGCGTGTGCCGTGTTGGCACCGGGTACCCTTACCGAGGACCTGAGGGACTCCTCGGCGCGGGGCAGCGTCCGTGCGAAGGCAGCCGCACCGCTTGTTTTCTTTCGGTAGGAGACAAGCAAGACCATTTTATTGCCATATGGGCACAGCAAGGAGCTCGTCCTGGGTGCTGATTTCTTCCAGAGCTACACTGGCTTTTACCAGAAATAACCCTCCCAGACAAATGAAGGCCAAAACGATGGGACTTCTGTCATCATGTTGCAATGCCAAAGGGCTGTAGTCACCATCAGCTTCCAGTGAAAGCTTTGCAGGCCTGAGCTCCACGCCAGGACAGCCATTCAATGGAGAAATGGCATTTTTTAGGCAAGGCGGACAGCGCTGTCGGAGCTCGGGGCAGCAGGAGGGACCCTGCTCGCTGCCCGTGCCGAGGCCGGGGTCCCCATGCAGGGACTGATGGCCATGTGGGGAGGGGTGCTGCTGGTCCCCCTTCCATGGCTGGCTCCTTCCCAGCCTGAGCATCCCTCCAGGAAAACGGGGAAAAAAACCAGAGGAAGGCAGAAAGGGAAAACCCAAAGATTATGAAATAAAATGTGGGCAGGCGTGGGAGAGGGGGAACTGACTGTGACCAACACTGGAGGAAACAGGACAACGTTACAGGTGAGGAGCTGAGACTGGACTATCTGAAAAAAAAAAAAAAAAAAAAAAAAAAAAAAGAAAGAAAAAGCCTCATTAGGCAACAGGCAGCTGCTCCAGGAATAACTTGGCACTAGGGGACACTATTGTACCATAAATTGCAGCCTATGCAGCAGAAAAAAGTCCCGCTTCAAGCAAGAAACGGAACACCTCCCTTTCTGTTTTTAGGCATTTCTGACACAGATGCTGTACCAGGATGGCACTTCGTCCCTCTTCCCAACTCCCGGCATTTTCACAGCCCACAGAAATGCTGGCATGGGGTAACGGGTCCTGTTTCTTGGCACACATTTCCCTCCAGGTCCTCATTCCTAAGCAAAAGCTGACCAGCATTTGCTGCCAAGGTTGCACTTCTCTGTGTGCCACAGGGCAAAGTCACAAGCAGGGGACAACCACCCTCACCTCCCACCTGGAGCCGGGCAGAGCCTGCCAGGAGCGAAACCCAGTTTCTGCTGAGCTGATGGCAAAGCTCCCTCCCCAGCAGTCCAGGGACTATGTAAATATACATAAAATATATTTATTTTATAAATAACACATTGCAGATCCTGCATGTATTTTTGGAAAACATAAGTAGAAATCATCATTCTCGGCAGACTTTTCCATGCAGGAATCCCTGAGTGATACGTGACCATGCAAGACACCCAAACACATCGTCCTCACCAAAAGCACCACTTCCCGCCAAGTGTCTTACAAAGGTTTTCTATCCACAAATACAGATTTACCGAGGCCCCGGCTGCTATTTGTCAGGGTGCTCCACCTCTGCAAGGCCTACCGAGACCCCAGTGGCCGTCAGACGTGGTTTGGCTCTGATAGGTCCCCCCACCGGCAGCCCCAGACGGTGGCCCGGAGTCCAGGGAAGTTGGGCTACAGCAAAGGCCAGCTTGGCTGGACCAAACTCCGGCTCCGAATGGCTGGGGCAGCGAGTCCCCCAGCATCTCAACCTGCTCCAGGTGCTGCCCTCAGCAACTTCTGTGCTGCTTTGACTGAGTTTTTATTATATCATTACAAATGATTATTACGTGAATATTACACTCTAGCACGAGGTGTAGACAAAAGTGTATTGTAGGGAAGAAGAATCTGCATGCAGAGAATTTACAATAAGACATGGAAAACGGTAATTGTTAAAATTTAACTTGCAACATTTTCATTTTGTTTTCAGCAATCTTTTTTAAAATAGTCTTTCCTATTGCACAAAAAACACTGCCGTTTGTCTTGCCGTAACCATTGTTTCATTAAAAAAAGGAAAAAATATACCTCTTGTACAATAAAAATGCTTTGCAACATATAGATATAGCTTTACTGTACAATATTTTAAAGTTTGGGAATGTGCGTATTATTTCTACATATTCTAAAACTCAGTTTTCCATTATGGTTTCTATTTACAGTTGCACAATGCCTTCAATGCTTTGAGACACAGCTATAGGACTCGATGCTAAACCTTGAAAAGAAGTTATAGCGAACTCTCCTCTTACACGCTCTTTGTCAAAGCTGTCTGCAGTTCTACCATCAAACTATAAGCTCTGCCCTCCTGTGGGATCAGGGGGAACTGTAACACTCCTCTACACGAGCAGCTTTCAGCCCTCTTCCACTTCACAGATCCTTAAAATATTCTAAAGGGGTTTCAGATCTTGTTGAAAATTCACATCCATACATTGCTCTGCAGGTGAATTTGCTTTTTAAGTGCCTTTTGCTGACCCAGGGATATGCAGAATGTGGTGTAAAGACTGAACTTACGCTCTTCTGTGTACCTGTAAAGATAATTTCTCAAGCAGACTCCTGCCCCCAAGCCAAACTCCTTTCGCTCACTCATATTCTGAAGTAAGCATTTTTAGTACTGTAGATAACATCAAGTAACTTCATAAATACCATATCAAAACATACTTGCTGTTCATTTATCAACCACTTTTCCAACTAATAGTCTTAATCCTCCACAAATTTGTATTTGTCTTGATGTATCACTCATGTCGGGCTGGGCTTTGCTCCAGCAAAAGGCAGGCAGTGCTACTTTTCCATGGGTTCACTGGAAAAAGCGCAGGAATGTTTCCTTATGTCCAAGATTTTAAAATTTTTCTTTACATAAGAAACGTAGGCCAGTCTGGTCTTTCATCATACTGTACTCAAGATTCACTCATGTCTCCTCCAGACTTGGACTCATGATCTCCAAGTCTTCCTAGAGATCTTTCCAAGGGTCATGGGTTGCCTCTTTTCCTCAAGGTGTGAGCAAGGTGAACACTCTTGAACAGGATCAAATATCATATGTAGCTATTTTTAAATAGGATTTTTGCATTAATTTTTTTCTAAAGTTTTTTCAAAACTTTTTTCAAAAGTTTTTTTTTGTTAAATTTCATCTATAGTTCAGAAAGGCAGGCCTGATCCTGCACTGGACTCTGAGCACCCAACGCTCTACTTTTAGGTAAAACCTCCTAGATAACTGAAGTGATAATCCAGATCCTACAGCCACCACTTACAGGACCAGTCCCGTTGAAATAAGTTTCAAATGCACACTAGGATACTGCAATTTTAAAACTGCTCCCACAGAGATTTTTCTAGAAATCAGAAAATGCCAGCAGATCTGCTGCCCACGAGAGCATGTCTGTCAAGAGCTGCTCGCTCGGGGTAGGAGAGAGGCTCAAGCCCAAGTTCCCAGATTTGCAGACCCAGGCAACAACCCTGCAAGTCTTACACACATAATTAGGTTGAAAACTGAAATCCAAAGCAGAAGCAGCTGGGGGCAGGGCAGGAATTATCTACTGGCCTCCGCTGTGTAAATAATTTAGCGGCTGTTTAAAGGTTCAGTGAAAACTCTGCCCTCTTTATTTGTCAGTAGCTCCCACTGACTCAGAGAATTAATGCTCTTTGTAGAATTGTGAAATGAAGCCAGCGCCCAAATACAGCCTTTGAAGAGTCTGTTTATGCAAGTTTATCGTCAGATCAACAGTTTTCTGGTGCCGGAGGTGGCTCCTCCACACTGTGGAGCCTAAGCAGTGGCTGTGCATGTCCAAGCAGTGCTCCTGGGGAAGGGGCTGGCCATCCCTGGCAGCAGCTGTACCTCCAAGTAGCATCAATCAGGGAACATCCACCATTATTACTACATATCTAATGGCGATGAAGGCTTGCAAGCCTCCATCATGTCTTCTGGAAGAGTTCTGAGATACCTGTTGCCTTGGAGGAAGGCCTAGCCCCTTTATGAAGGGGCCACGGCTGGCTTTCCATTCTCCCGATCGCTTTCTCCAAAGGGTTCCTCATCTTTCTCTTTTATGGAGAACTTTTTCCTGAAGGCTTGCGTAAAGCTGGAGGAAGAAGTCTTCCTAAAGGTGGTAAGTCTCTTCCGAAAGTTGCCCCCTGAGAAGAAATAGAGAAGTGGGTCAAAGCAGCAGTTGGAAGCTGCCAAGGGGAGCGTTACCACGACCAATTTCTGTAGGTATATGGTGTCATCACAGCTAGCGCTCTTCAGCCGCAGCATGTGGAGGTGGACCGTACGCAGAATGTGGTACGGGGTGAAGCTGATCAGGAAGGTGGCCGTCACGATGACGATCATCCAGACTGCCTTCTTGCGGTTAGCCTGGTTCTTCTTCAAGGAATTTTTCAGTAAGGTCCTTATGATCATGGTGTAGCAGATAGTTATGACAATAAAGGGAAAAATGAAACCTACAAATAGGGCAATAAAGTCCAGGATCACCACTACATTCGTCTTCTGAGAGTTTTCTGGAGGTTCAAAGCACTTGGTCTTGTTGGCATGTTGGTATGTCCCGTTTCGCAGAAAGGGAGCGCTTGTCAGGGTGACAAAAATCCAGATCCCGATGCAGACAAATTTAGCCTTCTTCTCCGTTACCAAATTGATGTTCCGGACTGGAAAAACAATGGCTATGCAACGGAAGAAGCTCATTGCAGTCATGAAAAAAATGCTGCAATACAGGTTGACGTACAGCGCGTATGAACTGACCCTGCATAGGAAGTCACTGAAGAACCAGTTCCCTTTGTGGACATAGTAGATGACACGCAGGGGCAGGGTGCACACGCAGAGGAAGTCGGACACGGCAAGGTTCAGCATGTACACCTGGAAGGCTGTCTTCTGCTGGTACGTTTTTATGAGGACGTACAGCACAACGCCGTTACCAACAAAGCCCATAATGCTGATCATGGAGTAGAGCGTGGAGTAGACTCGGTTTCGGAAGTCATCAATGGAGTGATGGCATGTCAGGTTATCAAACGTCATGTTGCCTGGCTGAGGCACCGATTCCACCTGGTGATGAATGTCAGGCCTAAGGATGAAAAACTCAGGTGAGTTATGTAAAGCAGCACATGAAAATAAAATGTGATTATTAAAAAGGAGGAAAACCCTATCATCTCTCTCGTACAGGAGAGAACAGCTAGGAAGGGATGTGGGTCTGCACAGATCCGTGTTATTATAACCATCCACCTGCTTTAAGCTGGTACCAGCAACTGGTGATGTAAAGGTGAGAGTCATGATTTCAGAAGTCCTCAATACTGGTGGCATCCTTCTTCCACGGAATTACCAAAAAGCTCTAACTCCCCACAAACTAAGGTAGCTACTCATTAAAACAGCAGAGAGGAAAAATGCAGGTGGCAATAGCACTATGCAATTTAAAATAGAAAGACCAGAACTGGTCCCTAATGACTGTTCAGCCCTGCCTCTCTGCATCGCCTGGCAAGTGACTGTCTCCCTGTGCTCCACCTCCACGCCTGCCTGCACGAGGGCAGGTCACTGCAAGAAAGTTTCTGAAACAGTAAAGGATGTGGTCAAACAAGCCTTTCTCCAGTTAAAAAAGAAAAAAGCAATTTAAAAAAACCCCAATCCTTTGCACAGAAGGTGGAAGATAACTCCAAGCCAGAGGCCGCTCAGTGTGCTCGGTGCAAGACCAGATGTTTGTCAGCTCCCCAAATTCTGCATTGCTCTCCTCTGCTCACAGGCAACACCATTTTTTCAACTTGCTATGCTAGTAAATGCGTAAATTAACAGTTTTGGAAAAAGATATCGCCTGTTATATCCGATGAACAGGAAGGATCACTGTAGCACAGAGGATGCTGCACGGCTCTGGTTTCCCTGGCACTGCCTGGGCAGAGCTCTGCTGCAACACCCGACAGACAGAGCGGGAAGCTGCAGGGAGGCTCATGTCACGGAGGACAAACCTCTTGGTCTGGAGACATCTGCACTATCGAGGTAACTCCCAAGGAAAGGGTTTCTTCTTGGGCTTGCTCTTGCACATTGTTTTGATTTACATTAACAGGCCTGGGGCTCGCCAGGGCAGTCAGACTCTACAGCCAGGGAGGGTTTTTGGATCCGCTCAGCCAGTCTTCGGTGACATTTTATCGTTTCCTTTTGAGTGCAGTGTGGCATGACGCTCTTAATTTGGGTTGTCCTGAAGTAGAGGAAAATACACACATATATTTTTCTCATTGATTTTCAATTTCTAATGATTCAGACAGAACCTTTCTTGCAGTCTGAGACCATGTAAAACCCCGACACTCAGAACTGCAGGATACACGCAGACTGAAAGAACAGGACTTGAACAGAACAACGATGAAAGCAACAGCTGAGACAAGAGCAACCGAGAACCCACACTATGTACGTGCTCAAAACCAGCATTAAACGGTACATATTTTCATCCACGAAAATAGCCTGGCAGCAGTAGAGTAGAAGGATTCCCCCCAGTCTCTCTCTCTGGGATATACGGGGAATTCAGAACCACGCTGCGATGCTCAAGGCTTCCAGATTTCCATCAAGTTTCAGCTATTTGGAAGTTTACGCTCTTAAAACAATCTTTTCGTTATCTGCAACGCACAAATTACATTAAAGCTCAACAGATACCAGCGAGGCGGCACAGATAGGAGAGGAAGCAAAACCTGACACAAGGGAGGATGTTTTTTCCCCTTGGACTATTCGTGGGTATGTAGGGGTGTGTGAGCGACCGACCGTGTGACTGCACGGAGGTCTTTGGCCAGAAGAGGCAGCCACGACTCAACAGGGCTCTACCCGGCTCTGCCAAAAGCCGTAGTCCAGTACATTGTACATCATCACTTATAGTTCACCTTAGCTTGCATAAATGAAGCTTATCTAGCAATGCTCATTGCAAATAACCTGTTAATCAGTGCATTTGCAGCTGCGTCCTCTCCCTGCCCCGCAAGTGACGCCTCTCGGCAGCCCGGTTCTGCTGGTGGCAAAATCCAGGCCTCAGCCCCAGCCTGGATGAGGCTGGGCTGTTCATGATGGAAAGCCCAGAGTGGGTCTGAACACCAGACATCGCCCCTGCCTGCCTCTCGTGGCTCCAGCCGCCCCTCCTCTGCGAGGAGCGGCCAGCAACATGGAGCTGCTGCCCCGGCGCAGGGGAGACGAGCCCTGGGTCCCCTGGGAGATGCTGAGAGATCTGGCCTTCAGCCCACACCGCTGGCACCCTCGCTTGCCTGAGGTCTTCGCTTCAGACTTGAGGTTCAAGTTATGAAAAGAGCATCGCTCCAGTAATGTTTGAAAATCTCCAAGATAAGGCTAAAATTAAGTTTGTGGTGACATTGGTCTGATTTCAACCAATTGCTTGGGAGCGGCAGGTAGTGCAACACTCTCTGCAAAAAAAGCTGCATGATCCCCATTCCTTGTTTTTTTATCTGTCAAGATAATCTGATGCAGGTGATGAAGCTCTTGCTACCATTACTCTTATGCTGGGTTAATGCCTGGCAAAGCAGACCTGCCGAGCAAAACCCCACTGTGCTAGGCACTGTAAGAACACTGAGTTTGGAGGCTCAATTATCTCATGAAAACCCATATAGATAAAATCTCTGTACTTACCAAGACATCATATATCAGTTCGTTCTCAGACATTAAAAAAGAAAACAAACCCAAACAACACAACCAAGACATCTAAGACTAAGAGGCTGGAATGATCGCTTTTGCACATTGAGGCTTTTTTCATCTGCCTGCACCTCCAGGCAGTTATGATCAGTATGAAGGAGCAGAAAACGGGAGAACCTAGGTGGCATGGCCAACCCAGAGGCTAAACAGAGATGCTTCGGGTCAGGTTCCTGTCTGCCTTTTGAGAGGGCAATAGCGATGCACGGCCGCAGAATTTACTGCTGCCTTCTTGCCACTGCAGATTTCTCTTCCCTTCTGCCAGTTTAGCTATCCCGCCCAAGAAATAACAGAGAGATAGCAGTAAACTTCCCAGCCCATTACTTGCACCTTAGATAAACTTCCTTATTTAATCTCTATGCCTATTTGTGCACACCTCGTAAGTGGCATTGAGCTGGATTATGAATGTTTCACCTCCTGCAGGGACTAAATTTCAGTCTTTCAGCTGCTATTCTTAGCAGATAGTGAACAACTGTGAAAGGTATCTGTCTAAAAGACAACTGAGACCCGTTACCTACCATGTTTCTAAATGTAATTTAAAATGCCTTTTGCAACCAAAAGGTAAACTGATCATTGCAATACTGAAGCGGACTGCTAAAGTATAAAAGAGCTCCACACCTAGAAAGCTATAAAAACCAAAAAACCCCACAAACACCATTTCCTAGCCGAAGCTTTAAGACCAGGTTTGCATCATGAATTGAAGACAAATACAGCTTCCACCGCTTTTTATTTGTATAGTCGTGGCTCACAGAACCGTTTGTTTCTGTGCCAGTGAACTCAGCTCGTTCGGAATGTGCACAAGTGAGAGGGAACAGCAATGACTGGGTAAGAAAAGTAACCCAAGCTAAGGGTTTAGGCAAAACCCTAAACAACTGTCATTCTCCAAGTCCCATGAGCACAGCTAGGTTTATAGTTGGTCGTAAGCAGATTATATTAAGTTTAATTAGACAATCACACCACATACCACCGGAGGAGATGCTGTCATTTGTTTTACTCTCAGACATAAAGCATCACCCACTCGCAGGGATGCTCTGAGCGCTGACATGGGATGAATTTAGCGTTTGGTGGAAAAGGCGCAGGAGCTGCCTCAAAACACCGAACGCACCGCACGAGCACGAACTGCCTTCTGCAAGAGGAACAGAACGAATAATCGAAGCAAGCGGCAGACGGTAATTAAGAACCCCGCTCGTTAGGACGGAGCCGAGCTCCGCAGGTGCTCGGCCCGGCTGCGGATCGCTCCCCGCGGCCGGGGCACGGCGGCTCCCGGGGCACCGGCGGCACAGCCCGGCCCGCAGCCGCCCCCCGCCGGGGCTCCCCCCCGCCGGCATCCCCCGGGGAGGGGAACGGAACGGAGCCGAGCCGAGCCGAGCCGAGCCGAGCCGAGCCGAGCCCCGTCCCGCCCCGTCCCTCCCACGAGCGAACCCCGGCCGAGACTTACCGGAGCCGAGCCGAACGCCGAGCTCTGCCCTGCGCCCTCCCTCCGCCGCCCTTAAACGGGGGCGCGCCCCTCCCCATCCCCGGGGAGGGGCCGGCCACGCCCCGGCCACGCCCCGGCCACGCCCCGCCCCCCCCCCCCACCCCCCCGGCCACGGCGGGGTCGCAGCCCTCGGGGCCGGGGGCACCGGCGGCTTTTCGGGTTGTCCTCTGCGGGACAACGGGGACGCCCTTTTGGGGGGTGCCCTTTTGGGGGGCGCCTCCAAGGTGCACCCGCTGCAGCACCTAAGGGAGCCCCGCCGGGATAACTCGCCGTGAAAGCCTCTGTCCTCAGGTGCACCCCTGGTTCCTGGGACCCCTCCGGTGCTGGTGCCCCCAGACACAGCCTCATCGAGCTCCTTTTCAGCGAGCGGGTGGCGTAAGCGGTGACCCCAGGTGCTCCTCCTGAAAAGCCACCTGCATCGCCACAGCTTTTACGCGGTGCTGCCAGGTCGGGTGACCGCTTGGCCGAATTTTGAGGATTTTTTTCTGCCCCAGCTCCGTTTTGATGGCTGGTTTCGGAGCTTCCACAAACCTCTGTGCTCTCCAGCTGGGTGAGGACAGCCAGGCTGGTTGCGTGGTCCCCCCAGATGCGATCCAAAGCGGTGAAGCACACGACTGGGAAGCAGTGGTAGCTTGAAAGCATCATGGGGGGGCAAGTGCAAATGGGGCAACCTCAGCTTCACACCAGCAGCAGGACGGGAAGGGGCCCCAGTATAACCCACGGTGTGCTTGGCTAGTTACTGTGCACTGAGAAATTGCACTGGTGGAGGTAGATCTTTTCACCTCATGGCAAGGCAGCTACGGAAAAATCCCTGCCCACATGCTGACGAGCCTCCAGGCACTTTGCTGCTCACGTATTTAAAAAATAGAGACCACACACAAATGTGCTCTGTGCTGACTTCTAGTTGCACCGGACCAACTTACGCACCAAAAGAGATTTTTCCTGCACTCGGGGGCAAACTCTGCCCCTACGCTGTCCTCGAAGTGGTGGCATCGCCCTGCCTTCTACAGAATTAGTGTTCCCAAAGGTACACCCGGGGCCACCTTGACCGTTGACACTCAGCCGAGCTGTTCAGGCTGTTCCCACAGCATCGTCAGCCCTGCAGCCCCCGTGTCCATGCAGGGGACCAGGAGGAGCAGAGGTCTCTGGTGGCCCTTCCTTGGAATGTGAGGGTCACGCAGGTCCTGGATGCAGAGATGCTGCGGTGGACAAGGAATAGCTCTGACACTCATCCAGGATCTGGAAAGATTATTTTCTTCCATGTGATCCCAATCTACCTCTGGTAGTAACTCTAACATTTAGCTTCTTGTGGGAAATAATATTGAGTACATACAGTTTCTCAGAATTAAGGATTGACTTCCAAGGTGGCAGGCACGAAAAAAATACGGTAGCTAAGAGATCCTGTAAACACTGCTCTCTGCTCGTGGGACGTACGTCTCTTGACATCCTCCTGTTTCCATGGCACTTCTGTGGTGTGGCGGTCACGCGAGGGGACCCCTCCCTGCCTGTCCGTGCCCCTGTGTGAGGGTCCCCGAGGCTGCTCCTGTCCACGACCCATTTTCTGCTCAGCAGGACATCCCACGCTGTTATTTAGGAGTGCTCAGTGTAGGAAGGAAACATTCCCGCCACAGGGCTCTCTCTCCCCAGTCTGGCACGGGTGAATCCCACCATGGCGTAAGGGGCAGAAGAGGACGAAGGCGTGCGGGGAGAGGGAGAGGGGTTAATTCCAGCCCTGCTTCCCACGCGAGCCCCTCAGACCCCGCTGCCCCTGTGCATGGCTCTTTCCAGAGGGAAGAGCTCGGTGCAAGCATCGCCCATGAAGTTTCTCCAGCTGTTTGCTTTCTTGTAGGCTGTTTCTACAATCTTCAGTTCTGGCACAACATTTAGAAAACCTTTACAGATGGTTGTGGGAGCAATGTCTGTGGTCCAGCGCTTTCCAAACCCTCCTTTTCTCATGAACAGGGAGTAAATCCCAGGTCAGTGTCAGCTGGGTGAGCGCCAGAGCCTTGACCTGGGGCAGGGACCAGAGGCAGCAAGCACAACCCAGAGGGATGCAGGTGCAAAGGGCTGAGCGTGGCCCCGTGCCAGTGCTGCGTGGGGAGATGGCATCCAGGTGCTGTGTTGGGAGAGCTGGAAGGGTGCAGAGCTGACCAGCTGCTGGGCGAAGGCTGCTGGAGAGGACCAATTACATATTTTGCCACCTCAAACCCCATAAGTAAATGGTTTAGAATGACATAAATGCTACCATGTCAATAAACTCATTATTGCTTTCTAGGAATGAACCAGAAATAAGATCAACAGTGCACTGGAGTCTGCTCTGGTGGGAGGTAGGTGGATAATGGTCTCTTTGGAGACTGTGTTATGGCAGGTGCTGCCTGGGTTGCACGGCTTTGGTTTTGTACTTGTGTGTTTTATTTGAGTGTCACTGCACTCAGCCACTGCAAGCTGCTATTCACCGTGCTCTTATTCTCCCTTCTTTGCTCTTTTACATCGTGTAGGGAAAGCAAAGGCTTGGAGATGGGCTGAATATAATGACAAAGCCCTTGTCCACCTGGCAGTGGAATTACAGACCCATTACACACCCACCTGGAGGTTTCGCAGTACTGAGCATTTCAGCTGTGCCTGCCTCCTCCAGCTGCGATGCCAGCTCTTCCTTTCTTTTTTTGCTTGCATCCCTTCCACCCTGATGTGTCCCAGAAGGTTATTCTGCTGTTGAACCCAGCAATTTGCACTTTTGTTATGGGGTCTTGGCACCTGCACACACACAGAATGTGCAGACTTGCATTTCAGACAAAGCCATGGTGCAACAGATGTGGCAGTTCCTCTTTTGTGCCACTCTCTATGAACAGTGAAGATGTGTGAGAAGTAAGTACACCTCATCCATCTGCCTCTCCTGAGAACCTTCCCTGCCTTCCTTGCCTACCTCGTGCACAGAAAAGCCTGCCCATCTCCAGGAGCCGCTTGGCAGTGTATTAGGAACGGTCAAATCATGGGATAATTTAGGCTGAAGAGGACCTCAGGAGATCTCTAGTCCAACCTCCTGTTCAAACCAGGTCAGGCCAGGTTGCTCAGGGCTTATCCCACCTGGTCTGGAAGACTTCCAAGGATGGAGGTCCAAGAGCCTCCAAGACTGGGCAACCCATTGCACTGCCTGCAATCTCCTACGCTGTGAAGCCAGTTCCGTAGTTTGCTTTAGTTGTGGTGTACATTTTGGTATTACTCCATTCTGCCATTCCTTCTGCTTTTTTTGGTACCATTTTTGCTATTCCTTCTGCTTTTTGCTATTTGGTTTTGTTATTCCTTCTCCTTTCTTTTGCTGTTCCTTCTTTTCTTTTCTGGCCTTTACTCTCAAGAACAGGAAGGTTTCTGGTTGCAAGGTCAGACTGAGGTTGGTGTGGGATTGAGGAGGCTGCTGCTGCTCCAGATGTGCTGGCAGAGGAGCCAGAGTTTTGATGTTGGAAGGATTTGCTCACCAGACTCCTAAGAGGAGGTTGAACCGCAGCTCTGGTACAATGAGGCCACAAAGACACGTGAACCTGGGGGTGCTGGTGAACAGCAAGGTGACCATGAGCCAGCACTGTACCCTTGTGGCCAAGAAGGCCAACGGTGTCCTGGGATGCATCCAAAGGAGAGTGGCCAGCAGGTCGAGGGAGGTTATCCTCCCCCTTTACTCCGTCCACATCTGGAGTGCTGCGTCCAGTTCTGGGCCCCCCAGTTCAAGAAGGACAGGGAACTGCTTGAGCAAGTCCAGCGGAGAGCGGCCAAGATGATCAGGGGACTGGAGCATCTCTCTTCTGAGGAAAGGCTGTGAGACCTGGGTTTGTTCAGCCTGGGGAAGAGAAGAGTGAGGGGGGATCTTATCAATACTTATAAATACCTGAAGGGCGGGTGTCAAGAGGATGGGGCCGGACTCATTTCAGTGGTGCTCAACGACAGGCCAAGGGGCAATGGGCACAGGCTGGAACACGGGAAGTTCCACCTGAACAAAAGGAAAAACTCCTTTCCTGTGAGGGTGCCAGAGCAGTGGGACAGGCTGCCCAGAGAGGCTGTGGAGTCTCCTTCTCTGGAGACATCCAAACCCCCCCTGGACGCGGTGCTGTGCCCCCTGCTCTGGGTGTGCCTGCTGGAGCAGGGGGGTTGGACAGGGTGATCTCCAGAGGTCCTTCCAACCCCTGCCGTTCTGGGATTCTGTGATTTGAAGGGGAACAGGCATGATAACTAGGGGCAGGACTGGGGTACTCACTGATTATACCTGCACTGTGAGGAGCTGGATGAAACCTTTTGTCCTCTGGGATGGGTGGCTGGAGGTTGGACAGCCCTGACACCTCCACGCACCACAGGGAACCCTGCGCCCCAGGGAAAGGATGGATCCACGGCACGCAGACCCGGCGCCCCAACAGAGGACAAAGCAGACCTCCTAGGCTGTGGGGCTGCAGGTGGCTGTCCCCAGGGACGGCTGGCACTGCTTGGTGGGACAGACCATGGCGAATCTGCTCCCCCAGTTTGTGCAGGGGAAGATCTTCAGGCCATTTCAGGGAAGTGCCATCAGTGCGGTGTCCCTCGCACACACACAAGGTCACCTCCTTACTCTTCTTCCCCTGCTTGGTTTGTTAGAGCCTTCCTGGAGTCCAAACCGAGATAACACGTCACGGGGACTGACACTTCAAAGTCTCAAGAGGATAACACAGGGTAGGTTAGACAAGGAATGGGGAGGGGGCAGTGCAAAGGATGGAGGAGATGGCAACAAGAACATGCGTGTATAAAGGCCAGGCATGGACAGGGGAGATACCCAGAGGAGGGCAAGGGAAGGGAGGACTCCCCGAAGGAGCCCCTGGATACATTGCCAGAGAAGTGGGTGTGAAGAAGACCCCCCCAAAAAGATCCCCATCAGGTCTGAAGAACGAGGTTACACATCACCTCTCACGAGCAGTCGGGCTTGCAGAATTAGCCCAGGCAGGACTATGGGGATGGGGAGGCTTTAGGAAGACGAGGTTCATGACGTGGAGCATGAGAACCTGTTCCTGGAGGCTGAGGACAGGACAGGAGAAGAGGGTCTAGGGTCTGGAATGTGGGTGTGCTGTGGTGAAAGTGTGGGGAGTGGTTAAGAGAAGGTGGCAGGATCAAGGACGGTTTAGTCTAGTGCAGCAGCTTGTGTCATGAGGGGACAGATCCTGCTTAGACATGGGAGTGCAAAGAAACAAGGGCTGGAGAAAATGTAAGAAACTAAATTCAGAGGAACATAAAGCAGAGGAGGATGAGGTGGGAGTGGTAGGCAGAAAGAAAACTACAGGAGGTGAGGCAGCGTGCAAAAACACACAAGGCAGTGACAGAGTCTGAAAGAGGAGGGAAACCCCTAAGAACTTGCATGATGGGGGTGGGGATGGGATGAAGGCTGGAGATGAAGAGAGAAAGAGGAAAGAAGAGAGTTGTAGGGCATTTTGGGAGAGGGATGGAGGTCAGCAAGGGGAGAAGGGCTGCACTTCAGGATTTGGGACCAGGTGAGGGTAGCTGTAACCTATCATTTCACTTCTAACGTGGCGTAAAGTGATTTCTTTGCTCTCCTTCCAAGTCGCTAGAAGTCTGGGCTAATGAAGTGACAGTTTGAATTCTAGCTGTACCAGGGAACCACACACATTTTGGAAGGGATCATTTAGCTACATTAATAAGACACGCACATGCATGCTGAGGGGAGGAACCAGCCATCGGTCTGCAGACTCTTTGCACTGGGACTTTCAGAGCACTTCAGAAAGCTGAGTGATGCGGCAGATGTTCAAAGCCACCTTGATGATGCTAATTGCTGGCACTTCCCGTATGTCAGCAGATCTCTGTGCAAGCGGTGACTGCATTGGAGGCATCAGCTCTTTCAGTATTTCACCAGAGGAACTTAGCTAGATAAGATACATTTTGCCTCTGAGAAAGATGTTCACTGATATAAAGGTGATTATTAATTAAGAGCACCACAAATTTTAATGGCTCGGTAGACATCTGGAGGCTGAAGATTTGTTCTGTTAGTGCTTAATAAAAACAATTTCATGCTTAGGCTGTAAATCAGTCTGATTCCCTTTTCACAGGACAATGGAATAAGGCACAATTTAGGGGTACGGGCTTTGGAGATCTGTCTGGGACCATCCAAATCTGGAAAAAGCCTGATCATGCTTTAGGGTTAAGGTAAGTTGCCACTTAGCACTGACTGACCCTCCATTGCCTTCTCCTACCGGACCCCGAATGCCCACAGCTCCAGTCAGACACCAGACTCCAAGACATTGAGTCCTTCATTAAATGTCATATCAATCCAGTGCACTGGACTGCTTCTTCCTTTACTGCTGGAGTTTCAAGCAATTTTCCTAAACACCTAAATAGTTTGTAGCCTGAATGAAAAAGCTCTTCAGCTTTGGCAACTGCTTTCATGCTGGCAATTTAAGAAGGAAAAATCAGAAAGACAGCATTTCATGATAAAGAAAACCTCTTTTTAACATGTTGCTGGTTTTTAACTCTCCTGGGACTTTTCCTCTGCTGGACAACTAAAATAGGTTGTTTCTCTTTGAATCTTGTGTGAAAAGGGTGGTAAACTCAGCTTCGGGTCAGATTTGCTCAGAGTTATTTAGAGTAGGCTGGACTGTGTGACACTGGGGGAGAATGACTAGTGGCAACATCGTCTGCCAGCTGCACTTCCTATAGAGGAGCATGACCGTGGTGATGCCTGAGATCGGGGATGGAGACCTGGGTGCAGCTCTGCCTGCTCTGACCTAGCTGGACTCGAGCCAGCCCCAACCTGGAAAGCATGTAGCTGCGGTCCCTGCGGGCTGCTGAGGAAGGGCTCATCAAACCAGGTACATCCTTCCCTTGATGTGGACGAAATAAAGCACACGAGGAAAGCAGGGGGAAAAAAAGAAGGAATGGGGCACGGGAAGCTTTTGGTGTGGGTTAATGAAGGGAGTGCACTGGTATGGTGGCCCTGGATCTAGCAGGTGTGGGGGGCACTCCCGTTGCGCAGGGATGGGAAAGTCACAGGGAAATGGAAGGTTTGGAGATGTTGCCCAAGTGTGGGAGGAGATGAAGAGTCTTTCTTATGCAACAACTTCCATGCCGTGATGCCTGACAGCCCGTATTCATTCTGAAACAAGCAGCTTTTGCTTTACGCCTGCATAGAAATGGCCCAGCCAGGACCGTCCCCTCCGTTTCTGAGTGGCGGCAAGCCCCGAGTCAGCCCCCAGACTGGCTGAGTCAGTGTGTTCGAGTGGCAGAAAACCACACCAAGATGGTATCAGCGGCTGGAGTCAGATGGGTATGCCCCCTTCCCTCTTTGTCAAGCTTGCAATTGTGATGCCTTATCTGGAAAAGTAATTCTTCCTTCTTGCCAAGGGTAGGCAATCCCGCTTCTGCTCTGCTCTCACTGTAACAGTTCCTGCGAGGGCCCCCACCCAGCAGGACCTGTTTCTCCAAGGGACCATCCCTTATTGTCACCTAGACCTTAGAGGATGTGTCTCCATTTGTTCCCAGATCTGGCACAGAGACTTGATGCCGCAGTTCCAGCACCGGCCCTGTCTTCCATTTGGTTTTAGGGACTGATGTTAATATGTGTGGCCCTTACTGGCAGCTGCGGGAAGCTGCTCCATCGCAGCCATAGCAGACCAATGAAGCTCCCCGTTCCCCTGATTTCTGTGGGAGAAGAACAGAGATGGGGAGCTTTCTGTGAAGGAAACCTCAGCCCTTGTCACTCTCTCAGATCATGAAGCTGTCGATCGTATCCTATGGCAAATACAACCTTTTAAACTAGCTGCTGTGGAAAAGAGGACTGAGAGAAGACGCAAAGCTGGATGTGATGGTAGGATATCTTCAGCACTGTCTCTAGTTAGCATTTTTTTTTTAATAAAGCACTTGCTCTCCTGAGATGAATGAAATAAATTACTACCAGAATGACTGCAAGGACAGCATTCAGCAATCCCATCATCATTAACCTAAATATTTGGAGAATTATGTTATTCTTTCACAGACACAAATCTCTCTTCAGAAAAGGAGGCAGTAATGGGGATGGCTGACTAATCTGGGAAATGACAGAAGACATCAGTCAGGGAACAGCGTTGTTTCTGTTTCATCGAAGACAGGATTCATGTGGTTTCCACTGAAATTGCAAACCAATAAGTGAGATTTTGTGCTGCTTTTTCTGAGAAGTGGAGCAGAGTGTGTGGCCACCACCGCAGAGGTATGGGTGTAGGAATGGGCACGGGTACAGGGCTGCCCACGCTGCCTCAGCCTCCCTGGGGTGCTGCAGCCCAAGTGCTGGCTGCACTTCCACTCTCCCCTAGTCTGGGGGTTTGGAGGGGTCTTTGGGACAGGGAGCAGTAATTTCAGGGTCTTCTGCCAGGGAAAATTTCTGGAAGGAGGGCTTTTAGAGACCCTTTAACCTGCTCCAATCCTTTCACCTTGTGCAAAAGAAAAGGGTGGGCTTGTCAGGCCAAAATTCCAGACAAGGACCCAGAGACATCCTTTTGCTGTGGTTTGGCTGGTGAAGGGCCTCAGCAAGCCATGAGAACCGGCCCGTGTGCAATCAGCTGATCATACTCCGTACAAGAACACTCCATATGTGTTTGTAAAAGATAAGGTTTGAATTTTTACCTTTCTGTAGGCATTATGGGATTGGCTTTACCAGATGCTGAACACCTCCAGGTCTTGCTGTGTTCCATGGCAGGTGTCTTGCAGGTTAGCGTCCTAAGTCCCTCGCACAGTTAACCACCTTAGAAAAGAGAAAAGTTAATGACATCATGAAGACTTTTGGACTGCTGCTTTGAAAAGCTGGATTTCCTTGGGTCTTTTTATGGTTCCACCATGTCAACCTGTAATAAATAGAATAGCCACACTGTCAGGAGATGCTGTCCTGATAGAGCCAATTGCTGCTTCCTCTTCCTGTTTTGTACATGTAACAAAAGAGTGCTTCAGTAGATGGGTGAGATATGGCTTTCTTTAAGCTGTGTTACCATTATTTCACAAGTCACACTGCAGACATACCCATCAAGAAACGAGAAACGTTCATTGTGACTTTGTGGAAGACAAGTTTTCGGGCAAAAGCAGAAGAATGTTTTCCCGTTCCTGGAGGCTTCCTTTATCAGGAGCTGGGAAATTATATTAGTTCTCCTGATTTTGTTAGAACTGATGTGAAATCTGTATTATATGCAAATCTTCCCAAAGTATTCTATCATTCTAGTATGTTTTTTCCAGAGCGGGACAGACCTAAGGTGCCTTTATTGGCCCTTAGACTGGAACTGGATGAGAGGGTCTACGCAGGTCGGCAGTGACTTTGTAATCTGGGTTACTGGGAGTCTGTCCAGGTAATCTTAACTAGCATTTACTTCAAACTGACAAAAGGTTGTGCTTCGATTTTCTAGTTTGGTTTCAGATACCGACACTAGCTTTATTGCTTCTTACCATTTTTTGGTAAAAATATATTCTGACATACACATTTTTAGAAATAAAAATAGTCTTATCAGAGATCTTTTGTTACAGGTTTTTCCCACCCTCAATAGCGAAGTAGCATTTTAATTATCTGATGTTCATTTTTTGATAGCAGAGTTTTCTGATTGCATAAATTACCAGGGTTCTTTTTCTCTGCAAGATGAGAAAACAAACTTTTCCCTGGAAAATTCAACAGTGCACAGGAAAACATTTCTCCTGGGGAAATTCTGCATTAGTCTTCTTTTGGAAAGTAATCTAAAAAGCCAGAAAGATTATACGAAAGTTGGCTCTCTCTTTTTGGAAAGGGAATGGAATGAACATCACAAAACATGATTTTTTTGCATCAAAATTATTTCAGGGCTTGCATTGCTTGGAGATTTTTTAAAATCTAAACTGAAAGGAAAATTTGTGTGCATTACGGAACCTTAACATTGATAATAGAGACACTTTACAATTGAATAAACCCATATTTATCTAGTGCATCATTTGATATACATTGCTGTTAGGTATTTGAGGATGGGCAGATAATTTACCCATGACACAATATAAGTAAATTACCACAGAACATCAGAGATCATGTTATAGGAGTAGACACTCATATTTGAATAAGACTGTAGGCCCTGCCAACTGGGTTCCAGCATAGGCTTTTCATAGGAAATACCCATCAGGATACAAAACCCTGCCTCCCAGTAGAACAGTTCCATGTCAGCTATACAAATACACCCACGCGGAAATCAGACCCAGATTTTCCTTAGTGCTAGACTGCCTTGTGCTAGGGCCGCTTCAGGGACTTAAACACGGCATGCAACCCCCCTGCAGTCCGTGCGCTCCGTCTTCAGGAGGTGTCCGGGGTGGTGGCCAAGCCCAGGAGCATCCCTGGGGCTCGCCGGGGCTGTGGGAGGGAGTCCTGGGCACCAGTGGAGGTGGCCGGCCGCTTCCCAGGGGCCATCCCCGGAGCTCCGCAGCTATCGGCACTTTGTGACTTACACCTCTGGAAAAGCTGGTCATTCAAAATGGAAAATGGCCTGATTTGCCAAAGTTTGGCGTTTGGGTTTTTTTTTGTGTGTGTGTGTGTGTTTTGGTTTTTTTTTTTTTTTTTTCTTTTAAACTTAAGGAGAAATACCAGGTCAGCTAAAACCTGCATGATTAATCTTTGCTGATCAAACATATACTGTCATGGGCTTAACCCTTTAATGACTTCCTTTATCTACCAGCATCTTTCCATTGTATCAAGGTTGCACCTCTGCTCATCTGTTTTTATTCACAGTTTTACCCTAGAACGACACGGGGAACCCAAAGATATGCCTGGTTAAGCTGGTTCCCAGGAGAAAATTCATTTTTTTACTCCTACACAGCAACTACCAGGACAACCCATGGCAAATAGCCTGGTGTGCCTGGAAGATCTGCACACAAAGGCTATTTTGCTCCATTGTAGATGCTGATAAGAGAAGCCAGTTGTCTCCACTGGACGTAGGTCACTGCAAGAACAGGACAGTCAGCAGCGGGAAGAGGAGCTGTAAGCGTCCTGCTTGCCTTAAGCCGGGGCTTGGGAAAAGGACGCGGGACCAGAGCCGTTGTGTCCAGCCTTCTGTGTGCACGTGTGTGTGCACGTGCGTGCCAGTCCACAACGTGGCATCACCATGAGCTTGAGGGAAGCATCACGGTGTTTCAGAAGGGTCATCACTCATCTGCTTTTCTGGCTTTCGGAAACTTTGCACACACTCCACTCGAGAGGTATCGGATTGCCAGGGAGCAGCGAGTGGAGTACTTCTGGGATAAAGGCAGGGCTCTGGGTGACGAGCCAGCATCCTTTTGCTGCAGTGTTGTATTGCTTTGTGGTGTGCCGATCTACAGAACGGCTTCTGCCACTGAGACCCGTCCTGTGACTCTGTGCTCTGGCCGTGTGTCCAGTGTAAGTGGTCTGTACTGTTTCATTTGACACTTTCCTTTTTTAATTTGCAATTGCCACAATGCTTTATGTGGGAGACTTTTAAATGAAGAGAGTAGTTACTGTCCTATGTGCATAGCTTCTGTACTCTGATCTCAACTTGTGGCAGATCTGGAACAGAAAACATCTGCACTGTTTTGTCCAAAGAGCATCTTATTATTTCTCCTTAGGATAATATCCCTTGATTTCTGGAGTATATTTAGGTCATATGAATAATCTGTGTCAGGAGGATGATGCTGTTACTGGCTGGTTCATACAAAGAAAGCCCCATGTCCATGTCTAAGCTGAGATCGCTGGTGGGCATCCTTGGAGCTCAGTAGTCCTGGGCTTCTAACATTCACAAAGGAGTGAATGCAACAGGTAGGCACTGGTATCAGATGGACCTTGCGTGAAGGGGGAGCGAAATAAGATCTTTGAAGGATACAATTAAAAAAATAGCAAAACTAACACAGCAAAAACCTAATCAAGCTCTCAGAGAATGGAGAAAGGCTGCAAGCCATGCTGATGGTTAAACACACACCTCCATGCCTGTGCAGAGGGGTTTGCCAACCAACAAAAATATCAGGACAGCTAATGCCAACCCAAACAGAAAATGATCCAAACAATCAACTTTGAATCAAAATAAACTGTAGCACTTAATGGCAACATAGCAACAGATAAACGTTTTGCCTCACCTAACAACTAATGCAAGGGTAGGAGATGCGATTGCATTGTGAGAATTTAAGTCAACAAAAATTGAGACATCCAGCATGAGAATGGTCAATACAGATCATCAGATATGCAAAGGAATTTGGTTAAAATCACCAGAGTAAATAGTATTAGAAATTCCCTGTTCTTTGAGCATTCAAGTGCTCAACTTGTTGGTTGTTTGTTTTTTTTTTTTCTTTGTCAATTTAAAAGGAAAAACATAAAAAGAAAACCCCCTAACTAATGATTACATACTTATGTAGGCTTTTTGTTTAAATCTGAGATTCAGATAAGGAATCTGAAAAGATGCTCTTAAGGCTACTGGTGTCCACCTACAACACCTGTATTTCTGCTTTTAGAACAGATCGTGGAAGATATCACAGGGAAGTTTTATGAAATAGTAGAACCTTGGGCTTTAACAGTTACATCGTCTTATTTCCTGAATGTCACTGGTGGAAATACCTGAAAATAGTTCATGTTCTCGGTCAGGAAGATGAGTTATGTGGCATATACCTCCACGCTGAGCTGCTTGTGCCCTCATCCAGATGTTATCCACTGCTTCAAAGCTTCCCATACTTCTGTCCCATGCTTTCTGCTTGGATTTAATTAGGTGTGATCTCAGCCCCCAAATGATGTGCCTGGTCCAGGCCAGCTATAAGCTTCTGGTCTGAAAGCACCTTCCCCGGGCTGTGAATCAAGCCCTTCAATTATATAACCTGCTGCTCTCTGCAGCTGCTCTTATCTGATGTGCTGAGAAGTGGGTGATTTTTTTTATGTTTTTTTTTAAAACAAACAACCCTCACTAGAGAAGGATGTGACTGTTTTTCTGCCATGATTCAACTGCTCTGTGCATCACCACTGTCTGCAAGATGAATAGTTGATTTGGGCTTTTACCGAGAGAGCTAACTATCATGTAAGGCATATATTTGTAGATTTAAGAATATCTCTAAAATAGGAGAAAAATGGACTGAAGAGGATTGCGCTTTTCCTTCCCTTATGCTCCTCCTTGCTCAGTTCCACGTGTAACTGCCAGTCCCTCTTAAAAGACTTGTTCTCCATTGGACTTAAAACCAGGGGATTTTACAGTAGATGTTGTGTAAGCATCTGCCAATGGGCACCTGCAGGAGGTTTCATGAATGGGTGTTTGCTCTAGATTAGCTCAAAAACAGTGGATGTTTTGATGTCTACCCACAATGAAAAAATGCTATCAGTCCAGCCCAGCTGTAACTCCCTCGCTGCTCTAGCGAAGGCAGTCCCGCTCACCTGCAGGACTCCCGGGAGAAAGCATCACCGCTCAGTCCCGAGCTGAAACGCCCGGCAATAGCGAGGGGCTGCTAATGCTCGATGGGCACTCAGTGAGTGCTCTGTGGGGCACGAGCGCATGACACCAGCATGATCTGCGTGGTAAATAGGAATTGCAGAAATTGGGGAAAAAAATTGTGCAATTATGTCTTTCACCTGCAGGGCTAAAGTAAAGCACAAAGCAGAGGGGACCACGTTAGTCGTGACTATTACGTATCTGGTCCTGGGACAGACAACTGCAGCCTCCAAAGCCACCCATCAGGAACCTTCTACATGTGTTGAATTCACATCACACAGACTGCCTACGGGGACAGACAATGTGAGATAACTTTCCATTGACTGCAGTGGAAGACATCTTGCTGTCCCAGCGATGGAGTGAGGACAGTCCTCCCTCCAACCGAGCCCAAGCTTTTTGGCAAGTGCAGACTGTGAATATTGCAAAGTAATAAATAAGTCACTCAGAAAAGTTGCTCTGCTGGCTCTTGGGAAAAACAGTAACCTTTAAAGTCTGAGCAAAACCGTGGGACTTACTTTTCTCCTAATGTTACTCCCTCTTCCCATGGAGCAGAAATAAGAAGTGGCCCTGGGAAAAAGGATTTCTCCCTTAAATTCCAAGCATGCAAATGTTACTCACCAGCTTCAGCTAAGCACGAACACACATTCTACATATTCACATATTTTGATCTCATTCCTGGAAACCCAAATCCACTTGAGACCCCTCTCTATCAGGAAGTTTTTCCTATGTTTACTCTCAAATTACCTTTTTATTTTAATTTAGTACTATTATTTCCAGTTCTAACCTGAAGTATCACTTCCAACAATTATTCTCTCTTCCCGGTGGTAATAACCTCTGACTGTTGCCTGTTCTCTCTTCCACTCCTTTGCCTGGGCATTTCTAAATCACATTGCAACGCTCTGGCTGTTAGACTCAGTGAAGTGTATTAGACCTCTTTGGTTTGATTTCAGACATCTTCAGCTATTTAATTGCTTTTAAGACTTTAATCCATCATCCTCTTTCAGACAGTGCCTCAAGCTCTTTCTACTTTCCTGCTCCTTCCTGGTGTCCCTCACATCTGCCGATAAGTGTTGCCCAAGAAGCCTACAGCGAAGGACCGTTGCCTTCCTGTTTACCAGCGTGCTCTTTTGTGCCCGTTCAGATCACGTTGTCCATCTCCTGCCCATGTCAGTCTGGCTTCCAGCCCGCAGCCATCCCTTGCGGTACCCGCTGCTCTTGCCAACCAACATAGCTGCAGCATCTGATTAGCTCCCAGTCCAAGACACGCTCATCTGCAAGATCTCTCTGGGTGGAGAGGAAAACCTTCAGCGGTAAGTGACCAACTAGCTCTGGAGATGCAGCCCAAAAGTCATTCAACATAATTCCTGTTTTCCTTCCTCTTTTGCAGCCAGATGAGTTGAGTCAACACAACAATCATCAGAACAACTTTGAATTCAAAGAAATGACAAGAGAAGAGTGTAAGGTGGGACTAGTTGTACAATGAAGCAGGAAACAGCAGCTGTGCCAACTGATTGTCCTTCTTCAGAAAAATGGTTCTTAATTCTCTTTAATACTAAAGCTTCTGAGCTCCATCTGGATAAAATAGGGGTGCCTCTTGCCAGAGGCATTAATTTTAATGTTCTTTTATGATACCAGGCAAAGTAAAGTATCTTACAATGAACAAGAATTTAATTTCTAACACTTAATAAACTAATTTGTACAGTCATGCTGAGGAACCATGAAATATCCTTCTTTCTGATTTGGGAAATAGGACAAAAACTCAGCAGATGAGATGAAGGAGAGTACGGAAATGGAAAGAAAGGAACACCCCTGAGGTGCTGGGATGGTGTCTGTGGAACACCTGTAGTTAGGCTGAGAAGCCTGCTGAGGGCAGGAGGCTAAGTAGAAATATATTCTTTTTTTTTTTTCTGCTTTCCTTTCACCGAGATGTGTAAGCTTCAGAAACCATTCAGTGTGAAGCAGGGTTGGCAGGGCTGAAAGATAGTCTGAGCCTGTCTCCTCATTTCTAACCCTAAAGTATCACCACTTAAAAATGAGTCTTGCTAGTCTCAAGCCAGATGATAATGGAAACTTGCACTTATTGCAAAAACCCACTCAAAAATCAGAGTCAGTAAAGGCCTACAAAGAACAAACCATGCTCAGGTTTTTCTTATGGAAAATAGTTCCCTATTTTTGTATTGACCTCTTAATTCTGAGTTTGAATAAACAATATATTAATTTTTATGGGCTTAACGTACTAAGATTCTTGCTTTCGTCTCACTCTAGATGTATGAAATACCCCACAACTGAGTTTAGTCATGCAAAAGAGGACCTTCTCATGGCCCTTCTGTCCTGACAACTGCTCTACAGTCCTCTCCTCTTAAGGTGCTGGGAAGAGGGAAGAAACTCGCAGAAAGTTCCTAAACCTAAGGCACACACACTTAATGATGTTTGGGGAGAATGTGTAGCAGAAGCATCTCTAGCTGTGGTTGCCCCAGTCCCCTGCTGATGGGAACGGTCTGTTTCCCAGGAAGAGCTGGGTCGTGCAAACTTGCTCAGCTGTCAGCTATTCTTCAGGAGAAGATGGATTGCTGATCACAAGGGAAGATGGGTTTCGTGCAGGTCATCTTGTCACCTGGATTGGGAAAGGGGAGGATCTAAGGAAGCTAGTGTGAAAGATTATTTCCTAAGGAAAAAAAAAAAATCTTGTGTGCGATTTTATTTTTATCTCCCTTGTGATCACTGATAATTAAAATGCAATGGTACTACATGTGGTGGAGGCTGGGAGCAACCCACAGCCCAGGCTGTAGCCCTTGGTCAGCCACTTCTAGGGAAAGCCACGCCGTTGGGCTCAGACTGAGGGTACCAGCCGTGAACATGCCATAAATGATTCATTAGTGTTAATCTCAAATTCAATACAGCAGCAATTAAAATCATAGCTTGGTAATCATATTGACTCTGAATTTTGGCAACAGCATTTAAAAATCCAAAGACAACATGTCTGCTTCCATCCATCTGAAGATTGCTCAGGATATGAAAGTACTGCTGGAAGAGAAAAAATCTCCTACAGGGGATGACAAATAACTATACCCTGTCCAGCAGATATCAGTGGAGCTTTTGCAAAACTGAGGTGTACTCATGTTGGAATTAATGCCTCTTTGGTCTCTTCCAGGAAATTTCCAAGTGCCGAGAGGCAGAGAGCTAAAGGAGTACTGTAGTTACCATCTGGTAAAGACCGGAGTTCATTACCCATTGCCAAGCCACCTATTAAACCCCTCTTTGTGCTGCTTCCGATCCATCATCTTGCGAGTTACAGAGATGCAGGTCACCGGGCGGTCAGTGCCCACAGGTACCACTGGTGGACACAGGTCTTTCCCCAACTTTCTCTGAGCTCCCTGAAGTTGCTTTTATGAGATTTTGTTTCAAATTGGCAACACTTTGAGTACATGTAGATATAAAGCACACCAACACAGTTTATCTGTTTGCTCTGTGGCCGTTTGTACATCAAAACTATGTTGGCTTTGCGAGGTCAGGCTCAGGAGTGACTTCTGGCATTGGACTGACACAAAAACCTACGGCCAAAAGCACCCTCTTCTTGAGAATTCAGAGTTTTGTGCAAACAGTCTGCACATATCTGTGAGATTTATGGCTATGCTTACTCCCTGAAGATCATTCTACATCATGAAAATTGGCCTTTTTTGGCCATTTGAGTACTTCTGAGATAAATCAGCTATGTTTCTGTTTAACTTACAGGCTGAGACTGACAAGGAATTGATGTTAAAGACTGTTTGTTCAAATACTTGTGCTTAGTCTGGATGGCTGCTCTCTGCCTGGCAGCCTTCGTAGGTGTTCTTCCAGAGCCTTTCCCAATGTGCACCATAATGTTTTACAGTCATGCAAGTCACGGAGGGTTACTGTATACCGTGTCCTTTGTACCTGCCTGTCCTCTGTGAAGGGCAGCAGACCCAAGCATAGCAACCCAGTTAGAGATGATGACTTCTGCAGAAAGTGGAACATTTTGTGCCCACCCAGTGCTAAACCTACTGATTTCCGCATTGTCTTCTGATTAATCTATCCACATTCAAGTTCTTCCATTGCCTTCAAAAATCAGATTTCAGCTTCTCATTCCTGCCTTTAAAGTTCTGTATTAGAACAGAGTTAAAAAGCAACAAGCTGATGTTTTTCTCAGACTCTTACTGCAGGAACCACGAGCCATTAGTTCAGCTGAACTCTTGGCTTGCTCCGTTATTTATTTAGTTGTATTTGTATGCATTATTTTTTCTATGTTGTGTTTTCCTTCTGATTTTTCCCACAATGATTTTTTTCTAAGGTGCAGCAGGACTCCATAGAGCAGGATCATCATTATTTAGCCTTTATTTTTGTTTTACAGACATCAGAGATTTTGGAAGAAGTAGCTCTTCTAGCAGGTCCGTAGGGACATGTCAGTGCAGAAATCAGCATGAGTATCTGCCCCATCTCCCAGCCAAGGACCAGCTTTCGGTACTTTTGCATCTCTGCAACTGCATTGACTACTGCCAGTAATAACAGATGGGTCCTGGGTCCTATTTTACACATCCCAGGGCTCTCCTCAAAAGAAGGGAAAAAGCAAATCCCAATAGAACTACAGAAAGCTGGGAATCATTTAGCCTTCTCTGCACCAGTCGTGGTGATAACCACTGGCATTAGCACCATCACCCGTGCACACTGGGCTGGATTTGTGGGGAGGCAGGTAACACACCATCTGCAGTTTCAGCTGGCAGTGAAGGTCGTGTTCTTCAGAAAACCACTGATGTGGCCTTAAAAAAAAACAAAACCAAAACCAAACTTCTGGTAATTCCCCATTTAACAGATATGTCACTCCTCCTACCCCCACTCTCTCTAGATCTTTTATCTTATCAGCCTCAACAGACTTGTGATCTGCCAAGTGACAAGACCTAGAAATACTCACACCAATTTTCTCTGATCTTAAGACCAGACTTTCTTTGAGCAGCAACCAACATTTTCTTCTCTGTTGTCCTGGATCATAAAAGCTATGGCTGTCCCAGCTTGTACGAAGCTCTCTTCCACTACTACCGGCACCAGTGCTCTCTCTGGTCTACTTGTCTCAAGCAATTTGCCCAATGCTCTGTCTTTGCCATAAAAACCCTACTAAATGGACCTATCTGTAGCTGCGCTGCCTGGCCAGGCCATGGTACCAGGCTGAAACAGACCCTCCAGAAACGATGTGGTCTAAGAAGAATTCCTTGTCAACCAGAAATAGACATTTAATTTTTATATTTTGATAGTTCTACTAAATAGGAAGATTCAGTGGGCAAAGCATCAAGTATAAGACCTGGGGAGCTGCTTGGCAGGACACAGCTTGGGGCTGAAGCTCACCAAAGGACTTTTACAGTACTGAAGCCAGCCCTACTTTAATGGCAATTTTATCCATGTCTGTTATGAACTTCTGAAAACCGAACTAGTGCAATAGCCATGCACAAAAAAGGAACATGAGATATGACAACTGGAAGAGAGGATAAGAATGAAAAAAGTGTCATTTTCATTTACTAAGTGTTTATGCTGCCTCCGAGCTTTTTCTCAGTTACAGCATTGCTATTACAGACAACAAGAAGCAAAAGAACAGTAACAACTCATGCTGCATTCAAGCCGCAGCAGGAGAGAGAAAGTGAAGCAAGAGGTGATAATGCAAATATGAAAAGGCAAAGGCTTAAGGAAATAGGAGAGAAAGGTGCCAATACTCTGACCTCTAACTCCTCGCTTGCTTCCTTGTATGAGCCTCCGCTTACAGGAAAAGGAATGATTTTCACCGCAGCAGCAAGAGAGCAGGTCTGCAGCCATGTTAGTGCGTAGCAGTAAGCACTAAATAGGTGAGACTAGATGGATCAAGTCACTTCAAAAACAAATGTCAGGAAAAGGGAATCACTTCTGCTGAAATACTGCTTGGGTGATCAGAGGGCTGTAGAGATCCTCCTCTGTCAAAGCCAGGCACTAATGAAGCTGTGGAGTGAAGGCATGCAGGTCCACTGAAGAAAGGACACAGGTAAGGGGGTTTTCTACAGAAACCAGAGCTCAGGGTGTGCTGGAGGCTCCGCATAGCTTGGGAGTAGCATATTTTGGCCAGGACTAATTGAGATGAGAACAACTCTATCCTTCCCCTTACCTGAATCCCAGCTGGTCTGGTCAAACCCACTTTCCCCACCTAGTTGACCATACCAACCTCAGCTGTGTAATTGCCAACAATCCTCCTGCTCTGCAAGGACAGGCCTGTCTGCCTTTTCTTGACCAAGGGAACTAAATAAACCTGTGATTGCTCACAAGGACCTGCTGTGCTACTGTTGGGGGCTGTGCTCAATGTGAAAACCCAACACATTCAGTCTCCCTTTGAGAGGAAAGTGCAGTGAGAACTTGGCATGAGGCAGTCCCTGCCAGCCCCTCCATCCACAGTCATTTTTCCTCAGCTTGCTGCAGGATTTACTCCCTCCGTGTGCCACTCGGTGACTGCTCGCAGGTGGCTGCGTGCTGCCAGGTTCAACCTGCTCGTGCTTAGTTACGTTATTGACTGTCAAAAATGTTAAATGGGAACACAAAGAAATCTTGGCAATAAGGGACAATGGCCAGTTTTTCAATGTTTAAACAATCTAAGTATTAAATAGGCCTAAATAACTCCCTCAGGACAACTACATTTCTAAAGTGGTTTTCTAGGGTTGACACTGAGGTTGCTCAGAGTGTCTGAATTCTGACAAGTAGGCTACTCTCTTACTTAACTGTTTTTCTATGGAAGCTATTTTTGTCCATCTGTGTGGTCCCACTGGGAAACAATTTACAAAGGCCTGTCATCTGTTCAAATAAAATACACCCGCTAATACGGGAATGGCATGGAGTAGCACAGAATTTGTTTCCTCCTTTCATTCTTTCAGGCAACAGTAACAATCTAAGTGTTCCTAAGATCTTTTGCTGAAGAAATTAATTTTTCTTTCTGTCAACTAACTTTCCCCCACAGAGAAAACAGATTTCTGGTAAACACTGAAGGCAGTACCAGTAATACATCTCACGCTTTTTTCAGCTCCCCTCTGCGGTAGAACGGTCGCTTTATGCGATGACTGCACGTACAATGACCTGGAAGGAGGCAAATCACGGCATTAGCTCCGTTGCTGCTCATGGGTCGGGATTTCCAGCTTGGCTGCTGAGTGAGCTATCAGAGACCACTGCTTAATACAGGCTTCATCTGCTCGAATCCTGCCACGCTCCAGCCATGCCTTCACTAAACTCTTACAATTCCAAATACTCCTTTAAGCTTTTCCGAGGATTCTGGATTTACCTCCCACCACTGCAATGAGCTTTTGCTCTGCTTTCATTTGCCACAAAGGTGTAAAGGCTGGAAAATACCCTTATTCCAGGTAAACATGCCTTTGATGAGACATGGGACAACATTACTTCTGCTTGTAAGTGACCTATGAGACCTGGTCTGGGCTGATACCTCATTCTGGAAATGGCACTGGTACTATGTGTCACCCATCCCAAATTAAAATGCAACAAGACCTAAGCAAATCTTCTATTTCCCGGTGCTATTAGGAAACAGGAATCTCATTCTGCTAAACTGAACCATTTGCAACATGTCCAGACCTCAAGTGCTGTTTTCATTTCATGACTGAATATTCAGTTCCAGGGGTTCTTCATTCTTTACTCAATGATAATTTGCTATTCCAGTTTACAAGCCTGAACGAAACTGTTTTCTTAAAAAAAACAAGCAAAGCAATCATCAGTAACTGCCCCGCCCCCCCCCCTCCCCCCCCTCCAAACCAAAAGAAAATCTCAGCCTCAGACCAAGATAGCCTTGGAAAACAACTCATGCTGAGTTGAAAAACACATTTGCAAACATTTTCTTCTAATGCAGCCTCAATCACTGGAAAACAATTTCCTTGATGTGTCTTCTGTTTTCCCTCAGGGGAAAATAGAAATTAGACTCATATTCAGGAGAAGCATCACAAGTGTTTATGGAAGAAATGATTCCCAAAGAAAATCTGGGTAGTAACATATGTGTATCCTCCAGGGTCTCAAGGACAGCAAAGAACATTTTCCTGGGAAATCCATGTTGAACCCACTTCAGAACTAACGGTGACCACACGTCTATGTGACCATGTCCCTGTCGTCTCCCTGGGTTTACTGCCTGGTGGGTGTTCACCAGCACCAGCAGATAACCAGTCCATGCCACTGCCGGTGCCACGATGGCCTGCGCCCGTACAGAAGAGGTATCATCCAAGCCTGTTAGAAGGCTGAGAGGTGGCTGAATGTGTCCACATGTGTACGTGTAAATGAATATTTGACACCCGCGCGAGGGTGGATGGTGGGATGCACACCGCTGGTACCCGCTCCTCACCTGCCCTGCCGGGACTCAGAGCTCACAGGCAGCAAAGACTGCTTTTCTCTTGTGCCTGGCTGGCCACTGAGCAACACCCACCAGCAGCAATGACTGGAGATGCTCAGGCTGCCAAATTTTTTAAAAAATCAGGCCAGAAAGCAAAATTATTTGCTATCGCCACTGGATACAACAACAAATAGCTTCAAGTGGGCCAAGCCTATGTAGCAGCCTTGTTGTGTCCGACCATACCAAGGCTATGACTAAGAGCAGCAGAGGGCAAAGAGCGGAGCAGGCAGGCTGGGGGGAGCAGAGCAGTGTGGGCAGGTGCCTGGGGGAGCACGAAATCGGGGTGCATTGCAGACAGATGTGAGAACAGCAGCGTGTTCCTGGGAAGTTTCCAGCATGACTCAAACTACGGATGTCCTTGGACCACTCCTAAACACTGAGCAGTGGTGGGGTGGGACATGAATTGTTATGACGATATTTTGTTATTTTGTTAATGAGTGTTGACAAAATAACAAAAAAATTCTAAGGTGAAGCAAGGGAGTGAGTGGCCTGGTTGCTCCCCGTGACACGGCTCACTCCTGTTTTCCCTTTGCTTGGGAGGGCTGGATGCAGAGCAACTCTTGCAGGCATTTCTGTTTCCAAGAGGCACTTCAGTGCTGCTCTCATGCTTTGGTTTGCTGTTAGGAATAGTAATAAATATAGGCTGCATGTAAGATGCAGCTCCAAATTTGACAACACAATTCCTATCGGAAGACCACAGAAATGAGCTCACTTCCCTTTTGTGGCAAGCTGGGGGATGTGGGTTTCTACCTTCTCGCATGCTTCACACGGTATATTTGTTCTCAGGTGTGAGGAACTGGAATGAAAACAAAAGTCTTGAAAGATTTTTGGTCAGATGATTTATGAAATGCAGGAAATATGAGAAAAGTAAAACTTTGTGTATCTGTATCATGGCCTGAGGTTGAAAAACAGACTCCCTTATCCATGCAAAGCATACAGGATAACTTCTTGCTGAAGATTATGGTTTTGGCTCTTACTTTCCTGGAAAAGCTGGCAAAAATTCACCATGTCACATTACTGACTGTCCTATGCATCTTGTTCAAGTTAAAAAAGTCAAAACAATTGGCCCTATTTATGAATACAATATTAGACTCTGTGAGTAAGGCTATAAATTTTTACGTATGTGTTAGGTACAAAGAAACACCAGAAAGTAAAAAAGAGGGAGAACACAGGATATGAATAAATGGTAATTTAGATAAATGGAGGGAAGTAACAAGGGGACACTTAACAAGCAAACATGCTGTTTACAGAAGGAAGAGCTCCTAGACAGTGCATCAAGGAAGGGGAGGAAAGGTCATTAGATGGAGACATTAAAATCTAATCAAGACAAAGTACTGGACAAATAATTGCAGTGAAATAAAACCTTCTGCATTGATGGAATGTAGTAAGATCTTCTAAACTCAAATATACTAATTTCTTGATTCAGTTAGCTAAGTAACAATATTATGCCTTGGAAATGGAATAATGCAAGAGGGCAGAATTTAGTGTGGGAACACATGGAGGCACCGTCTTTGGAGGAGATACCAAAATTGCCTGTAGTGCTCCTCCAAGGGCAGAGCAAAAATCACTTTTAATTGTTGGCACCAAGAAGAAAATGCTGTATGCATGTAGTTTCACGCTGTGTGGTCCATGAGAACTGACCGCGATGGAGGCAGTCTGGTCCGTGGCAGGGCGACCAGAGGAGTTCAGCAGAAAGCTGGGATGCCAGAGCTGAGGAAGTCTGTGGGTGCCAGGGAAATTCCCACTGCCCTCGTCCTCAGAGATGAGCTAAGCAATGCCAGCGCAGGAATGCTGTGACTCAAAGGAAACTGCTTCCCTAGACCCTTAATTGCAAACAGACTGAATTGACCATGGTAGCTATTGCAGGAATTGAGGCTGCTGTGAGCCCCAAACAAGAATGACAGTCTGCGTGTAAAACCATGTTATAAACAAAAATAGAAGGGCACAAAGGCTTATTCGTTGCACAGCACAGGGAGAAACAAGTGGGCAGCTGCTGAGGAGGGATATGTACAGGCAGGGTTGTAGCTCTGCAGGGCTAGAGCCCAAAAGTGGTTACCCTGGGTGGTACGGAGGTTTCAGGCTTTCCTGCTTTATTCATTTAGAAGAGTTGTCAGCTGAGAACTTGCAAACTCGTTCAAGAGTGTCCTGGTTTCAGCTGGGATAATTTTCTTCGCTGTAGCTGGTACAGTGCTGTGTGTTTTGGATTTAGTAGGAGAATAAAGTTGATAACACATTGATGTTTTAGTTGTTGCTAGAGCGGTGCTTACACTAGTCAAGGGCTTTTCCAGCCTCCCGTGCTCTGCCGGGTGCACAAGAAGCCGGGAGGGGAGGGGGCACCACCAGGACAGCTGATCCAAACTGGCCAAAGGGATATTCCCTATCATATGATGTTACACCCAGTATATTAACTGGGGGGAGTTGGCTGTGGGAAGCAGCGACTGCGGCTCAGGGACTGGTGTTGTCGGTCAGTGGGTGGTGAGCAGTTGAATCGCTTGGGGTTTTTTGCCCTGGGTTTTGCTTCTGTTTCCCGTTGTTTTCCTTTTCATTACATTATTATTATTATTATTATTATTATTATTTTTTAATTATTAAACTGTTCTTATCTCAACCCACGAGTTTTCTTACTTTTGCCCTTTGAATTCTCTCCCCCTTCCCACTGGGATGGGGAGAATGAGCGAGCAGCTGTGTGGGGCTCAGTTGCTGGCTGGGATTAAACCACAACAGTCCTTTTTGGTGCCCAACGTGGGGCATGGGATATGTTTCCAGCCATCAGGTGGTTACTTCCACCATTGTGAGCACATGGCGCTTGCCTTGGCGGATTTGTGGCAGTGTGATATAATCAATCTGCCAGGCCTCCCCATATTTATACTTCAGCCATCGTCCTCCATACCACAGAGGTTTTACCCACTTGGCTTGCTTGATTGCAGTGCATGTTTCACATTCATGGATGACCTGTGCAATAGCGTCCATGGTCAAGTCCACCCCTCGATCACGAGCCCATCTGTATGTTGCATCTCTTCCTTGATGGCCTGAGGTGTCATGGGCCCACCGGGCTATAAATAGTTCACCCTTATGTTGCCAGTCTAGATCTACCTGAGCCACTTCAATCTTAGCAGCCTGATCCACCTGCTGGTTGTTCTGATGTTCTTCAGTGGCCCGACTCGGGGACGTGAGCATCCACGTGATGTACAAAACACTGGAGGTGCCCACCGTCCTAGGCATTTGCCCATACTACCCCACATACCCTGCCACTCATAACTATCGAGCCTTGGGGCAGATCTCTGGATGATATTCTTAAATTGCTTATTAACCTTAGACAAAACCACAGCTACGGGCAACTATGGGGAATTTCTGTCTTGGCTACTTTTGCCTGGATGAGGGGCATTTCCCAAAGTGCTGTTACCACTGTTATTTCCAGATTGGAAATGTGAGTTAGTCAGTGAAATAGAAAGCCAAAACCAAGCGAGATTTGCATTAACATTTTTGACTCTAGTTCTTCCACCCAGTTTTATGAATCACCACCATTTCTTCAGGCATTTTATCTGTAATCTTGAGACATTCAATACCTTAGAAAAAAAGGATTATGCCATTAACCTTTTCATTGTTTTCCTGTAAGGAAATATTTTCTATCAGCTATGCAAAAGGGGCTGATGAAATCCTGGAAGCCACTTGCAAGGATGTCTTACCCCTGGACTTAATGTCTACAAAGAATAAACATTACATTAGTAATGCTTTATCCCAGCATTATCCCTCATTAAAAGTGCATTTCCTTTTCTACAGTGAAAGTAGAGAATAAAGGTAATAAAACAAATGAGCTGGTTATTTTCTTTGCTGATGAGCTGTTTGGAAAAGTGGAAAGTAGAAACTTGTGTTCTGGAGAGAGCTGCAGAGTACACCCAGGTCACATATCTCCATACCTGCCCCTCCATGTTTTAGCAAGGGGCCAACATAAAACATCCTCTCTGTAATGAACATCCTGGAAGATTCTTGTCTGTTCATGGCCAGGGAAGATAATCACTGCCAGCAAAGGCCAGATTACCTTGCCTTGCGCCCTGCCTGAGGATGTCGGTTATGTCCGAGGTGCAGCTGCGTTAGATTTGAGGACACATTGGAAAGCCCATCCCTCCCTCAAAGAGTATGCTAAGCTTTCAGCTGCTTGAAGCCCTGAACCAGCAGGGTTAGGGCTGAAACTCTCCAATTCCTGCTTCTCCAGCAAGCAGGTTCTGCTGTTTTTCCATCAGAAAGGGCACAAAGCAGGTCAGCTCAGCAGCTTTTGGGAAGTCCTCCTGTTGGTTTGCTGCCTGTGAAGGTCTGGCCATACTGGCTGCAGCTTGGTGCCTGTAGGAGCTACTACGTGTCACCCCTGTCCTCGAGACTCTTGCCTTCATCACCCAACCTTTCCTCATACTTGCAAATACCTGCCTGATCTCCTTCTATGACCAGGTGACCCGCCTGGTGGATGAAGGCAAGGCTGTGGATGTTGTCTACCTGGACTTTAGCAAGGCCTTTGACACGGTCTCCCACAGCATCCTCCTAGAGAAGCTGGCGGCTCATGGCTCACACAGGTGGACTCTTCGCTGGGTAAAAAACTGTCTGGATGGCCGAGCCCAGAGAGTTGTGGTGAATGGAGCTAAATCCAGTTGGCGGCCGGTCACGAGCGGTGTTCCCCAGGGCTCAGCGCTGGGGCCAGTCTTGTTTAATACCTTTATCAATGATCTGGATGAGGGGACTGAGTGCAACCTCAGTGAGTTTGCAGATGACACCAAATTGGGCGGGAGTATCGATCTGCTCGAGGGTAGGGAGGTTCTGCAGAGGAATCTGGACAGGCTGGATCGATGGGCCGAGGTCAACTGTATGAGGTTTAACAAGGCCAAGTGCCAGGTCCTGCCCTTGAGTCACAACAACCCCAGGCAACGCCCCAGGCTTGGGGAAGGGTGGCTGGAAAGCTGCCCGGTGGAGAAGGCCCTGGGGGTGCTGGCTGACAGCCGGCTGGACACGAGCCAGCAGTGTGCCCAGGTGGCCAAGGAGGCCAACGGCATCCTGGCTTGTACCAGCAATAGTGTGGCCAGCAGGAGCAGGGCAGGGATGGTGCCCCTGTGCTCGGCACTGGTGAGGCCGCACCTCGAATGCTGTGTTCGGTTTTGGGCCCCTCGGGACAAGAAGGACATTGAGGTGCTGGAGCGTGTCCAGAGAAGGGCAACGGAGCTGGGGAAGGGTCTGGAGCACAAGTGTGATGGGGAGCGGCTGAGGGAGCTGGGGGGGTTTAGCCTGGAGAAGAGGAGGCTGAGGGCAGACCTTATCGCTCTCTGCAACTGCCTGAAAGGAGGTTGTGGTGAGGTGGGGGTCGGTCTCTTCTCCCAAGTCACAGTGATGGGACGTGAGGAAACGGCCTCAAGCTGCACCAGGGGAGGTTTAGATTGGAGATTAGGAAAAACGTCTTTGCTGACAGAGTGGTCAGGCACTGGAACAGGCTGCCCAGAGAGGTGGGGGAGTCACCATCCCTGGAGGAGTTCAAAAACCATGTGGCACTTGGGGACATGGTTTGGTTCAGGAGGCCTGGGGGTGTTGGGTTGATGGTTGGACTTGATGATCCTAGAGGTCTTTTCCAACCTTAATGATTCTATGATTCTCCCTTTTGTAGTCAGAAGAGATAGTCTTGGCTGGTGTGTAATTTTAAAATAGTGTCTTGAACTCTGCGAGTCTAGGGAGAGAAGGTGATGTGGAATCACAGAGAACTTCATGGAGAGAAGGTGATGTGGAATCACAGGGAACTTCATGAGGAATAATAATGAGGAATCGCAGAGAACTTCAGTGAGGAATAACAAAAGGTGCTGGAGAAATGTGTATTCTCTGAGGATAATAAAGATGGGAAATGATATAAAGTCAGATGTCTGGACAGGAGATCCTCCATCCATTTAATGAGGGGAGAAACAGGAAATCTTGGCTGAAGACTAGTCAGTAATTGTTCTGGTTTCTGAAGCAACCTAAGAGGAAAAAAACTAAGGCAAAAAATGAGACAACCAGCACAAGGCTGTATATACTGTAGATGTAGATCAGCAGCTGGCACGACTATAGAACCAGATAAACGGTTAACCGTCAAAGAAAAGAATTAGGGCTTGTTTTGTAGGACCAAGCTGCAGAGTTATTTACAAAGAAAACTGCCTTCTTACAATTTCCTGAAATCATCATGCTTGTTAAAAAAAAATCCCCAAAATGCAAGATATTCAGATGGTGAAATCTAACTGGATTTCCTCAACAAAGTTCTTCTCGGCCCAATATAAATGAAAAGAAATGGGAATAGGACTTTTTGCAGTATCAGCAAGAGAGAGAGGCTGTAGCAGCAATGGGCAGTTTTCATGGTGCCCCTTGGCAGTGTTTTGGGGTATACAAAATTCCACTACAAAGAGGTGGAGAGGGGACACCGATGAGAATGCAAGGGAAAAGTGCTGGAAACCCTCTGGGCACAAAAGTAAAGGGAAATACTTTAGACAGAAGAAAATTGAAATTTTCTTACCTATTGCTGAATTCTAATTAAATTCCATTGCATTTCAGTTGCTGAGGAAAAAAACTTAAAAATCCTCAGCTGTAAAGAGCGCTGCTAATCAATGTACAGAGCTGGTCAAAGTCTTCAAACAGAAGTGTAGCACAAAATAAACAGGTTATGGAAAAATATTGGAAACCATCCCATGCCCCTGCAGAAATCAATCAGGGATGCTGTGATCATCCTGCTTGTGTTACAGGAGATACCAGTGGGTTCAAAGAGGAGCACTGAAAGCCATCAGTCATCAGGATCGATTACTAATGCAGGTGAAGATTAACTGAGGGGAACTGATTAAATATTTCACCTCAGCTGCCTTTCCCATGGCTGGTCCCGTCTCTGCGCACCGGCTCTGCAGATGCCTGCCCACCCTGCGAGATGAAATGGGGCACGGCTTATGTCCAGAGCACCCAACGTCACCCCTCCCACCTTCCTTGTGATTTTATTATTGCTTTTACAGAGTCGGTGCCATGGGGGAAGCACTCTGATGAAATGGGTTGTGCCCTGGAGAAACAGAGGGTTTGCCTTATCTTTTCCGTGGGTTATTATGAAATTTCAAGCTGGTGAGAAAGTGTATAGCTTGCTTGCAGAATTAATCCTCTTGCAGCTGCCAGTTCTGTTTTATCATCTCGGCATACAAGCAAAATAAGGAAATGTAATAGAAACAGTAGCTGTAAAAATAAAAACTGCTATGGAGAGCCTGAGGCAAAAGCTTACTCATTCTTATTAAAATCAAATACAAAGATAAATATTTATACACATAAATCAAAGCACAAATTACATTAATCACCAACCAGTCAAATCCCTTTTCTCAGGGGCTTTCTCTGGCTTTGGCAGATGGCCTCTCACCAGTGCTCCAGTGCAAACCCAGGACTGCTGTTGCCCTCCGAGCAGGCAGGAGAGCACAGGGCTGCCTTCCCTGCATGATCCTCAGGTTGTGGCTGCGACGACAGTGTTTTGCAGCACCTGGATTTTCAGCTGTTTTATCTTTCTACAGCTTTCTGTCACTTAGAGAAGTGGTAAGGGGAACAGAGTGCTGCGGGCAGAGCTGGTGTTGGACCGGCAGCAAACCCGCCCTGTTGATCAGAAACCAATGCAGCGTCACTGCCTTGAATTCCCTGCTTTTGTCTGCTGACTCCAGGCACACAATCAGCATCCACGATAAGGTTGGGAGCTGTGGTACATGTTCATGTGGCTGTGAACATATCGGTTTGCTATTCTCCATGATGTCTGTGGGATGCTCCTCCGCTCTCCCACTGCACTGATACTGTAAATAACTAAAGGGTTAAACTTGCAGCCTGAGCCATTATTAATCTAAACCCACATCCTGAGAAATACAAACGACTCAATGAGCGAACTTGTGAAAGGAATTCAAGGTTCACGAGCTGAGAAACTTCAAGGACCGATAACAGAAAGAAACATTCTCCTGCAAGGAAGATCGAGGGATGCCACAACCATGAAACAATAAAACCAGTGAGAGTCACAGTAACTGGGGGAAAGGTAATTCCATCGGGGGGAGCCTGCGACCACCGACTCAATTGAGGGAGGGAAGGACTCCCCCCATCACTCTTGAGCATGTGCAGTGAATTAAAATCACACTGTAGCTTTAAACTCAAGCGGAGAAGATACAGGCCAATGGACGAAGAGGATGTTCAGTCAGGTCAATGGTTATGTATTAGATAGGCGTGGTGTGTTAACTGTCATGTAGAAATGTCAAAAAGGAATTATAGTAGGTGTGCATGTTAGGAGGAAAGATCGCCCGTGCACCCGGCGCCAAATAAAGTAACGCCTGCTCTTTAATACACCCGGCGTTAAGGAGATTTATTCCCAGTTTTCGGTGACACCGAGACCTCATGAAGAGAATCCCCTGCCCTGAAACATGGATGAACTTGGCTTAACCATCATCATGCCTAGAGAACAATAGAGGAGGGTTAGTGCAAACGTAACCAGCATCAAACCTGGGTATCCCAGGCAACACCAACACAAACACTCATGGGGGATAGCCCAGTCCAGCTAGACATAGTACTGTTTTTCATGCCAGAGGACATCTTTTCTTTGCTCAGAATAATTTTTTTACTCATGGATAATCTGTGTTAGCTCATGCGACACCCAGACAAGTTCAGGATTATACCCTGTAATCTGCTCCATCTTGAAGCCTGTATTTGAGGAAGTGTCTGGGACTCCTTTTCCACGCACGGCATCAATTTTTCCAGACAGCTGAAAGTTAATAGCTACCATGATTGAATTGAGTAATTCTTGTGAAACCAGCTCTGGGGATGTTGCCTAGCAAAACAAATTCTGTCAGCATAGCTCCCTGCTCTGACGTGGTACTGAATATGCGACGCTATATATAAAAACCAGGAAGCAATCCAAGGGAAACGGCACCTTTTAGCTCTGCTGCAGACCATACACAGAATATAGTGATGCAGAAAACTATTCCTGGTTGCTTTTTCCAGCACATGTGAGTATTTTTGCTTTTAAACTAAGTAAAAGCTAATACCACTTCACTGCAGTAAGGATATTCAGTGGTAATCTGTGTTTCAAATTTGTTCTCCTCTTATGTATATTCTTTGACAGAATTCCAGGAGAAATTTTGAAAGGAAGTATTTGTGAAGAGTAGAGTAGGTGATATTTTTATGTACCTCTTGAACTAGAACTGCATACCATTGATAAATGAGAAGCTATTATTAACTGGAATTTGTAAAGTGTTTCCAGAGAGCAATTTCTGTGGAAATGAAAAATAGTACAGTTGAAAACACGCAGTGCTAGTTCAGGAAACCTTTCATGAGCTTGAACTGTTTCATCTGAATAAGGACTAAACAAAAACTGTCTAAGTGCCACTGTCCATGTGCAGGGATCCTCCTGCCTATGACCTGTAATGAATACTGCAAGAGGCTGCTTTGAAAACTCTAAATAAATAGACGAATTGCCTCAGGTTGCCTTCTTCACCCATTCTGGCCATTCTGGCAGGATAGGAGCGGTTGTTCTAGAAAGAGGTCCCCATTCCTGTTCCCACCTGGCCCCAATGCAGGCGTGATCCCACCTGCCCCGGCTGGGTGGAAGGAGGGCAGCTGCGGCCCCTGCCTGCCTGTCCCTACCCTGGGCCAGGCAAAGGGAAGGGTCTGCCGATGGAGAGCACCTATTCTGCACTCCCGGAGGTCCTTCGTGGGCTGGCAGGATTTCTCAGCTGGAGGGAAGCTGCTGGGTTGGCTGTGGAGGACGATGCTGGCAGCGGGAGCTCAGGAGAGCCGTGCTGGCAGCCACCTTCTCTAAAGGAGGAGCCTGTGGCTTCAGACCTTGCTTTGCACTCTCTTCATTCATCTGTTCTTTATCCAATGACCCTTTAATCTTACACATGTAAAGGCTATGTCTGACCGGTGATGTGCCTCAGACTGATCGCTGGCACTGAGTTTGGCTACAGCACTGAGGGCCATACCCTCAAAGTCTCCTTGGAGCCTGGGCAGTGCAGCCATGCTGCCTGCGGGCTGCGCTCCCTGCCTCCTGCTAAGGCCCAGCCCGTGCCCGCACAGCATTCAGGAGGGTGTGCATTGGCAGACCCCAAAACTGTGCTGGGGGCCACTGGAGCTCTCTCAAGAACTGAGCTCCAACACGCGGGAACATCTCCCAGTTCTATTTAATTTACTAGAGCAGATGCATCCAAACAGCATTTGGAGCAAGTATTGGAAGCCGGGATGCCCTTTTCCCTAGCAAACATCCACAACTATCTGTGTTGTGATCTATGAGCTTTTTCCTGATCCCTGCCCCTTGGCCCAGGGTGTCAGCTGTTTTCCTACACTGCGCCCAGATTCTGTAGGTGGTATGAAAAGCGTCCCCGCCTCAGGACAACCTGTAGCCTGCTGGCTGGGACACCCATGAGAGATAAACATCTAAATCGCCTGCAGCGAAGGAGGAAATCAAACCTCGTTCTGCTACATTCTGGATGAGAGTTTTAACCACTAAATCATAGTGTGAAAGGGGTGGAGGGAGGCAGGAAGAAGTCATGACAATGATCCCATCTCCTGGGGCAGCCGTGGCTTGAAAGGAAGGACACCACTAACACACCTCTAACAGAAACCAGGAAGGCATCTTGCACCCAGAAACTCAAGTTTCTTTCCAAGGTACATTGCTGTGTTATGTAAAATGCTGGCAGCATTATGGAAAATGCCAAAGTTTTCAAGAAGGGAAGAGGTGAAAAACACACTGAGCTCCTTAGCATCTGGACTGGCTGCTTCTGGGCACCTCTGCCGGCTGTACCGGCTGCCCGGCATCCTTTTCTAACATTCGTCATTAGAAGAGCCTATGGGCTCGTCGCCAAGTCCTGGGGTGTAGGATAGGACCCAATGCCCAGAAGCTCAGAGTTAAAATGCTCCGTATGGACCAGGTAAAATTCTGCTGTAAATCCAGCCGCCTGTGTCGTCTTCCTTTTGAACTTCTTAAGTGAAAAAAAAGGATGGAGGAAATATATGAATGAGAGGCTCACAGGAGAAGTCTGGTTTTATCCACATGGCAAACTTCTGTTTGATTCACTTTGTTTTCCAATGAAGTCTTATTTCAGCATTATCCAGAGGAGATGGAAAATCCCAAAGTTAATGAATCACACATTTTGCTCACTCATTCAGCTGCTCAAAGCAGCTTAGATTTGTTTACTACCCTTCATCTAGGAATCACAGCCTTGAATTTAGCTGAAGTTCTATGGCCAAGCATGTTGATCTTCAGCGCACAGCAGCCTGAGCCAGGTTACGTGTACTTTCCAGCACACAACAATTCACAACAGTAATAAATTGTTGTAAAATGAGCAGATATCTTTATCGAAGCATATAATGTGTCTCCTCAAAAATATATTTAATGAAAATATACACAGATATAGGCTGCAATAAGAAAGAAAAAGATAGAACATTCTTAATGTACCTCCAAAGAAGGAGTAGCTTGCTTGAGTAACAACATATATCACTGTTCAGCTGTACATACATACATCTTGGTTCTCCTCCACTTCTGGCTAGTGAGTGGTATGAGCTTTCACACTGTGGATTCAGATGGTTTTGTTCCAATAGATCTTAATTTCATTGACGCTTTGTATCGAAACAAACGGTCAAACCAATGCTCAGACATCAATGCTCAGAGATTAACCCTCCTCTTCACCACCTCCTGCACCCTCAGCAGTGAAGCAAAGCCACTTCTTGGTAAGTTAGTATACACTAAAGGGGCTGCACCAGGACTAGTGGCAAATTCCCCTGAGTTAACGGCAAGAGTACAGACACTGATTTCAGAAAGATTTTGTCAAAACAGAAAATGCAGAATCATTTTTCTAGTTAATCACTGTGGAAAACTACGGTAAGATGAACTGTATCACAGTTCAGCTGAAGTACTGGACTTAATTTTTCCTACCTCTTCCATAAAGGATTCCACTAACAAGTTGGCTCAGATACCTAAAACAAAGAGAAAAGGTGCATGTGAATCTTGGATGAGTCAACCTGGTACAAACCGAGTCTCAACAAGCAATGGGAATCCCACTCTTAAAAAAGTTGGCTTGGTACCTTTCATAGGAATCACTCAGAATATCATTTTCCCATCATCTCATCAAAAGAAAAGACAGGTCAGGACTAAAGCAACCACCCAGACCTGTTGAGTAACTGTACTGGAAAAACTTTGAAGTACAGGCTCCAGGGTGTTCACATCAGGAATATGGAGAATTTACATAAGCAGGTAGGTGCTCAAATATGAAAGAAATGGCTTTGTTATATTTAGGTAAATCTCCGATTCCTTCATCACTGATCCAATTTTAGATCCAGTATTCAAAATAAAGGGAAATAACTGTCAAAGTTTTAGTAAGAGTAAAGTCTGGATAAAGATGCGTTTGGAAGCGTTACAGCAGACAGCTTAGGCACAACTAGATGATGAACTTGAGACACAACAGAAATGGTTTTGTAGATGGCTCATACAAAATTGTTAGTATAACTACAACAATGATATTATTTTAATGACTAGGGTTAGTCCTTTCTGAGCAAAGAGTATATTGCTGTGTCCCAGGATGTCTGCAGAATGAAGGTCATGAACTAATGTTCTGGTGTGACATGAGCCATAACTTAAATATTATCTGAGTAGATCATTCTTGACAAAATAGGCACTATTTCATTTGTAAGTAGGGGGTTATTAGAATTTGGTAGTCTAAATGTTCATCACAGACATGTAGGAAATAGGGCTGAAAGGCACCTGATGTCCATCAATCTACAAGATGATAGCCATTCCTACCTGTACTCTTAACAGACACCCTCCCACTGTGCTCCTGAAGACTTCCAGCAACGGAGAGTCTGTGATTTCCCAAGGCAAACTATTCCAGTGCTTGATCATCCTTCCTGTTAAAAGCTTTCCCTACTTATGATCTAAATTGCCCCGATGTAAATGAAACAACTTGGCATCTCTTTTATTCTAGACTATGCAACCCCTATTCCTTTCCCTCTGTATCATGTTTTCTCTCCCTCTGGTCATTGTCATCAGTCTCCTTGAAACATCTTCAGCGACTGATCCCTTTCTTGAACTGTTGGCCTCAAAACTGGTTGCATACTTCAGTTAAGACCTAACTTCTGCCAAGAGAAACCAAAGAGACAGCCCGTGTGGTTACAGATATTTCTCCTGCGTATGCATCACAGGATCTGGCTTGCTCCTTCCTCCTGTCCACATGTTTGATCTTCCTCTCACTCACTGCTACGCAGGGACCAGCTCTTGTATGGATCTGAAATTGTACTTGCAGATTAGTGATAGCTGACTTAATAAGCAAACTTAATAAGCACCAACTCTATTCCTTATTGTAGTTAATGAAAATGCGCAAAATGTCAGATCTCTGCAGAACCCCACCTGATAAATCATTCCTCTAATTTCTGATAACTAGCCTTTTCTTAGTTTCCCATCCAGCTATGCGTGCCTAATTCATAGTTTCATCTAGTCCCCATTTCCTTAGCTTGCTCCTTTATAAGAAAGCCTCATGAAACAATATTGAAAGTCTTAATAAAATTCAAGATATATGACACTTGCTGGTTCTCTCCTCACCAATGAGACCTGTTATCCTGCTACAGAAGGAAGCTGGGCTCAATAAATTTGCTTTATCTGTGAGAAATCCACATTATTCTTCCTTATCTCCTCTCTACCATTTAGATAACAATATGCTTGATTATTTTAGTAATTCTCTGGGAACTGAAGCTTACAATTTTCTGGCTCCTCTTGCCCTACTCCCTTTTAAAGACAGGCCCATCTGCTCTTTCAAGTTTTCTGGAACTTCTACCATTTGTTTTTTAAGACCTCTTAGTGATAACCACAAATATCTCTGAGATTGCTTCAGCCAGTTTCTAGGCATTCTTGGATAAACTTCTCAAAGCTCAGGAATTTGACAACACAGAACTTATCTAAGCAACACCCGTCTCGTTCTTCCATTAGTCTAGTCAGGAACCTCACTGGAGGTCTTCTGTTTCTAGCTCTTGCTGTGACACATGCCCAGCCGTAAGTGTGCCTTTCAGAGAAAAAGAATTGTTGTCTTCTAATATTGGCATCAACAGTTGGTCGGTAATGCAGACTTTGCAGGGAGCAGACTCATTCCTCAGTCTTCCTTTGTCTGACAATGGATTTATGGAATGTTTCCTCCTTAGCTGTGCATCACTTCTTCACTGCACTTCATCTTGTGTCTTGGTCTTTCCAATATCATTCTTATATATTTATGCTATTCTTTTATACTAATCTTCATCATATAATCTTCACTCATTTTTTTGTAATGTCTTTCTTGCTTTTGAGATCATAGAAATCTAACAATTTAACCAAATTAGCCTTTTGCTGGTCTCTGTAACCTTATCCCACACGGGGGTAGTTCACACTTATGCCCTTTTGATGCAATATTACATAAATTATGCCAATACCTAAAAATATCTGGGCACCTTACAACTTCATTCCTGCTTAAGATATGAGTGTGTCAAGGTCAGATCCTGAGCTGTTAGTCACCTCCAGCCAATTCTCTATGTCATGCAAAGCTGCAGCTGAAGGTGATGGGTACTTTGCACATATAGGAAATGAGTAAAGCCTTGGGATGCAGCCCTGACTTATTAGATCTCTTCAGCATGTTTATATGAAATGACTGTGAAGAGTTGTTAAGCAACCTTAATCTCACTGATGCAAAATACTTCACTTGAAGCTGCCCACTGAGACGTGAAGGACCCCCCAGGCAGAAGCAGGTCATCCAGGTGCCTCTTTCCACCGAATTTAGGCAGAGGGATATTAGGCAAAGGGACTGCTGGCAACCTTTTATAGGAGATAATGGTCAGACAAAGAAGGACTCCTGCTGGCAGTGTACGGGAACTGGCTGTTTTCATAAATTTCATTGTTTCAGATGTTGCCGAAACCCAGCAGTGTGCCATTCTTGATGGCTGGTTCTGTCAAGCAGCGTTAGCTAACACTCAGAGGGGTGCAGTTTTTCCTCTTGTTCACGCACCCTGGTGAATTGAGGCTTGTATCAGGCCTGTCAAGAGAGAAACTCAACCCCAAAGCACACCATTGCTGCAGAAGATTGCAGGCAACCAGTGGTGGGTAAGTATGAAAGGACTCCAGGCACCCAGAAGCACCAGGAGCAATGGATGTGGTCCTCCTCCAAATGCCTTCATCCCAAGGCTCATTGGTGCACCTTCCCACAGGTCTATAAACTTCCCCTCAAATTCCAGGTCAGATCTCACAATTGATTCATAAACATCCAACTGGATGCATTAGGAGATTCAACTAATAAACAAACTGGAAACATAACAGTATAGCTGTCTCAGGGGGAAATTAGAGTTGCATCTAATTATAGCTCTGCTAAGCCCAAGGAGTAAAACGCTAGTGGTTGCCAACAGGCACCCCACCGGTGGGACAGCAAGTTGGTTTTAGGCTTTGTTAATGGTGCTTGAGAAAAAGAAACTTAAACAATACATTCGAGCAATAATGCTTAAAATGGCTCTCACCTTTTCGTTTACTCCCAAAGAAATGTAGATATAAAATCACAACATTACAGAAATGTTTTAAATGGTGCCATAGCTGGGGCTGGGCGCCAGCTGGACCAGCTTCCACCATGCGGCAGCTGGCGTGGCCCTGGGAAGCGTCACTTCTGCGCTCAGAGCTGAAAGCTCACAAGCACAAGGAGCTCCAATGCACACGGGGATGCTATCGCCAACCACAAATCAAACCAGAGACCGCATCCCTTCTCAGCAAAACTTAAGAACCCCATGGGCTTCTGCAGCCAGCGGTTGGGTGCTTGTGAAGCTGTAGCAGTGGGCGCTGCTGAGCCCACCTTTTCCCCAGGAGCCCAGCATCTGTAATTTCCTGCCATTTTCCACACTGTGCTCAGGCATTCAATTTTCTTCACAAGCTACAGCTGCCATATGAATGTGTATGAAGAGTTGAGCTAATGACAGAAAAGGAAAAAAAACGGGTATGTGTATGGCAATTCTCAACCACCAATTCAACTGGGACATTTCTTGGATAGCGTTCCCGTTGGTTTATTACTTCGTTTCCCAGAATGAGTAATAAATGTCTCATTTACTCTTCTACACAGCACAACTGGAAATCTTTTTCTTGCTGCAATGCTAGAGAATGGATTCTTCATTCTCGAATTGACTCACAAAGGCAAACAGAAAAACACTTGTGTAATGAAAGTAGCCCAATTCTGACCTTAGTATTAGGTCAGTTTCCTGCAATGACTCCTGCATTAACTATAATAAAATGCTATCTCCCGGGTTTATATGCAATTTATTTCATAATTGATGCAGTCTCAGGATTTCACATACTCAACACCTCTGAAGCTGGGTAACCAACCAATGCCACAATAATGCTGGAGTGTGCAGTATGCCAATGCGTCTGTACGAATGCAGCTACATGATAATTTGTCTGGAATGTATCACACTAGTTTTACATTTAATCACCCTTTTTCATATGTATTCTAGGTATTCTTCCCTAACTGGCATTTCTATGGAGAGAGACCACATGAAAGATCTCAGAAGATACCTGGCACTTAAATATATCCAATACCTTGTCCTGTCTTCTTCAAATGCTGTCAGCACTTTTCTGGGCCTGCTGGGCAGTTTGTACACGATAATCATCCTACAGTCTGCAAAGGTTTCGTCCAAGTCCACTGCGGTTCTCATTTCGAGCCTAGCAAAGGCAGACATCTTGGTTTCCGTTAGTGTTGTTTCTGAGATGGTCGTACGGACTTTTGATGTTAGTATCTCATCTACAGCGTTCACAACAGCCCTGCTGCAGAACCTTCTCACTGCAAATGCACACATCAGCTGCTTGCTGCTAAGCTGCATTGCCTTCGAGGCTTACTTGATAACCTTCTTCCCGACAGAGTCTCGGCATTTACGGACAGTGAAAAACGCCAGACTAACATCCAGGATCATCTGGATCCTGGTGACTGCAGAGTGTGCCCTGTTCCAGACAGATGACCTCCTGAAGGCCAGCAGCACTTCTGCTCCCATCCGCAGCCCTCCTGTTTTGTTGTTTCACTTCTGCAGCATGGCTGCAGCCCTTCTCAGGTCCCTCAGTTACTTCCTGGGCATTCTTTTAAGGATTGTGAATGTATACATCTACTACAAAATATTTTTTAGCATTTCTAACAGATCTACACTAAAAACAAAGTAGCGCGTGTTCCCAGGGGCAGCAGCGCTGTGACACCAAACAAGATACTTCAACACAATTTCAAACTATTGGTTTGAAAACCGTTCAATAACCAGGAGGAAGGCTCATGTTTTGGCAGACCACTGGGTTTAAACCTTTTTGTTTTCTGATGCTATTTAGCCTTGGTTATCGTGAGCTTGTGGTCAAGGAGCTCCTTGACACTGAAACACAACAAAGTTGGGCTGTGGGTGTTCGTGTTGACAGCCTCAGAGCACCGCAGGCTTGCTTTGAATGTTCTCAATCTAGAGTTTATTCACTGTACGGGTAAAACAAATGACATTTCATGAATGGTTGTAAAAACTAAAGCAACCCAAATATTTTTTATATAAAAAGGGTGCTTAGAGGCTTACTCAGGGATCTGTTGAGCCAAGAGCTGTCCAGTTGTATGCTAAAGACATGATCTATGTCCTAGAATATCTCTAACCCAGGTGACCCACTGGGCTCAGCAGGTAGGATTGAGAGACTAGGTGAGCACCAAGCTGACCTAGCATAGGGTTGTCCCACAGGTGGCATCAACCCCACCATGAGTCTCCCCAGCACAGAGCGGAGCTGAGCTTCCACACCTTGGTGCGTGCCTGGAGCTATTCTGGGAGATTGCTACAATGAAGTAGTAGACAGCTTCTCTCACATCCCCCTTCAGAAATAAACAGGAAGTGGGAAGCCAGAATGCAGTTGTTTGCTGGACCCCTACAAGGGGGGAGAGGGGTTGATAAAATCCCTGTGTTGAGGGCTCCATGTGCTGTACCCAGAGGGAGCTGTGATTTCGGTGGCCATGGTTTTGGAGGCAGGGAGGGATGTGCTGAGGTTAGCAGTGCTGTTCCAGCTCCCTTGGTGGTGGTGGTGCAGAAGACCAGCACCACGGATGCCCCTCTGACTGCAATGGGGCTCAGGAGGTTGTATAACAGAGCTGTTACCCAGGTGGTGATTGCTGGGGTCTCCTCAAAGCACTAGGAGGTTATCAGCAAAACATAAAGTACTGCAGATACCTCAGACGCTCCCGAACGCACAAGTGGATATAAGCACTTCCAATGACTCTTGCACTTTGCATGGGAGATGGCCTCCAGCTTCAGTTAAAGACTGTGGTTTTGAAAGACTGAACTTCTGTGATATGTTCTGCAATCCACAGATAGTGAAAGGTGGAAAGAAAAGTGAAATAAACCAAACCCCAAGTATTAATTGCCAAAATGCTACATAGAGCCTCCCTCCGTCACGCTTCCAGACCTTCAATACACCTTGCCAGTTTGAACACAGCAATAAGCCTCTGTCCATTTGAAAAGAAGAAGGATGTGGGGCACAAAACCCAAGCGTGATAAATTTCAGCTCTAACCTTCCTTCCTTCAGCCTGCAGTAGGTCCTCACACTCAGACTGGTACATGTGAATGCCTGACATGCCCCGTTGGTAGCAGTTACTTGGCAATTAGACTATCAGAGCTGAAAATTGGAGCTGTAACCACTTTCCCGAGTGGCCTGTAGTCCAAGGTGACAAGAAGCATGGGAGCTGTCAACTGAAGATCAGACTTCACAAACCCAAGGCGAACAGCAAGCGCGGAGGAGTTTCCTGCTCTTTGCTCTGCTCACCAGCCAGTTTCTAAATTTCGCAATCACACTTTTTGTAGTTGGTCTCAGAAGTGTTTTTTTCATCCTTCACCAAGATGAACTTGACCAAAAGGCAACACCCAGAAAAGGGGCAGTGAAACCAGTTACACCCATCATACTGCCAGGACAGGAGGCGGCCAGCAGTGGGAGGTCCTTCTCTGCTCCGGACTGTCTGCATCACAGCAGACTAAATGAAACAAACCAGGGTTTTTTGCATGTCAGATAAAGTCAGCTCGGTTTTAATGAAAGAAAAATATCCTGGCCCAGAGAGAAGGTATCTTATATTGGGATCTCTGAGATCACTCGAGTGTATTTTTTCTGACAAGGACACTAATGAAAACCTTTTTTACATAGAATCACAGACTCACAGAATCATAGAATCATTAAGGTTGGAAAAGACCTCTAGGATCATCAAGTCCAACCATCAACCCAACACCCCCAGGCCTCCTGAACCATGTCCCCAAGTGCCACATGGTTTTTGAACTCCTCCAGGGATGGTGACTCCCCCACCTCTCTGGGCAGCCTGTTCCAGTGCCTGACCACTCTGTCAGCAAAGACATTTTTCCTAATACCCAATCTAAACCTCCCCTGGCACAGCTTGAGGCCGTTTCCTCACGTCCCATCACTGTGACTTGGGAGAAGAGACCAACCCCCACCTCACCACAACCTCCTTTCAGGCAGTTGCAGAGAGCGATAAGGTCTGCCCTCAGCCTCCTCTTCTCCAGGCTAAACCCCCCCAGCTCCCTCAGCCGCTCCCCATCACACTTGTGCTCCAGACCCTTCCCCAGCTCCGCTGCCCTTCTCTGGACACGCTCCAGCACCTCAATGTCCTTCTTGTCCCGAGGGGCCCAAAATTGAACACAGCATTCGAGGGGCGGCCTCACCAGTGCCGAGCACAGGGGCACCATCCCTGCCCTGCTCCTGCTGGCCACAACATTGCTGATACAAGCCAGGATGCCGTTGGCCTCCTTGGCCACCTGGGCACACTGCTGGCTCGTGTCCAGCCGGCTGTCAGCCAGCACCCCCAGGGCCTTCTCCACCGGGCAGCTTTCCAGCCACCCTTCCCCAAGCCTGGGGCGTTGCCTGGGGTTGTTGTGACTCAAGGGCAGGACCCGGCACTTGGCCTTGTTAAACCTCATACAGTTGACCTCGGCCCATCGATCCAGCCTGTCCAGATCCCTCTGCAGAACCTCCCTACCCTCGAGCAGATCGATACTCCCGCCCAATTTGGTGTCATCTGCAAACTCACTGAGGTTGCACTCAGTCCCCTCATCCAGATCATTGATAAAGGTATTAAACAAGACTGGCCCCAGCACTGAGCCCTGGGGAACACCACTCGTGACCGGCCGCCAACTGGATTTAGCTCCATTCACCACAACTCTCTGGGCTCGGCCATCCAGACAGTTTTTTACCCAGTGAAGAGTCCACCTGTGTGAGCCATGAGCCGCCAGCTTCTCTAGGAGGATGCTGTGGGAGACCGTGTCAAAGGCCTTGCTAAAGTCCAGGTAGACAACATCCACAGCCTTGCCTTCATCCACCAGGCGGGTCACCTGGTCATAGCTCCTTGCTACACTCTCTGAGAAAAGGCTGAATCTTTGCTTCTACATCAAAAATCAAACAATAATTATGCAGGTGTACTTGGCTGGCTCTATACTAAGGTCTTTCTAACACCTACCTTAATCTTTAAAAATATTCTCATCTCTTTGGCTGCAGCAATAAATTTCAAAAATTATGAATATTGTTATTACCAGAATTCACAGAAGTTACCAGCCTAAGCGCAGTTATTTATGATGAATGTCGGCAGTGTCAGAGATGCTGCAGACTGTGCAGGGCCAGAAGCGAGTGAAGAATGCTTGACACAGTTTCTCAGAAGACTGAAAGGAAACACTGCTAAGGGCTCAGTATCTAGTAAATGCAGAAATGAAATGTAGCCAAGTCAGTTAAAAAAACTTTAATGCAATCCCCTAAATTAGGATGTTGCCTAACAAAGCTTCCGCAAGAAGGCTGTGTTAATTTGATGCGCTGTGATAAAATCTTCTTATTCTGGAAGGCTGAAGTGCCAATTTCAGGAGAGGGGGAAATGCTATTTGAAGTGCTGTAATTAATAAAAGTTTGTTTTGTTAAAGTGTGTGCATTATTTATTACAAATGTATGCTCTTTCTGAGGATCTGCTACACTTTTAGCTCCCACAGAAGCCCATGCAGATGGCTGAGCATGCACCGGCTGACTGGAGCCGTGTTTGGTACGCAAGGCTTACAGGATTTTTAATCTTTGAATTCAACACTTATCTTAAGAATTCTTTTTTGCCTGATTTTTCTGGTAAGTGCCTCTGCCCTCAGGACAATCCTTTTCTTAAGAAATTAATGAAAGCAAACACTGAGCGTGACTTCGTTTAACAGCACATAAAAAGAAGGTAACCTATAGCAAAATGCGGCAGGTTTTTACTTGTGTCTGGAAATCAGGATCCCGGGTACCACGGTGCAGCAGAACCAAGCTGCATGTGTACAAGTGGATGCTGTGGGTGGTACTGTCCCCTGCTCTCTTGCCCAGGCGAACACAGGGACACATGGGGACACAGCAACCCTTTTACTGTAGCAGCTGTAGAGCAGTGCTGCTTCTTTCTGAGCAGGAGGAAACCAGGCAAGGGGAAACTGTGCTGTCTGCCTGCTTTACTTTCCCAAACACCCAGACCATTAGCTGAGCTTCACATTGACAAGAATATGTGAATGGGTGAGTCCAAAGCTCAGGTCCAAGGTCACAGGAAGTGAGGACAAGTGGATTCAGCAGCAGAGGTGCTATTTTTCATGGTTAATAATTTGGTGTAGCTTTTAAATTGGTCCCTGTGCAAGACAGAGTGCCTCCTTGCAGTGTAGCGTGCTGCAAGCTCTCCTGGTTCCCAGGTGGGTCAAATGGGACACGAGGGACCAAAAATGCTGCCTGGGCAGCAAGTGGAGGGAGATGCTGAGTGGGCAAGAGGGAAGGCGGGGTCATTTTTCAGGTTGTTGCTCAGTGTCCTTGGTCATAGACCATTCCCTCACCTTGGTCGAGGGATTTGGTTCCCCATCAGGATTCCTGCAGCCCTCCAGCTTTCCCTGGATGCTCTGCAAGGAGACGGGTGGTTACTGCGTAACAGCAAATGGAAGCCCTTTTCTGATCATTGTAATTTGTTGTTTTATTTTTAACATTTTAAATCATTCCCCACTGGGAAATGAATTCCCCAAATAGTCTTCAACAATACAAGCATATAATAAAGACAAACACAAAAGCCTCGGGACTGTCATCGTTCTGCAAAGGTAACCATAGACCCCATAACCGTGGCTGCTCCTGTTGCTTTGATTGCTGTGTCTCCACCTTGATGGATTTGCAGGAAATCAAGATCTCAGTGACTGAGGATCAGGTCTGGAGTGGAGCTTAAAACTTTCCCTATCTGACACAGTTTGAGGAACAGAGGTACCCAAGTCACATCATATGCTCACCAAAACTAAGACAGGCATAAAATAAAGTGTTGGGTATCGGATTCGCTTAGCTGAGATCTACAGATAAGATGATTATCTTAGCACAGCCGAAATTGGCAAGATTATTATTAGTGAACATTTAGATCACATTTGACTCCTTAGGTGGCAAAGAGGGATACAGAGAAAACCCAAATGACAGAGAGACACTGCTGCACGCTTGTATCTCCTGTCCTAAACCTAAGCAGCAGAAAGCAAATTGACATTTTTGCTGTTGCGTGCCCACCCGCAGTCTGTCCCCATCACCTCCACTTCTGATCACCTTCTCAAATGTGAAGGAAACAAACCTTACACAGGATGATAAAACTGATAAATAGAAAGCGTTTCCTTTCCCCTGTCAGCAGAAAGCCACGAGGGAGCTTGAAGATCCACGGTCTACTCGTGGTTTCAGCGTGCAGCTCGTGGGTGCTGCGGAGGGGAGACTCTCTTCCTCTTCCCCAGGGCTGAAGAGCTGCTTTGTGCACGCTCTGCAGTGATGGGTTGAAATAAGACCCCCAGAGACTGAGCCGCCTTTAGCTTTTCCCTGTGCTGGTACGACTTTTGTGCACACAACAGCTCGCCCCCATGCACGACCCACCGCCAGCGACCCGCCTGAGAGCAGGTGGGTTTTCTGGGCAGCGGTCAGGCTGAAAGGGAAGGAGAAGCTCTGCAAGGAAGTTCTGTGCTCTGGGCCCGCAGCTGGGGTAGCAGACCAAGCTACCGAGAGATTTGCGTAGCTGGAATCCCTGAAATGCTTTTGCGGTTGATGGCAGACCCTCTATTCCCTTTGTATGCATCCTCACATGAAGTTTCAAAACCGCTAAAAGAGAGGGGATTTCTCTACAGGTCTACTAATAGACATGGGCTATTTTTTATTTTCACTTGAAGTACGATTCTGTAAGTGATTTGGGCTAGTTCATGAACCAGCATGACTGATGGTTCACATAGCTGTGGCTGTGAGGTCACATCACTCTCTGCAGAAGGTTCATAGTCCCATCTGTCTTCGCCAAGAGCTTGGAGCTATTTTCTGCACTGAAAAACCACAGCACTTCTTCCCCTGGCTACATGGGCACTGCAGACACTGCTGTTGCTTTGGGTGCCTGAGGAAGCCCAGTCCATCCTCTCCGTGACCACAGAAGCCTTTTCTGGGGTGCAGGGAGAGAAACCCACCCCTCTGCAGCAGGGTTGCAAACCAACGGGGTCAGCCAGTGGAAGGCAGCGCTGGGCAGGACACAGCCTGACGTGGGGCGGGCAGCTGCAGGCAGGCATTTGCGTCTCGCAATAGGCACGTCCTGCGCTTCGCACAGCGCCTGGGCGAGCGAGCGAGGAATCCTCTGGCTGGGGGGAGCGAGGGGGCACTGAGCCCTGGCAAGGAGACACATCCACTAAACAGTGATGGCTCAGGGCATGTCCTGATCTCCCCCTCAGAGGCCACCTGTAAATGCTTTTCCCTCCACCTGCTGCACGTGTACCTGTGGGTTCCAGACCTTCGGTTTGCATTCGGTGGGGACGGTGTATTTTGAGACATGAAGATGCAACAGAAACCAACATTTCAGGGTCCAACCTAAAATCCTTCCAGAGCCTTAAAGAAGAGTAAGACCTGCTGTGCAGATGAGGCAGTGCTTCTAAGGGCTTTTCCAAGTGATGTGAGGCCCAGGGGTCCACGGGGAATGGCAGAAAGTCCATGGGAGATCTGCTAGAATCTATGAACAAGGAGGCCAGGGGTGCAGTCAGTGGTGAGACTGGGAAGGAGCTGTCAACAAAAGCAAACACCATGGGGTGAGTGCAAGCTGGTGGTGATGGAGAAAGCAGGCCGGGCAGGTCAAGTGCTCATCCGCAGCCCGTCTGTTGTTTAGGCGTTGGCAACGTTAGACAAATCTCTCCAAAGCTGGAAAAAATCCTTGGCTACAAGATAATGGGTTAACTGGGAAAACCAGCCAGGCTGCTGTTTATTGGGAGAAGATTCTAAAAGCCGGGCAAGGGTGAAACAAAACCCCAACCAAGCTGGGCTATGCTGAGAGCTTTGCACTGCTGAGCAATCCGTGTGACCAGCTCCAGGATTATCTTTGGTGCAAGTTCTCTTTTTCAACACCTGCCAAGCAGCATAAAATACATTGTAAAACACACGTTAGTTCCAGTGGGCAGGGGTGTGAAATCCTTGCCAAGCCTTTCGTTATCTGCTGTTTGAGCACCCTGAAGCTTCCTGGCTCAGTCAGTTTGTCTCATAATAGTAACAAACAAGAGCGTTCATGAAACCATGAGCAGATAAGCAATTCTAGCACGCAACTCCCAAGGGAGCAGTGCAGCACAGGCCTCCTTCTTGGGTGGCAGCACTCAGAAGATCTTGTGCTTGTGATTTTTCCCTTCTCAACATGTGGGAGCTGCTCAGAGCAGATGATTTTTGTCCGTTCAGCCCAACTGGTCACTGCATGGATGTAGGATGTGTGTAAACTTTACCTCTTGGAAGAAAACTGGTTTACGTTTCAATGCTTTTAAGTGTGTGTCAATCAAGAATCACATCACTGCGGTAGAGCAGAAAATTGAAATAAAAGACATTTTTTAATAGATACATGATGGTGCACAAAGAGGGAAATTTCCAGGTCATGGGAATGGCCAGAACAATTAAAACATACAGCTGAGGCTAAACAACATATTTGCCTCACTTAATCATTAAGGCAAGAACTGAACCCTTCTCATGACTTTGCTGGGAAGAAGAAAGTTTCATAATAATCCAGGGAGCCATTTCTGAGGATACAGTCAGATAGGAAAGTATTTTTCTATAACTAAGTAATCTTTCAGAGATCTATTTTCTTAAGTACTGATAATCCAGACAAAGGACTCCCACAACCCCCGTGAACAGATTGAAATGAAGAGGTGGGTTTGCTCCTCTGCAGTAAATGAGTTGTCTTGGAAAATGTTGCTATTTTGACATCAATGCCTAAAATTCTGGAAAATGAAGGGCATTTGCATTCTTAGTAACAGATGCTGGCTCAACGTTCTTTAATTCACTGAAATTTCTCCAAATTACATTTAAAATAGCTTTGAGGGTGTTTTATAGTGAAAACGATTGCTTTCAAAATTGCAGAAGATATTTGGCCACTGCAGTTCCAGGCTGGAAGCAGTCGGCAGAGCGGGGTGCTCGCTCGAGAGGCAGCCAGACCCTTTGCAAGGCGCTGAGCAGCCCTGGCCACACAAAGGGCATGCCATGCCCCGACACATCCTGCCTTTGGGGTTTCTGGCTCTGCACACTTGTTCCTTTTTGCTGTATGATTTCTGAAATCACTTCTGGAGGGGGAAATCACTGTTCTTGTTTGTGCATCATGCCCTCTGCTGGGAAAGCAATGGCTTAAGCCAGCCAAAAAGAAAATCCTCCTGGTTTGCTCTGGTAGATGTTGTGGCACAGCATGATGCTGGGAGGAGGCAGCAAGTCATGGCCAGTTCCAGACCTGGTCCCAAGACGGCACCTTTCACCTGCCACCTCAGTCCTCTGCCACACGATGGCCATTTATTCAGACCTCTCTTGCATGCTGCAATTGTGCCAAATATATCCCACTGGGGCTGATTATCGACTCCTTTGCCCCAAGGATTATTTGAGTTGGGGCAAGCAATTATGTTGCTATACAGCTAATGCTGAAGAATAAATCTGTCCCGCTCAGGTTGTGGTAAATAAGCACTGATACTCATGGAAATTAATCCTTAACATGGGTAGACATATAGTTTGGTCTAAGACCACTCCTTTTTTAAACTTTTAGCCCAAATGTGGGTTTAGTGTCTGCCGCTTGCATTTGCATTCTGACTTTTGGTATTTGCAAGGGTGCTACTTCCAGTTCTCTGAGAACGAAAGCAGAAGCTGAAAAATAGCATATTTTTCTTGGTTGCACAGAATGACCAGTTCTGGCCGTGACCAGAACACGCTTCGGCTGCTGTTGGAGATTACAAAGCCTTTTGCTGCCCCGAGAAGCCAGACCTGTTAAATGCCTGGACCTGAGCGTGTTACAGAACATGGCTCCCAGTGACATTTCTGAAACGCTGTAGAAGTGCTGATCCCCTCACCCTGCCGAGCCTGTGCTCGTGTCGGTGGGGTACCATGTTTGCCTGATCATAAAGAACAAAACTGATCCACGCAGAGGGTGGATTTTCAAAAATGAGACGTGCCCATGCCCAGAGTATATTTTAAAAAATCCACGAGCATCCAGTCCACCACCAATAAGCCACTACAGGAGAAACTGCTAAGACCAGTAGACTTTGGTCAGCTGTTGACAGCTGGATGAGGGTGCGGGGTTACAGCGTCATCCCACCGCAGGGGGGGTGCCGGTGGGAGGGATGCTGTGAATGCTCTGCATCTGCTCCAGCATGAGCTCGGTGGAGCAGCACCCCCAGCCCGGGGCAGCACCGTCACGTGGAGGCACTTGCGAGGTGCTGTGCGAGCTGTCAGCCGGGCAGTGGAAACTACCGGCAGCATCTTTCAAATTCACAAGATAAATACGCTAAAATGCAGGGGAAAAAACACTTTCTTTTGTTGCCGTCAGGTCTGGCAATCCTGCCTGATCGTGGGTAAACGGGGAGAAGTAAGTATTACAGCTGATCATGTCTCGCCAAACTATGCAAAACAAACATCAACAAACCACAGTGATTCATTGCATTTCGTGTAAACACAACAGCACCATCACTGTAACCCCAAGGGGAAAAGGGGAAGGACAACAAGTCACCTACAGCTTTTACAGAAGAACGTTTTTTTTTCAAGCAAAAGTATTAGAAACTTGCTTCTTAAAGCCTGCATTTTATACAACTCCAATAATTTAATACTTGGTCAGAGTATTACAAAAGCAAGAGAAGTTCAATTTCCATCCTTTGAAGAGCTCTTAAATGCAGCACATTTTTTTTTTTCTCTCTAGATTGTGCTTGTGGCTTTGGCAGCAAGAACGCTACTGGAGAAACACGACAGAAACAGGCCAATTTCTATCATTCCCTGCATTTTTCTAATTGCTGTGCCTGACTTGTGGCAGCCAGGTGATCGACGTGGGACGCTGGAGGTGACAGCAGGCTCCAGGGCTCAGGATGCTGTGGCTCATTAGTTGGTGGACACATGTACAGAACATAAGATTAACAAGGGAGGAGAGGCTGTGACGAGCGTGCTGTGCAGGGCTGGGAGAGGGAGGCTCGAGGAAGACGCGTTGGCTATCGGCAGCTGGAGGAGGGCACGGAAGCAGCGCTGCTCTCTGTCGGGGCTGCACGGGCATTCGGTCTTCTCCGTGGAATCCCTGTCTTTAATGCAGCCTCCGGCTCTAACACTGCCCCTACAGCTCCCCCTCTGACCCACGGGGCACTCAAATGATTAGGAAATTAATATATAGGAGACTTATCTGAAAATCAAGTTATTATGTGTGCACTGCTTGCAAAAGACCTAAATAATGAAAAGTGTAGCAGTTAAAAATACACATACTCTGTTTCATGATGCATGAGCTTATGTTTAACTCTTAAGGCCCATGCACTACCATGGCTGACTGCAACTCCTCTGGAGTTTTCTTTTCAGTGGAAAGTTGCATTTTCAACTAAATAAAGCCTTGCACAACTTAAAAATTCAACTTCTCTTCTGGAAACAGAACAAAAGTTGCCACCAAAAAAAAAATAAACTTCTAGTTGTCAAAAATTTTCTTATCTGACAAATTTTCTCAAAACGTCTTTTCTATGGGGGAAAAAATCCCTCTTCACTCCCAAGAAGGTGACCTCCAGGACCGTGATTAACTACCTTCCTGCACACAGCCTTCTGCCAAAGCCATCAGCACAGCCAAAACTGCAGCAAACAACTTCAGAATATTAGTGCTGGGGGAATTTATCAGTAACAGGTGTTTGCAGGAGAAAATAAAGCCCAGAGTTTAGATTGCTCATGATTAACGAACACTACATGCAACAGGGTAGGCAGGAGCATCCTGTCTGGCTTTGCTCACCCAAGGTGACCGTGCTGGAGCAGTGACAGGTAGCTCATCGCAAAGCGTAGGTGTGCACGTACTGGGTCTTAACTCAGAGCAAGTAACGGCCCTGGGACAGACATAACCACTTTGTAGCAGGTTTATACACCAGGTTTGCATGAATCCTTACCTAGCGACTTTCCAGGCAGTCCCCTGACCGCTCCAACATGGGACAACCAGGACTAGCAGGGGGCTGCTGGTACCCGAGAGTCCTGCACTGCTCTGCAACCCTCTTGCTCAGGATCTGGCCCTGTTGGAGGTGCCTGTGGGCAGCCAGGAGCTGCCTGTTTGTCATAGCGTGACAACGCGTTCACACCTGAAGATGAAAAGCGATTGCTCAGGGTGCAAACAGCGAGCCGGTGCAGGCAGGGGTCTGACGGGGCTCCTGCCCACGCCCTGGAGACCGGCGCGGCGCTTTTGCAAGGGGTGCTGCTGCGAGCAAACCTGTGCATGACATGGGTCGCACAGCCAGGGCACAGCCCGCACAAAGCTCCCTCTGTGACACATGGTTTTCAATTTAACAGGACCTTACTGGGGTATCAGATGACACCATGTCTTGGAAGTCACCCCGCAGCTTGGCGTTTGCAAGAAAAAGTGCTCGATTCCAGCTGTGTGACCCAGCACTCCTGGCGTCCTGGACATATATCTTACAGTATAATTAGGGGAAAACCAGATTGCAGCTACAGATGTGGCACCAGGAGGCTGTACCCAGGGAGTGGAGCGGTGCATTCAGGCACACAAGGCTGGGAGGATGCAACAGGAATGGGGCAGGACGGTAACCCATCGGAGCAGAGCGGGGGCAAGCTCTGCTCACTGCTGCTAGCACCGGTCCCCTCCGGCCACCGCACTGCGCGGAGGCAACAGCTTCTCACCTCGTACAAAGGATAACTTAATTTCCTGGCATTTTGGGATTTGTTTCATGCTTAGCGCTACTTGTCTTTGTGTTTTGCTCCCGCTTGGTGCAGGCTCAGCCATGCAGTGAAGCAGCTACCCGTCGAGGCTGGTGCCGGCGTGGATGGTCGGAGGGGGAGCACAGGCATTGCTGTCGCCGTTAGGGGTTTAATGAGCAACGCTGTCAACGTCCAGCCAGCTCTGCGGCTCTGTGGGTGGCCCGAACACAGCTTTCTCTCACGGGACTATGTGCTTCCCAGCACTACAGTGCCTCAGCAAGTGTAAGTCCTGCAGGCATGTCCACCCGCAACCTGAAGATGTTGGTGAATGGGTGTAAACTCCCTCCACATTAATCATGGCGTACAAGGTTCAGCCAATTCCCTTGTTAAGAATCCTTTCACAAGCAAACACAGATGATTTCATCTAAACAAAAGAAAAAAATCCTCTCTTCATTCATGCATTTATTTGTAGCTACACTCTGATAATGAAGAACTAGCCAGAAATTATTGGAAACTCTGAACAACTGAACATGCCAAGAAGCAGCTCTTTGGGGACCCCTTACCCCAACACACCCTCCGCAGGAAGCTTGCAGCCCTGCCACGCACCGAGCCGCACTACCACAGCTTACAGGACCTCCAAGCAAGCCCCAAAGCCCCAGAAGAGAGGAACTGAAGGGAGAACTTCCTTAACATCTCCCGATAACTTCTCTAGTTTTACTTTCCTTTGCAGCCCAAGGTTAGCCCCAGGGCTGGTGACTGAACCCCAGGAAGAAGTCCTGAATTTCACCCATTTCAGTCAATGGCAATCATGCCACGATGTATAAACGATGCTCATGAAAGAGCACTCACTGACATGTCTTGAGGCTTGCTCTGGGAGGCAGGGGCAGGTTTAGTGGCAGGTCCAGACACAGCTCTGCCCAAATAAGCTTCAGTGCCTCGCAGCACCTGCGCTACCCAGGGCAGGGAGGCTGGGACTCAGCTCAGCCTGTTAGAGGAAGAAGCACTTTGGCCACCCCAAGACCCAGCGACTCAGCATGACCCAGGTTTCTAACCCCGTTTCTTTTTTTTTTTTTTTTAAAAAAAAAGAATGAACTAAAATCAGATTTAAATAATCATTCGCTACCTCCTCTGGTTATGCATCTGTTCTGAGTGTTAAAACATCGAGGCACTTGGTCACTCTGCCCAAAGTTACTAGTGATAGGACGAGAGGAAATGGCCTCAAGCTGCGCCAGGGGAGGTTTAGATTGGATATTAGGGAAAATGTCTTTACTGAAAGAGTGGTCAGGCACTGGAACACGCTGCCCAGAGAGGTGGGGGAGTCACCAACCCTGGCTGTGCTCAAAAACTGTATAGACATGGCCCCTGGGGACATGGTTCAGGAGGCCTGGGGGTGTTGGGTTGGCGGTTGGACTTGATGACCCTAGAGGTCTTTTGCAACCTTAATGGTTCTGTGATTCTATGATACATTATTTGTTTGCCTTGTCCACCTATTTGACTGAGAGGAATGAGATGTAATTAAGACCTAACTCAGAGTTTTGGGATAATTTACAAAGATGGGGACACTGTGTACTCGCTTCTGTCAAATTTCACGTGGTGGTACAATGCATATTAAAACAATAAATAGCACATATGAAATAATACAATGTTCGAGTCCACAGCAAATGTTTCACATCCCCACTGCAGCTTATCAGGAAGGAAGGACAGGCAAGTGCTGCCCAGAGCTGTGCAGGACTGACCCACCATGGACATGAGAGCATCCGAGCCGAGCCGAGGCCGGTCAGACACAGGAGGGTGCTGGTGCCACTCAGCAGGGAGGTGCCTGTGAGACACAGGTACTCTAACCCCATCAGCACTCTGGGGAGAATTCTTCATGACATGTGTTTCATGATATAAATCCTGCCAGTTGTCTATTCTAAGAAAGGACAGGGCTATGAAGAGGCTGGCTCTTGCCCTGATCATTTTTTCGGACACTGAGTCTCCAGGCACTGCTCAGTCAGACAATCAGCATGCCAGCAGCACTGCTTAATCTGTTGCTTTGTGTTTTATTTTTACTATTTATGGCAATAAAGGCAATTATCCAGCAAAAGTCCCTGCGCCAAGGGCCCATCTGAGCTGTGTACAACGCTTTTGTACCTCCCAGAGCTCTCCCAGTTGCAGCCTTCATGCCGCTGGGAGCAGGCTCTGGGCTGCCCTGGTTGATGCTCAGCTCCAACACACGCTCCGCTGGACATCACTAAACTGCAGTGACAGCCCTTTGGCAGTTTACAAACTGCCTGGCTTGCTGGGCCTGGGCTGGGATTATTCCCGCTCTCCAGGTAATGCCGTGTCGTCAGAGGGCATGCAGAGGAGCCGCTGCAGCAGTGCCAATGTGCCTGTTTCGCAGGATTGGCATTTACCGACAATTTAACCCACGGCATCAATCCATGGAGAGGCACAGCCTGGCGTTTGGCAAAGCCGGGCCCATCTCCATTTGCTGTAGCAGCACATGAATGATTTATAATATTTAAAACTGGACATGTGACAGACTGTACATTTCAATTCCTTTTTTTTCCTCCCACTGATCTCCATGTTTTCCTGAAATTAGACTGGACGGACACCCAAACCAGAAGCATCTGTTTCTCCTTTCAGTGTCAGCAGTGTAAATAAAGGGTATTTGTGATGTTTTGATTTCATAAACATATTATTTTTGGCTTTTCTTTGACTATGCTGTGGAGCTTTGCTGCAGAGCTGGACGGACCGATTAGCGTGGCTCTGATCTGTCGCCAGGCATACGGAAGTCTGTTTACAGAGCCGGGTAACCATTGGGGAGTGTGGAACCCTGCGTGTCATTCACAGGAACTGTAATTTACCCCGGCCCTTTGCTGAAACAGCTCCTGCAATAGGAGCTGCTGAAGGGGTGATGGAGCTTGCAGAGGGCTGGGGGTGCCAGCACCCCACGGCCGGCCGCCACCGGCCATCCATCGCCCTTCCATCCTGCTTCAACCTCAGCCGTGGCTGGGCTGCCTCTGCTGACATGCTCGCCACCTAAAATCACGCTTGTTGCCACAGTGGGGAGCCAGCATCCTTCTGGAAGGGTGGTTTGTCTGTCCAGCTGCCAGCCTGCACAGGCGAGTTCTCAGAGCGGGCTAAATCCCTCCTGGTGTTTAGAAATGATTATCGGGGGCTCTGGCTGCAAGGGGCACTCACCCTGCTGCCCACCCTGAGCCCCAGGGTTAAGGCTGGTTTTGGGTAGAGTAACCAAGTCTCGATGTTTTAAAACTCAGAACACATGCATAACCAGAGAAGGTAACAATTGATTATTTAAATCTGATTTTAGTTCTTTATTTTTTTTTTTTTTTTAAATAGTGGATAGGAATATTTATTCACTGCAACTTTACTGGGGTGAGCAATGCCAGCTAGTCTGCTTTTCCCAGAGGATTTTTAATGAGACATGCTGTGGCCCTGAGAACACAGAAAACAGGCATTTTCTTTGTAAACACAGTGTTTTACTGGAATTCACCCCAGAAGAGAAAAAAACCCGTGGGTTAAGAGGTAACGCTATAAGCAGATACTTTACTATAGTTTACATTTTGAGATCTACGAACATGCAAAAACACATCAGATTTTCCTCTGCGTACTAAAGAACAGCGGTGGATGTGAATCCAGGCAGGCACCAACCTTGGTGCTGCTCCACCGCAGGGCTGGTTTTGGGACCTCCGGGGTTCGCAGACCCCAATCCCACCTGGCCCCAATTTTGCTCCATGTTCTTCTCCTTGAAACCCCTATGCCTTTCAGACACGAGACAGAGCTGTGACCTGGCAGCTTTTTCCCAATCTCCTTTCCAAAGACGGACTGTTTGCCCAGGTAACTCAGAGGAAGGTGATGAGGAGAGGAGGATGCAAACCCTGTTTCAGACTACCCCACCTGAGCGCGGGAGTGCTTTCTGCCTAATAAAAGTCACTCGTAGGGCTTAGAGGCTACCCTCACTATTGACCATCTACGTGAGAAAATGCAGATTTGCCTGTTACATGGCTGATTCAAGATGCAAGAGAAGCTCAGCCACAGAAATATAGAGATACTGTAGCATGGAGGGATGTTATTCAGAGGGCAAGCTTTGTCCAAAGAGATAAATAACAAAGAATGGGAAAAACATCAAAAGGAGGGGGATTTTCTGAGAAGAAGAGCAGCTTTTCTCCGAGCGGGCTGTAGTGAGTATCAGAGGGAGGAGACATCAGTGTCTCTAGCCCGTACGGCTCGTGGAGCTGCTGACCTTCAAGCCAGGCAAAACTTTGCTCCTTGCTGAGGTCAAAAGTTGTATTTGCTTTTTGAGAAATGCCTCAGAGCTGCAGCCTCCTTTATCCAAAAGCAACAACCCCACATTTACTGGGGAGAAGGAGAGAAGGGAAGACAATTGCAGGCTGAAACTGGTACAGAACAGCTGCTTAAACATGGCCCCTATGCACATGCAAACCTCCTAATCCCAGCTGGGTAAGGCAGAGCTGCCAAGACCCGCCGTCACAGGGCAGCAGTGCTGCTCAGCAACGTTTTCATGCCAACCAGTGACAAAAGCCAAAGAATCAGCTATTTCTGACATTTTGGCTAACTGCTTAACCAGAAGAAGCTGCTCGCCCGGGAAGCCCGATGCTCTGGAGGTGGATCCTGGGCTAAAAGGCTGAATCACAGCTCAGATCCTAATTGCCCCAAGTGAAGAAGTGAGAGGTTGGAGGCTGGGAAAGCAGCTTAAAACCCATCAGGTAGAAAGGTGGGAAAAGATCTCAACTTGAAACTACAGAACGGTGCCAGTCTCCTTTCAGATTCCTGAGAAATTTCAGGCTCATCTTGCTATTTTTCCCCTTCTCCCTTTATGTGGAAGGCAGTTGACATTCATCCTTTATTTATCTGTGTGTAAACTATGCAATAGCCTATTTTAAAATTATTTTGGAATTCAATTAGCTGCACGTTTCATTGACAAGACAGGTGACACATAAAGCAGCTGAAAGAAGAAAGGCATTTTTGAATACCTACGTGGATAAAGAGCAGAGATGAAAAGCAGATGTGGGAGGCAGCTGTATAAAACAAATATTGAGTAGGTCAGAAAAGAAATCATAAAGAAATAACATCCCAAGTGATATGCTTCTCGAGCGCCATCTCTGCATTACTGTTTATAGCAGCCAGGTTTTTAGCTCGCCAGGTTTGCAGACACCACCTTTTGTCTCCCTGCTAAAGCTGTGCCAGTTTGTAGCCATGCCAATACCCCAAAACTGCAGAGAGCACCAAAAAGGCATCGCTCCGGCCTCCCCTGGGGCTGGGTGGTGGCTCCATGCAACCATCTGATAAATCTTGTGAACCTCACCGTCTCCCCCACAATATTTACTGGTTGTAGAAATACTTGCCTAGAAATGTTGATCCTTGCTGTAAGATAATATCTAGGCAGCTGAAACATGCTGCCTCCAAACAAACACGGTCACGTATAGACTCATCAGGTAAATGCATTTGGAACAGCTAAAGCTCTGAGGTTAAAAAGGCTAAGACTGTATTAAGACTGTACTATCTTTTTTCCCCAAAGAAGCTTAATTTCCAGCTTTAAAAATAATTTTCAAGCTACAGAAGGAGCATCTGAAAAGAAAAGTGCAACACTTCCCACTTGCCCTCAGTGCCAAAACAAATACACGCACAATTTGTTCCGCAGCAGCTAAACACCCCTGTGCGTGGGCTGTTTCTGTACTGCCCGTGCACTGCACGGTTTCAGAAACTTGGCTGAACTGAGAGTAATCACACACAAATTTCTAAGTTGCCCTACTGGTCTACCTGGATTTTCATTAAGAGCAAGGAAATGAAAGAAGAAATTAGTCGTAACTTCTACTCTCTCCTTCCCTTAAAGGGGGAAAAAAGCAACAAAGGAGGGGAAAAAAGGATTAACTAGTTCAAAATAAAAGTTCTTTGTTTCCTCTACAAAGTAAAATGCCTTTCATAATCTTTTTCATTAAATCCTTCGAGATCATTGCTGTCGCTATTTAAATTATGGGCAGACATCTCCACGCAGCCTTTTCATTCCCTCTGTTGGAGGCCTTGTGGGTGGTCACGGTGCGCGTCCCCCACAGATGTCAGAACCACACCGTGTCCTGCTGCAAGACCACCGGTACGTGCCCTTCCTTCCCTGCCACAGCAGCGAGCAGGAGCTTCCAGACGAGCACACGCTACCCCGCAGCCAGCGGCCGATTAGCATGGGGCACGTTACCGGCTAGACCCCAGCCCAGATGTTTACGGGTAAGCTAAGGGAAATGAATACCAGCCCAGCCCACGGATCTGTAACAGGGATAAATGCCCAATTCTTTCCAGAGACTTTGGAGTATCGGTGTCAATCAAGTGCAGAAATCAAAGTTAGGGCTTTGAAGGAAATAAAAATTACTGCATTTCACTGGGTCAAGTACAGGTTCATCCGTTTTCTGGCTAATAATGCTCGCTTGTTCTCACAAAAGGAAGACAAATGCCTAATTTGTTCATAATCCAACTTCAGAAAATTCTGCTTACTTCTTCCCCTGACCAAATAAGAGTTCACAATCAGGCAAACAACATATTAGTTGTTTGAACATTTTTGGTCAATCTCCATATACCATGTAGCTATCGTATCTGCCTGGTGCAAGATCTTTCACTGCTGCATATCTGCCTGCCTCATTTAAGCCCTCTCAACCCCTTCCGTAAAGAAAGTGATGGTGAAAAGCGTATCATAGAAAGACCTTAATTATTTTTTTCGGTATAAAATTGAGAAAACAGAAAACCAAGCTGTATGGCAAGATTAAGGCTTGCTCATGTATTCCACTGTAGACCAAGGCTTGACCCAACCTACCAAGGAGTTCTCCCGCTGTCTTAAATAGGCTTTTGCTGCAAATCGCTACACCGTGCTTGGGAATTGAAGAAAGGAAAAATTCACTTGCTTTTTGATTTGGCCATTTTGCCTTCCCCCCCCCATGGATGATCCTGGAGAGCGCGCTCTAACACTGAAAGCACGAGGGGCAATCAAGCCTTCCCACTGCACACAATTGCTTCATCCAGGTATTTCTAAGGACTGCAGATGGTTTCAGCCCAAATTTATTACAAAAGGCAGAAATGAGATCTCTTTTTCCTTAATAAATAAAAGCTATAATAATTGCAGTACAGGATGTGCAGAGATCTGGTGATTAAATACACCGTGAGACTCTTTGTCCTACTCAATACAATAAAATAAAATTTTAATTTTAGTCAAGTTCCTGAGTTACAAAACAGCTTGTCATGGTAGGTTTCTCTTTGACACAAATGTTGAAGAAGCCACATTTCATTGTCTGCAGTAATTCTCCAAGGAGAGAAATTCAGGCAATGAAAATAGTTTGGCATTTGACCAACTATTTAAAATATTTAACAATGACCTTGAGAATGATAGAAGGATCTGTTTAAAGCCCTAGTTTAAAAAAAAAAAAGACAAAAATATGTTTCCTTGCAGAGTCTGGTACTAACGCGTGTTTACTGCAAAGTTCATGTCAGATATGCTCTGTATACAATGAAAATGAGCTTAAATACAAAGGAAAAGGAAACAAGTTTAACTCCCTGTCTTAGAATTACTCTGTGACGCTGCATGTATTTGGAAATTAATTTAATTTCCAGAATACCTGATCACTTCATTCCAAAGAGTCAAACATTTCCTCAGAGCAAGGAGAGTGACTAGACCTTATGCTGATGCTTAGGTGGATTTTTTTTTTTTTTTTTAATTTTTTTTTTTAATTTATGAAAAGGGTATTTGCAGCTCATTGCATTTATGGCAGGTCCAGCTGGCAGAGTAAATGAGCCATGTCTGCCTTAGACAAGACCACTCAAGGCAAAGCTCCCAAGTGAATATAGCAAAGGCATCGGCTTCTGCACCTTCCGGGCGAGGGCAGGTCACGTAGAGAAGCCCAAAGGACGAGATCAGAGCTCTCTGCCATTGACAATGTGCTCTCGAGGACCACCGGCATGGCATTAGGGGAACACACGCACTATCAAGTCTCATTTATCCTTTATGGTTTCCCACCCATGACCATGCCGTAGAGGCAATATATTTGGTTAAGAGGAGCAGAAAGCCACTTCCCTGGCCAGTTAAACTGGGTACCACAGGGCCACCTGGGTGGGGATGGAGGTGGGAGAAGAGGGCTCATGTCACTCTGGGGTCCCTGTTCTCCAGGCGTTGGGCACAGACAGTTCGGGCCAGTGCTTCCGCCATCACCATGCTTTCCTGCCATTAAACTACAACTACTTCTACTCTGTATTTTCAGTGTGCATCCCTTTGCCACTTATTGCTGTTTCTAAACACAAGCACAACTTCAGCACATTTTAAGGCTTATTTTGTACAAAGATTTTAATTGAACAGGAGTGTAGTGACCTGCATGCTGCTGTGATACGTTGCCTATATGTTAAAACTGTTACTTTCCTCTTCTAGCAACCTGAAAAACAACCCCTGGAGCACCAGGTGTTGCTCTGTGTTTCTTCAGCGTGTTTTTTGTGGTCCAACAGACAGGAAGAGGAGCTTTTTGGTGGAGAGACCCTATTTGTCCTTACAGACCAGTGTAGCTGGCTGCTTAACGTGTGGTCCTCTTTAATGCTGGGAAGCTGTGTGACTTCTTTTCCCCATATTATGGGGCCTGCCAGATTTCCTTGTATTTCTTAGCAGGTGTAGCTCCAGAGAGAGAACCCACATGACAACCCTGGGGAAGCAGCACACAGATGTGCTTTGGGTCAGACTGCAGAGAAATGTGGGTGTCTCCAAGTTGGAAAGCTCAGAAGAGGGTGAGAGGACAGACGTGATGGCCTGTGGTACTCCAGGTCAGATAAGTATGTTGGGGTCCTCTCTGCTTCAACCTCTGCTAGCGCTTATTGCCTTTTTATGGACTACGGACTGTCAGCTGCTTACTCATGTCCCAGGAGCACAGAAATTAGAAAGGAAACTGTAACCATCTCGGTTTTGCCAGCACAAAATGTTTGCTTCAGTCACATTTAGTGGATCTTCCCGAGCTCCCAATTGCTCAGTGATGCTCTTCCCATGAGTTGACAGAGGGATTTGGGAAATGCCAAAAAGCTTCCAGACTTCCAGCCACAAGAGCCACAACCAAAGATAAACCAAATCATTTAAGTTACGGTACATTTTCCAGTAAACACCCTTGCATACTATCACATTTCTGCTCCACTTGCAGGAGCTCCCAGCTCCAGCAGGACCTATGTTATCCATGATGTTACTGTAGCACTGCTCAAGCTTGCATCCATGCTTGGTTTTTATAGACCTAGAACCAACCTTCCTTCCAGAAACAGCATAAACCTAGTAGTTTTTTTTTTCCCCAAAACAGTCTTTTTGGGGAAAAAAAAGAAAACCCTAAAACCAACAACATTTTTAAAATGATCGTGCACCTCTTAGGAGGCTGTAGGAAACCACATCATGGATCAACATTTCAAAGTATTATTCAAACAAAGATCAAAACGAGCACTCTGAATCGAAAGAGCATGTAGAAAGTTATGCAAACAACCCCAAGGAGATCCAGCAATGCCACCAGACTTCGCAGGGCCTCTGCTCAGCCACAGCGTGCCTTAACAGGCAGAAGAGTCTTGTGAAAGTTTGGTCAAAAAGACCTATCAAGGAAAAGGTACGTAGAAAGTCATCAAGGTAAGAGTGAGCCAAGCAGCGGGCAGCTCATCCACGGCCTTTGGAACTGACCATGTCGTAAAGCTCAGGTTTGGTCAGTTTTGTGCAACCTGCCCGGAGACGGGAGGAATTAGGCCCAGGCCTAAGCTCCTGTTCACACCCAGGCTGCCCCATGGCGAGTGCAACATGGCCCCTTTTCTTTGCAATTCAAGACCAGAAACCTGGGTGAAATTCACCTGAGCACCTGGCAGCATTTCTTGCCATCTTTATACTTACACATTTTCAATCTTAATTTCCCTTAATTTTCATAAAATCTGTACATGCTATGCATTTATTTTCTGCAATATTTGCATTATTTTCAAACTCACTTGGTGTGCTAAATGGTTAGTATTGTCAATAATATGGTTTCAAAACAAATTTTTGGATGACTTTGTGAACTGGTTGCCAGCTGGACAGAATGTGGAACCTAGATCCAACTTTCTATTACATGTTTTTCAAAGAAAACAAGATTTCTTTAGGGATATGGAAAGCTTTTTGTAAGATTTTTAATTGATTTTCCCTTCTGTCCTCAGTTTTGGCATCTGACATGCATCCACCCGGACTTGCTGATGGATGGCAGGGACATGGGGGGGGTCAAAAGAGCGTGCTGAAGACAAAACCCACCCCGGCAGCTGTCAGGCATCGCTGTTAATGAAGGAGAAGCGAAGCAAAGCCTGTATCTGTATAGCACAGGCAAAGAACTAGCTTATCTTGAATATTAAGGCCACGAATTAAAAAAGCATTTATTACCAGAATGAAATAAGTGATCCCCTCCAACAGCGAGCCCAGTGTAACCCTCCCGGGCCCGGGGAGCGCGCGGGGAGGAGCCGGCAGCTATTGCCGCAGCTGCGGTGGCGTGACAGCAGCACGGCTGAGCGCCGTGCCGCCGGGCTGGCAAAGGCCCTCGTGTACGAAATGCCAGACACGTCCACCTCGTACTTGGAAGATAAAGCACGTGTTGAGGATTGCACAAACAACAAGCAACAGTCGCACAAAGTTGCATGAATCACTTACATGTGCCTATTATTAGTTAAAAAGGCTAAAAGGAAGGGAAAGATCAAGTGAGACTGGACATCGTTTCATACTTTTCAGCAACAACAGTATATATATTTTTCAAATCCTGAGTGCATGAGCTGTGCTGCCACGTGCTTAGGCCCCACGCCACTCACCGTGGGGGTGGTGAGCATCCACACATCGGCGAAGGCTGCACAAAACCCTCCCCAGCCCTGAAGCACATTCATGGATTAAGGAAAGCCAGGCTCAGACCTACAGCCACCCAAGCTATGTGAGTTTTCTGCACCCAGAAAGTTGTCCCTTGTCCCTGACAACCTGCTGCGCTCCGGTGCAGCTCTGCCCGTGCCTGTAAGCACAGCCACTGCAGCACGGTCTGCAGCATCCTTCATTACAGCAGGGACCAAGGCAGCAGTAACGCAGACTAAGCCTTCGCCCAACACCAGGACGATAACAACCGACCAGGAACAATTCTGTGAAGCGAAAACGCACGGTTGCTGTTTTTCAGTGCAGCTCCATACTGAGGTGTGACTGAGGCTGTGCAAGTGCAAGGCAATGCTCACTTCAAGCTGTTCCAGCAACTCATCCCTTAAGAAAAACGTATCACCCAGAAAGCAAACAGAGAGCATTTGGCATTAGCTGCAGCTGCAGTGTTGGCCATGGGAAGTGTTTTATGGCTCTGCCTAAATATTTGGGTTTCTGCTCTCTTGCACGTTTCCATCAGCCTTCTAGTCATCCTGTAGAAATAGAAATTCCTCTTTTAAGGAGATAATTAACTAACCCTGAGCAGCTGCAAGGAATTAAACACAGCAAAAGACACTGAACCCAGCAACGCTCATAGCCAGATACATAGCATGACTGTTTCCTCGACATTAGGCAAAAAAATAGGTCAATGAAGACATAAATCAGGGAACGTCCATTTGTTCTTTTCAGATATAATTTTCACATGAAGCATGCCTTGTGCAGTCTAACTTGTCCGAGCGGAGCCAAGCAATGCCCGAGGCATTTCTTGTGGGGGACTGGAGCAGCCCCGTGTGTGGGGAGCGCTCGTCGGGGAGCGGGGCACGAGCAGCATGGGCCGGAGCAGCCGAGCGGGCTGTGACCACAGCACCTGCGCAGCCTCGGTCCCTGCCAGCCCGGCAGGGAGAGGCATCGGGATTTCACCCCGTGTATGGCTACACCTCTTGCTGCGCAGCTCTTCAAAACCCGTCAGCCTGAGTGCAGCTCCTGACCACTGTCCTGGACACATCCTATTTTTGTGAGTGAAAATGCTAGTCAAAGAAAAGATAAAATCAGACAAAGGGATGCGCTGCCTGGGCCCATCTGTTACTGTGGGCTGGACGAGCACCGAGAGGGAGGAATCACTCTCTGACGACTGAATAACTTCCAGTGCAAGAGCAATTTGGGTAAGCTTGTTTGCTTTATCTGTACCTTCTCCTCTGCTGTTAAGCAACTGGTTCCCATTACTGACACGCAAAGAAACGATCACCCAGAGTACCAGATACTGCAGATAGCAAGCAACTTATCGGGAGGTGATCTGGAAAAAAGGTTTCGTATTTAAAGCTGACCACGGTGACAGCTGGGAGGCCGACCGCTTGCCACGAGCAGCCTCTCCAGATCAAGACATCAAAGAATCAGGCTGTTTTGTTTGCTCTGGCTTCCAAGAGAAATAATTCACATTATTTCAGGTAACAATCTGCTATGGCAGCACTGCACGGGTTGCTCATACACTTATTTTTTTAGGAAGAGGTAAGTCTGTGAGAGCAAGCTCTATGTGTGCATTAGAAAAGAGAAGCCTCCAAGCAAAAATTGCAAGAATAGTTAACGAGTTACACAACCACAGCTCAATTTTCAGTATTATATGAAAAGCAGAAGGAGAACACATTTGCAGTGACCCTCAGAGACAGAATTTGGCAAAGCACTAAATGCTCTTGGTGAAATAAAACAGTTGGGGGAAAGACATACCCTGCAATCCTTTTGCTTATGATATCAAATACAATATTCAATAGTCTTCAGAGACTGAAAACTGCTCTGCTGGTTTTGGATTAAAATGAATTGGTTCAACTGTAAATTAACAGCAGATGACTCATGGGAGTGTTTATTCCCGTATTTACAGTTTTAGACTATTTTTTCATTCTTTAAAAGTGTTGGAAGAGAAGGCAGCTTGGGCAGGACTCACCTGGAGCTCCAGGTAGGCAGCAAGAGCCACCATTGCTGGCACCCTGTCTTGGCCATCGCTTGGCACTACTGCCCCGGGCCCCCCCAAAATATATAAGCGCAAGCTTAAAAATAAGCAGATGCCTAACTTCTGTAATAGGCTGGGGTATGATTGAGCACGTGCTGAAATGTTTTGCTGACTCAGAGCCCAAGCCCTGCACTGACAGAGAACGGGTATTTATAAAGCGCAGGTGAGCCCCAACCGCAGCTGAAACAGCACTTCATAAAAACACGGCCAAGGAGGCAGCTGCCAACAGAGGGGCAAGAGCTCCTTGGCTTGGGATAAAGGAGCGAGGGCTGCATCCTGCTCACGTGCACGCTGCTGCAAATCTCTAGAGCCAGCTTTGCAATGGATGTAAACAGGCACAGCTCTAGAATGCAGGCAAAACACATCCACTTAAGCAAGCTGTACTTTTAATCAGCTGGTTTCAAAGGTCTGCACTGCTGTGAGCTCGAATGGAAGCATGAAACTGTTATTAGGAAAAAACTCGTAGTTCTCTCATGTTCTGACAAATCAGCCCCGCTCTGCCTCATCCTTCCCTTCCTACATCAAGTTTGCGTGTGAAGAGTAGTTAGATATAAGATCTCTATCAAAAGAGGCTCATACCTGAGCACCAAAAGGCTGCTCTCATTCTGCAGCACTGCCCGCTTCCCTCCCGGCCAGCACTCAGCACTCTGCTGCTCCTGTTTTGCAAGCTGCCTGGGCATTTTGGCGGCCTGTTCAGGAAGCCTTAGCGCCAGAGGGTGCTGGCTGCTCAGAAACCAAATATTGCCCTTGCTCTCCAAAATTGGTTAGTTTTGTTTTGCATTAGCGATCTTACATCACAAAGCTAATTAAAAAAATAAAAAAACCCAGGAAACGAATTATCAGAGCTCCTGATTTAAGCCTCTTCTCTATGGGCTTGGATTTTCTTTGGCGTGGGGGTAGACAAAGGCTGTCCCCTCACCATCCCACTGCCTGCTGGCTCCATCATTCCCAAATTTCCCCATGTGTTTGCAGACCTGCACCTGCTTGAGCCCGTCTCAGACCGGGGCAAATCCAGGTCCCTGCAGCGTTAGGCTTAGTGCCTCGGTGTAACCTCGGTGCTGTGGTTACACCTGGCTTCAGCTCTTCCTTGACCTTGTCTAGAGACTAGAATAAAATGGCAAAACTCCACAGCCAGCTCTGCAGGGAGGATTACACATTCATTTCACCTGCCTTTTGTAGTAGCTGAAATTTCCGCCCTTCCAAGAAAGAGTGGGTGGCATCTCCCTTTCCTTCCCCTGCCCCAGCAACGTGGGATTTTACCTGAGCATCAACACGACATTGTGGGCCCAGTCTGGCTTTTTCTCAGGCAACAACAGTTTATCGGATGCAATGCAGCTAGCATCACATCCACTGCCCCTCTCAGCCATGCTGCGCGATGGCTGCGTGCACAATAGCTATTCATTCACAGGCTCTACGCCGCTCGTTGCAGAGCTGAGACAACTGGCCATGTTCACCGCTTAGCTGGTAAGTGAGGCTTGAATTATCATGGGGAGCTTCTTTTTACAAATGCACCTGTGGGCTGTAGCTGGTTGACAGATGCTCGTACCTCAGACGGCAGTTGAGGATGGGCAGTACGAGTAAGACTATCCTCTCTCCTGTGCGTTCAGAGTGGCTGCCTTATCTGACCACACGGTTTTTGCTTCCTGCCCTCAGTACCATTGCTGTAAAAGCAACAAAAGGCAAAACAGAAATAGCTAATGCTCTCCATGGTAACATCCAGCGAACTTGGAGTCGGGGCGTCTGCCAGCAGTCTGTGGGAACCAACTGATTTGCACTACATGACCTGGGTTTCCGTGGAAGTTCGAATGGTGCCTGCTGCTGCCCGGCAGCTCAGCCGGCTGGGCTTCGTGTAGGGACACCTGAGCCGAACAAAGTCCCTCAGTCCTAGGAACAGTGCAGGGCTGTCAGCAGGCCGGTCCTCCCTGGCTGGCAGGCTTCATTTCTCGGCAGAGTTAATTAGCCCAGGATGAGCTGCCTCTTCAGCAGTGGCTCAAGTCTCTGCACAGCACCACATTGTAATATAGTCACACGCTAACAGATCCAGGACCCCCCACCACAGCAGTAAAAGTAGGTATATCTGGAGTATTTGTTTCTAATGCAAGGCCATGTTTGCAAATGAACACAAAACCACTAGGAAGACACCCCAGAAACACTCATGGAGGTGTTTAAAAGGTTCATCACGTTTTGGGGCACCCACTCTGACAAAAGAGCTGACCTTCAGGTGCTGAGCACCCACTTGCTGAAAATCAGGTCTCCGCAGCACTCACAAGCTCCTGTTGACCATCCTAGGTACTGATTTCAGGTAATCAACCACTCAAAATCCAAACACACACGACTGAATGGGCCCTGACACCACTGCTTCTGCCTTATTTGTAAGAGGGAGGCAATCAGGCAGAGGAACACAAAATATTGGGTTACTTATTTTATCTCATTAGGGGCAGGAGGAACACAGACTTTACTGTGTGACAGTATGTGTGCGCAGGGTCACAGGGAAAGCAGGAAGAATAACATCCTAAAAATTTAACGTCAGCCATGATGGATCCTTCATTTGAGGGAATAAGCAGATTTGAAGAAAAGAACAGGAATATCTGGCTCAATCCTCTAAGGGAGATGATATTTGCTGCCTCCAGGGCTGAGGAGTTAATCAGCAAAGGCAACAAAAGAAATGCTGTGGGCACTTCTCAGATATGTTTCTCTAACACTGAAAAGGATAAAAATAATGGTTTTTATCGTTTGGTGCTTTGGGGTTTTTTTGAGCAGCTGGAAAAGCTGCATGTTAGAGGTGAGCTCGAGTGTGAGTAACCACGGGGCACAGCTGTGCCCAGGCAGCAGTGGATTTAAACCTGTGTCAAACGCCTCCGATATTCCCCCCTGCTCAGGCAGGCTTGGTGGCTGCGTGGAGCTCCGTGCTGCTGCAGTAGATGGCTGCCAGTCCCCAAAGAGTTAAAGTCAACTAGGGCATGTTTATACTCTTTCGCAGTCACTTCGGAGCCATAAAACACAGAGCTGACCTTCCTCCAAGTTTATGGCTTTGGATCTCACGCTCTTGCTCAGGCTCCATCTCTTAGTATTTATATTTGCTTGCACTTGGCACTAGTTTCAGGTACCTTTTCCAGAAGCCCGATTTGCTTGGTTTAAGGGAAAAAAATCTCTCAGCTTCGCATCAGGTTCACAGAAACGTGGTAGCTCAGCATGACACCCAGCAGTTTAACTGGGCTCACTGGAAAATATAGACATCATCTTCCTAAACTAACAGAATGCCTGTCATTAAAGCCTCCTCGAGGAATTGTCTTGAGACACTGAAGTGGTGCTTTGCACCATCCTAGCAGAGCTAAACACATGGAGCTGTGGATCCTCTCAGGCAGTTGGACAAGATGATCGTTTTAGGTCTCTTCCAACTGAAATGTTCTATTCTATTCTATTCTATTCTATTCTATTCTATTCTATTCTATTCTATTCTATTCTATTCTATTCTATGCTATGCTATTCTCTTGCCATGCTCAGCTATAGGAGGGGGCTGCCAGTGGGTGTGTAAGACAGCACGAAACCCTGTGGGTGGGAACTTCCCCACAGCTTTTCTATGAACTTTCTGCTCTGCAGAATATCCTGTTCTGAATCAGACGTGGGTTTCTTTATGACAGAGGTGGCTACTTCTTCAATGCATAGAAAATGGAGTTGATTCTCCAAGTTACCCACAGAACTGCTGTTAGCCAAAACACTGATACTGTTGTGAGGCTGTAAGAACATGTGGAATTACCTCTTTTCCACTAATATAGAGAGACAAGAAAAAAGCTCATGAAGAAGTCCAAGTTTACCTGAAAATCAAGGCAAATGAGTTTTTCTCTCCCCACTTCTGTGTGCTTCTGTAATGGAACGAGTTTGAATCTGGAGGTATCAAATTCATAGCAGTTTAAATGTTAAACGTGGACTGGAAAAGCAGAGCTTTTTAAAAGATTTCATTGAACGCTGGTTTTCCTTGCGCAGACTCCCCGCTTGTGCAAATTGCACGTAAGCCTTTCTACAAGCGGTCTATTCATAGTGACACCGGCTACTAGATCTCCCTCTGCTCAGAAAGTTGTTGGTCCGGCCCCGGTCCCTGGGCTTCATTAACAGGTTTGTCTTTGGTGGACATGCTGTGGGCTCCTTTCATCTCTCAGCCTCTGTTCGGGCTATTTTTAAACATCAGGTTCAAGCGCTGTGCCTGGGCAGAGCTGCCACCGGGATCGCCGTGCCCTGCGTGTTTATGAGACCTGCTCAGCTGAAAGCCAGAGCAATGTCAGTGCTCAATATAGTCTCCTTGGTCAAGAGCTCAGAGCATGCTCAGGATTGATGCAGCTCAAGAAACCCTCCCAAGTAGATTAAGAAAAACTCGCCCAAATAAACACAACCAAACAGCGAGTGCTGCACCGGCGGACAGAAAGCCTCGGACAGACGGGTGAAAGCCAGACTCCTGCCTGCTCCCTGGTCACGGCATGGGGAACTTTGGTGAGCAGAGATTTTGCTGTATCTATGTTCCAGGGCTTGTTTTGTGGCACTTGATAGGTTTTTTATATCATTTGTCCTGGTTTGTGTAACAGGTTAGTGCAGCATTCCCTTCTGCTCGCTGCCCAGGAGCACCGGCTTCTCCCTGGGCGAGAGGGGACCAGAAACTTGCCTTCCTTTCTCCCTTCCCAATTTCAAACTCCCTTTAGAGAACTGAGACACAGACATCGTACTCTGTCCTTCTGCCAGACTGAAGACAGTTCTGCCTGCAGCCAGGAAAAGCGGCATGACTTTGTCTGTGCCTCTCTGAACTGAAGCACAGCCCACTCCCTCCCAGCAGACCAGAGACCTCTCTTCCCCCCTGGCTCTGCTCCCTGAAGGTGCTTTTGCTGGGCTCTGGCCCTGCTTTCGCATATGCAGCTACACCAGGCTCTGTGCCAGCTGATTTTTTGCCTGTGGCTCTCTGGAGCAAAGAAAAGACACATGCAACCCGTGCCAGGAGCACAGGTTGAGGTTTTCCAGGCGAGGTGCTGGGTCCAGCCAGGCTGCAGGGCAGGCAGAGCCTCCGGCTGTGCCCAATGTTTCCCTGGGGCTAGAGAGACCCTGAAAGTGCTCTACGCCTGTATGCATGTCAGATAGCTCCGGGAGTAAACCAAACGGTCATTTAAGTCAGTAGATTATGAGCTAGTACCCACATTTCAGATCTATTTTTCTCTGCGCTATAAAGGTGATAACTGCTCCCAAATTGCATTTTAAAATTTTCTCAAAAACTGTCCCAAGAATCTCCATTGCTGTCATTGTTTGAGGAAGCCTTTGAAATCTGGCAAGGAAAAAACCCCTCTGAGCTAGATAAACTCTTTCTTTGTAAAGACTTAGCCATTTTTTTTCAAGTCCTGAAACCTGCTGTTTGTCATCCTGTGCACCAAAACGGAGTGGCAGCTTGTGGAGAAAACAATATACTGGTGTATACAATATACAGTTTGCTGGTGCAAAACCTGTGCAGGTAACTGAAACAGTGGCATTTCTCAGATTTGGAGTGCTCTGTTTGCAGTCTAACTTGATACCACCTCTCTCTCCACACATGCCTGAGGTTAAGACACTAGGTGGGAAGCAAATTTTAAATGACAGCGTGTGAAATTGTTTTTATTTGTAGAAGCAACTCATACGAGCCAACAAAATGATCTCAAAACCTTGTGTCAATGCTGCCAAGGCAGTTCTCCAAAATACAATTATTTTTTACATTAAAACCTTCCTCGTCCTTTACTGAGGAGTTTCTACCATAACTGAAACTCCTTCTGCACCGGCTTTGTAAATCTAACAGTCGTGGCTCAAAACACTTAAATTTTTTCAGTGTAAGGTGTATGGAGAACTGTTGATTCGAATCATAAACAGCACAAACAGTTTCCAGTTGTCCTCATCCAGCATGTCTAACCCACAGACGTTGGTGTAGATAAAGCTATACAACCCGCTGGCGGGGCTAAGCGACACACACCAAGCAAGGAGGCCTTTGAGAGGTATCACGAGTTTAGTGAACCCAAATGCCCACCTATGAATGACAAGATTCAAGATCTAGTTGTGACGGCTCCAGGATATGCTCTTTCTGCAAAGCTTTCCCTCAGAACGTAACTAACACATAAAGTGACTCACAAAAAATATTCAAGAATCTCACAAGATACAATTCACACCTTTAGAGTCAGGCTTTCCCTTACTTTCTTCAAGCAAACATATACTGCACATTTCAGAAAAGTTGATATAAAATATCAAGTCACTTCTTTCAGGGTCCCCTGGCATTTTGAACAGCCTGTATTAAGATTTCTGCAAGTTGTTTTCTGGGGACTGACTACAGGGAGCCATCTGCATCGGTAAAACACTCCTTGTACCTGTTCCCCCCTCCAGCAGATTTGCTAGAAACAGTAAATTGGGATTCCTTGCCAGATCCTGCCCCAGCCTGCTGTCGGCATGCCGGAGGGCTGTGCTGCCCTGGGCGGTGGAAAAGCCTCACAGTATGCCCAGCTACCCACTGCATGTCAGATGACAGACCGCCTAGTTAAACATGGCAATGACGTCTTGATTAGAAAAAAGAAAACATCAATAAATGTTAGAGACCAGCAGCTGGTAAATCTATACATAGGAAAACAAATAACCATGAGCTTTGATTGTTCAAGTTCACAGCAGAGATTACTTACCTTGGCAGATACATATTCAAGACACACGGCTTGTAATTCCTTAGCTAGTGCTAAGCAAAACCATGTGTTCTTCTAAAACAAGGGGAAAGTTTAACTCCAACACTGCGCAAAGACAGAGCTATGGTCATAACTTGTGCTTGGAGCAAAACTAAACTGAAAAGGGCCAAGCAAAAGGGTCCCCGAGAGGAGAAGAGCAAAGACTGAGCAGCAGCTTGGAAGAGAAAAAAGGTGGGTTACAGCCCTTGCCGGGGAGGGAAAGAACGTGTCCATTTGACCACAGATATGCCCATGGCAACACAGGGTGAAGAGCAGGGTATATAATCATGAGCTTCTCTAGTGATGAGAAGTTACAGTGCTTCCCGTGACTTCAGGTGCAGCAGCATCTCAAAAAATGAAGCAGGGGTCATTTCAGCACCTCCTTTCCCCTCCTCTCCTTAGGAAGCAAGCCATAGCCGCAGGGCTGGCTGCGTACTCCCCTTCTCCACTGCCAGCTGTGCTGCAGCATCATGTTTAACAAACTGAAAGCTCTGTTGCCTATAAAGGGCTCCGAGGATGAGAAATATAGGACTTTGAAGTCAGCCTGCTCTCATGTGACCCTCATGCAACCCAAACCAACTGCAGTGGTAGCAAAGCTGAGCCCATGCACTGGGTAAACTTTTCCTTCCCTCAGATGGTTTTATTATGATTCTTCCTCCTTCCTTCTCCAGATAAAGAACAATTACTGAAAATAGTTGTAAAGCTGCTGTAACCACTGCTTATCACCCAAAAAGGCCTCGATTCTGGTTCATTTCCCACGGATGGTATTTTTTTGGTGTTGCTGAAAGCTTAGATTGAACTGTCATTTGGCGACACTGTCCTCATTAAAAGATAATGCAGTCAAAAAATAAATAAAAGCACATGAAAAAGGAAGAGATGGGGAAACATGAGCAGTGCGCTGAACCCTGGGCTGTGCTCACCATCAGCTGGGCCAGCAGCCGCTGCTCTGCCTTGGCCCAAGCACGGGCATGGTATCAGGGCAGCAGCTGCCAGAGGGACGTGCAAGGTGCTCCTGTGATTAAAGATGCATCCGTCATTGTTATAAATTAGCAGAAGCCAAGTTTAAGTGTGAAGAGCCAGCAAGAAGGAGAAAGGGGAAAAAAAAAAATGGTTGCACTTTTCTCACTCACATTGCAAACAGATGTCCCACCAATACTGGAGCAGGGCACCCTAGCCAAAGAGGTGAAATCATACTTCTCAAGGGATGTTTAGAAATAAGTCATTTACTCCAAGGTGAAGTGGAGGAGCACGTGCTTGGCAGTTGAGGGCAGCATGTACCGAGAGGCTGTGTTCAGAAAGGGGGGCAATGAGGAATTTGGAAGCAGTTCATCAGGATTTGGAAGATGGTAGGAGAGGTGGTTTGAGAAAGCTAAAGAAAACAGAAAGGAAAAAAAATGTTTACAGAAGAGGTGTAACAATGACTTGACAGAGAAGGGAGAGTCTCTGGCAACTATTTCTGGTCAGAAAAATGTAAGTAGGATCAAAGAGGTGCTTAGGGAGGCTCTGCTCCTTTTCAAACTACGTTGAATGAACTACCCTCAGCAAAAGTGATAGTGGTAAACTCTTTAAACAGGGACCTTGTAATGTAACCGTGCTATTTAAAGATGTGTCAGCATTAGGATAAACATAGCATCCGCTAGTAATGGTCCGAGAAGTTGCTTCAAATTCACATGAGAATGTATCTCACAAGCTCCAGCAGAGTCCAGCCATGCCACTGCCACCGTGAGAGCTCCCAAAGCAAAACCTCGCTGAGCAGCTGCAGAAAACTGCACTGCCACGGCTGGAGCTGGAGCTTGGTCTGAAACTGGTACCGAGGAAACACTTCACCGCTGCAGTCCCACTGCCCTGCACACTGCCTCTCAGAGGAGACGTAACACGGAGATCCAGGCCACGTGTGGTCGTTAAAGTTTTGTAGGAGATGGGGTGACAAACCCAAGGACCTGGACAAATTCCAGGCTATTTAATTGCTTTCTGTCTCCCTGAATTCCTCCGGTGCTTCCCTTTGGGCGTGCTGTTTTCTGCTTCCTGTCCTGAATCACAGCACAGTGCAGCTGGAGCCGGATCCCCCCAGGCGTGGAGCTGAGAGCCTGCTAGAAGATGCTGGCTTGATTGAAAACTCATTGTTTTCCAGTCCTGCGAGGAAACTGCATCTGCAGAACCTGCAAAAGAGCTGCTTCTCCCCAGGGCTGGGGTCTGCCTTGCAGCTCTGCTCCTTCCAGTCCAGCTCACCACTGCACTGCGAAAGGAACTTCACTGCAAGCAGGGAAATCGCACACACCAAGCCTACAGAAAAGGGAGGAGGATTAGGCCTTTTATCTTCCCCACGATGATAGTCTGCAATGAAATGGGTAGGGCGATGCGCATACAGAGGTGATCGATGAGGAAAGGACTGTCCTATGCTGAAGGATATGCGGAGGCGGGCAGGGCTGTTGCTGCCAGGCTGGGGTGACACTGCTGGTGGCACAGCCTCCCCTTCCAGCCTTTGCCGTGGACAGCATGGCCATGGACAGCATGCCACGGCAGCAGCAACGTGCTCCTCAGCCTCCCGCCAGCCTTGCAGGCAGGGCTGCACAGCCGCAGCTCACGTGCCGGCAGCCAAAGCCCTGAACGGGCAGTGCTGCACTGACAGGCCAGAGCTCAAAGAGGGCCATTTGCAGGAGAGGAGAGGTCCCTCTGCCAGGGGAGCGGGGAAAGCTTGTGGCACGCTACGCTCACTGGGGGTCAGCGCGTCTCAGTGGCCTTGACATGCCATCCTACTCCGATCATACCTTGCAGTCAAACTGGGTACAGCAGCTTCTCGTAGCCCACTGAGTGCTCTGCTCCCTGACATTCCCAGCCCTCCCCAGGACAGGCAGCGCACAGTCAGGCCCAGGAGCGAAGGAGTCTGGAACTGGGCCGTTTAGAAGTTTTTTGGTTGCGCGAGGTTAATAAAAGCCATTTCCAACAAATACAGAATAGCTCCCTCGAAGCCTCAGAAAACCCACTGGCCGCGGCTGCGTCACTCCTTAGCTGAATTGGGTGAAAATCTTCCCAGCTTTCCTTTAGCTGAACACCACATCTGTGGCTCTGACAAAGGCAGCAATGGGGACAGGATGGAGGAAATAACCCTCCAGCCCAGAGCACCGCACCTGAGGGCAGCGGCTGCAGATGCAGGTTGGGCAGCAGTTGCTCAGGTGCTATTATAAACAAAAAAGCATCCCATCTTTCCCTATTTCACAGCCATTTTGCTTTGGAGGAGTCCATGGGGATTACTAATCAGTGAAATTACATCGTGAGAAACAAGAGACTACTTAGCAACCAGCAGGAAAGACTTTTAATCAGACTATGTAACACTATAGGGGTTTATTTGTTTTGGTCTATTTGCTTCAGTCAATAACGCTTGCCATTAAATGTTAAGTAAAATCCTTCCTTTAAGTAAATCCTCTCCCACAGGAGAAGGACGGTAAAGGAGGGAAGACATGAACCCAGGAGTAAATCCTGTATTTTGCTCCAAGTCACACAAAATACATTTGTCTTTCCCTGTTCACTTAGTGATGATAAAATAGGAAGGCCATTAATTATGAGTGAGGGTCTCACATTTCACGGAGAGCTGTGCTCTAGAGCAGCACGGCGAGTGTGCAACCAGGGCTGCGGTGCCTCGGGCTCCTGCGGGAGCTGAGCTGGCGGCAGCGGCGCTGGTCACCAGGAAGGCATCAGCCATGGGGACTTTTACAAGATTAAAATCTCCGCATTGGTGCAAACTGTCAGGATGCCGTTTGGATGAGAATGCTATTTGAATTTTGAATCTGAGAAATTCCACATCAAAAAATGGCTTTCGGAGAAAGGAGAAACAAAACTGCAAATTCAAATCCAGATACTCCTCAGTCTTCCCAAGTTTTATGTGCAATCCCTGTTGTTGTGGTACCAGATAATGCATAAAACCAGAAGGGAAGGGGTCATGTGCATATAGTTAAATCTCAGAGGAGCAGCTGGTTTCACAAGGGCTCTGGCACTTTGGCAACTAAACCCCAGGGCACTGAATTGCAAGAAAACTTTAGTCAAAATGCTGAGCATCTTATGGAAGGAGGCACGCAGTCTGGTGTGAGCCCTGTCCTGACCCAGACCCAGCGGGGCACCAACGCTGCTGCGGGAACAAATTGGCTAATGTTTAGCCCCAGTAACAAATACAGAGCACCAGCCTCTCCTGTGCAGCACCCTGTGCACAGGGTGTATTCATCAAAGCAAGGGACTCGGTGCCCTGAGAGCGTGGAAGTGTATGTCAGGTGGCCACGGTGATGGGAAGCAATGGGCAGGGGGTGAGGACATGGTGCCGCAGGCAGGTGGGTAGGCTCAGGCCAAGGAGGGAGGAGAGCGTGAAAGCAAAAACCTCTCCTAGATTTGAAGAATTGCACCAGGAACTGATCAAACCCAGAGAGAGACCTGGGAGAGCCCATGGCAGAGACTGGCAAAGAGACAGCGGTGGCGGGTGGTTGGAAGACTCGGCTTTGGAAGGCCATCATGAGTCAACAGAGAAAAGGCTAAAGAAAAAAAATTGCCCTGTTGGTGTTGCTTTCCTCTGTAAAAACCAATGCTTTTAGAAGTGCTTCTTCCCCTCTGATAACAAAGGGAAACATTATACAAGGATTTCCACTCTTATTTAGGGAGCTCCTAGACAGGGTGGCCTTTCCCCTGGCATGGCAGGCTCCCTATCCAAGCTCCTCCTCCTTCAGGAGTAGAAACATTTTTAGAAAAGCATCTTTTATTCATTCTATCTTCTATATTTATTTGTCTTGGTGCTCTTTTTTCAACCTGATGGCACTGCAGAAATGCCCATCTCCTCTGAAAGGACCACTGGGTCTCAGTCACTGTGTGACTTGGGCACCGGGTCTTTCCATGCGATGAGCAGCTGAGAGCTGCAAATGTATCTCAGAAAGCCATTATTATTGGAACAAATTCTCCGCTTGTGCTGAAGTGCCCATGGGGCACTTGTACCAGAAATTGAAATATTCATCACGACAGGCATCCCGAAGCACTGCTGTTGCTGTACCCTCAGATCTCGGAGCGTGGCAGGGGCTAGGAGGTGACATCTGCGTTCCCTGTACCACAACCTGTTGGCAGCAGCCGAGCGGTGCCCAGGTGTCGCACCCTGAGCCTCTCTGCAGCCCTCCTTGGGCACTCCAAGGAAGCAAACAGAGACCATCTGTTGTTATCTCCTAACGACACCCCTCTGTATTTTAAATCATAGCACTGCTGATACCGTTTTCAAGGTGGCTCGGGCTGAGATGCGTGTCCTTTGCGGGAAAGTTCAGTTCAAAGCTTTGTTATTTGGACTCATCCGTATTTCTGACCCTCACAAGCTGCGCAGCTTGTCCTGTATCAGTGACAGACTGTGAAGCTAAGCCTCGACCAGTACGCCACTGGGATATGTAATCAGCTATTTGCCCTTGCCTCCTTGCTGGTGGAAGCTCTCACTGGGGAGTGTGAGCAGTGCTTGGCCCATTAATAACTTCTCTCCAGGTGACGTCCTGAAAAACTGGTTGAATTTACTTCCTAGAGGACATTTGGTGATGTGCAGTGTGCAGTACGCCTTCCTCAGCCACGTTTCTTCAGCGTTAGCCTGGGCATGAATTTTGGGTTGTGAACTAGAAGCTTTGGGATTAATTTGTGACTTCCAGTGGACGCCGAGCGTCTGCTGGAGGCTATGTGGTCCTGAGAAAAGGAGAGTCAGTAGGAAGGTCAGGTCCCGGTGCTCCGGGAGGGGTTTGTGAGAGCTCCCTGATGGGCACTGTGGAGGCATTTTGGGGCCATCCACAAGGAAATGTTTCATTGCAGGCTACCAAGGAGATACACATGCTCTCAGACAGGAGCTGGGTCCTGTCCCTCTATACAGGAGGCTTTTCAATCAAATGGTGGAGGGATATTCTCTCACGTCAGGGAAACCTTGATATGCTCAATTCGCACTAAATTACTGCAAGTTGCATTTAGTTTAAAATAAAAGGAAACCGGCCAATACTTCTATTTTCATACCTGATGTTTATTTTATGTTGCTTTAGCACAGATGCAAATAAAGTTCATAGACTTATGGAGTGAAATATAATGGTCCAGGGCAAAGTGGAGAGAAATAAGAAACGCTGAAGAGAGCCTGGAATAGGCAATTCCTGCACTAGGTCAAACAGTCAAATGTTAAAGAAATCTCTTTTTCCTATTGTTTCTGGGTTAGGTGGACTGCAAGCAGGGGAGGATGTCAGAATTGCAGAGCACAGCAGAGAGAAAGTTTATGTATTCTCTATAAGCTGATGTAAAATAGAGACCTGGCCAGCCTAATTCCTGCACATTAAGCTCATTTGCAGGAAGAACCACACACACAACCTAAATGTCAAAATAATGTCCTGAGACAGAAGAGGATGAAAGAATGTAATGGAAAATAAGCATGCCAAGTTTAAACCTAAGAAACCGGCCGCCTCTTCATGAGGCAGGGGGATCCCAAGGTACAGACCTTCCCCAGATAAGACAGTCACTGGCTGGATGCTGCGGCCTTCCCACAAGCTGAGAGAGACTGTTTGCTCATTCTCAGTACAATGCCATAACTGCTTTATTGCAGACTCTGCTGAGCCAAGGCAGCAAGTTTCAGCTGGAAATACAGTCTATTTCCAAAATGAAATGCAGGCTCCATTTTATTTTTACATTTATGTATTGGCAACATACTTAGGCCTTGGTATCTGTATCAGAATCTTTCCTCTTTACTGCTTTTCTGCACATAGCATCCTGCTTTCGTTAGGAACACAGGCAATTTTTTGGAGTCTCTGGTAGAAGAAACCTTAAGAAAGTTTTTTGTGGATAGAAAAAGGCCTGAGGAAAAAAAAAATGCATAATCCTAGGGCATTAAATATGTACTTTTCTCTCCTCAGAAACCACTTTTCAATCAGAAAAACAAACAAGTTAGTACCAAAATAGCCTCCATGAGTCACAAAAAAATTATCAAGACTATCAGACAAGGGCATTAGCCACACAGCTGGTAGCATATTCCCCGGAACATCCATTGTGGAGAACCTTTCAGAGCACGAACAATCAAAACCAGAACAGACAGCCTTGAATGATGCTTTGTTAAAAGCTTAATTGCAATCAGATTGACGCGATGCCAAAGTCCTATCAACAATGGGCTGGTGGAGAGCAGGAGTTAAGTGGTGGTGCAACACGAATAATACCGCTTTGAGTTGCATAACACTGTCCGACTGTAAGTTTGTGCAACAGAAAAGCACCCGGCTTGGCAAGATTAGCTCCGTTAATATGCTTTACTAGCTCAGTCCCTAGGAGAGAAGTACAGCGCGAAGGTTTGGACCTCAGTGTGCTGCACAGCCCTGCGCAACGGCACACACCTCACTGCGAAGCCGGGCATGAGTAGTGCTCCAAATAGGCTTCTTTTGGGTTAAGATACTCAAAAGGGTCATCCACTGAGAAGCCGGGGGGGCGGAACCGCAGGCTATACCAACTCCTAGGTACTGCAATGGCTTGGATGCTAATGAAAATTGGAAATATTTAATTTCTCCTCCATTCTAGCATATTTCTTTCATCAATAAGTCCTCTGATAACAGCTATGCCATTGTATGTTGTATGGGTGCTTCAAGAGGCCCCAAGACAATGAAGCTACAGAGTGGGATGAATTTTACTGATTTAGCTCTGTTTCCATTCTCCATTGGTGATACGGCCATGGAGGCTGGCGCCGAAGGTGGGGGGAGCCCGATGGGGCTGTGAATCGTCCGGCATCACCCTGTGGTCTGCAGCACAGCCAAAATTCTGCAAGCCCCGAAAACTCACTGCACGCCAAGTGGGAACCAGAACACGCTGGTGGGGAGATCACTCTCCCAAACAGTTCTAAGGGAAGCAGCTGCCCTCTAGAGGGAGCGGGACCTGGGTTAATTGAGATTTCTTATGAAAATGCAGAAAATGGGCTTCCTCCTAGGGACAGGGATAGCCGAGGCAACCGCTTCGCGTTGTTGGGAAGTGCGGGGCCGTGACTGGCAGCGCATCCCCTCTCCCCCTTCTCTACCGCCCACCTCGCAGGGAGAGGACCTGCACAGAAATCTTGCAGCCTCCTCGTTTGCAAGAACTCTTCTAAATCTGTGTATCAAAAAATGCATCTTAAAGTTGCCGTTAATAATAGCAACGCTACGTTCACTAGGTGTTGTGAATTGTGAATCACTCTGCTGAAGGATTTCTTTCCAGTGTATGTACGCTATGGTTTTGTCTAGTTTTCTATTATTCAGCCCTGTGGGCTTTTACCACCTCCCTCGGGAGTCTCCACCGAAGCCTAATAGTCCACATTGTTAGAAAACGTTTCCTGATATTCAGCTGCTTCTTCCTTCTATTCATACACAGCAGAATTGCAAGCTCTTGCCTGGTTGCGCCTTCAATTGTTTTAGGTGCACCAGGCTCCTTTCAAACTCCAATTTTTTGCCATCAGAACACAGACTATATTCACCAGCTTCTCATGTCCTTTGGGTTTGTTTTGTTGAAACTTAATATCGCTCTGCTGCTGCCGTGCTCCGAGATGCTTTCCCTGCTACTGCATGGGGAAGTCAGCCAGCGCTGGCCTGCATCATCTGTTGTTCTCTGCTTGCTTCGTTAACTGCTCTGCAGTGGCTCTTCCTGGCATCGTAGCTCTTCGTCCTTCCCAATTTCTTTGGTGAAACTTGGTTTCCTCCAGTAAAACGCCAGCACTTTACTGATGCTGTGTTACAGTCTGGCTACACACAGCCTCAGCCCAGGGGAGCTGTGCTGTATGAAATATGGGTACGGTACCTCCTGCTGACGCCGAGAGCCGCTGCGGGTCCAGTCGCACCAGTCAAACGGAGCTATCCCTGCTAAAAAAAACAGGCTCCACCATGCCTGGAACGGGAACCATTGGTTGGCTATCACCGGGATTCCGAAAAAGAATAAAACAACCCTATTTCACCTGCTTTTCATTAAAACCTGCTCTGTTCCCCACCATGGGAAGACAAAAGCAGCCTTTTCAGCTTCCCCTTGGACATGTTCAAACATCATCCTCCACCGCGACAGGAGAAACGTTGCTTAACTCTGAAATCAGGCTCCTCATCAGCTGGCGCTGGCGGCGGCTCACACAGGCAGCCCAGCAGCTTTGCTGGAAAACACCTGCTCCGTTTTCCAGGGGATAAGATTTCGGCATAACGGGTGCCTCTTGTCAAAACAATGGTATACATTACCGCCTGTTTATTAAAGCGGGGACTCTGAAGCATGCAGAACTGAAAAACGGGCCCTTTGAACTGGGTAAAAAGAATCAACGAACCCAGATCCCACACCAAATTAGGACAGGGTGAGTTTCTGAACTCATTCTGGAGGAGAGAATAATCAGGTATTTCTTGCCTGAAGTAACTCCTGGATGCAGTTTCTGAAGGGAGACATTATGGGCTAGATTTGGTCATGCAAAATTGGAAATTGCTCCACGTTATGGGGAAGACGACTAATGAGTGGAGAGTCTGTAAAATGAATCCCTTCTCTGTTGACAAGAAAAATCAAAGCCTCTGAAACTACTGAGACACCCTTGGAAGAGCCCGGTTAAATTACTGCAAAACATGGAAAGCAAAGGGAGAGGCGTGCCTCGAGGCACGGAGGGGACAGCATCCAAAAGACTGACATTCTTCTAGCTTATTGATGAGGCTACATAGCAAAGAAAAGCAAAGGTTTAGGGAAAAAATGCATGGTTTGGAGGGATATTCAGGTTCAGGTGCTTGGTGCCACCAGAGGTTTCTATCTGCCTGACCTAGCAAACAGTTTCTATTTGTCTGACCTAGCAAACAGTACGAACCTTTGTTTTACTTTTTACACAATGAAATACATTTCAGCAGCTCATAATCTAATGCCTTTGCTTCCAGTTAAGTGCACTTAATAAAGGCAGGCCCTCAGGACTCATGAAAATGCAGATAGTTGCTACTGGATGGGTCTAAAAATCAGAGAAACAAATCACAGGTAATCGGTTAATCCAATCCTCGCCCGGATGGAGCGTATGCGTGTTTTAGCAGACGGTGCTCACTAGAAAACTGGCAACGCTGAGAGCAGCAGGGACTTTCTGGACACTCAGTCACTCCGTGGCATAAGCAGCACTTTCCCCCGCCCCCAAAAATCTTCGATTTGACTAAACATTTGAAGAAGAAATATCCTGTCATTTATTAGCAAAAAGTCCTGTTGGATTGGAAAGTAATGGAACTTTAAGTGTTGGTAAATTAACAAATCAGGGTTTTCAAATGAAGCGTTCTTTAAATTGCAAGCATACTGATTCAAATGGGCACTTGCTTTTTTTTTTTAATCCTCTCTCTACAGCATTTAAAATTATTAAAAAAGGTCCTTCTAAATGCAGACTTTTTAAAAAACCAAACAGGATGAGGCTTTGCGTTTCCATTTGATTCCAAAGTGATTTTTTATGGCTTTGTTTTATGGCTTTATCCTCAAAAAGGATTTCAAATGGAAGCACTGACAAACCATTAAGCATTAGTAAACACTGCAGCATTAGTGAGCTCCTGAAGGGTTCTGCTACATCTGCTCAGGAATTTTCCTTCAAAATCTTTTCCAGCAGAGACTGTGGTTTCTGTATCCCCCAGGAAAATGCCAGTATTACTGATTTTTTCCTTTAGCTTTTCTGGGGAATATCTAAATGAAATACCCCATTGTAACAGAACTGAACCTGTTGGTTTAATCATCCAAATGTTTTCTTTGAGGTTGCCCCAACATTAACCCTATGCCACTGGAGCCGCTGTAGCGTGGGAGCTGTAGTCCTAAAGCCGGTCCTTTCAAAACGTGAGACCTTAGGAAGCTGTGCACCTCACGGGATGAACAAATGATACAGGATGTCATACGGACGTATTGCAGACAGCCAACATTTCTAACTACAACGGAGTTCATAAGCTCAAAGAGGAGGTATTTTGGCAACATGGGGTTACCCACTTCCCCAGGCAGGGTCCCTAAACCACTCTGGTGCCATGAAGCCGCTCCTGGATGGTCCATTTTGACCACTGCAGCTTGACAGCAGCTTGTTCACAGGCTCTCCTCTACGGGAGGGGGGGCTCCACGGGGCCTCAGAACATCCGATATGCGCTGCTGTACCAGGATGAACTGAAGCCATGCAATATTTAGCTACCAAATGACAAATTAAGTCTGCTGTTGTAGGAAAGCAAAGGAAGGAAACAAGCCTTGCCAATGAATAGAGAAGGAAAGGGAAAAGCTAATGTCTCTGTCATATATATTCTAGTGGTCTTTAAAATGCAATTTTGATTTGGTTTCTGCTCTTTGGCTCCTTTTGAGTGCTCCTTAGTGCCCTGAAGTAGGAATCTTGGCACAACAAAGCATCAATTGACTGAAAATAGTCAGTGTATTTGATAGCAGAAAAATTAAGCATTAATCATCCGGAAATGCGATATGCTAGTCTTCTGGGTAAAATTTTTTCTTAAATTCAGATATTCCTGCCTGGCTGAAATCAATGGAATTTTCATATGCCAGTCTGAAAGCCACCAGACCACTGATACCATAGACAACCAAAAACAACAGAAGTATCGGATCAGTAGGGTTTCTATGCACAAGCAGAAAATCCGAGTACTGCAAACAGGGGGTAAAACTTTTGCTTAAACATGTTATGCCTTCTCAGCAGCCATGGTTTCCAATAAGATAACAGTCCAGTTTCCCTTGTTTTCCAAAATAACTAGAGATTATTGATGTACTGCCAATGTTTTAACAAGGAGAGCTCACTAAATCCCACCCTGTCCCAAGTCTAAGATGAACACCATGGGATCAGGGTGGGGACAGCAAATGAGTTGTGCTGAGAGGAGAGATGAAGAGCTGAGGAGTCTATTCATTGTTTTTCCATTTTAAAGAAAACACTTGCCTGTAACTGTAACCAAGAAGAGAGGCAGCCACCTCCTTTTTTCATGTTTGGCAAATAAACCTATGTTAAGGGGACTTTGTTGGAAATGTTTGTACTTTATTTATTTTAAAAATTATAGAGTACATTGATAGCACAGCATTTGGCCTATTTAAACTGGTGTGGAGAAGGTAAAGGCATATACTTACTGCTTTATGAAATGTGTCCTGGAGGGGAGCAGGAATATATTGCTCCGGGGACATTTTCTTTCTCGTTAATACCAAAACCTTTTTGTGTCTCATAAGGGAGAAGTTTGGGATTTTTGTTATGTTCTCTAGAGGCTGGAGAGATGGATCAACCTAGAGATTCTACTTCTCCAGCTTCTACTTTTGGCTATAGCTAGCACAAAAAGATGCTCCTTTTTAAAGGAAAAAACCCCAAAGTAACAGGTGACTGAATAACCTGCTCACTAGAGATGCTTTTGAATTCAATGGCAACCATGGATGGATACGAAGTTGGATCCGCTATGATGGTTTAGAAGGATGGACTCCATAAAGGGCAAAAACACCATCCCCGATCTTCTGTTAGGTTACAGGTAACATTATAAGGAGGAGTTCCTGAGAGCCCTTGAAGTTCACAACAGCTGAAAATTTTTGTTAGGAGTGTTTAATTAAACCAATAACTCTAGAGAGAAAGCAAACACCCCAGATAGGTACAGCTGCCTGCTTAAATTCCAACAGCATCGAAGTTGGCACAACTGCCACATTCTGGCTAAATACTGTAAGAAGCACAGAAGTTTTGTTTTAAGATTTATGTTGTATTTAATCTTAAAGGAGTAGTAAGTCTCCCTTCTAATGGGCTTGCCCGGCAAGTGGTAGTTTTGAAGGCCGAGACACAAACTGTTAATCTGCAAAGGGTTTCAGCATGCTCATTCTAATCTGTATCATCAGAGCACCCAGCTTCAACCCATCCAAACCACACTTCTTTTCCTAAAAAGGTCGATTTCAAATGCAGACATGTTGTTTAATCGGTCCCCACTGAGAGCACTCACACTCGCATAAGAATGGGCCCAGGGGTGTGAAAAGCAGTTGCATTATACCAAGTGATCGGGATTTCCATGCAGCCAGCCTGAAAATGCCCACAAGCCATGAAGGGCCAAAGCTGATTTCTCTATGTGAGTTTGCTTGTGATACTGGTGGATTTTGCATCTTGAGCCTTCTGCCAGCCCCCATTCTCAACCCCACATTTGTACCTGAGTGATGGTGATGGCTGAAGTCTTTGGCCATCCTTTCACGATTTACCTAGATTGTCTGTCATCTTTCCCTGCTAAAAAAGGGAAAATGGACCTTTGACCACTAGGAGCAGGAAACATCTGCACCTTCACCATTTTCAATCCAAATCCACGCTCGTGTTTGTTTTATTAAACCGTGAGCCCTCAGAGGATGAGGTTTTGCAGACTGGAGTTAGGCTGTTATACGAGATATTCAGGAAGTTATTTGCATCAACTGGATAAAAGCCTGTGGCAGCTGGGGGTGCTGCAGAAGCGACGCAGAGACCACTGCATCAGCCACCAGTCCAAGGAATAACATTAGTTCCAGCTTCACAATGAGTTGTTTACTGGCCTTGGCTGCCTGTGGGAACAGCCAAGAAGAGCAGAGGAAAAGGAGAGACAAACACAATGCGAGCGAGACACGTTAGGTGGGAGGCTGGGCTTTAAAAGCAGACTCAGGATTTCAAACCTATGGAACTGGAGAGGGCTGAAAAAGAAATAAAAGGGCACTGGCTGCTCCACGGCATAAACAGGCTGAGGCAAATAAGTCATCCGCTGCATTACTCCTGCTGCCAGAAGATCCTCTTCCCTAGCTGAAGGTCGGATATTAAAGGTAAGAGATAAAAATAAAAAGCTTTTAGCTAGCGGCTCTGCTGGAAGGCAGATTCACTGAAAGGCGGCAGCAGCAGCTCTCAGGGTGAGCTACACAGGCAAAAGCAGCCGCACTTCCCTGGAGTATTTTTAATTACATCCCAAAATATTTGAAAGCCTATAGGTTTTCCAGCAGGAACTGCTGAAAGGCTTTCAGAGCAAACTGCTGGGGACAAGAGTCCAGACAGTTCTAGTCAGCTCCTTTGAGAAGATTTTAAAAAAAACAAACGAACCCCCAACCTAAAAAACAACCCCTTTGTGAATCTGTTTAGAAAGATATTTTATTTTTATGGCCAGCTTTGCTTTGCAGCTTCCTAGTCCTACCCCGTGCTTTCCCGATTCCCAGCTCCCCCCTCTCCTCCCCACTTGTATTTTTTAATTGGAAGGAAAAACAATTACAGCCATGCAAAGGAAAATCCGAGATTTAAACAGCTTTTCCCCTGGCTCATTACCATCCCCGGCGTGGAGGCGTGGGCACTGCTCTCGCAGGCTGTGTCCGCCGGCTAATTGCTCAGGAAATCCGCGTTACCCATTGTCGGACCGTCCTTAAGCTGCTAATTCTGAACTGGGAGCTGCCTGGGCTGGGCAACACTGGAAGGGAATAGAGCCCCGCGAGAGGGACCCAGCAGAGACCCGGGCGCGGGGCGGGCTCAGGCACTAATAATACATCCCTGCCCAATGGAAAGCGTTTCCCATCGAGACCCCCAAGAGTTCCCCCTGCCCGCAGACCCTGCCCAGACATTGGGCCCATTCTTGTGTCCCGTTTCCCAAGACATGATGGCTGCAGCGTTCAGCAGTTTTGTTTCCTCTCCGAACAAAGGAAGGCAGACAACTGCCAGTTGTTTTAGATTTTAAAGATGAACGGGTAAACTTTGAGAAAGTCGAGCACGCAGATCTTTCGTGTGGGACTAACTCGGCTTGCGTTCCACGCACACAAAAAGGATAAATGTGGGCTGTCAGGGGGAAATCGGGCTAAAATCTGCTGAGCTGTGGGCATGATCTCAGCCCCGGCTGCTCTGCCGTGGTAAGTTTCTATTTCCTTACTTTCTAACTCAGCAGAAAAGCATCCAGGTTTAATGTCAGCTCTGAAAAAAAGATTTCAGTGTTTTCTGAAATCTGACGGCTCAGACAAATCTGTGGGATAAAACTAGCCGGGGACGGGCTCGAGTTGTACATTTCAATGGAGATTAACAATGTTTTTTCTATACAGGCAGATCTCATTCCTCTTTACTTGAGTTATGCTATGGTTGGGATGGGAGAGGCAAATGTTTCTGTTTAAAGTGAGAAAGATGATCTCCAAGGTTTTGGAAAGTAATTACCATGTGAGCTACTCCTCCAAACTGTTGCAGTGGACATCGTTATAATTCACATCGTAATTCTCATTGTGTCACTGCGGATGACAAGTTAAGGACTTTTCTATCACTATTGTTTGTTTCAGATTTGTGAAAAATATCCCTTGCTTAGGGCTTTTTTTTTTTTTTTTTTTTTGTACTGGAAGTCAGTATCATAAGGACACTTTAATATAAGCTTAAGAAAGGGTTGTATATAGACGTGGCATAAACTTAGACTTCCAGCTTACAGTGATGCATGCTTTCAGCTTCATGTAATGCGAGATCTAATTCCTACAAATGATATTAAAAATCAGGAAATAACTTATATATTTTATACTGTAAAACTTTAGAATTTTATTTATCACTTTGGCTTTCATTTATGGCTAAAATCTACTCCTTTTAAGCTCAGTGGCAAAATTCCATGAGAAAAATTCAAATACAGCCTTAAGCAGATAGAAAAACTGGAGTCAGAAGTAAAATGAATGAGGTACAACCTACTTAATCTAAAGATGCAGCTGTTTGGAAGAAATAGGACTTAATACAATATTAGCCCACTGCAGAAGAATTTGCAAGAAAAGTTTGAGGTTTTTTAATGATACTCCTTAATCTTTGTTTGAGAGGAGACAACTGTGTGTGTTTGTATTGCTCCCCTACATGAACAGAACACTAAAACCCAGAGGATGGGAAGTGCAAAGTTCACAGGTCTGTGATAAGGATATTCCCCCCTTGTAGCACTTTTCCATCTTCTTTCCCTTCCTAGCATTCTGGAAGGCAAAATAAAACAGGCAGGAAACTAACCTTGCTACTTTAGGGGGTTCAAAGCCTCTGAATTGTAAAAGAAAGTCCTGAAAAACATGGGAGGGAGGAAAGGAGGGGGAGGCTGAGCATACATTTCACTTTAATCCTTTGAGACTAAAAATGAGACTCCTCCTTAGCTGGGGTTAGGTCAATTAATAAAAATCAGTGTCTTTCAAACTCTGGAGTTCGGGGCTCAGCTCGTACACAGACAGACAAACAGTACTAGTGCCTGAACACAACTACCCGTTCACTTTCAATCAGAGTATTGTAATGAGACAAAAAACCTGAAAACCCGCGCCTCCAGGTTTTCTTAGAAGCAGCGATCGAAACATTCGCTGTGCCTGAGCGCTGCAGCTTGTGCCAGAGAGAGGATGCACTCCCAGCTGTAAGATGGTTGCCCTTCTCCAGCCTGTGACCTCATGGCTGGAGCACAAGAGCAGGAATGAAGGCAATTTTACCCAAATCTTGGGCCGGATCCTGGGGAAAGGGCACATTGTAGGAGGGTACATTACTTCTGGAACAGAGGGTGAGAGAAGACGCTCCCTGGGGAGAGCAGTACATGGCAAAATGATTTGGGACTCGGTTACCGTGGTACTGCCTTGGCACTTACAGCGTGGCTGCTTGCAGCCATCCGTATTTATGCCAGTGTTTGCGATGCATCTGTGCAGGCTGCAGCTAACTCTGGCTAAAGCATATTTAAGTGTTGGGGCTGTGTTTATCAAAGTCTGAGTCTTGCTGGCCAGGTGTACACAGATGACAGGGTGGTCCCAGCCTGATGCCTCTCACAGTGCTCCAGGATCACAAGTGAGATGCTGACGAGCCGTCCTGTCCGCAGGCTGGAGGGAGTGAGGATTGCTCCTGAAGCACACATCCAGCCTCAGTAGGTCTTTCCAGGTCAAGTGTGCATGCAGAGACTCACTCTGCTCCTTCACACATTGCTCCTCCTCCGTAAATAAGGATCCAATTTAGTCTCAGGGAAGGGATCCACCACCTTTCACAAAAGGCAAATTCTCTCCTTGAAAAGAGGAGCTCTTTATTCATGAGAACAGACAGTGGCTTTGCAAGACTTCTTCTAATGCACCATCTTCTCAGTTCAGTCCCATAAAAGGGGGTAAAGTCACACTTTAAGTCTCACACTGCTTCAGAGCCAAACTAGCCTTAGCTGACACCAGCTGAGGAAAGTTTTCTGTACTATTTGTAATGGTTGGGTTTGGTTTTGTAGAAAAAGGAAAGTCTCTTTATCTTGGCTAGGGAAATTGAGGGACATTCATCAGTCCCTAGGCGCCAAGAAAAAGGTGCATGCTAGCAAGAGAGCAAATTGCTTTATCTGTATGTAACATGATCTCATAATATTTTGAGTATCTATTATGCCTGTAAATAGCAGCCACAATGGAAGCTCTTATTTTTGTCTAGGAATATTCCCATTTTAATTTCTTGAACCTGCAGATAACGCACCATCTTCCGCCCCAGCATGCATTTGCTTTGACATGATAAATGGAAATGACCACATTTAGCAGTAAAAGCAGTGTCCCTTATACAATGCCAAAATGTCATTTCCTTTCTCTCACCTCATTATTAGAAATCTGATTTCTAAGCAACTTCACTACAGAAACATCACTGGGTGACTGAGATTTGATATTTTTGCAAGGCGAAGTAATTTCTTATTTATTTTAACACATTAGTGCAAATTTACCCTCTGTAGTTCTTACTGAAAAATAGCGTAGCTGTGTGCTGTGCTTCCTCATGCATCCTTTAATTATACACTGCTGAAAACCTTTCAAGACCTTAATGTTTTTCCCAGAGGGGAGGTGAGGGAGATGACATAAAGACCGCAGTCATTCCTCCAAATCAGCAAAAATTTCTTGCTGAGAAAGGTGCACCAAGGAGAACGGGGGGTTGGAGGCTTCATCCCACTGAAGCCCAGGAGCTCCTGGAGGGGACCACGGATCTCCAGAGCTCAGAGGCCAGACCACTGGAGCAAATGAAACTAAGGCTGATGACACCCACCCAGTCCACACAGCTGTGAGAAGAGAGCTCTCAAACCTTCCGCTTTTCCCCCAGAATAAAGCAATTTGAGAGAACAAAGCCCTAATTTATCAAGTCCTTCCAGTAAATAAATGCAGGGTACAGATCCTTCAAGGTCCTGAGCACCGGAGCAGAGTATGGATTGCCTTCTGCACTGCTGAAGGACCGTGCTCAGCACCTGCAAGGAAACCAGCTGCACCTCTTTGCACACAGTTTAGCTCGCAAAAGCTGAAATAGGCGTTTGTGCTGTGGTGCTGGTGGCTGGATGGAAGCTTGTTGGTGCTAATGTAGGCAACGAAAAAAAAAGCCTACAATTTTTGGGTAAACAGAGGTGAAGGTTCAGCTCTCCTGCTTCAGCAAAGGGACTGCAGAGGAACCAGCCCAGAGCCACAGCACCGGGTGAGAGCGGTCAAATAAGGCTCGGGTGAAAGGAGGGCTTCGTGTGGCTGCAGGCACCTCACGAGGAGCCAAGTAAAGGCAACAAGAAGCCAAAAAGTCAAGCAATCACCAAGGAACCACGGGAAATTGTGTCAGAGAAAGCAAAGGAAGGAAGCTTTTTGGGCAGGACGCTGACTGGAAAGCATTTTGGAACCGTAAGCAAATAATCCGAGTCCTGTTGTTGGATTCCCCAGCGATTCAAGGAAACAGGACTCTTGTTTTTTATTTTTCTTTTCTTAACCACGCTTTGTAAATAAACAGGGCTACATCAAAGACACAGCTACCTCCATCACCAACTTCTACCCTTGAGTGAAAACAACCTGTAAATCTTCAAGTGCTGGGTCAAACAGCCTAACTCTGCTTTTCATCAGTTCATCAGTTTTTTTCTTTGCATCTAAATCTTCTCTTATTGGGATCTCTATTGAATCTAGCAATGCTATTATAAAGCAATCTCCCCTTAGTGAGAGACCTGAGGGTCAAAAAAAGCAGCATTCCTACAGTCCTCCATCATCAGATTGAGGTTCCTTTGCAAGCAAAAGAGTCCCTCTTACAAGAGTAAAATAACGCAAACTTTGCTGGGAAGTTTGGGGTAAATTCCATCGTTTCTGGGCTGTGGACCAGACCCTTTGGAGGCTGTAGTGGATGGGGAAGGCCAAAGCGCGTCAAGGGTTAAAGGGGTGATGTAAATGGAGAGAGACATTCTCAGTGAAAACAAAAAGAGAGTCATGCCCTGAGGATCAGTGTCTGAATATGGGGTAAGTCAGTTCACCATTCTCTTCAGAAGGAAACATTTTAATTAGCTCAATACAAAACAGATACAGCACAGAGAAGTCACCATGAGCAGGAAATGCTTTGTAAGTCTCAAAGGACAGTTAGGAGACAACGGCAGTGCTGACCAATTAAAAAAAAAAAAAAAAAAAAGAAAGAAAAAAGGAGAGCGCCTTTAGGATTAGGTCCGATAGGCTCAGGTTTCCACTTCCCCATTCTGTCTTGGAGAAGAGTTAAATTGGGGTCCTGCTGCAATTCGTTCACTGACTTCCAGGGAACAGAAAGTAGTTGTTGAACTTGGAGGGTCTGTGAGGTTCCCGGAGAGCCAAAGCCATCCCAGGCAGGGAGGAAAGGAGTGGCCGGCACGCTCCCACCTAATCCCAGCGGGTCCCAGGGAGCACTCTTGGTGGCTGAGCAAAGGGAAATGCCCCACGGGCTCCTGTGTTTTGTTTTTCTTCTATCAAAGAAGATTTGAAAAGCAGACAGTGAAACCCGATTGACTGAAATGATCACGAAGTAACTCACGATTTCACCTTCCAGGTGTGGGTCAGGGCAAATGCTGAGGAATGAAGGTACTGATGGCATTGAAGATCCTTCCACAATAAGTGTCAAAGCCATGAATAAGAGCCTTCCTGCCTTTTATGCTAATCATCAGAAAACGTTCCCCTTTTGCCCAGCATACCAGCTAGGCATTCACTCTGATAAAACACAGGGAAGAATGGCTCTTTGAAGCTACAGAAACCTTTGCTGGACTTCAAAGTCACACTTCTGTCTACTTCTTTCCTACTGTTCTCAAATACATCATTTAGGATTAGTAAATGAAAGAGATTAAAGCATTTCTACTTTCCATTGCTTCATATAGTCAATAGTGCTTTGTTTATAGGCAGCTGCTTTGTTTCCCACTGCCTAATCCCACCCTTTCTCCTGCTCCTACTGCACCAGGGAAAAAACGTAGGCAAAGGATACTCTGAAACTGCAAAAACCTCCAGGGGAGCATGGAGAAATCACAGCAACTCAGTGAGCTGGTCAGTTTAAAAGCCAACCCTAAACTTGTTATCCCAAGCCGTTTCCCACCCCCAGCCATTTCCCAGCAGCAGGCGCCGGGTCCAGCAACCACCTGCTGTCGCAGGTACAGCTTTCCTTAAGCCCTCGCTGCTGGCACCGGGAAAATGGAACCAGCATTGCTGTGCAACACAGTTACTGCCCCATCAGCCTCGAAAAGGGAAAAGCCAGCTGCCAGATTTCCCCAAACTAGAAGTTTGTTCTTCTAACTGCTTTCAGTTAATGCTCTCAAAGTTCTTTGCAACTGAAAATAACTAGTGAAACTTTTATTGAAGAGAGAAAGTAAACGGAGATCCCGTTGCAGGCACTGCAAGAATGGCAAGGCGGTAGACAACTCAGTGGTGAGACGGTTTTGTTGGTTTTCCATCGCTGCTTCGCTTTCTTTGAATCCACATTTTGTGGTTTTCAAGTGAACGTGTGTAAGCCTTTAGAAATGGTAGTTTGGTGGTGTTAAAATTCCTCATTAGCACTGCCATAGAAATGTCAGAAATTTTTTTCAAGTAGAAAAAGTTTCTTGTTTACCTATTAAATTCATAATCAAACAGTTGCAGTGTATCTCACCTTACTTATAGTACTTAGTCTGGAAGAATCCAAGTCCTATAGCCTTATGCAGAATTATCATCTATGCAAAATTCTTCAAAAAGCCCAAACAACTCCCTCCCCCACCCCAACAAAACCTTTTTTTGAGCCTTCCGCATACTTACAGTGGAATGAAGGAGGGAAATAAAAACCAAGAAATTGAAGAAATGATAGAGTTTGTCATTGTAAAGCCATAACCCTGGCCTCGGTGGTGGGAGTGAGTTACATATCATACAATCATTGTACCAACTGGGTGAGTAACAGGGAAGCGAAAACCCTCTAATGAATGTAGTTCTTGTCAAGAGAAGGCATAAAGCGCATGCTGTGCCCAAGGAAAATACTTATTTATTTCCAAGGTCAGGGTCTGAGACCATATCAAAACACAGCAAGTGCTGCCATAACCTAGAGACATTTCTGCACAGAGCCCAGAGAAACCTTCCCCCCGACACCCCCAGGGTCTCCACCTTTCGATCCGTCAGTTTTTGGCTTCTGTACCTATAAAACCTTTGTCTCCCAAGATTTAGAGGTAACCTGAGCACACGCAGTGATAATCTAGAAAGAGATCCTTCAGATTTGGAAGGTTTTCACATTCAGTCTGTCAGATCTCACAAGAAAAGGCTTTATAGTGTTTAGTTATTTAAATGAATGCACACAGGACATCCTACATATTCAGGCTGACAAAGTTACATTCGTCTTACATCTCGTATGAGAAAAAGAAAACGTGAAGATGCAAAAATGTCAGTCCCAAACTTCACACTGGTTTTTGTGACCTCAATTTGATGGACTTGTGGAGAATGGGATGTGTAAGAAGCAGAAAGAATGGGCTTAATGGAATTACAGATTCTGATTTTAAAGCGTGCTTTCTACCTGCAGTAATTTTCTGTACTAGCAAATGGTTGCTCTGAATTAAGCTGCAAGCCGGCTGCTGTGAAGATTTCTTGGGGTGCCAGGAGGAGGAAATAAAAGAATTGTAAACAGGATACTCGTGCACTGTAGGAAGTAATACGTAGAGGTTTTCCTTTATTTTCAGTACATGGAAGACGGGGGATATCTCTACAGTAAAAGGCAAATGGGAGCAAACCCTGTCAGCTGCTCTGCTGAACCCCACACTTCGTAACTCAGAGTAACAGGCTTACGTGAGTGAGCGACAGCTGCTGTAGGTTTGCTTGTTCCATCCCCACTATGAGAGAGAATATTCTCAATATTACCTCAGCTGTATATTCTGTTACGGTAACACTTCTGACAAGAGCTGGATACATTCCTCCCCTCGTGTACTGCCCCCCGTTTTAGATACAGAATTTAAAGTTTTGGCCTGCCTGAAATACAGAACAGTAACATGCTTTTCTTTATATTCACTTATCTCAGCATTTTAAAATATATTGCTAGAGTCTTTTTTCCCAGCAAAGGCCTACCAGTGGTGAATGTGGTGTACATGAAGAGCATCCTACAGCTTTAATCTGTAGTGGAAAGGAAGGAAAGTGAATTTTACATTCAGAGAACTAAATGTGTAGACTCATGCTGCAGAACTTACAGCACGTGGCTGAGTTTCAAAGCAACTTGTCAGCTTGTTTAAACACCTCAGTGTTAGACAGGTAAACAACACAGGCCTATATTTTAAAGACCATAACTTAGCTAGACAATTGCTGGCAGGCAATTCCCATAGACGTAGACACCAGAAAAACTGGTATTTGACCTTGTGGCTGTCTGATGCAGAGCAGGGAAAACAAAGAATCAAGTGATTGAACATCTTTTCTCCTGTGTAACGAGTATCTGGGTCAGGCTGCTGGCAACGACCATGTGTGTCAGTAGTAAAGGTAAGCATTTCAAAGCCACCTTTCAAACCTGCTGCATCAGGCTGTGTTTTGAGGAGCAGCCAAAATCCCGGACTGCGTGCTCAGATTGGAAAGTGGGGTTTCCATCGACCTCCCAGGCACATGGCTGTGTAAGGTTTCGAAGGACACCCAATCCCTCTCAAACCTCCGCAGTTAGGACCCAGACATGAAATCTGGACCAGGAGGGTCTGGCACACCTGGCTTTTACACACAGCAGAAGAAAAGGGTCTACTTATGGAGGTTACATTTCAGTATAAACAAAAATTGCTCCTGATGAAGATAACATGCAGTCTCTTTCTTTACTGAAAGGGATTTACAAGCCAAGAATTCAATGCATTAGGCTGAGGTTTAAGCTAAGACGCACAGCTATTCCTGTTGGAGCTCATGTGCACTTTTGAATCCAACTAAGTTCTTGCTTAAAGGCATCTCAACTTGTAGGTGAAACTCCACTTATTTGGATTACTACATATTCAAAGAAAGCACACCTTTAAGATTTTACTACTATCCTTTTCATAAGTTTAAATACTCAGTATCTTCTTTTCACAATAAAGTTCATTTAGCCATGAATTTAGTAGGAAAAACACCAAGATGAGTGCAAAAGCACAAAGGGGCACAAGGAACATTTTGCTTCCCTACACAGCCCATTCCCTGCTCTGTCTGTCCCCAAAGCCCTGCACAGTTTGCATAATGAAATGTCTGCTTACACGTGCTCTAGAGAAAGCCCCAACATGGGCTTGGTCTTCTCTGCCATTGCCACACAATCAACAGCCATCAGATAAGGGCGTATCTACTTCTGGTTTGAACAGATAATACAGGATATTATCACAAGTGTGTAACTTAAAATGCAACTAAAGCAAAGGAAGAATTTACTAAATTGGGTGAAAAGCGTGTACCAGAGATGCCTACAAAAATCACAGGCAATTCTGGTAGTTCAAGGTATGCACGGCAAACTCAGCCAGAACAGCAAACCAGCACAAAGCACCACGTCACTGCCCCAGTCCTGACACTGCCCTGGGCTGCAGAAACCACGAACCCTCCCCAACAGGAGATGCCTAATAGGTCCAAGTCATCTTTTTGAATGTCAAAAGGTTCAAGTCATTTGAAAGTCATCTTTCTGAGAAGTGAGATCTCAGGATCCTCTCTTCCTGCTATTTTGCTTTGTGTCCAACTAATCTCTAAGGTGCAAAGGTGAGGTGCTGCCTGCTCTCTGGGTCAAAGCGCTGGTTTTTGTAAAGCCTGCAGCTGTCCAGGCACTCCCAGGTAAGGGCAGAGTTTGCACCTTCCATCTGGCAAAGCCTTGGATTTGGCTTTTACTTGGCCAAATATCTGGATATTGTTTGGATTATGGCCTATTACACCTTTCTCAACACTTGACCTTCTACCTGCATGTAAGAACAATTGTCAGTACGAGCTTTTCCAGTAGGAAAACATATGGAAAACATTTGATTTTGATCAATTTGCATCCCAAATTTTCTTGATTCCATACTTTCTTGCCTGGTTTATTTGTTTATATGTTGCCATTTCAACCTTTAACACAAGCTTGCTCGGTTACATGTTTAGTGTTGAAGATATGTTGTCAGAGGATCACTTTCTGGAAAGGATCCTACTCTTCACAAGGGGTTCATCTCTCTAAATTGCTCCATAGTTGAAGCTACTAAGATATTTCTTAGATTACAAGAAGCTTACAAACTTTGTTTTGTAATTGGTTTGCTGTATTTTACAAGGCAAAGGTCTTTCCCCTAGTTATCCAACTTTGCTCCACATTTCCAAGATGTACCGACCGCCCTGCCCACGTTCCAATGCACAAACCCTTCTCACTCCAATGAGGGAGACTTTCCAACTGCTTATCCTCACAGGCCTTAAAAACGGTACTTAGAACAGCAATAAGAACACATCAAGACAGTTCAGAAAGCACTGATTTCCAGCAAACAGCAAGCTCCCTTCAACTGTACACTTCTCTAAAGCTTGCTGAATTGGGACAAAATCTTATGAGAGCGTAGTTTATGAGATTTCCCAAATACCATGTTCTGAACCTTGACAAACAGTAGAAATGAAACGAAGCTGTCAGTACAGCTTAGAGAACACCTTTTTGCAAAGCATTTTACACCTGCAAAAAAAAGTCCTTTTGAAAGTAATACCATTTTTGCAGACATTTTTAAGGGGAAAAAGAAATGCAACATTTTCCAGAAGTGGCAAGCATAACTTTGGAAAGTATTTCTGAAAAACATTTCTGAAATATAGCATTTCAGATTTTTTCCTTTTGAAAAACATGTGTAAGGATGCTCTTATTTTCAAGTAGAAAAAAGGCAAAGTAGTACTTTGTCAATATAAGGATGGGGTTTTTTTAATACTTTTGCATCAAAAAGGTTGAAAAACCATAGACCTTCCATTTCTGCACTGTTAAAAGCAAACGCTAAAACTTTCAACTTCTTTCTCCTCTTGTTACAAGTTTGGGTGAACATTTTGGACTATTAGATTCTATACCTGGGCAATATCACGGGCCCATGATTCCTTTCCAAACACACTGGCCCAATTCCATCTCAAATTTAAAAAAAAAAACACACCCCTTCCAAGCAGCAGGTTGAAATTAGCTATCACCTTCCAATAGGAGGACGAGGGAGCAATCGGGGAAGGAAAGGCAAGGCCTAGTTACTGCTGTGTTCAACTTTGAAAAATCCCAATAATAGTGGAATTTATAAAGACTACCTTGAAAAGTAATAACTGGTCTTGTTTGCACATCCATTCATTCGGAAAGGAAAGAGTACGTGTTCTCTTGCACAGCCACTTTAGGCGCTAGCAAGACTGATGGCATCTATTTCTCTCTCCTCTAGGATGAAAGGATTCATGATGGAGATGTGGTAGCAAGGTGTCAAGCAACCTTCCTGGAATGTGTTTCTTCAGGAAGAAGAGAGATCACTGCCTTATTTTATGGATGTCACTGAAGTAGACTTTGAAGTTCTTTGGAAGCACATCACAAACTTGGCATGGGAAACCACAGCAACAATCATACCTGTTTGACAGATGATTCCTTTAAATACAACTTGTATGGAGCTGTATACAGCGTGGTCTTCATCCTTGGTTTGATTACTAACTGTGCCTCCCTCTTTGTTTTCTGCTTTCGGATGAAAATGCGAAGCGAAACAGCCATTTTCATGACAAACCTGGCTGTTTCAGATTTGCTTTTTGTGTTCACTTTGCCTTTTAAAATTTTTTATAATTTCAACAGGCATTGGCCTTTTGGAGATAGCCTGTGCAAGATTTCTGGTACAGCATTTCTCACTAACATCTACGGGAGCATGCTGTTCCTCACCTGCATTAGTGTTGACCGTTTCCTCGCTATCGTCTATCCATTCCGATCTCGCACCATTAGGACCAGGAGAAATTCTGCCATAGTCTGTGCTGGTGTTTGGATACTGGTCCTCAGTGGTGGAATTTCAGCGTCACTGTTCTCCACAACCAACGTTTCCAACAGCAGCACAACCTGTTTCGAAGGCTTTTCCAAACGTATCTGGAAAACCTATCTGTCCAAGATCACTATATTTATTGAAGTGGTAGGATTCATAATTCCTTTGCTACTCAACCTTACATGCTCCTCTTTGGTTCTCAGGACTCTCCGGAAACCTGCCACCTTGTCTCAGATCGGGACAAACAAAGAGAAAGTGTTGAAAATGATCATTGTGCACGTGGCCATTTTTGTCGTGTGCTTTGTGCCTTACAATTCCATACTCTTCTTGTATGCTCTCGTGCGGTCCCAAGCGATAGCAAATTGCTCCTTGGAGAGGTTTGCGAGGACAATGTACCCAATCACATTGTGCATTGCAACAATGAACTGCTGCTTTGACCCGTTCATCTATTACTTTACATCAGAATCCTTCCAGAAGTCTTTCAACATAAAAACCCAGATAAAAATGGATTCTTTTTTCAAGACTGAGACACCTCTAACAAAGACTGCGCTACCAGCACCCCAGGATGAAATAACTGACCAGGCTATTACAAATGGAGGAGACCCAACATCTGAATCGCGTTTTTAGTGATGTTTACACATGGAGTTATCCTCCATTAACTTTTGATTAATACCATGTGTGTAACAGTTGTTTCAAAATATGTGGGTTCACCCATGGTGTTAATGAAGAAAAGTTGCTGGGGGATAACTACATAGGTGGACAAATCCTTATACTGGGATGGTCCCATCAGATGCAACAGGCAAACATGAAATATAAAAATCCCAATGGATCTCCCTTTGGAGATTATGGATGGGTGACAACATATGTACCAACTAAGGAGGGAACAGAACAGCTTCTTTAATCAGAAGATGCCAACATTTGGCATTTTTTTTCCCCAGTAGTTGACATGGGACCAGTTGGGAAACAGAAAATTTCATTTTCTTAGAGATACCTGCCAATATTTCATGCCTTCTGGAGATGCATCATCATACGTTAACTCAATAAATTCACACAATATGTATGTTTGCTTAAAAAGGCATAATAAAAGCTTTTGGCTTTTCCTTATTTCACTGCAAGAGTATACATCCTGGTTTTACTAGATACAGGTATGCTGAATTTATTGTATGGAGAGGTTTGAAGTGTAAATAATTGTTTTGAAAGTAGGCAAAACAGTTGCTTGATGATAGAGGAGAAAAATAATAAGAGAATAATTAATAATGCAGTTTTGAAATAAGTAGTTTCATTTTTTGTCAGATTAGGCTGTCTTTTCATTTATTTGAAATGCCACCTCTAGGGAAAAGTAAAGAGCTCATTACTGCTCTGCTGTACCTGGGCTTTTATGTCCCAGAAGATTATATGTGACTATTTCTGGTAAGGGCTAGACTGTAAAGTCAGCTGAAAGAAAGGGCCTGAAAGCCCAGAGTTCTTGCATGGCAAATCTCTTCTATGGAAATTGAGTGCAGCTGAAGGGCTGAAGAACCCCAGAGGGCTTACCCTACCCAAGTTTGTTTGGATACAGACAGTTACTGTCAGAGCATCCAATTAAGAACAGATCATGTAAGTGATTGCTTGCTGGTTTTTGCTATACAGACAACTCATTAAACTAGAAAGTCTCAAAGTAACTCCAAAAGAAAAGTAAAACAAGTTAGCCACACTCTTTTCTTAGTTGGTTACAGCAATGTTTTCCTGTTTTTCAATTAATTTATTATACATCCTACATTTCCTTTTATAGATAGAGTATATAAATATATGGAAAATTAACTATCTGCATGTCGTTGCATTTTACTAGATGGTTCATTTCTCCAGCCATTGCTTCATATTTGAAGCTATACTGACCTTAACAGGCTGATTCATTCTTAAATGTAAGATACATAAATGAAAAAAAACAATTTAACTTGAAAAAGTATGACGTTACAACTTGTTAGATCAGTAATCAATGTTTTCCACAGCATAAAGCTACTTCTAGGACTATGTTGCCAAAAAAAGGCAGACAAAATATTAATTGAACAGATGTTTTCCACTCAACTATTTATCTTAAGTCTCTCAGATCAAGCCTTATGAGATACTGAGAGCTACAGACTAAATGTGATTACTACTTAAGGCAATCAGTTTTTTTAAATGTGAAGACAACTCAGCTGCAAAAAAATGTTATACTTTGAAGGGAATATTTATTTAGCACTACATTCACTTTGAATAAAAAAAAGTCTCTTGCTTACCAAGGCTAAGGCAGATACTAGAGATCATTCTATTTTAGCCCTAAAATGACTGTTGCTTATCTAGTGCCCCGGCTTTTGGGTCTTACAGCAGAAAAGTATATGATCAACTCATTATATGCAGGGAGTATGAGAGCAGCCAAACTATTATATCTCAGCTTTAAATTACAGCTATATTTACTAGAAACTTGCACACAAGACCAGCTTGGAAGATTTTTTGCTGTATATCAAACCCTCAGACACCACCACTTTGGAGCAGAAACAAAACGTGAAAACAAGGACAGATCATCCAGACTAGTTGGTGGAATGAGATAGATGTGGCAGGACAAGGGCACAGTCAGTTACAGTGAATTTGTCAGCAGCTGCGAAAAGGTTACCTCAAACAGAAGCAACAAGCTATGTTTTAAGAAGCGTCAGTATTTGCCATTTAACCGTACACGAAGTGAAAGCCAGTGCCATGCCCCTTTCCTTCCCGTGCAGGCCTGAACCAAGCTGTTTAGAGGGCTTTTTAAAATTCTTATTTCCTTTGGCTGATGAGCCTGTTTCAACACTTGCCATAAAATGTATATATTTCAGAGAAGCTGTTTCCATAACTTCAGATCAGAATGCAAAGCGAGCCAAGAGGGATTTTACAGGCTGCGATACAGGCAGGGTTTTCTGTATGCAGCAAACCATCCTTCGCACCGCAGCGCTGTGAAGGGAAGGAGAAAGGGTTGTGAAACCATCAACAACTCTGGCACGTCCTAAGCTGTGCGACAGAGGTGGGGCAACCCAATTCCGCTGCCCCACCATTAACTGGTTGGTAAAAATTGTACTTAATGAGACAAGTGCTCCATTTTTAGGGATGGGAGATAAAAGGAATGAGAGTGGGAAGAATTCACTAAAAAACTGAGGGTGCATTTCAAACCCTCGCCCTATCTGCAAGAAAAATATATAGTACACGAGTAAGTGCTCTTCTCCGAGGCAAAACCCCGTATTATTTCAGTTTTACAAAGAGAGATGAGAAATCTGTTTACATGCCAGCTTGCTCTCAACGGGCAACGTATAACTGTCAGCTTGTAAATCTTATTTTAAAGCTGCGTCTTTCCACTTGCAAGCAAGAAGCAGAAAGATGAGATTCCCAAGTTACGTGGGGGTTTGGAAGCTTCGTGGGACAGGGCTGTTCTCACGTGTGGTGGCTGCTCCGTCGCTCCGGGGTGAATGAGAGCAGAATTTGGCCCAGCACCTCAGAGCTGACAGCAGAGGAATATCTTGTTTGCAAGAATCCTGGAAGACCTTCTTCTGTGTGCTCCGCAGACCTTCCTCTAGTTAAATCCAAGGGAAGAAAAAAAAAATCTAACCTAGAAACCACTGTCTAGCCTTCTTAAGGAAATGTTAAAAGAGAGGGGGGAAAGAACTGCGTGTGACTGGACAACCTCCAGGCCGTACATACATAGCTTAACTGTAATCTGAGCATAATGGGTGTCTTTTTCTAAGCGAAACTAGTGCCAATGCTTACAAATTTCTGTTTGCAGTTTTATGGGGCAAGAGCTGTGGTCAATATTCTCACATAAAATGTAACACTATCATCATGTGCCAAAACGCTAACTGAAAAGATTCATTATTTTGTAATTTAATACCTTATAAATTATATGGAGATCATATGTTGACTGACACTCACATCTGGTAGGATAGTTCTTGACTAATCTTTTTTTCTAGGTCAGGTATACCAAGTAAATGCTCTACGGTTTGTGTATAAATAACCAATTATGCATTCAGAGAGAGGAAAAGTAATTTTTCAGATGTTGGTAAAGCCAAGCTGGAAGGAACGATGGTGGTAAAAGAAAAGTGGATTCACAGTTTCTCTGGCTGAGGTGCAGCTGAGTGTTCCCTCTCCCCTGTGTGACAAAGGGCTATTGTCAGCAAACGGCACACACCACAACTATGAGCTTAAAAGCAGAAATCGAATTAATTAGAAGTTGATGCCTTTATCTGGCTGAAGCTGAGAGACAGGGCCCGGCAATCCTCTCAGATGCATGCAGCATTAATCAAGGATGTCGTTGTTCCCAGCCAGCTCACTTTTCCTATTCCCCAGTCCTCCATACACGATTCACTCCCTAGAAGCTCACCGCATGCTTTGCAACTCATTGCCCTACTGGAAAGCTGAAGCTCTGAAAAGGAACATGAAAACCTCTCTGCCCAAACTCGCCTTTGTATATGCACACCTATGCAAAATGCCACGCCAGTCTGAGATTTCATGGTAGATGTCATGACAGGAGGAAGCAGGGCCTTGTGCTACAGTCACCATGAAAGCCCTTCCTCTTACAGGACGCTTTTCTTAGTAACACAGCAGGCTCTACTTCAGATGAAAGGTGCCAAGTGTTCGTGGGGCAGCATTCATCTTCACCAGCTTTGCAGAATCAGTGCAAACTACTCAGGCTCAACTCTCTGAAATGCAAGGGGGGCAAGGAGGCAGTTCAAGTCACATGTAAGAGTCATGTACCGGCTCCTTGTGTAAGTAAGAAGGACGAAAAGTTCCTGCGCTGCACGTGCAAGTATGTGGCTCCTCATCAGAGAGCAAGGCTCTGTTCTTCCTAAGCTTGCACATGGCAGACCTGCTGTGCAGATTCAGCCTCTAGGTCCCTCTAAAAATATCCCCATGAGGTTTTTAGGAAGTTCACCCTGTGGTGCTGCAGCGGTGATGGAGTGAGACTGTCTGCTCTCCCTCCTTGCCCCCCTACCCAGCAAAAAACTGCTGTATAACCCAGAGAGGACTTTCCTCTGACATACAGCTGGTGAAGGAAAAGGGAACCCGTCACACTGATAAGATTATACACCACCTCTGATGATCTTCTTGAAGGCTGGTGTCCCTAAAGAGCTCCCAGTAACACTCCCTGTCATTCCCAGTGGGTGGATTTGCTGTAAAACAGGCAGGAAATTACCATCTTGGAAATGGTGTCTAAGAACAGGGACAGCAGCAGACAACAACAGTCCCTGTGAAAGCACATCTACACAGTGCTCTATTCGGAGAAAGCAAAAACAGGAGGCATGAGGGAACCGAGGGGAGCAGCCAAAGCTGTTTCCACAGCACACCACGGAGCACTGCGAGGAGATGCTCAAATTATCAATGACCCAGGCTGCAAAGTCCAAGCAAAAGCGGCAGAGGCATGTGGGCTGGAGGCAGCCCTGCCAGGCTCCTGCACGCCGCCAGCTCCGCTCAGCAGTCGGTGACCATCCTGCAGAAAGGGTCGGGAGAGCCGCCCCGTGCTTCTCGGCTGGTGTGGGGCACCAAAAGCCAGGCTGGGTCTCACTGTGCCAGCCGAGCGAACGTAACCCTAAGCACAGGATAACCCCAAAGCTTTGCTGCATCTGAAAGAATGGACTGCAAATGGTTCTTTGGGTAGGATTTAAGAACAGAAACAAAACAGTCCTCATTTCAGTAAGCAGATTATGTTGCTCAGCATTAATTTAAGAAAGAGGCAGAGTTATTCTTCACAGGATTAGAAGTCCAAGCCCTGTTTCCCCGCCTAATGCTGGAAACACTGCAGTTTTAACTTCTGAATGCTGACCTCAAGCTTACCCTGAGAGTTCTGTCTGGGTATGAGCCGTGCATTCGCTCTGACACACTCCTGAGGACTATAGCTCAAATCACCCCCGAGATGCTGTGCTACAGAGGTGTCTTGTTTAGAATATTAAGTGTGTGGGAGATTCAAGATACTGCACTCAAAGAGCCTAGAAAGTGAGGAAGAATCTACTCAAAACACCTTTTTTTACTTCCCACAGCAGTGGTCAAAGATCCTTTTCTCTAGGTACCAATTCCAGCTGCTGGAATGTTCTCCATTTCGTGTTTGTTTTGTCAATATCTGGGTATATTAGTAAGGGCTCCTTCTGCCCCTTGCTGCGCTTTTTACTGTAGATGTGAAACATAGCAAGTTTGCACCAACAGAAGTGTGAAAGGTTGCCAGGCAGAGCTGTAGATAGAGCTGATGTGGACATGTGTGAAGGGCTGTGCCTGCCAGGGTTCCTCGTGGGGAAAAGGGCTGGCCGAGTTTTGGAGCCTGCTGGGGTGGGGGAAAGCGAGGGCAGAAAATGGACAGTCTTAAGCTTGTCATTTAACGCAGTGATCTTAACCTCTATAAAATGGACGCATTTCACAGCAAAGCAAAGCATAGTAGTCTTCCTCTTTTTTCTCTGAAAACTGTCACTTCACTTTGAAATAATGTGTAACACTGCTGGCTGTTCTGTTTTAATTCTTAAATTTAACTTCCGTGCATAACCAACAGGACCCACACACCTAAACCACTGGGACGAGCAAGGAGTCGGGTGGTTTCTCTTTAGGATCACTGTGCATATGCTTCCCCAGAGTACTTAACTGTCCACTACCTAAAAAACCCCTGTGCTAGCTTTTCTGTGCCTGGGGGATTTTGACCAATGTAAATATTGTACAGAACTTAACACGCATGTTTTGCACTATTTGCTCTTTATGTGTCTGCGTGCATGTGTAGGCATAATGAAAAAGGAAAGTTTTTTCCAGAAAATCAGTATGTGTGAGTGTGCTCATTTACTCTGACTTCTACAAATGTACATATTAACTGGAATAAATTTAAATGTTAAGTTTTTCTGTACAACTTTTGAGCAACTCTGAGTACATCCAGCACACATGGAGAATTTCCTGGAAACCATAAGCACGGGAAACTGGTCATTCCTTTTTGTTGTTTTATAAAATCCCCCAACTACTTCTGAGGCAGTGCATCATTAACCTCAATTGTCTCCGCAGTCATGGAATACTTTCTTGGAGCTCATTCACTAGATCACTTCTGAGAGTCAGCATCCTAAGACCGCAACAGCCAGATGAGACCAGAGCAGTTGCCACTGTACCTATTTTAATAGATTTGTTTCCCTGAGCTCCCACCTCTCTCTCCTGCACAGGATGACGAAGTCAGAGTCTGGGCTGCCAAAACACCTTCTGTCCCTGCTTGTGCCTCCCACAACTGCCCTCCCTTCAGCGTGCACGTCTGCAGTCCCTCACATTTCCTACTTCTCGTGCCTTGCTGGAAGGAGTTTGTTTGCTGTTACAGCACACTCAACTCAAAAAGAAAGTGAGAGTAGGTATCTTCTCTAAGGAAAAGGAAAATATCTTTCTAGACTTGGTGTTTTGGCTGTTGCCCACTAATTTCAAACTCAACCGTGGTACGAAGTTTGTGTCCTCATATTAATGGAAAAAAATTAATCTTGAAATACCTTTTGACCACTGGAAGGACTGTGCTGTTTCCAAAGCTGGCATTCAGCTGTGTTATCTCCAGAAGCAAGATGGCAGAAAAGTCATCTCAGCAAAAGCGAGTGCTGAGATCTTACACAGGAAGCCCAAGAACCACATGGCACATTTGAACAATGCTGATTTAGCAGCTGACAGGCAGTGGAGGCGTTATTTCATATGCTAAATCAATATTAGCTGCATTAGGGATTTGGGGAAAATGCTTTAAACAGAGACATCCCATGGCACAGCATCAGATCAGCACACTGAGATATCACTGGGAGGACTGCTTTCTGCTGCACAGATGTAGAGTCTTCGGCTGGGAAATACTTTTACAAGTTTTACATAGATCACACAAGTTGAAAAAGTTATCCTGTGTTCTAATAGTGACATCCTGCCATTATTAACATTACAAATCTCAGCCTGCTCTGTCACCATCCATTACAGCCTTGTGCAGAACCTGGGCAGTCACACACTCACAACCTGGACTAAGAAACCACCACAATAAAGTCTTGTGTAAGCACAGGGCATGGTTCAGCGAGGTCAGTTGGTGACCATGCTGCTCTGGGTAATGCAGTAAAGCCATTTGAGCAACAGAATATTTTCTGGTACAAATGGCATGATCAGCGCCACTCAGAGCTTGAGGTTACAACTGAGTTGAGATTCTCTCACGCAACTGTAGAGCTATCAGAAGAGAAACAAGACTTCCTGCACATGAGCAATATCAAGTACGCAAAATGACTTCTTATAATCAGTATAGTCAGGCATGTAACTACGACTGCAGCCATACCCAGCGAGTAGTCTGGGGAGACCTTGATTCGTTTTCAGATTTGTGCAGGAAAAGGGTTCAGATTTATCAAAGGACAAGTTTCAGCCTCAAGCCCAACAATCACATCCTGCTAAATGTTCTCGCAGTAATATCTGGAGAAGGCATCTTCTGTTTCTGGTCCTTGATTATGCTGTTTTCACTGCTGGCAGTGGTCACTTGGCACATGTACAGCTAAGAGGCCACAGAGCAAGAAGCCAAGGGTTCCTATTAAAATTCCTCCACTAACCTAAAGATTTTGCATTGCCAATTATATAATTTGAAATGCATCTTCTCTCAGCATTGCTCATGAGAATAATTTTTCTTTTTCCACCCCACTCCCACTTGGCATGCGTGAAAGAAGACATACCTGTGCGATAGAGCCATCCCAACCCAAAAGAAAGGGGAATGTTGGTAAGACCCTTTTGCCATGCTGTTGGTACAGCCATAAATATGGTTGCCCTTTGGCAGTTCAGATTCCTGTCTTGTTCCCATGTATTATCTCATCATCACAAACTTGCAGAGCAGCTAGGGACCACAGGTAGAAATGAGGATGGGGAGGTACATGTAAGACACTGTCATGCAGCAGTCGCTCATATTCCCAAATATCCATTTTGCAACTCCCCCTTTAAACACAACTCATGTTGGTTAATTGATATTCTCAGAAACCAGGGTTCAGAGTTCAAATATTCCTCTGTTTGTTCGGGTTTTTTTGAGGGGTGGAGGACAATGAAACTGATTTTGGAGGCTGCCACCCGCTCTTCTCCCCACACCCCTCTCTGGCTCTTCCACTGCCCTTGAGCTGTGCAACGACTCCTTGGGAGGTCATGTTGTCTACCAGGTCACCACAATGATCTGGCTTAAATATAACTCTTATTCCCACCACCTCCCCCTAAACTGGAGGTTTAATTTTTTAACCTGGATCATTTAACCAGGTTCCTATTAACGGCTCTATCCCATCAGTGGTTGTGCCGGCACAACTGAGGGGAGAGCGTCCGTGGGGGTGGGACAACAGGAACTTTTAAAGCCAGCTTTCCAGCTCAGGTCAGTGCATCAGAGGCCCAGTCCCAGAATAAAGGGTACGGGTACAGTGGAGGTGGATTTTGTTTTCCATGTGAAGTCTTAAATACAACACCTGAACATTTAAACTCCCTAGCTGATCAGACTAGCACCTCGCCAAAGCAATCTCATCCTTAGAGGTCAGCACATAGGCAGCATACCTGCAGTTCAGATCAGAATTATCAAGGGTGATTCAAACACTGTTTCACAGTTCAAAACAGAAATGAACCTATTGCACATCATTTACAGTGCATCACCTAGCTGGCTGCATACATCCCCCAGCAAACAACCACCTTCCTTACTTTGAGAGCCTGACTCATACTCCATTTTTATTCAGTTATCTTAACCTGTTTGGGTTTGCACTCCAGCTCTCAGCAGCAGAGTTCCTTCTGCTGACATAGCAACATGCCCTTGGAAAAGAAAGAAACAATACTGTTAAAAGCATCCTCTGCAGTTATCAGCAAGCTTGCAGCTGAGGAGGGACAGTTATCACTTTATTCCTGTTAGACAGAACAGGACAGTTTGAGTGTGGAGATCAGTCACAAAGCCAAAGGCGGGGGCGGGGGAGAAATCAGGATAACCACTGTCAGGCAGTGAGACCAGATGCCCGAGTTCTTGAGAAGTCCTTGTATGTGACAGACTGCCATGGCCTTGAGCCAGACTTTGACTGATGTAAAAATTGCAGGACTGGACATTTTGGCTATTTAGGGATTTTGAAAATCCCATGTGGATTTGTCCGACACCAAAACCTCTGACTTCGTGTGATCCAACACTTTAGTGAAGGGCCCAAGGACATGCTACGGTAAGAAACTCACAATAAGTAAAGTTCTTTACAAGTAAAATAAACAGAAAACAAACTTATATAGTTACCAAACTATGAACTCATAACAGACCTGTCAGTATGTAAGTCACTGGAAGTTAACCCAATATAAGCATCAGTGAGTGTCACACTGCAGTAGGCTACTAAATAAGTTCTTAATTGTACCTTCTGCTAAGGCCATCCATCTTTTTCGACATTGACGAGGCTTACAGAACAAGATGCTGTATTAGAGAGACTTGTTACTCATTTTAAGGGGCATGCTCGAGCATAATTCAACACTGACAGAAACAGTTCATGTCCTTGGGGCCTCAACAGCTGCCAGACAGCAATGCCTAGCACACGCTACTGCAGAGGAGAGAGCTCACGTGTAGGGGAACCAGCGCTCTGAATGACATGCCCACTGGACAAGGTGACAAGTCACTAACTCCAAACACCTCTTGGTGACTGTGATAACAGAAAAAAAAATCAGTTCTAAACAACTTCTGAGTGAATCGGCAAGATCTTTGCAAGGTGCTGTAAGCCTGAAGAAATAATGTTAAAAAACCCCCACAGTCAGGCTCACTGCCTTCCATCTCTGCTACACACAGACTGACTCAGGAGTAGCTGCACACCTGGAGGTAAGATACAGGGGTGCTCACAGCAATACCTGCCCTGCGCTGCTCAGCTACTGCTCTCCTGCAAGGCACCAGACCCCCGACCTGCTTCAGAGCACACGGTAAGAAAAAAACCACCAGAAATACTGTAAGTTTTTCTAATCTCTATGGGCAATGGCCTGAAAGCATGTCCTTGCTGTATCCCAGCTGGTATCCAACTGCGCACAATGCTTTAAAGAGCCAAAAGGGCAGAAGGGTAAGAAGCAAGCACAGTAAGGAGTCCAAGATAATCCCACATGTATATACATCTCAAGGAACTAATTTAGTGATATCTAGAAGGAGCCGCTTGTACTATAGAGGAGGGTAAGGATTTGGGAGGAGCAAGGCTGAGGGAGTGAGGCTGTGTGCTGGAATTAGAACATGAATTTCCCCAAATAACATATGGACTTGAATCTTCCACAGGATTTACATCCACTTGCCAAGCTGGCTAGATGCCAGCCAGCTCACACCTGAAATCCCTGTCCCTGCCTCAGTCCAGCACTGTGCTCCAGGTTTAATAAATCCTGGCTCTCGGCAGGGGTTGCTGGCCAAGGAACAACACTGAGCTAACACGGCCCCGTTGTTTCCGTTCAGGGCTTGGCTTGCACCTGGCCAGCCCAGAGCATGAGCAGAGACAGCCCACGCCAACTGCAAAAGCACCCAACTTCAATACATCAGGTGCTTTTCAAACCATTTTGCAGTGCGATGGTTTTTTGATTACAAACAGGACATTTTAACCAGAACAAGCTGGAAACTAGTTTTGCAAACAAGTTTTATCATCTTAGACGGGAGGTTTTATCATCTTCGACTGGAGGTTTTATCATCTTCGACATCTTAGACTGGAGGAGGGAGGAGAAACCACAACGCATTGCCAAAGTGATTCCTCCTTGCCCGTGAGTCACCGGTTTGACTCAGCCTGGTGGGACATGAGCCATCTGACAACAATAGAAATTTGGCAGTTTGCATCTGAGAGTTAAACAAGCTCATGTGCCCTAAAAATAAAGCCTGCTAAGCTGCTGAAGTTGTATTTTCCTACCAAATTTCCTGCTGAGCAGTTCCAACCATCATTTGACCACATACTGCCTCATTGATAGACCTTCTTGGTTTACTGTAGACAGAGAGATTTAAATAGTAAGTAAGGAAGCAAGGAATTCCTGTTGGTGGTGGTTTTTTTTTTTGAGGGGGGAAGAACAAATGAGACAAAAAGAATTATGAGCGCTGTGCACATTTTCCTGGCACCAGAGTCACTTCAGAGTAAGCGATGCTATGAAACACACCTTCTTCCTCTGCATGTGTCTCTCCTTTCCTTCCCTTCATAAAGTATGGTTTAAATAAAGAAACATCTGCAGAAACTCTGCAGCAGATGAGGCCTAATCAGGCAAAGATAAATATAAGTATCTGGACTGTGCACAGAGGTGTAGGATACCAAGGGCCTTTGTGAGAAATGGGTGCCAAGTCACTTGAGCTGCAGATTAGAATTGGCAGCGATTTCAGTGGGCCGAACGCCTGGCCCCGGCGCTGGGAGAACGTGCCGCAGCACAGACACAGCCACGGGGAGCACTTACAGGAAAGTACATACTGAAGTATCACGGTACAAAAAGGACATCTTGGTAAAAAAGGAAATGCTACAAGCGAATCTATATAGCAGATGTATGGAACAAGTTCCTGATCATGCAAAGAAATTTGTGGTGTGCAGAGTTAACAGCTAGAGCTGGAATTACCCTTCAGTTCAAGAATGACTTGTCTTATGCGTGGGAGCTCTCAGAAGTAGGCCCCATCTATCTCTACATCTTTCTGTCTGTATTTAGGGAGAATCCAAGGCAAGAGTCCCCGTCCTGATGAGAGATTTGTTTGGGAAGTAAGAGCTGTTAAGAGTCCCAATCTCAGACGAAGGATGCTTAAAGAAAAGGACATGGTCTCTGCTCTTAATGGCTGTGCTTAATGCTTTCCACTACAGAAGCAGCAGTCTCTATACAAAAAGTACAGTTGCCTTGATTCATGTAGTGCTTCTTAGCTATACTGTCTCACCATTAAAAATGATCTTTATCTGGTAATGGTGATCAACAGCACAGTCTCTGAGCTTCAAACAGGAAATCTAAGCAAACACCACGTGGGACTCTGAGCAAATGGTGACTTTTTCAGCAGCCGTTGCTGGTAGTGTTTTCACACCTCTCCTGGACTGCTCTTTCCCTTGCTCTTCTGCTAAATATTTCACCAGGGGGAGATGGGTAACACAGGAGATTTAAAGCAGTTCCTCATAAAACCCGCTCAGTTTCATAGCCCAAGCTCCAGCAGTAAAATTTCATCTGGTAAGGCCAAACAGACAGTTGCAGCTGGAGCGGGGTGAGACCAATGGCTAGAACAGGATATATTTTTACTGGCTTTGTCTCACTTGACTGCTATAGAAAGAAACCTGAAGAGCTCTAAGCAGGGAGCAGAGATCAAATTTACTTCCCTTTCTTGCAGAGTTTAAAGTGAAAGAGCATATTCCACAGTGCACTCATGAAACTATATCAAGCATATTTTTACTATTTTTTTTTCCTTTCTTTTTGCAATGGCCTATGCATGGCTGCTCTGGATAAAGACCAGAGACAGGGCCTGGTATCTGTCTGTATCATTGACATTGCACTGGATGGGCTAAGCCACATCAGAGTTTCAGAGATACGTTAAAGGACACGTTCATAGGAAGAATTCGACCAGTGAATTTTTAATGTGCTTGGCCCTGCGTGCAGAGCCAGGGGCTCTGCGAGAGGCCTATAGGCACCTTACAGAGCTGATGAAAGCTGCACGTCTCGGCTCTATGACACTCTCTAAGCCAGAACTGCAAGGTGCTTATCAAATAGAGTCAGTTTGTACAGTTCAAGGTCACATCTGACTTTGCACGGCACAGCACAGTCCAACTGCAAGCTCACACCATGGAAAAAGTCCTCCTGTCTCAGTTATTTCACAGGACTAAGGAAAAAATTCATCCAAAACCTCCACCTCCCCAGTCATTTTTGTAATGACGAAGCTCAGTGTCATAGCATTTCACACAATTTCAGACCTCAGGAAGCAACTGGCTAAAAACAAGTGATCACAGGGATTGCCAGGTTGCCACTTAGTTTCTCAGGGAAAAAAGCTGGTGGTAGGTAGCAGGTTTCTGATTCATGCTCTTGTGCTCACACTGGGAACATGAAAAGCCAGTGAGGAAGGAAGCTGCATCCCCATATGGAAAACAGTGTTTTAACTAAGGAAACACAGGATAAATTGGAATACAAAAGGATGCAGATAATTCAGAAGCTGAATGACTGTGTGTTAGCTAGCAAGCTCCAGTGATATTTTGGAGACCATCTTAAAAAAGGCTATTTATTCCTAGCACCACAGCAATGAAAAATAGGTTTGTGTTAGCTCCTCTTGCACTGCAGCCAGGCTTGCAGTCTTGTGTCTCCAGCAGGAAATCAGGGAAGGAATTTTGATTACAAGTGATCACTGCTGAAGATGTGTATTCAGATAAAAGACTTTGAATTCAGTTCCTTTTGTTTCTTGTTTCATAGTCAAACTCTAATCCTATGCATATGGCCTGGTGAGTTCGAATTTCCATAACAAACTCTTTTTAAGCCAGCTTCAGGATAGCAGAGAAAGCTGGCAAAGGGGAAAGGTCATTATTTAAATACCTTATTAGTATTACTCCTACAGGAAATCTGATGCCAAACACACGAGAACAACAGGGCTTATTTTTAAAAGTAAAAACTCCTCCAATGCAAAAATCCTTCATTTTAGGATCTGCAAATTCTTGGTCTGCTCTCACTGTGTGACCTATATATCCATATATCACTTAAAACACTCTGCTTCCTATTGGAAGAAGCAAGCTTTCTCGTGAAGGTTTAGGGCAAGACACCAAAGGAGGCTTTACTTTCAGGGGTGTATACTTCAGAGAATCATGCAGAAACATTTTAGTTTTCTCTGCTGTAGTCCCTAATGTTGAAGCAGTTATCTTTTATAGTCACACTGATCAACAGAGGAAGAGGCAGGACAGATTGCTGACCCAGAAACTAATCTCCCTTTAATCAGTCTAGATTTTCTCCATTAGCTGCAGGACTGACATATATACTGTTAATTTAGAAATGTACAGAAAAGAAGGAAACCTGCCCAGCACACTACACACCTTAATTTGTTCATTTCTGAACAAGCACACCCCCATCAGCTCAGAGCTGTGACACAGGTAGGACTGATATGGACCCCAGACACAACCTTCAGAGACCTCTGTGCAGACCTTCCCGAAGCCGTGCCCCAAAACTGAAGTGAAAAAAAAAAATCGGCCTTGGAGAGCAATCTGCTGAGCTGGCCCTGAGCTACTATTACAGACTTGGAAGACGCGAGCCCTAGCTCAAGGGTCACGCCGAGGTGCCTGTTCCCTGCATGCTATATTTCTGTATCAGAACTGGAGCTGTTTGTATAGGGTGTTTTTCCCTAACCATGGAAATGAGACAGTTTTGCCTCAACAAACAACAACAAAACCCCCAGACACTGAATTGTACAGCCAAACCAACAAAACAAGGCATAATGTCCAGAGTCTGCAAACTCCTGCAGTTTGGACACCTGAAGCAGCAAACCACTGCCTGCACCAGCACTGGGGCTTCACGCACAAGTGCTTCTGTGGCCTCCCCCTTCAGAGCTGAATGCTGACAACATTGTTCTTCCCCTCCAAGAACCCAACACTTAAGTCAAATCTAGCAGTGGGAAGGAGGCAGCTGGGCATTACTTGGCTGGGAATATCCAGGTGTGTTGGGTTGCACTTCAGGTGGCCAGTCACCCCACCACGGCCATCAGCATGCCTGGCCACGTGATGCTAAACCACTGCCGACACATTTGATTTCATGTTAGAGCTCTTGAGAAAACAGCTGGGCAATTATTTCAAGATAGCAAGAATTTAGTTTACAGGCAACATCAGTATTTCTCTTTGGTCTTTGAAGCTCTGGTGCACATTTCAAGTGAGAACTGAGGTTAGGATACCTGGCTCGTACAGGGCCCAGGGCCATTTCTAAGCACACTCCCATGTGCCTTCCCCAGTTCTCTTAGGTGTCACTAGGATGGCTCATTAGACACCATGACAAACAAAAAGGCAAAGTATCCCATCTCAAAGTAAGATTCTGGAACATGAAGCATCTTTTTCTTTCAGCTTTCATGAGCAATAAAACCATGGTACACCCAAAAGGGAGGTTTGCATAGTCAGCAGCTGGGCGCTGACTCCTTACCTCTGATCCAAAGGCACGATGCTCAGCAAGAAGTGGGTTGTAGTCACGGGGTGATGCTGGCTGGTATCTGTGGGCAGGCGCTAATCCTTGCAGTTGCAGGACCGACGAGACAGGATCAGGTATGAGGGTCATCCCAACACTTTTCTGCCTGTCATCTGGAGGGGGACCCTGAAAAGGAACACATTCATTAGCAGCCTGCATTAGTGCACTTGCCACATTGCAGGCATAGAGATGTCACCAGCTCTTAGGCAGGTCCTGCTTAGTCTTATGCCACTTTTGAAGGTAAAATCAGTCCTGCTACTGGCTTTGCAGACCTTTATCTGCCCTCGGAAATCCACCTGGATATTGCCTGGCAACCGGTGCTCCCCAAATGCATCTCCTCAACCTACCCCTTAGCTTCATTTTACCCAGTTAAATGTGTTACCCTGCATTAAAGAATCAGCGCTGAGGTTGGGATCACCTAATATGGGTTGGTTAGATGACTTGAATGCTCCTGCCTAATTAAAAAATGGAAGAGGTAGAGCTCAAAGTCCTCCTATGATGCCAGGGGAATGGAGGATGCAAGGAACAACAGATAGAGATGAAAAGGGTACGTGCAAACAACTGGGAGAAAGGCATGAAGGGGCAAGATGGGCTTGGGCAAATAAAGAGGTAAAGCAGAAGGAAACCTGTAAGAGCTAGAGTGAAGGAGAATGCTAGCTAGAGAGCAGACATAATGGGGCAGAAGAGGGAGGTGACATAGGACAGATAGGAAAGAAAAACCAAGAACATAAAGCTTGAAATGGGAAGTTAAATCAGCATGAGCCACTTTTTTATAGCCCCATCTATCATGTCCTGAAACTGTCTCTCACAGGCACTACAAAGGAAAGGATAGACTCCTCGGTCCAGCATCACTGATGTCATCAATTCCTACACCAAAGTTTCCCAGCTCAGAAAGGATCCACGCCGCCAGCTCATCCTGTTTTCTTCTACAGAACTGGCTATGTGCTAGTGTAAGAACTCAGGAAGAATAAACACATCATTGCTAGTTCCAAGGAAGGCAGCAAGGCCCAATTGCTCTTGTGGGATCCCCCACACAATGACATTGGACTAAGAGGGCAAGCAACTGCATCCCCACTGCTACATGCACATATACAATAATTCCTAAATAATTACCAAGCACAAGACAATTGAGATCCCATAACAGCTTCCTGTTGAGCAGAACATCACCAACCTGTTATTATTGCAAGTTTATATTACAACACCCCTCCCCATCAAACTGAGGCCTCAGACCCCCTGGGGTGGGTGCTCCAGACACGCTTGCTCCACAGAGCCTACAGATTGCTGTGGAAGGCAACTATTAATTTACTACATGAGTTGTTCAGAAGTCACTCAGGGCCAGGGCACCTGCTTTGCTCAGCACCTGAGCTCTCACTGAGCACCTGACACCAGTTTCTGCAGAATGCCTTCTTCCAGAGACTTGCTTGACCCTGTTTGCAGTGCAGCAGCACACACCCTATCCTAACTGCAAATTCATATCCATCCCAGATCTGTTTGGAGACCTCTGATGACCAAAGATGGGTGGGTGACTTGACACCCCCACTCCCACCCAAACCCTGCATCCTCCTTGCAGCTGTCCAAGATCTCTGCAGCACCCAGGGGCTGTTTGCATAGAAGGAGGGCTGCTCCCTAGCACCCACCTCCTGACAGTCCCTATCTCCAGGGCTTTCTTGCTACTTTCTGCTCAGCAAAGCTTCAGTAGGTGAGAAGTCATAATTTCACTGGTACTATTTGAAGAAAGATCAGATTCTGATTTCACTGCTCCCCCCTCCCCGGTGTGTGCACTGCAGTCTTCAGATGAGATGTGCACTGATCCTAGATTTGGAAAAATACGGATTTTCAGGGATATGTCTTGTGCTTAACTGCAAATCACATAAGCTCATGTTCTTTAAAATGTCATACTTAATTTTCAGATTATACAATTAGATGAAAAATTAATATCAAGCCTTAGAAATCTGGAGGAGGACTGAGACCCCTTTTAGCAACACCAGTAAGAAGTTTTTGGCAAGTTTCAATTAATACTTCTTTCCCACCAATGAGACCTGGAAGTTGGCCAAAGCTACGTGGGAACACTGATGCTTTGTACAGCTACGTGGGAGTACTGATGCTTTGTTTGTCTTAATTCACAGAACGCACGAGAGACTCATCTCCTCTCCCGATCATCCTGCTGCAGGAACACTGTGTCAGTACACTCCACAGGAAATGTCTGGGAATGACCTGTAGTTTTGCACTTACTGTCATTAGGACTAGGGCCTCTTCAATTAACCTCTTTAGGGTTGAAAGCGCTTTGCTGAGACTTGCTTCCAACATCCTTGGGTCTTCAGGACTTGGGCTGCCTCTCCCAAAGGCAGTACAGAGCATGGACCAATTCCTGCTCTTTTCTCCTCAAAAGGATAGCTCTCAGAACTCTGCTGGCCTGTCACTGTTTAAGGCAGTCTTTGTAAAAGTCTGACCCTTGAAGGTGGTAAAGGATGCTTCTCAATTTTACACATCTAATTATTTGAGTTCTGTGTACAAGGAGAGCATTCTCCAGTGACAATGATTGCATCCACACAGCCAGTTCTTCTCTGGTGCCTAGAAAAGCAAGCATATACATTTCTCTCATTGTCTGCCTTTGCACATGAGAAGTGGTCCAAGGCACATCAGACCTGTGCAATAGATGGCTTGCATTGCTTTGAGCTTCCCTAACGCACAAGACATCCACAAACTTCTCCTTCATGAATGGGCTCTTAATTAGGCTAGGGTTTTGACATATTTTAAATCCAGTAAGTTTATTTTCCCACACTTTGGCTAGAGAGCATTATTTATTCATATAGTTAGGTACATACATGCATTCAGTGAGAAAACGCTCACACTTTTAAGCCTTGAATTTCACATGCTTGCTGCCTTCTGCATCTTATTTCAGTCATCTTCATTTCTAGCTCCACATCTGGCTTATGCCTTTATATCTCCTTTACAGTCAGCAAGTGTTCTCTGGCTTTCCTGAGGGCAGCACAGCCACTCCTCTGGAGTACAGTCCAGCACTGCTCAGTTCTGTGGCTTGCTGAAGTTAACTAGGAGACTAATGAAGCTATTAAAGATAGCAAAGGCCTGAGGAAATAGCAAGTTTCTCAAAATTTTCTTTTCCCTGTTTTCCACTGGTTAGATACAGACTAATTCAGATTTTAAGCCACCTGTGTTCCAGACAGCAGCCCCTTTTTCTTTAAAAAAAAAAGAAGCCTGTTTACAGCAGGTCTGTGTTGCTCAGGTGTCACTCTGAGCTGAGCAGTGCAATGGGTCTCTTCTGCTCCATGTCAGGGTTTTATCCAGTCTCCAGTTAAACTTGTAGCCATGGTCAGCACAGCAGCCGGTTCCAGAGCACCTCTTACAGACTGCCTGCACCACTGGTGGTTCCAGAAAGCTTGCAAGCATGAAAGCATGAATAGAAGATGCTCCCAAGTTACTTAATTTGATTGTCTGGCTTACTGGACCAAAGCCATCGTCCCCCACATGAGTGGATGGGCACGGATGGCTTTGCTGCAAAAATAGAGAGAAGAGCCATTTCTTTTGGTTTTCCTGTGTTAAGGTCTCACTGTATCACGGATGAAACAGTTACACATGTCAGACATAACAAGAGAGGTCAAATCAGTTTATGTGTCAAGGAAACAGAGGTGCAGAAACTGTAAAGCGTTTAGTGAAGAACACATAGTTGTAAGAAGTTACCTTGTACGGAAAAAATGTCTGTTATAACAAAATGGTATTAGAGTTTGTTAATTTAAGTCTGGTCCTAGAATCATACCCACAAATAGCAATAATGGCAAAAGATAAGCAACGTGAAACAAAAGGCACAGCAACTCAAGGCTACCCAGTCTGTATGCAAAACTGCTTAATGACAACCAGAAACCTGAAAATGGGCCAGTCCCGTTACAGAGCCCCAGCAACACCAGAGGGCAGCCGTGGGACACGGAAGGAAGGTGGCATTAGCAGCTCACAGGAATCTGTGAAATACATCAAATGAGATGCCTTCCATACATTCATCTACTGACAGAGAAAACTGAGGGTATCTTTGGAGAAAAAACATTGTTGCCACCCACACGACCCTCGTAAGTAGAGAAAAGATAAGGAAAAAAGAAATTCATAAGGGCCCTTCAAAAACTCAGCTCATCTAAAAGCTTCTTAGCCAAGCTAGACTGAGACACTCCAAATCCTTGTGCCACATATTCATAGCAAGAATTTCTCCCCCTAAAACTAAAACTGTTTCTGAGTGTCCTCTTCCTCTGAGCTGCCTTCTTTATTCCACCATTGACAGATTCCTTTGATGAAACTTTTCCTACTCCAATGCCAGAAATTGCTTTTCCCATTGCACCACCCTGAGCTACAGACCGATCTATCAGTAAAATCCCCAAACCTGTGTTAGCTACACAAGGGAAGCACCATCTTGCAGAAAAAGCACTGCAATTCAGAGCAACAGGACACAGCGCCAGGAGAAAATTAAGCAATATTAGGAATAAGGGCAGAACCAAATTAAAGGGGAAGAATAAGAAATGGATTGCATTTTTATAAAGGAAAGGAAGAGGAGATATTTAGGCATGGGGGAATAAATACTTCTTTCATTTCTTACAAGCTGCTGTAAAGAAAAGGATTGAAAGTTTGTATTCAGGGTTTGTTTTTGTTTTGTTTTTATAAATTAAATATTGTAACTGGTGCTTAAAGCACGTACTGCCACCACGTGTTCAGAAAGAAAAACGCAAGGTAAGAGAAGGCACTGACCTAAGCAGCTCAGCGGGTGGGTGAGGGCACCTCTGCTTTGCAAGATCCTCAAGCCATCATATAACATCAGCTACCCCTAGCCATGAGTGTTCGGTTCCGATTTGCTGCTCCAAGCAGCTCGGCTCATTTGCCCAAATAAGCTCTAAAACACCCCTGTAGAAATAGAAAAAGATTTTTCCTGACAATGCTGCATGTACTTCTGCAGCATACTTACTGGCATGCAACAAAACACTCCCCTCAAACAGATACTGAGATAATCAAAAGGATGGTAAGAGTAGGAGGAAAAAAAACCCAAAACCATAGCTAGTCTAAATCAAGCTATTCGACCAGCTCCTCACACAAGCACGCCCTCTCCCACCTTTCCCATCCTGGTTCAGACCTGCAACAAGGCTCAGGTGGGGAACAAACCCCAGATTGTGCCTGTTTTCTAGCTTTTCTCCCACCACCACCACCTCCCATCCTTGCTACCAGAAATTGCTCTCAAAACTGCAGTTCAGAGTCACCCTTTGACGATAACAACCCTTGGTGTTGTGGTGGCAGAGCCACAGTTCTGCAGGCAGCAGTATACAAATGTTGGGAATTAGCAATGTGAGACTTTCCCTTGAAATAGAGGCTTCGAGTATGCTTTTTGGTGACTTTCCTTATTAATCCCCCAATCCTGAGTGTCATTGCCCTCAAAGGAACTTGGTCACAATCAGAGATTTTTTCATACAACTAAGAAGGCTTACTGCAACAAGATGGACGAGAGAGTGACTGTTGCCCAAGAAGGTCGAACTACTGATGTCTTCATAATTGAAGAGTTGATCAGGAATATTACTGAATTGTCAGCAAACAATCTGAAAGACCCTCAGCTTCCCATGAAAAGCTGATGTGAAACCGTCCAACACAGCAGACACAGATGAAGTGGTTAAAACTAAAAAAGAAAACCACCTGTTAAAGTACAAACCTAAGCCAAGTTATTTCTCCTTTGAGGTTTACAAGAACAAAGCTCTTTTTGCTCCCCACTTTCACATCTTTTAGAAAGTTATTTAATTCTAGATTGAAAGCACTGGTGCTTTGCTTGGGCCCACCATAATGTCACTCTGCCAGATGGCAGGCTTTCTTTTTCCTTTTCTAATGAAGCACAGGCACAGCCCTGAGCACCAACCCAGCTCACTTCCACCCCATTGCTCTACTCATGCACATGTTCAAGTGCTTTTGCAGTTTACTGGAAACATCAAGGACAAGATCAGCTGGCATGGCTGTTTGCAGGGAAGCAGGAGCTAAATGTCTGCAACGAAAAATCTTGTGTGGTAACGAAGCTGGATGTTCAAGATAGAAGTCTGAGAGTTAACTTGTGTCAATGATATTCGGAGAGAGGTCAATTATTTATTAACATCAACTAATTGTTAAGGAATCTTTTGGGAAGGTGTCTCCATTCCTTAAACAACCCATCAGTAAAAAACTGAAGCATGTGCAAATCCTAATGAAGAGATGGCCATTGCTTGCTGCTTTCCACACACATTAGGGTGTTGAGTCATGAATTTCCAATAAGTTTGCTAAGTGATGTGACAACTATAGCAATAGCAGGTGATAGATACAATTTCTATGCTATCTCAGGGATGTGGAGAATAGAAGAGAATGAAGGACAGAGTCCTCTAGGAAACCTAAAAAAGTCAGGGAGGAAGAGGTATTCTGAAAAAAATGACTAGAGCCATAGCAGGGAAACCAGGAGACTATGGAGTTCTGGCCAAGAGAAGGCAGAAGCATGGATTTGGGATTTGATTAACCCGGAGAATTGCCAAGTACAACACCACAGTTTCTGAGAAAGAAATCACATACGCACTGGAGAAAGGCAACGGCATTCATGCCAGGTATATGTGTAACCAGAAAAAGGGTATGGGATGAAAGGCAGAGCCTGGAGTTGTCAGGCAGGACCATGCAACCTGAGGAAGGAGAGTGCCAGGTGAATCACTGGTGTATTGGAGGGCAAGAGGAGGAGACTGCAAAGAGAAGACAAAGAAACATGAGCTGACATTGGAGAAATTGGCTGAGTGATGATCCCCATCAACAACTGAGGGTGGAGAAGAAAAAGGGTGTGGGGTGCACAGAGGTGTGTGAAGGCAGGGTGGGAAGCAGAAGCAAGGGAGGAGAAAATGGACACTGTCAAAGGTAGGAGCAGTGCCTGGAGGACTGATGTCCGAGGAGGCTGTGAGGGATGAAGACTTTTCTAGAGGCAGAGTAAAGATTTCAGAGATGGGAAAGGAAAAGGTAGGTGAGAGGTAAAGAAAACGAAGCAGGAAATTAATTGAGAGGCAGGTTGGCAGAAATATCAGTGAAAACAAGCGTGGGAGATGTAAAGATAAAGAAGTTGATCTGCCTGCATAAGAAAAAGGTCTCCAGAACTGAGGAGGACAAGGAGACAAAAGTACTGGGGAGAAAGAAATCAGAACAGAGTGATTTTACAAGGATTGAGGGAGGAGAGATAGGGGGGAAAAAGCCAGGTGAGAGGAGGAAAGCAGAAAAACAGGACATCTTTACTGTCAGGAGAGTTGCACGGAGGGAGAACAGATGGCAGAAGCGTTGCACAGGGCTGTTACGCTTGTGCAGACAGATGAAAATCAGAAGCGTTTCTGGGTTCAGTTAACAGAAACGGGCACTTTCCCTCGGAAACCCACGCTGAGGCGCAGCGGGGGGTGCCAGCAGGGACAGGACCGCCAGCAGCCCTCACCACAGACAGCCAGCTGCTTCCCCTCCACCACAGGGCCCTGCCAAGATGGCACTGCCGAGATGGCTGCCAGGCCCTTCCGGCACGTTCCACCTCAACGGAGCTCCCTTCGGGGGAGCAGGGCCACTGCCAGCTCATGGCAGCGTGAAGCCGACACGCTCTGCGCTGGTGGGTACGACACCTGCAGGGAAGCGTGGCCGGCTGGGGCCAGAGGGGACATGCTGCCTGCTCGGACCCCTGCACCTCAGGGAGGGCGAGCGACATGGCCGTGCTTTCCTGTTATTGCTTCTTCTGGTCCATTCTACACAAGAAAAAAATGCATGCCAAAAAGAAATGACACCTTAGGAAACACCCCGAGGAGAATATCTGATAAAAATGAGTGCTTGCTACAACATCCACCCTGTGAGGCAACAGCCTGCGGGTTCCCTCACACGTCGCCGCAGCTCCCAGGGCCAAGAGGCACCTGAGGGCGAAGCCCCCGCCCCGGGATGGCATCCTGCTCCTGGATGTGCACGGAGAGCAGATGGCGACTCGTGTCTCACTGCTGGAGGCAGCCCCGCTGCCACGGTTCCCTCTGTCCCCACAGCCAATGGCCCTGTCAGCCACCATTTCCTGGGGGGCACCCCCAGGGTTGGGGGGGCTGGGCAGGATGGAAGCCCTGCACTGCACCAGCAACAGGGGATATCTTGTTATTGCTGCCCATCTAACTATATTTTTAATTAAAGGAAAAAAACAGCAGCTGCACAGAGTAGGAAATAAGGGGGCAATGAAGCAACAGGGAGATGAAGCCCTTGCTGAGGTGAATCTTTGCTTAAAACCTTCAGGCATGTATTTACTGCTAAAATAAAGTTCAGTTGGATGGAAATGTCTGTCAGACCAAAAATGGTTAAAGTGCTTTGTCTCAGAACTTCTTAAGGTTCTTTAAAACAAAGAAACACCTTTTCCTCATTTCATGTTTTCTCAATAACAGTAAAATAATCTGCTTTCCCTACACCTACACATCTATAGATGTTTTTTCACTTGTTTTCATTTCAGCCAGAAAATGTTTAAAGCTCATTTAAAATGACCTTAATTGTTTTTTAGCAGTTAACATTTTTTTTTATTGCTCCACATACTTTCCATTTCCAACGCCACATTCTTAGACTTCTGCACAAACAATTCAAGACAGGGTCCAGACTTTATAACACATTTTCAATGTTTTATATGTATAAGTTTCTTCATTTCATTGCATTTCAGAAGTAGATACCTTATGGACTGGAGCAAATAACTGCTCACAGAAATTTTACTATCTGAAGTAGAACTGAAGCTTATTGTTACAAATAGTCATGTAATTAGGTTAAAAGGAACATAAATCTTCACAAAGTCAAGTTCCTTCCTGCTCTGAAGGCAGATTTTCAGCAAGGGAAAGTCCATTTAGCTAGAGCTTGAAGCTGAAAAATAAGCTTCAAACAGCAAGTAAGCACAAGAAGCTAATAAGTCATAGTTATAAAATCATTTACCCTGTAAATACAATGTCTGAAGTTCAAGCGAACTCCACAGCCATGCCTGCCAGAGAGCAAGAAAAGGGTCACAGAGGCTGGCAGGGAAGGCAGGGGCCTGCATGGCCCTATTACCAGCTCTTTACTAGTTGGAAGGAAGAAAAAGCAGTTCAGCAGCTGGAAAGGCACTGGGTTGAAAGAGAAGGGGGCCCAGCTCCTGCTCTGACCTTTACACCAGGTATGCCAGGCTAGATCCAAAAGGGATTTTGGCAGCTCACCCAAGTGAAATTTAGGAGCTTAGATCCTAAGCTGACATCCTATAGTTTCTCCTACTTCTGCTGTCTGAACTCCGTAGGCATGTCTGATCTCAACCTTTTCGTGGCTCCAGACACCAAGCATGGGACACAACTTGCATAATCTTAGCTGCTAATTAGTCATCTTGGCTTCCCTTTAGTCACTGAAGAAAAATAGGCACTCACAATAGCAAAGTTTAGCTTCTCCTATAATAGGTAACTAAAACAATCACACCCTAACCATGCCTATTTCTTCCTGGTAACTAAAGGAGGAGCCCAACATGAGCAGGTCACAGCCTAGTGCTCACTTGTGCCCCAACAAGGTCCTTACAGGCTCTCTAGAGAGGCTGAACCCAACAGACATCCTCTGTTTAGACCCTCCTGATGGCAAGAGCTATCAGATCTCCAGCACAGGCAGCATTCTCTTCAAAAATAATATAAAAGTAAAAAATGGTCCCTGGGCTCAGTGCTCCTTAAGAGCTCAGCTCAGGCTGCTATCTGCACAGAATTCTGGCTGCTCCAGATCCCATTTTAAGATGCTTTACTTTTTCCTGGGAAGATACAGGAAGCACCAACACTGTATCGAGTTCTACATCCACTCCAAAACCTAAAATTAGCCACTCTAACACTGACCTTGAAGCCTACAAGTCCTTTATTTGCTCCAGCTCATTTCTTTGAAAGGAAGCAGCTATTCAGGCATTCTCAGGAAGTTATGCACAACCTCAAACTGGGCAGGAGACCATCAGGGAGCACAAGGGTGGCTGCTCCCTAAAGACAGGGGACCTGGGAGCCAGGGTGATCCCAGCACAGGCAGTGCCCTCACCCACCAGGTGTAACCCCTCCAGGGCAGGCAGCTCATCTCATCAGCAGTCCCAGCCAGGGCAAGCATAAAGCCAGGTCCAGGACCCCTCCAGGCATTCCAGGCAGGAGCAAAGGGAAGCAGAGCCAGAGCCAGAAGCAGGACTGGAGGCCAGGCTGCCACAAGACTCCAAAACCACCCGCCAAGAGCCAGGGTCAAAGCCCAGGCTGGAAACAAACTATGATGTGCATCCAATGGTCCACCTCAGAGACAAGTTACCTGCACAGCCAAGGTCCATCCCAGAAACAGACACAGGCATGCCTACACTAAGGTGAGAAGGAGGCTAATGGCCTCAGGCTGAGCTTAAATGGAGCTGTGGGCAGGTGCAGGGGAGCCCCAGGTGAGGCTGCTCAGGGCTATTAAGGGGTGTTGACGCTAGCAAAGATTTACTAACTGGATGTAGCAGCTGCCAAACATCACTGCTATGAGATTGTTGTTACTGGAGTCCTGCAGCCTTCCAGACTTTTCTACAGTAAGACATTGAGTCACTCTTACACCCGCTTCCTTTCAACAGTCCCCTAAAAAACCTTCTTCCTTTTCCAGTAAACCAATACCCTGTCTGCACGGTAGACGCCTCTTTCCTCTCTTCACCACTGCTGTAACTGCTGACCATAGTGTGGGAACGTGGTCTCTTGAATCCAGGATTGATCTTTTCCTGTCAGCAGATCTCTGCTGGCCTCCTCCAAGCACAAAGACAGGATATGCCTGGTGATGGTCTTCACCTCTGTCATGGTTTTAGCTGGGACAGAGTTAATTTTCTTCTCTGTAGCTGGTACAGTGCTGTGTTTTGGATGTAGTAGGAGAATAATGTTGATAGCACACTGATGTTTTAGTTGTTGCTAAGTATTGCTTACACTAGTCAAGGACTTTTCCAGCCTCCTGTGCTCTGCCGGGTGCACAAGAAGCCAGGAGGGGAGGGGGCACAGCCAGGACAGCTGATCCAAACTGGCCAAAGAGATATTCCATACCATATGACATCATGCCCAGTATATTACCTGGGGGAAGTTGGCTGGGGGGGCAGCGATTGCAGCTCGGGGACTGGTGGCATCAGTCGGTGGGTGCTGAGCAGTTGCATCACTTGTTGTTTGGGTTTTTTCCCCTTCCTGAGGTTTCACCTCCCTCCCTCCCTCCCTCCCTCTCTCTCTCTTTTTTCCTTTTCATTATATTATTACTATTACTATTACTGCTTTATTTTAATTATTAAACTGTTCTTATCTCAACCCATGAGTTTTCTTACTTTTGCCCTTCCAATTCTCTCCCCCATCCCTCTGGGGTGGGGGCAGTGAGCGAGCGGCTGTGTGGGGCTCAGTTGCTGACTGGGGCTAAACCACAACAACCTCCCATCCCTCCTGCTCTGCATCATGCCTCCGTGCTGTTGTAGACCCTGTGTGCCCTACCTGCCACATGGCTCCATGGGAGGGCCCTGCGGAAGCAGAGAGAGGCTGCAAGGAGCATAAATTTCCACTGCAGAAGCCATCGGCCATGGCTTTGGCAGAGGCAAGAGCCAAGGCCCAAACAGCTTCTGAAAGAGCTGTGGGGTTTGTGTCAGATAGATGGACGTGCAAAGTGGCTGGCTGTGGTTCACCTGGCTGCCCAGCTTCCTCTCGGCTGCCTCGGTCTGTGCCAGGGCTGAGCTCTGAGCGACTCCCAAAATCCTCCAGTGGTGCTCGGTGCAATCTTGATCCACCTTGTCTGTAGCCCTTTCTTATGTGCGAATGAACCTGTGCACATAGAGATCTCTCATTAGGGCAGGCAGCTATAAAGGCAGAGCCAAATAAACACTGACACGAAGGGCTGTGCATAAAGGGACAAAGGCCGACATGAGAAATCAGAAGCCCTTTGTCTTAGACCTTGCTGTTTCTTGGTCCTCTTCCTGTGAAACAGGGCTAATACCACTGCCTTCCCTAGTAGGCTGAACATATGAAAGGCCATGAAGTGCTCAAATAATTAATCAGGGAAGTTATATAAATACAAAAACATTTGTCTGTGCTTCATCTCATAGCTCTGGGCCTTCAGACCTGCTGCCTGGGGACCTAGTAACAGCCTAGCCACAGCTGCATGAAACAGTGTGGGCTATGAAGCCTGCCCACAAAGCTGCATAAATATCCGCACAGCTCATGCAAGGAACTGTGCTATTACAGCCACACTGCTCAGTGCTGGAGCTAAATGGTCTGAGGGTAAAGCATTCTGCAGCAACTGCAGCACAGGGGGACATGGAGATTTGTGCACCGTGGGATTATCCAACAGGCCAGAGTTGGTTTGGATTCTGGTCGGGGCAGTCACACTTCAGTCAAACAAACCAGGACAAGCAGTGGGGAATACAGGACAAATTAGTACAAAAGGACGGTTCCCAAGCGTGCCACTCCAAAGTGAAAATTTTGTGCATGAATGTGAAACCTCAGCGAATTCAGCCAGGTCTATGCTGCCTGTCATGCAGCTGCATGGCCAGCATTCCAGTATTAGCAGCCTTTTGCCCGAGTTTACTCTCTTGCTGAGAAACAGGCTGAGAAAAAAGCATTTTTTCCTCAAAGCTTTCTGTGGTGACCTACAGGGGGAAATCTTTCCATTGTCTTCCCTGGTGATCAGCCTTCCATCAGCAAGCACACTTCCAAACACTCAAGCTGAGGTTGAACAAAGGACTTGAGGTTCTTAAAAGTGGTTTTGGTAAGACGGAGGTACCAAAACCGCAGTCATGGGCAGCCAGCACTGCCCTGGATGTGCCCAAGTGCTTTAGACACTTTGCATTTCCACTTGTGCTACGGAAGGTGCCTGGAATTGTGCCACATGCCTGGAGCTGTGCTCTCCTTTCAACACCCAAACTCCTGCCTTAATCTGGCAGGAATCCAGGAAAGAGCTATTCCTTCAAGCCTCTCGGACAACTCACGTCACCCAGTCCCTGTGCTCAAGGCACATTTACACTGACAGGATCAGGCTCCTCACAAAATGCAGCTGCAGTGGTGCTTAAAATAAACAAACGGAAACCAAATGCCTGGCAGTTGTGGTCGTGCTACTGCTGTCTTTTGTATTTTCCACGTGGCTGGAGGACCCACTCGGCTCAGTGCTGGCATTCAAGGTGGGTTCCCACCCATGTCACACACCTCAAGGGAGACTGCCCTAACTACCGCACTTGTCAATTATTCCTTGTGAAAAAGGAAGGGTGCCTTCTCCACCCTTCCTTTCTCAGCCCTTCCACTTGTGCAGCCAAGAATTCAAAACTCACTGAGCCAAAAGAGGAAGGGAAAGACCATGTAGCCATCGGCTCAGGTTCTCCTCTGAGCTCCCTGCTTGCAGCACCCGCTCTCCCGAGGAGCCTGCATCCCCCCAGGGCTGGAGGAGAAACTCGTGAGCCACATACAAGCCTCTGCCGTCGCTTAAGTGTCCAAATGTCAGGCACGGGAGTGCTTATTGTTCAAGGATATGCAGATGCCGTGGGTCTAGCCCCAACACATACGAGCAGAAAGCAGCCATGTACTGCTCTGGGCCAGTTTCAGATGAAAGTTATATATAACCTTATCTGAAGAAGTAGCTATGAGGTAAAAGGTTTTGGGCTTAAACACATAGTTTTTAAAATACAGCTGTAACGGAAGAGGCTGCTAAGCTATGTGTGATGAGTTCACACCTTAATGTGAAATGTTTAAACAGCATCACAGTAGGATTTAAATGCACTCCCCCATCTCTTGGTAATCGTTTCTCAACAGAGAGGATTGAATGAGGACAGAAAAACAATGAGTTCCCTCAGCTGCAAAGCTCCTCTCACTTCTGCAATGGCTTTAATCTGTGCTTTAGGAAGCAAAAATATATTTTGTTGCCATCGCTCATTCACTCCCCACGAGAATAGGATTAATTACTTTTGCCACTTTCAACAAGAAACCATATTGCCAGCAAATAACTAACATTTCCTGCTGCAGATTTGGCCTGACTTCATGTGAAATCAGTCCTGTTTCTCTCTCACTGCTCTGCAGTGCCTCTTCTACCGTTCAAAGGTGCCTGTGCCTGACGCTGTCTCAGTGCCAGACTGTATGTGGTCACTGCCCCTTCCCCCTCCTGCAAGCTAGTCCACGGACTGCTCAGGACATGCTTATCCCTTTGTGTTTCCTACACCTTTCCCATGGCACCATCTTTCAGGGCACAGGCACTTCTTACTTGCCTGACCTGCCTAAACACGCACCAGCCAGAGCACAGCTGCAGTGGGTAAGAGTGGTTAAACACTGCTCAGCCCCTGTGATATCCATCACGTGCTCTCGCTGGAATTTCCCTCCTGCTCTAATATGTGTTGTCTCGCTGCCGCACACGCTGTGGAAGGCATAGCTTTCCTTCCTCTGAAGCATCTGTTGAGACCGCTGACAAAAGGCAGGATATTGCTCTGATGAAGCCTGATGTCTTTTGCTCTGTGGCAATCTAATAAATGCATGTTAATCGAGCTAACTTGAAATCCCTGATAAAGTGACTGTTCAGTGCTTCTTCCAGGTATTAGTTCTCTTTCCAGTTAGAAAGAAAGAAAGAAGAAGGAATCGCCATGGCTGGTCTTTGCACCCTGACACCATTATTCAACTGAGTAAAACTCTCACATCACTGTGCACGTCTTCACCACGAACCAGTGGTTTCTTTTTTTCTTTTTTAACTGTAAAATAGTTCTCAGAAAAAATGATTGCACCATGAATTTATGAGATGCAGCTATCCAAGATAATGTATTTTTATCATTTACTGTGGCTAAAAATGTTTTTTATCTAGATGCAAAGATGCTGAGACGTCCTGGGCAAAGTCGAAATGGGGTTGATATCGATGTGGACGAGGAACCTGAGAATTACTGACGGATCTGGGAAACATCGTATTCTGCTTATGAAGAGTAAACAGGAAAAAAACCCCAAACACAAATTATTTTATGAAAGCTCAGCAAGCCAGAAAAAAACCCCCAAACCCCAAACCAAACAGAAAACCCCAAAACCCAATAACTCAGCCTGAAATGAGAAAGTGTAGAGTCCAGTTCTAGTTCAAAGGCAATTATAATTTCTCAGAGCCCAACGCAAACTGGGATTAGCTATGGCTTGATTTGCAGGGGATCGTAGGACTGCCGTGCATTCTTCCACTGACTTCCGGGAGGAGGGGAAATAAGGAACTTTGCTTTTAGTCTGACATTAGACTTTTTAAGAAGCCAGTTCTGAACTTTTTCTCTCTTTGACTACTCGTTAGGATGTTCTACACGTGGAGCCCCCCAGCCCAAACTCTTCAGTTCCTTAACAGGTTTTAAAGACAGAGGCATTATCGCAGTCTCAAAAGCTTTCTTCTGAATCTCCCAAACAGGTTCTCAAAGGTTTTCTTTTTAAAGCAGCAAAAATTGAAAGTTACAATCAAAGTAAAAACCCATTCAAAGTTTGTGGGATACTTGTTTTCTCAATGGAGGTAGGACTGTTGTGATCTGGCTCCTTAATCAGGTATCTTAGCTAAAGGTGCACTGTGTGTGCGTGAAGTCGTTTGCAAGACATGTTTGCGGTAAATGCCCCCAGTGTTTGCACACACAGCTCAAACGCACTTCAAATGGGCCTGGGTTCTGTGCGAAAAGTTAAACAGCCCTCAAAACAATGTGGAATGTTTGCATGGGGTTTTGCCAGTTAAAGCTCGGATTTAAGCCTTAATGAATAGATAGGAGTTGTGGTACTGGTTCAAGGGTAGTGCAACTGGTAGTTGCGCTTTTCCTCTCCAAGTACAACTGTAATATGGGGGAAAAATAAATTTAAACTGACTCAAAGGCAACAGATGTTCCTCCTTCTAGCTCATTAATCCTATATCTGATCACCAACTTATCCCATAAGGCAACTGATACCTCAGCTTCAGAAATACCATTTATGGAACTGGTAGTTTGATACAATCCACATTATTGATAGAAAATTAAATAGGTGAGAAGTTAAAAAGTGAGAAAATAAGAAAAAAGTAAGAAAAACAGGATGTAGCTTAACCATTGTGTCATCCCAGAATATGAAGGATGCTTTCTGCTCAAAACATGGCAAAACTGCAGAATGCTGCAGATGTAATTCAGATATTATTATAATAACCTGCATTTCCTCCCCAGGTGTCAGGGAAAAACAGTGACTGATGAGTGAAAGACAAATTTGAAAGAGAAAATAGAAAAAAAAGGAGACAACCTAAAAAAAAGGAGACAACCTAAATACAGAGATACTGGAGAAATCATCAAAAGGAGACGTAGTGACTGAAAAAATCAACAGGGCCAATAAATTACCATTGCCAAGGAAATCTTGACTCTGCTATCCACATAAGCTGCCTGTAATAGTGAAGACTTACTCATCCCTTCCAACACACAGCTGGATTTAACAGTCCTCGTGGGATGCGAGCAAAGGACAGCATTCTCCAAAATGGGAAGCAGGCCCCATGTCTGACACACAGTCCTGTTGGCTCCTGCTCTGCTCCCTCCCACCAGTTTCAGAAGACCAAATCTACCTTCTTGCGGGATGCCACAGCTCTTGCCATGCCTCTTCCCAGCTCTCCTTTGCCTTGCTGTACTGTAGGTCTTCAGCTGTAGCTCTGTCCATACCCACAGGAAGGTGCAAACTTGGCGTTCATAACTGGTGGTGTTCAGTTTCAGTGGAGTCCAAGCGCAGTTAGGCAGTTAGCACAAGAATGATCGTTTACAACAGATCGTTATAAGCGAAAAAAAACGCAAAACAGATTATGCTTAGCTAACGTTTCTCAGGAAGGACCGAGATAAAGCTGCTCTATCTTCAGGTACATACGTGCACCTCTACCTTTGGGCAGGGAAATTAAACGAGCTCCCAAGACTTTATCCCGCTCTGTTAGAACCATGGAAAGTAGTGATAGGAGCAAAACCTTCTCATGTCTTTTCATTATTCCAATAACCACTGAAATCCTTGTTGTAGATGCTTCAATTTGTAGATACTGCCAGTGCTGTTTCTGACCTTGATGAAATGATAAAATGATTGTTCCATGAGCCTGTTTTCTCCCATGAATCGTTCTCCCTGGAGTCCTTTACCAGGCAGGAGCTACCCAGAGTAGACCTGAAATGCGACTGTTGCTGTTAACCTCTTGGTGTTAGATGTTGATGTCGCTGAACTCATTTTTTTCCCTCAACAGGTTTACATCTTCATATCTAGGCCCATGCCTAGCCCTGTGTTCATGCTTGTAAGACACCTCGGTTGTCCTACACAGCACCTGCCAGGCCTTTTATTGCAGCAGTCCAGCATGGTGTTGCCATCTCTGCAGAATTTCTGGGGATGGAGACACCTGCTAAACTCTTTTAGGGGGAAATACCCCATTTGTAGCACAGTCTTGTCCTGCAGAGCATGAATAGAAGTTATTTCCATTGCAGTCCCACTGTTTTCTCTTCCCGGAACTCTTAGCTCTTCTGCACCCTCTTTACTGCCTGGACACCGGGGAGAGCCTTCCAGCCTGGATTCCTGTTAGCCCTGTGGCCTGCCAGCAGCACGAACGGCTGCTTGGGCCTCAGCCCACGCGCTGCTGGCTGCACACACTGGGTTGTTACTTTGAAGGACGGCCAGTGAAGTTGCAAAGGATTTCGTCTTCAGCTGCAGTTGGTTTTGGTTTAGGGCAGAAGACACGAAAGGGGCTTACAGCGGATTAGCTCTAGTGCCAAGCCCCTACCAGTACTTCGACATATTGAGTTTAGTTGACTTGCTTTTTACTTTTGCTCGTGTGGTTTGATCTGTGCACCAATCTCATTTGTGTACGTTAGCAGTCTGACCTCATTCTTGTCAGGTTATTCCTAGTTTTTATAATTAACTTCTCTGTTTGCTGAAACCTTTGCTGCTATCTACCCAGATGAAGTGAAAGGGGAAGCACAGTCTTGTGAAGCAAATGTAATGAAGAACATGGGTGGAGGTTGCTCATATTTGTTAGGAGGGTGTTTTCCAATCTTGGGAATTCCCCGTGGAGTTCACTGCGTTTTGTGTCCCCGTTTGCATGAGAATGCTTACCCTTTACTTTGCAGCCATCACGTGCAGGGTGCAGCAGCCTGCAACGTCACAGACAATATATGGGACACTGGCACATCGATGGCTTTTGAAGTAGCTTCATTTTCCTTCCAGCCTTCCTGGTGCCCACTCCTCTGCCTCTCCACATGTGTTAAATCATGATGTGCGCTCCTGTGCTGGTAAGCAATGTCACGTAACGGATGGGAACTCCTTTGGCCTACTAAAAGGAAGTACTGCAAACATGCAAATACTTGGAACTCAGAACCGTGGCTCTTCCCACACCAGTTTCAGGAGCTTTTCCCTGCTGACCCAGGCACTGCCGCACTTTGCAGTTATCCCATCTGCTGGCTTAGGCGGGAGGGTGAGCTGCAGGCATAGGAATGCCCCAATGGTTCCAATACAGCTTGAAAATCTCACTTCCTGAAAGCCAGATATTATATTTCAGGTAGGATCCCAATGGCAACAACCTGAGGATGTACAAGTTCACAACACTAGTGCAGACTTTCATCACCACTACTCTTACAACTGGCTTGCCAGTACAACAGGGGTTAGTCACCAGGATGGAAGAGTTGACATAACTCTAGCAGATTGCTTCCGGGCTTATTTTGCTCCCCTCAGTCTGATGACCTGATACTAGAAGATCCTCATGCAGAGGGCTCTAAAACCTTTTACTTGCATAACCTTTACATTTGGTTGGATCTCACCAGACTGTGCCAGTCTTTCTCCCCCAGGAACACCGCCGGGCAGTGAGCAATGGCAGCTAGCATAAAGCTCCTAAAGGCACATAAAGCTCCTAAAGGCACATAAAGGATGTGTTCCCTACAGGTAAGAAAAAGGAATCACATGTGCAGCCTTGCAGCAGCTGCTACCGGGTTACTCACTGCTATATAGACCCCCTCGGAAAGGGAACTTTGGCAAGCCTCTTGGAAAAACTGGGCAAAGAAATGAAAATTGCCACCGACAAAAATAAGCGTGCATCCCCCGCCAGGTCCCTCCCCCACAAAACTTTCTGTTATCCCCTCCAAAAGGCCGTGGATTCTGTGTGTTGAGGGATTCTGAACTGTAAGGGATGGCAAAGAAGTTTTAGCAAAGACAACCAATGAAGCTATTTTTAGTATCAGTTGCATGGAAAATACTTCTTGGAGGTTCTGGTGTGTTAGAGTAGAAGACATATTTCCTCCTTTTTAGTTTCTGCTGAAAAGCAGAACTTCAGAAGTAAATAACAATAACAAAAGAGCAACGGTTCTGATGGGTAAGTACTTGCGGCTGGTATTGGCAAGCCCCAAATCTCCTATGAGAAAATCTTCTCAGAGTTTCATCCAGTTCCAGAGATTGAAGGTGCTCAGCTGGTCTGAATAAAATCTGGGGTGAGCTTCCAAGGTTTTGGGTACCCCAGACTCCAAAACATTCTAAGATTTGCTTTCTCCCTTTCTCTTTCTGCTGTCAGAGAGGAATATTTTCATTCCTGTAAAAACACTTGGATATGAATGTTTTCAGTTCATTATCTCTTCACAGTTTCAAGAGCCCACGGAAGGGAGTGGGTGTTGTGGGATGTAGTCAGTGATGAACTAAGACAGAACCAGCAGGCTTCTCTATTAGGAAATGCTCCTGTTTCGAATTAAAACCCTATCTATTTCAAACAGAATCTGCCTCTCTTTTGGACAAAAGTAACATGCGCGTCTGTACTAGGACCAGAGGAAATTATTAACAACATGGTTTAACTATGCTGTGTCATTCTAGCTCTGTAACAGCAAAAGAGTCACTAGTAAGCAATGATATTTCAGTTGCCATAAAAATGCAGGCAGGTAATCAGAAATTATTTCTCACAGTATGCCCAGTTTTTACCTTTTCAATATGCTTTCTTTTTCTTTTTTCACAAGGGAAAAAATGATTACCATCTGGGGGCACAGAGTTTTGAAATGTTTGCCATTCTGTATTCCTCTTTTTGTTATCTGATTTATAGCATGCAAGAGGATTTTAGAATAAACGACATATCTATGTACTTTAATCTGCATATATGCTTTTCACTTGCTATTCTAAGTGCTTGTACTCCTTTCAATAAACCCGTCTAATTCTCCATAAGAAGAAAGACAATCAGGATACAAATATTTACTTTCTGTTTGTCATAGTACAGCTTTTGACAAAACTCATATAGCTTCTTGGTAGTATCTTTCACGGAATATCTGCTTTTCCATACTACGAAAGCTTGAGCTGACAGCAAAATAAATTTGCTATCCATGCTACAACAGGAAATCTAAGTCTTTATTTCAGGCAAATGTTAATAATCATATAATATTAGTGATACTAGAAATAATTTAGACGTGCAATTGTTTTTTCCCCTGGTTCCCACTAAAAGGGCTGTAATTTGTTTCATTGGAGATTGTTTTTTTTCCTCATGTGACTCCTTCCCCCGTACATGTGGAAAATGTGCATATCTAAAAAAAAAACCTGCTTCAAATGTCCTGTGACCTAAAACGCATTGATGCTGTTATTGCCTGGGAAGACACAGAGCGGCAACCTAATTTTGGATTTTGGAAAAGAACTCGGAAAGGAAGCAGAAGCATGAAAAAGGCACAATAACATGTTTCTACATGTGTTCACTCTTGCATGTTGAAACAAGCTTTCTAACAGACAAACAGGCAAATCTGGAGTTATTTTTTTGCATTAAAGCCATGAGAGCGTGTATTGCTCAACTATTCATTACGTAACGGCGGCAGCGCTGGCACCGACGTGCTGCAGCAGCTAACATCCAGGCTGCGGCTGCAGTTACACACCCCATGCCGCCCAAACCGGCAGGTAGGCTCTGCGGACTCCAGCAGCTTAGGCCATCCTCTTACCACGGCGGTTGCTCCACACAGGCTTCTCATTTCTAAAGTGGAGGACACAAAAGTCATGCTGCAGACCTGCCCCGGGAAGGTCTACGAGTAACTGATCCCGAGCAGCACAAATATAGCTGAGGTCAAGCCCCTTCTCTGAACTCCAGGAAATATTGCCCATGCTGTTTTGCAGGAGCCAAGCTCTCCTCTAATACAGGTAATTATGGTAGCAAATATTTCTGGCAAGCTCATTATTCTGGTAAGCAATAACCGAGAGCGGGAACAGTCTTAGGCATGCTATGCAAATCGAAGTTTTACCTACATAATTAGGGCAAATAGATCTACAGGGAAAGTACATCTGTAACCAGTGCAACTGTCTGCAAAATCCCTTGAGTCAATTTGGTTTTATCAGCAGAAAAAGCCACTTCCTCACTCCTTGCCTGCAGGATAACGGATATGCAACACTGGCAAGCAAGGTTCAAATCCTCCAGGCTGGCTACACCATAGGCCTCTTCCAGTACCAAGCGTGCATGGTACCGGACAGGTCACTTAGAAGTTTCTGAATGTAGCTGAGTCTTACAAGAGTCCAGACAGCAGATGTCCCTCAGTTTCAGACAGGAAAATATTATCCCCACTTTGCAACTGGGTAAATTTAAGCGCGAAGAACTTCAACAGAACTATTCTGCAGATTTTGTATGACTTGGGACTTTAAATCTCTGTCTTGGTCCTACACCTCTTGTATAACAACCTGCCCTAAACCAGGCTGCCAGAACAATTTATGTGTGTGAGTACAGAGCAGCAACAGTAACTGCATCTCTTCTGTTAGGCAGACCTATTCTGGAAGTATACAGTGTATTTTCACAAGCACCCTTTTTTATTGCTATAGTTTACCTTTGTGACTGCAATGCTTCACATACCGACATGTGCAAGTGCAGCTAGGATTAACTTCATCTCTCCTTTCCGCAAAGATTGTGGCTTTTGCTCAAATCAGTCAGGTCTACTAGTGACAACCGAGTGAGGGATGAAAGCGTTATAGATGGAAGTTCACGCAGACAAGAGAGCATCTGCAGAAGAGTTGATGATATTAGCATTCCACAAATGCTAGGTGGGTCAATCAGTGAACTGCATCTGAACTGCTGTTCCCAAATGAGGCTCTGCTTAGCTTGTCAGGCTGCAGAGTATTATTGTGCAGTGATTTAATGTTAAAGACAACTTTGTGATTGGATAAATTCCAGCAAATATGTTCCCATTGCTGATGAACAACTTTAAAAGTCAGCTAAACAGGATGTACCGATAAACACTGCAACATCCGCCAAAAGCTCGCTATGGCTTTTCACGAAGCCCATATAAATAATTTTAAAATAAACATTTGACAGTCTCCCAAGTTCTACCAACCTCCTTCGACAATTCATGGAAACAGGACCGCCTGTAAAGCACAGCTCTGCGTTATCGGGGGTATTCCTTTAGGGCATCCTGATTTGAATCACAGCCATTAGTTTTGGGTTTCTGAGCAGTCAGACATCAACACCTATATTGTCCCCAAGTCAGGTAGTAGCTGCAGTGATGTTCTACTTCACACTCTGAAACCATGACAGAGCCGAGAGTTTAACTGCTGAGCTACAGGGACAGTCGTGTGGTGCAAGCAAGGGGCTGATCCTGAAGAGGCAAAGCAGGGCAGATTCCTGGTGGCTTTCTGAATATCCAAACCATTAGATCCTCTAAGTGGGTAAAGTCCTAGCCTCCCGACTGCATTTACCCCCTGGGATAAGGGTGAGGCTGGATGTCACCCCGTTGCTTGAAACAATTTAAGAAGTGCCACCATTTGACATTGCTGGCAGCGAACTCCAGCAAGCGTAAACTGAGCTGCCTGCTTATTTAGTTCAAGAGAAATGTCAACCAGGGCTCACACGAGCACTATAAAAAGCCATTGGGAAGTTGGACTTCATCAACAAGAGGATTTGGCACTGGGTGAAACAGAGCAACCGCCAGCCGAGGCTCACACACAGCAACGACTGTCTACAGCTCCTCGAGCAGGAGGCGAGAGCAAAGCTGAACTTCCCAGGGAGAGGCAAGCGGAAACCTCGGGAGTGTTTCCATGGTCGGCTCGGAGCTGTGCTTGGAGAGGAGGAAGAGTGGGAGAGGAGGAAGGGGTGCCCTGCACAGAGCAGCACCCAGCTCCACTTGAAACCTTGTCCCGCAGCAGCCCGAGGGGTGCCGAGCCATCCCGGCGGAGCAGCGGGAGAGAAAACGCCGAGGACGAAGGCACATGAACCCCATTTTGGGGCAAATGTGCGTACGCCTGGCCGGGACTCAGCTCAGCAGAGCTGGGAGCCGAGCAAGCGAGTCCCACAAAGGCAGGTAGGGGCTGCGAGCCCGGCGCCCCAGCAGCAGCGGCCCCGGCGCTGAGCTGCAGGCAAAGCAGCACCTTGCAGCGCCCTGTGATGTCATTCAGGTCGCTGTGCACATGTAAACAAGGCTGGTGCAGTGCAGCCCTGAGGACACTCCACTTCCTCCTGACAGCACGGTTGCACTTAGCTGGGTTTCTGCCTGAAAAGGTAAGGCTGCTTTTAAGCTCTCTCTTTGTGATCTAGAACCAACGTTAACGAGCCTATGCTGTTTCCTACAAAACCGTTGCGCTCCTCAGGCTTTTTCTTAGGGGTTGGCTCTTGCCAGGAGGAGATTTGTGGTACTTTGAGTCTTGAAAAAACAGCAGCCCTCTTTGGGCGCCAATCCTCTGTATGAACACATGGAGGAGTTGAAACAGCAGCTGCACGAGATTGCTGTTGCTAGAGAAAATAAAATGTTATAGCGTGGGCAATTAGCAGTTCTCCGACTGATCTCCAGTGTCATTACTAGGCGCAATTTCTTTCCTTTTGCCTGATTTCTCAGGGAATATCTTTTATTTTAAAATCATACTTGACAGTAAGGGAAACTTGCAAATCTGTTTTTTCTAATGGTGATTTATAATACCACGAAAAAAATCGACACGCTGTCTTTGTGCCATCCAATGCTCTTTGGCTGAATTGCGATAGTCAGAAATTAATATTAGTCAGGTGGGCACAAAATGACAAAAATAGCAAGATTGCTTGGCCTTGTTTTTGTTAATGAGAATCCAGAGGCGGTTTTAATTCATAATTCAGACTGTGTTCACTGGTCTGGATTAAAACTTAACTTACTTCATGGACTGAAGCTTTTAAACTGTGCTGTGTAAAAGGTGGTCTGCTGGTGGGCTTGCATTCGCTTGCACCGGCAGCTCAGCTCTGATGGGAGCACAGCAATGCAGCACATATGCACTTTGGCCGTTATAGACAGGATTCATAGCGGGTGGTCCCTGAATCTGAAATTTCTTAAAGTAAATCAAGAGAACTGCACCAAAGGTGAGTCTATGTCCGATCTGGCTTGCCACAGATTTATGTAGGAGAGGACTTAGCAGCATGCTGGAGCAGTAGGATGTGTGAAGTAAGAGGGTGATTTTTGTTGAGGGCATGTTTTCTGGTGTCAAGTGAAAGAGCTAGCTCCTTGGCTCCGGTGCAAATATCACCAGCCATGGGAACTGCATCCATGATGGAAGTCCATCCGTGGGTCAGCCCTCGCCCAGCCTGGAGCAAACGCTCCAGCCACGCTGCCGGGGTCCCGCTGCGTGTGCATGCCCTGCTTCTTCGGCTGCCGGAGCTGCAGAAGTGAGAATTAGACTAGTGGTCCAAAATGAAAACATCTCATCACAACAGATCAGACGACCCAGATCTGCTCTTTTTTGTGGAAGAAGAAACCCAGAAAAAGTACCCTTAACTGTAGGACTTTCCACGTCGGACTGCAGAGGTTTCATACTGAAGTACGAGTGCAATAGCGTGAGAGAGGTTCACAGCCGTGCAATGAGGGCAGAGTGTAGAGGCATTTGTGTCTTAATCAAATGAATTAACCCGCCTGCTGATGGGCATGCCAGAAAGATCCAGGACTCTGGAATGACATTCCTGTGCTTCTCAGTCCTATCAAGATGAACATCTTTTTATAGGAAATGCCACGTTTAGTTTCCAAACTTCCAGCTTTAAGTAATAATGTGCACACTTAATTATGTCCTTATTCTGAGGCAACAGCCTCAGAAATACACACTCTAATTAAAATGTAAGGAACAGTAGTTAGATAACAGCGTATTTATTTACTACCGATTTTTCTGAAGTTTCGTATTCTGAAAACAATGTTTTAGTAGGAGCTGTCTCCCTGCGATACGTAAATAAGCGTCTACAAAATCTGATGCAGATTTTCAGCCTTGCTAACTTTGCTGTACACACATCATGCAGCAAATGACTTTGCTTTCTTAACAGCTTTGGAGACCTAATTTCAGGCCGACATTCAGTGGTATCTCCATGTGTCTGCTTTTGTGTACAGGCAGGAAGATAAGGGCACAGTGTAGGATTAAGCTTCAATCTGAACAAGAGAAGTGGGAGGAAGGGCAGAAATGCAGTTGTTTTGTAGTCTCCTGTGCATATGCCTGGGTGCGTTTTGTCTAAAGAGATGGTTTAATCTCATTATATTTTTATGACTTTATAATGAAGTCATTAATTCTCAGAAAGTGCCCCGTTCTGATGAGCCAGCAGGCATCACCCATGTATATATTAATTGTGTTAATGCTTTTGCACTGCCAGCCAGGTCGTCCTGCTCACTCCACTTCATTGTAAAGGGCCTGACCCCGAGTTCGCTGAATGGAAGGGAGAGGCTTTTTCTGACTCCACGGGTCATACGTCTCCTGTTCATCAATCACGGTGTTACATTTGCTCGGGGTGGTGGGGATGGGACGTCACCTGCATTTCCACAGGTTGGGTTCTATAACCTGTTGGCTCCAAGGTTCAAAGCAGCTCCCCGTTCTCCATCAAAGTGCAGTTTATCAGGACTGTTCTACCTGTAAATACCAGCAATATGGGAGCATTTTTTTCCCCTAATATCAGTTATTCAGCAACACGAGAGTTTTTCAGTTTGGGATCACCCTAGAAGACAGCAACACAAACTCATGAGAACATAGTCACACCAACTCAGACAGCCCTAGTCCCTTGGGCGTTAGAAAAATACCTTAAAGAGGAGGACAAAGAAATGAAATCTTGATTAACTCTGACACCTTGTGGACAATTAGCAGATGAAGCTGAAGGCCGAGGGGGAACCTCTTTGTGCTGTGGCCTCCACCATGGCCTCAGGCATGCTGCAGCCCTCGCAGCTCAGCCCTGTGCTCATCTGCATGCCTGGGCAGAGTCTGCTGCAATCAGAGAGTGAAGGCTGAATTGTGGTATCGAGCGTGTGTGCTCAGCATCACCCTCATGTTACAGCAGGTACATCCTGGACATGTCGGTTTACCCTAAATTGCTCCATTCAGAGGCCAGTTTGAGTCAGCAGCCTGAACTTGATTATTCTGATTGCTGATGTTGCGGTCTCGTCCTTAGCTGTCACATGAAATGTAAATAGGGGCCAACTGTATCTAGGGACCTCAATAAGCAAACTGACTGTTATGACTCATTTGAACTGAAGAACATGTGTCTACTGGCCAGCATTTAAATATGAGTGTCCTTAAAATAGAACATTTTGCAAATGTCCCCGATCCTCCATGGTTTCAGTGGCCATCTAGCGCTTGTGTTTTTGGAGGAGCACCAGCCAGTCAGCCTAACCTTGACATCCAAGGGAAACCAGGCAGCTAGTAACGTTGAAAGTGGCTCTTTAATGGCTTCTTGGCAAAGTGGGAGGTCACCTGAAGGGACAGAAATTGGGTGTAGTGAGCAGCACTCTTACCAGAGACAAGGGCAGCAGATGGCATGTCCAGCTAGAGAGCTGCAGGCGAACCCGATGGAAAGGGATCACAAACATCCCGAGCACCAGAAATTCCCAGCACTCTCTAGAAATGGGATCTAACCCAAATTTACTGCTCTGAGAAGCAACATCCTGAGTGAACATCCTAGGGCTCAGCTCCGTGCCCTGTCCACTCCCTGTCTCAGTGTCCTGAAGAGCACCAGAAAGGAAAGCAGGAGGCCTCCGACGTTGCTTCTCAGACCAGGGGAGATAAGGCCATGGGCCAGATGCAACTTCCCCCCTCATTTCCAGCATCTTTTGAGCCCTATTCCCTCCTCATGGACATGTTCTGGCCTTGTGATACGAGCAAGGCTGTGGTGTCCTGGGACGGCGGCAGCTGGGAACACCCCACCATGGAGCAGAGCATCTTGTCCCAGAGCAACCTTGGGGTGAGGGTTACTGGGAGTGAACTGCAGACTGGAGGGATTGCCCTGGAGGGACAAAACCAGCCTGGGAGGGGTGCTCTGAGGCACCTGGCCTCAGTGTACTCGTGCCATCTTGGTGAAGGAGGGGCTTCTCAACTGCAGCATTTCTTTGAAGTTTGGTGCAACTGAAGGATGTAGCCTGGTTGCGAAAGCAGGAGGTGCTGCAGGAGATAAATATGCAGACCTTGCCTTTTGAAGAGTGTGAGAAAACGAAAGATGAGCTTAAAAAGAAAAGCGAGGAAGTTGGCAGCAGCATCTGTTCAGGGAGCACGCAGAAGCAGTGGTTAGGTGGCCCTGCCTGCCGTCAGCATCAGCCAGAGCCACTGCACCCACGGGGAGGGTGGCCTGTGTCCCGTGCTGGGACCTTGCCACGTCTGGGCATTTCTGGGGCCTGAGTTACAACCCTTCCATAGCAGCCTTGAACAGTGTCTGTACGAACTGCCAAGTCCAAGTACCGCAACGATTAACAAGCCGAAAAACCAGCTCTTTGTGTTCTTCGTCACTTGAGAGCTCTAAATGCTACTCTTTTTTTGTAACGTGAAGGAAAAAAACCATTAGTAACAGGGTACGAGTTACTAATATCTACCTACAGAGACACTTTTTCTGGCAAACGCCCCTTGCCAGTGGTGCAGGACATGAGTCAGAAGGAATGAATCAGTGTCTGCAGTGCCACATGAAATAGGAAGCTGATACTCAATTTTAATTGTTGTATTAGACACAGGAGGGAATCACTGTAGGGAGAATTATAACCCTGTGGGGAAATACCTGATAAAACCAAACTCCTCCTGCCTGTGTTGCCTTACTGAAGACAAGTCCCAGTTACAAAAGCTGACAAAAAAAAGATGGCCCAACAGTTCAACATGTGACATTTTGTCATACATACTCATCTGAATCAAAGGAGAGCCAGAAATTGGAAGCATCTAAAAATAAAACTATCTGATGGAAAAAAGTGTTAAACTGAGGCTGCTAGGGTGATGAGAAATGGAAGTTGGTAATCTCATTAGCTTTCTGCTTGTTACATTAGCTTTAATACATAGCAGCACACTTCAGGAGCACTGGCTGCACTTAGAACAGTCAAACTTCTCAAGCCCACTCCCTGCTACCGTTTTCCACATGGCCTGTCCCCATCATGCCAGAGAAGGTGGGTCCCTGAGGTCCATGATGGGGTCAGGAGATGTGCCACCTGTGCAATGCCTAATGTACAACTTAAGGGCAGGTATGATTCAGTGGTTGGCATCCACATTTGATCGTTATGCCATGTGGTTGCTCACACACACAAGCTGGGCTACAGCACAACTTTCTTCCGTGTATTCCTCCCCTGCTACCCAGAGATCAAACCACAGATGACCTTGAGCTGCCAAAAAGATAGGCACCTTTTCCTACTGCTCTATTAGCAGTATGGCACAGCTTCACCCGTGCTTATGGCACTTGGGCAGACCAGCAAGGGGACTGACAGGACAGGAATGGTCCCCCCACCTCCGCATGAATAGTGGGAGACCTCAGAAAGGGCAGCTTTGAAGAAGGCAGCAGGATGTTTTATACAGACGACATTTCCAAACCTCTACTTTGTACTGAATAGTCAAATAGGAAACGCAAATGTGAATATCGACAACTCTTGTGGTGCCTTTGCCTTTACAGCCCCTGTTTTTGTCCTCTGCAGGAATGACCCACCCACCCTATACCACAACAGATGTTTCCAGCGGCCCAGTCATGACACAGAGCAACCAGACCTGCTCCAGTCACAATATAACATTCAAAAACAGCCTGTACGCAGCCACTTACACCATCATATTCATCCCCGGCCTCCTGGCAAACAGCGCTGCCTTATGGGTCTTGTGCCGCTTCATCAGCAAGAAGAACAAAGCCGTCATCTTCATGATCAACCTGGCCGTGGCCGACCTGGCTCATGTCCTCGCGCTGCCGCTGAGAATATACTATTACATTAACTCCACGTGGCCTTTTGGGAGATTCCTTTGCTTACTGTGTTTCTACCTGAAGTACCTCAACATGTACGCCAGCATCTGCTTCCTCACCTGCATCAGCATTCAGAGGTATTTCTTCCTGTATCAGCCATTCAAAGCCAAGGACTGGAAGCGGCGGTACGATGTAGCCATCAGTACTGTGGTGTGGCTCTTTGTTGGGGTGGCGTGCTTGCCATTCCCCATTATGCGCAGCTACGGCCTGGCCAAGAACACGAACACCTGCTTTGCAGACCTTCAAGTCCAGCAGATCGACAGCAAGACGGCCATCGTGCTGCTGATAGGCACGGCAGAGCTCTTTGGGTTCATCGGCCCTCTCATCATTATTTTATTCTGTACTTGGAAAACAAAAGACTCTCTTCGGGGCTTCCGGATACCGCTGCAAAACAGCAGCGAGAGGCGGAAGGCTTTAAGAATGGTTTCCATGTGTGCCATTGTGTTCTGCGTGTGTTTTGCACCATACCACATCAACTTCTTTTTCTACATGTTGGTGAAAGAAAACGTCATTACAGACTGCTTCCTGAGTACCATCACGCTCTACGCCCAACCCTTTTGCTTAAGTCTTGCGAGTCTGGACTGCTGTTTGGATCCGATCCTGTATTTCTTTATGACTTCAGAGTTTCAGGACCAGATATCGAGGCACAGCAGCCTGGTCATCAGGAGTCGGCTCATGAGCAAAGAGAGCGCCTCATCATTTAAGGAATGACAAGGAAGCCAGCTTAAAAGAATTAAGAAATTTCATATGAAATCTGGGACTGTTCTGTGATACTCGATTACCAACTCGTTTGTGGAAGATCCTGCAAGTTTATTTGGGGAACTTTGCGTCAGTGGAAATCTTTCGATATATAGAAGATAAAACTCTGTTTAAGACTGATGTGTTGGGAGCTGATGAGTGACCCAACTGGTGTGACTACACCTCCTGCTGTGCCACCCACACCTGACCTAGCTGGACTAGAAAATATACAGGAGGAAGTGACAAAGCTTTTGCTACGAAATGGTGGAAACGTCTCAGGAGCTTTTCTTCTATTGTCCCAACTCCATGGCTCTGTGATCAAGCCAAAGGCAATCCCACATCCATACACTGATATCCGCTGAAGTGTCTTCTCTACTAAAAACACACAACGCATACAAGAACCTGAAAATGGCCAGTAATAATAAACAGCAGTTTTGGTCTTCACACTCAAGGCTGCAGACGCATGAAGGTTGGCAGCTTGCTTCAGCACCGCAGCCCCGGCTTTAAGTGCTTCCCACTGGTCACCACACTTACCTCTGCTTCACCTTTCCCGCACTCCCCTTCCTGCTCTTGTTCATTATTTCCTCCTCACCCAGCTCTAAGTCTGCTTCTCAGCTGCTGCCGCAACCCGTAACTTGCACCTACAGCTGGTGCAAGACCCTCTGCAAGACAAATTCTCCCGACAACTCCTCGAACACTCCAGAGAGTGGGACCTTCCTTCGTCCGAGCGACTTTCTTCCCCTCTGAGCTGCCCCTGAGGGCAAAGGGGGCAGCAGCACGTGGCCTTCGCCCTTGGACCCCGAGGCGCAAGACCACCGGGAGCAGGTTGCGGGCTGGGCGCAGCCGAACTCGGCATCGGTGCAGGCGGATTTGATGATGCTGGTGGTACTGTTCGGGTCCTCGCTCTTCTGCGTACGGCTTCTTCACCTCAGCGGTACCTGCGATGGATCCGCTCAGTGAAATCTCTGCTCAATGGGTTCAGTTGGCACAACTTTTTAAAAAGAGATGTGTCCTTGGCAAGGTGATTTCATTAACTGAGCATAGGCTAATTTCTTAAGTAAATAATTAATTGTGATTTTTTCCACCAGCTCCTCTCACATCTTTACGTTTACATTTTTATAACTTCATCGGCTATGAAGATGTGAAAAGCAGTGATGAGAAAGCATGCCATTTATCCCTTATTTTAAATGAGTGACAGCTCTTCAGCCGAGCTCGCCCATTTTGTGTAACTTCAGGGGTATCCTCGTGATACCTGGGGATTGTTTTGGCCGAACGCAGGCACTGATTTATTGCCTTTGAAAAACCTGTGTTTTTTCGAAAGGAACGTGTACAATTCTCAGTAAGCGCCAGTGCCACATCTTACATGTTGCTACAAAAATAGAATACATACCAGAAACACTTGCTAAGTATATTTTAAATATAACTACTCCGTCCTACTTAATTACATTTTAATTCAGCCAAAAATTTTCTGCATATTATGTTTGCCCACTTGACTGTTGTACAATAAACTGGGAAAAAGCAAACAATAGCCAGGTTTAAATAACCATTACACTGGAGTTCCTCTAAAAGGCAGCGAAGGCTTACTGATTAAATATAATAAGCTCTTATAGTTCTCATTCCATTTGTGAGAAGATGATTATGGGCTACAGTACGATAAACCTAATCTTACACGTAGATAAGTGAAAATACCAAATATGCCTATCTGAAGGAAGTAATGTTCACAGACAGAGTAATTATTGCAGGCTTCTGGTAAGAAAGCTGCAGAGTAGGCAGTCTATCCCCCACTGAAACCAAGGCAAATGTTTTCTCTAATGTAGCTGGCAGTTCGTTATGCCAGTGATACACATACGTGTTTACATGCTGCAAGTAGTCCCTTTAAAAATGTGAGCAGAGGTTGATGCCCAGGTATACAGTTAAGCACGGACAGTGACATTTTTGTCAGTTTAGCAGTTTTCTCATAAGCTAGACGCTGTAGAATATTGTCAGTGAAGGAGACTTTAGTTTCAGTTGTTGTTTTGAGCTTGTCTTAAATTTTTCTTCCCAAAAACTGATGCTTAAAAAATAAACGCATTTTTGCAAACGTAAGCTGAGTTTCGTAGTTATCACTTATACCTAGAAAACTGAATGGGATCAGCTCCTCCTTGAATCGAGGAGTTCAAGTGTGGAGTGCATCAACTTCTATTATACTTAAACAGATTGCTTGCTTGTCTACGGAAGGGTTTCCACCCCACTGTAACATGACTGGGTGTTTATTTTATTTTTTTTTTTAAACTACAACACTTACGTTGGATTTAGAGGTACTTTGGGGAGAGAAAGGTCCCCTATGGGCATAGCTGTGCTGCCGGTGGTGCGTGACCGGGTGGGGAGGAATGACTGCTATCAGAGGAATGACTGCTATCATCCTTATGTACAGGCAGGACCGCAGAAACCATCTCTCTCTATCTCATTCAACAATCGTTTTGCAGATCCAAATCTATACGGCTTAAAAAAGCACTCACATCATTTACGACAAGATTGGTACTAAGGTAAAGCAGAAATTGGTAACTATAGTCCCCTACGTACTGAAAGGTATAACGTGGACCCAGCAGTGGAATACCTGCTGCAGCACTTGAATGTCCAAAGAGTGACGGTGGCCCTTCCGTCCTTAATCATAACAAGGAATTTGGTGGCTCCATGAGGGATATCATTCCCCATCACCGTGATGGCATCCCCAAGCACCTCGGCTGCTCCTGCTCTCCCTGTCTTCCTGTCTCGCTCACCCTCTAAACTCCCTTGGAACCCCACAAAATAGTCTTTTCCCTACTGCAGCCCCAGCCTGTGAGGAAAAGTCACACGCTCAACACTTTCAGCCTTTCAAGTCGAGTCACTCTGGTGTGCAGCAGGTAAGACAACTTGGTCTAGTGATCTCTTCTGGTGCGTTTCCCAAAACATGCCAGCATACTGGCTTTGGCTAGGATAGAGTTAAATCAGCTGTGTGGTGCTTAGTTGCCGGAGGGGGTTAAACTATGACAGAAAGTTAGCCAAGGTGGTCATGACGGTGAGCTAGCCTCGAGAGCAACAATTCAAAGTAAAAAAAGATCAAGGAAAACTTGTAATTTTCTGTAAGCACGTAGTAAAATCAAAGACCGTCAGTTTGGCCTCCACAAACGCACATCTGAAACTCAAAGCCTTTAGTTCAAGTCCTCCAAAATCTCAGCAGTGTGTCTCAAGAGAAGAATAGACAAGTCCAGCGTAACTGTCGAGGAGGACAGTGTTTCAGCTGCCTTCATGGCTGGGACGTGCTGGAGCTGACACAAGACCTGGGGCTGCAGGCGCTGGCTTTGCCTGCCAGCACTCTCACACTTTCAAAGGCACAATGTGCCTGGCTCTGGTTCCTTAATTCACCCTCTTTCCTGTGACCATAAAACATGTCTGTTATTTTGACAAGAGGAAACACAATTTCATGGTGTTGCTCCTGGGTTATCTCTTATGCTGGTCCCACTGCCCGGACTCACCAGCTATAAAAAGAAGACATCTTCATCCCTCTTGGGCAGGTGCAAAAAATGAAGTCTTTCAACAGCGACGCAACAGAAAGGCAGAAGTTAACCAAATCAAGAGGCTGGGTACAGCTATGCAGGTTAGTGAAGGATGGATCTCAAGGGCTCCACCAGCACCTGGTGCTGGAGCAACCCTGCATCAAGCCTCACCCTGAAGGGAACTGCTCAGGGTGGAAAAACGGTGAGGTCTCCAAGCCACCCGCACCGATGGCAGTGCATGTCACCCGACGGCACGGCCCTGGGCAAAACCACGGCACGACATACTCTCCTTCTCTAGCACATGAGCCGTTCACCTGTTAGCAAAAGAAAATGTGTTTCTTTGCAACACCAGCAAATGGCCATCCCATCTTAATTGGTATCAGAGGTCTAGTAATTCCTCTCCCGCTTGAGAAAGGGCCCTCCCGTGCTTGACAGCAAACATATTTGGAAAAGAAACCCCATGGGATTTAATGCCTTTCTGCAGCCTCAGGTTCTGAGCTGCAGGATCTTGCGAGAACCTCAGCTTTGTTTTCTTTCCTTAAATGAAATTACCAGCTCTCTGCCCAGAGAAAAAAATGAAATATGCAGTAAATGCAGGATAACAGCTCAACAGCTAGGAGCCAGCTCAAAAATATGAAGACCCTTCATTGCATTTACCAGATTTTGGGGCTATGATGGGTGCATTTTGACTAAAAATGCTAGGTCTGTGGGTTACACAAGGGCTTAGCCCAAAAAGGTAGGGAGTGACTGACAATTATTTGCTGTAAAATAAATCAAAGCTCCCTAAACCTACTGCCCCTGTAAAGACCACTGTGCAGTGGCAAGAGGGACTACGCAGGGCACCAGGGACTCACCTAGCATCTCGGGCCATGTGCCGACGGCTCCGGTCAAGCTGTAGCAAGTCTCTGCACAAGGGTGAGTTGCTTTGTGTGAACAAGACCTCCTCCTCCTGAATGGCTGCTGGTTTTCATACATCCTTCAGGTGCATCCTGTCAGATATTTCGAAATGCTGAGCGCTTAAAGAGATGCGGATCATATGCATTTGGCCTTCTGCCCACAGGATACCAGGCTAAAGGCAAAGACGACCTTTATCTGGAGGCCTTAGATAAAGTCTCACAGTTATTTAAAAATGCCTTTGTGTCTTCTGCCTTTGCAAGTATAACATTGCATAGTGTAAAATGCATGTTTAGTATCAGTAATGAGCCAGAAGAGCAGAAATGCTAAACAAAAATATACATGCAGTTGAAAGAAGAATGGAGAGGTTGATTAGTACATGTTGAAGGAAAAGGCTTGAGGCTTGTCAATCCCTCAGCCTTTCACGACCAGGAAGGTTGCGATCTTTTGCAAAAGTACTCCAAAAAGCCGATGAGCAGAGGAAGGACTCGACGTGGTTATAAACCCCGAGGTGGGAGCCTGACCCTCACTATGGTCTGACATCCACTGACCTCTCCTTCCCCAGCAGCCCTGCTGTAAACATGTTCCTAAAAATAGGGCTCAGAGATGGCTGGATACAGCACTGGATGTGGGCTGTGGACACAGAAGTAGGATGTCCCAGGCAGGATATCCTGATAAAACAGCCACTTCACTGAGGGATAAACCTTTAACCTCTGGAGAAGGATGGGGTGCAGTGCCAGCCTCCCTTCTGCCAATCTGTGAACGTTTTGCAAATACACGAACACTGTTCTTTCTTCAAGGATCAGCATCAGCTGCTGAAAAAGATGCACAAGACGACGACCTGGAATGATAAACAGCTCCTGCACCTTCCAAATCACTTTGCTCTCAGCTGAGACGAGAAGCGTGGGACTTCACAGGTACTTATTTGCTAGCAGGCTATGTTTACGTGATGGATAAGCAAGTGGCAATGAAGAAGCCCATAGATATGTCTATAAAGGCTGGTATATAAACTGTGTATAAACTGGCCTTGCCTTTGCCTTCATGAGGGTGTTGACCAATGGATTTGCATAACTGCATCCCAGTGACCACATGACACTTCAGGTCAAGGATCCTCTTCTCCGTTCTCTACACTAGTGTCGTGAAGCACCACTTCACGGCACAGGAGTGCACTCAGCTCCCTGCGGTCAGCATCGCTGCCAGCGCAGAGAAACCCGGGCAATTGCACAGCCGGCAGAGCTGGTGGCCTCAGATGCTGTGAGGGAATATGCACGCTTGATCCCAGACCCTGAGCTGGTGACTTATTCTACAATTAAGGGTTATAATAGCTTCCTCCTTTCATTTCTCTTCCATAGTTATGTTTCTGTTAATTTTGCAGGGTCACAGGACCAATTACAGAAAATAGATGAATACAGCAAGAATAGTTCTATTTATGTTACCTAAAGAAAGGGAAAGACGCCAACAGCCGTATTATCTTCGCAAGCCCTGGGCCGTAAGGTGTGACACTGTATATTAAGTAAAACTGTTCAGCTGGAAATGAGCTGAGGCAGCTCATAAGAAGTTACACTACAATATATGACTGCCAGTTTTCAGCAATCCAGAAGGAAGGCAGTCATGCTTAACAGGCAGTAAAAGACCTAAAAATTATATATATGTGCATATATATATATATATATATGGGAAAGGAATTAAAGGAGGCAGAAAGAAAAAAAAATTGGGAATGATGCACATCAAGTTTTTTTTTTAAACAATAGTATTTTTGGAAAATCTCCACCTTAAACCATCATATGATTTCAGAAATAAAGTCCAAACCCTTAGCTTTAGCCTGTAGCCTTGATGATCTGAGGCTAACCAAACTTCTAAGAAAATGAAGGAAAATTATTACCTTCCAGTAACTTACACTGGCAGTTTTCCTTTAGTGAGCACTTATTGGAAGATTTTTGTTTCTATATTTTATAGTTTTTAGAAAGCAAATGGCAAGAGACTGTGGATAAAAGCAGAAGCAGCTCAAGCAAAGGACACTGTCACCTCACACAGCTTCTGTGCAAAAAGAAGGAAAGAAATCCACGTCCGAGGTCTCTATCGCGCAGCAGTTGGATCAAAAGACGTCATCGCCTTCCCAGTTGTTTTAACTTCGTTAGCTGTACACATTTTGTGTGGCAAGAGAAACAAAATACAGGATTTCCTGTTCTGCAGCCACTGTACTGGGCTGCAGACGCCGGTGGGATTCCAGCGCTCCAAAAACATGTGGAAGTTTAACGAGCAGTCGCTGGGGCTGGGATTGCTGCGAAAACTGGTAGGAAATAAAAGCAGAAAGCTCGCTTCTCCTGCTCTCTAGCATGGATGTCACCCTCCCGAAGGATGGGAGTCACAGGAAGGTAAGCTTGATTTCTGCTGTGTGCTTTCTTCAGTAGATTGAAGCTATCGTAGTTCTGAGCAATGTTATAACTTTTTTTAGTTCTTTTTCAAGATATCTTATCAGGCAGAAGCTGGTGCAACATCCTCAGCATCTTCTGACTGTGGCCATGTATTTCTGTCTCGCTCGGCTCCGAGGGGTGGACAAGTGGAGCTTGGTGTGTCTGAGCTGGCTGCTGTGTGCAGCAGTACATGGGGAAAGCCTGTTTTACCCAAAATACTTCAATTTTGTCGTTACTGACAGAAGCTGCTATAACCGATCAGCTCTGTTTACATATTCTCTGTTAGTGCCTGGATTAAACAAACAAAATTATTACTTAAAACACAAGTGTCAGAAAGCCTCCACTACTTCAAATCAGGAGCTTATTTCAAGCCAAAAGGGGATTTTTTTTTTTTTTTTTTCCCCTTGACTGCTTTTCCCTCCAGCATCCCTGGCTCGAGCGGGGTCGAAGGGAGGCAGCTCAGCCTCAGACCCCTGGCTGCACCCCAGCCCTGGGGCTCCCGGAGCCGGGGGCTCTCCCCAGCCATGCCTGGGGCACAGCTTTAGCCCGGTTTGTCCAACCAACCCATGGAAAAGATGAGGGTGAGTTTGCCAGTGAATCCGGGAGTAGTAAATGCATTACCACAGCAATGCAGGGCTGGGTGGGGCGCAGTGATTCAGAGTAGCCAGGCGATTTCCAGTGACACCCACACACGCCTCCAGAAACAGATACTAACACACTCAGAAAAAGAAACATGGGAGTTTTAATAGCTGCCTTAACCTCCTAATTAATTGCAAAGTTACTTGATGGTTAATGAATTGCAGTGGTCCTACCCCTCTGGCAGCGATACCGGTCTCCCCTCTGTAATTTCAGCACGCAGCTGGAAAAAACTCAGCTTTGCCACTTAGAAAAAGCAGCTCCCCCCGCTCCTGCCCGTGTGTAAATCCATGTGCAGATGAAATAGGAAAACAATCAAGGAATGGCAGGGAATGTTTCATACAAGCTTCATAAAGTCGCTGAACAAAACCCCTGCCAAAGCCCACAGGAGCATCTCTGCCCCGACACCGGCATCACCAAGGGCAAAACACTGCGGGAGCTGGAGGGGCTTGGGGCAAGGCACAGGCAGGAGGGAAGGCGAAAACTGAAAAACAATAACAAATAAATAAAACCCCCCGTTCAGGAAGCGTTGCAGCGAATGAGCACCGGTCTGAACCCAGACCAGCTGTGACTTGGCGGGGAGCTTCCTGCTGCTTTCTTGCAGGTGCCCTGACAGGCACCATCACTTAAAAACTGAAAGTGTCGGGTACGAGGAGTGACACCCAGCCCTCCTGCCGAGAAACAGGCACTCCCGGGCTCCCAGGGAAAGTCAAAAAAAAAATGAAGAAAACGGGCAAGGAGGCTCCCCGTGGTCACATCTGCAGGGACAAGGTTTGGGATTTGGGCTGAGATGCATGGCAGGGAGGAGATGCTGGGACAGGGACACCGGGCACTCTATAATCTTTTTCACAAGCCCAGACCAGCAAGTGCCACCTGTGTTGCCAGAAGGCCGTGACAAGAGCCAGGAATAGCTGCATTCCCCACACCCCCCAGCAGTTTTCCCTCCCTATTTTCTGCAGGGATGTGAAGACAAGGTGTCACGCCACCACTTTTCCAGCATTAAGCAGGCTTGGTGCAAAGGGCACTGGCCAAGAGCAGAGCCAGCACCGAGCACGAGCCCCTCATGGGTTTTCAGGCAAGTGAGGAGCATTCAGGGATGCTGCAGGGACCAAAGGGGTTTCTTTCCCGCTGTCCCCCCATGCCAGATATCCCTGCTCCCCTGCCCACTGCCCCATCCCAGCAGAGAAATCAGAAACCTCAGACCCAGAGCTGCTGGGTCAGGCAAAGTGCATTAGCCCAGCAGCCTGCCTGCAGCCAGGGTTTCACTTCAGCCTTGCTTTTTTGGAGCCAGACCGTGGAGAAACCAGCAAATGGGAGAAGGCAGTTTGGCAAGGGCTCAGTTCAGAAAGCAGGGCATAAGCACCGCACACGCACAGAAATGTGGGTAAATGCACCGACCCGTCTCCTATCAGAGGTGCAGGTGGTGAGCAGCCAGCCGAGAGGCTGTGGCTATATTTTATATATATAATCTGTATGTATATGTGTATATAAATATATAATCTTCCTCCTGAAACTGAAAACATGGCGACCCCTCTGAAGAGCTGCCTAGGTGAGGAGGAGCTGGGTAGGGGAGCCTTCACCCTGCGACTGCAATGCCCGGCTTGGCACAGAAGCCCAGTCCCTGCTGCAGGCCATCAGCTTTTAGAAATCCATCCCTGTGGCAAACACCAGGCTCAGGGCTGTGGGAAGCAGCACCACTGGCTGCTTCTTAATTAAATACCACTGTTGAGGGGTTCGGTGGCAATGGCAAGCAGTGCTCAGGGCTCTGCCAGATCAGGCTCTGGTCTCCTGGAAGGGAAAGGCAAGCTGCCTGACACCTTGCAGGCAGCTACTGGCTCCATTTCCAAGGGGAAAATTGCACTGTTTTGTTTGCAGACGATGCTACAAGGCCCTTGGTTTGTAACCTGCTGCTGCCAAATCACCTCTTCCCAAGAGCAGACAGTTTCCCCACAAGCCATGCTTACAAATGACAAAATCCATCACCTCTCTGGAGAGCCGCACGAGTACCTTTGAACTCCCCATGACCCACTAATACCCTCAGCGCTGGCTGGATGAGGCAAAATGGGTAAATGGATGAAAAGAATTTCTGCTTTAACTAAAAGACAGATGTATTTATCTTCCTTCACATCCTGAACTGTTGCTGGAGAATAATTTCTGTTGCTACAACACGATGCCTGCGCAATGTGCCATGAGTGCTGGAATTGAGTTAGCAGGACCGGCAGAGCAACTGGCATGTGTTCGGCCAGCTATTAGCTTATAAATCCAGTTTTAAATCTGGAGCCAGAGCTCTGATAGATCTGTCCGCACCTCTCCCACTCGCCTCTGCTCCGGTCAGCTGCCTGCCAGCACCATCGTTTGCTGATGCTAATTATTGCCCTTGCTGCTGGTTCACATCAGACCACTGCGTGGATCCAAAAAGACAGTGTCTAGATCCATTTAATGTCCCTATTTATTTACAGTCCCACCAAAATTGCTTGCAGACATATCAGAGAGCACCAGTTTGACAGGATTTTGATAGAAAACTATATGCAATAAAGGTGGTCTTGAAAAGCCACGGGGAGCTGAAGAAGCTCTGTGGCTTTAGCAATGAGGGGATGAATGCTACGGAGCTCAACTGCAATGTCACTGTAATTGTGGCATTGCCTTAGCGGGTGGCAGGGTACATAATCTTCCAGAGCATGTCCGAAAGGAGCTGCATGGAAGTGGAAGATGCTCGGGATCACTGCCTGTAAGTGGGAACTGGCTCTGCACCCTTCCCAACACACACACACCATCTTGCATGTGCGCCCGTGCACTGTACCCACGCCTACACACAACTTATTGTTCTGAAGTGCATTTACTCCATGTGGGGAAGTATTGGGAAGTTTTTAGCTTTACAGCATCTGGTTTTACTCCCTACAGAAACCCTCCACCTGCCTTAATCGCCCCATGAGTGAAGAGACTCAGCCGAGATGGAGAGCAACATGTCCTCTGGGAACTGTACAGATCCCCAGATGTCCTTCCAGTCCACCCTGTATGCAACCACTTACACCATCATATTCATCCCCGGCCTCCTGGCAAACGGCGCTGCCCTGTGGGTCTTGTGCCGCTTCATCAGCAAGAAGAGCAAAGCCGTCATCTTCATGATCAACCTGGCCGTGGCCGACCTGGCTCACGTCCTCTCGCTGCCCTTACGGATGTATTACTACATAAACCACACCTGGCCATTTGGAAGTTTTCTTTGCCAGCTGTGCTTCTACCTGAAGTATCTCAACATGTACGCCAGCATTTGTTTCCTCACCTGCATCAGCGTCCAGCGGTACCTCTTCCTCCGCCATCCCTTCAAAGCCAAGGACTGGAAGCGGCGGTACGACATAGCTATCAGCGCTACCATCTGGCTTTTCGTCGGGGTGGCGTGCTTTCCCCTGCCAGTAGTGAGGAGCCCAGCCCTGTCCAACAGCACAAACACGTGCTTCTCGGACCTGGGGGTGAAGCAGCTGAGCCCAGGAGCCTCCATTGCGCTGGTGACGGTGGCGGAGCTGTTTGGGTTCGTCATCCCCTTGGGCATCATTGCTGGCTGCACTTGGAAGATGTGGCAGTCCCTGCGGGAGTGTCCAACGCCGCTGCAAAACACCAGCGAGAAGCAGAAGGCTTTGCGCATGGTCTTGATGTGCGCGGCCGTCTTCTTCATCTGCTTCACCCCCTACCACATCAACTTCCCTTTCTTCATGATGGTGATAGAGAACATCATCCAGGACTGTGCCATCCACAGGAGCATGCTCCGCTTCCACCCCATCTCCCTCTGCCTGGCCAGCCTCAACTGCTGCCTGGATCCGGTCCTCTACTACTTCATGACCTCCGAGTTCCAGGACCAGCTGCTGCACCACAGCTGTGCCACCCTGCGAGCTTGGTTCACGTGCAGCGGGAGCAGCCACTCCATCACCGAAACTGGCCATGACATTCGTATGAAGAGGAGAAATCTTCCGCGCTTTAAGCTTTGGTCTCTTCCCAAGTTCTTTGGCCGAATAAACAGCATGGAAATCCCCCCCATGCCACCCGATGAGCTTCTGCTGGAGTCCATCTCTTGAAATGTACGCCATTTCTCTCCATGTAGGTGCTTCTCATAGCTTGAGTGAAGATTGCTTTAGGTCTCCAAACATATCTTGAATTATCCTTGTGTGCAACTGATGCCAAAATCTGATACAGAAGGACATTTTGACGGGGAAAAAAAAACAAACTAAAAAAAAAAGGTTTGCTGGTTGTGTTGTTGCTGTTGGGGACTGTTGGCCTTACAGCATTCTCTGTTATGTTACTGTTAAACTACCCAAAGAAGCAGTCGCTGATGCCAGTGTTTCTCTCGTGCTGAACTGAAGCTGGTTTTAGGTCCTTCTCACTTCTGTTGTTTCAGCGCTTCTATGTATTTGTCATTTTTGGCATCCTTCTAAATCCTGAGTTGTAAGTGGGCAACTCAGCCTCAGTGCAGCTCGGGGAGGTAGCACCGGGGGAGTTTCAGCCCCAACCACAGCTATCTGCAGCCCATGATGACTTACAGCATCCACGGCGCTCACGTGAGGCTCTAGATCAGGACAGTTAATTATGTCCTTGTAAACTGAACCTCTTTCCATTGCAAAAAAAAAATAAAAAAAAGGGTCAATCATCTGCATGCAATCTAGCCTAATCTGGACCACAAGTCTATAACTTTATCAACATATATTAAGCAAAGAGTATTAACTTATCACAGAATGGCAGGGGTTGGAAGGGACCTCTGGAGATCACCCTGTCCAACCCCCCTGCTCAAGCAGGCACACCCAGAGCAGGGGGCACAGCACCACATCCAGGTGGGGTTTGAATGTCTCCAGGGAAGGAGACTCCGCAGCCTCTCTGGGCAGCCTGTCCCACTGTGTTATATCCACATCAGTGTTAAAGGGAGTTTTCAAACAAACTGGGGTCAGCTCACACCATTGAAAAAGGCACCCAGAGCTGAGGAAGGGAGTCTGCCTGGCTCCCGGGAGCTACGGGATGCTCAGCTGATTATGGGGGCATGAATACTTGGAAGACAGACTACGACTAGATATGCCACAAGCAAAGAGGAGGAAGGATGAAGGATGTCTCCCAGGGCACGTCTGCTTGCAGGGACCCCAGGCAAGCCTCAGAAGGAAGGACTAGCAGCTGGCATTGCCGTCTCTTGTGTCACTATTAGGAGTCTTGTGTTATTTGGCATTTTGCTAAAGCCTGTGGTAATAGATTAAGATGTTACCTGAGCCTCTCAGTTTTGCTTTAAAAACCAGAAAAGATCCCAGCCCTTGCTGTGTACTGAGAAAAGTTTACATAACTGTCCCAAGCACATCCTTAAGGCTTCAAACTTGGGAGGAAATAAAATGACCTGAACACGTATTTTAGCATCGTGGGTATTATTTTAAGTGCTTGGAAATAGTCTCATTATGCACCACATCTGCTCTCAAAGCACCAGTACAATCTGCAGGGGCGGACCCCAGTTTGGGGCTCGGAGAGGCCCAGTTGCCACCGCAGCACCTCGCACAGCAGCCAGCGTGGGGGCTGTGAGTTTCCCTCCTTGTGAGCTAAGGCATCAACAACTGCAATGCCAAAAAACCCTCAGGGAATTATATAAGTAAATGTAGGCAGAGGGGGTTTGATAGAAAACAGCTTTGCCGATGATTGGATGCACATTTCCAACCCATGCAGCATTTCTGGGAAGCACGGAGCAGGCAGTGTTTACCTTTGCATTGCCAAGGCTGGTCTTAGAAAGATGAGGGGAGATCCAGACAACCCGGAGGAATTTGCTTTAGTACTTACAGTGCACCAGAGATGGGCAGAAAACACGCTGCCCTGCAGCTCTGTCCCAAATCTCCTCCTCCTCCCACAAAAAGAACAACAAGAGGACACGTGTTCCTTGTTTGCTTGGGGAGGGGGGGAAGAATTTTCAGGGCTGCAAAAAGCTGCTTCAGATGGCACAAGCCCAGCAGCACACACAGGCAAAACATGAAACCCAAGCAAAACCTGGCCGATGCCGTGGCTGGCAAGACCCAGCTCCGGGCAGCCCCCAAAGGCAGGACAAGTCACACCACCAGCACCTTAACTGGGAGCGTGGTTTTAGCCTGTGAGCGTCTTTCGGAAATGGTCAACTGAGTAGCTGTGGTGGACATCCAGGTAGCCCTCAATAACCACAGGTAGATATTTATAAGTCCTCCTGACTGACCACAAAGCCTGTATTGTGGCGCTGACCTTACTGGCAGCTCCAGGTTTCCCAGTAGCACCAGTTAGCGGTGGAGCTTTGCCAGTTTGTTTTCAGATTGCACAGCTTTTCTGCTATTTCTGCAATGCAGCTTCCCCCGTCCAAAAAGAAAACAGGAGAAAGAAAGCAAACCAAAACCTCTCACTAATCTGTCATGCAAAGACACAGCAGCAACCCTTACTTGGGCTACCCCGCAGGCTTGCCTGCACTGCAGATTGCACTGGAAATACAGCAGAAAAATCCCTTTCTTGGTTATTTGCACAGGATAGCAAGGATTTTGCTGGGTTTTACCCAAACCAAACCCTGAGGAAATATCCTTTTCCAGTGCAGACTGGTGCTTTCTGCCCTTCGGAGGCCACGAGATACCTGCCAGCCCTCCTGTTTTATTACAGCCCACCAAGACCCGCTACCACAAAGCCCCTGGCTGGGCACCGGGACCCAAGCCATGGGGATTTGTGGTCAGCAGGAGCTCTGCTGCCCAGATGCTGTAGTGAGGGGGGGACAGACGGACAGGGATGCTGCTGGTCCCCGGTGCAGGGATGCAGGAGCAGCGGGTTCCACCAGCGGTCGTTCAGGTACCTTGTGGGTCAGCATGGGCTGAGGGATGTCTGGCTCTATGGTGCTCCTAAGAAGATTTAGGTAAAAAGTTGCCACATTGAGGATTTGCTTTGTCGAGGCCAAAGTGTGAGCTAACGTCTTAGGAGGCAAAAGCTCAAGGTTGAAGAGAAGGGAGAGCAAGGGGCTGGGAGCTGATGTGTGGGGGAAAGAGGACAGGGTGAATTAAGAGCTTTTCAGGATTTCCTTCTCAAAGCCATTACCTGTGGGCATTAAACCTTTTATTCACATGGCAAAGTCAGCCAGAAAGAACCCCGGTGCTGCACTTTGGCCTCATTAATTTCCAGGTAGTGTATTACAGACCCTGGCCCCACTCTCATGAGTGGGTCCAGTGGCAATAGCACCAAGAGCACGTCCCCTACCCAGGGCAGTCTCGTCCCCAGGTACCATCCTCAGCTCTTCCAACAGAAGAATACGTGGCATGATGCTCTAACCTCAGCCTAGAGCTGAGACCGATAAGCCACGGGTGACGATTTGGCTGCGATGATTTCGTACCCAGCAAGGCGTGCTGGCAGGAGGGCTTCCAAAACGCCCTCAGAGGAAGGGCGAGAGGCTGCAGTGGCAGGGAGAGCAGCAAAGCGGGCAGCTCAGCCAGACCTCTGATGACAACTGCATATCCTGAGCTTTTCACATGCAATTAATTACTCTATATGGCTTAATCCTTTACAACTGACTTTGACTAGAACTGCTTAGTTGCTTTTATATATGTGTGTCCATCCACATACACCCCTGCACACATACTACACTTACATATACCTAAAATTATGCAGTACTTGGGAATATCCAAGATGACATCTCTTGCGCACAACACTTTTCAGGGCGCCACAAGGAAGGAGGGAAGGTTGCTTTTCTCTTTGCTAAAAATACCCTTTTCTTCCCTCCATGACCGCATGCTTCCAGTCCAGCCCCAGCAAAGTGACTTCGCCTCTGGAAAACCACTCAGCCTCAGCAGAGCTCGCACCACCTACCCGGTAGCGAGACTCAGACTCTGATGATTTTTGGCACAGTGCTAATAGCCACCACTGCTGGCCACGAGCTGCTTCTCCATCCACCCACCTCGCGCTGAAGAGAGGGGAAAGCGCTGCGCCTGGCAAAGGAACAAACACAACAACTTCAATTCTGAGTGCAACCTAAATGCACAGAAAGCAAATTTTGCTGTTTTAAACCAATTCGAGCCAGGGAGTGGTTTTCCAGACAGTCATGATTTCATCAGACCCGAGTCCAAATTTTTGATTCACGGGCTCAGCCAGCAACACCCTGCGAAGCCCAAGGCACCGGTGTTCAACGGGACAGCACCATTTTAGAGACCCAGGGCTGTCCATCAGTCCCTCGTGCGCTGCAGGGTCCTGTTTGTGGCACAAGGGAAAGATTTGGGAACTCTGCATCAACGCCACGGCCACGTTCAGTACTGTAAGGGTTAGCTCTCCCCTGAGAAACAGTCAAAGCCTCAACCTTGCAGCAGTCAGCAAGTCCTTTCCAGCAGAAATTGCCACGCCAATTGCTCAGTCCTGCTCCTCTTAACCAGGGATTTTTTGTTTTTTAAAGAAAATTTCCCTGCTGTAGGCGGATAGGGCAGGGACCAAGTCTGGGGAGGAAAATCCAGAGCTTTTTAGCCCCTGGCCCGGTGAAAGCAGCACGGCTGCATCCCTGGCTCCATGTGAGCCCCGCTGATGCCGGGAGCTGCACGCGAGAGCTGCACGTGAGAGCCCAGCACAGCCACGGGCAGCGGGGCCGGGGCCCTGCGCCCCCTCCCCCTTTGCAAACATGCTCCTGCCCGGTGCGTGCCCCTCCCCGGGCTCCTCCTGGGTCACCACCGAGCAAAACATCGCCAGCCATGTGGAGAGAAGACAGACATGCAGCCTATTCTCAGGAATTACTTCCATCAAAGGCTGTCAGTGCAGACCAGAAAGACCTTAGCTGTTTCTGTCAGAGGATCTCCTACAAGGTCACGAAGCACAAGCTTAGATGAACTGAAAATTTCCTATTTTTGCAAGATAAAAATGTAAGTATAAGATAAAATATAAAGTAATAAGAGAAAAATATAAGCATTAGATAAAAAAATTTATCTTATACTGTAAAAATAATTGCTTTGGCGCCCAGCTCCAAGTTCTCCCGATTTTTGGTGGCCTCAACTATGGCAGGTTTGGGGAGGGTCCAGCCAGCGCTGCCACTGTGCCCCCCGTGCCAGGGGACAGCACGACTCAGAGACTGGCTTTTGGCTGCCGGTAAAGGCGAGCCGGGGAAGGCGCCCTCAGGTTCCCACCCACGCACCCCGAGAAGGGGCTGAGCCGGCGCTGCCGCACGCGACGGCTCCTGGAGTGACGGGAAACGGGATGGATGCTGGCGGCAACGCACACCGGCTGCATGCAGAGCGTCGCACCAGCAAAACAGGATATGGTTATGCTCTGAAAGGTGTTTTTGAAACAAAAAGACTATCCGTACAGTAAATACACTTGCTGTCCCAAGAGCAGGCTACGTTTTCTTATAAATAGGCTGGCTTCTGCAGAAATGAAAGTGCAAAATTAAGCATCCCTTGCACGTTTGATCAGGAAAAGAAAAGAAAAGAGATCATCGTCAGAGCCCGGGTGCTGTTCAGCCATGGGGGGTGGGGTGGGGTGGTGGTACTGCCGTTATTCTTGGGCCTGGTCTCAATTCTGCTGTCTGTTAGAGTGGTGTCCAAACCACCCCGCTCGGCCCCATGGTCCCCCTTGGGGAGGCAGGCGGGTGCCAGGGGCACGCAGGGAAAGGCTGGCAGGACACGAGCAGAGCCCAAGGACTGCCAGGTTTCACATCACATTATTTGGGGGGAGGAATAAAAGGTTTTTCTTTAAATCACTATAGTAAAAACACTTTGCAAAGCATGAGAGCACACGGCAGAGGCAGCTGCCAGGAGGTGCTGGCAAGCACGGGGAAAGTTTTGCATCCCAGATCCCACTGCAATTACAGAAACGCTCCAGGACTAACGTGAACCGAGCCGGCATCCTCCACCGAGGTCTCAGCACATCTCCCAGGAGACTCGGCAACAGTGACAAGCCCCATTTAAGCAATAAACCCCAAACCTCTGCTGCTTCTAGTCCAAAAGCATCAGCAGATTAATCCATCCCCACACCCAAGGGGACAACTCTGCGGCGAAGATAGCACAGTGCTGAAAACTCTAGCTCCCACACAACTTATTATTATTAATTAAGGCACATTAAGTAATCAGCAGGCTTCAAAAAATGGCTAGAAGCTTTAACTAGTAGGATTTTTAGCTGCTGAAACAGGCAAGTGCCCACGTGCTGCAAAGCCCCAGTGAGGAGCGGTGCCACCGCAGGGATGACAAACCCGGCACACTGTGAGGCTATAAAGCCCACGATGTGCCCAAAAGACTAATTTCCTATAAACCACAATAAAAAGAAGTATATAGAGCTACAAAACCCTGCTATAAGTTGGAATTGTTATACGAGTAAGTCAATAATGCTTTAAAGGAGTAGGTGTCACTGAGCCCCTGGTACCTGCTGCGAGCACGTGATGCTGTGGTGGGGATGCCGGAGTGGGCTGCACGGCCTGGCCCCTGGGCGCCTGTATGACCCTTCTGCAGAGCTGCAACCCTCTCCACAAGTCATGCTGCAAAATAAGCCCTGTTCTCCTCAGCAGACATGCAAGAAAAATGAATAAGCGCAAATTAAAAAGCTGCAAATATTTTTAGTTTGAATTGCTACAGAAATGGTTAAAAAAAAAGTCACTTTTTCAAATTAACCAATTGAATCAAGAATCTTTGATCCCTCTTGATTTCAAAAAAAAATTTTTTTTAATACTTCTTGAGCTGGAGTCCCCAGCCAGGTAACTACAGAAGTGCTACTTTTCAAAATCATATAATCATGGAGCGCGCAGAGGCAAGGGAGCAGCCTGCGCTGCGGCCAGCACTGCCCTCTGCCGATGGCCATCGCCTGCCGAGCACCCAGCGGGTGCCAAGCCCTGCAGCCAGGAGGCCACGGTGATGGGCGACACCGCTTTGTGGCACAAGCGTTCATCTGGAAGAGAAGAGCCCTCAGCTCTGGCCCCGGTTTGCTCTGCATGAGCTGCAGAAATCCACTGAATAAGAAAATAAATGACTGTGGAGAACCTCCTGCTTTTGGGGAAGCCCCAAACCGGACCGTGATCAGCTTCAGTGCGACTTCCTGAAGCCCCCTGTCCCCCGCAAAGCGCTGGGTGCAGGGACCTGCGGTGCAGGGGTAAAAACGTCCAGATGAGAGCGAAGGCACCAAAGCTGAGGAAGGGAGAGGAAAATAACCGATAAAGCATCTTGCTTCACCAGCCTCGCTAGCTGTGTGTCCTTAGAAGGGGGCTCTGCGAGCAGGCGCTTGCCGGTGGGAGCCTGCACTGCCTCAGCTGGGTGCTGCCGGGGCGTCAAGACGCCGGGCCCCCCACCACCGGCAGCGGAGGAGGCTGCTGGGGCGACAGCAGCCTCGCAGCAAACAGCGACTGCCATGCTGCGGTGGCAGTTTCCAAAACACCCCAAAACCAACAGCACCTTTACGTACATACATCTATATCTAGAAAGAGATATATAGATAGATACATATAACCACAAAAAAAAGAAAGAAAAAGGGTCAGGTCCAGCTCGGACCCACGGGCAGGAGGAGCAGCACAGAAAGCGCTGCCGGCCAGGGAGGGCCCCACTCCCCTCCTGCGCGGGCGCAGGCTGCTGCTCCCGGCAGTTGCACTTTTGCTTTGCACATCACAAGGGGTGGGGAACCCGCTGCTGGCACCCGCGGGGTCACACTGGAGCAGCCCGCTGAGACAGCAAAGGTAGGACTGACATTCTTATATTCCTGGTTATCTTTGGTTCAGGCTAATGGGCTTAAATTGTACTTTTTTTGATTATTGCAACATAGACTTGGTGTCTTTTCTTACTTGCACTAGAAGGGCTGAGAGGGGATGGGGGCAGCCCACCGAGAGGTGGGAGGGTGCAGCGTTAGCCACCGACCCCCGTGAATCTCCAAAAGTAAATGAGTAGAAGCGAGGAGATCCAGGCTAAGCCCAGGTATGGACGAGGAGCTAATATCTCCGTTTACCAGAAGAGCTCCTGTAAGTGCTCATGAGATGCTCTGTGTATCAGAGGGAGAGGATGGGTACGGCTTAAGCTAAAATAGCCAGCCATGAAGTTTCAAACCGTTTTCTCTTACACGAGTATCAAGAAGCTGCATTTAAGAATAACACCAATTGCAGTGATTCTTAACCTTTGCAAAGCCCACAACTGCTTGTGAAGGGACTTGTCTGAGGGGGCTTTTTGATGTCATACAGCCCCATCTCCACAAGCACGGGGATAACTGGTCTGATTTACTCATTACTCTGGGTCTCACTTGGGTTCATCTCACTGCATTTGTCCAATGGAGTTTCTCGAAGGGTCTGTTCCTTGCAAGAGGCAGTACGCTGATTTTCCACCGGCAATTTTCCACTTAATTGTGAGAACTGGCGGAGGGAGGAGGCAGGGTTATCTGTGCTGCCACGGCTGCTCACAGCCCCGTGAGCGTGGGCACGCAGCTGCACATCTCTGGGGGGGAGGCGTGCGCGGACAGTTTGGGTGGAAAACTCATGGCTTTGGTGCTCGCTACTATGCACATCTACCAGGGACATCAGGGTGTGCCAGGAAGGGAGAAAAGGGGTGGGGGATTAAGCTAATACACAACACTACTGCTCCGGGTTTATTTTCCCTTTTTAACCAGGATAAATATTAAGAATGGACGACAAGAGCTTTTGCAAAGGATTAAGAGGCAAAAGCAGCGTATTTCACATGGCATTAAATGGGAGTGTTTATTTTTTCCCCCCTCGCATATTCTTTTGGAATTTACTCAGCCAAAATCCCCCTGGTGTCCCCGGCTGCCCGCCCGCCTGACTCACTGCCCACCAGCACACAGCCGGCCCCCCACCACTGCAGCCCAGTCCCTCTTCCCAGTGAGCTCCCACAGGGCTCCAGCCACACAGCTCTTTCCCAAAATTTCAGTGCCAGAGGAGGAATCTCCCTCGAGCAGATGCCGGCAGCTCTGCCGCTCCTCTCAGCATGGGTGTGGGCTGGAAGGCAGGGAGCACAGGCAAGGCGGAGGGTAGGCATGCCACGGAAACACCCAGTTACCTTAATAACGAGCAAATGAGAAATTAATGAAAGAACAAATAGAAAGAAACCTTTTCATTCTGCTGTGCCAATGCCCCACAGTCCTAACCTGTAAAATCTTGGCTGTTCCACTGCTCTTTCCCCTGGAACAAACATTCACCACCTTTAGTGACTCACATTTCAGGTAACCACAGAAATCGGATGAGGTGAACAGGCACTTGATCCAGTACTCTGCAGCTGAGTCAAAATAAAAAAAGCCGCTCTCACCCATATTGCTTCGCAAACACAGCATTAGCAAATATATTCTGGCAACTCGGCGTATGTCTGGTGCGTGGTGCAGAACAGATGCTGGGCGAGGGGAGGAGGCCACTGGTACCCAGGCTGGGAGATGCTGCTGGCGGGACCCCCGAGGTGCCCCGGCTGGGGTAAGGCAGGGAGGGAAGGCAGGGGCTCCGGGTTCCTGCTGTGTCAGGACAAGCACAGCAAAACACAGGAGGCCCTGAGGATGCCTAACAAAAGCACAGGGGCCTCTGTGGGCAGATGTTGCCAAAGAGTAAATAAAGAGAGAAATCTCCACAGTTAGCAGAGCAAGAGGCAATGTTGCTCCTATGGAAGAAGATATAAAACCCAAATATCTACCAGAAAACTGCTTCAAGGGAGAAAAGCCTTTATCCTTCCCTGACATTTTTTAAAAGAACTAAAAAGCAATCCTATGCAATGATCAGTTTATATTTCTATCATAGAATCATTACGGTTGGAAAAGACCTCTAGGATCATCAAGTCCAACCATCCAAATAGAATATTACTTCTATTTTCAACTAATACCTATTAATTATTACTACAAGTAGTTCTCTGCCAAAATAGGACAGCAGCACTTCAGGTGACATGGAAAACAAGTGGTTACTGGGAGAAGCCCGGCACAGGACCCCGCTGCCCTGCTCTGGTCCCTGGGCCAGCTCCCATGTCCCCACATCCCCAGCCAAGCACACAGGGAGGGACAGAGCCACCGCCACACTGCCTCTGCTTGCACAGCTTCAGCAGGAAACCAAATTTCTACTTGAAGTTACCTCTGTGCACATTCTCCTTTTATTTCAGGCCATGGAGGAGAAGGAGAAAAAATAGAAGAGAGGTCCCAGCCAGCAGCAGACCCAAGCCTCCCCCAAAAGGGTAAGTCAGCAGATGACACCAGGGTGCCAGGTACAGCCCCAGCTGCTGCTCTGCCCATGTCACCTCTGCCACAGGCACTACATGTTTTTACAGCATAAATACCAGCCCCACACCAAATGCAGGGTGCCTGCACACCCACTGCTCACCTGGGCCAGCAGCAGTCCTTGCAAGAGTGGTGCTCAGTGGCAGGATCCAGCCTTGTTCTAGGAGGGAGCAGGAGATGTTGGGCAGCATCCCAGGTTCTCTAAGGACCTGAGCTCCAAGAGGGAACCAGACATGAAGCTGCTGCAGCAGGGGCAGCACCTACAAACAGCACATGGCTACAGGCTGCTTTCTCACAGCCTGATTTAAAAGCCTTTCCCCCACCAAGCTGGGTTTTAAGAGCTGCCGTGCCTTTGCTTCCTGGGGTAAAACCCACAGGATTTGCTAATGAGGGTCCTGGGCTGACCCAGGCAGTTATAACCATCCTCAGGTGAGGAACCTGATTGCTCCTGGAGGGTGTGATGGGCTGTGATGTGGGCATGGGGCAGAGCCCTGTTGTATTCCAGGCCTGCGGGTGTTGTGGCTGTATGTGACTGCTCCCACATCCCCAGCTCCTGCACTTGTTCCTACGGAGCACATAGATAGATGGCTGTACTTCAGCATATAGAAAATACTTTACACAATATATGCTCAGCTTTAACAAGCCCTGGTTGTAAAGGCTGGCTACAAAACCTACTTGGTGTTTCTGACTCATTAAATACAAACAAGAAGTCTTCCTCCAGCACCCTGACGTGGCTGACTGTGGGGTCTCCTTGGCAAAACAGGGGGGGAAAAACCATTCAGGGGAAGAAGAAAGCCATGCTGGAGTAGTCTTGCACCTATCACCACAGCCAGCCCCCTGCGTAGAGGGGAAGCGAGTGCAGAGCACGCGAAACAACATTTCCTCTTTCTGGAACTTTTTTTAGCATCTTGTTGGTTTTTACGTAGCATATTTGGCTGAACTTTGCAATGTTACTGCTTGGGATTTCCAAAGCACGGCTTCTCACATTGCCATGTTTTTACCCCGCCTCTAAGGGTGGCCACTCTTGCAGGGGTGTTTCTGGGTGCCCTGGGCAAGCACCCTCACTGCTTCTCGGCTTTAGCTGGGCTTTCTGAGACTCCTCGTGCTGCGGGTTTGCTGCCCCAGGAAGAGGCAGAAGGTGCTGCAAGTGCACCCCTGCCCCAGGGCCAGGCTGTGGGGAGCCGAGGATGGTGTTGCAGGAAAGCTGCTGTGCAGTGGGGATGGGGAAATGGAGGCACTGGGCGGGGGGGCAGCAGGAAAAATGCTAGTGTGCACGTGTGTGTGCACTGGGCTGCGAACAGACAGATGGGCTGGGGCTGCACCTTGTCCTTCCCTTTGCGTGTCTCGTGGCCCAGCGATGGAGGTAGGGTGGATTTACCCACCCGGGAATGCAGCCAGAGGAAAAGGAGCATGATTCAGCCTCCCTGACTGGGTGATAGGAGCTCCTGGGCCAGAGATGACAAGAAAGACAAACTTGTTAAAAAAAAAAAAAAGAAAATTTTAAAAGTATCACTGGAAGGAAGAGCTGGGTGATGCGGGCTTAGGGCTTTATCTTGCAGACGGCCCTGTAGATGCTCCCCTGCCAGGCGTAGCCCTGCCTGAGCAGTGTTCGCAGGAGCTGGGCACGTGTGCATCTGCAGGAGCAGGACACCTGGATGGGCAGCGAGCGATGGCACCGCAAAATCACCCAAGCTCCTCACTGCTGGCGCTTCAGAGCAAACTTCAGTCAAGAAGTTGAGACATTCTGGGTGAAAAAAAGTGAAAATCAACCCAAGGCAAAGCTGTGCAGCTCCTCGCGAGCCACCCTTGCTCTGCTGGGCAGGTTGCCCACGTCCTAGGGGATGGTGCTGGTATCTGGGAAGCCAAGAGGAATAGAGGAGCTCTCCAGGAGTGAGAGGATGCACCCAGTCACTGGTGCCCCAGCCCCGCTGCCTGGGCATAGCCCAGGGACCTGCAGCGCGGTTGTTTTGCTCGGACACCCTGGCAGGACCAGGGCCTGGATGGGAAGCCCAGACACTTCTGACATGTGCCGAGGAGTTTGCTGTAAAAGTACAGACAGGCATGTCTTCACAGGGCCTCAGTATTGCCATGGAAAACCAACAACAAAGAGAGCATCCCTCCCATCCTCTATAAGTACCAGTCCCCACTAAGCAGCTCTGGATGCTTTCCCAGCACAGCCTGCTCTACCTGTACCTTTTCAAGCCCAGCAAGGCAATTTCCAACCACTCAGGGAGGATGTACTGTTTTTGGCCAACTGGTTTGGCTCAATCCCAGTACAGAGGAGAAGGGAGGAACCCACCCGAAGCAGGCACTGCTGTCAGGAAGCCCCAGAGGGGTTAACCAGCTGCCAAGGGCAAGCTCTGAAGCCCCAGGGAACCCCAGGGCATGAGAGGTACTGCCAAAAAGCAGCCACATCTCCCTCCCAGTTACTTGTGCCCGTCAAGCTCCAGCAAATGGAAACTGAAGCCCTCAGCCTAAGTTACCCACCAGTGATGGATAAAACCTAATGAGTAGATGAGCACTAATTAGTTTTCCTGCATGACAAAGAGATTACTCACATTTCTAGAATTAGTCATGCAGGTTTATGCATCAGAAGTTGGGCAGAGAATTAATAAAAGCATTGAAAAGTCTTTGAACAGAAGGCTAATTAACTCCACGGCTTATTAATTGTTGCTTCTGAGGTTTAACGGGATTATTTCATGAGCCATTTTGCTCTATTGGTTATGTTAGGTGCTGGCTTCCTGGAAGAAAGGAAGACATCTCATACTCATTGGACTTGTTACTCAGTGGTATGTGGGAGAAACTACACAAATAGACACAGAAAAGCTGCCCCCTGCCCAAACCGTTTCCTTTTGCAGAAGACCTCCTGTTTCCACGCAAAGCTACTTCAAAGTTTTGGTGCAATCACACTGGCAAGTATTGAACATTGTCTTCATTAATAAATGTTCACATTTTAATGCCTATACCTCAAAGCCCAGGAGAAAACATCATGGATTGCAGCAGGATATTATTTTGCCTTTATAAATGTGCCTTTGGCATCTTGGTTGGTACCTATGGCCTTCTCCCGCTTAGACCTCTAGGTTAATTCTTCATGCTGAAGCAAAAGGCAAACCTGAGAATTTGGCTAGAGATCTGAATTTCCTCTTTTTTAAATTTTAAAATAAAGTCCACCTACAGTCACCTTAATGATGACATCTGGTATTTCCAACAGCCACAGCAGTCACATGTGCAAGATGGGTAAAGGGAAGGCTTAGAAAAAGCAGTCGTGAGAAAGTCAAATTTAATATAACGCAAGTAGTTCTGCAGCAAAATGTGTCTAATAAGTGGGTCAGTTGTCCCTGCTTGCATGCAAGTATGTTTTATATTCTGCTTATGAATGAAAAAGTTGACCCCAGTTCGGTGAAAGCCACCGACTTGGGACTTCCACTCCATGCTGCAGAAGCAGCGGCTGCGCCGGTGGAAAATGTTCATTTCTCAGGCGCGTGGCTGAGGCTCATTTACATGAGGAGCAGATTTCATTCCATCGTCTTCTCGGCTGTCTATTGCCGTGGTGCGGGTGGGAAGTTTCTGAAGGACTTTCCTGAGAAGACCAAGGGAGTGTTAAACTCATGAGTGCTGTGTGAGGTGAGAGTATCTCTCTGCTCACGGGCAGGCAGCGAGGAGGGATGCAGGCATGGTGCTCACCGGAGCATCTCTGTGCTGGCCACACGCTCGGGCATGGGGAGACCAATGCAACTGGAGGCAAAGGGAGATTCGGATGGAAAAGCTGGAGCTGGGAAAGATGCAGCTGCAGAAACCTGGCAGCAAGTTAAATACACCCTGCGATCAGGGGTGACTTCTGCTTGGTAGTGCAGCGCAGGAGGCTGATCTGTAGCAGCAATTAAACAGATTTTCTATTTATTTCTCAGTGGTTTTGCACCTCCCTTCACTGGGCAAGGAGGCATGGTGCTTGTTAGGCAGGAGAAGAGCTGACCAGCAGATGCCACCATCAATAGGTGTCTGCTAGAGAGATGCTCCTACCACTCTTGCAAGCTTTCCCGTACCTTTTGCTTTGTAAGACCTGCGTCTCCCCACACTGTTATAACAGCATCTTTCTGTCTTTCAGCTGCAGGTCCACGTTGGTTGTCAAGCTCCTGTGTTGAGAGAAGTGGCTGAAATGCCACCCAAAAGGTGACAGAAGTGCAGCTCCAGTGACAAACTGTCGACTGCTTCAGCACACAACGATGCATTTCTCGGTGTGGATTCCCTCTCTGTCAATCCTGCAAGCGACTAGAATAAGGTTTGGTAACTTCTGACAAAAAGCATGCGCAAAGCACACGAGCAGGACTTCAATTAACTCACTCACCCCCTAACAAAGCTCCTCCCCAGAGCGGACACGATGATCTGCTAACTGAAGCCTCACACAGGGATGCCAGGGCTGAACCTTTTTATTGAAGCACCGACAACCTGAGGACAACCTGGCTGCAGGATGCAAGTGAGGAACATGTTATCATGCCGGGGCTGAGCACGGATCTGGAGCACAACCATGACGAACAGTTCAAACTGCACTGAAACAGACCTCAAACCCTACTATGCCATTACGTACACTTTCATCCTGATCCCTGGACTAATAGGAAACATATTAGCTTTGTGGGTCTTTTACGGGTACATGAAAGAGACTAAAAGGGCCGTAATATTTATGATCAATTTAGCCATTGCCGACTTATCGCAGCTGTTGTCCTTGCCCCTGAGGATCTTCTACTACTTGACCGGGACATGGGAATTTGGAGGAGCTCTCTGCTTGTTTTGCTTCTACCTGAAGTACGTCAATATGTACGCAAGTATCTACTTCTTGGTTTGCATCAGTGTGAGACGATACTTGTTTCTTATATACCCATTCAAATTCAACGACTGCAAACGCATCTGTGATGTGTATATCAGCATCGTTGGGTGGGTTGTGGTCTGTGTTGGCTGTTTGCCTTTCCCGCTTCTCAGACTTCACCGGAAAGGTAACACCACCACGTGTTTTGTGGATCTCCCCGTACAGCAAGTTGAGCTTCCTGCCTCCATTGCAATGATGACTATAGCTGAATTGATGGGGTTCATAACACCCCTACTCATCATCCTATACTGCTCGTGGAAGACTGTCTTATCACTGAAAGAAAAAAATTCTGTTTCACATGACCTCGGAGAGAAAAAAAAGGCTTTAAAGATGATTCTTACTTGTGCTCTGGTATTTCTGATTTGCTTTGCACCTTATCATATCAGCTTTCCACTAGATTTCTTTGTCAAAACCAAGAAGATTAAAAATGGGTGCATCCAGAAGGTGATCTCGGTGTTTCACGTTGTAGCTTTGTGCCTTGCCAGCTTGAACTCCTGCGTGGACCCAGTCATCTACTACTTTACTACAGATGAGTTCAGGAGACGCCTTTCCAGGCAGGATTTGCAAGACAGCATTCAGCTCCACAACCTCAGTTACGTGAGGAAGCACTCCAGAGACACGCTCAGGGAGAACGCCATGGACTACTAGCACTGGCCTTCCCCAAATGGTTGCCAGGACTTCAAATCTTCACTATCTTTTGGGGTTTGGCCCAATCTTTTTTTTCCCCAGGACACTGAGTGTGACAACTCAGACAAGCTTCTGCTGATTTCAGTAGAGAAATACAAACAAAAACCCCCAAAACCCCAAACCTGACCGAAAATATGTTGATTTAATACTTTGGTTGCAAATTTTCTCTGAATATAAATAACGCTGTGTAATTCCCACAGGCCCTACTTCTAAGCTGGGCAGCCAGGAGCAGGTAGCTTTGGCAGTAGGAGGAGGATGCGGACCCGTGGCGAGGGGCGATGCCGTGCCCCGTTGTCACCAGTGGGGCCATTACACTGCCATGTCCTGGTCACGCACCCTGGCTTCAGCAAGAGGCAGCAAAGATTTTGGGGTCTTGCTATGCAGAAAGAATTTCATCCTGAAAATTAGTAGGTGACACAGTATTATATATTTCTGAAGCAAAAGACAATCCAGCAGTGACTAACTTCTGTGGAGAGTGCCAAGAGCCTGCCTCAAGCCATGTTGACCACGGAGCAAGGAGCATAAGGTGGCCCCAAAGGACTTGCCATTTAAATAATTAACTGAGCTACCATTTTGGGGTGTAGCAAATGACATGCCCCCAAATCACAAAGTCACTGAAGCGTTCAGACACTATTTTTCTGCCATCAGTTCCCATTTGCGGTTTGCAAGCCATACGGTTTGAAGCCATGTCGCTGCCTTGGATAAGCTTTAGCCGCAGGGCTGTGCTTCAAGGGTATTTATTCAGGCTAGACGTCCATCAAGACTTTCAAGTCCTCTTTTCACCAAAGATGGGGCAAATTATTTCCCCTTCACTGATAACTGACCCTGCGCCATCACACCTACTCTTCATTAACAGCAGCTTGATTAAAACGCAGTCAGAGGAACCAAACCTTCCTGAAGTTTACAGTAATGGCAACTCAATATAAGCAGAGTCAAAGGTGCCACCCAACAGGCTACGAGAGATTTTTAAGAAAGGCTCAAACGTGGATGTATTTTTAATAATAATTTCTTTAAAATTAAACAACAGAAGCTTTGGGCTTGACTGGTATTTCATTTGCACCTTCTTGTAAAATTTTTCTGTGAACGTTTTGAAATGTTATATTTTGAAATGTAAAAATACTGTGACGGTACTAGGTTTTATTTAATGCAAATGTTGTTTTATAGATTTAATTTATAAAAAATATATATTTTGTAGAAAAATGATGTGAATCCCAGAGAGTGTTGGTACACAGAAAGGCTTTTTTTTCTTTTTAAAAACCCTTCTATATAATAAAACAAAACTCCACCAAGTCTGAGCCAGTGTGTCTGTATCTGAGTGTGTTGGCTGAGTAAGCACTGCTAATTCACAGAAACCACAAAGCACATTGTAATTTGTTCACAGGAATGAAGAAATATTTATTTTTTTTTTAATTTCCTGTTGTATGTGATAAAAAAAATCCTTTTTTAAAAAAAAATTTAAATGTAATTCTTGGCCCACTCTCCCCTCTGTAACTGCCTGCATCACCAATACACACTTCCATGGACCAAAGCGTGGCAGCCCTTGGATTGCCAATGCCTCTCAAGCACCTGCAGAACATTTCAGATGCCTTTTCGAAATTATTTTAACCTCCTTCTTGCACTGGGGAGAAAAGCAAAATGCTGGCTTGCAAAGGGACAAAACACACTGCTGCAAACTGCAGCAGCTCATTTGCCCCCCACGAGAGGTTTACCAAGACAATGTGAATTCCTGTAGCTGAAGACCAGCGCCGGCACAAGCCCATCACCGTCCTTTCTGGCCACTGTCCCCCGTCCCCAGTCACGTGGGAGGGGAGCAAGATGGCCTCGTACAACCCCCCAGAGCTACTTTTAGCCTCTGAGGGGAAAGGATGTTACACAAAATGGTGTCAGAAGTTCAGAAATTGTTCAATGAGGAAAACCTCAATAAGCTTAAGTTTTCCCACCTAGAAAATACTGTGGGTGCCACGCGAGCCGTTTCCTCCACTGCTATAGCAACATGGTTTATTCATATTAGTATTAACGGTCTCTTTTTACAGGAAGTCAGGTGTAAGAGTCGCTCACGAGCCGAATTCAGGAGAGACCTGCCTGCCCTCCCCCTGCCACAGCACCTCTGCTCCAGGTGGGACTTGCTTGGGCCACGCTCTCCATCACAGAGGTCTCACAAGCACTTGGCTGATGTCGCCACGGACACCTGGAGAATCAAGACATTACTTAGATGAAAGAAGGTTCATGCCCTGTTGATGGCTCGGGATCCATGATACCAACCCACGCTCGAGCCTCGGAGCAATCACACACCAGCAGAGATGCTCTGCTGCATTTTTGCCATCCAAGAAGGCCTTGAGTGGGGATGGAACGTGGCACACAGGAGGTTTAGAGAAGACAAAGTAATGCCCAGCCACTGCACCAGCAGGGAGCGATTGCTGTTTGATCGCTTTTCTGCCCAGCTTCGAGCTCTGTGCTAGGCAAGATCCAATTCGTTACCTGGATTTTGCTCAGCTCTGGCTGCAGCTCTCCCTTAGCCTGTTCAAAGCCAGCAGAAGCTGATATTCCCAAGAAAATCTTTTCTCTGGAAAGCCTTTTGAGTAATAAATCTGGTCTGCAGCACTGGACTGGGAATCTGAATGAGAATGTAACCGAGAGCAATAAAAAAACCCCCAAATACCCCCTTTATTCTGCAGGAAGTATTTCCTCTGGTTGCTCAAGAAGCACCTCTCCCCTGAGAGGGCTGTTATTGCCGAGAAGCAAAGCACTGAAGTGTCTGCCAAGAACCTCACCAGGCGGACTTCGTGCTGAAGCGACAAGTGGCTTTTTGACACAGAGTTAGGTTTAATTTGTGCTAGGCCAAAAGAAAAGGTATATTCTCTTCTTTGTTTTTGCAGCAGTTACATTTCAGGAGAGTTATTCTGTACCTGGCAGTGAAAGAAGCCTCCTTCTAGGACTCTCCCTGAAACTGGGAGCCAGGAGCACACTGAGGACAGGCTGCAGCCCTCCCGATCCCAAAAAAAGCCATCTGTGGCAATAGCGCAGACCCACGGAAGGTCTCAAGGGATGCTTGGGGATCTTAGGCTGTTCAGATAGAGCATCAAGACATGGGGTTTTTTTTGGGAAGTATTATTTATACCCAGCACAACGAGGCGAATGAGGATGACACAGTTCTGGGTGGAAGCAGAGCTATTGGCTGCACGCCGCAACCCCCCGTTTCCATTGACTCCCACACAGCCGCGCGCCTCCAAACCCACACGCCGCGGAAAGCGCAGACGATTTCATCACACCTCAGGCACCGCTTCTCACAGCTTCCTTTGTGTCATTGTCATCAAGAGACGAGACATGACGGTTTGTTTTTTTGTTTTTTTGTTTTTTTTCACATTGAGACTTAAAACTGTACTTGCAAGCGAAGGCTGCTACGGAAGTGGGAGAGGGCACGCCTGCCCCTCTTCCCGTTCTCCTCTTTACACCTTCGTGAGATGGTTGCGTTGAGCCAGATCAGAGACCACCGAAGTGGCTCACTTGCTGCTGATGGTGGGCTTGGGGAGCGCGTTGAAACGCCGGGCCGTGGGCAGCAATCCTGCCTGGGCACAGCTGTCCTCAACCGCTGGTTTGGGGCTTCCTGCAGCTGCACTGAAAGCGTCGTTCTCCAGAGCCATGAAAAGCTCTTTTCCAACCTGCTTGACCAACATACATCTGAACCCACTGATCCCAGTGGCAATGAATTCCCTACTTTAGTTATATGTACATCGCTTGGAAACGTATCGCTGTCGCTTTGAGGCAGCCACCTGACAACATCTTTCAGTGTCCCTTCCCCTTGCACCATGAGAGACCAGTTCCCTTTTCAGCTCCTCTGCACGCTCGTGCCTCGGCAGAGGTGAGGTCTCACCCACACTCAGGACCCCCAGCCACCTCCTGGGTGGGAGCAGGGCCACATGCTGACGGCCACAGCGCAGGTCCTCCGCGGCCATAGTCCATCACTTTTCCAATGTCCCCTTCATCTCCTATGCCATCACCAGCCGTCGCCCATGAGCTATCCACGTAACTCAAAAGATCTCTTTCTTCATGAAAAGAGCTCATTTACAGCTCCTCTTACCTAAACAGAGTTTTTCTTCCCCCTTACACAACTTTTCTTTTAACAGCACTAGACTTTATTTGCTATTTTGTTATGTTTGGTTGCTCAATGACCTGAGAAGGCTCCCCATTTCTCCATAGCCGGTGTTACATTTTCCTGCTCTGGTTAAGGCTGCATCAGCAGCAAACTTTGACACTTTTTACTTCACTGTTTACTTCCTTTTTCATTTTGCTGTTACAGGCTAAAAATTAATATCATCCCCAGTGTCACAAAAACAGCTTGTTGGCCATAAAGCCACACAGAGCATCAAACACAGCACTGCCAGACACCGCTCCTCAGACCTCACTAACTAAAAAAAAAAAAACACAGCAAGTGACCCAGATACAAGTCAATGCCATCCAGTACAAAATTAAAAAAAAAAAAGATAAAATCTGTCAGAGGTGGTTTGATAAATACCCTGACAAAAAGAGAGCACGTAAGCTGGAGCTGCCCAGACAGTATCTGGCTCACGCTGCCAGTTAAGTCAGGGCAGAGGAGCTCCAGCATTTGGGCTGATAAACTGAGCTTTGTGTAAATATGATCTATATGACATACATTAGTGGTCCAAAGATCTGATTTAGAGAAAGATCCAGTTACTTAAAGCCATCAAGGATGAAATAATAGTAATAAAAAACCAGAACACATCTGTAACAGCTGCTTTGGTACCAACACTCGCCGCTATAATGAGTTTGTTGGGACCAGCAACTGCCATAGGATTAACATGTTTCACTCACCCTTCTCACTAACACAGCCACTTGCACTTCAGAATTTAACTGTGTGGGTAACACTGCTGAAATAAATAGACAGAGGAGGACTCTATGAATTTCTCAAAATTAAAGGCACAAAGGAGAGTATTTGGGAAACTCGGGGTGAAAACATGACATTCCAGCTGAAACAAACAGTGAGAGACACAGATCTTTGTTTTGCTTATCATCAGTTCTTTCCTCCAGTGTTTCTTTAATGTTTTCTGCTCTATTAAAGACTTATCCATAGTCTCTCAATACTGACAAATTACCCCAAAAAACATTTCATACTTCTTATATCGTTCCTTACTTCCTGAGACTGAACTCCATGCAAAGACTCCTGCTAATGCCAACAGGCTCATTAATTTCAATTAATGCAAACACTGACCTTCCTAGAAGGAAACAGAGAAGGACACGATCATATTTCTGGATTAGGTCAGCCCATACGAGGTGACTTTGGTTCAGTCTCCTGAAGGCTCAACCCTTGTCCGAGGGTCTGCTCCACCAGAGCCAGGGCAACCACAGGAGAGAAGCAACAGAAATGTCCTGCCTCATCATGCTTCCAGTAGCTACAAGGGAATGACCACACAGCTTGTTGGCCCAGCGGGCTCCTAAGTCTTGCACTGCATGTAGGAACAATCTCCAGCTGTAACTGAGACTGGTTTTGGGCATCAATATATCTTCTTTCAGGATTGTCATCATCCTCTTCCTCAGAGACCAATCTTCAGCCAACAGGAGGAAGTGCCTGATCCAGGGTCAGGCGTGTTCATGTGATACACTAAGGGCTAGATTTAACGTAGGACTGGGGTTTCTAACAATTCAGCATCACCTGAATCTCTCTGAGAGGAGCGTACACTGGTTCTAAAACATGGGGAAGGGAAAAGGCTGTCACTGCCCCTCCCTGTAAGTACTGTCATTGCCTAAGAAGGAAGGAAAATGGTTAAAATTCCTCCTTAATTCAAGAGGGGATTTGAATGCCTGTTTCTCCTTGCTAGGAAAATGCCCTTGGCTAGTCTGTGTGAGGACAGTCTCTGCTCCTCCATCAAAGCAGTGGGAGCAAAAAGAAAAGATCGTGGCCCACTAGGCTGGTCCTGGGTACGGGGAGCAGACACGAACATGACTTTTGGTGGTTAGTGCTGTCTCCTCAAAGGGGAAGACTTGGGTGCTTGTTCCTGCTTCCAGCTCTATTTCTGTATCTTACGTCAAACCAACTCGGGATACACTCTGTAAACATCACCAGCTGCTGGTAGGGTTTAGGTGGGGTTTTTTGGTGGCAGTTAGTGCTCCATTTTAAGGGCTCTCCATCCGGTCTGTGTGTGGGTAATGACTGAGCAATGGCTACCTCTAAGAAAGCCAGTCCCGCAACATGCCCAGACGTTCCAAGAGCCCATTTCAGCATGAGCTAGACCTCAAAAAAAGTCCTCATCCCAGTCAGAGTCAGTGCTCAGTTCTGGGCGTACATGGAGGTGCCAACATAAAGTTAAAGGGAGAGGAAAAATGAAGCCTCTCGGAGGTTAGGTACCACCATGGTCAGCAAGTGGCTGAGCTACAATCGTCAAGATTATAATTTTTGATGCCAGTCTGCTTAAGTTTCCTGCCACCCCTGCTTTTTTTCCCCTAAACCTAGAATTCAGATAAAAAACACAAAAAAATGGAACAACCAACAAAGGTAGGATGAACAGAAATGACACAACCGATTGTCATAACGTATTATGAGAATTAACAAATCTCTGAACTCATCTGCCTACCCACTTTCCCAGCGGGCTTAACAGTGGTGTAAGAAGGGAATATCTTGGTGCAGCTCCAGCTTAGTAAAGGTCATGGCTTTTATCAACCCAACGTGCAGCCGCCAGTGGTCTGCTCCAAGCAGCCGATGGCCAGCTTCGCCTCCCTGCTTGCCCTCCCACGAGGCCCAAAGGAAAAAACTCTAAAGTTTTTAATCCACTCAAACTCTTGTCTTGGCTGCCTAGTTACTCTAACCTACTGTCAGCGTGTTTATCAGTCCTGTGGTTCAGTGCCATTAACTTGCACAAACTCCACTATTACATGACATAGTTGATATTTAAAGAAATGGTAACTCCTTGTGGTCAGACAGAGGTCTACGTAGCTAGAGAGAAAGTTCCCAGGAGACCTGTGTAAAACAGAAGCTAAAACTCATATGGCTTTGAGTTTCTAGTTTAATGAGGGGTTTCTTATTTAAGTAAATTAACGCTAACCATCAAAGCCCCACATTCCAGCCTGTTCCTGTTGGTTAACAGTCTATAACATCCAGTGCAGCACTATCCCAAGCGCGAAGACAACAGCAGCACCACTGCCCACGCCACCGTGGTGCTGTTCCTGCGAGTTCCTTCACCCAAAGTTTCTCCCTCTGGGTTTGTTTGCCCCCTAGCTGACCCAGCCCAGGTGTCTCCCATGGGACATCAAACCCCTGGTGGCATCTAGCTCAAAATCTCTTTGGTTGCTTCCTAGTTCAGTGGGATCTTCTACAGCAGCCACCAGCCTGGGACAGGGCCCCGTTCTCCCTAAAGGGCAGCAAAGGAGGTATTTACCCTCCAGCCCCCCATTATGTTGTTACACTTAAATAAAGCCATGGGCTATTCCAGGCTCCAGGGGGACATGCCAACCGCAGGATGGGGCTGTCCTTTGAAACACAGCTACAAATTCCAGGAAATCTCTTACAACCAAGCAAGTCTAACGGTTCCCTTTTACCAGTAAAGGGGATGTGGTGCAGTCCCCCCAGGGAGCAGATCACCCGTCCACGCCTCGACCCCCGGGTGCTCACCACGCTGCGCTTCTGCCCATCACACGGGAGGGATGCAACCACTGGAGCTGCCACAATGGGAAAGCAGGATGATTTGGTGTGGGGCAAATAATCCCACTACTCACCAGGATACAAGACAACCCCAAACAACTGCCTCGCTTCCCATAGGCGCGCAACCCTTTGCAGTCATGTAATACGGGCAATGCTGCAGAGCACTTATATTTAAGGTCTTCCCCCCCATTACCCAAAAGCTCTTTGTTTGGCAGTTGGTCAAAACCCACAAGCTCAGCATCAAGGAAAATTGTTTCTGGAAATCAAAATCCCTTTGGAGATGCACCTGCCCCACAGGCAATGCTGCCGGCACCCACCACAGCAGCACAATACTAAAGCCAACTTGACACCAAACTGGTCGGATATTTAGAAGTTGAAAAGAAATAAAAAACCTGACTGTAAACTGTAGAAGTTAGTGGGATGAACATGGCACATGAACACTGAACTAAACACCAAAGAAATCCCAGATTCAAGCCCCATTGATGATTTTGATACCGATGGGTTTTCCCTCAAATGTCTGTTGCACTAAAGCACATCCACGTACTTCTGAAGCTTACTCTGAATCATATTTGGCAACTGGAAGGTATTCCTATGCTGGCTCAAGGCCAGGTCTAAGACCAACGCTGGGCCAAAACACACGCAAGCTCTCTACAGCTCAGTGCCAAGCCCTCAAGGGTTGGTGGTTAGCATTTGCAAGGGCCTCATGAGGGCGAGATTGCCTCCATTTGCATCGAAAAAAGTAAGCAGCCCTTTGTAGAAATACCAGATAGGGGACCACAACACTGTCTGCTCAAAGGCAAAAGGATGAATGCCAAAGCAATGCTACAAGGCTGAGATTTTACAGCTTCGAAGAACATGTCCATGGCTTAGACAGGTGTACTCTCTCTTTGCTGGGTAAAAAACTGTCTGGATGGCCGAGCCCAGAGAGTTGTGGTGAATGGAGCTAAATCCAGTTGGCGGCCGGTCACGAGCGGTGTTCCCCAGGGCTCAGTGCTGGGGCCAGTCTTGTTTAATACCTTTATCAATGATCTGGATGAGGGGACTGAGTGCAACCTCAGTGAGTTTGCAGATGACACCAAATTGGGCGGGAGTGTCGATCTGCTCAAGGGTAGGAAGGCTCTGCAGAGGGATCTGGACAGGCTGGATCGATGGGCCGAGGTCAACTGTATGAGGTTTAACAAGGCCAAATGCCAGGTCCTGCCCTTGGGTCACAACAACCCCAGGCAACGCCCCAGGCTTGGGGAAGGGTGGCTGGAAAGCTGCCCGGCAGAGAAGGCCCTGGGGGTGCTGGCTGACAGCCGGCTGGACACGAGCCAGCAGTGTGCCCAGGGGGCCAAGGAGGCCAACGGCATCCTGGCTTGTACCAGCAATAGCGTGGCCAGCAGGAGCAGGGCAGGGATGGTGCCCTGTGCTCGGCACTGGTGAGGCCGCCCCTCGAATGCTGTGTTCAGTTTTGGGCCCCTCGGGACAAGAAGGACATGGAGGTGCTGGAGCGTGTCCAGAGAAGGGCAACGGAGCTGGGGAAGGGTCTGGAGCACAAGTGTGATGGGGAGCGGCTGAGGGAGCTGGGGGGGTTTAGCCTGGAGAAGAGGAGGCTGAGGGCAGACCTTATCGCTCTCTGCAACTGCCTGAAAGGGGGTTGTGGTGAGGTGGGGGTTGGTCTCTTCTCTCAAGTCACTAGTGATAGGACAAGAGCAAATGGCCTCAAGCTGTGCCAGGGGAGGTTTAGATTGGATATTAGGGAAAATGTCTTTGCTGAAAGAGTGGTCAGGCACTGGAACAGGCTGCCCAGAGAGGTGGTGGAGGCACCATCCATGGAGGAGTTCAGAAAACATGTAGACATGGCACTTCAGGACATGGTTCAGGAGGCCCGGGGGTCAAGACCTCTAGGATCAAGTCCAACCTTAATGATTCTATGATTCCACAGTGTGATAGCCACAACCAGCACAACCTCATCTATGCACAATATTGTGTGAGAGCAACAGAGCAAGCCAGGTCCCTCCAACCATCTCCCCTATGATGGGGTGGTGCTCTTCTGTAGGAGATAGGGGCCCAGACTCTGAGCACAAGCTCCAACTCACCGGAACATTGGTGTTCAGTTGTAGATCCCAGCTCGGCAGCAAGGACCCATCTTTTCTTTGTAGCATTGGAGGTTTTTGGCTAGTGGTTTTTGTTTGGCTGGGTTTTTTTTTTTTTTTTTTTTTTCAAAAAAAGTAAATGAAAACACAGAAAAGGAAGAAAATCAAATGATTCTGAGAAAGCAAAGAAGAGAGTTTTGTAGAGGGAAACCATTAGGTCCATTAAAAAACAACAAATACTGTGAGTCTGCATGTAGATGCTGCAGGTATCCAGTCTATCTGCAAATAGGATATTTCTAGAAGAAATACAAAAGTTGTTGAAATCTGGAGCTCACTTCTTTCTATTACACTCAAGGCACTCGGCCAGAAACTTTGTTTTCCCTCCAGTTAGTATGAGTCATTTCCCTATTGAAAAATCAAGGGTATTAATCTACACTAAAAATAGGGCCTGAAAAATACACCAGCAGTCAGCAATTCTGGGTGCACGCTCTCCTCAAGCCATACACACTTGTACTTCCTAGCCACCTCCACCCAAGCAAGCCTTTACCATAGAGAGCACTTCCAGGCAGTCAGTAGCAGGAGGAGACTGTGTCTCTGGGGTGTCATTCCTGCTTCTGAGCCACCCAGATACCCACCCCATTCAGTGGTGGTTTGTGAGCTATCAAGAGCAGTTAACAGTGAAGCTTTGACAAGAGCAGAAAGAAGTCAGACATCAAGGAAAGCAGCTTACACTGCAGCACAGATGTACAAGATAAGCAGAAATGTCTTTTTTTCTTTTCAGACTAGAACCTTAAGTGAAAAGCCAGCAGGTAGAGCTCAGCTCACAACGAGGGATGCGCTACAGTTCACTTTGTGTGAAAGTCTGATCCCACCCTCCTCCTCCTCTTTTTTTTCTTTAAAAAAAAGAAAACAAAACCCAAACCCATGAGTTGAAAAGGCAAAGCTCTATCTGTTTCCAACTTCACACTGGGCAATAAGGCACACTGGTAAGGGTAGGGTAGCTTGAATGGTGGCTTCTACATCCCTCTTACTCTTCTAAACATTAAGGATTAACTAGTGAAAGGGGCTAAGAATGTGAGATGACAAAGAAGCTACGACCAAGTGCTATGACCAAGTGCAGAGAAACCAAAGTACTGAATTACTTATTGTCAAGTGAGAGTGCACGGTTACACTGATATCACCACCCCACAAAACCAAAAACCCCTACGCCCCCCTCCCCACCAATGGATTTTTGATCATCAAGTAGAAACTGTAGGTTTATCTATCCATGGATCTATTCCTGACGAATCCCACATGCAGGCGCTCTTGGTCCAGAATAAGAGTACCTGTTTCCACTCCAACAAGGGATTAGGGTTGGAGGAAGGAAGTTCCTTGTTCCAGAAAATCAGGTGTCCACACACAGGCTTAATCCGGAACAGTGTCAAACATCAACAAGGCCTAAAATGGAACAGCTCATGAGAGCCTGAACGCTTCTGTAAGAGACACACAACATCTACATCCACAGTCAGAATGACTTTTAGGACAGTAAATTCACATTTGTTAATGTGGAACTCTGAGGTGTCACTGTACAAAAAAAAAGAGAAAATATGCTTAAGTAAACAAAATCGTTGAACTATAAGAAATAATTTCCTTTGGAGGCGGAGTGCTAGGTGGAAAGTCTTTAATTATTCTCAGGACAGGAAATACACCCATTGATATTGCCTAGGTAATATCACAAATATATACACATAATGAAGAAATAATTTTAATGAAATAGTGTGACTGCAATTATACATATTATAATTATTTTGGTTGCAGTCTCGAAGCTTCAATCAGTGCCAGCTTTTGGGCTCTGTGCCATAGCTGGCAGCCAAGCCATCCCCCACACGGCTCAAAATTAGGACAGTCAAAGCAGCTTTAATTCTTCCAAGCCTGACCCCAAGCACAGTCTTCCCAGAACAGTAATTCAGCTGCACGGCTAGCTACTGTGCCACTGCGGAGGCTTGGTGGACTGCACTGCATTTATCCGGCCCTACAAACGTTCTCTTCTGTTCTAGGATTTTTTTTTTTTTAGTTTGGGGCATGGTAGGAGAAAGTAGGATGAAATGCAACAGATTGGGGAAGTGGTAGGGTGGAAGAGGCTGTCTTTAGTTAAACATCATAATGTTTTCTTTCTTTTTAGCCCTCCTGAGTACTTCAGAGAAGACGGAGAAACAAAAGCATCAACCTCCTAAACTGAAAGCTGGCAGCTGCTCGATCAGTAACGAGGGGACTGTCCAATCCAGCCCACCCTACTGCAGGCAGAGCTGCAGCAGCTGGGGAAGAATGAATCCCAGACACAGGAGGATAGTTTAAAAATAGCAACCCAGAATTTCTCAGGGGAATTCAGAGCCAATTTCAGCACTCTGATATTTCTGCTGTCATTCACCATAAACTCTGCTAAGCACATCTGAATTTTTGGTAGCTTTCCCTGTGATGCCAAAAACTAATGAAGTCCACAGAAGTAAGTCCAGTCTTGCTGAAGTCCTAGCAGGCTCTTCGTCCTCCAGGTGTTTGCATACACACTGTGACTTTTGCTGTGGGTGTGAGGCAAGAGGTTTTTCACCGCTGGACTGAAACAGCCCATAGTAGAGAGTTGAGCTTACTGTGAAAAACATCTCACTTTTAGACAACCAGTTTGTCAAGCCTGAGGTGCTAAAGCTCTATTTTATACTGGGTTGAGGCCTCAGTACATCTTTCAAAAGTCTCCACGCTATCCCCATTCTTTCTTCCCTGGATCTTCATCTCAAGGTATTTATATATGCAAATAACAGGTTAATTCCTATGAACTTTTACAAAGTCAGGCTAGAGGAAACTCTGTAGTTCTAGCGTAGATTAGCACCTACTCTAATTTAAGAGTCTGTCACACACACACCACCACCAACCGCCCAAATCTTACCAGCCACACTCAGACAGAAAGCTATCAGGCTTCTGCAAAGGTCAACAGCATCTCCACCAAGTAACAAAGTCAAGTTTGTTCTTAATTGTGAGTCCTCTCTTTGATTAGAGTACTTAAACTTGAAAAAACTCACCTGTAATGCTGGAAGAGGAATCATCCAAAGCTCTGGATTGTCAGCTTAACATTCATAAAGGTATTTAAAACATATCTAAATATACTGTGTCAGAAAAATAATGTGCAAGCTAGTGTAAAGATAACTTGTCAAGAAGCAAATGCAGATATTGCCAGTTGTCCTGTGCACATTGGTTGCTTTTTCAGTAAACACACCTGTAAACAGAAGCTATTACACTCAATAAGTTTGCACTTGCGTCTTGGTAATGTTATCCCTTCAGTTACCACACCTATGTTTGAAGCAGTCTTACTCAGATTTTTAATAGGGTTTTACACAGGTTACAGTTGTATTGCAAAAATGTTCTTTACTATAGATAAAAAAAATCTAAGCAAAGACACTAACCATCACCTAGAAGAAGCTTTTATCAAACTATTTTTAGATTTAACTTTGGCAAAATACCTGAAAACCTGTACGTTAAAATACAAACACCAAGTTTTTATCAGTCATGCACACTTTACGTCCAAGTGCTTGCTGCCTGTGCCATCTACTGGTGCAAACAACTCCTCTGACTCGCACCCTCTCTCCTGCTTCCCACAGACCAGCCGAACACAGGAGCTACTCAAACCAAGAGACAGCATTAGAAGATCTCGGGATTACCGGCTGCTTTCATGGAAGCAACCTTAAAACTGCAGTCCTTTGATCTAAATGCCCAGCCCCAGCACAAAGTGATTAGGGACAGATAATAAGCCTAGCACACCGCACGCATGACCGAAACTTCAGCTACTTTCTCAACGCAAGAGCACCAAGCAGGTAAGAACAATCTGTTCCTTTGAGTATGCTGGCTTATTGCCTAGAACATCTAATAAGCTTTTAAGGAACTGACTTCATTTCTTTTAAAATCTTTACCAGACAAAAGGTAAGAGAAACTGTTTCAGCCTATCTGGAAGCACGTCTAGCCCTCCTGCTACATGCCTTAAGGTAGCCAGCAGGTTAAAGGCTTGTATAGCAAGAGCCATCCGCTGCACGGTCACTCAAAGCCAGAAGGAAGACTATTTTTTTTTTTGTTTTCAATAAAGTCAAACCTCAACGCCGCAAGCAGATACTTCTTGCTCTCTGCAGTTAAGATATTTCCAAACCCTTCCACTCAAGACTACCAAAACAAAATGAGACAGCCAACCCACCCTCGTTATCCTCTCAGACAATCCAGAGGAGGAAGAGGAAATCACCACAGCAGTAACTTGCCCAAGCACATAGCAAGTCTGTAGCAGAAACCTGGCAGTGCAGTAACACATACCTGTTTCAGTAAAGCATACCTGACTCCCAGTGACAATAATTAGAGCTTTCCACAGCATTCTAGTTCAATAAAGTTAAGTACATAATGAAATACGCTCCTACACTTACTGTTTTAGAGCCAAGCAGACCAAAGCTCTAGTTTTGGGGCAGGTCCTCTGCATTGCCATACACCTCGGGAGGAGAGCTGCGCTGGTTTCCAAGACCAGGCAGGAGAATTCCCTACTGCCCAGGAGCTGCGCTCTGCTCCTTTCCTCTGCACAGTTTCATAGACGACACTGAGGGCAGCTACTCCTAGAGTCACTTCTCACTCTGTGGTTCTTAGTGCAGAAAGCCTGCTCACTATTTTACTTCCAGCTGTATCAAAGTTACTTTCCAGGAAAGCCAGAAGGGTTCAGTACACAGTTTAGCTCTCTGAGCAACCAGTCACAGAAATTCCACCACAGCGCTCTCATAGCTCTGAGCTTAAAGCACAGCAAAGCTCATGGGTAAATGCTGAAAGGTGTTACAATAAGCTGTTGATTAACCCTCCGCTGCCTTCGTCTATTATGATATGCTAAAGACTTCTCATTAACACTGCCATAAATACAGTAAGACAAGCGTACCTTTAACTACCAGCCTCTGGACGAATTACAGAACGCACCCTTCCTTTGCTATACCATAACTACCAGTTGCTGCCCCTGTGCCAGGAACGCCGCTCAACGGATTCACTTTACAGCACTAAGCATCACTGAGAATTGCCTGCTGGAGAATCAAGTTTGAAGCAAGATGTCTTTTCTTCCCTCTGTTCCCCAAATTCATTTTGCACCACAAAGCACTTCCACAGCAACAGGAAGAGGAAATTTGGCTTCACAAGCCGAAAAAGAGGTGAGGGTAAGAGGGATAAGAGCACTGCATGCTGCCCCAGGGCCATTACCATCACTTCCCCGACGTGGGCCATATCCCAGAGTACTGTGCTCTCACCTCTGAGCGCCATAAAGTCACACAAACGCCAAAGTTTTAGAGAAACATTTATTATAGGGTTGCAGAATTTATGCCAATATAAAGTCCCTTAATAAAACTCTCAGGTTCATCAACTGCAGAACACTAACTCTTCATTAACTTTATGCTACAGCTTTCAAAAAAGAGGAACAATGCTCTGACTGCAGTAGTAATGTTACTTGCTCATAAAAAGTTATCTAAAAAGTTTATATAAGCCAGAGTAGTTTAAGTTTACAACTACAGTCACATTCACAAGTGAGCTATAGCAGAACAGATTCTTGAAATAGGAAGTTACAGGATAAACCAATGCATAACCAAAAATACTGACAAGCATTAAGAGCAACTCTATCTGAATCTAACAACCAAATACCACAAAACCAAACAAAGGTAGAAGAATTAAACGTAAGCTTGGGGAAGGTTCCAAATATACATACGAATTCAATACAGTAATTGCACAAAATGAAATAGGGTAGTGTTAGAGGTTTATGATCACTGAGGTTGGATTTTACATGCTTCACACATGGTAGTTAAAACAAACCTTTAATGATACGCATCAGAAGGTTTTTTTAGCCAGGATACGGAGTGCAGAGCTATTCTACAGAAGTACACAAGATGTGCAAACCACAGATTAATATTAATCATTCTGTGAAAGTTAAGGTGAACAGAATTGGTTCCAGCCAAGGAATCGGTTAACTTTTTATATATATATATATATTTTTCTGCCATTCCCAGATTACACTAAATCAAACACATTCAACGGTTAAACTGATATTAACCTTCTAAAAAACAAACCCAACCTTACTCAAACTTAAGTTTTACGTGAGACAACTAAAAAGTTATACCAAGGATCAAAAGAAAGCTGAAATGGTGACTTTGTCGTTTGAAATAAGCAATACACAGAAAATGCATAAGGCTTTTGATTATCACTGCACATTTTAAGAAGTCGAGGTCTAATGCTCAGACTTCTCAATGAAGGTGTGAACTAGTCACCTCCCATCCAACACCCTTCACTGTTGACAGATCTTTGTTTCAACAACGAAAGAGTTTTCAAAATGTCTGATTGAATGGCAGTTCTCCACTGAACGTTTCTGCAGACCTGGGGACGAGAGAAGATGAGAGCCTAAGTAAAGCAGATCTAGAACTCAGCAGCAAGTATTTACAAGTTTTGTATCATCACGAACAGCAGCAAGATATATCATTCAGTACATAGTGTTTCTACAGCCACAAATTGCCACCAGAGCTTGATACCAGTTTGTTTTCTGTCAGAAAGCCTCCCTTATTTTCAAAATGGTAACAACAAAAGAGGGGTCCACATGCAACACAGGACAAAGCAAGCAAGCACATTTTTTTAGTATCCTGCCACCTTTTTACTGACAGAAGAGACAACACTAAATAAATCGTTTATAGCAAAGTGTCTCATAAGCCCTTCCTAACCACAATGAAAAGGAAAAGCAGATTGAAATTACAGGAGAGGGTTTAAAAACTCAGAAAAAACACCCCTAGTTCTTTATCAGCACTTCCCCCCACCCAGTATGTGTTAACACAGAGTGTGCTTCTATAGAGCAGTCTTCACTCCGATGAGAGCCCTGTGAGGATTTGCCACTCAGCTGATGATCTGAAGTTTTTCCTAACACTATTAAAGTGATTTTCTCTATTTTGGGACATGCCAGCATTGGATCCAACACAGGCAGTGTATGTGTATCAGCTGTGAATCTTTACTAGGAGACAAGACTATAGTAGTCCTGACATCAAAGACAAGCTGCTCAACTAAGGTGCTTCAATATACAACAATTAGAGAAGAAAGATTTATAGCTTGTTTAATAAGCAGAGAATTGTTCAGAGTAAGCAAGAGAAGCTATCCATTGAAGCCTAGAAGCAGTAGCTCTTAAACCAAACCCAGCAGGGCACTGCTTTAGTTTATAAACACTTAAAATATAGACTGTCCTTCAATTCACCTCAATCTTAATGCCCGTACAAGCTAAGAAGCTTCCAACAGCTACCTAACTGGGTACATAATTGAACGGTCAGGATAACCTGTCCTGTTTCTCACATGCCTTCAGTTACAACTCCAGGGAACTGCCACAGAACCTGAGGTCAGTTTGATCTAACTGACAAACCCATGAACTCTACAAAATCTGAGAGCCAATGCAGCACCAGCTAAGTGAGGTGTGCTAGACATTTGATCTGGAAGGCAGGACAAGCCCTGAAGAGTTTTCTCCTCAGCAGCAGTCTTCCATTTGACTAGGTTTCTTGTCCCCTCCCCACCAAGGGCAAACAAGGTTACTTACAGAACAGAAACTGTAACCACATTTACTAGAATCCTTTTGTGCAAATATTCTGTAGAAGCCTTTTACTATGCAGCGACCATGTCTACAACATGCTATAGCAAGACGATTTCAAACACACTCTTTGTGGCATTGTCTGTGGACTACAGTCTTTCAGTCACAGCAGCAGTCAGTTTAGACTTGTTCACAAAAGCATCTTCACAAAGTTGAGAGACACATGCCTCTCCCTCCCATAAAGGCAATGTCTACTGTTTCTTCATGTGCCCTACACTGTTAGCTACACAGGACCAGTTCTTTGCTCCCATGTACAGAGCCTTCCATCTAGTAACAGGATGTAGTCTCTAGCAAACAGCAGATGTGGCTCCTGATGCTGCAAGCTGCGACAGGGCTGAGGAAACTCTTGCCTAAGAGCTTGGTGGAAAAACCAGAGCACAGAGTTCTGACAAACCAAACATTTGTATTCTGAAAGGCTGTAACTGACAAAGGATTAGTTCACCGTGCACTTGGTGAGAGCAGCAAACTATGAAATGCTTTGAGAACTACAGTGAACTAAAATCCATAGCATCACACTTCAAGTACTCCAGGCCTCCTCCAGCGTGTCAAACCACCACCACCTCAAATTCAATCTTTTTCAGAGAATGGCGGGGGGTGGCGCAAGGAGACAGGCAATAAAGAAACAGAGCTTAGAAGTTCCTGTGGAGTGTTCTTCCTCTTTTAGAGAGGAAGTCTGGGATGTCCGGAGCTACTTGTTAGAATTTTTTTTTTTTTTTTTTTTAACTGGAGCAAGTGAACCAGAAGATAATGCTTTTACTTGGTGCTCCTCTTTTAGTTTTAGATAGGGCAGTGACAGACTAAGCTGCACCTACAGAGACTCACAGTTATCAGATGGATTATATGAATTCTGGGGCCATACTTACTTACAATTTCAACCAAAAGATGGAACAGAAATTTGGTTTGGGCATGTAACCCCTATTTCGTAACTGAAACCTTCTCTCACCACATTCAAACGAAACTTCAGATACATACTTGAAAGTAGGGGAAAATACCCATCAGTTCTATGAGTAGTCTCAGCTCCTGTTGAACACTCAGATTTCCAAGTCTAAAAACTCCAAAGGTTTAAGTATTTACCCTTTCCCTACTCAAACAACAGATTTATTTTTTTACTGAAGGGAACTTACCTGTTATCTGGTCTCTGCGCTGAAGTCTGAACGTCTCTTTTCCAACACAGAGTTGGTAGATGAAGATACCCAAATCAGACACGTTATCTATCTCCTCTGTAACAACCATTTCTTCACGGACTAGGTAGGTCTGAGGCAAGTAAGAGCCAGTCTAAAAGAGAAAAAAAATCCTTGAGATACAGTATTCTGCTAACAATGGACAAACATCACTACATTCTACCCTCCACCTTGGAAGGGCTTCAAGCACTAGATTTCAGCTTTCCTTCTTTTTAATACTAAGGTATGCTAGTCTTGAACAGCAGCATACCAGAGAAGTTAAAAACTGATAAAGGCTATTTCAAACAGTTGCAGTTACATGCAAACAAAGCGCAGTTAACCTTAACATTGCTCATCTCACCTGTTCGAGCTTATTTGTATGCAACAGAAAGTTTGCAGTTAAAAGAGGAGGAAGAAGTGTTACAAAAGTTTCCGTGTTTGAGGCAATGGATTTCTAATACCAAAAAGCCAGCGCGACCTACAAAAGTTAAGTCTTCGCCACAAGATCACAGCACTATCGTAATGACCCCCCCACCCCTTGTGACCAACTCCTAAAAATAGGAGCAGAAAGACATGCTTAAAGCTTGTCTTTGTGAAGCTAAAGAAAATAAAACTAGCTAAGCTAGCTAGACCAGGTGGCCTCTAGCACTAGGTGGAGAGGAGTTAATGACTTTTTTTTTTGAAAAGTACATTTGACACACGATAGCTCAATATTATGTTTCATTTGAAAGTAGCAGCAAGCTCTATCAACTTGACCCATAAGTAAGTCTTCTTGGAAAAAATACTAGTTTTAGTCACTGAAGAGTCAAAGTGCTTGCGGTGAGCTCATAACTACAGATCCAACAGAACAGAAGAACAAGTTAGCATTGTTCTTTTCATTAGAACTCTCATGGGGCAAGTGAGCTTTCCGGTAGCAACTTTCAGGTTTAGGCTTTCAATAATATTTGGGGCTTATCAAATTCCTTTATAATAGCTAAATTTAACCTTATTTGCTAGTTGCTTTCAGCTTTCATAAAGCTAGGTATTAATAAGAGCATTAAGTGTGAATCTACTCAACATAATATACACTGACAGCTGGCCTTAACTTCAGTACAGTGACTGAGCCAGGGGATTATGTACTTTGATGGCAAGAGGACTGTTCTAGCAAGAGACTGTAGTTCAGGAGCAACACCCAGCATTCTTATCAAAAGGGATCTTGTCAGCATAACTAAACAGTAAAGTTTCCACATACCGCCAGCTTTGCGAAGAGATCCATCAAATTTCTTGGCGGCATCACTATGGACGTGTTCAGTGGAATCACATAGCATTTACCAAGTTGCAAGTCAAGATACGCCGTCAAAAGCTATTTTGAAAACAATTTCAGTTAAGTGTGGCCTTTGATTATTAGAACACAGTTCCACAAGGACTAAGAAGGAAGCTCAAAAAGCTGGAGATCATGCACAGCTAGTATCAAAGCGATGCATTCAGGAACTGCCTAGTGTAAGAACTTAGCTAGCACCACTTTTGCTAACAAAGCAGTTATAGCTATGGTTTACAACAGGACTTTTGTACAGAAGGGAGAGCTGAGTAGAAACCGCTTTTATATCATAATTCCAAATGAATACAGTCTGTATTAATACAGGGAACATATCTGGAGTACGCTCTCATAACTGAAGAAGTCCAATTAAGCACGGTGCAAACAAAAAGGTGTCCAACTGCTGATAAGCAATCAATCTCTGTAAAAAGTTCTTCAGAAAAAGTATTAGTCTCTAGAAAGTCACATCAGCATTACCCCTGACTGCAAGAACTGCAGAGACTTAAGTTATCAACATATCTACTTGTTTTATTATTATTTTGCATAGCACTTAGCCAGAATCAACTGAAGAACTTCAAGTGCCTGAATCCTTGAAGTTATAGCCAAGATTCTGTCAAGACAACACAGATAAAAGCTGCAAACACTGAGAACGCAGGTAGCACAGCTTGCCTGTGCAGCATTCTATGCTCCTGTTAAAGGCAGCATGTACAGAGGTCAGTTATAGTGTCTTTACCGTGACTATATCTGTGCTGTCGAGGTTTGATTTACAAACAACCTGCAAGAGCTTTTACCACTGACTAAGGTTAACTGTTAATACCATCAGCGCAACTTTAATAAAAAAGTCAAATTAAAACCATCCTCTCATCTTTGCTTTAGAGAAACTACATGCAACTAACACAACATTTTCAAGTTCTAGGTTTCAGCCACTTGAGGTGATTTTTCAATTCACTTATCCAAGGCCCACACTTGTTTGGAATTCCACATTTTGCTGGAACACAGTCTGGCAGAATCTTAAACCAAGCCCTCAGTTTCCCCATTTCTCAACTCACATTTACAGTGTTCTCCTACCCTCACTTTCCTTTACATAGGATTCTTGACCACATAGCAAGCGTCACTTCCAGACAGCCTATGGGCAACAATATTTAAAGCTGCATAGCACCAAGATGCATTGTTCTCAGAAAGGATCCAGTCAGAGTCACTGTGGGTATGAACTCCTCTAACATTCTTGTGATGCTCCTCCCTCGCAGAAGTCCACTATTATAGAGTTAAAAGGATTAGATTTCCCACACTTAAATCCATCCCAAAGAGAAGCTTGCATTGAGAGTAAGCTTTAAAGGTCTCAAGAATGAAAGCCCTGGAGCTGTTACGATTACCATCCGCTCCACAGTTTCCCAGTGAGCAAGAAGACTAGTTATATCTTATCGCTTCCCATATACTCACCCTATCAAAGTCATGAACGATTGCTGCTGGATCACTGTCCGAGAACTTTGGAACAGGCACATCAATGATGGCTATGTTATCATCTTCTCGAATGTCAGCTTCTTCAGCAATAGGGAGGAAATAAGGTTCTGCTGCACGATCACGATTCTCATTCTCAAAGTAACACATTTCACCACGGTACACCTTGTGCTGAAAGTAAGAGCAAGGCTAGTTATTTTTACAGTGAACGTTGCTTTAAAACTGTATTTCTAACACTTACGCTATGACGAGGCACAGGGCTGTCATACTTGGAGCTTTTATAAAGGACATAGCAGTCTTCACGTCCCAGTTATTGAAGCTTTTTCTATTATAGTGGTAATCCATTTATAATTACACTTTTTCATTCAGTGATGCTTAAAGAAAAAAGAACTTTCACATTACCTTAGGCATGAAGTACTTGTAGATGCAGGCTCCACCAACAACAACTCCTGCCAAGATGAACGCTAGACCCAGCAGAGTCAACAGACATCTTCCAGAGGAGTTTTCATTTCCACGTGTGGCAACTTCTGGATCCTTTAAATGAAGGGGGATGAGAATTTAGAAAGTGCAGCCCCTCTGAATTCAAAGTAAGCTGTTATCTACTGCTTCCCTTTGACCTACCATCTTCTATTTCTTCTAGGGGGGCAGTGAGAATTTTATTTCAAGCACCATATAATAAGAAAACACTTACATGAAATACTACTGTAACATATTAAGATCAGTTTTCAAACAGCACTGAAAGACGGTATTTTCTTAGTTAGAGGATGCCTTCAAGACAAACCTTTATCCAGAAACTATTTGAGGTGCGAGAAATTGAAATGACTGTAACAAAAGAGAGCTGCAGCCACAATATAGCAGAAGAAAGATTTGTAGAGCAAGGTCACTTTAAGGTACACAGTGTTTTCAGGCCTCTTCCCAAAAGCCTATTTCCTATCCTCTTCTTGACACCAGATGGATTAAGGTAACATTATTTTTCCTCACAAAGTTGGACTAACAGAAAAAGCTAAGGTGCAACTTGGTCTATTAGCTGGGGAACAGACATTTGACACGAATCATACATTCAAGTTTTAGAGCTTGTAACATGCACAAGTGTAGTCCACTATGAAAGAACCACTCGTCAGCTTAAATGCAGCTTCAAATTATGCCAAATAAAAATAAGTCCCTATGGCACATCCTACCTTGCAGCTTCAAAATACACTGTCTTCCACCCAAGTCCCAGGGAAGCTTTGCTTCTAGCAGCCTGAAACTCATCTCTTTGGTTCAGTGACTTGTTCCCCCTGCCCTTCCCCGCAGCATTCTCTCAAACAGAAAATGACTGCATCCAAAGAAAACTGCTATCACCATCATGTAACGTAGTGATGAGTTGTGTAATACCAATCACACAGTTAGTGGTGGTGTCTGAGCAGCAAGTTTTACACTCAAGAGTTCTTGCAGTGCCTTCCTAGGCTTACAGGCGAAAGGCTCACACAAGCCAAGTTGGGAGGAGAACAGCAAAAGTACTTTCACAGAATGGTAGGGGTTGGAAGGACCTCTGGAGATCATCTTGTCCAACTCCCCTGCTCGAGCAGGCACACCCAGAGCGGGGGGCACAGCACCGCGTCCAGGCAGGGTTTGGATGTCTCCAGGGAAGGAGACTCCACAGCCTCTCTGGGCAGCCTGTCCCACTGCTCTGGCACCCTCACAGGAAAGGAGTTTTTCCTCAAGTCAAATACTAAACAATCAGAAGAGATATCCTCTTTGGGCAAACACATGCTGGTTTGTTGTGGTTTTTTTTGTTTTTTTGTTTTTTTGTTTTTTTTTTAAAAAAAGCCGAACCCCAAATATTTAGATAATCTATGTATTTGGTCAAGAATGTCCCTTTAATGATTCACAACTCCAGTATTTAGCAGCTCACTTTCAAGACCTCCTCTTTCTACTGGCCAGGAAGAAAAATTGGATTTCACAGCAAAAGATCTTTGCCTTCATGTGGTTCCTAGAGTCAGTAGCTAGACTCAGCACAGCAGCTTCCATGGCCTTTCTTTATTTGGGTCCCGCTATCTGCACTCCTGTAGAACACAATATATTAAGTGACCTGTGATCAGGACAAGCCACAGTATTACTACAAAGGCTGCACATATTTCCACGCTCAGCAAAATACAGCAGTGTAGAAGTCAAATGCATCAGCTATGCAAGTACTGAAACAAAAAACAAGCTGTTTTGTGAAAGTCATACTCCTACATTCCACTCTCGCATCCTCCAAACAGAAAAATGTTGGTTCAGCAAGACATAAGCTGCTACAATTGGCTAGTTAAGCATTTGTCAAAAAAAACACAAAACACCAAAACCCAACTAGTTTCAAGCCAGAATTATGCCACATTTATACACCATTATGCAAAAACCATCTTTCAGAGTTAACTGGCTTTTAAGATCACGACTAATTCTGTTCTCTTCATATTCTGCCACCTTCACCTACACCTTTCAGTAACTTATTCATCCAGCCTACCATTACTCGAACATAACAGTCTGCAGCAGGTTTTGGTATCACAGACATCCTACGGCTTGGATGATGTCGACATGTAATTAGCTACACTTGGACTGCACATACTTCAAACAAAGCAAAGGTATTTCTCATTTAAGAGGCAATGTAAGCAGCCTGAATCCAAGAAGACAGAGCTGATGAGAGAACACAATAGCAAGACTTCGTTCCAGTAGGTAACAAAGCCTCTGCTCAAAAATAATAAAGATCATAAAAAAACTACAAAGAAAAGGCAGTTCTGAGCTGTGCAGTAACAAGCAAAGCAAACTAGGAGTAAGAGAGAAGAAAAATCACTTGTGTTAACATCTGCAGCTAGCTCAAGAGACACTGTTGACAGTCAGCTCCAAAGAATCTGCAGGGAGAGTATTCTGCAAGCTCGAGTCTTTTGTGCAGATATTCTAGGGGACTTTTATTGTGCTGTTTCAGCCAACATTAGCCATTAAGCTTGTTTGCTCTGCACAAATATTCCAGCAAAAGGAGACATTAATGAGCACTAGAACAAGTTTGTCTTGGAGTAAAACTGTGAACTTGATGTTTACATGCACCTCTAAGCCCTGAGGTCAGAGTCAAGAGTTGTTAAAAACCACGTACACATGCACAAACACAGAGAATATTGTGACAGGTATAACAAAACAGCACAAGTAGCTTCTAAATTGAGAGGAGCAGCTATCATGAGAAGAAAAGGAAGGGTGTAAGTGTGTATCAGAACTATTATGCTCAGAACTTGCATGGTACAGGGCCAGCAAAAATACATGTAAAAAGTTGCCTCGGGAGCAGCTGATGAGTTTGTCCTACAAGAAACTGGCCAGACTAACACCACTTTCAAAATTTTAGTTAGTCCTTTATCTACACTGTTTCACAACCTTCTCCCCCTCCTCTGGATCCAGTAATTCAGTGCTACTGTATTAACTGTGCGCACACACACAACTCCTACAGCTCCAAAGATCCCACTGAGCAACATCAGCACTCTGCACCCTTTCCCCTTTCAAAGGGGGGCTATTTCAGGAGGGGCAGAGGCTCTGTAGGCTGGAAGGCAAGCTGCTTTCCTGATTACAGCTTAGCGGGGGTGGGGGAGACACTAGAGTCCAAGTCTACAGGTGTTTGCAGTTTGGGGTTTGGTTTTTTTTTCTAATAGTCCCACTCCGTGATTACAAATAAGCTCGGGCCATCCCATATTTCTCCTCTAGAACTACTGATTTATCTACCCAGACACTGATCTTCTTCATCTGACTGAAAATGTCAGCAGCTAAGCAAGACACCTTCAAAATAAAGTCTCCCACAGATTTGGAAAGTTCAATTCAAGTCAGCAGCATGGCAACTCGTTAGGAAGGAAAAGCCAACCACAAAGTACTTGCCTGGGTTTCTATTTAAAACCCTTTATGGCAGGTTTCTTAATTTAAGCTAGACATACCAGCAGCCCAGACACCTCACCACAGCGCCGCTCTCCAACTCGCTGCCTACGAGGGTTTCGGAGCAGCAGCGAGGGGAGGACGAGCCCTAACCCACTTTCTTTGCTTGGAAAACGCTGCTGCAGACCTGCTCTTTCCCGGAGTGGGGGGAAACCTGGCTGCCGCCGAGGGGACGGCGCTTTTCCCGGGCTGGCCGGGAGGGAGCCCCGGGGCTCGGCAGGGCGCAGGGTTCACCCGCCTGCGAGCTGCCAAGGTTTAAAACCCCGTCAGGAAGCACGGCCCTGGCACCGGCCCAGCTGCGAGATAAACAGCCGGGCCCGCCGGTCCGGAGCTGTCCCGGGGTTGTCACGGTGTTTGGCACCGCCCGGGTCCTCTCCCGAGCGGCAGCCGGGCTGGGGGGAGAGCTGTGGTGAGGGAACCGCAAACGGCTGCGGCCCCGGCCCGCACCGCCCGGCGGCCCCCCAAGGGGAGAGACCCCCCACACACACCCCCAGCCCCCCAACCCCCGGTGGAAGGGTGCCCCGGCGCCGGAGGGAGCCGCGGGCCGCCGGCTGCCTTCCCCCGGCTCCCTGCCTGCCCTCCCCCGGCCCGCTGCCTGCCTGCGAGAAGATGGCGGCGGCTTCCACCTCGCCCCGCTCCGCTCCCCCCCCCACCGCCTCCCCTCGGCCCCGCTCCTCCCGCCGCCACCCGACAGCGGAAAAACCCCGCTCCCCGCACCTTATCGGCCACCAGCGCCTCGGCCGCCTCCTTCTTGGGCTCGTCCTTCTGGGCGAAGGGGGAGTTAAAGGCGATCTTCACCATGGCGCCGCTGCTGCGCTCCGCCGCCTCCCCGCTGAAGAGGCTCCGGGCGGAGGGGCGGGGCGAACCGGCCCGGCCACGCCCCCGCCACACCGAGCGCCGCCCCCCCGGGCGGGGAGGCGGGAGGCGCGCCCCCTGCCGGCCGGGCGGTTCACAGTGGGGAGGGCGGGAAGATGGCGGCAGGTGCCGCTGTCTTGTCCCTGGGGAACGGCAAACCCGGGCGGTGCTCGCCGTGCCGGGGAGTTGAGCACAGCATTGGCAGGGTGCTGGTGACCCACCTCAGCCCTGCAAACCTAATTCCCCTCAGAAAGTGATGACGAATTAGCAATTTAATGACGCCCAGGCGCCATTACAGTGGGCAGAGTGCCTCACCCCAAAGAGGCAGACGTGCCATAAACTCTTCAAGGGTGACTGAAACCTCCTTTTCTCTTCATCATCCTCATCGCTGAGGCTGAGCCCGCCACGCCAGCCCCTCACGCAGGCCTTAACTCTCGTGGATGTTTCTAGAAACACCACATCCTTCCCTGTTAGGGGCTTATGCAGCTCCGAGCCTGCACGGGGTGCTTCACAGGCAAGTTTGGTGGGGACCAAACTCCTCCATCCTAAAACCAGCCTGAAACCTCGGAGAGGCTGAGTGTGGTGTGGGGAGGGCGAGGCGGTGAGGGCAGAGCCGCGAGCGGCGGCGGGAGGCAGCGTCCCTGGCGCGTTTCTCAGCCTGCCTCCACAGCAATCGTTTCCTTTCCTTTTAGCTCCGTGCGCTGTTCACGCAATCATACGTACGTCTAATACTCCGTGTTTTACACTGGGAGCGCATCACTGGTGAAAAGGAGGTGTCTCTGGGCCACATTCAGCGCGGCACAGGGATGGGGATATTTTTAGTCAAGCTGCCTCCCTTCTCTTGTGAAATACAGCCTAAGGGATCTTTAAGAGCCAGGGAGGCAGACAAGGCATCACCATTCATTTAATGTCTCCAAAGGGGGAGAAGAAGAAAAGGCTTCATGTATTCTCCTGTCTGAAACGATCTTCTCCTTCATATGGATGAAAGTCTGTGTCTGTCTCACTGGAATTTGACTTTACAGCTCTAGAAAGAAATCTGGTTTGAATCTGGTGCCTACACCATTGAACTCTTCCTTGCAGACAGCTGTAATTAAACTGAACTGAACACTATGCAAATATTGCAATAAGTAATTCTTCTAAGTGTAAACAAAATGCAACGTATATTCCAGCATTCACAGCATGTTCCTGTTATTGTACAGATGCAATACCACTGTTATTTCCTTTCAAGATCATGGGTTTGATATTGCTGCCTTTCATGTTAATAAGAATTTTGACTTTGACTTCAGTCAAAGAAGAACAAAGTCTCTTATGTCTATTTAACCTGGCTTTGTCTAGTAACAAAATATTTTTACCTCATTTTACCAAGAAACCAGTGAAAAAAATAATTTTCATACTTCCTAGCTTTAGAATGCTAGGAATAAGGTAAGCCATACTCTCATCAAAGTCCCTGAAACACAGATTTAAAAACAGATTAAGTTTCCTATATGGCTGTTGCAAAATCTGTATTCTACAACCTGGCAGTATATAAATTATATGAATAAATTTCAGTATCTTAATCTAGTATAATTGCTTTGTGCTTAAACAAATTGACTTTATCTTCCAATTACCCAACACCTTTACTTGAAAAAGAACACAGAAATAAGACTGAAATAGACCCTCGCTTTCTATCAAGACTCGTGTCTGTACATCCCGGCTTGCTCACTGTCTATGTTCTGTGATCGGTTGCAAGGGATGGACGCACCTTGAAATATTGTGCTCAGACAAAAATTAAAAAATGTAAGTTTTTTTGACATGTGTCTGCACTCTGAATTTGCAAAACTGGAACTCTCATAAGCTTCGTTGTGATTTTTTTTTATTGTGCATTTCTGTTTGTAGCATCTGTGACAATCATTTATCTTAACATGTTCAAATCATATTTAAAACATGCAGTGTCCAGGAGAAAGAAATTCCAGTATCATCAAACAATTTTTCCTGTCCTTACACACCTGATAATAACAACTGTCCATTCAGTCAGTAACCACTCCTTCCAAATAACGCTCCTCCTGCAGCAGTCTGACTATTTTGTAGAGCGGTTGCAATCTGAATTACCAGGTCTGGGAAGACAAATTCCATCCTAAGATGCATAGACATTAGAAAACTCAGATTTTTTTTACCGTCCTGAAATCATCAGGCCGTTGGACTGAATAAATATTAGAGATCTCCATGTGTGACTCCACCACTTCACCTCTAAAATGCTTTTGTATCAGCCTCTTGGTCCTGGTCCAGTTTTCATTCAGGCTTTTGCCATATGTTGGCTGCAGTTTAGGCCTGGAAATCCCAAGACATCTGAACAAGTAATATCACCTATTCTTATGAATTCCGTAATATTTCTGATTTTTCTTTCCACTAAAACACCCTGGGTTTAGTTTACTGGTGTTTATTCTGAGATCATCTTTATCACCTTGAAAGGCAAGAGATTATCCCCTTCATTATCCTTTTAATCCTTCTGGTGTTTGTAATGTTAAAGCAGCACTGCTCAAAAATGTAACAAATATATGGACTAGATCGTCTTAGAGACCGGAGGATTTTGGCCCAAAAGAAGGGTGAAATGGTGTGCCATAGCGGCTGTGATTCTGCTCCCTTGAAGCTTACTCACAAAGAGCAGTGAACTGTATTTCTTAAAAGAGACATTAGACACGGACACCTCCCTTTTCAGTGGCAGTGATGATGCAAGTAGCCCAGACAGTCTAAGAATATTAAAGAGCAAGGTTTGTAAGGTGAGGTAGTATCTTTTACTGGACCAGTCACTGGTTCAGCAGATAATGTCACTTGAAGCATCTGTTTGAGTCATCCTGCATAGCACTAAAACTAATTTTTACTTGGTAGGATTTTAAGTGTTCTGATGCGCTTTTTAAAAAACACAAACTTTAAAATACAGTCACCTTTATTCTATCTCTGTCTCTCAAATGCCAGGAGGATATTTCCTCACCTTTTGGGAGCAATATGGTCTTGTATTTGTCCTAGTTTGTAAAGTATTCTGCAGCTTTGAAGTAGAAGGTACTATGTATGTGCATAATCCTCAGTCGCCTATGTTGTTCTAGTTCAAACAAAGCTACGATCAGGAGGGCTACAGACTGGCAAGGCATGTAAGCACACGCTTTAGATTTCAACGGTCACTCACAGCTTAATGTTAAATGTGTGTTTAAGTTTTTTGTTAGACCTGAATCCACGTACATGGTTAAGCACCGAAGCGGGTATTCACTTAGCATGAGCTTGCTGCTGCCACTGCACATTGCACAAGTTCACAGGTAACGAGGGCTGTCCACTACGCGGAGCATTGTACCTGCACAGAGCATCGCACGGTTGAGCCCAGACCCAAGGTAGCACACGTAGAGAAACAGTAATTAATACATGTAATTAATAATAGTTTGCAATATACACTGTATCTATCAATTGAGGGTTTTTTACGAGTAGCATGATTACTGAAAGAAGGGCAACAAAAGGCAAACAAGTACGTCATGTAGGACTGTTAAAAATGAAACCACACACTTTCTCCTTTACAAAAGGGGACCGTCTCCCAGTTTGACGTTTTATGTTTATCCAGATATCTGAAGTTCTACTTTTTGCCTCCAGTCCTTTTCCATCTCTCTTGCGAAGGCTTCCTCCTTCGTCACCTCCTCAGCCTGTTTTCCCTCATGCTCCAGCTCTGATATTTGCTGTCTTCCCTCCTTCTCTAACCAGTGACCTTCGGACCTCTGTTGTGTTTCTACCTCTCTCTTGTTCATAAGGCTGTTGATAAGGAATCTATCTGTATTTCAGACCGCGAAACTGAAAAGCTGAGAGCTGCCAATACAAATGTTTGTAGAGGAAGGCTGTTGCCACTGGGTTGAGATGAATTTGGGCCCTTGACTGAGGATCTCTGTTTCTGGACAGCGATTACTGTGTTTGCTCCGCTGACTTCCCTTACCGCCTGTCATGCTTTTCTTTGCTGCAGCAGTATTAGATTAATATCTGTGGCAAAGAAAGCATACTTCTTTCTCACTTCTCTGATTTGCTTCTGATTCTGACTCACTTCTACTGATTGCCTTGTTACAAAATACCACACCAGGAACATTAGTTAAATGGAAAATAGCCTGTTTACATTCAGGGGAAAGTCATGAGTCCATTTGCTCTGTAGTGACAAACTGTGGAAGTGATGAGCAGAAAACTGAGCCTGAAGGAGGCAGAGACGAAGAGGTGATTACCAATTAAGCAACAACATCAAGAGGACATCCTCTAATGATTGTGCTCAGACCGATGCTGAAGAGGACTCGCTGCCCACACAGCCATTGCCTCACAGAACAGAATTCCACAAGAAATTCCAGTCCTCCAGAAAATCTGCTGAGCAAGCAGCACGCCCAGAGTGATCAGCAACCCCAAACGATTAAAGGGCCAAATTCGCCTCTGGTGTAACTGCAGTGAGGCAAGAAGAATTACACCAGAGATACATTAGGAACCCCGAGCCTTGGCAGGCTTAAAAAAGCATTGCTAAACACTGCTATTAGAGGAAGAACAATAAACACGCAAAGCTCGAGCTATTTCCTACTGAACTGACCAAATACTAATTTTTGGACACAGATTAATGTTTACCTTGGCATTGAGGGGTGTCATCTCGGGTTTCCCCTTTTTCCTGTCAGGCACACTTCCCCCCAAAGCCACCCTGATGGACGGCATGCCCCAGCGATTCTCCCTCTGGCAAGGTGGGCTGGCTGAGGCTCAGTTTGCTCGACAGCTCGGCGAGTTCACCGCCATGCTGCGAGTTCACCTGCCTGGGGCTGCTGTAGGCGAGGACCCCCGGACTGAGCAAGAACCATGGGCTTATCAGGGGCTGCTACTTGTTAGACACCCTAAATGGGAAAGTGCTGGGGTTAACCCCACCCCTCCATCCTTGGCATTTTCTCTGTGTCCTAATCTCTACTTGCTAGTAAGAGTTGCGGGGTGGCGTCTCAGCCAGCCTGCTGGAATGCAGCACAGCAGCGGCGGAGCCCACACCTACACCCCACCACCCGAGACTCAGCAGACATTGCTGCAATGGCCAGCCTCTTATCAACGGCAGCAAAACAGCCCAGTGTTGACCATGCTTGTGACCACAGTCGTAGTTTGAACTTAGTTTAATGATGAGCGCGGACACGGGTACATCTTGTTCGGCTGTGCTGTCCCAAACTGTGCTGAACTTGGCCTGTGCTTGCCTACAAATACAGCTGAGCCCGAGCTGTACGTAGACTGCGGCTGTGTGAAGATGTTTCCAGATCAACAGAGCTGTGTTGGCAGAGATCCCTAACGTGCTGTCAAAACTGTGCAGTGACTGGTGTAGCTTGTTTGACTTGTTATGCGTGGGTTTACTTTGCAACGTGTTCATATGGCTGTGCACACAGGGGCAGCTCTTTTCTGACTTAATGAAAATAGTATGCATAGAGACAGTATTCCTAAACTACGTAAATGATTGCTGTGGAGGCACATCATCAATTTAACATCGATTAAGTCTTCCAGTGAAGACGCAGTTCTGAAAAAAGCCAAGGAAACAAGAGCTCTGGTTTGGTCTGACTGTTTACATCTGTGCGTGTTGCATGCCCACCACTTCCATATAAAGTAGCTCTATCTGCTAATATGACATTAATAAAGGATTTATAGCTAGACAACATTCCAGCTGGAGAGTTTTCTTATTTGCAGGATGATGTTATTAGGCACCCAGTCTGAGCACTGCAATAAGAGGTTATAAAAGGTTTTGGAGCTGGGGTGAAAAATCACAGGTGAATCTTTCAAGGGCCTTAGCAGAGTTTTGGTAATCATTGGAACTGATAGTATGTAGTTAGTAAAAAGTATAGTGCAATTATAGAGGCACCTTTCCTGCAAATAACACCCTACTTTCTGTCACTTTTCTATCTGAAGAAGACTAAGTATATATGTTAGATATCACAGCAATATAACGAATTTATAAGAACTTTAAAGAACAAAATATTTTATTGTATCACCTTACCTACCGAACTTCGGTCCATTAATGCTAACAAAAATTACCCTTGTACTTGCCTTTGAGAAAGAATACACTACAATTTTTTGCAGCCAGTTGCACTGTCCTTTTACTTTCTCTTACCTAATGAAAGAATATGAACTTTTGAAAAAGAAGCACTTATGGAAAATGAACCTGCCTTCACCCTTGTCTACTACTATGGGCATTTTTTTAGAGTACAGGTGTCCCTTTTCATCTGCGTGAAGACTATACTGTCAAAAATAGAAATACCGCAGAACACCTGCCCTAACAGCAGCTTGGAGTACAAATATTGTCAGTTAAAGAGATTTGTTGCTTTTTTTTCTGCAGATTGTCAGAGAAGTTGTGCAATAGTGTGCAGATTTTCTGTTAAGGAGCCGAACAGGTGATAGTGGTATGCTGTCACGGTATTTATCTGTGAGGAAAGGGACTGACAGTGCTGAGAGGCAAAGCTTCAGCAAAGTTGCGGTGTCTGCTTCTGGGTGAAGATGAAAGCTGGTTCTGTAAGACACAGGCTGCCAAGCCCAGCTTGCATTTCCTCTTTGCAATGCAGCGAGGAAGAGGCCTGTGATTGTACACACACGCGGGTTTCCTCTTTACAGTGCAGAGAGGAAAAGACATGATCGCACATGCGCACTTCCATACAGACACAAGCACAAACTAAGTTCAACGCATATATGAAATATTATGTTGTCCAAACAGATCCTAACAAAACTGTTAATTTCTTTTAATGTATTTGTTTTGAGAAGATGGCTTTTGATTTTAAGGGAAAGGAAATCTACTGTCTACAGCGTTTTTACAGACTACAGGTTTTACTGCAGAAGGTGTTTTCTGTTCGTATGATAGATACCACATCATGATATGGGAAATAACTTGTGGTACTTTATTTTCCTGTTCTAAGAAATCTCTTCATGCTGAGGAGACACCTGGTGATGTTAGAAGTCTTTGATGGGACCCCATGTGATGCTATTTTTGAATGCGTTGGCTCTCCAGCAGGCAGCAGCGTGAATAGCATTTGTGTTTTGAAGGAGTGGAATTAAGAAATCCCTAAAAAATGGTAGTTTTCTTCTATTGCACTTTTGTATGAAGCCCGCCAGTTCAGAAAGAAAGTTTTTTTAAGGAAAGCAATTCAGGATATATTGAAATCTCACCAAGTTAATGTTAAAGACATGCGCATTAGCCTGAGTTTAAGATCACAGAAACATGGGAACATTTGTTGGAAGAGATTTCTGTTGTTTTTTAGTCCAACCTCCCACTCAAAGTAAGACTATCTCCAACACTAGATTGGGTTTTGTGCAGCTGAATCTTGAAAAACACTAAGGATGGAGACTCGCCAACCTGCCTGGGTAACCTAGACCAGTACTACACTGCCTTCCTACCGTTTTGTTTTCCCTAATGTCCAACCTGTGTCTCCCAAGCCACAGTTTGTGGCCATTAGACCTTGGTTCTATCTTCTGGCACTGCTGACAGGAGTTTGGTTCCAGCATTTCTGTAACTGCCCTTCAGATATTTGTGGGCAGCTCTTAGGTCACCCCTTGGCCTCCTCTTCTTCAGGCTAACAAGCCCAGCTCCAGCAGCCTCTCGCTGTAGGTCAGGTGCTCTGCACCCCTGACCATTTTGGTGTCTCCTCACTGGCTCCTCTGCGGTGTCCCTATGTCCTTCTTGAGCTGCAGGAGGGCCCTACACCTCTTGCAGTAAAGCTGAATGCAGCCTCCAGGTCTCACTGAGTAGAAAGGGATAATAGTTTCCCTCATCCTAATGGAGCCCAGTATGTGGTTTGACTTACTCAAGATGAGAGTGTGCTGTTGGCTCATGTTCAGCCTGGCATCTGCTGTAATCCCCAGGTCCTTTCCAGCAGGGCTGTTTCTCACCCAGCAGCTTCTCAGCCTTTACCAGGGCAGGGGCTTTTCCTGGCCCACGTACAGGACCTGGCACTTTTCCCTGCAGTACCTCAGGGGTTTCTGCTGGCCCAAAGGCTGCTCATGTCCCTCTGGGCTGAGGCTCTGCTGCTTTTTGCAACGGCCACCCTGCCAAGCCACCACTAAACGTGTCTAGTTTTCTGCTCCCTCTCACTGGATCATGTCTGTTCTCAAACACGACACTTATTCCGCTCATAGGTAGCAGTCCTCCCCAGGGCCATTTTTTACCCTTTCTCAAGGCTATTTAGACGTTATGTATTAATGCAGTATGTGCTTTAGTCAGTCACTCAATAATGAGGTGAACAAGCAGGAATATCCAACTCACAGCAACGTTACCCTATCACTTATCAGTGGACATAGTGATTAAGTAAAATGTTCTGAGTTTCTGGTTCATATAATTAGTATTTAAAAAAAAAAATCAACTATACTATGGATGGATTGGAATATTTACACCCAAAGTCCTGTGTTGGGATGTGTGGGCTCCGCTCCTTGACACCATTTCCATTCCTTTCATACCTTCATGTCTCTTAGCTCGTAATGGTGTGGAGGAGGTCATGTTCCCACTGCCCTAGTTCTAACTCTCGGCTGTTCCTCTGCTATGGAACTGAGTGTACAGGATGAAGGGCTTCCAGGAATGTGACCCTTTTGTCCAAGTAAATAAATCTCTGTTCTTCTCCAATTTAGAAATTTCTTAAAAAATTAGTAGCTCTTTCTAAGAGTCAATTGTTTCAGTGCTCAGACCCATTTCTTGGAGGTGGCAATGTGGTCACCCCAAAGGAAGAACCATGAAGAGGTAGCAGTGTGTTTACTTCCACTTCTCTAAGGATTGCATCACAGAGAAATACAGTTCTCGACAGTTAATGGTGCAATGTTACATCTTTCGGTAATGCTCGGATAAACTAGGAACCAAGTTATGTCCCAGCTTCATCTAACGATACTCTCAAAATCCATGTGTTGGGAATTCACATGAGACTGTTTGCCCAAAGGGCTAAAGACTCTTCACAGACCTTTGGGATTTCTAATATTTTCCAAAGAAATTAGAGCTGCTTCTGCTGTTTGCAGCCTGCTGCTCTTGCTGCTGTGTGAAGTGGCATCCACATGCGTGTCATGCTCAGCAGGAAAATTAGTTCAGTCTCAGCACTACTTGGGTTTCCCATGGGGCTGTCAGGAGAACAATGACCTTATTTCTACGTTATTTTCTTCTACTTCTTCCCAAGTGAATATTCCCATTAGTGAAGGGCATGATCTCCCCTACTGTGTCCCCCTTACTCTGTGTCATGTGCTGGAGGCCTGGAGATGATGCCATCTTGAATCCAAATTTAACCCTGTGACAAGCGCACATCACCACTCCCCTGAAATTTAGCTACTTTCATTCGGCAGAGTTGGATGGTGTTTGCTGATATGAAAAGATGCCACTGAAATTAATGACAGCATTAGAAATTCTTCCACGTATATCCCGTATAACCTCCTGGGAATAATAAATATGCAGAATATAACAAATAGCTATGTCTTTGGAATTGCTTGCTGAGAGCATTGCTTCAGTTTCTTGGATGAGCTGCTTTTTCACCTTAATTAGCAGAACTGTGTCTGGTTCATTTCAAGACATTGAAAATTAATATTAACTGAGGCCAGTTTCTATTCAATTACTGTACTAAGAGGATAAGGTGCGGCCTCAGCCCTGGTTTCTGTCATGCAGACATTGGAAATGATCATTCCACTAAAGATACTGCACAGATTGTTGTTTTCATAAAAAAGTTGCTCACCATGTTTTAATCAGTCTGAACAGCAAAAGAGGAGGGGCTGGAAAAGTGCTGGGCGTGGGAAAGAGCTGGGGAGGCAAGAAGAACAAGTGGCACAAGAGGAGAAGTGGTGCAGGGCAGCACTAGGGGAAGGGGGAAGAGGGACGGAAGTATTGCTGCAATGTAAAATCCAGTGCTCTTTAAAAATATTCTACCGTTCAGATACCCGTTCTGATTCTTTGTGCAAGTTCTTGCAGCCACCAGGCAGCACTGGGCTGAGGGCAGTTGCAGAGCCCTGTTTATGCAACAGGGAGGAGTGAAACCCAGTACCAGGTTGACCACGGCAATGGATGTGATGATCCAGCACCTCATTCTCTCCACTCAAACTGTAGCAAGTGGCTGGGGTTCAGGCTTTTGCTGCTCTGCTGTGCTCTAGACATGAAGTGATGCTAAGGGTGGGTGGGATTCAAGAGGAAGGACATTGACCATTCCTTCGGGATCCATGCGCAGGAGGAGATAGGAGACCAGAGAGAGGTGTGAGGATGACAAGAGGTCCACAGACACTTCAAATTCGTCTGCTGTTGCCTGGGGTCCGGTGGATAAGCTCTCTGAGACTGTGGGCACCCATGCCCTGATCCTGCTCACCTTGCTGAGGAGGGCAGTCCCCACAAACCAGGCAGCACTGCTCTCTTACAGTGAGCCAAGCAAGCCCCGGCTCCCAGCTAAGACTGGTAGCTTCATCAGCTTATTATCTACTCACGAACATTTGCCAATCTGCCTTCCCCTCACTGAATTTAGACGTTTCCTTGTCACTCCCGAACACAAAAAAGCACTCAGAGAGCACAGCAAGCCTGATCGGGCCCCTGCCTTCTGCTGAATTCTGAGTTGGATTCAAAATTTTGTTCTTTCTCCTCCAACTATTCTCCTTGCAGGCCCAACTCCCTGCAGGGGTGGGAACCGCTGGAGCCATGCAACTATCGCTCTCAGGGGTGATGCCCAAATACAGAAGATTTTTTTTTTTTTTTTCCTGTAAAACCCACTTTTGGAGACTTTTCTAGAGCTTAAATGCCCTCAGAGAAAAATCCAAACCTCACTTCTTTTCCCAGTTCTTCTGCAATAACTGCAACTAGAAAAAAGAAAACAACCCACCAGAAAAGCACTTATAAAACAAAAAGTTCAATCCCCCCAGGCTGAAGGCAAGTGAAATCGAAAGATAAATGAAATTGATATACATAGGCTTTATATTTTGGGGAAGTGCCTGTTGACAAAGGTCAGGGAGGAACATGCTGCTGGGATGGCTCTCTCTTTTAAAGTTTGCTGCTGATGTCAACTGCTGAAACTCAGTAAAATATTTGCGTTGATAATTTTCTATCGTTCTTCAGAAATAACTGTGGGATATATAACTAGGGAATTTTGCAGAAGTAAAACAGAACCACAAGGTAAATAAGGAAAAAAACCCAAAAAAGCCTTCTGCCTCTCAAATATCTTCCTTTTATCCCTCAGTCATGCCCCAGCTTTTCCACAAAGTGCTCTTTCTTCTACCATCTCGTCCCCTCCCAGAATATTGCATGGTGTTGGAGTATGATTTCTTATTGAAGAAGAAAAGCCACATTGTTCAACATCTTCCTCTACTGAGTTATGCCAGAGTGACACCTATTTTGGCAGAGTCTTCAGAGTTTCCTCATATCTGACTAATAAGAGATGATGAAAAAAAATGATTCATTAAAAAAACACAGATAATCGTCTGAGAAAATTCAACATGCATCTTTAAATGTAGCTTAATTTTCTAAAATAGCAATCAAACCTCAAACAAATGGTTTAATCTCAAGGCTCCATCTTGTGGCAAAGTAAAGCAAATTCACTTATTAAATTAATATTTGTCCTCCCTTAGTTTCCAACGGTTCTTCTGTAATAACCTTACGATGCTGTAACACTGCAGACAGGTACATCAAGCTTCACTTGAGTGGGAGCAGAAGGGCCGGCGGTGCTGGGCAGAGGGAGAGTGGTTTTTGCTGTTTAAGCAATATTAAAGCAGTCTGTGGTAACACTAGGCACACATGCATTTCCTAACCAGCTCCCATAACCAGTGATGACCAAGGGGTCAGCTCCCTCACGTGCAGCCTAAGTTCGATTTAATAGCCTTGAAAACCTAGAGCAATAGGCAGAGCTGTGATAGTTGTGACATATCCCGAGTATCCTGACCTCCTGAATATTTGTGTCTAATATGATAGTGCTTGAGTGTATTTGTATGAAAAACCTCTTGCAAAAATCTAGGATTTGGCATTCGGTTTTGGCTGGCGTCTCTTGTCTAGCCTCGTTAAGTCCTTCATTTAGAATTGCATCAATGGTGCAAAGCATGGCAAAATCGTTGTTATTATTATTACTATGAATGATTTTTGATCAGTTAGCAGAAATTCCGATTAAAAAGCTGGTGTAACCGGCCAGCGAGCCACTGCAGCCCGTCCAGAGTGGGCATCGCCTTGCTCACACCCAGGGCCATTTGGCCACTCTTTCTGCTGTAAAACTGCTGCCTTTTTTCTTAAAAACCCTGTCCCTGGCGCCGTGCCCGCTCACTCAGGAGCAGGAGCAGGAGCAGGAGCTGGGCAGCCCCGCTTTCAACAGATAAAGCATGGAGTTTCCATTGGACAGCTGGGGAGGAAGGAGGACCGCTGCCTTATCTTCCTTCCGCCAGCACCGTGTGGGACTGCGTTATCTGGGTTTGTTTTGGTTTTGGTTTGTTTTTCGTTTTGTTTTTTTTTTTTTTTTTTTCTTTTTCTAAATATAAAGTAAGGCTGGTTTTTAGCATGCAGGAGCTGGCGAGCTTCCCAGAGCACGTCCTGGGCAGGGGTGGCAGGCAGCCATGGGTGCTCCCTGCCTGCTCGTCCACCCCAGCCAGCCAGGGAGTTCCCTTTTGTGCTGCGTGGGAGGTGAAGGTGCAGCTCCTGGATTGGGCTGTCCTGGCTGCTAGTTTTATCCTGGCAAAACGATTATTTCTGTTTTGTGATGCAGGGAGCAAGGCATCGCCTCCCAAATTGTATCTTGGGGGCCCATGGTGGATATCTCTTTAGTAACAGCTTCTGGCGTGGTTATGAGCTGAGCACAAACTCGGCTCCTCCTGCCTTCCTGTGCCCTCCTAAAAGGGTATCAGTGAGTGCACAGGCAGCGCAGCTGCTGCCTTTGCTAAACACGTGGAGAACTATTGCAATTTGGGGCTGGTAATTGTACTGATTCAGAAGCATTTAACAAACTGAAATATCATTCTGCTCCATGCCTTTTTATTTTTTCCTGTTCCAGCTACAATGTCAAGTAACTAATGAATGCAACATGATGTGGTATTAGGTTTAAAGCAGTATTTTCCTGTTGCTGTTCCTTACATCTTGGTCGCACCCTTAATGATCTTCATAGGAAATATTTACTTTGAGGAGTTTGGTTCTAAGTATGCCAAGTGATCAAAACCAGGCAGGGCAGGGTTTACTCTCATATGACTTCAGTTTTTCCTGGAAAGAAACAGGAATAAAAAAAAATCTTGCTTTCAAAATTAATGCAAATCAGCTTGAAAATCATCTTGTCCCAATAAATGAACACTCTGTTCTTTCTCAGGCAATCTAATATTAACTTTTATGGGAATAGAAATTCAAGGACACACTGGGGAAAGGTAAGGTCTGTAACGGTGGTGCTGGTAGTGTCTGAATGCAAGTGTTAATGTATAGCGTACATACGGCTGTTGTAGATATATCCTTGCAGCTGCCCATTTTGGGCTATCTGAAACGGGGGTCTTGACACAGAGAAAGGGGAAATAGCTATCTGTGCAAAGCTTTCTTCTTAGTGCAGTCTCCACATTTAATATCCTTGAGTCTTTTAAGTAAGCAAGGAAGCAGCAGCCTCATAAATTGGATATTGCTTAAGGTGAAAAATTGCCCCACCTCTTGTTATTACTTTTGTTGCTTCACCCAAATTTCTTACAGACTGAATTGCAAAGAAAACCGTGCCCCCGTGAAGGTCTATGTGTAACACGTATTTCCATCGCTGTGTGATGGAGCCTCTTCATGTGCCGTAGAGGCCGAAGGAATATGAATTTTGTCAGGCCAGAAATTTCTACCCGTTGCAAACCCTTGGTGCAGCATGACCTGGGAAGTGGGGGTGACTCCTTCATCACCCTGTCATCAGTCTGGAGCTAAACAATGTTGGAAATGTTTGGAAAATTTTTTGTTACTTTATTTGGATATTTTTCTTTGCAGCTCTCGGTTTATTAAGTCGAATACCTTGGTAACCCTAAGTCAAACATGCAGGAGCAGGGGTTGCCATAAGAGCTCTCTTAGAAATGACCCACAGTGACTTTTTTATGTTAAAACTGTCACATGTAAAAGTCTAATAACAGGAATGAGGAGGGGGGGAGATGCACGGCTCACATTACCAACGCAGCTCAGCTGGCACCGCTCTCCGGATCCGCTGGCCTTGCCAAATGTCCCGGCGTGGGCAGGGAAGGGGTGGCACAGGGCTGCTCATCTAAAAACACTGTGGGATGGGTTTTGGTTTTTTTCCTCACTTCTTTGCAGCCCCCTTTTCCCCACATCCCAGGACTTTCCTTTGGAGCCCATCCCGCTGTCACACAACACGTAAGCACATTTACACAGCCAGCCGGAGCACGGCACCTCTCCTGGCTCAGCTGCCATCAACAAGAAACACAGTTTTTGGCAATGTGTGGAAAAACTCTGTTTGGGTCATTGCTCAGGACCTGTGCATAAATGTTTAATGACTTTTTTTAAGAAAATGAAGGAAATCGTTATGCAAAAAAGCCTACGTTAGTGTGGACTTATGTTTGAGAGAATGTATTAGTAAAGAAAAATAAACTATAAAGCAGGGATATTTTAACTATTCCAGCCTAAGAGCTATGAATTTGAAACTTCAGAGTTAAGGTTAGACATGACAAAGCAAGAAACAGCTGAGTTGCCCGAAAATCCCTCGCATGCTTTGTGATACTGTCATGAGCAGGGAAAACAGCTTGTGTATCTTCCGGGTCATCCCAACAGATTTAGAGCCATGCAACTGGAAAGGACGGGAGGGGTGAAACGGTTGGTCTCGTGCAGTTTTGGGGTGCTGTCGGAGCACGTAGGGCGCTCAGAGCCCGGCTTGCTCAGGCCAGGCAGATCACGTTGCACCGTCAGGGGAGGCGGAGAGGAGACCCCCCTACTCTCGCAACTAACTTTCAGGTACCATTACAAATGATTTAATGTTATTACTTTGTGGTGGTTTTGGAGTGGAGCTCTCAGCCCTTGGAGTCCTCCTGCTCTGTCAGCCTGCTCTGTCTTGTGCTTTCTTGTGGGAATTGCAGATAAAACACTTTTTAGCTAAATCTGTGGCATTGCAGCATCTCTCTTCCCTGGTAGCACAACTTCCTGCACTCACACATTTGTTCCCTGTGGATACGCCAAGCAGAACTCACAGTCTTATCCAGATGACCGCCCTAAAGACAGGCGAGCATAACATGCAAGTGCATATACACTTCTAAAATTACAGTTTGCATCACTTTTTGCAGCTTTTCAGGCAGTCATGGCAGTGGCACAGCTCTCTGGGGTGGCTGCTTGGAGGGATGAACTCGACATGGTGTGTACGTGCCAAAGAAGTGTGGGTACCTCTGGCCTTTCCCAGCCTATAAAATATATGACCTATTGTTTAAAAAACCTTTAAAGATGCTTAATTTCCTTTTAAACTCCTAACATCTAATTCAGATGCTGATGTTTCTTTGCTCTCATGTTATCTCGTAACAGATGAAACGTGGATGAATCCCATGTGGAGTTGGTTGAGGTGATGCTGGAGGGGAGAGGAGAGGGCTCGGAGGAAGCCAGAGGAGCAACCATGGTGCCCTTGCAGTGTGAGGGTGGCCGTTGCCTGTCCTGGGAGGTGATAACTTGGGATTCCTCTTGGATTCATTAACATTAATCTCATTCCACCTCCAGCCTGGTAGGAAAACTCATTGAACAAGGAGTCACAGCATTGACTCTTTACTTTGGGGAACAAGCAAGCTTTAAATGGCACTTCTCAGTTACAATCATGCACTTATTTATAAATGGTCAATAAAACCATGCAGTAAATCATCATAATAGGAATTGTGTAAGGACAGCGAGCACTGAATTTTGGTTTCCACCAGCGTACTGGAGCATGCTCTCCCAGCGAGCTGCAGAGGCTTGCGGAGACCATTGCTCCTTCTGTCTCCGCAGCACGTCAGCTCATCTGAGACAGGTTGATCTCCAGCTTCGCTGCTGAATAACCAGACAAGGAGTGTGTTCAAGCTGTTGAGTAAACCACTATCATCTGTAAGAGATTTCCCATCCTTGTGTCTTAACGGTCAGGACAAGTCTTTGTGGGCTTGACTCATGTTTGGTGGGAATGTGCTGCTCTTCACCTTTGCTGAGCCAGGTTTTTTAGAAATAAGGTTAGGTTTCTCTAACTCCTTTTTTCTTTTATTTGTTACTGATTAATTATTCATCAGTCTCATGTAAACTGGAATTTTATATGTGTTTTGCCCATTTATCGATCCTTGAATTCCTGTGATGCCATGTACTGTGTTTTGTTTGTTGCTGGGCCATGCTGCAGCGATGGAGGCTCCAGGGATGCAGCTCCGGGGACACTTTAATATACACCAACACTTCATGTGCCTACTCCATCACTTTGGCCCTGACATCAATTCACAAAACACTCTGGTTTGATGCTGGGAACGGGCAGACATTTCCGAAGGGTTATCTTTCCTGTTAGGGCAGGGGGTCCTGTATCTGGAGGAAACCCGCCACTCTGACCTTGCTCAAGCTGTCTTCTGCAACTGTCACTGTCCCCATCTTGGTGTCACAGCATCACCAAATTTTTGGTGAGCCTGCAGCCAGTTCCTGGGAGCTGCTGAAATCCCTGAAAAACTGCCACATCTGCATTTATTTTGAAGTACCACACTAGTGGCCCTTCCCAGAAGAAAACTTGCTGGCAGCATGGCCCTTCGGTGAGTAGCACCTGCAAGAAATTCCAGCCACAGGTGCAAGGATCGCTTTGGAGGTTGAAGCTTGGGAAGCAGCTTGAAGAAATCCCAACCACCTTACGGCTCAGCAGCCCGATGGTTGCTGACCAAGATACTGACAGCTCTGTTTTATTTGCAGTCCCACTCGGAAGCTTCACGGTTCCTGTTTCATACAGATTAGGGAGTGCTCTGAATGCTGTTTTCACTTCCTGCAGTCTCCTTGCTCAGCTGCACTTTGCCGGAGTTTGAACCCCTCTGGGGAACCTCCTGGTCCCCGGGCTGCCCTGTCCCCACCGTCCTGCCTCCCCTCGGGGCTGTCGTTACACCAGCTGCCTTCACATTTGTCTATGTTATATCCTCACTCTTTGCAATCTCAAATGAATGGGCAAAGTGTTGGCGTACCATCATCTTCTTGTAGCACCATGGGCAGCTGTAGCAGGGAGCCAGGCGCGCGCGTGCTGTGGTGCTGGACCACGCTGCAGCATCCTCAGGAGGGTGCCGAGGGTGAACATGAGCACCCTCCTCTTGGGTCAGTGTCTGAGTGAGCTTCCAAGCTCTGGCCTGCGTCTCTCAACCCCGATGACCCTAAATTCATCTTTCAGTGAGTTTTCTGCCCTGTGAGTTTCCTGTCTTCTTTACCTGCTGATCCCCAAGTGGGGACATCTGCTATTACTCTGTGCTGCGTGGAGCCTTTCCAGAGATCCCCATGCTATTTGCAAAATAGTTTGCAGTTTAATTTTATTAGATTGTCAATAAACCAGCAGGGCATAATTACACACCAAAATTATCTAGACTTGAAAGCACCGCGATCACTCCCTTGTTCTCCGTGAGCTGTAACTTAATGCAAAACCCTCTGTCGTTTTCCATTTTCTAGTTCTTTCATTCATTCCTGCCGAGTAATTAAAAATGGCTTATAAATAAACACTGGGGATGATTTCCGAAATGTTCTGTATTTACTTGCAAGGCTGGTACTTCTGTCGTTGGCCCACTTAAGTGATTTTGAAAGATTGTATACAGGTTCTTTTTACAATGTATTTGAAGTTTGTAATCCTGCTTAAATACACAAAAATAGGAAGGATTAACAAACTGCCACACTGAGGCCAAAAGAAGACAGAGCTAAAAGCAATCAAGGAGCAGCCTATCAGATACATGAAATAAATTGGGAGAAAAGTGGAAAACTGTCAACAAAAATAATATGTTATGGATCCGCAAGCCTTTGTGTTTATGCTAGAGGAAGCCTAAAATAATCTGTGGTTTCTGATGCTTGATTTAGTTTTCCACAAGCCTAATTAACACCAGATTAAGTTTGCTGCCACTATAGTTTATTGCTGAGATTGACAAATGCTTGTTGTTTATTTGTTTTCTAAAAAAATGACTGGAGGCAATAACAGAATGACACAGTTAATAAGCTTGAAAACAATGCTATAATATTCATTTTTATAAACTTAGTCTTTAGAAGAAACCCCCACGACTTTCCCTATTAAGTTCTGGCCCTACAGTCCTTATAAAGGGAAAAATCCCATTGATTGAGTGTCCCATTGATTTAAGATATAGCCCTGTGAATTTAAGCTAAAAATTAAGCATGTGCTTAAGTGCTTTGCTGAATAGAGATGGACTGTACCATATGTTTAAAATAACTCACATGCTCAGGGGTTTGGCCAGGTGTGGGCCAGTGGCTCTGCAGAGCGGAGCTGTGCAAAGCAACGTCTTACAGATAGAAAATCCAGCGCCACGTGCATCAACCTGTGATATGGATGTTTTCTATGAAAAACATACTGGAGTGGCATCAGCCATTATATGACTCTGTTGATACAAATGTCACGACATCAGGATTGAACCTGATTCCCAGAAATCCCAGAATACCAGCTACCACCCAGGTGAAATCCCAAATCTGCAATCATTTATTTATGCGGGCAACTTTGCTCATGCAGGATGACCCACTAAAGTCACCGGAATTTCTGATGCAAGCAAAATTCCTTGCATGGTAAATGTGTGCAGAAGGACACCTTGCCATGCGAGAGCCGAGGCCGCAGCTCCTCAGCCTGCAGATACAGGCTATTTATGCCAAAAGCTGGCAAACAAACTTGCAGCCACATTTTTCACGATCATCCTTGGAAACACATACTCCATCCAACGGCTTCATTGTGGCTCCTTCTGGACTCGAGCCAAGCCAAAGGACACAGAGGCTGGCCAAAACAGACCTTAAAAAGTTACCTAAACCCTTGCAAACCTCATAGCGAGTCTGGATTGGGCATAGATCGAGATCTGGACAGAGAGTTGGTGTTTTACAGGGCCAATCTCCTTGATTCATATTTTTATTCATTACCTGTCAGCAGAACCAGAATATTTCATGAAAACATAGAAGCAAAGAGCCAGTTCATACTTTTTCTTTCCTTTCTTTCTCCGACATTGTGGAGGAAAGCTGTTACCGAAGCCCTGGTGCTCAGGCCTGGGATTCACACCTCTGCCACCTTGGGGAAGTCTCTCCATCTCTCTGTGTCCCACTTCTTCATTAAAAAAAATGTGGAAAATCTTTCTGTGTGTCAGAGAGGTGGCATGGGGTAGTCAATTCCACGTCTGGGATGTGCTCTGTTTTTCCAGTAATTAGGTATATAATGAATCTGAGCTCTGTGTCCTGCTGAATGCATTTTATTAAGTTCCTTAATGTCTGGTGTTACCTGACCTGCCTTGAGGGGTTGTCTCCATTCCCTCTGTGCTGATGGAGCAACACAGTGCCGGTGTCCCGTGTCCTCACCAAATCTCTTCTCCACATAAACGTTGGCCTGGGACTGGCAGGGTGGAAATGCTCAGGTTTTGCCTTGTGACACCGGTCACAAAACCTGTGGCTTCCCCTTACCAAAACAATCCAGCTGAAACCTGGTTTCCTGCACGTGATACTCACGCTGACAAAAGAAACTCCAAGCAAGCAGATAAACAAATCCAGTTTTCCCTGTGCAGGCACCATCCGTTGTACAGAAGCTCCCCGGCATCACCTCCATCCTCCTTACTTGTCTTTGCACCTTTGAGAAAATTCAACTGGTGTTTTCTCACTATTTTTTTGCCCAAAGCACTGCTGTCCTGCTGAGGGAATCAGGCATTCACCAATATGACACAGCAGCTAACACCCAAAGTGCAAATTAAAAAAAAAAAAGTCTGTGGTTTGCTGTACGGTATTGCTCCCAGATTTTCCGTGATTCAATCCCAACTTCTGTGAAAAAAGACTCAGGATGTTTCTTCTGAAGCTACAGCACATGGAGGCCAGTGACCAGGTACCATCTCCGCTTGCTAAGACAAATCCACTCAGAAATGGGTACCCAGGATGGGAGTAAGGAGACAAGTGGGGAACAGGGAGCCTAAGGAGGCAGAAGCGAACGGCAAGCTGGCAGATCTCAGGCATTTAAAGCCTCCCTGGGGATGCTGAGCTCCGGGTGCGAGTTGGTGGTACTCCATCAGGAGCTCTGATGCTTTTTGGGGGCCTGCACTGGGCTCCTGGCAGACCCTCAGCCTCTAAAGAAGTCATCCAGGTTGAGGGAACAGATTATATCTGTATGAATAAAATGCGGGCATAGACAAGGGTGAACAGGTCAGAAAAATATTCATTTTCACTGCAAGTCAGAGCCAACATAGTCACCGAGGTTTCATCCTTGAGTCTTCATCTCCCCCCGCAGCAAAGGCCAAAATATGCTTTGCGCTGACCTGAACGCAGACTGTTTTTCAAAAGGTTGAACAGATAATGTTACTGTTCAGTGATACAGCCAGCAGCTCAGCTGGGAGATAAACAGAAAGACATAAGCCAGCGCAAATGTCTGATAATAAGGGGCAAATGTCAGGATTTAGTGGCTTTCTGCTCTTTTCCGCTCTGAATTATAAATCGCTGATGGCAGCAGCTCACTTGAGTGTGACACTGGCTGAGAGGAACCCACTCACCACGGGGCGGCTCACACCTTTCTTCCTGCCCACGAGAAACTGAGGTGACACCTCTGAGCATCCTGCATCTGGGTGCGCAGGCACCCCTGGTCCCACCTGCGCGATGCCTGTCAAGCGTATCTTAAAGCTAGCACTGTTGTCTGAAATTCACCTTTTAAAGGATTTCTTTTGCAACAAACGTTGCAGCCCCCTGCTCTGAGTTGCTCTGCAAAGCTCTGATTCATGCCGGTGTCAAGGGCAGCCCCAGGTTCGCTCTGAAGCCATGGTCCTGCCACCAGCCACTCTCAGCTGAAAAGGACAGGACTTAAGGAATTGCACTGAAATGGAAGAAAAATACTGAAGATTTCTTTTCTTCTAACATTCGGTTAACATCAGGCTAAAAACCTCACTGAAAAAGCTATCACTTTATTTAAGGTGTACTTGGGGAACAGCTATTACAGCGCTGCACTTTATCATGCCTCATAATATTGTTAATTTTGCTAAGAAGTGAGTAAGACAGGCTTGGGCTACAGAGCCATTTGGATTTAATAATACACTTCCATACCTTCTTAGCCCAGATTTCTCAACCAACTGTGGAAGGATTTATCGTTTGCTAACTGTAAGTGAATTACTACAGGGTAACACAATCCTGGGTTGAATGCAGAGGAGGGATGATGTCTTTCATATGGTGGGGGAGAGCCCACGATGGGCTGGGGCTGCATCCGCAGGTGGCTGCTGCTGTAGGGGACACCATTTCCTTCACGATAAGAAAAAAAAGAAAAAAAAAAAAAAAAAGACATGACAATCCTTTTCTGCGTGTGTTTAAATTATATTTTACTTAAAGGAGACGTGCCAGAACCCGGTCATGTTGCGGGAGAGCTGGGGCTGCGTGGTGTTGGCCATGCTGGCCCTGCCCGCCTGCTCGCTGCCCGCAGCAATCCCTCCCCGCTCCCCAGGCGCCATTCGGGGCAGTAAATGGGGCAGACGGCATCACCCAGGGCTCGGAGGGTACAATCAGCCTGAGCTGCTTCCTGCATCGCCAAGGACTGCTGCAAAGGCAAACGCTGTGATACAAAAGGTAACTTGCATGAAAAGAGGAAAATGATTGTTTTGAAATGTCTGTCAGAAAGAAAATGTCTGATGTCCTGAGCCGGTGGCTATGGAACTCTTTTCTTGAATATATTTTCCAATAGCGTGGTAGATGCTGAGTTATTCTGCTGTTTACCCTCCCTATTGGCTCCTAAGCTGCCCTCCATGGCTCACTCGGCACGTAACAGCAATTCTCCTCCTTTCCAGTTGCTGCATCAGGTAACGGAGCAAGAGAATCGCACAATCTCCTCCTGCTCCTTGCATAAGCGGCTGCAAAGCTGGCGCAGCTCTGCCGCTGCTGCGGACTGCAGGAGGATACAAGTAGGACCCAAGCCCCACTGAAGCAGCATGTGTTTTGAAAACCCAAGCTCCTATAGCTGCCTCTGCTAAATATTTGTCGTGTTTATTCATCAGCTTCAGAAATGAGTAGCTGAGCCATACAACAGAATTAGAGGGTGTTTCCCTGGGCTTTGGATGCATGCCTGTGTTTTAAATCCCATCCCCATCTGCCACGGAGGACAGGGCTGCCTGGGGCGGGGATCAGTCCCTGCCGGTGTCGGAGGGGGATTTGCTTTGGGGGGATGGTGTTTGGGCATGGTGCGGTGGTGTGTTGCTTTCCTGGGCTATCACTGGCAATTTTAAGCCCTCAGCATCCCTGCCTGCTCCCCAGGTCAGAGTGGGAAGGGGTGTCATGTTTGAGTTATTGGTAGGCACCTCTTCAGGCTGCCTTGTCCTCCTTCCTAACCTGATGTGTGCATTATTTATGGGCAAATGCCTCCCTGCTATCACTTCATCAGCTGCACAGCTGCAGCGGCTGCAGCCCCAGCGAAGCCTCCCCTTCCCTCCCCTCCCCGCCGTCCTGCAGACACCTCTGCTGCTTGACAGGATTTGCTGAAATAGGGATGGCTTAAGTCCTGTTCTAAAGCAGGCAGAGAAGCAGAGAAGGTAACTGGGGTGTTCTCAGGCTCAGCAGGGACAGAGCCCGGCAGGGGGAGGAAACAGTCCTGCTGATCCACTAGCTATATTTTAATATACATTGCAGGGACTGCAGTGGGAATGCAGCTGACAAAAGCTGCTCCTCCTTCCTGTGTCCGGACCCTGCAAATGGCCTCTGGTTTTCAAGCCAGCGCCTCGGAGCTGCCCTTCCCCTGCGCTGCTTTGGCTTTGTCTCCCCTCCAGGCAAAGCAAAACCCAGAGAAGCCCAACCTTGTCTTCTCCCACATGGGGCTCTGGCATGTGACTACAGAGTGGCGACTCTTCTCTTTTCTCCCACATTTTCTGAAAACAGCGACCGAGATGTGACCTAACACCGGGATCCCAAATGCATCTGTTACTTCCAAGCATGAGTCAATCAGACCGATGGCAGTTTTATCATTCAGCTAGATGATTCTGTGTTGTCGCTGGTCAGCTGCACCATGCCGTTGCTTCTGCCTTCTCAGCCTGACCAAAACTTTTAAAAATGGAGTGGATAATCAATAGCATTTGGGGGTCACATTTCCAGGTGGTTCATGAGCTTCCTGGGATTCCCGAGCTGTTTCACAACCCCCTGGACTCTCCATGATCTCACAAAAAATAATTACACTCAGCAACTGCAAAGAACAGAACTGAAAGGTCTCTTTTGCTTTGGTGCAAGCCTCTGCAAATCTCTGCATTTACTAAACAGCTTTTCTTTCCGTTACTCCTTTCCCCACTTCCCTCAGTCCCCCGTTCCCTCTCCGCGCTGCTGCAGAGCTCGGTGTGCTCTCCCTCAGGAGGTACATGGCAGATGATCCACCTTTTGGGGTCCTTCCCAAAGGGACATTCAGCCACCGGGTCAGCAGACAGGTCTTTCTGGGCTCAGCACCTGGCAGCCCCACCAACGGTGGGCTGCAGCCCCACGTCTCCGAGCACCTGCTCCGACCTCGACGAGACCTTCTCAGCTGCAGCTGAGGTCGCGGTGTGCACCCCGGCTGCTCCCCCAGCACCTGCAAAGCTCACCCCACGCTGGTGGCTTGCACCAGGGCTTTGCCACGAGGTGGCTTTAAGTAAAGAAGATTTGGTGGATATTCAGCTAAAGCCTAAATCCGGGTCAAAGTTGCTTTCTTCTGCTAATCCTTCTCAGTCTAATTGATGGACCACAGAGTCTGAGAGCAGGACCTTGATTTTCATGAGCATCAGAAGGTCAGCAATGCCTCGGATAAAAATTGTGCGTTGCAGAGTGACACATTTTATGGGACAGCATCACGTAGAGATCCTTCATACAGATCTTCCAACTTAATGTCACTTGTTCCCTGCAATGCATTGTACAGAACAATCCCTATGCTCAAACTTTCTCCGTTAATTGCCATGGAAATTTGATAATTTCATCCTAAAGGAGAGTTGAGGAAAACTCAGGAAGAGCTCCGATTACTGAAAACTGGAAAAAATTAATCTTGATTAAAGCACTTCCCCCATGAAAATAAGGACCTCCTGAACTTTGCAGAGAGCTGATTGCTCAGAAGCTGTTCTTCGGGCAATGTCAAACTGTACATCTGCGAGCTTTTCCTGCAACATTATAATAAAAGAATCTAGGCATTACAAGACAGGAAAAAAATATATTTAGAGGTGTAATTTAGTGGGCCATTGGCAAGACCTTGCTTCAGTTCCCTTCTAAGGGAAAGTGCCAAAATATGCATATTGCCCTCCAAATGCATAAGGGCTGTAAAAATGCCTGTCAGCACACATAGAGTTTCTCAGATGAAAAAATAGGACTTGAGCGTCAAAGATTTTTCACCAGCACCAACAGAAGGAGCAAAAGAGAAAATTGAGCCTGTTTATTTGGCATTTTTAAGATGCGGAGGCAAAAGTCCTTTTCAAAAGACCAGCATCGTACAGATTTCTGTGTTTTCTGGCAGGTCGATTCCCTCTAAGGCAAGAGGATTGGGATAGGAAGTGCTACAAGTCTGCTTCATAGCATTTAAGCACACCTGGAGTTTGCATTTAAGACCAAACTCTTTATTTAATTTTAATTTTATTTTTATTTCATTTATTTTATTTTATTAATTTCACTTCATTAATTAAGTATTTTTCTTATTTCCTTTGAGGCGTACATTTGCCTGGCACTTTACAGAGTACATGTGATGGTGGCTCTTCCCCGGTGCGCGCAGTGTCCCTGCAGTGTCCAAATTTTTACACCTCACATGACGATCCGGAGGAGCATGCCCATGTATTTTTACCCTTGCCTACCTCGTCCCCACCCTCTCTCATACTTGGCACTACAGACGCTTACAATTATCTGCAGATGCAGAATGTGAATGCAGATTTTGTGGTTACAATTTGTACCCCCTAAAAGAGTCCTTTTGAAGACTTGTCTCTGAATTTCTCCAGGCTTTCAACACTCTATTTATTTAGCAATTGACTCTCAGTGTGAGAGAGCATACATCACCCTTGCTCCCAATCCCCCTCAGCAAAGAAGATTTACTGCATTATCATGCAGAAATGTGCCAGATTTGCCAGGAAGGTGAGGACATGCCTGGCTGGAGCAACCTCAAGGTCAGTTTGCCCTCAGGTCAGGGACGGACCTGCCCTGGTCCTCCCAACCCACAGAGAGGACCTGAGGACACAGCAGAGCAGTAGATGCTCTTCTCAGCTAGCCTAGGGATCTCTCCCAAGCCAGGGTAGTTAAACCAGCAAATTATTCCACCTCTTCGGGAGCCATTTCTGCAGAGAGGTCCATGCTGCTGCGGGGTGTCTCCATCTGGATTTTGCTGCAAGACCCTGTTGTTTCTCCTCCTTCCAGCTGCTTTGGGGACCAGAACAAAACGATGGAGAAGAGCGTGTACAAAGCAACAGGAGCCCACTTCCATAGCTGAAATTGCTACTGGAAGTGAGCATCGATGTAAAACCCAGCACCCCACGAGCTCCAGACCCTGGCTGCACCGGTGATGGGGTTCATTTCGGTCTGTCCTGGGTGGGATGCGAATTTTGTTGCCAGGTCATTGTCTGCCATTGCTTCACAGGAGATGTGTTTGCATCCTGCTGCTCAGCAGAGCCCCACATTTCTCAAGAATGTGTTACAGCTTATGGTATGGATCTTCGCAACACAACCCTGCTTTTAGCTGCAGGGGCTTGAGAAGGGCTTGGAAAAGCCTGTGCGCTGCCTCTGATGTGGATGAAGCACCAGCAGAAAACCATGCAAAGCTCCCAGTGAAACAGCCCCGTCAGCCAGGACTGCTCAGATGGTGTCAAATCACTGCTGCAGAAAAAGGAAATAACTGAAAAAGTGAAGGATTGGTCCAAGGAGGCGCATGTCCAGAGTGGGAAACACTATCCGAGGGCTTGGCAGTACCAGCTCACGCTCACGGCAGCCCTTCCTCCAGCAACTTAAGTCAGTGACCTGGTTCCTATTAAACAGATGTTTAAAAGACAAGATAAAACCCAGCTTCTCCCTACCCCAGGCACTTCCCGTTATCCAACTCATCCTTCACCTCTACAGCTTGCATCCCTCTGGGTTGGGCTGGTTTCCCACAGGACCATTTGTGGTGGGGTGTGGAGGAACAGAGAGAAACCTCAAGCTCCCTGGGGCTCACCTGCCCCACGAGCAGAGCACAGCCTCCTTTAGGACTGCTGCCAGGATTTTGGGTGGATGGGTGAGTGGCTCCATTTAACCTGAGCTCCTTCAGTTGAAGTCCAAGCTGCTTTCATTCATATTTTCCAATTGTGCCCCAAGAAGGTGAACACAGACCCCAGGGTGATGGGGAACTGAGGCACACCGGGAACTGTGAACAGCTCTAGTTTAAATGTGTTCATCCTCATCAAAACCGATCACAAAACATGAAAAGCTAGAACTGCCAACCTTTCCTGCCCCACCAGACCTCAGTCTGAAGCTGTTGGAGAATGAGTGGAAGCACAACCACACTTCAACAGTTACTTTGCCCGCTAAGAGTTGCCATTTTCTTGTCGATCACAAAATATTTGCACTTTAAAACTTTTGCCCTGATTCAGCTGGGATCCATCCTCTGCCCTGGCTGTCAGGGCAGATCTAGCCCCCAGTCTGAAACATTTCCTTGGGCCCAGCCCCATGGAGGCTTTGTGGGAAGAAAATAGAAGGACAGCAGAAATCCATGGGCCGCCTGGCCAAGGTCTGTACCCAAGATGCACAGCCGTCAGAGGGTCCTCACAGGTTTCCTTGCCCCAGGGTAAACTTGATGTCATGAGTCTGTATTTTCCTTTGTGTAACATTTTGCTGAGAGAAACCCAGAGTGGGTGCCAGCAGGCTGGATGTCCACCAAACTGGGGTGCATAGATGCGTGTTTGTGTCCATGTCTGCACTTGGATGAGGTTCCTGTTAGATAAAGACCCCATGCACCAAAATACAATAGCTGAAAAGTAATTTCCTGCAGCATCAGGTCTTCTTGCATGAGGTTTGATGCACCTAAGTGCAGTTTTTCCCCCTACTTTAGCATGCTGTCGAACAAGGTGGGGCTGAAACACCATGGATGAGGGGGACATGTCTGCATGGGAAGGCCGGGACCTTCTACACCCCCTCTGCAGGAGCTCTGTGTCTCCCTTTCAACTCTCTCTTTCAACATATTTCCCCCCAGATACCACAAATCACAAACGTAGTCAAGTCCATCCCCCCTTGACGCCCATGACATTGCTCGTGGTCCACACTTCGGTCCTCAGTGGTGACTCAAGATGTCCCATCTCGCTGGGCAGTCCCTCCATCCCACCCATGTCTCCTGCCATGCCGGGGGTTCCACCGGTCCCACTGTACCCCAGAAGGATGTCTCCGAGGGGCTGGTTCTCCAGCTACGGCCACTTCCCCTGGACTTCATTATTTCATTGACAGCAGTCAATATCTCCCTGCCTAGGAATGTATTTACTTATAGGCACATAAGTAATTCATTTATAAAATTGAATTATCTGACTAGGGAGATTGTGTGTTTTGATTGTGTAGCAGTACTTCTGAAACCGACTTAAAATTGATAAAAGCCAGATGGAAAGCGGAAACAGTCCATTTCATGACTCTTTAAACGTTTAAGTTGGTTAACCCTTGTACTGCACAATTTTTGAAGTCGGGGTGTAGTGTGGAAGCAATTTGTTGGTGAGTTCTCAGGATGCAAAGTGGGCTGTAAGTGCTCGCCGGGTTGTGTGCCGGGGGGAAAAATGAGTCTCTGCAAGGGCTCTTGGTAGGAAAAAATGTTTACGAGAGAGATGTTTCATCTTGGGAGTTGTTACAGCCAGGAGATTTTCTAAAGGAATGGGCAAAATCCCGACTGAAGGGGATTAGGGTCCTGGGAAGTGTCCCAAGGGTGCAGGACAAGCAGTAATTCACCCGGGCAGCCCCAGCCGGGGCTCGTGTGGGGAGGTGGGGACTGCAAAGCCCGTCCTGACCTTCCCGGCTCTGCTGCAGCTCCCTCCTGCGTTCCAGACAACCAGGAGGCAGCATGGACATAAAATTGCCAAGAAGCCAACCAGAAACAGGAATGAAATCAGCCCATCTGAATCCCTCTCCATGCAAATGAAGAGCGGAGGTGGTGAAGGAGTTTATTTTGCTTTAACTACGTTTTGATCATCAGAGAAACGAGGAGGAGAGGAGGCACACGAGGAATAACTTTGAGGGCTGCTTGCTTGCTGGGGAGCACGAGTCCAGCCCCGGTGGTTTGTGCCGTGAAGACAGACACGCACATGAATGGAGCAAACCCAGAAACTCACTTTATTTCTCTGTTCTGACCCTTTTTTTTTTTTTTTTTAATTCTATCCCCGTTTGCCATCGGAACATATTCCCCCGTGCTGGGCTGGATGCTGCCGTGGGCTGGTGCAGGGATCGCATGTGGCATAAATTTCTGTCTCGGCCAAGCAGGTCTCAGCCCCAACCCCAAATGTTTCCAAAATATCTACCAGTACAATTAAAAACCTGCCTCAAATTCCCCAATAATTAAGGAAGAACATGACATGACTGGCCCATCTTTTGTATCTGCAGCTGAAGGGAGGGAGGCGGATGCCGGGGCACATCTGCATCGAATCCCCGCTCCATCTCTGTTAGCAATAACCTCCGCAGGTGCTGGGAGTTGTGTTGTCTTCGCCGCTTACTGCATCACCATATACACGCCAGATCTCTTCCCTCCGTGAGAAGTCTCTTAAATTAAATTGCCTTTAATTGGTTTACAGTTCTGCTTCTGCCGCGTACGCATATTGGAAAATCGAAAGCGCTCCAGACCGAAATACTTTACGATCTTGGTTTCCATTTCGTTAATATTTTCCGAGCTGGTTTCCTGTTTTCCTGTTGCCAAAAACACACATTGGCAAAAAGTAAAATAATTCACATACCAAGTGTTTGATACAATTGTTTCTGCCCAGAAATTAGTGAAAACCTGATACTTTTTTTATCAGCAGACCCCGCTGTGATCCTTGCTCTCGCAGCAGATGGATTTTTATCACTGTTTATTGGCGCAGGGAAGAAGCCCGATGCTTGCGTGCCTACCGAGGTTTTGGGTCCATAACTCGAATACCAGGGTCTGCTTCACTTTGTGAAACAATATTTTTCAGATTCCGGCAGAAGTGGGTGTTCTATTCTCATCAGTTCCAAAATATTTTGTCGTAGGGCAAAAATAGCAGGGAAACTGTTAAAGGGCAGGCGAAGGGCTCTGGGATTGGAAAATTTCGCTCTGTCTAGAGTTACTGCTTTCAGGGCTCAATTCAGTAGAAAAAAATTTGTGGTATTGTGAAAGGCCATGAAAGCAAAAACCTTTTTACCGGGGCACAAAGCCAAGGCAACTTAGCAGGCTCCATATCTTGCACATCCTGACAATTTTCTATGTACTTAAGCTATTAAGCTGCCCGTGCCTTGACTGTTCCTTCCCCACAGCTCCAGAGATGCAAACATGGGAGTTAAGAGCTTGACGTTTTGAAGAGCTGATGATTAAAATCTAGAGGAAATCTTGCAATAGTCCTGCTGGGACTTTTTCCTGCAGCATGAACCCCGGGGAGATGATGGCAGAGCATCCCTGGCCGGTGCAGGGTGCCGGGACGAGTGGCTTGGGGGGTGTCCGGCGGGGTTGAGTAGCCAGTAAAAATAATAGAAATAAATAATTTCTAAATAATAGGAAAAAATCCTCTAAATCAGGCTGATTCATTTCAGGGATTTGATAAATTGCAACATTTTCTATTACTTCAAATTTTTTTTAAATCTAGGAGAAAAGGTAAATTATTTAGATTTCCTTGGGAGTGGCTATTTTACGAAATACAAACCAGCTTTTGAAGGAAAATGCAAAAAAAGGGAGAGGGCAAATTTTGACAGTACATGGAAATACTGTATTTTGTCAGTTTAGCTTGGGGTTGAGTGCTTTGGAGGGGGGCAGAGGTAGATTCCCATCTCCTGCCCTCGACCGCAGCCCTGGCCCTCAGCGCGGGGACTTGGATTGACAAAGAAAACAAAAAAGAGGAGACAATACGTTCATAAACCCGTGTTCCTCGTATCGCCTTTCTCTGTGCGGCTCCAATTGGTTTTGAAGTGTTTTTGCTGTGGGTGAAGCAAGACCTCCCAGGGCAGGAGGAGAATCGGCTGCAGTGTAAGGAAAATAAAATAAATAAATGCATTAAATTAAAAAATCAAGGAGCGAGTGATGGGGTTTTCTGGTCACTGGCCACCTCCGACAGAGCCTCAGAATGTAATATTAGGATAGGTGACTGCTTTGGGACAAATACAACCCAAAGCTGATGTGGCTTCACCTCCTCCAGCCTGTTGCAATAATCAATACAGCTTTAGAGGGAAAGGCAGAGAAAGTCCAGTCTGGTCCTATGGTGTTTTCATGGTAATTTTTGTTTGAGTGATTAAATTTAATGGAGTTAATTCTAATTGACACTGGCAAACTCAGAATCAGGAAGAAAAAGACATAAAATAGGGAGGGGGGAGGGAGGAAAGGGGAGTAATTTGAGTTATAAAGAGACAAATTGGCCAAAAAGCTCCTACAACAAAAATGTATTTTTAGGAAAAATCTGGGAAATAATGATAACCATTTTTATCACTTGATGCTCCAAGCACTTATTTTTAATATAATTTGATGAACAAATCATTTTATCCAAATATTGCAGTTTAACGTAAAAAAACAAGAAAAGTTGCTAATGTTTAAAAAAAGAACAGGCAATTCAAAACCAAACATTTCATTAAATTTTGAATGAGGGAGGAGGAAGGGGAGAAACGAGTCGCCCGCTCTCCCGGCCTCATCCAAGCTCTCTTGGCCGGTTCTGGGTCAGGCCCTCGATCACTGACCCCACATTCTCTCCCTTTGTCTTATATTAAACTGAATAGTGTAAATAGTGCCGAACGTGAAATAATGCGCTGGAGAGTTTTAATTCTCAGCAGAAGCCGTGATATAAATCCGGCCCCAAGGGCTGAGAGCAGCAGCACGGCAGCGAGCGCCGCTCGCCGTCGGGGTGGTTTGACTCGCTCTCCCGTTATCCTCATTCTCTTGACGCACCCACCTCCCTTTGCTTGTCAAAGTACTAAATCACTCACTTTGGAAATTAAATCGGGAATATTTTCTTTTCCCTGTAATCTTCTATTGCATGGCTTAAAATACATGATTTAAGAGAGGGATCTTATTATTGATTGTTTTATAAAATGTGAATTAAATAATAACCGGAGTTAAACAAGCCTAGGTAGTCACCACCTCTTAGAGGTAAACATTTCACCTTCATATTTCAGGAGCATTAATTAATTTTCTATATTTTTCCAGTAAAACATTTCAGCGCAGAAACTGCAAAGACACAAGCCCGAGGTCTGTCCCTGCTGCCCGCCACTGCGAGAGCTTCTATTCCTCTGCAGAACGGAATCGACAGTCGCGGACACATCCTGACCCCGTGCCTGCAACGGCAATGGCACTGCTGAGCGTCCTTTTGTTTAAATTTAAAACTTACAGATCTACTTCTTAACACGCTTTGTCTCAGGGGTTTGAAATAATTACTATATAGGGAAAAAAAAAGAGAAAATTAATTTCCTTCACTCTGCTCGAGTTTCAGAGGAAATTCCACGTTATCACTCCAGAGAGCGCCCGCAAAAGAAAACAGGGAGAAAGAAATCTTTTTTTCCGATCATAAAAATAACCCGACTGCGGTGTTGCTTCCTCTCGGCTGAGCGGGACAGACTGCACGTGCTGTCTTTGGGATTCACTAGAAGATAGTAGTCACTAGAAAACAGTAAACCAGAGTACTTTATATTTACATCCACGGCGCTGTCTCTCCAATCCCCTGCCCGAGTGCCTGTGCCGGGAAACATTCATATTCAACTTCACAAGCAATGAGCATCACGAGAAAATAGGGCCACAGACCAAGCTTCAGATCCAGCAAAACGTATGTGATGCTGCAGGGAAAGTGTCTTCTTGCAGGATTTGGAGGTTAAAGAAAAGCACGGTCTTGCCTCAAGATGGCAGGCAGGAGACTTGGATCTCAGCTGCAATGTTTTACAAGGTGTGTGATAAAACCTCGACTGGCGCAAAATGTGCGTGGTGCTGGCACCACCCGACAGCCTTGTGTCAGCACCCCCGGTCCCCAGTGTCAGCACCCCCGGTCCCACGCTAGCATCCCACCAGCCCGGAGCAGGTGCTCCTGACACCGTGGCTGTCACCGGTGCCACGCAGCAGCGGGTGGTCCCGGCACCCATTGCCACTCCTGGCAGCATTAACGAACATGAGGGCGAGGGGTGAGCTGGAAGGACCGAGCTCACAGCAAAGGCCTGCTGGAAGCAGGACTGTCCGGGGGGATCTCGGGTACATCCCGCTCCTTGTCCTGTGGCTGTATGGACACATGGAGCAGCTTCCGCCGCTGCTTCTCGTTAGAGATGAAAGAAGCAATTACTGCAGCAAGGACGCATTTCCCAGGGACAGCTTGCAGGTGGCTGCAGCCATCGGGCATTTCAGTGGCTGCACCATGGCACTGTTTTTTGTTCCCAGCTCTGCACAGGGGGCAAATAAATGTCAGCAGCAGCCTGTGCCTTTTGAGAGGCTTTAATTCGGCCCCGCAGCAAAACCAGAACTGACCACGGTACAGACACAGCACGCAAGGACCCAGCGTGGGTGAAACAGCCTCTGCCCCTGCGGTGGCACCGTGGCAAGGGGCCAGATCCATGCCGCACCCGCCCCGGGCACAGGGAGGTGGCACCAGCCGTGCCGTGTCCTCTGCTACGGCAGAGAGCAACACCGACCGGCGCGGGGAGCCCTGAGACTGCCCGGCGATGCACTTTGTATCAAAGATAAATATTATCTCAATGAAGCAACGAGCTTATTTAGTGAAGTAATATGCAGCGTTGAAATCCTGGTTCAAAAGATTACCAAGAATTAAAATACGCTGATTTCAGCCCAAATGAGAGCAATTCTCTTCTCTCCCCCCTTACCTGCCTGCCACCCACCCTCCCCTCCCCAAAATGCTATTTGTGCAGGAAAATAATCAATCAAGGAGAATGACGTTGAATCATTCAAACTGCTTGGTTTTGGCCATGCATGAATTGCCTGGTTTTGCTTCAGTTTAACCATACATGCTTTATATTTTTATTATCAGAAAAGCAAGTTTCCACCCCAGCTTGCCTGGCCAAGAGCCACCGGCTCGGGGGACCCTTGGCACACCGCACGGCTCCAGCAGAGCTTCCCCCCAAGTTTCTGCCCCTGCAATGCCGCCCATGGAAAGGTGGTTGCTTGTGGATGTGTGCACGGCGCTTTGCATCAGCATTTTAGCATTTTTTGTGTTTCCATAGTTTTGTTCATTGCTGCCAGCTCATTATAGATATTTATCACGCTATAAAGTGTATTCAGGAAGCCTTATGGGCTGAACACTAAAGCTGCAGGGTGAGCGTGTTGGAGGAATGGGTTAAATTCAACCTCTAAATGCAAGTCAAGAGAGAGGAAAGGTGTTCGCCGAACAGATGCAGCTTATCGCCTCGCACGGACCGCGCCGATGTGTTGCACACCTCATCCTTCCCTACCTGCAAGTTCAAAAGAGGTGACATTGCGAGTTGCAAAGGAAAACTCACTGGCGTATTGCTTAGTATTTGCAGCTGAAGTTCTCTTTTATGGTTTAAAACGCTGAAGTGCAGCTTTAGTTTCACCTGCTCCCGAGCATTTTCTGCCCTCTTCCAGGAAACCAGGAGCCGGGTGCTGGCATTCAACATCACACTGTGATAGGAAGAGGTGTTTGGAAGTGAATGAATTAATAATGGATCATGGGGACCCCATTATTAGCCCTTAAAAGCATCTTTCACTCAGGCCCTGGTGTCAAATGGAGGAGGCAGAGCTGCTTTTCGTGGGGCAGCTCATGCAGGAGGATATCTTGGAGATGCCGCTACTGGGAGCGGGCCCTGGTGCCCAGGCAAAACTCGGTCACATTTGCAGAACTGCTTCCCAAGGAAGAAAATTGCACATGACAAGTATTCAATTACAGTTTATAGCTAAGAAAAAATGACAAAGTAAACATCTACTCTGCATGAAGGGCTCTCTTCAAGTCTCGGAAACTGTAAATTGAGCAGGATGATGAGCGCTGGCTTCCTGGTGTTGGGCGCTCCGAAACCTAAAGTTGAGCTCTTCAGGAGTTGTTTTGGTGATGGAGGATGGAGGAATCGCTAATCCGCACTCATCCCACGTCTCCTTGCATTTGAAGCTACAGCCTCGGAGTGTTATATCATTTGTTATTAATAACATCCATCGTACGCACCCAAACTGCGTCTTATTTCATGCGTCCGACTGTTTGGGCATCGTGTGCCACGGACCATATGGGCCTCGTTTGAAACCCCTCCGAATCGCAGGGGTCCATGTGCAACTGATAAAGGCCAATTTGGGGTGAATGGGGGGGGCACCGCTCTCCAGGCAAATCCAAGAAGAACGCCCTATATGTTTTCTAAGTGCTAAACCCAAGGGAAATTACTTCATCAAAACCCGATCCAGACCACAGTAATGAAGACTGTGATGTAGCCAGTGTTCAACCATGTTGACTTTACAGTACTGGAATTAATCCATCTGCATTGCAGCTCGGTGAAATCATTTCCAGCCCGTAGCGGCTCCGGGGCTGACTTCATCCTTGCAGGCCCAGATGCAGAGCCCTCGGAGTCGAGGGAATTACGGAGAGGACCAAAAGGCTGTTCTCTGCGCACAGTGACGGCTGTCTGTCTTCATGGCGGGGGGTGGCAAATTCATCTTGGGGACAATCAGGACCCCGCAGCTCCGCGAGGCTTTTCGGTGGCCGTGCGTGGTGTTACGCTCATCTGCTCCCATCGTTGCACTTCCCGCAGGGCTGGAGACAGGGGGATTTGCTGCTTTGCTCTCCCTCTATGAGATTATTCAATTTTAACCCCCATAAAAATCCCCGGTAATCTTACCGTGACTGCGGGTTATTCAGGGTGCAAATTCAGGCTGATGCTATCAGCGGTATCTCGTGCTTCCTTGGAAAGGTGCTGTGCAAGCACGGGGGCTTTCCCCGCTGCAATAAGTCCCAGCTGCCGTCATCACAGCAATCTTTTTATCTTTTAAAGAGAGACACCCTGGATATTTTTGTGCTATTTGCACAAGAAATATGCAAGCGATGGGATGCCCTGGCTGCGAGTGCCCTCCCGGGAACTTGTCCCAGCTCACGGAGCATCTCTCCGGGGTCTGTGCTCGGAGAAGCTGAGAAAAGCAGAAACCCCTCCAGGTCTGCACATGCAATCCGCTGCCCACCACCGTTTCACTTCCTTTCCCTTTGTCCCGTACTTTTTTATTAACATTTTCTCAGTAAAAATCCAATCGCCTTTTTCTTGGTACTTGCTACAGAGCACAAGCGCTTTTGCTTTCCGTGAAAACAGGGGGCTTCTGCAAAGTGAACGCCGCCACAAACCCGCTGATTTCAGTGGGGTTTCTTCACCAAATGAAACCGAAACCCCGCGGGGATGGAGTCTGACTCCTGGTGAAGGTGGCTGAAATCCCCAGGGTCCGCCTTGTGCCGAGGCGGGGGGGTGACGCCCCAGGGACCCCCAGGAGCTCTCGCCGCTGGGACAAGGGGGTCCCCAAGTCAGGCAGGTCGTCACCTAAGCCTGATGCGCTGCTCAAGCCTCTACAACACAGGGAAATGAATGGAAATTCATTGATGCTCAGCTTCCTGAGGAGCTTCCTGAGCTGTTCAAACTCTCTGTGAAAGCAGGATTTTAAAACATATACAAGAGTAAACGCCTTATATACGTGAGAGGGCTCTGGACAGCACCGTGCGTGTCGGGTGCTGCGGGTGCTGCGGGGCACGGGCAGGGGATGCCACCTTCACCAGGGTGGCTGGAAGGCTACAGGGTTTAGGAAAAGTGCAAAATGTGAGTATATCCAAAAGGGTTTATCAGTCCTTGTATTATTGCTGGGGGTTTTGCCGTCTTACCTAACCCCTCTCGTGTAATTTAATTAAGTTTGTTTAATTTATTTTTTAAAAAAACGCATGTGGGACTAGTAAACTTAATTAAAAAGAAACATTGTTAAGCAGCCTGATACAGCTATAATTTGATTTAAAGTACTGGATGATACCAACATTATAAATGTAAACCGATATGCCTTTTTTTAAAAAAAAAAAAAAAAGATCTAAATGGAATTTAAAATACTCCTTCGTTTGCAGCGGGCTTTTTGAGCTGGGGTTAATTGCGAAGGCTTTCTTCCTCCTGTTCTGTTGCTGTAGGGCTTTTTTCAAGTGAGGTAAGAAATATTTCATCCTCAAAGAAATTACTGCTGGATGATTTGTGCTTTGTGTTCTGCAGACGAGCCAGGTTTCGATACCCTTGTTCACGTAATGCAAAATCCTGACTGCCCAGAAATCGATGCCAGAGCTTCCATTGATTTCAAAGGTACTGGGCCATTAGGGATAATTTGGATTTGTTTCTGAAGTAATCTCCTGGATTTCGGAGGAGAAGCTTCCACCCGGCACTAGTCAAAGAGGTAGAAGTTGTCATCAGAACCTGTTTATAATGCTATTATAAATGTGTTACATGTAATGCAACATGATAGAACACGTAGTATTGTATGATGAGCCTTGGATTCACGTTTTTTTCTGAGGCTTTTTGCTACTTAAATCTAAGCAAGTCCTCCTCCTCGCGACCAGCAGCCCTCAGAACCAGATGCTGGATTCAGTGGATGCCTCAGACAATTTGTGTATCCCACACCGTAAAGTCTGGATTTCCTCTATTGCCCCCAACAAATCCTTCCTAAATCTCCCCGCTGGGGTTGGGCCCTGCAGTGGCCAGGGATTCGCGCTCTAAGAGAGAAAAAGGGCTTAGGACTTCTGAAAGCTGTCCCCAGAGTCATGGCAGGCACCGCCGGGGACGGGCACCAGTTTCCTTTGCTGCCTCTAAACCTCCACCGAAGGATGGAGCTGGGGGTAAGGGCTGACGCTGAATGACACCGACTTCCCTACCCACCTATCAGCCGTTTGCAAAACTATTTGCTAATTCAGTGTGAAAGCAAAAAGGCTTTTTTCCCAGCAGCGAGGTTATTTTGTACAAGTTGCTGCTTTTAACCTTGTCTCTGAATTATTTGCAGAAACGGTCGAGACAGGACAGGAGGTGGCTGGATGATGGGAACCACAACGTTACCTTCCAGAGCTAATGGAAACCCGCTCCCTTAATGATACATAGTCACTGGAACCGGTTATTGGCTTTGCCATCCGCATCTTTCCAGAGCTGGACAAATCTAGGGGTGCAAGGCTTGCATCAGTGCAAGTTTTGCTCAAACTGCAACCAGACCAGAACCGACCGAAGGCAAAAAATTGAACTCATGATAAACAGGGGGACTGTCGCTAAGGATATTTTGTTGTTTGTTTTCATAAGCTGTGAGGATGTAACTGTTCTGATGACACGAGGCAGTAGACTCACAGGCAGACTTAATTCAATCCCACTTATTTTAATTTAAAAAATTAATACATATAGAAAGCTTAATTGAAAAGATTGCAGTCATTATACTTTCCCCTTGATTTTTTTGCCATTCTTTTGCCTTTAATATAATTTATACATTAATATATATATCATTCTTTTGCCTTGCCTATAATAAAAAACAATAGTGTTTTCCTCTCCTTGCTTTTAAACCTCCAGCAGGAGGGGAGGAGGACCTGGCCGACAGATGCAGAGGAAAAGCCAAGATGCAAGAGAAGGGAAACAAACTGCTGAAAGTAAAAAATATTGTTTTCCTTCAACCACACTTGATTGTGGTGATCTGAGATGCAATTGTAGGCACAGAGGCCAAGCCAGAAAGCGTTACAGGCTTTTAATTTAACTTTCTTCCTTTAAACTTAAAACTTTACACAACTTTAGGACTGAGAAACTGTCCGAGAGCTCCCTTCAGCAGCGCCGGCTCTGGCGCGTGTGAAATCCCAGCGTGAGCTTTGCAGGCTTCCCGGTAGTAGAAGGTATTTAATATTATTTGTTGAATTGAGTCCTTGATAAATTAAAGCTTTTCTTTTTGTCTTGCAAATAATTCTCAATGTGTTCCTGATTTTTGTGAAAGTAAACAAACTGAGATAGTTTTCAAACCAGGGTTTGTTCGCACATACAACAACCGCCGAAGATTTGCAGGCTGGGTTGTGAGAGCAGGCGCCTTCCCCAGAACAGGCGATAAACCCCGTGGTCCCACAGCCGAGCCCAGTGACCGAGTCACGGATTGATCTCACACCCCCTTTTCTATCGTTCAATGATATTTGCCAGCCAAGGAGACAAGATTTTTTTTTGTATTAATTTTCTACTAATCTTCTTGCTTGCATTTTATTGTTGATATAAATTACAGCGGGGGGAAAAAATCCCAGTGCTGTCTTTTGAATATTTATTCCCTATGATTCAGTGGAGTACAGATTCACTCCTTATCTCATGCCTATATCCTGCATTATAGCAATTAGAGGATAACATATTTTTCAGTCCTCTTACCTGCAAACTCCAGCTGCCCGGACAGGGTAATACAAACCACATTGAGCTGGGCCAGGCAGTGCCACGGTAGGGATGGCTGCGCGTCTGCAAGCGGCCTCAAAGCTGTGGCTGGTCTTTCAGACAGGGAAACGATCTCTCTGAGGCAACTGGGATTCATCACCCACAGTTAATTGAGCCCTGGTGAGCAGGAGGGTTCCCGTCTGCCGGCTTTCTCCGTCGGGCAAAGAGCACTGGCAGCATCTCCTGACCCATCTCCAGATGGGATGCTCCTGCTCTGAGCATCGCTGGCCCCCGACATGCTTGGAGGATGGCAGTGGCTCCCCTGCAGCTCCCCGCCGGTTCCCACCCCACGGCTCCGCTCTGCCCAAGGGCTGGGTAGTGCCAGATGAGCAATGCTAACAAAACCCGTCACCAAAGTACGTTAAATAAAAGACTTTTGCCCTGTAACAGCAAAACAGTGCTGTAACTGAAGCTTCCCTGGCTCCTCAGTGGTTCACTGAATTTGCCATTTCTGAGGATCGGGAATTGGAGGATGTGCAGAGTGGAAGAGCTTGGTATCATCAGCTTCATCGTGATTTTCAATGAACTGGATTAATTCTGTTATATATGGAAGTGCTTTAAGTTTGTGGAATGTGGGACAATAAAAGTGAGCAGATGCAAGAACGTAGGCAGAAATCCAGAAAAAAAAAAAAATATAGTCCATAGAAACTCCCCTGCCCCTACATGTGCTGCCTGCTATGGGGTCTGCCAGTCCCAGGAGGAAGGGAAAGCGGAGCAAAGAGTGAAGTCAAAGTGCATGGGAGCCCACGGGGTGACCCCTGAGGGGCTGCAGCGTTGGGCCGGGGCTGGAGCAGCTCCTGCCACGCCGCACCGGGCACTGGAGCTTCTCCTGGGGAACTTCTGCAGGACTTTGGTGCTCCGACAAAAATAGGAGAGGTTTCAAGGCCACTCATCTTCAGTGGCACAGGCCATGTTTATGTTCAGGGATAAGATGCATTTTTAAAAGGGTTTTTTTCTACCCAAACTACTTTTCCCGGCAGCGTAAGAGCTGTCTGACCTTCCGCCTTTGGTGGCACTATTGCAGGAGAAGCCAAACCTGCCCTGTCGCTTGGTTTAACGCCATGCTCAGTCCTAAGCCTTCAAACATGGCATTGCTAATGAATTACCAATTATATTTCAACACAAAATGTCCACCAGGTTCCCCACAGTGCACTTCTGCAGATGGAGGGGCTATTTACTCTGGTAACTAATGGGCACAGACAGACTTGAGCAGCACTGAAAGGTAATATCACCCCCAAATACAACCAGATGTGCAAAAAATACACAACTTTTCGATGGATAAAACTTGCTGCAGAGCCAAAATCAGACTCAGCTGCTAGTTCCAGGTCTAGAGGGTTAGGAAGAGGCAAATTTTTTGTGCGTGAGCTATAATCATAACTCAGCCTTCTGGCCAAGACTGGCAGGGCAGAGTATTAATCAAGGCAGATGCTCCAGATCAAGGGCCTGATTCAAGTTCCCAGGGCCGTGGTGCCCAGAGGCACAGTGGTTTTGAGGATTTCAGGGCTCTACCAGTATCTCTTCTGCCTGCTGACAAGGCTGCTCAGGGATATTATCTCCATAGTTCTCATTTTAGATTGCAGCTTATCTAAAAAAAATATGCAAGGAAAGGAGCTGAGATCAATGTATTGCACGTAACAAGAAAACCTATTTTATTGCCTCCAAGTCTTTCTATTCTGCAGCGTGGGGTTCAACCAAGACTGGAAAAACTTTGCAGATCATAGCAATCCCGGCCGGAGCAGAGGATTTTACTTTTCAGATAGGAAGAGCTCTCCTCTAGCACCTACACACTTGACTTGCTTTGGTCCTGGAGACCTTAGAAAGAAAACTATAGCTGGTAAGCACTGGTCCATGTCCATGATGGCTCTGGTGAACCCCAAGAGTGTGCACAGAGTCTCAGAGCTGGGACAGAGCAGGCTGATGGAGAAACGCCGCGGGGACGGTGCTGGGTGGGGGTGGCAGGCCCCGGGGAAGGGCTCGGGGACCCCAACCATGGGATGGAGCACTGGGAGTCGAGGAGGGGATGCTCCTTGCAAGCCAAGAACCCCACTCCGCGCTGAAAGCCAAGGGATGCTCAGCTGGAGCCAGCTCTAACCCCAGCCACAGCTCTCCCACAGGCCTTCCCCAACTCACCTTGTTTTTACATTACTCAAGGACAGAGCTTGTTTTTCAGGGCAAATCCCCTGCTAATGTTGCTGGGATTTGAATTTATGGCCACAGGAGGTGTTGAGCCACCACGCCAGATGGTTATTTGCTAATTTTGATGGTTTGGAGTGCTTTTTGGATCTCAACAGAACTGTCCGCATTTGCAAACAAGAGAAAGCCATAGGCTGAACTGTTTCATATATTAAATCATTGTATGGTTTTCTTCTTCCCTTATTGAAAAAGATGGTTTGATTTTTGGCTGTATAATTTACAGTCCACAGCCTGTGACCCAGTGCAGCCAGAATGAAACTTTGGAAACGGAGATAATACTGTGGAGACAGATTTTCCTCTTCTCTGAGCTGAAATTCCTCAGGAAGCTGAAGCTTGTTGACCAGTTCAGCTCACACTGATTGCCTTCTGCTCCAGCAACACGAGCCATAGATGGACTTCTTTGACAGACTTTATATAGCAACTACCTGTACTTCAACATGCACGGATTGCATTTACTTATCTTGCAGAACTCGTTGCTGTTGGGTGGCAAGTCAATCACATTTATTTATTACTTTAAAATTAAAACCAGAAAATAATATCCATCATCCCTAAGGGGGTACTTGAAAAAGCGGTTTCACCCAGCTTTGCACGGAGAGTTCACGCGGTTTTAATTTCAAATACAAAGAGAAGATAGCTTGGTTGGGGGGTGACACCACCCTCCTTAGAAAATTTCACGTGTTTCTTCTTCTTGTTTTAAGAGCTATTATTTTACGTATCTGCCGACAGATATTTGTATTGGCAGAACTTATGAAATATTAAGATTGTATCTTTTCTGTTTAAATTCAAAAGTCACTTCCTTAACCAAAGTGCAAGCTAACCACTCAAAAAAGTCAGTGCTTTGAAGATGAGTGAAAACTTCCTTGGAAACCTTTGATTTATTGTCCTTCTCCCCAGCGCATCACCCATCCAAGCTTTTTTTTCTCATCCCTCTATATCTGCATTTACAGCAATAATTAGCCGCAATAACCGAGGATGGCAAATAGCAAAACAAAGCTGAGTTTCTCCGCGGCCGGTCGATCTCTCCCAGGTGTGGGCTCAGTTTAAGGCCAGAGTTTGCGTTTATCTTTCCAGACAGGGAGGAAAAAGTCTCAAACCTGTCTTGGGGCCAACTCCTCCAGCAAAGTGCTGGTGGTGCAGAGACGGCGGCGGTGGAAAGAAATCAGTCGAAACCAAACAGTTGGAAAAGCACTCTGCACCAGAACTAGTGGGACTGGGGATAAATCATCACATCTTGTTTGGACCTACCTTCTCTAAGCCCAGTGAAGGAGGGAGCAAAGCTTACTGCAGACGTCAGCATTTGGAGAGATAGAAGAGCAAGCCCCCATAACCTGCAATTTCTGCATGAACAATAAATAAACCTGAATGTCCCTGACAGGACTGATTTTCTAAGTCGTCCTCCAGAGCAGGCTCTTGGCTGCACCATGAAAGGTACCGCCTGAGACCTGGGGACTCCCCAGCATCCCTGGCCTGGCCCAGCGCCGCAGACATCGCCAGCCATGGGGCATTGCTTCCTTACGGGGTGAGCCCCAAGGACACAGCCTCCACGGGGATTTTGGCAGCTGGTATATGAGCCAGTGGGTCTGGGATGCTGCTGGGACAGCGATGGTGAGGGAGAGGCAGCTATTGCAGCCTGTTAAAGGAGGTGCATTGTTGACCCCGATAATGATGACCATACATTCAGGTGGGCTTTGCAAGCCCAATCCTGTCTGGGACACATGTTGGTACTGTGGACTTTTGTTCTCCCTGGCCCCAAATCTTGGTGGTCATGGGAGACCTTGGCCAGTTTTTGCTTTCACAGCAGACAGTGTGATCGAGGCCATCAAAGGACCTTCCCCCTGTGCACCAGCACCGAGGGGATGTCTCAAGCTATCCAGTTACTATTTGAAGTGAGGCAAACCAGAATATAGGCTGTGTTTTGTAAAAATAACATTATCTTGCTCTTTGAAAAGGCTTTTTGCCTTCAGATTGCTGCCTGTGAAAGGGCTCGCTGCTGGTAAGGCCCCAGCAGGGGTTCCCAAGAGCCCGGGATGCTCCCACGGCCGGACCCTGTCTGGCCCCGGCGCCAAGCGGGGAGTGCAGGAAAGGCGGCCCCAGATCTGCCCGGCTTCACTCCTGCCCGGGAATATAGAATAACTCAGTATCAGCTTCCCCATAACTATTTTAATTTCACTTCTCCTGTGTGGTTTCCCTGGCAGCTAAACTGAGAACTCTGGCTTTTCCCTCCCTACGCTCCACCGGTGAGCAGAGCAGGGGTGGCCCTGGGGACAGCGGCTCCCGCAGCTCGCAGGGCTCACGTTGGGTCACCCTCTCTCCCCCTGAGCTTTTCCCCGTGGTAAAGCTGGATGGGATACATTTCAGTGCCATTCGAAAGGTTTTCTGCCTCGTCCATGTGGTTAATTTTGCTGTCTCTAAATCCCCTATTATTACACATTCTTTAAGTATTTTCTTTAAGTATTATGAGAAAAGTTCAACACGGCAGGAATTTTTCCCTTTACTTAGAGGGGGAAGGGACTGGGTCTTGGTCTTATTTCTCAGCTCTGGAGAAGTCACGATGAAGGAAAGGTGGTGGGAAAGCTGCTCGGTGGGATGGCCAGGCTGGCAGGGGCTTCTTGGGTGGGGGTGGTTGGAGAAGGGATGGAGCAGCTTCTCCTCGCCCTCAGACCTCGCACACAACCACCAGCCACAAGCCAGGAGCCTGTCTAGGAAAGGCGACCCTAAAAATGTTCCTCGCAGCACAGAGCCAAGAAATCTTGCTTTTCCAGAAAGTGTGTTGAGGTTGCAGCGAGCTATCTGACAGAAGCCCCCGTTACGCAGCCCCAGCCATGTCGGCGTTCCTGGGAAAGCACTCAACAGGGCATGCAACTGCAGCCAGAGATGCTGGATAAGAGTTCTTGTGGTGGCATGTCACATCTTGGTACGGGAGATGCGCACGGCGGTCTCATCCTCACCCTGCCGGCAAGTGGATGTTACTGAGCCTTCCTCAACTTCCCTGGCTGTGGTGGGGAACACCACCAACCCTTCTCTCGTCATGAAGTGATCCGAGTCCCCTAATTTGATTTAACTCTCCCCAAATGCTGTATAGATTGTTTTTACTTCACTGAATAATCTCCTTAAAGTTTAATCCTATTCCCTGTGCAGCCTTTTTTGGGCTTATGTATAAAATAACGTAACGGAGATTTATTTTAACATATCTTTAACTAATGCAGTGCACGTGGCGGTGAAGAACCTCCTTAGGAGGGCAACCAACCGAGAGACTTCAACGCCGGCTGTCCACTACTGTGAACTAGCCATTTCTTCCCCAGACCTGCCGTTTTTGCCATGAAATTAATTTGGGCTGTTCCTGAGAGCAAGGACGGGCTGGACCATGCCACCACCTCCCGCTTCGGACATTGTGGGGTTGTCCCGGAGGTGCTGCAACCCGACGGGGGATGGAGAGCGCACGCTATCGCACTGCGCTTGGATATAAGAGCAGGGGTTTTGCAAAGTTCATTATGGGCAAAATAAGGTGGAGGATGAAATTAAAGCTTTGCTGTGGGACTGGGCATTTGAGAATGTAAGGGAAAACAATCTCCTAAGCGCTGTTATAAGCTATTAGGGGTGTTTTCTGCCAAGATTTACTTAGACTTCGGGAGATTCTGTTTAAAAGATTGTTTTCAGGAAAAAGAAATATTTGTCAATCCATTAATAAGTAATTAGTTAATGACTCATATGAAGTGGTAGTTACATTAACAAAAATTAAAGTTGAACATTGCAAATTCCAGTTCCCGTAGAACCAAACCGGCGTTATTTCAGCCCACAAAAGGGTTATTCAGCTGACAGTCACATCCACTCCAGTTGCAGCCTGCGTATTAGCCAGAGCATTTAGAAACTGTTTTATTATAGCTTTAACATACTCCCATAACAAACCTTCCGTCCCTTTCCTGTGTTGACAGTGGCAGCTGCTTGCGGCACACTGCACCGTCCGTAAGTTTAATTTTTTTTTTCTTCCAAGAAAATTATATTATTTGCACATTGGAATATTAGCTATTAGCTTGCATTTCTTCAGTGTCAGGTTTATCCCTATTAGATTTGAGGCAGCAGAACATTTATATGTACAACGTGACAAGCAAATAGGCTGGGGTCTGAAAAAAACAGATTCTTTATTTACTAGTAACAGTAAGGTTGGGGAACTGAAAAAATGCAAACTGGACTGTGAGTCCTGGAATGAAGAATTAGTAGCATGTGCAAACATGGTTAAATCAGTCCTAAAGTACATTTTTACAGGAGAGGAAAGGTTTTGAAAAAGGAAGAGGTGAGGGCAGATGCGGTTGGTGCCACCAAGGCCGGGGAGGGGAGGGGAGAGCACACGGGGGCAAAGGACCGGCCTGGGGTTCGCTGCTTCGCTGGCTCCGGCTGCGTCTCTGCAAGAGAAGAGGAGTTACACCGCCCAGAAAGATTGCTCCGAGCACGGCCCACGGTACGCACGCCCAGCGGGGAACGGAGACGCACCCACGCCCATGTGTAGCCTTGAGTACGCATCGGCTGGATAAACGCCGGTGAAGCAATCGCTGAGGCTGCGTTACGGGAGTCGGGGCTCGTTCGGTGATACACGACGATGCGGTGCCGCATCTCGCTGACTGGAAACTGCACGCTGGGAAACCACCTTTTTTCTAAATGCTAAAGAAGAAAAAGATTTCCGTGCTAACTATTTGTGAAGCAGAGAACAAACAATCCTTCGAGTTTATCCGTTAGGACTGAAAATGTCCTAGCACCAAATTTATAATCACAGCTTTATATAAATCTACGACCTTTCAGGTAGAGATATTCAAAGATACAAGTGTTAGATGCATAATCGAGTGCGGGCGATATTAAAATATTACCCCTAAGCCACGAGGCAGGTTTGGTTTGCTTTGGGGCTTTTGTTTTGGTAAATGCAAAGTAAATCTTGGCAGAACCGAGTGCGGCTTGAACACAATTAAATCTCCTAAAGCCTGCCCCTAAAGTGGTCGGAAAAGTCTGTGTTTGGAATTTACCTGTGTGCTTTAACAGATTAATGGACAGTATTAAAAGATCATTTTCAAGTTAAGCAAACATTGCTGGCATATCTTATAACACTTGCTTTAAAATTAAGTTAGTTATTCTGAACTTTATGCCAAATGATTATTCGCTCAGTTTTCTGATGACGGTAATACATGACACACCATCACATAATTTGGTAAAGACAATAAGGTTACAAAGCCCAAGAAGGGTCTGAGTCAGTCTTTGACAGATTAAAGCTCTCCAAGTCCCCTGAAAACCCTTCTCTGACATATTAATTTGACCTAAACCCTCAAAATGTTCCTGATTATATCATCTCAATTGGGCTTTATTTTTGTTTTATTTTTCATTGTAGGAAATTAAAAAGGGTTGGTTGATCCCTGGCCAAGTTCTTGAAATGTGTTGCAACGCTAAGGAAATAAAAGATTACTTGAAATACTTTTTAATAATATGTCATGTCAGCAGAGATAAAGGTTCACACTTAATGCCCTCAGCTGGCTTCTATCAGCGCTGGGGAGCGCAGCGTCAGCCCCGGCCGGGCTCCGGGAAGGACCTGCGGTTCACCTTGCTTTTAAATCATGACCTTATGCTGTTATAATTATGAGCATGTTTATGAAATTTGTTTCATTTCTCTTTGTAAGGAGAAATAAAGATCTGCATAGGTGGAGCTGATCCTGCCTGGGGGCGAGGGCAGAGCAAGATAACCTCCCAAAGTCTCTTCGCCTGCCCAGTTTTCCATCCATTTCTTGCCCCGCAGAAATGGATGGGGATGGCTGTGGGTGATGAGCCCCCCGAAGCGGGTCAGAGCCCCGTCCTGCAGAGGTGTCGGGCGGGTGCATCTGAACGCGCCTGGTACGAAGGAAAACCACGTCAGCAGGGTTTGGAGCTTTGGAGGGCCACCGCTGATGGACGCCAGTGGAAGGGGGGAGTAACCCGGGGACAAAACCACCGCACTGTTCCGATTACGACGTGGCGTAGCGGGTCTCCGGATTTTGAGATGCTTTTTGAAGGAAGATTAAGTATCGTTACCCTCAATAACAGTTAAATCAAAATTTAATCGGCGTCAGCCTCTCTGAAGGCCACGCTAGGAGATGCCTGCACTGCTTCCAGCGTCGCGGCTGGCTCCTCTCCCGTGTAACCCCAGGTACACACAGCTCTACAAAAGCCTGGAGGAGCAAATTCAAGAACCATCCTGCCATATTCTTACTTTACAGCTTATCTGCATCTGTCCCAGCTGCCATTATAAATGGCGCTGTTGATTTTCCACCACGAGTTCAACAGGAGCTCAGCTGGATCTTCCCGAGCCCCATTTGCAGACAGGGATGTTAACTTTCTGCTCCTGAATCAGGCTGCCGGTGAGGTCTGAACCGGAGCCGGCACCGGGACCACGCGTATAGAGAAAAGTCAGCAGCCGGAAAAGTGGGCAGCTTTCAACCGGGTGCCCCGGGCTGGATGTCGAGCTCCAGCCTTCAGCACCTGTGTCTGCACCCATTCACTTCCTCCAGGGCCTTTTCCTTAGCCAAGCTCCTGTCCCGATGAGATAAGCCAGGATTTTGGTGTATAAACATGTGTTTAAAAGCATACATGAGTATACGTCTGGATAAATGTATAAATGAGTATCAACGTGCAAACCCCACCGTAAACGGAGTGATGGGCATGCTTGGAACGGGGATTTGAGGATCACAGTGTGAGTCTGGGGGATTTAAAACATGCATTTGTCAAGGGTTCTGCCGGATAGCGGCTGTCTGACGTTCGGTTTTGGTTGTCTCCACAAAGACAACGCAGTTTTTGCTCTGCTGCCAGCCCAAGCCTTGGAAGAAATATGTGTGCCAGGGCGCAGATCCTAACAAATACGGCAAGAAATCCTGAGAAGTGAAACATTTTCATAAACCGCTGCTCCCCTGAGACCCCGGGAGCGCTTGGAAGTGGGGCACGGAGCGCTGGACCCTGTCCCCTGCCCACCCCGAAGCCACAGCTCCCGCCCCCCCCAGCTCCCCAACCTGCTTTCTCAGCTGGCCGGTGAATTTTATCCCTTTCCACATTTTTTTTCCGTTAAGGCTCATCTATCCCAGCTGACCTCCCCTGTGCAGGGAGAGGCAGCGGGGCGAAGGGTGCACTGGGGATGGGTGGGGGAAGGGGACACCCACCCTGCTCTGTGTGAATATCATTGCTTTCCCCCTCAAAAAAAACCCCACCGAGCCCCGGAATCCCCTTTGGTGCCGGCTCTGGGGAGGGCTCCCGGGTGGAAAATAAATCAGCGCAGTGTGTTCAAGCCTTCGTGGGGCGGGGAGGTCCCCGGAGCAAGGGGGGGGGGGGGGGGGGACCCCGAAAATCACGGCGCACATGCAGCACAGCCCTTTCCCTGCGCACCTGCGGGTCCGGCCAGAGCCCCCCCGCGGGCCGGAGACCTCCCCGGCCCGGACCCCCCCCAGCCCCAACCCCTGCCCGGCCGCGCGGGGTCTCCCAGGAACCGCGCGAGTGGAAAACTGGGATTTCTGCCCCTAATTCAGCGCAGCTGCCGCTGCGGGGCCGCCCTTTGAAGCGGAGCCGTGGAAACACCCCGGGGGCGAAGCCGGAGCGGGCGGGCGGGGGCGCGGCTTTAAAAAAAACAAAAACAAAAACAAAAACAAAAAAACCCCAAAAAAACAAACAAAACACCCCCTCCCCCAAACACACACCCACCCCCCAAACAAACAAACACCAAACCAAAAGCGGGGGACAAGCCGGGATCCCCGTCCGGCGCTGTCGCACAGCCCGGGGGGGGGGTGTGTGTGTGTGACACCGCGGTCTGTCGTGCCGGGGGGACCCCGGGGGGGGGCCGCGTGTGACCGGCCCCTCGGGGGGGTCCGCTTTGGGCACAGCCCCCTCGCACCCCGGCCCGCAGCTCCCCACGCACGGCCGCGGCTCTCCCCTCCCTTTATTCCCTTCTTCTTCTTCTTTTTTTTCCCCCCTATTTTTTTTTTCCTTTTTGTGCTGGTTCTGGTTAAACGTTATTTGCACTTTTGTTGGAAAAGTGGCCCCTAGTGTGCAATTATGTCAAATTTCTTTGAGTTTTACAATTTAATGGAGAACAGTAACTCGTTTATTGATCCTAGACGGGGCCGGCTCCTCTCCCCCCGCTCTCCCCCCCCTCCCCTCCCTCCCCTCTCCCCCCCACCCCGGCGTTACTCCTATGAAATGTCACTCAATGTTTCTTATGCTCCCACCAGTTTCCAAAACAAACAGTGGAGGCTGCAGCCGTCTATTGACTCAGTTGGATGCAAGAGGATCTCGCCGTGGCCGCTGCCCCCCGACGGGAGCCGGGCGGCGGCCGGGCGAGGGTGGCCGGGTCCCGGCCGGGATGGAGCCGCCGCCGGCGGGACCCCCGCCGCCCGCCTGAGCCCCGCTGCCGCCCGGGGGGACCCCCGGCCCGGGGGGGATGGCGCTCAGCTCCCGGGCTCACGCTTTCTCCGTGGAAGCTTTGGTGGGACGCTCGACCAAGAGGAAGATGCCGGATGGTCGCGATGAAGAGAGCGGGGCCGGCTGCAGGCAGAGCCGCAGAGCCCCGGAGGAGGGTCGGTAGCGGCGGGGACGCCCGGAGGGGACCCCCGGGGCCACCCCCCCCTCTCCCCGGCCCCGGCAGCCTCCCGAGCCGCCCCCTCCCCTTTCTCTTCCCCGCAGAAAAGCGGCCCAAGGCCGGCGCCGAGAGCCGGGCGGCGGGGCCCGGGGTGCAGGTGGAGCTGCAGGGCTCCGAGCTCTGGCGGAGGTTCCATGAGATCGGCACCGAGATGATCATCACCAAGGCCGGCAGGTACCGGCTGCGCCCCCGCGGCCCCCCGCCCCGCTCCCGGCCCTCCTTCCCCCCCTCGGCTGCTTTTTTCTTTGTCTCCTCTTCGTTGTGTTTTGGGGCTTTTTCTTCTTTTTTTGGCTGGGTTGGGGTATTTTTCTTCGCTTTTTTATTTTCCGCTATTTTCCTGAAGTTTGAAAGAAATTTTTTCCCCATGCCCGTTTAATTTTTTCAACCCGTTTTCGCCGTTTAACCGGCAGCTTTTGCTCAGGACCTTCCCCTCTGCCCGCAGGAGGATGTTCCCCTCGGTCAGGGTGAAGGTGAAGGGGCTGGAGCCGCTGAAGCAGTACTACATCGCCATCGACGTCGTCCCGGTGGACTCCAAAAGATACAGGTACGGGAGCGGGGGGGGCGGGGGGGGAACGACACAGGAACTGCCGGGCTCACATGCACGTATAGAATCTATAGGTGGGCGGGGGGGGGGGGGGGGGTGTCGGGAAGGGCTCTCGGCCGCCTGACCTCGGCCCGGCCCGGGCCAGATATGTTTATCACAGCTCGCAGTGGATGGTGGCGGGGAACACGGACCACTCCTGCATCACCCCGCGGCTCTACATCCACCCCGACTCCCCCTGCTCGGGGGAGACCTGGATGAGGCAAATCATCAGTTTCGACCGGGTGAAGCTCACCAACAACGAGATGGACGACAAGGGGCACGTAGGTGTGGGGCAGCCCCGGGGGGGGGGGGGGGTCGGAGCAGAGCATCACCCCGGGGGGCAGCGCCGAGGGGGCGGCGGGCCGGTCCCCTGTGCCCCGGGGCTGAGGGCTGGGTCCCACCCGTGCCTCGCTTCGGGGTTTCTTCCTGGCTTTCTCCGCCTCGGGGGGGCTCAGCCTGCCTCTCCCCCCGCACAGATCATCCTGCAGTCCATGCACAAGTACAAGCCCCGCGTCCACGTTATCGCCCAGGACTCTCGCTTCGACCTGGCGCAGATCCCGTCGCTGCCGGCCGAGGGGGTGCAGACTTTCTCCTTCCAGGAGACCGAGTTCACCACCGTGACGGCCTACCAAAACCAGCAGGTACCACCGGGGACCGGCCGGGGGGGGCGGGGAGCCCCGGCGGTACCGGGGGTCGGGGGGGATGGAGACCCCCGACGGCACCGGGGGCCGGTCCCGGCCCTCCCCGCGCCCCAACGGCTCCTCTCGCTCCCCCCCCCCCAGATCACGAAGCTGAAGATCGACAGGAATCCCTTCGCCAAAGGTTTTCGGGATCCCGGGAGGAACAGGTAAGGGTCCGGGGCCGCCCCCCGCCCCGTCGCGCCGCCGGCCCCGCCGCCGCCTCAGCCCGGTCTCCCCCCGCAGAGGGGTCCTGGACGGGCTCCTGGAGACCTACCCGTGGCGACCCCCCCTCGCCCTGGACTTCAAGGCTTTCGGCGCAGACAGCCAGGGTAAGTCCCCTTTTGCTGCCTTCTTCCTACCCCGCCTCTCCCCGTGGCCTCGGGGCTGCGGCGCGGCCGCCTGCCGGGAGGGCTCGGCGGGTCTGAAACCGTTCAGATGATGAGGTGGGTCCGGAAAACGAACCGGCGGCCAACGTAACCTTTTGGGAAGCCAATTCCACGTGTTTTCGGCAAAACCTCCGGTTCAACTCGATGCGGGCTGGCCCCGGGAGGAGCCGGGCGGCGGCGCGGTCTGCCCTCACGGCCCGGCGGGGGCTGCCGTCGGATCTAATGCACAGAAAAAAATCATCTGAGTATGCGGGAGGCTGATTTAGGGTCGGGTTGTTACAGCTTTGATCCCGTTACACTAATCGTTTCCAACCCGTTTGAGAATATTAGCTTGAAACGCGATTATAACGACCGCCGGCGTCTTCTGCAGCCCGCCTCTTCGGTGCGAACAAACGCAGCAGAATGCAGCATATGCAGCAGAAAATAAAATTGTCTCTTACTTAGGATGTAGCAGTCCCACAGTCTGTTAACTCCGCAAGAAATACAGGGAAGAGGGAAAATTTTTCAGGGAAAACAATCTCCCTCCGCCGGGCGAGCACACGTCGGTCTCTTACAGCCCTTTTCCAGAAAAAGGGCTTTTGGTATTTGATTTGGTATTTGGTATTTTAGTTTGAAAAGTGATTATTCATAACGCCGAAGGAAAAGACTAATAGATCATTTGGAGGCTGGAGCGCTCCAGTTTGGGGTTAAAGTCGCCGGTTTAACTCTCATTTGTGTTAGGAACGCTTGGAAGTATCAGGACACACCAAATCATTCCTGTCTTTGCAGGGAAATACTGCAAAAATCAGCAAAAATTCGTGCTGTACAGGCGTAGAAATGTGGAGACATAAAAAAAGCCAGGCTTGGGAGAAATTAAGAGGTTTACTGAGTTGTAAAGCGAACTAGATTTTTTTTTTTTTTTTTTAAATTTAGAAAAGACCTTCTACAAAAAGCCGTTTTTGAACCCGTTTTGCAGGCTGCGGTGCGGTACCGAGGAGAGGAGCTGGTGGATGGGCTGTGATGGGGAATGAGAGAACAGCAATTGCGGCGATTATTGTACAGATGCTAAAATATTAGGGCTTCCTGGGATTTTTTTTTTTTTTTTTTTTTTTTTTTTGCTAGTCTTAATGTAATTGGGATTTTTCTTCAGGGTTAATTTCCTGGACCAATGTAAATATAGCTAAATCTCCATTTCTGCTAATAACGATACTGTATTTCTGAAGAAAAGCTGAAAAACAGAAATAGTGAAGCCCTAAAACCAGAAGGTAAATTAAAAGAAAGTATGAACAATATGCTGAAGAAAGAATTGGCCATAAACTTGGGATTTTTAAGCCTAGTAGAAATGGCAGAAAGAATCTGCTCTTTGAGCTGCTCTGTCCTCCCCGCTGTGATCCCCCTTCCCAAACTTGTACGGGAGGTCGTGGAAGTCGTGAGCTAGTCTTGCTTAGGAGACCTTGAAGCAAATCCTAACGCTCGTTTGCTCTGCGACAGCCAGCTGCGTAGGGATTCATTCGCTGCCTCGCACTCACAAATATCGGCTCCATCACATCATTTTACCTGACCAACAGTCCCTGAGTCCTGGGAGGACGTCAGGACGCGTACGTCGGGAGAGGACCGGATCCCTGCCCTGCATCCGCTCCTGCTGGTGTCAGCACTGAAACAGCTGCTGACATCAGCGGGGAAGGGTGAGACGTTCAAGCCGTAAACCATTCCCGGATTATTGCGAATAGGTGCCGCCCGCGCGCCACCCCACCTGTAAGATAATCTGTTTGCTGGGAGGTTGCAAAATTAATTTGCGCCACGTCCAAAATCGTTGTGTTTTTTTGAGGTTTGCTATACTAGCAGATATGGCTTGGTTATACAGTTGCTTCCGTGTTTAACGTGTTGCTGATTGTATGGAAGTCTGACCAGATCACATCCAGACAGCGTATCGCTTGGAATTAAGTGTAAATAGAGAAAAACACAGAGGAAAAATGGATTCACATTCCCTTCCTTCCTTTTCCAGTGACTTTGGTAAGAAATGAAAATGGTGGGGGGGGACACGGACCTGTAGAAAAATGTGGTAATGAATGTGCAGCAGAGACACACAGCTCTTAAATGGCATTAGATGAAACCAGCATCTGTTTAGCACCAGGGATGGCCACTTCAGAGCATCATTCCCACGCCAGAGCAGCCGCCGCCTCTCAGTTTTTGCTCGTGCTGTTGCTCCGGAGGAGCGGTGAGCCGGTGCTGAACAGCGATGCTATACACCGGTGGCCTCGGCAGCGCTCACGCGTGTGAAACGAGCCGGTGTTGCTTTTCTACCAAATTATGAAAGTGTTCATTGATTCATTTCAGAACGGAGAATGTTAAAATGACACGTGCATTTGAAGTTTCTGGAGACACCTATAGTATTCAAGTATATGTTTCAAATTGCATGGGAAGCCAAGTAAAATTAGTCAATTCCTGTGAGCAGGAAGGTACAAAAAAAATTCTCCATCAGGCTGAATACATTTTTTTGTTCTTATATACAAGGGGGAAAAGCTGCCTGTAATTTGCATGAAAACTAGGGAACCTAAAATGGCAATGGTGTGTGTATAACAGCAGAAGGTTATCAGTCGTATAGCGAGGCTCGGATGCGGCAGGTACCTGCACGTGCGGAGCCGAACCTCATGGTTGTCCCGGTCAAATGAATGGGATTAGACATGTGTGAATATTGTTCTTAGACAAGTGCCAAGTAACAACAACAACTAATTTACAGACGGATCTTCCCATTTTCCAGGAGCTGATTTTTGCAGCGGGTTTGTGCTTGGACGGACGCCGGCAGCAGGGAGATGCGGAGTGAGAGCGGGAGTCCCTCAAGGGTTCGTTGGCCGTGAACATCAGCTAGCGCAGCCTGGATGATTTCTGTTCTCGTTTTCAGGTGGGAGCTCCAGTTCTTCGCCGGTGACCTCCAGCGGCGGGACGCCCTCTCCTCTCAACCCCCTGCTCTCTCCATCATGCTCACCTCCGACGTTTCACTTGTCAGCGAGCAACATTGGCGTGTCGTGCCCCGAGACCTACCTACACAACCTCAACGTGCCCCTCTACTACAAGATTTGTCCTACGAGCTTCTTACGACAACAGTCCCTCATCTTTCCAAGCCACGAAAAACTGGGAGGTGCCAACCCGCATCTCGTACCCCACTTCATGGTGGATATGCCAAAGCTATCTTCCCTCGGCATAACCAATCTGAAAAACGCTAAAGCTGAAGACTTAAACGGGCAGTGTCTACAAGTACCCAATTCTGCTAGTCAAATGCTGTACGGATTACATGCATCTGGAAACATTTTCCCATCAAGTCCCATTGCTCGGGAAGCACTTAATTGTTCTTTACATCCTCCATATGGCTTGTACGGTTATAACTTCTCTGTGCCATCCAGACTGATGAATGCAGCAAGCCATTTCAAAGTGAGTGACAGCATTCCAGCTTCTCTGAGAGATGGCAGATGTAATCACTCTAACTGGCACCCGACAATTAACCATTGCCTTTAGTGGAATTATGTAATATTTCTAAGCATTGATATGTAAAGCAAGCCTTTCCTTCCTTTATACGCAAGGGCTTGCCAGTTATTGACTATGAAATACTGCATGGTACAGGAGCGGTATGTCTAAGCATTTAACTTTTTTTTGTGGGCAAACATGTCGTGTTGTTGGGAGGGTGGAGGGTCTGGAAGCGTTGGAGGGTCTGAGGTGATGCACAGCAAGGTGATACGTTTTGGTAATATTTATGTCATGGTTGTAGGTTAAGAGCAAACTGTACAGTCACCTTTTTAATATTTGCACTCTGAAGTGGGAACGTAGACATATACATTTCTACAAATATGTTTTCCTGAAACTCTCTATCTAGCTTGCCTTTAGTTAGCTCAAAGCCCTACTGAGCTTCTGCTCACCTTACCTAAGTTTTTCCACTAATTTCAAAGGGACTATTTGAGACCTCAACTCAGCCAAGGAGCCGTACGTGGCCAAGTGCTCGAGCATGTTCTCAAGTTCCCTTGGCTTTAATGGGTCCTAATTAATGACATGAAAGTGCCTTGTTGCTCCAGGACCCAGATGACTCAGTTATCGGAGTGGGAATGTAAATTCAAGTATCTGCCGCCGAGGTAAAGAAAGCCGGGATAAAAGACGGACGTGTTCCTACCTTGTGGGGATGAGACAGTGGAGCCTGAGGCAGGGGTGCCCCAAGAGCCCTCCTCCCCATGCTCCCACTTCCAGAGGTCTCCCGGCGGTGGTGGGGCAGAGCGGCACCAGCACAGACCGGCGTGGCGGGAAGGAACAGGGGGTCACACCTCTCTCCCACGGCGGCCAAATCCACGCCGCGGGACCTGGGAGGTACATCTCAGAGAGCGCTGCGGGGTGAAACACCTCCGGGAGCCCTGCAGAACACTCCTCTGGCCCAGCACTTTCAGCCCCGGGGGACACAGAAGATCCACCCGGGATTGCATTCACCAGCCTGTGCCCGAGGGAAGGGGCAGGGATGGTCCCGTGGAGAGCGCAGATCCTTTCCGGAGACTTACAACTCTACGGGCCCCAAAACATGAGATCTTCAATTCCTTCCAGAAGTCCTGTTTGTTTTATTATAACCTGTGGATATTCTTGTTATTCCTGTAAATAATCTCTAGCTCCCAAGGGCGCAATATAACTCACAATAAATTGGGGTGCAGATTTTATTCTTTATTTGATCAATGCTCCGTCCCTACCTGAAGCCAATTTCCTTAATTGATATATGACAGAGATTTGAAAATTATGCTTGACTGGACCTGGCTGCATTTTGGGATTAAGATAAGAGAATCCTGTATGTACAAACATAACACAGCACTATATAGGGATTAAGCGCCGGTTTGAGAATCAAAACTGGTATCAGAGTCCTGTTTTTGTTTTTATCCATACCAGACAATAAATTAAGAACAAGCAACACCAAACGCTGTTAAAATAAGAAAAAGTCACACTTCTACTTTCATGAGACTTTGCTAAAAATCAGCCAACATTGGTTTCCCTAATTTATCTGCTTTAAGTGTTCACGGAGCCCCCAGCGATACCAGTATGAAACGCTGGGCCGTGCTTCCCTTGCTAAATGGTCTGTACAACTGTAAAAATGAACAAACCTGCTTTCTCACGCTGTTTCTTAGCAGTTTATCTCACTATTTTTATTAAAAAAAAAAGAAACTTTTTTCCTTTTGGGAGTCCTTATTTCCAAGCCATCCCTCAGCCTCGGTGGTGGCCGAGTTCCCGCTGCAAAGCGCTGCAGATCTCTGCTCCCCGGGATGAATCCCGTGGGCTGAGTGACCCAGTACCGGCCCCCACATGTGGTTATACTTTTGGGGAGCTGGAAGTCACGGATTCATGGGTGGATGCAATGGGTAACTTCCAACTTTCCCAATATTTGCGGTTGCATAATATACTCCAGAGTTGCTGGCCATGAGCTGGTGATCCAACAGATCTGTGTCTGTCTAGTTAAAAACATGACTGATAATGAGTCGAATCGATATTTTCAGTACGGGCAACTTTACAGCGATAGATATTTAAATTTGGTTCAGATAAATTCCATCCACTAGGGCCGAGCAAATGCTCTCCTTGCTGGGACGCACCTCATTCCTACCCGGGGCATGTTTGCAAACAGACACGGGGCTTCCCAGAGCTGCTTCTTTATTCTGTGCCTTTTGGTAGGAAACAACAAACGCAGCATTGGGGTGATACGCTCCGACAGCGACTGCTCAGCTAATTCCAGTGGAATTGGGTCGGGTTTTGATGCGCCTGGTCCTGTAGGAGTTCGGTTTTTGCCACCCTCTGCGGTCGCAGCCACACTGAAAACACATCCAGAGCCTTGTCCCTGCGAGGGAGGCGCGACACTGGCGCCCGTGTCTCCTTGGGTGCTGGCACCGAGCTCCGGGGAGGATGCGGTGCTCATCAGCGTGGGTGAGGCAGGCGTATAAATACCAGCTCCGTGTGAGAGGTCAGCACGGCACGAGAGACACTGTCAGATCTGGGTTATCTGAGGTTACTTTCCATTTCCTTTGCCTTTATCTCCTGATTTATCCTTTCAAATATCACTGTAACAAATAAAAAAGATGTTGGTTGTTCTTTACGAAACAAATCAGCATTTTCAGGCAGTCATAGCTCTCTGTCCCGATGCCCACGTTGTCACCTCAGGCCCGGCCAAGGCTCCCTGACCATCCCAGTGTGGGAGTATTTTTCACAGCCGCAACGGTAATTCAGCTGCATCGCTCACTATATCGTAGATGGTTCTGTTTACATGAGAAAAACTGTGCCCAAAATAGTGGGTGACCGGCACGCTACTTTCTAAGGGTGCTTTGTAGAACGGCTGCTGGTGAGAGGTGAGTGGCAGAACTCGAGAGGGTAAGTCACTATAATAAATCATTAGTTATTAAATGTGAAACTGGGGGGAATCAAGGTCAGTATTTCAAGCAGGACCACGCACCCGTAAATACAAATATGTTACATGCTGCTTTGTACTTCCTCCCATTAACATTATTTGGAAACCTGTGGCAATTGCGAAAGTTCACAGTTCTTTAGACTTAGTGGGTGAATACAGATATAAACCCAGTATTATGGTGCTATTTTTAAATGGGAACAGGGAGAAAAGAATCAAAGAGTTTTTTTAAATATTAAACTTGCTGAACAACCTTGGCTATTAGTCATTTGACCTTTCCCAAGAGAAATTTGAAGTTACTCGGGAATATCTGATCCCATTTATAGCACTCGGCAAATACAACTGGCAGCATCCAAACTCAACACTGGGATGGGGATGGGCTCGGTGCTCAGACACCGGGACGTTGATTTAAAACCCAAGGAGACAAAAAACCCCAGCGATAATGTTTTTAATCAAAGTGCAGTTTACTATCCAGTTTCACCCAAATTTAATACATCTCTTAGAGAAGCCAAACGTGTAGAGGGAGTGTCGGATGCAGCTTTTTCTGATCGAAGTGCCTTGGTTTACATTTGATCTTCTGAGGTTTGGTCTGTAATTAGATGATAATTTGTATCACAATTATGCAAAACAAACGAGGATTGGGTAGCAAGATAGACTAGAACAAATAAGCACCCAGAACATTTGAAATGCATCCAGTATTAAAACGATGTGCATGTGTGGCTGGGGCCAGGGGGGACATGTTGTTCCAATAAAGCTGCAGAAAGGGAAAAGGCCGGTATCGGTTCCTACAAAAGTTTCAAATGCTCATGTTTACAAATTTGTATTGCACATTAATATGTAAACACACACTATTGGAAACAGATGACGCAGCAATATTTACGTGTTCTTTCTTCTTAGTTTTGTGCGTCTGTTTGTCTCCCAGAATATACAAAATATGCAGTGACTCTTTTAAAACACGGCTCAGAAAGCTAAACAAGAGGTACAGCAGCTGAAGGCATAATTTTGAAATTGCCGGCGCCGTGGCAGCTCTCCGGCCCCTGGATGTATTTTGGGTACCGGGTGCAGGGGGATGCGTCCCCCGACTCCTCCCGGGGCTGTGCCGCGAGCACTCGATGGCTGGAGCCGCACTTTACAGCGCCGCAAGTGATACCTCATTCCTTGGCGTTTACGCACTGAATGTGTTTCACAATTTTCTTTATCGCCGTGTCATTTGGAGGCACCGGAGCGTTGGCAGGGGGCCGCGGCATCGCCCGGCCACTGCAGCAGCCCCATCCGTGCCGGCTCAGCAGCCACTGTGCTCCGCCGATGCTGCAGCCACGGAGCGCTGGAAAAAACAGCTTTTAAAACGTAAAGAGTTATTTTTGCTAAAGTAATTTTGAAAAGGAAAAGAAAAAAAGACCTTCCTTGCAATGTGAATAAAAGCTTGCAACGTGTTAATCGCCTTTTCTTTCACTTGCTGTTTTGCGCTTTAGGATGCAAGCTCCAGGCACCCCTTTCTGTGCTCGGCTGAGTCTGTGCAAATCACAGCCTCCCAGCCCCGGTGGAGTTAAAGCCGGTGTCAGACAGCCTGGGCGCAGCAATCGAGGCTGTTGGGAATTATACTGGCTGCAAGGACTTTTGCAGATGTTGGGTATTGCACTGCAAGCTCTTCATGCTTAATAGAGCTCTGCTCTCACCGAGCTTATGTAGTTTCTAAATTTTATAGTTATTTATAAACCCACTTCTCCTCTGTGTCCCTTCGGTGACATTCACAAGAAGGACCTACCGTCTGCTTCTATACATCAAACAATTTCCTCCCAGATTGCTTATCCTAAAGCACCAAGCTTTAAGTTTATTGTAGCAATTAAGTACTAGAAGTAGTCCAGGTTTTGTGAAGGACCCCTTGAGCTTATAAATCAAATAACACAAACCAGCAAGCAAAATTCAGGACCTTTCTGGAGAGGAAAACACCGGCAATAAGGGGGAACCCCCAGGAAAAGTAATATCGGCTGTCTAAGGAGGCAGATCCTGAACAAAACCAGAGATGGAGGCAGGGGCTCAGGGTGGTTTCTAGCCCTCTGAAGATATATTAGATGCACTAAAGAGGCTTTCAGGTATCTTCTCTTATTTTAAAAGCCTCACTCTTTCAGGTTTCAAGAGACTGGCTTTTTGGAGAAATTCACTTTTTCCTTCTTGGCGCTGGCTCCAGATCTCATCTGTGAGCTGGGTCCCAGCTCCAACAATTTCCTCCGGGCCCTGCCCAGCAGCTGGGAGCACTTAGCAGCTCATCCACCCCGTTGGGCTCACCCCTGTGAGCGAGCCCTGACAGGTCCATCTGCTTCCAGTCAGGCCTGCAAATAAAACGGGGCCTCGACTCCAAAAGACAGAAAAGAGTAATGGACCCGCATAGTTACTTAGAGTTACTCTTGCTATTGCTCAGAAGATGCTCCAGGGATGGATGCTGCCTTCTGTTCTGCCTGCTGGTCCATTGGAGCGAGCTGCTGCATCCCTTCGCCACGGACCTGCAGCCTGAAACCAGCAGAAATACCCTTTTTTATTCAGGTTTGGGAGAAGATGCTCGCTGCTGTCATAGTCAGCAGGAAGGCTTTAAATACACGGTATTAAACACCAGTCGGTGTTGCCATGGGAAGGACCGCAATATCTGTTTGCACAATCAGACGCTACCCTGGCTGTGCCCATCTCACCCCAAGCACTCGGTGGTTTTAACCATCATCGTCCATCATACATTATTTTAAATGCTCTGGAGATTCTGCTTTTGAGGGGATGCTAAATGCACCACAAAAAAATAAAAAAAAAATCCCTGTATATTTAAGGCAGTTTGGTAAATTTTGGGAGTGGGATTGTGTTTCATGGGTGTCTTCAACACCAAGATAAAATGGAACGATCCAGGAGGCCAGACTCGTTTATCCTCAACCGGCACTACGGAACCCTCCATGCAGACTGCTATTTGAATCTTACAAAACAAAAAAAAAGAAAAGCATAAATACAGATACAGAGAAGCATTTCTAGTGCTAAACTGTTCATAATACAGTAATACGGTGTTAAAACTAAGACTTAGTATCAGACGACGGAGCGCAAGGAGGGAGGGCTGCAGCTCGGAAAGCTCCTGCGAGCCCCAGAGCTGTGGGACCGCTCGGAGGCAAAACCTCTCCATCGCAAAGGCGCCTTCAAGTGAGTCAGGTAAGATCTGATCCTCTCACAGAGCCTGAGGTTTAGGTGCTGGAATTAGGCATTTTCTCCCTGCGACAGGAGCATTCCATCCAAGTCTATGAATATTTCCCAGGGCTTTAAAGCAGAAGTGTGAGCTACAGGCATCATTGCCTGTGCATGACGAAGAGATTTGATTTAGGTTCACGGCAATATCTTCATTTCTGCAGTGTTGAAGCGAATCATTATGTATTACAGTGTTAACAATCTTAAAGTAGAGAATTAACTGTCTTAAAAACATTGACTACCATCTATTATTCTTTCATGGAGTAAAACCCATGCTGACTATCCAGCTGCCCTGCTCAGGACTTCAGGTACTGCCCAGCTTCTCTCTGCCCAATTCTCTCTCCACTTACTGACAACAATTTTAGCTTCAGCCCTTTGCCGAATTCTTCTTTTATCTTCATTAAAAGTCTTGCCATAAAATTAATTGAAGTTGATAAGCTATTTCCTGTATCGTATTTCTTTTAACGTTATCAATATTGCTAATAAAAATATAGATTGAAACAATATGTTGTAATGTCCAGGATATAAGCCAGATTCTGCTGCAGCTCAAATAAATATGAATTCGGCCTTTGGCTTTCATAAAAGCAGGATAATGTCTCTATTTGGGCTATTCTAACGGATAACATCAGCCCCCTTTGCTTCGCTTCTCAGTACTACCAGAATTTAAGAATTTAGACTGGTAGAAGAAATATAACTCTCTTTCCGGGAGATTTTTGAGATAAAACCGAATCAAAGTAAAGCAAAGCCCCAAACTTCATTTCCAACTGAAATGAAACCCAACATTTCAAAGCCTTCATCCTTCGAAAGTGCTGACACTTACATGTTGGCTGATGGAATTGCAATGAGAAGCCCTTGAAGGAAGGGATGTCAAGGAGAGGACAGGGAAGAGCTCACCTGGATCTGGCCAGGTCCGGGTGCTTCATCCCTGCTGCCGTTCCTTCTTCCCAAGCCTACATTCTCACTTTCTGAGATGGGTTTTAGTCAAATGGGGTTGGGTGGTGTTTGAGAGCCGTGCGTGCCGGAATGGACCTCTTCCCCTTCACCGGCTCTTCTCACCACTTTGAAGACCCTATGAAGAGTCAGGATTTCTTTAATCCAATGTATATAAAAGGTCCACCTGACAGCACATCCTATTAACTGCTGATCTGAGGAGCGAGGTTGCCAGGTCTGGTTGGTGAGACAGCCGCAGCACCCTGCTCTGAACTCGAGCTTCCCAAATGACCGAAAGATCACTTATTTTTAAATTGTTTTCAGGTATCATTCATGCAGCTGGCATCATGGGCCATAAAAAGGAGGAATTTCACTGGGTAGGTCTCCTGGACACAGAACAGAGCAGAGGATGGAAATGAGATCCAGCTCTGCTCAAGTCATAATTTTTCAGAGATGGCGAGTACCTCTGCTAGCCATCACGCGTCGGGCTTGCGGGGCAGGGATGCTCCTGCATCTGCCGACAGCTCGCATCGCCCCGTGTTGGATCCAGAACCTGCTCAGGCTCCTGGTGGGAAAATGATCTCCAAAATTTGGAGGCTTCCAGGTTTCCCTGGGGATGCATCCCTCGCCAGCCAGAGCCACGGTTTGGAGGTAGCAGGGACTGGGTCAGTGTCCCCACAGCTCTCCCCGCGGATTTGCTTTGCAGCAGGTGAAAACACAAATGAGTGGTCTTCAGATAATTTGTCAATTTTTAAAAAATTAATCAAACATCCCTGGGGTAGGGGAAAGCATTTCAAGCTGTTTATTTGCAGTAGTTGGGCTTGGTCAGTTTGGATCTCCGCATTTCTGCCCTGACAGCCACGCTCACCCCAGCGCCAGCCCCCATGCTTTAATTCTTTTTTTTTTTCTTAAAATAGGACACACCTGTGAGGAAGGCAAGTTTCTTCAAGACATTCCTGATCTGGAGCATATTAAACTGATATTTTTGTTTTGTATTTTTGATGATTTGCTCCAGTGATAACATAATAGCATGATATTTTGCCTGGGACTGATTAAAACATTTCTTTTGATCAGCACAGCAGATTGAAACAGTTGTTTATTACTGGACAAAGCTTCAAGAAAAAGAAGAAGAGAATAAAAAAAAGCAGAAAAAAAGAACTGGCTCTGGGTGGCTGTTGGGTCTGCTTTTCGCCAGGGGTATTTCCTTCACTTTAGGAAAATTCTCCGTTGCACTCGGGGTCGGGGTTTGGGAAGTGAGAGAAGGGAAGGACGATCCATCACGCTGATGGACAACGGCTGAAAACCTGGGCATTGCTTGTTAAAACTACACGTGTGCTGAATAAAACTCGCTTCTCCCTCTCAGGACACACCAGTCACCCAGATCATAACTAATGAATTTCTATAACCAAATCTAATGTTTCCTAGAAAAGTTGTCCTTTTAAGCTATATCAATCACTGCACGTTTCAAAGCTACCTGAAGTTTAAAAAGTAAGACTTAAGTTAAAAACCCCCTTCTTTTCTTACTTTATTAACCGAAGGCAGGATCATATTTTACAAACCTACAACATCTGAATGTAAATGTGTTATTTTGGTTTAACTCCAATTCCTGTAAAGGTTTTCAAGACTATAGATTTTAATTACATGAATATTTTTAATAAAATCCCCTATTTAACTGCTGGCAAGACTGTAAGGGAAAAAACAATAATATCTGGCTCTGTCTCTTTGACAGAATAATTCTTCAAGTTACATTTGCCACATTCACGCAGCTGTGACCAATAACCCTGCTGTCTTTATTATTCTCCTACGATATGAAATTAAAATGAACTGGAAATGTTTATGCCGCAAATGGCGTGCAACACATTAAACAGATAACGCCAGCTAAGGTTTTGCTTAAAACAGGGGGGTTCTCCTCCAGCAGAGCCGGTCTGTAACTTAATCCCCTCTTTTCCCAGGCAGCGGAGATTGCTGCTCTGCCGAAAGCCTCAGACACATAACAATATCTTCATTAAAGAGGAATTACTTCCATCTCGCCATCCCCAGGTGCCACTGAAAGCAGAGCTTTGTTTCATGTGGCCAGTTTCAATTCCTGTGTTTATATCAGCGGATTCCTTGGCTTCATGGGACATTTGGAGATAAATCTATTTTGGGTCTTGTTTGCTTCCCCTTGACTTTTCCCCGCAGCGTGTTTATAAGCTGCATATTAATCCCTCGGTCATGCCTTTAGCAGACCCCATCGCATTTAATCATCTCAACCCAACATACTTTTTGCTTGTTTGCACCGATCGATAAATTGAGCTCAATCAAATTCTTTCAGGTTGTTAATTCTGAAGGGCTCTATTCCCAACATGTGCACCTGCCCCATGTTTTCCTTGCAAGGGGATACCTCTCGCCCAGCAGACACACGCCGCTCAGGCAGCTTTGCCGGGAAATGCCGGGGCTGCGCAGAGGCGACTCGCTGACATGTGTCTGCAAATCGATCTTCAGGACACGGAGAGCCCCAGGGCGAAGCCGGGGGGAAACGAGGGAGGGAGAGCTGCAATCTGGTAATTTATTTCATGTGTCCCTCCATGCCCCTGTGGCGTAGTCCGAGCACCGCGTTAGCGCATCAGTGTCAAGAAATGTCCCGTGCTTAATTTGTGCGTGTCCCCAGATGATGTGATTTGTGCCCTGCTGCTCCCTGGACGCCACCACCACCACCACATCCCGGTGGTGGATCCCCGTCCTTGCCATCCCTCTCCTCCTCTGCCGTCTGGCGAGCGCTGCTCTCCCCTTCCCTGTGCGGGGATGCAGGTCCTGTGCTCTGATGTTTTACAGTTAATTATGTAAAAAATACTTTAGTGTCCTTGGTAGCATTTTGTTTCACGCACGACGAACTGAGCGCTGTTTCCCTCTGAGATGATGGAAAAAATTAATTCAACATCTTCACTAGGACCAGATCAGCTCTGCCTGTCGCTTTGGTTTTCACAATAGTGTCATCGCTTCGTTAAGAGCCTTCAGTGACATGACTAAATCCACCAACCATTTCATTAATTTGCTAATATTTATTATCTGTCAATTTAGCGCACTTTTGTTTCCAGCTCTGTGCCCTCTTCCCTCCTTCCCAGCACCCTGACCCTGCCATACCAACACACCTCTTCACTGAAACAGTGGAAGCAATTTATTATTAAGATACTGTTTTGCACTGATTGTATTAAAAGATAATTATCCACAGTTCTAGCAAAGAAAAGATAAATTGATTTGTTTGTTCAGAGGGTTAAAGCAAGAGAAAGTTTTCTTTGGTTTTGAAATACAATCTTGAAGTTAAAAGTTCACTGACTGTTGCTTAGAGCATTGATTTTTCATAGAGGATTTTTACCTTCTGTGACACAGGACCTGAGAGATGAATATTTCTCTGATTTACGTGCTTTACCACTGCAGATTTTGAGGGATTTTGCAAGAAAAAGAATAGTCTTGAGTGACCATCAAGGTGAGAGCAAGGACTGCTGAAAGCAGCCGGGGCCAGCTCACAGCCTACCTCCCTTTGGCTTCCAGCCCTCACATGAGCAATTTCAGTTTAAAAAAAAAAAAAAAAAGATCAAAAAAATAGCATCAAATGCCCAAAAAAGAGGAACTGGGGGGGGAGCAGAGTGGCTTCCTTGCCCGGCGGCTCCGCACGGAGGCCGGGAGCGTCCATCGTGCTGCCAGGGCACCTTCGTGGGGAGCTCCCAAATCTGGAATTGAGATTTAAGGAGGAATTTTGCTCCCTCCCAGGCAGCGCGGGGGCTGCCATTGCTGACAGCCCTTAGCAAACAGCCCTGCTCCGGCAAGGGGCTGCCATCTGGCCCCTTTGTTTTTGCAGTAACCTGTAGACACCGATAACATTTAACAATGAGATGCGGGTTATCACAGACCATTTGCCTTTTTTTCTTTTTTTCCATTCATTTTGTTTTTTTAATCTCACTTTGTATTTTGCTTTGCTCCTGGTACAAATCAAGGAGCTTGCAGGGTAGGAGACCGGCCCCGGGCTCCTCCGGAAAATCCCACACCACTTCTTTTCCTTTTTCTCTCCTTTTGGCTTGGCTTTGAACCATATTGATGCTGAAGGATTGTAACAAAAGGCAGAAACAGGAGCAGCTTCCTTCCCATCTTTCCATGATTTTTTTCCATCGCACTTGCAAGCGTGGGTAGATGACAGCCACCGTGGGCCAAGGTGACATCCCACCTCGCAGGTGTCACCCCACAGCTGCTCCTGGGCTGCCGAGGGTCAGCACTGCCCAAAATCAAGCCTAGTGCGAGCGGAAGTGGGCTAAACCGCGGTGATATCAGCATTTCCTTCGGCATGGAAGTATAAATCACCTGGAGTGGGTTTGGAAGAAACCCTGCCTTGGTGTCTGCGAGGGCAGGGTGAAGGCAGACCTGCCCAGGGCACGGCTGGTGGTTTGCATTTGTAGCCTGGCCAGGATGCGGTCAAAAGCCCAATAACTTTAACAGAAGCGTATGGGATTGAAGCAGTTAAGGGTTTTTTTTTCAATGAGCTCAGCTCTTCCTTTCTTCCCGGCATCGGAGGTGAGAGCGGGAGCCCAGCGCTCTCCGCTCAGAGGTGGCCGGTCATGGTGAGGGGAGATGGGTCAGTGCCATCGGTGCACTGAGCCTTATTTTGGCCGCCCGTCGTGCTCTGCCCCTTTTCTCTGTAAAGTTGCCTTTTCACAACATATCATACTATTTGAGCTTTTAATGCACCAAATTAGTAGGAGGTTAAAAAGTTTGACTGCTGTGAGTTATTAATTCATTAAATAATAACTTCTCGTTTGATTCTTGCTGCTAACGGCAGGACAGTTCCAAAGACAGCAGCTCCCACTAACCATTAATCCACTGATTAATCTGGTTTGGGTAGCTCTTCTGTCCTTTCCACTGTAGCATATAGGCACCATACTGCCTGTAATACACCCGTGGAGCATATTCCCGGGGGATTTCTGCTGCGCTAGAAGAGCCGGGAGGGCTTGCACAGTGTCCGTGTCCTTTTGGCACTCTCTAAGTTGCACTTGGATGAGAAACCAAGAGCTCCTTGTAGCACGGCTCTGCCTTGGCCAGCCCAGGAGCTGCAGGAGACCCATCCCACACCAGGCGTGTCCCGATACCGCCTGTCCCAGTCAATAAGCAGCGTTCCGAGCCGATTGCTAATCATCTGCTGAGAAACACTGTTCGCTGCTCTACGGTGCTGGCTTGAGGAATGCAAACTCACATCAACTTTGATTTAATATTTTAAAGTGTCAGGAAACATCCCTGGTTGTTCCTCCATGGAAACCCAACCATCTCCAGATAGCACTTCCAGAACAAAAGCTTAGATTTAAAGGAGCACATTGTAGTTTTGGGGTGGGTTGTTTTTTTTTTTTCCAGGCTGTTCTAAGCAAAGCAGAGTTTAATTAGCACCCTCGGAATCACAGCATAAATCTCGCTGGCGGGGGAAGCGCACCGCGGCGCGAGCTGTCAGCAGCTCCCTATGATCTGACAGGGTCCAGCAAACGCTTCCCCCATCCTGACCCCGCCTGTCAATCAGCTTTCGGGGGAGAAGACCCTTCTCACCCGCCTCTCGTCTCTTTGGCGAGGAGCAACAGCCAGCTACAATTTTGACTAGCTGTCATTTATCATTATTTCAGGGAGGAAGGAGCCAGGGAGGCACTCTTCACCCCGAAGGTGCGGGCAGAGCAGAATTTGAGATGATGGGTGGGGATTTCCACCAGCACAAATGGGAATAAGACTCAGAGCTTTCCAGGCTGTACCAAAAATAGCGGACCAATTTCAATCTCAATTATAGCTTGGTTAACCCGGAGTATAATTCAGAAGTCAGCTTCTAATATTTCAATTCAGGATAAAGAATAATATTCCACTTCCCGCTCCGCACCCCAAGCGATTTTCATTTTATAGGGGCTGATCTCGACTTGAACATGTGTTTTGGTGAGATACTATAGGATATGAGTGTGCTAAAGAAAATATGTGAAAAAGTTATGTAGAAATGCCTGTGTTAAGATCTGCAGAGGAGTCAGCTTAATAATATGGCTCCTTGCAACAAAATATTCCATTTATCACAGTAAAATGTGATAAACAACTTATTTCATGTCTGCTGCACTCAGGACAGCAGGAACCACTTTCTCCCGCTGGAGCAAACGTTTTCAGGTCTACAATTCCCTCAAACACCAACACGTGTCCCCTTAAAGTCTCCCGTCACCCATTAGGGACTCGTCGTCTCAACGGGCTGTGCCAGCAGCGCCTCTGCTCCTGTGGGCCTGGGGAAATCTCTTCTGATTGTCGCCAGTGTTTTTAAAATACACCAGCAAAACTCATAGTAGGCAATGGTTTTATGTTCATCACATATACATTAGGGCCCTAGGACAGCAAATCGTTGGTATTTTTGTATGTAAGCGTAAGTGGGGTTTTAAGTGCCTTGTTGGAGCCAAGCTTTTGGGAAGATGTCCAGGCTGTTCCCAGCAGCCAGAGCTCTTTGGCTTCACTGAAACCACATACATTGAGCTTTGCTGAATGTGCCTGCTCAACCTGCGCGGATGCGCACAGAAGATCAACGGTGCTGCCGGGGTCACAAGAAGATACACGTAAGCATCATGCCCTCATCGCCAAGGTATGAGCTGACCTGTGGAAACCTTGGGAAGGCATTGAGGAGAGAAGCGAAGGCTGATGGCTTCTTGATTAAAAGTCTATCACGTAGAGTGCTTTTCTGCAAACACCCCCCCCCCGCCAGCGGGCTGTCACCCCTGTAAGAGTGAGCCCGGCACCAGGACATGGCCTGAAACGCAGCCCCTCCACCACACTCCCTTTCTTAGGCTTCTAGTCAATATTATCATTCTAATAATAAATTGCTTTAGGAACAAATATTTTAAAAAGTCTACCTGAAGAATATTTTCCATTTTAGATGAGTCTTAACCTGCTGTTATTCTGATGACAAAGGAAATTAGCTTTATTATTTAAATTAACATTGTTATTTAGAAACATATCATATTTATCACTTACATGGTTCACTTGGGAGCACTTCCATGCAATGCTTTGCATTTAAAAGGACAAATTTGAATGACGAGATTGATCCCTTGGGCAGGAGGAAGGGGATGCTGGAGGTACAATCTAGGTATGTGCTCTTCCAACAGCAAAACACTGATTTTCCAACCCTTTTTTAGTCTGTCAGTGGAGGCTCCCAGAGTAGAAATGCTCCTTCAGGGTTTCTGCCCACCCATAGACCTTCCTGCAGCTTCGGCTCATCCCTCCAAGAGAAAGGGACGGCACACGAAGAAGTGCCCCTTCCCTGCACCGCGGGCTTTCCCCCTTTGCTGTAGGAATTATTTCTTTGTTACTTAATCATCTGTAATTATCTCCTGGAGTAAATTCTGTTGGTGCATCAATTTTCAAACACAACAGTCATTTTTATCAGTCATGTTTATTTAATTTTAGCTGATTAGCACAGAACCTAACAAGTGGCTTAGACTAACAGTGTGTCACTGCCCAAGTATTTTGTAGGTAACAAGAAGACATGGAATAGTGCACATGTTGCTTTGTCTGCATTAATCTATTTACATTGTAATTCTTCAACTGTTTTTAATGGCTGGTTCAGCTGGAAGCGATTAGTTGTCTAAATTAAAGCCACATTTCTCACTTTGTGCACTGGGAAGGTTTTTAGCTGTTGTCTGTTCCTTGCTTTTTGTTTTCCAAATCAAGACGGATACCATTTGAAAATGCATGAAATCTTATTGAGGGGATTGATCCGGGTGTTTGGAGCCGTGTTCCCATGTATTCGTCTTGAAGCCAAATACTTGGATGGGCCACAAAATGGTGCGTTTGAAGTTGAACTCTGCAGCACACGGCTGTCAGCGCGGCGTTGTCTGGGGCTGCGCAGGAGCCGACCCAGCAACCGCGCTTCAGAGGGAAACCTTGGGGTGGCTCCGAAAGGAGGAGAGGAGGAAAGCAAGGAGAAGAGAAAGCACTGCAGACACAGCACAGGAGTTTCTGGGCAGTTCTGCATGGGCAGTCACTTGTTTATAAATCAATTATATTAACAAGTATGTTTGTGTTGTGCACAACATAATGTATATAGAACTTCAGACCAGAGCATCGGCACATGTTGGATCTCACCCTCTTTTTTTCAGCGCTTTACAGGAAAAAAAAAAAAAAAAGTCACATTTGCAAAGCAGTCATGAAACACTTGGAGTCAGCCTGGCCTTTCTGCTGGACTTGCAACTGAGCAGCACGATGGTGCTCATCCCATCACCTCCTGGATTTTCCAGGTCTGGCCCAAACACCACACTCTTCTCACAGCACTACAGCCAGATGTAAGATGTGCCAAGTCTCACAAGAGATCTTCAGCTCAGCTGTGGAGACTCAGAAGGGATCCATAGCTGTGGGATACTGCAGTCAAATGTCTCCCATGAGACCAGGAGCCTCCGTGCAAGGTGAGGATAGATCACTTCCCACCCCATCTTCTCTGCTGGGAGTCATTTCTCTGCACGAGGTCAGTGTGGTGGCCATGCCCACATTCATTCACGGTGGCAATGGTGCTGCACCTTCTTGCTGCACAGCTCCAGGGCTTTAGGTGAGCTTTTGCCTGTTAGGAGCTGATGGGAGCCCTCCAGCTGACTTCAATCCAATCTGCATTAAGATGAGGCTGAGGCTGCTTGGAATTGTAGTTTCGGGTGAGATGTATTCCTGACATGCAGACCTGGGACTGCCTGAGACCACCTTCAGCCAGAACCGCGTCCGTCCTCCTGATGGCACGGCCACAGTCTCTCTTGGTAAGTATCAAGTGAGACCTGTCGGCTTTGTCCTTTCCCAAGCAACGCATCGGTGCTGCAAGGTGACATCTAGCTTGAGGGAAGGGATGATTTTAACTCTGCAAAAAGCTAACAATGCTAGGCAGGCTCCCAGATCCCGTGGGAAATGTGGGCTGAGCAGATGAAGATTGGGCTGAAGACACAGCACCAGCTGAGCGCTCCAATTTACCTGCAACAACTGCATGGAGCCACCTCCACCAGTACTGCCTGGTGGGCATGAGAGCCATGCTCACTGCAGAGCCCTTGAGCAGAGCTCCCTTGAGAATCTTCCCTTAAAAAGTACTATTTAATACCATTTTGCTTAAAAATAATAATAAAAAAAAAGGTCTCCATGCTATCCACTTATGAAGGCAAGGAAAGCAAAGGCCCACTGTGCCCTACCTTGACTTCAGAACATCCCCTAAGGTGGTACTCAGGGCACCAGCCTAGGAAGGTGGATACAGGGAGGAACCCCTGGGGAAAGCGGGGTTTTGAATCCCAGTCTCCCACGCCAGCGCCTGCAAGGGCTGTTGGACAGGTTTCAGTATGGGCGCCGTTGAACTCGCATTTTCTTTCTTTTCACTTCAGCAATAAAAAAATTCACATGTGGTATAGTCCAAACTGAGTCTTCACTTAAGTCAATATTCAAACCAAATAAATCAAGCCTTTGCACAGATTTACTCCCGAGGAAGCGCTTCTCTGGTTGTCCAGCAAAACAGGGTGAGAGGAAGGCTAACACGCTTTTTGCTCCTCTTCCTCCCCTCTTTCCGCCCACCCCCAAACCCAAAGATAGCAGCCCGAATCAAGAGTTTTCTGCCTTCATCAGTTTGTCACAACCTGAAAGTCCCTCAAATATTTGTGTGTATTTAATTATCCTATCTGTCGCATCTGTACCTCATTACATGCTCTAGCTGAACAGTGCATGGAGTCGGGTTGCGACGAGGCAAAGGTCAGAGGAACCTCCAGCCTGCATTTTGCCATCGGTTGATTATTCAGATAATAAACAACCATCCAAAAGACTGAGGGCTTCTCTGTGGCTACAGACAGGACCCTATCACTGCAGCAAAAGAACAGAAGATAGTTAATTCCTCTTGGCTACCCACTACCTTGAACATCTGAAAAATAATAAAGCAACCAGATGGTATTTCTTACAGCTTGGTGCATCGATGCAGAGCTGGTACTTGGCAGTAGCCTTCTTGCTCCGCTGCATCTTGCTTTTAATATACTGCCCAGCATTAATCAAGCAGTTTAGAAGCATCCTGTATCAGTTCTGCAAAACAGGGCTTAAATGATTTACTGTCAGATTCTTTCAGCTCCTGTTAGACTCCTGTTTTTCTTTCATGTGGGTAGCAGAGGTCAGCAGCGGCAGGAGATGCATGCTTTCACTTTGTCTCACATTTGCTGCTGTCATTCCGATCCCGCTCCGGTCCCTGCAGAGCGACAGGATGTGTTCATGCTCATAGCCCTAGATGCTAATTGATTTTAGGGAGCCCATTCATCAGTTAAATTTAGTAGATCACCCACCAGGTTTGCTGTTCACTGTCAAAGGTAATTCAATTAAAACTCCAGAAGTGTGACTAACTATTCGGTGGTAAATATGTTTAGCAGCTGTGTTGCTGTATCTTCTTCATCCTATTGTGTCTGTGAACCAGCCCTGGCGCAGCATGTGACTGAGCCATATACCTTGGCTGATTAATGTATACAACAGTTTTGCAGCAGTGCCAAAAATTAAGTCCAAATGCCTTCTTTGGTATGCAATGACATGCAAATGTCTAAATGTAACAGCTTCAGCAAGAAAAAAAGCGCCTCAAAAGTGTTGAAAGGCAGCAGTGGCTACAATGGTTGAATTAACTCCGTGCATCTATAGGGGTTTGGGTTTTTTTTAAGTAACTTTCAAAAGAATCATATACAGATTTTCAAATCTATTGATAGCTTCGGATCTCCTCATTCCTACTTGCAAATACCTAGTTTCCCCTTAGCCATCAAAGTTCATATGAAAGCCATCCAGTCCAACCTTATCCCAGCACTGAGGCTGTGTATAAATCAGACAGACATTGCAGTGCTCTTGTGGAAAGATGTTTCTATTAAACATGGGAGGTGGGGGAAGCCAGGCTGAATTCCTCCAGGCTGACAAGCTGGGCTTTGACTCTTTGTCTGCTGGCATCAGTCACTCATCCGCGGTTTGGTAGTAATTAAGCGCATCGTTAGTGATCCCATTGTACACCAAGGGACAAAATGGTGTGTCTGCTTAATAGATTAAAGGAAAACATTATCTGAAAAGCACAGGTAAACAAGACACACATCCCTCAACCTTTCACCCTTGAAGACCAAGGTTCACATCCCACTAGAGCACAAACAAATCGGAGACTGGGCTCTCCTGAGTCACTGCTGGCGAGTTTATATTTGCGGTGAGACTATTGCGGAGCCCAACAGACTTGTCAGTCACGGGGATGGGAGATGGGTGGGAGGCAGGCTTGGAAGGGGCTGGGAGCAAAGGTGCACAAAGAAACTCCCTGTACAGAAAGCGGCATGTATTTACTTACAGTGACTGCCTAAAATTATTCTTATAAAATTAACTAGGCACTGAAGTGCAGAGTTTCTAATAGCTACCAGGTCCCATTTTATCAACTTACTCTGCAAGAGTCCAAGCCCACACAAACACCAAGATTTTCTGATTTCCGCATGGTTGCAGAAATAAATAAGATCCAGCAACTCCGCAAACCACTCGTCTTCCTGCACGTCTTTTATAAGCAGGAGGAGGAATACTTGTGCGGTTTGGTAAATAGTATCCTGAGAAAACATCCAGATTTCCCAAACATCACCATAAACCTTTATGAAGAGCTTGGGAATACCTGGTCTATTTAATACTCTAACCACAGGCTAACTGAAGTTGTAAAACTTCAACAAAAGCGTTACATTTGAAAGAGAACCCAGGATATTCTATATTTACCACTTTAAACATGCTACACACAAGACAACCCGGGGTTTGGTAAGTATTAATCTTTACCATACAGTGTATTTTTTAAATATTTGGATGAAAAGCAGTGCCACTGTTAAATGTGGTAGTTACCACTAATATACATTGATACTACTGCCATCCTTACAACTAGAATTACCTCTGCAGAAGTTGTTAGAAGCACACATTTTGTAGAGAGATACCAAGTTTTTCAGCGATGGTCAAATACTTACAGCAACATAACTGGATAAGCAACGACTTTGATATACGGTTGCTGCCAGGAGTCTTTTTTCTGTTGTTGCTGTTGAATCTCTCCCTTCTTCTGGCATTAATAAATTCAGGCACCTGCTATACAAATCAGCAGAAATCTGGAAAATCATTATCACTTCAATGCGGAAACAACGCCCATCACAAAAGAACAAATGGGGTATGTAGCCTACATGGGACTTTAAAAAAAGGTTCTATTTGTCAAATTGCTAGAGGAAAAGTTGATCTTACTGTTATGGACTTTATCCACTTCCAGGTCATATCAATTAGTTACAGCAGTCTTTTGGAGACTGGAACTAATTTACAACACTGAATGGGGCTGCCTGCCTCTCCTATGCATTTCAAGTCAAATGTTGGGGCTTCATACTGGTACCTGGAACTGAAAAATCACCAGCAACAGTAATAGAGCTTAATGGTTCCAATATTAACCTGTTTTGCAGCAAGAGACAAGAAGCAAAGTCCTGACTGTGGTAAGAACAAAGTGAAATATCCTGTACAGAGACTTCAGGATTACATTACATTAATCTTTAAAAAAAGAAAGAGTTAAAAAAAAATATATATAGTGTCTTCAAATGAAGTTTTGAAATGTTTTACTATCCCTGACAGCTCATTTTGACAGAAATCGATTGTAATAAAGAATTATGAATCAGATAGTAGGGAAATTATATTAAGCTGATTGCTATCTTGTCAGATACATATATTTGTTGGTACATAACATTTATTGCTTAATACTTTTGCAAAAAGATTGTTTCACTCAGAGTTAACAAGTTCAGAATATCCTAAGCAATATGCACAGGTTGTCGCAACAGTAAACCATCTCGTAGATTAGAAATACGTGATACTTAAGCACTTTTATCCTCCGAAATCAGCCTTCGCTAGATAAGAGCTTGAAAGCAGCCTGTGTGCTGCGAGATGGTCTGGTTCTGGCTGCTTCTCACGGCAACCGGCACCGCTGGAAGACATTGGAAAAACTTTCCAAAGAACTGGAAAGAGCCGGGATCCTACGGCCCATTGATTTTCTATCTTGAACTGTGTATCACAGCTGATTCAGCATGACTTCCATAATAAAGAGTAGCAAAGGTCAAGCGAAAGCCTGTAAGACTCACTTACTGCATCTTCTTCCAAGTTAAAAAGGTTCAATTGGCACTTGAAATTAGTTACAGATTGTTCGCATCGGTCTTTTCCTTTATTTGAATGGTAATGAGGAGAGCTGCTTCCGATACAAGTAAGGCCGCTGACCCTTCTTGGGATTTCATTGAAAAAATATTGTTTGACACACAAAAAAAAAAAAAAAAAAGAGAGCGAGCACTGAGCAGTATGCTGCCTTAGTTCAAACCAGGCCTTTGCAATGGATGAATGCTAATGCTAAAGCCCAAAAATGCAACGCGCTATACGGACAGAGAGAATCCTGAAACCCAAGTAAATACTTCATCAAATCAAATCTCAACGTGGGCAACACCTCTAATGAGAAAATTACATTTTCTATTAAAATACATTTTCCATCAGCATGCAGCGTGTGTTTCCTTCTGTATAAAACAGAATTATCCTCACAGGACAGAAAAAAAAAAAAACAACACAACCAACAAGAAACCCAAGAGGACTTCACTAAAAATTAAACGATTTACAACAATTTTTAGGCACTAAGTTTTTCACCATCTCACTCCTAGCAGTAGATCTCCAGGTCCCAAATTAACATCTAAAGACAGCAAAGAAAGGTTTTGAAGTGCATTTAGCGAGGATGGCTAGATGTTGGCACAAATTAGCAGATGGCCCAGTGCAACGTGTTTCCAGGTTGTGTTTTGTGCAACAGAGCGGCTTTTAGGCCAGGATCAAAGCCCTGACACAGGCACATCCTACCCAGCTTTGATCGTGTCCCGAAACAGAGGCTCCACAGGAGACAGTCCCTTAAACCAGCTAGTGATGACTCTGAAAGTCCTTTGTTTTAAGAATTCAAACAAAAAAATAATTTATGTAGGGCCTATGCAAAAACAAAGCTTGAGGCTCCCTCTGCTGGTTCCCAAACAACGAGGGAAGTGGAAAATAAAAACGGGGGAGGTTTTTAGCTCTGGGGACAAACTCAAAGCCATGCCATCTCCTGCCAGTTCTCCACGTGACCCCTTGTCATATATGGTAAGGACAGAAAACCCTCTTAGACGTTTAAGCATGAGGGATACACTCCATACCAGACTAAACATTAGAAAAAAAAAAATCTTATTTTATGTTGTTATACTTAATCACTCCCTAAACTGTTGTCCCAAATCTTTCTCAATAGTACTCACTTTAAATCTTTATGAAGACAAAAGAAGAAGAAAGTAACTTTCTGATTATCTTCTCACAGGAAAATACTGATGACATTATGACATCTGCTTGTTTATCCATGTCCTGAGCCCCGCCAGCAAACAGCCATATAACCTGGGAACACATCTGAAAGCATTTGTCTGTACAATTTTATTTACCACTTGCAGTTACATTTACAAATTGTCCCATACAAGTAAAGCAGTTGTCAAAGTGAACTCTACCAGAGCTACAAAAATTATTCTCTTCTCTTTACATGTCACCAGCTTCAGAATTTCTGTATACAGTTGCTGATTGTATTTGACAAAATTCCACTATTTTTTGGCTCTGAGGATCTCCACAAAGGCAACTTGATCATTTTATCTCACCGCAATCAAGAAAGTTAAAGTTCTCGTTCTTCCTTTCCTTCCCCCTCCTTTCAACTGAAGCTCTTCGTGGCTTTTGGAATTCAAATGAATGAAGACTAATGCTACCATACACTAGCAGTTTTAGTAACCAAGGAAAAAAAAAGTCAAGTAAAACCATCTTGCAACATTTCAAGCAATGTTTCACTATAGATGTATCTGCTCATAAGCATAAATATTGAAACATTATCTGGTAATAAGGTACATAAAAGCACATACAATTTATATAACATGAAATGAACTTGTACAAACACATACAGTCAACTTAGAAGAAACACTAGCAAGGTAGGAGTGAGGAGCCAGAGTTGTTCAGAAAAGAGCAAGTATTTTGAGGAGACCCTGAATGGAGGAAGAATATGAAACTCAAATTTTGCTCTGAGATTAACTTCCAGTTTTAAGCATTTCCAAAAGACTTGAGAAAAATATATACCTTCGAAATATAACTGTTAAAACTTTCTGAATGCCAGCTCTCATACACAAGTGCTTCTAAAGAGAAAAGGAATCATCTTCCCCAGGAGAGGGCAGGAGATCCATACACAGAAGTCACCCATACAAAATCCCAGCCCTGTTGGAATACGCAGCAGTTCTCAGGGTGAAGCCAGCAGGGAAAAATGTCATTGTTTCAAACACGTATTTCTTCCCCAAGTCAGCTAAGCCTGCCTACCTCTTTGCATCATAGTCCCGCAGAGGTGACATTAATTATGTCAGCCAAGCCTTTATGTTTACTTGTTAATGCCTTTAAAAAAAATATACTGGAAATCTATCCGGGTACTAGAGTTAGCAAGCCTGGGACAAGATCAAAACGATGAAACAGGCTGTGTATAGCCAGTTAGATAAGCTTATTTGTCATTTACCTTGCAGCCATCTATCGGTCTCATCTCCCTTTATTTTTAAATTCCTCCAAAGCCCCAGGGCTCACAGCAAGAAAACATACCCAGAAAATCAAATACATGGGATCTCAGAATTGCTGTCTGCCCCCTCAAATAGTTTCAGAATGGCCAGGAACAGTCTAAAAGCAGCATAATCTTCCACATTAAAGCAAGCCAGACAAGCTAGCTGAAGTTGTCCAATATCAAACACTAAAAACCTCCGTACTTTACGGTACAGCTCCACCAACAAGCAACCACAACGTAAATTCAGATGTGGATTTATTACACAACCGTAAGTTTCCAGTCCTATCGTGATAGGAAGTAACTGAATATCAAAAAAACGAAGTAAGTTCAGCAAGGCAAAGGCACACACACAAGCAGTTACCACAGCTGTGGGTAACCTGGTTGCATAGATTTACCATTATGTTTTTGTTATAATGTTCAGAAGGAGCTAGGGAAAAAAAAAAGATGTATATAGCCCCTTTCCTAAGATGTTTTAGTAATAATTTGAAAGGATTTTACCAAGACTACAGATGCAAGTACATGGTTTTTAAACATCTTCCAATTTCTCCTATTTTCAGGAGGAGCATTCAAGATGTTTAAAAGAAAGCTGCATCAAAAATAAATGTAAACAAGTGAGAAGACCACATTTTAAACAAATCATTTTAGTTTAGGCTGCCAGTGAGAGATACACGATTCCACAACATTTTAGGTTGTTTTGCCTTATTTTCCATATCTTATTTTAACCCTAGCCGTGAATACTTCAGTACAGAACATCCCACTAGACCTTCAAAGCGATTTGAATAACACATTCAAAATATAGTTTGAAGCCGCGCTGAAATGTTTCTCCATTTTTGCATGTTTTTACTGAAAACTTGACTAAAAAAGCAAAGGGTTTTTTTTTCTTAAATATTTCCCCAACACCGGAAAACCCATGTGATCCTGAACCCCAGCGGATTAAGAACTAAGCCTAGTGCTTCATGCCTTCCCTCACCCCTGCAAAGATAAAACAAAAAACAAGCCCAAAAAGTCAGAAAGAGAATTTTAACATCACTGTTTATCACAACACAAAAGGTCTCAGCTACAAATTTCTACAACCAGTTCTTTACTTCACAACTGCAGCCAGAGTTTGAAGCTACTGAAAGCAGCCTGTAGATTCTTTCTCACAGTGCAGAAATATGAAGGGGTTAAAGGGATCACTAAAACAAACAAGCTTCTCTGTACGACTGCAATATCACAAACCATTTTATCTGCAGAGAGCAACATTACACCTTACAAAATAAAGTAGCTGCTCTTAATCCAACATAACTGAGGTACAGCCTGCCCCTTCGACTGAGCTGGGCTATCCTGCTCCTCTGCTACTCACCTGTTGTGAGGGGTGGGGGAGGAAAAGCCGATCTAAGGGAGTGCCCCGGTTAGAGAAGAGAGGGTTGGGACCTGGACTCATGAAGGAGGACTGTGAAGATCTGAACCTGAGGAAGAGCACTTCGGTGCTTTTCATATATGGAAGAACACTGAAGTGTGGAATATGATCACAAGACTCGCCCTTACGTATAAAAAAGGGACTAGATTAAAAGCGAAGACAGGGTAAGAAGGAATGGAGAAAAGCAGGCTTCAGTTACTTCATATAAGGCTTCTCAGCCTGAACCTAAAAATAAAAAAAAAAAAAAAAAAAAAGATTGACAGCATGAGTTCCCTATTAACAGGAACTAGATGTTATGTTGGTAGAAACAGAGGGGAGTGGCATAACTGGCTGCACCCCAAGATACTGAGAAGGAAGAAAAATGGAGAAGCTACAGCACTTGACATTAAACAACAAGCAAGCTGCAACGTTAAACAGAACTGACAAAGAGTTGAAAAATATATTTTATTCCTCCTGTACTAAAGTGATGACAGCTTTTGGTAACTCATTTTTTAACTGAACAACTAATTTCAGCACAATTACCATTCACCTTTAAAAGACTAAAAAACCCAGGCCGAAGTCCACTTATTGGTTTTACCAAGAGTATTTTCCAAGAAATCCACACTGTCCACCATCGCGTGTTCCAGGAGTTCGGCTGCTTAAGGAAGTTACCTGCAACAGTAACCTGAACGGAATACATCAGTTGTTCAACCATAAACAGTTCTCATAATTTAAAAAAAAAAAAACAAAACACAATTTAAAATATATATCAATGACGCTCTGCTTTTCTTTTAGCTAGAATGTACCAACATTACTAGCTGACTTAGATATCAACTTGATTTTGTGAAAAAAGCTTGCGAAAAATATATCAACTTCAAAATGTACAGAAAAGGACATTAGAGAGCTGATATTTTTGGGTTACTTAATGTATTTAGAAAGAGCAGCAAGCTAGGAGTGAAGTACCCTATATTACAAATATTCAAACACCTAAGCCATACTGTATACACCTTTCTAGTGTAGTGAAGGGTTAGTTACAGAAAGGGCATTTTGAAAGCATGTACAAAGAACTGCAGCTTTGTTTAACTTAAACTTGATCACGTAGGCGGGCCAGTCGCTGTGACAGCTCATCCTGCAGAATTGTAGAACACAAAGAAACCAGCTATCAGCAATATGAAAATTAAATTTTGCAAAGTTCTGCAATGATCAAGCAATCTCATGTCCAGATGATATGAAATTATCTCATGTGCGAGTCTTAACAAGATTTGCTTAAGACCTCAAGAATGACTGTACCAGGTGAGACCAGAGGTCCGTGCTGCTATCTTATCTCCAGCAGTGGGTACCTAGGAAGGAGTTTCAGAACACAGCAAGTAGAGATAGGGTTGGGTTTGGGTTTTTTTTTTTCCCTTGTATCATCTTTGCAAGTGCAAATCAGCTCTTACCAAACTATGTCCTTAACTGGATGCAGCCCTGACTGACCACAGCTGGTATCCAACTCAACTGCTACAGCAAGATAGCAGCAGGGCTATTTGTTCCAGAGGCCTGGGACAAGGTAAAACCAAACTTTTCAAAGAATGTGGAATACTTGGAGCTTCCCAAACATTGTTAAGATAAGGCTCCCTAAAGCCTTTCCCACACCGATGGGATGGCAGAAATAAACTGTTCTCTTTCTGTTCCCTCAGATATATTCCAATAGAATGGGAAAACCAATCACCAAAAGATCTGTGCAACCTTGACATTGGGATCTGCCCATGCACAAGAAAATGTTAAGCTATCCATCTAGAGCAAACGCGGAATCCTTTGCACTAGTCCTGTAAGACCTTTCACACATTAAAGGGAAAAAAACCCAAAGGCCTCGTGTATGCTATGGGAGATGGCTGGATTCATGAGGTTTGGAGTAGGTGGGAGAGTCAACTGCTTGCAACTCTTATGAAATAACTATGCAAAAATACATCTGAAACTAGATTCTAAACTTTCTGGATTTACTAAGCAGATGATGTTTTGTTAAAATTATTTTGATTGCAAGACTGTTTTAACCACACATTATTTATTTATTTTCGACAGCTAAAATCTTAAATCTTAAAATTTAGCAAGCCTGTTTTGACCAAGTGAAGCATTAATTCTCTTATCACATTTCTCTAGAAACATTGATTTCAATTGAATCTAACGCTTACCTGTTCTGCTGAGGCAACGCTGGTACCAACAGAACCTGTCTGTCCTTGAGGTAGTTCCATGTTCAGATCAAGACTAACAGGAGAAAACAAAACAAAAAAACCCAAGTCAGGCATACAAAGCTAAAGGAAGAAGCACAATAATTGACAAGCAGAGCAATACTGAGATAGCACGAGGCCACCAGCATCCCATGGATGCTGTACTCCAGCTAATTAGGTGACTCGATCAGTAAATTTGACTCATTACCAAGGAGACAAGTCAGATGTTATAACTAGCAATAGCTAAGTAAATTCTGCTTAATCAGGAGCAAGCAAGATTTTTGTTTAACAGAGGTATATCAGACATGGCATATGTATGAATGACAAAAAGTTCAAAGAGTTCTACTAAAAAATTTGTCAAAAGTATTTATCCCCAAGCCAAGAGAGCGACACTTCCAACTTATGCGTCACCAAGAAAGCAAGTAAAATTATCTGCAATATCTCACTATACCCCAAAGGCTTAAATATGTCATGATGACCTGTTTCACAATGTCTAGCTTGTGAGAGCAGAACTACAGGAAGTTTTAATATGCTATGAGGGAAAAAAAAGAGGAAAAGCGTGGAGAAACATGGCAAGGATTGCTAATGCTAAAGCCAGTCCAAGTAAATAACAATACGCTACCCTGACGTGACATGTGACATATGATTTTAGGCTTCTGCACAACCACCCTTGCATCCTGACGTTCACAGTAGCTTTGAGTGAAAACAGAATGAAATACTGGCAACTAAACCATTACGAGAATGATGCCCAGAGGTGAAAGGAAAACGCTGATTATTCTCTGCTTCCAAGAGACAGACACATAAAACAAGGGTATCTGACCTTCAAGTTAACCAGGAAGGGTTGTTGGAACCAAAATTTAGTCAAGAAATAGTCACTCAAAATGTTACCTACCCTGCTTCATCTGCCATTTCCTGTAGAAGCATATCCACTTGGTTCTAGGGTAAAGAAAACAAAATTGATTGCTGCATATTGTAGTTTATGACAAGCTCTTCCGTTAAATCTTGAGAGAACAGAAATTATTTCAACAAAACAGACTTAAAGGCAAGTGTCTTTCACAGAACATTTTTGTGCTTAACCACCAGAGGGCCCTGTATGAACTCAAAAATAATGAGCACAAACATATGCTTGAATATTTTAAGTGTTATCAACTGCTGATTATTAGCTACTAAAACACTGCGTCACACAACATCAGAAAAAGCCCATCTCCACTAGATTTAGTTTACTGGATTTGGGTTTACGTTTGCTTATTTTATTTACAAAGCCCTACCTCCAGTAAATTTCCCTCTGAGAGCACTTCTGTTAGAGTAGCACATCTAGCCCCTTGTCGAACAGCGCAAGGGGATAGGTGCTAGGAATTCTTAACTATGTAAAGCACTGTTTAAGAATTTATTTTAGTAAACACATGTCCATAAATGGAAAGTAGGTAATTACAACCTTCCCATTGCACATACTGCTACTAATTTGGTGGTGACTAATGTAATTTTGTTAATATCAGTGAGTTAGAATTCTTGATTTCCTTACAGCATATTCTGCTTTGATAATTAATGCTGCAGCATCTTCTGGTTCAGAAGGTCATTAAGAACTCATCAAAACACCACGTATTCAGCAGGATGGTAAAAGTTTTCAAGATATAATATGAAATAAAAGTCTGCTATAGAACAGTGAAATAGACTAAAATACATATGTGCTCCTTTGTACTTGTGACTACAATTTGAAACAGTCTCTTCATCACAAAGAAGCACAAAGCAGAAGAGAAAAGGCTCCAGTTGTTGCTATGCCTCAATATAGGCAGAAAGAAGAGAAACAGACATTTCCATGCAGTTTAGACACATAATTTAAGATCACCTTTTTTTAAAAAAAAAATTTACTATTCTTACTTGTGGCGTTGTTAGCGTAGTAGTGTTGCTCATTGTGTCTTCCATCTGTTGTGTCTGAACGTCTAGCGTTTCAAACTGATGCTCAAATTTATCCATTAGTGCAGATATCTATTAAAAATATGATTCAAATCAATGACCCGCAGATAGCGGAAGAGAAATATAGCTGAACTGGCAAAACCAGAAACACACTACAATGAAGGCTGCAAGAAGCTTCTGGAGATCAGAACGTTGAAGTTGATCTAACACTGCAGTTCAAGCAGGTTGGTCAGGGCCCCGTCCAGTCAAGTTCTGAGCATCTCCATTTATGAGGACTTCACAACCACACTGGGCAACCTGTTCCAGATCTACCAATCTCACTGCAAAACCTTTTCTTTTGACTGGAATTTCCATTTTCAAAACGTGTGTCTGTTGCCCTTTCTGCTTTTGATGTGCACCTCCAAGAAAAAAGTAAAGTCTATTTACCTTTTCCAAGTTCATGCTCTTCAGCGTGGCATCCATAGACTTCACTACCCCCGCCATTGACTTTGTTACCTGACAAAGAAAAACGAGCAGTTTCTTACCAAGCTCTCTTATCTCTAGCCACAGAGTTTCCACAGTATCAAACAGCAGGGCACACGCTACAGCCATCTAGAACACCAGGTTTTTTTTATAGCTCCCACCATTTCAAATTCTATAAATTAACTAAACCACTTGAAACACGCACTCTGAGCTCAAATTCGCTAAAAACTGAAGTGTATATGGCATTATCTTTTACGGGTCTTGAGACCTGTCAAACATTAAGGGATATATTTGGTGTACAGATCACATGGCAGAATAAACTCTCTGGCTGAAGAGCAGTACAGCAGAGCTAAAAGAGATTTCTGGAATCACACATCCTACATCGTGACTTCATGTATGTGGAAGTGAAGCAGTATCTTTGCAAAATAATCTGAACAGCGTAACCAGCAAAACACACTGCATCCTTAGGAGCATGAATAGTAAGAGCTAACAGAAGTTACCAGCCACAAAACATAGAGGATAGCAATCTATTCCTAAAGAGCAGCTGCCAGGGGGATTCCAGTACCTTATTTACTATTGGCTACATCTGAAACCAAAACTGAAACTTTTCAGCTCATTATAGCTAGAAGTAGGTCACTTCTAAGAAGATCAGATGTCTCATCCTTGCAACAGATTTGTGAAAACAGACTTACCTTGCCCATTGTCACTGCAGTCTGAACTCTTGCTGCTACAGCATCTACCCTGGCACTCATGCGCAAGAAATTGATGGCTTGATTCTTCTGGCGGATTGCATTTTCTGCATGTATTCGTGCGACTTCCATGTTCCCCTTCTGAATTGCCTGTTAAAAAAAAAAAAGGCAGGGGGGGAGAAGCAAAAGCATTTTAACCTTCACTGCTCCTGTAACCATGATTCCTGAATAGCCTATTTCATTTCTGAAATAAGCATCAATTCATCACAATATCTTTTCTATTAAAAGAGAAAATAAAACCCTCCCTCCTCCCCAATATTTCTCAAACTTTTTCAAGATGTGAACCCCTAACTTCTTTCCAAGGAAGGTATCTAGCACGCACTTCAAGTAGGAGGTTTCACAGAGCTACAGAAACATAGTTTTCTCATTCCTAAAGATGTTTTCAGTATCAAGACCCAAACACAGATACAGTGGTACAGTTGTATTTCATGGACAAAAATACAGTCAAATAAATTTAGTCTCTCTCTTTACTGCTTCAAGGACTCAAAAGCTATTTTAAAGTTCCTCTTCATAAGCCCTTTTAATACAAGATGATAAACATCACAATTAAATATTTTCAACTTTGAGAACAGCAGTCTCTAACAAAACACATACAAGACAATTTTCTCAGGAAGCAAATGCCACAAGCTGTACAAGAGGACACACAGGAATGTATCCTCACATTTATTAATAAGTATGGAAAGAGTTACATATTTTAAACCACAACCATCTATCACAATATTATTAGCACGCATACCAGGAAAACGGTAGAAACACCAGATATTTTCCTGCTCTAGTATGTAAACGACAGATCAAAGGAGCTTGTTTCAGACCCACCGCTTACCTTCTTAATTTTAGCTTTCTCAGCCTTTTCTTCTTTGTCGCATTTTTTTGAGTTCCTGTTGAGTTCCTTTGCAGCAAACTTCAAATTAAACAGGTGTTCTGCAGCGCAAGTTAAGGATTCAAGGACAGGATCAATCCTTTCATCACAGTATTTTGCTCTCCTGTTTGAAGTGCTACCAATCCTAGCGTATACTGCGTTTCCCCGTTAGTGATATTAAAACTTGGATGTTTTAATATCATATATGTAATATATAACGTAATATAACGTAAAAATGTTATTTACGTAAGCCCTTGAAATTCACACAATAAGGAGACCTCCCAAGGTGCTTTACAAACACAATGCCGCTTATCATCTGGATTCTAAAATGTAAGGCCATAAAAAATAAGTTCAGCTCCCAAACTGGCTCCATTTAACATCAAACCTACTCCAGACCGATAAATACAACAAACCAAACTCCCTCAAGAGGAATTGAAAGTCTTACTCTGCCAGCTACTTTCACTCACACACCCAGAGTCCTTGACTCTCAGGGAAATGGAAGTGTGGTTTACTGGCCTGCCCGGAACCTCCCCATCTGAAAAAAAAAGTGCCACTGAGGAACAACAGACAAATTAACAGTGTAATAGCAAAGTGGCTCAGCTGACCGTGCCCAGGTACAGACCAGGAGGCAGGGCTGCCCTCTCAAGCCACAGCATGATCTCGGGTTTAAATGGTTCATGCAGCTCCTTTACAGAGCAGCCTCCCAGCCCTGGGTCATGCGAGCGGTGCCCGGGTCCCCGACAGCTCTGTCATCTGACTTTTGGGGAACGAATGCCTAAGCCAGCAAGAGAAACTTTTCTTTTTAAAAAGTTCAGGTCCTGCTTAAGGTGAAAGCTCTAAGGATACAATAGAATAAGCCTTCATAGTGGCTTAGAACGATTGCATTAAACTGTTACGGACAGAGAATAAAGGATGTGCTGTAAAAATAACAATTAGAAAACCATACTCTTAAAATACTGTTGATGAAAGCTTCCAAATAATATCAGTCTTCCTCAAGCAAAATGGAAGTACAAAGCTTTATAGGCTTCTTCCATGCTACCTTCTGGTATCCCAAAAGGAAGATGCAGCAAGTACTAAGACGCTTAACAGTTAAGTGGAAGCACAGAAAGCTAAATGTTATGAGGTACTGGAGGTTTCTTTAATATTTCAAGTATATAAATTACTCCAGAACTGGCGTTTTTTTCCTTTAAAGTCCAGCCATGCATATAAGAGCTCTGACAGCAACCTGAAGACATTAGGAAGTTTGTTAATATATTTATTATCTTATCCTATAAACATTGCAAGCAGGCTACAAAAAGGTAACAGCTGTGCCTATACATCAGGGCAGCTGTTAAGGTAGCTCCCAGTAACACTAAAATCGCTGCTCGCGTTTACACTTCTTTGCTTTAACACCTCGGTCGCCATCCCTTTCAGCAGCAATAAGTGGATTGCACCGAGCCACAGGTAATTTACCGAAGAGGAAAATACCTTTAGGTTTTTCACTCAAGCATACCTCGGGTCAGAGACCAGAACAACCGGGTAAAACACGACACCACCTGTTTACACCGATTACATGGAAACAGCATTTCAGAGCAGTTTATTTTGAAATAAATGCCTCAGTTACTCACTCGGGGCATTGACCTTTGCCACTAAAACAGCTCGCCCTGCCACCTCCGCAGCTCCTCCATCCCATGACGAGCACACGCCCGCTCCTCCCCTGAAACGCCTCCCTCGATGCGCCGCAACCCAGGCGAAACGCAGCTTCCCCGCGCCCCGACCGCCCCCCCCCCCCCCCCGGCGCCCCCGTCCCTGACGCACGACGTGCACGGCCCCGCACCCCAAATCGCGCTTTCTGCCCCAAAGCAGGGCCGGCACCGCCTTCCCCCTCCTAAGGTTAGCTGGTCTCGCCTTGGGAAGACGAACTGAGCTTCCCGCTCCCTGCCCCGCCCGGGCACGGAGCAACCCCCGCGCTCAGAAAGCCCAGCTCCCACCGGTGTCACGCAAACACCACGCACCTTCCTCCTCCTCCTCCTCCTCCTGGGAAAGGCCCTCCGCGGCGAGGCCCCCGACCCGCCCGGCCGCGCTGACGGGAGGGACCCGCGCCCCGGGGGCTCCTCCCCGGGCCGAGAGGCCCCGCCGGCCGCCGGTCCCCGCTTCGGCCCGGCCCGCACCGAGCCCGGGCCGGGCCCAGCGCCGCCGCCCCACAGCCCAGCCCAGCCCAGCCCAGCCGCGGCCCCCGCCCCGTGAGGGCCGCCAGCCCCGGTGCTCCAGCCGCGGCACCGAGGGGGCTCCGCGCCGCCCCGCGCCCCGAGGATACTCTCCATGTTGGCCATGGCGGCTCCGGCTCGGCTGCCCCGCCCCGCTCCGCGCAGCCGCGGCGGGCGGGGGCGGGAGCGCGCAGGTCTCCTCAGGGCGGCCGAGGGCCGGGACCGGCCGCCCTCCGCCGGTCCCGCGGCCGCTCCCCCGCCGCCGGGGCCGGGGCCGGGGCCGGGCCGCTTGCCGGGCGCGGCGGAGGGCCCCTCGCAGCGGCGGGGACGCGGCCGTTCCGCCGGCGCTGAGCGGCGCGGCCGCGGCGGGGTCGGAGGGTGGCGGGCGGGAAGGCGGCGGGACGGTGGCGTGAGGGGCTTTGCCTTGCCTTGCCTTGCCTTGGCAGCCTGGGCGCACAGCACGAGCAGGTAAAATTATTCCCTCCGGCGGCCGTTCTGGCTCTTTCCTACCCGTTTATAAAGGCATTAAGAGCGGTGGACTCGGCTTTGTAATATTTGAAGGCTACTGAATGTCTATCTAGAGCGACTCGAGTTACTTCAGAGTGAGACGTGAGCAGTCATGAAGGAAAAAATGCAAAGGATGTTGGTAACTGTTTTCAAGGGGAGATGGTGGTATAAAAAGCTCTAGATCTGAGTTCAAGAAGCTGGATACGTAGCTTTGAACAGCTTACGCGCACGTCTGCATGCTGATTAATACCGTAAGAACGTAAAAGCGCGTACTAACCAAAGCTGTACCCAGGGGACTCTCCAAGCATCCACAAACTGGTGATACAGGTACCTCCTGCACCATCCCGAATTTAACGGCTTGATGGCGTTTTACACCCGGGGCTTCAGATCCGTGAAAAATTCCATCGTCCTAAATGTGCCGCGTTAAACGTTTTTGGGGTGTTGTGGGAAGCACCGCTGCTGGCTTTGACCTTGGTCTTGGCTGGTTGCACGACAGCATCTCGGGTCGTTATCAGGAGCAGTCATTCCCTAGGCACCTTTTCGGTGACACTCACTTTTCTGTAGACATTTCCAGAAAACACCCGTAGCCTTTCCTTTTTCAGTCTCGCTTCATTACAAGCGTTTCCCATCCTTCACTTCTTGCAGAGAAATGGTTTCATACAAAATTGTCTTGGTTTTGTTGATCATAGTACTATGGGTTTCTGTTTGTTCCCCGTTCCTTCATAGAGGTTCCTGATATTCTATTCAGTTTCATCCTAGGCCCAACGCTTGGCCTTGAATAGTAACAGGCTGCTCAGAACCTTTGTTTTATTTGTGAAATTCGATTTCTTTTCTCCATGTGCATCCCTGCCCATATATCCGCACTGAATTTAATCTGCGATTTTTTTACCCGGTCATTCACTAGCTGTAGTTCTTCACAATCGGCTCCCACCTTTCTACCAAGAACGTACCAACCTGAGCAAAGTTTGCCGCCTGACTGTTCATCCCCAGTTTAAATAACATCCCTGCTAAATATGGCCTAAACCAAAATAAAATGGGGACCCTCTTCTAAGGAGTTGCAGTTTAAAGCCCTGGTCCTGTAGACCCTTACGTATGGGCTTAATGACGGGCACTGTGTGTCATCCTATGGGTGCTAATAAACTCATTGCGGGTAAATGTAAACGTGCTAATTATAGTAACTGAGGAGTGAGGATCTTACTAGTGAGAATTTAAATTCACGATTTGAAAACACCAGATAAGTATTTGTTAAAATACTTATGTATTTTTCTTAAATATACTGTATGGTTTTTTGTTAAAAAATTCAGGATTATATGTATTTGGTTTGGAAAAAATGAAAAAGTTGATTAGATATGCCTTCTTTTTTTCTCCCTGAAAAAATAGATAAAGAATGCTAATTTGATATTTCCAGGTAGATTCTGATACAGAAATGCTATATGCCAAGTGTCAGAATAGCCTAGAATATTTTTATCTATATTAAGAGGGATTCATATAAAATACATTTCTGTTTTTATTACAAAAATATAAAATAAACAAGGTATGTAACCATACTAAGAAGGCAGGGAAGCACATTACACCAACATTTTTCTCTACCTGTTGCTAAGTATATATCCTTGGCTCACCAAACTTTAAGACGTATTTAAGCTTCTGTAGACAACCTTCAAACAAACCAAAAGAGCAATGGGGCTAATGGGGAAGTTTAAAGATAGGTATGTGTTCGATTGCTGCATAGTGCTGTAGTTCCTGTTACTGCACTTTGGGCTAAAGCTAGGTTATTATACGGCGCGTCATGTATGTACGTATGTGTGTCTGTATGTGCACGCGCACACCTGAAATCTTGATATATGTAGGGGAAGGATAACATAGACTAAAGTTTTGTATTGGCCTTACCTATAATTTATTTATACTTTCATTACAAGATTCTGTTCTATTTTTAAGATTATCCCCTCTGAGGATACAGTGTTAAGTTTCACTTCAAATATAATGAAATACAATATTAATGTACTGTAATACTTTCTTTGTGATAATAAATTTTAAACTTGTCAAGCAAATAACATCAAATTCTGGTGCACTGAGGAAACAGTGAAAACTTGTGCCATCAGATTTCTCTGTTGCTACTCTTTCTTGTCTTCCAATAGCAGAGGAAAGCAGTGGAATTACTTTCCAAAGGAAGCAGAATGTTATTCCATGAAGATAATGAAATGAATTATAAATCCCACACAATACTTCTATAAATTTTGCATCACTCCACTGAATTCCCCGCGGTATGGCCTACCTGCAGCTGTAGGCTATTCTGGGATAGAGCAACCTCCAGTCTTCCCTTTGAGGCTGAACAGAATAAAACTAGACTAAGTTGCAGAATTTAAATACACTGAGAAAAAGAGAAATAACCTGAAAAAAGATACTGATTTAACACCTGCTGGAGTTACTGAAAGAACTTCCACTGAGTTGCAGTTAGTGCAAATGTTACCAGGAACAAGGTTAACGTTCTGAAGAACAGAGACCTGAATGTTCTTCAGAGCGCCACGGGTGACCTATGTAAAGCCTTTAGTACAAGCATTTGACACCAAACTGCATTTTTACCATATTTATCAAGAAGTTCCAAAATTCACCGGTTTATTGCCCATATTTCAGTATACCTAAGTAGAAGATGCCCCACTAAGCGCGCAATGTTTTTCTTCAGGTCACTCAGAACACAAAGATCAAACGTGAGCTGTGTTCACTGTTGAATTGCTGGAGGTGACATTTTGTAAGCTCATGAGAGTCTGCTTCAATAAGTGGTAATTCCTCCAGCAAGTTAAATTATTTTCTTTGAGTCACCTTGGTGAGTCACTCTGATGCCTTGAGATGCAGGTTTTTCCTGACGGTGTCTCTCTCAGACATAAGTTGTTAACGTAAGTGCTGCAATGTCTAATTATTAAAAGATTGAGAGTCTGAACCAATAATTTTGAAAGAACTAAGGAGGCCTCTCATTTCTTGTATTATATGGTACCAACAGCATAACTTGATGCGTGGACCTCTCCTAAGACACAGACCCCCACCCAAACCCCACCTCTCCAAAGAAGAGCGAACAAAACGACAGCAGCATTCATCATACCTAATAAACTGGTCAACACCTGCAAGAGTGAAGAAATAAGATCTTCTGCCTTTGAATTTACTGTGAGATAGAACATAATTATAGGAACAGAACTTCCAAAAATGAAGTTCACAAGCATGTCGTTAGCTGAAGGGCTTTTTTCACCCTTCAGATCATTTAGGAGAATGTATCTCTGATTGCCCCCAGCTTTTAATTAAATAACTATTTTTAACAGGATGAAGTAAAATGTTTTAGTAAAAAGTTACACGTCCTAGTTAGATGCAAAATACACATTTTATGTTTCAAGATGTAATTTTTTTCATTGCCTTTTATTTGTTTGGATCAATAGGGCGAGAGTCTCACCTGCTGGCGTTCCAAACAGCACGTCAGCCGTTTACAGCAACTGAGGAGTTGGACTCTAATCTTTTACGATACTAAAAGACCTCTTGAGCCAATCATTCATTAACTTGCAGGTAACCATAAAGTAAATCTCCATGTCTGTCACCGTCCCAGAAGAGCGCTGGGGTAGTTAATAATCCTCCCGCTATCACCCCAGAAGCACAGCTGCCATCACTGCTGTTTGACTCTCGTGTCGTCTGGCAGCAGCAAATGGGAAAAAATCAGCAATCTGGTGATTGAAAGTGATACAGTCTTGACATCCCACAGCTGAGAAGTGTCATAAGCTTAATTTCTGATAACACTTGACTTAATTCAAAACTGACAGCTACTCAGTCAAAAAGCTAGAAGTATTGTTATTCATACTGAACGTGTTCTGTGCCCCAGGTTCAAACCCTAACTTTTCCATGGTCAGACTTTGCTTGCTAAAGGGTAAATGTAACAAGGTTCGCAGAGTTAAATGCGCCATGTTTTAGAGGAGCGTAGCTTGCAGTTAGACTTAGGCCAAGACATTTTTCTCTTCAAGACTTGGCCTTCCATGGAGGATTTTAGGTTTCATTCATCATTTAACTTGGATGAAATAAACTATCGGACTAAGGGCTTTGTTCCTTTAACAAATCTTTGTAGCTAACATAACTGGATTAATCCTGCTAAAACCCGAAGAACATTCTTGCTGGTTTATTGACTGATTCACTTTGAGTGCCCTTAGCCTTCAGAATAGGGAAGCGACTGCATTTTTCAAATGGAATGTATAAAACTCTTTCTAGTGTACAGACAGGCCTTGGTAATGCGAAGTCGTCTGTTTGTTACACAACTAGACATTAAGATTCTGATTTTTCTTCCAAACTGAGTATGGTCTTTTAATGTCTTAGGGCTGGTAATTGGAAGCTGTTAGCAGAGGTGAAAATTGGACAATAGCAAGAAGGTTGATCTTCACTACTTCTGTCAGAGGAGGCTTTCTTCAGATACCAGAATGCTTTGGAAGAAAATGCTGATTTATTACTTCATAGCTAGCTAAGCTTTCAAACATGAAATCACATTTTTTCTTCATGAGAATGAACTTGTCTTTCAGTCCTAAACATGGGTATCTGTATTCTTCATAAACTGGGTGTTCAGAAAAGGTATCGGAGCAGGAAATTTAATCCTGCTTTCTGATAATTCAAGTCTGTATTTATTTATTAGGGTCAATCTGTATGTCTCTCTTAAATTCTTGATATAGTGAATAGGATTTCTTAGTTATGCCTGTGAGTGTTATTTCACTGTTGCTTTTTATGGGAAGACAGCAGGAATAAATTCTTCCTTCATTTTGTTACTTCTGAAAAGACCGTGTAAAAACATTTATAAAGGAAAGCCTTTCATTCCTGGAGGTGGGGCCAGAATACAAAGTCTGAGATCGGGTCAAGGAGTCCAGAGGACTTCCCTAACTTACCTTCTTAGGTGAAGGCGGGAGCTTCTGGGTGGGCAGCGTAGGAGTGATGGCCCCGCGGGCTGGCCACGGGCGCAGCAGCACTAGGAAAGGCAGCTCGCTCGCTGCGTTTTTAATATTGTGTTCTGCGGAAGCATCGTGGGCCAAACCCTGCCAATACAGTGATGTATCTGAACCGACAGCTTCCTCATTTCCCCCCACTGTGCGAAATTCATCTATGAATAGTGTGTAGATACGGTAATAATGGAGGAGAACTTCTAGCAAATGAGCTGTAATAAGTGTGGCGGAAGACACTTCTGAGCAAAGCTAGTAACAGTAATTATTCTAGCTTGTGTCTCGGGACTCTGAATTCATAATGATAAAGACTGCTGGGTCCTGACTGTAAAAGCTTTGAAATACCTACCAGTGACAGACTTGTGGTGACTAGCAGCTGCTCTGCTCCGTGCTTTTAACGGGAGAGGTCTATGTGAAGCACCTTTTCAGGAGATGGGAAAGGACGCAATTATGGTATATGATTTTTTGGATCTGGTCCACGTTGGTAGATAATTCTCAATATCGCTAGTTCACGGAAGCAGGTATGATTGTCTGTGGTTTTAAAACCAAATCTGTGGAGAGGCGTAGCAGTGATTTAATACATTTAATAGAGAACTAACTGTGAGCAGGCTGCTCCTGCATGAACAGTCCTGCTGAAATCAACCTCCTAGAAGCTCGCACAATAATTATCATGAGTAATAGTTACTTAAATGAATAAGGTTTTCCAGGGTCAGGAACAGAGACTACATCATTGACTATCCACATTTTTTTTCTATGATATTACTGGAACTCATTAATTAGAACATGATTTGGAGGTGGCAGCAACATTAGATAGGAACTATTAGAGTGATCATCCACTTTGAAAAAAAAAATGATTCATTTCAGTGATGTCCAAGAGAAGTAAAACTGACCTAATTATCCCCAACATTGTTAGAGAACAAAGCAGCAAAAACTGCTCAGAAATAGGAGCATATAATGTTTCACCTCAATCAAACCCGAAAAGGTGTAAATCAGATTCACACAGCTGACACAGGAGGGAGCCAGCTAGGCTGCCACCTCTTCAGTGCTGCTCAGGGCATAAGCTAACAGAGCCAAATTCCAACTTAAATCCCTCTTCCCTTTGGACTGCTGAAGAAATATCCTTCTGGGGATGGGCTCCTTTCTGTCTTTCGCATTTTCTCGAGAACACAAACCTCCTGCAAAGCTGAGCAGTTACAAACCAACGCATGCCAGCTGCTTTTCTTCCTTTTCTCTGACGTCCTCCACAGCAGCAGAGATAGTCGGACACTGTTTCATATCCTTCGTCTAGCATCCTGCATGGCCATTAGAAGGGAAAACAAGGGCAGGGAGAAGAGGACGTCATGTACGCCCCCAAGAAATCGGTCTGATTACCTCTGACTTCATTGCTAGCTGCCTCCTCAAACTCTCTACCGATCATTCCCCTATTAAAGAGACAGAGTAAATTTAGAAAGATATAATCAAGTTATGAAATCCTTGCAGATTGCAAACCGTGTTAGTACCATGACGCCACCAACAGAGAAGATGTTCTTTAAAAGCTGGGTCTTAGTTCAAGTGAAATTTAACATCACAAAGTTCAGAGGGCTGGTCAGTTGAACAGCTGGAAAAGTAAGCTTAACCAGGTATAGCACCTATGAAAAACTGCAGATTATTGCTTTCTAATTTTAAAATAGTAAATGTCTAGAGAAAGTAGCCTGTTGGGTTTTTCCGACTCACGCTACCATTTATTCCATTTCTTGGGGAAAAAAACCTCTAAATGTCTGGAGGATTGTAAATGGAATATTGCCAATGGAGCTCAATCATTGCCATGGCAACATTGTGGTTGCGGTTGTGTCACAAGGAAAATAGATGTTACTGCTTTGCAGTCACTTGGTGGGCTGTATGTCAGTATAGAGGATGTGAAGTCCTAGGGTTTCTGTTGGCTCAGCGGGAGATGGGTTTCACCCCAAGCACCACGTTGTTTAATTGTGCTAAAGTACAGCATTTAACTGCAAAAATGAATCCTTTAGGTGGTCTCCACTCTTTCATCCACCTGTTATTTTTCAGATTATCTGCAGGTGGCGTGGCTTATTCTCTACAGAGTGCTGTTGTTTTTAAGAAGATTAAACTGCAGAGCAGATTTTAAGGATTATTGACCTGTTTATTATCAAATCCTATCAGTGTTGCAGTGATTAAGAGACAAGCAGCATTACTAGGGAAATACAGTTTGGGTTTTATTTTTTTTACTGACATACATCACTGAATTTTCATGACTAGAAAACCATAAAGAAATTTGGAAGAGACACATTACCCAGCACTTATCTTCAGCAACCTGACTTAAATATCTTGTCTACTGTGGGGGCAGATGTAGAGACGTACCAAGATGTTAGTAAAGATTGCAAGGAAACTTCTGTATTTGTAAACATTTTCATTACAATAACACACTGAAAGTACATTAAAATATATAGATTGCATATTCTCTGCATGCTTTCATTTGAAATTTACTCTTTCATGGAGAAGGGAATAAATATTGCAGGGTAAATTATATCAACTGAGACTTCTTAAAATGCTGATCTTGCAGCTTGGGGGAATCTGCAGATACGCAGTCCAGTGCCATTGCCAGGAGCGTGGGGATAATGGTCTGATCTCCGTTCCACTTGGACATTCCTGCAGGAAATTGCCCATGGAAGAGGCGGTTTGAACCATTTTGGTTCTACGCTTTAAAGGTCCAAGTGCAGGGATTGCTGGGAGGGGAGCAGAACTATTCATTGCATGCGAAGACAGGGAGACCCCTTCCCCCAGTTCTTGCTAGCAGCTGCTACCTTCTCTCCCCTCCTCCTTGGCTCGCGTGGAGGGTCATCAGAGTCTACTCTGATGGGTACATTTTGCCTCAGCAAAAATGGGGCAACTTCTGTATCTCCTTGCCCTGCTGTCAACCAAAGACAATTCCATTGCTGCCGTTGCAGTTGGAGCATTTGCACGAAAGCTACAGGGTTGGGAATCTGCTTCTGGATTTCATAACCATTTAAGGTTTTCATTATTTTTTTTTTAATTAATTGGAGATCCAAGTGAAAACCCAGTGCTTAGAAGACAGTAAGAAGTCTTTGTGGTAGCAGGATAGCAGTGTGGTGCTGCTTTTCCAGATTAAAAGGTTGGAAGGGGACTGGAAAAAGCAAGTATGTCTTAAATGCCCAGTCTCCTGTGAAAGATCCAGTGAATGCGGACTCTTTTAGTTGTGTCATCACTTCGATTAAATTTACTCCCTTGGCACAGCCAGCTTGCACTGCAGACTGCTGCAAGAAGACTCATAGCTTCTCTTCCGTCCTCTTTCTCTTAGCAGCATCCCTCATGCCAGGACTACAACAATGGCCAGACCCTGAGGGCACCGCACGTGGAAGGCAGCGGGGGGCCCTCCTTCCGAGATTTCTCCCTGCTGCTGTCTGGAAAGCTGCAGTGCTGTCACGGATGTGGAAGGGAAATGGCCCTCCTTTGGCAAGTTTTACCATATTATAAATGCTTTGTATAGAACATACGGAAACAAAACACCTGTGCTGTGCAGCTGTGTTGCCTTTGGGCTTTTCTAGTTCAGCTCTGTTTTAGTAACTCCTCAGCTGGCCAGAAGCTGTATTTTGGGGGCAGAACGAGACATCACTTAACAGTAACTTGGTGCTAAGACCCTCCAGCCTGTCTCGTCTAGGAAAAAGGAATAGTGATAATTTTGACATTTGAGTCACTTATTTGGCATCTGAATGACCTCCTCTTTGAAATGAATGAAGCTGTTGACTAATCTCTGAACTATCGGTACAGATCTTCTGCCTCTAAAATGAGGATGAGGTTGCCATATCCTGTGTTGTTGAAAGATGAAGATGCAGTTGTTGGCTTTTTCCAGCCAGTAACATTTTAAACAAATTGGTTTACCTTACTTCAAACGAATCCTAGATTTCCAGTACTGACTGCTTACTTCTCATTTGGCTGAAATCACCCTGCACAGCTACTATTTCTGAGTGCTTTCCTCCTGCTTTTTGCATTTGAATTCTTGATATGTCCATTTTAAAACTCAGCCATTTTGTACTCTGAGTTACCTACTGTCAATTCTCAAACCTCTTCCAAAAGAAGCAATTTAAAGTCTACCTCCTGCTTCCTCCCCTCACCTTCCCTCCTACACAATCTCCATCTCATCTTCGATGCAGCAAACATTGATTTTTCCTTAAATTTTATGGTGTTGTGAATTATGTGTTGCTCCCTCCATAGCACTTTGGAGAAATAAAAACTGACAAACTAAGCTGCACAAGAGGATGAGCTAGAAAAGAAGTAAACTGAAAATATGAAGAAAAAATCAGAATTATTAAATAAGAATGCTGAAGAACTAGAGTAGAATTCAATTTCCAGACACGATGGAGGTATCTGGATTTGCCATTTTAATGCATACACTTCCAGGTGGTGATGGCTTTTGGGAAAGCAATGAGGCAAGGAGGTTTAAAACATTCATTACATAAACAAAATACTCCCTCCCTGTCCGTGGTGTTTCAGCTCAGTCTTTCTCTCGCTCTTACTCTTCCTTCATCATGCCCCTTTTCTATTTTTTATTCCCTTTCCTGTGTGCTTTAACATGCAGGTATAGACAATAAAGTAGTTGTCACAGGTTAGTTGTTTATGATGGGCTCATCAATGCAAAGTGTTACAAATAGTTAGCACTTGTTTGATGCCTTTCAGCTAAGCCTACAGAAATAGGTGTTACTCTTCATGTTTTGTAAGAGGAAACAAAGGTACATTTGATTTTCATGATACCTGAGGTCCCATATTGCACAAAACCCCTAAACTTTGGCTCTTGCTATAAAATGGCTCATTTCTAAAATGCTCTCAAAACTAAATACCCCTATGTATGAAGTACATAAACACAGCTTGCTTTTTATTCTGATGATCAAGTACCTTAATTTTGACATAGCAATAATTCTGCTCTCCTCAATGGAATTCTCACCACGTGTAACGGTTGCAAGACCAAGCCAAATGAGTTCATGTGCGTTGGTTTGTGAACTGTGACGCCAGGAGCGCGTTGCGGCGAGGATCAATTTTAATCACAATAATTGATCTGTACCCTTAGTCATTCCTAATGTCAGTCACGCACGATGCACAGAAGAAAGTAAATGTTAAAAAGAAATTCAGGGGTTAGAACGTTAGGAGAAGTAAATCTAGGTATGGTACAAACACTACTGAGAACTTTAAAAGTAATGCTTTGGAGAACACTTTTGTAATTAAAATGCAATTTTCTTACCAGATGCCAAGTAAAAGCAATACAAGGATTTGACTCACGTTGTATTTAAAGTCTATATATAGCAGAAAGAAATTAAAGTGATAAAGACATTAGGGAATGAGGGATATTCGCTAACCGATGCATTTATACATCTCTGAAGCAAAAGCAGTTGGCTACAGAAGGCTGAATGATGTTAGCCGTTGGGGTGAGCCAGGCAGCTTGGCCTCCTCAGTCTTTTCTGATGGAGGACCACTGGCACAGGAACATGCACGCGGTGCCCACTGTCTACTCTGCTCTTCTGGTTGCAGCAATATTCATTACGGCAGATGGACTCTGAAACGGTGAGAATTCCTGATGGCCTGAAACATTGGTGACACACCAGATTTCCATTGCAAGTGGTTGGCAACTGCAGCGGGTTAAGTTGAAGGAGTTAACAACAAAGTGTGATTAGTCCTGGTTCGGTATGGAGAGATGATGGCAAAATATAGGTCTACCCACTTTCCATACTTGGGTAAACACGGCTGTTCTGACTGTAAGGGGCCATGTACCTGTGGATGCAAAAAGGCTTGTTAATTTAGGCAGTGTTTTGCACCACTACTGTGTGATCGTAAATCACTAAATAGCTTTTCCATGATTCAATACAATCCCTATAAGTATAAGGCAACAACGGGTTGGCGGTGACGGTGATTTAATGTGAGTGTCACTTTGTTCAGTACGGAAACCTCTTTCACAGAGGTACTTTGGTAGTATTTTGACTTAAAAGATGACACTGAAAGTGGACAAAACTAAGAGTTTCTGTTCCGCAGAAAATTCACCAAAACTCCTTCTCATTTACAGTGAATAGTGGAAATTGTGAAGTTTTCCATGGAAAGGAGAGTCCAACAACTCATGTTTTAAAAAAATCTCATTTTCTGTGATTTTTTTATATATATATTTCAAAAACTCCTCTCAGTCATATTTCATGCTCTTTAACTGTTGTAGACTTTCTTGTTGAGGGAAAGATAAAGAACCCCAAAAGCCACCTGAGGAAGGAGAGTGCCCGCAGCCAGCCAGCTTCCCTTCTGCATGCACGGATGAAGAGAGGGGAGGGCGACCCTGTAACTTGGAGAGGAGGCAGCACTGTGTTCCCTGTACAACTGAGCGATTCCGGATGATGCGCAAGAGAAGAAAGAAATGTAGGCAGAGAGGTGCATAGAAGTGTTCTGACATTTCTGGCCTTTTCTGCAACAGCTGAAGTAAAGAGGGGAAGGATGCAGAACTGCAAATAAGAAATTCGGGAACAGGAGAACTTTCCGTGCTTTATGAGTCAAACTGATCATGCAGCAGAGTTTTATTTTGTCACAGCTGGTATTAATTTAATAACAAGCTGCATAAATTTAATCAGAAGACCTTGGTGCACATAGCATCAATGCTAAGCAAACAAATAACCCCCCAAATCCCTGGATTGCTATTTACTAGTTCTAGAAGACCAGAGTGCTGTTGACAGACCTGGTGACAACAAATAGCTTTTCTTACATTTGACACGCTGTAAATACCTTCACATTTTGATCCATAATTCACATGCAACTGAACTGTATTTTTGTGACTGGAGAACAAATTACAAAATTACAATCAGGAGACTCTACGGATAGCAAGATTTTGTGCAAGTAAGAATTTAGTCCTTCAAGCCTGCAAAAATCACTGGTCATAGACCCCGGCTGACCATTGCCTGGGTACTTTTCACTTTGGGATATGCCCAGCAGCCCTTGTGGGAGCCTGTGTGGGCTCTGCAATCCCGAGAAATCCACCCCCTCCTCAGCGCACTGTTTGTGGGCATGAGGCGATGTATAGCCAAGGAGCGACACTGAGAAACAGAATTTGTCTACTTATAGTGCCCAGCTTGTGCTTTTATAGATAGGTTTTTATACGTTATCTTTACTGCTGGGCTAGAGGAGGCAGAAAATGAGTGCTTGGACTGTTAATTTCCAGTGATTCCCTGTCACTTCAGTAATTCATACAGGTGATGGTTCAAGGATGGGGAATAAAGACATGGGGATCATGCTTATGGTAGATGCTAAAGCAGCACCTCGTGTTGCTGGTTCAGAGGTGCCTGGTGCCCCTTCCCAACATCCTTCTGTGCCAGCCTCTCCCTCTCTTTCCTTCTGGCTCTCCTTTGAAATGTCGCCCTCTCCTTCAAAGTTTCATTTAAAGAAAACTTCTTCCAACATGGGCATTATTTATATGAAGTAGCAGAGGGATTTCTCCTGTCTCTTCGGTGAACAATGAAGGAAAACAGGAATGTAAAACCTCTGTAACTGGATGGACTGTTTAGGTATTCAGACCTAACCTGCCAGGATCCGAAAAGCAGGCAGCCAGAGGGCATAAAAGAATCAGTTCAATAAAACCATTTAACTCTCCAATACTGGCATTAATTATCTGATTCTGTACCTCTGAGGTCCACCAGAGCAATGCACTTGACTTGAAAATGAAAACAGGTCACTCTTTTTAAGGGTAAAATAAGGTAAAATATAACAGCAGATGGACTTATTGGGGAACAACCCGCCTGCGAACATTGGAGAAGGCTGCTCAGGCCCTTGAGAACTGCTCCCTCTTCCCCAGAGCTTGTTCCACAGCTCATTCCAGCTACAGGAGCTTGCCTGTGGGTCACATCGGTGGTGTAGTACACTAAGCTGCACTTACATGCAGCATGCGTGCTATGTGTTCTTGCCATAATTGCAATCAAGAGTTTTCATGCTTCCACATCATGTAGTTTTCAGGAGAATCAGTGTAAATCTAAGATAGGTCTTCTTGAAAATCAGTGATACAGTGAAAACCAAAGGACCCTACATCACTGGGGTGATTTTTTTTAATAAATCTAATACCATGAATTTACTGAATAAGCTTCATTTCCAGCTTATCTATGCCAGTAAGACTGACACAGCCGTCTACTGAGCTATAATGGTCGTGTTCTGTAATGGGATGTTGGTAGTGAATTTAAAATAAGGACATGGGGTTTCACTCAAATCAAAAACAGATTGAAGAAAATAGACTGCTAGTTCTGAAAAAGATCTGAACGGTTTTTTTTTCCCCAAAAAATGCTTCAGTTCTTTTCTTAAATAGATTAATATTTAGACTTTGAAAATACTCTGTCAACCACTAAACAAATGAGAAGCCTGGGACAGATTTAAGGAGAATATTAAACTCAGTTAATGTGCAGGGAAGTGATTTTTCTTCTGGAAAAAGACTAGAGGAGATAGGCAGTTAAAAGAACCTGCACAGAAATAAAAAATACAAAATTATTTATTTAAAAAAATGAATGCTCCTTTCAAGAATAAATCTATACAATACCCAGGAATGACCCTACCAGCTTAACAGGTTGTGTAGCTGTGGTTAAATTCAGCCATTGTCTTGGAGGAAGACAAGGACCTCCAGAGGCTCACGGAGACTGCGGGACACAAATGCTTTTATCTGGAAGAGCATATTTTTTCAAACGATAATGACATTTTTATGTCCTTGCTTTACATTTTTACATTTTCTTTTGGGTGACTTTTGAGAAATAAACATATGCAATATTTTTAGGGTTTTTTCCCTTATTTCACAGCTGAAATTGTTTTCTCAACTAGCTGTCTCCTCTGCAAGAAGAATGACACTGTAAAGCTAGGCTGACTAAATTACCCAAAGTTTTTTGAAGCTTCAGTAATTTTTAATCTGTAGTTATTTGCTCAGGGGAAAAAAAAGAACGTTATATGTTTCTAAAATCAATTTTAAAACAGCTAAAATTGGTTGCCTTAAAAAAAAGAAGCCGTTGTTTTTGCAGCAGAAGTATGATTGACAGAGCAAAGGGTGGACTGGGGGAAGTCCCAAAGATCCTTCAGGAGTAGCTTTTCAGAGGTAATGATTTCCTCAGCTCCTAGTGACTGCAAAATCTCCGTCAGTGCCATCTTGTCCATAAGCGACTGCTGAGATGAGTAGATGCCCTGTGTAGTTTGGGTTTTGTCACATAACACATTCACATTTTTCCCTTTGCAGAAAGCATGCGGAGCACAGCCTTTCCTCATCCGCACGGCACCACGGCTTCCTTGGACACCTGGCAGCAGCAGGACAAGCAGCAGCTCACGTCAGCGGAGGCATCGTAGGTGCAAGCTGGGTATGTTACAGGACCTGCCTGCCTGCCCAGGGGCCAGCCCTCCCAGGCCCTATCTGCTGCGCGGTGGCCCGTGCTTGATAAGACGCCTCTCCATCCCACGCTCAGTGGATCTGATCACTTGAGTGTGGGGCGGAGAGCAGCATTTATAGCTTATTTGTCTTGTACTCTGCCAGACTTTGCCATTACAAATCTGGTGTGTAACCATGGGGGGAGACCTCTAGTCAGAGCTGTGCTCAGTGCCTCTCGCATCCTTGAGGCAGCCTTGATGTCACGGTAATGGAAAGGACAAACCAACACAATCCAGTTTGCATAAGCTTTTGATCCTTGCTTTCATCAGCCTTTCTCTTTTCAGCCCCCTTATGGAAGAAAATGCCTATATGAAAAAAACAAAGTGTACTTTGACAATGTCAACGCAAGTGATGTGAATATTAGTGGTTCCTTCCTGCAAAATCAAATGCTGAGTGGTTTCAAAAACATCCTAGAGATTTCTAACCATACATAAGCCAGAAATCCCAAGCCTTTGTTTTGCAGATTTACAATAAACATAGCGCCATTTAGTTGGACTCTTTTGGATTCTCTTCAGGACCTTTTATGTTTGCTTGCCCTACAGGTGAAAAACAATACCTAGTGGTAATAAAAACCGTATTTATTTTTATATATAAAGTTATGCACCAGATGGTGTTTGCTACTAGTTTTTGAAGAACAGCTTTAAAAACCTTAATTTCAAGGGATTCCTAAACAATACTCCAAGGGCCTCAGCTTTGTACAAAACATTTCCTGGTGGTCGTCTGGTTTCTAGCTGGAAGACTGTGCCAAGAGGTAAAAAAAAAAGAGATCCTTACTTTCCCTCCTCTGGTGAATAGCACAGAGATGTTACATGGCTGTGGCTGGTGAGGCAGATACAGGAACAGGATTTAGCAAGGTAGGTGCCCTCCAATGCAAGCTCCCAACAAGCAAGTGTAACTAAGAAACTACTGTCACACCATTTCTCAGTGGCCCGAGGATTATGTTGTTTTATTATCAGAAAGCTTGTGTTACAATTGTGCCTCTTGAGCTCTGGGAGGTTGTTTGGACTCTCCGAGCTACTAAAACTGCTATTTTGAGAAGTCAAACAAGTATTTCACACAATGCAGCTCACATTGTCTACCTTCAGCTCCTTTGCTGAAAGTAACTTGCTTCCAAAGGAGCTTGTTTTCTCGCAAGAGTTTCTGAAAACATGGAGGTGAAAGCGATATAAGAACAAATGAACAAATAAGCCCGTTGCATCCACCAGAACACAATATATTGCTCAGGAACTGCTTGGGGCACACGGTGGTATCACGGTTCTGACCTACCAGCGATGCTTCACACAACCTCTGCTTAACAAAACAGCCCAGGTCAACCTGGCTTGTGCCAGCACCTCCTAAAATTCCGCACAGATGGCATTATGATCAGCCTCTTCAATTAGAAATAAGCATTATTGCTTAACAGGCAGTTAAGCATTTTTCTACTGACCCCAGCGCTTTGTTGTAGCCTCTTCGTAGAAGCTTTCTCTTAGTAAAGGAAGCTGCAAATTTCTGTTATGTGTAGAGAGCCACCAGTGGGGATTGATGAAAAGCATGAATCTTTACAGACAAATTGAACAAGAACATCCTAAAACAACTCGCCAGCTCCCCATAAAGCAATTGCTGTGTGATCAGTCTCAGAAATCATATAGGAATTCTTCCAGAGAAAGGGCAGAGCATCTGGACTTTTTTTCCCCCTCTCAAGCTCTTGAAGCTTTGGCGGTTGGGTTCTTTCTTGCTGGGTGAAGCAATAAAGCCATTTTACAGTACTGTCAGCTTCACTGCAACAGGCCACAGCCTGTAAGAGAAGAGCTGTGAAAGTTGCCTGCAAACATAGCAAATCTCTCCTTTTTGCACAGTGCAATGTATTCGTTTCCGATTTGGAGGCCTTGGTGAGCGGGAAGCCCTGCTTAGACATCTCATGGTTTGGGGAAAGACCAGAGAGAGTGAGGGAAGAAAAAGGCAGAGCCTGACTTGTGCTACGGCTGCCCCATCCTGCAGCTCAAAGAGCCCCCTTGAGCTGTAGATAGCTCTGGGTATCCCCTGCCACTTTGGCGTGTGAGTTGATGCTTGCTGCCCTTTTAGCCTAGTGCCAGTCTTAAAAGATCCAGACTGTCCAAGAGCTAACTCTTCAACGAGTTATGTAGGGGCTGGTCCCAGTGCAAGAGGTCTCCTGAGGTCCCTGGTCTTCTCATGTTCAAGGAGGAGATCGATACGTGGCTCAGAAAGAGAAGGATTGTTGTATCCCTGCAGGGCCAACACGGTATTCCTGTGCAGGGAGGAAGTGGAGAAGACTCTTTCTTTCCTTACCATTTTCAGTGGGGGAAAGCCAGTGGGATGCAGGAGGCCTAGAAGAGCCTCACCTTCTCCTCTTCCAGCTTCCCCAGCAGAGCAGTAGGTCACAGCAGACGTGATCCTTACTGCTTGATGCCATACATTTTAGATCTCAGCAGAAACTACCAAGCTTTTCCTAGATTTAGAGCTGAGCTGGCAGTTTCCTTGTCCCACAAGGAGTCCCGCTGCAGCTGGTGCTGGCCCCCGCGCAAATGGCATGCGGGCTCCGATGGCAGGGGGAGCTGGCAGCTCGTGAGTTAGGATGCTGTGACAGGGTACCACCAAGAAGCCTACGTGACTGCTCTCTTGCTCCGGGGATTAAGAGAGTTTTGCTGCCAGGCCTGCCTGAGCTTTACTGAGTATTTAAAAGATGTTTTCCCAATGATGATCAAGGCAAATCTTTACTCTCTGTACAGTTCTTGTCAGAATGGTTTACTGTCTAAAGGAATTGCTTTTGCTTTGTATTTGTCATTCTTTTTGATTGCTACAATATTGCACAACATAGTAAATAATATCAAGCTCCAATATAGCTCTTTTCGCACAAAGCCGATGAAACAATTCCTCGTAGCACGTGAATACTACTAAAGAGCCCTGCTGCTTCGCTAAGCTGTTTCTCTGTTAAAAATACCATGAAATCTGATCTAAGCTTTTTGCACTTTGTAAATGTGGAAACTACTAACGTTGTTCCTGTCTACCCCGGGTGACTCATGCGCTGCTGGCGTCATGCACCGAAGCGGCAGCTGAGCTCTGAAGTCAGTGCGTGCAGCCCAGCTGCATACCTGTCACCTCCGATTGACCGCCTGCTCCATCACGGCGCAGCCACTCAGGCGCGAGTGCCATCGTCACCTACAGCCTCTGCTCCGGGGCTGGGGCCAGGGCACGGGCTAGCCCCCAGCCTCTGTCCCGCTCCTGTGCTGCCTGCGGGGAAAGCTGGGAAGGGCTGGCTTGACTCTTTTTCCCCTTCCCATACAAAGTAGCAGTTAGGACATGCGTTACTCAGACAGGAGCAGATCTTGCTCCAAGTCATCTTCTAAATCAGCAAATGCTTCCTTCCTCACCGTTCACTTCCCCTAATTTCTTTGTATGCCTTCCTATACTCCCTGCCTGCTCTTACTGCTGCCTCTTTGCACAGGTACCCTTTGGGGCTGTATCCTGTTCTCCAACTCTGTTCCTCATGTAGAAGGAAAAGTTTAAGAGGCTGCTTGGCTCCAGAGTCATGAGCCCACAGGTCCTGTGAAGTCACCCTTGATGCTTCAGTAGTCTTGGTCCTTGAGGCGTTTTTACGGGACCTTTAATCTCTCTCCTGATCCTTGTGCCAGAGGACAGACAAAAGCTGTCTCGGTCTGACATCCTGTGATGCCCAAGGGTCTTTTTTTTTTTTTTTTGCAAGAGGAATCTTTCAGAGGAAAACATGAATTTACAGCCAGATAGTGCTGTTACAACAGCACCAACAGGTGGAGCACTCAAGAACTCTACAGCAAGATGTGCAGCCAGGTGTGACCCATTTGGGGACGTTTCCTGTTTCAGCCCATAGCTGAAGTGCGTGGTCCAGGTCGCAGAACGGTCCCCAGTGCAGAAGCAGCCCGTAGGGAGGGACGCAGAGCTGCTGTGCTTCACGTGGTCCTTTCAAGGGCTCCGGCATGGCTGGAAAAGCCCTACAGCAGGAGATCACCTGGGATTGAGGGTGACCAGCAGAAATTTCATGACGTAGATTGAGTACTGATGCAGGAAGGCATTTCAATAGCTTCTCTGCTTGTTTGCAGTATTCAGGCAGGATTTCATTCTCATCCCTCAGGTGCTCCAGAATGGCCTATACACACACAATCAAATTATTTGAGCTTTACTAGGAGAGAAGATTGGATTAGCAGCTAAGAAAGCCAGATCAGGTTATACATTTCTGTGCAGTTTTATTTTCTTCCCTACCACCACAGGGATATGTATAAACAGGCATATATATAAAAACACCAGCATTTGCCGTAGAGGGAGATCTTGTTATAATGGCCACACATTTCTTAAGTGTCAATGTTTTTATCTGGCATCCGGTGAAGGAGTCGGAGGCGAAAGGCACACCCCGAGCTTGTCCTTCGTTCTGGCAGGACAGTCAGGAAATAGCATTTTGCATTTTTCTGAGCTTCCCAGCTGTCTGTCAATGACGAATTACCGCTTGTTTCCATTTAGCTCAGCTTCAGCTGGTCCGAATGTATTCTATTTACAAGTGCCTTGAGATTAGTTCAAGTTGCTCCAGACTTCAGTGTGCTGACGTTGGAGGAGATAAACAGAAATAATTTGCTGATTCACTGTAACAATTTTCATAAAATATGAATCAGGATTTTCTTCTTTCATGTAATGATGGAATTAGGTTAGCGTGCTTGGCTGAGCACTTAGCTCTACTATGTGTGTTCTCAGTAACATCTAATGTTCCTACGGTATACTTTTTGGAAGTATAAACAGATTTATGAGGCCACATCTCCTGTTTCCCTTGGCTTCCCAGTAAACTGACATTCACCAGTCTGTGTCTTGAATTAGAAGCCTCTTTTTCACTCCATTATATTGTCATGATACCAAGTGGATTTTCTGCAGCCTCCCACCTGTGGACTATTAAATCTCCATTTAAATTCGGTGCTTACATGGGGCTTCTCCAACACCGGACAGCTGGAGCAAAGTTCACTGAATGTCCAAGGATCCGCACTCAAATTACAGAGTAAGGAGACACGCCTTTCCTGGGGTTGATTGTTCATCTTGGAGCAGGGTCTTCTTCGCATCCCTTTCACATGGGACCTTGCACATGCCTCGTGTCCAACAGTGCGTCTGCCATCGCATCGCCAAACCTTCCTCTCCTCATGATTCTTGACAGTGCCTTTCTAGTTTCCCACAGTTGAAGAAGCGATTTCAGATTGAAGTAGTTACCGTAGGAAATGACATCAGCATTTAAATAGATTTCCTGAGGAAATGTTTTAATGGTCATTTTCATAGCTTATTTTGTGCTTTTTAACTTTTTCATCTCTGGCCAAAGGTCAAGAAATTATTTCATACAGACCAGAGCTTGAGCATCAGTACAGGAAAAGAGCTAATTCTGACTAATATCTCATGGTCTCGATTGTTTTGATTCATTTTCATTCCGAGCACCAATGGTAGAAGAAGTAGTGAACTGCATTCTGTCTTCAGAGAGACCTTTCTGGATGAATGAGAGCATTCTCCACTTCTAGGTTCAGGCAATAAATCAACAGGTCTCTTCACATTTAAGAGTAAAAGTCCATAAAAGGTAGCAGGAGCTCTAAAACTCTGAGCTCAGTGGGCTTCTCTCCTTCCACTTCCTTTAAGAGAAATTTGCACATCAAGTAGTTCTCAGCACTTTTACTCAGTAAGGTTCGATTATCCTGCTGTGGCTACTAAACTGATTAAAAAAGGCAAGGACAGTAGAAATTCCTTCTGAAATCTGGCCGAGCGCTCCATACAAGGTGCCCAGTGACGAGAGGAAGAGCTCATGCTGCTCTGACAGTTGTGTGTGCAACCTGCTGGCTTCACCCTGGCAGGATGGAAATGAAAATTTCTTACAGCTGTGTTTCTCTTTTTTTTCGTGTGTGTGCAAAAGTGAATGCCTAGTTAACCTGGAAAGTGCACCTTCCCCCTTACGCTGTCTCAGAAGCATACGCTTAAAATTAAGGCCGTGGTGGTTTTTTTTTTTTTCTGAGATGATTTCCTTTGAGACAGAATGTGCATCATTCATGACATGAATTTCTGGAGTTTTGGAAGGAAAACATAGTCCTGTGATGGAATTTGCCAAAGGTAAGATGATTTTCTTCCACCCTGCTGAACTGCAGAGCAGAGAGCGACATGCGCAGGATATCTCAGATCTAAATACACGTGAGAATTGGGGAAGTGTAGATCAGGATCTGACCTTTACAGTTTCAAGCTTGGTAATCTTCTACATTTTGCAACTGCCTTTATTGCTATCGCAGTTTGAACTTGTTCTGCACATTAGAATCCCTGTGAAATTTGATAAAAGTAGGGCTGGACCCCATCATCGCAGGTGAGGATTTAGGTGCTGTTATTGTAGCAAAACATGACTTTGCATTAGGTTATCCGCTGCATGCTATGGACCTTGAGCTTTGCATTCATAAAACCTGATGAAGGGCATAGTTCCAAGTCTCTGTGAAAAATTGGCTGTGCTTCTAAAATTTTATTCAGCAAGAAATCAGTGCTGTGCGTCACTGGTCAAAAGATGACTAAGCTCTGGTTAGAAATGATATAAATGATAAAGATTTACAGCTAGATTATCCCATTTCTTACTCCTATTGAGTAATACCTTACTTCTTAACCAATGAATTAGAGATAAGTGAATCTTTAAACTAGGTGTTTGCTCAAAAGCTTTGCTGACGAGAAATGTATTTATGTATAGGTTAAGTGCTTTCTTGAATTAGGGCCAAAGTAGGAGGAGGCAGCAACAGTCCGGGCTTTAGAGAGTATTTCTCGTACATCACATCGGCAGAGGAGGCCTGGCCTCGGAGGTTACCTTTAAAATCCTCATTTCCAAAACAAACAAAGTGCTCTGGGTGAAATCCCAGCTTTACTGAACTCCGTAGCAAAAGTCCCAGCAACTTCAGTGGCCCCAGGATGTCATCACACAGAATTCCTTCTCCTTCAGTCTCCTGCCGCTTTTCGACTTGTTGAAAAATATATCGCTGCCAGCCCTGTGATTGTGTCCCTGGCCTGCCTGCCTGTGGCCATTCACAGCAGCCTGGTGACATCACGACGGCACAGATTTACATCTGCCTCCCTGAAAATGCGCAAAGAGGTAAAGGCACAATTCCAAGAAAATCCAGCTCTCCCTGCCTGACATGAAATTAGGTTTATCAGCCATTGAACATAAGCTTTTCTCTGTGTATCAAACATTATTCCCTTGCCCAGCCGTGCCATGGGTCAATTACCTAGTGATAGAGAGGGGAAAAAAAAGAAAGGTACGTAGCTTTAACTTAGTAATTCACTGTTTTCAAAGTGCAGTAGAACCATTAACTAATTAATTTGCCCAATTAATCACTCAATAGCTACGTACAATGGTTGGGCAGAGCTGTGGGCTCCATCCTGGCAGAGGCTGAGTGCGCACACTCCCGTCCTGTTGATCCCTCCAGCAGCGTGCTGCTCGTTCAGGGCCACTGGCCTCCGGCACGGCTGCGGTGGCCCAGAACCAGGCAACTGGAAAACACAGTTGTTGTAGCTGAGAATCAGTTAAACTAATGTAATAATAAATGATAAATTATAAATGATAAAATAAAAAAATAAGCTAATATGATAATATCGACTCATTTAAATATAAATACTTTTGACAACTAGGAATATAAACTAATATAAATTAAGTTGGTGTCTATGATATGAAGTTGGCTCACGAGCGGGATTCTTTAATTACAAAGTGCTTTGTAATTGCTGCAATTGCTCTATCACTAGATTCTTAAAACTGTTCTCAAGAGGAAAGAGGCACTGAAGATGTTTTTAAGGGCCCTAAAGAATAACAGCTGGTTTGGGGATTTTTGTGTTTAACAAGGGTCTTATTTCATTGCTGTGGATTCTTCTGAGATAAAAGGTTAAAATCTTGCTTTGGTGTAATACCCAAGAGCCAGCCTAGAAGCATTGGGGTGCTGTAAGTTGAAGTACCGGCACAGCTATTTAAGGTTATTATATCTATTTGTGTATGATAAAATGCAACTTAAAATACTTCCATAGCCTTTTTTTTTTTTTTTTGCCAAGGTATGCTCATTGTTATGAGTCACCGTAATACTAAATCTGCGCTTTTTTCAAAAATAATCATGGCTCACCCTTTCGGCATAGTTTCTCAGAACAGTAAGGTGAATTATCTCTCATTTTAGCTCTGCGTAGTGGCAAAAAGCAAACTTAGAGACTGTACAACAGGAAATGTAAGGTATTTAGTATTGCAGTGGAATGGAAATGACCAAAAAAGGCACATAACCTCATCCCATGCAGGGTTTCATTCCATCCAGCCAGTTAATTAATTGATCAAAGATAATACATTTTAGAAGCCCACAGTTGGAAAGCCTGGTTTTCTAAAGCTGCCATTTAAAAACTAGAACCAAGTCAGTGACATCACGTATTGCACATAAAGGAGCATATGGAATGTGTACAGAGGCACCGTCTCCTAGCAAAGCTGTGCTGGAGGGAGATCCTGGTCCAACAGCCGAAGGCCACGCAGCAGCGGAGCGCCTCTCCGCTGCGGGAAGGACTGCGCTGCAGGTAAGGCAGAATTCGGAGGGCTGAGTGACCAAACTGCAGGTGCTGGTGCTCACATCGCTGATTGCTTGCATGAGTTTAGCTAAATCACCTTAATCCTTCCATTTGCACCCCTGAAACTTCAGATTTCCTTGCTGAGATTCCTTTGGCAACTTTATGTCCTCTTGCTGCGCATATATATGTATGCGGGGGGGTGTGTGTATCTGTCTGTCTCTGGCGTATAACCAGGCGAGGGTCTGACCTCGGCTGAGCCTTCCTAGTGCTCCTGTAATACAAATAATGAGGCCAAAACTACCAGCTTTTCATGCAGGAAGGATCTCAAAACCAAAGAAATTTTGTTCTGACATTTCTCAGGGTTAATGAGCTGAGAAATGGGTCACCGGAGGCTGAAACCATCTGCCGCTGAGCGAACGGGACCTTCCTTCCCGGGGTGCTGGGTTGACGGGACCATCGCTGCCCCGACAGGCAGCGACTGGCCGCAGCGGCTTTGTCATCCCAAGGGAAAGGGACATAAACGGGAGGGCTGCAGGTGGCGAAGGGTGAGGGGTCCCTGCCACAGTGCTCTGCGTCCGGCTTGGTTGCGGTAGGGAAAAAGCCATTCGTAAAGTCGCTGGGACCCCATATGCGCAGAAACACCCATGGGAATACATCAAACCACAGCGGTCCCGCTTCTGCGGCCCAACGTTTGTCCCTCAGGCCTTCCTCGCCCGGGCTGAGGAAGCACCAGCGTGTGAGGAAGCCAGCAGTGTGCCCAGGTGGCCAAGGAGGCCAACAGCATCCTGGCTTGTATCAGCAATGGTGTGGCCAGCAGGAGCAGGGCAGGGATGGTGCCCCTGTGCTCGGCACTGCTGAGGCCGCACCTCGAATGCTGTGTTCAGTTTTGGGCCCCTCGGGACAAGAAGGACATGGAGGTGCTGGAGCGTGTCCAGAGAAGGGCAACGGAGCTGGGGAAGGGTCTGGAGCACAAGTGTGATGGGGAGCGGCTGAGGGAGCTGGGGGGGTTTAGCCTGGAGAAGAGGAGGCTGAGGGCAGACCTTATCGCTCTCTGCAACTGCCTGAAAGGGGGTTGTGGTGAGGTGGGGGTCGGTCTCTTCTCCCAAGTCACAGTGACGGGACGCAAGGAAATGGCCTCAAGCTGCGCCAGGGGAGGTTTAGATTGGAGATTAGGGAAAATGTCTTTACTGGAAGAGTGGTCGGGCTCTGGAACAGGCTGCCCCGAGAGGTGGGGGAGGCACCGTCCCTGCGGGCGCTCAAACACGGTGCGGCCGTGGCCCCGGGGGTGTTGGGCCGGCGGTCGGACCGGACGGTCCCAGAGCTCTTTCCCAACCCTACCGCCTCCGTGACTCTCCGCCATTCCAAGCGCGGGCGCAGCGGCCCTGCGGGCGGGGGGCGCGGGCGGCCCGGCCTCCCCGCGGCGGCGGCGCGCGGCCTCCCCCGTGAGGCGGCGGGCGGGAGCGCGGGCGGGCGGCGGGAGCCCCGCCGGCCCCACCTCGGGCCGTCTGACGCGCGTTGCCATGGCCACCGGTTTCCGCTACCGTGACCGGCGGGGGCGGGAGGGAGGGGCGGGCCCGCTTCAGCACCGCGGCCGCGGACAGCAGCGGCGGCCCCGGCTCGGCGGCGCCTCTCCCGCGCCGGAGCGGCGCCGGGGCCCTGCGGCGGAGGGGAGGGCTCGCCCCGCACGGTAAGTCCCGCGGGTCTCCCCCTTCCCCCGGCGCCCCCGGGGCCGGCCGGCGAGCCCCGCCGGTGCTCCCCGGGCCGGGGGCGCGGAGCGGAGCGCGGCGGCGGGCGCCGCTCCCGCGGCCGGTCGGGCAGCGCTGGCGGCGGAGGGGAGCGCGGGACGGAGCGCGGCGGTGCTTCACGGGCCGGTGCGCGCCGGCTCCGTGGGAAGCGGCTGGTCTGAGTTAGAAAACTTTGCAAAACCCGGAAGGGTTGCCTCGGGTTGGGCCTTCCGCCCCTCTTTGAAAGCCGTTTTCCCTAAAAACTTCATCAACTGATACAAAAAGCAGTTTGGCAAATTGGCAGTGATTGGGGGGGGGGGGGGGGGGGGGGGGCTGTCATTGCGCGCGAGCTCTTTACTACGAGCGTTCATTTGCATGAATCCTACAAACTTGCTGAATTTTGGGCAAGCCCTGCCTCACCAAATTAATAGTAGAAGTAGTAGAAGCGTGGTACTCACTGCTTGCTGTCCGATTAGACGCTGGAAGCTCTGTCGTCGCATCTAGACAGCATAAAGTAGCCCTAGCAGCTCAGGCCTTTTCCAGGTATTTGGAAGGGGCCGCCGGTGTTCCCCAGCGAGGTCAGAGCCCGGAGGTGACGGTCAGGCAGCGAGCTGGGATTCTGTGCCCGAAACTATTTGGAAGAGCTCTTCAAATAAGTATGCCTGTGTGCAAAGCAAAACTGGTTTCCAGCAACTCCGGGCCAGTCTCCTGTGTCTTCCCAGCCAGGAAATCCCTCTCCTGTGGTCACTGCCTTCTCCCATTCACAAGCATGTCTCTCTGATACATCTGTTAAGCCAGTGCAAGTCTTTAACCGTATTTATTATTCCATCTAAAAGAGCATGGTTGACTACACAGGCACACACATTGTCTTCCGCGTGCTGCATTAACAGTAATGGTTTGTTCATGGCTCCCATAAAAAGCAACAAGGTAGGTATGAATAATGATGTGGATCACTCTTAAAGGCCAAGAAATGAGTAATTAATGAAAGTGAATTGAGAGCAGGGGCTCTCCCACACTTTATGCTCTTGTGTCCTGCTTAAACTGTAGAGTCAGTTGTGGCTTGTGTATGTCCCATTCAGAAATGTAAAAATGATCCCCTTGTCCCTTCATCCTCCCGTGTGCTGTGGCTGCAGCATCCGGCAGTAAGGAATAAGGGCTGGATGCTTGGAGGGGAGAATAGCAGAGTCTGGATTATACCTTCTCCTCCTCTGTATCTTAGCCCTCTTGCATTCCCACTGCTTAGTTTAAAGAGAACAGCAGTAATTCCTTTAATTTGCAGTTGCTGCAGACCTCTGAACTCATGGTAGTGTTGCTTGCACACCATCCCTGCTCATCTATGCATTAGAGGCATAATTTTACAGTGAATTTAGTTTTGTTGCCTCATTAGGCATCAGACATACAGCACTGTAGTAAGGACTATGTGCTCTGTAAAGATTCAGCTGCCAGAAAGAGAGACGTCTCACGTCGACCCTAGCGAGCAAAGGCCTGAACTTAAATTCCTGCCCTGGAGAGTCTATAAACAGCTCCTGCTCAAGTTCAGAAGCAACTGCTGATGCAATAGAGTCCAATAATTTATGAATCCACTATAAATCAGGGAGAGATAAGGGGACAAGTTCCTTGAACAATCACATGGACATCACATAGAGATTGAGTTATTTTGGAGAGTAAATTAAGCAGCATTTAGGAAATCCATTCATTAATTAACACTGCTTGAAGGAATGAAATTCTACCCCTGTTTTCAAAACGCTCCTAATTCAGATTGGTTTTGTGGCCTCCCTCGTTCTGGGCTCTGATGATCAGACTCCATCCCCAGCTGGAGCTCTGGGACCCCTGGGTGTGAATCAGGGCTCCTCACCTCTTTGGTCTGTGCCATCAGCGCTTGGCCATGGCAAGGAATGAAAATGTTGGTACCTTGTGCTCTGCTTTGCCTCTTTCATTCATGTTGAGCAGCCCTTGGTGGGTCACCAAGGTTATTGACTGTTTGTTGAGTTCCCAGTACCTTGATAGTCATCTGCATATGGGAATAGAATTTGTCTTATGGATTTAAGGCATAGATATATGTCTTACATGTCATAGATATATGTCTTACATGTCATATATGTCTTACACATCTATGTTTAATTCCCGCTGGTTTTAATGGATGAAGCTCAACGAACGGTTACAAGATTAGTAGGCAAACTCGAAGTCAAATTTCACCATCAAACTATAAGGAACATGGGGTGAGGGATGGTCCACACAGAGTGGAAGTGAGCTCAGAATTTGTCTTAACTGAAGTCAGATGCCCAACTGTGCACATACCGGGCCAAATCTGATCTCATTTACACCAGAGTAATTGCTGGTGTGAGAACTGAATTTATGCCATTGGGATTCAAACATAAAAAAAAAAAAAAAGAAATCTTTTGAAAGTTACAGCCTGGCTTTTCCCCTTTGCCACCACAATCTTCATGCAAAAATAAATATTCAGAGCATCAGTACAGAATCTAAGATACCACAGGGAGTCACCAACGTACCTATTGTCTACTGCCATGCAGAATTAGAGTGCAGTACATCAAGGGAGAACATAGGTAGCTGTAAAATTTGAGCATAATATTGAACATGGTTTCTTCATGTTGCAGAATTGCTCACAGATAAACCATCATCTTGGGTTTTTTCTAGCCAAGTTATTTTTGTGGCCCTAAAAACTGTTTTTTTCAGTACATATTTACAAAAGAATGGTTGTCCTCCATAAAACACTATAAACTGGTACAGCAGATGTCAATTTATGTCAACATCAGCTGATTTTCTTCTCCATTACCCTTTCTGCTGGATCTTTGCTTACCTAGCAGGACCCGTCTTCTTGACATCCAATGTCATGTTGAATATTTTTTCACATTTGATGATAGAAAGCTTGACTCAGTCTTTCTCAAAAATTGGTGTAATCATCCACCTGATGGTCATTATGCATTATTGATAGTGATGGAAAAATCACGAATACACGCATCTTTGCTGCAAGGCCTTAGCCTTTTCCTTTGGTTTATCATCGCTTTATCTTCTCTCTGCATTTTAGTAATAAAGTCAACGGTGACATTTCAAGCTGCCTTCACTACGCAAGGGTAGCAGTACCGTGGTCCTGGTGCTGCAGCCATAATCCTTTTTCCTGATGTAGTTTGAGTGGAGTTAGGCAGTTTTTTACTTTATCACAGAACTCTAGAAAACATTTCAGTTATCAAAAAGCTATTTTCAAGGGGAATCCTAGCTCTTACTGATACAGAATTAAACATAAACTCTTGTACAAGTGCTTTGAAGTTAATAAATAATTCATATTTTTTTCCCCACTTTCACGATGTAACTCATGAAGTTGGGAAAACAGCATTAAAAGGAAATCCCACTACTGTGTTGTGTAGTCAGAGAATAACTTTGTAATATAAGTATGGAAATTAATTCATAAAAATATGAATTATATGCTCACATTCTAAACACAAATAGCAATATAAATGAACAGTGGAAGACACAGTAATCTCTGAACAGGAGCCCATCTTGCCTTCTTATCAGTTCTGTGAGACAGATTTCTGTGGAGCGTGCCAGCCAAGCCTGGTCCAGGACACAGAAGTTTTTTCCAACTCAATTTAAACTCGCCACTTGCAGCAGCAGTCATGAAGAGCCTTTATTCAGAGGGATCCTAGACTGCTTAACAAATCAACCTGGAGCCTGTGCCCAGAGTTCATGTCTTCTGCCATAAAACGAAAATACTTCTGGAGTGAAACAGTATAATTGCTTAATAGCAAATACTTTTATAAAATATGCAGAGCAGAGCAGGGATGCGGAGAGGGCTTTATGGAACATGAGTGCATTTGTCTTCAGCTTTCTGGCTCACCCCAAGGGAAACTCTCCAAATCCATTGTACTACTGTATGTATTATCACCATCCACTCTTGATACTTCAACGGCTCAGTACTGATTCAGAAGGAAAAAAAAAAACCTGTTGCATTGACTGAATGAACTAAATGCAGCTTCCAGCAAGGCACAGCATTTTTTGGTATGAACAGTAAAAAAAAGGAAGCCATTCAATTTACTGTGCATGTTGTGTTGCAACCCTCTCAAAACAGACACCACTGCAAACCTGGCGGTATCCCCTAATGCTTTCATGACCGAGGCCGTCCCACAAGACAGGTTCTTGGGGACATTCTGCCACTTTTGTAACTCGCCGGGTCTCCCTTAGTGCAGATAAGGGGAGGAAGCCTCTGGAGAGTTTCTGAGGCAAGCCTTGACTTCGTAACGCCCTCTATCCCCTGAAAACAACCTGGAATTAGGACTGTAATGGCACACTGCATGGCTCATCCCTCTTCCTCTGGCATTTGAAGAGGAGAGATAATTATGAAGATGGTTAATAGATGGAAAGGGAGGATTGTTTCATTCTTTACCTTGCCTGCTTTCGTTGCAGTTTAGTCATAATAACGAGAGTTTTTGATCAGTGGGCTTCAGATTGAGTCACTGGTATCTCAAGTGAGTAAATAGATTTTAGTATTATTCTGAGGAGCTAAGCAGAGCAATCATGCGCTGCTCTTGGAAGCTGGCAGGCAGAAAGGGGGAGGCAAACATCTCTGGAAAGGGGAGAGGATCCTTGGCGCTCATTCTTGCCGGCTCGGGGGGATCACCTTGAAATGATGAGGTGTCCGAGCAACCTCCGCGCTCCCTGAAGCCCATGGGAGATGCAGGCATCCGATAGGTTTGAGGGTCAATATGCCTCATGGTGGGACCTGGGAGTGGGGGCACCCAGAAGCAGTGACTGACTGGGAATGTGCTCTCAAGCAGTGTTCGTGGCACGGCGTGTCAGAGGGGGAAACCCAAGGCGCAGAGTCATGCGTTATCTCCTAGACCCTGCTGGTTCTCATTATAGTCTTTTACTCATTATGCACAGAGACACAAGGGTAAAAGGCTTTGAAATGAGTTTGTTGGTGCATATCATCAGAATTCACACTCTGAATTCAGAAATAGGAAAATATTATCTTTGAGGTACAAGGTAATTGTTGACATAGTCATTTTTATTTTTGTTTTCACTTCAGTTAGAAAAATCCTGGAAACCGCGAGTAGAGAATAATGAAATGATGCACTTTTTCCTGTAATGACGGAGCCAATAAAAGGAAGCCATTGAGAATAATGTCCCAACAGCCAAAGCACTTCATCAATCTCAGCTGCTGCTTTTATGGACTTATTACATAATAATGGGTGTTCTTCTACAAAAAAATATAAAGGTCTCTCTCTCCTTCCCCTAAGGGGAAGACATTAATTCTACTCTGGTGTTAATCTATTCTATCATAATGATATATCCATTAATGGATATCATATATCCATTAAACCTTCCACCCTCACACAGAGAGAAATAACAATAGTTCACTGTTAAAAAGACTAAATGATGGCTTTTTTTTTTTTTGTAAGTAACTGATTATATATTTGTCTGACTTTTCCTCCAGGAAGCCAGACTCCACGTGCTGAGACTCTTTTATCTAAGCGGTCCAGAACCTCTTTTCCATGTCACGTAACCAGACTAACCAGAGCTCAGCCCTTACCAGACTTAACCCTTTATTCCCAGCTGCAAACATGAGCCATCACTGCACGGATTTGGGGAGCAAGCTGGAGAACATGCATTCGTTCCATTAGTAGCCCACCATGAGTTGGAAAGCAAATGAAAGCTGCAGACGGGTCCTGGCACAGCAGGCCACAGAGTGAGGAAACCAAGTACTGGGCTTCTGGCAGCAGTAAAAACAGTGCATTCAGTGACAAAAATCTGACTGCTGTAGCATGGAGAAATAACCCATTCTTAATAAAATTAATAATATAGTCCATACCTCCTTGGGCTATTATTTCAGCTCTTCCTGCAGATCGCACATATATTTACACTCAGGTCATACTTGCAAGGTTATCTTTACTCAGGAGCGTATATACTTTCAGCATAAAAGATGAGACTGTGGAGCACAACTCAGCAACAAGGAGTAGATTCACATGTCTGTCAAATCATACAGTGGGCAGGGTCCTACTCGGGATAGATTAAGGAACCGTATGTAGGTGCTATGAACTTCGTGGGATGAGGTGCTGGAATGGATGTCTTTGAAGGAAAGCCTAAAAAAGACTACCTAGCTGTCAGCACCTCTTTGAAATGAGAAATATAAAAAAGTGCCTTTGCAATAGCATCCAAATATTTTAAAAAATAGTTGTAATTCCAGCCAGTCAACGGGCCATGCAGTGCATGGAAATTCCAGTAACAGGCTGAATCCTGGGCTTACTGTAAATGAACCAACAACCTAGTCTGCCAGGAAACAAGACCTTCCTGTCATTTGCACACATTTTTAAAAAGAATAGGAAGCCACTACACAATTCATAATATTTAATTTTGCTGAGTTATTATTAGTTCTATTTTTTTTGTATGATTCCACTATGTTCCTGCTAATTTACATGTCTATTAATAGTATTAAATTCTTATTCAAAATCCCATAGAGAAAATAGCAAGTTTATTAACATCCTTGCAGAGGATTAAGTATGACCTGGAACGCCGAGTCTTTATAAGCTCTTCTGTGCCTTTCCACTGCTTTTACCTTGTCATTTCCAACTTCAAAGGCTATTGTTATGACTGCAGGACTGCCAAGTTGTAATGCATGATTCATTATGTACAGCAGGTGACTGGTAGTTAACATTCATCTGAAAATGAATGTTATTGTTTGTTGGGGTTTTTTTTCTTGCAGCTTTCCCTGGGAGGTTCGTGGTTTTGTCAGTGACAAGATGACAATTCATATTTTTGCCAAAGGATCCAGTGAGTCATCCTATTAACGCCACTGAAATACATGCTTGCCAATTGTCCTGCCACGGTAAGTCTGTGGGATTTTGCATTCTCTCTGGAAACGTAATTGAGGAGTTAGTCCATAGTATGCATTTGGTAGTACAAACAATCTTTACCTAAAGCAGTAACTTCTCAGTGATGACCACAGCCCCAAATATTGCATATCACACCTATTTTTTTAAAAGTTATTAAAGTATTGTAGAGCGAATGAGAAGACTGACTGTGCCTCATACCATGCTGTTTACAAGGACTTGTTTTGTTTGAACCTGGAAGCCATGTAAGAAGAAACCTCATGTGTTGTGGGAACTGATACAAAGGCATAATATATCTGGCCTTGAAAATGTTGCCCTGTGAGGGGATTCACATGCAGCTAAGAACAAGTGTACTGTGAGTCATGATGGAAAAATTCAACATCCAAAAAACCCCAAATCTCCAGGATGACATAACATGGATTATGTATTCGTACTGGTTGCCCAGATTAAACTCCTTAGTTATTTTGTCCCTCCTGAGAACTCCCAGCTCATTGAGCCAATGTCCAGTAATGTTCCAGCAGAGGTGTAGGCTGCTTGGGTCCTTTTCCCAGCTTTGTGCTATAGGAGAGTACGGCTGCCCTTGGGCTGTACTGCCCTGTGGATCGTTGTCATTTGGGAGAAGGGGCGGTGCAGGCCGGTACATGACTCTGTTGCTTTTCCCTGTTCCTTGGGTTGGGTTGGAGAAAAGGTAGGACACATTTTTGCTGATAAATCCCTACCTTCTTTTCTGCTTACTTGTTCTGCCCTTGAAGGTGACATTCTGTGGCATAGTCCGAGCAAAATGCTTTCTGCTTAAGTGTGTTTTGCGCACCGTGCAACCTTATCTCACAGGAGAAGAGCATATGGCCTTGAGTTATTATTTGTTATTTCAGGGTAACTAGATGGTAACTGTACTGAAAACTTATGGCAACTCATGCGTTATCTCTTGATAACAGGATAAATAAACAGTATCTTCACTGCATGCATTAACATTAATGGAAGGAAAAACTCATGAAAAACACTGTCAAACATAGTTTAAATATGTCCCTATTTAGGATGCCCCAGATGCTTTACTGCTTCTACTTGTCTCATATGCATTTAAATTATGACTGGGACTCCTTCCACATTTGACATTCTTGCCTCCAGAGCTAACACCAGCTGTAGTCCTTAAGTCAGTGAGCATGCAAAATACTTTAAAATGTCCAGCTTAATAGAGAAATGTATCTTGGAATTAAAATAAAGCTTTAGCAAGATATCAGGGGAATCATTAGTGATGCACATAACGTGTATGCAGCAAAACCAATACAGAGATCTAAGGGGAGAATTGCAATAGTTACTTTGAGCTTCTCTGGGGTAACCCCCAAAAGCAAGGCCACTACGGCAGCTGACAAGACATTTTGCCTGATCTGTAAAAGATCCCTTCGCAAGCGATCTCAAGTGCAAACAAAGAAAAGACAATTGGAGCATTAACGTATTCTGTATAATCGTTGTAAAACAGACAGATAGGGGAGCAGATAAAAGCAAAGGGAAGAGAATGGAGCTAACACAGCTGCACAAAAACTATTTCAGATGTGTTCTGTTTGAGAACGCCAGCACGTTGCAAACCCTTTGAAAATACACTGAAGCAACATTATAGAGGGTGTAAAAAGAGAATCTTAAACAGTTTATTGGTAAAATATGAGCTAAATTTGATGAGACTGTCCTCTAGACTGTAAGTATCTGTTTCTATGGAACTTATATGGGACATGAAAGCTATGGTTAGCGTGGCAGATTTTCTTTATTCAGACGTAAAGCCAGATCTGCTTTTATTTTTGTTGATAAAGCCGGTGTATGGCAGACTGCTGAGGTAGTAAACTAAATCTTTTGCCATCATTGTAAAACCAAACGCATAGTTGTTTGGTCCAAACCCTGCTGAAGAAAATTAGAGCCTCTCATTTCTATATAAAATAAATAATAAAGATTTGCAAAACTGTGTTTAATGATCCCGCAATAACTAAACATTTTTCCACATTGCAACCACTTCATCAGCTGAAGGTGACCACTCAAAGACAAGTTGGAACTTGAACCAGGGAAATATTTTTCTAACCTTATAATAAGGATAATATATCACAAAACTTGACTAGGTCTGATCCGTTTTATTCCTTGCCTCTCTAGCCAGTATATGTAAAACATCCTGAAAACTACTTTTCCTCATCACTTTATCTGGCAGAGATCTTAAATCAGGCAGGATTCAGGGTCCATTGCAGTTTATAGTAACATTTTAAATCCCATAAACAAAAACCTAAGAAAAATCAGTAGGAGAGAGTCTCAATGAGTTACAAATGCTGATGAAGTGAGGAAAAACACCCCCCTCTTTTCAAGACACAATTTCAAAGGTTATTTGTTCCTTTCCCTGCCACGGTGCTAGCGTTTATGCAGCCTTCCTTTTGCCCATGTACAGACTTTAAGATAGGAAAACAGTGAATGTGAAGCACATGAACTGCTTTTAGGGATTCGTGTGGAAGAAGTTACAGAAACTGAACTCTTTGACAGGGTGCAGCAGGGCAGACCTGGGGAAGGCTGGGACCGTGGGTGCCGGCGAGGAAGAGCTCTCAAAGTCTGTGTCACGTATATGGTTACCCTAAGTGGCACAATGCTGCTGGCAAAGGGGCAGTGAGATATAGCTGCCTCCAGGGATCATCCTCCGTTGCAAACATCACCAGTTTCCAAAGAATGAAGTGGTTTTCCAGCCTCTTTTCCCATTAACCGACCCAACCCCAGCACTTGCTTGTGTTCAGCTTTGTCTGGCTGCTGTGGTCACACGCAGTGAGTTGCCTTCCCTTCAGCCCTTGATCTCTCTTGTTTTATACAGTGCTTTGACTAATTATAGCTTCAGTACTGCTGCTGATTTATTGTAACTGAGGCTTACTTGCATTAATAATAACTCCTGACGTTAGCCTGAGCACCTTGGTAAATAAATTTGCCACTGCTTTAAGAAATAAGTCTCCTAATGGCTATAAAATTGCCTGAAAATTGTTCTTGTTGCCAGACAAGATTAAGGAAAAGAAGAAGAGAAAGTCCTTCTAGGAAAGTGCAGGGTTACATACTGGGTTGCAAACTGGAAGCAAATTAGTAAATAAAAATAAAAAAAAGTTTATTTAGGTCTATCTGTAAATTAATTATACTCTTGACAACTTAATTCCTGTTTTTCCTGGGACATTTTCATTACTTGTCAAAGTTGAAGGCATTATTTCAGAACAGAATTCTTAGTACTCATCCTAAGACATTTCTCAGACATTAATGTTGAGGCTCTGAACTCACAAAGGATCACCGGACTTTCCAGGAATCACTTTAGAGAAATGACATTTTGAGGTACGACTCCTCGACACAAAAGAGAGATTTACTGACATTACGTCTTCCTGTCATTTTTAAATCTTGGCATATTGCAATAAAATCTAAAATAACTAAAAACATGGAGCAATAAAGGAAGGATTTCTAAGCTTATTTAGGGATAATTCCATCTTCTGACTTTCAGAAAGTGTTTGAAGAGGGTCCCTCTGCTAAAAAAGGGGATTGAATTTCAACATTCCCTTCTCTAAGCCCTTTCTTTTACATCACAGCATTAACCTTAAAAAGCTTTCTCAGTTTTTCAATACCAGACAAACCACATAACAAAACCTGCTGCTTATACAACAATTCTGACAACTATAAATTTGCTAGTAGATCGTTAGAGCTGGCCTACCATAATCTGATGTATCAATAACACAGATGTCAAACATTGCAGTAAAAAAGTTTACACAAAAACCTCTCCTCCCAACCTTCTCACTCCACCCAGTGTTGTGCTGTTTCCGAAATTCACAGTGGCTTTCTCTAACAGCTGGTTTTGATAATAAAAATGTACTGGGATGTCATAAGGGCTATGAAGGATGGATTGAAGTTTTTCATAATAATAGTTTGTGATAATAAAGGAATAAGCACGGGATCATAATAATAAATAGCTAATGGGAAAGTCATAGACATGTAAAGCGGGCAGTGCTATGGATGGCGATTTCTCTCCTTTTCAGTTCAAATGTCCTGTCTTCTAAATGCCTGCAGGAATGTGTGCGTACAAATATATATATAGTTACATGTTATGTATATGGAGTTATATACTATGTAAAACAATGCCAGGAACAACATGGTTGCGCCAGAACTATAGGACCGAATCCAAGACTTTCACACCGTCAATTCAGTGGCAATTAAACTCCCAACTTCGGTCATGATTTAGCCACCTTTTAAAGCATGTGTTTAACTTCAAACATATGGTTAGTTCCATTCTTTGTAATGAGGCCAGAAAGGTGCTTCAAATTACATATGCTCTTGATTAGCTTACTTGGGAGCTGAAACTAGAGTCGAAGTACGTGAAAAATAGCTCTGTAATATTCCCAAGCCATTTGTTGGTTCACAAGTTACTTGAAATTACTAAAATATTCCAGAATGTGGAATCTGAAGGTGAGGGAAGGAAAATATATGACAACATACATATGTAGTCACTACTGATTAAGAAACAACAGCGTAGACCTTTTGGTCGTGTTATTAGTCAGTATGATTCTACTTTATTCTTGAGCTTTAGCTGGAAAAAAATTGTTTTAGCCATCTGTCTGCAGAAACATTTCTCAACGCTGCAGCGGTGTGTTTCCAGTGTTGGCAGATACCCGAAAGTCACTCCTTTCACAGGGTTCGTGGCTCGTGAGCTGTTTCAGATTGCACCTGAATGCCACCTGAGTTTCCCATCTCCGGTCACTTTTCTTCAGTCCCTCCAAGCTCCAGCTTCGCATCAGCCCGGCTGGGAGACACAGCTTTGTCTGGGCAGCAATCCCGATTGCTGCCTTCTGAGAAACAGCCATCTACCTACAACAGATTTCATAGTTTTTCTGTGGAAAATAGATTATGAAGTTCAGTGTCGTGGTATAATTCCTATCCTGCTTGCATGCAGTTTTAAAAAATACAGTGATTAGTTTTATTTTTCTTTTAGGTGCTCAGGTAGTGTTTCAACAGCAATGATCTAAACCCTGCTTGCTATGTAACAAATACTTTATTGCAATTATTTTTAAATTATTTTCAGTGTCCCTGAATTCTCTCTGAACTAAGCTTGCACAAACCCAACAGAAATATTCTTAAAACAATCCTTAACTAAGACATGCAACATTAAAGGAGAAAGCAAAATTACAATGTTTGTGCAGAAGAAAAGAAATTCCTTTCAGTAATCAAAGTTGTTTCCAGTCTCCATACCTCCATCTATAAGATGTGTGAACAGCAGCTTCCTATGGGATGTCCATGTCTGACTAGAACAGTCAAGAAAGGCCCAAAATAACTGTTGACTAAAGAATTTTTGCTCTCTTGAGCGATGAAGAAAGGTCCCGCTATGTCCATAAATGTTCTCTTCCTTCACCTGTAGCTCAGAGCAGCACACGCAGCTTCAAACCCAACGCCCTGAGACACAGCAGCCAAGCACTGGGGTTAACCAGAAAGTTTTCAGTAAATCACAATATCTGCCCGTGAGTTATCATGCGATTTATGAAAGAGTATTGAAAAATGGTACAATAGGATTCAGGAATAAACCTTTCTGATTAACCATCTGAGCATTAACTACCCCAAAAGAACTGAGGAAGTGTAAGCAGGCAAGAGGGGACACAGCGTGAAATGATGCCCATGGATTCTGGAAGGTTTTTAGCCTTCTGAACGCTTTCTGTTCTGTAACACTGACATTAACGTCAGGAGACAGTAGGATGAAGATTTGCATCTTTCATTACACCTTAGACACCTAATGTCCAACAATCTTTTTTGTAGTTCCTTAAATGCACTTCTTATTTGCTTACTGTAATCACACCTAATTATATAATTGTAAGACTGTGTTTAATTATATGCACAGTATACATAAATAAAATTTAAAAAATAAAGCATTCAGATTCCCATTAGAAAAATTTACTTAAAATAAAGCTTGCATGTTAGAAACATTTTTAAAACCAGTATTGTGGGGTTTGCACATTTTTTCCCCTCATTGTAAAATGTAAATAAATGCTAAGGTCTATCTGATTGCTAAATACGATGATATGTGGACAAGATATAATTTTAAACTGAGGAATTCCAGAGCCTGAGCTTTATCCCATGTATTCTACAGGTACTTCTTTACAGGCTTTCTTGAGAAGTTTTAGAGATCAGGGCAGACTGGAAGTGGTTTTCTTAGCGATTCTGCAAACCATAGCTTGCAGCATTGGTACATTAACATAGGAACATGGTTAATGGCTTAGAAGGAAAAGATTTTGCCTCAGAAACGTAGTGGAAACAGCTTAACAATTATCGGATATCCAGTTCTTAAAGCGTAACAAGTGGTATTAAAGGGTGCATGTGTATAGATGCTCCACAGAGACTAAAGTACACCCAAGGCATATGGCTAGATAAACAATGAGCATGTTGCATCATTCCTGCTTTTTAAAAAAGCTTCCTGGTCTTCCAGTAGTTTTAAGTACACAGGTCACGGAAGATAGAGGGAGATTTCTAGGCAGGACAGAAAGAACAAATTTGCTCATTTTGCTCATTTTAGCTCTTCACAGTGAAATTTATTTGGAGTTTCATTATAACCACCAAGTATTTCATGTTATTAACCTTCGAGTAGTTTTAAATGAAGTCTGTATGGTTTACTGCATTCACTTTGAGTCATGGATTATACAATAACACAATGGTTTCTCAGCAGGATTAAAACCTGAGTACATTAAAATTCAATTAAAAGCCTGTGACAAGTGCGGTGGTTGACTCAGACCATTAACTGGGATTGTGTCTCTCTAAAATGAACTGCTTTGTCACTGCACCAAAGAAGGAAGATATATGTTTGTTATGGCGTAGTGAAATGTCGGGCTCTCTTGTATTTGAGCTAGTTCTAACCTTTTGCTCTTAATTTCCGTTTCTCCCTAGTTAGCCAACCGACATCACAATGACTGAGGATTTAGACCACAGATTCAGTAGTCTCACCTGGGATCAGATTAAAATCCTGGATCAAGTTTTAGCTGAGGTAATACCTATTCATGGGAGAGGAAATTTTCCAACACTGGATGTGAAGCCAAAGGATATCATTCACGTGGTGAAGGAACAGCTCATTGAAAAGCAAATCAATGTTAGAGATATCCGCCTGAATGGTTCGACAGCAAGCCACATCCTAGTAAAGCAGAACGGAACCAGTTACAAAGACCTAGACATCATTTTTGGGGTGGAACTTCCAAGTGAGCTCGAGTTCCAGGTTGTTAAGGAAGCAGTGCTGAATTGCCTATTGGACTTCTTGCCAAAATGTGTTAATAAGGAAAAAATCACTGCTCAGACCATGAAAGATGCCTATGTACAGAAGATGGTCAAAGTCTCCACCGACCACGATCGCTGGAGTCTCATCTCGCTGTCAAACAACAGCGGCAAGAATGTAGAATTAAAGTTTGTCAACTCGCTCAGGCGGCAGTTTGAGTTTAGCGTGGACTCCTTCCAAATCATACTGGACTCCATACTAAATGTTTACAGAGCAACAGACTACAAACTGACAGAAGACTCTCACCCCACTGTCATCGCCGAGAGTATGTATGGAGACTTCAACGAAGCAATGGTCCACTTAAAATGCAAACTGATTTCCACAAGGAACCCAGAGGAAATCAGAGGAGGTGGCCTCCTGAAGTACAGCAATCTCCTGGTTCGTGACTTTAAGCCAGCAGATGAGGCTGAAATTAAATGTCTGGAACGTTACATGTGCTCCAGGTTCTTCATTGATTTTCCAGATGTTGCTGAGCAGCAAAGGAAAATTGAGTCATATCTTCGCAACCACTTCATTGGGGAAGAGAAAAGCAAGTATGACTACTTGATGACTCTGCGTGGAGTAGTAAACGAGAGCACAGTCTGTCTCATGGGACATGAACGAAGACAAACTCTGAATATGATCACAATTCTGGCTTTAAAAGTACTCGGAGAACAAAATATCATCCCAAACGCAGCCAATGTAACATGCTATTATCAGCCTGCTCCATATATCAGTGACAGAAACTTCAGCAATTACTACATTGCTCACGGACAACCACCTATCATCTACCAGCCATACCCATTTCACATACAAATGCAAAGCGGCATGGTTTAGGAACACAATAACCTCCTCAGCACTTACACTCCTCTCTCTTTCCAGTTCTCTCCGTAATAAAGGCCTCATTAAAGCAAGTTTTATCATCACTTTTGATTTAAGGACATATTTTTGTGCAAGTTGCCAAAGTTATTTGGTTGATCAATGTCTAAATCACCGTTAAGCAGATTGTAAAATAAGTGGAATTCATGAAGTACGTATACCCCTATGTGTGTTTGGGCTATACTTTTTTTTTTTCAATGAAAACAGAAGAATATAAATTATTCTAATTTTATAAAATGAAATGCACTACGTTCTGGGTTCTAAAAAATTCTTAAGCAAAAGCTAAATAGTGTAAATGAAAAATTAAGCCAATAAAATACCTCTCAGTAGAAATGCCTGATTTTAAAAGTGATAGTGTTCTGGGTACATTAAAGTAGATCACCCGTCAGTTATACCCATGCAGTTCCAGCAACACTTATTTGCAGCACCTTTTGAAAACACGCATTGATGGGCTGTCTCTTGGTGGTTTGAGCGCTGCTTTACAGGCTCTGGTCTGATCACCCTTCAGGTCCAGTTAGAGACGTGAGGTCCCTCTCCTCACCAGAGTACTGGTTAGTAATGGCTAGCAGGAAACATCCTTACCAAAAGCAGACTCAGCATTTTTGTGCATCCAAAATTTCCACTGATCCGAGTGAGAGATTTGGCTGCTTAAGTACTGCAGTGTCGGACCCCTGGATCTGCCTCACAGATAATGAAAGTTGTAAGAGATACAACTCTTCTGATTAAATTGGTTGCGAAAAACAAGGTAACAGAATGAGAAAGAAGGTGAAAATTGAGCACATAGGGCCTGCTTTCTATTGCTAATTTGTTCTTGATCAGAGATGCTTTAATGCATAAAAAAACGGAGTCAGGAAAAAAAAAAAAAAGCCCAGGACTGCGTTGTTTTTAGGTGAATTAAAATAAATCCTTGGCAGTGGCATTTGAAAAAACATTTTATACTAGCAACATCCTGTATATGTTTAGATACCTGCACACATACACTAGTACCAAATGAAGATTTCTCTTACGATCAGGAAGTAAAACATTAGTTACAGGTTTTTGTGTGTGTGAGTGTTTACCAAAGATAAGTTTTAAACATGTCACATAAGTGCCTCCCTGTGCCAGTTGCTCCGTGACAGTCGTAGTGCTGTTGGCAATCATGCTGGAGAGCTCCTGAATTACGGAAAGGGAAACGTATGCCCTTGGTACTCCACCGTTGGGTCGCAAAGTGTTCGTAGCACTGCAGGTCAGAGAGACGTGCGCCATTTGCTTCAATATGAGCAGGTTTGGGACAGGTGGAGCTAAGGCGCTCTCACTGAAACCCCTTCGGTTTAGATGCTGAATACGGTACGAGAAGGACTAGCAATGAAAAGGAGACCTAGAATGGGTGCGGTAGTAAAATTGGAACAGCCGACTGGAAATGCAAGCGGTAGTTTCTTACATCTGATGCTTAACACGTCACTGTGTCGTACTAGGAGTTCATTACTGGTACATCACTGTGTGTCCTCCTCATATTTAAAAACACTGACTACATTTTATCTATTTACAACAGGTGTCAGGTCTTAGACATTTCTGCTATTTGGGAAAGAGTGTTTGGTTTATTTTACACAGAAATATGCTACATTCCACTATTTTAAATCAAACATTTCTAAAATTTCTAAGGTCTATGAAGTCCTATTGCCAGTGAAATGTAGCTTTCCTTTTTCCCATTATATGCCTGTACAGTAGAACAAAGAGCTGTTTAAAGACAACTTTGCTGATCATCATCACTAAAGTCAACTCTTTTCCGTAAAATATAGTGCAAAAACCAATGTTTCTGCAACATAAGAAGGGTATACTAACCTACTTGGAAGCTGATGCATTTTGTGATTTCTTTCATGAACATAGTACTATTAGTTTTGCTGATTGTTCAAGTATGTCCAATTCTGTGTCTAAAAGCACACCTTCTTTCACTGCCACTAGTATCTTTCCATTGGCTAAACTATATTTAATAAAATCGGCAATTCGAATTGCTCTGTTATCAGATATGATAACACTGTATTTGCATATAAGCACTTCTAGGGAATTCCCCGTCAGAAGCGAAATGGAGTGAAACATGGTGGATTTTTTTTTTTTTTGAGCTGCTGAGATTACAAAGGGAATTTAAATTTAGTTTAAATTTAGTTTGGTATTTGCCAAATTAAATAGCGCTGTGAAATTCTGTCCGAGCCTTATGTAGGTAATGTCCCTGCTAACACTTGTGCTTCACCACTCGGCTCGTGTGATCTGCAGGGCTGAAGAGCCAAAGGCTGGACTGGGCACAGCCGGGACTTTCAGATGAATCTGCGGGAGTTAGGCACCCAAATGGCTTGAGTTTCAGGAGGAACTGGGCTCCTAAACTCCCTAAATTTGTTTGAAAATCTTAGTCCGTCCGCATTGACCTGTGACCTTAATATAGTGTAGCTACACCAACTTAAGACTCCACTCCTGGTTTCCTTGCTTGCTGGGTGGAGAAATGGGTTAATCTTCTCAAGAAGGAGCATTTTCAACATGTCATGTACAGCCAGTGATCCATTACCCGGAGAAGTATTTCAAAAAGTTGTTTTTTAACCACCAAGTAGAAACACGTATCACCCTCTATAAAGGACTATAATTCTTTTTTTGAATCAGACATTGTGAACAGTGTCAGGAATGGTGAACTAGCTCTGGATTTGTATAAACCAGCCTGTCCGCTTGTACAGTAACTGTTTAAATATATGTATTTAATTCTGTTATATCTCTTTTTATACGTCCAGGTTAGATAAGGAAGGACTCAGCCAAAGTCCATGGAGTTAGTGGGAAGAACCCACCTAACTCTAGCAGGCTTTGTGTGAGACCCCGGAAAAGAGTAAAGGACTTACATGAGTACCTGCAGGTAAAGGTACAAAGACGTCAATATGCAAAAATGTCTCAGGTATGAATAAACCCTTTAAATTTATTGAAAAAGGTCTTGTCTTTCTTACCTAGAATTAGTTCAATTTTGAAGGTTAAGTGAGGTTTATGATTTTATGTATACTTACCTATATAAAATCTCACATATCTACACGTACACGGGCAATTAACACAATCTGATGGTTTTAAATGTTTTCTTCCAAAAGTTATATTGATACCTGGCAGCAGTATTTGACCTGGAGATTTTTTTTTCAAGGTACTAGTAATTCTGTACAGTAATATTAAAAAGGAGACGATGTGGTATAGACTGCTGCTTGCAAAACACCGATATCAATATGTAAGACGACATATTGTAACCTCTTCTCCAGTTGTCGCAGATTTTACTATGTGCAGATATAAATCTACAAAGAGTTGAGAGAGTTTCCTCAGTACCAGCCTCCTGAGCTTCATGTTTACATTATAATTATATCTTGTCATTACAATCTGTTCAACAACTATAATACCTGGAAATTGTAATGTTGATTTTATTTAATCACATAAAACTTCTTAAGGTTTACAGCTTAAAGTAATCTAATGTTGTCAGGACCTAAGTGTTAAAGTTTCAAGTGCTTTCCTGAAAAATGTCATTTGAATTTTGTGTTATATTGTAAAAGGTCTATTTGAAGCATATACTTTATGGTAGTTCCTTTAAAATGTAATTTGTGAGCTTTATACTCGACACATTACAAAGGTTTTTGCAACGGATAAAAGAAACGTAAAAGTGTTGAGATGTTATAGCGTCTGTTGTGTTACACTGAGCCTGCAGATCTGGGAAGTGATGGGTCTGATTTGCCACCGCGCCACTTCAATTTTCTAGCTGTGTAATTTGACTGATGTTAGGGGAGCTACATCAACATAAACTGGGAGTTACACAGGTGTGTGTTCAGTATGATTTGCAGAAATATCTGGAGAAAGGCCAGCAAAGAGAGTTTGGCAGGCCAGCCTGGTTCTTACAGCTCAGCTTTTGTTTGGCATGTTTTGCTATTAAAGTGCACGAATAGAAGGGTATTCAGGACAAAGCTGTTGCAGACAAAGGAAGAAGTATTTCACTTAATGTGCCATCTGAAGCTGTTGAAAAAAATATTGCAATGCTAAAACTGCGTACTAATCACACAAATTTGTAGGTCATTAGTCCACAGTGTTGACTAGTGCCTTTGGGCATTTGGGGAGCGATCATTAAAATAACTTTCTTGTTTAATGTATGGTTTGCTTGTAATACCTTCATTATTCTGGTTGGACATCAAGTCTAGCATGCAGACTTCTTCTAGCAGCCAAACTGGCATATTATAACTGCAAGAGTGCTAAAGAACCGGGTACGGTTCGTTAGGTCAATAAACCACCAACTCAAATTTACCACTGATCCTCTGTCAGACCTACACTGAAGGTTACAGAACAACTGGATGCTCATGAATATCTTTGATATATTTGAACGGCTCTATGCTAATTGTCAAACAGGCTTGTGTCAAATACTCACATTTTAAGTGCCTAGATATATATTTATATAATAAAACCATGACTGTCTGCTGGGTAAATAAAATTAATACTTAACTTGACAAATGATTTGACTTTACCTATGCCTAAAAATACCTTTTACCTATGCTGAATGCACATTCCCAAAAATCTAAACACATATTTATCCAGGCTGTAGAATTTCTGTCAAGTATGAACACGGCCAATGCCAGTGATGTTGGACCAAGGTCAGAGAAACTCCGACAAAATCTGCGTTTTCAGTTGGGCGACAACCACATTCATCAGAGTCAGATTTCTGGTTGCTTACTTGGATTTTTTGGGTTTTTTTTGATTTTGGGTTTGAGGTTTTTTTCATTGGTTGGGTTTTTTTATTTCATGGGCTGTATTTTGGACTACTGCTTATTAATTCAATCATACTTTAAAAAAAGGAGAAGACAATATTGTTCCTTCTTTCTGGGGATGTCAATACACTATTAGATCTTATAGACCCTCCAGTGCCTGACAGAGGAGGAGAAGGAATATGCCAGAGGTTTTAGCCCCTGTAAGAGCTTGGAAATTCCTGGCTTGAGTGTGTATTGCCTTTTAGCCTCTTGCAGTGTTGACTGTGCAGTAACGAGACTTGCTGCGGTTCTCATAGGGCAAAGATGCTGCCGTTTGGTGGAAATGGAGAGGAAAAGGGGCTGGGATTGGTGTGCCCTGGCAGTCTGAGGATGCTGGAGAGGCTCCCTCCTCCTCGCCAGCCCCTTCAAGCTGTGCCCCGAAGCCCCTTTGCGATCAGATGCCTGATGAGATGAAAGGGGTGGGAAGGGGAATGGCACTGTTGTACAGGGGAATCTGCAAATCTCTCTGCTTTAGTGACGCTCATAAATGGACTCAAAACGGTCTTCAATGTTTTACTACTTTGCTCCATGTGCGCGTAGCTGCTCCAATCAGCTATCCCTTGGGCAGCCGGTGCCGTCTCAGGGGAGGGCAGCGAGACACCCACAGACTGGGGAAACATTTTTATTCTTTTTTTTTTTTTTTTATAACATTGCTCAAAACATGCTCTTTCACCTATTTTTCATAGTGGAATGGATAATTTTTTGTAAAATCCTTTCCATTTTTTTAACCAGTAATAACCATTTAGTCATAATTTCATTTCCTGACTCTTTCTTTTCTTTTATGCAGCCAGATTTTTAATAGTCTACCTCTTAATAAAACAGTAAGTGGGGAAATGGGAACACAGCCCACACAGGGAGGTTTCCTTTCCTTAAACATTCACCAGACACTTTCCTGAGGAATTCAAAATCTAAGGAAATACATGAACGTAACGGAGGGCTGTTTCATCCCTGCCAGCCTCCATTTTTTTCTGCTCCACCAGTCTCCATCATTAAATACTATTTCATAAGCAAGTGATTTTCTTCTTACCAGCTGCTTCCATATTCAGCTCCATTTCATCTTGTACCATTGCAGAACCTGTGTTTCTGAAATCACAATTAGTTACCATGGAAAGCAATTCAATACTGTAATAATTACACTCGAAGGCTGCTCACTCAGCTATGTATTACAAAATAAAAATAAAAAGAAGGCCTCCAGAGGACTGGATCCAGCTCACATGCATATATGTTTATGGGCAAGCGTGTGCTTGTATGTACACAGGCTAAAGTAATTTTTTATTGTATTTTCCTTCTGTGCTGGCTGTATGTGAGTGCAGACAGCATAGCAAATCCCACCGAGATGCTGCCCTGCTCCCTTGCAAGCCCTGCCCTCCAATATGTGCCCCTTTTTCCCCATCCTATATTTTGTTTCCCTGTAAATATTCTCATCCTGTTGTTGATACGAATTTATTTCGCACTCGTTCTGTTTTGCTTTCTGGAATAGACAGGAACATGATGCTGCCCATATGTTCCTGTATTTCTGCACACACGCAACCGGCGGCATTTCAGCATCCTCGGCAGCTGCCCGGTGCTGGCTTTGCTGTCTCGTTTTCCCTGCGGAGGAGAGGCGGTGTCGGGAGCATGACAAGTCTCGGCTCAAGATGTTGATGCAAGCCCACGGTGCTCTCGCCATTTATGCCAGCAATTTCTTCCTCCAGCGTTTTATCGGCTCCTCACATTTTCCAGACAATAGGCTGAAATTGCAGCTCATAGTTTTGCCTAAAGGATAAAAATGGATGTTGAAACATCTCTTTTTATTCTATTGCCTGCTTATCCCTGGCAGTTTCCAGGTAATGACATTTTCCAGTCAAGGGTCTGGATTCATTACCTGCCTTGAATGGCTCATATGCCCCATCAGGTCAGAAGAAAGAGCTATGAACTTCTTGTATTGAAGTACAAACAACTCGTTACGCTTCTTTAGAAGTTGATTAAACTGTAAGTTCCAGCCCAAACACTCAGTCATGTTTTTAATCATGAGGCAGAAAGATGACCGTAAGAAACAGGATCGCAGCTGTCAAATTTAATAGTGTGGGACAAGCACAGCTGGTCTAATACTAAACTCTAAATAATTTATTGCATCGATTAGCTCTTTCATTAAATAATGTATTCATTCAATGAATTTCCCAACTCATATTATAGGAAACAAGAGCATCAGAAGTCTTTACATCTGACATGCGAGCCAGGCACGTGTTTCATACGGCTTCCACAGAAGCTACCCACAGAGACACGTCCAGGTGTACGTTTATGTGCTTTTCTGAGCTGAAATGTGTTTTTTTTTTCCCCATGGTTTTTACGTAAGGTCATAACAACAAAACAGGTCAAAGTACAAAAACTAATGAAAACCTGTGGGAGGACCATGTTTTAGGTAAAAGTTTGTCTCGCCTTGGACTCAACAAGGATACTAAGTTAGACTATGAAGAAGAGTTACAACAAAACATAATAAAAACAAAAATATTTAAAAATTGGGAGTGGTTTTGTTCTTCAGGTTTAAAAACCAAGTGATTTGTCTTTCTTAAAACTTGCTTTTAACATCTTTAGATTAAAAATATTTTTCGTTCGCTTCTCACTTACTTGTTTCTGGCACTTTCTTTTTTTTTTCCCCTGCTTTTGCTCCCACTTTTGCCTCCCCTTTTGTGCTGGGATGTCCTTACGGCTTAAAACACTGAGCAGTGTCAAAAACCTCCCTCCTACACCTCCAACGTATACATCCGGGCTGCCACCTCATCCTGAGGGTTTTGCAGTGACAATACTACGGGGAACCCCATCACGTGAAATACTCTTCAGTGTTAGTGATGTTAAATAGCGGAATGCAAATAATCTAAGGGTATTTTGGTTTTCACAGTGATTTGGATTTGCATAACAGTGTATTAGTCAGTACATGTTTGTGTTAAACAACGAAAGGAAAAGAATTTATTTTATAAAGCAAGGCTGACTAATGACATGTCGCCATGAGGGCAAAGGGAGGGGGCTCTGCTTCGGGGCTCGCACTGCCGCCTGGGCAAATGGATGTTTGCGCTGAATATAGATGGGGTCACTGCTGGAGCCAAGATATGACGAATTTAACTATTTCCCCATTGTTGTATCAGTGTGAATACCCAAGTCATGGGGCTATTTTCAATTATCATTATTTTGTTATTCATATTTCTCATCCTAAATCCAAAACACAGCACTATACCAGCTACTAGGAAGAAAATTAGCTCTATCCCAGCCAAAACCAGGACATCTTATTAAATAATTGTGCACTTCTCTGCCTTCCTTCACTGATGTGCAGAAACTTTGTGCAATGACAGCGTGAAAATAAAAATACATCCACTAAAATGCCACCTCCTGGTAACTATCAGACTCTCCCAGCAGTTGCGTTCGCCAAAGCAGCAGTTCTCCCAGCGAACAACCTCTGAGTTAAAATGGTAGAGAGAAATTGGTTTGAAGGACACAGCATTTTCCTTAACACCTGCTTGAAAAATATGACAGACTTTATTAGCCATTTAGCTCCGTGTACTTCAATGCCATTGGGTCTTCTAATCCTTTTAGAGGGCTGGCAATCAGTCCAAAGGGCTCTCAGGTTGCTTAAAATCAGTGGAAAAGCCTTTCCTGGCTTTTCCCTGATAGTCCACCCCCTGAACCGGAGCAGTAACCCCCCTCCTCTGCGTTTGAAAGAATAACCAAAGGCAGCAGAGCTGGAAAATGGCATATAGAGGCTTTGTGCAGCTTGTGCTGATGGCGGTTGACTACGGTTTTATAGTATTAAGTTGTAGAGCTCAATAAAACGCAGGGAAGAAGATGGGGTAAGTAAGAGAACAGTAAAGACAGAGGCTTTGGGGTTTTTTGCAGTCACGGTTGCATCTTAGACACTGTAAAAGCCAATTTTAAAGCCACTGGAAGTCATTAGAAATCCTCCCTTTGATATTGATGGGGTTTGGATCAGGCTCAGCCTTGTGCACATGGCTTTCTGCTTCTGATTTAACATGAATGGAAGATTTCGAGATTGCTTTTCATTTAAAAATGCATGTTCTCCTCCTCCTCTCTTCTCCCCATTTCCCGTTTGAAGCCTCCTCCAGGCTGGTCATTAGAGCCCACACCAATGACCCCTCCAGCAGCTCAGCCTTGTGCAAACACCAGGGGCACGACTCGACCCTGGCTGCTGCAGCTCGTGGCTGGCAGTCATCTCCTTTTCCCCCCCTTACATGAATCGGTTTGCTTGGCTGTTAAAATGAGAAGGGGAATATGTGCATTTAATCAATCTGAAACTGAAGTACGCAGGGTTAAATGGAGTTAGCAGAGCAGCTGAACTGAATCAAGCACTCTGCTTCAGCAAAAAGTTGAAATAATTGAAACTGCAAACCACAACCTCTTAGAAACACGGCAAAACGAGCGCGTGTGAGCAATTTTTTCCTGTGGACAGATTCCTTCCCAAACCCTGGCTTGTTTAAAGCACAGGCATCCCCCAGACAAGGACCATCAGGACATCAGAACCATGATAAACTCCACATTTCTGAAACAAACCTGCAATTTAAAATGAAAACTATAGCTGGGATGACAGATGACAGCCAGGTGTGAGTGCATGGCAAAGGCACGAGGAGGTGGGGAGCCACAAGGATTTCCCCACATCGGTGATCCCCAGGGGCCAGGGGACATGTGTGACACATGATGGGCTGAAGATACCCATCGATCTGGATGTCTGAGCTCCCCTGCCCATGCGGTGAGCTGCTAAAGAAGTGGTTCTCCACCAGAAACCTTTGGCTGAAGCAGGTTAGAACCATGTTCTTACCCATTTTGACAAATCAAAGGTTTTCACTGGAAAATCTCCCTCTACTCCCAGTCAGTTTCAGGGAGAGCTGGAGGCAAGAACTGAGGTTTGGGCTCCTGCTCATGAGTTCCTGGTGACCAACTCTTGATGTATTTACACACCACCTATCTGTGGAAAGCCAAGGAAGAAGGATCCCAGCCTGGAGCTGCTCCCTTTGTCAGGGCGAGATTTGGCGACCCTGGCTTTGCCAGTTTGAGAGGCAGAATGGAAACTTTTGACATGTCCATCTCCTGCCCGTTGACCATGAAGGACCCGCTGCCCCAATCCTGCTGGGGACAGCGGCTCTATGGAAACACTGCTGGACATCATTATTTATAGTGTTTTAGTCACTCTGGAAACAAAGTAGGTGCTACTAAACATGACTTTTAACACAGCTAATTATATCATTAGTGTCAGTACCACTTAACAACTGGCATATACCTTCCCTGGTCCAGCACTGACGACGTTGCCATGGGAATGACCCGGCTCCACGCCTCTCCAGGGACGTGTACAAGATGCACCAGGACCACGATGAGGTGTCAGGTCTTTCTGCCACCCATCCCAGCGTGTGCTTGCTGGCTAATCTAAGTTCTGCACTTGCTAAAAGATACTATTTGGGGCACAAGACACCGCTCATGACTTGTTCAGTCGAATTTTGTAAACACTCTGCCCCGACATATTTCACGCTGCCATCTCTGTTTGCCCCTCATTTCCCACCAACGCTCCCATCTCAAAATCTACTGAGGCAAAAGAATTCATTAGATGAAAAAAACTTCAGGAGCTCAGCAAAAGCTTTACTCCCCCTTTACCCAGGACTTCCCGATTGGTCCCAGCTACGCTGATCAGCATTTTCAGATTTCAGAACGGCTCGGAGGAGATTTTGGTGGGTGTCCAAACCATCCATCACCTGGCGCAAACCTCTGGCTCTGTGGGGGATGTGACCACATCCAAGAGCCACATCCAGCCAGGGCATGCTGCAACAAGAGCCTGCCAGGCTCCTGAGGTCCACAGGCGAGCAAGAAAACGTTGCTTCTTTTTCCTCCTCAGTTGTACATACCTGGGACCAAATCATTGCTGATGGGTTTTCACGAAGTTTAACAGCATTATAACCACACACGCATACATGAAGAACGTTGGCTTTCGTTTCTGAGTGAGAAGCAAACAGCTCTGTAATGAGCTAATAAATGATCCTTGGAAGTAAAAAAAAATGCTAAGTTATTAAATTCCTGTCCTGAAGGCTGCACACGTCGGCTCCGCAGACTCATCAAGCCATTTCGCCCCAGGAGCAGCCGTTATGGATGGGCTGGTGGGTCTCAGGCTGTTCATCAAGATCCAGATATTTCACAGAGATGCTCTCACCGTGGCCCGGCTGTGGCTGGCAGCACTTTTGGGGTGATACGTGTGTTTTGAGAGGCTCATCCCCCCGCAGAGCGGTGGGTGGCAGGTTGCAGTTTCTGAACTATGGGAAATAAGATGAGGGATGGATGGGTGAGTTGGGGTTTTAAAGCAGAAACCTGAAAACAGCATGTTTGTGGAATCAGAGAAATCAGTTAAAAAATAAATTACTAAACTGCCACGTGTTTTGTCCCTCACCTGGGAGAGATTAATTTCTTTGCTAGTGGATGACAACTGATGCATCCAGCACGGCTGGGGGCTGCCATGGTGGGATAGCATGGCTTTAGAGGGGGAATATGTAAACTAGGAGGGAGATAGATGTTATGGAGATGTGCCCAAAGCCCCAAGAGTAAATCCAAGTGCCTGGTGGATGATTTTCAGCAGAAGACAAATAGTGTAATTTTGGATCGTTCTTCTGGGGATTAGGATTTCAGTTTAAGTGCAATGGGATTTTTTTAGTCTTTTGGTGATGCTCACACTTATCCCCTCTGCCCATCGCCTGCCACCCCACAGGGGACGTCCCCGGACCTAGCCACGCGCATGCCTCTGATACCCCTTTACAACTGAAGTCCTCGGGACCCCACTAATTGCTCTGTGCCGCAGCTGTTTCTTGGCCTAAAGCAAAACAAAATTGGCAGAATGATGTATCTTTTCGGCTTTGTAGATAAAAAAATGTCAAAATGACTCCAGCCTGCAAATAAAAGGAAGCAGGTGGCTCTTGACTGGAAACCTTTTATTGCAAGGCTGGGGCATCAGGGCTTGTCCTGTCCTACACTCGTCCTGTCCCTTTCTGCCCCTGCCCTGAGAAAGCCAGCGGGAGGGGAGGTTGGGCACTGTCACCCCATTTGTCAGCATGGTTTTGGACTCTTTCCCCAGCTTCCCATGAGGAAGACCTCGGGGGAAGGTAAGGCTGAAGGTCTCCAACACACCAGCAGAACCTGTTCGTTGCTGTTGTTCTCCATGTACCATCGGGTGCCGTGCCCAGAGCAACCCAGAGTGACACCGGCACAGATGCAACCCGGCCAGCACCTTTCTTAGGGGCATTAAAAAGAGGAAAAAAAAAAAAAAAAAAAAAAAAGGCTAGAAGATAAATTTGGCCCTGAGGGTGGTGTAAATCCAAAGACACTGCAGAAGTATCTCTGCTGCCCGCCACAATCGCCCAGGCAGACTCTGCCCCCAGGTGTCAATTATTTCAAGATTGACTCCAGCTGAAGAGCACCTGCTCATAAATATCCACAAATCCTCCCACATCCTGTTTGCATCATTGCCTGTGTACTTTGGTGGGAGACAATATGAGTAAATGACTGACTCACAATGTCTTATTTCTCAGATTTCATGCAGTTTTAGAGTTTTCCTTGTATTTTACATTAAGATGCTTCTTCCTTTTATAACCTTCATTACACATTAGGAAGAGTGCATGCAGACCCAAATAGCTCTTGAATTTATAAATATGGAGCAATCGATGTATTTTATTTTGCAATTTTTGTGATAAACAAATGGGATATTTCAGTAACGCTCGAATGTGCTCTGTAAGTAATGCCTCTCATTGTCCTTTAATTGTACGTATTTGGTAAATGAGCTTTAAAGGTTCTATTAGTATTCATTAGTCAGACACTACCATACATTTTTCTGCAAAATTAATAAAATATAACTTTTTCCTCTGATCATGACGTAGCTGAGTTGCAGCCTAGTGCAATGCACTTTTATTACAGCCATGTATTACTGTTTCTTCCCAAAGTTCACTTATGAAGGTTACAAAGCGTCTATTTTTGGTTAATGGCTGTGTAATGAACATAGGTGCATGCACTTACCCATTTTCTTACGATTTTCAGGCTGGAGTCCACTGCCAAGCTAGGAAAATGATACTTGAAATCCAACTCACTCTTGGTGCTGGGGTGCTAAAATGCTCCTGCGGGTATTACCGAGCCAACACCTTTGGGGTGTCCCAGTGCTCCCTGGGGTCAGATGCCCGGCGTCAACCCCAAAAGTGCAGAAGATGCTGCCGGTGTCCCCTGGGGCAGGGGAAGAGGAGGTGGCCGACCCCTGCATGGGGCGATGCAGGGGCTCATGGCAGGCAGCTCCGTGGAGTCCCAGCTGAGCAAGGAGAGGCCAGAACTCAAGAGAGCTGAAATTAGTAACGCTGGGGAAAGGCGATGTGCCTTTTACGCCATTGGGGTTGTGCCATACAAGCATTAATGGACTGTCAGTATTTTGCTGCTCACTCAATATTTTGATTCTCACTCCCCCTCACCGTCCATGGAAAATCCAGTACAAGTGGGAGCCTGTTCTCAGAGCCATCGTTAACTCAAGCCCTCTTGGTTACAAGTTCCTGCCTGGCAAAATAAAATGTTTTCCTCTGTGTCCTGAGTTGCACTATTCAGCAAAGTTTGTAGTCCAAACCCGGCCCTTGCTGCATCTTTTTATTAGGAGCCAGAAGCCTTTATTCCTCTAAACCCAAACTATTTCTCCCCGCCTACGGGGAAGAATTCTGTGATTGCCGGCAAGCCTTCCTCGAACCTTCCTGCTCTGTGTGGAGGAGCTTTAAATGGCTGTGAAGAGCTGTACTGAGTCCACATCCAAAGACACATCAACTGATAGCCTCTGGAGAGGCAGGTCCATCTTGGAGGTCCAGCCAGAGGTGGGGTGTTCTTCCCGGCGAGGTTAAGGAGAGCTGCCCGCTTGGCTGGAGCCAGAGAGGACGGGAAAGCCTCGCCCGCGAGCCAGAAGGCGAGTCTCCTGAAATAAACTGTCACTGGTTTTGTCTCCTTTTTGCTTTTTTGTTTTTGTTTTTGTTTTTTTGTTGTGTTGTTGTTTTTTTTTTTAAATCAAATGCATTTAGAACAGTTTGCAAATGATATACATCTTTTGGGGGGCTGTTTTGGAACATAGAACAAAACAACAGTGCACCCATCCTTCAGGAGCAGGAGGCAGCACACGGCAAGAGTTGAAGGCAATGGGCCGTGGGAACAAAACTGCCTCCGGAGCAGATGTGTGTCATCACTGGAAAAAATATACCTACCTCTTGTCAAGGTGTGAGGATGTAATATCATATAGGTAATAGAGGATACAAAAGAAAAAACAAACATGTATGGTGAGGTCTGCTTAGAGAGGGAGAAGGGTTATTATGAGTTTGTTGTGGAGACGCTAACTCAGATCCTGCCAAGTCATTAATAACGCCGAATTGAAAAGATCTGTCAATCAGTTTGAGGAGCTGAATGAAAAACGACCGAGGGCAGAGCAGAGGTAGAGGCTGCAGAATGTGTCTGGTTCCTTCAGACAGATGTAAAAAATGACAGAGGGGAAGTGTATTAAAAAAAACCAGCTCAAAACCAATCAGGAAAGCTATAAAAAATCCATTAAAATATAATCAAGTCTAAGAAATACAGAACATTACAATTTTCATCCTCCCATGCAGGCTTCCCAAAAGGGCTGTTAAAGCAAGCCAGCACAGAGAGGCAAGGAGCGTGGGCTCTCACTCCAAAAAGGCAACACTTGTTGGAATACCAAGACACCAGACGGTGAGAAAAGTTCATAACCAAAGGGTTATTTATGGCAAAATATAATGCCACCCCCCAAATCACAGCAAACTGTTGGATTTGGCTCTAAACAGCAATAGAAATGGAAGAAGTCACGTTGATTTAGCAAGGAGGAGATATTTAATACAGAAGGAAATGGGTCAAGCAGCTGACAGCTCTATATAAATATTTAAATGGCAACAGAGCAGCCCATCATGTGTATTGCCTAGGGATTTAGGCTAAATAAATGAAGCTGGCCTTTCCCACCTTGTCATCTGTGAGTCAGTAAATATTTGGGGTGCTCAGTCACTGAGTACAGACAGCTTGGGAAAAAGAAAACCAGAAGCACACACTGAATTTTAAAAGCAAGTAACTCCATGCTCCCAGACTCAAAGGAAAGTAATAATTACTGGTTTCTGTTTAAGTCAGAATAATCAAGAATTTAGTTAATTTGTTGCTTAAAGGTATCCGAAATTACAAATAAATTACATAAACTGAAATCTTATCCACCTTTTCTTGATCCGTTACGGGGTCAGGCAAGGACTGGCATGTACCTACTAATGGCCCATGACATTAATGCATGGAAAGACAAACTCCAGCCTGCTTTTGCTTAAAGCACGGGAGGAACTCCGCCAGTTTTAATGGACATCCCACTCTAAGGCATCCTGAGAATTACATTTAGGACATGAGATGTAGTGCATAGGTGATGTGGGAATGATTCAGGTGTTTTCCTCTCTTGGAAGGGGGCAAAGATGATGCGTGCTGGCACAAGCGTTGCCTCTCACTTTTCAAGGACAGTGCAATATATTCCTTCCATGCCCTACCAAAACTTTAACACTTTGCACGCATCCCTTGAAGGCTAAAGACTAACTAAAAATCACTGTACTTAACCACTAACTAAAAAAACATCACGTGGCTAGCCATGAGCCCAAGCTGGGCAGCGCAGAGGCTCAGCAGCACCGACCAGAAATAGCAAGACTCTTCAGCAGAGCTTGAACTTGCTGCACTTCACTAGGCTTTGGCTCATGCTTGGGGACGGGACATGAAATAATTGCATAACCATGTTGGTGCTGGAGTTAACGGGCTGGAGGATCCCCAGAGAAGTGGTGTAGGCATGGGAGGGGACGAATGCCAGCCAGAAATTTCCAAACGAGCTGTCCGTGATTCGAGCTGACGACAGGCATGAAGGGGAGCACGGTCTGAGCCGGAGACGACATGCCACAAGCTGGAAATACACAAGTGGTTTCCCTATAAAGCAGTTTTATAATTTTATATGCAATGCAAAATGAAAGGTATTTCATAAATCTTCCCTTCCCCGAAATAGAGCCAGGTAAGTACAGCCAGGCGTGAGGAGTGCTGTAACAGCAGAGGGACAGAAAAAATATGTGGAAATGTAATACAAACCTCTTTTAATGCAACCTCTTGCTAGACTGAGGCAATACATATATATTGAGCAGGTAAAATCATGTTATCCAGGAAATAATGTTGCCCCGTCAGCTTTATTGGGGTCAAAATTTACCCCACTGTGTAAGGTACCCAAGGTTGAGCAACAAAACAGCACTTGTAGCCACTCCGTGGCTACATCCCCTCTCCTTAGAGGAACACCTTGTTGAGATAAAGAAAGATGGGGAATTATATATTATTGATTTAGGTCTTGCAGATTGCTTTTCATCAGAAAGGCTTTGCTGGTTCCAGTCAATTATCCATTTTAAGTCTCAACAAGAATTACTTTCAGGGGTGGAAGGAAGAGGGGCTTGTATCACATTAACGATTTAAACGCGTGCGTGGCTGCTGCTGAGGATGGTATCTTTCCCATGGCCCTTCAAAAAATGCAAATAAAATTGTGCCGAGCCTGGAAGAGTAATCCTGCGAGCATCCACAGACAGAGCTACAGCACCGTCTGATGCACGGTATGGTCTGGTTGTTCCCTTCCCAGGACAGCTTCTGCTCAGGCTGGTACAGTCAGTGGTTGATATGGGACTTGAATAAAAGAAATAAGCACCTGCAGTAACTGGGTGACAGAAAAGATGAGATTTCTCCTTAAAAGGAGCTAAAAATGTAACCTCCTTCCCAGCTCTATAAGGTATATACAAATTCGCTCTGAATGGGAGAAAACTAGAATAGCAGCATTGTGAATGCTGCTCAGAGACTTGTTTAAAAGCTCTGTTGGTTTCCTTGAAATGTCACAGATAAATGAACACAATAATGTAACATTGTTGTGCAAATCACGCGAGCAGATATCGAGCATTTGAATGACAAACAACTACTTGATGTAAAACGCCACCCAAGATAACTTCTTAATACCTTGGGACATCATCTCATGCCAGGTCAGGTTGACAGGTGATGACGGTTGGCTGTGACAGATAAATGTGTCCTCGTCGGCTTCGCGTGTTCTTCTAGGTACTCTGTTTTGGCATTCAGATGTCATGGAAGAAGCAAAATACACAGGTAGGGATGTTGAATGGCACCCAGGAGGCATCCGCCACACCTACCCCTCATCTGTCCCCAAATTTAGTTTGGCCTTTGGTTCTCCTCATAGCTCAACCCAAGTCTGCCACCTGTGCTATGAATATCAGGGTGATTTTCCCCAGTCCCCCTTTTGGTCCCTTTTTCCCATTGCTGCATGTTTTCAGGAACATAAAAGTATATAAACTTTTTTTTATAGTTGGGGTAGCATACAACATTTAAAAAGAGAGAGTCCTACACTCACCATATAAATAGTTATTTGTGCTGAAGGGGAAATGAAATCAATACAGCGGACTTTCATTACAGGGGAGTAACAGTGAACTAGAGCTGTCACAATAAATAATGCAATTTATGAAACTCAATGGAAAGTAACAGACCTGCGTGCTTTCTCACCAGGTCGCAGCTGCCTGCTCTGGCTGGAGGCAGGAGAAAAACTCCCACGAGCTGCCGCAGAGCGGGCAGGGTGAGGGTGCGAGTGGCCGTCCCCAGGAGGGGCTGCGGGAGCTGCCGCCGCGGCCACCCCGACACCCCTGCTCCCCAAAAGCCTCTCATCTGTGTGTGCTACTCGTGGCAGAGAGCACAGGAATTGCCTGTATTGAAGGGAATTCGCCCTGGGTTATTATTAAAAGCCCAGGCAGTTGTCTTTTCTTCCCAATAATCTATTTTTTCTTTTATATTTGTATTTTTAAAACTAAATGTGCGTAGACACAGTGCCACGTATGCACAAACACCAAGCACGCACGCATACCGCTTTGTACTCACGTTGCTCTCTTTTTGTAGGTGTTATTCAGACGCACTTCAGGTGCTCGTGAGAAACCCCACTTGTGGAGCGTCATTCACCCAGGAATAACTCAAATCTGTCACCCTTCTGCCATGGCCCAAGCAGGACAATAAAGAGGAGACAACTGATCAGTGAATCACAACCAAGTGGCTGTAACAGCCAGAGTGTTTCCAAAATGCTGGCTATTTTCGCCAGGAATAGTTAATTTTCCAATACATGGGACCTGCTCAGAGCAGCTGCATCTCTGCAGGCAGCACCCCCGTGGATCATGGCATTGAAAACAGGAACTGCCAAGGGAAATGTGACAGCCCTGGGTATCACCTCTGCCAGCCAGGGAGAGTTTGGGAGCTATTTTGTCACAAGGCGGGGATATTCACTCTTACCCCTATGCCCCAGAGCCCCCACAGTTTGGGTCCCCCACTGCCAACCCCCAAAAAAGTTCCCTTGCCCAGGTTTTGGGGGCTCTGACTACTCAGAGGATTTAGAGCAGGATTAGATTTTGATTTCTATGGAGAAGGATTATTTCTGCTCATTTAGAGCAGAAATGCCATTTTTAACCTCACCTAAAGCACAGGGGCATTTTTACCCCCCCCCCCAACCCGATGCAAGTGAAGCGCTGGGGCAGAGGGTTTCCCCCATGCTCCCGCTGCTGCCCCAGGGTGCAAAACAGCCCCAGCCCACCAGAGGCAAGCGTTAAGTATAACCAGCTCTTTTAAGGTATTAGAGCTTTTTCCTGATGTCTTGGTTTTTTCAGGAAGACAGAAACACCAGAGGGTGGTTAGGTCTGCTCAAAGAAGAGACTCCCAGAGGAAAAAGAGGACATCTGCCTACAGTGCCAGCCAAGAGACAACACTGCACCAAAGACACAAGCAAGAAAGTTCTCATGAAATAAATATGATAGTCCTAAAATCAAACACACAGATCTACCCACAGAGCCCATTGCCTAACAGCTACACTCAGCTGCCCCTCTTACTCACCCCCCCTCCCCCAGCTCTCTAAATACAAGCACCAGCCCAGCCTCTCCCTTTATTTACCCAGAACACCTGGTAGCAATTTCTTGCAGAACATACTCAGCTTTTAATTAACAGTCAGGTCATTTGTCACCTGTACCTGTTGAACAACATGCTGGGTGCTCAGCTGCAGTGCTGGGCATCCTGCCCTCCCTCTCTGCCTGCACTAGTCAAGGGACATTTGCTCGCAGGAGCTGAGGTTATGTTTGATGTGATATGTGGTGCTAAAGAAAGTTTATTTCTTGTAATAATGCTGTAGCGTTGATAGGGTTGTTGCATTTCATTATCTGCTGGTGATGAGATGTACTGAGCTGAGACCCCTCTCCTCTGACCGTGGGGAGCCTCTGCAGAGGCTGTGAGTAGTGAAATAAGGCTGGCTGTGCTCCAGGTTGTAAAGTGAGGGTTGTTCAGGAGCAGGTAGGTGAGTCTCAGTGGCATGAACACTACAGGCAGGAGAGGAGGTATCTGGAGAGCTGTGCGGCAACACTGACGCCTGCTCTGCCGGTTTGTCGGCTTATTCTGGGTGCGTCCATGCTGTTTGAGTCGTGCCTTGGTCCATTAAACAAGAATTAAAGCAACTCCTCCTGCTCTGATGTAGCGTTCAGCCAAGGAGGAAAGTGGGGAACATCCACCTTCAGTTATTTCTCGGAGGGTCCCCTGGAGCCCGGCAGGATGAGACCACTGTGCTGAGTGTGCCACAGGTGTGCAAGGGCTTCTGCGGGGCTCTTCTTACCTACCAGCTCAGCTGCCCTGCTGAATTCAGGGCTTACACGCAAACCAGCAGCGCGGAGAGGAGCTCGGAGGAAGAATGCTATTTTAAGTAAAGCCATTTGTTAATCAGGGAGGAAATTTAGTGAGGAGAGGGGACCTGGGCAGTGTTTTCCCACATTATCCAAATAATGTGGGTTTAAAATACTGTCAATGAACACACCTGCTCATCCGTCAGGTTCACCCAAAAAATTCAAAGCTTTTCTCTTGAGTTTCTGTGGGGGGCAAAAAGCTGGCCAAGTACTTCACACACTGGTTAAGGAGAGTAAATTTTAGCAGGGAAGGGTTGTATTGCTTTCCTCTATAACATACTGCCTTTTTCTGGAGCCCCTGGAGCTCCTGTGGCTGCAGCTCCAGGAGGTGTGGACTCCTTCGAAAGATGCGATCTATGCAGAAGGAAAAAACCCCACTAAACTTAGAGGAATACCATGGATAACTTTCTTTGTTGATAGCTCTGGGCTAGAAAACACTTTCTGACATGTATTGATTCAGCAAAAAGTCTATACTATATAATAATGCCACTTTGTCATTTTATATCCAATTATTTCTGCTCCACATCCTTGGGATTTCCCAGCTGAGCATTATGAAGTGGGCAGAGAGCAACCTTTACTTTTTTGCTTGCTCAAAAGAAAAAAAAGATACAGCTGATGCTGGAGTAGCTGCTGAAATTCTTCAGCATAGGCTGGGCAAGAAGTCAGCTCTCGTGGCCAAAATGCTCTCTGCTCAGACCTGGGGTTGTCCTAAACGTGTCTGCTCCCCAATTTTTCTGGTCTTTGCTTCTTTCTCCTTGCAGCTGTAATGTCTGTAGCGAAGAGGCACTCCAGCCCCTTCAAACAGCAAAGCGGCAGGGCTGAGGGCACAGTCCTGGCTCGGTAAGGTCAGGAGGAGTCTGTCTTGCTGGAAATATCATCACACCCCTGAAATTTAGCTGCTCTAACCTGGAACAGCTGCAGTGACTCCAAAACACTGCCTGAACTTGTTATACAAATAACCTGTGTAATAAGTTTTATAAATGAATCATTATTGATGCTCAAAACCACTGCAGAAAGACCATCCACTTGTGACCATTGTTCCAATTAAAAAGCCTTTTGCTCTTAAAATCTGAAGTTGGAATTAGACCAAAAAGACCCCGTGCAGAAGAGAAGACTCCCGCGTGCCACCTCGCAGCACTCGCTGAATCATTCCTCATGCAGTTGGGCAGATGCACTCGGCAAATGACAGGAGAAGGACCCAGCGTCAAGAGCACCTGGAGCCATCAGGGGAAATAGCACACCCAGCCCAACGTTTGCTTTGTACCACCTTTCAAAGAAAAGCCATTTCAAATGCTAACAGCCAAATATCCAGAATGCTAATACTTGCAAATGACAGGTCATCTGCACCTCCGCATTTTCCCTGTCATTCCACGTTTAGTTATATCGCATACAAAGATTAAAAGCAAAATTATGCCATGCAAATGAAGTGAACTTTCACATTAACTTATCTATTTATTTTCCTTTAAATGTTGCAATTATTATTTCTATTGCACAATCACGCCTCGCTGCTTCGGGTGCATTATTAATATGCAGGAGCATATTAATGCTCTTTTACGAGCTGTTAACATTCATTAGCACTTCAGGTCCTAATGCAGAGCAAACCTTTCCTCTGCTCATTGTCATTCACTGCGTGACACCGATAGCACCGGGGACGCGGCCAGAAGCCAGCAGCCGCGCCGCTGACGGCGAATTCCTACGGTGGGTTCGCTGGGGCTCTGAGCTGACATCAGAGCATGCGTCACCATGGTCCTTTGCAGTTGTCCCTGGAGACAGAAGAGGTCCGGGATGATAATTATTTAGATTCCTCTTGAGCTCCAGAGGTTTCCAAAGGATTCTTCTGTTGCTGTCCTGTGCAATCATGTTGTCATGGTGACCAGAGCAGGATGCTGGACACCAGCCTGGCTCCCCTTCTCGGAGGACGGGCTGGGCCAGGTGATGAAGCTGATGGTTTCCAGTGGGGTTTTGTCGTGCCTGAGAAGAGAGAAATGTTAAAAAAAAAAAAAAAAAAAAAAAAGGGAAATCTTTTCTAAAACAGACATGGAATTTTTTGCTTGACCATGATGATCAGAGATTCAGGATTCTCCCTATTATTTTGTAGAAACATAAAAGGTAAGAAGCCTAATCATGGGACTGGACTAAAAACGTCCCATGGTTGAAGCAGTTCTGGAGCAAAACTGGTTTGAGTCGTGCTGCACCAGTCAAACCTGAGCTGTGGCTCCTTCGTGCTGTTCTCTTGCACAGAATGACCTCCCTCCATGGGCAATCATTTACTCCTGTGACTATATGTTGTCTCAGCAGGAGTAAGGCTCCATAGTTTGGTCCATAAATTACTGAATAGACTACTTCTCACCAATTAGTTGATCACTAATATGTTTCCGTATCGTGTTGTGAATTATCTGCAGACTTCCCTTAGGAATGTTCGCTGATGAACCTGGTGCACTTTAGCATGGCTTCGTTACTGAAACTGTCACATCAGATACGCTCCCTCCCTCCTGCCTAAGCCGTCCCTCGGCTGTTCTGTATCCTGAGCAGCTCCAAAAAGATTTCAAGGTGTCTAACCAGTTTTGCCAATGGGAATACATGCAGGAAGGAGTATTTGCTGGTCTGCCAGAGACTGGCCAAAGTTTTGCTCTGCTGAATGAAAGAAACGCTAAAAGGGGACTAGAACTGCTTCAAAGGGAGCATGTGCAGCCTTTACAAGGATACAGCATTTTGGCACCTCCTGAAAGCCCTGGGACTCCTGAACTGTGTCAGTGGATAGTAGATGCAGGCTGGAAACCATCCAGGGAAACAAAGCCAACTCTTAAATGGTAGCTTCCTCGGCACTTGAGTAGGAGCTCTCAGGAACACCAGTGCGGCGTTTAGGACACAGCGCTGAGCCAGCAGCGCCTGGCGGGGAGCCCGTGGGCAGTGCTGCCACCAGCTCCGCTGGCCGGGGCTTGATGCTCAGTTTTTTGGCTGCCATTGAGAGGATGAGGCTTTGTGCTGACTGGGATACAATAGTCTAATGTTTAGTTTTACAGCTATGGTAATAACATTTTACAGCTCCTCCACTGTCAAAACAGTATGACTTTCACACGCCTGTAGGTTAATTAGACAAATGCATGGAGATAATTTCTCAACCACTTGTGAAACACTGGGAAAGGAGTTGGCATTTGTCACTGAGAAACGTGTTTTCTCCACCTCCATCCCGGCATGCCTCCCTAACCCACCCGTCTCCCTCCGGCGCAGTCTTTCCCAGACAACTCAGGGTGTTGTACTCGGGTCTGTGCCCGGCAGAGCTGGGAGGGTGATGCTCCAGTCCCTGTGCCACCTCCAGCCACCTGCACCAGGGCCTCCTTGGCTCTGCTGGCTGCAGCCCAGTAATGCAGAGCAGGATGAGACACCTCCACTTTGGGGCTTCTTGGCTAATGCCAAAGGCTGTATTTTTTCACAAACAGGCAAAGCAGCCGTGCAAGGGCAGGAAGGATTTGCTATGGATGCATGGAACAGTCCAAATGGAGATTATCACACTCCTTCCACCTAGCTTTTGCCATGCAGACCACTTGCCATTCCAACGTGAAAATATTGTTTACCTTCTAAAAAACCCAGCACGTTGGCCATGTCACCAAAAAAAATAGAAAAGCAAACCAAAAAGCATAAGAAGGTGCAGGGCTGGTGAGGCAGAGATGCCCCCAGCCAGGGCAGAGCACCCCGGGGCTGAGCTGGTGCTGCAGACCGTGCCCTGTGCCACCAGCAGCCACCAGCTCTGCTCACCCACACAGCAAATCCGTGGTTCAGCGGGACGTTAGTATGTGCCGAACAATGGAGGGAGATTGTCTCGTTGACCTTCCTGAATGCTCCAAGACCTTCACTATGAAACTGAAACTCTTTTCCCCCAATAGCTCAAATACTATAAGCTTACGTCAAGAAGATGGGCACAGTTTCTTGGTGATTTTAACCAGAGCGTGGCTTTTCTTGGCTCCTCCGTTTTACCACTCTAACAATGCATTTAAAGGAAGAACTTTCTGTTGTTCTGTAAAATTTCTTGTTAAAGCCACACGTCCTGCTGGTCTGCAAGGAAGGAGAAGTGCTTTCACAGTCTTGAAGCAGGTCACGCTTTGCAACCTGTTTTTTTCAAAGCAGCTCAGCTGATGTCTTTTGCAGAACACAGTGTCCAAAACAACCTGTTTGTGAAGTCCAGTCACTGCATTCATTAAATACAAAGAAACGGAAGGAACATAAATTTTACGTTATCTATTTACTCACATCTCCTGGGCCAATTGTTTATTTTGGTGGACTTCCAATGCCCTGGGCAGTCAGGTCATTCAGGCCACTAATAATATTTCTTTCTCCTTGCTCATCCTATAATGCCTACCTCTCTCTCCCTCTTTATCTCTTCTTCTTTTATTCTGTCTGTAGTAATAAAGATCTTACTCTTCACTTGTACCTGAGGGTTCCCATCCTACAAGATACACGCAAGGGGGTGAGCTGCCACCAAAGCCTCTTACCTAAGCGGGATACATCTCCAGCTGAATTTTAATGGGATGTTGTCAAGTCAACAATGAACCTGCTTTTTCTTGCTACTCAGATGGAAACTTCCAGGCACAAGGAAATCTTGCATGGTGAAATGGGAAAGCGGGAGTGCTGCTGCACGGGGAAACCCGCCGTGGGCACCGATTGTTCGTGGGCTGTATGAAGTGAGAGGAGATGGACCATGCTTTCAAAGTCTCCCTGGCTCACACTCGCTACAGGGCTGACATTGTCCACACGGCTTAATGTATAGTGCGGCAATCATTGAAAATAAATACCTCTAAATTGTACTTATTTTTTACTTTCTTTAGCTGTGTAGTGTGGAATACATTGAGAATACTTTCCTATTGACATGTTTAATCTCATTTTAACTGTGTCATCTTGTCATCAGATACCACTATTCAACCAGCTGTATACTCCAGTTCTTCAAGAAGCACCTTTCCCTCTCATCCAACAGCCTCTCCAGCTCTCTGCACTGCGTTAGTGCAGGAGCATCCTTGGAAGAGCCGTCACTTCAGCTCAGCTCCTGTTTTACTCATGGTCCAGTTCTGCGCTCTTTGGGAGCTTGCCTTTTTTCCGGGCTGCCAGGTTTGGCTTTTGATTATCCTGTGCTTTCTGGAATATGTTAAAAGCACCTGCTGAGATGATGACCAGGCCCTCTACGAAGAGGGCACCTTCCTTCTCTGGACCTTGGATCACCACAGGCTGCCAATTTTAGTGGTGCCAGAGAGCTGAGGGCTTGTGCTTCATCACTTTTCAACCCCTGGTGCTCCATAAAAACCCACGGCTTGACCTTAAAACATCTCAGTCAATACTTGATATCTCCTTGGATCTGTGTGACACAAACAATACATAAAATATCACAAAACTCTAAAGGATATTTATCTTAAAGAAATTAGTGAAGGCAAAGTAACTACTTTAGTGTTTTTCTACTACTAGACAGATGTTAATCCTTAATGAATTATGTTTGTGTGAATCCAGTAGTACTATTTATGTTATCTGACCTTTGTTGAGTTGACTTATTGTTATAAAAAACTACTCTTAATATGCAGTCAGCGTACAAGTGACTTGTATAATGATACAGGAACAATCACAAACTAATTTCCCACTGATAATTCCTAAGATATTTGAATAAAAAGAAGACTGTATTTGCATATCTCCCCAGAAGGAAGTAATCTCCCTGAAAAATTGTCTGGTTTGCAAACTGCATTAGTCAATGGCTTTAGCACAGTCACTTTCACAGGAAATTATGCTAATACATGTGGAAGATCTCAGTTTCCTTAAAAATATGTAAGCGCAGTAAGACACAGAACAGTCCAAACGACTGCAGAGAGATACACTGCCCTGAGTAATTGATTGCAGGATCCACTCAAATAAATCATGCTTTGTTAGGGAAAAAAATTAGGCCAGTTAAAATCAGATATAGCTATAGCTTAGTCTTCAATAAACAAGTAGTATTCAGGGTTTAATTAGAATATGCATGCATTGTGTTACACACAACATGCATGCGTTTAGGACTCGCTGTACTTGGCTACTGTAAAAATAAGCACCTTTGAAATACCCAAGACAGCTAGAATACAACTCAAAATCTCATGTACCATTTAAAATAAGAGCGTAGCAGATAAGCAGCACTGCCATGTGCGGCTGAGCACCCCATAGCAGCATGATCCCATACACCCACACAAGCAACAGGGCGTGAAAAAAATGCAATGAACTCCAGGCCACCTATCCTAAAGCACTGATTTTTTTCAGTTTCCATTTCTAGACTACTTAATTTTGTATTCAATGAGGGAGATGTAGAAAAAAAGATGCCCCCGTCTGCAGCTGTGTGGCCGGTGCTGCTGACCCACAAGCTGTGCATGGCCCCGCCGCAAGGCATCTGGGGTGAGCTGCAGAGCTTACATCCAGCGTTTATTCCTTAGCAAGTGAGACAAACCCCAGTGCAAGCACAAAGTGTTGAATATTTCAGTAGTGGGGATGTGATGCCTTTGCCAAAATCCTGAGTTCTGAGTTGCTGGCTTTGAAAGTCATATCTGTTTGAATAACACCATCAAGCTATGCTTTAAACCAGCTTTTTAGTCAAAGGAAGATACAAATATTCTCATGTCCACCAAGCATACCATTAACTGAAGAAATCGTGAGAAAGACTCTCTTGAATGAAGCCTACGGTCTGGTTTGTGAATCTTTAATATGCATTTCTGCAGCTCTGTTCAACACTCAGCAAATTCATATTCTCTTCGCCAGAGTAGACATTTTCATAAAGTATTTATAGCAGCCGAGCAAAATAGCCGTATTTCTGGACATCTTAATTCACAAATGTTGTTTTTAAAGTAATGGCTTTTTAACTGAGATTTTCAGGAGTCTGTTCCAAAATCCCAATCTTCCTTCTTTACGCTATAAACTGTAAAGAGATCAAATAATAAAATTAAACTGGTTCTTCCAGTGGAGAATACCTGCATCTGTAAGAACACGTGTGAAAATTCTCACTGTTCCGTATGACTCAATTATTTATAAGCAAGGAGGATAACCGAGTACTGGGAAGGGCTGAGGCTGCCCAGCCCTGCTGAGGCAGGAGGAAAGAGCAAACCCAAACACAAATCTTCTGTCATTGAAACGCAGCCAATCCTCTGGGCATGGCCCCAACATGGTGAGAATAGCTTGTTCTTCAGAGAAAAAGAGCTTTGATCCATCAATTGATAAAAATCACTACATGCCACAACTGACAGCCTTCTACTACATGGGTATTTCTTCTACAGCTACATTTCTTTTGATAAGCCAGTAATATTTAAGTGAAAGAAAGCACCACAATAAGACACTATTAATCCATATTCCTAGTTTTCAAATATAATTTCCATTTGGTCATAACTCTCTGCACACTTCCACATGCAGATTGCTGAGTGGAAATGGCACCCAAAAATAATGTTCAAACTCCTCTTTGCTATGGTTTCTCTGCCTTGTCTGCACAGACCTTTGCAAGGCAGGTTGATGCTTCATTTCAGCCCAGCACCGCAGCCCGTTTCAAACAAGCACCAATTCCAGATGCTGGTTTCAAGCGGCCACATCCCTCCTCGTCTTCCACCAAACCTACTTCATCCTGACACAAAGCCAGGATCAAATGTTATTGTCTCTGCACAGACTTCTGCAAATGCCAGCACGGAATGGGTTTAGTAGTTTGGCTTTTTGTTTTGCTTTGGTTTGTTGGGGTTGTTTCTTTCCCCTCTTTCCTGAGCCAAAGGTCTTTTTTTTTTTTTTTTTAATTTCTATTTTTATACTTATTAGCCATCTTTGGCTTTATCAGTGGTAAGGTCATGTGTGTCACTTGGACTCCTTGTTCGATAGTCCTTGAACTGGGACGGAGAGACACATTTGAAAGAAGATGATGTTTTGTAATGAGATATATTCCTTCTTTCCACTAAAAGGAAAGGACTCCTGTAAAGTTAATGATAGGGCTTGTATTCAAGGAAACATTATTTCACAGACTCTAGCTCTCAGAAGTCCTTAGGAGGTTTGTTGTAGCACACTGGAGGACGCCTGTTTCCCGGCTTTCAGAGGAAAGTCTTTGCCTCCCTGGTAAAGGCGAAATATTTCACCTTTCTCCAGTATCCAGTGGTAGTGCCACCTGGGGACACAGCTTCACGAGTCCTCTTTGGAGCCACATAGCAAAAATAAATACAGAGATCTTCTTCTATGAAAGACTAATGCATATGCTAATGAGTCATTAGCACAGGGGGGCATTTCAGACCTAGTCCTGTAGCCATGGTGAAGGTTTTTCATCAGGTCCATGTTATTTTTCACCTCTCGCATTAAGGAAAGTTTAATTGAATACATGCCAATCTAGGACAGAATTTACGTTTCAAGCTAGCTGCTGTGCAGCATCCACAAACACAACCCCCCCTTTGCCATTTAGAAGTCATTAACCCCGGCATGTATTTTTCTCCGACTCAAAGGCTGTTACCTCCACTCCTCAAAAGGACGTCCCAATACAGTCAACATAGATTCATTTTTCTTTCAGATGAGAATTACCATAGTGGAGTATTTAAGGTCTAGTCCAGAGTGCAGAGGCCACAAGTGAGAGACCACAACTGATTCCGGTGGTGTGAATTTTTGCTGTCCTTATCCCAGCCTGAGCTCCAGGTGAAAACCAGGGTGCAGCTGATTTATCTCCAGCACCGATTTCCAACAGCTCCGAAAACCTCCTTTTCTCTCATGGGGATCTCAAGTTTCAGCTGATCTTCCAGACCAGGATGTGTTCAGTAATCCCTAAATAATCTGCTTTCATTAGGGTTTTGCTCTTCAACGTCTTTTATTCAAGCATTTCAAAGGCCTTTAATTAAGCCTCATAACCCTCCTAAGCTGGTGGCAGTATCCCTATTTTACACAGGCTTCATTGAACCATAGGAGGTTAAGAGGCCCAAAAAAAGAAATAATAGGATGTGTGAACATGTATCGGTGTCTCTAACTATATATTCCTCCACTAAGGGCATGAAACAGCCTCAAGGGAACAACTGCAAGCTGGGACCAGACGTACAAGTTGGTTTTGTTCTGTTTTCACTGGGATGCCTCCTGAAACGCCCAGCCCTGAAGTTGCCCCCCTTGGTCCCCTCTCTTGGTACCCCAATATTGGGAATAAATAGTTTTCTCATTAGCCAACTCGGAAAAGCAGGGAAGAGACAAGATTCTCCATCTTACAGGTGATTTTGATTTCCTCTCACTTGGTAGAAAAAGTCCTGTTGGTTGGAGGACAAGACCCTTGGAGAGATGCGTGGAGGACCAGGGCTGCTCTTTGACCCTTCCTTCTTGGTGGTGGCCGAATCCTATTTTTGTCCCTTGGAATACCACAAATATTTCAGACTTCTGACCGATTACCTCTGTCTGCTATAAGCTGCAGGGATACGATTTGCTGCCATTAAAGTTGTTGGTTTTAACTGTGATTTTAGTGGCAGGAGGATGAAAATCTAGCAATTGTAAAAGCCTCTGCCCGAGCATCTGCATTTTATAAGTCACTTGATACTTTTCATTTTAAATGACTCCAATAAATGTGGCTTGCTGGTCAATTTAGCAGTATAAGTGCTTCTGATGAGCTCTCAGTGCAAGACAAATAAGCAGGTTTCAGCAATATGACTCTTAACGTTTCATAGAAATTATTAAAAAATCATAAGCGAGTGTTGCGTCCCACTAATTGCCAGTTTACAGTCATGTTCCCATTGCTTCCTTGAGGAGTTTCACCATTCAGGCCTTTAAAAAATAGACAAGAAGCTTAGAGAAGACATTTGCTATGATTGATTGGATGTAGACATCTATTAAAAAAAAGAGTATAGGAAAACGCAAGCAATATCTCTGAGTTTCTCTGAGTTTTATGGGCAGCAGAAGACTCGGCTGACATCGTTACTGAAATACGCTGCCTGTAGGCAAAGATTTCCATTAGCAGCGCATCAGTCACATGGGCAGAGAACGAGATAAAAAATTGGTCCTTTGTACAATGTTCAGCAGAGGTAATTAATTGGGGATCGATTCAGAAGTAATCTAACTCCTTTTAAGTTCACAGTGATAAAATTATGATGGATGGGATGGAGCAGGAGAAATTCCAGCCTGGCTGGACACAAAATGTGCTCTGTGTGCAGGAGCAGCCAGCCTGCCCCGAGACTTTCCCAAGCATTTCCAAACATGGGTATTGATGGCAATTTTTTTGTTTGACTATCAGTAGTGGCAATTCTCTCCCCATTTCAGCTGTGGAGCCCATTGCAGTGCTGATGCTTTCGCAGCATCGCGGTGAGCAGCGGTGGAGGGCTGAGGCTGCAGCCTCATGCCTCGTTCTGAGACAAGACTATTTAAAGCATGTAAATGGTAATTATTTATAAACCACCTTTATAAGCTGCACCTTTTTTTCTGTCTACATAATTTTTCCTACCACTGAAAGACGATCCAATTAATGCTGTTATGTCACTGGCCCGTCCTGTCCCTACCTGTGATCCTTATGGAAAAATAGGTGCCATCTACTGCTATTTTTTCAGCACGGCATCCCTGACTTCAGAGGATTATTGCTGAATGTCTGCTCCGCAATTTCAGCCTATTCCCTTTCTTTCCTCTTTGCCACGCAGCTTTGCTGACCCTGAGGTCCTCTAATTGGGAACTCCCCAATTAACAGTGTCCTTATTGCTTGTCCCAAGCCACCCAGGGCCGTGGTTTCACCAGCCTGAAATACTCCCTTTAATACCCACTTTTGATCCAATTACGTATCAAGAAACTCAAGAGGCAGAGAAGCATCCCTGCTGATGGTGATAAACGGAGCAGACATCAGCGGGATGTCAGCAGGTCAGATGCATTCCACCTGTCTCCAGGACCAGGATGGATGTGTGGATCTGCACATGTGTTTGAAACCTGGGGATTTAAAGTAGATTAAAACCAGGCAATAAATTCCTGCTGCAGAATTTAATATTCCCATTGCCGATTTTTGAGGTGTTGCTACAAAACAATACTTTTTAATTCTGTTATTCAGTAATGAAGAAGGATCAAGACTGACCAGGCACGCAGTGGAGAACCAGACCAGAGTAACAGCCCAGTATCTGAATGCAGAGCTTGCTTTTCGCATTAGCACGTAGAGCCTTGGCTGCTGAAAGCAACATATTTCTTGTGTGCTAAAATTAAAAAAAAAAAATAAAAAAAATTAAGTTTCTTGTTGCCTCCTGGGGGAAATAGTGGTGAAAAAAATGCATTCATGTATATTCGTTGCATGCTGTAAAATAGTAAAGCAGTACTGAAGCAAAGGAGGTTGCCAGCACAATAACTCTGCAGCAAACCTTTCCCAAAATTTTCTGTGAAAACTCCTTAATTCCCTGAGCCCTCTGGATCCCCGTGACAATACTAGCAAAAGCCATCCCGACTCTTATATTTTCTTTAGCTGATATTTCTTCTTTATATTCAGATGTTTGTTATGTCTTTGTGCATTGTCAACTCCCGAAGCCTAATGGCTCAGAGCACATAGCTTAGGTTTTACCAGGATGCAGGACTGTGATGTATGGATAAAGGAAAATCTTTTAAAAATTCAGTTTTTGCCAAGTCTTGAGAAAAACACATTAAGATAAGAGATCAGCTCCTGCATGACTGTTACAGTGTTGGTGGCAATGGAGGCTGCTTCTACGCTATGCAAGCAAAAGAGTCTTTTTCAGTTTTGACATGTATTTCTGCATTTTGAACTGTACATGAAATCATAGAATATCAACCTATCTTTCAAATAATTGCAATAATCCACCATATGCTACCAAACAAAAAAGTAGCCATTTTTGCGATCGTAGAAATGCTTTGCAGCTTTAGGTAATAAAAATGCTTCAGACAGAGCTAACTGCCTCTCTCCAGAGACAACACAGTCATTAAAACCCTCTATAGATTCTTCTTTTCATTAGTTTTTTATTTAAAGAAAGAATAAAACCCCACACTTCAGTGCTACGGCACATTCACACGTAGTTAGCGCAGAAGCAAAGCCCCAGGAAAGTCTATTTTAAATAAGAAATCAATTTAATTTTGCAGCACACCTTCCCTCCCCAGTCTTCCCAAAAGTCTGCTCAGAATTATAAATTTCAGGCAGAACACTACGACTGTGAGCAATGCAGAAGACACTTCGATGTCAATGTATTATATACACAGTCCATAATGCATTATAATCCATAACTGGAGATACACAGATGGATTGCCCACCTAGCAGGTAATCCTTCACCTTCTCCCTGGTGAAGTGCTTGGACACGTCAGCGGTTTCTGTGCTTCCTCCAGGGAGGGTTTGAGCCCTTCTGATGGCGTGGCAGCCGTGCCACTGGTTTCCTTGAGTCTCGTGTGCCACTTGAGCTCTCCTGGATGGCCGCAGCCCACGATGAGCATCCCTGGATGTGCTACAGCCCTGCCTCCCTCCTGGCAGCCCCCGCTGATGCCTGGCTCACTTAACAATTTTTCTCCTTCCTTGCCAGGCATAATACTTATTTTTTATTTTTATTTTCTTGGCAATGTCTCAAGCAGTGCTAGAAGATGGGCTTTGCCTGGGCATCCTGGCATTTGTCCATTTGCTTATGTCGGCATAGGGTAAGGGACTACCTGAATGTTTGCCTGACACAGGCGATCCCAGGACCTGGATTGCTTGGTAAGGGATGAACAAAATTATTTTCTACTAATATCAAGGGTATTAGTAGCAAGAGGAATCATTTGTGCTCTTTCAGTCGCCCTCTGATCTCGTTTAATGGGCTGTGATGGGCTCCACTTGTGGGAAATGAATAGGAGAGCAGGATCAAACCTCTTCTCCTCCCAGTGCTCAAAGCAGAGCTGAGGAGATCAGCACTGAGTGTATTGATCAAGGTTGAATACGACATTTGATAGGCATGGAAATAGTAGGAATTTGATAGTACTCTACCAAATAGGAAATAATTTCAAGCGTAAGAGATTGCAGGGAGCTCCTTCCTCTGTGATACCACAAAAGGAAGATGAAAGGTGGTTTTGAAGGAAAAAATAAGCTTGATTTGGCCTACTAGTAAAAAGTGAATGAGAAAGTTTTAACCTATTGATTCAGGGCATGGCATAATGTGTTGCAATGATCCGTTTCAGTGCTCTGAGGCTGTATGTTGAATTAAAGAAGCATTCAGCATGCTCGCACTGAGTCTCTGAAACTCTCTTTTCTGTCAAACGCCTGTTTTCCTTGGCTATTGTATGAATTGCATGCATTGTTTCCTTGCTAGCAAACTGTCTGAGCAAAATGCTTTCCAACATGGAAATTATTTGCCATTTTACAAATAAAGTTATTCTATTGTATTCAGTGATGGATTTCAGAAAAAGGGCATTCGCTCCAATTTTCATCATTCTCAGTTTTCCCTCTTTCAGTGCAGTTTCAAGGCACTACGTCATGGCTTGTTTCCAGCATTAACATGAAGGGAAACATTGTGCGTGGTGTAAATCCCAGCTCAACCCCTGCCCTTCTGCAGAAGCAGAAGCACAAGCCCCAGTGCCCAGGCTGTCCAGAAACCACCGCCCTGCCACAGGCGGGTTTTCTTTGGACTCTCTGCAAACTTACTGCAGACAACACATTTTTGCCCCATTTTTTCCGGATATAAAGCTATTTTCCAAAGAACATGTATTAGCAGGGAGAGCTTGAGCAGTTTTGCTCTTACCATCCTGTGCCGAGCTTGTGCCACCCACCCTGGGAGCCACATTTGGCTACACCCCATTTTCTGCCATGAAATGCCCCCTAATAAAGGACACACTGCGAGGATATCCCTGACACTGAGGTTTGCATTCGCTCAGGCACAGTGGTGCCAGCATCAGCGGCTGCCAAACAGACCACGAGCTTCCCAGGGCGAAGCGGGGGTTGCAAGCAAACAATTAGGAAGGACCAGCCCATAGCGTCCACTATTGCCAGCAACCCTGCTTCTGAAGGGTGTAAAAAAGCATCTACCATCCACAAAATCAACCCTTTTATTTTCCTTTTGCCTTCCTAAAGTTTAACGGTTCCTAAATCACTTTTAAATAAAGTTTCGAGGGAAAAAATTTCTTCCTAAGACTTGGGCGATCACAATTCTGAGTAAATTTTTATGGCCGAGCTATAAAGGGGTGGTAATGGAAATGCTGACAATCCTTTAGCCACAGTGGTCCCAGCTGGCCCCTCTGATAATAAATTACATGAAATGAGGAGTAAACAGGACTTTCTGATTCACCAGGGCTATGTGCAACAGAGTGGTAAAAACAAGTTGGATTTTCACCACTGCCACGTGGGGTTTTTTCCCCAGCTTTTGTTTTGACCCGAAGGCTGGAATGTTTTAAAGTAGTGTTGGGTGTGTGTTAAGATTTTATACTGTGAATATTTCAAGATATATGAATCTTTAATATACTGCTGCTCAGCTTAGCTCAGGAAATTTGAAAATTATCGTGTAGCAACAATACAGCTTTAATAAAAACATTGTTGTATGATGTACCAGCAAAATAACAAGCTTAAATTTGTCATGGTACTGGCTGCGTGCTTGCAATCAATTTAGCTTTGTACAAATGCAAAAATGTTCCCCTTGGGAATGTGCTAGATATCAGATTTTTCCAGTGCCTATGGAACACTATAAAGGGATCAAAAATGACCCAAAACAGCATGCATATGGATGTTTCGCTGCACAGTCTATTAAAATGTTCCCAATTTAAAATACTTTTGGCCAAAGAAGTAAAAATGCTTTAATACCCTAGCACAAACTGGAAAAAATGGGGATCATCCAGTTCCAGAGCAGGGAATTCACAGGTTACCTGGGTAAAGTCCGGCACAGCCAGGCACCGGCACTCGGCCGCGAGCATCTCGGCTGCACATATATGCTAATAAGTTTCATTATTTAATAATAAACAGCAACATTTAATTAGTGCAACCATTACTCTCCATAAAACACTTTAATTACCCTGAAGGCTGGTGGAAAAAAGCCAGTTTGGGGTGAAGTTGAGTGGGAGGCTCGGCTCTCATTTGCGCACTGAAACTTGGCCATCAGCAAAGACAGAGACGGGGATTTGCCTTTGGTGCCTTCACTCACAGGTTAATTATACACTGAAATCGCTTCGGTTTGGGTTTGAATTGGGGGGGGGACACACACTGTTTTCAGTTTCTCCTTGGTTGTGTCCACAAGAGGTTGTCGCTGCTGTTGGGTGAGGAAGGCTGTCATCGGTGGCTGGCTCCAGCAGTACTCATGTGAGCGTGCAAGTGCGCAAGCGCGCAAGGCGACAGCAGAACACTCCCCTCTGTGCGATCATGGGCCCTCTTGGATGGTGCAGAGAAACTGGAGTTTGGAGGAAACGAATGAAGATTTTTAGTGCACAAAATGTTGAGACTGATGTTTCACTCATATTTTCAGGATATCGCAACAATTTCCAAATATCCCGCCTAGATAAAACCACTCAGACAATTAGCAAAGGTGCATGCAAAAGAAGCAAAAGTAGTTGCAGTCGCAGCCATTGTTTTAAAATATGCTGGGTGGAGACAATCCGTGGGTCCTTCTCCCATTAACCACCAGCTGCCGTAGAAGCCTCCCTGCAAACCATCCACGTTGCCCCCAGTTCCTTCCTCTTCCCTGGCACTTGTTTTCCTCCAAAATGCATCTTCAGCCCTGCTCCTATTTTTGGCCAGGTTTTCCTTGCCATCTGCAGGTCAGGGCATGGGGCTGTCCACAGGCACAGGGCTGCAGACGTCCCTGGAGCCACGCTGAGCCAGGAGGAGGCATGGCTCCAGCCTTCATCTCCTCCAGCATCCCTTGCCCAAACAGTCACTCCCCACCCTTCAGCTCAGGAGGTGCCTAAGTGAGGGATTTGTAGCTTTCTGGAGCGGTCCGTCTGCCGTGGCTATTCCAGGAGGAGCACGTGTGAATCCACACATAATTAATACCTTGTGTCATCACCGGTGGAGGCATTAGTCCTCGGTACCCATGTGGCAGATGGGCTAGAGGAGTCTCATCAGCAACTTCGATGTTGCCAAGCGGCTAAGTGGCTGCATGTGTTGTCACTGCACAGGAGAGTAATTTTGGGACACTGTATGTTGCCGGCCGAAAAAGCAATGAAGCGGTCGAACTGGAGTGAAATTACAGCTCACAGTTTATCCCTGGCTGCATAAATTGAGGCAGGATGTGAATCCCGGGATGGAGCCTGACAGGAACCACCGCTCAGGTTTTCCTTCACTCCAAAGCCTGTGCTTGTACATCCACCCACCCCAAAATTGGCTGCCCGCAAACCCAGAAGGATGCTTTAGTGCACAAGAGTGAAAAATATCTTCCAGCTTTGCCAATGTTAGACTTGCTCAGCAATTTTTCAAAAATGTTTTCATCAGTTAATCGAATCTTTCATGGTTAATTTTATCCATTACATTGCTTTTCTGAAGGCAGTATTATGAAATTACTCAAAACTTTTATTTTAGCCTTTTCTAAATGAGAAGTAGCCATTTAGAGAAAAAAAAAAAACCCACCCCCAAACCAACCAAAACCACATTTATCAATAACATATATGTGAAAAAACAGATTATGATGAAAACACTTGAAAGAAACTGTATTTTCTTAACTTTCTGACATGGGTCAGGGACATTTCAAGACCTTAAAAATGTTCATAGAAGAAGAAAACTAGCACCTGCCCAACTCCCTTATGATGCTGGTGTCTAGACATGGGGGATATGGTGAGAAATGTCTACGACAGCCATGGCCCAACGTGCCGGGTCCAAGGGTACCACCCAGCTGTGTGCTGGGCACGGTGCTAGCACTGAGGTTTGTATAATACCTCCCACGTACCCAGGAACCCACAGCTTTGCTGGTGGATGCATGAAGAGGTCCCACCAGCTCTTCTGGTTCCTGCCTGGGTGGAGACTGGGGAGGGGTGGACACGGATTGCTCGTCACTGTTGCATACCCATTAATTATAAAAAGCTTTTGGTGTCCAGGCTGCATGTCCCGGCACAAAGATGTGCTGGGCTGAGTGACTTTGTGCCAGGAGTAGAACGGCAGCAACATCCGCCTTCTGCTCCTCCAGCCCGGGAGAGGAGGTATGGCTGCTAAAACCAGGCTAGCATCCCAGAAATGGGAATTTGCACGTCCCAGCTGGCCACGCTTGCCCTGTCTGCCCTCTGCTCAGCTGCAGAACAGGATCTGCACAGCAGAGGAGAGCTCGAAATACAAGGCTGTGTCTTCATCCATGTCACCTCTGAGAAAATAGCCCATGTAGCTTGAATTTCTTCAAAGCCTTCCCTGCTCTCATGGTTACATTCAGCTGCCCAAGTCAATTGATAACGGGGTATAAATGGCACTGGAAGAAAATCTGTCCTTTCCCTACTGACTCTGTTGTCAGTTGCCACATAAGTTGCAAAAACATTAAAATAAATTATAAATGTCTGGTTTTATAACAAATTCATATTTTGCAAGTTTGAAAACTTCAGTTTCTTGTGGAACATATTTTCTTCCTGGAACTTTGTGCTTCTGCCTTTATTCATCAGAAATGTTTTAGTCTTAATTTAACATTATTCTGTTGCTGCTTTATGGATGAGAAACACATTGCTCTCTCCTCTGCTTGCATCTGCCGCGAAAACAAAAAGATGATATTCTGCACCTGTCCCTGCTTCACAACCAGCTGAAACGAAATTCGATTCAACAGTCGCTAAACAAAGTGCAAGCAATGACTCAGTATGGAAATAAGACTTATTTCTTTTTAACTCTATTATGTGACAGCACAAGAGAGCGGGCACGCTTTCTTGTATGGCGGTATATATATTTGGTGTGCCTATTTCAAAATCTTCTTCCAATGCTTTCTCAACAACTCTGAGACAAAAGGAAAAAATACTGTATTTCTCTCCTGCGCATCTGTTCTATTCGCTATTTACATTTTTTAAACTTTAACTAGGCATGGTCAAAATACAAGAAAATGGAACAAAAATAGAGGAGAAGTCTCAAGTCCCAGGCTACAGCCAACCTGCACTTGAATTTTCCGAGTATCTGCCAAATGCTTAACAGAAACTTGTCTCTTAGACCCCCAGAGGGATGACTCCCCAGAGACTGTGAACGCTCCATCCCTGAAGGTTCTCAAGACTTGGCTGAGCAAAGCCCCAGCTGACCTGGGCTGGCGCTGGCAATAACCATGCACCCATCAGGATGCTGGACCGGATGAGCCCTACACGTCCCTTCCAATCAACATTGCTATGGTTTTGATTTCCTGCTGCTGCTATTATTAAGGTTGAATCAAAACCATTGCGAAGTGTGCAGGTTCTAAGTACCATGGTCTTTGTACGCTGCTGAGGGTTATAATCCACCAAATCCCACCTGCATTGCAGATGTGGTGTGCTGAAGTGGCCCTGCCACTTAACTCTAATTGCAGGTTGGAGCTTTAGGCTTTAGAAAGCCAAGGTTAATTTACTTACAATGACCAGATGGTGGTGTTGCCTGTTATTATCATCCTTGTTGTGAGGATATTCCAATGGTCCATTCAAAACTGGGAGCCTGATGACATGGGCACTTTCCAGACATGCAGAAAAAGTTTCTGCCTGAGGACATTTACAGGGAAAAGAACCAACCCTGAAACTATTCCTTGCCTTCAAAAACAGACAGAGGAAGAGCAAAAGAAGCTAAAAATATGTGGATACAGCAAACAGATCAGAGAGAGGCATGCTCTAAGGTACTTTGGTGCTTTTGCATCTTCAATTGTCTCTGCTACAGAGTTTTCAATGGAAAACAACCCCACTCTAGAAAAAAATGTAAGGGAGAGAGAAATTACTGGGAAAAAAATTGACTGTGAGCAAAGATAAAGCAGGACACAAGTAGGGAAGACAGGGAGGAGAAGAGAGGGCAGATAAGGAGCATCTACAGGGGGTGTTCATGGTGTTGGGGTTTATGGTGTAGGTGGGAAGCCTGAGGAAACTCAACTGCCAGAGGTGGGTGAAGGCTGAGTCCAGAGGACCGTGCAGCTCCCCAGAGCCTGATGCAAGAGTAGCAGAGGTGCTCAGGGGCCCTCCCTGCTGTGTCTGACTCAACGTGCTTTGAAGAAGAAGCTGCTGGGAGATCAGCTTGCCATGTGTCTGTTCATCAGGCTTGTTTGACGAGAAGAGTAAGTACAGGGCTCTGCTGCTTTGGCCGTCCTCCAGGCGAGACCTTCAGTGATGGAGAGGTGAAGCACTGTGCTGAATTTTCACTTCTGCTCTTATTAACTTCAACCATATGTCACGCCACACTTAATATCTGCATTTTGCCTTACACATTCATATCTTCTCCTTGACCTTAGTCTCATGGGGGAACTTTTTCATGCTTTCTAGGAGTCCTAACTGCTGTGTTGTACCCATTGACTATGTATAATTACAGTAGGAAGCACATCTGTATGTTTCACATGTCCACTACCTGTGAAATGGAGATGGGTGCAGCATATTGAAAGAGTGCTTCTGGAAACATTTCAACTCTCAGGATGCTGGGGCAAGAACTATGAAAACTTTACAAAACCATGGAAACTTCTGTAGCAAACTTACTAATATCTGCTGTCCATCTTAACCAATCTAGGTTCCTTCATCTCTCGGATTTATATATTCACTAACTTTCAACAGAAGTTGGGTTTTTTGAGTCTTTTATCTGTTCCCTGTCTTAAACGAAATCCATTTTTTTTATAGTGAATAAACCTAATACATTCCCAACTGCAGTAAACACAGCAATTTTTTTTGACTGCATAACACAGCTATTTAAAGAGTGCTAATTGCTTCTTTTGGAAAAAGTGCTTGAATGTCCCCGTTCCAGAACAGAACAAGCAGCATTTGTACGGTGCTATCAAGATTCTTTATCTTCCCTGCTCCTCTATTCTTACTATTCTTAACTTCAGTTATTCTGAAGCCTGGCAGGCTCTGTATTATACATTGGGCAAATGATTTAAAAAGTAGCCCTTTCAGAGTTGAGCGGAGTGTAAAGTCGCAAGCAAAACCATCTTTTTACTGCACAGTTACAGCATCCTAGTGTGGAAAGCCATGCCTTCCAACTTGCTGCCCTTGCTGACAGGCCATCTTCGTCCCTCAGAGAGGCAATGGTGTGATTATTTCTCTTCCCATTTCCACATCAGACTTAAATGCAGAAATATCCACCTTCTGAAGAATATAGCTTGAAGGTAGGAAGGCAGTGAAGGTCTAAGGACCTGGCTTTGCTGAGCTCTACACCATGTCATCCAAGCACATGTGAGAGGAGAAAGAGGATTGCTTTTGGAAACCACTCTCCCAGTTTTCCAGCTTCATGTTTGATTCACATCTCAAAAGCTTTATCTGCCTGTCAAATACTAAATATAAGTAAAAAGTGCTCTTTGTGGCCCAACGAATGATGTACTTTAATAATCATGCTTTCTGAGATTGACTGCTCCTGTTTTGTTGCTTTCTGCCCAAAATTTCATCTGAAAGCCACCAACAGAAGTTCACTGGCCATCAGCCAGTGCCTCCAAAGCTTTCTATGGGTCTCAGGTTTATCGCTGTCCTAATATTTTGGAAATAGGATTGTCTATTGAGGAATGTGAGGGAAATGATGGCACTCACCCTAATTTTGTGAAGAATAAAAAATACTGGGACTTTCCCGGAGGACAGAGAGGACATCCCCTTTTCCCATACAACGCAAACACTTCAGGGTACCTCTCCTCCGATCCAGACAGCACACTTGAGCTGTAAAATAGCCTCGCTTCTCATTACAAATGGCTTCGTGTCGTTACAAATGGGAGGTAAAATTTGCTCTAAAGTCTGTTTGTTACAATAAAGTTCAGCTTGGCCCATTAGCTTTTTTTGAAGGGAAAAAACTTCGTGTATTTTAAGTCAAAATGAGGACATAGAAATGGCCCTGGGCTTTTCAGCAGAGAAGACCTGGAAGAAAGGTCTTCAATGTTTTCCAGCCCATGCTCATCAACACACTGTGCGAAGCAGCCATTGGAGCAAACCAAGAAGCCACAATGGCAAATGGTCCCAGATGTGCTTGCTTTGGAGACCACTCGGTCTGAAAGAACTTGCATCAGGATACGTTTCTGTACGTTGCAAGGAGAAAAACTGTTAAATTAAGAAAACCTGGATTAACGGCTTCTGGTCTTGTGGCCAGGCCATGGACCACGGTGACAGGTCAGGGACCCAGACCTCACCGTGGGGCACCGAGCAGAGACAGGCACCCCTGGGGAGACCCCACGTTGCATCGGTGCCTTTCGTTGGGTGGGGAAAGGCTGGGTTGGACGGGGGGCGATGCAGGGATGCTCGCTGCTCCTGGCCAAGCCCTAGAGAGGGTCAATAACAAAAAGTTAACTTCTTTTATATTTTGGGACAAGTGCTGAAGGGCAGCTATATCAGCTGCCACCACATCTCTGCGTTCTGGGCAAAAGCCTGTGTTTCAGCGGGATGAGCGCACAGCTGGCGGGCACATCTGCAGACCATTTGAAAATGCATCTGTTGAGCCCTGCCCTACCCACATGCTGAAGTCAGTGCGGGACGAATACGGTCGATTGTGCTCAGTGAAGGAGGCAGGGACTGTACCCACTCGAGGGAGGACACGCTGCCTCCACCACCGACCGCGTTGCTATTGTGTTCCTCCCTGCAAAGAGGACATGCAGGTATGAGTCAGGATGAATCAATTCCTGCTGGTAGCTGGGGACAACTTGCTCTGATTACGACCATGCTGGCAGCTGGCCGAAGGACAGGCAGGCTGAGGAGTAGGTCTCACTGGAGGCAGTGCTCCCACATCACAGCTTTCTGCCCCAGCAAGAATACTTGGGCAACACCGCAAGGATAAGCAAAAGCCACGTGCATCCCCTGCTGTGCGTTTGCTCTGCAAAAGGGGTGACAGAGTCTCAGAAATTGATATGAGCACCCATAAGCTACCCCTTCCTTCTTTAGCAGGGCACCAAACCACCTCGAGCCTGCAGCTGCCTTTAAAATGCAAGGAGATTTACAGATTTTTGCTTTCTGAAATAATAATTAAAATGACAACAAAGATATAGGGAGAGAAAAAAGCCTGATATTCCAAGATGCACTGGGCTCTCCTAACAGATGTGTTTTGACAATGAATGCTAATGTGCACATCTGTAAAAGCAAAAATAAAAGACTGCCCTAATAAAAAAAACCTGTCACATCCTGCTCACATTTGAATATGCCAGGCATAAATGAAAATCCATGCAAATGTCAATCAAATTCATTTTGTTATAGTGGGTTTTAACCATTCTCTCTTTTGAAAAAATATTAAATAGGTGCCCTTTCCACTTCAATGTGGTTTTTAATACCAAGGTTAAGTAGCTGGTAATTATTCTGTGCAATGAGACTACCTGCAGCTCAGACTGAAAACCATATTGAGAAGTCAGACCGATGCCGGTACCCGCCTCACCATGCCGTCCGCAGCAAGTCTGGGAGCTCCTACCTGGTGCCTCTCTGGGAGTTAGCCCCCTGCCAGAAAGGCAACGCACCCAAAAAGATGCATATGTCAAGGTATAAAAAAAGCTTGCAATTGCTCCAGGCATATTTTTTTAATATACATTATACAGCTGTAAATAGACATTGGTAGCAAGAATAAATCATTGAAATGGGGTGTAAACTGGAACTAAGGAGCAAGGCTCTTCCCTGCAGCCGAGGATGATGAGCCATGTGCCTTGAATATCTGCTGCTATGGTACCACCATCCCCTGCTGCCTCACCATGGCCTGAAATACTCATGTTTCACACACAGGTACAGCAAATATTTGTAGCACAGCTCAGAGGGGATTTATAATCAACATTTTTAGGGGGAATTTTCTTTTTTTAAACATAATTTGTTACAGTTTTGAAGCAGCATACATTGCGAAGAAGTCAACAGAGCTGCATTATTTCACGTTACGTTACAATCGGAAAAATCTTACTGGAAGACTTTATTTATTCCTGTGTCAAATCTATTTCTTAGGAAATGCGTGTATTTAAAGCAGCATAGCAAAATAAAGTAGCAATGATAGAAAAAAGACGGCGACTTTCTGAGTAGCCCAGTACCAGGTAGTTTTCTCCCATCCCACTGGCTGGTAACTGTTCTCCTGCCCAGTGGCTGAAGTCACTCGTGCCTTTGTTTGGATCTATTTTAAGGCACCAGAATATCCAGCCTCCGCCTGAGAGGGGGAATGGTTTTCTGCAACGTAGATCGTTTGTACCTGTCGGCTCCAGCCGCTTTCCTGTTCACTCCCACTAATAAAGCACCGACATCAGGAATGAGCTGTTCTGGTACTTGGATTTCAACATACGTGCTCGGTGGGACCTCCTTATTCCAGTTTTTGTCTGTTTTGTGTCTGCTGTACCTTGTTAGTCCCCTCCCCTGAAGTAAAAGCTGCTGGTGATCCTTTACAGTGAAAACCACCGTGGCACTTGATGTTCTTTTTCAGCTTCTGCCAACCTTATTTCCCATGCCTGTGCTCCCATGAACCTGTTTTCCCATATGCTATAGAAATAGCTTATTCTGCATTATAAAACAGTATAGAAAAAAACATATTAAACGGATGGAAATCTTTAAGGATGAGCTGCGAGCCATTTAGGCAGCTCCTGTGTACTTCATAAAAAAGCTCAGATGGAAAGCAGCTCTGATCCTTTAATTAACCCCAAAAAGCAGCTGATGCAATGCAGCTCCCCCAGCAAACATCGCGTATTAGGTGTTTCTTCCCCTCGCGCTGCTCCAGCACGTGTCCCATTGTGAATAAACAGGAATCCTTTTCAATAATATTTTGCAACAAGTTACGATGGCAAATCACCAGGGGTTCAGCCAAGAGCCGTGGAATTTACTCTGCTTTGTCTGCCCTTGATTTATACCCATCAAAGACAAAAGCAGGTTGTGTACAAACAGTGATGAGCAAATCCGAGGAAGGCTTCAAAGAGACGTAAGCTGGGAGCGAAGCACTGAACCTGAATTCTGTTCAGAGCAGGCAAGGAACCCAGGCAGAAATGGGGAGATACCTCAGAAAGGATAATTTCCAGCAGACTGCAAGACAGCGGGTGCGTGGTGCCGTGGGAGGGAGCAGAACTGCAACCCCTCGAGCTGGGAGCCTCACGCATGTAACAAATGCCATGGGCTGAGGCCGTTTCGGGGGTACCAGGGACGCAGCCCCGCCAGCGATCAGCTCCACTAAAAAGCTGATGCTTGCCATTATTTGCTCCAGCAAGAAGCGTCCACATGCTGGGACAGCACAGAGGGGCTCCAGGTTACCTGCGCAAGTGCTTGTGCAACTGAATGTCAGGGAACAGGAACACAATTTTCTAAAGGAAATTAATAGTAAATTTTTTTCCTCTCACTGTTAATCCAACCGAAAAAATTAGTTATTCAAAGTGAGTGAAATGCTTTATTTAAGACTTCCATTATTAATGGAAATTTTGTAGTGATTAGCTACCCAGACTACATATGGATTGACAAAACTACTAAACCAAACCCCATTTTCAGAGAACCAGACATTGATCCAAATTATGAAGCCCAGAGGGGTTGTTTTGTCATGAAAAGCCAAATGAAAAACTACCTGTGAAGTTAGGATTGCACCAGAACTTTATTTTAGGGGCCATTTAAAGCCTTGGTTAATATTGCGCACTGCCTGGGCAGCCAAGGCAGCTCTGTGCCCTGTTTCAAAGAAAGGCCACGGCATTGCCCTCGTACGTCACACCACGGCCACTGTCCCGTCCCCATGCGTGACTCAGTCCCAAGGCTCCACGGGCTTCCATAATGCAGATTGCTGGTAACAATATCAGACTGTCCTCTGGATCTGTCTTGAAGCTTTAGAAATAGCAGTTAAGAACCAGATCATCCCCGGAGAAGCTATTATCTAGTCGTCTCGTCGATGGATGCTAATGTGAGATCCTGGCAGATCACAATGCGCATCCGTCGGTTCCGTTCAGAAGTGGCGTGATGGGACAGTTTTGAGTATAATAAATGTCACAAATCCGTCTTCTCTCTCTCCTGTCACAAGTACTTTGCCATTCTGGCCAAGCAGAGACAGTAAATCAGCCCCACTGAAGAACTTAGATATCTGCTTGGAAAAAAAAAAAGATTTGTGCAAACAGGGCTTCAAGCTCTGGTAAACAGGAATTTCCAGTCTGAGCTGCCCATCGTGCTGTTTGTGTGATGGTTTGATCCAGCCTGAGCCGAGCAGGGCAGCTCAGGGCTGCTCTGGTGCAAGCATCTGGTCCTGCCTGGTTTCTGCATGTCCCCACTACTGCATTGCCCCCTCAAAATCCCAGATTTGATTTATTCCCCTGATTTTACAAAGAAGCAGGATTGGAACAGGCTGTTAACATGCCTATTTATGCCTTGCATTATTGCCTGTGGGAGCAACCTTCTTGTTAACATAGGCAACACCCTTTTAGGTGAAAACCACAAAATACAGAATTTTAAACGTACACATTCCTATGAGAAGTGTGGATTGAGTAACTTGAACAGAAGTCACTGCCCTTGGTACTAAAAAAAATTTCTAGTCAGCCTACTCAGTGTTAATGTGAGATTTTAGAGTTTCACCTTACCTTAAACCAAAAATAAGTCTTGCCGTAAATTCAAGACTCGTTTTTGCTGCTTAAAATTAATCATCGACACAACCATTTCAAGACAGTATAGGAAATTAAGCTAAAATTGTGTGTGTGCTAGTGATCAGTTTGAAAGACTTCAGTTCATCATTTATGTCAGTGGAGTTGTGGAGATTATTTTTTCCCTGAGAATTATAAAAATGTATGTTCTTGACACAGCCTCGCTCAAGAAAATGGTAAAAAATGTGCTTTGCATGGCAAGATTGAGACAGAAAATAAAAGGACATGTTCAGCATGGAAGAAAAGAAGAATAAAGAAAAATACCCCTATTCTGATTTCATGATAGGTAATAAATGGATTTATTGGGGAGCTCAGGAAGCACCAAGCGTTTCCCCTTGGGAACAACTGTACCCAAGCCACAGCGGTGGGCATGTCTGCGAGCGCTGGGTGGGCAGGGACCTCAGGAAACCTCCTGGACCTGGGTGGAGGTAGGCTCAGCCCTTGGGTCCCCCAGCCCCAGCCCCACACAGGGACCATCTCCCGCAGCCTGGCCTTACAGAGCAGGGCAAACTCGCCCAGTCTCAGGGCTTAACTGCACAAGAAGGACCCATGAGGACTCTGCTCTCCACGTGTCCATTTTTTCCCAACCTGGCACCTGAATTCAGCGCTCACAAGATGATTATTCCATGACTCCTCTCACAACAGCTCATTGTGCATCTTTCTCATGCGAAGCTGCTCAGGCTCTGCTGGTGCAATTTTACTGAACAAATGGGAAAAGGTTCATTGTTAATAAAAAAAAAAAAGCTGAAAAGGTACTGAATAGAAAGAGCATCACAAAAAAAAACCCAATTATTTTGGTCTCACCGGGAAGAGGCAGAGGGTTGCTATCAGTCACCCACACGCACTCCCGTCACTACTATCGCCGTTAACCCTGTGTGCCCACAGGGATGCTCAGGGTCCTGGGGACGCGGTGCTGTCATCTTTCAGGACTCAGAAAGGGCTTTCACCCCCAAACTGGAGAGAGAATAAACAACAAGTGGCATCCCTGGGGCCAAGCTTTGCCGAATTCTCCCTCCACTTGCCCCGCAACCCCCATTTAATCTTGACCTTTTGTACAAAACCCCACACCGAGATTATCTCAGTGAGCATTATTGATTGTTGCGTTCTTTCCTTTCCCTATTTCCCACCAGGGGTGTAGCCCTCGGCCAGACACCGCCTCGGCAGGAGTTTGCTATCTCCCTTTCCTTAAGTCTTTTCAAATTTGCTCTTCTCTGGAAGAACAGTGCTCAGTGCCAGTCATTCAAAGCAATTTTGTGCAAGGCCTGGCTTACTGCCCCAAACTTGGGTCTGAAATGCTGATACGCGCAGTGCTTCCCTCTACACCAGTAAGTTGTAGCAACACATCTGCGAAGCCCCACTAGAAGGCAGTGTTGGAGAAAACTTCACAGAAACTTCTCGTTCTGAAAGCTGCAGGTCAACAAACCAAAGGAGTGAATTTTCTGAGATAGGGACCCCTGTAAAAAACATGAACTGCTTTGTCCTAAATTATTTCTGGTAGGTTTTGCCTCCGTTGACTGCAGGAAGAGGCATGGAGATCAAACTTCATCCCTGCCAGGGAAATCCAACAGCAATATGTTAACATTGGAAAACACAATATATTTCATGCCTGTTAGAGGAAAGCCCTTAAAAAGGACCTAAAATTGAGATGTGACCTGCTCCATGCTGCCCACACAGATCAGGCCGCTGGGACACCAAAGACATGCAGTTGAAGTAAGCACCAAAATGACACTGAAATGAGCCCAATTTGCCCATAAAAACCAAGGATGGAGTTTCCAAGCTCTTACTAGAAAGACAAGCAGTGGCTCCCCTGAATTTCTTGGCAGTGAGCCCTACTCCTGCAGAAAGGCTTGGGAGCCACATCTCCGCATTTGTCAAAGACAGGCAGCAGCAGCAGCAATTTGACGAGCTCTATGAATAGAGTTGTTGATTCACTGGAAAATACAGGAAAAACAAATCAACTCAATTTAAACTGCTGACACATTTTTGTATTGGTGAATGAAATGTAAAATTGTTTTGAAGCATCGCAATAACTTGGTAGCCCACACAGAAGAATGAATTTCTGATTTGATATTAAGTATACTCAGAATAAAAATACCAAGTGTGATTTGGTACACAAAGTTTTTTTGAACAAAAAAAAAAACCAAAAACACTTTTGAGAAAATTTCTGAAAATGGAAATATTGAGTGATGGTTTTCAATGGGAATAGTTTGAGGAAAATGAAAATATAATTCATTAAATCTCTCATCTTGAATTAAAATATATAAATATTTTGAATTAAGAATTTATCCTTGCTCCCGTGCCAGGGTGTGTTATTCAAGGGCAACTGGAGTACAGCAAAGTGGAATTACAGTCCTAAATGCTGATGCAACTTTCCCTTCCACTCTTGCCAATAAACCTGTATGTCTAGAGGTTTGGCCAAACAGATGCTGCAAATTGAACAGAACTCGGGGAACTTAGTTCCTATTCAACGTTCAGGAGGCTTTTAAAGTTGCACTCACAAGAAATTATTCTGTTCAAGAGGTATTTGTTGTGACATAAAAAATCAACAGTGTCAAAGGGATAAAAATGCAGTGTTTGAACTGGAGTGCACAAGTCCTCCCAGGGTCTCTGAGCAGGAACAACAGACTGTTAAGCTGCAGTAATGTGACCAAAAAAAAAGTCCTGTAGGGGGATTAAATTGTGCTGGAATTATTTGCTTGCCTAAATGTCAGGAAAAGATTTTTATACTCTTCTGAAGAGAGGCATTTCTTCAACTGGAAGACTTTGTAAGTGAAAACCAGCGCATGCTGCCAGCACACTTATAAACTCTTATTTTTAAGCCAGCTCCTTTTAAGGCATTTTACTAAAACACTCCTCTTTTAATGAATCTTATTTTGAGCATCCATTTGCATTTGGGTTAATATAGAAATCAACTTTTTGATGCAGTGAGCAGCCGGCAGATGTATCGCCGGGTCCCTCCTCATCAGGTCCAGCGTCCCACCGGCAGCGACCCACCAAGAGCCCACAGCGGGCTTTGCAGCGACCAAGGAAGGTTGGGGTAGGGCTCATTTTCTCTTTACAAAACAGGACAAGATAAAAGCATAGTTTTCAGAATACCATCGTTAGAGTATTCTTCCCTAATGATCTGTAGGTGGAAAGAAAGGAAAAAAAAAGTATAATCTGATCTGCAACAAGAAACATTAAAATATCTTAGGCATAACTGTAGTCTTAGCATGTCATTACAGAAGAGAGCTAAGGGGTTTGGGTAGCCTGATTTTAACTTAATATGTTTGGCTTTCTCTTAATTTTCCCCTTAAATGTGAACTTCCTAAATTTATGATGCTCATTTGGGAAATAATTAAAACAGCCTCCTCATGTATATTCTTTGAATCATTAAAGCAGGTCCTTCACCTTGGCTTCATCATCCCTGGGAATATTCATAAAGCAAACGTGCTCCAAATGAAGTCCCAACCATCACTCAGAAGGGAAAGGAAACTTTCCCATCCTGTCAGATGTTCATGCCCACACTACAATATTATTAATCACTTTGCTATAGAGTAATCAGTCTCCATCCAAGGCCAATATTTAATGAAAGGCAACCAAGCATCAGAAAAAAACCTGATGAATAGACTCATAAAGCCTCATAAACCGCTGAAGCCATCGGTGGAAAGATCCACTCCGAGGTGCAAAGTTTTTCCTCTTTTTGTCCTACTTCTTTAACTTCTCATCCATCCATGCAGCACAAATCAGGGCTATTTTCTTGTTAATCCTATATGCAAGAAAGAACGTGCCAGCGGCTGCTGCTGCCGGCAGAGAAAGCTGCAGCCCACCAGCAAAGAAGCCAGCGCTTGGGGACCATCACCTCCACGCCGGGCTCCGGAGGAGGTTGTGCTCCATGAAAACCCCTGTGAATATGAACTGGCTGAAAGCACTGACGATAACACAGTGTTTTTCCTGCACATTATGGATAATCATTTACCGAGCAGCTCAACCAGTTCTGCAGGGCTGCTGGCACTGGATGCTGCCCCGTAACCCAAGCCAGGGCTCAGCTAGGTCTCTCCCGAGGCTGCTGCTCGCTCTACACAGAGGTTGTTAGCACGGAACCATGCTGGCGTTGCAAAAAGAGTGGTTAAATATAAGTTGCGCTGCATTTGGGTTTGCCACCTCCCCTACCTCGTGGAGGTTTTCCCCTTCTCTGTATGTCCTGGGCGTGCGTAGGTGGTCTTCAGTGCTTCCCAGGAGGCTGCTTTTGCAACCAGATATCAAACAGGTTTTTTAATATAAGATGTAGACGGTGTTTCCCATGGTCTGGCCACATGAGATGGGACAGGGCAGGCGGTCACTGCCCTGCGCTGGAGAGGCTGGGTGGGAGCAGGAGCCACCGCGGCACCGCACCGTAACACAGCAAGTGTGAACGAAGCTTCCTTCTGCTTGCTGCCTTTATTTGATTTCCACTTTGGGAAACTTCCTCTGGCATTATTGGGACAAACAGAAGAGAAGTGAAAGAAGAGAAGGCCACTTCTCTGTGAAACTTTGTTGACAAAATTGTTATTCCCATCTTCATCCCATCGACCATGGTTCGGGATGCGGACCCGTACACGTCCATCTGGCGCTCCCATGGCAGAGGTGCTGTTTGACTTGTGCTTTCTACAAATTCCAGGGAAGAGAAGCACAAAATGCAGGTGTTTAAATCAAACCCTTGCTGTGCTTGTCATCCTGGATTTCCATTACAGTTAATAGAAAAAAGAATATAGAAAAAAGACCATTTCTTCTCTCAGATAAAAAGTTGTGGGTTTTTTTTTAAATGAAAATTAAATAAAGAGGTAACTTCCACTCTTCAAGTTTTGAATGAAAAAGTAATATTCATTTAGACCTCACAAAGAAAAAAAAAGAAAGAAGAAGCGGGCAGGAGCAGAGACCACCCAGCCTGGCTCCCCAGGGCACCACTGCTTGTGCAAGTATGGACATTCCTGATGCTGGGCATCTTCCAGGTCAACAGAAAATACCTGTATAGGGAAAAAAGGCGCACTCATGAGCCTGAAAACTAAGTTTTCTGGATTCATAAGAATTTAACCCAACAGACATGCCAAGTCATTCCTTTTCTGCTCTTTGTTAGCTTTGGGCTACCCGCTGCGAAGAAATAACTCACCCATCCACACTCAAGAGGTTATTGAGAAATTGATTTATTAAGGCTCAGCCAGAAGACAAAAATAAACCTAAGGGTGGCCGAGACAGCTGGGACCTGACTCCAGAAACTGCCAGGACACAAAGGGACCTTCTGTGAAGGAGTCCCAAGAGACTTAACCAGGCCCTGGTCTCTAATTTGAGAGGCTTTGGGAAATTCAGATGGTACCGTGGGGACCGGAGGAACCGGTCACAGCGAGTTTCCAGCACACGTGATATTGGCTGATTTGGCAATGTGGTGGCTGAAGTAAGAGCCCATCTCCTGCAGTCTCCCCAAAACCTGCACCCATTGTGTAAACCCCCTCCCGGTGTCAGGGGTAAGTCGAAACTGGAGAAAGTGGTGAGAAGAAAGAGTCAGATATGGTGGAGGAGCCTTCACGCTGCTCTGTGGTGGCACCGAGCCATTGAGTCTCCTTGCATATAACAACGAATGTGACAAAAACTTCAACAGTTTTTTCTTTTCCCTCTCCTTAAGATGAAACATTGAAGTTTTTATGTTAGGTTTCATAGTACTAAAAATGCTTCTCCTTGTTGGGCACTGGGTGCCTGTCCCGCAGTGCAAGTGTGGTCTCTGTGCTGGTATGCAAGGTGTGCGTGGTCGCCACGTTGCCATGCGAGGTGTTCACGGTCCCTGTGCCATCGTGCAAGGTGCGTGTGGTCCCCCGCGCCACCGGGCAAGATGTGCGTGGTCTCTGTGCTGCCGTGCAAGGTGTGCTTCGTCCTTGCACCATCGTACAAGGTTTGTGTGGTCCCCGTGCCGCCGTGCAAGGTGTGCAAGGTCTTTGCGCCATCCTACAAGGTTTGCGTGGTCCCCGTGCCGCTGTGCAACGTGTGCATGGTCTTTGCGCCATCGTGCAAGGTTTGCGTGGTCCCCGTGCCGCCGTGCAACGTGTGCATGGTCCTTGCGCCATCGTACAAGGTTTGCGTGGTCCCCGTGCTGCCGTGCAAGGCGCGCATAGTCCCTGCACCATTGCACAGGGTGTGCATGATCCCTGCACCGTTGTGCAAGAAGTACAAGATAGCAGCAGCCTCTCATGACATCATTTCTTGCGCAGACACGGGGGGAAATCCGTGACAGCTGCTGTAAAATCCTGCTGGTGCAGCCCGGGCTCACCGGACGGTCCCGCTGAGGCAGGGCAGGCAGGTGCAGCAGGCGCAGAGGCTGAGCGCAGCCGTCAGCAGGGCCGAGAGCCGCGAGGGCCGCTGGTACTTGAAAGCTTTCTTCACCTCGCCGCTGGTCTGGGCGACGTAGTCGAGGGTGCGCAGGACATAGTGCTCCACGCTGTCGATGGCCCCGTGCTGCTCGGCCAGCAGCCCCTCCAGCTGCAGGAAGAGCCTGTGAAGCTCCACCATCTGCGTTTCCAGGTCGAGGAGCTGCTGCTGGCGTGCCTGGGCCAAGGCCAAGTGCTGCTTGGCCTTGAGCTCCCCCAGGTCCCGGCCCACAATGCGGGGTGCCTCGGGGCTCTCGGCCAGCCGGTCCAAGTCCTCGGCCCCCAGGTCGATGCCTGCCAGCTCCGCCTGCCTCCTGATCTGCTCCTTCAGCCTCTGCCAGTAGCGGCTCTCCCGGGTGTAGTGGCGGGTGAGGATGGCACGGTACCGCCGCAGCAGCAGCCACAGCTGGGTCTGACGGACGCGGGGGCCCGCTTGCCCCGTCCCCAACTCCGGTGCTGCCGGCAGGGCGCCCAGCTGGGACTGCAGGGACACGGCCTCGCGGGCGAAGGCGGCTCTGGCAGCGCCGAGCCCCTGCTTCTCCCGGCTGATGCTCTCCTCGGAGGTGCAGCACAGCACCGTCTGCTGCATCCTGTCAATGCTCTCGGAGAGCTGCTCCAGCTGGTCCAGCACCCGCCAGAGCTCGGCCGCCTCCTGCAGAGCCCGGCTGACGGAGCTGGCGTCATCCCCAACGAACGCCGGGTTGTCGAAGCACAGGGCATCCTCGTGCGGGTCCCCCTCGGCCGCGGCTCGCCGCCGCAGCTCCGCCAGCCGGTCCCTCATGCTCCGCACCGGCACCATCGGCAGGACGGTCAGCCCATCAGCCCCGGGAAGGGAGGGCGAGGTCGGAGCTCCTTGCGTCAATGGGAACTGTTAAAACCTTCCCTCCCGGTGCCCGAGCAAATATTGATGGAGGCGGGCAGGCTGTCCTGCGTCAGCCACCGGGCCAGACCCCATCGCGCCACCGGCGGGGAGGGGAAAGGGGTTTTGCCCGGAGACAGAGCAGGAGGAAGGCAGCCTGGGGTGGGATGGCTGCCAGCGCCGCCAACGCCTGCGTCATGGGAGAGGCGCTCCTGGCTCAACGTCCGATCCTCCGGGTTTTAAGACAAAGGGCTTTTATTCACTGAGAAACAAAGAAACCCCAGAAGTCCGGGCTCCTGGGGGCAGAGGAGGGGGCCGCCGGCCCAGCGCTCCCCCAGCCTCCCCTCCTGCCGCAGGGCCCCGTGGCGGCACCCCCGTCCCGTACCCCAAAAACAGCCTGCAACCAGCTTCAAGGTAAGAAAGGGTGTTTAAGCAAACGTACATTGCACTCCTTTTCAGACCTTTCAACGAGCCTTGAAAAGTAGCTGCGATGAGGTGCCCCCACCATAACCAAAGGGCAAATCATCCTGCTGCAGTGCCTATTTTGAATTGAAAAGATGCGATGGAGGCAAAGCTTGGCTCCCCCCGTCCTGCGAAGGTCGGCAAGGGGCTGAGAGCCGGACGGTGCCCCACAGCCACCGACGTCGCAGGCAGCGCCCTGCACGGGCGAAGCAGGGGATGGAGGAGGGTGCTTCGGGGTTTTCCAGGCTGGAAACGAGCATTGGGATGACACAGCTGTGCTGCACATCAGGGCAAGGTAGTATTTAGTCCACACGCTGCTAAAATGCATAAAAATCACAATTTAATTCTAAAACATCTGCAAAAATTACTCTTAAAAAACGTACTTCTACAAGATTTATTTCCAAAGTGCATTGGAAGAATAATAGAATTGTTCTGTACCACATCGATATTTTATATCATGTATTTTCTAACATGTATTATCATATATGACCTAAACACTTGATGATATAAAGTATATGGTATAAAACCTATGATATAATATCTACAGGCGTGACAGCAAAGGGTGGTCTGACAAAGGTAAAGCAGCTCTGTAATGTCTTCTCGCTAATGCCATTTGGTGGCTGTACTTAGCAGAGGGCTTCAGCATCCGTGCAATACAAGTTAATTTTGTTCTCTGTAACCAACGAGGCCAAGAAGAAAAAAAACCCTTCTGTTCCTGGGGCCCGGAGTATGAGCATTGCGTGAAAAAAGAAGATATTCATTCACATCTGAAAGGAATTGCCGTTCGGGCCATTTGAATCAGCGCAGTAAAATGAAATGTCAGGTAAGTCAGGAGATTAAAGAGGGGAAAAGCCAAAATACTGTATTGTGAGAGCAATAGGCTTGAGAGAGGGCTGAATGGCAAGGGACAGGCTAACCGCAGGGAGGCTGGCCTTACTTGAGTACCTTGTAATAGCCATTTTTGAGGATTAAACCCTCCGGGGCTGATGGGGTGCAAGGGCTTTGAAAGCTTTGTGCAGCGTGTGCGGGAAACGCAGCCCCGCGACAGCCCCCAAGCCCTCCCCGCTCCGACGTGGGCCGTGGGCCGGCGCAGGGTCGGCCTTACGGCACTGCGCAATTTAACCGCTTGCAGGGGATGGTCAGCACCTGCCACCGGCCGAGCCCGAAGCCCCCCGGCCCCCGGGCAGCGCTGACCACGCCGCCGGTGGCCTCACGCCACAGCCAGTGCCGTCCAGCCCCGGCCGCGGGCGCCGCTCGCGTAGGACAAGCCCTGTTTAAACAATATTATCGCTACTATTTAACAAAAGGGCAAGAACAGGGATGAAAAAGGAGCAGTCCTTTGTATTGCATTAAATACCCCTGAAAAACAGGCACGACCTCTTCCTCGAGCTGAATCTCGCCGCCTGAGCCGACCCGCATCCCGCGCTGGCAGGAGGGACCTCACCCACAAACCTTCTCCTCGTCGCCCGCTCGGTGCTGCTCGGGGAGGCTCTGCACAGGCCTATCGCCCCGGACAGCAGTTTTCACACAGTTTCCCAAGAAAGCGTTAGCTGTTCCTCTCCTTTTGCCCAGGAAAATGGTATTTTGGAGCCAGAAGGATGATGATTTGGGCGACAGACCCCCAGCACACCCTTGCCTTTGGCCGAGGTGAGGGTCTCCGCCCTGTCCTGCTCAAGACCTGCAGAGTTTATAGAAGTTTCTATATCCAGTTTATAAATTTTCCTTTTTTATAAGTATAAAATTATCCAGTTGAATCAAAAAGTGATTTTCTTTTTACGTTGAAAACTCAAGTTTAAATTTTTTTTGGACTTTTTAACATCTATTTAGTAAGTAATGCAAAACCAACATCAGAGTTTATCTTTTTTTTTATTAAGACAATCCCACAGCTGGAAAATGAAACATCCTAGATTACATAAGTGACTTCAAAAAAACTCTAGAAAAAACTCTTTACAAATTTACATTTGTACAATACAAAAACTAACAGCTCATTGCATATAAATATTACATTTGGTCTGCCAACAAGTGGCATCAAAATCCCTGAAGTATTCATTTAAAGGGACCTGAGATAGCGGATGTGAAGATATGGGCATAAATATCACCTGGAAAGAAAAAAAAAAAAATCAATCTAGAAAGTAGACATAATTCTAATAGTTTTGTGCATTTTTGCAGTATTTTATATCATCCAGACCATGAACTGGAGAGCCTAAATCACGTGAATTTCATTGCTCCAACATCAACTGGTATTTCTAAATGAAGTCTGCTAGAACGATTCATGGAGGACTGAATAGCCTAGATTAGTATTTCTACAGAAAAATAATCATCAGACTTTGATTTCCGAGTGCATCCGAGCAGCCACCGCTCTCTGAAGGGGCATTTTTAGGAAGAGAAACGGAGGATTTTGATCGTATCCGCCAAGGAGGGCGCAGCCGCAAGGCACGCGGGAACGCCGGCTCCCCCGGCCCCGCAGCAGCTCCTCTCGCCATCCTGGCTGCTTCTCACACACCCAGAAATCGGGAAGATACGCAGTGCTCGCCAATTAAAAACCCCCAAAATGAGAAACTGCTCTTAATTGTCCACCGGTTTAAATATTTCCCAAATATTTACACGTTTTGTCAATTCCCAAATGCGGCTGCCGTTACCTACCAAGAGTAAGAACTCGCAAGGGCAGCACTAAGCCGCTCGCTTTTACTTTAAATTCTCACAAACTCTTATCAGGGACCCACATCCATGCACATAAATGTATTTAAGCACCATTTTTGTAACACTAGAGTTAAGGCTGTGACAGCAATTCCACTGGAAATCTAATTTTTCAGGGATTCATAGCACAGTTGTGTAAGTTTGCTGTGGGCTGAACATGACATATTAAAAATGTACAAGCTTCCAACAGGTCCTTGCATTTCTAATACTAAAAAAGACAACTTTTAGACTAAATTTTGCAGGCTGTTACTTACTGTACATAAAGGAGGTTTGTTTTTTTTTTTTTTCAATGTGTAAACCTCTGATATACTAATATTTGAAAATTATCTATCGCACATGCGCAGTAATTTTCTATAATACATACTTGTAAGAACACAATGACAGCTCCCTACAATACTAAATATAGATTTATCCTTGGATTGTTAACTGCTCCTTCAGTCTATCATGTAAATAATTAGCATTTTATAAAACTTTGCACGATGGTTTTTAAAAAAAACAAACAATAAAATCAAGAAATGTAAACACACAAATACATGTTTAAAACGTTGAATTCATGACACAGACCAACGACAGCAGGACACTCCAAGTCAGGGCTGACAAGACATCCTTAAACCTACAGCTATTCCGTTTTCCCTGTCATTCACCGCTCAGATTACAGATGAAATATTAACCAAGTTCTTAGCAAAAATTAGTGATTTAAACTTATTTTCTCATGTTAATACTGTGCGATTTTGAACGGTTGTCAAAAACTATTCCAGAGACACCCAGGAGCAGCCTTTCCAAACGCTTGACAAGGTTCCTCTTGCTTTTTGCGGGCAAGAGAGCCTCCAAACATTGTCAAAAGCAAATACACCGTGGTCGGTCTTTCCATATTTTTTAAATTACTTGAAAACCCTCTTTACTATGCAGCCGGTGTCAGATCTTTTCAGTGCTTTAGGAACTACGCAGTCTTCCTGCTTCCGTGCAGGAGAAGCAGCTGAGGCGTACATTTAAGAACACGTTCAGGGAAAATTAAAACACGCAACAGGACGCAAAATTTTAGGCGGCCAAAAATCCTCCACAAATTATTTCCTCATGATTCTATTTAGCTTGTTTATCTGCAGGGTGGGGGTGATTGCGACAAGAGGGTGGCCTCTGCTTAGTTTATGGAGAAAGGAGTGATAGAAAGAGAGAGAGGAGTGATAAAACTGCCGAGACCCATCGAAGTTCAAGCACCAACATAAAAGTTTCGCAGGTTATTTAAACCAGAAATATCTCGTGAGGCTGGAAGCACGCGACTTCTACGAGGGTTACATGAACCGCAATTCAAGCAGCGAGGGGAAAAAAGGAGTAACCCAGCAGACAGGCAGCACACGTGTTAAGGGATACCAGGCGGAACCGAGCGTCGTTTTACGTAGCTGCGTGCAAGGCAGCACGATGGGAGCAGTCCCGCCGCCGCGCCTCCCTGCAACCCCCGACGTCAGGGCATGGGGAGGCACGTGCTGCCCCGGCTGATCTGGCAGCATTTCCACTCGGGGTACGGGTGGCCGCAGGGGTGCGGAGCAGCCCACAAGCCAGCCCTCGAACTTTCCATCCTCATTAAATCCTCCTCCAGCAATCGGGGAATGTTGCTAGCAAAGTAGGGCAGATACAAAAAATATGGAAAGTCTTGGGGGAAAAGAGGGATAATAAAGAATTAAATCTAGACGAAATAAAGTTCATCAAGATGTTTCCAAAGAGTACCCTAAAGAACCTACAGAGGCAATAAAGGGAAGCTAAAGAAGAGAGGTGGAGCATGGCAAAGAGAAAAACAAAAGGTGATAGAGAAAATAAAAGGCAGGCAAAGTTTGGGCTGAACTGAGACAACAGCACATCACTACCGCAAGATAGGCTTCGTCATTCATGCCCTGGTCCGGGAAGAAACGGGAGCGCTTATGGAGACGGCAGACTTGTAGCCAGGAGAAATCTGAGAACGAAGATGAACACAAGACTTTCAGCCCCATCTCCACAGAGGATGGAGCGCGTGGGGCTCACGCTTCGCTGCGAGCAAAGCCCCTCGGGGCGCGAGCCCTGTTTTCCAAGGTGTCTCCGAATGCCCTTGAGTCCCCCGGCAACTCGGGGAGGGATCACGCAAGATTGCACATCTAGAGAAAACTTTGAAGCGCCAATGCCCGAGAATTAATCCTACAGCAGCAGAGGAACCCCTGGCCTGCCTGCACACCTTGTTAGCCTGCAGGAATCTGATACGTAACCAGACCTGCAAACCCTCTTCTTAGGCAGAGTTTTGGAGTTTTTTGCTAAAAGCGCAAGGAGAGAGACTGTGGTCCTGACTCTGCAACACACCGGGCGGTGCAGCCTGCTGGGAGCTCGGCAACTTCATCAGATGCTGGCTGAGCACCCAGGTTTTGGGTCAGAGAGCGAGACGGTACAAGGTGTAAATCATTTTACTGCTTCTGCTGCTGCTGCTGGGTTGATACTAAGTCTTCTGCAACCGTAAGTGGCTCCTAATAGGATTTGGGCTTTGAGAGAAAGTGTCCAAGTTACTATGAAATTATAATTATTCCACAGAAGGAGGCTATGAGAAATCCATCGCCTAACTCAGAGAAAGAATCCGGATACAAAAGCAAGTAAAAATAACATCTCTAAACCCAAGTTATTTCTTTCATGCTTATAAAAAAGGTTCTCATGCACAAAAAAAAAAAAAAAAAGCTTTTTTTTTCTTACAATAAGCAATAGTTCTGTTGTTCTAGCACACCCTGCTGTCTAGCTCTTAATCATGTAACACATTTGATTAATACTTACGCCACAGCAAAGTGATGCTTCATTGTTATCTTCACAGTACTTCATTACATAGAAAAGATACATTTAAGAACATATTTAGTATTATTCTAATTGCTGCTAAAATACACAAACTTATAAAATGATTTCTCTGGAATCCACGTGTTTTATCTCTCCCCAACCCCTACACAAAATAAATAAGTAAGTGGATCTTCGGCCCATCAGAAATATATGAAAAGCATTTCTTTTGCATTTCAAGATTTTTCAGGCTTTAGAACAGAAACGATAGTGTTTACATTAGCTCAACAGGACTGATCTAAAAGGGGTATGATTCTGACTATGGACTGATGCTTACATGCTATTCCTGGTTACCATATGTAGAAGGACCAATCAGTCAAAGAAATAATACATTTCTTATAAATATATATGTGTGTATATATATATACATATATATGAGAGAGATGATAGGACAGGTGTTTATATTTTAAAGCCCAATACAGAACTAGGAGAGCCTCTGCACTTTCCCCCCGCCCCAAAACACAACTGAATCAAGTCCAGAAATGGATTACGGCCCTTCAAAACATTCCTTAAAAAATTAAAAGTGTGATTTTTGTACTGTACCATAAACTCATATTAATGCTCTGAGCAATTTAGGATATACTCTCCTCCATCACAAAACTAAACCTCTGCATTTTTTCAAGTCATTTTGCATCTAACTAGAATTTTTGGAAAGCGAGATAAAATAGCTAGTGCTTAATATAGAAAGTCAAAAATTAAATTCCTTCTGCATCTGAGAATATACATGGGTCACTCTTTGCTGCCTGAGGTTTTCCAGAATTATTGACCAAGCTGTGCGCAAAAGAACTTAAGGATATTGGATGAAAGTTTAAAAAAAAAAAAAAAAAAAAGGAAAATTCTTGACAAACTCCACCAACGCTTTCTAGCCTCTCTTCTCGTTTGTTCTCTCTGTGTAATCTAACTCGCTCTCTTAACCAAGCTAGAACTGTCAGATTCGTTTAGACAAGGGGAGGAAGTTGAAGTCCCATATATATTCCAGCCAGACCCTACGAAGCCAGAGGCTGCTCATGCCAAACACCTGTTTCTGTTCACCGAGGAGCAAGACTACAAATGTCGTCACATACTGTACTATTACTACCAAAATGATTTCTGTTTTCAAGTTAGCATTTTTCAGGATAACAAGAGTACAGTGCAACACGAACTCTCTTCTGGAAGCTTGAGATACAAGAGTCCATCTGGAGGATGTGACCCGGAGCTTATGCGTACTGCCAGCCACCAGAGGTACCAGAGCTCCGTTCAGCTCCCTCATCACCTCTTCGCCTTCAAGGAAGGGGCAAATTAAACCAAACACAGATTTGCACCGAGCAAGTGGCAGCAGAAACGTGTGGGAGCCAGTCAGCCTATCCGCACAAACAAATCACCATCTGCTGAAAACATTATGCTTCTGAAAACTCTGAGAATTACTTAGATTTGTTTTCGTTGTGTCAATCTAATGAAGATATAGTTACTCTACAACTTTGTGAGCAACTCCATCCCTCTACGCTCCTTCTTGCCTCTTCTTCAACACGTACTGAATAATAGCATCTATTTTCTTTTAAGTTTCCAGTAGTTGTAAATAGAGGTAGCTGAGCTACTATTAAAAATGACATTATGCTTTGAAGAGGAGGAACCTTTCAAATGTTGAAGTTACCCCTTAGCTGCACAATCTCTATTAATACTATAAAAATATGAGCGGACAAAAAGAAAATAGATGCAAGTAACTTTTGCATTTGGCACCTTTTGTCTAGATATTCATACTTCTCAAGTATTCTCTTTTTAATAAAGTTAATGCACACATAGGACACACCACATCAAAGGTTTGCTACATATTTACAAGGCACCAACCCTTTGTCACTTTTTACATGAATAAAGAACCGATAGAAAGCACATCAGGACCCCCGCAACTGTAGTATAGACATACTTCAGTTCAGCACAATTCATGAACGTTTGGCCTGGGAAGGTTAAAATAATCCAGATCCTTCTTACAATATATAAACTGTAAACATTTTATAGCTGCCTTTAGGATTGGTGTATTGTGCAAAAGTTATAATTATTACTGTATATAAGGATTTATGGCAGAAACCACATAAAAACTCTGTAAGAAGGTGCTATTTCTATAATACAAAAACAAAACAAGGGAGAGAAGTCATAATCGTGACTCAGAATGTCATGTTCTTATTGAGAAGCTGGAAGCCTCTTTAATGTGATGAACTCGTAGTGTGTGGGGAAGAATTTCTGCAATTTAAGGCCTAATGACTAAGGCTAGTTTTGACCAATGAAGTGTGGCGATCTGAAGTTTTAAAACAAACGCAAACTGACATAATGGAAAAGCACCACTGTGAAACGTGAGTGGAGTCCCCGCACAACTTGCTTGGTAGATTTTCTGGTAAAATCCCTGCAGTAGAAGGCCATTGAAGTTCTTTTAAAATTGTTCCAAAGTTTTTCATCTGTCAATAATTCCATCCCATGAGATGGCTGACCCTGGCTTTTTCTGTCATTTTCCGCACCCTGCCTGACCTGGAAGTACCAAGGTTCAAAGGATCCTCGGTGTGCACAAAATTGTCATTATCAGAATCGTCATTGTACAAGACAGTTCTCCTGCCCTCGTTCCTTGTTTTGATTCGAGGCGGTCTACTGAATCGCCCTCCAAACACGTTTTCACCAAATTGTCCTCCAAACAGATTTTCAAATTCATCATCTGTGATTCGGGCACGTTTCGCTCTGGTGGCTCCTCGTGAGGCTCCTCTGCCTCCTCGGCCTCTTCTTCCTCCCCTGCCACCACCTCTTCCTCTGCCACAGCCTCTTCCGCCTCTACCACCTCTTCCCCCTCTACTCCATCTCCCCCACCTCCCCCATCTACCTCTCCTCCCTGTCCCTCTGCCCTGCCAATTGCGCTTCCCACCGGTGATTTTTCTTTTGATTTTTCTTTTGGGTTTTTTGGATTGCACGACTTTGCTGTAGTCATGGTCTCCATCAATGTAATCCTGATCTGTTCTAGATGTTGATTCAGAGTCTGAATCAGAGCCACTTCTGCTTTCAGAACTTGAACTGGATCCCGATTCTCCACTTTCTGATGAAGATAAACCAGATTTTTCCTTTAATTCTCTCTTCTTCTTTTCCTCCTCCTCCGCCTCCTCCAGATGCTCATCTTCTTCTGATGCACTTATTAACTTCCTCTTGACTCCTGTCCGAGGTTCTCTGCCATCACCATTTGTAAGTGGTCCATCAGGAGAGTGATCTAAGCAAACACAAAATAACCCTATCGGTTATCATCATCACGCCTGAGCCAAGTAGGATACAAAAAGTGGAATTCGCCTCCTCTGCCTTTGAGGTGTGCTCTGGGGATGATCCGGCTCTGAGCTACTCACCACAGATGACCTTTATATGCCGCAGAGACAAACAGGTGTTCTAAGGGAAAAATTTATCAGACAAAGTAAACACAGTTCATCTTATCTGGAAGCAAGGACTGCAAACTCTCTTGACTAAGAGTTCAGTGAAGATCCAGTCAATAAAAGGAGCCCAGAGTGACTAGGTTAGACACAAACATCTAACATTTGGTCAGATGAATCCTACCCAGGGTGCCAAGGCAGAAAAAAACTCTAAAATCCATTTCAAACCTGCATACATTAAAATAACACTCTGCAAGCAGTATTTATTCCCCATCAAATGCATGTTCTCAAAAGGCTTACTCCAGGGAACGCTTGTGGCAAGCACAATTTCAAGACAGTAAATAACCCAAGAAAGCTCACTAGAATTGCTGAGCACCTTAACTTAAAAATATATAAAGTATCTTGCTGGCTTGGGCCCCAAAATACTACGTGTTTTCGGACTTAGGAATCTGACAATGAAGATTATATTTAATCTTTATCACGGGATACCAAAAGCTCACCTGCAACACACAACACTCCTACAGCACCGTCGTACGGACTTGACAAAGGCTTCAGGGTTACAGCCAATGCTCGTTCAATGCCTACCTCAGTGGAAAGTCTGACTAACATGTCCCAGAGACAAAACACCACAGTTTTCAAACAGTGTTTCCCTTCTAATCACAACCACCTACGTCTTGATTATGATACAAATATTTAAATATTTTTTTAAACTTTTTTTCATCTTTGGTTTCAACTTGATTAATAAAAGGACAAGATTTTGGGGTGGGGATTCTTTTGGTTTGGCTTGCCTTTTTGTAACTCCTGAAGGAACTATAATTCTCAAGAAGTTTAAGAGCAATCAATCAAGCTTTTCCATCTGGAGAAATTTTAAAGGACTTCACTGAAGTGCATGTGGCATCATGTGCATGCCACACTTCAGACAAGAGATCATAGAACTGTCAGAAGTAAGGTAAATTCCTTTCTTTAGTATGGTTTGGGGATATACTATAATGCTAGACTCAGGCAAGAATATCATAAACATCAGACAGAAGCAACATCTTTCATTTCTAGTGAAACCAGTCATTCAGAGAACAGAATACTTATTGTTTCTCACCTTGTTTCACTGGTGTAGATTTACTCCTGATGGGCCTACTTTTCCCTGGATCAATGGTATTTCCACTTCGGTTCTGTGCATTTGAGCCTGAGGAAGATGGCTGGCCTTCCATCTCTTCACCTGTGGCTGAACCCAGAGGTTCTTCCGCTGTATCTGAAACTTTAGACAGGACACGGCTAACGTGACAGAGTAACTTTTATCCTCCATTTATAGGGCTGTAATATAAGGCATTTTGGGGAAGTTTTGTATCAGCTGAATTAACAGCCCAAGTCAGGAAGTTAATCTCACCAAGCTGCCTCTGCAGTCATGAGGAGACTGACTTCTCTGGGGCATAATCCAAAGTAAGCTTACTGTATTTGCAACCACTGTATGAGAACCACCTGCATACAGGCAGCCCAGCCTCTTGTCACTGGATTAATCCTCACCAAGGACAGACCCAAGTTCCCTACTCTCTGACCCTTACCAACAACTTACCAACAGCTGGAAGGCCAAGTTCAGCTAACACAATCTACAGACAATGTATTTACATGACCTTGCTACTTGCTCTTTCACCAGGTGGGTTTTGCATGTGTCTTATGAATATAAGATTTATACTGAACATTAAGTATCCTTCAGCTTTTTCATCATTCTGCACATACAAGTTGCTGCAAGAGAAAGGATGCATTTTAGAAAATTCCTCCTCACCGTGAGATGAAACTGAAGAACTAGTTCTAGTCAAAGGGAGTGAGGTATTCTGGTTGGGTTTAGGTTGAATCTTCATTTGCTTCTGTTTCCCTTTCGGGCTGAAGACAGAAAATAACCCAAAGAGATAAAACTGTTAGCACCAAAAGACTCAAACACAAAACCAATTTCCGCTGCAAAGCGTTGTGGTTTTTTGCAGCAAATACATAACACAAATTATCTCCTTCCAGTGCTTGCACAGGTGTAGTAACACTAAAAATAGTGACAATATCATTCTGTTTGATAAAGGCATATGAGTTTGCAAGAACAAGATTGTATGTCACCTTTTAAAACAAATACTCCATTTACTTAGCTAATGTATCATACGGAAGTCAGAAAAGTATTATACAACACTTTTTTCAACAGTTACTAAACAAAGGCAAAAAGAAACTTGCGTTTCCATTTTCGCCAGAGGGAATATGTCTAATTATATGGTCTTTCACTTACCAGAATTATGCACAAACTACAAATGGAGCATGGAATTTCAGCTCCTGATTTTATCACCCAAAAGAGCAACTGCATCAGGAAACGAGCAATACTGTTACTGACTGCTTATTGACGAAGGCATGTCTACCACCGTCATCGCAAACGACACTGAGAGCAAGTCTCACTATCATTACGTTACCTAGATGCTCTGCTAGTTGATGGTGAACTGCTACTGCTTCTTAGCCGTTTTCGGTACCGTGGCCTTTTCCTCTTCTGACATTGCATTGCTGACTTGTACTCAGAGATGATAGTTTTCATATGATTTTCAAATAAGGCAGATAGTCGAAGTGTCATGCTGTAAATCTGGAGTGACAAAGCATGATCATACTTATTAGAAATTGAATGACTAGAAGATCAGGGGGAAAAAAAAAAACCACAAAGATGCCCAGACTTTGTAGCACAAAAGAAAAATTCATGGTGACATTCAACTATGAGGTTCTTCACAGATAATATCCCTCCATGGTACATGGGTATTCTCGCAACAGGAAGTATTTTCGTAAAAGGACTTAATTATTGACAGTACAAAATATTTACAGAGTTAAAGGAAAATGGATATCTAGATTACTGAAATATAGCCTCCTTTTTTAATCTCCATAAAGCATGGAAGCATGCCGTAAGACAACTTGAAGTACCAAGGGAAAAACAACTGAACTTTGCTGCCCCCTCACCTTTGTTTTCTGCTTTAATTCCCTAGTCACAAGTCCTTACACCACCCCTACAGAGCTGCACACAGAGGCCAACTAAAATGTCCTCATTCCTAATTTCTCTAAGACAGATGTCAAAATCCTTAAACCATTTTCCTGTCCCCTTTCTAGGCCTTGCCTCTGTGTAGCCTCATCCACAAATTCACTCACAGCTATTTCTCCATATTTCAGACCGTATTTGCTTCTGTTCAAGATTTTACCTTGGATGTGTTTGAGTTATGACAAACTAATAGTTCAAACTCAGCAGAAATAAAACAAAGTTCTTGACTCCTTCCTCATACCCATGCCCTTCTGCTGCATCCAGTCTTCTGAAAATTGTGTACACACCACCAAGAAGATGTTATCATCATCTTATCCTCAGACCTCTTCCCATTTCTTGCAGTCCATCTGAATATAAAATCTCTTTGATACAGTTTTCTTTACATTCATATAACTTCATTTTTGCCCAGACCCTTATGTGTTAGCAATGTCTCTTTCTTTAGCTCTGCTATGTATTAGCCTGCTCCTCTCGCCTCCATTCAGGATGCTGTTGCAAAGATGGTAAAATGCGCTAGAAAACCTCAGGATGTTGGCACACATTTGGCGGCAGATGAACCTGCAGTGGCAGAAGGCAGAGCTGAGTGCCCCAGCCCTCCAGCAAGGATCATCTCAATGAGGCATTTCACAGTATTTAAGCAAATGGATATTGATGAGCCACTCTATTAAAGTAATTTGGGAGTTGACTCACAAGCTGTTCAGTTATTAATACACAGGGAAGTTCCCAGGGAGCGTGCAGCAGTAAATAACTCACCAAGTTTACTCTGATGTCAGGCACACATAAAACACCCTCAAATCACCTGTCTTCTTGAAATCCTCTACAGACTTCTTTTCTAATAAAGTGAGCAAAAGTTACTGATCTTTACCTTGGGAGCTTACCTGCAGCCCACCTTTCAGCCCTTATTCAACACCAAGAGTTCTATCTGCCTTCAGCAACAGCAACTTCGTGCTCTCTCTCACACTCACTAACGCTCAGCTGGAGTTCCCCTCTCCCACAGCATCATCCTACTTCAAGCTTACTCTCATCGTCCTGCTATACACAAAACACAGTAGTTGCTCTTCCACTGATGAACTATTACTCCTTAAGTGACGAGTAAGGCCACTCAACCTCCTGCTTCCTCCCATCCAGCACCGTTTACGCGTGCACTGAAAGCTCTTTGCAGCACACTCTGCTCCTTCTCCTGCTTGACAGCGCTTAGCATAGTAAAATCTTGTGTCACACCATGTTAGGTGCCACATGAAAATTTTACAGTAATATGAAGTTCTATGTATTATTGTGCTTAAAGTAACAGTATCTCAGTCCAGTCCCAAATGGCAAGCGTTTCTTAATAGTTTGTAAGTGCTTCTGTTTCTATACAAGAAATATCTGGCAACTTTGTGACCAGCACGCTCATCTACGCTAAATGACATGTTTCAGAGATGTGATTTTGTCACAACATAGGCATCTTATTGAATACGCAGCTTTTCATTATAGTAATAAGGTCATCACAATTTAATGTCTGGAAACAGTCAAAATTCTGTCTACTTTTGTATTATGAAGACATCAACCACTCACATTCTATTTTGCATCAAGAGTGGTAAAAACTGCATCTGTGTCCTCGTGCCAACTTGTGATTTTTTGAGCATAAACCATATCATTAAAACATTTGAAAATTTTAGAATCGTTTGATTCTTTAGCAGCTTAGGAAAAGTTGACAGGTAACGTACTGCACAGGAACACACATCAAACATAGCCATGTTTACATGAGCAGTCATACACCTAGCAGTCATTTTACTTAGCTCATATAAGAATATCTATATCCTAACATTTTGATCTCCCCTTTCCCTCTTGCCATATCCTGTTTAGGGCTGAAGTCCAATACATTTTTTCTGCCTATTCCTGCATGCAGAAAAAAAGCAAGATTAGCACCTGAGAAACACAGGCAACACTGCACAAAAATCTTGCAACGTATACCAAGTAAACTCGAAAAAAATTAAGTATCATAATGCTCTCAGTAGAAATATTGCATAATATTTGCATTAACAGTAGATTAAAAAAAGATCCTACTCTCTATGTATGCAGTTATCAAGCTGACAGCCTTGTTTCCAGGAATAAATTATTGAAAAAATAAAAGCAACTGGTGATCAGTTTTCCGCTACAAATTTTCAAAGAAATAGTTGCAACAACAACCTTGTAACTCCTCAGAAGCTTTCAGTTCAGAAAGTTCAGACAAAAATGAAATTCAGAAGTGATCTGCATGAGCAGAACAAAGCAAATTTATAACCATAGGTCCCAGAATTGACATATAGTACTTATTTTTATTTCACAATGTAGTGGTTTGCTCTCCAGATACAGACCTTATTTCATGCACTGTATTCAGCATATAGGGCCAGGGTCTTTGTAAAGAAGGGATTAAAATTTATTACTTACTCGAGACTTTTTATTAGGAGTGTACGCTTTAGAGTTGCAGAATATTAAACGAATATCTTTGTAGAATTCCAAGGGACTAGTGTAGTTTCCTGCTTCCAAGGTTTCTTTCACAGTGCTGAAGTCCATAGGGGTGTCTACAATATCTCGATAATCCTGTACGAATACACAAGAAAATAACAAAGGCTGACAAATCCTACAGCAATAAAAACACCTACGCGTTTATCCACAACAGTGGCTCTCAAGTAATTATTTCTACTTAAGAGTTACTGCAGATTATTCTCTGAAAACATCAGTGCACAGAACACAGTGCGTGCCAGCTCAGAAAGGGAGAGGGTAGAAACATGCCTGGCCTGGATGCTTTGCCAAAGGATGAACAATAGGCTTTTTTAAGTTTGAATATGGAGGTTATACTTACAGGATAGGAGAAGAGATCAACTGGCTGTCTAAAAGGCTCTGAGTCCTCTCTTTCATAAATCAGGTTTAACAACTGCTTGCATTGCTCTTTCCAAGCATCAGGACTTGCTTTCATGGGCTGCCTTTTTATTCGCCGTCTTACCTGCAGGGAAACAGATGTCCTTCATCATTTTTCAGAATATTCAGATTTTTCACTTTAAGTTCTTATTAATTTATTAGTGTTATGATTCAAAGCGGATTTCCAAAATTAAAACCAGAATTGCAGTAAGATTAAAACATAGCTGATGGCACAACAACATGCGGTATGCAAATTGCAGAAATATGCCTTTTCTGGTAATATATAAACACCGAAACATATGAGAGGTATGCAGTATTTCAGATCCAGGCTTGCTGTTTTTGTCAGCTTTTGTCCAATTTTGATTGAAAATTGAATCTTTCAAATCAAATAGAAAAAGATTCTTTAGCATTTAAGTAAATTTTCCTGCACAGTAACTTCCTTAGTCTGCCAACGCTTACATACTCATGCAACTGAATTCACAGAGTCCTACAGCCTGTAGGCTATGACAAATTTAAACCATTCCAGACCTAAACGAGTGTTTCAAGTACCTGGTCTATGTCCCTTCACAAGCTAGACCAAGCAGAAATGTTTACTCACTCGTCTTTTTCCAGAGGAAGTTCCTGGAGCATCTGAATCTACATCTACTTCTGCCACCTAAAGGCAAAGGTAACGATTACATACAGGCATGCTTGTATGCACCCTCAGCAATGGGAAAAGGGCTTAAAACCAAACAGCCAACAGCAACAACCACAATTTTAAACTACTCAAATGCAATGAATCGTTCAAGCAAAACAGAAACTAGCTTCAAACTAGAACTTAGGTGACTTCAAAAAATAATTAGGTGGATAAGCTGTTTCATCTCTTTTCCAAGTTTGCTTCCACAGAAATTATATATAAACATGTGAGAAATATGAATGGCTTATTTTCGGTCCTTAAGACTCAGCAAAGTCCTAGTCCTGCAGGGCTGTATTGCCCGATGAAATGTTCATGCCCTGAGCACCTGTACTCCGTTTATTCAGGCTTCATGTAGTGCTTTACTTACATGAGGTGTATGTAATATTCTTTTCAGAATCTGGACTTAGAAATTACAGCAAAAACTCCTTTGTACACAGCTTTCTACCAGTAATTAAAAATAAGTAATTTTGACAGGACAGGAAAGTTCCTACAAAGAATCTGAAAGTAATTTCTTTCTCATTTTAAAACATATTCTAAACCAAAACATATAAACCAGCTCTTTGAAAGGCTGGAGAGAAAGGAAGGCGATATAGTAGCAATTCTGGACATGTTCGATCGCTGCTTGACACAGAACAGATGAGATTCACAACTGGCACAAGACTTGAGTTGGGAAAGGAGGGTCTGCTATTTAAGTCATGGAAATCCCTCATTTTCTTCAAAACACTCTTTTAATAGTCTGTGAAAATAGATGCCATTATTATATCTTCAGTTTTATAAAAGTAATTAAATCATCACGTTGTAGTAGCGACTTCAAGTTTCAACACAAATCCAAGACAATAGCACCAGCCATAAGCACACAGGTGCTCAGGCAGCATCAGGTTTAACTTAAATATTTAAAAACTGCCACAATGGAGTGTGTCCGGGGGAAGGGAGGAGGGAAGAAACCTCCTCAGTAAATCTTATACTAGCTCATGTATTAGGAAGCAACACTGAAAAAGTAAAACAAAAACCAAGTGACTTAGATTATATCAGGTCGCTTCTTCGCGTATTTCAAAATGTTTACAAATTGCCTTTAAGGGGAGAAGGTGTAAAGAGAGAGAAAGAGTTAAAGGAAGTGATATCTAACCTGGTTTCTACCTGTCATTTCACTCCATGGTACAACTGACAGGAAATGACACAGAATTACATGAGAAAACCAGCTCTGCTGCCTCGCTGACAATAGGAGAGCTGTTATTCAGTCTGCCAAACCAGAAGGACAATAGCTCCAGTTCATATTTCCCTTACTTACTAATACTTCCTCACACAACAAAACATCACGTACTGAGATAAGATTAAAGATAGGCGGTTCCAAGAATCATTTTTATTTACTTGAGGGAGCTTATTGCCGCAGGTGAGCAACACAAATGGCCTAAATAGGCTCACCTCAAAAACTCAGTGCATCTACCCATAAAATAAAAACTCAGCAAAAATCTTTACTCAAACTTCTTCCAGGTGCTGACTTTAAAAAAGGGAAAAAGTTCTGACGATCAGACTTAATGGTCTTACCACCTCCTCTTCATCAGTACTGCTTAGGTCTTCTGCTTTCACCTTGTTATATATTTCTAATATATCAGTACAGCTCTGATCCCTGCAGGACAATAATGAAAGCCAAAAATACATAATCAAATATCTCAGAAACGCAAGATGTCAGGTCTATAAAGTAAAAAACATGCCTACCCAATGAAGCGAAGTAAGACATCTGTTACAATTTTGGCTGCTTTGACTATAGGACTGTCTGGCTCGTTGAAAGTCCTGGCATTATGTTCAATGTAGCGTACCTCCCACATCAGCGCAGAGATTCTCCTTAAAAAAAAAAAAAATAAAAAAAAATAAAAAAGGGAAGGGATGGAGAGGACAGTGTACATTATTTTCCTTCTCAGTTCAGTAAGATTCCTCAGTAAAAAAATGAATCAGATAATCCAGGTCCAGGGGAAACAGGTTGCCAGAGACCAAGGTAAGTGGTTTCTGTTCACATACTGCTGATTGCCCCAATGTGCCAGGCTGTGACAGCTTTGTGAAAAAAAGATGTCCCTCTTCAAATCAGCAATGAATGGAACGAAAAGAGGAAAAACCTACTGACGGAGGCTGCTGACTGCACCCACTTAGAGAAAACCTGAGAGATAAAGTGGTCCTCAGAGAGAAGAAGAAAAAAAAAAAAAAAAGAAAAAAAAAAGAGCAAGACGTTATTTATCCCCAAGTAAACTGGAAAACCTGAGCGTTCTAGTTTATAGCACTATTTAGCCCACTTCTGGCAACTGCAATACAAGCAAAGCATCGGCTTCAAAGGCCGTAGAGATACAGATGAGGCAAATATGCTCTGCCCACAATGCATCTAGAGAGTAAGGCTCAGTATGTTAAACAAAAAAGACACTCCAGATCCAGATATACCAGCTTTTGCCTTAACAATGCGACCAAAAGAAGTTATTGTTCAGCAACACTCACTTTGCCCAAGCCAAACAGAGTCTGGCTGTATGCTGTTGGCTCATCAAAGAAATATACTGCTGAAGTGGCATAACATAGTATTCAGCTAAACATATCATCCTCGATGGGGCTACAGTAAATGTAGATTGCAAACAAACAGAAATTCAGCTGACCTATAAAACCTGTTTTCAAGTCTCCTCCTGATCGTGGTGAGGTCAGTTGGATAAGCAACAACAGTGCAATACATGGGATAGGCACTAAGGTCCACCGGAACAGCAAAGGGATTAGAAATGTCTGAAAGAAAAGATCAAAATAATTTAGATGCCTCAGAAGATACCAGGAGGGAAGTTATAAGGTAACTAGATTCTTTATAATGGTTTCTGGGTTTTCTTTCTAAGAATTCAGCAAAAGCAATACAGATGTACAGCTGGATATGTCATTGCCCAAAGGGTAGGATTCTTCCTCTTGTACCATCTGTTAACTACTCTTGAAAAAGCATTTTTTGTTTAAGTATCACATCTGAGATTTGCATGCCAGCAGCCAACCGTATGGCTAAAAAGCAACATTGCATATGCACTTACAAAAGGAAAACTACAACAAGCAACATAAACTAAGAATGCAGACATGTCCTGTGTATAAATATAGGATAGAATTTAAATCATAGCATGCTATTAAACTGCTACAAACTAGTTACACAAGGTATTTGTTGGTGAGGATGTTTGGTGAGGACTCTTTGGTTGTTTTTTGAGGGGTTTAATTCAATGTTTTGCTCATTCATATTTAAATATGACCCACTGAGAACCCCCATTAAGTTGAGAGGAAGCAGGTCAAGCACCAGAAAAGAGGGAACGTAACTGAAAAGGACACCACATGAAATTCAAAACGCTTTTTAGTTGAGCACATTTCAAATACTCCACACCAACTCCAAACACTCCGTCCTATCTGCTCTTCAGTCATGTGCCGCCATGCTGATATTCTTAATCCTTCCACCTTTTCCCTCCAAACATACCAAGGGAAAGAAGTTGCTCAATCCCCCGGATTACTCGTTCACATTCTTCATCTCTGGAATGGGCCCCCCATTCTCCTTCCTGGGGTTTGTAGAGAAGAGCTGTCAGCTCATCTGGAGTCACAGGAACTCCAGCACCAACCTCCTCCGGATAGGCAGCTAAATATGAAGAGTTCAACAACAGTAAGTATTAGCAGTGGCAAAAAACTATTTCCTTTGTATATGGACGTGAATTCAACACACACTTACTTCCTTCTGGAATTGGTTCCATGTCCCATGGACTCATCCTCTCTCTTTCATTATTGTCCCAGCTATTAAAAAAAAATACATTCAAATGCATAAATTAAAGCTGAATATAACAATACACCTTTTCTCTAATAGATTTAAAACAAAAAGGTCACGCCTATTAGAAACAAGACATGTCACTAGCTACATTCAAACTCCTTATTTTTCTCTCGTATCTCCTATATATTCACTGCCCTGCTGTTTACACTAAAAGTGTTATTTTAGGAATAAGTTAATTATTAAATAAATAAAATGAAAGTGGCTGATTATGTATTGAAATGGGAAAAAGGATCCTAGTTCTTGAGGTACACATTTAAGTTGCATGTAAACGTTTAGGAGACCCAGAGGACGTAAACATGTGTGATACATTACAGCTATGTAAATACTTACTGAACACAGTAGCACTGGAAGGAACTATCAGGATATTCTGCCTGGAAAGGCTGCTGACTCTCCACAGTGCCAAACCACCAAGCGTCATCTATTATACTGCGAAATCTATCCCCTGTAAGGAAGAAGATTGCATTCAGCAAAAGAATACAAATAATTGTTAAATACCTCTTTTTAGAGAATCGATTTCACCTTTCATAAACGCACTACTTCGATTCTTACATTTTGCACTGTGGGAATCCAGCCCTTCCCCTAAAGGGAGGGCTTTCACATCTCCGGTTGATTAGTCACAGCTGCCTCCACACCTCAGATTACAATATAACAGGACATTTTTCTGCTATCACGGGCCTTGTAACAGTTTCTCTCATTTCTCTTTTTTTTTCTGCTAAAGAAATTGTAGCAAACACCAAATAAAGTCTCCAATGATCACTCTAATATCATGTGTGGTAGAGTGCTTCACATCATGTAATACACACACTGCATCCTATTAAACAGTTGCAGAGACGTTGCAAATCATACGGAAGTGGAAAAAAAAGTAGTCACCTATTTGCCAGTTCCTTTCTTTGGCTTCATTATAAAACTGATGCAGCACAAGGAAGTCAATAACATCTGGCATATCATGGTACCTTCAAGAAAGAGATCAAAAAAATTTGCTTCTATTACCCACATAGTTCCACATGTACAATACACAACATTTCATGCATTTTGTTTTCAAGTCTGGCATAATAACAAATTAATGCCATCCCCATGCCTTGCAAGAGGAAAAAGAAAAGAGGAGGGGGAAGCTTCTAAAGTGCAAAAAAATCTCTTGAAGAATGTCATCAGCATTTCATCACTTACTTTATGGAAAATGATTCTCCTGTCATTTTGCCTGTGATTGGATCTAGGAATGCAAGCTTCAAGCAGCAGAGCGTAGGCGGCCCAACTTCATATTTAATTCCTACAGTCTTCACAAATTCTTGTTCCTATTTATCAATAAGCATGGAACAATATTATTTTAACTTGCTAAGAACAAAAACATCCCTGTTAAAGTACCAAACATATTAATAAAAAACAAATATGTTCCCACTCTACAGCCCAGGTAATTTCACCCAAAAAAGTTTTCTTTTCCAAATACTAAAAGTCAATCACAGTCACCTTAAAAACAAAGAAGATATAAGATGCTTATTCCCTTGGTAGATTTGTGAAGAGGATACCCACAAATTATTTAACTTTTGTAAAAAGGTTCTAAGGAACACACCATGCTGGTTTGAATCACACTGACAGCACCAAAGGTTACACCTGACTAAACTCAGGGCCTCTCACCCTTAAATAGCAACATACAGGGGAAATAAAAGGCAACTCTTCCTCTTAAAGCGGAAATTCAACAATAGCCTTTATGTTCACGTCCTGTCAAACATCAGCTGGTGGCAAGACCTCTATCCTAAACGAAAGACTATTTCCTTTGCCTTACAAACTGATGATGACTTTGAAGATTACAGCTGGAATCACAGAATACCTAGGACTAGTAACTGGATATTTTTTCCAGTAAAGCCATTATTTTCATTAATAGAACCACTGTTATACACCTATATGAATATTAGCACATATATGCGCTCTTCTCTCAATATGAAATCTGAGTAAAGTAGAAAAAAATACGGCAACACTGTGGATTAAGTATTAAGGGACTCAGTGGTTCAAAGCAAAAGGATAGGGAAGAACCACACAACTATGTAAACCTAGTATCTACCCAAGAAATCCTTAATACTTTTATTTTGTAAAAATATGTTGTAAGATATTGTCTTGCCCTGCCAAGATTTTAACAACATACACAATAATATGTTTACCTAGATCGACTGCTTAACAGAGCTTGTGCATACGCGTCAGTCTTTACACCATAATGTCTTACTTCTTACCATAGCATTTGAAACAATGAATAGAACCTAGATGTTCAGCTCATTGCAGAGTGTCAATAAAATTATAAACAGCTGTTGAGTGGTGGGTTCTGCATGAATTAGTGTTAAGAAAAAAAAAAGAAAAAAAAAAAAGGGTCGTAAAACAATTTGGGTTGAAAGTGACCCCTGAGAATCATCAAGTCCCAAATTCTGCTTATGGCAGGGCTCACGTCTAAGTTAGATCAAGCCCCTCGGAGCTTGCCCTGTTGAGCTGTGAGAAGTCGTCAAGGATGGAGATTCCAAGCTCTCTCTGGGCAACTTGTTCCAGTGCTTAACTACTCTCACTCTGACGTATATTTTTTATTTAATATTCTACATTGTTTTAATCCATCAGGCAAGAAGACCACACTAGATAAACTTTCACATTCTTTAATATCCTTCTGGCTTCCTGTTATCAGGAACTGAACAGCTGTAAAGGCTTTGTGTTAATGAAAACACTAATTTTAAGATTTACAATTTTAATTTTGATATTAACATTTTAAAGTAATGCTTTCTTCATATTTTTAATACTGGTTTTTAATGTCAATTCAACATTACAGAGACGTTCAGCCCTTTGAAGTATTTGTTTAACTTACCCTGAGTTCCATTTTGTTCCATGGTTGTTTTTGCATGTTAATACTGTAAATCTTTGCTTTCCTTACTGCCCGCACATAAGCTTCATGGCCTTGCCTAAAGTATATGATCTTAAAATAAAAAAAAAAAAAAAAAAAAAAAGTTTATTTTATTTTACTGAGAGTTCTCTTCCTGTTTATTATAAAATTTCTACAAACATTTCAGGCTTCATCCCTTTCAGAACATATTGCACACTTCTTTATTCATTATAAAGCACTCTTCTCCTTAAAAATATTTATATCAGCCCCCAAAGCGGCACCTGCTATGTGCTTTCAAACTTAAGAAGTGTGCAGGTTTGCCTGAAGATGCACAAGCAATTCTTCCCGCTACTCACAAGTTACATGGGCACAAAAAGAGAGATAGGACAGCTATCTGTAAAGAACTGATTGCCTGAGAAAAAAACAAAAGTTATCAAAACTCAGCCTATCTTGAGCACGATTCACTGAAAATATTGCTAGATTTAATAGCCCTGACGAAAACAAGCTCATCAGCCTAGGTGGGAATTTAAGAATTGCTGCATTGATTACCTCATCTCCCATTTGTGGGACAAAAGGCGAGCGGCGGGGTATCGTATCCAAGATCCACTGTGGGGCAAGCCACTCTTCGCTAGGTTCACCTTCCATCGAAAGCAGTCCGCTTGGTTTCTTAAATACATTATATTAAATGTAGAATGCAAGCTCTAATTACTATGGCAGAACGTAAGAAAACCTGATCATACAGCACTTACTGAAGGTAACTAGATAAAAGGGCAAGGCAAATGCTGGAATGTCAGCCTTCCAAAAACCTCAACTAAATAGTAGGGAGTAAGACACGTTCGTTATAAACATAATAGAAATCAGAACGTTAATAAATAAAGAGATCATATTTCTTTCCTTAGAAATATTCTAAATGTCTTCTTTAAAAAATACTAGGAAAAAGAAATCTGACAGTGTAGATACAATACGGATGCATCATAATTTTACAACAAAACTACCCTGGAGTAAATCTGACTGCAGTGAAGAGCATAAATTTAGGAGAAAACATTCCACCCTTAACAGAGAACTACCTGCATGAAAATGGAAGTACACCTATGTCACCATAGCACCAAAACAAAGCAGAACAAAATTACTCCGGTATTACAATTATTGTGCTGTCTATAGGATCTGTCTTACTGCGTATTTGTTTGTGAAAAATTTTACTTTGAAAACAACCACTTAAAAAAAAAAAGTATATTCATAAAGTCAAAAAGACCCTCAAAAATTAAAAATGCTGACCTTTTTTCTAGGCTGCTTAAGTTTCCTTCGTTTTGGCTCCAGTCCTTTTGTTCCCTTCACATTTTCATCTTCAGAACTACTACAGATTTTCCGAGCTGCCTGCCTGGTTTGTCTCTTTGGAGGCTGGAGATTAATTCCAGCATCTGCTGTCCAGTCAGAATATTCACTTGATGAATCACTGTAGATAATAAAAAGTTGTAAGAAAGAAAACAGCACTTCAGTTTTCACACAATGGAGTGAAAGGTCCAAACATTCAACCTGTTTTTCTGGTTATGTGGAACAGATGTCAGGATTAGCACAAAATTTCATTCTCATGTGAATTTAAAGAAAACCTAAGTGCTACCTCGTTTGTGTGCTTCAGCAAATTATTTTATCAACTGCAAACTCACGGTAAAACTACAGTTATGGCTGATACCTATTTTCATACTAATTATCTCACTGATTCATAGACTGACTTCATAAGAACTGACAGCACAAAATGCATGAAAAATTTAGAAAACTAGAGCACTCTTCTAAAAATACAGTTCTGACTTCTTTAATATCAAATAACACACGTACAGTATTTATATTAGCTCATGGACCTTCCAGCCATAAAAGAGTAACATTAAAAATAAGAAAAGAGGCTGTAGAAATTGTACACAAATACATACTGACAACAGAAAAACTAGAAAATACTGAGGTATGAACAGAAGATATGTATGCATTTCTATCTATCTCCTATTGCATATGACTAACTGGCATTGATTTTTTCAAGCAGTTCTTAATTAAAAGACAACAGTTTTTTACAAATGGTCTTTCAAAATTGCTCGACTTTGAAAAAAAAAAAAAAAAAAGCCCGCAAAAAAATACAATATAAAATGCTTCATGAAGAATTGGGGGGAAAAGAAAAAAGTCAGTCTTCAAAATTAAGAATTTTTTACACTGGTTTTCTGTTAAATACTGTTATAAAAACTTCTGCAATGACATAAAAGTATTTGTTCACAGACTCCACAAATTTTGTTGGTTACCATTTTAAACCACCAAAGCGTACTAACACTTTGCTTCAATCTGTCACAGGCTGTAACAAATCTGTACTGACCTGTTGTCATAGTATCACAATATCAACTGTCTTACTTAAATTCTATAATCAACAAATGTTATCAATTAAGAGAGCAGTAAAGCTACCTGGAACTGCTTTCGCTTTGCCATGCTGCCACAGGATCATCCATAGATGCATCATCACTTGTGCCAACAGTCTCATCTTCCTGGATTAAAAACGAAAGATTTCACTTTTGGGCTAAGTTTAAAATGTATCATTTTTGTTTGCAAGCAAATGACAGGAGTTGTCTCGCCTGAGGAAAGCTTTGTATTTAAGGACTGGTTTAGCTTAAACTAAGTCCACAATTTCTTTCTGTATCTGAATTAGTATTATACTATAAGCTTATATAATTTCTATAGAAAGAGATGTGAATTTTAGTGGTAATAGAACCATAGAATGAGTTCTTATTTAGGTGCTTGATTAAAAACTTTTAGTGTCAAGTGACCAGCTTTATAGCCATTCTCTATGTTCAACGCATTTACAACGTGACAATGTTCAGTCTCTTTGCAAGCTTCCTTAATGAAAACAAGTTATATTTAATTCAGTATATTTTAAGTTCTTCCCTTGCCAATATCAATGATTAATACCAATACTCAATCTCTTTCAACAGCAGTCCACAGATGTAGATGAAATCAAAGTACTGAATGTGACCTAGAATATACGTGCGGTATGAAATCCCAAAATAGCAAGTGGTTTAACACAACCCAGTTAAATTTACTTGAAAATGTTTCAGATTTCCCAAAATACACAATCTGTTTTAAGCTAGTTTTGAATACTGTACTGGCACTTAGGGAAACGATCCTTCTCTCTCCAAGATCAACTTACTACACTAACATCACAAATCCAAACGACTCAATGATTTGAGTGTTTCTTCCTAGGTGGAGCAAGTCAGAGCCTTAATGGTAACAGTGCTCTCAGCACATCCCTTGTCAAACCACGCTACTCGTGAACAGGGAGCCTATTGAAAGCATCACTTGACGGATCAGACCTCTGAGGAGCTGTCTGATTCTTCCCGTGCACGTGCATTTTGACTTGCTCCTTGTTGGTTGTGTTCTATCGTGGAGCGTGTTTGGTAGGCATGCTGGCGTTTGCGTTGGTTTCTTCTCAAAGACCTTCCACTTCCTGGTTGGTAATCATTCTTTTATCACAGGACAGGAGGGACAAAAAGAAAAAAGATTAGAGATTTAATAATGAATGACACAGTTAAAAAATGCCTCATTAAAGTGACTGTACATTGTATCACATTTACAAATGACAACCAGGAAATCTGGACTTAGAAAAGTTATTTTTTACACACTTGTGGTTCATTTCAGTGCACATGCAGGTGGGCTTTTTTTGTTCAATATCAATTCCACTTTTTAAAGTAGCAGTCCTTCGCAAGGAAGTTATATAGAAATATGATTTTTTCTAAAAAACACCTGCAGTCTCTGGATAAGATAAAAGCTAGCCACTTAAAATTTTAAGTGTGGCACCTCTAATATTTCTCCTAGTTTTCAGAAGTCAAACTGAACATGTGTTGTGGCTCTGCGCTCTTCCTTTCCCAGCATCTCCCCACTACTGAAGCCTTAAAGATACTCACCACTGCTATCTGCATATTACAATACAAAGACAGACAAATTACAATTATAGAAGGAAGAGAGAGAGCCAGAGAAACAACTAGTACCATTGATCGTCTAAATCATTTAATAAAATTGGTTTTGGGGTTTTTTCTTTCTCTTTTTTTGCTCAGTGCTCAGACCTGCTTCACACACAGGTTCTCTCTTCTGAATTAACTCACCCGTTGTAAGGTGTGGGATGGTTTTCTCTTCTTTTCAACAGTGTATAAATTAATTTCAATTTCACCTTTGGCTGCTCGACATTCTTCCTGGACCCTAATTATACACAGGAACATCCATTTTATTCAATAGATCATCATATAACTTGACAGTTTCATTAATATACACATTAAAATACTTCCAGTTCCCTTGCTATAAGAAATCTGTGCACAAGTCCTCCTAGCAGCATCCACACACAGTTCACTCCTGGAATCACAGGTTAAGGAAGCAAACTTGTTAGTTGAGCACGCATAATTATTTTCAAGAAAACTGAAATGTATTAAAATTAGTTTTGTGTGTTTTTTTAAATAAAGCTTCAGGAAAAATGTGTTATGTGAACAACTGATGAATGGTTCAATTGTGAAGAGAAGGAATTACTATCCTCAACTCTCCAGCAGAGGCTACCACTCTAATCCTAAAATCCAGATTTCGAAACAAACCAACCCATCCGCCCCCAAAAGCCAACACATTTCATAGAGTCACAGAATCATTAAGGTTGGAAAAGACCTCAAGATCATCAAGTCCAACCGCCAGCCCAACACCCCCATGACCCCTAAACCATGTCCCCAAGTGTCACGTCTACACGTTTTTTGAGCACCTCCAGGGATGGTGCCTCCACCACCTCTCTGGGCAGCCTGTTCCAGTGCCTGACCACTCTTTCAGCAAAGACATTTTCCCTAATATCCAATCTAAACCTCCCCTGGCACAGCTTGAGGCCATTTCCTCACGTCCTATCTCTAGTGACTTGGGAGAAGAGACCAACCCCCACCTCACCACAACCTCCTTTCACGCAGTTGCAGAGAGCGATAAGGTCTGCCCTCAGCCTCCTCTTCTCCAGGCTAAACCCCCCCAGCTCCCTCAGCCGCTCCCCATCACACTTGTGCTCCAGACCCTTCCCCAGCTCCGTTGCCCTTCTCTGGACATGCTCCAGCACCTCCATGTCCTTCTTGTCCCGAGGGGCCCAAAACTGAACACAGCATTCGAGGTGCGGCCTCAGCAGTGCCGAGCACAGGGGCACCATCCCTGCCCTGCTCCTGCTGGCCACGCTATTGCTGATACAAGCCAGGATGCCGTTGGCCTCCTTGGCCACCTGGGCACACTGCTGGCTCGTGTCCAGCCGGCTGTCAGCCAGCACCCCCAGGGCCTTCTCCACCGGGCAGCTTTCCAGCCACCCTTCCCCAAGCCTGGAGCGTTGCCTGGGGTTGTTGTGACCCAAGGGCAGGACCCAGCACTTGGCCTTGTTAAACCTCATACAATTGACCGAAAAAACATTTTTTAAAACTCTTAACAGGTGTATGGAAGAATTGTTAAACATTATACAATTTAATCTTTTTTCCTGTCTCACTTAGCGTCTTACTTGCTGATGCCTGGAGGAAGCTCATTCACCACTACCCTCCTGCTCCACGCCATAAGGTCTCTCTCCGTTGCCATTTGACTTCGGGGAGCATTGTGATGCATTTGCCGAACCCCTTCGATCTGACCACTTCTCCGGAGACCGACGTTTGGTGGAGATGTAACATCCAAGCCTGGACTTCGAAGAGCTAAGGAACAAAAAAATTTTTCTTCACTTCTAGAAATCATCAGCAAAATCTAGAATTTAAAGCTTAAGAACTGCATGGAGGTTCTTTTTTGGCAATAAACAACAATTACTCTGTTAAGTGGCCTTGTCTTTTGCCTCAGATGAACATTTTTGTGTATTGGCCTTGGACTAGTGGAGATGTGTATGCTACTGTAACATTGATGAGGCTTGCTATATCTTAGAGATATCTGAGGCAAGCAAAGAACATCATCTATGAGAAAAGTTTTAAAGGCACTTAAGCGACCTTCAAATCAAAGTCTTGTCAACTGTTTAAAGCCTCTGAAATCATGAATCTCAAATTCTATCGTACAAGAAGAGATGAGGTTGGCATCTAAAATAATAGACTGCTGCAGGGTTTAAGGTTTCTGTTGTACCTCCATTTCTTCTGTATTTGTAATGCTTATCTACTGTGCCAGAGGCACTGCTCCCTCTCTGGGCTTTTCATCAGGTGGCATGACAACCCAGTACTACATACTCAGGAGAAAACAAGAGACTGAATCTTTAGGTAGCAAAGTGAGACAAAAAGGCTGATAATATCAGAATCACTGCTAGCACTGCCTTAATTTCTCTCATCATTTGGGAATGCATCAACACAATTTCCACATGCTTAAATACAGTTAACCGCATGAATAAATTGCATTCACGGTTGTGCAAACCTATATAAGAGTCCTAGGCTATTAAAACATCAAGTACTTTATACATACTTCAAGTAACTCGCACAAATGAGCAGTTCATGTAGCAAAGCCACGGATCAATGCGAATTCTCTAAGGTCGCAGTACTTTAATTTCTATACCACTGATGTCTGGAAACTCCCTTTCACACCAATACAGGGATATACAAATAAAACTGAGAACTGGGATTGCACAACACATCAACCTATCACAAGAAGCAGAAAAGACTTCTTGTGAGTTGAAGCTGGCTTCTAGGCCACCTTCTTCATAATACCAATTTAGACCAACACAAAAAGCATATTTTCAGCATTTTCACTAATATTTTTCCTACTCTTTCCTGAATTTAAAGACAAGCAACTCTAAATCTAGCAATCCTAACGAGCTTTGCCAGGAAATCTAATTCAAACATGTGAAATCAGTCATTTAACCTAGAACTAATTGATTAGTGGATGTAAATTTTTCAAAAGCTCAGGATGACTTGTTGCGCACGTCCACAACATCTGCTCTCTTACAGCAACTGCACTCAGTCAGCTGCCTCACAGTCAGCTGATCACATCTGATTGAGCTTGTTTTAAATTTTTAATCAATTTGTGTATTAAAAATAAAATCACAGTAGCAGAACACTTACTGGGACCATAATCTCAAGCTTTCTAAGGAAACACTAAGACAGAGCAGACATGTTTATTTTATAAACACTGATGCTCAGCCTTAGCATTTATGCTGCAACAGGAAGCCATTAGTCTGTCACAACATTGTATTCCGTTGACATTCTCTAATTATATGCTGTTACTTGACACTACGCAACTACACAGTATCAACTCTGCAGTGACTGACATTAAGACAATACAGTGAACTTTATTTTTTAGGACAGGTTTATAACAGGAATAATTACAGTCTAATAGTTCTAGGTAATCAGATACAGCCCAGTTAGACCACTGTGTGCCCTCAGCTGCTCTTTAAACTTTTAATTCCTCTGCTAGGATCAGTAGAATGTCCAACGGCTCCACACTGGTTAACAATGTGTATAAGAACAAGAGAGAAAAGCATCCTCAAAGACATAGTGTCAGAACTTACATTAACAGATTTTGATTAGTACCTTACTGGGCTTTAGGAAAAGAAATGACGGTGGTAACGAAGGGACACTTACCTCCATTAACAGAGTGGGATCTATTGAGTGGAGGGTTTGGAAGAGTTTCTCCTTCATTAATTAGTCTCAGATCTTGTTCCCTCTGTAGCTCTCTGATCATACCATCAAGGATACTCTCATCCTGGTCATTAGTTTGCTGCCCGATGACTTGTTCAACTACTTCACCGTCACCTTGACAAGAACAAAGCCACAACTGCTTATAAAATGATTAATTTCTGTTTCACTAAACACCATAGAAACAATCAAATTTAAAACTCTGCACAATTATTTGTCTGCTCTGCAAAACATCTGATCACCAGCTGGCCTTCTGCTCTCATGTAATAAATGGAGGTAAAGTTTAAAAGAGAAGTTACAATAAACTAAAGTTACAGACCACAGGTAAAATATAAACACAAACCCTTAGAAACAGCAGAAAGAAATTATGCTTCAGTAGGTAATAATGCAAGATCTCTTCTGGAGATCAGCATTTTGCAAAAGTTTATATCTTCCAGAAAAAACAAACCTGTTTGAAAAAAGAAAAGCTATTTTTTCAATGTCCTTCTTACCTTCCTGCTTCCTTACTCACATACACAGTTACGCCAAGGTGAATGGGACAATTCTTTAAGCATGTTGCCATATACCTGGTAGAAGTCCACAGATTTTGGAATACTGCAGTCTCCTCGTCTTGCCTCCAGTCAAGCTGATTCCACACACTTCCTTCATGCCATAAAGCCACCCCATCTCCTCTTCTACCTCTATACTGAATTTAAACCACTAGTTTCAGAAGACAACTGAAACAAACAAATCCTTATAGTACCATCCTGCTGAGCTGGTGCTCACTACTGTGCAACACATGTATTATGCAGGAGTTTTAGACAGCATACCATTAGCTACATATCCCAGCTGAGGAATAAGCTGTTCATCCTTGCAATTTTCCCTCCCTGGTACCAGCCGCTGGAATCTTGTGGGATGAGGATTTCCATCAACATCCACCAAGAATGGAGGAGGCATAAGGTGTGGAGCCTGTTGAGTCTGTTCATCCAACACATAGTTGTTTGCATCACGGATCAGTGGTCGGTAATCCGTATGGAAGAACATCTGATCTGGAATCTGCAAGAAAAGCAATTTAGTAAATAAATCAACGGCCATTTGCAGCTGTCTTGCTGCTTTGGAGTGGCTCCCATACCCATAAACCACAACCCCTACACTTAGGATGAGCAGAAGAAACGTTATGACAGAGAACAGATTCCTACCCCATGCATGTTTTATTACCAAGGCCTGATGCAAAAATTCTGTAGTAAAATACGCCAACAGAGGTGAGCAGATATAAGTCAATGCTTTGTTCCCCTGCCTAGAGATTCTCTTGTCTAAATCTTTTTGATTTAGGTAAACAGCAACTGCTTCATGATCTAATTACTCTTTTGTCTGGGGCAGGGTGAGGGAATAAACTGTAACACAAATACTTCTAAGACAAAATGAGGTCAAGACACAGAAGAGTTTAAAATTCATTCAACCCACCTTTTCATAATATTTATTGCATCCAAAACCAAATAGTAGCAGATGTCCATGAGAGTCTGTGCAGGCAAAATGTTGTCCATCTGGTGAGAACTTGCAATCAAAAACAGCTCCATGGCCTTGGCCCTCGATCTGTATACAAGCACAGAGCACTCCTTCACAATCATGCATTCTCTCTAAGAGCATTTTTACAAAAATCTCTCCTGTGCTCCAACAAGTATTTATTCCTAAATCTGTGCAATTTATCATCTCGCTCAAGACTGATTTACACTTACATTTTTTTCCACTCGATTATTAAAGCTAAACTAAACAATGCATTTTTCTGTTTGTTCTGAAATTTCAGTACAACTTTTAACGTACGTTCTGAAACAACTACCTAGAAGTCTACGTTTTATGTTAACGGAAGACATAGGGCAAGCCTGCACCAGAGATCTCAGACACATATTGGCTCCATACAAGCAGGTTTCACAGCCCCAAGTGCCAGGAGGCTAGCTCAGGTCCTGAAGCGGTACAGCTGCATTTGCTCAGCACTGGAACCAAACCAACAAACCTGGCACTGGGCGCAGTAAGATAGATGCAGCACAGAGCCAACCGTAGCGTTTCCCAGAGCACGGCATTGTGCTACAACACACAGGCTTACTGGTTTTCATTGCTCTACTTTGGGAGTCACTATCATCTTTTGCATGGTGTAACCATACCCATATGCATGAATAATATTCAGATGTAACAGATCCCATGAAAGACTTGTTGCTTTGCTTGCAATATGCAAAAACATACTTTGGTATGGCTTACTGAAGGGTAGAGGGATTTTTTTTTTTTGGTTCAAATATGTAGAAGTTTTCCCCTAATCCTGTTGCAACATTGGTCACAGTAGGTATATAATGAAATCTGCTTTTGCCTCAAGATCAGTTTTACACAAGTTTGAAAAAAAAAAACCAAACCCACCCTTCCCTCATCATTCTTACCATGTTAAAGTAATTGCGAATTTTTGTTCCTTTGTCTATATCCCAAACAAAAATATTTCCATCATGACCCGCTGAAAGCACAATCCTTTGGTCGAATGGATGGGCCTCCAGAACAAAAACTTCATCATCGTGACCCTGCAGCGAAAGCAGGGTGAAAAAGAAAGTCATGTTTCTCCATGTCATATCTCCAGACATGCTAGTATTTAGTGTGAGGACATCTCAGTTCAGGTAGTCATCCATGACAGCAAAATTTACTGCATCTTAGACCAGAACTGTGTCTGTACTTTGTCAACATTTCTGTCAGAGGCTTGGCTTTATCACTGCCCACTTTGTAAGTGCCTCGGACTGTAGCTCAGTACAGCTGAGATGGAGAGGGACAGGGAGGAAGGAGAAATCAGCAGCAAGGACAGCTGCAGCCCTCTAATCTGGGCACAAACAGTGACCTCCAAATGGCTCCCTTGTCAGCCAGCAATCACCAGTGTCTAGCAGCATTTTGGTCACCAGCTCCTCTCCCCATGATACCTATGCCTCCCAATAAGTGTAAGACAGGTGGCATACTTCAGGACAAAACACTCCCCGTCACGGGGAATGATGACGCAGTTTAGCCTCAAATCAATTTCAGAGTTGAGTTATAACCATTTGGGATTACCCACTTGAATTTTACTCACAGATAAGGTCTGAAGAAGCTGCCCTGTGGACGAGTTCCACACTTTGAGAAGGAAATTGTTGACTGCAGTGATGACAGTGGCATCATATCTATCCCAAGCCACCATAGTAACCTTCAGTTTAGTCACCTTGTCCTCCCCAGATGTTACATTGTTTCTAAAGAAATTAATAATTTAAAGAAGAACTAAATCAGTAACTATATATGGAAACATTTTACAGCGCTAATTCAGTATGAAATTAGGGAGAGCATGGCTGCCACCAATGTGGCTACTGGTTAATGCAGGCGAATGAGGGATGGCTTCTGCAGTGGTAAAAAACAGATACAGAAAATATTCAGTATCACGAAGATTTATAGTTTTATTTCCTTAAAAAGGACAAGCTTCTCTTTTCTTCTTAAATGATCACCCTCACCTACCCCAATTCTTTCCTTCAAGCGATTCAGTTCTATTAAGTTTTTTCCCTACAAGGTCTTTTTCTTATCAGGGATCAATATGAGTAAACTCTATAATGAGCAAAAACTTGCTAAATAAATCCAAATCTTACTTTGACAGCTAACTTATTAAAAATGGAACCCCATGAAATATAAAGAATTCTGCAAAGCAAAATGCCTAATGGATTTCTCCATCTCTGCTTTTTGTTACTGTGCGTATTCAATCACAAGGCCACTTACAGAAGTCACTTGAGGATCTCAAAAAGAAAAACCTCGACTGAATCGGAGAACCAAATCACCATATGTCATCTCTTACTTGAAAACGTGAGGCAAAATACAATGTTAAGAAACATTCTGGATATACAGATATAGATATAGATATATAACAAAAATTTTGCCATACAACTCAGGCCTTGGAATGAAATAAGGAATCCAAAAATGTGGTTACAAATGCATGTTGTTAGGAAAAAGAATCTATGTCGCATCTCTCATTAACTTTCTGCTTACTGCCATTTGTCCTCACGTGGGTAAAGTAAGCTGTAACGGGCAACACGTTTTGGTTTATTTTTTTACTAAAATTATTTACTCAATTTATTTACTGGAAGAGTAACTGGAATCATAGAAGAAACTGTCAATTACCTATAACAGTGGCTGTGTGATGCTAGAAACTGTTGAATATGTTCATATTCAAACTCATATCATACATTTTGCTCATTTTTCCCTATTTTAACTTTATTTTTCCTTATAATTTTAACTGCATTCCATAGCGCAAAAACCAAAAGAGCAGAGCGTATAACATAAAGTAAACACTAAGGACCTAAGGAAACCAATTATGGCAGTTGCTACTACCTGAGAGATTACAGCAACTAACACTTGGTTTGGACATTTTTTAAAAAACATGCAGGTCTGCATATGATCAATGAGGTTCTACTAAAAACCTCCTTCTGTAGGATGAACTCTATTTGACAGTCTTACTTCACACATAAAATACTAAATATTCCCCAACCATTGGGGTAAGAAACTACCAATGTATTAATATTGTCTTTTGGGGGCTAATTAACCGTGTAACTTAACAGGTAGAGCCACGGCATTTTCAATACACAAAAAAAAACATGCACTGAAATTAACTCAGAATGGAAGTAAATAAATAGTTTTCAGTATGATGGAAGATTTTATTTTGCATGTAAATGTTGCTGTGAAGCGTGTTCTGTTTCAGTTTGTTTTACCCTGTCATTTTAGTAGCCATATCCAGGACTATACTCTTCCAGTCTTGCTGCTGATAGTGCCATATTCTTGCTGTTCCATCTCTGCTTCCACTGACGAATCTTAAGCTATGGAAGAAAAAAAAAGTCATGAAATGCTGAATAAGCATAAGTTACTGCTGCTTTCGGTCTAATACCCACATGCCCATCTTAGGATCTTATTTTCTCGCTATTCAGTAGCTTCGCTATGGAGTTTTCCATCCTCAGCAGTGTGAGCATGCTAAATCCTGCGGCAAGAATATTTAGGAGCTTGGCAGAGGACTGGCATGCACCTTAGGAAAGGGGACTACAAGCACTTACTTTTATGTTATTCTGCAACAAACACAGAACTCAAGTATATATATACTCGGAAGTGTATACTTGTGTATATATACTTCTCTTACTCTATATATGCCCACGCATCAGCATGTTTAACAACTCATAAAATATCCAGGAACTACTGCCACAGGAAACAGGCAGCTCAAAAATGCTGGCAAGCCAAGAGCACACCCGTTCACACCAGCACAGAAGATAGAATGTACTTAATCTTTTTTCAACGCTTATTCTTTATATTGTTTGTGCATCTCTGATCTAGAGAATGTAATTAAAAGACAGTGAGGTTACAATTTTCATATCAGATATTGTACGGTACAAAAGAGTTTATATCCCACAACATTAATTACATTTACTACAGCTAGCAGATGGCCTTGGAATGACTTCAGTGTCGTAATTCGTACAAGCTGCACATTCCCTTTTTAATGACATCAGCAAATCCCTTGAGCAGTTCATAGTGGCAGCAAAGAAAAAGAAACTGCATGCCAGGAGTCTAGCATAAATTATAATACATTAACTTAGGGAGAGGGTGAAGACAGGGAAGGGAAATACCCAAGTTGAACACAAGTAGGTAGCCCTGCCTGTGAAGTTGAACACGAGTATTTTCATTTTTAAACTCCTCCTTGTTTAAAAAACTCAAGCATCCAGCAGAGGCATTTAACTACATCATAAAGCTTTGGGTATCAGTGTCACAGGAATCATTTGTGTTGAGAAATTTGAAAAAAGCTCCTCAGGTAATACATTTTCAAAGGATGGCCAACACCTTTAAAAGTGTATTCCCTTTATATGCAAAATTACACGTAAAAAGACAAGCCTATGCCATTTTATGTTAATACATTATTCTTTCGCCTTTTCAGTTTCCCTGATCTGAATTTTTTCATCATGATGAAAAAGTGTTTAAAAATGCTTGTGACAAGTTTATTTTCTTTTTATTTCTTTATCTTAAAATAAAAGGGAAGCTATCACTTTTCCATTAAAAGCATCACTATAGCACATAATTTTCAGTGACTATGTCACCTAATACCCCCAGCGAGACCTGTGCTCTCACAGCCTTTGGAAGGAACTGTTAGTACAATTATACCAGTACATTCCCACCTAATTTTATGTGACAAAGAGCTCAGAGTACAGGTGCAGTTCCACTGGCAAAGCTACAGTTTTGCTTGGAAGGCTCCTGCTTGCACACATCCCTTAAACCTTCTGCCAAGCGAAATAAGAAATATAAGCAAAAGCTGGCATACAATCATTTATGTTAAGATGATCATTAATCAAAGCTTGTCACGCCACACTCCAACACAGCCGTACCGCAGCACTTTGACACACAGACGTGCCTATAGGCACCTTTATACATTTTATCATGAGCATCCTGACTTTAATTCTTACATAAGAGACAGTATCCTCACTTAGCACAGTTTTAAAAACTGCAAGCTCTGCAGGTTGGAATGGTTCACTTCATAAATTTTAAGACCACAGGATTACTGTTATCACCTAAACTAATTAGCTGGAAATTCATATATTTGCCTAGAAATTCACATATTTGCCAGGTATGTCGCCAGAGGTAAGTAAATTACTATGAATAATAAAGCAGACCAATGAAATGATCGTCAAGACCCAAAGGTCTTAAGACTGTGCCTTGGTAACTGATTCTGGACAGGTGGCAGCAACCAAGGACTGCGAGTTCAGAGCATGTGATGTGCGTGTAGAGTAACTGCCCCATACACGCAGTTCCAGCAACTGGTCAAAGTAAGTACTGTAGCTCATCATTAGCCACATAAATGAACATAGACTCACAGAGTCTTCACTCCAGGAAATGTTAAGATTAGCCCATTTAATATCCCACTTGGTAAAGTTAAGCTATCCAGACATACCGGTGACTCAGTGAAGACTAAAGATAGTGGGTTGCAAGGAGACACCACAAAAACATGGTAGGACACTACTGAAGTACTACATAAAACATCCAAATCCTTGTGAAAAGCCAAACAGTTGTAATGAGAAGAACGTGCGCAAAGGGAAGTTTTAATCTCAGATGCAGACAAATTAAGCAGGGGAATTTTATCTACCAAGTAGACTGGATCTAAATTTGGGATGCGAGGATCAACTGCGCCTTTACATCCTACTGAAGAGCTGTTCTTTGCTTATTCCCCCTTGGAAATACATCAGGTTTTTTGGGTTTTTTTCTGGCAATTTCAGAGTTACAAAAATACAAGATGAGGGATGAGGGCCTGATTATTCATCATATCATGTTTATCACTCTAGACCCCACAGAAGTTGAGCTCTTATGAATTGTGAGTGTGTTTATGAAAACAAACACTATTCCCATATCCTTCAGAACTCTGAGCACCAGAAGAGACAACTTGCTTATCGAGTGTGCCCAGACAGGGACTGGCAGAAGAAATCATTCACCAAGGAATTCAATGAGACAGAGAGTAAAGGGTGGATAGCCTTACGTTTCAGCAACATATCAGCAATGTCATATTATTTGGAAAATGTTTTCAAATTATGCTAATCATTGGCTGCTTTCTGGTCCCTGGCTGGTATAAATGATACAGATAACATAGAAGAGAAGTAAATTTTAACAAAAACCCAAGTACATACATAATCTATCAACAACACTATCAGCTTCAACATGATTCTCATACAGATCATAAATAAGAGCACAGTGAAGTAATGAAAAGAAACCCAAGATAAAAAGTAGTTCTACAGTTCCTTATTTTCATTGTGCATGATACTCATCATTTAGATGCCATTATTTCCTTGATTTCCTTCCATTTCACTACTGACAACACACCAAGTCTTATTTCCCCTTTCATCAACCGCACTGAGTTTGTACCTCCTTTCGGTCAGCACAGACAGCGTTGCTCAGATGCTAATCTAAGAGCATACTTCTTTGGAAGTCAGGGTGTCACATTCCTGTACAACTCAACACAGAGAGTACAGAGCAAGAGCAGTTGACAAAGAAGTAAAGCGGCCACCTCATCTGTGCCCCTGGACAGAAACAAGGGAAATATATCTCCTTTGAATGCAACAGCTACCGAAAGTGCTACTGTCACTGGTAGCATGGCCATCAGCACTGGCTATGGCTGGCAAATGGATGTGTGGTACAGTCACCACGTGACCCCTTTGCTTCCTGCAGCTCCAGAAAAAAGGATGCCCAAAAGTCACTAACTCAAACAAGAGCCACACAGATGAATAAATACGTATGTGTGCTTATTTTTCAGCTTGCTCTAACAGGGCTGAAATGATAAAGCCAACAAGCTTCCCCCCTGCCATTTAACCTGATTTCTAGATTAAAAAAAAGAAGAGAGAAAAGTAATTGAGAAACCAAATCCCTGATGCCACTATGAACAATGAATATACCCAGATGTAATTGCCATCTTACCAGGTGAAAGTACCTTGCAAGAGAGGCTCCCTTAATGAAGATCAGACCACAGCTCCTTGCAGACCTACTTGTCTGACCATCTGCGTATGTGTAACAGTTCTAACTTTCACTTAGAACTACATTTATCATAACGCTCTTACTCCAGAAGTAACCTACTACAGGACACAAGGCTACCGGTGAAGTAAGACAGTCTTACACAGAAAGGATACAAAATTTAGTTTCCAATCTGCTGTTTACAAAAATACAAAGCAAAAGCACACTTACAGAACATTTTTGTTGTTACAGCAGAGGACAACAAGTCCAAGCTCATGGACATGACACACATCTTGCAACATACTTCAAATAATTTGTCTAAGATTAATCAGAGCCCGTGTGCAGTCTTCCTGTTGCACCAAATTTTCCCTGAAATGTTATTTAGAAAATTAAATACCATACTTCTCATGTCAAAATGCCAGGACAGCCACTCACCTGTCACCATTGTTACAGAACTGGACTGCAACCACTTTGTCCTAAAGAGGAGGGAGGAAAAAAACAGTAGTAAGTGCTTTGTTAGCTGAAACACTCATCCAAAAAGATCTTAGTGATGAGCTTCTACATGGCAAATTGCATCTTCCCACGTATCTCCTACAACATACTATCTTACAAATTCAAGAACAGAAAAAGTCATATTTGATGTTAAAACTTCCCCAGACATATTGTGTTAAACATTCAAATAGAAAACTTCAGAGAGGTGATGGTTTCGTGCTGCTCCAGAAGTAGCTCAGAGACACAAACGATTTCCGACTCAAGTCTTCCTGACGCTTAGATGCTCAGGAGAAAGAAGCTGCAGCAGCTCTGCTCTTGCCTGAGCACAGTCTTCCTGCAGAGTGCCACAGGACCGTACACACCCCAGGGTAAGCTCTGCCTGGGAAACTCTGCACCTTTTAGACTCCGCAGAGTTAGCAGGGAAAAGGAACGCCAGGAGCTCACAAGGCCTAGCAGGTAGAGCACTCAACAAGATGAAGAACGATTTAACCAAATAAATGATCACAGCACGTTGCAATTTTTAGACCTAACATTAAAGCACAACAAAATATTTCATTAAAAAAATACAAACTTTGGCTTTATTTCCACTTTTAAATTGTTGAGAAACAAATATTATGTTTTAGACATGGCTTTGCCTTTTTTATTTTGCTAAATACTTGTGTTGGCTACACGCACTTGCTATCTTTACTCCCACTGACGTCTCTAGCTTCTGATAACCAAGTGTCCAATTTGGGATTTTTTTCAGGGGTGGGCTGAGAGCAGTCTGTGGTATTAAGAAGAGCAGACTTTCAAAAATTAAAGGAATTACAGTTTGTTCCAAACCTGAACTGCTGAATACAGAAAACATTTTTTTCTTTTGTGAGCAAAATACTCGTTACATTTATTGACTTGGAGCTCCGAGACTTAAACGTGAGACCCATGACTCCCACTGAAGTTCAGTGAATCACTTTAGACCTCAGCCTTAAACCATAAAACACTGTTAAGGTGGGCAGCTGGGCTATTAAGGTTCAAAGACAAATGCTCCAAACTCCTCACAAGTGACAGCACTATCAGGCTTGCTATAAGCTTGCCTTGCTGATACATCGTTTACCGTGCACATAATAAATAATGCAATCATCACCTGCTCTCGGTAACAACTAAGAAATGAAGAAAGATTTGATACTGGTTCAGTGATGCTTCTTTATGGGGTTTCATTAAAACTGAGACATTCAACGGTTTTAATAAAAGCTATCAAGACTCAAACTCGAAAACTAACATTGAAAGTCATCGTACAGATACTTAAAATAGTCTGAGTTTTTACAAGAACCCTTCTGCATTACCTGAGAAAGGATGCTTTTAAGCTTGATTGATTTTCTAAATGAAATTACCATCATGATCCAAAGTTTGACTGCACACTCTAAAACCAGAATTACTTTGGTTTTTCATGTTATGTGGATTTGTGGTCACAACTCAAGGTAAACGCTCAACAGTAAATTTAATAGGAAAAATCACACCGTGCATGAAAACTGCTTTAATCCCTCATTCCAACGCAGACTTTCTTCAAGAATATGGGAAAATCATCTAGCCCCTCAGTTTCCTGGGGGAAATGAAATACATAAAGCACATTTTGCATTCATCTCCTGCCTCAGAGGAATTTAAAAATAAACATACCACCAATTTTCAGGCATTTAAATACCACAGTGTTGAGAGCCAACTCAGCTCTAAAGACAGAAAACAAGTCAAACAGGATGTACAAAATCAAAGTTCCTGAAATAAGGTAAAACAGGGAAAAAAAAAAGATTTGCTTTCCGATTCGTCTCTTACCGTATGAGATTCTAACTCGGCCATTTTCTCTGGAGATTCCGAGCCCAAATAATAAATTCTTATCACGTGGTCAGTACTGCCTGTTGCAATGAACATGCCACCTAAGACAGACAGTGTTTTCTGTGAGAAGAAAAGCCACCCAAGGAACAACTAATTTTAATTACTGCTTTATTGTCAAAGCAGCAAACTACAGCTTTAAACAGAAAATTTCAATGTAATCAAAACCTACATCCTGAACAAAGCAGTTAACTCTGACAACTTCTGCTTTGATCTGTATTTTCTCAGGCCATATCGGCTTTAGGGTAACTATGAGCTCTAAAATATTTTCCAGCTGCAAACCTTTCTGACCAAAGGAAGAGAATATTGCAAGTTACAACATTCTTCCAGGAAACTATTCTGCTTTCCCTCAGAAATTACCACAGTGCTCTCCATCAGCCTATGCGGAAAGTTACATAGGGAATAATCGTTTCATATTCTCACTGGTAAATATCAAAGAAAATATTTAAGCGCATCTTCAAAATCTATTTGAAGCACATCAGAGAAATCATTGCTGAATCGGGAGTCAGTGATCAAGCTATTTTCTTGTAATGTTTGTTCTATTTACAATATTGCACAAAAAGGGCACTACTGTGCCATTTACTGCACTGAAATGGTTTTAGTAATTCCAGGATTTCTGGTTTTAAAAAAGGCACGTGGGCAAGGCTCGTATGGCTCTAGAATAGCTCTGAATTTCAGGGAGCAAAAATTAATGAGAAATTACATAATTTTGCTGGTAAAAATCACTATTTTTGAGAATTCAAAGCTGCAACAAAGGATGTCAGTTAAGCTGATATTTTCAAACACATTGAACCGATCTTCCTAGAACTTAGCCAAATTTGGAAGATTAGCAAAAGTGTAACCTCTGAACAGAGGCCACCTGTCCGCCAGATTTCAAGAACTTTCTACTCAAAAACTTTACAAGATAAAAACCTTAAAAGGATGTGCAGAACACACTGAAAGCACAGTCTTCCTTGGAAGTGTTCGAGACATTTTAGCTTAAATTATAGGAGAAAAAAAAAAAAGAGAAAAGGGAGCTTGAGGCAGACACTTATCATGGAAAATGTCAAACAATCACAATTTGACAGTGCTGTAACTAACTGAAAAAGAGTTTAATACCATTTGTATTTAAAAAGAAGTAACAGTCTTGTCACCAAAGGAATCATAGTTCACAAAATACTTTCAGCTACCTTACAATGCATACGTACCGGAACTGAAAGATGAACAAGATATCTGAACGCCAGGCCTGGACCTCTCTGCAAATTTTACAGGGCGATCCCTACATGCAACAACACAACATTTTTACTTTTTATTACTTTATTCCAATGCCATTCAACAAGAACAGTGTACTGCAGCTCAGCACATTAAGGTCAATACACTCATCCTAAATCTCTTTATTTCAGAATTCTCACCTAAGTTTGCTAGAACTTATTTTTCATTTTGGTAATTTTCTTCCTTAGTTTAGTAAGAAAACCATGATTTTCTAAATTGAAAAGACTCTTTAACTAATCTATCATGATACTCACCAATTCAAATCTATTTAAAACAGAACCTGGCAAACCATTAGTCTAATACCATTTACCCCCTCTTAGGTACGCGTTTGATATCATCTACATATGCATAGATGGTTTAATCTTCTGATTAAAAGCAAAGAAATTCTTCTGCCTGTACATTTTGGACAAGGATTTAGTCCTAAACATAAAAGCTGAAAGTTCTTCCACAACACCAGCTTGCAAAGCACAAAATCCAGCAATAATAGCCCTGATCTCTGCTTCCCCCCGGGTTGTAATGCCGTAGACTCCCCAACACACCTAAGAAAGCGCTCCCTGCCCCACACACTGGTATAGCACTCATGCACAGCGTGTCTGCGGGAGAACACAGCCCAGGAAACTTGTTCATTGAGAAGGAACACGCCCTTGTTTAAGTAACCCAGCATTCCTCTCCACGCTAAAACTCAAAATAAATTCGTCCTTTATTTAAGATCATCATAATTATCTAAACAGGCTTACTTAAATTTCATGGTGTTAGCATGCCACTGCCAGAAACAGATTGTTCCGTCAGCACCAGTAGAAGTGAGGTATCGTGTTGTTCCTTTCCTTGCTGGAGAGAACTAAAAATAAAGTTGTAACAGTTAAACCAGCTAATGTCTTTCTCCCGTTACTTGCTGGAAACTTGTAAATGAAAGTTGATAAGAATCTTTTTCACAAACACATTAGCTTTCTCCCCAGGAGTACAGAGAGCAGTATCAGGGATAAGCACAGAATCTGAACTTCCATAAAAATAAAGCTGAGGAATGGAAAATGCCTACATTTTGACTAGCAAGTCTCTGTTTCTACCACGCAAAAGTTAATAAATTGGAGAAATGAAACAAGCCTAGACCCTTTTAATGGGGCAACAAGATGAGCAAATACTTCTTTCTACGACAGAACTGGATCAAACATGGTAACAAAGACAAGAGTCTCTCACTTTAATTTCTGCAGCAATACCTTTAATCCTCTGGCTACCTGGTAATTTGATAAAGGAATCAAGCACCGTTTCCTCAAAAAGCCATGACTGATTATTTTCTAAATTACCAGAGTTTTACAGAAAGCTCCTGAGGAATGTATATGTATGTAAACAAATAATATACAAAACACACAAAAAGGTTGTAAAATATGTTTCCAAAACAATCACCTTAAAGTAAGTAACTTCCAACATAGTTGAAATCAGACAAAATCAGAAGCGTAGGCAAGAGGGGGAGAAACGAGACTCCCAGGGACTGCTGGCATGATGGAGAAGACTGATGAACGAAAGGCAGCGAGCCTCCAGAAGAGAGGGATTCTGAGCCAAACATCCCCACTCGTTCTCCCCTCTATGTGCATAACCTGCCGAATTGCAGGGATTGTCTTTTTTATCCTGGAATTGTGTTTTGTTGGAGGTTTCTGCCTGGCCATTGTGGCTTTTTTAAAAGCAAATAAACTGCAAATTACTAGCCATTATTGACTGTGACACCACTAGAGAACAGAGTGCTGGCAGTTAAGTGATTTTTTTCCCCCTGCTCTGCTATTGCTCACTGGGCACTTGCCACCAACTGAAACTGCCAGGGCACAAGCGCAGACGAACCCTGATCTGTGCTGTGCTGCGGCTCCTGCAGTGTCTGTGTATGCTACAACGTCCAGAACAGCTCCTTATGGTACAGGCTAAGATAACGAGCAAAGAAGAAATGTGGAATAAGGATTTTTAGCTGACAGTATTCCTCTGAAAAATAAATGTTCTCTATGAACAAACAACTGTTGGGTCAGTCACTGTGCAAGGACTACCACCAAAAATGCCAGCCATGTCTCCCTGGCTCAGCTAGTTGAGTTGATGCTCTTGCTGACCATGCATTTTTCTAGAGCTAAGGAAGAAGCAATGGGACCACAGAGTTAAAGGCAGCTGGGAGAAGCAGGATCATCCCCTCAGGCAGTATCGGCCACCACGCAGGGGTTTGCCAGGAAACACCACCCTCGAATTGGGGCAAATCTACACTGCCAAACAGAGATGAAAAGATAAGTTTTATCCCCGATTGCTAATCGACACCTCTTATTACCATTTTAACTGAAGGGTTTAGGAAAAAAGGTCATTCCTTACCTGTATGGAAGTAATGGAAGCTGAATGGCCCTGCAGCACTGCGACTGGGGCACAGGTTCGAAGACACCATACTCTGACAACTTTATCACAACTGCCTGCGGCAAGCAGGGTGTTCTCGTAGTTAACAGCCATGTCAGAAATTTCAGCCGAGTGTCCTCGCAACGTTGAGAGCAGGCGCCCATCATCTGTAGCCCAGATTTTGACCAAACAATCATCTGACCCCTAATGCCACACAAAAATTTCCAAAGATTATACAAAATAATGTGTTATGTGTACATAACACACAGGTACACTGCAGATCAACAAGTATCTAAAACACCATTGCGCCGTGAACCAGCCAGAAGAGCAACCTCAGCGGCATTCCACGGAGGCACAACTATCTGAGTTTGGGAATCACCTTGTGGGGCCAGGGATTTAGATATTTATAAAACAGAAGCCACTGTCATACGTTTCATACTAAGATATGGTCACCGCTGCTAATACAACTCCTCTCAGTACAGTTCTGGAATGATTTAGGTAAATTTAAGAAGATAAAATGTTTCCTTACATACTACCAAAAGACGTATTTACCTGTGTGAGCCAGATCAAGCCAGTAGTAAAATCGAAGTGATTGTAAGACTTAAGCTCTAAGGAAAAAGAGCATTTAAGCGTCTGAGGGATCTTAGAGCTTCTGCCGCGCTCCTGGAGCTGTAAGGCAGCTGTACCATGAGGTTCAATTTTTGTGAACAGAATAAAGTTGGACCACTCGAAGACAGAAACAGTGCAATATCATGTGCAACTGAAATACTACGTCAGTGAGATTTCAGTTCAGGACAGGACACAGTTCAAAAGCATATCCAACGCAGATCACTGCAAAATACTTTTACCTACAGTAGCAGCTATATAATTTCATACTCAATCCCAATGTCACCAAGAATTTTTACACCATTCACATATTTTATGTGAATGATACACTGAACAATATGAAAAAAATGTGAATACTGAACAATACGAAAAAAATGAACAATACTAATACCGGTGGCTAGGATTGCCACTATATATTCAAAAACATAACACAACGAAAGTAACTGCAATATCAACATCATTTGACTTTAAATTTTATTAACTGCAGGTATATTTGAAGACAAAACACTTTCAAATCTTCATATAACTGCAGATGAGAAAGATTTCTTTTTCGTGTAAACAAAAATGGAAAGGCCCTCGTATGACCCAGAGTAATTATCATAACACCTCTATTTGACCAATTCATAGTGAGTGAAGCTAGCAAGAACACAAAGACGACAACTGGCCTGCCAGGTAATCTATAGGTGTTTAGAAAGAGATAAGAGACAAGGGCAAAGACAAGACAAGACAGGGATTAACATTAACAGTTAAAATATGCATTATTCACTTGACAAATATGCTAATTTTTAAATATGCACAACAAAAAGCAAGGGCAGTATCACAGACATGGATGTTAATATATCCTGGAGAAAAACTTAAAATAATATTCACATATTCACTGACATACTACAAATTCTAGAAAGAAAATTTAGTCGAGATTTAACTGCAGATGAAGTAACGAGGTCTTCTATTTATCATCAGGTTTTACTGAAATGTAAGGAAAAGACTGCCAGCATTTCCAAAGTTACCGGAAGGTAAAATGTAGTTTTAAAAGAAGTGTTAAGATTTAACCCAGCAAGCCGCATGCAAATTAATTCCAAATCCCAGAAGGCTGCAGGTGCCATCCAGTAAAAAAATGATAAATAAAGAAAAATGAGCACGTGTTTCAAGTGAGAGTTGCAAGCTCTGTACCAGAACAACCCTGATGTGAGGTTCTACACGGGGAAGCAAACAGCTGACTAAGTTTCAGTCTACCGGAGCCGTGAGCAATTTTAAAATACCAAGTCAACTGAAAAGTGAAAATTAGCATAGAACAAGATCAGTTTTCCACACATTTCAAGATTTTTGTTCCTTTCTTTTTCTGGAAGCCGTGCCTGTGTATCAGTCAGTAACTAAGAGGCTGTTGAGGGACTCAAGAAAGAAATCAAAGTAAGCAAAGCAATCTTCCAAGAAAAGCAGAGTTTTTAAACTTACTGTAAAAATTCTTCTCCCACTGCGATCAAAGGCGATACAATAAACTGATGATAGATGTCCCAAAATCCTCTTATGCATCTTTATGTGTTGGTAGGTGGACGTTGGGAACAAGTGGCTGAAACGTCCACATCCAGTTAATTGCCTGGCAGAAATTATATTTACTGGGAGAGAAAAACAAAAAGAAAACTAAGACATGAATTTTGTCCAGAACTGAAAGTAAATAAATATTAAATCAAATGTAATGTTTGGTAACAACTTTATTATTATAATCCAAAAATCTGAACCTCTTCTGCCTTATCAGAACATTCAACACAGTCTTGTAAAAAGAAATGATGAAGCCTTTCAATACCTACCACATCAGACACTGCACCTGCTTTCTTAACAAAAATTAAAGCAGAATAAAAAGTTCCCACCACAGCTAGAAGTTATTCCAATGTTCAGTTCATGAACAGGCAACAGATACATTTATTCTATGTGGATTTGGAAAACTTCATATTAGTACTGTATAATTTCCTTAAAGCAATTACAACGAATTTATTTTTCGAGTATAATAATAGTTTATTTTAAGGGCTCTTCTGGAGATATAAATCTTTCTCCGGAATGGGTTCCAGATCATATGTGGGGGTCAATGGTCTTCCACATGTTCCTCACAAAACCTCTCTCATTATAAGCAGCAGCAGCAATATCATTGCATTTCTATGGCAATGTAATTGAAGAATAAGAAATATGTGGCACCGAGCCCCAGTCAAAAGAATGACAGGCACAAAAAAAAACCTGCAAAAACAACAAATTATTTTATATTGCTAAACCTAGGAGTCCTTACAAGAACAGCCTGAAATCTAAATGCACAAAAATATCATGTAAAAAAGCACTGTTAGCAGTTTCACTGACGATAAATTACAAATCTTTCCACTAGACAAGAAAAGAGGAAAACAGGCAGGTATGTGCCTTTGCCAGGACACACCACCAAATGAAGATCATTATGGCTGTAGAATACAGAAAGATCCTAATTCTAAACTTTGGTTTGATGCACAATTTGAGATCACTTGGGGTATTTAATTTTACCTATCCTAATGTATACCACCTGAACTTTCAATTTTAAAGTTGTGAGACTTTTTTCAATGGCACTTAAATATCTAACATTGCTATACTGGTGGGTTTTGTTGAGCCCTTGCGATAGCAGGCTCTCTGAAGAAGCCCCTTATCTTGTTTACTGCACATTGAAGTAGGCAGGGCTTCACAGGAGCGGCATGAAGCCCTTCAGTGCCTTTCAATTCCTTAGTTTAAAAGTAGGGTGAACAACTTGACCCACCTTCTTAACTGTATCATCATATCATTGCCTACCTACACAAAAAAGATTATGGAATATGTTAAAAAAAAAAAATCTACAAAGTCAAGACGCATCATTTCAAAGGGCTACTGACCTGTAACACGCTTCTGTACATTTGTAAGATTGAAGTATTTATACACAAGCAGAGAGATAAATGGGCAAGGAAAAGAAATTGTTTCCAGATTTACAAAAAGTACTTTTGTTTCTCAGTTTTATGCCCTGAAATTTGGACTATATTTAATCACTCAATGCAATTGAAATGCTACATCCTAGGAAAAAAAAGTTGCATAGAAGGTGTAGATGCTTGCAAGCGCCACCAGGCTCCCAGCGTGACCTCATCTTCAGTCAATATTTGTTTTTCATGTAAAAACACATATTCAGCAGTACTAAAAAAGCAAACCACACTAAACCAAATGAATTTACTACCTACGTACTATTCAGTTGATACCTGATACCATACAGGAACTATTAAATGGAAACTGTCTCTGCTAACAAAGTAAAAATGAAATCTCTAACCCTTTTTCCCACCTCTGACATGAGGGCACAGAGATCCCATAGCGATAAATGCTGTACAAAGGTACCGTCAGTTTTGCCTACACATTATTTTATTTACTATTTAAGTATGCCAGCTTAAAAACTAAGTTCTTAAAAATATTACACCTCCCTTTCCCCCACACTGTGGACACTGTTATGCCAACACTGAGATGTAGTCGTTCAGCAGTATGGTAATTCTGCTGTGCCTTTCAGTGCTTAAATCATTTACATACATAATAACAGTGTATCTGCCTTTAAACAATTTCAAACGCCTTTGAACATTTCTTTTAACCACACAAAGAACTGTGTGAATCAAAAAGGTATACTCACATTTCAAAAATATTCCCAATAATCACAATACTTTCTGTGAACTACAGTGTTCCCATGCCATCTTTCTGGAAATTTACCACAGCTCTTTGTTGTAAATCACATGAAGGAAACACTACAAGGTATAACGAACAGTGAGGCACCTAACTCCCGCAACCTTTCATTTGGTTCTCGGCACCTAACTTTTCCAGTCGATTCCCAGACTTGCAATCAGTTCAGCTTCAGAGGAGGTGAAAGCAATTTCACTTTTTTTCTGTGTCTACTTCCCCATTTGCACAACGAGGATGAGACTCCTCAATCTCCCATGCATAATTAAAAAATAAAAAGCACTGCTTATGGAATGCTTCAGTCACGAGTTTCAGAGAAATGCAGAACTACAGTTGTGCCATAAGGAGCACCATCTTTATCAAAGCAACAGCATCTTCGAACAAAAAGTAGCAAGTATTTAACGTATCTGATCCTCACCATAAAAATGCTTAGGGTATACCAGAACTGTATACCACACACACAAAGCTGTGACTGAGAGCTTTGTCTTCCCACACCTTATAAACTATCACTGCCTTCAAAGGAACTGCAAAGTAAAAACCGCCCGTGAAACAACACAAACATCCCCAATCCCGGTTCTCATATTTTTTGGTAGAAGATTAATACACAATATCTAAATAGGGAATTACCCACACGTGACAAAAAGCCCCGTGAAATTTGCTTCCTTCAGTACAATGAAGTTATTGTACTCATAAAGCCTAGAAGCATTAAAAAAAAACCCTGATTCCCACACAGAGAATTAGCAACATCAAAGCCCTAAAAACTTGTAGCAACCAATCTAATTAGCTGCTATACTTCATGCCATACTGGGCATAACAGCAGCCAAGCCTACCCCCTCTCTATCTCCTGCCAGGAAAAAAACTTTCAGAACCGTATTATGTTATTTCACATAAAAAGTGAGCATATCTAGTCTTCTTGTTAAGAAAAGTTAGTTTTGCCCACAAATGGAAAGGCCACCTTCTCACATGAAGTTCTTTGCTTCTAGCTGCTGAAATGACTGCTACCTAGGTGCAGAGATGCTGCCGTCAGAGGTGGGTGTTCTCTCCCTTTGCCTGCGCTGGCAACAACCTGCTCCAGCCTCAGCACCAGCACAGCCAGCTCCTGGCACGCTGAGCAAAGCCCTGGCTTACAGATGCACACTAGTACCTCCTCGAACCACCAACCTGCAGTACTGAGGGCGACGTGGCAAAATGCATGCATTTTTCTGTTGGTTTATCACTGCCCTTGAAGGTCACGCCTTCAGGAAAATTACAGTCCTTAGTGCAAGTATGGGCACAGTTGCAGGGGGCAGAGGGGAGACACATACAATGTACAACAGTAATTCTTAAATCACAATCCATTCTGCTAGAGATAACAGTGCGAATTAAAAACCCTTGCAAGAATGCTCACCTAGGAAGGATAAAACCAAAACCCTGCAACAATAACCCACCAGTGAAAACCAAATTTAAAAAACAATCATCAGACACCACAAATTTCAAAGTCAAGTCACAGCTTCAGAAGGAATTAAATCATTTCAGTGCAGACAAAGTCACCTAGCTGCAGCAGTTTTCAAACTGCTTGAATTCTTCCTCCCCCTATAAAACCCTTGCCTCGCTCCTATTTTTGCAAACAAAAATAGAAAACAGAATCCTGGTACAAATGTTTGGTTTAAAAATAGTCTCTCTAGTATGAAGGCTGATGACTTCACATCATACTATTTTACCTTTTGAAATCAGCACTGTAACTTTGTAATGAGGACATAACATTTTACATAGCCAGGACATGTGGTGAATAAGCTGTGACCTCAGCGCAGGGCCTGATCGAGCATGAAGACTGGGTACCGCTCGCAGCGTGCAGGGGAAACGCAAGTCTGGGTTTCATAAGCTCACGGGGAAGTAAACATAGTTGGCTCACACAAGCAAAATATCCTCTCAGAGAGTGGATGTGTAGCCACAAAGACAGCTAAACCCAGTAAAAGCACCAAAAGAACAAAGTGTTCCAGCTTTTGTAGCTGCTGACCTCATGGAACTCCTTTACAGCAGAGAAACATCATTGATTTTTTGACCTCATCAGAGCACTGCGATTTGGCAGGCCTAAGGTAGCTGGATCACCTTGACTCTAAATTTCCATCTAGCTGAACTACTTGTTCATTGGGACTATGCTGTGAACTTTCTGGTTCCAAATTTTGTGTTATTTTCACTAACAACAGTTACTCACATAAAGATTTTCACACTCGGGACAAAGTAACTCTAGTAATCAACTACAGAGGGAAAACAATCTTCTAATCTGCTTTGTGTTGACTGCAAAAAAAAAAAAAGTCTCTGACAAAATTGAAGTAGTATTCAAAAGCAGGTTTATCATATGTGAATAAATCCCATTGCTGAGGTACTGTTCGACCAATCTTTCAATTTTCTGACTGGAAGAGCACAAAGCGAGTCCTAAACATACCACTACTCCAAAACCTGCAAAAAAAGCCTAAAAGACCATCCTCACCATATTCACTGTGTTATCCTGTCAGCAGCAGAAAGCTATGACAGCATTTTCCCTTCCTCTCCTCCCCCAGCAGATCACCACAGACCTCCAAGACTCAACACAGAAACAACGCGTTCCCGAGAACAACTTCCACAGGTCAGCACTTTCTCAGAGACTCCCCCAGCCAGAAGATTCCCAGCTCTGCACAAACACACTGGGAGAAAGGCAACACTGATATCTTGTTCCAGTTCCACTGGGCACGACCTTGTATTTTGGAGTACAGATCACAAGGTCCCACCCCAACCCCATCCAGACGGAAAGGCAAACCACCGCAGCTACCGACTCTGCCAGCTGGGACGGCAACCACAAGCAATCCCATTCTCACGGCAGAAAAAACACATTTATGGCAGCAAGCTTAAATCTTTATCACTGGAAGGGAAATGATATAAAAATACTTTTGGCTGCTAGTTCTATGCCTTATTTACCTGTCTACACAGGCAATTACACAATCATTTCATCTCACTCATGAACACACATTATTATGGGTGTCTATTACTTCAGCCCAACTACCTCAGCAAGTAATTCCAGAAAACTCAATCTGACTAAGCCAGCACGGTATGGGAATTCACAACTACACCAAAATATTAAAGAAGCTGGGCATACTTCTTCATCTTGTATTTTAAAACAAGACACACACACGCACTGTGGCATCTGTGGCTGTCACTACTCACCAGATAAAGCACCCATTTTGCACAAATACACAGAGAAGAATTTTGTGACTTCCGCTTCAGGACAAAGAATGGGGAATCCCAAAACCAAACTCCTGTCTCCTGTACAGCTTAAGTGTAGTCAACTTCTTATTTTAATCTTTATACACATTTCCCTCTCTTACCAGTAGTTTGTGTAACTACACCAAGGAGGACTGTACTCTTCCAGGAACCAATACTTCTAAAAATTGATTCCCAGCTATAAAAGACCCTTTTCCATGTAACACCTTTGCATTTCTTAAAAAGCAATTCATAGGAAAACACCAAAACCAACAAACCATTCTGTTCTCTAAGTCACTAAATAGTCACCAAGCAAGCAGCGCAAATCTTCGTCATGATGGCATGACAAATGCTGAAGTCCAATCCGCAGGTGTGGTTCATTAATACACCGCATATTCCAAAAACGCACGGTCTGATTCTCCCCTTATGAAAGTATTGATCCAGGAGCCCTTATAGAAATACAACTAGAGAAGTTGAGTGTGTGCAATAAATCTATAATCTAGCCTGTTAGCAATCCATCAGCCCAACTGCTAACAATAAAGTAACTGCAGAACTAGCATAAAAGCATGAATACACAGACACGTACAGAAGTAACCGTACTAATATATGGAAAGTTTTCTTTTTTAATGTCTACAGTATGACTCATAAATTATCTGACAAAAGCAGGAAAAGTGCTAATGCAATAGTTCCCTATGCACTAGTTCCAGGCAAATACCCATTTCTTTTGCATCCAGAAGCCCCGTAATTAACTTTGCTATTCCATCACACTGCTGCCACAACACCGCAGACCTTATGCAAAGCACACTATCGATTTCAACCACAAACAGCCCAGGCTTTGTCACTTCTGTGTCTGACAAAGATTAATTTTTAGTAATGAAAGAGAAAGTGCAGAAGCACAAATAGAGGAACATGGTAGAAACAGAAGACCGCCATCATCATCCCCCACATCTCCAAAGGGATGGAAACACCACACGTGAATGGAATCCCTAACAAACCACAAGAAGTCTACGCATTCGCACAAACACTTACACAGTAAATACAGATAAAATACCCTAATAAGAAAGAAACTATGACCAACAAGACTTATATTTATGCCTGCAAGAATCAAATTTGCTACAAAAACAGTTAATGAAAGCTCAGACCACACAAGGAAAATACTTCTCAGTTTAAGCTAAACAGAGAAGCTCTCTGATGATATGTAAGCTGAATGCCTACATATATCTGAGCTTTATACAAGTTCTATATCTAACTGTGTGGACAACTGAAACCGAAGTAATACAAATGTTGGTTTGGCGATTACTTCCCTTCTGGAGAGGGATGTTGCAAGCAGTCTGTTTTCTGTCATAACCGAACTGAAAGGAATTCTTGAGTCAAAAACGTTCCCTGGGAGCCAGGCGCTTTGCTCTGGCTAAGATTCCTGAATGAAAAGATTGTCTGCATGCTCCTGTGACCATGCCCATTCAATCTTACAAGTGTACATACATATTACATAGGCGTATCATAAAAAAATGCTCAAGCATATTGCCCTCCAAACAGAAAGCTGACATGCAAAGCTTTTCAGTGTGGCCACAATGTTTTAACATGTGTACATACCTTATGGAAGATTCAAGCCTGAATAATGCAAAAAGGGTTATTCTGTTGTCAGTAAGAATCCTGTTTTAGACTAACTCATAGTGAAATGTCAAAAAAAACATTAATGCAAACCCATAATAGTGTTCCAGTCAGTAAGAGTAACTTTAGCTGGAAAAGTAACAAAAACACAGAGAAGGAAAAAAAACACCTTAAGTATGTTTCAAAACTCACCCACGTTTGGTGGTTTCCCATAATTTACAGGTAGTTCGGGAGGCCGGCCTCGGTGAAGAGCTGCAAATGCAGATCCTTTCCATAGCGTATGTCTGAAGTCTGTACCGGCAAGATTAACACCAGGTTAGTGAAACAATCAGCCAAACCGGGTCCAACTGACCTATTCTTCTTAGAATCAAGAGCATCAAGCACCACTCCCAGCATCCCAAAATAAGATTTAGCTTTTTAAATGGTCTGTCAAAGATTTTACACTTAAAAGAAGATTGCTACTCTGATTTCTAGTTCCTAAGCAATATGACTGTAAATGGTTTCAGCTTATTTTTGCTTCATTTTGGTGAGTAAGGGGTCTAAACTGATGGAAAGAATAAGAGAATGAAAAAAGTGGGTGCACTTTGTATTGAGGCAGGACTGATCTTTGGTATGTTTTCAGTCCTTTTGCAATCCCAGCACCTACAGGACCTCTTCTTATGAGCTGTACACTTGAGAATACACATATATGCACACATTTGCTCCCTGAAAGTGGGAGAAGTGAGATTTTTTTTCCCCCCCAATAAATCCATTTTCCTGCAATTGGTGGCAATATGGCCTCCTTTCAGATTCTCCTCTGCACCCCAGCCCCCCAAAAAACATTGTTTTTAAAATGAAGACTTTTCTTTAAACACTCTCCAGCTATCAGCTGCCAATTGGCCTCAGAGAGCCTTCTCTCTAGAACAATGGTGATTTTTCTGAGACTGTTCAGAGTGCCTCAGAAATTAGACCTGGACTTCTTCCATTTCTGGCCATCTGGAAGGAGAGAAATGAGCTTCTACGGTGAATAAGGACTGAAACAGAAGGACAGTGCCACAGATTGGTGGATCTGCACATCACCATTCAGATCTCTGAAGTGCACAAGCTTACGTGACTCACAGAGACTCCGAGAGCACCTTCTGATTAAAAACCCAAACTGTACCACAGAGTATTACAATGATACATGTTAAAAACAGCACTCATACTTTCTAAAATAGATCAAAGTAGCTACAAATACTAACACTAAAAGGAAACTTCATACTGATGCACAACTAGGGGGAGCGGAAATCCATGTATGTCAGCTTCGAGAAAGGTACGTTGTTTCGTATTAGTGAGTGTGGTTTGCACACCAAATGGCACAATGTCACAGCACCTTTTTCTGACGGGGAAAAAAACCCACCATAAATCTAGTAGAAATCTCTTTGCAATAAATTTATCACATAGTTTAGGAAGCACTACATCTTTCAATGATTCATCTAGCCTCTGTCCCCTAATTCACCTAAGGAACTTCTGTTTCCCTACACAAAAATGTTTATTTTCTCTTTACATTTTGTTGCTGCTTCCTTCTAAGACACAAACTGAATGTGAAATGAAGAAATGTTTCTCTGCAGGCCTCCCTGCAAACCTGAAATTCTCCACCCAACTGCAACAGAGCATAGGCAAAACAAGACTCTGTCCCAAAACTTTCCATAAGGAAACGTGTTTGCAAACGGCACATCCCTCCAGGTGATATCCAGTGGATCAGCAGAATGCTACAGTCCTTGTTAGCATCAGAGTGTGACTTCACAGGATGAGGTAAATTAAGTGCTCAACTGCCACTGAAACAGGAAGGTCCTGCTCTCCCATCCCTCCTCCTCTCCCAAAAGGATGCTCCTACTGCCTGTGTCACCTCCAGCACTCTGATCCTTCCACGAGCTAATTTAATTCACTACAACAGCAATAACAAATTTATGCAACATTTTAGCCCTCTGAATCAGCACATCACAGCATCAAGTAAGTTCTGGCTCCTACAAGGAAGAAGTGGCAGGGGCATGGAGTGAGGAGGGAAGGGAGGAACCACTCTTTTCAATAGCAGATGGCTCTCAGATCTGTTTAGTCATAACAAAAAAAACTGTGCTCTCAGGATCATTATCTCAAGCAGAGCAGTTTTTCTAAAGAAATCGGACTGGTGCTCTATTCCTGAAAGGAATGGGGGCTTTTGTTCAAATTAACTTTAAGCAAGGGCAAGCAGGAATTGTCGCTGAAGAATCAGTCTCCCCTTCTCCCACCCTCTAAACGCTGTCCCAAATGCCACCCTGCCCGTCAAGCTGACACATCTGCCTGCATGGCCAGGGAATCAAATAATGGAACAAATGGAACAAATCAGCCTGAAAAATAGCCCAGTAAAAGACAGAGACTGCTGGGTTATTTTAGACACAGGCATGTAGATAGGTATAAGAAAGAAAACGGCTATTTTTCAGGATCAAATCTCTAATCCAGTTCATCACATCGTTTGCACAAACACCAGTCCCACATGCTGAGAAGGGAAGGTAGGGGAAGCAAGGACAAGATCAGGCAACTGTAAGCAAGAGCGGCTTAAGATGGCATTTTCAACCAAAGAAAGATATATGTAACAGGACCAGCCATAACTGCACTTTAGCAAGGCTGCAACAAGAAAGCAGAAGCCGACAAGCACAGGAGACAAACCAGGGTTCATGCAAACACACACAGAGAGCAAATATGAATCAAGGGATTTTGATCATTAAAATAAAATTCAGTCACACGTAAATTGAGAAGCTTACCTTTTGCTGCCCTTAATAGAGACTGGCGCCCGACACCTAGCAAAGTCTGCACACCTAGGACACTCTGTGGGATTTCCTTGTCTAAAAGGGGTCCAAGTCTCTCACAGATCCTAAGAAGATAATCCGGAGGGATGTGTGCATTGACAGCCACCTAAACATATAAATAATGCAGCCGTTTGAAAATTGTTTTATTCTCGCTTCTACTGGTATTTCTTTGTTTGGTTCATATTCAAGTGTTAAAGTTACTGAAATCAAATCCAAAACCCCTGAAATCCCCTCAAAATTAATTATACCAAAGACGTCTTTTAAAGTGACGTGGAGCGTTGAAAAAGCCAGACCAGAAATTCCAGTTGGTGGTAGCTACAGTTGTAATTTAGGATACCCCTTAATAACAAACAAAAAATCCCTGAAACTCAGAGTTCCCAGTGCAGTACTCTGATCAAACGAAGTATTGCCTGCGGACTTTTTGGTTTTTAAGGCTGTTTTACCCTTCAGCTCACTCTCTTCCCATAGAGTATTTCTTGTTCAGCTGAAACACCCTTGCCAGACACTCACAAAACTCTAAGAAGCACATGTGCTAAAGCCTAAAACCCCTAAATATTACCCTAAAAGCAATACCCAGCCTCCGATTTTTAGCTAGTGGTAGTAAGTATCTTTAAGACCCACATGTGTAGGCTCCGGTCCTAATTTGTCAGCTCGAGAAAACATTCTTTTTTTTTCCCCTTTAGACAGAGACTGTTTTCTGTGGAGAGACAATAGTTTTTCCGACAGTCTGTTCAAACAGCAAATAAATTGTGCCTCATTATCCAGAATGTCCTGCACTTGCCTAACTTTTACTATATTTACTAGCTGGCAGCACAAACTCAACATCAGAGCTTATTTAGCTCCTTCAACGCAGGACATACAGCCACATCCACCTCCTTTTTAAAGATCAACCGTAAGAGGTCACTTGGCTCTTAAGTATCTGTGACTGAAGACGGAAAAAATATTTGTATTAGAACTATTTACGACTTTTGTATCTGCTGCAATATTATGAGGAGATTGTCAGAAACCAGTTTTTTGTTTTACCAAGCCACAAACTAATGCCAAATAATACTAAAGTTGACCTGAAAGGGCCAGAACGATGCTCATGGTAAAGAAATAACCGCAGGCATGTGCCTGCACACACCCCTCTCTCCTACATGGCCACTTTGAACGGGGCCAGTCACAGGCCAGTACTGGCGACAGGGCTGTGAGTGCTCCCAACCCATGCAGTTCCCTCCCGGCAGGGCAGGACAAGCTTTTGTGCAGCTGCAGCGAGCCAGAACGATTCCCCAGTCTGGCCAAAACCACGACCGAGCTCCCTCTGCATCAGCTCCAGCACTCATCCACTGCGGAGGGAGCCGTTTCAGCTCCCCTGGCTAGTAACGCTCACCCGACAAAAGAAGGAAAAGGTTTTCTGCCAGGTTTAGCAAAGCTGACTGTGATTCAGAGAAGCGTCAGAGCTGGTGGAAAGCAAGGAACAGGACAACTTCTTTCAACAGCTGAGCATCATCAGATAGGCCCAGCTATCCTGCCTACCCAGACCCCAAGGATATGCCCAGCTCCTGCCACGGCACACCGCAGGGAGCGGCACGCATCGGGAAGGAGGAAAAGGTAGGTACTTCACTCAGACCTGCTGCCAAAACATTGTTCACTGGACTATGTCATCAAACAGATTATTACTACATGTCATTGGGAAATCGTTCGTTCCAATTGGGCAACAGCAGTGGTGCTACGAGGCTCAACACAGTGAGTCATGTCTTGTATAATGTAATCACCTGCAGCACAAGCAGGATCGACACCATCCCACAAATAAGATTTTAACAAAAAAAAAAAAAAAAAAAAAAAAAAGGCAGGCTTTTCTAATTAACTAAACACAATCAAAAACTCTTCCAATCTGAATGGAAATTCTTACAGACGAGAGACAGGCTTCTCCACACATCCCTTCAGTCACCACATGTTAAAGATACAGCTCCGGCCTTTTGATGGAAACAGAAGAATCACACCTCCGCAGGAAAGATAAACCTGATGTCTGCATTAACATGGTCCCATTCCATGACTTTTCATACTGTGAGCATCAAGGAACGACCCCACCAATGCTCTCTTGCACTGACTGGTTTCTCCAGCCATTCTAACTCCCCCCCCGGCCCCCACCCCCAAAATCATAGAGTTCCAAAATTACGTTGGTACCTTCCCAATTGTACAGCCAGTGAAGTTCAGTGTATGAGCAGAAATTGCCTTTCATTGTAAATTACATGATATAACAGAAGTCAAAATGAGATTAAAGGATTATCCGAACTTTTGTATTTGCCTATTGTTCTTACTCATTCCTGAAATATTCAAAATGTGTTCATGCCACAAAATATTTTAGTATCCTGCGCTAGCCTCCCTTCAGTATGTAAGGGATCTGAAAAGATCTGAAAGAAAGGCAATTCTAAAGAATGAATCTGCAATTTAATAAAATCTAAGTATGAAATTCTCTTCTGTGTCTCTGATCATCAGTAACATGCTTCTCAGTCAACAATTGCCAATTCTAGCAATTTATCAAGCTTAAGATTAAAAGATTAAAAAGAAGAAGAGTAACCAATTCCAAAGCTGTGTAATTTTAATTTTACTTCTAGGGTAGGAAAAAAACCAAACCATACCACTCTCTCTGGAAATATAAAACTCCACGGAAAGTCCAAACCCTTCTACTAGTGCAACGCAGCAAAACGATTCCCTTTTCACTCAGAAGCACATTGTTGTTGAAGTATCACCGCTATTCTATGTCTAGAGAGAGGTGCTGAGTTAAGCCTGGCAGCAAATACCCTGCTGAGGAGACAGAGCACAAGTCATTCAACAAGCAGTCCTGGTTAACTCAGTGCACCTACTCAGAAATGGAGAGGGACTTTGCTGCTTAAAGATCCGCAGATTAAGCCATGATTTTATAAAGAATAGCAAAGGGAGCGAACACCAACACACGTGCGGACCGGCCAACACTCAAAGGTGAAAGGCGGATGCGCCAGACTCCCGGAGCGTGTGGCAGTTATCTGCACATGCCTGGTGGTAATTTGCCGGGGACTTCCAGGCGTTAAGCAGCTCAGGATACCAGACATCTGCTTGATCGCTGCCCACACCAGGAAAGCTGGCAAATCCATCACGGAGCCAGAGTCAAATCGGCACAAATGAGCTGCTGAAGCATCCAGGTTTTAGTGCGCAGTTTTATTAGACTGTAAACTTTTCTAAGCGACATTTGATGCGGAGCACATTGCGCAGACCAGGCACATATCAAAGTGACCACTCACTTTACTAACACGCCCTACTCACCAGATTTGCCACCTGCAGTCAGAACCATGCCATACTAAAGAAGAAAGGCTGTATCACACTTCTTTCCCTGCACATTTTAATGCTTCTATAAGCCAGAACAGCCCAAACAAGTGGCCCTTAATCTGAATATTATCACTGTTGTTACTACCAAACAGCTACACAGGCAGGCAGTGAGAGCAGAAAATTCTCCTGGAGATTTTTTTTTCCATAACAACTTCCAGATAAAATGCTTAAACCGTGGCCCGGAGCAAAACAAGTAATTCTATTTTCAGGTTGCCAAAAGAACTTGAAACAAAAATCCTTCCTTTCACCTCTGTGTGAGATAGCTGTAAATGAATTTTAAGTACCTTTCCAGAACATGAAGCTGCAAACATACAGCTGAGAAAAGCAAAGTCTCCCAAATCAGACCTTCATTAAAATAAGGAAGGAAAAAGGCAAAGCTTAGCATCAGTTCTAGCCACACCACTTAGTGTATGCTAGTCCAAACTCCGCACGGCAAAATTAAACGATGGCAAGGATATTACCACCTCCTCAAATCTCTTAGAAAATATTTTTAGAATGTTAGAAAATATTTTAGAAAATAATTAGAAAATTAGAAAAAAATCAGAGGTGAGTCATACAGGCCAAAAACATGCTTAACAAGAATTTTTAAAAGAACATGTTAAAATAATGCAGAAGAGCTGAAAACGTGCTAAGCAAGAGCAAGTTCTGCACCCTGGGATAAATTTTAAAGAGCAAAATGTTCTGTTGCCTTAAGATGTGAAAGGCTCTACGAAGGTTAAAACACGAGAGCACAAGAATGCCACGGTACCACAGAAGAGTTCCCTGACACAGTAACCACACGGGTCTTACCGATCTAAAAACTTTCAAGAATTGGGTAAAGTGAATCCATTCTTTAAAAAAAAAAACAACGTACGTGAACAACCACGGGTGAATGTAACACAGTCATGACTGCTTGAACCAGTATGCAAATAAGTTGCTACAGTGATAAGCAGCTGCAAGTAAAGAACTATTAGTGAAGTCACGTCAGGGCTAGGAGAAAGTCATACCCCTAAACCTGTTTATGCTTCTGTTGTTGGAAGCATTACCATGTAATCTCAAAGACTACTGAGCAAAGGGTCCTCACCGGAGAGCTAGGAGGACAGGCAAGAAGCTTGTTGATCCCTGAAACAAACAAACAAAATCCCCTGGTATGACTGCTGACAATTTCTCCTCCCAGGAAGGTTTCAATAAACAGGAAACAAACAAACAAAAAAAGACTCTTTGTGATTACTACTTATAATAAGACGACTGTCCTCCCAGGGATCAGAAACAGATAGCTCTGAAACGCCTCTTCTGGGAAGCCCAGCGACACATTGCTTCAAAGCAGAGACTAAATTTGATGCAGGAGCTGCATAATGGAAGCAACGCAGACCTTCGAAGGCTCCCTCGTACCCAGTCCCCTGTGGGCAGGCAGGCAGGCAGTTGTGCATCAGCAGCAGATTTCTAACCTCTAGGCAGTCGTGCGGCACTTCTCTCATTTGCCAAAATAACCATCAATTAAGAATCAATTGACAACTGTATCAAAAAGCAGCAGAGGAGACCAAGAGAACCAAGGCAGCTGAGCAAGCAGGAAATTACTCAAGACCTCAAATATGGAATCTCAGCAAAAGGAAGCTCAGACACTGGACTTGCACAAGATGTCAACAGTATGCAAATACAGATGAATTTAAAAAGCCATTATCCACTCGGTTTCCCCCGAGAAAACCGGGTTGGAACTACCGTACTACCAGATGACATTTTCCTGAGGTGACAAAACCGTAACATCTCTCTGCTGCTAATGATGGGATTGGCAATTTCTATAAATAACAGTACCTCAGACTCATAGCTAGTTTTAAATCAATGCAGATGGGCAAGGCAGAAACTCAAAGCCAAATCCCATAAGCTGTTCCATACCGGCACAGCCGTTCACAGATGCAAATTCTCCACTGTCCAACAACAGCTGATTTTCTGTTTTTTCCTGAAATTATACATATCTTCAGCACAAAGACCAAAACAGGCTGAGCCAGAAGAGACAGCCCATCAAGAAGTTCTTGAAAACCAGAGCCAGTCATCTTTATCAGGAATAAACAAAGATAATTTCGAACAGCAGCCCGCTGGAGACTGTTCTGACAATCTGAGTCGGTTCAGCTTGACTCGTCTGTACAACAGCTGACTCCACACTGAACTGCGACGGTTAATTTAAAATAGGAACTCACTGCGTGCAAGTTTGACATACTTCAGGCCTTCATAAGGAGAGCGAGGACCCTCCCCTTTCCAAACACATTTCGTGTCTCGAGACCACCAGCAGCCAATAACAAAGTAAAAACTGCTTTGGAGTACACCTGGACGATTACCTAGACAGCCAGCCACACGCTGCACACAAAAAGTACTCCAAAGTAGAAATAAGCAGAGAAGACAAAGGGAACACAAAATGCCCGTCAACTAGCGTTCTCTGCGTCGTTTTGCTCGCTACGTACAACTCTAATAAGAGTGCCTTAAATTGCTCTTCTGCCTTGTGGTACCTGACACTTAAAGTAAAAGACCAAGTTCAAATGAAAAAGAAAAAGAAGCCTCAACAGAGAGTTTTCAGATCTTGACTAAAAGCTCGAGTGAAGCGGGAGTAAACATTCCCTAGATAAAAGCCATCTAGTAGGCGATTTGGTTGTTACATCTTTATCGTTTCCAAAAGCCCGAAGAGCAATAACAACATGCCTAATGGCAAGAGTATCGGCATATTTTCTGAAAAATACCTCCACTAACCTGACCAGTCAAACCGAGAATGGAAAACAAAGCTGAAACATCAGCAGTTAGAACAAGAAATACTTTGTCAGATTTGCCAAGGCAAACAAACAAAGGGGGGAAAAAAAAAAAAATCAGACTTCTCTGGGTTTGTAAACTCTCACTGGGTTCGATTATCTCCAGCCTGCCTGAGCAGGCTAGTTGCAAGACCAGGCAGAGATGGTCACTGAATTTGGTTTTCTGTCTGTAAGTGTTCAAAAAGGAGAAACAGGTAGAAAAAAACCCTTTATCTCCAATTGCTAGCATCTACAATTTCTTTTTGGTTCATTACGTGACTGAGATAATTAAAATGAAGGTCAGCATTATTTGTGATCTTCACAACCCTGGCTTTGCTCTAAACACGACGCTCAGATATCCAGCTAGCACAGAAGTCGAGGAGTTCAGGTTAATATACAATCATATGCAACCCAAGGTCCAAATTCCAAATACATCAGACCCAAAGCAATGAGAGAGGAAAAAAGGCCTTTCTTCAACTTCCTCAACAGTGAAAGCTTCATTCTGAGGATTAATAGAGAGAAGCTCAGTTCATCCTACCTCGCATCAACCCGTATCGCTGTAATGATTCATTTATGGTCCTGTTCCTTACCGCAAAGCAGGACAAACAGTTAAATAATACTAGATAAAAAAGGCAATCTAAAAGGATTCATTACTGTTGATTAGGTTCAGACAGAGGAAAAAAAAATCTTAATTTTGATAATTTTATACAGCAAGAAGCAATTCCCCACTAATGCCAAGCCTCACTTTACAACGGTTTGTCTCCTGTTTCTGGAATTTTGAGGAAAAGTACATGGCTTCAACAACACCATCTAATACACCAAAAAAAAAAAAAGAAGGGGGGGGGGGTTTAAGCTTTTCTATTAGTGCCCCATAGAATAAAAGGAAAAAAATGTATACGTTAATGTAAGTGATTGATAAGTATGTCTGAAATCAGACTTCATACTGCCACTGTTGATATTCCTCTCGGGTACTGGGTACAGTCACAAGCTAATCCTGAAACAGCCCACAGTTAGATTTCAGGTTCTCTAGGAAGCCGGTACAGCATTAAAATTTATTGACTGCAGTACTTACTCCGTGTCTGTTCACTCAATATACAGTCCCGGAATTATCCACAAGAGGTATGATGAAGCATGACATTCATCTTAAAATCTTAATACACTTTAGAGAGGGAAAGGCAGCAGGTACAAACGTCTCATCTGGACGCAAGGAGCTCTCCCATCTGCATCTGAGGTTCTACAATATTGCTAAAGTGGAAAACTAACTCTTGAGCAAGCTACGAAGCAGTTTGAGCAACAGTCATGTCAAAATCCCACATCGCACCGTCTGAGATGGGAAAGGCAAGGACGTACTTTCAACTGCTTGCAAGTGAGGAGACAGCGAGGATCACACGTCTGCGGTATATCAATATTAAAAAAGCTATTACTAAGTTTACAGCATTCCAACTGCAAAGTGCTACATCAGCGCCGCATGCTACTACCCAGAGCTCCTCCTAGAAATGAAAACAAGGCCGTTTGCACCCTTCGGAAACAAATCGAAATGACTTTCCGGGCTCGCCGCTCGCACGCCGGGGCCGGCGAGCACAGGCGCATCTCCGGGCCGGGAAGGGAGAAGGGCCGTCCCGGCGCACCGGGCCCCTCGGCGGCGCAGAGGGGAGCTGACCTTTCTCAATGACAGGCGGGCATATGGCTTAGATCTAGCAAAAGTAGCCACTCCGTATATTTCACAGGAATTTAAGACTTTCGACGTTACATGTCCTAAAAATCCCCCCCCCCCCCCTTTTTTTCTTTTAATAGCTATTCAAGCAGGCCCGGCCGCCCCGGTGAGGAGCCGGGCCCGCCGCCGCAGGCCGGGGCTCCCCGAGCCCGCCCGGCCCGGCGCTGTGCCATCCCCCCGCCCGGCCGGCCCGGCCGCCCCCCGCCACCGCCCCCCGGGGCCGGGCGGTGACAGGAACCCGCTGCCGCCGGCCCCCTCCAGCCCACGGGTGGCCGCGGAAAGCCGCGTTCCGGCCAGGCTGCGGCTCCCCCGCGGCGGGGGCCGGCCCCGTCAGCCGGCCCGGGGCGGGGAGGGGGACACCGGCACCCCGCGCCCCCCGCCCCAGCCCGCCCGGTTCCTCCGCCGCGCCGCAACCAATCAGCTACCGCCTTCCATCTCCTCCCGCCGCTCCCCGGCTTGTAAGACGCGGCGCCATTCGCCGGGCCGGGCCCCGGTAGGTGCCCTCAGATAACCCTCCCGGCCCCACAATGGCACGGCGCAGTCAGTCAGCACCAAGCAGCCCCCGCCGTGTGTCCGTCCCCCCGCCGCCCCGGCTGCCCCCGGGCCCGGCCGCGCCTCCCCTTCCCTCCCCTCCGCGCCCCCCGGGGCGGCCGCGGCCTCGGCGGGGCGCAGCGCCGTGAGGGAGGACCGGGGGGGGGGGGGACACACGACGGGACACCGGGAGCGGGGGGGGGGGGGGGGTCTCGCCGGGAAGTCGGGAGCGCAAGTTGTCTCACCAGGTCCTCGAAGCTGCGGCGGTGCTCCTTGCCCTGCCAGTCCAGGCGGCGGGGGATCAGCTGCGGGAGGGAGACGGGGAAGGGGGAGGAGGGACGCGGAGGGAGGCGGCCGTCAGACCCCGGCCGGCCCCGCCGCCGAGCGACCCCTCCCCGGGCGGGCGAGGGGAGCCCCCCGCCGGTGCCAGCCCGCCCCGGGGAGGAGCCCCTCCGCCGCTGCCCCGCGGCGGAGCCCCGGGAGGACCCGATGGGCCGGGTTAGACGGGGCAGGGCAAGCCCCCGCCACCGCCGCGCCGCGTCCCCCCGCCGACCCCAGGGCTTCCCCCGCCGTCCCCCCGTGCCGTCCCGCCGGGGCAGGCGCCTCACCTGGTGCTCCTCCAGCTCCTCCACCAGCACCTGGGGAGAGACGGACGGACGGACAGACAAAGGACGTGAGTCCGGCGCCCGCAGCGCAGCGGCTCGCCCTCCCTCCCGCCGCCCTCCCCGGCCCGTCCCGTCCCGTCCCGTCCCGCCCCGGCCCGGCCGGAGCCGCCGGCTCCCCGCTCACCTGGGCGGATTTCTTGCAGGGTCCGGACTGCAGGAACCGGGCGATCAGGTAGTAGAGCTCTGCGGGAAGGGGAGCGGGGGGCGAGGGGAGAAGGGGACACGGTTACAACGGGGGGCGGCGGGCGGGGGGGCGCGGGGGGCAGCCCCCGCCGCCAGCGATACCCACCGGCTTCGAGCTGGGTCGGGGCGGCCGCCGTCGCCATCCTCCTCAGGAGGCCCGAGGGGGAGGGGAGGTGGCGGGTGGCGCCCCCGGGGGAGACGCCGCTCCTACTGCGGCCGAGCCCCCATGGAGGAGCCCCGCCGCCCCTGCGCGGTGCTGCCGCCGGTCCGGCTCCCGCCCGGGCTCATCGCATCGCCGTTCGCCCCATGGATGTCCCGGCCCGAGCGGCGGCCGCCGAGCGGGGTGCAGGGCGCGCCTCCCGCCGCACGGGGGCGGTGCGCGGCGGCCGGCGGCGGGGGACGGACGGGGCGGAAGGGCCCGGCCGGAAGGGAGGGGCGGTGACGCACGGGGGCGGGGCTCTGCGTCAGGCGGCGCTTCCGGCCGGTGGGTGGCGGGGGGAGGCGGTGGTTGGGCCGCGCCGCGCCGTGCCCGGGCGTTGCGTCATCGCCGCCGCCGGGACGGGACGGGACGGGACGGGACGGGGAGAGGCTGGGCGGCCCGCAGCGCGGCCTGCCCGCGCCTTACGGGCCCGGGCGCCGCCGCCCCCGGGGGCAGCCCGCCCGGCCGGCCTCCCCCCTCGGCCCTCCCGGCCCCTGCCCGGCAGCGGCTGGGGAGCGGAGAGCCACGGAGGCCCGGGGAATAAGTGGTTTTTAAAAAACAAAACCAAACCAAACAAAAAAAAAGCCCGCAGGGATTGGGCAGTGTTAGCTACTTCTCCAGATGAGGCCACATCTGGAGTGCTGCGTCCAGTTCTGGGCCCCCCAGTTCAAGACAGGGAACTCGAGCAAGGCCAGCAGAGAGCTACGGAGATGCTCAGGGGCCTGGAGCATCTCCCTTATGAGGAAAGGCTGTGAGACCTGGGCTCGTTCAGCCTGGGGAAGAGAAGAGTGAGGGGGGATCTTATCAATACTTACAAATACCTGAAGGGCGGGTGTCAAGAAGACGGGGCTGGGCTCATTTCAGTGGTGCTCAACGACAGGCCAAGGGGCAATGGGCACAGGCTGGAACACGGGAAGTTCCACCTGAACATGAGGAAAAACTCCTTTCCTGTGAGGGTGCCAGAGCAGTGGGACAGGCTGCCCAGAGAGGCTGCGGAGTCTCCTTCCCTGGAGACATCCAAACCCCACCTGGATACGGTGCTGTGCCCCCTGCTCTGGGTGTGCCTGCTGGAGCAGGGGGGTTGGACGGGGGAATCTCCAGAGGTCCCTTCTGACCCCAACCATTCTGTGATTCAGTGATTGCTGGCAGGCGGGTAGGGCAGTGGGAAGCCCACGTGTGTTTTGTGGAGGGGGACACGGGTGGGTGCAAAGGTGGAGGCGGAGAGCTGCTGGCTCCTGTTAAGAAAGGCCTGGCTGTAGGCAAAGAGCAGGGGAGGCGCTTTATTAGGTGTGGAACAGCCGTACAGCAACGTGCTGGAGGTTCAAAAAGATGTTTTTCAGGCTGCATTCATGAAATCGTTTAATCCACCATATATGTAGGCAAAGACCCACAAGACAAAGTGTCGGGGTACAGAGACGTAGTGTTCGGCAGCTTGAGAAGCGTCTCGATGCTTCAAGGAGCCCTTGTGCATCTCACACCAAGAAGCGGGCTGTTACCAGTGTGCCTTTGCCTCGGCAGGCGCAGTCAGCGATAGGCCCCAAGGGGCACGGTCCTGCCAGGCTTACAGAACGGAGGCCGTTGGGTGACTTCAGGAGCCAAATGAAAATTGTTTGCTCCCAGTGTCCAGGAAATGAAAATATGATTGATGCGGCACCTGTTCTCTTCAAGGAAAAAAGGGTTCGATATCAGTCACTGTAGATACCCTTAAGGGAAACAAATGTTTTTTCCATGGGAAGCATACTGTCAAAGCTCCAGAAATTTATGTCACTTTAGCAATAAGTTGCTCAAACATATTAAGTGAATTGACAGCATTCTTTAGTGTAAAATTGTGTTTTGCCACCGTAAATATCTGGCATTTGGTACTAGAACTCCCCGAACCTTGGCAGTGTAACAGTCGCTGTCATAACTGGAAAACAAAAAAAGACAGCTCATCTTCATGCTTTGAATACCAAGAGCTGAATCATTGTAAATCGATGCCGTTGAAACATTAAGAATAAATTCATTTTTACCCTGTATTTATAGCATCTATTCATGACTAGGCTCTCTGTGAAGTGCTGTTTCAGAGTTCTTCCTGCTGTTACCATCAGGATGCAGTCCTGCCTGCTGGCAGCCTCTTCTCAGGATGCTTCAAGGTACCCGACCAGGCAGCAGTAGCTCTGGAGAAGGAGTTGGGTACTTGACATACAGCTGCTCCACATAATTCACCTGTATTCGCCTACCTGCCCCTTCATACAGCTGTGGAAGTTGTTTTCTTTGTGCCAGGAGCTCTGGTCAACTGGATGGTGTGTAGGCCTTGTTTCTTCTTAACCCTCTAAAGTTCTCAGCACTGGTGAGGCCGCACCTCGAATGCTGTGTTCAGTTTTGGGCCCCTCGGGACAAGAAGGACGTTGAGGTGCTGGAGCGTGTCCAGAGAAGGGCAACGGAGCTGGGGAAGGGTCTGGAGCACAAGTGTGATGGGGAGCGGCTGAGGGAGCTGGGGGGGTTTAGCCTGGAGAAGAGGAGGCTGAGGGCAGACCTTATCGCTCTCTGCAACTGCCTGAAAGGGGGTTGTGGTGAGGTGGGGGTCGGTCTCTTCTCCCACGTCACAGTGACGGGACATGAGGAAATGGCCTCAAGCTGTGCCAGGGGAGGTTTAGATTGGGTATTAGGGAAAACGTCTTTACTGCAAGAGCGGTCAGGCACTGGAACAGGCTGCCCAGAGAGGTGGTGGAGTCACCCTCCCTGGAGGTGTTCAAAAACCGTGCAGACGTGGCACTTGGGGACGTGGCTTAGGGGTCATGGGGGTGTTGGGCTGGCAGTTGGACTTGATGATCTTGAGGTCTTTTCCAACCTTAATGATTCTATGATTCCTAATGAGAGTTTAAATATTGGGAAAAAAAAATTGTTCATGTTTGTAGCTTTTGAAATCTTTTTTAAGGCGGGTTCATTGATCAACTCATCACTAGCAGAGACACGAGGTGCCGCCTTACCGAGCTGCAAACCCCAGTTCCAGTGGCTTTCCGACAGTAACGACTCTCCCACCTTTCCAGCGTTACACGGCAGCCTCTGAAGTTGCAGCACGTGTGCTTCCTGTGAGGGGTACAGTGTAAAACTGCAGTCCTCAGAATAAATTACCAGCTAGGAAAAGAGCATTGCCGATATTCAATATCTTGAGAGGTAGTCTTTGTCCCAGCTGTCTTCAGAACTGAGAATCGCGAGCTCATCTTTTTATGTGTGACAGGGATGCAAAGAAAAAAACACAGGTGATGTTTTATCATACACCCTGAAAATACATATTGGTCCTTCTGAGCTGAATGGAATTCTATGTCGAGAGAAAACACAGCACCGTAAATATTCTATAGCACCACGTCCTGGTGTATTCTGGTGCTAACAGTTACCTCATCTATTGCTTTATGAATATGGCGTGTTTCTCTGGCACCTTTTGGTTGGTGCCTTACAGAACCTCTCTGCTTGTTATTTGCTTTTATTTGAGCTTGGGGGTGGCAACATGTGAAGCTGCACCACGACAATAAGCAGGATTATTCTTTTAGGGCCTGTCTAGAGCCGACGGGAATTTCTGCAGTAATTAAAATCGGCTCTCAAATTGAAAGCCTGGGACAGAAAATGCTCCCAAAGTAAGCTCATCTGTCCCCCGCTTGTGTCCTTCCCACACCATTCCGATGGGAAGTCTCGCCACATGCTGTTTGCCTCAGTGCTTATAAATACGCGACGTCCCAGCTCAACGCTCCGAAGCGCTCCGTGTTGCAAACGCTGCACCCTCATCGCAGCTCAGATGGATTCATGCATCAACAAGAGAGGAGCGCGTTAGTAATCACCCGACTATTTGTTATCCGTGTGTGGCAGAGTACAGGTACGCAGACTAGGGCATCCTGCATTCGGGTCGAGTATAAACAGCATTAGTCATGCCCGAAACAGCCATTACGTAACTTGGCCAGAGTCCTCCGGCGCGATCACGGCTGTGGTTTACTGCTCTGCAGTGACTCCCAAGCCTCTTCCCATGTTGCTGGTTCCCTGGCACCTCAGCTTCCTATCGTTACATTTTCCCAGTTGCTTTATTATTCCCTAAGGCTGCTACACGGACTGGGATCGATACCTCTTCCCACTTCTCCCGCATTTTCCCCTTAAGGATTCATCTCTCTGGTGAGAAATGCCCACCCTCAAGCAAAGCTTTCGTTCCCCAGGAGCTCCGTTTCCACAGCACGCTGCAACCACACGCGGATCTTGCAGCTCTGTGACTCATCTCTTTCTGGATCCCCTGCATCCAAGCAGCAGCCTGCTGGGGGATGATAGTAAATCTCCTAGTGAAAGCAAGATTTTATGGTTGTGCTTATTCATCTTTCTCCAGAGCAGAACTCTATTATGTAAATGCCAACAGCAGCAGTGGCACTGCGTAGTGAAGAAGAACGTACTAACTGGCGTGGTAATCCTTGCTAATGAACAACAGAGGTATTCAGAAGCAGCGATGCTTTAAGGAAGGAGCTGGATTATAACAGTTTCTTTCCATACTGCTCCTTAAAAAAAAAAATAAAATAAAAGCCTTTAAAGGATTTTAGGGGTAGAAACCTTCCGATAAATGCACGCTCACACACCATCCTGCAGAGTGGAGCCGATCCCATTCTGCCGTGGCCAAACTTGTCAGACCTTGCAGGGTCACCTGCCTCTCCCCCACACCTCCTGGCAGGGCAGGGCGCAGGTTATCAGAAACCTCTCTGATCCGTGGAAGGCCCGAGAGGGTGGATAACAAGTGCTGAACGAGTACCGGGAGAATATCTCAGGAGAATATTGCTCTGAAAGAGATCTTGCTGAGGTTACAGAGGTGGGTCACAGGTGAGGCCGATTGCTGAGATTTTCATTTCGTGCACGTATATGCATTTTTCACACTTCCATAGGCTCAGTTAATTCTGCCTCTCTACCTTCTTATTGCTATCTCTTGTTACCGTTAAGTCCCTGGTTCCTCAGCGTAGCACCTCTGTGCGTGCGTGTTACTCCAAGCAAAAACCTGTGTGAAACAAAGCCCTCAGAAAAACTGCCTCGTACTTCTGCCGTTGCACCATTAACTTACCCAAACCGCTTTTAACATTATGTAAATGTGATTAACCTGATGCACCTTCTGCCTCTGAAAAGCCCCGTTCTGACAACTCTTGCCGGTAATATTCAAATACCCATCGCTTCTCCCCCTGTTTGGTATGGTGGAGGCCTCTCAGCACTTAACAATAAGCCATTTTCCAACTTTCTGCCTCTTTCTGGCTCAGCCAGGGCTGCACTAGCGCTTGCGCTCAGGGCACTTTTCATACCTTGGCCACTGGCAGCCTGTTCCTCCTCTGCGAAATGGTCCATCACATGCCGTCGCTGTAGGTGAGAGTAAATCCAAGCCAGCAGAGTTTACCCCGTTTAATTTGACTACAGAATTACATTAATTTCCCCATAGTCAGCTTGTAACACCAAGTAAATATCTGTCTCTTATTTTATTTATCGTTATACCGATGAGTCAAATTCTGAGTTCTGCTTTAACATGGGGTGAAAACGTGATTGTAGCTTCCCACAACCAGACAGAAAAGTATGGTTGCAAATGAAAAAAAAACCAAAGGTTAGAGTGGAGTCGTGCAGGTGTGCTGGCCTGTGCCTGGATTGTACCTTTCCTTTTCAGTAAATGTGGATGGGAATGTGCATGTCTGAATCCGTTTGGATTTAAACACTAGAGCAAGGTAAGCATTTTCAGCTTTTTTTTTTTTTTTTGAGTATTTTCCGTGCACATTCCTATGTGCATCCTGCTCACCTTGGGCCTTTGATATGCAGCTAAATGGTAAACAAGGATAACAATGGTTTCAGAAATGAAATCCGAGGTTTTGTTTAACTGATACAAAAATAAATGCTATTTAGAAGGAACTTGGGAACTGGTGCCTTGTACTAAGCAGCTGTAAGCAAATACAGATGTTGGAAAGTCAAGGTTTACTTTAAGATGATCTCTAAATGCACCAACCTCAAAATGAAATTTTGGTATCATAGCTTATTCTACAAAAAATACAAGGTGCAAAATACTTAGCAATAATATCAGTCACGGGTTTTGCTTGAGTGCAGAAGTCGTGTGTGCAAATCAACATCCAGCCTTGCGGGAGAAGTCTCCAAATTTCCCCTCCTTCATACAGGTTTTTCCCTTGACAACAGCTGTTAAATAATAATTAAATAGCTGTTAGATATTATGCAAGATCTGCTCTAGGTTTTTCGCTATTTTTAAAAATTTAATATTTAATTTCCCTGCTGCATCGTACCAATCTTTCCTCTAGATGGTGCCCCATACCCTAGAGTCGGGCGTAACACTATCCCATATGAAAGGCGATTGAGAAATAGTCAGGACGCCACTCTCCTTTGTTTCTAAATTCTATCTTATAATAGTTCACCTAACTTGATAGATTACTTGTTCTGCGGGATGTAAATATGGTGTTTCTTCCTCTTGAGAATCTTAAAATCCATTCACTAGTGCCTAAAACGCCACCTGCCTGGAACAGTACCATCTGTTACGCTGCGGACCGATCCATATCTCATATTCCTTATGGCAGCCATTAACTGGTGTTAGCTGTCGATCGGCTAGACGGTATGTACATCGCCGCTGCAGTTGTGGGAACTTATTATTTGCCTAGTTTTCAAAGAAATTAATTCTCTCTGAATATTATGTGAACATTTATCCATGTCTCTGTTTTATGTAGAAATGCAAAATTCCAAATATGGATGAAATGCACATGAAAATGGGCAACAGCAGGCTGTGTACCTATACGCTCATAGCTCTGTAAGCAGAAGGACCAGGTAAATAACGTCTGTATTTCGGTATATATATGCAGCATCCCTGAATTTCAACATTATACCTGATCGTGCTTATAACCCCGTAAGTTTTATAAGCAGGAAAATTACTAGTAGCTGTAAGTGGCCAGGTAGTTTTTGTTATTGTCGGTATTAGAGCTGCGGTCGGCTACGTCCCTGTGGAGGGTCCCGATTCTGATCCGGTGTCCCCAGGAGCCCCCTGGCTGGGGTCGAGCCCCCTGGCCCCAGCCTCTCCCAGCTGCCCAGCCCAGCCCTTCGGGTGCGGGTGGCCACGGCCGCTGCCAGTCTGGGGGGCCGCGATGCACAAAGGGGCTCTCGCCCCAGAAATACCACCTGACGTTTCCTGGTGGGGCTAATTCAGCAACTTCAAATCTTGCTAATTTTTTTTTAAATAATCCTTTGATGTTTGGTTTGTGATTTGGGGATTTTTTAGGGCCCAAGCCTGCATTTTTGACTTCTGGAAGCGCCCGGGAGCCTTACAGCCTGGGCACACAGTGTCCGACTGCGACTGGGGATTCATCACCTCTCTCCCCGCAGACCTGGACATGCAAATTTTACTGGGACTCCCTCAGCTAAGGATATAATTTAAATAGAATTATGTCCCTGTGTATCCCATACCCTTTCTCTGGTAAGCTGTGAGGATTTTTATATGTTTTGTTTGTCAGCTTTACCAAAATATTAGCTATTTTTGTGAAGGAGCACGCAGGGTTCGTGAGAGTTTTTGGAAGTGCTGCTTTTTTGAAATAAAAAGTTTAAAAATGGTTTGAGGTATTTTTTTATATTTATTGATATCCATAACATGTAGATATTGTAAGTCTTATAAAAATTAGAAATTAAATATGAATTACCGCATGAGGTGATGGATTAGAAAACCGTCTTGTATAAGTTTGCGTACAGGAGAGCGAGTTTATAATGAACTTTCTAAGTTACTAATGAAACTAATGCTCCAGTCTGATGATGAGAACAAAATGGGCTCTGTGAGCCACGCAGTAAGGCCAAGACGACAAAACCAAAACCAAGTCAAGAAGCAGCCATCCCCCTTCACCATGCTCTCCATGTACCCCCGTCATATTCTCTTTCAGGCATCTCTTCCAAATAAGGAAGCCCTACTGTAACCCCACAAGGTGATTTCTGCAGACCGCTACTCCTTCCCCTTGTGTTTTTCCACCTTTTCTGGGTATCCGTCCTGCGAAGAAAGGACTGGAACGCGTGGGCACACCACAGGCTCGTGCAGTGCCGTAACAACGCTAGGTTTTGTTTGTTCCCCGTGTCCTCCCTAAGAATTCCTTATGGTCTGTTTGCCTTCCGACTGCCTCTGAGCGCTATGAAAATGTCAGCGCGGCCATGCCAAGATCTCCTCAGCGAGCGATAGTGGGTCAGAGCCCGTTCCTGTGTGTTTGTAGTGATTTGCATGATTTTGCATCCATCCAAGTTTAGTTTCACTTGTCGCTCTAGTCATTAAATCTCAGGCCTGATTTAGACAAGGGCTTTCAAACTAAGGTTAAGCAGTCTGACAATTTCATATTTGAGCACTTTTCTGGGCCTCTCAAAATGCTGTCCCGTACAGGAATTATGTTCCTGTTATTTTTATTCATTCGGTTTAAAGCCTCTTCTAGTGATCTTCAGTTTGAGATGACTTCTCCATCTTATCCATCATAAAGAAAGACTTTAACGTGGAAACCTCCATAAATTCCTCTCTGGTAAGCAGTGACCCACGTATTTCATTTAGTTCTCATACTTCCAGCATTTAGTGGACATATAGATTCTCCTGTAGCCTTCCTGCTTCTTATCTTTGGGAAAAGTCTTTCCTCTGATATCCTCAGGAGTTCAGTTTTCAGAATCTCCCTTTTTTTATTTTTTTGGCCTTAACTTATTAGGGCTTGAGATATAGCCTGCTAGAATATGTTTTCTCTGTCATCTCCATTTGGAGATGACTTACATTCTTGGAAGATCCCTTAAAGCTTTTCTTGACAGAAGGACTAATTTAATTTCATCTCTGGCGAAGTGTTTTTCAACGCCTGCAAGTACTTGCCCCTTTGGCTGTTCCCTTTCGCTTCTTTTACACCAAATAAGAGTTTTTCTTTAGAGTTTGTCAAGTCACCGAGTTCTGTGTGGCCGAGTGCTGGGCTGGTGTCTGATGGAAAATAACACGCAAGGCCAGTAGATGTGAGGTGAAGCTGTGAAGGCAAATGGTGGCCATAAAGACAGAATTCTTTAAAAGAGTTTTAAAGACAGGTCTTTATTTTCCCCGAGGTATTTCTTATCGCTGGATTATAATGAGATAAGCGTGGAAGGCAATTGCACAGGTTGTAGAGGTGAGAAAAAGCATCTCCTCTTTATTCTCCACATTCTCTGTTAAGCCAAAAGGATCCTGCCATTTTCCTGTTGAGAATCCTCTTCTCTCCATGTGTTTTCTGACGTCTCTCTGGACACCTTTCTCTCTTCTGGTTCTGTGGCAGTCTAATAGATCTCAGTCTCCTCAATTTTTTTTCCTTTCTTTGCTCCTTTCTCCTGTTTGGGTGACTGACTTTGCTATAGGTAACATCTTTCAGTCCTTGACCTCTCTTCCAAACCATTCTTCCCATCTTGACTTTGTCGCTGCCGCCTATCGGCCGTATCGGCCCCCCATGCCCCTGTGTTTGTGCTTTTTGTCTTTGCTACGACTCTTTCTGCGATGCTTCTAGAACGGCCGAGGAACATTCCCTTGGGAGATACAGCACACCATTAAATGGGGCATTGAAAAATCCCATCGAGAGCGATGCTAACCTCTTGGCACAGGTTTTTTTTCACTGCTGGCTGAATGCATCAGGTTCGAGCAAACATCAGAGTAATGCTGGGAGCTGAGCACCAGCGGAGGAGTTTAAGGAGAACAGAGGCTCGTGAGACGCTTCCATACTCTTAAAGAGTCTTGTCTTGTCTTTCTTACGAGCATGCGGAAAAACAGCCCACGCTGCAGCACTCCCTCCCTGTTGGAAGAAGAAAGCAACAGGACAAAAACTCTTGCTGGAACTTTCCTCCTGCAGCACTTTCATCCCATCCACCCTGAGGGTGAGCCGCGGTCGTGTTTGGGGAGGTGGGAGGACCCGTCCTGCTGCATCAGCACCGTCCCGGGGGGACGCAGGCATCCCCGAGCTGGGGACTTTGCTTTGTTCCCTGCAGCCCCACCCTGAGATCAGCCTCAGTTGACTTCTTTGGCTTTTCCAAGCCAAAAAGGAGATTTTTCACCAACTGCAAAAGTCTCCTGCTCAGGGCTTAATATTCATTTTGGCAATTTGCACCCAGGCTCTGAGCTACCTTGTCCAGGAATCGGTATGGCAGCCCTGAGGTCCAGCCCCATCTGGGGTGGCAGAGTTTGTTTCATTTGACAATATGGATTTAATGAACAGGCTGCCCGGCACTGGGAACCATTTCCCTCGAATAGCTGCAAAATAAATGATGGGACATTTTCCAGTGCAATGCTGCAACCACCCAAAATACCGCTATAAAATTCACAGACGCAAACCAGAGTGACTGCATTAAGCAAGGCTTAGGGGGATTATCGAATTAAATTGGTTGCCCCTTCCACCCTCCCCCCAGTCAAAGACATTAGAAATCTAAATACAAAAAAGGGTGTTAAAACAACACAATGGGCTTCACTAAAACCTATAAAAGCAAAGAAACTCATTGTTAAGGCTGTTGCTTTATTCTGGAGTGCTATTGTGTTTAGGCAGAGCGTTGGGTTTCAGAGGGTTTTCTATCAGGGAGCTGGAGAGCCGCGGGTAATCTTATGAACCACAGAAACTGCCGCGGCTCTAATGCTCCCGGAATGGCTCTGCTTCGGTAATTCCCTCGGCGAAGGAGAAACGCAACAGAACCGCGTACGGCGCAGGACCGTTGCCTCCACGCCTCCACCACCAAATCGTTCTGCCTGACTTCGGCACTCGTTATTTACTGCCCGCTGTTCCCAGGGACGGCAGCGTCGCGAGCATCCTGCTCGTTTCAGGGGAGAGTTTGAGCAATGAAAGCTTTGCTTTAATCTGTGCTGGATTTATCCAGATGCATCAATCTCTGGAAGGCTTACATGGGTCTCAGGTCTTCTACGTGCAAGCAGCCTTGATTTGTTAATCTGGAAATGGTTTATTCAAAATTAAAAAAAAAAAAAAAAAAGGAAAAAAACCCCAAACAATCCTTTAAAACCGCTTTGCTTGAACTGCTTTGACTGCGCAGTGGAACAAACGCCCAGGCTCTCGGTCGTATATAGGGTCTGGCACCCATGTAATAGGTTTTAGGCTAATATGTGGCACACTGTGCCTGCTTTAATTAAATTAATTATAGCAAAAAAAGCCTTTCCAATTTAAATTTAAATATTTTAATATCTTAATGATATGATTTGTTTAAATATTTATTACATAAATATAGAAAATTAAATATTAATTTCCAATACATTTACAGAACCCATTTCACCCAAATGACTGCAGAAATATTTCCTTACCAGGGAATCCCTTTTCTTTGCATCGTTCTTAACATCATTACAGACCCTCGTGTTTGAAGTCTTTATTTTAGTATCGTCCTCTTAGTAATAAAATAAATTCATTAGGCTTGGACTAAAGAAAGGAGACACCTGTGTAGCAACAAATAGGATTTACAGAGATTTTAAGCTCTTTGGGGCAAAGGCGGGTTTGCTCTCGCCCGCGTCAGAGCCTGGAGGAGGACCACGAGCACAACCGCACCGCAGCCAGAGGAGTGCTGTTAATAAGTGCTAATTAATAAACCCACCGGGTTATCTTTGACCTTCTCAAAGTCTTACTGCAGGGGCTGGGGAGAAAGGATAAGACTCGAGCAGAGGAAGAGTTTTGCCGCGGCCATCCTCGTCCCGCGCGGCTCTCCCCTCCGACTGTCGGGGGTCCCGTGTCCCCGCGGAGCCTCGGCAGGGATCGGTGACACGTCGTCGCGCGGACTGGAGCTGAAGTTTCAAGGGGTTTTGCAGCGCCGTGGGAAGCCGCTCTCTGGGAAAGGGCTTGGGATGCAAGGCTGGCCTGGAAGAAAGCCAAAACGGTAGCGGTTCAAAACATGTATAATATTGCTGTGGCAACAAAATAACTCACCTTAAAATAAAATGTGCATTAGAAAGCAACCTTAAGTGTTCAGGGAACAGAAAAAGAAAGATCCTTTTTTGTTTTATTTTTTTTTAGCTTCCTGAACTTTTCACCTATTACCAGATGCTGATGCAGATATAAGAAAAAAAAAATTCAATTTCCACGAGCAATGAAATGAAACCGAACACAACCAAATCCACAAGAAACTCCCCAAATGATGCCACCAGTGTTAGAAACTGGGTTAGTTTTTAACTCCCCGAGGCCTTTAGCTTTACAGGAAGGGGGTGAGCAGCGTCCCGCCTCGGCTCGGCTCCATCGCAGAGCGGGGCTGGGCACGAGACCCCGGCGTCCCTGAAGGAACCGAGTGTTGCCTCGGTGGGATCTTCTAATAAGGCATACATGAGCATGTTTCTGTGGGAGGTGGTTAATGGCCTGAGGTCGTCACTGTACAGTTAACAGGAATAGCGTTGTTCTGGGCTGAAATCAAGCCAGAACGAGAGCAAACCCTCTCATGATCTGTGCAGGCCTTTTCACCTTCCTTTTCCTCCTAGGTTGGGGTAGAAGATCCCCTCGCTTGCTGATGTGGATGATTTTCAATTAAGATGGAATGAAGGGAATCTCTGTTTTTTTTAATACATGGACACAAGAGTGTATCCGAGCACTTTCTTTGTTGTCTTTCAATGAAGAAGAAAAGAACACCTTTATGGCTCAGAAGAGGCTGATCTTACTTGTGTAGAGCGTGTTGTACAAAGCCAACTTGCCAAAGGCACCTGATAAGCGAGGGAATAAAAAAGAGCAGACGTAAAGGGTTTTGTGTCACTTCACTGCAAACGCAGAGTTTCCAGCGCCGGAGTACAACGGAGAGGCATGCTCCCCTTCTCTCTGGTGATTCACAGCCTGGGTTTGTTGGATACCCAGAACAGACGTCTTCATCTGCTGGAAACATTTGCCCACATGTTGCCCTTCTGAGTCCTACATGTCGTGCTCCACCTCCACAGCGTCACCACTGCGTCACAACCGCGTCACCGCCGCGTCACCGCCGCGTCACCGCAGCAGCTCAGTCCATGCCCCTTGCATTTCTTCCCCCTCGGAGGAGCATGTTGCACCAACTTCAATGATTTTCTCCTTCTTGACCTGTCACCTCTTTATAAATATACGCCGTATGTATTTATAGGATATGCCCTATACAGTTATATATAAATATGTGCTCTGTGTTTACTTTGCTTACCAGAATGCCATATAAAATGCTGTCAGACACCATTCAAAAGCCGTGATACATTCACTGCTTCTCCCTTCCCTACTAGGCCAACTATCCCGTCAAAAAAAAAAAAAATTAGCTTGCTTTGATGGTATTTGTTCTTGACAAATCCATCCTGGCTGCTTTTTAATCATTTTATTAATCTCCAGGCTCTCTGTAAGTCAACTGTTTAATATTTTTTCCACTACCTTCCCAGACGTCGGAGTTGGGCTGACTGGTCTCTAATTTCCCGCTCCTCATTTTTGAAGATGGGTGCTGTGTCTGTCCGTTCGAGCCCCTGGGACCTCCCCGTCACCTTTGGGTTATCGCGGATGATCACCCATCGTGACGTCCATGTCCGGGCAGCGATGCTCCTCGTCCCACCAGTCCCAGTTGGAGGCGTTGCAGCTGCATCTCCTGATGCACCTCTCCTTTTCAGTAGTTTCTACTCCAATTGAGATTTTAATCTCCCTCAAGGGACATCTCCCATCCCGGCTTGGGAAGCCTGCCCTGCATTCCTCCTGGAAAGGAGCCGGCATGTGTTTCCCTGTATCTCTGCAGTCCTTCAGGTCACCCGTGCGTCCGCAGCACTTGCCCGGCGTGCTCCACTTTGCTGCCGTCGGACAGCTCGCTCGGCCGGTCCACCTGCAGACAGGATTCCCTTGCTGACACCAGCTGTGTCCCTTTTGGATGTGAGCAGTCAAGTCCTGAGGGTTTCTTACATCAGGGGAACAGAGTGGGACAGATGCTGCAGGGGCTGCCTGAGGTCCTACACCCAAAGTCCAACACCCCTCGATAAGCATCTCTGCTAAGCATCTCTTTCCAAGCCAACGCTTTCTTCGCAAGCATTTCTGCCTGTCTTTCCCTGTCCCTGCCTTTCTTCTGCAGCTTCCCCGAGAGGCAGCCGGGCTCTCCCGGCCGCGCTCAGCTCGATTCGAGCCAAGCCTGACCTCGGTGCAATCCGGTCCCATAAAGAAACCTGAGTGCTGTTCTGCGCCTTTTCTGAAGGAAAGGTGAGTGGTAGAGGCACCATGTTCAACAAAAAATTAATATAATTGGTAGGAATTTAGTGGGGAACTGCCTCTGACCTCTCCACCCAGAAAGGGGATGGTTAAGCTAATTGCTGTCCTGGCTTTGCTGATGCAACTGCAAAACAGGAAAGCCAGGAACAAGCTGTGGGTCCTCCCTGGCCGGCAGCATCCCCAGCTGCCCCCGCTGAAGGTTTCTTCTCTTTCATGGATGTTTCTGTGGCTGATGCTGCCCGTGTTTGTTGCGGAGCACACCTGATCTGACCCCGAGGGCAAGGCTGGCAGCTGAGCTTTGCCTGCGTTCTCTGGGTCTTCCCTTATTTGTTTGGATTTTAAAAAAACCCACCTCGTGCACATTACAATTACAGGGCAGTTTTTTCGACGTAAGGGGGGAAAAGAAATTGGCGACTTAGACTTCCAACGCGTTTTATACCCATTTCTTAACAGCGTGATGTGAGCATCATTTTCATGTTTAGCATTAGCCTTAAATTGCGCTTGAAATTTGGAGTTAAATCCCCTTTGTATAGTAAATAGGCTTAGTACGGTGGTGCCAATCAGCCTGCCTGCCCCCCTCCTTTTTTGGGGGGGGGCTATTTTTCAGGAAAAGAAAGAGCCCACTCATCTGACATAATGTACTGAGTTTCCCTGCTCTAGTAACTGAAATAAATCGGGCTATTAAAATCATCATTAGGAGCAGATGTAGGCTGCTTTGGGGATAGCAAGGAGCTGCTGCTGGCTCCCCGCATCTGCTGCTCCACGCTCAGCCCCGGTCCTTGGCGCTGCTGCCCGTCAGCTCTGTCTTTATTCCCTTTTCACAAAAAATCACGAACACCATACAAGACAGAAGTTAATATGCATTTACTGTGGAGCAGGAAAGCCCTATAGTTGCTGGTAACTAAAAGTTATTCTGACAGGTGTGAGATCCAGAGTATTAATATCTGAAGCTCAAGGCAATGAGCGGGGACTAATTATCGCTAATATTTTTCATGGACATAGTGTTAATCTCTTTCAAACAGTCCCAACACCGTTTCCATGTTTGTTCCCTCCAGCCAGGTTTGTTTTGCCATCGTTTCCATGTTAAAGAGGAGCAACGGGTGGAAATTCAGTGGTTTATCTGGGAATGCCAAACTCTCCCAGGCTCTTTTCATCCCACAAGCATCCCAGTGGGTTGGGACCACGGTGGTTTGGCCACAGCGCTGCTGGTGAAATGTTCCCAAGTTTTCTCATAGTCCTGGTCACTTTTTTAAACTGGAGCGAATAACTTGGATCATCTCTATGTCCGGGAAACCTTGATGGGAATCGCGCCGTGGTGCGGGCAAGGCTGTGCGCTGGGCCGAGCTGGAGCAGCGCCGGCAGCTCCTTGGTGGGTTAAATCCTGGCAGCAAACAGGAGTTGTCCTGCCGGGCTCCTCTCCTGCTCGTCAAAGGCAAGGAGCATTTATGGGGTAAAACGTAAGGCCACAGGAAAGCACCGCACCCCTGTTTCCGCTGTGCAACAAGCCTGAGCTAATCCAGTACAAAAAAGAAATAAAAATCGTCTGGCGTTTCAGCTGGGAAGCAGAGATCTGGTGACATTTGATTTTGAGATCATCCGGATGGTATGCTGCAAGAGGTAGATGTTATTCTGAAAATCACACTTATCCCCAGGGACTTTGCTAATGATTCAGATGGAGAGATGTACCTGGTGCTCCAGCGGGTGATGGGAGATCCAGAGCCGGAGCTATTTTAAGCCAAGCAAAAAGGCAGCCGGCATTATGCAAAACCCAGCCATTCTGTGTGTGTTGGGTACAGAGCATCTGACTGTAAATGCATAAATAAGTGCTGAAGGCTCCGTAGAGCCACGATTTTTCCCATTTGTTTGGCAAAGTTCAGCCCGTTCATAAAAATCAAGGAAACCCCAGCACATCCTGGCAGGAATCACCGGCAGACGCGGCTGCGTAAGCAAGACTGGACTTCGAGTTTTTGCAGTGATGAGCCACCGCAAAAATAAATACGTTTAAAATAATAAGGCGCTTTCTCAGAGCTCTGCTGCTTCACTTGGTTCCTCCCAGGGGAGAATAAGGAAACTCCTACTGTCATCTCTCCCTCCTCAAAAAGCCATGGCTCTCCCCGGCTTTCCTGTTCCCTTCCCGACGTAAATCCAGCTCCTTTTGCAGAGCTCGCTGCGATCCTTCTCCTCCATCACAGCCCCTCCGCCGCCCTCCCCTCCCGCCTCGGCGGGCTCTGTCCCTGCAGCTCCCCAGGCGCGAGCACGGCCGGCCGGGTGCAGGATGCGTCCCAGCGCCCTCAACGCCCGGGGCTTTCCAAGGCCGTGGGTGCTTGCTGGAGCAGCCCAGCTCCTGGCTGTTGAATGCTTGGTGTGAACTGCAGGTGGGAGCATCCCTCAGGGGCGGACTGCGATGGGGGGGAACCAGGACTAACCCGGAGAGGGAAATCGAAGCATCAGGCTTTTTTCCCAGCCGGCGTTTAGGTCTCTCAAACAAGTCCTTCCTTTTTTTGCCCTCCCTTTGGTTCAGCGCCAAGGCTTGCGGGAGGGTGGCAGGGATGGAGGGGCTGCTTCCAAGGCAGCCACCACAGCAACGTGGGCGAGCCCTGCCACGCGCTCCGGCTGCAACCCCCCAGCAGCAGCGAGGGCCCCACGGCCGCTCGGGACACCCAGCTTCCCCGACCGAGCTCCAGGCGCTTTTGGAAAGAGGTTTTTCCAAACGAGCTGGTTTAATCTCTGGGGAAGAGGTGTGCCTGAAGTTACGGCCCGGGGCGCTGGGAGCTGTAGAAAAACTCTTCCCCTTTGACTCCTCTACTGCAATTTGCGCTTTTATTCTGGAATAAAAATGACTCTATTCCCCAGCACCCACGCCGCTTTCAAAGCACAGCAATAGTTTCTGCAGAAAAGCCTTTTCCCCGCCCCAGACCGGGGGACGCACAGCGGGAAGGCAGGCTGCAGCAGCCCCAGCACGATGTGGCCGCGGAGCACAGCTCCGTGCGGGACCCCAGGGTTGTGTCCGGCAGCGATCCCGGCCCCGTGTGTGGGACCTGCCCAGCTGGAGCATCGCCCCTCTGCCAGACCAGCCCTGGCATTCGGAGCCAAATCGCGAGCTCCTTCCAGTCGTGTATTTTAAGCCATACTTTGGAAGGAAAAAAAAAAAAAAGAAAGAAAAAAGTTCAATTCCCTTTTTTATTTGCTTCCTGAGCTTTGGGTATACTCCGTTGTCAGAGTTTCCACTGAAAGCAAGAGGACTATAAACATGGTGTCTTTTTCAAGTGGAACCAGAAATCCTTAAGCAAGAACCTCCCTGAGCCTTGGCAGGAGGTACGGACCCGGGGGCGAGGGAGCCTGCAGCCGGGTCCTTTTCAGCACTAACGCCCTGGGCGCTGGGTGGGCGCAGCTGACCGAGGAAGGGCATCGCCTCCGCTGCCACCCACCGTGCCACCCTCCTCACCCGCAGCGCGTCCTCGGCGCTGCACAGAGCACCTGCTCCGTCCAGGGCTTGGAAAGCCCAGGGGCTGCTGCAAGCTCTGCTGGTGCTGCGACGGAAAAGGCTGTTCCCAGGGATGACCGTGGAGAAAATACTTTGCTGGGCCTGGCAGCGGCTGGATGTGGGACCACGTCGCTTGTCTGCTCTGCTCTGGGGTCGGCGTGGTGGGGGCAGCGGATCTGCCTGGCCCCAGGGAGGCGGGGGGGTGAAGTCTAAAAGCAGTGGTGATATCCAGCGACACACAGCTATCAAGTTACGGATTTTTCCCCGAGTACTCTTTTGATTAGAGTGAATGAAGAACTTAAATATTTTTTCATAGTACGGTGCGTGCATTTCACTCTGTAAATCTCGCTTTGTGAGAGCTTTGCACCTAATTCAACAGCAACAAAAATAATTTACTTCCAGCTGCTTCTTTCATAGCAAACCAAGGAAAGTGGGTTAAAGAAATGAGGTTATCTAGCATAAGAAAATACTCCAAAACAACTGATGAGGAGGAGAGAAAAGGTACGGCTCTGACATTGGGCTCGTTCAGGTCGGTGCATTGAATAGTTAGGTGCCGTCACAATGCTAAATAATTGAGTATGTCACGTTTTAATGTCATCGGCACAGAGGCCAGACGCTGCCTCTCTCCCTTCCATCGGCATTTCCTTGCAACGCCACATTTCATTTCATTTTATGCAGCCTATGGTCATCTGGAGAACAAGAAGGAGTAGCTGGCGTAGTTTCCCTGCTCCCTGGCAGCGCAGGAGGGCTGCGCGAGATGAAAATGAATTCCCGGCATTAACGTGGGGCCGGCTCTGGCTCTGGCTCCGGCTCCGGCTCCGGCTCCAGCTCCGGCCAGCCCCGGGGCAGCCCAGCTCCCGCACCCCATCCCTGCCTGTCCCGCCCCGCTCCCCCCTGCAAGCGCCCACAGACGAAAAGCAATCACCTCCCTTACCTCCAGGTTTAATTACTCTCTGCTCCAGAGCTAATTAGGAGCGTGGTCCGTCCGGAGGTCGAGGACGGAGCCCTCCCTCCTGCTTCGTGCCATCTGCCATTGCCATGACACTGGCTTTGCTTTTCACGCCTGGCTGGGCGCGCTGGATGCGCAGGGTAATGGGGCTATTCCCCCCCCCCCCCCCCAGGGTCTTTGGGAAGGAAATACAAAAAAAAAAGAATGGTTCAAACTGCTGCACGCTGCCCTTTTCCTTTCCACTTTTGAAGCCTTTTAGCACACAGTTTTCCAGCAATTGGGAGGAAAATTGCTCTGAAAGAAAGAAACAAAAATCTGTCTTATTTTTTAAACAAAACCCCTCGCACCACACAAGCAGCTGCAGAGAATTTCTCTTCCAAGCGGGTGATGTCATGGGCTTTGTCAGCCAATGCTGTAATGAATTAAAACCTAGACCCTAAAATCATCCAAGCTTTTGATGAAACTTGTAAGGTTCCTGTTGCAAGTGATCACCAAAATGAGCTCGAGCCGGTGGTTTTGTCATGCAGATCTTGACTGAAGCAAGCCGGAGAGCTGAGGGTTCCAACCGGGCAATAACCAAAACTGCCGGGTCTGGCACCGGCTGGCCTCGCCGCGGGAGAGGAGAGCCGGCACGGGGGAGACGCCGATGCAGCAGCGGCTGCGGGGGCACCCGGGGGCAGCCGCACCGAGGGACGCCCGGGGTGCACAGCCCCTGGGGGCAGCTGGGTGCGGGGACATCAAACAGGGCTTTCAGACCCACCATGGAGCCGCTCTTGTTTTAAAAAATGTGACCTAGAGCCACATTATATGTATTTTTAATATATTTATATATATTTATATTAATATATATAAAACTGTAAACAAAATATTGTAAATAACGCCCATTGATGCTGAACCGATGGGCGCATTGCTGCTCTCCTGGGGCCATCCTGGGATACTGAGGTCGGGAGACTTTGCAGCCGGTGCTGGGTGTCCCAGCCCCGCTCGGGTCCCAGCTGGGGAGGAGCTGGGTGCCAGCCACGGGCAGCGAGGGCAGCGCCCGGCGAGTCACAGCACGACGTTAGGGACGGGGCCGGCAATGAGAACCAGGGCTGGGAGCCCATGCGGCTGGGGGTTTGCTGTTCCCGCAGCGCTGATGCTCCTGGTGGGATGAGCCGAGGCCAAGCAGGGAACACGGAGACATGATGCTCCGCAACACGGGAGGGGAAATCGAAAAGGCAAATTTTTTGCCCCAACAAAATATCTGCCCAAACAAGTTCGATGGAAAATGGTCGGTGAGCGCCGAAGTCAGCCGGAGCCCGGGACGGCGTGCGGGTGCAGCGCGGCCCCTGCAGACCCCCAGGAATAGGCGCATCCCTCCCGGCCGGCTCCCGCACGCAGCCGGGGCGGCTCCCGACTTGTGCAGCGCGTGGGCACTTCTGGATTAAAACCAGGGGTGATAGTACTGAATCATGTTTATAAAGCAATTTTAAGTTACGACTGGAGCTTTCGATGGATAAAAGGCGAAGCATCGCCGATCCACATAACACTGAGGGGTCTGTGAGCCACACGAGGCTCTCCAGGCCGAAGGCACGACTCCATCCTTAGCAAAACGCCTGCTGCAAAGCCGGAGCCGCTGGAAACGAGGTGTGTTGGCCTCGTAGATTACAACCACTCACCCTAACCAACACGTGCAGTAATTGGGGAGCCTCTGCAGCACATATTCCTCATCTGATGTCCTGCGGTGGCTCGAGGCCAGTTCGGGCTGCGGGCTGTCCAAACATGCATTTGGATCGTTTTTAAGGTGTGCATAGCGTATCCCATGGGCTGTAAAAGACATATGGAGCAATTATTATCCGCTCCATAAAATATATTTGGTTTTTAGAAAATGTGCGGGTGAGATGCCTTCGCGGAGCCCTCTCAATTTATCGATCGGCGCCGTGGCCATCACCGACATCCCCGGGAGCTGCCCATGGCCCGAAGGCAACCGCCACCGACCTCTGCACAAACCAGGGCCCTTCTGCAAACCCAAAGCAAGACTCGTTCCAGTCATCAGCGCGTGTCCCCCAACACCTTTAAACCGGTTGTTTCTAGATAATGTTTCTGCGCCGTGTTCGTACAGACGGCAGCGGCGGATCGGACCCGGCTCACGGCAGCCCAGCGCCGGCAGGACACCATCTGCCCCGAATTCACCGCCGGGCTCGCAGCTGCACGCCGGGAGTTATGAAAGAAAGACGGTTGATTTGTTTTGGTCGGTCGTAGCTAACAGCGCTAGGACTCCCAGTGCTTACTGCTCTGGGTTTCATTAGGCTGTTCTTGCAGGACCTTGTTCTCGTGGTATTTCAGCGCGGATCATTTCCAGCCTGGTTTACGTAACATCAGGCTCTTCTCGGTGCAAGACTCGGCTCCCTCGTTCCCATTAATTACAGCTTTGAATGCTCAGATACCAGACTGCGCATCTCCAGTTACGGAGCCGAGTGCCCGCGTACTCGTGTGGGTCCCAGCTGTTCACTGGGGACGTGAAAATGGAAGCTTCTTCTCCAGAAAATGGGACAAAGCTGACTCCCAAGATCAAAGGACAGCTTGGCAAGTTGGCACCTGCAGTTCATTTAAGGCTGAGATAGGGATCTTCAAAACAAATCGCTAACGAAAGATGAGCTGTATTCTCTTCTTCGAATGATTCTGACCCTGTTTTTATGTCAGACGGACAAATTTCCCGTGACACGCGAGGCAGCGGGGCTGGACATGCAAGAGACCTTTCTACAACAGCCTTTTTTCCTGATGTTTTTCTCTTTTAGCTCCTGGATGGTCATTGTTTTATTAAAGAAGTTTCTTTTATGCAAATCCTAGAAGATAAATATGAGGTATACTAAATAAAAACAAATCAGCGAATGCTATAATGGCTGTGTTATACTGAACGGGCTCTGCAGCCAGAGCCCCGCGGATGGCAGAGGGTACAGTGCTACCAAGGTTTAACCAGCCAGGGCAGGACCGAGTTTCCTGCCTTGACGTTGTCGGTTGCCGCTGCCCATTGACCGAAACGTCCAAGGAAGGGATTAAAAGAAAACACATCTGTTTATGAGACCTGGACCATATGAGAGGTATTAGGTTACAATCAAAAAAGGCAGCTGAGCCGAACTGGCACACTTAGAGCAGAACCGGTAGATTGAGGATGATTCTGTATGATCCTACCTAGATTTCAAGTTATAGGTGCTGCTTTCCACCTGCTAGAGGTGGAAAACCTCTGGGAGAAGAGCGGGGTACCAGGAGGGCTTTGCTATGCTTTAACCTCCGTATCCTCCATGGATGAGCCTGCCGCCTCGCTGCTCAGCTGGCCCGCTTTTCCATAGGTCTCATTATGAATAATAACTATCACCATTTATCCAGCATATTAAATTTATACAAAGATGTAGAGAATGAACTCCTCACCTTATTAAACCTGATGGAGAAACTTTTGCTGACCGCAACAGAGCGATGACCTCATCTTCATCTCTTGGATTTCTACAAACTGCTGTTTCTTTTCCTCCAAGCTCACACAGCTCAGTAAGTAGGACGTGCAAAATGAAACAAGAGTACTCGCTTCCTTCTTTTCCACCGCAGGACCGGCATAAGCCACTGTCGCCATCACTGGGGTAGCAGGAAAGTGTGGGCATCCTGCTGAGTACCCGCCAGTGTCCGCACGTTCTGCTGCATCCCGAGGGAAAGCAGGCTGGAGGCCCCAAACTCGGCCTCTGGTTCCTGACAGTGGGGATGGGGACACGCAGACCCCAAGTTTCCGTGCTGAAGAGGCTGCAGGGCAGGGCAGGGAGGAGCGCCCGGCACCCCGGAGGGTTCAGGCTCTCGCAAGGACGTTGCGCTTCCGAGCGATGGGGGAGGATCACGGATGCCTTTTGCTTTGCAGCCCCGGCTCATGCCATGGCCGCCCCGGTGGTCTCTGCTGCCCTTGTGCAGCCTCGCCGGGCGGTTCTGCTGCGGGAGCTGGGACGCAGGTGCTCCCACCACGTCGCCCAACCCTGTGGAGCCGCCTCCCCGGTGACACGGTGCTAAATACACCGATGCCCCGGCAGCAAACGTCGGGAGCTGTGGTACGTGCTCCTGCTCACAGTGCTGCCAACCCCCCCAGCCAGCTGATTAACCTCAAACTCACCGGGTCCTCCCTGATTATCAACTTATGTTTGCAGTGCAGTTATACAAGAATATTCAGACATGACCACCACCTAGAGGCTAGAGCACTAAATGAAGCTAGAAAGATTTATAGACAAGACGGGCCAAAAAAGGGGTTGGAAATATTTCAGGAGCCCAAATGGAGCAGCAAAGAGAGCTGGGGATCCTGACCACCTCCCTCCGCCCCAGTGGTGGCCCTCACCTTGACTTCAGCCTACGCAACAGCAGCCAACGGCAGCACCAAGCGAACCTGCCACCCCGGGCGGATGCATTTAGGGAAGGAGTTTTGCAAAGGGCAGAAGAATGGGGTGCCCTTTTCCTCCCGTGCATCCTCCCCCGCACGAGGGGGGTTAAGGAGGAGCCCGGGATTCAGCTCCAGTGGAGAATCAGATTCCTGGGCACACGCTTGCGGGGGGACGTAGGCAGCTGCATTTCTCGGCTTCGGCTGCCCAGAAGCCAAGGTTCGGCAGCACAGGGCTTGGCAGGGATGCACACAGCAGCTCGCCAGTCTACAGTACCTCGGCTACATCCACGCTGAAGCCACCGCTGTCTGTCTGTCCCCTCCAACAGCCAGAGACATGCACAGTTTGACAGCGGGCAGGTTTTTCCCCTTTTGAGGTGCCAGGAGGGCGGCCAGCGGGGCTCAGACCAAAGGTGTGTACAAGCCTGTGTCCCCTTGCCTCCCGCTCCGGCCGGAGGTGGCGGGGCAGGGCAGAGCCAGGGGACGGCTCCAGGTCCCCTCCCAGCCTCCCACGGTTTGTGACTTCGGCTCGTCCTGCACTGGGGACGCATCTTTGTGCTCAACAGCCCCGCTGGGTCCTCTTCCAAGAATTTGTCTAATCACTTACTAAACCATTACGATTTTTGGGATCCATTTGGGCAATGAGTTCCGTGGCTTAATTACACATTGTGTGAAATATGTTCGTTTTGCATCTGCCACTTGGTAATTTCATTTGGTGCCTCTTTGTTCACTTTGTCTTCCAACACAAGAGCCATCGAGCCCTATTCACTTTCTCCGTGCCACTGCACGCGTCTCTACATCTCCCTCCTCCTTTTCCCCCCCCACGTCTGTCAATTCTTCGCAAGACAAAAAGGGTAATTTATTTAATTGTTGCTGATATAATGTGCTAAAACTCTCCTTTACCCTCCAACAGTTAATTACACTTGTTAATTATTTTAATTACTCCCAGGGTAAAGTTCCAGGTATAGCTGAGGACGCCACTGGGCTACACAGGCGTAAACACAGAGGAGAGAAGTCAGTGTTTACTCCAAGAGCTACGTTGATATAACCCGTCTATAACAGCATGGGTGGTGAAACTGGAGCAGGGAAAGCTTGGCCTAGATCTGCAAATTTCTGTTAGCAGCATGGAAAGATTTATAGGAGGCGGCCTTAGGGGAAGGCAGATCCTGCAGGATTTCCCTTGGACTGGGCTGTCGAGGCTTGGAGTGGGGACTCCAGCCTCTCCCTCCTTAGCGGAGATGCTTTCAGTGCAAAATGGAACAGTGACTTCGCGACGTAGTTACGGCCGGCACCTCTGTGATGGAAGATACGGGTATATGAAGGAAGAAATCAAACCAAGCGAACTTTCAGCCTGGCTGGAAAGCTGAGGCGCAGTCCCAGGCTTAGCGACAGCCTCCCTCTAACTACAAGACGTGTGCCTAGGGGAACGGCAGCCTCCATATCAGTAAAACAAAAAAAGATCATTTGTGGTCTCGCAGAGCAGCATCTGCCAGCACCCTCGTAGCCAGGATGAAATCCGAGAGTTGCCGCAATCTAAACCTTCTCTGCAGTTGCTTTTATCTTACCAGGGGGAAAACAAACAGAAGAGAACTAGAAAGCTTTGTGGCTAAGATGTCTCACATCTGGTTTTAGCTCCAAGAAATGTAGTTCCACCCCCTCCCCGAATCGTTAATGTTAAACAAACAAAACCCCGGCGATTTTTCTGGATTTCGGCTCTCAGATAACTTCCAAGCAGCTTTGACTGCGAATTCCAGGCTTGCGCTACCCTTTGTGCCTAATGAAAGCCAACACACCTCGCTTGGCCGGGAGGGAGGCAAAGAAAAAGCCGTGCCCTGGGACCGCACACGGGTACTGGCACCCACTGGCTGAGCGCTGGGGACGCCGGCGCTGGGAGGGAGGAGCGGTTTGTGCCTCGGCACTGGGAGGCATTTCCGATTTGGGACAATTCCTTAGAAGTTTCACCCCAGGAGTGCTCTGCCGGAGCTCCTGCACCTCTCTGGGACGGCCTCGGCATCGCGCGCTCCTCGCTTCTGCTCCAAGAGGGACTTTAGCTTCATCGCTGCTCCGGGGGAGCTTGGCTGACGGGTAAAACTAAGCTGGGCTCTCCTAGGGAGAGATGAATTTCCTACTCCCAGTGAGACGAACCTGGTTTAAATCTTGACCACTCTATTTTTAGGTTTCAATACAGCATTTTTGCCTGTGTTATTTATGCTTCTTCCCCCCTTTTTTTAAGAACGTCTGGAAACGTTTAAGATGTGTCCAATTATATTAACATGCCTTTGAGAGCTTTATGGTGTCAATTTGATTTCCACTCTTTTAGAAACAGAGCTTTCTAATTTCCGATTTTATTCCTTTTATATCACATAAGCACCTACTTCATTTCACTGCTTTCAGGTGTTACGTCGATCTGAAGTTCACGCTAACGCATTTGGACATCGGTTACATATTTCCATTTGACACGTTTTGAGCAATTCCCTCGCTGGCGCCACAGGAGGAAGGCAGCGTTTCACTCCTCCGAGGTCCTCTCCCGCCGGCCCCTCGCTGTCCTCTTCCAGCAGCGTTGGCAGAGGTAGCTAAATCGGGGCAGATGAAGGGTGCAGGAGCAGCGCACCGGTCCTCTCCCCATCCCCTCCTTGAGTCACCCCAAGCCCAATCCTAATCACACTCCTTCAAAACCAGCGGACGGTGGCCAAACGAGACACCAACGACTTTGGTCGCCCACCTCCATGCTCGCTTGTGACCAGTTCCCCTCTCTTTCGGGCACAGGGACAGTCTCTGGCCGGAAGCCACGTTAACATTGTTCTCTCAAAATGAGAGAGGCTCCTCGAAAGCCACGCAGCGGCGGGGCCCGAGGGATGTTCTCGGCTCTCTGGAGCCCGTCCAGGGCATCAGGTTTCAGAGCAGGGGATCCCACGCCAGCTGCCTGGGGAAGGAACATCACCACTGGGACAATAAGAAAGAAGAGCCATCCGTTTCTATTCAGGGGATTCAATTTTCTTTCTACTTCATCAGATTAACACCAATGTAACTCCATTAACTACCAGGGAGTTGCTCTTGATCTGAAAATCAGACCCATCAGATTTGCTGGCTTTTGCGTGCAGTCACTTCATTCAAAGGAGTGAAGGTGGCTGTAGGATGTACCTACAAAAGCCTTCCTTGTATGTGATTCGGGTTGGGGTTTGTTTTCTTTCCCCAAATTACCCTCTTTTTTTTAAATCCCAAGGACCTCGCTGTGATTTTCATTTTCTACTTGCTGATGGCAGCCGTGCTTTTTCTCTCCCGTTCCTCCCCCTGTGCTGCTCCAGCACATCACTCATGATGGACACCAGGAAGAAGTCTAGAGGTGCTTCCTCACTTGCCAGGACGGTGAGCAGTGTTTTTCTAAGCCTCTCATCGTTCTGACAAAGCAACAAGCAAATGCTTGCCCAAGTTCTGTTGAAGATCCTGTAAGAACGCGCGTTACTGCGAGGAGTGGGAAGTCTCAGTGCTTTATCTTGAACTTTAAAGGCATCCTGAAGTTACCTCAGCCCCGTGCTGCACCACGAGCCTGCACCAAAAGTTACATCGTGAGTCATATTAATGCACCGAGCCTGGCAAGAACGACAAAACAAAAATCCTCGTGAAGAGCCTTGCTTGGTCCAATGATCGCTACTAAATGAAATCGGTAGTGCTCACAGTCTGCTTGTTAAACAGGACATAAGGTTTGTCAAGCTATGTCAAATGACAATGAGTATCTAAAACATTGTGACCGGCAATATCGCCTCCTTTCACCAGGTTTCACTGCAAAATCCACCTCAGCAGCTGTACATGTATCTTGTCCAATCACTGACGAGCTATACGGGCATCTCGCCATCGCAAGTTGCTGCCAACCTCGCTGTAAATCTCTTCCCCTGGCTAAAACATCATTATGCCACCTCAGGACCATCCCTATCTTCAGACTCATGAATCCGTTCGCCACATCGCATCTTCTACGGTCCGTACTTGTTATGGTCAATAAAGATAATCAAACTCCCGCAGCCGATTTTGCCTGCCTAGCAATTCTCTGAATCTTCCGTAACCAGCATCAGAGTAGGCAAACACATGCTGCTGGCACGCAGAGCCCTGCTGAACAGCCAGCCAAGGGTCTCGCTGAAGGTAGTTTCTCTGCCTATTCCAACTAAACCTGAAAGCAGGTACACCCGACTGACTGGTCAGTGGAAAAGTTTTCTCCCTTCGAGACCTCTACTTTTCGGACACCCATAACTATGCAAAGCTTGTGAGCTGATGTGGAGCTAGCCTTTGATTCAGTGTCTAGACATCAGGGCCTCATCTAGGCATCAGATGAGGATTTGGCAGAAGGCAGGCAATCTATTTAGTTGTGCAACTCGCTCAATACCCCATTGCTCAGAGAAGTTATGAATTGGAGCAAGGAGGTTTGTCTGAAAAGTTCTTAAGCAATTTTCTGTACTTATTTGAAACAGGAATCTGATTATAACAATAGTTATAGAATTAACAACAACTCTCGCCCTGGCGCTAGAAGAAAAAGAAATAAACAAAACCAAACACTCAATTGTATCTTTCTGTATAACAACCTCCGTACTGAAATGGAGAAACATGACTCGACATACAGAATGACCTCAATTAGCGTATGATGGGCTGATTATACCTTGGCACATGGACGAGCCCTTTGCTAAAAAGAAAATATCAACCATGTTCATAGTGTCTGCTGTTATTTAAATAACAATGCTTGAAACACTCACTGACTGGAGGCTACAGCCAAAGAGAAATGGTTCAACGGTACCAAGATCTGGAGAAGGAGCTCACCTTCCTTGCAGAACTGGATTTGCTATTTTAAGGCCTTTCAGAGAAACCGCTGGGGGCGGGGGGAATACGCAAGTATAAAACATTTCATGCCAATATGCATTTTCTCCCTGAAGCATTAGAGGCCCGCTGGTGTGTCTCATCGACTTCAAGCAGCATTCAGTCAGACCCGAAAAACGATTGTACCATGTGTCCAAAGCACGCCGCTGTGCTCGTTTGCGATCTTTCGTTATTCAAAAGCAGGCTAAATTCAGTAAATGATTTTTACACGTAAAAGCATCAGGATGACATTTGAACTATTGTTGGATCGTCTTCAAACTGGGACATTCAGAATCTCCCTGGTTTTACCCACATCTCACCGCACTTCCACCAGGCAAGGGATTCCAGTTACTTCTCTCCATCACTTTTCACTGCAGGACAGACTACAGAGTACGCCCGAAAGTCACTGCACCTCGGCTGTGTTGGATTAAGGGAATATACTGTGAAGGAAAAGGCCCCTAAGTACTCTCTCACCTCTACCGCTGAGGAATATCTAGCTCAGGTAACCCTGATCCTTTTATAGAGCAGTTCTACAGAATGAAAAATGATGCAGCAGGAATAAAAATCCCCAGTGCTTTAGGCCTTGAAAATTAAATCCACATTAAACACCATGTAGTAGCCAGTGCCCTGGGGTACTGATCCTGAGACACACATTTAATACAAGACACAATGCATTGAGATGCTGAGTTAGGTTTTGGATAGGAGATAAAAGAGGCAAGCTCTTGGAATTTCACATTTCTGGGCTGCGAAACAATTTAATGCAAAAGATAAGGTTTCTGCATTGCAGACATTTTTCTTCTTATTAAATATATGATGTATTTGGTCATCCATGTGAAGAGACTTCATATAAAAGGAGGCTTTAAGAGGAAAATTTGAAGTGTCCTTGAAAAAGTCGCATAGAATAGCTGTAGTAACCAAAATAAGGCTAGGTAAAACCCATGCTAAACCGCCATTTCACTACTGTCTAGTCTAGCTGTCATTTCCCAGAATAATGAAGCTTGCCTTAATGAAAAGCACTTCTGTACACATACATGTTATCATGCTAGAAGAAGCTAAGTGTGTCCAAGAAAACATTCAGTGAGTAATACACGTTTAAAGAAGAAAGCTATAAACAGCAGTTATGGAAGTATGCACTTTAACCAGGGCTACGAACGTTCCTCCATGAAGAGAGAAGTATTTTACGCTATTGAGGGTTCGATGTAACGTGGTGGTCTCTAAGCTTCCGCAGTATTTCTAAGAGGAAAGAACCCCCCCTCTAAATCATAATTGATTTTAATTGATTTATTATCAATGGTTGATTATCCATTCAATATTGATGTAATTAAAAAGGAAAGCCAGACGATACCCTTCAGAGTTTACAGTAACACCTATCACGCTCAAGGCGTGCTGGACACCACCAAGCATCCCACCTTCAGTTGAGCAAGGAACAAGAGTTTACAAGGCCAGCCTCCATCTGAAAGCGCTGGCTGAAGCTCCCAGCTGGTGCACGCCAGCCCGGAAATCATCTGTTCCCGTTTCGGCTGCTGAGGGGCTGGCCCGTAAAGTCATTTTTGTTGACACAACTGCAGAAGACAGGGGCCCAAGCCCTAATCCTGCTATGGCCCAAGGCGTTCTAGCTGCACCGGTTCTCTCAGCCGGGAGCTCTGTACTACTGCAACTCTTCTGGAATTTGGGAGCTTTCCAGCAGTACGTTTGCAGCACAAGCAACAAACCACAATCAGCTTTTGAGGAGTCTTTTTTATTAAGATAAATCCAGCAAAATTCCTAACAGTGGGTACATACAACCAACCTGCCCTTTTAAAAGAAATGTTTGTATTTCATTTAAAAACATGATTACACTTTTATTTATTTATTTTTTCAAAACTGACAAAATAAAATTACATTTGGGAAACAACAGATTTCCAGCTCTTAGGTTTTTCATGAAAATAGCTCACCTTCTTTATAAAAGCAACCCACAGAACCACTGGAATGTTTAACACGGTTATTTGTTTTGAGACCTCCCCACTTTAAGAAACCATACAACACATACAAGGGAAAAATTAAAATCTGAAGTCTGTAAGCATGACTTACACAAAAAGGGACACACTGACAGAAGTCAAAAGCTACCACCACTTATTCTTTCCATGTACCATACAAACTATTACAATCACAAAATTTAAAAACAATGATTTTTTTTTCTTTTGTTTTGTTTTGTTTGTTAGGGATTTAATTCCCAAGTAACCGAGATGAAGATGTTCCATAATTAAATTCATGCTAAAAAAACCTGCATTTATAAAATAGTTGATAAAAATATTCCTCTCTGTTAACAATACAGCATGGAGGTACGGATACCAAATGATGGAGATATAGGGCAGGGTTAACATTACTCGGACTTGGCTTCCTTATCATCAGATGCTTCAGCAGCTGGTGCCTATAAAAGTGTTTGGGAAGAATAGAAATATTATTCGTAATGCTAATCGGATTCCATTCGAACAAGCATCAAAGAGAGACTAGTTTGTTAGCACAGACACGGACAACATTTTGTGTAGATAGACAAGAATGCACAGCTACTACAGAAAATATCAACGCGACAAGATGTCGGCTGATAATCCTAAAAATTAAAACACCGATGAGTATTAATTGATGATCGAGTTAATTTTGGAAAGTTGAGTGCCTCCAAAGAGGCAGAAGTTTAGAATGTATTTTAGGTTAGGATCAATCATATGCTAGGGAAAGTTCAAGTCCTCATCTCCGTAAGTCACAGGGAAGTGTAAGAATCACACATAAAACCGCGATACTTGTCTGTTGTCCAAACTTCGGGGAAATTGGTTCTCCCCTGTTTTCTATAAAAATGTCTGCTATTACTTTTTCAGTCGACACATCAAAATTGCAAAGCTCCTATCAAAGATCCTTTGAAGTACATTAGCCCCATATTAATTTTTAGCAAAGAAGCTCCTGAATTAGTTTTAAAATGGAAGAATAAATGACCCGTTAACTGGATAACGATACTCAACACATGAAGAGAGATCACTGTAAATCAGAAGCAACAGAGAACACAACAGGCTAGTCTGTGCCTACAGGGGCAAAGGGAGCCCGTAGCAAACGTTGCGCTTCTACTATCAGCAAGAAATCTGCTGGGGAAAGACCATCAGGAGCTGACTGAAGCTTGTAGCTAGTCCTAGCAAATGGCAACTCTTAGGTGAGTAGCTGATACGGCAAGAACCTGTAAGGAAGAGGCTTGCAGATCAAGAGACAAGACCAAGTTTATTTTGCAGATCTCTTGTTGGATTGTTCTGAAGCGAAGAATTGTTTTAAAGAATTGTGTAAAACTTAAAACCAGATTTCTGGCACAGTACCAACCCGTGCTGAGCAGAAGAGGCAATCCAGCAGTCCAGAGAGGATATGCAAAGTCAGCTCAGGGTTGGATAGCAATCTTACTGAGCTCTATTGTTCCCCAAATATTCTGCATTGCTCTTGTGCCAAGCCTGAGAGGGACACTGCGATAGCACAGGCCACCTGTGGAAGGGCTCTATCACATAGCAGGAATGAGTTTGAAGGAGAACGCTATTCTTTCGGGCTCTCCCTGGGAGCTGCCCTGTGCAGATACTGCAGCTGGTCTGTCTTTACAGGACGGCAGTGAAACACACCCCCTTCTGACAAGGAGGCCAAATCGTTAGCTCCTGCAGATGTATTACCAATACATCTGTGTTTATTCCCGTGTTTACTGTAGCTAAAGTACCTCATTAGTTTTGGTATCTCCGTTTTCAGAGTGGTTTTCTTCTTTAGCATCCTCTTGTTTAGTTTCATCTTTGCCTTTGGCTCCTTTCTTCCCTTTTGTTGCTGCCTTTTTGTCCTCCTTTTTATCATTTGCTGCTTTTTCCTTCTGTTAAGAAAACAGACCGTGTTATGGTAAGCGCTAATTTCCACCTCGTACATCTGCACAAGCACATTCTCAAGTCTAAAACCATCTACGCAACCTGCTTCTATACACTGAACTTCCTATTGACAAAGATGAGATGAAAGTTTCTACGGAGAAGTGCTTTCCTTCTATTCTGCCCTGAATGTGCTACTGGGAAGCGCATAATATAAAAGCAGCCATGGCTGGGGTTAGAAGAATTCCTATTTTAAACAGGCATTCAATTAAATTAGCTAAAAAATGTTGGAGTTGAACCGGCCTGTATTTCTGCTGTGCTGCTGAAAGGCATACCACAGAACAAAAAGAACATGTACAACTAGGGGAAATACCAGAATACTTCAGATGTGCTATTAATGCCGATTTAGAAAACTGTAACAAAGCTGTAGTCAAAGGACATTCCCCCTTCCCTGCCAGAAATATTCCTTACTGTAGTAAACCATTTGTGTGATAAACAAGTCGGGGGCTCAAGAGCATCAATTCAATAGCAACGAGAACTTTGCATTTCTTATTTAAGCGCCGTTTCTTATATGAGGATCAGGCTAAATCAAAACAAACCTTGGTGCTACAATTTCTGTAGTAATAGTTTTCTACCTGGCAAGGTCAGATCCTGACCCCAAGACAGGAACTACCACGACTCTCACTAGTTTCACTCCCGAGGATCCACCTCGTGCTGCCAATAAGTAACTGCACCAAGCAAACTAGCCTAGCTCCTCGCTTGATTAACCTAGTTCCAACAAAGGAACCATAAATATCTGCAAAATTACCACTCAGAGGTAAGTGAAGATAAACAGATAATTACTGAGTATCTCTCTCTCTCTCCTCAGAAGATGGAGTTGTCTCAGTGACTAGAAGTTACAAAAAGTATACTTTCTTATTTCAATACCTCGCTTATTAGTGTACAAAATTAATTCACATTAAAAATGAGCTGCTTGCTAAGGGTAAACTCAGATACAGAGTAAAAAGGGCAAAGTCATCTATGATTAAATGATTCTATGATTAAAAATTCACCAAAATTAACATCAAATCCTATAATAATGCAGAAAAATGAAGATGGGAGGTTAGTAGCACTCGCATGGGTGAGGGTCTCTTTCCTCTCTAACCTCCCTCTCCCCAGTCTGACCTGGCTGAGGGATTTCAGCCCACCTGGGAAACTACTACAACCAGGTGTTAGGAGCCCCCTTCTCCTGGGCCGTGCCCACTCTCCACAAGCCTCTCCTCCTCTCTGGGGACTGACTTATGTATGTATGCAGCTCCTCCTGAGAGAAGGAAGAGAGTCACTGGCGGAAAGAGAAGAGTATGCCTCCGCTCGTTCTTATTCCCCTCCGGTGGCTGAACAGCCCTCCAACTTTCAAGAGAGGCAGAAAAAAGATAAATATCACAGTAATGCCAGCACCCAAGTATGCTGGTAGTGTCTGGCAGTAAGATTTAGAATTGCAATACTACTACGGTACTGCTTTGCTCCTTGTCACTTGAACGGACCTCATCAGACCTCTGAAGCACATGTAAGTATTCCACTGTGAAGGGCTCCTCCAGCAGCACCAGCATGCTCCAAACTCACAAGCACAGGCGTGTTAGTCACTTGCTCTTCCAATGTAAGCCATAAAGGATTTTTAAAGACTTGGGGTTGTTTGAAGAAGGGTATTTTTTCCCTTACCCCATTAAAAAAAAAAAAAAAAAGTATTAACAGAGCTAAAACTGTCATTCTCTGTAGCCCGCCCTTTGCTGGTACAGCCCCTCTTCAGAAAGCGTTTGAGGAGAACCCACAGAAACTGGCTTCCATGGCTGGACGGACCGGAGAGAAAGTGCCTCTCAGCACACAGCTGTGAGTGAGGAACCCGGGATCTCTGCTCTGTTTTGCAAGATCCGTGGCTCCTGGGGACAAGCTAACGCCTATTCTGAAAGGGATCAAGCCACCTTCCACAAACGAGTGAGTCCGGGAAGAAAACATACTCAAGGAGACAATGTTATTTTTGATTTCCAAGCTCCTTCCATCCTCTTGGCTAGTTCTGAGCTAGTACCCTTGTATTAATCTTCCTGAATAATTTTTCTATACAGGTGGCAACATCAATTCAGTAATAAGGTCATGTGTTTTATGAAGTGATAAAACTTTTTTCCCAGCTCCAAGTTTTTCAGTATGGCAAAGTTTAAAAGGTGAATCTATTCTGACACACAAAACAACATTCAAAGAACCTGAAGGTTGTAACATTAAACATTTGGGAGAAACAAGAATTCAAGATGACTGCACAATTCTTATTACATCCCCCCTTGCACAGGTATTGATCCAGTCTTAGGAGCTCTAGAGAGCCAAAAAGGCAGCTCAGATATCCTGGCTTCAAACCAGCACCTCAGAAGCAAGAGGACCAACGCTTTCCAAGTCCAAGTGGGAGACAGTGTGCAGGCCAATGACCTAGGCACCACACTCCCAGCAGAACTAAGCCACGTATGATCCCAGAGGGAGACCGCACCATACAGCGTGTGCAGTAAGGGACCAAACTGTTTCGACAGTCACTCACAGTCCTTAACTTTTGACTGCTTATTTTCACAACTTCTAAGATTCGGTTAATGCAGCTTTTGTGTATAAAACCTGAGATGTTTCCATAAAAATAAAAAAAGCAAACTTGAAAAAAAAGAAAATACCAACGTGCATCACGTGCAACAGCACTGACCTCTGCCTGGGTCATCAGCAGGGGCTGAACCCAGGACTTTTAGATCCCTAAGCCAGCTCTCTGCCACTTGGGCTGGAAGAGCAGCCGCCAGCGGTAGGCTCTCCTCTTCCCGGGGGCACCAGCCACTTCGAGGGAGATGCAATCCAGAGTGTGCCAGCCGCTCGCACCACAGGAATGCGGAGCAGCAGGGTTCCTAGGTTCCCCTGCCGCTCCGGAATGGGATCTAGAAATCCGGCTGCACCACCAAGACGCAGATGTGAAAAATTTGCTCTGCGCACCACTGAGATGACAGAGCTGAGATGCGGGGTCCCCAAAACGGCAAGCGGGGTTCTCCTTCTTGTTCATTTCTCGTGACATCTCTGCTGCTCCATACAGCAAGACTTGGAGGCAGAGTAGTTTTTCATCATCTGGAATTCTGCTGTGCCATATGCAATTGCAAGGCCTTTTAAATGTACAGAAAAGAGTTCCTGGTTCCCAGCCCGTCATCCCCTTCCGTAACTAAAGCATCTCTCGCACCTTTGCTTTGACCATCCAAAACCGCAATGGAAAATGTATGATGGGAACAGGTTAAAATGAACACTGAAGTTTTATTGTTGGGTTGGTTTTTTTTTTTTTCCCCAGCTGCAAAATCCAAACACAATCTGAATATTTGCAGACAGATCTAAAAAAAATGCACTGCAAACTGCGGCCGCTGGGGAAGTTTGTGACAGGAATGAGGTATAAAGAAACACCTCCTGGACTGTAGAACTGTCCCCTTTTAGATTTCAGACTGTTGCTCCAAAGCACAAAGGAGCTTTAAATAGTTTCTTTTTTAACTACACCGTCAGCTATGCCAATATTTTTGACATTTCCAAAAATATCCAGCTTAAGGAAACGGGTATGTAGAACTTTATCTCCAGTGACTGAAATCTGATAAACTGATAACTAAGTGGAAAGAGTGCCTTTGAATGAAAACAGAGTAAGTAACTGTAATTAAAAGCATGATTTCCAATGCCTCCTCTAATTGAGTCTCTGATCTCTATTCAAAGCGTCGTTTTCCCAACAATGCATTATATGAAACTTCAGAACGGCCTTGCAAGGCAAGCAGTAAAGCCTCACAACAACTGATTTAAAATCTGTTCAGTTTACCACATTCCTTCGCTAGGAACTGGAAAAAATTACCTTTACATCTTTCACGTTCTTTTAACTCACATAATTCAATCTTTGAAGAAAATTATGAAAAAACAAAATGGTTAATTGTGGATGGTTTTTTGCCCCCCTATAAACGCCTTGAGAAAGAAAAGCGTAACTTCAGTTCAAGAGATCTCAAACACTTACCTTAGGTGCTGCCTTTTTGGGCTTTGGCTCCGGTTTAGGCGGAGCAGGTTTCTGTACAAAACATACATAAGAATCAGAGTCAGATGAATGCCATAAATGTTTTAGCAATACGTTGGTAACTTTTGAAAACTATTCAAACAAAACATAGTTCAGAGCTGTCTGCTTCATTCTGTAGTACAAAGGAGTAAATGTCAGAGACAGATCAGCACCTTTCGTTACCCAAACCCACGTTTCCTCATGTATGTTACAGTGGTTACGGTACAGACACTGACAGCAGCAGCAAGTGGATCATTACTGTGTCTGGGTGTTACCGTCTGCTGTGAAAGCAAGTGGCCGTCAAAAATGAAAGGTATTAACATTTGGACATACCTCTATGTATGAATACACATCTTAGCTTTCACTAAAATTAAGTACTTTCTTTTTTTAAATAGCAACCCTTACCCACTTGGCATTTCCAAGATGGCTTAAAAAAGGGCTGGGTGCACAAAGCGTCTGCGGAAAAGGATGCCAAGAGCCTGTTTAAGGCTGTGACTTTGGGCTGAACCCTACCGCATGACACAGACTTACACCCTCTAGGTCTCAGTTTACCCAACAGTCGGGCCTGCAAAATCAATGGGCAAATTGCGAGTATAAAGAGAGAGCAGGTAATTTATAGAGCTGTGAGCAGGTATTAGTACAGAGAAGACCTACAGAGAACAAATGCATCTTGAAATCAATATTCCTTGACTCTGGATACTCGTGCGTCCAGACTGAACGTTAACTGACACGGATGTTGTATCTCAGGTGAAATGTCTAAAAGCAAGCCTGTAATGTGTCGATACTCAGGGATTGGAAACATAGGACGGGAATTTTACTTTTAAAAATTGCAATACTCTAAGCATGCCTTTCACAATACTGGTGGAAAGAACCCGAATAGTTTCTCTACAACTGTCCCCCAGAACTTAGCATCCCACGTGATGTAACATTAAAAGGTAAATAAAGCTACTTACAGCGGATAGTCTAGCTGACCTTCTCTTTGGCTGCGTAAAGAAAGATGTGTCACTAAAATTCAGAGAGCTTATAAAGCAGTGCTTTCTCAGAACCGCAACCCGGAATAACGCGGCACACACGCTACGTCACGAAGCCCCGTACAAATTCTAGGATTTATGAAACTACGGGCATTATGGTGATGAATTCCCGAAAGTGCAGCTTTGTTCAATAGCTCTCACTCTATGCCGCCGCCCTTTTACCCCACCGAGGTGGTCAGCGATAAAGTTTCTTTACTTCCAGGAGCTGTACCATTACGGCTCTGCCACGGAGCAGCTGTCGGTACGGCTAAAGGGAACGCGTTCCCGTTGGAACCGACGGCCTCTGGCCTCAGCCCGGCGGAGCCGCTGCCTGCGGCCGGGACACCCGGCGCCCACCTCGGGTGACAGGACACGGGACGGGCCTGGGCACCCCGAACCCGGGCGCCGGGCCCGCGCCCGCGCCCACCGCCGGGGGCTCTGCAATTTATGTGGAGCACCACACGAGTTCATGGAGGCACCGAAGAAGCAGCTCCTACCTCCTCCTTCGCCTCGCCTTCAGCTGGAGCCTGCAAGGAAAGGGAGAGACGGAGGTGAGAAGGCGGCGCCATCGCCTGCGCTCGGCTCCCTGACGCCCGCTGGAGCCCTGAGGGGAGCCCGGGAACCCCCAGCACCAGCCGGCGGGGGGGAACCGCCCCTCCGGGCTCCCTTCCCCGGAGCCACCGGGCCGGGAGCGTGAGGGGAGATTAATGGCGGAGGGGGGGAAGGGGGGGGAGGGCTCCCCTTTCCCGCGCCTCACGGACTACAACTCCCACAATGCCTCGGGGCCGCCCAGGCGACGTCACCGCGCCCGGCCGTTCCCGCGTTTAAAAAGTTCCCGCCAAATTACCTGCCACAACAAGGTCGTCGCCGGCCCTGCGCAAGGACAATGTCGGACACCCGCGTTCGTTTCCCGCTCGGGGGGTCTCGGACCGGACCCGTCGCCTCCGGGCGGGGCCGGGGGCGACGGGTCCGGTCCGAGGCCCCCCGGGCGGTCGGGGGTCCCGGCGGGTGGGGGGCGACCGCCTCCTCTTCCTCCTCCTCCTCCTCCCCGGGGCTGGCGGAGGAGGGGGGACACACGGGACCGGTGGGACCCCCCCAACGAGCTAAAGTTACTAATTATGGTGGTGAATCCCTTCCCCGCTTTCCTTCAAGGACAGTTTCAAATTCTGCGCCGCCTAATGGCTCCAAATTACCATTGCACAACCATCTGGTATGACAAGAAGTGGGAGAGGAGGAAAAAAAAAAAAAAAAAAAAAAAAAAAAAGGGAGAACAAAGGCAAACGCAGGAGAAAGAGGCGCCGTTTAGACCCAAATCCTCCCGGGGAATGGCCCGAAAATACCCCCGGAGGTGCCCGGGAGGGCTGGGGCCGTTCGGTCCCGGGGTTTTGGGCGCTGGGCGAGCGGCAGAGCCCGCCGTGCCTAGCGCTGCCTGCCTGTGTTCTCCATAGGGGCAGCAGCAGCACTATGGCTGTTTGTAATCCAGCATGGAGACACTGCTCAGCCTTCTCCTTGCAAACAAAACAGCCCAAAGTGAACTCACAGGCTCCCCTGCCCGCGCCGAGCAGCCCCAACACACGCCCTAGCCCTCTCCCTCCAGTCCCAGCTCCGCTTTAGGACATACACAAAAAATTAAAAATGCAAAAACTCCACATAGACACACACGCGCGCGCGCAAAATTTTACAGCTAAATTTGCAAATGCTGCTTTAATCTCTCCCCTTCCTTCCCCATCTGTCTCCCCTAATTTTTTTTTTGTACTTACCTTTCTTTTGGGCATAGTTGCACCTTAATAGTTGATTGCAAAATGTATATAGATATATATAAAAAATAAATGTGACCACCGAAAAAACTGTTTCAACCCTTCTGCAAAATTGAAAAAAAAGAAAAAAAAAAAAAGAAAGATGTATAAGGGACCAAGAGTTAATTGCAGCAGAAACTGAACAAAAAAAAATCCCCCCCTCTTTATTGCAAACAGTAAAATACACCAACACGCAACCAAACTGCATGAATGGGGAGCCCGAGATGGGCCCAGCCGCCGAGTGACGGCCGCGGCGGCCAATGGGAGCGCGGGTAGCGGCCCGGGAGGCGGGGCGTGGGCGTGGGGGCGGGGCGCGGGCCGTAGCGCGAGAGCCGCCGGCAGGCGGAGGGACGGCGGCGCTACGCTGTTTGCGTAGCGGAGCCGGCGTAAAGCGCGCGGTGAATACGGCGCCGTCGCTGCGGCGGGGCGGGCGCCGCCGGCGGACCCGAGCGGGCCGGGCGGGCCGGGAGGCGACGCGGAGCGGAGCGGGGGCGGCCGCCCCCGGCCCGCCGCCTCCCCGAGCGGCCGCCGCGCCGCGCCGCGTCCTGCCCCGGCGGCCGCAGATCCCCCACCCCCGCCCCGCCGTCGCCTCTTTCCCCGCGTTCCCCCCAGAGGCCGGGAAAGAAACTTCCCCGAAAGTTACCACAGGCCGCAGGACGACAACATGGCGGCCTCGGCGGCGGCGCCGGCCCGCCCGCCCGGGGCTGCGGGGAGCCGCCATGCCGCGGGGCGCTGCGGCCTGGCGGCCGAGGGCGGCGGGCGGCAGAGGCCGGGCCGCCGGGGAAGGGGGGAGCCGGGCCGGCCGCCGCCCCCCGCCTTTGCGGTACCTGTTGGAAAGGGCCGCAGCCCCCCCCCCCCCCCCCCCCCCCCCGGCCCGGGGTACCTCAGCCAGCGGAGGGGCCGCGGCCTTTGTCCGCCCCGGCCCCGCGGGGTAAAAGCGGGGTGACCGCAGGGTGTAATCGCCTCTGGGGCCGGGCGACTGCTGGGCAGGGTGTTTCGGGACCAGTTTTGGCTCTTAAGTCGCCTTTTAGTCAGTTACATCTCAGCCGAAGCGTGCAAAATCTTTCCTGGAGCTGGGCCTATGAGTTTGAGGTAGGCCGTAAGGTGAAGCCTTGGGCTTCTGCAGGGATTACGGAAAATTTGCTCTTGTTTCCATCGTAACTGCAATTTCTGTCAGGGTTTCTGCCCTCTACTTCGTGTATTTCTTTGGGGAAAGCACAAGGTGTGTATTAATACCACCTTTAGGGCCAGAGCACTTTGCAACGAACACTTAGAGCAGGAGCTGCCGCTCTTGAGGTGTGGCTGTTCCTGCCAAAAGCCTCTCTAATGTCTGTCTGAAAACCTACGATGATGGAGATTCCGCAGCCTTCCTAGACAGCCCGTTTCAGCGCTCATCTGTCCTTAAAACCATGACTTTTTCCCCAGCATCTAAACTGTGCTTTGGTTGTGAATTAAATAAAGTTTCTTTGCCCAGCCTCCAGCAGATGTAGAGAACAGTTAATCAACATCAACTTACAATAACATTTTTAGATACTGTATCGTTTCACATAATATGCTCTCAGGTAAACTTCATTTTTCTAGACTAAACAACTTCTCATAGGTCTCATGATCTCATAGGCCATATTTTCTAAACCTTTTCTCATTCTTATGCTGCTCCGGACTCTCTTCAACTTTGCATTCTTCCTTATGTCTATATCCAGTAATCAGGTTAATTAGGTAACCGATCTCAGCGTGGCATTTGCCGACTTTGCAAGAGCATCACCATGTTGTTCAGATTCTTTTTCTGATCCCCTGTAATCCCCAGATCCCTTTCAGTGCTGCTATCTGAACAGCTGTTTCCCCTATTCTTGACAAATTAATTGTGACTTTTTGATTTGTCACTTTTTATGTTACCTCATTCTCACAGTGCTTATATGTCGGTAGTTTATTATCTTCCTGGACTTTGGAGTTAAGCTGAGCAGTTTTCCATTCACAGGTCCACTTTTCTCCCCCTTCTTCCAGTCAATGTAGAACTATCAAATGCCATCACTTTTTTGTAGATACATGCCCATTATTCAATACCATCTGTGACTGGCCTAAATACTGGGGAGTGCAGTTTCCAGGCACTGCCGACCTCAATGTAACCACACAACCAAAAGCAATTTAGTCTGTTCTTTCCTGCTGCTACCTGTTGCTGTCATCTTCCTTAAAAGGTTGAGTTTAGTAACTGGCGGCAATTCACTTTATTTGAGGGCTGAAGCAAAGGAGACACAGCTTTTTTTGTGTCTTCCTTTATTTGTTCTTTTCTGTCAGTAATAAGATTTTCTTTTGTTCTGCTCTAACTTCCAATGTGTATAAATAGAATGAGTTCCTATATCCTTCTCCATTCCTCCCTCACTGCAACTAATTTTGGACCTTTGTCTCTCATTTTGTTCCTACGTGCCGGTTCTATTCCATTCTCCTAATTCTTGGTTGTCTGCTTGTTTCCGCTTTTTGCAAAATTTAGAAAGACTACTCATGCATTTTTAAAGCTGCCATTACAGCTACAGTGTACTTTTGTTCATCTTTATGTTGGTCTGTAATATGCTTCCTATCTTTCTTCCACGTGAGGATGCTTTTCCATTCTGTCAGTGGGTTTCTTTCTCTCTCGTTGCCTGTTAATCATGCCACCTTCAAGTCCTCCTGGATTAATCAAGATTTTAAATAGCATTTCCAATAGTTTTCTTTATCTTCTTAACTAAAAATTGTCTAAAACATGATTCAGGGGCTCTTGGTCTTCTTTCAAGAGTCTGTCCAATAGCCATTGTTCTTCATCACCAACAAGATTCGTGCTTCATTTGCTTTTGTCAGTTGCCTTGAAAAGTTTCACCCGTCCCCCTGCAGTTACTGTTTCATTCTTTCTACTTTCTCTGAGAAGTCTTTGTACATTTGTGGAAAAGGAACAGCAATTTGTTGAAGAGTCTCTGTGAACGTCTCCTCCTGAACAACTTGCATGACAAGCAATTTGTTTGAAAGCTTGGATCAAAATGTGCACTGAAAATTAAGCACAGATTTAAAATTCACTGCCAATTTTTGCATTATATTTGCTCTGCCTTCTTTTTCACCTTTATATTTTTTCCAAACATTTTGACTTTTCTAAAAATGTTCATTAAACCACAAACTGACCTTAGTCATGATTAGTTAGATGATCACTTCCCACTGAATAGATAGGATAAACTGCTACAAGATACTGTTATGCTGAAAGCGTAAATGGCTGTTACTGTGCAGACCTACAGAAAATTACAGACATGGTTGTAGCCTGCGGGTGTTCTAAACACCCTTCCTTCAGGCCAAGTGGATGGAGCAATTAAATATTCCTTTATGCAAGAATAACTGGAAAGAATAGGAAGTCACCTATCAAGTCAACGGGGAGGTGGCCATGTGTCCATGACACCATGGCTGGTTGAATTTTCTTCTAAATCACACAAGTAGCTCTATGTTTTATCCATGACCAAATCCAAGCGGCAGGTAAAAGAAGCATTGACGTACACGGCCATGCGATGAAGACCTTTTGTCCTTGCTGTTCACCCTCAGTGTCACAGCAAAGGAGACCGCGGTTCCACCATCGTTAATACGATAGCATAGATCTGATCCAGTCAGGCAGCAGGCTCACTACGATGTTAGTCACAGCACACAATACAAAACTAACCAGTTAAACCTTTCTGATTAATTAGGCCAAGGAGAATAAGTTTATTCTGGAGCATTAGTTTGTACCATGTGACCTTTTTTGGTATTTTTGCCAAAACTGGCATTTTTTATTCAGTACAAAAAGACCTAAACCTGAATTTATGATGTCCTGTCACCGGAGAACGTCAAGAGTCAATCAGAGCAACAAACCAGAAATTCATCTTTTTTGTGCTACTGTTTCCATGAGAAAACTTCATGCTAAAATTTGAATTCTGCTTCTATAAGCACAGGTATTTGCACCAGGTTATTGACTCCAGAGGTAAAAACATCCTATCTACAAACAGAAACACATGACTATGTCAAAACAATGCTAACTGACACAGCCAGCACTCTGAATAGTCAGTCTGAACGGCCCACTCTAAACTCAGAGAGCAATGCTCAAATGTTGAGAAATTATTAGAAAATTGGGAAATTGCAGACAACCTAAGTGCAAGAAAATATTCAGGCTGAAACTATCACAACTCAGTTTAGTTTTTGTCCCCTAATCTTTGCAAAATAGAGCAAGACTCAGTCAACTCGGTTTTGATACCCCCGTGGCCTGACCGGTTGTTCTGTGTCTGCTGACCGGTCAGCGCAGGAATCTGCATCTCTCCAACGTCCTCCGTGGTGCTGTTAACCACATCATGAATGTTGGATGTTTTTCAAGATGTTTGCTGGTTCACAATATCTTGCGTAGATATTCCTGCTGTTGCCCGAGGCGGGAACATCCTGCAGAGGAGGAGAGCCTGTTCCTGATGTCAGAGAAGATCTCTAGTACTTGACGCAAGTTTTCCTAGATCACCTTCTGGAACTGAAGCAGATCAAGATATTCCTGAATAAAGGCAAAATACACCAAAGTCGCTCCCAGGTGATTGATGTCTAGCCTTCCCCAAACAGGTGGTTAGATAGGTGTTGTTTTCTCATTCCTTTGTGCTAAAATTCACATGAGTTTTGAACATTAGGAAGTTCCTTTCCACTGTAGGATCTCAGTAGTCTTGCAGCTCTCATGGTCATGCTCTTCAGACCCGAGGCATTTTATTCCCTGATTCATTTGTCTCTAATGCATAATGACTTGGTCTTACCGAAGGTACAGTGGTTATGCCATTCTTCAGCGCCACTATCTCTGGAATCAGAAGGGTAGATGAGACGCATCCACAGTGTGGCTGATGGCATGGCGAGGCTGCCCTGACTACCTTGCTGACATCTGCTGTGACGACGTCTGTTAAACCAGAAGCAAGCATGACACAAGCTTTGGACACATTCAGCTCTCAACCTGGTTCATCTAATTATGCAACCGCCCCGTAATGACGAGTTCAGAGGCAAGGGAAATTAGGACGTGGTGTGTGCTTGTAGTCACGGCACAGAGGACAAGTCATGTTAATACATACGTTGTTTTGTGGCAAAATATCACAAACGTTTTCCTGTTATGTACCTTGCTTTTAAAGTGTCCGTTGGCCTTGTTTTATATAACTTTTGGGATGAGTGGATTATCCATCTATAGAAGATTGTGCTTGGTTAATTTTATACTTAATCCCAGGGGGTTTTCTGGTTTGTCATGGGTAAAAATTGATTTATGTGTCCAATTCAGTACTGGTTGCGATGAAACATTTAGTGCTTATTAATTTGGGAACATGAGGGTGTAACTCTGCTGGTTGGTTTAGGATTTGCATTGAGTCTGTTCATCTTTGCTTCGGTAAAATCTTTTGGCTTAGCTACAGCTTCCTACCTAGTCCCTGATAGTAAAGGGGATGACTGCAAGCATCAAAGTAAACGCAGTTTTTTATTAAACGTGAAATACAGAGAAGAAGAAATTTCAATCTGTTGCGGTCAGACAAGCAGACTGTCAGCAGCAAGTTTGTCTTTTAGGTATTTCTTCCGGTTTTGGTTCTTTAAAAGAAGATGTAATTTGGAAAAGCAGACAGAACTAAGACTACTACTAAAATGGAGCCAGAAAAAGCACAAAAGAAAAATGAGTAGTTACATTGGCTGTTCGCTTGCCAACACTGTCTTTTATTTGCCTTTTCCTCCACAATTCTTGCATGGTGTGCACTGCTGCCCAGGTCTCAAACACCTGATGTCTGCCATTACAGTAACAATTCTCTCTCTTCAAAAATATGAGGTTATGGTAGTGCACGTGAGAAGAGAAAAGCAAGTTTGAAGAGCAGCAGGAGTCACGTGTGTGGGCAAAGTGTTGCCAGTTCCTGGCCTTGCACGAAGCACTGCATGGAGTCCTGTCCCCAAAACCGGGATACACCTTCGCTGCAAGGTTGCATGGTGGCAAAAAATGCAAATGCCATACTGGGATGCGTAAATAATATAATCTGCAAAACCAGAACAATTTTCAGGGAGCTACAGGCAGGATTCATCTATCCAAAAGCAGATGCTTACATTTGAGTTAGGTGTCTGGACTCCCTCTACAGTCAGAGAAAAGCAGGCACCTTCTGAGAATGGGGCACTCTGTTCTCTGACAGATGTGCAATCTGGCATTATAAACCAGAAAATATATTTCCTCACCTAACCCAAGGGAGATTATTTTGGTGACTTCTTGACATAGTAATAAGCGGAATTGTCTACTACCCTTATAACATTGGATTAACTCCATCAGCTAACTTAACAGAGATGATGAAAACAAGGGAGGCGGCAAGGGCAGAAAACACACCTGCAACGGGAAATGTCCAATGTCTCGATGCAGACCAGGAAGGTGTTGTGTCTGAGTGTGAATGGTTAGACACTCTTAATGACTTTTATGGAGCAGCTGGTCAAGGAAGCCAAGAAAGGAGAAGCAACTCTCAATTTGGTTGAGGGCAGAGAACAGGACCTAACTAATCAGTCTTTGAATCAGTGACCATTACGTACATCAGAGTCACCACTCTGGTCAAAGCCACAAAACCCAAAGAAACCCCCTATTGTTCTTATTTTGGAAAGCGGAACTCTGTAACAGTGAGAAAGCTTCTTGCAAAAAGCTGAAAGGGGTAGCTAAAAAAATTAAATGCTTTTATGCAGCATGGAGACTACTGAAAAACATCACATTGGAAGCTCTGACCAAATGCGCATCACCTGTCAAAAAGTGCGTAGGAGGATCAAGCATGGCGAAAAACATGGCTAAAAGGCAGGACATGGGAGGCTATCAGAAACTAGAAGGCATCCTTCAAAGGGTTGGATTTGTGTTTTAATGAGGAAACCAGAAAAGATTATAAACAGGTGAAATGTAAAAGTGGCTGTGTAAAAAGCAGAGTTTGACACACAACTGGCACAAAGACTTTAAAAGCATAGTAAGTCATTTTTCAGTCTCATGAGGAGCAGGAAGCCTGAAAGACATTTTCTAGAACGAATCGGCTATTGAGATATAAAAAGAATATGTAGAAAAGACAATATTGGAGCAGAAAACCCAAATGAGTTTTTTGCATCTGCGTTTATTGTGGAGGAGGCTGGGGAAGTTCCCAGACAGGAACTCACAAGCTCGCCTGAGGATCTGTCTCATGCTGAAGCATCAGTAAGGGTTAGAGTAAATCGACAAAGTGAATAATAACAAACTAACCGTTGCCAGATGGTCCTCACCGCACCCACAGAAGTGTGTAAGCCTGCCTTTAAAACTGCTTCCACACAAAGCCTTAGGAGAGGGCTGATGCCACCAGCTTTTAAAATCTGTTCCCGGGGAGACTCAGCACCCGAGAGGGTTGTGACTAAGTAAACACAGTGAAGTTTTACAAAGCCATGCTACCTTTAGCGCTTTAACAAGTCTTTGCAACAGCCATTTGAAGATGCCCAGAACACAAGGAGAGGGAAGGGAGAGAGCAAGCCTGCGAGCAGACCCTTTGACCAGAACTGGCTTGGTCCTAGGAAACCCCAAGCCCTCTTCAACTGTGGATGTACTGATTAGCTCCAAGTATATAAAAACTTCTCCTCAAACAATGGCAGGGCAGGCATCACGTACTGATTTGCAGCTCCACTTCTCCTTCTTTCAGCTTGCTCTGAGCTCACAGCAAGCAGGAACTGCAGGTTTCTTGCTGGATGGGCTCATGGGAGGCAGGATTTAGTGTTCAGGGCACAAAAATATGTTCTATGCAGTCCGGGTCCTGAGTCAGCAGGAGCCAGGGACCAGGCAAGGGTGTTGGCAGACTTCCGAATTGTATCCTCTGCCTTTCAGGGCAGCAGCCCTCTGAGAGTGCTGAGCAAACTGGTCTAAAATGGCATTAAAAGAGTGAATAGTCTTGTTATTCTGGCTGAAATCCTGGTATCTGTAGTATTCCCTTCCGTGTACTTCCCTCAGGTACTTCAGGGTAACTAAGTGCACTTCAGGAGCACGCACAAGGCTTGTCAGAGCCAGGGCTGGCTGGAGGCTCGGAGCCAGTAGGATGGACGGCCAGCCTGGAGCACAAGGAAAAGGAGAGATTAAACCCAAAGCAGGGAGTTGTACATGGCCAGCCCCTTTCTGGACAGAAGTCAGCAGAGGGATGGGAAGGTGTCAGGGGCAGGGAATGGTGACAATCGCTGGCAGTCGGCTGCTGTGGCTGCGTGCTGTAACGCTGCTGTCAGTAATGGTGTTGCAGCCTGGCCGGCTGTGCAGGCAGCAGCAGGGAGCTGGAGCAGGATCTTGGGTCTGGCTGCTGATAGCCAGCGCTGGCCGAGCAGGTGATCCTGGCAAGAGTGTAGCCTCTGCTGCCGTCTTACCTGACAGTGCAAACGTATTGCTGGAGTAGAAATGCAGAACCTCCACCCTTTGGACTAGTTGGCACCTCTGGCTTCAGTTTAGTTATTTTTTGTTTTATGCATAAGATGTACTTTGCCAAAAATATCTGAAAGGGCTGTCCGGCCTTTGTCTTGGCTGAGGCACACCTGCCCAGGTCAGTTCTGGCTGTGTCTACCTCAGCAGGTAGTGGGGTGCCATAGGAACAAACCTGTAAAGCAAAAGAGCCGGTGCAGATGACTGACCTGACATACATTTTACAGCTGCTGCAGCAGTGTACCTGGAGCCATCCTCCAGCTTGGTTTCGTCCAAATGCCACCACACGACCCTGCTGCAAGGCTGCTCCGCGATGCTGGCGCGTCACTGGGAGATTCTCCTTGAAAGCATATCGCTGATCCCAACCAATGCACAAACGCGGATGCACCCCGGGTCCCCGTGGTGGAGTTACTTCAGGCAGCTTTGGGTCTATAAATGCTGAACTGTCAGAACAACATCATGTTAATACAAACAAACGCCCATTCCCCTGTTATTTGCAAGCTGAGAATCAAACCGAAGGTTACAGACTGCATCCCCTGCATGCAGGCTGCTCCTCCAGCGTGAGCCGTGCTCTCTCTCCCAAGGAAAAATCCAGCCCCGGCACAGGGAGGGGTGCTGGACGCTCCCGGCCCCGCCGGCCCCGCGGCCAGCCCTCCCGGAGCCCCCGGAGCCCCCGGGGCCGGCAGGGGGCGCGCCCCGGTAACGCCGCCGCTGCCGCCCGCTGCCAGCGGCACCGGCGGGTTTGTCCGGGGGCCAGAACTGCCACCGGGGCCGTCCCAAGCTCCTCTCGCTGCAGGGGAGGTCTTTTCAGCCCTGCTTTGACCCTCCTCTTTCCTTCAGCAGTCGTAGGGATGATTCCGAGGGATGGGTTTGGAACGGTGAACGCCCTGCGCAAACCAGCGCCAGCGCAGGTGGTAATCCGGGAGCGATGTCAGGTTACGTCGCGGCTTATGTCATACAGGTACACACACCTGTATATCATGAGGGATTGTGTCTGAACTCCGTTAGTTCTACTGTAGACATAACCGAGGAAAGCAAGGACCCCGAGTGCCGTGTTCTGCGTGTCGCAGTTTGCTTCCTCCTGCAACCAACTGCCCCGTGTCTTGCACAATTACATACGAAAACAAGGAAACCCGGCCTTGCTCTGTTTCCAAACGAGGAGGAGGAGGAGGAGGAGGCGGAGGAGGAGGAGAAGCAGATCTCCTGGACGTCCCCACCCCCTTCCAGGAGCAGGGGAGCGGAGTTTCCACCCATCATAAATCAGCAGCACGCTGGCATGGGCTGTAGCAGGACATGGCTCTTGCAGAGTATGGGTGAAGTCAGAAGACGTGCTCAGAGTCACAGTTCGCCTTCTGGCTCCAATTATTGGCAAGCTTGGTAGGCTGGGATTGGAAATTAAGAATAGATTTCTTATTTCCTATTGAGAGCTCTGAGCTGACATTTCGTACCGTTCACACGTTCCTCCATTTCGGGAGTTCAGACAGATCCAGATCGTCTTCTCTAGCAATCGTACAAGCATGATCAGAGAATGAAACCTGGCACATTCTCACGTTACTTGCCAGATATTTGCAGTTGAATTCTGGATATATTTCTCTCCGTGGTTACGAAGAAGCCGCGGAGCATTTGGAGCACATGTGCTTCCTGACCTTTTGTACCAGAGGGATTTTGCAGTTGATTACCATAATGTCTTTCATCGTGAGATTCTACTACATTTCTTTTTCTAAAATAGCTTACTTTGCCAGTACTCAGAAGCCCCCATCCTTGTCTGTGGTTTAAGAAAAAAGCGAGTAGATCTTTGCCATCACTGGCAACATTTTTATCTGAAATCCTGGGATGACTCTGGGGTGGGCAAACCACATCGGAGAGCACTTACACGCCTGCTGCCGCTGAGGTCAGTGCCAGCACTGCCACTTACTCAGTACTGCTGCTTCATAATATATCAAACAGTATAAACCAAAATTCAAAGAAAGAGACAGTAATAAAAGATGCAGCCTGACAAGACGGCCTTGTACAAACACATGCTACAGCAAGAGCACCAAGGAATCGAGGAGACAACAATTTGCTGAATTTTAGATACGCTGCACAAGAATGGGAGATTTTCCTCTTAGAGGCAGAATATCAATTTGTTCATTTTGTTTGAGGTTTTAGTCCACCTGGAGAAGGATAATTAAACACTTCACAACTGTCATAATAGTGAAAACAAAAATAATACCATGGATTTTACATGAGTAGCCTGGGAATAGAAAACATTGCGCTCTTCTGCCAATAGAGTAGAAAATTTACTATTATGAGTCAAGAAAACCTGGTCGTTTCAATAATACCCAATTCATGTATTGCCTTTAACTTAATAAATCTTCTTTCATGAAGATAAAATGCCTTCTAAAGTGCACTTGTGAGAGTAATGATTATACCAGGTTTTTTTAGTAGGCAGAAAGGCAAGGTGCAGCTCACTCCAGAAGGACTTCACCTCCGAGGAGCTGAAGTGTGTTACGAGGAGGAGAGGAGAGCTGCCCAGAGAGCAGGCGGCCGGCCAGCAGAACGGCAAGTGAGCCCAAAGTTCAAAGAAATATATTTATCCCGTTCTCCACCTGCATTTTTTCATTCTTTCTGATAAGCTTGGGTTTCTACTTCTAGCGTTCCTTGCCACGAATCAGACTACAGACTGGCACATAGTGTGGTGCTTCGGGGGAAACGGGAATTATCGGAGCATTTCTCAAGCAGCTGTGAAGGGGGCTGTACAAACACATCTGAAGAAACACGCCTTGAGGATTTTTAAGCTCCTGGACTTAACTTGATTTGTTTTAAAGAGATTAAAAAGTACACCGTTAAATTTTGAAATTCTGCAAACCAGGGAATTTTTATTGTGTGCCATCATCCTAAATAAATTTTGGTTTACTGCATTTTCAAAACATACATGAATCTCATGACAGTCTCAAAGATTCAGATAAGCATCATAAATAATATCAAAATTGGGCATGTCATCTTCAAAACAGTTCTTTCCTCTTACTATTGGCAGATTAATAAAATTAATATAAGTGATTTAATTCAATAGACTTTTTAATTCAACAGGCTTTTCTAAAAATCATGCCTGTGGTTTGAAAAACACCTGATAGTTTGAAACAGGAAGGCTGATTTTGTTTGGAAAAACCATTTCAGAAATACCTCTCCCCTTTTTGCCAACAGCAGAATGAACATCTTTTCTTTCATCTTAGCTCGTAGGTGGTAAAATTTCAACTTGCTATGTTTATCACCATAAGTATTTTCCATTTTCTGTGAAGCTACTATCAGAACGTGTAATAAAAGCTATGTAAGGAAATATTGGGAGTAGCAGAGGCAAGTGGAAGACAGGTGCTGAATATAAATTTCCCTAAATAACGTGTCGCCATGACCGTATCAATTAAGAACTCTTCCAGGTCTCATCCAGTGGTCCTAATTAATACAAGTGATGAAATAGCGTGCCGTGGAATTGCAGCACGTGATGGCTGGCGACATCCCTTTGGGCCTTTTGCACAGCCCCAGTATCCTGCATTAACCAAGCCAAGCGAGACGTCCCCGGCCACGGCAGAGACGAGCAGGCGAGGGAAGGGAAGCGGAGGGGCCAGCTCAGGAGTGGGCAGACCCGCGGTAGCGGTGCTGATATGTGTTTCTTCGATGCTTTATCTGTGTGGAAGATGCTTTACACTGATGATGCGAAGGTGACGAACTCCACCGGATGCCCACTCTGTCCTTTGGCACAGGCCGACACGCCGCTTGGGCGGTAACTTTCACGCTGGAATAAATTTTAAAAGGGAATTCTTAATTCTAAATATCATTGCCCAGTAACGTCTTCTCGTCCCAAACTTCTGTCACCCCCTCCAAGTGACAGGCCAAGGCAGCGGGAGGCTGCGGGCGGTGGGATGCCGCCCGGCGCCCTCACACCGGGGCAAGGCGAGGAAGGGGCGCCCCTGCTCGAGTGAAGGAGATGGCGCGTTTCCAGCGCCGAGGGGAAGCTGCTGAAGCGGGGCGGGGGGGGAAGCGGCAACGGCGGAGCGCAGGGACGGGTCGGTCGTTCCCGGCCCGGCGGCCGTGAGGGGAGGCAGCCGCGGCCACGGCGGTCCCGCCCGCCGCTCCTCACCCCCTTCCCTCAGGCGGCGTCGCCTCAGCGGGGCTTCCCGCCGCCATGGCGCGGGCGCGGCCGCCCCCTCCCCGCCACGTCTCGCGTGGTTCGTCGAGAACTCGCCTCGCCCCTTTCTTTCTTCTTCTCTCTCTCTTTTTTTTTTTTTTTTTTTTTTAACCATTTTTTCCCTCTTCCGGGCCGGGCGGCGCTGACTGCTGGGCCGGCAGCCCAGTGAGCGCGGCGAGGCGGGGCGAAGCTTCCCACCGCCTCCTTCCCGCCCTCCCGCCGCCGCCTCAGCCCCAGCCCTCGCCTCGCCTCGCCGTGCCGCCCGCACATACACACACACGCACGCACAGAGACCCGCCCGGCTCCGCATCCCGCCGCCGCCGCCTCGACTCCCAGCATGGTCATCAAGGTGTACATCGCCTCCTCCTCCGGTTCCACGGCGGTAAGGGGAGCCCCGGGAAAGTTGCACCGCGCGGGAGGGCGGCGGCGCGGGGCTGGGGGCGCGGGGGGCCGGCGGCGGGCTCCCCCGGGCTCCCCTCGCCCGGCGGCGGCGGGCCCCGGCCGGGCGGCCTGAGGAGAGGCTGGGGCGGCAGCCGGGCTTCGCCCCGCTCCGCGGAGCGAGGGGAGCGCCCAGCGCTGGCGGGGGGATGTGGGCGCCGCAGCCGGCCGCCCGAAGGGAAATGTCGTTTCCTTCGTGATTCCGCAGCTTGTTCCGTGAGTGGGTGAGTTCTGCGTGCCGCTCCCACAGCCGCGGCCGGGCGGGCTCCCCCGGGTGGGGGGCACGCTCTCGCACCCCTCCTCCTGCGCTCACAGGGCGAAGCCAGCAGTGTTTGGGGATTTTTTTGTTGCTGGTCTTCGGGAAGTTTATTTCTCAGTTGTGTCACCCGTCACGTCAGTATTCGGTTTGGAGGAGTTTATTCGGCTTACACCGACTCCTTAATGGTGGCGGGCGTGTGTGGCTGCTGTCCGAGTAGCTGCAGTTCCTTGCCTTGTGGGAATACTGGGTTTCGCTTCTTATGGCCCCAGTGCGTTGCAGGCAGAGCTCAGTCAGAAGACTGTATTTTTCAAAAGGAAAACAAACAAGCAAGCAAAAATACTGGGGGCTTGTGCCTAGGTTCAGGCGTAGCTCAGAGCAGCAGTGTCCTCAAGATCATCCGATTTCTTTTTGATCTGTGTGAAAGATGCTCCGAGTCTAAAATCCAGGGGATTTTGTCACGCTTAGTATGAATGCGCTGGAGAACTACAAAATGCCAGAGACTTAGGAAATGCCAGCTATTGCGGTTAATGATCAGTGACTTTTACTGCAAGTAGATAAAGAGACTAAACTGTGACTCTGCGATGACCTTTCACGTCGCTGTTAGGCTGTGCGCTTCGGGTGCAGGTTCCCAAACTTTCAGGGGACAGTGATGTACAGAAGATAAAAAAAAAAAAAAAAAATCCCTCGCTGAATTCTCCTTCTCCGGTTGAGTGCAGTCACTGATCTACGATCTTCAGCAGATAAAATACCAGCGTTGGTAAGCTTTGCCATTGGTGGCTGTGATGCTGTAACCCCTCGTTTAGCTCTAACGACAGAGGCTGAGCCCTGTAGTGATGGAGTGCAGATGGCACCGGAGTGTGTGCCTCGGGTGTCCCTGCTGTCGCTCTCTTCCCGTGTCGTTTTTGTTAATCTTGATGTCGATGCTGACATCGACGTGCCGATGCTGATTGTGAAAAGCAGGCGATTATCTGATGCTGATCTGGAGAGCGTCTTGAAATCCCGAGTAGTTCATTCATAAGGGGGGTCCAAAGGGATTTCTGCTGGGTATATACAAAATGATCATCTGGAAGGAAAGAAGTGGTCATTAGCAAATTGAAAAAGTAATTCTTTCTTTCTAATACAGCTGTTAATAGGTTTCAAGTTGACTGATTCAGTTGCTATAGATTTTTATCAGTGTCCTCTTAATGGCAGTTATTGATTTCTGTCTGTGTGGTGATACTAAGCTCCAGGGGTGTAACCACCGATCTCAGTCCTGACTATGTTTTCCTGTTTTCAAATCAGGTTTGTACTGATTAGCTTAGTGGTTTCTGCGATGCTGTCTCGTCCTTGTATGGATTGTACATATTACAAGGTTCGATTCTGACTTACTGCTGCCTTTTAGGCTCCTTTGTGCATCCTTGGCTGTGGAATTTGAATGTAACGTTGGCGTAGTCTTTTTTTGTGGAATTTGGGTGTAACATGCACGTAATTGCCAGTTTTATGACGTGTGTGTATATATATCTGTATATATACTCATGCCTGTGTATAAAGCTAGTGCAGCTCAAGTAATCTTGTGGTAATGAGCAGGACTTGCACATTTTTGGTTTACTGAGTACACCGAGGGTGTTTCTGTTGGCAGGGATCAGCCGAGTACCTCACCGGGTGGCTGTTTTCTTTCTAGTACAAGAATTTTAATGGATGTTTCAACCTGAAGTAAGACAGAGAGGCACCTATCCGGAGGGAAGCGTGCTCAGTGGGAATGAGTCGTTATCATGGGTCTTAAGCCATTGGTGAGACAGGCTTTGCTTGGAGGACCAGAGGAGCCTTTCTGGGTGCTGAATTTGAAATAACCCACTCCAGGAATGGAAAATCCACATCAGAGGAGGTTGCTACAGAGAGATGGAACAGAGTCAAAGCTGTTTCCAGCAAAGTAATTGAACTGGCTAATATTGGCCCTGCAAGGGCACTCGCTCCTGCTAAGTCGGCTCTGTAGGCCCAGTACTGTGTCATTTTGGTTTTTTTAAAAGGCTAATTTGCTTGAGTAGAAGCAACACAGAAATAAGTACAAAATCTCCGCCTTCCTAGACAACGACTGCTCTGTGTCTGTAAGTTGGTGAAGCTTTTGTGAGACTCCAGAAAGCAACGTCTCCCACTGAAGGGAGAAGGGGTTGAGATTGCTTCACACCTCACAGCCTGGGGCCATAAGTCTTGGAGATTGCCCAAATTTTGTGGTCTTTTATTGGCAAAGTCATACTTCGTTATGCAGTATAATGTACCACATCATAGTATATAAAATGTTTCCCCAAGGCACTGTTCTCCCTAAAGTTCATATTCAGTAGTATGTATCTGTGAGGAAAAAATACCGTATGAAGCTCACATCTAAGCAAAGGCATTTTACAAGTATGTTTCAAGGGATTTCTGGTGAAGTTCACTTAATTCCCATGTACACGTGTCATTCTGAGTCTGGGCACGGGCGTTGCAGCGCCAAGCGTGACTGCCGAGCTGCCCCTTGACAGGTTTTGCAGCACGAGGAGTTAGTGCTCAGTGTTACCTTTGCTGTCTTTCATTGTTTGCAAAGTCTTGTATTTGTACTTGATGATGGAGTTTGCTTTATGCTCTGTATGGAGAAGGTGACTTTGGTTTGGGGTGGTTCATTGCTATGGTTCTCGTAAGCAGAGATAGCTGAGTATACTGGAAGTTTATAATTAAGGACTCGGCCAAAATGTGATGATTGCAGTCCTGGTCTGGCCTCCTATTTGAATTTCACCCCAGAAATCATAATGTAATAGTTACAGCACCAGTTTCCTGCTGTATTTGGAAGCCTGGTATGGAAAGTTACCCTTTCTCTTTAATCTTTCTCGGTGTGAATGTTGTACTGGTGAGTCGTGGGCCAGGGCAAGGACGCACGGGGGATTGTAATTAGGAAGATGAGCTGTAGACACCAAACGTGGGAATATGCATGTGTAGCTTCCGTCCAGGAGTCTTTCTGCGTGACATACAGTTGAAGTGAACAGTGTTACTTAAGATGAGACAGTGTTGGAGGCTATGAGTTTAAAATGACAGACGCAAATGCCGCATTCAGAAGCACCCAAGCGTTGACTCGAGCAGGGACTATGCAGGCTGTGAGAGTGATTTGACTGTAGACTTCTATTCAAATCCTTCAAGAGACGAAAGAAGGAGAGACCAAAGAGTAATTAGACTCTTGCTCCTGGAAGAAAAAGGATTCCAGAAGGGAAGAAGCTGAATTGCACAAGTCCACTCTGTGATTTTCTCCATTAGTGTTTAGGTATTTTGTTGGTTATTTTGGGGTAAGAGATTGCCCCAGCTTTTCTGCAGCACCAGAAGCACTTGTGTGCCTCTCCCTGAAGGCAGTTGGATTACCAGTTTTATCGATCTCATGTTGAAAGCAGCCAGCTGTTTAAATTCTTCTCAGTCTTATGAGTGTGCATTTGTTGCCAACAACTGCACTGGTCTCGACTGCGGACTTTGCCCGAGAGAATTGTGTTTGTTCATCCGACATCCCCTTGCAAGCTCCAGGAGCATGGACGAAACCTAGAGGCTGTGGCTATGAAAGTGAAGTGCCAGCCCTGGAGATGGTGGGCTGAGCTCTCCCGCATGCTGCTGCCAGCACTGCAGGCCGTGGAAACTGCTGCATTGAATCCCTGGTGTCCAAACCACTCCTTGGAGCCAGGAGCTTCGTGTCTGTGGTCTACAGCCTGTGCTTCCATCTCCCTGAGCTCTCCCCCCTCACTTGTTTTGATGACTGTGTGGGTGGTTTTCCTTCCTTGCCTCCTACTGCGACTGCAGACATGGCAAAAACCAGAGATGATCTCCAGAATCAGTGTCAGAGTCCCATGTTGCACGTCAGACTCGCCGCTGTTTAGGAATGGTTTCGGAGAGGAAAGGAAATTTTGGTTTATTTTTTCATTCACAAAGTTAGGGATGTGGGGGGTTTCATGTTTTTCTTGTATTGTTTTCTCGCTTGGGAAAGGATCTAGGTCTTCTCTCTCCCACCCACTGGGAAAGTGGAAAGAGGAAAGTGGCCTGTGGTCTGGAGAGCGAACATTTGCTCGCAATTACTCTTCTCTTTTCCCCCACATAACCCAGTAAGGCACAGGAGCACTTTCTGATGCTGCTGGGGATATATAGCCAGCGGCAAGTGCTTTTTAGAGCACTGCGGGTTGCAACTGAGGGAGAACAGCTTTGGAGAAGAGCAACTGGAAATGAGCAGAGTTGTGTGTAGCCACCAGTTCTTGTCCCTGTTCAACAGCTCCGGGCTTTGGGAAGGCTGGTGAAGCCGCTTCAACCTTCTGAAGCAATCCCAGTGAAGTAATACATGGAGAGATGGAGATTGTACAAAAAAACCCTTATATTTTGCATTTAAATCCCTCTAGGGCCTTTTTCCTCTGTTTATCACAATAAATGCAAATATTGCCATCCTAAGACAGAATGAGTAAAGTCGGCATGCCTTCTGTTTCTGTGTTGTTTGGCCGCTTTGAGGTTTCTGAGCAGCCGGTGCTTCGCTACACGACCTCCCCAGGGGCGCAGGGCCGTTAGCAGGACCTGGTGGCTCTGTGCTGAGCCTTGCTGAGGGCAAATGCAGCTACAGCAGGGTGGTTCTTTGCATCCAGCGTTTTTTATCAGTGTGTACAATAAGTGTGCTTTGTTCTGCAGTCGCGTTCAAGGTTGCAAATGTGTTGTCAAAGCCCGGATGCGTGTGGTCACATTTGTCATTCCAGAAGCCCCGAGCAGTGGGAGCAGACGTTCTGGAGCTGCTAATGAACTTCCGTTGGTCCGAATGGCGCTGCATATCAGTGCAGTTAATGTGAGGAGAAAACAATGACATGAATCTTTTATAAATAGTCCTGTCATATGGTGCAAGTTTAGGTAAAACCACGCATTATGGGGAAAATAAGCTGCATCTGTAGTTTTAGAAACAATCTCACAAGTGTATATATATTTTTGTGATACTTAACTCATGCAGTTTATATACAGCGGGTAAGAACTGACTTGTTAGTAGGCTTGGTATTGTTTTTTAAACCCATCTCTTGTATAAACATAATATGCATGAAGTACTTTTTTGGATACCCAGTGTTAACCAAACTTAATCTCTCAATAAAATGGTATGAATTGTTCTGAATTAGAGCTCTCGGGATGGAAGACAAAATATGTAACGTGAATCTAGCGAGGCAGTTAGCTAGGATGCGTTCCATCTGCCTTGTGGGTTGTTCTTTTTTTAAAAGTTGTTGTTCCAAACTCTAGAGAAGTCAAATATTTTTCTTAAAATATTACATTCAGATTTTTAATAGAGCCAGAGATTAAATTGGCTGTGGTCGCTGCAATAGTTTTGATATATCAAAATAAAAAACATTCTACTGTGCTTAAATAAAAAGTTTTCTGACAGCATGAGAAAGATGGGAATTTATACTCCGCAGTTAAAGCTGGGAAAGGCTTTTTGCTGAGAATATCTGTAGATTGTATATGCAGGTCTGACGGTTTATTTTGAGATGGTGCATCAGGATTATGTCTGACTCATGCACTGCTCGGGTAGAAAAGGCTGACTTTGGGCAGACGCTGAATGCCGTCAGCTTCCACTGGCTTTGCCTGAACCCTGAACCTCAGCACTTCTCAAGATATGATCCATACAGTGTCATGCCAGCGCTAAGCACTTGTGCTTTTTCACTGAATATTTGTAGAGTTCAGCAAGTAACTTTTCTTGTCCTGAGGCATTAAAGTTACACTCAGAAGATTCCTATAGAAGTCAGTGAATTGGCAGGCGTGTAACAAGCAGAGGATGCCAAAAACAAGAGTCTCTGCAATGTTATTCCTATTCCTCCCAGAAGAGGAGGAATTGAGGAGAGAGGAGACAAATGGAAGTAAACAAACACCGATAGATTTCATCTGTTCAGGCTCAGAACAGAACTAAAATATCCCCCTGTATGATAAAAAGAAGAGCTAAGGGTGCGTCACTGTCATAGCCAGAGATAGATGAGCTCTGCCTTACGTAGCTGTTCTTCATGCTCACCAACCCTTGAGCTGCTGCCCTGGAACCGCTGGTCTTAGTTCCTGGCCCTAATTAGTGATCTGGAAACCTGGACCAAATCCACAACTTATATCAATATTAGGCTATTCAAGAATGTTTCTACTCAAACATGAAAATACAGCGTTAACGACATTTGTTTAACCCCAGTCATATTCAGGGGAGACCTTCAGTTTATGATTAGATTTAAAGTACTTTTGTTGGTCAGATATTTAATCAAGCCTGAAAGAGTTTTAATCGTAATGCTTATTTAACTATTATTTGTCCCAGAAAAAAGCTTCCGTCCGTGAGCACGTCCTTTCCAGGACAGCACCTCCAACTGACTGTTTTCTGAAGGCCTGTTTTCTGAAATATTGGGAAGGTGGTAAAGTGAGACTGAGGTTTAAGCCCCCAGAAGGAAACGTGACGGGTTAACATCAAACTGTGGGCTGACTAAAGTTAATGCTGTCTGGATCCAGCTGAAGTAGTCTTCGCATCCTGACTTACAGCTTCTTCCTGTTGGGCTTAGTTTCCCCTGTGAGAAGTGGCTGTGGTGATTTGATTTCTTTAATTAGCTATCTGAAGTTTAGTTTTGCTGGGGCTCTTTTTCCATAGGTGAATACTGCCTTGCTTTAAATTCTAAAGGCACTTGAGTGTAAAATTTTAACTATTACCTGTCGAGAGACCTATTGTTTGAATTGCGGTGGTGTCAGAGTGAAGAAAGGAGTCAAAGGCAGCAGGGGTTTAAAAAAGGATCGTGGGCAAATCTGGAAGCTACAAGCTATCTTCCTGTGCTGGACAAATTGATGTTATTCTTTGTTAGACTCTTTCCCAGCAGACACGTGGACAGAGACAGAATGGGGGGAAGAATCAATACACTGCCAGAGAAGAAAGCCGTGCCTCACAGCTGTGCTACCTGGAGCAGCCACTGAACATACGAATAAGGGCGATCCCTTAATATTGCATCCCTGGGCTTCCAGAAAGTTTTGGACAAGCTTTGGCCAGGTTAAAAATCTTTTTTTCGTAAAGAAACTAAGCTGCTGTTTGATATGAGGAGAGGATTTTTTTTTTTTCTTTTTGGCTTATATCGTTGGTTACACACCAGTTGTATAACCCAGATAACAATCAAGTCTGGAATGTATAGGCCACTTTTGCAATATGCAGAAGACACAAGGAGATCCTACAGAAGCCTGTACCCTAAGCAATCCGGAGAAAGAATGAAGTGACAAGGCTGTTGGTGAAGTGAGGTTGCAAGAGCAGCCTCCTGTACCTGTCCTGGGTGGGAAAGCGGGAAGAAACAATCGTTGTCGTGTGCAAGAGTGAGGTTTAAACTAACCAATACTGTTTAGCAGCGAGGTCTTGGAGCCGTACTGGGTAATTCTATAAAAGTACCATATTAGTAGTCATAAAAAGCAAACAAAATGTCAGGAATTCTTAGGATGGGAGAGAGCAAAGGAAGAAACCAATGCCTCTGTATAAATCTGTGGTGCATCTGTATCTATAGCAGACTGGTACAGCTGTCTTTAAACAATGTTAGACAGTTAGAAAAGATACTGGGTAGGGTGAGGTTAATACTGTACGAGGAATAACCAAATAAGGTAGAATTCTGCAGCTGAGAAAGAACTGAAAAAGTATGAAAAGTAATAAAGTCATGTTGGGCATGGGAGAACAAATAGGAAGTGATTATTCATGACTTTTTCTAATGCAACAACTGGGGGAGAGCAAGTGAGACTAGCAAGTAGCCGGTTCAGAAGAAATGAAGTACTTTGACAGCGTGTAGTTTAATGGAGAAACTCACTGCTGGAGAACATCGCGTATGGCAAAAATTGCATGGGCTCAGGAAGCAACGAGACAAATCAAGGGGGAAAGCCTATTAAGCATAATTACTACACCTCTGACTCAAAAATGCGGATTATTGGAGTCTGGGAAAGTATAACGTGGTATAGCCCCCTGCGCTCAATCTGTTGGCATGCTCTTCCCTGGGATCTCTGGCCGGTGGAGACAGGATATAGGGGTAGGCAAGTGTTGGATCTAACCAAATAAAGCTGTTCTTCTGTTCTTGGATGAAATTGGCTCTGCTCCCAAATTATGTTAACAGTGTGCGTTTAAAAATTTAAGAACATGTTGCCCAGGAAAAACGTTTGATGGAAAAGGTTAAAGAATATATGTGTGTGTTTGGGATGTGTTGGGTTTTTTTTAATTTGGTAGTTATTACAAACGCCTGCAATTGTAAAAGTATTGGAAGGCTCTGGACATTTAGGTGTAACTAGAAATTTCCTCTGAAATGCAAACAGGTTCTGTATCTGTTTTATATTCAGACATACCAATACGACTGAAATCTTACCTCTCTCTGCTTTGCAAATTCTGAGATGCTGTGAGAGACTGTAGATATGAGAGGAACTTTTAAATATATTTGTCCCCTGTATCTTAGAAACCGGGGCAGGGGGTGAGCAGGGGGGGAAGCAAAAGTTTATAATAATTCTCCTCTTGGTTTGCTTCTGAACAACTGCAGTTTGGTTCAGGAGCCGAGGACAAGGCTGTAAGAAATGTTATATGAAGCTATTTGTTATGCAATAGATGTTGGCAGGCTCAAAACTTTCTGTTGAGAGATAAACACTGAAATCTCAAGGTTTGGACATTGAATAAGACTTTGCATAGGGAATACTCGCCATGAGATCTTCTGTTTTACATGTAATGAAATGCATGGTGGGGACCAGATTGGGATTGGGGTGTTGGTAACTGGAGGAGTCAGCATGAAGCAAGCTCTGCCAGGTGACGTACAGCCTCTCTGTCGAAGGTTTGAGTTGGTCATTGTGCCCGGGTGTGACTGGGGAAGGGTTCCCATTAATCAAAGCTGAAATGTCACTCTGTTTTCCTGGCCTCTTGGGCAGGGAGGGAGTTGTGAATGAGCTTGCAGGAGTGAAGACGGCTGTTCTTCGTGCGTCTCATCGCTGGTCACAATCTCAGCATTTCTTACGTACGAAACATCAGCATTTGGTGATACGGACAGCAGGTGATTCCAAAACCAACGTCATTTTGCAGCATGAACAGCAGATGCTGGCATACATCATGTTTAGACCTAGGTGATAAGGTAGGTGTATCAGAAATCCCTACTGCCTCAGGCATAGGTCAAAATAAACTGGCAAAGCCCAATGTAAACAGAAAACAGGCAGTCTCTGGGGAAAATAGTAATAGTTTTCACATAAAACCACATTTTTATGAGAGTAGTAGTTTCCAGGCAGGTTTAAACAGCACATCTCTATTCACCTCATGGGATGTGCTAATGTCACTGGGAGTTTTGCCATGGACTGGCCATGCCAGGACAAGATTTTACTCCTTAGGAAATACTTAATGCTGCTTATCCAAGATCATTCCCGTGTACATGTTGCAAATGTACTCGTTCAGAGCAGCAGCTGCAGAGCAACTGGCAGAACGGGAGAGGAGCAGAATAGTTCAGTGAATGAATTAAAAATATATCCCAAAACGTTCTCAGTGGACATGGATAGAAATGAAGTTCAAGTGAAGCTGATACATGGATAAAAGATGTAGGATTTTTTTTTTTCCCCTAAGCAGGAAATACAATATATATGAGTAGAAATAAAAAGATAAAAAGGGGCAGGTTTGCAAAATTACTTGTTAGTGACCTGATAATCCTGATTAAGAACTGGAAATTCCTTTCCACCCTGTTTTGCAGATAAGCAAGTCTCATGGTTCTGGTTGCTAAGTCCATGAAACCTTTGTACTTGAGCAATCTTTCTCTAAATTTCTGTTTCCTTTCATCACATTAAAATGTACCAGGAGGCAGCTGTGAAAGCCTCCGTTTTACCCACAGAGGACTGAGGTTTGAGTTGTGCATGCTGTGTAAAGATTAAAGTAGGTCCATAAAGCTGTCTCAGATTGGAATGTTCCTTCCAGGAATTTACACCTGTATAAACTGAGGAGCAGCTGGACAGACAGCTATGTCTGCCACACAATGATTTGGGACCAAAATTAGCAGCTTGGAAGGCGTTAGGATAGCCATCACCTCACACTGCCAGCCGTCGAGCATTAGGCTGAGACTGAAGTACATCAGGGGAATGAAGCTATTTTGGCTGCTTGCCCAGGCCTGGAGGACTCCATCCTACAGCAAATAAACAGCTGGGGGACTTAATCTTTTAAAAAACAAAATGCAGTGTGTATTCGTCTTAGTTTCAGATTGTGGTATGCAGATGCTAGCTTGCAGGGAGGCAGAAGGAAGCTTGTGGCTTAAAAAAAAAAAAAAGATACCATGGTGACAAGAGTGATCTAAAAAACTTAGAAAAGACAGTGGCTGGGGGGTTTGCAAAGTGGCCTTTAGGTCGTGGCTCTGTCGGTGGCTGTGCCTGCCACCGAGGCGTGGGCAGCATCCGGATCAGTGCCCTTGGTCCGGGGTGGAAGGTGGCACTTTCCTTTGGGCTGCAGTGGTGCAGTGGGTGAGAATAGCTTGTTGATGGGAAGGACATTACTGTGTTGGAAAGTGCTGCATTTTTTTGTGATTCCTGTAAAGAGCGGCTTCAGGATGTCTTCTGAGAAGTCCTCTTGAGAGCAAACTCCCAGGCGTTGGCCTTCCTGGCTCTTGCAAGCAAAAGTTGGCCAACTCCTGTGTTGCTTCAGCTACCGAAAGAATTAGAAACTGCAATGAGGCCAGTTCTTGCGAGCTTTCTATTTACCTCCCTCTCTCCCCCCCTTAACGACACAGCTTCCGAAGTGACAATATTTTGTCCAAGTCTGCACTAAAATAAAGCGGGGATCTGGGGCCCCCAGGATGATAGGCACTTGCAGTCTTACCCAGGTAAATTAACTGGTCGGAAGGCTGGTGCCAATAGAGACTGTTGTCCGCTAAACCTTTCATCTCTGGGATGCTTTGGTGTGGCTGTCCTGACCTGCTGTTCTATCTCAGTAGAGCCTGATTCTTTTTGGAAAGAGGAGGAAAACTTGTATTTAATCCATAGCTTTTCTCTTAATCGCCTCTTCCTTTGTATTATGATATTTAGGTATTTTAGTTCAGGAAAAAAAGCTTTCTTCTCTTGAAAAAATTTATTTGTTTTAGAATAGCAGTCATCAAAAAGACTGTTTTGCTAAATAATGTCTGTTTTAGACAAGTTCTTCAACGATAGAAGGTAATCCAGAACAGAAGCACCTGGATTTAGCATAGGATCTCTGAGGTCATATTGTATTTCTTCTTAAAGTAGTTTTTATTTAAAGTTAATAAATGCCTGGCAGTATAAAGGCAGTGAAACAGCAATTAATGCTGTAAACTTTTAGGTTTGTCAGTTAATTTAGTCTCTCTGTGTGCTAAACCATACAGGAAATAAACATTCTTTTTATTGCAAACCACAGGAGCCTCCTGCAATACCTGTCTGCCCGTTTAACTCCTTTCCTAACCATAGTTCAGCTCTCATGAGGCAAACAAAACAAAAAATGTTTTTCCTCTCTGCTCTCTTTGCTATCCAGGGCTCCTCATCACCAGCATAAATCCACAGATTCTGAAAAATAATTACATTAGCAGCTGTTTCAATAAACCCCCCCCAAACTGTAGCCCTCTGCTGTCTAGGGTGCGTGTCGATCTAAGGCTATCTTCTCAGGCTACTTCCCTGGTAAATATTAGCCAAGTGCTGTGGGGACTGGAGCTTCAGGGTGGAACGAGGTGGGATCTGTGCTGTTTTAACTGATCTAACATGACAGCCGGGAGTTTTCATAGGGTGTAGTTGCTGCCAACATTGCATGGACTACTAAGACCTGTCCTGGAGCCCTCTAGCAAAATGAAGGTAAAGGAGGAGTAATTTGTCTCGCTTTCTGAGAGAGGCTGGCTGAAAAAAACAGACTCAGAACCTGACAACAGCGGTGAGGGCCAGACTTTCAGGACTAAAGCCCTTTTTAAAGCTTCCAGAGCAAGTAGTCACGTTTTCAGTGGCACCCTCAGTGCCTTTCCCCCATTTTTCTCAGCCACACTGAGAACTTTTGAATATCTAGGAATATGTCATGTTCCAGAGAGTTTTCCACATCTCTTGTGATACTGAGCCTGATGATCTTGTTGGAGATCAGTCTCCTGTGTGTTAAATTGCATTATAGTCAGTGTGTAAAGCCTGTCTATGAGGCTGGGCTGCTGTATATTTGATACTGTTTGTAGGAACAGCCAGAAATGATCCCTAACCCAAATAACGAAGTAAATAAGCAGTGATTTGAAAAAATAATTATTCCTGCCAACTAACAGCTTAGGAAAGGAAGCTCTGAGAAGCAAAGGGTGCATTCAGAATTGTTCAAGGAGTCTGTGACAGAGGTAGCTTAGACTTAAGAACTTTTTTTTCTTCCACGTAGCAAAAGCTCCCATTTCCCGAGACTGTTCCATGCCTCAGATAAGAGAGTACAGCAGAGAGACTGAGGCGAGATGCTGAGGCTGTAGAGACACTGGCAATACACGGAGCAGTCGTGCCAGGAGAAGAGGCTGTTGCTGGAGGCTGCCCTCCGCTCAGGTCCTCTCCGAGTTGCCTGTTGAGCATCCCACGGCCGAAGGCGGGGGTGAGCACAAACAACTTCACCTTCCATCAAGGCTAACCCGGCTGGCACCGCCTGGAAAAGGGGACACAAAGTGGTGACAGAGAGCCCATGTCCTGGCTGATGGGTGGGGAGGGGGTGGCTGTGGGGCTGCTCCCAGGTCCGGCGGTGGCGGGACGGCATCTCCTCCCTGTGGGGATGGACCAAGTGCAGGACTTAGTACTGGCACTAACCCGAACAGCTTTGTTGGTGTTCCAGTGAGAACATTGCACGAGGTTTCTTGAAGCTTGCAGTTCTCTGCTGTTCTGCCTGAGTTGTGCCAGGCAGCTAATTCTGTGAACGTCAGTAATGATTAATGAGGGAAAATTCAGGAGCTGTGGCAACAGGTTCGTTGGTAGATTTCTGCTTTCCTGCGAACCATAAACCTTGCTCAGATAAATGGAGTTGCTGGAGATGCTCTGGCTGATACACCATGAGTTCATTCCAAGCCCTGGGGCAGTTTTTGTTAAGCAGGCGCTCGGGTTTGCACTTGTTCTCCCAGGTAGTCTTGGAAGCCAGGTGATCGCTGCAGGATAATGCAATGTACGTTTCGTTCCTTTGTCTGCTCTTCCTGCCACTCTCATGTTCGTGATGTTCAGGAGTTATGCTAGTTTTAAACTGATTTTTGGGAGGAGTGGATGTGTTTGTTTTTATTTAACCCTGCGTAGAGTTTGGATGCTGTGGCTAGGTGCATGTTAGATGTCCAGGCAAATGCAGCCTGCCAAGCTCCAAGTCTGCTGCAGAGAACAACTGTGCGTAATAAATGAGGAGTTCATATTCTGCTGCTCCTTATGCTTTGTTAACGGATAACCGAGATAATGGAGCCTGTATTCCCGCAGTAGGAAGCTGTCTCTCTGTTGGTTTTGGACCAGACAGGCAGTTTTCAGGCTTATGAAAGTCAAATGCCACAAAATTGACTTAGAAAATTGCCAAGGGTCAATTTATTTTGTATTGTAATGGTGGTGTTTGCCTTTTGATTATGACAGTTCCGGGTGCTGCGATGGTTTGTGGACGGTGTCAGTGCATGTGGTTAAAACTATGGCTTTGCAATACATCAGTGTTTCTTTACATTCTCATCTAAAACAAGACAAGGGGAGGCTTAGGTCTGGCAGCTTGATTTTGCAAGATGTATTTATTTTGGCTAACTTCAGTAGTCTGGTCACAAAAGTAACTAGAAAAAAATCCTGATATGCAAGTATTGGCTCTTGCAAATCCTTCCTGTTGCTGAGTGAAGCAAAGGCCTGAGACAGGGATGGCCTGAGGCCGTGGTTTGATATATGCTTTCAGTCGGTATTGCTGCTGGGAGAGGCACTCCTGCACCCTTTGCCTCGTTTCCTTCCCTGCCCTGTGCCATTCCCTGTGATGGCACAAGCATCCACCTGTCAGCACGGTGAGCTGGGCTGAGGTCCCACAAAACAGTACTGCTGCGTGACTGGAAGAGTTTCTCCGGCTCAGACCTCCGTGTAGCCGTGCTGAGGCATACACTGGTGCAAGAAGCGGTGAATATGTGCTCAGAGACAAGCTTTTGGTGTTCAAGGAGACGGTCTCTTTCCATAACCCTGATTTATGCAGGTTGAGTGTATATGGTCCCAGCGACGAGCTGTGCTTCCCTGACAGTCCCTCCTGGATAACCGTCCCCAGAGCCAGCGCTGGAGGAGGTGAGGTTTGGGAGCAGCCTGGGCAGAGTCCCTGCGCGAGGGTGGGCAGGCTTTTGGTGCTGGAACGGTCTGGGTGTATGAGTTTCAAGCTGCTGCCAGCCAGTGCCCAGAGACATGAGGCTGCTTCAAGTGCAAAGTTCATCCTTAATCAAACAGGGCTCCCGGTGGGGCTGTTTGCAGAAACCATGTGAAGGGAGGGGAGAATCCTGCTGCTCATCACTCCTCCCCGGGGCGTGAAGCCCAGCCTGAGCAGAGAGTTAAGCAGTAGTCGGGCATCCCCCTTGTTTTAAATCAAGCGCAGATCCTTCCTTTTGAGAGAGGACAAGTGTAAGTCTGACACCTCTCCAGATCTGAAACACTTCGCCCAGTGTTCGGCAGTTGGAAGCTTCACTTACATTCACTGTTTTTCTGAGTTCAGGCTGTTAGGGTGTCTACAAAAAGCATGTACGTAGGGAGGTTTGGTGCCTCTTCTAGTAACAGCTCTGGTGCTGCCAGCCCCTTCCTGAGACTTCTTGGGTTTTAACTCCTCCCTTGACCAACTGCTGGGGATCTTGTGTTTCATGTGCGTGGAAATACAGAGTGTAAAAAGGCTTGCTGCCATCCCATGAGCAAACATCTCTAGTTTTTGGCTGCTGATGGAAAGAGATTTAAAATGTTAAAATCTTGCATTAAAATACCTGAAAATGGAAGTTTTTGGCTGCGTGGGGATTGTTTGTTTTTGAAATTCAGAGAAATAATCCCGTTGGGCATTGCTGTCACTTTTCACATAACTTTTTTAAAAAACAAACAAACAAAAAAAATCCCCAAAAAAACCCAAAAAAACCAATCCAAAACCAAAAACCAAGTGAAAAACCCAAAGAAACAAAAAGCTGATCTCTTGATGTACGGAGGGATCTATGTTTGGGGAGGTGACTGATGGTCCCCACAGGCGCTGTACATCAGCCAGCGCAGTGATGTGCTCACAGGGGTATTGGCGTGCCAAGAGCATCACGGTTTAAAAATCCAGATAATATATGGTAACTGTTCATATTGTATGTACATCTTTGTCTGAATCGCATGGTGGGGGGTGGGAGTTGTTGAGGCATCTGGTGCAGCCAAGGCTTTTAGTTCTTGCACTTTAGTCGCTAATGTCAGTCGCTGGCCAGATGTAAAGCTTTCTGTAGGAATGCCACTTATGTGCCGATTGAAAAGTAGTGTTGCGTAGGGTTTGGTAAATCCAGGTTACCAAGGGCCGTGATGTGGACTACGCAGAGATTCTTATTTCTTCTTTTCCCCACAACAATTAATAACCTGACTGTCAGTACAAGTCAGTGTGTTGGGCACAGTGCTTATAAGCAAAGAGCGAAGATGAGCACACGTGGAATGGGTATCTTTGGGTATTCGAACCAGATCACAACAGTAAATTAACTCTTTTGTATTGGAGTTCTGAGTTTTAACGATGTAGCTCCTTCCTCCAGGATGAACTCTGAATGTGTTTCCAGCTGAGGATCCACAGGTAACTATGGAAAACCTTTCCTTAAGAAAAGCAAAACATGTGAGAGAAATGCATGTTTATTGTAGCACAATGAGTTAATCCATATTTGTGATAAAACCTTGAAATAATGCTTTGTATTACTTCTATGCTTCTAGTCTTTTACCAGGCAGTGGCTGTTGTGGAGAAGAGCGTCGGCATCCTGACTTCTGCGTAACTCTGATTTGGCAATAGCGACTCTTTTTAAGCACTTTACAGAATTAATAAAGGCATCTAAAGCAGAGAGTAGAGGGATGTTTAATTTTTATTTTGGGTGAGGAAACACATACCCTGACTAAAGTCATGCTGCATCTGATCTGCGCAGCCATCCAGAACACGCTTGTGAGTTTTGTGCATCTGGCTGGTAGGGTTGTGGCTGAGCTGGACTCTTGGGCAAAACCAGTAGGGTGCTGCCAGTGTGGTACATGAGCCTTGGCAGGCCAGGAAATGCTAAATGAGTGACTGAAGAAAAATATTGGGGAGTGACCAGTAAGGAGAAAAGTTAAAGGAGAATGCATGATGTCACCCTTCTTTTTCTTGTAGCGAAAAGTGAAAAAGATTTGCTTCTGCATTTGGTGCCTTCAGTAGGAAAAGAGGTGGGTTTTCAGCTGACAGAGAACCATTTGCATGCACTGGAACAAAATCTGAACTTTATTAAATGGTACTTTTACACATTGTCTTCAGCTGTGGCCAGTGATAAGATGTTCTGTGTTAGGAACCTGGCAGCACCACAGTAGTCCTTGACAAGCAGGTATAAAAAACTGAATGGATTCACACACACACCCCCCCACTCTCCCAGTGCTTGGATATTATTTGTTAAGAGCCGAATCTGACTTAAGCTGTGATAATACATTGATTCTTGAGGTGCCTTCACAGAAAGTAAACTTAAAACACATTAAAAAGTAATCAAGCCTTCATTAGGCAGTGCTGCAACTGCTGTTTGCCAGAAGCTGAGAAGATATAAATAAGGAAATGTTACTTGTCCTCATATTTGACTAATGGGTAAAGGGAACTGCTTTTAGCCACTGCTGGAGGAAAGTAGCTAAACAGACACTTGATGCGATGCTGCAAGTCAGTTCTGACCTATTTATGGCCTTTTAGTATCTTTTTTATTAGAATTTGACTGTAATAGAGCTTCGGTAGAATTGGCCATATTGCATGTCTGACACAAAACTAGCGACATTGAGAAATCCTGCTGCAACATGAAACTCAAATCCTGTGTGCATTTAAATGAAAGAATCGATGCTATTTGAGTCCGAATACTTTTGACTCTTGATACCATGCAACACTAACAAAGGTGAACTTCTTACAGATTTGCTTCTGTTAACTGCTGGTGTCATTATGCCCACAGCATGATAAAGGGGTTGCTTAATGTACTCCAGCCTCGAGTTTTGCTAGCAGATGCCTACTTTTGTGGGTGCCAAGTGACAAATACCCCAAATCACCACGTAGTGTAACTGTAAAGAGCCTTTGGAATCCTGTTTCTGAGCAGTTGCTTTCCACGACCATTCAACTTGTGTTGCGCGCTGTTTGCAGCGCTGTATTTACACCTCTGCCTGAAGTGGCGTGACGCTGAGTACTCACCTGGATCTCCCCTGGCTAAGAAGGCCCTCTTGGGAAGGAACGCGGTCCCGTGTGCATCCCAGGGTGACAGAAACCAGGCATTAGTGGTATTTACACCATTACCTTCCCTAAACGTGTATCATACTTTACGTGGCACAAGCGTCCTTGCCTTGAGCACACGCAGGGTGTGCTGTCCCACCATTCTGGCACGTAGGCACGTACACAGCGCATGTACACACATATATAGTGCAAAGGCACCATCCAGCTGGGTGCTGAGCACTGACCAAGATGAGGAATGAGCAGACAGCTCAGCAGCTTTTCAGAAACAGTGAGCCTGTGTGGGTAACTTCCACTCTCAGCGCTGTTTCACAGCCAAAGTGCCCAAGATCCTGTATTTAGTGTTCTCCTGTGCTTAGTTTTCTAGATTAGTATCTTCCAAATGATGATTATATGACTTTATTCTTTCCTTTGGAGCGACAGAGAAAAGGTTTCTTATTTTTTCTTAACTAATTCCTTGAACTTCAATAGCAAGTCAGCAACATAGCAGTTAGGAGCCTGCTGAGCAGGCTGCTTTACTGGGCTGTACCCAGCAGAGGAGCTAGGCCTGTGTTACTGGCTGAACTTTCCAAAGCAGGCTAAGGGGACTAAAAGCCAAACTCCCACTGGGAATTTTATTCTCTTTGCAGTCTGTGTCAAAGAGTAAATAAAAGTGAGTGGGACTTGGGTCCATAAGGGCCTTGGGCTCCACTGAGAATCGTGATCCCCGGGACTTTAGTGCATGGAGGTGACATTAAATTTCATGTTTGGTTCTTCTGGTAGGAAGAAACTTGTTGAATGTACTAGGATATTTTGACTTGGGTTTTGTTGGTGTGGGATTGAACAAATTTTTAGGCCTTGGGTTATTGAATGAGTGCACTTACAGTGGCATTATAATCTGTAAGAGAAGCTTTTGTTTTTGTTCTCATGAATCAGCTTTTCCATTTATGTAACTTTCTACGGTTTCTGGAGCACATTCTGGTCTTGTATTGGGAAGTACAGGCTTTGTCCTTTGTACTAGCTATATTCTTGGTTTGTGCTGCAAAATCTGATCTGTGGTGTGGTACCTTACGCCTGGATAATGCCCCACTGCAGGCAGACCACGTGCTTACAGATGTGATGCAACCTCCAGGTTAGGTTGCAAAAACCTTTCTGTAGCCTGGATTTTTCCCCCAGCCTTGCTCTTGAGTGGTGGTCCTTTTGTGTTCTTTTACCCCAGGACCTTTTCCTGCTTTTGAAAAGTGTCTGCCAGAGCCACAAGCGAGAAATGGGAATCGGGTTGCTGATGTTGCTGCGAGCTGGAGCCCATTCCCTCCTGCCCTGGGCCTCAGGCTGGCACGTGGTGCTAATGCAGCCCGGGGTTGGTGGGCACCCGGTGGTGAGAACCATGTCCAAATAAACAACTTTTAAGCTGTTGGGGGCAAACCACATCAAAAGAGGGCTGCTGTAGCAGCTATGCAGGATACATGTTGCTATGCCATGGGCTTTCCCTGGAGGGAGAGATTGAGTACATATGGAGCCCATCTGGACATTGCCTAATTGCTGGGGAAAAGAAAAAAAAAAAAAAAAAGGGCAGGACAAGTACAGCGTGAGCTTTTCTAGCCTCCTGTGTTCGATTTAGGTCGCATAAGCTCATGGTGGTTTTGCTGTATTTGTCTTCAGTCTCATTCCTTACAGACCAGAAACCAAGCACTGGGAGAGAGAATGATGACATTACTACATGTAATGCTTGACTTAAAATAGCTGAACAAAAAAGTGGTTTGAGTTCTGTAATGATAATTGCCCAGACCTAAAAATAGGTAGATGTGCTACCAGGCAGAAAGAAGTAAGAGCGAGACGCGAATCGCTGGGAGACAGGTCAGGGACAGGCTGCAAAGCTCTGATCAAGCAGGTCATTGCTGTAGGTGCCTGCAAGTTGCCCACCCTTTGACCACCATTTACAGCAGAAGGTGGCCACCAGCACCACCAGAACTGGCACCTCTGACTTTTAAGCTAATATAGGGGGGAAGAAAAATCTGGCTTATTCATACGAATAAAACCAACAAAAACACTTCATACAGAAAACCGGCTCCTTGAATACTACAGTAAAAACAGAGGAAACTGATGGAGGCTGGGACCAAGCCTGCTTGGAGGCGTTTTGTCTCTGAAGGGAATCCTGCTGTAGTGTCCTGGGGGTGGAGAACAAGCCTGGGGGGGCCGTCAGGAATCAGTGACATTTAAATGCGTAGCTGAGCTGCCATGCTGTTTGCCTCCCAGTACAACATAATTCCTAGGAGTTAAAATTATAAGCATTTTGCAGCTAATTTGCAACTATTAGCTTCTGCATTAGCAACTCATATGAGGAAGGCATTATCATTTTAGAAATTAGATGAGAAATGTAAAAAAAACAACAAAACCAACACACCCAACTCTTTTTTTTAATTCCAAAAAGTGGCTGTGAATAGCCATAGTGTTAGCCAGCCACAGCAGCGGAAACGGTCAAGTCCTAAAGTCACTGACGCTAGAACATGGAGAATAAACACTGCTGCTAATGGACATACTTAGCTTTATTTCTCCTTGCCTCACTAGTTGACTTCTTGGGCTGCAAAGCAGTGCCCCTGCGCAACCCCCCGAAGCAGGACTGATGCCCGGCTGGTGTTTTCAGCCAGCCAGTTTGCTTTCTTGCAGGGACTCGGGAGGCGCAGTGGGAGTGAGCTGGGGCACGGCGCGCACCTCTCAGCCTGCGGGACACCCTGCAGCAAGTTAATTTGTCTTGGCAGCAGCACAGCATTCCTCGTGCTGCCCCGCTCCCTCCAAAGAAAACCACTTTTTGGGTATTTTCAACTCAGCTGCAGTGAGCGAAAGGGCAGCGCTGCTGGCTGCCACTGGAGTTTGCTGAAGATTTCTTACGCTGCGCTTTTCTTGTTCGCTGTTTAAGTTTGAGCTTATCAATCTTCAAAAGGTACTGAACCGTTTGAAGAACTGATGGTTACAAGTCTGGCTACAAATGGTAGCATCATCTGGGGATTTGAACTTTTTCACTATTCTGTACAAAGCAGATATCCCCTGTGATTTAAAGAATTGGCCCTCTAATGATGAAACAGCTTGTTTAAAATCATCAGTGGCTTAAAATGCAACCACTTTAAAGGTATAGTTACTTTTCCTTATCTAGAACCCAGAGGGCTGGAATCGGAAATGGTAAAAAAGCTTTTAAAGCTGGTTTTGTCTTTAAACTGAGTAGTGTGCGAGATCTAGATGCGCTGTAAGGTGGCGCTTCTCTGTTGTCCTGGTGCTGGCTCTCAGCTGAGAGGTTGGGAGAGGCAGCTCAGGCCACACGTTCAGCAGGAGCTGGATGCCGTAAGTGATGATATAACCATGGCCAGGAACTTTATAGAAAATCTCTTTAAAGTTCTTTTAAATCCTCAGAACAATGTATGAGCCATTTAATCGCATCTTTGGAGAGCAGGGAGGGGAAATATCTGTGCTTTTTTCCCCTGCATGGAGGTCAGGACACAGGACCCCCAGAAGTGGCGGAGAACGCCACGTGCCGAGTGCCAGAAAGGCAGAGCTGCAGCCGCATTATCGGCACGGGGAAGTTTGTTGTGTGATCAAAACGGCAGCACTCAAACTGTAAACTTACTTTGGGTTCCAGTGGTCCATAAATAGATTTCTAAAACATGTCTATTGTCCAACAAGGAATTTATTTATAAACTGAAAAAAATAACAAGACTTAAGAAAAAAAACCAAACCCGTCTTGGCTAGCAGTGTAAACTAGACTATTCTTTTGTATGCGTACGCCTGTGTATACCAAATAAGATAAAAACTTCTTTGATGTTCATTTCAATAAAGCATTTAAAACAACTGTTTCCTTGCAGCGGGGTAGTGCTAAGAGAGCTTACAGTCCTGGCCGGAGCTGGGGATGGAATATTGCCTGCTTGCTGGACCGAGGTCCTGCAGCAGCATCGCTCCTGCCTCCTTTCTGTTTATTATCTTTTGAGGTTTTTTTTTTCAATGAGTAAAGATTTGGAGGAGGAAAAAAAAATTGAGTCTAAAATGTTGAAGCATTTTCTGGAAAGTTTTCTGCCCACTTTGGGGTTAAAGCTCCATTTAACCTGGACTGTGATTTGTTGGAAAATGTCACCCGTCTCTACTCGTGGCAGCTTTGATGTGGTTTCTCTTGCATTACTGACATCACCCACTGATGCGAGTTAGGTCTTAGAACAGTAAATTTAACTTCTGATGCGTATTCAAGTGAGGGACAATAATCCTAAACTACTCATTTTCATAACGTTACTCTGTGCACATGCTCTGTTGAAAACTTAATGTTATGATTGGTTTGTAACTGGAAAGGAGGAGAATCTTCATACACAAGGGTATCTTAAAAATAAAAAAAGCCTGCTAGAAGCATGAGCTTCTAATGTTGCTTGTGCAGATTTTGTATGCAGAAGATTATAGGTTGGTGGTGAGACTTTGCTTAACCTCCGAGCACTTGCCATAAAGCTATTTCTGTCTGCGGAACAGACAGTGAAAGCCAAAACCAAGCAAAAATAGATTCATTTGGTTAAATGATTCCTTTCAACATTATCTTAGGCATGTCAGCAAAAAGTATAATGTTTCCACTCACCTGAGTAATTTTAGCTGGTTTTCCCACAGGAATGCCCCGAGAAGCGTGAGTCAGTGTGTTCAGGCTAAGAAACCAGGTGTGTGTTTTAGGGGATGGGGGGTAGAGCCATCTGTGAGCAAAACTGGCTTTCACGAGGGCATTCTTGTTCCCCCGAGCAGGGCAGCGGTGAGCTCCAGCAGGATGCGGCCCCTCCTCTCGGCAGTACTGACTTCTGCTGCTTCCCACCCCAGCCCTTCTCCTTCCGTCCCTCTGTCTCCGTCCCACCTCCACCCCTGGGATTTTGCCCCGTCAACATCCATCCATTTTGCTCTGTCCCATCGCTCCTGCCTGCAGCCCCTTTCCTTCCTTGCAGTTTGTCTACCCATCCCTGCATTTGATTTCTCTGTTGTTCTTGTGCTTTTGTGTCTATCCACAAGTCCTCCTGCCTCTCTGGTGCTGGTCCCCCAGCCTCAGGACCCTGCTACAGCGACGTTGCTCTCGGCTCCCCGTCTCCTGCGCTGACTGTATGCACGTTCCCGGCTCCCTGCTGGCGCTCTCTGCCCTGCAAAATGTGTCAGGAGCCTTCAGTATAAACAAGGATTTTCGTGTTTGCAAACTGCGGTTAGCTGCAGCTAACGGGCCAAAATAGCTTCAGACGTGACAGTTGTTTGCACAGGACGAGGTGCGGTATCTGGAAAGGCGCTGGCCGGTGTCCGTGCCCGGTGAGGCAACTGGGAGAGGTTTTTCTGGGAAGCGAGTGCTGCCTGTTGACAGGCGCATCCTGAAGAAAGGCTCCTCGCTCCTTCCCAAACATGGGCAGCAGGAACCATCTTCCAGGCTTTTGCCCTGAGGAGAGCGTGTGCCCTTTCGAGTAAGACAGAATACCGTGAAGCAGCAGCAGGCGTCTCTTGCTCTATTTTAGGCACTTCACTCACAGTGGTATTCCACTGCTTGAGATTAATAGAAGTTTTCTAAATAAAATCCCGTAAAATAATGCAGTCTGGCAGCTCGGTGTCTGTTCTGCCCAGTGGTTGGTGCTGTGTTTCTCTGGAGCATTTAATGCTCTTGTGTAATGCTTGTCACCGTGGTCGGAAGACTTGTCTGAGGAGCTGGGAGGAAGACATGGCCTCTTAATCTTCCAACTTGTTTTTTCTCTTTGGCCAGAAAACTAGGGTTTCAAACTAGTATTATGCATCAACACCAGCTCCTTGCTTTTCTTTACAGTTCTTTAGAGAATTACCTCTTTTGACGGACTGCGAACAGCACGGAGACCCAGCTGCCGTGCTTGCCTTCCACACGGCGCCTTTTCTAGCGGAAAAAATAACATTTCCAGCTTTGCTAGCTCTTCATAGACAAACAGAGAGGGTTATCTCCTGTGATAGCCCTTTGGTGCTGTGGTTGTGAACTTTGGGTCTGGTTGTGCTACCTGTGGCTGGAAAAGCAACCCAGAGACTGTCCTTGCTCCATGAAGCTGGGAGAATGAGCAAAAATACAGCAAAACAGGCAATGTGGCACCGTATGGAGAGATGTTTTGCATACACATGTCGAAGAGGAAAACTCTGTTTAAGTTCATCATATGAAATAATGGCACCATAGGGTAGCCAGAGGCATTTTCTTCATGGTGAAGAAGCATCTTAATGGCTGAGACAGTCCAGCCCTGTCAGACTGGGTGCTGCGTGAAAGGACTGGATATGCGGAGTCTGCCTGTGAAGGGGTTGCACTGTGAGGCTGAGCTGAGATGCTGTGAGGAATGTGAGGATGTGTGTATGGCTAGGAGGCAATCTAATAGTAAAAATGATTTAAAAAATAAAGAGACTTCTCAGGAGATCAAAACGCTAATTACTGTCAAACTTAGAGCTCTTGTTTTACATGGCAAAGTGTATAGTTTAATAGTACATTGGGTAAAAGCTTCGTTTTCTTTTTTTTTCTTAAAAATTCTGGGACATGTCAAAGCGTGTTCTCACTAAGCAGCAGATTTTGGACAAGTTAAGGACCTGAGACTAATGAAAACTAGCTGGATCCGTAACTTACAAATGGTGGGGAATGGTTAATTAAAATGTAACTAGTTCGGGGAAAAAAATTTCCACTTATTCCCAGGTCAGTATGTTGCCTTAGATACTGTCCACTGCCAGAGGAGTTTACAATTACAAAGACCTTTCCCTTGTTTTAGTCCTACGGAATAGTTCATGAAGGAGGTACTTGCTTTTTTTTCTTTCCTCTGAGCTGTATGGCATGATGGAGAAAAACTTCCCCTGACTGTTCCCTCCTGCTGTGACCGCTGTTATTAAAGGCAAGGGAAGAAATCTCTTACCAGTAGATTTGAGTCTGCTGAGAAATGGTTTTCTATACAGCCTGTAACATGAATTATTTCCTCAGGGTGGTATTAACTTGTCCATTTTTATTTATTTTTAGCCATGATGAAAATCAGCTAATGCCCAGCAATATTCTTCTGTTTAAGGGTACAAGGGTACTCGCTAATCGAGTTCAGCAGCTCCTCTGCTGACATGCTAGGAGGAATTATGTTGGCTCTTGCAGCCCTGGGCAGGCGGCTTCCCTGCTGAAGCTGGGAGCATGTTTTTCCTCCATCTGGAGAGCAGGGTTGTTCTCTTTGCACTACACTGAGCTAGATGCAGAGGGAGACCTATCTATCCAGTTTTCTTACAAACAAACCACCCCACCCAAGATCTAGTTTAGCCTGGACTGGTTCCTTATCACAGATTGTCGCACAGCCAGCAGCGATGGCTCCAAAGGAGCTGCTAAAGAACGAGTCAATGGATGCTTAAAGACTGCCAAGGCATGGCAATCTCCTCATTGGAGACGCCGGGCTCTGCTCTCCCAAACTGCACCCTTCCAGGGCAACACTTTTCCTACACTAAAACCTCGCACCCTCCCTCCAGCTCCCGGTGCAGCTCCCTGCCCCGTGGGTGCGGGGCTGTGCGAGCCGGGGGCGCAGGCACCATATTTGGCTCTCGGCTGGCTGTGCCCTGACCTCGGCGCTGCTCGCCGGGAGCTGCCTGTTTTCCCTTCACCGTATATGGAGAGGCTGCTCGGGGAAGCTGGTGGCTGACCTGAATTAGAAGCAGTGCAACATCTGTATGAAGCACTGCTCTTGCTGCACTGAGCTAATTAGGTTAAAGCCAGGCCTTTGGACTGGTTTTGCAGTGAAGGGAATAATTTGAAAAGAACAAATTTCCCATTAAATTCCATTTTTTTATTGTTTGCCAGGCTGTGCATGGTTATAATTTCCTTTATGGTGGTAAAGTCATGCAGAGGAAGAACAGAGCATAAGCAGAAGGTCTCTGTATCAGGAAGTCAATAATTCATATGTGACAGTAATAAAAACCACCTTTCCTGTAAAAAGCCAGCACAGTCTTTGCTACACAGATCCTCCTTTTCACTTGGGTGCTTTGTGAGTCCCACAGAGGACAGGCTGCATCAAGTGTGGGTTCTCATCCAGCTGGTACAGTCAGCCCCCCCGAGACTTCTTGAGATGAGCAAGGACGGGGGATGCGGGGTCGCAGCTCTCCAGAGACTATACCTGCTGCCGCTGAAACCTGGAGCAGAGCAGAAGGGCGGGGGGGGGGGGTTTGGTCCAAGGAAACATGACCCAAAATTGCTTTGAGATCTTACCGTTAATGGTGACTTTATGAAATCTCTGTCGGAAAGTCCCCGCAGCGATGTGCATAGCCTACACGAGGAGGACAAAAACCTGGACTCTGGGAAGGGTGGGTTCAGCCTGTGCTTCCAGGGCCATGCAGGAAACAGGTTGTACCTCAAATGTCCGTCCAGCAAACTTCATTGCACCTGAAAAAAACAACGTTCCCCCAAATGCATTGTAAGGCCTGGACAATACAGCCTCTGCAGGGGGATTGCTTGCACCTTTGCTTTTGGTTGGAGACCTTTAAGGTTCACAACACTCACATGTTTACAGGGACAGTGTCTTTAGACTTCAGCCTGTTCAGTTATACAGGAGCCAAGTCAAGGCTCAGATATGACTCTTTAAAAGGTACTTTTTTCTTCCAAGAATTTTCTTACCACTTCCATTTTCAACCTGTTTTGCACCCCCTTGTTTCCACATTGAACCCTGGAATTACATAATTGACAGCAGAAAAAATGGTTTGACTGATTTTGTTTGCTTTCTCTCTCCCCCCGCCCTCCCCTTTTGTGACAGATTAAAAAGCAGCAACAGGATGTGTTAGGTTTCTTGGAAGCCAACAAAATTGAATTTGAGGAAAAGGATATCGCCGCCAATGAGGAGAATCGGAAATGGATGCGCGAGAACGTCCCTGAAGACAGCCGGCCAGCAAGCGGGAACCCCTTGCCACCCCGGCTCTTCAACGACAGCCGGTATCTCGGGGTAAGGGATGGCTCCAGGTCTCCATCTCTTCCCATACCAGTCCTTTTACTCACTGCCATAGTCTGTGCTTTGCTGTTGGGATCAGCAAGAAAGGACTTGGCCAGCTGTATGTCCAAGTGTGCAAACTGCGAAGGGCATGGAAGGTGTTAGATGTTCATCCCTCCTTTTGGGCTTTTAATAATAATTGATTCTTGAATATACCAGTTTCGCCATAGAGGAGAGATTAAAATTTGGACCTCCTGATTCTCGGATCATTGTGCAACTTACTGGAATGAGCCTACCACCACCTTGCAGTGTATATATATTTTTTTTCCTGTGGTTTTTTTTTCCCTCTTATGGCTCTGAAAGTTTATGGGTTTGTTTCTTTTTTTAGTTGTCATGTTCACCATGATTGTGAACTAACACTTCACAGAAATCTGGCACTGTTGCATCAACCTTATGTTCTATAGCAAGTTCAGAGATCTGTTCTGTCTACATGGGGTTTGCCAATATGTGTGGATTCCAGATCACTCTCTAGTCTGTTCAGCTTCCAAAATAAGTGCTCATATGCAGTGATCTCAGCCATGGCCATACATCATTTTTCTGATCCTTCTTGGGATCAGTTTTTGTGCACTGCTTGCAAAATGAAGGCTGTTGTCCACTTACTCCAGTGCCTTGAACAGATTAAAACTCATATTGCAAATACAGTTCCTACTTGTAATTATTTTAATGCTTGATCAAAAGTCAGTTGCCCTGCAGCACTCCTACTCAGCAGACCATGCTTGAATGATTATTAGATTAACTGTTAATTTTATTTTTAAAACTTAATATCTTCTGAAGAGAGCTCACAGTATGCATTCCTCTGGTGCCATGTGTTGGTTTCTAAGTAATTTTGCAGTCTGGTCCTGACCTGCAAAGTCTGTAAGTCAGAACCTGCCAGTTTTGGACCTTTGTGAGGCAATTCTGTGGCTACCGAAAGAAATTATTCTCAATGCACCACGATTTTTTTTTCTTGCTTGTAATAAAAGCAGAACTTGAAACAATATCCACAGTGAGCTAATGTACCGCTTGGCTCTCAAAATTTTACTGACTGTGGTTATGACATGGGAGAAGGTTGGTTTGGAGCGACAAATGTAATGATTGATAGTTGTCTGCAGCTGAAAGCGGAGAAGGGGCTAGTCCCAAAGAACTGAAAGCCTCTGTTCAGTTATCCCTCTTGAAAAACAAACAAACAAAAAAAAAAAAGAAGAGGCAAATCTTTCTGTACCAGTAAAAGTCCAGTGGCAACAGTATCACCTTTCTCCCTTGGTGTAAGCAAGCAGATCACAGTGCAGTTGTCCTGTATCAGTGAAATGTTGCCAAATCTCTGCTGCATTGCTGTAGCTGTGCAGCAGAAAGGGGCTTTACTACGCAGTGGGGTGGGACAGGAAGAGAAAAACCTGTGTGCACCTAGATCTGGATGCTTGCTTATCAGAGATGCTTCTCATGTATCCCCAGCTGCAACCCGTGACAGTTCTGTATACAGTAATTTTGGGGAGAGGAGTATAGATGCTTCAGACCAGTTCCTGCTCTGGGTTTATTTCATCCCCCAAATTTTGGTTGAGGTCACTTTGAACTTTTGAAGTTCAGTCAATTTGTGTAGCTGGATTCAAGCTACTACAGTTTAGCTTTCAGGAAGGTAAAAGTTAATTCTGTGCCCACAAGCTTGAACCTCTATGTCTTTATCTGATCCATCTCAAGCATGAACTTCCCCGTTTGTTTCATCTGATGCGGCATAACTGGCAGAGGAATGAGCAAATTGACTTTTATTGGCCTGTGCACAGCAGAAAGGCTGTAACTGTAGATGCTGTGCAAGTTGGCATGAACCCTGCTCCTTAGTCACAGGCATTCCTTTCCTGGTAGATGCGACGAAGCAGACTGCCGGACTACGCACTAGCAAGATAAACAACCCCTTTGTTATCAAGCAGCCCCAGTACTGTCAACAGAAGGGCTTCAGCGAGGATTTAACATAATCATACACATTTTTATCAAACTAGCACCCAAGTGCTACGTGTACAAATCGAACAATCATTTGACATCCCTGATCTCTAGGCAGCTTGAATCCTCTGTTCCCTGTACTTTCTTCTGTTCCAGCTGCAACAGGCTCTTCTTGGAGCTGCCCCTGCTCTGAACACGCTGCTGTTTTCAAAGAGCGTTTGCTATTTCTTAGCATTTGCCTACCAGACAGACAAGCATGCAAAGCAGCGTGCCCTTAATGGCAGCTCTCTCCCTGACTTCAGCCCGAGACTGAGCCTGCTCTGGGCTGCTGCCTTGCCTTGGGTTTCACAGCCAGGACTCCCGCATCAAAACATTCCCCAGTAAAGCTGGAGAAAGCTGGTACTGTTGCTTCAGTTAAAAAGGGAGAGAAGGAAAGTCATAGCACAGATACATGCTGAGTCTGGAAATCGGCGTGAGGGAAGTATGTGGTAACTCGGACAATGGTGGACTTGCACAAACCTTCTGGGTTCGTTTGGTCAGTGTTTGGCAACTGCTGTTGCTGAGCCACACCGTGGGCTTTTTGCTTGCTCTTTCCTGACTTAGCAGACAGCTAAGCTGTATTGTTTGTACTCTGTACAGCACTGCATTCTGCCTCAAAGATAAACAAGGGCAGAGAAGGAAGCATTGGTATTCCTTTTATTATTTCATTGGTTTTACCTTAATTTTCCTGGGAAGCGGCTGTGCGCATATTTAGAGCAATTGTAGTGCACTATGAGTACAATGAAGAGTGCCACCTGATTTCCTTCGTTTGCATAAACTAATCATTAATGGGAAACATGATGGGAAAAGATGTACTCTCGTTTACAGGTTTAAATTGAACTTTTAACAGGTTTAAGAGATAATGTCTGTGGTTGCACAGTTGCCATTACTAGCCAGTAATTAGCAATGGCACCTGTGGACATCAGTGTTTCTGATGACAAGGTACGGGCTCAGCCCGCTCCTGCAGGAGGGACGTCCGTGCCAGACCAGTGACAGCTACCTTGCTATGGAGGCTGTCCCTCCGGGAAAGACGGAAGCACCTCACAGCAGCATCTTGCTGCTACAGATACTGAAATTCCCAGCTTGTCACTTTTCAGACAGTACAATTTCTATGATATCAGTGCTGATGATAAATATCTGAGGCGATGCTCCAAATTTTGCATTCGGCCACAGGAAGCAGTTTGCTCAGTGCGGGCTGGGTAACATGCCAAACCGAGCTGCGATTATTTCTGACGATTCATACCTCTGTCTTTTGTTTCTGCCTCCCTCTCTGACTCCTGTGGTGAAGGACTACGAAGCTTTCTTTGAAGCCCGAGAGAACAACGCGGTATATGCGTTTTTAGGCTTGACTGCGCCACCTGGTTCAAAGGTAGGTGTGCACATTTCTCGCGGTAAACCACAACCTGTGTTTTATACCTCGTTCTTCTCTGCTCATAGTAGGATCTTTTACGTGGTCTGTGGTTGCCCCAATCACTCTACCTGCTGGTCTGACATTCAGTCTCAAGAGACTGACTTTCAGGCTTCAACATCACAGCGACAGGCTGTTGTCACGTGCTGGTTTGTTTGGAGGATGCTGTGTTCCCTGGGGGCATCTTCCTCCCTCTCCTACCAGAAGAACTCAGTGTTCAGTACAGATGCTCTTTTGGTATCCTCACTGAAGAGCCACCCTGCTCTTGTTTAAGTTAATGGAAAAGCTTTTGTTGCTTTGGAAAGAAGGGCTGGGTCAAATTCTTCACTAGTAATTATTGTCTTCTACCATTTGATTTTTTTTTTTTAATTGTACTCTCTGGGAACAAGTGAATGAGTAGTTCGTATTTGCACGGAAGAGTGCACAAGAAATCTAGATGAAAAAAAAGTCACAAAACCGAAGAATTATTTCAGTTCAGTGAAAAAACTTAATTCATCTGAAGTTTTGATGAGATTTTTGTACTAGAAAATACCTTGAAACCAGAGTCACTGTTTTTGAAATAATGTGGTCTTGCTTCAGAGTAATTTTTTCCTCCAGCTTGTTATCTGAAGCCTGTTTTCCTTTGCCAATTACAAACTGGGTTGCTGCTTTGCGGATGCAATGGGCTGGAATTCTCCTTTTGATTTTGATAGGATAGGACAAGCCTGCTTTATACGTTTCACTTGACAGCAGCAGGATCCTCCAGGTCACTTCCAGCTTTCTTGTTCCGATGGATAAACACGCTGTTTCCTTTCAACTTTATTCATGTAAGAGTTGAGGGTCATGCTGTGCACATCACTAAGGAACCTAGTTTTAAAGGTGGATGATGATCTATCAGTATTAAGCGTTACAAGTTGTGGGTCAGATTGAAACAGTTTTGGGAGCAAAATGAATTTCTAGTAGTAGCTCCACTAATGTGAATGGTGTAGCAAGGAAAAACTCTGCCTCGTACGGAGAATTGCAGAGCAAAACCTGTGATACGGGTCCCTGCGTCATGCGTCGCCGGCGTCAGGAGGTCAGCTGCACACAGTGCGATGGTCACATAAATCTTATTTGAATTTCTTGGAACATCTGCACAGCACTGCACAAAAGAGTATGCAGAATGGAGCCAAGGAGTGAGAAAGCAGCCCTGAGACCACAGGACGCAGGAAAGCCCCTGCATTTCCCCTCATGGCCGAGACCTGGGCAGTGCAGTGGTACTGGAGAGCAGTTGCTGCCGTAATGAATCAGGTCATCTGTCCCTGTAACATTTACGAACATTGCTGCTTAATTAACCTGCCAGATTGCAGAAGCAGTCTGCATGGCTATTACTTGCTCCGATTCTGTCCTAAGGGGTGGTTTTTGAGGAAAAGGTGAGTTTTAAAGGGGAGAAACATAATGCATTCGTACTCTGCTGAATATTCATATTGCTTGCTACGGCACGGGGAGGTGCGTTTGAGCCGATGAAGATAACCTTTGCATAAGTGACCTTGTACCCAATGAATTCTGCTGTTGGGCTGATTTTTGGTATCCATCCCACAATTACATGATGTCAAATCAAGCTGATTGCCTGCTGCTGAGGAGGAGAAACTGATTTGTAGATGCTGAAATTGGCATTTACAGCATAGCTGCATGCAGCTTGGATATGATACTGTAGTTAATGACATTGCGTCTGCGTAGGTTGCTACATAAAATGGAAGGAGTCTAGGATCAACCTGTGTGCTATCCCAAGAGAGGATCTTGACAGCAAACCTCCATTAAATGTCATCGTGAGAGATTTGGAAAGTTGTTTGACTCTGAACACAAAGTTCCAATATTAATGCTAAACAAGAAGGGCTTGGAAGTGAGCATGGGAAATGCAAGTAACGATTTACTGAGCCCTGGTCCTTGTTTGTGCTTTGGGCACTGAGAGTACAAATGGACCTACAAACCCTGGGAAAGGTTGGCATTCAATTTATCTTAAGTATCCCCACTTCAAGCAATATGGGTTTTAAAGGGAGAAGATTTGGTGAGTTAAAGGCGGTGATTAATTATTTAAGGACTGAGAGCATGCTCAGTGAGGGGCCTCAAGGGAGAAATAAGAAAGAGTATGAAAGAGGGGTAATGTCAAAGCTGAAAAGCTGAGCCTTTCCCAGGTAACTTGCAGGACCACGCCCAAGGAAATGGAGTTTGACCTTCAAGACAAATAGGTTAGCATGTTCTCTGAGTTACTTGTACCCATTTTTCCGGGGGATGGGGAAAGTACAGGAATCCTCTCCGGCTTATCACTGCCTGTTTTGAAGAGAAGTACTTTGTCCTTTATTTTCTGGGGCGGGGGGAAGAGCTGGATGTGACTTCTCTAGTGCCCACGACTGGCTAATGGAGTTGCTACAAAGCCAAGGGAACCATCTCCTCTTTGTTACCGTTCAAAGAGTCACTTGCCTTTTAGAGAATATCAAACTTTTTTTTTTTCCCAGGCTTCATAGACCTTTTTAATCTTTCCTTCATTCTTCACCTGCCTTTTCTGCCGTGGAGCGATAGGATGCCCTCGCACAAGCAGCATGGCTGTGCGGTGATGTCCCGGCTCCGCTCTTTGGCCTGCGCTGTGTGGCCGGAGAGCAGAGCACAGCCCGGGAGCGCGGCAGACCTGAGCCAGCGGTCCGAGCGAGGCCGTTCCCACGCCCCTGAGTTAAAAGGCAGCACGATGCGATGCGCTTGGGCAGATGGCCAGGAAACCCAGAGTGATCCCCCATGTCTAAGATAACGGAGATATGTGTGGTACTTCCTGTCCTGCGGACGGGGGTCACCCACTGTGTCCCCTCCCATACAAATCTTACAGGCTTCTTGGAAATTCCCTTCGTAGTCCTTTCTCCTCTTGTTTTTTATTTGTTTAGCATACTGGCTCATGTTAGTGATATTGTTGAGTCTGTTATCTTCAGTATTTCTATGCAGTCACCAAAGCAAACAGCTCCATTGCATAAAAGTTGAGTTTAGCAGATGTCGAACTTTTTCCTTTAAAATAAACCATGCTGTCCACCCTGAAGTGCTGCAGCGAGAGCACTGTGACTCTTCATCTTTTTGTAGGCCATGTTGCTGCTAGCAAGTAATTAAATTAATCTTCAGTCAAAAGTACACTTGTAGAAACCACCTTCAGAAAAAAACTCCTTTTGTATTTCTTCTGTCGTCATTCTGTTCCCATTTGTGACCACCTTACAAAGGCTGAAAGAAGACTGAAAAATGCAGGCTATTGTTTTTTAATGTTCCTTCTGAAACATACTGAGAATTGTTAGAGGTTAGCTGGTATGTCTGCTAAGCTGCTTCAGCTGTTCCTTCATCTCCGAAGCTTCGTAGGAATGTTTTCGTGTAGCCAAAGGGCACCAGATCTATACCAGGTCCCTCGAGGCGGCGTGGGTTGGGAGCCCTGGGCATGGAGAGCAGGTGGTGGGCAGGAGCGGTTCCCAAGGAGCGCGTCCCCGCTGGCTCGCTCCCCCCCGCAGCGGGGAGCCGGGATTACTCAGCAGTACCGGTGCCAGGACAGACCTGGTGCCAGCCCCGGGACAGAGCTCACGTATGGGTCTTCTGCTGGAGCAGCTCCCAGCTCTGCCTGACTAGAGTCTTGCAGGCTGCTCTGATCACCCTTCTGGCAGGCAGAAGCTAAACGCTGGCTTTTGGTCATTTGGTAGGGTTTAGTTCAGAAAGGAAATGATTACGTCTCTGCTGAAACCCTTTTTTTTCTTTTTTTTTTTTTCCCTTGATGTGGAGACTTATTAATTAAGAAATCCTTTTCCATTTAAGCGTAGTTCTTCAGATCATCTTTGATCTCTAACTAGTTCTTGTGTCCTAACATGAAATCAGGGATAACTCATCATATCTGATCTTCTTTTGTTTTAAACTTTTATGGTCAAAACTGGTCTTGGGCACAGGGTGGAATACTCCTGCAGATCCTACTTGAGCTAGCTTAGAACTGGAGTTAAAGCCAGCACTGTATGGGGCTTGTTTTGAATGTCATCGTAGGCAGTGGGGACTCTCTTCGTGAGCTGGGTTCAGCACTGCTCGACACTTAACCACATATTGCTGCATTTTTGTGATGTCGTATGTTGGTGCCTAACACAGGTATGTGTAAGTTGCCGCCTGTCATAAAGTACTAACACATGTAATTCTGTTCTGCTCTTTCAGGAAGCTGAAGCACTGGCAAAGCAGCAAGCATGAATTTCAACTGCCTTAAACGTTCTGTAAAGGGAATTTCCACAGCTTTTTATAAAATAGTACAATTGTCTCTGCTTCAAGAAATGTAGATGTGATTTCTGACATTTGATTGGTGCTTGCAGCATTCACCGTACATAATACAAATTTGAACACAAGATGAAAATGTGAACGTAGGAGCATGGCGTGTATTATTGCAAAGTTGGAAGCATAGGAAACTGAAGCAATTAGACATGAATGATTTTCACATAGTTTAAACCGTCTTGGCAATTTGTTCATTTTGTGTAAACTTCAAGAAACTATTTTAGTACTAACAATACAGATGGGGTTACACCTAGAGATCCAACTATTTAAAATACAGAAAACAAACAACAGTATCTAAAACCTTGTCCATACTAACTGTAGTGCCTGAGTTGCCTCAAAAATGTTACTGAATGACACAGTAATTTTTCAGTGTCTTTTCTGGTTTCAGATGAAATTGTAGGTGGTATCGTGTAGTATAGCCATTGTAGTCACCTTTGAAAGTTGTGTTTGTTCTTTTGTAGAATGGATATTTAAGATTTGTATTGTAACGCACTGTACAGATGATAAAAAAAAAAAAATAATGCCATGTTATTTCTCATTGAAGTGATCCGTGTGGGCTCTTTTGACAAAGAAAAAGGGATTTGGGCAATGGACAGCCTTTCCGTCGGCAGGTTCGTCACACAGCTGCCGAGGCGTGACTCGGTTACACGTCTGTGTGCAAGATGCAGTGCACCTTGGTGAAGTAGGCGCGAATTCCCAGGCAATGTTGCAAATAAGCCAAAACGGCCAGAAATGGCATTTCCTTACCTGTGTAAGGGTGAAAGCCTTTAATGTATTTCTCTACAAAAATACCAGTTCACACTGCTTAGAGTATTAGGCATCTTATTGCATGTGCCAGTAGTCATTAGATTCATATAGTATTTTTTCAAACGAGGAAATAAATGTTTGAATAGCAAGAACTATTGTAATAAGCAAGACGTTTTTTCTTTTTTAAGGTTTAAAAACTTTTTCTCCATTGTTATTGCCATATCATGAAGCTATTACAGGAATTGCGAATCTATTAAAGTGTCTTGTATCGGTGAATTTCCGATGTGCAATATTAACCCGTCTGTTCTCCCAGTGCTCATGAGATAGACTGCATTTCTTGGCCGTATTCTGCAAAAATATAAATAATTGCAAGAGCCCTGAAGGATAAGAAACAGGTTTAAGAAGTGTGTGGGTAATTTAAAATGCATTTTGCACCACATAATGTACTTAACTCCCCAAAAGCATCAAAAGACAGTAAGAAAGATAATTAGTCCTTGCTGTAGAGGATCATTCTAATAGCTCTGCATATGCACGTTTTGATTTTCTTTGCTTTATGGAGACAGAGAAACAGGTGGTACAGATCAGCGAAAGGCTGCAGCTTGTCATCGCCGCGCGGTTATTTTACACTGATGCTGTAAAATGTGTGCAGTGCTTTTTAAATACTTTCTGGAACGGCTTACAGTTCATAGTTTTGAAGCCTGAAATTAGGAACAAGATAAAAGTAAGAACTTACATTTACAAAGATGTTCTGAAGTACAGGAATTTAAATACTTCCCTCACCAGGTTTCTTTGGGGCTTTTGTTCCGTTCGCTACAACCGATGATTTTGTTAACGTCTGTTAAAAGAGCACTGCAGCTACTTGCTGTGGTTGGAGAGGAGCTCTGCTTCGAGGGAGCTCACGATGAAACCTCCGCAGACGCCCGAGTGCGCAGGGTCTAGCACAGAGCCGAGGTGGTTAAAGTGGTATTTCATTCGTGGTTTATCTTTTCTGATTTGAGAGCCTGGGAGTTAGTTTGAAGCTCGTCCTTACAAAAGCAAGCACAGTATCAGAAGGCGTAGGGATAGATGAGTGTTGCCTTACCCCCAAGATTAACACACACATTTGTGCTTTTTCATTAACAAGCTTTGTCAGTAATTCCTGAAATTTTGTGGAAGTTATTTTTAGGATTTTTTTGGGATGGAAACTTGGTTATGTTTCACATCCAGTCTCCAATTTTTGTTGTTCGCTATGATTTCTTCTTTCTGAACTGAGGCGATTTTTCTTTCTTGATATTGGCCTAATCTTTGTGTCTAAACGGGCGGTCAAGTTTTTGAGAAGGTACGTAAGAATACTAAGTGAAGCCTTGTGAAGAAGGTGGAATTTGACACGCAAGTCGCTATACTCATGCCAATTTGCTGCGTTTCCTGTGTAAGGAAGGTATGGTGTAAGTTTTGTGAATTACGGCCATTATTTTGGAGAAGCTGTAATTGAAAGTCGCTGCCAAATTCTGTCAGTTCAGCGACCCAAAACATTCTGAAACGAGGTCAATCTCTGTTTCTGACAGGGAAGAAAATTGCCAAGTTAAAGAAACAAAGTCACTTCCCTCGGCTGGTCCCCCACCCTTGCCATATGGTAGCGTTCAAACCATATCAGCATTCCTAAGAAAGCTCTCTTGAGACAGACTGAATTATTTCTTTGTCCGGGGAACAAGGCACCAACACAAACTGAAAAATACTGAAAATATCTCTTTGTTGTGGGACTGCGTGTAAAAACTCGCATTCATTTTGATGCAGATATCTTGCATGACCTTAGGAGTGCTAGGAATCTGTTGCCTGTATGCTGTTTTTCTGTTTCCCATACCCGTGTTAGGTTAATGATGGGCGCAAGAACTGAATTTGTTCATTTCTTGATCTTTTTTTTTCCTATGTAGAAGGCAGGCATTGAGGATTTAACCTGTATATTAACCATTCCTGTATCATTCCAATAAAATTGATTTAGAATGCTTTCTCACACGATTGACTTGTTTGCATGTTTTGTTCACGGTTTGAAGTGGTCCCGTAAGTTGAAAGAAGTGGAGTTTTCAAGTGAAGATACTGCTTTATTTTAAAAGTACAAGATCCATACAACGCAGTGAACATAACGCACCCGCTGCTGCTGCTGCTGCATGTGAAGTCTGGTGGGTTGGATCTCTCACCTGTTGCAACTAATGGGTTTTAATTACTTGGGATACACCTACACACAATCGACTTTGGAGGCGCGGGGCGGGGGGTTTAGGAGAGCACTGAATACACGTCCTAATTAACCCGCTTTCCCACTCTTTCCCCAAGGCGGTTACAAATTGAAAGCGGCCAGGGCAAATCAGCTTCGCCCCGTGCCTGTAGCGCCTGCCAAACAGTCTCGGTTGCTTTTTTTGCAATGCGTAATTAATTAGCTTTCTGCTGCTCGCAGCGGGGGAACTAGGTTATTTAATATTTGTGTTGCCAGAGGGCGGTGTAGGATAAATTTTTAAACCAAAACTATTCATTTTTACCTTGTTTGCCTGGTAGATCCAGCAGGTACTTTTTTTAAGCTTTACGTGCTGAGGTTTTGCAGAAGATCTGTAGAGCTGCAGAAGATGCATTCTCAGCCCCTAAACTGCGCTAGGATCTGCCCAAACCCCAGACCAATTCACGTCCGCTAAAGGAAACCAGTGACTTAATTCTTTAAAGAGAGGTTTGCGAGGAGGCTGCTTGTTTGCCATTTATAGGATCAAATTTTTCTGTCTGAACAACTAAAGCACAACTGAGAGCCGTCAGTTGCACTGACGTCTTTTAATGGTGTTTATGGCTTGCCTCTCACGCTTACTTGCCCTTCTTTAGTGTCTTAAAAAATGGTCCATAACATAAGAGAAAAGGGCTTCTGACACCATTTCTAATTACAGGGAATCCCATTGATTTTTCCCTGTATATTCTTCACTTCCATAACCCAGAAAAATCTCTGGTTTTCTTGTTTGTTTATAAAAAGTCTTAAAATACCAAGTTTACATTCATTAATGTAAAGCTCAATAGAAATAGTCATCAAAAATATGTTTAAAAAACCAACTGCATTTGGGCATACAACGTTTACTTGCTGTTTCAGGTTACAGTGGTGTGCACTGTAATAATAAACTTTTCTACCAGTTAATGTGGGATTTTATTCATTTCTCATTTAATATTCTTAATCCGTACATCATGGAAAATTCCGTAAAGTCCGATTATATCTTTCAGCTCGTGTTGCACGCATTTCAAATACCAGAAATGTCCTGCAATACAAATGCAAGGTGTGCATAGTGGAGACAGGTGCCTGCTGGTCTCTTTTTGAAGAGACTCCAAGCAGAGAGGCAGTTCGGGCGAACTTCACAAAGACCAAGCCCAGAACGTGTTAACGTGGGGCACAGTTGCAGTCAGCAGAAGTAGGTGAGTAAATGAGTGGCTCCTGAGCAGCTCAAGTACTGGTAAGAGATGGACTGTATATATACAGTGTGTGTGTGTGTATATATAGAGAGAGAGACACACACACACTGTATATAAAGATCTGTTCTATGTCTTGGTTTTTTCTATTTTTTTTATTTAACATGAGAAAAAGGTATTAGCCAGTCCTGTGCACTCAGGCCCACAATTTGAGAAATGCAAGAAATAAGACTTACCAAGAACAACGTAATTTTTTTTTTTCAAAGGGCTAATTTAAATCCACTAATGTAGTAGATTCAGACTGATCAGTAACCTGCGTTAGGAACTTTATCGGACCTCATCTCTCCTGTGTTTTCCCCATTATGGTAAGAGAATTTTAACAGCCAATTTAAGAAGAAACCGAGACATCTCATTACCTGGGAACAAACCATTAAGGTTTCCTGACTTAGTGTTTTCCTGACTTTGTGTTTTCCTCTTTTGCCAGTCTTGCTTTTTCAGGGTTTTTTGGTGATGTAGATACAAGAGTGGGAAAGCGTCTATGGTACTGCCTAGCGAGAGGCATTCTGTGATCACATTTTGAGCCGATTCAAGGCGTAAGGGGAAAAATGAAGGCATTTACTTATCGCTCGTTATCCATATAGCCCATTCCCGATCCGAGTACTGGCACTGTGTTTCTTCCACGTTCCCTATTTTCCCCTTTTCTCACAGAGATCATGACAGCATCTGCATTTGTCTTGGAGATGGATTACACTTGGCGTAGGAAAAAGCTGATGCATGAAGCCCGCCTGAATAGATCGGGTAGCACTACCTCCACAAAATAATCCCACTCTACAAAGAAATAATTACCAAGTAATTATCTTTTAATGAATTTCCCGCAGAAGCATTCTGTGATTTGTCCAAATCATGTGACCTCGGTAGACTATTTTAGACTGAAAAGTTTATTATTAAAAATTTTAAACTGTGTTGGTAAACTTTTGGGGAAACTTTGGGAAGTGCAAAAGGATTCTAAAAGTCAGCTTAAGGCGATGAAGTAGAAATCGCTGTCTTACTACAGGAGGTGAGCGCCGTACTCTGAGCGTTCTGAGAATGAGAAGTACATGTATTTAGTGTGTTGCGTTCATGAAGTATCAAAATTGGTCCTTTGTACAGCAATTCCTTCTCTCACAGGTTTCTCTATTGAAGACATCTTCAGGAACTTGGAGGCATCTTAGTTTTCTTGGTGTAACACCTTGGTATAACTTCTCAAAATCCTTAAAAAAAAAGGGAACGAGCAACACCATTAATATACTGTCAACGGCTGTGTAATTTCCACCTGACTTCAATTCCTTTCTGAGCCCTTTCCCAGCACGCAGGGCAAGTTATTTTTCGTTTATGCGAACAACGTGATCAGATACACGGTTCATAGCCACGAACGCGGCGTTAAGTCCAAACCAGCGCCGGCGAAGCCCCGGTGCCGAGCCCGCGGACGGCAGCTCCCAGCACCGACCCGCACAGCGGCTCTGGGCACGGTTCAGCCCCGCTTCCCTCAGCCGAGGCTCACAGGAACGACGAGGCGGGCCGGGCCGGGGCGGCGGCTCTGCCCTTCCTCCCGCCGCCGCCGGCATCCCGCGGGGGGCCGCCCGCCTTCCCCGACCAACAGGCCGAGGAACCCGGCCCAGCCGCCGGCGCCTGGGGCCTGCCTCTGCCCCACCGGGACGGCGGGAGGCAGCCGCGCCGCCGCCGCCGTCCGGCCCGGTGCGACGGCCCGTAATGGCGCCCGCATCCCCTCAGCGCCCGCCGCCTCGCGCCGTTGCTGCGGCAACCAACAGCCACGCAGCGACGGAAGCGAGCCTGCCTCTCCTTCCCCATTGGCCGCTCCTCTTGTCTGTCAGCGCGAAGACCCGCCCCCTCCGGAAGTGGCGGGCGGCGGGCTGAGGGGAGCGGCTATGGCGGCGGGTTTCCCCGCTGAGGCGGGCAGCACGGCGGGTAAAACCCGCCTCAGCGGCCCCGCTACGCGAGGGCCCTTCGGCTGCCAAACAACCCGCCCCCGGGTCAGTGCGGGCCGCTGCCCGCAGCCGGGAGGTGGCGGCGGAGGGACGCGGCTGGGCGGGCTCGGGAGGCGTCGCCGAGGGGCTGTCGTGAGAGAAGGTGCTTGAAAACTCCGAGGAGGCCGGGTTGGAAGGATGGTGCTGCGGGGTCGGATGGAAAACAGAAGGCTTGCAACAGCTACGAGGGGGAAGGCCCGCGGTTCGTGTACTCGGCTTCTGCTTCTCGTTTGCACGCGCATGAAACGCATCGACTGGGCTGAAATCAGGGACTTGGTTTACCTGCCGCTGTAGTTCCTGTATTATGATAACTGTGTGTGGTAATGCACAATGCTGTATTGTCTATTTTTCCCATATAGGAATGATGTAGTCACATTTATTTTTCTTTCTGTACGCATTCTGCTTTAGGGTTGACCTCGGTGTTCAGCCGTACTTGTCTTGCTGGCTGTTTCTTCTAACTGCAGTCTGCTTTCAGAAATAAATGCTTCTGAAATAACGTTGTTATTGTCTCATTCTGATTTTATTTTTGTAAATAGAAGGGGTTTTCTTTTTGTAAGATCTTCCTGATTGAAAGTTAGTAACTTCCCTGAATATTGATGCATTTGACACCAGAGTACAACTGAAACGAAAGGGGACTTGTTTTTAATCACTCAAGACTAATTACCTAGCTTGATTTCTTCCTCTCCCCCTCTCTCTCTGTGTTACTTTTCTGTTTTTTTGGAAACTACCGCACAAAAAACTATGGCTGCAGCTGGCACTAATTACAGGCTCAGTGAAGGAGGCAAGGTTTTAAAGCCAGCTGGAATTTGAACCACTCTCTTTCCTGCCAGGTTTGGTCCCTCCAAGACTGGGGGCAGGAGTACTCTGTTGAAGTCACAACCACATCTACCAGGCAGAAATTAGTCATGTGAGGTGATTAAAAATAAAGTAATTTTGAACAGCCTTTAAATACAAAATGAGTTTTCTATAAATTCAGTGAGAATAAAAATAGCTTTCATTCTGCCTCCGTAAAAACTGAAGTCTTTTGTGAAATATAGGTGATGAGGGAAGAGGAATAATTTTAACGAGACTCCATTGAACCTATACGGTCATAGTTACTTCAAATCGTACTTTAATTCAATTCTAAGGCACATAATTATTTTACTGCCAAAACATCTTGAATGACGGTTTGTAATCAATATGTTGCTGTAATGTTATCTTTACACTCTAGTTTTATTTTACATTTGTGTCTCGCTCCTATCATTACACTAAAGTGTCTATTTAAGAGCTTTTGTCTAGTACTTGGATGAGATTCAGCTGCTGATTTTTTTTTCTTTTTTTTAAATCTTCTGTGGAAAAGGAAATTTAGAAAATCAACAGAAAACTCTTCAAACTGTCTGTGGAGCTGGCCTAGTGCTGGGGGAGGGAGCGGCGTGGGTCAGTGCCTGAGCTCGGCCTCAGCCTGCGTGAGAAGAACACACTAAAAGCATCATGGGGGCACCTCTGCCATGCCATTGAGACAGAGGTGGGTTCTGAGCCTAGAGAAAGTGTCTCTGACCGGCGACGAACAAGACTGTCCACAGCTGTCTGATGGCTACTGCTTTCAAAGAGGAAGCTTCTCATATTTGCGTCTTACAGACAAATGATATTTCATCAAAATCTTGATGAAGTGAAGTTGCCAACTTCTTCCCCTCCAGAAGAAGGTCACAAGACTATAAATGTAGCTGCTTGTTTCAAAAGGGGAAATGGTGTAAATAACATCGCCTCTGTAAGTCAGGTGGATGATAGCACAAAGCTGAACTTCTGCAGACCGAAGTGTTTGCTGAATTCAGTTTCGATTCTGAACAGCCTGGTGAAGTCCAGGCACCCTGATCGTTTAGTAGCCTTTGTTGTTTTTAAATGATGTATTATGGCAGTTAGCAACTCATCGGCATTGCGCCACAGTCGGAAACATTTCAATTCATTTTTTTAACATCCTCTTTTAGATTTGCTGTCACTTTGTATTCAAAAACCGCGCACTTTTCCAGTGGGATCACTTCTGTTTTAAAAGGGAAAAAAATGGGGAACTAAATCATGTGTACGTCAGGTTTTTTTTCCACACAGACAGCAGTGAAGAAGGTATGTAAGAATCTAGTCTCTTACAGCAGCTGTAGTAGGAGAGTTCTGGGCTATGTGATTATCCGCCTCCCTTCCCCTACTACGACTGGTAAGTCTGGGCTTTTTGTGCTCTTTTTTTTCCTTATGCTTTGTTCCAGAATGCAGGCACTATTTACTCCAGTTGAAAGAGAGCAATTTTGCTAAGTTTACCGTATTTTAGCTCTTACATTAGCACTATGAGCATTTTCAAAGCAATACAGCAAAATTTTTTAGCATGTAAGGATCTGGGTACCTGTGTCCTGTTTTTCAGAAGCAAATGAGGCATGCAGCATTCCAAATTCCATTGTCATTCAGCAAGATTAGACGGCCAAGTACTCTTGTCTCTTTCGAAAATGGTTCTTGGTTTCCGAAGTCCCTTAAGTGCTTAAGAAAATATTGTCCTGCTTTTTGCATGTGTAAATGATTCTGTTGATAAACAGTTATGCTAATGTAACCGGGAGAAGGCTTGATGTACTGCCTTTCTTGTCTGCTTTGGTCTCACTTGCAGGCATATCACAATTCCAGTGTTGTCTTCAGGGAGGGAACAGTGTGATTTAAGCTAAAAGAGAACCCCAAAAAAGAAAAAAAGTAAACAGTAGTACTGTGGCAATGTGTAAAGTCAGGAGGGAAGTAAAAAATTTCCATCTCTCAGATAACTGGAGTTCTAGAATAGCTTTCTGGAAGGAGTACGGGGATTAAAAAAAGAGACCCAGTGTATCAAGTTTCACTGCAGAACAAGAAAGCCCGAGTGCATGGTTTGGTTGCTGATAGTTAGAAGCAAATGAGTAGAGCGAGGAGTGTCTTTCTGGTTATATATCGAATATCATATCAAATTTGCAGAGGTTTCGTCTGTGTGGAGAGCTGTCCAGTGACTTGCGTGGCATTACTACTGATGTAAATTGCCAGCACTGTGAAAAGTATTGAGCCTTAATTGTCCGTGATAGAAGTAGAGTTTTTGGTGCATTTCAAACAGCATGCCAGTAAGTCACATGTTCTTTGGGGGATTTGCTGTGTACTCTTCAGTAAAGCTGCCTCATCCCTTGCTTCTCCCGGCTATTTCAAACCATGACCACACTTGAGGTGTGTGAAAGTACTTGAAATATGCGGAGATTAAAATGACATTTGAAGAACAGAGGGATTTTCTTGTGTTCGTCTGTCCTGTTCCTCCATAAGAGGAGAAGGGGATTGTCTTTTCCTTAGCGAGTTTAGGTCAGACTTGGCTCTAAATGGAAAGGCTCCCATTGATTTTAACAGTAGGTGAATTGAAAAGGAATGATAAGGAATCATTAAATGTAGTAGATTATTTTGAGACATATTGGCTAGCTTTAATTATTCACGTGCATTTAGTAAAACTGCAGAGCCTATAGATGCACAAACGTGCTATTAATCACTGTTGGGGAAGACAAATATTTATATCTTTTTAAAATCATCGTTAAGAGGGATTCTAAAAACACTTGTATATGTGAACTGCATTTTGGATGCAGTCCTGAAGAACTGTCAGCATCTTTTGAAGCTCCTTGGCACCTCGCAGGAGGACTCAGGCCAACTCAGAATCAACCCAGTTGAAGAACCCAGTTAATGCCCTTCCTATATCTTCAGAATGACTTTTGGTGACATGGTATAGAGGTTAAAATTGTAGAAAAGCATGCAGTTTACTGTTTACTAAAAATAAATGTTCTAGAGAAAAAGAAAAATCACAGTCTCCATAAAATGGGCATTGTTCATTTTTTATTATTATTCCTCTTTTTCCAAATAAGTTTGAGGTACTCTCCCTGTCTGTCTTTCACTCACAGGACTACATGGAACTCCGGTGATTTGATTGTTACTCACGCTTGTCATCATGTTGGCAGAAGGCATCTTAACTAGCCTCATATATAAGGAAAGCTGTCATCAAGATAAACCTCGCAAATCTCATGCATCCAAACAGGATAAAGAGGGAATCTGGAGACAGAAACTCGTAGACAACCCAAAAATTAAAGGCTTTGCTGATGGGCATGAGAAGCAGGACAAGATCTCTGCTAAAAGTAGCAAAATGGAACACAGGAGCGGTCCTCAATGGAGATCCATAAAAGAGGTACCTGCAAAAGATCAGAAAACACTTGTTGAAGGAACCGTATCACCAGCTTTACATATCCCCAAAAGAGAAAAAAATCCCGAACAGATGGATTTGTATAGGTCCTGGTCATGCAACAGCATTTATCAACACTATCCTGACTTACATATTGGGGGAGACCGTGTGGGGGACCATACATGTGATTCAGGCTGTGTTTTGGACCATGTGTGTGATGAACTTCCCGATGGCCCTGTTCTACTGTCCATAGATATTCCTCTAGGTCCGTCCCCTCTGTGTGAGCATCCCGAAAATCCAAGTATAAAGTCCCTGTCTGGAGATGAAGCTGGAGAAAGGAGTAGCATGCTCTGTGTGGAGCCTCTTTCAAACTCCATGCTCAACAAGTACATGGAAACAAAAGTGGCAGAGCTCTATAAACAATTTTTTGAAGAAAACTTGACCAGGTGTGGTTCTGTAACTAACCTCCTCACTTGCAGTTTGATAAGGAACAACCTGAATCAGATAAGCTTTCAGATATCCCAGGAGCAGAATATAGAAACATCAAAAGCCAGAGAAGTGCTCTTGCACTCTTTAGCTTTGTTTAGTTTGTGCAACACTACCAACAGAAATAGCTCTGAATTTAGTACTCCAAACTTACAAATCTCAAACCCAACACGTGTGAAAGAGCTGCAGGAAACAGTTTACATCATGACTGATCTGCTTAGCTGAAGAGATGAATACGATTCGGATATGAATATTTCACTCTAAGGATTAGGTTGGGAAATGAAAACATTTACACACTACAGACTTGTTCAAATAAATATTTTAACACTTAAACCATACTTTGTTAGCAGAAGAAGTAAAGGTCACTGGTTTTTTTCCTACTACAGAATTTGAAATGAATTTCTCTCTAAAATGCTAGTCAACCCTATTTTTATAATGTGTATGTCATCCTCCTAAGACTCTGGCTGTATGAGTAATTGTACTCATGTACCATCGGGCTTACTCCTGCAAGAAAAAAATCAGTCAAGACGTGTGCTGGTAACACTTTGATCTAAGAGACTGATCCAGCCAACCAGTAAGTAAGAGTCACGTTGTCTTTGCTGGACTTTGGATTGGGCTATATAGTTGAAGCCCAAGTTTTTGGACGTTCAAATTTTGCTCCTGCAAAGCTTGTTCACAGCGGCTGAGAAAATATTTCTTTGGTTTGAAAGTCTTGTCAGCAGATGGACATGTTCAGGGCTCTGGATTATTTTGTATATATTATCATACGTAGGAAATGTATTGACATGAAACATGAATGAAGGCGCTGATATTATTGAATATGTATGTTTGTACTGCATAGGTGCAATATGTTACGATGAAAATCTAGGTGAAATAGTCGATCAAGATTGTAAAAGTATTTAATTTTCTGTAAAAAAATGTTTTCCTTTTAAATAAATCCTTACCTCTTTGATGAAATCCACTCAGCTTTCTGTCAGTAGGTTATTATTTTATGTTCCATTTGCGTTTTTAGTGAATGGACTCTGCCTTTATTTACTTGGAAATGAAGCACCTGCAACCCCAGCAAGCTAGGACGGCTACAACATTCCTGAAAAGGTGGTGCAAGCTTTCTTCATCTTCGTGTGGAAATGTAAATGCAGATTTTGATACGGAAATTTCATTACTTAGCTTTCAAACCCGTTTTCTTCCTTTTCTATTACTTCTTCTCAGTAAGTGTTTCAACAAGAAGTTAATTACTGTGTCACTGTTGTAAAACGGTAAATTGCACTGTTACCTGGTCTGCAGAAGTTTTCCTCTAGTAAGGACACCTCTTCACTTGCACTATGAGTACGGTTTGACACGCCTGCAGTTCTGGGTTTGCAATCGTGAAATCCAAATCCAAAATCTAGCGACAAACTATATTTGTACAATTGCAAGCTTTGTAATGCATGCTAATACGCTTCACTTCATAATAATACATAATACACTTCATCCAGTTCCTGATGCCGCTCGGTGCATGAGGACGGGATGCGTTACAAAGCAGAGATTCTCAGTGAAACTTGCTATGAAACAACGAATGTAAACCAAAACCTTCTTCGTCTTTGAGACACATCTCTTAAACTCTGATGCATAATAGGCATTTTTAAAAATCTTTGTCAACCCTTTAAGAGAATATGAAGGATCTTGTGATCTCTAGGTAATAATACATTTTGTGTTCGTAAATCAAGGCCCTGGGTATCTGATCGGTCCTTTGAAGAGATCAAAGTTGTTTGTTGGGTTTGGTTGGGGTTTTTTGCTTGTGTGTTTTGTTTTTTTTTTTAATCCAACATCTTTAGCTGTTGGGCTTTTTTGAAAATCATCTGAGTTGGCATTTACAATGAAAATATCAGTAGGCTTGACAGAATGCCTCAGAACATCAAGAAGATCTGAATTCAGAAGGGATTCACCTTGAAGCTATTAATTCAAGTAATTTAGCTTATTAATTAGTTACATCTACTGTAATAGAAACTGTACGATGGGGCTTAGAGTTGATACTGTACCTGTTTTAGCCTAGATAGAGAAGGAAACTTGCAGGAAAAAAGTGTGCTGGACCCTTAAGCTGTACCTATATAAAGACTGTGCCTTCATGGCTTGGGGCTTCTTTTGGAGGAGGAGGAGGAGGATGCAACTGCTGCTGTGTGCGTCATTGTATGTGGTGTCAAGCAGTCTGCTAAATACAGCAGCATGCATAATGGAAAGGGAACTAAGAAACTTTCATGTATCTTAAGATTTTGAACCTTTTCTGATGCCTTGCAATGTCTTTTAGGGTTGGTGGGACTTAAGTGCATGGCTTAATGAATTTATGTACGTCATGTCCCGACACATTCAAATGCAAGCATGCGGGGTTTAATGGGGTGTGGAGATTCAAATTTGAGATCAAACCTCAAAGCTCTAAAATAAAGCACAAAAACCAAAAATTTGACTGACAAGGCTGCTCAGCCTGAGAGGCTCATTCAGACTATCCAAGCATCGAGCCAATTCAGCATCTGAGCAGAGTGAATGCCCCTGGTTTTGAGGTGTTTCCCAGTTTTTTTATCTACTTTGATTTTAGAGCTGTAGGAAGATGGACACTCTGCTTCTCTGGAATTGCTTTGAAAGCTGGGCTTTCATTTCCCTCAGCTGCCTTTGCAAATCCTATTCCTGCTCTTTCTTTCTCATCTCGAATACCCAACTTTCAGTCTTTTATGTTATTTTTGCAGGCAGCCTTCAGTGTGAGGTAGACTTTTTGCATGACTGCGTTGTGGTAGGATGGGTATTTTCAGATAGATGAAAGAAAAGAGAGATTGCTGTAGCTTGGTGACTGGCAGGGCTGAGGAGAATCAGCTCCTGTGGGAAAAGTGATCTGGGTGGCCAAAGGAAGAACCTCTCTCTCCTGATTAAAATGACAGGCAAAGACAATTCCTGCCGAGTACGTAGCAAATAATTAAATGAAACCGGACTCATATGTGTCCAAGGCATAAGTGAACATTCCTTGCCTGATCAAAAATTCCATTGACCTTAGTGGTGCAAGGAGTATAAGTAATACTGAAACTGCTCCCTGTTTTCTAAGAGGATGACAGGAAAGAATGCTTTGCTTTTACTATGCATTGCCCTAATTCCATGTGCGTCTCATTAGTCCCCTTCTCAGCATTCAAAATCAAGTCGGGAGTCCTTTAGAAGAGGCCAAATGACTTCATTAAATTCCAGAGGAGTCCAGAGTGGGCAGCACTCTGAGGTGTTCCTTGGTAGAGGTGCAGAGAATAAGTTAACTGAGGGTGAGAGAAAAAACATTCTGAAGGGCATCAGTAGCCAAAGGGTTTGCAATTAACCGTAGAAAAAAGTGTTCTGTGGCATTTGTGCTGCCTTGCCCTAGCCTTTGATTTCCCCTGGGATGTATTTATAGTTCAAACCAAAGTCTTGAAAGAAGTTAATTGAACAAGGTTCTTCCTCAGGAAACGCGGAAGTCAGAGTTTAAGGCTGAGGTCCAGACTCTGGTCGTTTTTCTATCCTTCCCAGCCCTGCGGAATGCATTAGAGGAGACTTGTTCTCTCCCGCTACCCACAGAATCCTAGCCTTAGAAGTCAACTGCGGTTTCAACATTGATGTTAACAGAAGCAGCAGAAGCTGCCGAGCATCGTCAGCGGCTACAGTGGGAGAAACCCTGATGGACCTGCTTCTCCCATCTGCATTGAGGAAATGGAGCGGCAGAAGAGAACATGGAAAAGGATATTCTGTATTTGGCAGAATGTGAGGTTACTGTGAAGCTGTGTCCATCCCATACCTTTCCAGGACTGGTTCCAGAGCCCCTTTTTGAATGAGTTTTATCAAATATGTGGACAATTTAAGCTATAATATAAATGTTAGAATGAAAAGAAAACACAACAAGCAGTGTTATGAGAAAAGCTTGTTATCTGTAGCCTTCCTTTATTATAATTATAACCTGTATTACAACCTGATGGAGGCGAGGAGCATGTTTTATAATTCCTGATAGCAGCTGTACTAAGACCAGCCATATTACGGATGCACGTGAAGCAAGGATGTGTTTAGCACCTGTAAGGATAATACATGGCTTTATTGCAGGCACGCTTTTGGGCTTTGTTTTTCTAATAGAAAAACATAAAATGACTTAGTTTTTAGCATTTTAATAAATGAACAGTTTGAAGGAGGGCAAGGGAAAATGAGGGTTTGGCTAATTTATGTAGCTCCTTAGCACAATGATGCATGTTTTAGCAGTGCAAATGAAGATGTAGATAAATGCACATTGTTAATGTATACTGATACAGACTATATTTTGTTATTGATGCTATGCAGTTTTGCCCCGGTAAAGTATTTTCTATGTACTTTTTCCACCCAGCATTTGTTACTCTGGTTTAATCCAAAATTTAAATAACTTCTCAAAATTCACTTCTCTTTGTAGGAAGATACCTGCAGTGTTGCTGCAGAATACATTTTAGGAGCAAAATCCAGTAATTTATGGAAAGATGAGACAAATACATTTATTATTCACTTAGATACTATTTTTATTTCAATTTTAATTGACATGTTTCAATCCGTGACATGCTTTGGATTTATTTATATTTGAAAGACACCAAGTCCCATTCTGAATTTAAGTGAGTAAAACTCTGTCAGCTCCTCTGGAGCTGTGCCCATTTTCACCAGCAGGAAAAGCGGCTCAGTGAACTCAAATTACGTAGGGAAAATTACTTAAAAGGTGTGCTTTCCCGGACTGCTGGAGGACAGCAGATGTATTTTATTACAAATGAAAGCAGTGCCATGTTTTACAGGTCAGACCCATAAGGCCAAATTCTGGCTGGCAGTTTTGTTTATCCATGTGACACAAAATCTGAAATTGAAGGAGAAATAGCGGCAGGGAATTTTTGCTTTCATTTCCAGCTCTCATTCCATGTTCCCACAGAAAAATACTCATCAGGTACTGGGACCAGGACCCTGGAGTAAGCTGGGCTCTTGAGTTACATCTACCCAATTAACTGAGACCTGTAGTTAGGATGTCGTTCCCCAGTCTGTTATCTGCTGTGGGATATCAGCCCCTCTAGAAGGTGGCTTAATCTACCTGGGTGTGTAACAGGGATTTTTTTACATGCCAGATCAACATTAACAGTTTTTTCCGATACCTATTAAATAGTCAAACGATGATATCTAGTGGTGGTTTCCTTTAGTACCTTTTAGTTCAGGATTTCCAGAGGTTTATAACCATTTTGCATATAAACCTCAAAGTCCACCTTTCTTTGGAGGGAGGATTATTTCCCACAAAAAAAAGATGCCCAGGTATGCAGAATAACAGCTCCCATCAATTGATGTTCTTATATTCTGCAGGTTAAAATCTAGAAAAATGGAATCCAGCTTTTTCTCCACTAGTTTATATATGAAATTGCAATTCTGATTTTTTTTTTCTGTTTTGCTCCTGTTTTACATATGGGTTTCAAAAATTTAGCTCTTTGATTTTAATTACCCTAATTTTCTTTTTCTTTACCAGAAGAACTTCACCACTTAATTCCTGCCCACACCTCCTTTGAGTTAATTTATTTGTGATAACACCATCAATCTATTGGGAATATAAATCACCTGTATGGGTCAGCAGCTGCTTGGTTAATGAGTGCCCAGCTGCTAACACACTCTGCCACTGCCACATACTGTGTCCTGGGTGCCTGTGGGCTTGTAAGTGGAAATAAAAGTGTTTAGTGTTGACCTGTGCATCCCAAGAGGCCAAAGACCTTCCTTCTCCTGTCCCACGCAGGGATTGCAGATATTCCCCCTTCACTTGAGGGCTGTGCTCTGGGGAAGGCAAAAAGGCTGGAGGAGTATTTGATGCAGTGGAGCAAGCTGGGGGCAGGGGGATTTATGCATCAATCGGCAGCAGGGCTGTCTGGAGCTGAATTACTGAAACTTGCTCAAAATGTGCCAGGGCTCTTTTGTGGACTATGTCTGTCAGGACTTTATTTTGCTAGGGGTGCTTGTTTGGGGCTCTCTTTCAGGGAGAAAATATGGCACTGCTGTTATGATCTTGTTAAATTGCTATTTCTTGGAAACAATCTGGCATCTTGTCGCTTTTCCTGGGGCTTTATTTATTGATGTTTGTTTAAGTGCTGAAAGACAGGTGAGCAAGGGGCTGAGGAACTTCACCTGGTGAATGATAACTGCAGGAGACCAGAAGAGCTGTGTCTTTAAAAGCAACCACAGAAGAAGCACTGAGACTCGCAGGCATTTTCCATGTCTCATTAACGCTGCTTCTCCTTGATGGTAAGTGAAAACAGCATCTCTCCTAAATATAGCTCCAGTTTTGTGAAATTGAAATATGTGGCTCTGAACTCTGTGAAACTCTGTTTGCTCTGTCCGCCAGCAGTTGGTGGCAAGTTAGCAGGCGCTGGCTTACGTGTTTATTTTGGTAGCATCACTGCAGTTGAATTAACCCCAAAGAGGGCTACTGGCTTTAATTTCTCTCTGCTGTTTACATGGGTCTGGAAACCCTAGCTTTGCTGTGAATGTGGAGTTTTATTCATCGAAGTTGAAGTTCTTCACTTTACATAAAGACATGGGGTACGGCTCTAATTTGCCTCTCGTGCTTTTGCATTAGACTTTCCTGCAAACTCTCGGGTCCTACCGTACCCAGCTGTAGGAAGCCCCATACAGATTTCCCAAGTTCTAAGGCACAGTCTGTGCTCAGAGTTCCCTGTGATAGAAATGCACCCACAGAATATTGCTGATGTGTAAGCTCTGACTTACTATTCCGGAGTCCTTGAGGCTCCTCAAAAAATTTCTTGTTTTGTGCAACGATGTAATTTCTCAATATGCTCTGTTGCTATTCTTTGTTCTCATTCCCCATCTGTAGTGACTACACACTTCTGCTTTCCAGTGCCAAGTTTATAAAACGCACTGACCATTTATTTACTTGCTCTGTCCATTGTTCAACCCTATAAAGTTGGTGATTCGGTCATTAATTACTAATCTAAGATGTAACAAATTTAGCCAAGAAGAGTGAGAGAAAACCCAGACTCATGCCTGCTCTCACTCTTTTTGTGTACGTAAACTATATTACTGCTTTGTTTCAAATAAATAACATTTGTGAACTCAATGGAACAGGGAACGTAACTGCAAACTAATTTCCGAAAAAATCTTGGCTTGAAGTTTTAAATTAACAGACTCTGTTTGTTCTTGTTCCTCTTTCCTGTGAGTTGAATTACAAAAAACCTTCCCTGGAACAGAAAATGCAAGTTTTAATACTGCATATGCAAAAATTTTGCAGGTTAAACTGTAAAATAATATGCGTGGATATTTGCACTGGTGGTGTTTGAATGCTCAGAAAGGAAGCCAACACAAGTCCATTTCCCTTTGCTAACCGTTCACCACTCGAGCCCAGCTACTAAACATAAAATACAGGTCACTGATCGCAGGCAATGCCATTGCGTTGAAATGGCTTTCGGACAGATTTATTGAATATTTTTATATAACAAATACATCCTAGGAAGTAGCCACCTGCTTATGTTTATTCCACAAAAAGGAACCAAAGGCTGCATTCAGCAGATAAAGGACTTCAGAAAAAGCAGACATCTCCTAAGGGTGCGTCTCCAGCCTACCTTGGAGTACGTTGCAGCGCATGGGACCAGTGCATGGGTGTCCAGAGAGAGCAGTGTGGTGCTCAGTATGCCCGCAGGTGGGGTCTGATCTCCACACTGAGTTGAAGTCCCTGAATTAAAATATCCATGATGTACAATCTTCGGGTGGCAGGATGTGCTCCTCTGTCTGAAGTGAAGAAATACTGTGCTCATGTATATTGGATTTATTACAACTTTATTACAACACATTTACAGTCGTAAGTCTTCATGCAGGTGGCACTGCGGTTTGCCTGCTGTAATCACTTCTGCTGATTCCTAGGGTTCGTTTTCCTCTTTGGCTCTTGCTTTATTTTGGGATTACAGAGCTACCATGACGAGGCAGCATGACAACAGTAATATTCAGCGTTTGGTTTGTCCAGGCTTATGTGTTTTCCCAGTGGGTGGTCAGCAGTTTGGTCAGGGGACAGGAAGAGTTGAGTAAACTGGCAGAAAATGGGGAATGAGAAGAACTTTTTCTATCCTCCCCCACAGCTGAGGCTTTGCGTGAGCGTGAGGGAAAGCACCAAGAGCAGCAATGGAGAGGAAGCAGCTGATATCCCTCACCCTTCCCAGCAGCCAGACCACAGCTGAAGAAAGGATGGAGCTTTGCAAAAACATTGATGTGACGCACGGGCACAACCCGTGCTCGTCCTCCCAGGACAGGTTTCTGCAGGAGTTTGTTCTTTACACCACGAAATACCTTCCAGTCTTGTTATGTGTAATGCGCAAGGCCAGAGCAGGTAAAATCTTTGGCTGTGCTCTCACGACGAGAGTTTGAAGGATCCTTGGAAGCCCTATTGGTTTGGGCTCCTGTGAATGAGAAACAACTTCCATGTCGTGGTTGATTCAAGGGGGCTGTGCTTCCTCTGGTTGGACTCAGCCTCTGAGTCTCGTAGACTGACCCACTGTACAGCACCATGACCTGGAGACTTCCTGCGCAAACTTACGGACTTCACTCTAATTTGGTAATCTAAAAAATAACATTAAAAATATTATTTAATGGAAGAAATCTCATACTACCACTTGAATATGAATCTGATTTGCAATTGTATGAGTTCTGGATGTGTCTCTAGGAATTAAAAATTTGGAGTTTAAGTTAGAAAAATAGTTTTTAGGTTACCGAAAAGGACAACTATTAGTTGTTTTATTGAGGCCACGGTTCCAGGCTTCTCTGGTTATAATGATGAAGAAAAATATTAAAGGCCATTTAGTTTACAGGTCATTTAAGCAATTGCTTAAAGTGCTCAAGCTGTTATTGACAAAAGGAGAATCCAAACAGAAGTCAGTGTCAAGATGATTAAAGTGGTACTCAGCCTGGAATTGCCCTATAGGAATTTTTTAAGACCATGTTAATTAGGCAGTTGTTAAATGTAAAGCTGCAATACAGTCAGTTTGCAAGTCTGCTACCTGAATGCTGCGTCGCGGGGAGCGTAACCGGGTCACTGTGTCTGCAGTGAGAGCAGTATGGAAACTATATGGAAGCTGCATGGAAAAAGAGTAGGCGCAAGGCAAAGAGAATGTGGATCTTTTGGATCTTCCTAATATTGATGTGGGAGGGACTATTTGTCGACCTCTCTCTGATTAGGCAAGGAATCAGTGATAAATCTGTGACTTTCAAGTTGGCAAAATGTTAAGCAATGAACCACAAAACTTGCATCTAGCATTGTATATGTTTTCTGCAGCTTCCTGACGATGAGAGTGAGTGTGGGTACAGAGAATGTCTTATTCTTTTGATTTATTCTTCTGTACTCGTTTCTTATTAATATTGAATTTCCTTGCTGTAATTTTGTTCAAATTCTTATTAAAACCAGATTTTTCAATGAAGTCCCTGGTGTTAAATTAAAAATGCATTCTTGCCTGGGCTCTGTGGGGTGCACAGGAGCTAAGCAGCACATCAATTCCTCCAGCTCACTGCAACACAAAGTTAGTTTCTCAATGTATTTACATCCTGTGATACACTGAGAAAAACCCATGCTACGGCTTTGAATTTTAAGGGGTTTTCCGTTCCTGCTGTCCAGAAAAACTGCAAGCACGATGCTTCCCAGCAAGGGAGAAGTGTCAGGAGGGGCTTGGTCTTAATTTCAGTTCCGATTAAATGTTCTTGCTAAACTGCTTGTCTGCTTTATGTGTTTTCTGTGTTTGCTCGCAGGCTTGCATGTGGATGGAGATACATACTCTTCTGTCCCTGCTTCTTCAGAAAGAAAATCGGTATTTTATGCGCAGTCTTCACTGTGCATACTAAAATGAAATGGAAAATGTAGGCAATGAGGAGGAGAAGCTGAAAAATAAGGTGATTATATGTGAAAATATGAGCAGTTTCTATTCTGATGGGGGGAAAAAGATTTTGCACATTCATAAATGACAACAGCTTTCTCCTTCAAATTTTAGACAACGCATGTAAACAAATGGCTGTTCTTCTGATCTTAGTAGGAAAAAATCATATTTACGTACCAAATGTAGATATCACTAACACTTATATTTTGCCTTTTCACAAAGAGCTGATTAGATGGAGCGTACAGGTAACTTTTTAGGAGCTTTTCTATGTGTGTCCCACAGCTTTTGTTGGAGAGCTGTGTTGGTTACAGCGCAGAACTAGCTCAAATGAGGATGTATATCTGAATTTTTGCTTGGGGTGAGGGCTGGAGAGGGAACTGAACTGCCATCCTGGTTTAGCTTTTTTGGAGAGGCTCCTGGATATTAATTTGCCTGTAGAGCAGGATGCTTTTAGTGGAATCTGTTGGCTGCATTGTGCAAAAAGGAAGGTTTTTTAGGGTAATCTGGAAAAAAAAAGTTTACTTTCAAGAGCGGGGGGGAGGTGATAAACATCATCTGGGTGATCTCTAAATAAAATTCATAGAATTCAGCATGCAACACAAGGGTTTCCCCAGAGGAAGCCAAGAGCTCCCACAGGAATAATCAACCGTATTACTTCTGGGGCTGCCCGTGGTCAGAAGGTCAGTGTTCCCTGGGGGCAAGATGCAGAAATCATTTGTCTTCTGAGAACAATATGAGGTGAAAAATTGATTGCTATATCATGCCTATAGTATCAAAGTCAAAAAGCCTTGGAAGTGGGTAGGTAAGGGATTAGGATCTGCTCATGGTTTTTGAAGAGTGGGGGATTTACAGAACTAGGCTTGTCCCAGCTCTACTAGAAGTGGTAGCACAGCCGGAGCCAAAATAATTTTTGGAAAGAAGGCGTAGAAGGGCAGCTTGCGTTTGAAGGATTACCAGTGTAGGGGAGAGCATCCCTGCTGCCCTGCTGGGAGCCGTGGCTTGGTGGCCGCAGGGTGAGCCGTGCGGCCTGGCGTTTGGGTGATGGGCGAGTAGCTAGGAGGAACGCGGTCCTGCAGAGACCGCAAAGTTTGAAAGGCAAGAGACAAGCGTGGGCTATTTTCCAAAATCAAGTTAGTTACTTAGGGTGCTATGCACAATCAGAAGGCATACTCTCTTTAAGAGGAAAGAAAACCATACTGAGAATGGACACGGTGTCACTGCATTTAAATAATTTCTGGAAATATTAAACTTTCATAGTATAGAAATACAAAAAGAAGTCTTAGCCTTTCTGAGGTCAGTAAATACCACAAGTATTATTTGAAAATCTCTTTATTCTTGGCACAGATCATGAAGCCACAGGTAGAACTGCTGTGGCCAAAGGTAGCCCTGTCCCTGCTGGCAGCCGCTGGCCCTGGGATTCGTGCTTTCCTGGGATGCTGCAGATCTGGCATTTTCGTTTATGAAATAAGAAATATTTTCTGCTGTGAAAGAAGAAATAATTCTTCTAGGATTACCTGAATTCCACTGAAGATGGGAAATCAGTGGAAGTCCCACCGGTGGGAAATCCTGCAATCCCTTTGCAGTGAGAGGAAGACACCTGATGGGTTTTGAGCCTGGCAAATTTTTTGAGAGGGTCATACAGTGTGATACTTTGTGCTGGATATTTCTGGGAGGCCCTGATCCAGCATAAGATTTTAATGTGTTATTAACCATAAACTGTGAAACTTTGGGTACTTGAGTAAATACTTAAATGATTTCCTGATTTGAGGCCCAAATAATATGGAAAGCCTTTGCAGTACCATAGCTAAAAGGTGCACCACAAATTCTTTTTCTTTCCCCCCATGAAAGACATGAGCTTCTTCAAAGTTCTCTTTCATAAATTTCAGTGGTTGGTGTATGAATGTCAGGAGGTGATGGAAATTGGGATTTAATTTGCAATATTTATGTTTTCATGAAGTGATACATGCATTCATAGCAAAAAAGGGTAGGCATAAGTTAGAACATATTTAGAAATAATTATACATCAGGAAAGTAAGAGAAAAGACTTCACACCTTTCCTTTCGCTTTCAAAGTAAGTAAAGTAATTTGTTGCAATTGATTACAGAGTATGATAGCAATAGTTAAAACTATTAATCTAACATAACATTTTAATAGCAGGAGCCTGAATTCTGGTCCCTGTCACCATATCGCACAATACTCTGTTCTTCTTATAGTCCTCTTCGTTCCAGCAGGAGCGAGGTACCCGTCAATATAATTATGGGGATCAGAATCTAGCCTAACCTGAAACCTAAAAATGTGGGAAAGCACATTACATTAGAAAAAAAAGCATGTCAATAAACATATGATCAAATGGTATTCGCATTTGAAAGTGGTTCAATAATATCAATAGCCATTATAGGAGGAACAACACACATGCTGTTATCAGAGAACTTTGGAAAAACATTTTGGCTTTGGCTTTTCATTTATTTATAACTAATATATAATGAACAGTGATACATATAAGAATTTAAGGGAAGGGGCAAACTTATTTTTATAGAACTTTAGGGTAAAACAATTCAAAACAGAAAAATGAGGAGTTTCAAAATCCTAAAAGCAAACTTGAAGGTTCTCACTGTAATGAAATACGATGTCCACAATATTTGCAAAGAGCCTTTCGTTATCCTTGCCCAGGTCTAGGTACAGCGAACCAGTAATTAGGCTGAGAAGGGCAACGGAGCTTTTAAGGAGATGCACGAAGCTTTGCAGGATGAAAGCCGGTTTGCAGAGAGAGGCTGCACTGATCCATCTGCGTGGAGCTTGTTGCAGGGTTGCAACCATCGTTACAGAAAGGAACGGAGAAGAAAGCAAGTGAAACAGGTTCATTAAGAACTCCGCACAGGGTACTGGCTCAGGCTCTTTTCTCTTAACATTTTATATCTTTTTCTTAATAACCACAGTGTGTTTTGCTCTGTTCAGACAGAGAGGTTTGGTGAGCAGTTAAAGTAAATAAGTATTTATGTGTGTCTTCTTGCTGCACCTGTGAACTGATGCTTAGTCCTTAAGGTCCTGATTTTATAAGCTAGCTTTATTTGAAAAATGGAGCATATTTTAATGTTACCCTCTCTGACCTTCCTCAGATACTGTCCCAACTCTGTTGCTTTTTTCTGGTTCCATTATCAAATAGATATTGATTCTACACACAAAAACATTTTCTAGATAGTGCTATTGAACTCCATGCTGCAGGTCTATTTTCCATTCAAGATGCAAACATTTCATTTTTGGCTTAAGGTAGATGTAAGTGAATATGAACTTTCTTGCCTTTTCCCCGAGAATAGCAAAAATCAAAACAGATTGTTTGGGGCAGGGGGAATGGGATGTTGGCAAAACTCCTTTGCCACCAGACTGGAACAAGTCTTTGAACTCCCAAGTTCAGCACCAAACAGTTCAGCAGAAAGAGGAAATACGATGGCTTGGCATGCGAGCCCAGGCTCAGAACTGCTTCCGCTGCTCTTAGCTCTGGCTGAGTAATTTCTTAATTACTTATCTTCCGTTAAGAACACTGTATTCTCCCTCCTTCAGAGTAACAAGGGATCCTGTCACCTCGCCTCTTCCTCTCCTCCCCATCCCAGACCCTATGGAACTGAACTATGGAAGAAAGATGGAGGGAAACCTCGTGGGATTTCTGTCCTCTAAGTGTCTGTCCTGCAGTTCTGTTTATTTTTTAAATATGCAAAGGGAGAAGTGGCACCGAGTTTAAAAAGCTTAGTTTGCTAGAAGACTCTGAGAGGAGTGTTGCTTTGCTTTGAAGCCAGCAGGCATGCTAAAGGCACACTATAAATTCCAGTTAACCAAGGCAAAGTGGAAAGAAGTCACTCCTAGAGTGTAGCACTGCATCTCTCCTGTCTCCCAAAGTTTATCCTCCTCCTGCTTTACAAATCAGATCAGAAACAGGGAGCTCGCATGGTACTGAGAAACCCAGGATTTGTGTCTACATGATATCGGGTTCTGACTTTGCAGCAGAAAAGTGGGTTACCAGCTTGTTATTGGCAGCTCAATTTTGGTGTCATTTAGGCAGCTGAAGAGAAACAAATAGGCCATCGATCAGTCTAGCAACAGCCCGGGGCCTCCGTGTTTTAATTACATGTGTTCTCTGGACCAAATTCATCCTTGCTGAAACATTATCAACTTATATGAAACTCCACAATGGAGGACTTTGGCCCGATATGTTTTTTTCATCTTGTATTATTGATACACTTAACTCTGTTGCAAATAACTTTTTATTTTTCTGTCTCTCCAACTTTTCCAAGCGAGCTCACTCAATTTTTGATGCCATGTTCAAGTAGTGAAGAGAGGTGAAGATAACTTTTCCTGTTAGCCCTTATTATAGGAAGAAGCTTTAAGCAATTGTTGAAACTTACTCTCCCAGTAGAGGTGACCTCTATCCAGCACAATGCTGCAGCTCTCTATTTAGCATAAGACAGCTGGGTGCTTTGCTTGGTTTACCAAATGGAAACTGTGATTATCGGTAATGTTGCTGCCATGTGTTCTCTCTGTGGGCACTGGAGAAATCCAGTGAAATCTGCTGTAAATGGGTCTGTTTCTGGATGGGGCTGTTTGATGTGGGACCTGTTCCATCAAAGCCTGGCTGCTCTAGCAGCAGTGAAGATTCCCCCCCAAGAAGGGTTTCTGAGAGACTGGAAGCCAAAATATGTCAAGAGTTAGGACAAAATGGAACTTGTCTCTTCTTCAAGCATGCCTAGATGTGCAGTTGGTCTGAGGGAGCACGAGGCATTTCTTCAAGGCAGCATCTGCAGGAGGAGCCTCTGCCTATTTAGGCATGTGGTGCCAAAGGGTGCGATTCTCCCATAGGGTCTCCCAGCTGGAAACTAATGGACCAGGGAGGAGAGTCAGTGTGGGGCGGAGCAGTTGCTCCTCTCTTTGCAGCAGCCCATGCAACGAGGGCAAGCCGAGCATTGCTGTCTCCAGCGGCGCTCCCAACCACTCACCCGCAGCAGTGAGAGTGGGAGCAGCCAGCGGCCAAATCCCCGCGGCGGACGGCTTCCAGGGCAAATGGAGGGGAAGAGGCCAGGGTGCAAAGGTGCAGCCGCTGCCCTAGCTGGGTCCTTACTCTGCTCTGCCCTCCAAGCCACCAGTGTCAGAGCCCTGCAAGGCTCCCCGTCGATGCCGCTGCTGGAGGACGTGATCCCGGAGAACATCAGCTGGGCTGCCGAGGAAGCCCAGGGCAACGAATCCTCGGAGCATGCGTTTTTCTCTCTGGATTATCAGCATGTTCAGGTCCCCTTTGAGATCACACTCTGGATCATGCTTGCATCCTTGGCTAAAATAGGTAAGGCGTCTTGAGAGGGTGAGGAAGGATAGGGGTCTCTGTGGGGATGGTGTGGGCAGGGGTGGCCTTTTGCTTCGCCTCCTCTCCACTCTTGGAGCCTGAGAACGTACCAAGTCCTAAGGATGCACATGCTGTGTGCCAGACATACCGCACGCACGGAAGATAACTACCTAGTTGTATTTTAGGTTGGAAGTGGTGGTTTTCCATGTAGAAGTTCACACCTGTGCATGGTGTTGCTATTAGTAGGAAAACTATCGGTGTTTCCAGGAATTTTATTTAACTGCAGTACACACCAAGGCGTACGTTCATCTCGATTAGCTTGCCAGCTGCACTACATGCAGGTTGTCCACTGATATCTTCATCTTAAAATGAAGACTCCGTGGTCTTAAAAAGGGTGCTGTGTCTGGCCAGCCGCAAGGAATAATTCAGTCCATGTGCAGGGTGTTGCACAGCCTAAAATAAAATCTCTCTGCATCAAGAAGGTTATCTGTAACAACACCTAAGAAATTATATTTTGTATAACTTGAACATATCTTTTTTTTTCTACAAAACTGGGCATAGGAAAGTAGAAATTAGATATTCTTTTTTTTTTTCCTCCAGAAATTGTGATCACTTCTGTTAAATTACTGCTATAAAAGTTATTTTATACCATTTTTTCTTTTTTTTTTCCTCTGAAGGGAGAAGTCTCAGAGGTTATTTAGATCAGAATTTCTTTCAGATGGAAATGGTCTTTGTTTTGCTATTCTGCATATGATGAGATCTCAGCTCTGTTAACATGCGTGAAGAAATAATAATGATCAGATTTTTTCTTTCTTATTATTCCTATTCCAGTTTGGTTTGTTTCAATCACTTTCTTTCTTTTAATAACTCCCCCCGAGTACTTGTAGCATTTGTTAGCGTTTCTCTCTAACATTGGGTGTTGCACAAGTCTGGCTTGATTGGACTTTTTTCAGTGTTGCCTTTAGCTTTAAATGTTAGTGATTAAATAATTATAAATGGTGCCACTTTTAATATTAATGCTTTTTGTGATTTTTTTTTGACATATGGAATCTGTATTTTATTTAAAACTAGCAGTTGCTATTCACATTAGTGCTGAAGATGGCATGCTAACTAGATTACATCATAAATAATTCCAAATACTTTTTTATTCATGCAGATTATTCAGCTTTTATATTTGTGTGTTATCTAAAAATATATCTTTAACCTTATGCTGTGATGAAATGCAGTCTGAACCAAAAATAATTTTAGAAGGTTTGGTATTTTCAGTAATCTTTCAGATTTTTCTAGCCAATTTCTGATTGAGCGACTTCACCTTAATTATGCACATTTATTCCTACTACTCCAAAGCGTAGCCTGCTGAAGATGGGAGCTCGGGCACCTTCCTCACCCCAGCGAGGAGCTGGTTGGGGCTCTTCAGCCAGTTTGGGCTGATGAAATAATACTATTTTTTTCTATTCATCCCCTTCCAGGGTTTCATCTATATAACAAGCTGCCCTCTGTCGTTCCCGAAAGCTGTTTATTGATATTTGTAGGACTCATCATGGGGGGAATTATCTACGGCTTAAATGACAAGTCACCGCCTGTTATGGACAGTGACATCTTTTTCCTCTACCTGCTGCCACCCATCGTCCTTGATGCAGGGTACTTCATGCCCAGCCGTCCCTTTTTTGAGAACATCGGTACTATCCTCCTCTACGCGGTCGTGGGGACGATATGGAACGTGTTTGGGATTGGCTTTTCCCTGTACGGGATCTGCCAGGTGAAAGCCTTTCACCTGCAGGACGTGTCGTTGCTCCACAACCTCCTGTTCGGCAGCCTGATCGCCGCCGTGGATCCCGTGGCGGTGTTAGCGGTCTTTGAAGAGATACACGTCAATGAAAAGCTACACATTTTGGTGTTTGGCGAGTCACTCCTGAATGACGCGGTGACGGTGGTAAGGACTAGCCTTTATTTTGAGTATTTAATGTTCAGAGGAAGGATGGGCTGGTGCTGAGATGTGGGACGTGAGATCTGCAGAGGGAAAAGGCATCAACAGCCTCTTCTAGCAGAGGACTCCTGGTCCGCTTCTGTGGCGTGAGGTCCTGAGAAGCTTTCAGGTGAACATCTCTTCGACTGTGTGTCTGGAGATAGAAATGCATGTGAGTGCCACAGCACTCCCCTGGTAGGAGCCTGACCTCCAGAGCAGGGTGCTGACCCTGCACTGGCAGAAATCCCAGCAGCACATTTTGGTGTCATTGCTACGTATGGCCATGTCTGGTGAATATCTTGTTTAAGGTCATTTTTCCTCTTTCATTTCTCACACAGGTGCTCTACAAGCTATTTCGATCTTTCTGTGAAATGCCAACCATCAAGAGTGTGGATGTTTTTGCTGGAGTTGGAAAATTCTTTGTGGTTGGGCTAGGAGGAGTTTTAGTAGGTCTTACTTTTGGGATGACCGCCGCCTTTACCACACGATTCACCAAGGATATCCGTGTCATCGAACCGCTCTTTGTCTTCCTGTACAGCTATCTTTGCTACCTCACTGCTGAAATGTTTCACCTTTCGGGGATCGTGGCGTAAGTATGTCCCAGCATCATGTCTGTCCGTGAAAGCTTTCTGGCTATATTTACTGAAAAGTATCAGAAAAAGTTTTAAAGTACGTTTGCTTAGTTGGAAATCTGTGTATGGCAGCGAACAGTGAGTATAAAATCTTGCGGAGGAGCTGAGAGGTGTAACCCCGTTTCACACATTACACAATTGCACATCAGTGGTAACAGCTGCAAGTCACAAGCAATCCAGATGACTACTGCTGGGCACGCTTCAGATGGCTGATCGGTGTACGTAGGTTATGGAGGAATGTTTATTTGAACTCCATGTTTTTCGTTTGGAAACCCTGAACGTTCAAGCAGCAAGATGTCTAGAGGGTTTGGCAAGCCAGAAGAGGCTTTCTGGGCATGTTTTGTTATTTTTCCATGTGTGGCCCAGTCAAAACTAACATTTGAAGAGCTGCAAGAAGTATTTAATCAAAATGTCAGAAAGGTTTGGTCTGAGTTTACAGCATCTCTGTTCTAGCACCCTCCTCCTGATCTGCGTGCCCTGCCTACCAGCTAGCTTTGGGTGGTGGCCCCAAAGGCGTGCTGAGGCAGACCCGATGGTGACAGAGCAGAGTGACGGGGTGGGAGCTGCGTATCCCCTACAGAGCTGAAGCCTGGAAATATTCCTACTGTTAGGGAGCGGAGGGCTCTAATGGAAACCTCTGCTTTGGAGATTCAGACCTCAGTCAGAAGAAGTTCAGACACAGCTCATGAGCTTTTCTGTTCTCCTGAGTGAGGGTGTCATCCATTATCTCTATCTCCAGTATCGTTTGAAATCTGCCGACCAATTTCAGCCAAAGTTGTCGGAGATCTAGCTTTCAAAGGTACTAAACCCAAACTGATTGCACTTTACTACAGCACAGTCAGTCCTATACGCTCTTCAATCTAAAACACTTTAGATCATGGAAGAGTTTACTCTGTGAAGCTTTTGTACAACCAGGGTGTAGCAACATGGGGCAGACAAGGGCTGCCTGTGTCCCGCAGCCGAGTCCCACGCTGTATCACATACCATCTCACATATTCCCATGCAACTTTTTGGGTCAGCGAAGAGAAGCTATTTGTTTCTGTAAACTCAGTCTTTCACAAATTGTAGTTCACAGATAATACAGTTAATTTTTCGTTTTACTGGGTAGGTCTTTCAATAAAATGAATAATTTTGGTCCAGATCCTTCAGTTTTAAGAGAGGAAACTGAGCTTTGGCCTTACCTTATGCATTTCATTTGCAGAGCAGGTGCTAAGAAAAAAAACAGATATAATAATCCTAATGGTCAAGAAAGCTCACCTTGGAAAGCAGAGACAGGTGAAAACTAGAGTGATTCAGTCCTTCAGGTTTCTGTGGGCTGATATCTGCTGCATTTGGTTCTCCTCCCTAAACTAAGTCAGCTGGTGCTGAGGATCACAACCAATTATTTAACATTTCCCTAAAAACTATAAAGTGCTCTTAGACAGCACTGATGGTTACAGTGTAAACAACTGCAAATCTGATAATAATGAATATAAAAAGCAAATAACAAAATTAAGTCAGGTACCAGCTAGGTGAAGGAGTATCTGGGAGATCTGTTTTAAAACTAATGATACTGCTTTGGACAGAAACCATTCCTCTATCTTGCAGATCTTTTTTCTTCGAATGGAGCAATATTCTATCGTTACTGAAAACAATTCTAGCTCTGGGAATAGGTAAGAGAAAGCCTGTTTATAGGAGCATAAGACAGAACAGTGAAATAAATATGCTGCATAATCATCATGGAGCAGAAAACATTCAATCCTAATGGTGTCTCCTTCTATCAATCACAATCTACTGTACCCATTACGGAACCTATTTTCTATTCTTTTGAATAATGCATTGTTTCTAAAGCAAAACAATTGCAAAGGCAGCTGATTCCTGCACTGCTGGTCTTATAATTGCCAAATTATAAATGCCTCTTTTATATATCTTGATTTCAAACAACTCATTCATTTCTGACCAGGGAATACTGTATTATAAGTGGCAGATCTTGTCAGTTTGTTTCTTTGAAAAATAAATTGATTGCCAAAAAATCAATTCCACATAGTCCAAAAAAAAAAAAAAAAAAAAAAAATCTGTGAATGCCACCCAATCTGCTAAACAGTTCTGCAAATGTTTTTTAGTTTAGTTTCTCCCCCCCTGCCCTTGCCCTAGTGGCACTGCCCATCTTTGTGACAGAACAGGTCAAGTTTATTCCCGGTCTGTGAATCTGGTGTGAACCCGTATCCTGTTCCCAAGAATGTTCCCAAACCACAGCTCTGGAAGTCACTTCTCATAAATACTTGTTGGATTTCTTGGTTCCTAGCTGGAACTATTTTATTCAGTATTTATTGAGGCAGATACAGAATCAGAAGAATTTTATTTTATGTATTTTTTTTTTTTAACTTATGGTTCAATCCCTGTTACTTTTTCTGGCTTGGTGCTTTATGCAAAGTGGGTCAGTCTGAAAAGGATAAATCAAAAAAGACCGGTTTCAAAATATTTTAAGTGTTGGTACATTTTCTTAGGAGAAAAAAATGGGAACTCAAAGAACATTAGATGAAAAAGGGATCTGAATCTTGGTCTCGTGCTGCTGGATAAAACAGGATCTCTTTCTCCAGTAAGAGCATTGTGGCTTTTCTAAGCCTGACCTTTTGTATCCTGTGCCTTTACTGCAAGTCCTCTCCCTGAAGCCCAGTTTTAATTTCAGACAAACCCGAATGTTTCTTTCTCCTTCAAAAAATGTATGGTTTTCTGATGGCAATGAGGAAAAACAAATAACAATTATTTTTAAATGCAAGAAGTAGAAATGTGTGTGTTTGGAGTTTGTTTTGTTTGAATGCAAAGCCCAATAATTAGCAACTCACAGTGGGTAGAAGTGCATCTTCGTTTGAAAGCGTGTTTTTTTTTTTTTTCCTTGTAATTTCTTATTTGTTGTTCCAACTGAATATCTGATAAGTATTTTCCCATAATAGTGTTGCCGATTTTCTGAGTGCTTTAAGTAGAGCAAAAATGAATGTAGCTGTTGTTCATGTCTTTGTCCAACAATAGATGCAGAGTTGTGGCGGTGGAGATGTGTTAGTGATTCACTGACGAGCCAGAAGGAAAGTGGCCTTTACTCTGCTTTTCTTAGGAGCAGCAATGCAGTGGCTGAGTGTCTTCCTGAAATAAATGAATAGCTGTGGAGGAGAGAATCAGGGTCTTTGGTTTCATACAGGTTATAAAACCACAACCAGAGCGCAGTCAGCTCAGCCCATCTGCAAACTGTCCTGTTCGCTGCGGCCAGCGGGCAGCTCTGGGTTTTTTCCATCAAAGCCCAAATAATGCAAAGAATCTCCATTGTGAAATTCTGGGGTTAAATGTATTGTTTTCACTGCAAAGCAGTAGTTGCATGGCTGCTTTCTGCATAGTTCTTAGCTGAGAGGACACATTACGAATAATGTGCTGTGGAAGCCACCACCTATCTTAACACCTATTTGCATCTATATGGGTCGCTTTCCTGTCCTGGTCACAGCTGGTGTTTAAAGTCAGTCTGCCAGACCCAGGTGCAGTTCTGCAAGCCGAGGATCTACTTCTCTGTGGACTTGTCTGCATGTGATATAATGTGAAGAGAGTTACCATTATGTCCCCGTGAAAACAATTTTTAATGCAATAAAACTCTGTGCGGATGGCCTTACCAAATACCAATGGAAATCAGATCTCAGAAATGTAAAGCCGTTTTGCTATTGCTGGTACCATATTTAGACCAAAATGTTTCTGTCCAGGTTAAAATATAAAAAATGGAGCTTCGACTCTGAGTGCTCAATCGTTTTGACCTTCTAAGATTGCTGGCCTGAAAATGTATTGATTTGAAAAGCTGATGAATTAGGCTAACCACATGTACCCTGTAACTTGAAGAACCAATTATCCATGAAAAATTGCAAGGCAGAAGTTTTAACTGGAGCTGCACACTTCTGAAGTGACCTTGGATATGCAGTACCTGAGGAGATCAGATGTTCCAACTATAGCAGCGGCGTTTCTTGGCTCATTGTGCAGCCTTGTGAGTGTGGTTGAGCATTTTATTGTCTCTTGGTTACATGGAGTCAATGGCTTCCTGGCTGTGCCCAAATAATATACGGTGCAAGGCTGGTCAGGCTTAGAAATATACAGTGTGAGGTGTGTCATATGCTTGAGTTTCTCCAGCTTTAAATTAGTTTGGTCCCTTGGGTGAAGGGGTACAGCATTCGGGCTGCTCTTAAACTACACCGACTCTGAGTCCTATGAGAATCTGCTGTAGTGACCAGATATCAGCCAAACTCACAGGAGTCTTGTTTACACATTTACTCATGTGGAGAAACAAGTCTCCCAATCCCTCAAAAGTCTTTCTCTCATCCGGGCAAAATAGGTAATGTGGGCCTTTAAGCATGACGTTCTCTAGCCCAGGTGGTTAGAGTTTGGCAGTTAAAGAACTGAAAACAGTGTATTGTGATGGGAAGAGTTGGGTGTAGTTAATTGTAGGTATTGCTGTGTGGCTATGATAAATGCAATAGATGGCGAGTTGCTTATCGGTTAAAAACCAGATTCAGCCAGTCTGGTCAACCCATATAGTATCTTATTGTCCTGGTGGCCCTCCTGATATTATTGGACTGATGTAGGAAGCAAATCGTTACCCAGTGAGATGTCTGCAAACATCTAAGACTTGAAGCCTATTTCTTTATAAATGACAATGTGTCAATTTTGAGTGCTTAAGTAGAAAAATTTATTGTTTCATTTTCTCAGAATCATTGCTTGTGCCATGGGCATGAAACGTTACGTGGAGGCCAACATCTCTCTGAAGTCTCACACCACAGTCAAATACTTCATGAAGATGTGGAGCAGTGTTAGTGATACCCTCATCTTCATCTTTCTTGGTGTTTCCACCATTGGAGAAAATCATGAGTGGAACTGGCCATACATTTGTTTCACAGTCATTTTCTGTCTTATTTGGAGAGCACTAGGTATGTTGAAAGAATAGATTTTATTTTTTATATACACATATTATTATTTATGGGAGTGAAAAATGTGATTCCATGAAATGAGAGAATGCTCCTGCTGCACCAGCATCCTATCCTGCTCGCTCTGTGTCTGTGGTTATCCCAGATGTGAATGCAAGGACTGCAGTGGGACACCCCAGCCGATGCCTCCCCCCTCCTCCATCGCTTGCTCAATAACAAGTCCTGCATTTTACTGCAATTTCCTAGTCTGTGCACTCACCACAGACAGCACTGGTCCTAATAGAAATTCTCATGATATCTATTTTATTGCCACCTCTGTCTTAGACACTCCTTTGATTGCCATGATCTCCTCTTCCGTTTCAGTGTATCTTAGTCCCCTGGTATCTTCACAATAGGAGGGAGATTGTAAGTACATAGCTTGGGATCAGAGAGCTGTGTAAAACCGTGGGGCCTCTGACAGCATATTCTGAATTGCAGAGATTTAAGGGCTTTAATTCCTAACAGGTTTGTGTACAGCAGCATCCTTAAATGGGAAACCAGAGGAACCTTCAAACAGCTGTTCCTGGAGATGCTGTTTTGCTTTACAGGAGAGGGTCTGCCCAGCTTACTGCTGGGTAGATGAGAACAGGGACCTAAGACGTGAGGATGCATCTGCTCCTACTCAAGAACTTCAGATAAGGACTGAGGATGACAAAATTGCACAGAATCAAGGAATTGCTGAGGCTGACAGGGACCTCTCGAGATCATCTGGTCCAACTCCCTGCTTAAACAGGGTCAGCTAGGCAGGACTGTGTCCAGACGGCTTTTCATTATCGCCATGGACGGAGACTCTACAACCTCCCTGGGAAACCTATTGCAGTGTTTGACCACCCTCACAGTAAAAAAGTGACCGAGACTTAGTGATAACAGGAGGGAGAGAGCTATGTATGAAAATACTCTGATAATTGTGGCTAAAGACAATCTTCTTGAGATCAGTTACAATGAAAGCCTGACTCCTGGCCCCAGAATACTCTGGGATCCCATTTTCATGCATTGTAAATGACCAGAAAAGACAAGCGCTGTTTTACCATCGTCCCCAGTTGTATCTTGCGCTGATTTGATGTTCAGAGAGGCTGATTCTCCATTGCCTCTTACAGTGTGCAATTACTGTCACCAAAGTGAGTGCAGAGTGCCTGCCTTCTCATTTATGCATGTTTTGATATATTTACTATATCTGCAAATATAACAGGGCACATGTTTTGGCAAAGAATTTGAGAGCTAAAAAACGTTCAACAGGATTTATGTTTACAAACCACTAAGTTAAACCGAGTGAACTCAAATTTGATAGACATCTCAAGAAATTGCTTAAATAGGATAGGCCATAGTTAGCAAGACATAGCAGAATGGGTTTTATTAGCTGTTAATACATGCCAAGGTTTGTTTTAATGACAGTGCACCATAAATGCACTTGGAAACATGCTTATTAGTCAGTTGTGCATACGTTCAAATGTTTTATTATGATTAAGTGGTTTCCTCTTAAATTATTTTCTCAAATGAAAAGAAGTTCTGAGTGAATTTGACTTTTTTTTTTTAATTCAAAAATTCTTCATTGCAAGACATAAGGAACATGGTAACATTACAAAAGCACACCAAAAATCCTCTGGCTCTCTAAACACAGCTCTTCTCATTGCATTCTCAAATTATGCAGCACATTATTAGAGAAGGGCTCAGCGCTGCAGCCAGAAAAGAAAACCCTCTTTCTGTTCAAAATCCTCCTTGGATTAAATAAGAACACACCAGGGCTGAAAATAGTCTTGCACATCTGATCCTGAATAGGGTGTCCCTTTTCTGCAGCACCTTGCTGGAGAGCCGTCGGTGTGCCGGGAGGACGCGAGCAGGGCAGGGTGCTGCATGAAGCCGGGCTGGGAAGCTCCTGCTGTGGAGGTGGTGGCTGAGTTAGACCCTGACCTGCTCAGACCATCCAGCAGCTCTGGACGTGCTCAAGGCACTGATCCAGAAATGGGAGGCACCCACAGAGTTTGCTTGTGGGAACTGGGGACTTTTGGGTTGACAGTGGTGGGGTTAGTGTGTAGGTTGTACTCTAGACCTTTCCTGGACCCTTCCAGTGCTCATAAATGAGAAATGATTGTGCTGAAGCCTGGGGACTGGAATTACTTTGATATAAAAGAGATCATTGAAAAAGCAAAATACATTAATTGCATGACAGCACTAGTAGTCTACTGTTATCCAAACACTAGGGAGATTTCCTTCTGCTCTTTCTCAAGGTGTATCTCCAGAAGAAAATACATTCTGCTCAAAATGATTAATTTTATGTCATCTCTTGGAGCAAACTGGCCTTGAATTAGTTTAGAGAATGCTAATAATAATTTATGAGGAAGGATTAAATTAAGACAAAGGCCAGGGTATCAGCTGAAGTAAATTTTGTTCCTTTAAATCATCGTCACTGTCTGAGCTTTACAGTAGCTGCAGATGTGATCCGAGGTATGCTTTATTTATTTATTTAAGTTACAAAGAACCTTGAAACAGAAGTACATCACATCTGCAGGTCTGGGCACCGGCTCCTCGGAGCTCTGGAGATGGGGAAGGTGTTGCAAGGTTCAGTTAATTGAGTTCCTTGTTCCTGAACATCCCCAGCTTTTTGTTTTCTTCAGACCGGTCTGATGTGCAATCAAAGTTCAGATATTTTTAGTTGTACGTGTGTGGGAAGATGTTTGATATGTACAAGTGTGCTATTTTTGAAGTTTATTTCTTTTACAAATACCCTTTAGAAAAGCGATAGTGGTGTGGATCCAGCTAATTCCTAGCAGAAGTCAATGGTGGCCTGTGTCATCAGTTCTCAAAATGGCCATTAATCCTCAGGAAATAAGATGTTTATCATATCCGTTGGTATTAAGATCACGGCTTACTGATTTAGGGCCTGACTTTTTGTACCTTTCTGCATCTGTTTATGTATTTGCAAATGACTATAAGTTACATCAATTGCTGTGTCACCTTACATAGTCTTAAATGCACAGTATAAATCTCTGAGTGAAAGATTTGTGAAGAAACAACATTTACACAGGCAGAATATAGCTACTTATCCAAGCTACTGCTTGGAAGCTTTTGGAAATTGGAGGGTAACTTGTGGCTAAATTGTTGCTGAGGGTTTGCCTCGAGAGCATTTATAACCCAAGCAATTCAATCATTTGTTATCACCAATTAGAATAAATCAGTTAATATTTCAAATCAGTTCTTGGAATCTGGCTCTGTGTCATTATATGAGCAAAGTTTCAGCTGGCACATGACCATAGAATTGCCCTAAAAACTTTAATTAACTACCATCAAAATAAATGTGCTAATACATCCTATGTTGCCAGTAGTTATTGTTTGTTCAGTATTTAGCTGATGCTTAACACCGAGTCACCAGGTAAATGGGGTATGTTCTGAGGATTCGCAGTCACGGGAGCGGGATGACACTAAAACTCCCCTGCAGAGTTCAGAGTCCTTCTGAAGGAATTGTTGGTTTCCCAGCTGAGCTGTGATAAACACAAGGCTGAGTTAAAAAATCAAGAGAATTTGCTCCAAGATGAGCTACCTAAAATTTTATAGTTGTGCAAACCCCCAGATCTGTGGCCAGTCAATGATGTTTGTAATCCCCCCAATCAGAAATGTGTTGGGGATTAATTTTTGTCTGGACAAATCAAATGCAAACCTGTTGGACCAGGCTGGAAGAAAAGCCCTTCTCCAGTGGCATGTTGGGAATATACCACCTTGGGCCCTGGCCAGTTCCTCATGATTGGTGTTTACCAGTTCAATGATGTTTTACTGTAAAATATAACATAAGATTATGAGTTTTATCTAATTTCTTTTTTTGTTTGATGTGCTCCTGTCTGCTTTCCTGCTTTTCAGGGGTTCTTGTGCTGACTTTCTTTGTGAACAGATTTCACGTGAACACTATCACCAGCAAAGACCAATTCATTATAGCATACGGGGGTCTCCGAGGAGCCATTTGTTTCTCTCTGGTTTTCTTGCTTCCTGACTTTCACAGAAAAAAGCTCTTCATTGCAGCAACAACTGTTGTCATCCTCTTCACCGTGTTTGTACAGGTAAAAACAATCTTGGTGTCACCAACAGATGTAAAGAATGAGTATGATTTTTTTTTTCCCCAGACAAATAACCAGCACTTAACCATTAGATATGGATACAAGGGTTTAGCAGTCATTAAAACTTTCCTTACATCGAATAGTTAGTCATATAAAAATTTAAAATTATTACTGAGAGAGGCAGAAGGTGTGAGAATGTGCCCCACGGTCATGAGGTTGACTAGCAGTTGTTGTCTTACAACACGTGCTGTAGCATTTTCCATGCTGACTTGTCCCATCGTTGATCTGGTCCATCCGTATTAGGGCAGCAGTGGTGAAAATTGTGAAGAATGATGCTGGCATAAATTTTGTCTCGAAGTAGTGCTTTTATGTGTTTTATGTGAGAGCAAAGCCAACACAAATCAACCTCTCCAACTAGATTGCTCTTTGAGCAAGGTAAGAACCACTTGTTATTGTAGGCCTTGTCATGAAATGAAATGCCTGAGCCATGCAGTAACGAAGGTCAGTTTTCCTGATCCCAAAGGTGAGAAGATGGAAGATACTGGAGATACTCCAAACCCTCTGAACATGGGCAGCAAGTATTTTAGAAGAGGTTTATGGTTTGGTCATCTCAGTTTTGGTAGTTCACAAGTGGGACAATTTAAAGGGACCTAATTTTGAAGGAGTGACTTCTTAACATTTTCTGAGAACAAGTTCTATTTTATTGGGGCATCCAACAGCTGACACAACAACAGTCATTAGCTGTTTATCAAAATATTTTGTAGGTATGTCTGGGATGTTTTCACATTCGTGCAGCAAAGCAGCTGCAGTTATTTTATGATGATGCAGCAGGAAGGGGATTGCTTTAACTCTTCCACTGGAAAAAAAATTTGGGTGTGTTACCTGTTATAAAAGCAAGGAAAATCAGAAGCAAATAAAAAAGTCATAGCACATTTGATTTATTTGCCTCTAATTTTTCTTTTATAACTGGTCCCTAAGCCCTGTTGCTACCTGCTTTCTCTTTCTGCCCTAGTGATTCTTGGGTTGTTTCCTACCCAGTGGGAAAGCCTCTGCAAGCCAGTGCAACCTGCCCACATCACAGGGTGGCTGTGGACGTGTTAACCCCCTGCTGCCAGGGTAGGACGGGGAGGCTGACCCTCACAGCACTGGTTGCTCTGAGATATTGGGTTTACTGTTTAAAGCACAAATGTGCTGGGTTTTTTTTAAAGACTGATTTCTGCTGTGGGTGTTTTTGCAAAGCCCAGTCCTGTAGAAAAGCTGTAGGAGCATCTGCAGCTTGAGCTGCTGCTGGGGAGCATACGGGAGGTGCCACATCTGACCCCTGCCTGCAGTTCCATAGCTGACAAGGACCCAGGCTGGTCAGCCTGCACCTGGGGCAGGGGCAGAACTTGGTGCTGGTGTTGTTCTCCTTACTAATGTGCTTTTATTTTTCACGATTCTTAATTAACACCTCTCCAGGTGTATGATGGAGAAAGGTTTTCTCTCCCTTAAGCAGAGGCTGAGGTTGTAAGGAGTTATTGTGCTTCGGGGCACAGTGAAGCCGTGCTCGGGAGGAGCAGGCAGGCAGCAGCTCTCGGCATTGCTGTGACATCTAGTGGTTAAAGCATTCTTGCAGCCTTCTGTGGGATGAAGATTTTGGATGTGTCTCTCTGCTCTTCTCTGCCCAGCAGCAAGTCTGTAAGGGTGAGGCTCCTTTTGGGGTCTCTCTGAAATACACCTTTTGGTTCACCCGGAAAATGCTGTCACATTTGAAGGAGGATGTGGTGGAAAAATCGGGGTCGTCTGGTCCCGAAGTGAGCAAGGCTGATGTCTACCTGGTGTGCTCTATCCCAAAAAGTTAAGGTTGGGACTCCATAGGGCTGGAGCAAGTGGGATGGGGGTCTGGGAAAGATGCCATGCCGAAAAGCTCCCTGGGAGCTCCTGCTCAAGGGTGTGAGGTCCCTGCAGAGCTGCTGGCCTGGGGCTGCCCTCCTCCTGCCCTCGGATGGAGGGAGCAGAGCAGCTGCTGGGGCTTTGGGAGATGGTGAGTCATGGTGACAGCTGCCCCATGGCTGAGCATCACCCTGCGAGAGGAAATTCCTTCCACTTGGCCTCCCTGAACCCCTCAGGTTTGGGTGTTGGGCACTTGGGCAATGTGGAGGGTTGGGGTTGACTCTCTGCTTCCCCACGTCCACCTAATCCACATCATGAGCTGAAAAAATGGTCAACAAGTGTGACGTGCTGATGGGCTCGGAGCTGAGACCCGCAGGGCAGCTGGAGCAGCCGTAGTTTTCGGACTGAATGGAGAGAGCAGGGGCCGGGATGGGGGGAGCATACTTAGGTGGAGGTTGACAAGTTTTAAGATGCAAATGTGGGTCAGAAATTGAAAAGATACGGTCACTAGGCACGTCCGCTCATGCAGAGACGCTCTTGAGTCTCAGACAAAGGTTGTTCTAAGGCAGCAGCTCCATTCTGCCGAGGCTTCAGAAAATCCTTCCCAGGACCAGGGAAAGGGCTTTTGTGTAACCTCAAAGCTCAACTGGTGATGTCATCTCCATGCAAAAGGGTGAGAGTTAAACAGGGTCCCCCGTGGGTACGTGTCGGTAGGGCGACCCCTTGACCTTCAGCCATTCAGCGGGAACATAGCATCTATAAAGACAGACTTCGCTCAGGCTCCAGATACCTGCAGTATTGTGTAGCTGAGGCCACCACGAGAATGGGGGCGGGGAAAAAAGTAAACTTGCTTAAAAGCTGAACCAGAAAGATATTGCTCAGCACAGAAAACATAGGTAAGCATAACAGAAGCTGGTATTAAGATGACCCTTCAGAAACCTGGGCTTGCAAACGACTCCTACGGTTTCTGAAGTCTGTGGCACTGCTGTCAGCCACATCGAAGGATGCAGGATTGAAGAGTGAATATCTTTAATATCCCAGCATCTTTTATGGTGCATGTCACTTTGGGTGGAAAGGACAAGTGAAATATGGGCTACAAAACAACTCTGTGGATAGTGGCCTTTTGGTGGTGGTGGTGTTATTTTGTGCAATAAGTTTTCTTTATGTTCACAGTGATATCAGTACAGACTTGGTGGGGGGTGTCTGTGTTAAGATAGGACAGAAACTAGGGGAGAGGTGATTTGGGCCCTTTTAAGCCGGTGAAGGCCAGCAAGATACCTTGCTGGAGCACAAACCCACTTCATTTTCTTGGAAATCCTGATCATGCTGTCTGAAAACCTCATGCTGCACAGACTAATGACCAACATGTAAGCAGCTGGGCTTGTCCATACATGGGTCTATCAGTGCATTACGCAACCCAGGAAACTCATTTATTTTGGCCTAACTCAGTTGCATAAGGCTCTCTCCCCACAACAAGCGTGGTTAATAATTTTGAGAAGGTTGACTGAGCAATCGTTGAGTCCTCAGCGCTTCCAGGCAGACCTGGATATGCGCCATATAGACCAGAAAGTTCTCCAAGGAGCTGTGGGCTTGACTGGAATGTTACAAAAAGCCCTCATTGTTCTGTCTTTCAGTGCGGTTTAAAAATGAAATACCACATTCTCCATTTGAAGTTCACTCTCTCAGCCTATTGGCCTCTGACCTCTTCCATGAAATTGTTAGCAAATATAATAATTGTGAAGAGGTGGGTGGTTTTTTTTTTTGTTTGTTTGCTCCCTACGCTGACCCATTAGCTACTGGATCGCTGGCAGTAGAAAAACTTTGTGTGAGCCGTGATAGAGCTGTCAGCATCGGGTGATGCCCTTCAGATGAGTTATCCCTAGTGGGCGGAGGAGCATCACAGGGGACCTACAGGTGTGTTGTGAAATGACATGTGGCCTGAAATGACACGGGGAATTCCCATAATGCTCCCAAGATCAGGAAAGGGCAAAGGAATTCAGGTGTTTCTAAATTTGGGAGTCCGGGTCACAGAACTCCAAAATGCCACTTTAAAATGAAAACAAACACAGCTGATGAACGAGTGAGGCAAGAGACCAAATTGCATAGTGTCTACTTAATTTTTGTAATATCTGTTATTTCTGAATTTGTGAATTTTATGTTGTTTACTCGGAATAGCAATGCATGTTTTATTGCTATTAGCTATTAAAATGACACATTAATTGTTTCTGCAATTAAAAATGTGTTCAGCTCTCCTCAGTGCCAGCATTTGTGACATTCAGAAGTCATAAACATCAACTACTCCATCATTTTTGCTGTAAACATGTCCGAGAAAAGTCATTTCATACTGAAGCCAGACTAAGAAACACACCACAGCAGCATTTTAGAAGTTCTCTCACGAGGCTTAAAGGACATTAAAACTCTTCTCTTGACCCTTCCCACCAGGTGGATACTTTGATTAGTAAACTTAGCCACTGGCTAGCCATCAAAGATCATTGGAGTAATGATCTGTGACACATAATGCTGAAAAAGTTAGCAGACAAATGCTGGCGGAGGCTGTGCGCTGTGAAGTCTCAAGGACTATCATCATTTAAGGCATTTGAACTTCGAACGTTTCAAGCCCCTTTCCATCTGGTAGGCTACAAGCAATAGCAAACCACAGGCTTGACCTTGAAGTTATTGGTTGACTTTTTGTGGTCTTTGAGATGCCAGATGATGAGAGTGGGGCATTTCTCTTCTCTGCCTACCCCCGTCCTAAAGCCTGTGTGTGAGCTGCTGTTGACACTAAGAACGCTTGATGTGAAGAAAGGCTGATTTTTGTGTTTGTGGTTATGCTGCAGGGAATGACAATCCGTCCTCTTGTTGACTTGTTGGCTGTCAAGAGGAAAAGAGAGAGTGCTCCCACAGTGGGAGAGCAGATCCATATTCGGGTAAGTGGTGCATCCATCAACACACAGCCAGAGCTTTCCAATATACTTTGCTGATAGCAGTATGGTCCTTCTGATATGTGGTGTGCCTCCAGGGACTCTACAGATCTGCAGTTTTACCTGAATCCTCTGCAGGGCAGTCCCTTTCCAGGTTTGAAGTCCTATGCAGCTTCCTAACCAGGGGTGGTTATTTGCATTGGAATAGCAGCCATGGACTTAATCAGGCTGGTGTTGCATTAGGTGGTGCACAAACATGACAGGAAAAGATAATCGCTCACCCAAAAGTTTATACTCAAACCTAACCTTTTATGCTTCTCTGAAAAGAGTGAAAGAAAGAAAATGGGACTTGGTTGCTTTCAGGGTTGAGATCTTCTATGTGTTCACCAGTCACTTCACCACCATAGTTTGGATATTTTTGCAAAAGATTTAGAAAAGGGAGGGTAAGGAAAACACTGTATTGGAGGGAACCACTGAACCCAAAGGTGGAATTTAGTTCACCTTGCTCTCCCATCCAAACGTTGGCCTTTCTAGTTACAGAGGGCTTCTGCAGAGAGTGGGTCAACTCCATGGGAAAGCAAGGTACTCTGCACACCTGGCTGAGGCTTTGCGTTGCTGGAGGGAAGCTTGGCTGGATCCCACCGCGATGCTGTCGGTGCACTGAGGAACAAATCAGAGAGGCTTTGCACCGGCTCTCCTTCAGTCTGAGACTGACAACCTGATAGGGAGCTGTGGCCTGGGATTTTTAATGTGGTGATACCCTGCATCCACTCTAAAATAATGTTTCTGAGTCTAATTTTTTATGCCCAGTCACATTTCTGTAGGTATGGCTTCTTCAGGAATATTTTTGTCTTCTTTCTGGGTAGCTAGAAATAAAGACATTAGGTCTGAGGACATTTATAAAAACTGTTTGGCATCCTCACAATTAGGTTGTATTACAGGGCTTTGTCTGAGGTTAACAGAACAGTTCAATAGGCTGAAGAGGCTTTTCCTGTCATGAACAGAGAATACTTTCTTCTTTTGTTAGCGTGTGAATAGTAAATCATCTCTGGAAATGTGTTTATTAGGAAATGTGAGCTGAAAATGGCTGTGTACCAATTAAGTTAAGTAGAGAAGGTAATGCAGATAGTTGGAAACCAGGCACGCAGAAGCCAGAAGCAGCTTTCTTCCTCAAATTTATTTCTCCGTCTGGATAGTCTGGACATTCTTGCTCTCAAGAGCGATGACCAGTGTGTGTGGGGGGTCATTTGCCGGTCCTCAGACAGCAGCTAATAGCAATGTGAGGACTCTAAACCTGTACCAGGCTGCAGGGTTGAGTGAACCGCTCTGAAACTTTTCTGTCTCTGACCCCACAAAAAATAATTTCTTTTTAAATTAGAGCTGGAGGAAGCTCCAGGGACATCAGTACCTGAGTGTGGAGGGACATTGACTGTGGTAGAGCAGAGACCTCTCCCAGCTTAGAGATGCCAGTAGGAGGGAAAACAGTCTGGGAAATTACAGAGATTTAAATTCTAGGTGGAAAAATCAACCTGTCCGGGATTTTTAATGTAATTTTAAACAATAGTAATGTTTTTGTGTAAGGCACGATATGGCCAATGATTTCATTTAGTGGGAAGTGTCTGGAGGAAGGCAGTATTTATTATTCAAGTCAAAGTATCATTTGTTTGTTATCTACATCTATATCCTGAAGATACTGATCTCTTGAGACAGATTGTCCTCAAAAACATCAGTATGAGCATTTCCTGCTTATCAAGGCCCAATATGCAGGACATGCAAGCCGTCAGCCATCCTGTACATATCATAAAGAGCAGATCCACGTCCCTCAGTGATTATTCTTTGCTCGCACAGACCTGAAAGCAAGCAGCCAAACCACTTATTGTACTCTAGAACCGAGGATACGTGTGGATGGCTGGATGGGGAATTAGCCCGACATTCCCTCTTCTTGTTTACCGGTGTTGTATACTGAGCTGAAAGCATCTCCCGCTTTGTTTGCTGGCTTTTGATGTTTGCTGACTGAGTTCATCACGTATGCAATACATGCGACTGGTGTATAGCAAAATCCTCTCTTCTGTTTAGTTCTTGGATCATTTGCTGGCTGGCATTGAAGATATATCTGGACACTGGGGACAGTATTACTGGAAAGACAAGTAAGGATTTGCCAAAATACAACTGTGTACATGTGTAGAAAAAAATGAGGCTGGTTTCTATTCCCTAAGTTTCTACTGTGGGCAACTGAGCCTTGTTCATCCTTGGGGTACAAGGCAGGTGACAGAGGGGCCGCTTTTCCTTGTCCAAGGTGAGACCAGGTTCTCAGGGCGCTTTCCCATTTGCAGGTCACATGCACTTCACCCTAAAAAGACTCCTTTCTCCTCTCCTATTGTATTTGTCTCTTCTTGTCCAAAGAAATCCGCTGGAAATGAAAGGGCCATGCCAGCAGAACACAGCCCATGTGGCTTCTGCCTCTCCCTACCTGCAGCGGTGTTGCCCGTGCCCTCCTGCCTGTCCAGCCATGCAGGAGCTGAGGACCCCAACCCAGTGTGTGCACAATTAGCATTAAAAATATGAGCTTGCAGCACCTGCGGGGGGCAACTGCTTGTTGTGCATTGACAAATTATAGAGGATCTCTGCAGATTTCTGTAGCAAAGTGCTCAATTTTCATGAAGTTCTGGTAGATTGTACACATAGAAGATAATTTTTTTAAAATACAAATAACATAAAATACACTAATAGCAATCTACCAGGTTTAATTCCTTAGCTGTGCAGACACAGATGCAGCTAACTTCATGGTAAGGACTCAGATTAATGCAGCTGGCAGGGATTTTCTCAGGAATGCCAGTGCTTGAAAGTGCCACTAGAGGGTATGGGAATCGCTGCTGCTGAGGAGCGTCTGGGCTCCTTGTGAGCAGGCTTGTGAACATCTAACAACAGCCAAACTTAAGCATCAGTATTGATACTGGCTAGATCTTTCCCAAAGGTTGTGCTGCATTTGAGTGGAAGGCGAGAGGAAAGGGCTCAAGAGGGAATCTGGAAGCGTTTAAATCTGTTGCATCTCTTGGGGCTACTGCAGGTACTTGTAGCCCTTATAGTAGAGTTCATGATAAATCTGGCACTTTGGGGAGTTTTTATTGTATTTGGCATAGTTCTCATGTACTGTAGTGCAGAAATAATTAGGGACTGACCTTTTGGACCACTGATTTCTGGAAAGAAGGTAATGGAATATAATGGAATATGGGGTAGTCATGGACTATGAACCCCCTGGCTTGCTCGAGTCCATTTTGGTGCTGGGGAGTCATGGGAGGAGGCTAAGCCTCTTTCGTTTTGTTCTCAAACAGATTAGAATATTTCAACAGCAAATACCTGCAGAAGATCCTACTTCGAGAATACGACCAGCCAAAATCAAGTATCGTGCTTCTCTATGAAAAGCTGGAGCGGAAACATGCCATTGAGCTGGCAGAAGCAGGGCAGCTGGGTCATGGCCCGTCTCACCCATCCTTGCTGTAAGTGCTTCCCTGCAATCATCGCCTTTCCATCACTCCTCCCAACCCTCCCACCGGAGGGAACAGTTATAAAAAGCTTTTGCAAACTTTTCTGCCTCCTCTGCTCTTCCCTGCTGGGCTATCCCATGGGAAGGAGCAACATAGTTTGGACAAATGCAAAGTAATCACTATTTAAAGATTAGTAGGTGGGTGTTAAAAATGATCAGGTGGATGAGCAATCTACTGGCATTGATGAACACAGTTTCTGATCTTGTGCATGGGCGCTCACCTGTATCCCCGCCCCGAGTTACACAGAGATGGTGCTCTGAGGAAGAGGCTCTTGCACCATTTTTTGATGGCTTTGCACCATTACACATACTTAAGGAACCAGCAGCTAGAATGAGCATTGGCTGAGACAGCAGGGTCAAATATTTGCATGTCGGAATGGCTATCTCATCTCTCACAGATGGTTCTGCTCTGCCACAGCTCCCCACAGCTCTTTTATCTACCAGGGAGCACACGGATGGCACAGCTCTGATGCACATACCAAATGCCCCGTCTGCAGTGAGCTCCATCTGCAAGGATCAGCTGTTGGTCACGTCTGCTGGTGGTGGGGTCCGAAAGGGCTGCTGTGAACACTGGGCTTTGGGGATGCACCGGTTGTGCTGCTGTGTGTCTTCCAAAATAAGGCATTCTGGTTTTCTTTGCAGCAATAACGACAGGACTGTCATAACAGACAAAAAATTGGAGGATACTCTGAATCCGGATGTCCTGGAAAATATACAGGAAATATTGGCAAGGAACCTGTACAGAATAAGGAGAACGGTATAACTCTTCCCTCAATCTGTATTTTAGATGTCCAATAACAAAAGTTATCTCAGTTATCCTAACAGCCTGAGCAGATGTTATGAATATTTACATAATTACTAATGATGTCTCTTTGTGAGCAGAGAATAGTTGGCTGTGTGAAGCCAGATCCAGTTTCCAAGTCAGTGGCACATTTCTGTTTGCAGCGTGACAGCTTTTGAAAGGTTCACCCAGTCAGCCTATAATTTCATGAAGTATTTTAGGCATCAGTACCCAGAACCAGAAAGGAGGAAGGAGGAGCACATGGATCTTCAGGCATCAGGTTAGCAGATCCAGCAGTTGCAACAGCTCCTGGTTTCCTAGAGGGCAGAGCAGGGATGGGGTTATCCTCATGCTGCATTTTTTTTCTCAGAGAAGAGAGCACAGTCAGTGAGCTGCGAGTAAGAATTAACCTACAGAGACTTTAAAGCCACTCGGCAGTTTTGCCATGAAACTGGTACAACTGGTAAACAGCATAGAAACCACTTGCCGTTTGCAGATTAACTCGTGAATATTCTGTCCGAGGTTTTACACGGTACTAGGACTGTGAATTGTAATTGCTGTTCACATGGTGATACATGGAGCCTTATCCTTAAAATCCACCTAAGCCTTTGTTTTATGGATTACACACGAAATACTGAGTCCTTGGGGATGCAGCTGGTGTGGGCAGCTCAACACAGAGGGATCAACCACCCCCTCGTGTCCCCTTGCGGAGCCGAAAGAAGCAACTAGATTAAGGCTGGGAGGAAACCTATAGAAATGGTGAATGGGACAAAGATGAAGGCTTACCTCCTGTTTGCACTTACTTCTACCTAAATCCAGCCTCACCCCTTGTAACGACAGAGTTATCCCAGCTTCCACTGATGTTAGTGGGAGAATAAACTTTGGTTTATGGCTTTTGAAGCAGGATTTATGGTTCCTGTTGATTGCAAGATTTATCTATGAAAGTGGGGCTGATATAAAATGTTGGGGGGCTGGGCAGAGGCACTGAGGCTGAAGACACCTTGAACAGAGTAGTTGCACTACGTCGGCGTGTCGCCTGGATTAATAGAGATGCATCTCACTCTTGTCATTCAGTGATCGCTTGGGCAATTGCATAAAGAAGCAGAGTCTGGAGTTCCCACCTTCCTTCTTTGGCTCTTTCCCTCCATCCCCACCTCTCATACCTGGGGGGATCGGTTCATCCCCATAACTAGGCAGGATGGTTACAGGGGGGTTGAAGGACCCTGGAAGATGCAGGCACTAGCGAAGGGATGCTGCTGTGGAGGGAGGGATGGTCCCAACTCCAACAGCGGTCCCTCTGCAATGTGCAGGGGCCGGCGTACAACAGGCACACCCTGCCCGGAGAGACCGAGCCTGTGGAGCATGCCAAGGAGATCCTGATCCTCCGGCACAAGAGCCTGTGGGCGGAAGTGAGCGGAGGTGACACGGCCAGCTCCAGGAAGGAGGTAAGAGGGAACCGGGAAGGCTTGGACCTGCAGAGACCATCCGTGGGCTCCCTTCCCCATGCAGGTTTAACAAGTGCTAGGAATAGTGCTGTCTGTTGCTGGTGGTATTTCCTTTTAAAGATAAATCTTGTTGCCTTTAAAAAAAGAAAAAAGCATGTCTCAATCCTAACTTGCATTCCAATGAGTAGGAAATACTGAGGCCAAAGAAACCAACCCAACTCCTGACAAACAAATGAGCCATCTTGGGTGCAGCACCGTTCAGTGCTTTGTGAACACAGGCTTCCATCCATGCTAGGAAAGTTATTTACTGAGCAAATGTTATTAATTGGGCTTCAGTCTGTAGATACAGAGATCCGGTTTTCCCATGTTTTCTTTTCTGGGAGATTTGGTCGAAGGTGGGAATTTGGGACACCCGTTGTCAGTGCTCCAGATGGACTGTAAATATTTGAAATTGTTTGGTGTTTTTTTCCCCCCCCAACTCTTTGGAAGGGACAGAAGCATTATTGTGAGTTTTCCTATTTATTCTGGAGGTGAGTTTTTTATTTTCAAAAACAGCTACGGTTCTGGGCAGACTTGAAGAAAGTAAAATAGAGGGAAGTGTTGCATACCAGATTCCTGGGAGAACCACTTCAAATCCAAATTTACTGCTGGCACAGCTCCACTTCAGTTCATGTTCTGAATCAGAGGAGAAACAAGGTAAATACAGCGTCTGTGGCTGGTGAAGACTTTTTCTGACTTCTTTGGAAATCAGTGCGAGAAGCTGGGCAAACCTTTCCCCATGGAAAGACAAATCGGTCCAGGAATGGTGCACGAGGAGCAGGCTTGGTCTTTTCAGTTCCTCCCATCCTCTGTAACTCTTACTTTAGAGGCAAAGCTATTAAGCCCCCCTTGTATTTTGCTCCCAAACCCCCAGGTCAGCAGCAGTAATTGCTGAGCCATCCCTAAATTTCACCCACTTCTCCGAAGCTTAGGTTTTGATGGCTTGAGCTAGAGCAGTGTCCGAGTGCAGACCGTGGTCTCTAACCTGGGCAGCAAGACTCCATCACCGAGGAGAACAGAATGACCTTTTGAAAAGAAATAATTTATCTTTCTTTATTTGGATAGTAATTTTCCACGACAGCGCAAGAACTCGGGACTGCCGCAGGCTTTCTTCCACTCTGATTTCTTTGTTCAAATGCCAGTCATTGAAAAGCCCACCAAGAATGGCAGTAACACACCAAATGCTGCTGCTTCTCAGCGCTCCATTCACAGAAAGGTGTTCCGGCTCTTGCAAACAACTGAAAAGATTTAATTTGATCATTTACATGCTGATTGGTACTTACAATTCAAAATAGATAGGCAAGAACATGGCATGTTCCTGTAGAACATTTGGTATAATTAAACTTCAAAAGAACAACATCAGACTAGGGCTGATTTTGAGCATGATGTTACGTACTTTAAGGACACTTGATTGTTAACCCTTGTGCTCCTGCTTTCCCCTTCTCTGCTGCTCCATTAGGTACTCCGGTGCTTTTGGTGGGGAATTTAGCACCTTTGGGAAGACTGTTTCTCCTGTTACTTTGGATGCTCACAGCTGGCCTTTCAGAGGACAGAATATTTTGGGGGGAACTGCAAAAGCAGTAGAATTCATTCTACTGACTCATGCATGGTGGCTACTGCCCTTATGGAGTTGTTGTATGCTCCTATGGGTTATGCAAAATGCCAATTTGACGCTTAATACTGCTGTCTCATAGGAGTCATTTGTTGGTGCTAATTAACACCTCTTCACAGCAGCTACCTTTGCTCTGTGCCACTCTAAGTGAAGCAGATGTAAATACTGAGAGATGAGTCCAGTGATGTCTGTAAGGGTGACCCTAAGCCCAAGAAGCATCCCTCTGCACCCAAAAGGAAAAATCAGTCATGCTTTCTGTGATCAGCAGTTTATCTGCTAACGTTTTAGAATAGCTGCCTCATTTTACTGCAAATAGAAATAAGGTGATATCCAGAAGTGATGGGATAATGTTCTACAAGAGCCCTGGAATATTAATATGAGGTGGGAGGATGGGTGAACGCTGTTACTTCATGCTGTAGGAGGACAGATTGCAGAATTTGTCAGCAGAAAGGAGGAATGCTGTTCTAATAAGAAGATTTCAGCCCATTAAAAGTAGCTCAATATTTTAAATTTTGGGGAAAAAAATAAACCACCTAGATTTAGTTTCATACCAAGTTGACAAGCAAATGGCATTTTCCTGTTTAAAAAGGAGGTGAATGAAAAATATAGCTAGTTAGTGTTTGAGGGTTTCTAATTGTCACATACTCCATCTTTTGTAGTCCCAAAAGGAAGGGTTTGGCCTTACAGGTTTTGAGTCAGCAAGAAAGAACTAGACGCTCTCATGCCACACGCTTTTCTATTCTGCATTTCACCACGAGATGGAAGCATTACAACTGTGTTTGCAAACCCAACTGGAAATCAAGGAACTGTGAAACAAACTTCAACCAAAGGGCTGCTGGAAACCCTCCGGTGCTGGTGAAACGCCTGCGTGTCTTCCATTGCCAGTCTATTTGAAAAGAGTTTTGGCAATGCATTTAGTCAGTTAGGTGTTATGAGCTGAGAAGATAGTTAAAAAATCCCTTTGGTTCAGTAAAACACTGCTTTTTCTGCTTGCTGGCTGTCTGCATATATATTTTTCTTTTTCAGTGAAGTTGTAGCTTAGCTAGATTAATTTCATAATTTATTAGGTGCTGGTTGGTCTTTTTCCCCCTGTATCAGTCACCGTAAAAATCAGGTACTTATGGAAGAGCATCTTTCTCTAGGTCTGTGGCTCCACTAGGCTGGGGAGGCACCAAGAGTGAGGTCCATCTTGCCTGATGGACAAGCCATCTCCTTCCACAGTCGGTGCGGAGAAACCAGTGCCCTTGCCAGGACAGGCACCGGTCCGTGGCCAACACCAGGCTTCAGCCAGGATGGATCTAGGTGCCTTAGGGGTCTGCTGCACTTTAGGTGTCTACCTTTGCTTTTACAGTAGTGAGAGAAGACTCTTAGGCTGCGTTAGAAGCCCCTGCCAAGGAGAGGTTGGAGAGTAAGAGGAAGGCAGAGAGAAGTAAGAAAAGAACAATCCTCATCCCTCCCGAGCCAATGGTGCAGGTTAAATGATTTACACCAGGCAGAAAAACCTTGGCAAGACTATGAGGTGACTTCAGATCTGAATCATAGCCCAGAGGATTAACTCCAAGACTATCTATTTCCAGCAGAAAGTTCGCCTTCCTCTGCCTAAGGACAAAATTCCTGCTGAAGGCTGCTGCTTCCTGGAGCTGTGCATCATGCTGGCTCTGAACGCTGTCCGGATTTTGGGCTTGCCTTATTTTAGGCAAGAATCCAACACAGAGTACCCTGGCAGGGCGGTTTCTGAGACCCGGGATAGCTTTTATTTACCACCGAGCACCCAGAAAATCCTTGCACCTGTAGCCAGGCAACTTTGTCCTCTTTTCTTCTGCCAAAACATGAGTACACTCCCCCAGAAGGAGCTTATTTGGAGCTGCCTGTAAGCCATGTGCGTAAATGACATACTGCCTTTGGTAATTATGTCGGAGCCCTTTCATGGAGCGTGCTCTGAGAATTGTTAAATGCCCCTGGGAATGGCTTTCCAGGGAGCCAGGCACTGCTGCTGGAACTGGGAAGGCATTGTTATTAAAATGGTCAATAAAAGTGTGAACAAGGGATGGAGGGCATCGGTCCTCATTAGGGGAGGGAGGAGAACGAACAAAACAGAAAACCAGGCTGGGAGGTGTCCAGACTTATTTTGGCAGTCTGGGTTTCTGGACCGAGGTGCCAAATCACAGCTGTGTAAGAGACTTATTCCCGGTTTACAGAAGCACTGAACAATTCAGGCAGCATTGTGCTACCTGATTTTTTTTATTCCGCTCCCCCCTCCAAGAGTGGAGATTAGCACTGGAGTGAAAGGACAGGGAGCTCGTTAGTGCAAGCTCGTTACCTGCCTCCTTGGCCTGCAGCCAAGGTGGGGAACAGCCAAGGTGAGAAATATCCGTGTCCTGGGGATGGGTTTTGCCTCCCGCACTTGCCTGCCCTGTCCTCCCCACTCCAGGGCTGCTTCTTTCCATCCTATCTGCCAAATCACTCCTGGAGAGCTCAGACCTCTTCCACCGACTTGAAACAAATCAACGTCTGTAAATATTTTCTGCCCTCTATTTGGTCTATTTTTAGCAATAGTTCTTTTTGTTTTTCTTGGTAAAAGTAAAACAAATGGAAACGGAGTCCTTGGGGATTGCAAATGGCTTGTTTATGAAGCATGAGTGTCATTAACAGACTTGCTAGCAATCTTCATAAATGCATTAAAGTACTTTTCTTCCTTAATCACAGAAGGATGATTCCTACTCAGCGCAGGGCGACTCCAGCACGCAGCCCAAGCTGTACCGCTCCTTCACCGGTAAGCTGGGGAGCTGGTGGGTGCCAGCGGTGATTTCCTACCTCCCTGCTTGCCCTGTCTCGTCCCTGTGGGATGGTCCAGCAGGTGACAGGGAGGATGTGCATGGTCCGTGGCATGTCCATTGCAAGGCTGGGATCTGCGAGACAACCAAGGCAAAGGCTCCTGCCTCCCTACCTCGCTGCAGGCAGCAGCGGGAAGACCTGGGTTGCAGGTTGGTGGCAGCAGGCAGGGCGGCAGGGTCATCGCTCCAGCCTGGGGGACAAAGTGGGGCTCTTTAGATCATCATCATGAGTGAGCAAGCAGAGCTGTGAGCCTTCCCAGCCCCAGTGCCCCATCTCAGCCTGACCTGAGATAAGATAGGACATGGAGGTGCTGGAGCGTGTCCAGAGAAGGGCAACGGAGCTGGGGAAGGGTCTGGAGAACAAGTGTGATGGGGAGCGGCTGAGGGAGCTGGGGGGGTTTAGCCTGGAGAAGAGGAGGCTGAGGGCAGACCTTATCGCTCTCTGCAACTGCCTGAAAGGAGGTTGTGGTGAGGTGGGGGTCGGTCTCTTCTCCCACGTCACAGTGACGGGACATGAGGAAATGGCCTCAAGCTGTGCCAGGGGAGGTTTAGTTTGGGTATTAGGGAAAATGTCTTTACTGGAAGAGCGGTCGGGCACTGGAACAGGCTGCCCAGAGAGGTGGTGGAGTCACCATCCCTGGGGGTGTTCAAAAAATGCAGAGGGGTGGTGGCACGTGGGGACATGGTTCAGGAGGCATGGTGGTGTTGGGTTGACGGTTGGACTTGATGATCCTAGAGGTCTTTTCCAACCTAAATGATTCTATGATTCTATGTTTCTAAGATTCAGCGTGCACTTGGATGCACTGCTGGCAGTGAAGGTGCTCCAGGCAGCTCCTTGGGGGCAGGCAGTGGTGCTGGGAACCATAGCAGTGAGAAGTGTGTCCCAGTTCAGGTGTCTGACCTCCTTATTACCTGTGTGCTACAAGGGGATGCAAGAATTTACAGAGTTTTCTTCTCTCCTATGTCCAGCCAGGCAAGCATTTGAAACTGGTACCGTTCTTCGGATTCCACCAAGCACCAAGATGTTTGGCAGTAATTGCAGATTATTCTGCCTATGGTGATGCTAATGTGTAAACTAAAACCTTATAAAAATTGAATGATACTTCAAAAAGTGAAGTTTGTGCCCAAATGCTTTCCAAAAATTAAGATCTATTTTTTTTGTTTGCTAAGTATTATTAAAATCCATTTCGAGTGCCCTATTAGCAGCACTGTCTGTTTTGAATATCTGTTACAGAAAGATCAGTGGCTTAAGACCTCACATTTTTGTAAGCCCAAGCTCAATTTTTAGATAACTGAAAGCTTAGTTTTCACACTTAAAAAAAAATGGTTTAATATCAGTGAAGCCTCACACAAAATGTAGCTGGTAAAAACTGTAGACAGAGTCATCTTAGCCTCTGAACCACAGTGAGATGCTCAGTGGGAAACTGAGCACTGAATTTTTACAATGCTTGGCACACCTTTTAGCGCAATCATGTCTGTAAAAGTGATGATTGAAAAGATTCAGTGTTTGTTGAAAATAACAAAAAAATAGTGTTGCCTCCCAATGTGGGCTGAGATAGGTTAAAGGGCTGGGTCTAACATTAACATACAGACTATTTCCTTATTACATATGTACTGGAAAAATATTTAAGAAGCAAGAAAGTTTTCTTTCAATCTTTTTCTGTCCTTCGATTTCTAATGTTTTCTTCCTTTGTAATTTTCTTTAAACAATTGACTAAAACCTTGCTAAATAAAGAGCCTTAGAATAGCTGGTACTTCCTCTGCACAAAGGTATGTTACTACAGGTTTGCGAGAGTAGATGGAAGGAACGCAATTGTGTGGCATTCCCGTGTTCATAACATGGACATCTGCTGGGGATGTAGCTGTTTTAATCCACAGTTTATTATAACTGCTTAAACTATGTTCTTCCTGGAAAAAAACACGAGTGTAAGCAGAGCAAAGTGAGAAGAGGCAGCGTTTCTGGGTGGGGTTTTTTTTTTTGCCCCAGGGAAAATGTGAGCACAATGGCCTGCAACATAGCGTGGTGACAGGGCTGAAGGAGACTGTAACCCTTCCATCGTGATTGCATGTACATCCTCCCCAAAAAAATTACTTAATGTGGCAACGAGAAATTATAGGTGCTCCAGCAGGACACCTGCATCTTGAAAAGCTATTTTAAGGTAGTCACCGATACGAAGTTTTGTGCTGCAAAGTTGCTGGTGGGGACTGACAAAAGAATTATGATGTTGATCCAGATACGTAACATATTTCAAAGTAAAAAATAGGGTTTAAATTGTCTTTTTTTCTTTTTATTCCCTTGAAACACTGATCTTTGTCTTCTGTTTTATAATAGAAAAGTGACCCTTGCAGTGGAATAGCTCATCCCCAATGAGCAAATGGCTACCTCAGTAGCTCTTGGCATTTCTTCATTCCCGTTGACCCACAAAGGAGAACGTTTCTCACAAGTTGGTGTTTTTCTCTTCCTGCAGTGGGGAATACAAAGAAGGTTCGGGAAGTGAAACAGAACCGGTCGAAGTCGATGTGTTTCATCCCACCGCCACAGCCCAGCGGTACGGCCTGGGGGGAGAAGAAAGAAATGGAGAGAGAGCTAACTTTGGAGATGTAGAAGCACAAGTGATGCTGCTGCCTTCCCACGAGGGATCTGACACTGTTTCATGGATGGCTACTATACATGTAGATAATGTAAATAAGATGCATGTTGAAAAGGACAGCACGGACAGGGCAAATCCTGAGTAGTTTGCATCGAAACATGTGCTTGTGTTGCGCAACGATGGGTTTTTAACAGGAACTAAGGGAAAAGAGGCACAGCTGAACACTAGCAGTGCAAGGTAATGTCAGAGAGAATTTCTAAGACAAGTCTAGGAAAAATTAGTCTGTTCAGTCTGGGAAAATTGCTGAAACTCTCTACAACTGCAAGAAGGGATGTTTTAATAAGGTGAGATATCAATCTTTTCATTAGTCAGCAGGGATAGACTAAACAGCAGGGAGCATTTAGATTATATGTTAGGAAAAACTTTATAATCTCAAGGAGGTTTTTATTAGGCGATGGAGCACGCCATCAGGGAAGACAGCAGAAACAGTGAAAGATCCTTTCTTCTCCTCAGGAACTGATGGGTCTTGACTATGAACATTAATCATGTGAAGTCCAAAGTTAAATCATAGTTAAATAAGGCATTGTGTCTTACCAGAGGGACCGTCCCACAGCTAGACACAGTTCTTTTAATGAAAACTTATTATAGCTGTGTTAAAAAGGGAAAATATATTCTTACTGATTTTTAAAAATTTATTTAAGGAATGGTTCACCTCAAAAAAAATAGAACGGGGAAGCTCCAAATCCAGTGGCAATACCAGGAGATGAGTGTGCCAGCCCTTAAATAGACGGGCAAGACTTGTGCTGTGGTTGGTTGGTTGCAGCAAGCCTGCAAAGACTCTCTAAGGTGATATCTGCTACCGTAGCCGAGAGCTGCAGGGTCAGAGGAGGTTTGAACGCGTCTCCTTCGAAGACACAGCAGAGAGAGGGACCCAAAACCTTGCTGCTGTGGAGCACTCCTGCCAGGAAAGGTGCGATGCCCTTTGCAGAGCAGATGCAGGTAAACTCCAGGGATAGTACCTGAGGAAGACAGGTATCTCCACATTTGGGTAATTTTCTCTGAAACTCCAGGTAAGTGTTCAAGCCTCCGGATTCTTGTCCTTAGCTGAACCTGCTAGGGTAAGTTTTAGCATTGCAAACATCGACATTTTTCTTTCTCTTCCCCTTCCTCTGCATTGAAGGATCCAAGAGTATTTAATCTGAACAAGTGGCTCCCTCTGACATAAAAGAAACTCTAGGAATTTGCATGCTCCTCTCCGTGATATTTTTGAGTACCAGGGCCAATCTCCTGTGTGCAGAAATACTCCATTAGGAGGCCACTGGTACACTGGGGCTTTCATTTTATATTAAAGACACAAAATTGTGTGTATTTGCTTTGCAACGATGTGGTGGTCTCATTTTCATTTGAACAAACTCCTTTACGGTGTCCTGACATAAGCTGATGTAGTTCATTTTGACTTGAAGGGCACTCTTCACTGCCCCGTCACTGGAAATTCACCTCATTGCAAGTGAAAATTGGACCTTTTAGCCTTATATGTGTATTTTGTGTATGTACGTACATATATGTACATATTTATGGATTTTAGTATAAGTCCATTGTCGTCTTCTGTTACTTTATTAAAATTTTGGTTTGTTTCTTAGTTTAATCCGTCTTGCATGGGAGTCACCTGGATTTGCCTAGACTTTTAGAAAACTGCCCATCTTTGAATATATTGTAATACGCAACATATATGAATATGCTGTAATGTACTACGTTTCTATTTCAATTAAATATGCTGTGTTACGAGATCATCTAAGAGTTATTACCTCCTTGCCTCCGCCACGCGCTCGCAATGATGTCAGCGGTAGCTGGTGACACACGGGGGTGTCTCTCCGGGTGTCATCGGTCTGGCACAGCGAGCCTAGCACATCCGCTTTGAACAGCAGCGCATTCAGCTCTGCCCTGTGCAGCCCTTGGTCAGTGATCACAAGATCTGAGCAAGGCAAGCGATTGTAATGAGTGAGAAAAATGGTCTGTTTATTGGTGTAAGCAATTGCATACAAGTGAGAGGGGAAAAAAATCCTGAATCTGAAAGTCCTCGGCTCTCTGGGGTTGAAATGTCTGCTGTTTACCTGCAGTTTAATGTCCACAGTATTTAAAATTTCTCCTTCTGTTCTGCACAGTAAATAGCTATTGAAAGATTTACTAAGATGGATCCTGTATATTTTGTAGCTGGAGAGCAAAAAGGAAAATAAAGTTTCTTGCCAAGGAGTTTTTAATCAATTTTTTTTTTTTTAATCAAGGATAGAAACTTTGTGAATCCCTTGGCCAATTCTTGCTTGCTTTTTTTTTTTTTTGTTTAAACTTTTGGCTTCTGAACTGTCTTGCTTTTGTCCAAAATATCTGGACGTCTGTACCACCTTTGTCTTGTACAGCATCCGTCATGCTTCTGGGCATTGGGTACTTAAATAATGATCTTTTCCCCTTTGAGTTTCCCATCATGTAAAATGAGTTCTCTACAATATTGTTATGGGCTACCAAGGACCTTATCATATGGTGGCTGTTTTGGCATGTGTAGATTTCTTTGTAATACTGCAGTAGGCAACAGAAATGGTTGGAAAAATCACGGTACTTCTGAAAAACGGAACTGAAATTTCATCTGTTGTGGAAAAAAGAGAAAAAAATGCTTGCATTTTTTCAAAATAGTACATTTTGATCTCACTTTAGCCCAACACAAGACATTTTGATGCCAAGATCCCCCAGCTTCTAGCAATTCCAGATGTTGCTTGGCTCCACGTGTGTGGCTCGTGGCTGCAGAGGCTGCTCCAGCCAGCCCCGTGTCCCTGTGCACATGCACTGGCCGGATCCTGCACCAATCCCAGCCCATTAATCCCTTTCAACCCTGCTTTGCAGTGCTGGGACTGTAAGTACCTCTCCTCTGTATTAACAATTTGCTTGATCTGCAGAGAAGACAATATTCTGTACAGTACATACTTTCCCAATGAGTCACTCTGCCCCATATTTAACCTTCTAGACACTATGGATTTTTTTCTTAAAGTTTCTTTACAAAATAGAATAGCACAGCTAAAGCTTTCATGAAGTATTTTCCAGTTGCTTAGTGGCCGAGGCCTCTGACTAGTATGTATTTCAGCCCAGAATACCTTTGATAATCTTTGCCAGTATCCAGTGTTGGTGGTCTTAAAATTCTACAACCAAGTGGAAAACTGTTAAATGCTCAGGCTTCAGAGCATGCCTAATTAATTCTTTCCAGGGTTTTAGTCCTTTAAAAAATGTTAAAAACATGGCTTCAGTGTATCATTGAATATTGCATGGTTCTGTGGAAATAAATTGCATCAGTTTGATTCCTTTAGTAGTTCAGAGAGTTATGGCTCTGTGCTTACTCTGAAAGTTTACAGGAGTCTTTTGAAAGTTCAGGTTAAAACAGGCAAAAGTTGCTACTGATGGGGAGTAGCTCAATGGCAAAGTGAGAGCCCAAAAACTACATCAGAAAAGTCTGGGCACATGGATCAAGCGGCCTCATTTAAAAATCAGGCTATAACTCTCCCTTGCACTCACAACTCCAAAAAGCATTTGTGTTCAGCACGTGGACTTTTTTTTATTTTTATTTTGACCAGAAAACCACACTTCTGTTTGTTTTATTTCACGACTGCTTCAGGAGATTATAATGGCTTAATCCTGGAAAGTACTGGCAACACTTAAGAAGCAAGTGAGGCAAATTTGAGCTGCTTTTCTCTCTTGCCATCAAGTACAGGGGATATTCAACCTCATAAGAAACATCAGGGATCTTTCAACACCCAGGCTTATGTGCTTCTTCCAAGAGACGTGTAGACGCGAGAGATGAAAAAGGAGCACGTGATGGAGGTGAACCAGCGATTATAATTTTAATGCAGAATTAAAGGGGCAAATGTTAATATGGATATCTATTCCTCTCCCTTCTTGTGCAGTTCATACTGGGGGGTTGCTCTTTGCAAAATGGTCCGAGGATGTTGCTGGCATTTCCAAGGCAAGGTTGGTAGTGCTTGTCGAGGTCTGGATGGCTTCACTCTCCTCCTTAGTTTCTTCCTGTTCTGAGGTTCGTGGAGACAACAGGAAAGGCAGAGACCCACAAGAGAGAGATTCACCCCATCTACCTAAGGAAGCACTACGTGGAATGTCTTTCAGAGCATGACGGATTGTCAGGGTAAGGTCCAAAGCAGAAAGGTACGCAGATCTCTGAAGGGACTTGCGGAAGTCTCCGAAGGCAGCCCTGAAACCACATCTGTTTATAAAATTGCAAGAAATCCTCTGCTTTCAGCATGAGAGAGTGAAAATATGGTAATCTATCTGCACAATATATAATTTTTCTACAAGCAAGGATCAAAACACAAAAAACCCCAATAACTCAGTGCTGATGGAGTCTTTGAGCAATCAAAAGGCAAAACACTGATTCTGTGAAAAATCTGAGCTGACCAACCCCAGCTCCTTGCTAGAGTATCAGTGTTGGACGTTCACAATTTCAATTCAAAAGCTTTAGGGGGGGGAAAAAAAAAACAAACAAACCCTCAGGGTCAATCAGGAAATAAAGGTCACTGAAACGACCAGGATACGACTTCCCTTTCCTTACACCTAGGTCCTAGTGCTGCCCGTGGCGGCACCCACGTTCGACCTCTCTGGATAAGAGGACCCTGAAGGCAGCTCCCCGCTGGCACCAGAAGAGGTAAGGGAGGAAAGGGAGGGTCATTTTCCTTGGTAATTAAGTGGTATTTTTGTCTGGCTTTTGCACAGATCGTGGTGATGGTCAGTTAATACACCCACCTCCTACCTGGCTTTGGTGTAGCGCTCCAGAGATCCCAACACAAGCTCCAAAGGACAACCAACATCACTACCAGCGTCTATAGGCTTAGAAGGTGTGGCAGGATGTTACTTTTTTGTTTATTTTTGGGGTTTTTTTTTAGGATGGGGTCCTAAGCCTGTAACTATCGTGCTCCGGGGGATTATATTAACTCAGGCACCAGCTAGTGACGAGAGGAGGTTGAAGACTAGTTCGGGATGATTGCTCCCCTCCACGGCTCCCCCACACAAACACCAGCCTGCAGGCTGGGGAGGCAGGCAGGGGAGCTGCTGGTCTGCCCAGCACCCGCGTATAAGGTATGCTGTTTGACATGCTGCGATTTGTTTTGTAGGGGGAAACAAGTGTGGTCCTAATATTCAGGCCAACCAAGGGCTGCGTCGCCTTCTGGAGCTGCCTCTCGGACCTCGTGCTGAGGGGTGGGATGGACCGGGCAGAGCATCTGCGGGACCTGGGATCAGTAGGGTGAGTGTTGGTACCAGGGCTTGCTGTTCCTGGCTGGGAAATTGTTTCTTTCCTTCTCTAAATTAAAGATCATCTCTGCTGGAAGAGTAAAATTAGGGCTCCTTGAGCCCTTGGTGAGGCTGAGAGATGGAGGGTGAAACCCCATCATGTTAGGGAAATTGAAAATCTACTCTTGATTTCAGGATTTATTCTACAGTACTTTTGTATAATAAACCCACTTTTTTTCCTGTTTTCTCCCGCCTGTCCTACAACATGTTGCAAACACACAAAGGGGTGCGGAGCTCAGGCTGGGCAGATACTGGGCCATCCTTATGGCCCCACTGTGCTTTCTTTATGACCTCCCAATAACAAGTGCTGGATGTTGGATGTTAGTAGTGTGGCCCTGGGTCTGCAGCCTGACTCCCGACGCTTTACACACGTTTCCACCAGAGTTCAGATGCAAAGACAACATCGTAAAGCAGCCCAGGAAATGATAAGAGGAAAAAATATAGATAAGTTGATCATAATTTTTAAAAATTTTACATCAATTTACGTACTTAATAATTGCTTTCATTCTTTGATAGATATCAAGAGGTGTTTTGCCCTCTAGAATGGAACTTCTTGTCTGAAAATGTTGAAATGAAACATTCAAAATTAAGAAACGCCTGCCTTAAAATTTTTCCAGAGGTACTCACTCACCCCAGCCCTTCCTCAAAAATGATTTGGTTTTTAAACCCCACATTTTCTGATTAGTTCATCAGAAAATCCCCAGCCCTTTCTAACCGCACAGGAAGAGAGGGGGGCTGGAATGATTTATTGGTGGCTTTCTCGCCATTTCTTCTTTCCTTTTTCCCTTTCTTTTCTTGTATACGTGTGTCCTGTCTATTAACAAGGCTGGCTGTTGCATTGTATAAAATCTATATGAACAAAATGCTCGCACGAAAGAAACAAAAAAACTAATTTACACTTTGAAACCAGAATGGGTCTGAATCTTATAATTAATAAAGATGTTTTTTCTGAAGAGGAAAGGAACTATTTTTTCTATTAGTCTTATTGAAAAAACATTCCTATTATAAGAATTTTAATTTTGTCTGCCTGTTTCCCCACGCACTGGGGAAATAGAGAAGCAAGTGGGGTGCAGAGGTTAGGTGAACCCTGGCTGAGCTGGGCTGAAGAAGTTTGCTCCTCTGGTAGCTCCCACAGCCTGTTGGTGTGAAGAGCCAGCACCTTCTGGGCTGGCTGGATGCAATGGGGTTGATGCCTAATTAAAAAAAAAAAAAATTAAGCTCAACAGAAGGAAACATAAGGAGGCTGTAGCCCCATCACATGCATTCGCTGTCCCCAGCAAGCCTGGGTGCTCCCAGCACGTGCTGCTGGAGCAGCTGCACCGACCCTGTCCCTGCAACCGCCGGTGCCCCAGGCACGGGCTCATTGTCCACCATGTCCAGGAATTTTTCAGATCCTAAAGGTGATGGGGCGTGCAAAGGAGAAGGGAAAGCTCGTGGCATGGAGAGACATTTTGACCTTGCAAACTCAATTCCTATTCCACAGTCTAAGAATTTGGAAAATGTTTGGCTGGGCACATAACAGCCCGTGAGGAGCCAAGGCTGGGCACCAACACTGCTCTGCCGCAGCCATGCAGGGGTTTTTATGCCAATGGGACCGAGAATTGCTGAGGACACCTTCCAAATGGCAAACAGCGCTAACTTGCAAATACGCATTAGCATAAATAGAGCAATGCCAAATACAGCTGACTAAAAAGCACACACATAAATGTGGAAGTGTGCATTAATCCCTTTTTTTAAAATGCACAAGTGCCCACTTTGCATTTTAATTTTATGCAATTGCAGTGCAATCTGCAAAAAAAGTCCTCGGTTCTGGTGTGCAAACCCTTATCTTCACCGAGCTCCATCAAGCATTGCCAAAGCTCCTCCAGTCAGTCATGTTCAGTTTTGAGATATAGATCACAAGAATAGAGGGCAACTGATTTTTCTTGTCACCTCAGACAGGTTTAACCGGTATTACATGTTAGTTAAATGGCAACTGATTGAAATTACACTTATTGAAGATTATTTAGGTGATAGATATATTGCTCTTTGTATATAATCAACCATTTTATGCTCAATACAAAGAGGTCTTGTCATTGCAGGAATTATTGTCTGTGAAGTAACCAAATGACTGTGAGATGGGTATGCTATTGCAGTCTAAAACTATGGAAAAAGAGTCGATATGCTGGGCTGCCCAAGGATGGGCTGGGAGAGGGTTAATGCGAGTACGTATGGGATGAGTGAAGCTGATGGGAGGGTTGGCCGGGAGCACCTAAGTGCAAACGCATCCGCATCTCTCAGCAGGGATTGCTTCCGGCAGAGATGATTGCTAACCATGGGAGAGCGATTAAGTGGCCAGGGAGGGACAGTGCGTGTTTATTCATGCAGAATTACAGGGCTAAGGAGGGCTCGTTTCCCAAGCAGCACTGCCGAGAGAGCACGGGAGGAGCGGAGCTGCTCGCTGCTAACCCATGGGCACGCCAAGGTTTTTGGTGGGAGGCTGCATCATGTCAGAATGATTTCTCCTCTCCCTTAGCTGACTGAGTAGTTTGCTTGGAAGAAAAGGGATGGTTAAGCAGGCCAGAGACATGATGTATATTTTCACTTCCCTGAAAATGGCCTTTGTACTGCAGCTCTCCCATCAGATGCACATCCGCTGCTCCCTTTTTGAAGGCCACGCAATGAAGTTTCTACCTGCCGAGAGCAGCATTCAGCCCTGCTGTGAGGACTTTCATCCCCTTTATACAAACGTCAGAAGGCATTCTTCCATTTTAGCAACCTGCCAAGGTGTAAACCTAACATTTGAGACAACCCTCTGGCCCTGTCCTGCAGGTCCCCGTCGCCTTGCTCGCTCACTGCCTGTCCCACCGTGCAAGATGCAACATCTTCTGCCCTCCTTGCACTCTTGCCCCTTGCAGGCCCGCTCGAGCTCTAACTAATGGGGCTGTGGGAACTGTGGCTGAGTTTTGACCTTGCATGAGGGTAAGTCTGCAAGCTGACCCACCTCTCCTTCCTCCATGTGTCAGTGCGGGGACTCCTCTGGGCAGAGATCTCTTTCTTGGATCCTCTCGGATGCCTCACGCACTCGCGGTCAGGTTAAACGAACAGCAGCTCTGCCCCTGCGACAGTGAGGATGAGAGGTCTAATTTATTACTTAAAAACTATCCCAGCCTGCAACATTTAAGAAAAAAACGACGTGGAGGATAGAATAAATTATTATAATTTAAACTCTATTGCGCTTATAGAAGAAGAGCGAGCATATTCATCAGTCCATATGCCTCAACAGTTGGCTAGAAGCGTAGTCAAAATTTTACCCAACCCTCTCCAGTTTCCCTAACCAGCGCGCAGTTTCTCTGAGATACCCATATGTTCACAGTTAACTTTAACTATTAAATTGATTTGGAAATTAATTTGGCAACACAAAATCCCATAGGGTAAGGAAGTCAACATCTTCATCTATCCCCCTTTTTAGAACAGGTCATGTCAGCAGACTAAGGTTAGAAAATCAGAACTTGAATTTTCACTGTAATTTAAATTTCCTCCCCCAACCTCCTGGCATGTCACAGGAATATAGTTATTGCCCTACAGAAATTATAATTTTCCTAGCCTGGCATCCCGTTCCTGGCAGTGATCTATAGCAGATGCTCCAGCAGAAGACAAAAACATTAGGAACCAAATGGCAATGAAATTCCATGCAGGAATGTCCTCGACCCCATGAGACACTTCTTCCCCAGCAGGCTCGACTGGTGGGAGGGGTATGGATGCTATATAGTCTGCTCTTCTGTAGCAGGAGAGAGAATATCTTTCTACAGCTGCATAGCAAGACACTCTGGGTATGTTGGTATGTACCCCTCATTTTAATGCTCCTTGTCTAGCTAGATGTGGGCCTGCCTGATTTAAACCTGTTTGCACAGGTTGCTTGCATCACTTCTGAGAGCACCAATATATTTAAGATATCACCGCTGTTTTAATGTTATTGCTTGGAGCTCTGGGGTTACTTCGTGTGAAAGCTGCATTAGTGATTGGTTCAGAGGAAGCAGGAGCTGAAGGAGGTACGTATCACAGAAGTGCCACTTCTTTACTGCACTTACGAGGACACGGCTAAAAGTATCTCACAGCAATGGGCTGCAGAAACTGCGGACTCCATGACGTGATAAAGATCTTTGAGTTCAGATCTGCTCAAGCCATGCACAGCCTCTCTGCTAATCTCATGCACAAATGGAGTTTTAAAAACTCTCCAGTGTCCTGGGCAGTTCTGCATCGTAACCACTCGTGACCTACAGATGCTGCCTGACCGGCCGAGGCTAAGGGCTCTCTGCACTGCTCTTCTGAAATGAACAGCCATGTGTTTATTTGGAAATCTTCCTGCTCTGTCTCAATAGCTATTTATCATGTTCCTTAATGCCACAGCTGTTTGGTTACGCCAGGTCATCTGCTTTTATTAGTTCTGTTCCCACCACCCACTGAAACTCACACCAGCCAGGAGAAGATTATTACCCATGTCCAAAAATAGCACTTCTCTCGTCCCCCTCTTCCAGTGAACCTGGAAACTTCGGTGTTTTTCTTCTTTTCTGCTGCCTACCTGCTGCCCCATGAAGGCTGGAGTAGCTGCCCTCACAGCCGGGATCCTCGGCGGCACCGGCGTGTTGCTCTTTCTCATCGCTTTCGGGACGGACTACTGGCTTCTAGCTACGGAGACCTGTGGCGTCTTTGAGCGTGGAAATAGCACTCTGCAGAGTGGGGAGGTAAACTCTGAAATCTTGTCTTACTTCAGAAGAATTGACTTATTTAAATATTTTAAAATTTCAAATTTTTAAGTTTTAAATCTGTGATAATATTTATGCTCATTGAAAGTGACCTGCTGATGTAAAATGTCAGCCTGAGCTAACTTTAAAATCTAAGCCAGCATTTCCGTTGTATTTTGACTGAAGTAAAGTATGTCTAGCAAACATTAAGACAGCACCTCACTAATCTGGCAGATACGAACATTAGGGAACGAAAGGCAAAAATGTAAGAGCTTTACTTGTTGACAGCATTTGCCTCTAAGGACAAAAGATATCTCCTGATATTTGCCATTAAAAGATTTCTCCCTCTGTAGTTTCTTTGCTTAAAAATAGTTCATATTTTAAAGTGTAGGACTTGGCAGTCATTTACATCTGAAACGATATGACTACAGCACAGGCAGAAAACGCAAGTGAACATCAGACGCAGAACAGAGTAGACAAGAATTCCTGCCCGTCTAACAAGAAGAGGCCTTTCTATTTTAAAATTAAGATTTATATAGGATTTTAGTTTGCAGGAAATGTAATTTTTAAAGGACAGTTTGGTATTTTAGTGCTAACTGCTGGTATCTCTTGTTTATAGATCCTTTCAAAAGTTTGATTTTAGCTGTGCTTGCTATTGTCTAACTCTTGAACGAAATAACCACCAGATCAGTTCCCTGAGCTACCCACTCTTCCAAAACGTTTTTGCGCTGATCAATGTGTGGTTTCAATTACAAAATGACAGGAAGATCCTTGTTGTGTGCAGACTTTTTGTTACTTCGAAGTTCAATCTAATTAGGTTTGATTTTTTTTTTCTGGTGTGATGAGTCACACTGGGTAAGCATCTTGATGCCAGCAAGAAATATTTTCTTTCATTTCAGAATCCCATAATCAAATGGAGGACACTGTTCGCTTCAGTCATGTTTCTAAATGGCTTTCCCTGTTGAAAAAAAAAAATTATGATAGCAGAACCACCTGGCAGAAAACACTGCCTTTACTGTTTAAAGCAGCGCAGTAAAGCCCTGGAGATAGCAGAGAGTCACGGATGGAGGAGTGCCGCTCGGTTTCTGTGCACTTGGGAGATGACAATGTTAATTGTTTCAGATGTTTGTTTGTGTTGTTACCTTTTAAAGCGGAGAGACTAGAGACGTTGCACTGCACGGCATGAATAAGCACCTCAAACATTTCAGATATGCTCTTGGCCAAGTATTAGTGTGCCTGTCACTAAGGCAGAGCGACTTCAAAAGTGCCAGGCAGAAATAAGAACTGCTTTTACTCTTTCCTCTGAGCTATTTTATTTCTATTTCAGACACCGTTTCCATTATTTCTACTTCAGTTACCAGTTGTATACAATGGGCTGTGTTTTTACCCTCTCTGCCCTTTCTTAAACTGGCAAATCCTGTCCCTTACAGATAAGGACGGTCTCGAATATCTGCCAAACAGCGATTAAATGTGCCGTAGATGCACTAAGTCAGCAGCCATCCAGCTGATTAAGTTTGAGGGCTGCATGTTACCATTGTCCTAGTTAGTATTTTGTCCTGGAAGTAAAAGGAGAATCAGGTCAGAGCTCTGGAAACAGTCATAACTTCATGCATAAAAACTTTGAGGCAAGGGAAGTACCTTCTAGCACCTCCCCATTGAGCCCCGTCTCCTTTCTCCAGTTCACAGGGTCCAATCCCGTATGGAGTTTCTCCATCCTCCACAAAATGTAATTTTATAGCAGACGTGTCTACTTTACCAAATTGTGTGTGACAAAAGCAAAACTGATTTTGGCTATAGTTTTAATAATTTTTTTGGTAAATAGTCCATGACTCAACTTTGCAATATCCTTCCTTCTGGAAAGACCTAAACTTTGTGCTCACAGGTCTGCTCTGGGGGTTGGAGTAGACTCACCAAAAAAGAAGAAATTGTCAACATGCCTATCCTGGTCTGTGAGAAGACTGGTATGGGCAAAGAGTGATTTCTGCCTCACATAGGTTTAGCATAACTTCTACTGGGCTCAGCAGAGGGAGAGAAAGAAGAAAACCTTTGGGCTGGTGATTGGAAGAGGCTCAATGGGAGGGTTAGAGTTGGGCTGCCTTCTGGGGTTAAGCCAGACCTTACATGGATCCTGCAGAGGTGGCAAGGACATCTGAACTGTTCCATTGCATCACCCCTAAAATTGCTTACCTGGTAATCACCCTGCTTCCAACTGGTTACTACAGCAGTACAATTTACTTAAGGAAAGTATTTAAGAAGTCGAATACACCCAGAATGCTTTGCTGCCTGGCATACCTGTCCCGCTCTGGCAATCAGTGGTTTAAAGATATTAGAGAAAGAAGAAACTGTTTTACGAAGAAACTGTTTTGATTTGTTATCAGAACATTTTGTAGCTCTGATATGGCCGAAAGTCAAGGGCAGCAGCTGCCTCTCGTCCCCAAACCCTCCAAAACAACAACAAATGAAAACCCCAACAAAAAAATGAAAGCAACAACTGTCTAAGCAAAAAATACGCACTTTCCACCGTGATCGTTCCCATATCAGCTTGGGCTTTCCTTCCTCCGCAGGCTGAAACGCTGACAGAGGTCAGGAAGGAGATCCTCACTTTCCATCACGAGGGCTTCTTCTGGCGGTGCTGGTTCTTTGGCGAGGGCCACCCGGAGACCATCTGGACCTTCTGGTACAGTGAGTACAATGCCACCGCACCACTGTCACAGCATTCGCTCACAGTTTGAATTGCAGACAAGCACAACAAGGGCTCCCAGGGATGAGGAGACAGTTCTCTTGATTTTATTGCATTTTTTTTTCATTGTCATTGTCCCTCTATCAAAAGCAAACTTGACTCACCCTTTCTGTGCTCTTTTTTTGACTTAGATTTTGCCCTCAGAGGGTTGTTCACAGAAATGTAGGAACCTCTTGATGCCATTTAATCTATCACCTACAAAGTCTTACGGAGTGGTGGCTTCCACCAGCAAGGACAACTCTCCCCCATATCTCTTGATGTTTGTGTTCAGCTAAGGTCTGCTAAATTTGAGCCCGTGCCTTTCCTGGCCCTTGGCATTGCTCTTCTCTTAACGTTTTCAGCTATTGGAGTGTTCCCACCTCCCACTGATTTCAGCATGGGGAAGGCTGGACACGCACGTGTGTGGTCTCCCTGGGTGCTCAGGCCCTCTAGCAGTGGGCAGTGGTGGGCCGTGGAGAGCCGTAACCACATGTGTTTATGCTTTTAAGCAGACGAGACCTTTATTTTACAATCTTGCCTGTTGTGCTTTTTAAGGTCATTTAAATTACGCATGTGAATAAACAGAGATGGATGCAAAATATTTTTTTTCCTGCAAGCACATTCACTCTTCAAAAAAAATCGAAGGAGAAGGTGAAACCTGTTCTGCGACACCAGTTGGCACCGACTGGTGGCCCATGTGCAGTGAAGTGGGGGGTCTTGGCCCAGTAAACCAGTTGCTCCCACCAGAAAGAGCAAAGGAGTGAGACCACCCCACGACACGCCTGGCACCGGCCCTGCCGGCGGCCAAGCCAGCAACCAGCTCGCCTGCATTAGCGCACAGTGGGTAATTAGAGGACAGCCTTTCCCTGGGATGCCACAACCCTAGAGGAGTATTTGGGACGAGAAAAAGAGGTTTTAAACACTGCAAAAACCTTGACCCTGCGCTCACTGGTGCTTCGGTCCGCTCAAAGATGCTTACGTGCCTGTGGAGCAGCATGATCGCCTCGTAGGGCATTTGGCTGCAAATAACTCAGGTTCCCATAATAAATTTACTCTGCAGTGATTAGAATTGCAGATGACTTTGCTGTCCCCCAGCCCCTGACCTGTGTTTCCTGTAAAATCTTGCAGGAACGGTTACTGCCACTGTTCAAATGAACAATGTGAGATTTCTCACAGAGAAATTTTTTTATAAAGAAGGACAGATTTGAGAGAGGGAGTTTGCTATCTAATTACATTATATGGAAATACATGATATAATATAATGTTACCTGAAGTAAAACGACTCTTTCTGATAACGGGCAAATTTGTGTTACTTCTTTAGGTATTTATTATAATAGGATTGATCATGGCAAATTAATTTGCTGCTCTCATGGATGTAATAATTAATTCAATAGGTATTCCATAGTCAATTTAGCATGAACTAATGTCCACCTATTATAAAGTGTTCCTTTGAGCTGGGGAACATATTTAAATAAGTGGCCGACCATTAATTAATTCATTTAACATTCATTCTATTACCGTTAATCATGATAAGCCTCGGTGGTATTAATATTGATGGAGCACTTCCATTCTAATTGTGCTTTACCTTCTCACAAACCGGAGGTCTTGTAAGGTAGCTTGTTCTGGTACCCAAAAAACTTGGCCCCTTTCAGGTGGTCTGACACACTTTCTGGAGGAAAATAGCAATGGGAATATTTACAGTAATTTGAGTTGCTCCATCTTTCATGATTTATGTCCACCTCAGACTCAGGTTATGAAGATGGGAAGAGGTACGGGTAGCAGTCTCAGATCCTGTTATGTCTCCCCTCTCTCATCAGTCTTCTTTTTCTTTTTTCTTTCTAACCAGGAATTACTATCCTCCTTTACTCCCCAGCCTTCTGCCTTCAGTGAGGCTTTTGTAGGTTTTGCAGACTAGGGCATTGCCCTCTGAATGCTGTAACTGTGGTCTTGCAGAAAATAAAAGCAAACCGTTTTGCTGTTGTTGTTCTTTTTCAGCTAGCCAAGCACATCCCAAGTTCTGCATGCATGGCTACCTCTTTCCCATGCCCATTGCTCTCGGACCTTTCCCCCATCCTTCCTATGACACGACCGCAGGTGGGTTTCTTTCCTGCTCCTCCAGCAGCTCCTTTCCCAAGCGACCGGGCAGAGATTTATGATGTGTATCACTGTTGTAGTTTTCCCATTGCAAATGCACGTGGCCAAGCATGACCAAGACTTTTGGAAAGCTCCTTTACAAAATGGCCTTGCATAGTTGACTGCCCCAAGCCGTGAGCACATCGAAATATTCTCCCATGTCTTGTCTCCTCCAGAGCCAGCCATGCCTGGCCATGAGCCATGCACCCTCCCACTGGGTTCTCAGCGCCTACTCCGATGAGCAAAGGAGGATCCTGAATCCATTCTCTCCCTTCTCCTACCTCCTCGCTTGCTGGGAGGAGCTGGAGGCAAAGGGCTTCTGCCCCCTGATGAAATCCAGACCCTGTGGGCAAGCACCACAAATAATTTCTCCTGGGCTGCAGGCTTGTGGCAGTCCGGCGCTGACTCATTTCCAGAGTCTGGCTTCCTGGGAGAGCTCTCGTGTTGATTTGTTGCAAGACAAAATAAACAAGCACTGGAAAAATCAGTTAAAGACCAGGTTGTTAGAAGATCCATGTGAGTGAATGGCTTATTTTTAATACACCGAATATGACACAGTTGGAAAGCTCTCCTTTAACTGGTTCCCTTTTTATTTATGTTTTTCTGTATTTTCAGAGTTCTTTAATGAATCAGCTGCTCTTAGGAATTTTAATTTGCTAAATTGGTGGCAGCAGCTAGAATTAATTCAATGATCTTTTTTGAAATGAATTGATTTCTTTAAATAGTGTGCATCACTCTGCATTGCCTCCGGGGATCTGGGGCAGGCATACTGCACAAACAAACATCTTGACCTTTTCCTTAGCCTTTAGCAGTACCTTTTTTAGTTTTAGATTTTTTTTTTATGAGGAATTAATTAAAAAAAAAACATTTTTCAGTAGGAGCATGTGAGGGAGAGCAGCTAGTTCCTTTTGCTGTGCTGTGCAGGATTCCTGCCTCAGGGAACATGCTGCAGCGTAAAATGGATACGAGGACCTGTCGATGGTAGAAGGAGGAGCCCGTTGCAGGCTGTGCGCAGCAAACATGCAGGTTAAGCGGTGGGATTTTTTCAGCTTAGGAGAGGCAGGCATGACGTCTAGTTTCTGAATGATCTTGCTGGTAAACACACTATTTTTTCCGTACTAAATAAAGGGCCCTGGAGGCATCTGTCCCTGCCTGTCAGCCCTTGCTATGGAAACCCTCTTCAGCTGCCTCCCAGAAATGCCCGTTGGGACGGGTCCCGGGAAGGTGCTGGGGAGGGGCTCTGCACAGGGGCTGCACCCCGGGGTGCTGCGGGGCTCTGCCTCCCGGCACCCACCCCACCATGAACCCCAGGGGGATGAGGATGTCTCAGCACCCACATTTAGGGCAGCGGGAGCATTGGGGTCCTCTGCTGCACCAACCCCGCTGCAAAGCATTCGGTCATCTGCAGAGAGCAGACGCTTCTGTCGTTAACACTCATTTTTATTTCAAACCAGTCCATCCTCATATGCAAATGATGACAAAACAGGAGGCCATCCAAGAAGAGGGGTCCTCCAGCTATTACCTGCTCCAGACATAATTCTCCCTTATCTACATCCTCTTAGGCTCCCTGTGAGAACCGGGTGACGGGAGGTTAAACATGAAAATGAATTCTGTGGTTTTGGAGAGTTCAAGATACTTATCTCTCCTTAAGTGGCTCTCCTGACAAAATGGTTTCAAATGAGTAAAACGCATCTTCTCTGTATCATTTTTCTTTCAAGTGTGAATCATTTCGGCATTACCCACTTGCTTGTGCTCAGCTTAAATCTCTCTAACTAGCACTTCTGAAAAACAACAAGCAGAGCAAGATGCAGTGGTCCAAAGGGATCAGATAAATCAGGAGAATGGGGACCAGGGTATCAGAGGGTCTTGCCTGAAGACCACCACCTTTGGCCGAGGTTTAGGGCAGTGACTGGAAGAGAGTTGGCTACTGGGAGACTGAAATTAGTGGGCTACATCCTGTCCCGTGGGATGTGATGGATGCAAGCTTGCTCGGCTCTGGCTCGCGCGGTTGCATGAAGTCACAGCAAAACCCCCAAACTGAGTAGATGAAGAGGCAGCTGTTCTCTTGCCCTGTTCTCTTACTTAGAGTCAAGCAAGGCCATTAATGGGGGAAATCATGAGCTCCTGTTTTCCCTGCAGTCCTGCTAACAAAAACCACCTTTATTTTAAACCAGGAACCTGGCACCTTCCACAAGTGTTAATTAAAATGGAACAAAGATGTGGTCTGATTCCATCTCTCCAAATTTTTCTATTTTCTTTCCTTTCTTGCCAAGCTCCTCCATCCCCCACATGCACAGCTAAGCACGGTGTTCTTTACTCACCCCCTTTTGTGGTGTACTTCCCTGGCAAACCTTTCCAACCCCTTGTACTCATTCCAATCCCATTATGTAGGGCATGGCATTCAACCTGAACTTGCACCGGTTCCAGGCACATTGCACCCAAGCCACAGCAGGGTTAGCAAAGCAGGAGCTCCAGCTCTGCCTGACGTGAGCAGAATTACAGGTTATTGTTTTTACTGTTGCTGAAGCAGGAGTTAAGCATGGACTTCTCAAAACTGCTTTTCCTTTCCTTTCCCCTGACTTTACTCTTTTTGACCATGCAGTGTACAGAGGCTTCTGGACGGCATTCATCATGCTGGCCGTCGCTGCCGGGCTGGTGGGAGGGCTGCTGCTGGTGTGTGGTGTGCCCTTCGTCAGCCCTCGGTCCTACAAAGTCGGCGGTGGATTCCTCCTAGCCTCGGGTAAGCTGCTGAGCTGCGGTAATGGGATACGGCCGGGGCAGGAATGCAGCGGCCGTGCTCTGCTTCGTGCATGCAGGGGAAGGGGAGGCAACTGGGGATGAGGCACTGCTGGAGGGAGATGGGGGCTCTGCTGGGAGCTCCACTGACTCCGAGTAAATGATTTCCCTCTTCCCCCACTGGAAATAAACCTCTATGCTCAGTAAAGCTTTAGCAACATAGTCCTTAGTCCTAGGGAGGCTGGGGTTTGGGAAAAGTACCTTTTTTTTTTTTTTTTTCCTACTCTTCTAAGCAATGCAGAGGAGCAGAGCCTTTTATTTTAGTGAAGTCCATAGCAGCATTAACCCTGGGCAGCGATCAGCCACGCTCTGTTCCCCAAAGTCAGTCTTTGCATTTGGGCCTCTCCTGTCTCTGCTGTTAACACCTGGTAGAGCTGGAAACCCACTGAGTGATGAAAGGCATACCCGGTGATTCAAAATGGGCGGGCTGGCTTAATAAAACCTGAAAAGAAAAAGCGGTGGCACAGCAGGAAAATGAATTAAAAAATAGGCATTTATTCATTATTCCCACTGCCATTACAAATTATGCCACTGAATTATCACTTGGGCTTTTTCCTTTTCTGTGTTTGAGAAGGAATAACTGGCTTAACTAGTAGAACTACTTGATTTATAACAGTGACTCAAATTCAATAAAAAGCTTTTTTGGGACTCAAGCAGCTAAAGGCTGGAGCTCAGCTGAGCTATGCCAAGTGAAGAACTTCATAATGAAGTCAGGCCTTTCTCTGAAAAAACAGTGTTTAATTATGGATCCTGCACCAGGTCCTGCTTCCTCATACACGGCATGAATCAAACATGAGCCAGTGTCTTTGCTCCCAGTTTGGGCTTTGACTGTGCTCAAGTTTTTGGGGGCCAAAAATGTCAATGAAAAGATTTAACAGAAGTGGTCCCAACACTGACCCTGGAGGAACTCCACCTAAACTCTTTCCAATCTCACCATGCCCTACCGTCATTACCTTTTACTCTTTTCCCCCATTATTTAGCTCCCTATCCATTTTATAGCTCCTTTCCTAATTTCTATCTCCTCCAGATGCACTAATAATTAACTGTGACACCAGCTGAGCTGCTTGTTAAAAAGAAGCTAGATGACATCTATCTATTTGTCTAAAAAATCTGGAAGGCACTAAATCAAGGTGGCCCTACCTGCCTCTGCTAATTTGCTTTGCATTTTGTCCAATTTTCCATTTGCCTCCAGGTCTTCAGTTATTGAAATGTGGGCAGAAAGCCTGGGGGTATCTGCTTATCTCTCCCTTATATAGTTTAATAAATGCTTGGCTGGGCTTAATTTTTCTAAAGGCAAATTTCATGTGGTTTTACACACACAGATTTCATTTGGGAATGCAAGACATCTTGCTATCAGGTCTCCATTAGGTACCAATGTCTTCTACTGAGTAGTGTTGGCCTCTTGACACGTGTGTGTGTTGAAGTCATCTCTTTTTGTGAGGCTGGGGCCGAATATTTGAATCCTCTTAGATGTGACGCTCTGGCTACCTCAGTTAAAGCCCTACCCCTTCAAAACACTCAACTTTCAGCCCAAATGGAAAAACTGAGATTGGTCACCTTCTGACACTGGCCAGATAAGTAACATATCACACAGAAAAGGATGTTGAGTAATATTGAATCACGGTATTGCACTTTTTTCATTGTTTTTGCACTTTATTTTACTACTTCTTGATTAAAAGGCTGGGGCATAGAATGTGACACTTTTTAGAAGAGCTGATTATGCATCACATAAACCTCTTGGCATTAGACAAAGATGCTGCTGTTTAAATTGAAGTTTGTATTAATGCAGCTTCAATCTGAACAGCAATCATTGTTATTAACTGTCATTAGGAGGAACGAGTTCAGCTGGAAGAGACTTCCTGCTATATTTTCAATCTAAATGATAGCTAGGAGAATGCAGTAGTATCTCATTTAATTTCAACATTTTCAGCAAAGTTTGCTTAGAGTTTCAGCTGATCCTTTTTTGCGGGGGGGATATCCTGAACTCAGACCTCTGGATTGTGCTTGACACTGGCTTCCTGATGGATTCAGGATGCATCCCTCCATGGTTATTTTCTCGCTATCCCGTCTAAAAATATTCTGCATAATTGCGCTAAGCAGTAGGAACAATAGATTTAACACAGCTTCAACTCCCTAGCCGTCCCTTTCCTTTGGATAGCGGGATGTGGAGAGACGACACAGGAGAAAGCGTGTCTTGTCTTCTAATCATGGCCTGCAGGTCAGTGTTAATTAACCTCTCTTGCAGAAATTATCTCTCCTTGAAGAAGTGTGAAAATGCTGGTAATTTGTAGAGTGGGAACGTGATCTGGCAGTCGGATGGTGACATGGGGCACCATGGCTTCAAGATGCCCCAGCCTCTCAGGGCATCCTTTATATGCAACTTTATTCTGGCCATAAACTCCCTCTGCCCCTTTTGGTAGCAGCCCACACTGAGGTCATGAAATCACAGCCGTGGTTAATCATTGCAAAATGATGCAAGCCTCGCCACCAAAAGGTTCTGAAGATACTATTGGTACAAATGCACTCCCACACGCATTTGTGGATAACCAGCCCGACGAGATCTAGAAGAGTTACGTGTGCCCCTCTGTTGCCTGGGGGAATTCAATGCCTAAGGGTGAAGATTGTTATCGCTCAATTAGATCCCTTTGGGTTTCCTCTCGGAGATGCCTTTTATTTACTGTACTTTCAAGAGGACAGATCTGACTGTCTGCCAGCTACCGTAACAAATGTAGTGCTCGGTGGGTGGGAGAGCCCTTTCAAAGGACCAGGGCCATCCCCCTTGGTTTCCTTTGCTGGGCAACTTGGGAAATACAGCCGGAGCCCACCTGATGTTTGCTGCTGCTTGCATTTGCACATCTACCGCCCCAGCTGAGCAGTTACCCTTGCCAGCCTGCTCCCAAAAGCCCCCGAATTGCATGAGCAAATAGCCAGCATGTTGCTTTCCTCCGAATCTCCGAGTTAGCTTCAGTGCTTGCAAGGGGGAGGCAGATACTGCCTGGTGACTAATTGTCCCCTTGTTTCAATAGTCAGATGACAATATGATTAATTATCACTACAGTGTCACCGAGAGGGCTGGGTGAACGCTGCACTGCAGCTTCTGGAAACTGAATTGCTGAGACAACTTTGCTTCTGCTCCTTGGTTTCCTGCGCTTGTGCTCCTTGGTTTTCTTTTCCTTCGGGCATTTTAGCGACCAGGATTAGAAGTGAGCACACACTTCATCCAGACCTAGGGCAATTACTGAGCTTGCAGCGCTGCCCTAATTCATCTGGACCAGCTGCATAGCTGTAGGCTTAAGTGAAAAAATGGCCTAAGCTCTACCTGTTGGTTTGCTCAGGGCTGGGGAGGCTGCTCTGGAGGGAATGCGCGAGCAAGGAGTGTACGGTGAGTTTTCAAAGCAAGCAATAAGGATGCACGTCCCACGTAATGTTAAGCAACCTAAAAAGGAGCTTGTTATCAGCTTGCCTTACACTGGAAAGCCCAAATATGTGATGAACCATGTACAGTCTGCACTTCTTCCAGCCACTGTTGTCCCGGTGCTGTTTCTCCAGCATCCCCACTTGTGTGGCACGCACGGGCATGCTCGCGCCCTCCCGCAGCGCCGTGAGCCGTTTCCAGCGGGCAAAGGCAGCACAAAGCCTCTCCTGCGCTTTCAGAGCCATGTCATGGTCCTGCCAAAGGAGCACGGTGTGTGTTCAGGCCAACCCGTTCTTCAGTGGGAGCTGATTGCATTAAAAAAAAGGCCGCTTTGCCAGTCCTATGACTAAAAGTGCCAAATATTGTGCTCAGATTCCTCTTCCCAAATCAAGCATCTCCATTTTGGCCATCTCAGGCTCCCCACGTGCAGTAGCAACTCACAGTTATGGAAGGGCAGCTGAAGATCACCCCTCCATTTCTTCGTTATTAACATCCTTAAGAGGCAACTAGTGAGACGGGTGAATGAGTCAAAGTTCATTTTTTCTTGTAATTAGCAGATTACACAAAAGTTCAGTAGCTTCCACAGACTAAGAGTTAAAGAGTGAGTTCACTCACCTGTCCCTACAATTAGCAGCTATAAAGGTGACCCAAGGATATAAAGTGAGGAAAGAAAAAGCCCGACTCCAATTTACTCACAAGGAAGGTGCAGCTCCCCTGGGAGGGGGAGACGGAGCGCCGGGGTTCGTTGTCCTGCGGTCCGCTGTGTACGTCGGAGAAAGACTCAATACCGCACTTCAATTCTCTTGCAATTAGCCCCTCCCCAGAAGATGCCATTGACCTCATCAGCTACGAGATGGAGTTTCACAGTTAATTTTTTTCCCCGTACCGTCCTAATGAACAAAGGCAAACAGGGAAAGGGAGAGAAAGGAAGAAATCACTTGGCTAATTTTCCAATGGATGCTGAGGGATCGGGGATGCTGAGAGGAGCGCGGGGATGGTCTGGTTTGATGAGGTATTCACTTACATTTACCCAAACCCAACACGTCCTGTGTCTCAGGTGCGTGTGCCGATGCCGGGCTCATTTCTTGGACAGAATACTAGATTTTTTTTCAGTTTTTCATTTTGCTGTCCAAGGCAGGAAGATATCTGTCTCTGTACATAAAAAGCCATCTGGGACTGGCAGGAAACGAAGATGTCTTTGTGCTGCAGCTGGGACTAAAAGCCCCAAAAAAAGGAGGTGGTAAAGTGAGACCTACTCAAAAGATGAAAAATCGAAAATAAAATAGCATTTTAAAACAAAACTGCCAACGCTTGCTTCGGTAATATGGGAGTGAAACATCCTGATATTCTCATTATGAAGAGTCTACTAATGTCTAAAAGCATGACAAATTTTAGGCAGTGTCATGAATACTTGTGATTGTTCCGAGTAAGCATTTTTTTGCTGACCAGTTTTCAGCGAGCTGCCCTTTCTGCGCTAATCCACTGTCCTCCTTGGGCTGCACCTGCCCTTTTGATTTTCTTTCCTCACTGAGGAGACGGTGTAAATCCCAGGGACTCCTCGCCACTCAGCTGTAATTATTCCAGGGAAGAAGGCTGCTTACTTTACATTTTCTTGTCATTTTCCCAGAGTGTGAAAATGTTCTTAATTTAGATGCCATGGCCGTGCCATCACCTCCAGTACCTGTTTAATAATAAATCCTTCCATACCGAGACCTGGCGCTTCTCCTGGGGTGAGGGGAGGGACTGTTTCCCCATCCTTAGCGCCTGGCGAGCTTGGGGACGGTGCCACCCACTCGTGGGGGTTTCCCCACCCCCTCCTCGGTAAGAACTGGTAGGTTTTAATTTGATTTCTTCAAGAAATGAGTCTTAGGCCATCTAAATTATCCTGGGACAATTCAAAGCAAAAGCCCTGGTTATTTAAAGAAAAGTCAGAGACTTCAGAAGTACGCTACTGTACCCGCGTCCTCTGTCCCGCTGGGGCTACGTTTTTATTTGCGTCTCTAACGGTAGGTATTATAAGTTAATGAAATAGAAATTGATCTTTAAAAGAGCACTTTTCAAGGTTCAGTTGCTATCTAATTAATTTAATTTTAAATTACATCCATAATAAAGACTTAATTGCCTTCTTATCAATATATTGTATTTTGTAAAGGACATGTGACTATTTAAACATGCAATCGTTTTCTTACAGTAGAATAATTGGTATTTTAAGCATACAACTATCATATTAAGTGTAAAATATTTATTTGTGCACTTAATTTCAAGTGGTATCAAAATCTCAATGAACATGCAAATGTTACAACAGCTGCTATTTAACTCCTAGCCTGCCTCGCCAGCAAACGTAAGGACTTTTCCATGTGAGGGAGAATGGCGTGAAACGACAGCGTGTGGTGATGTGAAGTATATTCATACGGTTACACCAATTTTTGATTAACAACATTCAGTTTGCAGTCTTAGGGTATAGGAGGCAGCTTAATAGACGTGACAACTTAGGATGGGTAGCTTCAACTTCTATAGAACACGTAGTGAGGACTTTGAACCCCCTGCACTTTCACATAAGTCTCGCTTTTGGCTACAAGATGCGAAGTGGAGGTTTGTAGCCGCAGATGTGCTTATATCCATTAGAAGCAGAAACACAGTTAAACACTGACGTGTTTTCTCTGGCCGAGGTTTCAGGAACCACCATCGCTAAGCAGATATATCAATGTCAAGCTTTGCCCGCTTCCTTTGCTTAGCATGGGAGTTGGATTTTTATAGTGTATAAGCTGCCAGGAAGAATAATTAAATTTTGTACAAGCTACCTTTGATTTAAAAATTGCAAGGGGAGAAATTAAATCTAGCAGAAGCCACAACACATCCGCAGAACTGTGTGGTAACTTGTCAATGAAATTAATTTCAAACTGTTCACTTCTACTGTAAAAATATTATAATCTGTGATGTATTTCTTTCATATATGTGTGTGTATGTGCGTATATCTGTATGTTATATTACACCATTTAAAAATAGCAAGCTTCTAGCTGTGATGTAGCGAGATCAGATATTACTGAAGTGCTTTCAGATCTGTCATCACAGTGTCACTATTTAGTTTTAATAAATGTTGACTGTAAAATGCACTATATATATTCCTTAATGTGACCCAGTAAATAATATTGGGGCCACTCTAGTTTTTGTCAGCTACTTCGTACGGGGGAGCTAGACCTGCAGGCTCCGACCACCATCACTTTGAATCATGGGGAGAGGAGGTTCCTATTAAGGCACTGAAGCCCCCGAGCCCGCCGGGGGCTGCGCCCGGTCCGGGAGGTCCTGTTTGCCACGTGCTTTTCAGATGTGACCGAGCTCTTCCTGCAAACGCTGACCTTCCATGGGTATGCATCTGGAAATACGAGATCATGAGGTCTCACGGGAGATCTGCTATTTGGGTCACGGGCATCCTGCAAGGCTTGGGAGGCTCCGAGGGGAGCGGACCCTCTCTAAGTGAGATGCTGACCTTGCACTCACTGCTCAGGCTTGAGTGTGGCCTCAGCCCTTCTCCCGTCTGGCTCCAGGGGAGGGCAAAGGAGGTCTCACTTGCCAATAAAAAGACTTTCTAGCCTCATGGCATAAGCTGTATATTATTCTTTTTATTATTCTGTTATTCAGTAGCCCGTTTGTGATTAATATCTCATAGCTACATGCCTTTTCCACCTTATTATGTGTTATTTCTCTGCAAAATCGGATCATCTATAATCCTTGCCATGTGTTTTAATACTTGGTTGCAAAGCTCAGTTTAAGGAATGGTAACACACGATGTGAAGGGGAACTGCCACGAGCTGCAGCAGCCACTCGGTGTCTGCGTGGGCTCTGCTTGCGCCGGGGCTGGGGGTAGCAGGCTCGATGCCGGATAACACTTGCCATCAGCAGGACTGATCCCTGTATCTTTGCATTTCTGGTGGGAATTGGATCCGACACTACTTGGAAATGTAGATTAAAAAAGGTAAATAAGTCTTAGTCTTGCCTTCTCACTCATCTCATACAAATTGACAATAAAAAAGGCAAACCAAGCCACCTTTAATACAGGAATGCAAAGCTAGCCTCATGCAGATCCCTGCTGTGAACATCAGCCGTGTTCGTGGTGGTTTCTCCGTGGCTGTATCTTGCTGTAATGGAGCCCTCAGTAGCGGCAGCGGTTAAAGCACGAGGTGTCGGTGTGCCTGTGGCTGGGCAGGAGCTTGTCGTGGTGCTGTGGGTCTCCCACGGCGAGCGGGCTTGGCTTTCACAGGAACCTGCAGAGCAATTCACGAATAATAACTCTGCAACACAAAGCTTTGATGCAAAGGACCTGCAAGAATAAACAGAAATCTGTTGCAATCTTTTCTCAGTTTTATTTCCGTGTTTCATATGCTGGTTGTAAGCAGAGAATAACTCATCTTTGTCTCTCTTTCCAGGAGGATTATTTCTCCTGCTCATATTTCTCTTCGTGATGTGGAAGGAGTTTGCCGCTGATTTTCAGAAGTACATCCTTCTGGAGAGAAGCGAGAAGTGCATGGACGATGTACCCGTGCGCGTGTATTACGGGTGGTCGTTCATGTTCGCCGCAGCGGGGGTGCCCCTGGTTTTACTTTCCGGACTCCTCTTCTACCTGATAGGCAGAGACATTATGAAGTCCCTGGAGTAAGACAAATTTGGAAAAGGCCTTTGAGAAAATTGGTGATGCTCCTTGTAATGAAACATACACAAGTTTTGAGGACTAGATCATTTTTTTGTAGCTATAATGGTCAGCTTAGGTGCATGATTACACTCACTCTTACGTGGAGGCAGGGATGGAGCGCTGAGCATCCAACCACTGTCAGTCCAAAACCAGACCCAGCTGAACGTCCAGCTTCAGCATTTTTACACTTTGGAGAAATTTAGATGTGTCTATGGGCTTTGCATCAGTTTTCTCTGCAGCCCAAGGAAGAGCCTGTGCTGTGAAAAGCAGCTCCCCTGGCTGTCAGCAGAACCCCGCATCCATATTCAGCAGAGCTGGACTTTTATGGCGTTCCCAGCATCCTTGTTTCTTGTAAAAGGTAATCGAATCTGGCTGCGACGGTGTATGCTATAATGTCTATTTCTGTAAAGCAATTAAGTATGATTTTTTTTTTTTTAGCTAGCTCTAATTGACGTCAAAGGACCACCATTTTAATGGGATGTCGGGAAACATGAGAAACTTTTTTTTTTTTCATTAAAAGCCCTGATTCTGAAGATACAAATGTACCTGGACCTAACCTAACTTTCAATAAGTGAATAAACCAATTTCTGTGGAATGAAACATAACCTGAATTAATTAGTATTTCTTTATATCACATTACTCTGCATTTAATATTTTCCCTGGATTCAGCATTGTGGGGATTCTTAGCCCAAAAACTAAAAGACGGTCAGAGTTGGGGGCAAGGGAGTGGGAACAATAGCACTATTAATTTTTGTTTGTTATGGTAGACCATGGGACCTTGTTGTATTCTACAGAGGCGGCACAAGAGTCAGCTCCACAAAGACATATTATATACTGTTGACATACTTTAAAATTCTTGCAATAGTTCCGGTGGACATTGTCTGACAGACTACAGTGATCCCCCTAAGAGTAATGCATGCTAATTTTATACCAAACCATCGAGGTACAGGAGGTGAAGTAATTTACGCTGTATATGTGGAGGTTTATGAAGACACTTGAGAAATGACAAAGATTTGATCTTGTCATGTTTTTCGAGCTGGATCTTGATGCTTTGAAGTAGTTTGTTGGGCCCTTGTTTGCTGAAGTCATTTGCATAAATTTAAAATCAAACCTCCTAAAATTGCACTTTTCTCATGAATGTCATAGTTTGTGCTAAACATATATCTCCCAAGCTTTATGTCTTACTGTTGACTCAGTATAGTTAATTAATAATGTAATGTAAATCTCTTTTAGAAAGCAGTGAAGATTGTTGGCAGTATAAAAAATTTTGTTAATGCTCTCCCTAAAATATTATTCAAGTCTGGCATTTCTTTCCTTTTGGAGCGAGTTCTAATTATTCTTTTACAAGATTCATGGCATACATAGGGTGAGAAATTGTAATTCCCACATGTAAAGATTAGTTCTTTCAGATGAATAACAGGCTTGGTCTACAGTTCTTAGGCAAAATTCACACTGTTTTCCCTTAATAGAAATTTTGTTTGAATAGAATTGGTACACACAGGTAAAAAATCATGTTTTTTCACCAGTGAATAGATGTTTCATGACATTTACAAATACACAGCTATTTCAGGATTTTATTTGGCCATTCTAAGCTGGTTTTTTTTCTTTTTTTCCCCATGATATCTCCTTGGGTTATGCCTGTGCCCCATCAGTTCTTCAAGTGATAATTTCTCACTATAAATTCCCTTTGAATAATTTTTGTCATTTAATTATCTATTCACTGTGGAGATGAACACTTATGGTCACAAAGAATAAAAGTATATAACCCAGGAGCAGAAGAGGTCAAGATTTACAGTCACTTGCCTTTCACTGATCCCATAAAACAATCCAAGCATGCAGAAATGATGATCCCATAAGAGACACCAGGGCAGAAGAATGAGAATGCAGCAAGAAATCCATCAGACTTATTGATATCTGTGAAGCTGAGGATCCCTAAATTTGTGAATATAGAAGTGAGTTTTATATTATAGAATGAAATATTTATTAACTTTCTCCATCTGTTCTTTAAAAAATTTAGTTTAATGTCATCAAGGCATTTATGGAATACGTTTAGCTTAATCATGCATTCATGCCTTAGGGAGTAAACCATCCCTGGAGACTTGCTCATTCTGGATCAGGTCTAGAACAAGCAATAGTTTAAAACTCCATCATTCTTTTGAAAAACACATGACTTTGAATCATTCTTGAATAGAGGTGTTTTTTTTTTTAAAAAAACCCTCTGGTATTGAGCATACTCTAATAGTCACAACAATAAAGATACAGAGAATGAGATTATAGACTAGCATAACTAAATTAATTACCTCCTCCATTAAAATGCAACATTTGTAGCCAGCAGAAGTGTTAACCAGACACATCATTTTGGTAGACTAGAGAGTCTAATTTCTTAGCTTTCAAGTTTCTTGTGGCAAATATAAGTCAAGCAGACAAAATTTTGTGTGAGAATCATCATTTCTGGAGGAGAAATTTCAAAAAACAAGCTAACGGACTCAGTGGTAGGGTTTGAAATTGCGGAAACCACCGTCTCTTTCATCTGTTGAATGTGAAGAAGTTTGATGAAAGGCTATTATAGAGTAGTGACAAGGACCTAATTCTGATCCAAGTTTTGTCATTATAAATCATGAGTAATTCCAAAGACTGCGGTAGACCCTTATCACTGTTGAACATCTGTAAGTCAGATCAGAACCGGGACTAATAAATACATTCAAAAATGCATAATTAAAACAGTGATTTCACATCACTGATGAATTTTAGTCAAGGATTTCTTCAAGGATGCTTTTCTCACATTAGCATTTGACGTTAGTAAGCAATGAATAATTCCATTTTTTCTTTCCAACATCTGGGACACTTCCTGCTTTATTTGCTACTTAACTGAACACTCTGCAGGAAATATTAATGAATCTTGGGTGTTAAAATACAGGCCCTATGGATCATGCTCAGGAGGCAGTGTTATGTAGTAGAGGCTGGATGTCTTGAGATTAAGAGGCTTGATTTTGGTAAAACAGAAAGATATTGGGAGATCTGCCAAACCTGCGGGAGGTATGGAGATTTGGGGAGGTTACCTGAAAACCAGGCCCCTGCAGATCCTTTGTTCAGCTGTTCCCTCATACCAAGGAGACAAAAATTAATGATAAAAGCTTTTCCCTTTGGTCAGACCAACTTTTTAACTGGTGATTCAGAAAACTAGGATGCCCCGAGGCTGGGAAGGTGCTGAGTGATGAGCAGCAACCCCAAGGAGACCAGGAGACAAGGACGCCGTGAGAGCATCACTGCTGTGCCCAGCTGCTTTCTCACACCTCTGGAGGCCCGGAGGGTTTTTTCTTTCTTGGTAGACTGTATGGTGAACGTCCACGTCCAGAGAAATCTGCTGGGTCTTCAGAGCAACCTGCAGAGGCGAGCTGGGCTGAGCACCAGAGGCAGCAGCACTTCCAAAGGAGGAAAGAAATGTCCTTCTGTACCAGCATGAAGTGACCTTGGCAGTTCAACATCTGACCAGGAGGGTGAAAGCGCCTTCTACTATGGAAAACAGGTTAATTGGAACGTAATGAGAATTCACTCCAGCTAGGTGTATAAAAGCCCCTCCAGGATTGTTTACTTTGACCAACAGGATTTACAAAACATCCTACTTTTTGTTTTTGTCCAGAATAATTCATCTTACCTGGACAGATAGTGTTTTCTCCTTGCTTAGGCACACTTCTACTGCCTTGGTGGACTCACATAACAAAATGTGGAGGTCTGCAGAACAAGTATCCGCATCTGAGCTGCTCCCCAAGGCTCCCTACATCAACCAGGCAACTCATCCTTGCAGGCAGCCCATGCAACGCAATGGAAAAGTGAAGTGCTCAGGCTTTACATCCCTATGGAAGATAACCACAGAAGATTCCCACTGCTGATGTGCTGCAGGCTTCCACTGGGCAGCCCAGCCCTCATCCTGCCGAGTCAGCGCCTTCTGAAATGCCTCTCGTCACTCATCCTGAGCAAAAACCGCCCGGGGAAGTGCTGGTGGGAGAGAGCACAGATGTGGTGCAGCAAATTAAGACACAAACAAAATTAAAATAAATAAGAAAATATAAGCTAGCTCCATGCTTTTTGCACCGGGCTGTACATTACCGCAGGATTAAGTCATATCAGCCAGAGTACATTTTACAAGAGTGCACAGCACCTCAATCCTATAATCAATAAGCTGTACATGCTGCAGCACAAAGAGCTCTTATCTGGAATACGACTTTGAATTTAGTGAATTTATTTAATCCCTGATGCCTGCAAAGCATCAGTCTTGTCTTCTGGGTTAATTTATTTATTCCGGTGAGCTATTTTTAGTCTTTCAAGTACTTGACATTTGAGAAGCAGCTTTTTTTTTTTTTTTTCCCCATTTCCTAAAAAACATCTGAATTGGAAAAACTTTATTTACAGAAATGTATTTGTTTCCTAATTCATTCCCCACTCTTTCTCTTGGGAGCCAGAACCCTGTTATCAACACTAATAACCACACGCTGAATGGATTGGAGAAGGCTCCTTTTCACCCTGCTTGGCAAATCCTGTTTCTAATGCTGGACATTCAGTGATCTTCTCTCTTTCTTCTCATCTTGTTTTTCCCTCTGAATATTCTCTCCTCCTCCTCTTAAAAAAAAAAAAAAAAGTCACCTCTTTTTGAGGTATATCCAAGATGTTGTGCTGCGTTTAGTTTAGGAATTGTCGTCCGTGCAGGTGAAGCTCTTATCTTCTGGAACCGGATATTTCCAGGTATGATTGCAGGAACCCTTGGCTGAACCCAAAAGAACCAGTGGTTTAAAGAGTGTGACTATGTAAATGCTTCCTGTTAGAAAGGAATAACAAATGAAAAAAATAGTCTACAGCCACTGCTATGATGGTGTAGTAGTGATTGTTATCAGAGCTGTAAAGAATGCACTCTAATTAACCCAACTGGTAGGTACTAACCATTTGGTTATGGAAGAGTAGACTGAAGCTTTATAAGCTTTAGGGTCTGCAAAAAAGACAAAAGTCTCGCCTGACCTTAGCTGACTAGATTAATGATGGCTTCCTAAAAGCTAGAAAAAATGAAGTAGCACAAAGGGCAATTCTGTGAAAAACACAGGGTTAATTATATTTTGCCTCTTCATTTTCCAATATTTCCCTGTGTGGGTTACAACAAATGCTGAGAAGAAAGAACCACTCCTAGAATAGGGACATTACCTTGGCAAAATATATTACAAGTCTTCAGAAATATTTTTGTAGAGTCACAGAATGTAATTGTTTTTCCCTTTCAGATGTTGTTAGAAGTCTTTTGTACTTTTCTTCTATTTAAAAACCAGTCCATGGGAGAAGATGTTCACCAAACCATTCAGAAATGCTGCTCAAATAACACAGGCTGAACTGGCTGCTTTAAGGTCTGAAGCTTTTATTACTGATCAAACCTCATCAGTTACAGGCTGGAATAATTGCAGTGTGTGGTGAATAAATGCAGCTCATTCCGAAACAGAGGCACAAATTCTGAATCTGTCCCTGCCAAAAAAAAAAAAAAAAAAAAAAAAGAAAAAGCAGGAAAATTTAACAATTTAGACAAATCAGCCAGTGAATTAGTCCTACTGCTTGCTGAGGTGGAGCCTTTGCATCAGAGCATTTCTTATGCAGGCAGAGATGCTGCCTCTCGAACCACACACCTCGTTTCCAGAATCAAGGCCGTTACCTCGTGAGTCAAATAATTAGCCCCAAAACCCAACCATTACTCAAATGTGTTGCGTTGCTCTCCCATCATGTCCCCAAAATAAATGCAGGGCAGTTACGTCAGATGCTTTGCAGCTCCCAGCCGGGGCGGGCATTCGCAGCCAGTTTGCTCCCGTGCTTTCTTGGCCGAGTTATTTCCTCTAAGCTTTAAAAGAGTGAGTCGATGCTGGGAGAGGGGATAGCAAGTGGGTCCTATAGGCACAACTAAAAGAACTATTTCAGTCTCTCTGAAGGTCGGCAGATAGTTTCAAATGTATCTTCAGGACGGTGCTGAAGTGACCTAGGCTTGGGCAAAAGGCACCTGATGGATGCTCTCAGCAAGGCTCTCAGCAAGGCAGACTGGTTTTTCCTGCAATTTTGGTCTGCAAGTCAAGAACTCTTCTACATCTTTCCATATGCATCGTGAAAATCCACGTTGTACTAACACAAACACATGCACGCACACATTTTACACACTAAATATATATAAAATGAGTGGCTTTCTCTGCAGAGAGCCTCTGCCTGTGCCACAAACACTTCAAAGGCTTCAAAGCAGAGGTGCCTGCAACGAGGGCTGAAGCTGAGAGCAGAAGTGCTGGTTTCAGCTGACACCGGAGGTTTCAGGATCTTGGGGTATGACACATTTTTCGCTCATTTGAAATTAATTTAATTGGAAAAAAGTTGAAGGAGAAATAACTTGAGACATTTTTGGAGGTGTTTGGGTTTTATTTTTTTGTTTTTTTTTTTTTTAAACTGGAAAATGCCATTTTGAGATTAAACCTGCCTTTAAGTAGATAATTTTAAATGAAAATAGCCCCAGTGTTTAAGAAGGGACTGCAGAGACCTACTCTTTGCAGCCCTTTTGGAAGTGAGGGGTTTTTTTTCTTTCTCTTGCAGCAATCCCACCACTGTTACTTGAGCGACATTTCGGCTCTGGGGTGGGCAGACCCGCGCAGCCCCACGGCTGTAGGTGGGTAGGCAGCGACTCCAGGCTTTCATTCTGGTGCACTTCTCTGAGTTAATGCATTGGTTCTGCAGGCAAAAAAATAGACATTTTTTAGTATTACACAAGCCAACAGGCTGTCTGTTGGGTGGATGGATTTGTTGTACATCACAGATAGGAGATGTGGGATGTAAAGTGGATGCAAACATATTTTTATACCAGGCTGCAGCACCCGGTGCCCAGCAGCATGGCAGCCACCTGCAGGGAGGAAATTCTGCAATTTTTACATCTTGGGGTTTTGGTTTTTTTTTTTTTTCCTAATGAAAGTTCTGAAAGAGTAGAAATACTTTGTTTTGGATAGTCATGGCATGGGAGTCTTCTCAAATATCTGCCTATTTAGCTGCTGGCTCAGAGGTAACCGCTACACTATAAACATTTCAGCAAAGAATACACAAGGTTTGGTCCTCTCTTTTGGTTTTTCAGATTGCCGGATGCTCAGGGAAGGAGGTGAGTGACTTTGGTTTTTTGGATGCTTTGTAGCAGGACAGGTAAAGGTCTGCCCAGGACACACGGCTGCTCAAGGAGCTCAGCAAGGGCAGTCCCTGTGAAGGAGAGAACACAGTGGAGTTTCCCTGGACTAACCCAAAGCAACTTTTAAAAGGAGACAAGCTATCCAAGCTTAAAGCCATCATTTAAATAAAAATACAATCATTGATATAATAACAAGAATAATTAAAAGGGTGTGAGAACGAGTGTGTGAGCATCATGGGGTGCAGTGCCTCCCTGACCTGGTCCAGGGCTGCATCCCACAGTGCCCATCGCAGGGAAAGGAGGACCTGGAGCACAGCTTTCCTGTTTTTCTCAGCCTGACTGGCAGCCACGTTATCTGTGATTCCATGTATCCTCCATAACACTGTGTACACTGCCTTTTAGGCCAAACTCTTGGTTAGGGAAAAATCAGTGGAGTATCAAGACTGCATTGATTTAATTGATTGAGAGCATCAGGCTCTGCCCAACATCACATCTCCACTCCCAGGCAATATTAATCAGTGCAAAAGATAACAGCGCGTACTCTAGTTGCAGAAGGAACAAAAAGATTTCTTCCACAGGACTCCAAAGAGCGACCTCGGAAAAGAAAAATTATTACAGTGTATTTTCTCTTTCTAGCCCTGGGTTTGCCAGCAGGCGCCGAGCTCAGCCTGTGAAGCTCCCTCTGGACCAGCTCGCCTGCAGCGCTGCAAGGAGACTGCTGGAGTTCAAGCAGGTACAGCTGGTTTCCTCCTGATGGCCAGGCTGCCATGGGTTTGGGATTTTATCCATCAAATTTTATTATTTTTATCCAGAAATGCTATGGAAAATCACAGATGGGTCTCCAGCCAAGGCAGTCACTGAAAAACAGTAGCAATGACATAAAATCTTACGGGTAGTGGATTTTGGTTTTCACTTTAACAAAACTTGAATGCTTCCTAGTGTGCAATGACATTATCCATTATAAATTGGCCCATAAAGTTGGGGGAAGGCCTTATTCAGGGAGGCGGGGCTCCTGCAGCAAGCCTTCCTAAACGCCACGAATAACTCACCCTCCTGCAGCAGCTTGCCAGCCCAGAGCCACCATCCTCACCAAACTGTTCTACCAAAGGGGTGGTGTTTCTATCCCAAAAATGAGCGATGCACAGATGGGTTTGCTCTTCTAAAAATCAACTCAGAATAAAGCGTCGCCTCTTGCTCCCTCCTTGCTAAGGTATCAGTGTACTCCTAGTTTATGCTAGCAATAAATCATTATCTCGGAGCTGCCCAATGCTCGCTTATCTGCCTTGGCTTGAGAACAGCCAGGAGGGCACGTACGGCCTCGGCTCTACCCTTTGCATTCGCCATTTTGAGGATGAGTAAATACACAAGGAGCTTTCGTCTTCCTATGTTTTGCACACACAACTGAAGCAGTGCTGGGGCTGGTCAAGGAGAATTTGGCCATCACTTTCCCACGGGCGTGGAAGTGATGGGGAGCTGCCTTTGGGATGGCGAGTTCGGGAAGAGCCCCAGCAGGAACAGGTCTGGTGCCTTTCTTCACCTGAATGTGGTTCTGACCGAAACTAAATGCAAAAGTAAAACTCAGGGCAAAAGCTGAATCACTTGCTTAATTTAGCTGTGAAATCATAAGCGAAGCACTACAGTACCTGGTGAAGGGTGCAGTGATTTCTAATTATGGATTATACAGCTAATCAGTACCAATCAACATTTTATGATCTTGACTTAATATTTAATATAATGTTAATTATAATTGCTTTTGCCACAAACTGTGTCAAATACTAGGTGTGATTTCCACTCCCGGCGTGCCTCGCAGTGCTGGGTGGGCTCTGGGATGGGGGCTGCTGTAGGAGGGAGCATCTCACCCCAAAATCCCACCCTGCAGCACGAGGCCACCTCCCCACTCGCCTTCCTGCTCAGTCTGCCTTGACTTGTGATGCTAATTAAGTGGTGGTGAGCCTCAGCGTTATTAGAATGGAGTTTTTATCTCACATAAGTACCTTCCAGCTACAAACACAGGAAGTTCATTTAATTAAAAATAATTTTAGTGTAAGTTAATGTGAGCACAGTTCAATAACTCTGAAATACATTTAATTTTTTTTTTTTTTCATTTTTTTCTCTCAAAGTCTAACAAGAGGCTGCAGAAAAAATACAGATAATCCATGCGATGCAGTCAGGTTGTTTCTGTGTATTTCGGCCCCCACATTTGCCTGTTCTTATTCCCTCCTCTTTTCCCCCAAAACACTGGGCATGATGTTTGGGAGCTCTGTCATTGCAGAAGCTGGAAGGTTTCGGTCAATGAAAACATGATATTTTAAAGCATTTTTTTCCCCTACATTGCTCTTTTTTTCATCCTTTTATGACCTAGAAAGATGCAGCGCTCCTGCCATCCTCAGTGACCGTTTACTTTATGATTTTCAGCTTCCATGGGAGAGGTGTCTCAGGAGGGGCACTGCTTGATCAAAGCATGTCCAAAATTTTGCAGCAAGGGACTTAGGCAAAACACATCACCTCCAGAAATCCCTTCTGACTGCAAACCTTCCACCGCCACGCTGGGTAAATCAGAAGCACTTCTGAAATTCAGAGTCCCCGATTAAAACAGAACAAGGAAAACTGGGCGGGGTATTTTGTAGGCAACGGTGTGTGGGCACAGGGATATTGTTTTTAAAAAGGGGCGTGTTTTTCTTGCATATTACTTAATCAAAACTTTTAGTGTACTTTAAACTCATCCTCTTTTAACACGAAGCTTATCAGATTATAAAACTGAAGGTCTGCAAGAATGAAATCCCATAACAGCTGAACTGATCACCACTCACATCTCATTACAAAAAAAAAAAAAAAATTGATGCAGGTGAGCAAAACTCTCCTATATCATCTCAGATCTCAGGCTGGGGTACGCAACACGGCTACGGGGAGCTGCTGCTCTGAGCTCGGACTCTGACATAGTGCTTTCCTCTCTACCGTATTATAGTCAAGCACCAGAAGATGGATTTGGGAGCTTAATGCCATACCTCGCTTTGCCAGAAGACTGGCGCTCCCCGAGCAGGTGATGAGCACCTGTTAGGGTCATTAGGGGACAGCAAGAGCCACGGGAATGGGTATGTTTTGGTGCAGTGCTTTTTTCAGCCTCCGTGTTTTTTCTTACCCTTCCTTCTCTCCTTCCATTGCACACAGGCCCCCATGCCTGCACGGTCTCCTTGAAGCCCATATTTCAACTCTCTACTAGAAGGACTGAGTGAATAAGTTGAAGTGAATAATTCCTCCAGTGAATTTCACCTCTTTTTCAGCATACAATTTCCTTTAATGAATTCATTATTCCCAATTATTTGCTGAATAGCTTTAGTAAATAAATCTCTGGCTGTAGATGGATGGTGAGTATTTCGCTGTAGTTATAAATGGTCAAAATTCAAGCTCTGCTGGGTAAGTACAACTACTCACACGAGTTGTGTTGATGTTTTTTTCTCCCCCTTCACTCTCTAAGGAGATGTGTGGCATTGGCTGATGGGGACACCAGGCTCCAGGCTAGCAGCAGACTCAGGCAGATGGTCCTTTGGTTTTTTTCAGGCTTTTTGTGGTAGTTTGAGGATGAAACACTTCACTCAGGACTTGCTTTCAGGGCAGGACCCAGGGCTGGGGGCTGGCAGCATCCTTACTCTGCTCAGGAACGTGTCTGCCAGTGACATGGTGGCCAAAATGTCACTACAAGCAAATGCAGAAATGTGTAACGGTAGCGAAGCTGCGTTCACGCCACCATTCCCATGATTGTTTATTGATCATCCTCAGGATTTCGCCCAGCTCTCTCTGCTACCCATTGAAAGAGGTTTCTGTCCTTAAGTGCCTTCATGCCATTCCAAAGTCCTTTTCCCAGCTCCAACCTGACGTCTGCGCATAAGAATAAAAAGGGGCGTGTTTTTCTTGCATATTACTTAATCAAAACTTTTAGTGTACTTTAAAGTACATAAGTGCATAAGAATAGCGCAACATCCTCAGCTTCACCGTGCACAGACCGCCTAAGACCGTCTTCACAAGCCTGACAGTTTTTGATCTAATTTAAATTTTATTAAAAAAAAACCAAAAAAACCAAAGAAAAAACAAACAAACAAAAAAACAAACAAACAAACAAAAAAAACCAACAACAACAACAAAAAAACCCAAACAAAAAGTAAACCCAAAGCAAATCCAGACTGTTTAATGACATAGTTAACACTCAGGCAATTTTTAAATATCCTAAATACCCTGTAAAAACACCAGAAGTACACTGCTTGGAAAGACACCTGATTTATAACCTGCATATTCCCAAAATCCATTTCTAGGTGGGCTTGGGCTCTGGTCCCCCACCTCACCTTGTCCCAGGGTCTCCCTTGGGGCTGAGGTTATGTCTCCTCTGGGGATTCCCTCTCCTTGCTTCTACTATATACCTACTATATATATATATATCAGCTTCTACTTAAAAAATAGGCATGATGATTGATTCACGTTTGTGCGACTGCTTAGCCCAAACTTGCAACGAAGGGGAGAAGCAGCAGAGGCCAAGGAGAGGGTCGGGGGTTTTACCAGCGTGCAGTGAAGCTACAGCCCAGTTTCAGCTGCGGGAGCTGGTGGATTTGTCTCTCCAACACTGCCAGGGGCTGTGCGGAGAAAGGCAGCTGTAGGAAAGAGTCGTGTGAGAAGAAGGGACAAAAGGTGGCATGAGCACAGGAGCCATCTTCGGGCTGCAACCCCCATAAATCAGCCACGATTTCCTCAGCAGCTGGGACTTAACATCCAAAGCCTCTGACCCTGCACCTCCTGATGAATTTAAGCACTGATGAAGTAAAGCAGCTTTTGAAAGTTTTTGTTTATTCTTTATGGCATGAAAACACCTGAAAGAAAATCTGCCTTAAAAAAAAAAAAAAAAAAGAAATAAAGAAAAGAAGTAACTACCCAGGCTGGTTCTTCCAGGGATAGAACCCCCTCGGGCAGCAGCATTCAGCCCCGTTGGCTCTGGTGGGTCAAATCCTTCCCTTCCATCCCGAAGCCTTTTACATGAGTTTGACTTCCAGCCTTCTGATTTGGGAAAACAAAGCTTGAGATAGGAGACAAGGTCCTTATAGCTAATAGCTAAGCCCATTGACTTTCAAATGCAACCTTGTTTCTTTTTTTCTATATAAATCCATTGTGTTGCATCTTTGTTTACTTTCTCACAGCCCCCATTTCTTAAGTTAATATTACCATAAAGGAAATTAATTCTAACCCCCCACACGTACATGGAAACACCTCCCATCAGAGTAACTTAACATCACTCACATGGTAATGTAAAGTAATTATACTACCATAATACCTCTGGTACCACTACATCATGGACTGATAGGTAAAGTCCTTTCATCCATTAAAGATCTTATAACCTCTCGTTACGTACATAGTTACATATGAAGTCCTATTCCCAGAAAAGATTAATTAAAGCCCGTAATTCCGGTATGAGCCGAATGTGGCAAGGGTCAGGCAGGAATTTCTCCTGTGCACAGCCCTGTACACTTTACTTAAATAAAAATTAACCTCCCAGAAGGACTCAGAAACCCAACTTCTCCTTTTGAAAGGGGTCATTTATCAAACCTCCACCGTCCATCCCTCTGCTTGTATAGCAGAGACCTAAAATACCTGTGTAAAACCCTGTTCGAGACCTGGAGCCCACCCTGGTGACCTGCAGGTATGTGTCATGGAGGGGGTAGCATTTTTGCAATCCTTTGTGTAATAATTCCTGAGACTGACTGGACAGTTTAGGGAGAGATGGTCTTTTCTCCCTTAAGAAGTGTAAGCTAAGAGTATCCGAGTCCGGCCATCCCAGCACTGAATTTTTAAAAGCAGATGGAGTGGCTGTCCCACCACTCACCTGTTCAACCCCAGCAAGAGCAGCATTGCGCAGCGATAGCTGGGCTCTTCAGCTGGCGGAGGGAGTTTATCTGAGCATCTTTAACGGGCTCACCTATTTGCTGAAAATATGCAATTAGCAAAAAGGGCTAATGAACATCAGATGCAACCAGCTGAGTGCCTCTTTTAACACATCCTCCCTCAAATAACACTGCTGCAAGGAAGGTGGACTCATAGACGTGCCGTAACCAATATGTGGGAGCTGTTTCAGTGGGAAGTGTCCCGCTTATTTATTTATTTATGCAGCATGAGAAACGAAGGGGAATGTTCTAATAAACAAGAGAGTCCTCAGAAATATCTATACACACAGGCGGATGCACACACGTATTTTATATTAAATAGTGGAGTCGGAAGAGACCACCAACCTTCAAGCTCGGTTTCTGCCATCTTTCCTGCGTGCTGGTGGTGGAGGGAATGTGCAGCGGCTGTGATAAGCACGGCGGTGCGGTATGCCATCAGTGCTACCTAAAAGCAAATGAAACTGGCATAAATAATTGTGCTGTAGAAAGCCTTTCTGTTGCACCTTGCCTATCACTGACAATTTACATATCTTAGGAAAACCTTTGTCAGCTTCTGTCATTTCTGCACTATTATGTGCCTTTCTGGATAATTACCAGTTAATGTGAAAAAACAGATGGAAAAAACCTTGAAATTTCTGATAGAGAATCCTCAAACCTCTCCCCTTATCTGTGCACAGCAGCTTCCTGATTTCAAAAGAAGTTTGAAAACCTTTGTTAAAAATGTCCCTGATTCCCAGTTTGAATGAACCAAATGACATTCAGCTAAAATTATTCAGCTTTTTCCACAATTAAATTCCATTATCGTGAACTGCCAAAGTAAAATGGAAGGTCTCTTAACTAATGTGTCGGTTGTTTGCTTGTATTTTTTGTCGTGTGTATTGTATAAAGCTGTGTGAAGTAGAAGGAGGATAAACAATAACTGTAATTTTGCATCAATGAGTGGGGCATTTTTAGACCCTTCATTATGGGAACGCACTGGGGTTGGTGGGTTTTCTCTCTTCCTTTTTTTTTTTCTTTTTATTTTTTTTTTTTGTTAATTCCTTTTCCTGCGAAACCCCACTGGGACTGATTGGATATTTCACCGAACTTCAGGAGCAGTGACGGTTTGGTTTTTAGTCCCAGAAATGATTTCTTTATGCAGACCCCACATACCATGAGCGCTTGGCGTTGGGCAAGCACACGCACTTCTCCTCTCCCTCTAATGAAGAGGCAGCGTAGCAGTAGACACAGGAAATAATTGCATTTAAAAAATACCGTTCCCACAAGTGGGGGAATTGTCCTGTGTTTTTTCAGTTGGCTTTTCCCCTGTTCTTTGTGAAGATTTACCCTTGAGAAAAGGCAGCACAGTTTGCTCATGTGCAGGATGGAGTAAAGCACAAATAAGCCCTAAAGCCATGGGGCAGCTGAACCTACCATGCCGCCTGTCTCTGATGCCCATGGGGATGTCATTTCTGTGAGAGCTTCTATTAAAAAAAAAAAAAAAGGAGGAAACTTTCTGAACACTGGTGACAGGGATTCACAGTGGGGTTTTCTGTACAAAATGCATTTAGCAGGTTGGTGGGCTCAGGCTGAGTTTTGCTCTGCAAAGCATTCCCTCCCTCAAAGGCTGTAGGTAACATCCCCATGCAGGCGCACTCTGCAATCACGTGCTACTCAACTCTGTTTTTCTAAGCACTGCAGACTTCTGGCCTTCGTAGACCCTTTGGGCAAATGATCTTTGCTGAGTCATTCCTGTCCTGGAGCTCAAAAACAGCTGGTGAAACGAAGAGGAGGTGTGCTAGGCAATGCCACTGGAGAAGGTAAGAGAAGTGGGACAGTGAGGAGCCATAATGATAGTTGCGTTCCTGCTGGGACACCTGGTCTCCCACGCAATGGTGGCGTTGCACGCGGAACACAGAAGAGTGCGTCCCTGAAACACAGGCAGGTTTGCATTCACACCCACCCCACCGCCATGGACTTGCTGTTATGAGAAGGAAAACACATAAATAATCTAATGTGAACCCCAATTCTCTTCAGCTCTTTGAGCACACACTGAAGCTTTTGTTGTTTTTTTTTTTTTTTTTAAAAAAAAGGTAACTCCATATTAAATGACCTGAGCAAAAACTGTTCTCAAAACAGATTTCATTTGCCCTCACCTCATGGTTACTCACCGGAGGCAGAGGTTTGAAGCTACGAGTGTTTGTGATACAACAGGGGAAAAAACCCCCTATTTCCTTTAGAGAATACAGAGAATGAAAGCAAAGACATGTTAGTGAGGATCACTATAACGGGAGATAAAGTAAGTCGGCCAGTATCACGATGTTGTATCAGAAAGCTCTATAGACAAGGGCCGTACAGCTCTCTGGCTGTCCTGCTGGCTTACATTGATGGTGCTTCTCTTCCTGACTGGCATTTAGCATCTACATCCCCATAGAATGACATTTCAGATACTGATTAAAATCATTGTCTTTTATGGTGGAGAAAGTTTGTTCTTCAAAGTAAAGAAGATAAAAAAAATGCTGTTGCAAACAGTGATGAAAAACAGATGAATAAAAACAACCAGAAAAGGTCTTAATTCCATTATTTTCAATTAGCTCTTTAATTTGATTTCAGTCATTTGCACTTGTTGCTTGTTTTACATCTCTTATTGTCCAGCATTTTATTTCACACATCTAACAGTATTAAATCAAACTGTTTTCTAGTCTTTGCCTTCTTTTGAAGCCTTTTGAAAGTCTAAAGCAGACTTAAAAAAACAGATATTAAAAGCGAACTTTCATCTCTCTGCAGGTTATTTGTAATCAGACCTTTCTCATCAAGGGCTCGTTTCATATGTGTTTGGGATCTGGGAATTATTAGAACTGTCAATCCATCCTGTTAAAAATATTGCCCAGGCTTCAGTGTTGGGAAACTTCAACATCACGCTTGAATTCATCAGCTGGCACAGGAGATGTGGTGCTCCTGGTTGTAGGTACTCACACATAGTCACAATGCAGTAAGTCTACACGGGCTTTTCTTTATCATACTTGATGTTGCAAACTCCTGTTTGTTCACTGCTTGGTTCTGAATGGCTGGTGGCTCGTGCTGAGGACTGGGCTATAAAATAATCTATTATTGAAGGGACAATATTGCTCCCCCATTGCAAATTAACAAATTTTGCTGTGTATTTTGGAGAAACCAATCACAGTTCCACAGCTGAGTTACTTTCTCATCTCAACTGGAAGGTAACAAGCATGTTGTGCCCAAGAAGAGCTTTAAAAATCTCCAGGTTAGCATTTCAGCAGCTTCTTTAAAAAAACAGTACAGTTAGGTCTGATGCCGGCTATCACTTAGACCTTTTATTTTCTGCAGCTCTTCTTTTGCCTTTAATTTTTGCCACCTTCTTTCTCATATATCCTACTCACTTTTCTCAGTCCCATGTTTACTATCTCATTGGTATTTGAATATTCTCACCTACTGCTCACAATGGAATGACTTTTCTTAGAGATTGTGTTTCTTTTTTGAGATTTTGACTGATTCATGCCTTGCTTGAACCTCCGACTCTCACAGTAACGCCAACCTTTGTCTCTTAACCTCTCATCATCCATTAAAGACTTCTAAAAGTTTTGGGCTTTTTACCAGTGTTCCCATTTTTCATCCCAACATGCTCAACAAAGGATGAAAAAAGCTCACCCTCCCATTTTCAGTTTCTATGCATTTTTGTGGCACTTTGCTTTATCTGTAGCACCCATTCCCCACTATTTTACCCAGCCATATTACTTTTTTGCACTGTAGCACCCAGCTCACAACCCTTCATGGTGCTGGCTGGAACCAATCTGTGCAGGTGAAGCAGCAATTTGCCTGAGATTTTTCTTTTTATTCCTGGCCCTACAGTGGCATGTGAGTCAGAGGGAAAAGAAGCAAATGTATTTAGGACTCACTCAGAAGGGAGGACTTTTCTTTTTAAGCCTCATTGCTCCTTGCAAACTATGCATATGGATTTTCGCACCTGCAGCTGAAAAGCTCAGAGTTGCAGGTACTCACTATTTGATCATCGTTTTGCACATGTCTAAATGAAAATGCCCATTTTGTAGGTTGTAGAAAGGAAGTTCCTTCTAAAAAAGTGAATGTAAGAGAGTTAAGCAAAGCTGAGATTTTGCTGAAAGAACGTTTGTCATTGCAAGTGCCTGCATGTTCCCACCTGAGTAACACACGCAGAGATTTACCTTCAGTAACTATTGATAATAAGGATTTACTCTGAGCTGGGACAAGCAGCCTGACCGTTGGTTGGGAAGAAGAAGAAACAGCAAAGCTTCAACTGTGTCAGCGACAAGCTCGAAAAGTGCTGAGTTACTTTGTCCTTTTCAGAAATAAAAGCCTTCTCCAAAGAGGCTTCATTCACATACAGACTAGAGGTCCCTCTGCCGTGGCTGTTTTAAATACACTCAGCCATGTAAAATGGAATTAAAATAACAGCTTTAATGAGCTTGACTGGCTTCATCATTACAATTTTCTGTTCAAATCTTCTGCTCCCAAATGTGGTTCCCTTTGCGACTTACAGATCCCACCAAAATAGCCCCCGCCATTTACACACCGCTCCCACTCAGTGAGTGGTTACATACATCTGTGCACTTAAGATACCAGCAAATATATTCTCTGGTTCAAATGAGCTACTGAGAGTCTCAAAAAGACTACGTTAAAAAAAAAACTGACTTCATCGCAGTCTTCCTTTTGGCTTAGGGATGCTATAAACATAGGATTACAGGATGCTCTAAAACTCCTGGTTAACTCCAAGAGTTTTGACGTCTTGCTGATGGACATGGTGACTTAAAATAAATAAAAATCAAGATGCCAAAGTCTCTGTACCTGCTGATTCAAGCCAGACAGGGTACAGTCTGATGGATCCCAGTTCCCTAATAAGCTCTTGCTCCTGTTTTTAAACGTTTGTACCCCATCCTGTGACACCCAGCTCCCACTGTGGAGCACAGCCCTAGGGAAAATCACCCGAGCTTGAAGCAGTCAGATATTGCCAGACTGACCAAAGCTTTGGTCCTGGAGAATGTTGATCCCATTTTGAATACACAATTCAATGAAAAAAATCTCCTCACCAGTAACTGCTGCTTACCTTTACTCTCCACTCCATTATACAGTGAAAAATCCCATGCTCTTCTGACTCCTCATCAAGCAGCATCTGCAAGACGGGATGCTTTCAGAGCAGGAGCCCTTCCAGGCTCTCAGCAATGCCCGTGGGGCTGGGGATACCGTGGTTTCCATATTATTGTGCCAGTCTTTACCAACTGTAAAACTGAAGTAAATCTGCATGCAAACACAAATGAAGACAGAATGTGCAGTCTTAGACTTCAGCATAAACTGATTCTGTTATCCTTCTCCAGGAAGCCTCAGCAGCTTAACGATGTTCGTGTAGGTTGTCTCACACTGCATGCGAGGACATTATCGCTACCCTTGGGATTGATTTTGAAAGTTCCAAGTAATAGGGATGGAGAGTGCCAATGGTAACATCTGCAGGAGCCAGTCTACCTTCTGTATCATCAGATTTTTACAAAAATGCTCACAAAAGTATTCAAATACTTCAAGTTTTTACCACTTTGACACATCAATACTGGAAGGTAGACTGAGGCAAAACTGTTTATGAACTGCCACTAGACAAGCACGGCAAATTACTAGGCTTAAAATGACAATAAATCTTCCTTACGAAATCGGCATTGGGATTCACATCTGTTAGCAATTGCAAATAAGAAAGTTTTCAGTGGGGTTTTAAAATTTTCCAGTTTTAAATGATGCAGCTTTGAGACTAATTATCTGTCAAGAAGGTGGAGGCACATGGTACACACAGTCATGCTGCCCTGCTTGCATCTGGCCGCGAAGCCAGGGCGGGTCTGGAGAAGGTCAGGCACAAAGTCTTATTTTGATGGAAACATCCAAACACTTGACTTTGCCCCCAAGGTTAAGTTCACCGGGAGCAGGCAGAGTAGGTACACTTCTCCTCCTGTGTCTCTCTTAGGAGGAGGTGTCCCACCCAGAGAGATGTTCCACGGTGGGTGGACATCCCGCTGCAACACTCCTGCACAAAGGAGAAACCTTTCAAAGCAAAGACATCTTTATCTCAAAGGCAGCATTCTCTCTTTGATCTGCTGATGAATCAGGACAGCTTTGCTCTCCTCAATGCCTCCTTAAATAGCACCAAATAGGAAAAGCCTGAATAGACGCAAGACTTGGCCATTTTAAGACTGGAAGAGCAAAACTGAGTATTTTACATGGTGGGAAGAAACCCTCATGTGCCCACCTCCAGACCCTTTCATTCCCCCAGATCATGCCATTGAATTTTTTTAGTTTTTTTCCCCGTGATGGGAGGAACAGTTTAGCAACTACAGAAGCCATTGCACTGCTGCAGAGGACGGGAAAACTGTGTGGTGTCACAGCAGGTTCACCGAAGTTAATTCCACCACAAGCAACCCATAGACGTTACCTTCTCCTGAGACATCCCCAGTCCTTCTGTTTCATTACTACTCCATCCATAAAAGGCCCCCAATTAAAACTGTGGCCTGTTGTTTGATGAACCAGCAATCCATACATCCTGTAATTTTCCTTCCTTCATCCTCTTTCCCTGTGTTTATATGTCATATTCGGTAAAGTCTCTCTTTTATTGAACATCTGTTTGGTACATAGCGAGCTTATTCAAACTCGGCAGGAAAGCACCTTTACTCCAAAATAAATTAAAACAATGTATGTGCCTCTGGCCAGTAGATCATTGGATGGGAGTCATGAATGTACATTTGTGGATATTTGATGGGAAGTTTATCATTTAAATGATGAAAATACAGTACTTCAACATATGGATCATTCAGAGCTACTCTCCCTTCCTTTCCAGTTGAAGAATCATTGTGCATTTAGAGGAATTAGATAAAATTAAGAATTTAAACTGGGCTGCTAGTAAAAGCTATTATCAAAGAGTGGAAATGTAAAAGCAAGATGCAGGGATGTAGTCTGACTTTGAGATGTACATGGATTAAACCGGTTTACTTTTAGGTGGCACAAACAATGAGCAAAGAGGGAATTAAAGAGAGAATTAAAGAATTAAAATAGAAATTAAAGCACAGAAAACCCCTCTGCAAGGTACACTAGCGACGACATAAAATTTGGATCTTAACATTTTGTGTCTTCTCTGCTGTTTTATTCTGATTATCAAGACAGATCCAAGCGGCCTCTTTGGTGACCTGGCGTGGACCATTGCCATAGCTCTAAAACGATTTTTTTTTTCCTCTCTTCACACACAATCTATGATAATTTCCATAATGAAAGATGTTTTCTGCTCTGGAGAGGTGTGCTAGCAGGGGAGTCCTTCTACTGCTCTCAAAAGTGTATCCTAATTCCTGAGGCAATTTAGCAGCAGAAAACTCTTAGCACAATTATCAGGAAATAAACACAAGTATGTTGAACTCCTAAAAGTGGCTTAGAGTAATCAAGGAATTCAAGATCATGCTGCTGTTTGATTTCCAGTTATCAAGACACCTTTCAGTATTTGACAGTGTGAAAAAGATCTGCCACTCCATATCTGACCGATTCATACCACTGTCAGCATCGTGACGTTGAAACATAAAACTTATACTATAACATGAGTTTTAAAGCAGACATGGCTAAAATTTCACTGAGACTAAAAGATATTATCTGGCCTGCATTTTCTGCTGCCCACACTGTACAGACATCAAATCCAGACCAACTGAAACTGTTCAATAAACCATATTCTCTTCTCAGAATTAGTCCCCCCAAATTTCTCACAAAAAAACTGTAACGTGAGATTTATGAATGATATTTTGCAGCTACATTTAAAACATAAATTATCACCTTGTGTTCCTTTAGTGAACTTAGTCCATTAGAGAAGCAAGTTCACTGCAAAGCACGTCTAGTAAGTCTAAATATATACTTATATATGTAAGTATGAATTAAACTGCTACCATGGAAAGAGAGGTAATGGTACAATGGGTTCATAAAACCGCGCATCTGTGTCAGGAACAGAGCTGCTAATGACAGAAAACAATATCGGAGACAGAAGTGGAAAATACATGTTGTATTGCATTTCTCTCCTTAACGTGCCATAATTTCGAAAAGACAATATGTCAAGTAAGATCTTTGCTTTTTGTATGCAAGTACATCAGCCCAGTCACCCTCTCCATGATTTTTCATCCCTGTGGGACCCCAGCCCAGCAGGACGGGGTGCCAATGGGTGCAGGGAGACAAGCTGCGGCGGGGAGGCAACACCTCCACCCTGTTCCCAGGCTGCAGTTTCAATGACCTCCGTCATGGTTTTGCAGTGAAGCTGGCAAAGTACTGCAATCTCAGGCCATGTTTCATTAACGCTCCACCGTAAATTTGTGTTTGTCCATTGAATACAGCTCTGACTGTGGAAAGCTGCCTCTCTGGCATGGCTTTCGCGTTGGATTTATTGTCAGAGGCATGCAAAAGCTCCTACCAGCCTTTTAAAGAAGACCTTGTCTGATAGTCATCTCTGCTGTAATCACTTCCTGAGAGCAATCACACCTCTGTGGGGCAGACACTTAAAAATCTATTATATCGTAATTAAGTTTGGCCATGTTTACACTGCTGGATGATGATGATGCATAAAGATTAATTTACCTTTCCAGCCCTGTTGCAAGAATGTACTGCCACAGTACCCCATTAAAAATGGAAATAGCAATAAAGTCTCCAATTATTTTATACTGCCTTAAGTCTATTAGAATTCATCATTTTATGCACCGTTACTTTAATTTATTGGTTTATCATCTATTGATGTAGTAGCAGTTATCACAAGTCATTCTATATATGTTTTTAAGTATGATGATAGCATCTTCTATGGAGAAAAAAAACATGATAACACCTTATTTACAGTTTGTCATTTTAAGGAGGCCAAAGAAAGCTAAAGAATTGCTTTTGACTAAAAAAAGTCTTGCAGAGAGGCAACTAAAATTGGGTTCCTCTGACTGTCATTGGAGCTTAAAATTAAACAAGCCTCAGCTCTTCAGTGTGACCCTGATGAAGTGAAGTGCAATCAGGATGAAGACAAGAAACACAAATATACAGGTTGATACTTACACTTTGATTTTTCTTGAAATATTGATTAGAGATCTGAATATTAATTAAAGATCTTGGCTCTGTTTCTGCAGAAGACTGAAATTTGTAACTAGCTTTTGAGCACATTTATTTTCTCAGCAATTTTAGAGGGTTTGCAGTTTGCAAGTTGTGCACGGGTCGCTTGCTCAACCAAGTGCCGTGGCCGGAAAAGGTGACGGTCACATCTGCTGTCAGGGGCTCCTGAAGCAATCACCCTGCCAGACAAGTCCTTCAGCCTGGAACAAAAAAAAGTTCACCTTGATGCAATTACAATGCTGAGAAGATCTTATTTATGTTGGAGCTTTCTGAAAAGTGAAAGAAACTGCTCCTGGCAGAGGCTGGCTCTTCCTTCCCACCCGTGGGCTCTTGAGGGTCTTGAGCTCTTTTTGTTTCTCGTCTGGGACATCACAGCAGGGTCTAGCAGGGCTTAGCTTGGGAGCTCCAGGAGCCAGGGAAGGATGGAGGCTGCAGATCTTTTTCATGGCCCCAGCTGGGACAGGATTTGCTCCCATAAGCACAGCTGTCTAAATTTACCCCAGGCACCTGCAAAATACCTTGGGATAAAGGGCTACTGCCAAGTCCAGTGCTGTGATCCCATGTACCTAAGTGATAGCGATTAATGTACCCAGGAGCTGCGGTCACTATAGCTGTGCCAAACCTTCAGAGGGTTTAAACCTTCTGCGTTGGACAGGATGGACAAAATCCTTAGAGAAAGGAGCACCATTAGCTCATATATTTTGATTCTCAGTGGTCATTTCCCTCCCACTCTTATCTCCCACTTGACAGCACTCGTGCTTCCTTGTCCTGTGACACCGCACACGTCGTTCGCCCGGGTAGCTCAGAGAAATGGTTCAAAAATTGTCACTTCTGAGTCCTCCAGTTGTTCTCCCATAAAGCCGAATTTACTCCACACCATTTCATGTGCTTTTTGAGGGAGACAGCTTGCCAGCTTCATCCCACTGCTAAAAAAATCTGATTAACAATTGTGTTGAGTGTCATAATGGTGATTGGCAAAGTCTCAAGGAAAGGAGAAAAAATATGTGCTGCATGATGCAGGCTGATTATGAAGCAACATTGACAGCATGCACCCGAACGTCGTTACCCAGCCACCATCTCGCCACCCACACCTGTCCAAGTTCAAGGACTCCTATTACTACAGTTTGGGAGACTGTGACTGATGGTACTGATATATGATTAAGCTTCATAAAGATGTAGAGGTTGTTTCCATGCTCATGTTCTCCTCCTCTAGTGGAAATCTGGTTCGGAGGCACCCATCTCCTTTATGTTAGCAGAGTGAAGTAAATAGTGGCACCAGCACTCTTGTAGGGACAGGTTTCTTCTCCTATCCATCACCATTTACCTTGTGCTTATACGCACAATCCTCCTGCTGGAAAACAAAGGGGAAAGCTTAAGGTATATTATTTATATATCCGACAGAGCACACACAGAGGCTGCTTTACTTATTTTTAGTGGGCTGCTCCCTACAGCCACCCCTTTTTTGCCTGGGGATGCCAGCAGGAGATTTCAGAGCAGGTCAAGTTATTTAACAAGAAAACATCCTAACAAACAGCCCACGTTTCCACGCACATTATCCTTGGTGGTTTATGGGGTCATAAGCAGAAATACACAGGCAATAAACTTTTTGACCATTTGTCACAGGTTTTATGAGCCGGTGCTGCTGAGTGCTCGGTCGGCTCAGGTGTCCCCGTGGGGTGCACCTAAACAGGGCCAGCAGCTCTGCAGAGCCATGGGCACTGCTTGCCCCAGCATGGGCAGCAACCCAGCACCTCACCGCAAGCTGCAAACCATGAAAGACACCTCTTTTTATCCAGTCCATGCTTTTGTCCCCAATAAGGCAGAGTCTTGGTTGCTCGCTGAGTGTGAGAATGCACTGGGTGCTTCAGGGCTACAGAATGGAAACTTGCCCGACCCACAGCCCCCATAGCATCACTGGATAATTACTGGTGGGATCATCCCAGTGTTTCTCTGCTCGCACCCTTTTGCAAGGGATGGGTGATGGTTTGGTAGCACGTCCCTGCATGGTGATTATAACTGGGACCTATCATTAAATAATGAGCGGGGCGATGGAGGAAACATAAAATGCCATCCACAGTATGCACAGTAGGGTAATAAATCCAAGGTGAAACAGTGAATCTCAAAGGAGTTACAGAAACCCAGATAGATACCCCGGTGGAGGTGCATTTACTGTGGAGCGCTACAAGGTTTTTCTCTTATCTCTAATTTTATAGATCTGTGCAGCTGCAGCAGTCCTTGGATAGGGCACATATTTGAAAATACTATAAATTTCACCTCCTGTTTATTTCAGATTCATTGGCACTCTCTGTCTTTACTATCTCCTGGTATTTTATGCCTCAGTACTTGGAGGAAAAATGCTTTGTTTGCACAAGATGTAATATGAAAACTCTCTCTGACATTTAAACTTTAGTATCAGTTTGCCTACAGTGTTAATATCACTGAAACTGCTTATATGGATTAAATTGCCTACAGTATATAATGCCAAAATATGAACATAGCACATTTACTGATTCAAGCCCTTGAAAGAATTATTACCATTAAAATATTTAAGGTCACCTTTACAAATGCAATAAATCAGGAGGATGTCAAACAGAGAGCATTTAAAGCTCCTGGACTGGAGTAGCCCACTGGGAAAACGACGGCTGATTCATTGTCACATGGGGAGCGGAGTTTGGGGACAACCTTGGGGCTCGTGCCTCCCTGGCTACGTGGGATCAGGGCTGTCTGCCTTGGTGTGGGAGGACGAGGGGTGCTTTGCTCTTGGGTGTCCCCAGCATGAGACATAACAACTCTGCAAGGTGGTTAGCACCCAAATTCTGCTGCTCTTGCGCAAACTCTCAGCCTGGTTTCAGCAGCTCTGAAGGTCTTGCAGGAGGAAAGAGCAGCAAAACCTCATTTTTGTCATTAAAGTCAGATGCAGCAGCTTGGTGTGCCCTCAGGAAACAGGACTGATGAGTAAGAAGATGCCATTTCCGTGCAGTCCCTTTTCTGCGCAGAACAGCCTATTCATGCTACGGGTCCAGTTCTGCAAAAACCCTTATTGAGGTCAACACAATTTACTGATAATTGAAGTCAGTAGAAAGTTTTGCTTCAGTGAGAACTGGCAAATCAGACAATTCTTTAAAAAAAAAAAAAAAATCATCCTTTATTATTCTTTCATCTTAAATATTAGGATTCAACAAATTTCCTGAGAACAACCACTGTGTAAAACTTTAATCTTTTGAGAATGGATGGGGACTGTAATTGCAAAAACCAACATCTTCCTCCTGCACCACTTTCCCTCTCTCGGAATGTCAGCATTTACTAGCACGTTATAAATGAGAGATAAATTTGCATTTGGTTATTTGTTTCCAGGTGACTGGTTTTTTTATGTTTAGCACAACACCCGCATCTACAGTGGCCCATCATAATTTACAGATGAGGAGACAGACTAATGCCCATCATCATTTCCTAAGGTAGACTAGTATGCTTAAAGATACAACTTTCTTTTTAAATTCCACACAAGCAATTAAATGTAATAATTGATCAATGCCTCATCTAGAAAAGGTTTGCCAATGTGAATTGGTGGGAGGCGTCTCAGAGCTTTCTAAACCAGCAGTTGGTGCTTATTTAACCAGCTCTGCATTATTTTAGGGGGACATACATAGTCATAGCAAAAAAAAAACAAGCTGCAGGAATTTTTGAAGAGAGGCCTTATAGCTTAAATGCATAATTCCTTACTTGTGCTGGTTGGCACTTTCATCATGCATTCAGCAGAGCGCAGCAGTCCACATTGCCGACTGTCCCGGCGTTCCCGCTCTGCTTGACAGGCGATTCCTTTCTTCTTCCTGCTGCTGCTAACATCTGTAATAGGGGCAATTAAACTAACAGTGCTTATTAAGGATGGGCACTCCTGTTAGATATTTCCAAGCCACCTTGCTACTGCAGCTCCACGAGCAGAGGTGCTGGAAGCTGCTACCACACACCTTTTTCATTTTGCGCTGGTATGCTAGAGAGGATTCCCTCTCTTATTGCCAGTAAAATAGTCTTAAAATTAATATTTTTTTGGGGGAAGAGAATGGTCAACCCACCTTTACTGCATTGCAGATTTCTCTCCAACCCCAAGTGCCTGTTCCCTACCTCCAAGGGATGCAACTAGCGACGGGTGGCCCCTTCCCTGCAGTCCCGTCTCCTTCCCCTCCTGCTAACCCGCACTCCCACAGCTCTCCCAGATGCACCATCGGCTCCTGCTTTTCCGAAGAGAGCAGATTTTTCTGGTCTGCTCATATAAACTTTGGGGAAACCTGGTGCTTGGCTTCCCGCGCTCCCTCTGCAGTCTCCCAAACTGGTTTAGGTCTGAATCATGGTGTCAGGCACTGTAGAAGTGGGCATTAAAAGACGTCGCTGCCATGGCTGCTCAGAGACCAGATGAGAAAAAATACAGGACAGATAAAATCATGGTGAAATGGGATGGTTTTCCCAAAGGGTCTTTCAGGTGAAAATGAGCTTTTTGCACTGACTGTTAGGAGACAGCTTAACACCTTATTTACTAGTTATAAAATATTGTTCAGTGAAGGTATCCCGGCTTTTCCTCCCAAACTTGGGGACTTCATTTAGGCACATAATCTGTTTTCTGTATCTTCAAGGAGTCTGATCTTGGGGAGAACTTGGCACATCCCATTCCCATTGACCATGAGCAGAAACTCGGACTGCACCTGGGAAAATTGGGCAACAACATTTGTGCTCTTCTTTCCAGTTTTCTCATAGAAAGAGCCAAAATTTCATAAAAAATACTGTAAAACCTAAAGAAACTCTGCTGTCACAGGCCAACAACGAGCAGCTCCTGAGCTTCAGCAGATGCTTTGCAGCAGGAATGGAAGCTGAGTCTGACCAAGCCTTTGTGTCTTTGGACTTTCGACTGCTCCATCCGTTAGATTTAACAGTTGGCTAACACATGTGATAATTGAGCATGTTAATATTTTGCAAGAGTGACTGACAAGCAGATTGTTGTCAAATCAAGGATCCATCAGGCTGAGGATATTGAAGTTGGCAGAGCCCGACAATTTACAGCTTTCTCCTTCAGCTTCTCATAATTTACGTTCCAGCCACTGAAGGGAAACCTGCAGCTGAAGAAAATTGATGGACTCATCATCCAGACATGACGCTCCTGAAACTTCAAATTGCTATTATATACACATGTTGCAAAGAGGAATGATCAATGAGAACGTGTAAACTCCTCGTTTACAAGAACCCTGGTGAAAGCTGCACCTAACCTGTCCGCTCCCATACTTTGCTGGGACTTGCTGGTGTACTCTGAATAGCTTCCATTTAAATTTTTCTCTAACCCAGTGACCTTATGATAGTGCAACTACTGAATCTAAGCTATTAGTTTATACTGCTACAGTGTCTTAGTCCCAAGCGGGTGATAGTTTTGTAAAAACTGAAGACCCCAAGTCACTCCGGTTCAGCCCATCTCTTGTTGGCTGTATGCTCTCATCAAATGGAACAACCCAGATGCTTATGCTCAGGCCCAGGCTTATGTTTCTTACTAAAGTTGTGCCTTGACAAATTGTTTGGAAGTTTCTCTACTGCACATCATGACCCCTGAATGGTCTTTATCAACCAAATATATGTGGAAGAGGTTTCCTTTCAAATGCCATAATGTATAACTGTGATCATGGAAGCACAATGTTTTAAAAAAATCCTCCTTTCCTTCCTGAGAAAATCAAGAGTTGTTTGTATATATGGAAAAGACCAGCAAACTGCCAGATATAAAATGTGATTACTGGGACATAACAACAGTTTACTAAAGGCACGACAGGACAGGGTCTGATGCTTCCCAGCTGAGTAAAGTCAATTTTAAAGGCATTATGTGCACAGTGTTTTTAGAATCTGTGTACCCAAATTCATCATTATTGTCTGCAGATTTATTTGAGCTCTGGGTAGAAACCTATCTCAAGCTCCAAAGTGAACCTTGGTGTTGACACTGGGAAAGAATTGAAGCTGGTGTAAATGCAGCCAGGCTCTACCCAAAGCCTCTGTCACCTTTGGAGAAAAACTTGGGCAACACTGCCGTGGGGAAGGGTGGGGGAACTCACTGCCATTCCAGAAACACGTCCAGAACCTAAAGAAAAATACCACTGAAAATATTTCCCTAAGAAAGGAAGTCCGGAGAGAGGCAGAAAAATCACTCATCTGCTTCAGCAGTAAAATAAAGAGAAGGGAATAAAGGCTTTGTTTTGCTTGCCAGCCCTCGGCTTGGCAAAGCGCTTTAGTACACACATAACTACTTGGATGTAAATATACATATTGACTTCAATACAATCACCTGTATGTTTAAATAACCTCAGACTGAAGTACCTTGCTGAACTGAGCTTTAATATGTATTTAAGGTTTGTTCATGCTGCTTGGGTCTTGTGTCAAGGTGTTGGTATTCGTGCTCATTGCATGCAACTGAAAACCTGTTGAAATGGGATGATTTAGAAATTTCCCCTATTTTAATGGTGCTGTTCATTCATTGGCTGTGGTAAAATAATAATTTATTTCCTGCGACTTTTCAACCCTAGCAAAGATGATGTAGGATAGAAAGCCCAGCTCATCACATGGAAGAGGAGAAGGATTCTTACTGCCCAAACACATAAGTCAGCAAAAGTAATAAGAAAAGCAACATTTCTCTGAAAAGGCAGAGTCGCTCCCAGTCTGACAGTACAACCTGGTACCCATAAGGCACAGTATATTATGAAAACAAAAGGAGGATTTTGGAAATAATGTGAATGCACTTGGAAATAATAGACACTTAACCCTTATTTCACTGAGAAATTTCCATTTTACTGTGGTGACCTACACCAACAGTTTTACACCAAATTGAATCCATCTGACCTCAAATTATAATGCTGCATATTTAAAACATATTTTTAATAAACACTACCCCACATTTTTGCAGTACTTCACAAGGAATAAAAAAAAATATTTTTTTATTTTTTATTTTTTAGGAGCAACTGAGGTGAACCTGCTTCAAAAACATATTAAGCTTCAAATCAAATACTGCAGTCCTAAGAAATCCATTAACCGTTCACATCCAAAACTCATCCTTCAACACTTCGCCCTATAATGCACATGGTTGTCAATTTTTGTCTTATTTACCCCCTGCTAATAGCTGGGCTCAATTCCAAGAAACTTAAGACAATTGTGGAGAGATGCAGATCTAACATTTTTCAAGTTGACAGCCAATAGTTCTGAGCATTTAATTCCCGAGACGGAGGAATCTCCAAATCCTGCTTTTGTGATTCACCCAGGGAAACACATCAGAGCCAAACTGTGTCTGTGCAGCCTGAGTAAAAATGTTATTGTTTGATCCAAGTTGTATCTTTCTTGGCAGATTTGTAGGGATTGATCCTGGCTGACACTGGTATTTTAATACAATGCAGAGTACTCAACAGTTCCTGATAAATTAGCACCCTTATTGTAACCATAGGCATTCTGTCCTCAGCAGTATATCTTAGGTAAAGGTTCATTTAATTTACCCCTTGTTAAAGTTTAAACAGCTATGCCAAATTCCACAAGACTTGGCATGTGTGACATGACTAATGACTCTGCTAAACTTTGAGTCAAAAGTTTCGATTTTGAAATGCATCATCTTTATGTATTTGCCCCTGAGCAGCAGCGCAGAGTGAAAAATAAATAAATAAAATTATTCCATTTACTCAGGTTTGAAATTTAAGCAGCTAAACACAAATCTAAAAGTTGTACAATATTTATGCATGAATTTGATAAGGGGTTTCTTCTCAAAGCAGAAAGCACAAAGGGTCAAGGATACAGACGGCGCTAGAGATCTTCCTCCTCCCTTTAAGAAGATAACACTAATGCAATAGCTGCAAAATGTTTGCTTAGATACTCTGTGCTGTGGGTGCAAAGCACATGCCTTGGGGTTGAGCTTCAGCCAGTGTGGATCAGGGTGGGTTTGCCTGAACCTCACATCATCCTTCTGCTCATCTTGCTTCTCTCCTTGTTTTTCTAGTCCTCCTGTAGATCTTGAGTCACCTATTCAGGTTCAATATGATTTAAATGGAATTATTCATCTTTCTTCCCAAGCCTGATCAGACATACAAGTACCTAAGCATTGTGGAACACCGCCATGCTCTTTGCCTTTTGATCCTTTAGCTTGTATTTATGTAATACTGACTTTATATTCATTTGCAAATCTTCCTGTACGTAAGCCTCCAGGTTATGGTAGTCTCAGATATTTTTTTTTCCTGCGTGATAGGGCTAATACGCGGCCTCTATTCATCCATACAGCAAACCATTAGCATTTTGTGCTTGGTAGGATCCCTATGGATTTCCAGATGCCACCCAGGCCAGTCTTCTGCTCACAGCAGGCCCAGCCAGAGCAGGTTGCTGAGGAACTGGTCCAGCCAAGCTCTGAATTTTTCCGCCTCACCCAGTTCAATGTTGGGAGCCCAACAGTTTCAAAAAAGCAATTTTGCATATTCATCCAAACAACCCTAGAGGTGGGGGAAGAGTGACTGGATTCTTCTTTAAATTATTCTGTAAAGTTTTCCTTGCTTGGAACGGCTATAGAAAAAGTTGACACAGGTCAGATTTATGATGTACAGGCAATTAATATTTTCTTTGGTATTTTCTTGTACAATGCTAATTGCATCCCTGTATTTCATCCCATATTGAAGTTTGCTTTCATACAGCACTAACACAGATCTGGCCCAGGTTGTAGCTAGAGCATCCGCACGCTGTAATACTGAAAAATAACTAATCACACCATTTTGCAAGCGAGTCATTAACTGCTGACATAGGTTTTAGTCCAAATCCTGTGTTTCTGAGACACTTCATATCAGCAGTTGGAGACTTTGATTGGCATTTTCCCTATTTCACCATCATGAGCTGTATTAATTTTGCATGCTTTACTCCTTGTACAATTTAGTATCTAGAAAGATTGGACAGGGTTTTTTCTGTGTTTATGCAGGTCCATGCTTGTCTGAAACATCTGTGCAGTGCTGTTATCATGTTTGCAAACACAGAGGTTTAGTGTCTGCTGGAGGAAAACCAAAATCTATCTTCCATTCCTATCATATGGCAAAAATAAAATATTTTGAAAATTTACCTAAATTGGGGAAATATTTTACAATGAAATATTCAGGAGCCTACAAAATATTTTGCTGTGACTAGAAACAAACGTTTTGTTTCGCCTTACAGTGAAATCAAAACATTGATTTGGGGGAAAACAAAATCAGGATAAATCATTTCTAGAGCAGCATATGGCCCATTGTGTTTATTATGAGAAACTTGCCCTTATTCCTGGCCTTTCCAGGAGACCCTGTCTTCAACAGCTACTGACTCTTGCTGACTGCACAGCTTGGAAAATGGTGTATGAAAATTAATATAGTGTTGAAAACCCACCAGCTGGATGCTTAGCCCACCTCTGGGACTTCCTGCTTTGATGAAAAATAAATATTTACAGTTAAATAAAACCTTAAATGATTTTTTAATAATTCTTTTGAACAGCAGCACTACTGTACAGTGTGAAAGGACTCCAAAAAAACTAACTGGTTCATTTTTTAACTTCAAAGTTTGATGGATATATTCTAAGTCCAAGATAAAGTGCATTTAGACCAAAAGGTCTGAAAGGTGATCTCTGATCTTAGCATAGTTCTCCATCATCAGTTAATAAAAATACCTGGCAAGGTATTCAGTATCTGTTGGTCTGTTCCTTTCCAGGTAAATGCCTTTATGGGACTGATCTGGTTCCTAGTAAAATCATAAGGGAATTTGGCACTGCCCTACTGCAAATACTGAAGTAGGAGAGAAAGGGCTGAAAGTTTCAGCTGGTGCAAATCAGCATCATTCTGTTAAAGCCAGCATTTGGAGTCTGTTCCTGGTATTTGGGGTTTATCACATAAACTCTTCCTTTCCTTGAGAAATGCCAGGACTTCAGAACCAAATGAAAATAAATCTGGTTTCTGCTGAAAGCCAGCATTTGTCAAAATCATTCTTAAAATCCAGTATTACAAGGTGCAAAGATATTTAAGTACTATCAGCTATGCCTTGGCTTACATCATACCACAGAAAATATAAGCAGCCCAATTGATATTAATATCCTGATTTAACCAAATATACTGCTGAAAAAGTGGTTAAATTTGCCCTTCAGCTCTAGGTGTGTTGGCATAAAAATCAAGAAGATTAACTTCTCTATAAATATCTCATTTAAGAACGTAAAATTCTTAATGAACCTAACAATATTGAATAGCTTTCTGGGGTCTTCAGTAAATCATGAGCCAAAAGAGCCAATATAACGGGTCTTGAGCTCACTGTGCTGAGTGAATGAGAAGGATGCCCCATGACGTCGGTGATAAACAGTATAAAAGACTTTCTGCCACCACAGTGAGATTCTTCAAGGAATCAGGTGCCAGATAAGAACTGCAACGCCTACTATTTTCCCCTGAAGCAGTTTTATCAGGGTTTTTTTTATGGCTTTTGCTGACCACAGCATGTTCATGGTGGTTGGGCACCTATTCCCATTAAACAACCTTTGGTCCTATCAGGTCTTTACTAAAAGTAAGATACGTTTTCTCTCTAGGAACATGAATGCTAAATTTGGAAACATTTCTTGCCATTATAGATAGGCTCCTTCTCCTTATCTCATAGTATTGTGTTCTCATAGCAGAATCATCATTAAATGAAGATCGAAGACGAATCATGAAGAAAAGGTCAAATTTCACTTCCTGGAGTTTCAGAGGACTTATACACTTCTTACTGTTGGGTTAAAGGATCGAGATTTTATACAGGTGGTTTCTGAACAGCATTTATGGATCTCTGAAAGGTCACCGGACTTGCAGCTTGCTGGGTGTATAGATCGTTTGTGAAATAATTGCCAGTTTGAAGAATTTATAGGGCTCCTGCCCAAGAAGAGAATCAGGTTGTGGGCAATGATGGTTAGATATGGCTGTCGGGAACCATCAGCAGAACTGGATCTAACAGGAAAGCTGACCAAAAGGATGGAGTTCCTGCTTTGCATCTCACTCCCCTCCCAGTAGCAGCAATTTTGTGTTTCTCTGTTGGGCACTGGAGAGTCTGTCATCCCAAAGACAATGTCCGCCACCCCAAAGACAGTGCCCAGACCTAGCTCTTATTACCATGAACAAAGGCTTGGAAATTTCCTTATTTACTTACATTTATTAAATACTTGCCATATAGCGTGAAAACAACATGACGACAACACGTTATCAAGGATGAGAACAGCACCGCAATCTTGGATCAACTCTGCTGTCCTAACTCATAAATGTTGTATACTCGTGGCTTGATCCCATGGCAGGCAGGTAATGTGAGTAAGCATGGCTTTGGTACTCATCGTCACATCAGTCACACCGTGGCAACACTCTGAGCCTGCACTAGGTACAAAGAGGTCAAGACACACCAGCAGCAACACCCTGGCAGCAGAATAACAAATATTAAGCAGTTTCACGTGTTATTTTTCAGCTAAAGGAATGAAAGGAGATAGCCGACCACTGACTTGTTACGTCAACATGTCACACGCAGCAGTGTCTCCCTAAGACATAGCCCTGCTGGTGACAAACAGCTTTGCTGTTAAACGCCAGCTGCGAATCTGGTCCACAACACTCATGGTTTAGGTTTCTTTGCACCCATCCCTACATGCTGGCCACTTAACCCCTTGGGGGTTTTGCTGTAGTTTTTTTCCCCCCTCAGGTTCAAGCAACCAGATTGAACACATGAAAACTAATTTAAAATTCGTATTCAGATTAGTATATATTGCTTGCATGTTTATACATATATGTGCAGGCAGACAACATATAATATAAATGTATGTGTGCGTGTGTACTGGAGACAAAAGACACTTGCAAAATGCATGTAGAGTTCAATGCTCTCTTGCACAAAAAAGAAATTTCCTGAAACAACACATCTGAAATACCCTTACAGATGTTTCTCTGCATTACCAAAAAAAAAGGTCCCCTGAGCTAAAATGAAAATTGATTTTGAAAAAAAGCTGAAGGATATGAGTGGATCATCATAATTGGATCAACATGCTCCAAAAGCTTCAGGCTACTTCAACTTCATTTCTTAGCTGACAGCTTTCTTTTGGAATTCTTCAAACCAAACACAAATGGTTTGATTGCAATATGTGAAACATTTGACCATCATATCCTTGACAGTCAGTCCGCTGCAGGGGAGATTTGATAACTGTTGTCAAATTCATAACAGCCAGTCTAATCCAAAGAACCAACAAAAAAACACAGGAGCTGCTTCAACAAAACCAGAGATGATATTAATGTAAAATGACACCATTTACAGGGGAAATACAGAAAAAGGCTGTATTGGGTCTTTTCCAAACAGTGTTGCAACTACATGAGTGGATCATATTGGTTCTTAATTGGTAAATACGAATTAGAAATGCTAAAAATCCACTTGGTTTTCCATTCAACAGTCATGTGAGACATTAAAGCAGCAACAACAGCAAGTCACTCAAACTGAGCAGGCACTAATTTACGGACAGTACCGTCTGGGTAGATTAGAGCTAAACTGTTTCTCCCCCAAAAAAAGAGGTGTTGCAGGGTATGTGTCAGGGCGATTGGCAAATTTCCACATCTCAATACAGCTTCCAGCATTAAATGGATGAAAAAGAAATGGGAAAACCACATAAAAAAATAATAGCATAAAATCTGATGGTATCTTCTCTGTTTATTTCTATGACAGGCAAAAGTGAATACTGCAGCACTAATTAGCAGAAAAGAATTGAAGGCTATCATGGATAAACTAATTACTGGATGTCAGTATTGTATTAAACATCCAGTAAGAGGAGTTTTGATAAGTACTTACTTTCTGAAGTTGAAGCTTCAAGATCTTTATCAAAATTTTAGGGGGGATTTAATTCATAGTCCTGAAAACAGCATTTCTGGAGAACATATACCTGCTTCTCACTTAGGGTTAGGAAGGACTGCAACTCAGAAGCTCGTTCTTCAGCAAGTAAAAATTAATTTTAAAAGCAAAAACCTTTTTGCTGACAGATCTCAATCTCGCAGTCCTAATCAGAGCCAGCTATAGGGAAAGAGATAACTATTAAACAAATCTCTCTCTGCAGGGAGGTTTCCAACACTTGACTTTACCAACACTAAGCTTCTGCAAGACGTGATTAATCTCGCTTTTCGGTGCAATGACTGTACTCCCAGGCCTTACTCTTGCACCTGGCCTCCTTTTCTCTTTGGCCATACCCCCAATAAACATATTTTGTCCAGAGTTTTCCCTTATGCAATTATTGCTCAGCAGCGGTTTGGGTTTTGGTGTTGTTGTTTTGTTTTGTTTTGTTTTTTAACATTCTTTTATCTGTTTCTTCCTCTGAAAACTCAGGAAGCAGAAGGGATAAAGTTTAATGACTGTTCACAGTTCAGTGTCCTGCAAAATTAGAGAAACATCTGGAAGTTGTTTTTGCTTCAGAACGATTTTTAACTGACTAAATGATCTCATCTGTGGTGCTGTGTAGGCTTATTGAAGATAGAGAGCTAGCAGTAGTTGCCCCCTCCTACCTGAAATACACCACAAATCAGATTCCAAGGGTTTTTCTAGCTCCTTAATCCGCTGGATTTTTTTTCTTCCATTTAGGAACAGCATTCATTAAACAGCTATGAAACTAAATTAAGAGAAAACAATAACATCTGATTAGAGCCAAGAAAAAAATCAATAGCTCAGCATGAACAACTAAGTAATAGAAAAATATTCCAGACACTTCCAAAAGAGGAGTTTTAGCATAAAAATCTTAGCTCATGGGAAAAAAGATGTTATCCGAGCTGGAATTTGGTTTGAACAACTGGGATTAATAAATCTGTATTCTTTAATTCCTTCTCTAGCTCTAACTGTCAAACATTTTTTTATTTCTAGCACTTAAATGCTGTGTGGTATACTGGTGCAACATTACCCAGTTTGCTTCTCCGCATGTTGGCTGCATGTCGCTGGCAAGGAAAGGATGCATTTCTTGTCGGCATTTTGCAGGTACCTTGCCCTGCAGACCCAGCTGGATGGGCTCCTCTCTGCTGCCGCCAGCAGCATGCACCTGCTGGGGATCCACCATCATAGTCAGACTCTTGCAGATTGAAGATTAGGACTGTCAAATGTAAATACAATTAAGTTTTGACATTCCTTGGGAACGTCAGGCAAGAATACCACCCAGGATAAAGGATGGTAAGGAAACAGGGCTATAAAAATGGATTTTTCTTGAGAAGGCTGTCTATACTTCATTTAAAAGTGTGTAGCCGAAAATTTGGGACAGCAACTTTAAGCACTTGGGGATAGGAGTACGAGACAACTATTTTTGATGTGATAATACTGAGAAATAATTTTATTTTGGCAGTAAAAAGAGGTTTGTGGGAGGAGCTGATTTTTTCTTATACCACTGAGCCACAAGGCTGGAAAGCTGTGCATACAGATTCAAGTCTAGTGTTTTCATAATCCATCTTCATCTGCTCTACTGGATATATTTTCCCTCTTTTCCGATACTCACGTTGTTAGCAAGATAACCTTCCCTCTTTGCCTGATTCCCTTACTCTTTGCTCAGGTTACCACAGAATCAAAAGAACGCTTACTGGCTTGTCTGCACATGTTGGAAATCTATTTGATGGCCATTAGAGGAGACATTTTCAGGTGCAATAAGGTGGGAACTTCTGCCTGGATGTATAGGGACAATACATTTACTCTGCTACAGAGTTTATTCTTACCAGATGGTGCTAGAAAGGACAATGTTGTGTTTCTCCTCTGGAAGGGAACTTTCTTCCTAAGCAAATGCGATGGCTGTGTGAAAAGCCCCGATTTAGACCATGTGCAGAACACATTGCCACGCCATCTGAAAACTGTTAGTGTTTGAGAGCACATTGTCGTAGGAGACTTCAGGGAGCAGAGGCAGCACGTGAGTGGGATTGCCCTGCAAAAACGTATATCAATTTCATGATAAACGGAGACCAGCAGAAGGTACCTAGAGGAAACCTGACACTTGAGAAGGTGAACAGATGAAAAGCAGAGGTTGTTTTTCATTGGAAGTCCCAAAGAAAAATGCCGTAACTCAGTGAGCTTGGCTTGCCAGTGATAATGAACCTGTCTGAACAACAAAATGGTACATTTTGGTAGATTCAGTCTACTGCATACTTGGGCTGGTAGATGAGGAAGCTGATTTGCATTTCAAAGCTGGCCTATATTTTGCTGATGGAGAGTAAATAATGCAACATAGATATGTATTCATTGCTCAGAGGTAACAAAAGATCAGATCAAGACATGCCGTTCTGCGATGACTTCAATTACGTTGGCTGGTTTTCCCCTGCTTTATCGGAGGATGTCCCGGTGTCCGGCAAGGCGTGAGACTACCTGCACCTGGAGCAGCCAGAGATGTGTAAGGTGGCAGCGGGGAGGGCTGCTGCGTACCAATGCCTCCATCTAGCATGTCTGGATGCAGGAAGATTCCCGATGCCCCAAAGCCCAACTTAGGGCTGTTCTCTCCACAATGGCATAGATGTATGATTATTAAGCCAGAACAATTTATCACTTGCATTCTGACAAAAATTAATGAATTTGATTATAAACTCTGCTATGAAATTAATTATGCTAAATCCCAGATATTAAGTGTAGACCTTGAGAATCCATGATTAAAAAGCTGTGAGTTATCTCTATTTTTGTGGCCTAACAAAGATACATAGTTATCTATATTTCTCCTAGCTTCAGTTAGTTTTCCTCCTACTCAAAATGTAAAATTGATTTGTTGCATTGGGAAATAAACAACAAAAAATGATGCTTATTTTAGTTTGGTTATATGGCCATGATAAATATTAATTGGTCACCAAAAATTAGTATTCAAAACACGTAACACTTAGTACAAAAAAAAAAAAGACTACTAAAACATCTACCAAAAATGTACATTTGGAAATCTTATTCTAGGAAAGATAATTCATAGCACCAAGTTTACTAAAGTATTATTAAGGTACCCGATGGAGATGGATATGAGGTCAGGTATCACGGGAGCTTGAGCAAACATTGAGCGGAAATTTAACAAAAGGACTTTAGGTATGAACTCAGCACACTTTTTTTTTTTTTGCTTAACCTGTTTGCACTGCCTCAGAAAGGGCTTTGAGTCATTATGATATTTCAGATCCAGAATCTGACACGCATGGCACAGACTCCTCCTCCCTTCTATTCTCCAACCCTCAGAAGCGATTCGGTCTCTGTATCTCCCTCACTCAGTGTATATATAACATCAAGAAGAGAAAGCCAGGTGACCCATCATGATAAAAGGAGAGAAATTAATACAAATAAAGTAATTCCTCTGGAATATTAATATACCTGCTTAGACACCCCCACCCCCCCCCCCCCCCAAATCAATATTTAAATCTTATATGAAATGTCCACCTTTTAGGAACTAAAAACAAACATCATTTGATGGGTGGGGGAAGAAAAAGGCAAGTATCCAAAGATTGGTCAAAGTGTATACCAGTCATGCAGTCTTTAGGGGAAATTATTACAATAGATATCAAAGACAGCTCCCTCCAATTATGCTTAAGACAGTATGTTAAAACTGTGTTCTGGGTACCTAGTGGGAACATCCTACGAGCTTAAATAACAAAGGCAGTTTTGAAGCCAAGGAAATTTAAGTTCTCCAGAGAAAGCCATGGTGCCTCCAGAGGTGATCCCAGCAGCTGCTATGGGAGTCTGTTTCTCTATCCATAAATGCTGGTAGTTTTCTTTAAAATCAGAGGAAGTTAGAAACAACAGACTTCAGGGGAAAAAAAAACCCTGTAACTCATGGACCCCCCCTATATTTTCTCTTTATTAAACAGAGAAATTAACCATTCTTCCTTATGCCTACGGCTCTCACTCATCCGTACTGCGCCCACCTCTTCCATCCTACCCCACTGTCACTGTGAGCACCCAAACAGGGAGACATCAGGGTTTCATTTCACTGTAGCAGGGACCTTATCCATACAGAAAGAAGTACATGATGGTGTTAAAGCAGTGCAGCAGAAGCTAGGACACCTGCATCTGTCAGCTAGGAAGGCTGGAGGAGCTGGAAGCTTTTACCCAGATGGGAATAGTTGAAAGAGTTGATGCATCTGAATAGATTTGCCTATAGGAGCAACCATGAATAAATTGGCTGAATTCAAATGCGTGCCAATCTGCATGAGCCTAACAAGGTGGTTGTGGTTGATAGGTACCCCTTGCCACTAACCCAAGACCCTCTGGCTGAATTTCAGACCCGTGCAATGAATTCAGTGCTGGACTTTAAATGCTTTTATTTGAAGTAATAGTATCAGAATTCAGCCCCTCATTGCCCTTCAATAGCAGTTTTCTGCTGCTCAACAACTCAAGTTATGTTTATTAACCTTTCACGATTACTATTTTTGCATGCTTGTGGCAACATAGCTGGTATTATAATTACTCTTCTACGGTATTAAGGAAAGATCATCCAGAGCCTGGTCTCATTCCTAACTTTGTCCATTTAAAAATTAATATGAGAACATTATTTAATAAGTATTACTTAATACAAAGCAAACGAGTTAATCCTTTCGCCTTGAACCTGACTTTCATACACCTATACAATCTTAAGTGTCTGTTTTAGCATTTAAATATTGTCACCCCTGTTGCTTCTCCATGAACCACACAGCAAAGGATTGCTAAGAGGTGCAATGACCCAGTATGAGGGACAGCAGATACTTGATTTGTGAGCACTGTAAAAAACATACACATACACACACATATATATACACACACAAAACTCAAAAAGCCCCAAAAACCCAAACCTGTTGCAAAAAAAGAGGAAAGAAAAGGAAGAATAATTATGGATTAGAACAAAGCCACCAATGCTGGACCCATCAGGCCTCTGCCTTGTGCCACCCTCCCTGCTGCTTCTCCTGCCACATGGCTGGGAAAAAAATTTTTGACTGAGATATTTTTTAAATGCCAAGAAGGTTTATAGTAAGAATGCAATTCAGAAATCTGTAAACGTGGAGCATACAGAGTTTCTTATATGTTTCTGTTTTCCCCACGACTTTCCTCTCCATACATGAGACATTATAGGATGAGAAGATCCATTCTGATTGCAAAGATACAGACATACGTACAGAGAGAGAGAGAGAGAGAGAGAGAGATACACAGACACATTATTATATATTATGGTTTTACAGATGTGATCTCTTGGCACTTATTTTACTAAGAATTTCCAAATCCATTTTAACCCAAATTAAGAATTCCCTAATCCAGATTAGCACTGAAAAGCAAAAGTAAATGTAACCTCAAGATGTAATTTGAAAGGTAATTCGCCAAAGTAAAGGTCCCATTGCACTGAGAGAGCAAAGTAAAGGGCTTCACTGTAAATGAGAGCGGATTAGGCCCACGGAAAAGTATTGCTATAGCAACAAAATAATTTATGAAGAATATGTATAACAAAGGCAGAGCCACAGAAATGTGATGGGAAGAGACTCGTACATGCTTTAATAACATCACGCTTCCCTTTGTAACAACTAACACATTGAAAGAAATGAGCGCGCTTTCTTTTTACAATTTTGTTTTTAAACTCCTTTTATCAACACCATTTGGCAGCTCTCAGTCACTGAAAAAATATCACACCCGTCCTGGTCGAAGAGAAGAGGCAGTGCCATTAACAGATGCAATCCCACGGTAAAAGGCATCTCCCCTCTGATGGATAACCGGGGCTTAACGAAGTTTGCGTGGAAGATTCACAAACAGCCTGTTAAGACCCTGTGCAGAAATGTGAGCGATAGCGCGGGGTGCGCAGCCATTCATCACGGCCATCAGGAGCCCTCCCATCCTGGTAGGCAGCCACTTTTAATGCATGTTTTGCTAATTGGAAGTTACAACAGTGGCCTGAAGTCCCAGCTGAACAGCTCTTCCAGCTCTACAACGGCACAGGAAAAGCTTTCTGCACCTTCCGTTGGAAGATCAGTTTAAAAGTTAGAAAAATTTATTATCATCACCATTTATCCTTTAAGGCTATAAAAATCTGCCAGTGAAACCCCCCCAAAAGGCTTAATGCATTACCAAAGCGCTAATTTTATTCTTCATTATTCCCCCAAACCTACATTTGAAACTCTAGCTCCTGCTCTACAGAGAGCTGTTGTTTAATGTATTTCTGTATGTAGATCCTTGACAGAGACCATTTTTCTTGCCTCTCAGGTGGCTCGTATAGCAAGATTTATGTCCATTATGCATAAATTCCTTGCAATATTGCTCTAACATAATCAGCAGAAAATCTGAGAAAGCACCCACAGCAGCCACAAAACACCGCCAGAGATACTTGGACTCGGGCCACCTCCTTGAATTCACAGGGACCCTGTTCCCATTGAAATTGGAGGCTTATTGTGGCCCCGAGAGGTCAGAGGGACCACGAGGGACCCCTTGCCCTGCTAAGCCCCAGCGTTGTCCTTGCCTGCCTTGGACACAAACGTCACTGCTGAGCGGAACAGCCCAGTTTAGATACTAAACCCAGTTTGGATACTAAGCCTTTTATTAGATCTGGCTCTGAATTTCTGTAGCTAAAAAAAAAAAATTAAAACCATCACTTTCCATCCCCACGCAATGCCAGCATCATTCTCTCTAGCCTGTATTTATTACCTCTTATTTACACATCCCCAAATCTGACCACGTGAACGCCTGGCTCCTTCCTGCTCAGTGTTAGAGGACGTGCACAGGCTTTTCTTAACGCACTGGTGGAGTCTTCCCTCTCACCGCTTGTCAGGGTTGGTTTCAAGGCACATTCGTCTGCCTGTGCCCTGCCTGCAGCATGCCATCGCTAACCTGATGAGCTTTCCCTCCGTACGGACAGAGGGACGTACGGGCAGGACCCGCCTGCCCCCAGTTCTGTGTCATTAGCTATTTTCATCCTCTTTGAATATGTTCTTTAGCTGATATATAAAGAGAACAAAATTACTTCTAATACTTCTCTTTCAATAGTCAGGGTGCAGCCAGGAGCCATAGGGGACCTCCAGGTTGAGACCTCACAGCCAGGACTGGTCCCACCACCCCAGAGGTGGGACCTCAGCCAAAACACCTACATGCAGGACTGTCAACATGAGAGAAACAAAAATTTAAGAGCCAAACTCACCCTCAGATTTTCTCTCCAGGACAGGCAGAAAACAGACAAGCGATCAGGTAAAACATCTCCTGCATCTACACTTTGCTTCCCTGGCGCGGATCTGCTGAAGGTGGCACTTGTGGTGGGACGAGGACAATTCCCCCAGCACCTGCATCGCAACCCCTGCCCCACCATCCGCAGGTCTCTGCTCTCCCGGGAGCGATTACCTAAACATGGTGCTTCAGGGCAAAGCCAGAGCATCTTGCAGGGCTCATGGTAACGTGAGATTGCTTTTGTGGCAATAACACATATTCAGCTAAAACACCAAATAAGGATTGACTTCCTGGTAATCGTGGAGTATTTTTTCCTTATTCTAGCCCCAATACAAGGCTTTTACGGTCAGTTATCTGTCTTTCCCATTAGGCTGCAAGAGCTTGTATCAGAGCAAAGTCTTTCATGTTGCGGCACAGATATGTACATAATATCCTCAGGCCCCAAAAATCAGCAAAATCCTTCAGCTTCATTTTGAATGTAACTATATTCTTCAATTAGGGTTGATATAAACAAGCAAGTAGTAATTATTATGTAGGGATTGCATCTATCCGATGTATCCTGGTTTCATAACATCAGTGAAGTTATCCTGCAAGACCTGAAGGCTTGTAAGCGTTATATGAGCTGCATGCAAAGTCTTTGGTATGCAAGCTGGGTGTTCAGGAGCTATTCCTGATTTACACTGCAGTCGATGAAAACATAATTGTACCCAAATTGTTTTGGGCTTTTTAAAAAATTTGTTAGATTATTTATCAGCAACACTGCCACTACATCTTTATAGAGATCCTTGGTTTTGCTGACTGAACACCCATAATTTAAAAAAGATGAATTACTTTCAGGCAATGGGAAATAATCTCAATATAAATAATTGCTGTGGTAAACAGCATTCTTTGCTACTCCTTGGGGAGCGGCTGTAAAGGCCCATGAAGCAATTGTCAAGAGGGATGAGATGAACTGCACCTAACTTTAGCCATCTAAAAATTAGGCATTGACTGCTCAGATGATCACGTACCGCAGCTAATGAACACACTCCTCCAGAAGATGACTCATCCCATCTCTCAGCTGACTGTTGAGGAAGCCTTAGTCTAAATTTTAGATGATTACTGTAGGTGAAATGAATCCCTGTGTCTCCTAATTAAAGCGAGATCTTTGAGAGCTGTACTTGATTCTTACCCAAAACCAGCAGAGTCATTCAAATTACATGGGCTGCCTTTCAATTTTTGAAATTCCCACTTGTGGCTCTAGGAAGACTATCCTTTATATTTTGATTGAATTTATTGATTTATATTTATTTATTAGACCTCTTTTCTTCCCAGACTTTCAGATCAATATCAGGTCAATGGTGGCACAGAACGATTATCATGGCTACCTAGCCGCTAAACGGGAAAATTCCCACTGCTCTTGTTACTGTAAAAACAGAAAACACAAACTATCCAGAAAGTCCACAAAGGTGTCAAATTGAACTACAAACTGAAAATTCACCTCGATGAATTATGTTTAAATACTGTATCATACCAATTAGACTCATCTGGTTTTCCATTTCAACAAAATATTGAAATAGAAGCCTGACATTCCACTTAATTTTCTTCTTCTCTCTCTGCTCTGGGAGACCATGTCCGGGTTCCCATCCTCTCCCCCATCCCTAAGCTAAGACTGCATCAGTAATCAGCAAAACACCTAGCAGCACCCTCTGGAAGAGCATCTATCCCCAGCAGACAGCAGCATCCACCTCAAAAAAGCCTAAGGATGCTGCAGAGGAGGGCAACAGGCACCCAGCACGGGTCTGGGGTGCAGAGTGTAGCCAGCACGCTCCCCCTGCCCTGCCCAGGGGGTGCAGGAGCAGTGTCACCACTGCCCAGGCTGGGGACGTGGCACAGAGCAAAGACAAGACCGCTTCAGCCTTCATCCATACAGCAAAAACACGTCAGCCTGTAGTTCAACCTTCTCATAGCCCAGACAGGAGGCAGGAATTTCATTTCTGCCAGAAAACTTTATTAACATAAAACTTTTAACCTGTGTTTTCCACGGGTACACACTCTGTATTACGTTACAGCCTCTACAAGCTTAAACACCTTTTTTCTCTGACATAGGCTTGCTGCCGAAAGGAGACTCGCAGCGTGTTTGAAGCCTCCTCTGCCAGGGGAAGGTGGGTTTCATCCTCCTTGCGAGCCCCTAGAGGGAGATATGACCCAGATTTTAGGAGGAGGCATGCACAGGAGCCAGGCAGCGGCTCCCAAGATCCCAGCTCCCGAGCGTGACCGAGTGGGTGAGCCACGGCCGAGGGATGCTCGCGGTCACAGCTCTGCTCTGAGCCCTCTTCGCCGTGCAATGGAGGTGAGGTACTTGACCTCCTGGAGACGCAATGGGCAGTGCTGGCCTGATCTATGAGTAGCCACGAAGGATGCAGGAGGAGCCCACAGCGTAGCACAACCCACGATGTACTGGAGCGAGCAACATGGGGAGGCACATACGGGAATGGGACAGGGTGGATCGTGGGAAGAGCCGTTCCCAGCCAACCTGGCGACGTGGTAGCTCCAACTTCCCCTTCCAGGAAAACTAAGGCTATAGTAGCCTACAAGGTCCCTCTTTTTTAACTAAGTGCATGGCGGTCCCCTTTATCTCCTTGTTCATGATGGTAGTAATATCAAAATTTGAATAAAGAAAAATGATTTTAAAATGCCACAAAAAGAACAGGACTGGATTATCAGTGTATTTGCATGGACAACAAAATATCACCAATTCACAAAGATAAACTGTCGGGAAGATTAGTCTGAACTGCCAATTTCTTAAAATGTTTCTCATTTCTTGGTTATGGCTATTTTTGCAAATTTCCCTTTCAGAAATCACATTTCTTTCAAATCAGATCATTGCCCTAGGGTTGTTGACCTTTATTCCGCCCATCTGGAAAACAAATGAAGCAGGAAGGATAACAATATGAGATACTAATCAGAAGTGCTGTTTGTTTTTTTGGAAGCTTGATTCCCAACTTATGTATTTCCCCCTAAAGGCACTGCCAGCAATACACTGGATAACCGCTCTGCAAGGAAAACCAGTAGCTTGGCCAAAAGTCTTTTTGTGGCATCTTATCAGTGGTGAAAAGAAAAAAGAAAAAAAAAAGCCAAATGAATTGTAAAAATGAATGCAGATGTAGCTGCAACAGAGCAGCTCGAGGGCCAGGTGAGGTACCTTGATATTGCTACTAGGGCCTTGCCATTCCAGATTTGACTTAAGAAGTTTAATGGGAGATTAACTAGAGTGACAGGCAAGGACAAAACAACCTATTATCATTAATTTTGGTCAAAGAGATGTAACATAAGAATATTTGTAAATAGAGTTACAAAAATAAGTATGCATAGGGAGGGGTTCATTAAGACGGCTGAGCCAGAGGGAAAAGGAAGAGCAGCCGAACACCGAACAAGGCAAACCAGTTTTGGTTTGTTTTTCTCGCTAAGCAATACTGACTCCCAAGATGCGGATGCAGATGAATGGCACATTTTGTTAGACTTGAAGAGGAATTTGTTCATTCGGAGGATCTGAGTCCCATAGTTCTAACTGGTGAATTTATGAGTTCAGTCACGCTGGAAATAAACCTGATCTGGGGGAATGATAGTAAGGCTTTAAATTTTTTATTATTAGAAAACTGTGGGTAGTGAAATCAATAGTTTTTAGGCAGCTCTGTTAAAAAGGGAATAATACATTTCAGTGTTCATTAAATGATATTCTTTTCTCAATAATCTCATTGTTTTCCTCACCACTACATGTCACCCAGGTATTGAATTAGCCTTAAAAATCACTGTGCAGAGCTTTGTGGAAAAACATTGCCAAAACCCCACGCAGCAGTCCCACGAAGCAGCGGTGAGTGAGTGAGCGCTACCTGACCGTGGATGGAGAAAGGTGGTTTATCTAAAGAGAATAAGACTGGACCAAGTAAAATAATCTGGGGACACCAGCACCAACTCCTTCACTCAGCTGCCATTGGGCCATGTCACTTGCTAACAGGGGCAGAGCCAAAGGGACCAGCGGTGGGTTCTAAGCACCGATGGTGATCTGCACCGACTTAAATCCGTGCAGCTCTCGAGCTGCAGCACCAAACAACAGAGCCATTATGTATGCAGCTCCTGTGCCTGCACACAACCTTGAATATCAGAATCTTCTTTGATGATAAATAGTATAAATGGTGGCTAGGACACTGAACTACCAGGGGATCGTTAGCATCCCCCTGTACACACCACTGAAGATGAGCAGAAGGGCTATTGGTGCAGTCTCTCCTCTGAAGGACAGACTGCTTGTATCCCATAATACTAGATTCCATTTAAAAATAGCGAATGATAGTCAGAGGAATAATAAAACCTAGAAAATCATACCAAAACCCAGCAATACATCAAAGCCATTTTAATAGCTCTTAATACAGTCACTGACATAGCTACTGTACTTGCAAGGCTGGGTGAGGGAACAGGCAGAGGTTTCTGGTTTTACATTCATTTCATCCTAAAAGTTTCTGTTGCTTCTTGCATGTAAATTACAGATAATGATTGTGCTGACAAGAGGTTGCACTTAGCTGACTTCACTACGAGGTAAAATTGGAAGAAAATACCTGGTTAAAAGAACTTTTCTCATTTTTTCCCCTTGGAAAAAGAAGACAAGATGCAAGAAGTTAATTGCATAGGGCTTCTTATATCTCTTGGCTGACTACTGAACCAGTGCCATAACTCAGGGCTTCTGGATACTAAGAGAGGAAGCGTTATTTGATGCAGTAGGGGCAATCCCATGCTTATCAAATCATCTTGCTTGCCTGTAAAGCTAAGCTCCAATTTATGATGTTTTATGAAGCCACAGATTGAGCTAAGGCTATAAAAATTGGAACTTAATATTCAGGAATAAAAATGCATAGAGTACCACTGAAGCGACATTTTTTTAAAGGACTTGTATCCCCCTTGCATTAAACATAACCAGAGAGTGTGACAATAATAGCATGCTGTCCACAGGAGAAAACAGAAGACAAACAGCACAGGTTTGCAATTTCTAAAATGTGGGTACTTGCTCCTGTGCAGGTATTAAGGCAGAATGATGGGTCATATAATAGAACAATGGCTAAAAAGCACCGTGCGTCGTATGGCCTTTAGGAAGTTTATTTTCATTTTTAAACATTTTCCCTCTGAGAAAGCACAGAGAAGTCACTCAAAGCTCATTTGCCTGCCAGACACGTTTTTTTTTTTACTTCAAGTGACCAAACGCACAGAAAGAAATTGAAAATTTACATGCAGCTGTTTTGAGAGCAGTCCTTTCATTTACTCACCTCAAAAAAGGATGAGGTTCCTTTTTTATGTGCTTGAAAAATGAAAGTAAGAGATGGAAAATTTTCTAATCCATTCTTGCGCTCTCCAGAACCACCACTGCATCTGACACACTTTCCCACCACCTTCCCTCACTGATCTTTTATTATAGTCATTGGGAGAAGACACCTATCTACTTAAATTGTATCTTTAAGGTCCTGGTGGAGCAAAGCATATAAATACCTGTTTAATGTCAGACATTTATTGAGCAAAACATTTAAGCACTCACCTAACTTCCAAAGGTGTTCACATGACTTAACGGCTGCTTAAATTATTGCTGTGGAGAGGTGAGGTTATATACATACTTAAAGTGCACAACTGACGTAATCTTCTAAATCAAGGTTGAAAATCCTTAGGAAAAATTAACTAAGATAGCAATTATACAAGAATTGTTTAAAACGTCGCTTGATTTTGGGATCTAATTAAGAAGCAGGACTGATGTGTTCAAATCTGTCCTTGTGGCTACCGAAGGGATTTGAGTGCTAACTTGCTTAAGCTCGTTTGAACAGTCCAGCCTTGATCATTAAAGGGATGCGCTAATGGCAGATGTGGGCACCATGCAGTCTTAAGGAATCAAATGACTTAAAGCAGTGCAACACCTGAAGTCACTTTTAATATGATTTAAAGATATAAAAATGTTCAGTCTCTCAAAATATCTTAAGGATATGCACAGATAGCCTTTTTAGGAGCAGCCTGTGCCAGGAAGAAGTTAATCCCCAGCTGCTCATTAAAACCCGCTTGCTGGAGGTTTTGAACAGATCTGTTGGCAAAGCAGTTCAAATGAGCACTTTAATTCTCTTCAGGGGGAAAGAAAAAAAAAAAAGAAAGAAAAATCAGCTGGGATAGCTGGGACCAGTAATTCAAACAGTTTAAACCAACCTGGCTGAGGAGAATTAGGAGCATGAGCACACATTACTTGATCAGCAGGCTAACAGAGGCAACTGCTGGCAGGGAGGATGGCATCAACTAGCTCAAGAGGGTATTGCCTCAGCTGGCACACATACCACATTCCCATTCCTTTTTCACGAGTCAATCATTTGTGTACTTAAATTAAAAAAGTATTTACTACAAAATAGGCCCAGAACCACTTAATATATGATTTTTAATGTTTTTTCCTCATTATCATGACAGAAATCACACAAGATCCAGGGGACATGGCACAGGGCTCAGGAGACAGGATCCTTTAGATCCAGCATCACTGCCCATGACTCGTTATGTGACCCCAGCGAGATTGAATAGATTCCTTGAACCATCATTATGAATCTGCACACCAAATTACCAGGTAAAACCCCTAGAGATAAATCCTATCTGGAGTTGCCATTCTCTGGATGAAGCCCTGGCTCTGCCACGTGAGTTCATTTGCACCAGGTTGAAACTCCACCTGCAGATGCAGAATCTGTGCATGGCACAAGAGGCGTTTGGGGCCAGAGGGTTATTTCTCCTAACAGGGGGAGGGTTACTGAGCAGGGATCATGAGTATATTTCAGGTATTATCTTTGTTTCCTACATTTTAAAATTTGTGATACGGCTGTGTAGTCAGCATTTACAATCCATGATTCCCTTCACACTCTCTCCATGTCCTTCCCTGGATCTGACAGGGCTGTTAAAAAAAAAACACAAACAACAACAAAGCCCAAACACAACAAAACAACAAAAAAAACCCAAAAAACCGCAAAACCTAATCCATGCTGCGGCAGAAAAACAACTCACTAAAACACCATCTAAAACAGGAGGTTTGATCTCATTGAAACTCTATTATATGCTTGAGTAACTCCTGGAACAATAGAAAGCTATGCATGATTATGTAGACAAGTAGAAATACGCAAGGCAGATGTTGTCCTTACTGCCACACACTGAAGTCTCATCACTGGCCTGGATACCGTCTTCTCTATGATTGTCCGTTTGAGGTGGTCACACCAGGATGAGATGGTAATGACGCATCTTTAATTCAGGTACTCCTGTTTATCAGGTGTTCAATTTGACTGAATGTAAACTTGGTATAAAAGCAAAAATACCAGTGATGGAGTATCCCTACAGAAAGAGAAACTAAAGCACTAGGGCCATCTCAGCTCTGCAGAGTGAGTGCAATATTTAAGAGGAGAAAATGGCTGTTGCTATTAGCCTGACCTACAGTCAAAGGGCATCTTATCTCATTTCCAGTGGATATAGTTTGCTTTAGGTCTCCAGAAGCCTAATCATATAATAGGCACTTTCACTCCATTTCATTGCTTTGGTTTTTAGTTTTTTTATTCCTCTTCAGTCTCCTACTGTAGTGAGAGAAGCCTCTGGAGAAGTCGACTTCCGATAACAAATCCCCACCACCGCTCTCTTATTTTGAGCTGATTTTCAGCTCACGTAAACTAGCATAGCATTATTAGATATCAGTGGACAACTACCAGTTGACAGCAGATTTAGGCCTCAACTTATCTAAGAAATTTCAGTAAAGTAGTAAATACAGTTCCATTTGACACACCTAGAACAAGAGTCAGTTATGCAGCTTCAACCGATGTTAATGAATTCAGCAACACTTCGCCATAAGAGTGAAATCTCATATTAACCATCAGGTGGAATAAATACTTTAAAAAAAACCCCACAAAACCAAACAACAAAAACCTTGGGAAAGGACTGTAAAATACTGCAAAATGTCAGAGTCCCAACTGATGGGAACCAAAGAGACATTTAAGCCTATGTGTGTACACTTATCACAACGCAAGAGGTAGATCCCTGAAGCAGGTCCTCTGTTTTTCTGCCTTTTCCCCACTGTACAAACCCAGGAGGGGTACCAGCTCCAGGCAGGGTGCAGCTGTGATCCAGACACTGGATGTGTCACTCACTGGAGTGAACATGGTGCCTGGGTGACGTGACTGGAGAAGACCACCCAGCCAAGCGCTCACGTCTGCAGCCCAGCCCAGCAACACCATTGGCCCGTGGTGGCCATAGCTGTGCTGGAGGAACAACCACAGTTGTGTTGTTATGCCCACCTTCCTCTGGCTTCTTGTAAATTTTGTTCCCACCCTTTTTTTAGCAATTACCAGCTCCTTTGTCTGCTGCTAAAGCAAGCTGAGAAAGCAATAGTGAAATGCAACAAAAAAATGTAGAGCTGGAACAAAGCAGGGGAGAGAGAGAAAGGGCTAGAAGAACGAGTGGAAGAGATTTGGGTTTAAAATGTGGTCTCTTGCATCTGCCATTTTCAAAAGAGCCTTATAATTTACACTTCACAATTTTCTAGCAAGCACACTGGATTACCAGACTTGATAATTTTGTCAGAAATTTGTGATCATTAGTATTTTTCTTAAAGTCTCAGCTCTCTTGAGACAATAGATTTATGTTATCTATATGATCTCCATTAATCTCAGCTCTCTTGCTTTTGAAAAAAAAAAAAGTAGTTATGGCCCTCAGGTTTTCAGAGGAAAACTTTAAAATATGAACCTTTAAGGACGTGGAAGAAAAAGAAAGCAAGTAACTGGCTTTTTGTTTTTTAAACCGAAGTCTGAATCTGGGGAAGACCCAATTAACCATTTCTAAGCACTCGATGATTGGGATTTCTTACATGCTGTCAACAACATAGCAGTGGAAAGGCAAAAGGGTAAAAGGAAAACCATCAGTAGTAATAATGTCTCTAAATTCTCAAACAAATTTGCATGGGTACAGTGGGAGAACGTCACAACCCTTTTGTATAATTGGATTATACATATAGTTCATACATTAGCACCTGCAAGCCACACATACACGTGCCCAATCTCTCCACCTGGACATGGAAGTGCAAACTGCACAAGCACATAAACTCAAAGTCTGCATGAACTCTGGAAGGAAAAAGGTTGTCAAACCCTATGTTGTCTCCTATTACCTTGTAAAAAGGGTGGCTGATGGTCACACCAGCAATGTCTCCGGTGGAGTGTCTGTTGTGGAGGCAGAACTCTGCCCCGGGTGCTTTCATCCTATGGAAAGAGCCATATGGAAACCCTGTGCGAGGCAGAGTGCCTGTGCCACTTTGCTGTGGTTGCAAGCCCTCTAAGAAAAAGAATCCAGCATCAGTAATCTGCAATGCTGAGCACAGAATTTGCACAGGATCTTTCCTTGGGTACTTCAGATGCAGCTCACGTTATTCTTCTCTTAGGTAGAAAACTCCGATCAGGGAGGAGGTCCTGACGTGGTTTTGGTTTTAGTCATTCTCATGTCTTTTATTTCAACTAAGGAATGAAGTGCAACTGCTCATCAGCACGGTGTACATAAATATACGTATTGCCTAGTTACGCAAACGCCTGCCTGCAACCATTCAATAACCAGAAAAGCACTACCTTCATTCAGGTAGTCCATCATTTTAGAAACCCAAAGAGTTTATAGAAACGATTGTCAAAGACCCCATCATTTTGCAGTTAGTATAATTAATAAGGTGTGCACAAAATCTAAGAGTGTTTTAACACATGTTTTCAGCTGAATTGCATTATTGTTATGTTATAATAAAAGAGAGCCACATGTTAACAGAACACCAGGGACCCAGTCTGATGCAACTGTTAAACATCAATAGGAAAATCAGAGGGGAAAAATCAAGTTTCCTTTAAAATCATTTTGGTTTTCAAGAGCTGTGACTTTTATTTAGTAGATTTTGTGAAAGAGCCTCTGTTTATAAAAATTATCGGGTAGTGTTGGCTGTCAGAAAACATAAACAGGCAATTAGTGCAGTAAGTAGAACGATACAATGAACTCCTCCTGGCAGGCTCCTATCTGGAGCCAAGCAAGGCCCTGATTCAATAAACAATTAGGCACGTGTTGAAGTCCACAAGATCATCCTAGGAGTCTACTAGGACTACTCACACATTAAAGGGTGTGCAGGTGGCTTGTAAAAGCTCAGAAATATCTTCGGGAAACGGTATTGCAGGGACGGTCAATTGTTCCGTCGTGGTGTGGCACCACCTAAAAGCCATTTCAGAAAGCCTCCTGGAAGCGTAAAAAGGTTCTGCATGCAGTTTGGATTAACTTTAACGGAGATAGCCTATTTAACGGCCTCGGTAAGACTGTTTGCTTCTGTGTCTCCCTACTCTCCCCTGAATTCTGCACTGCATTTTCCTACCGAGTTTCAGTGGTGGAGATAGCTGGCTCTGCCATGAAATGATGAGTTTTGGCCTTTGTAGTGAACATGGGCTTATAGTCTGTAGAAATATATGAAGGACAAAACAACCCTTACAAGAGAAATGCACTTAACTGCACAATGTCACCCAGTTATCTTCATTTCTTCCACTCTACAAAAATCAATGGACCTAATTTCTTGCATGAAAACCTGACCATCAGTGTGTTCTGAAGCTGCTCTCATCTTTGCTCCAGACCTGCACAGGTTCAGTCCTTAAAACTACTGTGATGGACCCAAAGGCAGCAAAAAACCTGCTCAACTTAGCTCCCTCTGTGATGTCTTATAATGTTTTTAGAATTATTTTGAGAACGACTGGGCAGGACCAACACATTTGGCTGTCTGGATGCCTGCCCCAATATTGTTCCCAAAGGACAGTTCTCCTGAGCTTGTTCTCAGAAACGGTTGTTGTTGTGGGAGGCACACAGGAGGGATACTGAAGCAGATTTGGGGATGGATTATTCTGAAACTGAGTTGTTCCTAAGGAGTTTTCACCACAGGAAAATGTTCTGGAGGAAACTTCTCATTTGTTGCTGACAAAGCAGGCAAAATTCATCAACAAAGGAATAAATGCTGTCAAGAAGGATGTCCTTTCTTTCTCTCTCTCTCTCTCTCCAAATAATGCATATAGCTAGATCTTCTCCTAACCAAAGTCCACCAAATCCAAGGCAATTATTCCTACTGGCACCTTGTGTGTGTCAAAGTAGGTCTTGGTTTTCATTTGAGTTGAAGGGAAGCACTGACGCTTAGATCTGACAATAACATCAACAACTACAACAGCAGGCTTGTTGCTTCAGTGACTTCTTACTAACTTGAAGCACTGAAGAACCATCTTCTCAAGTCTATTTGATCAGACAGCTATACCTCCTAGGGAGGCAAATCCAGGAGCAGGACTCTGCATGACCTCCATTAGCTGGGAAGCAGAAGGCAGGCCGACTTTTGCCACCGTGCTCCTTCCCATCCCTCTGTGTTTTGTACATACTAGAAGTTGACCTAACTGGTTCATCCTGATTCTAATTGGAGCCTTTATGTTAAATGCAAAAGTACTTATAACCTACACTTAAAGAGGATACGAGTCAGGCAATGAGGCACAACACTTAAACTCTGCTCATCTATAATATATATTCCTATGTAGAGAAAGCATGGACAGTGTCAAATGAAACACGCAATTAGTCCCCCTCTAACAGTGAGCAGTTCAAACTGTAACATCATGCCAACCGTGATTAAGAGTGATACAGCACATCATCATTGTCAACACTATTCAACCAATGTAAACCTTAGTTAGAAATGTACTTGTCAGAGAAAAATGCGCCTTTGATTTCTATTACACTTTCCCCAGTAATTGCTGTCATCAGTGGCAGGTTATTATTACAGTTGAATAGAGTTTCAGTAATTACTTTTGCACAGATTCTAACAGCTTTTAGATTGAATGATATTCTGACAGTTTGAATACTCTTGACAACAATTACCTTTTTCCTGGTTAACACTGATTCAGGAAAATTAAAAATTAAATCTGTTCAGAGGAAACACTTATGTATGGCACTAGTAAGTGGGTTGATACAAAAATGTGTAAATTACAGAATGACTTAGAATAAAAAGTTCTTTTGCTCTTCCTCTTATGCTTTTAAAAAAAATCAGCACTTAGAGTACATGCAGTACATGCTGGTTAGATTACCAGTAAATGATGTGAAATAATTTAAAGCACTTATAAATCCACTTCCTACTGATCAGTTTGAAATGGAGAAAACACTATTATGGAGGAAGGCTTGTTGCTCCCACCCTAATTTTTGTCTTTGGCAACAGTCAGATAATAGCTTTTGGCTTTCAAACCGTTATTCTTAATCTCACAGCACCAGATTATTTGGAAAAAAAAAACAACCCCACACAAAAAACCACCAAAAACAAAAAAAAACCAAACACAACACACCCTCCTAAAAAAAACCAAAACAAAACCTAACAAAAAACCCCAACAACAAACAAGCAAACTGTCTTATAGTGGTAGCCTAGAAAAAAATAGCATGTTTGTTATTTCTGAAAAATTTATCTAATATTGCAGGGGTCATAACTCAAATGCCTTGATTAAAAAGTCTCATGCGCAGAGCTCTCCAATTTAATTTCCCTCTTTGACAGGATAACTGGCCTTGTGGATAAGGGAGATGCAGTCAATGTGATACATCTTGTTATTAGTAAGCTTTCTGATACTGTTTCACATGACGTTCTTATAATAAAACTAAGAAAATATGGTCTAGAACTAGATAATATTACCATAAGGTGGAGGGAACAATTGGCTCAAAAACTGCTCTCAAGGAATACTTATCAATGGTTCACTGTCAAACTGGGAGGAAATTTCAGGTGAGATTCCTTGGGGATCTGTCCTTGCTCCAGCTGTGTTCAATATTTTCATAATGACTCAGTTAAAGGGAAAAGAGATTACATTTATAAAATTTGCAATGTTGAGGAGCTGGGATGGTGGGAACTCTTGGGAGGTCTGGATCAAAATCCAAGAAGATATTAACAATTTGGAGTCATGGTCTGAAATTAAGATGAAATTCAATAAAACCAAGTGTAAAGCATTACGCTTAGAGAGGAGAAATCAAATGCAAATGGGAAAGTGCCAGTAATGGAACAGTATTACAGAGAAGCATTTCAAAGGTATAGTGGCCTATAAGCTCAGTATCAAAGGAATGAAACGGCTCCAGAAAAGGTAATTTCAGGGATTTGTTAACAAGAACATCTTACATGAGACCACTGTGGTAATTATCCTACCCTCATTAAGATGGGGCCTCAGCTAGAATGCTACGTCCCATCTTGAGCTCATGTTTTTAAAAAAAGGTGCAAAGAAACTGGAAAGAATTAAACAAAGTCCAGCTGAGAACAGCAAGAATGGTCAGGGCTGAAGAAGTATGACTCATGGGAATAGGATGATGCTCTTTAGTTTAATAAGGAGAAAATGAGGGAGAGATATAATTAACGTTAACAGTCTTCCAGTTGGTGAAAAGCTAGTGTAACAAGCATGCTGATTAACTGCCTTTGATGTCCTCCTGAGGAAAAGTCAGAGGCTTTTTTTTTTCTTTTTTTTTTTTTTTTTTGCAAAGAGGTTTAGCGCATTTGTTTTGAGATTTGAAGACAATTTCCATGACACAAAAACATACAGGAGGTGACTTGCACAAGCTTCTTTCCCTCTAGAGAAAGGAGGGCAGGATCAGCATAGCCCTGGTGCTAGGGGCTACTGGAGCTTCACTTGCTCCAGGTGAGTGGGAAGAGTGGTAAATTCAGAGGTGGGAATTATCAAAGGAGAATTACTAATGATAAAGACAAAAAACCCCATAGTCCCTGTCGAGCAAGAGATGAATGTTAAACTAAACTCATCTAGCTACCATGCTGGTTAAAACACACATTAACAAAACCCCTAGAAATATTGTCAATATGCATTTAGAAAGGGTGGGTTAGAACACACAGAACAATGAGACTTATCTGCAACTCATGATGTCTTTTAAGGTTTTCCTTTCAGATTTTATTTCCCTTCTAACTTTCTGAGCTTTTCATTCTCAAATCACATTTTCAATGTTTCTTCTGCTACCATATTAAAAAGTACCAAGATTCTGTAATATGCCTTTTTATGACATCAACTTCAAGGAAAACAAACAAAAAAATTGTACAAGACTTACAATTGGATCATAACAGGTGATGACACTGAACTAATTAGAGAACATTTATCGTGCGATCCTTTAGTTTACTTGGCTTCATTTAAAAGGTACTATATATTACTGAAGAAAAACAGTCATAACAGCTAAAACCACACTACAGCTCTTCTTGCCTTGGACCAGGCAGCATTCTTGCCCAACCTGGTGCAACCTGCAAGAGAAAGAAGCTTGCAGATAGCATTGGGTAGGGGCTCATTGGTTTCTGGTCACTGGATGTCATTTATTCTCACTGAAATGAGGGCAAAGGAGCAGGTGAAGCCTCAGCTCCTCCTCCACACCCATCCCAGCCGACACGCGAGCGGATGTACATCATTCAAGGCATAGGAGAGAGATGCTGTTCTACATAGGGAGTCTGTTGCAAAGCTGCAATTGAGCCTTTAGATCAGAGGTAGTAACATTAAAAGCTATGTTTGTATTAAAGTATCATAGTTCTTTTCTGCTTATTAGAATTACAGATTTAGTTTATTGTTTTACTTTCCATAGAGCCTTCTCTTTTTATTAACATTTTACAATCTGTACAAAAGCAAAATTTAGTCCTTTCCGGGAGCTGAAAGGAAGCAATCTTTTACATGACAAATTCAACATTATCATATGTAAACCTCATTTACTATGTAATGTCTTCCTGTTTCCAGTTCATTAATTGAATGAAACCTATTTTCACATTCTGGTAGGCAGCAATATTCTCCAACTAACGTGAATGGTGCTTTTAGGAAAAAAAAAAGAAAAAGAGAAAGACATAGTGTTAGAAAATATTTAACATAGTGATTAGTCCAAAAATATATGGATTTCAAAAAAAAAAGGTAGTACACCTCTCAAAAATAAAAAAATTGGTGGCTAGAGTCTGAAACTAATACAGAATTTGTTTTATCAGATTAACAACTGCAAAGTAGCTGTTTAACCTTTCATAAAGTGAGCAATCTGACTTCAGTAAACATTACTGCATTGCTCTCATCGGCCTACGAAGCAGGCTGGGGCTCGAGGCAGAGTGCATCCCCGTACACGGGGAGACCACCCTGCCTCACGTCACAGCTGCAGATGTCCCCAAAATGACAAAACCGCTGAATCTGACACAGTACAGCTGTGAATTGCTGAGAGTAGAGACAGTAGATATAGTCCCCTATTCAGTGATAAAGGACGGATATCTTGTTCACAATCTTAAAGCTTTCACCACGATGCCCTTCCTTTTAGAAGAATATATTTCTGTCCCACAAAGTCATACCACTGAGAATACACTTATTGCAAGTTCCAAGAAAATACCATGACCATTAAGCCTCCTTCATAAACACAGAAAATTTTAAAAGTTCACAATAAAAATGGCTTCTCCCCAGGGTGAGGGTAAGCCACAAGTCTACTCCTGCATTACAGGTAACATAGGTGTTCATTCAGAAGTGATATGACAAAAATATCTTAACGATATTAAGACCACACTACCAAGCTATTAAAAAAAAAATTTATAAACTTTTGTAAAGGTAATTTCTTCTGCAAAGTTGCCTATGCTTTTGCCTGCCTTGCTTCAGAAAAAACATGAAATTACACCAGAGCTTGGTTTAAAAATCTGCCTCAAATGAAGCTACAATCATCCATTGTTTCCTTATAAAGGCATTATCCCACCTACTCAAGCGGTTTACCCAGACCAAAGTCATGCAGTGTATTTGGACAGAAACTTGCCTGGTAAACTACCACTCTTTAATCTTCATTGCACATTAAAATGACACTTATAATGCCCAACTATGTTACTATAAAGACATGTAGAGATACACAACCAAGGAGTTCAAATTACAGCTTAATTTATAATACACAACACTTTTGGAGATTTGAGACTAATGTTTGTAATGGAAAGACAATGTCAAATATTTCATCATTTTTTCTCACCAGAAAATCTATAGCCCAGAAAGAGCAATAGCAATAAAGCTCCTCACAGGTTCCAGGCGTGTTCTCTTAGAAAAATAACTATTTCTTCAAGTTCTGTTTAGGTCCAAGGTAAAAAAGATTAAAAAAATACCCAGCTGGAAGGGGACTTACTCTTTTTCAGTATTTGAATTAATGTGGTGCGAAAAGTAAGAAAACACTGATGAGACTTGTCTACAGCACAAAATAAAGCAGCATCACCGACTCACAGGAGATCGTGCTCTCGCAGGCAAACAAGAGTAAGAGAAAAGGAACGAAATGGTGACGAATAAAACTTCAAGGTCTTGCCCTCAGCCCACAAGAGAAACTTCTGGGCTGGATACTGGGAATCTCAGCAGCCCAAAGGGATGTGTGGATACCATCAGGGTTTTAGGCTCTGGTACCATAGCTTCGTCTGCATAACGCAAACAAGCCAAACAAAACCGATATTAAAATGAGAAAAATTGGCAATTTAAAATTGCCTACTACATCCTTTTTCTTTTTGACCTCAATCCAAAGTCTTTACAAGCCAAAGACAAGACATGCTCACAATTAGTGAATATGACCAGTTAATGGGTCTATTCTGAATAAGCTTTTAAATAAAACAATAAACAAGCCCGGGAAAAAACAACTTACTGGACTATCTGAGGCGAATTTCTTTTAAGCACAAGTCATGTTATTTTAAAATTAATTCCTTTTAGCAATTGTCTCATCAGGACTATGTCATTCCAGAGGGAATGGACCCAAAATCTCTTATTACCAAATAACTTAATCTTGGTGCATCTGGAACTGTATTTTCTTCAAATAAAACTAATTCATGACATGGGTGAATTTGTTGCTTTTCTTAACAGAAATGTTCCCTGACAACTTCAAAAATAAATTACATATAGGAAAAAAATAAAGTTCAGTTATAAAGCTTTTTAAAAAAAATCCACGGTACAGAATGGCTTGCTAAGAAAAATAAAACTCCAGCTGACTGGAAGAAAAGGAAAATGGAAACAGGCAACTCCAAAACGGCTGTGATTAGCCAGGATGCCAAATGCTGGCAACTGTTAGAGCAGGCAACATGAAAACCTGTAAAACATTCCCAAAAAAGTAACTCCTTTTCTCCTTCTTGGTATCTCATAGCCTTACCAGAAATCAAATCACAGTTGCAATCCAATACCATAATAAATATTTTTATAATCTGATACTATAATAATTTATATATATATATAAAATAATTTAATCCCATTCAGTTGCCAAATGAAATTCCAAGACAAGGAAGAGAGGTGGCAGGAACATCCCTGTTAAATAGCATGTTGTCAGATAGTGTCGAGCACCCACAGTTTTACTGTCCTTCCCCGCCCCCAGGTAAGGACCAGTATATCCCAGTAGCCCCACACTCACCCAGGCTGTGCTCAGCATAACACCTTAGATGCCTCTCCTCTTGCTCCCCAGCAGCAGACATCCTCATCTCCCCATTCCCACAGCTGATTGCAGCTGAAACAAAGACTCTCCCAGGTGCTTGCCATGAGGTTGAATAAACAAGCTGCATTTGTAGTCTTTTAACATGCATTAGAAATAAGTAGTGAGAATTACAACAACAACTAGTTGTTCTCCAGGATTCATTAGTTATAAAATCATCACTTTGCCTATGGCATAGTTTAAGTGAAGGCACTAAGCATGCTTATCATTGTATTTTAGCATCTAGTGTGCCAGAAGAGTCTAACAGCTTTCCATCCCTATTCAAGCATCTTTGTTAGGAGTAAGTCTTTGCTCTTTTAGATCCTGATCCAAAGCCTTTGAAAGTAACCGAAAAGTCTCCTATTGATGGGAAGGGGTGTGTGCCCTTGCTAATTGTTCCTTTCATGTTAGAGTGAAAACAAATTCTTCAGTTTTCATTTTAAATCCATGAAGTTCAATCCCTTGATATATTGGACCCCTATTTTAAGTATGCTGATGAAGAGAGGAGGAGAAGGATAAAGCCCAGGACAGAGGGCTGTACGTAGGCTGCAAGTATGTATGTTATACAGACCATGCAGTAAGGCTTGACACATCGCATGGCTTAGATTTTGCTATCCAGAAAGGTTCCAAATGTGGCAAGGTTCAGAAGTTCACTGTATATGCTACATTTAAAATATTCATTGCTTGCTGGCAGACCTGAGCTCAGAAAGCCATTCATGCTCCCCAATAGCTGCTTACTGTGAATCACTTGTTTCTCCCCAGGAAACTAATTTTTTTTAGTTTGCTGTTCTCCCAGACTGAGGTGTCATCTCTATTCAAGGCAGAGGTGCGGATGGGGGGAAAATGGGAGGTCTAGAGAGCACGCAATATTTGGTTTTGGGTATCTCAGCATCAAAAAGGCATTGAGAAATTACAAGATGCTTATTCAAGACCAAGAGAAGTGGCTGGTGAACTGAAACAGAAATTAAGAGTTAAGCACACATGTGTTACAGTGATAATGGAATTTTACAAATATATTAAACAAACAAACAAACAAAATAAATTAATGCCATTTTTTAGAAAGCTGGGTTCATGTGACCGCAGCTTTGCAGTGCCATCACCCAGGATGGCAAACCATGGAAAACCTCCATTATGGGGGATAACTAAAGGCTGCCTTTAAAATGACTAACGCCTTTAAAACGACTAATGCCTTTACCCTGGGAAGGAGATGAACTGGCTGGAACTAATAGATATTTCTACCTATAGGTCAAAAAAAGCCCATAGAAACATAATGACACAAATAAATATAGATGTAGGTGAGCAGGGGGAAAGCAGCAGTAGCACATGGCTGATGTTGTGGGAAGCCAAGAGAGAGTGTCTTTGGCTAGAGAAGTCCCCAACCTGTGCATTCAAGGACAGCAGACTGCTCTGAACAGACCATCCATCCCACCATGACATAAATACTGCTATTTTGGCAGAAGAAGGAGACTTAGTAGAGAGAGAAATACATAAAGTGCAATAACAACCTGGAAATATTCCTTAAAAAAAATGCCTTCTTACAAGGAAATCATTTTTCTTCCCTCCACAAAGAGGGATTTCACCCCGGAGTTGTTTCTAAAAGACGGTAAAACATAACAGATGAATGTTGCCTTGCATAAGGAACACACACATGCATTTAAATCACTTATATTTTACTTTTTTATGATGCAATTGTGAATTGTGTTATTTTGCATTTGTAATTAGAGGTTGAAACAGATGGTAAAGGCTTGGTTTAAAGTGATGTACTGGAGTACGCAGCTCTGTGTATCAGGTCTCCTGCTCCACCGAGTGCTGAGGATGGAAACCCTACCAGGAGGTGGCCAAATAGCAAAGTGTTTGCTGCACATTAAAGCGTGCTGAAAAGTACCAGAACGGAGTTTCTAGAAGGTCAATAAGTATTTGTGAAAATCTATTATTTCTTTTCAAAAAAAGCAGTCTTACAACGTTCTCACTGCCATGCTCTAATTTTGGCAGTTGGGATATTTATGTTTCAAGAGATCTAACAGTGTATAATTAATATAGTAGGAAGAGGGAAAAGATAAATCATATTTATAAAATGGCATAAGTCGGTTTAAAAATCCTATTGCTTGCTGTCTTGGAGGCTGAGGGCTTAGAGAAGAAGCTGACACAGAGACTGAAGTGTACAGAGGTCTCACACCAGCTTGTCCTTTTACTGAAGTAAATGAAATTGCACCAGACAAAACCCTAGACCACGGCTGCTGCTTCGGTTCAAGGCCTGTTGCAAAAGGAATATAAAGCTGTTCTTTTCTGAAGGCTGTTCTTTATGAAATTATTTGATGACTTCAGTTCGTTTTAGCATACCAACGTCCCTGTTGTGGAGGATCTGCTGCAGATTATTTGATGGAGTATAATGACCTTTCCAAAGGTCTGACGAGACATCTTACAAAATTCTGCTGCAGGAATATATCAGACCTGTTCCAAAGCCCTGTAAAGTCAATGAAATGACCCAAATTTACTTTTGTGGCTCTTCTATGAGATTCTTAAATTTCTATTTTGTGCTACCCTACAGGTCAAGAGAAGCATTGCTCGAGACAGTGTCAAGCCCATCCTAAGATGCAGCAGCATTATTAAGAAGAAAAAAGAAAACCAAACCAAAACCTAACCACAAAAATAAAGGGGTGAATAAAGGCATCTCAGCAGCACATGGGGAAGCAGCCAAGATTTTTATGTGTGCATCAGATTTTGCTCTGAATAGCTTAGTTTTATACAACTGAGTTAAACCTAGCCAACATCAAGCAAGGGATCAATAATAGCACAAATACGGTGTCTCTACTCATACGTGCAAACTTATGAAACAGTCTCCAGATTAAGAGAAGACAGGCTCAGGTCAGAAGGCTCACAGCACCGTATTGTTATTCCTTGACAGCAGAAGCAGCATAACTGCAGACCTTGTCAATAATTTGCTTTCCACACAGCATCACTTACAGAGCTAGAAATGCTTCAAACACCAAGAAATGTGAATTCACCGCACAGCTATGAGACAGAAAATGTAAACTGTCCTTTGAGAAGCCTGAAAATATTGTTCAGTGAATGTTGAAAGCTGAGCATCAAAACTGGAAGCAACCCCAGTAGTCTTATTTTCTAGCCTGTGCGCAACTGCAGCATAGTCTGGGCCTCAACACTTTTTGAATAGGTTGAGCTAGATCCAGATTTGTGACTGCTTCATTATAATCTAAATTACGTTAAAAATCAAGAAACACTACAACAACCATAAAAGCTCCAGTTTTGTGCTATAATTTCTGGTCACCAGAGCTGTGCAAGGTAAGGTCTGAAAGCTCTGCTCTGACACAGCAGAAGACCAGGTCATTTCCTCCTGTTTGTTGGTCATGTTCTCAGACTGCAAGACCGACCTTCCCTCAGTCCTCCTCCGCCAAGAGCTCAGCAATTTTCGGGGTAGCTGAGATCAGGTCTGCAATTTCTTTGGGCTTCCTGGAAATTCTGCTGCTATACTGATTTTTCTAAGCCACCAAGTGACTTAGAAGAGAGTTTGTTGTTTGCACTACAGAGCATTCGTCATTCCTGAGTGATTGATGCCATCATTACCGACATCCCTGTGTGGTTTAGACAGCTGTAGGAGCAAAAATAGAAATGGTACAAGGATCTGGGTGCATCCCTCAAGCCTTTGAGTTCAATGTGAGTGTGCAACTCTTCCAACTCTCTCCTACCATCCTACCATCACTTAAAGGAGAAGTTATTTTTCTCTCATTTACTTACATACTTTTTTCCCAGGTTTCTGAAAACAAGTTTGTTGTAGACAAAGCTAAATCATTCACAGATGGCACAATCTGTAAACAATCTCACAAACCAGAGGAACCGTATAACTGGAAAAGCATAAACTCCTAAACGACAAAGTGGTTGTCTGGGTACTGCTTTTGGTGACAAGGCTGGTATGCATATCTTACCAGAATCCTAATAACAGGACCGTGAGCCAGCAATCCTTCCAACCCCAATCAGGGAAATCCCTCCAGAACCACCCAAGTTCATTATTAAGTCAACCAGATGGGATCTCATAATAATGAGGTCCTTTAAGTTTTATCCTTTTGCTACTTTAATCTGATAATAGGATTTTACAATAAAATACTGATGAAGACATACAAATCTCTTCTGAAAACCACACCATCCATTACTCACTGAGGGCTAAATGTTAGCTAGCACGTGTATCCTTTTTAACTTGAATATTCAGATCCTGTGAGTCCCCACAAAGAACAATGGTAAAGATCCTTTTCTGTTTAAAAGAGGATGTAAAGGGTTTCTCCGACTTTGCTGTGCTCTTTGTGTTTCAGAGTCCCTCTTACAAATGCAGCCCACTGCCTACTGTAAAGGGTTAAAGTCTCTTTGAATCTTCCAAAACTGACTTTTTTCTAAGTAAGATCTTCAAAAATCTCATTCAGGTTTTTAAAAACTCTTTTGTTGTACAGATATTGATAGTTCTTAAAATTGACTGTTTAAAGGATGCTATGGGGCCAATGTTTGAGACTTTTAAAATCAGAGCTTAGAGGCTCTGACTCACATCTGAAGGTTGATTTAAGTTAACCTTCACTGAGATTTTCTTCTTTAACTTGTGACTTGGTCTGCCATACATTTTGTTTTGCTATGTGTTAATACTTGGTAAAAGTAAGAGGATATTTAAGTACACTTGTTGCGCTTTTCAGAACACCCGGCAATATTCAATGAATAAAACTTCTTAAAAACTATGTCTGATTACAACTTTGGATGTCATCAGATCCTATGAGAATGAGGGGAAAAAAAAAATCAATCTAATTTTTAAATGTAATTACACCTAATTTTTCTTTTTTAATAAATTTATATTGAAGGGGTTTTCTTCACTATCCTGCACTTTCACATATGGCTGACTTTGCCTGCCCTGGCTGCCTTACTGATGCAGATGGTCCTCAGACACTCCCACCAGCTCTGCCGAGCACGTTGTGCTGTGCAGTTGTGTTGCACAGCCTGGAAGCATGCAGGGAGCTCCTGCAGAGCCCTGCCTGAACTGGAAAGGCCTCCAGAAATCTCCCTCGGAGGTACCATGTGCAAGTGGTGGCACAGGACGTGCAGGACAGCCCCTGAGCACCCATGCCTCTGCCCGCAGCGCCTCTTCCTTCCCAGTGATCATCCATAGCCTAGGACTGTATGGGTGTCCACGTGTCACTGATGCTGGAGATCAGGGTGTTCACGAACTATTTGTAAAAATATATACAAATAAAATACGGCGTTTACTCAGACAATGAGTCTTTCAGGTACAGATCATATTTTGCTACCATAAGTAATAGTCAGCAGGACTGGTCAAGGAATAAAATATACATTATTGCACTAAACCACTGACTGCTGCCTCTCTGACAAATAAGTTTTGTCAGAAATATAAATTTTCTCAAAATAAAACAGAGATTTATAAGAAAAAAAATAATAAAAATGGACAAGAGGAGGGAAATATGAGTGAAGAAATTAAGAGCTAAGAACCAAAGCGGGTTGGAAAGGAGAAGGATACAGGAGGCAGGGAGAAAGTAATGGATAATATTTTGAACAGGGTGGGGTAAGAGCAGGTTTGCTCTTGCTGTAGCACAAGGTCTTAACTGAAGGCAGGATCCCAGGGAGAAGAGCCAGGAATCCAAGAGGACAGAGTAATGAGGGAGATGGCATGGACAGGAGCTGCAAGCTGCGATGGATTAGGATGGATCCCCAAACCCCTTCAGCATGACAAGGAGAATCCCCGTACCCCTTTAACACTGATATTCATTGCAAACTTTTCCATAACAGTTACAAAACAACAGCATGTTTTCTCACGCATGCTCTTTGAACTGACAAATCTTTGACAATTTTAGCAATTTCAATATTGATGATTGTGACGAGGTACTATCGATAAACTGCTTCAGCACAAGACTCTGTTCTGCCAAAGAGCAAGTAGCTTTCACCCAGGAAGCTCCAAGCCCTTTCTTACTTCTAGTAGGTCATTTCCTACCAAAAATGGAGCAAACCCTTTAAACGCATGCATATCCTATCAAAAATATATCCCACATACTTTTGAAGCACCTGACAGGGTACTCATAACCCAGCCCCAAAGTGGTATCTATAGCTACTACTTTCGAAGTCCAAGCGATAGTACTATAAATGACGGTGCAGGGATCCAGATTGCCATCATTCACCCACAAGAATCTCTATCTGTAAGCTCAAAATCAGTGTTTTAAACCACTATAGGGTCCAGATCACTACGTGGGCATGACAAGGAATCATGTTGATAACGTATGGTTTATATTTTGTTATTAGGAACGTGCATTAAAACAGCTCTTACAATAACTCCCACTATTATCTACCCTGTTAGGCTGTTACAAGAAAGATTTTTAATGTTTTTCCATCTGACTTTTTTTTGTTACTAACAGCGCACTATTCACTGAATGATCAGATTTAAAATGGCTCTCTAGCTGCAGTCTTATCACTTCGTTAGATTTCTTCACTTTTTTTTAAATACAAAAAGGATCTGAAATAAACAGATCACAAAATCTTCCTAAAATAATATGTTTACTATCTTTTGGGATTGGCATGGACAAAGAAATTGGACCAGAATGCCATAAGAACAAATTTTCTTTGGGGAATTCATTCACATCTGTTCCTGTATGACGACAGGAGGAAGAGAAAATTAAACAAAAAAAAGGGGGGGAAAAGAAAGGAAATGTAATTTGCAAAAGGAAAAATGGCTTCCTCTGATCTTTATCTGAAGGTTCTTATGAGATTTTATTCCACCTGACCTGATTAGCCCAATTCTAATAAAGAGCTAAGGAGAGACTCATTGTGAAAGTTAACTCCTTTTTTGAAAGGAGATGGGTTTCTGAAAATACACATACCTGGAAAATACACTTGTGCCTGATTTTTGCTTGCAAATCTTAATGCATCCCCTTTCAACATATGTTGATGCACTGTGTGCAGCGCTTCGCAAAAGAGTTTCTATTCAGGATATTTAGTAAAATTTTAATGAGTAACATACTGTTGACATGCTATCGTCATTAATGGGCAAGTCGTATCAAATGAAATGAAATACCCTTTCCCCCTTTGTCTCTGGCAAGTGGGGATCAGGCGTTGACCCCGCCGCTCTGGGGGGCAAGAGGGCTGTGGGCACTGGAGACCTGCTGGTGCCTGGGAGCGGAGGCCCATCCCAGCAACTCCTGCAGCTTCGACGTGAGATAATTTGCTCACTGAATCGTCAAATGTACGAGCTGGGCTCATCATCTCACGCAGGAATCGGGTTTGGAGAAGAATGACAGGGCATGGATTATTCTGTTTACAGAACCTCTTTGCACCCCGAGTGAGGTTTCCATTTTCCCTTTGAAATTTAGATCAAACAATGCTGTCCACGTCTATTCCTTTCTGCCAAAGGGTGTACATAGGCTGGACTCTGCAGACAGCTTGTGGAATGTGGTTTTCGATAGTGCTGCAGCAGAAATACTGCTTTGCTTTTTAGGTCTATATGCCTTCAACACAATACATAAGTACAGTATATTAGCAGTAAAAAAAAAAAATCAATGTAGAATCATTGGATTGATAACCAAATAGCACCAATCTGTGCAATGCAAATTAATACTATCATGCCTTTTATAATTTATAATTACTCTTCATTAATCTACGTATTTTTCCTATTTGTGCAAGAACAGGCCTGATCCAGAACCAAAGGAAATTATTAGGGGCTCTTTTTGACCAACATTGACAGAACACAGAGCAGGTTTCTCAAATAGATAAAAGTAGTCAGAAAGGATATAAGGCTTTCTGCAATACAATGATATTTTTAACTTCTCTGATTTTTCTATTTCTGACCTTTATAGAATGGAAAATAGTGATGTAATTCTGTGATGCAAACACCTTCCATTAAATAGATTATCAAGTCTGTTTTACTTGAATTTCTATAGTTTCAGTGCACACCAACTAGAAGGTCTGGCCTGAGAAGTACTGAGTTCCTTCAAGAACTGTTTGTTTCAAAGTTACAGGCCTATGAAGGTCTTAAAGTTACAAATTCCTGTTTTTCTTGGAGCAACATCTTTAAAGATATGCAAAGAGGGATTTCTCAGCACTATTCAGAAATGAGTCTCAAGTGTTTTGCCACTTCTGAGTACAGAGATTGTTTTTTAATTCAAACAAACATTTTGAGAAAAAATGCTCATTAGGAAAACAACACTAAGAATCTCAGTAGAAATATTCAACCAACTTACTTGCTCTGGTAGTTGTGTTTTTAGATCCTGGAGCATGAGGAACACACAGCATTTTTAATATAAGGACAAATGCAGAAGTCATCAATGAAAACACGAGGTTTTAAAGGGTCTGGAACAGGTTTGGAATAAATTCCCAGTCAAAGGCTCGCTAAGACTGTATTCCCAAAGCTGAAGTCATTACTGCTGTTTCCCAGATCACTATACGTTCATTTTTTTGAGATGCTATTTTGGGTCCAGTAAGCTATAGAAATATGTAGGCTATTCTCACTTAGACAAATAGATATTTAGAAAAACAAATCTATTTACATAGTAGATGGATACATTCACAGGAAACATTTGATAGATGAACGCAGAGATAAAATTTCTCTGGTTTGCTGATAGAACTGCTATGTGCTATGCATAGAAAATTACCATCATGTGGGTAACGTATATTTGACTTCACCTTTTGCATGTTGATCACTGAGTTGCAAATACTTAATCATGTGGAAGTGTATGTAATATGAATAACTTTATTTCAAACTTGCATGTCTTAAGCCATATGTTCACTGATATCTGAGCATAAATCTACTGGAATTTACTGTCATATACTGCAGATCAATAAACCCTACAGTATTTCAGAAGTGCTGAACGTATATTACTTTTGATAGCTTCAGAGACACATTTTCAGATACAATTATTTACTTATAGGGTCCAAGACCAGGAGATAACCTTAAGGTTTGGTAACATTAACACTTGCAAATAATCATCACTGCTGTATCACTCTCACGCTCCATAATCTGCTAACATATGTCTATATTTTATATGTGTTTATGTAGTACTTTATATGGAAATGTTTCATTACTGCCCGCAGCAACATGTGGCATTTCTTCAAGAACATTTCAGCACCTTTTAACATGGTTTCTTCAAATGTCTTTCTAATCATGAGGATTTCATTCTACAAATGTTATCACTGCTCAAGCAGATTAATTTTCTTAACTGCTTAATATGCATGCTCTAGGCATTTCTACAAAATGTAAAATATACAGTACAGAATTAATATAAATAAACTACTAACAGGCTATTATAGATCAGATTTAAAGCGAGATTGGTGGAGATGATAACTCCATTTCAAGAATTGCAAGTCCTCTTATTGTGACATCATTTAATCTAAAATTTTTGTTCTGAATATAAGGCAATTTTTCAATTAATTATCATCATACCGCTTTCTCTAAACCCAATCATGATGTTCTTAGTTACCAAAGGAGTGACTGGCGGTGCGGAGAGTGTTTAAAGTGGAAAGTTTTGTCACAATCCCAGATTTTCTGAATCTCAGTCAATTGCCCTTTTCTTTTTTTTCCCCCCCTGCTAGTTTCTATCTGATCAGGCACCTTCTAAAACTGCACAAAACCCAGTTGAATGGAGAGACCTCCAGGCAGGTACAGATGCAGAGAAGAAAGTGGTGGCTTGCTAATACAAAGGCTCCTGAGCCAGCTCACCACCAGCTTACCATGGTCATGTTCAAAGAGACTTAGAGTAGTGACTGCCTTTGATGCTTTTGTTATATTGCATTCAGGTATCACTTCAGCCTTCTAAAAATAAGGGATCTGAAGCTAGCTGGGATGAAGGGCTTTCAGGCCAAACTTCTCTCTGTCAAACTCAGAGCAAGCCTAGACTAGCTTTTAAAGAACTAAAAGCTGGCGAGATTAATCCAAGCCCCAAGGTTTACCTGTTATCTTGCTGGAGACATCGTGAATCTCAGGAAATCATTGCCTGAATGTATTCTTCCAGCATCCTGTTCACCTTCCATCCAGGTCTAAATAGTCTGGTCTGATATTAGGGAGGCACAGTGTCAGCAAGACAGGAGTACTGGTTTATGCCTTAAAGCACAGATGTAGGAGTGGGAGATAGGGACACCATTACTGCCCTCACCCTTGATACACACAGGTTCATCATTTGCTGATGTTCATGTGGGTGATGTAAAGACTAATCTAATAACATAAAGATCTTTGAGAAGAAAAACCTAGTAGAAGAGCACAGCAGCCTCCTCCTGACCCCAGAGCTGTGTTGTCCATCTCAGCCCTTTCCTGTTGCACCACCTACTCTTGCCCTAAATACATTCACCCCAGCACTTGGCAAACGACACAGAAATTTCCTCTTTGAATAAGGAAAGGGTACACAGCAAGCCTTCTGATAGGAACAAGCTGATTTCTTCTGTAAGGTCCATGGAATATTTTTTTTTTTTTTGAAGCTAGAAGAAATGCAATTTCCCCACTGCGAGGTTTGGTACCGTTACTGTTGGAGAGATGAGTCATTGTTTCTTTCGTATATATCATCTGAGTACCTATAACTGTCTCTCATCTAAATGTTAATTGTATCCAACAGATAGACTTTAAATGAATACTCTGTCAATAACACTGTTATTAATGTTCCTTGATAGGCACATAGAATATTTTGTAAGATCAGAGCCTAATATTTCCTACAGAATCTGCTTCATGTGTTGTGTTATTGCGTCTACTTTTGATCAAAACCTGCTTGTAAATTCTTGGTTGGCTTTTTTTTTTTTTTTAACTCTTCTCTCAAGAATTCACTTATCGCTAACTTCTGATGAACTATAGTTACTATATACATAATAGCAATCCACATTTATTTGGACCACAAGCCTAAGTTTAGCTGTTAAATTTATATTTTCAAATTGCTCAGCAGCGCATTTTATTGCCTTCACCCAGTGCAGCTGGTATCATAAGACTTGATCGTATTAGGAGGGTTACAGTGTTAGGTTGGTTTAGTCATCTGAAGATTTTGATTTATGCCAAAGCTACCTCTGCCTTTCTAAATGACTATGACATGAATCATTTGGCAGCAATTCCTTGTTATTGGCCGCTCACCTACCTGAGACAAAGGGAGGCAGAAAGAAGAACCCATGTGTTTGACTAGAAAAATAGACAGAACAGCTTTTCCGTGATGCCCCTTGTGTATAACTGATTGAATTCACCAACCGAGAGGAGCAGCAGCAGCGTGCCAGCCGCAGAGGTGCTGTGCCAGAAACACCTAAGCAACAGGTGGTGGGAGCCTTCCCTTTGATGGAGCAGGCTTTGCTGGGCTGCCTGGAAACATTGGGAAAGTTTAAGCACACACAGCCCACTTTGTTTGAAAAGAGCAAATAACCTATCCAAAGGCTGAAAGCCTCTTTTTTTTCCTCCCCTCTCATCTCCTTTTTCTCTTCCCCCGCTCTTTCTTCAGATTTCGTCCTTTTGTTTCTTCTCCTTCAGACATCTGTCCTCTGCCTGGACTGCTGTTCAGAGCAGCTAAAGTACATATATACCACCTTACGTACAGCACACTTTGATAGTTCACAATGAGACACCAAAGCTGAAATAAACACATAGCTGGAGAGAAAAAAAAGTTAAATCCCTACTTGAAAACCTGTTTTGTGTTTTCTTATTTCTTAAAGTTATTTTTAAGTGTTTAAACCAGACCAATTATAATCAGAAACCACTTAATCCATTCCTTTATCTCCTGGGAAAAATCACCAAAGCAATTCTCAAAATGTTTAAATCCCACAGTGTGCATAAAAGCCGCAAGTAAATCTGCTCCTTCCCAGGCAAACCTTAAGGATTTTACTGACATCTTTAATTAAACTAGCAAATAGGTTGGTTTCTCTTGTATTCTGACCAATACACTGTCAACAAGGAAGGGAAAAAAAACCTGAAAAGAAGGATTTGTTCTGAAAAATAGCACCAGAAACATTTGTATAATCATGATCATGGACTGGAACAGGAATGTAATCAGGAATTATTAAACATTATCAACTACTTCCTGGCAACATATTGCTCAGATAATACTCCTGTAGCTGCAGTAAAGTTAGTTATGAAATAATTAAACCCAAAAGCTGGAAATAGAACCAAAAAAACCCTCAAAACACATGAAGCTGTGCAAAAGAAAAGTGTGTTTATCTCTGTGAATTTATAAGGGCAGATTTAATTCCAAAAGGGAGAATTGTGCAATTGTTATTAGACCAGTAATAAGCACAGATGGCTGCAAAGGAACCGTTCTCCAACCCATCCTACCATCTCTACCCTGCAGCACTTGTGAAGGAGAAAGCAATACAAAAGTAGAGAGCAGCAGAACTGGGAATTTAATGTTTTTTAAATATAGAAGACTAAGTCTACAACCTCATATGTTATTCATTATCAATAACATTACTGGCAAATTTACCCAACACAGATTTTAACACATGATTATACAAGCTCATTTCAGAAGTTACACCAATGCCACCGGGCAACTTGTCACAATCTTCTGTAGCTATCATCCCCTTACATATCTTTTTTTCTTTCCTGCATGAGAAATCCCATGTTCCCAGGGATGAAAAGGTTCTCATTGCATGAAAAAGCATGATCCAAAAATCCTGCTCTCAGCTCTGTGGAAGAAGGATTTATGATGCTCAACTAGCAAAGATAGCAATTAGCTAGAATACTCAAGAGCAGAGAGCTTGACAATCTGACGAGTTATTCTTTTGAACTGGGGCAGCAACTCATGCATAAATTTTCTTGTAAACAATTATTACAGGAATGCACTGTAAACACAATTAATCATCTCAAGGTGTTATCTCTAGGTATTTTCCCCACAGATTATATGCCACTTGCTCAATAAATCAAATTTTAACATAAAGACATCAATAGCTGGTATTATTAATATTCCCATTCAACCAAACATGGTTGGGTAGAAGCTAACAGGCTTTGATTACATTTTGAAAACACAGAAAATATTACATAAAATAAGGAAAAGAAGATGTGAATTGTGAAACTTTGAATGAAAATAGGATTAAAGAGAAGGCATATGAATCAGAACAGTGGCTCAGATAAAATATGAGTACGTTGTAATTTAAAATGCATTTTCACTGATATGAATTGGAAATAGTATAGTACATCTTGTTAATAGGAATATTAAGTTTTACATCATCTTAGATAGGTTCTTCTTACAAAATAGTATTTACAAGAGCCTTACAATAATAGGCTGCCTAATGTTTCTATAAGATTTCTTCTTATGATATATACCAAACACATTTTCATCTATTGTTCGTAATTATCAGCTGGGGATTTGAGTAGCAGGCAAAAGGAACAAAGGCATCTAGCTCTGTTTCATCTCTTACAGTCCACAGTGCATTAAACAACGTGCACTCCAGATTTATTTGAAAACTGCCCTTTCAGAAGCCAAGCTCTGAGACCCCTTTGGAGATCATCGTATGGACTTTGGCAGGAGTTGAGAGAAAATCTGGTTCAGAAGAGTAGGGTGACCAGGGCCAGGGGAGAGTCACATGGGGCAAGGGGGAAAGAAAAGAGGGGGTGCTGGAGCAGAGGAGAGGGGAGGAGGAACACAGGAGATCGGAGAGGACCAAAGAGCATCTCTCGCCTGTCAGCTTTGAAATAGTTTGCAACATGGGGAAGATACAAGAGGCACAAAAAGAGACACTGGAGGGGCTCGCAAAAACTGCCTGTAAGGATTTTGCCTCCAGGAGAGGGGAGAGGAGCAGCGCAGAGGAGCTACCAAAGTGGTTTGAGAGGCAGAGGGAACAGAAAGCATCAACATCTGCAGTTTCTGCTCAGTTATTCTTGCTTATCTTCCCGTCAACATCATTATTCCTGTTTACAAACAGAAGACATGTTTGCTTAGACTTCTGCTACTCTGCCCGATGCTTTGTGCAGCTGATCACAAACATATGTCAGCTGAGTAAAAGGGGTGACACTGGGAGAAAGGGACTTGGGCTTCAGAGTTCCCATGGGTTCAGATGAGTTCTGAACTAAGCCCTGTGGGAAGGCTATGGGTGATGCCTGAAAGTAGATCCCCTAGGATAGAAGACCTCGGCCCTGTCTTCATGTCTTCATGTCCTCGACCCTGGCCTCGACCTTGTCTTCATGTGTGAAACCAAAGACACTGCGGGAAGTGGGATACCAGGATTTGCATCTTCTCAGGTTCCTCTGTTGATGGTCCTTTGTTGGTCCCCAGTCATCTGTGGCTCCGCAACAAGCAGATTCATTTAACAGCGGGATGGTCAGGACAGTAGGAAGTTGGGGTAGTGATTCTCTTTTTCCAGACACTTTTCAGAGACTAACCCAATGTAGTCTTTCCTCAGATCTCCACATATTTTGAATCAAGGCCACAGGAGATGAATGCAGATGTTTCAAAGCCTTTTCATACCAATCTGCTTCATTTCTTAGAGCTAGTTCATATAATTTGGTGTTGTCCTGCATGTCAGGGGCCATGGCCTTCGAGATTTTAACAAGTGTGTACACCTCTTCTCTTCAAGAAGCTGGCCATTTTATGACCACGATGCAAGGTATTAATTTTTCTATTCATTCCCTGAAGCAGGATGATGGAAACCGGCCAACAGACAAATCACACTAAAGTATTGGCCTAATGGTCCCAGAGATTTTTAAACTGACACTATTCCATAAGGGTAGGAGTATCAAATGTATTGCACAGCAGAGAGATTTATTCATCGATATGGATAGCAAAATAGCACTACTCGATAATTATTTAAAAGATCAGGAAGTCACCTTGATATATTTCTTCTGGGGTGTTGCCAATTTTTATTACCGTGCACTCCTGGTGTACTATACAGCCTTTAAGATAATTTGGTGTCTATAAAGCTATCACTTACAAATGCAACTGAAAATCAATTAAATGCATAAGCACATTTGTGCTTGCACAGAAAAGGAACATATTTGGAGACATTTGTCCCTTTATGCTGATGGTAGTCCTTACACAGCAAACTTTATCTAATCGACACTGGCAAATGTAAGGGAGGCAGCTGAGAGAGTCCATGAAACAGGAACAAAGGGGAGCAAAATATACTTGACGAGCTACCTCAATTCACCTTAATAAGTTCTCATCCTGGCACTATCTGGCATTGCTAATGTGCTGCACACCCATCAGCATGGAGCAGTTGAGATGAGTTTTCTGCTTATCAATGGCTTCTTTTTCTTTTCGTGTCTGGCAAATTTCTAATAGTGGATGATTTCCTGTATGCATATCCCATTTATGGTTTGTAGTACTGTATTATGATGAATTTATACTATCAATGAACATTGCTGAAGGGCCTCATTAACTTGTGCAGGCGGTGAATTTGTATTTTTCAAAATGCCACTCTTTCTCTAAAGAAATCTAGCTGACAGTGGCAGTCAAGTACTTGACTGGTTAATAAGGCAGCTCAAAGGAAACAGCTTCACTTCACTGCGAGTTTTTGTCCTTGTTTAATTTCTCCTCCTTTCTCGACAGGTTTTGAGGATGTGCGAAGATAATATATTTCATTTTTTAATCTCCCAGTCCCGCTGACTACGATGATATAAACAAAAGCAGAAACACAGAAAATTATAGACATACACTTAGAACAGAACCAGTAATAAAAAACCTGGGGTTCTGGCTGAGATTTTACTCAGGCAGCTCTCTACTTGGCATAATTAGGAAGTTTCTTCAAATCCTGCTAAATATCAGCTCCATTTCTCTATGCCTGCAAAGTGAACAAGATAATCATGCCCATAATGCAGGGCCTAAAAACCTGAAGGCATCAGCACCCAGCCCTCCAGACAGACTGCAACCTGCAAACAGTTCAAAAGAAAGCTTGTCAGACTAGCTGTGACATATGGAGCTACAACGAGAATATTTCCAGATATAGGAAATACCAAGCATTCTGTAAACAGAGTCGTTGGGAGTATTTTTTGCAGAGATATTTTTATGACTGGTAAGTTGCAAGAATCTGTTCGCGATATCTGCGCTCTCAGTTACCACCTGTGTTTTTCTCAGCAGAATGTGGTTAACGTGCCGGCTTCGATAAGAATTTTTTTCTTTTTTTTAATCCCACATTGTGTCTTCCAATACTTCCTAAAAGCTTTGTGGAAGCTGAAGAGACTATGTGGAAATCTTGTTCCTTGAATACAACAATATTTAGCTATCGGAGATCTTTAAACATACATAGATGTCAATGAAAATTGTTGCGGGAGGGGCGTCCCTGGGGCTGGGGCTGCGCTGATGCTTTGGGAGGAGTTTTTGGCACCAAGGTAGGCAGAACTTGGCTGGCCCAGCCCAGGGGGAAGCGTCCCTCCCGCAGGACCACAATGGCTCAGGACCACTTCTGCACCAGCCTGCTCATCTCCAAAGGGTCAGCCCACTGTGGTCTGTGCTGGAATGATAGCAAGAGGATGGAAATGGGATATACCGAATATTTTATATATGGGTATTAGGGCTGGCCTCGGTCAAAAAGATGTGTAGGAATCAGGCCTGACACTGCAGAAGAGATGTACTCAGTGTTGCATGTGCCATATGGGCAGCAGTAACCACAAACAGTAAGGTCAAGCCTGGGAAATGGCAGCAACAGGCGAGACAAAACGTATTTTCATTCCATCTTAAAAACCAAATCTTAACATGGAGTATTTTCACTGTCTCTGCTTAAACATATATGAACACATATATAACAAATATGTCTCTCTACATACACACATTCCCATATAGATGTAGGTGAAATAAATCTGTAAAACATGAGAAATGACATCCACAAAGGTACATTTTTAGTAACATAGAATAGAAATGATTGACAGAACAAAGCATATGGAAACGAAAAAGAATCTAACCCACATTTAGATCTAAGAAAAAAATATTTGCCTGAAGGGAAAATATTAATTAGTTTGTCTACATGCAAGATAAAAGTCTGGAAGACATATCCATCAAAAGGCAGCAGAATAAACAGCAAAATGGAAATTATTTGTAAATTGACAGTAAACTTGGCAAACATTGAGGGGGTAAACAAGTTATTTGGCATGCAAAGCACTCAGAAATCACAGCCTCTGTCAGGAGGCATCTGTGCATATATTCACTTATTTGACAGAAATTAACATTTTGCAGAAATCTTTGTTGCATGCTAAAGATTTCTTCACCCTCCTTAATTATTTTAATTGCTGCTTCAAAATGTTCCATATAAACATGAAAAAAGACATTAAAATCCACCAAGTCCAGTTCCACGTTATCAATAACACACAGTAACTCTGTACAGGAGCTTAACACAAAACCTATGGAGACATAAAATACTGACATAAAAGAGCCACATTTGTTTTATCTTGGTGGAAATTTAAGAAACATGCGAAGACATTCTCAATGTCCTTTCAGTATTATGAAAGGCTTTAAAAACAAAACTCTGTTTCACAAACAAATGCAATTAATCCATCAGTTTAGAGGCCTAGGGTTATGGAGCCCCTTGTTTTTCCATTATTTTGGGAAAACCATGGGAAAAGCTAGCTTGCACGAGCTGCGTTTGTGCACCCGTAATACAGGTGGAAACTGGAAGTGACCAGGCCATAACAAACTCTAATGATAGACTTTCTTTTCAAGAGTAACCCAAATTAATCCACACTGTAGCTTTCTCACCCACCCTCCCATCCACATTCTCTACCTGCTGCGTGGGTGATGCTGGAGACACCATCAGCCCAAACAACCGGATTCTGGTTGTTTGGAGAAAAGATGGATAATCTGAAGGTGACGAGCTCAGAGGATTCCTGGCACTACCCTTAGGTCAACTCAGCCACAAGAGACAACTCGTCACACCAAGAAAACATCAAGAAAAAGGATAAAAGGTTATTTGAATTGAGGCTGTCCTACAGGAATGGGGACTTGAGCTGAGCCCCATCGGTCTCGTGCGATGACTGTGGCTGCTGCAGGCACTGCTGTGGGTGCCAGACTTTGCCACCCCCGGTTTGGTGGCGGGACAAGGAGTTTTATCTTGTCTTGTACTGAAAAAAATGCTTGTTCCCCAAATTACACTAGACTCTGTAAGAATGACAGTGGTACTTCACTGCTATTTATAGCCATGGATTTATGCAAGAAGTCACATTACAAAGTGAATGTAAAATTGGGTTTTTAAAATAGAATCTGAATAATATTTTCTGCAAAATATGGACCCACACATTGCACCTGACCCTCACTAAGTGTGAATTCACCTAGTTCAAGCAACCGTTTGATATCAGATGGAGATCTAACCCTTTATACTTACACACCATTCCTCTTTATCACTCTGGAGCCATAACATGTACCCACCAACAGTGTGCAGAAACGAAGTAGTCCAGAGAAAAATCATACCTAGATATCGTGAGCTGGCTCTTGACGCACTACCTCTTTCTCCCTGTGTTGCTGATTTGTGCAGGGACATGCCAGCCCAGTTTGATTAAAACAGTAATAGCAGGAAAAGCTCATTCAACAGATCCCAGTGCTGAAGGAAATCTCTTGTGAGCCCAGATTAAAACCCAACAAAAAATCAGAATGCTAAACTTAGCCAAATCTAAGACAGTTTGTTCCCTTTCATTAAGATGAAAAACAAATCAGATACTCTATTTCCTCCAGCAATCCATTTCCAGGTCAGGTTCCAAAGCCAAAATATCTTGTTTTCTGCATTATTTTTGTGTATTGTAACATCTAAGTAATTTGAGTAGTTGTCAGACTGGATGCCTGCGATTCAAGTCAGTCACAACTACGCGAGGGCTATGGTTTCTGCAAATGTAATAACAACAAAGCCTTGGAAAACTTTCAAAAATGCCAACACAACTTTTGATATATATGCGAGATATTCAGTAAATAATTTGGAAATGCAACATTTTTAGGAAAAAGTCCAGAAATACAGCATAACAAAATAAAATCAACAGGAAATGAATAATAAACCAAAAATTATTTGTACTTCTATGATGCCTCTGTAAATACTGAATTGTAAGATGTTTCTGCATAGCCTCTGCTTTGTGTACGACACATTTCTGCAGGTTCAGTGACTTTGACAGGCAGGACTTTATAACAGTGCTTTCTGAAGGAGCTTAGCAGGTATTGCAGGGAGCTCTATGCACGGGTACAAACACGCACACAGCTGTATGACGCCCCATACAACTCCTGTGAAGTGCAAATGACAGCAAACACTTGCCCCTGACATTCTTTGCTCAAAAGCCAAGTGAAGGGTTCTTCTGCTTTATCCAAGAGCACCTGTCCTTGACTCCCAGACCATAAGTCATTGCCACTTTCAAAACAAAAACACACAATTTTCTTACCTTCAGACAGAGGCTTCAATTATAGATTAGAAATATTCCTGGTGAGTCCTTAGCAAATGCAATCTTACAACAGTGCCTTCAGATCTGCTGGGAGCTGAGCAAAGTGGGAGCAATTCCCTATGTGGCTTTCCTAAAACAAAACAATATTTTTTAAGGTTTTTTTTTAAATAGCTGAAAACAACAAAAGGACTATAGACAAGCCAAGCCCAGCCCCCCAGGCGTGAGGTCTGTTACACACAGCTTCCCAAAAGCTGAAGGTGTCCTCCATTGTCCCAAGACCGTCAGGTTCCCAGCAGCAGTCTCTTGCCTTCCAGAAAGGCTCCTGCCCCATCTGACAGACCCTGCTCCTGAATACCCTTAGTCTTCCAGGACTAGGTCTCCTCTGAACTATTTGTAATTCTGTCATCTGCTGAGTCCCAGCATTCCCAAAACAATCATTTCAGCTTTGCAGGAGGTGGATCTAGGACCTTCTGCACTTACCTGGGACTAGCTGTCTTCTGCTGCTGCCACCTCTTGAACTACAGCAATGCTGCCCTGCAACAGCAAGTCTATTTTATCTATTAAAGCACTACTTATACGCTTAGCCTGTGGCAGATCTGCTTCCCCTACAGCTGTATGAAAGATCCAATGTTCAAACCAGCAAGAATCCATATGTAGTGTCTTTTCTATTGACCTTATAGGGCTTTACACCAACCGTGTCAACACCTGCTGGCTGACAGGTACAGGCTTTGTGGATTTGAGCAGCGAGGCTTCACACCGCCACAAAGCAAAGCCTAGAGATGTCACCAGGCTTATGAATTATTTAGAGCACTTTTCACTAATAAGTTTCAATGGACAGGTGCAATGAAAGCTATGCGTGATTTTGCCGCATTTAAAAGAAAAAGGATTTTAAGTGTTCTCCAGACTTTTCCATGTGTACTCAGGAAAGATTATGGAAGAAGTCTGAATAATAAAACTAAAAAAAAAAAAAAAAAAAAAAAAAGTGAGAATATATTTTGCCCTACAAATTTTGCCTGGGCTCCTGGCTGTTAGCTGGCTCTGTGCTACTCCCTGGAGACACTGCTTCTCTCCCAGCAACCATGTGGCTGTAACTTTATGCACCCAATTCCAACAATATCAGAGAAAAGAATGAACTCATGGAAGACTAGCAGTTACCACTTCTCCAGAAAACTGAGAGTTGGTAACTCTTTGCCCCAGATATTTAACTCTAGAGACTGTATAGCGTTACTGTTAATCCAAGCTCCCACTGTCAGTTGAAAGCACGAGAGTCTACGCATAAAATAGTTAAATCCCATACTATAGCTAGACATCATAAAATTGACTCCGTCCAAACCATTGTTTAAATTATATGTTATAATTGTGTTCTTCTTTCTGAGATGGTTTAAAGGCAGAAGAGAGGTAAGGTTTGCAGGGAGCAGTTATGTCTTTTATAAGCTCAAGCAGCCTAAGAGGAAAGAGATGGACAAGCTTGCAGGCACACAAGGGCACACATGCTCTAAATAATTTATAAGTCTGTTGACAACTCCAAGTCGTGCCATGTGTTATTTTGATACCTTACTGTTCAAATCTATAAAGCTTGTATCTGTCAACTATCAAGCTCTCGTGTGCCCCAAAGCTTGTTCATTTTTTCCATCTATACCAGTCAGTCTAATAAAAGATCTTACCTCACCCTACAGATTTGGCCTCTTGAAAACAATACGGGCTTCTTAATGTCATCTGCCCCAGTCATGTTTACACCTTGGCTGGTTTAAACCACCAGTCCAAGTTGTAAAGAATATCCACTGCTGCAGGGCTTCTGTAAACTGATATGTATATAAAATATGTACATAAACCACATTAATACTATCAAATACGTAGTGACTTAAAAGAGATTACGGTTTTCTTTTTCCTAGCAAAACTATCTTAAATTCATAAGGGAAATATTTATATTAGTGTTTATCCTTTAAACATGAGAAAGGAAAATATTTGGAGAGAAAAAACTCTTGAAGATACCATGGTTCTTTTGTATCTTTAGTTTTCAGACCGTCACTCACATTGTTTCTCCCCAGTCAGCTCAACAGACTAATTCTATTTAATCCTTTTCTTTTTATATGTAAAATGATACAGTTTAATGCTCCACAGTTTAATATCTGTGAAGTTTTATCTTTATTTGTTTGGGAAATTTGAGTCAGATACTCACCTACTGTAATTTCCAAAGAACAAACAAATGAAAAAGGGCAGTCCATTTTCATGCAAATCCAGCCAGCTGTTTAGCTCAGGCTGCCCTTGCCTTCTGATGTGAGGATCTGCATAAAAACCAAAGTGGAGATATGATAAAATATAAAAGGCTGACAATAACATGCAAATCGAAATCAGTCATTGGAAAACTGTGGACTCATTGTCATCAAAAGAATTAGGTGGCAGAACAAAACAAAAGAGCCCTACTGATAAAAGTAACTATGGCGTGATGGCTTTAAAATCTACAGATTTCTTATACCACAAAGAAAATTGAAATTAAACACCTCTCTAGACTGTCTGCTTTTAATCTTTTCCTTCTGAGCTGCTTCCTGACATATTCTCTGTTAACTTTTTATCAAAGGTCATTTATAATCATATTTCAGAGATAAAATAAAAACAAAAAAGTGCATTTATTTCCTAAGTTTTAATCAACTGCCCAGAAAAAAATATTATACTAAAATAAACAGCTGAATACGAAGCAACGTAGCCCCAACACACTAAAATATTTAGAGAAAATATTAGTGGTCCCTCATGTTATCAAATCTAGAACTGAATTTGTGGGTATAATTTTGTTGTCATTTAGACTTACAGTTACATCTGATGATGAGTTTTGGGTGGTTTTGTGGCCATACGGACTAACAGCAAAGCCCTGACTTCTGATATACAACGAGGTGATGATGGTGACAGAGGGTCTCCCGCAAGGATAAGCAAAGTGTAATTTCGCTGTTAGTTATACATGAGAATATCCCCCTGTTTAGGAAGCTGAGAGAGTACTTCATTAGTTTATTGGAAGAGTTTTCTGAAAATATTCAACAAAGTATTCAAATTGGTTTAAAATTTTCTTACTAAACTCTTTTCTTCCTCATGGGGAAAAAAAATGGATTTCCAATGAAATATATTTTCATCCCAGAGGAACAAAATCAGCTTCCTAAAAATTCTAAAATATTTTTAGTACCTAGGCAACCTTAGGTAAAGAAACTTAAGAATTTCTATTTGAAGTTGGACAGGAATAAATTTAGGTTTTCCCTTTTTTTTTTTTTCTGTTGATAAGGGTTTTTTTTAAAGGATAACATTAACAACTTGGTTGCAAAATAAGAGGAGCTAAAATGAAGAGAATAAAAAAACAGAAAACGTAGGCACTTGGACAACGTCCTGAGAGATATGGTGTGAATTTGGGGCTGTCCTGTGCAGGGACAGGAGTTAGACTTGATGATCCTTGTGGGTCCCTTGCAACTCAGGACATTCTATGATTCTATGCTGGTAAGCCACCTTAAATCAGCCTGGTTTTGGTCCACCAGCGGTAAGCTCGGCTCACGCCAGCAGTGTTGCTCCACTCTGGGCCCCCACGCCGCCTCCCACTTAATTTGGATTTGAACCAGTCTCCCACCATGGTACACGAATCCCTTCCGCAGTTTCCCTGTCTTCCCATGCATTCCCTGTCCTCGTGCCTTCGGACGCAGGCATCAATCAAGCAACACGGTGTGCGCGAGACTGCCCGGCCGTCGCCCGCTGCCGCAGCAAGGCTGATCAGCCAAAGTGGGAACATCAGCCGCCTTTCAGACTGTGTGGCGTAACACCGAAAACACAGCCTTTCATTTCATGTGGAGACATGCTTGTATTAAAAACTAGGCTAAAAGATTGCTAATACCACATACCGAAGCACTCAGTAGCTAGGAAATGCTGGAATTAAATGTCCCTCTGCAACTTTAATTTGGCCCTTGCCTGTCTTCACTATGATGTAGTTGTTAATTACTTGCTCACAGGCGGCTTTTTTTTTTTTTCCAGAGAAACCCACTCTCATAAGTGCATAGGAATGACTGCGCACAGAAATAAATCAGGATTTTTATTTTGCTGCTGTCTGTAGCTGGTGGATACGCAGTGAATGAGCTGAAAGAAGCCAGAAAGTTAAAAAATTGTGTCACCATTTAAGACTATGCCTATGCGCTGAAATGCAAATCCCACCGCTAACGCTGAACAAGTCCCTCTGGGTCCCCCAAGGCAGCATCGCTGTATCAGCACGCTGCCGCCTCTGAGCTGATGAGGCTTCGGGGGTGATCATACACGAATGCTGCTTTGGGGACCGAGGTCGGTACTGCGGCAAGGAACTGCACCCTGCCACCCGGCACGGCAGCTGCTCCGCTCCAGATGTGCAACAAGTTGCTTAAAAGAAACTGTCCCGACAGCAGCACCCGTTCGCCAAGGAGTTGTTAGGGTAATGCCTGTGAAAAACAACCTGGGATATCTCAGCATCTGCATCCTCCCAATTTATTGGTGCTTTGGAAAAACCTTTAATCTCGGTGCCTGAATGCTAATGTGTGAAATAGAGATAAATCCTTTGCTTCCACAATAATGGGATACTCCTCTAACACTATTCGCACAAATAGCAAAGATTGGTTAATTTTTAAAAGCCGTGATGAGAGTGTCGGAGGAAAATCGTGAGGAAAAGCCCAAAGTTTGGATGGTGGTCAGGAAATTATGGATCATGAGCATAAGAACACCACACTTTGCTGCCAAATGAACACACTTTGGTATGCACCACATAACAAAAACCAATACTGTAGGATGCGTACATATAAATTTATATATAAAAATATGGCTGTAGTAGCATTTTCTTACTTCTCAGTGCTTAACTTTATAACCTTTGTATTCTTTTGCTACCTTTTGTAGGCGATTTGCCAAACAACTAACCAGTCAAGACTTAAAAGCATTTAGCCTGCAGGACCATACAACCTTCCTTCAGTTCATCAGCAAAATTGGGACCTCTAGACTTGTTGTACCACCTCCTGTGCCCTAGCTTCCAACATAACACGTGGCAGTAGAAAGCTTTTGTACATCACCCATCAATAGACATGGAAAACATACAATTTACCAGTGTTGGCACAAATGTTCAGCACAGAGAAAGTAAGACTCAGTTCGGTGGGTTTAATAGTGTCCCTGAATCAGCAAGGGGTGACCCAAGAGCAGAGGGAAAAATCTCCCTTCGTCATCTCCTCTGGCACTGCCGACGCACGGCGCAAGAACAGTCGCTCTGTATGGGTGCTGCATCCGCACTACGGTCGGCACGGAACTGCGAGGAGACGGATCAGCCTCAGTGCAGATGGACTCAGTGAGTGCAAACAGATTTTTAACATGCGTATAAACTAGGACACAGGAGGATTTTTTTACAAGAAAAAAAAAAGCGCCAAACTAACTAACTACCTGCTCCGAAGCCTGAAGGAACTGGAGCTGCTCAGAAAAATTATTATAATTTTGAAGCCTGTGAAAGAACATACTTTCCCACAGTCTCTTTCAAAAAAAATGAAGAAGAAAAACCTTATTCATTTTAGCAGAAACTTCTAAAAAAAATGCTTAACGCACAGCTGGCACAGAAAATATCACCTCCAACATTTGAAGTCTGCCAAAACTCTAGGCAGCTTCAAGCAGGGAGTTAAATGCAGAGCACCGGGCAGCCGTCACAAGCGCAGAGCTTGTAACCACTGCAGAGGAGATGCTTCAGGAACGGGGAGATAAGAGCAACTAAGTTTTTGAAGGTGAATTGTTCTCACCCCTGGTGACCGTACAATATCTCTAGCCACCTAATTTTGATTAGGACTGTGAACACCTTGATCCTCGTCACCCAGAGTTAGAAATCAGTCCACTGAGGGTTTTCCCTGACAGGTAATGGAGAAGGTTGATTAAGGCGCACAAGAAAGCAGAGCCCTCAGGCACAGCGTGAATGGGCTCAGGAGGACAAGGAGCCCAGGAAAGCAAAGCCTCAGCGCCCCGACCCCGGAGCGAGAGACAGAGTAACCCCTCCTAAGACAGCGCGGGAGAAGGTAGAAAAGATAAAAAAATCACGGCATGATACGTTGGAGATGCCAATTGCACTGGAGGGAAGGATGCCACTTCCCTCCTGAAGATCCTGGAGGGTCATCTCATACCTGACCAACCTCCATCTCCTCTTCTCTGAGTGATTTATCTTTGTTGGGTTTGTGGAAGATTTACGGTTCTTTCAGAAGTGATATGCAAGTCATTAAGTTTGCCATAGTAAGAGCAAACATTAGTTTACTTGAGCACAATTATTTTATTGAAATCTATTGCCTAAGCCAGGATTTCAGGAATCATGACTCAGGCCTCAGGAAATCATCAAATTAGCTCCACACTAAAGAGCTTTTAACACAAGTAAGTGAGAGCGTCTTTTTTTGGCTTCTGGTTTATAAAACCCAAGGTCATTTGAAACCAGTGAACTAGCAACTCACTTTTCCTTTTTTTATTGGAAAACAGAAATTCCCATCTCACTGCTGGGTCTCAGCAAAGAGGGTTTTCAATAGCTGGTGGGTGGGTGGCAGTAATGTCACAAAATCTGAACCCTGAACTTGTGCACAGCGCAAACTAGTTCTCATGCCTATATGCATTTATCCAAATCATGTCAGGCACCAAAACTCGCTCCTATTAGCACCGATACCTTTTGTGACACACAATACGGTTCATTGGTGTTTCAGAAGCATCTTGAGGACACGAGCAGACCAGCGACCCTTTGCGCTACGTACCGGGCAAAAGTATTTCAACAGCAGCAAGAGGGTAGACAAATGCTCAGCACTGAAAATAAGTCATTCAGCAATAAGTACATTTTTCTTGTCGTTTAGCGTAACATGAAAGTTTTGTGTCAGTTTTTATCCTGCAGATATGTTCCTAATAGTCATCGATAGCAGCAGTTAGTATTATACCACTTTAATAGAAAAAAACCATTCAACTCCTATTTTGAACTTTTAAATCTTTTCCTATGTGCCAGAAAGTAGAATAACTAAAGCTTATCTATTTATGCATGTGCCTAAATCTTCAATGCATATATAAATTTAAATCTCATTACACTATAACACACTGCTTTAAAAATACAGATACATTTTAAGAGTCTGCTACACATTTTTATCAAATAGGGGGACTTAATTTTTATTTTTCTTCCACATAAAGCCAGTGAAATCCTGCATGTTAATACTTCAAGAAAATAAACTTGTGTAAAGATTTGCCTATCCAAAGTACAGTATAATTTAAATTTAAATCCCTTAGAAACCCAAAGCACTGTGTTTATAATATGAGAACAGCGGGCAGTCGTGCCCTTGACTGGAGGGCATGTCATCTAGTCCTCTCCTTCTCTGCAAAACCATCAGGCTGGCAGTAGTGACAGATGAACAGCTTACCATTAATTTCTCCTCTTTCATGCCTTCAATCCAAATGGTGCATATTCTCCACAGGGAGGCATCAAGGTCTTTGCCTTTATTTCTCTTGCATACTCGCACTGACTTATAAATCAAGTGCAGATAAGAAGAGAGGGCAAATATCAATCTTTTTTTTTTTTTCCTGGCCAGTGCCCACTGGCACACTGAGCTTTGACTGAAAGGTTCTTCAAATCTTTATGTGATTCATAGGCAAGGGAGCGCTCCGTGAGGACAAAACAACAAAGGAAATTTGAGAGAGAAGATTTGTGTATCTTGGCTTATAAATTAGAAGCCTCCTCTCTGCAATGTTTAAATATGGGTTACCAAAAAAAAAAAAAAAGTGAATCTAAGTTGTTATAACTTTATTGAAAAGAAATCTTTGCGGAATATAAAATAGGCAGCGTTTCTTCGCACGCGGCTGCTGGAGCAGCTCTAATCAGAATGTTGTATTTTCCCAAAATAGACTTTCTTTTGGGGGCATCTCTCCTCTTTGCCACTGAAGCAATTCAATCCTTCAAAACAGACTAGCTTTTACTATTACTTTGCGACACTAATGATTAGCTTTTGTCTCTCTGAAAAAAATAAGAAATGTTATTTCAATTTAAAATACAAAGGGCCAGATCTACATCCCATACAAAGCAGCACAGTTATACGGGCTCATATGCAGCTCTGCTGATTGACAGTAGATGGAAAATTGTCCCACAATGTTTTTTAAGTACAGTGGAGAGAAGCGTACTGGTTTATGAACTAAATTTTCTTTGAAACTGCTACTGCATCTTTCAAAGTTCAAAGAAAAACAGATTTTTTTTTTTTTTTTTAAACTAAGTTTCACAAACCATCTTAGCTTGCAGTGATTTTAGGGGTTCCTTAGAGACTTACATAGTAATCCTGTAACCAACCTGCCAACGCAATGAAGGGACATGGGTCTTCCTTCTCTTGCTCTTTTCTTTCTTTAAGTGCATTACTAGAAGAATTTCCAATTCAGTTACAATAAATTGATCTTGCATTTAAAACATATATTAAATCATTGGTGTGAGTGATGCAACATTATTACATGTCAGGAAAAAAATCTATATTATGATAGTTGTTGACAAATGATAATATTATTTTCCGGCTAAGCATGAGGTGTTAATGCTGCTAAATGGCTGCAAATGTTGACGTTAAAGGCTGCCTGCTGGCCATTTCCAGGTGACATATCTGGGGATTCGGGGCTATTTCATTTTCCAGCCTTTTTTAAGGCTTCAGGCTCCATCCATAAATTACAGCTGATGACAAAAGTGGAAGCTAACAGTGGCAAAATTAGGCCCACAGGCAAAATAATTATATATACAGCCTTTAGCAGTGAGGGAGAAAGCCATCAATCAGCCCCCAATTATTCACTAGTTAATCAGCTCTGCCCTTCCTTTATTGAAGGGTTACAGTGTAATTAAGTTGGCAGCATCCTTTTAATTCATCAAACATACAACACATGGCGGTGTTTGCTGCAATCAGGGGACAGCACCTTTGTGTGCCTGACCCCTAGCACTGCTGTAGGAGAGGAGGAAAAACTTCAGAGGTAAGAAAGACTATTTATGCGAAAGCAGAGCAGCCCCCGGCTGGGCAGCACCGTGGTACAGAGCCATCGTGGAGGGTAGGCAGGGCTTTAACAGCATCCCTGCATTTCACAGGCGTGATAAACACGTGCGTGCACATATGCGTAAACTCAGCGGGTGCAACCACTCCAGAAAACTTGTAGTTAATCGGGTTATTCCCATATTGCTTAGGGCAGGTGGTTCTAGACCACAGCATTTATGGATATAACACCCCGCTCCTCTTCCAAGCAATCTCTCTCTGATAACGGGGCAGCAGGAGAGAGCTGAGCACCGCTCTAAAGTCCTGGGAATGATGGTGGATCACAACAGACAGGCTGGGGACTCCCAGGCCATCAAAGCAAACACAGCCAAAATATACACTTGCCCAAGAAATGATTTTGTGGAAACAAAGTTTAAGGAAATAACAAACGCAGTTATTTAAGGGCAGTGTGTAATTTTGTATCCTCTCTCAGGTTAATGGCATTGGATTTTTATATTATACAGCAGATTAGTATTTTTAGTGGTTTTTGCCAGCGAGTAAGTATTTGGACATTGATTTTATCTCACCAGTAATGGAAATGATTCAAGATATTGCACTTTTCTATCCATACTAAATTTTAACCTGTGAATACATACAATGGCTATGGCTTCTGTATCTGTCTCATTTGCATTTCTATATGAACCCAAGTAATGCTATATATTGTGCATGCCTTTTTCCCCCTATATTTACCTGATCATAAATATGTTTTCCTGCTGCATATACTTCCTGCTCACGGCATCCTTAGAGATGTTGAATGTCCTAAGTGTCCTTGCTACCTTGCAGAATAGATACAGAATTATTTATTCATAAACAAGCTCTGTGATTCTAACCTGCTTGTAATAATGAAGTTTTATACAATCATTGGCTACACTGCACGATGCAGGCAAACAAACCCAAAACCCTCGACATCTGAAAGCACTGGGAATCTCAATGTTCAGAAGCATCGGCTTTTCTGACAAAAATCTTTATTCCTCTCAAACGAAAAGTGAAAGAGCATTACGCTGCTGAACACTTTTTAATAGTTATTTTACCTCATTCAGGCTGAGTGAAGACACTGGGAGGTTTCTCACTGTATACCAAAAAACCTTTCCCAAAAATGCAAAAAATGATATTTTGTTTTATTTTGGTTGTTTTGGGGTGGTTTGGTTTTTTTTTTTTTTTTGGGGGGGGGGGGGGGGGGCGGGGGAGGGAGAGAGGAATCACCTTGTCTATCCAAAAATCTCCAAGACACCAAGAACCAGGTCTGGCGTCACCCCTATCAGCAGCCCCAGCAGCAATCCCTTCTGGATTTGCATGTTATCTGGAGCCTAAACAAAGACTTACGATGATGGGCAAACAGGAAAGGTAGATGCCCTTTGTGCTATTCTCCCTTTCAGCAATTTTACTCTACCAGACACCCTATAGTACACCAGCTTTGCAATGTTCCGTGTTCTCTGGAGTGGGAGCTCAGACTGAGAGAGGAAGGACAGAAGGTGGGAACATTGTCTTTCCTGGCTGGGAACAGTTACCATCTCAGCAGTATAAGTTCCCCCAACAGCTAAGGGAACCTGATGTTCTTAAGTCACTTCATCTTTTTCGACCACTAAATATCCATTTGGATGATACGAATCAGCTTGGTTTGCCAGATCCTTTGGAAGACGACCTCTCGCTGACAGCCACCCGCAGAGATTTCCAATGCCGGTCTGCTCTGTCATGATCTATTTTCCTACTGGAGACTAAACTGAGCCACCAAATGTCAGTGTGAGCTACCAAAGAATCTGCCCCATCAAAGAAATTTGCATAAAGTTGAAGTCTTATTCTTGCTAACAAAACACTAAATTAGTATTTAACTCTTTGTCTCCTGGTTGTACACACACACCTCTTTACTCTTCGGGGTCTTTTTCATTACAGAAACTTGCACTGCACAATTTAGATCCTTCATTATCTCAATGTCAATAAGTATCATCTTCTCCTAAAGAAAAAGCATGCCATATTGCAGTCAACCTAAGTCATAACTCAGACAACACAATCATGTCATAATATAATTTTATACAATGAGACTGTATCTGTTGTTATTGAGGGTCATTGAATTCCGTCTGTCAGTGTTATGTTACTGAATAGGTTCAAGTAATACTTTGTGCTGATTATCAGAAAGTATGTTTAAAAACTGTCACTATGTTTATATCCTTCAGGGTTGCATTTGAATTATGCAGATAAACAGGATCAAGCAGTGTAATGCAATGAAGTACAATTCCTGATAGAAACTACAGAACAAAGTTTATATGAAATTTTCTGGGAAAAGAGGGCTTTGTACGTGCTGGCTCTGTTTTAAACGTAAAATACTGGATATACATAAAGTGCATTGTAATATTCCTGACATTAAGCATACAGTGTATTCCCAGATGAAAAACAATGACCGAAAAAGAAAAGCTTCATTGTCTATCTGAAAAGTTACACATGAGCAAGAATAATTTTTTACAGGTGTATTAAATTGAATTTCAAAAATTATTCAAACCTATAAGGCCAACATGGTCAAGGAAAGCATTTTCTGTGGACAAAATTCATGTAAACTGCCATCTGCAATTTTTAATTATGCAATAAAAAATTTCCTAGCAGTAAGTAAGAATGTAAAACACATCATATTTTTTCCTAACTACCTAATTTTTCCATTTTAACATACAATTTAAAATTCATTGCATCTTAGTTAATTAAATAAATTATCCATTTGGAAAAAAGACAATTCAGTGTGCCTACTGGAGCTGAACACAACAGCGCCGATTGCAATTGTATATTTTGTTTCATTTGAATAACGTTTTGTTTTCATATATTTTCTATTAAGCATATTTCAGTTATGTTCCTGTGAACACGTTCAGTTTTTAACGGGCAATTTTTAAGTACCAAGGTAATGAACACTAAGGAAACACATATTATGTGCAAATTTATTCTCTTGGCTGTTTGGCTTAGATAATATACTACAGTTTAACCAGAAAAAGCACTAACACTCCCACTAGGTTTCCAGTTAAGATACTGCACTTTGGTTAAGCACTTGATTTTTCTTTCATTGGTAAGAGATATCACCATCTTGTTCAGCAGAATTTGGAAGAGCCCTTTCTAATTGCTATTTTCTAGTGATAACTGTTTTCCTAAGAATAACGCAAAGTTATGCATTACGTCATCTTCAGGTTTTATATAATCAAGAATAGATCTCATTTAGGGTACATGATTGTAGTCTCTGTCTGGATATTCATATTTACTTACGGAGAACACCAAATGAATTCAAGTGCATATACTAATAGTTCCCAAGATAACTTTGAATCTAAATACATTTCCTATAGTAGATATATTGAGGCTAGAAAGGAATTGGAGAGCAAAATGCCTTGAAGCATTCACATGACTCCTCCTTCCTTATTGCAGCTATCTATTAATAGTCTAGAAAAATTATTTGGAAGAGTTATGGAAACACAACTATTGATCAACCTGGAAATTAGATATTTGGAATAACTCCTGAACAATCACACAACAAGTACCAAAATGGATGCTTTTGTATGCTCAATAAAAATTACATTATAACTGACTTTCTAAGCATACAACCAGAAATAATATTTGAGGAAAAATAAACTTCCTTACAGACAATTGCAGAAGAGGAAAAACAGGCTAAGACGTGGAAGTGAATGCTTTGCTTTGATTAGCACACAAGGTGAGAGCTGGTCCTCACAGTCGTACGTCACACCAGCCAATTCATCACAACATCACACAATTCATACTTCAGAATAACAGACACAAGCATAATGTGAGTTGGCAGCGAAAGGAGGTGGAAAATTTTGCATTCTCTTCATATAAACTCAAAGGGGAATACTGAGCTGAAAAAACTACATTACATATATAAGATGGTTGTAGGGCTCTTAAGAGAGAATTTTTCTTTGCATTCACACAGCAAAAATGTTTCAGCCTAATGCATTAGATTCATTTGTTTTGTTGAGTCCAGCTAATGGGATGAAGATAAAGTGACTTCCAGGCAGAAAACCTTGTTAATCAAAAACGATTTGGGCCACTTGTACATGTTGTTCTGACTTTCTGAGTAGGAACTTCAATTTTTCACAAGAAACACACATGCATCCAACAAAAAACTTATGATAGATTTCATTTTTGGACAGCTACTCGTAGACTACGTTAATGTTTTTATCTGAGATATCACCTATAGATAGATTTTTCCTCCTTAAAACAAGAGCCCCTTACCTTTGTGAAATACTTCTTTCTAATTTAAAGGCTATTTCCAAGATGTAGTTATAAACGGATTCACTTCTTGATATATTTTGCAGAAATTTGTGTATCTTGGTTGCCTACTACAAGCCAGGTTCACATCCTGGAGAGAAGGAAACCTGAAGAAAGTCACCTAAAACTGTGCTTAAAGCAAAATAATTTTGCATGCTGTGGAGGCTTGTTGTACCTTAATGACTGGTAGCTTGACAGTTTTAGTGTACTATCTTAAGAGACAAGGTGGAGGATGGTGCCACCACCAAGGCAGGCATGAGAATGGAGTAAGTGGCCAACAAGCATTTTGATCTCTTTGGAAATGTCACCTTTTCCACAAATTATCAAGATTGTATGCCACAATAAAAGACATTCTTGAGGAGAGACTGTTAATATTAAAAAAACCAAGCAACAATATCTAATGAAGTATTCTCTTGTTTGCAAGCAAGAAGTAAATGTAAATTTACCAGGGAAATTTATTAAAAGTAAAAGCAGAAAGGTGTCAAAGGCAATACCTTGCATCCATGTAAAATGCATAAATTAATGAATTCTTTATGGAAGCCCTTTATATTCTAATTAATATATCCTTTCTGTTACAGCCCAAACAAAGCCATTAAGAAGAGAGCCAGGCCATATTTCCTCCTTTACCTGCTCACATAGTCCCCTGCTTTGCTCTTACAGTGTATTTACATTTAATTATGAGGTCAGAGTTAACACCTTATCGCTGTATCTATTCTACTGCTAACACTTCACTTACGTTTAAACAACACGTTTTTCCTAGAAGGATGCACCTATTAATATATTGGTATTAGGGCCAGCATCCTTGAACAGAATATTAAACACCACCACCTCTGAAGCCCACCTTGTACTTGGTGCTGCTAAGTTAAGTTTAAACGGCACGCTTTTTTTATAGCCTTAGATAAGCGTAGTGGTTGCAATTATCTCCTCCATTTCTACAGCTGGCAAAACGAGTCCTCACACTCTGTAGTATTTGGGGCATATATGCCTGATTTTGGCTGCTGTCCTGTGCCACAGCCCCACTACTGCTGCAGCAGCGGGGACGTGTGGCTCAGCACAGCTGGCAAAGAGGCATCATGTCCCGTGGCGTGATTGCGGAGAGACAGGCGCCGCCTCGGCATCACGCTTGGGCTTCTTCCTGAGTGAAAGCAACGTATCGTGCACCTCCTTGGCAATGCCTTTCTGATGGATGTCAGCACGGAGCAGTGCTCGGCCAAGGCTGCCCTGGAGGTTGCAAGGGATGAGTGTGGTCAGCACTCTAAAGGGAGATCAGGACAACGGGAAGTGTTCACAGGTCAACAGAAAATGCTCCAAAACACCAGTTTCTGAATGGCCCCACAGGAGACGCACACACCAGCTGCCTACCACTTCTGATGGGGTTTTTTTTGTCTGTTTTTGTTTTGTTCTTTTTAAACAAGAGCACAGTCCAGTTTATGCTTTGCTGTCTAGCGGTAGCTCACAGCACTGAATCTCTACCCCTCCTTTACATGCCAACACCTGTATTTGCCTTAATTTCTCTTTGTCTTTGTTCTTGGGAAGTCGAGAGGCTGTGTTAAGGCAGGCCAGTGTACAGCAACAGCAGATTTAACAGAGCCTGCTTGTGCCCTCTTTCCTTTGCAAATTCAGACAAACCAATTGTCAGATTGTCCGTGTTCATCTAGACATGCGTGAAACACTCTGTTTAGTCTGGGGGTTTAGATCTCCATCTGTTTATGCTTCCTCTATGCTGGGTTAAAATCTCCGAGCAAAACTAAAAATCTGCTTGCAGAGGGAGTAAAGTGAACAGAAAGTTTTGCACAGTTTCAAATGAATTATTAAATCACTTTCTGGAGTCTGCAGAAAGAAACCCAAAACTGCCCTTGGGATTTCAAACTCCAGTGAACTTGGTCAGTGCTCTGCATCCTTAACAAGTCCTGTAATCAGACCAAGGGGCTTCTTTGTGGACCTTTTTTTTCCCACCACTCTAGTAAACACATCTCTTTTTATCCCACTTACTCTTGTTTGTATGGTCCATGTATTTCTTTATCTGTGTTTTCAAATGCTGTTAAACTCCCCTCAGTATTTCTGAAGAAAGTCTGAAACTCAGTAACTCGGTATTCCCGAGGCAACCTGCAATAACAACCAGCGCAGGATTGTAAAGGATACTCGGTCAGGAAAGGGATTTCATTTCTAGTGGGCAATTGCAAACAACAAGGGAAATATTATTTTTTTAAATTAAGAAAAATACCTTAATAGTGTATTATTAAAATAACGTCCCCAGCTTACACAGACCTAAAAAAAAAGAGGCCACTATCAAATTTTCTCTCTTTAGGGATACGCTCTTGTTACCAGTACGGGAACATTAATCACAGTGAGACTGCCTGTTGGAGTTGCACTTAAAAACGGTCCCTTTATCCCCATCCATCCTGTCCCCCAGTGCTGGAAGACCCTTTTCATCACACCCGCCTCCCAGCTCCCCTCCACCAGCCACTTCATCGCCTGGATACAAAGAGTGAGGTGCAACTTCTCCTTCTCTCCTTAACCCTGGTAATTTAGTTCTTATATCATCCCCAAACCACTGTACACATCTGTAAGTGCCATCCACTGCACCGCGCCTGAACGGGCTGAACACCTCTGCCCGGCCCAGCTCCTTATACAGGAGCTTCTCTAGGGTAAGTAGTATGAGGCTAATAACGGTACAGGGTTAGACCAGCTAGAGAACAAAAAACAAGAGATGAGCACAAAGAATTGCATTTCTGCGAGGGGCCCGTGCAGCACGTTGACCTCGGTCACAGAGAGATATAAAGCCGGCGCTGCGGGTTACGTGAAATCCCATCGAGAGCACACCAAGAACACCTTCAGGGTTGTGGGTGAATATGTTGGGGAGAAACTGCCATGGTAAAGCATGTCATACACCTGCACAGTTCTCATGGAGCAGGTGGGCCTCTGGATGTAAAAGAAAATAAATAACCAACATTGAAAGCAACAGTCCTGTCCTCTATTCTGCAGGTCACATTTCTTGCATACACTAAGTAAAGCAATGAGAAAATAATGACTTGCAATAGAGTTAAAAGTGAATGCCTTCATCCTTTTGTTGTTTATCAGTTAGCAAAATGACATTATAGAGATGCTTTATGTATTTATTGAAAGGGGAGAAACATCTATCAAAGCTCATTTTAGTTATTGTTACTGCCATCAGACTTGTTCTCTTCTGCCATGAGCTGGAACAGGACTGTCAGCAAGAGATGACTGATATAGGCAAATGATTTTGCATCGTTTGAGATACATACAGAAATATAATCATACCCAAGGTCAAACATGAGAAAAAGGTTGGGCATTTGGGGCAATGAAAGCAATGCTGTCAGATATTGAAATCTCAGCAGGAGATTCAGCTCCATTAAAACTGAATACACAATTACTTTCAGCTTGCTACTTTCCATGCATGTATAACTAGTTTGTTCATCTTGGTGCCCCCTGTGTTAGTCAGAAAAGGTAAAATTTGAATATTTTGAGGAATGGATATGATACTGCTTTCACCGGAGTCTACATAAGTGATAAAATGACTATGTAACATATATGCAACTGGTGAATCACTTCAACAATTAATCTGCCTTGAAGAAGCAGACCTAAGAGGTATAAGTAACTGGCTCTGCCCAAGTATCTTTAAATTCTCTGCAAGTGTTTGGGTGACTTTACGTGAGTGGCCTTCCAGAAGATGCTCCTTTGGTGCCCAGAAAAAGAAACGCTCAGCGTGCCTGTTAAGCAGAGCCGCTGGAGCAGTACGATGAAGAAACAGAACCGAAGGAAAGAAACAAGGAGAGAAACTAATGGAAGATCATTTGAAAAATGAATTGTAAGCGGATATTAAAAGTGGCAAAGAAGAAAGATGATAGGAAGGGCGTGTCACAGACTGAGGATTGCACAGGGAGAGCAGAGAGAAACTGCTGGAGTCACTGGTGTGTTCAAATTTGGATACATTCGAAAGCTTCACTATTTATCCATAAATTGTATGGGTATGAGGGAAACTCCATGTGCGCTTGGCTACTTGTGCTACTCTCTGCCTGTTAATGCATCTCTGGTAGACACTTCCAATCTTAGAGACACCCAACCAACTTCAGACAACAGATATTTATGGGGGAAAAAAAAAATCATCCTCTTAAGGGAGGTTTCCTCCAAATCTGGACTTTTTATCCAAGAGAGAGCACCAGCTCAAGTTACCTTTCAGGCATTTCAGACTCCTAGATCAGTGGCAGTCCAGTATTTTGTGGTCTTAGGATCAGGCCGAAGAGATAACCTTCTGATCTTGCCTTAGAAAGTAAATAATTCTTGTAATATTGGGGAGATTTTGCATTTTTATGTGCTTTTATTTTTTTTTTTTTATTTCTGAGATTTCTACACCAGAATTCAAAAAGTAACATAATATTACAGTTTCAAAATTTACAGAGCAACCAAAACCCTAATCTTTTTCAACTTACATTTCCACGTTACTAATGTTAAGAAATTGCATGTGAGATTGAATTATATGGTTATAAAGTTTCTTGCATTGACAGTAGCCATCACAAATCTTGTTTATCTCACCTGTGTACTTCATACCATCATTTCCTGATCCACCATTTACAGTTATGAGTATCCGTGTGACATGTAAGCCAGGAACATACAAATAATTACATTTACCATGTGCTTTTGACACATTACCATGCAAAGATCAGGCAAATTAATGTCTAACAGTACTCACAAGATTTCTAATTCACACAGAATTTTTCAAGAAACAAATATTACTAATAATAATATGGATTAACATTAGTATTATTTATTGTAGTTATAATAAACAAATTAAAAAAAAAAATCTATGTTGTGCCCCTCAACTATTCCAGTATGATGAGCAGTAAGATACTCATTTACATTCACAGCTGCAAATACCAAAGAAACGTTGGGAACATCATTTCCCTTTCCCTGCTAAAGCATTTGTTCTCCACCTGCAAAGTCTGTGAGGCACTACGCTAAATTAAAAAAAAAATATATTTAATTTGGGATAAATGGGAAACACTTCTTCTTTTTTACAGATTTCTACCCATGGTAACTTTTAACTCTTCTCAGTTACGGAGTACCTGGACCCATGGACCTACCGCAGCCAGCTTCACCATTGGCAGACAGGTCACTTATTCATTTACTCTTAAATTCCCCAACCGCTTCACGTGTGGTTCTTTTGCTCAAATGTATTCTAAACCACAAGTAGCAATGGAAAAGTTGACAATAAGGCTTTTTGAAATGACCTGTGTTATTCTTTTCTTGTTTTCCTGTGCAAATAACACAATCCTCCCTAGTCAACATATCTCACTTCATATACTTGCAGCAAAAATTACACCACCTTTATGTAGGAACGTGGCATGCCACTCGCTGGAATTAAACATGTGCCAGGGCAGCGCTGACAGCCAGGGGATGTTCTCCATGCCAGAAGCCACAGAACAACATGTTACAAAGATGTGAAGATCCAGTATGTACCTAAGTGTCTGATTTTCTAACACAGTTGGGCTAATACAAATTGTTTTGCCTCCCTGCAAACTTTGTCTCTTATGTTACTACCTGCTCTCCTCCCCTCTCACATGGCACCTAAGCAGACCAGAGCCCTTATGGTTTCCTCATGCTTTAAAAGAGAAATAAAATAAAAAAATAGAGCCTGTCACAGCTCTGTGGTTAACAGCGCCTTTCACATCAGCCTCCTCCAAGGAACATCTCTGGGGCCAGGGACCCCCAAACGTCATCTTTCCCAGGCGTGAGCCTGCATCATTCTGCCTGGGGACCACGGTGCGAAGGCTGAGCTTCCCTTACAGTGCGCTGCAAAGAATCCTCCTCATGCTGACCCAGCACTTCTTCTTACAATAACTTATTACAAGCAGAAAAATAACCATAATGTGTAATTCTGCTTCTTTAAAGGCAGAAATGTATTTTCCAGAAACATCTCCTAAAAGAACACACTAGCCCAGCCACATTACCCAGCAGCAGCATGAGACATACTAGTACACATTCACCTTTCTTATTTACAGGCAGTGTCTCCAGCCATGTCTCCTGACCCAGCCCATCCCCTTCTTTCTTTCTGAAGCCTCTTGAGCCAAAACAAGACAACTATTAAAATATTTAATTCTTCTAGTTGGTCAAAGCTCTCTGATTTACAACCATTACTCCCTCTCCTCTTCCCTGGAGACACCAGGGGCTCAAGTCATACGCAGATATGTGTGCACATGTACATGCATATGTGTGTACATGTGTGTGCATACACACGTGAAGGAAAGAGATCACCTAAAGCACTGACAGAGCTTTTTTATTTTTAATTTTATTTTTTACTGCTCCACATGTCCATGGTGTCTAACACATCTCAACGGTCTTTGAAGTTTCCATGCTTTCAAGGTCTCACATCTGTCACGCTATCAGTACCCTGCCACAGATGAAAAGAATATAATTATGGATTTAGTGTAATCATTGATTTCTGGGCTCCAAACCACTCAAAGAAAGGTCACAAGTCCACATGGCTGCCCCTTAGGAAAAGGATTTGCATCTGACTATTTTATTTAGCTGAAGACACCCCCAATTAAACATAGAGACTTCTCTTTGGGCTCTGCACCTGAGGCAACTTGAAGACAACGGATCAATCTTCGCCATGCCAACTGTGCCTTATTTGCACCAAGCTGACACTGCTCCCACCTGTTACAGGCAGTAGCAGTGACTTTTTGCTCACTAGCCCCCTTTCATTTGCTAGGCGGCATCTCCCTTTGGAGAACTGCCACAGCAGACGTGGAGGACGTGCATCTGAGGAGCTGCACTTTTGGGAAGGTGGCAGGGTGCCAGAAGATTGTGCCTGAAGCAGGGGAGCTGCTGTCAGCCCTTCAAACATTTAACTTACTGCAGTTCATGGAGATCCGCAGTGCAGATGTAAAGACATAATTTTGCCCACAGTGTTTGGATTAGCAGTAAATCTACTAATCCAACACAATATCCAAGGGGGCATGGCTAGATCTATAGGTTCATAAATTCACACCACTCTTTTTATTATTCTGGGCCCCAGATGGTTTCGAATGGGCACAGGCATAATGAGATCTTGGAAGACATTATTATATTCTTAGGTCAAAATTCTCAGTCCAATCTCTTTTATCAGGCTCAGAGCCTTTGTGTCCCTGAAGCGCTAATACTTTATGCTGATTGACTATGCAGGCTTCGGTGGGAGTTCACGTTATTTTTGATACAATTATTATTATTGACAGCAAAAACTCCACTAAAAGATCCCCATTTTATGTTACTTATGGTATCATACCGTCTGGAAAATACAATGCCCAAGACCTTCATTACAGTTATGTTTTCATAACAAAACAGATGAGGGCGGAAAAAAGAGGGCAGGATAAAAGTATTATTTTAGTAACGGGAAGACAAAAGTATGAGCTTGATCATAAAGACTAGTGAGCTTTATAAATGCATCTTTGAACTGAGCACGGCTTTTTCTTTTTTTTTTTTTTTTTTTTAAATAAATGGTTCTTTGAACCTGGCAGTTGTAAGGAAGTGAAACAGAACAAACTTTGAAAAGTGTGCTTGTCTGAGTCTCCTTACACCGTATCTGGCTGAGAGTACAGGTGGCCAAGCACAGAAAGTTCCTGCCAATTTCTAAAGTTACACTTTTATCCACTAAACAAGCATCCTGATCCGGGTTACCAAACAGGGCACTCAACAGGAGCCTCAAAGTGCACATATTAAATAACACTTATTCCACAGCCTGGGCCATCCAGCTTAGTAAAGCTTGATCTAATACTGTTTCACCCTTTTCCTGTGCTCACTGGATTTTGGGTAATGGACCTTCCCAGGAGACTACTCTCAGAAAGTATCTTCTTGTAGAAGAGTTGATGCACATGCTTCTATTTTAAAAAGCACATGTTCAGCACATTTCGCTTTTGTGAAATGGAATATGGTTTAAGTTTGTTTCAATAAAAAAAGGGATTCTGCTGGAAGGACTTATGTCAAAGTGCAAAAGGTTTTATACACAATGAATAGATTTTTTTTTTTTTTTTTTCCTCTTGAGGGCCAAGGAGGAGACACTAAAATGAAATCTTTCTGCCACAATAGCAGTTGCTGTTTTACGCACGGAGAAGCTACAAGGCGGCTTGTTATGAATTCTCCATCTTTGTATTTATTTTGGATTAGACTGATTTAATCTAAGAGTCACATCAAGAAAGCCAGACCTTGTCTTTAATGAGAAACTTAATATGTATTCACAGTAAACACTTTAAATGTCAAAGTTTAATGGACAGTATTCAAAGGCCATTATTATAGTAACTATGCTTTTATATCAGCATGGCTGATGAGAAGTAATTCTTTTAAAGGCACTCTTCAAAAAAAATCAATATAAATGCTAAATAATAAAAATAAAAAAACCCCTACAGCGTGTCTTAATACAAAAGAAGGACAGTAACAAAAACCTATATAACCGGTGGATCCAAAATCAAGCCTTGGCAATGACTATCAACATGAAAAGAAGCATGAGTTGTATGAATATAGTGCCAGGTATGAGTGAGCACTATGAACAGAACAAATTTGTATTTAGCCTTCTTGTCCCCTGAGCTAGTGTCTAAACCCCCATCAGCATCAGCCTCCCTAAGCTCAGCTGTTCCCTGCTCTGTGCTACCTTCCTTCAGGTCCTTCTCACCCAAAGAGACATTAACCACCGTCACACAGTATATAGACATACGCATCCCCCAGGAGTAATTTCCCCAAATCTTAGTACATAATTTAAACATCCTGCATAGCAAAAGTTAACAGAGGAACCTTATTCTTTTAATAAAAACTCCTACAGTTTCCCATCTTATTAACAGGAGGCTCTTCCCTAGGTCTTCCGATATGCATTCTCCAGCTCTCTTTCCTGGGACTTAGGGACAAAGCATGGGGTGGGGGTGTGCTGGGATGGAGAGCTCGACCCAGCAGGCATGCGAGGGTGCTGGGATCTTTTTCACTTGAGTTCTGACTAGATTGTGCTGATTAAAACCAGTATCTCAATCTGCTCTTTTTCAATAACTCCCTGCATTCTCTCATCCATCCTTTGTCCAAACACATAAAAAGTTTTCTGCATTTCCATACACGCTTTATGTCCATTACATCACAGCCTATTTGCAGACCTATGGTGGACACATTCATTTTCTCAACAGTATTTAAAGAAGGCACATATAGCAGTTCCATAAAGATCCTTATACATATTCCAGCATGATTATTATTCACTGAAACAGAAGGCGGAAAAGCTCTGGTGTGCTTGAGTGAAGATCTGTCTTGATCTGGAAGGAGTTGCTTCATACATTAGTCTCAAAAATCAAAGCCTGTGACATCATGATATTTATCAAAAGCCTGTTCAAGCAGGCTCAATTTTTATTTGCAGTCATGGATATGTCTACCAATTTATAGATAATTTTATTTAATTGCATTTAGAATCAATTAAAACATATCATTGATATGGAATGATGTAGCAACCAAAAACTACTGTTTACTCATTCCCTGCACTGAGAAACTTTCCCTTTGGCAGCAGGGTTGAACTTTGAAAGGTGATGATAATCATTACACTAATGCATACTGAGACAGGCACCGAAAGAACTCCTTTCCAAACAGATCCAGAGAGACCAAAAACTCTGGTTTATGTGGATTCAGTCTCAGAAACCAACTAACACATTGCCTATTTTATCTGGAAATGTGGAAACTACAGAAATGGGGAAAAGAGAATTTCTTTATTTGAGTGTTGTTACAGTATGGAGTCAATTGAGGAAAATGAGTTATTAATGCATATTTATTTAATTTGCTGACTAACCTTTGTGTATTTACTATTTTATTTCAGCTACATCTCTGCTCAGTCTCGGTTATCTGTGCTTAAGAAGGGAGAATATACCACATACAACCTGCAACCATGGAATTTCCAGAATTATCCTTAAAAGATTCTTAGAGAACAACAAATGGTACAAACATTAATTGGTTTGACTTATTTTACTCTGTAGCATGCATCTCTCTGGTTTTGTTACCAGCTGATAATAAAAGAATATAGTTCTTTGGCAATGAATAGTGACAGCAGTGGAGTGACACGAAACTGTTGTATACATAGGACCTGATTCTCTGCTAACTAATTCCACTGCAAACCAGATCTGTCTCTGCTGAAGTCAACAGAGTTTGCACTGATGCAAAGAGTGTTGTACCTAGGAATAGAGGAGGTTCGTATGCTGCCCATGTAAATGAAGAAAGCGTCAGCCCTAAAAGTCTGCTATTGATACCCACCAGCCATAGCAGCCACTTAAATGGATGTGACGTTGATTATCTGTTGGGTCCATGGTCAAGCTCTTGACTCAAATTTTTCAGATAACAGCAGAAATGAGCAAACCTTTCATCTGAAGCATGCCAACTAGTTAAAAAGGAGAAAAAAAAAAAAAAAAAGGAAAGAAAAGGGATAACAATACTTCAGCGAGACATATTTTTCCCACTTGTGTTTGTGGAATCCTTGAAGCTTCCTACAAAGTACTCGCCAGCCAAAGACCGACAATACTCGGAAACAGTCAGGATTGGCCTCCTGAAAGTTATTACACTTTTCTTGTCCTTTGGAAAGAACTATGTGGCTACTACTCTGAAAGAAATTTAAAAAGCACTGATTGATCACAAATGAGAAATTTGTGAAATCCACAAAAAATGCAAAAGCAAAGAAAGAAATAAAATTTAGTACTGCATTTTAGTATCCGGATTCAAAGAAAAAGAGTGTACTTGATGAAATAGCGTATGTGAAGATGCTAAGAAGTGCATTATCTTCAATATTAAATAGTACATTAAGGACACACAAGCAAAAATTCTCCAAATAACCTTAAAGTATTTGTTAGCAGTTGCCTTTTCAAATTGCAAATTTGCATTTTTCTAATTGGCTATATTTGCCTTGATTTGTGTTTATGAAAAAAAAAAATCCAGAAGCGATTGTCCTTCATCCCTCCATTTTTTTCTCCCAGCAAAAGCCAGCTGCCCTTCGGACATCTCGGAGCCACAGGAACATGTCCGAAGCCTGAGCAGTCCTTACACTGCTACCTTGTGCCTCGGGATCAGCCAAATGGGGCGTCCCTCAAGTCAGAAGTGGGAAGAGGGAGCGTTGCAGTTTAACCCCAGTCTGCCACCAAGCACCTCACAGCCCCTCGCTCACCCTCCCCTGCCCGCCTGGGATGGGGGAGAGAATCTGAAGAGCAAAAATAAGAAAACTTGTGGGTTGAGATAAGAAGAGTGTAATAACTGAAATAAAATAACAATAACAGTAATAATAATAAATTGTAATGAAAAGGAAAACAACGAGAGAGAGAGAATGAGGAACAAAACCCAGGAAAAACAAGCGATGCAACCACTCACCACCCACTGACGGACACCCAGCCAGTCCCCGAGTGGTGATCCCTGCCCCCACCCCGGCCAACTTCCCCCAGTTAATATACTGGACATGACATCATATGGTATGGAACATCCCTTTGGCCAGTTTGGATCAGCTGTCCTGCCTGTGCCCCCTCCCCTCCTGGCTTCTTGTGCACCCGGCAGAGCACGGGAGGCTGGAAAAATCTTTGACCAGTGTAAGCACTACTCGGCAACAACTAAAACATCAGTGTGCTATCAACATTATTCTCATCCTGAATCCAAACCACAGCACTGTACCAGCTACTAGGAAGAAAATTAACTCTATCCCAACCAAAAGCAGGACAGGATAGGTCATCCCCTTTACTTGCACCCATTTGCTGAGCTATTTTGAATTGCTGAGGATCAGCTACTCATTTTAATGATGTTATAATACGATGAGTTTAGATCCATGCCTACTGCGTTTGCTTTCTGAGGAGTCAGAAGTGAAAGTAACAGGAATTTGTTTTTCTTGTATTTAATATGTTAGGTCACGCCCTTTGTTCAGTTTTAGATCACAGAGATTACAGAATTATCTCTCTCTCCAAAACTTTGAATCATTTTCTCACATGTGATATTGTTAAAACTGCTTTCTGGCCTCTTTTCAAATGGTGGTTGTTAAATGATATACACTGAATACTAAATAAAGTGAAACTTTAAATATCCTGTGCTTGTACCATTCAGCCTTGGAATGTGCTAATTCTACATGTTCAGAAGACGAAAAAGTCCTTTTAATTAGTAGGTGAGTATATAAAGTCAATGCTATTGTAACCTTCAAAAAGCTGCTGATGTGTAAGAAGGAACTTTGCTGGCTGCTCCTGACACTATGAAAAGAAAGTATCACATAAACAGAAGGTGTGATAAAGGGTAGCACAAGAAATTAGCTAATTTCTGTTTCTAGGATCTATTGTTACGTGTGTCAACCCAAATGCTAAGATTACGCAAAGCTAGCTGATGCAGCTTGAAGCAAAGCAACAGAGTGAGAGATGCCTAGCACAGTGCCCAAAAGGAAAGTATTCAAAAACAGATGTATTTTCCAATAAAGCAGATGAGTAAAACAATTGATAACTGAGATCAATCTGAATCTGAATTTTCTCATGAGAATTGCCATTCTGTCCACGGCACTGAAGATGGGGGAACAACAGTGCAGCTGGGTTTCTGGGTGGTTGTTTTGTTTAGTTGGTTTTGGTTTTTTGTGAGTTTTTTGGGTTTTTTTTATTGCTGTTGTTGGGTTTTTTGTTTTTGTTGTATTTTGTCCTTTTTTATTTTTTAAAGATTCCATCAGAGATGATCAGCATCTTCTTCAAAAAAATATTTTTTCCCCATGATTCTACATTTCAGTTGTTCTTACTTTACTCACAAACTGCTCATGCAAGAAAAGCAGCTCAAAACCACTTTTCAGCCTGAACAAAAAAATAATCCAACCCTTTTCAGCAAAACCTGAAGTTCTGAGATGCTCTAATTTACAGGGAGCTATTCCCTTCCACAGCTAAAAACCACCAAGATACAGCTATACTAGCGTTCCTGTCCCAGTATTTTGCTTCAGGCACTGAGTAGGTTTTAGGTACCTTCCTCTGGCCAAATTTAGCCCACAAACCTCAGGCTGCCGCGTTGTCAAAACCACCTGCACTACCAAAATTGGAGCAAATTCTGATTCTGAAGCCATCAGGTATACTGCTCATGTTTGTCAGGAGGACATCAAAGTAAACCACTTTTTTATGCACATGGACATAGGAAACATGCATTGCACAGTATTGGTGTGTGTTACTGCATGGATGATGCTTGTAGCCAAACTCTTCCATGTTACATGACACTTTAAGTATTTCACCATTTCCTTTTTACTATAAGACTTCCAGGTCCAGGTTTTCAAATCCTGTTCATTTAGTGCTACAAGGCTAAGTAAGTAGATACTTATACCTGACTGCCAAAAGCAAATTAGCATTCTAGATGTTGCTGAGAGTGGTTCATGTATGGAAGGTTCAGCTCTTATGTATTTCTTGCTGCTTTGTCTCCAAAATGACTGGTACAACTTAAAGCTTTGCAGTGACAAGAACCTGCAATTGTCCTCTGAAACCAAAGGCCTAATCATCGAGATACAGCAATCCATGTGTCTTAATCTATTACTGATGTATACATGTATATCTGACTTGTAAAATTTACTGGCTGGCTAAATTTGATTCATTTGTTTATAAAGAAGGTAATTTTGTCTGGAAAGTTTACTGCAAGCACATCATTGCTTTGGAAGTATTTTTATTTCTTTTTTTTTTTTTTTTTTTTTTTTTTTACTTGCTAAAAGACTAAGCATTATCTACTAATAACATGAAGATGCAGAAAAGAAAAGGTCAATTTAATTGGAAGTACTATTTCCTGGGGTTTGAAAGGAAAATGTTGAAGCTAAGATGACATTGACAAATTGCTACTATTTATTTAAATTGTGTAATGCAATCTACCAGTAGTTCTATAATCTGCATGTTTGAAGCAGTTGACCCGTCCAACTAATGCAAACAAATTAGCCTCCCGGGTACTAGCTATATCCTATAAGCCATTAAATATCGTAATCTAACATCATTTAATACACAAACTCTCTTAGTTAAAGTGTTATAGCGAATAAGTGTTATAAAAATTACAATATGTGGGTTCTAAGCACAGTGGAGCCCAGGTCAGTAAATTTGTGTTTTCTGTCATTCAGGCCAAATGAACGCAATGGCAACGTGGCTGGGATTTCACCGTGCCTCCCAAGCGCGCCGAGGCTCTGCCCAGCAGATATCTTCATTGTCGCGTGATTAATTTCCTCTGATGTCTAGCACTAGTTTAAATGTTTTAGTTCAATAGTTCCTACCACTAATACATTGTACAAATTTCATTCCAATAAGTAAATTGGTCTCGTGAAAGTGTTTGCATACTAAATATTTCTAAGAAAATTAAGGCTCTATTATGTCCATTATATGCAGGCTAGAAACAACTCAGTATTTCTTACTGATTTATAGAAATACCAATCCAGAGACATCACAATTCATGCAAATAAAATCACCTGAAGGGAACGGGGCTGTTTGCCCAAGTAAAATAAGGACAAAACCTGGTGTAATTAGTAAAGCAATAATTCCCACAGGAACCCAATTCTGGTGTTTTGTGAACAGGGAAAATCACCTGTTCTCCATTACGACAAATACACCAGTAGAAACATATATTATGATTTTTATCATATTGAGAGGTCTGTTCTGGAATTGATCCATGTGTAAAGTCCATCTCATGCAGGAGCAAGATCCAAGTGACAGGTCTGAAGGCTACCATGTCTTCCCCTTGATTTCGCTTGCCCTTGGATCAGTCCTTAAAAGATTGGCTAGTCAATAGAGTTTCATAAAAGCAAGGAGATAGATAAAGGTAGTATGGAATGATTAAATCAATCGGGAAAGTAATAGTCCTATAACCAAAGGAAAGTCAATAGGTTGTATATCACTGACAGGCTATAAAGTCATTACAGGAGCTTATGGGACCAAGTCACACAATTAATTGCCTAAGAAAAATCTCCTGGTTGCAGTAAATAAAATATAGTTTTAGCATATTGATAGAAGAAGGGTGATCCTTTACATGAACTTTTCTACAAGATGACTAAGCAACAACAACAAAAATAACCCCACAAAACTGAATCCCCTCAAATTACCAAACCATGTGGAAGAAGCGTTTTCCAAGCTGTTATTGAAATTCCTTCTTGTAATCTATGTTTTAGGTGGAAAAAAAGACCTTATAAATTTATGATTTTAATAAGAACTGAGCTGAACCTCAGTTTTTCCACAATGAAAAGAAATAGATGGAATCACGTACCACCTATAGAAACTGCAAAAATAAGGAAAGAAATAGAAATTCTGCAGAAATTTGGGAAATCTTGCTGCCAGAGTACAGATATTAATAGTTTCAAATGCCTGGCTGGGAAAAGCACAATGGATTTGAAGAGCTATCTGAAGAGATCTAATTTCAATGAATGTAACAGACAGCGAGAAGGAGCTGATCAGAGCAAAGTGCTCTGATTCAGAGCATATGGCCTTCCTCAGTAAAGCCATCAACAACTGCACCAGAACTTATAGAAATATAGAAGATAATCCCTTTTTGTTTTAAATATCCACGATCAATAAATTATAGAAGCAAAGAGATCTAAGCAAATCTGATCATGAGACCCCACAATCTCTGCCTCCCGCTGCAGGAACTGACAAGGTGTTATGATTTTACCCATCAGAGGTGGTTGGTTTTTTTCCACTGCAAAAATTATCATGTATTTTCCTTTCTCTGAGGAGTAATTAAGTGACTCATGGATGAGATCTAGAAAATCGATACTTGTCAGGGGTAAAAACAATGATCGGTAGAAGAGGCAAGTTTACAGCAGGATTGTGATTTTAGTCTTTTTTCATGTTCCTCACCAAGTTTGGAACTGTTCTGGTTCTTAACAATCAGCTTATTGTCAGCTGCTAAATATTAATTTCTCCTGGCTTAAGATCTTTTAAGCTGAAATTACATTGCAAGGTTATTTGAAAGGTAAGTCATTCAACCTTTCCTGAATTCTGGTTCAAAAGCGCATGCTCTTTAATTCAACCAATACTGGCTTATGGTTGCATTTTCCCTTTCTATAGTGTATTGCAATGCCTCGGACCTGCATTAAACATACTATTACCTTGAGAAATCCCAATTAGTTTGCAGGTTAGTTCAACTTAAAGTTTGGATTTACAGAGAAACATTTACAGAGAAACAAATCCGCATTAACATGAATGATAACATGTGAGGTATTTTAAATGAATAGTAATTAAAATTTAGTAGGATGATAATACGGTAATTAAATATCAATTGTTTGCGCAGGACCACTTATTGAGTTTAATAAGTATGTAAAAGATATTAATCTAGTTGTCATGCAATTACCTCATTGAGGGGGAGTGGGAATCTGTGCGTGTGTGGGAAGAACAAATCATGAAATGCAAAATTCAGTTTAAAATCTGCATTAAGGTTATAACAGAACAAAAAAAAAATAATTGCTCTTTCTTTTCTCACCTCAAGCTACTGGGATATGCAGGGAGGTGCAGCGAGGTGAGCTGGGGCATGAAAAGGGCTGTTATTGCAGAGGGCCGAAGAGGGAACGTATATGGAGGTGTCCGGTGGAAACGGACATGCAATAAGCCATGGCAAATACAGCACTCTGCATGTTAAATTTTTAAGGAACGCCTAGGCATTTATTATAAGACCTCCACGTAGCTAGGTATCAATCACCATACTTAACAAATGTCATTTAGCACTCTAAAAAATTATTTACATTTTTACTTGCCATGGGCTGCCATTGCATTAAGTGCCCAATACACAAGAAGGAAGTCTTTGGACATTTCTATGAGATTTACACATTAATGAAGCTTTCTGCAAGGTTATTGTGACAATAGTACATGTACTCATCAACTTTACACCTCCATAAATAAAAATAGACACTTTTTGTCCATGTATCATAATTTCAACCTGCCAGATTTTAAAAACAGGAGATGGGATGGTCCCCACATTTTTCTTACAAATTATCCATCCTTTCTTCAACAACTTTAGAAGCAGTGACAATTTTTTTTATAGCTCAGAGCAGCGATAAAGTATTAACTATATCGTACATATTTTTTTTCACAGCCCTGTGTAGAAAAGAGCAATATTTTTATGTTCCCATGTTTATGTAGGCATTAGAAGCAGAGAAAGGTGGTAGGAAATTTAACTTCCCTGCTCTCTGAGGGGGACAGAGTTCACCTATGTTATTCCCAGCAGGACTTCGACAAGCCTGCTCACAAGAACTCACCAAAAAGAGGATCCCTCACCTTCCTAGCAGGGCTGTCTTAATGTTTAACTAGCCTTTTTATCCAAAATCTTTGCTGCAAAGTAAGCTAATTTCTTCTTTTCCTAAGCCCAACAGGGAGAAAGAGATATTGACTTTTCTGCCGAAAAAACACAGCTCATTCAGCCCTGTCTCCAACTTACTGTTTCTGAATCTTTCATCATTTTTGGTCCTTTTCAGAGCTCCGATTCCTGCACAGCATCCTTAAAGAACAGTGTTTAAAAATGGATGCTGCCAAGCTCGCAGCAGCACCAAGAGCCTGCCCTGCCCCCCAGGCTTCAGAAAAACTGTAGAGGCATCTTGGAAAAATGTTTTAAGCACAAACAGAAATGAATAACAGGAAGAACTTCGAAATAAATTACAGGGGACAGTGGTTTTTCCATCACCTCCCAGCACCACTTTATGATCCCCAGGTTTAGGAGTGGAGAGAATGGAGAGGAAAGAAGTGTTTCCTTCTTTCAAATACAAACTATTAGACAACCAGAAAGCTTAATATGTAGAGGGAAGGAAAGAAAAGATGAGCAAGGTTAAAATTGGGATTTGGAGAAGCTCTGTACAGAAAATAGAGCCAAGCCAGTGTAAAGAGCTCTCAGGCATGTGGCTGTTTCAGTGGTATTGCAGCAGGGCAGCTCTGCTGAGCCTCCCAAGGGAGCTTTCTCTCAGCCTCTATTTTTTCTCCCAACCGTCCCTGCGGCCAGACTTCAGCACATCCACGTTCTGAGCCTCTTTAATTAATTAAAAGGAGAGAATAATTAATGTAGCAACTCTTATTCTGGTTTAGGCCATCAGAGAGAGGGTGGGAGGGGAGGCGGGGGACAGATGCACCTGAAACCAAGCTCTTTTGTACTACCCTGGTGATACAAAGGTGCCGCACACCCAATAAAGGGGTAAGTCAAAACAAGTTCCCACAAAGCAGCTACAGGATCCTGGCAAGTCCAACCTACAAAAACAGCAGAACTGGAAACCTTTCTAGCAGAGAAAATACTCTCTCTAAATAGTAGTAGCAGTACCGTAGGCTCAAATATGTTGATGGGTCACATCATTTTTGCAGATCATATCACTAGATATTGGGAGGACTTGCTGTACCATATGCGGTATCCTTATTCTCTTTCAAAATGATCAGTTGTTGAGAGGAAAAAATAAAGAGTTGTGTTTGGGAGAGAAAAAGCAATATGCACTGAAGCTCAAAAGCAGGCTTGTGTTTGAAGTGTCACTTTTCGTTTTTATCACTATTTTATCACCACTAAGGGAAAGTGCTCCGCAGCATACAGAGCACTGCCTTATTCAATAACACATTAGAATCAGTCTTTTTAGCATGGAGATAGAAACAAACAAGGGGAAAGGTAGAGGCAGATGATTAAATGGAATGAAAATCCAGGCTGACACACTAGTACCAGTTGTACCTTTCCCCTGACCCCAGTTTTGTTCAAGAGCATGAACAAGAGCTTAAATTATCCAGCTTAAATTCCCACTTTTTATAATTCATCGCTAGCTTATGTCATTGTATTGCCCTGATTTCATGTCTGTATTCTACAGATTGCGGAAACATTCCCAATTACAAGTCTGTAGATTAGTATTTCCATGATTGCTGGCTTATTCAGCAGCCCAAACAGGCTCTTCCAGCACCACCACTATGTCTGCGGCTCTTTAAAAGCCCGTTGTTGACTCAGACCACTGGGCCAATTCTCTGAAACGATTTCTTAGGAGATGTTACACTAATATCTCTAAACCTACTTAAAGATTTTTTTTTTTTTTTTTTCATTTGAAGATCACTGACCTGGTGCAAGAAAATATTTTCTCTCCGTAGGAGGCAGACCTCTTCCCTTCCTGTGACTTTCAAACCATCAAAACTTTGAAGAATTACTGTACATCTTTTCCCACTCTCTGGAGCACCCAGTTCCTTACCCAGGCAGACCCCCTGATGTTTTCAAAACATAAATAAACAGTATATACATTCAAATTCTCATTTTACATTTATACCTGTGTGTGTTTTATGGATTTCTTCCTAACCCACTAAAAGTATTTCTTTCTGCCAACCCCTATAAGCAACATTCTTTAGCTCACAGGATTAAAATGAACAAAAAATTATTTTTATCCTTAATTCTGCTGTTCCTTTAATATTGTATCCATGTGAAGTTCTCAAATACTTTCAGCAAATAAAGGCTCATTTCTAGGTTTGTCACAGAATGGCAGAAAGTTGAAATTCCAACTGTTCTGACCTATACTTAAGTTGCAGTACTCCAACTTGGAGGGGCTTTTACAGCATTATGTAGATATTTAGGACTCTGGTAGTATAGAGCTGGGTGATCCAAAATTTTGTGTGCCACTGACATCAAGTTAGATGTGATATTTCATTATGATGGGAAAATTAATGACACAATATGATGTAACAAGCTGTTTTGTCTATGTCATATACATATGCTGAAACAGAATGCAAAACGCAGATCTCTCAGTCAGATGCAAATAGCTGGATCAGGAATATCTTTTTAATTCTAAAAAAATAGTTTATTTACCTCCCAAAACAATCTTCCTCATTGTTTTGAAAATAGTTGGGGATAACCATAATTAAATGGCCCAAAATCCCCAGTATACTGTGTGCGCATTGGTATCAATCCTGAGCCCAGAGAGTACAGGCTGCAAACTTTATATTTCTAAATATAAGTACATTTTCAACTCAGTATATACAGGTTAAATACTTTATACAAAAAAACTAACGCTAGAAATATTCTGCTGCAGAGATTGCATTTTCAAATGAGTATTTTTCTTAGGAGATATTATCTCATTCAGATGTTTTTCTTGGTCCCAACCTCACCCCTCACTGTAGCGTTTTTCCCCATGCTTTGACATTGTCTACCATAGTAAAACATTAGGCCATCAATGAAATAGCATAAAGGGATGAAACGAGAGACACCTCCATTAAGAACTTGTAATGAAGTAATTCACAGAGGAGAAGATGCCCAGAGATTCTGCAGATAGCTGGTTTGGAAAGGACGAGCAAATCCTTCCTCACCAAAGACTACGGAGATCCTGAACAAAAGCCTTTTTCCAACATGCTGTCCTCAGGCTATTCAGCAAGCTGCACCTTCACCAAAACCACATGGGTTGGTAGAATGGCTGGTGTCACAGCGGCTGGAAAGGACAATGACTGTCTGATGGCCAGGGACAGCTCAGGAAGCTCTCTGGCATGAACTTGAAGGACGTGAAAAGTTTATGACAATGACCTTGAGCCATGTCAGAGCAACATATAGGGAAGAAGGTACCCTCAACTCGAAGGTACCCTCAACTCAAAGGTACCCTTGCTAGAGAAGGCTCTCTGCTGTCCTTTAACTTAAAGACTTTTTGACTTTAATACCCACTGGAGGAAAAAAACATCTGTGTGCATTGGCAGTTAACCAGCAGCTTGACAGAGGAGGAGGACCCTCCCCACTCCTGCGGGGAATGTTAGTCTATCACGATGTACCACTGGAAATATAGCCTCTTTGTGCCTCTACTTGCCAAATTTGCCAGAGAAGGACTGAGTTTTTGGAATGTGGTTGTGTTTAGACATTCAGAGCAGAACACACGGTACCCACTTAATTTGAACTATGTGTACTGTCACTCTCATGATGCTGAAAGTATCCCTGGAGAAGTGAATCCAGCTTACTACTTGTATTATTCCTCTAGCAACTTAATTCCAGGCACAGTTGGTTTTTCTCTTTTGAAACGAAGTACCCCTGTCACCAGCTGCATGACCTCAAATCCTGGTCATTACTTAAGTTGATGTTAGTTAAGACCAAGCAAGTCATGTGTCTGGTTAGGATAAAAAGGTGGTGGACAGGTAGAACTCTACTAGGCTGGCATGCTGTAAAATCAAGGACAGAAGAGGAGCTGTAAAGAGGTGAATTTCAAGGTTTAAACTGCAAATTTTCACTGGACTTGAAATCAGATTGAGTCAAGTCATGAATATAGTACATCTGAAAGAACCAGACTTCAGTGAAACACCCAAGCTGTCAGAATACAAAACCAGCTGGAAAGACCATAACTTGTCAAGGCATCACCAGCTTTGAACTTTGGAAAGGTCCTTCCTTCCCAGGTATAATATTATTAATAAAAGTAATAATAAATCTTAAAAAAAAAGCTTCCAGGAAAGCAAATTGAGACTTTGTCGTTATTTTCTATTATAGTGCCTCTCTCCCTCCCTAGGTCTCTGCCCACACAGCTTTTTATATAAAATATTATTGTCAGGATGCTCTGGTCATTATGGCTTCCTCTAGGGTCATAACAAAAACAACATTCTTAGAAGCAAAGTTCAAGGGCTCACAGCATTCCCTGGGGGGTCATTGCTGGAACACAGGCTGGCAGACATGGTCTGGTGAGGGACCTGCCGTAGGTCCCCCCTCGGCTGTAGGGCTGGGTCAGGACCCCAAGGAGCTGCTGTGGAGGGCTGGGGTCCGTATGGCTTCTCCAGCTATTCCCAGTAGGTGCACCCCGCTCTAGGTCATTCCTTGTTCCCAACTGTTAAAGGTGGAAACTAACAGCTACCCACAGAGTAGGCTAATCTTTCTTTTATTCATGTTTACAAAATATATAACAAATATACTCCAAAAATTAAAAGAGGGTCTGATCCTGATTCATTAATAGCAGTGCCTAAAGCAGCAGATGGACTATGGTTACAGTACTTCAATATATTCATTATTTAGGCCATTAATTTCCTTTTCACTGAAAACATCTGGCTTCTGATGCTCAGGGGGAAAAGCAACATGATCCAAAACTAGTTTTAACTACAGGTTCATCTTCTACGGGGGCAGGTTAAAATCACGAAGGAATAGGAAAAAAGGACAGAAGTTTATTTGCTATTTTAGAGGATAGAACACAATACACACTCTTCTGTATAACATGTTTTAAGTGATTTTATAAGGGAAGCTCACTGGATATGGTTTTCTAATTGCTCCCTGTAAAACCCATGGGAAGAGCTGTTTCTTCTTCTTTCCTTGGGTCTTTAGTGCAAGCAGAGCCGTATGAGTAACTAATGCTTCAGAGAATCCCACACGGTGGGCTCAGAGCATCACTGGTCCCCATCGATCCTTTCCTCAAAAGACTCCAGCACCAACAGGGATTTGCACACACTCCTGTTTCCCTCAGACTGTTCCCCACACCACCAAACATGTTTCTTATAAAATTAGCAATATGTGCTCAAATGTAGGTTTTTAAAAATAGGCTTTTAAAGAGATTACTGCTAAAAGAACACTGTTGGTGAGAGGTATTTCACACGTCAGGGAAGACAAATCCCACCTAATAAGACAGGGAGGTGTGGCGTAATAGCCTTGAAATTAAACAATACTTTTCTAATAAGTAATCTCAAATGAAATGTTATTAGAAGACAGTGAAACCAACTCTTTTCAGGCTCTGACACAAGGTCTTTCTAAGTAATTAGCTTATGGCAGTGAACTGCCCCATGTAAAAAGGAACTAAAGTTTTAGTTGTTTAATATACTAACAATTCCAGGGAGGAATTATTAACCTATTTCCAGGTTATTACTATTTTTTCCTTCAGCTGTCCAAGTTGCACGGTCCCAAGTAGGAAAGACAGGAAAGAGTAATCTGGTGGAATTACAGAACAGAGGAAAGGCCCATTGCCTCCAGCTCCTCACCACCTTCAATTGCCCAACTGGTCAGAAGCACGTATTGAGGTTTTCTGTGCTCTCATATCAAAATGAGCTTTCTACAAATTATGTTGACTTTTTACCTCTCAAATGACAGGGGTTGCACAGGTCTGTAGAGAAGCCTGAATTTCAGAGCTGACATATGCTTTTTCCACACACATTCATAGTTCATGAGATAGAAACAAGCCATTGAAGAGAGGTTCCACCCCAGGCCTTACTATCTGTGTCAGAGACCTGGGGAGTCAGAACCCAGAGCCAGACTTGTTCATAAATCATCTTCCTAAGGACTCACCAGGTTTGGAGAGAAGGGTTCTCAAAGTTTTGACAAAAAAATAATCACTTCTTTAGATTCCTGGTTTTGTAACTTGTTATCTTTTTATAAAATTACCATTTATTAAATAACAGAAAACATTCCAGATGAGCAAAACTGTACTTTCAACCATCATTTTACAATGAATTGTCCTCTTTCCATGTCTGAAAGCTTTCTAACATAGAATATGAAAATGTTCTCAGGTGTTTGCGGTTACAGATAAGCCTATTTTACTAGCCTGTAAAATAGTTATTACTGTAACAAGGTGGCTTATGCCTAAGCAAGATTTCAAAGGTTAGATTTTACTCTTCGTAAGGAAACACTACTTTAAATCTGAAGCACTTCTTCAGCTACAGCATTGTCCCACTTTGCTAGCCTAAATAAGGACAGATATCTCTGGTAGTTTCCTGCCCAATATATTTTACCTTTAAACAAATGGAAATTAAATTCTTAATGACAAATTCGGAGAGCATGAACGATATGACTATGTCCTGCTAGAAAACAGAGAGGAGGGAGAACTTTAAGAGCACCTTATTTCTGCAGTGGTAGCCTTTAAAAATCTCTCATAAAAAGGTCTGTAACTTAAGAATTACCAGCTGCCAACTAGGTTGGCAGAAACCTGACGTCATCAGAATTCAGCTATAATTGGGACAAAGACAACTCTCCAACAACTTACTGTACAACAATAAAATAGTCAACAATGCTGCACTAATCAAACTGCGAAGCAGCTCACATTAGATGACTATCTCTGCATGAATAATGCACTATTACACGTTTAGGTTTTAATTAAATGTAATACATAAAATTTTCCTGTAATGAATATAGGTATCCATATGCCTCTATTATACCTGACTTCAATAATGAATCCGTTTTTCTCACATCCACTCATTTGAACAATTTATCATATTACCAGACTACTAACGTAAGTCATTTATGGGAAAAGTTTTTGATAGTAATTTACAGGCTAACTAGGATTATAATGCCGCCACCATAGATATTCAACACTTCTGTAAACTGGTATCGAATGCAGTAATTCTGAATGGATAACTACATTTAGAAAGAAAAACAAAGGGCATCATGACATGATGAAAGGATTTTAGGAGGATTTAGCCTTGGATTCTCTGATTCTCATATCATTAAGATTGCCCTGCATGATGAACAGCCTACCTCCTTTCTTTCGCCCCTTCCCAAAAAAGTGTTTGGTTTGGGGGTTTTTTTGGGTGTTTGTTTTTTTTTTTTTTTTTGTTTTGGGTTTGTGGTTTGGTTTTTTTTTTTTTTGTTTTGTTTGTTTGTTTTGGGTTTTTTTGTTTGGTTTTTTTGTTTGTTTTTTTTTGTTGTTGTTTTTGGGGTTTTTTTGTCTGGGTTTTTTTGTGCTTTTTTGTGTTTTTTGTTTTTTTGGGTTTTTTTTGGGGGGGTGGGGGTGTGGGGGTGCATTGCCCATGCTGATGAATTCTACACATTTTCATTCTCTGGGCATTTGGAGATCTTGCTACTCTCAGACTCCTGATTCTGGAAACTCTCCGGAAGAGATTTTTTTCCCCCGTTGCAGGAGCCACCTATTACTGCAGAAGAGTTACCTATGTCCCTGTACTCCTCACATTTTGTAAACCTCCTGCCTGCTTTGTTTCAGGAGCCCAGCTGCAGACATAGGTCTAACCTGCCTCAGCTCCCGCCCCTACCCGATTTCTGCAAAGCAAGGAGAATTGCACTTCTACATTTCTACTCCACATGCCAGCATCTGCAGATCTGATTTCACTCTGTAAATAGATTATATCCAATATTTATAAAAAGATTAAGCTAATCTAACATTTAATTAATGGAAACGGCAATGTTTGACTTTTTATTTTAATAAGCAACACCCTTTGTTCCCACAGAAATCATTACTAGCAGTATGTTAAAAAAAAAAAAGCCAGAAAGATTTAACAAAAGGTTCCATTAAATTAGAGAGCAATAAACAAACACAGCCAATTTATGCATCGGAGTCATTAAATGTGTATCCTCTCCAACACTTTCTTCACAGATAGCACTTAGGTCTGCTACAATTGATCTGCAGGGAGCAGTTACCTTAATTATAAAATGAAACACCTCTGCTAATACAGTCTTGGAGCCTTGTTAGTTTACACCCCAGACATGTGGCTCCGAATGGGCTCCAAATGCTAATGCCAGTAAAGGCAGACATCGTCAGTCTCTGATGTGCCGTGCTTGGCAGTCCATGACTGCACTGCCTACAAGGCACCCCTGGTTTTTTTCTCCCTCTTGCCCTTGGGGTGGAGATAAAATGTAAGAACTCTTTGGTCCAGCTCAGCATGTACTTTTGAATAGTTCATTCATGGGCAGCCATTTGTACGAGAAGTCTTTTTATCTGATTATCTGCCCTCATTGTTAGGGCTTGTGCCTAGATGTGATGAGCCTTGCAGGAAAAATTAAAGAAGATGTAAACAGTAAATGCAGACATTTTGCAACATAGCTAAAAATAAATTGCACTACAGGCAATTATGCAAGTTTTACTGGATACATTAAAAAGACATTAAATGCACAGCTGTTTTAAGTGTCTTTTAAGCTGATAAATTAACTGTCTAATAAATTGTAAGATTTGTCAGCTAATAATGCTATTTTATCTGCTTTAACATATGCCTTCCTAGTTCATGAAGCATTATTGTAAGTGCCAAAAGGAGATAATGTGCATTTTACAGTGTTATGTCTTAAGTGGAATGGATCATTGGCCATGAAGAAGTGTGTTAATAAATCTCCTAGGCTTTGTTAATTGCACTCAATGAAGTGTCACTGTTAAAACACAAAAGATGTGATAGAGAAAGCTGAACATAATGTCTTTCAGTTTTACAATTAACAGTTCACTAGGCAAATCGACCAAAAAGACCATAATTTGTTGAAGCCTTATTAACTTACATTTTCCTAGTCAAGGTCATAATTGTGAATGGCTTAAAGCTATCTTTTAATGCTCATCAAGAAGAGTAACCTTGCTAGAGAGAATGAACTTTTCCGTCTCTCAGTAGCACTTATCGCTTGCTTTGCAGGTAGAAGACAAATAAAGCTGAACTTTGTTATAGTCACTCGCCACTAATAAATGCCACTCTGAAGGTGGGAAGCATGACTTTAAACATCTTTCCTCTACAGCAAATAAAGTGCAAAACATGGAAAAAAGATTTTTGAAGAACTGTATATGCCTATCAGAGCTAACATAGCGCAGAGAAGAACTGGTCATCAAGATTTGAGGTTTGGGGGTTTTTCACTCACCCCTGGAAACTGAACTCAGTGCAGAAAACAAATAATCCAACACACTTAGCAAACAATTATCAAAATCAAATACAGTCACTAAATACCCTTCATGTAGAAGAGCCATTTCCATAATTCTTATTAAATATTGATTATTGAACATATTAACACTTCACAACATCTCATCAGACTAGCACTACTGGGCTTTGTTGCAAAATCTTCCCACTTAATACCATTTTGTGATAATGTAAAGTATTTTCTCCAGCAGGGTAATCTGAGTAAATACCAATAATGTTGAATTGGCACACATGAATACAGATACATGATCACCATCTCACTAATCCTCAGGAAGTAATGAGAGCACATAATAGAAGAATAATGACAAACTGTTAATTTAAGTCTGTAATTTCTTCCTAAAAACCTCAAAATGCAGAATACAACAATTTCATGGAAATGGTCATATATTTAAGTCTCAGACTACAAATGCTATCACTTGCCGTTAATACAACCATTACATTGTGCTGTACTACTTCAAAGGAGCTCAGCACTGGCTGATTTGCCTGATAACAGTTGTAATACTCTTCCGTGATGCACACAAGATGTTAGAATGTATATAAAATACATATTAATAAATCCTTCTGCAAGCATTAAAAATAATGAAAGGCATCCAGCCTTGCCGTTACTAGGTTACAGGATGCCACCCTGAACCACGCAGTTGATCACAACATGCTTCTGCAAGTCTGACAGGGCACACCAGTGGCCTGTCACTGGACAAAGAGAGGATGCTCCCAACCCCAGGACTGGGCTCCTTGCTGCATGGTAGCCCTTGCAGGTAGTTGGAGGAAGAAGGCAGAAGCTGCAGGAACAGGACAGGTGATGTTGACGCCCAGAGCCAAGGATGAGTGCTGGTGGGTCTGTGCCCCATCTACATCAGCACTTTGCAGAGCAGGAGATGCTGTAAACCCACTCGTACGGATGCAGCAGGGAGCAAGGGGAGAGGATGCATCAGTGGTTCAGCACTTATTTTCCAGCTAGGGGTGTATGTCACACCAGCTTTATACAGTGCAGAACACAACACCTACACGTGCTATGACTCTACTTGACCATTTCAAAATTTCAAAATTTTCACCTTTAACCCTGAGACCCAATGAGTTTGAATCACTATCTTCCAGGGACCCAGATTCCTGGGTACCATGTACTATCCAAAATACAAAGCATTACTGCAGCACTAAATAACACCTGCCAACAACCTAGGAATATTTCTTCACATTTTTAATGAAGTTGCTTCAATTTGTTCAAACCCTTAAATCTTTTTTTATGAATGCAGAGCCAGAAGGGTCACAACTCTCAAGTCTAGTCCCGGGCATCATAGGAAAGTATGTCCAAAAAAAGGCAGTTTGGGATTACTCTGAAAGACTGCATGCTCCCAGGTCTTACAGAAAGAAGTTACTATCAGAAAATTAAGAGAATTCCTTCCTTTCCTGAGGAATATGGGTCAGTGAAAGAGTAAAGTCAGGACCCTGAATTTTAGGAAAGCAAAATCCCAACTCTTCAAGGAGTTAGTCAGTAGGACTCCCTGGGAAACTGCCTTCTGGGACAAGGGAGCAGAACAGAGCTGGCAGAACTTTAAGGATGCTTTCCATAGAGTGCAAGAGCTCTTGATACCCAAGTGTAAGAAATCAGGAAAGGAAAGCAAGAGACCAACATGGATGAGTCAAGATCTGCTGGTCAAACTAAAGGGCAGGAGGGAAGTGCACAGGCAGTGGAAGCAGGGACAGGTATCCTGGGAAGAGTATAGGGATGCTGTCAGGAAGGCCAAGGCACAGCTGAAGTTGAACTTGGCAAGGGATGCAAAGAATAATAAGGGATTCTACAGGTATATCGGTCAGGTTGAAGAAAGTGTACCCCCCTCCAGCGAGCAAGACTGGCAAACTGGTAACAACGATGAGGAGAAGGCTGAGATGTTCAACAACTTCTTTGCCTCAGTCTTTGCTGGCAACATTTCTTCCCACTCTCTCGAGTGGATGGACCACAAGAAAGGGACTGAAGGAGTAAAGTCCCTCCCATGGTAAGAGAAGATCAGGTTCATGACCACCTGAGGAACCTGAACATACACAAATCTATAGGACCTGACGATTCCCAGAGTCCCAAGGGAAATGGCTGATGTCGCTGCCAAGCCACTTTCCATGATATTTGAAAAGTCATGGTAGTCAGGTAAAGTCCCTGGTGATGGAAAAAGGGAAACACTGCACCCATTTTTAAAAAGGTTAGCAAGTAGGACCTTGGGAACTACCGACCTGTCAGCCTCACCTCTGTGCCTGGGAAGATCATGGAACAGATCCTCCTAGAAGCTATGCTAAGGCACATGGAGAACAGGAAGGTGATTCAAGACAGCCAGCATGGCTTCACCAAGGGCAAGCCCTGCCTGACCAAACTTGTGGTCTTCTGTGATGGAGTGACTACATCAGTGGACAAGGGAAGAGCTATGGATGTCATCTATCTGGACATAAGGCCTTTGACATGGCCCCCCACAACATCCGTCTCTCTAAATTGGAGAGATATGGATTTGATGGGTGGATTCGGTGGGTGGGCTGTTCGGGGAAATGAGGAATTGGTTGGATGATTGCATCCAGAGGGTAGTGGTCAACAGCTCAATGTCTAGATGGAGGTCGGTGACAAGCAGTGACCCTCAGGGGTCCGTATTGAGAGCAGTACTGTTTAATATCTTCATCAGTGACATAGGTAGTGGGATCAAGTGCACCCTCAGCAAGTTTGCAGATGACATCAAGCTGAGTGGTGCAGTTGACATGCCTGAGGGACAGGATGCCATCCAGAGGGACCAGGACAAGCTCAAGAAGTGGGCCCATGTGAACCTCATAAGATTCAACAAGGCCAAGTGCAGGGTCCTGCACCTGGGTTAGGGCCACCCCTGGTATCAATACAGGCTGGAGGATGAAGGGATTGAGAGCAGCCCTGTGGAGAGTGACTTGGAGGTGCTGGTGGAAGAAAAGCTGGACATGAGCTGACAATGTGTGCTTGCAGCCCAGAAAACCAACTGTATTCTGGGCTGCATCAAAAGAAACATGGCCAGTAGGTCAAGGGAGGTAATTCTCCCCCTGTACTCCGCTCTGGTGAGACCCCCCTGCAGTGCTGCATCCAGCTCTGGGGTCCTCAGCACAGGAAAGACATGGACCTGTTGGAGTGGCTCCAGAGGAGGCCACAGAAATGATCCGAGGGCTGGAGCACCTCTCCTATGAAGAAAGGCTGGGGGAGTTGGGGTTATTTAGCCTGGAGAAGAGAAGGCTCCAGGAAGACCTTATTGCAGCCTTTCAGTACTTAAAGAGGGCTTATAAGAAAGATCGAGACAAACTTTTTAGCAGGGCCTGTTGCGATACAACAAGGGGTAATGATTTTAAACTAAAAGAGGGTAGAGTTAGACTAGATGTAAGGAAGAAATTTTTCACAATGACGGTGGTAAAACACTGGCACAGGTTCCCCAGAGAGGTGGTAGATGTCCCGTCCCTGGAAACATTCAAGGTAAGGCTGGACAGGGCTCTGAGCAACCTGATCTAGTTGAAGATGTCCCTGTTCATGACAGGAGGGTTGGACTAGATGACTTTCCAATCCAAACTATTCCATGATTCTTTCCTGTAAGGCTGCCTTTAGTGACAGGATTGTTTAAACAACCAGCAACGTAGGTGCATATGGCAGGATACCTACAGAAAATTAATGCTTTCGAATAATACCTGTAAACATACACCCTAGAAACCTCTCCAGAGGGATAAACTCATCAAGTCAGAAAAGGGAAAACGAACACATCATTTGTGTCCAAGCAAAGCAACTTGTGCTTCAAACTCCATAATTAGCAATGAGGCCAAAAGCTATCCTTAAAAACTGCGCCATGGATAATTTTGCATAGTGCATAATTTTCTAATAATTTATAGAATCAGTGCAAGAATTTGACAAAAACTTAATTGAAACAGTATCTGGTATAAATATATGTGTGCACATATGCATGAGTAGAGCAAAATATAAAGGTATGCACATAAATAGATATGTATTTCCAACTCACTGTTACTCCACAGCTGACAAAAGCAATTTCAGGATATAATATTGAAACCACTGACACCAAGACAACACGAAATAGCTGAAACACTATGTTTTATAAATACAGAGATTTATGTTCATACTAGAATAGCTCAGCTACATAAAAAGTAATAGCTGAAGAGAGCCATCCTGGAAAGCTGGGAAACATTTAAAAATGTGAACATCACGCCATTACACTTGGCTCACTTTCTTCTTCACGTGCATAGGGGTAGGGGCACGTGTAAGAATTCAAACTCTTTCTGCTCCAGCACAGGGATGCATTGCTCTGCTCCTACCAGGACACATCCCGTCATACAACCTTGTATTTGATCTATTAGGAACAATTAGCAAAATACTGTCCTACCAGCTAGGTTCAGATAACTCCCACTCATCTTACAAACAGCTTTTACATGATTTTAAAAATCAGAATTATGAAATCTTTGTCTTTGTGTTCTATTTCTAGAAACATGATTAGCAAAAATACCCTAAAGTTTTACAATTTGATTTCATGTGTAAGTCATGTAGGCATATGCCTATCATAAAAAGAAATGCAAACTTTGCTCAGTCTGAGGTTTTGTACCCTGTTTTAAGCAATCTAATTGGGCTGTACAGTAAGATTCAGGTACCTTTAGAGTGAAATTGGGTCCAGTTTTGAGATAATGCGTTTATACTTCATGATGATTCAATTTGATGAAGAAGAATCTATCACTATTCATAGATTGTTAGTACAAAATCAGATGAACACAGCTGGTTTTGCCTTGGTAAATTGAGATCCCTTTAAATCTCAAATACAAATCGATGCTTTGAGAATTACAATGGGAAGGTCTCAGCCCTCCTGTATTGATCCAAGACCCACAAATAAGCTTTCCAAAGACATATGGCACAAGTTTTGCAGAACTCAGCTAACCATTCTCCTAGAAGACATGTTATAATTTATTCCCCTGGCCCCAAAACATTTGTCTAGAGTAGCATGATTTCCTGAAATAATAATAAATTACTATTCTTTAGGTTAAAAGAGGGTTGCATGACTAGACAAATTTCCTGGGCCAATACTACAGCACACTAAAAAAGATTCTGGAAACTACACTTGAGTAGAAAGGTCCCTGTGACTACCTAGGAATGAAGCTGTCTCCCCATCTTCAGAGATACCTGTGCAAGAGCAAACAAAGCGAACTTCAAGGTGTTCTGCTCTGATTTTTGGTTTGGTTTTTTTGGGTTTTTTTTGTTTGTTTGTTTGTTTGGGGTGGGTTTTTTTTTTTTTTCCTTTAAGTTGGCTTCAACAGTTCTTAAATTACCTTGAATTTAATTTCTCTAAGCCACATTTAAGAAAAATTACCGTCTGTCACAGTTGGTTAATCAGGATCAGCATACTACAGCTCACTCACTTTTTATTAAAACAATAACCCTTCAGTAACTAAATCTTGTGGCATCTTTTCCATGAAAGTACAAACCATGCTTATCCCATAGGAGCTACTGACACCACTCACAAAAGTTAACTAACCTATAAACAAGCACACGGATGCTGGTTCATATAATGTTGCCACATCAATTTTATTACCTTATGCCCACACCACTTGTTTCTTTTTTATTTATTTAGTCTTTTGTGAAGCTCGGAAAACATTAACATATGATTCAGAGAAATGGCCACCCCATAAAGACGGGGAACTTTTAGAAAGTGGAGTTACCATAATAATATTAAGATTGCAAAAATAAATGCTCTGCTAGTGTCCATTTGGGAAATAAAACACTCAAGAAAAATCAGTGAGAAGAAAAAAATCCCTGCACACTACCGGATTAGCGCATATGAATCCAGAGAAACCTGAGTGTTGACTTAACCAAGCATGGCTAAAGCTGGAACAGTAGCAAGAAAAGAGATTGCCATTTTCTCAAAACTGTGAACAAAAGATCTAAACACCGGCAAAAAGCAATGAATCCTCTTCATTCACCAAAACCAACTAAGTGGTAACAAATTGTGAGTTTCCAGTTGGAGACAATTGGCCAGGAATAATTATGTGAGATGCTAAAGGCTGATTTAACTCTTTCTTCCACCCGTTTCTGTGAGGAATCAGAAGGGAGACTGTAGTAAGCGTTGCATGCTAGGACCCACGCCACGTTACAACCAATTTACTTTCTCACAGAGAAGTTCATCCTGCTGAGAGAGCAGGTTTCCATAGATAAAAGATGAGATCTCAAAACAAATTAAGACTACGTGAAGCATGCCTGCATTTTACTGTAGTAAATTCTGCAGAGCCTGCCTGTTGGCAGGGGTAAGATGTTATGACTTTAGCAGATAACAATCTGAGATATATTAAATGAAAGAGCTGAAGTTACTTAACCAAGCTCTGTACATTGGAAAGAACAATAGTGGATGTAGCCTTTTCTTCGTCTAACATTTCAATCCCTCATTATTTAATTTAATAACAACTTTGTGGGCAATTCAGTTGGTAGGCAGAAAAATCAATATAAAAGAAGTAGTACTATTTTACTTGGAGATGACGAAGATGTTTTTAAAAATCTTTTGTTTCAGATCATTATAACTAAAGCACTGGGGGAATATTCTACAAGTGTTCCGAGATACCGCTGGATTTCACATTTTAAATGTTACATTATCAGCTTCTAATAAACATTTAGCAAGGAGCACAGATAACAAGGATTTTTTAAAGAACTGTATTTTCTGAGTAATTTTGTTTATGAGCCAATTGTTTTGCATGCATCTGTTTGAAAGCACATTTTGTTTTGATCCATCCTTCTCAGCCTTGCAGATAGGAAGAAATGCTGAAATTATTTGCAAATGAGAATCATCATCTTCACATTCAGAGACTGTAGAGCAGGCAGAACAGAAATTGCTAATCCTAACAGAAATTGTTCAGCACAGGCATGTAATTAAATTTCTCACTGAAAGAAAAAAAAAAATCTTAGTATTTGAAACATGAGACACCTGAACTTAAAATTTTGGCCAAAAGCTAAATAAAGTCAGACCTCTAAATTATTTTCTGTATCATTGCATTGGCATGGATTTAGAGCTGCAGTGTTTCTGAAGACCTTGCTTTATTTCTTCTACTTATTTCTATCTCTTCTATAAGGGTGGTGACTGCCCTCCAACATAACTCAGGCACCTGCTTCCCTCTCAGACTCTGGTAGACTCATTCGCTCTTGGATTTAAAAATAGTCTATAAATCAATCATAGGTGCATTATTACACCGGATGTAATAATATAAAAATTGCAAGTTAATTATAATATAAAATAATATTATAATAATGTAATTATGAAATATTCAGAATGTATAATTCTGTAATAATATAATAATTGCAAGCTAAAATGCCTGGATAGAAAAAAAACTTGTTAAACCATCACCCTGCAAACCCTACCTGCACTACTAAAACCCAGTTCTTCCAAACCCACTTCTGACAGTATTACTTTCTTATCATCCTGTAGTACATAAGCAGGTGTTATTCACACCTCCAATTCATACAGGTGATTTATTAGGAGATATACTGAAATGTACTCACCAAGGGAGGATGGTGAATTTACTTTTTCCTGATTATAACCCATTCTTTAACAGCTCAGTAAATATTTTCCTCATCCCTTTAATACACATTTGAAGGATAAACAGCCCAAAGGAGGGAAATCAGTCAGATGAAAAAAGAAAGGCCGTGCAGGTTTCCATCAGATTAAGTATATATTTCAGTAGCAAATAAAACAGACTGCAAGAATCACCAAAAGAAGAATGCACAAATTTGGGGGAGATTCGGCTATTAGTCTGCTCACAACACAAGGCAAGCAATCTCTAAGCAGCCTCCTCACTAGACTCCAGGATATATATGTGCACATTCTATATATAAAAGGTTATAAATAAAAGAAGGGATTTGCTATTATTTTAGACAAGATAAAGTAGAACCTACCTTTGGTATTTATACAGTCTCACAGTATTTTAGCACTTAACATTTTTTCTCAGAGCACCGCTGCGAGACTTGGGAGCGCTGCTCTTGCAGGCATGTGTGCAGGGAAATGAAGCCCAGCCTTGGCTGCAGGGACATGTCCACAGGCATGGAATGGGAAGACTTAGAGCTGGGAACACCTCACTGAGGGACTCATAGACCAGGGAAAGGCATTTTCTTGCCACGTCTTGGGAAACAGGCTGTTACACCCGTCCTCCTCCTCTTTTTCGAGCCATAGACCTAGCATTTGCGTGCACACACACACACCCCCCAGAAAATCACAGCTTCTACCCACCACCCAAACTTAGCCCATTTCAAGAATTTTGTTTATTAATATAGATTAGCCACAGTAAACCAAATTTTAAACCAATCTTTTTGTTGAGCTTAACCACTTCTGAATCCTTCCTACAGGATCTATATTCACTATTCTCCACGAAGGCAAACCTGCCTCCTTTACACCCTGGCTGGATCAGCATACCTACTCTCTCATCCTCTTCTCCGTTTTTGTCCAAGTCTAACATCTTTTGAAGCCAATAGCATTTTGGTCTAAAAGGTAAATTAGATGTGGATATTGGCATCATCTTTCTTTCTATGCTAATTAAAAGTAATAACCAACTGCTACCTTAAAGAACTGTGGCAAATGTTTCGAAGTGGGGTTTTATTGATTCTTTATTCATTCCACCAAAGCCAGAAGATTTCTGATACACCACCAGGAGCAAAGAGCCACACCAAATCACTTGCTTGGTTGCAAGCTCCATCAGAATTTTATTTTCTCAGAGCATAAGAGCACTTTATAACACCTCAAAACCTTATATATGGACACATATATATATGGACACAGTAAACGTAAGCCTGGAAAACTCACATCAAACCCTCTGTCAGCCTCCACAAGTAGCAGCAGCACGCTTGAAATAAGAGCTCAGGTGTAAAGAACAGTTCTTGACCCTTGGGTCTAAGCAGATGAGCAACATCAACCTATCAATCACTCAAAATTTTTATCATCATCTACTCATATGCTTGCCATAAATCCCCACTGAATTCAACGCAGCAGTGCTGCTGGAAACATGAATCTGGAGTAAGTGCAGTCCCAAACCTGACCCACTCCTCAGCTGCCAGCCTGCTCGCTCAGTCCTTTTGCCCCATTTGCCCAAGATAATCTCATTTAAATAGACCATTGCAGAGGGTTAACGTAGCTCTTGTTACCTTCTGTGGGAATTTCAGCTCCAAAGTGTTTATAAGCTTAAAAAACAGAAGGCAAACAAGCCTAACATTCAAAACAGAGCTTGTAGCAGACAGTGGGATTTACCATGGGTATTAAGAAGATTGTGGTGTGCATATGCTAACACCGCGGCATGCAGCAAACATGCAGCCTCTATTCCCATCACAGCTACATCTAACCCTGCAGCACCGCAGAACTGGAAACTGCATCTCCCCTTGTTTCCTTTTTAGCGCCCATCACGGAAGAAGAATTGCAAGTTACTAAAATAATTTTTTTTTTTCTCCTATATTGGGTTGACATCTCAGTGTCAGAGATAAACCTTCCGCTCTCCAGATGATACACCCGCTCCCGCAGCACACGCTGCGGAGGGGGAAGGTGGCAGAGAGCCAGCTGGATCTCTCATCCTGACAACATATTTTTGCAGATTATGCAAAACCAGCAACATTTAGCTTTAGAGGAACATCACAGCTGTTCCCCTTACCCTGTCAATCCCAGTCTCAAACTTGCAACAGGTTTCATTTAGGAAGGGCCTAAAGTGCTCCAAAAGCAGTGCTTTCCACATGCACAGCCACGCACAAGCAATGGGAGAAGTTTAACAGCAACCCTTCAAGGACAGCACCAGCCCTACCAGCCAACAGAGATATCACAGGCTGCCAGCGAAGGAACCAGCACAGAACACTGACTTTTGTCATCACATTAGGTGCTTGTGCCAGATTTGCTTCTTGATGAATTACACAAAAAATACAGTATCAGGCAAGCTTCATTCATTCCTACTTGTGCAAAGGGATTGCTCAAAACCCAGAAGGCTCCTGCTTCGACCCAGAGGATGAAGTCAAGGAGTCCTTTGACCACAGCGGCACCTCCCTGGCTCTGGCCAAGCGAGGCTCCCAAAGAGCACTGGACCTCTCTGATGAGAGAAACCAGGCTGAAAAGCCTATTAACAGAGGCAGGGAGACTCAACGATGCACATTTAAGAGGATATTTTCATTTTAAAACAGGGGGGATCATTGCACTTGATAGTATTATAATGCTCCAGTCATCCATAACCTGTAAACTCTTTGGTTCGTGGCTCATTCTGGACCAAGTGCCTTCACATGATGCTAAAACTGGATTTTTGTCCATCACCGGGACGCTAATCTGCCTATTAATCCATTACTCCTAACAGCGGTACATAATGACTTTTCTAACATATTTCTAAAGTTCCATATGGGAAAAACTACTTTTGAAAAAACCTGAATATTAAGCCCATAAATAAAATTAAATCTGATGTCTTATTGCACAATAAACCAAATAGAGGTGAAGCTGAATGTGTAGGTGTGTTCAAAAGAAACAGGGACACAGCACAAAAAACAGCATTGAGAGTCTCAATGTATATCCAAACAGCCTTTAAAATAAAAAAAAAAAAAACAAAACTAAAAAGTTTGACCCAGCTGAACCCACTTCCTACAGAAACTTTCACCCTGTATAAAGCCTGCAGACCTTCCCAGACAAAAGAATGAAAGTCCCCACGCAATACTAAAAAAAAAGAAATTTATGTAAAAATCATACATAAAAGTTAAGTCACAGTCTCATTTTTCTTAAGTGTAAGCCTGTCATCTTACCTCAGCGCAGCTGCACACTATGATTTTATTTACACAAATTTGTGCAGAGGAAAGTGAGGCCAGGTCCTGCTGCGGTCCCTATGCTCCGCGCAGGGTTTCCAGCCATTCTTGCTGACACGGCTGAGCCTCCATGGCTCTCATTGATTTTTTTTTTTTTTTATTGCCCATTAGTGCCATTTCTAGATTTCTGAAACAAGCTGCGATGGGGTCCCAGGTTTATGGCACGCTACACAATACAGTGCTCAGCACTCATGAGGGACAAGAACATCAGAAGAGAGAGGACTGTATGGTTAAAACTATTAAACTGCAGCAAACCTTCGCTGATCTTTTCTCCCTTTTTCTTTACATTCTACCAAGAGACCTGTGAAAAAATAAGAGCTATTGAAAGACTGGAAAAGGTTGAAGGACTTGAAGCTTCATGGCAGAACTTTTCACTGAACTCCAGAACAAGACAGACAATTGCAGCCTCCTGTGTAAGTCTAGAAAAACGTGTGGTCACTCCAAAGCATTTGAATGATGTTTATTTCTCTAAAAAGAAGTTTATTCCATGCCTGATTATTAGTGGCAGCCAGTAGATAATGGTTGCTATAGAGTAACTGCTGATAAATCAGAATAACATCAGAAGAAAGGCAGAGTGACCATGGATGAGCTCTGCTCATATGATAGCCATGACACAGAGCAAGGTGGTACTTATGGGACACCCCATATCTTTTTGTAGGGACTTTTTAGTTACTGTTTAGGTTTGATCGTATTACTAATGACATGCCTGGGATGTGTTTGGAGGTACGACGAGACAGAGCTGTATTTGTCCATGCGTTTAAGCTAAATTTGTCATTCAACAGAATACATCAAACCTCATTCAATGGAAGTAAGGTTAGCTCCAAACATCAGAAATGTAATAGTTAAACTCCTTGAAGAGAGCAGACGTGATGGCTGTGAAATGAAGAAATACACGGGAGGAAGGGGGAGTCTGCACAAAGATTTGGTTTCACTTGCAAATTTGCAGGATTATTGATGTCCTCGGCTCCTGTGTACTTGAGGCAGAGAGTTGCCAACAGCCACGTTTGATGGGCAAGGGGAGTAATGAATTTCTTATCACAGAGAGACGTTATTTCTCGGATCTAATCTTCACTGATATTGGCAAAGAATTTTCATAGCCTCTTCATCTACTCATATTGAAGTCATAGTTTTAAAATAATACAGAAAGATTTTTATTAGAAGCTGTGAGGCAGGTTGTCAGCTCCAGTTTGCCCAGCAATGGACATGCAGGAAAGGTGGAGCTCAGAGCCAAACCTCATCCCATGCAGATGATGTCAAATACCTCCTACGAGGCACAGAAAGGCACAAGGCTAGAAATCTTGTGCTAAATAAACATGTCATCTCAACAACAGCAAGCATGAAACACTAGCCTGACTACCACACATTTCTAATACATGTCAATGTGTGTGGGAGTCTCAGTGCAATAATTTTCAAAGTGCTTTGTAGAGCTGATATCAAGCATTTTTGAGGAAATCTCTCCCCTTTATTTGTCAAACATAGCCAGGACTGAAACACCCCGCAAGGGGATTTGAAGGGTTAAATACTTGTTTCTGCTCAAATGCCTTGCAAAAGCATTTGAAGTGACTGTTGCATGAAAGGAATGGAGGTGGTCTTTTTTTTTTTATTGAGAGTTGTTAAAACTAAAAATTCACATATACTCTCACTTCCCTTTAGAGGTCTACTGGGGTTGGCTTATTCCTCTGCTTTGATATGCAAATGGACAGCTTGCTTTCCTGCAGGGGACACTGGACAGCGTCCAAGGAACACAGAGGAGATGTCCTGTCAGGAGAGCAGCCCAGCCGCCTCGAACAGTCCTTGGGCAGCACCGAGAGCCAAGCTTGTGTTTTGGCTTAAAAAATAAAATACCTTTGTTAATAGTTTTTTCTTCCAATATAAATGTTTATATATTTACCCTGCTAGTCATCTCTGCTGGCCAATAGCAAGAAAACAACAGTTTAGCTGTTCCTTTTCGGTCAGTGCGTTACTAAACTTGTATTCCTCTTTTGAAGATACTATTTATGCTGCCCTTCATCTATGTCATAGAATATAGGTTATTTACGTAGCATTTAAACCATTCAGCTGCAATGAACAGCCATATTTTTAAAAGTGTAATAAATGTATTTCTACCAGGCCGTTTTCTCATTATTTTTCTATCTGGCCCATTTTGTGGGGAAGATACAAGGAAAAGTACATTTTAGCTTCCATTTTCTGGTCCCTTTAAGTTCCACTCTTTCTCCCTTTCTTGTTTTTCTGCCTTTTCACTTGCATAATGGAGTACCTATAAAAAAAGATTAAATGGTACCATAAAGTTTTATTAATGCCTTACATCATTGATATCTTCTCTGTATTGATAGTTCCACTTCCATTATTGCTACTTAGGCATTTAATTAGTGATTCATACAGTATGTTGTAAACTACAGTATTAGCGTTAACCATCCATATAAAAGCCCCCATTATGTAAAAAACTCTTCCCAATATCGTAATTGGAGTATAGTTATCCACTTTAACTGACTTGAATTAGATTATTATAGATTAATTTATAAAAAGTTACTTGTAAAGGACATTGAAGATCATGGAATATTAAGAGTGGAACTTCATTACAATAAAATGGACTTCAAGAACAATGGCGCTGTCTGAGTTTTATATAAATCCATTACAATCTTCTTGTAATAGGAACAATAACTGTTTTATCTGGGAACTCAGTGATACTTAAGGATGGAAAGACAGACTGTTAAAAAGAAAGAAGTGTGCAGAATTAAAGGGAGGTTGTGCACTTAAATCCTGGATAAAGCAGTGAAGAGAAAATTTGCTCTTTGCAGAAGGAACTTGGGTAAGAGCATAAGATATAACATAGATGGCTAACATGGAAGAACCACATGGAAAACCATATTATTCAGAGCGTGAAGGCTAAATACTACAATAAATTAAGATTAATATGAACTCTGAGGAAACCATTGATCCAAAGGGAGTTATTCCATATTTATGTCACAGTAACCAAGAACAGAATTTGGGCCACCTCCCCAAAAAAGCTGTTCATATTTTTATCTGCCTTCTGTCTCCTACCACCACTACCTACATTATTCCACTCGACTCATGAAACAACATGGTCTGGAGCACAGCTTTGCTGACCTGGCAAATTTGCATCAAGTAAAGGAAATACTGAGCTTAAGCCACAGTTTGGCCCTGGTGTAAGGGAAGAAGTCCAAGTTCCCATAAATGGGACCTTCCTATGTGTAACCTCTATGTGCCATTGTAGCACTTCAAGCAAGCAGGAGGATGCAGAAGCTCTTTTCATGCCCCAGGTCTGTACTTTGTCCTTCATATCCAAGCCACCCACTCTTTGCCAAAGACAAGGGCAGATACCAGTCTGCTCTTTGCTACTGAGGGATCCCCCTTACTAAGGGGTTTCTCAGAAAATCAAGTCTTCCGACTTTATAGAGGCTTGGCACCGTCGAACAGCATTGAAGGATTTCAGCAAGCCCTTCAATTTTTGTGTCTGCATTTAACTGTAATCAGTCCAGGCTTCAGGATGCGCAGAGTAGTTTTTCCTCCGCAGTTTTGTCCTTTTCAGAATAACATCACTTTTTCTGACAGATAACATGTACAATAACATTCTCTCAAATTTCCCAAGTAAATTTTGTGTGGTTGAGTATTTGCCTGCCTTGCAAAGAGAGAGTCCTCCCCGTCTTTCAGATTTAATAGACAAAATGTGCTGCAGACTGCAATGTTTGGTCGGGGTTAGCAATATCATGCTTGCCACCTGTATATTTGCAGGGTCCCTGAATAACCATGCTGTAGTTCATCCGGGAGGCAGGAGCTCCAGAAATCATTTCACCGAGTTAATCAAACAGCCTATCTAGCCTCAGTACCACCTGTCGGGTACTATTTCACAGGCTGCGTCACTGGGAATAGTACAGTAACAGCGAGGCTAATGATGTTTAGAAAAGGCACAGAGCTGGCAAATACCACAGCTACAGGGTGATGAACCGCTCACCTCACGGGCAAGCTCAGGAGAACATCCCATGGTGGCACAAGCAGTGCTGACCTACACATCTGCACGCAAGCTCTCCAGCTCATCTTTGACACGTGCAATTCCTGTTGCTCATCTGTTGGACATCTCATCTTTCTAAGATTTTTCCACACATGCAGTTTTCTGCTTCTTTAGGGTTTTGGGGCTCTTATCCAGAACTTGCTTCAGACTTCTTAGATTCCCTCTGAAAAGTCCAACTCATCTGACTGTTTGAATTAAACCCTCTACATTTTCCTACCCTTTCTGATCATCACCCCTCTACTAACCCAGGGGTGAAGCTGTTGGTCAGCAGGAAACTTGATTCAGCATGCAGTTTGGTCTGAATGGGCCAAAAGCAGCCTATCAGGCTTGCCTCAACTCTCTGCACTGATTGCCCATAAAATACAGCATCAGGTCAGTGCCTTGACAGTAGCTTTTATCTGGCTTTGGACCACCATGCACCAAAAAAGATTTACATGTAAAGGATGCCCAATAATGAATCCTTTCTAGGTCTGTCTCTTGGGGGCATACAACTTCTTTGGGAGCTGCTTCAGGATGGTAGGTGATGGATGAAAGCTCCAAAAAAAGAAAATAAAATTCAGAGCTCAACGCTTCACAGTCAAAGTACCAGATACACATCATCTTCAACATCAAGCTGTATCACCACGCACAAAGAGAAAAACCTGCCAGGTCAGACCTCTGGGGTGTATGTACTGCTCTCACCATAGGAGCCACATTAGAGAAACAAAACCTACAGTTTGTAGGGTGTCAGATACAGAGGTTAATGCACAGCTGGAACAGGACCAAATAGAGTGCTAATAAGTACAGGGAAGAGAAGGGACCAGGCCAGAAGAGCACTAGTTGTTTCAGGCTACTCCAGAGCTATAATTAACAACATACGGTGTTCAACAGCTAATTTCCCTGCCCAACAGCCTACTCTCTCCTCCTGCCTTTTGTCTGGACTAACCAAAGGCCATTGCATCTCACAGTTAAGATCGCTTTTCCCAAGATGTCTTAAGCCACATGTATTTTTTCCATCTCTGATAACAGCTCTGAAAACAAAAGTTTTGTTTTTATTAAACTAATCTGAAATTCTTTCCCATTCCCAGCTCCCTTTTTGCTCTGCATTTCCCTTTCCCTTCCTTCAACTATTTCAAAACCATATATTTAAAAAAAAAATCTGAATGTCGTACAGAGAATACAATCTAACTCTGACTGCCTGTACTGTTTCTGCAGTCTCTCTCCAGCCATAAATTTTGTAGGAGAGCAATAGAATGCAAAACACATTAGCAGTAACGCACCGAAATCCCTGTGCTACAGGGTAAATAGGAAATGCAACAGCACATTTACAATTTTGGCCAGCGAAGTACCAGCACTATTCATTGATCTCATTAAAGACCAATCTACATTCAGGGAAGAATAAGATTGATGAGGAGTTAGACTCTTTAAACACACAAAAAAGTTACCAGCTACATGCATGTGTAAACAGCCCAAAGAGAGGCGCGAGAGTTTCTCTGCTACTTTAGCCTAATGGTAATAATCACACTATAATGTAAGCGTAGCCTCCTGTCATTGCAAGAATTGGATATGAATGTGCTCTGCCAATTCTGAATAACCAATGCACAGGTATTAGCAATACATTTAAATTTAATTTACTCTGGAAGTGTAATTCTTCATTTAATTCTTACTTTACCAGAAAAGGACGAGAGAAAAAAAAAAACTTTTGTTTAGATCTCTCTCTTCTTTTACCAAGCATAAACAGGTCTAAACTGCAGCATCTACACCCACACAAACTTCAGCCCAAGTGTTATGGGTGCCTCTTCCTGGGGACCTGAACCTTTATCCTGGGTCTGCCACAGCCCTTACCCCCCTTTGGAAAATGATTTTTGCCTATTTTCAAGTTTCCACAGCTGAAAAATGGGAATGAGAATACTTGCACAGCTTTGGAGACCAGAAACGTAAAGCAGTCCATTGGTGGAAGGTATTACTGTGTTGATGATGATGAAATAAGCTTTCATACATTGCTAAATTATTCAAGAACATCTACTACGGTTTCACCCCTGGCAATCCCAGAATGCATCTCAGTGCCATTACTCTGCAGGGAACAGCAGTGTTGAGTAAATGGCTATGAAACTCATATATTAACCTCACTTGGTGGCTGGAATATTCATTTCTTTGAGTCATTTTGAACAAGAAAAGAAAATCTTCACTCTTAGAAATCATCTTTAGCTGACACATTAAGGAGCAGGGCTGAACAAATAATTTCCAATGAATAATGTGATGAATTTATTTTCCTTTTCTCTGTCCCCAAGCAGACTGGGATTTCCTCAAATGTATTTGTTATTCAAATGTATTCAACAACTATCCTTCGCAGTGTTTTTCTTCTGTGTTTATTGTGCCTGAATGTGCACAATATCTTTCTTTCCTTTCGCTTCCATCTAGAGGGTGTCTGGTTTGGGGTTTTTGGGGGTAGGTGGTGGTGGAATGCTTTCATTAATCATCCAGGTGTATTTAAGGGATGAGAAAACATCAGATTTGCAATGACTTTACAGCAGATACAGTTACAACATACGATGGATGTGTGTGACTATGGCAAACGCCCTGCCCAGACCTAGCTGGTGTATTAACCAGGGTGTTGCTCGGGATTTTTGCAGTGCCCTTGGTGGCTGGCATATAAAGGAGCAGGCGAGACATGATGCGTGTCAAACATGCCGTCCACGAGCTGTTACTCACATATAATCTAACATGCAGCATTTCAGCAGAGCTCTGCAACTCCAACTACCAAAGCACAGACTCTGTGACAGAAGGAGAGGAACTGCTGAGGATTTTTTTCGCAGTTTGGACAGCCTCTTAATGTGTTAAGAGAGACATCTTGTCAAGGATATTTTCAGTTTTGTCGTTCTCTTTATTCCAAGCTACGGGGTTGGCACATTTTGGAGCCATCCTAATGTACTAGCAAAAATACGGCCTTGGCTGTTATCCTTAACTCTGCTGTAAACCTGGCACAGGATACTTCCTTTTTCCTGCTGTAAGTTTTCCTCTATAAAAGGTGGATTATATCACTTTTTGAGATATCTTTCAAGACCCCCTGACCCAGGTATTACGGTCATTTAGAGATACGGAGTTAGCTAAAGGAAAGAGTTCCCAGCAATGAGTGCCCAGAAATGTATTTCTCGAGTTCAGTGAGTAAATCAAAGCCATATCTTGTACACTCATGCTTAAAACAAAGTTGAGCACATAGTGCACACATTAGCTGACTTTAGTACCCTCTGACATTTCCCATGGCAGTTCCTTTCTGTGCCAAGAGATATCTGAAGTACGGTCTTACATATTTTTTTTACCATGGGTTGGCTACTGAAGAGACTGGCTATACAAAGGGAAATAAAACAGGTAATCAATAAGCTGGGATTGTGATATATTAACAGGCATCCCCAATCATTAGCAGAGAATTACCCATTAACAGATTAATAAGCAAAAAACAACTAGACAAAATATGTCATTATTGCTCGTAAAGCAGTGGGGTTTTTTTCGTACAGCTTCACTCAAAATAAGGCAGTCAAATTTCAACATAAACTTAGAGGTCATTTCTCACAGAAAGCTGCTTCTGCTTTTAATTAAGTCAGCAAAGAGTCTCAAGAGCCACCCCTACCAGAACCTCTCAGTGGCCAAAATTACCTCTTTGGCAACTGAAATCGAAATAATTCAATTATTTATCTGAAATAATGATATTTCAGGCAATTGCTGGGCCACGCTCAATGCAGTCTCCCTTCTCCAAGTGTTGCAAGAAAGGCCAGACCTGGTGCTGAAATAAAGGCTTGCACCAACTGCGGTGAGTGCCAGGTCTGGGTCTGCGAAAACAGGCACTTCGTAAAAGCTATGCCAACATTTTATTTCTCTTTCTGACCCTCCTTTCCTTTCATTTCTTTAAAGTTTTATGCCATCAGTCAAATTTAACCACATGGTTTTGGCTTTCATCAACGCACTTATAACGAAGAAGCCACCCAGAAATATTTGGGGGGCTCAGAACCGGTATTATTGCCATGCGCTCCCTCCTTAATGAGCGACCAATGCCCATGTAAGCAACCTAATTATAGTTTTTTAAATAAATTTTTGAAAAAATTTTTTCCTTATTTCAATAAGCAGAAACTTAAAAGTGAATCCTTTCTGCTTTCCTTCCCAGTCTCCACATCTCCAAAAGCCCGGGGAGCGGGAAGGAAACGTTTCTTTCAGTAAGATACTTGTTCCCCCTCGCCTTTGAATTCTTAAAAGAAGAATATTGTTTCATACTTTTCCAAAGCTGCTCTCCCTTCCCCGACTCTCACCTTACCTTCTCTTCCTCCCTTTTCTTGATGACTATTTTCTTTCTTCCTCACTGTTTTTCTTTCTTCTCGTCTTCTCCTAGCTCTGCTCCTCTTGTTTCACCATCTGGTTCCATTCTCCTTATCGGTCTCCTTCCCTCTGCTTCAACCCTCATTTTCCCCCCGCTTACACCTTCCCCATCTTTGTTTCTCCTCGCCTTTCCACTCACTCCTTTCCTGTCCTATTTTCCCCAAGGTTTTCAAAGCGAAACACAGCTAGGGCCGGTTTTCCCTTCCTGCCTGCTACTAATGGAGCATTTCATGAATTCTCACTTCTGGTGGTGGCTTTGCAACTTTCTAGCTTACTGTTAAACAAGACAGGGACAGCACCAGACAAATGCACCACTGAAAAGCCAACCAGCCTCAGCCAGAAAATTATCCTAGAGGATGAAAGTCAGTTCCCACTTTTTTTTTTTAACACTTGCTTTTTTAAATTTCTTTCCCATTTTCTGTGCTTCTTGAAGATGCGAGTTGGACTTTAATATACAGTTAAAAAAATCTTATCGTGAACCTTTGTACATATTCAATGCTGAAGCAACAAGTAACTAAATTGGTAGCCTTTTTGTTTTCTTATCGTGCGAATCTATTCCTGAATGCTAACAAGCAGGTCTTTATATACTTTGTCCACTTGATAATAGACTAATAATCTTATCATGATGTTTTCTTGAACTTGAACTAGGTGTACAAAGTTAAGGCTGGAAATATGGGAAATTACTAAATTATATAACATTGCAGAGATATTACAAGGAATTTCTTATATTTCACAGCGAAATATTGCCAATTATTGTAGCTGTCAATTTAACAATAGGCTTATTCACTATGGTGTTTGATTAATGTGAAATTATTCAGTTGGCTACCTTGTAGTTGGCCTATTTTTGTGTCCAATTAGTATGCTAATAATGGTAATTATGTTCTATACTGCATGTCTCATCACCTAGAGGGTTTTTAAAATGATAAAATAATGAGAATAAACAAGCTGATGCTGACATTCACTGGGCCATTCTAATTACTTACTGAGAGCACACTAGGGAATCAACACTCAACCAAAGAAAATGATTCTTGCTTACTTTGTTAAAACTACTCTTTTCAAAGAGCATTAACAGTTTGCTGCTGTTTTCTTTATTACAAGGGACTGCACTATTTTGCTTTTTATTTGCCCTGTTAATATACAGTAGCAGGAAAAGAAAAAAAAAGATAATCAAATTATGTTTGACTGAAGCGATAACTGTTTGCAGGGGGTGTCAGAAAAAACAAATATCTGTAATTGCTGAATTATACACCTTTGTAATGGCTACCATTTATTTCTTCACTGCGTGATAAACATACCATCACCTTTCTCACCAAGAGAACGCAGTGGTTTTTTCAGCATGCTGGCATTGCTGTGTGATGGAAAACTGCCAGCTATATACCCTAGGGTGGGCTTCCCTCGCCGGCGCTGCCAGCATCCGTACCCACAGCCAGTGTGCAGTGCTGGGTCTGCTCTTTCCCTCCCATCCCCTTCCCCACACTTACAGACCCCTGGGGTTTGTGGTTTTGGGGTTTTTTTTGGTTTTTCTGGTTTGTTTTTTTTTTTTTTCGTTTTTTTGTTTTTTTTTGTTTGTTTGTTTTTTGCCCTGAGCACTAGATGTTTGTAAAGATTATGTCCTACAAAACCTACTTTCTGATAAAAGCTTTCGTGACGCGTAAGGGGCATGATCGTAATCAATAAATATAGCGCACACACTTGTTTATACTAGCAGCCAGTTTTAAAACAATGCCTGGCATCTGTGTGTAAACATGCAGACACCAGGAATATATACACAGGGTTTGAAACACCATGTATTTCTTAGTCCTCCCTTATTCAGCACTAACAGTATGTCTACTCACTGACTGCTTCAGAAAAGTTCGCCGAGGACGGGACTCGGACATTTGTTGCACAAATACCGGAATAGAGAGTCAGGATTTTCCAGTTTCAGCATAAAGAAAAACAGAGTCAGGTATGGAGGGTAAAACTGAGCAGAGTACATGGGAATTTTGAATCCTTTATGTATCAATTCAGGATTTATGCACAGCTTCAAAATTTTTTTAAAGAATGAAAAGTTGGGTGATAACTGTCATAATAAAGAAAAAAAAGTTATTTGAAAAGTTATTATCCCAGGTAAAAGGGAAGCTGTGTGAAAACTTAGGATAGTCAGAGGAATGCAAGGAAGTTGCAGACCTGAGGCAGACAGACAGACACCAGTTTGTTAGGTACGTCCTAACCCTCAAATTAATTGATTGTGCAGAAGATGGATGCTGAAATACCTCCAAGGTTTGGGATCCAGGCTGCCTTGGGAAGCCTGTTTAAAACTATGAGCTGTGATTAAAAGGGTTGTTTTAATGTAAATCCCTGCAAAGACAATATAAAGAAAAATATAACTATTTATTTTATATATATATAATATTAATAAGTTTTAAGCCAATCCATCATTAAGCCAAGCTGGGGCAGTGGTTGTAAGCACTGTTTGCCCACACGGAGCAGGGGCTGGTTTTAATAAAGGATGTAATACGTGACATGTTAACAGGGAGTCATTTGTGCACCATATATTGGTTACTCCTTTCCTATCATTTTGAATTATGTCTCAATACATCCTACTTGTTAAAATAACTAACTACTAGCAAACAAAAAGTTACTATAATCTAGGAAAAATGACAAAAAATGATTGAGAGATAAGGTATTCCAAAATACATTTTCTTTGCAGGATGCCAGCTATATGGTCAACTTAAAAATATAGTTGCAGTGCTAAACAGAAAACCTTTGGATGTGCCTGCTCTCCCTCCCCACCTTCTCCCAACCCAACAGGAAAATTATACCCTCGTCTCATTGAATACGAGTTAATTTTTTTTTTTTTTTTAGTGAATAATCTCAAATGTTTATTTTCCACCCCACTGTACCGGTGTTTATGCAGAAAGGCTGTATGCAGCCAGGAGTGTGTTTGAAGAGTCGCAGGAACATTTTGAACTGCTGTTTGAATTCTGCAGCGTTCTCACAGATACGGAAAATCTTCCTGACAGTTGCTAATTATTTTGGGCATGATGTTTTACTTCAGAATGGCAAGCTAATGAAGAAAAGGGAAACTCTGCAAATTTATTTGAAATCAGTGGCTATTCGTGCCTTTTGTCCATTAGGGAGATTACCAGCAGTATTTATGCCACAACTGCTAAAGAATTATCACTTTAATCAGTTCTTGAGAGAGAGAAATTCAGAGCGACAGCTTCACTCTGAGGTATGTTGAAAGTGCCTAGCACAGAGTTTAAGAGAGTCACGAATGCCTAAGATAAATGCAGCAGCCTCAGGGACAAATATATTCCATAATCTTAAACTGTTTTTAAAAGCAAGACTGAATGAGCAAGAAGGTAATTTTAAAGCAAAACTGGTAGCCCGGGAGCTAATAATTAACTGCTGTACAAAGGTGATCTGGATCAACTCATCTGTAAATCCTGTAACTTTTAGTAAGAGAAGAGTTGTTATAAATGACAAATTATGCCAAGCTGCATATACCTTCTACTTGATGATAACCTCAGCAATTAACACCTCACAGTAAATTCTAGGATATCTTTGATTTAGCGTGCAATTTAATGCAATATACATCATTAGCTTTGTGAGCTTTTGCCAAATTAATTAGCCATTAGGAAGCACAAATAAGTACATTCAAGGAATAATAAATATAAATATGTGCATTTTTATATAATGCTTATAGATATACATTATTTATACAAATATTCTTACAGTATGTACATCTTTGAGGAATGGGGAGAAGATCACAAAAAAGGAAAATCTTGCTCTTAACTTGTCAAAATCTCAAGGTTTCATTGAAAATGTGAACTATTATTGATTTGTAGGTATATTGAATTATTGTTCAATGTCATCCAAAGCCACAATACTAGAGAGGTGGTTGCTTTTATAGATACAGTTAGGTTGGAATCTGATAAAAAAAACTGCAGAAAATGTGAACTTAGTAGTTCTGATACTTCAGATCTTAGCAACTACAAACCCAAAGATTGTTTTGCAAAATCCAGGTTGCTGTCTTGATATTGGCTGCTGCTGTAACTTAGGGGGTTTCTAATGCTAGCTAGCAAAAGTAGTTGGTATTTCTCACGGCTGCGTTACTGATCATTATTTGTTGAAATTTTGCAGAGGGAAGGGGAAAACTGCTTGTTTTTTCTTGTACCATGAGAGACCTAGGGGAAAAAAAAAAATATTTTTCTCTTGCTGTTTTCCGAGTGCTGCCTGATGATTTACCTAGGAGGCATATTTTCCTTTTGTTACTCAAGGGTGAGGTTTGGGGGTTTCTTTTATTACTTATTTAAATTTGCAATGTTATTCTCTGTTGAATTGCTGAGTACTTTTGCAACTAAGATAAGCACCTACATGTCTTTCTGCAAGTTTGCTCCTGGTTAACAATTTCTCCTAAGTAAAAACTTCGCAGTTTTGGGGCAGGGGGAAGTTCAGAAAACTACATAAATCCAGGTAGACTTTTCTAGCAAGTCAGTCAACCTGAAGTTTCTTTGTAGCTGGCCCAACAAAGCTTGGGAGAAGACACCTACAGACTGATACAGTGAGGCGCTTCCCCTCGCTGCTGAGCATTTGCCAACAGCCGATGGCTGTTTTAAATGATCAAACAATTTAACTAATGCTTTCCAGAAAAAGGTATCCTGAAGGTTAGAGACACCCGACTTACGCAAACAGCTACCTGAGCAATACCGGGCTCTCCCATCGCTTTCTCGGTAAAGCCCCACTGTCACACATCTAGAAGTCCATTCTCTTTAGGAGAACTATTTTGGGTTGAATTAACCTTTCTTGCTGGTATTGAACATCTCTGTAAGAGACATGGGAAAACACCTGAATTCAAACACCCTCTCAGCTTCCCTAAATTGAACAGAGGCATTGCAACAGAGAGATGAGTGCTACGTAGCAAGCAGGAGACAATATTTCTTCTGGGTCTTCTGCTCCCCTTCTGCGCATACAGAGACTAAAAATCAAGAGCAGAGATAAGCTGGGTTGTTTTATTTTTATCAGAATTTGGACAGAGCAGGACAATGAAGTACAGAAGTAGCTACGTGTCCCTCATCCTCTACAACCGCTATCACAAACTGCAGTCAGTCACTCAGCCATGTATATTTTATGCCATTTTAAGCCTCTTGTGTATTTTTGCGCTCTAACATCTGATTTCCCAGCACATGACATCTGCAAGAAGTGGAATAGATAAGTATCTTCCACCAAAACATAGTTCAGTGACTTCATTTACATATTCGGCAATGGGAACATTGCAATTCCTAAATCTCACAACCATCTCTCTGGGATCAAAGGCTGCTTCTGCTGTGGCAGCACTTTTTGGATGCGGAGCAATTCCTTCCTGAACTCAGGCTCTCTCTCCTTCCCTTCCCAAGATCAGCCACAGCAGCGTAATCGAAAAGGCAGTGCAGAAACAAATAAATTACACAGAAGCCATTAATTAAATAGGCTAATTAAACAAGCCAACTTTGGATGTTTCCTTGTGCAAGAGTAATGCAAACATCAGAGCGTTATGTTCTTTCTCAGGGTTGCTGCTTTTAGAACTGTAATTAAATCATAAAACTTACTTTTGTATATGTATTAATGTATAAATTCATTCCTGATTTGTCTGCACCTATACTCAAAATCACTTCAAAATGCACAGCATATTACAGTTAATCACTTCATTATTAGCTAGCGTTGGGGTTTTTTTCAAGTGTGAAGAAGGTAATGCACTAAAAGTAACATTTTCAATGCATGTCAAAGGCTTAAGCTCCCAGCCTCCATTGATATCTCTTTGTTATTAAGCTACTGGACTTATCCAACAGGATTTACTTTAAACAGCTTGGACATAATTCTTAGACACTTTTGCAACAACCCAGTGATCAGGAAGGTTTGGGCACATTTAGGGGCTGCCACCAACCGAGTCACTGGGTTTCTCACTGCTGCACCACACCAGCAGTAGAGAAGCAGGCTCAGAGCTATATTGTTTAATTCCCCCTTCCCTGGTGATGGTGTTGGGGGATGCCCCAGGGGACAAGGCTCCAGGCTGACCAAGTGGCTGTTTTCAAACCCAGGTCTGCAGTCTCTTTGGGCCACCACATCAGTAAAACCACACAAGGGACATTGGTCTCTCCCAGTCGTAGGTTATAGACTGGTACCCTGTATTAGAGTACTAAATCCAGCACATGCATTTTTCCTTTTCTGTAGGCATAACACACAGTTGCGGACCCATTTCATCCCACCTCAAACAGCTTCCCTGTTCTTTGCTTGACCAAACATCTCATGTGTGCATTTACAGCTGTGTGAAGTCACTCCAAAAGTGGTAGAAGGTAAATACTGGGAGATTAACCATTTAACAACCAATGATCTACACCCACAGGCTCAGGGCAAAAGCCTTGACAAGGAAACTAGATAGAGTACAGTTTAGGTTTTATTTTTACTTTCTTGTTTTTAAGACCCTTCTCTTTCCTTGCATGTTTCATCTTGGTTTTAGCTTGCAGGGAAGCGTTTGTTTGATTAGGAAGTCTCCCATACCTCTGCTCAGCCCTGAAACCCAAATACTCTCCCCTCTCCCCCCCTCCCCCAAATCTGCGGTAATTAATTACATAGTTAAAACACAACTGCCACTCCTTTGCTGGAAACAATCAGCAATTTCTGCTACCCAGCGCTACTCATATGCATTACTTCAATGCCAAAAGCTCAAACCTATTCTTGGCTGGGAATCGGCTTGCCGGGGGAAGCGCCAGTCCCTGCAGCATACCGTGCCTCCCTGCCAAAGTAATTGGGGCCAAGCAGGGAGTACCCAGGCACTCGGAAGCCCGGGTCTGCACATACCACTGGAAATAGAAAATAAAATGTTGCAGCCATTAGCGAGTTGTCATTAATTGTTCTCCTGGTGAATGAATGAATGAATGAATATCTTTGAGGGAAGAATTCCCATCTTCTCCCAGTAATAATTATTTCTGCCTGCCTGACAAGACATCTCAAACCAGGAAATTCACACAGAAGGAAACAAATCCCTGTTTTATTTTGAGTCTTGTTTAGGCTTGTATGGCACTTGAAGTATGTGCCATGGAAGTGGGTTAAATGAGAACTGCCAGCAGTTTTATTCCCTGGCAATTATTTCTCATGCACAGCCCTTCTAGCACATGATAAGCACTTGGATAAAGCCCTTTCTCCATAACAAGAAAAACATTCACAGCACTGACAGCCCTCAGACCTCTACAAACACTCCCTGCCCAATCTAAAGCAATCTTAAATTGAACAAGCAATCATACAGCAACACAGGAAAAAAAAAACCATACACAGCAGTTTAACCCTAACAATTTTAATAACCAACAACAATTTTCCCCCCTCGGTTTTATATGGAAGGTATTTGTAACCTCCAACTTACAAGCAAGATAAAGACCTTTTTTGGGTTGGGATTATTTAATTGTAGTTTATTAAATGGAAATTTCAGACTTTGGGTAACTTTCTTGGAAGATGCTAATTATGATGATTAAGAATGATACCCATGGCTGCAGCTGACCTTGCACACTGGTTATCCATGGACTGTCTCTATTAGCACAGCAAAGAGATCTACACGTAGCATCCTAGACAGGTTGTTTCCTCCAACAAACAGAAAACACCAACTGCTAATATATGCCAGTAACGTAAAAGCTCTGTGAAATGATGGGGACAGACACTCTCCTAAATATTTTACCCTAAAAAAGCCAAATAGCAGGTGGAACTTCATGGCGCAGAAGTGCCAAGTCTCACCTGTGACCATGGGCTGGGGCAACCAGAAAGATGTTATCATTGCTGAGCTGCTGTAAGCTGGTCTTCCAGTGAGCCACCGGCCAGGCTGCACACAACGAAGGGCGTCTAGCATATGTCTGAAGGACGTATGTTTACAGCTATATTGAATATTGATCTATGCATACTCCACTGGCAATAAACTCCGTAATACATAGTTGAAAATTCTAACTCATACATCCTTACCGTGAAGGCTCAAGGACAGCGGGAGGCCTGATTGCCTCTGTATACGCGAAATTTCTTCATGTGCATCTTGAAGGAATTAAACAGGGTGCGATATACGATCTGCCCAGAGGAGGGAAAAGCAAAGAGCAATTCCGCAGGTCATTAAAAGCTATAATAGGAACTATTGTGTGTTGTGCTATGTATCCCCAAAATTTGAAGTGGATATGCAAATACGAATTTTTTTTTAAATTAATCACTCATTCTGAAAAGCGTTTTAAGAACTACCTCAAGAAAAAGCATTTTTTTTTTTAAAAAAACATATAAAAGACTACCAAAAGGAAAGAAATGTTAAGTGTTTTGACTTGCAAGTTTATGAAGAGACCACCACAGTTGTGTATTGATGTACAGGAAGCCTAAAGGAAATCAGAGAGTCTTTTATACCAGTTAATGCCACTATAGTTCAGAAGTTACTGTATAACTAACTCTTCCTAGCTGCCATTTCTTCGCCCTGTGAATCAGTACTAATAAATGACAAGAACAGGAGTGACCAACTTCCATCTCTTATCAAAGGGTAATGGATGTGGTGCCTCAGGTGTCACTGTGATGCTATTTTTCATCAAAAATAGCAAATTATGTAAAGTCCTGTAAAAGTGCTTCTTCCTGCAGGGGGTTTTATACCTGAAAAGGTTGAAGATCCTGAAACTCTTGAGAGCCCTTGCAAGTAAATTAAGACATTTGTTTCCATACTGACAAACTCCAGTCATGATTTACATACTTTTCCAGCAAAAGGAAGAAAAAAGACTTTATTTTCTTTCCAGTCCCCACTGCAGCATCCCTTGTACCTTAATACCAATTGCACATCCACAAAAGCACAAGGCAGGACCCCAGGAATGAGACTAGTTAGAAAAAACCTTGAGATTTCTTGAATTGCTTCCTTTTCTCTGTGAGTCTTGCAGGAAACAACATAGAATACACCAAAAATACACACACACACAAAGGGGATCCCTGCTGACTTGTGTTTCAAATTCATACACTACCTACATAACCCCATCACCACTGAATTCAGTTGCCACTAAATTAGTCAAAATTACAATGTCCCAAAACCACTACATCCAGCCCCTTTCAATTAATATAGGAGACTACATGTCCCTTCCTCACAAAAAAGTTCATGTTCCCCCTCAATGATAATTTACACCTATGACTATATTGTTCCCTCATTTATGATCTGCCCAAATAATTCTGCTTTTGCACATTAACCCCATCAGCTTTACAAGTAATACCAGAACCACCCAAGTCAGATGTGCCTCTCCTAATCCCCATTTGCTTCTGACCCTGCATATCCAGCTCCCTAAGGAATCACCATCCTCCACCACAAAGCATCTCTACCAAAACCAAGGTCCACCATCAGCAGCCCCTTCCCTGGCTTTTGCAGTTCAACAGCAGAGGGGACAGCACCAGCAGAAGAACTTGGACCTTTGCCTCATTTTCTAGCCCTTGCAAAGGCAGCAGCAAGAGAGGCAAGAGCTTTTCTTGTCTTGACAAGCTCAAGTAGGTCTGCCTTTTCCCAGCCTTGGAGTACAAGGCTGGCTAGAGGCTGAGGAGCAAAGGAGACCCTCTTATGGCAGTACACAGACGGAAATTTTACATAATGTCCACTTTCTCATGCCAATGGAGACTGGCTGGCCACTGCCAAGAAACCACGCTTCTGATCAGACAGGATTTACTCCAGAACCCACAAGTCAGAAAACAATAGTGGTCCATGCAAAAAGCTCACAGAGGCAGCAGACTTGCCTGGAGAAGATAGCACTGGTCTGTTCATCATCCACATCTCTTCTTGCAATTCTGTCCCAGCTTCAGAGAACACACTGCTTTTCTTTGCTCTCCCCTCTGACAGTGCCCTGTCCTCTTCCCAGCTGAATCCAATCCCCTGCTCAGCTCTTCTTACTCCCCCATGCTACCCCTTTCTTCTCCCCCAAATCTAATCAGGTACCTACATCACAGAATCAGGAGCTGAATGACTTCCCCAAGCCAGCCAGCCAGATTAGGCTATCAGCATGAGACGTACAACCTCCAAGTCGTATTTCCAATACTTTAGATGAAACACTGGCTTTTGAACAAGGAAGGAAAAGAGGCAGAAGCCAACATGAATTCTCATACATCCAAAACAGGGTGCAAGTGAAACCTACAGACTAATTAAACATTTCCTCCAACACCTCCACTAAATGCTGTAGGTAAAACACTCTTGGGAGATTGCTTCATCTTTCTTGGTCACCTCCCAGAGCGTTTCCCCTTGACAGAAGTTGAAAACAGGCTCTCCAGCCCCACTGCTCTAAGGAGCAGGACCTGGATGCTCCCAGCATTGCTCTGTAGCTGCAGGATGGGTGCAGCGGTGACGCCACATTTGGGGTCTGCTTGAGTCCACTGGCACTTTAGCCTGTGGGATCTGAACAAGCAGCACTTAACAGACAGGCTAACACCCCAAATCCACACGAACTATAGTCAAATATACACAAAGACATTTAATACTACGGCAAACTTAGTTTAACAATGGCGCAGGTTTTATTTTCCCTTCCTAAATTAGACTCCTTAGAGCCAGCCTTGCAAACTGACATGCACTTTCTGGGCATGACAGCTGTGCCCTGACAGTTTATTTCCTCTGTTTAAGCCTAGGAGAACAGTGCTCCAGAACTGAAGCCAAGCAAATTATTACCTACAAAAATAGAGTTACAGAATTATTGCAATTAGGTATATAAAATGAGGGGGGGGAAAGCATATTGAAATCAAAACATAATGGTAATACTTAAATAACCTTTTAAATTGAACACGGACAAAACATGCAGGGCAAGTCCAATAACTAGCTTTTAATCTCACCACCTATCTGGAAAATAGAAACAAACTTGTTTCTGTAAGACTTAACGTTTCTCTGAAATTATCACCCTAAAAATATTCCATCACCGCCACTCTGCTTACCGACACATGATGAACAAACATATCGAAAATATGTATTATGTACATGAACTTAAACATATGAAGGAAAAGAAAAAAGGAGCAGAAAAAGACAAATAAAGCAGAAGAGACTCAAACACTTTGATGTTTTGCATTCAGCTGCAGTGAGCGATGGGTGAATGAGCAGGGAACCAGACACCCAGTTCTGTTACATTAATATTAAACTTGTTCTACTAGAAAACACACACAACATGAAAACCCTTCATTTTAATTAGCTCTTATGACATTGCAAAAGGTTTAAACTTGAACAATGCCTTGTCCTTCGTCATTTGTGGTCCGCATCCTACGAGTCACAGAAATAGTTCAGCGAAGCAGCCAAGGAAGAAGAGCTGGGGACAACCCCAGGAGCCACACTGGCCTCCACGTTCTTATGTTTATTGACAGCTCTGACAAATTTAATATTCCCTGTCTTTCTCCATTGTTCTACTTGCACATTTCTTCGCTGCTTTTAACACAATTCACAAACGGACTTCTTGGTATTTTGGCTTTTGGTCAGTCAGAGGATGAGAGATGCCATGAGCTTGGCACGGCCACAGCAAAGCTTGAAGTTTTTGAAGCAGAATGTCAAAAATATGACTTTACAGGGAACAGAATCCGTTCTGGGGAGGATATAAGCAACTAACCACTAAGTCACACCCTCCTGCCTTTTCTGAGAAACTATGAAAAAGAGAGGAGAAAAACAAATGCTGGGAAAAGCATGCAGAAAAACAGGATGCCTAATTCTTTCCTTAAACCACTGTGTTTAGGTTCAGGTCAGCCTCCAATGGCAGTACACGATGATGGAACAAGTTGACCTTCTCTGGCATAGACATGATTTCTCAAGCAAATTAACCTTTTTCTCACCTACAGACAGAACAACAAAAACAAAACAAACAACCCATAAATCAACCAGTAAACCTGTTATTTTAGAAAAGACAGAGTAGTGAAGTAAATTCTTCCAATATGCCCTTACATCATTCATACAGACAGAAAAACAATTACAAAGCAAATCAGATCCTTTCTTTAATTGATTGCACTCAGAAGTTCTTTCCTCAAGAAAAAAAGTTGCCAAAAAAAAAAAAACAACCAGCATTTCAATTGCGGGCATCCGTGAAAACGTAACTGCCTCTAGAACATTGTTTTTCTTTCCAGCAATCTCTACACTACAGGAAATCTTAAAATGGTCTTTGCGAATCCTTTCCAAAATGAGGCTTCTAGATACTGCTTTAGATTATTACACACACACACGAGATCATTAAAAATGCAACCCGTATTTAGGGATGGGGGGTGGGGTTTTAGGGGGTTGGTTTTTTATTATTTTAAGTGTCCTTTTTTAGCAGAAAGCGGAAGACACATGCAACTTGCAATACACCTCTTCATGCCAAGAAACAGATTCCAAGCAACAGAGCTCGAGTGCAGGTAGGAAATCCACTCTGGGCTTTGGAAAGGAGAGCTAGAGGAAAGGAACAGGTTAAAAATCAAAATCGTCCTGTCACTTCCATGATCAACCTCGGCCATGCCCTAGTAAGTGGCACTGAGCTTCAGCAGGAGCTGGACAGGAGATCCTACTCCATAGTGATGAGCTTCAGCAGGAGCTGGGTAGGAGATCTTACTCCACTGTGACGACAGCTCCGAAACCCAGGTGGACACAGACTAACTGAAGCAAAACCCAATTAAAACCATGGGAAGCCTCAGTTTTCCACATTTAGCATAAAAAACAAAGTCAACCCATGCTGCTGATGAGCCTTGTACTTGTTCAGTTTTGAACAATGCATTAATTCAAAGCTTTTGTGCCTAAACCTTAGTCTGGCGAGTTCAGATCCAGCTTTCAGCATAGTCTCCCTCACTAAACAGCTGTCACACACTGTCCCAGCCTCTCAGTCCAAAGACCATTGAAAATATCCTCACACGCACTGACAAAAAAAGGCTTCGATACACATTTGAACCTACACAGCACTCCTCTCAGCTCCTTCTTGCAGGTTTTCCTGGAGGAAACCGCCACGCCTTAAAGCAAACTTGACCTGTCACACCACCCACACTCCCATGTGCTGGAATGGCATTAAGGTTGATTGCCACTGTTGCCACCTCACAGGACTGCTGCAGCTCAGCAAGCGTAAGGCTATTGGGGAAGGTGGAAAACAGGTTGAAGTCGGATTTGTTCACCATTTGAAAATTATCCGAGTGTAAAAAGTTATAGCAAAATTGTATCCCTAATTAAGAGTGCTTCTTTGTGAAAAGGCTCAGGCTCCCACCCCTCCATGCTTCAGAGGCTGGGGAAATATAGCGCTAGTCCCCAGAAAAGCAAACTGCTGGAAAAAATCAGCTCTTTCCCCACAGCCGTTCACTACAATTCAAAATAAAATTTCTTATCATGATCTGTCCAGTCTCTCCCCATAATTTGCTCAAGAACTTATTTTCATTTAGTATTTCATCTTCTTGCCAGGTACAGATTCTGTCCCCTTGTCTCGCACACAGCCTCTCCAATTTTCTTACACTCTGCCTTGAATTGCTTGTTCTTATCTTCTAATTAAAAAGATGCAGTGATCTGGATTGAAATCCTATTGAATTACCTGACACAAAGTGGTCTAATGGAAAGTAGAGCCAAAAGCAGAAACATTTTTACTGTGTCAAATACTGTGATCTGCAATCAGGTACACTTTGGCTAAGTTGGATGTTGAACTAATGAGTAAACAAATACCCAGGCAAAATCCACCAGAAAGTGCTAAACGTTCTACTGGAGAAAGTTTGTCGTGTTGAGGTGAGGTTACAGCCATGGCAGAGATACCATATAAGTTTTTTGAAATTATATTCCACTAAATGATTATCCATTAAGTGAAAGAGTTATTTTTTGCACTAAAAGCTTTAATACTCAGTATAACTAATGATAAATTAAAGCTGGTCATGTAAATAAGCAAGATGGGGGTTGATCTGATTTTGCACTTTACTGAAAAAAGTGCTAGATTAATCCATTCAAATACACTACAGAAATATTTATTGTGAGAACTAACATTTACAGTTAGAGCTTTCTCCCCCTCCAAACGAGTACTTATTTGTGAAGAATACTTTTTCCAATTTGAACTGGAAGTATGCATTCTGATTGCAAATTTTCGCTTGAGATTAAATGCCAAAGGAAAAAAAGGTTTAAGTTGTTTTCATTTAACACAAGAAACCTTCGGTCTTCTTTTTGTCTGCTGCCTTTCTGCAGAAAAATCCAGCAGGTGGGAGATAAAGAAGAAAAAGCAATGAAGGTAAAGACATGTTTTCATGTTGCACTTTATAAAAAATTTAATATGCTCAGATACATCATTTACTTGCTTGAAAGTGTTTCTCGAAAGCAGTTGGCATTTCAATTTTATTTTCCAAAATATATGTACTCAGAATTTATGATAAACAAATTAATGTAATCATTCAATAGAGAAGAAAAAGAACATTACATGAAAAAAACTTAAGTGACCTGATAAATGTCATGGCTTAAAGTCAATATTTTATTAGATGTGTTAATTACATATAATAACACAAGAACTAGGTAAAGGTACAGAAGAACAAGACACATATTCAGAAAGTTTCAACACTGATACTATTTTATACGCATTGGTAATTGACTTTATGTGGTTACAAAGTAGTACATCTAATGGAAGTAGCCATTGGAAGTTCTCAGGAAATAGTTTTACAGGACTAGAAAAGTCCAGGGCTCATCTGGAGCCTGTTTCAAGACCTTTGTGTTAACACATAGACTTCCTGCTTATCAATCCACATTGGTTCTTTTTAGGGAAATTTATGGCAGTGTCACAACTGCAGTATTTGTGCTGAGACTCCCGTGCCAGTGCCTTTGGCAAGTGCTGCCTTTCCCCCGCCATGGGTGCTGGCTGTGTTGCTGCTCACCTGCTCCAGGGTCAGCACCACAGATGTGCCCGACCAGCAGTGACTAACCTGCCACAAGCCACTGTCCTCTCCTGCCAGCCCACAGGTGTCTGGTGGGAAAGTCAGTCCTCCAAAACGCAATGTTTCTGCTGATTGCTGCTGCTGGGCCAAAGCTGTCTTCATAATCCACCCGAAGGCACCTCACCCATGGCTTTAATAAAGTCCCAGAAGTGGATTGCTTGGCCACCCGCTGAAAGACTGTGAGTCCATGGAAGTCACATAGCAGCTAGTCCCCCTTCCTTCACCAGCTGTTGCTCCCGCTCATAACACATACTACGGCCTTTCTTGCAGGTACAGCTACATCTTACAGACAAAATCCTCTTCATTCCTTGCACTACCACCCATCTCTAGGCAGTTTGCTAATTCAGCTGGTGTGACTTTCACTGGGTGATCCCTCTCATGGGTCCTGCTGACACATTTTCCATCATTCTGTGCCTGCTGCAGCCCTGAGCAACCTCAGCATGATCCAACGTAGGCACATTTCACCAGAGGCTTGTTACGGACATTGCCATGGCCAGGCTGGCTCTCCTCACTGCTCAAAGGTATTTCTTAGACTACAACTATCTGCCAAAAAAATCACTCTGCAGAAGTCTTACCAGTAAATCTGAAGTCTTACGCAAACAGCTGTTTTTCTCAGGTCTGTAGTATATGTATCTATTTCCTTCTCTTCACTGAGGAAAAGCTGGATGCTATACTCATTCTGCAGAGCATCACCCACTGAGCACCCTCAGCAACAGAGCGTCCCTTCTCTTTAGCGTAGGTCGCACTGGACCCATCAGACTGTCACTGCTGCCTGACAAGTCTGTGTTTGTAGGATGGAAGTGACTCTTTATTGCTAATTTACCTGTTGAAGTGCTTCCTGTGCAACTCCTACTACTGCAAAGTGAAACCCTGGTCCAGTTGGTTCCCAAAGCAATGAGAAGGGCTGATACAATTTTTTTTTAGTTCCACTCTAGCATCATCCAACTAAACGATCCACTCACTCCTTTCCAGGGAACACAGCCCATGGTCATGTCTGCTCCACAGCATGAGCTGTAAAAACCTTTCACAGGAAGCACTGTGTCCCAGGGTCAGCAGTGGGAATCTCCCCAGCATTCCTGCTGCACAGATCCTCCACACCTGGCAAGAGAGTGCCTGTGCTGCACCTGCTCTGCTCTCACCCCCATCGTTTTTTTGCTGAATCCATCCGCTTAGGTCTGGACACCAGCTCAAAGAGGACAGCTGTAGCCCAAAGGGCAAGAGCAACGCTCCTATTTGAAGGAAAATACTTAGTTGTGAAAGATTGCTCAGTTGCTCAAAATTAAGCAGATGCTTAAATATTCAACTGGGGCACTGTCAAAGTGAAAGGCTAAAATTTGGAGAGGGGAAGAAGTTCGAGCAACACTTGTGGATGTTGCGAAAAAATTATTTCCTTACTACGTATAGCCCTACAGTGGGTCCTGGCTGCAGGTATTATTTTCACCATCTGAAGTATGGAAAGATGATGGCTTTTTGTAAGGAGTAATTCTTAAGCAAGTCTTCTGTAACAGCAATTATGACTGGTGATGCAAGTGTGGGGGAGAATCAGGACTGCAGTCTTTAAGGATTTCACTAGGATTAATGTTCAACTAAAACTTAAAAAACCAAGTAGATTAGATTTTAGCAGAGCAAAGTTGGGAGACTAAGTGCAGGGTGAAATTCAACATGATAAAGCTGGGGAGAGAAAGGACACAGAGGAAATAGAAAGTGTTCAAAGATAAATTAATGCATGCCCAAGGGTTATGCATACCACCTCGCAGTAATTGCACAGGGAATGTTCAAGTTGTTTTTTCTATTTTATTTTTAAAGCCAGCGTGAAGGAACAGAGAAATGTAAAAGTAATCAACAGTGGAAAAAAGGCAGACACGAGTTATAAAACATCAAATACAGAGCAGGATCGGAACAATTGCATAATGAAGTTGAGAGCATAAAAAGTGATAAGAAAAGCAAAGGCAGCGAATGAAAGGAAACTTTACAGGGAGGTAAAATAAAATTAGAACAGTTTTCAGGTACAGTGGAGAAACAAGAGGCTGGAAAAGCAGTCCGGGTATCTGCCAGAGCAAGGGCAAGATATTATCCAAAGAAGTGACCATGGTAAAAGGCTGAATTATTGCTTTATGATTTGGAAAGTAACTAAGATTTAAACCTTCTCACAGAAGACAGCATGGAAGAAATAAGTCCCAATGTGTTTTCTATACTGTTGTTAATTAATGTCCTAAGGAACCTTCCAGGCAGCGTGATGGCTGCTGGGCAAACATCTGCAACAAGCTGACCTGGTCCAGAGGACAAGGTGACAGGCAAACATGACCCTTTGCCAAGAGGTCCCCTAACCTCAGTGAGCTCAGGCAGCTGCAGCCATCCAACAGGCACACACAGGCCTGCCAGAATCAAGACATCCTATGGTAAGTCCTTTCCTCAGGAAGTCTCAACATGAAACAGGCTCCAAAGCAGCCACCTATACAAAAAAGGCAAAAAGAGATAGATAGCATTCACAGAAAGAATTAGACTGTCTTGCTAATTCACAACCCCAACTGGAAGGAACACAGTTTGCATTTTACTCTGAAGTCGCTACGTTTCTCCCTGATGGAAGACTTCCAAATTCATGGACCAATGCACATGACCTTAGAGGTCAGGTAGATGTTTCCTGCGTCCTGGGTGACACCGTGCATGTAATAAGGTGCACCACAGACACTGGCCATATTTTCCTCCCTGGGCCTTCCCAAGACAGAGCTCTTCGCTCCCATAGCCCAGGCAGAGCTTACCAAAAAGGCAGGCAAGCTTGCACACATGCTACCCCCAACCCAGCAAGGGGCACCTCTGCTACTGCCCCACAAAGGTAACCTCCACTGCCCGGTGCCTACCATCAGCTACAACCCAGCCACAGGGGGATTAGAGGTGTCTTATTGTGTTTTCTTTTGAAAACAGCTCACATCCTTTAGTTGAACAGTATTTTCAGCATGAAGTTTGAAGGGCACAATCTTCCTGAATTTAAGAGGCTGTTTCAACCTTTCCTTGTATTCACATAATCTGTTCTAGTAAGCTAACACTTTACTGAAATAGACTCACAAAAAGCAGTGACTGAGTCATGGGGACTAACACACCAGCGGAGATTCAGAAGCCAACTAGGGATCAAGTGTTTCAGCCAGCCTCGCTCCATAGATCAACCTTTCTGCCCAAGTCTAAAACAAGTATTAGTGGTTTTATGCTCTTCTCAGGTAGTAAAGGCATCAACAGGAGATAGAAAGCAGAAATAGGACAGAAGTAGTAGATTTGGGTCACTGTGCTTGTTATTTGGCTACAGGTAGTGGTCAGGTTCTTCTGCCTATAGATAAAACACTTTTTCCCCTTTCGTGTAAAGGCACAAGGGGTAATTTAGTCATTGAGAACACATGGGTTTTCATTTTACATGTAAAACTAGCATGGTAGCCTCAAGCGTGATTCAAATGCTCACCAAGGCAATTCTCTGAAGATCACCCATCCCTCCCTCTCTGCAGGCTACCCAGTATTAGGTATTATTTGCAGGGACAGATGCTGAGTGATCTTCAGCAGTTACGCCCAAGTACAGTGTCTGCTCCTTGGTTCTCCCAGCAGGAAAGAGTAGGACACTAAACTCATTAGCATTTGTATTTATCAAGTTGCCTGAGTTGTACTTTGAGCCTCAAGGTCATTTTAAAAATTAGAGAAACACCCTTGTTTCATTATCTTGGTTTTACACGTATTTCAGTGACTAAGGAGAACCATGAAGTTGTAAATATTTCATGCCATATGAATCTTTCTTTGAAGCTGTAAACAAAGAGCAGGTCTTTTACCTCATGCTTTTTCTAAAAAAATTGAAGCTACCTGCCCTGAGAGGTCTGTATCTTCTCTTCTGCTGCCACTAGAGGGAGAAACCTATTCCTGGGATCTCATGGCTTCTAGGCTATTTTTGGAATAGAATCAGAAATCTTTCTGTTATATGGAAGAATGTTTGTCCGTTTGCACTAAGCACAGATAATGGAAATGGAGAGCCTCTAAAAATAAAGTGGGATAAACATTCCCCTCCCACCCCCAAATAAACTCCAATTACAATCTTCAAACCTCGCAAATTTAAACACTGCTGCAATTGTTCTTCTTTGCTGCTAATACAAATCCTTCTACTGTGTTTACTCCCATTGCATCCAGGGCAGGGCAGGCCAAACAGGAAAAAAGGAGAATACTGGGTTTCTATCAATATAGGAACAAAGGATGTTTTCTAGTGGCTTAAGCTAATTCTGATTGAAAAACCATAAAATTTTCTATTAGCAGTAAGGAACACTGGAAATTCATTCTGAACTGAAAAAATCCTAAAGTAGCATTTAAATAAACTAAGAATTCTAGAATTCTGGATTTGCAACCCCCCCGCCTTCCTTTTCTTATCCTAATTCAACTGAAGACTCATATTGATGAATACTTCTTGTGTCACTATATTTTAAACACTTGAACTAATAATGATTGCTTTTGATAAGTATTTATAGCAGTGACAAGGTCATTCCACTGGTATGGAAAATGTCTTTGCAAAACATTTTCCAACATGGGTGCAAAACACTTTACCCAATTAAATCCACCCTCTCTCCCTCCCTAAGTAAAAAATGTCTCCACCTCAGACACGCTGAGAAACCACTGAAACGTGCTTTCAAATACGGACTGCTGGTGGCCAGCAATGAGCAACCAGAGCTGGCTTCATGACACAGATCATGACAGTCAGAGGGGAAAAAAGGCCATTTTCCCAGACAACAGGGAAGTTTGCAGATTCAAGGCTTGACCACATTCTTTCTGGGATACTCATTGTCCTTTTTCTCTACAAAAAGGAGCAGCCACACTGACCCTTAAGGTCAAGAAGAATGAAACTTTGCAAATCTTAGAATTAATTGAACTGCAGGTGCAAACAATACCATATTCCTAGTGAAAACATTACCCCAAAATTATTCCTTCCTATCCTTTAAAGGCAGTTGCAAAGGGGCTCTGTTCATGGAATCATGGAATAATTTTGTTTGGAAGGGGTTTCTGAAGGCTCTCTGTTTGGACCCTTTGTTGAAAACAGGGCCAACTTCAGAGGCAGAGCCTCTTCCATTTAAGCTTTGTCACTGCAAGGACACACTGGTGACTCATGTTCAGCTTTTCCACCAGGACACCCAGGTCTTTGCCTGTAAAGCTGCTCCTCAGCCAGTCTCCAGCCTGTATGGTTGTATGGAGTTACTCCAAACCAGGTACAGGACTTTGCATTGTTTATGATGGCCTTCATGAGGGTTGTCAACTCATTTCTCCAGCCTGCTAAGATTGTGTTGGAGGCAGTCCTGTCCTTTGACTTACCGACTACTTCACCCAGTTTGGTGTCATCCCTACAGCCATCTCACGTCTAGAGAGCCATAATTCTCTTAGGTACAGTGCCAGAGGCAGAAGACTGGCTAAACCCATACAAATAGGAAAAGCTTTTCTTGGCTTATCAGCCCCAACCTCCTACTGCAGTGGCCAAGGTTAGCAACTAATCCCTCCTATGTCCACCAAGTTTCATCCTAAAGAAATGCAAGTATCTTGCCTACACAGTTTTGACTGGAAGGCTACCACTCACTATTTGCTCTTTTGTCAGACTGTACTATAGTTCAGTTGTTGCTAGCTTAGATATTGTTCTCTATTATCACACTCAGCCTGAGCTCTGCCTCTCCTCATCATGCACTAAACTAGGAAAACCTTGTTATTCTAATTCTCATACAGATAATAAAAAAACTTAAATGAGCAAACCAACTAAGACTTCCACCTGCAGAAGCTGGCACTGAGACATGGAGAGGGGAAGCACATCCTCCCCCATCAGCCGCACACCTGGGGAGCCAAAGCATCAAGTAAAACAAGCTTTTCTTTTCCTGCTGCTTTACTTGAAGTTTTTTTCAGAGCAGCTGCAATACCTCCCTCACTGAATGTGAGGTCACTTTAGCACTGTTTCGGTAAAAAGGACTGGAAAGGAAAATTGGTGTTAAAAGTTCTAACTCATCACCCATCACATCTACTGTATTTTGTTGTTGTCATAGCTGTGAGGATGGTGGGGCTTGGGATTTAAAAACTGCAGCTATGTTTTTTTACTCCACGTGACTTTCTCTCCTGTGATGATTTCATATCAGAAAGCTTAAGACAACATTGCAGATTTTCCCCCCTTTGTGTGCATCTGTCTATATACAAGAACATTTATATAAAATAGAAAACATTCCACAGTAAATTTTCCTTTCTGAAGAGATTTCCACCAGCCTTACAGAGTAACAGCATATGTAGTATGTATGTCACTCAGACATTTCCTTGAACTGCAAAGTTTGTGTCAAAATCTGTTCTGAAACAACTCTACAATGTGTACTTCATATAACCCTGAATTACAGGTTAGGCTGCATTTTAAGTATGAAATATTAAGTGAGATCATAATAGTTAAATCACTCCATTGTCATTCCAACACTAACTCAGGTTGGCAGAGCTCATGCTCAATGATGTCACCATTTATACCTTGCTGCAGATGCGAGCAGAGCCCGGTTCGCATAAATTAGCTTCGATCGATGAAAAAGTATTAACATTTTTTATTTTTACCTTGGAGCACACTTTGAATTATCGGTTGCTTTTTAGTGTTTTAAAAATGCATATGGGTGAGTTAAGTGGCAGGTTAAAATATGTTGCAGAGACAAACTGCAGAAGCATGGTCAGTGCGCTGGAAGCTGAAGGGACAGGAGACAAACACCCCTCGCAGTCAGAAACACTTTGATAATGTCCAAAACCTGCCATCCAATTTGCAGTTTGGAAAGACTATCAAAGCCCAGCCCTGAAATAGCAAGGACAGCTGTAGGATGGATTTCACCATCCTTCCACACATTAAACACCGTCCCACTTTGCATCAACTCCCACTGAAATAAATAACTCAAGAACTACGCAACATAAATAACAGCAGGATGGTTAGAAAAAATTCATCTCTCCATCTCCTAAAAATAGCTTCCTTTTGGCTAAGTTGTTCCTTTATGTCTTTCCTTGAGAAAGCAGGGATGAACAGAATACTGATTGGGAATCACTAGCAGAGGCTGCCTCAGGAGCATCATTAAGAGGCACATTTCTCCCAGAGCCTCCTGTTTTTCAGACAGAGGAGAAGGTATTTTCCATCTCCTTTTTCTCAAGGTTGGAGCAATGACCGCCTGCTCCCTGCTCCTCTTCATCCATTCAGCTCTCAAGGCTTTCTCTACCCAAGACATGCCTCTGCCCACACAGAAAGCTCTGCTCAGTGCCTCTCGGGCTGGGAGGCTGGCCGAGCTTCTGAGCTCCCACGGGAAATCCAGTATGGCCCCAGCACTTGCTCCGGTCTTGCAGGGAAATGCCAACAGGACCTACAGACACACATGGGAGGGAAGCTGTATCTAAACGGTCTTCGACAGTCCTTCCCTGGGTCATCTCTTAACTCCATGCTGTTAATTCTTACATTCAACAAATGCAATGGTTACATCTGGACCGGGGTCAAGCCTGGGGTCAAGCTGAGGAAAACCAGTCCTCACTCTGCTCCATTTCCACAACAAAGCTTCATGGACCAAGTGAAAAATCTCCTCACACCAGCACATTTCAAGTCAGACATTCATGAACTCTGAGTTCGTGCAAATAAGCTCTATTCCACTGCTTTGAGAGCTTTCCATGGTTTGCCCCCAAAGCAGGAGTCTTTAAAGTCAGTTGAGATCTTAAAAAATACAGAAATAAGAACTGATTTCAAAGGTGTTTGGAGGGGGACATAGCCATCCTCTCCTCCTGTGGGTGGAAGCCACTGAGGTTTGCAATGCTGTTGGGACTTCACCCAGAGGGGATGGGAGGTTTGCTTTTCCATACAACATCCTGAGCTCTTCTGGAGGAAGAGCTTGGGCAACCAAAACACCTTACTGTCCCACCTCGCCATGTTTTCCAAATTCCCTGAAACATACCAAAACGGAAGAAAAACATAGCTCAAGCACTAACAGCGCAGATACAGGGCGTTAGGGAAGGCAGTGACGGGAGTCAAATGCTGCGCTAAGCATACGCTTATAGCCAAATAAATGGACAAAAGGTCAAAGACTATCCACATTCAAGGTTTATTTCAGGACCCCTTCTTCTATCACTACTAGGGGAGCCACAGCCCTTTCAGAAACAAGCTGTTCCTGCTATTGCTGGCTTTGGACAAAAAGCATACTGCTGCTAACCTCTTACATAAAGTGAACAGACAAACAGCTGAATTGCTGACCCCTAATGGCCTTTTCCCTAGGATTTGTGGGTTTGCACAAAGAAGCCAATATTTTACATGCAGCCCTCGATGGAGTTTGGAATTGTGCAGAAACAGTTTGGAGTGCACACTCTTAACCCAATTGTTTGTGTACAATGTTCCTCCCTCTCTGATGCCAAACACTGTAGGTCTCCGGGTTATTTTGTTTTGGGTTTGTTTTTTTTTTTTAAGCTGCTTGGCCATACACAACTTTGAAACCCTGTGTATACCTCCACTGCCATTAACATTGCAATATAAGTACAAGTCTGCAGTCAGGGACATTCCTCTCTGTTACAGCCCATCCTCTTTTTCCTGAGCTGAGCACTCAGAGGTCGGTAGGTGCAAGCTCCAAAGTCAAACACTTCTCGGCTACCAGTGTGCAAGTTTTCTGTGACTGAATACAAGCAGCAGGCAGCAATGTGCATCAGGTTTATTTTATGAGTGGAAGATATTTAGCAAGAACTATTGATTCAGTCTGAGTTTTGACTAAACAATTCTCTTCATCCTTACTTGCAAATCGATTGATTTAACAGGGTTTTTTTTATAGACTTCTGTCAGTTGGCAACATATATAAACATCCGTAAGGAAGTACCATTTCCCTTTGAATGGAGAACCACAGGCAAACCTCAGGCACAAGGTGCCAACCTGCAGCAGAGCAGCACCTTTCCGTTAAACCACAGGCTATGCCAACTTACCCTGCTCAGCAAACCCCAGTGCCTCCAGCAGCCTGACCCCATTACAGCCATTAAAACTCCTCAGACAGGATGGTAAAAGCACACACTACAGCAGAGTATTTCAAGAACCACACGCTACCTGTTACCAACACACTGGATGTTTTCAAGCATCCCAAGCCACACACCTTGGAAGATGAGAAAATGTAAGTGATCCAGCAGCCCAACTGGCATATTTACACAAGCTAAGGATGAAAGCCCAGAACACTACAATACTCGAATTCAACAATAACAAAACAGCATTCAGGCATAGCAGCAGGCACAAAAATCACCATTGTACATTTGGTTTCCAATCATTTGAGCTCTGAGCTAGTAAAAACTACAGTATATACTATTCTGTACTCTTCAGCCATACTAAATCCTACCTTCACATTTTTGTTTTAATTCAAAGACATACTAATTGTTGTGAACACACAACGTATTACCTGGAATAACACTTCAAATGTAAATTAAAGGCTCTGTAAAATTATTGTAACGCAAGAGTACTGTGGTTTATTAACAGCAGATTTGCAAGGTTAATTTTCAATTATGTATTTCTTATTAATTTCCTAGCTGTCTTGCTATTATTAAATTTAAAGAGGAATATACTTCCAATGTGTCCAGCTTCTGTGGCATTATTACTGATAATTATTCCTATTTTCCAATTTGTGTTACTCTCGTGTCTTGCAAAATTTGTAATTAATGAGCAAATAATTATAGCGGCACTTACTAGAGCTGCTTTAGTTAAAGCTGTGTCAGCTTTTGCATTAGGATCCCCATTTTTCAAGGGTTTATAACTCAAGCATAAAAATTCACTCTGGGCAGAGCCTTGTCACAAGAGCTGTCTGCTGAGCATGATTTTTTGTTTTTAAATGTTTCTAAGCAGCATTATTTGGTTCCTTTTTTAAGTTATGGACATTAAAAAAAAATCTTAAACTTCCAAGGACGTTAAGTTTACAGCTCTCCATTTTTCTATGCTCCAATGTCACTGAAGTAAAGACATTTTATTTTAAGGTGAAGTCATTCACCTTTAAAACTATGAAATAAGATGCCTCAGCATCTCCAAAGACCAGAACCAGGTTTTTAATGCCTGGTGGTCATTAGCTTTACAAAATAGACACAGAAGAGAGCTTGACATTCATGGATGTTTATGCTGATCCCAACCAGTTAAGTATTCATGCACATACTCGATTAAGGCACATGAGTGGTCCTTAGAAGTCAACAGGCCTGTCCATGCTCTCGGAGATGCACATGCATTCACTGCCTTGATTCAGCAAAACAAAGCATTTCTTTTGACGCAAGTTTTAGGCTGTCCCTATTCACTGCAAACTGTTGTCCATGCGCTTGGGAAAACTGAGCGTCACAGAGTTCAGTTCTTCAGGATACCAAGGATCCAGCAGCCCTTAAACCCACAGGGCTTCAAAGGCTCAGCACCTTCTTGATGAGGTGCTCAGCATCAGATAGTGTCCTGTCTGGCATCGGTATAAAACACCACAAAACTGTTGCTTCTCTTTTGTCTGGAAGAAGCAGCCCAAAGGGGAAAAGCAGCAGATCCCAAAACACAAGGCTTGCTATGCACCCCATACACTTTGCCACAAAACAAAATTCGATAGTGACAGCTCCAGAGCAGGCAAATTCTGCAAAATATAGGCACTACAGGAGATTTCATCCCAGCTGCTTCCTCTAAACATCCTACATAGCTGGTCATCGAGAAAACACTGAACACACCCCTTCATCGCTACCTCGTCTTCTGTATGCCTCCTCCTGCAAAGAGCCTTGGAACAGTCACCTAGTTCCTGGGAAGCCACTCTTGGAGCTCTTTGACCTCAATACCAAGCTTAATTAAAACAAGACCACTGTGATGCAGCAAACAGGGAAGAGCAACAAGTCAGCAGTGCTGTGCATATCAGCTTTAGTTCATTTTATGTAAACTTTAAAGAGTAGGGTGGATTAAGACACTTCCAGCAGCAAACAAACAGCAAAAATACACACCAAAAAACAAGTATCATTGGGAAATGTAGTCAGAGACAAGATAAAAATAGAGAATGGGGAGACCTACCTGCACCGGTCATAGCAAGTCATGGAAGGTTTGTCTTCTTGAAAGTCCAGGCAACTTATCCCCTCAGCCTCCTCCCCAGGAAAGGCAGAAGGGTGAACTCAGTGCACTTTTTATCATTGCCCATTGACTACCATCAGCTGAGGCTCCTCACACCCTCATTTGGTATAATTATCTCCTCATGTTTGAGTTAATTTCTAATGAGGGGAACCCATTTCTTAATCTATTAGTCAATCCAGAGCCATGGCACTGGAGCCTTTTACCGCAATGACTAAGGGGGTGAAAATATACCTTCTCACTGGTGCCATCCTCATGACCAAGCCATATTTTATAAGTCCATACTATCATTAGCAAACCCACCAATAATTTTCAGACCTTGCTATGTTACAGGAATGTTGGTATCTTTATTTCTGCAAAGCACATATACAGAGCCTGGCCCAACTACAGCTGTTGTTTTTAATTTATAATAAACCCTTGCCATATAAACCAACTGTTCCTCCTCATTTTAGGTGCCTGTCTATCTTTCAGGTAAATATTTTCTCTTGCTGACCTAGTGTCATGAGCTTCCCCAGTTAAGATTAGTTTGCTAAATCTAGTCAGAGGAATCTATATGTGCTGATATTCCCTAGTTGCTGATGGCCTCACATTTTGACTGTAACCATGGTGCTGCTGGATTTATCATGGCTGCATGGCACAATGTGTATCTCATTATTCTTCCCTGGCAGCTTTGTATAGCTTTTATTTAGCTGTAAAAATAATTTACATTTCTTGAGCATCTGAATTAAAGATAAAATAGAACTATGACATTGAGAGCTGGAGATTTTATGCAAATTTATTTATAAATATAAATCACAGTTAGAATGCAAAATTACACAAATGTCTTCTACAAATCGCCCATCTCTTAAAGAAATTAATTCTTTAGTTTTTAAGAATACTGCCTTAACATATTACCTACATAGTTGTAATGTGAATGGAAACTCAATAGAAAATCCAAAGTGAAATTTCAGTACCCTGGGTTGCCAATGAGATCAGTTATGTGACAAGGAATTTTTTCACTTCTACGTCCCTGACTTGAAATTGCTCCAGGTCACCAGCCCGTGGCACTCTCCGTCAGCTGCTCCTGGCCTGGGATAAAATTCTGGCTCCACTGAAGTCACGGGCAAACTCTTGGTTGGCTTTACTGGGCCCATGATGCTCAGCTGTGGTAAGTGATGTAGAGGAAACACAGCGACATCACGAGCCCACCTCATAGCGGCCACATACCCACATCACACGCACAACCCAAGTACCTGGTCCAAAAGTTGAATTATTCAAATATTCCAGAATAATATTTCTGGGAAAACCCAGCAACTTGCATCTTATTCCAATACACCTACACATCATAAATCCAGGTATTTTTTATTGTCTTTTGGGATTTCAAAATGGTATAGAATATATTTTTTAAAGTGGGATAAAAGCGATGGGGGCTTTCCTGATGATAAAGCTACTTTGAGCAAATAATTTAACAGCAGTTATTTTGATTTCAAAACGGTCATAGATTTGGAATATGAAATGCTACAGTTGGACTCGATGACCTTAAAGGTCTTTTCCCACCTAAATGATTCTATGATTCTAAATATGGCTTCATAAAATTTCTTTTAAAACTTTTGACAGTTTCTTTCTGCTATAACCTCAGGCTTTCCTTGCAGCCCCTTCTGGTGCTTGGTTATTTTAACATTCTCTCCTTTTACACAATAGCTCTGCTTTTTGTTTGTGGGGAAAAAATCAGTGGTTGTTTTCTTGACTTTCCAATAAAACAATCCGCTTGAGGTCTCACTTTTGATCAACAATTTTAGTACAACATCCCTTTTACTTGGTGGAAGCAGCATCCAAACCATCTCAGATATCTCTGTGCTTCCCATCCTTCTGCCACGCCGAATTCTCCACTGCGCAGTCCTAATCCCATTGCACTTTATCCAAGAAAAATGTGGAGAATTGTTTCCTAAGGGGGAAAAAAAAAAAAAGCAGCATTAGACTATTAACTACCAATACCCTGCTCTTTCTTTAGCTCTGCTTCCATGTTGAGGCCAAATACAACTCTTGAATCAAAAGTAACACAGAAAATGACTTCTCTTTCAGTCAGAAAGCAGTTCTGCAGGGTGTTTGCTACGCTGAACCTGTGTAATTCACACTACCTAAATTTCCGAGCCTCTGCTCATTATACTACATATAAAAGCATCCAGCTGCATTTTGTGATGTCTTGCAGAGCACTTGTAGGCAAAGTCAGCTATCATCTCAGACATATTAAAATAGTTATTTAAGCATTTCATGCTAACTGACGTGCAATTTAACTTTGCCTCTTGCCTGTCACACAGCGCTGCTTGGCTTTCTGTGCATACAGCTGGGGTGAACCACAGGACAAAACCCTCCCCGATTTGCATGTCTCCTGCCTGCAGCTTGCCTGCCAGCTTGCGGGGGAGCCCAGGCAGTGAAAGTCTGCCTACAGAGCACCTCGGGAGCCCTTTGAGTTTCAAAGATGATTTTTAATTATAGGTTTGGGCACTCAGCAGCCGACAGGCTGATCCAGACACCTACGTCTCTAAGGACTTGGTAAGACTGAAAAACTCAGGTCCCCCCATGAGTGTTATCACATGTACTACTACTGTTTTAGGGGCATCCTTACTTGCTTGTAAAAATGGTACCTCATTCCGCAGTCAGTGATAGAGTTTGGAGCACAAGGAACACAGGCTCAGGTAAATTTTGCCTTTCAAATTGTGATAAATAACATATGTTTTAAATTTGGTTTTTTGAATTTCACCTTCTGAGAAAATGCACAGGGAATAAACTCCAGAATTACAATAGAAAATATTCATAAAATGATCCTCTGGAATTTACCAGGTTAGAAACTCTCTGTCGATGTTTTTAACCGTCCTGTAAAACTCCTTAAAAGAAACATAGTTTTTGGTTAAGTCCAATGGAACCGTCTAAAACACAAGTAAAATGGATAATCTGGTGGATTAACACTGGGGACATGGTTCTAATTTTATATATTTAGTTTATCAGAAGTACAATACCTTCTCTAGTCGAATATTGCTTCATCAGCATACTCAGAGGGTGCCGCGGTGCTGTGCGCAGAATTCAGTCGTATTCCCCAACATCATGTTAATCTTGATATTTGTAGGGTAGCAACATCTACTGTGAAGAGCAAGAGAGCGATGGCTATGGATGTTCAGCTTTGCATCCTGGCTGGTATTGGACCAAACTCGTTCATTGGGGCATCTGAACAATGGAGAAGAAATGAAGAAATTTAAAAAAAAAAAAAAAAAAAAAAAAAAAAAAGAAGGTGTATGAATGAGAAATGTCATAATTAAGAAGAGCCAAGTTAACTGGAGACTGGTTTAACGAATATAGAATAGTTTTACATCTCAGGAGGGAATAATACTGTTACAATTTCAGACAGGGCCCGAGGCCCCAGTCACGAGGAGTTTATGTGCTTCAGTCCCATCGCAGACAATTGGATTTAAGCACATGTTCAAGTATGTGGCTGAGCAGGGATGGTTTGCGAGTTCTCTATAAAAGCACAACCTTCCATTCTCCCAAACCATATGGGTTTGACTTCCCATATGGAGTGACAAAATAAAAATATATTCTAAAAATAGCTCTCAAAAAATGCACTGGCTGAAGGCTGCTTCCTGTGCTACAATTTGATTAGCCTTGTGTTTTATTTCTTCAGCAGCGATTTCAATTTATCTCTGATTTGGAGCATGAAAAGCTGCTTTTATAGTTGTAAGCAGCGGAGAAAAAGGCATCCGGGAAGCAAATATAGAGAGCTCTTCTGGCTTTATAGGAGCTGCAGGAACAAGTAAAATGATTTTAGAGCAGCAGAAAACAAAGTGATGCTGGGAGATGATCTATCTTTGCAATCTGTATTTAAGTTCCCTGTCAGCCCCTCTGCGAGTGCAGAACATTACATATTCTGTGCAGCTCCAAAGTAACCTAAAGGAGCCAAAAATTGTCAGTGCAGAAATCCCCTCTGCGGAAGGGATCTCTGCCAGCACGGCTCCCGCCCCGCTCAGCGCGGCGGCCGCACGCGGCTCCCTGACAGCTCCTTCTGTCCACTGTGGCACGAGGAGCTGGAGGAGCCGCTCCCTCCATAGCTCGGCATTGATGGATGGTATCGAATGCAAACATTCCCATTTGGGCTGTGCTGTAAGGTGCCTTCTTAAAAAGCATAAACTTTTTTTCTTTTTAAGGAAAGAAATACTGGAAATTTTAAATTCCTTCCCACTTCAGCTGGGTCAGAGAGCAAACCATCAACCGAGTGCCCGGGGAGCTGCTGGTGGCATCTAAGACCTGAAACCACTGGCTTTGGAGGAGGAGAAGGAGGGAAGAGTAGTCTTAGTGGGAGCATGCTACCATCAAGTTCTTACTTGAAGACTCAAGAAGTAAGTCTCGCAGCTGGGCTTAACAGGAATTACTTTCCCTGCCTTGGTGTTGGAGGACAGCCGGGGAATGGCACCACGGCACAAACAGAAGACATCAAGTCAGCATCCCTCAATGGCAGCTGGGTCTTGACTAGGTGAAGTGCTGATGAGCCCTACCCTGGTTTTTGTGTGCTTGGTTTGAGTCTGATTCAACAAGGTGTCTCAACAAAGATCCTTCCTTTGGGATCCGCTTTGACGCTCCTGCGACTCCAGAAGTTCCCCACGGATGCCTGGGCTTTTTTGCTTCCTGGTTTAGATTGCTGACTTAGGCTGAAGCTTGGGATTTAACACCCACCCCTGCTCCAGTGGCAATGCAGGCATGGGAAGCTGTCATGTATTTTTCTGGGCTATACAGGTCTGTCCAAACCATACCCATCCTTGTCACCTTTGAGAACCCAAGGCGAGGTAACAGCTCCAGCTAAAGACATACATTTCTCATTATTTGTGTCTTTTGCCAAAATAAGTAAACAAATAGATAGACAGCAGATAGGTAGATAAGTGAAAACATTAGCGTTCAACTTCCCAGGATGATGGAGTAAGTCATGTCTTGCTTTTCCGGCATTTAAGTTTTCCCACATCCGTGAGTTTGCTTGGTTTTATGCAGATAATAAGCATGGGTTTCCTGCAGGCCTCTGACGTCGCTTTAATAATGCGCACTCTGGGAGAGCTTTCTGTCCTGTTTCTGGGGTAATATTTGTTGCTGTGGTTGTAAAAGTGAAATAAAACCAAGAGAAATTTTGTTTGCAAGAAAACGGTGCCCCTCTCCTCGGCACAGGAGGGGTTAGCGAGCACAAGTGGGGCGGGATGGAGGGGGCAGAGCAGCTCCCAGCTCCTGTCCAGCCCAGAAGACATGAACAACCAGTGAAGGACCAACCCTTCTGCCAGCAGTTTGCACCAGCCGGGTACCGGGAGCAAGGAAAAACGGCAAGGCCAGGACCCCTGCTCTGGGCATTTCAGGCTCTCGGATGCTCGTCTACAAGCCACAGCCCCAGAATCTGTGGCAGTTCGAAATAGAGTTCATTTTGGTATTTTTTTCTCTCTCTCTTCAATCTATTAAAGCTTTAGGAATGTCTTTTCCAATCTGAGCAAAAGCTCTAGATTTACCCTTAAAAGAGACTTTTGTAATATCTAAGAAATATTAAAACCCAAAGAGGGAAAATAAAAGATATCTAGAGTGGGAAGAAGCTGAGCTGTAAAAACTTTGGAAGAGAAAGGACTAGAAGCCAGCTTCTCTCTAAAGAATTTATATAGAGAAAAAAAAAACTTTGGAAACAATTATTTACAAAGTTCAAAGTATTTGGCACCCTTTGCTTCGGTAAGATAAGGGGCAACAAATAACATCCATAGTCACAAGGAGTTAGCCCAATTACTTCTGTCAGCAAAACTAATTTTACAAAAAATATATTTCTTCTAGGAATAATACTTTTATTGCTTCAAATTCATTTTTACATTGCTAATGTGTCTTAGCAGTCTCTTAGCAGTAGATTATAAGTGCCTCTTAAGCCAGGAACGGGCGGATCGCCCTGAGCGCAGCCAGCGGTCTCATCTCCGGAAAAAACGTGATTGAAGCCGAGGAGAATTTCGCCTGAGGAGGTTCACTGCAGGTGTTTGGTCCCGTGTTTGTAACCTGCACCGTTACAGAAACTGTTAATAATTGTTATATATCACCAATCTTCAGAAACATGATCTAGGACTATTCTGACCTTTTTACCTTGCCTTCAACCTAGAAATGAGAGGCTGTTTTCAGGGCTACATGCCCAGAGAGTAGAAAGGAGTCCACCTGCCTGACAGGCTGTATAAGGCCCATGAACCTTAAAAAATCATCCAAAAACTCTCTGAAACATCCTAAACCTGGCACCTGCTGAGCCAGGTAAACCCTTTAAGGCAACGTAAGTTCAGAATTATTTAACTTCAGTAAAAAAGTGATGGATGAGAGATGAAGATGATCAAAGAGAGCCCTCTCCAGCTGGCCCCGATGGGTCCCACTTTCCTGAGCTCCACGGATGTGGCACATTTCCCGAGGAGATGCTGAAAAGCACCTGGCTGTGCTCTCTGGATGTGAACAAAAGTAGGAGCTGGATTGAGGCAGGAAGATGAGTAGTAGGTACAGGAGACAAACGGAGAATTAAAACTTTTTGACACGTCACTGGAACAATCTGAGAAAATATTTACTGTCCCTTTGTGGATAAATACAATTCTATCAACTCTACTTGAAGGCAGTGACAAGCCCCAGGCTGCCCTTGGCACCTCACCTGCACGGTGCAGAAGCGGCCGAGCTCCCCGGCTGGGAATTCACCGGTCCGACTCCAGAGAGCCTGTCGGTGCCCTCTCCTGTGCTGGGAAGGGCAGAAAGAATACAAAATGATTTTAAAGCTAGTAAGAATTACAGTTGATAATGCCTGTATGGAACAATAACCTGTTTTCAGGGAGATTATTGTTAAGTATTGCCTGCTCTGCAGCGCTTTGCACGGAAAAGCACAAGAAACAACGCGCCTCAGGAAACTGGAAAATAAATGCAGTAGCTTAATTCACACAGACAAATGCTCACTTGTGTAAAGAAAATATTTAGACGATGAAGAAAGAGGATCAGCTTCCGGTCTGGGATATTCCAGGCAACTCTCTGATTGATTTGTGCATAGGCACTTCACTGAAGAACAGGGATTAGAGGTGTCTATGCCCAGTCTGGACTTTATAAGAAAGCATCTGACAAAGTTACAAATCTAAATCCCGCACCCAGAAAAGGGGTTAAATTCTTTAAATCAAGTTATTCCATCTTAATTCCTCGCTTTCCCCAGTTTTTTGTTTCAAAGGCTTTGTGGCAAATCATGTCAAAGAGCTAAGTAAATATTTTCTTGCACTGTGTAGAAGATGATGTCAGGCAGTGATGGAAGTGAAATACTGACTTTGTATAACTGTTTGTACCTCAGATAGAATTGACTCATTTTGTGAGATTATAGAAAATGCATTCTGTGATTATATATGCCCCAGAGGCCTCATGGAGGTGAGATTATGCATCTCACAATGTTATTTTACCAGGAAAAAAATGGACTAAGTAAATAAAAAATCGGCAGGATGTGACTTCATCGTGCACTGTTGACATCTGCTTATATGATTTAAAGGACGTTACTATGAATATCATAGTTGCTAATGTAAATGATGAAGAAATCATAGGTCATTAATATAATAATAAATATTAGCATAGGTTTCCCAAGGCCAGAAATGACTGAAATGGTAATTGGAATTATGATTTTACTCTTGAATTATGTGATACTGAAAACACTTTGATGGCTGCTGCTTTCCTGGAACTGCTCCATTAAAGCCAAGCAGATACACTCTCCAACCTCTCTTATTCCAAGAAATAATGTCACCTTTGCATAGGGATTATTTTTCTTTCACGTAGGCATGCCCCTCACCCCGTACGCTGCATTAAGTTGCCATGTCAGAGGGGTGCATTGAGCCGCACCTTATCGCTCTGGGTGCTAGTCTGAGGATGCAGCACCCCACCTCTGTCATCCTTGTTAAGATACCTCAGGGCGAGGCAGAAAAAAAGGAATAAAACCTCATAACTGTGCTGCTGGCACAAAGCAAGCATCTAACCTCATCCTCAACCACTTCCCTCCTAAACACCAGAATAAAGTGCTCTCAAAACGCATTAATGCAATAGCCAATATATTAAATTTGATAAAAGACTGATCCAAACTATATGGTTTGAATTGACAAAATACCTGAAACTCATGGCACTATTTATGACACCACTGAATTACCCCGGACACAGAGAAGGCACAAAAAAATGTGGCTGCAGCTTTAGCGTAATTCATTTAGGAGTTATCTGGCAACACCTTGTGCAGCAAAAAATGACCCCAGCCAGCCTCGTGCTGCACAGCAAATGCTTTCTTCCAGAGGGTGAGGGGCTGATAGTCACTTTAAAGCACTAAGTGTCATTCTTCACCTGCTTTCCCCAGCTCCGTACATCCCTCACTGCGATGAAGGCTGCATGCATTTGTCCCAGAGCGGTCTGAAAGTCAGAAGCTGCTACACGAAAATATTTTAAGTAATAGGAGTTGCTGGGCGATTACTGCATTACCTGGGGATTCCTGCCAAACGCCGCATACGGCGGGCTTTGGAAGTGCTGCTAAATCGTATCTTTACAGGGAAAAAAACCCCCCACAATCTAATCCTCTAATGCTATCTGAATATTGTTGGGCTGTTTTCCTTTAATGCTCGTAACTCCTTACTGATGGGACGCTCACAGCTGAGCAGTCATGTTCTAGCTGGTGCCTAATGCTGAAATACTCCATATGAAGAAATCCAGATATGCCACGAGTATTTTACTGTGGTTACACAAAAGTCTAAAATTAGGTCATAAATTATATAATCTTGCAAGGAAACAACAAATTTAATGACTATGCCAAACCAGAGATAAAAGCTGGGGAAGGAAATAGCATCGTTCTCATTAAATATTAAGAATCAGATCCTTCAAACATTTTCCAGTGATGAACTCTGTGGGAGTTTGGCATCTGTATTTGTGTGTATTCTATAGAATATACATCATATACAAGTGCTGAATGTGATTTATGGAGTGCAGACACATAGTAAATATACTTATAATGCATAAATATATTCCATCAAAAGCAGAGAAGGTGATTAGTGACAGTTTCCTAAGAAGTTTAATCAGATATTGTGATGGCTTATTTCCAGCGTTGCTCCAAAAGTGTTTTTCATTATAGGGCACTCAGAAAGAGCACGTAGAGGCATCTCTTTTTCATACTTACAGCAGTAGCAGATATCACAGACTTGGAGATCGTCTCTGTGCATCCTCAGTGGGATTGAAGAACCCTGTAAAAGAAAAAAGATTACCAAGTTATAACAATGGATTTGAAATTCCCTGCAACCTTTGAATCTCTCCCTTAATGCTACCATGCCCTAGTCTTTCTCCTAACCTTACACAAGACAAAACTGATTTGAGCTATTTAAAATAATGCAGGGGTGAGGTTTTTGCGTGTATTCCCTTAAAAGTTTTAAACAATTCCCCTGGGCCCGATGGCCAGTGCTAATGTCCTGAGTATGTTAATGAGAGGGAATGAGAATCTCTGATGGAGTATACCAGATAGTGCTCCCATCCTTGCTGTCGTCAAAGCCTCTCTGATAACCATGTCCATTTTTTCAAAGATTTGAGTCATTTGTGGATTGACTATATAATCCTTGTGCTGAAGCCTGGGAAAACTACTGTTGATGCCGTTGGCAAATTCTTATCCTAAAAAAGCATGAAAAAAGAGTAGCAAGTAATTTCAATTCCATAAAATATATTAAATGCAGCACACAGGTATGTAAATGGGAAACTCCATAACTGTAATTTGCCCATTTAGAGCCTGATCTAAAGGCTATAAAAGTTAATTTGAAATCTTTTCATTGATTTTAATGGCCTTTAGATCGGGCTCATATCATTCACTGCATATCATGTTTGTTTCAGTGAAATAGTGCACTTATCTAAAACAGGAATTATGTGGATTATAACACATACAGATCCACTGCTTATTGTCCAAAGGCAAAGCTTGTGAAATTTATTGACTTTAGCAACACATGTAAAATCTAAAAATCAAAAGAAAGTCCCAAATAATGATTACACTTTTTAAAAGCAAGATAAAAATGAGGAGGCCTTCTTTTCATTATATACTAATACAATCTAAATGTATTTTAAGGATCATGAAATCCAAATGGAATTTCTCACAATTCCTCATTTCTGACTGTAGCAGTTCAACAAAAAATTACATGTAAATGATTCAAAACCTCTTGAAGAAACAACATTTTTTTGTAATTTGAGGAGAAGAAAAAAAAATGTTTCAACCCAAGCTCAGCAAGGGATAACAGTATTACAGTCGCTGCATGGAGAATTTAGCCACTCATAATTCTAAATCCTTCTCAAACGCTTTATTGCTATAAGGTGGCTAATACCAGCCTCTACACAACAGGGCTCCCATAGCATTAACCATGAGAGACAGGCTTCCAGAAAGAAACTATAGCAAAGTAATTGTAAATCTCTAATGATGCATAAAACCAAGCTGAATTGGTCCTGAATTCTCAGCATAAAAGAAATGAACCATCAGAAGAACCAATTCTGGTGGCAGTATAACATACCCCAGTGTGGAAACTGTTTATGGTGTTTGCTGCAGTGGAAATATTCCTACTAATATGCAAGCAATACAAATTCATTAAAAAAGCCCAAATGTTGCAACTTCTTATGATACCATGTGTAACATTAAAAACAAATCATTAACCAAAAGAAAACCTCATCTGTACCAAAACAATTTGCCATCTCCTTTCTCAGTCATAGCCAGTTGTCCATACAATGAATTCAGTGGGTTCTGCATTCTTTTAAACCCACCTTGCAAGACGGTCAGGACGATGCTGCGCCCCGTGGCAGGTACTGCCTCACCAGGCTGGGCTGAGTGGGAGCTGTGCCCCACCGAGACTGTCACATCCCCAGGGGCTCAGCTGAACCTGGACTGACTACATGGGCAGGAGACCGGCCCGAAGCCTCAGCCCCTTCCCCTGCTTTGCTCAAGGAGAGCTGTGCCGGGGCCTCCAGCAGTGGCCTTCAAGGGTACAGATCCATGGCCATATACCAGCAGAACAGGGCTGTCCCTGCTGATATGCCAACATAAACCCAAAACCTCCCATTTTCTTAGAAACTTTAGTCAAATCCCACTGGATAAGCATCCAATAAAATATTTAAATCCCTAATTAATGATAGCATTTAATTAATTAATGATGCAATCCACAAACTCTAACAATGAACCCAGTTCATTCCAGAAACCTCAATGCACAAACCTGGACATTCACCCATCAATCCACCACTGTCCAGAGGCAACTTGCTCCAGAAGCAGATGAGATTGATTATCTGAGACACCAGAAATCACTTGCTCATGCACAAATGAGGCACAGCAGGTGCAGAGGTTATGTGCGTTTCCCCATGCAGCCTTACCCAGGAGCTTCAGCACGGTCATAAACACGATTTCTTTTGAGATGAGAAGCCAGTCTTACTTTTACATCTAGAAGATCTCTGGCTTTTTTTAGACACTGCCATGAGGTATTGCATGGGATGATGGTTTTCTAGCACCGGGGCATCTGTCCACTGAGAACTAGATTGACAAGGCTGAAACGGTTGGGTTTGTTTGTTTTATCATTTCACAACTCTAAGAGCCAGACATCTGAAAGCTCGGATACATCATTGCACAGTGTCAAAATCAATGAAGGCACAGATTTGAAATCTGCATACATGGACAAATATAGGGCATATCTGAAATTAATTACAATTTCTAGGCACTACCTAGAGAACAATATTTATTCATAATAAGCATACATCAATGTATATCACATTTAGTGCATGGTTTTTAGTGAAGCTGTAGTTTTCAAGTCTTGTGTGTAGGACTCTAAGGCTTAGCAATGACTTTCATTTTAAAAAAGCATTTTGAAGTGTTCTTTTATAAAAAACAAGAAGCAAATATCACCGATTTAAAGTCAAACTAAAATGAAATGAAATGCAGGGGACCCACTGGGGCTTTCTATGCCTGCAGTTGCAACTGTCTGCATCAGATACTACATGTGCAGTATAAAACATACATATAACTATGTATAGGTGCTACAGCCTTATCTATAATCCCCGTGGAAATTATGGGAAGAAAAGGTAAACAATTTTGTGAGGGATTTAAAAATAAAAACATTGATCTAACTCTGTTCCAACTGCAGTTAATGAAATTTTTAACACTGACAGCAGCAGAAGAAGTTAGGATAAGGATAAAAGGTGAAGAAATTAAGTTTCCCTCTTAAATATCCTCATTGTACGTATCTACATAACAATAAAGGAATGGAGACACTGATGAAAGAGAGGAAAACTGCTGCAGGCGTAAGAGAGACATGAACTAGTTCACACTGTTACAGAATTCATTGGTGAGGTGCTGGCACCGTGAGCATCTTTTTTATTTACTTGTGAGTGAGGGGTCTTACCCTGGAGAGAATTTTTATGGCTGTTCATTTTGGAAAAAAGTCTGAACTGCTTGACCCATTGCCCTGAGGATCTCACAGCAGTAAGTGTTATCCAAGATACTCCATCTGACACCTCTATATTCAAAGGTACCTCCATTTTCTCCAGTCAAATCAGAACATCTCTAATTAAATTCAAACAAGAAGCTAAAGTGAGATGAATGGTTTATAGGTGCTTCATGCTTCCCTACATTGATTAATAGACAAAGAAGTCATACCTCCACCAAATTAGTTGACAAACCCTGCTGTAATTTATTCCTTGTACATGATGATCTGTAAGCACAGTGCACTCTAGTAGGGACTGAGCTCCAGCTCCCTCTAAACATATTTTGTGCTGGTTGGCTGCACCCACCAGGTATTTACATTCCACAAATCTTGTCATTGTTTTCAAAGTTTCTCAATATGGTTTTCATTTTAAATTAAAGTAGCAGCAGTTATTCTTGCATAGAATGCCATTATTTGTGAATCAAGTTTGCAGTGTGGACCGTGCTATCTCTTGGTACCCAAAGAACTGTTCTGTTGAGTTTTGTTTTTCCATTTGTTTTCCCTGATGTTGTCCTGCATATTACTCTGCTCTGCAAGTGAGCAGCAAATGCAAATTTCTTTCACATAAAGATGAAATTTTGCTAGAGCCATGCATTTGTCACTTCAAAATCAGGCTCTTTAACCCCAAAGCTGATCCAGAAGATGCTTGCCTACTCCTAAAGCAGAGCACTACAAGAATAAGGCACGCCAGGGGCACAACGCCAGGGACTACCTATCTGCCCTGGCCGGCGGGTAGCCCTGGCCACCATGGACCAGGATGGAACCATCTAGAGGTGGGCTCCAACTTTTGGAGATGGCAATGACTGAGCTTATTTTTAAGGAGTTTACTTTTTAGAATAATGCACTTCAGGTTAGGGTATGAACCAGCAGCTGGCAAGAGATGTATTACAGGGCTTAATCTCATTCATCGATTACTTTACAGTTGAAATTTTGCAAGGGGCATCCAGCCCTTGAGAAGGATATCCTTGTGTCGGAAAACCAGAAATCAATAAATCTATTCAGAAAAACATAATTTCATTTTGTTTCTTAACCAGAAATTAAGATACACACATTTCTCCCTTCCCAGTCCTCCCTGACTCAAATATATCCTGTGTTATATAAGTAATTGTTTTGAACCCACTCTAGGACACAGTCAGAGACATGACTCCAATAACACATTATCAGTAAAACAAAGCAAAACAGTTTCATGTCCCTGCTGGGTTTGTATATACACTCTTAAATGAGCAGATTCTCTCATTATTCACCCTGATCTGGTCATTGTATGCTTAGTCACAGCTGTCACAACAGGTGCCCGAGCGTCCTCCCCCTTCATGGCACTGTGTTTTCTCTCTAGACTTTGTTGTCAAATTCCTCTGCTGCCTTTCTCTGGGGCTTTGCTGTTCCCTCTCCGGCTCTTCCCAGACTCAACTTCATAATTACTTCTGAAATCACCCAGGGCTGGCTGACTCTGGATGTGACAACCCTTCATCTCAAGCACCAGTTCTTCTTTACAAGTTGATGTTCTTCATCCCATCACATAAAATCAGTTTATCCATCAACTTTGGCCACGCTTTTCTTGCCTGGGCCTTTCTCCATCCTTCTTGATACCTCCGGTGACCACTTCTCCTAACTGCAATGCACAACAGTGTGTTGCAGAATGTACTTAGGGACTATGCAGCATTTAGAGGTTGATTCCTCTACTAAAACAAATTATCTCCCCCTATGCCAAACGACAGCAGGAGTCCCCAGTGAGCTGAGGATTTCCAGATGGGGTCTTACCCAACATTATATTTAACATGAAAATTCTTTGAAATTAACATTTATGCCCCAAGATATCATCTCTTCACTTTTGTTTCTCTCTAACATCCTTCAGCAGTGGTTTGGGGTTCCCAAAACTGAGCGCAGAACTGCTCCCCTCCTGTTCTGTTCCTCTTGCTGCAGATTTATGTACTGCATTTTCCCACTGAGCTTACCACTCATTGGGGATCTTTTACTGCTGAAAATCCTGTGAGTTCTTAAATTATCAGCACTGTGCTACTGTGCACTAACAAAGTTTATCTGATACAACAGCATATCAAACATTTTTAGTCCTGTAACAAATGTTTTCTTAGCTGGAAGCAAGCCTCCTCTGATATTAAAGTACCTCCAAATAAAGAGACAATTTTATATGATTTTTTTGCTATTGTCTTCAAGGAATATAGCATAGGTTGAGGGCAAAATATACACAATTCAACCTCTTTCATGTTTTGTAGACATCAGAATTTAGGGCCTGATTTTCAAAGTGCTATAATCCATCAGTCCCACTGAATTACAAAGGCTGGTGAGGGAGAAACTAGCCTGAAAGTCAGCTTTGTAACCCATATTAATCCCCTGAAACACTGAAAAGATTAGGCCAAAACATTAAGGCAAAAGCTTTCTACAATTTTACTTCAATAAAATTACACAGGAGCAAGGAAAGCACCCAGCTTTTGATTCACAGAACAAATAGATTCAGTACAGTACTAATAGCATTTAGTTTGTTTTCTCCATAAAAACCCATAGTTAGGGGTTAAGACATGCATTTCTATCTCAGGTTTCATCCATTTGGGATTGAAATCTTTTTTTCCTAACTTACCTTTCTGCCTTCCCTGTCCTACAGCAGGGTATAACATCGCTACAGCAGTTACAACTGCTTGCAGTCGAGAACAAAGTGTTACAAAAATCTTTAATGCATTGCCACCATTTTTACTGCAATTTATTTGCTGACAGCCAAAAGTAGAGGCAGTGTCATGTACTCGTCCAGATTCCTGTTGGTCACCTACACTTTAAAGAATTCATTCTCTATGATGTTACACTTTACAGCTCTTTGGACATATTAATTAACATGTTGCGCTAAATTGACTTAAATTCTTGCTGCCTTAAAACTGAACAGAGAATTCGTTCCTCTCTTTCTTATTTTCCCTCTTTTCCCAGATTACTTTAAAAGTAATTATTGCTGGTGTGTGTGCCTTGACCCTCCCCAGGATGGGAAATCTCCCAGGCTTGCATTTGATCACTTGCTAAACTAGAGTGGGAGCAGCTCATCTGCTCTGCTATGGCGCAAGTCTGCCTGAATGCAGGTACCCGCTGATCTTAAAGAAAACAAAAATCTACAATAGATACGAGGAAATTAATAGGGGTGAACAGTGATTCGGGGAGGGAACAAACCAGAACTGAAAGCTGGTGTACTGCAAAACCAGCAGTGCGAAGAATGGCAAGGAAATGAGCTTAGCCATGGTTTGTTTGCATTTTTTAACCTTGTTCTAATTGCTCTGATTTATGGCTTTGCTTAACTTGCTTTCTCCAAAAATCATCAGACAGAATAAAAGAAACCTCGGTTGCTGTCTACCAAGCTGCAGCTGACTGGCAGGCATCACTTCTCCAAATGTAACAGGACGCAATCACTCCCATGGGGCAGAAAACAGGAGTTTTGAACTGACTCTCAGTTTTACACTGCATTTCTATAGCTGTAAAAGCTCCATGTTCCATATTATTAATCTCTTTCTATTCAAGGATCCTGAAAAGGTGGCAATGTCAGACACCCAACCTGAAGTTCGAGACCTTTATGGGTGAGGCGACATTTTAGAGCATAATAACTACACAGAATCCTTATCAAAGATTGTCAGAGAGTTGGGATTACCAGCGGTTATCAGTCAATAATTGTTAGAGTAACTGATGGGTAAGTGGTAACCCTTCACATGCAATTCTTCTGTGGGAATGAGAAAAGCAGCTGGAAGGAATTCATAACAAGAACCTCGCAGAGCTCGTAGAAATGTGTTGTATAAACAGATTATTATTTCCTGTGGATATTGATGATAAATGAACTGGATTTAGTATGTCTAGGAAATATCACCACACTCTAAGCCATCTGAACTCCCTGCCTCTCAAGGTAAAAACCTCTCCTGTAACTTATGAGAACCTGGTGTAAAGAAAGCACTAAGTATCTGGGTCACTAAAAATACAAAAGTTGAATATTCCTCTTGCACACTTTTCACATAATTAATCTTTCCTGTGGGTTTTCAGTGTAATGAGTCATTGATTATTGCAAGGAATGCTTTACAGGGTAAATTAATTTATATAAGAGAAACAGTAGGAAGTGCTAAGTAGCCAGATAAATAAATAAAATGGGAAGTGTGTTAGTCATCTGGTGGCAAGTCAGCCCCAGGGGACCCCCGTATCTGTAAATCAGCTACTCAGTGAACACTACCAATACCTGCGTTCCTCTTTCCTCATCTTTACTTATACCTAGAGCTTTGAAAAATATGAAGAATCCTCATAGAAGAAGCAAAAATAATTGAAACTCTGTTCTGTCAGAAATTAGTTAACCTATAACAAGATGATAGCTGATTACATGAGAAAATATATGCAAAAAATGGCTTTTCCATTTAGAGAAAATTCTACTCAGTGCATGGTCACTCAGTTCAGTGTAATAAACAGCATTTCTAAAAAGAAAATAAAGCAGGAAGAGTAGAATACCTCCGTTTATGGTTAAAAAGATAAAAGTCTGATGTTTGGAGAAGCTGGTTGTACCCATGAAATTAATCTTAAAATACTTTTATGGACATGGGAGAGGTCTAAATATATTACCTGGCTTTTCACAATGCTTCCAAAAAGATTAAATTCTAATGAAAAAGGCATAGAAACAAGAAACATGCTCAATGCAAAGATGAAAAAGGAGCCACCTTCCTCCTTGGCACATCTCTGGTTCTTCTTTAGCTTAAGTCATACCAGGTATATATCAGCATATTTATGCAGGACGTGGTTTACCAAGTCAGTTAGCAAAGAGTAAGTTTGCAGCTGGCCTTCAAGAATTACACACAGGGAAAAACTACACTAAAGAAACAATATAATTTGCCACGACCTTACCTTGAGACCAGTCACATCGCAAACTAGCTTGGATCGCAAAAGATTTTGCACCACTAAAAATATTTAGGAGATGGCGGGGTTATAGTTTCTGAAGATCCCAAACTCCCTGCAGTGTTAAACTGTATGAATCCTGAGTAAATGTTGCCTCATATTTTGACTGTGTGTGGAGCTACAGCACACACGCATATCTTAGCTCCTTTGAGGGTTTTCAACATCGAGAAGGGTTCCCATCACGCTGTGAGGGTATTTATTTGCATCGGTCTCATTTTGTCTCTGCAAGACATGCCCTTTGCTGTCTACAGCCTTGGAAACTGAATTTTAAATATTTGCCAGAACGATGCCATGAACATCCAAGCAAGGAAAGGTAACAACCACCTCGGTTTGCAAATATATATTTCTTCCATTTATACCACAGAGAAAGAGAAAAACAAAAGAATAACTTTATACACAAAAATATTAATGGAAATGACAATCTAAGCAGGGGAAAAATGCTAAATTCAAGAAAGAAATTAGTCATTTATAATATGCACTCAGATCTAGCCCGAAATGCGCTATTAACTCATTTTGCACTGCAAAACCTCTAGGGGCAAGAGCCACATCTTCCACTACGGGACTTGCACAGTCAAATTTAAAGCACATTAATGGTACTCACTATTCTCACTCACGCTATAAGATGGCTGTACCGAGCAAAGCCTGAGCCCACGGCACTGATGACCTTGGACAGAATAACTTCCATTTGCGTGAGATCCTTCTTTCAGTAATGAACAGTTATCAAGCTACATAAATGCTGAATTAGAACCCCCAGTTTGAAATACTGTATTTAAAAAGTAGCAAGGAGTCCTTTCCCTCCCTGGAGATCACTGGTTTCCCAAACAAATGGATGGATTATAACAAGCCATTGTGCATTATTTTCTGTTTGTCAATGACCTAGTTCCCATGCTGTCTGCAATACTGAAATGGGAAACTAAAGCTTGGGGGTAGATCTTCAGCTGGAGTAATTCAGCCCTGCTCGCTGTGTCAGTACACAGCAGGCAGAGAGCATCTCCCCGTCAACACACAAAACTCAGAAAGTTTCATTTCTTGTCTCGAATAAAATGAGAAAGATGTCTTTCCAACACCAACAAACAGGTGAGTAGGAACATATTTACAAATCTGAATTTTGGGGTGACTTGAATGATAGAAATTTGCTTGTTTGACAACTCACAAAGTTGGGATGCATTTCTGAGACGAACTGCATAGATTTTAGTCTTTGATCTGGGACTGATTACATGATGAACTTCAAATAGCTGTTGACATAGGACTTTTTTTCCAGGTTTGTTTGATTATTACAATTAATATAAGCATGCGGTGAGAATATTCACAAAAAGAGCTGCATTCGGCCTTATTATTATCTTGGTAAAATATTTTTTATTTTCTTAAAATTGCATATGTTGCACACTGATGATCCTTGCAATGCCTTACAAATAATGCATTTATATGTCATATAAATAATACATTAAAATTTATAGGTTAGTTATTTTATTTTGGTGTCGATCAAAATCGGAAGCTGTATGAAAGATCTTAGATTAAGAGAAAGAGATTTTTCATGGTAAGTTTAATAAACCAACGATGACATTATAAGAACTATCACAGAAATCCTGCCATCTAATAATAAGCTTGTTCCTGTTTATTTAAATGTCCCACCTTGTGCTTGTTTGTAAAAAGTTAATAATTACAGCACAGTTAAACTTATGTAAATAGGTGAGTCTGCGCTGGATAAAACCTGTAACACTGAGCTGCGGCTCTACCTAATCAGTGAAGAATGGATATTGAGATTTCAGCCGCCTTTATTGCAGCATGCAACATCCTTCTGAAGAGGTATTTGATGATTTGTCTAAATAACTCCTGTGAGTTTGGCAGGGTGAAGACAACCACCCAAGCCCTGCCCCAGCATAGCCACAGGGACAGTTTTGAAATGGCGCTGCCTTTGCAGACACTTCAGTACTGGTGTTGCTGGGTCAGCGCGGACAACGGCACACACGGCAGCCAAGCAGGAAGGCAGAAAATCACTGTAAAGTAATTTCTTCCTAGGTCTGTCTTGCCCTTACTGCACCAGGCTGGAAGCCCCTGGGCAGTGTCCTGTGGCTTCCAGCAGTCCCCAGAGCACACACGTGAGATGGTGGTGGTCCTGCTAGGCAACCACCATTCAAAACTTTTTTAATTAACATTTTTATTTACATTTCCTTTCGTGTATTTGTCACCGAAATCTTACCAAACCCCGCTGGGTGAGAAATGAGCCATCTGACAATGCCACCATGACCGTGGCCATGTCATCAACAAGGTTTTCCTCACGCACATGGCTTGCAGCGCACACCACACACAGACTTAGCCAGGTGCTAGCTGGCATTAGTTTGCCTTTGAATTGCTGTCAAACAGCTACATTGTCCCCGTACAAAGGTTATTCTTGAGGAACCAACTGTCCCAGCATCCCGAAACCCAAAATGTACCCATGTGTTCCAACCCCAGGGGAGCATGGTCATCCTGGCTGCTCCTCTCGAAAGCCTCCCAGCAGAGACGGGGACAAAGCACACGTCCCTGACTCCTGGAGACTACACAAACACAACAGCTACTCTCTGCTTGCTGCACATGCCACGGTGGTTAAATGCTGACACTACTTACTGCCTCCGTCATACATGGCAGACCTCTGGCAGCTGTTGATAAATGCGGTTTCAGGATGAGCTGTGTTAGATCACAGATATTTGTAGTTGTAAAGCTGCCTCCTGCTGTGGCCCAGCCAATCACGGCCATATGGACCAGTGGGAGCACCGCTGGTTACATGTGCAGGTGGCCCTTTGGTCAGATTTGGCATCAGCACTACCCAGCAGCTCTCCACGCTGCATAGAGTCACCTCCATAAATCACGCGCTACCACGCATCTCTTCAGCAGTCTGGAGGCTGTCCAGCTGGACCACGGGCACAGACCTCCACCTCTCTTCATTGCGGTGGTGGGCAGCGGTAGCAATGCAGTTTGGGCAACACAGGATGCTAAATGCTCTCCGTGGTAAAGGGATGCTCTCGGAGCAAAGCAGGGCACCAGGTCAAATCATCTCAAGCCCTAAACAAGCCCTGGTCTTTCCATCTTTCCACCACCCTTAGTGGAAGCGTAGGGGAACAAGTCCACCTCAACTGATATCAGCCTTTCTGCGCAGAGAAACCCAGGTGCCTGGAAAGCAAACTTTCCTCTTACAAAGAAGAAAACACCTCTCATACCCATCCCTGCCAGTATTTTTGCTGCCTAGAGCAAATTGTGGCTATTGATGTTGTTGCTTTCCTGCAGAAAGAAGCAGCTTAGTCTATATGATTTAGAAATAACATTTGCCTTCTTCCCCGCAGATGGCAAACTCTTTGGTTTCTGCCACCACTAAACATACAAATAAATCATCAAGATATGATCTGCTAACATATTCAAAATGATGTTTGGCCTGAATATTTTTTTTTAGCTTCAAACATCAATTTCGTTTCGTAATGAATACATGCTTCATCTCATAACATTTCATTTTTCATACATTTAGCAAAATTGCTTAACTGATACATTTTTTTCCAAAACAGCTTTATTTCTACCCTAAAAACATGCAAATCAAGGCTCATATACTTATATAATGTGCAGAATTCCCTACTGTTGGTTCAATCGCTGAATTATAAAATATTCATAATATCTACATTTTTTTACAAAATGAACTTGGTATTCTGACTTTTTTATGTAAATCATGTTAAGATACACAGACAAAATTTTACAGACTTCTCTGGGCAGCTATTTCCATTTTTATTTGCTCCCCTCCCTGAAGGACAACCTCCCCAGCACCCACCCACGCGCTCTGCACGATGGCAGCCTTATCAGAAACGCCGCCGAGGCACATCCAGTCCTCACTTCCTAAGCTTAATGCCCTTTGCAATTCTTGTCTGAGCGGTTGTTAGCTGAAGACAAGAAGACTTATTTCTATTCATTCCCTGCCTAATCCACCTTATGAATTTACACCTCACCTACCCGCACATTCAAGGACCCAGAAATACAAAATATTTCCCACTGTGTTTTAAACCCACATCCTCCTGGATACAAGATAAGAGCTTAATAGCTTTGACACTGCACTGTTTTCATATTCATGCATAAGTTATGGATACAGCAACAGATCAGCACTTCTTTGTGCTTCTCATTGGCTCTGGTTCGCTGCCTTAAACTGTCTGAGTCAAGGCCACGTTTTAATGCCATAGACGCTCTATTCAAATACCAGTATGACCACATTTTAAAAGCCACCCTGTACCACTTCATTGCCGCAGATGTCCTTTACATCTGGCAAGGGCCGTTTCTCTGCATGTCAACAGTAATTCAGTTTAACAGCTGTCTCTTTTGACAAGCTTAGTGTCAGACTCTAAAATGACAGGGTGACAGTTTTCCTTTTCTTTAACAGAACATAGTGCAAATTAACCATTTGAATGCAGGATCACTGAACGCCTCCTGAATACATTTTTCAGAGTCAACTGAACAGGATTTAGGAATTGTTGGCCTTAACAACCAAAGCTGAAACCTGTAGGGCCTGACAAATCAAGGCATTTCTCCTGTAATTGGATTCGTACCTGAAATCTAAGTGTTCGACGCCCAGAAAACCTTAAATTGAGATGAAATAGATGTCGGAGATAAACATTGGGAATTTGCAAACTGGTATGATAAGTGCTTTTCCTGCATTGCGTAAATACACAGGAGAATTTTCTGTATATTTAGTTAAAGTGCTTGTTAATACAGCAGCTAATGGTATCATGTGTATCAGCTTTCAAATGGCACGTTGTACACACACATTTTCCACAAATGCCAGGCATACAAAAGCGTTTCTCGGCATAATTTCTCTAGGACTAAAACTATGCCTGAGATAATACTGTACATCTTAATGATTGAAACCTTTAGCACAAAAACCAGCTTGTGGACAGTAACAAAGTGCCACCATGATTTATGAACAACCAGTAAATACTACAGAGACACCGCTTTAATCTGGTGCAAGAGTGAGGTTTATGAGGCTGGCTGTATTAGGCTCACATAAAAGTGAATAAAAAAAATATATAAACATTATGCTACACGTATTTAAACTGCATCTTGCTGTAAACTGTATGGTGAGCCACTTCATTGTGTTAATGTTATACCCTGGCTGCCACAACGAGGAGGAACGATGCCTCCTTGATTTGCTTCTTGTTCTAGCGAAACCAAGAGCAAACCTCAAAGTAACTGCAGTGGGACTAGCCTCTAGCTCACCCAATTTATCTTCTTTTAAAGAACGACGAAGGCCTTTCTGCTGTGCGTTCCTGGGTAAGCAGTTACATCTAAAGCACTACCAAAAAAAAATGGGTTGAAAGGATGACACAGAGAGCATAACATTAAAATGCCTTTAGTAATTGCTTTTGTTCTCTTATTTATATGTTGCTATAAGTATTTGCATGTGTTACCCATTGCCATAGCATCTGGGCATCTCATAATATTTAGAAAGATTCACACTCAAATGCCTATAACTATCTCTCAAAGGCATGCCCATTTATATAAGATTTCCCGTGAACTGTTCACTCATGATATAGCCAAGTTCTTCCTTTTTTATTCAGCTCTTTTCAACACATAATTGGTCATAGGCTGCAGAATAAGTCACTTATTCTCAACCGTTCTATAGCCAGGTCTCTCATACAGTAAAATTTGCATGTCCCTGCTCTGCAAGAGATGCTGATGGTGCTGACCTCCCTAGTGCCTCCTCTCTTACCCAACGTGCTCATCTGTTCATTTCATAGCCCAGAAATTCATACTTTCATAGCCAGAGGTGCGCCTCTGTAAAGGGAACATATCACTAATAATTTATTAATATATCATTAATTTAAGTCAGCTGCAAACATATATTTTTAGTGCAACATCAGCCCTGTGGGAGCGTGCAGGTTGCTGGGTTTGGAGGGGTAAGTTGTTATTCGTATTGCACACTTAGAGTTCAGCTACACGAAGCACATATAATCATTTAAAATATTTAACCTCCCTAAAACCTATCACATGCCTGAAACACTGTTAATTCTATAACTTAAGCTAAACAGAGTACTATTCAGCTGTAAATTTTATGGCTACTATCTCCACCTCTTATGAAGTGTGAAAAGAGGCTTCATATCTGTCAGTCTTTTCTCAGAAATGACTTTCGCTGATTACTTAAACTTTTGTTAAATAAGCTTTCCACAAGCTGTAAAAACAGAACACAGTAGGGAAAAAATTGGCTCTCTTTTAAAAGTGCTGTAAAGTCTCTTTTTGAATGAGTAATTAGAAATGTGTAAACTCTTTTATGGATATGTGAGAAGCACACACAAAAAATTTGACATTCCATGCAAGTATTTCTGTGTGCTATCAAATTTCATTGTATTTCACAGAGACCAAAACTATACAGACCCAAAATACACATACATTAGTGGACATGGGTTATTTGCCAAGAAGGAATTTACATACAGTACAAGTAAAACATCCTAATTTAAATCTACGACAATGGATACTCACATTCTTAAAGAGAAATCAGAGTTGTTTGTCTTTCTGCTCGTATTTATACAGATTGCAAAGCTGTTGACAGAGCACGATTTGAGCTAGGCCTTTCCAACTGCTTACTGTTATTTTTATTGCCTTTGTCAGCTATCTTTTCCGTACCGAGAATCGAGCTTAGATGAAGATGTTCTGATTTCCCAAGCCCATACACGAACACAAAGAGGCGCCGTGTGACCCAGCAGGCAGGCAGGGAGCGGGCAGCAGGGAAACCTGAGTGCTGCTGCTGGCCCTCATCCCCTTGTAAACTCCCCAAAATCCTTAGTTAAACCAATGCACTTTTCCATCTTCATTTGCCTCCGCGCACGCAAGCGGTCCATCCCCAAACCGGGCTCTGCAGATGCTCTGCAACCCCCTTGTACCTTCATTGCTTTCGATCCTTCTCTCTTCCCTCAAAACTCACATCATTTGAGCTGAAAACTTGTTTTGACTTTGAATCTCATGATCAGCTCCACAGCAGGGGGGCAAGCATCTTCATCTAAAAATAAGTGAAAGAAATCTATAGACAAGGGGAGATGGGTGCCACCCCTGTGTGATTCCTCACCTCCCCGGGAGAGGGGACAGGGCATCTCAGGGACACCAAGATGGAAAGCCTCCCCCCTCCAAACTGGTAGGATGTTTGCTTGAAAAGCCGGTGGATGTCACGCTGTGTACACGTACTGTGCACTATAAATAGTAATGTCTTCTCTGCTCCTCTCCATGGAAAAATCTGCAGGAGGGGAAATAGTCTCAAATCTGTGTAGTTTTCAAGCCAAAGAGAGCCAGCCTCATTCTCTCCTCAGTGGGGAAGCCGTAGGTAGGGGGTATGCTCCTCCAACCCCATGGAGTCGGAGGAGACAGAGGAAAAAGCAGGTCCCAACTGATGAATCTGGGGCAAAGAGCTGCCCCCTGCCTGCTCCCCAACCTCCGCATCGCCAGCGGGTCCCACAGCCGTTTGCTTCCCCCTCCATGAGCAAACTCAGCCCCTCTCCAAGAAGATGATGGTCACTGTGAAGGGGTTACGTGGCATCATTAAGCAGGTGGCATTAAGTGCCTCACGGCTCCTCGCTCCCCAAAGCATCCCTGTTCGAGGGGACTGCCAGACACTGCTCACTCTCCGAATCCCATAGATTTCCAGCACGGAAATGGTGCTGAGGACTCCTGAGGAGGGGAAAGAGCACCGCAGTGTGCGCTCCCTTCTCCCAGTAAAGATATTAGTGCCATTATTATTATTATTATTTTTAATCCCCAAGAAAGTGATTTGGACCCCACCTGCAAAGTTTAATAATCCTGTTGGTAGCAGAGCAATGCCACCACTCCTGCTCCCCACAACACCGCTCCGAGCAAGTTCTCTGGCAAAGCATTCACAGGAGCAATTTGGTGCCAAGTCTGTTATAAAACCAACCATGGTGCAAATGTTTTCGAGTAGAAGAACAAAAGTATGAGAAAGGGAAAGCCTTCACACATCTTTAGTGTGGAGAATGTATTTAGTGCTCCCAGAAGCTATTAGATGGGGTGATACAGGCAATTTATTGTTTTGTCAATACCTTTTATTTTGATTTAATAACTTACAAAACCTATGGTCTATCTGTAGCGCAGCCTCAACTTTCTTTACACAACCCCACTTAACTTTCAAACACTTTAACTTTCAGGTCAAATCTCTGTCATATTGATAAATGAGTCTATTTAAATTTTTATCACTGAAGAATTCTCTCTGGTGTCTTTTTCACTATCAGATTTCATGCACAAATAACAGGATACTTATTATATTTTGTTATCCACCACACACACAAGAAAAGAGTCACTACAGAAAGCACAGATGTCGTGGTGAAACATCTGTAATTTGTCTGCAATAGTATCATTCCTACAGACATTTTGTACGGAGAGAAGTACAATATTTTCAGGAATAATGTGTAAAAACACAGGGCAGAAAACCCTAACAGAGGCTATATACACTAACTGCAGACTACCCCTGTGGTAACAAGTAAACAAGTCAAAGTATTTTACCCTCACGAGGCATTACTATGCACGATATAGAGGCCCCGGGGTGAAGTTTAATCTTATTTGGCTATCTGACTACTGCTTCATTAGGCAAACTAAGAAAAACTGCTGCAAAGTCAACAAATTTTTAGATATTATTGTAAATAATCACCTGGTTTTCCTGCCAATAATCAGGACCAAAGATATAATCCTTATAGTCCTAAGTACGCTATATATATATTTAACCTTTACTTTAAAATGCTATTAAATGCTGAACGCTGTGGCTACTGTAAAGATAGTAAAAACAGATAGTGTAGGAATATAACAGTGTTTAATGACAAGTTACAAAGAGTTCTACTGAAAGAAAAGCAAGAGCAAGAAAGGTTAAATAAACAGAAACCACAGTGCCTCCCATCTTTCTTACATTAACTTTCAATAACTATAAAGTAAACTTTCTGCTATATATGAGTTGATTTCCCAGATCTGTGCATTAAATATTTACTTCAAACTATAAACTTATGTGCCACCCAAACAAAACTAATTTGCATTCTTAATGATGCAAGAAATGTGATGCTTAGCCCCTTTAAGATTCGTAATAAAGAAGAAAATGTTAGAGATTTACTTTCTTTTTCATTTTAAAAGGCAAACTAAAATGATAAAACTTATTTAATTAACAGAGACTCTATTTATGAATTAGTTGTTTCTGCCAGCAAGAATGTTTAAAAAAAAAAAAAAAACTGTCTGAAATGAGGCTGAGACTACAAAGAGTCCATTTTCAGCTTGGGAGTCTCAAGGGAAAAATCAAAGGGTTTCTTTCTTTCAACAGTTTGGGTGAGATGATATTTTGAGATGTTGACAGCTGCCAAACTGCAGAACCAGTGAAGAACTACCAAACTGAAATCGTTTTTATCTTTTTGAATTTTTCTCAATATTCAGCTTGACTTCCTTTTACAGCTCATGACTGAAATTTCTACTTAGTTAAAAGGTTTTCCCCCTCCTCGTGTCTACAGCTTTGGGCCAAAAATGAACTCTCTGTCTTCTAAAATTAACCATAAGTAATACAGAACCATTATTACTACCTACTAGTAGTGTTTCTATTACAGTAATGTATTAATTGACATCCTTTTCTTCCTTTTTATATGCTCAGTGTGGAACCAAATTTCAATGGTTAATCATCTTAATCATCTCTCTCTATCACACTGAATATTCTCACTATGTTTACTTACAAGATATTAGTAAAACAGACCTAACAGTCTTTGCTCTAATAAACAAAGTAGAAGTAAAAGACAACATTTAAAACTTGTTTTCTGTTTTTCTGACAGAAGCCATTTATTAGAATCAAAACAAGCCAGCCTTTAGTAAATAATAATAACAATAATAACAATAATAACAACAACAATAATAATCAACGCTTTCCATGCACCTCATACTATTCTTCATTTTCTATTTTCTTGCTAAATCCTGTTTCTACTGCTAAAGCCATCTCTCCTTTTCTAACTCCTTCATCTCTATTGGTGCCATGACCAACATTGTGGTCATTTCTCATCTGCTTCAGACATCTGCCCCACGCTTCCTCTTCCCCCGCAGACAATCAGTCCGTGCATTTGTTTCTTCATTACATATGCATTAACCAAATCAAAGTCGAACAAGCCCTTTCCTCTCATCCTTCAAACTGTCAGACAACAGCCTCTGCTTTGGCTTCCTCTACCAGCTTCTGCCTTCTTCCCAGCCTTCCCTCATGTCTTCCCTCTTGCTGTCACACCTGTGTCTTGAAGAAGACCTCTTTAATCTTCCTCCAAGCAACCATTTCTTCCTAAACTTTTCCTTTAAGAGTCCATCCCAGGCACCCCTCTGCCCTGTCCCCTGCTTGCCCCCTGCACATCCTCCCTTGCCTGTACTCTGGTTGTACCCACCTCCTTTTGCTTTTTTCCCACCAAAGCCAGCTCACACAACACCAGACTGAAGAAAGTCAAGAGTCATCCTCCAGGAGGGGAAGGGCAGAGCCCTGCTGGCAGGTGAGCCCCTACCGCTGCTTTGGCAGATCCAATTTCTGATGTATTTTGCCATTACAGAACTGAGCATGAATGAGCATCTTCTCAGCTTGTGACCCCCACCGCTGTGATACAGAGGACCTTCTGGATTTCTGTAACAAGGCAGTTCTGCACTCTGCTTCATGAGATCTGATGCAAGTATTATTTGGAAATAGCAAGACTGACTTCTGCTGGCACAAACTCTTCAGAATTTGGATTAATTGCACTTGGGGGCACTTTTTTATTAAAAAAAAACTTTATGTTTAATTAAAAAATAATTCAAGGACAGAAGTTCAAATATTGGTGACTTCAGACATTGAATATCTTTAAAAAATACATTTTCTCAAGAATTATCATGAGACCTTGATGCCCAGCAAAGGTAGTGATGTGAGAGAGACAATAATATCCCAGCTATACTTGCAGACCTCTTCCGATCAGTGGTCCAAGGACTAACCCACAGGATGAATTAGATTGGATTTATATAATTTTTTTTTTTTTTAAGTTTGTAACTGCAGAAGGCAGCATATAAATGTTTTGGGAGATTTCCTGTCAACACTGAAAAAAAAAAGTCTAAAATTCTCCCCTTTCAAAGAGACCTATCCACACCATCAAGCTCCTAAACTAGTAAGACACAATATTACAAAGTCTTCCTCACCTCTGAAAATAAGGCAGATAAATATACAAAGATTACTAATTCAATACTTTTAACATTAAAAAAACACATGAAGACTCTCAAAATTATGCCTTTGGTTCAGTAAACACAGATCTAACTGGGCAATCCACACAAGCGAAGTGGGTGTCTAGGGGAGAACACAGCCTTGCCCTCTCCACTCATTGATTAATAATTTAATATCCTCAGAGGCTGACCCTCCTGCAGGCACAGACTTGATGCAGAGCACACTGCCTGCATCCTCTCCCCGGGGCCAGAAGAAGCATTGCCATGGCCAGCAGCAGGGCAGGTCATGGCCATCTGGTCCCACCGATGCCACTCCCCCACGACCAACACTCAACGTCAACAGGAGTCAAACAAGAGTTGCGTTTGCCTCCTGTTATTCCCCTGCCCTAGCTCTAGACATTTACATTTGAAAATAGTACCTGTCACTCCCACAAACCAAGAATTTTTCTTTTCTGTTTGAACCTGAATGAAAAAAATCCAAATCTCCGGGTGTCTGACATCAAAGCGTGGTAGAAGAAAACTATTCGGATGGTGTTCTGGCATTAACACGGCACTAGAAAGGAAGAGCAGATGGGCAGTGAGGAAGCAAATCCTGTTGAAATATGATTAAGTGACACTGAAGATAAGGAAAACCATGAAAACTAAAGGGCAGGTAAGGGGATTTTAAGTGCAATATAAAAGGGGATTTGCAGCACATGTAATTCCTCCTTTAAATGTTGATTAAACATAAATTTTTTTTTTTTTTTTGCTTCTCAATAATAGTTACAGATCATTTTGTTTCTGTCTATGCTCTCTGCAAGCATCAGTGAAAGCTGAAGGTGCTTGGCACTTTTGTATCTGCTGTATTTTTATGTTTTATTCTCACTCACTAAGTACATTTCCAACTAAAGATGAAAAGAGGAGGCATAAAGAGAAGAATGTGCCATAAAGTATCTCCAGCATTCTGAGGAAAAAAACTCATGATTTTCTGGAAAATGATGGTTTCATTGCAACCACACTCCAAACCAAGCTTTACCAATATATCCATTTCTGTCTAGGCAAGCCTGGCTTCTGATCCTCTTGTTTCTTACACGTCATTTGCCAAAGCAGAAAGTCTGCTGTAAGTATTGATGGGCTGGAGGACCTTGATTTTTTTTTTTACTATTATTTGTGCTAATGCAATCAATTGCATATTTCAATAAATTACTAATTGTGAGTGAATCATCATTCTTAGCGTTAACAGAAATAGATCTTATTCTCCCGTTTCTGTACATGCCCACCTCCACCAAACTCAGCCCTCGCTATGCCATTTTGATTTGAAGCTCATTTACAGACCTAAGCGGACTAGAACAACCAGCCCTCCCGCTTCCCGGTGGGACAACCTGCCCAAGAGCTGGTCTTTCAAAACGTTTCATCTCATCATTTCAATTATCTTCTCTGCCTCTCAAAGAAGAAGATTTAATTCAATCTTCAAATTCAGCAGGATCTCTGGTGGAGGGGGAGGACACAAAGGGAGCGAGGGATGGATGAAGAGAGGGAGGAAATACTTTGTGCCTCTTTTGGGGCCAATCCCACGCATTTTACTGAACTTTCCCACAATCATAAGTCCAAAGGATTCCTCAAACACCTCTCCAAGCTGTGCTGCTCACTCTGCTCCAGCACGAACTCAGGATGAAGGGGGAGAAGGAAAGGCAGGTGTGTGCAGACAGGGCTGTTTGCCCCAGCACTCCAGAAGAGGAGACCTCTGTACCAACCCTGCAAAACTGACATTATACCAAGATAAATGTGTAGCGTTCTCCGGATATCAAATCTGCATTTTCTTTTTTTCTTTGTATGGGAAATCCCGACTCATGCCTGTGGCTGGGATTGGGCATGTGTGATGTGTGCTCATCTACTATTTCTTGTGGCCAGTTAGAAAAATCATATAATCCACCACAGGTTTAAAACATAATTTAAACCTGCCAAGTCTCATAACTTCTAAGAAGGCAAATTAACCATAAAGAAAATGGTTTCCACTTACTAGATGTCATATTCAGCTCTCTGGCACACAGGCTTGCCACCAAAGAAGGCTTTTATGCAAGCACATCATCAACGGAAGCCTTCATTTTCACTGCGGCTAGATTTAATGTGATAATGAATATTCCAGTGTCAGCTCCGGGTAAACTGATGGGGTTTCACCTCAGATTCCCTCCTTTAAATATCTCACTCAGGCTCCTGCTTGCTGAGTGGTAAATAATTTAGCAGCACCAGCAGAAGGACACCTCAGATGTGTTCAAAATGCAGGCGTACCTGCCTCGCTCATGTACTGCCCCGTGTTCCTGCTCTTGTAAACAGCATCAATAGCGCAGCAAAGAGTGTAAAGGCTTTATTACCTATTTATATCAGCCCCTTGCAACAGAGAGCAAAGGGAAAAAATGCACAGCTTCAGCAATCTGCCTGTAGAAAAATCCCCCTCAGGTGCACCACAGTCACCCATGAAGGTCCCACTGGGGTCACCACTGCTCAGCTGGTTCAAGTGGGACATAGAAGGTCTGGGCAGTGAAGCTCAGCGGTGTTGCCCCAGACCAACGCCAGAGCCACGAGGAATCCACATTCCCTAATTGGCAGCATTTATTTTTTTTTTATAATTTGCAGAACTACAGATGATATTTTGCATTCATTTGAGTCTCTCTGCAGTTTGCAAACATTTACCCACCCCATATGAGGCAAATTCTTTCATGCTCCTTTTACGGACATGGACTACGGCTGAATTAATATTACTGTGAAAACCTTTCCTGCCAGATTTCCTCACCTGTGTCACCATATTTTACCCTCATTACCTAACTAGGGCTGCCTGTGGGAGCAGCTTTCCAACACAATTTTTAGGGATCTGCTATTTCTTTGGGCTTTTCACCTATTTTGCAGTTATTGGCTGATGTTTTTCCTCTCGTCCTTCTTTTTGCCAGTTTCAAATTTCCACTCCGACACCAAATGCTTTCCTCTTTTTCTACTGCTGTTAACACTAGGCAGATCAAACAAACACAAAAGTGTTTTCTCAAAAAATAATCATTAAGCCTATCGTGTAGTTTAGTTCAAGTGACAGCTGAATATTTGTTTCATTAATAAGTAATTTGCAATTAATTCGTGGAGTCATTTCTAAAAGAACATTGTGATGTTTCCATGGTTTTAAAGTGGCAAAACACTAGTCATTTTTTGACAAAATTACAGTACAAATTGCTCATATGCATCCACTGGAAAAATCCAACTTCTGATGAGGAGTGCCCCCATGATGTGGGAACACTGCTCCCATGGCAAGGCACCTACATACAATATGCAAATAGCTGCAGTATTTAGGATTTGAATTTCAGGTGCATGGGTGCTCATGTTGCTCCATTCAAACGATTAGTGATGAAATTACTAAAGTTATGGGGTTTTCCATTTAAGGCTCATAAACAGCTCTTCTCCATGCTGGAAGAATAACAAAATCTCCAGTACAAATTCTTCAGTTGATCTATTTTCAATCAAAAGGATGGACAAACAAATGATTGCTAACCTGCCATCTGAAACCAGAGATGCTTCAGCTCGCGAAGGCTCCTGAGGCTCTAAAATCATGCCAGGAGTTACGGGCCACCCCTCCACAGGCTGAGCATCTCTCCTTGGATGTCGAAGGGGCTCCATCCTCAAGCCTATGAAGGTCACCTTCTGCCTGGGATGGAATAAGCACCAGTCACATGGAAATCTTATTAATAATTAAATAGCAGTTGACCATCTTTCACAATGTTCTTTCTAACCTTACAAACTGGCGTGATTTGGGAATAAATAACACAGGAAAGTGTCTTTAATTCTGGACACCAGCACCACTTCCACTCTAAACCCCAGGACCTGGTAACTGGCCAGCGGAGACTAAGGACATTTCTAAGCTACAGAAACAATTACAATTGTTGCCATATCACCTTCTCAATAACCTTCCCCCAAAATTATAGGTTAGAGAGTTGTCTGTAATCATTAACTGCCTGAAGGAGAGAGACACATTACCAAAGCAACAAACCTCTAATCATCAGAGTGGGAGCAGTGCAGAAGAGAAAAATAACTCCTTAACAAGCAAGTTGCAATAGTTTCAAAAAAAAAAAAAAAGAAATCTGATTTGGCACATGTAGTTAGCACCCTGCAGTTGCAAAATTAAAATGTTGGAAAAAGTGAACATCATAAATTTGTGCCTACTTGGGAATGTAATTTGCTAGAATTACACTTTTGGATGGAAGTGCTTACAGGTTTTCATATTCAGCAGCAAGAGGACCAATTATATTAACGAACTGACACAGCTCTGAAGCGACACAACAGAGAGCTGGTAAAAAAAATTATTATTGTTTGTTTTTCAACTAAAAATGAAGAAAAAAAAGATTTTTAAACTGAAAGATGCCCAATTTCAAGGTATCCTAATTGAGATAACTAGATAGCTAACCTGGTGTCTGGAAAGCAAAGTTCTAGACCCTTTTACAAAAGTCTTTAACTGGAAGGGGGTTTTAATTTGTCAGAAAGATCAGGTTAAAATTAATATTTTAAAAATTGCTGGAATGCCATAATTTCTAAGCTAAAAATTAAAGAAGCTGGATAAGAGAATCTATAAATTATCTGGCAAGAAAATCTGGAAACAATCAGCTGCACCGTGCTTTGCTACACAATGATTTCCACGATAAAATGTGGCTTTGCCTTGAATGCAATTTGCAACCTATTAGCTTGATCCAGTTTCCACTGAAGTAAATGAAAAGATTACCATTGACTTCAATGAAAGCTGGATTAGACTCTGTTCACATTCACAGTAGAAAAAAAAATCTTAATGATTATTTATGCCAGAAATTCCAGTGTAAAAAGCAAAATTGGCGCAAATGTGTTGAAGAATTTGAAGAGAAAAATGAGCACAGTGGATATAAAATATGATTCCACTAAAAATGATAAGATTACTAATTACTCTGAATAAGCTTATAGAAATACTATAGATGTAATTAAATGGCACAAATATACTTCCAAATCCAATTATAGCAATGGAGCAATGATTATACAGTTGCATTAAGAGTTAAAATAAAATATGATACTAGATAAATGGGTATATTAGAAAAGCATTATTAGATTTTCTTGCATTTATCCACCATCAAGTGCCACCAACCCTTGAAGCTAGGGACAAATAGAAGAAAACAGATAGAGGAGAAAGATTGAGTTTGCGTGCTAAATGTAGCCAGTAACAACTGAGGTATTTCCACTAGAAAAGATAAAAGGAGAGATACCAGCTACCAATACATGACTTGCACAACAAATTAAAATACTGAGTCTTATTCACAGTCCTACAGCTCCACCAGAATTAGCAACTTCTGTAAGGACCAAACCATAAAAGAAGTAAAACTTGAAAAGGATTTACTGCAGAAAGTTGAAACACCCCAGACAAAATATACCAATAAAGAGCCAATTATTGCAACCATCAATATTCGGCAGTGGACTATCAGAGGAAAAGATATGCAGATTCAATTGGGAAAAAATACAGTCATGCCTGTCATTTGGCAGAAGAACATTACTTACGGATAGGAAAAGGGACACTCGTTTTATTTGTATGTTTAAATAATAATTTGATGCTTTACCCATTATGTCAAGAAATTAACATTTAGAAGAAACAAACACATGCACAGTGTCACAGTGAGTCCCTTTCTGATTTAAAACTAAAATAAGTCAGCCCTTGCTTTGCTCTCTCCAGTCCTTGAAATTCATATTAACTTTAAAAAAATATATATAGTATGTATCAGGTTTGTCAACTTTTGAAACCCAAAGGAAATATTCACCAATCACCAGAAACTTGTAGGTCATGCTTAAATCACAACCTTACCTGTTTTTACAATTGAAACATAAACCAGGCACAACTTGCATGGGTTTTTTGTGAGAATTCCTCTCTGGTGGATTGGCAAATGGAGGTTTCCCATTAATAAACACCTGCAGTTTATCCCTATTTTGCAGTCACAGGGAGAGGGCTGGTAAGGAGTTCGGTGTATAATGTCACACACTGTATCTGCCCCCCCAGGTATGTGTTGTGCCATTAGCATAATAAAGAGAGGGCGGGGGGGGGGGGGGGTAGAAGGAAAAAAAATCCCTAAAAGTAGTCCTTTATTCTGCTTTTGCTATAATACTATGAAGACAAACAGAAACATCCACATGCACAGCTATGCCTTGGCTAAGCAAATCTCATAAATGTCTGAAATTCCCATTATGGCCATGATTTCTAGAGGGACATGAAATCTTTACCTCTCTCTAAATTGATGGGAGTCTCCCTCCTCCCTTCAGATGCCAGAATATGGAAGTAGAAGACTATCCTTCTGAAGGCTGTATTTTATAGTACTCTGATGAGATGCCTTTTGATTTAGGGTTTGCATGAAGGAAGGGAAAAAAAATCCATGTAGTCTGCCAGCTCATCTAACCCAACTTTAATCACTTACTGTGTAGACAGCTATATTGGAGCTAGTCATCTAAAATCCCTTTAAAGTCAATGGTGAGAAATAGATGTTTTTAGGATGCAATTAATTGATTGGAAGGAAGAGGGATCTATCATATATGGAAAAGAATTGTGGCCCAGAGGGTTCTGCTTTTCTCCATTTACTCTACAGGGAGCTCACACGTCTGCATTGTAGTAGTCATCCAAAAGAGGTGAGAAGAATATCACCAGTCTCTATTAACCAATCTCTCCTTTTTTTAATCTCTTTTACTGTTCCTCTTCCTTTCTGTTTCTACACCTACTCTCTCCTGGGACATCAGTGCAATTTTTTTACATTATAAGCCCATTAACCTCTCAAGGAAATGCTTTCATTCATCTGATGGTAATGAAAACTTTTAGGTCATACATGACCACTCACCTGGGCCAGAAGAACTGATCCATCAGGTCTCAAAAACACATTAATGGATAGTTTCATGCCAATTGTCACAGAGTTATTCAGAATTGCACAAGTAAGAGAAAACTGCCTACCGTTTTACCACTCTCCCAAGGACCCGTGGGCCCTTCAGCTCCCAGGACTCTTGGTCGCATCCAAAATTAAGATGGTTACATATGGCCTAAGGAGCTGGGCTGCGTTGGTGTTCATGCAGACAGAGAAAAATATTCCTCCTCAAGAGGACAGGGCATGTCTGTTGACTTGAAAATATAGCAAGCTTTAGGAGGAACTAAAAATTAATAATAATAAATTTGTCTTCATCAAGTAAGATCCAATGAAGTCAACTTGAAATAAGTTTTGCCAGACTTGAGTGTTGTGAGGACCCCTAAGTGCCTTTCTTTTGCCTGGTCTACCACCCAATGGTTAGCCCTGTGCAATTTTGTTCTGCTTTTACAAGCTGGTGAACCAGCCTATTTCCTCTCACCCACCAAAGAACAACCATTGTACTGAAGATCTTTGAGGAATCTGCCGCACACTCTGACATAAGGGAGTAAGTTTTGTTTCATGTTTTCCTTGTGCCAGGGCATTCATCTTCAAAGTGCCTCACACACAACCGGGGAGCCTTAGAAGCGTATCAGGGGCAATTCAAAGAGCTTTGCATGGAGCAGGAGGGGGTTCCTGTTGAAAGATGCAGCCTTGCATCTGCCAGAGAAGAGCAAATTCAAAACCGAAGAGGTCACTTCACCTACCTGTAGTGGGATCGCATATTCAGACGACTCCAACTAAAAATAAGGGATATTTAGACAGTGTGATAACTGAAACCCTCTAGGCAATGCTCTTTCTCTCTCCCCCTCACACACAGACACATATAGAGCAATGTCTCCTTTAGAAAAAAAAACCAAAACTGTAGGAGACATAATGGCCTCCAGAAAACTTACTCACAGATGAACTCCATCTGTAGCATCCTCCTGGTTTGAGCACAAAAGTTTCCAATGAGCTGGACCACCACAGACCTCTGTTCAAACCACCTGAAATAAGGAAATGAGAATAAGCCATTGTTTAATATATGATAGAGTGGTGAAAACACGGCTTTCTTTTAATCACCCAATTTATTCCCATAGAGAGGAAATATTCTGCTTGGTTCAGAAATTACAATTACCTGTTCTATGGTTGGACCTGGAAGTGCCTGGATAACATAAGGGCTCTGCTAGGATGGGCACTGTCTAAACACAGAGTAATACAGAGCTGCTTTCCCCAGAATCTATCACCTATGCGGGAAATATGGGAAAATATGGAAGAAAGCATTGTTCTCCTCATTTTAGACATGGAGAACTGAGACAAGGAGAGTTGCAGAGTTCATGCAAAAGCAGATCAAGAGATTTTTAATGTCACTGATGATGTTAAGGAAATCAGAAGTGGATTTTTAAGAAAAGCAGAAGTATAATAGTTTTGTAGATTATCGGTGGAGGCTTTGTATCAGGCACTTGACTTCTTTTTAAAACAATTCAGATTAAATCTTTGTAATGCCTGTTTTTTGATAAGACGTAAGCAGCTCTGCATCTGCAAGGAAGTCTCATATTGGCTACTGAGAGAGGGCAGTTACATCTATGGGATTTAATACCACTGTCCCGAGTTAGCGGGGTCTATCCCTGCTCCCACTGTCATCATACATCTGGCGCTAGCCACCTCCCTCTTCCTTCAAACATTCACTACTGTAGATACAAACCCCATCTCTATATACAGTTTCTACCATCTGTAATACTTCTTCAGTACCTAATATATTTGAGGACTTATTTTTTCTTTTTTTTTTTTAATAGTACGTTAAAATAAACAGCATCCTACGCTCCAGCCTCTATCCTCCCTTCTCAGAGTCCTCTGATATATACTGTAGTTGTCTCATTAAAATCTGCAAAGCCTTTGGGACAGTCTTTGTCTGAATGGCACTTCACATATACAGTTACATTACTCTCCATATCTTGGGTTTTTATTATTAGAAATAATTGGGCTTGTCTTTCTTTTAAACTCAATTTAAACATTTCCTCCATTGCCACATGCTTCATTTTGCTGCAGTGCTGACTGTGGTATTTCAGATGCAGCGTGCATACTCCACATTCGTTTTATAACAGCAGGCCAAGATGGATCATAAACTTTATGTCTGATCCTGCTTCTTATGTAACATTTGTGATTTTTTTCAAATTTTCCTACTTAGCAAGTGTATTATTCCTTTCAAGCACCTGATCAAATATGCTGAGATCTGGGAGGTAATTCCAAAATTTAATTTAATTGTAAAATTATGCATGTACTACATATACTCACGTATAGCTTAATTTGCTACAAGGCATCTCTCAAGAAGAGCTAACCATTTTGAGACCCTTTCATACCATAAGGCTGCTAGAATACGCACTATGCTGCACAACCTGCTTTCAGAAGGTTTCAAAGCCTGTAATTGCAATGTGTTTCCTTTTTTCCATATTTTTTTCTCACTTTTGTTGTTCTCGCAGTGACCTCACCTGGAGCAATGAGGCTGCAAGCCCTCCATAGGTCTTCACAGAAAGAGCAATTGGTCTATGCCCCATATGTTTCCCAGGTTGTAAAACAGCATAAAAGTACAAATGAAGAGCCTCATACTATTTTTCTTCCTGCTGTGTGCAATCAAGCCAGAAAGTATCCCTTACTCAGAAGGAACCTGCAAATTACCCTGGTGTACCTGACCCACCAGCAGTAATACAACATTAAGACCATTTTTCCCCACTCGCTCCCATCATTGGTATGGTGCTGGCTCTTCTCCTGCTGAGCTCCTCCAGCAGGTCTGTAATGCTCCCTGTCTCCACAATGCCTGGTTTGAAAGTAAAATCTTGAATGTGAATGAAACACAAACCTTTGTCACCAAAATATGTGAATTATTTTTAAAGAGCTTTACATCACTTTTCGTGTTGCAGAATTGACCCCGTATATCTGGGAAGTCTGAAACTGAAATAGATTTAACACAGCTAAGAAATAATCACAGGAAAGCATTTCGGATTCAGCCAAGTATGAAGTAAGGCAGTCTATTTTCTTCAAAGACAGCTGAGGCTACCTTTCATTACATTCAACTACGTCAGTTATATAGAATTTTAATGGAAAAGGCTTAAAAAGTACAAAGGTAGAACAAACAGCATTACTGCAATGTCCAATAGGATGAAACAACTTCCTTACATGGTAGGTAAATTACTTTTTTTAGTATTTTAGAATTAGTGAAAAAAGGAAGGATGGAATGGAAGGAGGGATTTCATGTACCTTGACCAGACTCACTGCAACAGTGACATAAACCTGGGACACTGCAGCACATATGTTTTGGAAATTAGCCCCCATGTCCCCCACCTTGTTGCCAGAACTCAGACCGAATTCTCTATTTCTGTATTTCCTACTTACTTCTAGCCAGAGAAATGCAAAGTTTTAGATAATGTTGCATTTCTTTAAGTCTCTTTAAATTGTGTCTGTTCTGTCCCAGATCATTACAAACTATTTACTTCACTCTAATTCTATCCACTTTTTCATTTGCAGGATGTGTGCCATTCAGCTCTCTCTTCCTGAAAAGTTTGATATCAGGTTCTTCATGTGCCTAATTTGGGCTTAATTTGAGGCAGGGGTAAATCGTTACAACTCAGATGAAGTCAATAGGAACACAGCAACTTACATCAGCTTTGTGTCAGTAAATACTGACAAGATTGATCTCAAACTTTTTCAGAACAAAAGATTTTTGAAGATGGATTAAACAACATAAATGCTGAGCTGTTTTGCTAGACTGCAAATGGCATAACACATGCTTTGTGTGACATCTCTGAATTATCCCTTCGTGGTAATGTTGACATTACATGGTATTGACTCATGGAAGAAGCTTAAATACCCTTTTAAGTTTTCAAGGCTCTTTGACAAAGCACTATTTCATTAACAAAATGTTAATGGAATCTAGGAGGCTTGAATATACAGTATAGCCTGCTGGTTTCAAGAAGCTCTGTTCACTGACCGAGAGATGTGACTGCAACAGAGCAATGTAATTCTTATTTTTAGGCCAACAGAAAAGGGAGCATCTCAAGCAGGGCACCCATTGGTCGAGAAAGTCGGACCCAAGGCTCCTTCCACAGCACTCCACTAAAGGGCTACCACACCTTCTGCTGGAGAAGGTCAAAATAGCACAAACGAGAGAATACATCATACAAGGTAAACTAGGAGAGACAGCAGGGTTGAGGTTGGCTTGGAGCTAAGGCTTCTTGCTTGTGAAAAGGAGGAAGACCTAGAGAGCATTGCCGTGCAGATTACGTGCTCTGGGGTCATGTTTGGGAAAAAGGTAATTACGTGGCAACAGCTAAAATTGTTGGCTCTAAGTATCCTGTTAATGACACAAATGGCTCTCAAAAAAGTACAGGGGTTTATATTTGATGGGCTTACTGCTAGGAAGAGATCTTGGTTTTCAGGTTCTTGATCCAACCCAGAGCAGGGACTTGATGGTGAGACAGGGGCAGTGCAGGCAGAGGAGATGGCCTCGCCAGATGTCCCATGCCACTCGCCAGGATGACAGGGGGAAACGCCACTCTGGCAAGGCAGCGGCACATGGGGGATTGGTTTTTACCCCAGCCAGAACCTTTCACCTGTGAATAGCAGAGAGCAGGCTCCCCTCCCGATGATGGGTGCTCACTGTCTGCTAGGAGTGATTTTCATCACAGCACACAGCCTGCAGCTCAGCAGGGAAGACCTGGTCACCGCTGAGCAATGTCCTGCCACCACAGATGAAAGATAGTGTTGAACGCTGGAAAAATGGACACCTCTTTTTTTAATTGTCTTTTCTGAGGTCCAACAGAGCAATAGATTGTTTATGAACAACCACCCACAAATATTTTTATCAGTAAACCTCTAACTATTTATGACACACACTGCTCACGACTGTGACATGCTCCCAACACCTTTTCAACATTGAACTCCACATAGATATCATTTTTAAGTCAAATCTTTGCATGAAAGGTGACAGACCTTTTCAAGGGCAAAGTTTACTCACACACTGAATAGTCAAATTTCTAAAGTTAAGCTTTCCTGATGTCTTTCCGGATCTACAATCGCTTTAAGTAATAAGGAAAGTCATTGTTAACAAAAAAGATTGGAAGGGATGGGCCGGGAAATACTAAACCTCTGTCCATTTGCTTGCTTTCTGCATTTGACAGCATTTTGTTTACCAACAGCTTCCACACTTCCTCCCCAACAGTCCATTTCATCTTTTATATGGACTCACATAAAGTAACAAGTGGAAGAAAATCATGTAAAAAAGAAATTAAAAACTCAGTGCATAAATGCAAAATTTGATCGAGGCATTCAAAGGCCGCCTTGCTGCCTGAAACTGCTTCTTTTCTTTTTTAATTGCTTAGATTTCAAGTTGATAAAATCCACAGTAGTAAAGATAACTTTGCCTGACTGCCCAGTAGAAGGCATGATGAGAAGTTGTATGGGAAGAGGGGAAGGTCTCCGAGATATGTTTGTATGCATCCATGCAATATATTAAAAAGAAAAAAAAAAAAAAAAAAGACAGTGGTACAGCTGCATATACAAATAACAGAATCAATCAAACATGGCAAAGCTGGGAAACACATCTGCGCTCGGGTACCAATGACTGGATTAAAGGGTGAAGTAATCCAGGTGTTAATGAGACAGGAGTCAGGGAGCCTCGTGGGACTGCGCTCCACGCCTGCCATCACCAACACCATCAGCAGTTTCGCCTCCAGCATTGATGGGATCGGGACAGAGGATTATAAAGGAAGAGGGAGATCCTCAGCTGACACGTTTGACTGATGGGCAAAGGGCTTGTTCGCTGGCTGAAAGCAGGCATTTTGGTGCAAAGCAAAGCTTAATACACATCTACTCAATTCCTAAGTAACCAAGTGCAAAGTGATGCTGATGGTCACTACTGTTGCCAGGTTAATGCTCTCCTTAACAGCACCTTACCTTCTTGCTTTTGTTTTCTTTAATTCAAGTCAAATTACCTTTGCCTCAAGAGGTGTACAACAACTACAGTGTTAATTGCAGTCTGACGCCCCAAAGAGAAGAAAAATACTCCTGTAGAAAGTGATGAAAGATTTTGTGCCAGGCTGAATGCAAAGCGCAGATGATTCATCTTTCCAAATACCTTGCTTGCTCTCAAAAGCAGCAGAGGAAAGCTGCACTGCCTGAAGAGTACTTGGCTGCACTGCATCGATGCAAAGGAGCCCTGCAAATCCTCTGCTCAGGGGATTCGTTCCAGCACAAGGCAATTCCATCTTACAATTCACCATCGAAACACAAGAGAAAAGGGCCCAGAGCACATCCCTGGCAGGCAAAGCAGCCCCCCGGCTGTTAGAGGGCACTCCTTCAGCTAGGAGAGTTTGCTCAAAATGTTGATGTAACTAAATGAAAAACAAAAGGTTGAGGCTCTTCAAGAATAGGCAAATAAAGTCCTGAACGGTCGCTACGGTAATAATGGCCGTACTAGAATTGGCAGAGTTTAACCTCAGCACATGATGAATACAGCCTATGAGCAGAGGATCCAGGTGAGCTCCCAGGGCTCAATATTCCTACTCATATGCAATATGAAATGCAATAACCTAATAAAAAGGAAAGGAAGAACTCATGGAACATTCATCAAAGGTTTCATGGAGAATATCGTAGGTTTTGGTATAAAACAACTTAAAGGAATTATAGCACAATCAAAATTCAAGGGAATTGTAGGAAGCAAGACATTTCAATCTTGACTGCAAAGTATTGCACTCAGTCAAGGACACTGAACTTTGTGATCTCCCTGGGGTCGCAGATTTTCCATATGAATTAACAGATGCCCATTGAGCTGCAACAACCAAGCAGGATTTTTATCCTGGCTGAAGATCTGCCCCACGATGTTCGCATCCCATTGCCAGGAAAGCATCTCCCACTCTCCAGACAGCATTGGTCAAAGCTCTCTGTGAATAACCACTTTATAATGTGAGACATTTACTATGCAGTGGGTCACTGGTAGCAGGGTTGAAAAAGGGACATTCAGATCTAAAGTCACAAGCCTCTATAGTCAACGCTGAAAAAATTAGCTCTGTCTCAAAGGCTTTTATAGACCTAGGAGGATCAACACGTTCAAAGAACAGATTGCTGCAGTATGTTAGCAAAGCTGAAAACCTTAAGGCCCTGCAAATCAATCTGTGTATTGCACAAAAGTTTCTCCTCTTCCAAACCTGAGACAAATGCAGATTGTATTCATCATACTTTTAAAGAAACCTTTAATCAAAATCTCTCGCTCTCTTTGAACAAGTCTACAACACTCCAGAGATACAAAGACAACTGGAAGGCAGAAGTTCTGCAGAATGGGCCTTTTATTTCTAAAACTCCACTTCAGCCCCCTTGTGATTACACAGATCTCTAGTACCCTGACAACTCAGTATGCTTATACCCGTATTTTTCTTCAGCTACCACATTTAGGCACAAGTGCTGTGACCATAAATTAAAAAAACACTTTTTTTTTTTTTTAATTTCTTCATCTACATCTGCAATTGCAATAACATAAAACTCACTAGATGCAACTGGCACTACATAGTAGAATTTTGCTTCCCCGTTCATAGGAAGGAGATGAGATGAGATGAGCTTAGCCGAGCTGCAGCCCACCCTCCTGCCTGCCACTCAGGCACCTCTCTCACCAGCTGTTCCCCAAGGAGGACGTTCACTACTCCAGAAGAAAAACACCTGTGCAGTATCAGGCACTGCTGATTTTCTTGAGGCAATAGGATATTCACTATCTCTGTAGTAGAATTATAGGACTCAGCCTTTTTTTTATCTCTGGATGGCTCTTTAAGTCAAAAGATTAAAGAACCGAGAAAAGGTATACAAAAACTGATAAACCCAACACAGAGACCTTCCAATTGTAAATACTTGTCATTCTTAGCATAATATGCAGCCTTCAATACACTGTTCTGTTTCAGGCACATTTAAGTACCCTATAGAAATTACGTGATGCTGCTATTATTCCTAAAGAACTTCAGATGGGTTTGGAACCATCATCATTCATCATGTCAGCCACTCTACGGATAGTTACACACACTTCGTCTGCTCAGTTTTATCAAACAGCTAGCCCTAGGTTTTATTAATTTTCACTAGTTTGCAGAAATTACAGAGCTCTTATGCATATTTATAAATTATATCCTAACTTATATCGATTTTCCATGAAAACCAAGCAGTGCTTTAGAGATACATTAGGTCTTCTGGTGCTGGTACTTCCATAAGAAGGGCATCCCAAATCTTGCCTTGTTGCTTGTAGCTTAGATTTCTCTGTTGTTTCTGTTTGCTAGGATTTAAACTTAAGGAGAAGCATTTTTGTTGTTGTTGCCGATAACTGCATTCCCAAGGGCAAACAACTGATTTGTGTGGTGGTTCTTTCTCTTTTTGGATGTTCAGCAGCCTGAGTTGACTTCAAACCTTTTACTCTTCAAACAATTTTACATCTGTGGGATTAGTAAGCATCCCTACGTAATAAAAGATATGCTTTTCCTGAAGTGAGGTAGAGAAAATTACAGTGTTTTAATAGAGTAACAATGTGGCAGCTCAACAAAGCTTTAATTGTCACCACAGACTGGATAGCTTTGTGCACACGAGCTGGTATTTGGTGGGAAGAGCAGCAAAGGTCTCAGCAGACACGTTAGAGCTCATGTACATGAGGCTTCTGAGAGGAACAGGCTAAAATTTTAGAGGGAGGATGGAGCCATGGGACATTTGATGTCAGCAAAAGACTTCCCGACAGCAACCAGCAAGCACGTCCCAGTGTGAGTGTGTGCGTGCGGTGTAACTACAGAACTGAGCAAGAATCCCCAAAGTGACTGCAGCCATATTCCTCTTCTCAACCAGGGAGAAGTGTCTGTATCAGGGATGTAATGGGGCTCTCCTGAGGGTACCTAACAACCTCCTAGCATCAAGACAATAGGCAGCACCAATTAGCTGCAATCGACAACAGTTTTCCAAAATGCTCTCCTCTCCCATAAATTATCTTGTGTACTATTTATATACTTGTATATATGAAGGTAGACAAAATATCCACTTATCTAACATGCATAAACCACATTTTAAATATACATGTGTAAACACATGTACTTGTTAAATCAACATGATTTTAGTTTTTGTATTTTCAGTGGAAATCCTCCCACATTATTGTCAAGCCACAATTGTTAATTTAACAGTTCTACTGCAAATAAAGAAAAGGAAAAGCAGAACAAATATTTAGCACATACATATGTATTCAAAACATTGTATATGCTTCCTCTAGAATGTTACTTTATTAGATATTATATAGCACTTCTCTCCTCCTCGATTACTTTTTGCTCTGTGGAAGCTGTGTAAGAGGCACAGTGTAAATCAGAGCAAGCCCTGGTGCAGGGAAGAAAGGCTCCCATCACATCCAGAGCCCTGGCCGTGCAGCACAGCCACCCCGAGGCCACACAAGCCCTGTGTGGCACCCACAGCACCAGTCCCGCGAGCCCACACTTCAAAGAAACAGCAAAATGGGGAAGCACCTGCTCAGGATGAGGACCCCACTGGGGTGGCTTGGGGTCAGCAGCTCCCACAAACCTCCCTGCCACATGGCCACCCCTTGGCCCACCTTAGGTGTCCCTGGAGCTGGAGCTCCCCTCCGCCCTGGCAGCTTCATGGGTATGGAGAGTCCCGGAGGTGGTTCCCATCTTCAAACACTTCCCATTCGAGCACTTCAGCCACCTGTTCAGCATAGTAAAATATCCAATCTATTTAATAAGGCTTCCGGTAAAATAATTCCTTTGAAGTCCCTCAGACCATGACAGCAATTAACTCAAGACCCATCTTCACTTTTGTTGTTTTACCTACTCTTATTCAAGATCAACAACATCACTGATGGTGCAAATTATTTCCCTGCATAAGCAGCAAGGGAATGTGTCTCACATCCAGCGGTTACAGTCAGCTGGCAAAGTGACCTGATTGCAATTACAGCCACAATGTGTAGTTTCATCAATGTCTCTGGGCTCATCCTGATTTTTTTAATAGCCTCCATTTTGCAGACGTAAGACCATAAGGCAATTCATTGTGTTTACTACTGGCAGCATTTAGATATGTAACCTACTGCACCTATAGATGAGGCAGGTAAGGACAGCATCACAGGAGAATGATATACACAAATGGGATTGTGAACTGTGGCTCCTCTTAATAAAACTGTTCCCAAGCACATCCCACTTCAGTATTACATACACATGCATATATTCAAAAACTTCTATCGAAATGTGAGCAATGTGTATTATTTGCATTGCAAATTGATTATAACAATGCACATTAAAAAGCAAATATGACATCAAGTGGATTATTAATAAATATAATTTTTAAAATGCAAAAAAATCTAACTGAAATATGAGTTTCTCCACATTAGAAAATGAGAGAAATAAGAAATGAGGAAGATAGCAAGCAGTAGATACACAACCAGAGACTGTTAATCTAAAAATGTCCTTGGAAGAAACTTTTTCAAGGTTTTCTCTTTGTTTTATTTCTGTTTTTCTTTTTTTTTATTTGTTTTGGGTTTTGTTTTTAAAGTGAGCAAGAATAAGGATAAAAGGAAAGTAATTCCCACTAAAGGGCCTCCTACGGACCAAGCGGGATGGCCTGCTGACTCCAGCCACAACGCTGTAACCTCTGCGAGGGGGAAGGCATGTGAGCACACACATTCCGTTGAACGAGGTTCAAGACAACGATTCTCACCAATGGCGATACAGATGTTACAGGGGAAAAAAAAGAGGATCTGAGTCCTTCTCCTTGTGTACGTCTGATGACGCCACCTGAATCCTATACATTAATCTGTTGACCAAGATTGCATCTCCAGACCCCTGAGGGCAGAACAACACACCACTCCAAAGTAAAAGAGACAGGAGAAACAGTCGAAACCTGGAATTTCTATTCTGTGGGAAATTCCAGTGCTTTCATGAGTGCAGAAGGGAAATGAAATCTTAAAAGATTCCTGCAAAATTGAAGTTATGAAAGCATTTTATGGAAATGGTACATTTTAATAATATGCAGTGATAGTCTGAAAATGTTAAAATTACCCAAATGTAACAAAATATAAGACAAAGCATACAGTAAACATGAGAACTACAGTATAAATAAATTTAAAAACAAACAAACAAAAAAACCAGAAACCCGAACAAATTAAAACATTTCAGCATCATCAGAATGAAACAGTTCAACATTATACCAACAGAGGTGAAAGTCAAATGATGCATTGGAACATGTTTTCTCTCAAAACTCATTATAATCAATAAAATTCCTATAGAATATTTCATTTTTATTCAAACTGGATTTTGGATTCAGAGCTGTTTGAATGTATTTTCACTACCTACACCCAAGAAAATTGCTGCCACCCCGACCTCCTCTGCAAAGGTGATGCAGGCGAATGGAAGAGTGTTACTCATTCTTACCAAAGGAAAGCCTAAGACCTATGCTTTCTATAAAATTGGAGGTCTCGGCTTATTTCTCAGCAAAAATGCTTAAAGGAGACATAAAGCAAAGCTATTGTTACTAAGACTGTCTTACTGTAAGGAACCATACCACAGTGCATTTACTGGTATGCTATGAAATACCATAAATCATTCTGACAACATGATACTTGTCAAAATAGAGGCATAAAATACATCTTGGAATAAAATATCCTCAATCTTATTTATTTGTTTGCTCACTCATGCCATTTGGCTTTTCTCAGTGGGTTTCCCAATCGTTAGGGTGAATTAGTGAGATTCTGCTATAAAAACATAACCATGTGCATATTCACAGGCTTATACACACTGAATATCTGCATATAGCACTGTACAGTCATTCAAGAGAACTAAAAATAAAGCTTTCAAAGGACACTTCAGTATTCCTGCAATATTTTTTCCCTTTTCCAGCATTCCCCCCCACACCCCCCGCCAAATATTTCACTAATGCTCAATGGTGGCATGGTTTAAGGGAGTCCTGCATGGAAAGCTCCTTCAGCTGCTTAGCCCAACAGCATAAATTTGATCTCGTAATTAGTATTCAGCTCAGCATCTTGGATAGAAACCAATGTTACAGCCAAGAGGTGGTTTAAATCACATAAATCATAGATCAATGACAGAACTCTAAGCACTGGATAGATTACAAAAGTAAGCTTTAGTTAAAAATAGATTAACCATTTCCCTGCAGGAATTCCTTCAAAAAAGCCCTGAATATAAAACAAATAAATTTAAATCTTATAATTTTTTTTCTAATGTATGCATATCGTAGATGAATTGTTCTTTCCCTTGACAGTTACACACTGATTAAAGAAATGTGTTAACATGCTATTTCAATGAAAAATATTGTAAATTGTGGAGACTTTAATTTTTTTAATGAGCCTTTAATAGCCAGAAAGAACATACCAGCAATGTTGTGTATAGCTAGGTTTATAGCAAATGTCACAGTAACTAAGAGATATTTCTTTAGTTGCTGTTTTTATAAAAAGGATAAAAATGTTTCCCAAGCCAATAAAAATGTTTTTGAGAAGTGTTCTTAAAGTATTTTATGTTTTGAATTTTTAGCGAATGAAGCACCCAGTTCTAGGAAGTATCATGAGCCATCTGCTCTCCTGATTTAAACACCCGTGGGGGTACTCAGCATCTGGAAGGATTGTGCCCAAGATCACCAAATTGTTACAAGTTCAGTAGAAGAGGAAATACGGGACTGAATCTTTTCCCCTTGACTAAGGAAGGAAGGAGGGTTTGGCTCCTGCAATCAAATTCTCCACTGGTATAAACCAGCATTACACTAACTGGGGGTGTACCAACGGACGCAGATCGTGTCAACCAGGAATCCACCCTGCAAACTGAGAACTGCAGAATACAAATTAAAAGTATGTACTTGCTCCTGCGTATTTTACTGTGTTTTCCTCCCATGAGGTCAGACATTTTTCAAAATAAAACGAACGAACGAACAAACAAACAAAAAAAACAACAAAAAAACAACAAAAAAACCCCAGACCACCAAAGCTTTTCAGCATCTGAAGGAAAATTTGCATGTCTATTTTCTTAGTTGCAGAACTGAAAGTGGGAAATGCCTTAGCAGCACCACAGCCACTCCTCAGGCCAGAGAACAGCAGAGTTCCAAACCATCACGGCTGGAATAACGCACTCGAATTCTTCCTGTTGACTGGCAGGCGTACAGGAGGAAGAGAGCCTTTAAACACACACAGTCCGAGGCAATTCATGCAATATCAAACAGATGAAAAGCATCAGGCACCCAGTCCTGCCACCTCGTACGCCCTTTTTATACACGCTAAATGCAGCTTAAAATTAGTTAGAAAATGATCAACCTGAGAAAACCCCAAAATTTACTATCCTTGGACTAACAAATTTTGTTCGGATGGAGAACTGAAAATACTGGAATTCACCCCAATAAAAATCTGCACAATTCTTGAACTGGTAAATAACTGTTATAGCCACAATATAATGAAGCCAAACTTCCTGAACACCAATACCTGGTTATATATTTAACTTTCCATAGATCACAAAAAAGTTACCATAATTGTTGTTGTCACATCTAGAATTTTAAAAATAAATAATAACAATTTTATAGGCATTTAAATTTCTTTCAAATACTCTAGCTCCATCAAGAAACACAGTTTTAAACTTTTAGTGCTTTATGGAAATTATTACTTTCGATTTCCAAGGACTTGTTTCACCATAAGAAATAAAAAAGCAAGCTGCTCGAGAGCTACTTGAGGAACAACGTTCAGATTTCAAAACTGGCACCCCATGTGATAGAAGACTGCAATATATGCAATCAAGAGATAGATTCAAACAATAATAACTAGCACAGGCTCCAGGGCATAGCAGAATGTGTCATTTACTTCAGACCCTATCCTTTAAACATCAGTCCTACGAGTAGTTCAGTGGAAAATAGATGGGACTGCTCATGTAAGTATAGAGTACTCATATAAGGAAGTTTTCAAAGGCTCTACGTTTTCTCAAGGTGCTGAAAAATGCGTATCAAGTTTAGCTGAAACTAAAAAAAAAAGAGGAAAAAAAGAATCCCTTGTAATAAGCCAAATTGTCAGAGAGATGTCAGGGTTAATTTTTAAAGGTACATTTCCCTCCAGCAACAATTCTCTTTAATTATTTCAATGTGAAACACATTATCAGACATGTTCGTTCCCTGTTCTCAGCTCACAGTGGCTGACATAAGATAGGTCCAAGATGTTAGGACTTCTCCGCTGAGGCTCACACACGTAGGTGCTGGGTCCCTGGTCCCTGCTGGCTCCGGCGGGAGGAGAGGGTGGGCAGCACCTGCTGCACCTACAGCCTCCAGCTCCTCATACCGAACTTCTGGGGCCACCATCCTGTAGTCACGACACCAAAATGGGGGAGGATACGGTTGAGAAAAAGCTGTAGGATTTCAGAGTCTGGCCCTTGACATGTAAACAGGCAGCGAGCCTGCAGTCACGCTGGTTTAAAGGTTATCAGGTAACCATAACACACGTGACAGCCTTCCAGTGTATTTGCATGGGAATTTCTCCAGGCTGTTCTTTATTTTTTTTACTTTGAGGTTTAATAGTCATGTGGAATAGATAGCACAAATCAGGCAAAGTCCAGTGAGAAAGCTGCTGGTTCACTGCAGTGCGCTGAGCTGCTGCAGGATAGGGTCATGTAGGATACTTCTTCAGTAGTTTATGAGAAACACTTTATGTTCCTTCCAAGTAGTAAGCGACACTGTTCAGAGACCCAAAATAAAATACCAGCTCAAAAATATGAGTGACAGTGGTTTCAAATTTAGGTATGTAGCAGAAACCTTGATCTAATGTATCGGTTCAGTGTCGCAAAGCAGCGTGTTTGATCAAGTATTTCAGATGGTGAAGGTGGGTTTTCTATTTTCTAACATAATTTCAAACTTGAGAGACATATATTTAAAGTTCTTAAATATGCCAGAAGTCACATCAATCTATTCAACCCTCTTTTTGGTGCAAGGAAAATCTAATCCTTTTCTTGAGAAGGAAGGCTGGAAGGGAAGAGGCTTTAGACCAACTCTACCAGATCAGCTGTAATCTAATGGTCTTTTTTATACCACCTACAGTAAAACTCACTATATAGCTAGTCGTAAGATTAAAAGCTTTTCGAGTTGCTATCTTGGGAAATTTCTTTCAAGGAAATTACTACAAAGCCTTGTTTTAGTGTGTTCCCCTACTGTGCGTCCTACTGTGTTTTTTTAATAAGGAAAGCTATCCATCCATAGAGGTGTATCCTGTTCTCCATGCTTGAGTGTCTAACAGCAGGCACATACAGTAGACACTCTGATGTTTTGCCTCTTTAATTTTCACTCCATAATGTTGGTGCCTGGTTTTCCTGACTGCACCTTCAGAGCAGTTTAATTATGGGTGTGCACAGAATTTTGAGAGGGGATTTTCAGCAGCAAAATTCAGATGTTATGAACAAGTCTAATACATAAAGATATTCAGATTTTTTCACCATAAAATAAAATCCTGCTATGCTGTTATCACAGGATGGAAAGTGAGATAAAATTACCAAGAGAAAAAATACAAATACTTCCTGACTAAAACAGGAAAGGGTGTAGAGATGCTTCATTTAGTCTTTAAAAGATGCTTCATACAGATATAGAGATGCTTCATATAGATATAGACATGCTTCATACAGTTAGAGAGATGTTTTATTTTAGTCTTTAAAAAGACAACCGTATGCTAAATATGAAAGTATGGCAGATAGACCACCATGCTTTCAAGCAAATAGGACAGTCACAGGTTTCTACACTCAAACTCCCAACTGAATGAAAATAGCTCATGACACTGAATTTATTAGCCCAGGGATTTAACCACTGATTTTGATGAAGTTTTTTAAATCAAGTCAAGCAGCTCCCCCATAAAAGGTTACCGTACCACTCAAATATCAGACTTGAAATGTTTTTTTTTAATAATAACGGGCCAGGTACCGGGATATAAATGAGCACTGCTCCATTGACTTCAGACAGGGTATGAAAATTGATTCAATGGAGCACCATCAGTTCTCACCAGCTGAGTATCTGTCCCTCTAATCACAACTAAAAAGATTTTCTTAGTCAATTAGAGGCTTGAAGCCTTTACTCACTCACACAAAATCCCTGTTGAAGTCGGTGCTAACAATGCATTCATTTAAATCTTAACAAACTGCAGCGCACGCACTGCCTGGTGGCACAGTTAGTGCCATATATTGAAATACGCGCTCCCGCCATCCGAAGGCATTGACAGAGCAATACGTACCGTTCCATACTGTCTCACGTGGCCCAGAATAATACCTGACTACCCTCCAATTCTGACACGCTTCTTTAGTAACTGACAAAAAAATTAGCACATTCATTATTTTTGCTAACAGGAGTATGAGCTATATGAAGAAAACATGTACCTATGCTGACAGAATGGGAGTACTTTAATTTCCAAATTACATACATAAATAAATCAAGCCATATAACCTGATAAATGAAAGATTATGAAAATAGTAATATCCTGCAAAATCTTGAAAGGCATCATAATTCCTCAAACAATTATCTTCTGTCATATTTGTGAGTAGCCCATGTAGTTCAAGAACAGAAAATACAAATGTGCTCCTTTAAAATTCATGAAACCACTCATTCTGTCATAAAAGCAGGCATCTTTCATGGCTACTTATTTCACACAGTCTCATAACTAATACTGACAGATACTTGGAATGCAAAAAAAAATGAGCACTGGACAAAGAACACGAGCTGCTCAATTCTTACATTTTAATGCTTAAAAACAGAAAATAAAATCATATATTATATACCGCTACAGAATTTCTGGTATAATTAAATTAAAATTTGTAGATAAAAATGAGATTGTACAAAGACTGGTGGTATACTGCTACCAGGATTGGGCTGTGCTGCATCCATGACAACAGGATGGAAGGTTGCTTTTAATACTATTATCTTACATACCCACAGCTGAATGCTAATGCAGCTATACTGAGGAAATCAAGTTTCAGATCTGTATCCACTGAACTTACATCCACTAGGCAGGGAGTTTAAAAGCCAGGCTAGCATACAAAGACTAATATTATAGCTCTGTCAACTCCACAAAGGTCAGGTATTTCAAAAGCTATACACAAATATTAATTGTCAGGTAGTTCTGTACTGAAGACCAGAACTGAGGCAAAAATCAGGTTTTGTGACCATAATTTTCTTCCAATTTTATTTTATAAAATGGAGGTGCAGAAGAAAACCAAGATTAACTCAGATCAGTTTATGTTCTGAACGCTGACACATGATGATGCTGTTTCTTATGAACGTTGCCTCAGAAAGGATTTTACCTGTTTTCCTCAATGAAGGAAGTAGAAAATGTGTGGAGAAGCAGCTGGGCAGCCTTATTTTCCAGCAGGTACCAACAGTTCCATCGACCTGTCCTTATCCCAGCTGGGGGACGCAGCTCCTGATCCCAGCCTGCCCTTTGCCTGCACAAGAAACCTCTGCTCTCCTGCAGGCACCTCCGTATCTGCCCAGCCCCTTCTACAGACATTGTCTCCAACTTCTCAATTCACCTTGTTCTGGATTTAAAAGTACAGTTTGCTATAAAATAATAAAAAAAACAAACAAGTTATTATTTTGGGGGGCAACTAGCTTAGCATTTCCCAGATAAAAGAATTCTGAGCTGTCTTCTAAAATCCATGCATCTCTTCCTTGTCAGTGCCAACAGAATCAAAATGGTTCAGTAAGTCCCCAGGCGAAGAAGCCCTCTAAAGCCTTGTTCTGCCGGAAGTGATATTGTGTGACTGGCAACACTGATCCATCTTCCAGAAGGTGAAGACAGCCTCACAAACACTTTAGACTCTCCTTAGTGCACAGGTAATTTTCAGGCATCTTATGCGATCTACTTTTCCTTGTCCAACTCACTACACTTCTGGATGGAGAACTCCAAGGTATTTTAGCTACTGACCACTTCCCTACAATAGGCTGTAACCCGTTGTTACCCAAATCCAAATCCAACTTATTTATAAAGCATTGGCTCATATGCTGTCTTACCCTGTACAATTCATTTTTATGTGCAGTACAAGCTTGTTGCAGCAAACTCTTGCTCTGTCATGCTCTCGCTCTATCTCCTGTCATAGTCAAGTCAGTGGACATTCTGGCAGCTAAAAATGCCCCATGTTTTTGTGAATGCATTCTCAGTGTTACTATACATGAAATAAATAAAATAAATAACATTGAAATGAATATAATAAATACAATAACTTAATCTGAACCAACTGAACGAAAATTATGAGAAGAGGCACTTCTGGTGAAGGTTCCTCAAGTCCATAAGGTGTACTTGGAGGAGACCAAGCCAGTTATCATGGAAATGAGAGATCACTAACAAACAGAAGTGCAGTTCCCAAGGGGGTTGTTTCCCTGTGCAGAGTACTCTTTCTCTTCAAAAGCACTACTTCAGTGGGGCAGCAAAAAGATGCTTCATTTAAGGAAAAGTAAAAGGTGGCAAGAACGGTCACAACAATGAAAGCATTGGCCTCTAAGTGGCAGAATGACAAAAAGTTGTAGCATTTTATGATATTGTAATTGAAAAAAGTATTAAGTTGTTAGTGGAAGTGTATTTAAGAAAAGCCCCACACGTGGATGTAATAGAAAATTAATCCTCAAAGCCCAGAAAGTCCCTGAGGATGTAGAATCCATCATGAAGTTACCTCCTGTCCCAGATTTTCTTGTTGCTTGCCTCTGCTGACAACAGTTGTCTTTTCATTAGAGTATTTGATATCAATTTACTCAGACACCAGGGGCAAAAAAGGATTTCACTTTCTTCATCTGAAAGACACTGATCCACAGAATTAGTACTTTGAACAGGTGCCAGGGTAAAATAGTGACACATTTTCTAAACTGATAACCACAGGTGGCCACAGCAAATTGTCCAAAGCCTCTCAGGGCTGCCCAGGCAGCCACAACTCTCCTGAATTTCTGATGATTCTGGTAGAGACAACATCCCTGAATGCAAAGGGATCTCCTTCCAACCAGCTCTTGCTGTGGTTCATGTTTCTAAACTAACCCCATAAAGAAATGTCACCATTTTTAATGTCCTCTTTCAGATGATGCTCATCCTTCTGCAGCAGAGAATGCAAGGGAGTAACTGCTCTAAGTGCATTTTCAGATTAAAATCTCCCAAAAGAGGTTAGCCTCCCTTTCGGCATGTATTAAGCATTAAATTAACTTCAACTTCACGTAATACAACAAAAAAACCTCAGGAAGGGTGTCTACCTCACCTAATTTGACAAGAGTTGGCTACTTTCTGCTTCTGACTGTTTCTAGTGTTGCAAGGAGCAATGGTGCAAAGTGCCTGCAGAAGCCTCCACCCGACCAGCAATGACCCAGTTGGCAGAAGGTTATCACACAGCTTATTCCTAACTGACTTGGCATCTGGTAAAACCTGTGGTTCACCCCAAAGACAGTGCAAAACTTTGCCCGCTTAGAAAAGCTTTCCCGGACTTTAGCTTATTTCTTTTTCAAACCTTGGTTATACTGAGGATTTATCACAGAAACCCTTACAAAAAATGAACTGCCCTGTAGTGACTGGTTCTGCACCCACAAGGGATCTGATTTAGGTGCTCAGGTTAGAGCCCAGTCACCCGGCAGGAGCCGTGGCAGGGGAACAGCCTTGGCTGAGACGTCGCAGAACTGTGCTCTTCACTGTGCTTTCTGTGTACCCAGAGTTAGGCTTAAGCAAGAAGCTGACTCTGCAATTGAAGAAACGCTTCTGGACTTGCAGCAAGCAGAGCTTGTGCTTTGCTACAGCCAGAAGCAACCTAAATTGGATGTCTAAAATTAGACAGCATGAATTTCTTCCTAAGCATCTCTGCATCTTGGTGGAAGGGTGGAAAATGAAGGTGGAAATCTGAAAGGACCAGAAACAAACCCCTCTGTTTACCAGCAGGGCAGCTACACCACGGGCACGCGAGCCTCTGTACTCAGTACACCACTGACCTACGATGATCCCTCACATGCAGCAAAGATCTGTCAGGGTTTGGACTCGACAAGGTTACTAATAAGGTACAAAAAATGTTATTTTTATCAGAAGATTTGGGGATCAAACTGAGAAAACCAATTCATTCCAGCAGAAACCAACACATCACCTTAGAATACTTGCATAGAAGGTTCCTCTCCAAAAGCAGAGAGCAAAAGGAAACGCAAAAGCATCAGTTATTGCTGTTCCTCCATCGTTTTTAATCATATTACTTTGATGCTCAAATGAGCTCCCTCACTCTAAAACCCCCCTCTCAGGGCAGGTGCACTATTAAGCCGGTACAAGATGTGAAAACCAGCCTGCAAAACTGCGAGACACTGAGCAGAGCTTCCCCTCTGATCTTCAGCTACTTCACCGCCTTCACTGCAGCTTCAGCAAAGCCTGAACACAAAACCCCGTTTGCTGCCCACAGGGGAAACTGTAAATGCTCATATCTTGTCCTGCGGTCATTTTGCAACATGGACAACGCCCAAAAACATTAATTCATCCAGATGAAAAGCTCTTGTCCTCATAAGCAGCCCTGACGTGGGATGGGATCCATGGGTGGGAGAGGGAGCGATGATCCCAGTGGTCCTCCCACCCCATGGGCATGCGATTCTCCCTGGGATACTGAGACCAGAGGTACGGGGTTGATTCCTTTCCCAGCCCCCCATTATTTTGACTGCCAGTCCAGGCAGGAAAAAGGCACAGCAATCAAATGCGTTAGGACACCGCATTTGGGAGATTTCCTTTCAGCCTCAGTTTCTTCCACTGAACATTAGACTTGGTACTTTTTCCAGTCAACTCTGTTTTTCTGGAAAATGAAAGACTAAAGAAATTCAGCCACTTTTAAAAATAAACCTTTAACGAAAGTTACTAATTATGTTCTGGAAGCCGGTCTGAACAGTTGGAATAAAAATGCTCAATCCAGCTTAATACTTCCTGTATTTGAATAATTTCAAATTATTCAGGGTATGGAGGCACACAATAGTTTGGATATTTTTATTGTATGCTTTAAAAATAGATATATGATTTGGCTACAATTCTTTAGTATTTACTTCAGAAAAATTCTGAGGTCATATTGTTGTTTATGAAAAAAAATCATACTCTCTCAGTCCAATAGTTTTCCAGTTGTCAGTAGTTAATGCTGTCTTCAACTCAGATATTTGGTTTTCATTTAAAATAATCTCTCTCATGTTTTACTCTTCTTTTTCTTAAACAGATATTCCAGTTTTGCCCAAGATACATGAAAACCTATTTGTATTTCTATTACTAATAGAGAAGTTTTACAGGACAGGGAGGTTATGGGTGAGATAGTCAGCTGCACGGGCTGATGCTGAGTACCTTTGAAAAATGCCCTCCATAAACATAACACTGACATGGTTACAGCACCATAAAAATCACAGAGTCAACTCCTGTAAATGTGAAAATACTCAAGTTACTCATCTATCTGTGTCTGCAAAGTCAATCACTTGTTGCTCTGCGGTTACTACACTCCAATTACCGGAGCTCAGCCTTCCCAGCCGTGTTTCTCTTCCCTTCCCCGCATAGCTGAAGAGCCTTGGGTTTTGAGAGGTAAACTCGACTCAACCTCCACCCAATTATTTCAGATACATTTTTCCCGTTTTTGACCAATTCTCTATTTTTTCCAATAATTGCCTGGCAGGCTTTTTCTCAGCGGCGTTTGCAGGGGGGAGAAGGGCTTTCCCTCCTCCTCCGGCTCCCTGGCAAACAGCCCATCTGGCATCCATGTGACAGCATTTGCTATGTGGGATTTGGCAGAAAAGTGCCACATTACCAGTAGCAATCACGGCCATAAACAGCGCAACGACACACAAAGAAATGACTTCCAGATTATTTTGTTTTTTCCCCCAAGGTGTGGAGCAAGTTTATGTATCAAACACCACTTTTTTTTAATGCAACTCGCAGTGGTGATAATATAGCATGGGTCTGCAGTAAGATGTTTTCTCTAAGCCACCCATTCCTCTCCGAAGGCTTAACACCACAAGGTCTTGCCTAAGCTCGGCTCCCAGCTGCATCACTGAAGGTACTCGCATAAGGTTTCGTAGCGTATGATCTAAAGAGCAGGAAGACTACATTTGCTACAGCCAAGTTACCCCAGCTGAGCATTGTTTGGGTTCAGTACATATACCCGTTAGGATTCTCTGCATTACGGGGGGAAGGGAGCTATATAAACAGACTTGAAAAAAAAAAAAAAGGATGCATTGCTCACATTTTTTAACAGCTGCCTCAGGCAGTTATAAGTTACATAAAGTTGCTCCTGTTCCTGTTGTAGTTATGCCAAAGTTATCTAAGGTGAGTAGCATAAAGTGACAACTCCAAACTTGGAAAATAAAGGTTCCTAAATGGGGCCTTTTCACATACACAAAATCAGAATATAACCGACAGCCCACAAACTAAGGTATGACTTCAAAATTTCATTGTAATCATGAAGATTATTCTAAGATTTTTTTTTTAAATACACAAAACATCTGTACTCAAACCCAGAGTAACTACTTGTAGATTAGGAGAGTCTGAAAGAAACTATTCTTGTTTCCGGTAGCTGCATTCATGGACTGCATTTAGCCTGGCACTTGTGTAATAATGTGAATATTTAGCTTTTCTGAGTATTTATTCCCTACACTCATGACTTCTAGAAATCCTTCAAAATCTATCACATTAGAAGGAGAAGATAAAATGAGAGATATTCTGGGGAAAATTACTCCCTTTTCTTAACATTCTTCTTCCCCCCACACACACATTCTCGATTTCCCACACACATTTTTAAGGCACTGCAATGCAAGTTTTCAGGAGCTAAATCTATGAGAGAAATCTAAAAGAAAGGATAGTTTAAAATAACCAAGGCAAAAATAAAAATCACCCCCAACTAAATAAAACGGTAAAAGCTTGTACATCTTTTGTGTCTTTTATGAGAGAGAGAGAGAGAGGAATGATTAAAAATGTACCAAGAGCCATGAATGCCATTTTACTGTCATTTCCTTTGATTAACCTTCACCTGACCTCAATCCCTAAGGCAATTTCAGTTTCTTTTTGTTCTTCCATTTAAATTCTTCAGTACACCAGGTGAGTACATCTCCGTCACTACAGAACATTCACGGAGAGCAGATGGGTTTCAGAGCGGATTTCATAGAAAATGTTTGCTCTGGAGATTCACTTGCAAAAACTTTAACAGGGAGAATAACAGGTCACATTTACTCTAAAACTGGGATTTTTACAATCCCTGTGGAATTATATAATGACTTTTTCTAGGTGTTAGTTAAAATATAATTGAGCAAACCACACCACTTTGCACCAGAACAGGACCTCGGTGCTGCTGGCTGGCACAGACTTACCAACCCCGTCCTGTTGACGGTTTTCACCAACATCTCTGCTCTGCATCTGTAACGATGTCTGCTTCCACATGGGTTATAAAATGTAACTTGCCCACTAGAATGGGAAAAAAGCCAGCATGAATAAAAGCCTAAAAAACAGTCCTGCAGAAGGACTGGATCCAGCGTTCAAGGTTTGCACAGAAATCTTATAGTACAATTCTTTATTATTTTAAAACTCACTATTTCTCAATGAGTCTCACGATCTCGGGGGATGAGTAGAAATCATGAAATGTTGCATACTTAGACTCTGTTCTTCAAACTTTAAGCTGTGTAATAACAAAAAGGACAAACTGGGAAAAGGCAAAAAATATCTACAAAAATCATATAAGATCTGTAAAATATGCCTGATGATGAAATATTAAGGAAGTTTGACCTATTTAGTTCATCAAAGACTGACTAAAGGGATGAGTCAATCCTCATGCATAAGAATTTATATGATGCTGAGGCTTCTGATAGCACATTTTTAATCTATCAGGAAAAGATATGAGATTCAACAGTCAAATTAAACCTAGAATCAAGGTGCATAGTTTTAGCTTTTAGGAACCACCATAAGACCCTGTACCAGCTTACTTTGGGATGACAAGATACTTCATCACTCACGGCCTTTATTATAATTCCAAAAAATATTCTATAACATAAGCAGAAGCTATGGATTCAATGGAGGCTTTGCTCTTCATTGCTGTCAGCCAAATGTGTGATCTGACTGGATTCATAATATCTTAGTTTCATATTATTCACCCTAGATGAATTTTCAGGATTTAAAAGAAAAAAAATGTCCCAAGCTGTGACACAAAGCTTCAACATTTCTTGCAAACTGCCATCCAAAAAGTTCAGTTTGGATCAACTTGAAATTTATAGACATGAATCATTTTGAAATGTTTTATTTCTTCTGGCCTTTGTAATTTTCATTTTCTTGCTATCTGAAGATAAAAAAATGAGATGAAACACAGACCTGTTGGGTTCCAAAATGCTAAAATCGACTACCGTGGCAATTTCCAAGCTCTACTGTTGTAAAGGAGGTGATTCATTAACTCCAATCCTCTCCTGTTAGCAATTTTATTCTCCACAAACTGGCACTTCCTGACAACATGAAGGAGTTGCAACAGAAAAGTCCTGTTGATCTCAGTCATGATCCTTTTCTGATCTTAAATATTTAATAATATTCATCAAACAATTAATATACACTCTTAAAATTCAGCTATCTTCAACTGCGTTTATGCAAGCTCTGCTTCCTTTTCATTTCTAGATACACCCAGCGAGTGATACCAGCTCTGCACATTAGACCAGCTTGTCTAATCTGTGACAGATTCTGCACAGAGTTTTCCTTTCCAACATCTCCACCGAGTTCTCTGGTAAAACGGCCAGCTCTTGAATGACAGATGTACTCACCTGATAGAGTGCAATACTTAAATGGAGAAACAAAAGGATCTGAAACTGCCTTAGGGAGGGAGGTCAGGTGAAGGTTAATCAAAGGAAATGACAGTTAGATGGTATGCACGGCCCTTGAGATTACATATGTGTATTTTGTTGGGAAATATTTAACTGTTTTACCTCTATTTAGGAAGAAACCAAAATAAAGTACATACATGAAAAAAATGCAGAAGAATCCGTAGATGCCTCTTAGCCCAGTAGAGCTTGCATGAGTGTGATTCAAAACTTGCCAGCTGAGAGGTGAAGAAAGCCAAAAGATGACAATTCTTCATGTGGTTTCACTATCATAAAACGTTTCACTATCACAAAGTACAATGCAGTAGCTGGGAGCTAGGGAAATTCAATAGCGCTTTCATTTTCCTTGCTCCCATATTTACTCCCAATATTTAGTGGCCTTCTCTCAGAATGGTGCTGGACGTAAGGAGGGAAAACTACAACTGGAAAATACTGCAGAAATCTACATAATTAATTTGTGTCTTGTAATGAACTTGGTTTGGCCATATTCCTGCCTCATTTGCATTTCCTTTCCAACAATTTTCATACACTTGGATTCTTACTTTCAATAGTACTTTCAAACACTGGTTTTAAGCTTGCATGCATGTGGAAAGGGATTTTTAAACATGCTGCCCTGAAACATTTAATTATTAAGTGTATCTGCATGTTTGTCCTCAGCTAACTGGGGAATTAATCCAATACCACGGGACCTATCAATCACAAATAAGTCACACACCCTGAATTCTGACTTCTACTTTTTATTAAAAAAAAACCAACCAAACAAACCAGTCAATAGAACTCATGAAAAATTTTGACAACTATTTTTTTTATTCTTCCCACAGAAAAAAAGGCAAAATTCACTGAATGAATTATTAATTATGAGTTATTCATCCAGCTCTACTAAAAACTAATCTGTTCCTTTTTTTAAGCATCAAAAAGGCCTTTCAAATATAAGTTGCAATAATGAAATATGGCAGCAGATCTTGAAATGTGCCCTTACCCGGTCTGCAGATACGTAAAAGGTTACAGTACCAGTTATTAATCCCCCATCACTCTGACAATTGATTTTGAACACAGTCTGTTGCAGTCTTTATAATGCAAGATCATAAATGTTCAAAACTAATTTATTGCTCTTTGTTCCACCTGGCAAAAATCTACTGTCAAATTCAGTTGTGTTGACGCAAAGATGTAGATGGGTGTTTAAGTCTTATTTTTATCCGCATTTGTAAATTTGTTTGCAATACGTGTGTGGTTAGAAACATTCGCAAAGGAGCAAAGGAAGAGGAAGAGATTATGCTGTCTTTAATCAACAGGAAATATTTGCACAAATAGCAAAAGGTATTTATTTTTAAATTAATGGGGAAGAGTCATTATTTTGATGTGTCAGTATTGATATTTTTGGTCTGTGCTCTGTTCCCTGGTATCTGTCAGATTTGCAAAAGTACACATGAAAAAGCACTTGCTCTATATGCATATTGACATACATACCAGGCAAGGATTCCCCACAAACCAATGAGGGATATGCAAAACCTTTCATCCTACATGGCTTTTTTTTAATTAGTAATTTTGAAGCCTGAACCAATTCCATTCATACTGAAAATTCCTGAACTTGCCTTTTCTGCATGCGGCAGTTGCCACCGCTCCTGCGCATGCCAGGGAAGTACCAACCTCTGAAGAGGGACACACCAGAAAAGGAGGGGAGGAGGGCAAAAAGGGAGAAAAGGATCCACTTTACACTGACGTAAGAAATTCATTTGTAAAGATGAGGGTTTTTTTAAGGATCAAAAAGAATATATTACAAGGAAGCTTATTTTAAGAATAAAATCCTGTCCCATAGACCAAGCATTCCATAATGAATGAATTACGAGTTTTCTAAAGCCTACTACTGAAGCAGGGAACTGAAACACAAAAAATAGAGACAGGGAAATAAAGCAGAAGAACGTTTTGACACCAAAAATATGCCTATCCAGAAGTCTCCATTTCTCATAGTCTCTGAAGTATTTTTTCTCAGTAGAAAGATGAACCTGTAAAATTACTGTGCTTTTCAAAATAACCACATAATACTTCTTTAATAACGCTTTTCAAACTTACATATTTTACCATCCAATAATATAAATTTCGTCTTTCCATTGTCTAGGGGCAGAATCATTTAATTGCTCTGGCAAGTTTACTCTTTTTGAATTATTATTTTTACCATGATTATGAAGTAGGAGAGCTATCTGACTGCATGCTAGAACTGCTGCATTCATGACTTGTAGACATCTGTATGATATTGAAATTAATTTCCAGTATAAAACAGTTAACAGAATAACCCCAGATAAAGGCAAGTATAATATTAATTTCATTCTTTTTGTTGGCAATGTCGTAAAGTCTATTGCTCAAGTAAAGAGCACTTTTCTGAGCCAGCTACAAATTAATTTTACCATTCTTCTTCAAATAGGAATTTTAAAAGTCAACTAAAGGCTACAACAGCTTTGAAACATTTCAGTGATTGTTTTAATTACCTATCATACAGCTGTGAGACACTGCAAAAGGGAGGGTTGGAGAGAGCAGGGAGAACAACACCTGGTGTATTAGCAATTGTTTTTCTGACATAAAGAAGAAAAAATAGTTTCCAAGCACTCAAACCAACAAAAAGCTCAGCAAAGTCAACAGAGATTTTTATTGTCAGCACATTAATGTGGTATTTTTATTCTGGACTATGCGTTTTTTATTCTCTCAATAACTTCTTTCACTGTTAAATAAAAATACCAACTCTCCAAACATTAAATATATGAATTCTGACAGCTTTTAAACCTTGCTTTTCAACCCAAAGTTGATGCACATGCTACAATAAGTTGCTAAAGGCACACATGGGGCTTCTTTCTAGGGTCTCACTCTCTAGCAAAAAAGCTCGCTGCATTTTTACACGCAACTGCACAAAAAGGCATATTTTTTTGTCATTCCGACCCTTGATAGAATTGGGATCTAGAGGCTATTAGGACTTCTGGTGGCCTTTGACACCCTGGCTTCCAGCACCTCAGCAATCAGTCAGTGCTGGGGTAACAAAAGACCACTCAAATGTACAGTTGTCATCCCCACGCTACATCTGTTGGCCGTGCCGTTAGGAAGTGTTGACCCCATCATTTCACCGTAAATACTGCCGAAATCAACAACAACAAAAACAGAAATGAAAAAGGAAACTGAATGTCAAAAGTCAGGTCAGCACATTTTATTTGCACATGTGTCAGTAAAGATAGAAGGAATCACTGAATTAAATTAAATCAAAGCAAACCTGCTAATTAAAACAGCTAAAATTATGTTTGTGAAGATGTGTGACTGGTTTCCTGCTTATCTGCAAATAAGCCTCCCCGTAATATAAACATGTTTCTATCTCCACTTCATTTATAATAAGTCTTTAGGCAGATTGTAATTAGTATTTTGAGTTTCTAATAGAAGATCTATTGTGTTACTGGAGAAATATTTTTCCTGACCATCAGAATACTTATTATTTCAGCTTCACTCTCAAGGGTTCTCACCTGTTCTTCTCATGCTGGTCAAAGTCTTGTATCCAATTTGTCTGAATCAAATTGTTTGGGTATGTGTCTGAATACCATCATCTTCATAATGTATTGCTTGTAGCTAACCACAAATGCAGGCATTTTATTCAACTCCACCTACAAGCCAAACCAGAAATTATTACTAGTTTTGCCTGGATTTATTCTGTAGTTTGCTTTTCATTCAACGTTGAAAGAACGATAAAAATTATCAGGTTAGGGAGGAGAAGAATGGGGTCAAAACAAAAGTTTTGCACAAAAATTACACTGTTTACAAAAATCAACTTTTTGTTTCTGTTTTACTTATTCCCAAGTTCACAAGGCATAATTTTATACAAACCCAATTACATAGCTCAGTGATTTACTGGCAAAGCTGGCCAGAAGAAATTATCTGGCTTTAGCTAATGCGTATGCCTATTTACAATCAAAACAAATCCATAGAAAATTGCAAAATGGCCACAAAGAAAAAAAAAAGTCAAGGTAGAAATGCATCAGAAGGGATATAGTATGCAAGCTGAAAAAAGTTAACCTTATACTATGTTTTCTCCGGATAACCGATAAAACATGGTTACGAGTACGGATCCAGTCTTTCAGACCATGCACCCTTTATTTATTCCAGTATTTAACTTTAAGCACGTATGGAGTTTCATTGGCTTGGAAAGCATGGTGTTTTCTTTTTGCCCTTTTCATAATTTTTTTAAGGATTAGTTTGCACAGTTAACAGATGCATGGACTGACTTCAACAGGATTACTCAGATGTTTACAGTTACCCATGGGTTTGAGCAGGTTTTTTAGATTCAGGGCTATAAGGCATTAGGCCACAGAGCTGCATGTGCATCACCTTAACGAATGGCTATGCAAATGGATTGTGATCTGATACTGGTATCTTGAACATGAAAATTGTAACCAGTAACACTGCAATAATGTCTGTGTATTACATATGCCGACAAATGTCTTCTTTTTTTTGTTGTTGAAACATTTCTGAAACAGTAAAGAATGCCTTGGGAGGAGTGCAGGCTCTTTTCTATATAGTTTGTATAAAGTGAAATTTCTAAGACAAAAATATAAATGAAACATTTATGATTTTTTAACTGCACAACAAATAATTTCAGATTATTGTATATATTTTCCCTGAAATGACCGCTGGGCACAACTCTCAGTCAGAGATTTTGTTGGACATGGCCCAGAGTTCATTTACTCACTTACCTCAAAGCAACTGCCTCCTAAAAATACATCAAATTGCAAATATGCTAAACCCCAAATTTTGCTGTAATTGCATGTGCCAGCACTAAGTCCTACATCAATAAGAAACCCCACTGATGTCAGCATGACTTGTGACAACACAAGATTTCCCTCCCCTCAGTACAGCTATAAAACTGGATCCTTAGTGAGCATATTTGAATTATGTGGATTATATATGATTAAACAGATTTGGATTAAATCACGGCAATGGGCTGTCTTATCAAGACCATACTGTTGGGACCTCATTGATGTACGGTAATCAAGGTGACCTTACAGACTTATTATAACCCAGACCAAACTCTGATCAACTTCAATGGATGAGGATTTTTTTACTCTGCAAAGATCAGGCTGCAAGATGTAAGGAGTTAAAGTGCTACTTTCCTGATGAATAGTATTCATGCCTTAAAATTATGATACAGGCAACAAAGGGCAATCTTTCTTGGAGGGGAAGCGAATCTCAGCTAAATTCCTTGAGCTCCATTTCATTCATCAGGAGGGAAAATATGGCTGGCCATGCCTTGTCCTAGCACGCAAGAAAATCCAAATAAAGGAGAACAACATCTGAATAAAGAAATCCACCAAAATCCCACCCAATTCAAGTTTGCCCTTCATTACATCATTGCATTATCTCACCTTATTTTTAAAAAATGCTCTCAATATTGCTGTGAAACCTTACTTTTTATGACTACGTTTAGTCTACATTTAACCAACAAATTCTTGTATAAATGTACGGTAGGGTTAACCATAAGCAACAGAAACAAGTTCCTTCCTCGCTGGAGTAGCGAGAATACTGAGAAAAGAATTTGGTGACTTGATTCTACAATAACTTGCAGCTAACCAGAGCTAAAGTGTTAACTCCAAAAGCTTCAGACAATTCTCAGGCTGCTGCTCCAGTAGAAGGGCTTTAACAGCTCAGGAACGTGTGCCTTGTGGCTGCTGATACACATCCTCATATTTAATACGGGTAACATTTGGCAACCATCGCTACAGAGGTCATTCTGAGGGTAGGGAGGAAAAAGACCTAGCAGATATAAAAAGGAAAAAAAGACCCATGCTGCCAAAGTCTGGGGGTTTGGCAGAATAACAGAGATAAACTAATCATCAGCACAGCTTTCCTGCACCGAGGCTTTCAGGTTTCCACGCAGAACCCTGTGCCTCTCTCCTTTGGATTAGAGCAGCCCCGAAGTTCCTGGATCCATATATAACTTTGAAGAGAAAGAGTAAGAAAAAGGGAAAGTAATGGCATCAGGAATACTTTCCTGAAGTTTACTGCAAGTTATACATCAGCTCAGAAAGATTTTCAGCCCAAGATACCATATAAAAATTTCAAAAGGCTTGCTGGGGGTGGAAAGCTGTTATATAATCTATTAACACTTCAGATAGTTTGTGCTGTGTTATATCTCATACAGACACGTGTAGTAAACATGATGCTTTGAACCTCTGCCTTCACATTTGCATTGGAGGGCCTGTGTTATGCAGTCAAGTTGTGGTGAAGCCACAGGTCTGGAAACTTCCTCCCCTTTAACATCCATCCTCTAAACAAGTCCCCCCACCCCAACCTCTCCTCCACCAAGGACATTTTTAGTAAGATTGCTGTACAGCTAATTACATTACCATGGCATCCAAGTACCACACAGTCATGAGACCTACTTCTTTTAACAGTCCTTGGGTTTGTAGAGAGGAGTTAATAGGGAAACATCCTTGCGTTTGGAGAGCTGAGGCACAAGGTCAAGTCATTTGTCCAACATCACTGCAGAAAATGCCCAGGGCAGGAAATTGCTCACTGTGGCGTAGCTGCCAGAACGGACTAGGTGCCAAAGCAGCTGCATGACCACCTACTTCACCAACCACCATGCCCTCAGAGTCACTCTCAGGTTTCCGAGAGGAAACCTTGAATAGAGTGAAATACCTGCTCGCCACCTGCACTCTGCAGCCTTCAGCTATGCCATCAGCCCTCGCAGTAGCATCATCAGTCTGAACTGACGGCCTCAGGGCCTTGCCAGGTTCCACGAATCCTTCCTTATGGAGTCCTGGTGCCTTCTACTGCAAAGGCAAATGAGATGTTTGGGCAGCCTGCCCCAGGCAGAGCTCGCCCTGCAGATGGGGGCGGTGCAGATGCCCATGCCAAGCGTCACAGACCATGTGCCCGTTTGCTCTGCAACAAACAAATTTCTGTGGCAAATGTCAGGGAACCTGGATTTTTAACAGGGCCAACTTCACCAGTCCTCCTGTCCAGTCTTTGGGCTGGAGTTGCACTGTGTGTTATTCAGATGGCATTCCCTGACTATGAGCTTCCTACAGTCGATGGTCTGAAATGAGCCACCACTTGCATGGATTTCCCATGTGTCCTAACTCACGTGACCTTGCCTGAAACTGGACTTGTCCAAGACAGCTACTCTGATCCCTTTCAGCTCTTCAAGAGCAGAGCACTAACTTGAAGAGCTATTTTCTCCATGCCATTCCTCCACGCAGAACAGAATTACTCTTTCTAATTCTTCTCACCGAGTTCTCTCATCTATTTCCATTTTCTTCCTCTAACAGACTCTTCAGTCACATCTGTGCTACTGGAAGAGTTTGGTCATGACTTACTGCAGCCTGTTGTTTATTTGCTTATTACTGCTATTAGGTCAGTTTAAACCTTGAAGAGCTGTGTGCTATTTTTGGTGTTGCCATCTCTCACTGCTCTGATGCTAAAACATTTCTTCCTATATACTTGCACAGCATTTTCACCAGATAATTATTAAAAAGCAACCACAACGAAAGTTGGAGTGGAGGGCTCAAGCCCCACTTGTGGAAAGCACACCCTGCTCAGTCCCACCTCCAACAACAGCACCAGCCCAACAAGCTTTATGATGGAAACAGGCTCAACCACAGCAGTTTGACAGGCTCGTAATTTATTCAATTAACATTAAACTCACAGTACTGCTTCCTGAACCTGTCAGCCAGCTAACTAAGACAACCAGCTGAATACTAAGGCATATTCTGCCACTGAACTACCTTAGCGTGTAGAGCTGAGATCTGTTAATGTGGAGAGTGGACCCCAAATAGCCAGGAGGGAAGGACTTTGGCCAAAGGTGTAACCCACTAGAGAGCCCACTTCTACGATAAAATTTGTTCAAACCTTTGCCAAAACACCACGAACGTCATGTTGTCGGTCTGCTCTCCGTTACTCCACATGCAATACGTGCAGTAGCAGACAGATTAATTAATATAGATAACAGAAACAGTAGCATATAATCATGAAAGAGAGAGCTGAAACCACAAAGGACTACAGTTTCCCTGTGGCACAGCAGTATTATTTTAAGCGTCCAGTCCCTTTTCAACAGTATTTTTAGAGGAATAGCAGTTGGCCAGATACAGCCATGGATAATCAGTGGTGGAGAGAGAGAAAGAAAACCCTGCTCCTGACAATCAGCATCTACACTTTAAGCTACAGAAGAAACAGCTGCCTAGCTGTTCATTAGAGAAGGGATTTGCCAAACACACTCCCTGATGCTCTGTTATGCAAGGTAGTACTATGTGTATTCTCTCCTTCCACAGAGATGTAGTCGAACAGCATTCGTATTTAGTTCTCCCATCCCCCTAAATCTTCTCCACAAAGGACACTGTCACCACCAAAGCTCTGCAACAAGGATCGTTTATATATCTGACAACCTTTAAACCCCCAAAGAAAGGGAAAGGGAAGCAGTAAAGCTCTCTGAAGAGCTCTTTGGTGGAACAAGCAGAATTATGAGCAGCAGGAGAAATATGAGTAATTAAGACAACAGTATATCTATATCTTACAGCTGACAGAGTGAAGCTGCAAGTTAGCTCTGGGCAAGGTGTTAGCAGAGGAAAGAACTGAGCAGACTGTTTCTAATGTTATTGTTGAAAAGCCAGCCCAGGAAAAAGGCTAAAGGGACAATTTCATTAAAAAGAAGGAAGTAGGTTGGCTTAAGAGAGCAGTTAGATGCAGACTTGTAACATTAAAGGAACAGGTCAACAGCTCTCTGTAACAAGACAAGCAATTGTTTGGGGAGTCAGCCAACGTGGCACTCTTGCTGTTCTTAAAAGAAAACGCTCTTAAATTATCTATCGGTGGGTTACACAGAAAATTGAAGCTGCAGAATTACACCACAGCACGAAACAAAGCACTAGGGCTGATCGAGGCTGCAGAAGAGCAAAGGAGAGCAAGCCACGACTTTTTCCAACGAGCAGCCCAAAACAGCAGCTCGTTTTAGGCAGTCCACGTTCATCCAGAGCCGGCATGGTGGCCAGGACACAGCATTTGCTCCTGCCCGTGATCAAACCAGCATGTTCCTGCACCAGCTCAGCTGCGAGGACCCGAGCTGAGAGGGCTGTGCCGCCGGGGTGCCGTCGGGGCTGCAACCGCTGCACGGAGGGGCCGGATCCGCTCCCACGCTGCAGCTCCTCTGGCAAGTGCATAAACTCGATTTCACTCCTTCCTCCGGCGCATGGCATGCTCCAGCGATTCCCCAGCTGGCAGGATGGCCCTTTGTGGCTACAGCAGCATGGTTTATAGCAGCCCTGAGGCTGTGTTTTCCATCTAGTATATATAAGTGAATTAGTGGAAAATTTGAGCTTACACAAATCACAGAGCCAGCGCACAGTTTGTCATGGCCAGGCAGCCTTTTCTCAGGGCTGGAGCAGCAGTAATGAGGTGCAGTAAAGAAACTGCGGGCTGCATCCATGGTTCCTGCATTACAGCTGGATTTAGAGCTGGGAAGGGAAGTGCTGTTAGTCGAGAGGGAAAAAAAAAGACTAACAGCAGCTCCTATATCTACATAGATCGACTGCGTGGCCGGCGCAGTCACCTGGGGCTTGCAGCCGGAAAGGTCGCTGCACGGATATTCGGAAAGAGCAGCCTTCCTCCCTCGCCTCCCAGGTTCCATCTGTGTGAAGGAGGAGATGGGAATTACACAGAGTGCAATATTTGCACTGGAGAAATGGCAGAGGGGTTGCTCCAAATTTACGTTATTGTAAACAAGAGCAGCATTTGTCCAAATGATAAGGGCTGGAGCAAAGGCAGAGCCAGAGGGCACCAAATGAGGGTCACCAGCTGCAACTGCTGTTGCCACCCAAGAAGAGGAGCTACATGTCTGCAGCAGGATGGGGGACAGGGAGGTTGGGAGGTGACCAAATCTCTCGCTACAGTGTTCAGGTGATTGCCCCAGCATGCCTCTCACAACATCTTGTACAGCCGAGTTTTGAGCCACGCTCTGGCTGAGTGCCCCAGCAGCTACTCGTTCCTGCTACAGCTTTCTTCATTTGCACCTACAAGTCCCAGCCCTTCTGAAGCATTTGTGTGGCCCTATCAACAGCGACAACACTAATTCACATTAAGAATACACCTGGAATACATGCTTTACAGTGAAGCACTGCATAGGTATTCCCTGTCTCTTTTTCCTTTCCTACTTTCTCAGCCAGCGCCGCTGTGAGTGATGGATCATGCCATTCCTGACCACTCCATCACTTATTTGGTGTGGAGAGTCTGAAGCAAAGGGTTTTCTTGCTACAGACTATTTTCTGCCATTTTCTCTACTACAAAGAAGTATGTGTGCCTGTGCGAGGAGCCTGTGTCGCCCTTTCCTACACAAGGCTGAGGGGAAGCCTGCTCTCTGCATATTTCAAATCACGAACTCTAATGGCTCCTTAAAATACACACTTATATTCAGCCCATAAATCAAAATAGATAGTCAAATCCTGCTTATAGATCTAAATCCTTCTTATACTCTTGTGTAGCTCCATTATGTACCTAAGGTGTCACACTGCCTATATATTTCTGCCTCCAGCTTCAGCCACATCCTAGCACTGATTGAGAGCACCAGAGTGCATAGCCCTTAAAAACTCAAAAATTTCTCACTTTCCTGAGCACTAAAATGCATCTAAAATTAGGAAAAATGGCCTCCTGTCATTTTGTTGACTTGCCAATGAGTTTATTTACTCACTCATCCCACAGAGCAATTGTTTCATGGAAATGCAAAAATGTTTAATATTCCACTGCAACGCCAGGCAGAGGTACCTAAGTCTCGCCCCTGCGCCAAGCAAAGACAATCACACGGCTGAAACGGCTCATCAGCTGCTTTTCGTATAAAGGTGAGCATCTTTACAATTCTTTGGGATATATAGTGTCAGAAAGTGAGCTCAGAATTTCATATGATTATCATATTATAGACGACATTCCTTTGATAAGGGGTCAAAGATCAGGAAGACAAGAAAAATAAGGAAATAAAACCCAGCAACAGTCAGATCTTTAGCTGGCATAATTGGACACCGAAGTCCACGGAATTGCGTCCATTAGAAGGAGTGGGTGATCTGACCCATATGCTTACCACTTTCAACTATAAAGATTAAAACAGCACGCCTAACAGCAGAAATGTGTTATATTACATCTCAGAGAGGCTCGGATTGCCTAAAACTCGGGAGAAATTTTCAGCCTGCCATCATAAAGACTTCAAGGCTGTTTACCCAAACTTCTCAATAGCTCCTTCTAAAAAAGGATGATGAGCAACCATGTTCAGCAACACAGATTTTTAATGTAATCTGTTTATAGTTTTAGAACAATCTCCAGAATAGAACATTTTTTAAATGTCCTGAGCCTTTAGCATTCTCACTTTGATCATCTCCCATCACGTTATGGTTCAGAACAGAACGTGATGGAGCCAGGCTAACGAATCTGCCAGAAATGACATCAGAAAGGCAAGTGACCTGAAAAAAAAAAAAAAATTGTTCTATTTGAGCACCATGCTCTTCTTGAGCATTTTCCTTTTTTTATTTTTTTAATACATTTTAATTAATTTTTTACTTTCACTGGATTTATTTTGCTTGCATGAAAGCTTGGAGCTTGTTCTCAGAAAAAACTCCAATTGAAAACAAAAGGAGCCTTATTTGACCAAGGGAAGACTGTAGGAGGTCCTCAGATAACAATAGCTAACAATACTTTTGGGGCCTGAACAGTTTAAATAACAACACTTTCTTAGAAGGTTAACTCTAAATAATAATTGTAGGTTTTGTAGCCTGCGGAAGGGAGAGATTGGTCTTTGACAGAGTTTATATTACTATCCTGATGCGAGCAGACAGCTGCAAAAATGAAGTGATATCAGTGATAAAAATATTCTTTCTACATTTAGGCAGGAGGAATTGCATAGTAGCACAGGGCAAATCCCGCTGGCCTCTGTGCACATAAGCAGTCCTTATAGAGACTGACTGACATGGCACTAGTGATCAGTGGACATAGCAACGTAGTATGTATTTACTTTAAATATTTTTAGCATCTCACATTAAATTTCACATATATAGCTTGCACTCCTTTCAAAAACTTTATCTACACAACAGCATTTATTGCCCCTTTAATTCAAGCCATGTTAGAACTGGCAAATAACTTGGTTAAAAAAATGTGGTAATGACAGCCCCTCCTCTCTCTGTATCTGATGTAGAAATAGATAATTTCTAGTACTAAAAGTGATTAAATTTGTTGCATTTCCAACTTGTATTTTAACAATGCATTACCTCCTGAATTGCTGCATAAATATTAATGGACAGCCTGATATGGAACTTTTGCCCGTAATGCCCTTGGAGAACCATAATCACGGCGAGTGGAGCAAAAGAGATGAGAGAGTGCACTGAAGATGGTGGCTCTATCCCCCAGCTTCACAGAGCTACCCTAGGTCAGGCACTTTCCATGCAGTAGCGCAGATGAGCAATATCTCAAAGCCTAGACTTTGTCTAGTAGGCGATGAAAATCCTACAGACATTAATCTGCCTGATACTCATCTGAAATACCACCAAAAAATTTCCACTGATACCAAGAAGAGCTATAGATTTTTCTCCAAATTAGCCAGACTTAATTTTTGACATAGTGTACTTTTAAATTTCATCTGCAGACGTTTGCTATTCTAACCACCTCCAAAATTATTACATAGCATTTATCTACCTGAATTTCATTCCTGTGATACAATCTCATTAAAAGTCGCAATCACTCTGGCTACCATTTAAAAGAAGCCAAGTGCCTACAGAGCCCCTGAAGTCATGCTCAGCCTTCTTGAAAATTGGCCAGTTATTTATATCCCCAAATACAGACTTTGGGGGCCGAAGTTCAGGATACCCTTTTGGAAAACCTTTTTGGACAGCCTTTCCGATCTGCCGTAAACCACGTTTCTGTTTTCTGAGATGATAACACTATTGATTTTTGTCACTCTAATGCAAGACCCTTGCTTGAAACCTCAACATACAGGCAGTAAAAAGCGCAAGGAGAAAAGATTTCTGTTCGACACCACCTATTGCACAGCTGTATTTTGGACACTGGTGGACTATGCTAAGGGTTAAGTTAATTTAACTTGCGGCAAGTTAGAAAACTATGAAAGTTTAATCACAGACGAACTCCAGTGGGCAGTTTGGTAGCTCACAGACAAATGTTCTCATTTTTATTCTTTATAGACAGTGCTCAAAACATCATAAACCATATTTAAGGAGGGAGAAATTTCATGAGGGGAGGGAGCTGTTTTATATGATAGAATAAGAGAAAAAGGCAACTTACTCTTTTAAAATTTAAATCCAGCAAAATTACCAGAAATGCTGCTGGAAACAGAACGCTGCGAATTCATTATTTTGTTTCAAAGTTAGTTTATCATAAATCTGCCCTCTGACACGTAATAACTAGTAACATTTCGAAGGTTATTTGATAGTAAGTTCAACAGTGTAGGTGACTGAACATGTGAGCTGCATGATAATGAGTCCCAGGGGAAATCAGGCTTTAGGATGCAGGGTGAAGCATCCCTAGGCTTGTATTCAAATGGAAAAAACATATTCAAAAGTTTATTGTTTATCTCCTAACAACATCAAATAATACACAGTCCTTCAAATCAAATGTATAAAGCATGCTAGAGAACTATTTGCTGGGGGGAAATGCCTGATTTGAACCAAATTCAAAAAAACTAATAGCTTGTACGCTGAAATGCATGGAGTGATCCTGATAGAAAAAGTGGAGGGGAGTATTTTGGTTTGTTCTTTTACAGAACTAAAAGGCACAGCAAGTCAATTTGTTCTTGCATCAGACTCTAGAAAGAGGAGCTAGAGAGCATTAAAACTAGTTGTTTTCAAATCCTCCATGTTTCAGTACAATAGAGTTCTTTAAGTGTGACAAATACAAATTGCGCTACTCATCCTGAATTTCATTTCCAAAGTACGCTGGCTGTAATTGATTGATTCGTAGTGTACAAACTAATTTAAAGCCAATAATGAGAGCAAAAGATTTTATTTTTCAGCAAGGAGGTGTGGTACACACACCCCACTCCAGCAGTATAATAGAGCCCCACCTCTCAGCTCGTTAAGCTCTTAAATAGCGAGTCTGATGCTGCCCTTACCCAAGTCAATGGTAGTTTTGTCATTAGCTGTGCCGGAAAAGCATGTAAGACAGAACTTTTTTTATATTAAACTGTCTGTATCGCAAATGTCAAGGGCAGCATCATTCCAAGCCCGTAACTACCCGGCCGCTGGCATCCTGCCACCCCACCACGGAGCGGAGATGGAGGGGACGGGAGCTGGGTCCCCCTCCCGCTCCTGCCTTCCCCACGCACGGCCCATCTGCAGCTCCAATATTGCTGCTCACCTCCAGCCTATGCGTATTTCTGTCCGTGGAAAAGTTTGCGGAGGAGGCATTGCGTTTAAGGATTGTTGTTGAGTTTGGATATGTCATGGAGAACTCCACTGCCAAATTTCCTTCTCAAGAGAAAATTCTCAGCTTTTAAAAGTGATCACACGTGACTCCTGCTGTTTAGGTGTGCAACCATACCTGTCAAGCCCACTAGTTGCCTTCTTTTAGCATAGTTACATAGTCCTCTCTGTATCAAGAGGCTGTTATTTCATAATGCATTTTGGACATGGAAAACAAAATTAGACTTTACTTTCAAGGTATCTTTCAATAACCAAAATCCATTTTCTGTACGCATTTTTAAATTGTTCTCCTTTTTTTAATTCATTACGTAAATTGTTACATACCCTACACTTAAGCGGTGAAAAGTTATGCAGCGTATATCTTACTTAACATCACTCTATCAGTCCGAACTCTTAATATTATGATGGGTTTTTTCAGAAATGTAACTGGCAGAGGTTTGCTGACACACCACAGATCCTAAATATTATTAAAACTCTAAATTCTATACTGACAAAAATCAGAGGTTGAAATGTCTTAGCTAGACAACCCTAAAATATCCAGTGAACGTTTGTTTATGTGCTTACTACATATTTCCAACACGGCCATTTTCCATACCTTAACTTTGGGAAAACAACGGCATTTAAATATGCACCAAAGGCAAAGATAAATAAAACAAGCAAAGAGGCAATAATGCTGTCTAAAATGCTTTTTACTCTTCCTAATAAAGAACTACTACATAGAAGATGATTGAACCCAAAAACTAGCACGATCTCGAAGGTTACAAAGAAAATATATTTAGAAGAGATGGTGAACTTTCCAGATTCATTCCTTGAAATATTATGCTACCCACTGTTCAACTTTTTAAAATGTTTACACATGTAAGATGTACTGAGAAAATTAGAGCTACTTTACAATACGAAAGACAGGAAAAAAAGGCCACAGAGCTATACATACAAATATTAAATAAGAATGGTCTAAAACAGATCGGTCCTGGACTTTTATTATTATTCCAGAAAAGAGTTAAAAATGTACGATACTAGACGAAGCTAGTTCTGCCCGGTGCTGTGATATTAAAATCTGCATAAATCAGAGCACTCATTTTCCTATCGAGCATAAAGCTCTTGGCTGCCGGTTATCGGAGGTATTCGCAGATCCACACCGAGCAACTCTACTCGGGGTCCTTCCTCTGTGTGGTCTTTCAGAACTGTCGTTATCAGCTTTCTGTTTATTATTGTGCTCAGTTTAAAGGGAATTTGCCAAGTGATCCCTGGACTCCAATCTTTAGGCCTGTTGTCAGGACAAATTAATTTCTGTGGAAACCCACTGTGCCTCAGATACCATCTAGGAAATGTAGGATTAATGGAGTCCCTGTACAACAAGCTTTGTAGTGCGGCTGCTGGGGGAGGGGCGGGACTCTTGGAAGGGAGAAATAACGAAAATTAAAGCCCCTGCACTTTGCGTGAGTTTGGGGGGACTTCACATTTTTTTAATTACATCAGCTCACATCGATAATATTTAAAATATAGTGTTGTAACTGAATACGAACGGGGAACTTTTTAACAAAAAGATCAGTGAATGGAAACTCTGTATTACCAAAGATGAGGGACCTGATGTCTAATTACCCATATTTCCTATTTTACACGCTCAAGCCAATCTCTTCAGCAGGTAAAAATAGGATATTAAAAGAAACAGTCTCCTGTGAATCTCAGTAGAAAATAATGAAACTCAATACATGATCTTTTGGAAAAGGGGTATTAAAGCTGGATTTCCTACAGGGCCAGGTCACTACTTCGTTAGCTGATATTTGAGGCTCTTTTTTCAAAATGTATATTATCTCATTGTTAAAAAAGCCCAACTGCCACTGTTCTTGCAATAAGTATACTTAAAAAAAGATTTTCCTGCCTAGGAAAAAGAAGCAATTCTTTTTCTTAGCGATGCTAAATTAGAGCTGAATTTAGAGCTGTAACAGGTAAAGCTATGTTTTCCCCTTATGTTTTTCCTTCATCCAGAGTATAGCAGAGAAGAGAAGAGAAGAGAGAAGAGAGGAGTTCCAATACATTTTTATTGATCCTGTTCTCATTTTCAGGAGGGTGACTCTGCCCATGGTTAGATATACAGGTTTAATATCTTACAAATTGGGAATTCTTACCCTTATTCTTTTTTCTTCAAAAATAAATCAGTTGATAGTATACAGGACAAAGATAGTAGACACACAGGTCCACATTCTATATTGTATTACACCTTGTGACTCCTTGACTCCCCTGTGGAATCGGTGAGTTTTAAATCAGCCCCGAAGTTAGCCTAAAGTGGCACTAAAACACCTAATGGATCACAAAAACAAAACAAACCAAAAAACCAAAACAAAACAAAAAAAAAACCGATACCACTCCTTTAAGGTCAAACACCGTAAGCAAAAGTTGACTTTCTAACACGGTGTTGTTATGATATTGAACTGTTAACAGCGGTGCTAATTTCACCACAGTGCATTTCCAGTCCATTTCTAATACCTTATAAGCTTGGCAGATGCAGATGTTGAAGCTGCAGCAGAAGGCTCCTTTAACATAGCTCTCCAGTTTGCAAATACCTCAGTGCATGCTGCTTTTCCTTTAGAGGGCAAAACAGGAGCGTTGCAAGAAAGCGTGGTTTTTGTGTGATGCCACATTTCATTTGGAAGAGCATTTGTGGAGAAGATTCATTTTGGGAGATTATTTTATTAATCTTAAGCTCACCTGCATATGAGAACTACTTTCTTTTTATTAAATATTCCAAACGAGTGTATTCTTCCCTAACTAAAACATTTAATCTTGAGAGACTTTTTATATGCCAGTTTTTACTATTACAGAAATTCAATTAACTCCATAATTATGAACACAATTACCGTTGAGTGTATACATGTGATTTGGTGGTAACAGCTACATGGCACACACACACACTCTGTTTTATGATTAAAAACTTATAGTAATGATAATAATAGGCAAAAATTCCCAAAGATCATTCTTATTCTTCAGATTGCGTGCACTGGTTTATGTATACAAACAATTTTTAAATATGCTGTTCACATTTTGGCAATAAGTGTTTAATTGCAGTAAGCATGTTATTTGCAACCAGTGGGCTGGATTCCCAGCTGACAGAAAGTCACCCAACCCATGACCATTTACCTTCAGTGTCAGCCTGGTCCCATTAACTCATTCCATGACAAACTCAAGCCCACAGCAAAGGCAGTAAATGAAGCCCCAGGGATTTATGCGCGAAGGGGAAAAAGAAACAAAATAAAAGACAGAAGAAAAATAAAATTAAAAAAAAAAAGAAAAAGGGGAAAACATATATGGTGGAGGAAGGGAAACTCTATAAACTCTTTTAAAACTTTACATACAGGCACTGCCAAGAAAAGAGCCTCCAGGCAGGGGAAGGCTGCAGAGGATTGCCACAACGCTGCCCCGAAAGCCCTCCGCACCAGGCACAACGACCGGGTGTTTCGGGGTGGAGCTGGGGGGTCAAGAGGCAGGATCGATAGGTCTGTACCGAGGCGCTGCCTGGCAGGAACCATCACGCAAACCCGGCTGCAGGTTGCTCTCATAGCAAGCAGGGGGGCTGCGGGCTGGACCGCTGCCAGGCTGAGCCCGAGAGCACTTCACCGCTTCTTTAGAAATAGTTAAAGCACGCCGGTTTTTATGCCAGGCGATGAAGCGCCAGGCTGGACTCAGCAAGGGGCCTAAGGATATTAAGTTTAGGGGGTTTTAGGACTGAGATGGCTAAAAGCAAAGTTTAGGAGTACAGTCATGATACGGTCTTACGGGGAGTTCAAGGCGGAATACGGTGCTCTCCACACACATGCAGCACTTGCAGAAATACCTCAGGTAACGGTCACCGCACAGAAGTCACCATTCACGCGCTGTTGTCACACAGTCTGAATATCTGTGACATCTCCTACGTCGCAGGCGTTTGTTGACTCCTCACTGATAATCTCCGTTCACGCACTCCCTTCATTAGGTACGCTACACCCTCTGCACGTCGGAGGTCAGGTCGCACCATTACACTACACCATAAAGAAGGCGAACTATCTTATATGGGCTTAGATTATTTCAGGTCTTGTGCAGAATAATTCTGGTATCACTCACACAATCTTTTGCTTAGACTAAGCAAACCTCCAGTTCAGGTAACTCAGGCTAGCTCCCCAAATGTCAATCCTACCGTGCCCATTTATTCAGCTGAAGCTCTGGCCCCACATAATCTTCTTAATCTAATAAGAACCCATTTCTGCTGACACAGCGATATCTACGGTGAGCTCCACCTTCACCTACTCCTCTTTATATAAGGTTTTTCCATCTAGAAGTGCACAAGTGGGCAAGACTCCTTCAACACAGCAACCAGGGCTTTATCAAGAGATGTCCATGGACTTTGAACACCCAAGAAATCAACAGTGCTTTACTATAATCACTCTTCAAGTAATTTTTAAAATCAGAATTACCCAGGCGGCTTCTCTAAATTAAAAGTGATCTGCAACCTACAAATCTGAATTCGAAACATGTTTGTGTGAAACATTCGAAATGCAGAAACGCGGTTGCAGATCGGTCCTTGGTGGATGCTAGTCACCACTGTAAACTTATTGCATGCATTATTTTAAAAGGAAAAAAGTGAAGGGTACAATAAGAACAGGGGTCAAAGCATTTCCAGACTTGCCAAGGGTTAGGTCTTACCAATGGAGTAAAACATTTAAGCTTTAATGGAAAACTATAAATGCGAATATATATAAAATGAGTCATAAAATAGGCTTCTTGTGGAAATTCATGTCTCATTACAAGAACGGTACAAATATTTCATAACATGTCAAACCCACTGTATACGTACATTCATGCTTTCCTCACTCCTGGCACTATAACCACAAAAAAGGTAACTTAACAGCACTGGTAACAGGAGTTTTCCGATCTTGGGCTATGGAATCTGAATCTCAAGAACCTGGTTAAACCTGCAATCCCAGTCAATAACTGAAAACAAGAGGAAAGAGGGGAAGGCAGCATCAGGGGGCTCAAACCAGCAAGGTCCCAACCCAGCAGCCCTTAGTCTGAGCCATCCTTTAAAAACACGCCAGATATATCACTGCAAATCAAGCTGCCTTGTGATTTCTTTGCTAAAACAACACCTCACTCTACTCTGCTGGGGAAGAAATTTAGTCCTTATTCATCTTTAATATTCATGAAGTACAGAGCTACATTAACAGCTAAGTTTTAATTTCAGAAACATTCTGACATTTACAAAGAACATCTTCCAGCCCTGGTTTCACACTAGGGTTTTTTTTCCATTATCACTGTTATTACTGGTATTAGTATCACTGTAGAAGTGATTAAAAGGTCCTGGACATCTTATTAAAATAGTCTAGATCTGCTCCCCTCTTTAGCATCAAGATACATTCTGTTATTTTATAGGCAGGAATAATCTTTCTGGAAATTAAATTTGAAGTACTGCCGATTCCTCTCTTCCTTCTGAAATAGAGGTACTTTTGCTGTTAAAATTGTATGTAAGATTTATTCTGAATATTTGAAACAGAGGCAAAAATATTTACTATTTAATGCTGAACAGTCCCCAGATCGGCTCATAAAACGTGAAAATAATAGAAGAGCAGTAACAAGCCAAACCTTCAAAATTCTCAGGGAAGTCAAGGAGGGAGATCCCTCATGGAAGTCAACAGCATTGGTCCCTACATCTGTTTTCAGGTGATCGTCTGCTGAAGCGCAGGCACGCAAGGCTTATGATTTTACAGAAAGGGCTGGTTTAGCTTCAATTTTGGAAAAAAGCATTTTTGTTTACTGAGATACCCCCCCAGCTTAACTACGTATGTTTGTGCATCAGACCTCTTTTCCATATTCTTCACTAAACAGAAATCCAAAAGAGTCTTAGGCGTAGATTAAACACTTTCAAAAATCAATTCTAGGCTGGCATAGAAGTTAACCAGTCTGACCTCGTGATTACAGACTAAACACTTCCTCAGGAAGCAAAGTGGAGGAATATTTTATGTTTCAATGGTTATTTGCGATAGTACCACCACATATAAAAATGAGAAACCATGGCAATATTTAAGGAAGTTTATCTGCGGATAATTGCATGAGGCGTTAAAATAGGACTCATTCAGGGGCTTTAGACATTGTAGTATTAAAATCCATTAACAAAAGGCAGTATCCAGTACACAACTCATCCAAACTGCAACGATCACTTTGAATTTCACGTAGCATTGCGAAAAAGAGAATCATATAACCTAGTTCCTACCCGATTACTCCGATTTTTTTACCTCTGGAACCTTAATATCAAGATACACGATGGCCAAGAAAGCAGTAGGAAGCTACGTACTTATTCTAATGGCTAAAGAGCATCTTCCAAACTACCTTGGGAATGACGCAAAACAGTTACAAAATGCACTTCTTCAGTCCCATATTCCTGAGGACGGAGTGCACGTTTAATGCCCGAGCACCAGTGTGCCTTGCAACAGCATTTTTTTTTTTTTTTTCATTCTTACTAGTGTCAACAGCAGCGTAACCCCCGAGCTTTCAAATAAACGTTTGCATTAGTTTGATCATGCGAGTGGGCTACCCGGTAATTAAACCCAGTTTGTATTTTTAAAGTGATATTCCGCATAGAGCCAAACCGCGTTGTATTTGGATCCACCACCTCTCAGTTCTGGGAAACCCATAAATTCATTTGTCAAAGGTAAAAATACTCACGCAAAATTCCTTCTAATTCTTTTGAAACGGTTTGTTCAAACTCTTGACATAGCGTTTTGCTTTAAACAAATTTCTAGACAACCCTGTGATTTTCCATCTCTGAAAATATACTGTTTCCCCTCCATGAAACTAGAACAGAGGGTCTGAGAGAAAGGAAATTATTAAGCATTCTAGTGGGTTTTTTCCAACAAAAACTAAGATAGAGGTCAATGAATAAGTATGTGCAGGCTGGAACTTAAATCCTCTGGGGTGACTGTAGGCTAATTAATAATTAATGCCAGAGACATGGTGTTTGAAATGCAGATGTGATAACTGGAGGCCTGGCAAAGCTGTTCAGAGGAAGCAGATTTGGATGCTATAGGGAATAGGCACTCCCTTGCCGGCTGGCTCTGAAAGCAGACCTGGGTGCAAAGCAGGGCCTATGGTTTAGATTATATTCCCCTCAGCTGTTAATTACCTGAACCTACTTTGAAGTTTTTCTCTTTTTATCCTCTGCATGAAAAGAGATTGGTTCAGCCAAGGGACTTGAAAAAATGATCAAATACATGGAGCAGAGGAGGGGAATAGAACTTCAGATATAAAAAAAGATAAGGAAGAAAAACACTCAGGGAAACATACAGGAACATATTAGGAAGCGCATGAGTGTGGCTCGATGTTTCAAGCGAGTTGTGCTGCTCTAAGTTATGTCAGCCATTAAGCAAACCCCCGCGTGTTTTATGAATAGATTTGTTAAAAGGAATCTCTCGCTATATGTATATAGTTTACATTAATTATTTGATGAAAGTACCATAGGTGATTTCCTATGCTATTTTTAATTCAATAAAGTCATTTAAACCTCCTTATGTTTGGGGCTATTTAATGAGGTGTGCGACATTAACAGAATCACCAATGAGCTGTTACTACACGTATTAAGATTTTTGCAAAAAAAATCACTCCTTTTCACGAAGGAGAGAGACGAGCGCAGCTTGGGTTCCCCACCGGCGCTGGAAGGAAAGAGGGGGCAGGTGCCTTCCCGCACCCCCGCTCCTTTCGCCTCCGTGGGGGACCCGAGGGCGAACGCACCGTTATCCCAGCAAGCGGGGAGCGGGGCGGCACGGCGGGCCCGGGGGCAGGCAGGGAGGGGGAGGAAGGGGCCATGGGGATGAAGGCAGCTCTGCCCGGAGGAAGCGGGGAGGGGGGGGGAAGGGTGCTGCGGCGGACGGGAGGCTTTTGGGGACGGCACCAGCCCCCCCTGAGCGCCGGGCCCGTCCCGCCGGGGCTCCCCGGGGGCGGTGCGGGGCTCCCGGGGGCGGTGCGGGGCTCCCCGGGGGCGGCGGGCGGCAGCCGGCCCCCCTCGCCCGGAGCCGGCCGGGTCCCCAAGGCAGGAGGGGACCGCCGAAATGGCCTTTTTCGCTTTGCACTGACAGATCGTTCCCTTTTCAAAGCGCCTCCAGAGTCTCTTTTTTTTTTTTTTTTTTTTTTTTGACGCTCTTCCCCGCTCGTTAGAGCCGGTCCCTTCAAAGGCTTCCCCGGCTAAACTTCCCCGCAACTTCGCTAAAACCTTTTGAAACGTGGGGAAAAGGGGAACATTTTCTTTTTTTTTTTCCTTTTTTTTTTTTCTTTTTTTTTTTCCCTGGAGCACAGTGGGGTGAAGCAATCCCTCGCCAACTCAGGGCCGGCTGTGTTTAAAAATTAATCTGAAAATATCTTGTCTTCAAGGCGCAGGCGTCCCGCATTTAAGCCTCTCACCTTGGCATCTGGGCACGGCTTCTCCTCCTGCTGATGCGGAGAGCCTCTGCGTCCCACCTCGACCGAAACCAACTATTTTAACCCAATTTCTCTTTTCCAGCACCATCTTTCACCGTGACGCAATGGAAGCACGCAGCTGTATGACAGCCTAATGCGTAGATATACACCTGCACGATGCTCTCGCCCCCTTTTCGGGGGGGTAATTTGCGACGTCGCCGGGTTTTCCGGTCGGGTGTTGTTTACCTACAGCTAAACAAAGCTTCGAGGTGAAGATGAGGACTCCGTCCCAGGGCGGGAACCGCCTTGATCTTCCCCAAAACGGGCGTGGGAAGCGCATCGGTGTTGGCGTCACGGGCGTGGGGTGGCCCAGGCAGAGCCACGCCTGGGAGGGAGAGGGGCTTTTAATGAAATCCTAGCATTCAAACAGCTTTCTATTAAATCCTGCTAATTTTCTAGGTGAAGGCTGTGAAGTGAATGTGAGGAAGCATTAAAAGGGAATTGAATTTGCATTCCTTATGCTACAGGCACATGTTTACATGACCTTTAAAACAGAATTAAAGCTGTATCATCAGCAGCTGTAGGCAATTCACATTACTAAGGCAATCAAATCAGAAGGCTAAACTAACTATAAAACATAAATTAAACTGATAGAGAATCATCCTAATTCACTAGGTTTACTTGCAATTTACTTATCCGCTACTAGTAATTTCTAAACAGTTTGGAGAAGAAGCAAATAGGAAATCCTTGAATGTGGCACTTCAGAAATGCGTTGTCCGAGGAGGGGAGCCGGCTCTCCCGGGGGCTCTTCATCAGCCAGCGCAGAAATAACAGCCCAGGCACGGGGTGTGCGTGTGTCCCCCCGGCTGCCCCCGCGGGGGCGAGTTCCCAGAGGTCCACGAAGGGCCTACAAAGGGGTACCTGCAGCTCCAAACCCCCAACTTGAAGGGTTGGCTCGAACCTCCCGGAGCCCCCTCGCTCTCTGGAGCAGCCTCACACACGCCGTTTATTTACTAGAATATGAAATCCCTCCACGTCCGACAGAGCTCGCGTTGCTCCGCTCCCTTCTCCCCTCCTCCGCCATCCCCAAGAGGGACAATTTCCAATGTCTGAAGCGCGATAAAAACCAAACCAAACCAAAAATCGATAGCGCCGGTGATTTCTTTAGAAGTTTGCAGAGTGCCTTTCCCCGGCTCTGCCCCAGCGCTCCCGGGCAGGGCAGGGACGGCGGCCGGCACCGGGCACCCCCCGGCAAAGCGCGACGGCAGCCCCCTTCCCGCCCCCCCCACCCCCGAGCACCCCCGACTTTGATTTATTCCTGTTTATTTCGTGCAGGCGGCGCAGCCGAGGGGCTGCCTCTTCCCCTTTGATGGCGACTCTCCCGTGTGCGCATCCATTTGTGTCCTGGGGACCCGAGCTGATTTATTGCGCGCCCGCCTTCCTTCCCCCCGGCTCCCCCGCAGCCCCCGCCGTGCCCGGGACACCCCGCAGCCCCTCCGCCCCGGGAGGGCAAAGAGGGGAAGGTCCGGGGAAGGGGTGGCGCAGCTTCCAGAGGCTTGAACGGGGCTTCTCCTGCAGCCGGGGGGGTGAGGGTGGGGGAAGAAAAGGTGCCAGGAGGTGCCAGAGGACTTCACACGTTGGCGGAGAAGCGGCTTGGGGGGTGTTCAGCCCCAGCAGGTTCTTTCTGCGGGGGCTGGGGTTACTGCTGAGGGAGGGGGGACACCTCGAAGTGCGAGGAGGGGGATCCCCCGCTCCGGCATCACCTGCCCGCCCGGGGTGCGCCGGGGCCGGGCAGCGCCGCAGCCGGGGCCCCCGGGGGCTCGTCCCGGCTCGGTGGAGGGAGAGGACGGGAGGGAGGGAGCGGGGGACAGGAGGCATCCCCAGCCTGCGGGGCAAGGGGGGGCTCGGACTTCCCCCCGGGAGGGTCCCAGCTCACCCGTGGGCAAAGCCTTTGTCTGCTGCGCGGGCCCCACGCGAGAACCCGGCGGCGAGGAAACGGGGCTGTGGCAAAGGATCCCCCTGCCCAGGCACGGGCCCGTGGGACCGAGCGAAGGCTAAACTGCCCCGTGTCCCTTCACACTTTCGTGTGTCGCCCAAGCGCCGTGCACGAAGGAAACACCTTTGAGCAACACAGCCTGGCCTGAAAGTTCAGGTTTTTATCACAGCTTTGATTGGCGCGACCTGAATGAAACGGGGAGTAAACTTTGCACCAAGCCGTAAGCATTTCGCCTGTGAGAAAACAAAGAATTAGCAGCACCACCGAGGTATTTCTAAACGTAACTCTAGGAACGACGAGGCGCTGCAAAGTGGAGGAGACGCTGAGATCCCTTTGCGGGATCAGGACCGGCACCGGCTGCTTTGCGGGCTGAATGGTAAAGCTGGAAAAACGTGCAGTTAAAAAAAAAAAAAAAAAACCAACAATCAACCAAAAAAACCAAACACAAAACCCCAAAAAAACCCCACACTGAAATTGTTCAGTAAGCTAGCAAACAACAATGCAGGTATTTGTCATCCAAGGAATAGAGCTATTTGTCTTCAATGTCTCATTAGTCAACAGAGGTTAAATAGCATGCCATTTAGTGCGTTTTCAAATCCAACCCACTTTCCTTTAAATACGCCTGAGCAGAAATCTCTTCGTTCAGGAATTGTGTTTGAATTATTTCTAAAATACAGGCAGGGCGGCCTCCGGTTTGGAAGGGGAGCTGGCTCCTGCCCCCGCCCCCGCCCACGGGGGCTGTGGTTGTCTGTCCGTCTCTAAGCCTATCGTCCCTGTTCGCTGGGGACGAAGACACTTCGGAAAAAAAAAAAAAAAAAGAAAGAAGAAAAAAAAACCAACGACCCCCCCCCCCAAAAAAAAAAAAGAAAAAAAAAACAAAAAACCAAACCCAAACCCAAACTAAAAACCCAAACCAAAACTAACCCAGGGGATTTCGGTCCGGGATGAAACATTCTTGTCATCGCGCCCGTTTGAACGGCACGGTGAGGAAAGTGCCTACGTCGAAGGGAAGTGATCCGCATTGTCGTGCACATCCCTCAACTCCCGAAGTGACCCAAACCAGCGGCGGGCGCTGCAGCAGCCGCCCGGGAGAGGGACCGGCCCCGGCGCGGAGCCTGTGCCGGAGCCCCCGCGCCCCGGCTCCCTCTCGCCATCCCTATTTCTCCATTAAACCACAACAAACCCCGACGTTTCAATACGTGGATTTAATAAACGGCAAAACCGGTCCCACGGTAAAAACCTGCACTTTGGAGAGACTTCCCGGAATAATTTTTTTTTTTTTTTTTTTTTTTTTTTTGCTCTCGGCTGCAAATCAACCAAATGTTCGAGACAATACCTGCTACAAACCAACCCGGCTAAAAAATAACAGTGACCTGAACATGACGTGGTAGAGCACAAATGAACGACATTTTTCTTTTCCGCCCCCCCCAGCAAGTACATTTTTCAAATATTAACAACGTGGAAATAATAAGAAGAAGAACAATAACAGGCGATTCGAGCAGAGGAGCAAGGACTCGCCCAAAACGCTTTGGAAACCGCAGGAGTGAGAATACAAATGCTATTTACCTTGTGATTTTTCTCTGCCCGGGACTGGCTTTATTGTCCCTCCCTAGCCTTTCTCCGGGCGCAGGACCAGCCCAGCCGCAGCAACGGTCCCTCTGAGCCGGGCTTAATACTAAGGGGCTGGTGCTGGGAGAGATTTGGGGGGGCTGCATTCATTCTTACATTAGGACTATTTTAATTTGCAATCTGTCAGTCCATCTCCTGGCTGTGGCTCTGAGATGGCAGTGTGTGGCTGTGGCTCTCCCTCCTCTCTCTCTCCCTGCACAGCATTTACTCACGTTCAAGAGCAGCCAACAGAGACAAAAAAAAACCAAACCACCCACCAAAAAAAAAAAAAAAAAAAACCACAACAAAAAAAAAAACCCGAACTAATTGAGCTTGTGTCGGTATTGGCTAATTTCTGCTAATACTCTGTAAATTCCTCTTTTCCTCCTAACCTTCCCCCATGCAGGTTAGGTTTTTCACAAGGCATCTCCGGAGATCCAGGAGCCGGTTTCTCAGCCCTGCTTGCTGAGCTGATGGGTGGCTGGGCTTCCACGTTAGCACCAGCGCCTCGATGTACACAATGAAAAAAAAAATAGAATAAAAACCTTAACTCCTGGCTTCAGAAACGGTTAAATTGCCCTTTCCCAACCCCCACCCCCGTTATGATTGACTCTGGTTTTAAATTTGCACTTGTTCCCACCAAGCGCAATCTAACTCGTCCTGTCTCTAAAGTGAACTTGTGTTGAAGGTGAAGTTTTCAATATAGAGGTCATGACACCGAGCCGCAGCTTACCGCTCCGAGCTTCATGCTGTATTAAACACAATCAAAACGAACCTCTTTTAGACCTTCCCCCCCCACACACACCCCCCCCCTCCCGCAGATGAAGAACGAGAAGGAAAAAAAAAAGAAAAAAAAAAAAAAGAAAATTTCTAAAATATAATAAAATCAGCTCTGCCACGGTAATAAACCCGTTCCTCCCGCTTCTGGGCTCGCTCCCTCCGAGGACCCTACGTTTAGAGACGCCTAAAGAGGCGCCTAAAGAGGCGCCTATAGAACGGCTTAGAAACACAGACACGCACAGACGCACCCCGCGTTTTAGTTCTAGCTCTTAAAGGGGACCCTGTGGGTTTGGTGCCGGGGAGAGCCAGCCCTCCAGCCTTGCCCCGCCGGCTCCACTCGTGGGTACCGCTCCCCACGAAGGGGAAACGTCCGAGCCACGCACCCGGGTGACCCCCCCCCGCCCCCCCCCCCCCCGAAACTCTCGGTCCCTCCCGTGCCTCCGCCGGGCGAGGGGGACTCGACACAATCACAGCTCCTCCACTTCAAAGCGGGGTTTTTTCTCTATAGCGACTTCTAGCTGCCCCAAGACGGTAGGCTGCTTTCGGCTATTGTGCCATCTTTCTCATGCCAAAGATTTAGCAGAGGGGGGAAAAAAAGAAAAAAAAAAAAATCGATGTTAAAGCGAGTTATTTGTTGGGGAAACGGGGGTGCCTCGGGTGCGGAGGCACCCAGAGGGCTGGAGCGCACCGTCCGAACCCAGAAACTTTTTTTTTTTTTTTAAAAAAAAAAACTTTAATGGGTTTCAGTCTATGAAAAATAAGTTACAAATTCTTGCAACAGTAGCTTTGCATGTACTTATTTTTCTCCCATGTCCAGACGGGGTCGTCTATTGAATAAGGCTCTTTTATTCTGCATGGGGCAGGGGATTTGTGGCCATGGTCCCCCTTTTATTCCTCTCTCTATGGAAACCCAGATCATGGGGAGAAATATGCGAGGCTGAATAAAGAAAAGCAGCAGAAAGGACCGCTTGAGAGCGGCATCTGTTACACTTGGGAAGTTAGACTGACAGGAAAGAGCTAAAGAAACCCTCTCCAGCAGATTAGTTAGAACAGCAAGAAGATTTAACTATATGCAGATAAAAACACTTTAAAATACACCATACTCTCCTATAGGCGAGATGCGAGCCTCCTCCGTCAGGAGCGGAGCGCCGCGGAGTGCCGGGCTCTGCCTTAGATACATTTGCAACAAATATTAAAACGGGACGTTCGGGGTTTTATTTCCCTGCTAGAGACTCTGCCTTAATTAAACGGCGGAGCTGAACATCTATTTTCACGGGCAATGGGATTTGAAAAATTGTTTCGGAAGTTAAAGTGCAAATTAATTTTAAATAATTTAGTTACGTTTTTATACAGTGCGGGGCTTTTATTTTTTAATTATTTTTTTTCTTCCGCGGACTCCGTGATATTTATTTCGAGAACCTTGCGAAGGCGGAGGGGGGGGGCGTGGGGGTGGAAAAAAGGGGAAGAAAGGGGGAAGAAACAAAAAAAAAAAAAAAAAGAGAGAGAAAGAGGGCTGCTAATATAACTCTTTCCCTGCCCTCCCCGCCTTCCCCCGCGCCGCCGGCGGGCTCGGCTCCGCTCCGGACCTCGCCGGTAGAACCGGAGCTCTCACGGAGACATTTTGCATCCCCTGACCTCCCCGCCGCCCCCCCCCGCCGCTCGCACACACACCGCTCCCCCTCCACCCGCAAACTTGATTTTTTTATTTCTTTCCCAAGTTATATCCCCCCCCCACCACCACCATCCCACCCCGGGGGGGGGGGGGGCGGCTGCGGGAGGCGCGGAGCGGGCGCGGGTGCGCAGGGCAGCGGCGGGGGACGCGCCCGGAGACCCGCAACCTCCCCGATATATCGCGATTTGCCTCCAGCAGCGCACCCCCCCGCTCGACTCTTGAACAGCCAGCCCTGCCTTTGCCCCCTCTCGCACGCTGCGCCCTGCCCGAGCCCCGGCCCGAAATTATTGTGATTATTATTATTATTATTATAATGAGGAAAGCGATGCTGCTACCCGGCTATAAAGGAATCGGAGGAGCGCTCACCTTATTTATATCTATTTTCTCATTTTCTTGAATTTTCTTCAGATCTGTCTTCTCAGAGAAACTAATGCCTTAATGACTTTCTGGTAGCTGCAAGCCTTCTTTTATTTCTGCTAAATATATGAAAATGTATGCAAATTTAAATCAAGCTTAACCTAGGAGCTCTTGCAATATATTTAATGGAATTTCAAACCAATAAGGGAACTCTGATGCAGTCTTCTGTAAGTGCAAATATAATTACGCAGCTAGGTTACCTCCAAAATTATGCAGGGAAAGGTCATTTTTTTTAACTCGGGAGCGGTTCGGAGGTACCGGGCTCTGGCCCTCCCCGCCGGAGCCCCGCCACCGCCGCCCGGAGCCCCCGCGGCCGCCCCGGCGGGGCACGGCGGGTGCGGGGCGGCGGAGGGGCTCTGCCCGCCGGGCGCCGGCCAGCCGGGGGGGGCACCGCGCTCCTCCCCCGGCCCCCCCGGTGGGGCCTGGGGACCGCACGTGTCTTTTCCCCCTTGATTTTCCCTTTTTTCCTCTTTTTTTTTTTTTTTTTGTGTCGTCCCTCGTCGTTCCATCCCTCCCCCCCCCCCCCCCCCCCCCGCAGACCGCACGCCAGGCGCGCACCGGCGGCGCCCGGCGCCCGTGTGCTGCGGGTTGCAAACTTAGAGGAGGCACCACCGGGATTTACCGACGGGGAGGCCGGAAAGCGCCTTTTGGGGCTTTTTTTTATTATTATTTGGGGGGGGTTGGGGGTTTTTTTTTTTGGTTTGTTTGTTGGTTTTTGCTGCTCAGCGCGCACCGCGGGACACGCGCGGCTCGGGGCAGCGGAGCAGCGGCAGCCACCGGAGGGGAGGAGGGGTGCGGCGGAGCCCGCCCGGACCGGCGGGGGCCCGGGGGCGCGGCGGGGGCCGCACCGCACCGCACCGCACCGCACCGCACCGCGCCGCACCGCACCGCACCGCACCGCGCCGCACCGCGCCGCGCCGGGGTGGTCCCGCCGGGGCGCCGCCGTTTAACCTCCGCCGCGCGCTCCCCCGGCGCTAATCGCTCCCCATTTAAGCCGTGCCCCGCGTGTGTGCCCCCCCCTCCCCGCCCCGCTCCCTCCCCGCCCGGCGCCGTGCGCGGCGCGGAAGGAGTTAAGCGGCGGGGCCGCCTCGCGCCCGGCCCCCGGTGCCGGCGGAGTGATTCACTTCCTGCCTCGGTCCCGCGCGGCGCGCCCGGCGCCCTCGCCCCGCCCCACCGCCGCCGCGGCCGGCCTCCTCCTCCCTCCCATTGGCCCGCCCGGCGCGGCCCCGCCGGCGGCGCGCCCCCATTGGGCGGCGCGGCTGCCAGTCGGCGGTCGGCCGCTCGCTCGGTCCGCCGTGCCGGTGGATGTCAAAGGCTGAAGCGGCGGCGCCGCCACAGTATAACTCGTGGGGGCTGCGCGGCGGCCATGGCCACAGCCGCCTCCAACCCCTACAGCCTCCTCGGCTCCGGCTCGCTCGCCCATGCGGACGGCGCGGGCATGCAGCAGGGGAGCCCCTTCCGCAACCCGCAGAAGCTGCTGCAGAGCGAGTACCTGCAGGGCGTCCCCGGCAATGGGCACCCGCTGGGGCACCACTGGGTGACCAGCCTCAGCGACGGCGGGCCCTGGCCCTCGGCGCTGGCCGGCGGCCCGCTGGAGCAGCCCGACGTCAAACCGGGCCGGGAGGACCTGCAGCTGGGCGCCATCATCCACCACCGCTCGCCCCACGTCTCCCACCACTCGCCCCACGCCAACCACGCCAGCGCCTGGGGCGCCAGCCCGGCCCACAGCGCCTCGCTGGCCGCCCCCCCCGCCGCCGCCGCCGCCGCCGCCGCCGCCGCCGGGCAGCCCCTCAACGTGTACTCGCAGGCCGGTTTCGCGGTGGGCGGGATGCTGGAGCACGGCGGGATGACCCCGCCGCCCGCCGCCGCCGCCGCCGCCGCCGCCGCCGCCGCGCAGGGCTTGCACCCGGGGCTGCGGGGCGAGGGCGGCGGGGAGCACGGCGAGCTGGGCGGGCACCACTGCCAGGACCACTCGGATGAGGAGACGCCGACCTCGGACGAGCTGGAGCAGTTCGCCAAGCAGTTCAAACAGCGGCGCATCAAGCTGGGCTTCACCCAGGCCGACGTGGGCTTGGCCCTGGGGACCCTCTACGGCAACGTCTTCTCGCAGACCACCATCTGCCGCTTCGAGGCCCTGCAGCTCAGCTTCAAGAACATGTGCAAGCTGAAGCCGCTGCTGAACAAGTGGCTGGAGGAGGCCGACTCCTCCACCGGCAGCCCCACCAGCATCGATAAGATCGCGGCGCAGGGGAGGAAGAGGAAGAAGCGGACCTCCATCGAGGTGAGTGTCAAGGGCGTGCTGGAAACGCACTTTCTCAAGTGTCCCAAGCCGGCCGCCCAGGAGATCTCCTCGCTGGCAGACAGCCTGCAGCTGGAGAAGGAGGTGGTGCGGGTCTGGTTCTGCAACCGGCGGCAGAAGGAGAAGCGCATGACCCCGCCGGGGGAGCAGCCGCAGCACGACGTGTATTCCCACGGCGTGAAAACGGACACGGCCTGCCACGACCTCTGACCGGGGCTGCCCGGGCAGGCAGGACTGCGCGGATATATTCCTTTTTGGGTTGGTGTTTGGTTTTTTTTGTTTGGGTTTTTTTTTTTTTTTTCCTTTTTTCTTTTTTTTTTTTTTTTTTTTTTCGCCGGGGGCTTTAACTTATGGTTTCCGAGAGGCGGGAGACGTGGAGCGGGGGCTCCCCGCTCGCCGCCTCGGCAATATATATATTTTTCTTTTTCTTCCTCTCTCCGACCTTTCCGCTGATCAGTACACCGTGTGTTTACTCGCAGACAAGGTTTGTTTTGTTTTTTTCGGTCTCCGCTAGGACGAAGGAAAAAAAAAAAAAAAAAAAAAGAAAGAAAAAAGCAAAAAAAAAAAAAAAGAAAAAAGAAAACCAACGGAAAAAAGAAAAAAAAAAGAAAAAAAAACCCGACAGAAAAGGAAAGACAGATGTGTGCCTATGAATAACCTTCCAGCGCCTTGGTTATATCAGCTGTATTTCAGGTGAATCTGTTTTACAATAGACTAGTTTTGCATTTTTAAAGACTTATATAGCGTTTTTAAATGTCTGAGGTGTTTTACTACAAACTGTACACAATATTTGTGACCTAATTTGTATCGAATTGATCAGTCAAAACGGTTCTCCCTTCCCCCCGCACCGGCAATGTCACCCGGCGGGGACGGGGCAGGGTGGCCGTGGCCCTTCCTCCCCCTTCCCCCCCCCCCCCCGAGGAAACGGGGCTCCCTCCGCGCCCGCGGAGCCCCGCGCACCGCACGCATGGTCGTGAAGATCAGGCTTATTTGTCGCAGCTTTTCCCCTGCCTTTTCAAGAACTTCCCAACACCGTAAAACGGCCGGGGTAGAATCCTGACCTCCCCCCCATCCCCTCTCCCAAAGGGGAAAAAAAAAAAAATAAAAATAATTATTTCTAAGAGATTTATCAGAAATTAAGCATCGCAACCAAAACTGTGGCATTGGCCAGTCCTTTTTTTTTCCGAAGATGAGTTGGGCTTTTTGATCAGCGCCAGACTGAGAGGTCTGTAGTAAAACACCTTTATACTTCTGCGCTTTGGCTTCGGAAATCAGTTTCTCTGTATTTTGTTTCGGTAGTGAAGAGGAATGGGGTGGCTTATGAATTTGGGGGGGGGGGGGCGGAGAGGGAGAGGGACAGAAAACGCCCGCATTTGGTTCACGCTGAGCTTATTTCCGCGTCACAGGGAGATGCTGGATTTGTTGAAAAGCTTTTATTTAAAAAAAAAAAAAAAAACCCACAAAACAAAAAACAAACAAAACAAGCAAACAAACAAACAAAAAAAAAAAACCCACCACAAAACCAAAACGAACAGGGAGAAAAACAAACAAAGAAAAAGTCACTAAAATGCTAAAACCATAACCATTTTTTCGGCACGGGGAAGTGCTGAGCTGTAACCGCCCCCTCTCCTCCTTGTACACAAGGACGGGGGGGGGGGGGGGGTTGCAACGCCCACGCACCCACTCGCGAAGGGGGAATTGCTGTGCGTGTTGTGTGTGTGCGTGTGCACGGCCAAGTTCACTCCCTGCACCCGCACCCGCACCCTCCCCCGCGGCCGGGCTGGCTCGGGGCTGCCGGGCAGGGCCGGGCTTCCCCCCCCCGCACCCACGACCCCCAGGACCCACGACCCCCGCACCCAGGACCGGGCCGGGCTCCCCCCCCCCCCCCCCCCCCCCGCACCCAGGACCGGGCCGGTCCCGGTGCGGCCCCGCACCGCGGCTCCCCCCCCGCCCCGCACAGCCCCTCTCCCTCCCCGGCGTTCAAGATTTTTTTTTTTTCCTTTCGACATTTATATTTTTCAAGTATTTTGCAGTAAGCGCTAAAAAAAAAAAAAAAAAAAAAAAAAGAAAGAAAGAAAAAAAAGAAAAAAAGAAAAAAAATAAACTCGACACTGAGGACCTGCCTATTTCTGCCAACTTTATAACTGTACAGTTTTGTATATTAAACGTTTTTTGGAAGTTATTAATTTAAAGAAAGATCATTTAGTTTATTCATTTAGTAACTGATGTATAATAAACGCTATTTTCATTAAAGGTTGCTTTTTTCAACTATTTTATCCAAAATTGCCTATTGCAGTTGCCAACAATTATTTATTTTCAATAAATTCCGCATTATGTTTAAAAAAAAAAAAAAAGAAAAAAAAAACGTTTCAGAAAGAAAAAAAAAAAAAAAGCCTAAATGGGTGTCGGAAAAAAAAATAATAACGAAACACACGAGTCGCTGTAACGTTTGGTTGTCGACCGGTTTTAGTCAAGGGGTTTATATTGACGCAATATTTTATTGTTGTAAAAGGTAAAAAAAAAATTTAAAAAAAAAAAGGTTTAAATAAACATTTTTACAAAAAAAAAAAAGAAAAAAAAAAAAAAAAGGAAAGATTAAACTATTACCTCGCGTTGTTTGTGCTCTGGCCGAGCCGGGGGTGCGGGCAGCGGGGGGGGCTCGGAGAGGGGGCGGCGGGGACCCCCCCGGCTTCGCCCCCCCCCCCCGGCCCCGGGGTCCCCCCTCCCGGGCCATGGGGGCCGAGCCCTGCGCCCGGCTGGCACCTGCCGCGGAAAATGCGCTTTTGGGGTGAAAAAAGGGGTCTCGGCGGCTTTTTTTTTTTTTTTTTTGGGGGGGGGGAGGTGGCGGGGCCGGGCGGCGCTGCGTATATATGCGGTATATAGAAATATTTGTGTGTATGTATATAGAGCTTATAGCGGTGTATGGGGCAGGGCAGCGCCCCCCGCGCCCCCCCCCGGGTGGTGCCTCCCGCAGCCGATGGGGACCCGGCTGGGGTGTCCCCCCCCCCTCGCCCCCAGCAGCAGGAATCGGGGCACGAAGGAAGTTTCTTTTGTTCTGTCCTTCCCCCCCCCTCCCCGCCTGCCGCCCCCGGGAGCGGAGGGGCCGCGGGGGCCGGGCCGGGGGCTCCTGCGCCCCGACATGCCCCCCCCGCCGCCCCGGGCCGCCCCCCCCCCCGCTCCCCCTGGGCGGGAAGTGGCGTGTTCGGGAGGAACAATAACAGTTAATCACATCTAATGGGGTGAAACGGGGAAGCTCCATCCCCGGCAGCCCGGCCGGGAGAGGGGACCGGGGGCGGGGGTGCCGGGGTGGGGGTAGGAGAGCAGCAAACTTGACAGCAGCACTAGCCAAATGGCTCTTTTTTTTTTATTTCTTTTTTTTTTTTTTTTTCTTTCCCCTCTTCTGAAGCTGAACCTTGGAGAAAACAATAATCAACCCTTCTGCGCATAGTTTAGGGGAGGGGAAAATAAAATTACCTTTAGGAGTCCTGAGAAGTGACCCGAGCGAGGAGCAAGCTTCCCTTGCCTGTAATAACCCTGCACGAGTGGACACGCACCTTCCCACGCCGGTTACAACAAACACACGGTCCTGTACCTGTTAGCAAGAGAGATCTGGGACCCAAACAGCAGGCGACGCTTTGTTCCTTAACCGTAAATCTGATTCATTTTTTCTGTAAAGCTTTGCGAGCTGCAGCAGAGCGCAGCCACCGGGGTGTCGGGGTGAGCGGCCTGCGCCTGCCCCTGCGCTGGGGCAGCGAAGCCCGGCTGCCTCCGCAGCGGGACGACAACCTGCAACTGTCTCAGAAAGGATTATGACGGAAGGAGAAGGAAACGTAGCCCCCCAAAAATCACATTTCTCAGTCAGCTCCAGAAACGAAATAAACGCGCACCGAGTAGCGTGGGTACAAACCAGGAGTAAATGGCCGCGGTTTGTAAACAGCCCCAACTAAGGACGCGGAGGAAAAGCTTCGCGTTAAAATATCCCCTGCGCGCTCACACTGGCTCTTAACGTTCAGGGTGCTGAGAGGGAAAGCTCTTAGAGCCAGCATCGGTTTGGAGGAAGGACAGAAGGCGTTTCACTGAAATTAGCCTGTTTTAGAGCCCTTTGGCTGTTCTGTAAATACAGCTACGGCCAGGGCTGGGTTATGTGTTATTTTAAAACAAATTATGTTAAGAGACAAAAGAGATGCAATGAAACATGAAATCAGGTAAGTTCGTGAACAGAAGTACTTCAAAGACTGTGTGAAAGCTGGAAAAAATAGGGAAGAATTTCATTTAAAGAAAAGAAAATCTCTGCTTGTTACTGCCCATATATTTCAGCATTCCTGTGAGCAAAAGGAAACTCTTTTGTGCCACCTAATGTTAAGTACAGATCACTGTTGTCTTCTTTGCTGCCCGTCATACGTCGTCGTGCGCGTGGGGAGGCCGCGGGGTGCTGGGCGCAACCGGGCGGAGCGGGGCGGCTGGGGATGCTCAGCATCCAAAAGTCCCACCAAACCAAGGGCGGGAAAAGAAACTTCAGCTTCACAGTCATGGATCAGGTCATCTTCTGAATTTAGGAAGTTATTAAAAAAAGAACTCAAGAGGGGGTGGAAAGAAGCACGGGGTATAATCTTAAGAACGAGAGACTCCAAATTTGGTCTTCATTATAATAAAGTAAATCCAGAACGAGCACATCCAAGCTTTATATAAGCTGCCCACGATCAAGCATCTATCTCAGCAGCCTCTGCAAACCTCTGGGCTTACAGCAGCTTCTCCCTCAGCTCTCCTTCGAGGAGCAAAGTGGCCTTGCCTTTGCAACCTTCGCACACACGCGTGTCTCCCGGTAGGAAGAATTTATGGTGTGTACTTAGCAGCCATTCACACTAATGGAAGAAACTAATTTAGTACGGAAATATCTCACGCCATCCTTTAAAGAAGAAAGGGTGGAAAGAAAGCATTTCTCTGATAACAATGAATTGCACCACTTTTGTGATTTTAATGGAGGGTGTTAAACATCTTTACAAATTTTTGAGGCTGAATCTCCCTTGCTTTTTACGTTATATGAAACCTGAGGCTTCCTTCAGATTTAAATTTCAAATATTCTCAAGCTGTGCTCTCCTCCCCTCTAGAGAGGGCCAGGACTGCAGGAAGGGGTTCGCCTGAAAGCAGAAATCACTACAAGTAAGCAGAGATACTATCTCACTCCACAGTGGTCTTTACAGATCATTCAGAATTTGGACCAGTCAATCTGTACCTAGACTACATTTGACCAAGATGCTTTTAAAATCCCTCAAAATTAAGTATTTTGAGTTTTTCTTTCTTTGTTTTTAAGGAGCGATTCCATAGGTTCACGCAGAGCAGACCAGAGCACCCGGTCCTACCGGGCCCGCATCGAGGTACCAAAATCGCCACTGATTTTTAGGGCAGATCCACGTGTAGGTGGAGGCACGTTTAAAACGCGAGTCCTTCCCCCAGGAACCGGGGAGCATGCGGGGCTGGGGGAGGATGCCCTTCAGCCTAGGGTCCGATCCCAAAACCCAGACACAATTCATCATTTTACTCACCAGAGCAGTTTCTATTTAATTCAGTGAGCTCCTCCATGCAAATGAAATTATTCCTTTGTGTCCCTGCACAGTCTCACTGAAGGCTCCATCCTAGAAGAAATGTATATGCAAGATTTTAGGCAGGTGACCGCTGAGTGTCCCCAAAAACGCTCACAGAGATCAGGGCCTACATTTGTACTCACTTTCCCCTTTTTCCAGCGTCCTGTAACCAATAGACTGGAAAGGCTCCACAGCAATTACATATTTAGGATATGTGATAGCTGCAGTTAAGATCTTGATGACTGATTGCAGGATAAAGTTTACTTCAAATGTGCAAGAGCCCATTTTTAAACCCCAGTCTTTCAGCTGCTTTCCATTATATATATTCCGAAGAATCAAAAGCAATTAGAGCATACGAAGTCTAAATGGTAAATAATTTTCAGATCAAAACCTTTATTAAAGCAATAAGCATCTCTTTTTGTTAACACTGTAAGGCACGGAAAGGGCCAAACTAAATAACTTTTGGTTTAATGTAAGGAAAAGAAAGCCAGACTTCTACGCTGAGGACCGGTATGTGAAATCTCGCCCCAAATGGATTTTTGGTTGAGTTTTTAAGATTCGGGAAAGCAGGGTAAGCGAGAGGATTTAAAACTACCGTTTTACGTGGCGGTGATGTGAACAGTGCCACGGTTTATACAAGCTTGTGAAGGGATTTTTACGTGGATCTGTGGCTTGCCAGTTCGCAGGGACCGCTACGTGCTACGCCGGCTTGTAAATATTTGTAGAATCACGTCCTTAATTAAAACTGTAAAGCGGTGTTAAATCTTGGAAGGGGACAGAAAGAGAAGAGCGAGGAAGAGCTGTCATTGGTAAGAGACTGTCAACAAGAAGTTAAAAAGCTAACGGTAAATATCATTTCTGCCGGCTCTGGTTTTGCGGTGCTATCGATTGCTGGGTCCTGGCTCTGCAGCTCGGTGCGGCTCCTGATCGATGTTCTGCTGGCACAGAGCAGCGCTGAAACGACACCAAGGAGCCTGCTGCTGCAGAAGTACTTTTTTTAAAATGTGGAGATTTCAAGCAGTGGCTGTGAGAAGCTGGGCAGCAGCCCTTCTCATCCCCGGTACCATTAAGGAACCGAAAATCCTGCTCCATTATTCTGCTGCTGGATTTTTATTTTTTAAATGATGCCAGTCCTTGACTTCTGCATCTCAAGTACAAATAATATTTACCCAATGTAGAAATGCCATTTCTGAAGCAAGGTTGTTTTCCTCTTTGGGCAAAGCATCAAGTTTTGTTTTGCATATTTATCTTCAGACTTTGGGAAGGAAAAAATAAAATAAAATCAAATCAGCTCGCAGATCCCACTCACCAGAAAGTGGCTCGAGGGGGAACGACAATGTCTGAACTCCTCCTGCCATGTCGGCTGGAGTGCAAACGGAGGTAACACGAGCTGCTCCCCGTTCAGGGCTTGTACTTCTGTCTAGATTATGGGATTAGTCTCTGTTACATCTATCTACAACTAGGAACTTGTGATCCAGTTAAAGCAGCTTGAAAGGCGCCCAGCAGGCGCTGGGGGTCCGACTCCGCAGCACAAATTCTGGGTAGTTACTGGGGAAAAGCAGGGACTGGCATTGCGTGGGGCTTTCCGAGGCTCCGTACTGGAGGGGGGAAAAGGAAAAATCAAAGTCCTGCCAGAAGACACTTGCAGGCAGAGAAAATTAGCCACAGCTTTTTCTCCACACTCCCCCCCCTCGATCCTGAAAATGGAGCTGCTAACGCGTAACTACAAACGCTGTCAAACAGGAGTTTGTGATACTATGCTGCTCCTTGCTCCATACTCACTGTATGGACATAGTGGATCTCTTGGACCTAAGAAATGCTAATTTAGTGCTGGAATTTTGACTTTGCAGAAACTGTCCTGTAAACGTCACAGGGGATTACTAAATCTACAGGAAGATTACAGCTCTGCATATGTTTAGATTATTGACTTAAAACTTTAGTACCTTTGATAAAGCTTCTTCACGAAGGAAGCAATTAATCAGTGGGAATTCTGTCCATATAAAGCCTTTGCAGGGTCGAATCCTTCTGTAAAGTCCTGCTTTTCATTAGTGTAGACAAATCTCTCTGTAGGTGATGCTAGAGAAACCCAACACGAGTGCAGGAATGACGCGGCACCTTACAAACATGAAATCCTGCCCTGCTCAGCCAAAACTTCTCATAACTGCAGCAGAGAGAAGATGCAGCTCACTCAAAATTATACAGCCATGATAACTTCTTAATGGAAAAAGTAATAGTATAGGTTTCACTATCATGTATTCTTCATACTATAGTAAAGCTGTAGTACAGCCTAAGAAAATCTGCCTTTGTAAGAAGATCTATACGGAAATGAATACATGGTAATGTGACTGGCAATGGTTTTCTCAGAAAAATATGCAGTTGCATAGTTTGAGAGTTATAACAGGATTAGATTTCAAGTACAAAGCTGAAGTTCAAAGATTTTTCAGGATGACTTACGAGAAAATTAAAAATCTGGATTTTTGAGCTTTCAATTCCCCATGGTGGAGAACCTTTGTAACTAAGCATCCCTCAGGCCTGTCTCAGCTGAGCCGGGGAGAATGGTGGCTCCTCTCCCACTGCAGCCATTCCAAGACTGGATTCAGGCGAGTACAACATGCAGTCAGGTAAGGTCCCGGTTTCCCTCCTGCGATCTGCACTCTCCTGCATCTGACGCCACGGAGCTGGTCATTTGGGTCACAGCACCTCGCTCCAGAATCTGCGCATCTAGTATTCGGTGTTGGCTCTCAACTCTCTGCGCAGGGGCTTTTTCTTTCCTAGGAACAAGCCCTATTGAGTCACTCCAAATGCCATTCCTTGGGCAAAAATAGCATGTGGAGCAATTTAAACCCAATTCAGTAGAAGTGAGCACCTGTTACAGTACCTTCCTCCTAAATCCGGATTAAAAACTCAAGCCCGCATTGCCTGATACGTTTTACCGTGCTCCACGTCAATTTCAGATGATCTCCCAACTCCACCACATCTGAAGCTTCAAACTCACTGTGAACATCTCCTGCTCTATAACATTCTTCACCCTTGACTATAAAATACTTTTTGCTGTTTTATACAAAATAAAGCACATCAAATGAAAGAATACCAAACAACTATTTTAGCAGAAAGGTCTTGAGGGGTGGTTTCCTAATCTCCTAAGAAAAACACATGCACAATTTGTTCTGAGTTGCTGCTACGTTTCATGTATATCAAAGGTAGGACAAGCCAGGAGACAGGGCGAGAGGAGGGCAGACACCCAGCACAGCCATAGGAGAGTTAAAAGGGATGAGTTCGGTGGGTGCTCGTTTCCATCCCCATTACAACGACTGTCTTCAGAAGAGATTTATGCCATGCCATTTCTTCCTTTTGCCCCAACCCAAGCCACAAAAATGCGGTATCGGAATTGTAACGCCTCATATATTCTAAGGAAGATAATAGTGAACTGCGCTGCTTTGACCTTTTCGGGATTTCTGCTGTTTGATTCACTCGCTGCGGCCATCCCTCGTGTTCACAGTGGTAACCTGTGGGGATGCAGTGCAGCGGGGGCCAATCCCGCTACAGAATATTGAAAAGGTTAAAGTCTATGTTTATGAGTCTATTAAATGTTTATAGTCTTTCACAGGCTATGCCAGGCATTAAAATTATGATATCTCATTCTCATAACAAACACTGTAACGAGAACAGAAAATGGCAAAGTATGAATCTGTTCTGAAGACAACATTTGTAATGAGAGTACAAAACCAGGACAATATTAATTCGCTCCTTCGAAAGAGTCAAAAAGGAAGAGATGACGCCACAAACCAAAACCACACGTAGCACGACTTCGTGACAGATCGCCTGACCAGAAGGTACCAGCGACCCATCCCGCCCAGCTTCCCATCTCCAACACTGACCAGCAGTGGACGCTGCAGTGGAAATTAGGAAACCTAAACAGAGACTAGGCATTTCCTTCAGTCGTAAGAGTTTTTAAGCTAAAGTGCAAAAAATACAACTTCTTGGACACTACTGGCACAGAGCCGTGCTGCCGGGGACACCACTCCTGTTCCTACGATCTCCTCGAAGCCTGCTCGGACCACCGTCTTTGCTTTTACACGTAACAGTGGGGTTTATAGGCCAATTAAACACTGTGCATATTTTTTTTCTTTTTATCTGTTCTAAATATATTGCATCTAAATTTCACCACGTGTCATAAGCCAGCTACAGTACATTAAGGAGCACCCATGAACGTGGGCAATTTACACCGTCTTCAGCCAGGCTCCAGACACACCCCACATCCCCCGGCTCTGGCTGCATTATTAGACCCCTAGGTAGATCCAGTCCTATGAAGACATGGGAAGACCCTACCATGAGCGGAGTTTTGGTAAGCCAAAAAGGAGCGGGTGCACTGGGGGCTTTGTTATTCCTGAGCAATTTTACATGCGAAGTGACCAAGCATGACTTACTTATTAGTTCTCCAGTCCCACATCCTACAGGGCAACGCGACAGGCACCAGCCGTACCATCCCAGCAGCTTTGTCCCCAGCAATGTTCCTCAGGCACTACAAGGGAGAAATTTAAAGAGAAATTTGAAGACCGCTGCTGCTAGTGATGGGGAATTTCTCTCCAGCGTGAGGGGCAACACAGGAGAAAGTAACAGAGAACCAAGTTTCTTTGAACTACGATGGATGGTGATATCAAATCATAAATAGACAGACAGGCACATATAAACATACAGAAGATCAAAGGAGCCAGCCTAAGTGCAGGCAGTGAGCTCGCAGCTGGGAAGGGCTTGGAGGCCATCCAGCCGGCGCTCATGGTGCTTCGAAAGGTCCCCCTAAAAATGGGATACCAGCAGGCTTCAGTTCAATGCACCCCACAAATTACCAGGTTTTGATGGCCAGGAGTAGCCAGAAACCTTAATGGAGAGACAGAAGGGGGGAAAAAATAAATCTTTCCACTCTGTTAGTGGGGTTTATGCTTCAATGTTTCCCTCAGCAGAAGAAAGGCAAGAAGGGCTACTGAGAAATAGCAGAGGGTATTGTTGTGGAGTCCCCCAAACCGATGAAAGCCACAAACTTTGTGGCTCCTGAGGCTGCTGTAGACCGCTCGCTCTTCCCGAAAGGGTCTGTATTGTGGTATGACCAGTTATGAACACAAAGACCAACTACTCCAATACCTTTGTAATTTATCTGTGTGTATTATAAACACCTCTAACCCCTTTAACCTCCACCACCAGCACCCATTGGGTCAACTATCATCATTTTGCATACAAATCTGTCTATAAAATGAATCTGTTGTGATGACTCAGGGTCCCCGGCTACTGCTGACTTGCACTGTAGAACAAAAGGAAGACCAGGGTTAAAACACAGAGAGGAGAAGCCAACACACGTTAGCTTTACCTGGAAGACCCTGATGTTTGCACGGTTGACGTCACACCAAGAAATAAGATGCTGGGTGACTGTAGACCTCCTGATGATTGCTGGGACCTGGAAAGGAGATAGAAGCTGGGCAAAAATGGAACAACATGGGGGGTTGCAAAATGAAAAACCCATTGGCCAATAAGTTACAAGAAAACATCTTTAGGATGGGCCTAAAAAGGAGTATTAGCAGTATTCTGCTAATATATTCCTTCAGAAACAGCACAGCATGCCTGGTGACTGAGAGAAAGATTAAAACCCCCTACTGTCACTCCTCGTTCAGATAAGCTCACGAACATTGAATGTGCTACAGAACAAACAGTAACAACCCCAGTGGTGCCCCAAACCAATATATGGGATGGAAGGGAGAGGATTTATTCACCAACTCATGGGTCTTGCAAAACTCAAGTAGTAGTATTCTTTAATGAAACCATCGGTATGAACCAAATCCCACCAGCTCAGACCAGCGCTCCACTAAGCCTCATCTTCAAGAGTTGCCAGCGCCACCTTTTTTGAAAGATGCAAGAAAATCAAAGTCATTGTGGAGTAACTTCTCTGAGGATCCATCTTTCTCGTCCCTTGATTAATATTTGGTTTATAAGGTACATTTTTTTACTATCCTATCCTAAATAATATCAGAAGTGGTTTTGTAATGAACCATCAAGGTCTATTCCAGACTATGGACTGGTTGAAAGTTTCCTTTGTATTTTCCTCTCAGAGGTGATACCTGATTTACACCAATCACGTTGTGCCTGGGGCATTTTGGATCTGTTCCTTCTAGACATTCTTGTGGCATCGTGGCACACTAACACAAATGCCAAGAGCCACGAAGAACCGCGCTCTAACTCTGCAGCTGGTAGATTCATGTAAAAATGAGATTTCATCAGTTCTGAAGGCTTAGCAAGTTCCCCTTCATAATCAATTTGGTTTATAGGTAGCTATAATCTATTTTACCAACACAGATCTACTGATTAAAGTATTAGCAAACTAATGGTTACTCTATCATATATATCAAAACAATATATAGATGAATTTATAGAAGTACAAGAGCAATGTCCTCTAGAATTCAACTTTCTACTTGCTGGACACCATTCTTAACAGACCTCTGGCTAACGTCCAGTTTTGTGGTGGTGATACCAGTGAATTCTTTAAAGAAGGGATCATCATTGTTGATGAACTTATGAGAAAGGTTTTGAATGCATTCAGAAATTTTAAAAGACCTTGAAAAAACAATATTTCATTGAGCAGGGGCCAATCCCATCAACTTTCCACTAAAGCTAAAGCTCCCACCACCACAGCAGAGCAAGGGCTTGCTGCCTAAGGACCTGGGGAGCCAAACAGCCTTAAAGGTCTCATCTTACCCCCTGTGAAACTTCTGCTTATCACCGTGAACCGCTGTATTTACTCGTATATTCTCCTGGCAAAAGAATAAAGATAACGCTCCTTTCTGTTGGCTGTAAAAGATGAAGATAGCCATTCAGGAAGAAAAACTCCCAAACAAAAGCTTTGTGCTCTCGTGAGCTACTCAAAGACTGAACTTGAAGTAACTGCTGCTTAAAAAGACCTGTGAAAATAAAATATGCAAAAATCAGTAAACGTATTTTTTCTTACTATTACCTCAAACAAATTTATTGAGAAAATTACACTGTGTTTTCATTTTAAAATCACTTCTGATCTGATAGTTGGTAATGAAAATAACAGATCATTAAAATGGCAGTTATTACAAATACATGAAAAGTAAAAAAGTCATCAAATATAATAATGTCGTTGATATTTATTTTACTTTCTGCTGTATCACTAACTTGCTTTTTTTATTTGTTTTGTATTAGAGTATTAAAAAAACATATACATAAAATATTATATGTTGCAAGAGTTTAAAAACATCATGTAGGCACCAAAGCAGGATTAGTATTGCTTAAATAGAAATACATGATTTAAAGTTAACTAATACACGGTACCCAGGAGGGACTGAGATACCTCAACACAGGGGAAGAGGACAGGAGGGATTGGGCTGTTAGGTGAGGAAAGGTGCACGGATAAATCGGCCATCGCAAACCTCATGTCCCCAACGCTCTACAAAAACCAAGGTTTTTACAAAAAAAAAAAAAAGAAAAATAGAGTCCCACAAGATTTCACAGCCATTTAAACCCAGTCGCAGGAATTCAGCATTCTTTCTTGGACTGTGGACGTCATTTACCTCTTGTGTTGAAATATCATGAAATTCCCAATTAGGGCCAGGTTTCCCCAGGGCGGCCGCCTTGCGCGAGGCAGCTCTGTGTGTGGCATCCCAGCCCCGCGATGACAAGCCCTCGCTGCCCTCCTGGGCAGGGAAAGTTCCTCCTGCTCTGCAAAACTAAGGCAGGAGGAAGAGGGAAATGAGAGGGATGGAAACAAGAGAGCCAGAAAGGTTGTCTACTGGGAGATGGGAGGGTTTCAACTTCCCCTGCGCTCAGCTGGCTGTGTTTCTGTGCAGCTCGCTCTATGGGAAGGGAAAAAAAAAATTAAAAAATCAGAAAACCTTTAATTGGGGTGTGGGCTGAAGGGCGGTGGGATGCTCTGCTGCGTACGGCAGTGCTGGTTTTAGGCAGCAACTTTTTGGGGGCTGTTACTGAGCTGCTGCATGTAATGCAGGCGGCTCCTGAGCTTCTGCCATGCCAGGGCAGGTCTTTGCACTCCAGAACTACCCACGTAGTAAAATCATCATCATTGAATGTGTTTTAAGGAGTAATTATTCTTGTAAGACAGAAAAGCACCCTTTAAAAATTCAATTTGTTTTTAAAAGTAAAATAAAATCCCAAAGTAGGAGGGGTTTTTTTTATTCCACAAAACTACCACTCCTTCCATTACCCAAAGCAGAATATTTGGTCTCAGTTCTAGAGCACAAATAATTTTTCCGTAACTTTTTTTGGGGTCTCTCTGAGCTTTTCCACAAAGGCGTGGAGAAGTGCAGCCTGACCATTAATTTTTGCCATCCTGCTCAAACGTGAAAGCATTAATGTGATGTGTTCCCACAGCAAATCAGCAAATATACTGGTATGAATCAAGGTGATGGAGAGAATACAGCAGGGTACTGAAGGCACAGGGTTGTTGAGCTGAGCACACAAGCTTATGATTAGGCAAAAATTGTACTTTCTTAACGGTACTTAACATCTATGCAACGGATCCAAGCAATATATTGTGCAAATATCTGGTGTTCCAGTGGTGAGATGGATCGTGTGGACGGATGATCAAATACAGCGAGGCTCATCGCTTTTCTGTCGGAGACGCTTGGTCACGCAGCGAAGGTGCATCTTTCTACTTGCTCTGGCTGCTGATCTATTGATTTTGAACCACTCTGATTCCCCCTGTGTCTAGCTATAGATGCAGAAGAGATGAAGCAACTGGGAAATCAGCAAAGCAGCAAGCTGAGCACTACAAATTGGTAAAAATTATTTAATACTGAGAAGCTGATCTAGACACCCCCTGGTAATACTGTCAATTAAGTGTATGAAATTAATATTAATTATCAACAATGAGTTGTTTGCAAGTGTAATAATGAATAGAGAAAATAAGAAACACAGCACATTTACGATGCAAAAATGTTGGCTGTCTCTGAATATTTCCTCTGAAATCTGTTTTGGTTCCATTAAGAAGTACATTCATAAATACATTTTCTTAGTATTTGAGTTGCAAATCAGCCTCGACAGATTAGAAAGTGCCATGAAGCAAATATATATGCTGAAATTCTGTCTGATCCAAGAAGTTATATTCATTTAAAAAAAAAATACATCAGAAAAAACCCACAGAGATGCTCAGCAAGAGCAGTCATCCTTGAAAAATAGGAAACCAACAGCACTTGGAAATATTTTAACCAGAGAAGCGCACACTGGAATATCACTCCCAGCCCATGCTGATGCCTATCAACAGATTGCAAAAACTTTCTTCTCCTGGTGCGGGAGGGGAAGCCAAAAGCAAATGCTAAAGCTATTCTATAAGCAAAGAAATCTTAATCTCTGATACGTAATTTATAATTAGTTTTAACTAATACTTTTAATCCATTTCTGGATTAAAAGTGCACTTTGCTCTGCACCTGCAAGGAAGATATGCCAGGGAGAAAGCTGTCGGAATAAGAAAGGCACAAACCAGGGTGTGAGAGGCCACTGAGCTCCCTGAACCCAAGGGAGAACAAGCTGGTGGCAAACCCTGGCTTCACCTGCCTCCCCTCTCCCATGTGCTGCTTTTTCTTCCACCCTAGTCGTTAACCCTGGTTTGCTTTATAACTTTACATTTAAAAGGACAGAAACCTTCAAATACCTGAAAAACATTTTTTGCTGTGTATAGATGGCATTTGGGAGAAAGTGCTCAATGTAAAAACATTTTTTTTTGTGATGGTAAAATAGCACAACTATTTGAACAGGAGTGCAATTTTTGTGTGCGCCTCTATCAGTGTGGGGGAAGCCCTATCCCCTTGGCACGGCATCTGCTAGGGGGAATCCTTGCCATTAAAGCTAGCTATGCTCTCAGAGGTGCAGGTGAGGTCTTCATTATAATACCACTAACGAGGGCATCAGATTATATAGTGTATCACAGTGAGATTTGATCAAAATAAATATTTAAAGAAATATTTCCCTCTAGAACTACCTTCCTCCACCCCCAAAAGTGTTCAAAATACTCCCACCTGACATATGGAGCAAGCGTAGTCAAGTCCAAAGGCACAATAATTGTTCATCATCAATCATGTTGGGGTTTTTTTAAACTTGTTTATAAGATCAGAAATTAAGTTTTCCGTATTCGGGATGATTTTCCAGTGTTTACTTAGCTGAATTGAAAGGTAACACTAGTTTTTGGGTCAGGAAATTACTGGGTATGGGAATTCTAGCTAACCTGTATGGGTTTCCCAAGGCTGGGCTCTAGATGAGCCAGACCCAGCCAGAGGGCAGGAGGGTACAGCATTAGGGGCGGTACTGGAAAAAGGGATGCAAGGAGTTGGTCTTCCCAGTTGGCCAGGTTTTCAAATCTATGTGTGATAAGTGAAGAACAACAGGAATTGGTGAAAGCACCAGTTCTCCCACGGTGTTTGCCACAAGCTAGGAGAAACAGAAAGGTTTCATTTCTTCTGGAGTAAGAGCGGGGTCTCTGCCCACACAGCGAGTTCCCAGGCACGGGTGGCCATCGGGAGTCTGGGAATAAAGCAGCTCATGACTCTAAACGAGAACCAGCCCTGGGTTCAAAGCAGCTGTTTAGAAACATCAGACAGTTAATGCTCAGCCCCCAGTTCCACAATTTACACTTAGAGTGAGGAAATACTAAGCTACAAATGTTCATTTAGGTAATTTCCTACCAAACATCTATATTTGCTTTCCCCGCAGAACTCCTGTGGACATGGGGTTGGGCTGTGCAGCGTGCCCAAGAATGCCATAACCTCAGGCCAGCTCTGGCCGGTATCGCAGGAGGCGTTTCGGCACCATGGCTGGTGCAGAGCTCAGGAACAGCTGGATGAGGTGAGCAAAAAGCCGTTGCATACCACAAAAATTGAGGTGTATGTGCACCGGTCTGCTAATGCAAGTCTCCGTACAAACATGCCTGCGCTTTCTTGAAGGACCTGCATGCTAACCGAAGAGCTGATTAACTTCAGAAACCTGTACTACCATGGAGCAGCATTAATCCTTTTTTAGAGCCATGTATAAAATGATGGATCAGTTATGCTGCTTGAGGGGCATAAATATCATTTATTAAGACAATCATGGTTAGTTCTTTGCAATTTTTTTTTTTTAATAGAAAGCATGAATCTCAGTGAAAGCCAGATTTATGCTCAGCCTCGCCTAACCCAGCGTCAGGATCTTTGATCCCAAATTATTTAGGAAGTGGAGAACTCTCTCCTGCACGGAGCATTTCTGCTTGAAATGTGCAACAGGCAGCAAAAAGAGTAAGATCTCTGGGGGTTAAGTCTTTCAGCATCCTCAGTGTACATCGTGGACATAGTTGAGCCACAAAGTTACACATTATAGTTGGCACACTCTGGAGGAAGCTCCTATACCCCAAACAAAGCAGTTATTTACAAGGGGGAAAAAAACCCCTTTTCTAACCCAAGGAAATAAAAACAGTGTAAAGAGAGAAACCAAATCTTTAGCTTTATAGCATTGATTTATACTAATCTAAGTAGCTCTTGTTATGAGCTGATCTGTGGCATTTCTCCCTTCCTCCAATCTGTCACAAAAGCAAGACAGTCAGCGTGACTTAATCAACCACAACAAAAAAAAAATAATAGTAGTACCCAGATGAGAGGTTTGTTCTGCACACTGCTCCTCTGCTGTTGCTTAAGGAAAGCAGCAACACAGACTGTATTATATCAAACTCATATGATGCATACAATAAAGAAATACATGTAAATTACTTACCCAGATTCTTCCTAAAGGCCTTTGCATTTTTTTTGCATAGAAGAATCTATTACTGAAATGCATTTGTAGGTGCACCATGTAAGTTATTTTAAAAGCACTCAGCACAATGACTTAAAAGTTTAGGGCAGAAACTGAATAAAAGTGTCGTTTCCAGTTTGAATAGTGAGAGAAACTGAGGCAGTAATAATGTCACATTGGGGTTTCAACAGGAGGACTAACACCTTTAGTAATGAGTGGTAATAAGAGCCCTGAACCTCTCCCAGAGCCAGAAACAGATGACTGGGAAAAGTTCCTACAAACAAATTGCTGCAGGCAGCCGTCCCCATCATCTCCATCCCGCTGCCCACCAGCCCTCTCCCTGCTCCCACTTCTCCCTTTCCCTGCAAATGGTCGGGCTCCCCAGGCTGACATCTCCTGCAAGTGGCAGACACCAGGGGTTTTACAAGAGCCTGGGGGAGTTATTATGGGGTTTTTTCCTTTTTCTTTTTAATTTTTGCAGTAATTTCTGTCCCTCCTCCCCACCCTGCCTTTCAGCATTGCAAGAGATCCCACTTGATTCTGTTCTAATTAGAAAAAATGACAAAGTTAAGCTGGTCAAAAGACGCACCAGCCACATGGATGCGGGGTGTGGGAGAGACCATAACCCACCGGCCACGAGGCTTTGGTCAGTGTTGTGGTTTAGCCCCGGTCAGCAACTAAGCACCACACAGCCGCTCGCTCACTCCCCCACCCTCATGGGATGGGGGAGAGAATCGGAAGGGCCAAAGTAAGAAAACTCGTGGGTTGAGATAAGAACAGTTTCATAATTAGAATAAAACAGCAATAATACTAATATAATGAAAAGGAAAATAATGAGCGAGAGAGAGATGAAACACTGGAAGAAGAGGGGAAAAAAAAAACTAAACAACAAGTGCTGCAACCGCTCACCACCCGCCGACCGATGCTGCCGGTCCCCGAGCCGCGATCGCTGCCTGCCCCAGCCAATTCCCCCCAGTTAATATACTGGGCATGATGTCACATGATATGGAATACCCTTTGGCCAATTCAAATCAGCTCTCCTGGTTGTATCCCCTCCCCTCCCGGCTTCTTGTGCACCTGGCAGAGCATGGGAAGCTGTAAAGTCCTTGACTAGGGTAAACACTACCCAGCAACAACTAAAACACCAGGGTGTTATCAACATTATTTACATACCAAGTCTAAAACACAGCACTATGCTAGCTACAGTGAAGAAAATCAACTATCCCAGCTAAAACCATGACAGTCAGGCAGCCCGCAGCCCGGCCAGGCGGAGCGGGGACCCCGCGCCCGAGGCGGGCAGCCCTGCTCCCGCCACCCTGCTCAGCCTCTTTTGCATTCGGACAGCTTATATTTTTAACGAAAATCTGCTTCACTTTTTTAACGGGACTCTTTCAGAGCGTCAAAAGGCAAGTGAATATTAAAATTGAAGTTCATAGGAAAAGCTTTAATTTGACAGGAAAAATGGGGATAACAAACTGTTCAGGATACAGCTTCCCTCCGAATGGGTCTATGTGCCGGTTTGCACTGGATCGGCTTCAGGAACCAGAAATCAGTTTGCACATTAAAAGCAGCTGCAATCCGTTGAAATTTATGGGAGACAGGCCCTTTGACATTAACTTAAAATTATTTTTTAAATAAATTGATTGTAGTCCTATTTATAAGCCCAAGTCTTCTGCAGCTCACAGCGGAAAGATGACCTTCAGCTGGTGTAAACTGTCGGAGCTAGAATTTAAAGGAATTGGGACCATGCTTAGCAAAGGTCTGCTCTGGAGTACTGCTCAGGATCGTATGAATCCCTTCTCCTTCAGGAGAAAGGCTGTCTGAACGTCACTCACATTGCCCTTTATTTTTATCCGTTAGACAAACAAAATGAATGATCACATTTATGCCCTGGACAGAAAGCAGACCCCACAGGCTATATGTTGTGAAAAGAACTCTTTCTACCAAGCAAGATAATGCTTGAAAAGGTGAATGAAAAGATTTTAGTAAAGAGGAAAATGTCCCTGTAGGACCCTTCCTAATTCTGAGCTCTTCAGAAACGTCAGCCTCGCTAATCCATACCTAGCTGTGAGTTCAAATGAAAAATTCATTAACTTTGTGTCCTTTAATTTATTAGGTGTAGCAACACTCCTCATCAGGGAAGGGCTGAAAGGAGGGGACAATCAGGGCTCTCATTCTTTTTGCAAATCTAGGGGCTCACAAAGGGAGAGCACCAGTTTGTGAGAAATTACACTCGCCTAATTAGAAGAGCCGCTGTTTGCTCTTGCAGGCACGCCAAAGCCGACCAAAGGAAAAATGTAAAATCTGCTATCAAAGGCCTGAAATGGCCACGGCTAGAACCACGCCAGGACCAGACAACAGCGGAGGCATCTCGGTGACCATTTCATCCCACAGTGGTACATAAAAAGGGAACACGTTAGGAGCGAGAATAACAAAGTCTTTTATATAGTGAATTAAAACTGAAATCTGGACTGCCTACACTGCAGCAGGACTAGATGCTGCTTTATATCCACTACACCAACTACTAGATACCTCTTCCTCCCATGTTTTGGCATGTTGTAGAGTTTTTCTCAGCAAACTGCCTAGGAAAGCTGAGTCTGGGTGCAGGAAGGAAGGGTAGGAAACAGAAAGGATTTATTTTCTCTGAACGCTGTCTCGCTCCAGGGGCTCAGGGATCACATCACAACCCCTCTCTGCTCAGCTTCCACCGCTGAACCTGGGGATAACAAACCACTCCCACCTTTTTCATTGGGCTGATAGAAGGATTCAGTTTTATTCGCAGTAACACAATATTTTGTCCTTACACGACCCTCCCCGGTGTTCCTTCCTTCCCTCTTTGGAAAGGAATAAATAATTATCCTTATTTTCTGCCAGGAAACACAGATAGCGAGTGGGGTGAAATGGACTGCAGCCAGGGCAGGGCCAGCAGCAGAGCTGTCTCTCCAGTCTGCCAGTCCCAGGACCGATTAACATTAATGCTTAATTAGTGTTTACATTTTCGAGCAAAATGTAAACACGTATCTGCACCAGCCAATACCAGCTGCGATGGGAGAGTGATGTTATCCAAAAGCAATTTCCTCTCCTTTCAAAGAGGCATTTCCAGTAGGTAGGACCATAAAGCAGCATCTGAATCCCGACACCTCCTATTGTGCATTTACAAAGCACGGCAGCGGGGTCGTATCACCAGTTAGGAGGTAAGACCAGCGACTATTTAGACTGACAAGAAAGGCTAAGTGAAGTAGTAGGGGAAAAAAGAAGAGTCAACAAAACCCACAGAAAACCCAACCCCTTCAAGAATCCTGCAGCAGTTGTATATGATTTCAATTATGGAAATACAAACTGTCTTGATAGCCATATGGATACTCTTTGAAGAAGCAGGTTATTGATACCAAAATTAATTGTTCTTTGGAACAGCAGAAAACTCTGAACAGCTGTAAAAAATGTTCACAATGAAATCTGAGTCTAGTAGAGGTTAATCTGGGTTTAAGTTTCTTTACAGATATTAAAATGAAGTTCAGCTGAGCCAGAAGTTCATAAAATCAGCTTGTTTCTCATGTCCATATGTTTCTTGCAAAAGCAATACAGATGCTCCGGCTGTTGTCAGCCCTCCGTCCCCCAGAACTGATGCCCTGTTTACCCAAACATGTAGCATGTCCCTCTGTCAGCAGCGGTACCTTCCCGAGCCTGGCTGGCCAAACGACTCCTTCCTTGTGGTCCAAGTTATCTCACTCCAGGGATCACAGACAAACAGTTGGAGGAGGAAGGCACATGTGTGAGGATTTTCTGCTGCGATTACTGAAAAAATAAATCCACAAATATTCTCTGTCACTGATATTTCTAAAACCTCTGTCACATGGGTGTTAGGACAGCAGTTGGTCACATTTTCATGGGGGATGGATATGATGGGGAAAGAATAGCTTATGTTTCTCTATCATCAAGTGGTTTTTTTCAAATATTGGAAATTAGGGAAGTGCTACATCACCTCGCATATGCCCTAAATGTCAAAGAAAAAGCCAGCTGGTCTCCCTTCTCTGTAGGACACTCCTGGAAGGAAGCCTTAGGTGTAGAAGGTGAGTAAATTTCTTGAACAGCTGAGCTGAAGCAAGACAGTTTTTCTGAAGGAGAGTTGTGCACAGTTACCCATTTCTCACTAACCATGTGCCATGCTGAAAATCAAATGTAAATGTTGATTTTGCAGCCATAAACTGAGTCCCTCTGGGGCAGTGAAAAACTATCATTGAGAACAGCCAGAGCTGATGCAGAAAAAATATAACCAACTGTTAACTGTATATAAGTGGCCATCGGTGCTTACATACAACATCTATACAAGGACAGGTGAGGTATATAAGGTGCTAATGTAGCTGCTTAAAGGAGACAGACTTAAAAAACCGTGTATGATGTGGGCTCATCTCTGAGGTTGAAGACAACTATCCTATAGTGTTACCTAAATGATGCATAACCTAAAGTTATAGGAACTCACCTGGTTACCTGGCAAGAACAAGAGGTCATTCAGGCTCAGGTGAGCAGCACAGGGAAAGAGCTGGTGACACATTACAAGCTATACTTGGTAAGAATGGTAAATAACACATTAATATTTTTATTCTGTCTTATCTTATGGTAGAGCTCAAGTTTTGGCACTGTGACAAGGAAACATCTGAAAGCAAAGGGCACCTGGGAATATGGACATTGTCACCTTGGCTTAGATGACCAGTTGTAGTAGCTTTCCTTCAAATACAGTCATATATATCTACCGTAGAGGATTCCTCATGCAATTAAGCATGTATTCATGACTCCAGGCTCCCCAAACCAGCCTTCAATCCCCAAAAGCAGGACATGTGAAAGGGTGAAGGTGCAGGACTGTCCCCGCAGCAAGCGAGGTCAGCGTTATCACAGACTAATACGCGAGTACATGCCACGGTTCTCGGGAAAACATAAATCTCAGGAATTACTATACAAATATACGATGTATGATTCTTTTTTAAGTTGCACTTGTATTCTTCTTTAAAAGCTTAAATTGGAATTAAGTTTTGCGATTGCCCTCCACGCAAGGACAACTTTAGCACAGAGCGGGGTGTAGTCTGTCACTGAGGCACTAGAATAACCCACTAACCACAAATCATAAATACAAAATTGCAAAAACTGCCTCGGTGAAACACAAAAAAGGTTAACTTAACCTAGAACAACAAAAAAACAGGCAAACGCTGTCATCTTTCACCCGCGAGGCAAGCTTCTGAAAACATACATAACTGTAGCGATGATTTTTGGAGGTTTATTGCTGTTTGCAGATCTCGCCAGATGATTACTGGTGCGATGCCAGCCTTGCTGCCTAGAGAATTTTGATCTCCTGCCTGACTTTCTCAAATATAATTTATTTTGCGGTGTCCCATAGCCCTGAAGTTAGGTGATAAGTGCATTTCACAAAGTAGGTCTCACCTGGAGAAGTTGTATACCACGCTGTTTGGAGAGGACACCCCCACAAGCAGCTCAGTAACCTGGGTACTGTCACTCCCATTAACTCTTAATCCTTTGGAAATAATAGCTTCAAGTCACAGGAGGGTGGTACAACGTGAAGCATTTATTTGCACGCCACATCAAGCTAGAAAGGTAGATTGTGTGTATGCGAGGGCACAAAGGCTGAAGATTATTTATTATGAAACATAACTTTGCAAAGGCTTAACTAGACATCTCTGATGTTTCTGAAGAGCGCCATCTGAGTTCATTTTTGGAATAAAGTAGCTAACAATGATATCTTCATTTCTTGAAGACAGTTGTTCAGTCTCTTTTCTAGACTGTATGTTCCACATTAAGTCATTATCTATGCTGTTCACTCCATTAATTCTGCTAGTTTTATTAGCAAAGTTCTGCTGCCTGGTCCTGTAGCAGTGACAAGCATTTCTAAAAGCTAATCTGACAGATAATGACTCCATTAAGTGTTGAATACTAATTGGTTTACATCAGGGGCCTGAAATTAATTGATGTAAATAAATTAGCACCTGAGCATGCATCACCCTAGCTTTGGATTTTCCTAAATACCAATGATTTTTAAAGCTTGTATCTTCAGGAAAACGCAACAGAATATAAACAGACAGGATGAGTAATTAAAATGTGGCAACAAAATAAGACTATCGAGATGAGCTTAACAAAGACTGTTTACCTATTGATGGAAAGGGTAGTGCCTGCCTGTACAGTCTGTTTACACTGCTCTGACTCATACAAAAGATACTTTTCTGACAGCTTCCCAAAGATATAATTATCTATTAATAACAGTGACACTGACCCCCACGCCATTACTAAGATTTAGTAAAAAGTTATGTGATACACAGGGAATGCATGCTATTAATCACAAACAAACACCTGCCCCCCCTTAAAAGCCAAGCCTTCAATTATTAATTCAAGGAATTAATAAAAGTTATTTTGTTTTAAAAGGATAAAACCTCATTATAGCAGAGACTTGTCGTTGGAATGGCACAAATAATGATTAATTTCTAAAGCCTGGGAGAGAGAGAGAGTGTGTGTGTGTAGTTTGGGCATGTCAAGAGCAGTCAATAGGTTAGAAGACACCAATAAATACAGTCTATTTTTATATACAGATTTACTCCATTCACTTTCACCTTTATAAGGACAATAAAATCTAATATAGAGCAATAAAAACCTGAGAAGAATCCGCATGTCTTGGGAAAGCAGATATAATTTGGAGTGGTAAAGAAAATCCAGCCTAGGACAATACATGGACAGTACAAGGCAATGTATGGGCACACAGCTCCATCACCACCAGAAATCCCACCCATATTTGTTACGAGCGTGGTGAGAAGCTTTGGGAAAGCCACTGAGGTTGATTGAAAGACACCCATTAATTTAAGTGTGCTTCGGATCAACTTTCTGATTACTCCCATCGATTTCAGATCGGATACACAGGTTATTTTTACATGCACTGAAGAACACTTTGTTTTGACAGAGTTATCACCACTGTAAAAACATTAAATGGCTTAAACTTATCCTGCAAAGGACACGAACAAAATTTCTGGAGGCTGACATCATCTTCCTAAGGGAATTAGGGAACACAAGATCATCAGGAAGAAATTTTTTGAGAAAATTTGTAAGGAACTTGCTGTGAGATCTCTTGAGATATACAAAAGTCTCTCTTATAAAAACCGATTCTGAGTATGGATTTCATTTCAGTGAATATTCTATAAACTTCTGTGAGCCCCCAATCAGGATAATTTCAATGAGATGTTATCATTTACCAGTATTTGACTAACAATGTTACTCTGTGTGTGTGTGTATATATACATATGACATTTGCAAAGCCAGTGAGGGATGGAAGAACATTAGATGCTCTTATGGTCACAGGGAGAGCCAGGGTCCTCCTCTTCCCTCCCACCTGGACACCTGTACCTGGTGAGGGCCCCGACCTCCAGCACCGGTGTCAAAGCAGGAACCCAGCGCTCGGTGCCTGCGTGCTTGAAATGTTCCTCTGCAACAGCCGTTATCTTTCCTGCTGTGCTCCTTTAATAATCCTCTTTGATCTAATGCCAAAGTGGCAAGTCATTGCAGACAAGCGGCCGGAGCTCCGTGCTGCAGTCCTAAATAACAACACAAGTGTTCCTCGTCTCACCCCCCACTCCTTTTGGGGCTGGAATCACGAAGGATGGTTCATCCCCCATTTCAGAGAAGTTGTGGCTCCTGGACAGTGCATTTAAGACCACCCCGACTCTGATTTCAAGTTTATCAGCTGCTTTTTAGTCCCTGAACCACCAGTGATTACCTCAATCAGCACAGATCGTGATTCCCGTGCGGAGGAACCTCTGCCCCATCCCCAAGCCCAGGTCCTCTCCTACACCAGCAAATAATTTCTGACAGTTTCATCATCAAGACATCATGAGTTGGGGGTTTCACTTGGGCTGGCATCCCCCACAGAGCAGCTGACGGACAAAAGCCTCCTATGCATTCCTCTCGCACTACCAAAGCTGGACTGCAAGGAACAGCAGAAAAAAGTCCTCTGGAAAGTAGCTGTAATAGAATCAGCCATTTCTTGACTCTAACACCCCAAGAGATGCCTTATTTCAGAGCTATTAGCCATTTTTAGTAATACAGGTAAAAGATGAACGTATTAATAACTGTGAAGAGATATAGGAATGAATAACCCATTTGCCACTTACAATAATGCAACTAAAATATAGCTCCGAGTGATTAAGCAGGTTTTAAACATTGCCTTAAGCTAAATAAGTCAGAAGCATTTATTAAGATCATGTTTTCTGACACAGGCTTCCTTTTTGTATTCACCCAAGAGTGGTGAAAAACTGCAAAGTATTACCTCTTGGATAACAGTAGACAACTTCCATCATCATTCAGATACTGGGCCAAAATCAGTTGACACTATTTAAATGGATTACAAGCTTTTCCTCATATAACAGAGCAGCAGAGCCCCTCGACTCTAAAGCAGTATCCTTGAGGTAGGGAGAAGGCAGCCGTTGCAGGGAGGTTTGGCCGTGGTCCATCCGTTTCTCCATCTTCAAACATTTTTAGAGCAGCTTCTCTCTAACCTCATCAGTGCGACGATTTTGATACACCCACCACCAGTACAACACTGGAAAGTCATCAGAAGTTAACTAGTGAAAATTAATTACAGGAATAAAACTTCCATGAGTTTCTCTTACCATCAGTATTTAAGTATAATGGATATTTATTAGTCAGTGTAATGGACAACTAAGCTTAAAGGGTGCAGTTTTCTGGTAGTCACTGTACATATGCTTAATGAGAATTCAAAAGACATAATGAATTAGGATTCCCCTGTTGGGCACGGAGTATTTCTTCATTAAATTCTAATGAACTGGGAAGAGTATCAGGTTTGCTTATGCAGTGTGTTTTTCTCCTCTTTTATGGTTATGTTTAGATGCATTTAGTTAATCCTCATCATCCTTCTGACAAAGAAGTACTGAAAACACTTGTTTGTTAAGAATGAAAGGAATATAAATATGTAAAGACAGAAAAGTCAGCAGCACAAATTTTGTGAAAAAGAAACCGAAGAGTTTTTGCTGTACCGTACAGAACCCATATCACCCCAAACAGCTATGTTTTTCTCTTCAGAGGTTATAGCAATAAGATTATGGCAAATGATGACGTGCTCTCACTTGATTACCACTTTTAGAAAAGAAAGGACCAATTCCTGAAAACAGACCCAGCACATATCAGCAGCCTGTCCCCGTCCCTAAATGAGAGGGGTCAATGCAGATAAATCCCAATTGCTCGCCACAGAACTGATGGCAAGTGTGTAACACTGCCAGAAATAGCACAAGAACACCACCCATCTCACTGAATAACTATTTCAAGTGTGACCGTGATGCCACTTGACTAGTGCCCTGGGACAGGAGAGGTGCACACCTGCACCAGGCAGCCCCAGCTAAATAAACCCCAGGAGTTATCGTGTATCTCTGTGTTTGGGGGTTTTCTAAAGGGCATCAAGCAGTAGAGAAGAATGGGAGCTCCCGTGACTTTGGTGTATGGGGTTTGCACGGCAAGGTTTTGGTAGTGGCAAGGCTACAGGGGTGGCTTCTGTGAGAAGCTGCTAGAAGCTTCCCTTATGTCCGATAGAACCGAAGCCAGCCAGCTCCAAGACCTCCTCCCCGTCCTTCTTCACTGACCTTGGTGTCGGCAGAGTTGTCTCTCTCAGATACCCTCACCCCTCTCTTCAGGTGCAGTTTCTGTTGTGCAGGGGTTTATCTTCCCCCTTCTTAAATATGTGATCCCAGAGGCGCTGCCATCGTTGCTGATGGGCCCAGCCTTGGCCAGCGGCAGGTCCGTCTTGGAGCCCTTTTTGACCATGACGGTAATTGGTGAATGATCTCTCTGTCCTTATCTTGACCCACAAGCCTTGGGTTGTATTTTCTCTCCCCTGTCCAGCCGAGGAGGGGAGTGATAGAGCTGCTGGGTGGGCACCTGGCATCCAGCCAGGGTCAAGCCACCACACTTTGGGAGCTGGTAACACTACAGCCCAAGTTATTGGAAGTAATTTTCTATAGGTATGTGGTTATTACAAAGAGTAAGCAAGCATTAAAAAAAAATAATTTGTGCTGGCATAAAGTCAAGAACTACTTTCAAAAGGGCAATAAAAGGGTGAGAGGGTTTGAAGGAGAGCATGAAAACAGCTGCAATAAAACCATGGCATCTCCATACTTTTCCCAGAATTATGGCAAAGTGGAAATTAATTTACAAACCATTTGTTGTCACTATACCCGCACTTTGGGCAAAGCCGCTGCACCACTAGTTTCCCCTTGCAAACGCCGTGAAGCTGCCCCCAGCCACGCTCCTCTGCGGTGGCAGCCGTTCAAATGACAGCAAGTCACCTCGTTGGGGAACAGGCCAGTTCCTGGCATGGTGACACTGCCTGTGCAGGCTCCCGCACCCCAGCATGTCCCCTTGATCGCTGCTTCCCACGTCAAAATCCAGGGGATTATAACACTTCATCTTCTCACTGGCTGTTGGCAAGACAAGCAAAGCAATTAGGCTGTTATGGCAATTTTATGGTGCTTATAAAATTCATTAGTGGCCTATTAATTAAATTTTGTCATTAATATTATTATTATCTTTTCTTCTAATTTATTCTCTGCTCAGGCTCTATTTGCTAGTTGGTCTTTTTTCTTTTGCTTCGCTTTTCTTGTTTGCTTCCCGAGACAAACACAGCCCAACTTTGCTCTCCAGCCATATGGAGGCCCTGGAGGGGGAGAGGCAGCTTTCCCAGCTCAGCTTTGCTATTCAGGATGAGCCCGGAGCAGCAAAGCCGTGCTCCAATGGAACCCCGCAACTGCTGAAAGAGCAGCGCTGGTCCGGAGAGCGGATACAGCCCCGGCAGGGCACACGCAGGCTTTGCCAGGGGAAGCCTTCGCATAAATTGGTGTTCTAGGTGAAAGGACAAGTTCTCTTTTTCCAGAGACCTGGGATGTCTCTTTGGCTTTTTTAAACAGAGAATGCAGATAAAGCCTGGTGTTGTGGAATCTTCCCAAAGAGATGATTTTTGGAGGTTAGCATCATTCAGTGGTTAGGAACCAGAGCACTCTTTCCTCATGGACACCATCCGGGTTTTCTTTTGTTTGTTTGTTTGTTTAACTCCGCATTGGGAATAATCTCTGAGAGACAGTTTCATAATATTTTACATTAATTTAAGACCGAAGTGTTTTATTTGTACACTTGCCAGGATTTTGAAGTCTCCCTCCCAGGCTCCTGTCCTCTTTTAAGATGTCGCCGGAGACTCCTTTGATGGTCCTAGAATGAGAGATTCCACCACCCCACAACACAAGATATTGTCTGAATTGGAAACTTTCCCAGAACAAGTTTAGTGGTTAAAGGGCTCTATTTGTGATGAAATATAGCTCAGTCCACAGGGTCTTACCTTCAGTACTCTGAAACTCTTGTCTCAGGCAATGTTAACTAGTACTGCACTTGACATGTTCCTCTCTCTTGTAAGAGACACCAAAAGACTTTATTATTGCCAATGAAATTCCTACTGGGGCTCAGCATGGCTTTGCCTATTTTGTCCTAGGTTTTCACTGAGTTTTACAGCCCCATATTCAAGGCCAGACAGTGCCATGGACAGTGCCATGGGCATATCCTGCATGAATCACACACCTGGAGATGCACTGCGTGGCTCTGGGGCATCTCCTTCCATTTGGGTCCTGTCATGCACTGGACTGGAGAGGACACAAACAGAAAGGTAAGCAGCACCATCACAGTTACACTGTCAGTAAAAATATGTGGGCATAGAGTTACACTAGCGCTTCTCCTCTGTCACACTGTACCACCAGTGAAAGCAATGCCCCTCCTCCCTAGAGCTCAGGGTCACTGCTGTGCCCCGACCAGGGGGCATGTAGGGCTTCAGGCATTCACCCAGCATAGGAGTGGAGCCCTTTGTGAGCAAGCAGCCGTGGCAGGAGCTGGCAATGGGGCACGCTGGCGGCGCACCAGTGGTGCTGGGCTGCATGGCATAGGGGCGCACCAGTTGTGTTGGGGCGCACCAGTGGTGCTGGGCTGCGTGGCGTAGGGGCGCACCAGTGGTGCTGGGCTGCACTGGCGGTGCTGGGCTGTGGGGCTCGGCCGCATCGCGCAGCGCTGGTGGAGTATTGCCATCTACAGCACTGCGAGCAGCACTGCACAGCAGCAGACAGGACCCGCTCTCTCCACGCGATGCCGTTACTCCTTTGCCAGCCACAGGCGAAAAAATAATGGTTTTAAATCTGTTTGGTGCAGGCGTGGGGACAGTGCACACAAACTCGCAGTCAGGTCCTCAGCTGCACCTAACGTTATTTTAGTTGGGTTTTGAGCTTTATAACTCGGCTCTTTGCTCAGAGAAAACTTTCAACAACCTCGGAAGTTTGACTTCGCTTTTATTTATTTGAAGCGAAGTAATCAAACATTTCTGAATACTGGAGGAAGGTCTGTTACCACTGCACAGTGCTTCTTGCTATAAATTCAGACCATATCCCTTGACACTGATTTCTGTTGAATGATATAATCCATTTTGCTTGCGGAAGCGCTGGGCAGAGCAGTGCAGAAACCTGCTGGGATTTTCCCCAGGCTGCAGGAACCTCCAGACTAACTTTTCTGCAAGCCCTCACCACCAAACAAGCCGATTATAAATTTGTTTTGGAAGGGTTTTCCCAGGATCTGAGGTGCTACACGCTGCCTGTGCTGCAGCCATCGTGTCACTGAAGCCGATGAACTCAAAGCAGCCTCATGCTGTGGCAGCAAAAAAGCATAAATTCAAACACTAAAATATAGCAGTTGGCACAATCATGTTAAAAAACAACATTTGGACTCTATTATATTATAATTTAATATTGTTATTGGTAACATTTGATAAATTGCTGTAATATGTCATTTTAAGGGTGAGTTAAGGGACTGTGAGGCTCTTAAAGCACCTAACTGTTGCTGCTTAACAACAAAGGCATCCTTTCGACTGAAATCTCTCTAATGTAGTGCATTGTTAACTCGAAAAATCATTTATCTTTGCAAGTGATGACCTTTCCTTTCTACTAAAGTCCTTATTGTTTCTAACTTTCTTTCTTCAAGATTAAAGCTTTGTTGTACTTAAATAAGAGACAAGAACTGCCCAAAGGCTATTGCCTTCACATTCGGCTCTGTTAGGTGACTGATAACATTTCTACCTATCGCTCACACACATTAGGAGTTTACTGCGCTACATTACTTGAAAAATGAAATTTTAGGAGCCCAAAGCAAGACGTGGGTTATGCTAGCTTTCCCCCGTGCTAGTGCACTCGATCAGCAGCCGAAGGGAATGCCTGGCTGGCTGCCGGCAACGTGTCCTGGGGACAGCCCCGGTGCCACCACCTGGACACCCTGTACCAGGGACCATCCGAGCCAGGCTTACCTTAAGGGAATGCCCCAGCCGCAATCGCCTTCATCCTTCATTTCACAATACTGAATTGCATCAAAGGTGGTAATACAATAAGCCTTCATTGTTATAACAGAAAAATTAAATTTGCCATTATTATGCCTTCACACAAATCCTCGTGGAAGAGTTAGCTTCTATTTGCATTAAGCAACTGTATTTCATATTGCATTGGTTAATACCAATGTCTTTCGAGGTCATCAAACTCAACAGTTAAAAAAATTAATCTGAGAATTTACAGCAGTTAAATGCAGCTAAATAATTAATGATGAGGAAATTGAACTTCCCATTGAGATTAGATTAGGAGCCAATGTGGGACACCATTGCTGTAGAGCCTGTTTCCCTGGGGAACCTCCCAGCAAAAATCAGCCTCTTTATTGCTTTCCATATCACTAATAAAATATGAAAGCAGAGAATACAATAAGATTTTCATATCATATTAATGACCTTCAGAATGCAATCAGACTAGCAGCTCTCACTGAGCAATTTGCTAACATAATATAAAATTGTTAATATGATATGAAGGTCACTAAGACAGTATAAAAATTAGTGTAATGACAGCAACTAACCCAGGCCTTTCAGCAACAAGAACAATTAACTTGCAACTTCATTTTTGCAACTCATACCTCGTATGCATGTGTCAGGCACAGTATCAACAAGAAGCCATGCAGTGTCATTAGGCAACGAGGACTTCACCTCTGCCTGCTTTGCACTCCCTGTAGCTTTGCTGGCTCAGACCTGGTGTAGGAAGAGGCAACTCAACCTGGTTGTCTGCTAAGTGTCAGGGGGTAAAGACAAAAAGAATAAGAAAGGAGAAAATAGAAAAGCTGAGATGACAATTTAAAAGACAAAGCAGAATAAAAGGAAAAGGAAAGAAGGAATACAAAGAAAAGCAAAGAAGCACCTTCAGAGCTACTTAGAAAACCCACCAAGTTGGGAAGCAGAACATGGGCTGAAATGCAAGTCTAGAAATCATTGAGCTGTGGGAACCACGATGGTAGGAGGAGGCAGTACAGCATGGAGCCAACAGCCAAGGGCTGTGGTTTCCAGGCTTTGCTCCAGCATGGCTAAGTGCTGCTAGACCCTGGGCAAGTTTTTCACGTCCTTTTAGCTCATGTTTCTCCTTCTGCAAAACTGGAAAAATACTTCCAAGAGGTCCTGCCACGCTGACCACGTGCCTTGAGCTACTGGGAGGGACAGTGCTGTAGTAATGTGAAACAGCTTTCAAAAGGAGGAGATGAACATCTCTAAAAGACTTGCTATTGAGGAAAGCTTTGATTTAAGGGGATTTATGGGAAAGAACCATAGTACTTTTAATGGAACCATGTATTTAAAAATAAAAATATTTCAAAATTATATTAATCATTTTCCTCCTGAACAAAACCGACAGGCCTAGAATCTAGTTTTAGTAGACCAAACATAAGAAAATCCAACAAAAAATTCAGAACAACTTTAAAATTGAAGCTTTTTTAATTTAGAAAAAAACCCAAAAAACACTTCACTTTTAAGGCACTAATCTACAAAGGATAGCTTTGCTTTTCGCTATAGAAGCAATGTTGCTGAAGTACTACAGAGCACAGAGCAGTGAGTGTCCTAAAGTCATTCTTCTAAGGTCCTCTTGAGAAGTAGATCCAGTTAGAAGAGAAACTCTGCCCTTGGTACACAGTGTAACCTTTAGGACTAAGGCCTCTTTTTTCAAGGCTGCCCATTTAGCCTCAGATTAAAGGCCACCAGGGGAGGAGCACAAACTCCAGACATCTTCCTGAAATTTCGGCATTAACGTCTAGGCTTTCGCTGCCACCACACCAGTGAAACAGAGATAGCTGTACCTCAGAACAGCTGAAGAAGGTCAGACCAACATCCTGCTGAGCCCCAAAACGTTACCTGGTGGGCCAAGGAAGGAACACAGGAGTGGGACAATCACACAAGGCTTCTCCCACATTAGACTCCTTTTCCAGACCCTTTTCCAAAACTCCTCTGCTCCCTGGAGCTCACCTAAATGTCAGCATACACAATATCCTACAATAAGGCCATCTACAGTTTAACAACTTGTTTCATGACAAGTCATCTTGTTTTATTAACTTTGGACATTCTGGCTTCATTTGATGCCCCTCATGGCATTGAATGTATGAGGGACCTTGTTAAAAATCTTTGGAAAAAATTAACTACAGCGCTTCAGAGTTATTCTTTCCTCAATTAGAGTTTTGTCTAATTATACCAACATCACCATAACAAAGCGAGGATCTGGTTGAAATCAATGGAAAATTCTCTGTGAAATCTCTTTTGAACAGCAGGAACAGGTCAGACCAGGGCTTTGTTTCCATAAGCAGAGCTTTTATACAGGTGCTTTAGCATGTGGAATGGCAAATACAGTGGGGAAAAGTGTCTGGGAAGTCATTCTTCAGCTGCACAGTGTGCAAGAGGGGTATCTCCTCCTGGAGACTCATTTTACTGTCTGAGTCAAAGCCCCTTTATATGTATTTTATACAGGAATTGATTGGTATTTAATTAACCTACACTTTATGCCATAGTCAATCTTTAATTAAATGCATCCTTAAGCATAGAATTTAGAGCATTACCAGAATGACTTTAAGTGCAGAAAGCGTTTTTATGTTTTCCTCATAAACGAGAAACAAGGAACAAAGTAAATAGCTGCTCGAAAGAAAGTCTCCTCAGTCGAACGCAAAACTGTTTACAGGGAGCCATCCACCTACAGGAGACATCTGAACATTTCCCGTTGGGTATGGGTATTTATGGAGAGTGAACCTAAAGCAGGAGCAAGGCTTTGAAGGAAGGAGACCCTTTAGCTCCCATGAGCTCTTTGAAGCCTCAAAGCCTTGTGCAGCCTTTGAAAAACAAATTCAAGAAAAAAAAGAAATAAAAAAAAGTATTACAAAAAATTATCTAATGTAAACTGCAGTGATTAATTTTAATAACTTAGGTAACTAAATGTTGTTTAAACAATACCTAGTAATGAAAAGAACATCTTCGTGTCATGGTTTTAGCTGGGATAGTTGATTTTCTTCACTGTAGCTAGCATAGTGCTGTGTTTTAGACTTGGTATGTAAATAATGTTGATAACACCCTGGTGTTTTAGTTGTTGCTGGGTAGTGTTTACACTAGTCAAGGACTTTCTAGCTTCCCATGCTCTGCCAGATGCACAAGAAGCCGGGAGGGGAGGGGATACAACCAGGAGAGCTGATTCGAATTGGCCAGAGGGTATTCCATATCATGTGACGTCATGCCCAGTATATTAACTGGGGGGAATTGGCTGGGGCAGGCAGCGATCGCGGCTCGGGGACCAGCAGCGTCGGTCGGCGGGTGGTGAGCGGTTGCAGCACTTGTTGTTCAGTTTTGGTTTTGTTTTTTTTTCTTTCCCTCTCCTTCTAGTGTTTCATATCTCTCTCGCTCATTATTTTCCTTTTCATTATATTAGTATTATTGCTGTTTTATTCTAATTATTAAACTGTTCTTATCTCAACCCACGAGTTTTCTTACTTTGGCCCTTCCGATTCTCTCCCCCATCCCACAAGGGTGGGGGAGTGAGCGAGCGGCTGTGTGGTGCTTAGTTGCTGACCGGGGCTAAACCACAACACTTCGTTATTTTATAATTTGCAACAAAAGCCTCTTTCCATGCAAGCCTGCATCTGTTTTCTTTGCAAAATTCTGAGCCTTCTTATACAAAAATGCTGAACACGACAAAGTTTAGAGTCAACTTATTTTCCATTGCCTTGTAGTACTCATCCTCCTCTGTTTACCTTAACTTTAGACCCTAAATACAAGCAAGCATAATATTTGCTACAAATGTAAACATGCAACTACTTGTCCGTACCTTTGCCTTCCTGAACATCAGTCCATCCCTCGCTGTGGCTTAGCTCTGTCACTCAGCAGCAGTGCTCTGCAGAAGCTCGGAAGTCGCCCTCCAGCCCCATCGCGTCTTGCTCAGAGCATCATGCTGAGCACCAGCACCGCAGGCAGGCAGGAGGCAGCTCAGCTCTTCAAAGCTGGAGATCACGTGCCATAGGGGACAGGCAAGTGCCCTACCACCCTGAGTTGGTATCTGCTCAGCATCTTCTTGGCAAGCTTGGGAGATCCCTGCATATGATATAGTCTCCTCTTGTGATTGACTCCAGTTTCCTTTTAATGTTATAGCAAGATGACATCCAGATGCTTTGACTCTCCAAGATGATATCAGGAGTAGGAGCAGCCTGGCAGCTCTCAGGATTGTATCACAAGCCTCCTGTTGTTGGCTTGTTCTCCAAAAGCTCCCATTCTCATTGTGATGGGAAGAATATCCTTCCTGTTGAAGACCAGAAGACCCAGCTAGCCTGGACTGTGAAGTCACCATGCTCCCAAGAGGGAAAGCCACCTCGTACTGGAGTGGAGCCCGACCCCTTCTTGGGGAGGACGTGCTGACCCATTGGGCAGAGGCCTTGGAGGGAGAGCTCCCACCTCCGTCCCTGCATGTGAAGGAGGAGAGTGGAGCTGCCAGAGCTCCTCTGTCCCCTCGTCCTCTTTTCTTGCCCAAGATCTGATCTTTCCCTCCAAGGGCCTGTTGATTCCTATAGACAGAGGGTTGAGATGCTGGTGGGCTCAGGTGTATTTGTGCACAGACTTCCTACCTTCATTTGTTTTAAACATAACCAATTTGTCTATTCTTATTAAAAAGATACAAGTTTGTGAGCAGAGTAACCCTGTTTTCTCTGCAAAGCAATGATTCCATAGTTATTATCACTGAATGCCCATGACTGAGTATTTTTGCATTTATAAACTGCTGGCTATCCACGAATTACGAAGCGTGGCAGGCTGCTGCGCGGCTATGGATGCGGGCAAACCCGGGGGGGCAGGAGGCAGCGGAAGGGGTCCCCCCATGTCTGGTCAGTGTCCCAACCCCAGCAGCCTCCGTAGCTGCTTCCCCGACCTGCAGGGACCACGAAAGCAGTCCCTTATGCTCAACCCTTTGTAGCTGAGGGAGACACTCATCCCAGAGCACCCCACCACCTGCCCACGACAGGCCATGAGTTGTCTGAGGATTAAAGTGAGGAAGATGATCTGGAAAATTCATTCTGTGTGTGAAAACAATGGTAATCAATTTTAATAAATTTTGAACAAGTGATCAAATGAATGATTTACAGACTTGGGCAAGCAGACAGGGACACAAACAGGACAAAAAACCACAGGAAAAGCCATTATTTAAATCTATGTTGTTAATAAAATTTACAGTTATTCAGATGCAGCCATTTTCCAAATCTCGTTTACTTTTCAGCATGAATGTTGCTCATTGCACTGTACAATGAAAATAAATGAGCTAATCTGCCTGGGCTGCAGCGACAGGGTCCAAGGTTTTGAGGATTATCATTTAAATATTTCTTCCCCTACAGCTTTTGTTTTCCAAATATAATCACCTCTTACAATAAATCACATCTAAAGAGAAATTTTTGCAGCTGTATCTGGGCTACATATGACCACCTGATTTAGGGAGTTTGACATTAGAAGAATGGTTGCCACTAGTACGTATGTACGTAAGTGTATTTTTTGTGTTGTTCTGACCTGCATCAGTTGGGCCAAGCCCATCCGAAGTTGATGCTGTGAACACTTTGGGGGCGCAGCTGGGAGGGGAGAGGAAGGGGGTTATGGCAAGAGGCAGCTGGGAGGTTTTGGTCGGATACAGCTGCTCCCGAGCCCTCCAGGGAACCCAGCCAGGCCGTTCATCCCCCGAAAGCCTCATCAGTTCAATACATCTCAGCGCTGTCACCGAGAAGTGACAGTGTCACAGAGAAGTGTTAATTTTTTAAAGAACTTAAAAAAACCAACCCAACCAAAACCACAACCCCCCCAAAAAACCCAAAACAAAAAACCCACCCAACCACCTGACCTGCAGACTCATGGCCTATAGGTACAAAAAAAAAATAAAAACAAAAAACCAAAAAAAAAAAAAACCCCAGCGAAAAAGACTGAAGAGACCTATTACAGTGTCATAACCATCACTGGATCAGTCTTGGTAACTAGATATGTCTAGGCTCAAAACATCACTTCAAAATGAAGCATCACATTTTTCAGTTAAAGGAAGTGTCAAAGAAAGTATATCTTTTTTTTTTTCATTTTTTTTTCCCCATCTGGAGCATAAAATAATTTACTTCCTTTAATGCCAATAACTCATTCTACCTAAAAGTTTTCCACCTCTGAGGCAAAGATGCAATAAAACCTGCACACAAGGTACCTGCCCACTGAACGATGCAGCTGCTGGCGCAGGACTCCGCGGTCAGCCGGTGCTCACAGGGTCCAACGTGAACCATGGCTCGTACAGGTGTTAAAGCCCTAGTGCATTTGGAGAATATCCAGAAATTGGCTAGAGTACATCTCTAAAAAGCCAGAAAAGTGAAGTATCATGTCATAAACCCAATGCTTTCTCATTTAATGTTGCAATAACGTTGCATGTGCCAATTATACTGCTCTCGGTTTCAAGTCTGCTCGCAGGATTGAGGTCTGTTGGCCAAGGTACAACATCTGTAAGTGATGGAGACTCCAGAACACTAAGCAACAGCAAGAAATAGCTTTCCTTACTCTTTTAAGAGTGCTTAGAGTTCAAAGTTTTTACCCAGGAAATTAAATTTGGTTTTTATACCAGGTAAAGTAAGAAAATAGTTATGTTCACATGCTGTGTTTATACTTTCAAGAAATTATCTATACTAGAAAGTAAACAGTTAATATTTACACACAGCAATATTACTATACTTCCCTTAACAAAGAAGGAGAATGGAGACTTCCCTCCCTATTTCTTATTAAAGACCAAAATAATGTTAATGGCCTTTGGCCAGGTTAAAAAAAATTTCCAGTATGGTAACTTATAGATGGAAATGTGGAGAAGTTTCAGGAGAAGTTGGATTTGTTTTCTTCCATCTGAGGCTGTGTACTTATCAGCTAGGACCTTGCTAATGTTTCATTAAACAAACTGAAGTATGAGAAAGTTTTCAACATAGATCTATTAAAAAAAAAAACCGAAACACCAGAAAACAACCCTAAGGCTTTTGATCTCAAGAGCTAAGTCAAAGTACATTCCTCCCCACCCCGATATGTTGAAGAAATTTATGAAACTTTCACAGAAGACGAAACCCTGGATGAAGTAGTAATGGAAGATGAAAGCACAAAGAAGGAACCAGACTTCCCAGATGCAGGCAGTAATTCCCTTCCCACAGCCAAGAGTGATTCTTCTGAAGAGCTAACCACACAAGAGGAAATGACAGATAAAAAAAACATGTAATACATTAAAACTAACTTATGATAGCCTGACAAAACACATAAGAAAGAGAGAATCATAACTTTCTTAGAGACCAGACCAATTCTGTTGCAAAGCTCTCTGTGAAATCACTAACGGTTTAGACCCTGTAAGACAGAATATGTTCTGCACATACATTATAAAATTACCTGTATAAAATATCACCTCCCTTCCCTGCTTCATTAAAACCCCCCCCCTTTTTTTTTTACATTTACCTGATATAAAACAAATCCCAGCAATCTCTCCCACTGCGCTGCAATACCTTGGGTAACTCACTCAAAACCCACCACAGTTAAAGCAGAAGCCACTGAGTTTACTTTAGCAGCAATGCTGATGGTTTATATAAACTGAGGCTTTTTCCGCAGCAATGACTTAAGTTTCATTTGGGATTTTTCTGGAGCTTTTAAGCTTTTGAATCTGTTCTCTGCAGTGCTGCACTGAAATTTCTCTAATAAACAGCATAATATGTCTCTCAAATTGAGACATATTTTATAAAGTTATATTCAAAACATAACGGTAAAAGAAACACAGAAATTTCCTCTCTTGGAACTTTTGCTCTTTTCTAGACCAAGATTCAATTTTTGGGGAGTTACCACCAAAGTCACTGATCAAGACCAACCTCCTCTTTCCAAAACCCACACGTCCCAAGACATCATACAAGACATTGGCAAGACATCATCCCCTTTCCACTAACGAATGGGTAAGCAGCTGACCTACACCTTGTGTACTTGTGTAGAGGAACAGTGTTTTTCTTAATTTGTTTTGTTTTCCTCTAAAGCTGATCATGACTTGCATTGCACTAGAGAACAGTCAATAGAAGGACTGTAAGTAAAATGTAAGCAAAGTTTTAAAATTACAGATTCCTTCATCATGGAGAAGGCAATGTCTTCAGAAAAGTCATCTCCATTCCCATCTCTCAAATAATCACTGAAAATTTAGCCTGGAAAATCACTAATGGAAATCCAGATCTTCCATTCTAGTCTAAGAAACACCAAAGATGCATTTTTCAGGTCTATAACACAAGTGATACTATGTGCAAGACAACATATTTCAATGTAAATACATAGAAATAACTTTTCGCTTTTCCTGTAACGTACTTGGCATTGAACACATAAGTGGTCCTAAACAGAAAGATCTCAGCCAACCAAAAATTCTGTTTGATTGTTCAAAAAAGAAAGAGAAAAGGGTGGACAATATTGTACTGGAAATTTTGAAGATGTTTGTAAAATGTCTCCAAAGGTGGCTAAGGAGTCGGGGGGGGGGGCGGGGACACGACAGAATAGCTGACTGTCTGCAGACCCATTTCCCACCCCACTGGCTTTGAGCTGTAGGAGAATGGAGGTTCCCATCGCATCCAACATACAAACTCAGGGTGCTGCTGAAATGCTCCCCCTACCAACAGGCAACTGAGGTTTTGATCCGAGTCTCATTAGGCTCATCATCATTTCTGACATATTTAGAGTCTGTGCTTTTGTCGTTGCAGTAAACATTTAGCAACTGCCAAATACCTGATCACCACCGGTGAAGAGACACCCATTAAATTGTCTTGAGGCGCATACCTCCTCAGTCACCATCCTCTTTAAATGGAAATAGAGTACTAAGCACCTCCTGGATACCATTGCGGTCCCATAATACACACTCATTTCTGGGTATGGTTTGCTATTTTCTTTGACAGAAGGAAAATAATCGTTCAAGTTTTAAACCCATGACAGCTCAACTTTCAATATCTTATTATACCCCATAATAGACTTTTTCCCCCCCCGAAATCTGAAGATCTTTCTAGGAGAACGTGATGAAATAGAAGACCAGGAAGCAAAAGCGCAAGTCCTGGAAAACACCCGTAAGAGCAAGTCTGCGCAAAAACATTTGGTGGATGTTGGTGGGATGCTCCTTCCTCCTGCACCAGCTCCAGGCCTGTTCTTCAGTAGAGAAGAAATAAAACTTGCCAAGTGCAATAGGCTTACAGGCTGAGTGGCAACAGCAAGGAGAAAAACATCAGCTTCACCCTGCTCTATTTCCCTAGTGCTCTGTCCCAGAAAAACCACCCGCTGGGAAATTCTGATCAGACGCCATTTAATTCAAACATAAAGAGCCTGAATAAATGAAATTATCTGCCTTTGTGAAGGATTTTGTCAAGCTATGGGTGTCAAGTGCTAACCATATGCGATTTGGTACAAGGTACGTAAGATTTGGATACAATCCCTGACAAACAGCGCAGGTAACCAGCAGGTGATCTCATCCAGCTTGATAACTGTTTGGAAGACGTTCCTCCCTCTGTGGATTAGAGCTACTTGACTAACAGAAGCTCTAATTTGTGCTCTGTATGGGGACAAAAGTCCAACCAGGCAAAATATCAAAAGAAGTGAGATAAAGATTTTGAAAGAAGATACAGTTGAGAGGAACTTGCCGAAACAAGCTTAGCTGGTGTTGAAATCTTCCCTCCCAGATGGCTACTCAGGGAGGAGTCCCCACGACCCTCAGTGGGTTTCCATACACAATACCCACTTCAGGGTGTTCAGTATTCTAGTCTACGAGTAACACTTGTCTTACTAAAAGTTGCAAAAAATTATTTTCCTTTACTCCTATGATTTGCACACAAGGAAGCAGAAGCTGCTAATTTTTTTCCATATACTATTAATTTCAACCTGCTACCATACCTTAAGGAGAAGATTGCTTTTTCCTCATAAAATCCAGTCCAACACTAAGACAGTGTCTTCTGTAGCCGCCTGGTCCAGAGACGAGCAAATCTGACCAAGCAGGAGTCTTTGATTAAAAACCCCACTCTGTTCCCATCACATAATATTTTCAAACAAAATAAAGATGGCTCAGCTAATTTTTCCTCTGAATGCTGCCTTACGTAGAGGTCGAGAGTCACAGTGCAGGTTTTGAGTCATTATTTGTCAATTTACTAATACCGATATAATGATTTAGGAGGAATTAACATTATGGATTATTTACACAAGTAAATTAATGTTCTTGCCTACAAACCCAAACAAGGCAATTTCTAACTAGGCCTAGTCATTTCTGGAAAAAAAAAATAATCACATTATCTCACACAGGAAAGAATCTCCTCTATACAGCAGTGTATTTCCTCCATTTTTATACAGATTTTCTTAAAAATACATTTCTCAGGCATCCCACGGGCAACTGTTCAATGCTTTCCCTGGCTGCAGCCTCGCATACAAATCAAATCAGTCCCAGCACACACTATGCCTGAGCAGACCTGCTTGGTATGCGGGGTTTTAGCACCACGCCATGACTAGTACAAGTCCAACTAATGCCCGCCTCTCCGTCAGTCATTTCCAGCAATAAACCACAAATATTTATTAATAGGTAGAAACTTAAAGACTGGCATTAGGTCATGATCAAGCAAGACACCTATCTTCTCACATCATCCATTCTCCATATTAATGTAATATGGATAAATGAACTTTGCACATTAATCTTAACGTATTAATAAAATATTATATTCTGGAAGAACTTATTTTAATGCAGTTTTGACTTTCAATTGTTCCACTGCTCGTGAAAGACTTGCATCTCCTAATTCACAGTATTTAAAGAGCTGTGATGCCCAAGCACCACATGCGGCGTTCACACAGCAAACAGCAGATGCAGAAACGGGACAGGATCCCTGGCAGGATTCCTGCTCTCTTTATGACATCATCTGCCGGGGCAACTGCGTGATGTAAGCAAAGCAGAAGATGGCCACGAGAGGAGAGTAAGTGTTTGTGGACACTGACTGAGTGAGTGGGGAAATGTGCTTGACAGGGAAGAGCGTAGCAGCATCGAAAACAGCTTATGATGTGTGGTTTTGATATGTTGTCCTGCTTTAAAAAGAAAAAGGGGTGGGGGGGGGGACAGGTTTTGGACAAAACAGCAATCATTGAGTATTGTAAATGACAAGCAGGAATCTTGTTTACTGGAAATATATGCTACACACTAATATTAGCCCACAGTTCAATCTTTTTTTTTTCTATACGAGTCAAGAATAGGGGAAAGAAGGGGAGATAAGCAAAAGGGGGTAATACCCAGCTCAAATAACTCTGTCTGCAGCGGGAAGAATCGCCATTTTTGGACCAGTGTAGGATCACAGGTTATCAGAAGTAAACTAAGATATACTTATGTTTTGCACTAACCCCAGAGTTTAACCTGATCAAAAACAAGCAACGATGCTCATCGGCAAGATCCTGTCTCCATTAGCAGAGAAATGCCTTTGGGGCCGGTGGCCACATGTTTTGGTTGAGCTGGGACCTGGGGATTTTTCTCTGCAGACTAGTGCATATCACTCCCCGAATGGGAGGCCACCAAACCAAGATCTCATATAGAGAATTTTTCACGCTGTTTTTCTTCCAGTATTGAAAAGTATATTTGTGTTGCTTCTAGAAAACTAATTCTAGGCAGAGCTCACCTCACCTAAATTAAAAATAAAATAGGTGCATTGAATATTTTCCTTGTAATATCACAAAAGTTCAGATGCCCCAACCGACTTCCATATTTTATTTCAAAGGAAAAAAGAAAACCTACGTATCCTGGCAGATCTGCACTAAAATCTAGCCTCACTGTAGCTCCATATTGAGGATTTTTTCCTTGGAAAGCATCTCAAGTACAACCATTTCTTTTCAAAACGTTGACAAACATTTCTATGGCTCCTGACTTACAGTGGTGGAAGGTCACCAGCTCAGTTCACACTATTTGGGTCTCTTTCCCATAGATTAAAGTTCTCACTGAGCAACTCAGCTCAGAGACAATGATCCATCAAGAGACTCATGGCTTTCCTAGAAAATAAAGTCTGTCTAAATCATTTAAGCAGGATAACGCCTTCTTCCTTCATGGAAAAAAGTGTCTTTCACAGCCTGTCTTATCTTTGTTATGAAAAAAAAAATGCCTTTCATTCAAGTTGCAGTACAATGATCTCGTCCTACCAGTACTAGACATTCCCTCTCTCTGAGCCCATGTCTCCTAGCATTGGGTCTCCAGCATGAATAATTGCTCTGCACAGGCCTGGCAATGGGCAGAGTGCAGGTTTTCTTGACATCTCTACAACAAAGTCAGGCTTCACCCCGGCTGGCTCGGTTCCCTCCTGGCGGGTGGGTGAGCTCAACTCAGGAAATGGTGTGTTGCAAGGGTAGGTATTAAGTGAGCAGAGATTTGCAATGCGGTAGCACACGATCCTACAGCAAGCATTTCTGCCAGGATCCCTCTATCAATCAGTGGCGAAGATGTGACATGGGACTTCAAAATACCCTCAGCTGCCCAACATCTGGGCATCCTCTGTCTGACCTGTGGCCATCTCCATATGCTGGTAATAACTTAGGGTGCGTGGACCAGACTCACTGGCTGTCACTCTCTGTGGCTGCATCGGTCTCTTCTTCAGTCCCTAAAATGATCTCATGTGTTCAGCTTTATGTCCTTCCTCCAAGATTAGCTACAAAAAGAAGCCTTTTTTAGCAGAGCTTATAAAAGGAGGATGAAAATAGTTGGTTAAAGGTAAAAAGTAATAACAACAAAATTTTAGGGCAGTTATAATGGATTCACATTATTCCTGATATACTTACGATACAACCCAGGCAGAAAGGTTCACACTTTTAAAACATCAGGTAATGCAACTACCAAGAGGGGCGTGCAGGATCCTTGGTGTTTTGACATTTGAAATCTTTAAACTGAAGAGAAGCTATATGTAAGTGTCAGCCTTAGTTCAACAATAACTCAGCACTTGCCATACCAAACACTACTGAACTCACCATCACCTTTATGATCAATCATCCCTCTGGCCTTAAAGCACATCATATGAGAGTACTACAGTATCAAGGCACTAAAAAAAAAACCCAAACAAAAACCCAAACAAGCAAAAACATCTCCCCAAAAAAGAATAAACAAAAAACCAAACCCAAAACACACCCAAGAGCTTTCCCCCAGTAAACCAGCAGCCTACGTGCCATCACAGCAAGCTTCAGGACAGTCTTTTTTTCAGGGCCAGATTGCAGCAAAACAAAAACTTTCTGCTTGCTTAAAACAAACCTCCCAGATGAGCATCTGGCTCTGCTCATGTTCTCAGTCTCTGTAATATACTCAGTTGTTTGCTTTGTTTTCATGATCTTTAGGATTAAGTTATTACATTTCCAGATATTTCCCCATAGGCATTTTCTTAAATAGCTCACGTTGAAATAGTAATAATCCTTTAGATGGTCCAGCTGATTGTTCACCTTATTTCTTTTCACTAGGGTAGGTCTGTAAATTAGATCTCTCTTCTCCAAAGTTTTCTTGGATGAATGGTTTCATTAATAAGAAAAGAAACAAAAATCAATTTAAGCATTCAAGGCTCCAAAGAAAAATAATTTCAAAGTAAAAAGAATTTAGTAAATTTCAAAGCCCAGAGAAAAAAAAAGGACTTTATCTCTTTTCTATAAATCCTAGCTTAAAAAATAAGGGAAAAAAAGTAGAGCAGGTTAAAGAAACTTGCCAAGAAACACAAAATATCACAGATAGATGTACTGATTTTCTAACGTTTCTTTCCTGATGTCTTTTTATGATAACTTTATCTTCTAAGCATTAAGAAATTTTGTTTGATGTTTATTTTAAATTTCCCTTTCTAGTTTCACCCAAGCACTAAATCGCATACGAGTTTTTATCTTTGCATCCTATATAATACTTCTCTCCCTGTGATGCTCACACCTTTGGAAAACAGTTAGCAGGGACACCTTTGTCAGATCTCTACCTGGTTGAGCATCTACATTTCTGGTTCTCAAAGCTTTTGTGTCTTCTGCTGAGAAGGAATGGTGGCTGTAAGGTGTAAAATCAACCTCTGCTAAGAGATAACCCCTTGTAGAAGAGATGCTGGGATGTACATGCACGTGTGTGCATTTCTGCACACTCAGGAAAGGAAAATTCAGAAGGAATTTGTGTTTTATTGATGCCACTGATGAGCAGGACCTTCCTGTAAGAAGATCTGCAAGCAAACACTTTTGCCGAATAGTCTACGAAGTGTCACTGGCAGCAAATCATCCTATTCTTAGCTCCATATGATTTGTAAGGACATGTGAAGGCATATGCGAGGGCATAAATCATTTACAGTACACAATTGATTCATGTGAAATTTAAGTTAGTTCACTCTGAACTCCAAACAATTACCACTGTGCTGATTTTATGAAATGTCTCTTCCCTTGGGAAGAAAGCATCTAAATCAAGCTCGGTTTCAAGCCACAAAAATTAATGATAGGTATTCTCATCTCAACACGCAGGAAGCTGTGCACATAAATCCCTACGTCAAGATGGGGCTCATATAATTTTAAGCATCACACAAGCCCCAGATTCAAGGTTTAAATTAAATGCTCACCTAAACGAGGAAAACCTCTCCCTTCTTACAATTAGTTTTTTCACTTAAATAAAAGCAAGCACATCAAAATGGTAAGAAAAATATGGGCTTATGAAATCACACGTTCCTGACGTCATACTATTCCAGGAAAAGTTTAGTTACACCAATTTTAAATAGAGTAAACTGCTGTTCATCCAGCTAGCTGTATTTCAGAGCAAGGCTGTGTCCGTTTCTGTGTCACCGCCTTATCTGCGAGATATGGCAAATGGGCTGGGGACTCATAGAAGAAGAGTGTCAAAAAAAAAAGCAACGACATGCCAGCAACGTCAGCCACCAATGCAGGACGATGGAGTAAGGTGGGGTGATGGAGCATACCACCCCTCGGCAGCAAGTTTCCCAGAAGTGAGGTAACCCCAAAAGGCAAAGCAGGATGAGTGTGGGCATGCAGGCTGACCTGTCCTCACCCGAAGGAGGAGGAATCAGGTGTCTTCTCCTAGGTTACAGCTTTCTCCAGACCATAAACCACTAACACAAAGACCAACTGCACGATGGAAAGCCTCTTCAGCTCTGGACTGAGCTCTGTTGGGGCTGTACCCTGGGTATTGCTATCACAGATTGAATGGAATAGGGTTTGCAGCAGGAGAGGGTGACAGCTTAGCTGATACTTAACCAAAAATGTAATTTGACGTCAACAAAGTATGTTTAAGGGTTGTTATATTTGTTTTTAAAGGTATGCATGTATTAATCATTATTGATACACGACTTGCTACATGTTTAGAGCACATTAAAAAGTTTGTAGAATAAACATTTTGTTCCTCATAGACTTCAAAAGCTACAAGAAAATTTTCATCACCCAAATATGTCTAGATCTGAGTGTCATGTGCAAGTTAAAACTTCTTTTGTTTATGCTTGTCTCTACCTTCTAATTTTCAGATATTGCAAGTTTTCACTTAACACGACAGCCAGGAATGAATTTTTCTCTAGCGTTTCTGAAGCCGTGCCGGCCAGGGACAAAGCCCCGATTAAAGCCTTCAGACTTACATGTCTGTAAAGTTACCATGAGTATTTAAAAGGGTCACTGTACTTCCCTGATTTAAAATCCAGCTCAAAACACATGGGCCTCCCAGGACAGCGGGGAAGGAGGCAGGTCCTCATGCCCTGCACAAACGGGAGAGGTTGTTGGTCAATAGGAGCACCCTGGGGATGTTTAATAACAAGAAGTAAATTATTTTCCAGAACCAGGATCATCCCGAGACCCCAGATGGTCAAACCGCCTCCGCCACACCAGCGTTTCCATCCCAGGGGCTGCCTCGACGGGGGCACGTTGGTACCAGCCACCCCCTCCAGCCACCCGTGGTCAGCACGAGGTGGCCATTGGCACCGAGCCCATGGCCATCCCAGCCCAGCCAACAGCACCCGCTGGTTTTCATCTTTAAGCAAAAAAAGCCACCTCCTGCTCTGGCCACTGCAATAGCCACTGCTTCAGCACCGCGGCTGACAGCTGCTGATGCCGGATCTCTTCCCACACCCACCCCGGTCACCTCTCAGGCTGCTGCGGAGGCAAATCCTTGGTTTTTTTTCAGAATAAAAGGAGCAATCCAGGGCATACGCAGCTGGCATCCCCCCTGGCTGCGGCTCCTTTGCTCCGGCTGCACAGCAAAGCCCATGCAGGGAAAATCATCAGCAATGCTCAAAAAACCCACCCCTGCTCCCCTCACCTTCGGTCCCCTCCCGGCTCCCCGCTGTGACCCCCGAGGAAAGCTGGGGAATGACAGGAGCCAGCATTTCACCTCCCTGCCTGGAAATCATCTCACTGAAGGAAGGATACACCATCATGATCTTTCCCAGGTTAAAGCAGAGTTGCCAGCCCGGAGCCAGGATCCGTGCGAGAGCCGGGGCTCAGCCCACACCGGGCGCTGCCAGGAGGGACCGTGCCAAAACGCCAGGCACCCACAGGGGCACAGCCATGGGCCGCCAGGCAGGGGGCAGAGCACCCAGGTCTGCACCCTTGGTAAGGCAGCTTCTGACTATGGGATTTGATTGAAAGGGTGAAATTAAACTTGTCTTTCTCTGCCGGTGACCCTCACCGATGACGGCGATACCCAGGCGGGAGGGGGCCCAGGCACCCACCATGGTGCATCCCCCGACCAATTTCCCCAGGGGACAGCATCCGAGGGAACCCCAGATGTCGGTGCTGGCCGAACACTGCTCATCCCCTCCTCCCGAGCACCATCCTGAAGCAAAACGCCCCTTCTCGCTTATTTATACAGGGAACGGAGAAGCTGGTTTAACTGATAGATCTGCAGTTCTGGGGTTTGCCGTGCGGTCGGTGGGTACAGAGGGTGTCCTGGAATTGCGGGAGGGGGGTTCCAGCACCAGCAAGGCTTAATACGAAGAATATAATCTGTAAAGAAGAGCTTGAAATCATGGATATGTGGTTGACATCTCTTGTTTTACAGCCTGGAGCCAAATGGGTCCAAAAATTCCTGTAGAGTGGAACCTTCCCCAGCACCATCGGCACCACCCTGAGGATAGCACGGAACCATGCAGCATCTCTTCCCCAGCACCGGGGAGAAGTTTCCCAAAAAGTATACTTCTGCTTCAAAGCTACTTTCCAGAGCTGCTTTTCAATATGAAAAAAATTACCTTTTTGTCAGGGGGGGGAAAAAAAGGTAACTGTGTCCCAGCTGGAAACAGGCATCACAACAAGGATATTTCAGAGTTCAGTGGGAAGCTTGCCTGACTCAAGCCAAAATACACCACAGACAAAGTCAGCCCTGAAGTGTGCGATATCCTATAGCACAGTTTTCCCAACGGCAGCACGAGGAAACAACGCAGAGGGAGCACTGTTTGTCAAAATCGAGACTGTGAGAATTATGTTACAGGAAATGTTTTGCCAAATGCTAACAGATAGGCTCAGGAGCATCCCAGATCCAGCCAAACACTGGGAACTGTATCAGGTAACTACTGCAGAGCAAGCGCTGCTCGTTAAATCCAACCTTACCACTCAGTCCCAGCTCGCCCCCTGTAGAAGAGGACCTGCAAAAAGCAGAAGCGGATCAGGCAGCAAATACCGGTACGAGTCACTCAAAAGGCACCCGAATTATTACAGGTCACATAATTTAAAAGGTAGATTAGGGTGTCTGACACCTGATAACCTACACCCTCACCTAAGTCACTTTTCTTACTTGCTCCTGGGCATTAAACCACAGTTTCCTTACGTCCCTGAACAGCCCCTTGTACAAACACACCCTATTTATCACAGCCAGTCCTCGAATCGTCAGTCTGTTACACAGCCTACCCCAGCAACCCACCCAGATATCTCAGCTAGAACAAATCTATTTTCCTGTTTTTTTTTTTAAAAAAAAAGGATGCTTATTATAATTTTTTATTAATTCTGCTACATTTTTTTTCCAGTCTCATCGCTAGCATCATTTCATCAGCTCTTTTTCTGACAACACTGAACCGGGGCAGCACGCAGGGGATGCAGGGGATGCTCATGATGAAGCAGGGCTTAAGACCGCCCAGCACCACGAGCTGGTGCCTCCCCACCCCAGCCATGTCACAGCAAAGGGAAAACAATTTGTGATTTAGTAAGTTAATCAAAACTTCAATTGATCCACTTTGTATTTTCTTTCTCTTTACTTTTCAACAATTTAGGGCAATTTTTTTAATTAAATACAAAAGCCTTTCCACGTTTCAGAAAATTAATCACTTTTGGCATTTATTAGTTATTCATTTCTGTTTAAAACACGTTTTATAATTCATTAAAGTACCTCAAAAATTAAATTCTTAACAGCCCTAGGCCCAAAATATGTTTAAGTAAGAAAATTAAGCACAGTAATAAATAGTGAAGAATTCTGAAATATTAATTTGGCCTGTAGCATTTGGAATGTTTATTTGCAATAATTAATTTGAAACCAAGTTTACATTGCCTTTGTCAGTAGTTTGCTGGGAACTTTCAGTTACGTTACTAATTTCCTCAAATTTGCCCTTCTGGTGGCATATTCCATCACTGACAACCATTGCCAGTGCATTTAAATTCATTCTTTCAGCTATTTTCGAGTTTGATCATTTTCCATGAGGCACAGAAAATTAACAAGACCGCTAAAGGATACATTCCCGGTTTGGTGCGAGGGGAATTAGCTAACTGAAGCTGATTATGAACACTAGGTACATTTTCTGCTCCCCCATCCGCACCGCAGAGCCTGAGCAGTGCGATGAAAGCGCTTATTTTAAGACTGGCACAAGCGATAACGTATTTGGTGTCAGAAGTAAGTGTATGTGCCCCACACAGAGGCAGCCTCTGATATAAATAAGTATAAATTAAGCTATAAGAAGTCCCATACACCTAAGAGAAGTCTCAATAACGAGTTATTCTGGTTTCCCTCCCACACCAGCCCTTACAGGACAGGGTGACACAGGGCAAGGGTGTCTCTTCATTGCCCTTCAGCAAACCAGATAGCGTCCTCTTTTTAACTTGGCAAGGCAAGCTCTTAAATAATTTTTATTCCTAAAGTATTGTCTAACTAGCAGGATTTAATGAGAACTTTTCTACTGCAGAATTTGTTCCAGATGCTGAACCTTGCAGTATCATAGTGTATTAAATCAAAATAAATTCCCTAATCAAAATAGTAGATGTGTGCAAAGTTGTATTTATAAACAGACAGGTGTTTAAGTCACTTTTGCTGAAGTAGAGTTCAATAGATTTGAAAAAAAAATCACTAAAACTATACACCCAACCTCTATTTTGATGTCAAAATATCTTCCCTGATCTCAAAAATCTGTGTTTTGCTGATTTTGAGGTTTTTTTGCTCTGGCTGAGAGTTTCCAAGTTTGCCTCTTGCCACTGTTACCAGATCAGAAGCTTTTGTACTTGGTTGCACTGATTTCGCCTGCTAAGGAAGAGCAGATGAAGCATTCAAAGCAGCGAGCTCCCTACCCAAGTGTTGCCCAAACACTTGTACGCGAGGCATCCACGCAGGTCCCGTCCGAGACTCCCATGCCCTCCTCACGCCGCCACGCGGGCTCTGCTGCCATCCTGGCCACACCACGCTTCATCCTTTCTCTTCTTCCATTCCCAGTACTGCTAATATCAGGAAAACCTTGCAGAAGGGCTGTGAAATCTGCGTTCCTGGAGATGCTCGGAAGTGGATCGCTGAGCAGCGCCCAAGCTCCCTGCAGAGCCCTCCGCTGCGGGCAGGCAGCCGCCTGCGCCTGCTTTGCCTCTCTTCAGTCAAGAGTAGCAGAGAGTTGGTTATCGGACGAGGAGGAGCGAAGCCGTTTTGGCACCTGTTTGTGGGATACGAACAGCGGAGCGATCCCGCAACCAGAACAGACAGTTCTCAATAGTGCAGCGGGTTAAAAAAATAATAATAAAAAAAAAGCAAAGGAATTCCAACACCGCCTTCCTTGCTGAGTGTCCCTCAGCCCTAAGCGGCTCCTGAACGTTGTCCTACGGGAGGCAAAGCCCGCTCGGGGGTGTCCGGAGGGCCGCTCCGCCGCCGGTGCGGGGCGGTGCGGGGCCGGTGCGGGGCGCGGGGCGCTGCCTCCATCTCCTGGAGGAAGCGGGGAGCGCAGGCAGCGGCTGCCGCTACCGGAGCGACGAGCCAGCCTGGGAGGGCTCTCCAGGGAGAGCCAAGGGAGGTGTTGCAACCCCACGGTGATCCCGGCAGCTCCCACCGCGCAGGTCCCGGGCGCCCGTGAGCAAGTACGGCGTTAAACACCACCGAAAGCCCTTACAGGCACTGCGACAGGCGCAAGAGAAGCCGAACTCGTCCCCAAGACTCAGCGTGGTTTCGAGGTTGCTGTGTATCTGTAACCTAACCAGCACCAATTTGTCAAGAGAAGAGCAACGGAAGAATTGCACCGTTTTTGTGCAGCTGCCCCCACGCCATGCTTCAACCCCTGCTACAATTGCCGCTTTCTCACCTACAAAACTACTAAACTCAGCCCTAAAGAAGCGAAAGGCAGCACATTACCTGCTTCTAACACCTTGCTGCATGATCAATATTCAGGTTAATTACAAAGAGCTCCAAACAAGCCTTAAGGTGTTCAGCACATCCAGCTGCCGGATTGGCAAAGCACAGTGCCCGTATCTGTGCTCCACAAATGCAGTTCTAATCCCCCCTCAAACGCCTTTAGAAGTAAAAGCAAATATAACCCCCTTAAATTAAGGGGAATCTAGCCATTTGTAGTTGTGAATCCCAGCCATCTCAGCAGAGACCAGGACGGAAACCTGGAGGCCGACAGCCACTAAAGCCAGAAATGCAGCTCTTCAGGAATACGGTGATTTGTGCTATCAAACCTTATTGTTTAGACGCTGAGGACTTGACATTGTAAAAGACCTCTGGCAAAGGAGTTTTCTAATGTGTCTTTCAAGAGGCACGCAGGAAGCCCCGTCCCTTGTTCTTTAAGAGAAATTCCCCAGAAGTTCTGGGCGGAAAATTGTTAAAGAAGAACTAAAATAAATAGTGTTAAATCCATATTTTGGCAGGATGCCCATGCCAACAGACACAGGCTTCCTGCTACATACTAGGGCAAAGCATGTTTGAAGTGGAAGGTGGTACAGCAGCAGCACACACACTGCCCCGCTGCAGCCCCGCTAGAAAGGAAACGTATCACATGCAGCAGTAAATCACAACCTTCCCTTCATAAAGGCAAGGAGCAGTCTGGAAAAGCAGCTCTTCATTCCGGGTTTCTGCTAAGACCGGTGTATCATTTAACTGTGGTCTCAGTCCTTACCTCCTGCTCTCCATCCTCGAGGTCCGTCACCGAACCAGTTATGCTCAAGGAGGAGCATAATCTGTCTCCTCAGGGTCCAGCATGGTAATACACTGTGCTGGTGATGTGAACTTCATCTGGTGACTACCTATGGAAAGCTACTCAGCTGAAGTAAGCATATTTTAAGTATGTTTGAGAGCATTTTATTCACCTTAAAACATTTTCTACACCATAAAAGCACAAAAGACAGACGTGGGAAGGTGCCTCTTACAGTCATAAAGCTTGAGAGATGAATCATGGGGAAAACAGCTTCTGAGAACCAGTGTCTGCAGGAAAGCAAATTGAGCAGGATGTGATTAAAGCACACATTCCATAGTCTCCTCCTTTCTAACACTTGGCTTGTCCCTGTTCTTAGTTTCTGAAAACACGCACTGGTATCTCATGAGTAAGATTGGTTGTTTTTTTAATCTATGCCTTGTCTCTTCTCCCACCAGGAACATCTTCACCAAGCCTACAGGAACTCACTACCTGAGGCTTTAGGGTTTTCAGGGCTTTTTTTGTTGTTGTTTTAAAATTATTTTGAAGTAATCTTTTGTCCGGTTTGGTTATTCTTTCCTACCCACCTTCAATGAAATCGAGGAAATCGCCACCACCTTGGAAACCTTTTTACACATTGCCTCCTATATGCCTTCAGTCACCCACCCCTTCCCAGCTCAAGGCTCAGCTTCAGAGCCCTCCAGCTGCGGGAGGAGACCCCAGGACCGCCGCCACCACCCCTGCTGCTCCACCCAGCCCCGGCCCCACCTTGGGAGCCCCCGGCACAGGAGCCCCCCAGGCACACTGTGGGCTGGCGCTGCCGGGCAGGGGCAAGGCAACAGCTCTCTGCCACAAGGAGCTTGGTCCTCGTTTAGCCCCTACTTTTTCTTTCCTATTTCAGTTACCAATTTGTTAGTGAAAACATTAAAAAAAAAACCACACAAAAAAACCCAGAAAAAAGCCAAACCCATACTGAGGCACTTGATCCTTCCCCAGATTGCTGATGGGTTTGTCTGCGGGCGACCTCCGAGCTCCCTCCTCTGCAGGCGGTGCCTGTGCCAGGCCCAGTCCTCCCAGCAAGGGCTGGCCCTGGGCCGGGCGACTCCACCACCAGGCAGGCCTGAAAGTGCTTTATTGCGTGAGCAAACATCATCTGGGAGCCGATGGACGGACTTCAGGCAGCTGTGGAAAAATCCCTTCTATTTGGAGTGGTAGGGTAACTGAAAACCAAGGTATCTGTAACCCAGTTTGAAGACAAACAGCAACACTAGTTACCAAATACCCCAGAAGTATTTAAGTCCAGATATCACAATTTAACTTCAAGGCTATTATATGGCAAGTATCTCCTATCCTTGTCCCGTGATGGGGATAATTAGCTGCACACTGAGCTGTTCCGTCACTTACCAGCGAGGAGATCAACCAGGTTTGGCTTCGCAGTAAGGGTTCACGCATAGGACACAAGAGTCCAATAATCTGCAGCGATTCATCAGCTTAAATCCGAAGACGAAGCGGTGTCAGGAGGCAGAGCTGTAACACAGCCCCCCAGACCTTGCACGGCAAATGCTGACGCACGGACTGAACTCTGACCAGGTGCGCGGGTCACTTCTTAATGGGATTACTCTCCTTCCTTACCTAAGTGCCTGTACTTCCAAAGGACCAGACCCTTGCAGGAAAATTATTTCCTCTAATATATTAAAGTCAAAGCTGAACAGATACCTGAAAAACATACAGAAGGCAGATGATCCCACCCTAAAGTAATACATCAATCCTATCAGTGAATGTATGTTTTATTGAAAGTGTGGCATGAAACACTTGACTGAGTATAAATTTATAAACAGCTCTTGATGTTTGTGAGATTTTTGGCAAGGTTTACCAAATAATGCAATTGACAGTACATTTAATTTAGGAATGCTTGGTCATTGGTTTTTATATCAATTTAAAAGAAGGAGTCGATGAACTTCCAAATCATAAATGATGGATTTTTGTCAATTATGAAATATTATGAATTTGCAACCTTTTTATTCTAGTACTCAAGGAACTGTCCGCTATTTAAAACTGTACCTTTATCATTATTCACAAAGTTTAACAAAAATAAATACAATTTTGAGGTTGTCTTTGGCATGTCGAATTCAAGGCAATAGTATCTTTTAGCAGCACAGTGCAAAGAAAAACAACATACCATACAATGCACTACCAGATTCAGCCTTACAAGGAGAAGAGAACGTAGTACAATGCAAACTTTAATGTCAATATATACAGAGCTTTAAAGAAAACATTTTTTTTTAAAATTAAATGAAATAAATACAATATGATACAAAATCCACAATATGCTTAGAGAAAGAAATGACAGTTACAATATCTGATAACGGGGACCTTTTGTATAGTTTCATCTTTGAAGTACCTCAGAGAGCATGTAATTCATTGCACACCGTTTTCAATTAATGCCCTTTCGTATATTGAGATTTATAGCCAGTCACGTGCCAGAAGAGTTTTAGCTCTAATCAGAGTATCAGTGCAAGATGCCAAAGTGCTTGGGATATTACGACAATGCAATTACTTAGCAAAGGCTGCTCATAAGCCCAATGCAAAACACACAAAGTAGGAACATTCTGTCCTGCAAAGGAGATCCACCTCGAGCGTCTTTTCAATTCTCACATAAACCCCACCCCCCCAAAACAGGATTCAATGTTCTTCAAACTCGCTACTGGTGATAAGCTACTGCCCAAATCTTAATAATTAAGAGACATAATCAATTAAATATCTTTTAAAGCTTTCAAAGGAAGTTTACTTTCATTACATAAGAAAAGGTCACTGATTATTTTGGGGGGGCACCTGTAATTACATAAGTTAGTACAATACTCAAGTCAGCTTTCACTATCCGCTAAAGGTGGAGGCTTTTTTTTTTAAATTTGTATTCATTCTTCCTTTTCCCACAAGAAAATATAGGCTTATCAACAACAACATAATTTGGGGGAGTAAACATTTAAAAACCACACTGAAGTAGGGACAAACTATTCAGAATGTACTTAACTAGAGGGGGGTTAATGCGGAAGGATGGCACGGTATGAATGACAGCATAGGCGCGTTACCAACAGGAATCAACACATATCCAAGAAAGTTTTTGAATGAACTTTCCAGGAGAAATTTTGAATTTTTTTTAATCATATAGAGCTCCCATAGGATTACATAAGGACTCTATTATCATGGCTTCAGAAAACTTGAAGAACCACCTCCTCCTCCCTTCCCTCCCACTAATATTTGCAAAATTCTAATTCCGGATAGGACTGAAAACGCTTAAGTGCTACAGAAGTACATAAAACCCCATGCTTGCATTGACGTTTTAGCCTCATTTCAGTGATACAAATCAGGATAATTACTACTGTATTGTGTAATTCATTTATCTCAATTCTTACAAGCTATCTCGACTCTTCAATTGTAACATTTGAGGGCAGAGAGCCGAGTAGGGGATGCCGCAATCTGTCACTGCAAACGACCAGTTTCTAAGTATACCGCAAGTCACTTCCAACTGCTGAAGTTTGCTAGAGGTGATTTTAGCTATTGGACATATGAAGATTAGCTTTGGAGAGTGATTTAAACAGGGAAGACAGAATTCAAGCTCAATGGGACTGACTTGGGTGAGGTTTTGGATGCCTTCTCCGCTGCAGGGAGAACATTTAAACCATTCTACAACACAGGCCTCAAACGGACAATACGCTTAGACCACCTACACCTCAGGCTCTTCGTGTGGTCAAAGAGAATTCACTAGCTTTAAGCATAATGGGAAAAAACACACAACATGCTAACAACGGCACTGAGACTACACAAGCCACGAAACAGTGGCTTAAATGAACCCACCTGTGGTAATGCTCTCAGGTACGGGCACTCTGCGTTACGCACCACTGGCTGATGTCGACGCCACTGCACGGTTTTTGGATACATAACAGGAATACAATAGAGTTCCTCGCTTTTTATCAAAAGGATAACTAAAGATAGAAATTGCGATATCCAAGGGGTAAAAGAACAGCAAAACATGTCCTGAGCCTGCTCCAGCTGATGGCTGTGGGAATCTACTCTGTAGTGAGACTGTATCAGGCTCTATGTGCAATGAGAACTGGCGCTTATTTATAATTGCCATTACCAAACATCAGAGTAGAAGCTATTTTGCTGGCAGTAACAGAAGCCATATGCAAAATATTATACCATTTAAGATATTAATTAGTTCTCTGGAAGTTCCTCTAAATACAATATGTATATCTATTCCTTTGTAATTAAAAGCCTTTGTAAAAAAATCTCACTCTTACATTTAAAAAAAAATCAGTAAGATAGTAAAATTGTAACTGGTTGGTAATCTTGAACTGTGCAAAGACCATAAAGAAGAAAAAAGTTACACTAACCTCTCACTCCAGCCAAGTTCAAATAAGTGTCCTTCCATTTCAAACATTCAGCTCATTACTCATGAGCAGACCATGCTACTTTTTAATATGATTGCTTAATTGAACAAAACCTAAGTTTGAAAAAAGAATGAGAAGTACGCAAGAAATTGCAAAAGAGATTTCACAAAGATGATGATCATTAAATACTATGTAGTAAGAGTAAACTGCAAGTGAACTCTCTTGTATCCCTGTATATCCAAAATGTTTCAAAGACTGATATGCTGAAATATGCATAGCAAGTGAACTTTTCCCCCCAAATTAAGGATTAAAATTGGCATGCCAGGGTACACTGGCCTGTCAGATATAGCAAAGGTGTTTGTCCATGTTTTCATTGTGATAAGACAACTTTGTAACATTGCAGTCACTGAAACCTTGCTTTTACCCCAGGAGTACCAGTTGCACTAAAGGCTAGCGATGGTATAAAAACAGCAGCGATAACGTTATAGAAGATTTTAAATTCTTTGCTAAGAACCAGTATATCCATCTTGTTTGTGTACTTTTCCTCTGACCACCTTTGTTTTGCACACCGAGAACTTAAGTACCTTCAGCTGCTTACAACTGCTTTTGTGCAAAATGCTTTTAAGGTGCTTATAACGTGGTGCTTCTAAGCAAGCTAAAAGAAAATACCGAAACAAACACTGTTAAATGATTCATGAACAGAGCCATTAAAGACCAGCTGCTACCTTACGGGAAAGCTGAACACAATTCACGTTGGACATTTTAGTTGTGTTCTACGCCTCGCCTTACCCTCTTATCCCTAACGCAGTTTTTGCTAGTACATTTCAACCCACATTCTACCTTGACCTCGGGCTAAGGTGGCTTTACTTCCACCACTGTTTTTTTCTTAGAGTGAATTCAAATTTTTCTGGCAGTCCTTTGTAAATTTACAAAAAAATTATACCGGTAAGACTGCAGACAACAGGTTTACAGGCATTCTTGCTGGCAAAGGTCTTCGGTAATGAAAAGAAGGATGAACCAGCTGCATAAGGGGCAGATTTTGTACTAAACAACAAGCTTTCCAGGAAGCAGGAGTGTTCTTTGATAAGCTTTCAAGCATTTCAAACAGGCACCTCAAAACTAGGCACAAACGGCCCCTTAAAGCTTCCAACATCTATCACTCAAGAAATTTAGTATGGGGTATGTTCTGCATGATACAAATAGCACACCTATGTTTGCTATATTCATTAAGTCTCAAATCTACATATATTCATACCTAACTATTTGGCCAGATAATTTCCATCTTCCCCCACCACAACAAAATAAAGCAGCTTATCTAATAGTACTTCCAATGCCACCAAGTACTTCACAGCTATAACCAAAAGACGGCCAGCACCCTTTGCCTTTTAAGATCTGAGTTTCTACCGCCACTCTTGGCAGTTGGGCCAGAATTCTCCTGAAAGCTTTTTTTTTTTTCTGTCTCAAAATGACGAGTTCTGCCATCACTGGTGTCTTGCAATTGGCCACCAAAGGTATCGGAAACAGGAAATTCAGCGATGGCAAATCAGTCTGAACCACATTTGATTTTTGGTCACTTGGATTCTCTAGCTGTTGGTCACTAGTATACTCAATGTTTAAAATGCGTATCATCCTAATACAATGGTACAATTGCGCAGTAGTGTCTACAACTTCTGAAAGACTTTTAAGCTCATCATCTCTGAATGGATTAGTTCCCAGTCTACTAGCAGTTAGCACTGGTTTTGAGTCAAACCCCAAGATAATTCTGGCCCTGAAATTAATTTCCTCTCCATCACGGCATTTAGAAACAGCTCAAGTCCTAACACGGAGACAGAGAAGGCGAGCGAGTGCTGGCAACAGGATATTGTCAGTAACTTCTCCATCACTGTGAAATTTCTTGGTCAGAACTCCCTCATCTGGGCACACTTGCAAGGCTTATTTATTTTCCCAAGCTACCCCTACAGTTAGGCAAACAGAATTTTGCATTTATGTTCTGTAATATTTGTACATGCGGCGAGAGATTCAAATAGAAGCAACGTTCTATAAAAATCAAATAAATAAAAAAATAAAATCCACGTGCCAAGTTTGTTATAATAAAGTGTCAGCTTGTCTTATATGCCAAACAAACTTAATATTGGGTATACTCAGTAGAAAAGACTGCCGAGGAAACAGTGACATAGTTATTGTAAAAAGAGATAGACAATATAAATAAACAAAAATTACTGGATTGCATGATGTTGTCTTAAAGTGGTACCAATGTTATTTAGATCCTTAATTTGACATACTTTCTCCAGCTCAGTGCAGGACACAATACCATTTGTGGTAACAACTAGAAATGTTCATTTTCCTGTAAAAGGTCATTTGTTAACCAGCATTTCTTTTGGGTCAAAAGTGATCAAATTAAATTTATGGGTAAAGTGCAGAATCTGACACATCCCTTTCGTTTGTATTTTCACATAAACTTACCAGTTACTGGCACCATGCAAACACAGACCTTCCAAATTAACACTAATGCATTTAACACTGGCACAATACGTTAGTCAGCTTTTCATAATAGTAATGAACAAGTTAAACGAATTAAGTTGAAGGATTTAAGTGCCCAATTACAAAATGAAGAATTTGTCCTTCACAACAGGGTCTAAAGGCGTGAAGAAAAGAAAAAACTTACACTGACACTTTATGTACAACTTGGTCATTGGCAACGGTCCCCAAAACCATTTTTAAATGAACCCAGCAAAACTATACAGAATGTGAAATAATATTTGCAACAGATCTCTTAAAGAACAGTGTAGAGAAATTCATTATGGTGTACCTGATGTTTAAATTAATTTAACAGATACGGCCTGTAAAACAACACAGTATGAACCTGTGGATTTTTTTTTTTCTTTTTAAAAAAAGGACTTTTACAGAATTCAAGTAGTGTAGCAGGAAACCATAGATGCCTTTTGATCACAGGTCAGGCAAAATAGAGCCACTTATTGGATTTTCCCCTTGCTTCGGTTTGCTAAGGTGTCCCAGTGGATCTATAAGTCTGTTGATGTTAGCTTTTTCATGCTCCGTCGCTGAGCTAAACTTGAGGCTGCAACAGGCTCTAACACTGGCTGAAATGTCTTGTGATTCAGTGCAGAATATGTAGCAGCCATGGCTCCCTAGAGAACAATGAAATATATAAAAGGATGTAAAGGTCATTTTTATCAGAAAACAAACTAAATGAATATTAAATTTTTAATTAACTAAAAAAACAGCAGGACTTATGGCAGGTCATGCACATTCTCTAAAGTTTGTTTTGAAAAAAACATTTATTGCTGAATCCTTCAGGTTTCTAAGCACGGGTATCTGACATTTTCTTTCCCATGTATTTCTTCTACGTACCTTAGGAGTAAACTTTTAATGCGGGTCAGAATTAGTATCTTCCAAGCATCATTTTATCAAACATAGCCATTTAATTGGCTACTCAGGTCCTGACTTATGAAGACAACACAGTTAAAACTAGCTATCACAGGTCCTTGTTTTTGAACCCAACAAAACTAACGAAGTCAACTCAAAAGCTGTCTGCATACAGTAGAATGTTTTTGTGTCACAAGTCAGAAACACAGATACAGAACAAACAGATAAAATACCGGTAGAAAAACTGTAGCGTAGTGCATTAATTTATGTTAGGAAAGCACAACATGAGCCAGTCATAGAAACAAATCCCAAAAGATTTCTTGAATAAGAATGCTAGGAGATAGACCTGTGGAAGGCTCAGTCTCAGATAACTTACCAGGTTCCCATACGGCCAAAGCTACCTTAATCTTTGAAAACAAAACACCCAGAAAAATCTCTTCCTTTATACACAGGTTAAAAGAATTAGTTTGCCAATAATTTGTCTGCTTATGTAACTTAGATACGTATGTTCTAGGAAAAAAACAAAAAGAAAGCTGATTTCTTTTCTGAAGAAAAAAAAGTTCTGCCTATAGCTCTAAAAATGACCCAATTCACTGCGCATCCACCAGCTCAAGCTCAGCCTTCGGATTGTCTTACCTTTACTAGATGTGGTGCATCTTGCCTGTTTAGTTGATAATGCGGCAACTGGTCCCTACAGGCTATCCACGAATGTTTTAGTACTTGCTCTGCTGTATACCGCTGATGTGGATCTACATGAAGCATATGTGATAACAAGTCCTAGATAAAAATGAAAAACACACATATTATTCAGTTAAAATAATCTTATACAGACTTTAAAAGCATTAATTACGGCAGCAATGAAAAAGCTACCCTATGTGGCAGGGGTTAACACAATGCAAACACACACACAGAAAAAGCAGCAGATAAATTGGATCATTCTGTGCCTTGACACCGCGGAAGCCCGAAAACAATGTGTTGCACTATTTAATCAGTTTAACAGAACAAGCCTTTATTGTAAAGAAACTTACTGCTGTTTGTGCTTCATATTTCAGTTTATTATTAATATGATCTTTAAAAGACTAGAAATCCTATTAAAATTTAGCAGACAGATTTTATAGAAGAAAGCTATTATTTGCAAACATCTCTCCTCCTTCGTACTACACATTTGGGGTCTGCTGACTACATGTTACAATTGAATTCATATGTAGTGATATGCTATCAAAGACATTTTTCTTCAAGGAGCTATATAAAGAGTAAAGCCAACAGAAATGGACACTTGTTTTTGCCTGTTTAGAAGCATTAGCAATAAGCTACTAATTACAACGTTGGTCAAAAGAAGAGCTGGGTGGGAAGGGCACAGAACAGACAGGAATAGCTTGAAAGAAAACAAAATACGAACAAGCTGACAGAATGTTCCCTTTGTTTTAGGCACAAAATGTTAAGCATTCTTAAATATACAGAAGTGAATTACTTGTGCTTAGGCAGCATCAGCCAACAAGTATTCTGAATCACTCCTACTGTAATGAACAAATAGTGCAGTTCCAAAGGATCAGGAAAAGATTCAGTATTAATGCCAAGCTTTATAAAAGGTAACAGCGGTGACTAAGATACCTATAGACCAGGCCAACACCAAACACAGAACACACACACAGCGACTGATGAGAGATGCAGTTTTAAATAAAAAGGAGAGCCACATAATCGAGCCGATCAAGATTTTTGGCAAGATATCCAGATATATTTGGTTGTTAAAGTGCTAGTTTAATTACTGAAAGTACTAACAAAGACAAAAGACCTGATGACTTCAGCGTTGAACAACATTTAAGAAATTGCACTACAAAAAAATTAACCTATTAACGCAAGACTGGTTGGCTACTAGAACTAACAGATAATTTTAAGAAGTCATCCTTCCGTTTAAGGAATCCCACAAACACCTGATTTTGGTCCAATAAAAACAAGGAATAAAAAAATACTAATGATTAGAAAAGCCTATATTGGGACCTATCTTATTTAAAAACTTTCTCAGTGACCTGGGGAAGCAAGAGCATGTACTCTTGCCAAGTCTGCAGTGGGGCACCAAACTGGAGACATCGCGAAAGAGTTAATGAGTTCAAGGGCAAGGCAGCCACCCAAAGGTACCTAAGCAGGATGGAGTAATGGGCTAACCAGAGCCATACAAAATTCAGCAAGGACAAACATGAAATCCTGGGCTTGGAAAGGAAGAAGCAGTTGCCAAGGTACAGGGTGGGGACTGACTGGCTGGGGACCAGCTTTGCTGAGAAGGACTGGGAGCTTTTGGTTGTAAGACAGCAAACAATCTGAACTACCAGTGTGACCTAGCATCCAAGAAGGCTGACAGCATCCCGGGCCAAAGCACTGCAAGTAGACTGAGGGAGGTAACTGCATTCCTTTAGTCAGCATGGCCAGAAGGAATGAAGAGGGAGAACAAAGTAAAACATGAGATGTTCTGGCTTGAAATTAGGAAAAGCTTTTTCCTCATTACAGTAGTCAAGCAGCGGAAAAGGCTGCCCAGGCAAGTTGTTCAGTCTCCACCCTTGGAAGTTTCCAAAAATCAGATTGAATAAAGCCCTGAGCTACCCGGTCAGATCTCATAGCCAACCCTGCTTTGAGCAGGCAGTTGGACTAGACGACCTTCATTGCGATAAAGTTCACAGGTAATAATAGCGAACTACTGTGTAAGACTACTCTATTTTATAAAGTTCAGTAGATGTTCGTTTGAATTCTACAAAAATATAAGAACAAATCAAAACACATTTACACCTTTGCTGCATCTGAAACAGTGTCCCAGTTGCCTCCACTTAAAGAGAATTTTCCACTGCCTATCCGTACCAGGATCTCCTCTGGGGTATCATTAGGACCATTGGCAAATGGAGTATAGCTGTTGAAAGAAAAAAACAAATGCCTCATTAGAGGTAAGAAGCAGCAAGAAATTGGTAAAATCTCGTGAATCATTCCGAGTAGATATCCCACTGCTGAGAGAAACACACTATATACTATTAAATACTTCTTATATTAGCATTTCATCTTCAAAACAATATTATTTTCCTTTCCCCATAGTTGTGGTTAATCAAGTAGAATAAATGGGAAATGCAGACTAAAGAGATGTCTTAAGTTAATACCTTAATAATGCATTCTAACCAGTTCAGACTCTCAAGTTAAATAGAAGTGATTCATAAACGCAAATTATGCTAGATTACCAGAGCACGTGAAGTAATCCAAACCTGGAACAGTACCCTAACAGAATGGCCCAATAACACTGGATTAATATTGTGTTTAGGTTTACGTGCGTTTTATTAGACAGAGAATGAGCACAAATGTACACAGATCTATCATTTGGGGAAAAGCTACAAGAAAATTTTCATGATAGTTTTTTACTTAAGTGAGTTTTGGGAGGCTTAAACCACAAGATCATCAGATTTGGAGGCTTGTAACAGTTTACAGGGTTTCCTGTAAATTTGGCATATTTTCTACAAATCCCTCTGCAACAAACTTGAAAGAAATAAATTGGCAAATCTAAAAACCAATCTGAATCACTTAAATACACCTTTTAACAATGTCAAGAGTATTATGATATTCTGGTATCTCCTATGATCACAGGCTAGTATCAAGTTAGTTTTAACTATAAAACCCAAATCTTACTCTGATTAAGTAGTTACATCATAATATCCTTAGATTCCAAATTAGCTTGCAAACAATAGTAGTTAAGCTTAATGCATTCTATCTTCTTACTTTGAAAGCTCTGCATAGAAAAAAGATCAACCAACATCATCAACAGAGGTTTAGGCACTATGCCAGCCAGTTAGTTCTAGTCTTTCAGTTGATGAGCTTAAGACGAACAAAACAGAAAGATGGGAATTCATGCTGGACCATTCCTCCCCCATACTTCTGACCTGCCATACCTTTTGTTCAGACAATGTTTCTCAAGTGTGCAAGCAGTATACTGCCCAATATCTGCATGCTTGCACTTAAATCATACAGCAAACTGAGTTTTGATGACAGAACTGTAGTGGAGGTGGTGATTTTACCTGTGGAAGTACAAGTTTATCACGAGCAACAGTCTCCAATAGATAGTATTTTTCTATAAGACAAAAAAATCCAATCTTTTTCTGCTAGAGCAGAATTCAGAAAACCTTTTATCGTTTGGCCACTAAGAACTTCATAGTGTTTAATGAAAGTTTAGAGGTTTAGAAAACTTAAGAGGTTACAAGCCAGTGTGTTCTACAAAAGGGCCAGGAGTCACACTTGTGGCAGGAGATACAGGAAGGCGGACTACAAAGGTATTAAGGTGGGGAGGACAAGAGGCAGAAAGAAAAGATGAAAACCACTAAGTACTTTCACAGAGCAAATTCTCTCCTGGAAACTGGGGAGAGTCTTTGGCATCCCCCAGTCATGCACTACAGAAGAGAGAAGCCTTGAACCTACCTGTAAGATATGCCTAGTTTATGTATGCATTTTCTTATAGCTTCCTGTTCCACTTCAGTGTCTTTCTCATTCTGCATTCAAATCAATGAGGTAATATCTTACACTTTTAATGGAAGCGTGGATTCATGCAACATGCTGGAATGTTAGGTAAACAAAAAAGCTAAGAAATATTTCTCACCCTGCCAACATTGTGTAAAGAAGAACACCCAAGCTCCATATGTCACAAGCAGCATCATATCCCTGTCTCATGAGAACCTATAAAACAAAGAGTGTTAAAGACTTGTCACATATTAAAAAAAACACCCCAAACCAATACTGCTACACACAGCCTCAGGAAGTATAAGTCAATCCCAGGATAATTTCAGAGCTTGATTACTTATTTTTCAACATACAGGTTACAGTAACTATTGATAATATTTCTTGTTCCCAGAACATCATCTCTTAAGATTCTCAAAAGGCTTACATCTGATTTTTGAGGGTGGATTCTGCTATTTTTAAAGCAGGTTTATAATAAACATATGCATCAGTGTTAAGAAAGTATGTATAATTATATTTAAGGAAAATTAGAAGATTTTTTTTTTTAAGCACTGCTAAAAAGTTTAAGAACTTGATGCATCAAAAGCAGCATAGAGAAAACACATGGCAGTCAAAGATACCTCTGGTGCTACAAAGTTTGCAGTGTAGCACGGAGTTAGAAGTAGTCCATTTTCTCCTCGCAGTTGTTTTGCAAATCCAAAATCACAAATCCTGATAGAATCAGCATTATTTGAATCATCCGTATATAAAATATTACTAGGTTTAAGGTCTCGATGCACTACCTTTAAACAAAGAAATTGTAAAATCATTTAGAAGTTGCATGTACATTTGTTTGCACGTGATTTGCAATTTATGAAAACCTGTTCTCTAGTTAATATACCTATTAACAGTTCCACATAATTACATAACTTCCAAGTAACATAAAATTCTAGTTCAAGGGATGTCATAAAAAAGCCTACTGGCTCATAATGCAACCAGAACTAACAGCACCAGCAGTGTGCCCAGGTGGCCAAGGTAGCCAGCAGCATCCTGGCTTGTACCAGCAATAGTGTGGCCAGCAGGAGCAGGGCAGGGATGGTGCCCCTGTGCTCGGCACTGGTGAGGCCGCACCTCGAATGCTGTGTTCAGTTTTGGGCCCCTCAGGACAAGAAGGACATGGAGGTGCTGGAGCGTGTCCAGAGAAGAGCAACGGAGCTGGGGAAGGGTCTGGAGAACAAGTGTGATGGGGAGCGGCTGAGGGAGCTGGGGGGGTTTAGCCTGGAGAAGAGGAGGCTGAGGGGAGACCTTATCGCTCTCTGCAACTGCCTGAAAGGAGGTTGTGGTGAGGTGGGGGTCGGTCTCTTCTCCCAAGTCACAGTGACGGGACGTGAGGAAATGGCCTCAAGCTGTGCCAGGGGAGGTTTAGATTGGATATTAGGAAAAATGTCTTTACTGGAAGAGTGGTCAGGCACTGGAACAGGCTGCCCAGAGAGGTGGGGGAGGCACCATCCCTGGGGGTGTTCAAAAAATGCAGAGACATGGTGGCACGTGGGGACATGGTTTAGGGGTCATGGGGGTGTTGGGTTGACGGTTGGACTTGATGATCCGAGAGGTCTTTTCCAACCTTAATGATTCTATGATTCTATAACCATTTGCCAACATGCATAAAGAGAACAAACATCTGCTGTTTCATAAACTGTAAAGTAGAGTCGAGAGGGCTTGCCAGAATAACAGGGTGAGTTGTTTATATTATTCACCTTTGTTGTAAAATACTCAGAAATCTTCTTCCCTTCTGCCACAAAAACAAGCCAACCAAAGCACGTAACAAAAGGCACTTGTTAATTTTAAGAAGTGTGAGAGAAGCTACGTCACAGAAGAAATTACTCACTCCTTGGCAGTGCAGATAGTCCACAGTCTTAGTTATAGTGTATAATACAGCGCTAGCCTCTCGTTCCGAGAAGAACTTCTGTCTGAGAATTCGATCAAGCAGCTCTCCTCCCTTCATCAGTTCGGTGACAAGGTATATGAATCTACCATCATCATAAACCTGATGAGAAGTTTGACAAGTGCATATGCATATAAATACACACGTATATATTAAAAAAAGATAATCTATAATTATACATCCTGATAAACGTGAAAATTACACACTGGGTTGTTCACCTGCTCACAGGTGAGCATAAAGCACAAACAGCAGGGACTGAAAAAATTAATTCTGCAATTCAGAAGCCTTAAAGCATGAAATATAAGAAGGCATACGTGTCATTCTGTGAGACGTTGAGGTAATCGATTGCTAATTCATGACTTGGAATTAAGTTTTTCAGTCTAGGAACTTCTGTTTTAAGAGGAGAGTAGCCCTACCACTCCCTACTGCTCTTCCCCTCCATGGACAATTTTTAGCTGCTGGCACTTTGCATATACAGGACACCATGCAGCTGCTTTTTCAGATTCAGATTACCAACACATTAGCTACTCATTTGAAATAAGAGGCAATAGTGAGAAATGATGTAAAGGTTCGAAATGTCATAAAGCTCACTAAACAGCATTTAGAAAAAATTAGTAAAAGGACAATGTCATATTTTGAAATACTCAACACTTCACTATATATACTGCTCTCCCGATATATTTTACTATGTAAAAGAAATTTAATAAATCCCAATAAACTCCCTACATCTGTATTTATTTATTGACTATGTGTAATAAGAGGTAGCAGAGAAAAAGAAGTACATACATCCTTTAAAGTAATAATATTTGGATGTTGTCCATAACGCATGAGAATCTCAATTTCTTCTGAGGGGTCCCTCTTACTTTTGTCAATTATCTGCAAAATACAGCAATAGCAAAAACAACTTGGCTAAACAACATCTATTTCATAAAGAATTTTTTTTTGTATTTGTATTCTCACTTCAACAACAGAATAACAAGATTTCTAGAGTTCATTACTTCTTACTAATCATGACTAATACATCTTCCAGCTTCACATCCCACTGTTTATTCATTTCTTGCTCTACCCTTGCTACCAGTTAAAACGGTATCATTAATGCAGTCTACTCTGCTCCAATGGACAAGGAAGTGCAATGGACTGTCTGAAGCACCACTACTCCCCTGCAGCCCAGTTCTACCCTTGCGGATCTTATTTTATTTCAGGTGTGCTCATCATCACACAATATTTTCAAGCTTCAAGACTGTAACTGCAAAGCCAGTTCTTCAAGGCCATAACTTTACCCACAAAAAGAAGAGCTATAGAAACCAATACATAATTTAAACAAATGAAGAAAACACTGTTTTTCATTTCTCACAGCACACAAACAGCTACAGCAACTAGAAAATTCATGCATTTAAATTTACAAATCTACTAAACAATAATTTCAGAACTGTCATAGTGAAATTTATTCGAAGTACCTTTACAGCAAACTCCATATTTGTAGCTATGTGTATACATCTCTTGCAAACAGAGTAGGAACCAACACCAATATCTTCCTTCAATTCGTATACATCAGTAAACTGTGCGCTGTTTCCATGAAGTTGCTTTAAAAAAACCCAAACACATACAAGCTGTGACCTAAAGCAACAAGATGCTCTGCCATAATACTGTTTCCAACAGCAGAAGTTTCTTCTGCTTGCCCATGCTTCCTCTTTTGAATTCTGCCTCCAGAAAAACAGCAACTCGCTTTTTAGAATTTAGAAACATCCCATGGAAGCATTTTAATAAAGCACATTTTATAACAGCCTCCCCAGCCAAAAAAGAACAGACTGTAAACACTAAATATTGGTCAATCTTTGGCATGCCCAAAAAGTTTCCCTAAAAATAAAATGTTACCTGTACTATTGGCAGTATATTCGTGAGTGGTGATATTTTATGATCTTCTACAGTAGTCGTTGCAACAAAACTAAATCCTTTGAAGAGCTGATGTGCGTTCGCACTAGGTGGGACTCCTGGAGAATCTAGTGGCATACACACTTGATTAGCATGGCTAAATCCTAGCAAGGCTATTTTTTAACCTTCAGGGGAGATATGTTGGAAGAAACGTTTTAAGGGAAGGGAAGCAAACAAGAACAATGCTAAATGTTGAATAAGACTCCTAGTCAGCTCTCCATCTTCTCTTATTTCAATAGCACACACAAAGCAAGTATTGCTGGGTTTTATTTAAAACTGCAAAACACTGCAGGAACTACTGTATGAATATGTGTTTAAGACATTTACTGAAGCACAACACTACCTAAGAAGTAAAGATCACAGTCTTATGTTCAAGGGCTGCATCACAAAGACTGCCCAGAATTTGCTACTTCAGTGGTGTATGTGCTGCTGACAAGGCAGAAGTGAGGCAATACAAGAATATTCAATTAGTAATACTACTGAATAATGAGAACCAAATTTTCCTCAGAGTGCACCTCTGAAATCACTGTTTAAAATTTCACAGTAAGCACAGCTTGATAATTCTGTGCAGCCTATTAGAACCACAAACATTCTCCAAGCAATCATAACAAGTGGTTTAAAAAGTTGGATGCACCAGTAAAGAATTCACAAAAGAAAACCTCAAGTGAAACTTGAAGCATACTAAGCAGTAAGCGTTTGCACTTACTGTTTTTGTTTCCAAGTTCAGTTACTTGGAAATTTTTGTGGTGCAATAATCTAAGGGATATTTTAGAGATAAATTTTCATAAGTTTCTTGAAACTATTTGATATGTCTTTGCAACTGACCTAGGAGTACAGGTACCCAGTCCACTGTACATTTCCCCCCACACTTCTCTACCCCTGAATCACCGTTTTCTCAGAAGTAAAGTCAAATTCAGCATGGGTAGTGAGGGGAACAGCAATGAAAAAATTATTTTAATGCTAGCTTTAAGATTGCATTTTAATAATGATGATAATTAACACTCAAGAAAGTTACTTAAACCAAGTCATTTTCAGTGGAATACTGACCCTAAACATAATCACTGCTGCAATCAAATTTACTTTTTATATTACATACTCCCCAAACACTGCATGTCTGACTTTAAACCATATCTAGAAACCATAATTCAGCTATTAATATTATTTTTTTTTTGTTGGTGAATCAAAGTTTAGCAGAGTATTTCAAAGAATAGGAACCCACTGAGGAGAACATACTACAAAGTACTGGAACCTTGTTGCACCCTTTCCTTTTAATTTTGTTACTGGCTTTTTCTCTTAATAAGCCTGTTGTTGTAACATTAATTTGATCCCTCTTGGCCCACGAACCTCACCAAGTTATAATCATGCACCATTACCTTTCGGTGTTTTTGCTGTGAATTCTGGATCAAAACAAAAGGTATCTTCTGGCTTTCCAGAAGCAGGTTTAAATGGGGGTTGAATTTCTCTTCTGAACAGTTTCTAAAGTAGAAGGACAAAGTCATATAATTAAGAGTGAATGAAACTTCCACAGGTGCTGTAATTTTGCCAAGCTTAAGGGTAAGCAAATGTTATTGTTGTATTAAAACAGTTTTCTGAAAGAGCGAATAATATATAGCAAGTAGAAAACCACAAATATATACAGAAAGACTGAGTTACTTTTGTGTACCTTTGATTTGAAATGCTACGGGAAATGCTACCAAACAAGTCAAACGATACAGAGCTCTTTTTCCTTATTCTTCTGAATCTGCCTCATCTACCAGATCTGTACTTTTAAAAGCTACAACAGCAGGCTGCTCATTATCACTAGTTCATCTTTGGCTTATTCAGAAGAACATGGAACAGCCATAGCACATCTTACCTTCTATCACCATCTCAGACCTGGTTCACCGCTGTTTTGTCAGAACCCTGGAAAACTCACCCCAAAGGGAAGATACGGAATACAGTCTTTACCTTTCCATTCTGGGTCCCAGACAGAGACCTCTCACGAGTGACAGGCGTGTCCCTCTTGGCAAGGAATTGCCAATGCTCAAAGCTCTATTCCAGGTTTTTCCTAATCTGCTAAACTAAGTCGGGGGAAGGAAGGAAAAGTAGACCAATGGCTCCTCCTTTTTTTCTCCTTTACTCAACACGCCTTAGAAAAATGCATTGCCCACATGTCTCAAATCAGTAATAAGTCCCATTTACAGTCAGGGAAGGGAAAATTTCATGTCAAATGACGTTGAAGCCCCATGCAAAGTTCAGGAAGTTCTGAGAACATTTTCTTGGCATTTCTCTCATCCTTTCAGATCTATTTTTTGCAGTTCTTTTCATTTCATTTTCCTGCACAAGAACATGCAACGTATTTCAATTAAAAAAACCAACAAAACACACCAAGGAAGAGGGACCTGAATTAATTCCAAAGAAATAATGAGATACAATACAGAAGTGGTCATCAACACCACCATATTAAAATAAATACAAAAGCAGTCAAATTAAAAAAATTAGAAAAAATTAGGAAAAAATAAAGAGTTAGAACTGCAGATCTTTCAAACCTCCTTGCTGGTATTTATTTCAATGCCACTCCCTTACTAAAAAAAGGGTAGATAATCAAGCCATAACAACACAGCCTTCTCTTATGAAGTATACTCATATAAAACAGTGAAGTTTTGCTGTTACTAAACACTGTACTTGCTAATGAGGACTCTATGGTAGATGCTGCACAAACACAGCTAGAAAACCACCTTCTCAGAAGTAAATACAAGAGATAAAGAGAAGGATAATGACAACAGGCTTTAAAGAAACAGTCGAGCACAGTATTGCTAGTATTGCAGGTAGTCCTGTCAGCACAGCAACATCTTATTTACTGTGTCTATCCTTCTGTAAGCATTATAGCAAAGGAGAGCCTTCACAGTGAATTTATCTGATATACAGCACCTTAGTTTTGTGAATGTTTCTGGAAAACACATCTCAAAAGCTTAGAGAATTCACAGAAAAGCATCAAGGCGCTTGTTAAAAATTTAAGCAAGCAATCACGAACTCGTACAGACTTCTGGTCATCTCAGAGCACCAGAGTCAATACTTCAACTGTGAATGGACTATGACTGATAAAATAGGAATGTACTGTGGCTAACTAGAGAGAAGTCAAAGAGAATTAAAGTCACAGCGAGTTTTTGTGCCCTGCATGGAAGCACTAGACAGACACTTACTGAAAAGAAGGATTCTTGCACACAGGCAACACCAGCATCCTCTCCCAACTACAAATGCTCTAACAGACAATTCAAGCTTTAGGAGGCTGCAATTTAATAATTTTAAGTGTTCAATTTATAATTAATACTCTCTATACCATAAATACTACAGCTCTAGATGCCAAGCAAGATTATAGTAGAAGCCAGAATGTAACAGTCAGCAGTACTGCAGTGTTTACCGTGCCCTATTCAGATGCAAATATTTATAATGCTACAACACATAGAAAAATTAAAACTAGCTTTAGCATTCAGATCATTTTGTACTTACATTCCAGTCAACAGTAGAAAAAAAAGGATGTCTCTTAATTTCTTCAACTCCATCTGAACCAGCTCCTGAACAAAGAAAATACTGCATTTAACACACCTTGGGGTATAGTCTTTGAAGAAGATTGCACTAGAAATCAGTTCATTTCTAAAAATTTTCAGAGATACGGTTATTTGATGGAATTGTAAATACAGAAATATTCCCAGGATGTAAAATACTCAATTAAGTAGCGTACACCTCATCAGGGACGCAAACAGAGCGTAAGCAGCCCAGGAACACAGTGTTGATATTCTTTGCTCTGACACTGTCAAAGCTTTGGCTCACTGCTAAGAGTCACTTGTCCAAGAAAGTAATCATTCATGAGTCAAACCCAGGAAGTCATGATCCAAGAAAACAAGAAATGGTATCTAAACCCAAACCTTACTGACCATCTGGAGCTTGAGAGTCTCTAGCAATTACTTTCTTTAAATAATCAACTCAACCCAAGCACTTTTATTTCAAAGATCCAAACAAATGAACCAACCTAATCTATTTGATGGGTTCCTTTTAAACAACATCCTCAGAAGACTTTGTGCTTCAGGGCTGAGGAACTGAGGCATTCCAAGTTTTGCTCTAAAGGAAAACAGAGAACAGGTAAGAGGAAGAAATGCTTCTTACTAGAAATTGTCTACACAGACTTCATTGCACAATTTGATGTATCAAGGATCTATTCCGAAGTCTTGTAGAGTGTACACATTTATTCCATCAGCTTTTAATTTTCACATTATATGAGCAGTAGCAGCTTATTAAGCCATTATACAAAAGCTTACTGACTTTACCAAGCTTATTTTATGAAAACAATTACGCCAAGGCGAGAAATTCTTCTGCAGAACTATAGTATCACTTAGAGCTCCAAGTAAGGCTAGCGATCTAAACCACCCGCTTTCACAGGTAATCACTACGAACTCATGCTCAGGGTAAGTTCAAACTGCCGTATGTTGTTAAGAACAGGGCTTCTCTCTCACCCCCTTCCCTATCACCCCCTCAAAAGGCCCAAGGCTCTGCATGTGGTCTAAAGGAAATTCTTTGTTAGCTAAACACAAATAAAGACTAGAACATATTTGCCCAACAACTTCACTTACTAATCACCAGTTTACCCAGTTTGTCTTGTTAGACAGCTTCTGTTGTAACTGAGCTAATTTAATATGAAAAATATGAGCACATAACCGCACTCTCCATATATACGTACACAAAGCAACACCTGATTAACTACTGCTTACAAAATAAGGTATGCTGTAACAGTAGCAAGAGAACATAACCACGAGTGGTAAATAATGCTGTTCTAATTCACTGTACTAGTTTTATCTTTATTATACACCTACAATGAAAATGAAAGTTCATCCCTAAGATTTAATTCCTGCAGATACTTCACAGTATTTGCATGGTCCATGATCTAAACCTTGTTATGGGCACTTGGCTTTCTTGTTCCTGTTCTAGCTTAATGCTCTTCAAGCACAAGGGAGTCACAACAAGCTGTTAAAACATGTTTAAAAACTACATTTTCTGACTTTCCAAAAAGTAAGAAGATATACTTACTTCAGTATCATATTCATAGTTTCATTTCGATCTTTACCTTGAAATGGTAGTGTACCAGTAAGCATTTCAAACTGAAAAGAACAAATGTTAATCTAAATCAACACTTCTTCCCCCAATTGCTCAAAGTGTTAAGTACTGTACTCTCCCCTATCGCTACATTAGGCATATGCTAGCTTGAGCTTTTAAAAGATTATCAAAAAAAGTTCACAAATCTAAAATTTTATTTTTGCTGGCAGTTTACATGATAATTAGTGGCAAAAGGAATGTAATGAAGATGTAGGAATACTTTACATCCATAAGCTACTTTAAGTAATAAAATTCCCTCTTTAACCAAGTTTTAGATATTGCCATACTCTTGAGAAGAACAAGAAGAATAAATTCTAAAACAGTTCTTTATTTTTAATGTCCATATGCGTATTTCAGCCTGACGCTCTAACACATCACGGCAAAGGCATAAGTGCTAGCAGTTATTGGCTTATTTCACTACTCCACTCCAGTATTCATTCAACAGGCTTCCTCTTACAAAAATGCAATTAATATTCCATCAACCCAAGTCTTCCATTTTTTTCTTTAACTATCAAGTAACATGCAAAATAAATATACAAACTGAAGTTTCACACTGACTACAACTGTTCTAAACTACTAATGGACTACATGGATGATTTTTGTGGTTCCTGGTAAGCACTCCTTTTACAGGGCTAAGCAGGTGAAACGTAAATTTTATTCAAATTAGTTGCTATTTCAGTAGCAATTCAGTTATTGAATTCTCTCTTCCCCTTACCCAAGCATTCCTAATTAGATCTGGACAAGCTTATTCTTAACACATTATTTCACATTAGACATATACAGTGTATTTGTGACCTGTAAGCAAGGCAAGCAAGGAAGCATACAGTACCATGAGAACACCAAAGGACCACCAGTCAGCACTCTGGTTGTGCCCTCGCCTGTTTACTACTTCAGGTGCCATGTATTCTACAGTACCACAGAAAGAATAGGCCTTCTTCTCTTGATCTACTGATTCTTTGCTGAGTCCAAAGTCTACAACAACAGCATTACAAGAATATAGCCAGTAAAGAACTTTAGAAGAAAACAAGACTGTATACGGTATTTCAAAATCAAAGCATTGACAGGTTTTGGTTGTTTGCTTTCAGGAATATTATGTGATTATCCTAGCTCTTCATGAAACAAGGAGCTGCAGATATCTAGAGATACTGCAGACGTTTAATCTACTACACTCTGCCAAAACTATTCTATAAATCATATTAAATTGAGGATTAGCCACCAATATTACTACTCAAAATAATAACAACTCAATACTTGAAATACTACACATTTAGAGGCTTAAGATAATCAAAAGTTCTCATTTTTTCTGCTTCCTGCCTGCTTTATTCACACAAAAAAATTGGATAGAAGTAAAAATGAGTTTCAAAGAGAACACAGTTTGCATGGTCTAGTATTACTGAATGATGAATAAATAAAATTTAGTCTAAAATAGTGTGTTATATAAGACAACATGGTTCTGCAACCTGACTCAAGTTCAGTAGAGTCTTGCGTATCTGCTCACTTTATTCCCAGAATACTTCTTTTTTTCCTAGTTTGAGCAATGCCATTGAATACACAAGTCCTTGATATTAGCCCAACTCTCAAGACAAGGCTCTCAAGCGTCCCTTTTTTCACAGGGGAAATGATTGCTAATCAATAATCCCACCAGTTATTCTTTCCAGTTTCACAAGGAAGTGAAAATTTTAGGATTGAACTGGATTTAAATCCATCATGCAGAATTTTAAAAATTATATATTCTATAAACATGATTTCCATCACCATTATTCCATCAAGTCTTTGAGAGTTTAAAAAATTTCATTTTCTCTTGGAATCTAATAGCAATATGTATAGATCAAAATATATAATGGAATTTATAATACAAAAGCATCACCTTAAATGTGATGTAAAGCTTTCAGAAATTCAAAATAGTTTCCAAACAGTCACCATCTTTTGGATATATAATTTCCTAGAATAGATGTATTTTAATTGTTCCTCACAGACCATTTTCTGGCAATTTTATATGCATTTAAAAGTGATAACCCAGAAACGAGAAAAAAAAGTAGTATTTCAGAAGTCTTTTTGTGCACTAAAATCTTTTTTCACCAAAAGCACCTCTGCCCTCTTTTAGAAGTCTCGCAGTCAGCAACTTTAGCCTGGGTCTATAACCTCTTGATATTCAGTTAAAAGGCATTTCACAGTAAATCTTGATACAGCTCACTTTCTAACCGGAACAGTGGATAGTTTTAGTTACTAACATACCACTACCTCAACTAAAGCTCCCTTAAAAAAACACATTCAATGTCTGGTTTTGTATTTTCAGCTACATTTCTTCTATTTTAACCACAGCAATTAGGATGTGCACTTTACAACAATATTACTGCTAACACTGCAACTTGATCTATGCAAATATTAGCCAACATGAAAACTAACTTCAGTGGAACCTGCATGGACATCAGGATCTGGTAAATGACCAAAACCATCAGACAGAGTCTCTGACTATCTAAAATACTTCAATAAAAGTACTTAATACTATATCAAGAATCATTGTATAGGGAAGGGATTTTTTTTTATAAAAAGTCTTTCTAGTAAAACATTTTCCAGACAGCTAAGCACTGGCTCACACGTACTCCAGCCATCACTATACATATCTTAGGCTTATAACTAAAAGCTTATACAGGAATACGTTCAGAAAGTGCTATACTTATAAGTGTTACCTACCTGTTAACTTGATATGTCCTGCTTCATCAAGCAAAATGCTGAAAATTAAAATTCACATTCACCAATACACATAAAAAGGAATGTTTACATAAAACATTTAAAATATTATAGTTAACAATTTTGATCTCCAACTTCTGTTATAAATTTAACAAGCCAATTATTATTTCATTTACATCACAGATATAGTTTTTACATTACGTTTGCTTACATAGTCTAACAAAAATATTTTTAATTTTTTACATCACTATAGTGGAAAATGCAAAGCAACAAGCAAAATACACATAATAGTGGTAAAATACATTTTACTTTACTTTTCTGGCTTCAGGTCCCTGTATACAATCCCCAAGCTGTGAAGGTGATCCAAAGCAAGGGCCAGTTCTGCGAGGTAGAATTTCACATCTTCCTCTGTAAACATAACCTAATAAGAACTGTATAGATTTACCTTCTGATCTTGTCTTCAGTTTTTAAAACTGCAATCTAAAAAAAATAGTCCTGTCTGCCTAAATTTCAAAGTAAGTTTTAGAAATACCTTATGACTTCATAAATCATTAATTCACCTAACAGAAATGATATACTAATATAGGCTAATCATCAAGTATACGAAAGAGCTACCTGCAATACTTAAACAAAAACATCAGCAGTTACTGCAGAGCGTTAGCTAACATTTAAGATAAAGTTAATTGTTATACTTGGTGCTATTGACCACCAGCACTCCTTCTGCCACAATTCTATACAGACTGTTTTCCACTGCATCATAAAATTTAGTATATGATTGCTGTATTGGGTGACTGTCTGTGAACTCACATTAACAATATTTAGAAAAAAAAGAAATAATTTAGAAAAAAGTATGGAAAACAAAACACTGTGGTGAAAATAACAATGATGTGAAAATCTGCAGTGGGAGTTGAAGAACCTACTCTGCTCTTAGGAAAAGAAATTTGAAGAACCTTAGTGAGATACTGAAAAACAGACTGATGTTGCATATAGAGCATTTGAGAGATGCATTTCTATCCTAAATACTCAACAGGTTGCTTCTAATTTCATATACAAGAATCATACCTGCTTTGGCTCTTGTCATGTTCTACAAATTACGGGAGAAGCTAGTAATCTTTAAATTACTGGAATTAAATTTGAGGCTTAAGTTAACTATTCCCTTACTTGCTGAAAACGCCAGGAACAAGGAGAACAGCCATCTCAGCTGCACAGTAGATGCCTTAAATTAAGTCTTATTAGCTAACTGGGCTTACCGATTTAGTAGTACACTAACTGTGCCAGTTCTACTGGCAACAGAAATATTCCTTAATTTCCATAATGATAGGTATTAACGTTGCATGAACAATAAAGCTGTTAACACTACCCAAAGTTTCACCTTGATTTTTTTTCGAGAGCAATGTTGATATTGTTTTTCATCTATATCCAAAAGAGCAAGAGGACACTTTGGATACCATTGCTCCTTGGAGTAGCCAAAATGCAAATCTCAGAATACAATGATGCTAAATAGTAAGTTACAATCTCCCAATAATAATTTCATTTAAAACTGCTTTCTGTGTCCAATTAAACACGATGTAAGTCAACTTCATTAAATGTTACCGATGAAAACTTCATTATAGACTCATTTCACTTCCACAGCTGAAACTCTCATACCCACATTAGAATTTAAAGACCAACAAAAGTGTTTTAATAACCTCATACTAAATCCATTAATTTAAAATAATCCTTGTGTGGAAAGTATGAAATGCCATGGGGAATTCACCCTTGTGTATTGTCCACTGTCTTTGTTTTACCATGTACTTTTGAAAATACCTTGTCTTCCCACCAGAAAACAAAAAGGCCTGATTATTTTTTTATTTATATACAGAGTAAATATTTAAAAGCAATCACAGAAGGTAACTGAAGTCTTCAAAAAACAATGTGTAGCAACTTAACAGTAACAAAACTTGACAATTATGACTTCTTTATTCCCAAAGGGAATACATACCTCTTTCAACCACCTAGCTAGTATTATTATGAATAGACTTGCATCCCGTATTTAAGAACATTGCATATTCGGTAATCCCAGCTGTGTTGGTGCTAAAGAATAGTTCTTCCTGCTATACCAGAATTTCCTCTATAATTAGACATCCTATATCAAAGCAGAGATTGACCTCTTTCCTACCTACTGTTCCAATAACACTTTACAAGTCGGTTGGTTTGTTTAAGCTTTTAACCTCCATTTTAGCCTCAAGGTTAATTAATTTTGAGCTCAGTTCTTAGACATGATCACTGTTTTACCAAGGTCAGCTTTTTATAAAAAAGGAAAACAGAAACCCCTTTAAATTCTTCCTTCTCTTTTGCCTGTTTCTAAAGCAAAGCTTTATTTTTTTCAAAAAGTCTATGGGAGGGGGGGGAAAAAAAAACCCAACTAGTTCATGACCTTACGTACTGGTGATAAAAACTCCTTCATGTCATGAAAAGAAAAAAGTCAGTCAGATACCCAGTTTTCCCCTTTAAGAAAGTGCCTTTTCCTATGCATTAGCAATATAAATGTATTTACACTGGTGAAAACGCTGAAAAGCTCTCTTACTGTGAAGCTGTTGAGAAACTGCCATTAAAAATTTAGATCTTATGAAAGGTTTGCAGAAAGAAAATAAAAGTCTTGTAAACATGTTCATAATACTTAAGGTAACACATAATAAATATTTGATAACAGATGTTTTAAAGAACAACAAAAGGCTGCATCATATTGCCTCCTCTGAAGCTCTCTCTCCAGAAAACAAGAACAGAAACGAAAAATTAATGTTCCAGTGGCATGCCAATGTTAGATGATGGGGAGTGGTCTCAAAAAACCCCAATGTTCACACTTTGTGAGATCAAGCATTAGGATTTGTATTACAGCATTATGAAATTTTACAATGCAGCAGAAACCTCTTATAGATGCAGCCTTCCAGGAGCACCTAAGCTGACTATGAGCAAAAAGAACCATACATCCCCTTTCTTTATTGCTAAATCTTAATTTACTTAGTTAGGTTTCCAAGCAACAAAACATTTTTAGACAAAAGAACTGTCTTTTGTAGATACCAGAGAAAAACATAGGATACTAATCAAACACACACTCATGTTTCTTAAGGTTGTAGAATATATTATTCTAGAATATGTAAGGGAAGCTCAACTAAGTTATTAAAAACTTGACTATGACAAGAATTATGAGAGAAACAGCTATAGAAGGTGACGCTATACTGACAAAAAACCCCACCTGCCTAACACTTGAGTGGAAATAAAATTTTAGGTACCTACCTCTTTGGATAATCGCGTGAATACATCTCCTCCCCTGAGAAAATCCAATATTAAATATAGCTTCCCTTCAGTCTGAAAGGCTTTAAAAAATATTAAAAAAAAAATCAATAGTTGTGTGACAAAGATGATGTACAAAACAGATCTGAATGCTTTTACAACTTGGAAATTTCAGTGAAAGGCAATACTTTTGGTTTGGAACTTAAATAATTCAGCAGCACATGAGGCAATTTATTGAATGATTACTTGCTTCTTCACAGAAGACAATCTTAGTCATAAGATCATTAGAATACTGTTCTTTTATTTCCCCTTTGTCAGACAGGGAAACACCAAGTATGTGAATTACGGTGTTTTGGTTTTACTCAATGAAAAGTAAAAAAATCTCTGCAGAGCTTATATAAGAATTTTCCAGGACATCTTTAATTTCAAAAGGACTTAACCTAAAACTTCTATATACATGTGTATTTAAATCACAAGACTAAAAAAAGGAATGTAAACTTGCAGGAACCTAATTTGGGCACTAAAATGGACACTATAAAACTGAGAAAGAACAAGATCATCTACACCTTCAAGTACTGAAAGAAACTGTAGCAAAAAAATACCAACCATAGTGCAGTTTGACGATAAATGGATGATTTACTTCTACTAATATATCTCTCTCCATTTTTGTACGAACTCTATCCCGAACTGAGGGAAAAGAAAAAATACTAGTATGAAACAAATGTATTTGGTATAATACAAATGGAGCAGAAATTAGCATATGGAAAGTCTCTGCTGTCTAGAGAAGTACTTCTCCTTGTTACCTTATTCGTTCTTAATTTTTAAGCCTCCCACAAAAAACATGCTTTCAGACAGCAAAGCTCTTATTTTGTTTCTTACCTGCCCCAGCTTCCTTAACGTCTGCATTTTTTTTCCCCCAACACATCCCAATATTTTGTGATAAACCATATTACTTTCAAGAAAGAAGTTCACATCTACACTTCCAGGTAGCTAACTTCAATCTCTGAATTGACTACCTGTACTGAATAAATATTTTCTGTCTTTTAAGATTACTTTTTCCTCTTCAACTAGTAGCAGTCCCTATTTACGCATGATGGACTTGCATCCACTAAAGTGTCTTCTGAAAGCCAAAACAGTAAGTTAGCTTGCTTTGGCACCTACAACAAGAGGGAACGACTCAACATTTTTAACCACAGTAGTGCTCTCACTGCATGAGAGAAAAAAGGAGAATTGTTTATGAAATTAATTTGTTTTAATATAATGAAAAGACTAAACAGAATTAAATAATGCAATTTTAAACTTTGAAAGAGTACTTTTTACCACATAATCAACGTTATCTGGCCAGATTTAAAATAATTCTTAAACATGAACTTACAATTTATTCTAGGAAAAAAAGCTACTGTCAGAGAAGAGTTATGAACTTAATGAAAATGTAAGATTTAAAAAATTATTTTAAAAAGAAATACTTACAAGGCTTTAAGAGATACAGTTGCACTGAAAGCCATTTTTTAAAGTTCAAATTCAAAAGATACACATACCTTTTAAAGAAGCTTTTTTCAATACTTTCATTGCATAAAGTTGCCCAGCATCAGGACCAATTATTTTCCGTACGAGGAAGACCTGGTAACATAAACACCACTTTTAAAATTACTGCTAAAAATATTTTATGTAAACCTGACTAAAAACCATTACTATGTCTTTACTTTTAACTTCATTAATATAGACAAGGAGATAGCATGTCCCTAGTCCCATCCCATTCATCAAAAACTCTGAGGAATGAAAAGACACCAAATATTCACAGTAAGTCTTTCTGCATAAGCAAGCCTAGTAATCGAATAAGCAACTACCACAAAGCATTTATATACCTCCTATTAATTTCAGACAGCTTTCAATGTTCTTTCCGAAGTACACATCTTTAAAAGGGCAAAATTGCATTCCCTTAATCAGACTAGAGGTACATGCAACACTGAGCGCTCTGAAGTGTTCAGACTGGTCATAAACTATACACGCTTTCCTACAGCAAGCCGCTTAAGTACGTACTTATTTGATAAGTACTTATATAAACGTGTTTCTTCATGTTACTTTCTTGCAGAACGACGGTTCTGCCTGGTCTGCCACCTCTTAAAAGAGGTTTTTTGAGGTTTAAGACCCAAGTCTCAAATATGTAACAGGCTATATTAATGAATTCTGTAAGAGCGGCAAGACGAAAGCAAGGAAACCTCACCATTTAAGATCAAAGCACCCTTCCCCTCTGGAACAGCAACTCCAACAGGTTTTTCTACTCTTTTCTTTCCAGAGGAGTTTTAAAGATAGATAGTATATAACTTGACACTAAGAAAAGCATAATATTAGATAGAATAATGCAGTACAAATACATGTACCTCTACTGACTAAAATTGTAACTACTAGGCCTTTCAATTTACAGAATTGTTTGGTATGTGCTCCTGTTTCCAAGTTGTTGTTCTTACAGTAGCAATTATTAGCTATGAAGAATATTTGTACTGTAAAAGAAAAAAAATGTACAAGTCACGAAAGAATGCCAAGGCTACCTGAAATTGCCTCTCTGACCTTACCTTATTCAGATTTTCATTCACGGTAGATTTATTTACATATATACTTGGTTAGAAGTTACTAAATATTTAGAAATTGTTTTAAAAAAATAATCAAATAAACTTGCCAACTTCTCCATTTTAGAATCAGAAATTCATACACTGTCACTAACCAAGTTGTACAGGGTTGGGAGAGGGGTTGTTTTTATTTTAAGCTCTGTTAGATGAAAAATGTCATCATGTTTCAAGGTTATGGGTCTTCTTGTTTTAAGGTTTGCCCAGTGACTGGCTTACAGCACTGCTCTCCTATATGATGTTGATGCTCAAATAGTAAAGGAAGTAATTAAAACACCAGCAAATAAGAAAACATCTGTAGATTAATACACTCACAATTATAAAAGTAAAATATTAATAAGCATATACGAATATTTTAGTGCTTAATAACCAGCAGTTTTTGACAAGGTAAGGGAATACAAGTTACAAAATCTGTCTAATAAGGACCAAAATAGCTGCCACTGTGCAAAATACTCAAGCACCATCTATTTAATTTGCAGACAAAGTCTCCACAATCCCGCATCTTGCGGAGATGCAACAATTGGCTGTTAATTGTAAAGCACAATCGAGGTGGACACATATTGCACAAAGCGATTCACCTAAGCGAATCGAAGACCATCTTCGGCAGACCGGGTGCTGAAGCCTCAGAATGTTATCAAAGGCTGAAGAAACTCAGTAATGGACATGAGGTTTAACCCTTTATTTCTGTGAAGCAGTGTTAAATCCTGCACAGATGCTGAAAAAGACAGGTAGAGGATGCACTGTAGCACTATACTGGCCAAAGCAAATAAACCTTGTGTTTGCTAAACCCAAAGGGAGATCCCTGGGAAGTATGAACAGCAGAGAGAAAACAAACACCACGAAGGCAACAGCCATTGATCTGCGTTGTTTGTTTTCTCTTTTCAGTAGAAAGCAACAAGTACTAGATAAAAAGGGTTCTGTTCAGATGTGCAACAGTTATCCAATTCTTAAGGTTGGATCCTGAACCAAGTACTGCCAGGTTTCAAAAGCTCTAAAACAGACGCCTCACCAAGCTGGTGGGATTCTGAGCAACAATGTTCCTTACGCTATCAGAAGTCTGAACTCTGTGAAGTAAGAATCAGTCTGCGTCAGGGCTAAGATGTCCATACCAGATGTGCTGAACCCTAAGACAGCTTTAGGCATCTCAAGTCTGGACTAACAAATGCACAGAGCCTTTTGGTCTCTGAAGACGAGAAGCATATGAGGGAATTGGCAACCAACATTACCAGATAAAGAAACGTTTCTTAAGCTGTAAAACATTAAGAAATATTTTAAAGTCTATTTTCTAAACTATCACTTATTCACAGAATGCCTTCCTCATGTCTAACTTCCTCCCCTCCATACAACTCTATGCAGAGGTTTGTTCCTGCCATGAGATAGACAAAACCAGCACAAGAACAGGAAAATGGAAACACATGTAAAGCTGATTGTCTATTTTTTTGTGTTGCACAAGATCTAGTTTAAGAATCTGTTTTTAAAAAATAAATTAGCTTCTTGTACACCAGGATTAATTTTCCAATTAATGTGTTTCAAACTAGTGAGACATTTGATTTTTAATTGCATTTCTGCAATGTGACACCAAGTGGCACATTAGAAAAAAGAAATTAACAAAAAAATTGCCGTATTTCTTCTGTAACGTATTTGAATAATTGTTCACTTAGTGTCTTTTGGCTGTAGATCACTTGACAAATACAGCAAAATAAAAACTGAAATACATTTCACAGGTTATTTACTGTATTGTTACATTGGTTCAAGTTCCAAACTACCACAATCATTCCTCTACATCTACATCACTACAGATTTCAGATATTGAAAAAAGTCAAACATTCACAGCATGTCAAGTACCATCACTAAAAGACAAATCACCATCTCCTCCCTGAGCGTCTATCGATGTTTATTACACCACTGGTGCCTCCTAAGCCTCAACCTGAACTACAGAAGATGTGAGGCAACTATATGGAACAGAGATATTGTTCATTCTGATTCCTCACTAGATGCTTGTCTTGAGGCAGTTGAAAACACTATTATTTTATTTCAAACTGCCATGGCATTAGGCAAATAGCTTGACACCACCAGAGCTGCTGCATACAACCCACCCCTAACTCTATAACCAAACTGGTAAAATCCCTTGCTGTTGGTGCCATTGCTCCCATGAAGCTGCAGATGCCAGTCCAGATGAACCACAAACATGCCTCTCTGTTCAGTTAAAGCAAACCATAACTTTCCACGGCAGAGCTCCTAGAATTTGCTACTGACTCACCCTTCTGCCTCGAGGCTGTTGCCTGTCTGTCTAGGATATGATTTGGTGTCCTGCTATAAACAGTGCTCCCTTGGCATCAGGGAAAGACTGGTAAAAGATTAAACTTGTCAATAACTTTTCAAACATTCCCAGCGGACTCTGCTACAGCACTGTCTTTCTTACCAAAGCCCCTCTCACGTCAACCAACTGCAAAACAGGATGGATCACTTCCTCCAGAACAGGGCAACTTCCACGAGCATATCTAACTGTACTCAAATCTGTCAGATTTATATCTAACCTTGTAGTAGTAAAGAAATAAGGGAAGTAAAACGTTAACAAGACAAAGCAGGTTCAAAGCGGACATCAGATGAAAACAAAAGTTTGTCATCTTACCTTTCCAAATGATCCCTGTCCAAGAACCTTAAGTAGTTCAAACTGCGCTGGATCTGCTTTTTCACATCCTTCTTTCACATGGTGTGTAATAGGAATTTCTTTCACACTTCCTTCATCCTATTATTTCAAGGCAAACAAAAATACAACAATGAACAGGCCTGAATTAAGCAATTCTCATTAGAAGTGCATGTAAATGCCTGCTCTTTTCTTGTTTGTTTGGTTTTTTAAAATAAAATATTTGAAATTCTAATACGGCATAAAAGAAAGCTGTTCAGATGAAGAGTTTTCCCATCCATCCTTTCCTAAATAAAGGCACCTAGAATATTACAACTCCAGCAAAGATGGATTTTCTTACACAGAAGAAATAAATACAAAGATTTTTTTAAAGCAAGTCTAAGATGATCCTTCTGTGCTTCACCTCTGTTTTAGGAGCCTTTAGTCTTCCCAGTGATTACTCTTCTCATCTTTTCCTTTCCTGAAATAGTCTTAACATAAGCTAAATTGAATTTCATCATGTCAAGTAATTATTGCTTTTCACAGCAGCAGATAATAAATATGATCACCCAGTTGTAGCTAAAGGAACGTGCGTCATCTGAAGTGCATAAAGATAGGAGTCATTGTAAGAACTCTAAATTCTTGCATCCAACAGAAGAAAACACAGTTCTGGTGTGCAGAGCTCACAGAAAGACTATCCTGTGTGGAGACCCCCTTCAGAAAGCCGAGGATAATGCTGAGGTAGGCTAAAGATTTAGCCTTCTGTTGACTTTTTCCTACTACTTTCATCTTTAGCAAAGCAGGCCACAGCAGCTACAATTGTGAAAAGACAAACATTCATGATGAAAACAAATCGGATGATGTACTGCAGCTTTTATGGTGTAAGAGAAGTTTCTGTGAGCCAAAACAAGTGAGGTGTCAAAATAAGCACCCTTGAAACTACAAACTACGTGCCAAGGCCTACAGCAGCAACCTGAGCTTGCATGTACAAAAGGAGCTGCACCCCTCAGCCCTATCAGGAACACAAATTAATTTATTGCACACTGCAAATACAACCCAATCACAACAGAAAATCTGACCTGATTTGCAGTACTTTGATGTCTTTAGGGTATCCAAATGATTATCAACTGTCCTCCTATTCTCTCTTTAGATCTTTATCTTGAAAGCTTCTCTTAGCAGAAACCAGAAAAACACCCTGCTAACCTATGGTGCATTACTCTCCCTCCATGACAAGTACAAACACCACCAGAAAAAGACCTGAGCATTTGATGAAGCAGTTGGTTTTAGAAAAGAATATCATTCTATAGTCAGGTTGACTACAGAAAGTCCTGCTGTCCAAGACCAGGCATTAAATAATCCGTGTTATCAGACTTGATGCAAAAGTATCTAGATAAAATTCTCTACATGTGGTTACATAGAAATTCAGGGTAGAAATCTGATCATCTAAATGTGTATGTACTTGCTGCAATAATTAAAAAAAAAAGGGGGGGGGCAATCATCACACTGCATGAGCTGTCTATGCCTTTAGTGTTTTGTTTGTCCAGAGGGGGAAAGAAAGAGTTCAAACATCTTCGTATATTCAGAAACCACAGTCCAGCTGTTATTGCACATCAGTCCTTTCCCCTCCCCAACATCTCTTATTTCACACTCTTTCTGGAAAAGGCCTGTTTGTTCCGCCTGCTTCCAGGCAAAGGTAGGTATTAACACAAGACATTACTGGATAACAAAGTTAATTCTTTAATGCACATTCTAAGCTACTTTATTTCCTTCTTTGTTCACAAAAAAAAAAGCTGACATACACTGATGATACAGTGCATACATCCCAACTTCATTTCATCCACCCAGCCTGCTGACTATGCATATACATGCTCATAGGAAAGAACTTCTAACTTTTATTTATTTTTTTAAACACATGCCTGGAATTTAAGGCAGGTAAGAACACTAGCATTTCACATCATCTGATGACAGATGAACGCAGTGACTCCTCTAGTTATAGACCAAGTTGTACAACAGACTTAATGGCTGGTTCTTTCTATGAAATATGTAAATACACTATTTAGAAGCCTTTTTACTTGAACATCCTAATTTGTATTCCTTAACACTGTGAACCTTTGCATGAGAAAAGATCTTTAGGAGTTCATCTGCTCTTCTGTTTATCACCCACCTTGAGTCATTAGCCTGTGACATCAAATGTGGTTGCTGCCAAGACCGACAGTATTTTGAAATGTGAACTGAGGAGAAAAGTGTTTTCCATGCAAATAAAGAGTAACTTGAGATGTATGAAATCAGGTATTTCTATAGAGCGTTTTACCTTCACAAAAGATGTCTATATAGTTTCACCTACTTAACTATCATTACTGAACTAAAAATTGGCATGACTGAAGCATAAAAAGACCTCTGCATCATCAACAAGAAATGAGCAGGTAGAGAGTTGAACAGATATATAAGCCAGTTCCATTTTCATTTCTAGTTCGGCCTCGATGAACTGCAGATTTGGTTATCTGGTTTTGCGCTCTGCTGTTAGAGCAGCAAATCTATTTCAGGGCACAGGTACCAGCTCCCACTGAGTCACCTTGCAAAAGAGGTAACTATTCCCAGCAGGTACCACAGAAGACAAAGCACTGAAAGAAACGCCGCAATCGGTTATGGCTTTGTGCCATCTTACTTCGTTACGGCTTGACTGGTATGTAGCTCCAAGCACCTAACAAACAAGCTCAGCAAGATCCTTCTGGTTCAAGTACAGTGAAAGATTGAGACAACCCACTGCTCATCTTTCTTTGCTACGTGTAAGACGATTATGACACCGATGGTTTATTTACTTACTCCACACCAGGAAATGTCCAAGCACCACATGTTTCTACCCCCAAGAGTTTATTCTCCAAATCACTTACTTAAAGTTATTATCGCAATACAAAGCAGTGGTTACAGCTGGCAATAAGAACTACCTGATACTTTCTTCCATGATCCTGTTCAAAGACATATATGGGGATGTGTGTGTTGAAAAGTGATGGCCAATTTTTCCATGCACATCAGGCATTTCACCACATTGAGAATTAGCCTGAAGTTCAGTCCAAGATTTAGCCAGCTCACAGAACACTGATCTTCAGCATCTCCTACACAGGCACATCACCAAGGCACTGGACAAAAAATCATGCTCGACAGGGTTTATCTGGGATATTTCTACATAAAAGTCAAATTAACATACTGGTGTAAAAATAGATTCTGTTCCAAAATAGCAGGAATTAAGTACCTTCTCGATGAATGCACAGCAACTACATTAAAAAATACAAAGGAAGAACAGATGACAGTGCAATAACAGCAACGTTAAGCCCATGGTGTAGAAAAGGTTCAAGGTTGGATGGAACATCTTCCGAGGCTGAGGGATCTGTGAATGCTCTCTCCAGCACACAGAATCTGTTTTCCATTAAGCACTGCCTCATGCAGCAAACTTTCCCAAACAAGGCACTTAGGGCCCTTACCCAGGTACTAATTTTCAAAATCATCTTTGAGACTTAGAGCCTCTTCAGATCTGGTCAAATAAAATGATAGGTTCCAAAGTTATTAAAGAGGAGGGAATGCATAAGTTTTGCTTCAAAAGGAAGTCATTCTAATGAGCGTCTAAACTGAACATCTAACAAATATACTTACGTGGTAGGAATATGGTTCACCTTCTTCCATAGGCTCATCTGCCATTTTAAGGCCATTTAGCTGGAGAGGGGAAGGAAAGGGAATGCAGAAGAGAAAGGGGGGAAAAAAAACAAACAAAAACAAAAACAACGTTAAGACCTAACAATTTCAAATAAGCAGAGTTCATAATTTGACCAATTTACATTTCGGAGCCCACAAATGAAAACCAGTGTTCCTGTTGCTCTAATTTACCACTGTAGTTTCAAACATATTACTGCTTAATAGTTATATTTAGCATCTCCCTTATGTATCATGTAGCGTATCCCTTTGTAAATGCCATTCCATAGTTATTTAATTGGAATTAATTTAAAAATTCCTTCTTTAAAAGCTACAGATACCATCCATCCAAGATGACACCAACATGTAATTCTTCTGTTATGCATAAAATTTGTGTTGTGGATGTTTTTCAGAAACCTAAAATCCTAAATCCACTGCTGAAAATTAATTTATCGTTTAAGGAGAAAAGATTCAAAAGTGATTTCAAGTAATTTTGGGGCACGAGGGAGAAGTGCAAGACCAGGTAGAATAGAGAATACATACCACAGAATTCTTAGGCACAAAAATAATAACCTATTTCCTTAAGATATTAGATTCCTCTAAAAATCTGCTTGCATCAAAAGTTACTTAAGTATCTAGCAAACAGAATACTCAAACGTTAATGAAGTACTTTAGAAACTGTAGCTCTGTATATTAAAGTATTTGTGGATCAATATAAAAAAATAACACCTTCAAGAGGCAAAAAGGTATGACATGCATCTGGACAGAAGCAAATAAATGAGATGGTCCTAAAGGAGCACAATACTTGCTAGCATTTGCCTCCCCCCCTTCACGCACTTCAAACAAGAAAGAAGATAAAGGCTGCAGTCACAGTAAAAAAGTTTAATTTATAGATAAGGAGAGCTTAAACTAAATAACTTTAAGTAACAAACCAACGCTTTTTAAACAACTGATGTGAAAAAATACAGAAATATAAAGGACATGCTCTGTTTCAACATGCAAAGCATTAATTAAGAACTGGAAATACCTGACAAAATGGGTAAAGCCAATTACGGATTTTGCCAGTGATAATTGCTAATTTATTTATGTTAATTGTTCAGCATCACTACCTTCATGTGGCATAAATCTCACACAACAAAATACTAACTAGAAGTAACATAAGGAAAGAAAAACTATTTTTTTCCTGAAAACAGAAGTTGAAGCAATTAAGTTCTTGAACCAGGTAATCACATTTTTTTCTTGTACTTCTGAATTTCTCAAATACATGCCTAAGATACCGCACTATGGTGTGATTATTGGTATGTGAACCAGTAAAACACAGGACCACAAAGAATCTTGAAATGGCATATAGACCATGCCCCTATTTAAAAACAAAACAGAAAACTCGACAGACGAGTAGGGCTGAAGGGACAGGTTTATCCCACCACCATTGCATCATCTAAGCAAACTCAGCCACTTCCGCTGCTTCTTCCAGGGCTCTTGATTTCAAGCAGAGCTTTTAAGAGCTAAGCCCTAAATAAATGATTTTGATAAAATTAAATCTCCAATTTTTGTATCAAGATACTGGCACTTATTTTTGGACTATACCCCCACTAGAAAAAGAAAAGTCAAGGAAAGTAGCACGAGGCTTTGGTTACTTTCACTCTTCTCTATGTTTCTATTTATTTTAACCACAGTTTACACAAACTCTTCACATTAACTACAAACCATCAGTTTAACCCAGTGCTGGCATATTCAACACATTCATATATATCATGCATTGCCACCCTAATTTCTCAAGGCCAAAAGTCACTAACCTATTACCCTGGATTCAGAAACCTCACGTACGCTACAGAAATCAATGCCACTAATTTGCTACATAACTTCTTTTTTGCATAACTATTTTTTTCCAAATTAGATACTGGGATGGACGGGACACCCACTGAACTTGTTATTGTACGAATTAGTTGGATACATCAAGAAATAATGCCAAAGTTCAGACCAGATACAAACTCCAACCTCATTTCAGACAATCCACTGACATGTGATTTCTTTTCACAGTATCGCTCGATTACATTCAAGCATGAATTAACGTGAGGCCTACCGAAGTTGTCCAAAAAACTTAATTGGGCCTAGTAAGAAAATGGGTTTCCACTCCAGGTACTCAAAAATATGATTCACTTCAAATTAAAGTCCGTGAATGAGGAATTGTATTTAGTATGCATTTCATCTTTTCTTTTTTTAAAGATGGCCAATGTTTTCCAAGGTTTTTTACTTAAATTTAAGCTCTGGAATGAATACCACTAGCCAGGACACTGAAAACAATAGCTTAACTCCACGCACTCAGATACAAAAAAACTGACTGCTGGAATAGGGTTTTGAACCAAAAATCAGCATGTTATTTGATCTAGGCAGTTCCTGAGCATGCCATGTAGGCATACTTTCAGCCTTCTGGCAAATCAAATACAGTAAGTTATTGGATTTTCATGGCAGGTAATCAAATGTCATCTTAATTAACAATTTCCTATCCTACACTTTTCCGCTTCGTTGTTGCTCATGTTTTTTCTTTTCCTGTCCAGTCTCTCTATAACTACAAAGACTGGGATGCCTGCCAATTTTTAGTTCAAAGAATTTTATGTTCAAGTGCATGAATCTACTTGTATTGCCCGATATACACAACTACACTTTTGCCTTATTTGTTTGCGAACACTGGTCATTATCCATTAAAAAAACAAAACAAAAATCCAAACACCAACAAACCTGTTGGATTGCAACCTGAAGTCTAGTAGTTTTATATAACTAGTAGTTTGCTAGTTATTCAGTTAAAAAAAATCTGTGACAAAAATCAAATTGTTACTCTTCTACCCAGTTACTTATATTGGCCAAGTTTCAGTAGCTAGAAGTTTCCACTGTCCCTCATATTAGGCAAAAAATAAAAATTAAAATTAATACTTAATCCACACCTTTATGGAAACCAAATAAAGAACTCTACTTCTGCAGCCAACTGGGACTCCTTTTAGTGATTTACTCATTAATATTTATGCACAAACATATATAGAACACATTTTAACCTCTAAGTCGTTACTTACTAAATATCTATGAACGCACAAATTTAATTTATTATTGAGAATTAGAAAGAACATATCTCTAAGAGAACAGGTGAAAGAAAGCAAGTACCATTATTCTGAAGGAGATTCTTTCATCCTTGAATCATTTTGCTGTTCAGTACTGCTAAACTCCTACAATTAACTGAACACTGTAAACATTAACTTTCACTAAGACACAAACTAAACTCAGACATTTAGGCAAATAGTGTCAATACTTTCCAAAGAAAATCCGCACTGTTGATCGGTATAAAAACTAAAACCACTACATAAAAAGAGACGAGAATAAAGTTAAGGTCAGACAACCTGGCAGGTAAGGAACTTACTTTTCCAGAGGTGCAGGCTAAGAGACCCAATCCTCCAGCCCAAACTGCCTCTGAGGTAACACAGCCCAATCTGCCTTCTGATTTAAATAGCTGCAATGGATCCCATGACTAGCCAGGACTATACCCTATTACCTTGGGAGAATATCCAAAGGGCTTTTGTGGGCTGGTAAACAGCTTAACTACTATTGCACATGTTTTTCCTCTGATAATTACAGCAGAACAGAGGAATCCCAGCATTACCAAAGATTAGAACCATCCTTCCCCCCTCCCCCATATTAAGGATGTTTTAACATTTTACATGGTAAATGCGTTACGGTTTGGTGTGTCTGTAGGTTTTGGCCAAAAGAAGCTAGACAGATGGTCAGCAAAAGTGCCTAATTACAAGGAAAAATAGCAGAAGATGTTAAGCCGGTTCATTCTGCCCTGTTTTTACAGGTTTTCATTTAAGCATTCAAACAGAATTAAAAATTTTGTAGAAAAAACTCCCAGAACTGGGAATTTTATAATCATAAAATTATCAGAAGTAGAAAGCGCTATTCATCACCACTCACGTATAATCTAGTCTGGCTTCAAACAGGTAAAATTCTACATAAGGATCAACAAAAGCTTCTGCATCCTCCACGGGTTCCTCCTTCGCTGTGCTCAATTTGCTAAGTTACTGCAGCTACAGTCACCAGACCTACACCTCTCAATGCTCCCAGATGAGCACAAGACAAACCAGTTCGCTTCCCCACATAGAAAAGTATTACTTCAAATGCTTATTTCAAAATGTTAGAGTGGAAGCTTGCATTAGAAACCCCAATTATTTTGAAAAGACTTTGAAAAAACAATCCTTTGAAAAAAATCCTGTTAAGACAACCACATTTGTTCCTCATTTATTTTGAATTACATCTGCAGAGAGTTTGCATCATTAATTTAATTAGCAACACATTGGCCTACTGAGTCTTATTTCCTGAGATAGGTTTGAAAAATTTGGAGGTTCTGAGCACCGCCAAACAGGTGAGGGGTTTTTGTTTGGGTTTTTTTTTTTTTAAAAATCTCTAAAAGTCACTGTGAACAAATCTAAAGTTTAAAGGAAGTTGTTCTTCCTATAAAACATCCGCAACTTTCCTCCATGCAACATTTTTATTTCATTTTTAAACAGAAGACATTGTTATCACATGCAGGATTCAGTGCTCCTCACTGCCTGGGCTCGCATGCTTTTGGGAAGGAAGAGCTTCCCCCAGTACAGCGGCCAAGCCCATGAAGTGGAGGACGAAGCAGTGTTATTAGGGTTACCTGACACAGAGTTACACCAACTAAAGCAGAGTCCCACCCTACCGCGATGTGACCAGAGGAAGGATGTCCCACTGAGGGCAGCGCCCACCTGAGGCTCCGCAGGTCTACACTGAACCTTCTTCTTGTCCGCTCACCCTGTGCCTCAGCTCCTCGCGCAAAAGGAAGAGGCCAGGTAACTCACGCTTTCTTTAAACGTACCAAGTAAAAGAGGAAGATAAAGCCATCTACCTTAGGAAAAAAATACTTAAACCCATATAAATTACTAGGGAAAGTTATGAAGTTTCTTTTCTGTGGCAAATCAATCATACTTTCAGACTGGATTACAAACCTTCAGCAACATATAACTACTGATTTTAAGAGAACATTTTGATCCTTTCCATTTTCAGAGATCAGGAGAGAACAATGTGTGTCTCAGACTAGTTACAGGTATGACAAGACACAAACTTAACTGTAAGCACAGGGATCACTGAACTAGCAGAAGGCTTGAGATCTTTTCACTACTGCCTGTCTGGGAGAAGACCGTAACTCCATAATCAAAGGGCATAAAGCAGCTGCTCTAGAAATAGTATTTAATGGCAGATTAAAGAATACTGGAAAAGGGTAAGATTTAAAATTGATGGGAACAACACAATTCAAATTTTATTCTTCATGTGGTAAAGCAGTACATCTACATAAATATTAAAATTCTTTATATTATGACTTAACAAATCATACCATTCTTCTGATTTAGGGTTATTGCGAAGTCTCACCAGAGCTATCCTGCAGGAATCGAGGTGAGCTACCTCAAAGAGACCCCCTGCTCCTTTCAGACACTCAGAATACCACAGCAGATTTCCAAAATGATCTTCAAAAGCTGTATACCAAACCAGAATTATTATTATTATATTGCAGCACTTCTCAATGCATAAAGACACTCATTGTTTTCCATTTAAGAGTATTAGTGTGCTTATTTTTTTTTTTAAACCTTTTTAAAGCAGTTTGTTCTCCTAAGTCTTTATAAAAACTGTACATTGTTGCAATGGCTGAGGGCACTTAGTTCAAGTTATGTGCAATACTATTACTTCTTTTCCTTAGCATAACACTGCCTAATTGTGGAGATTTTCAGAGATGCACAAAACTAGGTAGCTGAGTCATCCACGTCACTGCCAGTAATTACTCACAAAGGAGTTATGCAACTCCTAACACTGACAAAATTCAGTGCCCTTTGACAGACCAGGCTCAGAACATGCTTATGAGGATGGACTGAAAACACTGGCCAAAATCAAAGATGTATTTATTTAAATTGGCACAGGCAACAAATTATGTACAACAGCAGCAAAGCTCAACTCATGAGCATGCCTTTTGGAAGACAGCGACTTTCAATGCAGCCTGGTTTTCTAGCAGAATACCTTAATTTCCAGTCACTTTGTTGTTCCAGCCTTGTCTCCCTCATCACTGTCAGCCAATTAAGTAATTGGTTTCTGAAGTATTTATTTTAAAATAAATATTTGAGTATGAGGTCGCATTTATGCAATTCACAGTATTCATGTGTGGCAAACAGCACGCACTTAAGTCAATTACACTTCTCCTTTTGAATGCGAGGCTACTTCTATTAAGCAGGCAGAAAATTCAAAAATTACCGTATTCTGCCCAATTCAAAGTATTTTTGCATTTTATTCAGCTTGGTCAATAAAATGTTAACATTTCTTTCCTGTTTCTTTGTAGACTGCAATCATATTTTAATAATCTACAACAGTTGATTATAATCAACACCCTCCTACCTATTTTTACTACCATGAAAATACTTATTAATCCTATATTTAGGAGGAAAGAAGTTCACTCAATATTTAAAGCTTAAACTGCACAACACCGACCCTTCCTACCTAGGCTTAAGGAAATTCCCCCAGTCACAAAACTGCTTCACAGGTGACACCGTCATAGGAATGCAAGACGAGTACAGTCCAAAACATAATCCCCAGCTTCGAAGACCACCAACGTGAAAAAGGGCAAAGTAATTCAATCCTAAATTTCTTCCAAAAGTTAGTGTTGGTTTTATGCCTTGAAGCATGAAAATCTGTCTCCTACCTTCAAGATCACATCCTTCCCTTGCCAACTGTTTTTACTTCAAGTCAACACGAGTGCCACTTCACTGGAAACGCACTTACTTCTAATAACGTAATCCTAAATTTAGTCAACAAGCCGATTCCTTGGAGAAAACTGTTTCTCGGATTTCTCCTCCTATACCACAACTGATGGTCAAGAGCACTAGTAAGCGCAAGTAAATTAGTCTTCAAGATACACAACTATTTCAGAGTAACACTGTTGACTGTGGTTCCAGCGAGGCCAAGGTGACCGAGATCTATCAGATTGCCAACATAAGGTTGCAGTAAGTACTATAGGCTATAACGAATTTTATAAGATTTAAGTGAAGAATCCAAACCAAACTTCATTTTAACATAAAATGAACCTTTGTTAAATCCCCAAACTACGTGAATGTAGAATTCTAGCAAGTGAGAAGTGTTACACACCCCTGACGTGCGCTTTATATTAAGTGTTACGACAGTAACGTTTGTTAACGTAATTTGGGAACATCACACGCAAGTTGAAGAAACTGGTTTTGGTCTAAACGCAGTCTCAAACGCTGCTAGCCAAACGTAACAGACGTAACAAACACGATGCCTCATTTTAATCAGAGCACAACTGAAATAGTTTTACGCAGACCCTGTTAAGTAAGTAGTTCATGTATGGGCTTGAGGAAAATACAATTTAAAGAACAGCTGTTGCAAGCAGTTGCCTTCAGATGTTACAAAGACAGAGGTGTTCCAGTTGGATCATCCTCTCCTCTCTCTCTCTCCCCTCCATCCATCATCCTCTGCTCTCTTCGCTAGATGAGTATGACTTCAGAACCAGGCTCCTACAGCGGTGCACTGCCAAGCTCATGTCTCTTTCTTAGCCCCAGCCCAGGCAAGTATTCGAAGATAACTTAAGTGTCACCACCATCAGCAGAAGTACTTGTCCGAGCTTTGCTGCGGTGGAGCTAGGGCTGGTTCTCCAGCCTCTTGCTAACTGCCAACACAGTAGTTATGGCAAAATCCATACACAAAAGCAGCACTGAACACAATACTCTGAAAGCATCAGCCTCAGTGAAGGGCTATTTGCCCAGCTAAAAGATACTGAGAGATGTACCATAACCACAAATGTTTACATTTCAACCGCAATACTCTAAGGTTGATTATTTTAACACTGATTATCACAATATTCTTAAAGAACGGATCAACGGCGCCAAGAAAGTTCTCAGACCTTCAATAAGCTTCATACCTTAACTACTGCATACTATTTTTACAAACCATAAGCTTAACAAATAAGCCTTAAAACTTCTGCTGACTTTTTAATCCTTACCCGTGGCTTCACTAACGTAATTAGGATTTCTCTAATATTACGGTACAGGGACTGCATCGAGTATTATTAGATCATTAGAATATTTTGAAGTGTTAGTCTAGCAGCCATGGTGTAGAAATGCATGTCCAGTAATTATAGTGCTTGGAAGTAGCACTCTGTAGACACAGCTACAGAAAATAAAAAACCCTGAGAAATTTAAAACCTCATGGCTTTATTCCTATTGCAAATTACTGTTGGGTTTTTTTTTTTCCTCCTTTACGTGTGTATTTTTTTTTATGAGAGGATAAAATTTCACCAAGATCCTTTACAGGATATCCTTTCACCCTTCCCAAAACTTTAACCTACGCCTGTTTCATGCACTTTGTACTTCGAGATGAATTTGCTACAGACCTTTTTACTTAAGATAAGAAAGGCCTACTGCATCACGGAAAGCAAGTCTGACCAGTTTTAAGAAGCTTTATTTAGATAACATCTTTTGTGTGTCTAATACACCTAGGTGTAATCTTTTATTTGTCATACCTGACAACACTTGATATGTAACCCTACGCTTCTGATTTAGAAGTGCAAAAGTTTTAATACTGGAGTGTCACACTCTGCTGAGGCACACACGTTATTACAGCATAACCAGTTCTACCATTTATTTTCTTTTCAATACCCTTTGGTACTTGCTTACAGATGTACCCAGAGCGCTAAGCGATACCTTGAAGAGATGCTTGAAGTCGTTCCTCGTTCTTTGCGAGGTTTAAGCATCCAGACCTCAGTCACACCCCCCTGGTTCTTTCGGCATGTTGTGTGTGTGATAATTATCGCACGAAAAAGCAAAGGGACCTCTCCTAGCGACCACCTACCTGGATGTGCCTCCGAATTAGCACAATCAAATTTTCAGAAGAAGTTAAAGCAACTTTCCACGGGAGCTACGGCCACAAAACTGAGAGAGTTTACAGAAAAGCTCCAGAGCTGTCGGTGAAGCGGGAACCGACAGCCGGGACGCTCCCATCGCCGGGAGGGCGACACAAAGCACACCGGCCTCCGAGGCGCCTTCCCCTCGCACGCCCCGCGGGCTTCTCCGCTGACCCACGCGTGTTCCCGCCGCCTCCCAGCCCGCGCCCCGGAGGGGAGCGCAGCTCCACGCGGCTCTGCCAGCCCGGCCGCCGTGCGGGAGCGGCGGGGGAGGCCGGCGGCGCCGGGCCGGCCCGGGCGGGAGCGGCGGGGCCGGGCCGTGAGGGAGCGGCGGCGGGGGGGGGGGGGGGGGGGCGGGTCGCGCCGAGGGGCCGCCGCCTTCCCGGGACGGGCCGCAGCCGGGGCGAGCTCCCGGGAAGGCCGGTCCCGGCGCGGCCGCTCCGAGGAGGAGGAGGAGGAGGAGGCGGCGGCGTGAGCAGGCCAGGTGCCCGGCCGGCGGAGGGGGGGGGGATCCCGGGGGAGGCGGGGAAGCGGCGGCGGCGCCGAGAGGCGGGGAGGGCGGGGGGGAGGCGGCTGAAGATCCGCGACGCCGGGGCGGTGCGGGGGCCGGCGGGGAGAGGCCGGGGGCGTTGCGGTGGGGCCGCCCTCCGCCCCCGGCCCGGCCGCTCCCCGGCGGCGGCGGCGGGGGGTGCCCGGGGATCGGGGAGGCAGGTGGCCGCCGGGAGCAGGAGCCCCGCCCGCCCCCCCCGGCCCCGCACTGACCTCGCCGCCGCTCACGTACAGCTCCATTTTGTGGCAGGGCTCCGGCTCCTCCGCGTCCTCCGGCGGAGCGAACGGCACCATGTCCCGGCTCTCCCTCCTACCCGGGCAGCAGCCGCCGCCGCCGGTCGCTGCGCATTCCCGGGCCCGCGGCCGGCTCAGAGGCGGCGGGCGGCCGCCCTCCCCCTGCCCATAGAGCGGTGGCGGAGCTGGGGCTGCGGCGGCGGCTGCTGCTGCCGGCCGGCGGGGGCGGCTCCGCGCTGCGCTCCCCCGCGCACACCCCCCAACATGGCGGCCGGCGGGGGCGGGGCCAGAGCGGCGTGGAGGTGACGTCAGGGCGGGCCGGAGAATCCCCTGCATGGGGGGGGGGGGGGCGTCGTGACGTGCGGTGACGTGCGGCGACGTGCGGCGTCGTTAATATTCGCTCAGCCGAGGGGGACGGGGAGGGGGGGCCCGGTCGGGGCGCTGCCCTCCCGCCTGAGCGACCGCGGTGAGATGGCGGGGCCGGGCGGCGGCTGGAGGCTCCGCCTGAGGGGAAGCTGAGGGAGGGTCTCGGGGAGCGGCGCGGGGGGCTTTAAAACGAAACAAAGCGGGGTAAAAAAAGGGGATGGTGTGAGATCGGTGGAGGAGCCGCCGGCCGAGAGAGCCTTGTCCCCTCGGCCCACCGAGAAACCCCCGCTCCCCGCCGCGGGAGCGGCTCGGACCTCGGGCGGCCCGGCCGTGAGGATGCAGGCTCTCCGACCCGATGAAGTGACCGGGAAAACAGACAAACAAAAAAACCAAAACCAAAAAAAAAAAAAAAAAAAAAAAAAAAAAAAGTTCGGTTTTGTTTTTCAAAATTCCGAGGTGGCAGGATATGAAACGGAGGCTGGCAAGTGGGAAAACCGTCGCCTCCTAGGCTCTTGGTGAGATAAAAAGCCTGTGCACGTCTGCAGGAGAGCGGAGCAGCCTGCTTCACCGTGGTTACAAACACCAAGGGGATGGACTCTTTTGTTTCCAAGCATGTGTTTGGAGAGAAACACTCCAGGATTTCCAGACCTGAGGGGATAGAAAAAAAGGCCGGCGATGAAAAAATAATATTTCTCCGTCAGCGTTTGAACTCAGGAGCTGGAAAACACTAGATGATACTATCAAAAATACATATTTTTAAGGATGGAAAACTGCCTCAATGACACAGAGTTTTTATTTAAACACTCTGCATGACTTATTAGTAAGCCCTGCCCTTTAGATGAAGCTAGCAAAGGAAGTCTCAAACCATTCTTAATTGCCAAATAATTTTGGTGAAATTAGCACGACCGAGGGAACGAGCTGGTACACCCCATAGCCCAGAACGCTTTCCCGTGCTGATTTTCCTTTTCACTCAGAAGTCAATCATCGTACAAACAAGTGTATAGTATAAGATGCCGTGCTGCTGTAGTCCTTGTTTAAATCAGAGCGACCTGTTTCACAACGCTAACCATTGCCGGTTCCCTGTCGCTGAGCCTGCTGAAGAGAGTTGCCTATTGTGAATGTGTCATTGCAGCAACAGCCAGCTGGCATGTCAGCATTTCCATTGCAAACCTATTTTTAAAGGTCTGTAACTCAACCATGGAAGACAAATGTTTTGGACTGAAACGGGGAGTGTGTACCAGGAATGTTCATCCTTCAGAAAATAGAAAGTGTGTAAGAAAATGTAGGACCAAAGTTGCCAATAATTCATATCGAGAGAGGATTTACATTTGAAATATAGAACTGTTTAGGCTAGGTCACTTGTAAACAATGTTTTTGTTATAGTAGGATTGTGTGAATGTGGAGCTTTTAGAGCAATTAAGCGACGGGAGACGAAGGGACAAGCCCCAGCTTCGTGGGCCTTTGGCTCACATGCAGCTATCTACCCCAGTGCCTCTGCTGGGGTAACTGGCGTGCATCCACAAGAAGCCAAATGGCCAAATCTTCTCTGTGAGATTAAATATGTATGTACTCGAGCAGTGCCATGAGGCAGATCTTAATTTAAATATAAAGGAAATCAAGTGAGAAGTGACTTTTTGAAAGTGCCTGAGTGCTCAGCAGGAACTTGTTTCTAAAACTTGTGTTGCAGATGCCATTTCCCTGCGTCTGAAATTTTTTAATGCTCCTGAGGCTTTTCCTGTTTCCTGAAACAATAAGAGATTGCAAACAAGTGTTCCGCATCCACAAAGTCCTAACACTGTAATATTTGAGAAGTTCAGAGAAAAGCAATAGCCAAATAAGTAAGGATTGTTGTTCTTTTCTTGTCAAGGACTATAAAAGGGAAATTATGATACATGTAGATATAATAATGACTGAATAAGAAAAAGTAAATTCAGAACTTCTTTTACTCCAGGTCTCACAACCAAAGAAGCAGAAGGTATTCAATAAAAAGGCAACAATATGTCACTGAAATTTAAAATTTAGCAAGATTCCCCCTCCCAAATGATCTTTTATAGAGAAATAAAACATCAGAAATGGAATAGCAACTCATTACTTTAGGAAGACTAAGCCTCATGTCTTGGGTTTCAAATGAATATTTCAATTTTATATATTTGGATATTTTTTGTACCTTTTTCTAGAGCATCTAAGCTAGCCTGTGTCCATGCCTGTATGGACATCGGATCTCATCTGGTGTGCAGCTTTCAGCTGAATATTTTTTACATTCCAGTACCTTAATTCGTTCAGCAGGTTCTGCCCATTATGTTCTCAGCAGGCCGTTGTATGATCAGCATGACATTATAACTACTTTTTCCTCTGGCAGGTGCTTTTATTAGATGAAGGTTTCAAGGTAACAAGCTTCTAAATATTTATTCACTTTAAAATTAATTCTGTGACATGGCAAAGTTGCTGAGAATGCTCTTTTATGTAGCCTATTAGGAAAGGAATAATAATAATAATAATAATAAATGGGATCTGCAGGCAAAATTCAGCTTGTTCAGTGTCAGTAACATGAACTCCAACCACTCAGTTGTCCCTTTTATAGAGCTCAGGGCTGCAGCCAACTGACAGCATCCGTGCTTAATTTGCTCATTCAATTTCCCTGAAAGTATCAGTTGTCACACACTTGAAAATATGAACAACAGTTTATGAGGTGTAAAAATAAAAAAAAAAATCCCTGCAAATTTCCTGCATATGATTCTTAGCAGGACATTTCTCAGAGAGGCATATTACAGAAGAGCGTTCCCTCTTCAGCTTTCTGTCAGTCTGTATCAACCTTGTCCCTAAACAAGATTATTTCAAAAGAATCCTGCAACCTTTGTGTTCATTCACCCAGAACGTTTTTCAAGAAAGGAAAAATACGAATATTATCATCAGGCCAGTGTCTTTTGTTCCCCTCCTCCTCCCAGTTAATGATACTGGAATCCGAACCACGCTAACCATGGCAAGTACAGCGCAGCTCCACCCTGGAAAGCAAAGCAGAAAAACCAGTGTGAAGGAATATGTGAATAGTGTCTAGTTCAGCGAGATCACAGGAAGGAAACGATACAAAAAGCAAAGTTTGAGGAAACTGCCCAAGTTGAGACTGATGTTTTTATTCTGTTTTTACTATGATGGTAAAGCCTCTGAAAGGGAACAGGTACAAATTTCGCTTTTGTAGATTCAGTTCAAGGCAGACCGTCACCTCCAGTATTGATTGTGAAGGTGGTTTTGGGGGAGATACAGTTAATTTCTCAGGGAAAGTTTATTCAAGTTCACCATCACTTCACCTTTAATCTTTTGTACAGTACAATTTAACCACACTTGCACAGAGCAGTACAACCCTTTCCTATTGTGTGGATGAATTTACGTGGGTACAAAGCATGCTTCTGTTAGCGTGACTTGTTCTCATACAAGAAGGAAAATGAACTGACCTGATGCATCGAAAATGTATAGCTGTGTGCCTGTGTCTATGCCAGAATTGTTCCAGAGGAGGAACTGATCTGTATGTATTTGGATTAAGTCATAGAAGAGTACCACGACAAAATCTTTAGTCAATACTGTGTTAGTCTGAATATGAAATAGAAATATGAGAGTCCCTATCCCATGCTGTATGTACTGATATTTAAAAAATGCAGATAGAGCCAAGCTCACATTTGTGTGTGTATTTACAGAAATGTGGTACAAAATATACTATATACAGTTTGACGTTGTTAAACAGTTTATTGTGTACTTTGCCCCACACTACAGAGGCAAGAGAAGTCACTTGTGTGAGGAAATGGCAAGAGTCAGTTTTATACTCAGTTACGGTTGTACTGAATGTCTGAAGCGCGAGCAAAGAGGCTCTTACTGAATCCCTGCTTCAGCTTTATAATTATATTTTTCCATCTACATCTTTTTGTAGCAAGTTTTTAAAAGCTCACTTACGGATAAAAAAGGAAGCCAATTTGAGACAATGCTCCTAGATCAACACCTTAAGAAAGATGCTTGATACACACTATTTCATTCTCACTGTCAAAGCAACACTCTTCTCTTGGGCTATTTTAGGACCACAGGACAAACTTAAGAGCAAATTTTGCCATGTTTGTCCAAAATGAGCTCAAGAAAGATCACAGCCATATGGAAAATACAACGAATTTATCTCTGCTGATCATATCACATTAAGTAGGGAACGAAAACTGCAGATAGGCACTAGATATTTTGATGCTTATCTAAATCTTTTGCACTTAAAACTTGTTAGTCATTCTTCACTTCAAAATGCATTTTGAATTCAAATGTCCTACAAGATTTTTTTCCCCCAAAACTGAGTGAATGCTGCTAACCAGACAACTGACACATCTCAGAAGTTCTATATGGTCAAACAAAAAGCTATGTGCAGTCAAATTGGACTCGATGATCCTTGCGGGTCCCTTCCAACTCAGGACCTTATATGATTCTGTGATTCTAAATTAAAGATCCAGTATCCTGTATCCAACACTGGCCAAGAAAGCAGATGCCAGGCAAAAAATACAAAGAGGGTAAGCAGTAGCTAAGAAAACTTCTTCAGAATTTCTTTTCAGCCTCCCACAATCCAGGTTTCATGAGCCAGGGGTGGTATCTTGCACGGAATAGTCTTGATGGATATTTCTTCCATCAATTTGCCCAAGCCTTCTTGAATGTCTAAATTTTCAGCAACCATAATATCTCACAAGTTCCGCAACTATGCCTTATGTCAAAAGTATGTCACTCTGAGCCAACTGCTTAGTTTCACCTGATGTTCCCTAGCCTTACATTGTAAGGGAGAGTGATTAATTACACTTTCCACATAGTTTGTGACTTTATGCATGTATATATCCCACCTCCACCATCCTACCGTGCTCTGCTCTGTTTCCCAGGCTGAAGATCCTTGGGCTGTTTAGTGACTCGTAAATGAAGGGTAGGGAAATTCCAGTTTCTCTGTACACGTTTTCACCAGTGATTTGGAAGTAAATATAAAAAACCTACCAGTAACATGCACAAATTACAAAGAGAAAGGAAAGTAATGAGCAGTCATTAGCTATCGAAGTCCCTTGGGAAATGACAGGCGACTCGGAGTAAATTACAGACCACGAGGACTGGGTACACAAGCAGTGATCGAGTAAGGAGGGAGTTTGTTCTACATCCACGAGTAACACTGTGGAGATGGATACTTGGGCTTTGCCTACAGTTTTGGAGTCTGTGCTTAGAAAAGCCCAGCAGAGAACCACAGATGTACTCCAGCCTCTACGTAATGACTTACAGTGAAAAACCCAAAGGCTTAGCTTTATCAAACCTCATTCTCAGTACTCATCAACAAGAATTTCTTTGGTAATTCAGCTCTTTCCAAAGACTACTGAAGAAAACGTAAGCAACTGTATTTCTCATATAAACACCTGAGGTTAGCTGAGCCAAATGCAGGTCAGAAAAAGTCATTAACTACTGAAATAAGTTACGACAGCAGTGTGGGTACATCAACAGATGGCAAATCTACCACGAGCAGTTGGTTCTTTTTTTTTTTTTAACCGAATCTCACATAGTTTTGCATTTTCCAAAACTTGCTTCCTTATTTTTCTTCAAACCTGTTTAATCCTTGAAACTGAAACCAAGCCTGAAAAATTCAGCTTGAATTCACATTTTCCCTCAGAGCACAGAATAAACCATCCTGATGTTCCAATATGCAAATGTATCAGCAATGATGAATACTTAAGGAATTGATTGCATCTAAAATCATCGTGATCTCAATCTTCAGGGAAGTTCTTGTGACAGCAGAGGGTGTTACTTCTGAAATGATACAGAGCCCAAGATGTTGCCAGTTCCTAACTTTAGCTAGGAACCCACATATCATGCCTCAAACCAGTATCCTAATCATCTCAGGTGAAAATTCTTCCCATTTTGGAAGATTATAATTAACTTCCTACTGAGCCATGCTTAGAAAAATGTCTCAACCTGGAAGACTAAATAGGGACTTAGTATCTGTCAGAAATAATTCAGCGGTAGCTGTTTGTGTCTTGCAGTGTAAAGATACTGATTTAAAATTTTATATTTAGAAATTGTTTTCTCCTTATTGTTGAACAAAAGGACTTGACTGCATGAGTAATAGATACATTACTGGGAATAGAGAGTAGGTCGCTGAATACCACTTCAGTAATATTAGTTTAGGTCTTCAGATAATTGCTGTAGCAGTAGTACCTAAAGAATCCCCCCCTCCTGGAGGAAGAAAAAACAGCGTACCTTCCCAACTCACGGCTATTCTCGTAGCTTCTGGGGGTCAACCAAACTTGAACTGGTTGCTGTTTCTTCTCCACTATTACCAAGGTTATTTTCAAGCCATCTTGACTTTGCATCTGTTCCAGTTGGGGCACGACTTGACTCATCAGTTCTTTATTTGGAGCACACATCACATTTCTTCACTTCATCAGTTCTCCCCGCAGTGAGGTCACTTGTTTATGGCCATTCAATACTTCCTGCCAGTACCCATTTCTCAGTTTAACTCATTTTCGTATTATCCCATGCAAAGAGTCTTGCTTGAAGCCACTCTCCAGCCAAGTATGCATTTTGTAGAGTGTGACTTTGGGTTCAGCAGGATATAAGCACGCGGTAAAAGCTGAGGACATTCTGAAATATGTTTCAGACCCAGTATCTGAAGCCCCACTTCTTTTTCCATTAAAAATGGTGACAATATTCATAATAATTTCAATGGGAGCATAATAATTCTGTAAGTAATTGCTATCAGGAATTTAATTTAAACCTCATTTGACTGACATTTCTTGTTTGCAAGATCTCTATTTTAGGAACAATGTCTTGCTAGTGTATCTCTCTTCATCTTAGTCATGACTGATAACAGAATAATCATCTCAACTACTTTCCTTTTCTTTTCCTGCATAATGGCTTTACTGCATTTTTACATACCAAACATACAAGAATAGAAACAATTAGAGAAATAAGAGTATTGTATGCAGATGAGCAGGTAAGTGCCTAGAACTTACTTGAAACTCTATACGAGGCTGGCTGTCGGGCTCAGAAGCCTTTACAGTCATGTATTGGTTTGGTTAAAACACTAAGGAAAGATGCAAGTTTGTCTTTGAAGCGTGCCTCTAACTCACGTTACTCTCGGTTGGCATTATACAGACGTGTATCAAATACAGAATCTCTGCATACCGCCTCTCCGAACTGCTCATTGCTTCTCTTTCTAATTTAACTGCTGCTCTGCAAGAGTTAACTGCTCAGTCCTGTCAATGCTATCTGATAACACAGCGCTACCAGCAAAGTCAAAACTATTTATCCCAGTCACATTGTGCTTTCCCAGGACAAATCTGAAGCAGCAATTACAATGGCAATTTATCTTTAAACCCTATCTCTCATACAGGGAAATGCCACACAAAATGCTTCGCGGTTCATTTCATTATCTTGTTTCTTCTACTGCTGTAATGAAAGACAGTCGTCACGGGGCAGCTGAATGCTAAGCTACGAAAGGGCATTGCTTGCAACTGGTCCCAGTTCTTTGTAATATTTTCTCATTTGCCGTAATAAATCTGTGAGGACAAGTGGTTATGAAGAGTTTTCAACAAGTTTACTTTGACACTGAAAGAGCTGCTTCTCCTTTTAATGATGAGCTGTCACAGGCATCGATCAGTAGCCATGGCAGAACAGATGAAAGCAGTAAAAAATGACAGGCGAACAGACTTCTTGATAAGGAAAAAATACAGTCCACACCATCTGAGAGGCAGATTCTTACCACCTTTAATGGGAGGTTTTTAGAGTAAATGTTGTGTATTGGCTTCAGTGAGAAATGAGAGCACTTGGCGGAGGAAGCATCTAATAGAATGAGGTCAGACTTTTAAAGAACAGCTATTACCCAGCCGAACATCAGCAGACCACAGCAGAGTAAACAATAAATAATCTTCTGTTAACAGGAAGAATAATGCTGGTAGGAGGTACCTTGAAAACCCGAATGAAGCTACAAAAGGTCAGCCCCAGCCTGGTATAAGTTTACATCATTTCACCAGTTAGTGGTGTTTCACTGAGTTTAAGCAAATTAGAAATGAGCCCTACAGCCGATATGGCAAGACTTTAAAGAATACAGCAGAGAGGAGCTAGATTTGCTGCCGAAACACTGCTGTTACCTGGACGGTCTTCGTGGGAAAGGGGAAAAGGCAAAGGCTGCATCAAAATTAAATTCTATAGCAATGACCGGGCAGTGCTGTTTCTCTTTAGAGTTTGGGTAGCTTCATAAACAGCCTTGCTCCTGTTCCGGCAGGGTAGGCAGTACGTAATGAAATTACTTGCACCAATAAAACCCTCAGTCTAAGACTCCCTGCTGCACCCCTGGAAAGCGCTCCAGGGCTGGTTTTGCACCTTCCCTCTTTGGAGCTACAAACGTAGCTCAGCTGCTCCTGACCCCATCACGTAAATGGATGGATGCTGAATACCCCAGGCTTTAGAACCACCAGTGTGTCATACAGCTGGGGAAATTATATTCCACTTTCATTAAACGCTGGGGGTTTTTTTAAACGTGTAATTCTGAGCATCAACCTTTATCTCATAAAAGGAAGAGGAGGAGGAGCCCTTGATATTTTTTCCTGCAACAACCAGCATCTAGTACCATCTTTGGAAGTACAGCAAAAAGCACCGGGGCAGGACTCTTAAAAAGAGGAGGATCTGATTTCTTAATATAAAAAATAGTAAGACTGACTTTTAAAATATGCTAACAGTCATATAACGAAAAAAAGAAATAATGCCGGGTTTGTGTGGGAAGGAAGCATATTTAAATCTAAAATGAACGACGTACCTTGTAATTACAGGAACCGTTGAAAGAGATAGTCAGAATTAAAATACTTTAAATATTCACATTGAAATATTAATCTGAAAATTTTAAACTATGTATAAACACACATAAACAGAGGCAGATGATAAAGGGCTGAAGTTCAAATCAACTCAAAGAAAGAAGTCAGCCTTGTTAAGTGAAAGCTAAAATTCTCCCTGAGTTCAGCAGCGAGGGCTTCTGGCAGCGTGCGGCTGGGTGAGCCACTCCGCAGCTTCGGATTTAGTGCTAAATGGTGTATTTTAGAGTACCACAACTGCCTTCCGATGTATTTTCTAGAGCACATGAACTCTGTGAACTCTTAAAAATCTAAATCAAAACACCCTTCTAAATTTTGAATCGCCAAACAATGGGTGATTAAGCATAATTATTAAGCTTGCAGCATCAGAAGTACCATATTTCTTCTGTTATGACAAAGTCCTCATTGCTTCATGCGTTTTTATAAGACAGTTATAAGTATTTTATGTTTTTCCAGACATTTTACATCCAGTTATTAGCATTGCTTACTTAGCTTACTAGATGGAAGAGGTTTTCACTCAGAGACGATTCCGTCTGTATAAACAGCTACAAATAAAACGATGTACCCATTTAATATTGAGAGATGGCATTTTTTTTTTTTTGAGCAAGGATGATGCTTATCTGAGCGCAGAACCAGCACAAGACTCCGGCAGCGCCCAAGTCCCATTGCAAAGTAAGACTCGATTTCAATGAGGTAAACGTGTTGTATCATTTTTCCGTACGGGAGAACATTTTGCCATAAATATTTTTTGCACAAAAGACTTTTTCTCCACAAAACGTCGCACTGAGTGCTCAGCATTTCCGTCCAACTCCCCTCATGTCATGTTGATAGATCTGCTTAACCCACCGATAGCTGCGGAAACCTCAGGGGAAATGAAAATTGTCATTCCTTGTTTGTCTGCTTATTTGTTTAACTTCAACCCTGCAGTTCTGGCTTCTTCCAAAGTTGTTTTGAGACTCTGGGAGTGCTTTTTTAATGCTATTGGCATATCAAAGTGACACCTCCATTTCATTATGCTCTACGCAGTTGGAAAAAAAAAAAAAGAGAGCTCACCTACAAAACACCTTGGCTGCTGAGCACAACCAAACAGCTCCTTACCAAAGCACTGCCTCAAAAGCGGGTGATTAATCTGCACAGGCTGGTGGTCTGTTTTGAAAAGCACCTGCCAAAACAACCGCTAATGCATTTTTGTTCCAACGTTATTGAAGTATTCACACGGGCTGAGTTATTTCCTATCGACACACACCCCAAGGACCTCGGTCCCTCCTCCCGCAAAATGTTTTTGAGCAGAGAATCATGGTTTGAGCTTTTGCGGGGCTCCCCCAGATGACAGGCAGGTTGATCAGCCCTAACACAGCCCCAAGCCCGTCTTTGTTTTTATCCTCATCCCACTCTGTAAAAACATCTTCCTTCTGTTTTATCGCCGTCGGAGTGCAGCGCTTCTCAGTTTGTGTTTTAATCTCTTCTGGAGTCTGCTGAAAATTATTAAGCACATCGAGTGCTACAGAACCGGCTCTTTTGCCTCCAGACTGTCCATCTTTCAGCTGGCATCCATTTCACAGAGAGCTGCGAAAACCTTTTTGCGTCGTCCTTCAGATTTCTGGAGAGATTCAAACCCCTCGGGGAGCTCCAGTCGTACACGTGGGTTATTCTAATCCTGGTGCAGCACATTGAGAAATCTCTGAGAAACAGCACCTGAGAAAGGTCTGCTTCAGCCAGGGGCTGCACTGGAAATGGTCAGCATTGCTTCCCACCAGCACGGCGCAGCGCCGGCTCCGCCGGTGCCGGACGGTTCTTGCAAGAGCCCCTTGGGGGTACAGTTCCCTTCTTTTACTGCGAACAAGAAATACACATTTATAAGCCTATAGTTATATTTTAAGTGACTAAACAGTTGAAGGAGTCACCAAAAAAATAAATTACAGTTATCAGGCCAGATCTTGGCTAGAGAAAGCTGGAGTGACTCAGGGTACTTCAGGACATGAGTTGAATCAGTTGAAGATCTCTTTCCTTGAACTAAGAGATACTTTCAGGAGAAATACTCATCACTGTAAAATTTTTAGGATGTGGAAAAATAATATGTCACCCAACGTTATTACCCTTAGATAAGTGTAAAAATAGCCTTTAAAACCTCCTGAACAGGAGATTTTCTGAGGGATTGTAGTTGAATTTCATCTTATAGTTACTATATTGCTTTTAATACAAATTATTATTTTGTGTGCAGATTTTATTTTTTGCATGTGATACAGACCTAACATGTTTCAATGGAAATTCCACAATATGTAGCTTATAGTGAGGATAAAACAAAAACAACAAAAAAAAAAAAAAACCAAAAAAAAAGGTTGGGTTTTATTTTTTCCTTATTGAGCCAAAAATCAACCGTCATTTCATCCCACTGATACACCTATGGGCAGCATCGTCAGCGCGGCGTGCAGCACACATACCGCACCAGGGCTCGTACCCAGGAGTCTGTTCCTGCTGAACCCAGGCCAAACCGAATCGGTGCAGTCCCGGATGGCACGCATGTCTTCAGGTGACTTCTCCAACCCTATTTCTGATTTGATCAGCCAAGATCAGCCCTTTGCACCCCAACAAGGAGGCCGTTAGGGTTTGGTCCCCATTCCCTGCCACTCTTCCTTTCTCCCTCAAGACCTGTACGTCCGTCTCTGGCATCTGGTGCATTTGCGACCTATCTCACAGGGCTGTCCTGGCTTTCCAGGCTTATCTGTCCCCATTATGTCCTTGCACTGACGTTTCATCCATCAGTTTAATCTGTTTTTATTACCTGTGGTTCCAAGCTGTTTCGGTTCTGCTCCCTTATGGTTCCTCTGTGCTCTCCTGCCGCTGCCTACGCCCAAGAGACAGATGAAAGGAGGATTTGGGTGATCTTGGATCCTGACGTTAAATTCAAATCCAAATTGTGATGGTCGCGAACCTGGGAGGACACAAATCCAAGCCTTTGTTTTATCTCCATTCTTAACATATTTTACACCTTGTCATAGCCTCAAAACAAGGCAAAACTCTGCATTGCCTGAGTTTGGCTCATGCCAGACCTCAGGATTTAAGTAAGCGTTGCTCTTGCTCTAGAAGCCCAAAGCAGGGAGTTTGGGAGCTGTGCCTTTCTGGGCACTTCTGCAGAGCCAGTCCAAGCCGGGGTGACCCGCGTGTCACCATCCCCACCCACCTGCCAGGTTATCCCCTCCCCTCCTGCCTGCTTCGGAGCTTCCCCCTCTTCCTCTACGTACACAAGTTTTCTCTTCATGCATTGAAAAACAGAGCTCACAAAGATGTGTGTGCAGCTCCGGGGACTCGTAATATTCAACCAATTTAACGAATATTTAAACAATTTTTTTGTTGGAAAGTGAGAGGGGGATCACGGCAGAGTTTCCTCTCTCTTCTTTAGAAATTTCCTTTACATAGGAAGCCACGTGTTCACCGCTGAAAGGCAGCAATCCCTACGTGAAACAGGGCAGCCGCTCAGTAGTGTGGAGGTGGGGAGGCGGCGGTGAGGAACCGCAGAAACAGCAAACAAAATGTACCGGGCTGAGCTGGAGCTGGTCACTGCCCCTGTATTTTAAAGAAAAAGCTGAGATCGCTCTTCAATAACTGCACGTGGTCAGGACGTTAGCTGGAGACACACTGAAAACGCCGACGGGAACCTCTAAGGCCATGCTGTGATATTGATTGCGCGGTGACTCAGAGAGGGGCCACCCACCGAACCAACCGCCAGCAGCCTCCTCGGGTGAGATGCAGCAGCTACATACGCTTCCCTGCCCATCCCTACATTTTCAATTCACATAGAAACCTATGAGTGTGTGTGTATATATACACACACACGTTATACATCGACATTTAAATATAATATACTGCCAGAGTTACGATTTTTTAAATATCTGAAGGATGTGGTATCTTGGAAACCGATTGCCTCGAGTTGCCCAAATCCATTGCAGAGTGAATCAACACATCGCTTCAGCGTGGGAGCCGCGAGCGGTCGGCGATGCTGGCCGTCCCCGTCCCCGTCCTGTCCCCGTCCCTGTCCTGTCCCCGTCCCGGGTGGGAGTCCATCCGCCCCAGCCGCTCCTGCTCCCCCCTGCAGCAGGACACCCCAGCAAGAAGCTACAGTGAACGACTGAATATCTGTTATCTTAGATGGCTTCTTCAGCTGCAAGTTGATTTAAAGGGGGGAAAAATAATTTAAATATAATATACAAAGGTGATACAACTCTTCATAACAAATGTTTGCACAAATTTGGGGGTTTTATTACCTGATTGCTGAACAAAGCTTATTTTCTGCTTTTTTCTACATGTCATTCAGACAAATAAGCAATGCATACTCTGAAAATGAAGACATGTGTGTTCATCCTGTTTCTTGAGGAGGAAACAGATCATAGCACGCACCAAGTGAGCTCAGAGCCCACTGACGGCAGCAAGAAATGACATTTTCAGCCAAGTGCTCAGGGTCTTATACAAAGAAATTTTAGATAAATTAATGTTTTAAATAAACGAAACTCAGAAAACCATATAATCTGAAATGTGATCATAGGGCAGGCAAAAATGTATCCATCCTCTCTCGTGGCCCTGAGCGCAACGGGGGGGGGGCAGAAGACACACTCGGAGGGGATTTGCCCCACAAAGGGTTGAAACAAGGACCCTGGGCCAAGGGCTGGGGCTTACCCAGGCAGGGAAGGTTAATAGCTCACTCGGATTTACTTGGTTAGACTCAAATCCTGCTGCTTGGCAGTCTGGATTTCATGTCAGGAGCAATGACCTGATCCACAAACAAGAGCTGGACACATTCATTCGTTTTAGTCCTCGCAGATCAGTTTTGCCTCTTTGGCCAGCTCTGTGAAAACGCCGAAATGTTAAATAACGGTCCAAAAATGAGATTATGTAGCTAGGAGAGTGTGGGTTGCTGAGAGAAGAGATTGCTGAGCTAAATATTTGGCAGAATTAAGAAAACCAGGAAAGACATGTGGGCATAAAGAAATAATTCAATATTAAATTTCTGGCAGAATTCGTAAAATCTGTTTATAGTTCAGCTCACAGTGAGCCATTTACTTACTATTATTGGAAGTAAGGTGTAAGGGATTTTGGTTGCAATGGGTTTGCAACTCGGCGAAAGTATTAACAGAATATTAAACACAGGCAAGTTAACCTGCAGCCTTCGTTAGGCGTACCTGTAAGGCACGGCGCCACAGCTGCTCTGCTGTGCACAGCGTCGGGTGGCGAGTGTCTGCTCTCGGATGCCATTTCAATGACTTGGCTGTCCCAAGACGTGCCCTCCCGGTGCGGTTGCTACTCTCCTGCTACAGGCTCTGTTCGTCTTTGATGGGGGTATACTTGCTGGTTGTCTTTTTTTTAATTCACTTTAAAATCCCCTCTGTTCCAAGTGTTTCCATGGGGTTTTTGTTCTCCTCCCCCGTCTTGATCTCACCTTGTCTCACCAGCTTTCTCATTTTTCACACTTTGTTCCATTTCTCCTTTATTTCCCTCGTTCAATCTATATTCCCTTTCCTTTTAGCCTTCACTACTGTTTTCCCCACTGGCCTTGCTCTCACCCGCTCTCTCCTCCCCAGGAGGGAGCCCTGGGAGCAGCCGCTGCCCCAGGCACGGAGCTGGTAGCTCATCTGTACCCGGGGCTACCTGGAAAACCAACGCCAGCCAGAGGGAAGAAAGGTGCTCCTGGGGAAGAACCTGTATGTTAGCCTCACAGCAGCATCACTTGTTAAATAACGAGGGGAAAGAAGCACCCGTTACACAGCCACGGCCTTGGTTTTTCTGAACCAAATGATCACCTGGGAAGATGAGTCAAGTCCACGGGAGACGTAGCTACCCCCACCTGCTCTCTTCTAGACTGCTCCGGTGTGTCAGCCTCAAACCAGCAAGGGAGTTTTTAAATAGGGCTTCAGCTATTTGGAAGCAAACTTAGCTTAAGGAGAAAAGAAAATGTGTTCCGATTTGAAATTAAGCAGCTGTTTTGGGAGGTTGCCCCCCTGCCCAGGCTCTCCTTCCCCACCTCCCCTCTCGGGGTCTGCACGCCCTCCCGGGCCCACCCCCGACCTGTGGAGAGGCTCAGCCCTGGCAGAGGCTCCCGCTGTGCACGCCAGAAGTAGCGACGCCACCGTGCTTCCCTGCCGCAGGGATTTTTGTTTGTGGTTTCGAAGGGCACAGGGTAGCTCAGCCCTTCTACTGCTCCCTGCCTTAGCGGAACTGCAGAACATCTACAGCTGGTGCGGGACTGCTGGGGGATGCAAAGCCTGGCTGCTGCAGGGACAGAGGCATGAAAACACAGAGACACCAAGGAAATAGCAAATGCACACTCCCTGCATGATGCATATCGCATGTCGGAGGGTTTTGCTGGGTAACTATTTAATTAAGTGGTATGGGAGGAACAAGGAACCAGCGGGGTGGGGAGAAAGATCACCTTTTGTTTCATTCACACGGACACGATAGATGAAATCCAGCGCATCCCTCCAGAAAACGGGCGATGCTGTTGTGTGAGACGGGGCTTTACACACAGCGCCTCCATTCACCCCGCAAGGCTGGTTCCCCTCGGGAGCGGGCAGATGATACAGCTGGCCTCGTGCCCAAATAATAACACTGCAGTCTTGTTTTTAAGGCCTTCCAGACCAAAAGGCAGGGCTGGTTCAAGCAAGTGCCAGTACGCGATCCCTTCCTCTCCCGCATCATCGCAGCGTGAGGTCAGCTGTATCCAAAACCCTTCTGAAGAAAGAGGTAACGGACCATTAATTGAACGTTCACATTAAACAGAAAAGAGGAGGACACCGTTGCGGGAAGATTGGAGCTAGTAAGAATTTTTCTTTCAAAAAAATGTCAAATGAGCTTTATTTTTTAGTGAAAAATTTTACACAGTCCAAGATTATTCCAAATTTCCAGTAAAAAATAACCAAAACCCAAGATAGTTAAAGTCTAAAAATTTTCAGATCTCCCTGGCAGGAAAACAGAGCCTCCCCTTCCCTCCTCCTTTCTTCCCCACTGAAATAACACAAACAACTGCAAATAAATAACCAGAAACCACCTGTTTTTTCTGTGTTTCTTTCCCTTCCATTATCATTTCCCCTCACCCTTTGCAGCAGGAGCATGGAGATGGCACGGCCGCCCCTGCCTGCCGCGCGTCCCCTCGCCTCACAGAGCAGCTTTGGTACCCCCAAACCCCATTCCTTGGGGAGGAAACGGAACCAGAATACGCACCCAGCTTATGATTTTCAAGCCCCGGTAGGCGTTCAGTCCGCAGGGTCAGAGCGGCGGCCGTGCAGAGTCAAGTCCCGCACGGGCGCGAAGCCCCTGGCAGCGATCTCGCCTCGGGCAGCGGCAGCAGCAGCAGGGCCGGATCCAGCCATCCTGCCTTCACACCAGGCACGGAGGGCGGCACAAGAAGAGGGTGTGGGGAGGCTTTTTACCGCTCCTGAGCAGTATTTGACAGCGCAGCCAGAGGTTCAGAGTATCGCTTTCTTCCAGAGCAACTCCCCAGTCCCCCTGCACCAGCCTTTTTCCTGGTAAAGAAACCTCCCTCTGGCTGAAGCCAACAGTTACGGAAGTTTTTTAGACCTTTATACACCTCAGCACGACTCCTCAGATGACTGCAGACAATATTATATCTTCTTTTTGATAGCATTTTTTTTTTTACAGGCATTTCTTAGAGAAACACAATGTTCAGACAGGAGAGAACACAAAACGGCTGGAAGGCTCCGTGTCAGGCTGCAAGTCCCTGGATGCTCCACTTTAATTTCTGGGAATACTTTCCTTCAGGTTTGAACAGATCCAGGAAATTCTGTGTACCTGACACGTACTTGCTTGTTCTTCACTGCCTTAAACAAAAATACTAGTGTTGAGTCTCTTTAGATATTGTCCTGAAAATCCTAGTTAGTTACGACTCCTGCACAGCACTGAATTAATAAGAAAACAAACAAGGTTACGACTGACCTGTTACTTTAACGCACCGGTTCAACTTCTGCAGGTGATCATAGCAAAGCTTAAAACCAAAGTCCAATCAGAAAGTATCATTAAGGATCCAGAACTCCGTACCAAACCCTTCTGTCTTTATTCCTTCACACACAGACACGTTAGTGTGATTTTCCTAACTAAAAAGGCAGAGTTAAGGCTGCACATTCAGTCTGATCTCAATCTCCAGATTCCTTTTTTTAATACTAGATTTATTTTTCATTTAGATAAAAATAGTTGCTCATTCCGAAATACGAAGTGTGGGGACAAGTTTAAAGCATTTTTTCCCCAATTCCTGGGGTTTTTCGCCACCAGGTGGCAATACAGCTACAGCCACCAGCCCCGCTCGGGGTTGTTTTTCCCCAAAACACCCAAGTTCAGCGTCACCTGTAACTTTGTTACTAAATCTTCAGCGTCCGACAGATTTACTTCCTTTTCATTCATCTGCTTCTCTCTGTTTTTTAACCTCCCCCCCTGCAGCCATCATTTCAGAAGCGGGATGTGGTCTTAGCTCCAAGTTTTGGGTGAATTCGGTTGCCTTCAGAGCACTGGGAATTTCACCCGTCATCAGGTTTATACATATCTGCGGTTTAAGAGAAAGGAGTCAGGTGAGCACACGTGTGCCTCCACGGTATGTACGGACGCAGCTACAGTGCCACCTGGCAGTGTTTGTGAACAAAAGCAGTCTTGAATAAAGCGGTGATTAGGCTAAACCTCGCTGATGCATCCTTGTCTCAGCGGCCCGGGCAGGAACCCCTCCCGGACGTGCCACTGCTCTCGTGCCAAGCCTGGAAGGGCAGCATCCGCGCGCCAAAGCTGCTTGCTAAGGGATTTCTTGCAGCTGTTTTTCTCTGGCTAGTCCTGGTCTTGCAATGATTTTCAATTCTTTCCTGTAGGCAGGGTACCATACCGTAAGCTCTTTGGGACAGCTCTGGTATTCTTTTCATCACCTACATTTGCTCAAAAAGCAAACGGTAATCGGCACTAACAGTTTTTGCCATATTTCTATCAGGATGTCAAACCAATCGCTTGGATTGCCAGCTGAGCTGGAGATTTTCAAGGTAGTAAGTGCTCAGAAATGGTATCAGGATTAATAGCCACGGAGAGAGCTTACATTTATCTTTAACTTAAAAAAAGCCCATAACACAAACCACTTAAGCATTAAATGGTTCACCTGAATCAGACTGAGCTGTTGTTAGTGTTGTGCGTTAATTGCTTTCATTAGACATAAATTCCTGTTATGGAGAGGGAGAACATTTCAGAAGCGTTTCCGGGACAGAAGGTTGCAAGTTCTGTATACAATTCTGAAAAGCCTCTCCGTAAAGTAATGCCGAAGCAATATAAGGTATTCCCAACTCCTCCCAATCAACAGTCGATCTCTTACAGCATCTATTTCCCCCTGCAAAGATGCCCTCCCCGGCGTGGCCCAGCTCTATTCCAAACGAACAAAAACTCGTTACAAGGAATGGCTGAAGTAAACACAGGGTCCCTCTTACAGCTTGCTGCAGAACTACGCTAGAGGATATGTTGTTTTCCCCAACTGCTGTTTTGTTTTTACAAACGCAGAAAAGCGCGTAAGCTGCCCAGAACTGTACGCTGGTAAAAATGAAGTATTTTCGTTTTGGGGAGCCCACGGGCTGGCTGGCGAACGACTCTGCAGTCCAGCATGAGGAAGCCGCCGGTCGCCGACAGTCCCCCGCCTGCGTTCAACTCGCACGTCGCTGCCCTAAGTACAGCTGCCGCTTAAATTCTACCCAGAGAACTGGGAAATGGTTTGATTTCAGAAACTCCGATTGCCTAACGACAGAGTGAGAACCAAAGAATTAGGGAAGGAGCAAGCGAACGCGCCTGCGCTGAGGGCGAGCCCCGACGTTAACTTAATTCTTGGTACTTTGAACGGGACTCAATTTTTACAAGACAATAATAAATACAGAAACCGAGAACTTCTTATAGGAAAAGGAGTTAGTTAACCTTTATTTCATTTCTCCATAGTCCCAAACTTGACAGACGTAGAAAAATATCCTTGAGTCTAGTAAACAACTTTACCAATGCTAAATAGCCCTTTACTCTGACCGTTTGGGCCATTCTAGATACATTTGTACAAGCATTACTTCAATTTTTTTTTTTTCAATGAAAAGTTTTGCTAAACTATAAACAATAAACTACAGAGGAAAAACTCCATCTACCAAAGCATGCATATGAAGGTACCTTCCAAAACTTTAAAAAAAAAAAAAATAATTAAGAAAGCAAAACAACCTTGAGCCGCATCTGGAGGCGAAAACAATTTAGAACAATTTGAGGAAAAAATAATTAACTAAAGACAAGTCAAAGCAAATTCTGTAAACTATCTGTGGAGAAGTTAAAATATCTATGGCACAACTTTTCACAAAAAAAAATTAAGGTGAAGACCAACATTTTATATAAAAATAGCTGAGCTGGCTTCTAAAGAAGGAAATAAGCATTTCTCATGATGACTCTGTTAATACAAGATTATAAATACCCTTATATATACAGGAAAAAAAAAAATCAATACAAACATGTGGAATATTTCACCAGGCATCCATCTTTCAAATAAACCAAGACTGTATGTCCCGGACCATAGCGGAGGTACTTCAGTTTCTTTGCTACACACACTGATAGAAATAATAAAAATGCAACATAAATATTGAGTTTCACAGAGAAACTCAGTAATACACTCAGGTTACAAAGCTTAACGAATTGGCCCAGAAAGAAATTATACAAGTTTTAAGGTAGTCAATTATCTTCTGTTTTGTAGGCTAAGGAAAACACCCAACTTAATCAATAGTATTTAAACTTCCAGAATTTTTTGTTTTTTACATCAACCTGATACCTTTAGTGAAACTAAAGCAGGAATTATCATGGCAGAAGAGTAATTATCTCTTCATAAATACAGCAGTTTATTTGCCAAGATCACTTAGAAATACCATTATTATCATCAGCATTTGAATAAATTTCCAAGCCTAGAAGTTATTAGTTTTGCAAGGAGTTAAACTATAAACATTTGTATGAATGTATTTGCCTAAATTTCAAAACTATGTAATCATTATCTAGGAAGGCATAAAAATGAGAGCAAATAAAATATATTTTAGAAGAATTACGTTAATATTTTAAGTGAAAATACCTTTGTAGATGCTAATATGAGGATCAAGTTCAGTATATCTGTGCACATTATAAATATGCAGATGTGTATTCATATACACTCAGTAATTCTAGAAATAATCATAGAAATTATATAACTTCCATTGGAGAATATAATTTCTCCCCAACACAATTCAGTGGATTTGCCAATGACTTTTTGAACTGTTTCACAAAATCTGAAGATAAGGTAGAAGCTCTTGTCTTCCAAGGTGTAGAAATTTTTTAGTTTATTGTCATTTTCTTGACTAAAACCCCAGGATCTTCGTTTCTGCTACTCAACGAAATGCCTCCTTCTGTCTCATTCCCTCCCCATCCCCAGGCTGAAGAGGCTTGTACGTTCCGCCAACCCTCCCCCGTGTGTTGCGGAGAGAGAGATGTGATGGGGGAAATTCTACGGACTCTTTTGAGATGAAACTTGGCTACGAAACACGGTCTACGTTTACATTGAAACCTTAGCTTGCTACTGATTCGTTTTAATTCAACACTTGCTTACAAGCAAACCAAAATGGTTTCTACGTGGTCTTTATACATATTGTTATAAAAAAAAAAAAAAAGAAAAGAAACAAGAGCTGAAATAAAAATATGAGGACATACTTATGAACCGCTATGTCTCAGAAAATGTAAAATCCTATTCCTTTTCATTACACTGCTGAGACTCATTATTTGACCGTTTTCTCTGATAAATTGATCTATGATATACTGAGAAATGTTACAACAATCATTTAGTACCGGAATAAAGGGTCATATCCATTCCTTACGGTAGCTGTACCAAAATAGCACAGCCAGCCCAGTTGCTACATCATCCTTCAGCTTTAATAGAAATATTTACTACCATTAACATATGCTAATCTTTCCTCCCTAATATCACACCTTTATTATTTCCTTGTCCATAGCTTGTGTTTAAGACAAATACATAAACCCAGTACGAAAATAAAAACCACGCTGAATGGCTCAGGCTCAACTAAAAAACAAGCACAAAATTGAAGGACGCGTGTTGGAAATAATTTATTGCCTATAAAAGGTTAAAAAAATGTTTAAGTTCACATTTTCTGTGTGGTTTTAAAGGTGGTGTCACGTTTCAGAGGTAGTGTGTGTAAAATGTAATACAGAATCTGAAAAGAATTATTTACTTAGTTTAGTAATACAGTAAAATGTTCACCAGAACCAAAGCACTGACCTGAAACCATTTTCCTTACAGGAACGTTCTTAAGCATCTCTTTAATCGAAGAGGATTGCTCATTTGTTTAAAAACAACAACCACCACAAGCCCAAGTTTCTGCCCTGTTTGTGTCTGTCGTCTTTTGACCAAAATGTCAGCTGCTGCCTTTCAGGGACAAATAAATACTCTTTAGTCAGAATAAAACCCTATTCTGCCACGGAAAAAACCCATTGTGTAGTAACGCTTGCTCTCTTTTTTTTGCTCATAACTTTAAAGATTTCACATTTGGCCAATGTGCTAAAATATTAATTGGGTAGGGAAAGCAAAACTCCATAAACCAGCTCCTGTTTTTTCTAATAACTAGCTGGAGTTTTCTCACTAACCATCCTCTAACTTTGATCAGGCACCTCACAACTGAGCAACTTATTCAACCTTATGATGATTTGGGGCAGAAAAGGCAAAATCTCGAAACGCAAGTTAGACAGCTGCCAGTCCTTCCAACACGTAACGCAGCCCCGTAGGTCGCTGGCTGACCTGAAGGATCTGGCAGTGGGACTGGAGGTAGTAAATCAAGCTTTTGGTTGTAATATTACAAGTTATGAATTCTTCATGTTTCAGATATTCTGTGCTATTCCATTTATGCATATTATTGTCTTTCCTTATGCTATCAGTATCCTGAGACCAACAGTCAGCTACGACTAGAGTACCTAGGGAAAAGTTAGTGCTGTGCATTAGTTTCTTTTTAACGTTACTAATACGGTAGTGCAATAGAGATCCCAAATCGGATAGCTGATCAACTTTAAGCAGTGATTTCCACTTCTACAATAAGGATGTTCATGATACTGTCGAGTCATCCTATCGTTTCAACTGTATAACCACAACAGTAGATATAGCTGTCTCCATTTGGCGAATGGACTCGATAAGCTGCTTCCCAATTTAAGAAGATGAAGATATAACCGGTACATTCCTTTTTTCACTCAGAGGACTGCAAAGCCCCATGATCTACTTGTCATTTTCAGACTTGTTATTGCCTTAGCGAAAGAGAAATTCTTGGAAAGATTAAAGTGCAGTGCTGCTTCAAGAACCAAGCACTCAAGAAAATTGACACTTGTATGGTACATCTGTTCGTGTACTTTTAAATCTGCCAAAAATTCACCTATTAGAATATTTACTATTACTCGCTCCTGTTAGACCTATAGACTTGACAGAAGCATCATCTGCAGGGAAATGAAAGGAGACATAGCTTCAGGAAACAGCTTTCTTAACTATAAACAAGCTTGCTAGCATCAAAGACTTTCATTGCTCCCTAAGGAGAGCGAGCATCCTGTCTCTGGTTTAAAGTGTCTGTTCTGAACTACTTTTTTTCCACTTTGGTTTCTTCAGAAAGACATACTTCATCATTCATGTTCCAACAGATGCATTAGGAATAAACAGCGCCAGGGAAGTCATCTTTCATGGACAAAGCAAATAAGAGCCTACACAGAAAGACGATAAAAACATCGATACGTGGCACTTCTGCTGCAGCGGTTATTCGAATTACAGAGCCAAACCACTGAAATAGCAGGTGGGGCTTTTTTCTGTCATCGTAACACGCCACAATATTAGCGTAATCTGTCATGGAAAGTCTATGCAAATGATGAAGTAGCACTTAATGTGGGCTTCCATGATCAGCCTACGAACAGAAGAAATAACCGTAAACCAAATCCTAAGCTGCCATAAGCCCAGAGAGCCATCCCCATCGTCTTCCCTCATCTGAAGAACTTTCAGAATTTCACCTCGAAATGAAAGTCCCCAAGACCGTGTAGCAGAATGCGATGCCTGTCAGTAAGATGCTTGTCAGACAGTTACTAAGACGAGGTTGGAAAGGAACACGCCCACTTCTTTCATACTGTTCTAAGGTCCAGCTGAACAAGTTACACGGATCAGGATGCAGTCTGCAAACTCAATTAGCACATTACGTTGCCTGTTAGGGACACAAGCAAACCAAAAAAAGGCCCTAAGTTCCAAAGCACGTGTGCAGTGCTAGTCTGACGTGCGATACTTGGATATGTATTTTTGTAACTCTCAAGGACAGTTAAGCGTTATGTTACAGGACCTCATAAGTTGCTCTTCAGCCACTGTACTGCAGAGGTTTTGTTGCTGCAATGATTTAAAATACCAGTAATGGTAACGTATCATTAACGTTTTTGTTTTACATATGGCAGGAAATATACACCGATACTGATAAAAAAGGCAGAAGAGCTGTACAGTATTATCCTATAGAGCATTTTGTTATACAGGAATATAATTTATACTCTTTCTTCCCGAATATCCTGTAATATTGTCAAGTGTTTCAGGGTATGAAAACACAACTACTTCACTATGTTTTCTCGTCACCCTACAAGAGAAAAGGGCCAAAGAACAACGTGCCCACAGGGATGACGCGGGTGTTGACTGCAGCTAGAGCTTCAGCTGCACATCCTGAAGAGGATTCCAGCTTCCTTGAAAAAAGGGACTTACGTAATTGCATGACTGTGGTAGTATTTCATTCGAAATGAATTCCTTCGATTTGTTTGGCATATGAAATAGAAGCAAGGCATAGCAAAATAGGAATCATCAATGAAAGTTTTTCTTGTATAAAGGTGGATGACTTAACTGACCATGAAAACAAGAACTCTCATTAAGAGTATCCTGCCTTTTGTCATGGGAATTTAAGTGGAAGCAGCAGGAATATAGGGTCCAAATAGTGGCAAATCACAGTACTATTTTGTTTATTTCAGCGAAGCTCACAGAAAACAAGAGGTTTCATTGTCAGTGGCACAAGTTTCCTATCTAGAGAGAACAGCAATAGAAAGCATTGTTAACGCAGTATAGAAAACCCTTTATAAATGACTTTTTTCAGAGTAAGCAGAATTACAGTTGAGCTCTATCTTACATTTCAAGGATAGTGCAGTGATCTTTGCTCACAAACCTTAATTAATTTTAGATTGGTGCTCATTTCAACAGGCATGTAAAATACCGCTCCTCCTTTGAGTAAGGCTACGAGGACGTGTCTGCCAGCCAGGATGTGATATTTCAGCTCAGGCAGTGAGAGGATGACTAACCTACCACTTACCTCCTGGTTACACAGAGTGCCTTCCCTCTCTCCTGGGATTCTACTCTGAGTTTTAATACCTAAACTCAAATGCAGGCCCAACAGCTTGCTTTTGCGGGGTTACCCTGTAGAATAGATGGTAAGAGGTCTTTTGGGAACTAACTGAATTGTATAGCAGCCAGAACTGTGAAACTCTTGTTTTGCTTTTTAAAACAGCTTTTAAAACTGCTACTACCCTTTATGCAGCTGGCGTTTAACAATATTGTTAAAAGTTCCCCACACCCAAGGACAACACAGAGACAGAAAAAAACCTGAAAGAACAGAGCTCACTACCGATACTGAAAAAAAAAACCAAACAGCTTTAGAAGTGATTAGGGAGGAACAGACCAGGCTGAGAAAAACCTAAAATTCTGAGTTAAGCCCAGTATTAAAGAAAAAAAAAAAGAAAAAAGTGTTATTTCCCCGACACTCTGGATTTTCTGAGCTACACCTTGGACCTCCCGCTGAAATCAAGGGGATTACTTACTGTACTGCATGAATAAGGATTCACCAGAGTAAATTATTATTTGGCATACAACTGAAAGATCAGGCTTTTTACCAGACTCTGAAGCTATCTGTTTCAAAAATGCTTGCTGAGGAATATTCAGATTAGAAGTTATAGCACATCAATAACACGGGCATGCACCTACATGCCCTACTAAATTTATCTGAATGTGTCCGCACATCCATTTAATCAGATGAGTAAAGGGATTCAATGTCAACGACAGCTGGGAAAGCAGAAATACATTTCAGCCACTGCCTGCAGTCAAGCTCGCAGTTTAGAAATGGCACCTGGCAGTTGCCAAAAAATTCATCACACAGGGCTACTTCAAAACCAGGTCACATTTAGAAGATCTGCAAAACTCAGTTCCAAACACTCGAATACCTTTCAGGATGCAATGACGGCTGTGGATTTATGACAGTGTCTTGATAAAATGGAGCAAAATTTGTGGAAAAAATATATAACCAGTACTTAAAACAATGAACAGAACTTTAGCATTCAGACTCTGACAAATGAAAACTGTGACTACATTCATAAAAACCTAAATAGTAGTGTAAACATCTAATCCCATTGCTATTGTGAGAATATCAGAAAGTCGCATTCTGCGGCAATCAGGTTTCGCATATCCATCTAATTTGTTACAACACTTATGACTGCTTCTTTACATTAATAATTTATTGACGATAATTCAAATTTTTCAGTTAGCCTTTCAAAGTTTTTTCAGCTATTTTGGTCAGAAAATGGAAGATTCAACAATCTGAAGTCACATAATGAAAAACACTTTAGTTTAATTTCAGATTTTCAAAAGGGTTCAAGCACAACTCATAAAAAGCCCGTTACTCTATTTGGATCCCCAATTTTTAGTCCACCTACCTGAGTAAAAATGGGGAAAAAAATAATAAACAGGACTGGTGAGCTAGCAACTCTGAAGAAATAGCTGTCTGTATAACAGGACATTCGTTTTCCATTCTTGGATCCCTGCTCGAAAAGACTTTGCTACAGAGCAAGAGTTATTCAGGAAAGTCAGAAGTTATCCTAACCAAGGCCAAACCGCTAGAAGTGAAACCTTTCCTCACACAGTTCTTTCATTTACCAAAAGCAACATTTGAAATTTCTTGACACTGCAAACTGTAGCCATGACATACTACAGTCATCCTTCAGGACGGTCTACTTCACCTTGGGCTTTCTTTTTTGGACTGAAGAACACTGGATAGCAAAATGCCGTTCTCCTGAAACCTACACGTTACGCGGGGTTTCTTTTTTGTCAGATAAAAAAAAGAAATCACAAACTGTCTGAGGCATTTTTCTCTGATAAAGACGACAAGCTGAATGAGGTATCATCAGGCTCTGGGGATGCATGATTGAAATCCATTTCTTCTAGTTCTGGAGGTAAGTCTGAGAGCAGTGCCTGTAAGTAAAAAATATTACAATACAATATTAGGTAGTGTTTTATGTCAGCATTAAATGTCTGTTATACCTGTAGTGAAGAAACTTGGTTGAGCTTTTTGGTCAGTGTTGATATTGGATGGGGCAAAAAGAAAATTCAGTCTTGCTAGATATTGAAAAAAAGCCATTGTTGTAAGATGACGTACCTTATAACAACAATCCCAGAAGTTACTTAAGTTACTGTGGAAACAGCTCAAAACAATGTTTTTTTCCAAACTGGATGAAACCAAATTATTTATATTAATTTATTTATTCACATATTTTTAACAAGCAAAAGCTTTAAAACATATATAACCATGCTATCCTGTGATCATGCCACAATCGAGCTAGACGCTGCGTACAAGATCATAATTTGTTACAATGTTTTATTAATTTATCTCAAAGATTGCAAGTTTACTTCTCTTTATATTCAGTTCACATGGTTTTATGAAAAAATTATGGAAAACAACCATAAGCCAGATTTATTTTGGATGTAAAAGTGTTCTAAGTTTCCTTCTTGCAAGTTACAGTTTCTATTTTTAGACCTGAAAAACTGCAGAATGTAAAGGCAAAAGGAAAACAATAAAAGCAACAGAATCTCTTCCTAAATAAAGCACAGAATGTAACTCGTGTAAGACGTGACCCAACCAAGCGTTAAAAGAAGTGCTACGTATGAAATGCGGTGCAGTAAAACTGAAGAAGCCTGGCTTTTTTCCCCTAGATCTCGCATCTTAGATCTCAACAGACAAATCCCCGTCCCTCAGCGTATCCTGCTGCACTGGTTGTCCCTTTGTAAAAGTCACACTTCTTTGTCTATGTCATTGCTTGTGTAGATTGCAAGATCTTTCTTTTGTTTAAAGTTCAGCTTTTCTTTGTCTGTAAGATGTTCAACACAAGGCTGCCCTAATCATAATTCGAGCCTTTGGGCACTACCGAATAAAACCAAGGGCGTGAAAGAACACTAAATGACAAACACCTTCCGCTATTAAAACCTACTTCAAGACTTACCTGCTGCTGTTCTTTATCATCTGATTTAATAGCAAGTATCAAACTCCGAGTAAATGTCTGTAATTCAAAATACTTCTGTTTGTGATTCTCCAATTCATTCTCAATGAATCTGACTTCTTCATTCTGGGGGGGGGAAAATCACATAAAGTTCTGGAAATAATAGACAGTGCTGCTTCTTTTTAATGACACCTGAACATACTTGTGTTAAAACTAAATTTTTTAGTGAAAAGGAGTGAAAATGTGTTATGATTCCTGCCAAAACCAGTATTAAGTGGAGCTGAAAGTTCTAAATTGTAGAATTTATAGAACAATGCACGCAGCCTTTGGATACAAATAGAAGTTTCTGATGAGTGACCAGTGGTGTCACACTAAACCTGCAAATGCGTATGCCATTTCATTTCTCATTATCCTCCGCAAGAGACGTGTGATAGCCAACCATGTTACGTGCAGGCAAGGCATTTCAGAATTACTATCGTTAAAGCATTAATGACTCGGGCCAAAGTTTACATGATCCTTTTAAAGAAGCACCGCTTTTTATTTTATAAGGATGACCTCTAATTCCATTTTAAAATAAAAAACAAAGCCCAGGTCTCTTCCTAGAAGAAGTGATCTTGAAAAGGCAGGCTGACTGTGAGAAGAGACAGCAACTGAATTCTGTTATTACAGCAGGAGACTTGACACAAAGACCAGGGAAAACAATTTGAAAACTCCTCAAAGCTACGACAAATTAAAATACAGCATCCTCTAGTGCAGCTGAGCTTGACATGTATCATGAAGTGTCAGCTCACCAACCTCCCCAAGATCTCTCGGGTTACAGAATAAATAGGAATGTATTTACAAAATGGAGAAATATCTAACAAAGTGCATGCTGTGGCTAAAAAGGCATTTTTCCAACCTTTGTATAAGTATGTGTTACTATACTTGCAAATCACTTAATATAAAAATAACAAACTTCTTAATTAAAAATTCAGATTTGATAAGTACTTCAGTTTATTCCAAATGTCTCTTCTCCTTCAAACTTACCAACCGATTGGTATGCATGATCAAAATGCTAAATCTGTTGATCAATGTAGAGCTAAAATTAATTTTCTCTGGTTATTTACCTTTGCAAAGATCATGTAACCTAAATAAACAGTTCACTTCTCAAGATCAAAGTCATTGTGCATTTTTGCAAGAGGTGTCTGCGTACTAGCACCAAAGGTACATCCTCCATAGGATAATAATGAAAAAAATATGCACACAGAAATTGTTAGCAATGCACAATACACACAGAAAGTAAGCATTTAGGTTCACAGATAATTCATGGGAAGTGTTGCATTTACTGAGGAATACCAGAGGCAAGAAAAAACCCACCCTTGCTTCTGCAACCATATGATTAATTAGGTTGGCAGTTTGGCATACAAAATGTTCCTTGATGGCTGGTTTTGGTGGCAGCAAATAATTACGTAAGCAAATTTCAATAGTGAACTTATAAGCTGGCATTTTGTTTTAATGATAAAAATATTCTTTTTTTAATAACATAGAACTGTGCTCTGATATTCATGCTTACATTTGCCAGACTGACTGTAATTCAACTTTAGTTGGTATGAAAAGGTGAGGCTACGTGATGAACTGGAAGGTTTGTAACAAGCCTTTAAAAATGGTTGTTGTTTTGGGTTTTTTTTCCCCTGAAAATTCACATTTCTTCAGTCAAAACATTGCTCACCATACTGCTTCAGGTTATAACAGCTCTGAGAATAAGAGAGAAATATTTGGGCTGCAATTTTGAGGCTTTTGTAAGAAAATTAGCTGAGTGCATTTCTTTCAGATGGAAACTTCAAAGTTGCCCATTTAGCAATGGATTTTGCCCAGCCAAAGAAGGGATTCAGATTTACGCAGAAAACACATGGGCAGAAAGACTAATCACTAAAGTCAAACAACAAACCAACAAACAAGGTTCTGTAGGGCAGGCTGTCACAACAAGCCTTTCACTGTGGTGACAGGTGACATTAAGAAAAGGTCATTCCCTCTCCATATTCATTCTCCACTGCCCTTACCAGGAAAACACTGCTTGAAGGAGTAATTTTTGTTCTGAAAAGATGATCTATTTATTATTTTGGTAATTGATTATCATTAGTAGAACATACGTGTTTTCTAAGTAAAAAAATCAGCTACATACGTAAAAACATGCTCAAAATACAACACAGAACTGTGCCAACTCTTCGGAGGGCAGTAACACACGCATAACCTTTACCACTTGGCAGAAGACAGCAGCTGTCAGGTATCCAACTGCTTTTCCTCCCTCCCGCAACTACTGCTTCCAGACATGTTCTGCACTACATTGTGAGAATGACTTCTTCTCAGATCCCCCCATTTCATTAGAGGCTTCCAGCTGTTATGTCCCTTTCCAGAGCTGGCAGCATCACACTGCATGTAAAAGTGTGCCGTAACACTCCAAAGAACAATTCTCGCACAAAAAGCAAGTTTTGGTTTAGAGGCTAAATAAATTGCTTTGTTTTGGGACACGTGGTGGGAGCTGCAGATGGCTGCAGCTAGAGTAATGTCACTGCTCTGTAGAAATGGGATTTTTCCTGCCTCCCTCTGGGTTGAAATATGGGTAATCTGGCTGTAAATGGGATGAGGAGACGTGACTGAGGGGATGATGTGCAGCACCAGGATAAGAGCAGAGGAGTCCCAGGCTCCCGCATGCCTTCAACTGAATTCCTTACAGACACGCCCGTCTGAATGTTCTGTGAAGGACTATCCTGCTTAACATTTCATAGTCTAATTACTCACCTTATAATCCAAAAGAGAACTCATTTGATCCACTTCAGAATTACTTATCATATCGCTTTCTTCATCATCTATAATTTCTATTTTCTGAAACAGAAGTAAACGGGTTCATTCCAAATATTCGAATGCATAGATTAGACAAACAACAATCTGTATCTCAAACTGCCATGAAAGGAGGAAGGGAACAGGACCTTTTGCTCGCTCATGAGAAATTCTGAATTGTGGAGCCCCCATTAGATGGCAATCATGCACCTCAGCCACAAGATCCAGGAAGAATCCAAACTGAAACTGTCCGTGCTCAGAGCTGCTGCCATGGCGACTCAGGCTGTTTACAGAGGAGGAGCTATATGTCACCATGCTTTTGGCATTAAGTTGCATACTATATCTCATTACAGCCTGCAAAAGTCTGCATTTTATTCTGTAAGCCTTTTGTTGAAGACCTCCTGCAGGGCGAAGAAGGTTATGAAAGCTTATTCCTCTGGAGCAAAACAGACATTATGGTTAAGGGATAGGCAAGTCCTAACTGACCTACGTCTTGCCTAAAAAACATGAAGAGGTCTCCTTTGGCCTTCTTTGGCCACTGTGCAAGTCAAATGCCCTAAACGGGAGAGGATGGTGATACAAGGGACAGTTCCAAAGGCGTACACATGGACATTTTCACTTAAATCACAAAAATTCTCGGGAACTTTTTATATTTGGTTTCTAAAGAAACCTAAAGTACACTGTTAGAGGCCGAGCTTAATGCTGTTTAGAACTTAGAAATACATATTAATCGTATCTCAAGTTTTAAAAGATTCACTTTTACATTATTTGCCACTTGCATGTTCTGTTTTTCTTCCCAGCAGAAAACCTTACGTAAGAAAACCATGTTAAAAGGTTATTTCAGTAGGAGAAAGCAAAAAATGTACACATTTTTAGTGCACCCATGAGATTTTACTTTTTATTCATACCTAAGCTAGATCTTGAACAGATAGAATGAATTTGAATTAGACAGTGATAAGAATGGCATTTTTCAGGAAGAACTCAGAAGGATGACTGCCCGGATGAAACTATAAATTTCACCATATTTTTGGGAGGGAAGCGGTGGTAGTGTAAGAGGAGGGGTTTGGGTTTTTTTTACTGTTTTTCATTGTTTTGACAGTTGTAAACATTTATGAGACTGTATATAATAAGTTAAAGCAAGTGCACTATGGTTTTAGTATGCTGTTTAATATAACGTAGGCAGGGGCCCAGACTGACACGATACACTTTACTGGTTAGCTCTCGAGGTGTTATTTTAGAGGACGTTTATTCTCTGCAGCATACGTGTGTGTCTTCCGTCTGGCTGCAGACCAGTCACCAGAAATTTCCTTCTAATCACCAAGGAGAAATCCTTCAAGAGAGGTTTACAGTCTCTCACTAGTAGTACCCACCAGGCTCACAAGTATGTGTTGAAGGTAGGGAGGGTAAACCACATTTTCTGTGCTTCAGTGTCTGACAACCCAGCTGAAGTGATAACATTTCAAAGGCTTAATGTCACAAAGATCTGCTGCTATGTCATACCCTGAGCAACACTGTGATTCAAATATTTTTGTTTTTAGACTCAGCTTGAGGAAAGAGTCTCTAAATAAATGCCAAACATTCACACTATCTTTCTTATAATTATGCATTTTAAGATAGTAGGGGAAAGAACAGATTAGAATTTCAAATAAGAAAACTGTCTCTCTTATGCAAGTCCAATGTATGTTAGTTCAATTTTAACTGCATATATTTTAAAATTTTGTTACAGAGTTTTCAGAACAGAGTCTGAAAAAACTACTCCTCTTTTTCCCCCCTCTTATTATATCACATTACATAATGCTGGAGTTCAGGCAGACTGGAGAACCGAGTCTTTCGGACGTCATCTTTGCAAACCTTTTACCTTTGTCATTTTACATTCTGCATCTCCATGGTAAACGCATCACCGTGAAACTCAGAGTGATTACATCTGAGGTCACAGCAGGCCATTAAGGTAAACAGAAAGGAAAAAGGCAGCTGTTTCTATTCAGGCAGCCACAGAAAATATAGCTGTGGGATTTCAGTTTACACAAAAGTTGCTCGTATGTTAACAGAAGAAAGACAATGTTCTCTCCTCTCTACATATATACACACATATAGAGGGAAGGGAATCTCCTGTTCCCTTTCCCACTTCAGGTGCTGTGTGATTAACGTAACACAAATGTTCCATCACGTTCTGAGCTGCTGTCGTTTAATCTCTGACTGCAACAAGAGTGCAATTGGGAACTGGAACCATCACCTGTTCATTCTGCAGATAACTTTGAAGATAAAAATTACCCTACCACTTGGGGTCTTCTCTCCTCTTCCTCCTCTCCTTTCTTCTAATTTGAGAGAAGGCAGGCTAAACAAAGGGGATATATTGCATTATTTGCCATGACTCCTCCCTCTGTCTTTCCTTCCTTGTCTCACTGCAGTCAATTAAAAACAGCAAGAACAACTGTGTTTGACTCAATGTGAATGCAAGTGAGAAAACAAGAAACATCTAAATAATGCCCTGTCAAGGGTATGGGAATGACGAGTACATACCCACCCCGGTCTGATCTCACATATTCAAGGTTAGCTATCGAGGAGAAGCACTAGCGATATCTGACTTTCTTAAAGCTACAGAAAACCATTTTCAATTATTATTCTGGGTCTTTTATTCTTACTGTTTTACTCTACTAGGTACTTATAGAGCATTACCCAAGCGTTGTGCTTTGCACTCGAGAAAAAGAACACTGGATTGTTATAATACAGAAAAAGCCGTATAATTCAATTTCTACTGAATGTGCACAGCTCTATGTTTTAGTACTTTTAGTACAGTTTCTGTCACTGCTCAACCAATTAGGAAGGACTCTTAGCACACTCGACTGAAGTTTTCACCTAGTGAAAAACTGAAAAGTGGTGGACAACAACCACCTCAACATTAGCAATTAAGGAGGTCACATAAGTGGAACAGGAAAGGTATACATACCACATTATCAGTAGGTACTGGATTCTGGTCATCGTCTTTGTGACCGATTTCTTCATTTGGAAGAGCTTCATTTCTCTCTTCTGCAGAAATAAATTTGTTTTTCAGATTTCATTCAAATTTTATGCTGAAGGAACGTTAGTAATCTTTACCATTAAATATGTCACATCTTCTAGACACAAAAGCAAAGTCATATGATCAATGTCTATTCATAAAAAATACTGTATGTCTTATTAAAAAAGACATCACATCGTAAGTATTTCAGGGCAAAGTCATGCCAATCGCTACTTGAAACAACAGGAGAACTATCAGTTCCTCTCTTGCAACGTAACAAACCCCTCCTATTTTAGGTTAAGGTTGGAATATTCAAAGGTGATGAAGAGTTCCACATCAGAGGTGCCCAAAACTTTTTTTTTAAATCTATTACAATAAATTAATATATGAAAAATCCTGCATGCCCAGAAATTATAGAGCATATACATGTCAGGGCATAAAACGTATTGGAATCCCACCTCCTCCTTGCAGACACCGACTAGTTTTGAACCACAAACTGATCAAGCAGATTATTTCATTCTTGTATGGCAAACGTTTATTCCTACTGAATCTAAGCTGAGCTGCTCTCTTATGTATAAGCAAAGCACACACTTGAAAACAGAGCAAATCTTATCCTTAAATTTCAATGACAAGCACTAGATGATTCTATCAGTCCCGACTATGGCCAGCATGACAAAACAAGAAAGATAAGCATATTCGTCACTATGATTAAGTACGTTTCTCAGATTTACTTTAATTCTCCACATTTAGTATACTATCAAGAAGAAAATCAGAAAATAAACCAAAACACAGAGGCAAGACAGCTATGATAAAAAACTTAAATGATGTCATTAACAGCTAGGCTATTAATTAGAAATAACACTGCTTCCAAGAGCTAGTGAAATTGCAGAGTTCTGCTGAGGGCAGAGCTTGAATTAAAAGGGCCAAACAGTCCAGCTCTCGCACCTAAAGAGGAAAGGAGGCATGGTGAGCAAACGGGCAGCAGATGCTTTTGTGGGATACTAAAGGGAGGGCAGGTAATGATGCAGGGGTGTATCACTTCCACACAAACACAGGGGTAATAGGATTTAACTGGAGATTACCAACAGTTGCAAAGAGAGGATAATATTTAGGCCAGACCATACAGAGACAATTATTGTTTTAAATAACTCTTCTACTAGCAAAATCTCTCTTAACTAAGCAGATTTTATTTGAAGTTGTTTCAAATAAATTTAATCTGCCACAACTTCAGAGGAAAATTTCTGCTAGCAGCAAAAGCAAATGGGTCCAAATGGGAGAACCATAAAGCAGGGAGCAATATATGACCCCATCGTTAGACTCGGAGCAATGGAGGTCATTAAGGACGTACCTCAGGGACTCTGAAGCAGTCTCAAGCACCAGTCACTCGGTAACCCTGACAGTCACCACTTGGATTCAATAGTTGAAGGAAGCAACCCCCTACAGCACTTTCAACTCTTTAAATATTCATCCTCGGCTAATATAAACCAGCACAGCTACAATGGCCTCCACAGAGCTGTGTTCATTTACACAAAGTATGGATTCAATTAACATACGTTTAAAAAAGGTAAGGCATTATGAGAACTTTAATGCTTAATTTTGCATCAGAGTACAGCTTTTTTTTTTTTTAATATTTACACACTACATTTTAAAAGCAAGTGCCATCAACACTTTCACTCTAATTAGGTGACTAAAAATATCTTTTTCCTGGTTTTGTGAGTGTTTTTTTGATCTGTTTTTGTTTTTTTTAAAAATTAGGACCAAAAGTTATAATTCTCAAACATTAAAACAATCACATATCTGTGACTGAATAGTACATATGATTACTGGTGGAAATATTTTCCAGGAAGTTCACAATAAGCTGAGCTGCAGCAGAGAAACCTAATCCTTTGAATTGGAGAAATGAAAAGAAATAATTCTTGTGGTAGAATAAAGGAATCAAAGTGGGATTCCTGGATGCTGTGGAAATCCTATCGTTTTCTTGCACTTCCATAAGCTTTGATTCTAATAATCTACTCATAGTCTTACAGCCTTATCCTGTTTTATGAAAGCCTCGTGCAATAAATGTGGTGTTTTTCCTCACTTTAAGCTACAGAGAATTCAGACTCTCCCCGTCACCATTTTCTTTCAAGCAGATCTGACTAAATCAGTTCCTTCGACACCTCAGGCAAATCAAGGACTCTTAGATTCTGCATCTCACTTGGCTTTCAATCACTTGACCCATTTCTTTATCACCTTAATTCTCTTTACAGTAGAATACGCCAAAGCTATCACAAATTCATTCCCAGCAGTTCTCCATTTTTCTAGTTCTTTCCTTTAAATTGTTCAGACAAAATGACAAGATCAGGTCTGACATATTAAGCTGCAACAGCATGCGCTAGATCCGACTTTCTTTTAGTTCAGAGAGCAAAGGCTTTATTGATCTTTTCTAATCAGAAGCACTGGGAGCAATTACTTGAGCCTGTGAAGCCAGTGGCTGTGCCGAGTGGCAGTTCATCTGCCCTAGGCCCAGAGTACTAACGTACAGGAGGGAAAGGGAGAGATCGATTTAACGTGGTCGTATGGTTCTGGGAGGTGGAGTAAAAGGGAATTAAGTTCAAGACACTTATCACTCAAGGTCATGCAATTTACTGAGAACACAGAGGCACCCTGTACATGCAGTTCTAAAGCTCTCCGAGTAGTCCCCTCCTACTGACTTTGATCGTTTCTGTTGGTTTGTATTTGCTTGTCAGAGACCGTGCACGCACCGCAGACAGCTTAATGGCAGAAGTTCTGCTCTGCTTTGACATACTGTGAAGCTCTTTCAGTTCAAGACCAAATCTGAGCTAACGTATCTTCTGAACGTATCTCATCAGCATGAGTTGAATATCAGGAAAACTCTAAGTACATAGCTCTGGTCAGCTCAAAGTGAGCAGGTTCGCAGGCATTAGCGTTTGCTTAGATGGGAATTGTTGGTGTGATTTAGGCAAACAGGAATGGATATTCAAGCTGGCTGTGTAGAACTGGCCAGTTAACACAGAGCATTTTTTAAAACCTGGCTTCCTAGGGAAGTGAGACTTAGACATTTGTACTGTCTGTCTGTCTCTCAGTTGCACCAGCAAATTGTGAACTTGTCATTTAACTTCTGATGAATCTGGCAGAAACAGAAGTCTTATGATAAAAGGTTTCTGCAAGCTTTGTGATAACAAAACCAACAAAATTCATATAGAGAGAGGTAGAAGAAAGAGACCAAACAGTACCTTCAGTATGGCCAGGGTAGATAATTTGTGACTGTTAAACACTCTTTCAGACATTTTTGAATGTGTACAACAGAGAATCCAAAGCATGCACATGCACACTGCACAAAATTAAAATATATGCACAGTAGTAACTGCATTTTCAAATACCTTGTGAGCTTCCTTCAGATAAGCAGATTGATACTTCATCATTCCTATCATTATCATCCCCCACTTCAGTAGCAGTTTCCTCTCCTGGATTAAGTGCTGATTTAGAAACAAATTCAGATTGATCAGAGAAATCAGCAGGACCTCCTCTAGGGGGTGGGACCTCAATCCCCATTAAACGATATTTCCGTCTTCGATTCCCAATCCAAGTCTTGTAAGAGAAATAAACATGAATGCTATCAGAAACTATAACAAAAGCAACAGGCCCACAACCAAGTGAAATTAGCACATCTATACGACAGGAACAAGAGTGTAGCCAGCAATTCAAGGGAGGTGATTATTCCCCCATATTTGACCCTCATGAGCTGCTTCCTGGAATACTGTGTCCAGGCTCAGTCCTCCAGTACAAGGGAAAAGGGAAGGAAGGTGCAGCAAAAGGAAAAGAAGCAACAGTCACAAGTCGCAGCAAGGGAAGCACTGACTGGAATTAAGAAAAAAAATGCTTTGCAGTGAGGCACTGGAACAGTTTGTCCATAGGAGTTTTGGCATCTCCAACCTTGGAGGTACTCAGCATTTTAATGGACAACATCCTGAGAAACCTAACTCTGAAGTCAATCCTGCTCTGAATAAAGAGTAGGATTAGGTGCCCTTGTAAGGTCTCTCCCCACCTAAATTATTCAACAAATTTAACATGAGCTCTTTGATCCAGGTTCTCCCAGTTCTCCCACTCTCCAACTTCTACAAGGGGACTAAAGTATCCAATGACCTGAACAGCCCACCTGTTCTAGGACTTCCTACAGCACGGAAGAAATTGTCCAAGGTGGTAGCTCTACATCACTCCACTTTGATGACAGAACATAACTTGGCAGAATGAAGTTCAGAGCAATATATAAGAGCATACTGTAAACAGTGGTGGGAGATGAAACAGGTCCAGGACCAAGGAACTTGGAAACCCATTCATGATCAGATGGGTACGGATGCTTGACGTTCATTTTACATCAGTAAAACTGACAGTTTCAAAAATGAAAAAAAAAAAATCAAGTTCAAAATTCTCCAATTGGATCTATATAACTGTTAATTAACTTGCTTTCTCTGATAAAGTCTATGCTAAAAATTATTGAAGACTCAAAATACAGAGTTTAGCACGATGTAACAAGAATTGTCTGCAACTCTTCACCTCTTAACTCTCTTCCTTCCCTTGCATTAGTCAGGCTTTTGACTTCTCATCCAATTTCAATTCTACCTAACAGCTCTTGCTTCCAGACACTTCATTCCATCCAAGTCAGTTCTCCACTGGCACCCAAAAGTCCTTCTCAGAGCCTGGAATCAATTTCTTTGCCAACTGCTAACTTCCAGTCTTCTTGACCTGGCTCTCCTCTGCCTTTTCACACCATCTAACACACAACAGGAGCAGCGCTGACAGCACTAGTGGGACCATCCTCTTTGCTCCAGGACGTTACCACATGCTGGCCCAGGATGGATAATGGTGGAGTTTGGCCACGTAAGCTGTCACCGTACAGAGTGTGCCTGATCACTGCGACGATGATGTACGCACAGCATGGTTGTTACTAGGTTCTGAATCACGCTTAGTGCTGGAATTTCTGGATTGCTAAAAACCAAACATATCTCTAGAAAGCATGGGCAGTTCCTGTTTTTGAAATCCTATGTTCAGGGCATGGCAAAATGCACATCCTTTCCATAAGGTCTATGTCCCAACAGAGTTTACTAAACACAATAAAATATTATAGGGGTTTTTTCTTTAAAGATACACTAAACATTGCTCTGGCCTTATTTCGGAAATACCGGCATTGCTGCTATTCCTCATCACCCTGTCTTTAACCACAGTTCTGATACAGAGCATGAAAAAGCCTTTTACTAAACTTTTTACTTATAATACCTTGATTATCAAATAGAAAAATTAAGAAATATTAACAGCAGTTCCAGCTACTAAAGATAGTTTCGTGCTCTGTCAATCTTGGAAAAAAATACTTTTTAAAGCTGAATCTCTCTAACTAGCTAAAAGATGACATGGTTAACACTATTCTTGGCAAATCATTTTTGTTGGGTGATATTTGCTTTCCCAGCTTGCTGATTTTCCTCTTTGAAGAATGTAGAACAGGTACACAGAGAGCTGCCTAGATATTTTTGTACATTATATACAGATTGGGAAAAAAAAGAAAACCAAAACCCCACAAACAGCCCCGTCCAGACCTATGTCTCTTTTTTCCAAACAGTGTATTGCCACTCATTAAATTTTCTCATCATCTTACGATGGTAATAAATAGTGCTAACAACTATAAAATTTAAAAGCAAATCTGCTTCTTTTTTACTAAAAAATTCAGCAAAAAATTGAGGCACTTGGGAAAGGTAGATCTTACTTGTCTTTTTACATAGCTTTCAAAGAAGAAAATCTTTCTTTCAACATACCGAATATGTCATAGGAGATGAACGTATTTTTATAGCGTTTCAAATTAAAATGGAAGAGGAAAGTAAGAGGCTCCCATATCCTGCATGCTACATTTAACAGCGAATATTCTGGAGCAGTACAATGATGAGTGTAAGAGCAGACTAGTATTTCTATGTAGGAAACCAGCTTAATAATATTATATCATTATAAATATATATTTTATATAATATCATTATATCCCTAAAATATTACCTCCTTAAAAGCTTCAAACAACATCTGTAAAGTGCACAGGATCAGACTCATCAAGCCTACTTACGGCAGCCAGCAATGAACTCAGCAGCAACTTCCCCAGCTTCAACTGAAGAGGTGACCAGCAAGAGTGAGGGAAGAAAGGCTAGCGTCCAGGCAGAAGGAGCCAGCATATGTCTGCCCTCAGGCAGCTTATAAGTAAGTGGACTGGCAGGGAGCCACTTAAAAAGCATGATTACAGCTCTCCAGATATTGAGGTTAGGGTGTCAACATGCTGGAAAGATTCTAGGTTGGAACCTTCAGAAAACCCACTTAATGGAAAAAATCAGGATGGAATATTCCGAGTTGTTCTTCCAATGTCTCTCTCAATCATAAGCCGGATCCAGACGAGGACTAGAGCCCCCAACAAGAAGAGCCGTTAGTCAGCTGTGAAGAATGAGTGGCCATTCTGCTGCAACGGCTTGACTTTGCTGCTAAACTCAGACTGAAGCACTACCTCCAGTAATCCAGCTTTTATCTGATGAGCTGCTAGGAAATAGGAAGAGGTGTCTTTAGCCCATGGTGGGTGCTTAGGAGCAGCTTTTGCCCTCTTACATATGAAAGCTTTATGTTCTATTAATAAAAAAATTAAAAATTGTCATGCATTTTTCTTATATTCCTCATATATTTCTGAGGAGTTTGAGAGTTGTCATCCGTCTTCCTCAAGTACCTAATGTCTCGCTGCCAAGAAGGCTATTCTGCTTTCAGACGTTATTTTGGTATGAATGAATAAAATTAGTCAAGAGAAATATAAACAAAAATATGTAAGTAACTACAAAAAAAACCCCAAACAAATGTAATCATCAATAATTATCATGTAAGCAAAAGAAATACTGGAAGTTTAATGAAGTATTGGCCCGAGTTCACATATTTTAATATGACATAACTTTTTTTTTTGGTGTCTTGGGAACAAATGAAAGACCTTTGAAGGTGCAAACGGGCATGATGTTAAGGTACAACCAGCAATCACTTTGCAAGCCCACTCTCCTACTAGAAGTACAAAACCTATGGAATAAAATGCCCTGTTCAACCTTAAAAGATGAAATTCAGTGGAACTATGCATAGTGGCAAACATTAACTTTTGTACTGGAAATCAAATTTGATACTTTCTTGGTTGGAGATCTTTCATGCCACTATGATGTCATAAGGATCAATCATTTGTACTTCTGGAAAAGCAGCATTTATCTGGACCAATCATGAATTTCCATTATAAAAAAAGCTATTAAAAGGGAAAAGTGGGGGCTTGTATTTAATTGAATTAAAACAAGTGATACGATATGTATATATTTTAGTTACATATATTTATATAAAATTATATTATATATATTTGTTGTTTGTGTTATTTGATGTATATGTATTTACTTGGTTTTATAAACATACTTATTACTATTTTTACGTATGCTACATTTTTTTTTTACATCACAAATGGAGAAACCGTTGCTAGTTGCACACTACCTAGAATTGAAGGTACCGTGAAATACAAAGGCAACAAAGTACAAGTATTGGAAGTGGAGAGCTTTTCCCAGAAGGTTCCCTCAGTCCAACTCTTCCTGACTGAGCCTGCAGTACAGGGTGGAGATGCTGTGGTTCACTCATGCCTTACAGCTGACTGCATCACTGCTGTGTCCTGACTCCTCAGGAGAAAGAGACCATGCTGCACGCTAACCTCCAGACATCAGCATTTCCTACTGAAGAAAATGCAGGTTGGCAGGTAAGGAGAGAGGCACAATACGATGTGCCTATATAGATCCCAAAACAAATTTAGGACAAATTCTGGAGCACATGATGGAAAATACCTGTCCTACAGCTGGGACACGCACAATGTGCCTTAGAGAAAGAACAACAGGAAGCACTGAAGATCACGCACGTCCTGTAGCATTAATTCAGCCCTCACAAACAAAAGAAAGAGTGCAGCATGGTGCAGGACCAATCTCCACCTAATTCTTGCTACAATTCTCAAGTCTGCCATATAGAGGAACCAGAGGCAGAGGTAGGACAGATACTGGTAACAACACTGGTTACTATGAAGAAAAGAGATCTTTTTGTTCATTCGTGTGTGTATGTTCTACTACAGGTTATGCTGGAGAGTCTTCTGGACTTGATCAGAGCCTAGCCCATCTGCCCTGAAGACAAAAGCATTTCAAGCAGATGGTATTGAAAGATGTGTACAGAACTTCATAGTGTCATCCTGTGCGTGCCGATAAGGATGTTCTTAAGGGAACAAAGTAAGGGAGGCGAAGCATGACTGTCAGTCTTACTATCCTGTGAATAAGGTATTTCATATCCAGGAGTCCAATTTGAGATGCTGTCAGTGGAAACAGCTTCACCTTTCAGAAAGCAAATTGAAGAGCTTGGAAAATATGGAGCAGCTTTGTTCTGTACAGAGAAAAGAGTAATTCTTTTCAGCCTCCAAAAGTACAATTTAACTTTTTTATAATTTACATGTGCTCAGGAAAACAAGCAAGTAAATAACCAGATTAGTGTTCAATACTGAAAGCAGCTTTGGTACCATTTTGATATACTGACCCAAGAGAGATGCCCACAAAAGAAGAGTTTCAAGTAAGGGCTCCTAGTTCTGCTCTTGTAGAGATGTCAGAATTTTAAGAAGAGGTGGAAAAAGGGGATGAAGACTGAAAGGACTAGTCACAATTGTCATGCCCGTTATGAGGGAAAGGAATACTCTAATTACGTTTTTGTAATGACTGCAAAGACAGTCAGACTATTTTCTGAAGCACGAAAACACTCTGAGCAAATGAGACACCCACAGTTTCACAGAGATGATATATGTCTGGTAATGGGGAATACAGCAGCAACAACTGATGCTGTACCAAACCTCCCAGCTTCTGGAAGAGATGATGTGGAGTGGTTCTTCAGAATCAGGTTATCTACGCCAAACCTGTACTTTCCAAAGCAATCCTTCCTCAACGACACCTATCAGACTATCAAATTGAAGCAACCCAGAATTCTTCGCAGTACCCTTTGCCCTCTATCACATTTCAACCTGGCTTCAAGACAGTCTTGAAAAATATTTTCTTCCTATTTTTGAGCATTTTCTGTCATATGTTTACAACTATTTTTTCCTATAAGCATTAATAAGAAATATTTTCCCTGTATCTTTAGAAAGGCTTTTTTGTTTCTTAATAGCAATATAAATAGCACTTTTCAGTTGTCTAGGATACCCCTAAAAAATTGTAACTTCTACTTAACATCTTACTTGAGTCTAAAGAGAATGTCAAATGGCTTATAGTGCTACTCCTGCTGCTGATCAATAAGACTCTTACCTGAGGGCTTTTTTCTATATATAGACTGCAAAAAGAGCAAGACAGCACTTCCCAACGTGGTCATTCATTATGTAATATGTGAAATCTATTTCAAGCTTCCTCATGAAATTTTTAAAGGCTTTCATCTGTCCTATTTCTGCTTCTGCAACAAGATAGGGGAAGACTCTAGATTTCTTACCCGCACTATTTCACAGTCAACATTTAATTCTGCAGCCACAGCTTCAATTTTCTCTCTGCAGACTGAGCCCAGGCTGGTCATGCCATTGTCCCAGTATTTCTTTAGGGTAGCTAAGTCTCGGTCACTAAATTGTGTGCGGTCCTGTAACTGTAAGATAAAAAAAATACTGTTAGATTTTAAAAAATTCTGCTTAGGCTGTTCATTTAATTTCCAAAGGTCTTGCATGCAGTAAGACACACATGTTATTCTGTCTCCATGGCTTTTCTTCTCTTTTAACTCTCCCTTAAGAATTTTTTTTTTGAGTTTGTTTTCTTATCCAGGGCAGTACAGAGTTCCCTGGGATTTGCTTTAAAGGTAATGGCAGTGCTAACGCAAGTTTAAAGCGCTTCAGCTTTGTTTCAACTCCACCTGATTTTTTTAATTTGTTTTATCTCATTCTATAAGGCCTTACTGAAAATAACTTTTTTCCCCTTGTGCTGTTTACTCTCTCCACCCAATTTATGCAAATTATTCCTTAAAGCTTTTCAAGTTGCTCACCCTCCCCCACCTAAAGTTCTTTTATCTTACTGCAAACTACAATACATGCAAAATTCAAAGGATCCCGAGTTTCTGAAGGGAATACTTTTAATGTTTATTTGGTAAGCTTCAGAGTTAAATTGGTTCCATTGTTTATTTGCAAGTTCCCTAACTCTTTCTGTATATTTATCAAAATATGCAATAGTGGATTACTGATACAAGGAGTAACACTGAGAAACAAACCCTAAATGTCCTACCACTTCTTGAACTGTTGTAGGCCTACAATATCATTGACCAGTAGAACTTACAAGCTTTATCAAAAGCTTTTGGCTCAGAATTTTAACCAAAATCTACAGTTTCTTTATACCAACCCATGTTTGTCACCTTTCCCGCTATCAGGAGTACATAAATGCAACAATGAAGTCTGCACTAGTAGGTTGTATCCACATGTGCCAAATTTGTCAACAGTTGACTGTTCTAAGACATAATTACGATTTCAATAGCGAACATCTGGGTTTGCTCATTTAAAACCTGTTAAAAGTTAGAATGAAATAACTTTAAAACAGAGGAAGAAGAAATTCTGCAGAACTAGAATAATTTGACAATCTTGTACAGTTATCAATTTTAGTTTTTGTTAGTCTTCAGAATATGGTAGTCCTTCCAATTTTCTTCTTTTAAAAATTACTATTTCGCAAAATGTTAGAAGCACTTGAGTATCCCTAATATATGAATATAAAATAGGGGTATCAAAACCTTGTCTCCTTAAATTAATCCCAGGTGGTCCAGTAAAAAAAAGTACAGTTGTATTCAAATACGGTCCATTATTAACTGCTACCCGGCACTCAGATTTTTTTCTTGGTTATCGTTTCATACATCCAAGCACAGAATCAGAGAAGCTGTTTCCATCCTGCCCATCCATTAGCTGACATCTCATGCAGGGAGCGCAGGACCCCAGGGGCTGCCCTGCAGAGCGAGGCAGGAGGTGTGCAGAGCCCACGGGCACACGCGCACGCCGGCTCCCCTCTGCTCCTGCACACCAAGCAGCTTTTAGCAGCAGCCGCAGCACACGAGATGCACTCCCAGACAGCAGTCTATTTTAATCTAAAAGGAATCCAGTTGGCACATTTCAAGGCTGCTCTAGGATGAGCAGCAAAGTGCGGCAAGTGGACTTCACCTCAAGAGCACCCCGCTGAGCAAAGCTAAATCCCTGATGCCCATTCACCCTTAGCAGATGCCTGTTTTCCCTGTACGCCTGACCTGAGCTCCTCCTATCTACAAGCCATTTTCAAAGAACAAAAGTATAGTTATCTCCTGGATCGCAGCAGCAGTATCTCCGTTTAGAGCTGCTAGCAAAACAGATTGTAATTTCTGAAAGTGATGGGAAGAGCTCTTGCTCTGCAGTCGGGGAGCTGCAGCCAAGCGCTGAGGAAAGGGAAGGCAGAAAGGAGCACGATAGCAATGCTCAAACTATATGGAGAAAGAAGTCACTCTGACCTATCCTGCTTTCCTGAACGCTCAGGGCAACTTCACCTTCTAAAGTATACCGAGTGCTTTTTAAACATAAATAAGTAAATAACATTCGCTGTTGGTTCTGGAGAGTTCACACTGACAACGCTGCCGCAACAATCCACCACTCACACAGCGTACTGCGACCTGCACTTATCAGGGAAATAAAATAGAAAATCTCTCCATATCTAATATGCACAGCTTAAAGAAACCCCCTGGAACATACTGTGGAAATTCCTCCTTCTCAGCAGAGGGGTGAAATGAGAGACGCAAAAGGCAGTCTGCCTAATATTACTGCAAACATAAGGGAGTAACTAAGCCCGGTTAGCCTTGTCTTCTCTCACCTAATTTGTTGCAACGGCCAAATTAGAACCAAACCCAATGAAAGCACAGCTGATGCTGGAATTAAGTTCAGATTTCTGCGTCCCACATGATTTTCCAGTTGTCTAAGAAAATGCTTCTTCTACTGAAAGAATACAGGGCAAGAATACCGCTAACAGAAAAGCTTTATATTTGCAATATGCAAATGGATCCCACGTTAGACAAAAGACACGCAATAACTGACTCTAGAGTAACCAAAGGGATGCTACTGCAGGAAGGGTGCAGAGGCTGCTCAGCTTTTATTTACTAAATACAAGTTGAGAAAACAGTGTTTAGCAAAACCACCTGGCCTTCAAAAAGCTACTTAAAAAAGCAGTGTCGTATCTTTTCCATTTTAGGTGGATATATATTAATTCTGATGATCTTCTATGAATGTTTTAATGAAATTATTAGAGAAATCACTATTCAGTGGTTTTCACCTCACAACTGCTATATAATTTTGCTACAAGTCCAGGGTTGTACAGTCAGTCTCAACAGCTTAGATCAAAGAAGATGTTTTAAAGTTACGGGAAGTCTCCTGCAGCTACATTCCCAAAGAAGTCTTTTGCAGCCACTTACTGTGGAAATGGGGGGTGGGTGGGTGGGGGGTGGGGTGGGTGTAGAAAAAAAGAACTTAAAAGTTTTTGGTTTACCTCCTTGTCAAAAATAATCCCTAGTGTTTCAGACGGCAATATGTATTTTTGCTTTTTTGTTGCTCTTGCAGTTACTGCCACACCAGGTACTTTATCCTTTCACTCGTTCCCGAAGAGCTCGTGCAGCAGCACATGAATCACGCTGATACCGATCGCAGGTCAGAGAAGGAAATGGAGAACAAGTTTTTTTTCAGTCAACTGATATGAAAGAAAAAACAAAAAACCCACAACACACACCACATGAAAGAGTCCAGAAAGCAGGAACAAAACTGAGGGGAAAAACAAGTGCATGTAAATAGAAGATGGTATGAAAAGTCAAGTCCCCCTCAGGGCTGAGGAGAGCAGCCTTACTGAGATGCCTGGCTCAATCCACCCTAGCAAAGTCAGTGTGTTCTCCAATTAGTACTTCTCATCCCACTTTTCTACTTTGGAGTCTCTATCTCATTTTTGCCGTTTTTTCCCACCAAGATCAGCACTGAATAACCTGTCAAACACAGCCAGGCAGGTAGGAACGGAGACGCTGAAGAGCTGAAAGCGATGTCTTCAGAAAGGTACATTTTGGCAGCATAAGTAATGACTGTAATACACCTGGTGGGTCTCTGCAGCAATGAAAGCAGAACCTATCGGGTTACTGGACTTGAAATTTTACCAGAGCCCCAGAAGATTCTTGACGTTTAAGGGCGCTGATTCACAAACAAGTTGCTAAGAGGGTAGCAGGTCACTGCACATTAAGTGACCTCCAGCAGCCGTCCACCTGCAGACCCGTGCATGGTGAACCTGAGCTGCTTTAGGCTATCTCAGAGAGGGCAAAGGAAGATCATTTACTCACACTGCTCTCACTTGCTGCACGGCTGTAACAGGATCACTCTCAACCCTTACACTCACTAGATGTAAGTAACACCTCAGCTCGTCCAAAATTCAGATCCAGACTAACTACCTTCCTATAACTGGCTGTGCCGTATGCCTGTTCATGAATTTCTTGGAGAAATCATAAACTACATTCAACTACAGGATCATGCCCTTGACAAAGATTATACTTAAGTTTGAATCCTGCATGATGGCCCGCTCAAAATTTACGTAATGCTTTCACAAAAGGCAATGTCTTTTGTGAGCAAATAAAGGGTAGAATTTCTGTATTGAACATATAAGTACATTTCCATCAATTTAATTAAAAATCTTCTCATGCTTAGTATCATCAGAGGAGCTGAGGAAAAAAGAGAAAAAACCCCGCAATCCTACAAATATCATAACATTGATGGCTATGCATCAGTTAGCATAGGAAAAAAATATCAAAAGATAATGTTGAAAAGTTTCCTATTTAGGACAATACTTTCCACAGCTGAAGACAAGCCAGTAATTCAGTTCATATTTTTACTTCATTATAACAACTATTATGAATACAATTCTCACTTCCTCTCTTCAGATCCACTGCCTGCTGATTCGAGGCTCGGCTTCATCCTCAGCAGTATTAACTGTTTGCTGAATTCTGTATATTTACCAGTTCTGTTGTTCATAGTTTGAAAAGCAGAGAGAAGCTTCTTCCAGCAGAAAATAGACTATGAACTCGTGAAGAAAAGCAATCCTTGAGAGCAAACTGAATCAGCAGTTCTGCCGAGCGCAGGGTTAAACCCTGCTTATCCCCTGACCTCTCAAGTGTAATAACAACATTCTTATAGGAGATGACCCAGTTTATTATAGACATTCCTGGCACTTTGCCGAGCCCCTCGTAACACCCGCTGTGCATCCAATATTTATGGTGCAAATCTAGTGTCTATAATTGGTATGAATAATTGCATGGCACTGGAGTGTCCTTATCCTGCCTTTTATTAGAGCCTGCTTTTTTAGATCTGTTTTTATGCATCAGTTGAAAATGTTTCAGGCCACATGCACAAAAGCAATACAGAATCTTCAGATTATTAATAAAACACATGTTAAAAAATGAAAGAACTAGAGCTTTGACATAAATGTAATAACTATTGCATTTATGCTGCTGTTGAGCACCGTATGTTGTTAACAGAAAGTTATGTTTATTTAAATTGCACTGAAATCATATTAAATCAACAGCTCAGTTCTGATGTTCTGTGATTAAATGTTCTTAGGTAATGGTTATTTCTAGCAAACAAACCTCTCACAACAAATTCTACTCACTACCACTCAGACACGCTATCATGGAGAGGCAGCAAGAGATCTCACAGAGTAACACTTCCTTTGCACGTTTTCAAGGTTATTTAAAGTTTAGTAAAAAGTAGGATAGGACAAACAGTGACATTTCCCTCTGATACTCGCTAGCAACCCCAGTATCTTAGAAATTGGACACACTTCTTACTTTAAGTTACTCTAAATAAACATGCCCAATCTCCTTTTAGGCCTGTCTAAGGCTAGCTTCATTTCATACCCACTAGTACATGGGAACAAACGCATCGGTATCTGCTTCTCCACACTTTTCATATTTTTTAAGATCTCCATCATGATCCTCCACTCCCTCCCTGTCATCTCTTTTCAAGTCTGAAGAGATACAACCCCTTTGGTTGTTCACTGTTAAGGCTGTTCCGTGCCTCTGATCGCTGTTACTGCTTCTCTGCTGTATTTTGGGACGAATGGGAAGATCAGAAGTACACACAGCATTCAAGGTATGAACAAATCCTAGGTTCTTCTATACAAGCATAGTGTTATTTTGCTTTGTTCCCCATTCCTAATGATGTCGGCATGCAGCGCTCTGAACTTCTGACAGTACCTAATGCCTAACTGATTTTTTCAGAGGATTATCAATCGATATCTCAAGATCTTATTTGTACGTAGTAAGTTATTTCTGAATCAATCATTCTACATATGTTCCCTCTTTCCCACTTGCACCATTTAATACTATTCTTACTCTTCAGTTTATTATTTCCCGATTTCACTGCCCGATACATGTAAGGTCTCTTACTCCTTAGCAAAATTCGTATCTTCTTGTCCAATGATTAACACAAGTTTACTTCTTTATGGAAAGGATAGGTTAGTCTTCAGTCATCCACATGACTCGAGTACAGAATTTGCTTTACCGTCACTTGATTTCACTCCAAAATTCTGAAGGTCTGTATTTTCCCTTAACGCTACCAGAATATTTAACCTCATTAAAGCTAAGCCAGATTACACGTTCCTTCAGTTTGAGGTTTTAAGTTCAGGTTTCATGACTGTCACAAAGCTGCCTCCCCTTTCAGTGATACCCATTCTCCTGGCACAGAACCAATCCTGCTGCTTTGGCTAGACACTGATGCGCACATACAGTGTAGCTGTCCATGCAGGAACGGTGCAGTCAGAAGCATCTCTGAAAGAACCGTACTTTCTGCAGACAGGTATGCTGCATGCACTTCCACCCAGTGAAGCCCCAAAGATTCCCAGGCCATACATGATTTTCCCCCGGGGGTGGTGGGGGGAACAGAAGGCAGCTGGTAGCTACAACTAGCAGAGCGATTCAGAGAGCTGCTGTCTAGACACTGCTTCTCCCCAAGTCTTGACAGTTCCCTTCTCATCACATGAGAAGTACCCACCACAAGATACCTTCAACCTTCTCAGGACGAAGCAACGTACCCAAAGGCCCCTAGCAAAGCAAATGGTTAGGAGCGAGTCGCTGCTGCCAGCTTCATTCACAGAGCAGAAGATACAGCAGCAAGCTGCACAGCCTTCAGGCAAAAAGGTGTTTGGAAATGGACTGCAAGCCAAATGGCATCTGAAGGCACCCTTAAACTATTGCTGCTAACATACTATTAGTCCACAAACTGTTAGATTTCTGGAAGAGAAACATTCTGCATCTTCTCCCACTGGTAGGGTAAGCTTGAAATTTGCTCTGATGGAAGCAGGACTGATAAATATTTCATAGTAACACAGCTGGAAAAGAACTGTAACTGCTTCAACACTCTGCCAAAATTACACATATTCTGCTAATACGAGTGTCTAAACCAAACACAGCTAAGAAGAAGAAAAAAAAGAGAGGAAAAAAAGAAAAAAGATCAGTGCAATATAACAGTCTAGCCAAAAATTACACTCTAAACTCCAGTCATCTCACTCCACAATTTCTAAAACCAACCTCCAATCCACACAAACTGACAACTCACCCTTCTTGAGATCTTGAACTAGTTTGTTAAATAGTGAAAGTTCAGCCTCAAAGTAAACTGATTTTTAGGCAGTAATTACCATGATTCTTACTTAATCTATTAATGTCTTCCTCATATTTGACTAGAAAGTCTGCTTTTCCAGTTCCTGGCCAGACATGACACTCTTTCCAGCCTGCAGGATCACAGCATACAATGAACCTAGGTGATCTGTGAAACTTTGGTGCAGCATGCCATATAACAAAAATACGTATTTGGTCTGAATCGATGATAAGCCTTGCCTTCCTTTGCATTAACTGAAGGGTTGTTGGTGGCAGTAGTGAAGAGGTGCTGTTCACAGCAAGAAGGTCACGACATACTGTGCATGTTATCATCATCTAATGTAAACATTAACAAAGTGAAATACCTTGAGATATGTGGTGAAATATTGCACAGAAGGAGGAAAAACATTAACTGGTTATCCAAATTACATGGAAGAGAAGATATGAACAAGGACAGCATTCACAATTCAGTCCTGTGGAGATCTTCAGGTTAGCTCCTCAGTCCCTCTTGCTGAAGACTCTGACTTTCTTACTCAGACATGCTCTAACCAACTTGACTAAAACACAGAGTCTTCATCCCTCTGCCCTTCTAGGAGAGGAGAGGAACGTCAACTGGTGAAGGGAACTTCACAAGTTAATATTGGTATAGTTTTAAAACAAAAGGTACAATTTAAGTGCATTTTGACTTTAGGTAGTTTTAACCTCTGTGGGTGCTCTTTTTACTTTAAAAGCTGCTCTAAACATCTTTTTCTCCAGCACACGCAGCCTTACCGTGGCAGCACACAGTTTTCATATGATTTTTAGACCTCAGTCCAATGAGGTATTTTCTTTAGTAGTTATACTGATGTATCTCCTCCCCCACGCAGTCTCCTCCACACAATCCAGCTGTCTTCCCCGTGCCCACAGATGTGCCAGCACAACTGGCTGCAGGTCTCACACTGCCCTGGGGTTAGATCCTTTACCTGATTCAAAGTGCATCTACTGTACTCTTTCTGTGACAGGCAGGGCTCTGAGGGGAACACGTTAATGCCGCCATCTCCAGAATTTTATCGGAATAGGCAATGTTGAAAGAGCAATTTTAAAAATCAAAATCTAGCACAGGAACCCTCTACTTATTTCAGATATTTTCTCCCAAAATATGCATGCCAGACTGAGAGGCCAGAGACCCCAAGCTAAAGTTCTAGGCAGATTCAGCTAACCTACCCACGGTGGAGGTTCCAGGACAGCGCAGAAGTACACCATTCAAGAAGGCATCAAAGCCCTCACTACCACGCAGTGTTGTTCCAGGTGGGGGGGAAAATACAAGCCCAGCTCCCCTGTGAGTCTCTCCACTGCAGCAGCGATCCCTTGAAACCTCGCACGAACTAGCCCAGATGTTAACATGAAAGACAACTTAAGTTTCATTTAAAATCCCATCCAAAACATACAAGCTAAATACCAAGTGATTTAATATGTCTACTTCTGAAGGGTGATGGGCAGAATTAATTCTAAGACCTTAACCTGTTATCTTAATGACTTTGTGTTTCAGACTTGATATTAAGACCACTAAAACTATTCTAATCACAAATTAAAAAAAAAAAAAAAAAAGAAGAAAAGAGAACCAAAACCAAATCCCCGCTGTCCTCAAAAAATAAAACTTCACAACTAAGCCAGGCACAGCTTACCCAGAGTCCACACCTATGTGACAAATGCTTTTCATAGTTAGCATACTAAGTTACACGTACTATAAACACCAATCATTCTGCTAAGACAGCAGATGACACACAACTAAGCACAGTTAGTACACTCAAGACTTAAATGCAAGGACAAAAGTGAAGATACTTTTCCCCCTTATAATTCTCTTTAACCAGTATCTTCATTGCTATTTTTGAATACTTGTTATCTTTCCACCACCCTGTTAAAAACCAAAACCCAATGCATTCGTAAAGGCCAATGCATTGCACACGCACCATGACAGAATACAGAACTCCGTGATTTCCAAAGACATTCTCATGAATAACTGAGAGGGTGATATTTCTAGACTAATATTAATTAGCAGTCAGGATTACGTCATCTTACAGCATAGCTCAGCGGACTAGAAAGTTTCTGCAGAATTGTACAGTTTTTATTTCTCTCGACGCAGTTGAAGGACAGGGCAAGGAAAACAAAACATCAAGGCAAAAGATTAAAAATTCAGAGCATCTAAAAGATGATCTTCTCCATTTTAAACAAAATACAGATTAGCCTTTTTACTGTTTGAATGGCAGTAATTGCCATAATCGCAGTTCTACAAATCTATCCATTCTATTTCTGTTCCCTCACGCTCTTTCTTCAAAAGAATTTCACATTTGAAACCGAAGTTTCCTACGAAGTAGGAGCTTTTTCCTCTCTTTTTGTTGACTTACACCTGTGTGTATACAGCAGTTTTAGAGTGTCAACTCCTAAACTGGTCTCCTTAAGAAGGCTAATTATGCATTCACATTGGAGAAAGTGCACCCACAAATTTGGAAACAGATGTTGTCAAACTGGACTGTATTAACCAATGAGTTTTATGCATTTTATTGATTAAAAGGTTGATTACAGGAGTAAAGGTCCAAGAAAAAAGAAATCCCTAATAAACATCCTTAATTAACAGGTATTTCCACATCCTTGAAGGTTTTAAATTTATTGCAGAAATTTCTTCTACAGCTTGTGTTGGCTCTCTACCATGACCGCCATGCCTCAACAACCTACCCAGTGCTGGAAAGCAGGGGACAGCATCACACCCCACTCTCTTCATCACTCCAGCCACATGCTCCTGCTGCCTGCTCTGAGCTGGCTCTGGCACTCACCCGATCCCTACATTCAACTCACTAAAGACCGCAGGAAGACAAAGTCAGCAGAAGAATACCTATCTGACAGGTCAGATGCTTGACCTGGATTACCTTGCAATGAGATACAGCACCAGTGCTACGGATGGGGTGGCAGTGCACCAGCAGCGAGGGGGTGGCAGGGGGAAGCTTCCCCTTTCAACAGCGACGTGCTGTGAAATCAGCTCAGTCAAAGCGAAACTGTACTCTAGGACACTCACCAGCTGCTTGATGTTTTAAAAGGTCATTAAGTGATAGAGGGAAGGTACCTTCCAGAAAAGGGCTACATTTAAAAAAGCCTACTCAAGAGAACTAGGACTTAGGAAAAAAGGCAGGGAAAAAAAAAGATGGAATGAGCATCAACAGGATTTGTATAAAAGTACTGGTTCCTCCCGGAGATGCTCTTATAAAGTGCTCTATATATAAACTGAGATAAGCGATACTACCAGAGTCTGCAGAGACTAGAAGTGTGCTACAGCTGCGACCTAGCAAAAGTCTGAGAGAAAACACGATTAATGTGATGGTCCTTAGATTCTTACTTATACAGGAAACGCTACCAAACTCACACCTTTTCAAGACTAAACAGAAGAACCGACAATAATAAGAAAAGACAAAAGTATTGGGTACAGCAGGGAGAAGGCAGCAAGGAAAGGTTCTTCCATTACCTAGACATCACTGCCAAAGCAGCACACATGACACTGACAGCTCAATGGTTTGGGGGTTTGATGGGATAAGTTTGGTTATCATGATAGCCATCTCCCTAGTTATTGCTTCTGATAGAGCTGGACTAATATGTAACAGCGTCTGGAAAGCTTGGTTGTACCATCCAACCTGCAGGTTTGGGGTGTATTTTCATGGTAAGCAAGCAGAATCAACATACTCTTCAAAGAGAAGCTAGCGGACTACTCCTGAACAGAACAGTAATCAAACAAGAGAGTTGGACAGAGGTATTTTCCTGACAAAAACTGTTTCATACCTCGTGTTATGGTTTGGAGTCATTTGTGAATTGAGGACACCAAACTGGCCGATTCTGCCTAATGTGAAATGACATATATGTGGATAAAATTAGACTTGATAAAGTTACTACAGATAGCATGGACTAATTCTGTGCAAGTGCAGAGCAGCTGAAGAGGGAGTTACTCTCTCAAGCATTCAGTTGCCTCAATTAACAACCATTTCACTTTCAATATAAAAAAACGTACTCTGAGCTCTAAACTCTCAGTCCTTATCAATTCAGATGTTATATTTCAGCTAATAGCACAATTCATATACTGGGCATCATATTACTTGACACAGGATTATGACCTTGACCTGCTTTTAAACATATACATCAATTTTAGGTTAACTGAAACATTGTATCTGCAGATGATGTTTGTATTAGTCAAAGTATAAAGGGACCCCCCCCCCCCCCCCCCCCAGTAAACAGAACTGACATTTTCAAAAATGCATTTTTATAAACTTTTCATTCCTTCACTTGATGCATTAAATACTTAAATGGAAATATACTTACTGCTCTTTTTCTGGAACAACCTGTAATCCAAGGCACAGTAAGGTTTCCTGAAATCTGTAGAGGGGAAGGAGGAAACAGAACAGAAAACAAGAGCTTAGGTTGCTATGATAGCTAATAGTGAGCAGCTTTTACAACACTTCAATACTGTGCATTCAATTCTGATAAGAACGTCTTTAAAACAGGTTAAGACTTAAAAGCAAAACAAAGTCATACTTAGCCTTATTGCTATAAGACTGAAAACAAAACATAGTTTCTTTGGGCGAGGGTAAGGTAACATGATGGCAACTTGGGTGTTTCTGTTCTTTTGCTTTCTCTAAACCTGTATTTCAGAACACAAGTTTTCACTTTCAATCTCTCACAAAACTGGTAAGGTCAAGCAGGCTGGAGTTAGACAAGGGCCAATGTCTGACAGAACTGTCATCACATATTTTTCAATTACATCAGTTACTCTTTCAGAAAAAAACCACTATCATATTAGTAACTGAGCTATTCAATGTCAGATGTTAAGGATATGAATAAGGATTAGAAGAAAAACTAGGGACATCAGGTTGGAGAAGGAAGGGGAAGGGTTATGAAGGCAAAGGTTAGCTGCCTTGATTCCCATTGCTTCTCCATCATTCCCAGAGGTCAGACCTTACTAAATAATAATCTTGGACTGTTTTCCCCGGCCACCTGATATGTGTCATAGCCTGGAATATTTTAGGCTTATTTAGGATTCCATGTTCATCTTCTGCTGCAGACAAGCAATGCTTGAGAGACTAAACATAGCTCTTGAGAGATTAATCAATCTCAACTCATTATACACACTATATATGTGAGGAAGAAAAATCTACGCACTTCTGCTGACTGTATCAAACTACATTAATAGTTTTTGTATTTGTGAAGTCCTCTACTAATGAATCTTGCAGCATGCGCATAACCAAATGTAGAACACCTGGTACAGTTTGCCTAGTGTACAAGCACATAAGATACTTTATTCATCAAGCTTTCAGTTTGTAAGCTTTCTGTAATGAGAAAGTCAGGCACTTTCTCATCACAGCACAAGGTGGGTTGAGGGGGGCTAGAAATGAACACCCTCCCCTCCTAAGGGCAAGTCTACATCAGCTTTTGTGTCCAAAATGTTAATTTCTTAGTTGCACACACACATTTTAGAAATTCTGTATAAACAAGTTAGGTCTGTTACAATTCTATATCCCACGCAACAGCTTCACACCACAGAATCCGCTGTAAATGCATCCTCAGTGTCCACCCGAAGGGCTTCTCTTCACAAATATAAAGTGGGGCTGCAGAAAAAAGTGCTTTTCTATATGAATAAATCAATCAGTCTGGCAGAACATTAACAACTACTCGGAAGACAAATGCACACAAGTTCTGACAGGTATGATGCCAAACACAATCAAGTTTATCTCAATGTAACTACTGGAAAGACACCATGCATGGGAGTATTCTAAACTGGCTCTGTGAAAAAGGCACAAGGGTTGGGGTTTTTGCGGGGTGGGATGGGTATTTTTTGAGTGAGACTGATAGTTATCCTGCATCCACAGGTGTAACTCCAGTCCTAGTCCAGCTGGGACAGCTACCCTGAGTTGCAAAAACGATGACCTGAAACACTTGTCTCAGAAACGGCAACTCTGGCAGATGCTAAAGAAAGTTCAAAGGTACTGCAACACTTGTGTATTGCCAATGCTGTACCTTAATCAAAGTGGTTACACTATACGAGGTCCCTACATAATCTTTTCCCAATTCACCTGTAGATTTACTGTCCCAAATTCAGTGCACTGGAACAAACCAAGAGCCCAGACCTGGTTGCTGTGTGTCCCAGAATTACTGGAGGCCATGCACAGTGTTTTTGCAGCCTGCTCACGGCTGCTGTCCACCCTAGAGCCCCACACGTTCTCCCCGCTCATGCAGCTGGAAGTATTTCATCCCAGAAATAAAGTGGAGGAACTCCTGTGACAAAGGTAACTCTGCTTCTGTTACAAGAACGAGTGTCAGGAAACACTATGTTCAAGTCTCTTCAGAAGACCATGTTGCCTGCCCCAGCAAAAAGCCGTGCTGCCCAAAGTTAGCAAGAAAGTCCTCCTCTTGTCTTCAAAAGTCTCTAGGGAAGTAAACAAATCACTTTGACACATTAAAAAAAAAAAACCAGCCAACCAACCAAACAAAAAAATGGAGTCCCATTTCCTCACATAAAGTACACTTGCAGCTCATTCATATAAAGCAGCATCCTTAAAGTGAATCTTAAAAATAAATATATATTATATCTATATCCTATTCTGACATACTGGCTGCAAGGCTTAGGGTTTTCCCTTGAAGAAGACAGGGCTAAATTAGATAACTGTGCTTCAGTGCCTATAACAAAGTAATTAAAAATACACATACTTTCAACAGTATTTTTGTCCCTTAGGGTTGGGTGAAGGAAACCAAGACTAAATCACTATTGAGCCTTGAGGACCAGCAAGAATAGCCTCTCTAGTTCACTACGCTTAAAGCCAAACTAAGAAAAGTAAATAGGCTGAAGAATTTGTTTACTGAAACTGCTCAGGCATTAAAATTGATCACTTTATTAAATTTACTCTTAAGTTACACTAACATGAATTTGATTAATTGAACCAGTAAGGAAGCTATAACTAATTGCTAATTGGATACCCCACCAATGTACGATAGTAATTACTTCATCAAAACACAAATCACATAGTCCTGACTTTAAAGAAGCATCTGCTTGGACGTTTAACTATTCCAATAATCATGTAGCTCAGGTTTAGTCTATTTTTTAATTTAGGAAGATTTCCCCAAGTTTAAGGATTTTCATTCCTGCACTGACGGATAAATTACCTAAACATGGGCAATAAAATTAAGAGAAACTGATATCACACAAAAGAAGTGTCATCATGCGTAAGTCTAAAAGAATTCAGACAGCACCTGTTGTTACAAAATCTATGACTCTGGAAGTTTAACATATAAATATTATTAAGATATAAGGGGAGTGTCTACATGAAATAGCAGTCACACTGGACTTAAAATTAAGGGGAGGACTTGGAGAAGGGGGTTAAACTAGTGCAGAACTGATGATTTCGACAAAATACGTTATCAGCCTAGCGGGGTACACTCTTTGTTGCACATGACTTTGAAGGCAGTAAGTGAAATTCTCTTGTTAATGGGATAAATGAGTGTTGGAAGCGTCACTGTCATACACTAACACCTCTTAAGATACAGAAACTACTTCTGCATTGTTCTGGAACGTGCTAAAAACTCAGCAAGGAACAGAGTGATCCGGAGAAATCTGCACCGTCGTTTCGTCAAGGCACTGCGGCATCTGGCCAGGCTGTAGGACACTATTCCTCTGCAGATTCCACGGAGCCATGATACTGTATGCATTGACCCCACAGCTTTTGCCTTCCCTTATAAATTTTCTAATACTGAAGAGTGTCATCTCAGAGGTTCACAGCATGAATGCTTACAGCAATAAGTGAATTAATAGCAACCTGCCCAGGTCTGCCAACTGTGGAAGGGCAAGGGATACTACAGGAAACAGGAGCTCCTTCAATCCAAGGTGCATTCCCAAATCCAAAGAACAGGGTCTCAGAGACAGGCACGGAAGTCAAACGGGGTGCAGATTAATTCCTCACTTATCCAAAAAAAAAAAAAAGGTATATTATTATAACGAGGAAAAAAAAAAGGAAAAAAACCAAAACAAAGTTAGAGAGTCTCCTTGTTTTGATCCATACCACAGCACGTGGACAGATAAAATGTCACCTACCATGAACCATTCTAGCTGTTTAAAAAGACTCTATCCCTACCCTCAAAAAAATCCCAGATCAAAGTTATTTCAAATTTCATTTAAAAATTAATAAAAGTAGTAAGAAATACATCTCACTGATGCTTTTTCAAGAGTGAAATAAAGTACCAAGATCACACAGCTGGAGGCATCAATAATATAATTAACTTCATGAAACTTAAGAAAAATTTCCTTAACTCTATCGTATGCGCTTTTGCAGCTTTACCAGCCCTTTACTGAACAGATGTGCACATTTACAGCTTTTTCTTCTCCTATGAAACTGGGATGTCAAAAGTAAACAGCATTTAATGAATTTTATAACTCAAGTAAGAACAGTAATAGCAAATACTGACAGACTATCTGAGAGAAGGGAGAAAGAGAAAGAACAGCTCGTCTGAAGTGCTCAGCTTAAAAAAGGTTGTAAATAAGAATTGCAGATGTCCCATCTACTTACATAGAATCTACTCCAGAGTATATATGCTCCTCGAATTTCAGGTTTACCAAGAAAAGCAATAATTCTGGTGAAAAGTGGCGCTCACCTGAACTCAAAAGCTTTCTTTCAAATCCTCACGAGATACAAACAAGTCAGAAAAAAGAAAAAAAAATAAAAAATGCTTCACAAAGTATTGTTCCCTATACTAGTGAGCAATGCACAAGAAAAGATGGTATGTTGTTTACATGGTTCACTTTCAGGATAAATTAAAAACGTAATAACAGGCAAATGCACAAAGGTAACAGATGCAGTATCACATCCCATCAGTCTTAAGACTCTTATCTCAGTGTCTGCAGACTAAGTCATGCCAGAGGGCATAAAAATCCATGAAAAAAATCAATGTGGATGTTTCCTGTGCAACTCTCTCTTCTAGTTGTAACAAAAAATAAAAAGTGTAAGCGTATCAGTGTTGTAGCTTCTTCTGAACATCTTTTAGTTCTTCAATTATCTGTGTTTAATTTTCCCCTCTCAGTATCACTGAAGGGACTCTATTGCAGGATGAGAAAATAATGGGATTGAATGTAAAACTGACATTTGAATTAGATGCTGTGGGAGAGGAAGAGTATTTGCTCACTTAGTGTCTCCCATCATCCTAACGCCCTCGCAGGAGGCCCTAATCCCTAACAGAAAACAGGTCCAAGAGATTGGCAACTGCGTGGGGGGTACAGGCAGTGCTGATGGAAGAGCTAATCCATGCTGACATTAATAAGGGCAAGCAACTGTCCAGCACACAAATGACGGCACGATCCCATGTTCTGCCCCGTGCCACATGCGAAGTATGTCTACAGAGGAACAAACACGGGTATCGCTGTGACATGTGCTGGCAAGCCATGCCAGGACAACACAGACTTGAGCATGCATCAGCAGTCGTAGGTATGATCCTCCTGCAACCAAAGTTTATCCATTCAATCTATGAAGCCCACACTGATCTTTAATATACAGCTACCCACTGCAGCCACGGGCTCCGCTATACAGGTAAGAGTGCCACCATACTATAGTCCTACTGCACTTTTGTTTAAGAAGGAATTATCTCTACTGAAAGATGTAAATGGAGCACAGCCTGCAGAAAGGTGAACCTATCACTTACTAGCTACCAACTGTCAAAGAAAACAGTACTCATCTCCAACCTTGTCTTCAAGGTTTGAAGACAGAGATAAATTGACAGATTACCTGGTAATTATTTTGGTTTTGTGACAGCCTCAGTTGACTTGAAGATGTAAAATGAGGAGAAAAGGTACTTCTTGATGGATTAGCACTGTTATATAACGTACTGGATGTTGTATGTAATGAGGTCCGTGCAGGCAAGTGGTAGTCTCTGTTATGATACAGAATATTGTCAGGCACGTCCCTGGCATTCACCATCTGTGAACTACAGCTCACATTTCTTCCTGGCCCAGACAAGGCTGCACTTTGGTTCTCTACTCGAACAGAACTGCTGCTTTCACAGTATCTTGAATAGCTCTGTATTTGTGCTCCCATGGATGCTAGTTCTTCTTCCCTAGCGTATTCGTCAACCACGTCTCCCGTTTCCATCGCGATGGACAGACAGCTGCCTTCCACCGAGCAATGCTTCTGCGTCGCACTTCCTCCCACGATTCTTTGAGGTTGATCTGTAACCGCCAGAGAAAACACTTCGCGGATTTCCAGGTTTTGCGTGCTACAAGAAGGGTCCCTGGTATTAGCCCTTTGTCCAGGGGGCACATGTGATATGAGAGCTGCATGTTCCGGTTTTTGTAACCTTTGACATCCCACGGGTTCAGCTTTACAGGGTCTGTGGCATATCATCGGTTTCTGAGGTAACACCAACTCTGCAGTCTGGACTGACGAACCACCATAGCTTTTTTTAGTGTGACTATATATGGAGTTTGCAGAATTCAGTACGCTTGTTTGCCTAGATAAAATAATAGTCTTTTCCCCTACTAATAGGGAAGCATTTTTACAATGTGGTACTTGTCGTCCTATAGGGATGTGCTGCTGCTGAAACTCTGTATCGCTTTTTCCCGGTAGTCGTGGAATAGAGGTTTTATGTATTTCTGCCATTGAAGCATTTGTCTGTTTGGTGGATCCTTGCCTACCGGATGAGCTAGCAGGACTGTATATACCAGTAACTATTACATCGTTATTAGAAGAGGTCCAAGAAGACTGCTGACTTTGGGATCGAGCAATATTTACCACATTTCTAACTGCTGCTTCTGGAGGTACTGAGGGAGTAGTAGGGACAGTCCCTGGGGGAGTGCCTCCAGATTCTACAGCACTCTTGCTGCTCATCTTCCTTCGTTTATTGCCAACCCACGTCTGCAAACAACAAACAACAACGACAACAAACACAAAACAAAGCATTAAATAAGCAGAAAAATTAGGCAATTCCATTTTTAGGCAGATCTGATGAAATGTTAAGTGTTCAAGCTGAGACCTACGTTTACAAATATGTAAATCATGTACTGATTATGCAGAGTCCGAACAATACAGGGTGGAAATCCATGCCTCTTGTGCTTGGGATTCATATGCTAACACACATGAGAACCCCAGTCTCAATTCCAAAGTCCCCATTTCTCAAAAACCTTGAGACTATATTGTGCCTCCTGTCCAGAAGTTTTCCTTAAGATTTATTTCATTGACGCTGCTGTGACTAACTCCCCCAAATTTAAGTTTTTAATATTTAGCACCTTGGGATGCAGAACCATCACTAAGGAATGCAGCTAAACTTTTGTAACCAAATAACCGAGAGATACAACCTTCAAAACTGCCTTGAACAGAAACTGCCAATTCCTGAATTCAGATGAGAGGAAGAAAAAGAACTCTTTCTGTCAGACAGTTACAAAACAATTTTGTGAAGTATTTAGATCTATGGACTAATTCCTCCTCTGCCAGCTGCACAAATCAAGATCCGATGTCAAAACCTGCTTTTCAAAGACACTGATAGACAAGATTAGGACTGCTGGGATTAGATTCCAACAGAAGTGTGCTATTACGGACATTTCCGAAAGCGACGATGACAGTATATGGTTTTGTGTAAAAGACAGTAGAGGAAAAAATATTTGAAAAATGCAGCTACTATGGCAGTTGTGCACAGGTTAAAACGTACTGCTCTTTTAAGCACTCAGGAAAGCCTGTCCTGCAAGTAACACATTAAGATTTAGCTAAAAGAACTGAAGGGGAAACATTAACTTCAATATTTCAAGATAAGGAGAGTTAATCTGGAGGAAGCATCAGCTCTAACTGTGGAAGCATAAGTGCCACCTCACTATTCCTGGCAACTTTCATCATCAGAGAGACAAGACTTGCTCGACTCTTTCACCACAGTATGTCTGTACTGAACGTGAGGGCATAAGCGAGCAGGATACAAGTGCCAAAGAACGAAAAATAAGCTTTTGTATCTGCTTATGCTGGTTATGAAAAGAATCAGCTATGCACATAGAGATACGGTGACGCAGTTTTCTGCACCACTCTGCATATCATCTGCTGCACACCTAAAACCCAACCAAAGCAAGATCTCGACATTCAGCAACCCAAACCAGTTGATTTAATCAATAAACTCCCTCACCCCACAACAAGCAAACTGCACAGAGTACCTATCTTGGGTTTCCATCTCATCACATGAAAGAAGGAAAGTTTTCTTCACATACCAAAACCTGCCACAGAAGTAAACAGATTTCTCTACAGGAAAATACACAGCCCTGCTATACACAAGTACACTGAAGTCTCCATTCCATTCTACTCATTTTTGCTGTCAGATTTTATAAAATGCCTACTTTGAGGCATGATTTATTGCATGCCTCATTACTACTGATAAATGTTTTCTTCTCAAAAGCAAGTTTAAATACACAAATTATAGCCACAGGTCTCAAGTTACTTTATTGCATAAAACAAATTTAGATGATCAAATTTACTTTTTTGTAATTTCTGCTCAGTCAGTAAACTTTCTAGACAGAAATTATAATTAGACACATTGCAAATTTTGGGCCAGGAGAAAAGATCTCACCCCCAACTTTTCCAACTGTATAATACTAAAATCTGAAGTTTTTCTCGTTGTTTTCCTGAAAAGAAATGCATTCAAAGAAATGCACTGCTGTTCACTTGGGATTAAAGTACAGTTTCATGAGGCAGCCCAAGTCAGATTTGCCACTGCTGAAAGAGTCCCATTCTCCTGATTACGTCCCCAGCATCTTGCTCCCAGCATTTAACCAAAAGCACACGCCTGAATGATCAGTGAGAGCAACTCCCCCAAAAGCATAAAACTGAATTGGCACAAAAAAGAACAGAAGTTTTGGTATGGTTAGCAAAGTTAACTGGGTTACTCTGAAGTTGAACAAATGCAAGAGATGATCAGCACAAGAAGAAAGACAGGAGAGAAAGAACTGCACAGCTGGGAGAAGGAAAAGAGTACAAAACCTTCCATTTTTAGCACTGTGAGACATTATCCCAGAGAAGAATTATGTGAAATTATACTCTTAGACTGAAAGGGAAGCTCCACATTGTTACTAGCTTGATGGTTATGGTATTAATTTGGGATGTGACAGAGCAGTCATTAAGTACAAAATATCCTAAGAAAAGGGCCATGACTCTTTGTTTCAATCAAGTTCCCCAACTAGTAAGTTTGGGGAGCACTTTCACTAACACTGGAAGCATTACTGAAATTCTTAACTTCTATTTAGGATGAGAAGAAGCTCCCAGAAGAGATGACAAATCAAAAATCCAGATGCTAAGAAATTTACCTGGGATTTAGGAGAGCCTGATTTTACATTCCCAGTTTCAATCAGGCCAAGCTGGAACTTCAGACTGTCCCACAATTCAGATACACACCACAGAGGGACTGTCAGTGGTGCCTGGCCATTAGTTTTGACCAGAAGTTTCAGCCTAAATCTGAAAATAAAGTGTCCTCAGGAAATCTTCCAAGAGGTATAAAAGAATAATGAAGCTGTGACTGTTCTGACATCTGCTGTTGCACCATGGGGAGAACCCCACACCACCTCCCTGATGAGTGCTCCCAGCGCTCAGCGATCCTGTGAAAATCAGACTCGGAGAACTTTCGCACTTTATCAAGTCACATCGCTCACATTTCAGGTAAAGACAAAAAGCAACCAGCAGAGGTATGCCAATATTAATGAACAAAACCAGGCCGTTCAAACCTGATGTAGCCAGAATACATCTCTATTAAATTTGAAAAGGATTAGGGTTTTTTCCCAGGACTAACTCTACCACATTTTCTAGTTCTGAAAGGGAGAACATATCTTTATGTATTGCAGTAATAAAGTCTGTAGAGGTTTATACCAAATCATAACTAGGACTTTTCTTTTTTCCAACCCAGCTCACGATCGGAAAGACTGGTTCTACGGGGCAAGACTATAGAAAGCCTGATTCGGAGGAAGAATATATTCACAGAGTTATGACATTTGAATTGTAACAGTTACTTTTAGGGAATTCATGTTCCTATTATATCTACAAGTGCCAGCTGCAACCCAAGTATCATTTTGCTAGACATTGTGCAAAGAAGTACTAATCTCTGTCCAAGAGTTTTATAGGAAAAAAAAAAAGAAAAAAGGAGGGCTTTAGGAGAGGCAGAACGGAGGGGTGTAAAGGAGAGAAAGGTAAGATCATAAAAAAATACGACAAATGAAAGACAAATGCTGGGTCTGTTTCCATTGCACTTCACAAGTACAAAGAAAGTTTAAGTATTGCAAATAAGGGCTCAGTAAGGGAAGAAAACTAAAGGGAAAAGGCCATGATACATTATTGCCGCATGGGAAACCAAGAGGGAGAGGAAAAAACGAAGATGGGGACTGAACGAGGACTGCAAGTAGAGGAGAAACGGGCTGCCTCCTCTTGGTCCTTTGATCAGAATAAAAATAGAAAACCAGGCCCTGACTGCATCATCAGCATCCAGACTCCTGTTACAACTGTTCGTCTGTTCCAGGGAGTCTGAATGTCTGGCTGACTTTCAGAACTTCCCACCACCCAGAGCTGGGAAAGTAAGTTTTTGTATTTCCAGAATATTTTGAGGGAGGTAAGAATCCAGGTAAGAATTAGGGAGCAGGAGGGGTTGTTACTGTCAATATACCACTGGTACACCACTTAAGAAAAATCTAGACTGGTCTTTCTTCTTCCTCTTCAGTGTCCAGTGTTGCAGTGACTCCTGGTAGCTCCACTACCATTGTTATTTTTTCAGCTAATGCTTCATGATTTCTATTTCTGCTCTGAGACAACAGCCATTTTGTTGTCTACTGTTTCACAAAGGGATTATTAATTCCCTTCCCGTGGAATTCACAGACTTTGGAAGAGCTCCTGTTAGCACTAGTGACATTCTTCTTTTACAAGAAAAGAATGTAGTCACTGTAAATAACCATGAGGGACCACAATATTTATGATTGTGACATGGAATACAAGCGTGACAGAGTGTGTCAAAGGAAATACTTCCACAATTATTCCCCCAGATACATTAGGTTATAGAAATTTGTTTAACTTAAGGATAGTTTCCTAATAACATGACCTTTCTTTGATACAATACATTGCACAAGGCTTCTGTAGGGCAATCTAATTTGCAATTTAATAAATTAAAAAAAAAAAAAAAACCAACAAAAACCAAACAACAAAACCCAAACCAAAACACCATCAACAAAAGACAAACAACAACCAAAAAACCCAAACAAACAAAACAAATAAACAAACAAATCACTCCTTGTGCAATCCAGGCCCCTGCTAAATACAGCAATCATGTGAAGACATTTCAGGGAAAACAAACTACAAACAGGCTCACTGGATAAAAATGAACATGTCACACACGCGTACTGAAGTCTGATTTAAGACAAGTATGAAGTTAGAGACTCCAGTCCTCTACAGATATTTTACATAAAGAAATGAATGTGTATAACTTTAACATACAAATTTGGAAGGCCTCAGTACTTACCCTGACTACACTGAAGTCCAGTTTAGTTTCTTGTGCACACTGTAATATGAGCTGAAAGCAATTTTTACTTTGATTTGTCATTCCATTTTCATAATAACGCTGTAATATCCTTTGTTGTTCTACAGTAAATACAGAACGCAGATTCATCTAAAAATAAAAGAAGATACTCTGAAAGTTGGAATAAAAACTGTAATACTTGCAGAATGCACAGGCTCTCATTTATGCTTGTTGTGATAATGCTAAGCGTTGACATGTTTTCTTTGCAGAATCCTTTACCAACACTTTTACTTACTTTCCAAAAAAACCCGTTACAGTCAGCATTAGTGATTCCTTTGTGATAGACTCAAGGTGAACTACATGTTTGGAACAACACTGACAGCCTTTCATAAATAAATATTACATTGTGCTGCTAAGTCCAAGAGCCTCTAGTCTCAAAGAAAAAGTTTCTCCCTTAAAAAAAAAGTAAAAAATAAAGGCATTAGGCAAAACAGAGAAACACCGGCAGCTCCAACAATATTGGCAGGTCTGTTTCCCCTCCCCTACCAAAAAAAGAGACAAAATCTGAGATAAAATAAGGGTGACCGTTTGGTACGAGTAAAGTTTCCACCGTCTCCAACTTCAGCAAATCCTACACTCTGTTTTGGATGGTTATGCTACTCCTTCTGCTGTGTCAGCACCGGCACCTCCCAGCTGCAAAATCACAAAGATGAAGGACCAGAACTGAAGACCAACTCGGGGGGGAAAAAATAAAAAAAAGAAAGAGAAGGGCTTTAGGCAGTTCTGGTCTGGCCCACTGCAATGCTAATGCTCTAATATTAACAAAGGAGGGACCACCCAAATCACAAACTGAGTTTAGAAAGGTTCAAGCTACTGTGAAACTACCCTGCGGCTGTAAATCAGGCTTTTTAAGAACACTTCAGGGTTGTTTTACAGGGGCATAAGCCAACGCTGGCTACAGGACCTCGGGATGTGTTCCTGCCCCTTTGCTTTGTCTGAAGTGGTGCTGAGTGTTTCAGCACACCCAACCAGAATGGAGAGACCCACGTTCCTCCCAGGCTAACAGCAACTCTTCAGGTCTTGTTTTCAGCCTGCTGAGCAGCTCAGCACTGGGTCCCCCCCGTGAGAGAGCTTCGCTGTGTGGGGACAGGGCAGCCCGGGACCGGGCAGCCCCTGTGCTCCTGCTGCGGTGGCCTCCGTGGCGAGCAGCATCGCCCCACAGCAGGCCACAAGACAGACCCTTCACTGCAGCCCCGCCAGGGCCAAGCCCCGGCCGGGCTGAGCACAGGGTTATGGCGGGCAGGAGGTGGCCAGCAACAAGGCAGCCTCTTCGGCAGCAGTTTGATGAACACATTAAACCAGACACTGCTTTGTTACGCATGAAAATTCATGCCCTAGCTTGGAAAAGGCAAACAGCTGAATATTACCAAGTACAGAACAGACTCCCTAATGGCAAACTGAACTTTTATGCTCTTGCTATGCGGTCTATATAGGCAAAGAATATATTTCTCTGGTTATATGTAAGAAAAGAAGAGCCCAATCATCACAGGATTTCCAGATCGAGGCCTTTATTTTATCCCACACAGGAGGCCGCCAGCTGAGACACCACACGCGCTGGCCAGGAACAACCTGTGTCCGACTTCGTGTCTCGGAAGTCACCGGCCACAAGTTATTTTTAATCTTTTAGTACATGTATCAAAATAATGCAGAACAAACTAAAGAATAAGATACTGTACCGTCACCTCATAGGAAACTACAGGGGATGAGGGAACCCTTTGTTGCTACCAAGCTTTCAGTCACTGTATTTGGAAATTTTGGTTGGAAAGGAGGAGAATAGCAATATACTTGATATTTGTACAAGAACTGCTTCTAATTTAGAGCAAATAAACTTATTAAGGGCTCAAAAGCACAAGCAGACACCCAACTCCTTTCACATTATTAATCAAGATGACTATACTCTGTAATGGTAATGGATATTAGAGTTTGACAGGCCTCTATAAAGAAAGTGATTGATATCTAGAATTTGGAGTAAAATGCTTGTAAGCCAGAGCTTTGACTTCAGAGTTTACTCCCCTCTGTATGTCGACAATCGAAAAAATCACTAACTACCAATCTGTAGAAGTTACTGTTTTCTTTTCAATAATACTTAAAACAGAAGATAATTTTTCAATCACGTTTTTACCTCTGTTCCCAATTCTTATTTACCCTCTCATTCTAGTGCATTATTAAATGCAGCACTACCAGCCGCATTACAAGTCAGGCTTTGCCCGAGTTACGCCTCACCCAGAATGTGTATTCTGTCACAGACAGGGCTGGGCAAAGGAGACTCTTGCTCCAAATACTACGCTGTTTAAGGAAATGCATAGCAAGCAACAGAGGAGACAATTATTAGCCCACGAACAAATCAATAAAGTTCATAAAAATATACTTTATGAAGTTAAGAACTGTCTTCAGCTCTCCCATGTGGATATGTGTGACAATGCAGCCACCAACTGATTCACGTTATTTTTAAAGAATATGTAAGAGTTCATTTTGTGATTCTTTTTCCTCCTGCACAACTGGCAGGACTGAGCTTACACCCATGTGCCTACTACTCTTTCAGTACCAGTGGTCCTGTTTTATTTAGCTGAGATCAGCTCCCACAAATGACCTCATCAGAAAGAGTTATGAACCTTCTATCTTTCCAGATCCAGATGAAGTCTGTCATCCAATAGCTCCAGCATTTCTATACATAGGCTCATCAAAAAGAAGCATGCTCTCCAAACAGTTCGTCAACTGCGATGAGGACTCCTCCAATTGCAAGATAAATTTTTAGAATCAGACCTGATGACCTGCAAGCAGAGAGGTGTGTCAGGTCCTTGATACATTTTTTAAATCATGTGGATTTCTGTATCCAAAGTCACTTCTGGGTTAAAATACTTTCATTGTTGTATTTGACATCTGTAGTTGAGACAAGGACAGGGTGGAGCATTTTGATGAAAGCTCTTGATCTTCAGATAAACCTATATGCATTGCAGGACAGACTTTGCTTAGCTAAGCTCAAGAGAGGTCATGGTCTGGTTTAATAAACAACTCGTTTTTGCAGTTTATTTCAGTGACTTGTAAACTACACCGGCCAACCAAAATACTGGTAAGATTCCTTAGCAACTTCTGCCTTGAATCCAGTGAAGTGCAGCTCAGAGGATCTGTGCAAAAGCATTCAGAAACTGATTTAAATACATAGACTACAGGACCCTACAAACACAGGATTACGGAAGCCGAGGCATAACTTGAGTTTAGATTCCAACATCTAAACTTTCAAATAAGTAGGTGAGAATTTATTGATGCTTTTTGTTTTAAATATACCGAGTCCTACGTCAATAGACCGTCCTGTACCATTTCCCACTGCCCCACCTATCCACACACATATTGACCAAAACTAAAGAAGGGACATTAAAATATTCTTAAAATATCATTAGCTATCCTGCTGTGTAAATCAATCCTATTCATTCTGCTCTGCCAATTAATTCATCCATGTTTGTTTTTTTTTAAACTGCCTTTTACGAGAGGCAACAGACATTTAGGGGTAAATTGCAGAATAAACCAGAGCGCACACTTAATGTTTAGCAGGGCCACGCAGGCAGCTACATCTGCCCAACAGAAAACCTGGTTCAAATTCTACTCAAAATACTAAATTCAAAGCGAACTAACTAAACCACTGGATCTACAGGTTCACTACAACAAGCCCTTCTATTACATCCCATAATACTTTGAACTAAGCCACAGTTGCTTGGTATAGCGCGGTTATTAACCGGTAGATGTTAAGCTCCAGAGAGCGCAGAAGCGATAGATAACCTCAGACGACAGCGCTCATGCCTGGACTAAAGCCCCAGCAAACCCACCCCGCGCCCAGGGAGCTGCAGGGCGGGTTTTGCTGTTTGGGTGGCAGATGTGGCACAACCTCACAAGGCACGTGCTCTGGTCACTGCTGGGCAGGAAACACGACTTCGCGTGAAGATTACACAGCACAAGAGAAAGGAAATTAAGAATCATAAGGGTTTTTGCTTTTTAACTGCCTACATGGTAATTTCTAACTAGGTATAAAAGATCACAAGATTATTACTATTGTTTCTACTACTAATAGCGATCTCCGAGCACTCAATCTCAATACCATAGGACAAAACAGTAACGGCCATACTGATTTCACACTAGTGCGTAGGACATTTGGCAATACTCCTTCTCTTGCAGGTTAAAAGCCCACTGATAGTATCCCATCTGTAAAGTCCAGATGGATATCAGCCTGCTATTAGCAGTTCTTAAGCGCTTATTTAGACTATTTAAACCAGTACCCTGTGTTGAATAAACTAAATGTCTGGAAGCTCCACTTGGAAAGTCACAAAGTCCAAAGCCATCAGGTTAATCCATGAGGCGCTGACTCTGCATATCCCATCTTCATAGGTAACAAGTTTTGCTCACTTTCCACACCTGTCAGACCTCACAATTTATCTACGTTAAGGACACTGAGCATTCAAACATCTATAAGAGCATAATGTTACTGTCTCTGAAACTACATTAATACACATTAATACTAGATTCATCAAAGGATTACACTGGGTTTTGGGTTTGGGTGGTTTTTTTTTTTTTTTTTGAGAAGTGTTAACTATGAAAACTGATGTTAAACAGGTTATACAAAACAAGATATTAATTCTTACATTTTCTCTAATATGGGAGATCCCTGACAGTCAGTGGAAATACATACGAACTAGAGATAACTTACAAAGCGGTGACGTTACTAAGCAGTAAGGTAGCCGCATTAGTATCAAGGGAATCAGCAGGTCATACGCCTTCATAGCAGACTCAGTATTATTCAGAACAATTGCAGTAACTTCAAAGGAAATAAACTCCTTTTCCCAATTTGTGTACCTAGGAAGCACTCCAGTTTCTCCAGCATTTCTCACCTTTGTCTCAGACTCCAAGTTAGAAAGCCACACGGATTTTTATCATAATTTCATTTTAATCTTGACTTGCCAAGCTTAGAAAACATGCATTTGAGCTTTTGGGAAGCCAGGTGTCCAGCTGGTTGGCAACGCATTGGCACTGAAAAGAGAGTTTGTTACAGAAAAGAACTCTGTGAAATGTATTCAATTCAGGCAAAGTAATACGCAAACTGAAATTCCATGAACACAAGTCTTTTCTTCAATAAGAGACAGGGGTGGCAAAGCAGTATTTATAAGGATTCAACACCTGCCCATTCTGCTAATAAAATAAGGTAGCTTTGGCCAAGTATGTTGCTCTCTATGTGGCAGGGCAGAGAATAATTTATGACAAACGAAAAAGCAGGTTTCCTGTAAGTACTTCCTTCACCCCTGCTACATGTCCTAGGCCAACTAACATCATTCAACTTTCCACTTTGGTGGTCTCCCACTCCTCAACCTTCTGTAAACCCATCAAGATAAAGAAGTTGTTCCTCATGCCCTTTCTAAACTGAATACTAATTAAAAGAATTTATCATAGTAGTAGAAGAATCCCTTCACTGTACACCGTGGTTCAGGAGACACAAACGTAGTCCAAGTGCTAAGCCAGGCACCGGGGACACGTAAGGGATCCGACAAGAACAAAGATGGGAACTCCATGCCCTTCAGTTTCTCCAAGACTGCTGAGTACGAGCCTCACGAAGGACAACTGTACTAACACACTGCGACCTGTCACACTGGCTCCTCGTCAGCCAAGATTAAGGTTATTCTAAAAGCTGAACTTCTTCAGACTTCTTTAGCTGCTTGAGCAACTTCTTCCACAGTATCCACCTTCTTTCCCTTTCTGTGGCAAGAGCGAGCACAAGCAGAGAGGGGAGAACATGGAAAAACTAAAGCCGAGTTTGCTTCTCCAGTAGTAGTGCCTTTGCTTCATGAAACAGCTACTTATCGTAACAATTATCCCACACAGTTTGCTGCAAATGCCTAGTCCTTCCACTCTAGTTACTTTATTCAATATCCAGAATTAAGAACCTCTCCAGGGAGACCTGGTGAAGCCCACAGATGTATTTTTAGAAACCAATGAAAACAACTTGGTGTCAAGGAGTACCACAAAAGAAAGAGCAAAATAAGAAAATGGGAATAATCCTGTATCAACGAGCCCCTGGTTAAAAAAAAATTCAAGAGTTACTTAGCTGTTCTGCAATGGCTACTTGAAAGATCTGGAGGCAAACAAATAAGAAAAGAAATTAAAAAGCAGCAGCATAAGAAGGAAAAATATTTCCATTGTCTAAAGTCTGCCTACAGTGTACAGCATTACAGTCGAAGTATCAAAAAGTCTCTAAATATTAAGATTGCTGAACCAAGTAAACTTACTTACAAGGTAAGTAGAATACTACATTAATACTAATTAATTTGAAAAATCAGAAGTAAGAACTTATTGATATTCCTCTCATTTCAAACAGTAACAGAAACCAGTCTTGGATGTGAAATTATAATTAATAAAAAATCGCCTCTGAGTACAAGCCAGCACAAAGTAACTAAGTGTAAAGATCTTTATGGTATAAGACATTATAAAACTGTCAGGGATTAACACACAGTGGTAAAAGGGAACAAGCGGTTTCTGAGAGGTTTGTGGTTTTTTTTAACCTCAGCACCAAACAAGCATTTGTTTGGAAAAAAGTCATCTTATAAAAGCCTGTAAGCTACTGTTTTAGTCTGTCAATCCATAGCAGGTACAATCAGAAAATCAGCACACTCCTCAATTTATTTTTTTCCCTTCCCTCCGCAGATCTCCAGTGGTACAAAATAGCAAGACTCGGCGCCAGTATAAATCTGAGACAAACCTGCATCTATAATAAGAAAGCTACCATATACATAAGTAAAACAAGACTGCAGCAGTGACACTATTACTACAGCTTTAGAAACCTGAACGGTATCAGCAATCACCTAATTCACTTTCCATGTCTGCCAAAAGCTCACAATTTTTTTGCACACCCCAAACGGAAAGAAAAAAACCAACCAGCCAACCCCTCAACTTACACACCCTGTGTGGAGATACTATTGCACATCAAACAACAATGCCTAACAATCTGAGTTGGTAGGTTACTGCCTCCTTCCTACACAGGCCAAACAAGTTACAACCACACAAGTGCAGTAGATTATGCTTACGGTTGGTAAGTGTAACATTCAGACCAGCTCATAAAAGTACTTTTAAATACCCATGACTTGCAGCACAACTGCTTCCCTCTCCACAATTTGTAATATTGTATTACAGTTCTGCCTACAAAATTCAGCCCTTTATTAGCGACAAATGAGACAGCTCTCAGTAACTTAATAACATAATAACCTATGACCACAACTCTGCAGGTTTATACATCCGATCCCACTTTACTCATGCAAATGAGACTTCTGGCTCCAACTGTATTAGCCACGTTTTAAATCAAGCATGTACACAAGCGTTTTTAAGATATAGGTCAGAAAAAAGGAAAGGAATACTAAAATGCAATTTTACTCTGAAGATGCGAGCTGCTTCAAGACTCCAGTTTGGAGGATACAGAACTGCTTTTGGTTAGTTACGTACGACCTCAGCTATAATATCCGAAGTTCTAGGCTAACAGAATGCACGGGGATCGGGATGGGGGTTGCTCGTTACTCCCCGCGTGGGGCAAGCCCACGTGGACCACGAGTGCTTCCCGAGGCGAGAGCTCCCCTGGCACCGCCATCCCTCCGCAGGCTGCGTGGCCAGCGTGCTTCTTCCTCCTCATCCCCTTCCAAACACCTCAGGGTCAAGATCTGACAGCGCGAGGCCGCCCCGCTCAGCTGCCCCCTACGACCGGCTGCGCTTGGCACCGACACAGGCCTTTGAGAGGGAAAAGTCCTGAGGGGAGACAAGGCTTGAGCTGTTCCGTGACATCCCCCTGCCGCTGGCCACCTCCTGCCCCACTCACGCCTGGGTGCCCGCCTGACCCTGTGTGGGCCCCACAGGCCTCCCGCCATGAGGCGACGCCAAGCTTTCCTCTCACCCGTCCCCAACTGCCCCCCACCCCTCCCCCAAGCCGTCAACTGTAGCAGCCCGGCCTCGGGGGGCCGCCCCCCCACGGGGGCCGGGGGGGGGTGAGGGTGGGGGGGCCCAAGGCTCGGGGGGACAGAGAACAGGAGGCGGCGACACGGGTGACCGGCCGCCCGCGTCCCTCCGCGCATGCGCCCCCACCGCCCCGCGGGGGGGGGGGGGGGGGGGTGTGCGCAGAGCAGCGCGCAGGCGCAGTGCGGCCGGGGCGGCCCCCAGCCCGGCGGGCCCAGCGGCCGTGCGCACGCGCACTGCGGCGGCGGGCGGCGGGAGCCTAGCGCCTGCCTCTGCGGGGCCGCCGGGGAGGCGCACTGCGCGTGCGCGACCGAGGTGCCTCCGCCAGCGCCAGCCCGCGCGGCCGCCCTCCCCCACACCGGCCCGGGGCATCACCATCATCATCGCCACCGCCACCGCCACCATCATCATCGTCGTCGTCGTCCTCCTCCCCGCCCGCCCGCCCGCCGCGCCCCTCCCGGGCGGGGCCCCGGCTGCTCCCCCGGGACTCGCCGCCCGCCGCCCCCCGCCCCCGCGCGGCGCGCCGGGCTTACCGTGGTGCGCGGGGCCGGGGCGGGGGGCGCGGGGCTCCGGATTCAGCCGGTTTACGGCTGGGTCGGTCCCGGCGTCACACAATGAAATCAGCGCCTCCGATCATTAATTCTCATCATGATCGTGACGTCAGCGCAGACAGCGGCCAATGGGAGCGTAAGATCAGCGCCGGCCGGGACAGTGCTCGCCCCCGCCCCTCGCCCGGGGGGGCGCGCGGGGCAGGGCGCGCGGGGCCGGGCCGCGCCGCGCCGCGCCGCTGAGGGGAGCGGCGGGAAGGGGGCGGGGGGCGCCGCCCCTCAGCCCCGGGGGCCGCCGCCCCTCGCCGCCCGCTCCCTCAGCCGGCGGCGCCGTCCGCCCTCAGGCCGGCCGGCCCCTGTCCCGCCGCCCCGGGGCAGATGTGCCCCGCCGACCGCCGCCTCCCCTCCCGCTCACCTGCCCGGGGCGCCCCCCGCCTCCGGCATCCCCGCCTGCGGGCGGGCAGCGGTGGGCGCCATGGGGAAGCCAACCGTGCGCCTGTAAAGCGATACCAGCGCCTTCAGAGAGAAATAAATAGTGAATAACCGGCTAAATAAAATTCCCCGTGCTTTACAACCCTGTGCTGCTCTGGGCAGGCGAGTAGGTGCGTCGTTCCCCCCACACCCCCGGCACAACTTGCACTTTTGCGCCTCTGGTTCCTATATCAGGGCCATAACTTGGTTAATCCCTCCTCCTCACTTTTCACACTGCCATCTGGTTGGCTATATATCAACATTCTCCCTCGTAATCGCGGCATCTGGATAGCCTTAGCACTTTTGGTTCCCTTTTTTTTGGGGAGGTGTCTTCACAGGTCACCCTCCAAGTGAAGTGGAGAAAACACAACCTAGGCCTGAGCACACAATGCATTGTGTCCTAATTCTCATCCTCAGGAATTACTGAATGAGATGGTTGGCCTATATGGGGAATCATTTTGACACTGATGCACTTTGTTTTCCATTTCCGTTGCAAAATCTGAAAAGCTCCACGATGGATCCAGATGTAAATGACATAAACGTTGTGGCAGTCAAGAAACAAACTTTTTATTGCTCGGGGTGAAGACATTTGGTCTGGGAAGAAAGGAAATGTCAGTCTCTTCCGGTGGGCAGCACAGAGCCGGTGCCCTCGCGAAGGCCGGACACCTCGCCTGTGTCTTGGTCGGAGTTGGTGGTTGTAGCAGCACCGCAACACAAACTACACGTGCTCCTAAGGCTGTGTTATTGTAGGAGGGCACAGTACAACCAGGTGTGTCAATGCCAGCCCTCCTTCGGGCTCGGCTTTCCATCTGAAAGGAAACCTAGTCAATAAACAAGTGGGAAGTCTGATACCGCTCATCTGTACTAACAGATTATGTGAGAGAAATCATTTATTGGCTCGGCTGTAGGAGCACTAAGAAGTCTGAATCGGATTCAAGGCCTTGTTGTGTTAATTACAAAGCCTCCAGATACGCCGTGCCCCTATCCTGAATAGTTTACACTGTAAATCACAATGTTAAAATATTAAAACAGGCGATTAATTTTGTGCAATTACTTTAATCAGAACTATTGGTAAAGATTTCTGCAGACTGAAAAGGATTGCTACTGGTTATTTGTAAGCAGGGAGGAGAAAAGCGGTCAATGTGTATGTTTATTTTAAAATTACAGTAAGTTATTTACATCGTTTAAAAACTTTAACACTGACTTGTGACATATCTCACTCTGTTTCTGGCCACCTAAAGTTTCGTCTGTGCTTTTCCAGGCAGCAGCGAGATGTGCTGGACAGTTGGTCATCCACAAATAAAATACGCCTTTCTAGAGCATCCGTTAATAGTTGAGTAGTAGCTCATGATCTGTCCACATTGTAACGGCATTTCCTTCACCACTCTGGAAAGTCAATCGATCGGTTAATAAAGCTTAATCTGAGCTAAAGATCCTGGATTACTTGAATTGTTTCAGTCAAGTGCCAGTCTTTACTTCAGCTTTCCTGCTTTGTAGAGCAGAGGACGGACCGAGCCAGCTTTCCTCTGGTAACGCACATCTCTCCTGGTGTGGCTGACGTTGAGAGCTCTGCATACTTCCAACAAATTAGGACAATATATCAGATACATTGACACTATAGTTCCTTTGTATCACACCCAGTAATCGTGTGGTACAGAGGGAGTGGGATGAATGAGGTGGGCCAGGTGAAACGATGGTGTTTTTCTGGGTGGGATTGGTTCCCTGCTGGCTCAGCTCGTTGATACAACTCGCCTGCTGCAGCACAGTTGCTCCATCCACCACAGAAAAGCAGCATGAGGAAGCAGCTCAGGATGAGTAAGGGGAGGGGGAATTCCTTTGGTTGGCTAGCAGCCCCCAACTGTATTGGATTAGACGCAGTGGTAAACACCCTGAATTTAATAACAGGCTCTTACGGATAGTCTGTGTATTTTAAACCCTAAATCTTGTATTATACTGCTTCCTCCCCTAGATCTATTCCCTTTATCTGTGTGCCATCAACACTCACCTTGTAGAAATTAAGTAGAGCAACCATAAAAACCCTACAATGCTTTTATAGAAAATACTGTTTTGGAATTTGCTATGGAATGATTCCAGAGAAATTTGGTACATTTTCTTCTCACGTTATCTGGAGCTTGGGAAACAAAAATGGTGAGATGGTCTCTCTAAAATCCTTTGAAAAAGATACACTGGTGTTCGATAAAATACAGCTTATTAAACTCTTTTTAAATGTTGAATAATAGAAGGCAGTATTTCAAGGGCTCTTATCTGACTAACAATGGGATCACAGGTGCTTTTTCTACAGTTTATATCAAAAAGTCATAGAACCTTTCTTAAAGGAGACATCAGCTGTGTATCGAACTCATCAAAGAAACTAATATGCAGACGTGCGCCCACATAAAAGATTTATAGATCACAGTAACAGAAATTTGTGTCAGTATAAAAGGTAAGACTAAGAGCCTAAGCAGAGAGTCTGTAACCAGCAAGTAGAATATGAAAAGAAAAAAGAGGTAAAGGAAACATGGAAAAATATATTCATGCTAGTGGTAGGAGCAGAGTAGGAGAAGTGTGCTCAACAATACATACTTTACAACATAGAAGAGTAAACTGAACGTATAGGTTAAAAAAGCCACCGCCATTTGCAGCAGCGGGGTGACAAGCTCCAGAAGGGACTTCACACTATTTACTTCCTTCCCTGGTATTGCTTCTCAATGAGACAAACCTTGAGGGAGAAACTCTGGCAGGATGAAATAAAACAAATATTCTGCTACTGCAACCAGATTCACATACTTTCTCATTCATTAATAACGGATTTAAATTAACAGGGGCTGGCAAATTGGTCCAGTGGTTTAAACAGTAGCCCGGGACATAAAAGGACTCCTTACATGAGGGAATTAGCATCAAAGTGAGACTCTCTAATGCAGCTACTTTGTATTAGCTCATTAAACTAATTAGCTCAGCTTACTAGTAGTTACTTAGCTCAGTATGGGTTACTGCTTCTACGTGGCAGAGAAAGCATTTCTCAGAAATACGTGCGCTGGTTTCCAAGCGCTGTGCGTAGGTATTCCCTGCCTTAACGGCAGCCACGGGGTGCGGCTCTCCCATCGTTCCCGCATGGGACACGGAATAGGTCAAAAGCCCTATTTTGTATTCCACAGTCAGGAACCCAACTGTAAAATCACACAATTCTTCTCTTCCCCCATCCCAAGATCTTCCTCCTTTTCCAGCAGTTCACACCATTTTCAGATTTTTAGTAGACTGTGCAGGTAAGAGAGGTCTCCTTAACAATGCCCCAGAAGCATCCCAGAGAGAGGAGCTGGTGTGGGACCACCAGGTGATGAACCTGAACAATTTTGGCCGTATAGTGTAGAGCAACGGCTGCTACTTCCATTTCTTGGCTTTCTGTTGAATCTAGAAAACACTAAGAAAGGCAATGAGGCAAAACCAACCCAGTTAACAGAAACTTTTCTTAGGACAGCTCTGCTCAATTCATTATGCCGTTATCTGGTGACCCCTTAAAGGACATAATCTCTAAGCCAGACCTGAGGGTGACCTGAGAGAGTCAGCGGCGTCTCAGGGAGGGGTGAAAGCAGGGTGGAAAGGAGCACAAAAATGTCTCACCAGCAATTTGTGTTGTAATTTGGTGCGATGCTTCCTGATCTCAGATGAGTAATTTGCCTACTGCATTGCTGTAAGGCATTAAATCATGTAGTTATACAGTTATACAAAAGGGGACCTCATCTAGCCACTGAAGCTGTCCCCTTGTCCCCAAAAAGAACAGTGTCAAACTTGTGCTTGGGAAAACGTATGGAAGAATTCAATATTGACAACCGCACAGTTATTCTAGTGCTTGATGGTCCTCCCATTAGGAAATTTTTGCTAACATTCCTCCTGAACCTTTGCTAAGCTAAACCCTCAGAACAGATTTAGGCTCAAGACTGACCACTGCAAAAACCCTGCTTTCTCCTTTCATTTTGTCAGAAAACTCTAATAACAGTTTTCTGAGCGGAGTTCCTAGGTCAGTTCCGAGGCTTGTTTCACTACAGGAACGCCGCATCTGACCATGCCAAAAGCCTTGCTCAAGTCAAGATATATAACATTTACTCTTTCATGTCTCTACAAGGCTTGTTATTCTGTCATGGAGGAAAGTTAGATCAGTTTGATGTGATTTATTCTTGCGAAATCCAAGTTGTCTGTTATTCATTTACATGTTTCCGTCAAAATGTGTGTGTATGCCGTTCTTTTCGTATCGACGCCATTGGCTTTGCACAGGTATAAGTCGCTCCGAAAAGCAAGCCCTTCGGTTTTGTTGCCTGCTCTTTCACAGGTTTCCTGCCTGATGAACACTTCAAATGACAACAGTGACATTTGACTTTTTACGGAAAGGTTGTAAAGACACACTAAAGATTGGGAGGCACAAGGGTTTAATTAAAGATCTGCTAAATCAGGAGGTTCCTTGTGAAATAGCGATGGAGAAAAGATTACAGTGTGTAAACCTTAGTAAAAATGTTAATATGGAAAATTCCATGCAGCACCTTTTGTGCATCTAAGAACACAGCCAGAATTAGTGGTCTTACGAGATTTATAAATTTTCCATCTTCTTTGAACTTGGTTTTGCCACATTAATTAAAATTAGTTGTTAATCCTCACCCAGTGCATAAACAAAGCTCCCATAAACTGAATCTGCAAATATGTCCCTTATGCTAGTAAGCAAAAACCAGCTGGTGCTTGTGGAAAAAAAAATGCAAAAGAGCCTGGCTGGGTATGTATGTTAGGGATTTGCTCCACTTCTTTATTTCTTAGGAAATAAGTCAATATTCTTGGGATATTTTTATGAAAATCAGGAATGCTGTTTCCTTTTATTTTTATTACCTTTGAGATTTTTTCTTGCAGTGAGCCATGAAAATTACGAACTTGTGGAACACATAAAAATGCTATACACCAAAAATAAAAAAAAAAAAAAAAGAGGGAGATAATTAGTGAATATTTTTCTTCCACCCACCCATTAATATTCCTAGCATAGAGAGTTTTATAGTACAAAAAAAAGGTAAAATATTTTAAAAATGAAAATGAAAACAAAACCAGTAAAGACAGAAGGAAGCAAAGAACCAGGGAGGGAACCTGGCATTTTTTTCCTGCCTATGCAATTGACCTGTTCTTAGAAGCCTTTACAAATTAATCCCATATACTTCTGGACTGTGGTGCCTGTTGTACAGAATCCACCAGTCTACTGCTTCAGACTTCATTATTACAGACTTCCTGAAAGGAGGAGTATTTATTTTCTAAAGTAATAGAAGCTCATACCCCACAACCAGTAAATCTTTTTGAAGCCATTCAGTTTCCTTTGGATGCCTCCATTTCTTGGCTATACAGGCCAGGATGCAGCTGTACGTTTTCAGTTTGAGTGAACTCTTCAGAGTTTTATTGCTTTTCAGAACATTATAGAAACTTGCTCCATTCCAGTTTTCCTACATTATAATTCTCACAATTTTCCTTCTACTACTTGAAGTATCACAAGTCCAACCTAGAGATGCATGGAACAAAATCAGACGGGTACGGCTCTCATCTCGCTCATGCAGACGTCTATTTGTGATAGCAAGTATCAGTATAAATGGCCAGGCAAATCCTTACGGCCCCTCTCTCGGTAATTTAACACCCCACTACAAGCACCAGTTCAACGGGTAAGGTGATTCACCTAAAGGTGATGCACAAGCAATTCTTATTTCCTACGACTTTTTGGAAGAGCCACTGAGAAAACATTGAGTTGGAATCTTCAAGGCATTTATTAAGTTAGGCAGCGCTTTCCTTTTGTTTGATTTGTATTTCTCCAGAGATTCAGAACGTTTGCCCATTTGCTCAGGTCACCCACAAGCACACATTCCGCTGCTCCTTTTCTAACTGTGGGTCCACACTTTTGTTGTATGTCCAATAAAGCTCGTGCCTATTCCCCTTGTCACTGGGTCCTCACCATTTTTCTGTACCCCTGCCTGGCTCACAAGGGCCTGAAAAGTGGGGGGTTTTCCTCTAAAAACAGGATAAGCACAGTGGTTGTTCTTAGTCCTTGGGAATAAAGGAAATATCTGTCATCCACCAGTTTCTTCAAGTGTTTCTCCCTGGTTCTGTTATCTTGTTTGTTTAGTCAAGCTAACTTCTCCCCAGTCACAGCAAGCCAAAGTAAGGGAAAAAAAGGAAACGATAGAATATAGGGTAGATTTCATTCTAAAAGATACAGTATCATAAAAACAAAGATGAAGACAAAAGCCATGAGATCAAGTACACAAATAATACAGCAGTACAAAGCATCTCATGCTCCTCAATAGCTCCACATTCATGTTGAAGAAAGGTGAAAATCTGAGGGATTCAGAGGAAACTTTCTTTAAGTGGAAGAGCAAATGGTAAACCTGTTTACCATAATCGCTTCCTGAAAGGAAAGGATGGAACTACTAAAACAATATAAACCCCACCATGAGCCCTTTGGACCTCTTGCTGAACCTGTATCCTTCACATGACCTTCACTTGTTTCCAGAAGCACATGATCTGCTAAAAATGCCAGTTCTGGCACTACCAAATCTAAGCTAAAGAAATCGTTGGGTCAGTTTCCAACCACGCTGAATCGATCCATCTATCAGTTTGCAGGTGGGAATTCAAGAGAAGGCAAAGAGCTGCAGCCTTTACTGCATAATTGTGTAATTCGTAATGCAGTTGCACCACAACTGTCTTACAAAGCACGCATTCCACACTACGAAAGAGCGCCACTGTCTTAAAAATTTTTAGGCTGCAAAATCAAAGTGTTCAAATTCTTCCTCACCTTTCATTCAGTATCACAATTAACTCCACCATCTGCCATCTCAAAAGTCTGGCTGTATGTCACACTGATACGCCTCTTGACATTTTTGGAAGTGGAAAATCAGCTGCATTCCTGAACCATCAGTTCCTCAGCTTACTATTTTTTTTAATGTGAGAGTAGCAGGAGTTTGGGTTTTTCTTCTGGTCTACAGTAAAACACATCTTCATCATGAACGATTTCACAAAAAATATTTTCTTGTGAATATTTCTAAAAGCACAGCATGATTCCGGAGGTTTTGTGAGACCAAGCGTTCTGGTTTCGGCTGGGATAGAGTTAATTTTCTTCACTGTAGCTCATACAGTGCTCTGGTTTGGATTTAGGATGAGAATAATGTTGATAACACACTGATGTTTTAGTTGTTGCTAAGCAGTGCTTACACTAAGTCAAGGGCTTTTCAGCTTCCCGTGCTCTGCCGGGTGCACAAGAAGCTGGGAGGGGAGGGGGCACAGGCAGGACAGCTGATCCAAACTGGCCAAAGGGATATTCCATGCCATATGACGTCATGCCCAGTATATTAACTGGGGGGAGTTGGCCGGGGGGGGCAGCGATCACTGCTCGGGGACTGGCTGGGCGTTGATCAGCAAGTGGTGAGCAATTGCATTGTGCATCACTTGTTTTGTATATCCTTTTATCGTGATTATTATTATTATTTTCTCTTCCTTTGCTGTCCTATTAAACTGGCTTTATCTCAACCCATGGGTTTTACTTTTTTTCTCTGATTCTCTCTCCCATCCCACTGCGGGGCGGGGGCAGGGTGAGCACGCAGCTGTGTGATGCTTGGTTGCCAACCAGGGTTAAACCTCGACACCAAGTATATCAGGTGAAGTGTCCTCCTTGGGAGAGAGCCATTGTCTTTTGTAGATAAAATATCCTACTTCGTTCAGTCTCATAGCATCACATATATTTTGCAAAAAGACTGTATAAGATTAACCCTTGTCACAAACTGCTATCACTCATTAGAAAATTATCCTATTAAGAACTATGTTTACAAAGTAATCTTCCATCTCTGCCTTTGAGATAACAATAAAATTGAAGTATTGATGGTTTGATGCCAAATAATTTTTCCTCTACACTAACCCTGTTATTTTTTCTACATACAGAGGAATTTGTTTAAAAGCAAATTACTTGTTCTTTCATGAAAGAAGACGGCCATTTCAAAGCTTTGCAGGCGCTTTTGTATTAATCACTATTTGTTTAAACAATTTATTTAAATGAAATCCTACTTGTGGTAGGATTACATTATTGTTTCCAATCTGGTTTACTTCCTCCATACATATAATCTTGTTTAATCTCAGTCCAGATAAAATGGACTGATGTAACATTAAAGGGAAGGTTTTTTAAGAGGAGGGGGAGGTTATACACTTTTCCCAATTGCTGCATCTTTCTACTGGCAGTATAGTTTGTACTGTTGGGTTCCTAATAGATGCTTCTTCTTGAACAACAATATCTAGAAAATGGCCTTTTATCTCCTTTGAGTTAAGACAGGATGCCAAATCTTTTTTAGATACAGGCCTAGCCGCTGTCACCCATGCTCGTTATCATTAGGCAATGCTGCTGTGGTAATGCACTTGAAAGCAGCATTGGGTGCAGAGAGAGTGTTTTCTCGTGTTTGAAGCAAGATAAGAATACAGGAACACAGAACAAATGTGTTGGACCCTATCAAACACCTTTTTAGCCTAATATCCTGTCCCCGACAATGGCTGACAATAGACGTTTTGTGTTAAAGAACAGGGGTAACTCACATATAGATTGATCCACTTGTTTGTAGTTCAAGCAGTCAGTATTTTAGATGATAGAAATACTGTGTTTATCATGTTTTAATGCACCAAAGATGAGCTGTGGGAATTTGAGTTTCCTGACGGTATCAATGTATTACTGTCCAGGGAATTTCCAGCCATGAAACCTTAATTAATATTAATCATCAGTGCTCATCAGTATCAATAACTAATTTTGACCTCTGTATTTGCCAATGAAAAATCTGTATTTCACTATGTATTTCATGCATTTCATTATAAAATAATAATATATTTTACACTCACATGTACATTTTGATCCATTTTGTCCCTAAAGTCTTCTGTCTTAGGAATCCCGTTGCTTCATCCAGTACAATTCTTCATCACTCATTCTCATTCCACCTTATTTTTTCCATATAGTAAATAGAATTAAAGATTAGAAAAGCGCTGGTAAACTTTAAAATTAATTCCCTACTTAAAGCTTCGTGTTTCAATTATCTTATTAATATGTCCTTTTTATTATCAGATATATTTTAGGAGAATATTTTATGTTACTTGGAATGGCTATAAGTAAAAACAAGCAGCATTACATTAGTGGATATGTCAGTGTCAGCAATGGTGTGAGTCATGCTCTTTTATCCTGCGGTGAATAAAACCTAGGCAACTCTGCATTGCATTAAAGAGAATCTTATTTACCGTGCATCTTGTTCTGAAAACAGACTTTTCCTAAATAAATGCAAAACTGCAAAATACGCACTAGGACATGCAGATGGTAATATGCAGAGAATGATGTGTAAACTGCTTCCTCCGTAGTGGCATACCCAGTGACACATGTGGTCTGGCCACTCTCTTAAATGCAACCGAGACCTGTAGTTTGGAGTATGTTGCCCTTCCAGCATATGCTCAAATGCAACAATTTGAGTCAAAGTAAGGTCTGCACCACCAACACTTATGATCTCCTGCTGGTTCGTCAGCTTGTCACTTGGTTTCCTCTAAAAATACCAACAGAAAACTCAAGCAAATGTGTATTTGTAATTAAGCACCCAACAACTTGGGTTATTTGAGTACGTATATGGATAGATGGATAGCGCTGATTTATAAGAGTATCTTAGCTCACCTGGAATGACTCAAAAAAATCACTTAAATTAACAATTTGAACCACAAAAGGTGCAGTGGCATCTGGAAAGAGTAGATGGACTTACATACTCTTGTCTTGTCTTTCTGATGTCTTTCTTCTCCCAACCCCATATCCCAGGACCCCCTACCAGTGTCCCCGGGACAGCCCGGTCCTGGCTGTGAGACCCTGCCCAATGGAGAGCACCCATTGCTCCCGGCCCCCTGGGAGCAGCCGCCTCCACTGTGCCCTAACACATCATATTAAGAGTAAAACAAGCTTTTTGATATAACATGGGAAAAAAATAGCAGCTGTTAGCAGTCTATTTCAATAAAGATCCAAAAGCAAAAGCAGCAGCAACCTGTCATTCTACGTAGCTGATGGATTTGCTTAGCAGACCTAAATCACTGTGTTTATCTTGGATTCAGAGCTAATGAAGAGGTGCAGCGTGCTGCAAGCCATGGAGCTTAAGCTCCATTAACTAATCAGTTTCTAACTCTGGGACTTAAAAAAACTGAGAGTGAAGCAGTGGTCAACACAATATCATACTTCTACGATTTCAGAGGAAGCAGTACTTCAAAGCACTGTTTTTTAACAGCAGTGTGAAAACTGGACTACAAAGGAGATGCCAAATATCACTTTGTTTGCTAAGGGAAAACAGGGCAATGTAACAGGGTGATGAATGTCTTGAAGAACTAATGTGCTCTGGAAGTATAAAGCGTGGAAATAAATAAATTAATAACTGTTGTCATCAGTCAGATGTTGTAGGTACAGCCCAGCACATGGCGCGTCTCTGATGCTTTGCAGTCGGAGAGATATCCTTTGTATGTCTTAGAAAGGGGAAAGAAAGGTGGCTTTGTGCCATACCGCAAACATATTTTTCCCTGAGCTACTTGAGATATCTACAGACGCAGTTCAATATTGTGCAGGTATGTCATTGTAGTTTGCAAAAGCAGTAGCGTAGCACCGTTCCCAGGTTAATTAGCTATGCCCTTCAGCAAGGATTAGAAAAGATTTGAACGCATCTAAAGCCAGGGAGGATTCAAGAAAAGCAAATAGCCCAACTTCTGTGGCAGACTATTGCCAGAGATTTGACTTAATCGGGATCTGTGTCAGCTGCATTGATAGGCCTTCATGTAAGTCATTTTATTTTAGGTAAACATTTGCAAATGAACTTTTTGTACTTGTAGCGTCATTTGGGAAAGGAAAAAAAGGAATATCTTACCAGCAATATTGTTATCTGAACTCTACAGAAACATTTAGACCTTTCAAACTAAATGTCAAGTTGTTCCTATTGAGTCAAATTTGTGCAAATTTGAGCTAATTAGCATACCTACCTTCCAAGTCAAACCAGGCCCTTATGCTTTGCTTAAGTGGTGTTAATACATGAATATGTTCTGACTGACACAGCCCATCATTTTATGCCTGTAGGAAGAAAAGGGGAAGTCATGAGCCTGAAGGATTTTTGACTCCAGGCAACAAAATTCTTCATGGACATATATGTAACTTTACTGTGATAATTTTTAATACATAATTATATTATTTTCCTAAGCCAACTAGGTAACATGATCCAGCTGAAATGACTGCAAGAGAAGGAACAAAACTGATTAGGAAGGAATCCTCAAATAGTAGTAACTGGTTTTTAACCACAAGACTGGCACAAGAGGCCCACAAAAGGTGAAGACCTGAGTTCTAGAAAATGGAAATTTAATTCTGTATTGTTTTCTAAAGCCAATTCTCTCCCTGCCACATCAGTGCGCTGCAGAGACGGCCTTGTTAAATGTTGAGCCTTGTGCTTCCGTTAAAACTCTTTTCTCTCAGTTGCTGAAGTGGCAAACTCTCAGACTTACTAAACTCAGGCACTGGGTAAGCTGGTGTGAGGCCGTGAAAGCTTGTCCTGATTTTGCATCATTTTCCAGGTGCTACCCGGGCAAAGCAGTGCATGGAAATTGAGATTAAACTCAAGTAATATTTTAGAGCTATTAACTTCATACAGCTAAAATTGTACAAAGGGGAATGCTTATTTTCAGCATAAAATATATATTTGCCTGGGGAACATTTTACTGTCCAAGACATACATTTGTGATAAGGATTTGAAAATGCTATCTCAACCAACAGGGTCACAGCCTATGCAGGCAGTGCCCCATCCAAATCTAATCAACAATACAAATCTGGATTTGGTATAAAAAGGCAAAACTCTTCTCTCAGTTAACAATATGATGGGATCATTGCTGGTTGCCAAAAGACCCCTTCAGTTTAGGGAAGATATAACAAGGCTGTTCTTGTAAGCCACAATACTTGTGCGTACAAGTACTTACAATCTCATTTTGTACTTACAAAATGCATTCATATTGAAGTATACGTGCTGAAAAGTTTCAAATTATTCTTAAATGAAGGACTTGGACCAAATGGCTTACTCATTTAAATAACAGGAGAATATAGCTTGCGTGTGCTGGCACGGCAAGAGTAGAGATGAGCAAGTCTTTGGAAAATAAGCTTGGTTTGATATTTTTAGAAAATATCATTTAACCAGGATACAGTACTCTACTTTTGAAATCTTTTCTATGACAAATCCTGGCAAAACAGTAGATTAAAGTCAGATCATGTGCCTAGAAAAACCAGGCACCAGCTGGGTGGCCAGCCAGTGACCTTTTCAGATTCTTCAAGGCAGACACTGCGTCCTAGAGTGCTGCGCCAACTGGGTAAGTGTCCAAAACCAAAATATTCAAATATCTTTGCCTAGCTGTCAGTGTTGAAAATGTCCTCAGTAGCCACTTACACTTGTATCCATGGCTCACAAAAAAAGCTTTAAAAAATTTAGATAGAAAACCATGCTTCCAGCTCCCAAATTATCTATTTAAAATACTTGGAGAGCATTTAGATAAAATACATAGATAATATTCAGTGCAATTACAAAAATAATTGCACTGACAGAATTAATTGCCATATAAAGTTTTCCTATTCATTAGGCAACCCCAACCACTAGCTCTCAAAGACTTTTTTTCTCTTTGTGGCAGTGTGACTTCAGCTATTGAGACCATGGACTGAAGTATTGCCAAGGAGCCTCTCCAGAAAAATACCTATCTTTTGCATATATACTGATTTGAAATTAAGTTTTTCATCTGAAGAATTCTTTTTGGACATTTTTAATAGTCTTTTATTTGGAGATTTGGAATTGAAACAAAGGATTCATACTAGATTTCTAAAAACTGACCCTGATAGCTCTTTCACAAAATTTATTTGAGCATTTGAATGAACATGAAAGAAGCCCAGGCTAAATATCCTCCAGTTAACTTGAATAAAGCGCTTGAGTAAAGCAAGATCTGCAAAGAAACTCTGAGCCTGTGGAGACAAAAGTATAGCAAATGGGAAGCTAGGAAGTTATAAAATCACCAAAGGATCCCTTTTTCTTGAGATCAAAACTGGAAAGATAACAAAAAAGTGAGTCAGTTCTTGCAAAGTTTTGATGCCAGTGATATTTTAGTAGCAAAAGGATTAACTTTTACAGTCAAGTGTGTATATTAGAATTATAAACAGGACAATGTTCTGCCAGAAAAATTCATCAAAGATGTATTAGCAACCCGTTTACATGGCTATTTGCAATAAATTAATGTATTTAAAAATTAATCTTTTTTTCTGTCACTTTTTCATTGCTTAAAATGATACATGTTTTTGTTTAAGTGTGAAATTGTGTAATTCAGAATTTTAGGGAAAAAAGCTTTCAACAAAGCTTTCCGCCTAAACTATTTTTAATCCTAGCATCTTCTGTGAATAAGGAAAAATATGAAAATGAATTGTGCTGTGAAAAACCACTGAAACAGCTAGGAGATTATAAATATCTGTATTTATGGGCAGAACATTCAATTAACATGAAAAATGTTCTGCTAAGTTTCATGATGATGAGGTGTGAGAAAGCAGTGATACAACAAAATTGGGGTGCTGTACAAAAGGTGTAAGAACTTCCTTAGAAAGATACATGATTGCAGAAATGCAGACATTTATTAAAAAGATATGATGCAGAAATGTCGAGGATGTGGCTCTTCATCAGAAAAACGTGCAGGCAGGATTAAACATAAGCAACGGTGTGTATTTTAGTTTAGAATGTAAAAAGAATTTATAAATAATAGATGGAACTAGTATTAATAGTTTTACAGATAGAGGAATGAAATCAATATTTTTTCTAGCTCTTTCAAATTAGTTTAAGACGGCTGCACAGTAACTCCCCTTCACCAAAGAGCAAAGAACGTGTTAAATGGGTAGCCTATATGATGAAAACTTATTATCCCAAGATAAGCCTTGGAGGAACTATGATGAAAAGTGAGATAATATTGGAATATACAGCTTAGATTTTTATTTAAACTTGAGCTTGGTGCTGCCGGTGTGAGTGACGATGCCTTCAGCCAGCCCCTCTTACTCCTCTCTGCTGCTGCGGCTGTTTGCGTGCTGCAGCACTGTCTCCGGACTCACATCACCCATCCCAAATAAAAGAGGAAATTGGCACTGAGTTCAAAGTGAGCGAGGAGGTGGAATATGAGCTGAGTCAAGCAGCGGGAGCCCTGGGCTCAGCTAAACCTAGGGAGAAGTTTTTGAGCTACATTTATGATGTTTTATTTTAATCTCCCTAATAATAAAAAGCAGACCCAAGAAGGCATGAAGACTGGAAGCTGAATCCACTCTGAAAACAGTGAAATAGTCACTAAAATCATCGAGCTCTTCCAGACAGAAGGCACAGGGCCTTGTCTACAGGGACCGCGAAATAAGGGTCAAGTTCTTAACAGGTTTCTTGTCTCTCTCACATTTTTACAGCACTGGCTCACAGTGTTAACCACCTACTGAGAGGTTTTGTAGCCAAAAACGTCTGCTGCTACTGCACTGAACTTAAAAATAAAAACACAACAGCTCGAACTGCAGGAGATGTTTTCCTTCAGAGAAAACCTTTGTACTGCAGCTGGTGGACTGAATTCAACTGGGAAACTGACAGAAGCTTGAGGAACAAAAATAGTAAAACTCAGTGACTTGGGGAATTGCTGAGGGACATGTTGTGGGACTCCAAGGGCAAGGCTCGGTCATGGTCATATCTGTGTTAAAATAGTCTTGGTTCCTCTTTTAGGATTGGGTATTTTGATACTTGGAGCCATTTGGGAGTATTTCTAATCATTCTTACAGGCAAAACACAAGCCCCATTAAAAGAAGCACTAAAAATGCAGGTTTCTCTCACTCTGAAGAGTCTGTGAAAGTGAAGACAGACTCCTCATAGAGACTTGGAAAAAAAAAAAAAAAAGCTATTACAGGGACTTGGAGGACACAGGTCCTAAGGAAACACTCAGTAGTCTGGCTATCATCAGGAACTAGAGAGCATTTAAAGAATTGCTATAACTGTTGAAGACCCTTGAAACAAGGAAAGATGAAAAGACTATTCCCAGATTTTAACGCCAGGGCTGTGGATGGTCTTCGTTGGCTGAAGGACGTATTGTCGAGACTGTCCTCCTCTCACAGGGAACAAAAGGACTACGTCTGGCTGCAGAGCTGTCAAGAGACCTGACAGAAGGGAGGAAACGCCGTGGGTCAGGAGGAGGAGCTGCAGATGGCAGGGGGGTTCTAACAGCTATTGGTATAAACAAGGCTTCTGGGCGGCATGTCTTTCTTTTGGAGCTGAGCTCACGCAATCTGTGACTGCAGAAGAGTGAGAGAGAAATGAAAGCTGACCCTGAAACACAGCTACAGAGCTTTCCAGTTCTTGGTAATTAGTTTATATCGGAGCACGTATTGTCACCATCTAAAATGGTTTCAGGTTGTCCGAGTGCATTTTTAAGAGAAAAGGAAAACACGATATTGTTTGCTTCCCAAGCTCTTTAAAAATAAAGCTACCATTGCATGTAAGAGAGGGCAGAGCTGTGTGGACTGGAAAGAGCAAAGGAAGAGTCCTGACAAGTGAATTACGGGAGGAAAACTGGTTGCTAATGCAGAGGTTCCTGGTTAAGAGTAAAGAGCCGGCTGCTGGGATGTAGTGGGAAACATGACAGGACATATCAGCATCATCTTCTTGGCCTCTTTAAACATCAGAGCAAGTTAATTTGGGGAGACAGGCTGAGGGAAGAGACCTTTTCATTCTGCATCCTTCTTTTGTGTTTTACTTGTGTCAGTGTATTACTACAGAGAGGATCAAAAACTTTCAGCTCTGCGTTTAAACCCGATGTTTCATCCACCAGTCATTCACAGACTTATCAAGGGCAGTATAGGAAGCTTCACATATTAAATTCTCTGAAGTAAACATGGTGATGGCTGCAGCAAATCTTTTGATGTTAGGTTAGTCTGGCAGGTATTAGCGGCCTACATGAATTTTCTTTTTCTAGCTTTCAGGTTATTATATCTCTTTTTCTGTTCACAATATTAAGGCAACAAAAAATTTGGCTCTAGTCACGCGCTGGGAATGTCTCCGTAGTCACTGCACAGCCAGTCCTCCTAGCAAATATTTAGTCTAACTAAACATCGTGAATGAAGAGGCTATTGGAGTATAAAGTAGGAGCATAATCTCTGAGGTTTTAACCAAGGCATTAGAAAGACCTAATAATAGCAGGGCTTTGAAGAGATGCTAAGATAAAGAAAAAGCCATCTTGAGAATGCCTTCAAGAAAAGCTTTGCCTGTCACCAGTCACTTGGCAGCAGGAAAGACAAGCTTGGACCGAGAATCACATAGAAAAATTAATATGGCATAATAATCATTGTTATAATTTTATGAATCTGACATTCTCCTTGCTACAATATACTGAGTGATCCCGTCAGGTATCTCTGCAAGGCAAAATTGCTCTTTTAATATTTAAGCCCATGTTCAAATATTTCCGTAAGGCAAATTCTACCATGGGACGATGGAGATGATGATGATGAAGCACAAAAGAATAAAATGTCTTTTCTCAGGGGGATACTCCTCTACATCGTTGCCTGGATTGCACTCCCGTGGTCTCCTGGATGCTTGACCTTGAGCTTGTCTCTCCTCTACCACCACAGTGAGCGTCCCTCAATGGCAAAATAAGTCCCAGTTGCAACGTTGCTGGATTGTTTTCTTTGAACAATAAATGTTACACAGAATATACAGACCAGGTTTCCTGAATGCATTAGGAAAATCAACAGGCAATTTTGTTTCAAAGCCAACTTTCCAGCCAGCAAATAATGAGTAACGAGGGAATCTGGTATCAATAGTTTGGAAGTTTTATTACTGTTGTCAAGTTTCCCATTATTATTGGTTTTTTCCAAAGTAATACGGTTTATCTAATATAGTGAGAAGCAGATGGTTTATTGCTTGTAAGTGGTTATATGATTCTTGCAGGGGCAGTATATTGAACACTTCTTCTGTTTTTATCAAATAAATATTTTCCATTTATTTACTAGGAGAAGGGGAAAGGCAAATATAAATTATATTGTATACATACGAATATGGATATATTGACAGGAAATGAAACATATTGTAGTAATAAATGTTCTAATTTTTTGTTTTCTTAGAAGAAAAGAAGCTAGAGTTAACAGCTGGTGAAATTTTAAAATTCATAAATGCAAAGATGTTAAGGCCAAAAACAGGAGTTATGAAAATGTAGGCTGATCTACATAATAGCTAGATAATTCAGGCCATTGAGACACACGTAATAATTTTGGCATCACACTGACAAATTCTGTTAAGCTGGAACGTATTGTGGAAAGAGAGTGTCCAGTTTTGCTGTCAGAAATTCTCATCTTGACCCTGTGACTGTGGGTACTGTAAGCCCTACGTTTTGGAAAACTGAATTAAGAGTGAATCCATTCTCAGTGTAGAATCATCTGCCCAATGCAACAGGATCCCCTCTGAAGGTAACAAGGTGCATGTGAAACTCAAACAGACTTGCTGCAAGATATTTTCCTGTTTCTCCTTAATTTAGTTACACTATCCAGTCAATTCTGAATTTAGCAGGACTTTATAGTTATTCCCAGAGGAATTCCCTGCAGAAAAATGATAACAAAGGATCTTTCTGCCCTTTTCCCCTGTTTACCAAACTGATGATGGCAAGCTGAAGAGATAACTTATGCAGATGGGGCACCTGTATTAACAATCCTCTCTGTTTTCCAGCAGCTAAAAGTTAAATCTTACCCAAACATCCGTATCCTCATGAAGTTTACTCTTCCACAGGGAAGAAGCCGTGTCTAGTTCTGGTGGTACACGTGTCTGTATGAAAACACCCTTTTCCTTGGCTGGGTAGAAGCATGTTTGACAGGCACTTCTTCAAGGTACTTTCTTGTATCTATGCTTTGAAGTTTGTCACAGCGATTCACAGGTTTGAGCGTGCCCTCTTATTTGGAGCTGTTTGGAAGACTGTAAACATGTTGGTGATATTAGCAAGCAGACTAAAACCAGACCGTCCCCTTTCCCTTAATATGAAAACATTTCAGTATTTTCTGCTCAGAAAAACATTTGCAGTCCTAGTCAAAGCAACACCTAGTTCATCTTCTATGGCAAAAAAGATATTCCTGTTGTAACTTCACAGTGTCTTCACTGAAGTCAATGGATTTCTATTAGAGAAGGACTATATTCTTTATGTTAATTTTTTTTTTACTCTTTTAGATACCTTTGGTATCAACACACTTAGGGTACATTTCAAACTCTGAATATGGATGCAAAAAGTAATAATTTTTTTTTTCCTAGAGATATGTAATCTAGAGAATCCATCTTATATAAACCACTACTGATGTTGAGGAATTGTAACATACCTGAACAGCAATTTCTGAAAAAAACAGATTATATTATGATAAAACTGGTGGCAAGACAGGATGAAATTTGCACTGCCTCTGTCCGTACTATGCATGTTTTGTGGCTAAAGAGAGGATTTCAATCTCAAGAGGTGTTAGAACAGGAGCTTTTGTGAACGCTAAAATATACCACGAAAAAAGCACTGCACAAAACCACTCAGCAATGTCAAGACGTGTTTTTTAGCAAGTGATTATGAAATAATTTCTCTATAATCTTGAAAAACTGAATATTTCTTGCATTTTTGCAATGTTAGCCGTGATTTCCGAACCATTTGTTAAGGGTGTTTTAAGACCAAATTAATATAAGATATCATGTATTATCACTAACGCACATTAATAAAGCAGTTATATCACCTAATGGAGCGTGAAAAATATAAATTTCTAATGAAGCTCCGTGTGAAGACTGGAGCATTAACACAGTACCTCTGACTGACTAGCGGAGGCTGCGGTGGGTTCCTATGGAAAACCCCACCCGAACTATACAATGTGGTACCAGGGGACGTCAGCAGTGGAAATTAACCGCTTGCTTCCTGGTTTATAAGGCAAAAACGTCTGGCTTTCGAAGCTCCAGTCCCACGGGAGGCTCCCGCCCGCGGCCGCCGCCTGAGGGCCGGCGAACAGCCCCGCCGGCGGCGGGAACCCCCTGCGCGCCCCCGGCGGCGGGCGGCGGATGGCGGATGGCGGCGCTTCGCGGCCGCCGGGCCGCCAGGTGGCGCTCTGCGCCGCCACCCGCCGCCGCTCGGCGCCTGCAGGCCTGGCTGTGGGCGGCCCCGGGCACCCCCGGCCCTCCCGGGCACCCCCGGCCCCCCCGGGCACCCCCAGCTCCCCCCGGGCACCCCCCGGCCCCCCCCGGGCACCCCCAGCTCCCCCCGGGCACCCCCGGCGCCCCCGGCCCCCCGCCGCCCCGGGCGCCCCCCGGCCCCCCCTCGCCCCTCCCGGGTCCCCCCGGCACCACCGGCCCCCCCGGGCACCCCCCGGCTCCCCCGGGCACCCCTCGCCCCTCCCGGGCCCCCCCGGGCCCCCCCGGCCCCCCCGGGCACCCCCCGGCTTCCCCGGGCACCCCTCGCCCCTCCCGGGCCCCCCCGGGCACCCCCCGGCCCCCCCGGGCACCCCTCGCCCCTCCCGGGTCCCCCCGGCCCCCCCGGGCACCCCTCGCCCCTCCCGGGCCCCCCCGGGCCCCACCGCCCCCCCGGGCACCCCCCTGTATGGGCTGCTGAGAGCACGGCAGGCCTCCGCGAGCCCCGCTGGACTTAGGGGAGGACAGCCAAAATCCAACCCTCCAGCTCGCAAACTCGGGGCTAAGTAAGGCGAAGGTTTATGATTAAATAGGTATGTCCGTTGGTCCCTATTGCAAATGTAAGCTGGGGTTTTCGCTCCTGGTAGCACAGGCTTTATTCCACTCACACAAATTCACCAAAGGCAGTTTTCTTGCCTTCCATCTGAAACAAGAGTCTCGAGAGTTACAATGCAAAGAGATTGCGTGAAAGCAGCATCAGGCAGAACCCAGTTCAGAACAGAACCAATCAAAACTAATAATTTAGCTACATTGTTTTTTAAAAAATGTTCTTTTCCACAAAAAGCAGCTGTGTAATACGCAAATGTTACATGATAAAAAACTTTCATGATAACCCAGAGTTCAGCAGTCATTTCCTTAGAGATTCTGCTTATATTTCCGTGAAGAATATGAATTATAGATATCCTAACATTACATACCGCCTTTCCAGGGCATTCATGACTTATTTAACCTGAAACTGCATGCTTATGTTGTCCATAATGGCTATCAAATGCACTGTCAAGATTTTCTAGAACTAACCTGCTTATAAAGGACTTATTTCACAACATACAGGTTATTTCTTCATCAAAGAATATGAGAATAATTGTTACCAAACAAAAACTGCAAGAAATTGCTCTAAGTGTTACACTAACTATGTTAACAGGTTTGAACATAATCATTAATTGGAAAGTTATCGCTGGCCGTGAAATACACAAGACCATTTAACTGCTTCCCACAGTGACCATGAAAATACAGAGAATGATGGTTTAATTAGTAATCCCAGAGATACCAGGCCGTGCTCAAAAGCTAAAGAACTACCAGCAATATCCCTTAGAAGAAGGAGGGACTCAAAACCTTCCAACCAGTCTGTTCAGCCTTAGGCTTTTGCTGCCAAAGATGATAGCAGTGATTATGGCCTGAAATTCCCAGATTACTTTATATAGGCCTTTGACAACAACGCTGCATCATATAGTGAAAGGTCAGTTTCCTTTCGCTGTTTCAAATGCCTTACTTTGCTCGAGTGCCTATGCGGACTTCAGTCAGGAAGTATTTCTCATTTACATGACCTAGATAGAATAATAGTGAGGAAGATGTTCCTTGATCTTTTTTTCTGTTGGGTTGTTATATTCAGCCTGGAAGAAAAACATAATCATGGGAATGCATTGTTTCTTTTATGTCGGTGTTAGGAAGCGATGCAAGGCAGATTGGGCGATAGATCTACGCAGAAGCCTTGCAATAAACGGATAGAAAAACACATGGAATAGCTTTAGGGATTACACAGGTTTGCTTATTTTTTAAAAAGTTCCTTGTTTAGTGACTTTTCAAACTTGATTTTACTACAGTGACCCGTAGCTGACAATAACTGTAAGCTAGGTGATTGAACTCTAGCACAGCTATGTTTAGAACCATGTCAGTAATAATGATGGTAGCTCAGTGCAATGGGTGGCTTATTCCACGATTACTCATTTCAGAGTCATTACCTCAGCTGGCATACTGGACAGCCTATATTAAAAAGTGCTATGCACTGACTTGAACTGCGGCTGCAGAAATAGTCTGAATGCATCTTGACTCCATTTGGCCTCAGCTATTGCTCAGTTGTATCCGTTACTGCGGTCAGTCGCAGGTTCCTTTTCTGATCTAGACAAGGCTTCCCATGTTCCTGTGATATTCTGATATGTCAGCGTGTGAGAAATAAATCTATCTTGAAATATCAAAGCAAAGAAGCAGAGGAAATACCCAGGCACAATCTTCCATGGGCTGCCACGAGGAACATACCCATGAGATAAGTTAAAGGCACATTTGTCTGGGTTTAGAATGATTCGTGACAAACTATGGCTATGCGCACCGATCTGTGCAATGGATAATAAAGCTGAATAAATCATCTGCTCAAGAAGGAGAGAAACAGAGTTACTGTTTTTAACAACTTTAAATATTTCATTCCAAGAAGTAGTACAAAACATAGACAGTTGGCGAAAAGGTTGTAGAATCCCAAAATACAGACGAACCATGACTAGTAATAATGAAGAAAAACACAGGAGATTAGATAATAGTGAAGATCTTTCAGATAAATTATAGTTACTGCCAGAACTCACACCCTGGTAGTGAATAACAGTATGAATAAATGAAAATGCAAACCATCTTTGTGGTGAGGAGCCTCAGTATCAGGACATGAAAAAGTTTTTAAAAGCTCTCATTCTGAAAATGGAACTAGTGATACCAAAGTACTAGTTTTGGGCTTCTTTTGTCATCCAAGGACAATTAAAATGAATGGAAGTATGCCCACTGACATTGACGGGCTTTGAATTCAGGCTCAATCCTCTTTCAAAAATATGTCAAAATATATAAAAAAAAAAAGTCTGCCCAGTCAAGCATGGGCAGGAAATGTGATGCAAAAGGACATGGACAGAACGTCTGTCAAATTACACAAATTAGGGAAATAGTGCAAACAATCATAAGTGAAGATTATTTCATGTAATTGTGTCCAAATATGAAATTCATACACAACATAGCTTATCTCAAATTCTTCTGTGCTTGTATTGAATTTAAAAGAATTTACAAGAGTTGATCATTTTGTGAAAATAATTTCAAGAAAGCATAGCTTCAAAACAAGCAGCTTGTACAGTTTCCAGCAGCTAACAGAAATATTTATTCCGAGTATCTCAATTCTAGTCCACTGTTGCCTAAAAAGAGAATTATTGTGTATTTGAAATCTTTGTCATTATTATGTCCACGGTAAACAGCTATTTAGAACTAAAGCTACTGAAAGTGGTCTCCCAGAACTCATAGAGGAAGCTGACATGCTGTTCAGCTGGAAACAGCCTTCTTGAAGGAGAATTGATGTGAATCCTTTTGTAAAGGAGATCTGTGCTCTGAGCACTCAAAATACATCATAGAATACTAATCACACTACTTCCCAAAGCAAAAGAAAAATAAAAAAGGATGGAGTGCATCACTGAACTGAGAATGGTACATCTCTTTGGAGACATTTGTGGGGGGGGGAAGGATGCCTGCCTGCATCCTTATCTATATAGACTTAAAGAAGAACCCTGAAATGGTGTAGCATAAATATTCCATTCATATTTTATGTTCCCCCATATGAGAAAGAAAGGACAGATCTCAGCCTGGGTAAATTAACGCAGCTCTGGTGGAGCGAGGGAAGCAGCGTAATATCATCTTCTTATCCTAATATGCTGGTGGAACTTGGAGCAGTGCAGGCAGAAAAGGTACAGATGAATGATTACTGAAAAGAAAGGTGGAACTGCTTTGTTCTGTCTTTTTTGTCTGGAATCTGAGTTTTTCCCCCTAAAATAAAATAGCGGGGCTGCATACCTCAGACAATGGATCAAACAGAAAACACGCACCTCTTCAACCACATGATGCAGAACCCGTGCTGCGTGAGGTGCTGAGAGTCACAAAAGGGTCCAAAAAGCACCGCTTGGCACATCGCGTTAAAATGTTTCACCTTCATCTTGTGGAAGGGTAGTAAACTTCCGTATTAGGAATATTTAAAACATTCTTTTTCTCCCTAACAAAAGGGAGAGATTGACTAATAGTCCCAGTGCTGTGAATCAAAATACTTGCTATACTTGTCTATATTAAAGTGCTGTAGTAGTAAAAATTGACTGATGCTGTCATTCTTTCACTATAAAATGAGAAGCTCATAGGAGGAAATATATTTGCTCTGCATGTGGCCAGATAAAAGAGTTTTCTTGCAGTAGTTTTTTCTTGGGTAAGACTTTTTATACTGTGTTTGACATTCTGAATTACATGATTATATAGTGTAAGACTCCAGCAACATTTTGCATTGTAAAGATGGAGATGCTCAGCATTTTGCCAGATGCCAAGTGATATTCTGATATTTCTATCTTCTCTTTAAACTGAGTGACAGTCAGCATATTCACAATGAAGCCAAGACAATCTGCTATCAAGTTACAGTAGTGATATTTTCCCTAATGAAGATCCCAGAGCTTGTTGGAATAAAGGTCCTTAAAACAGTGTCTGGAACAGCTCCAGCTTGAATTGCTCTCTGTGTAATATAATTTTATATTTGTGCCAGTCTAATAAGTAGATCACTGGGTAGAGGCTTTTGTAAGTAAGTCTATACGTACTGCACCATTTCCTGGCTCCGTGCTCCAGTGTGTTGCAGGCTGTGTGCAGTGGGGGAGGTGCCAGAGCTGATCAAGCAGTGTAATTTTATACATTACTGAATCAGTGCAGGAGAAACCTGGAGGGACAAAGCATCATCTTCTCTTTGGACTGCACTGTAAAATCCTACAGCTCTCTCAGCCCAGCCATGCTCTGATACCTTTTTTTCTCTCCTTTTTCTGATTTTGGTGTGAATGATAAAGTGATCTGATGATGGCTCTCGTTATGGAACCTATTAGCAAGTGGACGCCCAAGCAGGTAGTGGATTGGATGAAAGGTATGATCATTTATTACCATGTATTGTCTGTACTTTGGATCCTGGCAGTTTACGTATCTGCTCTTGTATTCTTTGTTTTGGGAAGAGTTTATTCAGTCTTAATCATCCGTGTGCTGCTTTGCACAGTAGTTTTTCAAGACACGACTGAGGAGAGAGGCTGTTTTAGCTGTGCAGCATGTTGTTGAAATTTCTGCTGAGAACTGAGTAGGGATCAAATGCATTTGTTGGTAAATGCAGACATAAAGTGTTTGTGTCTCATGGCTCCATTATGCATTGCACAGTGTAATGTTATTATGTTTGGTTGCTTTAAATTTGCCCTGATTAGGTCTGTTTTGCTCATATCAGGTGATCTGATGCAGTGGCTGTGCAGCACTTGTGTGTAGTTTAGGGTACCACAAGGAGCGTAAGGTGCTGGTGACTGGACTGAGGAATTCTGCTCCTTTAGTGACAGGTCCTGATTTGTTCAGGCTTCCCAGCCGCTCTTGCTCGTGCCGCTGTTGTGTCTAACACACCCACGTCCCCGTCCGTCGCTGGTACTGTGGACAGTGCAGCCCGTGCCGTGCATGGGGTGTGCAGGGGGAACACACAGGGCTGAGCACGGCTTCGCTGGGGAAACTCTTCCCGATAACTTGACAGGAATGATGATTTCCCGGCACATTTGCAGTTTCACAGCACAGCCATAAGCTGTGACATGTTTTGCCTTACAATGCTCGGCTGTGCTGCAAATAGCTTGGATTGGATGGGAGGGTGAAGAATTGTTTGTGATGACAAGTGTTTTAAATTTCTCCAGAGTGGGGAAAAATGTATTTCCACAGTAGGATGCATTAGTGTTGTTATACATTGCTTCTGATGAGCTGTCTGCCTTAGAGACAAATAATTTCTACTACAACAGATATCCATTATATAAAGGAGAAGAGGTGCAAATTTGATTTGTACGTTACTCATGGAAATAATTTCTGTAATGTGATTACTGAACTTACTGGACAGTTGAATTAGACGCCCACTGTAGCATCCTTAAAGCTTTCAAATATTGTCATTAATAAGGCAATGTTTTTGATTTCATTTTGCTGAGATACGTCTCCATCATTAACTGAAATTGGGCTGCTTAGGTTCTCATCAGACATTACAGTTATGAGAAAACTATTCTTTTACAAGCACACAGTATTATGAAGCTAATGCAATCTAAGGGAATGTGTGTGGTTTGTTTCTCAGGTGTTTGTGAACTCAGGTTAATTGGGAAGACTTAAGCAGGTCATTGGGATGGATCCCGAAACCATCGAATGTAGGATTGATTCCCATACTCCAGCGTCATTACTTGAAATCAATTCCCAATGTATGTGCAGAGGAGAGTTTTCTGATCCACACCTTTATTTTCAGTACATAAAAGATTTAAAAAGTGGACAGATCATTATGCTATTTTAACTCGTTACTTGAATTATAATGTAAACTAAATGTCAAAGTGTGTATAATACTTGTTGCTAAATTTAAAAATACTTCCTGCAACTTTTTTATCCTTTTTGATGTAAACTAATTATATCTTGGGTAACATTAATCCATAACGTGTAGTGCATACCATGGGAATCGAGAAGGTCTCGCAAACAGAAGGTTTTTAAATGTATGGAGTTGCCTGACAGTTAAATTTCTATACAAAGACTGCATACTGCATCCGTAGGGATGTCTGGAGTGGGCAGTATTGTCAGTTGTGTGCCTCTGGGCTTAAGCATAAATAAGTATAATGCAGTGAACATTGAAGTGTTCACAAGATAGGTATTTTTCTTGGTAACATGAGTGCTACCAATCCACAAACAGTGAAGTTGCACATTTGTCCATTTTTACCATGCTAGTATTACAAGCCCCTTTTTCATGCTGGTGTTTACCCTTATAAATGCATACTTCAGCTGGAGCCAAAGAAAAGACCTAACACACAGAAATGAAAGCATACCAGAATTAGTTTAAAACTACTTTTAAATCCCTTACTTTACAGAAATTGCCCAACGGTGGCCACTATTTACCTGTAATTTACATATATTCTGTCTGTCAGCTCCATTAGCGATAGTCATTCTGCTAAACAGCTATTAATGCATTAACGAGGTCGAAGGTCTGCACGGGTAGTAATATTCAAGTGATAAGGTAGGCTTACGTATGTCTTCTATACTAAAAGGTACACTTTGACAGCATTAAAAGGTAAAGTAAAAACATTTTAGAAAAATTACCACACTATGAATGTGGGATATTATCTTTGTTCTAGAAAGCAACATGTTAATAAACAATGTAACAAATATTGCAAGTGTAATATACCTTTTTTGGCTTAAAAATATGTAATCAATTAGTTTTATTTGTAAAGGTTGTAAATTGTAACATAATTCATAGGGAAATTATAGTAATGTGTCTTTTTAACCTGAATTTATCATAATGATTTAAGCTACCATAACTTACTTTTAAAAACTGTTAGCAAAGCACATGCTTTGACATTAACTAGCAGTAAGTACCAGCAACATCAAGTAATTGGAGAGAAGATGGAAGAAAGCCACAAAAATCATGTTAATAGTTTGAGACCTGGGTACCCAGAGTGCGTCCTGGTTACAGTGTGCTGTTGTCAGAAGGAGCTGTAGCCTAAGCCCCGACCAAGAGGAGACACCCTTCTGTTCTCTTCCTTAAGGAAATGTTACTTGCCAAAAAAGTAAAAATTGGTAGGCGTTAAGGAACATTATTGTGACAAGTTGGCATCTTCTATTTATCCACAGTTCCTTTCTCAGGAACGCATTCAACTGGAATTCAACTTGGGAACTGCATCTGATGGTGTGGACAACCTGAAAAGGCCACACAAGTCTTTAGAAATTGATTCTTGAGGCTTATAGAGGATCTAGAAGTTAAGACTCTAGATACCTTTGTGATAAAGAAATTGTCTTTATACAAAAATATTTTGTAAATTTTAGCAAATCCACAGCAGAAGGCACTGTGGTTAAAAAGAAAGTTTTCAAAGGAGCAGAAAACATTAATTGTGAAGATATTTTTAACAACAGTTTTCAGTCACTGTTCTTTTTTTTCCTCCAAATTTCCAAAATTTTAAATTTCTCTAAATGGCTTTTACTTCAGGAAACGAGCAAGTATTTCTCCTGGCAGGTACCCATTTCTTCCATAACTTAAATGTTTTCCTGGGGGTATGTACTACGGACCCAAAAGATACCTTAAGAGAAAGAACTTTGCCTTGCTCAAATTCCGTTGTGGTACTGTTGGAAAACAAATATTACCTGAAAGCTTGCAAGTATATTAAGAATCAGAGTAGTTTTCAAACTTGGTCAGTTTTTCCTTTGATTAATTTTAACATACCAGTATGAGTAAATGACAAACTACGCTTCAGTATTTGCATCTGTAGTGCTTCTGCCTGGAGACTTTGAATGCTTTTTGGCCCAGGAACCCCTGCACAAAGTAAAACTGTGAAACTCCGTGACACTTTGCAGTTGCAAACACATCATCAGAGTGAGCCCTCCTAAACCAAAGGCCATCTATTTTACTATATGTGCATGCACTAAGGAAGGTAATCCTGTACAGAATTTGGGGGTTCTGGGGGGGGCAGAGGGGAAGTATGATGCCTTACTCCTGACTCTTATTTGCACTTAGAATTAATAAAAGCATGATAGTTTGTGTTTTCGTTGTAAGTAGAATCGAAAAGGTATTCTCTGTACTTCTACAAATACCAGCATTGAAGATTTTGTACTTCCTAAGCGAAGCGGTTTACAAGTAGGTCATTTAAAATGTGAACTCATTTACAGTGAAGTGACACCTCTGTCCAAATAAATACTAACTTTTCAAAACAATAAAATGAAATACAATGCAATAAAATACAGCTGTGACTTTTGGAAAATGGAATGTTATTAAACAGCTGAAAATTTGAATAGGAAGCCAGTTATTTCTTAAGTACCCGTAAGTAATAACTCTACCTGGAGTCAGTTATTCAAAGTCTTGGGGACTGACAGTAAGTTTTGTCTGCCAAAACAGCCTGCAGTGGAGGTTTCTCTCATAATGAATGCTCAGCTTCAGATACTCATTTCACAACTGCAACCCGTTTTTTCCCCTTTAAATCTAGACTTTCTCCACTCTCAACAGGAGATGCAGACATGAAAAAATAAAAATTAATTCAGTTGGTAAACTGATTAACTGTGCTGCACTGATCCTGTGCAGAATAATTATATGTTTAGCTGAAGGGTTTTCCTTAGCATGTAATTCCCTGATTTCAAGCTGGCTCATAAAAGAGAAAGGAAGGGAGGGAGGGGGGAGCTGAGAGCAGGGAAGCTGATGACGTGAGTGGACTTGTTAGCATTCATATCACGCAGCGCTCCGGCAAACCCCTTCTCAGTCTTCTTATGCTTTTCATTAGATCACTACCTGTTCTGTAGCAATATGTCAGAACCAGGGAGTCTCCTCTGTTTACAGAACGTGATATGTAAAATCTTAGAGTGTACTGGAGACACTGCTAAATATTACGATCTACTGCAAAAGCAGCCTTATATGTACTGAGCTGGATGATACTTAGCTTTCTTGATCCCCCTTCATGACCTTAGAATCCTGTAACGCAAGAACTTGACTTCACAGGATACAATATGAAACTTGAATAGCTAAATCAGGTCACATCTTATTAGAAAAATGCGGGTTTTATAACATCTTTTCAGTTCTTTTTGAAGACAGATAGGTTTGGAAGAGAACTGAGAGCCACAAATAGAGATGCCCTCAGAGTTAATGTTGAATTTTCAAGCAGTTCTGAAGTAAAGGTTTCATCATTTTTCTTCTACTCTCACCAATTTCAAAACTGAAACAATTTACTGTCGTGTCTCCCCCTTGGATTACTGCGTTCCACTAGTACCACGTTCCCAGTTGTCGCTAGGAAGTCACTGAATCAGAATTGTTTGCAGTTCCTTACTGATTCCTCTTACAAGTGTCAGCCTGTAATACTTTTTAGTAATAAATTTTGGCAATAATTCATCTGTTGAATGTTGTAAACTAATTGCTTTAAAAGGGTCAGAAGAGCACACCTCAGAGTTGACTAGTTTGCAATGTAAGTGGTTGAGATCAGATTTCAAGAAGCAGGTTCCCAGCGTTAGGTACAGTTAAGTGTTGGTATAAGCTGTCTTGGCAGGTTTGGCCATTTCCTTTGTAGGAGGTTTTGAACACAACTGAGAGGAGCTCAGACAAACATCCCTCTGGAACAGTTTATGTACACAGCCTGTCCACAGCAGAATGGCCTAATGTCTTCTCAAGGCTTCTGCCAGTTCAGACAAGATCTTGGGATGGTTTCTAGCATGTATATGACCCTCATCTTTGAAACATGTGAAACGGTCCCAAAGAGATTATAGCTCTAGCTTCCTTCTGGATATTTCATGGCTTGTATTTTCCAGAATAGCTGTGTGAGAAGACTATCCTAGCTGCAGACATAGGTAGATGACTGGGATGAATCCACATTTCAAATACTCTGAGAACTCATGTCAATGGGAAGACTGAATTTGGAGGGTGGCTGCAACTTGGTTAGGAGAGAATATCAAAAAATCATACACAAACTGTAATCCAAAAGTTCAAGATCTCAGCTCACTGTCTCTTGGAAAGGAAGTCTAGCACAGGGCTGCTGTTCTGTCATGACAAATAAATATGATATGAGGATACACTGGATTTTCTTTATTCTCTTTAATTATTTAATTTATCTTCCATTGTCTTGATTTTCTTTAAATTCTTTTTAATTCTCATTTTCTTCTAAAATACTTGCATATCACTGAGAATTAATATTTATAAAAGTTACTGGCCAAAAGACCTGGCATGCAGGTCATGTTTTTGTTGTTGCCTGTGGTACATATGGAAAATGAAAGCAGTTCCAGTCAATATTGACTATAAATTGTAAGTAATAAAGGTACATGTATAATGTTTAGACATAGCAGGAAAAATATTTAACTCTAGTGAAAGCCTAGCAAAACCAAGTCAGAGACAAAGTATTCAAGATCAGATCAGTACTCTGTTCCAAATGTCTAAAGTTCAAATATCTTAATGTTATATTTTATAAGAAGCTAACGGCATAGCCTTCTGAGAGCAGAAGTCATAGTATTCATCAGAGTTTCAGCATCAGAAGCAAATATATACCCATTCCACTTTTACTTACACTTTACAAAAGCCCCATTCCTTTCAGCCTGAGAGGTTAAGATATACAGACCTCAGAAGACTGGCAGGAAAACTAAGACCCAGTACCCTCAAGGCTTTAACTATCATCACTTTTAATTCAACCTGTGCACCACTGGCAGCCCGGACAGACAACAAAACACTTTGCTGAGTTCATTACTCCATTTGCTGCCTTCCCAGTAATGACACAGCCATGTTTAGTGTCATGGCAAGCTGACCTACGAGCTGAGTAGTGTTAAACAAAGACCTCCCTATATCAAGGCTAGCTGTAATATTCTATGGAAATTATTTGGCCAAGGTATTTCTGCATCCCTATCACTATGACCTCATTTTTACTAGGAGCTTTTTGAAGACCAATTAAAAACAGGTCTATATATCTTCCAAGAACTGACTGGATTAGCACTATCTCCATAAAAGATTCCAGCAACATTTAGCAATTTAATGGTCTATATTAGTTATCTAGAGATTTAAGGATATGTTCTAAAATTTCCCTATCTATAACACAGATACATTCAGACCTTTTAAATAAATGTAATTCTGCTTGCAGAGAAAAGTCTGAGCTGAATGAATGTCTCTCAAGTCACATTTATCAAGTGTAACTAATCTTCCAGGCCATTATGTAAAGAAATTTATTTTATTGTCTTGAACCTTAATATAGGCAGCCAGACACAATTGTCATGCGTTGCTGTATCTTGTAACCTTACCATATGTTTTTGAGACACATGATGCAAAATCCCCAACTTCCTTCAAATTCTGACCTACAGGGAGAACACAGTGGCAATGCAAATTCAGAAGAGATCAGCCTTCTCCAGATCTCCATTATTTGGCAATGTATTATACTAGGAAGCAAAATTCAGAATAAATTGGATCCTGTGGATGACATTTTCAGATCACATTAAATGAGTCACTGTATGTCAAGAAACTGCAAAGACACTAGATCCTGCTGAGCAATAATATACTTTCATGGTTTCTTCCCAGACATAATCCTGTAAACACTTTCTTGCCCTCCTAATTCCTCATTCTAAATTTTTCCTTGCTTTGGCAGGAATGACACCAACACCTGTACCATAACATTGAGAACTCTGTGCGTAACACCTCAGAGTTACTTTTCCAAGTTTATAAAATATGTATTTCTTAGAAAAATAGCAGAACATCTCAGTGTTACAGTATTTCTGGCTACCTAAGTTGGAAAGCAGTTTTAGAAACATTACACTTTGCAAAAAAATATGGTATGAATAGGATTTTAGTGTATGCCAGAAAAACACTGTCTAGATGGTGGTGTGTCAGGCAAAGTTCCATTCCAGTTCCTACATCTCAAAACCAGTGGGAAGGCAATTGCATGCTTTCCGGGTCTGTCCTCAAGGCAGTCTCCTAAATGTACACTATAGGTCAGATGGACGCTTTGTGTGCTTGAGTAAAAAAATATTCCTACCAAATGAAATTTCCATACGTCTGTTTCAGACAGGTTTAATGTCTTGCATTTCTCTTTGTAACGAAGGAAAAAATGCATGAGGCACAATAAATACTACAAAGCTTGCATATGCCAGGAAAGTAAAAAGTGTGTTACAGTTTGTCCTGAGGTGTTTTGCAAAATTGTTTTAACACCTAAAAGGTTTAAAAGCTGAAAAGGAAAGAACTTATCCTTTTAATGCCATTCTTTCTGAGAACAGCTGTCCTGCCACGCTGACTTAAATGGAGGTTGTAGTTCTGCTGGTGAAATTAGTGACTGTTGATATTGAATGAAGCATTGTACTTAATAAACTACAGTGTTCTAAAATATTGCTGAGCAATAATATACATTCATCCTTGCCCCCCAGAATAATTTTGTAGACATCTTCTAAATGCTACTTTTGTGGTTTAGTTTTTTTACTAAACACGAAACTTTCCCCTGTTCCCTGATGCCATTATAGTGACGACAGATGAGTTGGAAAGATGGAGCTTAGTGAGTTATCATTATAGGATTCAGAAAGAGGAAAAAAATTTATGGTTTTATTTGTGAAGATCTCTAGTGATGAATCAAAATGAAATTACTTCTGATTAACTAATGCTCAGATGGCTCCTAACAAGTATCCTTGTTGACCTTCTGTAGTGATGCACTCAGGAGAATTCAAGGCCGATGCGATGTTTGGTTTTTCCTACTCAAATTCTCCACCGTTTTCTAGTAAAAACGAATTATAAAAAGACTGTGGTGCATTTTAGTTATAACGTGGGTGATATGTTTGAAATAAAAATGTAACAGACAATAATTTTACAAAATACATTCAGCTTTATTCCCTACAAATGTGTCCACCTTTTTAATTCTAAACATCATACAAAGCCTAGAAAAATTCAATGGATTTCAGGAGTTCTTAATGCAGAAATTGTGTCTTTTATAACTGCACTGAAACTACTACAACTATAGAAAGGATTAATTTGACACATCTGCCTTTTAGTTTACATGGAAAACTACCTCTGTTTGAGTTAAGACAGACAGTAGTGTCATCAGCCTGACAACTCAGACATAGCAATTATCACTTGAATGAAGAGCATGTTATAGCACTCTCTCTTCACCAGCTTCCCCTGTCCTTTTCGTCTCTCCCCTCTTGTTTATTTGTGTTATTCTCTAGCAGTATGTTTCTGGCCTTTTTCATAATCAGATGGAGAGTAAGCATCAGATTAGGAAGCAATTCATTCATTTATCATTAAATCATTCTGGCTCTGACCTTATATATCTCAGAGAGTAGAGGGCTGCCGTCATTTGGAAGCGAACTGCATTCAAAATCCAGGAGAAGGCAATGAAGGGTGAGCAATGGGGGAAACAAATGGAAGAAACAACATGGGGATGATAAATCCCTTTACTTCCCTCTGCCCAGTATCCTCTGTTCAGTGTCCAGTCCTGCGTGGTATTTTTTGCTGTCCTGCAGTACTAAGTTCAGGCAGTATGCTAAATGACACAAAGCTCAGCTGCTGTACCATGCTGTCTGTCCTGAAATGCAAATATTTCTACTTTTTCAAAACATCATTTTCAAAATAACAAAGACACGCCCATCCTAAGCATGAGCAGATAACAGAAACGAAGTGACGATACCAGCAAGTTTTGATCTCAAGCTTGGCAAACCAGGGGTTCTTCTGTATGTTGCAAATGCATGCAATTCCATCAGAGTATTCTTTTCTAAATAAAGGATTACCATTTTGACAGCCTCAGATCAATTAGAGCAAGTTGAAAACCACCTACCTCAAGATCCCTAGCACGACTTCTGGTTGCTTTAAGGTGCAGTTGGAAGAGGGTACATATTGATGTTTCATTGATTCTACATTAAAATTGCCTGTGAATATCTTTTTCAGACTATGAAATGTGGCTTCCCTGGAAGATACAAGGGAGGTATTTCAGCAATGGCATCTATTTAGGAAATTCTTTATAATGGGTAGGAACATATCTTATACATGGATAGGAATATGCTGCACTGGGCACGTTCCTAAAACCAGGAAAGACGTATGTAGGCATCTGTTACTGATCACTCAGCGTGAACAATAGGCTCATAATGAAGACGTCCTAAATTACAGATTTTAATTGTCCATTGTCAAGAGATTTTAATTGGTCATTGCCAAGTCATGCTGAGAATTTTTCTTAGTTATACAGAAAACAACTTTATGGTTTAGAGAGGAAAAAGACATTCAAAGCAGAGAAAAAACTACTTTGAACCTTGCATTTGAATCATATAGTTGGAGGGAACAGGTAGAGTAATGTAAGAGAAGTTCAGAACTAATAGAGAAGTTTAGAATATTCACTACCTCAATGTCATTTAAAGAGAAATGGATCCACTTAGTGCAGTAGCTCAGAAATGCTGCATTTCCAGAAATAAATTTTGGAGAATGAAAGAAACTAGTGAATGATTCATCAAAAATACAACAAATAATGAATCTAAATAATAAAACAGAGAAATTATAACCATAAATAGAGAGACAGGAAATTTTCACATAGGAAATAAAAAGTCAGAAAAAGGATATGTTTAAATAATTACAATTTCCTTAAGAAAACTGAGGAAAACACTTCTCGAGACTTTTAAAAGTGGACTTAAAAACACTAGAAAATGTGCTAAGGAAACCATCATGCACTGAAGGAAAGATACACTGTGGCATCTTATTAGCTATTTCTTGTTTCTCCGATAACTCTCAGAACAAATTATCAATAGCTTTTGTGGTAGCAGCAGAAATCATTATTTGCATATCAGCAGTGAGGAAATAATTTAACTAGAAACCAAATTGCTCAAAAGGTCATTCAATGAAAGTGTTTTAATTCAATCTCTGAATCATTCCAAAAGCCATCAATATCACTTAGAATGTGAAAAAAAACTTTCCTATCCCCTATTTATTGTGGGTTGCTCTTTGCATGTTCTCTCCACTGTTAAGTTCCATAAATTTTATGTATTTAAAGATAGTTCTGTAGTTATACATTAATAAGGCCTCCTTTGTGAGATCCTCTAGTGTCAAAATAGCATGTTTTAGTCTTAAAATATTTTGTATATTTCCCTTTTCTTTTATGAACAACTTTTGCAATAAAAGGATGTTGATATATGAGGAATCCTGGCATTTGGAATGAATTAATTCCACATAACCCTTGGCATTTTTTCAAAGACATTGGTTTTTGAAGGTATTTAAGTATCCTATGAATGTCTTTGATAGGTCTCCAGCTTCCGTGTCATATGTCCAGGCAGAAATTCCATGGGAACCAAAGCTGTCTGGTTCTTCTGTGTAATGTCAGACTGGCCTGCTGATTGCTGGGCGTACAAAATTATTCACCCTGGTGCTTTTTTTTTTCTTTTACCATTCAATGTCATACTTGATTTGAATTGCTGGAATTCTCAGAGAATTTATTCTTTCAAATTTCATTAATATCCCATCTTTTGAGGGGAAATTATAGACAATATTTCAATTTTTGCTTGCAAACTGGTAAGCTGTGACATAAAAGGGCAATGTCACGAGCAAAATTAAACCTTATAGCATACTATTAAGCCATATTAATGCCATCCTGGAACGGTCTGTATTTGTTCTCATAAGGAAGCAAACAATGGTGGAAGAGCAGAAGCAACTAAATTGCATCTGTGGTTAACCCTAGTAGGCATTCATGCAAGCTTGAGTTAACATTATCTGTGCAAGCCACACCTCAGACGACTGTCCTCATGCTGTTAAGAAAGTTTCATTAAGATAATTGAGAAGGCCACAATTATATATATAATCCATAAATAACATAAAATACTAACATAATTATCATAATTTTATAGCAGCTCAATAAATACCAGCAAGAATTACGATGTGTCTATCAGATCACCGCTAATTCTTCTGGAGTCAATGGCTTTCTCTACTCCGCAACTACCATCCCTAAAACATGATAATGAAGCTCCATGACTAAGCATTCCCTAAATGATAAAAGAATTTGCATTTTTTGGTTTTGGTGCAGAGAAAGAACACAGATTTCTCAGAAAAAAAGAACCATTGAGTGGATATGTTACAATATTGGCCAACTTCTTAGTCTAAAGAAGTACATTTTGAGACAGGAACTGATTCTTTGGAGAGTTAAAAATAAACAAGGTTTCTAAATTACATCCAGGAAGTATAGAGGAGTTTGAAGGTAAGCTTATTTCATGTTCTTTCAGTCTGAAGGTAATTTTACTAATTTCTGTAGGCAAGATTATTCAGCGAACTTGATTTACATGTCTAGATGACTAGTTGTGCTCCGAGGTAAATTCACATGATGCCTCAGAATTACTGGAAATTGTGTATTTGAAGAACACCTGTGGTCTTCCCTTAAGGTCCATCCCACAATCTCTTTATCTGTAATAATCTTAGGAAAGGGGCATTATCTGAGATTTTTACTGAAAGATTAGAAATTCAATAGTATTTCTAGACTATGGATGCACTATTATCTGTGTTGCTTTCAATCCAAATGACTGTCTCTACCACTTGTACAGTAAAGCAGAAGAAGAAGAGCACGTTTTGTTATTAAGTTTTCTGCAGTGGGTATCCTAAAGCTATCTGAGGTTGAGCTCATATTAGTGAATCTTGCATACAGGTAAACCTGGTCTACAGGTTAGTCTAGTAAATGAGGCACATGTAAAAATAAATCCATTATTACAGTATAGCATTCTTCATACAGAAGTGTCAGTATATCTTGCAGACTGACTGTTCTGGGTAAGGTAATAAAACTGATCAAGCAGTATAATTAGGCAATATTCTCGAGGGACACTTTAAATCACAGTACAGTCATGCACTGGTATATTCTTTTTTTTTTTGTTTAAAATTTATAGTGATCTACCAAGAGTTCTCTTGATAGAACCAACTAGCAGTTAGCAGAGAAGCAACTTTTATTAAAGCGGTGCTTGTTTCCAATATTCATTATCTTCCATTTTGCCTCTGTGCAATTTCTGTTTCCAGCTCCTCTGTTTTAACTCATTGGTTTGACTCTAAAAATCAATAAATGCTTACAGACAAGGAGAAGTTGAAAAAAACCTACCTAGAAATCCACTGAAAGAAGACATAGTGGTCTAGTCCAGTTATGGGCAATTGCAGGTATGACTTCTGATAAAAAATATGTAGGCAATTACACCACTGCAATTGTAAATGAAAGTGAAAAGTAGTACTTATCTACAGGTGTCCTGGCACTGGTTTGCAGATATATCAGATTGGAAATGCATACACTAATATAAAGGTAAATATAATGTTTATGATTCAGAAAATTACCATTTTTCTAAATCCGTATTGAACCAAGTCATCATACACTAATATAAAGGTAAATATAATGTTTATGATTCAGAAAATTACCATTTTTCTAAATCGGTATTGAACCAAGTCATCATGGTGGCATTTCCATTTTTATGCTGATGAAAGTACATGCTAATATGATCTAAACTAAGTTTCCAACAGGCTGAGGTGATAGAAAGCAGTCAAAATTCTTTGAAAAACAGTGTTAAAACTTGTACCCTCATCCACTCCTATTGAAAGCTAGAAGGTGGATTGCACTGGCTGTTCTCACTGTTTGTATTGCATGGTTCACTTCTGTTTTAAACCACAATCACGTTTCAGTCCACAGATGGCATTTCAGTTAAGGATAACATTGTCCTTGTACAGCTTTTAGAACAGAGTTTAAAACTTCTGAGACGAGAGGTACTGTGTAAAGGTAGGATCATTATGAGCATCCTGCTGCTTGTTAGGTTCTTTTCTTTTTCAGATCAAGGAACCTGGGACAAAGCAATATTTGCTATCATAGAGTAATGGTGACCTTATACACACTGTGGACTATTAACTTTTTTTAGGCTCTGGTGCCTCCTGTGTAGCGGTATTTCAACACAAAACTCTGCTGTTGCACAGTTTGGGGCATTTTTGGATTGCTAAAGAGAATGCCCACAGTGACAACAGAGTTGTTAGGGACTGAAAGAGTGATGAGAAGTTCAAACCAAGTATGATGCAGACACAGGTTCTGAGCTTCACAGGTAATGAGTATTTCAGGAGCAACAACTCTTCAAAAGTGACAGGGAGACACGGTGAAATGCAGAGATATGGCAGTTATTACCGTTAGCATCTGTAGCACATGAAAGTTATAAAATTTCATTTTGGGTGTTTGCACTTTGGAATCACAATCATTGTTCCACAGTGCAGGGAAAGCGCTTCAGGAAAGAAGATCTGGCTAGCAATGGCTTCACTGGGGAAAGGACATCTTCAAGATGGAAGCGTTTTTCTGCACATATATAGCCCATTAATCAAGGGAAAAATTTGAAGCATATTATTCATCATATTTTCTGTGTTTGGATTTGAAGTGATGAGAATTAAAATAATGAGCTTGACTATTATTATTAAGTAATATGAAATGGTTTGTCTGAAGTAATAAATACAGTTGGGCCTGTGAAGGTTCAGACATCTGGTACAAGCATAAGGGCTGGGAATCATTAGCTAATTGTTACAAAAATACAACAGAAATGTCTTTTTAATGTTAGAATTGAGGCCTTCAGGAGGACTGCTCCACGTGCTTTCCTCTTGAATGAAAGCTCCTTACTGTCCCTGTTATGCCTCGCAGCTCTCCAAAAGCATATGCAATGCTTGTCAAGTTACTGAGTTTTTTGATTTTGAAACATTCAAAGTAGAAAATAACTTACAGATCTATCATCAAAACTAATATTCAGAAAATGTTTTATGTTGCACTAATTTTTGTGTGGTAAATTGTTTTATCTTCTAAATGTGTGTATGTGTGGATTCATATTGCACTGCAATGTCAAGGCTTGGTATGAATTTACTTAGTACGAATGTACTGATGTAAGCCTTGGTACAAAAGCTCAGGTGTATACTTAGAAGGTGTAAGTGGGCACGTGTCATAATGTACAGCCACTGTATTTTGTATGGTCCAGCAAGAAGTCTAGTCAACAGGGGAAAAAGCAAATGAGGTGATAATTCTGGCATGGTCCCTGAGTCTTCCCTGCTAACTTGAGAGAGTCACTCCCGTGGCCGTGCTTTCCTCTCCTTGTGCACTTAGAGAGCATCCTGTTTTGCTGAAGAGACTTCCTCTTATTACAAGTACGTGCAGCATGAACACGATGAATCTTGATTCAGTAGTACACATATCTGATGATTTTTCACGTAATGATGCTGTGTTGGGTTATCCCCAAGCCATGATGGAGAACCCTTTACTTGTCTAAGGCCAAAGAGCCCTTACAGATATCTTTGAAAGGTCACATCCTAATTCATGCCCAAGAATTAACCAGGAATCATATACAGAAATAAAATCACATAGTCCGGTCATCATAAGCCAAGTACTTTGTGAACAAAAGCCTATGGGAAAATATAATATTAATTCTCTCTTCCATTTTTTGTGTATTTTGATTTCATCTTTGATTCTGTTAAGCTAAAACATCTTCACAATTTATTCAACAAGTATGACTTGCTGCAATTTTCTTTATGCTAGTAAGTTAAGAAAAAAAGCCTTGGGCTGCATAGCATTATTAACATTGAGAACGCCTGCTGTTTCTCAGGTAGCTGTCAGTTCAGCATAAGGAAAAAGCTAATTATTTTAAGCAGGTCAGTCAGGAAGAAATCTGAAATTCTACATAGCAGTTAGAAATCAGTGTCCATTGACTTTAGCTGAAATTTGCCACTGCAGAAATATGTGGCTAGAAAGGAATCTATTAGTAAAAATACATACTGCTGTTATTTAACAATGTAATCTTATCAGGCTTGAAATTAAAGTAATGCATGCAAATTAGCTCCTTGATTTGCATTAGGATGAGGCTGAGAAGGATGGTGAGGAAAACAAGAAGATGTGAATAAGAGAAAATAAACTGGAAGTATGTGGGTAGATATCCTCTTTCTTAATATAATAAAGTTTTTCTATAAGAAAAGTGGATAAGAATAATAGAAAACTTCTCAGACACTGTCCCAGAAATCCTAAGTAACTATACTCTGATATGTTCTGTACTTTTGTAAAATATTTATTAATTTTAAAAGGCTTAAATTACACTTGGGGATGTCAAATCCCTTGGAATTCAAAGACATTTAAATACTACAGTCTATTTACTTATGTTAAAGCAACACTGCTAGATTAAAAACTCAGAAAATTCTATAAAAACATTAATTTCCTGTATCATGTGGTGCCAAAACAAATTTTAATAAAGTGAAATATTTTACTATCCAGTCTACTTTTTCCAGTGTTAAATGTTTAGCTTTGATATTTCTTTTATTTTGAAGGATGCAACAGGTTAGATGATTTTACTTTGCAGCAGTTACAATGGACTTTTTAGTAATGAGAGTACATATTTAGGAAAAAACCACTTAAAGCGGTATGATGCCTCATTCTCCTGTCACTCCTACCACTGTAAATCACTGGTACATTTTCACTATGAGTCATTGCATCCAACTGTTAATGGATTTATGCTGCATTGCTTACAAAAACTGCTTACAAATACAATCTGATTTAGAAACAAAAGGAATTCTCCCTTATTAAACGTAAAGGAAAGGCCACTTTAATTTTTCATATCAGATAATTAAAACTACTTTATTCACCTGCAGGTAACATCAACAGCAAGTGCACTGAATGGTCCACTTAAATCAATGGGACTACTTCTAGGATATGGTACTATTTAGGATATTATTGAGTCCATGAACAAACAAACTCAACAAATCAATAGCATTTGGTGGAACTGAAGTGCCCCAATGGCAAAGGCACGTTTTTATTTTTTTGAAAAAGAATTAAGGTAAAATTTGTAGCTTACTGAGCCAAACCCCGTGTTGGCTCTGTGAACCTAAAAAGCTCTTGTGGTGATCATTTGTCTGTTCCTGTGTACCTCCAGACACCTATAGGCTGAGCTTGGCTGTAATCCCACAACTGATTCAAGCAGAAATTCCTTGACTCCAGCAAACTCTCATTTAATAGGGGTTTTACAGTTGTAGTAATTTTTTTTCAGCTGCATTAGTTCCATTTTCACTGCTTCAAGAGAAGAGTCAGATCCTCAGAGCTAAACTTGCATGTTAAACTATGCTTTAGATATATGCTTTTGTTATTTGAATATGTACTACCTGAACATTCTTCTTAGAAAGAATAACCTTGTTTTTTCTTTTGAGTGTATAAATGGAGTTTTCCAAAAGTAACTATATTCTAAATATGTCTTACATGCTCCAGGCTCAAAAGAGATGCAGATCCAGCAAAAAAATAAAAGCTAATTCAGTTAATGAAAACGATTAACTGTGCTGCATTGATTGTAGCTAGACTGATTACACACTTAGTTTCAGGTTTTCCTTAGCACGCAGTTCCCTGTATTCAAGTTGGCTTGAAAAAGGAGGGAGAATAGAAAGTACAGCAGGGAAGCTGATGACGTGAATGGGCTTCTTAACATTCACATCACACAGGGCTCCGGCAAACCCCTTTCAATCTTTGTGCTTTTCATTAAATCACTACCTGCTTTGTAGCAGCTTTTCTCGAACAGCTATTCCCTTACATTTACATAACATAAACGCTAGCAATGTGCTAAGTATCACTGTGGGATTGACGTGCATACAGCCTTCTTTGATGTTATCCTTAAAAAAATTTTTACATCAGCACGAAATTCAGAAAGGAGGAGGAGCAGGCTAAGGAAGACATCAAATAAGACAGACGGACAATTCTGGATGATCATGTTTGAACAGCCAACTATTCTGGAAAGATATAGCTGGGTCTTTGCAATATACTTTGTTACCCTGTAGAAAGCATTGGTCTAGAATGTGAAGATGCAAAGGTCAAAAAAACCATCAAAACTAAACAAAAAATCTTTCCTCAACCAGCATGTACACTAAGATGATCAATGTAGGCACCACAAGGGAGAATTACAGCAGAATGAAAAATCTTCTGCCATAGAACTGCCAGGACCATACAAAATCTCTAACTGTCATCTTCTTCATCAAAACTCTTTAGTCTTCCTTTTTAATATTCCTTTTTTGCAAGGAAATACTGAATTTTTAGGCAGAAAATTATTCTAACAGGACAGCACATCTTCTCAGCCAAACTTCCAGTATTCCTTTCTACACTGAGAATCTAACACTTTATCATGAATTCCAACCTTGAATTCTGAAACCTAAACAGGTATTTAATTACAGACTTTCATACGTTTTGCCTGGGGCGCCACCCTTGAGATCCCAGCAGTAGCTGAAGCCCCCAGGCCACGTGGACACTGGAGAGGAGACACATGCGAGATCTGCATACCTTTTTTGAAGTGACACAGTTATGCTGCTGGTAAAAGAGCCAGGAAACTTCGTTCTCAGGGCAAGGATGTCAGGTTATTTTCATATTTCCAGTGAATGATATTTTTTATCACCATCAAGAAGGTAAAAGTAATGGTTTCTTTGTGCATTAATTATAGATGTGGAACTTCCAGAACTGAAGCCAAGGGTAATGCCCAAAACCATAATGATTTCAGGGGTATGTTGCTTAATATTGCTAAGAAACTTGCCATTTTTCTCATTCTCTTATTTCTCTTCTTAAAACACAGAAGTGGAGAACTGTCTCTTCGTAACCAGTCCAACACTCAAAAATATTTGTTTTAGCAGTTTAATATCGTGTAAATCCTACTCTTAATTTCTTTTCAGTTCTGCACTGCACGTACCTTCAAGACAAAAAAAAAAATATACTCAGTGTTAGGCATTATCTGAATATGTAAAGTTTGCTTATATCTCTCTTGGTGCTCTCTGCATTATAGATTTTAATTAGTTTATGAATCTAGAGAAGGCACTTTTTTGTGTTTCAGTTCAAAATAGGCTATCCAGCCTATCTCTTTTTTAATTGAAGAAATGCATATAATATTTTTTTTCTTGTGCTGTAATAAATAAGCTGGAAAAGATTGCCATTTCACAAAGATTACAGCTGTCTGCCCTACCATGTGATGATGCCTCTGAGTCATAAGAAAACTCCAGGCAATCCCCTGTGTTTCTTCATACGCTTTACGATACCTCTAATCACAGAATAGATTTTATAGGAATTTCCATCACATCTCTCCCTCTTGATTCTATTTTTTCCTGGCTGATGTATTCTCACATACTTCCTTTGCTCTTTGTAGGTAACGGGAAAAGAAAAAGAAGAGCAAGAAATTGTTGTGTCACTTTTTTTCAGGTTTCAACCATTTGTCAGCCCTTCCACTAATGGTTGTTAACAAAATTAAAGGCACGGTTAGAATGTGGAACACTAACACATTACATGTGAGTTACACAATTTTCACTTCAGTTTTGAATTTCTAGCCAACCGCTCTATTTTAAGTGTTCCATCAGGAGAAAATGAAAGTAAGCATTTAAGGGGGAAAAAAAAAGAATAAAATTATAACAAATTTGATTCCATAAGACATTATTTTTGTTTATTTTACACAGATAGAGTTGCAAGGGCTCGTTTCTCAGTACATTTTGTCTCAGAAGACTGGGTGCTTCAAACACAGGAAACAGCTTCTTCGAATACTGCCTAAATGGGGACTGATGTTTATGTTCTTTTCCTAAAATGTCTGATCTTGCTCATCCAGAATTCAGTAGCTGAATTCAGTCTCCTAAGAAGTTCAGCTGAAGCTGAATCAACTCTTGTAATCATCAGTTCATCAAGGTCTTCAGAAATGCACAAAAGTCCAAAGTCACACAATTTTTCCATTTTCTTGGACCAAGGCAAGAATATCATCAAAGGCAAAGCCTGCATGACAACAGAACCTAATAAAAACATGTGGTTGCTCTGATAGATAAATACATAAATCATAAATGGGATCTTCACTTTGCAAAAGAGGATTGCTATTATAAGCATCATAAAAGTGATACCACAAAGCTCTAGGGAGTAACTACAGCAGAAATCAATACATGCAGCAAGCGGGCTTTTATGAGCGAAGCTGCTAAAAGAAATGACAGAAGGATCACGAGGGGAGGCACCGTTAAACAACTGCTGTACAAAATAATTTATCTGTACTGAGAATCAGAAAAAAGTGGATTTAAAATATCAGAGAACAACATCTCTCAGAAATAGTACAATATCTGGCATATCGGAGTTGGACTTCTCTGGCAGTTCTTTGAGACACTTGTGGTTGTCCCTTCTGATAGATGACAACTACATGGAAGGTCAGTTCAGAAAAAATGATAGAACGTACTTTTCTCTATAGGTTTTACAGATATGCCTTTCCCTAAATCTTGAAGGCTCCCAACTGACCATATTATTTATCAATTCCAGAAGAGAAACAGCAGATTTAAAGGCAACCTTCAGTACAATTATAATCCAGTTGTATGCTTTTCTGTGAAACACTGGCAGGTAAAACAGTACTGTTTACTTCAGATGCCTCTTGTGCACTATTGTGGTCAGCACCTCTTACTGTGTATCTACAACATCTTCACTGTGGTGTTAATTCTTGAATTAATTGGACTCAATTAAGAACATTTGCAATTCAAAAAATACTCAAGTGGCACAGAGGAACTGCCTTACCAGAGCCCAGTTGCTGGGTCCCCACTGCATCACTAGTGTGACCGTCAGCACCATTCGAGTGTCAGACCTACACAGACTGCCTTGCCAGCTTGAGTTCGGAGCATCCGGTTATCACAGTATTTTCAGCAATTGTGGAATGAACGTGGTTATTATTTAGTAATTTATTTTCTACAAAATATGAATGCTGAGATCCTCAAAAGACATTAGGACCATCTAAAAGAAATACATTCCAGAAACTTTTATGACTGCGGTCTTAATGTAAACTGGATCTTTAATTGCCTCATGTTTTGATACAGTCAATGTTATGTAATGCATGTGGTCAATGATCTCAGAATTTGTATGAGTATCAAATTGTCCATAGCTAACAATAATCAAAACTTTTTCTCCCCAACAGCTAACTTTAGCATTTTACAGCCTCCCAATATTTCTTGTTCACATTTAATTTCACAAGTATGATTTAGCCAATTTTCAGAAGACAGACTATAGCTTTTTGCATCAGAAATTACCTTTCTCACCAATAGGGCTTCACTCCAAAGAAATACCTGTGATTTAATACATTTGGCTCATTTGCTGGAAAATTAAGATTGGTTTTGCTTACAACTTAAATTCCCATTTATCACGTTACCAGTTTGGCAGTTATGATAACTTTTACTGAATTCATTTCCATCTCAGAAAAAGTCTTTTCTCCTGACTTTTTAAGCTTGTTCTGGCTGCTGGCAAGAATTCAGTAATGCTTCAGACATTACTGTTTATTTTTTAAATAAGTTTGTCCTTTAGGAAAAAAATTTGAAGGTACGTCTCATTCCTTAAATGCTGTAGGTCTAAATGTTAAGTATGACAGCTGAAAGACCTCTCTTTTTTAGTTTTAGTTTAAATTTGAATTTGTTTAGATGGTTCTTGACCAGTTAATTTGTCTTGACAGCTCTCAGGGTCACATTTAGTTTATCCCCATAGGTGCCTTTTTCTGTAGGAGAATAAACTGCATTTGTCTCATCCACTTGCGTTTGATTTCCATATTTGTGTGAACAACTATAAAATCATAATAATAAGAAATAGTTTAAATAAAATGTAAAATAGATTACATAAAATGTTTGTTCTTCCTCAAAGTGTTGCCTGAAAGATCCCTTGATGTACAAAAGGACCACTGAGTATACCAAATGCTGAAAACTTCTGAGGTTATTACACCCTTAAAGAAGGAACATATCTTCCTTTATAACCAGTCTCAAATATTTTCATAGAAATATTTACATTATGGTTATTGGGACATCTGTATGGGGGGAGGGGGCTGAATTTGCCTGAAATGATGATACCCCAGCATTGGAGGACATCAAGTTACTGTAAATGAAAAAAATCAGAAACCACATGGACTAATAACAATTCAATTTAAATCTGAGTAGGCAGAAGTGTTATGCTTGCTCTCTAAAAAATATTGAAACCTAAACTACGCTGTGAGGTCACAGAAGATCTTTGAAAAAGAGGTGCATGAAGATAGCATCTTCTAATATCACAGCTGTTAGTAAAATAAAAGCAAATAATAAGTGGAGTTACTTGAGCCCAGACATCTCATGAAGCTTGTGACAACAGAAAAAGGGTGACTAGAATGGTCTGGGTCCACACAATAACTTTGTAAAAATATAGCTGTATATTGAATAAAACAAAAACAAACTAAAAAAAAAGTTGATTTACCATTCGAAATGGCAGGGGATTTTTCATACCATCTGTATGGAATTCATTCAGCCACTGCATACTGCAGCCTTTGCTCCTATTTTCAGCTGTGTTCTTCCGTATACAAAGAAGTATCGTTCCCTATGAGAGCAAACCGCACATCAGCACATGCTTTGTAAAACGCGTCCACTTGAAAACCTCTCTCTATGTATAGGAACATTCAGCAGATCATCTCTTTTAATAACAGGCATCTACAGCTGCCAAAGAGGTCTATTTTCATACAACTCTTAAAAGACTTCACGGTGTCTGCAAAGAAGGACCCCATGGGTTTGCACATGAGTGTCAGTGACATTGGGGAATACAGTCAGGGTAGAACACAAATTTGAATTACATGACAAAAAAGGCTTTAGCTCATGGCCCTTCCAACAGTTTTCTTTAAAACACTTCTACTACAAGAATCCAGACAGCTTGATAGTGTTTCCATCTGTAGGTAAGAAAAGCTCTAAACAGTTTTAAAATGTACGAGTCCCCTGAAACTTAGAAACTTAGTGGAGTTTGCTTACACAGAAAACATGAACTTCAACTCAGGTTCCCACCAGCCTGAATTATACACAAAGTGAACACCTTTCATGTTTAAGCTGGAAGCAAGAGTGAGTGTACTTAATGAAGGACAATCAGTTCATATCAAGATCACTGCAGCAAGCAAACTGTCCAGACTGTATGCCTGCATGTTTTAAGGGGGGGGGGAAATAGACACTACAGAGGATAGGCGTATCTGGCATTTTTCCAGAATAAAGAATTTAGTAAAAACCATAACATTTGCCAAAAAAAGAGAATATTAGATAAGTCTTAAGAACATTAACAGCAAGAGAAGCAGATGCATAATGCATGACTGTGAAAGGTGGTAGGCTTAAACAGTGGGACAGTAATCAATAAGATACTGAAAGAGTTGGCTGTAAAGGACAAAAAAAGCAAGATTACGTCATGAGGGCAAGATCTCTGCAGTGCACCTAGGGGATTCTAACAGGATCATGTTTGCAACTGGAAAAGAATACACATGAGGTTATGCAGTTAATGCCTAAAATTATACTGCTGCATTAAGTTATCAGCCTTTGAATTGAGAAAAGAATGATATGCGTAATACCAAAGGCAATCAAAGAGACAGATGTATTTAATAAAGCAATAGTAACAGCTGACAATATCTGCTTGCATAGATCAGTAACTTCTATCAAGACAGAATTTACAGAAACAACTTTCCAGCATTTCAGTCCAGTGTTTCGTAGAATGACTACAGAGCTGTCAGGAGAAGCTATCCTAACTCAGAAACGGTTAACAATTGGGAATGAACTGAAGAACTGAAGTTAACTCACTAAGGAAAAATGATCTCGATATATTTTATTTCCAGCAGGCACAGTGATTAACATAAAAACTTTAAAATGAGAGGTGGCACGTTAAAAAACACTTTAATACTTCAGGGATTTACATGGCACCAACTGTAAATACATGCTGGCTTACACCAGCTACAGGGGACTACAGTTAAGCAGCTACGTATCTTCAGGATTGGTTCCTATGGGAAGACAATTCTGAAAATTATCTGGATTAGTTTAAACACTCTTAATGGTAGGGTTTTCAACCTGGAGTATTTTGACAGTCTAGTTAAGGAAAAACCACACGTATGCTTCTGCCTGGAGGTCTGACTGGGGAAGGATGAATAGCATCTGAAAGAGGGCAAAGAAATATGATGAGAACATGATGACCCACCTGTGTGCTGGGTGGAGTGGGTGCCTCTTAATATGCCACAGAAACACACAGAATTGCACATCTGACTCTGGACTCAGATCCTAACTCCTTTAGATGGTTTTGGAATTTTACTTTGTTGTTCTAATGAATCTTCAGGCTTGAAGGCTATTTACAAGGTTTCTGATATTCATACTAACACTGAGGGTACCCGATCTTGGTGATGGGAGCTTGAAATCTGACAAGGCTAGTCCCTAGGAAATAACACGGTCTTTTGGTTTGTTTGTCTAGTGTGTTAGTGGAGACAGGGAATTATTGCAACCGCTGACACAAAAGTGAGAGCTATTACAGGCAACTGTAATATTTACATAAAATATCAAAGGGAGGAGTGGAAACCCACAAAAAGAGGAAGAGAGGAGGTGGAGCTGAGGGAGTCTACACTGATCTTTTTTGTCAGCTTTCCAGGTAGAGTCAGTGAATGAATTCTGAACACTCTCAAGCTCAGCAGAGAAATGACTCATTGCACTGTCTTCTTTTAAGACTACAGAAAGGCAGGCATGCAGGCTGGCTTTTCAAACGTATTTCCATGAGATGCTATGCACCAATTGTATGAAGACATACCTCTTAAACTTCATTTGGATCCTTCAGTCCGACTTGATAAAGTGCATATATGTAGATAGCTTTCACAGGTTATTTAAATGCAGTCCAATGGGTTACACATGAAAATTGCTTGCAACAGCCCTGTCACATCCTAATGGCTCAGCAGCCAGTCTCAAAATGAGGTAGCGGCTAGCAGTCAGTAACTTGATCAGGGCTATATGCCTGAAATGTGTTTCACAGGTTGTACTACCTTTATACCAACAGCTCTTCATGATTTATCACATTATAAGGTTATTCAAATTATCTTTTTAAAATTAAGTCTACTGGAAAAAAACGGGTCTGTTATTTTATTTCATACCTGTTGGCTTCAACCATGTTTCTCTTGGTTTATAAGGCAATGAATTAAGAGAGTAGTAGATGCTATGAAATGCAAATTCACATGCATGTGTGGGCAATTTTATACACACTATTTTTGCAAAGCCCTAGCAAAATGTAACAAAAGAACAATTTGGTTTCATAAAGATGTCACAGAAGTAAGGGACAGCTAGTTAATTGTTTAATAATTTAAAAAGCCAATGTCTTCTATCCGTATGAAGCCCAGAAATATTCACAGTATAGCCAAGTAGTTTGCAAATAAATATCATTTGACAAAATATACTTTTTAATAGGAACATTTTTTTCTTTCCTTTTGTTGCAATAAAATGACCCACAGGCTCTAACAGTTTAGGGTTTTGGGCCTATATCCCCAAGACTGCATTTGAATAGATCTTTTTAGTTGACAGAGCTTAAGGTGGCATAACTTGCAGGATCTTAGTTATTACAGGTAATAAGGACAGTATTATTTGCCATATCCTAATGACTAACAATGTAAAAAGTTAGGAATAAATGATGCTCAGCATGTGCAACAAAGACAGAGGGCATGATGAAAAAAGCTAAGCTTTTTTTTTAGATCATGCTAAGATCTAGAGCTAAGAAGAGTAAAGCAAAATAAAATACTGAATTAATGGCAATTTTTTTAATAATTTTTTGTAAGCGGTTCAATACTTAATCTCATAAAAAATCCCAAATGCTGTAACATGATAATAGGGCCAATGTCCTTTAGTCAATAATTGCTTAAATTTACAACTACACTTAAACAACTCCCTTGAATAATGCTCAAGTTAGAAAGACCTTCTCTGGGTTAAATCACCTTTATGGAATGGGGCAGAGATAATGATGAAAATTATTATTATAGCTCTTTATTCTGAGTCAAATAATGTTTGCTTCTGCTAAATGTAGAAAATAGTTTGGTGAAAAAGTAGTACTTTTTCTTTGATATACACAAAAATAGTAAACTAGGTCACATTGACAAAATAAGTTAAAGTTTTGTGGGTTTAACATCAGACTGACACTTCACAGCAGAAATGAAAGCATAAATTATTAGAAGTCGGGTTTCAGATAATAGAATTACTTTCTTCAGTTGCAAATAACTGAAGGCATAAAATTACACATATAATTATCTTTGACCACAAAAAATGAGACTAAGTTAGGGCAAGCGTGAAGCCTTGGCCCAGTGATAATTCTATAATTTGCAGTTCTGATATATGGATTTATGAAACTTGGTAAAGGAAATTAGTCCTGAAGAGTCATATTCAATTTAAACATAATAAAAGAGTAGATAGTTCTCCAACAGGACATTCCTTTTCTGAATTCTTGTTTCTTTATTATTCCTACAGTGCAGTGGTTCAGGTTTCCAGGGTAGAAAAGGAAAGCAAAACATTAACAAAATTTGAACAGTGTGTCTGTATTTGAAACTATGTATATACAATTCAATCCTAGGTATTATCTTCTGACAAACTAAACTTACATAAAACTCCTAAAATATTTCATTTAGTTGTGTATATATGTATGCCTCCACCCCCTAAACAGTTTATGCTTGTGTAAGGGTTCATAAAACTTGTTTCTTCAAGAAATATTGCATTTCCTACAGGAAAATTGTTTTAAAGTAGGAAAACACAAATTCCACAATGGACATGCTGTTAATGAAATAATTTAATATTTAGTACTTAAGATCAAGCCATTTATTTACATTTTACGTGTATACTATATAGAGCAATATTTCATTAATTGTTCTCTGGAATAAAAAAATTAGAGTGTCACTTCTATGAATGGTCATATAAATACTCCCACACTGCATTCAGTCAACACAAGCACAGTATTGATACTGTAGTTTAAAATCAGACAGGCTTTTTAAAATAAGATTTTCTCTTCAAACTTAAATTTTCATTTATAGAAAAGTGTAATTTAGAAGACAACATTTTGGTAAACAGGTGGAGACTTTTTCAGTGCCAAATCAGGACAAAATGGCTTCTAAGAGTAACAACATTACTGTTTGGTAGAAAGATTGTTCCTTCTTCTATCAGGCTCCAAAAATGTAAACTTTAAATTTTAGGTCTTCAGTTGTGACCTCAGGAGTGTGCCTGTGAGAACACTTATGGAGGATATGTGCTCCAAATTAATCAATAATTGCAAAATTGTCTCACTGCTTGGAAGATACTATTATCCTGAAGTTCAAGTGCTTTCTGCAAACTCCTTGACTATGGAAAAACTATCAAAATTATTTTGCAGATGAGGTCTTTTTTTCATAAAATGAGTGGAGAAGTAAGATTAAATATGTCTTTACTATTTTTGATAATGTTTGTTACTATTCCATCTTGTTACTTCTGACAGCATATAAATATTTAATAGCACTGGAAAGGTAAGTTGTCTGGAAAGAAGGACCAACATAAATGTATAAGCATGAACAGAGTACTAAGCTACTTAGTATTTGGAAAAAGTCTTACAGTAAACCTAATTCATTCAGATAATGCAGTCATGCCTTATTGATAACTTGCATAGTCATATCCATATCAGAAACTGAATTAATGTCCTTAGAGTTGGGGAACCAGAAGACGTATTTCTTGGATTCCTGCAAAGATACATATATATGTGTGTGTGCATTCTTGTATCTCAATAGTGCCATACATGTTTGTGTTGACAGAGATTAATACACATATTCCTGTGATTTGATAATGTCCAATGTTTTATCTTCTTGCTTTTAAATTAGGCAGATTCAATTATAGACATGCTAGCACAATCTGAACTGATCCAAACACAGGTATGTCTGTATTTTACTGAGTTGCCCACCATCATCTTTAGTGTGCAGGAGCAATGACTATTTGCAGTTTTTACCTCTCTCTTTCCAGTACAATTCTTCCACATGAGAGATGGCATGCTTCTGCCTTTTCCTTTTCTATTTGATAAATTCCTTTCTCCTGAGCTTCCTTCTCCCAAAATAATCTGAAAGCAAATGAAATCAAAGCAAGTGAAATATGAAAACAGTGTGTAGGTCTCTATCTTATTTGCCTAGCTCTATTTTCTGTCTTGTACCTTTTTGAGTCTTTAAGCAGTATTTAAAAAATCCAAGGAAAAGAAAATCCCTGTCAAGAGCCTGACAGCATTTCTCCACCAGGCTGAAGTAGGTTGCTGAATGGTACTCACCTATCAGCCATTAAATTTCCATAAATCTGTCCATAATATCTACCCAGCATGTTATAAATGTTAATGTTGGACAAATTCTAATTAAAAAGGCTTGCTTATTTATTCAGTGTTTATTTTCTTCTCAAAAATAGATTTTGTTTAGATTCTCTCAGGCTTTTGAAGAGGATATGCCTATGTACAAATAGTACTATTTTAAATATACAACCAAAATTACTTGGCTCCAAGAACCCGTATTTTAATGATTATGTTGCACAATAGGTCCCAGACTAACACTGAGCTGCGCTCAGGAAATACAAGCAATCTGCTGTTGGGGTATACATGCCTTAAAGATCCAATATCCTGAGCATATAGAAATATTTCAGAGCAGAAAAGAGCCTGAAGATTATGAACCAGTTCTCCCTGCAGCCTCCAGAAAGGTGGTCTGAAAAAGACTCAAAAGACTCTTTGATCACCAATACACAGAGCAACCTGTGAGGGGACGGTTCTGTAAAACTCTGTTTTTCCACTACCACCTCCAGCTCTTTTTGCAAAAGCAGCAGCACTCATCACTGATTAAATAACACACTTCAACATTTAGTTAATTGCCTCCAAGATAAACAAAATCTCTTGAGTAGAACTTGCTCCTGATTTTTATATGGATGTCAGGTATATGATAGTGGACTTTTTGTGTGGATATAAAATATAATTTTTATTAAATAATATACCTTTTAAAAAAATATAGTGTTGCACACTAAATAATGCACATTATGCTTACAGCAACAAGATGATGTCAAGAAAACACACTTCAAATAAGTAAATCTAATATGAATACCTATGGCCTCAGCATGCTTTCCTTAAGATTTCCATTCCTAAATAACCTATTAATGCGAACAACTTCTATGTGTTTTGCTGTGCTAAAATATACTGTATAGGATATGGAAAATACAATAGAGAGTATACTGAAGAAAACATAATGTGCTTTAGAAATGGGATCGCTCCATAAGCAGTTCCTGCCATCCACAATTAATTTCATTTCCCTATTCGGAGAGAAGGGACCCATGAAGTAATTCCACAAGGCCAAACGCACGTCTGTCTTTGAAATGCAGCAATATTTCTGTGCCGTGTCCCTCCTGGGAGATGGGGAAATGGAGGCCTGCAGTTTTACCAGCCGGACTGCTCGCAGGCAGAGGCAGAGGTGAAATTCGAGGCTCCCTTACCTCTAAGCCTGCCTCAAGGGCGCGATACAGATGGCTTCAGTCACTGTGGCATTACAGCGGCTTGGAGAGGAGCATCACAGCCATGCTTCCCTGCCTCAGAGGGCATGTTTGGGACAGCAGCTCTGCCCTCCGTGAGGAAGAAGGAGGATGAGGAAGAGATTCCCCTCAGAGCGGCCTGTGGGACCCCCGCACCAGGGACCACCACCCAGAAAATGGCTGCTCCATTGGAGGGTCAAAGCTGCTGGCAGAGGTAGGCCCAAGGGGGCACAGGTCTGCCCCTGGGGCCGAAGCGGGAGGGCGGGATGGCGGGGCACGGCTGCTGCGCCTCAGGAGGGGAGGGCTGGTGCGGGACGGGGAAGGTGGAGGGTGCTGAGTGGTGCAGTGGAAACGGAGGGCTGATGCTGTGGGAGGAGGGCATGCTGCTGGCCATGGCGTGGGCCCCCGGGGCGGTACAGCTTGGAGGGAGGGTGGCAGGACAGTAGAGGAGAACAGGAATGTGAGCAAAATGGTGGGGCCTGGGGGCAAGTGGGTCCCCGCTGCTCTTCCCGAGCTTCCTGAGGCTTCCTCCTTGTGGTCTGGGACGGAGCTTTGAGGGAGGACCTTCAGGTTTGTGTCTGAGGAGGAGGAGGGTGTATATACATTAGCAGAAAGAATGCCAACAAAGTGTAAGGGCCCAGACTGAGCACAAAATGAGTGGGGAGAGTAGCATAATGAACGGCTGTGTGGAGGAGGCTTGGACATGGGCCTGGGGTGGGAGGATGAGCTGCTGCTGCGAGTAACGTATATGTACGTGCCAATCTATTTGTATACTGTGCTAAACAGATTTGTGATGGAGCCTGCTTAGGGTGAAATAATTCCAGCAAGTGTTTATGTGGGATGAACGCACGCTGACGAGAGTGGGTGTGAGTAGGACGAACAGATGCAATGTGCTGAGACTGAACACATTTGTGCAAATATGTGTGAACGAGATACTGCTGTTGTTTTCCAAATATTGATGAGGAGTTGCTAAAATCATAGTAGTCAGTGACATCACTTTGTCTGTTTAGTTTCTTAAATTGAGCACAGATTGAGTAAGTACTGGCTGTTAAACAAAAACAAACCCCACACTCACTTCTAACCTCATCTGCACCTTGATTTCCTACTATAGTCTTCCCAACAGTTTTATATGCCTTCTTCCAAAAGGAGTAGCTCACTGAGGTACTTGTAATATCTCCCTTGGATATTATTGACTAAAAAAATACCTATATTCAGCCCTAGTATATTAGGTATGTGTCTGTTTGTTCATACATCAAGTACGAATAACTCCATAATTATCTCATGTCCTAAGAGAATGGAATGCAATAAAATTCCAAATCATATTTTAGGTTCCATATTTGTTGTAAATTTGTGTGTATATAATTTTCTAGAAAGTGATGAGATATATTCAAGTTAAAATCATATTACTTTTAGCTGTTGAGGAAAGCACTAGTCCATTATTTTCCATTCCTTTTCTAGTTCCTTACAATCTATATGCACTGCAGTTAGGCTTTTGTGATAAATAGCTCTGCAGAGACTAAAAGCTTGCTCATTTTCTTTGATTTCATCTGCAATCACCTCACAGTTATTCAGGCTGCAGGTGCAGCAACATGGCGCTGGTTCCCCTTGAGCTGCGTGGGCGTGAAAGTGGAGTAGCTGTACTTGATTCAATGCTGCGATACGTGGCTTTCGTGACTTAGGTCAGTGCTCGCTGTGGGATCTCTGCCTTCACAGTCCGCGGCGTTCCTGATTCCTCAGTGCTCTCTGCAGTTTAATATGCATGCGTTTGTGTAACTACTGATTTTTTGCTTCATTTGTGTTACCAGAACTCTCAATTACTTTGGATAATTGAAAGGTGATTATGTTTGGTGTTCTGGCAACTTGGTGTGATTTTGGAACAGGTTTTACAGTCATTTTCCCCTGGAAAACCAATAATAGGTCTTGCAAATATAGGAGTTGTTGTAGAAGGTTTGAGGGAACTGAGCTAGAACCTCTGTCAGAAACAGGCTGGCAGCTTAGTTTCAACCTATATTTCAATTTTACTGTTTACCTTAGATAAATTTGAATCAATTTCAGTCAATGCACATTGCTATTTTTGCTTCACAAATAGGTTCTTGCTCCCAAGACAGTATTTTTTCCTTAAAAAGAAATCAAATATACTTTAAACATCAGAATTTAGGAAACAGTCATATAGAAAAACAAATATTTTTAAAGGTGAATTGGGTATTAATAGTCAGACCTGAATCTCTCTTTAACTGTAACAAGTAGTATAAGTGTTCCAGGACTGACTCATACTTTGTATGCTTGCCAAGAATGACGTGAGTAAATATATCCCAAAGCCAGCTCTTTTTCAGTAGACTATTGTTAACTGGCATTTGATATATTATAGCAGCATTCATCACAGCTCTTCAGATAAGGTTCAATCAAGAGTCCAGTTATATTTGTTATTTTCATTTTTCCCCCCATTTTTTTTCAGACTGTCTCATTCAGTTTTGTTTACAGACTGGGGCACTTGACATGAAATAAAATAGTGCCATGAAATTTCAGGAAAATGTTGTTATTATAGATATCCACTTAAAGTGTACATCTTTTAGCATTTTTTCAGCCTATATACCTCAGTAGTAGTGAGTTTTTGAAGCTGTGAATGCCATAGAGATTGAAAATAAGTTTAATTCATATTTAAGATCCAGAAGATAATTCAGGAGCACTTGTATACTATTCTTAGATGTACTTGGTTTCCAGGAGCTAATCCTGGAGTGGGATTTAAAACAAGGTCTGAACAAGAAGCTAGGCTACTACTTCACAGAGGCTTTTGGGGCAAAATGAATGAAGTTGCATGTTTTAAGTTCTATTCATTACCTAGAAATAAATCAAAAGTCATGTACCCGAAAGCATTTATTATTAGAGAATTTCTAAAAGACTTCAGTTACAGCTTCAACATTCCTAGCATATTGTAGGCAATACAATGTTCTAATGTTCTAGTAATTTTTTAGGTAAATTATTGGTACAATATCACAGAAAAGTATTTGTTAACAAAATGAAAGCAAGACCTTCGTAATTTCGGTTCGGGATTGTAATATATATATTCCGTGTCATTTGAAAACAGGTAGTGTTTTTATTTTAAGAAATTATTAAATGTAAAAAAATCGGGAGCAAAATTCCAGCATGTGAAAATGAAGTGTTTGAATCTTATATGTAATTCTTCTAAAATTCTGTTGTTATTTCGTAAGAGAACGAGATGGTAAATCCTACCGAACGCTGCAAACCATAATGTCAATTTCTGCCTCCCACAGTTACTACAGCAGGTTTTCACATCTCTGGGCACCAGACAAGGGACTCTTCTTTGAATCTCAAAAGAGATAGCTTTACAGCAGAGATGTGCCTTGAAGCTGGAACATTTATTCATGGATCAATGGATGGCATTGCTTGAGAGAAGCTAGCAGCCTTGCAGTCTTATTCCTGTCAGTATGTTTTGATGTTAGACTGGAGGAGATTTGTCTAACACTTGAAAGGAGTCTTGGGATGGGAAAAAAAAAGGGAAATGAGATCAAACAAAGGCCCGATTATATATTGTTTAAATAGGAGCTTCCGGGGCATATATATAGCAGTTTTTAAGTAGTAATCTTACACGCATTATTTTTCTGTGTAAGTGAAAAGGTTATACTTCTATAAGTAAACAAACAAGTGATGGCCAAAATGAGCAAGGTGGAGGCATGATAGGCAAGCTGCTAATCTGATATTTATGTGGGGGAAAAAAGGGCTATTTTACCATATGCCTTGGAGTTTCAAAGGAACACATCACCTTGGCCCAGTTTACATCCTGGTTGTAGCTATAAGTTATTCCTTTTTATAGGGATGACATTATCTGGATGTAATTTTTTTGTTATTCTGCTACAGAAAGAGCAATATGGAACTCAAGTGTGAGCACTTTTATAAGAAAATAACCTATTCAGGGGCTTATACCAGTAGAAGTGTTTGCAGCATAAAATCATGCTCTTTGCTGAAATCCATACATTAGAGCAAAGCTGTGTCTGTATCGGAGCACATGCCAGCAGTCCTGCCAAGAATTTATATTGGGATATTTTTTATTGGAGAAAGTGTATAACAAATGGCTGGTCAGATTTTGTCTGCAAATAGTCACTGATAATAGGTCTGAATGAGGGTTACATAGGATTTAAATGTTGCTCAAAGTATTTCCAGATTTTGCTGTGGTGAAAGTCTTCCAAATGCAACATAAGGCAGTACACTTTTACTGAATCTCTAACCATGCTGCTCAGAGAAATAGCTCTTACAAATCAATCTGAAATGGTGTACAAACTGTAAAGCTAAAATAGACAAAACTTAACACTTTAAAATGCTATAGAGTGTTGTTGATAATATCTACTTTGATAATTTCAGCTTGAACATACTGTTTTTCTAAGACTGGTCTTGGCATTAGGGATTGCTTTTGCCTTTTTTTAGTTATTTTAAAAAATGTTCTTGTTTTGGTTTTTAGCATTCAGGAAGGAATCAGTGTAATGGAAATAAATGAAACGTCTGTACTGAAAACTGAAGCATAGCGCACACAAATCCAAAATAACTTCAGATAAATTGACAGCCAGCAAAGTTAACTGACCCACAAGAACTAGGTTGGTTCTGTTGTTCTAGACAGTTTTTGAGCGCACTCATTTTATTTCTAGGCTACATTGGAGACATCAGTGCAACAGTTTCCAGAAAGACATTAATTATGAACACACAGATGTAGGGAATTAAGACTGTAGCCTTGATTTCTTTAGTCCTGAAGTACAGTTCTCTACTTGTAGTAGAGGAAAGTTTTATTAGCTTACGGTGGTAGCAATTTTACATATTCCCTGTGGATTGATGTCTTGGGAGTAATTTCACTTTTTATAACCAGAAAGTCATTGCATTCCTCCATGGCCACTCTTTGCCTCAGCCCTAAAGAATGACTACGAGCTAATAGGATCCTAGTAGTAATGTTCCAGTCTTGCTGTGTGAAAAAAGAAGCTATATGGTCTCTCATGTTGAATGAAAAATTAGTTCGAACAGCATGACAGTAACAAGTTGCTCTTTCTTATTTGCTTGGCATCTTATTCTTACATTTTTGCAGTCCTATCTAACAGTACAAAAACCATTTTCATTATTCAAGAGGTTCAGTGAATGCTAAGAGACTCAATCAAATCTAGGTTTGGAAGCCTAAAACTTAGGTTTTTAATATTAAGATCCAAATGCATCCAGTGATGAGCATTCAGTGATTAACACTTTGTAAAACTTCCCAGTTTTATGGCATAAGCACTCACGTCCGATTTATTCCTTCATAGTAAATAAGGATCGCCACATTCGCTGAGAAATTAAATGCATAAAGTTGAGCAAAACTCGTTCCTAAACAGCAAACAAGCTATATTCCTGCTGATTCTTTTGTGTGTTGGTTATTTTGGGGGAAGGAAGAAGAGGAATAATCTGCAATGCACTCAGTGAAGGATAATTTATACATACTTTATGTATATTGTATTTGTATATGTACATGTAATTTATACATTCTAACATACATACTTTGTGCTGCTTGATACAGCAACAGTCCCAGATAAGAAACCTGTTTTAAAATATTAACTGCTGGTTAGAAGCTTTGTCAAGTAGGAGTCTGAATGACAGATGCTGACCTATATATTTTCTGAAAGATCTCTGAAACTTGCTCCCAGTTAGTAGATGGTGGTGATGCCTTAATGGCTTTGTGATTCCAGGAGTTATTTATGCTCCAGTTTTTTCCTCTGTGTTATGCCAGCAGTGGAGTGCTAGTATTCTCTGAAGAGGGTTTGAACAACAAGATTTGTATAAATGTAGGTGTGTTTGGAGCACAGCTCTATTACAAGACCTTAAACAGGACGAAATATATAATCTTTAACTAGTTTTTTAGTTTCTCAATACATATAAACAGAGCGAACCCAAAATTTAACTTCTATTTTCATGGATTATGGTATTTTCTCTATAAGTACATTAAAGTAACAAGAGAAAGGGTTGAGTTCTGAGTAGTTATGCAATTGTTCCAGTTGGTATTTTTATAGAGGTAATTACAGAAAATTCAAAATGAAATGTAAATTTTCCCTAATCTCTTTTTTACTTTTAGCTTCTTATTTGAGCAAATTTTCAGGCTATGTTAAAATAGCTTGAAACGAAACAAAAAATGTAAATTTTAAAGCCCATTGCCAACCATTTCAGATGTGTGTTGGCTTGAATCTGAAAGGCTAGAAAGGGGAATGAGCAGATATTTTCCAATTTCAGTGCATTTTCTGAAAGCGGATTTATCCAGAACATAAAATATGAATTAAAAAAATTTAGTAAGATATGCAGAATATCAAGTAGAATCATTCTACTCCTCCATGTTCTTTTAGTTCAAGCCATTTCTGGCAAAGCGATGGCAAACTGCTGAGTTTTGTTAAGGAAAGCAAATTACTTGGGGCAGTTGTTGAAGGAAAAATGGATAACAATTAGTACTGTTTAAAAGCAGTTTTTATAGTGTTAAAAATCAGTCTTGCTGAAAGTATTATGGGCTGAATAAGACTCATTTTTTTAGTTAAGAGAGATTTGTATATTTTCATTATTATATGAGTTCTTGAAGAGCATGTGGAATCAGAATAAAGGAAAATAAATCTAGCACCCATTATACATTTTTGACCCTGAAGGAGAATATATTCTGAAACCACGGTTATTTGCTACATTTTTTCTACATACCTATAGCGTATTTGAACCAATATGAACTAGTACTCCTGCTATACATTGTTTGTTTCTCCTGCCTGCTGATACAGAGCTTAATCGTTTCAGCCTGTTTATCTGTAAAACATATAGTGTGGATCATATTTGCCAGGGCTGAATGTAGGTTTATGTATTTATTGCTACTGGAAACAACCATGTATTTCTTTTGCTGATAACACTTTTAATTGTAGCCATCAGGCAGTCTGTTCCCAATCTGGAAGTGTTGCTAGTTAAAAACGTATGTCTAAAGAAGCCTTGACTGCTTTCACTTTAGAAGTTGGGATAGAAACCCTCTCACTCTATAAATATAACAGTCTTTGAGGTGCATGTAGACTCATTTACTACACCTCTTCATCTTTAAATAAAATTTTAGGGTATAATATTTATCTTTGCACATTTTTATCCTTGGCCTGATTAACAGAAATTATTGAGTACCCTGTAGAAATAGAAAAATTAAATATTTTAATTTTGTTGTTGTGAATTATCTACTTTGACTTAAAAGCAGAATAAAAGCGTTGTAAAAAATGCATTACATTAAGGAAAATCTCTTTTTAGTTTTTGCAGCATGTAAGCGACACAATGCTATATTTTCACATAACAAAATAATTTAATTATTTATCGATTAATACATACCAGTGCATGGCATTTACAGTCCATATATTCCCTTGTTTCTCATGAAGATATGATAATTGGAAAGGTGAATAACCTTGAAAAAATATAATTCCTAGCATATAAGAGGTGATACATGCATTTACATTTAATTCTACATAAATGCAGCAAATTGTAATCATTAATAGAGTAATTGCCAATTTAATGATGATAGTTGGACCCCCTCTGAAGGGGTCTGTGAATAGGAAAGCACTCAGACTGACTTCAGGTACTCCTTTTTAAAGAAAAGCAAACCTGTTGTCAATACGCTTGAATTTACCATGCAGCTTTGGAAGTTTTTAGAATGTAGAAAAGAAATTGAAATCACTGCGAGAGTGTGAAGACCCTGGGCAATTTGATAATTTCAGAGGATTTGCAGGCTCTACATAAAAAATCAGATGAAGGTAAAAACGAGGAATTGGAGTGAGATGGAATGAAAGAATTTAGGAAGAAATAGCTTTTTTTACAAGGCTAATGGGAAGTTATGAGTGAAAATAACAAAATAGTATAGGGAACTTTGGCATCTTTTCAAAAACAAAGACAGGGGTCCTGAGTAATTGATTTTTCATGGCTGCATTAAATACCATTTTGGTTCTGACTTACTGCCTGATAGCATGGCCAGCAGACATCTGCAGACAATTTTGGCAAATTCTACTGACATTTGTGTCCCATATCTGAGGAATTCTTCTGGACATTAGTTTTAATGCACAAACTGCAAAGCATTATACATTGGAGAATTCTATGTTTATGCAGCATTTCTCTCCAAAATAAGAAGTACTATGTATAATTTACCAAGTGCCTCATTAGATATTATATTACTCTTTTCTGTGCTTATTCAGACATGGAACTGAGCCTTGATTTGTTTTGAATACAGTAAACTCTTTCATTTTCCTGCTGAGGTACTGACTATTTATTTTTTGGTTTTAAAAAAAAAGCTGGCATGAGGCTAGCTTTAGGGATATGGCTATGAGTATTTCAGATGAATGCAATAAGCTCATTTTAGATCTCTCTGTTAAGAAGAAAATGTATTCAGGAAGTATAAATAATGAGCTTGCTAATAATATAACAGGAAGCTGATTCTCAGGTTGATGTACCCACTGCTATTAAAAGTTTGAATATAATTTTTGAAATCCTGTTTAATTATGAAAGATGGCGTGCTAATGATAAAATCCTCCTATCAGATCAGCTGGAGAAATGTCAGATGTAATAGAAATGAAGGACTGACCTTTCTCAGGTGTAAGCTTTTGTCTCCATTATGTGCTTCTTCCTGATTTCCTTTTTTGAGAGGATAAATTCAGGCAGCTCTTCTCCAAAGGTGTGATTGTTCTTTGGTAGTTATAAGAACTGCCCAGGTGTTACCCCTTTAACTACTAAGTGGTTGCTTAGCTAGACTTAGACAAGAGTATATAGGGACTCGGAGTACCAAGGCCTAAACATTTATGTTATAGAAATTTTCATTTTGAAGCTGGTTTAAGTACAAAGCTACTTTTCTTACTAAAAAGGATGCTTTGTAAAGCAATTCTAGAGATATTTTTTATTTAATATTTTTTGAAAATACTTGTTTCATTTCTAGTAGAGCACTATATATATATATCTATATATAACCATAAAGAGTGTGCTAGTTAGTTTGAGAGCATTGTGAATGTGTTTTGTTTTCAGTGGATACTCAGGTGGGTTTATAAGCAGGAGACCTATGCTACATGTTCTCCGAGCAGAAGCATATATAGTTCTTGTGAAGTTTCAAGAACAAAATAGGTATGTCATGTTAAGTCTTATATGTGACATTCACTAGCATTTCCCATTTCAAATGCTTTCAGTTATGTTTGATAGTCCTAGCTGATGAACAAGACAAAGTAATTCGAAGAAGTACTTTGGAAGAGCTGTGAAAATATCAGTTTATTTTTGGTTAATTGCCACATCAGACTTTAGTACCATTACAGGGTCTGAATGGATTTTGATCATTTTAATGCATACAAATAATGCATTATTTACTTTTCTTTATAATTACTTTGTATCTCCTTAGTTTTAAAAGTGCTTTTTTTCAATATATATAACTTCACATATTTTGCCATAGTATATGCTATTAGAGAAAAATGTGTTGCGTAATTTTTGAGGTGTGAAATGGATAAATGTTCCTGGTCACTGTGTTTTAGACTTGTGTATGCTAGTTGCATATGCATTATCTAGTAGTATCCTTAAGTACAAAACCAGCCTTAATAATACATTAAAATTATCTGTATTGCAATTCAAAAAACTCTGAAACTTTCACTTCTCTGTCTAAATAAAGTTCTGAGCTCCTCTGTACTTCAGTGAGAGCATGCCATGTTAATTAACTTTTACTCATCACTGCTGTGTATGGGTTTGTAAGATCTGTTCCTTTGATCATATATGATAACTCTTTGATGTTACTGAAGCATTTGTAGAAAAGATATTTAAAATAACAACTTAGAAAGGTAAGTCCCATTGAAAATTCTAATTTTCAGACCAGAGTGACTGCGATTTAATTAGAAATAGAGACTTCATTTTACCCTGGGCTGTCTATCACTTGCATCAGAACGCCCTTACTAGCTCAATAACCTGTTCAGCATCTAATTCTGTGTAGGGTCATTTTGCTTTGTTTTGGGATTTTGTTTTTTCTTTAAGAACATAAGACTTCCTTACAGTTTAAGTCATTTACTGTGGGGGTTTTGTGGTTCGTATCACAGTTAGTAGCAAGAAAAGGGTTAGTAAATTTTGGTTGAAATACGAAGCTCAGCTACTGCCCTTCTTGGGTATTTGCCATTATTGTTTTAGATTGCATGATGGAAGTTTTATTGTAACTTTGTTTTAAAGTTTTGGATTATGCTTAGGTTTTGTGTGTGTGGATGAAAGGGCATTAAAGCTCTGCTCCATTACTGTGCCTGTTGGTGCTTATGAACGGTCAACTCTAAATAGCTCACTGATCTGTTGCATCCGCTAGCTGATATGTGGCTGCTTTAGAACACCACAGCTCTGAAATGCATTTCATGATTTGGAGGAATCCCTTTTGAAGATCTGGAACTCAATACCAAGTTCCCTGTAGCACATGCTAAGTATCCTTGTCCATGTACACCTTTTGCTGAAGCCTTAGGCCTCTGACAGTGATATTGTATACAACCAGTCTTATTGGTTCTGTTGTTATTTCATAAAACCTTAGTCTTTATTTACTATTAGCCTCCTGAGAAAAATGTCTGAAAGTCTCAGCTACTTTAGAGCAGAAAACTGTCATTCATTATTCACTGGTTGGTTTTGGGCGCATTTTTTCTGGTAACTAGTTCATTATCTCAGAACATAACTGTTAATTATATCAAAGGTACAATTTATATATAAATATATATTTATGTATAATATAAATATCTGTATATGTATATTTTATATATAATGAAAATATGTTATACATTATGATAATATAAAATCTATAACATAAATAAAGAGTGTGGTAAAGAGAATATAAACCTGAAGAGGAATAATCAGCGTGTAAGATGATAGCAGAAAGTATGGCCATAAAAATTCCTTTTTTTATAGACAGTAGGCCTACATTTAGAATTTCATAGTTATGTATGGTGTCTGAAAAGTCAGATGGTTTTGTATTTTCTGCTGCTGAGTTTTTAGGGTCTGATCCTATGCTTGTTTTAGTTGGTGGCAAATTTTCCTTTTAACATCAGTGGGGCCAAATACAGCATATAGAGATATTAGATACTGTATTTGATCCCAAACCAAACTACCTGCAAATGTGTACTCTGGGTTTTTTGTACAGGGTTTTTCTATTCATTGCTGCATTTTTATCTTGTTGGCAAATATGCACAATTCATCTTTTTAGCACCGAGGCTGTGTGTTTGAAATTAAATGGAAGAACAAAGAATGTATAGTGAGGAGACTGGGGTTATAACTAGAGATGGTCAAAGAATTCGGCTATGGAGAATGGGCAAGCACCCTTTCCAGCTTTTTGTCTTTTATTTAGACAATTTGGATTTATTTTAAGTAATGGCTGCCAATCAAGTTTGGTTTTGTATTTTTTTGTATTGCAGCCTAAATAGTGCTAGTACTGCTTGTTTTTATATGCTTTTCTGCATCTTAGTTATGACATAATGGTGATTTTTACAGATGATGATATTTCATGTGGTGATTATGATTATTGATGCTTTAATTAAGGAGCTTGGATAGTAAACAATTTTCTTGCATACAAAAATTTAGTTTTCACACGGTATTAAACTTAATAGGTATTATTTAATTAAATGGAATAATTAGTTCCATAATTCAAAACTCAAAATTTAGCTGTTTAACAAAAATAATCAACCTTGTTGGTAAAAAAAGTGTAGCTATATTCCATTTTTGTCATATTTAGTACTTATTGTAATGCATAGATTTTTAGTATGGACATCAAGAAATATTTGCTGAAGAGCAAAGATCATCATTTTACCGCTCAATGAACACATAAAATACAATTTCATGTATGTTTAGATGAATCTAATTAAAGATAGATAATTAAGTTCACATTAATCCAATTCAGTAGGTCCCCATCTCCATGATTGTGCTAGTAACAACTTAATGTAGGGCTTGCTGCGAAAGGAATCATTGTGCTAAAAATGCCTCTCTTGCCTCTTTTTCTTTCTACAGGGTTAATTTTAAGCTAGATCATGTCATTAATCCTGTTTACAACACGGCTTTATGCATACTCTTACCAGCTCAACAGATGGCTCATGAATCCTGCAAGGAGGGCAGGGACCTTTTTGAGTGGTTTTGCTGATGGAAGGGGAAAAGTTGCATAGAATCTCTTGGAGGCAATATCTCACAGAGCATCTAATTTCATGGCATAACAATACCAGTTGGGGGAAAAAAGTTCTTTTTTTATTCTGTATTTGAATTGCGGGACTAGAGATAGCTATGTGCAACCCAGGATTGTACAGATCCCCAACTGTTGGGGTAAATGGTTAGTAATAGCATAAACCTGTAAGAAAGGCAAGAGAGCCGACTCAAATAATAAAATCTAACAGCTTTTTTAATCCTAAATGTCTTGTGTGGATAGATTAGTATGGCCTGTACATTTCTCTGAAATTTTTAAGGTACAGCAGAACTTGCTTTGATCTCATACCACTGTAATGTTTGCTGCTTTTTGCCAATGACGTGAATTGCCTCACAGAGTTTGGCTTGTCAGCTTGATTTCTGCAGGATACCTGCAGCCTTAATTAGAGCAAAGTCAACACATTTTTAATAACTTTGAATTATGTAAGATTTTGTGCTTCATCAGCAAATGAAAATTCAAGTTACAGTCTGTTTTTAAAAATCAAGCTCCAGTCTTAGCCTGATGGGAAACTCTCTTTCGAAGTGCTGTAAAACTGCATCACTCTTAAGCAAATACTGGATTTAAAGTGATCTCTACTTGATTTTAAAAAACAGAAAACAAACAAAAAACCTAAATCAAAGCCAACTCCGTCCCCCAGAAAAACCTGTTTCCCCATTCTGGGTTCTTGAAACAGTTGTTCATAATTTAATTCTCAAGAGAGTCTTGTTTAAGTGGGAGTCAATAAGTGTTCCAAGGATCTTAGAAAAAATCCAGATTTTATTGGAAAGCAATGAAGAGAGTATTATTATTGCAATACTAAGAGAATCTTAACTTTGCACATGCTTTAATGCTATGATGATTTATAAGACCTTATTACCTTATTGTTGTTTTTCCTTTCCTCCCCTCTTTCACTTGTTTCTTCAGAAATAAATCACAGAGTATATTGAATAGAAGCCAGATTGTTCAGATTCTGTAACCTTATAAAACATGCTAAACGGGAGCATATCTACATGGGTGCTAAAAACCCATAGTCTGGCTGTATATAAACACAGTAAGCACATTGCTCAGAGGCCAAATATTTATTCTGGCATTTGAAAATTATCTGAGTTAGTGATAAATATGGTGGAGTAAAACAGTCCCTTTAATGTTCCTCTTTTCAAGCCAGAAAGCTGCTTTTTGACTTTTAAGACTCCTGCAGGGTTTACCTAACTACCTTAGTGCGCTGTGTGTTTTGCACAGTTCAGAGCCTACTACCCAAGGCAAGATTTTGTTTACGTGGAATGGCATTGTTGAAAGTGTAGATTAGGATCAACAAAAAGATTGAATCTTAAGTCAGGGAAGAAAAAGTGATGGTTCTTGATTGAGCAAGGTAATGTTCATATAAATAAAATCAGAACCCCACAGAACCTATAGAGCACTAGTGAGAGCACAGTGATTGCTGTTTGGCTCTTTTCTTATATGCCTGATATATTCTCCATCTTATTTTGCTTTGTGGTTTTTCTTTCCCCCACTCTTGGTTTTCTGAATCTTTTTCCTAAGGCTCGCAGTAGTTGACCTTATCTTCTTGCGGGTCTGCGGTGAGAAAAACTGAAACCGGTAACTACATGTAGTACTTAAAAATAGTAATAGTAGTAATAAAATAATAATAATGTGATCAATAAATTTTGGAAAGTACAGCTGATGGAATAATAACTTCAGTAACGGTATTCTGAGATGACCGCTAAGGTTTGTATGCTACATAAAATCTGGTACCCATTTGCCAAGTACTGTGCCTAGTAACTTATATTACTAAAGCAGAATTTTCCAGAAAGGTACCTTTGAAAATATTAAGAAACAGAATATCCAGCACTTCTCCAGGGTGTTTGTTCTTCTGTTTAATAACATTCACTGATGGGTTTTCAGTGTTCTATTGTTTGTTTTTTAAAGCGGCTAATTTCCATTTTTTTGTCTGGCTTTAGCTTTCAACCAGTCCTTCACTGCTAAATTAAAGTTCTTCAGTTCCTGATATTTTCTTTCTTTGAACAGGTACTAATAAATTGTAGCTCTATCACTTTAGTCTTGTTTTTGGTAAGTTAAATTAATTGAGGAGACTGTCTCATGATGTTCCTCTAAATTCTGTACCACTCTTAGGCATCCTCTCATTATTTTTTTTAAATACTAAAATTGTAGGCTTCAAAACTGGTTGCAGTATTTAAGTACCACTTCGCTTGTGGTACATCTGGAGATAAAATTACTCCCCTATTTCTGTCAGTACACTCTTACATATTTATCTAAGGATCAAGTTATGTCTTTCACCATAGCATTATATCCTGGGGCTCATATTAAGTTACTGGACCATCTCAAGTCTCTTTCAGAGTATCTGATTTCCCTGATGTGTGCCCCCGTTCTGAAAATATACCCTACAGTCCTCATTCCTGAATGTGTAAAATGTATTTGGCCGTTTAAAAAATGCACTTCTTTGAATGGGTCAAACTTATTAAATGATCCAGATTGTGCTGTACAATTGCCCTAACATCATAATTATTTACAATTTTACCAATCTTTCTGTAATCTGTCCATTTTATTTGCAGTGATCTTGTATTTCATACCAGCTGAGATTTTTTAATGAAGGACAGAATGAAATTGTGGTAATTGCCTGTCAAAAATTAGTCACCTGCCAATGGATATGAATAATGAAGATATACAAAAACTTGGTTCAAAGGAAGCAATGAAAAAAAATAGATAGGATTATAATGATACAAGAAAGGAATTAAATGGGGTTCAAGAATGGCTTGCAATGTGAAAATGAGGATTTTCACTCTTGCAGAAGCAGACAAGGTGTAAATACAGGATGCTGGAACAGAATAGGAAAGGGAGAAGGGACTACAGTGTCTCTTATGTAGTTAAGAGAAAAAATGTAAGAAAGACAAATAATAACTGAAACTAGACATCTTTTGGCCTACTTCTCTCTTTGGTGGATTAAAATTAAATGTGACCTTAGTATACTTTTTTAAATAAATTTAAAATATACTGAGAAAACCCAGCATTCTTGATGAATCATAGTTTGGGGATTTTGGGGTGGTTTTTCAGTCATGTGTAGTATTTCCATGATATGTTAAGCTACGTAAGATTCCTTTTTCCCCCCCTGCTCTGTTAATGGAGGAAGCCTGTTGGTGATGGCAGCCTCAGCAATGCTGGGTTTCAGAAGCCTGAAGTCACTAGCTTCCTATTTTAATAACTGAATATCACGAAATATATTGTATAGGTTCAAACCATGTAATATAGGCTCCAGTTTTATCTATGGTATTTTTTCAATAATCATTTTTCCAGATATGCTTTCATTTTAAAAGCAAAATAAAAAAATCAAATCTTCCCTCACTCTTGCTAACAGGTTGATTATATTCTCTTCACAACCAAGTTAGAAAGCTTTCTGCATTGTTGTTGAGATGCAATCACGGTTAGACAAGATCATTTCCTAGAGGTGAAGTTTTGCATAATGTCTTAATAGCATTATTACTCAAACAGGAATCCCCTGGCTTTCCTTTAGAAGTTAATTAGAGTCTGTGCAGGGAATGAGTCAGACTGAATTGTGTGGCTGAGAGTGTATGTTGATTACAGAACTGAAATCATACTAATGGCTTCTCTTAGTCTGTCAGTAAAAGCAATTACTGGCTGGTATTTTTACAATAAATTTAAAGCTGTGAAATTGACATTTTAAGAAAAATATTCCTTAAAATGACATTATGCAAATAATATACACAAAAAAATGGTGGCCTTCATGCTCTTCCATAGTTCCAGCTGCACATGTTTTGGAGACAATGACTTCAGGACCTGTACGTGGGAGAGACTTTTTGTGAAGGTTTAAAAATTACTTCACTGAAGTGAAAATGCTGTGAAGCTGTAAATGCTTTCTAATATTATAGGTCACAGAGATTGGTTCAAAATATTTGTAAAACAGAAGGACATACCTTTTAAAGAGATGCATATGAAGTTTATTGTGCCCTCTGTTGCTAAGGCAAGCATTGCACTTTAACGCATGTATTTTGACTCTTATAAAAAAGAGCAAATTCAGGGTTATACCATGGATGAAAAGAAAGATTTTTGCCATTTCCTTTCTTTCTGTCTGAGAAGGCTTTTGCTTGGGCTTTTTTAGACTCCGGGGTGGCTCTGACTTGCTGAAGTTATCAGTTGGAGATCGTGATGGAAAGCTGAACACACAAGACTTCTTGGAGCCATGTATTTTACAGAAGGATGAGGATAATCTTCCTATGAAGATTTCACTCACATTAATAATACTTTGAATAATGGTGTGATGGCTGCAGGGCTCTCCCAGATGGTATCAGAGGATTTACTATCCCATTGATACCCATATATCTTACTTTCCACTGTGTGGTGATTCTCTTTCAATTTGTCAGTTCCTTCCTTTTATATCAGCTGTGGTTCAACACAGGGATGTTTATATCTACTAGTGTATTATCAGAAATTCTTTTTATATATGCATGTATTTTCAAAGAGGGAGAGGATTTCTCATTATGATAGCATGAATTTGCACATTACTAATTTCTTTTTATACTAGCTGTAGCTTGGCAAATTAAAAGTTTCTAGCAAAGCATATTTAGATGATCCTTAGACCATCGCGGTTGCATCAAAATACTATCCCCAGCTCAGACATTATGTTGCTTTGAGTGCTAAATTTGCACTATACTGCAGACAGGTAGTGTTCCTTGCCCAGCCTTTTGCTTAATAATTGGTTAAATTATTATAAGATGACAACTCAGGTTAGGCTTCCCCTTTTAAAGAAGGCATAGCCAACACAACCAGCAGGGCCAGCCTTGACCATTGCCCCCTACTGTCAGGGCCTAGAGGGTGCTAAGCAACTTTAATTGCCCTTACCAGCCTCACCTGGGGCTACCACCCACCCACTGCCCAGGAGCCTGGGGTAAGTCTGCCTTCGGTCTTCAGTCCCTGCAGCAGCTATGCTGTGGGTGTGCTGATATCTAGCCCGGCTCCCTGGATGGACCTTGGACCTGTGCTGTAGGTGGCTTGTCTCCTGGCTGGACACCTTGGATGATGTACAACATAATCTTGTCTCTCATCCTGTCTACTTCTGCTCTCAACTGGCCTGACCTGTTCATGATGTTCCTTGCCTGTGACTGTTGATGGACCTTGTTACCAGCACCCAGCTGTGCGGGTGCTGGGACCTGCACCCTGTCGGTGAGGGCCCTGCCAGTGCTGGGGTCACCCTTGACTCCCAGCTCACTTTCCCTTAGGGAGCAGTCAGCTCTTGTTGCTCCCCGACACACGGGAAAAGTGAAAATCACACTGAAGTACAGATCTGAGTCAGGAAAAAGCTATAGTTCTGCAGCACTTGAGTAGTTCTAGTTTAAAGGCTTGATGGTTACAGAATGGCTGATATTTCAGATGAGCCATTTAAAGTCATCACGACATAGCAGAAAAGTAATGAATATAACTGACAAATCCATGTTTTCTTCATAGCGCTGTGATTCATATAAATGCCAGTCAAGGAGGAAAAGGGCATTTTAGGTGCTTTATCCTTTTCAGAAAAAACATATATTTTTAACCAACACTTCAAGGATTTTCCCAGGTTCACATCAGTGGCAGACTGTTCCCTCTGAAGTTTCCCTTTGCTGTACTGCTCCCTGCACTGTGTAGTGTTGCTTCTGTCTAATCTTCCTATTTGCTTTATGGAAGAAAGGACCTTGGGGTGGGGATTTCTTTTACCCTCTTTCCAAGCACTGTGCACTACAGTGTCTTAGCATCTGCTGTAGTTCTTATTCCGTCATGCAATCTAGTGCTAGGTTATATAGTCATCATACAACCCACTACCTATGTCACCCTTTCCTGTTTTTCTTGCCATGTCATGCAGATATAGAATCTATCTCAGAAAAGTTGAGTAGCCTGTACAGGGACATCATGGTATATAAATAAAGTCTCTATTGGAGATTTAATTTTAAATCATATTCATGATTCTGTGATGATTGCATCTTCATGCCTATGCAGAGTTTTGGGCTGTTTCCATATCTGTACAGATATTTACTTCTTGTGTGTTAACTGGGCTGACAGAGAAGCAAAGTCACAAATCTCTGAAGCCTGCATGCTATGATTGTGATCCACACGTCGCCCTTTGACTCACAGTTTCCACATTCTGTTAAATTTCATATTACTTCAGAATATTACCTGTAAATCCTCTGAGAGCTAGTGAGCAAAAAAGCTCCATACTTTGGTTTGCAAAACTTCTGTTTAAAAGTAGGATTCTCTCCAAGCTTGCTGGAAAACTCAAATTTCAAGAGACTGCTGAAAAGCAGGGCCTTTTTAGTAAGGTCATTTCTATACGTGTTCACTAGAGATTGACTTGCTGTCTATCAAGTATTGGTATGAGGTGTACATGTCTCTTGAAAGGTTTCTAAATTTTGCTTTAAATATCAACAGCTGAGATTGGTAACATGGAGGAAATTGGTAATATGGAGAACTTGTGCTATTGCTTCTGTCCCTCTGACTCCTTCCTCTCCCTAAGTTCTGTCATTAGAACAAAGAATTACCAAATAAGTTCAGCATAGAGGTGGGAATGTTGTGGCTGAATTTTAGGCTCTCCTTTTTTCCCTATCTTTCTACGTTCAACCCTTGAAAGTACCTATCTCGTGCTTTGCGAAGAATTCTCCAGCTTTCTTCTTGCCCCTTTCTTTTTCTTCAGCCTATTAATCTGATAGCACATTCCCTTGAAACAACTAATTCAGAAATTAAGTTGCATAGGTGAACCCAGAAATTACTTTAGAGATATAAAAATACAGGCAGGTACAAAATAATTGGTGAGTATATGTTACTATGAATTAAGCGCTGTGGCAGGAGATGACAGGTCACAGATGAGCTGTTATTAGATTTTCCTGCTGCAGTCATTTGATCCACTCATTTTTCATCTGTTAACAATGGAGTTGCATTTTGATAACAAGTTTAATTTGTCTGCTAATGATTCATTTCAGTACTTGGGTATCTACATTCATTTAGGAAGCTGTGGCCTGTGTACAGTACACGAAAAATATTGAAAGAGCAGCATGATTGAGTTTAAGTGCAGTATTCATCTCAACTGTTTTACATGTAATTGCCTAATTTGAGCATTATATGTGCCTCTGTTAAACTGTGTTATATGTAACATCATTTGTCTTTTGCTGAGTTGAAAATATAATGTAAAATAAATAACTCTTTACTAGAGGGGATCAGGAGGATATTCTTTACAGGAAATGCCTGGAGCATTGTCTGAAATGAAAGTGTTAGCAGACAGGTTATGTAATAAATTGGTGGACAATAGGAAATTGTTACAAGCTGTTTTACTAAAATAGTTCTGAACGTTCTAAAAACAAACCAAACAAAATGCCCACAAAACACAACAAAGCCTCAAATGTGAGGTAATTTATATATATCTTTTATTCAAATAAGTCCTAGTACCAGAGGGATAGAAGATTGCAAAGGAGATAGAAATCTTTAAAAGGGATTCTCACATGACTGTGGTATACTGGAGACATAAATCTGATTTCCCTGCTAGACAAGTTTGGTAGAAACTACTCTTAAGAATTGAGTTACCTGAATAAATATGATACAATGGGAAGAATCAATATGGCTTTTATAGATGGACTTATACCTCCCGAATCTATTGGGAGTTCTTCGTGGGAGTTGGTGAGCATGCAGATAAAGACATCTTTGATCTAGTTGATAGTATTGTAGATACATTTTCAGAAGGCTTCTATCAAAACTTCAGAAGATACCAAAATATTGGGGGGGGGGGGGGGGAAGGGGAAATACTTTTGTGGATGAGTACTTACTAAATATACGACATGAATACTAGGAATAAATGATGAGGTTTCAGATTTATGGACTATAACCAGCATGATTACCTGAGTTTTGTGCTACGTTGTTTAACATCATCTTCTGGCTACCAGGAGAGAGAGGGAGACTACTGGCCTAAGATGGACTTCTAAGTTTGCTGTACTAGGTAATTCTTCCCTGCCTTGCACAGTAAGATTCCCTTAACAATTTTTATAGACAAAGTTTAATTGCAGCTGAATGCTGTTAGAATATCCTTTCAATAAGGAAAGGGAATAAATTTGATTCCCTGCCTCATTAATAAGAAATACAAAAGGAGACTCTTGGTAAACAGTCTGAGATTTTAATTTTGTATTTCCTATCTTTTACAGTTTTCAGGTGGAGGAGTTGTAAACCTTATATAAAACCTTATATTCAAACTTTACTCCGAGTTATACATATGTTTGAGATTTTTAATGTGTTACTTGTCAGGCTTTTGATGGGTGAAAAATGTGTATGTTGATGGAAATTGTTCAGAGTCTGTGGGCAGATTTAGGCAATAGTGCCAATGCTAGATTTGACAATAGACAATATTGATGACTCTTCTGCAGTTGTAGTTATCATGCTGTGAAGCAGTTTCTGGGAGCTGATTTGGCTTTAAAAATATTTAAAATGAAAATCTGGTTTTTTCTTGTACAACTTCTGACTGAGATCTCCAGTTTGGTTTGCTGTTATTGGATTGTTGCGTGCTGCCTATGAATGACTTTAGTAGGTTTTAGAAGAAAATGAAGAAATTCAGGATGTGCGTAGTAAAAGAACATTTCAGCCTCTTTGACATATCTGATAGGAGACTGGTATGAAGACAGTATTACAGATGAGATTAATCGGACGTGACTGCCAGAATAACAGATGAGCATTAATGAACGTTCCCTCTTTGTAACAGTAGAATGTCTTTGATGCATAATGGTTGGGTCTCTACAAGTAATGCTTCATAGTCTTCTCACCAGTATAGTCCTTTGATTCACTCTCTCCAAAATTCCTGTGGGCATTCTGTCTTAATGTTAGTTATAAATATCAACTATGAATTTAATTCATCATGTGTAGGGGCATAAAAACCTCACAAGCAACTGAAGTTAAATAATCTAGCAGCCAAATCCTACAGGTGTTCATTGACTGGTTATTTTTTAGTGTGTGAGACCTGAGGATCAACAAGTTTTTGGGAAAAAAAAAATTAATACTAAATTTTGGAATCACCTTTACGTAGCTCCTAACTTTTTTAAACAGTAAAAACAAAAAAACCTTCTAATTATTAACATAAATATTTGGCTACTTCTTCCAATTCTTGTTCTTTACACTGAAACCTTGCTATGTTTTACCTTCCACAGCAAAAATCACACTTGAGCAAATGGTTTTGCACTTTCAGGTCTGCTTTTGCTAATGCATTTGTGATATTTATGGTCTTAATAGTTGTGCACAAAGTTTCAGAGGCCTGAAAAAAATATAATAAAGTTAAATAAAATCTGGGGTAATAGCATATAATTCTGTGTTGCATAACAAGCACTGCAGTCTTGCTAGAAAAATGTGTTAACTTTGTTGCATGTATCAATTTTATCAGATTACCAATGCTCAGTTTTACACTGCGTTAATATAATCTGACATGAAAAGTGCCTGGTTAACCCAGAAATTATGCTAGCAGCTTATACTGGTAGTTGTATATATGCTAAATTCAGTGGCAGTGACTTAAATATCTCCTAAGGCACTTGAAACTTGACAAGGCAAAGGGTAATTCTTATGAAAGCTTGTATGAGCCAGAAAAGAGAACTGTCCCTATGGGACACCTTACTTGTTATATACAACTCCACTTCATTTTTTTTCTTGTGTATAGGTCTGCCATAAAGAAAAACCTGTTGATCAGTTACACCTGAGATTCTATCATCACATCCTCAGTGCTACTATTCCTCCTTTTTGATTTTTCCAAAGAAGTTTCGTAGATGTAAACCCAGCAATTTCTGATACACTTGAATTGAAATCAGAATTACAGTGAGTTGAGCAGGAAATGAAAGCACCCTCAATACTATAATCTAAGTTTTGGGGGATCTTTTTCTGGAAAATGAGAAAGTGAAAAATGCTGATGGAGTAGGATGCACTGCATAAAACACCTAGAAGCAATAACTGATTGTTCTGAGTGGTGCTGTGATAAAGTTGTTCTACTGATTTGATTTTGAGCTTTAAGATCTTATTTGTTAAATAAGAATGAGATTTCACATCTTTTTAGAAAACTTAAGCACAATCCTTCAGCTAACCATCCTGTCAGTGGACAGGAGAGTAAGAAGCATCTCATTCTCTGATTTGGCTGCTCTAGATGCTAGTATTCTTTAGGGAAAGAGGAACTAGGATACTCAAACAAAATGTGAATAGGTAACACGTCTTGTAGGCTCTGGGTTTAAAAAGAATCCATTATGGTATTCCAGTCCTTTAAAATAAAAAGAGAAAATATAAAATAATGAAGACAATCAGCTTTTAGATTGCCCTTCAAGTCATTTAAATTTGTGGCAAAATCTAAGAACCATGGTTTTGCTTAGCAGTAATAAATCTGATCATTAAGGAAACTTAGGCACATTTACAATAGAAAAGGAAATCACCACAGATCTTTGATTAATTTTAGTATGAGTAAATTAAAATATTGAAAATATATCTTGCAGTTCACTTGAGATTTGTATTTCCCTTCCTCACAGCCCCATCTTATTACTGTCTGGAAGTAATCGCTCAGTCATTAGAGTGCTCAGGTTCTTCCCTTTTCACTTTTTCCCCCCCTCCCCTCTAACTGATGACTCTCCACACAGTAGCAGTAATCTGTTAATAGTTCCCGGTTGGCATGACCTGTTGTATTGCTGTATTTCATTCAATTTCTAGTGGTCTAGTTCTCAAAGTCATGCAGTTCTATTCAGACAATATTTCAGTCTTTCTATTGGCACAGCCTTTTAAGTTTATTGTTAATGTGTTTCATGAGCACACTGCCTGCTATGACTATGAAAATGAAAGGGAGCAGTTCTGACTGAATATGAAAGAAGCCAATTTTAAAAAGCCAGCAGAAAGGAAATGTGTGCAGGAGGAAGAGAAAATACGCCATGAGGCTTGGAAGGTAAAGTGCTGGAGGAGCTATAAAGAGTTTGGAGGTGGATTCCCAGAGAAACCCAACATTTTTTGAGAGAAGCTGAGTGCTTAAGATCAAAAAGGACAGCCTAATTAAAGGATATTGAAAGTAAGAGTGAAAAAGGTATTTGTGCATGTGTGAGAACTCAGCTTTACAAAATGGAAGGGGGAGATAAGGGTAAATTTGAGGGAACTTTTAATCAGTTTCTACCTTTCATTTCAAAGTATAGCAGCAAACCCAGCAGCATCCAAATAAAATGAATTTTAAAAGTTCTAAGCAGCCCTTGCTCACATTTTTACCATTCAGTGTCTGTGAGGTGAGCAGGGTGAAATCTTACAAATCATCCTGGAAGATGAACATGGAATGAAGAGCCTTTCAGCTGAGGTCTGACGATCTTTAAGAAGTTACAGTGACCTTCCACATCAACAGTCTTGCTTGCACTTCTGAAAAGACTGAACTTGCACTAGGGCTGGGTGTAGCAATTTGAAAATGAGTGCTCTCTCATCCAGGTGCATGGTTAAGAAGGCACTATAACTGAAGAAGCAGCTTATATCTGTTCTGCTTACTGAAATAAAACAGAAACTAGAGTTTGCTCACGTTGTAGTCCCTTTTGGTTTTTAGTTATGGAAACAATGGTGAAATGCTTCATATATTTTTGAGAGGTCATAGTTGTTCTTCCTCCCGAAATTTCTCAAAGATTTTTTGCTGCAGTTGGAAACTGACTCTTCTGTTGACTCATCTAGAGATCAGAGATTGAAACCGTGCAGGGATACGGAGTCTGGCAGATTTACTGCAGTAAGAATTGGTTGTAGGAGAATTATGATAACACTTTAGGTTAAAATAATTGAAAACCAAGGACTGAGAAAACTTTTATGCTAGGGCACAAGTACATTTGGGAGAAATATAGAATAGATTTTTTTGTTTTATTGTTAGTTTTGAAGGGGATGAATTTTGACATAGCACTGGCATGCTGTTTTGCAGGGAGAAAAATGGGAATGCTGCACACTTGCAGAGTGGAATTAAAATTGTTTAGAAGGGAATAGAGTGGACTGCAAAAAGGGATGGGCTGCAAATTGTAATATGTCTGCATCATTGCTCTCAGCAGCCACTCGCCTGCACATTAGTAGAAACAGTAACAGAAAATGCAGGTTAGGAAATAGAGCTGATACTGCAGGATGCAAATGGAATAAGCAGAAGGGTAGTCTAAAAACAGAGGTCCTGAGATTTAAAAAAAAGGAGTTCAGAGGACTAAAACAAAAAAGACAAGGATACGTTAGGATAGCTTTTGCAAAAATGAACAAGAGATGTGTGGGAAAACAACTAGGGTTAACAAGCGAGCAACAGAATGTGTGAATACATAATATGTAGTCATTTGAATTTTTTGGCATGAAGAATGTGACAAAGATGTGGTAGACCAAGTGGATGTAATTTTCCATGTCTCACTTAAAATACTTGGTTGAATTTATTTTGATTATGGAACACTTGAACTAAAATGCATTAGAGGAAAATGCGGTTTGAACAGTGCTTATTGCAAATATTGAAAATTTATTTTCAAAAAAACAAAGGGCAAAGCTCATGTCATAAATTTTCCTTTATTCTCTCAGAGACCATGAGGGTTTTGGCAGAGGATTAGGTAGTGTGTGCGTTCCCTCTCACTTCTGGTTAGAGAAGATTCTAATTTTTCCCAGTTAATTAAGCCCATGCATGAAAACTGAAAAGACATGGGGCCTATTTCTGGTTCTCCCACTGCTCTTCGGTGTGATTTCGTGAAAATTGCTTTACATCTCTTTGGTTCAGTTTTCCTACCTGTGAAATAGGGAATTATAATGAGCTCTGAGCTTTGCTAACAAAAAAGTGCTACATAAGGATAAGGCATTATTAATAATAGATATAATAATATGCATAGTAATAATACCTATTTTAGGTTTATATATCTGTGCTCCTTGAGGATTTGTATGCTAAGAAGCCAGAGCTTACCTTGGAGTACCTCTGGAAAGTAAGTTGCAAATTTAGCAGCTTTGCATCAGATGCCCAGTGGTGCAGGTTCCCCATCAGTTTAAGCTGACCTATCACTGTGCAGTGGTTCTGTTGTTATCCTGGCAATATGCTGCCCTATAACAGGATTAAAAAAGCCTGTTCTCACTCATACACTGGTGAACTCTTACAACTCACTGCACAGTTTAGCAACTGTGAGTGTGGATACAGGAGAGGGGATCAGAATGTGCAGCTGAGAGCTGGAGACAAGCACCACCACCTTTCTCAGAAGGAAGGTGACTGTAACTGTGAAAGTGCGTTTCAGTCTAGAAAACTTTCCTTTTTCTTTAGGTGAATTTGAGCTCTCCCATTGCTTTTTGGCTGTTGGACAGGCTTCAAAGAAGAGTTGTCATTTCTGCTGGGTTTAAAAAGATTAACAAAAGAGCTATCCACTCACAGTGCTTCTACCTGTCACTGACTTATCAGAAGAGTTTTGTCAGTATTGTCTTGAAGAAATGATGAAGTATGGGGAATATTTTGATCAATATTAAACTTTGAACAGAAACAGTTTTCTGAGAAGCTTGTGGTGTTACATATTTAGTTGGCTGGAAGTAAGAAATGAGATGCTTAACAAGGGGTGAGCTCTGAATTTTGGCCATGCCCCTACCTAGCTTGGTCAATCTTCATGCATTTTAACTACAATTCTAAGATTCTCTCTAAAATAAACTTCAATATTCTCAAAGGGAATTTACTTCAGTCTGAAAACACTCCTCAAACCTTGCTTAGATATCTCCATGCAGCAGCAACTGATGGTTTGGAGTAGCTTTGGAACATGTACATGACCACAGAAGCCAATGTTCAATCCCCTCTACTCAAGCAAACACAGAAGAAAATAGAATGATAGGTATCACCTTCCTGCTGTCACCTCTGGAAATGAAATTACCTTTCCCCAGTTGGTATAGCTGTACAGTGCAGTTTCACACAGATCTTTCTCTGACACTGAGACAAATTCAGCCTTTTTAAGTACAAGAGGAGTTCCATTGACTGTCTTTTTTTCTTCATAAGCAGCAGCTAAATTCAGCTCTTTGGGTTAAAAATGAATAGTGCGAGAACATGGCATATGGCCGTTTGCCTAAGAAACTGTGGCTTGTGTTTACTGAAAGAAATTGTAATGTGTTGGCATTTGTTGTAATTCAGCTTAACTGGGAGCCTGCCAGAATTAAATCAAAATGTGTTCACAGTATATCCAAAATACAGCACAACTGCCAAGTTTGTAGTAGCAAGATGTAACAACCTGTTTCAGAATGAAACATGAAAATTTCCCAATATGCAAAATAACTCTAGGCTGAAAACAACATGTAATGAGTTTATCGCACCCTTTTTAAAATAATTTTTCTAAATGGAACTTAAATGACATAGAGATAGCCCTTAGAAGATAATTTCAACAAAATTTAGGGTTTGATTAGGCATTTATAGCTGGAAGGGAGGTGGGGGGAATGCCTTAACTTGTCCCTTAATAAGCTACACCACTGGACTGCTTGTTCAAACATGTGGTTGACGACTTCAGTGGGTCTGCCAGATCTAAAGGAGCTACTGAATGTGTATCAGTATTGTGGGACACCTTTTCTGCCAGCACAGTGAACAGATACTCTGTTTTTCTGTCTTTGAGTGAGTAGCATGAGTAAGAGGTCATGTCTATTATGATTGGATACCTGTGTGTCACAGACAACCAGAAATGAATCACTTCTTGCCCTAGCAATATCCATATAGCATGTTCAATCCTCATCTAAAACATCAGTATATAGCTCAGTGTACTTTATATCAGCTTATACACAAAACACTGTTGACCGTGAGGTGATGGCATTTACTGATGCTCTAAGACTGAAGTTAAAAGATTGGTTTTGTGCATTGTGTGTGCATTTTTGTCAGAGACAGTTTGGTGCTAGAACTTCATGTTCCAAACTCCTATAGTGTTACTTATACAGCTATTTGGTGGCAATAATCGCTGGTACTTCTAAAATGGTGTCCTTCTGGCTCTAAAAGGAGAGGTGGATGTAGTTGAGCACCTGCTTTTTGAAGGTCTGAATGTTCTTAATAAAAACCAATGAAAAGAACATTCATTTAAGTACCATCAGTTATCACTCTGGTCTCCAAGGATTTTTTCCTTCACTCCTTGAAAAAGCAGCTTTGTTCTGACCTTTTGTGTCTTTCCATATGTAGAGCCAAATCTCTTTGGTTTCAGTTCAGACTCAGTGTACATATCAACCTGACCTCGCAAAGAGAGACTTGTCTAGGGAAAATGGAAATAGTAATTTCTTTCAGCTCTGTATTTCACACTCATGTCCATTGGTAGAGCACAGAAAAATGCAAAACAGGCCAATTCCATGTCTCTTGGCTCCTCACTGGCTGTAGTTCTTCAGAACTGACCCAACCCATCAGTCTCGTCTGGGGGAAATTTTTCTCATCTTCTCATGATCAGTATCTTCACTTTATTGAATGTGACTGGTGGTCTCATGTTTCCCATCTCCTGATTTTTTTTTCAGTCAACTGAAAAGCCATGACTTCGAGTCCCTAAAAGTTATACAGTATTTTCTTGATTAAACTAATATTTATGTACGATTTTAAAGGGTTTTATAATAAACTTCTCAAAGTATGATTAAAAGGTTATGACAGAGGAAGGCCACATATAGATGATGAGATGGAATGAGGAATTTTCTTTAGTGGTCATCTCTTTCTGGAACCAACAACTTACTAGGTTTGAAAGGAATATAATGTTTTTACAAGTAGGTGGTGTTTAAGTCATGTCAATGCCTGTCCTAGAGTGAAAGAGACATCAACAGTGGTGCAATTTTAAGTACTGGAAAATGTAAATATGCTACCAAAATGCATCTTTACTGAGGGAATTGGCTCACATGTATACCAGTAAGTATCATGGGAGGCGTTAATTCTTGTAGAGGATTTCTCAAACTGGGGGAAGCTTTAAGTGAGGTATAAATTTTCAGTGTGATATCCTTCCACAGAGACATGAATTTCAGTCTGTGAAATTGAATGGGACCATCTCCAAACCTTTGGCCGTCGTAGGCTCAGTCATGCAATGTTCACTGCACTCTGGCTCTGCTCCAGCAATGCACTTAAGTTTGATTTGAATCATGTGAATATTCTTCCACAAATCAATTGGATGATTAGCAATATAGAGGAAAGTGAGGCAGGCACTTAAGTTCTTTGTTGGATCAAGGCCACACTCACACAAATCATCACTATGGTACTTTCTATGTTAAATAATGAGCGGTACCAAGAATAGGACCTGCCAAGATGGGGCCAGAATTCATAAAAAATTTATTTTTCAAGTAGCTATGTGCCCAGTAGCCTTTTTTTTGGAGGGGGGGGGTGTCTTTTAGTGGGAACTTCAGTGCTATGATTTCCACAGACCGCAACTATCTGACAAACATCAAACTGGAGATAAGTCTAATTAGATCTCTATTTTAAAAGGAAGTGTGCCTGATTTGGTGAGTTATCCAGTCTGACTGCTGTTTCAGTTACGAAATTAAACATAAGATACGTCTTAAGATGATTTTCTGTAATTGTCAAGGGTTTAACTGATGATTTTTTAATTCCGAGTGCAACGTATCAAAATTAACTTTCTACCATCTTACACTTTCATTGACCTAGTCTTCAGTTTCCTTCTCTTTTCCTTCATCATGTTTATATAAAAAGGACCACCAGTCCCACCAGAGACACTTGGACTGAAACAATTTGTGCCTGTTGGAAAAGGGCTCATTTGTTGTGCTCTGTGTTTGTGATACATGTTAAAATTTTGCTGTGGTGAGTTGTAGCAGTCTTGTACGTCAGAATCATCTTCCCTTTCCAAGCTTTTTTAATACGGATGTAGTTGATCAAACAACTTTCTTTATGGCAGTCCTGGTTTAAATGGTGGTTGCTCCATCCACTTGCTTCTACCTGCATGCTTCTTGTGCCCCTGCACCACCTCCTTACCCTGTCTCCTGGGAATGCTGGCTCTGGTTTCTGTGCCTGTATTGTAAACTGGATTGGAGAATATTCACCTGCCAAGCAATAACCATTTTTCTTTTATTTCTTCTGGGCTATTGTTCAGATGGATCAGTTCCCCAGTTCAGCTCAACATGCAGCCACAAAGACATTTGGAGGTAGCAGCAAGAGGCAGAGAAGAGCAGAAAATGACTGCTTTAGCTGCTGAATTTACAAACCAAAGTTGTTTCACAGGTGGTTGACAGAAAAGGTTGAGCTCCCCTTCACCTTCTGCATGCTCCACCTTCTGTTTGCTGACACAGACTGATCTGATTCACTGTGCTGCCATAAAATTACTAATGCCAATGTAAGAGGAGCGGGGAGGAAAAGTTGCCTCTTTTGGCAGCAGCGTGGTCTGAAATTGGCTTAAGACCCCATTATGGAACTGCACCTTTACTGACATTTTTATATCAGAAAAGATAAGAAATATATCATCTTTAGAAGTATAATTGACACATCAGATACTTGAAAAGTAAGAGCTGCTGAGAGGTAGTGAATAACATAGCGGTTTAGTAAGGTAGACATATAAAGTACAAGTTTTGCAAAAGATCAGAGAGAGAAACAAAGACTGAATATAGCACAAAACTATGTTGGCTGATCAGGGCTGGGATTTCTGGTGGCAGACGTGGAAACATGGAGGCAGTAAGGTGATTAAACTTGAAGTCCTGAACTTCAGTTAAACTTTTTGTTAGTGTATAAATTCTTTGAATCAGGAACATGATTAGCAAGATTATCACAATACAGGCTTAGAGAAAAAAATCAAATAACAGTTTATTTAGTATATAAATTCCATATATGCATCATTTTAGAATGTCTTGTGAAATTCTAAATTGGTATTAGTGTGGTATTAAAACAAACTTTAAAGAAAGGACTGGTTCTCCATTGGGAGGAGTATTCCAATAAAATATAAAGTTAAGATTTATGAACTTCAGCATTTCTTGTAAAAATAATCATATAACCAGTCTCCATCTCACTTCTTGGTTTCTTGTATTGGGAAGTGAGACACTAGCCATGGCAGGATCATCAGACTCTTATCTCTGCACTTAACGAATCATGATTTTTATTTTTTTTCCAAAGCTGGAGCAATCAGAATACCAATGAGCCTTTCTGACCCTTAGTAGTGCATTCACTTAGTGCAATATAACTTAGATGACTTGTGAAATAATATAGACCCTGAAGCCCTCTAGAGGAAATACTAATTTTTCATCCTGCCCCTGAAAATGACTAAAGTAAGTCAAGGACACTCAGTTTTTGTAAATAGTTTTTAACACGATTGCAGGTACCTGGTTTGGGTTTTTTTTAAAGTTAAGGTTTGCAAATTGATCACAGTGAGCGAATAGCATTGTTAGATGTGCCTTAAAGGGCATCATAAATTGAATTTTCCCAATCCTATTTATGCATTTTTAGGGGAAAGAAACACTGTGAATAGTACTGTCAATTAATCTACATTATCAAGTTACTTAAACTACATTTGAGAATGTAACTTGTTGTCTAACAAAAGGATAGTAAAGGAAAAATCTAAATTCAATCTTAAGCAGCTACAGTGTTTGAGATCAAAATGACGCTTTTTTGTTTCTGAAACTCTTTAAATTCTTATTTACAGAGACCATGAACTAGGGAGGGATATGATGACAGAGATGCCTTATCTAAAGTAGATCTCTTTGATTCTTGCTTTTAAATGCTTTAATATACCTTATATGTAAAATACATAATAATTTTCAATTTGAAAATGCATGTAATTATTTTAATAATTTGTGCTTGCTTCAGGGGAATAATGCACTTAGCTTTTAAAAGTTAAATGCTAAAAATTAAGATGTGGGTGTTTTCCTAAAATAGTGCAATATGAATAATGCAACCTGAAATAATTTCACACAACTGAATCCATTTCCATATTTTTTTCGTGGACTTGTTTTGCTTTTTGGACTGAGGTTCAAAAAGCCTGGACTTAAAGTTCAGCTTCTAAGAATTGTTTCTGCTGGTGTTGGGGTTTTTTGGGGAGGGGGGGTTTGTGTGTGTTTGGGGGTGTGTCTTGAATCCATACTGAGCCAGAGCTGTGTGTCATCTGGAAAAGCATCCAACTGCAGCACAACAGTAGCTAAAACTACTAATCAAATCCTCTTAAGGCATAAAAATGCATCTGTGCTTCTGGCTAAAATGAAGATGCAACTTGCTACCCTTTACCTGTACAATCCTCTTAACACAGGTGTACTGGGCTTCCATTTCCAGATAGTGAAGAAGCAAATTGTAACTCGAGCTTTGCTAAATCGTCTTAGTGATGAAGCAGCCTGAAATTTTGCTGTGGTCTGTAGAACTAACAACCAAGTTACATTTGCTCTTTGCCTACTCTTTTGATTGAATATGCCACGGGCCAGTTGTGTAACGAATTCCTCCAAGTAGCCCTGCTCATCCAGCACTTTTCTGAGTCTGCAACACCTCTGTATAGCCTGTTTGTAAGCACTTAATCATTAGTCGTGGGCTGAAACACTTTGTTATAAATGGCAACATTTCCTTTATAAATTAGGTATTGTAACACTCACATAAAAGCTTTTCAAGTTTTCTTTTTGCTTTTACCAATATATAAAAGTTGGAAAGAGGAAAATCTCTTGGATCCAGGATGCACTGGGCTTTTTCCCTATTGCCTGAGAGATCGGAGCTGCCAAATTTACCTAATAATTTACCGAGTGATATCACAGGAAAAAACAATTGCAGTGACAGGTGACACAATGCATTTTCACTGAGAATTAGTCATATCCTAAGAAATGAAGTTGTCTTTGCTTCATGTCGTATTTCTAGAAGTTCAGAAAAATGGCAATTTAGAAAAAGCTAATCACATAATTATTTAAAGACAAAATATTTTCTAAATGTGAAAGTCACATCTAGTTCACTCTTCTGACCTCTTTGGATTATCTCGGCCTTAATTACCTGCTTTTTTCTTACCACAGCTCTTTTATTTTATACAGACACCTGTAGTTCTTTATTTTTATACTCGCTTTCCCTGGTAACATATTGTTTGTGTTATCTTTGCAAAACTTGGTCCTGTCTGAGGTTCCCAGCCATGTTATCTCAGGGTTATGCTCAAAGACCAGAAGACAACATCTGAAGCGTGTCTGTCTGTCACAGCCTCCTGCCTGTGACTGTGGTATCAGGTGTAGTAGGAAAGTGCGGCAACAGGAGCAAACCACTTCCTAAGTGCGACTTAAGGAGCTGACTGAGCTCTAATGTCCTTCCATGTTTAGTTTTCTAGCATATATGAAAAAATAAAACAGAGTAAAAAAAGAAAAGTCTCTTCTGGTTCGAGACTTTACTGGGAATGGCCGCTAGAGTAGTGCAGCAGCCTGCTCCCTGAGAAGCCATGAGGAATGTCCCCAGACATGTTATTTCATATTGTGCTACTTTTGCTGACATAGGATTAATTTATCCTGCTCAGTTAATACAGTGCATAGCTCTGGGCTGTTGGGTCTGTATTGTTAGTGAGTTAATACATTTACCTTTTCACCAGCAGCTCTATTTAGAGATTTTATGGACAGCTCTTATTACTAGCACATTACCGTTATGCATCTCCTGCTCCTTGCCTGATGTCTTCAGAAAAAAGCTACAAGTGTTTACTTCTGAAGAACAGAAAAATAACTAGGAATGGTCTGAGAACTATGTTTTAGTTCTCCCATGTTATCCTTTCTATCCTTAGATGGAAACTGCGCGGTACTTCCAGTCTGAGGCTTCCTTGTCAGAGACTTAAATCTCAGGCACTAGTCCTGACTTATGACCCTTTTTTGCATGCTGCCATGTGAAAGATTTAATCATCTCAAGCGTATTAAAAAGTAATATTTCAAACATCAGTGTGTGATATCCTATGGTTTTGAAATGTTTTGTAATCACTTCATTTTACTTTTCTATACTGAACTACCAATAACTTTATTATTTTGCTGGGTGGATTAATTTTTTTATATATTGAGCTGTAATCATATTTTATTCATGGACTTTTGGCTGTATATTTCTTTAGATATGATAAATTTTTTGCCAGTTTCATGTTACTTCATAGAAGTATTTAATTTTGGATAAGCTATGGCCAGATCAAATAGCAAAACATGTAGAATTCAGAATTAAAACACAAAATAATACTGATTTAAGACGTAGTAATATTTTTCATCATGTAGTTGAAGCCAGAGTCTTAATCTATCTTACTCTGATACTGTATGAAAAGTGGTAGAGAACAAAAATGTCTAGCACTCATTCTGTTTAATAACAACTATAATAAATATGTCTGGCATCATCACTAACATAAATGCGTAGAATAAAAATGGGTTAACATAAGGAAAGAGAAAAGCTTCTTTCTTCAGTAGGATTTACTGTTTGATTTCTCTTCCTTTTGTGATTTCTTCCCATTTGCCTAGTTTTGCTTGTTTCACACAGTTTGTATTGATAAAAATAAGAATTCTTAGTATGGGAATTTCCTGACAATTAACCGTCGACAGTTCCTGACAACTACTTCACTTCTGAGCTAATCACAGATTGCTAGAGCTGATTCCTCCAAACTGCTTAAGTAAAGACCCTAATTTAAGATCATCCAGATTTGTAGAGCCAACAGGACAACATGAACAGGAGTTGTGGTGCTGTGCATGATGTCCTCAGTGTTTCCTTGAAATCAAAGGAACAGGGGAGGTGTGTGTGAAACCCCAGATCAACTGATCCACAGGATTTTCCAAGTCATCAACCAACAGATGCTACCCCCAAAGTTTCTGAAGATCGCTGAAAAGAAAAAGCTAGGATTTGATTTTTTACTTTTTGCAGCAATCTGAAAGCAGATTCCCAGTGATTTTTGGCAACTGTGTGGGCAATTGTCAAGCCTACCTTCTACTTCTAGGATTTGTATCTTGTAGGCGTTTAAACTATTACTTGTCAATTAGGTCCTACACTCATTGTTGCTGAAGAAATTGTGTTGAGCAGAACTCTCACTTGTTTGGGCTTTTACTATAAATGTCTGCACTGGATTTGGCTGTTCTTTTGACAGCTAGGATTTTTAGTAAAATATGTCAGTGAAGTCAGGACAAAAATTAATATATTTTGGCCCTGAAACATCTGTAGCACTTCTTGTTTGATTCTTCTATGTCAGCTCTCTTATCACCACTCAGCTTTGCAAGCATTAGCACTTGCTGACAGAGAGTGTGTTCTGGGGAGTCTGGCTGTCCTGTTACAGGTTTACCTTGTTGATAACATTTTGCAGCTGTATGTATACCTCTGAAAGTTTCAGTTTCTTTATATGTGTTTTGGCTGGGAAGTCGCTGTTCTGAAGCATTTGTGATGTCTGGATAGTTTTGAATGTGATCGTGAACAGAATTTAATGTAGAGCCCTATTGCAAGCTCATCAGAGATACTTTTAGGGTAGGATTCATTTCACCTAAATTTAAATGTCTGCCTTACGATTATATGAATTTTGTCTGATGAGTTACTTTTTCTCTCTATTGATTAGCTCAGACAGACTTGTTATCTCTCTTCAGTATTTTTTTTTCTTTGCATTTAAGACGGGGACAAGTGGGGCATATCACTCCTACAAAAATGTGTTTGGCGTGATAGTTTTGTTTGGTTTTGTATGATATCAAACTATATCAAACTATAGCTTTTTGAAGGTCAATCTGTGATTAAGACTTTCCTGTGGGGAGTCCGAGGCAGATAAATCCTTGGAAGCTGGAGGAAGGAGCTTTCGGTTATATTTATTTGTTCTAGTACTTTTGCTTTTAAGATCAGTCCTTGTATACAAGAACATAGTTAATGCTTTTTCTTCCTTATTAGAATTTCCGCCTTTCTAAAATAGAGATAACAGGGGTCTGAAATAAACTCATCTCGATGTGGTTTGGCTCTAGTGAAGGAAAATGATACTTGATTTACTAATATTTTTCTTTCCACCTAAGAATGGTTCCTCTTTGGTGGTTGTGGTTTGGTTTGTCTCTTTTGTTTTTGTTATGTTGTGGTTTTTCCCCCATCATCTTTGGCAGCAGGTTGATGGTTACTGCAAAAACACTATCTTGGAAATGGAGAACTGGAACAGGCACTCTGAATCACCTACACCACTGCCCTCCAACCTGGGGAGATGAGAAGACAACCTTTGGCACTTTTTGCAAAAAGGAGGAATACAAAACCCGATCACATCAATTCTCCACTTCTAAGCAACACTACCCCTTATATGTGCAGGGTAGATGTTACTTCTTCTGTTATTACTGATCCTAGAGATGTTCAGTCATGACCAGAATTGTTCTGATACAGACGTATTTGCTCTTTCATGACTGGGTAAAGAGATTTGAGAATTTGATTATGCTGGTTCTGCATTTTCTTTGAGTATAAATCAAGAAGATTCTTCTAAATATGAATCTATTTCTGGCCTTGTGAATTGTATTTTATACTGTCATTTTAGCTAATCCTAAATGTTTTTTAAAATCTCGATAGGTATTTCAGGATGTCTGGAACAATGGCTGGGATGGCAATCCTAAATTTGCCACCTCAGCAAATAAAAGAGAAAACCAAGTAAAGAATTATTAAATGTGGCTTTCTTATGGTGTAGCTTGAAAAGTACATATGTTGGCAGTGGTGCCAGCTTAAGCACCTGCTTTTTATCCACTGGTGTATTCCACCTCATTTGTGCCAGTTAAAAATAGCTGGTTACAAGAAGGAGTGGAGTTAAGACAGAGCAGTCTCTGACCCAATTCACTACATAGCTGCACACGGTCGTACGAAGCGCGAGGAGCAGGATGTACAAGGGTACCTCTCTAAGTTGGAACCAGTGCTTCTGCCAGAACAGATTCTCATCAAACTCTGTCTTGAAGAAGGAAAGCAATGTGTTACATGAGTCCAGCGCAGGAAATAGATAGAAGCACTTGTCTTGCATTTGGCCAAAGCTTTTCTCTTTTAAAGTAAATGTAACAAGGCAGATTCAGTGTCCAACTGTTGTCAGCTTAGTCACACTGGAATGTGGAAGCATATAATCAAATAAATGGGAGGTATGAAAGCGCTGGCTCTTAGAGGCTTGCTAGCACTTCCAGGTCATTCTTCAGCCATGCTGCTTCAAAAATGAATGGGGGCTGTTGTTATATCTTTATTGCAGAGAACATTAATGAGGCTAAGGAAAGACTTAAATTTTTATCACCAGAGAGCTAATAAAGACACTTTTGTGTTTTATCACTTTTATGGGAAATTCATCAGTAACAGCACCAGTGACATATCTTGAGGTTAAGATTGTTGTGAAATGTGACAGCAAGGAGCATGCTCTTTTGCCTGAAAATGTGATACGTTCTCAGAGTGTGATGCTTTTCTTCCAGAAACATCTTTAAGGTCAGGTGTAGTTCCAGGAAGCTTCTAGAAAGTGCTGTTTATTACTTCCTTGATAATACCACAGCTCAACAACCCCTGTCAGTTTGTGAGGAAAAAGTTAGAATGTCTTCACTTCCTATTAGTCATGGGTAATGAAGGCAGAACTATATGAAGTCATTTACTTCATATATACGAATGTCAATTTAAAGGTGATGGCATATCACTACATCAAATCTTATAGGTGCAGCAGTTTCTTCATTTGTTATTAATATTACTTGACACATCCCCTTACAAAACCTTCTCAGATGCTCTGAACTCCTGAAATATTAATAACTTCAGCACAGCTTTTGTCTTGATAATATAGTTATCTTTGAAAAATGCTGCCAAAAAGAGCTTGTAGTTATAGATACTGAGCTTATGGGAAAGCCCATGGTTTGGCCATGCTAAATAAATAAAGTTATGGTGATGGTGTAGTATTCCCATTGATTTTTGCATATGGGATAGAATTTGGGAGGATGGTTTGTGTCTCAGACGTGTACTCTTGGCGAAGTGGCTGTGATGTTTGCCCTTATTCATAGAGGAGGACACTTTAGGGCAGGGGGGAAGGGTATTCATATGCTTAGGAGCTTGCTATGGATTTTTACATTTCTTGAGGATTATGTCCCTTTTACAAAAGGTTCTTGCAGCTGAGGAGATCTGTCATTGCAAGTGAAGCTCTGACCTGTTTTGGAGAAAGAAGAGGAACAGAGGTCAGAAGCTTCCATCTCCCTCCAGCTCGTGCTCTCATAAGACTGCCTCCCTGCTGGCACAGAGGAGACAAAGCTGCCTAATCCATGCGTAGAAAAATACAAGAATAGGGACAATGTGGCAGGAGAAAAAATGTGATACCTGGAAATGGAAGCTGGCAATAAATGGAGTGGAAGATAAGCAGGATTTTGCTGGGGTGGGGTGGGGAGAGGATTTTGTGATAAGAATTAGGAGGGTGAGAAGATACTTGTAACTGGGACTATTGGCTGTCGTGTGGGATATAGCTGAAGGATGAGGACTGGTGAGGCTGAGGAGAAGGGAGCCCTCAATGAAAGGCCAAGAGTGGGAGAGCTGGTCTGGCTGGACAGGAGCCCAGCAGTGCTGGCTGGATGCTGGTGCTTGAGCATGTCTGCAGATGTGGAGCCTGGCTCTGCCGGGAGAGGGGAATAGGAGCAAGAGAAGTAGCTTATGGACCTGCACAGTCTTAGCCAGAGGTCTGAGACAAGTGGAAGAGTTTACATCCAGTAAAGTTCAATCCACTTTGAAGCCTGGAATGGAAGTCAACATTTTTGGTGTCAGTTGGTGTCTGGGAAACACTCATTCAAAGTGCTCATCCTGCTCTAGTTCCTGTTCATGCAGATGATGGATCTGTAAATTCAAGTTGCAAAAGTCTGCCTGTATTTGCATCTAAAACACCCATCTGTATCTGTGTGAATATTATAGTGACGCAGAGGAAACTCATCTGGGAAGCAACATTTAAACACATTATACTTGCACAGTCAAGCATTTAAAGGTCAGATAATGCTAGAATTGAGGGATTTTTTTTCACAATAATTTTAATTCTTTCCTTTTTTGTGTTTTTGTGCATTCATGCTGACTTTCAATTTCCTAATGTAGTTTTTGTATGAAATTTTGTCATCTAACTGCTATATTGCTATAGATCAGGTTTGTAGCAAGTAGGCTTAAAGATGCAAAATGCTGCATGATACTCTAGTTTTTAGATAGACTCTAAACTTTAGGAAAGTTTAGGTCTGAAACACTCCAAGCTTGGTGTTTTTAGAGTGTTTTCAGACACTTTCCTGTTGTACATTATGAATTGGGGGGGGAGGGGTATGAAGATCCTTTTTTCCAGGCACTCTAAACAGGTTGGGTTTTTTTCCTCCCAAAAGGGCTTTAGAACAAATAGCTGATATCTGAGAGTCTGCTTAGTGTGAATGTGGTCCTGAGGATTATGCCTTTTCTTTATTTGGACTGAATAATTCTTAAAAATCTTTTAAGGTCATTGACAAAAAATACCCACCTGATGATTTTCATTGTTACAAGTTATATAAGAATTGGAAAAGATCTGCTGTGCCTAAGCCCAATGTCATAAATCAAAGGGGGTTTTGATCGAGAATACCCATAAATTGATGTGTGTATTCAATAAAATTGCATTTACGAAAAGGCATGCATTCTCCACCTACTTCTCTCTGTTAGCCAACCAGTCAATTTCTTCCAGATCTTTTTAGCTAGCTGCTGGATATTTATATAGAAAATACCACTTGGTTTAAAAAAACAAACAAACAAAAAAACACAACCCAACTTTTTCACTTTCTGTAACTACTACTTGGACCAAGCCTGTAGATGCTGTTAAACACTTAAGTAGATCTGCATATGTAAACTTAAGGTTGTGACAGGAGAAGTTTTTGCTGCCTTCCCCAATTAATTAGATAATTTCTAGCACAGAAATGAGTTTCCTTTTTTTAATAGCAAATAACTAATTTTCTGGGCTTGCAAGTTGCTTTGCCTGGGAGGAGAAGCCATTGGTGGAATCAGGAGAGGTGTCTCAGGTGCAGTCCTGTTTATTTGGAAGGTCATGTGCAAGGTCACTTGCAAAAACCAGCAGGAATCAAACAATATGTTTCTTTTCTTAAGGTTCCAAACCTACTTCAGCAGTCTTCCTCTCTATGTCTTTTCTCAAAGCGCACACAGTTTCTGGTTGTCTTTTACCTTTTCTGTTTCCTTCTTTGCAGTGTGTTTTTGTCTTTTTTTTTTTAATCCTTGTCACCCAGAAGCAGTTCAGTACAATCAGTTTTCTTTTGAGTTATTAGATGACCCTGGTGGCTTGCCACTGGGCTCATGCTCCTGAGATGCGTGTGCTGGTGCAGGCCTGTTCCTGTTGTGCACAGTGGTCATGTTATACAAGATGTCTGCCCTCACAAACAAACCCAGTCACCATTTGCATTTATCTTCACTGAAGGACACAGCAGCTTTAGTGGATTTCCTCCAACATCTAGCACAACATTTGAAAATTGATTTTGTCCCTGTTTCACTTTGATTTATTGATTTTTTTTTTCACAAGTCACCATTCTGCAACAACAGAGATGATTGTTGTATAGCTTTTATTAGTCAAATGAGTTACATTAATAGGAATATTAATTTGCTCTTGGCAGACCAAAGTGTGATCCTTTGGAACAAACTGAGATCATTCCGTTGACTTTCAGGTTTTGTCCTTTAGACCCAGATTCCACAGATACTTGTATCTATACCTCAAATTTGCTGTTTTATATAAGCCTTTGTGCAACTGTGATTTTAGTATTCTGGTATGTGCCTTTTATTTTAAAAAATTATTTTAATTAGGAAAAATGTTAACTACTTTCTCAGACCCTTAATCAAAGTGGTTTTGACTTCTTTGCCAAACTGGCTGTAAGTGGACTTTAAGACTTCTGTGCATCAGTGCTAAACTGCAGAAGACAGTGGTAAATGTGTTTCCACTGAGCTGTTTTCCTTTTTCATCCTAGACCCTAAAAGCAGAATGAGCAACATTGCATTTTTATAACCAAGCGTATCATTTTGTATACCCTCTTCTGTCAGAAGAATGACCTTGTGAGAGCAGTCATGTTTGTGACAAGCTGAACTGGCAAGGACCTTTCCTGTCTGCCCTCCCCGTAACCCCTCCATTTCACAGCCACTGTTGTGGTGTTCTAGCCAGCTGCCGTACATTTTCCTCTGGGAATAATGATGTAGTATGAACAAAACCATCATTTGGTCAGGAATTTTTAGGATAGATTACAAAACCAGTGGAGTTGAGAGTAAGTAACAAAAATCCATTAAAATAGATGAAAAAGGAGAACAGAATAAATGTTATTTATGGAGAGATTTATGAAAAATTGGAAATGATAGACTTTTTAACTTGGAAATTACTTTTGTGATGGATCACACTCGACAAAGTTGTCATCACCACGTTTCTCCCTTGTGAGAGCTGCCCTGTCTGCATAACTTAACTTCCTGCATAGAGGGCAACGACCTGTGCTTGTCCTTCACTTAGTTTTATAGTAATTTTTTTCAATATCCCCATCTACTGCTGGAGAGAAAGGGACAGATCTTTACGTAACATGGCAACTATGTTTGTGCTTTTAATGTAAAACAAACCTGATATTTGCTGACATCAGTGGAAAGATTCATTTTTGTCTCAGTGGCTCTTATTGCCCACAATCTGTGGCATCTCTTAAAATGTTGGCTCTGAGTTAATACTTACATCTGATTTGAGCTAGCTCTACCGAGAATTTTTTATAACATATTGGTTTGCTTTGTTGTTCTAATGATCCTTTTTTCTCAATTATGCAGTTCAGAAAATAAACATTTTAAAGCTAACTGGCTCTTCTTTTCCTACCGTTTCTCCCTACCTTTTCCACCTCCTGTCTTTTTCATGTTTCCTTGATTTAGGCAATTTGCTACATGCCTTATTTGCAAAATCATAGTTTGCAGTAAATGTATCAGAGATGCTTGTTTCCCTCTACTCTTTGAATACAGAGATAAAGTTTTCCTCGTCCACATGGATGGAATAAAGTTTCTTTTACTTAAAAATGGAAAGAAACAATACAGCAGATTTCTCATCATGGATGTTGAGTCTCAGCTTTAAAATAAAGCATACATGTTTAAACCCTTTTCCTTGAAGTAATTTATTGCACTATGAAGGATATATCGGTTAGTTACAAACTCTACCCAAAAAAAGTAAGAATGTGCAGAAACAGAGCTGCAAGCCTGTGTTTCCTGCCTGATGCTGATGCTGTGTAACTTGCGAGTAGTGGTTTAATTTTATTTACTTACATATAAAACAGGGTTAATGCCCCTTACTTTGTAGCTATGAACCTTAACTAATTTAAGTCTTATCTGTAAACAGAAATTATATTGAGAAAATTGCATGAAGAGCACTAATAAGGCCTAAGTGGCTTGAGGAAATAAATATTCAATTTGGCTTTGGTGAGTCAAAATGATCTCATTCTGTATTCTTTCTAATTGCATCTTTGATATTTTCATGCTAAAAACAATTATAGCCACGATAATAAAGAACGAAACTACTGACAGCTAAATTCTTGCTTTGTAACACCTCACACTTATCAACAGAAACTTTTACATTGCAAGAAAAGGAACAATGGAATACAGTATCTAGCTCCTAGATAGACAAAAGCGGAGAGCAATGGACAAATATTTCTTTTTTGTGTGTGTATTTATTAGATGCTGTCATGCTCTGAGACAGCCTGGTCCTTTAATGATATATTTCTGTATTCTGTTGTCAACTGCCATACTCTTTGCACCATTAAGTAAACGCCTTCTAAAGATGCCCTGGGGAGCCATTACAGAGCAGTATGAATATTACAAATTTCATATTTTGCTCTTCTGTCATATATTCTCTCTGGCACAAAGGCACATTTAATACAACTGGCTACGCAGTTTTCATAGGCTGTCATGTTCATTTGGTATTTTCTAAATCTTTCTAAATACCACAAATGCTTATTTGTGGCCACTGATACCAAATTTTTAAATTAATTTGCTTCACTTTTGTTCAAAATTATTTAATTTCTGGTATCAGTTTCAGTGACTTTTTCTGGTGAGTTTAAGCAAATATTCACTAAAAGCAAATCTGGAAGGCATGGGGTTTGGAATTTGCTCTGAAATTTTTTCGAAGAATTGTTCTTGAGCAAGCAGGGAACAGAAACATGTAACAGCTCTAAATTTCAAATGTTAAATAATAAATGCAGAACTTGCAGTGACCAGTTTTCAACTATTCCAGACTGAAATATACTTACATAAAATCATTCATTCAATCATTTAAAATCATGAACAGATGCAGAGAAAGTCTCCTGTTTGCAGACTGTTCCAGAACAGAGAAAAGGCTTAGATATTAGTCAAAAACAGACTGCTGATCTGAGTTTAAAAGCCAACCAACCAAACAAAAAACAAACTACCTCATACTTATGAATAACAGCATAAAATCTGACACTTTATATCTCCAATCTAGTTTTGTATGAGATATGTGTATAAGTGACTATAAAGCTGTGCATGTTGCTTGGTAAATGATAAATGAGCACTGTAACTTAGGACTATCAGTTTACAGAGTAAATAATTGAATCATTTTGAAAGATAACTTGAAGAAAACTGCAATATATCCTCTTGTATTTACGGAACAGAAGACAAATACATTGTTTTGTTTTATTCAATTCTTGTGTCGTCACAGTCCTTGTGTCTCAACTGCATTATGTTGTCGTAATTGAGACTTCATGTGGTAATATTCAGCATGCCAAATATAAGGTGTCAGATCTCTCTTTCTCTGATACTCTGTTTAAAAACCTGAGAATAGAAAAACATAGACAATATCAACTATTTTTGTTTACAGGTTAGTTTTAAATTTCGTATTTTCTGACTTCAGTTTCCACAAGCTTTCACTTCCCCGGCAGGTGGTTTGGTTATCCTGACCAAGTCCTTCTGTAACTTTTAGAAATGCCTCCCTGCAGGCTAACTAATCCCAGCAATCAGTCAGGCTGGGGTATTGCGTGTTAGTTATGTGTTCAGCTAATATTTTCTATTACAATGAAATAGACCAATTTTGTTAGATTGAGTAAATCATGTAATGTTATCTAAGAAGGTATGCTTATCAATGGAGTAATAGACAGTAATATAGTTTTCTAAGATGTTTTTGGTGAACTTTCTTCATCCTCTTGTTTAACTCATTTAGCATTCCTATACTACTTTAGAGCAATATATTTCTGTTCATCATTGCCAAACTGTGTCATCTGGTTACTTAAAAGGACCTTTGTGGTTCAAAAAAATGTTAAAATAACTACAAACTTCTCTTTAAAAAGATACTAAGGTACATGATAGAATTTTCTGTTTCCTTACATTAATAATCCAGGAAATGAAGACAACATTAACTTCTGTTTTATTTCTCTTTACATTGTATATGTGAGAACTTTTAAACAGACAAATGAGAACAATATTGTTCATATGTCTATTGTTTTCCTTTTCTTTATATATATGGAGTGTTCTTAGGGCTTGCATACACATTTTTCTCTTTTATTTAACCATATTGGTAAATTCATGTATATTTAATAGAAGAATGCAGAAATTATGATATTTCAAAGCTTTATCTTCCTTAAATGCTCAAGTTGGTTATTTCTGTGGTTTCTGGATATCTGTACTTCTTATGGATCTTGGGTTTACTTGCTTCACTGCAGGACAAATAATTGAGAATCCAAGTGTTCTACTTACTCTACTTAGCAGATGAAATTATTGAAGCTGAATTTTTGTTAGTCTTCAGAATATCATATGCATAACAGGTTTTCATTGATTCTAGTACAATTCTAGGTAGAGTCCTGAGGGAATTCTGCATAACCTCACATAGTTTTCAGTGGTAGAGAGTCTTGTGTTCAACTAATTGTCCTAACTGTAAACTTAAAGCATGTGTGGTTCTGAAACAGGTTTGGAGAAATGAAAAATACTTCCACTTATGTTATTAATCAGTCCCTTCTCTCGCCTGAGAAATAGAAAAATGTGGCAGCTACCAAATCTGTTAATCTTACCATATCAAGTTTCAGGGCAAAATGTAATGATTCTTTGTGCATGGGCAAAACTGTATTATTAATCAAATGTTTTGTAACAAAACTATTTGTATGTTAAAGAATTTCAGAAAGTTGGATAGTTTGATTTTGGGGAAAAAAAATGGCACTAGGTGTAGCAGTTAGTGTAGGTGGTTACTGAGCCTGAAAAATCTTCCCAATCAGTGATAGCCCACACTGTATGACTTTGAAGAGTCCTAGAAGAGGAATACCAGTAAGATTATGCTCCAAATCACAAGCTAAACTTATATTTAGAAGGTTTTCTGAAATGTCACTCTCTGTGCTTCTTTGTCTTTCCCCTGTCTCCCTAATAACTACTATAAAGATTTAAAATTAGTATTAAAATATTTAGGAATTTTGAAAATAACATCAGTGATATAGACTTTTCTCTTTAGTAATATGTGCTATACTATGTAAGTTAAATCACAATTTTTTTGCAAGTTTCCCATAATAGATCCAAACTAGGAATTGTACTTGTATTCCTGAGAAATTTCTGTATTTGTTAATTTCAGAATTATGATTGTTTGTTTCTGTTCTCTGAATTTGTGTTCTTGGCTTTTTTTTTTAAATAGGCCTTGATGATTGCCTCCAACAATACATAAAAAATTTTGAAAGAGAAAAGATCAATGGTGAGCAGCTGCTGCACATCACTCATCAAGAGCTTGAGGAATTGGGAGTCACTCGCATTGGCCACCAAGAACTGATACTGGAAGCAGTTGATCTGCTATGTGCATTGGTAAGTGATTTCTTGTGTCATTCGTCTTAATAATCTGGGTTTATAAATTTCCAAACCAAAACTAAAATACTGTAGACTGCATTCTACAGCTATATGCTTGTACAGGTCCAGTGGCTTTGCTTCATTAAAGGACAGACACGTACAGGCTTCTTTCAGCTGTAAAGAAACCGTATATATCTATTTTATGATTATGTATGATGGTCTTTTATTGCTCTTCCTCTAACTGTCTTGGTCTTGCATTCAAATGCTGTTGACTATCACTACTGCCATCCATATGGTTCTGTAATTATATGCCATATGCCCTCGTATTTCACTGACATTTTGCCACACTATACTAAACCAAGTAGACCTGAGTGTTTTAACCATGCCAGCATTCAAAAGGATGGTACTAAGGAGCCAGAAGGTAATGCTAATTAGACTGGAAGATTGTTTCAAATGAGCTTTAAGACAGGATTGGAATGATAAAATCGACTTTATCTAAAGCACAGCCGTGTGTCAATTTAAATTTGTGTTTGTTTTCTTTTGTGGGGTTTTTTTTGTGGGTTTGTTTGGGGGTTTTTTTGGTTTGTTTTGGGTTTTTTTTTTAGCAACCTGAAAGCATCCAAACTTGGAAGAAACTGCTTTTTCATATAACAGGTTATTAATCCAGTTAGCGTCTTAACGAAGTATTTGACATCAGAAAAATCTTTTTCTTCTCCTCTTATTTAATTCCTACCAGCTAATAAAATGAATGCAACATTTTGACTGAATTCTAAAGAAAAAAATGTAGGTGAAATGATATTGACAATACAAAAAAGTAAAATAGTAAAATCACATAGGTAAATTACATATGATAGTCTCAGTATTGTACTACTTTATCAGGAGTTCTGCTTTTGTAGAAACCAGGTTATCCTGTGGGATTTTGATAAGATAAATTGTCTCCAACAGGGAAACTGGTACTTAGCAGTAAAATAGAAAACAAGTGGAAAAAAGGCACTTGATCTAAGAAAAAAGCAGTATGAAGTGCCTTTTATTATGCATATGTTTCTTGCAAGTACCTCTAATTACAAAATATACTTAATGTAGCTTGAGATCTACTCTTACAAATGAAATAACACATATGTCACATCAGAGAAATACTTTTTGGCCTTGATGCAGCCATACCTGTAAACTGGTGCATACTGCATATCACAACAAATGTTTGTGTTTTGGAAACATTTAAATCGAACTCAAGAGTTTTTCCTCTGAAACATTGTTTTCCACACAAAAAGAACCAAAATACCCCACAAAGCTACATTATGTTATCTAAAGGACAATGCAGTGCTATGCCCTGACACCAGTCAGAAATAGCAGACCCAAGAAGTTTCCTCTGGAAAAAGAACGCCCTTCAGTCGGGTGTGCCCATTCGGAGGACCCTTGCTGATTTTTTTATTATTATTTTTTTCTTTTTTAAACAAAGAAACTGTACCTCTTAACTTCTGGCCCTGCTGCTAGTCAATAGCGCAGCTCTTCTCTTACTGTGCCGTCTCATGACCTTATTTTTTCTTTTAAAGCAGGATGGGGATTTTCCAGCTCCTGGTATCATTTATTTAGCCTCCTGCCTTTAAGCCCTTAACCCTCCTTTCTCACTCTGTCTCTAAAATGCCTGCTTTCCCCCCCACCCCGCTTCTAAATTTTTATCTTTCAGCCCATTCCTTGTGCTTTCTGCTCAGTGAGGCTGCTGCCTGCAGCTCTGCTCTTCAGGCTATTCTCTTGCTTCTGACATTTCTGCCTTGCTGCTATGCACAACACATTTTTCAATTCTTGCAGTTTCTTACTGAGCCAGAATCACAAGTAAAAGTTTTACAAGACTATAATATCTATTTTTAATCTGTGATAATTTATAAGAATTTTAATCTATGTAACCAAAAAGCAACAGTAAGAATTTCTCTTAATTCCTTTAAATAATGACAATAATTGCATGGTAGGCAATCCAATGCTGCCTTTATTAACAGCTGAATTACACTTCTAAAACATTACAATTGTATTCTTCTGTGCTAAATCTTGAAACATTAATAAATTATTGCACTAAAGTCTGACTGCAGGTTAAGCGATCAGTGAAAATTGTGAATTGGAATTCATCCCTGTAATGGATTTTTAGACTAGGTAGTCTAAAAAAACAGAGGAAAGACCTTATTTTAAAAGTAATTAAAAAGGGGGGGGATATAAGGGTATCTGCGTTTTGTTTATGCCACTAAACAGGAACTAACATACAAGAAATGATTTGAATCAGAATGTCTTAAGGAGCATGTCATTTTACCCCTGATTTCCTGAGTTACATTAAAACAAACTTAATACAGTTTACAGGCAGCTAGAATACAGCCCCAGTCAGTAAGATGTCTATACATTATTGCATTGTGTGTGTGTTTGCATATATGGACAGGGTGCATAGACTACAAAGTAAGTATATTTGCAGATTCATATAGACATATACTTTAAAAAATTTTTTTCAAAGCTTGTTATGAAAATAATTGAGGGGAAAAATCAATTCAAACTATCTGGTCTAAAATTCCACATGTGTAGGGTGGTAACAGCAGGAGCAATAGTTTGTTCCTCTCTCTCTGTCCTTCCATTTGCCCCATTCAGCATGGCATCTGTTCCCAGTCCCATGCTGGCAGAGCATCCACAGTGCTATGCACACTGTGTTTTCTTCCAATCTGGATCACAGAGAGCTGCATTCCAGTCTATATCAATATATGTCCGTACTGCTTTGTACTCTGCATATCATCCACTCACTGGGCCATGTCAATGAGCATTCATTTTTTTCTATTTTTTTTCCATACATGGATTTCATAATTGATTTCTGTTTGGCAATTTGCAGTGTCCAACTTACACGACCTACTTCTTCCAGGCAGTATTAGCAGGGCGTTCCACTCCATCTTAGCTAGATGGATTGTATAACACTTTAAACAGAAGCATCTCCAATGTACTGTAGAAATCTCTCAGGTAAGCTTAGGCTCAGTGATGCATCAGGAATTCAGCTGCACGTTGGTCATGAGTTTAGCCACAGAGCAGCTATGTTGCTTCAGGAAACTGAGAGAAATTTGACTGTCTTAGCTCAAGCACTCGGAACACACTGAAGGTGCATGTTGCGATGCTGTATTTTCCATATGTGCTCCCTCAGGGCCTGGCCATCACCCCACTGGCTTTTGGTGGGGTGGAGAGTAGTTGTTTGGGGTTACACATCAAAGAGCAACGTCTCTGCTTCTGTCAGTGATGCAAACCATTACCCAGCATATACATAACTAAATGCTGATCCATAATGAGGGTTCTAAGTGCAAGAGAAAACAAAAAATCCTCCTTTGAGACACCTCCTGTGGTATTTTCTTCCCTGTCCTAAGCCACCTATTAACTAGACTCTCAAATGCAAATTGTCAAAGGCAGGGAAGGTTTAGCTGTGGAATCTACTACACATTTGCCCTCAATATGATTTTATATCCATTTTTCACAAATAAACATGAAAAAATTATAAATTAATATTATGTCTTGGTTAATTGATTCAAACTGTCATATTTCTGAATAAAATCAGAAGAGATGTTGCTAACATGTACAATCAGAGATCATAATTTTTGTTTTGAAAGAAAGGTGAATTCAGAGCTTGCTTTAGCTAGACCTTACATAATAGAATCCTATCTAGAAAAGATTCTACGCTGGAACAAGAACTGCAGCAGGAAAGAAGGAGATATAAGAAATGTAAAAGGGAAAAATAAAAGTATTTGATACATCCGTGCATAACAGAAGTGGCAAGATGGTGATATAGAGGTATATGTATTTTACCTTAAAAATTAAATAATTTTAAATGTTAGAATAATCTGGTTTTTGAAAGGGTAAAATTGAAGTGCAAAAGGTGAGAGTATCTTTCACTGCAGGAGGGATAGTACTGGCACTTTCTTGGGATTGTTCGGGGTTGAATTTATGTGCTATGAATGGAAAAGTCACAGGTGAGCCATACTTTCAGCTTTGATTCTTTGACTGTTCTAGAAAGACATTTTTGAGTAGTGTTTTAAGAAGAAAATTGGGAATGATGGCTGTGGGGGGAAAAAATCCCATCTTAAACATCAAAGTCCTTTCTTACTAGTGTGGTCAGAAGCTGCTTTGCAATTATTTATTTGAAGTGACCTAAATAACATCTATGGACTAAAAAACGCAGGCCATTTAGCATTTGGACTGTAATTTTATTAAAGCTGAAATACTAATCTGGATATGTATTGGAGGGCTAGTTGCACAAGGGCATTGGCTGACTCTCAAGAAGTAGTAGGGCCTGGGAAAAATAATTCTTTGATAGACTAAAATATATTGGAAAGAAGAAGGAGGAGTCCTTTTAAGGTCAACATGGGTTGCTGTTCAAATCTAGGCAAGTAAATTTTTAATTTAATTAGGACAGTATTGGAGTCAGTATGTTGTTAAAGCCCACACAAATTAAAATATAAACAGTCTAGTGGGAAGTAAGACTTTGAGAATGAATGGAAGAAAAAGGAATGTAAAATGAAAAGCATGCTCAAATATAGATTGTATCTGAAGTAATTAAAAGTACTGTTAATTCATAGACATTCAGCTAGTGAAATTGGGCACTGTGCTGTGATAGCATTCAAGGAGAAATGAAGATTAGAAAATTTCTCTCTCTGCAGTCACTGCAAAAGCTAGCAACCTCACCATGAGAATTTTTTTGCTAGAAGGCAAAATAAAGTCACCTGTGGGTCAACATGTTTATAACAACAAGTGTCAGTTTAATTTGCTTGCAGCTTTACTACTTTTTTTTTTAAACAATGAATGGAACATAGCTACCAAACACATGTGATTTGGGTTTTTTTTTCTAACATTTTTCTAACATGTCTCTTTATTAGGCATCTCTTTAACAAAATGACAATAGTAATAGTATTTTGTTGGTCAGATGGAAAGCAGTTTGCAATAATTCATTTTGAAGTATGCCATGCTGAAGACAAAGCAGCCAGTATTTCATAGCTGTCTCTGTATCTGTTGTTAAGGTTGTTTCTTCTGAATTAAAATTATTCGAGTTTTGCTTAAATTAATACTACTTTTTAATGGCTATACCTACAATGATCTCTCTTGAGATCCTTTTTGTCTGTCATTCTGCTGATATACTTTTTGATTTGTCAATACTGTGAGTATATTGGAAAGTATTTTCTCTTACTTTACCCGAATGTAATCAAGTTTCATTTTTAACAAGTCATTCGATATGTCAGATAGTTATTTTCCCCTTGTATTTCAAAGTTTACTCAAAAGTAATTATTCCAGACTGAAATCTTCATTTTATTTAGATATTGATGTTTAACTAACTGGAAATAAATCTTCTTTCTTTGAAATGGAATGCCGTCTCCCTTAGTGAGAGATGAAGAGATATTCCATCTTCTCCGTATAATGAGGAGCCTGGCATATACATTATTTTTGTCTATGCAAACATATATGCATCCAGAGAGCTTTATTAATCTTAATTGGAAAAGAAGTTCAACTTTTGGCAGTCCAGTGCTATTTATTATGCTGTGCCAAACCATTGAATTAATACTATTGAATGGGTTAGTTAATTATTCAACATATTAGAAAGGATATATCATCTTTTGCTTAGTCTAATTAGCTGCTTCATTCTTTTTTAGCCTTTCAAATTGTGCAATTTGGAAAAATAAACTATTTTAGGGTTTCTCTGTTTTTTTGCACTTTAAAGTCAGTTGCCAACTTTGCATTTTTAAAAGTCTTTTAGGATCAGGATGTTGAAGGAAGATAATTAAGTTTGTACAAACAGTTCACAGTAGCCTGAAGTATTTTTGTTCACAGGTATTTTACAGGCGTGTGTGCATATTAGTTTTGTCATACTGGTAAGAAGTAAGGAATTCAAGGTCTTGCTAACCTGGTATATAGAAAAAGGAGAACCTTGAATGTAATCACGTGTTATTTGTGTTGACTACCTAGTACCAACGAAGTTCTTTAATTGTGACGTCACCCAGTGTTCCCCTACCAGATATATAGGCAGCTACATGAAGTAGAGAACAAGGTGTAGGGTAATTTTTCTTGACGTCTTCTCAGTTTTCTTTTCAAGGACCACTGCTTCCTCACCACTTGTTCCATAGTAGCACATGGTTTCCAAGACTATTGTTTGCACAGTAAGAATGTTTTGGAATACTGTAGCAGTACCACTGATATATAGAAGTTAGTATGTAAAATTTTCAGAGGTACCCAAGCACAGCATTGTTTTAAAGGAAATTTACAACCTAAGTGACTTAAGAATTTGTGTTTTGTGTGTTAGGTTGCACTAGAAAGTTAGGCTTTGGGCTCTTTGAATACTTTACCCTATATGAATTTATCATTCTTAGCAGTGAAGGCCACGTAACCTCTGATGAAGGCACAGAACCCTCTAGTTACATGATGTCGGCATATCATGTAGCCAAACACAGACTGGAAACGGTCCTATTCAGGTATTCCAATATGTGTGTGGTCCCTTGTCATAAGATGATGTGTATATAGTAGAAATAGAAGAATGGAGGTTGGCTGCCTTTTACTCAAATTTCAGCAGCCTGCATACAGCCCAAAACAGGGAGAGAGTAGCAGCGAGTGGACTGCAGGTCAGGTGAATTCCGGTAGACAGCATCCAGTTCTTTTATACAAGTAATGAGTCCAATCTTTGTGGTATTAGGCTATCAGACTTCAGATAAATTACTTCAGGTTATAAGTATTTCTGTATTCTTCCTATTTAAGACTGAGTTTATGTTAAAAAAGATACAGGTAAAATAAAAATTTGCTGTATTGACTCCTGTTTTAATTCCCTGATTTTGTGCTCATCATATCTTGCCTGTAGAGTAAGATAATATGTTTTTCCTGTCTTTAGACATAGTTGAAAGATTTCCTCTTGTCACACAATAATTCTGTTTCACAAAATAGGGAGGAACGTGTTCTATGCAAAGCGTTAAATCTGTTCCAATTTTCTTCTGAAAATGCATCTGTTTAAGTACCAGTGAGAATGAGGATCCTAATCCATTGCAGGCTGGGCTAGTGAATAGGCTGCTACGGGAACTACTGCATGCTTCTGAAAAATAAATGTACTTATTTCCATTTATAAATTTCTAAAATAACCATTTATAATAATCCATTACTGTATTTTACGTCTGATTATGTGTCTGAGTAAACTCAGTGCTATTCTGTCAATGAATGTTTCATTCCTTTTCATATTATGAATTACTGTCACTGACTGGTAGAGAGCAGCGCACCATAATATGTACAATTAAATTGTGTTGCTACTTATTAGGCCAATGCAGTAGCAGAAAATTATGCAAATGAATAGGTAGGCTAATGATATGGTGCTGAAAAACCACACATGTCCGACACTGTAGACCAGGGCAGGAGGGAAAACACTGGCTGAAATTCAATCCAAATAGTGTTGGTATACATTATAATTTGTTTATATTCTTCTACCCCTGCTTTAGGGGCTTTTAATGGTACATTCATTTCTGACATCATTTAGATTTCTTTTGAGGTTTAGATCTGGAAGACAACGGTTTTGTTTGTAATTTCAGCCCTTCTGGATGTTTGGTTTCTTGAAGGCTGAAGATAGTAATCAGAATTACTACTAGGGATAAAGGAATGGATGTTTTCCCTGCACAGTGATAAAAGAAAAACCTATATATAGGAACTCTGTTTCACTTCATGGCTGTTTCTGTTGAAGCCAGCTGCCGTAACATCGCGTGTTAGTGTTAAGTGAATGTTTATTGCAGCTTTTGCTTTCATTTCTTTGTGTTACAGAAGGCAGCCTTTATTGCACGGTAGTCTGGTTTGCCAAAACCAGTGGACAGCAAAAAGCGGGAAGGCCAGCTTTTGTTTTTTAACCTCCTTCTCCTGCTGCCTTGCTCCAATATTCTGAATTGCTCTGTGTAAGCTCTCTTGTGTCCCGAGCCACAGACTAGCCAAGATTTGGATACTTGATTTGTCTGCAGCAACGTGGAGATGCCCTGTGGTTGCCTAAGGATACTTACCTTGCCTTTGTGGCCTAATTAGAATTGACATATCCAATTAATTTATATCAGTTATTGCTTTCCCTAGAATTTCAGTGTGAGGTGCATGGAATAGCCTGCTAGTGACACATGAATAAGCTGTGCAGCAGAGGATTCGCATCTTCTTTTCTATCTTTTTCTTTCTACACTAAAGGAATTAAAAAGAAAGACACTTGTAATAATTGTGTCCTGTGTCATTTCTGACCTTGTGATAAAATTTATTGCTAGAGTTCTACACTGCTTTTGATAACATTAGAACGTATTTGGTTGAAGCTTGCCACAAAAAGAAATCTTGGGAGTGATTCTCATCCATGCTACCACAAAAATTCATCTCGGAGATAAAATCGTACTTTACACCTTTCTCTTTCCATTTCTGCATGATATTTGTGGAGGACTTTGAGAATACATTTATGTTTTCACAGGGCCCTGAGGAAAGTGGACATTTAATTTTTTTGCAAGACTGTAAGTACATGAATAAGAGCCAAGCGTTGACCACCTTGAAGGGATGAAGCTCTCAGTTGTAGTGTCGGAATTGGTGTGAGTCAGGTTAAACTTTTTAGGTCACTCTGGTTTTGTAACAACAATTTGTTACAATACCAGTAGCTATGCTGTCATACAAAACCACATGTACAAATCTGGTCAGCTGTCATAGCCTCTTATTTTTGAGTCCCTGCTTTTATATAGAATGCCATAGGCTACAGAATATGTCTTTAGTAAACATACTTTTCACATAACAGTATTATATTATGTTGTGCTCAACACTAAACAACTGTGTCTTTCATTGGTGTAAAAGGGGGCGTTGATTTGGCATTTTTAGAGCTTTATAGTCAAAATGTCCAGATTCATGTAAATGTATACAGCAAAATTAAGTACTGTGAAACTGTTATGTAAAGTGGTTTAGATAACTGAAGTGTATCTAAAGATACAAAAGAGTATCTAACACAAGAGTGTTTGGGTGAATACTCTGTATTTTGAGAGCTATGGAAATGTCACTGGTTCTGGACAGTGCAGAAACACTGGCCAAATTTATAAATCTAGTCAGACATGTTGATTGAGATTTGTCTGTGCGCTACGTTTAAGATTTTGTTAATTTTTGGTAGATGCATTAAATTTTGGAGCTGATCAAAACTTTTCTGTGGTTGAATATAGTGCAGCTCTGACAGCAGGAATTCATCGTTCTTCTGCTCTTTATTGGCTGATATAAAACACAATTACTGGTTGTTGATGCAAATCCACCTTAATTTACTGTGCTCAGATGTCCATGTGTGCACTGACTTGTAAGAACAAGACTCATGTCAGTGACTTAGATATTCTTTGTCCTTCTTGTTTGAATGCTTCATGCACAAGAAGGGGAAAACTAGCAGTGGCAAAAAAGTGCTGTTTCAATACCGGTAACTTTTCAGTTCTATCTGCTGTTGTCTCGCGTGTTATACATACTTATTAGACCATTACAGATATATGCTTTGTATTAAATAATTCTTACTGCTGACTTCAAATAATTGTTGCAATAAACATGTCTGAAAATTGTTGGCCTGTTCTCATCATGAGATTTTGAAAAGTTAGTGCTCCATTCAGTACAGCATAAAAATACAGATCTTGCAAAGTATGCTGTGATTTCATAGAAATGCTGCTAAAACACCGTCCTTTTGTACAAGAGTTAAACTCAGTAATTTTAAGTTCTAAATTCTGGAGTGCTCAGTGGTATCTCTTCTGTTCTGATCTTTTATTGCAAGCACAGAAATACTTCAGGCAGAGTATACTGAAGGAAAACATATTGGTTTTTTAAAATCGTGACTTGCGCCACAGAGAGCTTTTATGCTTTCCATCAGAAAGTAGCAGATGTTTTTGGTGTATTGCTACCTAACAACACTTAATTGTATATTGTTGCATTAAACATTTTAATATATAATTTAAATCCATTAGCCAGCTGAAATTGATAACTTGGACTTAGCATGCTTTATTAAAAGTCTTTGCCAAAGCTGTTTGCGTTCCCATACATATTTGGCTGTGAGAAACATCCAAATGTGAATAATTCTCAAAGCAGATGATGTTTTTTGTGATTGTGTTGCCTGTGTCTGCACCAGTTCATCCCTCTACCAGCCTTAATGAGTTTTGAAAGTTTTAGACAATCTCAACCAAACTCGACAGAACAGTAAGTCCACAAGGATTCCTGCAAGTGCTGTGGTAGTCAGTAGGTCGCCGGAGGGGTGTATCCTAAACCAGTGGCTTTCTGGGAGAAAATGCACTTGATCCTTGGAGAGAGGCACCAGCCATATGGCCAATGAGAGGGCTGTGCCCGTGGCCTCTGGGGCGGGCTGGGATGTGGCTCTCCCTGACTCCCAGAGCTTGTGCCATCAGCCTCTCTTTGGATGCATATTGCATGGGAGTCATGTGAAGAAGGGGATGTGGGAATGAACAGGGGACAGACCATTGAAAATCAGGCCTTTTCAGTGCTGCTCACCGAACAATTTGTTATTCCTTACGCTGTGATTTTAAAGCAGCATGTGTAAATATCTGTGCATGACTACTGGTTTGCCAGTGTTGCAGTTACTTACGCTCGTGATGTGCCAGTGCCGCAAATCTTAGAACTAGAATATGCAGGCAGTGAAAGACAGTTCATTGACTGAATTCAGCTAATGGATTATTGATTCTGACCTAGGTAATTACATTAAATAGTAGGGGGAAAGTATATTAGATTAAGGGCATACAGGATTCTATTTTTGGAACAAAAAGGAAGAATAATATGGAGTATTGCAGGAAGAATTAACTTTTCCCCATTAAATGAAAAAAGTATTATTCTCCTAACATAAAATTTTAATTTCTTTGAAATAACCCAAAAGCGCAGTGATATACAGAAATTTTCTTGGTTTGTTCATGAGTTCAAAGTCTTAACTGTCAAAGAAATTGTCATCTCTGTAATGGTCCGTGTGAAATACATTGGTAATGTATTTTGATGAAAAATAATTCTACTACTACTACTTATAAGGTATTTTAAATAATTAGGTATAGACAATATTATGAACACTTAAAATTAGCTTTTACTTTTATTTCTAAGGCTATAGATTCTTTTCACTGGAAATGATGACATTCTATTTATCGCTGATGTGTTTCGCAAAATTGCAAAATCCTCTTTCCCTTGCAGAAAGCAATAGTTCATTCCTTTTCTTTAGGATCCTGATTTGAAATCTGTACTGAACGACGCAATGCATGCTATACTGCACTGGTAGCAAGCACTATACCGTAGAGGTTCTCTGTGCGAAGGAAATACAGGGAGTATGTCTCTGTCAGTTAACAATGATGACATTTTCCCTATGATGGAAAAAAACCTGAAAATTTGCTTTTCTCATTTGCAAAGAGCAATTTCTTTCATAAATTCCCAGTAAGTTATTTTTCATGCCTCTCTGTGTTACAATATCAAATGCTATAAGCTGCCTGAATACCTGAGTGATTATCTGTGATCAGTTATTGTTATAGATAAATTCATATGCATGCAAATATATATATGCATGCACATGCATATTCATGTAATTGTTGACTCTGTGTTGCTTGAGCAAGCTTCAGCGAGTTCCTGATAAACATAGATAAATTAACTTTTTTCATATTCTCATTAATGCCCATTCAGAAGAATCTTGTTACTAATTAAATTTTTGTATGCTCTTCTCTGAATTGTTATGAATATATGTAACATATCTTTCCTGAATGGGTACAATTTTTACATGGAACTACCAGTTTTGCAAGAGCCTAAGCTAAATGTCTGACCTAAATGAAATGGTCAGTGTCGAAAATATGTTTCCAAAAGACAAGCCTATCATTTATTCTCTGAACTTTGAATAATTCACCACTGTTTAAAATTCTGATTGTGTTACGTACTGAAGCTCTTATCCTCTGTAATCTTGCAGTTCTGTCTTAATTCATTTTTAAGAGGTGCTTTAAAATAATTGAAAAAATGAGCCTTACTGTGATTGGACAGTTGGTTCTTACACAAAACTATGATTATTATGAAATAAATAGCAAAATTTAATTGGTCACAAGGTTTTAGTAACAAATAATAAAGGTTTGTGGTTATTGGGCAGTGTACTACGCATGTATGGCTTCATTAGATTTTGCTGAGGAGGATGCAGCACGTGAATAAAGATCAGAGTGTGCTGGAAAGGTAAAGGCTTGAGAAATTTTGTCCTTGAAATAAAGCCAGTGGAGTTCCCTAGACTGGCAACAGGAGATTTAAAGAAAATTTTGAGTACAACTTAGGTATTTCTGAGAGAGACATAATGCATCAGCAGTAGCAGGCAGCATGGCGCATGCTGGGAAAGAGCAACTGCAGGCATGGTAATCATGAATGCAGGCAATATTCGGTAATCACTTTTAGAAAGTTAGCCGATCGTGGTCTAATATGTTTTTGGAGGTAATATCTACTAGGTGATCCTTTGGTCTTGTTTATTTATCACAGTATCCCCAGTCAGCGTCTTTCTCATAGCATGTTTTCATACACATATGGAAGACGTCAAGCCATCACAGATGTCTGGCTTACATATGTTTTTTTAATTGAAGCCATATGCAGATCACTCCTCACTTAATACTGAAGTAAAGTAATTGGAAACAATTTATCTTGTGATGTGAAAAGAAGCCACAAAACAGACTAACTTCCTTCATCCTCTCAGGTCTTGGTTTTGGGCGTATCAGAAAAGAAATGCTGCCACAGCTTTATCTTCCTACTGGTATTTTTTCTGAGAGTTGACATTGAAGCTATTAAATATGCGGAGATGTCAGCTTGACAGAGGACAAACGATGTATGGGTGGTGCAGTACGTTCACCATTTTATGGTAGTATGTTTATGAGAAGGTTTCATTATTTCATGCTGCTGTAATACTAAGGTTTTACTAAAAAATATGGGAAAACATTAAATGCATTTTGAGATGGAGAAATTTTTTTAAATGCGAATTCAATTCCATGGAGTTTAGATCTAAACTCTTTGTGAAGATAGAGTTGAGCAGAAAATGTGAGTTAGAAATACAGTGGGAGAGCAGTTATGAACGGCTCAGATGGATGCTGCTGAAGTTCAAAGGAAAAGTAGTAAAAGCATTCTTCTTCAGATAAACTAAAGTACTATTTTAAGCATAGGTTAGGCTCAGGCCCTCCTGGTTCTGAAACTGATGGTTCATTGCCTCTGCAGAAACAACTCTGTTGATGGTTCCGAGGTGTAAATGATGATGTTCCACTTTACAACTGAAATGACAAACAAGATCTCCTTGCACAGGGAAGCCCTTCTTGCAGAAGTTTCCTTTTTTAAAGCTTTTGTGAGAATGGGCATTAAATACACAAATAGCTGTTTCAATGTCTTAGATGATTCCCAGCAAAAAAGTAGAATCTATAAAACAGCTGATCCGCAACATGTTTTTAGTCCTATTCTGTTTGTAATGTCAGATGCTTTCAATATAACAAATATCTCTTACATCTAGATCATATATTTTGATCTAGAAAATACAAAAGTTTGTTTTAACTGCATATTGTTTAATAAAATCTTAAAACATCATTCATTTCTACTATTTTTCTATAGTCCCTCCTACACACCTCCAGCCTAGGTTACAGTTTTAAATAGTTGTTTATTAAACAGATATATATATGATATGTAACAAGGTATGGGTATTTAGGCTATTTAAAATTTTTTAAAAAATCCGAGTACTTGCTGAATGAGTAATCTAAAACCATGACGATATAAGAAGGTTTTAGAAAATAAAAAATAAATAAAATCTCTGCAAGGGATAGAGAAAATAAAAGGAAGAAAACAGAAAAAATACATGGGAAAAGATGATATTAAGCTATTCCTTGAACATGGCCAGCAGACTCTGAGTGGCATGATCTTTAAAAATATATTTGGGTGTATTACAACAGGAACTTTCTGTATGTTCAAAGTCTCTCTGACCAGTGGCCCAAGTCATATGGGACCAGATGTTGTGATCCAAGGCATTTTTATTTGCATAAAAGTACACTTTCTTTATACCTGACATTGTTACGGCAATAAGCAGTCTACATAACTGAATAGCAGATTTCATGGTTTTACAGATCTTAACCAAAAATTACACCAATGAGGTGTCATGATGTGCTGGATCATACTGTGTGACCACAAAGTATGATGAGATAGAATTTTAAAATGCATGTTAAGAAAATGCACCCTTCTCACACTGATTAGCCTGACAGAGGTACTTGTGTATTCAATTTCTGTAATGTTGTAGGACATTTTTAAACGCCTGCGCCGTTTGTAATGAATTCAATTTTCTCATACCTTTCTGTATTTTAGATACTTGTACCATAGCAATATACTCTCACTCTCTCTCCATAAATAGGTATGTGTATGGACATAAACAGAAACGTTAAGATGTTCCAGTTTATTTAAGCTTACCCCATTAGAGAGAGTATTTGGATATTACAGAATTCAAATCACGTTGGCTTCATTAGGATTAAGCAGACCAAGAAGGCTTTACGCAGTTTGTTCAGAGATCTGTAGCAAGAGCTACAATGTAAAAGCTACTTAAACATTTAAGTGGGAGAGAACACTGGTTAATTCTTGATCATCCTAACCATTTCATAACAGAGACTAGTATACTGTGCAGTTTTAGCCTAGCATACAGTGGGTCAAGTCTTGTCGTAATTAATGACCCTTCTGAGATCCATGAACAACAAACCTGCATACCATGTCTGCGGTCTTCTCTTCATCCTTTTTCTGTAGTCATCTCAAGGCCCCATCTAGCCATATATTTTTCATGTCTTCAGAGGAGGTATCTGCAGCAATATAACCTCACCTTCTGCTTTTCTCTAACTCAGTTCCTCCTACCAGCCATTTGACTCGCTTAACACTTAAAGATAATTTTAACAATTTATTTAAATACCATATTCTGAAAAAAAAATCTGCTTCAGAGGCTGGTCTTATGGTCTTTTTGAGTCCATTTTTTAAAGGAAAGAATGTCATGTTCTAATTCTTATCTGAAATCAGAAACACATGGCTTTTTCAATAAAATTACTTTTCAAGGCACCTTAATTATGCTTGATTACGCTTATACATATCAATTACAATAGAAATGCCAAAGCTTCTTCTGGAAGTTAAAAATATAATGCAAATGTTAAGTTTTTGAATAAGGTTAAAATATTTAATCTTAGTACTATCTACTTAATGTATCTATTTACAAGATAATGGGAAGGTATATGAAGTGCTTAGAAGCACTGTGACAAGTTCCAAATTATAGACTCAAGAGACAAGAAAGAATTGTGACACAATTTGCTCTGAAAGGTAGGATAATTATAATGGAAGGAAGCACAAGGGGGAGGAAAGCTATGCAGAGAAAAGAATTGAGGTGTTTCAGATAATATACTCTAATTTGTATTATGATGATGCATATTTGCATAGTATTACCATAGTTATTAATAAATTCCATATTTTTATTTTTATGAAATATTGTTGCGTTCTGTGCACATAAACTAGATCATAATACTGCAGTTTAACTGTCATAATAAACTGATAGGCAAATGTTATTAAAGATAGTGAAAAAGATTGTTTTTATTATATAGTGTTGCTAATTTACTGATTTAGAATGAGAAAAGCATTTAAAGAAGAGGCTGAAACAAATTTGGACAATGTTTTACTTCAACTGCAGTCCCCAGCCACCAAGATGGAATGTGTTTTCTTAATACATTTATAGTTTGCAAAATGACAGGGGCTATGTTTTTATATATTTTTAAATATATGAATTATTTAAGATTTGTTTAAATAGCACATATCCAGATGTGCCCTCTATTTTTTCCTTTCCCTAATGCAGAGCAAAGCAAATATATTTAGTAAGCTAGGCTTCTTTTGTAATTTGGGAAATTGATCCTGAGCAATATCAAAATAGGTATAATTTTGTGTGTTAATGTATTTCGGTGTGCAGTACAGCATCTCCTTGCTATAAAGTAACGGGAGCAGCAGTTATAATAGTAATTCCACTAGACATTTACTACAGACAGATAAGTTAAACTGTGCAGAAATGGGGGTTTGTGATAAGACCTTCTGAGAACTAGGCCATGTTGGGTTCAATTGCTTCTTATTCTGATGCCTCACTCCTTTGCTCACAGAGTAGGTGATTATGATCATTACCCAATTAAAATACTACTGTGCAGTGACAAGTCTGACACTGTATAACTATATCTGACACAGAGCTTCCTTAGTAAAACTTATACTGTTTCTTTGATTTATTTTGTTTAACTTTTCATTAGTGTTGTCAAAACTTGCATTTTATCATAATCATTGTCCCATTTTTACCATTCAGGAAATGTGTTCTGTTTTAGGTTCCAGTCACTAGGCCTGAACTTGTATTCATATGGCCACTCATGGATTTTGTTAGCTGGTTTAAGACGGCGGACATTTTTAGGCATCCTCTTAGGTTAAGATTGGAGAGAGGTGGATTTGATGGATAGACTAGTAGGTGATTAAGGAACTGGCTGGATGGCCACACCCAAAGAGTTACAGCCAGTGGCTCAATGTCCAAATGGAAACCAGTAGCAAGTGGTGTCCTTCAAGGGCCTGTACTGGACCGGTGCTGTTTAACAATGACATAGACATCGGGATTGAATGCACCCTCAGCCTGTCTGCAGGTGCCACCACACTGAATGTTGCAGCTGATCTGTTGAAGGGAAGGGATGTAATCCAGGGGGACCTTGACAGGCTTAAGAAATGGGCCCATGTGACCCTCACAGAGTTCAAGTAGGCCGAGTGCAAGGTCCTGTGCTCGGGTCGGCAATCGTCAATATCGGTATAGACTGGGTGATAAACTGGCTGATAGCAGCCCTGTGGGGAAGGACCTAGGGATACTGGTGGATGAAAAATTAGGCATGAGATGGTAATGTGTGCTTGCAGCCCAGAAAGCCAATCGTATCCAGGACTGCATCAAAAGAAGCGTGGCCAGCAGGCCTAGGGAGTCAATTCTCCCCCTCTACTCCACCTTCATGAGACCCCCCTGGAGTACTGCATCCAGCTCTGGGGCTCCCAGTGCAAGTAAGACATGGGTCCAGAGGAGGGCCATGAAAATGAGCAGAGGGCTGGAACACCTCTCCTACGGAGAAAGGCTGAGATGCTTTAGCCTGGGAAAGAAAAGCCTCTGAGAGACCTTATTGCAGCCTTTCAATACTTAAAGGGTGTTTACAAGAAAGATGGAGAAAGAGTTTTTACCTGCACTTGTAGTGACAGGACAAGGGGTAGTGGTTTTAAACTGAAAGAGGGTAGAGTTAGATTGGACATAAGGAAGGCATTTTTTACGATGAGGGTGGTGAGGCACTGGCACAGGTTGCCCAGAGAAGTTGTGGATGCCCCATCCTTGGAAGTGTTCAAGGCCAGGTTGGACGGGGCTCTGAGCAACCTGGTCTAGTGAGAGGTCCCTGCCCATGGCAGGGGGTTGGACTGGATGGGCTTTAGAAGGTCCCTTCCAACCCAAACCGTTCTATGATTCTAAACAAGATCTCAGCTCTGAGCCTCCAGACACCGGGAATCAGCAGATGGTCACAGGCAATGAAGCGCTATGTTCTCCCCAGGACCAGACATACAATGTATTTAGTACAGTGACAGGTCAATAAAAAAGACCCTGGTGTCCTGTAAGCGCTAGTTATGCCGAAGGTGTAACTGTTAGCAGATTGCAAGTCAAATGTATTTTTTTGCTCTCTGCCTACCACTCCAGCAGAACTTTAACACTACCAAATATAATACACTAATTACAAGGTATAATTTATTCTTTCTCTCCGCTCAGTTTACGTCACCGCAGTCCACATAGAATACCAATCTAGATCTTCTAGCACTTTATCTGAAATCTGTAATAAATACTTAGTGGGTCATATTCTGTGGAACCAAGGCTTAATATGTACTTTTAATTTAGTAATTTAATTGTTATAGTAAAACTTGTTTACTTATTAAGATAATTTCAGAAGAAGGACCTTTGTGATTTACATGAAAAATTTTTTTACCTCCTTCAGATTTCATTCATACAAAGGATATTTAGCATGTAAATTCTTTTTAAAGAGGAAAAAATGACGTCTGACAAATGCAATGCCTGAAATACTTTGACTTCATACTAGTTTGATAACTTCAGTTTTAAGTTGTATCATAAAAAATATCATCATAAAGTTTTAACAGATTACCTGATGAAATCAGGGAAATGTTTACGGAGTCAAGTATTTTAGAATTAGGTTTCGACTGTGTTTTCTGTTAGCCTCTTAACTTTAAAAACGTACCTCAAGAAAGGAAATTTTTTAAAAAAGTGTGTTTTTATGGTTTTCGTTCTATTTAAGCATCAGGACTATTTATGTTAAAATCATAGTGTATGATTATTTTGAAATTTTGCTTTTATTAAACAGGCTATATTTGCCTGGTTTTATTCATTAACTGCTAAATGACTATATGCTCTCACAAACACTGTAATTTTCATTGTGGGGATATGGTCTTTGCAGGAGCAGCATACTCAGCAATGTAGAGAGCAGGGAGTTGTTGGATCCCATCTGGCACGTTGTGTTTTCCCAAAGGAGATTCCAAAAGCCCAGAGTTGCTTTGGGGAATTCTCTTCCCTAGTTATCCCAGGGCCCTGTGCTGCCACCATGCCACAGGGAGACAGGCAGGGAGAGGTCTCGTGGTGTTGTATCGATAGCACGTGAGTATGTGCCCATGGGGAGCAGGAGGGCTGGCAGGGCGAGCAGGCAGCCCGGAAGGGACCAGACCTGCTTTCCCAGCAGAGCTTCCCAGCAGAGCTGCATCAGATGTTGTAAGTCCACAATAACTTTAAGTCTTTATGTGTATTCTGAGCATGGGTCGAAAACCAGTCTGAAGTAGGGAAGATGTGCCAGAAGATAAAGTTTTTAAGTTAATTTTCTAATCCTGCTCACTAAGCAATGGTGCTGAGACTTGGGAAGAGAGCATGGCAGCATCCTTCTGTGGTGGTTCACAAATATATCAGCTTAAAGCAACTGGGAAACTGAGCCCTGAGGAGGAATGGAGCGTGCTACGAGTCCAGAGGTGCTGCTCTCAGGGTGGGCTGGGAGGGGGAGCAGCCTGCTGTGCTAAGCACGTCTGCGTGCCGGGGCAGGGTGGCGCTCCCAGGGGCAAAGGCACATCTACCGCGTGGGCTTGTCAGTGGTCCCAAGCTGTTGTCTGAAACCGAGACCTGCAGCTATGGCTCCCACAGTTGGGCTGGACTGATAAATTGCAGGGATTCTTTAAGCTTATGCAGGAAACACAAAAATGGGAGTGTAGCATAATATTCAGGTTATGGTATTTTAAATGCCTTAACATGGTGAATTTCATGTAAGATGCTTGAATTTTAGTCAGGGTTGTTTCCTTTAATCTCCCCAGTCAGATCTACTGCTCCACACTTTTATTTCTCTGAACCTTACAGTTCAGTGAATATTGTAGTATTCTTGAAATATCACCTACAGAAAAGGCTGTATATGCATCTGTGTTTATATATATTTACACATATATTTATGCATATATCACACCAACTGCTTACATGAACGACAACATCAAGAAAAGCTACTATAATTAAAAATAGATCTGTTTTTAAGGTAAGTTAAAGTCATTACTTATGTAATATCAACTATTTAGCTAAAATTATGTCCTCTGTCAAATAAATTTCAATGTGCATACATTTTTTTACCTCTGTATGTCACATTATAGCAAAACAATTTATATTAGTAACTTTAAGATTATAATGCTGGGAGTTTTTTTTTTCCACAGAAGAAATAAACTCTTCTTATATTGCAGGTATTTCTTGCTCTGCTTTTGATCTTCAGGTGTTAGTGTTTACAAAAAATTGATTAGCACTTCTCTTTTTCCCATTGTACTTGCTATTTTTATCTTAACATTTGCTACAATAATTTGGCCTATTTTATCTTAGTAGCTAAAATTTTCATAGATAGTTTTATTAGCATAAAATACTAATTTATGATGTTATTACATACCTGCAATGAGATATGAAAACAGCCTAAGCCATAGCTGAAGAATTTTTTTCATTCCACTTCTCCAAATATGTAAAAAACACAGGTGTTATATTGTCAGGTGGATAAAAAATGTACTCAGTTTTCCCACTGTCTTTTAAAAATGGAACTTCATACCAGAATGGATGTACAAAACAAGCAGAGTTTTTAGCTGGAATTGTGATACAAACGCAGAGCAGGAGGGTTCATTGTCACAGTGTATTTGGCTATTTCTGCATTTTGGATTTATGACATAAAAAGGAATAATTATCTATTTGGATGAAGATTTCCTATTTTTCAATTTCCAGTACGTGTTTTTAACTGTATGGAATATTCAACACCGTATCTCTTACATCATATCTTCCACTCTGTACTAGTAAAAACAACAGTCTTTTTCAGGTTGTTCAAAAAAACCTGGTATTCTCTCCTGTCTTCTGAATTCTGGCAGCCTGACAACAGCCACCTGTTTTTTCTGGACTTCAAAAAAACCAATGGGCTGCAAAAGCCCTGGAGGCGATCTGTCCTGTCTCTTCCCTCTCACCACCCTGCAATAACCCTAATCACTAGGAACACTGAAACAGGCATCTCAAACTGAACATAGGGGAGCTGGGGGGATGGCAAGGAATTCTCAGTGGTAATTTGAAAATCAAAGAATTAGAGAATGAAATTGCTAAAATTGAAAACTGCGTTTTGCAGACAGCAAGCAGACTTATCCTTAAACCTAAGTCAGTTGTACCTCTCACTAACAAGTGTCACTTTAGGCGCAGCTTCATCTTGGCATTATTGCTAATGATATTCTTCTATAATAAGCTTGTCTGGCTCTGATCTCACATTTGTGTTTCATTTCTACCTCTTGAAATCCTCCTTTCCAACACCTGTCATTGAATAGGGCATCAGGAACTGCTGAGCTCCAACCTAAAATATGCTACTGAGTCAGTCTGTCACTGAATGTGTCAGATAATCTATATGTAACTTTTTTGTGTGAAGGTAATAAAGCTATCAAATATTACACTCAGTGGATATATGGAATTTGTTAACGTTTGAGCAGTGCTTTTATGTGAAGAAACTTGAGTAAACATTTAACAGACTTACCAGTCACATCTTTCTGTGTTCACGATTTGCTGTTACTCTGGCCCTTTCTTCCAGCAGTTACCCTTTCTGCAATATACCTGTCAGGCCTGTTTTACTGAAATTCTCACTAAGCAGTTTCATGATCCAGATTTTGTGATAATTTGACAAACTGTATGGCTGCATAGTTCTTCTAGACAGACAGCGATGGGGGTCGCTTTAATAGTCAGTATTCATTCTCTAAACCTGTATATTCATTTCCACTAAGAGAGTAATTTGCTAAAAATGACTGTGCAACAACCTTAAGCATCATGAAACAAAACCAGGGAATGGAGCAAACCTTGCTTGTTTTTTCCCCCTTACTCTTGGTATGAAAAATAATCCTGTCTATGCTAATGGCACCCTCTTGTCCCTTTCAGAGCTTTTTTTTTTTTTTTTCCTTTCTTTTTAAACCAGAAATTATAACTAGGATTTACTGTGCAAGAAAGAAATCACCTGCCAGGAGATAGAATTTTACAGGCTCAGGAGCATCATTTCTATGGCGTGTCTCACAATAACAGCACATACTTAACACAGTGAGAGTGGAATAGATGGCTGTGAAAACTGAAGTCTGATATGGTAGCTGTGATAATGATTTAGTCTGGCAGGTTTGAGACTATCTCAGTTAGCATCATGCAGATGAGATGCCTACAGGAATTAGAAGAGGTTTGGATACTTGCAGTGTCATGCATACAGAACAAGGCTACCCACTCATTATCAGAAACTGCAACTCTTCCATCTGTGTTTTCAAGCACGTTCACTGAATCCTAATCAATGTAGTTCAAATTTGTGTGTCTCCCAGCTTCTTTGCTCTTTTCTCCTCTGGAACAATCTCTTTTATATCCCATCACCTTGGTTGCTGACTAGGGAAGCCCGAAAGGTTCCTTCGTGAACCTTATTGAAAGAAGCCTGTGAAGCTTCCTTCAACAGTTTTCTAATGCGCTGCCACAGTGGGGCCTGGGGGGCTTCGTGGCATCCGAGCTTCAGCCCGGCAAACAGCTTGCGCAGGAGGCGGCAGTGGGGAGAGGAGAGTGTGCTGCTGACACGAGGTGAGCTGCGGTGCAGTAAATTAGGATGAGGTGCTCAGAGGTGATACTTTCAAGGATTATTTTTAACCACTCTTTTTCCCAATTTATAGTCGGTTATGGTTGTTTCATTTAAAAATGAAGATCTTGGATTTGAGGCAAGTGTAAATTTGGAGCAATGCAATGTCTATGTCTTCTACATAGATATTGATTCACTGTCATTTTTGTAACATTTTTATCTTTTCCCCTTTATTGTGTCTAGCTAAGTCTCAGCTAACCCACTAACTTGCATGAGCACTTCTACCGTGCTAAAAAACTGCAGAATTTCCTTTCATCTCCTGATTATCTCATGGACGTATTTTATCTATGGTTTGCTATATTTTAAATTTTATATTGATATTAACTGAGGTTGCCATCAACATGTTAATTAAAAAAAATTTAAGAAAAAACAAAGAGCTTGCTCACTGGGTGGATTTCCTCATCACATTTTCTGTTCAATTCTCTGTGTTTTCCAATGACTTTAGAAGATCGCTCCAGTTGATTACACCACTATATCTAGCATAATTTCTTCAAAGTTCAGGCATTTACTCTGTGGTGAAAGTGAACTGGCTTTTACAGATTCACTGGTCAAACTGTTTCCTTTCCTGCTTGGCTTTTCTTGAAAGTAAACTGGCAGGTTTCCAGAGCTTTTATGCAATAATGAATTATTGGAAGAAACATTTTCTGTTTGTTTCTACAGGGATAAGCAAGGTTGGACTTGGAAATAAAACCAGGAGGATCTGGTTTATCATCCTTGTAATTTGGTGTTGAGAGTGCAGAATCAAAGTCTGAGGGGAAACTGAGCATTGCCTTGCTGGTGGCTAGCTGGGAGAGGCATCTCAATCCATCCACTTACTCATCATCTTGGCGCGAGTAGAAGTTGAGAGAAAAATAGAGCAGGGGAGGGCATTCCTTCAGTGCTTTAATAAAAGAAAGATTAGCCACAAATATCAAACAGATGGCATACTAATATCAAATACAACCTGCTTTTTAACTTTAAACTTTTCCAAAATAGAATGACTTACTTTAGTGACGCTGTTGCTAACTGTACAGTATTTGTTCTGAAAAAAAGATGAAGGGACTTGTTCTCATCTGTAGCTAAACCGACATAACTTTCATTTGTTTCATTATTCAGTCTTAAACTGGATGCTTCCAAGCCTCATTGACTGATTGTGGTGCTTTAGGCACGATATGTATATAACAATGAAACTAATTCTGTACCTAAAATTATTTTAAAAATCCGAGTTCTTTGCAGTGAGCTAACTAAGATAGCAAAGTCTTTCCATTCCTTGCAGGTTGCCCTCCAAGCTGGAGGCAGGGGGCTTGATTTATTTTTCAGAGAGAACTTTGAGAGGGGGAATGGCTGGCAGAGAAGGCATGGTCCTAAGTACCAGGTGTAAGAGGTCCAAACAACTTTACCAGGCATTTGTTTGTTTTTTTGTTTTTCCATACAGTCCCGTTTCATAAGCTTCCTATTAGTCAATACATTCTGTAGTGCTTGTGGTTCTTCATTCTCTGTTTTGAGGGAGAATTTTAGGCAGAAAAATTAACACGTGATATTCATGAAGAGTCATCCTCTGTAACATATGCATAGCTGAAACTAATAGTGGGTAACTAATTCATACTCTGGAAGTTGATTTTGTTTAAATGCTCATTAAATTCTTTCATATGCTACATCCTGTTGTGGCAGCAAGAAATCTGGGTTCAATTCAGTCTGCTTGAGACTTTCTATGTGAATTTGAGTGAATTCTTTAATGTATATGAGCTGAGATATCTTTGTGCTTGTTACCTGGGTCTAGGTGGGGAATTGGCTTGGTGATAAAAGGACAGAGACCTGGGTGAAGGATGTGGATAAAGGGAAAAGGGACTTGTGTGTAGAAAACTTTACTTAGATTCAAACCACCACCCCCACCAGAATTAGAACAATGGAAGAAAATCCATTAAGAAATGTTAAATATGAAGACACTGTCACTGGCTGAAGCCTCTGAACCGCTAATAGCTGTTACCATGTGCCTGCTCTGTGCTCAGATTCTTCCCTACGCAGTCATTGGAAGCAGGAGTGCCATGTCTTTACTCTGACCTGATGTGACTGTTCCTGTATTACATTACATAGGGGACAGCTGCTCACCAACAATAGCAGGGTTCAGGAAGGAATTTTCCTGCAGAAGCCTGTCACCAAGGCCATGTAAAACTTTATAGCTTATTCACAGCATAAGTGGAAGGGAAGTTCTGCTAAGGCAAAGTTGTTACAAGTTAGTAGAGGGACTGACAGAAATCTGAGTGAGATCTAGTGCAGCAGGACTGCGAAAGACCTGCCCTCAGAGGTAACAAATACACCAAATGTTTGGGTGACCCCCAACCACAGCCAGTAGGGGATAGCAGACTGACTCATCGTCACCTTCTGAAAATGGGAAAGACCTCAAGACCCAGCATATGGGGGTTGGTTTTTCCTCCAGTGACTTGGTTGGACCAATGGCTTTGGAGACTGTAGCATTTTGAGAGGTCGTTGTGCTAACAGGATGGCTGCATCCTGTATGTTCTAAACAGAGTAGCCTGTTGCTTAGTCTAACACCAGGCATCCATAACCGTCCTATCCTTTCAGCCAATGCAATTCAGAATGTTTAACCTCACAGCTTTGTTCATGTAATGAACAACGCACTGTTTCACTTAACTGTGTATCTTCTTCTTTCCCCTCAGAATTATGGTTTGGAGACTGAAAACCTGAGAACTCTGTCTCACAAGCTGAATGCCTCAGCCAAAAATCTTCAGAACTTTATAACGGGTAGAAGGAGGAGTGGCCATTATGATGGCAGGGCCTCCAGACGACTGCCAAATGATTTTCTTACCTCTGTAGTTGACCTGATTGGTGCTGCCAAGAACTTGCTAGCCTGGCTGGACAGGTAATTTACTATTCCTTGATCCTTTATGCATAAGAATAATTCTTTGGGTTGTTTTGTATATGTTCTTTCTTTTTCTCTTGTACTTTTTTATTCTAATATGAAAAAGGTAGTTCTGGAATTCTAGCTCTAAATTTTGTTTTGCAAATTTCTCAAATATTGGAGGCAAAACGTAGTACCATTTTCTGTCAGGAGGGTATTAAAGTTTTCCCTAGTTACTTTTTCAGATTCTTTTCAGTCTGATCGTATTTTGTGTGAAATGAATACTTTTGCCCTGTTCCAAGTTGACATCTCACTGCCACAAGTGGTAACGTCGTCGGTAATTTCAGAAGGAAGGGTAAGGAAGTAAAGGTTGTGGAGTTTGAACTGTCCTTCAGCCATGAAAAAGACACAAAAAAAGCTGGAGTTGAGCAAATCAATTAAGAATATTAAAAATAAATTATAGTACTTGCTTAGTCTGAGAATTAAATTTTCTTATTAGAGTTTTTATCAAACATTGGATTGATGTATTAAGTACAGTTGTGGTGTTGGTTAGTGATCAACAATCAACCACTGGGTTTTTTTTTTTTAATTTACAAACTGAGAATTTGATTAAAAGTATCTCTCTGAATAAATGTAGTCAAAATTTTGACTGTGGAAAGACAGAAAGCAAAACATAAAATAGCATCGGAGCGTTTATGCTTTTTTTCTCTTTCTTTGGAGTTACAGCAACGGATAGCTTTATCTTGAATCTGAATGCTCTTGAGTGTATAAATGGCACCTTAGGAATCACAGTGAGAGTGAATCACCCTCCTTTACAGGATTTGTATAATCCTGGTGACATCTTCATAACCTGATGCCAGCAGTCATATTCTATCAGACTATGACCTTGTCAGTTTTTATAAATTCAAATGGGGTCAGATTCAGCTAGAATTTGGAAAGCCTGAAGAAAATCCAAGTGTGCAGGAAGCTGTTAGTTACTAAGCAAGCTTTACATTGCTCTCTGAATTAAGGCACTAACTGCTGCTGAAGAGTGATGTACTAGAAATACTGTCTTTTTAATGACCTGTACAAAGGAAACCTGGACTACTTACAATTATTCAGAAGCTCCTATTTCCACTTTCCACAAGAACGACAACTTCTGACTTTCTGGCCAAAGTCCAGTTTACATCCTGCCTGCCTGCATTGTTTCTTGTTTCAAAGGCATATTTTACAAAGGTTGTGCAACTTGCTGCTGGAGATTGTCACGATTAGGTGTTTCACATTTCTGTGGTGTAGAACTGGTCTCTATATTACATATATCTGCTTATTCTGTAAACAGGAGTTATAATCATTAACGCTGTATAAACCTGTCCTTCCTTTGTCACAGGTCTCCATTTGTCAGTGTGACGGAATACTCACTGCTGAAAAACAACATTGTTCAACTGTGCCTGGAACTAACGACCATTGTGCAACAGGTAGGAGTGGTTATCTTCCACTCTGAGTCCTCTTCATGCTGTTGGCTAAAAACTGCAATAGTAAAAATATTGCTGAGCTTTTATTTCACCAGAAAAATTGTTTTAGCATTGCCTCTCTGTTCTTTGCATATTCTCTTTCTCTGGGAGTGATGGGAAGATTTTTGGACTTTGGTTATCCTCATATGCCTGGATAGATTGAAGAACAGCGTGAAGTTAAAAATCCTCTTTGCTTTTGAGTAGACAGTTTCATGTCAGGTTATCTACCACCATGCAACTGTTAAACCAAAGAACAGAGCCACAGTGGGAAAAAGCTTAACTACTGCTAGCAGTTTATTACAGATTGAAATATGAATGATCAAAGATTTTTCAGGAACAAGCTCTTACAGTATATACACATATATCCAGAACCTGTACTGTGGCTTCTTCACTTAAAGGAGAGCCAGTTACATGAAAGCTGTTTAGAGAGCAACATGAAATATTCATAACATTAAACAAAACAAATATGGAACAAATAAGGGTAGTAGTATTATCACCACCGACATTCATTAATTAATTGTAATATAGTACAGTCCACAGGTACATAAAATTAATTTATCTGGTCTGTAGTGCTACATAATACACAAATAATAACAGCCTCTGACAGAGCCTGACCCTGAAGCAAGACAAGAAGTGACACACAGGTACAGAAAGACTGAGTTGAAATTAGTTTTAGAAATAGTTACAGTGAGCTTCTCCTCTTGTGAGTGGATAAAAATATTGATGAGACAAAATAGTGTTATTGGAATATGTGGAGAGGGTAGAGAACAGGCAGGGTTGTCTTGGAATGAAGCAGAAGAGAAAGATGAAAGTACCGTGGGAGGGAAAGCAAAGAAAACTTAGCTAAAGCTGTAGTTTTGTAAGCAACTTAAACTGGCCCTGCCTCCAATATACAGGGCTCCATTGCCTGCCTCTCTTCTCTGCTGGCACAGTTTTCCATGGAACCTCACAGTAGACCAATCATGGAAAACAGTTAATTTAAAAGGCTTCCTGGAGTAGCAGCATTCTGCAAACTCTTTTTTTTTTTCCTCTTCAATTCATTTTAGTTCTTGGAAAAAAAGAACTAAGGCTGATAAATATCAGTCTTTGTGGTTTATGCTATTATTCTTAATTTATAATATTCAGCTTTACAGAAATTTTGTCATTTATGCATTTTTGCAGTGCAAAACAAAGATCCTTTTTCTGTTTTCTTGTTTTAAAAATTCCAATGTAGGCATTTAATTATTTATGTATCTTTATTAATCTTTCTCTTACAAGGTGTTTATAGCGCTAGGCTATTTTTGATTTACAGACTAAGCAAAATGAACTTCTCTACAGTATAAAAAGTTTTGATTTTATTTCGCCCTTCAGCTGATATTGCACTTTGTTTTTGTGAGTTTGATTCCATCCCCCCCCCCCCCCGCCCCCCGTGGTCTAGGTGAAAATAGTATAATTTTGAATTTCTGTCTCCATTTCTGTCATTCATTTCACAGCTTTTTGCAGATGAAATTTAGTTCTCCTCTGCCAGCTATAGTTTGGTTCTTTTTTTCAATTCTCCAGCTTCAGTCCCAAAGCTGTCTTCATTTTGACAACTTCAAATCAATCTATCTGTTACCATAAACTGCAAGACATTCCAAGATGAAAAATGTTGAGTTAGTTCTTCAGGTCAGTTACAAGTTTTGTCTTATTGTCAGATCTGGGTTGCTTGATAGTCATCTGTTGAGATCTTTTTACAGTATATTAAACTTAGCACCAGAAAGAGTAGATAAAACAAAGTCAGTCACAGGGAGACAGTTTTGCTGTTACTAAATCTGAGGAAAATTGATCTTAATGTGTGAAAGCAGAAATGTCTTACCTAAACTAGAGTTGCAGTCTTAACTGTAGGCTAAAATATGAATTGAAAGGCGTAACTAATAGAAACCTAGATCTCAGATCCTTTCAGATACTCCTTGTTTTATGAATGATATAAATTTTAGATATCTAATTTAGTCAGTGTGAAAGTAGCACTCAAGGCTATGCATTTGGCACATTAAGTGAGGAATGTCTTCAACCTGAAGATTTATTTTGTGCAAAATTAACACCCACTGTGTGCATAACTTACAGCTGCCACTCAAGGTGAACTTCCTTCTAAATAGGGAGCATTACCATGCAACCTTAGTTTAATATAGACACGGCTTATGAATCTTCTTGCTAGGATGTTCTGTATGTATCTGTGTGACATCCTCTTAGATCTAATCGGGGAGTCACTTTACTGGCTTTTAGGTCATATTCTTTCTCTGTGTGAGTGTGAAGATGAGATCTTCATTTGAAATTTAAACCAAACAGATGAACCACAATGTTGGGTATTATTATTTACATACCGTGTAAATGTTACGACAAATAAGCAGTCACTTGTTTGTCTGTAAATAGTATCTTCTCATACTGGTTATAAGAACATTGATCTTCATTCTCTAGTTTTAGAGAAGTTTTATACCTGTCCAGTTATGCTTGGGAATGTACTTGATTCTACTCACTTTTGTTATCCCTCATGATCTTACCTTCACTAAAATAAGTAGGGAAAGTATAAAAGAATAGCGTTATGCAGAAAACTGCAGAAACATCTTAATTTTGAGGTGCAGTGTCCCATCAAAATGTGTTGATGATAATGTGCAAAAATGCATGTTAGATCAGAGTATTGCAAATGCTTGAGCTCTCTGTTGACTTCATTTTGAAGTATAGCTCTAGCTTCAAGGTAGACTAGGTCTCATTTTTGCTCTGACAATGATCCCCACCAGACTAACTTAACTGAATTTGGATTTGGTCATGCTCTAGTGCCAAGGCTATCCTGGGGGAAAGATAACTGGAATAACTGAGGAAGAATAGGTTTGGAATTTTGTCCATAAGGTGTGCCATTAGTTAATTCTTCATTGAGTAGAAAGAGTTCACTAGTTCTAGTAGAAGTTGGTTTTCTGATTTTTTTTTTCCTGACTGTGTCAAACATTTTTAAACCTGTGCTAGATGCTTTTGATACGTGCATTAAACTGCATGAACAAACATGCTCTAAACAAAAAGTTTGTCTGTGTCTTACTAAATGTCAGCACAACTTAGGCTAATTTTTTTCCAACAAAAGCCAAGCAAATGTTGCTTGTTCTCCCCTTTATTAATGTTAATTAACCTCACTGAGATAAATTCAGAGACCATATCACAGACCTTTATACCCTGGTTATAGTCAAATATTTTGTGTTTGGGATGAAGCATATGGTTTTTAAAGCTGTCTAGGTTGTAATGCAATTGATAGAAATTGTTGATTCTTAGTAGCTGTTTGTACATAGTCTAACTTTTAAATTAGCCCTCCTCTGAGCAGGTGGTTGGGCTAGATAACCTACAGAGGTCCCTTCCACCTGAATTACTCTGTCATTCAGCAACCGCCATTAAAAACGTGGGTGTTATTTTCAGGTTGAACTTTGCAAACTTCAGCGTTCAGCCCCTCAATCTTATTTTGCTTGCATTTTCTGAAGAACATGTTGTTATCAAATATCTGTTCACTGTTTTCTAAATATAGATGATAATCAAGTCTTTACCTTAATTAAACCAAGTAAAATAAGAGTGTGTATTTGCTGGTGTATATTTGCCTAATTTCAGCACAATCTTGTTCTTTTTAATGTATGAATTTCAGAGGTGTTTCATTTTATGTATGCAAGCAATATACCTTTAAGTATCGTTTTGTCATATCCGCCTTTCAAAGATTGCAGTAGATCTTTACTGCAGTGTTATATTGGGAAATGACATTCAACTGGCAAATGACACAAGGTTTTAAGTTCTCTTCCAAGCTGCTCCTTTACAGGGTCTCTCTTTTCAGTAGTTCATTTAACTCATGCTGTTTTATTGTACTAAGTTAATGAACTAAATATTTTACATGTATTAGTCTTTTTATGTGTTAGTTAAGTGTCCTCAAGACTTGTCATAAAACATTCTTTATGGTATCTGCAAATTTTGATAGTACTTGGGTTTTTTTCTTTCAGAAATATAAACTAAAATTATGAATATAATGTGGGTGAGCACAAGTCCTGCTGACCTTTTCTCTTTATGAATATTCAAAAGAATGCTGTTTTACTTTATCAGAGTTATGAAGGTGTACTGTACCTTTGAAAGGTAGGATAGTGCAGAAGCTGGCTTGTATGTAGTACTGCTGCTGTGACTATTTTTGCAATTCCTGTATTTTGCCATTTTACAGAGGGGAAATAGAATGCAGCTACTAATTTTTTAAGAGTTTTTTAAACTCTAAGAAAAGTGTTTTTAACATGTCATTTTGCTTATGGAGGATGTAGGAAGAATATCACTATATCTATTATTTCTTTTCTAAGAAAAATAGATCAAAATTCTATAAATGTTAGTCATGGAAGATTTTTTATTTTTGTAATGAGATTCCTAGTGCGTTGCTATGTATGAGAGAAAAATAAATCAGAAGAATGTTGTGACCTACATATCTTAATATTTTAGTATAATATTGCAAGTGCTTTTAACCTCTCAGTTAAACTAGTCTGATGTATTTAAAAAAAAAGTCAATATGTATCTATTTTGGAAGGAATCCAAAAGCCATTAACAGTTTTAATGCTAATGCAATCTTGAATCTGCAACTTAAGTATAGCTAACATTAATTCTGCTCTACAAAACAGTAAAATTTCAGTTTTACCATACATAAGTCCTCTATTTTTTGACCTGAAGTAATTAAGTTTGTTCAGAATGAAGCTCATCTTGTATTTCTAGTACAGAAATCAAAGGAATAATTTAAAAAGAGGCATCAGCTCTGAAGTCAAGCTGTAAGCCCTGCTGTGATCATTTTGTTCTCTTGGTAGTTGGAGGGTTAAAAGGAGATGGTGGATGTGCTGTTTGAAGTGCGTAAAACTTGTAGGGAAAACTGCCTTGGGCATTGCCAACCAAACTGACTAATTGAATTCTTTTTTTGTGCTGTAGAAAATAACAGTATGAATACAGAAGAAACATCAAAGGGATACTTGACCATGAAATGCTAATATAAATTCTTCTCTGTGTTCCTTGGCACTCACAATCTTCTGATATTAACTTTCTTATCCTGTAACGATAGTCTTTAAACTGTATTCACTTAGAAATTAATTTATCTACAAAAATGTCAATCCTCCAAAATAAACGTGACCCTCAGAGTGGAGGGTGTGACAGTTACCTGTTCTCCAGGCTTGTGCCCAGGGCTGCGTGGCTCAGAGAGGCTGAAGCTGCTCTGCAGCAGCCTCAGACGGGCTGAGGGACCGTGTCCTCCACGCAGCACCCAAGGAAGAAGGTTTGAGAGCTGGACACGGCCTTGGTGGATGGGACATAGCCGAGGATTTGAGCTGCTGGACAACAGGAGCGGAGATCTGCCAGTTAGCCAATATTTCTCTCACAAAGAGTACTGCAGCCTAAGCTGACCATCTAGTTAATCTACTTCTAGAGTAAATGGAGTGAGGATGTTGGAATTATTTCATGGGAAGTTTAAAGCAATTAACTGTTATTGCTAACATATTAAGATCCAGGAGAGAGGAAATCTTGAGAACTATAGGGAATCATAAGTCACCTGAGGGGATCTTTTAGGTATATCAGTAAGTTAAATTTTATTTAAAAACTTATTCAAGGAAAAAAGACAAATAAAGAAGACCTTTTTTTTTTTTTTTTTAACTTGTCATAACCTCATCTTAAAAATATGTCCTGAAATCCTTATCTTGCTTTGCAGAATGCTTTTTCCAATATGACATAGCATTTGGAGAAGTATTTAGCAAATTCGCAACATATTTTTTTCTGTTATTAACCATTAATTCACTTAAATGTAAACAATCAGTGCCAGTACAGCATTACAAACAAGATTGCTTCGATAAACAAGGCCACTGGCGAGGCGAGGATCCCACCCTGCCTGGTCCTCGGTGTGTTCTGTGGCGGCCCATTCCCTCCCTCCCACACAGGGCTCTGGGACTCCCGCCAGCCACAGGGTCGGGGTGTCAGTCGCCCAGGACACGGGGAGGTGCTGGGACACATCAGAAATACTTTCCCCTTGGATTTTGTTACAGAAAAGCACCCCTTTGGTGACGGGTAGGTGTGGTGGGCCGGCGCTCCCCCGTAGCAGTGTGGCGGGCTGCCTGCCTCAGGCGAGCGGCGGAAGATTCTGGGGCTGGGGGGCAGGGAGCCTGGCCGTGGGGGCTGCGGCTAGCCTCAGAGATGACCAGGCTTTTGGGGGAGTCTATTCTAATCTCATTCTGTCTGGTAAGCTTGAGTCTTCTGTATTTTAATCTTATGTTTTAGTAAAATATAGCTGGAGAGCTCATGTGGTGATTTGGAGCGCTGACTGGCAGGAGGAGGGTGGGGTAGAGCTGCCTCAGTGCACTTGGGCCCTCTCCTGTAGGAAAGGGTTAAATACTGTCTTGCCATGTCTGGGCCTTGCTTTATAGAGGATTGTACTGAGGAAATCTTTAAAACGTTAAAGAGCAATGGAGGCAATAGATATCTTTTAGGAATTTGTATGCTTTGTTTCATGAAGGAAAAGTAATATCCTAGCCACTGTAATATCAGTAAATCAAAATGCAAGTTAAGGGAGTACTGACTCTTAAGTTATGTAGTGATAAGATTTATTATTCTTAAACTAACTGAAATAGGAAAATGACTGCTCTAGAAGTTACAGGTCTTAAGCAAATAAAAAGGTTGATCAGGAATATTATTTTTCAGGCCTGCTTTAAATCGGTTAATAGCAATGTTGTGTAATGGAAAGCTGGGATGGAGTTGTTCTTTGGGAGGCCTTAGGGCAGTGAAACCCCCTGGACATCCCTGGAGCAGTGCTCCACATGAGCAAGCCCGTGTCCTTTCTCATCCCTTTCTGGTGTGACTTGTGCCTTCCAAAGTCCAAAGCTGGAGCAGTTACATGACTTCTCTCAAGCTGGGACCACTGCTGTTTCTTGTTCCCTGTGGATGGTGTAGACAATCAGGGCCTTGAAGCAAAAGATGGAGTGAACCAAACTGACAGTCTGGACACACCACGTTTAACAACTTTAGCCTTGTACTTGTCAAAATGTTCACTGTTTACTCTTTCTTCCCATGCTTTATAGTAACACAGTCTACCTAGTGGTAGGTCTGACACAAGTGTCTGCACCCCACACAGCTAACAAACAAAAGCTAACAAACGTTCTCCCTCATTTAAGGCTAGGCAATGTATCTCTCGCTCTGCGCATAATTGAATTTCTGACATGCCAGATTAATTATATTCAATTACTTTTTTCTCACTATCATGAATCTGTCCCCTCTGCCTTACATTTATATTGTTGCTACTATTGAGCATGAGAGTTTCATGACTGTAAAGGGAAGAATAGATCCCTGAGGTTAACCAGTCACAAGAGAAGTCAAGTTTCCTAAAATTGTAAAGTAACCTTTTGGTCATGACAAAACTCAAGAGATCGTTTGTCTTTACAGGTACATCTCTAAGAGATAGTTATCAGCATAAAGCATTCTTTTCTTTCTTAATAGGAAATTTAAAATAATGTGCATTAATTGTTTTTGTTTTATTTTACCACAGGATTGTACAGTGTATGAAACAGAAAATAAAATTCTTCATGTGGTAAGTAATCTAAGTATTCTGCTTTCGTATCCTCTAATCCTACCCCATCCACTTAAATGATTTAAAAAAAAAAAATAAAGCTAGCGTAGGAAAATAAAGCTCTTTACTATTTGACACAGCTTCTGACTAATTATACAAGTTGCTAAAAAATTTTCATAAATAAGATCAAATAGTTAAAATCTATTTTCAAGACCAGCAAGAGAGAGATATCGGCTTACAGGTTTTGTGAGCCCCTGAAACTGATTTAGTGCAAGTTAGTTGTGCCTCCTACCAGCCAGTTTAAAGACTGCCCCAGTACTCTAGATTTAACACGCCAAAATGTCTTTTTTTTGCCTCAGCATAAAGAAATGGAGAGACTCTACCCACACAATATTAATAAAATATTTTTCACCTAAGATATTGTTTCCAGTTTCTCTGAAGATTGGAGGCTTATGGAAGATGGTGTCATTCACTTAAGAACCATTCCTACCAAGCCTTTTTACTCTTTCCTAAATTGGAAGTCTTCCAAGTTTAAGGCTTAAGAATCGGCTTTCCTCTGCTATTCCCTAACTTATGCCTGTTTATTTTAGCAGGCAAGGTGAGATACTCTCGCTCTCTCCTTTCACACAGTTCCCTGGAGGAATGCTCTCTGTTATACCTGCAGTTAATTACAAATACATAATTACTGTTCTTAGAGTGTTTTGGAAGCTTCATAGTACTCATACTAGTGTAATGCTCTTACTAGGATTGCTGGCGTGGAATTCCAGCAACAGATCCAGCAGACCTGGTGCATTACTAGCTTCACTGGTTGTCAGACTGAACACTTTGTGCCTTCAGCACTCAAAAAATCTAACAATGAAGGGGAATGGAAGAATCTTATACAAAGTTATTGAATAGATATTGGCCTTTAAGTTGAAAAACTTTGTTTTCCTGGTACCAGCACAGAAAACTTGTACTGAGACACTGAGATAAAGTTAAAACCTGTGGTTAAAGGGAAATCTCAAAGGATTTACAAGTTCAGATAAGCTTTTGACAAGCTCTAACAAAGTGCCTGACTTTTATTTTTTCTAAAAAGAAGACTTTTACACATCCTCTGCTTCCAGTGGGGATTAAAACTTGTTGTAAAACATTGATATGCTGTTAAATTAAGAAAGCATGCAGCGACTTTTAGAAAAAGGCTTACTATTGCAAACCTGATTCTGAAAAGAACTTGTAAAAGCACCTGAATTCTTCTGAGATTTGGAGTGCATATATATAGATATATATATACACACACACACATACATATATACACATCTTTTAACCCATGGTTCTAACTGCATATGACTTCTAGAAATACATATTCAGCAGGAATGTTACTTCTTCCTTTTGTGCCAGTTTTGGATGGAAGCCTGAAAAGGTAGAAGGGAAGAGAGAAAAGTTTCAGTTTTTAAGTATTCCATAGGCTCAGCAGTGAAAGTGTGATGAACCTTAAAGAGCCTGGATCCCATGGCAGCAGAACTCATCTTAGCCTGAGCAAAATCACCTGACAGTACCTGATCTAGAGTACCCAGGCTCTGAGAACCAACCTGTTTATCATTGTAACTCTGGGTGAATTGAGAAGAACCAACATCTTTCTCACAGCATCTCAAAAAAATAATAATAATTACTTCAGAGATACTGAATTCAAGAATAAACTTTTTAAATGGTTCATTTCTTTTATGGTCATTTTATTTCTATTAAAAATTATTTTCTAAAATAATTTCTAAATTAAAGAAAATACTCAAGAAAAGTAATTGTGATGCTCTAAAGTAAAATTTTATATTTGTAAGAGATAGAATCTATAACTCTTAAACACCATGTGGTGTTTTATTTCTGAAAGATATTAAGAAAGATACTCTTAGAAGTAAAGACAGATTTATAAAATGATGATCCATGATTGACTTTCTTCATTGGAGAGATTCACTGGGGTGTAGAGAGCTCCGCACTAGGGCGGCGTGTGCCCGGATGATGCCATTGCAGGTGCACAGTTGCCATTCCCTCAATAGTCATATGACCAGGCTGTGTCTACTCTGCAACTCGGATATTATGGGAAAAGATAAATTATGAAGGAGTGATCTTCAGGATCACTTAAACTGTGTGTTTGAGAGCCAGGTTATCAGGACTGCATCAGTTTTTTCGTCTAATATAGTATACCTATGATAATTAAAAATTACAACCTGCTAGTTGTTCTTTCTCTCAGCAGTAAATACATATTAATTTACATTCATTGTACAGACCCAGCAGTGGCTGCCATTCTAAATATACTTTTTGTGACGTATAAGTTTGTATGACTTGTTCAAGACTTAGTGGTTTCCTAGAGATTCTGCTCTTGTCATGGCCCATTGAGAGAAATGTAATAAATGGGGTTTGGGTGTTGGATGACCTGTAAAACTGCATGTAGATTTCTCCTGCAACTGGTACTGAACTTCTTGAAGAACCATTTTTGTCTGAGATTTTCATAAGTGCAGTAGTATTACACCATCTGGAGAGTGTGCACTTTGCTTCTCTGTGGTTTTGGAACTAGTACACAAGACTTTGGTCCTTTCTATTTTTTTACACCAGAAGTACTTTACCATATGTTGAAATATCATCTCATATTGATAGTGCCACATCAAACATTACTTCCTGTCCCTGTGCTATTATGCATAAATTCTGCTCAGTTACTCCCATTTATACTATCTCAGCCTTTGCATTATTTGCAACTGGTGTCAGGCCTCTCTTGTATCCGCTGGACTACTTTTAGAGCAAACTGATATTTTTAATTATTCCAGTATAATTTTCTTGAATATTTTCCTGGCACTAAAATCCTACATAGATTTTAACTAACTTGGGGAGATCTTAAAGACCTATAAGAGTAAATTTAATTGAAAACTTATTTCTTTGTTGTTTATTTCATTCCAAAGTTTATTTACTGAAAATGTATTTGCATGTGACAACTGTAAAGTTAAAATATTACATCAGAAATTAGAAGTTGTTGTCTCTGGGATTTAGTCTGCATCTAATCTGTACAAATGATATTAAATGTTAAGGCATAAGAGAGGGCCTCAGTTCGAAATCACAGTAATATTTTGATTTGACAGTAATTCAAAAGCTGGATGAAAGCATATACTCACAGACAGGGTCAACCATCAGTCCATGTGTAGAACAGCAGTACAATACATTTTTTTGAGCAAGCCAGTTTCCATATCTCTGGTGGGACAAGACCGGACCTAAAGTTTTGTTGAGGGGTTTTGGCCCAAAGCTGAAACTACTAGAAATATTTCTGGGTTTTGGTGAACTTTAGAGGCAGTTGTGCATACCTGAATGGGATGCCTTGCATCTTTCAGCTGATACAACATACAAATGCCACATCCAGTACTCCAGAGCCGTACTTGGATTTCCAGGTGACTAACTATACAGAGAATGGAAATATAATCTATAGATTCAGCCAGTTAATTTACTCATTGTGACAACTTTATATGTTTAACTTATATGTATAGTGTCAAATGAGATATTAGAAGTCCTTATCCTTTTGCAAATGCCTGAAATAAAACTTCCCTTAAGGGATATCTCTACCGTTTGCTATAATTAGGGAAAAGGAGAGTATAGTCCCCAAAGGAAAATAGATGCGTACAGCACAACTTTGACCAGAAGACCATTCTGAAATTCATCTAAATGAATGCTTTCAGATTAGGTTCAAATATTTTTAGGCATAGTCTTTTTGAAGGAATGCTTTAAGCAACATATGCAAACTTGAGAATAAATCTTTATACATGAAGATTCTCTGAGAGTACAGATCAGCTCCCTTCGGATCCATAGACTTACTGTTTGCCTTTGATGGATAGGGTTAATCTGTCAGTATCACTGTTACCATCTATGCAACAGGGTTCCTACTTTGGAGGTGTTCGTGTGGATTGGCATTAAGATTTTGAGATCTTTAGCTGGAAGGCAGGATAACATAAAATTATTGCATAGTTACAGTGATCTAGAGTATCAGTTAAAGGATGTGTTCAAAGATGCGTAAGAATTTTACTTCAGGAAATGGATTAACTGAGGCACTTTTCTGCCAGTGTAATTTTTAACAATGGAAAATTTTCTAAGTTGTATAATGCAGAATTCCCTTAACTATCGGTGTTGGTAGGGTTGCTCTCATTATTTGGTAGCCAAAATAGCTTATTAAGTTATAATTCATAAGGCATTTATTTTTTACATATTTCACTTGATTTCCATTGTACTTATAATGATACGTTATAATGACAGACAAGCTGAAGTTCATAGGGGTTGTTTGTTTTTTTTCTAAAAGTGCATGTAGTTGGAGTGGAGAAGATAGTTTAGATTACAGATGTTCTCAGTGCACAGTAAAATCCTCTGATCAGAACAACTGTACATGCATGTACATTTTCTTGACATTTATGGATATCTTCTGTTCCTTTAGCCTCTTATTCTTGACTTTCATATATCTGTAGTTTTTACAATGCTAAGAAATAAAGTTATCTGTTTATTCTCAGGTAGTTCTCACTATAAGAACTTCTTTGCTAGTAGTTCAGTTTAATATGAGGAATTATATTGACTTGTTTTTCTTTGTAGTGTAAAACCTTGTCTGGGATTTGTGACCACATCATTTCGCTCTCATCTGATTCTCTGGTGTCACAGTCAGCGCATCTTGAGGTAGTTCATCTCACCAGCATTATGCCCAGTGAGGGTTTGGTAAGTAGCAAAGCAGTTTAAAGTTTAACTGTTAGAATACAGAATACAAGCCTCGGTTCTTGAAGGTGATTTATTTTTTTAATTTGTCAAGAAATCAAAATGTATTTTGATGCAGTGTCCTACTATTTCTTTTTGGTAAGCTGAATCAGATTTCTGAAAGAGGTTTAATTAACGTTTATATAAATAAAGGGATTGTAATTTTTTTTTTTTTTTTTAATTAAAACCTGTTTTACCTAGGGCTTCATGTGCAACTGGTAACTATATGAGCAGTTAAAGAAAAATTATAGTCCTTTGATAACCATATTGCAGTTTTTGGAATGTACCAAATTAATCCCCAAATACATAGATATACAAATAAAATTAACTAAATATCATTAATTAATTAATATGCTTTGAAAATGATTAGTGGAAGGTATGTTTCTTGGGCTTGCATAAAAATAGTTATACATCTCCCTAATGATTCAGTTCAAATAAAACTTTCAGAAGTATCATCCCAGAAACAAAATAAATCCCTTATATTTGTAAATTGTTGTTCACTGAGCAGACTAGTTAGGTGTCTTCTGAACATCCCAGCTGCTCTGCATCAGTAATAGATCACACTATCAACATTTTCCGCAGAGGTGATAGTTTAATATTTACTTAGCTACCACTTTGGAGTATTAATGTACCATTATATTTCTCAGATAAGGGATTTTTGTGAAGCTTTAGGGGTCAGAGGTGAAGATTTCTGTCTCCCCTCTGAAGTTCCCTACCTTACAATCATTCTGATACTGGTAGGCTATAGGAGGATTGTGCTTGGGAACTAAGATCCTAAAAAAAGCTAGAGTGTGAGGTAGCACTGCAGGCACTGGGATGTTCTTGCACATTCTCCTCAAGAGACAGCCTACTTTTCCCAGTATGATCTCTTACACTGTCTTCAGCTGCCTTCTCAGGATTTTTTAAAATTTTTTTTTTTTCCTTACAAGGGGAGGAATCCAGATATGTTCCTGGTTTGGGGGAAGTAGTCAGAGGAGGAAAGAAGGGGGAAGTGAGTAAAGAAATTGGTAGCCATGAGGCTTATCTGCAGAAAATTCCAGAACTGACAATTTAAAATATATTTGAGTGTCACTGTACGTGTTGTGGCATGTTTATTGCATCTAATTCAGTGTGATTTACAGATTTATTTTAAATTTCTGTTAGTTGAGATGTTTTGATTATTTCAGTATCTTAGTTTTTGTTCTGACATTGGATAGCAATGAACATCCTATGCAAATCCTGCCAAAGTTACAAGAACATAATTATTTTGAGGTATGCATATGAATTTGAGAATGAGGTTTTTTAATAACATGAGGGGGTTTTGTATGACTAATTAAGTTTACTTTATTCTTAGACTGATTGAGTCAAGAAAGAACATTACAACAGCATAAAATGCACTTAATTTTAATTCTGTGGCATCACAGATGCTTAGCCCAGTATGTAATCCTGACAATAGATACAATTTTCTTGCTGTGCTGCTGCATCCCAGTGGCCAAATGTGTTCCCTTTGTGGCCCAGTTTCCCCTCTCAGTCTGATTTCTGAGTTAGTGCGGAGATATCGAGGAAATACCAGGTCAGTATCATTTACAGCTTGTGTAGTATATATGCTGCAAATCTCTCGACTTGCATGAAGATTGCTACAACCTGCATGCTAGCAGTCTGGATCTCTGTACAGCTTTCCTTTCTATCCAGAAATGTAATATATTTTTGCTGGTCTACTTAGAGGAAAGTCTGCTACCAGTGCTGAAGAGAACATGAACACGGATAGGATGTATTTTCCTCAGAGATGATGGAGCATATCAAGCAGGGCTTGGCATTGCCAGTGTTTCCCGTTCAGTGATAGCTCTAGATCCAGGACAGGAGTGTAGGCTGGTGGAAGTCAGAAAGAGTGTAGCCTACTTCAAATATGGCATGTCCTATAGCGAGCTGAAAATTTAAAGGTGTGCAATATTAGCCAGGTGTCTTTCAGGAGTTCTTGGGTATGAACACCCAAGAATGTGAATATATCCAAGAATATGAATATACTTTCTAAGCAGCTTATCGTAAAGTGTCAGAGTATGATTTAAACCCTTAAAGCATAAGTGACCAAGATGAGAGCTGTTGGCTGTATTGTTGTGGCCCGTTGTGTGGCCCACACTTTCCTCCAGACAGCCCTCTTTTCTAATAGAACATCAAGCAGACAGGGCCTGTGCTGTAGTAATTGCTGTAGGCTGGACTCTCTCACTGGGTGGAAGAACCATGGTGTAGTTCTCCATCTACAGTGTACCCCTAAGTTTATAGCCAGTAAGTGGGCACTGCTGACAGAGGACATGAGACATATACTGCAGTCAAAATTGCCTGTCAATTTTTTCTTTTTTTTTTTTTTTAATATAAAATGAAATCACAGTGAATGACTGAGTTTTCTGTGCCTAATCGTGAAAGCGCTATAACATGTTAGGTTGGAAAGTTCCTTATAATCAATTTTGCTGACACTGTTCTGTTTAGAAAAAAATATGAAAAAGGACTATAAATGGGAATAAAAGAAAAATCATGTGAAAGGGAAAAGAAAACATTAATCAGAATCAAATATAGAACAGAATAATGAATTACAAATGGCTTTCTCATGATTGTATAGCAGTTTTTTTCCACAGGATCTCTGCTCCATTCAAGAGAAAAATGAGTGCTATTCACTGAATGGAAAGTATTCAGAGTTCCATTTTTATCCTTATCATTCAGTGTAGGGGTTGAGGTCTTATTTACCACACTTCAGCTTAGCTCTGCATTCCCTTGAGTTACTAATTTCATCATGTGATTTGTTTTTTATATGGCCTTACTGAGTGCTTCACAGACGCTAATTAATTCATCCTCACATTTCACAACTTACAAAAATATTGTAATTTTAGTTTTATAGATAGGAATCTAATGCACAGAGCAATTTGTGTCAAAATCACCAAAAAATCTATTTTTCAGGAGAAGCGTACCATATAATTTTTCAGAACACTTGTTACTTTTATAGCATAAGTTTAAAATATCATTAGATATAAACCACGTCTCTTGGTTTTAAGTGTAGCTGAGGTTTTCAGAGCTACTGAGAACTCCAGCTTCATACAGGGTTAGCATTTAGAAAATGAACAATGATTTGCCATTAGTGAAAAATATGTTGTAAATTACTCAGATTTATATAAGAATTCATTTATCTGGAATGATATTCAGTTGACTTAATTATGACTCTTTCTCTATTTTCCAAAGTCCATCTGCAAAACTGCTTTTATTATATGCCTTCTAATTTCTTCAACAAATGAGCCAGAAATCCTATAGACATTGTATAAGCTTACACATAAACTGAATTAATTTCCAGGTCCGAGTCCACACAATTAGTACACGGAGTCAGAACTCCTGCGGGGCTGTGTCTGTGTGTTTAATTGTTTAAATAAATTCTGGATCATAAAGCATTTTCACAAAGGGACTGTATGTCATTTGAATGTGCACCTTCAGTTCTAGCATTTTCTGACTTTCTGGCTGTGCTTTTACGAGCTTAATAGTCTTTTTCTTTTTTTTCCCCTCTCTAAAGTATCTTCTTTTTCAGTCTGCTGTATTAAAAAATAGTTTTATCCCATGTGTTCCCCAGAACACACTCTCTGCTGGTACTTTCATGGCAGTTTGCTGGACAAAAGAATTTGCTTTGGGAAGCACACATTTTAGCCAAGTTCTGATGACTGTGTTTGCATCCTGATCTCTGCAGGCATTTGCTGGCCTCCAGAAATATACTGGTTTTTTTCCTGTCTCTTTCTATTCCTTCCCAACCAGTCACATACACCAGTCAAACTGCTTCCTCTTTTTCCCTATTTAGCCACTGAATTTTCAGTGGCAAATACTAAAACACCCTCCGTATATTTTCCATTTAATGTTAAAGTAAATTTAAAGATTGTAAAACACTTTTTCTCCTGAATTGTAGTACTAGGTATGGTCATACCATTTACACCTGAAGTGTACTGTGTGATCAGTCTGAATAAGGTGTCTGGAAAGCAAAACTTGGTCTCAAACTACCAATTTGACAAACTTGAAATAAACTCCTGTGCTAAAAGTATTAGACTGTGAGAACCACTGTCAATTCTGACTGTCTTGACAGAAAGAGAACATGCATACATAAGTTTTTATGAAATAAAGTAACTTTAACTTCATGATTTCAGAAAATTCCCTTCCTTGGCTTTTAGTTTTTCAACTCTTTGAGTTATTCATATTGTCAATTGTAGCATGACAAAGGAATTTGGATCATTTGTATATTTACAAATGCTTTTTACAAATTGCTTTTCTTTCTGCTTAGAGAAAGATAGGCTTCCATTCCATTGCATTGCATGGTAAACTTCCTTTTGAAGTTACAATAGCTTGTGGTAAATGAAACTACGGCATGATTTTAATTTTTAGACACTGCACATAACTTCTCAGAAGGCAAGATTTTTCTCAAAGATGTGATATTTGAAAAATCTAATCCCCCGGAATTTATTATGTTTCAAAAGTCCGTAGACCAAGTTCTGCATTTAGGAGTCCCGGAATTTCCGTTTAGTGATTAGACAAAGCTGGTGCAGCAGCACTGACTTTAAATTTCTTGGCTAGATGGACCCGGCATAAGCATTAGGCCCTTGAGGCCAGAGTTTGTGTTACTGTTTGCAGGGGAAGAGGTGCAGCTCCTAAGCTTGCTACTAAGTCCTTGAGGGTGAGGGTATGTGAAAGGCTATGGGAACCTTACTGTTCATTGGCTCAGACTTAAGTCCAGAGCCGGCTTTGGAGCAGTTTTGCTGTCAAATAAACAAAGGCAGGCGGAGGGAACCAGTGTTTTAAGTGAGATGATGTGTATAGGGACCCTCCGTAACAGAGGAGCATGGAGGGTTTTTTGAAGATTGGGGTTTTTTTCTTCCTACTGCTCTTGCATTACCAGAGATTGTCAGTAGTGCAGGATTTTTTTTTTTTTTATTAGAGCCAATATTATTTTGGACTAAACATTTTTCTTTTCATCTTCTGAACTTCATGTTCTGTACATATATTTAAAGATACTTCTACGTAACATGCAACTTTAATCTTTGAGATCGATGATTACTCTGAAGCAGGAGATTCTAAACAGGCAGTGTTTTTATTGTTTGTTTTTGTATCTTCTTGTGTCTGAGGAATGTTTTGCTTCTGGAATGCAGTTATCACTTTTATTCCTCTTCCTTTCACTTTGTTGTTGTTGTTGTTGTTTTCTCTTGTGTCTGAGCTTCCTACTGCTGATAGAAAGTGTAATCTGTCACACTTTAATTAAGATATACACTGCTTATATCCAGAGTTTTGTTAATTTTTCTGCAGAGGGAACTTTTCCTGTTTCATTTAAGAATTTAAGGAAAGCAAAGATTGTGGGAATAAACATTTGTATAAGACCAGCTGTGTATCATTGGAGAAAAAAAAACAACCGCAAACCACCAAACAGACAAGCTGTCAGATGCAAAGACCCTTCTTTATTAAGGATTATTCATCTATCTAATGGACAGCTACCCTTTCAAATAGCACTGTTCTTTATGTGGAATTTGTAATTTAAGGTGATGGAAGCCAATTTTTTCCATTTTTATAAGAAAGGAATTGCAAGAGAATGCAAGAAAGAAAAGTAGAATATGAAGGCAGCTTTTTTGTGGAAATAAACACAGCTGTCCTAAAACTGTTAGTGTGTTAATCCAATTATTTCAGATTATCTTTAAAGGCTTACAGAAACATGACAAAGTTCCATCATGCTTAACACATAAAAGTTCTCATAGACTAACTTTTTTGTTGTCCATGGGTTTCTATTTAGGAAGGATTTAGTAAAAGGATTATAAGAAAGAAGAAAAAACGCTCTTTGGAGTAAGGTGGTTCAGATAAATACACGGAGCTGTTATTATGCTATATTATAGCTATATCTATGCTATATATATATTATGCCAGCAAAGAAATTTATATGCCTCTGTCCAAATTTGATAGTTAAAACAAGGTTAAAGAACTATTTTACATTTGGGGCAAAAGATCAAGGGGTGTAACAGTTCCCTGGCAGTTTGTAGCATTACAAACCTGCATCTTTGCTACTGATGCTTCATTGTGTTATAAAAGTAGAGCCAGCAGTCTCCCTGTAGAAGTGCTGTTGAGACACATAGACCGTTTTATTGTAATTTTGAATACCTGAATTTTCCATGCAGAAGTATTTTGTCATATTCCAGCAAAGAAGTGGTATGAAAACATGATGCATCTGATAATAGGTCATTGTTACCCAAAAAGGAATAGTGGCCTACAGTTCGAAGGGTTGGAAGGATGAGCCAGAATTGCTCATACTGAGAGTTTAGTCTCATTGTGAAATTCAGAGATCTTCAAATATTGTCTGAAATGTCCATGGATTAACCTGGGAATAGTTGTTGACACTTAAAAATACACTGTTGTCATTATATCCTGGTTAATTAGCCAGATGACTCTGCAAGAAATTTTTCAAGGAAATTCCACTTATATCTGAAAACACTGTTTTCTGGGGAATAGCCTCTTTAAAATGGGATTTTAAATGGCTGATTCCTTCCCATATGTTTTCAAAGGTCAGATTTTAATTAAAAATCTTTAAGTCACTCTCTCATTAGAGGATGGTGACAGAGTTACTCAAGAACAGTCAGGTTCTTGATATAAGAGCCTGTGAAACATTTCCTTGTTCTGTAGCACCTCCCATATATTAGTATAATTCTTTGGAGTTTCAGATATGACATATCACAGTTATTAAAGAGCAATTCTATTTCTAACCCCCTAACTGTTGACTAATCTGAGCCATCTTCACAGAGTTAATGAGAATGTTCAACTCTTGCCCAGAGATAAGGGGTATAGTTTGTCATTCTTCTGTGCTCTGCGATCATTTGTGGGATTCAAGAAGAAACTAGAATCAGAATAAAGACCCATTCTTGAAAAAAAAAGCACAGAAATTATTTTCAAAAAGGATTCCAGTGAAATTCTGCTTTAAGGGCAGAAAATAGACCAAAAAGAGGACAGAAGATTGGGAATTGAGGAGGGAATGGTTGAGTTAGTTGGGTAGGAAGGACAGAATAGGATGTGATAGTGAAGGATATGGTAGGAAAGCCCTGGAACTGGTTAGAGAAGGAGAACGGATCTTCATGAGCCAGAAGAGCAGGAAGAAAGGAAGACAGCCGGGTGGAAGGTGCAACAACTGAAAGTGGAAGGAAAGAGGGAGGAGAAACCTCTACATCAGGACTGAGTTGCGTAGATGTAGATGTCTGGCACCATTTTAGATGCCCATCTTTCAGTTGCCGCTCCAGAAGGTTCTCTGTCATATTCTTGATTATTTTGAAGTGACTAAATATTCTCTGGCTATCACTGTTCACATAGATGAATTCCACCCCTTCTGTCTGGATACTGATTCTGGGACTGGATGTGTGCAGGAAAACGTTTGTGGGAAGATTGGGTTTCAGGCACTGACTGCAGAGGGAGAGACTAGAACTGATGGTCAGGGCAGGAAGAAGCTTGTGTTATAGAGACTGAATAGGCAAGAAAACTTTGAGAGGGATAGCCATTTGTGTTGGAGAGGAAGGACCAGAAGACAGAAGAGGTGGGAGACAACAGGAAAAAAAGCCACTTCCCACTGAAACTCTCCCATCCAGAGCCGAGGACGGATTCCAGGATTCGGAAGTTCCCTTGTTTATGTGTTTTTTGTCTGTGAAACCCACTGACAAAACATTCTTCTTATTTAGCCTTAGCCTGATGCTTTTGCTATTTTACTTTGACAGCTTATATGGCTGAAATCTATGAAATAGTTTGCAAGCAGTTTGTGTAGAGAGTTGTATGAGAATAATTAGCTTACAAGAGTGTATCTTTATTTCCATCAGATTTTATAGTAGAAGTTAATAGGATCAAAATAGCAGATATGTGGATCCTCTTTTAATAAATTAGTTGACAAATTTAATTAAAGATTATGCCTCTGTAAAAATACATTATTACAGAAGAATATGACTCTTAAATATGCTGAATCAATATGGCTGCTTTAAGCCACAGGTAAAATAGGAAATAATTGTAAACAAAATAACTATTCCTAACAGTTCCAGAAGTGTTAGCAGTTGTCACAACAGGATCTACTTAGCTATTCATATCTGGGCTTGGGAAAAAGAGGCTTGCTGCTTCAATTCTTCAACCGCAGTATTAAATCAGTATTTGCCTGGAACTTGCATTATCTGATAGAAATTTTTTCAGAATGTATTTCCGTATTTTCTTAGGCTTATTAACCATAAAAAAATGCTTATATTAGTGGAAATGGAATGAAACAATGATGAACAAAAAGATAGCCAGTAGCCCATTAAATTGAAAGCAAGGTCCAGCTCTTTTGCCTAATTCAGACTGTGAATACTTGCGTGCTTTTTCTGGGTTCACAGAGTTAACAGCTCTCTAAATGAAAGTTTTGCAATTTTGGACATTTCTTATAAGCCGGAGTAGACGATTTTCACTTTTCACTGGAAATTTGATGAAAGTGATCCCCTTAAAGCCTTTTGTTTATATCAGTAAACTACTTTGTGTGTGTGTATATATATACATGAACAATTTAAACTTTTGAGGGGTTCTGCTAACCTGTGCCAGTATTGCTTAAAATATGCCTGGAATTTCTTTCTTTCTCTTTACAAATGCTGATTTTGAAAAGGAAAATGAGGATGGGGGTGGGGATGAAGCACACCAGTCACTAAAGTAAGGTTGACACAGATTGTCCTTTAGAAACAATATTTTTCTAAGTGTCAGTGTCTTTTCATGTTGAAGGATAAATTGTCCTTTAAAAATCCTCCTACCACAGAAAGCAGCTGAGAGCTGGATTGAACGGTACACACTGTGTTACACGCTGCATTATCTGTTGTAAAAGGATAGGCAAGTGCTGAGAGCATATCGAGGACAGGGGTTTTTTGGGGAAAAATGTTTATGGGGTTGGAAAGAGTGATTTGAAGCAGAGAATATATCTGGCCTCTAGAACAGATGACATAGACTAAATAAAGCTGTTTTCAGTATTGGTGTATGTTTTTCAGGGAGTTCTTTTTCAGAAAAATTTCAATCTTGTTTTGAGTATTATATTCAAAACTTCCTTCTGAGTGGGAAAAATAATTTTCGAGCTCTTATTTTATATATGATAGATATGTAAAAAATATATATGTAATGCCTATCTATTTTATATTAAATACCTTGCTTTCTGAACTGTATAAAATAAAAAATTAATATAACAATTTTCATAGTTTTTAGAGAGAATGTAATCTTTCAAGGTTTTCAGGTAACACAGATGTGAAGGAGATACCGAGCTATTGTAACGGTCAGCAAGAAACAAGCTCATTATTTTTCTTTTGGGAAAACAAGGATGAAAGCCCTATCTAGGTTAATCTGAAGGCTATGAGTCATTCACTAAAATTGTTTATTTTGATATTTTTTGTTCTTAAAGTTTAATAGCTAAGATGAAAGGAGCAGATAGCAAAATGTAGGGTAATTCTTAGTGATTAGTCTGTTTTTATGTCCCTCAGATGGCATATGCCAAGAGATAAAATTGTAATTTGATTTTTTCCAAAAATACACATAGCTTAACAAGAGGCTAAGAACTTTATGAAGAAATATATTATAAAATTTAGTGGAAAGTTTACCACTATGTTCTGTTTTGGCCTTAAAAATCTTAGTCTGTTGGTTCATTAAGTGGGGAGTGAATCTTGTCAAAACAAGTAGGGTGTTAGAACTGTGTATTAAATTTGATATTAAAAGTGTGGCTGGAAATGTGTTACTGAAGTCTACTGTGTGTTAAAGTAACAGAATTCTGTGATGGATGCAGCCGTGTTGTGTAACACTGGCTAAAATTTCACTGTGGAAATCCAGCATAACACATACTAGGTGGATTTAAATATCTAATTAAGATTTTTAATGAAGACTCAGTGTCCCATTCTCAGTGAGAACCTTCAGGGTTTTTCATGATCTAGCGTTCTTGTTTATGGCTTTCAGCTGGCAAAGAAAAAGAGAACGAGATGTTTGTCAGTAACAAGTTGAAGGTACCACAGAGACAAACAGCGAACACTGATAAAGTTAAGCCAGCTGTATAGAAGGGGATAGTGGAAGACTCCCCAGAAACGTCTTTCTTTCAACCAATCATATTTTATGAAAGTGATTTCAAGACTTCCAAGACTTAATTTGGACAGCTTTGTTATTTACAAATGAAATTACTTATAAAGCAGTCTCATTTAAAGAACAAGTAGTCATAGCCAGCAAAATCTAAAATGGAGTTTCCTATGCAGCAGAGTTAAGCAACCTTATCAGTTTTAGCCAGTCTTTACTTTTAAGATTTAAAAAAAGTTAAAACTTGATGAAATGGAACTAGTTCACATTAAGGTAGAAGCCACATTTTCTCGTGATGAAAAATCAAAGCAGCTCCAGCTAGAGCAGGCTGCTCAGGGCCTTGTCCAGTCAAGTTTTGATCATCTCCAAGTCAGAGATTCCACAGCTTTGCCAACCCATTCCAGTGTTTTATAATCTTCATGATAAAATTCAATAAAATAAAATAAAATGAAATGTCTTTTTTTTTTTTTTTTTTTAACTGAGTCCCAACTTGTGTCCCTTGCTTCTCATCTTCCCACTGTGCACTTTCAAGAAGAGTTTGGCTCCATCTTTTCTATACCCTTCCAATTATAGGTAGTTGTAGAGAGCAACATCATCTTACCTTTGTAGTGTTTTTACCATTTTTGGGGTGGGGGGTAGGGGGGCGGCCGGTGTCTGTGTTTGTGTAAACACCTAGCCTGAAGATCTTCATTACTGTTCAGGAATCTTGATATTGGCTTCTGTGAACAAAATATTCTTCTTATTGCTGGAGGCTCTAAACTTCCATTTTGACAGCACAAGGTGATGCAGAATTATTGAAAGGATAATGAATCAGCAGTACAATGTACCAATTAGTTTAATTAGATTTCAAATTTTGGTCAATAACTGTACTGTATGGAGAGATGTGCAGCTATGACCTTACTCCTGAGAGGCACGAAGAGAAGCAGTTGAGTCTCACTGACATTTAAGGGGCTGTGTGTGCGTACAGCTAGATAGATACCTACTTAGGTTGTCTCTCTGTATCTTGTCAATTGCTTCCTTGAAGCAGAATTCTTGCTGGACTAATTGCACAGCTCCTGTTAGTTCACCAGCTCATTTTTCTCCATAAATTGGCAATATGAGCACTGGCTCACGTCTTTTCTGAGTCAGGCTATGGTTTCATTTTTATTGAATCAGTAACTCTCTGAAGATGGGGCATTTAAGTTTAAAGACTATTCCTGTTTTTGGCTTCAGTTTTGATACTTCTTTGATGTCACTAGTAATAAAAAGAGGTTATGTTAAATATTTCAAATACTGAACAGGAACAAGCTTTTATGCTGATGCACAGTGTTGAATTCTGTCCAAAAACTTTGTTTGGAATAAAAAAAAAGCATGAAGTGAGAAAACTCTGCTGTTTAAAATGGGTCTTGATACATATTTGTTTAACTTAGATTTGCAAATATTAATTGACCATGGTTCCTTCCAGTCTGTTCAAATGTTACGGTCCTTAAACTGGAATAAACATACTATTTTAATTATCACGCAAACATCATTTATTTGTTTCCTACAAGTATTAATTTCTTCTCTTGCTCTTTTTTCAGGGAATGTATATCAAGTCAACATATGATGGACTACATGTAATCACAGGAACAACTGAAAATGTAAGCTTCTTTATTCTAAAAGACTTTTATTATGCATACAAGTATGTTCTGTATATCTGCAGTGTATTTTATAGTATGAAAACGTGCTTTAAATCAAGCCACTTTTTATTAATACTTTTTTTTTTTATCTTTTCTGTACTTGTATAGTATTACTTTTGTAAAAACTTGGAACCCTTGAAAATAGACATAGAAGAATATCTATGATGAAGTGACTAATAACTAACGATATAATAAAATGAAAATCTTGAACTTCTGTCCTCAATGGTTCTTCCAATAGACCTTTCTAATAATGTTCATGTATATGTTCTCTCTGGCACAAAATTGTTTTCCTTTATATTGAATAAATTTTTCTCACGTAAGAGCATCATCATTAGTCTAAAATAATATCTGTTGTATTTAATTTTTGTTCTCCACTTTAGATAAATCTCTCAGAACATAGGACTGTTCAGGTTCATATAAAAAAAGAAGTGTTTTTCAGTCAACAGAACAGTAGAAAGAATATAACAGAGGGGAAAAAAATATCTGACTCAGGTGTGTATATTGACCAGAACAGTCACAAAATTGCAGAGTTACTGATAAGCATAGCTTTCCTCTGATCAGACCTTAATTCGTACAGTCAGATTACTTTATGCAGTGAGTAAATATTGTCATAGAGTGATGAAGACTTTTTTACTAAGAGTTATTGGTTTTCTTCTTAGAATGGACAGTAATTTTTTTGTGATTTTTTTTGTTGTTGTTGTTCTAATTAACAAATTCATTTTGAAAGAATGTTAGAAAAATTAAACTTTAGGAGATGATGTCTGTCCTAGGATTGACTCGTAGAAAATGACTAGCTTCTGCATGTATAAGCAATTCAGTAAAACAGATTGTAAAATAATAAATTTTAAAATAGTTACAATATCAGCAGTATGGGTGGATGTAAAAGACATGGGTAATGGAGAAAGATATCTTAAGATATTATATTTGATATCAGACAGGTTATAGAATAATCTTTGATAAACCAGAACGTTTTCAAAGCTAGCAGTAACTACTGACAGGACTGTCACTAAGAAGTGAGAAATTGTGGAAAGGAGCAAACAGATTTTAGTACATGTACAGAAGGGGATGGATGATTTGACAATGTTAAAAAAACAAGTTAGTTAACAATCCAAATGACTGTTGTGTGAGGATGTATAAAAAGTTCTTTTATGAAAATAACCATTCTGAAAGAATTCTATTACGACAAGTTAAGCAACATTGTATTTTCATGTTTTCCATCATCTGTAGTAAAAATACAGAGGAGACCAAGAAAAATGTATTATCATTTTCATTGTAGTCCCAGAAGTGTTAGGCAAATCTGAACCAAAAGCACACAGAAATGCTGCAGCACATAAATCAGTATGACTGATCACAGAAAAACTAGATGGTGTGACAAGAATAACAAAGTAGCTTCTAAGCATCCTTCTTGTTACTTGCAATTCATAACTATAAATTTGAAAAAAATAAATTGACTTCAACTACTGCAATCTAATTCCTATGACAGACTTCATAATAGGACCCATCCCCTTCTGTTTTTTATACAGTGTTTTAGTCCCACTCTTTTCCTTCAGTCTTAGATCTATTTAACAGCGTATAGCTGGATAAATTACAAGTTTAGATTTGTAAAGCTAATATTGAAATTATGTAAGGCTAACACTCAGGGAACATAAAATTAGCACTGTGCAGCTAACCGAAGATGTAAATACTTGCTGGCATACGTCAGTGGTATGCTGGCCCGTACGAGGGAGCTTCATGTGTGATATTTTGTTCTGCTTGGTTTATATATATCGAGGTAGTACTGCATCATACAGTTTTTGTCACTCAGTTTTTAGACAGTGCAAACCCATGGAAAGCCTGATGATTGTTGTGTCAATTTGTGATGACAAGTCTTATGCAAATTAAACTTAAACTTTGTTGGCTTGTTTGTATTAACGCCACTGGCAGCATTTAGAAGTCTTAAAATAACTATATGTGTATCTTGGATCCTGAAATTTATGAATGATCCATCTTGATTATGTTGTGACAGATTTTGTTCATAGATTGAATTACTCATGCTATAATTAATCCACTTTTTTACTATAATTCTAATTCATTTTAGATACATGATGCAGTTTGTAGGGAAAATATTTATATATTTATAATTGAAATTCACAAGAGGAGTTGCTAAATTGCCAGCCACTAAAAATTTTTATTTTGACTAAACTTTAGATGTCAAAACTTTTTGATAAGACACCACCATAAGAAGTTGCTTTTTTGTTTTTGCTGAAAGTGTAATCACATGTGCAGATAAATCAGCCTCAAAGACCTTTAATTTCTGGCATTTCAGCAAATTGATTTTTCATTCCTTTTGAAAGGGTAATTGACCTCAGAGGTAGTGTTTAGTTTTAAAAGATAATAAGTAGCTCAGCCTCATCAAAGTCAGGAAAGGAGCTAAAAAGAGAAAGAACCAGGCCTTTGCTTTTAACTGAAGTTAAACGTTATGAATGGTGTTGTTTGCTTCAGTTTCCTGCTTACCTTTCTTTCACTGTTTAAAGCAATCAAGTTTGTATTCACATTGAATTCTAGAAATATCTTTCTGTTACATGTTTAGTCCTGTGCAAAAGAGCAGTCGCCAAAATTCTGCAAGTTTCCGCTAAAAGGAGAAAGTGACACTGGAGCCAGGTAGTTCTTCATACCATCCTATAAAGTATGTAGGTAAAATCCTGTTTATTTTAGTGCAGAAGGGCTCAGATGGCAGGAGTTGATATCTGGCTGTAATGACCAGGCAGTTTAGCTCAAGGGCTGGACTCCCTACTACAGGAGACACAGAAGCCCTTATGAAAGAAGAGATCAAGCAGGTGAGGAGTTGGAACACAGCTTGTGTTGGGGAGGTTGGGCAGAGCAAGTTTAGGCATGGTAAGCAAGCAGTAAGCTGAAGGTAAAAGCTTTGCTTGGAGTAGCACCTGTAACACACTTGGAATCCCTGTGTCAAATATTGGCTACTTGCCCTGTTGGCTCCTACTGCTCCCCAGCAGCTATGTAGACTGCAGAATCTATTGATTAGTCAGCAGGTGCTGACTATTGGAGAGTGATTTGACCTCCTTATAGATGAGTCTCTTCAGCATTTTATTCAGAAGCAATTGCAGTCATTTTCTTACCAGTGGCAATTTGGGGTTTTGTTGTATTGTTTTCTCTTGTCTTTGTTCCTTCTATTTGTTTATCTTATATTTTTAATCTCCATCCACAAAAGGGATGGAAATGATGGGTGGGATTTGTGGTTGGTGAAGACTGTCTAGCTGAAGATCTCTTGCCTGTTTCCTGCAAGTCTTGATTGGTACCCAGTGAGGTCATGAATCTAAGCTTCTGCAAGTCACCTTTTGTTCAGATGAATCCTTTCTTCTTTTGCATTTGTGCCTGGCTCTCGTGCCATGGGCAATTTATGTTATAGGCTGGATCTAAAAGACATCCAGGAACTGAACTGAGCTTTGATAACATAACTCCTTTTCTGTGAGGAACTTCTTGAACAGTGTTAGAGCTAGACCACTCTCTCTAGCTGCAAGTGGCTTTTTTTTTCTGCCTTTCTTAGCAGTCTGCTTTACTTAGACAGGGAACTTGAACTGTTACTTGAAGGGTATTTTGCTTTAAACATTTCTGCATTGTTTGAGATGGGACAATCTGTCCTCTCTCTGACTCTGTATCTAACAAGTAGAGTAAACATTCAACCTTGTTCAAGTCTCCTGGCTGGTCTACTTCCTTAATAGCTAACTTCCACTGTGATTCAAGGTAATGTCTTGGCTCTTTCATTCTTTTCTGATTATTTTCTCTTGAATTTCAAGTTGGTGTACTCTGTCAGTAGAACACTCTTGTAAGTTAGTGCACAATGCAAGTAAGTTGCCAGTAAGTTGCCATGAATTCTCAGTTCTCCACTCCTGAGTATGACTGCTGATGTCCTGCATGCCTTACAGATTTGTCTTACAGCTCTAAGATCTGGTCTCATTGAAGCATTTAGAAATGGTTTGCTAAATAGCAGCAGTAAGCTCAGTATTTGTTGGCTTTACAGATACGTGATGTAATTTCACTCTGTGTATTCCCAGCAAGATTGCGATCGCTCATACGCCCCACAGAGAGGTAAAGAAGCTAGAGTAGTTCAACCAGTCAAAAAGGCTGTTAATCACCAATGGAAGTGGGATTCTAGATTACTTCATCAAATTGCCAGCTGTAACCAGAAAAAACATAGTTCCTTATAAATACAGTTTTTATAAATATGACCAATTACTGTTATTTGATAACAATAATACTTCTTCGGGTGCAGCTTTCTTGCCTCCTTCAACATTCATTGTTTTAATTCCTTCTCTTCCCTTCTCCCTCTGCACCCCCATGTAAAGTTAATTATTATGTTTTGTCCTTAGTCTCCTGCTGACCAGTGTAAGAAAATCCATGCTGGTGATGAGGTGATCCAGGTCAACCATCAAACCGTGGTAAGTATTTTGGAAATTCTGCTCTGCAGACTTTGCCTGTTCCCACTGCTAAAAAGGTAATAATTCTTCTTAGAAGGTAACTTTGCCAACCTAGATTATTATTTATGTCTTTTAAAATATCATAACCCACTGCTTATGCTTAATAAGAAAAGGCACAAGTTGAGTCAGTAACCAGCCCAGAAGGATTAAGCCAAACTTACATATTCCACAGCTGCTGTTCAACATTATTCTCTTTCTATAAGGAGATCCCAGAATGTTTCATTGAAGTTCTTAGACTTCTCGTTATGGCAATTTAACTTTTTCTCTTAAACAGAATTTTGCATTCTGTTTAATATGGGATTCAGGTTAAAGAAGCAGAAGTGCTGTAACAGCCATATATTCTGAATCTATCAGGGGAAAAAATGTAAAGATGATTAAAGTGTTGATAGAAAACCATCAGATTTTGCTTTTGTGCATTCTTGCATGCAGATCTATTTTTAAACAGATGAGCAGTTTTATAAAGTTAGTGAAATTATTCATCTATTTAAAATCACATAAGCATGTGTATGCATGAGTGTATGCTGAACTTAAGGTATTGTAGTACATGATTTGCGTACTTTTAAACGTGCCTACCATTGCGTTTCTTTCACAGCTGTATGTTCTATTGCGTAACTGTGTGTATATAAAACTACGTTTCATTTTATGTAGAAATGCAGGAATAATATGTTTCTGCAGCATTCATGGAATTGCATCCTGACTTAAAACACACGTGATTTCACTGAAGAATTAATAATTTTTTTTTAGATTAAAGATTTGTCATTGGGCTCTAAAAGCCTATCAGAACCTCATCCAAGGTTGAATGATTATATTTTTCTTCCTGTTTTGTGATGACACAAGCTGCTGCCTTCTAACTGATGTTAGTTCCAGTGTTGATAATTACTGAAAAAAATGCAGTCAAACTTTGTCCCAGTACTATCTTAAGTCATGGGGACTGTCCCTTTTAAAAAAACTAAAATTCAATGTTGCAGAAGAATGGAAGCAGTGTTGCTGGAACTACAGGTGAAAGGAACACTTGTATTTATTCCTTATTAGGCATGAGCAGCATTGTGACAAGGATGATAACATCCTAAAGTGCTTATAATTTAGCCATTTAACTTTGTCTTGCTGAACCCCATCTCCAAACACAACGGCAGCAAAATTAAGAAATCTCTTTGTCTGTCATTTGTGTGAGATGGAAATATGAAAGTCTGACTATTAAAATCTTATGATTAGAGAGCAAATATTTTCTCTTGAAAAGAAGTATAACTTATTCATTTATACTTTAAATGTTAATGCAACATGCAGCTCTTATCTGTATTAGAGAGGTTCAATGAGTTGTCATAGTTACAAGTCGAAATATTCATTAATCTGGCTTTGTCCGTCAAACGTACTCTTCAAGTGACAGACCTGATTTAATCTTCACTCCCACAGGTGAAATCCCCTTATTCAACAACTCTAGAACTGGTTTTCTGGATAGCAATTCTTTCCGTGTGTGTTATTACAATAGGCCCAAGATGTTTGACACTTGTAAACCCTTTCCAGCTAAGGGTACAGTACCAACAGCTGAGTCAAGTGGCATAAAATACCTTTTTCTAAAAAAACCCACTATTAATTATTCATTCTGAAGCTTGTAACAAGCTAAGAAAAGAGATAAATGGCAAGCTATTTCTTTTGGAAATTTATTCTTCCTTTGAAATGTCTGGGAAAATCTCATTCTGTCTTCAGTGTGACTTTGGAAAGTCAGACAGTAATATTGAGTGTTTGCATGTTTCAGAGGTACATGTCCAACCCTCTTCCCCTCGTGGACTGGAAGTTTTAATGTTTTAAGTATCCGTTTGATCTTCAACCATGCCCTTTAAGTCACTTCTGGCACATCTTGCTGCAAACTACATTTAACTTGGGTGAAGAAGGAACACAGCTATCACAAGTTGTGATGATCAATATCATGCTTATAATTACCATTATTTCCATTAGTGGACTAGAATAATTCAAAGGCAACAGCTCATTAAATTTCCGTGTAATCAATATTTTAATACTAGCAAGACCAGCTCATAAAATGAGGTATAACCCATTTGAAATTAATGAGGGGCGGAGGGGCAGTTGAGTAACCTTACAAGAGAAAGACTTGCATGTCTGTGGTGGTCTTACAGGTTTTCCAGAGCTGTAAACTGTTGCTCACCAAGTAGAGGAGCATGGATTTGTGCCTGCACAGAGTTCTTGCTAGAACCAAACATTTCCTCACACCAGCCTTTGACTCCACAGCTTAGCAAAAGCAAGTGCTAGTAGAAGTAAAATTGTAAAAGAGAAAAATACAAAGCAGTCTGAACATATACCTAGCCAAAGTGTGCTTGTGTAGCTGCTTTGTACTTCTCACTTCTCTCACAATGTTGTTCTCCAGCCATTTTTCTTGCCTGGTAGTTGGTAGTGCAATTTCTCCCATTAGCTTGGTTTCTGGACTGGAGATTCAACACTTGCTTCTTTCTGCCTGTCTGCAAGAGTTTTATTCAATATTTTATCCACTTTTTAAAGTCAAATGTCACATCTTCATTCCCTCTAAAATAAAATTGCAGCAAAACTTTGCATTGATTTATAACCAGTTATGATAGCTTGCATTTTCTCTTTACCTTGTTCTGGAGCTGAAAGAAGTGGAGTGTTTCCTTATTTCTCTAAGTATCTGTTAAATTTACTTCATATGAAGCATTTAGCATTGCCCTGTGAAGAGGCAAATTACTGCATTTGGTAGTTTGAGTAAATACTTCCTGGGTTGTTACAGAATCTTCAAGGTAAATAGTTAAAATATTATTTACAATATATGTATCCAGTGAAATCCACGGTCTCTAGTCTAATGTTAGTTTTCTGTAGAGACTCTACTTAAAGCATTAAAAGCCTAGGGATATAAATATAGGTCTTAGTGTTATTTCTTATTCTTACTTTTACCTGTTCATTGGTAAGGGAGGCTACATGCTTTCACAAAACGTATACACGATGTAAAGATGCAGAAATATACTTTCTTCAGATATTTGTATGCTTCAGAGATTCTGCATCCCACAGATTTTATTTTTGTGTTCCTAACAAATAATTTTCTTAAGATTGATGTTTGTGTAGCATTTTGGTAGCCTATCAAATATAAATCCTGTTCAACCAATGTGTTTTGAAAGAATCTGTTCTGAAGATGGTTAGATATAGTCACATTGTATTGCCACTAGTGAAAATACTTTCCTGATTAGAGAAAGTGTGGATGTCTTGTAATAGATTCCAATCCTATAACTGACTGCTGGCATAATTTAATCTCATTTTGACTGAACTAGGCCAACATATTTTCTAGATAAATTCATATTCGCTCATTTCATAAGATCATTTGAGTTTTAAAACATCCGTTGATGTTCCCACAACCTGTAATAAGTTGTTCCGTTAGTTAACTACTCTTATTGCTGGGGGGGCGGAATTAATTTTATTTGTGGTCTACATTTGTCTGGCACATGCTTCCAGTCCTTTGATCTTAATATATTTTTATCTATTAGATTGGAGAGCACGTTTCTCATTCAGGTATTTTCAGGATGCAATCAAATTACCTCTTAACTTTTTTTTTGGTAAGCCAGATAATTTAAGCACTTCCAGTTTGTCATCCTAATGCATGACCCTCGTCAACAACCTCTTTAAATTTCCAACTGTGATACTTTGCATATTTAACACTGAGTTACAGAGCTGTACAATGAAAGCATTCATTCACGGTTAGGACAGTATTCATGTGCTAAAATAGTACAAATGAGACTACCTTAATGTAGCCATTACCAACTAGCTGTTTACTCTTTAAAAGGCTTGTGTTCATTTTTCATTCATACGTAGGCAAAAATGAAACTAAGAGGACTCTTTGATTTTTTTTTTTCCTTTTAAAACCACAACTGACATTTCAATTTAAGTTTTACTCTTTTCATAGGAAGTCCATTTTAAGAGAAGAATCATTATCTGTTTTGAAACTGAGAGAGGAGTAAGATCTTAAACAAGTTTAAGAAGATGTAGATGTGGAAATAGTTGTACTGTCCCTGCATTCAAGTGGAGTAAGCACAGATAGCAGCATTTCTAATCCTGGAGGCACTCTCTGGGTTTGTATGGCTACAGCAGGGGATTAAGTATGCTGACAACGTCAGTCCCATTGAATTGGTGGATGTGTGGAGTTAAGCATTTTGGCATTGATGTGACTAGAATATTTTGGCTATATATTTTCAAAATTATTCTAATTGTCTACAATTAATACATTTATTTTATGTAAAGCATTATCTGTATTAAGTAAGAAATACCAGATAGCTAGGAGGTAGCTATACTCATACTCAATTTTTTTCCCTTGAAACCAGTTATATTAACAAATATATTAAATATAATATCAAAACAAGACCACTTGTTTTACTTTACTTTTCAAATAACTTTTCAATGTAGTTGAGAGTTTAAAAAAAAAAAAGACTTTAGAAAGTATCAAAGGAAATCAGCTTACGAATTATATAATGCAACAATTGAAAGAGTTAGAAATAAAAGACTTACTACGTGGAATCTGGTCTAACCAAGGAACACTCTGTAATACAATTATAAAGATCAAAGAAAAAATAATAGTACTTTAGGCAAGAAATTAATTAAATCAGGCAATTCACCACTGGCTGTTAAGATCATTTAATCATTATCCAATTTCCTTATTTGCTTTTCTGCTTGTCCTTCTTGCTTGTTATACTTTAATAAAACAGCATACAAAACTTAAAAAATAAGTTATACATTCTAAATTACTGCCACACTAACTCTGTATTTTTCCCTACAATAACAACAGGCACTAGTTCAGCCAGTGCCTTGTAGATTTTTACTTCCTCTCTTATAAAATTATACAGATGTGCTAAATATGCCACTGTACATTTATTTGTTTGCAAAATTAATAGTTACACCTTAGGTTCCACAGATAGTACATTTTCTACTCCTTAGTTGAAATAGTAAATTTCATATTGTCTGTTTTTTTAAGTTTTATATATGGGACGTGATTTTTAGAGAATGGGGACTGTCATGCAGTGAAAATAGGGTAAAATTAAAGCTAAGATAGTCACTAGCCAAGAAACACTTGTTACTTTCAATTTTGCATAACAAGGTAGTATCTAACATAAAGCAAAGAGAAGAAAACCAGTCATAACAAATATATAAGTATATACATATTTGGGATGGAAGCACAGTTGGATAATTTTAATGCCAAATCATCTACATCTCAGCTTACTGAAGAGACTGCAGCTTTCAATTGCAAGTCCCTAAGCAAGGATTTTTAATGAATTGTCTGCTTTAGGGTAACGTGGTATGCTGGGGAAATGTAAGAAGGCAAAACTTACCAGTCAATTCTTCGCAAGATTTTGTAGGTGATTTAGAGAGGAAAAGATAACTAAACACATGAAGGAAAATGGCGTGTTAGGTGAAATGCAGCATAAATTTATGAAAACTAAATTGTGTTAATATTCTACGTTTGATAATTTTTCAGACAACAGAAATATTGCAGATCCAAACAAGTATTGATCCAGCTGCCTGACCATCTGTAAATGCTTGATCTACTTCTGTATAGAAAAGTTTTTGATAAACGAGGGAAAACTGACTTTTCAGAAAACTGAAAAAAAATTTTTTTTTTAGGATTAGAATTTGAAGGTCATTTACTAGGACAGAGAACAATAATGATGTTTTCAGTAATTCCTGTTGAAAGCTAGATCTTACTCAGGAGCAACTGGCAAGGCTCCAGAAGTCAGAATGTAGTAATTAATCCCAAATCAACGGAGCACTGTAGAGGTGATGTGACTGAAAATGGCAAAGATGAACTTGGAATTAATCAGGAACATGTTTCCAGGAGAAATACAGTTTTAATGCCATTGTCTTGACATTGGTAATATCTTGTCTGAAATACTGTGTGGTGTTCGGGTCATTTACAGTCATCAAAAGTGTGAAGTTACATATGAACATTAAAGAAATGTAATGGGTAAAAAAGAAAATGTATCATCTGTCTCATATGAAGAGAATTTTTTTAAGGATTTCAATTTGGTTAACCCAGCCAGCTAGGTCTGAGACAGAATTCCTCTTTCTTAACAGACAGAGCCTATAAAGACCAGAAAGAGAAAGAACTCTTTAAAGTAAAAACCAATGTTGTGCAAGAGCAAGCATCCATACAAACACCTGTAAGTAAATCTGTGGTAGAATTTAAGCATTCTGCCTAGGATGGTGGTTGAAGAACTGATGTAAATGATTACGTTATAGTTGCCTGCAGGTATGTAGAAGAGTAGACAAATGGATGTAGTAGCCTAGAAGGGCTCTTTCAGTTCTAACACCTCTGCTTTGTTGTGTAATGTGTTTTATTATGTTACCTCTAAATAGCTGTTGGTTTTAACTAATCTAGTCACATTTTCATACTTGATAAGGTTATTCTTTGGAATTATGGATGCTATGCTTTCAATACTTAAAGGGGGTCTGTAAGAAAGATGGGGACAGACTTTTTAGCAGGGCCTGTTGTGATACAACAAGGAGTAATGGTTCTAAACTAAAAGAGGGTAGAGTTAGACTAGATGTAAGGAAGAACTTTTTTACAATGAGGGTGGTGAAACAGTGACACAGGTTGCCCAGAGAGGTGGGAGATGCCCTGTCCCTGGAAACATTCAAGTTCAGGCTGGACGGGGCTCTGAGCAACCTGATCTAGTTGAAGATGCCCCTGCTCATTGCAGGGGGGATGGACTAGATGACCTTTAAAGGTTCCTTCCAACGCAAACAGCTCTATGATTCTACGATTCTAAATACATGATCAGCAGCCTAATACCCTTTCATACGTTCCTTGTCAAATTACATACTTTAAGTGTGACAAGAGCCCTGGCACAATGAAATAATTTCAGCACAATGAAATAATTTCAGCACTAATTTATTGGTGTTAATATATTTATTGAATTAATATCCTAGGTGTATGTTTGTTGAATTTTAAATTTGAGTCTTAATGAGAGCTCATTTTAGATGGAGGTAAATCTGTAAATGTAGTGCCAGGTCACACCATCTGTGTTTCAGCACACTGTGCATTGTGAAATACAAGTAGGAGAAGGAAAGACAAAAGATGTCATGAGAGTTACAACTTCTTCTCCCAGATGATGTCATTCTCTTTCCAAACAAATTGCCACATGTTACTTATCCTCAGGATTCTGCCTTTCAAAAAGGCTTAGTAATGCATGTCTTCCAGTAGTAGATCTTGTATCTTCTTGGAATCTTGCTGTATTTCTCCATTAGTTAATGAAAATAGCTATGCAAGATAATAGGAGACCATTTGTTTTTCCATCATCAATTATTGTTAGTAACAGTTAGGACATTAATAAGAGGAGTGAATCAGCTACAGGTGTTAATGACGAGCTTCCCCTTCAGTGACAGAAAGTAGTCTTATGATCTTCCAGCACATTTTTGTCTAATAATAATTTCTGATTTCCACGTTAATCAAACCAATTCCCTTGATTAATTCCCTAATGAGGCAAAGTGAGTTATGGACTTAAAATACAAAAGGGTGATTGTTCCCTTAAGAAAAAGTTGAGTTTACACAAGCCTTCTTTTTTTTTGTTTGTTTTTTGTTTTGATTTGTTTTTTCTTTTAATGCAAATATGAAGAGAGGTCATACTCTTGAGGTTCAAATAAGTATCCAGACGGCTTTGCTTATGTATTTGAAGAGCCTTGAGGGGAAACATCTGTACTGGTTCGTGTAAGGGTTACTGCAGTCAAAGCAGAACTGCTTGTTTTCAGGTGGTGTGCAATATAGTATGTTCTAAATATTTAGAAAATACTCTGTGCAAGAGATTTCCAGATCAAGTACCTAACAAGGTAGTTCTCAAATTCCTCTTTAGTTAATGTTCTGTCTCTCTCCATCCTAGGTAACATTAAAGCTGGCATATGATACACTCAGTAGAATCTGCACAAGTCTCACAGACATGTTAAGGTGTAACCTACCTTCCTTCTGTGAGGTGCACTCTGTATTTTTGCATTTTTTAGAACCTTCTCATTCTTCACAGTCCTGAAGTTTAGGGTTTGATAAGGCAGTGAAGGAACTGAGGAACGACACTTCTGCTTTATCCCCAGAATTTTCAGGAAAAGCAGAGAAAGGAATATATGTATTCAATGCACTATGCACTCCTAGTTCCACTACCTGAGCTGTGTCTTCTAATTTTGTACCACAACAAATATGTATCATGTGTTTTGAAGAAATTGCCATGGAGGTGAATAACTGTTGTGGTGGTGGTTTTGACTACTAGAATCCCTTGATAAGCACCATCATGTTCAAACAGTCCAGCTGTTTTTTCAGTTCCTTTTAATAGATGAATGTATCATGCACTTAATGCCTGTGCAGTCACCCACAAATGCACAGGTTTGTGTTTTCTTCAGTCCTTTTTTTTTTTTTTTTGGTGTATCTGTAACATTAAGAATTTTTTATGTTAGTTTGTTTTTCATACAGATCATCAGCGAGTCATCACTGGCCTGGTAGCCTCTATTTTAAAACAGGAGAAAAGGTGCTTGTCCAGCATGAACAGAGTTTGGATTTATAAAAACGTCAAAATCGCTATTGCTGGTAGTGTGCATTCCAAATCCCATTCATGAAAATCTAGATCTTCCAAATGAGAAGGAATAAAGTCAATGTAGGGAGACTCTAAAGAAGATATTGGAGAACTAAGAAAAAAACTAGTTTACTGTAGGTTAATGAAAGTGAGTTCTGTTTTTCTGAACATATTACTTATGCAGTCCCAGCTACAAAATTATGAGGTCTGGATATACAAAATTACCTCCGCATTGTGGATATTTAAATCATTATGCTTTTATGGTACAGAAATTAGTATCATAGGGATTCATATTTTTGGAACTATTATTTTTAAACTTAATATATTTTTGCAGTTTTAACTGATTATCTGGCTTGTACTTTCTATAGAAAACTAAAAAATCCTTTCACATAAACAGTAGTATACAATTTTTTCCCTGGAGCCCTTCTTTCCACACTGAGGATGTACAAACCAATAAAAATCATTTATTAGAGTGATCCTAAGTGTAAACTACCAAAATCTTAAACTTCTGCCTGCCTTTTACCATTTTCAGTGACTTGTTTTGAATTCTTCTAGGTTTCTTCCATATTTAGCATCTAAATTAAAAAAAAAAAAAAAAACAAACGACAATTTTGGCTAAAATTAAGTTGTCAATCCTTTTAAAGCCAGTAAGTATCAAAGTTTTGGTGATTCTAATCTTTTTACAAGCTCTGTGTGTATCTGTGGTAGCAATACTCAGTGCTGGTATCTGTATTTTGTTTGTCCTTTGAGTTATGAAGTAAGACAACAGCAGGCATGTGACTTTCCACATTCTAGGTTTTGTAGGCCCAGCTTATAAAGAGATAAAAAATAGTGCACTGTATTTCAGTATGCCAATATGTTTAGCAGAGAACTATGACTAGATCATGATCATGGCTAGAGCTTTACTATGCTGTGCAAAGATGACATAATGTCCTTCTGAATTTGTTGATTTGAATGTAATGGGTATCCTAATTGCTCTAATTTCATTTATTCAGAAAAATAAAAAAAAGTATCACACTGGTATTTTTTTCTTTCATTAGTTTAATTTTAATGTTAACTTTTATTACTCAGTGAAATAGAAGTCAAAAAAATCATTAAGGTTGGAAAAGACCTCTAAGTTCAAGTCCAACCATCAGCCCAACACCACCATGCCTCCTAAACCACGTCCTGAATTTTTTTTTAATATCTTAACCCATATTGTAGACTCTGATTAACAGAATGTATATGCTAAAATTCTTAAAGAAGCAAAATACCCTTTTGCTAAATACATCTTACCATAGCTAGAAGGTAGTAATTGCTGTTAAGAAGTGATTCTTTAAGAATAAATGTCAAAATTCTGTCTCAAGGACTGTTTTTCAATGAAGATTTTTGATCCAGTGTAATGACTTCTATTTTTCAAAGATATTTTTAGTAATACAATTTATAATAACATGTCCAAATTCCTAAGAGTATTTTATCATAGCCTAGTAGTAATGACTGCAGACTGTTCTCTAATAGATCTTGGTATCTAATGGTTTTGGCATTAAGGTTCTTATTGGAATAATTTATCATTAACTTAATTATTTATCATTCTTTTCTAAAAGAAGCTCATGGAACTCTAAAGATTTCAGCATTCTGAAAGTTACATCAATCTATAAAAATCAAAAAGAGTTCCTTTTTAATTCTATAGTTGAGTAAAAAACATATATATAGCCTCTGCCATTTTATAAACAAAGCACAAACTAGAAGAGTTCGTATGGAATGCAAGTTGACATATTTGCATTTGCTTGGCTGTGGCCTATTTATAATTACTACCATTTGCTGGTTTCCTGTGGCCAGTGCATTTCTAGAAAGTTTTCAATAGAACAGCAATATTAAAAAATAGAACAGAACTTTAAAAAACTATTAAAATCCTTTTTAGAATTACGACATACTGCAGTTCTTTCCAAGCCAAATGTTCACACTTGGTATCCTGGCTTCGGCCCACAGTGGATTCAGACTATAATCTTATAATTTATATCTTAAATCTCTTCAGCCCTTATAGGAAGATTTGAACTGAAATCTCTTCAAGGTTGCCTTTATTATTTTCCCTCCACCTTCATGTGTAATCATGCTCCAAGAGGAAATAATTATAAACCGTACCTGATATAGTAGGTGATACGTGTAGACTGCTCTGATTCTGAACACCTAAATCTTTTTAATCTTTTTTTTTTTTTTTTTTTAATAGCAGCAGGAATACACATTTTGGTCAGAAGAGCAATGACGATTCAAGTGTTATAGTGAATTCTGACAGGTCAAACATAGTCAAAAAGCAAAGCAAATATAATGGCACTTAATTCTTGCATATACTTGTACAGTTACTGCTCTTGTGTTCCCAAAGCTTTTCATTCTTAAATGTTCACTTTAAGGCTGCTGCAGTTTAGCCTCAGTAAGGTTGTGCCTGGAGAACTGCTGTACCAACACAGCATTCTAATTCCTGTTCAGTACAGATCTGCTTGACACTAGGGTTTAAGACTTGTGGGAGTTGTAACACTTATGACAGGTCTTTACCATGGTGATTTATAGCTACTGTAAAAATCTGCCATGTTTGAAATAGAAAGTGGAGGGATGAGTCTCATACAGGTGCTGGGGGCTCAGCTTTGATGTGAAAGAAATTGGCTGTTGAAAAAATATTCTGTGCAGGATTGGATCCATACTGCTTTGTTTAGCAGAACTGTGGGTAGGAAGTAACCATCAGTGTTCAGATTAAAACCTGACTCACTTAAGTAATGTTTTAAAAAGGATGTAATATTTAAAAGGGTAAGTGGAGGGTCTCTCCTGCACCTATTCACTTTCCTTGAGTGGCAAATCTAGAAATCATGTGTGAATAGAAGATGCAAATAAGTAAGACTAGGAAAATCCTCCAAAGTCCTCTCTATAAATATTTACGCATGCCTTGCTGTTTCCCAGAGCTGAATGTGAACCAGTGACCTCATTGTCACTTGCAAGTGGTTAGTCTTTCCAGTAGTTCCTTTCTAGGTAGGCTTGTTCTTGTAATTTGAGTTGCTTCAGCAAGATCTTTGGTATACTTCCTGAAAATAACAAGATGAGACTAAGTGGAGGTGATAGCTTAGCCCTTAGGACCGAGGGCTAAGGTTAGGTGTGAGTAACTAAGAGTCTGCTTTAGTCATACCATTTTTCTGATGGCAGTGGAAGAGAGACAAATTTAAAAATTTATGGTGCAAGTCTGGTTTCCTAGATCAGGTCACAAGTATACTGCCAAAAAATACAAGCTTTAGAAGTGAGCGTTAGCATATCCTGTAAGCATTGCAATGTATTTCTGTCTGCCAGTACTAATTTGGGTATTACCTAGGATACATTTTTTGAGACTGTAATATTAAAGAAGCTTCTTCAATAACAGTGTTACTTGGGAAACTGGGCAAGCCAACTTTAATGGCAACTCACTGTGAAGTGCTAAGTGGTAGGAAATTCTTGTTTTGTTCCTAGTGAACAAGCTAATACATCGGTTGCATAAAGGAAGGGCAAAAGGACTGCTGAATGGAGCCAAATTTATTCTCTTATTTAAACTAGCACAATTCCACTGATTTCAGTGGTGTAACTTGGAAGAAAGATTGGTTTAGGTTTAGAAAAAGGTGAATCTTTATGAATTTCAATTTCAGTTCTGAATTTACATATCTGACTGTTTTGATACCCCCTTTTCTTTTTCTCATGTGCCTGTGGAAATATGGATAGAAATTCAGCAGCACTTAAATGTGTAAGAAACTGCTTTTATCATAAACATCTTTATATACTGTCATGTATATTATTATTCGGTTTTAAAACCTCTTCAACCATTCAGAATAATAGAATAGTGTAAACATTCATTAAAAAAAAAAAAATCCCATAAAAATACATCTTTTTTTTTCATGTATAAACAGTTCATGGTAAATTCATATTTAAATAATCAAGAAGATTAAGAAATGTCTCTAAGTAGTTCTTTGCGAGACGCACATATAAAATCCTTTCAGTACTCGTGATGGTTTTTTTATGGCTACGTTTATGTTTTATAGTAACTTGAATTACTCAGCTCTGTGCAGAGGCTGTATAGCTAAATCAGTAAATGATCACTTCTGTTAGATTCTTAAATCTGTTACATATATGTTACGTATGTTGCTTATAGCGTAGTCTGTCTTCCTCCTCAGCAGCCAATGTTTCAACTAAGAATCCAGATTAGAATTATTTCACGACTGCTAGTCATCATCATTTGATTTAAAATGTACAGTGATCTCACAGGTTATTAAAAGGGAGACAGTGTTCACTTATGCCTTATTTTGTTGAGAAACGTAGCTAAAAAGAAAAATCCAGCTTCAGCAATATCATTTCAGTCCAACAGAAGTAATAAGAGGCACTGTTTATAAAAACTGCTTATGTTTGCAAAGAGTAGGCTGTAACAGACCTTTTCAGTTAATAGAAGACTTCCTTCACATTTAAAGTTAAATGGAAAGCTTTCAAAATTCAATTATGGAATTTTTCCTAGGTTGGCTGGCAGTTAAAGAACCTAGTAAATGCATTGCGGGAAGACCCAAATGGAGTGATTTTAACCTTGAAAAAACGTCCTCAGAACACGTTGGTTTCTGCTCCTGCCCTTCTGAAGAATGTGAGGTGGAAGCCTCTTGCACTTCAGGTAAGAAGGCTGTTGCAACGCTGGTGTCATGGTAAATCCTTTACTCTATTCAAGAGAAAACACTGGAACTTTTCCTTCCAGTGAAAGGAGCAGAAGCCTCTAAAAAGTCCCAAATTCCTTTGGAATTGGGTGCTGAGATAAGTTTGTGTGGCAATACTGTATGTGTCAATAAGATTGTTTTCCTCCATTTTTTTATGAAGTTGAGAGCCACAAGAATTCATAGAAGGAAAGAACATTCACAAATAGTGTTACTGAAGGACAAGGCAGCCTAAGGTTCAGTAGCTTGCTTTGACTGGCAGAGGCAACATTGCCTCCCTGTTTCCATTATTTCACATTGTGTCAAAACTACTTGTTTATAATCAAGTGTGTCAGACCTTTTAAATTTCAGGAAAAGTCTGCTTCTGTTCCACATCTCTCATCAGGTTTGGGTTTTTGGTAGCAATGCTAATAGAATCTCTAATATTTTCTGCAAACTTATTTCTTGAAAACCTGTTGATATGAAAAAAAGATCAGTTGTGAACATCACAGCTTGGTCTTCCTACATCAACATATGTAGTAGAAACTGACTGACCATAAAAAGACCAAACTCAAAATGTCATTACTAAAGGAAAGTTTTTTTAATACGTTAGTAACTATGTATGTTTATCTTTAATACTCAATAACATCCTTTAATAAGTTTATGCACTTTCATAATGTGGTAGCTTCACAGAGTTGTTTTGTTTGGATCACATGATACATGAACATGTTTCTAAAAAATTTTTAAATTAACAAAACAAAGCGAACCCTTAAAGCTTCTCCAGGCAAATTTCCTTCCTGCCTGGCACTTCCTGAGTCTTTCATTCCTCCAAGTGCTTAAATCCTACACAGCTGCTTCACTTAAGCTTTTCATGTAATCCGTGCAGCTCAGGAGTGCCGACGCTTGGGTTTGGTGCCATCTTTCCTTTCTCTGTGACTGCGTCTGGGGGAGAGGAAAGGGCATTGTGATGCCCAGAGGAGATTCAGAACTCTTCAGATTTTTCTGTCGTAAGGGTGCAGGAATAACATTCTTTGCTCTCTAGCAAGATCATTGTGTATCTACTTGTGAACTTCATCAGAAGCCTCCAGGGCCAGCAAAATGGAAATTGCATTTGCAACAGGGCTTCCATAGAGATCCTGTCTTTTATTAGTACATTAAAAAATCATAATTCACAAGCAGCACTAGTTCTGGAAGTTTTGTCAATGTGAAAAAAATACATACTGTATACATGGCACGGTATTGTCCACAAAACATGCCAACCTTTGTCATGGTAGCCAGATAAGTGAAAGTGCACCAAGCTATTTTTGTGGCATTATCAACAGTTTCTATTTCTGTGACGTGTTCTCTCCTGATGACCCAGAATGCAAGAGCCCCTGAGGATCAAAGGGAGCTTTAAGTGTCATTCTCACTAGGATATGTTCCTTCTATATCGGAGAATAGTACAGTGAGGGATTTAAATAAAAATATAAATCACTTTGGAAATAAAAAGAGCATTGCCAGTGTTACTTCTGAACAATAGATTTTGTAATAAGATGTTGGAAACCAACTTTAGGTCATCTTTAGCATCTTTAGGTCTTCTTTAGTCTTTATGCCACAGAGGTAAGCTCAAGTATTAGGACCTGGATACATTTCAGGATGCAGTTTTTTGTTTTCCCTGTTTCCTACAGCTCTCACCTGGATCTAGTATTATTTATTATTGTCATTAATGACTTGGAACTAGCATGATTAAATTTCAAGATGATACTAAAGCTTGTGTTTCCTGGACAGCTGACATAACAGCTTGATGCTGCTGGAAAGCAGTGATCTCACTTCCCTCTCCCTGTTCTTGGCTGCAGGATGTCCTCACCTTTGCTTGACTTTGGCATTTTTTAGACTCTCTAGAACAGCTTAATTCGTTGAAATGGTAGGAAGGCTTCTGGTTTTATTTCTTTGGGGTTTTTTTCTGGAGTTTTCTACCACTAATGGATTAAATTGGCTCTCACAGAACAGAGGCTGTCAGAGGCTATTGACAGACTTTCAGAAATAAGCACAATACATTCAGCATAGACAGAAGGTTTTATACTTAGACAAAAGTAGAAAAATATCACAGTTAAAGTAGATCAAAACTGAAAACAATTCAGCAAATGTCAGACTGTCACCAAAAAGGATAACATATATGAATGTTATATTTCATGGTGTGTTACATGTATGGATCCATATATATTGCTCTGCATGTGTTATTCGTCAAGGTGCATTATGTATATGGATACATATATGGATATATGTAACGCACCGTGAAAAATAACACATGCGGAGCAATTATTCCATTCTGATTTAGTGTTGGTAAAAAACAAAACAAAACAAAACCATTATTAGGGAAGGAACAAAGGAAGAAGGATTTAAGAACTTGTAACTCAGGGGGCAGAAACAATATTTGTTAACTCAGGCTGGTGCGCAGCAGGAATTTTTTAAATAAAAGTTGTCATGTTTTCTAGTATTGCTTAAGGCACTTATAGATGTTATTAATAATTTTTCCACAATAATTATGTTTAAAATTATACCACATGGTTAATTTATTAATTATTAATGATACAGAATCTGTGAATCCTTATAAATTTTTTTCGTGCTCTCCTTTGCTGTATGTAGTTTCCCTTGATGCTTAATTAACAACAGCAGAATGTTAACATATGCCAAAGTTCTATGCTACAAGTATCTTTCAGTGAGACAACATGTCAGTCATACCATTTTCTCATTTTGTCTCCAGTTGGCATTATGTGATATTAGAAGACTATTTTCATTTTTAAACTCTGTGATTATCTTCCCACTCAATGTAAAATGGTTCTTTCATCTGCAGTGGCAAATAGTGCTCTGTTTTTTATAAAAGTGAGCACACCGGCAACTTCATTCAAATAAAATACAACACTTACTGTATTTTTTTTCTTTGCAGAAATTTTCTAATTGGAATAATGCTTCCTGTTACAACTACTTGATCCAGAACATTAAACTTTTTGTTATTTAGCTTGAAATATGGAATCTGTCGGGTGATATGAGCAGTAAAGCTTACATCAACAGTGACAATGTTATAATAATTCTTACACATTAGAAAATATATGTTATGGTCTGCAACTTTATAAGTATCTTCAGAATAATTCCAGCTAAGTAGCTCATTTCAGATTTTGAAAACCATGTGAATTTGGAGAGATGTTGCTTTGTACAAAAGAGAAATTCTATAGCATTATCAGAACAGATGCCTGTAGAGCGAAAAAAGGAGAATAACAAGTTGGTGTATACCACTCAAGTTAGTTGACAGTTCATAGTTCTGGTACTGTACCCTGATAGAATTGCTCAGATGAACTCTGAAATTATGTGCTGCCCTTTTACTTTACTATCTCAGTGAGGAATATCTTGGGCAAGGAAAGACTTGTAACACCTCAGACAAAGAAAATGCAGCAAGTAAGGAAATTGTGTTCTGTTCTCTTAAATGTCTTGTATCAGAGATGAACAATCATTTCCTTTTCATCTTAATCCACTCATGCTGTTATTGACTTCCGTCATATTCATATATATTTCCTTGTATTCTCTTGCTCTGAGGATAAAAATTATTATTTACATGTCAAAAAAGGTATATATTTCAAGTTTCAAAAAAGTAAAAATCCACAAGACTTGAAAACACTGGGAACGTACCTGCTGTTTCACAGCACAGCTATACCAATTTAGCAGTACGAGAGAAATATTCGACAATATTGAGAGTTCTGTTTCTTATTGTGAGTAGTATTTGTGTTGTTGAACATTTAATTTTTCTGAATAGCAGCTCGTCCAATTAGTCATCTGTGTCACTGGCATGAATTAACCTATTCTGACAAAAATTACACACTATAGGAATTTATAGGGTGATACGCAGTTACAAAGCCCCATTTTCCCTTACCGCAGGCAATCCATGTAGAAGAGTGACGCCTGTGTGTTTTCTGTGAATTCACCCATCAGGGGAATTCTGGGGATTGAGTTTATTCCTTCAAGGGAGAAAGCAGAGACTCAGTACCCCATCCTTAATCTTCATACCCCCTCAAAAGGTAAGGGATGTCCATGTTCAAGCCTCTTGTTGCTGTACCATCGGGCTTTACCACCTTCCTGCATCTTGTCCTGCTGTTTTTTGCAGGATGCAGTGGGGTCACGTTTGTTGTTTCGAACAGCACTTTTAAAATAGATACAATATTTAATTAGCCCGAGTATCTGCAAAACTCACTCAGAATCACAGCAATGTATTTTGTTTCTGAAACAGTTTGAATTTTTCTGTTTGGCAAACAATCATTTATTTCTGATGAGTGTTGAATTTACCATTGGTCTTTCATTTTTGTTCTGGTATTTCAGCATTGCTTAATATTTTTTCTGATAATTAGCTATTCTTATTAAAAAATTTGAATAACACAGAAGATACCTAAAGTGTCACTTTTTAGAAGTCCTCTATAAATGAATGTGTTTTCCTTGGGATTTTTTTCATCTGTGCATGTATTTGCACACACTTTATCAAGCATTCATTTGTACACACACACTGAGTCAGCATAATCACTTTAAGTAATTTTATTGGAATTGAGATACAAGACTTAAAGACTTGACTATGTCTGTTTAATTGATAGTCCTGGTTGGGATTATATTTACTATTTATTAAAATTACCTTTTTAGATTTGGTATAATACTAAAATATTATATTAAATACTCTTATTAAACTAGTGGTTTAATAATATTAAAAGACCCCTGTGCTATTTTGCAGATACCTAAAACCACTGAAATTCCACGTCTGATCTCACAGACATATCTGGAGCTCAGCGTGAAGTTATACATCCTTGCTTACCCTCACTCTGAGATCCAGATCATAGAAGAATTATATTTGCTGGAGTGATCTGAGTGATAATAGAGGAGGAGAAAGCAGGTTCTCTCTTCCCTTCATTAAAGACTCACAGGCCAGATGAGTGAAGAAGGTTTTTTGTGAGTAACTAGCAGAATCACCCAATATGGTTTATTTGGGTTGGGTGCATCCTTTGAGAAAGGGACAGAAACAGGCATTGTTCCAAAGACATAATGGCCAGCAAATTCTTGGAAAGCACTGAAGACAGGTACTTTTCATAGAGAAGATGGAGAACATAAATAAAGCTGAGAAGCAAAAGGCAGGAGACAGCTTATCTGAGAGGAATCATGAAGCAGTGTATTTTCTTAAAAACTTAAAACCTTTATATAGGGAAAGTAAACTCCAAGAGTGCACATTTCTGTAAACTAAGAGGATGAGCTCTTACAGTATGCCAATCAAAAAGGCAAGAAGAGGAGCAGCTATGTCAGGGTGGGGCACTCTGACCATTATTTTTCAAATGCATTTGTTGTGATTTATTTAGGGATGAATTACAGTAAGTTTAAAAAAAAAAACAAGAAATATAATGCTTGTCTTCAGGAACGGGAAATGCAAGAGCCAGGAAATTATAAGTCAGTCAGTTAACATGCACAAAAAGTTTGTGAGCACTTGGAAGATAACAGATGAGTAAAAACAACATTAATTTATTATGAAGAAATCATTAAACAGATTTAATGCTCTTATGTGAGCAGTTAACTGGCCTGGTAGATAGCAAAGAAGCTGTATATCTTACGCTGATATTAATACCTTTTCTCATGACATTCTCCTAAGTACGGCATAGAGAATTAAGAACTGGGTGAAATTGAGATTGAATGGGTGGAAAATTACTGGATAACCTTGCCTGACAAATAGCTGTTAATGGATCACTGTCAAACAAAGGATGTATCATTCAGTATTCAACAGATAGGTGATACATGTGTGTTTGTTCCATGTTTTCATGACAACCCGAAGGATCTGCTTACTAAATTTCATACAGTGCTAAACCAGAAAAGCCTGCAAATGCAATGGAATCTTGGTTGGTAATTAAAAATTTGGAAATTCTAGTTTGGAAAACTAGAAAAATGCTCTAAAAATGTAACGAAATGAAAGAGGGGCAAGCGTAAAATATTCTACTTGGAAATAATCAACTGCAGTCTTAAAAAATGTAACAATTGAATAATTTGGCAATAATTCCAAATAATGTGGAAATTACAGTAAAGAAAAAGCTGAATGTCATGTTAGAAGGAACTCAGATATCTGACTAAGAGAGATAAATAAGAATATAAAACACAAGGTAAGTGAAATATAATTATTGTTCTTTATTCAGTATTAGTACAATCTCAGCTGGGTACTGAGTATACCTAGTATACACTGGGTACACCTAGGCTACTCAGTTGGAGAAAGTACAGAGCACACTACAGTTCATTAGTGCTTTAGAAAACAAGCCCTATAGGGGACGAATTAGGGTTTTTTTTCTTGTTTTCTAGCCAAAATAAAGGGAAACAGATAGTATTCGGAATGTAAACACAAATAAAAAGTCAAAGAAGAGTGAAAAGGAAACTTCTCACTTTCTGAGATGGGTAGGACAAGAGTTTAATTAAATTGAATCAAAAATGATTATATGGCTATAAGGTTAGAGATTTTTTTTTTTTAAATCTGTCAGGAATAGCATGGCTATCACCCTCCTTAGGAGCAAATTGAAGAGTCATGTTATCCCTCCCCACCTTTTTTTTCTATTGTCAACTTCATTGATTAACCTGTAACCTTGGCAACTGCTGAATATACAACCATTGAAAAGAAATTATTTACAAGGGACTTGTATAGGTAATTTTTCTTCTGATTCTGAACTGGAGTTTCTGCTTGTCTTTCTGTGATGGTGATAATTTATGTTTTGACCCATATGAAACTGTATCCAGCTGCAGGTAAATTGAGGGATTACTAGAATAGCTTATGTTTAATCCCTTTACTAATATTGTCACACCAAAACTGCAGAAATAATGGTAGTATTCTATTTGTAGTAGTTGATGCTGTGCATAAGGTGGTAGGCCCTTATTTCCAAAGATATGAGAAAGTAAGTAGTGAATGATTCTTGTCTTTGGCAGTCACTTCTTATCTATTGATATTGATAATGTGAAAGAAACTTAAAACATGATCGGGGTATAACAGGCTTAACAATAGGCATAGAAAAGTAGCATAATTTGGACCTCTATGCAGACTGGTATTCTCATGAAAAAAACATCCTTTTTTTGGTATTTAGGATTGCTTTTACTTGGTGAATCACATGAAAATTATTTTAGTGTTTATCTCTAGAAGATAGAAAGCCTTGTGTTAAGAAAAAGATTATAACTGGTCTTCGTAGCTTTCATGCAATTTCTAGGACACTGTGTTTTCTTTCCATCTGTAGAAAACTAGTTGTGTGTATTTAAGCACAATTTTGTATCTGAATGGGAAATTTTCATATAGATAATCTAAACAATAATACTAAATAAAAATATTTTTGATTTCTTCAATATAAGCACAGACTGTACATTGGCTGAAAAATATTCTATGTGTATATATCTTTGTATCCTGCAGAGAATATTTGGTTGTAGTCCTTATAGCCATTGACTTGAGCTTCCCTATGGCATTTGAGTAAAAAAAATTGTGTTTAACTTCTTCGTTTAAAATTTACAAAAAAGCAAAAAGGCCCCCATACTTTATTAATACTTCTAATATTTCTGGTGCTCACATTTATTACTGAGGTTAATTTATATTTCATTGCTAGTCACCATAGGACCTATATTTGTATCATCGTGGTACAAGCATCACGGCTATGGTTTCAGTAAAAAATAGGAAACAGTAGATAAGTATGAATTCTGTTTTCTTAAAAAGAATCGAGGTATTCTGTCCTTGTTAACAATAAAACTTCTACTGAAACCGGCATTACAGTTATGAACATTTTCATTCAGCACAAGTATTCCAGAGTTCTGTAATTAATTTCTGTATTAATGGCATTGAATAGTGTATGTCCTTTCTCCCCTTATAATTGATTTTCTGCATTGGTTAAAAATCGTATTTAGATTCTGAGTCCCAGATTTTGCTATGAGAAGGCTTTTAAATTAATTTCACTACTGGTCTTTCATCAGTTTCTTTCATAACGAGTCTTGAACTCTTCGATAAAATAGTGTTTCAGTACACATCTTTTTGGAAGAAACTTCAGTAATTCAAAAAAACGGCTACCCCAAAAAAAGAGGTCAAGATTCCTAAAATTATGCACATTGACTTTGTTGTTACTTGTAGCACAGAAAACATTAATTTATTTTTCATGTGCTTTCTTTTTTTTACAGCCTGTAATTCCAACCAGTCCAACAAGCAGCTCTACAACACCAACGAGTACAATGGGCATATCCTCAAAAATGGAGAACTCTGCACTCCAGGATGTTTTCATTCTGTCTCCTATGTCAGGACTTTATGGCCCCAGGTATTTACATCCTAATGAATTTGAGGTTTTGAAAAATAAAATTTTACACTTTAATTTCACTAGATTAATAAAAACAAACAAAAAAAAGCCCTACAACAAACTAAATATTTAGTAAAATTAAGACCTAGAAAAACATTAAGCAGCATATCATTATTTTAAGGGACTTTCACTTAGCTAGATACAAGTTGAGCAAAACCTGGTTTTAGTCCTAAACCAAGAAAGCATTTCAAGAAGTCTTTAATCATTTAGTTTTGTTTACTTTTGTGTGACCACTTGTATCTTATTCTAAAGCATGCATTTCTGCAAGGGAAACCCTTGCCTTCTCATGTTATACCACTTCCTTGTGCTTCCTTTCAGATACTAGAAAACTCCTGAATAACTATATTTATCTTACAGTTAAAATGGAACCTAATTATGATTTCATTAGTTTACATTTGTTGAATTGAATAACTTTTATGAAAATTCTCACATACAGCATTTCAGTTAGAGGACTTTTTATTTGTAGTGTTTGGGAGAGACAATTGTACACTTTAGCTTTGTCATAAAATGGTTAATTTCTCCATAATCTTCTGGTTTTCTGTTTTTAGGGATGAAGTTGGAATAATGTCTTGTGATGATATCAGCAAATTTGGAAAGTCTGGAATGAAAGGCTCTGACTCTCCAAGCTATTTTCTGGAGCATGAAAGTGGGAAATACTACACGTTAATTGAAGGTGAAGGCCACCCTGTGGGCTCTGAGTACGAGAGAAGCAGAGCTACAGGAGTGCGGAGAAGAGAAAAAACACCCACTCACGGTAGGCTTAATTTCTTTAACATTTTTAAATTGACCAGATTTATAAATTGTGCTATTAACACTGCAACACCCCCAAGTATCTGTCATTCTTTATTAGACCATGACCTGTTGGCTCTGAATACTAGACAAAAGTTTATGTGAAGGAATAATTAGTATAATTACAAGCTAACACTGAGAAGCGGGAGTGTAAGTTATTTATAGATTATTTCTGCAGTACATACTTGAAATTTTGAGTGATTCTTAAGTTCATGTTATTTGGATAGCTAGCATCTTGATTTACTCAAGTGCGTTGACAAGCTCTTGGACCTTATTCTGGTTGCAGTGTTCTGGTCTGTTAAACTTCAGTGGAGGGCCTGAAAAGACTTACTTGTGGTGTAAAATTATCTATAAGATGCAAGGTCCTCCAAAATTCAGTGCATTTGTTACATAGATATAATTACATGAGTAGTATCCTGCAATGCATTTGTTAATACTAGAAATATACTTCGAAATCTTGGCATGGGGACTGCTTAAATATATAAGGTGCTATTAAAACAAAAATAAATTCTGGTTTTATACAGAAATTGTGTGTGTGTGTAAATCCATATGGGTATACAGGTATATTAGCATATATGTGCTTGTATATGAGTATATGTATCTATATAAAAGGTATTGCTGAAAATGAATTGATGAAAATTTTCTGTTAAAACTGATTTGCTTGGTGTTTTGTGAATTTTAAAAGACTACTACTGAAATAGAGCAGTCTATTCTCCATATATTTGCAGTGGTTTTATTTTCAAGGCAGTAAGTTATTTTTGTAAAGTTTACAGACTTGAGGTAGAAGATTTGTTTTAAAAACTGTAATTATATCTGATTTTGAAAATGGCATTATTTCTGAGCCTCAGGGAAAGCAATGACTCCTCCTTCTGATAGTAGCATTCTGTGTGGGTAGGTTCTATCTTTATACATATATATGTGTGTGTGTGATGCCATCAATAAGTACTTCATTCCCCCACTCTAAGGTTTTTTTTTTTTCTTTTCTCTCATTTTGTTAAAAAAAGTTCCTAAGTTTTTTTGTCTTTGCTATCTAGGAAAGGGAAAACCTCTCACAAGCTCAGAGTAGTAAATAAAAATGTTCCTGTAAAGAACACAGGTAATAAAAACATGCTGCAGTTCAATGGAGATAATACCGAAGGCAGTTATAGTGGAAGATCCAATAACAGCTGAAATGGAACACAGTGAGGGGAAAAAAAAAAAAAACCTTTAAGGACTCCAGGCAGTGATTCTGTTGGTCTGCCATAGAACTGGTTAGTCTCTGGTGCAGGATTTGATACCGTGGATGTTACTAAATGTAGTTTCCCATGCTGCTTTCAGTTGTTAGTACTTAAAGATGATGCAGCTTTCTCTTCCTTGTACTCAGACTGAGATGTTCTTGAACACCATAAATGTAAGAGAGAGGGCAACTGATGGGCCCAGATGCCAAAACAGATTTTGATAGTTAAGATGTACAAGTATTTTCCTCTATCAGTAAATGTTTGCTGAGGTTTTATTATATGTGAGATATCTAAGGCAATGTTTACATAACTTACCTGCGTTAAGGTTTCAACTGCATTACCTTTTGGCTAAGATCAGGTAATGAGTGACAGTTAAATATTTTCACCTGCTGTTTTGAGAGCTGAGAGGGTAGAATTCAAGTCTGAAAATACAACAGCTGCAAGGGTACTCCAAATTATGTCAAGCTGCAGTGATAGTTCACTGCAGCTAGAGAGTGATAATTCACTGTAGTTAGAATTTCCCAACAAAGGACACCCAACTTTCCAAGTGTTGTTCTGGTTTTGTCATTCTAATAGTTTGAAAGCAGTCTTAGCTTATGTTTATCAAGGAGACAGAACTTTTGTCCTGTTTTTGTATTTTGCTAACTACAGCTGGATTTATGGTAAAAAATGGCAAAATATCAGTTGTAAAATGGAGAGGATTGTGTGTGTGTGTGTGTATATATATATACACACACACACTACCTTTTCAGAATAGGGAAATTTTAATAGATCTTTATTATATGTAGGCTATTTTTAGTAACTTGTACCACCAAATACTTGATGCTTGAAAGAGCTGTAACACTAAAGAGTAGGATTCAATCTTAAGACTAGTTATATTCAGTCTTTATCTCCCTGATAAGTGACATCATTTTATAATAAAATTAGAATGAAAGATAAATCTTAACTGTGATTAAAATTGGAGCCAGATGGATGTAATTGGCACGCTTTCATAAATTCATGCTGCATGATGACTCAAAATGTTGGGCTATGTGCCTGATCCCAGTAATACACAAGATTTTTCTTGTGTTTATGGTGGACAGTTCTGATTTTCTCTAACTTTGAAAATCTAGAAGGAATTTGATTTTAAAGTATAGGAATATGCCTTTTGTTTCAAAAACAATTGTTAAACCAGAATTTTTTAAACTACAGATTAAACTAATCTGTCAATTAACAGATTCCCAAATGCAAATTTTGTTGTACTGTAGTAGACTATTTTGTACTTTTTGACTCAATGTATATCTATGTCTTATGTAATGTATATCTATGCATTTGAACCCTCAAAGTGATGGTATGTCTTTCGGTGGAAAGACAGGATTCATGGCAGATCCAATAAACATGTATCTGATGCGGGAACCAGATAGCCATGGACAAAGTAAGGAAAATAAAACTTCTGAAATCCTTCATGGTTGAGTAAATGCTTTCATTATTGCTAGGACTCACACAAACCACAGTTCAGAAATTCCTGCCATGGACTTCCCAGAATTAAAGCAATTAATAGAAACCAGTTTCTGTTGCGGCTGGTAGATGGAAAGATGCTCAGGCAGGTGAGACCCTTGGTATTGATAATAGATGCAAAATGCAAGGAGGCCAGTAAGAAGTCCATTTTCTCAAACCATTTGTGAAAATGAAGCTTGTATTTATCATTGCTGCAGTGGTGTTTTTTTTGGTGTGGGTTTTTTTTTTGTTTGTTTGTTTTTGTTTTTTACCAAAAGTTATACTCTAATATTAGTCCGACTCTAACATGCTATGATATTTACAGTTCTTGTGGCAATGCGTATCAAATCTCTTCTCTTTATGTGTTAAAGAGCCAAAACATCATAAATGAGGTTTTTTTTTTTAATTTCAATTTATACTGGTATACTTGTACACAATAATTTTCTACTCCTCAGAAGAATATGCAAGTTTCAATGTTAAAACAGTTAATATATTTGTCTGGGAAAGACCTTGGAAGTAAAATAAGCAGTATGCAAAATCACTAGTTCCTTTGTTTGGCTTGTGTATTTCCTGTCCAAATATCTCTTTTTTTATGTCAATCATGCTGTGGCATCTGGCATTTGTGTTACAAATCTCTTCAGAGCTTCAGACACTTCTCTTTACAGAAATACTGCTGGTTTATGTTGATCTTCATGTTATGTGCATTCTTATTTTCATATTTTTGTTTTTTAATTTATAAGCTTTACTTGTTTCTCATTCTTTTCCATATCACTGATTCTTCCTTTTGTTTGATTTGTTGGGGGCTTTTTCTTAATTAATGTTGTTCTTTTAAGACCAAATTTGAGATTAGGAGTTGAATAATACATTTGTTGTTAAAGATAGTTTCAACTGTTAGGGAGGCAGGGAAACTACATATATTTTCCGTACAATTAGTTATACACTAACTTTTATGGTATGAGTGAAAGTGTAATATGGGAAAATCTTGGTACTCTAGGTATACGTTACCTCTTCAATTTTCAGAAAATCATGTTATCTTGGAGCACACTTGTCCTATATACCTGTTTGCTCTTAAATCCTCCTAACATACAGCTAAAAAGCTGTATTTTGGAAAAATGGTGAATAAAACCCCCTACATTATCATACAAATAATCCACAGAAAATATTTTGTCGCTCTAATCAACCTGGGGAAATCAATAATGAAAAAGAAACTTTTGTTCACATTTGAAGTCTATAATTATCCTAGAAACAGAGTAGTAGCAAACTACTTAAAAAAAATTGCTTAAGTGCTAAAGAAACACACTACATTAGTCAGCTGGCATACAGAAAAAGGAATCTTTGGCTTTATGGGTCAGACAGGACTTAACCCATAATCTAGAGGGTGTATTTCTGTCTTTTGTGATAATAATGCCCACTGACAAGGCCAAAGTGCTAATGCTTTATAGTCAGTTTTGTAGTATTCCTAATTTAATGGCCTGCTTTCAATGTTCTGCTGATACTGTAGTAGGGAATGGATAATGCACATGAATATCTTACAGCCATAGTGCCATAAAACCATATTAATTAAAACCCTAATGTCCAAATCTTTTTTTTTTTGTTGCTGTTGTTACCAAACTACACTCCATGTTTTCTTTTTAAGGCATTTGAAATTAACGTTCCTTGAAACAATGAGATCCCCTCATTACTCACCATGAGATTTTCCAGGTCAAATAAGTTTTACTGTTTAACTGATAGATATGTAACGTTGTATCTGTATTAATAATCTTTCTAGTTTTACTAAAGCATATTAGTCCATTTAAAAACTGCTTCTTTCTTTATTCCAAAACATCTATTTAATGAGTGAGCAAGTTTTTACAGAAGAGAGTTTAAAAATAAATTTGTAATCTGCTATACGATTACAAGTAATTTCAGCAAAGTCAGTGGTACTTTCCTTTAGATCGGTTTACAAAGAGTAGAATCTGGCATCTATGATGCCTAATTGATCCTGAATGCTACAATTTAATAATGTACAGGTGCTGATAAAGAGGATTGCTCTGAAGGGTCATGTCATGCCTCTAACTGATAGGCATTACTTACTCTACAGGCTTCTAATTTTAATCTTCAAAAATTATATTGGTGTATCTTGAATTCTTTCCAGGAGATTTAAGGCCTGTTTCTATGCCTACTGAGTACAGTTGGATAGGGGAGTCAAAAGAGCAAAACATGTACAAGAGGGAAAGCAGAGGTGAGTATTTTTTTTTTCCCCTGCTGTTCTCCAAGATTTTTGTCTCTGTTACTTAAGAAGCATGAAGATATCACAGGGACCAAATCTGTTTTTCTTGATTGCCATGGAGAATATAAAAGAGCCTGTTTAGTATCTGGGGTTTTGTGTTTCTTTTCCTGAAAATTAAAAATTTTATATTGGTAGGAGGGATTTACTCTAATTCTAGTATATAGATAGACATCAAGTGAAAAAAAAGACTTATAAGATTCAGATATATGTTAATAGCAATCGATTCTTAATCTTCACAGTTCTAGAAAACAATAAGTGATGTTATAGATGTAAGATGATGTCCTTTGAGACACATTTTGATTAGTATGAATGAATATTTGAAACCAGAATCAGCGATTGTACTGTCACTGTTCAGACCAGCAGTCCTAATCATATACATTTCTACTGATTCCGGTGGGAATTATGAACTTTGGAAGAAGCATGGTGGTAGCAAAGTTCTTTTTTTCCTTTTTTTCCTCCGCTAAAAAGCAATTATATCATTCAAAAGAATATATTTCAGATATGCAAATATGTTTATTGTTATGCCAATTATTAAAGATTCTTAAATAAAATATTCTGAAAAAATAGTATTTAGGCACAACGTGGGTAGCTTGAGAGGAGATCAGCTTGACTGCTTATAATATGACCAAATTGAATAATACTGTTGAAAATTAATACAGGATTTTAAACTACCTTTTTCAGTAATCTTCCATTCCAAAAGAAAATAAATTTCATTTAAGACACAAGTTTTTTCTGATTTATTCCAGATCTGTTGATTTAGGTTTAGTTTGTATTTCAGTGTTACAGCCAGATTCCTTTCCTCAGACTTGTTGCCTGGCCAGTTCCCATTTTGACGTTGTGCCCAAGTATGCTGTACATCTCCTTCAGACCATTATTCCAGTTTGTCAGGTTCCTTGAAAATTACAATCTTTGTCTCTGGAACGGGCACAGAGATGCTCCCTTCTTGATACAACTTACAAATATTTTATGTGTACGCTCACTTTCACTTCAGATGCCAGGGGGGTTTAGTAAATGTGGTACCGAGTCCAGTGCAAGCCCTCACAATTCACTTGACATTCCCATGACTTTTTCCAATTTAGCAACACCAAGTGATGATCTTTGACATTTCACTGAAACCTTTTGGCTGTATTTATATTTTCTTTGTTACATAAGCCATGTATTGTGGACTAGCTTCATACCGTCTGTCACGCAAGAACCTGGGTACACACCACTCTTTTCTGTGCCGAGGTTTCGCACCAACTACTTAGTTTGCTCTTGATTGGAACCTTGGTACAAAGAAGTTTCTTTGCAGAGGAAGGAGCCTCAGATGAAGTAGGGAATTAACCAAGCAGACAATACAGATGAAGCCAAAGTGGTTCTGTTTGTTTCCTCTTACTAATGTTTCTTTTTTCTTCTTTTCCCCTCCAACAACTGACTCTGAGAATTCACTCCTGCGGTATCTGAGTGATGACAAGATACTGGTTATCCAAGAAGAGCCTTTGACACAAAAAGACAACAAAAGGGACACGGGCCGTAGGTCAAGAAAAAAGGGCAAAAACACAAGTCCAAACTACGCTATTAGTCCATCTGTGTTGACATCTACTATTAATATTAGGCTTGAACCTGGACAGCAAGACGTCTTGAATTTCTCGCAAGCAGAAAATAATACAGTTCCACTTTATCACGTAAGTTCATAATAAAAGAAGTGTTTCATAATTAGTACATGGAAAAACACTAAAATGTTTTCCTTTTAGGATTGATACAGATATAAAAGCATATTCTTCTTCTTTTTGTTTTAATATTGTATTTTATAGTCCAGGAAAGTTGCTTAATTTCAGTATCATGATAGCTTTCACATTAGAACAGTCTAGACAGAATGGAAAAATGCAAGGCAAGGACTATTTGATACCAGATGCTTTAAGTAAAATAGCGCTCTTAATTATTCAGTCTCACTGAGTTTAGTTTAATTTGACTGTATTATTTTTTCAAAGGTTCATAAGTATCCCATACTCAGCCTCTGATAATTAATTATAGATAGGTTTATATGCCTTTATATTTCCACTCCAATCACTATGTCTTGTAAAAACAGACAAGCTTAATGGAGTTAATGTTTATTTAAATTGCAGTACCATGACCACAGTCTAGTGATGTGAATTTGCTCAGACTGATAATAGAGGAAATATTTTGGACTAAAAACTATGGAAACAATATAATTCACTGGTTGAATGACTGGCCAGTTCTTGTAGCCACCACGAAAAAGCACTAGGTTCCCATGACTGTCAGCTAGTGCAGAATCTTGCTGTACTGATTTGAATGTCCTGAAATAATCGATAGCCTTTCAGAGATCAGTCCTTACTGTTCATGCTTTGTATGTGTATATTGCCTTTTATAGAGGCATTCTTAAATTTTACTCATGGTCCTACCATTTGCAGCAGAATGTTCCATTCTCATGACACAGTGTAATAGCTTTAAAGTACTTTGTGCTCAAAACTTGATATCTTCAGGGCAGTTTTTTACTGGAAAAAAAAAAAAAAAAAAAAAAAAAGCCTATTTCCTTCTCACATTTGGTATGAATCTTTTCAAGGTGCATTTGTTTTCTAACCACTGAATTTCCTCCTAGACAGACATAAGTTAAAAAGCAGGACTTGCAGCAAGTTTCTTCAGAATCTTTTGCATTTGAGGCTTCTACTTGGTGCTTTGGTCTCTGAGCAAAATCTTGGGAGATGACTGTATTTGCATCAAGCCTGAAAGCTGAGTAAGGTTCACCTAAGGGGATACATTTGAAATACAGCCAGCAATTCATCTCTGTTGCTGCAAGCTGTCAGCATTTGATAGTCTGAAGATCAGATACTTTTCTTTTGTCTTCAGGAAATTTAAGTTTTCCTTCCCTAGACCACTTGAAGTTAGTATTTTTGGAAAAGGTGGAAGGTCTTTTTCCCCAGCTTCAGGGAAAGTCAAATAGTCTATACATCAAGTCATGGTTGTTTAGCGGGATATGTTTATTCTGACCATAAACTCTTACAGAGATTATCAGGATCACAAAGTCAAAGAAAAGGTTTTCAAATCCAGAGAGAAAAGGAGTAACTAGGGTGAACAAGAAAATTATTATGCATGTCTGCAAAAAACTAAACAAAATTTCATAACTTGGTATATAATCAACTGCTTTTAGTTTTTGGAAGAGTGATGATTGTCTGACTCACTTGACTTCTGAAGAAAGGGAAATGAGTCATATGCGGTAAGATGTTAGTTGTACCCTTTAAGTAATGGTAGTTGCTGGTGAAGTTCCCAGAGTCAGGCCTGTTGTCACATGATTTATTTTTTTATCATCAACACAACCCCTGTTTAAAGTTCCAAGGCAAAATAAATTTATTGACAAAGTCAACATAAAAGTTGCCATTTAATTTGGTTAAACCAGAATTTAACACTTGCAGTTTGTTAGGAAATCACCAAATTGAATCACATCTGTTCCCTTCTCACCTAGCAATGACAAAAGTCATAACTTCAGGGGAAAGTATAAGCAGGCAGATGTTGGGCAACATACGGATCTCACCAAAGTAGTCAGAAGTTGATAGTCCTGAAGTGGATACTCTTTCAAAAATAAAAATAGCATTTCTCTTGAAGATTACTGTGCCATACATTCACCATGATTTCAGAACTGAAGATATATTATCTTGCACGATTTCCATACCATCATATGAACTTTGTGTTCTGTATAGCAGTTTGCAAATCACTCTGTACAGAAAAACAACCAGTTGTACGTTACAGAAATATTATTTTGTCTTAAAGGTCTGCAATATTATAATACGCAGTTTTAAATTATTTTTGTCAACTGTTTTCTATTTGTAGGTCACAGTGACTAGGAGCAGTTCTTCATTCTGTGGCTTTCATTGTGTATTAAAAGAAATCCAGCTATTTGAAACAGACATGATAAATTAGTAGTATGATACTGTATGATAACACAATAAATATGAAAAAAGAACCTAATGATGTAATATGTCAACTGTAAAGGGACTTAAGGAAATGCAGGAAACTGGAAAAAGGTGTTGTCGTGGGAGGAGATAACATTATACATAGTGGTTGGTCTACCCAAAAAGTCGGTGCAGTACCTGTTTCATAAACTCTATTATAATGTGCAGTAATTACGGAGGAGGACACATGTAAACATAAGATTATCCGTGGACTGACAAAGTGGTATAAATTCTTTCATCACCATAAATTCTCTGAACAGCATCAGAGACAGACCTTTGCAGTCCTTCAGGAGATAGTCATATGAATTGGAATATCTCAGGCACTTAGTCAACTGCCTTATAAATATACAAAAGGAACTGAGTCGACAAATATACAAGAGTTGCTGACACAGGTTTTGCGGGTTCTTGCCAGTACAGAATCATTCGTATTAACAACATCTTTCCACTCTGAATACCGAAAGAACTCTGAAAAGCAAAGCAAAAAATTGTTTGGCATATCTATCCTGAAAGGTAGCTACCCAGAATGAAAATGTTAAATATCAAAGAACATTTAATGGCATTTTAATATGAGAAAGGAAGAGAATAACAGATAGTGGTGTTCCTAGATAGAAATTTAGGTTTAGTAGATCATCTCATTTTCTTAATATCTGAATATGTTACCAGGATTTTCATAAGCATTTTAATATATTTACTTATATGGATAATAAGATTTTATTCTATCAAGAATTCATTCTACAAGACTAAAGTTAATCGAAAGAAGATACTTCTAAACTTTACCTAACCAAATGACCATAAAACAGCTTCTGCTACTTCGGTATTAAAAAAAAAAAAAATATTGTCTGAGGTCAGCTTACCTTTTCCTTGCTCTTCTATTCTGTACTTTGTTTTTTCTCAGCTGTCTAGAGGCAGTACTATCAGGTGACAAAACTGATTTAGTTTTTTTGGGTTTTGTATGTGGAAGTGAAAACTGCAGAACCGTTATAATTAAATTTCCATGAATTCCTCCACACTTAACACATGCCCAGAACAACTTTTGGAAACAGTTCAAAATTTCAACCCAGATAAATGCTTTGGAAAATGGAGATGATGATGTTGAATAGGATCTTAATCATCTTTAGTAAAGGGAAGGTGATAGTGTCTTGCAAGCAAAGAAATATGGCATGATGGAAGGAGAAATTGAGATACACACTGTCACTTAGCCATTGCTTTCTCTTCTAAGTATGCTTACATAAATAAGTACCAAAAAAAAGGCACTTACTTAACAGTAGTTTAATTTACAAGACACAGACATAAGAAGTTTTACAAAATTGGTAATTGCATAGATTCACCACTAGATTAATGCTTTGGAAGGAATGTTGATTTGGAAACTAAAATTAAACAATTAGACTGATTTCATAAGTTGCTGTGAGGATGCAGAGTTACTATATAAAATGGATATTTAGGTAATGCAATATTGGCAGTATGCCCAGGATATAAAATGATGCATAAAGCTATGTTGCAGTAAAATATTGCTGTCAAGAAACACTGCCCCTTTCAGGATATATTTATAACTTTAATTTAATTGATATGCAATTCTGTGATGCGTGTCACAGCATCTAAGGAAGAGTCAATTACAATTAACAAGGCTTTTATAATTAATTATTAATCGATAGAGTATTTCTTAGAACATGACTTCCTATGTGTACTAATGCTTCACTTCTGAAGTGACATTGTTTACCAGATTAAGCCTAAATAGTGAGGCATATGTAAATATCACAGAAGTATATCTATTGTAGCATTGCTGAAAGACACTATTGGAATAGAGTCTGGGCTTACAAGAATGGAGTTAAAATCTGAATACGTTTTTATTTTGTATTACCAGAGCTCATTCTGAAGAAAATTAACTTATCAAGTAGGACTCCTGCACAGTAGACCAGATGTACATGAGAAAGTTTTAATTTTTCACCATAAAACAAAACACAAAAAGTCTTGAATGGAAACCACTCTTCATCTTTAAACTGATATTCAGGATTTTAAAAAACTCTAGCGAACCGTACATTTTCTGCTCCTCAGTTACATTTTGCACTATGGGAACCAGCTTCTGCCTAAAAGGAATATTGGAGTTCTTACTCCAGACCCGATCTGAAAATCCACATGGTGTTCAAGTTTGTGGTTTTACCGGCTCAGATTTGCGCTAGTTTCTGAAGCTCTGAAATTTAATTTGCTGGTTGCTACATCAAATTCTCAGATAAGATAATTATCTCTCATTTGCTTTTACTTGGCGATGAATGTTCTGGGCCTATTATCTACAAAGTAATTGGATGTTTTGTAGCACCATATATTAAGAAACTGCATTATGAACTATTGAATCTTCTAAATTTTTTGTGAATTAGAATTCAGTGTATAGAAGAGACTTAATTTTTAATGAATTTTAAGATAGATTCTTTCATTTCAATACTCCCTACATAGTAAAACAGAAATAATGGCTGCTTTAGGGTAGTCATTGAGAATGTTATGGCAGTAATCACTTTTTATTTTAAAGATAATTTGAAGCATTATAGTAGTTTAGGGTTAGTCATTGTTTCACAGCACTTGCTTGACTTGCTTTTTATTTCCTTCCTGCTGATCACAGGAAGTTGGTAATGCATGCCTTTTAGCACAGACTGATGTAAATGCTATTTAATTGTTCTTGGAGCTGCAGAAGGCAGCTTGACAAATGGCATAAAGTTTAATGGTACATGCTGAGAACTAAAATGTGTGCAAAAACAGCGTAGATCTGTTTTTTCTGTAATGCATGCATGCTGGGATGTGCCAGATGTTCCAGACACTTATTTTGGATGTTAGGCAGCCTGAGTGCTACTATGATAAGTATAGTCTGGGAGAACCATATGTATTCAGCTCCATATGACTGAAGGAGTCTTTTATTGCCAATTTTGTAGGAAAAATGCCCATACTTTATTTCTTCCTTCCTGGATTTGCAGGAAGAAACAAAACTGTGCTAAGTGTCAAGGATGGAAATTACTTTCTTCAGAGTTTTATTTCCTTTCTGAATTGCTGAACAAATTCTATCTTTGCTTTTTATTTAAGTATCTGTCATATGGAAAACAGTCCTTCCCTACCTTGCTGGAGTGTTGTGAAATCACTGAGAACGATTTGAGAAATCACTATGAGAATGTTTATGTGGAATCTAGCTGCTCAGAGAAGCTAATATAAGTCTTTCTAGATTGTGTAGCTTCAAACTGATTCTCTCCAGTTGTATTGATTGTAAGATAATATTATTTTGCATTTGTACTGTACCATAACTGTGTACATGAAGGCTTGAGCTGATAAGTATCTATCTAGCTATTACTGTAAGATGGATCCTTCAGTAGCAATGTCCAATAATATATTTATTTACAGTTCTGTTTAGACATGATTGTCTAAACTATACTCTTCATTAAGCTATAGAGTTCAAAAGGAAAAGGCATTTCACAGTACAAAGGAAAAAAAAAGGGAAATAAACTACGGTTGTCCTTGATTTCTATTCAAAAAACGACCTATTTGCAGTAAGGAGAAGCAAGAAGGCATTTGGATTTGTGTTGGATTTTAGTCCTGAGCAACTTATTCCATAAAGTAAGTTCTGTCATATGCTTAAAAGTTTTGCCTATGAGTTCCACTGCACTAAGGAAGTGAAATTACTATTAAATCTAAACTTTTGGTACCCCTTACACTCTGTCTATAATGCAAAGTGAAAACCGTGCATAGATTCTCAGCGTTAGGCCAAAATTAGCTCATGTATCTGTACAGCGCAAACCAATGTTTGTTTCAGATATACTTTTTCAGATGCAGAAGCAATTTAGAAAAATGGTTAAGCTTACTCCTGAAATAATATACTGGATCCAAGCATAGTACGTCCTCCGGCTCTATAGAGCAGTTGTGAAGCTCAGCTGAGGTATGAGCATCTCCATTATTTGTTGTAGACCTGTCTTGCGATCTAGTCATGCAGTGTTTCAGGAGAGGGCCCAGAGTTTTGCATTGAACGCACCGCAGTGGTTAGGACTGATGTATTTTCACTGGCCTGTGATACCCGCTTCAGCAATTCAACCACAAGACAGGCTAGGTATTGTTGGTTGCTTCCATTTAGGCTAACTTGTTTGTTTTGAATTCTTTAAACTGATGCTTTACAGCAAAGCAAATATGAGGCTGTCTATATCCAAACATACACAGTGTTTTCTTAAGTAATTTTGCTGTATCAGAGCATATTTAAATTATGTTATTCTGCAGTCTTCAAACAAACCACTACAAACTACCGATGAAAGTTAGCAAATGAAGCATTCATTAATCTACTGTATCCTCATGTGTAAATTGCAATTTGTAAAGCATTCTGGAGTCCTTTGACTCCAGAAAGTTACAAGAGAGCTAAGATTTTCTGTATTGTATTATTTTAGCAAATGAATTTATGGTTTGTTTTTATTATTGCTTCAGGCTACCAAAAGAAAGTATTTTATTTCTGATTTTGTGTATGTAGTCTAAAGATAAATTTAACAGCCATTCAGATTGATATGATTCAGCATTTGTTAATAAATATTAGCTACAACTGATATTATAGCTACCATAATTGCAATATTTATCATCCAGAAGAATGCACCAAATGCAAATATGCAAACACATCTCCTGGTAATACAAATATCATCTCCTATTGTTGCTGACAAAAGGATCAGTATGCAGGAAGCCAGCTGTAGTACTCTGAAGACTTTCCTCTGACTATTCCTCTCTACTCACTAGCTCAGGCCTTGGTCCCTCTCCTTTCCCTCTTCACACTCTCAGCAGGCTTCCTACCTTCCCCAGCAAGAGAACAAGGACAGGGTTTTGGAGGATGAGAGAAAGCATTGCCTGACCAAAAATGGGATCAGTTCTGTATAGGGCAGGGTCGTTGGCAGCCTCTGCCTAGAGGAATGGGGAAAGTGAGAAAAAGGAAGGGGAAGGAATTGACTGTCTTTTTCGCTAACCTGTGTCACTTCTTGAGCTACATTACACCCTTTCAACTTCAGCCACTCCCCATCTTCCACTTCCCTTACCTTTCCCATGGAAGTCTGCACAGCAAAGTCACTGCTGAATATTGGGCTGCATGTCAGCTGTTCTTAAATTCTCAGCAAGAAAATGTTTGTGCTTCACAACAGTAGAAACTTGCAATTTGGAAATATGTTCCATCTAACAGTATAACTTCATGTGATTGGATTTCCAACCGTATTAGGGGTCTGAACACTTTTTTCCTTGGGAAGAACTGCATTGTGTTTTTCATGTGAAATCTGTAAAACATCACTGTACGTTTTATTAAATGGCATTAAATTCTGCCTTTTGATTTTTCTGTGATGAAATAAAATTCTATTCTCTTAAACTTTAGTGGATACTTCAAGTGAATGTCCACTTCAGTTGTTATACATCTTGTATAAAATTAAGATTGCTACTATACAACATGGAATGATTGCTCATTCCATAAAACTCAGTAGTTCTAGAAAGTTTATTGCAGCAAAATCGTATCTGGTGTCTGTTCCAGAAAAACAAGAGTTTTGGAGAACACAAATATATTTACAAGTTAATATGCTGTTTTTCTTTGACAAAAAACCTCCCACCCATTTCTACAGAATGCAGTGTTTATTCTTAGTTTTTGAAGAAAAGGATTTTTTTGTTGGTTTTTTTTGCGGGAGGGGTGTGTGGATATTTTTTTTTGTTTATTTTTTACACGTTTGTTCAGATTAAACCTCCCTTAGATTTCTTTAAGCTCCCTTAATTTAAAAGAGTGGATTGATGAGGACAAACGTAGGCTTTGGTCAACATAAAATACAGTTTATTCATCATTGTGATTTGTCCTTTTGGACTATTTTTTACTTTACTACATGAGATAAATTTTGTTAGCCACAGGGCAGTCTTCCTTTAGATATTCCCTTAGAATATTTTTTTTACCTGATATTTAATCTGGGATAGCTTCTCTTTGGGATGTAACATTTTTCTAAAAACAGAACTTCCATTCTGTTAAAAATTTTGCTACTTTCTCTGTGACCTACTATGTGCTGACAAAATGTTCATAATGTATCACATAATTAAAAATTCTAGTCGATATTTTTCTTCTGTCTTTAGTTATTTTTCTCACCTGTCATATTGGGGTTTTTAGCACAAAAATTGAGTACCTCTGAACTGTGCGTGGATGTAGCTTGCGTGAGGTTATTTCCTGTCTCTGTTATCTCTCTTCTCAACAAAAGCAAGAAGAAAAACCTCAAAGGCTGCTTTTATTTTTAGCTGGGCGTAATAATTTTGCAAGTGCATTCAATGGGTTAAGCATCAGCGCACTGAGCTAGAGAGATAAGTAAAGCCCCTGGCAACAAGGCTACTGTTTCACTTTTGAACAAACATAATTTAAAGAAATGCTTAAGATAATGAATACGTGAGCTAAGGAAGCAGGAGAAGAAATCATTTTTGTAGGGAATTCAATATCTGAGTATAGAAGAATAGAATAACAGTATTTATAATAAAGATAAAAGAACCTTTTTTGCATCTGAATAAATGACATATCTAGATGGAATGAATATATTGCATATGACCACTGAGATTAGTAGCTCTCATTATCAGTCTGTTCTACTCTCATTATAAACTATTCTAGTCTCTTCCACTAGTAAACAACAAACAAACAATGACTTTTGAATGCTTTCACACTCTCTCTGCAGCTCAGGGTTCTTTTGTTTTCTGTGATTTATGTGATTTCTTTACTACTTAGGAGAAAATATTTCTTTTCATTATGAAATCCTCATTCAAGAAACAATTTTTTGGTTATCGGTTATTTATAGAAATTTCATGATAAATATGAGTTTCTACAGGATTTGCTTTGGGAGAGGATCATCAGATCTGCTTGTTAGACTGTATAGGCCTTATTGACCTTTCATTTCTATTTGTGTAAGTCAGAAGTAGATCCACTAAAATCCCTAGAGGTACGTAAATGTGTAGCTGACTCTAAAGAAGGCTGATAGGTGCCAGTGACCTGAATTTCACAGAATTTGTGCTTTACAGTCTGTGACAACATGACAAGAATTGTGCCTCCTGAGCCTCCCACATGTCTACTAGTCATGAAGGTGGCCTTTTAGTGAGATGAAATAAAGTTTTAGTTTGGGAACTAGGATAAGGCAATTTGTTTTCCAGATATCGGGAACATAACACTGTTCAGAAGAAACTGCTCAAAAAAATTATATATAAGTTTGCCAAAATTGCAGAGAGGAGTCTACCCTCATGTAAGTCATTATCAGTGTTGTATCTGTGCAAGTAATTACAATTACACAAGGAGATTAATCATAGCTATATATACAAATGTATAGAAATGCCAGTGTGTGGTTTTTTTTCCATATATGCTATCAGAAATCCTTTTACAAGGTTGGCATTTCAAGCTAGCAACTAGATTATACTCCAGTGATAGCTTCTTTGAGTATAAAAATTCAGTCGAATAAAAGGTCATACATACATGTATGTACGTAAATCTGTAGTAATCCCTAGCATCCGCACTTAAATACTGGTAATAATATGTATGTCATTAATGCGTCAGGAGCAGGGATTTTTTCCCTAATAAATTAAGTATTGATAAAAACTTAAAAGGTCATAAATATGTTTTCGATTGCTAGCATTGTAATTACATTTAAAACAAATACCTTTCAAGTACTCATATTAACTATTTTCTCCCTCTCTGTATTTATACAGATATTCTTCTTTGCTCTTTTTAAATTGCAGTGAACTAATAATCAGTTACTTTTTGCATAACCTATGAGTAGTTATACGGTTAACTAATATTTTTTCTTTTCCCCACTATTATATTTAAATTTCCCTACAACAGACTATTCTTTAGTTAATTAGATTACATTATTCAATATATTTGAAAATCAATGCTCATTAATGCAAAAAATTAGTGGTGTTGAAAGACCTCTAGAAAAACATGTTTTATTAACAGAAGCACATTTCACTCCAGTACGTCTTTTTCAGTCTAATATACGCAAGTTCACAACATTCTAACAATTGGCTGCAGCTGTACTAATGGAATACATCTGTCCAAAAGGAATCTTGGAACATGATCCAAGGTGATCACCCGTGATATAGGTGTTCTTTGTACATTTCTTTGGAAGGAAATCAGTAACTGGGCTAGGTCGGTAGTGGTAGTGAAAATTTGTAATACAGGTGATAAAAAGAAGATGGCCAGCACAGTGTGAACAAGGAGGATTATTTTAGTTTTATCAGGGAAGGGAGTGTGGGATGAGTCCCATTTGGGAGAGAAGTGAATAAACCGTGATTTGGAAAACACTTTGCTATTAGTTTGGGAGCAGTTTTAGAAAGGAAAGGCCTCTACTAATTAAGAAATAGAATGGGAAACACTTAAACTGACTAAATTATTTTTCCCACTTTTAGTTGCTAAAATTAGTGCCACTAGAAGGCAGAGGGATATGAGAAAATCTCTGAGCCTTCTAGTATGAATAAATTTTATTTTTATAACAGTATCATGGGTAGTGCTGCTGTCAAAGTTCTTTTACTCGGTGGGCCACACAGTATTTTACTAGGCTGTCCACAGTATTTTCAGGGATGATCAGATGGGTTCATGCATATTTAATAGTGCATTAGCAGCAGCAGAAATCTGACATTTATCATGCAGGATTTTAGTGAAGCTCTTCAAACAGCTATTTTGCTGGAGATGTATGCTGTTATCTCTTAGAGTCTGCCTCAAGAAAATATGAATGTTTCTAGATGGTGTGTTTTCATTTTTGTAGATTCTTTAGGCTAGATTTCAGTGTACTCTAAGGAGTATTAAGTTATTTATAGCACTCAGGAAAGCCCATTATAGTTTTGTGTACTCAATTACTCAGTGGGGAACTCCTACCTTTGCCTGGTTTCAGCAAGGTATGTAGGAGGACTCCCTGCTTTAAGCATAAGGGCACCATTTCTTTACTTTTATCAGGTAAGATAATCTTATTTGAACGGCAACCATCTTTGATACTCACATTTGGCAGGATATTTTAACTGAATCGACTACTAGAACAAATAAAAGGCAAATTTTTGGCAGTAGATAGTATAACTATCCCAGCTAAAACCATGACACTTGTAAAATACGTAGCATCCTGATTATTGTGGAAGGTCAGAGATAGGAAAGCCTATATAAGTGAAAACTTTTTTGTGCCATTTATGTTGTATCATTTGCCATCACCCATTCTCTGGCTCGAGTGTGGGTTAACTGTGGCAATGTTTTATTCAAAACACAAGCATGTCACAGAATGTTCCAGCTGCAAAATCAGGAAGAGTGCTTAGCGTTCTTTAATTTTCAGCCCTCTGATCATTACAATGATCATTATGAAACTTCATGTACTGATTTAGTGATCCACTTTTGACTTTATAGAGGCTGTCAGTACCTTCATATGTTTGATAGCTTGGAAATAAATCTTTGCCGTTAATAATCCTACTGCATGTTCACCATGTTCCGGCAGCAGGCTGCTTCTCCTTTGGATATGATGAACACTCTGGATAACAGGAATGCTTGAGAGAAAAGAAGAAAAGATAGTCACGTAGATCTACATGGTCCTGCTCTGGGGAAAGTGTCTTTCTGATCTTAGGTTAGATAACTAGTCTAATCTTATTAGATCCAAGCAGGTGATGAACAAGACTCCTCAGATGTTTTAATATTACTGTGGCATCATCAATCCTCTCCAAACTTATTAGTTATTACCAGGGTGACTTGACCACTTAAGGTTTTTTGCCTGCTTCAAGTTGCAAATCATCTATTATCTACAGTAGAAATGGCGTGGTGAAAGATGATAAATGATTCTGTATATGGATACACCAGGAGGATATGTGAAGGAGGGAGGTGACAAAATGCATGCTTGTCCCCTGAATGTTTTAAAGTTTTCTTAGAAATGTGAGCTGTTAGAATATACCTGTGCTGTAGCCCATGTGGTTAAACAGACCCAGCAGACTTCCTGTCTTTTACATATGCAACGTGCACTTCAGTTTTGTAACTGTTCTCTGAAGTGTTTGATCAAATATCTCACAGTATGCCTAAAGTGGTGATACTAAAACAAAAATTATACTTAAAAAAAATAATCTGTTTCCTATTTGGTTCTTCAGAAAGCATTTAGAGTAAAAGATTTTTCAAGTGTGAATTTCTGCATTTATAAACAAATACATATTAATTATAAAACATAGTTTTGTAATTTCAAGAGGAGAAACTGTTTTTTAGCTGTGGGAAAACTTCTCCATCATAAGGCTTGGTTTAAGGTGACCAAAACAGTCTGAACATTTTATTTTTAATTCTGAATCACTTACTGCTAAAAGACATCTTTATTTCCAAACCTCGGAGGAATAACCAGTGTAGTAAATGAAGTTATGCAAAGCTATGTAAGAATGGTACTAAAGAAAATTTGATGATACTTTCATTGTTGTTCTTAAAATCCTCTACAGTTCATTCTTCTGAAATTCTGTTTGCTAAGTTGTAATGTTTGTCCTTTACACTTAACAAACTCCCTTTCAAATATTAACAATTTTGCCAACATTGACATTCTAACACATTTTTAGCTCCCTTCTTCTTTTAAAGAGCTTTGATCACAATTATACAGCTACATTATAAGTGCAACTGTACTGAAACTACATTACAAGTGCAGATGCAAGTTGCTTTAAACATGATCTTCATTGTGAAATAGCATTTAGTTAGAAATTGAAATAAATTTTCCATTTCCTTTTCCTTAGAGTTACAGAATGACTACTACGGTTTGCTTCTGTGACTTCTTTCGCTGCAGATACCGCTATGTTGAGTGCACCAAGGAAGTATGGTCTTTAGTCGTGCTTAATACTATTTGTTTTTCTTCTGCAGAGAGCAGGGGACGCAGTCAGTGGAGATACTGAAAGGTAATTACTTCTGTTATTCCATGTTTAAATATATACATAATCTATTTATGAATTATATTTATTTACTTTCAGAAATTTAGTTGAAATATTTGAGGAATAAACTTTCAGGTTTTAGTGAGAAGAGCATTAATATAATTTAGAAAATGTCATAACTTTCATTTGCTAACTACATCAAATATAAATTACAAAGGTTGAAAAAATACTTCAGATACAAGTTTATTAAAGACTACTAGGGGGAAAACATATACTACTACAAAGTAGCAGATATTTCCCCCATCCATTTTTTTACTTTTGAAATTTAGTATATCAGAATCACCTTGAGGATGAAAAGCATAATGCATGTCTAGCATGATTTTTGGAAATAACAGGCAGAATTTTTCACTGAACACCTAAATGCTAATTCAGTCTGTACAGAAGTTACTGTTTATATTTGTGGCTCATATTTGATAAATACTAACAATACTGTTCAGTTCGTCCCTGACAATTGAATTTAATCAACTAATTCTAATGAATGAAATAGTGATTTTGTCATCATTTACTTTGCAGTCTATCTGAAGTATGTTCATATTCTAGTTGCATCCAGTAAGTTGTATTAAAAGAATAAGTTTGAAATAACAGATACTTGGGTATCATAGAATGTCATAATTAAGCTTAATGGGAATCTGTTCATATGAATAATTATTCTTTTTTACATCTTGTCATCCTGTATGTGGCCTAAACCTATTTAAGAAGCTAAACCATGCACTGACTATAAAATAGTTAATTACATTTAGAGTGCTTTTCACCAAGCTAAAGGATTTACAATTGATGATGATGATTTTCTTCAGTGGTATAAATACGACTACCTTACAGACAGAAGGCTGAGGTACAACAATATTAGTTGTCGATCACCAAACACAAGTCACCTCGTGCCAGATTTTTCAGGATTGTCAGCATTTTTACCCCTTAATATGTGTATGAAACATCATAGTTCATTTCAAAGGCAGGTGTAATGGTAAGAATTTACTGGTGTTTCCTCAGCTGTAGGGTGCTGTGCATGTTTAGAATGGCATTCAACTAAATTGAGTAGCACTGCTATCACAGAGGAAAGTGAGGTAAAGATGGAGTTTGAAAATTTTTTCTCAGGTAATATTCTATTTCATTTCATAAAAGACAGTGTTGCCTCTCCATTGCCACCACTGTAATAGGCCATTACCTCAGATAAATATAGATTCTTATTTTTATAATAAATTAAGTGTAGTCCTGCTTAGTATTTAGCCCCAATTCAGAGCCAAAGCAGCATCCATCTTGTATAAGGCAGGGGTTATACGTGGGGGAAAAAGTGTGTCATTCTCAGGCTCTTTTTAAGTAACAGATGGATTTCACCTTTTGCCATTACCTCTTATATTGGAGTTTTCAGAACTTACTGTTTTCTGTCAGTCTTACGTATTTACTGTTTTCACTTAGTCTCCCAACTCTGTCATGCCAGGTGCTGTTGTCCTGTTCTTCCCGCACACTTGTTTCTCCTTACTTTTTGTCACTCCCTTTTCTCACCCTCCTTCATTCTGGTATGGCTGCTCCCTCCCTCAGGTCCTTCCTATCTGACTTTCTGCAACAGAAAGAAATCACAGATCCCTCCCCAAAAAAGTCACACTTCTCACCCCTTTTTTGTCTTCCTTCTCCACACCCATAGTTTCTTGCAGTCACGAGGAAGAGCTGCAAACTTTTGTTCTCCCTAGAGCAAAGCATGCCTAACTATTCTGCGTGGATTGCACATGCTCAGTTTGGCAGGGACATTACCATCCAGATGGAACATCCTTGGTGGACAGGACACAAGTCTCTACTGGACATCTGCCAAGATATATTTTCCAGGGACATAGGACTTGATGAAATTTTGGCAAACTTTCATAGCAAAAGGCTATCCTTTTATGTTCTTTTATAGAATGAGTCTCCATTTCCTAATCCTTCTCCCATACATTTTAAATTTCCAGACCAAAACATGACCATATTATATCTTTCCAATATGTTGAAAAATATTTTAAAAGAGGTAGAATGGTATCTTCTTGCTCCCAATAACCTTCTTTTAAGTGATTTAAACAGCTTAAAATACACTGCGATGGGCACTGGTAGAAAATTTTCATTGCATATAGTTAGGTTTTGGGGAGCTAAAGACTAACTGTGGATAGATTCATGTACTTGGATGAGATAGCATTATCTTCATTAACTGTACAATTGCTTAGGCAGTTGCTGTGATGTGATTGCTTCCTTTTTTAAAAAAAAGAAAAAAAGCCAAAAACTAGAAGAAAGATGCTTCTTGCATGTAATAGAACGTACCACATGCTGCAGGGAATATATACCGAAAGCACTAGCAGCTATGTGAGAAATTTGAGACTACAGAATGTTCTATGAATATCTAGCTTTTTAAACTCTTCAAATGAGTAGAATATAAAGCAAGTATAGCAGTTTTTTATTTTTTTAAGCCTTGACCAGAATAAAAGCTAGGTATTTCTGCATTACAGCTCTGGTTTCTTCCAAGCTCTTTTTGGCACATTTACACCACATATTTGCCCCAGCACTATGCACAGGGCTAGGCCTTCACCATCCATGCAGAGCACCCACACCCCTCATTAGAAGATACTGTCCATTCACACATTAAACTCTGTCCCTCTCTGAGCTCTACTTTTAAGCAGTCTTGTGCCAAGAAAAGCAGGGCAGCCACAGGCAAGCTGTGACTCTTCACTTCTGAGCAGGTGTCGTGATTTAGGAAATTACACTCTGCAACTGGAGGTGGAATCACTAAATGTGTCAGTGTTCTGAGGCAAGCTAAATTAAATGCTTCCTGAAGAAGCAGCCCATTTGTTTTACTTTTTACCTGAAGAAATTTACCGTTTGTTATTTTTTCACAAATGAGAAAGGGGTAAAGGGCATCAAACTTGTAGTCCCTGCTGCAGCTTTTTTGCAAACATAGAGTCACAGAATCATTAAGGTTGGAAAAGACCTTTAGGATCATCAGGTCCATCTGCCAACCCAACACCCCCATGACCCCTAAACCATGTCCCCAAGGGCCATGTCTACATGTTTTTTGAACACCCCCAGGGCTGGTGCCTCCATCTCCTCTCTTGGCAGCCTGTTCCAGTGCCTGGCCACTCTTTCAGTGAAGAAATTTTCCCAAATATCCAATCTAAACCTCCCCTGGCACAGCTTGAGGCCATTTCCTCACGTCCCATCACTGTGACTTGGGAGAAGAGACCGACCCCCACCTCACCACAACCCCCTTTCAGGCAGTTGCAGAGAGCGATAAGGTCTGCCCTCAGCCTCCTCTTCTCCAGGCTAAACCCCCCCAGCTCCCTCAGCCGCTGCCCATCACACTTGTGCTCCAGACCCTTCCCCAGCTCCGTTGCCCTTCTCTGGACACGCTCCAGCACCTCCATGTCCTTCTTGTCCCGAGGGTCCCAGAACCAAACACAGCATTCGAGGTGCGGCCTCACCAGTGCCGAGCACAGGGCACCATCCCTGCCCTGCTCCTGCTGGCCACACTATTGCTGGTACAAGCCAGGATGCTGTTGGCCTCCTTGGCCACCTGGGCACACTGCTGGCTCGTGTCCAGCCGGCTGTAAGCCAGCACCCCCAGGGCCTTCTCCGCGGGGCAGCTCTCCAGCCACTCTTCCCCAAGCCTGTAGCGTTGCATGGGGTTGTTGTGGCCCAAGTGCAAGACCCGGCACTTGGCTTTGTTAAACCTCACACAACTGACCTTGGCCCATCGATCCAGCCTGTCCAGATCCCTCTGCAGAGCCTTCCTACCCTCGAGCAGATCGACACTCCCATCCAATTTGGTGTCATCTGCAAACTTAGTGAGGGTGCACTCAATCCCTTCAGCCAGATCATTGATAAAGATATTAAACAAGACTGGCCCCAGCACTGAGCCCTGGGGAACACTGCTCGTGACCGGCCGCCAACTGGATTTAGCTCCATTCACCAACAACTCTCTGGGCTCGGCCATCCAGCCAGTTTTTTACCCAGCAAAGAGTCCACCTGTGTGAGCCATGAGCCGCCAGCTTCTCTAGGAGGATGCTGTGGGAGACCGTGTCAAAGGCCTTGCTAAAGTCCAGGCAGACAACATCCACAGCCTTGCCCTCATCCACTAGGCAGGTCACCCAGTCGTAGAAGGAGATCAGGTTGGTCAGGCAGGACCTGCCTTTCATGAAGCCGTGCTGGCTGGGCCTGATCCCCTGGCTGTCCTGCACATGCCTGGTGAGCGCACTCAGGATGATCTGTTCCATAACCTTCCCTGGCACCGAGGTCAGGCTGACTGGCCTGTAGTTCCCTGGATCCTCCTTTCAGCCCTTCTTGTAGATGGGCGTCACATTGGCTAACTTCCAGTAAACTGGAACCTCCCTGGTAACCAGGACTGCTGATAAATGATGGAGAGTGGCTTGGCAAGCTCCTCTGCCAGCTCCCTCAGTACCCTTGGGTGGATCCCCTCTGGCTCCACAGACTTGTGAGTGTCCAGGCAGCTCAGCAGGTCGTAAACTGTTTCTTTCTGGATTATGGGGGGGGGTTATTCTGCTCTCTGTCCCTGTCTTCCAGCTCAGGGGGCTGAATACCCTGGGGATAACTGGTCTGACTATTGAAGACTGAGGCAAAGAAGGCATTAAGTACCTCAGCCTTTTCCTCATCCTTGGTGGCAATGTTCCCCCCTGCATCCAATAGAGGATGGCGATTCTCCTTGGCTGACTATATGCTTAGCAGGGTCCACTGTGTTCTTTGATCTTCATTTTACTTTAGGAGAAATTTTTTTTAGTAATAGGAAACCTTGATATCTGTGGATTCTAAACATGTGCGTAATGTAACCATGACGTCATTACGGAGACCTTGGGTTTGAAGATCTTACTCCACTTAGCTAACCACATAGGCCTGCAAGGGAAAGAGGAGGCAGAGAAAAATTGTATCATTCATGTATTGCACAACTGCTAGACGAATAAACTGTTTTTATGACTTTTGCCCTTAGTTTCCATGTGAAAATGCTGCTTAGGTTCTCTTTCATAACACATTTTGTCTTTGTAAATATTAATGCTTAAAAATTGTTTTAATCATGTCCACAGTGGCATGCTTTGGATTTTTTTTTTTTTTTTTAAGTTGTGGTTAATGCTGGAGAGGTAAGAAGCGATAAACATTTTGAAAATAACTTCTAGCCTTGACATTGTTTTGTCAACTTTGCATGTACAGATACACCTGTACTGCAGTGACTGCAGAACATTACAGATGCATCTGAGCTAGCTGGCTGGTACCTGAAGTATCAAGTCACAGCCTGTAGCATAGTTCTGAGCCAGTAGCTGAGCCAGCATGGAACTGAGAAGGGATTTCAAACCTCACTACAAAATACTCAATAATTAATTTGCGGTGAGAATTTACTTATTGTGACAGGAATATGTTACATAAGGTAAGGAGGTTCTAATAATCTAAATATAAATCATGAATCCAGGCAAGGTGGTTGTAAATGCATTCCTGTGACCAGATAGATAAATCCAAATTGCTACATATGTGTGCCTGTGAACCAGCCATAAGGGAATTTCACATTGTACCTACAACACATTTCTGCACAAATATATTTTCTAATATGTCTATTTCTTTTTTCCTCAAGTTAATTATGGTGGCTTTGACCCTGAGCTGCAACCAGTTTGCAGAATGTGAGACATGAAGGTTGAAGAGAGCTTTGCATGCCCCTTGCATCTAGATATTTACATTTCCCAAGTACTTGCCAAGTAAAAAAGAGCAGGGTGATAGGTGCCATTTCCTAGTTGTTCCTGGCTGCTGTGGATCGATAGAGCTGTTACTCAAGCTCTCCGTGTTTCGAATTGCCTTATGCTTCTAAATATCCAGGTGGCAGCAGGGACTAGCAGTATGTTTTCAAATGCAGGCTTTGCTGTTGTCCATAATGTTTAACCAACAGCTTTGAAATGATCTCTTCATCATCTGTGCTGTGTACTTGAGATCCTACATTTATGTAACTTTATGAAACAGGGGCCATCCTACAGAGGCCATCCTACTAGCAAGAAAAGCTCTCAAAATAGTCTGTTTATGGACTGTGCATCGACTTGGACATTCCACACAGGTCCCCCATCAGAATGCTCAGAGCATGTTGTACCATGACAGAACGTGAAATCCTGGGGTTTATACCCAGTTATCTCTATTCCAGGAGTAAATTCTGGCAAATAGTCTTCTTTTTTTACCTGCTGGAAACTTTCATAGATTAAAAAATTATTGCAAATTGGAATAGGCAAAAGATAAGTTTGGATTGCTCTCTTTGGTCAAATAAATACAAATCAAAGAAACTACTAGTATCTAAAATTATTGTTCAATCAACAGTAAATATATATTAGCAGTTTGTTATAACTAGAATCATTTTATATTACTTCTAGCTTATAATCCTATCTATTTCTGCCAGAGTAGGATCTTAAAAAAAAGTCAACAGTATAGATTGTCACTGTTACAGATACCAAAGATGAGGTGAAAGGTTAAGTAACAAAGTAATTATTCTTGTATCTAGACTGTATTCATTCAGTGGGATGTATTATCTCTATCCTGTCACCTGTGGAGAAGCCAAAATGATAGCAATCTAATAAGATATATCAGCTTGTTCTGATACAGTTATAACTTTCATTTAATGATGGATTTAATGACCTTGAAGGCAATAGAAAGAGAATTGGGTTGTTATAATTAAGAGCGTTGATAATGTGTAAGAACCACTTTATTTTTGATCTTCTTTCTGAACACATCTTCTGATCACATTGCTCATGTGATCAAGGGATGTTTAATTTGTATGCTGCTGGTTAAAATCACTTCTTGTTTTCAGTAGATACTCTATAAATTTTACAAGCTAAACCACTATTCTTTATTAGAGTTTATGGGACAGTTAAAGATGTCCTGTTATCTTTCTATGGTAGAAAATGAAAACATGTTCCTCAAAAGAAACAGAGGAATGAGTGTCAACATGGAGGTGGTATTCACGGTTGTTTTGCAAAGAAATGGCAAGTCACTTCTGTTCGCTATAAGAGAAATTTTTGTATGAACAGAAAATGCAGGATACTCAGAATTCTGAAGACGATGCTCTTAAATCGATAGAAGTGCTCCGGTAGCAAAAGTGCATGCAAATCATGATTCTTACAGCTTTTTTCAAATACATTAAACTGGAATATAGTACTTCTGCTATCCACCGTAATTCTAGGTTTTTCCATTCTAATTTGTTTTCTAGAGATTCATTGTTGCTGTTTTCTAATCATACAACATTGTTCCTCATTTGAAGTCCTGATTACAAATCTTATCACTAGACTTGCACTTCATTTGCATGTCCTTTAAGATGAGAGTTGAAAGTTACCACACCTATTCGAGTCCTTTAAATTCTCAGTGTTTTGCTTCCATCTAGGTCAAAGTCATTTCCATCTTCTTTTAGCTTATTTTTGTCAAACTTTCAACTTCAGCTCTATGTTCAGCATCATTATTGTGACTGAAAACTGAGTCAGTATGCATCTAGTACTGAGATCAGAGAGAGATTGTATTTTACCTTGATCTGTGCTTGCTTCTTGGTACCTGCATTTCTCTAATTCTTCCTCCCTTTTGATACTTGTTTCAGTTTGAGTACAACATATAATTTGATGAAAGTTCTGAAGAGTAGATAAGGAAGAAGGCAACATTGTATCCATAGAAATTCCAATATATGACACCCAGCTAGGCAGAGCATATCAAAACTCAGAATAGATATTGCTAAGTACTTTCTATTTCTGTCAAATAGGAATACCTCAGAAATCCATTTGGGGAAAATTGTATGACAGAATAAGTATTTTTAGAATGAGATTTATTACAAAACTAAATTTCATTTGAAGTTTTGCAGTTATTTGCTTAGTATTTCGCCTTTTTTATGTCATATTATGCAAATAATGTTTCTGCAAACATCCTGAAATAATTGTTTGATTTGTTATTGTTTTTTCGAATTGGTATAAGTTACTCATAAGTGACTGGTCCTCCTTTTTCTAGCTTCTGCAGTTTGTTTCAAAAACAGTATTATGCACGAACAAGAAAACAAGTATTTCGTAGAAGATCAACTGTTTTAATTGATTTGAGCAATATTGGTCCAGTCCATTATAACCGTATCACTGCACGTGCCTTCCCCGCCGCTCCCCCCTTCATTCTTTTCCCTTTCACTTCTGTAACAACTGTTTTCCCAAAAAGAAAGGTGAGGAATAACTCAACCAAATATGATACAGAATATTTCAACCAGAATAGACAACTCACTAGGGTTCCTCTTTGTCTAAATTAATTGGTTCTGTCACTTTCACACAGATAATTTACTTGTTAAAGAGAAGAAAATGTCATCTTCTGTGACCTGTAGATGTGAATATTTGAGGAGTAATTAGATTCGGGGAGGAGTATTTGATGGACATAAAAATCTTTTAAAAAACAAACTCCTGCAGACTGTTGAAAACTGTTCCCAAATAAAATAAAAATTAAGCTCATTGTACATTGGAACACCTATTCCTGACCTTTCATAAGATGCCAGATTTTGAACAGCTTTCCAAAGCCCGATTGCAGACTGCTTCTATAACTTTACAATATTTTTGCTGGTAAGAGTCTGTGATTGCTATAAAGAGACGCATTACCGTGTTTGCATGGAAGCAAAGAAAACTTGACTAAGGACTTTTCAGATAAAAACACAGATGTATTATTCATATTGTATATTGGCTGAGACAAAGAATGGAAGCATTGAAACGGACACTTTCCAGATGGGTCAAAGCCATGATTAAAGAAACAGACCAGAAATCAGGGGGAAATGCCCAGAAGGACTGAAGTGCATTTATGGCGTTCTCATGGGCAGACAGAAATGGAGCGTTAATGACAAAATCTGCCTCGCAGCACTTTGGGCATCTGCCCGTTCCTTTACCAAATGTTGTAAGTTGAACTTCATTGTTTTTCAGTTGTTTCTTTCAATTCTTGTAACCTACAGACAGCTCAGAACTTCTAAGTCTTGCCTATTAACTTTTATGATTGTAATTTTAATGTTATGCATCCCAACTTTTCACTGCAGTCTGGGAATTTCCTTTGGCTCAGGACTTGATAGATGCTTTTAACTGACAATGCAGTAGTTGTTTCTACTGGTAAATTTGATTTCTCAGGACAATGGAAATAATCAAATGAGAAAAAGCTACTTCCTGTCTTGCTGCCTTATGCCAGACAGTATTATTATTATTATGACCAACAGAATCTGGGAATATGTTAAAAATGTGCACAATCCTTTTATTCCTTCTTAGTTTTCCCCTTCAATTCCTTTCCCATTCTTGCACTCCTTTTCTATTTATATGACATTTGCAAAAACATTCATATTTTTAAGGCTTTCCCACTTCTCCTTTTTCTTACTTTTGAAAACATGAGGGGAAATTGTGTGTCTAAGAATTTCTGTGCTAGATCAGACAAAGCTGACCCTGATTCAGTGTCCTGTTTCTATCAACGGCCAATCCTCTTTGTATTAGGAAAGGCCTCTGGTGATGCTTCCCTGCTTTGTTCTCTAGCCTTTGGAGAACTCCAGGGGAAAGCTCAGACATAGGGTAGAGAGTATTTTTGCATTTTAAAGTCTATGTAAATTTTTGGTATCCATGGCATGCTACACCATAATGTTATGGAATTTTCTGCTGCAGGGTGCTGTTGATACCAAACATTTTAATTGTGTGTGTTAATGAATGAAGGTTCAAAACAAAAGAAGCTAATTTCTAATTTTATATAACTTATTAGCCCCTTTATTCAAGGAGACATTGAGTATTTATCCCCTATTTACTCTCCTCAGAACAATCCCGAGTTCATAAACCTCCACAGCATTGCCCTTAGTTTCCTTGAGAGACAGACAGATGAGTTTCTTTTCAGTTTTCCTCTGTCTTCTTTGATGCTAAGCAATCAGAACTGTACACTATTAAAAATTTTGGAGGACCACTGCTATGACTGTACCTACCTAACAGCCTTCACCATTGTAGTGTTTCAGAAGGATTTAGGAATGCAACGGCTACTAACTATGTAGAGACAAATTATTGCATGCATAGTACTCATCAGAGAAAGGCATGCAGAATATGTCCCCTTAATAAGTAGAAAATTCACAAACAGGCCTGCTGAACAGGGACTCTCTCAGGCTCTTCCCTTGCTAACCCAAAATGTTTTGCAGTACCATTGTGTCAGGACACTAATCACACATCCTCAAAAAGTGAAACTTTGCCTGGACCTTCCCCAGGGATTTAGAACTTCAAACAGCGCTCTGCAATAGCCTTTCTGCGACCTGAGCAGTGTGCCAGTTTCTCTGCTGCAGGGATATTGATGTTAAAAAGCATAATGACTAACCTGTAGCAGCAGTTGGAGCCTACATCGAAGTTAGTTCGGGGAAGTTTACTTTGTTCATTTTGTTGCTGAACGTTTCTGTTCTTTACATCAGGATTGTTTCTGGGCCCATGGAAAACCGTCATCACACTTCCTTCTGATAGCAAATGTCACTGTTGCAGTCCTTGTTTGCCAGCCCAGAAGATACTGTTGGGATATCAGTACCGTAAAAATATTACTGTTTTTCTGATGATCTAAATTTTCTAGTTAACTGCTGAATAGCTGTGATCTTTATGAATTTCCTGTTTTTAAGTGCTCCCAGAATATGAAAGAGGAGGTGGTGGGGAAAGAACAGAACGAAATAAGGTATTAGACTTTCTCTGTACCTGGCAAACATATCTGGCAGTCATGTCAGGTTTGGCCTGAAAGTTATGTACTTATTAATATCTGGTTGTTTATACACGTGCTTACATAGTGCTAACGTTCAGATACCCAAAAAGTAACTCAAAGGAAGACACGCACTAAGCAATTTGGGTTATCCTTGATTTGATTCTGTAATGACATGGGAAGGAACCAACTTTGCAGAATATGGAACATGTATGAGTCTTTCCTAAAGGTCAAAATACAATATCAAATACATATATACAATATATACATATATACAATACAAATACGTACGTTCAAACACATCTATAAGCTGTTACATTTTAAAGTGCAAATTACTCTTAAAACAAAATTGCTGAATTATTTATTTGTATTTCTACATTTTTCCTGTTTAAAAATTCTTTCCCATTTTAGTCTGGACACTAGGAATCCACGATTCCTGTGTTGTGTTGTTGATGCTGAAAGAAATGCGCAAATAAGAATTAGCCCTGCAACAAAGACCCGATGATTTGGGTGTCCTAAGGCTCTAATCCCTAGGAGGGAGGAATTGTGTGGGTTGCTTTTGAATCAGGGTTGATCGGGTTAGGTATTTTTAGGCCAGTGATTGAATCAGAACCAGATATTCTCAGATGATTTATGTGGTCTTAAGTCAGAATATTAAGAATGGTTTTGTGTTTCTTAACAACATGAGCGCTGTTCATTGAAAACAATGGTTACATTTCCAAAGGGCCTCCTGTTTTAAGTGCTACATTTTAAATAACTTTGAAACATGGTTACATCTGTAAGTGTCCATTTGGAACGGCACAGAGTGCGTGTGTATATGCACTACTTATTCAGATTATTTTTTTTCTGTAGTTATTTGACATCTTTCTTCCTTTCTGTCCTAGATATGCTAGTTCGGCCATTGACCGTCAAGGAAGCACATCCATGAGGAAGGTAAAGATTTATAAATGTACTTTAATAAAACAAAACAAACAAAAAAAACCCCCAACAGTTCATTGTCATATTTTTAAAAGATACTTAAGATATCACAAACCTTGAAATTTGTCTATACTATAAAACATCTGAAAATAAAAAGCTACTGCAACCACAGCAGGTCAGTATGTATGCAGTACTTTTGGTTAAGTTTAGTAGGAGCCTTAGTATGTGTTCTAAGGTACGTAGTAGTTCTGGGAGGAGAATCACAGAAAATGTCTAGGTTGGAAGGGACCTCTGGAGGGAAGGTTGCCCTGGAGGAAAAGAAAATTTTAAAACCTCTTAAAATATTTAAATAGTATGAATACTATTATAGGGAGATATGGGATTAAGATTTTCAAAGATTTTTGTGGTACCAATTTTGAAGGTCTTCAGTGGAAAATATCTAGGCATCATTTTTTATTTTTTAGTATTTTGAAAAATATTTCATACAAAGGACAAACAACAGAACCTTCATTTACAGAATGCCTAGTTCTTCATTCCGACTTAGCACTTTTTTCACTAAGTAGGTGCTAAATAACTTTTGAAAGTTGCCAGATGTCATTCTCCCTCCCAAGTATTTACTAAATGAACCTAAAGAGCAGTGACAATAGCGGAAGATGTATGACTAAGTTTTCTGCGGTCTGTGAAAACCTGCAGTTGTGTTTATTGATACGGGGCCTCTCTCTGCCAATCCCTACCTCGCCTGCTGCCTCCACTGGAAAACACTTGAACCCATAGCTGTTCCCAGGGATCCTGGTACCGCAAATAATCTAACGCATGTGATCTGAGGAAATCAGCACCATGTGCCCTATGATTTGCGTACTTTGTTAGTGAACGCACTGATGGCTGTTGTTGGAATTTGTTAATGGTTTTCCTTAAAAACTCTGAAGGCTCAAAATAGCAGAGATACATGCAACCAGGTTTGCATTAATAGGCTTGGCTCCCTTCATCCTGACAGATAACCGAATCTCTAGTCTCCAGGGCCTTTTTTAAACATGGCATAACTTTTCATTTGGTGATGCTGTGATAGCACTCCTACTACTACACTGCGATTATTTTGAGGTCTCATTAATTTAGCTTCATGCAGCACAGGTTCAATTCTATCCCTTTTTTTCTTTTTCTCCATGGTGTGCTTCTTCTTGGGTTGGGTTGGGTTGGGGAGGGCATGCATTTTGTTTAACATTCTACTTTGTGGTTTTGAGACGAGAACTTAAATGCTGACAACCACAGTATGTTCTCACATCATCTGTTTCCCATAGCAACTCTGAGTCATTTTGAAGTTGCAAGTTCTGACTGTTTTCTTAGCATTTACCACAAAGTTAATTATATAGTAGTTTGTTTATCTCTCAGAATATGAAGCTTGAATTTTGTGAGTTAGCAGTGCTAATTAAGTACCGATTCCCAAGGTATTGCAAACCTTTCACTTTCTCTACTTGCTTTGAATACATTGTGTGTTTGCATAAACAGTATGGTTAGTAAATCAACATTAAACATAGTAAGATTAATTAGGTTTTGTTTTTAGAAGAGCTAATATTTTCAGCTCTCCTTGATTTGTTGTGCTTGTCTTTTCATAATTTTTATAACTTTTATATTGAATGACGCATACCAGTTTCTGGTGAGTATCCTAATGCATATATCTTCCAGTTTTTCCATTTTCTTGCAGTTCCTCCAATTTAATTACAAATGAAAACTGTAATTTAATTATAGGGTTTTATTTCATCACTATATTTTTTAGCCTAAGTTGTGGACAAATTTGGGGATCTCTTTTTCAGAAAGAGATACCTGCTCTCTCCTAATGCATTTTTATACAGAAAGAGGAACATTGAACGGATTGTTTCAGTCTCGGTCACCACAGAACTCCAGCTGGCACAACATGACTGACCAGTGTTGCTGCTGTGGCTTACAATACATCAGTTAAAAAACGCCCAATACTGCTGTGCGTCTTTAATACTTTATCACAGAATTACTTTTGGTTTTTCATTTTCTGACTGTTTTTACTATGTTTCCTATAGCACAGGAGCAAGCATTAATCTTTGTCTGCTCTAGTGCTCAAAACAAAGAGATAAATTTGCAGCTATCCATTAAATGGAGAGCATGTCCTGTCTTACGGTGATACAATGCATATACACCTACAGAGCTTGTCACCTGTCAGAATTACAATATTTTTGTGAAGCATTCATATACTGTGAGTGACTGGAAGAACAGTCAGAGATAAACAGAACACAGAAAGCTGGTGTTCTCTGAGCCAGCTCTCTCAGGAGTCAAGAATTGCTGATTTCTGCACGTCACTAGAAAACGTTCATGCCGTTCAACACTGTGAATGGGCTAAATTGCAGAAGGGTTACAAATAGGTCTGTGCCTGTGCAAAACAACTCCCTCTTCCTCCTCTTTATTTAACATAAAACTTTGCCTCTCCAATAGTTGGAGTCCTGTTTTCAGCTGTTGCTTTTCTATAGTGCTTAAGCTTTAATCCTTTGTTACCCTAAATATTAATTGACATAATTTTTAATTTTCATTATAATCCTCAGTTATTTTAAATGTTAATATTCTGACATTTAAACACTTATTTAATATGTTGTACCACAGTTGTTAATAAGGGCTTTTGTAGCATGTGTTTGCTTTATGGCCACGTGGTGTAGAGGTAGGGTAAGCAGTCAGAGGGTCTCTGGGAGAAGGTAATTATCTGTCGTCATACCACTAGTTAAGGCAGGAGGGAGATATCCCCACCAGTGACTGAGGCGCCCTTCTTCTAACCCCTCTACTGAGCTGAGTGTTATTTGTCACAAAGGAAAAATCAAGAAAACTAAAAGGATGGCCCTTTCTATGCTACCCTTTGCCTGGACCTGCTGGTTTATCACCCTGTCAAAGTCTCCTGGTTTTTCTACTGGTAATGGCAGCATCAGTTACCAATCGGGCAGCTACTTTGTTGTCTTGACCTGTAATTTTCCCCCTAGCATTTACATGTCTGAGGTGAATCCCTAACATCTTTTGAGTAGTATCCCTGTTTTTAAAAGGTTTAAATAATGAGATGCTTTTCAGTTTTTCTTAAGAATGTGTAACGATTTTACAATGCAGCCATAAAAGAAAGTTTTTTCTCCTCAGAGTTACTCTGTCAACCCACCAACCTAACAAACTTTATTGTTTCCTATGGTTGGAAAAAATTAAAAAATGTGTCTTCAACATGGCATTGAACACGTTACTGTACACATTAACTACAGAATGTTTGCAGTCGATGCTTCTTTTTGAATGAATATTTGTATAACTATCTAATGTACGCTTACAACGAACTTCAGGTATTGTTTTATTAGGTCATTCATGAGTTTATATCCTTTGTTTTCAAACTACTGCATAATCATTCGTGCAAAGAGTCCTTACTGATTTGATTGCAATTTTAATTAATAACTGGGAAAAAAAGGGATTTTATTTTGCAGATTTAGCACTGTGTTGTTTTCTTTATAATGTTTATAACAGTCATAAGAGAAAAATGACAAAAATGAGATCCTATGGTAACTGATCCTATGATAACTAACCCTAAGATGACGATGGAGATGGTAGTGAATGCCAGCTGTTTCATGTTACTACTATAACCTGCTTTGGTTTTTCATATTTTTTTTTTTTCCCTACAGTCATTCCATTACGCCTCCCTCAGGGTAAAAAGCAGAAAATGGTCAAAAGGTAACTTATCTGAGTTAACATTTTGAAATTAGAAATAGAGACTTCTCTGATAGTAAGTGATCTGGATCAAATGCCAAAGTTCAACTTAATTCAAATATTTCTAAATTTCTTAGTAACGACCAAAGTAAAATACCAAATTGAAATACCAAATAAATGTGTTATAAGGTATAGTATTGCTAGACTCAGTGGTAAAATTTCCTCTGACTTAAGTAGAAGAAAGGTAGTATCTGTATAATTTGCCATTTCCTTCTGCTCTGTTCTTTATCTATTCATGGCCTATTTGAGACTGTTACAACAATGAACATATAAAAAACTAGTTACAGCATAATAAATTCATATGAAAGTATATGGCCAGTGAGCTCTCTGTATTCTGTCTGTCGGTTTAGCCTCCTTTCCATGAAAATTTTCCTTTTATCGTACTACACAGTTTTAATGCTTCTAAACCTGACCAGGACACAGCACAGTATCTTATTCTAAAAAGAGCAAAATATTAGGAATGGGGTTTTGGAATGTTGCAGAACAGAGGATGGTGTTTTGATGTTATCTAAATTTCTTCACTGTTTCACAGCTGTACGAATATAATTCTTGTAGCAATATAAACTTGATTTTTCACAGAAAAATGTCTAATATTTTAAGAAAATTTCCTACAGTCTTTTCCAGGAAATATAATACTGTAATTAAGAAAAAAGCTGTTCTTACTGATTTCACAAGGCGCAGTAAAATTTTAAGCCTCTCAATTAGGATGTATTGAAACAACAACAAAAAAAAACCCTTTTCCTGGTGCTGTGCCTTTAAACAGGATGCAGTAAAGCTAAAATATTGTTGTTCAGTTATTAAATTCAGGATAGAAGAAATGTAAGCATGTGCATTTTTATGGAAGTGGATGATCTTTCTTTTTTATTGACTATAAATATTGACTATAAAAATTGAGTTAAAAAATTCCAGAATTTGACAGGCCTTCTATTGCTAAAAGTAGTAACAGAAGATATACAGACGTAGTCGTGTTTTCAACTGTATACAGATTATGTCATACTCTCAGTTTCAGACTGAGGGCTAAATGAATACAATTTTACTTTGGAATGATGATGCCCATCTTAATCAGATAAAAATTTAGCCCTAAGAGGAATGGAATTCCTCTAGAAATTAAATAAACCGTTACATAAAACAGGCCCATTTTATTTTGTATTCATGCTGAACCCAAAATTGCAGAGCATTGTCGAATCTGGAAATTGTTCATTCAATCTCCTCTCCCTGAAACTGGAGAGAATTTGGCTTGAAGGATTTTGAGTGGAATCATCATTAAGAATTAGTAGTGTGTTTATATTGAGAAAAATAGTTCTTTCACTCTTCCATTCGGTGAGATGTCTCACACTATTGTCGCATTCTCAGGGAGCTCTCTGACGAGCGGGAGCAGAAGACGGATTTCCTGCAAAGACTTGGGGCACGGAGATTGTGAAGGCTGGCTATGGAAGAAGAAGGATGCCAAAGGTTATTTCACACAGAAATGGAAAAAGTACTGGTTTATTCTCAAGGATTCGGCCTTGTACTGGTACACAAACCAGAATGTAAGTATACCCTGTGTTTGGAGAAAGCCAAAATTAAGCCTTAAGCTTTATAAGTCTTTTGAATAAAGTCTATTTTTACTACATGGAGGGATACGTTAATGAACTGCCACTTTAATTGGCAGGTCTGGGTCGCTCTAGCTGGAAATATTTCAGTTCAACTTATTTTTTAAAGTCTCCACAGTCCATGTCCAAACTTAATAAAAGGGCAGATGTTCATGGCCCTCTTAAAGAAATGAATACGTCAGTAGTTAATACTTTTCCACAGATACTATTTATTTGGACTAACACAGCGTTCACACGCAGCTCTCCTTAGTTTCAGTTGTGTGGGGAGATGTATACAGTGTAACCATTCCTGTTAGCTAAGCATTATGTGAAGCAGATGTGAAAATCTGAATTTGCAAATCTCTTTATCTGAAAGTTATTCTTACATAGATGTTCCTCTTGCTTTTTGCCGAATTAGTCTGGAGTTGGCAGTTTCTCATGTGTAAAACGCTGTTCTTGGCGAAATGTTATTGAAAACTGCTGGGCCTACGCTTGAGCAATCTGCATATATGTAGGAAAAAATAATGGAGGGGAGAAGCCAAAAATTGTTAGGCTGCTCTTCTTCCATTTGTATGCATTGAGCCGCAGTGCCTGATCTAAATTGTCTGCGTACAGCCTGCTTTCATTACTGATATTTTAGTACATATTTTCCATTTTCTTCAAGAGGACAACTTTAATAGCATAAGTATCCTCAGTTTTACTATTTCCTTGTCAGCCCAAAACAGTAATGTTTCAGGCTGTGGATGATAAAGGCCTTCAGGTTTTGTGTGTACGTTTTGTTTGTTTGACATTGTTACGTGCAACGTGGGAGGCATTATGTGTCCCACTGATTTTCAGTCTGTTGTTTACAGCCAAGCCATAATTCATAGTACACTTACTAATACTTTTCAAAACTCTGAGTGGTGTTAATATGTCTCCTTGCTTTTCCTGGTAAATTACTTCAAAAGAAGCAAAAAGTGACAAGAGATACTTTCTAGTAGTTACCTTTCCATTCAATCACTGGTGAGCTCGCTGTAGGAACCTTCTCAATTATTATTAGCAGGGCAGATGGTCTGCACAATCGTGACTTTAAAGGAGGCAGCCACAAAACAGTTTAAAAATGTAGACTATATGATGAAGAAACTGAGAATTCCTCGTTGTAGTTGTTGATGTCTTGAATGCTATTTTAGATGCTATATATGATGCTGAAAGGTTTTCAGTAATCTCCAGCAAAGGGGAATTAGGATGACTGCAGTTCCTTTGAGAAAAGAAGAAAAGAAACTGTCAGTTTAGTTACTTCATAAAAGTTATTAACGCTGTATGATGAAGTCAATACATTTTTTAAGTAAAAACATTATGGGGAAAACATGTTCCGTGTTTCAGTGGTTGTTCTTAGTGTAAGACCCAAAAGGCAACGGCTCCCTTCTCTCTTCTTTAACTGTACATTCTTCTTCACCATCACTTTCTCTTCTCTTTTGATAGGATGAAAAAGCAGAAGGATTCATTAGTTTACCTGAGTTCAGGATAGACAGAGCAATTGAATGCAGAAGAAAACAGTAAGTAGTATGCCCATTACGTTTATAAATTAAAGGATTCCTCTTGGAAGTATACTATATACAGTACTGAAAGTTTGCAAAGCCCAGAGAATGAAGTTACACAGAAAACCTTGAATTTTGTAAATAATAATAGATCCACTAAAGCTCTAGTGTTTCTCTTTATTATAAAAGATACAACTTAATGTAAATTCCATAAACTGTCATACAAAGAATTGGATAACTCTTTGGTCAGCTTTCCAGATAGCCCAGTTACAACTTCAGTAAAATAAGTAAAGCAAAAACCAGTGAATACATTAGCCAAGAGGTAAAACTTTCTTAGATGCAGTACGGTCATCTTGGTGAGAACCAGGTTTGCAAGAAACAATCACCATAGGAAATACTATTAAAAATATCACAGTAATGGGTGGTGAATATAATCACCATTTTCTCCTTTATGGAGGAAGCTTACACACCCAATATTGTGTTATTCTCAACTGCTAAAATGTTTAGGCTCCATGTGCAAAATGAACATTGCGTTACTGCTTATGTGCACACTGCGACTACTGCAGTATGCTCCCAGTAAAATCATATGCTAAGCTTTGCCACACTTAAGGCATATTTAATAACAGACACTCACTGGAAATTGTTTGCAAGCAGTGCTGGGATTGGAATTCATCACTGTCAAACAGCAGGTTTAACAGAACAATCCTAATGCTTTGAGACTAGCACTTTTCCCGTATCTCCTGAATTATTTGCATGTGTCTTCTGTATGCTGCACCTGGATTTTTAAAACTTGCTGCCGCGAGGAGCTACACAGAATAGCATTAAAGACATTCTCTTACTAAAGCTTTCCTAGTTATAACTAAGTATCCTGAGGTTTTGTTGTGATTTTCTAATAACTAAATGCAGTTCTGGTCTGAGGAATGCAAGTCCTACAACTACAAACACGTGTACAATAAAAATACTGAAGATACGTATCACAATAGAGACTGCTCACCAGAAAATCAAACCTCTTCAAGTGCCTGTTCTCATCTAGAGGTATTATTACTGTCTGTCTGAGAATTAGAAGACGGTGCATTTATACTTCTATTCCTCCTTTCAGCTGAGGGTATCACTCTAGAAATTAAACATGAACTGAGCACTATACATTCCTCTGAGGAATGAGTAGATATTAATAATGATATTGAACAAAAATACAGGAAAAATAATACCCTTTTGTTAGAACATAAAACACTTAACAGATTTCAGTGAATTAACCAAGATCAAACACAAGGTCATTGTGCACAGCTAGAAATAGCTTCCAGAGCTTTGCCCTAAGCATTAGAACACATTTCCTCAGAACGCTTCTTAGAGAACAATTTCTGTAGGGTATATGCACAGGAGAAAGTCCCATTAACTACAACTTTGCACACTACTGAAAACCGAGTACCTTCGGGCTTTGAACCCTTTCAAAAAGAGGTAGGTCCAGGGGTAAAGGTATAATGAAGATGCTAATAGTATTCCCTTTGTTCGCTGAGCTGAATTTCCATTTGATTTCTTCCTTCATGCACTATCATTTATATATTTCCCCCACCATAAAAACTACACCTTACATTTGCCACTAATTTACCTGCTCCTCTGAAAACCACAGAGAAAGTAAATCCCCTGTTACACTCACTCACATTTCAGTGTATCCTGCATACGGGACTGGAGGGCCCTGCCTGCGTTACGGCCAGCTCTGCTCCACAGGCTCTGTAAGCGCGCTTCTGAAGCACTTACCAGTCCTCCTCTATGTTCTCTTACCGAGGACGGGACTGAGCACGATTGCCATTGCCTGACTCCACTGGAAAGCTAATGGTTCTGGTGAGCCTAGGGACAACTTCCTGTGGTTTGATTCTTTTGCATTCCTTTTACAAACAAAATTAAGGTGATGGTGACCCATTTTGACCCAGCATATTCTGGAAAAGTTCTAACTCACACTTCATTATTCTCTCTGCTAGACTAGAGAGAAACATTTCAGTTAGGATTTTCTTGCCTCCTTTTCAGAGAGCAAATGAAAGACAGATTTTACAGGATCAGTTCTCATTTATTTCCACTTTAGGATATCTTTTTCATTTAATAGTGGAGGTTTAGTAGGTGCTGGAATGTAACCTGAAATTCATTGCAAGCTTGAAATCTGAAAATATAAATTTGATTGTGTTCTTACTCACTTCTATCCGATTGAGTCCATTTGAACCTTAATGCAAAAACTAGCAAAGCAGTTACCTTGACAGTTAATAAGGACAGGGGAAAGAAACCTGGTTCTTTCCTTTTTTTTTTTCTTTTTGGTAGGTTCATTTGGTTTTAAATTAAAATTGCTTGAAAAGTACGCTTAGTATTTTAGTGCATAAAGAAGTCCAGCTAAAACCAGTGTTAGTTTTCTTCCAGCTCTCTCAAGAGCAAAACTAAGAACATTTTAGGACTCAGCTTGGACTTCCCCTCAAATTTCTGCTATTTTCAGAGCCATCAATGTGAAATGTTCAAACCTTTCTGAATGAAAGAATTTGAAGTCTTACTAGAATAATTAATAGATTTGTCTTTTCCTCTGTTCTGTCAGATGGAGAATGCTGTTTTCTAGAATGACGGTTACTGATGTCCATAGCAGCCACTGAATGAAATAGCCTTGAGAAAGCTTTCACAAGAATAAATAATAATTGAATGCATTATTCTGTATGGTTTGATGATTTGACTCACTAATGCATTTAATGAAGATACCCTGATTATTATACGAATCATGGCATTATCTCAGACTGGTTTAGCTCTCCAGGCTATATTTGGATGTGGAATGACCTTGTCCCTGCGAGAGGAGGTTTCTTACGTTGACACTGAAAAGCTTTCCGCTGCTTTTAGGCAACACCTACATCTTCATGATTAAAAATGATCATACTGTATTAGAAATCTTGGTTATTTAAGTTTGTGTGATGTGGCATGACATGAATATCATGTTATTTTCAAAGATACTGAAAATTATAATGCTCCGTGAGGAAGTAGATCCACAAGACTAAAGATTAATGGAACTACGTATCTAATTAATCATTGTTAACTAGTGCTTTGCCTGAACTTCCAAAAATCTCCACCTAGTGAAAATTTTCATTGCATAATTAATGCAAATTTAGGTCTTAAATTTATGAAGGCATATGCCATCCTGTCGGCACTTCATAACAAAACTGTGCAGTCAGAATCCTATATAAATGTCATTGATGTCGTGTAGGTAGGCGTGATGTTATATCTTCAAGGTTGCTACAGTTTCAGTATTTTTATTACTTCTGAAAGGAACTTGGCAGTCTTGGTAGACAGCAAACCAAACTTGAGCCACCAGCGGGCCCCCACAGGAAGGCGGCTAACAGCTTCCTGGGCTGTTTTAACCAGAGTGGAGCCAACAGAGGAAGGAAGTGATTATTCCCCTTACTTGCTACTCATTACACCACATCTAGATTATTGCATCCAGTTTTGGGCCCTCCAAAACAAGCCAAAGGTAAAAATATAGGTATCGCTCTTCTGCATTATTCATATATGTCTATAGATCTAGAATTATTTCCCTGGAGACTTTTCTGCAGTTCTTAATGCTAGTGGATCTCAATGCTTCCCTGATAATAATCCTTGGGACACTTCTGGGAGATGAAGCTGGATTTATTGTGACATTTTGCAGCCAAGAAACATTTAAATTGAAAGTTTCCACAGAATTGGGATCTCCATTTCATAACATTGAAGACCTCCTTTCTTCAGAGTGTGTAAATATATAGCAGTACAATATATTATTGCAGCTGTAAGTGCTCTCCATTTCAGTAAATTATCAGAATATCAGACAAAAAGATATTAGGGAACATTCAGGTAATAACCAATTATTAAGAGTGTTTGCTGCAACTTAGCATGCAAGAACTCCTGCATAAGCAGGAAGGCCTGCAGCACGTAACTGATTTATCCTTGAAAAAATTCTCGCTCTCTGCACTTTATGACACATTGAGAAATTCCATAACAACCGTGACAGGAGTCCTTCAGCAAGCAGCCTTATCTGTTGCATAATCCTGATTCACGTCTCTAGCAAGCCCACTCTGTACCTTAACTGAGGCAGGGTTCCTGTGAGAATGTAATATTCAAATACATAATCATAGATTGTATCACATTACAAGAGCATAGTGAAGCCAAATTTAAGTTGTTTATCACACTAACCCTGACATATTCTAACTTTTAAAAGACTCTGAAACCCCAATATTGGCATTTTAATGCTTTTATGTATGTAAATTTCCTGTCTAGGAAAATAATCCTATTTACAAGAAGAAGCTCCACCATGTGATAGTCTAACAGGATTAATCAAGAGGATTAGAATCTTTAGATCCACCCCATAATCCTCTCCAATACGAGCCAATACTTAAATCTCAGACCTGGAAGATGGTTGGGCAAATGGAACACTAGAAAGAAGGTGGAGATGTTGCGCAGAGTTCAGACCAACGGAAAAGAGTGCTGACATCGCAGCAAAAAATACGTCTGTGAAAATAGCATATCATGCTTAAATAGTATAACAGTGCAGGAGTATTTGTTTAGTAATGACTTTCTATTTTGAGCTTTAAAAATTAAGTTCTGTAAGGAACTTCTGTAAGGAGGTATAGTATTTGTTAATTACTGTGTAATTAACCACGTGTAACGTACCACTCTAATATGTGTGTGTGTGCATAAAGACATATACAAACGTATTTCACATTTCTTGTTCACGGACAGATATCATCTGTTTTACTAGAGCAGGTGGAGTTGCTGCTAGTCAGCTGGCATAAGGGGAATAAAAAGTTCTGCATTAAGAAGTAGGAGGCTAAGAACAATAAGAATATTTGACACTAAAATCATATGATTTCTTTTACCCGATTAGTAGAATAAATTTGGTTATACTTAAACCTATATTTATATAATGAAAAAAATCTCTTGCATTCAAATCTTATCATTCAGTACGTATAATTAACAAGCGTATGCCATCTAGTGGGCATCAGAAAAGTTTCCTCCCTATCCGGATTTCTCATTTTCATTTGCAAAATACAAGTAGCTAGGGAGATGAGGATCTGCAGTCGAAATTATCCGTGTCCAGGTGCCAAAACAGTCCTTAAATACCTCTCAAGTCTCTTTTGTGGAATTAAGATGTTTTATGATAACGCTCTGTGCAAAGGTAAATTTACCCTTAATATACTTCTAATCTCATGAAAAAGGAAACTGCACATAAATACAACTCTGCTGTTTTCTCATTCTTCTGTAGAACTTTTGTTAGGAAAACCTGTTACTGTGCACATTTGTATTAATAATATATGTAAGAAAATCAGTGTGCCCCAATGAAGCTTCTTCAGCTTTCATTTTTGTCTCTGAAAACTGCAATAAATCATAGTAATTAATAAAACAGTCATTTGCATTTAAGCTATTAATAGTAGAACCGTTGCATCACAGGTTTTTCATAATGTCATGTGTAATGATTCCTAATCTAATTCTTATATCTGGTAATTACCAGATAAATGGCAGTATTTTAACATAAATGTTATGAATGATAGTGTGGAGTTTTTTAACATTTGCCAACTAATCAAAATAATAGTCTTTAATGCTCTGAGTTTGTGGCTTCCTCGACAGCAATACTCCTCTTAATTGTATTCACACAAAAAAAATGTACAAAATATGATTATTGTTCCTAGTGGTTTTCAAATAACTGCTCAACTGAGGGACAGCTTAGGGATTATACCGTATAAAAGCATTATTAAAAAGCATTTTTATGTAAACTATAATCATCCATGCTGTAAGATTTTGAGCTTGATTGTTATCTCGCGCATGTAGTCTGAGCAGACTACAATGCAGTGCAGTGATGTCTGTATGCAGCCGGTCCAGAGTAGAGAATCAGACCTTGTCTCATAAAATCAGTAATATAGAATTGCATTACACTGGCCCGGTGGCTGGTGAAGGAATTGTCATTTGAGGAAGGAGAAAGACTATTAGCACTGCACAGAGCAATGTCAGACTTGGAGCTACCTTTTGTCATGCAACTATTCAGTACGTCAGCCAGTGTAGCCAAGAATATAGTCACTATACTAGTGATGCTGTACTAGTTACACAAGGAAAACAGTACAGGCTTTTTAAATTAAGTTAAACCTGTTGTTATATGCTTTTGGAACTATTCCAGTGATGTCTAATTTTACTTGCACTTTTCAAAGAACTTCACTCTGTAAATTAACCTTTGCATAAATTTAAAATCACCAAGAGGAAAGAAAACCCCCAACCCACATGACTTCTTGAATTAAAAGCTTTCTGTGAGAACAGCAATAAAAAAAAATATATATCCGTGAGACACATCACACTGACCGTGAACTATAATGTAACAATAAATATAAGGTTTAAGTCTAAATATTGGCAACTCTGTTATTTGCTAGGTGGCAGATGAAGAAACATTAGCTATTAATGATTCACAGTGATGGCAGAAAAAATATAGAAAATATTAGTAGATTAAGATGAAAAGTATCCGGGGTATGTTTGGTTTTAGAGTAACTTGACAAAGCAATTGCTGGAATTAGAAGTGACTACATAAAGAGTTAAGACTATTTAAGGAACTTCTTTATTATTATCTACTTCCAAACAAAGCAAACCTGCCACTTATATTCCCTAGAACTTTCCATATGCTTCACTTAAGCTCAAATTGAATGAAAATTATAAGTAGGGATTAAAAAAAATATTGCATTAAATTTAGGAAACATTAATTTATTTAAGCTTATTCTAGAGATCTTGCAGTCTTATGACTAAGTAAAGAAATTTTGAGAGTGCTGTATTTTTAACGTCATCTCCAGTTGAATGCAATTACCGGATGGTTATTCATCTTTATGTTCCTTCTCATTTATTAAAGTAAAATAAAATTTTGGATAAATTCATTTATAACTTCAGAATCACAATTACAGTAAAGCTATGAGACAGCTATAACACATAAGTTGGCAGCCCTCTATTTCTTTGAGTAGGGCACAAACCACAGTCATCTAAATACATGAGAAGAGGTGGAGGGATCAAACTGTTATTCCTTTAGAGATCTTTGGAATACAACTAATATCTTCTTAAATATACTCAATAAGATTTTCAAATTCACCCAGGAAGTTTTTAGGTGTATTACATCACTGATTACTGAGAGGATTTACATTTCTAAGTCATCTGAGGGCTTTTGAAATTTTTACAAAGTACTAGTTAGTTTGCAAATGTTGATGTAATCGGATCAGTAGGAATCCACCTATAAGTTTATCCAGCAAGATTCAGACTGAAGAGTCAAATGCCTATGAAACCTGTAACATGCTGAATAATCATAGAGCAGGTCAGTCTTGCGTATTTGTAGACAAACTGTTTGAAAGAAAAAGTTTTTTTTTTTTATCCTTTGTGCTTATTTTATAGTGCATTCAAAGCATGCCACCCCAAAATAAAGAGCTTCTACTTTGCAACAGACTGCCTTGAAGAAATGAATAGGTAAGTTATGTTTCCTCTTTATCATGGTATATTCTTTGTCATGGTACTCCAATAACTGAAAACAATATTTCATCTCACATAGAAATATACTCCTGGAGCATGATGTAATGCTGACTGATAGTGTTCTCAGACTTAGGCCACTTAGTCCTCCATTAATTTCAGTACGTACATTACATTGTGTGGCTCGCTTTGTTTGCTGAAATTTTCTGTCATGCCACATGTCACAATTCTGCAAAGGCGTGTCAGGAAAGTTAGTTGTGTTGGTCCCATCTACGTTCATTAGAATTTTTGTTTGTTAATGGGCATAGAGTTTATCACACTTCTAATTTGTTGTTGATTGAGGCTAGAAATATTAATGTGGGATGAATGTTTCTGGTATATAAAACCAACACATACGTTCCAAAGCTCATATTTAAGAGTACACCCACGTGATGGGATAAGATATTTTAGAGTTAGCTCTACTGACAATCCCACAGCAACATGGCATGACCTAAAGCCAGACAAAAGCAATCCGAAGTAATTTTTTTAACAGGAATGGGATTGAACTAATGAGATGCATTTATTTTTCATGCCAGAATTTGAAAAAGAAAAAAGAAAAACCAACTCTCCCCTCCCCTCCAAGAAAAAACCCCAACAACAACAAAAAACCCAGTAGTAATTAATTTATTCATTACGTCACTGTCCCAAGAAGGAAGAGAAGCTAGCACAGTTCAATTGTTGGCATTGCTGTGTGTGTTTTAAGTGTCCTTGGATGTGCTGGGAGGGCATTCAAAACTTGCCTGGGTAAGGCCCTGGACAACCTGATCCAACATTAAAGCTGGCCCTGCCGGGGGTGGGGTGGGACAGATGAGCTCCTGACAGGTCTCCTAACCTAAATTACTCTGTGCTTCTGTTTTGTGACTCAGTGATGAAGGCAGAGGTTAGATAAAGGTGGGGAGGTACCTTTGATCCGCAGAGGCAGAGTCAAATGTTCTCCCTCCTCCTGTTACTTCGGCAATTTGTTTATTCCCAGCTGAGGGAAAAAGCAAGGACACATGGGACAATGCTACCATACTTTGAAGTCTTGAATCTTTCCTGGTGTAGACTGCTAAACTTTGAGCTTTAGGTAGTTCATTCAGTTTGCAGACTTAGAGAGACACAACTACCTCAGGATATGGCTGGATTTTTTTCTTTGGAATACTGATGTCTAAAAATTATTTTTAAATTGAACATTTATATTCTGTGGCTTACATGGCCCTTCAAGAAATACTGTATTGATGTATAAGACTGGCTGTATGAAACAGTTCAGGCTAGTTCATCACCCACTGACGATGATGAGGCTCAGTTCTCAGAAGTATCTCGCTGTGGCTAGCTGTTATTTTTAGGATATAAATTTGCTGAAAAATATTTTTTCCAATGTTAATAATGTTCCATTGTTCAGTTATGTAATGTGACTGAGATTTGTTTGCTCCAAAACTGAAATGAGGATGTTCTGCTATTTTTAACTATGCGTGGTTTCTCCCTTGATTTTAGCTACTTTGATAGCTAAGATTTGTTGAAGTGCCATTGATCGTATCTTTCTATCATACCATAAAATATTCTGACTCAAGGAAAACCGGGAGGTCTTGACATACATTCGATAAACTGCTCTTACAATATCCATTGATTTTTCCACACTGGGGAGCCAACGAAGCTCTCTTTATGACAGTTTACAGCCTTCGTGGTGAGTAACAGTTGGAAAGGTGCCAGGATGATATTTTCATATCAGACTGCCATGTTAGTTTGGAATTTATGAGAGCCTTTCTCCTGGATTTTTGCGTCTGCTTCCCATGAGAAAAGATGAAGGGTGAACTTCCTCTTGAAGTATTCTTTGTGGTATTTTTCCTTCAGAAATGCTGTTCCTGTAGAGTAGTTGCAATTCACTCCCCAGTCCAAATGATGGATTACTGTGCCACCTCTGTAAAATCCCTGGGCATCCCCTGCAGCCTTTACATGCTTCCTGGAATTCCTTCTCCCAGATATCCTGTGTGAAATTTGAAATGAGTAAGCAAGATTCATAGATGAAAAATGCACTTTAAATACTAATTTCACAAATCTCTGTCTTCCCAGCAAATTGCTAACCATGTAATCTGAGGAAATAGGGCAAATACTCTGCATGGTATCTCACACTCCTGCTGTCACCACAAAATTTAAATGGATTTTCTATGCTGACAGAGGGGTAAATCTTTCACACTGAAAAGTAAAGGAGTTCTAATATGGAGAGGAACATAGCGTTTCTTTATTTGCTATGTGGGGAAATTGTATAGCCTTTCTTCAACTGCATTTACCACCAGCTTTTGTTCTAACAGCTGTTTTTACACTTTCTTACTTCAGATTCACCGTTTAATAATTTCTTCCATTCCAGAATATTTTAATCTGTTTTTAATACTGCGTTGCCGTTGAAAGAATCGCATACCAATGGGTAGTAATTGATTTGTATGTAGCAGATAGAGTTACTCTGTTGCAGCTGAATTTTGCCTGCTGTGTTGCATGGTGCAGACAGACTTTGGTTTGCAAAATTAATGCTCATGCTGTTTTGTCAGGTCTTACATGAGCATAGTTGTGTTCTTAGAAATGAATTAATAATGAAATTGATGAGCTCATATTTTGCTTGCCATGGTCACGGGGTACTCCAAGCTTGTTAAAGGCCTTATTTCCCAGAAGTGCTTCATCTATTACCACACCATGCATAACCTGTTTATGGCTTTAATACTCCCGAGGAAATTAGCATTGAATTTCATATTCAGTTGTTTTACAATATCTACTTTATTTAAAACGTTCATGTGATTGAAGTATGCGGTGCAGTGCATTTACAATCTCCTCATGGACTCCAAATATTAAATTAAAAAAAGTTTCTATTTTTGGCTGAATAATTTGATCACATTTGCTTTGAATAACTGGGTCAACTTTGCAATTTTAAGAACTCCCATAAATCTTTTACATTCGTTCAAAAAATATAACAAATATCTGCTACCCAATGAAACACAATGGTGATTAATTTTGTAGGGGACACTCCCAATATTTTCCAAGTAAAGACCTGAAAGATTCCAACACAATATTTCTCTTAAAAAGAAACTGTTTGAAAACTGAAGTATTCCGAATTAAATCTCTATTGATGATAATCAAATTTCAGGGTGTGTATCCTCTGCATTTTTAGGTATGGAATATAACCAAATGAGTTACTCAAGGCTTTCCCTAAATCATCCTGTTTATTACTAAAGTTCACTCAGCTCTCTTCCTTAAAATTTGGGCATGTTAGTCTCCCTGACAGATCTTGGCCAAATCAGATGGTGGGCCAGTACTAATGCATCTTTTACAGTTTTAATTTACTTTCAAACTTCACTTACAAATAAGCTAACACCTATGAAAATATCTTGGCAACTAAAAATTTCAGACGTACGCCCCTATTAGATATTGTCACTCTTAAACAAAGAGTTCCTGGGGAAGTGTTGTGGTTTAGCCCCGGTCAGCAACTAAGCACCACACAGCCGCTCGCTCACTCCCCCACCCTTGTGGGATGGGGGAGAGAATCGGAAGGGCCAAAGTAAGAAAACTCGTGGGTTGAGATAAGAACAGTTTCATAATTAGAATAAAACAGCAATAATACTAATATAATGAAAAGGAAAATAATGAGCGAGAGAGAGATGACACACTGGAAGAAGAGGGAAAAAAAAACAACAAAAAAACCAAAACTAAACAACAAGTGCTGCAACTGCTCACCACCCGCCGACCGACGCTGCCGGTCCCCGAGCCGCGATCGCTGCCTCCCCCGGCCAATTCCCCCCAGTTAATATACTGGGCATGACGTCACATGATATGGAATACCCTTTGGCCAATTCGGAGCAGCTCTCCTGGTTGTATCCCCTCCCCTCCCGGCTTCTTGTGCACCTGGCAGAGCATGGGAAGCTAGAAAGTCCTTGACTAGGGTAAACACTACCCAGCAACAACTAAAACACCAGGGTGTTATCAACATTATTTACATACCAAGTCTAAAACACAGCACTATGCTAGCTACAGTGAAGAAAATCAACTATCCCAGCTAAAACCATGACAGGAAGTGAGCAGGAGAGTAATCATGTCAGATCTGTCTGTCTCAATTTAACAGTTCTTTAACAAATAGAGCCAAGTCAGTTCTTAAAAAGCTCTTACTCCCTGGTCCCTTACCCGATGAAAAGCAAGGAGAGAATTCTGCAGAACATGAAAGGCACCTTTCAAATAGAGATCCCTGAAATGGAGATTCCCAATGGTGTGGTAAGTAAACATAAATGGCAGGTTTTCTCCTTCTTCCTTTATGTTCCTATAAACTTGTTTCAAATTCAGGAAAAATACTCCGTGCCCAAGGTCACTTCTGTCCTCTAACTATTGTTCTCACATAAAAGCTCATAAGTTGCAGCACAAGTAAAACAATTTTCTGATCAGAATTTGCTGCAGACCCCAGAGACTGGCTGAAACCGTGATGTATATGGAAGTGAACAGTGCAATAGTAGAGCTACAGTGCTCCATCTGGGGGAAGTACCACAGCAGGGAAGTATTAGTACGGAGCTGGAAGTCTTCAAGATCTCCTTTTTTTTGGCTAGCCACCTAACTCCTCCTTTCTATGATTTTTGGGCTACTTGCCATTGACTTGTGAACTACCATTTCCCCCTTAATACAATTTGAGAACAACTGGCTTATAGCATTACACTAAAGGAGTTCCAAGGAGCTTACAATACACAATTGCCATTATCCAATACGCAATCCAAATTAGCATGCAGGTGTAAATTTATCCCTAATGCTCAGGAGTTAGGCTTTGCATTGGCTTTCTGTACTAGTTTAAATTACAAAATTAACTTAATCAAATTCTGCTGTCAATAATGCCATTGAGAATTGGTATAGTTGTTCTGGGAGTCAAAGAGTTCAACTGCATTTAATATAGCAGATTTTGTGATTACAGTGCTGTACCCCTCCACGATGAATGAACGTGCATTACAGTCACATATTGTGAAGTTATTCTGGAGATACTAAGTTAACACTGCAAAATCTGAAGTTTTTAGTAATAGAAATAAGCAATATACATAATTAAATAAGTCAGGCATTTAACAGTATCGTTTGGCTTATGTGATGTGATTTCTTTAAGAGTATGTGGAAGTAGTATTACTTAATTTCACTATAAATCATAGAATCATAGAATGATTCCCCTCCAGAACCCAAAAATCCCCACCCATACTTTTTCAGGCCATACTAAACTCAGTTCTCTTGCTCATAAAGAATGTTTCATTTCTCCAAAGCTTTATTTTGGGCCAATCATTGGATAAAAACTAGGGTAAAAGCTTGAATAACTGAGTAAAATTACAGTGTGCCTTAAATGTTAAGAAATCCTGGCCTGGATTCACTTCTACAGCTTTTCATCCCTCTGCTGTACTTTTGTAAGAATGGTAGAAAGACTATCTGGAGAATACTCCATGGTTCCACATGCTGAAGCATATATAATGTCACAGTCAGTGTCGGAAGTGGTAGGTGCATGCAGCAGCTGGTACTTGCCTTTAAGTGGAAGCCCAGAAAGTTTGGTAAATTATCCAGACTAATATGGTAAATCCAACAGGACAAGGTTACAGTAGGGTGAAATTTGGTAGCCACATTTGACTAATGAAGGAAATATTGTCTTCTTCATAGATTCCTTTAAGTATCAGCTTGAAACTCCAAGCTTGACATAACAATGACTATTTGTTTTTGATTTGCATAAGCGGTGTTAGTGCTGCCACAAACGTGTCTGTGTTTGAAAACTGGCAGGAGAAGTTCCAGTTGAGTGAGGTTTTTGTGACTGTTTTGGTAGATTTCCTAAGGGTTTATTATTGTTTTTATCTGAAATTATAGTCTGTCATAAAGTTATTGTGTGCATATTCTCTGTGATACACAACTATATTTATATGGTAAGATGCTATTTCCTTTGTTACCAGAACCATAATTTATTTGCTAAAGAAGTAGTGAACTTTTTTGTCTATCATCCACTGGGGGGGAAAAAAACCACCGCCACCAAAACAGACTTCTGACTACAAAGGCATAGCTATGCATTTGGTTGACAGGGTGAAATTAAAAAAAAAAATTAAAAAAAATCCCATTAAGTGCACGAAGTAGATGCACATGCGAAGAGGGCATAAATTGCCACGGTTCACTTGTCAACTCTTAAGCTGTCTGGGGCTTTTTTCATATTTTCCAGCCTGACAAATCTAAGAAGACAATGCATGAAACAAGATCAACGGAGTCATGTCAAATTATCAAATCAGAGAGTACTTATAGTTTATCCCATGAATGATTTTACTTAAGAAATTCCAGCAACTGTGAAAAATAAAACAGTAGAAATACAGGCTGCTGAGAGGTGGTATATTTGGAGAGATAAGCTCATTGAGAAGCCTCTGCTCAGTGTTATATTTCAGTGTGAGACATCAGTTACGTTGTTGGGCTTCTTTTGTCTTGAGGAAAATCAAGGCATCATTTTAGCCATATTTATTACAGGAACTTTTGTTCTGTTAAATGAATATATTACCTGTATAACCTTAGAAAATAGTGAAAATAATGTTACTTAGGAACCAAAATGGGAAGTGTATTGATTTTTTAGGTGTCCAGTAAGAAAGACTGGTCAGAAAGAGGCCAGCATAACAAGTACAAAATCAATTTTAAAATATAATTCTGTATTGTGGAGAATTTTACAGTGAATTTTGGAATCCAATTATCCCACTGATGTAAAAGACTATAATACAAAGTTTTTAATCAGAAATTAAATATAAATTGCACTGAATAAATTCTATGTATTAAATAAATGGTTCAAGGGAATCTATATTTTAATACACTTAAAGATAACTTGATTAAGTCAAATTTAACTTTGACTTTAGTTCTGGCTTCTTCTTTCAACCAAATAATCTCAAGTGTAGATGCAATCTCAAAAGCAAAGAAAGATCTATTCCGGCACTGAAACATTTATAACACAAACCAGAGATGACATACAAGTGCAAGTATTAATTGATGAAAAAATGCAAGAAAGATAGGAAATATGTAACTATTTATTTATTCTGTCCCTTAATGCTTTGGTATTTCATTGGTTTCATTTTTAAGGGAACATTTAACAGAAAGAATTAGTGAAAGTGGATAGACTCTTGAATTCACACCTTTTCACCTTTATTTACTTGTTCACTTGAATTAAATAGTTTCTTTTATATACCAGCCATCTTGTGCATGCAAAAAGTGTATCCAGCTTTGAGAATATTAGCAAATAAAACTTATTTGAACCACAGAAACTTGCTACTTCCTGACCTGTTCTCCATGAATTTATGGAGCAGTTTTAACTATAACCCTAAAAATAACAGCCTGGCACCTCTTTTTTTTTAAAAGAAATGGTTACCCTCTTGCTTTTGGTTTTTATTCTCCTACACTAAACATAATATTTCTCTCAAATTTATTGTAACTGGGATTGCCCAAGTTGTTTTGTTTTTTTCACTTGTGCTATTTTACTCTGGACTGTAGAAAGGAATAGCCAAGTGGGTAAAGTGTGATGCCACTATGAAAACTCTTGCTGCCTTCGATCCCTGAACCTCACACTGACCCTGGACTGGCTCATCGCCATACTCAGCAGGAGTAAATTCTAAAAGTCAGTAAACAGAAACTTACTGCATTTGTAGAATGAGTAATGGTATATTCTTGTTTTTAATACAGTGCATTAGGGCAGTGAAGCTATATGGAACTGTTTCCCTGGTTGTTTGGTCCGCTTTAACATTTTCCAGTGTTTTTATTAAATGATCAGTAAGAGGATGTGCTCCTGACTCCTGACAATTCAGGGCATTTCAAGCATGACTCACTCTTCAGTATCAAGTTTTGATTATTGTCACAGCTACTTAGTTCATCACTGCCCTCAGTGCCTTTGTAATCATCACTTGCCGGCCTGGGGGTAGAATCAGACGCTCAGAAGAGGCCCTGGGCTGTAATCCCCTGGTACCAACCAGAATTTTCTCAGTAAATTTAACTTAACTACCTACCATGCAGCTCTATTTTATCCCAAAGCAATGTCAACAGTGCCTATTTGTAATCAACAGAATTAATTAAAGCCAAGTCTGATTTATTTAAAATTTAAACCATTGAGACAAAGTACAAAACTTATGTATTCAGATGACTTTACTTGAGGCTTTCCCTGCATTTGGTTCACTAAGGTACTGGCAATAAAAAATAATTCATACACTTTTTGGTCCCTTGCAAGTTGTTACAACGTACCTCAGTAAGAGAGATATTATATCTTATGGAGATGGTGTACAATATTGAAGGTAAAATGTTGTAGCAAAGTATCCTTGGGATATTTCATACGGCGCTGCATCATCACAACTAATTTCTATCTAGAATGCAAATCCTGAGGCTCCTTGAGTGGCCTGGACTCACGCTTAGTGAAACGTGCTGTTTAAGTTTAATTATCAAGAGTTGTTGAAATTATCAAAGAAAAAAGGTAGGGTTTTTGGGGGAAGAGGAATCCAACTTTCTGCCTTGGGGGGCCAAGATATATATGGAGATATACACGTAAGATTGCTATACGTGTACCTGCCAGAATATCTCATGGCTTTTTGTGATCACATGAAATTCAAAGAGCTATTTGGTTATAGCTGTAGAAACCAAGTTAGACAAATGTTCTCCTGGGTTTTTTCACTATAGCTGCTTGTCAGGTGTAGCATATAGCCTTGCATTGCATGACCTTCAGTTAAACATGCAGTCATCTACCCCTTAGGGAGTCCAATTCTAACACATACCCCCACTGCCTTCCTGAAACCTGGCATTTGACTGCAAGGCTTTCAATGTAGAGTTCGGGACCAAATGCCTGAGTTTCCAAGCTTTCCACAGAGAACTTTTTATAACTTTGACTGCCTGTTTTCTTAAAAATGAAAGTGGTTTGCTCATCAAGTAAATTCATCAAGTTTACACAGCATTCCTTTTGAACTGAGTTTGCATTTCCTTGGGAAAAAAAATGTTAACTGTGAGAAAAGGATCTGTAATCTTAGCACTTCTGTAACTCCTGATTAACCTCAAAAAGATCCACCCATGCTTTTTTTAAAAACACAAAACCTAAAATTGAGATTATTTTTCTTTTATCAGAAGAGATTTTATCATTATAAGCCACTGAATGTCATCAGATAACCCTTTTTGTTGTCTTGACAAAAAGCTAACTCTGAACTGTGGTAAATGAGGTAAGAAAGTACCTGTAACTATAGCTGGGGATCTTCTTGCCCTTTGGAAGACAAAAATCTGAGCAGTCTCAGAGAAGGAAGATTACCTTCTGCTAATTCCAGATTTGAATATTGAGGACATATAAAAAGCTGATAGATAATGAAAACTGATACTCTGTGTATGCTAAGAATATCCGTGTTCTCTTGAAGGTTAATATTAACACTTTGACTGTTATCTGTATGTGCTTCCAAGACTTGAAACCCTCAAATTCATAATTACAAACAAGATAAATTTGGCAAGATATTTAAGACAACGTAGATTTCCATGCAGTAACCACCAGAACGGCTGAGTCTGTTTTAACTTTGAGACCAGTAATAAGTCCTAATTTATCATTGGTGCTTAAGCAGAACCTTTGTTGAAGTCGCCAAAGTGTTCTGCTTAATCGCCAAAGGCAAATGGTAAAGTATGGCTGAAACTATTTTGCTCCGATGCTAATGAGTTTAGAAATTCAGGAACAACTGTTGAAAAAATAGTGAATACCAATGCTTAATAATGAGCATGGGTATGATGTCATTTCAATTACTGCAATAAAGAATATGCCTTTCCAGAGGAGCAAATGTCAAGTGATCAGCATGCCATTTGTTGAATGAAATTATGCTGGTAAGCACTGTGGAAAAGCTTTCCTGTAAATCTGTTAATCCATTTGAAATTTACTTCCCTGGTGATAAAGATGAGTTATTGACAAGCTGATACAAAAATGTCTCTGTCAGCAGTCCTAACCCCGCAGCTGATATTTGTGAAAACTAATCATCATTTCCATTTTTATTTCCAATTTGCTCCCTTCTGTTTTAATACTGAAAGGCAAAGCAATATTATTGTACAATTCTTTATATTATCATAGTTTTGCAAGTAAATTAAACTCTCTAACAATTCCCTGTGAGTAAGAAGTAAATGTTGTTGTCCCCTTTGGATACTAGTGAAAGTCATAAGATATGTAGAGCTATTTGCTGAAGGCCATGCAATGAGTCAGTGTTATATCCAATATTACAGATTAAGATCATTGCTCTGAGCAACTGCAGAGCGTTGCTTAGACCGGGAGATCAATACACGCTGAACTGTGTGCTATTTTTAGTGGAGAGTTCACTCGTCCTTCATCTTCTGCCGCCTTGCTGCGTACACCATTTTCCATACACTATGCTATTAGACCAATAATACATTCACATACGTCCTTAGAAACTTTTTTTCCATTCTAGTACAAGTGGGAAAGAATTACACTGAATAATTTTCTTGTTTTAATCCGCAAAACACTTGTCCTTATAATATATTCTGTATTGTTTACTAATGTCTTTCTTGAAGTCTTTGAAAGATGTTTTTGTCACGATATGATTCATTAACGAAGAACATAAGTATTAACAAATTCCATGTTGCAACGTTAAAAAAGAAAAAAAAGAGCCACTTTTAGAAAACACTTATGTGCAATGTACTAGGAGATTAATGACAAAGTAAATAATTTACTCACTGAGTAAGGGAATACTTAAGAGTGCATCCCAGTCAGTACAAATGTCTATTTATAGGGCTTTTTTCTTCAGTTTTATTTCCTTGTTGATGAAAATAAGCTGATTCTTGATTTTCCATTTGCTGAACATTAAGACATGACTTTCCTTTCTATGTGTTAATTTCCTTTCTTCCTGTCTTTCAATTAGATATTGTATAAACATCCAGTAATTTTATATAAAGAAAACTCTAAAGGTATTTCCCCCAAAATGAACTGTAATATTTTCCTAATGAAACAAAGACTCTTATTTTTGATCAAACTAATTAATTTTGGGACAAAGAAAGATACCAGAACATCCAGTGCGAAATGCAAATATTGAAGTAGTTTCAATTTACCAAGTCTTGTTTTAGAAACCTAAGATTCTGTATTTAAAAAAATCAAAGGAAAATAACATTGATATCACGGCTCACCAAGCCTAAACATTCACGTCACCAGTATCATGAATCTGGACTAGCAAATAACTCGTGGAATACTGTCATAGCCTGTTGTAGCTTTTTGAGTATACAAATTTAATACAACTTATTTCCTAATACAGGTTTTCGTACAATTATTATCATAAATCTGATTTATTTTATAGCATTTCGGTAATTCAGGCAACTTCTTGGAATTAATAGAAGTAGCAATCGGAATAAATGCAATCTGCTCCTTTATACAATGTCTCTGGAAACCATCCCACACAAACAGTTTGCAGATGCAGCTTAGAGAGGATTTGATTCTGCTTAAGGTGGAGACAGAGCTGGACATTCTCTGTTCTACACAGACTATTCTAAAAATCTCCTTTAGTCATTGCTAAAATTAGCATATTACTATGTATGCCTCACATTTTCTTGATGACGTAAGGGAGACTGGTGTTATGATTCTTCAGTTTTCTAGGCAGCAGAATAAAATGCAGTGAGCCTGATACTCCACTGGGCGAACATCCTCCAGCAGATGTGACTAGAAGTCCCGAAGCACATCTGCATTGTACATGAACTGGAACATCCTTCACTTAAAATCATTAACCACTGAACGCATCTGAATCATGATTTTAACAGCCTGAACAGCGTTCAGTTTTTGGACTAAGCATTGTCTCTGACTTCTCCAAATGTTTAGAATGTGTATGCCCTCAGATTTACACTAGATATTCCTTTTAAGAATCTCTCTTCCTCATTTTTTATTGTTCTATTAGATGGATGAATCGTTTGGGTCTCGCAGCAATTGGTTACACACCTGATGACAAGGATATTCATCCAGATGAAGGTAATGCTTCAGAGATTATAATTAGGAGAAGAGAGCAGAGAGTACATATCCATTCATTACTTGAACAAAGTTGGAGGTGTCGTAACTGACTTATTTATTAACTTATGTGCCATATCTTTTAAAATAACAATTTTCATAGGAATCCATATCCTTGAAGAATTATATTTATTGGTGCCACCACCAAAGAAAATAAAATCCTGCATAATAATTTTAAGAAATGTTTAAAACAAGTGATAAAGAGAATGCAGGGTTCAAGGTGAGGTATGATCTCCCAGACCACAGCCATCGGGTGCGCCCATCACCCTACCGCAAGTGAAGACATCACAAACACAGGTCGATATGTGCTTTAGAACCATTTTTGCATCTCCTGAGCTCGGGTGCAGCCTTGCCTTTTTCACCATCACCCATGGTGGAACCTGTTATGCTAACATAATGAAACTAAGCGTTGAGGCTCAGCTCTACTTTGGCGTCTAGAATGAAGTTTCTCTTTTAAAGTCTGTAACCAGAAGCTGGTTTTTATGTACAGTGGGAGTTAGGTGCCTAACCTGCTTTCTGTAACGCTAGCCTAAAACATTTGAAGGTTCTTCTACATATCTCTGTATCTTAGGTGCCAGACATTTTCACAAGTCTGTTCCTTAGTGACTGCCAAAGCACCTAGGTGACTGTCAAATGTTTAACTTTGCATGCCAATGATATTTTTTAAATGTGGGACCCGCTTCCTTGTGGAAAAGCACATGAGTAAAACCCAGAATGCTTTGTTAGCAGATTACTGGAGCGAAAGCGACCAGGATGACATCGAGGGCTCTTTAACCCTGAAGCAGGAAGGCTCTTCAACACTGTGTGACACCTATCATCGAACACCCTCAGTGAGTTATAAATATTCCATTTCACAGTAGGGCACCAAAAAATATCTGTGTGCCTTGATTTGCATTTTCCTTGTTTTGGAATATTTAATTACCATAAAGGCAGAACAAAGTCCGATCTCATTGTAAGAATGAAATTACTGCTGTTCCTCATGAGCTAAGACCTTGAATGCTTCCATAACAAGTCAATTACAAAGGAAGGGAGAGGTCAGTGTCTCCTTACACAGATATGTCACCAGACTGTAAATACGACGTTTTTTTGAAGGATTTGGGAGATTACACCTAATAACATGAACAGAATATTCAAATGTCGATTTTACTGCAGAGTATGAAAAGAACGTGGTGGATGGGATGGTTTGTATTAACTGAGACTGTTTTTCAAGTATGAATATTGGATACTGGATGCTGGAGTTTAAGATCAGATCACATTCATGCAGTAATCATGTTTTAGTACAAACACTTTTATTAAGAACATATCTTTAGAGGCAGGGGGTTTTTTACAATATGAAGCATTGTGTACAATACCATAGTAGTGACAGTATTTTCTGTTAGTATCGTAAGATGTTAAGTAGCTGATAAAAATACTTCTAATACGTTGTGTACAGCCAGGTTTTGATAACTGAGGAATAAAACCCCATTTTGTATATAAACAGGCTCTAGTAGCAAATTAGAACATTTCTATTATACAGAACATAGACAGGCTGTGATAATTATTCTATGTTTCTAAGCACAGATAGGACTGTTCTCTATTTTTCTTTCAGATTTTTCTTCAGCGTGAATGACACGATCCTCACACAGCCAGAACCAAAGAAAGAGTGACTGAGACAACAGCATCACATGGGTGAAGTTCAGACTGATTTTCACCCATGTGATGCTGTTTTATCAACTGGGATACAGGTTAAGCCCCTCCCTTTCTGTTTTTCCACTTTTTTGCCTTTCTCTTTGTTTTTGAATTAAAATTATACACAGACCCAGTAGAATTAATTAAAATAATTTCAGAAGTTCAGCAGTTCCCCAAAATTCAAAAATCTTCCTGGGTGCTGAAGTTTGGTTTTTGGTTTTTTTTTTTTCTGTTTGGCTGGATACACATCCCCTAAAAAAAAAAGAAAGGAAATCCAACTATGGTTTCTTTTTGGGGACTTTCATGTCTTCACAGCACACTGCTGGACTGCATGTAAACTGGACAGGTCTTCAGGAAACCTGTACCAGTATTATACTGGTCTTTCCAGCAGGAGTTGCTCATGGGCAGAGAATGTGCAAAACAAGAATAGGGAGTGGTTAAAACATAGCACTTGCATAAAAGATCTCACTGCTAGTTATGTTCTGTTTACGGAGGTTCATATTATGACATATCAAAACACACACATCAGTCCATTTTATTAGTATATATCATATAATGTTCTATGCTACAGTCATTTTCTTGGATCTGTTCAAAACGTTGTCTTATAGTCAGACGCTTTTGTATCTTTTCAGGTGAATTCTTCAAGTCCATTCCCTGAAGCCAAACAAGGTCGACACTTTTCAAGCGAATCGACATATTCTCATTCTTCAGCCGAGGATTCTCGACAAGATGTAGCAGGAAGCACACACTCATCAGGATGCAGACCTCCCTACCGAGAAAGACGCTCGTGGCAGGATCTGATAGAGACTCCATTAACCAGTTCAGGGCTCCATTTTCTTCAGACTGTTCCTCCCGATGCAGAGTACATGAGCAGCCGGCCTGGAATGTCACCGGACAAACGAAGACAAGCAACATTACCAGTACAAAGACGTCATAATTATGAGCAGGATGGGCCTTTCCCTTTGGTGGAATGTCAAAGGGGTCATAGCTCTCATAGCAGGCCGCAGAAGCAACGTAGTCAAAGCCTTCCCCGAAACAGAGATGTCAGGGGTAAGGGACGTGTAAAGTCCATAGAAGGAACAGATGACAAGCTAGAAGAGACAGTTCCCATTAGAAGGCATAATAGTTTCTGTGCAGAGGGTAAGCTTTTGGAGATATTCTGATCCTCTTTACTGCCATTGAATGCCAGAGCAATATTGCCATTATACTCAGCAAGATTTTCGTGGTTGAACTGTTATATGTTGGTAAATTCCTCAGTCACTACACAGGAGTTTGCACTTAAAATGCTTGGATGTAGTGCTAAGAATACAGCTTTGGGGATGATCAAAATGTTCTTGTTTTAACAAAACAAAAATTGGAAGACGGTATTATGGGGTTACTTTATCCGTGAATTTGCAGTATTGCTTGCTGGTTTTAGAGACTTCATCGGAATGATTAGATTTGTTGTTAGGATTCTTTATTTTCTTTCAGAAAACATAAAAGAAATTGGAGAAAATACAGATGGTCTGCAAGAGCTATACAAATCTCTGGAACAAGCTAGTTTGTCAGCTTTTGGAGAGCAGCGTCCTTCCACCAAGCAGGAGTTCCGCAAGTCTTTTGTAAAGCGATGTAATGATCCAGTGGTCAATGAAAAGCTTCACCACATCAGAGTTCTCAAGAGCACTTTAAAAGTAAGGCTTTATCATTAATTTTGTGTGGAAGCAATATAAATTAGCAAAAGTATAATCTCTTCATGTTTTCCATGGATGAGGCTTTCTTTGTAGCTTTAGAATTACATTCCAAAGAAATTAAAAATATTTGGAAACAAATATGTTCAAGCTTAAGGAAAAAAAAAAGTATTTGGCACTCTTTATAGGCATATTGTAGAAAGTGCCAAGGACAGAGCTGTCAAACAGTTTAAGCTGTAACAGTTCCTGAATATAGGTGAAAGATTCAAGTGTCCATAGTAGTTTCCCTAGCACTTTGCATTAAAATGAAAGAAGAAATAAAGTGCCGAATTACAAAATGTGGGACAAATTTCATTTTGACATGTACTGTCTTTCTGGAATTTGATAGGCAAAGGAAGGGGACCTCACAGTTATCAACAACCTTCTGGATGATCCCAACTTAACATCAAAGAAGTTTAAAGATTGGAAACTAAAGAACTATGAGTTTTTCCTGGACATTTGTGAGTACAGTGCTGCTGCGAAATCTCAAAATGGAGCCTCTGAACTCGCAACCCCAGCACCAATGCTGACGCATACACACTCATTCATTGAAACTCACGTGTGACAGGACTCATATCCTCAATAATTGCTGGGTGCCATCAAAAATTGAATAAGACAAACACTGTAATATTTATTGATTATGTACTCAGCAGTACTGTAAATAAGTTGGATAAAAGAATAGAGCCACAGGATGCCTACTACATTGCATGATAAGACAATAATATTCTTTATGATTTTTTTTGTTTGCTATTATCAACCGATGTCCGTATCAAGCTCTGCATTAGAAAGAAGCAGTGCAGAAGTGTAACTGAAAATAAATACCAGTATATTTAAAGTACTGTACTAAAACTAAGCTTATAGTATGAGCTCCTACAACCATTTTATATATTTAGGTATGTATAAAGACATATCTATGTATATAAAATGTAACACAATAGTTGACATTTACTTTTAAAATGCCCTAAAGTTCACATTTTCACACTTTCTTTTCTTGAGAAAAATATAAAATGAAAACATAAATACACTGGCCACTCTTAGAGATGAACGTTTATTTTTGCAACATTTCCAGGTAGTGACCATCTTTGCAAATAGAAGGACAGAGTTATCAAAATGTAAACTCAATCCCTATAGTGTGCCTTAAAATGTACACTGTACATCTAGCAAATAGATCCCAATCCGGCCCTATGGGCATACTGTACATGCCATTTAGATACTGTGTTTGTAACATACTGTGCTTGCCTTTAAAAGAATGAACGTAAGCAAGCAGGTATGGCACAGAGGTTAAGATACGAGTAGAACAATGTTGGTTGTTCACTAATGCTGCAACTTAAACTGATTTTAATACAATCTGAAGTGTTTCATGGTGAAAGAAAAACATCTGCACCAAATATGGTACATAATGCAGGTTTTCATAGTTTGTTCACTGTGAATTTAAGTGACACGTGACTGTGAGTCACAAAATTCAAAAAAGCTCTGATGCTTCAAGGATGAGAACTAAGTTTAAAAAAATCCTGAGTGAATCAATTAAATTCTGTAATCGACTGACATCTAGAGCTGCGTAAATTATTCAAAATTATATAATGTCTGGCAATAATTTTTAACCGTTAGTAGTACGTTAGCAAGTGAGTGAAGTTATTCAATACATCATTTCAAAACCAACCTGTACTGATTGGTTTGGGAAGACACACAAGTCACACAGTGTATTTCACTTCCTTGCCTGGATGAGAATGATTTCTAAGAATCAGATTTTGGAGAAAATACTTGTATTCTTGGGGGAAAAAAAAAATTGCTCTGAATGCTACTGAACATAAATTTCAAACATGCATTCACAATCTTCTTTGACTATATTTGCTAGAATATTTCTAGAAAGCAGAACAAAGGGGATGTGAATACAGTTGACGTCATTTCACTTAAACACAGAGATTCACTGATATTTTTTTCACGAGATAAATCTAGTCACCTCTCATACATCAAGAACTGTGAAATTCATCCAGTTCAATATAATATAAGAAAAAATGTTATCTCGATGAGGTTTTAGAATCCAGGAAGAGATTTAAGTATTCACAAAGCCAGAACTGGGTGATGGTATCCTGTTTGCTTCGTACAGTCTCCACACAGCAGCTGGGGTGGGCTGCCCTTGGCTGGCCACCAGATGCCCACCAAGACGCACTCACTGCCCCTCCGCAACAGGACAGAGAGGGAAAATACGATGGAAAAGCTCGTGGACTGAGATAAAGACAATGACCGTCATGGGCAAAACAGACTTGACTTGGGGAAAATTAATTTAATTTATTGCCAATTAAAAATACAGTTGCATTGTAAGAGACAAAGACAAAACTGAAAACACCTTTCCCCAACCTCCCCCCTTCTTCCCAGCCTCAATTTCATTCATTTATTCCCAGCTTTTCTACCTCCTTCCCCCCTCAGTGGCGCAGGGAGATGGGGAATGGGAGTTGCAGTCAGATCATGACACTTCGTCTCTGCTGTTCCTTCCTCACACTGTTCCCCTGCTCCAGTGTGGGGTCTCTCCCATGGGCTGCAGTTCTTCAAGAACCGCTCCAGCATGGGTCCCTTCCATGGGGTGCAGTCCTTCAGGAACAGACTGCTCCAGCGCAGGTCCCCCATGGGCTGCCGTTTCTGCTAGAAAACCTTCTCCTGCATGGGCTCCTCTCCACGGGCTCCAGGTCCTGCCAGGAGCCTGCTCCTCTGTGGGCTCTCCAGGGGCTGCAGCTCTCTTCAGGCATCACCACCTGCTGAGGCACGGGGTCCTCCATGGGCTGCAGTATGGGTATCTGCTCAGGCATGGTCCTCCATGGGCAGCAGGAGGACAGGCTGCTTCACCATGGCCTTCTCCACGGGCTGCAGGGGAATCTCTGCTCTGGCGCCTGGAGCACCTCCTCCCATCCTTCTTCACTGATGCTGATGTATACAAAGTTGTTTTTCTCACTCCTCTCTCTCACTGCTGCTGTGCAGTGTTACCCTTTTTAAAATAAGTTATCACAGAGGTGCCACCAGCCTCCCTGATGGGCTCAGCTTTGGCCAGCAGCAGGTCTGTTTTGGAGCCAGCTGGAACTGGCCGTGTCCAACACGGGAGCAGCCCCATGTCTTTTCTCAGAGAAGCCACCCCTGCAGTGCCCCGACTACCAAAACCTTGCCACGTCAACCCAATATAGCAGCTAAAGAAAGACAATTCAAATTTTTTACTCTCATTTGCACTGGCATTTATTTGAACCACAGTAGGTGCAGTGATTAAACAAATAATAGCCTATAACAATATAAAATGTTATTAGTGGAGAACTGTTACTGACAGCTGCTTTGAGTTCTTTGCATCACACAGGTAACTGAGTCACAGCATCACTGCAACAAATGCATAATGACATTTGGATAGAACATACAAGGTAAAGGCATATTTGGCCTGCTTCAGCAAAGTAATCGACTCTATGCTTAAGAATCACTGAAGACAACGGCTCCTTAAATGCACACATCGGAGCTTAATTATATTTCCACTGAAGTAAATAGCAAAACTCATAGTAAATAAAGCTCAAAAGTAAATAGTGACTTCAGAGGAGCAGGATCATGTTGTATACATTTTGTCTGAATGTTAAACATGCACTTCACCCTCTGTCTAAGCACCTGAGGTAATAAAAAAGATACAGGAAATAATGAACAACAATTTGCCACCACAGGTTTCACCAATACTGGGTTTGCAGCATTCATGCAAAACACAGAACTAAACTGAAATGTATTTACTATGTGAACATTGTAGTTACTTGACAACTGAATAGCAGAAGCATAAATAGAGTGAATTTCTCTAGCTTTTCATATCAGATCTCTAAAAGTTATGTATTTACCTATTTTTTAATACTACCCTTCATATAATAGGGGAGAAATATTATGCAGGGAAGCAAGCAACGGGGTAACTTATAGGAGCCATTTAGAAAACAATTCATACTATATGTGCAAGCAGTGATAGATGGCCACGGAATCAGTTAAACAGGTTGAACTTTCTAAATTCATGAAGAAATTTAAACATGCCCTTTGTTTCAAACCCAAAAGATGGTTTGTGCTTTCATAATAAAAAGATCTACATGATTTCAAAATAGCTTTCAAGAAGGATTTCAGATGCTGCTGTATTGTAACTCAAGACAGAAACAGAAATGACAATTTGTCCACTGAGCATATTCAATGAAGTCCCTAGTAAACAATGAAACAAGGTATTTTTCTTCTAAAATGCCACTTATTGACACAGCTGAAAATGACAAACGTCATTAGGAAGATATATTTCTCAAAAATCACACAAATAAGGAAAGCAGACAATCTCAACTTTCATTTCTGAAAGTTAAATACATTTCTGAAATAGGAGTGGGTGAGACAAAAAGTTGAGAGATCACACTTTTCTTCAGCTTATCTATAAAATCTTTCACCTATTCTGAAATTCTCAGAGTCATGAGTCTGTATTCTGCTCTTCGAGAGCAGTTCTCATCAAATAAGATTTGCACTGAACAGTCAAGATAAATTATCCAAGAGATTCATAAGGTGAACTGCGATACCCTGGAGAAATTTCCTATAATGGGGTTAAGATTAACTGGGAGAAAAGTTGGGAAGGTTTGTCTAGCATTGCTAATGCCTTAGAGCAAGCAAAATCCAATTGTTAAATTAAGCAATACAAAGACTTTATTTTTTCACTAACATCAGCTGGCATTTGAAAATAATTTCACAAGAATTTTGTCATACTTCCTGCATACGTACCCAACTCCATACTACAGCCCTTCCCTCCCCACCACTAGTTTCTTCCTTCTGGACCTAGGCACTAATCTAGCTATACTACAGAAAGTAACGTACAGAGTCACCACAGCACAATTATTTGGAATTTTGCAATCTTTGAAATAACTGGAAATCAAAATGCAATACAGATATTGTATTTAAAAATCCATGCACCAAATCCTGCTTACATATTAAAATATGTCAAATTCTCCTGGACCGAAAGGTACTTAAACACACTGTACGATGCAGCTGAAATGATTACGGTAGTTTTGATCAGACACTTTTAAATGAGAAAAAAAAAATTTCTTTGCTGTTGAGTTCATCAAGGGAAATACACAGCACCAGTACAATACATTTATTACCTTACTAGATTTCCTGCCCGAATGCTTAGATAAAACTAGGTTCCTAACACACACAACTACACAAAGAGATTGTTTGGATGTGTTTTATTTATCTGGATCTCATTAAAGTTAGCGTCTTCATTCAGAATTCCTGCATGCAAAACATCCCTCAGTCAACAGACTTTCTCTGTGGCTCCCCAAGCTTAGTCTTTTGGTACTGGCTATTTTTTTCTTATAACTGGTTTAATGCTCCCCCTAAGCCACTGATTCCCCTCCCTTTTAAATACTCTTCTGTAAGCACTGAAATCTTGGGTCTTTGAAAGCTACCTTAGTAGCTATCTCAGCAGCACTTCCTGAGAGAATGCAAACCTTTTTCTTGGTTTCATTAAGCAAAAGCTTCCCTGAGCTTACTCTAATTAATATGCACAAAAAGTCATCAATCTTCTTAATCTACTTTCTCAAACACTTCACGAGCACTTCTTGAACTGCTTTAGCACCATAAGGAAACACTGATCCATTACTACCTAAAGATTTTGGAAGATGAGATTTTCCATCTTTTCCAAGCAGGGAATTCTGAATCTAAGTCGGTTAATATTCAGATCTGGACTTCTGTCTTTTAAGCTAGAAATGTGGTGCACCACTTGCTTTTTCTAAGGAAAAAGAAATGAGAATTGCTAGATGTACATGGACACTTAACTTTATTCTTACTGTTTCAGCAGTTAGAGCTTTCCAGGCCAAAATACTCACCCTCTGATCCAAGGTTTTGTGAAGGATAGCGAAGGTACCTTTCAAGGGTTTACTTTACAGAGGCATCGGGAAGTGCTCAGCCTCCTCAAAAATTGTAGAATTCTACTGCTGACCTTTAGAAGATTTCACTTTGAATGTTAATAGGACTTCTGGAAGAAAAATGAAGAATCTGGTAGAAATTGTTTTAACTTAACACAAATCTGAGGAGAACGAAGAAAATTCTTGTACCTCGTATCTTTGCCTCAAGTAATACAAAGCAGACCTAAGCCCATCACATACCTTATTCACCATATTCTTTCATCATGCAGTCTTACGTGTCTTCCAAAGTAATAAAAAAATTCTTCTCCGCAAAAAAACTAGTGGTACTTATGACCAAGGTGATGTGTATCTGGGGGCTCTTTACATCCTGGTAAACCTTAGCTGTTGGTCCCTTGGCTGTCCCTTGAGGGACAGCTCTGCCAGGCAGAGCGATTTCTTGATATTTCACCAACGGTTTGGACAAACTCTTCATGCACTTGGGACCAAAGTGCTTCAAAGGCGGGTTGTTTGAAACAGCCCTTGGCTAAGGCAAGACGCAGCACAACTGATCAACAAAACTTAAGCCCCATCTGCAATGCCTGTCAGCCACCCACACCCAAAACTGTAACACAAAGGGTGCCTACCATACAATTGTATCTAGTCTGAACACTAAATCTGTTAGCATAAACAAATCTTGTATCTCTACAGCGATCCTGATGACTGCCTCTGGACCCAGTCCTGGAGAGATTCCTGAAGAAAGAGAGCACAGGTCTGTTCGTATCACCGGGCCTCAGCCCTGAAAATACTATTTATAGTACATGCAAGTTTCTGCAGCGTAATGTCAGAGAAATAAGTGGTCTTGGTCTCATAAATCCTTGGTCTTAGAAAGGCTTTTATTTCCCCTTAGTTTCCACAATAGGGAAATGGGGCATTTCTAGGGAAGACAGAAGGGTGCAGGTTATAGCAATGCCTTTTTGCTTGGAGTGTAGGTTTGTAGATTCACCACATACCACATGCCTTAGACCACTGAGCTTAAAATCTCGTTAGAGACAATACGCCATCTTCCCTGTTGCCAAATGATGTTTATTTACCACTAGTACAAAAAATGGGTAATAACAGGAAAGACTGAAGAAGCAGTATTAGCTAATTAATTTATATTAAATAATAAAAAGTTCTTCTTCTTCTGAAATGTTCTCCTCGTTAAAGCTAAGGTTCGGAGTAGCTTTTTCAGGCAAGCTACTGTGGGGACAGGTTCCCCATCTCCTCTCATCCCCGACAAATTCACACTGTGTGACTGAGGCTCTCAATGGGCAATAACTGGGCATGCATCTGAAAATCAGACCTGGGCTGTTATCAGTTGATGAATGGAAAATTCATTGCTATTTAAAGGAAAACTAGTAAGTCATATTTTCTTAGTTAATTTTAAAAATTGTTTTCTTTACTCCCATTACATATAAGCGTAATGTTGTACTTCTGATAACGTGTAGGCAGGCGAGTCTCTATTCTTGATATAACTATCAGACAAAGAAGCATTTTTTAAAGCTTAGTTTCTACGTGTTATGGGTTATACCACACTTCCACATTCAGGAGGGTTACAAATAATCCTGTTTAAGCTTTTATCAGTTTTTGAGATAGCTGATATACTACTGGTACCTACTCTTAATAAAAGTATTAAAAAAATTCAGACAGATACTGCCTGTCATTATCTTCAGGAAAAGAACCACATCCATTCTTAATGCAGGCCAGACAGATATATCTTTATTTTTATCAAGCGCATACATGTGTTCAAAGTGACAATTAGGGACTTTGGTGTATACATTAATGCCACTGTATGAGCAGTATTTGAAAGAAAGCAATGTTGTAAAAATGATAAAATACGTCGACAAACTGTTGTTTGACCAGCTAGGCCCTCTAGCTTCTGTCCTCACATTTCTAGAATATTGTTCATTCTCAGGCATTGGTGAGGGTATCAATACAGATCTTTTTACTAACTGTAAATGCATCTGTCTGAATGCTGCAGATTAAATAAGGATGCCACATTACACATGTTAACTCTGTTGCATTTTTTTCACTAGCAACCACGAAACAAATATGTCTTAACAAATCGTGTTCACTGGTCAAAATACCAGTAAGACCCTGTTACCAGTTAAGACTTCTGTTTTACTGAGAAACAAGGATTTCAGCTTAAAAATCTGAAAAGAAAACAGGTTAGGGTATAAGAGAAATGCACTAGTATTAATAAACTTTTTACATTTGACACATACTGTATTACAAAGACAAATATCCTTGTAAGACCATTAATTGCTGGGCCATAGGTGACTTCTGTCTAGTTTACTAAAGTAGCTAATAAAACTTGTATAGAGAGCCTTTTTTAGATAATGCTTACATGTATGAAAATGTATGACACCCTTGTACTATGGCTTGCACTTTACTTGCATCAAACTGTGAAGTAGGCTGTAGTAATAATGTCTTTGTATATTCAGGGGTTGAAATACCAAAGCACTAGAGTATTGTACTGCTGGTGTTCAACCTGTACTGTTAATTAAACCTGAACATGCTGACAATGTGTATTTTGAAAACCCCGCTAACCTAAAATCTTTAGCAAATAATGCTATGGGGTCTCCATGGTCTTTGTTTCTTTGTAAATATAAACATTCTTACTGTTTCTGTAGCAATAGGAGGTTATAAACCAAACTTTCACTAGGACTGTTTTCAATAACAAAAAAAATCTCTAGCGCCTTGTATAAAAATCATGGAGACTCCATGACCTGTGGGCATTTTTTGTTTACAAGCAGTATGTATATATGTATTAGAGGCAGAACTGTTATTTATCACAAAGTTATGTTGTGGTCGATTATTTCTAAAATAAATATATGTTTTCTGTCCTTATGAAAAATAAGTATTTTAGAGCCATCTTGAAAAGTCTGAAGTGTCAAAGCTTCAAATACTAGTAATCTTCCATGTTTCAGCCTTGTTTTTCTAATCAGCTGTGAGATGAACTGAGCGGTGATGGCAAACCACCTGCCTACGCCAGCGAAAACGTCCGAGTTACACCACAGTTTAGGAGCATTCTGCAACTTTTCTATTATCACCATCCCGCTTAAGCGCTTTTACGAGCAGATGCTCTACCGACACTCGTAGTACAGTCCCTCGGCTCACTGACGCGACAGAGAGAGAAAATTAACCGCTCTAGACTAATACAGGTAAAAACTAGGTTTCAACCCCTGGATAATACAGTATCTCTTCCGTTTCACAACAGTATTTTTAATTTTATACTTGTCTATGTTGAGAGATGATCCAATAGTTTATATAGGCAATGAAGGTTAGGTTTCTTTTTCCCCTCTTTTCAGATGAGTTCTATGTGAATTACTGTAACTGGCTGCGTTTTTTCTATCACAGATAAACTTGTTAACTTTTTGTGTGTCTACAATGAAAATTTATGAATGGAAAACTTCACTGTGTGTTGCTCACTGGGCATATACCTCATGGTACATTGCACAGACGTGTAAGTTGTAAGTTGCACTGCAACATTAAAAAAGGAACATATTGCTCTTTTTTCAAAGATATTAACTTATTTAAGAGATATAGTCTGTACATTATTAAAAAGAACATTTATTCTTCCTAAATTCAAACGAAGCTTTTGTTTTGGGGGGCGGGGAAAATAAAGTTGTAAACTTCGGTTGTAAATCTGGACTTCAATAAAGGGATTACCTGCACTTCCATTTAGCGCTCGTGCCTCGCGCGCGCTCCCCGACCCCCGGGACGAGGACGAGCCCCCACAGCCCAGCGCCAGCCCCGGCCTTGCGGCGGCCGGGCCGGAGGCTCAGGAGGCGGCCGCGGCTGCCCGGCGGGAGCAGCCCTCAGAGCACCCTCCCGGCCGGCTCCCCGCTCCGAGCTGGGCTCTTCCCGCCCTTTCGCGCTCGTTCTAAAGCCGGGGGCACTCGGCACGCGCCGCTTTCTGACTGAGGCGGGCGCCGGGGGGGGGGGGGGGGGGGCTGTCCGTGAGCTACCGGGGGCGGCGGCGGGAGCCCCGCCCCGCGCGCTCGGCCCTGCCCGCCCGCGCGGGCTGTCGCTAACATGGCGGCCAAGGTGAGTGCCGCCTTCGGGAGGGACGGAGGGAGGCCGCGGCGGCTCCGCCGGCCCGCGCAGGGGCACCCGCGGCGCCTCTCGCGGCTCCCCCGCCCCTCGGGAGCTCCCGGAGGAGCGCTCCCCCCGCGGCCCGCCCGCCTCCTGTCAGAGCGGGCCCGCCGGGCCGGGGCGCCGCGCCGCGCCGGCGGGAGGGCGGGGGAGGAAGGAGCCTCTTGCGCCGGCGGGCCGCGCGGGGCGGCGGCCGGGCCCGGGTGCGCGGCCCAGGCCCGGCGGCGGCTCGGCCCGGCCCGCCGAGCGGCTCCCGGGGGAGGCCGTTGCCCGGCCCGGCGCGCGGGGGCGGGCTGCGCGGTGGGGGCCTCTCGGAGCGGGGGCGTCCCTTCAGCCCGCAGCCGAGGGCTCGGAGGCGGGAGGGGCGGGGGGGGTTAGAGCCTCGGCGTCGCTTTCTCCGCGGTAGAACTTGCGGTGGAAGGGGCAGGTTCAAGAGAGCGGTTAAACCGTTCAGCGGGGAACAAAAGAAAGGTTGCTCGTCTGGTTGCCCTCAGACTACTTACATGTAGCCTCTGAGGCGCCTTCCGCTCCTCACTCGGGAGACGAAACGTCAAGACAGTAGTTTGGTAGTAGCGTTGTGAAGTGTGGTGGTGGTGGGCGTTGCTGAAACAAGGGTGTTAAATCACGCTGTTACAAACTAGCACTGTCACAAGTCTCTAAAATATCTTTAATTTCAGAGATAATATAGTGTCTTTAAACAGGGAAGAATATGCCAGTAAAGAGCTAGGCTGTCTTTCGAATGTGTAGACAGGTTTTCCAGTTTTTGTAGTCAAACTGAAGAATAGGTTGCTCTGACATAAATCTCTGTGTTTACTTTTGCAAAGCATTTAAAATGTGTATATATGTGCAAAGAAAGATGGTGCAAATGAGGACAGCTGGAGGAGCGAAAATGGGGCATTTTACCTTAGTCTGTAATGAGGCAAGTACCTGAATGAAGAAACTGTATTTGGCTTTGCTCTATAGCCGGGTGATCTTGAAGTGGTGTAGTCCATAAACCTGAATGATTCAATGCCTCTGGTGAAGTGACTTAACTTTATGCGTGTCCTTTATTATGTTATTATTCACTATGAAAAATTAATAAAGTTTTGTTGTTCTTAAGTTTTCACTCTCTGTGGGTTACCATCTGGCAGGCAAAGAGTAAAACCAAATCTGTGGAGTGTCAGTAAGTTGAGTTGAAGTGGAAGGACGCTCTGCTCCACTCCTGTGTGGGTTTTTTGTAGTTGCCATTAGAGACTTATAAATACATATCCAAATTCAAATGCTGCATTTGGCCTAGAAACTTCTGAAAATTGTCGTGTCTCATGTAACTTCTGGGAAAAATAAATCAAAAGGGTCAGAGACAGTTTTCTGTTCTACCTCAAGACATCTAAGTGGTAGCAGAAAACTATAAACGCGTGCTTCTTATTCTTTGAGTAACAGCTCTCCACTGAAAATATGACATGCAGTAGCTGATAGAATTTTAATCTTGTTTTAATCTGACTAGTAGATTCTGATTTTGTGATAAGGCATATGTATTTTTTTATATAGGCACACATCAGGTTTTGGCATATAGCCTACTCCTTTTCTTACCTGCTCTCATTTTGAGGCGTGTTCCTACCTTCAGGGCAAGTTTCCCTATTTGTGCTCCAGTTCTTGAAGCAAGCGTACAGAATTTGCAGTTTCTGTGAGAAATACGTAGCATCTTGGAGATTAGCATAAATTAAATATATAATTTTATTATGCTTTAGTTTGTATTCTGCATCTTTTGAGTTGAAGTTAGTGAATTCTTTGTAGTGATGTAGCTTTTAAACTTTTTTTTACAGAATCTGTATTTTTAAGCTTTTATAAGATTCTAACAGTTTGAAGTAGATTGTTTGAAATGTAAAGACTTGAAGCCAAAATTGCCCATGTTCATTTGACAGTTTTATTAAGTTTTACTCTAGTTCTACTAGTGAAAGACAGAGCTGTAACGATTTTCTGATAGAGTACATGTAATAAATTTCTTCAGCAAATAATTGCTGTTCAGCCTTTTCATCAAAAATAATTCTGTCTGTTAGTCTGCGCTGTTCAGTGCTTTGGAATAACCAATGTGCTTTTTACACCTGTGCAAAAAGCTACCTTCTGGTGGTACGCATTGCAGTGTGACGGCAGCGTTGTTGCTGGAAGTCTTCTGCCATTGACCGTCCTCCCATCCAGAGCATTAAGGCTGGTAATTTCTAATATCTGTAATTCTGGCGATGTTTAGATCTATGTTCGTATTGAATTGATCTCCAGAAGATGTCATCTGGGCTCACGGCTTTTGTAACTGCTGGTATTTAGATCTGTTGCCCTGAGGGACGGGGTGGTTTTCTTTGGTTGGTTTCATAGTTTCAGTCAGAGCATTAATTCAGATAAAAGCAGAACTAGTATTAAAATGCAGAGCAGATATTGAATTAAACCCTTTTAATTAAAAAAAAAGTAAATAAAAATATTTCCTGAATTCATTAGAGAAGTTTTGTTTGTTTGTTTGAATCAGTTATTGACTGACATTCTGGAGTCATTCTACTGGTTGACTATGTAATTCCAGCATTTTTATGGCTCAAATTTGTTGCAGATGTTTCTCTCCATACTTTTTTCCTAGTCTTTGGTATAACTATATGATCCTGCCATTTCTTCATTCTCAATAACTTCTTTTAGAAGACTTCATAGGTAAAATATCTTCTAATTTCTTCAGCTAAACAGCAGGTGATTTTCCTTGTTTAATATGTAATGTCCTTTGAAGTAATTTTAATAAAATAATTTTAATAATAAGCAATTTAGCTAATTGAGGTATGTTTAGTATACCTAGTCATTAGATAAAGGAAGAGGATAGACAACTCAGTGTAGTGAAGCCTCTTTTATGTAGCCAACGTGACGTTGCTTTTCTTTCACCTCGATTCTTTGTGATGTCAACAGAAAAGAGTGAAACTTTCTTGGAGTACTTGTGCCAGTGTATGTGTTAATACTGCTGTTCACTTGGATTTTTAAACATTTGTGCGTTTGTCTTCAGGCATCCAAAAGTAAAGCAATTACTGTCAGTGAGGAATTTGACTACTTTCATATTCCCGGTATAGCTTTCTGTTTTACATTTAGCACAATAAACTCCGTTGTGAGTTTCTAAAACAAATTAATCAAATTTAAGTGAACAATATAACTTTTTCACGGTTTCTCAGTTCTAAATTTTATTTTCTTTCTAGTATTTACTCAATATTGGTAGGTTGTCTTGGTAGCATCATGTACTGAATTACAATACATTTTAAGCAGTTTCCCTTGATAACACTTCAAAAATACAGACTTTTCTTGGAGGATGGGTGTCCCTTTATAGATCATCTTCTGTAGTTCAGACTGTGGCATTTTGCTCCGAGTAGCACTATCAGAAAGACAGTTATCGTGTTAATTGGTTCATGTTTTGTTGACTGCCATCCTCTCACCTATTTTTCCGTACCCTGGGGCTGTTAGGTGCTAGGAGAGCTGTTCTCCTGTGCTGGGATGCGGCTGAGTCAACAGAGCCTCCTGGTGACTTTTTCTGTCGAGGTGGTCATGTCAGGCGCTGGAAGGAATGATGCCAAGTGCCCCTCGGTATAGCAGCTGTAACCGAAGCTGCACCAAGTGTGTTCGATTGTGGCTGCAGCTCTTACATGCTAAAGTGTTTTGTCAGCGTGTGACTGACTGAATTCTTTCACAGTGCTGGTCAACATACGTGGTGTCAGCGTGGCTGGATGTTTATGCATGTAGGAATTTTCTCTCCAGATTTCACAAGTGGTATCACCTCCGTCTCTTCCTTCTGACCGTGTCCATGCTTGCCAGCGCAGCTAGGTCACCAGGGGAAAAACGCAGTTCTGTAGTAACATGGTTTTTGGGATCTCCCCCTCAGGCCCACTCCAAATCCAGCTGTGTTGTTGCCTCAACAGGTGAGCAGATGGGCAGCATTCCTGCCTTGGAGTCAGTGCCCCGCCGGTCAGCCTCTGTGGGAAGGGGAGCTCGCTCCGCCTCTGCTTTCCTGCTGTCCCTGTCTCCCCTGGTTGGCACTCCCGATGCGGCGAGAGTTGTATCCCCAGTGTTCGGCTAGTGGCCGTGTCAAGCAGTTCTGTGCCGGTGCCCCCCAGGCCTGTTACACTTCACATCCCTCTGCCAGGGGAAAGTATTTTGGGGTGGCTCTCGTGGAACTTAAGAGAGTAGTACATGCTGGTCAACATGGTTGTGTCTGTAGGGTTGGCTTTGCCAGCTGAGGTTTGCTAGCCTAGCTATGCTGAAGTTGGGGGGGAGGTTTGACACTTCCAGCTGACATAACTGTGTTACAAAAATTTTGTGACGTCAGCTTGGCCCAAAGGGAAAAAGTGCTGGCGTTCTTGTTCCTTGAAGCAAAATGAGCCCAGTCCTACACATTTTCCTACCATTTCTGTTGAAGAAAAGCATGAAGTGAATAGCAGCCACTAGCAGACTTTTGGGGTGCTGTGATAATTATGCTGACAAGGAGGGGTTATGCTCCAAGGAGAGGGGAGGGGCACATTGGCTGTGTGTTAAGAGCAGGAATACTATATGTTAGTAAAGAGCGTTAGTATAGAGAAACCTTAAGTAGCCCTTCCTCCCCTCAGCGCCCCCATGCCAAAAATTGCAACTGAAGAATAACTTTTAGCTTCATCCTAGAGCTTTCAGCTCTGGCATTGTCTGCTGGCTCCTTCCTTCATAACAGTCCTCTCATCATTGCAGTGTCCTCTTTGTTCTCCAGCAGCGTTGCGTTCCATTGTGATTGTAAGATCTGAAAGTTTTGCTGTGATGATCGCACGGTTTACTTTAGAAGTGTTGGCGTTTTGCTGTCTTGAGCATTTTGATCTGCCTGTGACTGACGTGTCATGAACCTGAGCTAATTCAGGATGGTACTTTGGCATTCCTTCATGTTCATTCTGTTTTCATTATTACAAATAAATGCTATGGAGTAAATCCTGCTCCTTTGATAGGATATTTCCAATTAAAAGGTGAGATAACAATGAGGATGTAGTAGAGTTTTATACTAGGGACTTAAGGTATTTCCCAAAATCAAGGTTGGTTTTTTTTCCCTGCTTTTCTGTTTTTCTGGCACTCTGCCACCATCATCTTTATGTAGATCCTGGGAACGTTTTTCATACTTGTTTTTACATTTTTAAAGTTTCAAAAATGCTTCAGGTGAAGAACAGAACACAAAAGTCTTTACTGATCTAGGACAAATGGTAATCTACCAATGTTGCAGATGCTTCAACATGTTATGGCACATTTTTAAATATATGGTACGCCAGCGTGCTTAATGCCAGCTCTGATTGGAATCTTAAGACAATAATTTAAAAACTATTCACGTGAAGCTGTATTTGAGTTTAAACTTTGTGTAATATCTGGTGTAGACATCAAAGCTGTATTTCTGTAATTTACATTGTAAGATACGTGATTCAAAAGGTTAAGCAGGTGATTCTTAATTCCAGTTATTGCTGTGTATTTTTATGTATTATCGACACACATTTATTCCACACAGACAGTAGTTGAACTGTTCTCTGAACTGGAAAGGAAATGACATTTTGTCTGATGTCACAGAGAATTCCTGTAAATAAAATCGAGGTGCGTTTTGGTGAAACAAGAGAGTTATTCATTGACTTGGAGTACCTGTGCGTTGAATAGATTAGAGCCTAATTTATCTTAAGGGATGATGGGAGCATCAACATGGCTTTGAACACGAAGTTCTTCCTGATACTTCAGACATAACTGTTGTCAGTGATCTATAGCTTTTTCTTTACCATTGTAATTTGAGAAAAACCTCTGTATAAGACAGAAGAGGTTCCTAAAATGCATACTGCTTTAAAAAGCTTTTAAAAGTGACTTGTTTAATCCCATAATTGATCAAGCACAACGCAACAGGAAAATCCAGAGTTTACCGCAGTGAAATCTTTATTTCTGCGTTAAGACTCCCTTTTTCCATCTGTCTGTCCCAGGCGGCAAAGCTGGCAGCTCTTTCTTCTGGCCTGCCAGTGGCATGTATCACTATATATGCAGCAACAGAAAAGGAATCAAAAGGTCAGCTGATAAAGCCAAATCAGGTAAGAATCTTAATGTTTTTCAGTCTTTAAAATCATACTAGAAGAATCTGCAGAATACCATCTCTTTCCATTGAGTTATATTACCCAGTAAATAAAATACATAGCTAAGTAATATGTGATAATAAAAATTACCTCCTAAATAACTGACCGCTATAGCACAAATAAAACGTGAAGTGTTACAGTAGTAAGTTAGTAAAGTTTTATCTCATTTTCATTATTAGATGAATTAGATTAGACTGAAACCAAAAAGATAAGAGTATAATACTGATAATAATAATATTTTTCTGTTGTACAATTTCTAGTAATACATGAATGCATCTTCCAACTATTCTTGCTCATGCTTTTTTCTGAATAAAAGATATTTTTATCATCCTCAGTAATTCTGCTTCTTAGAACCTATACAGTACTTTCAGTTTTCATTTCTAGAGAATTAACCTGTAGTCACACTTGTGTAAAGTAAGTTTGTAAATATAGAATAACGTAATTCAGTATAGAGGTTTTGTCTGCTGTAATGGGAATGCCAGGGATTTTCAGTCATGAAAAACACTGTTCAGTGTAAATACTAATCAGTACACAAAACTGTCTCCCTGCAGTACAGTTATGCTCTTCTTTCCAGCTTCCAATTTACTGTCCACCACCTCTGAAATCGAAATACGTTGAAGAACAGCCTGGTCACTTGCAGAAGCAATTGTCTTCAGTGAGACAGACAGCCGGCCGCTATGTTGGATGGTGCAAAGTAAGAAATAACCTGCATCCAAAGTTTCCTACAATTCCTGACAGCACGTGACTAAAACATTGAAAAAACCACATACTTCACCCTGCAGGTTTTGTTTGCAGTTCCATGTATTAGCATACACCTATAATTCAAGATGCAAAAATGAACCGTTTCTCATTTTTCTCTCCTGTGCTTATAACGGGGAACCTGTGCATTCTCCTTGTTTTCCAAATCAAAAGGCAGTGAGATCAAAGAGGTCCCTTTCAGTCAGTGCTAAACTAGATCTAGACCAACCCAGTGTCAGGTTCAGAAATATCTCTTAGTTAACTTCTACAGCAAGAGTTACGTAGGTAACTTCTTGCTAGCAGAACTTCATAGTGTTTAGGAGTCTGAAGTTCCACGTACAGTCTGCAGAGAGAGAGGGGGCTGCTTCCATTCCAAAGGCCAGGTAAAAAAGACCTGAATTAGGTGCATTAGGAAGGACAAACTAGTGCATCCAATATAACTGTTAAAGCAGGCTATTACTAACTCGTCATCAAAAATACCTCGCGACTCTGTTATTGAATATTCTAGGCACAGAGGAAAATGTGATGCCTATCACTGTTCTCTTAACTGCTGGTAAACGACAGCTTTTTACCCTGGCTGCTGTTTGTGTAAGAAATTTTATGCTTGTATTTTTCTCTTACAAACAAAAAAGACTCTATTATTTGAAAAAGGCAAGGAAATAAAAATATCTTCCAGTATTTTCTGTAAATTTTGCTTCCATTGGTCTGTGGAAATTTTGTCAGTGACTGCGTAACTGAAATGAGTTATAAATCTGTATGAAACTTTTCCATACCCTTATTTGTCAAGTGAGTTTTTCCAGAGATTGACTAGCAGTGACCTCTGGTGGTACAAATTTTACATTACCACAAACATGATTTCAGTGAAATGACTCGAGATGATGTTCTTTTTCATTAATTTCCTAAAGAATGTGCATTTATTCAGTTTGTTTAGCAATCTGAGGGCAATGACACTCATAATAAGCTAGTAGAAGATTTTTCTGGATAAAGGAAAAACTTGTAGTTAAATAGATAGACTGATTTGAAGGGAATAATGCAAACTAGCTGAGCATGCATCTTGGACCAAATCAGTATTGCTTATCTTTAGTGATACGGAGCACCATTAATACGAGCTAAAAGACAAAGTCATTTTTACTGGTTAAGTCTCTCTAGAGAAGAGGAGATTGTATTTTATAATTGATTTTCTTATGTTATACAGTTGGCATCCACATGTTTTGCTACCTTACAGTTTTGTTCCTGAGATGTCAATTTTGGAAGTGATCTTACTATATTAAAGAAATTTTTTTTAAATCAAGTGTGGATGGAGGTTTCAAAAAATATAAATATGGTAGTCAAAAAGGGGATAGATCTCAGCACAGCCTCCCCAGAAGTTCACTGATCTGGTTTGGTTTTTTTAAAGTTACGTAATATTTCTTTGTCTCATTGTGCTGAGCCTTATGTATCAAACCAGTAGTTTTGTACTGAAAACGTCTCCTTTTGCAAAGATTTTACATTTATTTTGTTTTCTTTTTCTGTTCTTGTTCTTTTGTAGGATGTTTTTGTCTTTGTTAAAAATGGAATAATGGATTCAATTCAATTTGGAAAAGGTAGGCAAGTCACATATTTCTGAATTGAGCATTTTCTGTCATTTCTCCTTGCCACTTAGAAAGGTGGTTGTATCAGCAAATTCTCGTTACGGGGGGAGGAGCAGGGAAGGGCGGAAGGGGAGTGCACTGGAATGCTTTCTGCAAGTGCGGGGGGAAAAATCCTGGGACCACTGTTAATTCACTATGGAGTTTCATTTCTGATCTCAAATGAGAGAAATGACTAATGAAACAGTATTTCTCATTTGTTTGACTTTAGCTTTGTTCTTAAAATCATAGTATCGCAGAATCATTGAAACTGGTATCTCTATAGGTCCATAGATCTCTCTGTAGGGGCACGTCTATAGATTGTCCAGTCCAGTCACCTGCTTAAAGCAGGGCCAAAGAAGGTTGCTTAGATCCCTGTCCAGTCAGGTCTTGAACATCTCCAAAGATGGAAATGCTTAGGAGGCATGGTAGTGTTGGGTTGATGGTTGGACTTGATGATCCTAGAGGTCTTTTCCAACCTTAATAATAATTCTATGATTCTGTGAAATTCCACAGCCTGTCTTAATTATAAAAATGGCTTCTTAATTCTAGGACAAGTTAACAAGCACTATTTGCCTTCAAGTTCAGTATCAGAAACTACAAATAAAAGTTATTTTCCTTAAAAATAGTCCGTTGGGAGATTCCAAAATATGTTTTCTCATTTAATCTATATTAACTTACGGTAAAATCAAAACTTAAAACTATGCTTTCCTTTTCCTTTATTAAGGACTGACATTTTACAAAATACAAAATAGTACCTAAAGAGAAAAATTGTTAACTTTGCTGCTGTGTTTTGAGGACTGTGATTCTGGTTCTAACACAGACTGCAGAGTGTGCACCTGGAAAATAAGAAGATAATAAAATAATTTTCATTCACAAAAATCCAGTCTTGGACTGTTCTCAGTTTTGGATAGTCATAATTTTACTTCCATCTTAATTTCTTAAGTGGGAAATAAAATAAAAGATGAATATTGAATTGTTATACTTAATATTTTTTTTTTAATTCTAAGATGCTTATGTTTACCTGAAGAATCCACCGCCAGAATTTCTTCCCAAAGTTGGTGTAATTACAATATCTGGCTTAGCTGGCATAGTGCTGGCAAGAAAAGGTAGGGGTTTTTGCTTATTTTCATTATTGGTGTGTTGAATATGTAGCATGTAGTAATTTGTTAACGGTGTAATTAGCAGAAGTTCAAAGCAGGATACTTGTTTTGAGTTTGTTGATTATTGGTTTTCAGAAACAATGTGTGTGTGTGGGAGGAAATTGGAGACGTTAATAGGTAAGGTTACTGAATATAGTGAAAACTAAGGGAATTTAGAGGGAAGAAGCTAAAGAATGTTGGCATTTGGCTACACAGGTACAAGAGAATACACATCAGAAGGCATGATTTTGGCAGCTTTGAAGCCAAAAGGATAATTTAAATAACACTTAAACTGCTACAAGATATTGTTCAGAAAAATGTTAATCTGTAATAACTGAGTATGTGTCCATCTGAATATTTCACAAAGCAAATGGGTTAATCAGAATATTGGCAGATCAGTAAAAGCATTCTTCTTGTGTCCCTGTTACTTTTTGGAGGACAGATTTAAAAAAAAAAAAAAAAAAAAAAAGACTTGGCTTGAGAATCTGTCGTCAGGGGCCCCTGTCAACAAGCAGGAACCGGAGCCTGGCCCAGCCATTCATGTTTGAACAAAGAGGCCCCAGTTTCCAGGCTCCTGGTTGCTCCAAGTCCTGCAATCTGTGTCCTCGGGAGAGTGCATGTGGAGCTAGCGAAGAACCACAGCAGCTTCTAAATGACACAGACATTCATCTCATTTTTCACAATATTGGAAAATCTAGTTTGGTATTATTTCTCATTCAAGAAACCGACGTTCAGAATATCAGTATCTCCTGCAAACGTGACTGTACTAAACTATAATCACACTCTGTATTCTCTCCTCCAGCCATTATGGGGATAAGTTTGACATAAGCAATGGTTAGGGGTTAAAAAATTGCATTTAATTGGTACAACTGCTTAGCTTTAAGTTTCGTTAGTGTCTACTTATTCGAAATATTTGGCTTTATACAGGTTCTAGATTCAAGAAAATTGCTTATCCATTGGGACTTACTACTTTAGGAATTTCTGTTTGTTACCCAGCTCAGTCAGTGGTAGTTGCTAAGGTAAGTCTACCTGTATTTTAATACTGAATTAACAGTGAATTTAGTCATAGCATTCTCATTTCACTTGAATTAAGTGTCATGGGACTAGGAGTCAGAATTCACATGCATCTTCATTAAAACATATAATGCATCACAGGTGTTAATTGCAGAACTATAAAAAAATCAATAAAATGACTGAATTTAAAAATGCAGTTGTATAGCCTCTCAATTTTTAATCCTCATTTCTCAAATAAATTAAATTATTTTATCTTGCTGAAATAAAAGTAAATAAAAAATAAAGCCTTGCCAAACTTGATAGATGTGCAATTTGAGATACTGTACAATTGCACCTCTTGTTAGAATTCCTTGTTTTCCAGTTACTGTCATCTTGCAGTTGTCTACCTGATTAGAAAGTCTTAGCTGTTTACATAGAAGAGCAGAATTACACTTAATATTTTGTACGCAAGAACTGTTTGCACACAGTACTTTTCTACACAAAAAGTGAATTGAAAAGCAGGATATAAAATCTATATATCTCTTCCTTCTCTGTAGTTTTCCAGTGTTTCCCTATCTAGAAAAGCACATGCTGCTTCATAAGGATGCTTCGTAGTTCCTTGACGAGCTTTGCATTTATAGTTTCAAAACTGCGCTTCTGTGTTAAATTGGTGAGATAGGTAAATTTAGTTTAGTTGTGGTTCTAGGACTTCTCAGTCTTTTAGTTAAATGATCAGACTTAAGTTTGGATAGAGAGATTTATGGAATGCTATCCTGAAATCTGATTGAAAAAACTACTATTGAATCGCTAACTTTCCACCATGATCAATCAGTTGTTATTGTTACTAATTTTAGTGGGGTGTTTTCGTTTGGTATTTTTATACTTCCAGAGTACTTAGGAAGATATCGCAAAGACCTATACTGCGATTAAAATCTTTGGGCAATCTTATATTGCTAAACTGACACGTTGGTTTTTTCTTACATGCAAATCAGTGAGGATTATAGTTTCTCAAGAGGCAGTGGGATTTCTTGGCTTGCTATCATAAGACATTAACGTCAGGGTTGGAAGATGGAGAAATGAGTAGGAATGCTTCGCTGTACATCACGACCTATCTCGGGAAGCTAAATCTTTCTTTCCTGTCTACTTAGATTATGTATCACCTTTTGCACAGTTTTTTGTTGTTGCAGCTGTGAAGTGTTCTGCTTCTACAGGGTGTTTGTAAAAGTACTCCGTAGCGTTACTGCAGTATTATAAAATTACTTTTCGAAAATAGACTGGAGGATTTGGTCATTTATAAAGCAAAGCACTGCTCGCTAACGTGGGCCAGGTCATCTTTTGGGGCTTTTTCCTTTTGTGTTACTGTCTTTGGTCATTTCCAGCACAGTGAGACCAGTTTGGATCCTTTAAAACTGCTGCTCCAGTCTATTGTGCTAACATTGCCAAAACACTGTTTGCTGATCAGGTTTTGATTTCATTTTGAGTAGGTGGATGTAGCATGCGAATGCTACCTGGGGATTTCTAGTAGCAATTTAAACACAATTTAGGGTTTACGTGATGTAAGAGAACTACGCACTAGATTTTGAAAAGATAATTGGAATGTCTTAGTACGGGGTTAAGCATGTTCTCGTGCAAATAAGATGTTTTCCATTCAAATGAAATGCATATCTTAGTATTTCTAAAGCTGTTGTTTAAATTACATTTTTCTAAAAAAAAATAGGTAGCAGGGAAAAAGTTATTTTCTGCAAGCCATCAAACCTATGAAGCTGTGCGATCACTATGGGCAGAAAAGGAAGACGTCACCAAGGTAGGCTTTCTGAAGTAATGACTGTAACTCATAAATTCAGAGGGAGAAAGAAGTAAATTAGAACTTCAAGTACGATTCTGCTGATACTGTTTAAGATCACTAATTGTGTTAGGTGAGGCACAAAAACCCCTCAGATTATTTTGTAACTTCATTAATGCCGTATTTGTAATACCAGTCAGACCAATAGATACTGAGATCCCCTGTGTAGTCCCACAGTACGTGCAAGATGACCGAGAGAAGACTGAGTTTCTCTTATAGCTCATTTCTGATCTTGACAAAAGTAATCCATTCTGATTCAAGCTCTTGCCCTAAGCAGACCACTGAATTTAGAAAAGACACCCACAGAATTACGGTAGGTATGACTAGCTTATTCTTAAACGTATCAGTGAAAGAAATTCCACAACCCTTCCAGGTAGTCTGTTTTAATTACCCTGTGATATAAACTGTCTGTGTCTGATTTTTTTTCTTGTCCTGTCTTCATTGCAGCCATAGTGAATAAATGGTCAGTAACCTCTTTATATTGACCTATTACATATGGAAAATTTATCATGGTTTTTGACATTATCTTCCACCTAGTGTAACCTTTTTTTTATATAGCAGACTTCCTAACTCTTACATAATTCTTGTTCTCCTCTGAGCTTTCTCTAGCTTCTCTCCTTTTTCTGTTTTTAGGGGTTTTTGTGTGTGGTTTGTGTTGTGTGTTTTTTTTAAGTGAGGTGGTCAAAATAGGACATAGTAAACCAGCTGAGGCCTTGCCAGCACTAAGTAGAGGGCAGGTTTTTTTACCTCCTGTAAATTACATATGGAATTTGGGTTGTTACATCCCAGAATTAAACATGTTGTTTCTGCAACTTGAAAGGGTTTTTCTCCAGTGGAAATTTAAAAACCTCTGAAAAATAGTACTTCCCTGAGTAAAATTTCAGCTTTGCACAGTAATCTTTTGTTCTTTTGAAAGAAAATCAAAGTTTCTCAGTCATTAAGTTAGAAGTATTTTGCTTTAAATTTATAGTCATCATTTGTATGCAGTCCTCCCCTTTTATTTCCACAAAGGAGTGCAAATTGAATTCTGGATTTTGAAAATGAGGTTCAGACAAAGGTAATGAAAATGATAGTGAAACAAGAATTGATGTGATAAAGACAGTTTGTTAGCTTTATTTTTTTTTTCCCCCTGAGTGAAGCCTGTTCCCAAAACAATATATTATTTTTCATTACGAGGGTGTTACCATGATATATCTTTCCATCTTCTGTTAACTAAGGGTAGTAAGTTGTGGTAGAATGACCCTGGTTGGATGCCAGATGCCCACCAACCCACTCTGTCACTCCCCTCCTCAGCTGGACAGGGGGAGAAAAATATGGAAAAGGCTCATGGGTTGAGATAAGGACAGGGAGATCACTCACCAATTACCATCATGGGCAAAACAGACTCAACTTGGGAAAAAATTAAATTATTACCAATCTAAATCAGAGTAGGGTAACGAGCAATAAAACCAAATCTTAAAAAACACCTTCCCCCCACCTGTCCCTTCTTCCTGGGCTCTACTTCACTCCTGATTTCTCTACCTCCTCCTGCCAGCGACACAGGGGGACGGGGAATGGGGGTTGCAGTCAATTCATCACGTGCTGTCTCTGCGGCTCCTTCCTCCTCACACTCTTCCCCTGCTCCAGCATGGGGTCCCTCCCACGGGAGACAGTCCTCCATGAACTTCTCCAGCGTGGGTCCTTCCCACAGGCTGCAGTTCTTAATGAACTGCTCCGGCGCGGGTCCCTTCCACGGGGTGCAGCCCCTCAGGAACAGACTGCTCCGGCACGGGTCCCTTCCACGGGGTGCAGCCCCTCAGGAACAGACTGCTCCGGCACGGGTCCCTTCCACGGGGTGCAGCCCCTCAGGAACAGACTGCTCCGGCGCGGGTCCCTTCCACGGGGTGCAGCCCCTCAGGAATAGGCGGCTCCAGTGTGGGTGCCCCACGGGGTCACAAGTTCTGCCAGCAAACCTGCTCCAGCGTGGGCTTCCTGTGGGGTCACAGCCTCCTTCAGGCATCTGCATGTTCTGGCATGGGGCCCTCCACAAGCTGCAGGGGGATATCTGCTGCATTGCTACACCGCTAACCTCCATGGGCTGCAGGGGCACAGCCTGCCTCACCATGGTCTTCATCACAGGCTGCAGGGGAATCTCTGCTCCGGTGCCTGGAGCACCTCCTCCCTGTCCTTCTCCACTGACCTTGGTGTCAGCAGAGCTGCTCCTCTCACATATTCTCACTCCTCTCTCCAGCTGCAGTTGTGCAGGGTTTTCTGCCCCCCCCGCCAATAAGTTATCCCAGAGGCGCTACCTCCGTCGCTGATGGGCTCAGCCTTGGCCAGCGGCGGGTCTGTCCTGGAGCTGGCTGGCGTTGGCTCTGTTGGACATGGGGGAAGCTTCTGGCAGCTTCTCACAGAAGCCACCCCTGCAGCCCCCCGCCACCAAAACCTTGCCACACAAACCCAATACATAAGTGTTCTGTAAAAACTAAATGCTATTTTGGTGTTGTGTAAGACTGTAGGTTCCTCATCTGTAAATGAACAGTGTCTTCCTCATGAAGTACTTTAAGGGTCTCAGGTAAAAGCACAGTATAAGACTTAAGTATACACTCGTGACAAAGTAAACTTCCTTACATGTGAATTTGAAATTATTTTATCTGAACTGTGGGGTTCTTTCATGCATTTTATTTTTTCCAGCTGTGTCCCTTGCATGCAGCTGACTTTAAGATTACTAGATGAATATTGTTGTATGATGTCATATGTGAAAAAGATAAGCTCTCAGACTCAAAAGCCTTATTTTGCAATAAGGTATTAAGCATATACCCATGTGCATATTTTTTTTAATTAATGTTTGGTTCACAGCTTCAGCAAGAGTCAAAATCAGTTACGCAAGAAGATAAGAAGAAAGAAATTTCTAGTACTAAACCTGAGTCTGCTATTGAGTCAAGATCATTTAACAGAACAGAATCTTCTCCAGTAGAGTCTTGGAGTAATAAAGATCCAGTGCCTTCATCAGGTGAATTAAAAATTTCAAGTGTAATCTCAGGGCAACTTGCAAATCCAAGGCAAATTCTCAATCACTTGACAATTTTGTCGTTACCCTTGCTTTAAAGTGGAGCAGACTGTCATATATTCTTGAAAATATATGGTAGACACTGTCATTTAATATATACTTCAGAGCCTCAGGGAGGTGATAATTTTCTCACTGTGGACGCTGTCACAGTATGAGAATTCTTATAAATTTGTTCTTTCTCAGTAATGTTTTCTTTCATTCCATATGGTGTGGACCATATCCCATATTGTTAGCAATGAGATGGTATCATCAAGTACTTCTGTTAAATATCTGCTTTAAGTTATCCTTCTGTTGTCAGAATACCAGAAGTGTAATTTAAAGGATTACTGCTGGATTTTTGTGAAAACAGCTGATTTGAATTATTGCTCATTTCTCTGTATTGGTTCTTTATCTTCAGATATTGGTAAAAGAGGAATGCATAATTGACAAATGAAGCACTGGATTTTATTTTGTTAGGTTTTTTGCAGTGATGTTCTTTGTGCATCTTAAGTGGTTGAGATAATCGACTAGATCATGCAACAGCATATTTAACCTACAAATACTTTGATAGGCCCATTGCTAAGAGCAATAGTGGAATTACCTATTAAAGGAGAATTAAAATTGTTTTAAAATATTGTTATATTTTGTAGGGGCGATTTCTGAGTTCTACTCATTGCTTAAGCTAGCTTGCTTCTTTTTACTGTGTTCTTTACCAGAACTTTTTTTTTTCTGGAAAGCAAGAAGAACGTATTTGGATGGGATTTTTAATTTTTTTTCCATTATTTTCACTATAATATACATTCACATCTTTCTTTGCTTTGCACCTGTATTTTTTCTGATTTAGTTTGTGGAATGCTTTGATCTGTTTTTACATTTGCTTCAGGCCAGACTGTCTTTAATGGTTTTATGTATATAGATATCTTCTGTCTTTGCTTTCATGGGTGGAATTAGTTCATGTCTCTAATGCAGCCAAAAATGTCCATGCCCGAAATTAATCTGTGTTGGCAGAGATGTTTATTTTCCCTAGTCCAAACATGGCAAAGCTCTCAGGAGAACGTAGCACCCTTTATTAAACGAACTGATGTAGCAGGAAAAGAAGCAGACTAGTAGTAGGAGGCACAGTCCTAAAAAAACTGCCTTTATATTCCCTTAGATCCTCTGGAATTACAGTATCGTTAAATATGTCAGTCTTTGTGCCTTGTCATTCAGGATGTGTGTGAGGGCTCAGCATTTTAGTAAACTTAGTTCACTGTTTTTTGGAAGTCATGAAGTGAAACTAGGTAAGCGTGTTTGTCTTCATTTGGAATTTTTACCATCTGGCAGCAGCTTCAGGGAAGATACTGATTCAGCTGGTTTTGGGAGACGGCTATGCTCCTGGGAGCAGTGGGGAAAGAAAGACTGAAGATTTCTTCCACATCCCAAACTTTCTCTTCCTTTCCATGTGTAAGGCAAAGCATTACTATTTCTTCTCTCACCCTGCTGTGTTCAGGAAGTAATATTAAAGTATAGAGAGTAGGAGGAAGACCTGCTCTCCATTTCCTGCTGTACGCTAATAATTACAACACGCCTTCATCGTCCTGTATCACTTACAGCGTTTTAACTAGAACATACTTATTTTGATCATTGTTTGACATATTTTGAGAATTACTGTATTACCAATCAGCTTTTTTTTCTACAGCTCATATATATGTATTTTTAATTGAACTTCTTTCATATCTCTAACAGGAACAGTGAAGACACCAAAATTTCAGCCTGATCCAAAACTTATGGACCATGGTCAGTCCAGCCCAGAAGATGTGGATATGTACAGTACTAGAAGCTAAGACAAATCTGCTTACAAATCTTCGCAAAGTATTAAAAATAAGGGGGAGGGAAGAAGGGAAGGAATAATCCTTACAATACATACTCTGTGAGGTATACTTCAATCAGGTATTTTCTTATATCCCAATCTGTATTATTGACTTACATGACTCTGTTTAGTGAATATTTTGTTTCTCACTACTTATAAGCAGTGAAAATTCAGTCATTGTCAGTGTCACAAGTGAGACACTGAGAAAATGAGATTGTCAGCGTCCTCTCACAATGACGTTTCTCTGTGCCAAGCTTGTTAATAAATGTCACTTCACAAAGGGTATTTGAAAATGTAAGCATACCTTTATACCTCGGCTCAGATGTTCATTGACCTAAAAGAAGAATGTGATGGATGGGGTTTGCAGAGGCTGCTTTCTCTTTTTTCTCTCAGCTCTGGAATGTAGTGCAACTTCTTAGTGGTCTGAGTACCCTTGAAAAGTTGGTTGTTACATCCTGCGAGTAGGGTTATCTTTAATGCTTGTATAAACAAGTAATTTTTTTTTCATTGCCAAGTCATTTGTTGTTGTTTGTGACTTTCACAAAGATGAATGGAAACAAATTCTTGTCCAGCATGCTTGTTGCGTATTTAAATGTCACTTAAGCTGGGAAAAGACCACACAACTAATCTCTAAAACATCCTTTAGAGAGTATGCATTAGTTTTCACCTACTTCTAATACTTTGAAGAACTGTATGCAAATTGCTTAATCCATAAAACTGTTTGAATTTCTATAGAATGCATTAGCAATGTTTAGGAAGTTGCAAACCTGTAGTTTTGAGGTTTAAAGTGCTGACAAATATTAAAAATGCAGAAGTAATAGGCAGCCAGTGTTTTCTTCTGAGAAGTTTGGATGCAATACCCATTGATCTTGGTAGGATTTCTGTGAAATTCTGTCTCTTTCCATAAGAATGAAATTAGAAATGGATTAAGTTTCCTAGGATGAAAATTTCAGACGCTGCTTTTATCATTGTGTATATCACGCTACTTATGTTCATCCTCCATTTCTCTTCAAAACACTCTTAAAAGGGTAGGAATAGATCTGGTGGTCTTCCTCGAACAAAGTGTAACTCATTATCAGTACACAAAGATAATCAGCCCGCTGCCTAGAGGTAATCTGTATCTACTGTGGCACTTCCCCAATATACGAACTGCAAAAGGACACTGTGCTGGTAGTTTGTCCTTCGATCTGTTGAATTCTGTTATATTTCAATTAATGAAAATATGTCCTTTGTTATAAAGTTGAGGGGAGAAGCAAGAACAAACTAAACGAACAGATAGTTTGGTTGGAAGGCTTAAACTGAAAAGAAATGCTGCTTCATAGGAATGTATTCTCAGCACTGGGATACGAAGGGATATTTGTTCCTGTTCTCCATAAGAAGAGATTTCACAACCTGATTCCTTCTTTGAAGGCTGCTAATGGAAAGGCAAATGACTAGTGAAGTCCAGGTAAACGGTACTCCTAGTGTCACTGTGTGACTAGTAGAAGTTTTGAGGAGCTATTGCATGATGGAATGTGCAGAAGGCAGAAATGATGAATGAGCAAAAGAATAAGTAAGGCTTATGATGATTTAGAAACAGATAAGTACTGATATTTTGGAATCCAAATTTCAGGCAGAGTGTTGGACTTTGTTATACAGAGTCCAATGGAAGGTGAAGTTAGTAAATGTGAAGTTTAAAGAAGAAGAATTCTATTAGTTAAACTTGCTTAGGACAGCTGACTTAGAATTTAATGTGTTTTGTTTCTTTAATAATCTCTTAATGCCCAGGAAACTGTCAGTATTCAGGCAGCAATCGGAGGATATTAAATCAATCTTCACAGAGCCTTCACAGAGGACAAGACACATTTAGTGTTCCATCACAGAGAGAGGAGTAGAAAAATTAGATGGCTCGGCTTCATATACCATTTCCAGGGAAAGAGATGAAGACATAAGGCAGCAAGTGAACATGGTGAAGAAATGATCATTTTCAAGTGCAAGACTGAATGGCAGAAATTGTATTATCTATCTCCCTGTCTGGCTCTTTGATCAGATTCTGGATAAAAAACATAAAGGAAAAACCATCTGCTCTACTCCTAGATTCTATTTAAATTCTAACTTATGTCCTTTGAATGATACGCTGCCACAACAAGTCAGCAAGAAGGATAAGATGATGCAGGTTTGCATGGAATTTGTAGGGATTTACTGTGATGATGTTTTTTAGTACACAGTGGGAAACTATGCACAGGAATTAGTCTTCTGGGAGCAGGGAGGGAGGCTGCCTTGGCTAGCTGTTAAGGAACAACCAGGTCTGCCCTTTCCAGGCAAGAGTAGGCCTTACAAGACTGCCTTCTACCTGCAGTGCCAAAAGCTAGTCTGGTCCTTTCCGGACTTTAAGGGCATTATCACTCAAGTCTCGTGATACAAGTGAAAGTATCTGGTCTGCAAAAGGTACGTGGGACTCCTGGGTGGTTAGGCAGTCAAGAATTGAATGTTTCGTGCAAGCTGTTTGTATTACACCCCCTGATTTTACCAGAAGTTCGTGCTGTAAATGAACATGATACACAAAGCTGTCCCTAGGCTGTATTTTAGTCTCAGATTACTCCTTAGGGCAAAATTGTAATAGAAGTATGCCTCAGAGTTAAATTGTCATTCAGAAGTCTTGGATATATTTTCTGGGACATAACTTTAAAATTATTGCTCCTTTGATGAATGAACGGTATGGTAACTCCGTGCTGTGTCACTTCTTCTCAGTGGACGAGAGGAGTGAGCCAGCACAGGTTTATTCCAGTACAGGGGTTGTCTACTTCTGTCACTTTTTAGTTTAGTTTTTTGGTCAGTTGAGATTTCTTTGTCTCGCTCTTCTCTACAAGAGAGGGTAATTTTTTTATTGTTTGTGTTTTATCAACAGTTTTTGTTTAGTATCCTGACAGAATTGAAAAGCTGGGACTAAAATTAGAGGCTTGGGTTTCGGCACTGGAACAAATACAGCTGTAAGAGAACTGTTTCCCTATCTGCAGCCAAAGAAAATGGGACAGAAAAAGTATGAAGAGTTTTTTATCCTGTCTGGGTGTGCTCTCTGCTTTCAGAAAGACCATGAACAATATCTCCGTTGGAGTTTCTCTGTCCTTGGAGAATAGATTCAGTAGTAGTGGGAAGGAATTTTTTAGTAAAACCTGGAATATGATATAGTATAGAAGTTCTTTGATAATATACACTTCTGTTAGCATCAGTCATCTTGTCCACCCATGTGAGGCATATGATGAGAGAAATTTCTAGAGGTACCAAAAAAGGTGCAGGTTATTACAGAGAAGTTTGGAATGTATTTGCTGAAACGAAGACAGCCCAAATCAGATAACTGATCTGCTCTTGTACAAATATCAGAATGGTGGCTGTAAATCCTTATTACTCAGCTGCCATTTTGTGAAGTGTTTCTTTGTCAAATCTGAAAAGGTGCCCACCGTCTTCAGTTCAGGCATCTGAAGCTCCGCGTTTTATATGATACTCTACAGATGGCTTGTTCCAGATAACTACAAGGAACTTCAGCCACATCTCTGTATTAATAATTTATAGTAAAGGTGCTATGCAGTAGCTTTAAAAAAAGCAAATCAAATCTACATTATGCCATGCTTGTGAGTCCTCATTTTAGATACATGTGCCTGACCTGGTCTCTTTTAGGTTTCAGACCCAGTATGCAAACCTGTTAAGCAATGAAAAATTAACATAAGTACACAGGAAAAGTTGCATTGCAGGACATGGTTTTATTAATTTATAGTGAAACACTTTGAAATGCTTCTCAAATGTAACATTAAGAGTCACTTAAACTTGAAGCTTGACCTGAAAGTTCAATATAGTTTCTTTCCTAATGCAGTAACATAATAAAAGTAAGAATGTATACTGTAATTTTTATATAATATAAGTTATATATTTTTGAAAAATCAATGTCTTAAAGCACTGGGTCACATGATGATTTTTATAATATAGAAATATTTTTAATTTAATGCATTTTTTATTTATGATTGATTGTATTTGTTATATAGAGATTTGGAACTTGTTGATATTAATTTTTTATTTACGTAAGACTGATTGTAATACTTTATTTTGTCATACCGTTGTGAAGCACTAGAAAATAAAGGGTGATAAGATACTTTTTAAAAATTAAGTTTAACTTCTGTATGTTTTCTCATCTGTAGGGCAAATTGTCAATTCCTTGTCTCTAAAGTACATTTTAAAAGTTAATTGGTAAACATGACTAAGTTGCACCTGTTTCACTAATGTTGGGGGGAAAAAACTTCACTCCTGGAGTACTGAAACATACATTCCTGGAAAAAATCACTGAAGTAATATGCAGGGTATATTAATCCTCAGTATTCAGTTGTTTATCTCTTAAATTTTGAGAAGTGCTTCCATTTTCTTTTCTTGGTAATTTCTTCTAAAGAATGCCATAGCTCAGAACTTGGAAAAAAGAAGGCTTTTATCCGTACTGGAGGAATGACATCTATTGTTAAAAGAATAAGGCAGATAGCAAACATATTTACCTCAGTGTGGCTCCATGATAATCTTCCAGGTAAAGTAATTTGCGAATACAAGAGTAATAAATAATGTAATACATGGTGTAACCTCCAGTGTACCTACTTAAAAGAAGAAAAAGTGTGTGAATAAGTGATGTGGCTATTTTAATGGCAGATTATCCTTATGCTTCTTGAATAACTTAGGAAATATTGTAAAGATTTTTTTAATGCATCAGTATAGCTATCTTGTAGTGAAAGTTTGGAGTATTTCTGAATAAATGTTAAAATACAGAAAATATATTTTAAATCTAAAAAGAAAGTGGGGTCCTACAAAGCCTATAGTTTTTTAAAAGAAGCATTAGCATGCACTAGGTTGTGTGTAGTTTATATTTTAAATTCTATGAAGCAAAGCTCAGGTATGTGCTGATGGTAAGCTACAGTCAAGAAAGACTGTAATCAAAACCATTCTGGAAGTTTTCATAGTATTTGTATTACCACAGTATTTATGCGCTGCTCTTGTAGACCAGAGCAGGTGTACAAACCAAACTGAAATGCTAAGGAGAAGGAAATCTAAGAGTTTGAAAATCTTGTTGTTACAGTAATTTTTTTGTTTGAATAAACTTCTTTACGTTTTCAGGTCTAATGGCCAGCTCTGTTTTGTGTTGCAAAAAATGAGTATTATCGGTACATACTAACAAGTTGTAGAAGGAGAAGAGAAAGGAGAAGGCAAGTAGAAGTTTCATCACTGACTCAAAAGTGTTGAAAGGGACGTGCATTTGGGAGTTCCAAGTTTACTGCGGGGCAGCGTCAGAACACCATTATTCAAGGTGCAGTTGGTTCTTTGCCCTTTCATTTATGGGCTGTAGGAGGTTGCTTTTACTGAAACAGCTGACAGAAATTCCACGTGTTTGCCTTGCTGTGATCAGATAATAGGTCTAAACTGAGGCTATCACGGTTTCAAATGTTGGTAACTTTTTTGTGCTTGATTTGTAGCAGTCCTAATATCAGTATTTGAGGAATACGTAGCTTGCTTTCTGTTTGCACCTCCCTCGGAACCTCTGCAATACAATGGTAGTAGAAAGAGTATTCTCCAAAGCTGTCTCAAAGCAGATCTGAAATTAAGATTAAAGCTAACGAGCAGTTGACCAGCTTCCACCATTAATTTTGGTCAGTAACTTTGCTTTAGTTATAACTCTCTATTTGAGGAAATAGAATTAGTCTAGGTGTAGTCTGCCTAGATTGTAGTTGTAGAGTGCATAACTTTCCACTTGATTTTGCTGTGTTCCAGAAAGTAAGACAATATGAGAAGGAAATGGGTATGCTCTGAAATCCACAGCTAACAGCTGTTTTGGTCTATTGGCATTGGTTTAATTTGTTGTTACCCAAGTAGGTGCTAAAAAGAGAAAAACCTACTGATGGCCTCTGCAGTCCTTCCTTGAGGCCTAATCCAAACCTGTTGCATTCAGTAAAATACTGGCATGTAAGAGAAAGTCAGTAGTTTGGGTTTTGTAATCTGTTTTATTTGAACAACTCACCCAAGTGAAAACTGCAAATTACATTTCTGCATCTTTATCTAAATCAAACTTAAAAGCCCTAGGTAAAGGTGGTGTGTGTATCACACAACCTGAAGTACCGGCATTCAGCAGCTGTGAGCTGGAACCAGAAGAGAAATCCCTGTCAGCTAGAAGAACAAAGCATGTGCATGAACTGGACTTCACACTTTGGCATTACATCTGAAGAAGGATGAAGCAATTTTTTTTTTTTACTGAGGTATATGTTAATTTTTCTGTTCTTGAGGCTGTGATTCTAGGATCTCTTGTAAAGCAGTTTTCTGGCAGGGCTAAGAATTGGTCTTATCCTCTGCTGTAAAATTAAGTGCTGTTGGGATTTCAGCCAAAGTAGTATTCTTTCAAGAATTTGCTAGGCATTGGTTTTTACAGGTCTTTTACTTTTCAAAGGATAAATAAGGTTAACGTTTACTTCTTGCTGTTAATGTAACTGCGTTTGGCATGTTTTCATAAGCAGCTAGCTCTTGTCAAATGAAGAAATCCATGTTAGGATTTTATCAGTTACAGAGAAATTTCAAGTGCACCATCTGAAAAACAATGCTTGTGCTAACCTGAACTTCAACACAGTTAATCTTTCACAAACTTTGGGTGTATCCCCATTTCTTCCTCTATAGTTCTTCAGGATGGCGAATCATTCGCATAGAGGCCATCACATATTCAGGATCTTGTTGTGCAGGGAATGCTGAGAATTTTTTGAAGACTTTTTAAATAATAAAAAGGCAAGATGACAGTTTGGGGGTGTGCTAAGGTGTCAGTTTTTGTTGCCATTCATCCTCACCAGAGGGGTGTTTTCTACTTTTTTCTCAGAAAGGAAATACAATTGCAAAAGAGAAAAGTTAACCAACAAAACTTAATGGTAGATGCATACAACTACAGGATTCTTTCTTAGCTTCTGTCTCATCCCCGTTAGTTAGTTCAGGACCAGTGTGCCCTGCACACCTTTCCAAGGCTACATTCAGTCCCAAACCAAGGGATGGAGAAATCCTTTCCCTTTCTTTCATTTGTAACTTGGCTTAGACTGATGGTCAGAGTACACGTAGCAGCTGAGGCTACTTCCCCCACCCAGATAGAATCTTCTGAGTGTGTATGCCTCATGTGTTTAAAGGCTTCCTGCTCATCAGAATATATTTATGACTGTTAAAACACTTTAGATGTTCACTTCACAGTGTGAACCAAACTTCAGGTCTTGATGTCTGGTAACTTGAGTTACCAAACTCTTGATGTCTAGCTTATTCATAGCTTTATAGAAATTGCTCAGGAAATAAATAATAGAAAATATTTTAATAATGAAAGAGGTGAAATAATTGAGATTTGGTGTTCAGCACCTTGTTCAGATGTCCATTTCTCCCTCCTACTCTCTTTTCCCTTAGTCCCACAGTTTCTGAAGTCATTGGCATGGAGGAATAGCCTTGTGTCAACACTTAGAAAAATAACTGTTGTGTAAGGAGTAGAGAGGTAGCAGGAGTTTCCTTTATGGGAGTTAGGTAAAGGGAGAAATACTGTGATGCCAGTCATCCACAGGTAAACTTGCATAGATGCTTTTATATTGGAAAAACAATTCAGCAATGTGAGTCTGTAAAATTGAGTCCTATGTGGGGGGTGTTGAGGGCAGATCAGCTCTGAAATTGAATAAGGAAACATTTTAGGGGGAAAAGCCCTAACAAATACATCCTTTCCAGCCCAGAAGAGATGAAGAACAGCAAAGAAATCTGCTGTCATGCCACTTGCTGTTTTGTGTTTCCTATCAATTGATCTAAGACTGTAACATTAGTGTGCACGTTCCCATCAGGTGGATTTTCCTGATATTTGGTACTACTTTAGAGCTATTACAGATGAATACAGGATATAGAGTAAGTGGAGAAACAAATGTGTCTCTAGCTGTATTTGTTAAACTCCTCCTTCCCTGGAAGAGTTTTGCACTCTAGGTATAGAATTATTTCATTTCTAAAATGAAGTAGTTATTGTACATGTTCACTAGTATTTATTTTTCACAATTTTGTGTATTCACAATTTTTCTCCTCTTTTTTTTTCTTCATTGATGAAAACAATATTAAGAAATACTTCAAAAGGGTTAACTTTGATTAATTGAGGCAATCAGTGGGCTCTTGATATGATCCTCTGCCACCAGTGGTGTGCATTTGGAATCTTTCCTGTGCAATAAGGTTTCTAGTATGAACTAGTTAATAAATAACTTAATTAGCTATCACTACTGTATATTGTAATTGATAACGCTTGCTAAGATGAGTTTGAGTAAAGCAGGTTTTAAGTCAATCGTTCTTGACTGAACCAAGACCGAAATATCAGCTCAGCACAATTTGGTGAGTTTAAATTACAAAACCCTTTACTGTGGACTTAGATGGCTGTGAGTAGTAAGTACATCAGTGGAAAGAACTTCCGAGGAGAGGGATAGGAGAATCCCTTTATAATTTCATCTTAAGTCCCAGGGAAACAGAATAGCCAGTAAGTATTGATGCAGAAAACAGCTGTTACTACAAAGCAGGACATTTTCTCTGCTATTATATAAATTTACTCACAAATGCTCTATTCACAGTCTGCATACTACGACAACATAGGTGGTGATTTAGAACTCATGCATAGGCATCATGTATAAATAGCAGCATTGTCAACTAAAAACCAAAAGAGTGTAGAAGCATGCATAACTACGTTGAAGTATACAGTTCAGGTCTAACACCAAATATTTGTGTCACTAGATTGTGTTTATGTATCTTGACCTACAGTTTGTATTACGCAAGCTGTATGTGGAGCCATAGAAACCAAAGTTCAAAAATGTGGCGTAGGTCAGCAAAACAGTCTTTATCCTGCCAGCAGAGTACAATTTCCTGTGTTACATGTTCTGGTGTTTTTCTCCTCTTTTTTTTTCCCACTCAAAAGTCTCAAATTAGTAGAGCTTTCATTACCTTTTTAGAAGATTGTTGCACGTTATAGGCCAGAAAATCATGGGTTTCAGAGGTGAGAAAAGTTTTAATTACTGTGAACATCAGGAGATTTCCTTTTTTTAATCTAGCTATCTTAATTCATTCCAGTATTTACACATTACAAACAGTGTTTTATGAGTTGAGATAAAAGTTTTTCTCTTTGAGAGTTTGCCATGACACAGCTTTCTAATATAGATAGAGGAAGGCTGCATTGAAGAGTAGTCTGAGAGAGTTTAGGATGACATTTAAATCATATGCTTATGTTTTGATAGTTCTCTGCACTTTATTTGCTTATTTTTCCCTGATACAGTTATTTGCACTTGGATTCTTGGTGCTCCTGGAAGAAAAAAAAAAAAAAGAACTTGAGAAGATCAAAAGCATTGCAGAGCACAGAAAGGACAATCCAGGAGGAAAGGTGGGAAACAACAGTGTGAGGGACTCATGGAGGAAATGGATACCAGCTTTTACTGGGGTAGGTAAAAAGGGAAATAAATTGGCAGTACAAAAAGAAGCCTTGGATTGCTATGTGGGAGCTGTGAGCGCATCTTGTGTTCCGAACTGACGTTGTGGGTTGTTTTAACAGTATAAATGACAAAAACAATACTTCAGCGGTAGCTGGGATAGATGCTTGCTTTCGTGATGGTGAACAGGGAAGATTCTAGTAAGCCTTTAAAAAGTGATCTAGGGAAGACAATATCATGGGAAAAGATGTCACATTCCTGTCTACGATGTCTTCCTCCCTGTTGATCTGTGATGAGAAACAGAATTTTAAGACACTCCTGAGGTGTTGCTGGGCAAATCTGAGAACAGCTGGTGGTGCAAACGTCAAAGCTAGGCTTGGAAGAAAATGCTGCCAGCAGAGAATCAGAAACTTCCAGGTAGAAGGATAAACCTCTGGGATGTCACTTGAGTTATTGACTTTCTCATTCTCATTCCTTCCCTACTTGCCTTGAGGAATTTTTTATTTAAAAAAAATATATCTGAAAGAGAACTAGAAATCTCATTTGTGCTGTGTTTAGGTATCACAAAGGAAACAGCACTGAGTTGGGTCACTAGCAAAATCCTAATAAGAATTATCATTAAGTTGCAAGTAGTAGTCTTGGTGTAGTCAACACTATGATTTGACATATTTATTTTTCCTAGATGTGAACAAATGTTCTGGCTTGGTGTTAGAATATACTGAAGTCCTTGTCCTCCTTGATAAAAGCCTCCACTTAGCGTTAACTTACAAATTATCTTCTCCAAAAGATAATAAGGTATATTCATTAAAGTAGGTATTTAGATCTTTTGCCTTTAAATTATTTTTTAATCCAGGGGGAAAAAGCATGCTATGAAGTAAATTTTTGTTTCAGTTCCAGCTGTAATGAATTGAGCTGTTGTGATTGGGACCAGAATCTGGTGCAATTATTTTTGGGGAGCAGGCATCTTTTTCCCTTTATATATGCAGATAAAAATATCTAAATAAAGCTGCAGTTTGGACTGAACTAAATCTCACTGTAATTCCACATTTGCCAACAGAAAACAGATTCAGAGAAATTGGGACAGTGTAAGAATTCATGTCTAGTTGGTACAGAAATTTTAGTTTTAATTTCCTTTTAGAATCTGATTTGAAAATGCATAATTACATATGGCAATAATGAGGAAGCATATGTATGATTTCATGCCAAACTGTGGGAGTTTTGGTAAAATCATGAGATTGGAAGTTAGGAAATAATGAAAAATTCAAAAAGATTGCAACCATCTTTTATAATCAAACAGATCGGGGAGTTGAAGGAAGAGTTGTCAGTAACATATTGCATGCTGCAGCTGTGCCTAGCAATCACAGCAGCAATAGTTGCAGCGAGACTTCATTTGTTCTAGGAGCAGAAACGTCTTAGGACAAGCCTGACAATAACCTTTTAATCATCATTTTTATATTCTTGATCCATGCCTTTGAAATGTCTTTAAAAACAATGTATATTCAAGGAACTTTGTCCTCAAATACATTCAAAATTTATCTTTAAAAGGTAACATAACCCTAACGGGATAACAGAAAAATGCTTGTGACAGATACCTTAGTATGCTGAAACTTACGTTGTTAAAGCAATACTTTGCGTATGTATTCAAAAATTCAGAAATAGCAAGATTAATGAGACATTTTTATGGAACTACCCAGTTGTCATGAAAGAAAATATGCTGGAGAAGTTATTAGGAAGTTGTATTTGTTATAAGTTAATTAGTAATTCTTTATAGAGAATGATGCTGTAAGACAAGCACAAAATCCATGATCCTTGACGTGCTACGGTAAATAACAGCAGAAAGGAGAGCGCATTCTGCTGCTAGCAAAATCTGGAAGAAATGGGCTTTCACCACAACCGGCTTCAGGATGTCCATTCCTTTTTTCACTCTGTTCATGGCCAGCGATTCACTGAGTGAACAAGCAGCTTTAGAATGGAAGACATGGTTGCATTTTTGCTTTATAGCTTGTCAGAATAGGGATGTTTCTATCAAATGCCTGGTTTACCTATGGTAGTGCTGCTGTGGTATTATAGTCCCAAGGGTATTGCTTCTGAGGAAATTCTTATGGTTTAGGTAGAGTTTATTTTTAAATAATGGGAAAACAATGAAAATGTTAAGACCTTTGTGTGACAACCGCTTACCTGTGTTTGCTGTTATGGAGTGTTTCATGGTTCTTGAGTTCTGTACTGCCAAGAGTATGGTGATGTTTCACAGAGACATAGGTATGCAAGACAAAAATGCTTTCACCTGTTATTCTGTACTTCTATACATTAAAAAGATTGCAAACCTATGAATTACAACTGAAATGCTAGGTATTCTGGTGGTTTTGAACCATTTTGAGTCAATCTGTCAATATCAAAAGGATGCATTTTAAATGAGTAAGATGGGTTCTTTTTCAGTAGGAAGAAATATTTAGTATATGGATTTAAAAAAATTGTACATTCTTTTTATAGAAAGTATTTTTAGAAAATTTTTTTGTAGATGAACAGGAAGAAAATGATCAGTAGTTAAGAGTATGACAGCCAGAATGCATTGATAAAAAGCTTATTTTAAATGAGAAGTTAAGTTATATGGAATTGTCTCTGATTCTGTTAAGAGTATACGGTATTGGTCAGGAATTTTTTTTATGGGAGGATTTCCTACAGTTTTGATTTGATTTTATTTATTTTATTACTATCATTGTTTCTTTACCTGGTAGCTACCAGTTACTGGTAATTAGGTATCACTAACCTGATGGTGATGTAAACCAGCTGCAGTTACTGCTTTTCTAATAGGGTTTTGATTTGTGATTTGAGGATTTTCTTAATGCTACTTTAGCCTTTAAATTGCCAAAAAAGCCACCACTTTAAGGATAACTTTGCATTTATATAGACTACAGTACTATGAAGGGTTCAGCAGTGTGTTCCTTAATGACATGGAATATTACAGCATTAATATCAAAGGGCACGTGCTGCCTCTCTCTCCAACAGAATCACAGCTAGGTATTTTCTACTCCCTTAGTATTTTTTGTAACATTGCTAAAAGAATGGCAGTTCTGCTCCTGATCATATGGGTAACTAAAAAACATTAGTGCTGCTTATCTCTTAGATAATATGATGCCAAATGCTACTAGGGATTTTTCATTGTTCTGTACTTCATAGTCATAACACATGATCTATATTTAGGTTGCCTTGGAAAATGCTTCAATGCTGATGTGCTCTTGAGAGAAAGGAGTACAATATATGTAAATAGATTTGTATGAATGCAAGCCTTGATCACTGTGTAATCATTTAGATTTATCTCTGATTAACAGTAAAGGTTGGATTAGATTGTCTTGGACGGTGGGGACGAAGGAGTCTTCCATCTTTTTTTGAAATAAAGACTGCTCGTAGCATAGATTCTCTAGCTAATAATGCATTAGTCACAAGCTTGCTCATCTACCTGTTCATGGTGCAAAAGCCCTCTTAAAATAGCAATGCAGAGCAAGATGCTCTGATGCTACTTTCTTCCTGTCAGTTGCCAGGTAGGCTCAGAAGGATCTGCCCAGAGATCTCTTCCATTCCTGGTTTTCTGGCTTAATTCTAAATGCTTATCTTCTCATTATGAAAAGCTTATGCAAAATTACACTCACCTCTGTTGCGGTTTAACCCCAGCCAGCAACTAAGCCCCACACAGCCGCTCGCTCACTCCCCCCCGGTGGGATGGGGGAGAGAATCAGAAAAGTGAGAAAAACTCGTGGGTTGAGAAAAAGACAGTTTAGCAGGCAAAGCAAAAGCCACGCATGCAAGCAAGGGAAAACAAGGAATTCACTCACTCCTTCCCACGGGCAGGCAGGTGTTCAGCCATCTCCAGGAAAGCAGGGCTCCATCACGCGTAACGGTGACTTGGGCAGACAAACGCCATCACTCCGAATGTCCCCCCCTTCCTCCTCCTTCCCCCAGCTCTGTGTGCTGAGCATGACACCATATGGTGTGGGACACCCCGTGGGTCAGTTGGGGTCACTGTCCCAGCCGTGTCCCCTCCCAACCCCTTGTGCCCCCCCAGCCGCTCGCTGGTGGGGTGGGGTGAGGGGCAGAAAAGGCCTTGGCTCTGTGTAAGCCCTGCTCAGCAGGAACGGAAACACCCCCGTGTTATCAACACTGTTTCCAGCACAAATCCAAAACATAGCCCCGTCCTAGCTACTGTGAAGAAAATTAACTCTACCCCAGCCAACACCAGCACAGCTGTATTAGCTGTTTTGGAGGTTTTTGAGTATCATAAAGGTGCCTGGCCTTGCAATATACAGTCCTGGTTTTAATCTTCTCTTTCAACATCTCCAGTGGCGTCTTGTAATTGCTTGTTTGGGTATACATGATAGGTCAAGATTTCAGGTACATCTCTGTAAATCACAGATTTCAGTGCCTTTTTACCAGAACCTCTGCATGCATATATATATATATAAAAATTTTCTTTTTTTGGTATTACTTATTTTTAAATTAAAATAATGTTGCTAAAAATTAATATTTTTATTTGCAGATGTGATTATTTCAGAGTGGACTGAAAGGAGAATTGGTACACGTGTCCCATATGTAACCACCTTTGGAACACTCTAGATTTGGTTTTAGTAACTATTATTCCTGCAGTAGCACTGGTTATCATAGTTGTTGTAACATTTTATTGTGTCTACCACTGTAAAAGTGAAAAAGCTGGGTAAGTTACTCTGGATGCAGTTAAAAGGGTTTTTATAATCAAAATGGAAGTAAAGCAAAAGTAGTCTGGCATTCTGATTAATTTTTAACCTCTGGATATTTAAATCAACAAGCCTGCCATATAGCATCCTCTGCCAAAATACTGTTTACACAGTTTAAAACTAAATCAAAGCATCTTACCAGAGCACTTAAGAGTTATTCAGCATTTTATCGCTGCGTGCAGAACTTTACTCTAAGTCATTGCTTCTCTTCTTTAGGCTCACCAGGCAAGCTTTAAAGATTGATAAGTACATTTACTACTTTAACTCAAGACTACCAAATCTGTGTTGCTGATTTATTTGCTATTAAGGGTTGGCTTTCTTTCCACAAGTTAAAAAAAAAAAAAGGAATAAGACCAATAAACATTGACAAGAGTCGTGGCGATTAAACATGATTTCTCCCGTTCTGTGGTCCTAGGCATTGGCAATTGGAGCTGCTTTTTGCTTTCAACACTTTATCTTTTTTTTTTTTTCCAACTGATACCTGTCCCAAGTACATAGACAATATGTTTTTTCTTCTTTCATTGAGCCCTGCTAGTGTGTATCACTGGTACTTCCTCTGTCATAGAAAAATTTTAATAATACCTAGCTCTCGCGTAGTCATTGCCACAGTACATCTAAACCTATGATATGACTGTTGAATCAATCTGCAGTGCAAAAAGATTTGTGAAGACACTCAAAACTATTGCTCATGCTCTAAATCACATTGTTCCCCCAACCAGGAATCAGACAAATCCTCCATACCATGAAGCACGACATGTAAATGCAGGGCTAATGCATTTATGGCTGCAATGGCTGGTAACTTGGGGCATGTTGATCAGCAGTCGCCAAGGGTAAGAGATGTTGGCGTGTGGGGCATATCACATGTTCCTAATTCTAGTGGAAGTCAGACGTGATTTTGTGATTCAACAGAATGGTATATGAATAGCAAAAAAAAGGTCATCTGGTAAAATTAAAGGTAATCTGAGTTTAAAATCTTCCTTCTATTTACCTGGTATTTGATTTCGAAGATGATCTAAATGCATGTGAGAAGGTGAAACTCTTCATCAAGGATGAAGTGAATCTAAAACAAAGAATTAGGGATTATCTTAAAAGGATGTTCAAATAAATATTTCCTTTTAGGGCAGTTAGAAGACCAGCATTAAAAAGAGAATTTGGATGTGAGCTCAAGCCACATGCTGCAACAACCTTTTTTCCCTTGTTATCATCATTGTGCTGTTCCAGCTGCTGGCTGAGATAGTTTCAGCCTGATCAGCTCATGAACTAGGCTGCAGAATGCTATTACTGGTACTAGTGCCCGTGCAAGGAAAGGGGCAGGCGTACCTAGCCAGAGGGGAAGAGTTTGGTGTACTGTCCAGACTTCAACCAGTTAGGCTGCTGAGGAGCCATGCCTACATTTCATTTGACTGTTTGCTAGTTGTACTTCACCAGAGGAAGGATTGGCTATTTGTCTTCAAGGTTTTCTGCTTGTATGAGGGTTATCAGCAAGGTTCCATGAGGATTTGTGTAGTGTTGATGTAAGAACAGGTAAAAGGCAGTGCTAGTAAGGTGCCATATTTTGGTGACGATACTGTCGTACCTCAGAGTAGTCAAAAATAAGCCTTACTATGAAGAAATACAGAAGGAGCATATAATAATGATTAACTGGACAAGAAAATGACAGTTGAAAGTAACTGTTTTCTACATGCATTAGTCTGCATTTATAAAGCAGTTTTAAGTCTGTATAGGTGGCAATCGTCTCTAAATGAGAAATTAGAACTCGGGGCGTCTAGAGTAACGTTTTCTGAAAAAGCTTGTTTTGCTAGGGCTTGTAGGAAGAAACTGAAAACAATACAAGGAACATTTTAATACCACTGCATAAGTCTTAATTATGCCTACATTTTGACTACTGTATGTAATTTTGAGCCCCCATCTCAGCAAGCAATGTAGTAATCTAGAGTTTCAGGGTCATCAGTATTGATTTCTGTATGAGGAGAGGTTGTGTGAGAAATTATTATTCCCTGCTTTTAATTTAAGTACTAGGCAATGTCAAGTTTTTTTTTTTTTTAAAAAAAAAGTGCTTTTTGATAAAATGCATAATCCAGCAGTAAGTACTCATAGTGTAAATTAGTTTTTTAAAAATCGGGCATCTATTCAGGGAGGTGGAGGTGTTCAGATTGGATGTGTGCTTTCAGGTGGGTAACTGCCTGGTTGTTCCACTTACTGTGCTGGGGTTCCCGGCTCGGAGCAGCCTGGGAGTGCACAAACCGATTTCCCTTCAGATTAAACTAACCAGAATACGTGCTTCAATCTCTGATGAACATTCAGAGCCCAGGCCGAGCTAGACACAGGCCAGAAAGCAAACCCTTCTGAAGCACATAAAGTGTCAACGAGGGGTCCCACTTGTATTAGTCCACTTTCTTGGCTGCTGCAAATGCAGGCACAGGCTCCACTCCAGCTCAGTCAATTAATAACGTGGATGTATTGATAGTACTTCAAGTTATTTACACTGTTTGCATATTTTTTTGTTATGCTTCCATTACTGCTTGTTCTCAGTGTGTTAGGTGGCCTGACTCAGTCAGTCTCTTCCTATATTCTATTTGTACATGTGCAAAAGTAAATTTTGCAAGTACAAGATGTGTCAAGAGTACGGGTAGAGAGGCCTAGTAAAGATTTGATCTATTGTGTTTACTTCAGAGACAAGAAATCAGGCTTAGTTTTGTAACAAAGATATATGTGGTCACCAGCTGGTGCAGAGCAGTGTAATTGCACAAATCAGTTAAGACAGACCAGGTGGTACTAGCTGAGAATCTGACCCTTTGTGAATAAATGTCATAATAAACAGTTCTGCAGGCCCGGAGTCTAAGATTAAAACTTTATGAAAATTAGAAATGTTTGTTTCAAATACATTTTATTCAATTGGAAGTGGAATGAAAGTTCATGGAACAGGTTAAATTGTGGTAATGGGACCCTTCTTTCCTTTTCGTGTTGTGAGCGATGCTTTCCAGTGACATTTTTGGAGGCTGGGGGGTGTCGGTGTAGATGATCAGAAGGATCTGGCTGTACCAAATGTATTGTTTATCGTTGTCATCTCTCAGCTGCGTAATCTATGCATGATAGTACATTACTGCTTGTAGTACGTAGTGTAAGCACTGTTGGCAGAGTTCTAGCCGTATTTGTTTGAAATTCACTGCCTACAGCTGAGTTAGGTTTGGGGCTAGAATGTTCAACCATTTCCTGAGCAAATGCCCTAAATAAGATCTGAAATTAAACTACCTGCGTCACCCTTGTAACGGAATATTTCACTGGGACCTTTGCACCATTCCTGCGAGGTAGAGTAGACGGAGTCATTTACAGGATTACAAAGGCAACCAGACCCTGCCTTTTCGACTAGGCTAACCCTCAGCCATGCCAATTTTCTCCGTTGGGCAAGATTTTTTTTATAGTAGAGATCATCGCTTGAACTAGTGGGTGTCACAAGAAAAGATGGATAAATGCATTTCAAAACTAGAACGGGAAATATGAAATACAAAGAAATGTGAAAGGGAATATCTTGGGGGGGTTAGTTTCCTCATTTGATACTTTAAGTGGTTATTTTACATATATAAGGAGTGTATAGTGTCTGAGAAGGAGACATTTATAGGCTGTCTGAGAAAAGAAAGAAAATAATCTAGTCTGATATGTTATTATTACCTGTTAAATATATTTGTGAAGTAGTAAAATCTTGGAAATGCTGTGGGTGGAAAAATGAGGCATGAGCCTACCTTCACCAGGAGATGGTGCTGTTTAATTTTTAACTAATTCTGAATTTCGTACAATTGATGCTATAATTTCCAGGGTGTGAATTTGACCAAATCCTACCCACCTTGTTAGGGAAGAAAACCTACTGTAAAAGGAACTGCTTTGGGTAGGAGCTGCAGTACTTCTTACTTTCTCATGCTCCAGACCGCAAGTTGCAGCCCAGAGGCAGTCCGTGGGACGTTTCAGCCTGCCTCATCTCCTTGCCTGATGGGGTGGTCATGAAAACGTGAGCTTGTAAAAAGCCCATTGTTAATTGTCTGAGCTTTTGTTTTCATGCCAACAAGGCAGGGTCGTGCACGCATCGCTCTGCAGTCTGCAGAGCCCTCACCGAAGCTGTCTGAGAGAGGCAGGAGAGGAGGCCCAAGTCTGCATCTGAGAGCATCAGCTCTTGCAGATGAATGACCCGAACGCTGCCTCTCTCCTGAGGGTACCTTGTTTTGAAAGTTACTTCAGGTCATTATATTTTTAAACAAGGATACCCTTAGCAAATGAACATCACATATTAGTTTTTTGAACAATATAGAATATTTATTTTGTTTCTTCATGAAGTTTTCCTTCTTCCTCGAGCAATATGTCTGGCAAGACAGCAGCCAGTCTTTAAATGACAATAGTCAGTTGATCTTAATTGTTGATCATTATATTTAGTTTAATTTTTGACTCAGTTTTGCATAAATCAGAGGTAAACCCTCTGTTATTTATGGAGTGGCATCTTTCTGAAATGTTTAATCGTACAAGACTCAACAGAACTTCCAGGCCTTGATAAGACCCTTAATACCTGGTTTACTTAAATGTGCAGAGACTCACCTGGGTGGGTGTTTCTCTGTTATATTCTAGAGGTACGTTTTCTGCATTATCCAAATATGTAAAGATTTTTCTTCTACTGAGTCTTTTAAATAAATTGAATTTATACATTTGAAAAATGTGTCTATAACAAACAATATATTTTGTAACCGATAAATCGGTTTATACAATTTTTTTCCACCAGAGACAACCGCTAACAGACTGTACCTGGTGAGCTGCTTTTGTAATTTGTTGTCATTTCGCTCTGTGTAAGCACCTGATCCTCTACACGTAGGATGTCTGGGCTGGACAAATTCCAAGAGCTGTACTGCGAAGACAAGATTTTGATGATGTCTCAACCCCAAGTCAATTAGAGAATTACAGATGCTGCTGTTTTTCTGTTTTGTTTTGTTTTTTTTTCTCATTTTCGGTTTATACTCTGGTTTGGAGACTAAGAATTACTTTGTAGCTTTGTCAGTGGCATGGCAACTGATAAAGATCCAGTAAAGGGCTAAGATTTGACTGGATTATTCACATACATTTTGTGGCTTGAGTCTTTGATAGAAAGAGGTTATTTTTTCTGAATTTTTTCTTTATTCTCCTCTACCTTGCATAATTCTAACATCATTGCTGCAAGAATTCTAGGACTATTTTGTACATTATTACTAAATGTGAACTAGCACACAGGACTAAATTTATCAGCTTGCTCTCTAAGACTTAGTCTGTTTTCCTAATGTATCACCAAAAAGAAAAAGTCAGTGTATATTTCTCTTGTTTCTGAAGCTAAATCCTAAAATACTGATTTATCCAAAGGCTGGTATGGTTTTCTTCTAATAATTACAAATTTATTAATTTTCATTACTTTTTAGAAACGCAGTTTCCTTAGTTGTGCTTTCCCACTTGAATCCTCCTCACTAACACCAGCCAACTGCTGCAGCTTCTACCTGCAACTTTTGCAGAGAATTTGTTTGCCATGAGGCAACTGAATGATAGCAGAATATTTTCCTCATAAGTAGCAGGGTTCTACTGCAGAAACAGACTGGAGCTTTCTGAGAGTTCAGTCCATCAAGGAGGTCTGATTTTTTAACATAAGCATTGAAAATGTTGAAGGTATACCTATCATTAATTTAAAACATTTTTCAAAATAATCATAGGAATATAGACAATTAGATGATATGGCACTGTTCAGGGTAACAGTGGGGGAAAAAAAAAAGCTCAAAGAATAAGTTGCTTCTTCAAACTCACTTTTACCTGTGTATGCAGGGAGAGGATTTGACAGTAAAATGAACTTCAAAGACAGAACATTTAGATGTCTTAATGTTATTGCCTCAATGTCACGCATGCAGTAGTGAGCTTTATGATTTTTATATTTCAGTTTAATACTTCATGTAATTTGTACTATATTGTTACGCATATTTTTAATAACCTCTTTTCTCTCTTTTGCGTAGTCCCATGCATCCTTGGCCGTTAAAGAGACCAGATCCAGCAACAGAGCATTCTTCTAACCAGTGACCTCAATATGAGAAATTTGGCTACCCAAGCAATAATTTGTCTTATGCAGGTTATGCAGAGGGGAGACAGTATCGGGTATGTATTAATAACATACCTATGCATATATACTATATAATCGTCTCTCTTGGTACTGAGTACAAATTATCATAATTCAAATTGGTAGTATTTATGTCACTAAGTAAAGAAGTGAGCTAATAAAAAGCCTAAAATCACCTTTTACTATACGGATGTTTTCTTCAGGAATATTACATACCTGCTAAATCCATTCTAGACTGGATAAATTTTGCAATGTTTCAATCATTTTCTGAGTCCTTTACGCTTAGCTATTACAACCCACATGAACAGGGTTTTCACCAAATTGAGGGATGGCTGCCCAAGACAGGCCCTTAAGAACAGACACTGCAGTCAGTATAGAGAGATCCCTGCAGCTCTGGCAGAGGAATTACTGCAATTCTATGTTGTAACTTGCTGTACAGTGAAGGGAATTTATCTGGCTGACATGAAAAAATAAATGCCTAAAAGCTCTGTGCCCATCTCCCCAATACTGCTTTTTCGTGCCAGCATGTAGTGCCATTTCACTGGAATACTGTGAAAGATCAAGCTATTAGTTTCCAGCCATGCTGAAGACTTCTGTAAGGGTAATATAAGAGAGTGCTAACTCTTACGTAACAACTCTCTTGTTACATCTACTGACAATGTAAACTTTTTAAAATTATAATAGTTTCCCAAACTCTCTCCTGAATAATGATACAACCAAATTTCCACTGAAATGTGAAAAATATGACTGTTTCGGAGGTAAGTACTAATGGAACTATTACGAAGCACCTTTCCTTTGAGACTCTGAGGTTCCTGTTCCTCTCCCTCCACCACTTCATAATTCAAACTTATTAAAGCTTCATGGAAAGTTGCTATTATGTTTCATGTACAAACAGTATGATGTACAGTGAAATTAAATTATTTATTCCAGAATTTATGAAATCATTTATATAAGTGTTCTAGCAGGTTCCCCCCCCCACCAACAACTGAATGATTTGTAGACAGATGTATTTACCGTAAGACCTTTCTGTGCCTAAAAAAACAGCCTCATCAAAATCGCTGAATGCGTTAGTCAAATACCAATGTCTTTCTGGCCCAGATCGTGATAGATCAGTATTCTGTGATTACAGTTGGTTTATGTAAATGAGCCTTTTGGGTTATTTCTGAACAGGAGGTACCAATAATTGGTATAAATTATCAGTAAAAACCAGGCATTTCTCTTCATAATGGAGTTCAAGAAAAGACAAAATGGGTAAAGTTTATTGTAGAAAGAAAGATGTTAACATTTTACAAAAAGAAAACTCACAGTTCAGAAAGGCGTGTGTTTCAACTGCAGAAAAATATTAAAAAGGTGGGGCCTTTAGCATAAGTGGGAAAATAATTAAATAAAAAGGAGTTGTGATGTCCTTTGACTGTCCGTAATTAAGGTGAGAACATTACCTCTGTATTTTATACTACAAGGAAATCTGTTGCCAGTCATGCATTATATCAGAGCCCGCAACCTAATTTACCCATCTGAGGCGCTCTTCCCCCCCCCCATGTCATGTAATATCTACAAAAATAATTTTATGGGTAGAAGAATTTTGTTAGTATTCCAAGAATCCTGTGTGCGCGTGGGTATTTTAGAGTCCTGCACTCCTAATTGTTTGCTGTTATCTCAGTGGAAAAATGATGAAGGAAAGAAAATACAGGATTTTCTTTCCAGAGCAGTAGTTTTGGTCAAGGGGTTACTTGCAAAGGATCGCTGCAGGGTCAAGAGAAACATAAGTGGCCATGTCTGGCCATGTTTTGTCTTCCACAATAGCTCTGATTTCTTTGGCCCTCCTTTTTAGGCCACAGAAACTTCCTTCTGTAGTTTTTTTTAAAATAAAAACACCTCAATAGCAACAACGGTCTGCTGTTGCTGTTTTCTAGCTGGCCCTGCTGAAGTGTTTTTAAGTATTTCAAAACCTGTTTCAGTTTGCATGCATAGTCTTAATACGTTCAGCTATTTTCATGAAAACCGTGTCCCAAACCTGTTGGTGAGTACACGTTCAGAAGCAGCACACACGTTCAGATACTAATAAAAGAAATATGTAAATGTAGTTTGATTAGATACAGATTGCTTTAATAGCAAGCATACGGGGGAGCGTTATGTCATGCTACTGATTTTAATTCTAATCTCTTTACAGAAATACTAAGTACCAGTGCTTCTTACATCTGAAATGTCTTGGAATGCTGCACGATCAATGGACGATCCAAATGCTTGGGAGATCAGTAAGACCTTGTGGGCTGGGACATAGAGGAAATAGCCATAACTGTTAGAAAGCACTGAAAGTTATTGCAAAGAAAAGGTATAGAAGATAATTATAAAACAAAACATGGTATTAGCATCCGATTTGTTTACTGTGTAATTGATGACAACTTTTTGTGAATACCTGATTTTACAGTTTACATAGCTGCTTCTCAGTATTGCTTAAATTGTTGCACATCTGTCGGGACACAGGGTTCTTTTGTGATTAACCGTATGTCCTGTGCCTAACTGACAAGCAGTACCCATCACAAAAAGCTCGCCTTCCTCAGAAGAAACTCATAAGAAAGGAAAAAGTCTTCTCATATTTCAGCATGAGAAATGACAAATATGCATGCTAGTCGTTGTTCTTCCTTGCTTGCTTCCCAGGATGGTTTAAATCCATATCAAAAGGAAGGGGGGGGGGGGTCAGGGGTTGCATTTTTTCATATTCCTCAGGAAGACTTGTCTTTGACAGCTTTTGCCAGGTATAGTTTTTGTTTCACAGTGGCCATCTGGCTCACCCATTTATTTGTGATGTGTGCTCCACTCTGTGTCATGACCTCCCTCTGCGTGCTGGTGAGCCGTGGTTCCAAATCTAATGCTGTTAGGAGGACCACAAGTCTCTCTTAACTATAATTATGAAGATTCTTCAGGGCATAGTAGCACGTAGAGCCTGTTGTGCCCTGACTGACATGGCTTTGTCTTTCCCCTTTTAAGAGTCAATATTTAAAGACAAAACAACAAATTGCATACAATTTTGAACTGCGTAGTAAGAATCTGTTTTCTTGTTACACCAGTTACCTCCAGAATTAGGCAGAAGGGAAGGCTCTGTCCTCAGGCATAGCCACTTAGTCGCACTGACACTTGTACAAACATAACCAAGGCACTTGGCTTCCCACTCCCCCAAGATGCATCAAATACTGAAGTATTGACCAATGTGGCCGCCTCAGCTTACGAGCCCATTCCGTTGTTCCTTGTTTCTTGTTCGCTTCGTCTTCCTTTGTCTTGTTGATCCTAACAGCTGAAATGGTTTGCCTTTAAAAAGGCAGTGGCTTTCTTTGTGACTTGTTTTGTAAATAATGAAAATAAATGCAGCTATAGAAAATGGACTACCTTGCCACTAACTAGCAAATTAAAGATCCTGAAGTTCTGGATATATTTCCTATTTTCCAAAGTCTCAGTCACGTTATTTTAACATTTATATTAAATGATTCTTTCCCTTAGTATTAGGTAGTATGTAAAATTATAAGGCAAAACCAGAATCTTAAGGTTTTTAGAAAGGTGAAAATATTGGCATTTCTTTTATATGAATCAGAATGCTCTCCTTGTAACAGCTCCGTGCCTTAACTGCATCGTGGCATGTTCCATGCTCTCCGCAACTCTGTTACTGCCCAGTCTGCATTGGCTTTCCTGTGCAAGTACATTAGTAGAGAAGCCAGAAACCTATTTGGACCCCTTAATTTTGCTTCCTGGTCCTCGCAAGTATTTAGTGAATAGGTACAGCTTCCTGCTGGGGAAAAAAGGAAGGGTGGCTCCAAAGCTGCTCAGTAACGTAGCTGCCATCCTAGCTGGTATTCTCTAATCTTCAGCCACAATTGCCGCCTTTGTTTTGTTTTGTTTCTCCCTCAGTGTAACAAATACCCAAAGTGGGTAAGTTTCACTGGTTTTATCTCTACTGCTGCGAGATACCTGTGGGCATTTAAGTCCGGACCTAGCAGATATTGAGGGCAGATCTGCCAGCTGTTAAATCGTCTAATGCTGGCAGAGGAGTTTCTCACGGAGAGTTGAAATCACAGGCACCAAAATTCATTAAACAGAATCCAAACATTTTCTGAGTGTGGACTGCTTGCAAACCTGCATTACAGTGTCTTCGGAGGCTGCACACAGCCCAGAACAACGCTTGTACTTATCAGTGTTAAGAATCTTGTTGCTGATGAAAGCGCAGAGAAGCTAAACGTTCCTATGAGTAACATCTGCACGGCCAGCTTGAAGAAGTACCTGGTACTGGCATCACCAGAGGATGAAGCATGGAAGAATGCCACTGCTTTTACTTGTCTCACCCACTGTTCTTTCAACAGGCATGGGTTCAGTAAAAGCACCCTGCTGTCATCCAGTTGTTTTCTCAATTTTTATCAGAAATAAGAGAAGTGAAAATGGTTCTCTGTTATCTTTAGAAACATACAGAAATGGTGTTAGCACATCTGTTGAGATCCTAGACTATCGGTTTAAACTATTTTGAACCCAGAGAGTCAGATCCTGATGTGTCAGTGAATTTTGTTGGTGAATTGCTTTTTTTTTCTGTCACTTTCTAGCCTCCAGCAGTGCCATAATTTAACAAGCTGTGGTTCTTGTTGACCTCTAGCTCTGTTTACCAACCTGAAAGTGATCACAGAACTTGAAAGTATTCAATCTGATATTCTACCACTCCTTTGAAAAGGAACAGGAGAAAGAGATAAGGCAATTCTGTCAAATATACACGGTGCTGCCAAGAGAAGAGCTATCTGGAAGGTATGCACTTCTGCTGTTTAAATCGAAAGGAATAAAGTTTCACAGAGAATGAAGCTTTCCTCATCAGACTTTTGCTGCCTCGGGCAGATCCAGAGCTGCAGAACATCAGCCAAATGGATAGGCACTGCTCCTGATATACTTAACCACTTGTGCTCAGGTCATCGGTATTAACATCAGGCAGTTGTTTTATGTGAAAGAAAACTGTGAAGAAACTGCTTGAAATAGTCCGGTGTCGCTTCTAAGGACAATAAGAATATTAAGGAATACCTTTTTGAATACGCCATCTGCCAAGCACTATGCTTTGGTTGTTTGCCTCTTAGATGGAGAGCAGAGAAGCTCCGTAACGCTTTGAAATCTTTGTGTTCTGAACTGAAGGGTAGGGGGCAATTCTGCTCGTCTGCTAGGTATCGTGGTTATGATGTGCTCCTTCACCGTCAAGTATAAACAGTTTAAATTGATACACAGAGTGGTGTTCTGGCTTTTGTGTGTTCTTCGTGATTCACTGCTGTGCTTTTTGGTATTTGGATTCCTGTGATCGTGGCGTCTTGGTGGCTTTGTTTCATCCTGTGCGTCTGACCAGCGCTGTGAATTGATTTTCCTTGTAATCACTGCCTCGCTCTGCAAATTTGCATGTTGGGCCTGATGTTGAATGTTGTGTCACACTGTTGGCAATAGCCTTGTTGCTTGTTGCTATTTTATGCTCAGTTTGCTTTTGAGATTTCCCTTGATATTACTGGAGAAGACAGAATCCAGCACAGATGGAATTTTGTTGAAGAAAGGGATAATCAGTCTCTCTCTAGTTCTGCTTTTCTGATTGTATCGCCTTGTGAGATTCTCTCTCGCATTTTGTGAGGGAGTGTGTATTCAGTTTCGTGAACACCTTTGTCAGATATTTTTTTCCTCTCCTAATTGCATCGATCAGTTTGAAATTATTTTCTCATTACAATGTCTATCTTTTTGCTAGAGCTGGAAGAACTGACTAGAATGTTCTTAATACTATATTTACTTCAGTGTGTGGCGTGTTATGGACAGCTTAACCCCACATTTCTGTTGCTTACCCCTTAAAAGAGAAAGAGGGGAGGAGGGTCAAATGTAGGAGAGGTCTCCGAGTTCTGTCTAAGGAGGTGAAAGTCCAGGAGTACGACTCTCTTAAGAATTCCAGAAGAAAAAAACCCTGTAACTCTGTATTTAACTGTGATTTATAATTGTGTAGTGCAAAATCAGATTTACTTGCGTGACTTTGGTACCTAAACGCCGGTGCTTTATGCCATTTTTGGCGCTCTGTGGCATCCATCTGATGTCCTGCTGCTCTTTTAGAAGAGGGCGAGTCTTCTCTAGGTCTTCATGGCTGCCATATCCATTTTGGACATCCTGTTAGACATTCAGGCAACTGAAAGCAGCTGTCCAGGAGCAAAACTAATTTCAAATATAAGGCAAAATTTTATAAAACAAAGATTCATTTCCAAGCTATCTGTATAATAGAAACTTTTTATGACTAAACTGAAGAAAACAATTGCTTGCGTTTCCCTAATGGTGTTGGAAGTTCAACCATTGCAGCAGTACAATCTGTTCAGCACAGCTCGGGCACCAGTTTAACGAGCCAGTTTCTGAACCCCAGAGATGTCTGTGTGCTAAAATGCTGTTGGCTTCAAGCAGGTTTAGAAAAATTAGCAGTTACCACCCATTTAGTTAAAACAGAGAACAGACCTTATGGGCTTCTCCAGCCCAGGTTTTTGCATGTTTACCCTTGTAAGTATATGCCATTTTTAGGTGTTGAACAACTTTAGTGATGCGGTTACTAAGAATCATGCTAGTTCTTTAGAGGACTTTTTTCTTGTTTTTCTTCTTTTTTGCTAGACCTACCAATGTTTTATGAAGAGAACTACTTGGGTGGAGATGCTGGTATTCACAGAGACATACCCGAAACGATGAAAAAAAGCGTGAGGAAAATAACTGTGATGTGTGCCAGCAGTTTCTTCCCATTTACTCTTAGTGTCGGGGTTTTCTTCTGTTAATGGTATTCTTGAGACCGGTAATGCCGGCAAGCATGTATTTTAAATACCAAAAAAATATCTTTACTGTCACAGTACTGTACAATAATGAAGCAAAGGCAGTCGCGGCTGCCTTGATGAGGTGCCTTATATCTTGCTTAGGGAACTGAAGGTGGATGGGAGGACAGGGACGCTGTACCCCTTCATTGGCTTGTGTCAGCAATATTGTGGCCAGCAGGAGCAGGGCAGGGATGGTGCCCTGTGCTCGGCACTGGTGAGGCCGCACCTCGAATGCTGTGTTCAGTTTTGGGCCCCTCGGGACAAGAAGGACGTTGAGGTGCTGGAGCGTGTCCAGAGAAGGGCAACGGAGCTGGGGAAGGGTCTGGAGCACAAGTGTGATGGGGAGCGGCTGAGGGAGCTGGGGGGGTTTAGCCTGGAGAAGAGGAGGCTGAGGGGAGACCTTATCGCTCTCTGCAACTGCCTGAAAGGGGGTTGTGGTGAGGTGGGGGTCGGTCTCTTCTCCCAAGTCACAGTGACGGGACGTGAGGAAATGGCCTCAAGCTGCGCCAGGGGAGGTTTAGATTGGAGATTAGGGAAAATCTTCACTTCAGGAGCGGTCGGGCACTGGAACAGGCTGCCCAGAGAGGTGGGGGAGGCACCGTCCCTGCGGGCGCTCAAACACGGTGCGGCCGTGGCCCCGGGGGACGCGGGGGTGTTGGGCCGGTGGTTGGACGTGATGATCCGAGAGGTCTTTTCCACCCTTAATGGTTCCGTGATTTTCCATTTCCAGTAACCTATGTGGAAACCTCTTCCCTTGGCCCGGGCTTTCGCGTTCTCCCCCAAACGCCGCCAGGGCCGGACCTGACCTTTGTTCTGCCACGTCGTTCCCGGCCGCGTCCCCCGCAGAACCCCAGAGCGCAAAGCCCAGGGCCCGCCGCCCGGCCTGGCCTGCGGGAAGGCGCCGCGGGCCCCTGCCCCGGTGCCGGGGGGCGCTCCGGGGCTCCCCGAGCGCGGCGGGGCGCTCTGCCCCCCGCGCCCGCGGCTCCCGCGCCCGCGGCTCCCGCGCCCGCGGCCCTTCCCGCGCGGGGACCCCCGGCCGCCGCCCTCGCGCGTTCCTTCCCGCGGCGGCGGCGCAGCGGAGCCCCGGGGCCGGGCCGGGCCCCGCCGCGGCGGGTGCGCGCGCCCGCTCGGCGCGCAGTGACGTGCGGCGGCCGCCGCGAGGCCGGCGGCGGCAGCGGCGGGGGGGGGGGTGGGGGGGGGGGGGAAGGGAGGGGAGCAGGCCGCGCGCGCTCGCGCCCCGCCGCCCGGCCCAGCCTGTGATTGGTGCAGGCCCGGCCCCGGCGGACCCGAATGCCCAGGCCCCGGCGGCCCCGGCGGCGGCGGCGGCGGCGAGTCCTGCGGCCCCGGGCCCTCCCCGGGCCCCGGCCCCGGCCCGCGGCGCGGGCAGCCGGCACAGGTGAGCCGAGGCGGCGGGGCCGGGCCGGCGGGGCGGGGATGGGGACAATGGGGGCGGCCGCGCCGCGCCGCAGGCCGCGCCCGAGGCCTGCCGGCACCGCCGGGCCGGGCCGGGCCGCGGCCGCCCCTCGGAGGGTCGGGGAGCCTCGGCCGCCGCCGCGCCGGGCCGGCCCCGCGGCTGAGGGGGGGCCCTTTCGGGCGGCCAGAAAATGGCGGAAAACAAGATGTCGGCCGGCGGGGCGGGGGGCAGGCTGCGGCTCCGCGGGCCGCCGCGCCGCGCCGCGCCGCCGGGACGGGGGGTGTCCCGGTCTCCCCGACACGCGGGGCCCGGGCCCGGCGGCGGCGGCCCTAACCCGCGCCCGCGGCGGGCTCCTTTGTCTCCGCGCTCCCACCCCTCCCGCCCGCCCTCCGCCGCCTCCTCCCCGCCCTCCGCGGCGCCCCTCCGCCCAGCCCCGCGGGCACGGCGCCCCCGGGCCCGCCGCCCTCCGGCCGAGCCCAGCGCTCCGCGGCTGCGGGCGGGGGGAGGCCGGGCTGCCCGGCCGAGCACCGCGGGCCCGCCCCGCCGCCGCCGCCGCCTCCGCGCTCCCGCCGCCCGGCGGCGCGCCCGCTCCGCGAGCACGCGCGGCCCCCCCCCCCCCCCCGCGCCGCGCCCCTCCGCGGCCGCGCAGCCCCGCCGCCGCCCCCCCCGCGGCCCCGGGAGCGCCGGCCGCGCTTCTCTGCCCCCGGTTTTGATCACGGGAAGTTTTGCTCCTGCCGCGGATGTCACGCGTCCGATGTAAATCCGTCTGTTTTATTCATCTGTTTAAGAGCCTTAAGCGCATTTCAGGCAGCAAGACAAAAATCTCCTCCGCCGGTTTTTTGTCCTTCTCATTTTAAATGGATTTAGAGTCTTTAAGTTTTCAGGGATGCTTGACAGGTGAACGCAATAAAGGACTTTAAAATGGATATCTCCGTTTTTCATACCCAGTCGTCTTTTTTTTTTTTTTTTTTTTTTTTTCCTCCGAAGGGCTTGCGTTAACCTGCGCCGTATTTATTTTGCTAATTGGGTTCTTCTGCTCAAGATTTCTGCGTAAGCAGGATGTTTCTCGTCGCGTCTCTGTTGGTTGCTGCATTAAAAATTAGGGGACAAAAACCGCAAAACCTTGAGCTGTCTTCAGGGGAGGATAATTCTTTTGTGTTCTTCTTGAACTTGAACGTTAAGAGATAATTAGAAAACGTCTGGCTTGGATTTTTCAGCTACATCTGTTTGTTGTGTTACGTTGCTCCGTACCTGAGCTTGGCCCCTTTGGTTTAATCACAATGTCATACGCAGCTTACGAATATCTGAAACACCTGACAAAGTATGATGTTGTGTTTTATTTTATTATATGTAAGCGAGATGTAAATATTATTTAGACGCAGTTAGCTATTTTAAAGGAGTGCTTAAGGGCTGACCGTGGAAACGCGCTTGATGTGACAATGCATCACCTGAACATATTGGGAATAACTGTGCCTGTAAACTGGGGAGACGGTCAGCATTTGCCTGGCCACGCTGTGTAGGACGGAACAAAAATGTACTAAATACTTACTCTTTATTTATGTAGATTTATTAAGTTGTAGTTGGCATTTTGTAGAAATATTTTTTTATGTTATAAAAATTTTAAATACGGCGACAACGTCTGGAAGAAGCGTTTTGATTGGGAGCTTCGTCGTATCTCTGGGTACGAGAATGACACCCTTCTTTTTCCTGGGAAGGGTGGAAGTGCTGAGGCATTCATTTTTTTTCCCCTCCTCCTTAAAATACTTTGCTGAAGATCTCTCAATTTAGGGTGTCTTCTGAAAGCTTTCTCAAAGAAAACTGAAATATTAGTGGTTATTCTACCATATTTTTATGGGAGGCATAAGCTAAGAATAAATCAACGTGTATCTAAGAGCAATGTTTATAAGGGCCTGGGCCTTTACCACCAGTTCTTCAGCTGGGTGTTGCTATTACAAGTATGTGTTCTTAGGTAGTCCCAAACTGCCAACCATTATCTTTGATTTTAAAAAATACCGTTTACGGTAGGAATTTACAGTAGTGTTCCTGCCTGTAGTTGGAGAGGTCACCTATCCCTTTTTTCACTCTAAAATTCATTGCCTGGTCTCAGCTGAGCCCTGTCTAAGGAAGAGCTTTGGCATAAAGAACTGAAATATGTTAAAATCCACCTGCTCCTGAAGCTAGTTAGAAAAAGAACTGTATTTTTCAAAAAAGCAAACCAATATCAGATACATACGTGTTTTAAAAATCTAGCCTTGAGACACTGCTCTGGGAGGCTCAGTTTAGGTTTCATGAAATTCTTCATTTTGGGATCTGATGGTGCTGTACTCCTTCCTGGTGCAAGATAGCATGCTGTAAGTCAAAAAAATGAAAATATTAATGGAATGTTATAAAGGGATATTATTTTATAGCTCATGCTCATAAAGCATTTTTACAGTATTTTCTTCTAAATACACAGAGGAGAAGGGGAATTGAGAAGGAAAACTTGAGATCTTAATAGTTAGAGGCAAGAGAGGTATGACAATATACAGAATTGGGGCTTTCTGCATTATTTCTCTGTCCTTTTTTTAAAACGTGGCTGGATCACTTCTGTCATTGTGTGGGTATATAGCATGGTGTACTACAGACAGAAGCTGCGAGGAACCACAGCTAATCACTGTGCCACATTTTTTGCTGCTTCCAATAATAAGATTTGCAGGCCTATGTAGTGTGTGAAACTAAATCATCTGCACTACTGAAATACATGAGCAGAAGTATCCGGTTGTAGCAGAATTGTAGGCCTTACCTGTTGTTAAGTGTTCCAGCATTAGCAGTAAGGGGTTTTCCTGCTGTCACCGCGTTCCTCTAAGACCCAAAAGTAGATCTAAATAATGAAAAACACCCCTCTGATGGCATAGTTGATGCAACTCTGCCCTTTGTCTGCACTGAGGGTTTAGAAGGGTACGCTTAAGTAATGGTTGGGTACCAGCTGCATCAACCGAGGTACAGCTTCAGCATGTTTATTGCTAGTGGATCATCACCCATCTCTGTTTTTAGTGGAAGTTTAAGGTATTCATAGTACTACGTGCACAGAAGGTGCCATCCCGTAGCTTTGGTAATTCCTATAGTCCTGTTAGCTACTGGGAAAATACTCCTTTTAGTGATAATTTGCTTTCCTTGCAGACATTTTAATTTAAATTAAAACTGCAGTCTTATTTTATATTGAATTTTCTGTGTAGCACAATATGTAATATACTTACAGTTGGGCGTCTAATTATATAATCTGAAAAGAAATTGCTTATTAAGGAGGATGAAAAGCCTAGCATATTTTTCCTGTAATCTCAGATTTGTATGATTTAAGATCACTTTTTGTAACCATTTACACTTAAAAAAAAAAAAGGATTATCTGAGTGTAAAGGCTGTGGTCAGGAAACTGTAGAGTATTGCATTAATTCTGAAATTGCTATATTAGATTAGCCATTTATGGTCTAGAGCTGTGTCTTATTTTGTTATAGCAAGTGTTCATTAGCTGCCTTCAGAGTTTCAGATGGCTGTGACAATAATTTAGGAGTGACAGAGCATTTCATTAAGGTTCTGAGGTTGCTTTGTAATTCTTACAGTGGTGAAAGCAATTTGATTTTGGAGCTAAACTTAAAACTACATTGAAATTTGTGTGGTTGGAATTGGTTAGTTAAATCTTTGGCTGCTTTCCTCGTTGATAACGTTTAACTTTTGTTTTTATAATACTAGCTGGTCTGTGGAACCTAACTTACTGTTATAGCACCATCAGGAAATTGTATTGGGGAATTCTTGTAGCTCTGCAAGAAGAAGGTTGTGTCATTGTTGCCCCCAAGAATTAGTATAGTTGATTTTAAAGACAACTTGAGAGAAGTAGGTTTGAGCACATAATACAGGCAGAAAGTCTTGAAAGGGTGATAGTGACACTAGGTGATACGAATTCTTTTGTATTCTTAGTTAAATTGAAACATCTTCCAGGTGGATCGGTGACTTTTTCTTGAAATTGCCATCATTGCGGACTGCTTGCTGCTTCCTTAGCTTGAGGATTTCGAAGCATAGAAGAAGGAATAATCTCTGCTCAGTTCCTTCCTTGACAATGAAGATGTAGTAAGCACGGATTGTGTTTTCCACATACTACTTCTTTCTCTGGTTACTCTCTTTTGTTATTTTTTCATATTAAAAAAAACCCAGAGGCAAAGCTGTAACCACCTGGCATGTGTGTCTTGGCCTGCGCGGGGTGGGCATTCTGCATCACCCACTGAAGCGAAGGCATTCAACACTATCATAAAAAAGGAGGCAAAGCAACGTAGCACCAAAATTGACTTTTCACGTCATCTCACCTTGGTGGCTTTCTGCCTGGCTTGAATGACACCTGGAGCATCAGCTTCCACGTGCAGACCGAGCCCGGTGCCTGGCGCAGTGGAGATGGCCTGATTCTGTGGGTCAGCCCCGTGCAGCATGGCCCTCGGCGCGGACAGCGTGCCAGCATCTCCCTTCTCGATGGCGACTTGGTTTGGTACCAAGGATCCAGCGCTGTCAGTTCTGGTGAGCCACAAGCGTTGCAGTGAACATAGGAACTGGCATTAGGATGCTGCGATCTGTTCGGTTTTTAGGGTCTTTTCCCCTGGACTCTAGTGCCTGTTATTGATAGAGCTTCATGTTTTAAGAGAAATGAATGTCATGTCTACTGCAAGGTTTAGTTTACTTCTGGATTAGTGCAGTAGTGTAAGTTGCATTAGGTCCTGGCTCCTTCTGGGTCTCTTGAGTCTGGCTTAGAGGTATCTCGGAGATTTCAGGTACTTAAGCCATTTATTCTTACAGCTTGGCTTATTTTATTATTCACCTTGCTTGACTATGTTCGCTCTTAACTCTCTTGTGGTGTATTTCATTGCAGGAGGGTTGTCAAATACGTTGTACCACAAAGTACTTGAAGTTTTTGTCATATTTTGGATTTATGGGCGCAGACTTAAACAAATTCTAGCGGTAGGATAGGGGTCGACTTTTCATGTGATCCAGAAGAGCAGACTTGCTCTAAAAAGCACTTACACTTCCCTGTTCGTCTCTGCACCACCCAGTTCCAGGTAGTTCTGACGTGAGATCTTATTCTGTGTTCATGTCCCACAACTCCTAAAACTCTCTGTTTTCCGTGTGGTGCTGTCACTTATTTCCGATTCTTGGTTATGACAGAGCAGGAAAGTACAAGATTTTAGTCTTGTGCAACGGAGGTTTTTTAAGTTAGAGATTTTTCACCTGTGAAAGCCTTGCTCACTGTATACTCCTGTGGCTGCTTCTACAGAGTCACTTTGTCTGCGCTGAGAACTTCTGTAAAAGTCTTTTGGTTTGCAGCAAATTGCAAAATCATTCAGAATCCCCACACTTCAATGCTTAGTAGCAATGCAAATAACATGGAGGAATGCTAATTTATCCTTCTGTCTTGTGTTTTATGGAAACACTCTGTCAAAGAAATGTTGCGTGCGTTCTCTTTCTCTGAAAGCAGGTTTGTGTAGCTGTACTTTATGAAAGAGATTCAGTACCCGTAAGACAGATGCGATATCAGAAACGGAGATCTTGGTAACACTGAGTTTAGTGAGAAGCTCAACATTGACTCTTCATGTGTGAGAATTCTTGGACATGATTGGAATTGCATTTTAATGAATGCAAGAATCTCAGAAGTAAAACTCGGAGTAAAGCTGGCCTGGCTGTGTGGCCAGGTTTGAGGAACTGGTGTAATTTTAAAAGATTGAGGAAAATAGGCAAGTCCGACAAAAGAGAAATCTTTTCAGTTGGTGGGGGGGAAGAGAAGCCCCTAAGGATTACGGGGAATTAGCAGAGCCAAAGCAACAAAGCAGTTGTCAAAGACAAAAGAAAAGAAAGAAAATGAAGCTATAGGTGTAACGGTGAAGGATAACAGTGGGGAGTTTACAAAGAGTTGGCAGGTCTGTTCTATCCGAAGCGTTAAAGGATCAGTTTTCTATTAGAGGGATATTGCAGATAGCTGCACAGGACCAGCTTTTCCCTGGCAGCAGAAATGAGGCAGCACAGAAGGGACAGTGTTGGAAGATAAGATTTCCAGAATAACCTGACAGTTTTGAAATAAAATGTCAGCCAGTATGGATAATACAGTTCTAACACCGGAATGGTAAATAGAGGTGTTAGCACAGAAGTCTGTTGAGCCCTGTCGTTTCTTCAGTCAGAATCATGGCGATGGAGACGTTGAAATGAGTTGGCCTTTCTGACGCTGAGCTGTTGCCTGTTAAAATGGGCAGTTCTGCACTGTGCATGCAAATCTAACTCGGGGCTGATTAAATTTGCTTTTGTCAGACTTTATTAATGATATAGAGGGGTTCATACACAGCCGCTGGAAGAGAAAATCAGCTTCGGCACTTTTGTTCTCATAAATGTAGCGCACTGCGCGGTTTTTTGAAAAAACTTACCTACAGTGAAGCATAACGTTCAAATAAATTTACATATGAAATTTTGTTTTGAAATATCTGATGGAAAACTGTGAAAGAATCTGAAAAATTGATGCTCCCAATACAATTCTCAACTTTCTCTAATGCAGCTCCACGCGTCCATAGTCACCAGTCTTGAGAATTAGTTGAAGAGTAAGTATATGCAGGCAGGGGTAGAGCAAAGGTGACTTCTTCGTGCAGAGTTGCTACTATATGTTATTATGGCAAGGCAGGTAGTTAGTAATAGCACGCGTGCGCTGTTGATGTCCGACGTGTATTTCTTGCTTCTGCAGACAGTTAGCTACAGTTTGTTTAAGGTAAAGTTAACTTGCTCTGCGCCAGTTTCTGCTTCTAGATAAGAAGGTGCCTGTAACTAGGCTCAGTTGCTTACCAGCACGTGTTATATGGTTTTGTTACTCTGGCCTGATGCTACCGCTGTACTGCAGGTGAGGTCTTTGCTGTCAGTCAGGGAGCTGTTGCCCTGCGGAGATAGTTCCATAAAACTGCAAAAATATTTCAACGTTCAGTTTGCAGTGGGGAAGTTGAAGGTTTAGGCGTTTCTTGTCCTTGCTGCTCCTAGAGATACACTCACGTTGAAGTCTGTAGCTCTGCATGCTGAAGGTAACTAGAGCGCGCTTTCCAGGTGAATTCTACAGAATAGAAACAGAACTGTTCTAGGCCCGGCAGTAACCAAAGACTTGCGTAAAAAAACTTCTAAGTCCTGACCAAGAATTACTGACTTGTTTGGTTTCACTCGCATGTGTAATTCTTTTGATTACTGTAGGACTCTTATGGATGGAAACATTTTCAGGATTTTAGGTCAAAAAAAATTTTAAAAACAAAAGAATGAAGCAAAGTGAATTGTATGAAGTACTGCATGCTTTTTTCCTGAAGTTTTGGATAAATACTTCTCTGTGTTTGTCAGTGTGACACATTAATCCAGTAAAGCTAATCAACATCGTAACACTGTTCCAACTTTTGCTTTTATTGCAGTTATTTGTGAATGAACTTAGCTGAATATGGATCCAGGTGGTGGAAGTCTTGGATTGCAAACGCAAGAATCCAAAATGCCTCACACTATGATTATGCAGGATTTTGGTAAACATTTTAACTACTAAAAATAATGAATAAAATCAAGACTGTGTTTCAGGTTTTTGCTATATGTTTATAAATGATACCAGGATGTAGAGTTGACTAATAAAATAATGCTACTTGCATGACTTTTTTGAGAAAATTCAAAATTTAAGGTGGTGTGTAATGTCTTTGTATACTTTGCTTGCTCATCTTGAAATAGTCACTTATTCCAAAATATTGAAGTAATTCTGAAAAAAAAAAAAAAAAAAAAGGGCAGCTAAGTGTATGGCCCGGAGTGCTCTAGATGAGACACAAAATGTTATCTGGAGTTCAGTGATATTGTGCTGCATGTGCTTGTGCTTGAAATCACATTGGCTAGTGGTTACATCGCCAACATACAGGGGATGTAAATAATGTCCAGTAGAGGATGTAAGCAACGTCTGAGCTTCGGTGTGCTTGCCTTGATTACTGTCTCCAGTCCTCCTTTAGGGTATTTCAGTAAACGTGGTGAGAAATAATGTCTTTGTGTGACAACAGATAACTTATTACATAGGCAACAATTTACAGATTTAGCTAAATCTGCATGTTCACATGTGCTTAGAAGTCTTCTGTCAAGAACATCAGTCCTGGGACTGTACTGATGTAAGAAAATTCATTTTCTAAATTGATTTTGGTTTTTTTTAATGAATACTGTTTCTTTTGGTGGCAGTGCTGAATAACCTCAGCAATTTTAAAGGTTTAGAGGAAGGACAGCAAGAAATCTCCACTCTTTTCTTTGTGGGTCTCCATTTCTGCATTACGACAGATGACCTTCTCAAGTATTGGAAGGACCATGTCTTTGTTCTGACATGAATTAATGTCCCTCAGAGTACACCAAAATAATTGCATTTGCAGTACAATGCTGAATAATTTTAATTTTTTTCCATTCTGATAAGAACCATTTTCTTGAGTGTCTTATTCATTAAGATTGAAACTGCTGTTTATGTGTGCGTTAAAATAATTCACTGTGCATTCTTTTTTGTGTATAGAAAAGTAGTCTGCAAATATGACCAGCCAGTCAAGTCTTAATGAAAAACAGGTTTCTGCTTCTAGCCATTCCTTGCAACGTGGCAGGTTGTTAGAAATTGTTCTATAAATATTGCATGCAGCTGAGTATTTATTTTTATCAAGATCCATGCAGTCTAAAGGATGAGAGTCCTTTTATTGTAACAGCAGTTAATGTATTGTTACCACACCTCCAATGTCATGCAAGAATTCTGTGAAGGTTCAAATTGCTACTGTAATCGAACATTTTCTAGCTGGAATTTAAAAAAAGATGAAATTACAAACTGGCCTGTCGTTTTTAACATATCAGCATTGTAAAAGCTAAATTTGGGGCAAACTCCACATTATGTTGTAAAGAAGTGGCACGTTTTGTTTTTCTTGATTTAAAGAATACAGGCTGCTTTGGATAGTCTTTGCCAGGTGAAATGCAAAATGTGGATTGATGAAAAGTAACAGATTTGTACGTCTGCGTTTAACTTATCTGTACCATTTTTCCGTTCCTTAGATAAACTAATTGCTAATGCAATGATGTTAACATTTTTCTCCCGTTCATAATTGTTTCATAGTGGCTGGAATGGCTGGCACTGCTCATATTGATGGAGACCATATTGTTGTATCAGTCCCCGAAGCTGTCCTAGTTTCTGATGTTGTTACCGATGATGGAATAACTCTTGATCATGGCTTAGCAGCCGAAGTTGTCCAAGGACCTGACATCATCACTGAAACTGATGTTGTAACAGAAGGTGTAATTGTTCCCGATTCTGTTTTGGAAGCTGATGTTGCTATTGAAGAAGCTTTAGATACCAGTGATCATGTTTTGACTTCTGATCTAATAACAGAAACCGTTCGAGTTCCCGATCAGGTTTTTGTGGCTGACCTTGTTACGGGTCCTGATGGACATTTGGAGCACGTGGTGCAAGACTCTGTGTCAGGAGCCAACTCGCCTACAATGGTTTCAGAAGAAGTTCTTGTAACGAACTCAGATTCTGAAGCAGTCATTCAAGCAGCTGGTACTGTTCCCGGCTCCACAGTGACTATAAAAACAGAAGACGATGATGATGGCAAGAGTACATCCGAAGACTACTTAATGATATCTTGTAAGTTAAACAAAGGTAGATATGAACAGGAAATAATCTGAAGTAGAAGTGGTCTAGTGGGGAGAAGTTACTGTAGCTGGACTCTTGCTGCGTTCTGTACTGGAACTCTCAAGGATTTGGGTTTTCTTGATGAAAAATCCGTTATTGCTGATACAGCAAGAAAGAGAATGACATTCATGCTGTTGAGTGAATGAGTATGTATGTTTGTGTTTCTGAAACTAGATATTCCTGAAAATTAAGAAAAACATATTGAAAAGTTAAACATTCCACATATTTTGAGTAAAGTGCCTTTTTTTTTTTTTTTTTTTTTAAGTACACAGGAATATTACCATGTTATATAGATTTGTGTCAAAATAATGTGTTGGGTTTAATCAGTAGAATCCAACAAAGAAATAGGTTTTAAAGATATCTCACTCATAAAGTTTTCTCTTATGTGTCAACAAATTATTGTTTGTTTAGCTGTATTAAAAATTGTAATAGGCATTTTTATGGTATGTTGTGCCTTTCTGGACTGAACTTGACGTTAAGTGTTGTGTGCATTAATGGATTGGCTCTCTAACACTGGAAAGTGGCTGCCCGTTTCAGTTTCCACACAGCATCCGACTCTGAGGAAACTGTATGGGCCTGTACTGCTTGTGAGTGAGAGCCACTGAAAGGACCTTAGGTGTATTATGTTTCTTCAGTGGTTAAAATATACAAAAGATACCAGTTTTTATTGTTACGCAAATCTGATGCAGCGTACAATAGTTCAATTTAGATTTTTGACTTCTCCAAATGAGTTATTGAAATGTGAGTAGGTCAAAACAGATTTTATTTAGTCAGAAGCAATATGTTAAAAAAACAGCAATGCCAAGCGTGTCAAAGTGTCAATCTGTTCACAGCAAGCTGCATTTATTAAAAATCTCAAGACAGAGGACATGACTGATTAGCGATGATAATGATTTCAATATTTCATAGCATTTATGTCCCTTACGCAATATATATATTTTGGTATGTATTTTTTGTTCAGTATAGGATGGACAGCAATGATTTTTTTATCATTCTGTCGTGACTGTAATGCCACATGTCGCTAGCAGAAGTCAAAAAGGGTTTTTTGGAAAAAGAACCAAAAAAACCTCAGTCTAAAAGCAAAGTAGACCTACAGCAGAAAAATTCCTGTGTGTTTGTAAATAAAGGAACACCATTTTTACAGTCAGTTGTTTCATTGAAAAAATTCCTCCTTTCTGACAGAGTACTTACGATGAGTTGTATTCTGTAACTGCGGTATTTCCAACTGCACCTTTGTAATTGTAAGTAAAGTCATCTTTGGAATTCCTTCTAAGATAGATAAGTGTGATTGATAATGATGATCACTGCGCTTAGACCAGAGCACCTGGAACTTTCAGTAACTGTTACCTGATGGCCCCAGTTGTGTCTGATACTTCAGTAGTTTGCCAGGTGTCCTCAAGCCTACCGATGGCTTTTTGCACTGTTTCAAAGCCAGACTGAGACCTAGTTTTAAGCAAATCGGATTTATATATATGTATAATCATAATATGCCTGAATAATCACAGTTGGAAGCTACATTATTAATCTAGACTTTTGTTTTAAGTAATCATTTTAGATAAATTAAGGCAGTCTCTTGCCTCTGCTGAGTTTTGAGGCTGTATTATGCTGCGTATGCCAGCTTGACCCAGCAAAGTATCTGCTATTGATTTTTTCCCCTCAACAAAAATGAATCAATCTTATGCAGTTTTTCATTTGGGGTTTTTTTAAATTTTTTTTTTTTTTTTTTTTAAATTAGCCTTGAATTTGTTATGTTTTTGAGGATAATCTGTTGTGTAGGATAGATAAATGCCTCGGTTTATCAAGCAGTTTAAAACCCTTTGTATTTACCTGTATTTTTTAAATTGTGAAATTGAATGTTCAGTAAATGTTGTAGAAAGTTAATTTTATGCTATTTCTTTTGGGGTGTGTGTATATAGGACTGTTGAACTTTTATAATGTAAATCACAGCAAAATGATAGTTTTAAAGAATCTCAGAATACTTCTTAGCTGCCTTTTAATGATATTTAGCATCTGAAAAGGAGGGACTTTATGTAAAACTACAGATACACCCTCAGGGAATACCACCAGCTGTTCCGTGGAACACATTTTGGGAACTTAACTACATTTTAGGGTGTGAAGCTGAGCTGAGGAGAATTTTAACTTACTCTTTTGCTGGAAGTTACGGTTTAAATATACTGAAAGGTGATTTTTTTTACCCTTTTAAGACAACATTTCCGCGTAGGTATTCTATGCGCTATTGGTAATTATGTTTTTGTGTAAATATATTTGGAAAATAATAAGTTTGTCTTGATAGTTCTGTAAACTAGCTGCGTATGATTTTGTAATTGGAAATTTTCACTAGATTATCACCACTCTGCTATCTCGGTGCAGATGAGTTCAGCTTTTTTAAATCAGCTTTAGAAGCATAAGACTGAAAAATCTTTTTCTTTTTTTTATACGTTCACAACGTATGCCACGGGATACGCGCGATCCCTTGTTTTAAATCTCCAGAATATCTGTTTAAAAGGGACGTGCTAAAAAGGAAATTAATACAAAATGAATGCATATGGTGTGATCATGAACCCAATCCGTCTCGTACCGAGATGGGAAAATTACGAACAGTACATCCCATTTTGCCGGGAAGGAGGTAGAACACGTGTAGCTTAAAGCGTGCCCTTTTTTGTTTTTCAGGTTTGCGATATTCAGACCCACAGCGGATTGCCAGCTCCCGATCCGTGTGTTGGCCCTGCATGCACTATGTTGGTGACCTCATACCCACCAAAGAACAACACTGGAGCTGGCCTTTAGGGGTAAGGTACTGTTCCACCACCGCCTCCTTTTTAGTGTATTACGATACAGTGTTACGTAATTTGCTAAACATTTTAATATTAATACTCCGATATTGTAACCTACGGGATATAAAATAAGTACATCAGACATAGAAAAATATGAAAAATTGTAAAACCACGGGACTTATCTTGCCCTCATGTTATCCCTGCGGGCTCCTATGGTGGGTGTGATATCACCAGCATAGTGCATGCTGAGGCATCACATGAATTGGGAGCTGGCAATCCACGGTGAATCTGGACATCACACACCTGAAAACAGCGAAGCGAGGTAAGTTTGAAATTGGAAGTGTGCTGAGTTTTCCTTTAAACCTTGCTTATTCAGGAGGATTCAGCATATATTTATAAAGGTTCTCTGTTGTGTTTTTTCAGTTAATTTTAAGTGACGAGATAATAATATGTAGTGCTTCTGGTGGATGAGTCAGATCTGGAAGACACTTTCATATTCCATTGACATAAAGTAAGCATTCCTGTTCCTGAGAACTATCACTGGGAAAAGTCGTCAGATAATTTAGCACTGATGGGTTAGCGGTCTGTGACTGAAGTCGTATTACTCAGACAATACAATACTTTCACGATCTGTTTTTTTAGAGAGTCCTAATATTTTGGAACTTGACAAAGATTACATGTCCTGCTGTGTTGACTGTTTTACCCTTATCTAAATGTGTTCAACAACAGATTGAAACCGTGAAATTTACTTCATATAAGAACAGCGATTTAAGCAATAGCAGTTGCCAATTCAGTGTCTTTTGTTGTTGAGGTATTTGAAACAAAAGGCAACATCTTACAAATGACAGTCTATATCAGTATCATTTTCTCAGGCCGGTTTATATTTTTCAATTTTTCTTATATTACACTTCTGCTTTTTTAGAAAAGTGATTCCAGAGGCCCTGGATACACAGGCTTCCTGATACATTTCCATTACTTTCACTTAAATTGTAAAGATTGAACATCTTTGAAAATACAGAGGATAGTTGATGCTGTGGGAGTAACCACTAATTTTAAAAATAATGTTGTACGTTTGCCCCCCTAAGACAGGGCTCCCTATTTTTTTAAAGGATATTGAAGATTTGGGGGCTTTACTTGAAATGGTAAAACACAGCATGGGAGCATACGTGCTATATTTCACTTTATATTTTTAGCTGAAAATATTTATTCTGATGAAAATTGTAAAATTCCTCATTTTTTTCTTTATGTAATCTTTGTTGTATTGCAATTGATGTCCTGGTAAGGCAACTCTCTAAAATTGTGTGGGTTTTTTCTTATGTTACTTGACCAGATACATAGTGGTGTACAGTCATTGTCACCCAATATTAGTTAAATAGTTGGAAATTCTTGCCGTAAAGAAAACTTATCACGTATGTGTGATTACTCCACTGTTCAGTAGGAAGTTGCTGTTGTTAAATAACCTTCCAGTACTGAAGTAGTTACTTTCTATGTTAAACTGATAATGCACTATGTCTGTAGATTTGGTGAGTTTAAAAAAAGTTGATTTTGCTTGACTTGTGGATTTGAAAGTAACTTTACTACCACCTACCAATTCTAAAATTACAGCAACAGCTTACAATTAGTGATTTCTTCCACCGAGCCTTTAAATATCCTTTCTGCTTTTTGGCAGCATGTCCAGCCATATAGCTGTATATATAGTCCCTCCTGCCTTGTGCTGTTAGTTACCTCCAGTCTTTCAAAGACTCATACGTGCAGCCGAAGTGTCCGTTGTACTGAAATTAAACATATGTGTATCAGTTTGAAGAATTTGGATAAGAAACTTGTATAACTGTTAAAAGCCGTGCAGAAAAGAAAATGGTCTTTAATAAATTCAAAAGTAGTAGATGTATGGAAATAGTTTTTCCAAGATAAGTGTCTTTTAGCATCTTCCCTTTTCTTGTTAGCAGAGGATGCGCAATCCTCTCTTCTCATAACCCCGTTCTGGCAGCATGAAAAATTTCAGTTAGCAGATGCAGTGACACTCCCATGCTGGATATAAAGATGTACGAATAACCTGATGCCGGTCAAGTTAAGTGTCAGAGGGATATGCCAAGTTCTCTGTTGTGGCTTTCTCATCTGTGGTGTTCGTACTCTTCCTACTGGTTTTATTGTCCTGCAAGGTAATGTGAACGCCATGCAGAACACGTCAGATTTTAACAGATCAAGGTCTTGATGATGTTGGCATCATTTTTAATAGAGATTTAGAGTGATTTTAATTAAAACACATAATTTCTTTTCCTGAGGAAATTTTTTTTTCTACTGATCCAAGTTTGATATTTTTTCAGCAATGCAATTAATCTCTTATTTACAAAAAGAAACAGCTAAAACCGTAGCATTTTTTAATGTTTTCTGTTTAATTTTCATCAAAATACATAATTTTCAGAGGTTCTAAAACGAAATCAAATACTTAACTTGTACTTACCTACATAATATCTAGTTCTGTCCTCAATAACTTCTGTACTCTTTTGATGCAGTCCAAGATTTGTGAAATGGAAATCAGGTTCCTCGATGTGGGGATGAAAAACAGTGTTAGCTGGATAGGTGTGTCTGTGGAATCCTGTCCGTGAGTGGGAAGAGCTTAGTTTGGGATTGCTGTGGTGGATTCCCGCCCTGCTGCATCTGCTCCTTTTCTAGCAGGTGCTGAACCACCTCGCGTGACTGCCTGGAGCATTAAGAAAAGCTTAAACTAACTCCAGTTTACCTCAGTGCGCCAGGCTGTCGCCTGCGGTAGTTAAAAGCAGCTCTTCAAGAGCAGTCATCACACTGGGGGCAGGAAACTCAGAGGGGGCTTGGGAGCCACGGCAGCCATCCTGAGGTAAGCCAGCCCTTCCGCAGAGCCCTCGGTGTCCGCGCTGAGCGGACTCTATTCTTAGTCATGAAACACTGCTCTCACTTTAATAGTAATTTTAACGATTTTTTTTTAACCTAGTATGCACATCTTTTGGTGTTATGTATGCGGTAAATCGCAACTTCCCTGGAATGTATTGAATTCAGATTTTGTTTGCTTTTTGTGGAATTGCTCTCTATTTAGAGGACTTCAGTGGGTGTCAAGCATTGCACAGTTTTGTGTTGGCCATCTGCGAAGGAGCTAATTCTGTCCGCTGAGAGAAGTGTGTTGGCAATACGTATGTCAGAAATAGTTCAGTGGCCTCCCTATTGGAAATTTGGGGAGTATATATATGTATATCTTACGTGAATACCCTTTTTACCAAAATAGTGTTACTTCTACGCTCTTAATAGTTCGGATGTAATTTTTGTTGTATAAATAAAATGAGCATTTTGAATATATAGACTAAATAATCAGAGTGACTAAGTTGCATACCTAAAGAATGAGGAGTCAATTTCACATAGTAGTATTTGGATTTATTTTCACTGCATCTTTTAATCAGCTGTATATTATACAGTGATCTTCATTAATTTATACGTTTTCAAGTGATAAAGTGGATAAAATCTTAATTTCTTTTAAGGTGAAGAGGTAGTCAGATTTTTGATGCACACTTGTTTTACTGGGAATACACTCACTCATCATTCTTCATAAGAGTTTCAGCTACTAAATTTTAGTCACCATTATCTTAGAGTGGAAAAACTTTTTGGGACTCTTAGACTGCAACAGGCAATTCTGGGTTAATTTTTAACATTTTGGATAGATGTTTAATTTTACTTATTGATACATTTTTGCGTTCTAAGTGTAATAGTTTCAGACGTAACCAATTACCACATTCTCGTTGATGACAAGCTCCCTCTTGTGTTCCTCTTTCTGTAATTCTTGCTGTGTTTCCTGAGTTGCAATAAAATGAGTACTGAACTTCTGGCATCTCTTTTAAATATCTAGAGATGAACTCTTTTGTAAAGGCCATTTATGAATACAGGCCTTTACTGTGCATGGGGGTAATAGTGGAGAAAATCATACTACTGATTACTTTGACTTTTAAAAAATGTGTTTGAACCTCATTATTATTCTCTTTTCTTTACAGTGGATGATGTTGGAGAAAAATTGGACCATATAGGAAGCACTCCCTTGAAAATCAGTACCGAGGTGACAAATGATGATGTTGCTAAAGATGACGGTTTTGGTTCAGAAGTTATCAAAGTGTACATATTTAAAGCTGAAGCTGAAGATGATGTTGAAATAGGTACCTTTTAAATTCTATGTATTCTTCCAATGGTATGAAGTGTTTCAGGGTCTTTTTGTTTGTTGTTCTTAATTTCATGTAATCCACTGACTGGAGTGTTTTGTAGAATGTGACATTTGTGGACGCTGCTCGTATGCAGGAAATACTGGGTGTGTGTTAGTCTCAAGTTCTTTTTTGATGAGCACTATTTATTTTCAGGCAACCAAAGCCCAAATGTAGAAGTGTTTGGGTGTCTACAGCTGTTTTTCAGCTGCTGCTTTTCTCTGACGTTGCAAGACTGTGTGTCAGCATGGAAAAGCCCCTAGAGTGGATCCCTGTCATAGAACAGTCTTTGGTGGCCTTGACGCAGAGAGAGGGGAAGATTGCTGGGGCTTTAGGCATACAGTCATTTCCAGACCTGATCAAGAAGCTCAGAATTGCTCTGCAGTTCTCTTTTGCAAAGGATAGATCCAGCACCTCCAGGTGCTTTGCAAGTGGACGTACAGCTAACCCGTGTTCTGTTCTTTGTGACTTGTACAAGCAGAGTCCCCCTCACAGTTGTTCTCCGAGCTGAAACCTCTGGCTCTTTCCCCTTTGCCCTTTGCGTTTAGGTACTGAAACTCTGCCTCACTGGAACATATCTGGCCAGGAACCCCAGAGCCATTCACAGGGCACATCAGCCTGACTCTGTTCTTCCTGGAGTGGGAATGGAGATCATCTCCCACAGACTGGTAGCATTGGCCTGGCTGTGCTGTGAAAATCCCGAACCTTAGACAGAACTCTGGAGTAGATCAACGAAGTCCTCCAATTAGTAACAATCCTGGTGCTGTTTTTCAGGTAGCCTGAACTGCTCCTTCAGGAAATTCTCAGCTGTTATGATGCCTTTATTTTTCCTCTCTGAGAAACAAGTAATCTTTTCAGCTCAAATTAACGGCAGAAGAGGATTGTTCCAGGGATGATCAGACTGCTAGCTAATCGCGCGGGTGTCTTTGCTTTTCTCTGTGTCTGAGGGTAGGTTCAGAATTAGTTAAGACTGTCTTAATAGTCGCTGGGTATCTTGTGCAGCATGATACAGTGTAGATTTTGGAGCCTGTTAATCAAGTCTTTCACAAGGTTGCCAAAGTAGCTTAACATATTTTACTGTCCTGTTTGGAATAGGCAGTATCTGATTTGGCTGCAAGGTTAGTGAGTATTTCTCTAAGGCCCTGGGATTTTCAGTATTTGATCCTTAATTCCTTTCAAGTATGAGAAAGAGGTTGTGAAGACCTTGTGCTTTCTGAGACCATGGGGAAAGGATCTAGAGAAGCAGCATCTTCACATCTCTTATCTGTTGTGACATCTGTTTCATCTGCCAGTTCCTACATGAATTGCCAGGCCCTGTTCTTGAAATATGGTTTCTTCCTCTGGGGATAGGTTGTCAGTCTTGAGGGGCAGACTGCTAATGCAGCAGCAGGAAGAATCGGAATCTCTTATGGCTGAAAACTAACTTACAGCAGGGATGTTCTCATGAGCTACTCTCGGTGCTTCTGATATAGCCAGGAGGTAGTCCTGGCAAATTACCCCGTTCATTACTGGTGAGTCCTTCCCCTTGGAAAGAGCTGTTTGTGTTGATAATGTGCGTTTGCTGCTCAGCATCAAGGGATACAGAAACTGAGATTACAGTCTTCACAAAGAATATCCAAGATTCAAGTTTACCCATTAGCAGTACTCTCCTGATCTGTTCTTATAGGCGGGGCTGGGGTGGAGGGCTGTTCTTACGGGTCAGCCATTTGCATGGCAGTCTCGTTACTTGGATAAATGTCCCGGCAAAGCCACTTCTGGCAAAAATTTTAAAAAAGGGCTTGGGTGGCAAGGATGTTTGGCAAAGTCTCCCGTTTACAAACCACAAGGAATGATGGATCAATGTATTTGATTTGGACTCAACCACCTAGCCGAGCATTTTCCCTCAGGACCATTCGTAGCAGCGAACAAGGACTCTTGGTGTACCAGGTGTTAGCTTGTTCGGCCATCATCTGCAGCTTCTCCACTCACTGTTCAGTCCCTGAGATGCATGGAAGACTAAGCATCAATGTTTATCTGCCACCTCTCTCAGACTCAAGCATCAATATCAAGTTCCAGGTTGGAACTTGTTCTTTTGCCTCTGTTCAAGTAAGTCAGTGGGCCAAAGCTTGTTAGTCGCCCGGAGCAGGACTGTGTGGGCAGTTCTCATATCCTTCTTCCCAGCTGTCAGTCTTCAGATTGTGTCGTCTCCAGGGATTTGGTCCGGCACCTTACATCCCTGCTAGTCTGTCTCTCTAGAGAATGTTCTTGTTGAAATAATGGGCAGTAACAGTTGCTCTCCCATGGTTTGAGAAGTGTGACCCCGGTGTAAGTTACTACACAATCCCGTGTAATGAGTCTGGGACGTACGCGTTAGAATCTTTATAGGAAAAATTACCTAAGAATCTGTTTTTGCGAAGTGAGTAAGTAGGATTTTGGAAGAGGAAGAGGGATGAGAATTAGCTGTTTACATCTCAAGCGGGAATTTAAAAGCGGTGTTCTGGGCAAGGTTAGAATTACAGTAATTTTTTTGGTGGGCATGGGCAGGTGTATGTTGCCAGTCACACCTGAGTTCACTGCTAGCGTGCACAAAAGGCTCTTGATCCTTCTTGGGTAGTGGTTGTTCAGTCTTGAATTTATTAGGAGACACTGAGAATTTTTTTCTTACCTGCCCCAAAGTGTCAAACTTGCATGATTTTATGACAGACATGGATGTCAAAACATTTAATTGGAGTTTTACGAAATAGCTTTGTTGTAAATAAGAGAAAAATACTTAAATCTGAAATTAATCTTAACAGTGGCTTTTCTTACCTTTACTTAATGTGTTTAACTTCTTTTTGTTGAAGGTGGGACAGAAATTGTCACGGAGAGTGACTTTCACAATGGACATTCTGTAGCTGGAGTAATTGAACAAGGAGGTGTTGGTAGAATGCAGCGAGAAAAAATGGTTTACATGGCTGTTAAGGACTCTTCTCAGGAAGATGAAGATATTAGTAAGCATAATAAGAAACATTTTTGTTTCTCATGCTGTTTTGTACAACAATATAAACATCATTCTCAAGGACTTTTTTAATTTTTCTGAAGGATTCTTCAACCTGAAGTAGTAGGAAACTAAGCTCATCTTCCCTAAAAATAAAGAGCAGGCTATAATTATTTTAAAGTGATGTGGATAAATGCACTTTGTGCATACTGTATGCAATCATTTCATTATTTATATTAAATTTAACATGTCCATGGATGAAGTTGATGAGGTTAGTCAAATTTCTCATTTTTCTGTTTTCCTACTGTGAACTGCCTTGTTTAATCAGCTTTCTGGCAAAGTGGCAAAATGTCATCAGTTACGAGTTTATAAGTTTGTATATTTGAATTTATGTTGGTATTAATTTGGATCTATATTTATTGATACGTGTTTTCTCTCTTTAAGGAATGTCTGAATAAACAATGATCCCCTAAGGGAAGGGGTGGTTCTAAATGCCAAAGGAGGAAAAGTAATTTGTAATGGGTATCAATCGGAGTGAGAGCAAATTAAATGAAGGAAAATTTAGGATGAGCAGAATAAAATTAAAGATTTGTTCTTTTTGTTTAATCCAGGCTGTGCTGAAATAGCAGATGAAGTTTACATGGAAGTTATTGTAGGTGAAGAAGAAGCTACAACACTTCCAGACACACAGCTTGAAGACTCTGGCGTGAATAAAACTTTTGTCCCTGTTGCTTGGGCTGCTGCTTACGGTAGGAATCTGTATGCTTATATTCTGAAAATCCCTTCCATTATTTTCTCCCTAATCCAGCTTCCAGAATCTCTGTGCAAATGTGATGATTTCTCACCTTGTCCTAGGGGATTAGAAACAGCTCCTTCTGATCTTTTAGCAGTGTCAGTTAGTGGAGTTGATTAAACGATGTGAAAGATTTTGACACCATTCGTGACTTTTCACACGTAAGGTCCTTAGTTTGTTTGCAGTTCAATATGAAGAAAACAATTCCATTTTTACAATGGTGGGTTTTTTTCCAATGCCGGCCTGTCAGACAGTTACAGGGTACTTTAGTAGTTGATTGTGTTGCATATAACAAATGGATTGCTGTATGTTGAGTTTTATGAAGTAGAAAGGAAAGCTGTTAGGAGAATTTTTACACTGTTCTTGATTCCACTTCAGAGGTGCAGAATGTGTGGTTTTTAATGGTTGTTTAAGTTGGCTGTTGAGGATCTTGCAAAAACAAGAATAGCCTTAAGTATTTTACATTAGCTAGGAGGAAGGGGAAATAACTTTAAAAAGAGAATCGTAGGAATAAATGTGTAAACACGTTCCTAATGATTTCAGTTTATGTACCTGTTTTAAGCCTTTTAGTCCTTCAGGTTAGAAACAAAAAGAAAAAACATAATCTGTTCTCTGCAGCCATGCTTCAGATAATAGAAGTGTCTTATCATCTATTGCGAATTCTGAATATTCTTTTGTTCCGTATTTTCTCGGATTTTGGAATGTTAAATGTAATTAAGAGGGTATCAGGTCATCCGTGGTTTATGTTATAATTAAGTATGCAAGTTAGTCAGTTAAAACTCATTGGTGTAATATTTCAGAGCACGGTAGTTGGGCTGATAAAGTGGTTTAGAACCATGGAGCCTTGGCATGTAGCAGTAAACACTTTCAATCCAAAATGAGGAATACACTCTTAAGGTATTACTTCTCTGTCTCCCAGAACTTTGTAGTGCCTCATATAGATGAGCGCTGAGCGGCTGATAAGGTACAACTCTTCTTATCTGCCTAGTTCTACTCCAGAAAGATAAAGTGTTTCGGTCCGAAGAGCAAATTGTGGATTTCAGATAACCTCGTTTCTGGATTGGTATCTGAGGTTATCTATGAGGCTAAAAGAGTGCAGGAACAAGCATATTAATTATGAATAGCAGGAAAGACGGTCAGCATGGTAAGCGTGCAAACACAGCTTTAGTGGATATTAACTATTCACAAAGATGTGATTTGATTTCTTAGGGCTCATGATTATAAAATACTGAACTGATTGCGAACTGCACATCTCGGTTCAGATAGAGTGAAGCTCTTAGTTATTAGCTAAGTTAGTTTTCTCTCATTATCAGACTTTCAAAGCCATCGTCTTTAAAAAGGATTTTAATTTATAATGACTGAAATACCATTTTCTGCAGGAGATGAAAGAAGACTACCCAGAAGATATGAAGATGGTCAAGCGGCAGGTAAGAACATGTAGCTGTGCTTGGTACAGCATTAAAACTAACTTGCTGTCTTTGAAAATATAAATGTTTATGTGTCAGTTCTCCTAATCAGTGAATGCAAAAAATTATCCATAAAGTAGATATTGAAGGACTCCACAGTCTTTCTCTACTATTTTGAAATGAAGACGATTCTAGATAGGTTGTAGGCCTTCAGAGTGGGTGGGGAAGTTGGGAGGATCTGCCAGGTTTTTTGATACAGTTTTGTAGTCAGAAAAGAGATAATGCAGTTGTTAAGAAGTAAAAGCAAGTTAAATAAAAGGAAACAACCAGCATAATTCTTAAGAGATTAATGTCTTGAGAAGTATGAGAAATCAAGGAATATATTTGAAAATTAATCAATCTTTAAACAATTATGTTCTTGACTTTGGCCAGGAAAGATAGATAGTGCTTTATATTGGCGCTCTTCTTTTTTTACATATGTTCATTGTAGAGGAATGGGCAATATTTTTTTTCTAAAAAGTAGATATGCTGCTGTGCAATTCCAGTCATCAGTCCCAAAGAAAGAAGTTGTTTAAGGTTTTTTATGGTGTCTAATTTTTGTTTCTAGGAAATAACTTGGATACACGATTAGAAAACAAAAACGGTAATGCAACACAATACCTGCAGATTTGTGATAGCATTAGCACTAATAGAGTGCTAAAACAAAAAACCAAGAAAAGGAGGAGAGGAGAGGCCAGGCAATGGCAAACAGGTAAACACTGTACGGTTATGCGTATTGTCATGGAGTGGCACTTACTCCTGCACTATTCCTTTTTTTTTTTTTTTTTAAGCCAATGCAGAATTAAAAAATATAAGTGATGATTTGCATATTTCCTGTGTCCTTCCCCCCTCCAATTCTGTGCATAGAAAATGTAATAATTTGTGCTGTCGACAGTCAGTACACTTAGGGCCAATGAATTCCTTTGAATTTTGCAAGCTATTATAAAGTAATCCTGGATATATTCACCGCACATATGATATTACTGATCTCTTTGAGCAGTTTCTAAAACAAAACTATATAAACTATAGGTGCTGTGGATTGGTTGTTTTTAAACTACTGAACCATTCTCTGTCTGCTGCAAGTGTAAGTGCATGAGTCTGAACAGCAGTTGGCTGATTTAAAACTTCTTGATCAGTAAATTTGTTTCCTTCATAACTTGTTTTTGTTTGTTTAAAAACAGCTGTTATAATAGGTCCTGATGGACAGCCCTTAACAGTTTACCCTTGTCATATTTGTGGGAAAAAATTTAAATCCAGAGGATTCTTGAAAAGGCATATGAAGAATCATCCAGATCATATGATCAAGAAGAAATACCAGTGTACAGACTGTGACTTTACAACAAACAAAAAAGTAAGTTTCCACAATCATCTGGAAAGCCATAAACTTATAAATAAAGTTGATAAAACCCATGAGTTTACAGAGTATACAAGAAGATACAGAGAAGCAAGCCCGTTGAGTTCTAATAAACTAATACTGAGGGACAAGGAGCCTAAGCTACACAAGTGCAAATATTGTGACTATGAAACTGCAGAGCAGGGACTACTCAATAGACATCTACTTGCAGTTCACAGTAAGAACTTCCCTCACGTATGTGTGGAGTGTGGGAAAGGATTCCGTCATCCGTCAGAGCTGAAAAAGCATATGAGGACCCACACTGGGGAGAAGCCATACCAGTGTCAGCACTGTGTCTTCAGGTGTGCTGATCAGTCCAATCTGAAAACTCACATCAAAACCAAACACGGGACTGATCTGCCGTTCAAATGTGAGCACTGTCCCCAGGCGTTTACAGATGAAAAAGAACTGCAGCAGCACACAGAATTGTTTCAAGGGCATAAGACTCATCAGTGTCCACATTGTGACCATAAGAGCACCAATTCAAGTGACCTGAAGCGACACATAATTTCAGTTCACACAAAGGATTTTCCCCACAAATGCGAGGTATGTGAAAAAGGCTTCCATCGTCCATCCGAGCTCAAAAAGCATAGTGAGACCCATAAAGGTAAAAAGATACATCAGTGTAGACACTGTGACTTTAAAACATCAGATCCTTTTGTACTTAGTGGGCATATCCTCTCAGTTCACACCAAGGACCTGCCTTTTAAATGCAAAAGATGTAAAAGAGGATTTAGGCAGCAAAATGAACTTAAGAAGCACATGAAGACCCACAGTGGAAGAAAAGTTTATCAATGCCAGTATTGTGAATATAGCACTACGGATGCGTCAGGCTTTAAACGACATGTAATATCAATACACACAAAAGACTATCCACATAGGTGTGAGTATTGCAAAAAGGGATTCCGTAGACCATCTGAAAAAAATCAGCATATAATGAGGCACCACAAAGAGGCCATAATGTAATATATGATCTCAAGAAGGAAGCAATTTAGAAACTGTGATATGCTAATTGGGGAAAAAAAAAAATCTCATGAACTGTTTCTCCTGGTTTCAAAGCTTGATATTAAATCATAACTTTACATTCTTTGTATTAAAAGTCTTAAAAGTATTAGGGTTGACAGGGGATCTCATAGCCCTATGATTGTTGCTTATCAGAACCTAAAGAGCACTATAGAATGCAGAAGGATGGATGAATGTCTTAAATTTGCAGAAAGATGGATGAATGTCTTCAAATTAATAGTATTACACATTGTTAAGCTATAGAAGACAAAAAGAAGGTGATTGTGTTAACCATTTTGTCAGTAACAGCATTTGTCTCCAATATGAAAACAGTTCAGATATATGGTGGGGTTATTTACAAATGGTTTGCGAAGGCAACTGAGTCTAACTTCTTGTGCAGTTTTGAAAGGAGAGTACTAGTCAGTCGCTTGAGCATAACGTTCTTAAAATCGTGCCTGGAAATTAAATTCCAGAACTGGTCAAATTTGGGGGGTTGTCTTTTTTTTTTTTTTTTTTTTTTAAAAAGAAAAAACCAAAAACCAACATTTCATTGGGAAACTTTTGTTTCCGTTGTTAGTTTAGGTCCAACAAGTAATTTTTTAATGGTTTTCAAAGCTGCTAACCTATTTTATTGCAGGATATGATGTTTAAAATATAGCATTATGTTATGATCTCAGAGGTGGTGTTCTGGTGCTAGGGTTAAAGATGTGTATGTATATAATTTCCCTTTTTTATCTGAAACTCCAGTTGAATGTTGTTCAGTATGGCACATATAACAAAATTAACTTTGAATTTGACCTTTTTTTTTTTTAAAGGATAAAATGGATGCAGCTCATAGTGTTGTGACTCAACACTAATTTTTTTTCTCGCTACTTTAAAATCTTCTCTAAAAAGAATATTAAAAACAAAGTTGAAAAAGGTAGGGTTTTTTTTTTTTTAATTAAAGTTCAGAGTACTTAGAAGTTCTTTAGGGCAGTGTTCTTAACAGGTATGACTATTATTGTCCTACCTCCTAATAGGAAATTTTCAATATAGACATAAAATTGCACCTTTTAATCAATTCTTTAAAAAAAATCTATACCATACTATAAACATGCATTTTCAATCTGTAAGAAAGTATATATGCAGTATTTAACCAGAAAAATATGCTGCCACTAGAGTTTGGAGGTGGATCTTCAGTTTACAGTGTATACATTTAAAATATGCATCCCTTTAAACAATGCTTTGTGTTAGCATGCTGCAAATCAAATGGCGCTTAATATAACGAGCTGGTCTAGGGCTATTTAATGAAAAACCTGTTCATAAATGTTATGCATATAATGTGTATTTTTTACTTTTTTAGTTGCTTCATGTTTGCACACAGCTGTTCACATGATGAATTGTAACTTCATGCTATATTGTGGCTTTGTGTTTCAGATAATGTTCATATTTTGTTTTTGCACCAGATGAGAATCAGTTCCTTGAGAATAAATTTTTTTTATATTTCTAAACTTCAGAAAGTTAAATTTGGGAAATCTCTTAGGAAAATACGTGTTTTATGTGGCTGTAAAAAATGATGTACACGCTGTAAAATAAGATTGTCACTGTTATGTGGGATTATTATTTCTAAATGTGTTACTCATCGTAACGGGCATACAATAAAACGCATCTCTTGCACTCCAAATTTTTTGGAGTTTGCTTTTCATTTGTGGTGTTTAGGAAAGTCTCATTCTGTGTAAATTTGCCTAATATTTTTAATTACATTATTCACTAATTAATAGGTAGTAACATTTCAAGGAAACAGGTTACTTGAGGTTATTTATCAGACTATTGAGTGGAGAGTGTTGGGGCTTTATTTGACTAACCCTTTAAAGTTACAGGTGATGTGTTTGTGCTTATTTCTAAAATAATGATCACATGTGATACTGACATTCCTTTGAAATTTTTTCCTTTAAGTAAAGAGAACGTAAAACTTCTCACATATTTTGGGAAAAGCCAGGTAGGTTTTGTCTTTGTATCTATGTAATGTAATAAGAACAGTTTGCAAAATGAAATACTGAAAATACTGCTATCTTAATTTCCCTCTCTTTTTAGAATACTTGAAATATATCCTCAGTAATAGGTTAAAAACCGTAAGAAGAGAGTGCGATATTAAATGAACTCTTCGTCAAGGATTTCCAACGGGCTTTTAGCCAGTGAACTCATAGGGTTTGTACCAAAACCCAGAAACGATGCAGACATGAACCTGTTCCTCTGGTTTTTGTTTATACCACTGTTTTTTTTTTGTATGCCCAGCAATCAAAGGAGGAGGCTGTGGCATTCCAGAAAATCTTAACGTTTTGGGGTTCTGACAGTTTTAATGCTTTATTCCTGAACGTTATATTGAATGCATAGGCTGAAGGAGTTTCTTCACAGCAGACTGAAGGCGATCATTCTGGCTCTCTGACAAAGCACACATCCGTGCTGGCTCATTTTCCACCTTACAGATGGACGGAATAATCAGGTACTCGAGTATTTTAAACATTTTCTATAGCCAACTTTGTAGAAAGACTTAATCCCACATTGCCTAAGAGTCTCTCACAGTTCATGGGGTACGGAACAGGACGTGGGGGCTAGAAATGACAGAAAGTAAACTTCTGGAGAGCCAGTGTTCTAGGCAGCGGTATGAAATCTGGACATAATGCTTTTAACATTGCATTCAGATCATGATTTGATACCTTTTATTATTCATACTTGGTATTTAGCAGTGAACTATATTAACATTCACGTTTTACAGTGTATGTTGAGGATAACAGTAGTGTTTCTTCAAGGGAGCGCAGTGGAAGGCTTTGACCTTTACGTATCTGATGGTGTAAAATTATGTACGTGGGTTAATTCTTTCTGTGATGAACAGTTATTCAGTGTAAGATTGTCGTTTAGTTCAGAGTCCATGAGTGGTATCTACTCTTCTTAAGAGCGTGGTACGCTGCAGGGCATCAGTTCCATTACCTAGATTTTCTGTTGTGTCGAGTTCTTTCTTGCCCTAAAACTGCATACCATAAAGAGCACAAAAGTTTTTTTAACATATTTAATGATAGCAGAAAGTATATGGTGGCTGCTGGATAAAAGTTTAATTTACAGCTTCATCATTATATTATAGAATAAGTTCTGTAACTTTGTAATACAGAAGTTGAAATTGGTGTTGGACAGTCTGTAAGTCCACCTAATGAGATTTCTTTTTACTAGGAAAAAAAATGAGTGTCATACCTTTTGGAACATGACAAGCTGTGAGGAACGTGTTTTTCAAGGAGGGAGGGAGGGAGTAGTGGTTGGGAAAGCCGCGGCTGTAGTTGGTTATTATCAGCTAAGGTACAAAAACGGGACAGCGGGTAGGACTTGGCGCGGGTGCTGACTGGTGCGATCTGCTGTGTGTGAGCCCCGCTTGTTGTGACAGCTCGCTGGAGAAACCGAGTGCTCAGACTTAGCAGGATGGTTACGGGCAGCCTTGTCCAGTGCGAGGCCTCAAGATGAGTTACTGCTTTTCTGTGGTTGGCTTATTGCGTTAGCGTTTTGAACATTGCTTTCTTTATATTAATTGTTTGTCTCGTCTTCTCTTGGCAGCGTATGGACAATGAAACCTAGCTGAGAGGAAAGACTGTGGAAACAAGGTCTGTCAAAGAGAGGAAAAGCCTTGAGACTTAACCCGCACAGTGTTAAGGTTAATGGATTACTACCCATATGTTGTTAAATTTCAAACAGTTAAAAAAAATCGGTTTGTCAGAATTTTTGCTTGAGCAGTGGTTTTAAAATGCAGTAGCTTATGGTACCGCTGGGAGAGTGTGTGCTCCGGCTTGGCCCTTTGCTGGTTCTCTCCAGTGCTGCTCTGAGGTTTATGGCTGAGGCCGGACTTAGGTATTTTTCTGTAGTTTGAAATTCCCACCAATGCGTCTGCTCCTTCTTCCGGAATCGGCATCTTGCTGTATAGCTGTGGATGTCGAAGCTTCTTGTAACTTGTCTGTCGAAGCCAGATGGTGAATAGGCACAGGAGGGGGTTGAAGGTGCCAGGAGGGCCCTGGTGGTTTCAGAAAAAAAAGTAATAATGTGATGGATGGAAGGAGGAAGGAATCGCCAAGCAAAGGCCGTGCAGCGGGCTACAGGTGTGATGTCGGGGCTGTGGAGGAAAGGGCGTAGGAGTTGGGGTTAGGGAAGGGAAAATAAAGGAATGTGCCTGCCAGACAAAGAGAAACCTTGGAGGAGGTGGTATTGTGTGCAGTGCTCTTACTTCCTGTAGTTTGTTTGAGTAATTTAAGATCTTCTGGTATATATCTTGCGTATGTATTCATCCAACAGGAGCTAAGACTCAGGTAGAACCTTTTTTTCCCCCCTCTTTTTTTTTTCCTACAAACGTGTTTACCCAGTAACTGAAATTCTGTGTTAAAGCAAGCGGTTGGTTGTTATTCTTGACGTAAGATTTTACTAGGAAGTAGCATTTTGAATCTTCTGAAATGTAAGAATAAAATTTCACCTGAATCCTCAGCAGTTCGAGGCACAGTTCCTGCGTTCTTTTCAGTGCACTTTCCCAGTGAATATTTAACACAATTTGTGATGGCTGTTGTATTGTTACCGTGGAGGTGTCATGGTTTTAAAAATGCTTCATGTCAAATCACATTTAAATTTGTATCTCGGCGCTTCCACAGATCCCTGCTCTGTGTAGTCTGTACCTCTGCCCTGCCTGGCTCCCTCCCCTGAGCTGGCAGCAAACCGCCTCCTCGTACCAGACTGGTGCAGCCTTTAGCATGGGATCAAGTGCTCCACAGGCAGGTCCTGCTTACGCATTTTCAAAGCAGAGGCGTTCCCAAGTGGTGGTAGGAAGCAAGTGAGAGAGAGACGCTACCACCTGTAAGCCTTGCAAGTGTTTGGACCTAAATGTTGAATGACAAAAGTTGGTGGTATTGTATTTTACTACTTGTCCTGAAAACTCTGGATGATGTCTCCCATCACTGTTGTGAAGTTGCGTGATCTCTCATCTTCTAAAGGTACTCTTCAGTAGACATGATCATCTTTCACGCACACGTGCTGTCCTCAGTGAAGTTTTATGTATGCCTTGCCTTTTGCCACATTTTCAGCAGGGGCTTTGAGCTGTTTTGTTGAAAACAGTCCTTGCTTTTGTCCAATTGTTACAAATCTCTCCCTGCCGCAGCGCTAACTAACAGGGCGCGTTACCTTTCCCGGCATTTGTGATGGGATGCCGCTCCACAATACCAGGAGCAGGAGAGGCGACGTGTGCTGCAAAGCAGCTCGTTCGCTGCCTGGGAGCACACCGTGGAGGCAGCTCAGCTCTTCCTGACCGTGTCTGGGTTTCTCCTCTGCCTGCTCCTGTGGGGCTGTGCGTGATGCACAGACACGGGACGGTTGCTTGAGCAAGCGGCGAGTTTCACAAACACGTGGAAGGGTTGGTGTAAAATGTCAGCTTTGTTTACTGTGGTTTTTTATTTGCATGCCAGACTAAGAGCTCCTCAAAGCCAGGAGCAGTTACAAGCAATTCACGTCTTGCTCATCGTCTGTATTTTTCTTCCTTCAGGTTTCAAGTGCCCACAATTAAAGCTAATGAAATTGAGAGAGAAAATACAGAAGAACACCAGCAGAGTACTCCCAAGATAAGGTACCTTGACGTAGTATTCAAAGGCTGTGTCAGCTCCTCAGACAACGCTAGCGGTGTCAGTAACCTGAACCAGGGCTCTGCTTGGCTTTCATTTGACAGCTGAGGCAGAGAAACGGTTCCATATTGCGTACTGAGTAGTGTGGAAAAGGCAACAGTGGAAACCAGAAAACAATTTTCTCCTGCTCTTCAGCGTAAGAAGGAGAAACTCTGCATGCTGTCGCATCCGTTCAGGCAGTGAGGGTTTATTTAATAACACTATTAATAGAGACAGTGCGGTATGTATAGTGTTGTAAATATATGAAGTAAATGCTGTCTTTGGTTTTTCTAATTCATTCCTGAAAAACTGTGCAAGACTTAGTGGACCTACCTGAAACTGAGGTGAAAAATTACCTGTCATCTAAAGCGTGCTGTTTATCGTAAGGTGTTCAGAGAGATGAGTAAATGAGAAAAATGTGTTTCTGTAAACTCCAGCAGAAATAACGTTACGGAAATCAGTTTCAGTTCAGCAGAAAAGGCAGTAGCTGAGACCACAGCAGATAACACGTACTTTTATAATAAAAAAATACATTTCCTTTTTAAATAAATGTGGTTTGAGAGCAAAAACCAGCCCCAAATGGCCGTTATGCTTCATCTGCTAGTCTTAGTTGGCTTTTTGACAAGTATCTATTGATTTGTATTATCTGTGAGTAAAAATGTGTTGTTACGACCATCAGGTCTGTAGCATTTACAGCGTACGGAGGTCTTAAAATACTCCAGCAAGCCTTGGAGAGAGGCTGGCCCTTGCTGCACAACGCGGTATTGACATCCACCTTCCCTGAGCGGCAAACTGGGCTTTTTTTAAAATAGTTTGTTCGTCACCTGCCTCTTCAAGTATGGGGAACAATCATGGTGTTTTCAAATTTCTCATAACGCCAGCTGTACGTGCAAAGCAGCTCATTTGCCTCATCGTGGCCTTTGCCATGGAATCGTACCACCGCACCCAACAGCTCTGACTGTGCTCGGAGCCTGCACGAGTCTGTCCTGTAAGGGTGTTGACTGCTGCCATTATGCTGCGGCCTTAAGTCATACAGCGTTGCAGGAACACTGATCAGTGTTACTGGGCGGAATGGTGAGTAAATACACTGTCCGGCCCTTGCAGTGGCTGAAATGAGTGCGCGGCAAGTACGTCCATTAGTAACGCGTGTTTCTGCTGCTTGTAGCTTCCTCCGAGCTGTTTGTGTGATGCTTCCAGCTAGTCAAGCCCAGCCGAGATCACGGCAAAGACCACGGTAAGCCAGCACGTTATTTTTGTGCCTCCTTCGATCGGGGTAACTGCACAGTTACGCACAGGTAACAGTGTGGTGGCATTAAACAAATGTGTGTTCTTCCTCTGTTTCCTATCATTTAGGTCACCAAAGGTGAAAAGTCATTAGATGACAGTGTAACTCAAATTATTTCTTGGGATAGAATACGCTTTGACACTATTCTGTGCCATTAGTATGCTGACCCTTTGTGCTGTATACGTACATCCTATCTAACTAACTGCTATACAGAAACGAGGGGGTTATTTTAGAATCTAATAATTATTGATTTCAGTGGGGCAAGGCACTCCTCATTCAGGCAAGGATATTTAATTTTTAACTAATTAAAACCTTTTCCTAAACGGCTAGGCTGAAGTGTTTGTGGATATTTAATTTTTAACTAGCTAAAACCCCTTTCCGTAGAGCTAGGCTAAAGGGAGTGTCGTTTGATGGGGTGAACTCCCGCTCGGCTCCCGAAGCTGCAGGCCCGCCTCGGGCCGGACGCGCTCGAGGGGCAGAGCGATGAGCACACGTTACCCGCAGCGCTTTCTGCCAGGTGCAGAAAGCATGAGGTCATCGCTGATGTCCCAGCATTCACTGAGTGGGGGACTGGCAGCAGCAGCCAGAAGAGGGACCTAACGCTAGTCCTTTACAAGTAGGGATTAATTTAGAGGAACGAGTTGTCTAAAAACAGGCAGTATCCCACCACCTAAAACGACCCCCTCCAGCCAGTCGCGTAGACACAAGACGTTTCCAGTACAGATAGACGTGGTTCAGAAAGTTACACTTACGTTTATTTCATAGTTACACATAGCCTACAGTGTTCTTTCACCATTAAACATTGTCTATGATATATATTATTTGTGAATAGAAATATATGTGTCTGCAGAAAAAAAGCAAAGCAAGAACCCCGGGATAGCGAGCTAGCGCCGTCTGACTGCATAGTTTAACATTTCCCCTATCGTTCTCTGCATGCGTTGGTTAGACAACCACTTAATTGTCAATACCAAATCACTTGAAGAGAATTTCTGTGGTCCTGCGAGGAGCAAAAATCGTAAATGGGAGGTCGGTCTGATAGTGAAATTTAGTCTATCAGCTATTTTCATACTAAGTTTTCCTATATAAAAATATACCAAGTTCTTGACGTTTTCAAGCACAGCAAATAAATACTTACGGCTGGTTTGGGGGCTTAAAAAGGTTCAGCTGAAAATACATCAACTCTGAGGTCAATGACATTCTTTAAAATCAGCATCTGCCCCATCATTTCACTGAACCAGGTAACTCCGGCATTTGCCCATTCGGTCGCTAAGTTTGAGGAGCTGTGTATCTGGAGTAAGTGAAGTAATTTTCCTTTGTGTTTTACCTTCCCAGCATTAGGCAGGTGCACGGTAAGCGTTTTTCAGTGAGGTATTTTTAAAGTTGTTTCTGGGGTTCGCTTCACCTTCCAACGGGCGGCAGGAGGTAAAACAGCCATCTGTGACTCTGCACTGAAACCAGCCGTGCGGTGGGCGTGGGACTTAACTTGGTATCATTCTCCCTTCTCAGCGTGAGTGGACAGGACAGAAGAATAGGGCTAACAGTACAAAGAGGAGAAGGTTTAGACTTCTTCCTTTGTCTCTTAGATTGCTTCAGGCCTGGCTGAAGAACAGAAGTTAGTCATGTCAAGGAAAACAGAAGTCCCCAAAAGCACGGCCTACCGCTCTCCTCGGAGGGAAAAGTAAGTGCGCGAGCAGCACCAGTAACATTTGTACGCAGATGTTAGTGGCAGACCGTGGACACGGGTAACCGAGTTCGTCACGGTGAGGATGAGACAGTGTTTTCCATCATCTTCGTGCTTCCATGTCCTTAATGTGTTCCCCAGCCTTTCTCACTATCAGACTGAACCTTTTTCTGATGCAAAATAGCAGAAAGTAAAGCAATTTTCGTCGTCGTGAACTCCTTTGAGCAGCTCCGGTGGCTGAGGGATTTCTTTCATTCCTGAAAGAAGCAAGGAGCTTGCTTGTTAGAAGAAAAACACACAGCCTTATTTCTGCATATAAATCAAAACTGCCTGGTCGATAAAGCATGCCTCGCTTCATTATATATTTGTTCTCTCTACCAGCCCGACTTTTAAAGTGTCTCAGGTGGCCACTGAGCCTCTGCTCCTTCACAAACGCTGAGCGTCTCGGCACCCGCAGCGGCCGGTCAAAGCCGTATCGTTAAGCTGTAAATGCTTTTGCTCAGCAAGGGGCAGCTGTCGGCACTGCCGTGATTCACCGGCTCCAGTAAAGACAAACCAAGGACAGTAGCTTTTTTGTACTTAGGAAAACAACCACGAACAGGAAGTTACCAGGTACCTAAACAGTAGGTATTACAAAATTTCTACCCTAAAAGTTTTCTCTAATATAACAAAGATCAGCGTTAAAAGGAACATTTAAGTACTTTCATGCAAGTATCCTAAAGGACTGAGCACGACAAGTAATCATTGCTTGAAAGACAGTATCCTGCGCAGGCTGCTTCCTCCCAGTATAGACCCCACACTATCCCGAGCCCTGTCAGCATCGCTATCCGATCGTGAAATAAAGATCTGGCTGACGGTACCTGGACACAGAAACACTACGTGGGAGCTTGGAGTAAACGTGGAACTGGCACTTCTCAAACTTACCAAGTTTATCTTGCAGCAAAGCGATTTTGTTTCAGCTGAAACTTGCACTAATGGTTGATGGCGAGCTTGGGAAACTTAAAATGCAAACAGTTCTCATTTATTTCATGATACTGATCTCTTTGGATGCAGAGCACACTCATCTTTTCCATTTTTTTTTTTTTTATAATGGAAAGCATGACTGGCTTTTCAGATAAGCTGGGGGGAGGGGCTTTGGGCTTTATTTGTCTGATTTCTTTATTACTGTTTTAATTCCTTGACATTTCACTAGGTTGCAACGCAACTGGATGAGTTTGAGAGATCAGTAATACAACTCTGCTGTTTGCCAGTGACCTCTACCTTTTATTTTCTTAATCCTACTCCAGGTAACGTATCCTTTCAGAACGTGGTGGATGCTTTACCCTTTGTCTACCCGGGCTGCTCCTTTTCTTGGCGGTGTCCCCCCACAGAGCTACTCTGGTAACAGGCGGGTACTTGTGCTGCTCTGCCCCACTCTGCCTGCCAGCAGCGCCCTCGGATTCCACTGCTCCGAACACGGGGCTGTGGGCTGGCCATGCTGGTCTTTCTCAAGCCTTTAGCCTTGTGTTCGGACTTGGCAACGTTACCTTGTGCCCTGTAACATAAATAGCTTCTCCAGTCCTATTTGCTATTTTTACTTTGAATCACGCCTTAAAAATCATCTCTCTTCTGCGTTTCCTGGGTTAGTCACTGCCCCGGCTCAATGGAAGTTTCAGGGACGTGGTGCTTAGTATGTTTTAGTAATAGTTTGGAGTCGTTAATAGTGGTGATTCAGAACACTGCCCACCCAAATGCTCCGTCACCCGAGAGCACCCCACGGAAAAAGTTCCTACCGACCTAACTCCCCCGTACAGTGACACCCGGAAGACTGCCTTGTGCGCGGGGGCAGAGGCTGGCGTTCGAGCAACGCCACTTCTGTTGTTAAAGGTAATTATGTGTCAGAGGAAATAATGAAAGGCTATTTTATTTATCCGCCACCCAACAATTACTGCCTTCTCGCAATAGACAGTACAGTTCCTTGACTTTAATCAGTCACTTTGCTTTTTGCAGCCAAGTTAAATTAACACTCTGGCTTTCTCTCAGATGTCAATTTTGGCTAATAGTGCCTTTGAAGTTAAATTGAATACTTGGGAATTTCAGAGCCTGTAGAATCAATCTCTAGGTAAACTTACATGTTTCCATATCTCCCCGGTCCTCTCAATTACAATAGTTTGTGATTTATTGACAGGTGATGAAGCCTTGTAGTCATCGGACAGGAGACCCAGAATAGGATACTGATTCCTGTACCTGTATTAAAAGGAGTTGCAAACCTGTAAACTGAAGTCTGCTCTTGCCAGTCCTTTCAGTCAGTAATTCCCCAGACATTCTCGCTAGTAACTAAAAAGCTCATACAGTCATTTAAATGTCACTTTAACATGCTGGCCACCCCTCCAGTTGCTCTTACAAGGCTTAGTAGTGAATCCTCCCCGGATAGAAAAATGTATCTCAACTTTTTCCCCTTGAAGTCGAGCAGGCAGTGTTAAGACATTTTCAGGAGGCAAGAACTTGGTTAAATAGAGGCTATACAAGGGAAAATCAAGAGGGTGTCTTTTTAAGAAAGGTGAATAAATACATTACTTCTTAGTGATGATAGCTGTTACACCAGGGGACTGACTGCCTGATAATTTCTCATGCTTCAATCTGAAGAGGTCCTGAGAAAACCAAAAGTAAAAATTCAAATGAAATAATGTTTTCTGAAGTAGTAGTAGTACACTAAAGTCACAACAAAATATTTGCAGAAATTCCTGTCAAAGAGCAGTCCGAAAAAGTCTGTCCTTCCAAAAGGCTGGCAGAGGAATAGCATTCAGTTAAAAAAAATGCTGACCCTGACTCCAGAACCAGGAGAGTACAAGTGACTCCCTAGGGAGTTTCCACCTACACAGTATGTAGAGGCTTAAAAATAAAAATCCTCAGAAGAGAAATAAGTTGTATTATTTTACCTCTTGCTGCTGTTTAATAAGAGCATCCTTCTCCTCCAGCATCGACATCAGTTCATGCAACCTTATTTGCAAGTCACTGTTACTTCCTTCTCTCTTTGATATGTCTTGCTGGAATTGGCATAACTGAGACTACAAAACACACATTAAAGAATAGTTAGCTCTTTGGTGCTCCGTGCAGGTGACCCTGCAGTACGTGTCTAGGACACCGGTTGTATTTTTTTCATTAAATTACGAACAGTAAGATTTTAATTAGTGTAACGCAAAAACCACTATGGACACGTGCAAAACCCGATGATTTTCAAGTAAGAATGTTGAGCTGCACAGTAAATTCAGAAAGTGCTAATTGACAGTGGTAGAATTCAGTCCCATTTAATACGTTTAGAACTCGATAAAGCTAATACAACACTAACAAGTTGAACTGGCTTCCAAGGTGGTACAATATTACTACAGTGCTTTAAATGAGAGGCATTTCCTGTATGTAGTTTTGGCTGGGACTTTATTTTCTGTTGGGTGTCTTTTGGCTAGTTTCTTCCTTTATCCGCACACACCAAATATCCCTTTAGGAAAGACTGCTAATCTGAGTAATCCCCAATTTCTACATCTAAGGAACTGTGGGTTTTTTAAATCACAGTTTTATGTTCTGCCATAAGGGTTTCTGAGCCAGCATTAGCGTGTACGTATAAAGTAATTGCAGAATCAAAAGATATCTAAAAAGTACATATGGTAATCTTTCCTGTTCCTTAATTAAAAAAGCAGCTCTTTACCTGCCGTTGCACAGGGTGAGGAATACCCACGCCAAGTCAATCACCTTACCCTAAGGGTGCGGATCTCACGATCTTTATCCTCTCTCAAGTTATTGATCATCTCTACGTAACGGCTGGAGAGTTCATCCGTGGTGGTCTGTAGTGTTGGATTAGAGCAGGTCTACAGAAAGTTAAATAATGTTTTTACTTCAAAAAGAGTTTTCGTCATTCATTTTCATACATTAATGCATCTGTTATCTGTGAATAACAGCTACTGCACACAGAACAAGGGAGCCTGTTACCTGCAGCCTGAGGCTCTGGATCTCTTGCTCCAAGGCACGCTTGCAGTACTCCAGTTCCTTCAGCTGACAGTCCTTTTCTCCCTCGCTGAGCCGAAGAGAGAGGAGCTGTTCTTCCAGAGAGCGACATTTTGCAGTACTCTCTCTGAGTCCTTGCTGGAAAGCACAGAAGTGGAATGAATGCATGGTGTTCCGTAAGGAGGTGACAGATCACACGCATACACAAGCGTATCCCAGGCAGCAATCACTCAGAATACTCAAAAGTCAGCATACGGGCTACTTTTTGGCTGACTCTAATTACACTGAAAATACATTTTTAGATTTACCTGCTGCTGACGATTATTTTCTCTCAGAGAAGTCAACATAGCTTCATATTCTTTTACTTGAGAATCTTTAAAAGCCAAATCCTTCTTAAGCAAGACACTGTCAGTTTCCATCTTCTGTAAGACAAAAGTGTTTATGGTCAATAGCTGCAACTTTTCAGTAAACTTTTCCTACATTCAAAGTGCAACATACCGAGTAATTACTAAGTGATGCTTAGAACTGAGAAAATACTCAATTTTCTTGAAACTATGTTTTTTTTAACTACATAGCACACAGTAGCCCATCGCTGTAGAGTCTGTGGCTTTGTGCTGTGCGGTAAGCACTGGGATCCTGGACACTGCTCTTTCAGCCTGCCCCAGAAAGAATTATTTGTAGTTAGTAAACAGAAACCAACAGAAAACCCAAAACAAAGACCACTTCACCGCACAGACTCCTTGTTCTATCGTAAAGATGGCAGTTAAAACTCCCTCTCCCCTCCCTAAACGTCGCACTTTGCAAGTGAATGCTGTGAAGTGTCCAGTGGTGCTGAGTACTCGGGCTGGTGCGGGGGAACGTTTCTGCTTTCCTGAGAGCCGTTATCAGCAGCCGCAGAGCTCCAGCTTCCAAACTGGGCTGCCCCTACCCCGGAGCACCACTGCCGTTGATAAAGCCACCAGCTGACAACAGCTTCCCCATGAAACACAGCTTTGTCAGGAGCGAGTGGAACTGAGGTCTCCCGATTCCTGGAACAGCCCTGGTGAGTAGGCACTTGGAGTACGCTCCTTGTCCATGTTAAAAGTAAAACCACAGTTCCATACACTTACACCGATACAGAGGCATTGTGGATATACCAATTCAGAGCTTTAAATGGAATTTCACTCAGCAGGGTCTTTTCTGCCTTTGAAAGTATTCGGGTTTTTTTAGGCTTCAACAAATTGAACACTTGAAAACTACTGCTAGAAAGAAACATAACCTCATCCTCCGGATGAGCCTTGCCAAGTCCATTAATAAACCAGCCGCTTCCATCGAAGCACCTGGACTTCAAAACTTAAATTTCATCACAATGGACTTCCTACTGACAGCTAGAAACAAGCGGATGAGGCCATGGGAACTGAACAAGACATGGCTTACCCCCAAGTCGTCCTGCAAGTGGCAGAGTTCTTCACGTAAATTTTTGAAAGTGGAAAGCACAAGTCTCAAAGATTTATCCGATGTCACTCTCATCTAGGAGGGGAAAAAAGGAAAACAGATATTTCTCCTTACTTAGTGTGCTTTGTTTACAGTGTGCTGGGCAAGGAACAGAGAACTGCCATGGAGCTGAAAGTAACTTTTGCTGCTAGAACTACTGCACGCCATTCTCTGGGCTGCCCACAGTTTCTACAAACACATTTTCATGCAGTTTGTTCTGCCCATGGCACAGTTTTTTAATTACTGCCTTGTAACACAGGATAACGTTTTTAAAATGGAAGGAATGAGAGCAAAGAACTGCATTTGTACGCCAATAAAGGGAAAAATACATGTGTTAATATTGCACGATCATTTGCTGAGTGTTCAGAGCTTTGTGACTTGCACCGATTTAAAGAAATAACTATCCTACCTGAGAAGCCACACAGGAATGAGTCATCATCTGTGAGATCTGGCAAAGCACGCTTTCAGCCCAAGGGCAAGAGAATTTAATTAACATTTTTAAAAATTTAAATATAAAAAAAAGCCATACAACCAACTCCTCCCTTTAAAGGGAAAAAGATCCCAAAGATTGATGGCGTCAACTGGATGAAAAAGAAAGGCAGTAGTGCACAACAGCCTAACACCGTTCTCTTTTTCTTTTAACGCACGTTAACAGCTGTGTATTGCTTCATGTTAAAACACAAATTGTTGCATTTCATGCTACATTTCTAATATCTGAAAGAAGAGACATTGCTTTTGAAAGAACACAACTCTCAAAATAATTCCGCAAATCTTTGACTCATCCAGAAGGGCTGAATATTCTATGCAAAAGATGTATTTTCTACTGTCTGGACAAGAATGAAATCCTCCTGTCTGTTTCTCTTCCTCTGATACTTTATCTTAACTTCAGTTGTCGCTCATTCGAACTGAAGAAAGCCATCACCATCTCCATCAGTACGGTGATTAGCCCTTGTCATATTTTTTATCCCCACTGGTGCTATTACCTGACTGAGGCATCAAAAATAACATTTCTAGTGTAACTCACCTGTTTGTTTGGGTTTTTTAATTAAAGTGGAATTTCAGTTTTGACTTAAAGTTTTGTTGGTTTTATTGTGAAATCTACTATAAGAGTAGACTAAAAAAAGGAATTAAGTCAAAATGGTTGAATTTAGACTACAAAAATAAAGTAAATCCCCACTCAGCGATCTCTTAGGGGTAGGGGTTGCTGACTCCCAGAGGTGCCATGTACTTCCACAGTGAAATTCTCCATGCATTTAGACTTGAGCCCCTGGGCATACCCAGCACAGTCGTCATCGGAGCTCAGAGTCCTTCTTGGAGGTGAAAACAGACCACATGTAACTGTCCGAGCGGCCTGAGGGGGCTGTAGTCTGCGAGCACGCTCTGTATGTACGCTGACAAAATCTGGTTCCCCAAAAGACGTTTTAGCTGCATTTTTTTTTTTTAAGCATAGGTGTGAGAATGTAAAATGAGCTGGGGGGTGGGGGGGGTGGGGGGAGCAATATGTGTTTCGGCTCTTTCACACAGAGGTGAGCTGAACTGGCTTCCTGGGACAGTGCTCTAACACGAGGTCATGAAATATTTTGGTGGCAGTGTCCGTCACGTTGTAAAAGAATCGGAATAATTCGGGTTGGAAGGGACTTGGGAGGTCACCTTGTCTTAAAGCAGGACCACCTGTGAAGTCAGACCAGGTTGCTCATTCACAACTTCCCCGAAATGCAGTTTTTACCAGGAAGTGATTCTAAGCTGCAGCCCCGGGATAGGATCGCCTCACCCCAACCTCCGGGAGACCAGATCCAGACAGGCATGCTGAGCAGCGCAGGCTGTTTTGGATCCTGATGTAACATAACCTGCGCTTCAAATGGTTCTGGAGTCGACAGTGGGATTCATGCTACAGCACTGTTTTAATGTTTTACCAAAGGCAGGGGCCAATTCCTATCAGTGATCTTCAAAGCACTTCACAAAGAGGTCAAGTGTTTCTCTAAAAAACACATTGCAGAGAGTATTACGCTGCTAGGAAGCAACAAAAGGACGAACCATTATCAGAACCTTGTGTTTGTGTCTGATTGCCTTACAGCCAAACCTCTGTGGCTGGAAGAAGCAGGTTGAGGTGGTTAGGTAGCTGAAGAGCAACATCAGAAGAAACACAAAAGCCTCTCTAAATTGAACCAAAACAGAAGTGGTTATGTTTTGTTAACAAGCATTGTACGTAGTGGGCAATTGATAACCGACTCGCTCAGTGTTCAGTAAAGCACCTACTGTTTGCCTTTAGCTTTTGAAGTAAAGCATTAATATACAACACAGACAAATAAAAAGATGAAAGGTCTGTGTTCTCCTGTAAGTGGTCAAAAGCCAAGACAGGTTCCAGTGAAACTGCAAGAAAGCACCAGTAAAGCTCCGTTTAAAATACACGAGTAGTCAGCGGAACCAACTGCCCCAACACGTCACCTGGAACCACCTGGATGACTCCGTACCCTTTCACACTAGAAAAAAAGGGAATAAGCAGAAGAGAGCGGAGTGTGTTACGTACAAAACCCCTAGCGTGTGTAAGCCACCTTCCACTGTTTCAAGTTAGGATAGGCTTCCACACACCCCCTCCAGCCCTCTCACGCACCTGGAGGAGATAACGAATCTGCTGCTTTGTTGCCTCAGACAGTCCTTTGGGAATTAGATCTTCAATATCTTCAGTCTAAGCAAAGAAGGGAGGAAAGGGGAGACATCTTGATTAAGAATTTTGCCTGGTAGATCATAATGTGGTTTCTTCATTAGTTACACGGGTCGACTATGAAAAACTTGTTTAGTACAAGGCAAGAATGAAAATAGATCAAAGTGCATCCAGAAAATTTCCAAAGTCTTATATATGTGTGGCATATAAAAACTGAGATGAAGCGATACATGAAGCACATATTCAAATCATTGAGTTCAACATTTATTTTAAAAGCAATATTCAAAACAATCCTCTCTCAAGCAAATACCAGCTGACGCTAAAACAGAACTCCCAGCAGTTTATGATATCACCAAATCTCGTGTTGCTAAAGAAAGAACAGACTGTCAATAAACTAAGGATGACCAGTGTGCCACAGGAGGTACTGCCGGGGAGTACGTGGCATTGCTTCATGCAGTTTAATCCTAGACAAATACTTCTGCCATATACACAATGCCTTTAAAATAACAGAGGTGCTGACGATTCTGTCATGGCCCGATTCACAAAAGTGAGCTTTCTGTAGATGTACGAAGTCTGTTCTGTCAGCTTACATTCCTCTCCTTTCTGTGAGAGGCAGTATTCTGCACTTCTTGCAGCGCGTGGCAGCAGCAAATGTTGCTGAACGGCAGCTTTACCGGCATGAGAGTGAAAGATCCTTTGCAAAAAACGCGTAGTGAAAGTACACGCAGCTGCGTAGGTTTGTTTTACAATGAAACCACTATTGGCACAACAGGAAAGACTTTCAAAATTTGACTCTCATACTGGAATAATGCAAATTATCAACATTTCCTTTCAATATTATCACATTTGCAAATACATGCCTAGCAGTAGGTTTCGGGCTCTGAATGTTATTAACAAGGAGGAATCATTAACTGACAAAGACCAGCATCCTTCATTTAAACTGGCTGGCCTTACTTTGCTTGAAGATCCACATCACTGTTTTTAGCACTACACATCACAGAACAGCTTGCTAAGAACATGCCTGATGCTTACCTGACACGCAAATTCGATGTCGTGGTTCCTGTAAAACAGACAAAATCCAAGGGACTGGTTAACAGAAACCTTGTTGAGAACGTTAAGAATTCATGCCTGCATTCATGACTATAAAAAGATTATCTTTGAAAGATGGAGCAAGGAAGGTTCTTTATTAGATTAAGAGCTGTTACCTTCCTTTTAAGGTGCCAGGCAACACGAGTTTTTAAATACGATTCCATGTAGAAATGTCTGAGGAGAGTGGAATACTAACAGCAGCGCGGCTACCACAGGCTAACTATCTCCGTTTCTTTGGGCAGCTGTCCCAATTCTGTTCGCTCAACCCAATTACATTCTTAATTGGCGGGGTAATGGTTTACCCAAACTACGCTGCAATATACTGACATGCCTGAAGCGTTTACTTCGCAGCATCACGTTGTGATGCTTAAATTCCCCTTTTCCCCTGCTGTGGGACCACTTTTCTAATTTCAGTGAACTTGGAAAGCACCAAACGAGACTGGGAGCGAGGGGGGAACAACGAAGCAACAGCGATGGTGAGGGAAGGGTAAGAACATTGTGAAGGCTCAGATTACTGGCTGCTGTGATTCTGCATTCCTTTTCAAACACAATCTGTAGGGCTCTGCAGAATACATGCTTAACATAAATTTGCGTGTAGATACCAAGCTTTATGCCTTATGGTGGCCATCTTTCAATCCCTGACATAGCGTAACACCGTGACAGAACAAAGGAAGTGGTAACCTGGACGTTTGGGTTGTTTCTTCAGGACATGACAGAATGGTATTGTTAAATATATGTCAGAGCATGCTGTGTACTTGTTCGCTCTATGTGCAAACAGGTGTGGGATATGTAAATTCTTACTGCATATTAGTCTAATCAATTTGAAAAAGCATCAAATTCAATCAGTTACTTGGCTTACAGCATTTTTATGTCCTCAGTTACTCTGCAAATTAGATTACTGTGTAAAATACACAGTGAATTCTCATCGTCAGGGCCGGGGGGAGGCGGAACAACCCAACGTGCAAACAGTACTGTCCTCCCGGCTGCGCAGTGCTAGGACTTCTGGAATACCCAGATGACAGAACAGATACAATGTCAATACCTTCCTCCTATCTTTTCCACATGCTGCAGTAAACAACTGTACAAGTCACTGGTCTTGCGGTTCAGTTCAGCAAGGAGCTCACCGAAGTAGCGGCAGTCCAGCTGGTCGTTCTTTTCCTGAGAGCAGTTCACCTAGCAGAAGGTAACGCAAGAAGATCACAATTGAGTTCCTTCTTCGGGATGAAAGCTGAGCATGAAAATGCTACACGTACGATGGATTTGGTTTTGTTTGCTCTTACTAATTTGCAATTTGTTCACACTGTTGTTCTCCTTGGTATTGAGACTTCCGTGTATTCTGGTTTTTGGCAAACTGCACAGAAATAAATGACTTCCTTTACAACAACAAGAAATATGCAAAGTATTGCCTTCTACAGCAATGTCATCATCATTATTCTAATACAGGAAGTGTTGAGAATTAGGAAATCCTTCATTAATATACATGTTTCCATAGCTGTAGTGGATGAAACGCCTGTGGGCAGCACCCAGAGAAGATCAGCCAGGTGCAAGATTCCCCACTGCAGAAACGCTGTTTGTATTGCCACAGTTCAAAGGTTTACGTATGTGCACAATAAAAGAATGTTATTAGCACCCCAAACTGAGTGTACCCAAGTTGGTTTATGGGAGTAGCTGGCTACGGAAGATCCCGCGTAGGTCCAGCACTGAGGTCACCGAGAACGTCTGTCGTGTCACCGATATATTGCATAGGTGCGTAGGAAGGACGGCGGCAGCCCCTCCTCCCCCAACCCAGGTAACAGCGTACGTGTACGGCAAGCCTCCTGCAGCCCTTGGGAACTCCAGAACTTGCCACCTGCTGTAAAACGGAGGGCGAAGGAAGCTAGTTTTGTGCTTCCAGTGAATCTGTGTCAAAGACTTCTCTATCAAATTGAAATATATTTGAAATCCTTATTGATCGCTTTGGATAGAAAGCGATCCTGAATTGATGTACGTCCAGTTTATAAAGTAATGTGTCTCTTCTCCAAAACTGGAGGCATAAGCCTTACATTGATTACTCAGTCTTTGTTGTACAAAGACTGACAGGTGAAACGTGACTCAGTCAATGGGTCACACTCCCAGATAAAGTAAAAAAAACAAAACAAAACAAACCAGCAAGTCTTCACACATTTGAAGTACAACGGAATGATGACCAGTCAGTGCAATTAAGCGCACGTCTATGCCAACAAGAAATAGGATACAACACCTAAAACAGCACGTGACAAAGTCTCGGACAGTTCCTAGACAACGTCTGCAATCACTGCATGCGAAGAAGTTGCCTGCAACAGACGCACAAACTCGGCCCTTTGCTTACCACGGATGTCTGGTGCTCAATTACCCACCTACGGAGTTTGAACAAAAACTTCTGAGACTGGGGATGAGCAATTTTCTGTATCTGTAAAGTTTTGTACTCTGCGTACAAAACAAAAATACATTGTGAATAGTAGAACATTCAGCAAACGATTCTTACCGGTTCAGAGGTTTGAACTGTCACCCTCCTCACGGTATTTCCTCCACAGTCATCGCTCACAGAGACTGGAATTATTTCACAGGGGCTACCAGTCTGTGTCTGCTGGCACTGGTGGGTGACTTGGGACTGCTCAGCATGCTGGCAGGGCTGGACAACATGGCACTGGTCGGCTTGCTGGGGAATCTGACACTGGTGGGAAAACTGATATTGCTTCTCCTGGAAACAAGAATGAACTTTTTTAAGCTGCTGGGCACGTCTTAATGAGACGGAAGCTTAATATGAACATGTAACTGAATGAAATGCAGTTTTGCATGGAAAGGCTGATGACGGTTTCAGATATTTTAATAATCCTAATAACTAAATTGCTTTTTTTCCTAATTGAACATGAGTTTGGCTCACTCTTTCATACTTCAGGGCTGGAATTCCTAATTTGAGGAGCTGCAAACAAAAAGCACAGAAAATGCACCTTTCCTCACTGAGTTGTATGTTTCATTGCAGTGTTACTCTTAACATACTCAGGCCACAGGGACCTCCATTATTTCATTTTAAACACACACATATCCTGTTTTGTTAAGTATTCTAGAGATAATAAAGAGCTCCAGTTGAACTGAGGTTTCATTATTTCAGTTAGAAAAAAATTGAGTACAGGAAAAGGCTCAAGACATTTTCCTCTATAAACACTTTCGGCAATTCCAGATTCAGAGTGTACAATACATAAGGGACACGTGTCTTCTTTTTATAATCAGGAAAAGTGCTATTTACAAAACCACCCACCAAAACGATAAACTAGAAACTAGTTTGTGTTCCAGTCAAAACCCTGAAGTTACCGATTTCAGCAAACTTAACTGTTTCTCTAGATTGTGGCTTTTACAAGTTTCCTTCCAAAAATACCTATTTCGTATTCTACATAAAAGTATATACCCGCCCGTCCTAGGCGTCGGGTAATTTTGACTTAAAAGTCACAATGCAGTTACATCTAAAAGCTTGAATCAACATCTGATTCTGCACCAAAACCAGAACACAGAGACTGCAGTACATCTGCGTTACGCAGTGGCACGAGAGGAGCAGACTGAGGACCCAACACTGACGTTCCACGGATCTGCAGTGTTACATCGGGTTTTGAATGTGCTCTTTCAACAGATTTTAATTTCACCTGAAAGAAATGTAGTTTGCATGGCCCAAGATCATGGTGCAGTGTAAACCAAAGAGTGTTATACAGTAGAAAACTGGAAAATTTTCTTCAAAACTACACTCCTGATTAGCCACAAATCTAGAGGTACCCTGACTAACAAAAAAACAGAGGTAGAAATATGGTTTCCAGGACTAGACTCCACACTTCATTATTCTATGGAAAGAAAGAAGCTATTATTCATCATTAGCTCAATTTTTTTTGCTTTCTACTTTAAGGTATGGATATCACATCTAATTTATCTATCAAAAATCCAGAATGGAATGAAAACTTCAGTTAAAAAAAACAAAACAAACAAAAAACCAAAACAGATAAGATTAATCACTCTGAAATAGCTTTAATTTCAACACTTTTCCTGGGGAAAATAACAGTATTTCAGAGCAATAAAAAAGGAAATAGTATTTTCGCTATTGACAAAACACCAATTCTAAGATGAAATTTCAGCAGCTTTACCAAAAAATTTTTTTCAAAAATGAGTAAAAAAAAGAAAAAAAAAAGGCTAAAATTTGTCTTTTCATTTTGTGTACAAATTTCTGTTGGTTATTCTGTTGTGGAGCTACTGCAAGAAACTAATTCTCAGTCAGTATTCAGACAACAACTGACACTGCTGGAGATACAACGGCAGTTTTCATTATTAGTCCAAAATAATAAATTTTTAGTAAAAATACAGCAAACCTTCCAGCCTCTGCTCTCCTTACATACAGAAATTGCTTCATTTACTTTGAGAATGTGTCCTGTACCTCAGCACAGCGAATCTCAGGTTGGCAGTAGTTCCCAACCAAAAAAAACCCAACCCAGGAACATTACTTTTCTGCTACCATCTCAGCTGTCTTTTGCAAGAGGTAATATAAACGACCGACTTACTTGGTGGGGATTTAATATCTCATATTTTCTTATTGTCTTTTCATAGATGACATTATTTCCAGGACAGAAATTCGCCCCTCTAAGAAACGGGGATAACGGCTCCTGTAAAACATTTTAAGAAAAATATTCATAAATGCTGTCAAACGGCAAATTCAGAATTAGTGTAATTTTGACTAAAAAATCTAATTTGAAGACACACACACTTAGAGACAGTTCTTTAAGGTACGTACATTTGAGTGTGTGTCCATTTGGAAACAGTGACTGTTCTTCTATCGAGACACCATTTGAAATAAGCGTAGCAGAAACAGAAAGTCATTTCCGCTAGCGATTCTACTGAAGCTTATTAACGGAGACTGAACTGCTGAGAGGGGGGAAGCCTGACTGATGATCCTGCAGTATTTGTAATCCCTAATAATTTCATCTCTCACAATCAGAGGTACGGGCCATGTGATTCCAAAACATTTAGCATCCCCTGATGGAGGTGGCCGAGTACTTTACCGAATCAGGATAATTAGGGAGGAAGAGTTACGCAAGCAGAACTCCAGCACTCAACAGTTTTCCTACCTGGTCAGGATTCTCGATAATAATCCTTCGAACAGTGCCCTGCAAGGAAGAAAATAATGTTTCAGTGATTACTGCACTTCAGTCTCCAAAACCTTTTATGCTTAGAGCTCAGGCTTACATGGATTTCCAGTTTAATCTGAATATGGTCATCAGCTATAAACATTTTGAGATCCACTGGCCGAACTCGCCTGGAAGCGTTTTAAAGCCAGGGCCTTCCCATCCCGAAGGAAATAACCTGCACACAGCGCGGCAGTGCGCAACCCGGGCTCTCAGTTTTAAGAGTTTGTTTTTTCTCAGTCGCCTCTTTGCAGGTCTGAGGGAATTAGACCCTATTTTCTGTACGTGCCAACAGAACAGGAAACAAACCCAAGCCGACATACTGGACTAGGTCTGCAAGGATCCCATGTCCCCGTGCCACAGAAACAGTCTTTTACGTTACGTATTAGAGGCCAGCTGGTGTAAATGGATGTACATCTGAAACACTTGTTTCACCAAGGGAAGAAAATTCGTATTTTGCTTAAACGCCGAAACGAAAGGGACAGAGGAACTGCCAACAAACCACATCAGGTCGCTATCCAATGCGCCAGGCGGTGGCAATTGTTTCAAAAATCAGTCACAAAACTCCGTTACTGACACTTACGAAAAAGATGCCCACGTGGAACATTTGCACCTTCTTGAATGAAAAACAAAATACGCCTTTTTAAATTAGAGAAATCCATAAATGGCAGCACAGTTTTGTTCATTTTCAAATAGATTCTTTCACTTTTTTCCCCAGCTCTGTCTACAAGCAATTGCAGACACCGTCTTCCATCTTGCGGACCACGACCAGTCCTAACAAATTGCACACACCGCTTGAAGTCTCCACGTCCAGTTCTTTAACCAAGTAAGCAAAATTCCCACGGAACCTAATCTAAGGATTTGGCAGTTTGTTAGTTCACAGCATACTATTTATTCTTCCTCGCAGTACAAACTCCCAATTTTCATAACAAATCATTTCTTCCCTTAACCCGTGGGCAGTGCCTGGGAAGCTTATACTGCTGCAGTTCAGTCTCGGAGACATTCTTAACTGGCTAAGAGCAGCTCTGAAGTAGGTCAGATTTCCAGCTGTGAACTGTTGTGTAAGTTTAGGAAGCCTGAAGCGGTTTTGCAGATCTCCCAAGAGTGAATCATAACAGCAGCAGGAAAGAGAAATCAAGGTAGAAAAGAAACTGTTTTAGCAGCAATCATAGTCATTAAGAAATCTCAAAATTATAACTGCTGCAGAAAACTTAGAAAGCTGCCTCCTCCTCCTCCCCCCACACACCGTGACGTGAGGTAGGTCCGTCACGGGAGGGAACCCACCGACGCCGACAGAACTCTCTGTATCAGGACGTAACAACGAAGAGAGACAATGCGGAGGTGTACAACATACAGCCCAACTCCTGCATTGCTCTGACACCTACAGAATTTGAACTAAACGTTAAATGCTTAAAAAAATGAATGCCCACTGCTATTCCTCCTCGCCAGTTTCACAGCAGGCAAACCCCTGAGTCCCAGGACCTGCTCCGACCCAGGCCTGGCAGCTCCGAGCCGAGCGCCGCAGCACTGGCTCCGTCCGTCCCGGAGCACTCCGGTGCTACGACAATACGAGCACCGTGGGAGAGCAGTAAGCGTTCAAACTCAGAGCTGACTACTGTTGTGCGGTACATGAAAACAAGATGAGCATGGTGCATGAAATTAAAGGACACTTTTACTGGGAAGTTGGACAAACCTGCCTGAGCTAGATCACGCTGCCACAGGGCTGTGGAATATGTAACTCACACTGTCTAGTTTAGAGAGGATAACGTGGAAAAGTATTTTATCTAGTTACCTACGTGTTCTCAGAGGAATACATTCAGAACTAAGAAGACTAGAGCATTTTCAGTTGAAATACACTTTTATGATATTCGAAAGGACGGTCTAATCATCCATGGAATATAATACAGAACCTAAGAATGTTTCGTTTGGATAAAATTATGCTTATTTTTAAGATACCCAAACTCTTTGACTTCCACAGAACTTTGATGCAGATACTCTTCCCTTGCCCCGTCAGAAACACGGCTTTGCCTGCCCTCCCTCCCATACCAGCCAGGCAGGCTGGACTTGCACAGGTGGGGAGGGGACCGAGAGGGTAGAAAGCCCCTGACCCTGCGCCAGCCCCAACTACCCGCACGCCGGTCCTTGCGCAAGGAGGTGCCTTCCCCAAGGCCTCCGGAGCCGCTCCCTCGGCCGCGCCGGTGTGCCGCAGGAGGGACGCTGCGACCGAGGGCGACCTCGTCATTACAGATTCTTCCATCGTTCCCAAGGGGCACAGCTCAGGCTACTCTCTGTTATCTCCTACAGTGCTTCGGAGACGCAGCGTTCTGTAACTGGGAGAAGGAAGGAAAGGGTGGGATTGTAACGGGGAGAGCCCAGTGCTGTTGTGGATTTCAGCGGCATGACCGGGTCTGGGGTTTGTAACGATGTGATCAGCAGTTCTGGGTCTACATTTATAAGGAGAACTTCAAACGGTACACGCTAACACTGTCGTGACGATTTCTGCTAGTCTTCAAGATCTTGAAATAAGATTTTAAAATTTTGAAATAAGCATTTGATAGATTTATCCAGTTACTGTGTGCAAATTTTCTGAAAAACCCATCAGTGCGCTAACTTTTATTTCAGCAAGTTTCCCTTAGCTTCAGACGAACCAGCAATTAAGGTGGGAATTTCATCTAAATGAACCTTTTATCCATAACATATTGTCTTCTTAATTGCAAACAATCCAGTCATCTAACCAGAATTTATAAACGACGTGAAAGACGGAAATGGCAGGCTAGGTCTGAGGGCTGTTACAAACAATACAGACAAACCTTACAAGCTGGTTAGTATTATACCATTTTCACAGTGGGAGGCGAGAGCCCTGAGCGTTTCACAGAACCCAGCCGAGCCCTGAAAGGATCTTAGTGACAAGATTCCTCACACGGACAGACAGCTCCTACAAAGGCCTTCAGGACTTTGCCCTCTGCACTGACAGCAGACCTCTCATGTGTGCCACTTTGTGTAGTATTTTTTCATGACCACGGTGAAAGGGTTCATACGTGTAAGCCATACTGGAAGAGAATTTAGTCTAAACAACATTCTTCCTTTAGATCAAGCAGACAAGGGCAAAATTTGCCATGAATTACCCCAGATGAAGCTTGCCATAATAGCTGGAAGTAGCATTGGGCTTCTACATCAAGGATAAAACGAAGTTAGACTGAAAAAGTAAGCTGAATCCTGACCTACAAAAAAATACAATCACGGGTACTATACGCACACGCCAGTTGCAAATTTTCCCTCCCTCTGGCTTGTTAAAAACACACATAAACACAACAGAACACACCAATCCTGCAACTACATAATAAGACGACGTACCAACAGTGATGTGGATATTTTTTATCATTAATCTACAAAAGCTCTGCAGAAGTAAATTAAATACTGCTCAAAGATAGCCCTTTGCCTTATCAACAGTAAGAAGCTTAAAGTACAGCTCTAGGCTGCCATTAACTGAAAAGTCTAGTGTTAAGTTAAAACACCTATGCGAGCTAGGTATCGTTACGCTACTCAGCTTGTGCAGCTATACGTGATCTGCTCAAAGGGCAAGTGAATCAAAACGAGAACTGTGCTGCTCCACGTTGCAACTCTTTGGGAACTCCCTACGCTCTTCCCAGCACTTCTGACAACTCCGGTTCAGCACCAAGCGCGCAATTTCTGTCCACTCCCAGCTGACTTCCTTGTTACCGTTTTCTTCTTTAATAACTTCCTAATAATCTTTATTAAGCACCTTCCCCCTCCACCATTAAAACTGCAACCCACAACACAAAGCCTGGTTTGAACTACGCCCTCTTTTGACTTTAAAGTCTAATCCAGCAAAACACTTCAGCAAGAAATTATTTTTCATCAGCACGACTTAATGGATTCAGTGACTAAAACAGATGTTGAAAATTAAACATACTTCATAGAGCAGAGACAGCGTTTGAGTCTATAATCAAATTGTTCATGTACTTATCTGAGTAGAGGAAGCCTGGGACTGCAGTGTTTATTCTAATGAATATTTAATTAATTGAACGCAATTCAGACTGTCACCCAGCCTAGTTGCGCAGATCCCTTATCTGGGAGGTGAGAGACCAGTATTTACACTCCTGCCCCACATCTTGCAAAAGAGGGATCAACAGCTCTGGTACAGCGGGAACGTGCCTGTCAAACCCAAGTCACGTAACGCTGCCAGCGAAGCCGCTCACCGCCCGGAGCGGACGGAGGCCGTCCTGCGGAGGAAGGCAGCCCGCAAATGGTGCAAGCCCGGCTTCGAAAGGAGATCAGACTTCATTTTGGTCTTAACCTCTGTTCTTTTTCATAGTTAATTACTTTTATACCACAGGAAAGAAAATCAAATAAGAGTTCAACTCGAAGCAAATGAACATTTCTATATTGGCGATACCAACCCCGCTTGATATTAATGACAGTCCGAAGGGTAAGAGAAAAAAATGGTTTAAGAATAAATTCTGATCCCCTCTTCTGTTTTGTAGTCAAAGCTGTTCTTAAAACCAAAACTAGAAGCCAACGACTTAAGATTTAGCTAAGATATTCACCGCAGACGTTAAAATTATATTAAATTCCGTCAGTTCCTTCAAGCTATTGCCGGAATCCACACACGGCAGCAAACCTGCTAAGCTACGTTGCGAAGGCTTTTCCAGCCAAGCCGGACGACCTCCGCGACGCCCTTCCCGCCCGGCGGCACGCGCGCCTCGCGCCGTCGTGACACGCGGAGCGCCGCGTGCGCGGGACAGCGGTTTTGCGTGCGGGCCGCGGCGGGAACGGCAGCGCCCGGCTCCTGCTCGGGCTCGGCTTTTCCTGTTCCGTTGACGAAACGGGCAAAACCTGCAACGCGATGAGGTGCTTGGAAGTTCAAGTTTAAACAAAAAAAAAAAAAAAAAAACACAAACCCGCGGACTGCAGCTGCCAACCGGGAAGCAAACGGGGGTTGGGCGGCCCATTCGAAATCGAGCGAGGAGGCGAGCGCTGGGGGGAGTAACGCCCTGTCAGGGGCGCGGGAGGAGCGGGCGCCGCGGCGGGGCTGAGGCGCGCGGCATGGCGGCCGCCGCCCGCCTCGACGGGCAGCTCCCTCCGCCCCGCCCCGCCCCGCCCCGCCGCGGGCAGCGCGGCCGGTGCCCGCGGGACGGCCCCGGCGCGGCCCAAGGGCCGGGCCCCCGGTGCGGGGCAGCGGCGGGGCCCGCGGGACGAGCCGCGCCGGCGCCAGGACGGGCGCGCCCGCAGACCCGCCGCCGAGGGGCGGCCGGGCCCCTCCGCTCCGCCTGAGGGAAGGCGGCTTCTCGCGGAGGGAAGCGCGCCGCGCTCGCGGAGCCCCTCCGCGCCCTCCGCCGGGCAGGAGCGAGAGCCGCGCCGCAGCCCGCCCGCCGGCTCCGCGGCCTCTGGCTGGCGGCCCGGCGCCGCCTCCGCGCCCCGGGGCGGCCTTTGGCTTGGACGCCGCCTCAGCCCGCGCGGGCAGAGCCGGAGGCCCGGCGGCGGCTCGCGCCGTACCTGTGGCGGCGGGTCGCAGCCGGAGATGACCTGCTGGTGGCCGTGCGAGCACTCCAGCGGCGAGGCCGCCCGGGAGGAGCAGGACGCGCTCACCCGCCGGCAGCCGGGGCCGTACGTCCGCACCCGGTCGAACGCCACGCCGCTTTCGCGCTGCTGCTGGTGGTGCTGGGGCTCGAAGCAGGGCAGGGGGCAGGGCGGCGGCTCCCGGCACGGCGGCGGGCACGGCGGCGGCGGCGGCTCCGGGCACGGCGGCGGCTCGCGGCAGGGCAGCGGCCGCGGCTCCGGCTCCGGGCAGGGCGGCGGCCGCCGGGCGGCGGGCAGCGTGCCGTAGTGCTGCTGGCGGCGGGAGTAGTGGTGCTGCTGGTGCTGCTGCTGGAGGTGCGGGGGCAGCGTGAGGGGCTGCGGCTGCTGCTGGCCCCCGTGCATCGCGGCGGCGCCGGCTCCGGCGGGAGCGGGGCGGCAAATGCGGAAGGGAGCCGGCGCGGGGCGGCGATTAGTACCTGCGAGCGAGCCGCGCCTAGGGCAGGACACACCTCGGGTGGCCGAGCCCCGCGGCCGCCGCCCCCGCCCCCGCCGCGGGCGGGCCGCCAGCCGCGCCGCCGCTGGCAGGGCAGGGGCCGCGCCGCAGCCCCCCGGCCCCCGGGAGCCCCCCCCGGGCCCCGGCGGCAGGGAGCCCCCCGGGGCTCAGCCCCCCCGGGCTTGCTGGGCAGCGGCTGCACCTTCCTCTCTCTCCCCTTCGGGCCCGGCCGCGGCGAAGCGCTTCTCCCAGGAGCGGCGCTCCTCCGGTCCGGGCTTCTGGTGCAGCGCCGTAAAGAACGCTCGCTAATGGAAAAAGTAGAGAAAAATAAACCATAATGCTCTTAAGCGAAGCCCTTTGCTATTAATCTCTTTACAACGTGTGTAGGGGGAGCGTACGTACGTAGTTGTCTGTTACTCAATTAAATGACTCAAATGCTTTTCGCAGGAGGTTATGAACCTTTGCGTCTGCCGGAGCCGTCGCCTTCTCCCCCCATGTCGAAAAACTCTGCCCGTAGCAGCAGTTGTCTGGGAAATGGGTACGTTTTCTAACTGCACGCGTTCCTGCAGCGGCAGCGCAGAGGACAGGCAGCCCTAGGTAACCGGACTGACCGCTGCGGCTGGGCTACAACGCGGCGCTTAGCTGCAAAGGAGGGAGTTAGTTACTTATCCAGAATCTCACTTGGCAGAGAAGAACGTGAACTCCAGTTAGTTTCTCAATCCAGCGTATTTTGGTCTCGGTTCCTTTGCCTGCGTCAGGCAAGCCCTAACTCAGAACTTAACTTTGTTCTGCAAGGTAATGTAGCAATAACATAATTGTAGAATCTTGTGTAATAAATATTATCCTTAATAATAAACCTTAGATTCTTAATTTTGTCAATTTGTTTCCCCTATGTGCTTACTGTGCTTTCAGGTTACATAGTACAGTCGCACAGAACGGAAGGCAGTTTCTGTAGTACCGTGTTACGGCAAAACACCTTTGATGCAATGGAGCAATACCGGCTGCGTTATTCTACGTGGCGTTACATTGGCTGTTCACTGAAAGCTCTGCCTCAGAAATTAAAAATTGCTCACAAAATCTGCTCAACAGGCACTTGGGAGGGTATGAATTTTAGAATGACGTCCTACAACAATTCAGTATTTTAACGTGCTGCGACATCTGGAGACACGTTCATCAAATAGAAAAAAGTTTCGCTTTTCCTTCAGGCAGTAAACCCAAACTCACATCTAGTTTACATACGAGCGTATATAAAAAGCATTTGAGGTAAGTTCTATCCCACTGCTTTCAAAGGAACTATATGCAAAGAAAACCTATGTTCTCTCAAAACCTCACTCTCTGTTCACCAGCTCAGAAAAGCTATGGACGGCTTCTCATAAAACAATTAAAAAAAGACCTGCTCTTGCACAGCAGTAAAATATGGTTACAAGAGCCCAGTCTCTATTTTACACAAACCATAAGAAATTGTTTTGTGCTTCAGTAGGAAACTACAGAAGCTACAGTAACGCTCCTCGGGGGGGGGGAAAGAAGGGTTGTAATTGAAAATATGGAAAACACTGTTGGTTAGCCAGCTCAGGAGTCTCACCAGCGTGCAGGATACTGCCCTCTTCAATAAAGAGTGTCTGGGAAATTTCTTACAAGGGTCAGCACAAAGCAAGCCCTAAGTCATCCTATTGTAATGGAAATACAAAATAACTTCCGGAAAACTCTGTAGATGCGGCGAGGATTATTGGAGTCGTAAATAATAACAGTAAGTAATATATGCACGGTGACCTGTACCAGTTAATGAAAAGAGCCTCAAACAAAGCACTTGAATTTTCATGTGACCAAAGTTTTATGTACATCCAAAACCAAGAACAATACTGCGTTCTGTACCTGTTCAGTATGAGTTCTTGCTGTGGCGACCGTGGCTAAGACGAATAAAACTGTGCTTTGATATAAAATAAGAGAGAAAAATACTCACTTGGGAAACCACGACAAAAAATATTGTATTCTGGTGTCTACACTTGAGTTCTTGAAATTATTTCTCATATGGGGTTGGGAAACTGTCTGAAGGGGTTGAGGAAGAGGGTTAAGAAGCCGGCAAACCGGCAGGCAGCTGCACCCCATAAGCAACTTGATGAGGCAGAGATAAAAATCTGCTTTCAGGTGAAAGGAAGGCTCTCGAGATTGAAGGGGAAGTCAGAACCAGCTGGTAAGCAGAGGCTTCGGTTTTCTGATCCTCCCTTTGAAGGAAGAGCCATAACGCTCTTGAGGTTTGGTGGAAGGTGCCTGTGTGCAGACACTGATCCGGACAGCCCAGTGCAGCCGCTTTGTTCCTATTAACCTCGTAACCCTGGGCTACCTGGGTCAGACTGTGCCGATAGTGGGACACCCAGCAGAGAAAGCAATCTAAGCAGGAAGGCACCTCTCCTCGTTCCAAATGGCCAGGAGAACCTGGCTACAGAGCTCTGCCCGTGTTTAACTGACAACAGCTTCACACCATTAATTGCCTATAAAGAAGCAGCAAGGTACCTTCAGACAAGATGGCAAGTGTCTAGAACTCACTGTTTAAATCACAAGTAGATCACTGTCTTTTTAAAAGACCAGCTCCGTTAAATCAGAAGATGTGCGTTTGGAGCAAAAATTACGTGGCGGTGCTCATAGCCTGTTTTATGCAGGTCAGGCTTCACAACCTTGCCTTTTACGAAACTGCTTGTATGAGCAAACTGCACTTTCTGATGCGAATGTCGTCTTAATTTTTTTTCCAAAGCTTTTGCTTCTCAACTGCCTTTTTGCCCTTAATTCTGTATGGATACGTATGTAATATTTGTTGTCACGCAGAATACAGAGTAATACTTTACTGGAAGTACAGAGGCAGAACGAATTGGACAGAAGAAAGAAATCAGACTTTGCTTACGATATGAATATATAAGGATGTAGAAGTGGCTGGTCAGGGGGAGGGGGAAGAATGGAAATGCTTCTAAGCAGTGAAGTTTAAATCTACTCTTTTGCAAACACAGGGGGCAGCCTGACACCTGGGAAAACAGAAAATCTGATCTTGGACTGCAAAGCTGGTACACCGTGTCATAAAACAGCGCCTACCTGGTTTAGAATATCTTTTCTCCTCTAATTCCTCTTTCTTTCATTAAACAACTACAGATGCTCTGCATACAGAAACCTCCGGAACATCAGGATCGCAGATCTCCTGCTTGAACCTCCTGATACATGCGTACGTATCGCGCAGACACACACTGGGGTAGAGGCGGTTTCAGAGGAGCTGCTAGGAGATAAGTGGGGAAGGGGAGACAGCAGATGAGTACTGAGCACAGGTCTGACTGGGAAAAACCTAGCTAGTGTAGAGGGAGCATTGGCTCTGCGGCACCTGGAGCCCCATCTGCCACACTTCCACAGCAATTTCAGGATAGAGAATACTGAGAGAAGGGATGACAGGTTGTTCTTTGTACTGCCTGATCCTTTCCCCTTCTGGTTCGTGCCTCTGCAATCACAACATACTCTATTTCCCATGAGAAGAGAAGGAAAAAAGAAAAAAAAAAAAAGCACTCTTAGGAAATACCTTGGTATTGTTTTAGGACAGCACTAGTTGGCTATTTATATTTTTAATCAAGAGGCCATCTAGGTCTGAAGCAGTAGCAGATGCTAAAGAGCTGTCAGTATATTCCAAAAAGGGTCTGAAGGGGACAAGCAGTGAAATATTTCTCTCTCAGTACTCTCCCACTCACCAACTATTTTCAACTCTGGGTATTTCATAAGGACAACATGTTTTTTTCTCACCAGTAACCTCCAATCTCGCATTCATGGACTTGCTCAGTATGCCCCTTGAATTCATGTAAACTTCTCGCACCCAGAAAGTCCTCTGGAACTCCAGCAGATCTGCTGCTGCTGCACGAAGAACCTCCTTTTGGTTCTGACTCCTTCTTCTTCAACAGGCCCTAGTTCTTCTGTACAACTTCATCATTTCTCCATTAAGTCCTCTCTCCTCCAGGCTAGAAAAAACCAGCCCTATTCAATCTTCACAGAGATGTTATTCCATACCGTGGGTGATTAGTGCCCTTTCCATGACCCTTTTCCAGTTCTAACAGATCACTGCACAGTACTCCAGATGTGGAAGAATGACAGTTTCTACAACGGTGCGGTGATGTTTACTTTTTTGTTCTCTACTGTATTTTCCTCAGAGGTTCTAATGTTTGATTTGCCTTTTTTTGACTGCCACTAAGCCCATGTTTTCTTGGAGTTATCTGTCATGACCAGAGGGTCTTGCACTAGAGCAGTACCAGGCTGCTCAGAGCCCAGCATTTCATATGTTCCGTATAAGCGTTACTGTATACTCATCTACAATGACTTTTTATCTGCTGTATTATTTTATTTTATTTAGAAATGTATTTTAACAAGGTATCTTGCAATGAATAGCTAGCAAGATTGGATCTGAAATGCTTCTTACCCGATTCCAGAATTTTAATTGCCTTTATATGTTACAGTGTGTCAGTGGTAAGAAAATTCAGCAAGCAGAAAGGGTTAAACAGAGTTTAGGGTATGTTTTAAAGACTGACATTTACTGTGCTGGCATTAACTAATGATCAGACCATAAAGTGACTGTTGCAAGTTCGAAGGAAAACTCTCGTATCCCATTAATATGTTCCTTGTAAGAACTTGTGAGATCAGTTGAAGTTTATACACTTCAAAAAGAAACGGAAATCCTTGGAAAATACCTAAAAATCTAGGGTTAAACATTGCATCTAATGATTAACAGCTAGGATAATTTATAACCTAAAATTTGTCATGGAACATGCAAATACACTCCTCCTACTTCTGCTATACCAGCAGGGGGGAAAGAATGATCTTTGTATTGTAGTATAACAACAACAGTACACAGAGTGACAAAACAGAATAAAGTTATTTTGTTTTATAAGGACCGTGGTTTTGTGATGGCTGTCGGTATCTTCAACAACTCAAAAGACTGTGTTTCATTCTATGAAGTGAAATAGTACTGTCCTTACCCTTAAGCAGAAGTCACTCTTTTGTTCTGACCATTCTCCTGTTGGAATTGTTGCGGTTATTAAACAGTCAATTTACTTTGTTTCAGATAATTAATACTATGCATGAGATCGGTGATCAAACAAAAACACGTCGAGCAACTTTTCTCCTATCCATTAAAGACCCTATTCAGCAGGCTAAAGAGCAAATGCCTCATTTTACTGGAACACTACCAGTCATCACTTACCAAACCTTGACTGCAAAAAATAAGAATATAACATTGTATGCTAAATACAGAATTCTGTCCAACGATAAGGCGTAGTACAAAATAAATAGCAAAAGCTGGTGCTAAACTTTGCTCTCTTCATGGTACTGCAAAAGTCCTCTGAGGACCCATCAGTGATACCTATATTGTGCTGCCAGTTCTAATTTATAGTTCAGTGATGCTCTAAGAAAACTGATAAAGGAGAAGGGCCTGCAGTCATGTGGAACATAGTAAGGAACAGCTGATCTGAGGAGCTAGATACTTTTAAGTTTCACGCCAAGGAAAGACATCACATTCATTATGACCAAAGAGCAGGAAATTAGTTCCATTCCAAAGCAACGATTTGCATTTCCCTCTTCTGGACAGACTGCCTAAGGAACAATCCTCTTTATTAAAGGAGATAAAGGAGCTGCTATTGTGACATACTTGAAAATAAATATTGGTACCTTGGATTTTTAGGGAGAGCAAGACAGGGATTTGGGTGCTTATTTATCTTTGCTTTTACTTGTACTTGACTAAAAATGTGTCATAGAAACAGCTGGTCTGTCTTTAAAGAAAATCTGCAGTCATTAAGCAAATAACAGAAGTGTTTAGAATTTGTCTAAAAAATTAAAAATTGGATAAAACTACTAAAAGCAAGGGAATACGTTCTTAACATCTGTAAATAAAAGTGACTGTAGATTTTATAGACTATTTTTTCCACCCAATAACCTATCAAGAAGAAGGAATGGCTTAAGATATACTTAATTTCAGATGAATTATCATCTCCACATTATTCAACTGCTATAAAATTTCTATGGCTAAGTATGGAGAATGACAGAAATTTAAAATCGTAAGTGTAACTAATAGTTCTTTGGTCCATGTATGTCATAGCTATACATAGATTAAAACATGATGTCTAAATAGCTCAGGCAATCTGGTCACAGAAACTGGAACAGGGACAATTTCACCTGCTTCCTGCTGCTGCGGCCACACTGTTCTAGTACCCAAAGAGGCTCACTGAAATTCATTGTCTCCACATTCTGACCTATAAATCCTCTTTCATACTGCATTATTTGGCTAAACATATTTAAACAGTTAGAGGTTATAAGCATATATCTTTCTGTCATGAAATTTAGGGGGGTTTCCCCACAGTTCCTCTCCCTCAGAGTGACCTAAATTTTGCTATATTCCTATAATCTATACGTGAAATTTCAACTATTTCTGTGAGTACAGTTTATGCTGTTTTGTCTTTATGTAACACGGAAAAGTTTCCAGGTTATGGATGAATTTAGCAAACACTTGGTTTTGCTTAAGTACAACATGATGCAGAATTTAATTTAAAAAAATATTCCATTTGAGCCCTTGAATTAGGACTTTCTCTTTTGAGAAAGCTCACATCTCTAATTTGTCTCTTACTAGTCAGGTAGAAAGCAAGAAATCAGCTTTATAGCTCCCCCACCAGAAACAGAGCTCATGACAGTCCTCCCACATCTGTTTCATCAGCTGATTAAAATGTAGATCTCCTACAAGGTAACACATTTTTGGATGATGGGCGTTCCTCGAACCAACTCATTATTAAGAGAACAACTTTATGCACGATCAGCAACTCGGCAGCGTAAACAACATGAAACACGTCTTTTAAATAGGACTTGATATGTTGTTTATGAGAGCTTTCATTTAATGGAAGGCTTTATGGCTTTTATAACCCATTTAAGCACAAAAGTTTTCATTATCTTTAAAACCTTTTTGCAGTAAAGACTGTTTATCTAGCACAGAAAGAATTCAGATAGGAGCCTTCTGTAAAGCAATAAATATTTGGTTTTCTGATTGTGTTGTATGATTTGTGGTGTGTATTGGAGTTCACTGAAGGGCAACATTTCTTTCTTTCTTTCTTTTTTTTTTAAGCCCACAAGACACCTGATGAGTTTTAACTTATCTTTGTTCTTCAAGAAGTGAGATTCTTTTGCTGATAGGGACTGAGTGTGCTGTTATGCTTAGTTTTATAACTACTCTTTATTTATATTTAAAGTTGGAAAAAAGTAAAAATCAAAACATTTCACTTAAATGTGTATTTCAATTTTAATTTCATTATTAGAAAGATTGCATTTCAAAACCATAACTGCTGGGCTTTCTCGAGGAAGGCATTTTTATTTTGACCCAGTTCCACTAACTGTCTATTCTCAGACTTGCTTTACTCGTGCCAGCTAGAAACGTAGCAGCTGGCCAATCTGTTTTGCCCCTCTACCCAAACTAGGGTACAAGAATTAATTGTGCCAGGGTAGAGCTAACCCTATGCCACGCTGCTAGTAAAACCACTCACTGCCCCGAGCCAGTAAAATGCACCCAGTGTTAGAAATGGGCTGCACAAAGCATAAACGTTAATCCTGTAACTCCTTCTTACTTCAGTATCTCACCCTTATTTATGTGCAGTATGAGCCTGTGAAAATGAAAGTTGGAAGAGGAATGATTAACGATCGGTGCATCAGAAGTGTGCATCAGGCAAGCGAACACAGCATTCCTGACAGGGAAAGCTCTGCTCTCCTGTGCTCTCAGCTAGCAGAGTTGCTTTTACTTCTAACTCTCTGAGAGGAGCACTAGCTTCAGCATTTGAAACGTCATACTGGGCTGTCAAACTTCTTTGATGTTAACAACATTTCAGGCGCCGTGTAGGTTCATAGGAGGGTAACATACAACTGACCATTGTGGTAAGTATTGTAACTCTGACTCAGAGAGCATTTTCTAGTTTGAACCTCCCGGTATGACTACTCTCTTCTCAACTTCTGTAAATTTCCTTCTGCATCAGAGATTCAAATACATCCTACAAAATAATGAAAATTTTAATTCTCCGAGTGTAACCTCTCCCATCCACCTCCTTCTAGACAACCACATGCCGTTGGGTTGTAAATGATGTTTTAAAACAACCTATAATGATATGGAGGTTTACTCTTCTATTATGAATAATGTTATGCTTTACACCTTCCTCCAAGGTAGGTCCTTATACACACATATTCCATGTAAGGCTACAGAGTAAGAACAAAGTCCATTGAGCAGTGAGAGATAGAGAGTCTTGGCTTTCACTAACTGCCTTCTCTTTCCTCATTTAAAGAAGTTTAACAAATCAGTAGTTTCCTGTCATCTCTGGTTATTCTAAGCAAGTAGCACTCTGAAGAGGTTCCCTGTGGTGGGAATACTGATGATTTACATAGGTATATGAGTTTACATGTGCACGACACCAAAAATTCATGCTGTGATTTCAGTCTACCTTAGGTGGTGCTTTTATGGTTATATCAGATTATTTACTTTTTCCTCAAACATTTTTCCATTTTACAGAGATGCATTTAGATATTACCAGATTCTATTTTCTACATTAACTTATTCACACACAGGTCATACTTCAGCTTTCCTGCTCTGCTTTCCGCTATCTGGTTCACACGTAATTGTTCTTTTACAACAATTTTTATTTGTGCCTTAATATATTTGTCAAGAAAAGTCTTTACTTGCATAACTTGTCAGGAATACACGTACTAAAAAGCAAGCATACCTACACACACACATTAAAACAAGCCTATGCGTGATATGTAATATTGCTGCATTAGTTAAGGTCTGAAGAATCTGCTTTAACACTCAGTTTCTTCTGTCCTGTAACAATGGCATAACACAACCCCTTCATACAAACTTCTCAGAAATTAACAGTTTCTGGAGTGTATTGTGTGAAACGGTAGTTGCATTCTGCCTGAAGTGCATTTTCAGTATTTGGAAAGACAAAACTTTTCAATCTCAATTTATCTGCTACATAGGCAATTTATTAACCACGTGTTAAGCGACTTCTGCTGGATGAAGAGTCAGGTTGTTAGACCCTTGTTCTTTCAATACTGGCACGCTGAACAGCGCTGAAAGAAGTGACTACGTATCCAAAGGGGCGTGCATGGCCTGAACCTTAAGGCAGCTGAAGTTAGCAGCAACATCCTCACTTATATTTAGTCACTTTGGTCAGTGACCTACATGAATTGATACAAGTATCTTGGAATATTTTCCAACACAGTCAATTCCCCACTTTCTACTGCTGTTAGACCAATGAACAAGATAGAATCTTCAGTCATGAACAGTTACAGGCTTTAAGCCAAATTAAAAGGGCTTAAAAACTTAAAGGAGACTGGTTTAAGACTACCCTGTTTTCATAAAATCTTAAAGGCAACATGAGGTACTTTGTAATACCAGTAATGAGAGTGGTCCTTACTTGAGAGGCTATTAAAGATAATCAACCTGAGAAATTTTTACTTCCTTTGCAAGGGAGACTCTGGTCTTCCATGCTAATTTATACCATCTGAAGAACAAGATTTATTATTTTAAGATGAGAATATTGGAATTTTTTTTCCTAAAGTAAAAACAGAAGGATAAATAGGATGTGGCAGGTTTCAGACACTAGGTCTTTGTCTGTGTGCGTGGTCTCTGCTATACCTGGCTTCGTTCATTTATCAGCTATTCTTCTTGGCCGTTAAAGCTACTGATAAAATTCTCACCTCATAGCCATAATAATAATAATAATAATAATAATCATCATCATCATCATCATCTTAATTGCATCAGAAAAGATGTTCCCCCATTCCCAGCAGCCCAACTTCTCTGTCTCTAAAGAAGATTATCTACAAGGTAGAATGAAAGCATTTTACACCAAAGAGCACGTGTCTAAAATAAACTCAGTGTAGTAGAAAGAGGGATGTGCTTTGCAGACAATGAGAGTGAAGAGAGAGAATAACTGTGTTCTCCCCCACAAGCTACTGATTCACAAACTACTAATTCTGCGGTCAGTGCAATTTAGACTATCGCTTCCAGAACCCTTAATAACTGCTTTATTATTTTAATTGCAAATCAGCTGATAACCCAACTGATCAGTCAGAAAGACACAGAAGAACCTTCTACCTGTGGCCAACGTAGAAGGTAATCATGAGGAGCCTTTCCTAAGTGATCCATCAGTCCCCTATCTATGCCACCTACCACGCTGTTTCAGAGATGTGGCTGGTCCATGAGCATCCAGTCTGTAGTTTTACGAACTGGGAAGAGTACTGGAAAATCATCAACTATCAATAATAAGTTTTTCTAACGACAGGAACAGAAGAAAGAATATTCTTTAAGCAGGAGTGACTGGTTCAAACCAGTTCTGCAGGAAGCTTCGCACACCAAAGATCAAGAAGAATGCTAATGTGCAATCATTGAACAGAACAGGAGCCCAAACTTGATATAAAGCACGTAATGAATAATGCTATACAATCAGCTCCTGTACACCCACAAGGTATCTAAATTTATAAATCGTACACGCCATTGGATAAAACTGAAATGCATTTCCCATCATTGAAGTGTACTATCCAATCTGCTCTAACACAGGACCATATTGGGATTGAGCAGACCATTCTGTTTGTTAGAAACTTACCAGAATGTGCTGGTATTTATATCTCAAAAAAGCTGTTCAGTAAACAGAGTACAAAGACCTCTGATTTCACCGAATGCATAAACACATGCGAAGAATTTCATTCTAGAATTTCGGACATGAGAGAGCTCTCTCTGTCAAATGAGCTTAACTACCATTCCCGCATCCCAGTGAATTAAACATCTTTCCACCTGGAAAAAAACTGTCCTGGCTTACCAGATAAGAATTTCAGAGTTCTAATTATGAACTCTGAACTTGCCGATGTCATAGACTTTACGGGAAAAATGCAGAATAGCTTCCTAGAGTCAACAGTGTGGGGTTTTTTCCCCCAACTAATCAGTTTTGAGGGACAGGATTTTGAGGATGCAAAACTCATCTCTGTTCCCATTACACTTCTGTGTGGACTTACATATGTTGGTATCTTTTTTATGGATATAACAGTTCAAGCCTGTAAGAATGACTGTTATAATTTCATTCATATTTTAAAGATCCTTTGTCAGTCTTAGAAGAAAAGTGAAAGAGAACTACAAAGCACCATGATTACCTTTGTTGCATACAACTGCAAAATCTGCTTCTCCAAGCCGCACAAACTGAATAGGTAATAAACCAATAAACCAACAGAATAAAAGCCTATCAGGGTCATAAATTCTGCCTTGACAAGGAAAGGAAAGAAAACTAAGCTGGCCTCTGCTGAGGCTGAAGAGGAATGAGGCACACTTTATTTCTTTTCTTGGAAAAGAACAATGGAAGGTGGAACGGACCTTGACAGATCATTCATGTATTTGCTTGTGCCAAGGCAGGACCAGCTATACCTAAGTGCTTCTTAAAGGTTGTTGGTCTCTTTCTATGAACAAGATAACCTCTATAGAAAATCTACTCCAGTGCTTAGCTGTTGTCATCAGAGTATTTTCCTCAAGTTTAGCTTAAATTTCTCTTGCTGCCACTTAAGACCATTATTTCTGGAACTGTTTGTGGTGAACAGAGAGAAAAATAGTATTTCCTTTCCCTCTCATGGGTTAAAGAATGTAAGACAACAAAGTTAATAATCTCAAAGAAATATCCACTTTAAAAAACCCCAAAAACCAAAAAACAAACAAACAAAAAAATCCCCCAAAAAAACAAACAAAAAACAACCCAAACCATGCAAAACAAAACAGAGACTCTCTCTAGAAACACCTGAAAGAGTACCAAAAGGAGAAATCAGCTATCTCGGTAGGCTATCACTCTTTGGGCAAACCAAGCACACTCATTTAGTGTTAAGTCAGGGGTTGCAAAACTACTCAAAAGAATCCTGAAATCTCTACACTTAGCCTGGAAGCTGCTGGGATTTGCTCAAGAAGTTAGGAACCTCCCTCAGGCCAGACAGGATGTTTGGGAGCTGATTGCACGAGGTGGGGGGAGGTTATCTGGTTGCATGTGATGTTACCTTCCTGCTGGGAGTGACCCTTCCCTTCGCTGGGAGCCACCTACAAGGGACTGTAAAACCAGGAACTATCATCTTCTGTTATAAAAAACAAGCAAGAGCCGCATCGCAGTATTAGAGCCGAGTGCTTTATTCCAACTTGCTGTCTTCAAAATGGGAAAGAGGATGACATTTCATTTCATATTTAAGATTCAAAGCCTTGATACACAAAATAAAGGTCAGCATGGTGCCATAATTACTTTTATAAATTCTTTCACAAGAATTTAGAATTGGTTGCAGAATGCTGAGTTCACTACCTCCAAATGTCATGTGTGTGCTAATAGAGTCTTACACAGTAACTCAAACTTACATCATCATTGTAATTATGATAGTTTTTACTGTTTGTGTAGTATTTGAAGACAAACAATAAAATACAATGTTGAGAATCTTCAACTTTTTTCCTAAACTTTACAAATTATGGATTACCTTTTACGTCCTGCACCTTACTTACTCTCATTCAGATCAACTTTGTATTATAAGTTATGGAAGTTACCTGGTTCTGGGATTCTTAAAATATGAACAAAATTTGAAAACAAATACTGAATTCGAAGTGGCTTTGTCACTACTGATTGCGCTAATGACTGAGCAAAATACAGCGCAAAGGGAAAGTAAGTGAGCTGACAGAAATCACCCGAACGGTGTTTATATAGAAAATACAGAATATGTACAAAATAAAATAATATAGCACATAAGTGATCTGGCTAATTTTCATGAAATACTTGGATGTAATTTAGTTTCATAATTTCAATGTTTATAATCTGATAACACTAGAACGGACCGTGCTATGTAACTTTCATTGTAGACTAGAGCAGAAATGTTAAGTATTTCAGAATTATCTTAACCCACTGCATTGGGAAAGATAACTGACTAGGCAATTTTACTGTGACTCAGATTCAAACAGTTTTGATTTGTAACTTTGGTGTTGTTTTGAATGGATGGCAATACACATCCACCTTGTGCAAGCATTTTACAGAGAGAATTATGGGTATAAATCAGGAAGAAGGCGTTTTGTAGGGTGTAGTTAAACTTCAAAGACAGTCATCGCTACACCTAACAGCTCTCCTTCTATTGTAATTAAATAGAACATTAATTTCCAAGTGTTATGACATTTAATCAGCTATATAAAAATAATAATAGTAATAAGAATGATAAGCATCATCACCAAAGTTGTTATGAGAGCAAGCCAAGATCACATGCCCGATGTTTCTAAAAGTTGTTGTAGACAAGGTGTTCTAGACTGTAAGTACTGTCCAAAATTTTTTCTTGGAACATATCCTGATTTCTTTCTTTCTCTAAAGGGAAACTTTGCAAAGAATCCCACAGCTCCTACTCATTAACTGAAACACCTATACTCTGCCATTGCCGTGCATCTATGTATCCTTATAAAGATGTGAAATTTTTCTTTTTAGTCAGTACACATTCCTGAAAAACTGTCATTTTGTACCATATTACAGGAGCCAGACTAAGCAAAGGGACGTTAAATGTCTCATCACAAAGCATAATATTGTAACTGCACACCCAGCATAAGAATCTTGACTTCTATTCTCTGATTTTTACACCATTTCCCTTTCCTGCATAAGAAACTGAATTAGATATATACATTCCTTTCCTCTGTAGTATGGTAATTATAAAATAAATGTCCTTCAATAAATGGACGTTTTAAACCTTATTCCTCACACATTTTCAGTAAAACACTAGAACAATAAAAAATGACAGGGATGTAAATTAATGCATTTGATCAGTTTTGCCATAATTCATGTTCTAAAAAGCAAAAAAAAAGTGCAGGTTTTGAAATACCTGGGGTGGAAAAGAAAGGATGAGTCGATGGACCTCAGCAGTTCCTACTGCAGGTTTTGTATCTGCTCCTAAGTGGCTTTATGGCAAATCAAGCACTGACACCATGCTAGAACAGCTCTTCCTGAGCTGTACAGCTCATAGAAAAGGGGCAGCACAGTCCACTAGAGCTACGCTAAAACTACATCCGCAAGTGACAAGTGCTGTTCCTGTTACGATACAGCAGACAGGATGATACATTCTTTTCCTTGTGTATTTTCAATTCCTTACAGCCTATGTAACAGGTAGTTATTTGAAGTGTGTTTCTTTTGTTATGAGGTTTTGTATGTTTGTTTTTCAGCGAGCCGCTTTCAACAGGCACAAAAACCACCAGTGATATTCTTATTACCGGTTAGGAAATCCTTCTTAGACTATTATGAAGAGTTCTTGGAAAAGAAAGGCATCCGTTATGTTCCAACCAGATTTCATAAGGATAAAAACAGTAACAGAGAAGAATCGTTAGAAGAAACTATCATATATTTTTTTTATTTTTGAATGCAGAGATATAACAAGCTAACGTCTGCATTCCAAGAGCCACCTTGCCAAAGAGAAAATTCACTCTCGGAATAAAAAAAGGAACATATAGTCACAAAGAGCTGCAAGTATCTCCCAGCTTGGTCCACGTAACCAACCAAAAATGCTTCTGCATATTCTACATACATGTCCATCACTCCCTTTAATGAAACATCGTTCAGCAGCTGGCAGTTAGGCACAGAATAGTGACTGGTAGGAAGGAGGTGCTTTCTCAAAAAAAAAAATAAAAGGGCTTTTTGCAATTATTTTAAAGAACAGCTGATTAAGCTCCCTTTCATATATTCTTGCCCAACAGTGACAGTAAGGAATCTTCTAGCGAACTTGGTCTTATCTTCAAGACTACTAATTTGGCAAAACAGTTACCTCCAACCCCTTCCTAACAATCTCCAATTAATTAATTTTTTTCTTGTATTCTTATGTGCGTAACAGCCAAATGATAGTCCTACCAGCATCAGTGTTTTACTGGATGTTATGCGTTGTTTCCCACACTTTGCAATGGTGTTATATTTGTTATTTAGAACAAACCCAGATTGTTCCTGGAACTGTGCCTATAGAAACTACTGCTGTAATGTGTTTATAGGATATATAATTATAGGCGTGCTATAACCTGTCCATAGGCACTGCAGAACAAGTTGCATTATCAAAAACATAAACCAGTCCCTGGATTAACTATTCTATCTGATACATTCCCTTTCCTCAGTAGCTAATGTCAAAGAAATTAAATGAACACGGGTTACATTTTTGAGCTTCAATAGAAAAGGTGGTAACTATTTAATATTCCAAGCCAGTAATATGACAGTCAAAACTACTGAATACTCACTAATGTAATATGGATTTCAAACCACTACGTCTGAAGACTTGGCCACTTAGTTAACATCAGGCATTTGCATTTGAAAATACTTGCCAAAAACCACAAACAAGATGTAGGAAGAAAGATGGTACTCACCTACCGATGGAGTGAGTCACAGTATTCAAGCAGTTGAGCCTATGTATGCAAATATAAATAGTAAAATTTGGCTATAATCCTAGCAAAGAACAGATTATTGTAGCTTTTAAAGTACTGTGTCAAAATAAATAAATAGGACTGTGTCTGTTACCTGTAGGGAGCAAAAACTTTATAGAAATAACATTTTAGGTAAGCAGAATAGTGGAGTATATAGAAGTTTAATTAGAAGAATTACTCTGAGGTACTTCACACATAGACTTTAATACTGTTTCATACCCAGTATGTTATATTTTTCTGACACCAACCATCTAAACAACTATTTTCTTGATAAGATTTATAAATACATGCCAACAATTTTCTGTTCAGGCATCCTTTTTACCTCAGGCTTTCATTCAAGCCAACAAGTTATCAAGAAGAGTTTTTAAATCGCTGTAATACTTCTGAATACTTTTTATCCCATATATTAAATATCTCTTTCTTATGTGACATCTAAGACAGATTTATAAAACCTTCCTTCAATAACATCTAAGGAACTTTTCCTCACATGTTACTGTATAACCTGCTGCTATATATACACCATAACAAGACAGTTAAAAAGTGGTTCTGATGCTATTTTTGTATATGCATTCAGATTTCCAGGTGAGTCAAACCAGAATACAGGGTATAAGAGCCACTGAATTCAGAGTGGAGAGGGACGAGCAGGGTAGGATCTGGTGTCGCAGTTTGTCATTTCATTTTTGCTTTACAAATTTTATTTTGGATCAAATCCAAACCTAAAAGATGAATTTTGCAATTATAAAATGGATGTGGTCAAAATAACACAAGAACAGCTGGTCTCACTAAAGAGAGTTACAGATGGCAGAAACCTTGCAATAGCAATCTTAAAAAATTTGGTAGAAAGCTTGTATGATCTGCCTTTTCAATTCACTGAGCGCATTCCTGCAGATGTGGGGAAAACAACTTCTGCTGTCTGATATCTGACAATTTCTAATTTGTTACTTCAGTAACATTTTTTTGGTGTGTGAATTAAATATGATTTTTTGATTTAGACTTGCTCCACACTTATAATCAACTGCAAGAAATAATTATACAGTATTTTCATATGGAGTTCCCATAGTGTTTTCTGGGACATACAATACTATTACATCATGACATCATTAAAGGTTATACAATAAGTTAATGCAAGCTGGTATCTTTTACTGACTGATGAAGTGGAAGAAGGAGAAAGTAAAGAAATACCCTGGAAAAGTACCTTACTGAGGTAACCGTGATTATAAAGGCATTACAAGACATGTTTGAAATTTACTCTTCCACAGAGAAATCCCGGAAGAATCGCGCAGTATTACCTCAGTTCTGTGCTCTTATGGCTCCAGCTCTTCCTTCCAATTTCTATGCAGGTTGTTATAATACACAAAGTGACATGATATTTCAGTCAGGAAAATAACTCCATCTTATAACTCAGTTTTAAAAATTAAAGTTTTGTACAACTGCATGATGTTCTTTTGAATTTGTCTTGCATTTTAATATTAATGACATTTGAACCAATATAGGAAGTATAATGCATGTAATTTCACTAGAGAATGTTACTTAATTACAATATATCCAATTATCTCAATTACATTAATTTCTGTTTACGAACAGGGATAATACTGTATATTTAATATATTTAGGTTTGTTCTAAGCATTAATAACAGCTCAATATGTAAAGTATTATAAGCCATTTGTACCAAAAAAATAAACAACCTACTATTTGAGCCTGCCAGCTGGTAAGCATGCTAGCTCTGTCGTTAAAAGGGTAAGACAGTGGAGATTCCTAGCTGATAGGAAAATGTGCATATGTGGGATGATTCTTTTTTCTCTCAAGTTCTGTTACGAATTTTAGGTTACTCGAGGTAAAACATTTATATCTACTGCCTGCACTTTATTACAAAGCACAGAATTTCATTTCAGGTAGTCCTAATAGTAAACTATCGTTTCTCACGTAACATGCTCTAGGCAAAGCTGATCCCAGCTTGTCACAGTGGCTTGAATTCTGTGACTTTTGATGTCCCTTTTTCTATGATATGTAAATATGTAAATATAAATGTATGTATGTATAAATATGAATTTATAAAATAAATTAGGCAAATTATTTTCTGAAATATCCCTTTCTCCCCATTGCAGTCTTCTGTGGTGTGATCTCACAAGTGTTTTCTGTGTTTTGAGTGTTTTCAGATCTGAGGGGGCACATTCTGAACTCAGTTACATGGCAGTAAATACTGAGTAAGTGCCCTGAAGTTAATGGAATTACTCCCGTCAGAACAATGTAAGTGAAAAATTTGTCCCTTCTCCATTACAGAGGCAACTGAATTTTACCAATCAAGAGAAGATAGGGAACTCTTTCTAATTACATTTTATACCATGAATACAAATGTCATGTTCTCCTGGTGTATCTGGAGTATTTAACACTAAAGTACATTTGTTATATGTACTACAGAACGGACGAAAGAAACAGAAAAGCCCACCTCCCACATTCTTACACGCAAGTAGCTCAGCAGCGCTAAAGCCATCCTGACTCTCTAACCCTGCCCTTTGAATAATTTTGCTGACATGCTCGGAGGGTTCGCATGAACAGGGATAGCAAGTGTTGGCCCCTTGTGTAAAGGCATATTTAGATAGAAGGTCATTCAAAATAATTCTGCTTATGAAGACTGTTAATTTGAGTCAACCAATTTTATAATTATGTGTTACTCTTAAAGTGGAATTTTGGATGTTATTTTCTTTGATATCTTTATGACTCATACTTCAGTTGAGCAAAGCAAGCTACAATTTGCTAATGCAAGTGTGTACAAATTTGAAACTGGTTAGTTCGGGCGTGTCTGCCTATAGAAACATGCATTTTCTTGTAGTTTTCAATAAATGTTACTGGTGCAAAATTATCTGGCTACATCTTAGTTGAATTTAAATATTTCATAGTTTGAATACCATTCTTTAAAAGTTAATTCAACTGGGTAATTGTTGAGGTTCAGAACAGGGAAACTGCATTAATCATGAAAAAAACAGTAACTGAGTAAGAACTCGTCTATCTTGATCAGGTCACATTGGTTATATAACCAGTTGGCATCAATTTACATCTTTTGTACATGCAGGCCCACTTCCCTCACATATCCTGCGGAAAGCAGGGGGCAACTGGTTTTCATTTGAGAGAATGAAGAAATTATTCATTTTGTTTTCCTTCGGGCTGTAGCTCATAGTTTGGAAAGCTTGGAGCGGATCTGCTCCCTCTTTACCATTTTGCAAGGACGAAGGGGAGCACAGCCCACAGCTCATTTCTATTGCTGCGTGGAACGCTGCCAACATAATTTTCAGGGATTCGTAGTCCATTTTATGTAGATATTATAGTACAAGTTAGACAAACTCACCAGATACAGCAAAGAGTAGCAGCATGTAGGCACTCACGGCTCTGCTCTCCCATTCTGTGCTTGCGGGGTTTGGCTCAGGCGCTGGAAGAGAAGACAGGGGCACTCCTAATCTGAGAATGGGCACCTCTGGAGCTGAGGTAACCTATGTAATGCAAGCGAGTCTGTAAACTGCTTTGGTTATGCTAACAGCCAAACAAGTCATCAGCAATCCCTAGAACAAGGGAAATAAAGAGGTAGTTTGATCCAAATCTATCAGATCCAACTAGCTGTCTTCTAGCTGAAAACCTGGTCTTTAAAATCCTTCTCCTCCCCTCTAAGCTAGTACAGCTGTGGACTATTACCAATTTGGAGCTGGAATGCAACTGTAGTCATCACAGTATAAAAAACAAATTCGAGTCTTTTTGAGGAATCTTACCAACAGACTGGGACTTTTAGGAAAAAATATAAAAATATAGTTTGTATTTAAATGTAGGTAACTATCCCCAGTGCATTTACTGGTACTATGTGAAGTCCCGATTTATCAGTCATACACTTGCGATATATTTTAAGAGAAAAATAAGGCTTACAAATCAATATTTCAGCTTCCTAATTCACTGCTTTGTAATACAGTTTGTTTATTGTTTGTAAATTTACAAATATGTGGAAAATAATTGTATCATTAGCTTTCTCAAAATAAATGTTTTTTGATCTACCGATCCAAATGTTTCAGAAGAACTGAGGGATTAATATCATATCTAAAACTGTGATTATTTTAATAAACATAAAGCAAGATATCGGACTAAGTATGACTCCAACTGTGAGGGTTTTATAGTGATAAAAATACACAGATGCCATCTGTACCAACAGAAGAACACTCATCACAAATTTGTCTTATGGCAACACTTCCCTTTCATTTATACTGAAACGAGCGCTATTTCTTTTAAAATGATACTGACAGTAAAATATGGCCACTTTTAAAATGAGTAACCTAACAGTAGGAGAAATACACTGAAAACTATGAATTAAAATACTCATTTGACTTGCTTAAGGCCTCCACGATGTATCACTGAATGCTCACCAAATATTAAGCTGTTTGCCAGACTAGCTATGCTAGCTTAGTAGCTGCTTCCATACTAAGAGGTTTTGTTGGGTGTAACACCCCTTACCCCTCCCAAAGAAAATCAAAACAAAAAAATACCTCAACCAAAATGGCAAAAGCTTTAAGTTCAGAACCCAGCCTAAGTCATTAGTCTGACTTCATCAGCTTGTCTATGATACATTTGCCAGCATCTTTGCCAGTTCAGCATTAAGCAAGAGGGCCATGGGGTATGCACCAGGGAAACTAGGGCAGGTAGTGAGAACATGGTGATAAATATCAGTCAACTTCAAATACTAACAGCAAGATCAAAAGAAAAGTAGAATTTAAATAAAATCTGCACACAGAGAAGAACTTCATTAGCAGCAGTTGCAGAACCAAAGATATGACACCCAAAGCATTATTAATTTACAGCCATGCACCAGATAGTGAGAGTTTTGAGAACAGTGAGGATTACCATCACCCATATAAGTGCAATAAACGGATGGCAAGTGCAGGACACAGGATAGGTTCTAGCTTGGTCCCCCTGTTGAAGATGCACGGCCGCAGCAGTGCTATCTTTGCCTCGCATTCTCAGTTCTGCGTTGCCTCTGACCATCACTGGATGTAGTGAGGAAGGGAGATTACATACTCCCACAGCCTTTTAAAATATTTTTTACTAGCTGTGGCCTTAAAGTACCCCTATTCTGCCTTGGATTCTAAAATATGGCAAGAATGTAAATTGAAATGCAGAGTAAATCCGTATTCATTTCTGATTTTTGTTCTACAACTGTGCTTCCACCCCCGCTTCTGTCCGTGCTCCAGCCCTTCAAATTTCCTTTGTATCAAAAAGCTGACAGATTTAGCTCCTGAAAACTTCAAGCTAGTTTTCTTGTTGAAATTTAGGAAAACAGAACAGCTGTCATTCAAACGTACTTCAGCAAGTGGCAAGCCTGTTCACTTTCAAATGTTTATTCCCCCAAAATCAACACTTAAATGACATGTCCTACTGACATGTCATAAAACACACATTCAGATCTGACAGACATGTGGAACAAACACGCGCCAGAGCCCGAGGTTCCAGAGTTCCTACACATCTGATGTTTGGGATATTTTTAATATCTCTTTCTTTATTGTTTTAAACTGCGCAGAGTTTTTTGGTCCAGTGGTCATTGTTAGTCAGGTTATCAATTTACCTTCTTGGAGTGAGACTTGACAATAATTCCACCCGAAGCAACTTACCACATGCAGGCACAGCCAACCGTAATGGATAAGCAGCAACTGTTGCCATAAGCTGAATTACTGAAGCTGCTTCTTCCATGCAGATTTTATGATTCTGGTGTCCAAACAGGACCACACTAGTATGCCACATTCAGATCCAAGATCTTTTTCCTCCTTAACCTAATTGTGATATGAAGAAGCCTTCACTTACCAGCTGCCCAGTAAGCATTTGTTCATGACCATACTGTGAAGGTCCTCACTGAATCTTCTAAAATGAAGCGCACTGAATGCAACTTCAACAAATAAAATCCAATTTATCAAGGACTAGGGAAAGAGACAGTCAAAACTCAGTTCTTGATAGCTTTTCCTGTAAGAAACCAAACACCTTTTAGATTCCATAGAAATATCACAGAAATGAAAAATAAATTTACTGTACTACATACGAGACAAAACCCAGCAGTTTAGTTGCCATCATTTAAGCCTTGCTACTCTTTCTAGGGGGTGGATTTTTAATTCAGACTTTGATGCTGCTATGTTCATTATCAGATTTTCCACACTAGTCAAATGCCACTTACGTGCCAGAAAGAAATGCAAAAGTAGCTGATCTGAAATTATTTTCCCTAATGACATTTTCTTTCTGGATGCAAATAAAAATTGCATATAAAGGTGTATCTGTATAATGCAATTACATGACTTTTATCAAGTAGATATGATAAATACAATCCAAAATTAAATAACTGCACATAAAAATTCTACGAAAATATAGTCCTGGCCTTTAATAATCCTCGTTCACCTGTCAGCAACCACATTATGGACATTTCTCTGCTGGTTTTTAAAAGTCAAAATAATGTAATGTACTTTCTAAAGTAGTAAGCATTCACTCTTAGCCTGCTTGACCGTTGATTTTTCATTAATGTTAACGGAAAAAACCCAGCAAGCAGTAGACTCTTTTCAATAAAAGGTGCCTATAATATACTTTTTACTGATTAAGTAAAAGTTGCATATATCTTTATGATGTCCATGCTGCAAAACGCTTTCATCTAAACTTTTCTCTCTCTTTTTTCTCTTGTGAAAAGCGGTGGAAGATTGCTTCAGGTATCTGCACTCATCAGTACCCTGATACTGAGAACAACACAGCAGGAATAATTTAAAAATGTGACAAAAGACTGGAAAAAAATGCTAATTTTACATTTTTTGCTATAAACTTACAGAGATGAATGGCATCCATGTACCAACAGTTTTCATACTTTCATACTCCAAAATTAATGGGAGAAGAACGTGTCCTAAACATCTTTGTGTAAAAACACCTGTACAGGAATGAACAGACACTTGAAAATAAATGTCACGCTATAATTTGCATATAAAAACTCATAGCTTGGAGAATAAACAAGGTTAACAAATAGTTTGTTTCTATCTTCTGAAAAGCAAAACAAAGGTAACAATTCGCTAATCCATAAAATTCCCTTAGAGTACTCGTTACGGGTATGTAATGCCATGCTATTATCAAAAGTTACACTTCTCAGAAACACTGCTGGGTCTCCAATTTTGTACCCATTTTAGGTAAATTTGAGCTGCTTCCTTACTTCACAGCTCCTACAGACTTCACCTTTTATGTACAAAAGGAGACTCTTACTACTTCTGTTTAAAATCTGACAATTTTCATTTAATTGAAAGAAAAATGCCTAATCAAAGCAACCGAACATAAGCAATTGCGACATATGGCTCCCCAGCTGGGAAAGTGTCTGACCAACATATCAGCAATTTGAGAGACAGAGACAAACAGCCCCATCAAACACCCTTTCACCAAGGGACAGGTGCACTGGGATGGAAGCCAAACGACCATGCTTCAAAGACCCAATTATTGAGCAAAACCATACGAAGGCAGCAGGTATTGTTCCCCCATTTTACAAATGAGGTTACCGAGAGGTTGCACAAGAACCCTTTTGGAAATAGCTGGGAAGGAATCCATATGTTTGTTATGACAAAACCTATTTTCATCCACTTAACTGACACTCTGAAAAAAACCTCATCCAAATGTATGTTTCTGCTTACGCAAGGCATGCAGACACTTACACTTTTATCACCAGCCTCAGTGTAAATATTTAGCTTATCACAAACTATTACAGTTTATCTGTGAACATTTCACTCAGGATGGCTAGACTCTGTCCTCGTATTTTTGTTGGGATTGAGACCACACACCTTTCAACAACCTGATGCTGTTTCCCTCAAGGTTCAATGAAAGCAAACTTGTTGTTAGGAAATACGGCAAGGAGACGGTAGAGAGGAACACGAAGCTGAATATGGAAGCGGTTGATAAGAGACTGTGTCAAATTGAGGGCCCTCGTTTGTGGGAAATGGCGCACAACAGAGGATAGCAAATGACCGCAACGGCACAGAAGGCAGGGACAGGACGGGCGAGACAGAATGAGACTGCGAGCCCTGAAATAAGAGTGCCCAAAGGAGAAAACTACATGCAGATTAATGCAGGGAGACTCTAGGAGAAAACAGAGTGTGGGCAAGATCGGGGCGGGGGGGAAGGATGCACTGGATTGCTGGGACAATGAAAGAAAAAGGAAGCAGAGAAGGACAGTAATAAGGAGGGGAAAGAATTGCAGCTCAATACATCCTGAGATATATGACAAGTGTACAGAAACTGGCCCTACGTAGCCACAAGGAGACCAAAATTTGGAATGATGGTTAAAAAAATTAATCAAACTTCAAAAGTAAATTTAAAAATAATCACAGTGATCACTTTTTTTCCAGAGACTCAAAACCCAGAAAAGACACCAAAATCAGTTTCATTAAAATGCATCTTTTAAAGTCAACCTTGGTATGATTTTTTGAATTTATGGAACCAGAATTGTCTCCTTTCGAATGTATATAAACCCTTCAAAGTGTCTGAGTAAATACATTCAAATTCAGTCCCGGGGCATATGCTAAGTACCTTGGACACTTTTAAGAGTCTTTCAACCTGTGTTTTCAAACACAAAATTTTTAAAGTGCAATGTTGTTGTACTCAGATATCATTCAAATCACATGGTAAAATTGATTTCCATTACATACTTCAGAACAGTTGGTAGTAAGAAAGTTAGAGAACACCTCCCTCTACTGTTCCTTTCTTGTAAAAAAAAAATGCTGCTTAAGTAGTTTTAGATCAGAAGCTGAAAATACAAGTACATTCAAGATAAGCAAAAAAATGTATATTTTTCATGTGACACTTTTTTTAAAAAGAAAAAAAAAAAACAACAAACCACTAAGTATACTAACCTCCAGCTCAGCAAAAGAGAGGGGATTGTAAACCGTATTCAAAGGGAAGAGTATAATCAGAGGAGGAAGAAAGCAATAAAATGACCAAAAGGCATACTGAAAGGCATACTGTCACTTGTATTTGGATAGAACAGATCTAGCAACATAGCGTAACCTGTGCATGAGAACCTCAGGTGAAACAGTCCATGTTTAGCTTGTATTAGTATTTCAGTGATAGATTGATCCAGTTTTCTTAGGTACTAAAAAAATTACACTTATTTCTATTCTGACCGTGTCTATGTCCAGGCTTTGGATCTTAGGGTCAGCCAGCCATCTGTATTCCAAGCCCATGAAAACTATATTCCAAGCTCCAAGAATTCAACTTCAGGAACCAGAGTAATCAGTCAAATAAGGGCATCAGAGAATTGCCATGCTGCATCTCTCCGAGCATGCTGTCTTCATAACGTCTAGTAGAAAACCCTTGGGGAAAGAGCAGAATGATCAGGTTAGACAGTGTGGTCTTCCCTCAGGTACTCTGCCCTAGCTTCTGATAACCAGGAGTTTGGGACCCAGATTTCATCTGGACTGTTGTATCTAATAGCAGCTGATCAATTCTGGCTTCGTTAATTTTCCCAATCTCTTTTGGTCCTTTTAATCCTAAAAGTTCTACAATTTGCAAAAAAGTACTTCCTTTTACTTATTTTAAAGCATCACGCTGATAATTAACTGCTTTTTTTGGTTAAGCAAACCAGCAATTAATCATCCTGCATTTACTTTCAAACCCTTCTTCATTATATCGACCATTATCATATCCCCCTTTTGTCCTCTCTCTCCCAGGCTGAACAATCCTCAGCATTCAGGCTGTCCTCATACAGAAGCCATTCGTACCACTGTTGGTCTGTATCATTCTCTGGCTCTTTTCTGGTCCCACTACGTCTTTCTTAAGCTGAGGTGACCAGCATCACAGTGTTCGCCGCACGGACACGCCTTAAGCAGTTACAGTGGCACAATGATGTTTCCGAGTTCCACTCACAAAACACATTCTAAGTGATTCTAAGTCCACGGAAAATTTGCCTATTGATTCAACTGGATTAGAAATTCACCACAAAAGCTAATTTAGAAAAAAAAAAATCTGAATAAAACATCCACACACTTTGGATGTCTTTCCAAATCAAATTTGAGATCAATTAGAATTTTGTTTGTCTGTATCTACGTTTTGCCTATGATGAAAGTCAGGCCTAACTGCAGTAGTCCCGCAACGTTGCATCTGCTTTCCTAAAAAAGGATAAGGCATGTTCCAACAAACTACAATAAATTAATGCAATAAAAGGCAAAACTGTAAGAGATTAATAAACACCTATGGTACAAATTAGTGATTAGTCTTTCCTGCAACTATGATTATGTACCTTATAATCTTTCACATTTGAAATTACATTTTATCTTACAATTCAGTGTGAAAAAAGAAATATTTTACACATGCCAAAGTAAGGGTCTGCTCCCCTCCACACTGGTTATATACTCTAACAAAAACTCCAGTACCTACCTGTAACAGAACCATTCTTGGTATCAGCGAGAGTTGTCTCTTTTCTTAAGACGTTATGATTAGGCTTTAAATGTTTAGAATTCACAATCTTCAAAGTAAAATCTTGTGCATGAGCTAAGATAAGTGCAAGCTTCCTGCTTAGGATATAAGCATGTGCTATCTCATTGTCTGTCAGAAAACAGTTTTGAAAATGTCTAAGTGCTACATATGCAGGGTTCTGGTTTCTTAAATGAGATTTTTATCCAATATGCCCAGAAGCAACTCACACTTTCATCAGCTGCAGTATCTGCAATCACCCAGTTATTCTGCTAACTAGTGGATTCCAAAAGGACAGATTTTGGTCAAATGAAAGCATAGTATTAAAACGCCCTCAGTTCTACAAGTGCAAGCAGGCTGGCTTTTGCTGTGCTAAGCATTCCCAAAACAATTTTAAGAACCAAGCAAAAAGAAATAGGATTTGCTTTGTACCTTCAGGGGTAGGAGATAACTCATTTAAAGAAACACAACCAGCAGTGATATAGGCAGCTCTAGTCATAACCGTCTGCTCCAAATAAGCAAAACTTCACCTCTGGATAACTGGAAGGATTCCTGCCTTACATGTTTTTTAGAAAGTGATTGAGAACAGAACTTCAGCAACTAAACTTTAACTACGTTGTAAGCAGTGGTATTATAGAACGTGAGTAATTTAAAATCGAGATGTGGCCCACAAGAAGTTACAAGGTAAACAACAATACTTGTCTGCTAATTTTTGGGTCTTTGCTTCGGAAGTGAAGTATACAGAGATATGTTCGTCATCCTTAAAGGAAGCAAAGAGATTCTAACGTATAAAAATCCTTTGAATTCCTGGTACACCTTAGCTTTAATTTGTGAGGTACACAAAGAGCAGAGTAAGGAGCTCCTACAGGCTGGTTTAGCATGTTGGGATGGGAGGGTACTAGGAGAGAGCATACTGGGCACAGCAAGCCTAGCAGTCTGAGCACCTGTGTGCATAGAGGGAAAAACCATATGTACAGCTCGGTGGCTGAATTTTCTTGCTTTGATAGCATGGCTATGTAATAGTCATCGCTGTTTCATAATGCAGACTTCTCTTGTTCATATACTTTAAATATTCAAGACAATTCTTATTAAAGAATAAAACCAAAATTTTGCCCTCAGTTATCTTCTCATGCCACTAGCTAGCCTTTTGGATCTGATTATTTACTATTTTAAAAGTTAGAGAGTGATTTTCAATATTCTTTGTGTCTGGTCGAACTACTTCTTATTCTGTTACCCTTAAATTCATTTCAAGAACTGCATCAACAATTTCTGTTTGCTACTAAGCTTTTCCATGGAGATATTACAGAGGGTACATTTGGTACAATGCACTTAGCACTTGTGGCCCACAATGCAACACAGAACCTTTTTTTGATATTATGTGACCTAACGTTGTTTTGTTGATTTTGTTTCAAAAATCCACTTATACTTTAGTCCCTTCAGTTAACAGACTATGAAACTGATTTCATCATCAGATGTTTATCGTTGTTTCTGTAAAAGGTAGGTATATGCACTGAATGTTTTTCAACTGTCTTACCTCTGAATATTGAAGGGAAATTTTAGTCTAATCTATGCTTGGTCTTTCAATGAGTTATCCAAACCACTGCAAATTAATTTGAAACACTGTTACAGGGGGAAAAAAAAAAAACCACAAAACAAAAAAATCAGCCTATCTACAATGGCCAGCCAAATAACATCTAAACCATTTTTGGTATAATACATCTAACTCACTTAAAAGCTCAACAAAGCCCAAGCTACTACAATTTTCTACTCATTTACTTTTGTCTTTAAAAAAACAAAACCAAAAACAACCCCAACCAACCAACCGTAAAAGCACAGTCACAAATTTCAGTGTAAAATGAAGTTCTTCATCCTCTACCTACTGAAATATTTTAAATGTACCACTTGTAGGTTTTGCTTAATTACACTTTAATACACCAAATTAAATTAAACACATAATACTAAAAGACATACTAAGTGGTATAGAAGACAGGGATAAATCTGTAGCATACTGTTTAACCTTAGTTTGCAAGGAGTTAAATTTTCTGTTGCTGTGTGTTTTTATCTTATGTCACTCTGAAATTTGTGCTTTTTCTCACAATTCCCTCCAGAAGCACCATTCGTACACACTGCATTGTATTTCTTGCTCATACAAGCGATAATTCGAGCAATTTTGGATTCTCCTATGCTTCTCGCATATGTTTGGAGAAACCCAGGATAGCCCCCGAAAGCTGGGGACCGGTGATGCCCAAGGCTCAGTTCTGCCCAGCCGCCCCCGGCCCCCTTCCCGGCAGGTGTCAGTGTAAGGCAGCACTGCCAAAAGGAATTCAACCTCCGCTGCAGAACTTGGAAGAGCAGCAGAAGCCAAATAGCAGGAGATCGCCTGCTTTTCTGGTAATATACAACTATTAAATATAGGAACAAACAGAAGCACTAATTTATTGCAAAAGAGCATACAAAACTGAGCCAGGATTCGGAATAGGTAAATTAAGGCTACACAGAGCCATAAGACCAACTAAGGACCAGCGATCATCCAAAGGTGTGAGGGTAGACTAACAAATTTTCACCAAATTTGACCAGCTGTGTCCAGAGAGTCCTCCCTCACCCCACAAGTGCAGTCACTTCCCCCCCCACCCCACCCCTTTCTTCATATTTTTTGGGGGAATCCCTGAACATACAGACAGTAACACTTCATTTTAAGTTTCTTAAGATTATAAATTATTCAAAAAGAAAACCTAAGCAGGAGAATAATACTGTACAAGCAACACTAATTGAACTTTCTTGTCTGTACACATCATCATTCCATATTTAATTATGTGACCGTATACTGTTTCCCCCCTTATTCAGTGCAGAAGACAAAGCGTGCTCACACAGGCAAATGTTCAATATTTCTCTCATTCTATATAACAATTCTGTGTGAAATTCCCTACTTTATTTACTCCATGCAAAAACTGGGTATAGAATCATCCATTTCCTTGAGGTCTTACTTGGACTGTATTGCTAACAGTTTTCTTAGAAGTACTAATTACCTTATATGCCCAGTTCTCCCAGAACATAAAATTATATTATTAAATTAAATTATATTATGAATCCCATTTGACAAATAAACTGAGACAGAGATACACATCCCAAGACAAAATGAATTGCTGGAAAAGTGGAACTGGGAATCATCTTTACATTTTCTTCTTTCCCAAGAGAAGCAAGTATTCACAACTCCTACTAAGTTCAGTTGCAGACCTAAAAAATCTAGTACGGTGCATCTCAAAGGACCCCTAATTGGACGGCTCTTTTTCTAGGTGACAACCTGCCAAGATTAAAACATTTGCTGGGTACCCTAGGAAAAATCTGTTATAAGGAGAGGACGTGACCAACTTCACTTAAGAGTCCTCTGGGGTTGTTGGGGCTTTGGTTTTTTTTGTTTGTTTAGTGCACTGGCCACTTCCAGTGTAAATACAGGACTGTTCTCACAGGCAACAAACGCACAGCATAAGCGTCTGTCACTCTCTGAAAACTAGCTCCCTACACACAGACTGAAGAGGCCCTCTGCTACAAGACTGTTATCTTTACATATCATGTATTAACAGATGAAAATAAACAATGCTTATACAAACATTTCCCAAATAACAAACACCGAACTGCAACTTGGCTTTCTAATATGTCGTCTTATTTTTACTAGTTCTTTCATTTCATTAAAAACAAAAGCACAAATAAATGCCTTCAAACAAAGCATCCTTATCAAGATTTGAATCTGAAAACACCAGGCTGATAGCCATCAGCAGTCATATCACTCGCTCAGCTACACTGGAAGCAGCAAAAGACAACTTTAACCTGTTGGTCCAAATGCTAAAGGGGGATAACTGAATAGCCTCGCATTAAAGCACAGCCAAAGACAAAGTTATGGCATGTTCTCTGTTACGTGCAGCGTGTCCTGTGGATGTTGCATGTTCCATCTCTCAAATAGCAACTCACTGGCTTACTAGTTAAGTAGCCAGGAGGCTGGCTACTGGAGCCACGTGAGGGGGCCTCATCTGGCCAGCACTGCTGCAGACGCTTTGCTTCTTCTGGTAGGTAGAGTGCTTTAGCAGCTGGATTCTGCCTTTCTCCAAGAGGTGCTGGCTTCCCGCATGCTGCCAGGGCTGCCTTGGTAGACTGACCACCTGGAGAACGGTTCAGAAATTTTGCCATGCTGTGAGAATTACACTGAACAGTGTGAGATTGGCATAAACAGTGTCTTTTAACAAAATAGCAAGAAACATCTCTCTATACTTTTATCACCAAAATGGCCTTAAGGTTAGGGCACATCAAAGGTAGATAAGAAAAGCTCTTTCATATTGGAAAGCCCTGAAGATTCCTATCAGCTTCCCTTATCTGCCAATAAGTGCCTAATGACCTATTACCTCTCCTTCATACCATATGCTTAACTAAGAGCTCTTCTTTTCGGAAAAACAAGTATATCCACTCCTCCCATATTTTACCTTTCTTTTGTTCCCAGGCTAGTTTTGGAAAACCACTTTTAGGACTGCCAGACCAAGGAAAACATTTCAAAAATAATCCAGGGAGATTCAAAGGCAGCCAATATCTCTGTTGTTATTTTTTAACATTTTCCAAGCCACCATCTATAATCTCTTTTCCTATGCCTACCTCTCATCGGATGCAAGATGAGAAAACACAGAAAATACTGTACCACATTATCTGAAGTATTAAAAGCAGTGCCAAAACTTTTGCAATTAAATGAATTATAAATAATAAAAAATTGGGTACGTTACAGATGTTCGGGAAGCTTCTCTGCGGTAGCTGCTTACTTTACACAGCCTGGTCAAAATTTACCATTTTGAAGAAAAATAGGGCTTTCTTCTTAAGCTCTTCAGTTTCCTTGTTATAATCAAGATTTTTACAATTTATTTCAGTAAATATGATTATAAAACAAATAAATTTACTCTTAAAGAAGTCCTGGTTCGAGCATATGATCAAATGTGGAATAATTACATCAAATGCAATTATGACTTCACTGATTCCAGTATTTTTTTTCTATAGAGCTTTCATGCTTATATGAACTAAATATAGTACTTAATGCATTTTCCTGTAATATAAAACTGTGGCAATATTTTTAACATCTTTTGCACGCAAGCATTCATAATAAAGTATTATTTTTAATGTTATATGTAGCATACAAGGAACAAAAATGGTGCAATTTTGTGGCCTTATTTCTACATAAAGGATAGAGTAATTTATAGGATTTATTAAGGCTATAATTATGAAAAATCAAGGCAAGTTAAATTTTCAACTGTCATTTAATTTATGGAATGTGAGCTCACATTGCCTACAGGTCGCACACAGAGAAATGTTTGTTTTGTGAAATCTAGTAAAAAGAGTTTGGAGTTATTGCTGAATGCTAACGTTATGCAAAATGTGCATTTCTGAAAATAAAACTCACTGTTTTTTATGTTATATTGCAATAAAACCAAGACACACATTGTGAACAAGACTTTCAGACCAATTAGGCATACAATTACATGTGCAGAAGGCATGCACAATTGTGCAGCTAATTTGTGCATGAAATTACTTTGATTGCACATACTAATTGGATAAATGTGTGTGCAAATGCCAGTAGTCATTTGTGCTAGCAATTATCCAATGCGCATACATAGTCATGGCAACTGCATGCATAAATTAGATGCAGTCTTGCATACCTAACTGGTCTTGGTTTTTAATCAGAAATCCTTTTTTTCCTCTACCAGGTCACTTGGACACAATATTTTTGGAAATTTCAGACTTATTTCTTATCCAGATGAGCCAAACCAATGAACATCAGCATTACCAAATAATCTGATTTTTTAATGAACAAGAAAAAGAAAAGAAGGGAGTTCTTTTCTAGAGATACAGCACCTTATAACTTCCTTTGATACGGGAGAAGACAAGAAATATAAAGCAGTGTAAAACGCAACAGGAACATGACACTTACCTGAATAAGAATTACAAAATTTGTTTGTAGGTCACAATTTAAAGAATGAGTAAGCGTGAAAAATTTTCTCTATTCACATGGAGGTTTTGGGCAATTCTTCCAGACACAACTACCACGCCTGCACATTTAAGTTCAGGGTTCACTATCTTCAATATTAAAATTAAAAGAAATTCTTCCATGTAAAAGCAATGGATTGGAATTAAAATACATATCCATACAAACATAAAGGTAGGAGCCCAAACCCTGAATGAATCCTTAAAAGAAATAGTTGTTTACATTATTTCTTTCAAATCTAAAGAGCTCTTTAAACATACATAGATAAATAATAGGAAAATGTCTTTCAGTAAGAATGAGCTATTCAAAGGAGTCTAATGGAGTTTGACATTCAATGGGAGAAAGGTACTATAAAGTCCTTTAAATCCTTGGAAAATCCTAATCTAAACAGATATTGAGCAGCAAAGAAAAAAAAAAGTGTAAGGGTGAAGTTTGGGCAAACTCAGTATTATAAATCTACGAACAACACTAAATTGAGTGCTTACAAAGCAGTCTTGGGAATTTTAAAGAGATTTTTTTTCTTCAGTCAAGCAAGTTTATTTTGCTAGCAGAAGGTATGTTATTATGAGTCTATCTTATAAATGAGTAAAACAGCTTCCTCCCTCAATTACTGTCTTCAGTTCTGGTCATACTTTTTAAAAAAAAAAAAAATGTACCGAACAGGCCAAAGGGCTCCAGAGGAGCAACAAAAATGATCAAAGCTACAAAAAAAAGAAAAAAAGAGTGAAAAATAGGACATTTTTCTTTAAAGTTGCGATAAGTAAGAGAATACATGATAAAGAGATACAATAGTGAACATTTAAGAAGGTAAATTAAGTGCTTCTGTTTACTCTTGTACCAGAGCCAGAAAACTGAAAGGAAGTATATTTAAAGCTAAAAATGCCCCACTCTTTTTAAACAAAATTAACTATAATTAATCTGTGAAACACATTGCCAACAGACAGCACAAGCAACAAGGATCTCTATAAAAATTGCTAACACCTGCAATTGTACCAATTAATTTTTAGGAAGGTTTTTTCCCCAGACCAAAAAACCTACAACTCTTCAAGATAAATTTTTTATTAGAAGATGATTATAAGACATCCTTTTAACAAAAATCATGTGATCACTTAATAGAAAGTGTTTCTCTGAAACGTTGTCTCTACACAAATTCTACTCTGGGTGATCAGCATCTTGGTAGCTCAGAGGAATGATAGCTCCCCAACTAAGAGTTTCAGAGAAACTGTGCTTCTAATGTAGACCTTGATGCTAAAAATAATCTGTCTTAAAAGTATTTACAAAGATCCAGGAAAGCACCTCTGCAGATTTCAGTATGGAAGCATCTGATATCAGCTGTGACTGACAACAGGATACTACAATACATGAAAGAGTCATATAACCAAGAATGACAACCGTAATCTACTAGCAGTTTGTTTCCTCAGTGGCTTTTTGTTTGGTTTTTTAAAAAACAGGGGCTGTATCACTGCATATTCTCCCCTCCCTATTTCTAGCTTCTTTTCATTCTGCATCCCAGTGTTGTCTGATAATGCTCTGCCTAACGCAAAATTATTTACCTTTAAGGTAATCAGAAAACATGCTCTCTTTTAAAGTTATCTTTAAGGTCAAAGAAGTTAGGGTAGGGTAAGCTAGCTTAAAACCTGATACAACACATTTCTATCGTGGCCTGTCAGCAGTCCTTATGCCTAATTCATGGCTGTTTCAAGACACAGACATATTCCATCTTTTTATAAACCACAGCTTTCAGCATTCCTTCATCCACTCACACTTACTTTAAAAAAGATGGTGATCTGAACCAACTAAAGTTTTAATCTTCTGTGTAGATGTCACTAAATCTAAAGTTTCACTGAAGAAATCACCCTAATCCTATAGTGACTGGAGCACACAACAAGCTTTCGCTTACGTGGAAGGCTATGTGCCACTCGTGAGGGAAAAGTGACTTCTCTGACATTTGACAACTGAACTCCAGAACAAATCATTTCATTGATTAGTTTAATACAGTAATAGCAGCAGTGAGTTTGAGTCCACTGGAAAAGCACTGATCATAAGTAATTTGTCTGATAATCATATGGTGGTAATCAGTATATCCATACAAAATTTATTATATTACTGTATGCAAGCAGAGATTAATAGGTAGCAGGTACTTACAGTAATTAAATATTCTTATGGTGGAATTTTTCATTTCTCTGAATTACTACTTAAGGACACTGTAGCTGTCATAAAGAAGATTTGAAAATAGAAGAAAACGTAATGATTATGTCCTATGTCCTTAGAACTAGAAACTTAGAACTAGAAAATGCCTTTTGTAAACTAAATGAAAACTTCTAAAAAAATCCCCTTACATAAGAAACACAGAATCTGAGTTTATGATCAAGATTCAATGCACTAATGTTCTTAGCACTCATGGAGGAAGGAAAAAAATGTATCTACATTGCTAAACAGCTTTAAAATTCTACTGTTAAAGACAGAATGAAAGAATTAGAAACAGCTTAAAACTGACTGTCTACTCACACTCTCCTGAGCAGACTCTTAAAATTATTCCACTTCTCTAAGGAATGAATAGCCACTACTTTTCTGGAAGGAAAAAAAAAAAAAAAAAAAATCAACTGAATACCCCCCCACCCCGCAGTTAGAGACATTAACCTTTTTCATCCCTGAAAATGCCTTGGCACATTGTTATCTCTTGTGCTATGAAAAATAACTAAAAATTGTTTTCAAAACATTTTCTCCAAACCATTCACGATGCTACAGGCCTTCTGCTAGATTGCCCTGCATGCACGTCTTTTGCAAGCTGTAGAGTTCTGGTCTGTCCAGTCTACCCTTTAAGAAACCTGCCCCATATTGCTGATTATTTCACTGTCTTCTCACAACTTTTCTGTTTTTCCAAAATGCTCTTGGAAGTAAGAGCATTTCTGAACCAAGACTTACGTGAACTTCATAACTAGTAAGGCCTTACTTTAGCAAAAGGGTGTCTTTGGTTTTTGTTTCCCAAGTTTTACATTTCTCTTTATGAGAGGCCACTGGGCATAGCAGCAACACTGAGCTGACAGTTTCATAAGTATCAAGTCCTCTGTCTTGACTGGTTAGAACTGAGCTACAACTATCATCCTGAAAATTTACTTAATGTTTTCCCTCCCACTTTTACTTCAAGTGTTTTTTCCTTAAGTTGAAAACTCTTGATTTTATGGGCTATGCAGCGGTAAATCTGTGGACTAAGCTAGCCTCCGATACCTAAGATACCTAAATCTTGTGCGATTTTGGGCAGGTCACAACATCCTTATTGAGTTTTCTGTTCTCACAAATGGGGATATCAGCCCAATTTATGAGGTTTGCAAGTGTGCATCATCCCACAGATGGGTACTAACAACAGTATCATAACAATACTATCAAACTAACAAACTATGCTATGTATTAAGCTCCATAATGTTGAAAGGAGATGGGAGAGGAGGTATTTGGATTTTGATAGCTTTTATATCACAATAAAGATGGAGGGATAGCAGTTTTGGAACTTGTTGATATGCATGGAACTCCAGAAGCTCCTGTTCTTTCACCACCTTGCATCTATCATGGCTATTCTCTCCCAAGACATAGAAAAATGATTCAGCAGAAATTGAAGTTCCTCATTTCTATGCTGCAAGGGCTCATATTCATTTTCAGGGCAGTTCACAGCCTCAGAAAGATAGTTATTGTTAGCATGGACCATTCCTGAAACCTGAGATGCCCTGCTGAGGACACTCCATCAACAAAATCACAGTTGTCCTGCCCTTGTGTAAGTGATGCCCTGCTGTCCTCACAGCCTATTAGATTGCCCCAAGAAAATGTGTCCTGTGTCACTTAGTGCTTCTGAACTCTGAATTTTTAGTGGTTTGCTGCCATCAGGTGTAACACAATTCTCTCCCTTTTTTTCTCCAGATGGCAGTGTTCTCTACATACAGTGGAGAAAGGAGGACTCCAAAGTAGTCTACTACATCTCTACTGGTAGAAGGAGCCTCTTAAAATGTTTAAAAGTCTTATACCTTTACTCAAAAATGTACATATTAGAACTACTATCCAGTTCTAGCAGAAGTAGGAAAGAAAAATTCAATCCTCCAGCACTGATTACAAAAAACTAGTCGTTTGGGGTTTTTCTAAACAGATTAATTTTTACCATTCCTTCCGTGGAAATAATGTGAAAGAATAGACTTAGTTAAAATAAATGTCACAGGTAGATCTTGTGACTATTTACAACTAGAGCTGCAGTCATTGTTTTTTTTGAATTTTGAACTTCAAAGTGCTTGCACAGAAAAGACAAACTAAGCATCTTGGGTTCTAGCATTATGTTTTCAGTCAAAGAGACCAAAAGAGAGCTTGGAGAATTTGAAAACAAAATGGAATAACTAGAACACTGGCCAACTGCAGTCTCTACCCGCCCGTTGTTTCATATTCAGAGAACTTTGTATTTGCCTCTAAGTTTCAGCCCTGAGCCATAATTTTGTATGTATCCAGCGTCAAGTCGGACTACCTTTCAGCATTTGAATTTTTTTCCTCTGGAAATGTGTATTAAGTGCTATAGAATGACATCGTAGTCCTCAGAGCCAAAAGTCACCTTTAGAAGTAGATATAAAACTTCTAACAACATTAAAACAATAAATGATCTAAATGCATATTTTTCTTACATTCCAATTTAAGCAGAGCTTGCTTCTTTAGGCAATCTCAGTGGAAAGAATAAAACGAGAGGAGAGGGCTATGTTTCAGTTTAGCTTCACTTCAGTGACTGCTGTTTCTCATTTAACAGAAAATCTCTTTCAATTCAGCTCAGTTTCTTGCACTCTTTTATGTCCATCAGCTCTTTCCCAGCCTAAGTAAAAACAGTTTTGGAGGTTGTTGTAAAAGAGGTTAAATCACCACAGCAAATAGTTTGGGCATTTTCCCTTCAACTCCTCCAATTTCTCCCAGGAGACTGCTGTTTTCAGGTGCTATTTTTCTCCACCCATTTTTCAGCATAGCTTTTCAGTAAATTACCCAATAAATTAAAACACATCCCTGTAATCAGAGCAATAATATTAAGAAATTACCAGGTATTTTTAACTTCAAGGGCAGAAATTTACTTTACATGAGGTATTCTGATTTCTGTGTCACAGACATAGAATTTCAGTCTTAATTCCAGCAATTTGTTATATGCCTTGTGTGGGCTCACGTACTTTACAGTAAAGCAATTCAGACTTTGTCTGAAGACTTTTTGAGAAAGAAAAGCCATCACTTTCTCTGGTTGCTTGTTTCAGTTTTCAATTATGAATTTACTTTGCTTGAGGTACTAATCCTTGCTGTGTTTGCGTTAAAGAGACTTTAGTACACAAACCTCGATCCAAAGAAATTATTTGTATGTTAACAGTTACCCTGTAAAGTTATTTTTATTAGCTCAGCAAGCCAACCTTGAAGTCTCTAATTTACAGGTGTTTCTCTAGCCTGATTCATATCTGAAGCTCTTCTCTACGTTCAGTAAGTTCTTCAATACTGTTTACAATTTGAATACTAGAATTAATGAGAAAACACTACAGAATCAAAAACAAAAACATAGTAGCCTCAGCAGTGCACACAGTAATTTTTATATTATTATCAAATTTATCCTATATAGCATAACATTTGCTGGGAGTTTCTGTTGAGTCATTTACCGGCATTACTTTTAAAGCCTTTTCAGAGTCACTTCCTTACTGGACATAGTGTCCATTCTGTAGTTATAACCTATTTTCCCTGTTCTACAAGAATACATTTGACTACAGCAGCATTAACATGTAGTTTATTGTAATGGCCGATGCTTACCATTACAAGCTGTATTACTATGCATAATGGCTCTGTCCTTGTCAATGCTTATTAAGCTATAATCATTTTGTGAGTGGCAAATGTTCCGAGTGGTAGTACAATATTTATGTTACATTATTGATAAGAATATTGAAGAACACAATACGTTTCTACACTGCCAGAAATACTGCCTTTCAAAGACGATCTCCCATTGTTAGCTCCTTTGTGAGGTCTCTCAGCTGACTTAAATCCAGTTTACATGTGTTCTATTCACAATACTCTGATAATCTGTTGTGTTCTAGCAAAGCCAACAACTTGCCTCTTAAATTATATTACATCAGCTCTACAAATACCTTTATGAACATCAGTCTTGAAGAATGATATAAAATGCATCTAATGATACTTGTCATCCATAATACAGTGCTGACTGTCAAAAGGAATGGAATTCCCTACAAACCTTTTCTTTTCCATTCTTCGCCTGGGATTACTCAAATTAATCAGCCTATAAGTAATTCCAAACCAATCACAAACTCTACCATCAAAATACTAGAAATTTAGTCTGGCAGGAAAAGAGCAAATAAACACTTAGAAAATACCTAATTTACAATGATGGGACTCATAAAAATTGGAAATATAGTTACTAATATTTATTTGTACTGCATATATATTACATTTTAAACAAGGTGCAAAAATGAACGCATCACCGTAAAGCTAAATTCTATAGGCTAAGTTTATATGCAAAAGGACTCAAGAAGCTAAGAACGCAACAACAACAACAAAAAAAGGTTAGAAACACTGCAGACAAGACAGGTTATGTGAAATTAGGCAAGAATAATTTTGCAAATATTTAGAGTAAGATTTGAAAGTTTTTTTAAAATAGAACAAGCTTCGTCCTAAAAAGTTCTACACATTTCAAGAAAAGCTCATTGGAAGCAAATTCACTGAGCTTGTTCTAAAACCAGAACTGTATACAGACAAAATGGGTACTATAGACAAAATCCAAATTGAACTATGCCAGCACTTATATATACTATTCAAATGAATATTAGCATTTAAAAAAAAATTAGTATTAAAAGATTTCTTCATTTTATTTAAGATATACCTTTTTTTTTGACCAGCTTTCAGTTTTATATTAATCCTACTAAACTACTGCCACTTAAATGGCTGTGTGTAATGAAACAAACCTGGTGCATAGACTGAGAACTAATATTTTCATATAGATAAAAATAAGCAATACATTTAAGTTTGAGCATTTTGTGGTATTGTTCTGAAATGCCTAGGTGTTCTTTTTCATTATCTGAATACTTACAAAATTGCTGCTGAAAAATAGAGTTAGCCAAATCCTACCCAGATGACACTACGCATCCCTGTATTTTCTCATTCTCTTTGATGAACACCGAGCAGACAACGCAGCCATCTGGTCAGGGAGAAAGAAATTGTGTAAAAATGAGATATGCGTGTGTAAATAAAAGATTGATGAATGAAGCCCTGAAAGCTGAGATGAAAGTGAAGCAGAACAGACAGGTAAATCATTCTGATACTTATGTTACTGCTGAAATTATGTTCCTCTACTTTCTATTTTTTTTTCTGCTGACAGCAGTGCAGGTGACAAAAAATACTTTCAATTTTGCTGCTGACACAAGTGCTGGAGGTTAGCAAACTGTTTCAGTTCTATTGCTGAGAAAGCATGCTTTAGTCAGGAAGAAGTGGGAAAGTTTTGTTGCTTCATTTTTAATTACTTGCGATTTATCCACATACTACTGTGCTGATGGTTATTTAGCTACAAAGCTCCAACTACAACACTACCTACAGAGCAATCTAGGATGGCTTGCCAAAACTGAAGCTGTTCAGAAAAACATAACAGTTCAGAACCTGTTCACTTTAGCTCAGACACAAAGGGGCCAAATATATCTTCTTTCATAGTTTCAGGAGTGTTTTTAAGCTAGATTCCTTCCCTGAGAAGTCTCTGAATTTTCTGGTGTTTTAAATAAATTTTTTTTACAGGCAAGCTTCACCTAAGAGCCCACTAGACTGAAAATGTAATTTGGATCTGTTTTTTCATATGAAAATCAAATGATACCGTATCTAATGAGCAACTAGTTTAGAAACTGAAGAACCCTACTTGATGCAACTCCTATTTCAGCAGGAGATAAACTGACTCTAAAAACCACTTTCTTTGTCATCATTTAGCTCAGTGTTTCCCAGTCTTCCTTTTCACTATAATTACTCTGTAAGACTGCTTTTAAATGGTAAGTTTACATTTTGGCAATTACTTTGGCAACTAAAAAAAGATGGCGGTATGCAAAAAACCCACTAAAACTCATTTTTCACATAAATATTCATTGTCTGACATTACAGAGAGCTTACTGAGTACACCTAGAACTACATCACTGTAAAGAGAAATACATGTTAACTACTCATCTAACATCTGAAATATCCACTGCTTATTTGTTGGTGTATTGGGCATAACTTGAAAGCCAGTAACAGTCTGACTTCAGTAATCTTTTGCATAACTTCCATGCAACAGACTCATTTTGTAGATCAGCAGTATTAATCTTATTTCTTAGTTTTTTAAGTATCTCACACAGTGCTTGATATTTAATGTAAATTATATAACCATGCAAATCAACACCTTTAAGAAGGTAAGCCTTTTTGATTGACATTTTCATATTCTGTGGATATTGGTTCCCTTGTAGTTTAGGATAGAAGTAACTTTTTAAAGAATGACCTAAGCCAAATCTGTACCACCTACAGTTTCAAAGATGTAGGAGTCTGAAAATCAAGGTACCCAGAACTTCAGAGCTGTAAAGTGACAGAATTCAGTTCTGGCTCAAAAATCACAGGCCTCTACCATTAGATCTAAAAGATTTTTTTCCAACAGCTGTCTGCAGTAGCACTTCTACTGCAACTGAGCAGCTCTGAGTCACTTAAAAAAAGCAAAAATATATATACTATGCATATCCCTTCATTTGCCAGAATAGTTTTAGGGGTAAGTTTTCAAAGGCAGAAGCAAGCATTTGATACCAGCCTCTTCTCTGACTGAAGTCAAGCATCTAATTCTAAATTAGAACTTTGGAAAAAATCTTGTATTTTATGTTTTTTACGTATTAGATTACTGTGCTTACTACAGCTATATTCATTATAAAAAAATAATAAAGTCAACTACCGGCAATTTTTGCTTAACAGGGTTAGCAAGATAACCAAATATATCAAAGCTAAGCCTATGCATTACTAAGTAACATCATTAACTTTTAAAGATTTTTTTTTTTAACTCAAAACAGTGGTAGAATCATAAAAGATTCAGAATGCATACAATCTAAAAAATACCCTGTTACAGCAATGATTTGTAAAGAGATTTCAGTTAGGAGTGCATGATTTTGCCATATTTCTTGACATAAAATGAGTAAATATATTTTTTTCCTAAAACCAGTCATGTAACAATGATCATATCTAAGAATAGGGCTTAGCTAAAAACTCATTTCCACCTGCGCTTGTTATATACACTCCAAACTATAAACCATGAGTGAAAAAAGTAAACTTCAGAATATGAAGCCAGCACTTCTATCCATACATCCATTCTAAAGATATTATGCATGGAATACAATATTACCTATCAACAACAAAAACATTTTAAAAATTATTGTTAATGTTGGCTAGAAGAATAAGTAATGTTCAGAACAGCAGTGCTTGCATGCTGAAGCCTGCCTAATGTGGTAGTGATAAGAATGCACAATGTGCTGGTAGGAACTTCGTGTATGTTATAGCACCACACCAAGAAGGAAGAGAAGACCTATTGTTAAGTAACTTATTTAGCGCGTAGGGCTGCATACTCAAGGCTTTGGCACTGGGGAGAAGTCAGTATCAATTGTAATCACTATCTATTTTTATTTTGAACTGTTAGGAGAGAGGCAACAAAAACACATGGAAGCTTATTACTGAATGAACCGATGCTATGGAACGGTGAAGAGCAGCTGTCATATTGTATTGCTTAGTGATGCATACAACAGATAGCTGTGGATGACATTTAGCAATGCATGAAATGCCAGTATCATGAAAGAAAAATTACTTCCATGGATGTCAATCAGCCACTGCCTCCTCAAGTTTGTATTTTCTTTTAGAGTTTTTAATGCACATTTTCATCTTACAGTAAATATCAAATATTCTCTGGCTCTTGAGATGCAACATGCATGCTCCTTTCATGCCGCAAAGGTTCAACAGGAAACATAAATCTCCCAAACACTGAGAAAAACTTGCATCCTCATGAGTAATTGTTTAAGCTTTTAAGTACCAAACCCCCTATGCCTTAAGAGTTCATTCACATCTATGGCAGGGGAAGAAATACCCAAGTGTATACATGCTCCCTTGCTTACTATCGCTACTAGGACAGCTAACAGGCTTTACCTTGTTTTCAGTAGCTCACACTCCTACCAACTGCTGCTTAAAAGACAGAGCTGAAAAGCCGTAGAACCCTACAGCAAAAGAACGGAGTCCCTGTTTGCACACTTGACACACCACTTAGAGCCATGGCTATATTTCTGTCCTTGCCACAGCTTTTCCAAAGTGTAAACATAGCATAACATTTTCCCCCTAAAAATAAGTAAATATTTGTAAGATATATCAGTACAAATAAATACTACAGTTGGCTATATTTAAACAAAAAAAAAACAAAACACACCAACAAACCAAAACAAACAAAAAACTTTTTACACTTGGGAACAGACATTTACCATTCCAGCTTCCATCTAGGCATGAACATCAGTGGTAAAGCAAAGCTCTTGAATAAAACATACTATAGACTTCTCCTTGATTGAGAAATGCTCGGAGATCACCACACAAATTACTATAGAAATAAAAGGTACAGAGTAACTTGTTTCTAATTTTAGCTAGAAGGAAAAAATGGGAACAATGCTTTCATCTGGGCTGTACCATTTGTTCCTTCTATGGCCACAGGGAAATCAATTCACTTCTTCAATTTGTTTTTGCCAGTTACAAAACAGAGACACTAAAAATCAGTCATCATATCGAGACAAAAATCAGAAGAATGATAAAGGTGGCAAAGAAGCATAATTATCATTAATCCCATGGAATGAAAAGGGAATAGTCTCCTGAACTTCCCGAAACAAAAATGAAAAGGATTATTTCCTTCGAGAAAAGAAGTGGCAAAACAGACAATTAACCACTGATAATGTGAGAGTCACCCGGCACGTTATTTAATATAGCACCAAGAAGTTTATTAGACATTACTGAAATAGAAAGAGACACAGTCACTAGGACTTGAAGAACCCAACACAAGTCAAACGGACCAGAGGCAAGCGACAACTGAAGCAGCGAGGGCAGGTGGCTGTAAAGTGGCTACGTTACCTTGTGAGAGCTGGAATGCAGCACAGGAGAAGTTAAATATTTTTTTTCCCCTGTTAGACAATGCAATAAAAGTTACATCTAGTTTAGTTAATATCTTGAATTCAGACACATAATTTTACTAAAAAAATTTAGTAATCTTATAAGTCAGTTTTGAAAGAGTATTCAAAGCTTAGGACAATGCATGAAAGGAAAATGAAAAACAGGGCAAATTGGATCAAGCTGGTGTAATTACAGTAAAAAGAATTAATAAAACCACCCAGAGCATATAGGAACAGAGTGGAGTTGAAAGTTGCACGAAGCTTAGAAGATTCAAGTAGTTAACAGTGCTATGAAGGGGAAAGCAAGGCAAAACTTGCTATTGACATTAATGAAGCACTCAAAAACTCTGCGACCAAAGAGCCCAACAAGCCAACACATGGTCACAGCCAAAACACACTACCAGCGACATGAGCAAGGGCCCGAGTAACAGCCAGCCACGCTTTGAAAGCAAAAGGTATGGGCAGAAAAGAATTTTTTTTGTTAAAGGTGTTCTACTGTGGTTGTATTAAATTTCAGTTGATGTCAGGACCTCCAAGACACCAAGTCTCTAATTCAATCTTTTGTGCCCCTCGACCTCCCAGTTTGAGACCTCTTCATACAACTAGAGGTCATGCCGTTGCTCCTTGAAGCCTATCCTAGGACTGGGAAAGGAAATTTCCAAGAAACATGTAGGAATAAGGCAAGGAAAGAGCAAAGTAAAAGTGACTGGAGGAAGGCTGATTATATTGGACTAAGAGATACTGAAAAGCTTGTAGCTAGACAATGCTTGAGCAAGAAGGGAGTCTAATGCGATTTATGAAGCCAGTCTGCTGCCTCGAGAATGGCAGTGCCTAAAGGCTGAAAGTGGTAGCGTGGCTCAGCACTCCCTTTGCTCTTCCTCTGTGTTCAAACATACATTAAAAGCAGAAATGATTGAGGGACGAAGGTGTCCTCTTCCCTTCCTGGGATTTCTGTCCCCTCTTAGTCAAAGAAAATAAAAAAACCCCAAAACAGTCAGAACAACCAACACACATGCAAACCCAGCAGCTGGTCAAGCCTTTTGCTGTTTTCTTTTTCTCCTTCGCAAAAGGACTTATCCTCCTTTTTGCTCACAGGCGGATGAAAAATATAACAGAACCAGTATGAACACAGCTTTTTTTATTTAGCTAGTTTTTGCAGAACATCCAGCAAGATGCGAAGTGGTCAAGAGGTAAATGCAGCCTGGGTAGAAGACTGAATCAGTAGAAAAACTAAACATTGTAATTGGATACTGCGCAACAGTTTCAGATAAATGTGTTTTGATTATTTGGAGCAATTGCTTTCAAAACAGAATGTGTTGTTGAAAAGGATGCTGTAGAAACATATTCTACATTGAAAGGCTTTGCGAAATTATATAATCTGTGAAAACTGAGAATTTTGGTCTCTGTTTGCTTTCCTTCAGTTCCTTATAGTTATTATTGCCTCATTATACAGTCATTTGTACAATGTTTTGGCAGACATTTACTACTGCATAAATTAAAGTCACTGAATCTAGTTTTGCCTACAGGCCTTTATGAAAATACCAGCAACATTTTTATTTGAATGTCAAAGTTTGTCAACCATTAAACTGATTGATTTTTCATTATGCAATTCAATAGAAGAAGCAATCTCCAGTCTGTATGCAACATTACTCTGAGAAAAATACACATCTTTGAAAAATCCTTCCTGCTTATTCTTTAAAAAGAAAAAAAAGTCTCTGCACAAAGGAACTATGTTTTAAGGCTAGCTTCATACATTTTATTAATATACTAGCAACAGATATGATGCTGTAATTCGATTCAGTGAAACAGAATGAATTCATCTGTGGTAATCCAAAAAATTCCAATAATCCTTTAAAAACCTTTCCAAGTGGCTTTATAAGAAAAATATCTATTGATTTCAATAAGAATAGGTTTAAGCCCTGCAGTGTGAAGCTACCATAGCATCTATAACACCAACCAGACTCAATACTGAAAAGAATGCTCCTTCAGAGAGCAGCACAGTACGAGCTTTCCTGGAGGAAGTCTCTCTGAGCCCAGCATCATGGAGATGCCAGTCAAGTTCCGAGAACAATTTTCTTAGCTTTAGTTCTTAGTCTTCTTTCCAAAATGACCAAGGATGACAGCCACAGAAATGCCTACAAGAAACTCAAAACTTACCTCAAATGCCTCTAAAAATCCACGGAATTCCAACATTTACATCCAGAGTTGCATTTAGTTTTCCCTGTGCAGGATGAGCTGGTCAACAGTGGTTCATCACCTCAGCTCCTGCGGAGCTGAAAACAGTGAGTACAGGCTGAACGCTGAGGTGCTGTAACAGCACTTTCTACTTAGCAGCGACTGTCCTTGGCCAGAGAAACTATTATTTATTGACTGCAAAGCTTCAAGAGAGTCAGAGGAGCCACCCAAAAAACCCAGGCCTTCGCTTGTGCCATCCTGCATTGCACTGCACCACAAATTTAGTTTACTTGTTTGTATTTTCTCAGGAAGAAAGTGACAAGGTCAAGCATAACCACCTAGGAAGAAAGGTGATTACTCCTCCCTCTGGAGTAACTGAGTATGTACTGGAGCGAAGAGGCATCACGAGTGCAAGGTAGATGGGAGAGGAGCGCCAAGTCCTTCAGCACAGCAGCTGAGAGGAGCAGGGAGCAGAGACATGCAGAACCTCTTCCTCAGCGCTGCCTCCAGACATAGCCGTTCCACCGCGCAAGGGCTCTCGTCCCTCGCTGCTGAGGCGTCCCAGCCCAGGCCTCCCGCTGCTGCTGCCACAACCCAGGCCAGAGAGGAGACAGGCCGTGCCGCCGGCAGTGGCCTTCAGCCCCGTCTGGTGAGCATCCACCATCAGCCTCGTGGGGAGGATACCACTGCCTCCCCGCAAGTCCTCCGAGCCCATGAAGTACAAACTATTTCATCACCTCTCACCAAATTTTATTCCCACCACCAAGAACACCCCATGTGTACGTAACGGAGGTAGAGAACCGGCAGCACTTAAATGTGTTTTCTTTACCTTCTACTACTTCCCACTTATTATTCAAGTATTATTCATTGGCCTGGCACCACTAAGCCTCCTTGATCATGTTTGACTCAAAGATTAAAAAGCATAGAGCGCACACAATGAAAAGACCTGTTTAATTAAACTGGGACATGTTACAAAGTATAGAAATAGAGCCCTACAAGTATGCATCATTCAAGCTGTAAAAAGGTAAATTAAAATAAGAACGGGCACAATATGATCACTGTGTACATACTGTATTTATCAGCTAAGTACAAAAGGACAGCAGGTGAAACACTATCCAAAACAGGGCCACAACACAATTTTAGGAGCTCCTTGAAGTGTACTTCATTCACATTTTTGTGCTTACTGATTTTTGTTAGAGGTATCCCACAGCTTTTATTTAAAAACCTTACTAGAAAAGGAGGTCATTTATGCAAATAAGATATTACAAATACTCAGGAAAAGGCCGTGTAGAAAGAAATCCATAGAATTCATTGTCCATACTAAAGAGATGATATGGGGTACAAAATTCAGCAGTTATTTTGCACTTTATAACCACAAAGAAAGCATGCATCCATATTTGTGGTAATCAGCTGAAAGGTGAAGTGCTGCCTAATTACCCGATTCATAAGCAGTACCAGAGAATAAAATTTGGATAAAATTCTGATTACTTAAATTCAGTGTTGTAACTCCAAATAGTCTTCAAGGAGGACAATATTTCAAACTTCAGATCTGAGTTTTCTGAGATTCCTGCTTAATTCAGTCTATTTTTTTTTCTTTCTCAAAGGAAAGGATGAGTTAGGCTCTATTAAAAAAATAAGCATCAATAATTAAAACCCCCCACTTTTAGTGCATGTAGCAGTATTTTTCAGATTCACTGGACCATGGACAAAGAAACTGAAAGCTAACATCAGGTTAGAGTAACTTGAACATTATTTTTAATTTAATAGCCCAGTCAAAAGCACTTTAGTACAAAAAAATTACAACTTTCACTATGTCTATAAATAGGCAACCTACTAAATTATCACATAGAATGTTAATGACATTAGCATTAAGTCCTAATTAAACAATGAAGCAATATGCATTACAATCTGCCAGCAAAATATGCATAATCAGAAAAAGATTTTTTTTAAAGTATAATTTTATGTTATTTTTATTAAGCAGTAAACAAAGTTTGTGCCGATTGGTGAAATCTTACTTGTGAAACACCAAAAATGTCAGAAATGGAAAAAGTGACTTGGCTAATAAAACATCTGCTATCCCAATCATATTACAGTAGTTATATTTGATTTTTTTTTCCCTCAGAAAATCATTTGCACCTATACTTAAGTATTACTGCTATCCATTTTCACAGTTATCGTTAACACTCTTCATTTTCTTTATTACTTTTATATTTTATTGACCTCTCAAAAGGCTTCAGAAAATATCTGTCACCATTTTACATCATTTTAATAAGACATTAAAGGGAAATGACTCAACCAAGTTCACTGAGAAAACCAGTGCCAGAGCCGAAAAATATACCCATTTCTCTTGAATCCCAAATTGATACGTTATCCACTGCTTGTTGTTACTCTTCATTTGAGTACTGCTTTGTCCCCCCTTTATCACATTTGTGCACATGCATGCATTTTCAGACATCACTTCAGAGACGACACTGGAACAGGCCATCTGAAGAGATTTGATGCAAACCAAATTTTTAACTGTATACTCTATGCAGTGTGCATTTCAAGTGATATCTTAGCAGAGATGAGTATGTCCCTAAAATGTAACTGAGAGGGTTATAAGCTTTCACCACGCTCACATCTACATTTTAGATTCAGACTGAGAGTCTGGAAAGTAATCTAAGGTTTCCTGGCTTAAAACTTCTATGGAAAGAAAATGCAAGCATCATGTACAAGTGTCATCAAAATCAGTTATTTTATGATTGCTTCCTTAACGGTAGATAATGTTTTTGTTGTTTTTCATAAAAGCATTTTATTTTTTTGTCTTAGAAATGTATGATGTAATAATGAATATATAATTTTTTAAATTAAGTTTCATGTATTTCAGCATCCAAATACGGAGCAGAAAAATGCCACATGACAGCTAATAAGCTGCTGTAAGAATCATATAGTGGACTCTCTCTGAATAATCTATAGTCTAAAAATTATTCACTGAAGGTACTTAGCTAGAGCTTACACAAATTTTTGAACAGGAAAAAAGGGTGAACTCGCTGCATAATTTATTCACAACAAAAGGCTCAACCATGACTTGCAGTGACTTTCATGCTACTGAAAAGTTCCCAGAGCAGAGAAACGTTTCGTTACATCGCTCTGACAGCTGGTCTCTCATCATAATTAAAAAGCTTTCCCTTGGGTGAGCTCCACAAATATGCTTGGGTTTGAAACAGAATAGATTCAGAATTCCACATTGGGCATTACAAAGTTTCTCATGTATTCAGAGTCTAAAACACAGCACAGGAGTGTTTGGATGTGCAATTTTTTCTTTTTTTTTTAATTTATGAGAGAAGACTCCTGTAAGCTATCCTTTTCTAGACTCAAGTTTCTAGTATGATGTCAGCCAGCAATAAAAACCAACTTGTTCCTCTGTCTGGACATGCAACTCAGGTACAGAATACCTGCTTACCAACAAATACCACACTGGTTTTATGGCTTGCGAACTAGGCCTGGAGGTATCAATGAATTGCAGTCTAGCACAACGTTATCCAGATGTTTCATCATTGCGCTAATATGACTAACCTAACAGCTTCAGGATCGAGACAACAATCACTTCCAACAGAGAAGCATTTCTTAGTCCAGCTCCATGCTTAGAGAAAAAGAAAAGGAATGAGATAAAGCTACTGGTACTCAACTAGAGAACAAGCTTCCCGAAGTTGGAGCAGCAAAAAACAGCTACAGAAGCTGAAGCCCCATTTGTTAGCCACCAGTGGTGACTGCTATTGTACAGCAACACCTCAGAAGAGAAGCCTCCTCTGTTTGAGAGGACAAATGGAGCATCCATAGCCTTTGGCATGCCCCACTTACTGAAGTCTCAACCACACAGAATGGAGGAACAGCACTAAAGCCTTCTCCAGAGACCCAAATATATTATGAATTACAGGGTGGCACTTCAGAAGGAAGTATGAGGTCCTGAAAATCTGTATCTAAAAATGTGGATGTTCTGAGATTTCCTCAAAATCAGCATTATCTGTATTAACAGCACAACTTCCTTGAGCCATGCCTCTTATGGTAATGAAAAAATTAGACTGTCACTTAGAAAGTATTTCAGTTCTACTTGATGCTTAAATATTTTTGATTAAAAAAAATTCTGATGGGTAATAGGAAAAACTAAAAACAGGTGAAGAAGTATATTACTGAATTCAGTATACCAGCCAGTTACAAAACTTGCAACATTCTCAAAGAAGCTTTTCCCCAAGACTGAGAAGACACCTGTGTAAAACTGCCACTTGAGCAGCATTATATACACCGGGAATCAACCATTGTCTACGCAACCGCTGTTTGCGCAAATACATCTGGGGCTTGATATACACTCAGGTTGATATCTTCCATCTTTTTTGTCAATGTATGCAAGTAGTGTAAAATATATTGTCTGTTAGAATTGTGACAGGAAGAGTATTTTCTATTAAGATCTCCTCTGATCAGAACTCCCATGCAGCCAACAACTGCATCTTCCTGATATTTCACTGTCAACTTTCTAAACCTCAAATGTCATTGAGATTTACAACATTCCTGCCTGGCTCCCCATCCAGATTTTGAAGAACCAGTCACTCTTTTAAACAGCACCTGGCAGCCTGTAAATAAACATAATGGTGGAATTGCTAATAAGCTCTACTTCCATCAAAAGTAATTTTTTTTCTAGATATGAAGCTGACAACATGAATGCCACATGGCTGACCATTTCGTACTACTTACCTCTACAGTTGAAAGCATCCTTCTATGGTAACTTTTTATCACATTAAAAAAGACATTCTTGAAATCATACACACCTAAGTAAAGACTTCCATCTGGTTATTGAAGCAATCTTATTATTAAAGTGGGTTGCAATAAGTTAACATTTTATATCAGTGTCTCTAACTTGCAGTGTCACAACTACTTCTACATCTTAGCAAAGATATTTTGCATTACTACTTACCCAAGGAATGCAAGCAACTGCCCTGCCACCACAACTCTCCCGCGTATTTTTGACAGTTTTGGTAATACCAGGTAATTCTAACTTTTGGACATTCTACAAGTGCTTGATTTCTGCAAAAGTTTAAATGATAAACTTTTATGAGTTAATAATTTTGCTATAATCCATATACACACACAAAGCTAATTAAAATTATTTGAAAGAAACTCTGTTAAGAATTGTAAACACACACAAATCAATTAAGTTTCATGACATGATCTCAGTAACTTGGTCCCTTAATTGGAAAATTAGCAACTGCATTAACTGCAGTCACAGAATCCTAAGGAAAAAAGAAAAAGGGCAGACAACCCACTGGAATCTGCAGAGCGTATTGTTAATTAATGGGTGAAGAAAACATCCATTATGGCAGAAAGGCTAGGAGAGACCTCTGGAGCAGTTTAGGGTAGTTCTGACATCAAAATTTTTACTTTTTAAGGGGATGACTTGGACCTTTTCTTCTCCTTAAGGGAGAGGTTTTTTTGCTTTTCAAGGGAGTTGCTTTATGGTTACTACCGAATAAAATCTAATATCCATAGCAGGCAAATTGATAGAAACTATCATAAAGAAAGAATTAGTAGATATGAACAAGCATAATATTGGGGAAGAGCTAACAGGCTTTCATAGAAAAAAGCTATGTCTCAGAAATTTACAACAGTTTTTGAGGAGTCTAATTTGATGAATACAGAATATGGAGATTATAGTGATGCTAGCCTTCCCTGAAACTTCTGACAAGATCCCTCAAAGACTCTTCAGAAACACCAAACCTAACCATCAGAGGTAAAAGGAAACTACTATTGATTGACAGCTAGCAAAGACATAGGAATCATCTCAAACCTGTGCTGCTGAATAATTTCACAAATTATGTTAAGAAAAGGGGTTGTAAAATTTGCTACTGATATAAAATCATCAGGTAAGTAAAAATCTAAAATGTACTGCAGAGGATTATATGAAAGATCTACAGTAGTAACTGACTGAGCAATAAAATACACAATAAAGAATGGATACATATCCACAGGTAAACAAAAAAATACTACTTTTATTTGTACTGCAAAGTCCTCAGTGCATGTGCTGGGTATTACTCCTTTTATATGTTATTCCATTCTTGGTTAATTTTTGTTGCCTCATTCCAAATAGCACATATATATTTTTCCCCAGAGTCTATACACTGTTAGAAATTGTGCAGAAATCTCACATAGCAGAAAGAGAAATAAAAGTGCAAGACTCAGTTGTTCCTGGACCATGAGGTTATGACAAACAGCCCCATTTTATCCTCCCCCTCCCACTACAGCAATCTTGCTTCAGCTATTTCCATCTGTTTCTCCCTCCTTTCTTCTTTCCACCACTCAAGTAGGTAGTTCACATGTTTTCCCATTCCAAGCCTGAAAAAGCATTGAGGAAATTGATTTTATCCTTTCAACAGTTGAGATTATGGATTTTAAGTGACCTAGTCTCTTATTGTGTGAAAACAGTATTTAATACTTCTGACTTGTTATTAATCAGTACATTGCTAGCAAACTGGTCTTGAAATTAAGCTGTTGCAACTCACACTGCTGATGTAAAAAGACTTGGAGAGGAGAGAGAGGGCTCTAAAAACCAATGAGAACCAAAACAAAAGGAGCCATGCAACCTCCTGAGTACAGAAAGTGGAACTGATACTAGCTACATAAAAAGCATCGTTAGAGGAACTCTGACAAGATTTGGAAGTGTATGGAAAATATAAAATACAATGTAAAAGATAAAAGCTCTGAAAATTCCCCAAGTCCTCTTCAGAGCATTTCAGTGAAATGGCGCAAAGCACGTGCTCCATCACATTTCCACACAGGAGCTGTCAGCGCCTGGACGTTTCTGAATCAGCAAGTCTAACATGAAGATATTTTTTTCCAGGGGTCAATTTTCCCATTGATGCAAGGAGGATTTACACATGCAAGTCCCATTAACATTAATAGGAGTTACCTACATAAATCCCCCTGCAATGATAGGAGAAAAGACCCCATAGTCTGCAAGGATCTAAGTTCTAATGATTACCTGTCAAATGGCCCTAAGCATCATCATCACCAGAAAAAGCAGACGTAGCAGCTTCATGGCTGAAAATACTTCCAAAGGAACAGTAACTAATTGCAGTCATACAGATAAGGCAATACAACAGCAGAGGGGGGAAAATGGCATAAAACTGACTGTTTGAATATTAAGGGTTAATCCAATTAACCACGTTAAAAAGAAAGTACTCATTAAAAAAGGAATTCAAACATATCAAAGCACTCCTTAGGAAAGAAAAAAAAAGGTGTGAATATTGTATGAGCTCCAAGGTGCTTGAAGGATAATACAGCTCCTTGTTTAAAAATTCAATTAACCTTATCTTTCTTTAACTTGATTTATTAATAATCCTACAGATAAATTGCCAGTTTTTAAAAAGTCATGTTATCTTTTGAATACATCCTGTATGACAAGCCTTAAAAACTACTTCAAATAAGCCTAACCTGCACTTTGTATGCTTAAATCATTTAAAGCAGGAACAAAAAGCAGTTCAGTGCATGACTTCTGTAAAATACAAAGATCAACAGTCTTATCTACTGCTACTAAAAGTGAGCTATTGGGTACTCAAGTACCATATGAAAAACATTTTATGTTTCCATTCACCATACCCACGAGACATGAAAACAGTTTTTAAGCAATCAATGTAGTGTAAAGTCATAGCCTACAACTTGTAGATTATTCCATCTTATCTAAAATCAAATTTGCAATATTTCCAAACTTCGCCTCACACGGACACGAAGCAATAAGACGTTACTTTATATAAACTTGCTAACTTATATAAACATACTGTCGCACAGGTAAACTTCCATCTTATTACAGATGTCAACACGATGAAAGTAGACAACAGAATTACCAGGAAATCTCAGCTTAGCTAACAAATGAACTGCTTTTCTTGTGTAACTGAAAGAAAACACAGAAAAATGCACTTGCAAGCAAACCTTTAATTTTCATCAAACAATTTCCTTGTAAACATAAAAGATGAAAAATTCAACTATGATCCCTATTATTGAAAGACAAACAGGAATTAGGTCCTCCACTTAGTTCTTTTACAGAGCTGTAGATGTTAAATACAATTAATACACTCATGCTTTCCAATACACATGAAAATTACAGCTAAATGAAGCAGCAGTCTGCTTATTACGATATATAAATAACTGCTCAATCACAAGCATCCAAAGATAACTGTTGTTTAACATTGGAAACATTTCCACCACATATTTTTCTGAGGACTTTGGGATTATACACACAATGGTACCTATCCAATAAACAAGGAATGTAAACACTAACAAACCGGTTTTTGAAATGCAAATTGGACAATGTATTACGATGCGAGACAAGTGAAGTCAACTGTATCAGTTATGCTGTAAAAAAATAAATAAATTAACCTTTATGGCATGAAGCCATTTTAAAGGCAGGCCGACGCACTGCGAAACTGTACAAAAGCCTGGATATGTCAAGTTCAGGCAGTGCTGAATATTCATTATTCAATGGCATTTTTTATTTACGTACACTATTTAAGCACTGCTAGAACTATATCTAAGTTCATGTAGAAGTTTAAACCCTGACTCATCAAAATTCACTGATCTCTATATTTAGATATACTACTGATCTACTGGGTGTACATTTTAAGGTCAATCTTTAAGCAAATACTAAATATTTTTCATCATCTGAATATCTAATTTCAAGCGTTGTTCAGAAGAAGTGCAAGTTTATCATGGCCATTTACAATAGCTTTCTCATTTTGTAATTTTTCATACAAACTAGGCTTATAAATACTTCAATAAATTTTATTGTATAAATGCTTTAAGATTTATCATTACAAAACGCGTAATATACAGCTATCGCACTAATTTTAATCCTATTAACCGGGATCAATACAAACCTTTGGAATTATCAGTTGAATCTTCTCCCCACCTCTATTAATGATCATCTAAACTTCTCAGACACCATAATTCAAAAAATTAACCACTGGCTTATTAAAGGTCCAAACACTGCAACAAATCCAGGGGAACTAACAACAGGTAAGCTCCATTTACAGTTTTAAATTTTGTTGGGAAATCTAGCATTAAGTTTAAATTGTGCTGTTTTCCTGACTGCAGTAATTAAGTCACTAGTGAAAATGTGTGATCTATTAGATCTTATTAAAAAAAATTTGAATGTAAAATAGTTTAATCTGAGGAACATCTATTGGATTATATTTGTTTCTGAATTACAGCATCAGTTTCAAAACCACAGAAGAAATTTTCATTATACACATTAAGCATGACATCTATTATATATTCTAAAGCCACTCCAGAACTGTTAATATTGATGCCTTTAAGTTCTGTTCATAAAACCACTCTGAAGGACAGATTGTGAAGCTCACCTTCAACTGTTCAATTAGCACAGATCCAATGATTTTTAGTAGAACTGTGATACGTTGTATCAGAAGATCACCTGCTGACTGGTAAGCAAACTTGCACTTTTCTTTTGATAGGTTTCAACTTGTTGCCTGTTTAAAAGATGGAGGATTCCTTCCAAGATGTAAAACAATACAAATTCTCTCAACAAATCATGGATACTATTTTAGCATTTTAACTTCAAGAGCTTTCTTCTATGTTTTTTGTTTAGCTACAAACACCCCTGGACCTGGTGAACCTATGACTATTTAGAAGTGTCCCAGCTATCAACGAAACTATTTGATAAAGATTATTCAAGCTAAGGAAAATAAGGCAATTGCAAATAATACGGCTATGATTTTTTAAATCTCTTTTTCTTACCCTTCCTCCCTTACATTTTAGTTTGGGTCAACCTCCTCTTCCACTAAGAGAACAGAGCTAATTCATTCTTCATTATCTTCTTTCTTAACAGCAGTACTACCTCCGCTACTGCTTTCCTCAGCTGAGGGTTCAGGTTTTGTATCTGGTGAATTGCTGAATCCAGACTCTTCTGGTGCAATCTCATCTTCATCATAAATAATATCTTCTGGATTTGGTGGTGGTGGGCAAAATTCCTCTGCGGGAAACATGTCTTGGAAAATAGTCTCAGCCTATTCAGAAAAAAAGCATAAAATAAACTTCACCTTGAAATGTAATATCTTGCACCAATATTTTACAAATATTTAAGATTACCCTCTGTCCTTTCGCATTAGTAGTGATTTAATACTTAGACAGTATTATAAACACATGGAAAATACACTCCTCCTCACAGTCCTCAAAAAAGAAAAAGCAACCTATCCTTTTACATTGTTCTACTAGGAAAGCCAAAGCATAGGGCTTTTTAAAAAATGCTGGTCATTCTACATTGTATTGAGAACAATGAAGCTGATTTTTTTGCAAGCAAAATGAACTTTTCCACTATAAAAATATCCCTAGCTGCAGTCAAATGCAAAGCATGGGAAAGATCTTGCCTCTTTCCAGAGAGAATAATCCACTTCACATAACAAGCACACGCAGGAAACTCTTAATATGTACAACCTACATCACATCTATACGGGTTTCCTTCTTAAATTTAAAAATTACAAAAAGAATTTCCATTTCTGTTTTTCTGAACAGCTCATACATAGCTCAGCTGAGAACTGTCCTCATCCAAGGGAATATTATAATTGAAAACATATGCATATTTGTATATAATAAATTTATAATTTATTCAAAAACATGTCTATCATTTCAATGTATTATGTGCGTACAACTACGCACACAAATTGTGCCCTTCTGAAGAGAGTCGTATAAGCAACTTTCATTTAGATAAAGAGACAGTTACTCTTTAACATGTAGCTCAGGGATTTAATTTACAATGCCATTTACTCTTCACGCCATCGAGGGTTAGAAATTAAGTACACACAAAAAGTCAAGTTTTTTGACCCTTGCAATGAAAGATGTTAACAAGAAACGTGTTCTTGGTAACATCAGGGTAGTCGTTATCACAACACAACTACATAATCTGGGAGAAAAAGAACCAAAATAATACGATCTTAGAATTCTTGAGAACCAATCATTTCATAAAAACAAAGGAGGCCAAAAATCCTTTAAAAAACACAAGAACGCAAGGAGCTTTCTTAGCTAGTGTTAAACAGTTTTACATGTTCTTGTGCAAATAACCTATCTATAAGCTTATAAAGCTAGAGACACTCAGGAATTTATTTACTGAATCAACATGCACTTCACATTTCCATAAAGGTTTTCTTTTCCAAGTCCTGAAGCTTCTAAGGCAAACGGAGACAACTGATGCAGATCAGTTACGTTTTGGGTTTCTAAAAAGGCAAAAGGAATATAGCCTCTCTGTTTTGTCTATTCAGTAAACTATGCCCTAAAGACGACCTGCAATGAGAGCTCCCACATAGGCAAGAATGCATTTAATCTTTATATTCATCCTGCTACCAGACACTGCACTGAAAAAGCTGACAGTAGGGTCAGTTAATGCCAACTGCAAAGGCTGATTACATGATGCGGATTCCCGGACAAGCGGGAATTGTTTTCAGATTAATACATCATTGAGCATGTACCAAACAGCTTTCTGTGATAAACTTCACTGCCCACCAGCAGTGGATTTGTATCACCAGCACATGGATGTAGGACTCCATTATTAACTGCTTAAATGACCCTGTCTACTCTCAGTTCAATTTAATTTTTCATTCCTCTTCCTAAATTTCACTCTTCCATACCCATTTAAAACTGTTTAAACCTATTTATATTAGTACCACAGAATCACAGAATGGTTGGGGTTGGAAGGGATATCTAGAGATCATCTTGTCCAACCCCCCTGCTTGAGTAGGTACACCTAGAGCAGGGGACACAGGACAGCGTCCAGGCAGGTTTGGAATATGAAAGAATATACAAAAAAAATTCTATTCCCTACTTCAAACCCATGTTTTTTTAATTTGAAAACCTTGCCTAGTAAGTCTAGGGGGCAAGGGAGTACAAATATCCTACAAAAAGTTTACAAAACTAAAGTTTTTTAAGGTAAGAGAAAGACTTTTTATTTTAAGTTCACACTTGTCCTTGAAACTCCAAAAATACACTGAAACCATTATTATATTTAATCGAATATTGAAGAAAGGTGTCATATTTTGCACTAAATATATGACAAACTAGAGCAGACAAACATTTCCTACGCAGCTCTCATTCAGTCTCCAACTAGTCAGCAAATATCCACTCCAAAAATGGTCAAATAATTATAAGGTTGAACATGGAAAGAAATTCTCAGTATGTTATGTAGGACATCATGACATTGATTATAATTGAACAATTTAATGGTAGAGAGTGCTTTCAGGTCTACCAGTTTTTTAAGTTAACCTTATCCAGCTGAAGTCATGCAGAATAACCAATAATAATTTAGCAGCTCCTTCATTATAACACTTTGATACTTATTGTAACTAATTTAGTAAATAGTTCTTTCAATATTTAGTAAAGTGTACCAGCTTTCAAGTGTGTACGTTTGAATTAAGCATTAAGACATAAGCATGTAAAGCACTTGCATACTCTAATTTAATAACTGTTTGAAGTTGAATAAAACTATGTTTTGTTACTGTTTTACTGTACCCCAGCTACGCACCTTGACGGCATGTAGGCTAGCTGTATGGGCTTTCATAGCAACTTTTACAGAGAACGAACACCACCAAACTAACAGTAGTTTGAAATACAACACACTTGAATAACTGCAAAATCCTTCCAGATACAGAAAAAATGTAAACAGGTTATAGACAAATACTGGCATGACAATTTTAGTGCTTCCTCTTACAAACCTGAAGATGCCTCACACATCTGAAATACTTCAGGGAACATATTAAAGAACATGATAATTCATGTCAGGTTGTAGCAGCAAAATCATAGAAAATCGGAAGCCAGATGCTTTACTTGACCCATACGTATAAAATTTGAAGGAATCATAAATAGCACTTCACATTTTATTTAGCCTATCCTCAGGGCAAGTAAATGCAGACATCAAAATTAATTCAATATTATACTAGGAATTTAACAGTAAATTAAAATAAAGCAAGAATGAAGTCATTTGTATACTGAGCTGTAGATGGATATTCGTCTGTAAAAGTTATGGTGTCTTGCCTTCTAAATAATGTATCATCAATACAATCAAACAGCACGACATATAGAAGGTCGTAATACTAAATGGTAATGAAAACATAAATCATGGGAAATATCATTAAAACAGTAAACACAAAATTGATTAGAGAAATTAGATTCCATTTTCCAAGCTATCTCCAAGACTAATATACACAGTGGTTTTTTGTTTGTCTTCTAAAGTGTTCTGATCCATGAGTTTGTAAATATTTCATGTTTGGAGACTTCCATCCCATTGCTAGGAAGATGAAGGTGATTTGGGGGCAGAAGGCACACCAACTTACACATATTTCCCTCCTCCACTTGTCTAGAAGGTACCTCTGTGCTAGATGGGAAGGGTCTACTCTAACTGGAAGTCCTGCTTTATCTCCCACCTATTCTTCGCTTTGTTCTGACGTATGCCTCTCACTTTCATTTTCCCTTTTGACTTTTAATTATAAACATGTTTACACTAATATATTTTTCACTCTGGTGACGATTTGTTTTAAAATTTAAAACAGGTTCCAAAAAATGTAGCTTCTATCTACTCTTTCTGAAAGGCAGTGTTTTAGGCTCCTAGTTGTTTCTCCTCCGAGATCTGCTTGTTTAACGTCTATTTCACTGATGGTCACCAGATTTAACACAACAGCTGATTACAGCACCTAGAATATTTAAACACAACTTCATCTATAATACCATTACTCATTGGTAAGAAAAAGAGCTCTTAAGGTAGGACAAAGCTGAATGCTAGAAAAGGTGGCTAGCAGAATTAGAAACAGGCTGTTTTTTTAAGTGTACTTAAACAGCTTTTAACTCGCACCGTTTTAAACAACAGTTAAAAAAAATCTCTTTTAGAAAAGAACTCATTTACAATTTAAAACTGCTACCATAATAATTGTCTTGCATTATTTTTTGTCTTTACAGTTCTTTATCCTCTCGGGAGGCAAATTATTGCCTTGTAAAGCAAAATGAAGCCCTTAATAATACTGTTCTGACCCTGCAGTTCAGGCTATGTCAGGCTTTCCACTTTAAAATCTTATTTTTAAGAGGTTTATGACTTAGTCATAAAAAATTCTGCAACTGGTTAGAAGATGGCATGCACGTTCTCAGAATATGGCTGTTAAAAAAAAAACCTATTTAAAAGTGACTAGCACCAGTTAATCCTACAAAGATGTGCAAGTGTTCTCACATTAGCTCTGAAAGCACCCTGACACCACAGTGACTGCTGTGGTAGATTTGCATAAGAATTTATACCCTCCTTATCAAGGTGGATCTCTGAATGGAAGAGCAAAGGAGACCCAGTTCTGTAGTTGTCTTTTGCTGAACAAGTCATAAACTACATAGTCGCATGATCTTATTGTCTTCTGCTCAGTAGTAGTGGGGAAGGCACAAGGAGAGGCATGATATGAAGTTCTTTGTGAATTTCTAAGTTCCTACCCTTGAAGATCTGGCGTCCCTGCATATTCTGGCTATTGCCAACACAGAAGGCGGCTATTTCATGAGCTCTCCATCTACGTAGTTTTGTTTAGGGAGCTTTCACTCTTCATCTCCAATTTCAAAGCACTAGTAGTTTGTCTTAAATTGAGTACTAGTATGGTATGTCTACTACTAGGCAAGTTGCAAGTGGTTCTCAGTTCAGGATTCTATTTGTCAGGAACTAGATATGTATACTAAATACCAAATACTGAGAACTAAAAATCAGAACTGAGTGTGATTTGGTGCCAAATACTATCTCAAGGTCACGAATAGAATGACATTCCCCTCAATTCCTTCAGAGACACAATTACACTGTAATTTTTTTAATATAGTGATATTAAGGCAAAAACAAGGTAAACTGAGACAGATAGCTTAATGGACCAGATTAATAATAATGCTGGGGTTTTCTCTCAAATAGGTTTTAGGTTTTTGACTGTGTCCTGCAGGTATTAAACTACCTTGATGATCCTTCCAACCTGAACTGTAGATAGGCTTTTCTGACCTTTGATTTGTACTGCTGCTCTACTATTGTACCTCCTCTTTAACCTTACAGGTGAAAGACTATATATTTTGGGGACTTACCATCTATATTTCTGAATTATTTGACAGTTTTTCCTTTCAACAGCATTAAAACAAGTAACCATTCTACCAAGATCATCATCTTCAGGTACTGCTGCCTTCTAGGGTCCCTTTACCTGTTCAGATTAACTATCTGCTACTCCTAAAGTTACTATATCAACTGACCTCTTCTCAAGTTTCCTCCATTCTCAATCCCACTGACATTCACTTTGCTTATTAAGTAAGATTTCTTGTATGTCTAGCTGTGAAGTTTTATAGCTGTATTAGTACTAATTCCCTAGCATAAAGCAGAATAACCCAGAACAAAAGTAGACTGTATTGGACTTCCTTATGTCTTTAAAATTAAAGTTCTGCAACCAAAATAATTGATCTGCCCAACCTGTTTGACAGCACAGTCATTTCCTAAAGCAGAGTCTGGTCCAGAACAGACATAGACATTTGAGGGTAGGCCATCATATGAATTTCTGTCAACTCCTGAAGAATCTCTCATGTTGAAGTAGACTGCCCAGAGGACTCTAGGTTTTTCCAGTTCTTCGTTGTCAGTCTCTGAAAAGAAAAAAAAAAGTGTTTCCAGTAATCAATGTCCATGTGTACTAAGGGAAATACAGAATCCAGCATACTAAAAGTCAATTTCTTAACATGGAATTACTGTGATAAAGTATTTCTTTTTCTTTAAAAAGCCAACTAATTTTACTTGCCACTTTTCTGATGTACTCATTCATCATACTTCTCTTTTCCTTTACAACCATACGTATGTAAACTCTACCTATTCAGTACGCACTAACCCACATGAGAACGCATTATCACCTAAAAACATACTACCAAAAAGCTTGGTCTAAATTTAACGCCTTTCCACTTCATGCTATCTAGTTTACTCTGGATAAACTCCATGAGCATATGACGGTCTGAACAAGTCCTCCATGGGCTGTGCCAACTTTGCACACATGGAAAGATATTTTTGATGTATACTTCCCCCCCCCCCCCCCCCCCATTTAATATTGTATCTTTGTATGGGAACTATTCTCATAACAGTCCTCTGTGTGCTTTAAGATTGAGCATCTTCACACCAGTCTAAGGAGACTAACTAACGCTCATGGTTTAAATAAAAGAAATTTTAAAGAAGAAAATCCACAAATAATACCTCCCGCCAAAATTAACTGCAGATAAAGAATTACCAAAACACAGAAGTACTCTATTTGAGATGTGTGATATACAGTATGTAGACTCTCTAAACTGTAGAAATATGGCTAAACAAAAATAAATGATTAATTTATACTAATCTACATTTACTGAGGACTTGTACTGTGCTACGAAACTCATTATGAATACAAAATGATCATAAACTACATCTTGCTTGTTCATTACCTGTACCTTCATGCAGTTACTTTGCACATTCATATAACCCCTCTGCACACAGGCAGAAAAACCTCTGGGAAGATGAAGGTCACTTTTTAACAGTGCAGAATGCAATGGAGGAATACACAACGTAGATTCTTAGCTTAATAGATACTATTTGTTTGGCGTATTTGCTGTCCCCTTTTTGGTATTTTACCTCCTCTAAAATAAATGAAGCTTGTAAAAGACCTTGCGAGATTTACTTCTTTCCAAGGAAGAAACTTCTAGATAACAATGGCATTCAAAACAGTATTTTAAAGCAGTTGAATTAGAAAAAAAAGAGATAAATCTATGCTATTCCTTCAGTATCTTTTTATAACTGTCAAATATTTTTAAAAAAATAGGTGCTAACCATACTGAACAGTTTGAAATATAAATTAAATTCATCAGCCTGTGAAAGTCTGAGCCTTAATACAGGGCAAGATGCTCTTTAATATATTTAAAAGTTCACATTGCTCATAAAAGTTACTTCTTCCTCATTTAGGCAGGAAAATGAATGGAGTCCTCTTCTCCAGGTGACTTTGCCTCTTTGACCTGCCATGGCCCAGTGCTCACTTTATCTGGTGATTCATTTTCAATAACTCCAACAGTATTTGTTCTGACATTTTAATTAAAATACGACCACTACCTCATCCTGATGATAAAAAGGCCTATGTGTCAGTGAAAACTAGCTTTTCAGTGCCTCAGTGCACCTGAGGACCCCTATGATCACAGAGTTTCTACAGAAGAATTTCAGTCAGGTTCTAAACAATATATCATTTCAAAACTGGATCACTTTAAACATTAAGATTAATGCTAACCCCCCCAAATGATTAGAAGACACTGAACTGCAAGCTAATCTTTTCTTCACCAATTGAGCCTTTGAAACACATGGCACAGTCTTGAAAATTTAAGGTATATATTAAATATTAAAAGTTGGAAATTAGCAGGCTTTAAATTGACAAATATCAACATAAAAAGTGTTTGCAATTCTTCGATCTAATCAAGTTTTCTATCTACAAACCCTAGTTGTAAACCCTAGTTGTATTCTACATATTTGTTTTGTAAAGGCTCTTGTACTAAAAACCTAGTAAAAAATTTACATCTTTGGGACAAAGATGCCTTTCCTGTAAGCAAAAAAAGAAAGAAAAAGCATATTATGTAATACTTCATTTCCTAATAAAAGCACTTTGCTGTCCAGTAAAAACAGTAAGATATTTCTTTTTCATGGGGGGGGGGGGGGGGGGGGGGATAAAAAATGAAAAACACAGAAAAACAAACTTGTGAAAAGCTGAACTCAACCCTTCATGAAACGTTGTTCTTGGTTACAGAGCCCTGAAAGGAAAAACAAAGAGACTGCCCACATAAAAGACTGCATTTATTTTTTAACAGGAGAAAACTCTACCTGAATTCATGTTATGCTTCATTCATGAAGCATAACAGCAAATATTATAAGCAAACCAATGATAAATATTATAAAATACTTCCGCATCTTACTAACTTGCGTATAATATGAACATGCACGCTTCCACTGACAGCTAAGTATTGTTTTCTCATAGAAGAGCTATGATTTACTGTATTAAGTATGAGCACATTATATTTAAAAATGCTTTCCCAGGGTCAGAGCACAGCAACATCCTCTATGTGCACACTACCTATTCTATGAGCATCTACCAAAAATATGATTAAATTCAAGATCTCGGATTAAATTTCAAAGACTTCTGTGGAACTAGCTCAAAGTGTCTCAGGGACAATTTCTTTCTAGGCAGCAACTGCTTTGTCAACAGCTACTTTCCTCTGGGACTGTGCAACTGTCCATCTCAAGGTCAAAGTCCATGAAAGTAGCTGGCAAGGTTTTCTTGAATTTAGGGCCAAATAGTTCATTATTGGAAATTACTCGACATCTATCTTCCTGACAACACTGCAGTGTGTAACACCTTTATGCTTCCACTGCTTAAAGCAGAATCCAGAGAGTTTCAACTAAAATCGACAAACAAGGAAGCACCTGAAGAAGACAAGAGGATCAACAACAGACTTAGAATACGAGAAGGCAAAAGAAAACAAAGAAGCTTATAACACTGAGCATATCTGGCAGCTAGAGGAGAAAAGCAGTTCACTAACTTTTGGGGTTTTGATAACTTCTGTTAGGGATACCCAAGTAATAGAAATCACTAAAAACAGGAGAGTGTAAAAAAACAGATTCAGAAATATTTCATTTCACTACTGCACCTTTGAAAGACATGCTGAGAAGCAAATATGTTCCCATGAAAAAGAAAGTGTATAAAATTAAAAAGGACCTAGAAACTTATAGGCATGGTCCTTGTATACTGAAGTTAAACAACAGCTGAAGAAGACTTGGCACATTAGATCGTGAAATACAAAAAACCTGACATATGTCCAATCAATCTCATCCTCCAAATAGATTACTTTACTTTGAGAGGCTGATATCTAAATAGCAGCTCACCATATGTTGACTCTGATGACAGATTCAGATGTTCGCTAACAGATACTTTACTTACAAGGGTAAATTATATTTTTGCAAAATAATCTCTTAATACTTTCATTTATTTATTTTTACCTGTTTCTGTATTTAGATTGAATAACTTCTGTACAACAGGCTCTAAATCTTCCCTAGCAGTTTTAGTTGATGGACAGGTTAAATGGACTAGATCTGTTAAAAGAGAATACAAACTAATTACAATCACCGATACACAGATATGTAAATATCATGTACAATTTTTAAAAGGCACAGCAGACTTCTAGAAATCTCTGCTCATATACATCACTTCCTTTAACCCAGAGAAGTACTGTATTATGGATATACAGTATATATACACCACACAGAAACTTTCTTAATACATCTCATAATTATCTCTATGTTGGAAAGATGGAAGTAAAATTTAACATCAGCAGTGCAGACAGAGAATGTCATTCTATGAAAATGTGTCTACTGATACCAGCAAAAGCAGCAGCAAGAATCTGGATTACCCGTCATATTTGCCATTAATGACCTGTAAAAACCCCAAGACCATTCTTATCAGTGTTCACAGTTCAATAGTTGAACAACATACTAAGCCCACAAATATCACTACTTTCATCAACACTCTTCTTTAATATGCTTTAAGGAAATCTGGCTACTCACAGTTTAAGTCTGGCTGTACAGTAGGAAGCTATATTTCTCCACTGAAGTAAAAAGTTTGAGCAAGCCTTCAATTTATTTTATCGTACTGAACAGTAAATAGGAGATGAAGTGAATAGATGCACGTTTTAAGTTACAGCTCAAGCGGGCTGGCAGTTAAATATTTCTCTCCAACCACACAGAGAATGAAGAACAGTGGGAACACTGTCTTGTTTTGAAAAACTAGAGAGATAAGCACTGCTGAATATCAGAGAACTGTTCTGTGATGTAGGTTGTGACAAATGCAATCCCTTGGTACAACTTAAAAAAAAAGCTATACAACACTTTATTCATCCACCTTCTTATAGAATGGGAGAAACAACAGTTTTGTGTTTGGGTAAGGGTGAAATTAGGTTAGGTGGGCCAGCAAGGATTGCTGATAATTTGCAAAACTAATTTCAAGTACTTGATTTCAAGAGGTGCTCTGTACACAGAAACAAATCACAGATTACGGCAAACCCATACTGGAAAGAGATGACATGAAAAGACTTTGGACCACAAGAACACGTTTGTGGAACTGTTTAACTAATCAAAATTAACCTTACAGCAAGGGCAAATCACTGTCACTAAATTCAATTTTGATTTTGTGAAAATTCACAGTTTTGCTTGAATAATGCAGATTTGATATTTGGATTTCTTGCTAATGTACCTGTTTTCATGAAAATAAAGTTGCTAAACAGATTGCTCATGGAACATACCATTCCTTTATTTGTTCTCTTTTGCCACCTAGTGAAAAGATAATCCCTTGATGCAGCTCTTGACCTCTTTTCGGTTCCATTGGTCTCCATTCAGATACAGAACCAGCTACTCTGCGGCTTTCTCCCACCTGATTTTATATCCATTCATTCAGGTATTTAAAAGCCTCATCTTAAAGCTTTTTATAAGACCACCTTAACGGACTCATTTGCTACTGAACATTGTCTGGAAACCTATCAGCACAGAAGTATCTGTCAGAGATTTATGAAGAAGTTTAACATACCTTTGTACAAAGTTTAAACTGATTTAATTTTTTCTTCATTACTGCACATTTCTGATCAATTTAATAGTAGTATATAGCTATGGCGTTATTTCAAATCCATATGACATTTTTCTCTTTGACTCTGTAGTCTGGCTCTATTTGTGCCATTATTTACAAGTACATCACACATATCTTGAATGACTGCCTGGCCACAGTTATGCCACAGAAAGTTTGACACTGACTCCCAGAAATTTAACCCTTCATGCTCCTCTTCTCTCAGATTGCACACACAGAGATTATATTCAAATATTAATATTTGTTATTTAACCAAAAACAAACCTTCCAGCTAAAAGGAATATGTATTAAAAAAGTAAAAGAAAACAGGTGGTGATAATGAAAGTCTCCCTGTAACCTTAACTAACTGTTTACAACCCCAAACACTGTAATACAATCTATTCTTTCCTCAAAAAAACCCAGCTATAAATCACTAAAGTTCATATAATTTACTTTCTATAAAATCTTTATCATCTTTAAGGTTATGGCTATAAGTCACAGTCATCAGTATATATTTTGATTATATTTGATTTACTCAGGTATAACTGCATTAGTTACAGTGGTTGCCAACATTTGTCTTCAAGTAATTCTTCTAGTAAGAAGAACGATGAGTTGAGTTCATGATTTCATCATTACAGTCTCAATTTTTAGGGCAAGTGAAGGAGTTTGGTTCCACTCAACTGGCAATACAGATTATGTGCCTGTCATTTATGCAGTGTGATCAAAGAGTAGACGTATTTGTATACTTATCTTAAATAATTGTTTGAAGGAGAAATCAGTCAGGTTAAAACCCATTTACAGATAATGATGTAAAAGCTTTTTAAAAAATTATGAAATATGTCCCATAACTGGAACTCAGCTATACCTAAAATACAACTACATTATTTCAATAGATGAAGACAAATTTCATTAAGGAATGTAGTACCTACTCTTTGGAAATGAAAAGAATTTATGGAAAAAAGTAAATAACAGAAAACTTAATTTTTCAGCACCCCAGAAATTCTCATGAAACTAATAATTTATATTACTTGAACATCAATCCTTCTTTAGTTTCTCTTCCTGCTATACATATTTTGTGAACCCTTAAATAAAGTAAACCAGCTATTTAAAGGCTAAATATTAACAATATGCTTTAGAGCACTAAGTTCTTAATTATAGGTTTATTTTTTTCATTATTTAATTAGGAAATAAAATTTTGAATGACTTAATCATTTAGTTTGCTCTTTCATATGCAAAGAACTGAGTTCAAGCCTAGGTAAAAGTAAAATAAACTGGTTATTATTACAGATACTTTTTTTTTTGTTAAAAAGCATTAGGTCAGGTAGCCTCTAATTCTATTTATCTTCCATAGTGTCCCAAATTGGTAATCGATTTAACCAAATTCAGAAGAAGAATTTGGAAAGAAAAATAAATGCCCAATAAGAACTTTTTGTTGCTCATCTACTTCAAGTTCACATAAAAGACGAACAACAGACTCAAAGCTCTGTACACAGGAATCTGTTAATGGAAATACTGGTACGTCCCTTCTAGAAAGGTCATCTCTCAGATATTTTTAGAATCAAAGAATCTAATGTAGTCGATGACAATAAAAAAGGTCTTAAAAGAATTTTTGTAACTTCACCTCAAATATATCATAATGCACTCCTTCCCTCCAGACCTCATAATGGGACATAATCTTACCTCCACCAAAACTTCCAGAAGATAAAAAGCCCCCAACTATAGCGTACTTCAGGCATTTCCATTTTAACAGTTCAGCTAAGGTAGTCCATTTTCAAAAAATCAAACTAACAACAAACTAGCAGTAAGAATGACATGCTTTAGAATTTTCTTTTAATCTACTAAAGGAAAAACTCATTATTGTGTAAATTAAAGTAAGTCTATTAACCTACCTATTAATTGTTCACTATATGCTGATTAAGAAAAAAGCAGAAACTGCAGCAGAAACAACACAGATGTTCCAAAATATTCTGCTAGAAATAATACTGAAATATACTTGATGCTTGTACTGAGAACCTATCCTTATAAAAACAAAAATTTGTAGTATTTTTTATGAGGCCACAGAGTCCTATGGCATAAAGATACTCCTGAGTTTTAAAGGTAGTCTGAAAGGAAAAAAAGAAAACAAAACATGCATCTATGTTAACTACGATCCCACCTTTTTGCTGACAGTTTTTTTCCAAAATGATTTGAGAAAATACTTTGGGTGGGTTTTGGCCTTTTAATTATAGTGGTAAGAGAAGTTCTTGGCAAGAAATTTTATTAGAATTTTATTAGAAATTTTATAAGTTGAAGAAAAAAATCTTAATATTTTGACTTGAAGACTGTACAATCTTAGCTAGTTACAGTGGAGAAGAAAGAGTCTGCTAAAGCTCTCCACTAACCTTACCTGCTGTTCTGCTAAATCTTCAGATGTCTTAAAACTCTTGTATAACAAAAAAAAATGTGGAACTCTAGTACTTTTTTATCTTAAAAAAAAATACAGCAGTCATAACAAAAAGCTCTTTGTTGGTGCTATTTAATGATTACTGTACAGGAAACAGAATATTGTCCCAGTACGAATAAGACTACAACTATCAAGCTTATTAGTCACATAAGTGTTAAAAGGAACATGTGATGTTTGATCCATTTGGAAATAAAGAATAATTATTTATTTAAACTCTTATTGTTTCAAGTTAATAAAGTATATTATTCTTTATTATACTTTAATATACTTTATTACCTTGATACAATAAGAGTTTAAATAAATAATTATCACATGTAAATTTAAAAAAAAATGAATGCAACAAGAATCTTGTAGTATGATTCCTAAGCCATATGAAACAGCACACAACTGCTACAGAATGAAGATGACAGACTATTTCTCTCATCTGCTGGTAACAGTAACCTAGTACATGCTGTTTTCTCAAATAGCCTGGTCATTGTGCAGCAGAAGAATGATACACACAGATTTTAAATTTTGTTTCAGAGTTGAGAGATTCAAAGGGAAAAATATAGTTAAGATCACATATACCCTATACTTACAAGTGTCCTTCATGCACGTCATGGTTGAGGAACACAACTCAATGATGCAAACTGCTGGTTTTCCTAGATCCACTGGAGGCACTGTCAAAACGGAAACCTATCAAGCAGAAAGAACAACCTACGTGAAAGCAGAGTAACATGGATGATGAGGCAACCAACACAATTCTGAGTGAAGGTGAAAAATAACTGCAGACATTTATGCAATTTTGTTTCCTGGCTTATTAGTAACAATTTATGCAATCAATCCTGCAGAATTTGAGCATTCTAGAATTTCTACCAAAGTCAGTTAAGGCCGCCTTTGTTAGGAATGAAGCAGAAAGGAAACCTCATATCACAGCCCCTTCCAAAAGGATGACTGTTCAGAAACTGTGTTGGCAAGAGAGTGCAAAATCACATTTGAATACTGGGCAGAGCACTGTTAGGTGAGAATGACTGGAGTATTTTTATGCAGGACTAGTAGTAGCAAGACTTAGGAAGAACAGACTTCTCTGTCATATATGTTCTTATTTTGTAGATCCTTTTTAAACTTTTAAGAATACAGGAAGCGTAGAGAAGAAACAACACAGATTAATATCCTTTAAAATTAAGGTCTGCAAAGGTGGATGAAGCAGAAGAATTTAAAGGATCTGAAAGTGTACATTAAGAACTTTGAACAGTAAAAGTGAATGTTAAAAAAACCAGAAGAACTTTGAACAAAGTTTAGACAAGATAAATAATTAACAGGTAACAGTATACTAAGGGTAACAGTTTATTGAAAAACGAGCGAAATGAACTACCTTAAAAGACAGCAGATTAGAAACTGTTAATTAAATATAGTGCCAACCAAATGGCGAAACACAAGTCATTGAACTTAAACAAAATAAAATTCCTAATAGTCTTACAGAGACTAATGAATTAAACAATTATCAGTAGAGAGAGCTGACTAAAAAGCTGGATTCAAGCAGAAACCAAAGCATGAATTAATTCCTACCAACAACTGAATATTAATACATACAATTCATAAAAAGATAAGTGATACAAAATTGACAGATACCTGCTGCTCTGAATCTGTGTTTAGTACGGACTGATCTGTAATGAGCACTGCTCTGGAGATCTGCCTACAATTAAATCAAACAATTATGGCATTTCACAAAAAAAATAAAAAATAGCAACTTGGAATCATAGTTTTGGCAATACCAATCTAAACATAATACTGTGGGAAGGCTATTAAACATATAATCTTTGTTAATACGATTGTTAGTGGGATATTTTGCCTGTTGCTGCAGTAGGACCACATCTGGAACATTAATGAAGTCTTTTTAATGACCAAAATAGATGATGAATTAATGAGCCAGTGCTGTTACCTAAAACGGCTTGAATATCCTACTGATTTTTAAAAACTTATTTTGTTTATTTGATCCAGATTAGTAGCAGCATGTTATAGGACTTTATATTCCAAACAGCATAGGACTCTTTGGATTAAGGGGAAATACGCTAGAGTGGAGTTCATGCACTGAGGTTTCTAATCCTCCATTGCCTATGATTATTTCTGCACTGCACCTACGACTACAGTTTGGCTAATAGCTCATCTGCAATATTTTGAAGACAAAGGCAGTATATGTCCAATGCTTTTGGCAAGAACAACAAAAATCAGAGAAAACAATGACTTTTAATACTTCCCTAAACCTGAACAAAGTTAAAGTGAGAACAGTAATAGGCAACTCCACCTTCCAAACACTTTTTAACAAAATGAAATCCCTAATGCACTCAGAGATATTGGATTTTATATGGAAAAGGGGAATATGATTCAGAGGACAATTTAAGAAAATCTAAACATACAAAGTATACAGTATGCCCTCAAATATATAGAAGAGAAAAACTATGCACACAGCTAAGCTGTACTGCAAAGATAAAGCAGGAGAGAATAATCTATTATGTTTAACTTGCAGGGTACTTTACTATGTAATTAAGGGTACTAATAATTAATTCACTATGTAACTAAGGGTACTATGTAACTAAGGGTAATAAGCAATTTACTATAGTTTACTGTTTTACTACATACCTGTAACACACATTTGTGCATATGCTCTCTGAAAGGTAACTATCTTCCAGAATGAAATAGTTAGCACTTATTCTTTGTCCAAAATGATCCACAATAGCTTTGCATCTGTTTAAAAAAAAAAAAATCAAACCAAAATAAGAAATCTAGGTATAAGGTAACAAAATCATGCCTAAGTTTTCAAAACTGAGTTATGTAGCACATTGTATTTATCTTTCAGGTAAGTTAGATACACATTTCTTTAACATGTGAACCCCTAAAAGAACTCAACTGAAATGGATAACTAAATCCTAGAGTTATACATTCTACCTGGTATATACAAGTTTTTCCATGCAATGTCAGTATAGATAATGATATCAGAATATTAATAAATTGGTCACTTCATAAGGGAAACTAAATATAAGCTAATAACACTGGCATTTGATTGTACATGAAAACTGCATATGCTTCTTACCTCATGATACATGGAAAAGTAATACCGTGAATTATTTTGTAGGTGACACCCTACTGCAGTGTTATTTTTCCCCAGTCAGAAACCTTTACCAAAGGCAAGTTTATTTTGATGATATTTGACAAATTAAATGGCAAATTAACCTGAGATGTAAGGAAAAATCCCTGCGAAATGCATGCATCAGACTGTTCCAAGAGAACTCTTCTGAGCTTCTGTATTTGTGATGAAATACACCATTTATCTCTAAGTTAAACACAGAAGGATTAAGTAAGTCACATTGATTTAAGAACAACACAAAGTTCTTGATAGATACTGTTTGTCTTCGAATATGAGACAAATAAAAAGGAGGCTGCATACAGACACTATCTATCTAAAAACAACCGCTCCTGCTGATTCCTATGTGCCGTGATCTGTGTTCTGTTTAATTGCACATATAGTTTTCAAACTGAGATGTTGTAAACCTTTTTAGAAACCCCTACAGGTTTAAAGAGCACCTATCTTAATGAATGCTTTCCCTATCTAAAGTGCAAGCAAACTATTCGCATTACAATTTCTTTCCTTATAGCTTGTTTCCATATCCTAAGGAACTTTAAGACTCAGTACTGATTTCTAAAGCAAAATTTTAAGGTTTTCTACAGTATCAGAGCACTGACTATATAAAGAAAGCAAATCAGCTTTACTTAACTTTTGCTTGGTGTATGAAAGTTACCTTTTTTTTTTTTTTTAAAATTAAATTCTTCTGAATCAGCATCTCAAAGTTGACTTAAGATACAGGATTCGAACCAGTAAATTCTCTCACAGGCATTTACACAAACACATGCGCATATGCGCACTTGAAAAAGTCAAAAGAAACAAAAGGTTTCCTAACAGAGGTCCCTTACAGATTTAAATGTGTTTTATCATAGCGGCACATTATTCCTGTATCAGTAAATATCTGACATGCAAGTTATGCCTTATGAATAAATAGCATTTCTGTAACTTCCAGTTATTCATGAGCTTCTGTGTTCAAAACAATCTATAAAACTAGAGAATATGAGAGGCAAACCTAAATAAGTAACAGCTATCAGCCACCACTAGCTTTAGTAAACCGGTTGCTTCTGTAGTCTGAAATGAGAATTGCAAAAGGGTGCACACAATGCTTATTTACAAATGTAAGAGGTTAATGACAATTAAGCACGTTTTTGTAACACTAACTTCTAATGCTGATTTCATAGGGATCTCTATACTACACATACTCCTATATTCAAATTCAACAAATAACTTGAAAAAAGTAATTAAAAGAAAAGCCTAATGGTACAAGCATTGTTTAACTTTAAACATGTATTCTTCGTACAGTTTCAACCACATTCTATTCAACATGTGTTTCACTTGCAACTTTAAAAAGTTTTTTCTTAATGCTAACCTGATTTCATTCTCAAGCACTCATTTGAATACTGCAAATAAACAAAGAAGTCAAGCTGCTACTGTTCATTTCTAATTATAACCTTTCTTATTGTTTATGAAACAATTTCCCCTGCCACCCCCCTGAACGTTATAGAAGGGGAAAGGTTGATTAAATGTCACGTTGCATCACTCAAAGCCAGGAAAAGCAACTACACACTTTTTATTTTCCTGCTAAGTGTTGTTTCCTCTCCTTTGTTCAGGAATAGCTATCAGGTCATAAGTTTGATAAGATTTTAAACAGAAAAAGAGATAGCGCTTTTAATTTCAGCCTCCACTTTACTTCAAAGGATGATGCTGAGAAAATTTCTTTCAAGTACTGCTTCCAAATATGGAAAACACTTATGCACTGACATTATCAGGTCTCTGTCATCTGATATGTGTTGGGACAATGAATCATACAGAACCCTCCATTGACCTTCTTTCAATGTGTCTAGATAAAAGGATGAAAATTAGAATCCATCTCCTTGCAGTGCCACGAGTTATAAATGTACTTTATAGGGCTCATTATCCAAACTAATGGACTAAGGGCGACATCCTTGAAATGGACTTACCAGCACTGACAAAGCCAGTATGCAATATTTCAAGAAAGATATGTAAATTACTATGTGTTTGCTATATCTTTTTATTACAGACGTATAAATTTCCATTCATCACATCTTCTCCATTTTTGAGACAGAATTATGTAATTGGAAACACATGTAAGTGTGATCAACATAAAATGGCTACTCTTATTATTAATGCAACCCATGTAATTTAAGATACTTTAAATTTTATCATACGTACCCAAAAGTGACCTACAATAAACATGGAGAAAACAAACAACAAGAAGAAAATTATCCTGCTTATGTTCAGTGTGCTTTTGCCTCAACCTAAGGAATATGATGTAGTTTTTATTTTCTAATAGAGCAGCAGACTTCTATCAAGAATGCAGGAGGTTCTGCATAGGTATTAAAACAGCAGACCTAATATGATACAGTATGTAAAAAATAGAAATTTTCAAGCGAATTACCAAAACCTTAAAATAGTTACGTCTAAAAGTTTCTATACTTTCACACTGTCTTCCCTGAATCTTATTTTCTTAAACTATAAAAAGGGCTATAGTAACATCATAAAAATAACTGTATTGTTGGGAATGAAATCTACTGTTCTTTGTGTATAAGGTTATGGGTAGTAGAAAAGTGAAAAGGCAATTCAACTAGATATTGAATGGGTTGTTCTTTTTCTCGAGCTGGACAGAATGTTAGCCAAGTCTAGGAAGGAGTTGGAATAAACTTTGGTGGTATTTAGGGACTTCAAATTAAACTCTAAACTATCAGCAAAAAGTCTGACAAGAAAATCAAAGCTGTAGCTGTAAGTATAACTTTTCCTTACATGTACTAAAGCAAGAATACTAAAAACAGTTGAAAAATAATGGCACTAAGATCTTGATGAAGTCTGGAAGCCTATGGAAGATGCTTATAAAATAGTAATGAATACTGCACAATTTGACTCAATTTCTACTGTTGTGAGTTTAACCTATTTGTACCCAAGTTAAGCTGCCTCTGAAACTACAGAGACAGCTGTAGTGATGGCGAGATATGAGTTTGTCTATTACCGATTGCTATTAATTGCCTGTTGACTCAAAAGCCCCGTAACTCATAAATACCCTCATTAACAATTTGATAGCTGATTTTTATTAGACAAAATGCTGAAGCCCAAAGTCAAGAGGAAATTAGAGCTGGCGCAGGAGTAGAATACACAGTAAAGAAAGATAACGTGAAGACAGAAAAAGAAGGGAAAGGAAGTAGTGAGGATCTTAGCAACAAACTGGATAGCTTGCTAAGGAACACTCTAAAGAAAAGAGTTAGCAAGTAAAAACAGCATTGCATTTAAATGAGAGAAAAGAAAATCAAGAGAAAATAATATAACTAAATAAAAACATATACCTGGTTCAAAGAAACTCAGCTTTCTCAGTGACATTTTTGCTATGGTGAAGGGGATGTTTGAAACTTCTTAAAATTATTAGAAAAAAAAAAGAAAACATCATAAGATCATTTTCATTGCTGAAAATACTTTTTAAAAATACATATTTTGTTCTAGGCTGCATTATTTTCATCATCTCAAAGAAGTCTGACACTTCTCTTGTGTGTGTGTATATATATATATTTTTTTTTTTTTTTTTACTTTTGTTTTGATGTAGAAATGCTGCTTGGTAATATACCTGCTTTGAATCTATGGGAGACCTAAAAAGAGACAACAGAAGCAGGCAGCACCAAGAAGGCAGGTGACTAGACTTGGGAAGCTGAATGTGTTGTGGTGCTGCATACTCAGCTTCAGATCATGGCATCATTAAAAGACCAATGTTTTTGGAATAATGAAATTCTGGTAAAAATATTTCAGTAGTTCTGCACCTCAGAAATCTACCCTTCCATTAAGCGAACCACTAAAGCAGCCTAAGAGCCCAAAAAAGACACTTGAAACCTGTCTGGAACCCTGAGGAACTTATTAGATCCAAACCATAGAAGCAGGCTAAAGGAAAAGCAGCACTCCACTTTTTTTAGAATACATATAACCTTAACAAAGAAAATATTAATTTCAAAGATCTTTCAGAACGTGCAAAAAGAAGCTGGAAACTGGGACAACCAGCACCACTGACCAGTTAAGATTTCCATAGAGTGGTGTTTGGAAGTTGCTAACAACTAGGAGGTTTGTCCCTCTCAAAGAGCAAGTTAACTATTTAAACATTACTGGAAAATAAAGCTCCCTGTAGTAAAAGTTCAAATATTACCATTAAAAAAACCTAGAGAGTTTATGAAAGGGACATCATTGCATTTGCATATGAATCATGCACTTAAGACAACAACACACATGATGAAATACTATCACATTTGCATCTCAAAGTCTAAAACTATGCAGTGAACTTCAGAACCTTAAGGAACTGGCAGAAAGCTAAAATCTGTTGTTTACAAGATTTCAGGAAAAACAGATGCTACTTGACCACGTCATGACAAATCTAGCTACAAGTACCATGCTCACAGAATCAAATGTGCAGTGTAACTGGAAAGTAAACACATCACAGTGATCATTTAGCTACCAATCTTCCTAATAAAATGTTACTATATATTTTCTATCTTAATTTTCAAAGTTTTCTACAGAACATTTTGAACTTCTCAACTACAGAAACTAAGCTGAAAACAGACTCTTAAGAGAGCCAAAGCCTGCAGTTAGCCTAATAACTGATAGAATGTATACAACACAAACCATGACAATTCAGAGAGGTGTGAAAAACGCCACTATGGAAAAAACTGTGGGTTGATTTTTCTTAGCTCAACTTTAAACTCGCCTACAGGCCTGATATTGTTGTAAAAGAATTTATCCTAGGATAAGAGGGCAGCATACTTTATGACAACAATCTACCTAAAAACTCATTAAAGTCTTTTCTCTTAGAGTGACATGCATTATCAGCAAAGATTAATCTGATGAGTCTTTAGGTGAGCTCCATTTTTAAAAATGCAATAACAGAGGGCTTTGTTGTCATCTGATGAAAATCAATTAGAGTAGGTAAGGCCACAAGGAAAACTAACATCACTCATCACCAGCCCCCCGGCAGCTGAAATGATTTGTCTTCCAAGCTTGGGTGATCAGGAGCTGTAGTAATATCACAGGGAAATTAATTTAGTTTCTATATTCTAGACCCACTTTCCTTGTTCTGGAGGACCTATACACAAATTACTTTTAATCAAGGTTGATGTGTTATTAATACCAAGGAGGATCTTTGAAGAATCATTTTTTTTAAATTGACTTAACACATTCTTCATCTGTATTTTGTATATAAACAGAAGGTTACTTATATTACCCTTACCGTCCAGATTCTTTGTCCACTACAAGGCACTGCACAGAATGGCGAAGACAATAGACACCACCAAATACAGCACACATCCTGGAAACATATGAGGAAAAAATAAAGGTTACTCCTATCACAACTAATTGTAATCAATGTGAGGGTCTGTCATAAGCAAGGCAAAGTACTGTGCACATTATAGTACATTTTTAATGACACGTCTTAATCGCTGAATCAGACAATCAAAACCCAATCAAAATAAAGCATGTCATATAGTTTTTATAAAGGATACATTGGTAACCTTTTTTTGTATTAGCATTTATCTTAGTCCTCTAAATTGTTACATTAGCTTGAGCACGCATTCTCTGTTACCATCTTCAGTCATTCAGGATGGAAAAGTACCTATTTACTGAAGATGCACAGAATATCTACTGATATTCTGACCATGCTACATTGCATGTGGTGTAGAATAAAAAGGTAAGAACGCACGATAACCATACCAACTTCCTACTAGAATTCCAAGTATGACTCAGAAGTTATTTCTCTACTCTTACAAAATGTACTGTAGGAACTTCACTGACTACAAGCAGCTCAAATTTTGAGGGCATTGAGAAGTGCCCCAACAGAAAGAAGACTTCTTACAAACTAAAGGTGACCTCTTACAAATAGTGATTCCTCCAGGGTCTGCCTATGTTACGATACAGTTGCTTAAGATATTCTGTGCGTGGACTGACAGTAGAAAAATTTCCTAAATGAGAAAAGGAACCAGCTTCACAGGTCAGTTTTTCAAAAGCTAGAGCATACTAAGCTATTTAGCAGTCTTCCACTTAAAAACAAAACCCAATACCTAAACCAAAGAAAATTATGCTACCCAAACATTAAGCCAATATTGCAACTCATCTGTTTTTAAACTCTAAGGAAACTCAGAATTTAAAGAAACTAGATTATGACATTTAAATATGAGGGACTCCACATGAAGTCAGCCCACTGCAAAATTTCATCACTAGCCAGGCTGTTTTATCATGCCCTTGAAGATATCTCCGACTAAAACTCTTCACCAGATGAATCTGTCCTATGCACAAAGTCTGAGACTGCTCTCCCGTAAAGCTGCGCAGTAAAAGTTCAGTTGGGCTGGTGATAAACATGATGCCAGGTTAATCCCCACATCCTAACTTCCTAAATCTGGCAAAAGCCAGGCTTCATCTCTGGGGATTACTTCTCTGTTGATTTGATGCGACACAAGGTAAATTAATTGACAAAAAATGAAAGTTTAGTTTCTCCAAGTGATGCCTAAAATTTTTACTGGACCCACATTAACACTGAAATGACTGTGATTTCACTACTTTTAACTTCTTTTAATTCTAGCTCTTGAAAGATTTTAATATAAGCCCACATTCTTCAAAATGCTGTCAAGCAAGTATAAACAACCAATATTCTTTTTGCTATCTATTTTAAAAAATACCTCTTTAAGCTTTCTGTGAGAGCACTATAATGCAGAGAAATTCATGACCTTACAGAAACAGGATATATATTAGAGATTCTCAGGAACAAAGCTTTGTGATTAACGGTGAATTAAGGTAAACTTCAGTCTGTTTTTTGTTTATAGCGCATTATTTCAGGGGCATTCTTTCTATAATAATAATACAAAATGCAGAGGAGGAAGTTCTCTAGAACTTGGTGTGACAAAAGGCAAACCAGTAATAACACTTAAAAATATTTTTCAAATTATATTAAAAAAAGAAATAATCTTTCTCTTGAAAATTTCCAGTCAGCATGGAAATTACTCAGTGGAAAAAGGTAAAGAAAAGAAATGGGGTAGGTGTGTCTGAACCCTTACAATACAGTTTCATGTTTGGACTGTTTGGAACATCTGATCCATCTTGGGAATCTTTAATGTTTTGGTGGGTTTTTTTATTTTTATTTACTTACTTAAGAATCTCCAGTGGTTCATTCAGCTCAATCAGCTATCACTGACCTCCTCCCATGTATGCCGAAGAGAAAGAATGGACAAATAATTTTGCGTGTTGACATAAACTGCAGATCCTTTTCTCAGAGACCTACTCTCAGAGACAACTGCCAAATGCTATCAAGTGACATTTGGCAATTCTCCCTTTGTCCTACAAGTTAAATTCACCTGTGTTCTTCTTGTGATCCCTATTTTTCAAAAGTAAATAGCCTCTTACAAGTAAATCATAAAACACTCTGTAGCACATTGAATACAGTGACACACTGTTCCATTTACCATGCTGGAGCATTTACCATGCCGGAGAAGGATACTGTGAGTTTTCTCAATTCCTGTTATTCACCTGAGGCTTAGTAGGACCCAAACATTTCATGTTCAGCTCACAGATAGGACAGAGCTGAAACTGGGAGGGCATAAAAATTAGAAGTTACACCTGCCATTTCATTAACAGAGCCTGCCTAGCTATTGTATTTAAAATAAGAATGTGCAATTCCATTTATCTTTTGGTAGAGTTTACACTGTAATTTAAAAGATTAGTGTGACTACATTTCTGATACCCACCTAGCATTAGCTAGGCATCAGACTAGCTGAAGCAAACAACTGGGATGAGAAAGGTAGGCTGGTTTGGTAGAATACAGTTCTCCCAGATTTCTGGGATGATAGCAGGATTTTCCTGGTTTACAAACAGGTTGAGGTTTTTTGGGGGTTTTTTTGGTTGGGTGTTTTTTTTTTTTTTTTTTTTTTTTAAGTTAAAGAGCTTTAGGTATCTCTTAATAGATGATGAGCTTGAAAAGCTGACTTCCTAAAATGGCATCCATGTTGGCAGTCAAAAGTCCGATTAGACAGTTCAAAGACAGCACCGCAGTAACTTTTAAACGGCATGAATGACGCAGCACGGCAAACAGCCAAACTGTGTCACCAACTCACATCTCTTCTGAGTTGCACTCCAAGAGGTAGCAGTCTAAGGAAATGTCAGCAACATCACTTACTACTGGCTGAATCAGAAGATCCAGTTCCCTAGAAATACCTCTTCTACCCATGCAAAAGCAGGGAGAACATACTCCATGTTGAATCCCAACCTTGGTTGTCTGGAGATTGTTGAAGATGACACAAAGGTTAAACATCCACTGAAGAATTATTATAGAGCCTTGAGCTACGGGCTTATTATGTCTAATGCTGCAATCAATGGCTTCTTGCCTGACAAAGCATGTATTAAGATCTTTCAAACCAACTCGGATGAATTTATTTCAGATGTTGTGTAAAAGAATAGCACTATTAACCTAACTAGAACTAAGCTTTCTTTGTTAAAAACTATAAATTATATTTTTCCTTTGACTTCAACCACAGTCAAGGGCTTTTTGATATATGCACTTTATTTTTCTAGCATGCTTTGAAAGAACGTTGCTGCTTGGCTGCGCAAAAATGTGAATTACTTATTTTCAAGAGTAGCCTGCTATCCAGTGGAGGAGGGCATGACCTGTGTTCATAGTAGGCCAGCGGAGAACTTCTGAAAATGGAAAGGAATTTTGATTGTGTTGTGTTAAACAATTACAAAGAGCCAAAATACCTATTAAAACACCCTAGCATGAACAAAGACATGATTAGGAAGAACTTGCCAAAATTATTTAAATACAGAAATTGAAATATTAAACTAAATGACATACCAATAATTTATGATGAAGTAAAATCATTGCGCTACCATTACTTTCATACAATAGGCTATTCAAGATGATTTGACTGTACTTCAAGTACAAGGCAACTCTTTGATACCATTAACCCAAAATGACAGACATTTAAACTGATATTACTCTAATTAACTGGCGACTGCCTACACTAATAATTCAAGTTTTGCTGAAAGATAGCAACAACACTGTACTCAGCTTCAACTTTGCCCTGCTGACATCAAATCATATTACAGCTAAATTAACAGTTGTGAAAATTTTTGGCCTGGTAGCCCTCCATCATACACAGCCTTTAAATGCCATTTCAGTCCCCATCAAGGCAGGAATCAGCAGTTGTAATTTTTAATATAGCTGTGAAACAATAGGACATATTAAAAGCTGAATTTTTGACAGCATATTCGTGATGATTTATGAGTTTGTATATAATTTGATTATTCTATTAATTTTACTGATTACCAATTCAGCTAATATAGTGAAGGTCACTTACAAAATAAATCTTCATTACATTTCACAGAAAGTAACTGCCTCCAACTAGTTGTTTTCTTTAATTAAACACTAATGTAACAAGAGAGAAAATAGGCTTCAGGGTTGCTGCATCTGTTGCTACAAGAGGAGTTTACTGCTTTGATGTAATGCTCTCTGATATTAATTGAACAAAAATAGAATGTCTCTCCACCTGACATCTTGATTTTCAGCAGAGAGATACCATAAACACTCTTAAATTACAGACTTACCCACAGTTCATTCTGAAACCACATAAAAGAATTGGAAAACCACATCACATAGCTTCACACCAAAAAATTAGTTTTTATTTCCAGCATACAGTTTGTCTTCTACTTTCTAAAATGCATGGAGTGATTAATTAAAATATTGAATATTTTTCTCCCCAACTGTACAGTCTTCTATAGCAAAAACTATTTGCTTCCCTCCTTAAAGATGAATACTGCATGTACAGCACAGCAAGCTTTGGAGAAAGATCAAAGGAAAACATGCCAAGTGCTGAATTAATGAATTGTCCTCTTTCAATTTATTTTTACACACAGAGCAAGCTGTGACCTGGTTCTTATGTTAAATTCCGTGTTTCCTGAAATGTCCCTAGAACTTCAGCAATTCTACAACATTGATGTATGTCTGAAAACATTAAAAAGTAGAATGCAAATTAAATCAATAAAATGGCTACAATTAAAAAAAAAGATAGTTAATTTTCCCCAACACAGAGTTCCCATAAAAAAAGTCAAATCTCAGTACGTGCATCCACCCAGATGAAGGAGAAAAAAACCACAAAGAACAGCATCAAAGAAATAACTAAGATAATCACTAATGTCAACCAGAATCATTCTGGCATTTGGAGAGCTACTGGAAGGGACAATACGTGACAATAAATGCTTAAGGAAGTAAATGAAGTCAAATATTCTGGCTTTTTTCCAGAGACTATGTTCAGCATTCCTGTAAAATTTAAAAAAAGGTCCTGAAAGAGTATAGTATCAGCCTAGTTTATAAATCCAAAATGACAGTTTTAAAACTGTCAGAAAGTTCCTGCGCAGTTATCAACCAGAAGTTAGTTAACTTCCAAAGAGTATTGTGCAGGAGCCACAATTTTTATGCCTGTACTCATATAGCAAGATGATTTCTTCCACCAGATGTTCACTTTCTGTCCTAGCATGGTGAAACAGAAGGAAATCCTAGCGCTGTAACTGGGAAATGCTATAGAAAGAGTTGCTGTAATGGCAAAGCTCCCAGTCAAAACATGGGGCAGGGGGGGAAACGGGGTCGTCTTTTGCTCATTTCAGTTTCAGCAAACTCTTTTCATGGAGAAAGACACAGCAGGCAGGAATGGTGACAGCTCAGGGAGGAAACGCCACAGATGAGAGAGGGGTTGGGGGAAAAAAAAAGTAGCACAGTCAAATGTCATTTTATAGCAAATTTCCTATTTCATATTTTTTCTAGGGATTTAAAAACCAAATTTATTTTTAAAACTAAGAAATTGCTCCTTTTTATTGTATAGGATTTAGACGGCTATATATAGAAACATACATTCACAAACTGTGAAGGGTTGTAGGACAGCCTATAGTATTTGACAGTTAAATAGGTAACAAGATAAAAAAACTGGTGTCCTTGATTTTGTTTAGAGCACAACACTCAAGAATTTGAGTAATATACCTACTTATCACTTACCCTAAGATGCATTAGGCCCTCTGTGCACTTTTTTCCATAATTACAAAACAGGGATAATTTAAGTCTATTTTATCAGAGTCTGGCAAGGATTAATACTTACTGTTCATGATATCTGAATGGCCACATCTGCACTGAAGTGCAACTATTTCAGGAGTTTTAACATTTGAGTTCCTATTATGTGATGTGCAAGTTTAGGGGTTTGGCAAGTCAATGTTGCCTTTTATGGGCTCAAGATTACAATTCCATTTTCCAAAACTCGTATGTTAGAAGGCATTATTGCAATAAAAATCTTAGTTCATCATACATTTTTATGTTCCTAGACTTCACGTCTTGCTTCATGTAAGTGTTGATTTATTAAACTGTTTCTAAAACCTGAGAAACTTCTGTTGACAAAAATAAGACCATGTAAAAGCTCTGTTTTCAGTTATGAAACTGCTAGTAATTTAAGCAACTGCACTATTGGCAAGCTTACTACTAAGAGCTATGTTACTAATGACTCTTGTAGAAGAGTTGTTTAGAGAGTCTAAGAGTGGTGGAAAAGAAGCTTAGTTGTATCCATTAATAAATTCCTAATGTAAATAAATGAGAGACCAGTTTATATAATAATGCACTTGAAAGTCACTAATATCACAAAAATTTTCTGTAATTATGTACACTTGCTAGCTATCCTCTTCTACAGGCCTTCCGCTACGAAACTAACTTACCATCTTCCACACCTATAATAACCACAGAACAAAAAACCTCATTTAAGAAATATTGAAGTTGCACAAATAACAAAATTGTAGAGAAAGCTGCTAGCACATATGTGCATGGTATTTCACAAAAATCTGCTTTGGAATAGCAGCTGCTTAGCTTTAAGTAATTTCAGAAGCAAACGTCTACTTCTATTCAGTCAGTGCTGCACTTCTGATATGAAGAGTTTTGGTTCAACACCGCCCGCATACGGGCTACCTCAATGTGGCCAATTCAGCCTCTGCTTTCCTGGAAGTGTTACGTAGGCTGTTCTACTGCACAGAGCTGCTGATTCGGCAGATGTGATATCCTCTTTTCTGCTATATCCTTACTATTCGTAGAAGTAATATTTAATGGATTAGACCTGCAATTTGCAAGAGATCCTACAACCCACCCAACTTCTGTTTCTTGTAGGCTTTTACTGCTGGTGAATGAGAAAAAAAGATGTTAACTTCATGAGAGGTACACAGGGATGAGACACCCTTGAGAACAATCCTCTGTACAACAGGAAATAAAAGAACCTCTGCAGGAAAAAAAAAGACATTTAGCATAAATGGATTTTGAAACCAAAGTCTTTTACGTAAGATTAAATCTAATTTCTTGTCTTATGAGAAAACAAATGAAATGTCACATCCTACAGCTTGGAACACTTAAGAGGGGGGAAAAAATATCCGTGCAAGAAGTAGGTCTTCCAATCCTCATGAAAGAAGAAAAACCCAGGTTTGACCATAGACCATAAACTCTTGATGACTACTCCATGATAACAGGTCTCTTGGTCAAGTAAATTAAAAAAATAATCAGATTTGTGTCAAATTTTATATTTGCTCTCTTGAACACAATTGCTCTTTCCAGCATAAGTGGGGTTTTTTGTTGCTGTTGTTGGTTTTGTGGTTTTGTTTTTTTTTTTTTTTTTTTTAAACAGTCTGGGATTTAGCCTTCTTAAATAAAGTATTCAGAAAGAATGATAATTTTACTTTAAAGTGTACCAAATCAACCTAAGTTACTATAAGAAAATCTCAGGAGGAGTGAAAACGATTAAGATTCTAGCACATAGTTACAAGTCACAAAGAATTATGAAAATTTATCTATTGTAGAGCCAGAAAGAGTTCCATAAAACTATTAAGGGAAAAGTACTGTCACTTTTTGAAGTTAGAAGGGACATTAGTAAGTTCTGTTTCAGAATAGATTTATTGTGCTTCCAGAAACTGCAAAATAAGTCCAAACACTGTTGAAAGATGACGACTGATATGATGAAATATGAGGCTACTGTCTCCTCAACCAAAATTCAAAATTCGAGGTAAAGAATTTGAGGCTAAGTCTAAACCAAGTAGTTCCAGAGCCATGAAGTTTTGTCAAGACTGTGAACGGTCATAATCACAACGTAAAAAGTGCTGTTTCTTAAAATAATAACATTGTTAACCCTAAATGGTCTGTTCAACAAATTTAGTCAGTACACTTGCATCTTGCTTCACAAAATTATCTAAAAAACAGACCTCAAAACAAAATTGCTAGAAAATTAATTCGCACTTAAGTTGCACGGTGTACACTCAACTGAGTTTTAGGCAAAGACCTGAAATGAACTAGAGGATAAACACCACATTTTAACCATAGTGGAGTTGTACGAGCATAGCTGCTTAAGAAAAGCTTACTGGAATTTGAAAGAAAAGTTGCTTAATACTGGCTTATTAAATGGAAGAATTATAAAAACAATTTAAGGATATTGCAATTAACACTACTTTTTACTGAATCTAGGTTAAGAATCACTCTCAAGGATGCTAAACTCAAGAAACAGATGAGTTACATCAAAGTAAGGTGAGGATCTATCAGGCAACATATTCCACTATTTAAGTAGTAAGCGTCCTAGACATTATGGCTAAAGCACTGTGGAAATTTTAAGAAATTACTGCACAGCAGGATGGGGAAAAAAAAAAAAGAGGGGGGGGAAATTCAGTGGTTTCTGTACTACTATGACAGTAGTTAACTACAAACGCACTCTGAAGACTAAGCTCTACAGAAGGTAGAAGTATGAGACCTGCCTGGCTCTAAGTTCAATTGACCTTGTAAGAGAAGAAGCTGTGCCTTGCACAAGGTCCTTTAGCTGCAATTATACAACAGTTCTGCCCTCAAAGAGGAGCTTGGGAGCTCAGGACCGTAGGGCAGAGACAGAAAAACTAGAAACCAGTCACTAAGCATTAGCTTATCTATAAAAATCCATTTATGTGCTCTCTGTCTCCAGAAAAGACATAAAAGTTCAAGTTATCTTAACCCTCAATGAAACTCAAGGACTATTTTACTAATTCAGTAATGTTTTAGAAGCTACCCCTTCTCTGTCTTCTAGTTTAATGAAAAAGGATTCTGCTAAACTACATTAGCATTACATCCCATATTTGCTCCAATAATAAACATTCATGTCATTTCCATATATCTTCTGATAATGGTGCAACACATTCGTATGTCTGAGTCCTGATTCTCAGGAAAAACATATAAGCCAGAATCTGCACATCCCCACACAAGCAGAGAGTAATTTACTTGTTAAGAGATAATACCAAATAACCTATTAGATGTATTTCCTTCATATTATTATCATTGTCTTAATTATTAAAGCAAATAATTACTGAAATATAATGACATGATAACATTTGCATTTTGTGCTTTTGAGTTCCAAATATGTTTGTAAAATGAAGCAAGAATGATCAAGAATGACAGTAGGACAATATAAGTTATTTTCGGCCTTTTTTAATATGGAACATTACATTTCTTTTCCCTATACCACAGGGTATATTCTAATCCCTATAACACAATTTCTTGACTGAACACTTTTCCATGCCTAGTTAGGGATCTGAAATCTATATACTTTGACAACATTCATATGATTCAGAACATCCCATGTGATATATTCTAATGGCTGAGGGCCTTCACGAGGTACATACTTCTGAAGAACACTGTATTTCTAGTCAGTGAAATAATAAGGAGCAGAAAAGCTTTCATACTTGTAAATAATTTCTGAAACAAAGAACTGACAAACATCTCACTGAGAAGATAGATAAAATCTAAAATGGGAAGGTATTTTCAAAATTTCATACACTTACAATGCATTTCACAACAAAGGTTATTTCCAAATTAAAAGTCTTTTCCTGTCAAATTCTGAGAAATAATGTGGGCAAGGACACAAAAGCATTCCATAGCTTTATTAACGACAATGCTCACTGATCTGTGAATAACCTGAAAAAAATGAAGATTATTGAGTTACTTTACCAATCTATCCATCCATCACTAGTGAACAGGTCTCAGAATGATGGATTATCTCACTTCCCTGATGTTTATCCCAAGAAGGAGTTTCTCCTTAGAGGGAAAAACAAACAACTGATCCCTACAAACAGTCATGCTAACTACGCTTGCCCATTTTGCATCCATCTGCCAACAAAGTGAAGACAAATACACCAACTTTAAAAGCCAAACTACATCAAAAGTTTTATTATTTCTCTGAAATGCAAGTGAAAGCAATTAAGAAGAAAGCAGCATTGCAGCTACTCTTACTATTCAGTGTTTCAGAAAAAACCAAGTAATACTGACAAGTTGTCAGGAATTTCAAAATAAATTTTCAGGTCCAAAGAAATGGAATAATCTTAAGTGATAAGAGATAGATAGATCTAAAAATTTTGTATTTTGAAATGGAGGACTGAACTCATATCTCAGATAAAGACTATGTTTTTTAAATCACCTGTGATTCTTTCACACTTGCATAGAATTGCACACCTGCTAAGACTCAAATCTGTCATATCTGATCATCACAAGGAATTAACATTGTTCAAATTTCTCATTAATATGCCAAATCATACACTTAACATACAGAAAAGTTATGCATACTGCTTATGTGTAGAAACATGATATTCATTAACAGATTCAAATGAAAAAGATGTTACACTGATTTTTTTAATATATCAATTCTAAGTGCTTATTACAGTCAGGTTTCCTAAAGCCTGGTCTTGATTTCAGAACACTAAAACCTTCCTAGAGGCTGTAACAGGGACATAATTGGAAATGTTAAAGTACCTGAGACTACCTCAGAAGCTTCAACATTTGTAGCAGGTAATAGCTCAAATATAAGGGTAAAAACGGATCATTCATTTTTGAAATATATACAGGAACCTTCCAAATCAATCACAAAATCCATCATATCTCAGCCTGGACTCTTAATCTTCTTGTAAATATAGGGATTGAAAGAGATGAACAGTCTTAATCAGATCTTTCCTCCATCACAAAATTACTACTGTCACTGGCACTGACACAAAGACTACTAATTGCAGCTAGAATCTGTAACAACTACTAAAAAAAAGGTTACATTGTCCACCAAATACATACACAATGTAAAGGTTCAAAGCCTATTTATAGGAAATGCAAGTCATTAACAGACTACCCATGAAAGTCAATGAATCACTAATTTCTATGGGAAAGCAGCCGAAGACATTCTATCACCTCGGCACCTATTACCACGACCACATCTGTCAATTCTTGGATGACTCTTAACAAAGAGAAGACAGACACAATGTGCCACCCCCCAGAATCTTTATGAGGTGACAGATGATGTACAGTCTACAACTGCCTCTAAAACTTCAAATGGGAAAAAACTGCACTACTACTTCTCAAAAAGTCTTGTTTCCATTTGGATATTTGTATTCGCAGGAGTCCAGAAAAAAGAATCTGAAACCAAACCGAAGAGAAACTATGCACGGTCTCCCCCAGAATTCAGTGTGTTCACAAAACAAGCACTGAGAAAAATCACGGAAGGGAGGCCACAACCTACAGCTGACTTCGCAGCTCTCAGTCATTAAACAACACTGGTCACGGGTGAAGAGAATCACAACTGAAAGCTTCCAGAAAGACTTCCTCTCAAAGGAAAAACAGTAATAAAGAGGTATATTTCACTGAGGTGAACTGTAAAGGTGAAACTATATGAAACAGTATTTGTAAAATAGCACTTCCAAACACTACTCAAAACCATAACAAATTCAAAAAGTTTTGGCTTCTGAAAAACTGGAAGAAAGGAGATTCAAGTTACAAAAGAGGAATTTTGTACAACACGCAAAAGCAAGTATGTCTTCATATTTGACAACTTTTTCAGATTAAGTCAAATACCTTTTTTTTCCAGTTACAAAGGAAAATTTGGAAGCTGACAATTTTAACATCAACCTCCTGCATCAGAAAATATTTGGGGTATTTCCTAATGTTTTCTAAAAATTGAAAAACCCGTCAAAATCACCATAAATATTCTAAATGTTGTATCATTGAGACTTTACAGTTTACAATGATGTCCAATTATAGTTTTTCTTTAGTGACATTTTTTCAAGAAAATGAAAGCTGTATTACAGATTTGCAACAAACATGTTAACTGCAAACATACACTGATTTCCCTAACTGCTGTACATACTGAAGTTTTGGCGTCTTATTTTTACCATATCAAATGCAAAGGCTTGCTTTGATTTTCCTCAAGAATGAGATATTACTACATTTATTTTTACTAAGCATAATACTACTAATACTTCATTAGAAAGGAAGGGACAGAACAGTTTCAATCCAAGAAGTTTGAACGAAAGGAAGCTGTTATACAGGCCAGTAAAATTTTGCTGCTTGTCAGCTCGGAATAGCATGAGGCTTCCAATGACCTTCTTTGTACCACGAACCCAATTTATGGAGATAGAGTTCTCACATCTGTACCTCGACATATTGGGAGGTACATTACAGTGATATAAAAGTTTAATTTTCTCTCCTAAACCATACCTGTTTAAACCAATAAAGAACTAACACCGCTTTTACTCACTCAAGTGTCGTCAGTAGTTATAAAACGTTGTACTGTTTATGCAGAATTCATTTAGAATGCAAGGATGTGACTTACAAATGTCTTTGACTCATTCACATAAATATGCATGCACGCCATTTATTACAGTAGCCTTGATGAGAACACACAGTGTAACTGGCTGCAAGAAACGCTTAAGAGGTTTACATTAAAACAGAATATAGAACGGTGGTTAGAAATCACAGAACAGGTGACACCTTACGCTGATAACCTGGTGATAAAAACTGTAGGGTATGATGTATAGGTTGTGGCGTTACCACTTTACTATACAGTCTGAAAACAGTATTCTTCAGATACTGCTCAGTTTTAGCAAGACATAATACCCAAGGCAGACCACATATAAAAACTGTGATTAATCTCAAAAAAAAAAAATAAAAAAAGATTGTGATTGCCTCCTAAATTGTTCACTTAAAGCCAAAAGACATTTAGACTTTACTTTGTATTAGAATGTTTGTAATACAAACTTAAAAGTATAATTACTTCTTGGTTTGACAGAGTAATTGCTTCGACTATTAAAATAGTCCTTATTTTAAGACTTAGAATTTCACAAAAAAAACCAAACCAAACCTAATGAGCAAAAACAGAAAGCTCAGGCCATCCGAAGAATTCCTGTAATCACAGAATGATTTTCTGATAAGAATATTGATAAGACTTCTAGACACCACTATTGCTAACACTTGAAATATATTGCTGTTATAGATCAGAAAATTGCGTGTGCTGGCTATTAAACAAAATAAAGCCAAAGGGCTTTCAAGAATGTAAGAAAAATTATATTGAGAAGAACCTACAGTGGAAAAAAATATAACTAAAATTCTAATTTCAATTTTAATTATTAAATTTGCTTTTTTCCCAGGTATTTGAACCCAAAGAAGGTCTAATTGCAAAACTTGCGCTGCTATAATGGCTCGGATAATCCTTTGGTTTATTAATCCATTGGTCACATACAGATATCTGGTCCCACATGAAGTCCTATAAAGACAGAAAGACATTCATAATATCAACGAACACTAGTTCTACTGCACGACTGTGTCCAGAGCACTTACCTAAACCAATTCTTTTTCACAAATTGTCTGTCCGAGCACCTAATTATGCAAGTCCACATTTTTTTAAAGTCTCCATATAAATACAGTTTAAGGTACAGATGAAAGGCTATTGACAGAAGAGGAAGTTACCAAATAACATTTCTATTCAACGTAGTACAGAACAATGCCTAGTTGTCTAATGAACTAACGGTAACATTAGGTAATCTACATGTGTACATCATATAGACAATTCCACGTGGCCTTCATTAACTGCTAAGGCCAAATAAGACCTTCCACAATATGGCCAGCTGCCGGTGCCAACCAGCTACTTCAGAGGTACCGTCCACAAACTATGGTTAAGTATTCCAGAATGTTTCTATCAACAAATAATTGCATCCATCCTATATACTGCCAAATAGGCTCAAGCTGCTAAGGCCACTCTTCTAGCAGTAACTGAAGTACTGATACAGAGAAGAAAAACAGAATCTATCATACAAACAAGACCAGAAAAATATGTCCAATAGCGTGCTGCAAACCAGAACTTCTTAATAGTAGCACTCATGTAAAAAGCAGGTCTTGTCCACCAACACAGAACAAAGCAGGTAAGACTTTGCACTGATATTTAAACGAATGATACATAAATATATCACTCAGACAACAAAATGGCCTCACCATGCAATATTGCTTTTTTAAATAGAGCTAATGTTTACTTCAGACCTACAGGTTATTACATTAAAAACCCACATAGAGCAGATGGAAAGGCTGCTTGCCAGAAAAAAAAAAAAAAAAAAAAAAAAAAGATTAAAAAAAGCCCTCAGCCTTTTAAAAGCCAGTTGAACTGTTGGAAACAACTGAAAATTAAAACCGCCCACCCTCTGCACATGTATTCTTGATGGTCCCCAAAAGCATCCATCAACAACTCCTCTGCTAGAACTAGCACACCTCAGGAGTCATGATAAAGACTACATTACCATTGCCCATAGTTCAAGTAAAGGGGCTGAAGTGGATGTTGTTTTATCCTGGATCAATAGGGGTTTTTATTTTAATTACTTTCTAGGGCTCAAGTAGTGGAGAACATATGGCTACTGTTTAAGATGTTAAGAATGTAAAACTGCAGTCTGTAGATGGCTCAGTGTAACGGGGTTCACAATATCTTTTCTGCTGTTCAAGTTGTAGATGGAAGCTTGTGGTCTATACAGGTCTACAAAATGAGGCTAAAAGAATAAGGACATGATTTCACATCAGTTGCCCTCGTTGTCTAAGTCTGTGATGTAACACATGTGAAAGAATTATATATTTTTTAAATTTAATAATAAACTGGACACGTGGCACAATTTTGCTTCTTTCAGAAAAATCCAGTTCATTATTAAATATCTATGAATGGCAGATGCACTCTCAGCATTAATTAGTAACACAAATTGAAAACGTGTATCTTCCTGTAACTTCAGGAAGACTAAAACACAAATTTTCTGAACCTACCAAAACGCACAGTCATCCTTTTGGACAGACATGGCTCCAAGTCTCCTCTGTCAGTTTTAAAGAGGGATAGCTACATATGAGTTAAATTATCTCTTTCTCATTTCCTAGGACTTATTACCACAGGCAGCCACCACAACAGCCAGCTGTTACTAGTTGCATTTGTAATACAATGAAAATTGTTTCAAAGTACTAGAGTAGCATGATTTCCAACTTTTTTTTTCCTTTTTTTTTTTTTTTTGGGGGGGGTGCGGGGGGGGGGAGAGAAGTAATTTCATAGCCAATGAAAATATAAGGTAAATAAAACCAACATGAAATTGTTAACAGGATGATTCCTATTGAATGGGATCTATTAGCATTAGGTTACAAAGGATTGCCTTCTTTGAAGATAGGTAGAAAAGTGAAGCTTACCTGCAGAAACACTGTGGAATCTCTCCTTGACCATACAGAGGAAACAAAAACGGTGTATTGCCATAGCGGCCAAGGCACTGAAGAAATTTTTTTGTTGCCTGAAGACCTTCAAGAGTGCTGCAATCAGTCTCTGAAACCATTGCAATAGAGTGAAGAATGAAGTGCTGCAGGCTGGGTGTTAACTTCCGTGTTCTTAAGAACTGAGCAAATGTACTGTTCTCATAGGCTGAGGAAAAAGTAAATTTAGGTAAAGGGTCCAGTATAACATTTGTATATTCTCACATGCATCAACTTAAACAAGTACTATTGTACATAAAAAAACAAAAGCAATTGAGTTTTTCAACAAATATTTTGCTGAAAGTGAGTTCTCTCAGAAGACAGAAATATCACTCCATTGAAATATTTAAAAATAATGCAAACGCATTGTACGAGCCTCCAACAGTCTAGAAAGCAACCTCTAAATATGGCTTCATCTATTCATTATCATAGACTTGATCTAAACCCATTTCTCAGTCATGTGAGCAAAGTGAGAAACTGCAACAAAAATTCACTGAGGTGCCTTGGGACACTGTTTCCTGTAAATTACCCAAAATATTATCACTGAAGGACACCCGTTCAAGAAGAGTAGTGCTGAATCTACACTGATACAGTTAGAGTATATATTTATGCACAGCAAAGCCATTCACAGTGTCTTAATCCAAAGATGAGAAGGTGCAATATTTATTTCAAATTAACGACCTCCTCACAACAAACAAGTATGGATGAGACACAAAGAAGACAGGGATGAGGAAGCGTATCTCCCCTTTAAATTAATACTATTGCTGACCCATTTTGTAATTCAAACACAAGTCTTTCAGGAGATGTGTAACACAGGTGTTGCATGTCACTGCTACACCTCTGAAAAACTTTAGTTATCTTAAGAACTAAATGAATTTTTTTTCCAGGTAAAGACTATATTTAAGAAATAGCATACTTTCATACTATTCAGAAATATGCTCTTATGCTTATTTTAGTCATGGATAAATTCATTGGTAAATTCAGAAACACTTCCATCAGTGCTGAGACTAGTGTTCTCAAGCTATATATTCTGTTCAACATTCAACCACTGTTCTATCACAAATGTATCTTACTACCCTTGGTACAGCCACACAGCAAGTCATAAAATGACAGGGGTTTTTTGTTTTATCGTTCTACAAAAATTCTCAAGTTTTTCCTCACTTCAGACTTCCTACATAACTCCAGATTTTACAGGAAATTCTTCACTGTCATGAACTCTCCCAATTAAAAGTCTGCCTTCCCACAAATGTAATGATCTCACCAAGAACAATTTTAAATTTCTGAAGTCTTTACGTCAGACTAATCTGACTCAAAGTATTCCAAATTACTTCTGAGGCTATTTTAAAATGTAGGAACAAAATCTGTTTACCTACCTCTGGAAGTAAAATAATTCTAATTTCATTTAGGTACATGAATCAATGAATTTAAAATTGATGTGGCGTCTCCTTTTTTTACTTAATGAATTTTCTAAACACCACCTATATTCTCACTCTGAGCACCTTCATTTCTTCCATCTGCAGCAAACCTGAAATTACCTGTAATCTATAAACCACTTCAGTCTAATGAGTTTTTCCCCCTTTAGGATTTTCTGGAGTTCACAGACTCTCCTTTCCCCTAATCTTACCACAACATTTTTGATATCGACCAATTCTCTCTTGCATATGTTTAAAATAACTCTCTCTAATGTTTGTACCTAATCTAAAGATCTTGTTCAAGTAATCAAACCAATACCAGTATCTTAACAATTTTTTCTTTTTAACACTAGATTCTTTCAAAAATACTGCCTACCCAAGCTACTGTCAAGCTACAGAAGCACCGACATGCTTTGGTCCGAAACGTACATCAATAGTTTAACTACTCTTCTGTCCCCATTATTTCTTTTTGACAGATTTTTCTTTTTTTGCCTTAGTTTACTTTTAGACATCAAGAACTGAGAACATCACTTCGTTCTCTGTACCCTGAGGTGCATAAACCCAAAGCAGAGAGTGGGTTTCCATCACCTTCCGTTAGCCAATTTTCCTCTTTGACCTGATGCTCATTATTCTTCGCACATTATGGCTCAAATCTATTCAGCTATTCTCTCATCTGAATAAACCATCAGGTGATAAAGGCACTTTGAACTTACCCTCTGCAACTAAAAGGCATTAAATTACATTTACTTTCAAAGTTAAGAAAATTCCATTTTCTCGATTTCTGATTTTGTGGCAACTTATTGTGAAGATCTACGTATTATCCAAAAAAAAAAAAAAAGAAAAGAAAAATCAGGTACATCTCACCATATTAAAAAATCCCTGGGAGGGGGGAGAAAACACCTAAAAATGATAAAAAACATTTTGCAACCTTGCTATAATACATAATTTTGCTGTTAAAGAAAAATGTAAATAATAAATGACATGAGAACTAGAAGAGCAAGTGCTTAAGTAGAAAAATTTAACATTGAAGTGAAAAGGTCACAAAAAGGTCAAAGCATACTTTGAAAATGAATCCATAAAAATAAATTGTGTGAAAACACAGGAGAGCTATCAAAATTGTGCATAACTGAATGAACTCATAAGAAGAGAGTGTACACTGTTCAATGAAAGACTACCTTGGTATTCATCAGGGTGTTGTTCATAGTCCAAACAAAATGTCAAAAATTTCATTAGCATTCTCTTCTCCACCATAGAGAGCTGTCTGCTGTTGAAGACATCTGCTCTAGAACAAGGTACCTGGAAAACATTTTTTAATAATTTCAGATACTTTCCATACTCTGGGTAGGAAAAGCATCAAGCAACACTACAGTCTGATTACCTAACAAATATAAATTACTATTTTCTATTATACTTATTGTCTTGTCTACTTCTTTACATTGTTTTTTATTATAATAGCACAATAAAAATAATATTAAATCTTTTTAATTCTCTTCCTGTTTTTATTTCCCTTCAATTTTACTTGCGTCTCTGAATGCAGAGTTAATCAAAAGAGTCTGTATTAATTAACTGTGTCAAAATCTCCTGTTGCCATTACCAGAACAATGACGTCCCCTGTAAGTAGCAGAGAGACAAATCAAGTCTTATGTTAGGAATTTGAAATCCTAAAACCTGTCAATCTTTAAGAATCAACTGTGAAGTTGATCACGGTCTAAATATTTGACATGGGGCAAAGATTTATGTCAACTATTTACTGGACTGCACATTCTTATTTTAGGTTTTTTGTTTTTGGTTTGTTTTTTTTTTTCTTTTAAATATTCATATGTAACCCATAGAAACCCCTTTTCATTCCAGAAATGAAAAAAAAAAAAAATCAAAATCTTAAGGAAAATTACTAGCTTATTGTTACAAAACTCTCAAGAAACCAATTTCAAGTTTCTTGACTTTAGAAGATGAGATTAAACATATGCAATACATTATTTTACTATACCTGTTCTACTTTTCCTTCTCGAAAGGCAAGAATTCGTGTCGCATTTTTGAACTCTGCATATCTGCTAACGTTCGACTTAATCAGAAGGTCAATTAACAGACCTCGGGAATAAAGCAACTGCACAATGAAGAAAAAAAGAAAATGGTGAATAAAGTGCTTACACCAAAAGAAAACAGTGATACCAACAGCATTCATTTGTAAGGTGTTTTCTTTAACTATTTACAAGTACACACAGTGAAGTAAAACCTGAATAAAGGAATATCAAGATGTAGTATGTGCAAACTAATATTAGATGAACTGAAGCAACCATACAAATGGAGGAGACAAAGCAGTCCACAGGAGGGAAAGGGAGAAGGTGTCAGCCTACTGCTCATTTAGTTTTATTAGTCTGGGAGTCACAGCTTAAGACAATTTTTCGCATTGTCATCTTGGATAATTTCTTTGTATTGTATGCTGTACATCCTTGAGCAACATATTTTATAACCTTCATTTCCCAATATCAATAAAGTACGTGACGCTGTCTGTGTAAATCATCACTAGTTGTTTCTTAAATTACCTGAAACAATAATGTCACATTTTCTAAATGTAAATTCCTCAAATCCCCAGTTAAGGTTTAGTCATATTCTGTTATATTAATTTATAATCTGTCTACCTTTACTCCTTCTGTAAGCTACAAATATATTAAGAAATACTGAAGGGACAGAAATGTAACTATTAACAGAAGATCTATGTCTGAATTGAAAAGCATTGGAGATTAGTTTAAACATGGTTCAAGCCTTGTGGCCCTGAGTAACAGAATTTGCAGGATCACAAAGGAATTTTCAATATAAAGGTTTACCGGAACACTAACGAGGACACTACGAGAATGTCTGTGTCCCAGTGCCAGAGAGAACCCAACAGAAGTTACTAGTCTTGCCTTGATGACTACTCTTCTGTCAGAATTTCTGGAATTCATGGCCTTTAACACCATGTAACACAGTGGCATGGAAAAAGTATAAAAAGGACACCAAACAGTATTATCTGCTTAACCACTATACACTGACTGTTGTTTTCATGATGTCATTCCAATGATGCAAAGAGGCATCTACATTTGGAACACCGAGACAAAATTCGAAATAATGCATTTTGTAGGGTCTCCATAAAGAATTTCATAAATTATTGAAGAAAGTTTTTTTCCAGTTTCCAGAGGTTTGAAAAATCTTTTCATGCAGAATATGAAAAATAAAGCATTCAACTTCAAAAAAAAAAACTTCCCACTGCAGAGCACACGTATAGTCTAAAGCACAGAAGCTGAGAAAAATTTCCATTTAACTTGAATTTGCAAGGCCACATCCATATACTGTGAAGTACGTAAAAGGCAGATTTTAGAGTTTAAACAGTATGACGTGTCAGACCAATAATTTTTCCTCTAAAGTAAAACGCGCACTAGTACGAATTCAGTACAATAACAACTAACTTTAGTCAGCTTGTATGTTATGGATTAAGTGTAATTATTTTTTCTTTCCAATAAAATTTATTACAGTTCAGTGCTTTATTCACCAGAGAACCAAAACTAGTATAGAGAGACAATGAGGAGAGTTTCACAGGAAAATCTAAAACCCAGGAAGGACTCCAACAGGAAAATTATTTTTCATTTTAAAGACATCAAAGATCTGCATATAGATTGATTGTCCTTGTTTAAAATAGAAATTTTTTTAATGGTACTACTTAAAAAGAGCATTTTGGAGATATTAATTAAATTTACTTATAGGGACATATTTCTGAGCTATGCTTAGTCTCTCTGGTTACAAAGAAACACTGAAGAGCACGTATGAAAGTTCTTGTTTGTTTGAAGGGTACTAATTCTTGCTTACTTCTGAAGACTGTCTTTTTTGCCCCAAGGTACTGTGTCAGCCCCCCGCAACATTGAAGATTTTAAAAAATTACAGCATTTTAAGAAAAGTAAATGTACTTATCTGAAAAGAGTCATTCAGTTCCTACCTTGGAAACTAAATCAATATTAAACCTTCTGCCTTCTCTAACAATTTGGGAATACTTAATTTTCTTTGGTTCTTGGGCAGAAATTTCTGAGGGTGCAGCTTCAGTTTTTCCTGATTCCAGAGCGGACTCGCCTGATGTTGTACTATGAGAACTTTCATTCTCAGAGGTTATTTCTGCGTCATTCCCTTCTGTTGCACTTGCTGGCTCTGTGCCTGTAGCCTTTTCTGGTTCCCGGCTCTCCGCCTGTGGTAAGGCGCTCTCCGTTGTTGGGCACTCTTTTTCCGATTCCTGAGCAACCCCCTCAGCACCAGAGGCTCCTAAGACAGGCAGCTTTGGCAACGCACCAGCTTCTTCAACATCTTCAGCTGAATCCTGACTGATTAAAAACACAAGAGGAAGAAGGGGGGAAAAGGTCTTTTAAAAGAGTCTTAAAAGCTTTTTTAAAGTTTTGAGTCAGTGCCAGAATGGAAATCTCAAGCGTTTCTATGAAAAACACTAGAATTTCTTTATCCTGGCCAAATCAGGTGTACTACCCACTAAAGAATTCTGGTTCTTTGACTGCAAAGCCATAATTCAAGCAGAGTATTTTTACTGAGGAGAAAAAAAACACCACCAAAAATTTGGGTTCTTATTTTACACAGACTCAGAAGGTGGAATGAGCTTAAAATGAAAGTCAAAACTCTCATGGTGAAACACAATACACAGCTACATAAACAAAAGAAATATATTTTAAAGAAGAAACAGTAAAGCAATTGGATTAGGTTCTTCCTATGGATTAAAAAACCCTTTAAAACTGAAATGCAAAAATGCATTGAAGTCATTAAGCTCAGGTATTTTAAAAACTAAACTCACGGAAGAAAACAGAAGTGCTTTATACGACCGAGACTACTTTGCATCTATTATAGCAAGGTCGTAAGAGAAGCATGCAATTTTGACTTGAAGTTTAAGTAAGACTTTCAGATTACTTTTTCAACTCTGACCTTGCATTCTAATTAGCTGTTCAAGTAACAGCCATACAGAACAAAGTTCCCTCAGGTAGCAATGTTATTTTTATGCACGTGTTCGAAATTTGTGCACAGTAGGTGAAGGCAGCCAGTCAACAGGAGGGACATTACCACACAACATTTACTCGGTATAGTCCATTTCCTTTTCACGACACAATTATTTAAAATTCCTCTTATAAAGCAAACCTCCACTTTTAATCTCATCTACTCTTTTTATATTAAACTTCAATGACATCTACCTTAGAAACTAGTACTTTTGAACTTAGAATTTTAGTTTATACTACCAGCTGAGATGAATCAAATCAACGTCATTTTAAGTGAAAGGAGTTCAGCAATAATTTCACACTACCTTTTTATCTTTATGCCACAAGCCATTAATGCACTGAATAAACAATTTAATCTTGCCTGAAAACTAATGAACTCTGATTTTAAAGGTGACCTGCAAACGTACAGCACAAAATTTCAATAACTAACAGGATAGTTAAAATTCAATGAACAGTAAGGAATTATTCAGTATACATATAAAAACGCTCCCTCACACATCTGCAGCCTTACAGATGGAAGCACGGGACAGGACTTCTGTTAAAAGAGAGAACAAAACCCCTTATCCTTTAAATGTTGCTCCTCACTTATGAACTCGGGGACCTCACATGGGCTTATGACAATAAGAGTTTGGAGTAAGTCTCTCAGCTTGTGCACAGCCACCAGGAAGCACTTATTCATGAATAGGGTAAAATATTGCCCTGGGAAATACAGAAACTGCTATAAGGAAGCACTAATAAAAGAAGTCTGTTTCTATACATTAACTACGTCTTTTTCCTTCATATTACAAGCATAAATAACTATAAAATATGAAAGAAAGATAAGTACTTTGTATTTTGTCAAAATTTTTTTTAAAAAGTAATCTCTTCTAAAAAAACAAATGAAAGAATTAAATTAGGGGGTTCTGTTTGGTGTGTTTTTTTTTTTTTTTTTTTTTTTTTTTTTTTTTTAGGAACTTGGAACACAATGTTTGTAAAAACTGCAAGAGCTGTTGCCATTAACACAATAACTAAGAATAAAGCTTTTATTTAACCCATCCTAAAGCTTTTTGTAACACAAAAATTCAAAGGAAATTTTTCTTTCTGCCTTATCCCAAGCTCAATGTACAGTTCAATCTCAGCTTAAACATACTTGTTACTTTTTAATTCAAAATAAAATTTGGATTCACAATACACTGTCTTTTTTCTATATTGCTCTGAAAAAGCAGTATAACAGAAATATTTACATATTTTAAATCTCTATTCAGTTCCCATTAATGAATAGGTAAATCTGCATGATTTGCAGCTCTACACATTTTATAGTGAAAGCCTAAAAACTGTATATAATCTAAATTCATGACATCCTTCCTATAGGAACAAATATCCCTGAATAATGTAAGAACTGTCTATAAAAATCACTCAAATTGAACTTTTGTACAGACAATTCTTCTCCTAATTCAGAAAAAAATAATACATCTGCAGACAAATTGTTGTGTAAATTTAGAATATTATCTTCCACCATTCATCAATTAATGGTACTAACAAAGGAATATCTTAAAATGAATGTGTCTTATTAATGCCTTGTAACAGCAACCCCTTCAGATAGGTCAAATGAAAAATTGCCAACCAGCTGGTTAATTTATTCAGCACAGGTGTTCACTATTTATTTTTCAGCCATTTGCCTTTTTTCAATACAGCTTGTTGTAGACACAATATTCTTTTCCTTTGATGGATGCACTTTGTTCTAAGGCCATTCATTTCAGATTTGCACTGTGTATATTATACTGCTACCCAGCTGTTTATTCTTTCAAAATAAATGTTTAATGGTTACTTCATAGGAGTTATAAAAGTTAAGCAAAACCAACAGAATCTAGCCAAAACATGTAAATTGTCAGAAACACAATAATTGACTCTTTCAAAGTTTTAAGTTATTTTGGAAAACTTTTTCTTACCTAGGTTTATTAATCTTACCATTCTTCCTTGTGGGTTTTGGGGTTTTTTTGGTGATAATTGAGAGACAGCATTGTACTGCCAGGCTAAGTCAAATGCTTAAAAGTAGAATCTTCTATTTTGTCCCGACTCAAGTATAATGCTCACTTCTACAAAATGTGAAATCTTCATGGTGGGGGACTCATTTTTGAGCCAGCCATCAGTCAATATCACATCTTCTTAGGAATATCATATGCAAAGTTAAGAGACTATGAAACCTTTAATCTGATTTAATGCTGGTCCTGAACAGTATTTATTATGGCAACAGGATTACAATTATAATATTCAAGTGATATTGCTTTAAAACAAGCGTAGCATTTTATCCGCAATACAGTCAAGCAGCCAGTACTGTGCAATATAGAACTTCAGAATATCCTGAGTCTGTGACCTTCAGATTGTATTAGTACAAGTCACCCTTTTTTTTTCCCCCCTACCTATGATGTTTACAGAAAGAAATACATGCTTCTATATGACTATCTGCCAACATTCCGTTCAGCTACTTATGGTATTATCTAAGGGATTCAAGGTTAAACTTACATAACTATCCCAAAGAACCTTTCAGGAATTCAGAACAGTGTTCAGTTCAGTGCAAAATCCAAAGATAAAACTGATGAACAAATACAAAGAAATAGTTCAGTTTTCAATCGAGGCCCATATCATTTCCATTCATTATTACTATGCTTACACGCTATTCAACATTACTGCTTCACAAGGTTACTTTTAGATGTTCCTTGATTTTCAATAATATGACATTGCAATAAGCTTACCTTCTGCACGACATATATAACAAATACATATATTCGTTCGTATTCGATACATATATCGTATGTATATATTTGTGTATCAATACATATATACACTTGCATTTAAAAAAATCTAAACAAAAAAATGAAATTTGTACTCTTAACTTCTGCTATTGCAGACATACCTCTACAAATATCTAACTAAAAGATATTTACCACATACTCACTCCTAAGATGGTAGGTAACATAGTATGAAGGTATACTATTTTTCATGTGCTTAGGCAACAAATATTATGAAAGTAAAGGTGTGTATTTTAAACTAAGCATCTATTTTTTGCATGTTGTATGTAAAGTAAGAGCTGAGTTACCTTACTTCAAGAACAAAAAGAAGGTGATAGCCCCAAAAGGCTAACTGTTAGTATATTACCAGGAGCCTTTGACCACGCAATTCCTTCTAAAGCATCATGGGTAAGCAGTGTTTAATAAATAAATTAAATCCATTGAACATAAAAATGACAAAGGGCAAATATTACTTTATCATTTTAGCACAATGAAATATTTTATAGTTACAGCACTACTGTCCATTTGTGTTCCTATTCTTGTGTACTTATTTCATTTTAAATGTACTTGGGAATTTAAATTTTTACTATGAGAATAGCAGCTTTTAGCCCAATTGAGAATGGAAAAATTTGATGGATGGCAGTGCCTAACTACCTAATACTAACACAACACTTCTGTTTTCTACTCAGAAGTAAATTACCAACTCACAAAGCTGGCCAACAAATTATACTGCATCTAGATCAGGCACTTTAAGAAGGATCAGTTACCTTCAATGAAGTGCAAGCGATTTCAACAAAAGCACGAGGACAGTAAGAACATTTTAGAGCTCATGGTTACTTTTTGAGACAACACAGCAATATGATAGCATGGTAAAATGCCTGAAGCCAAAAGCACAATATGATTATTTACCTCTGGGCCCATAAAATTATTTGTGTATTTCTATATTTATACTTACTCCCCAAAACAGAAATCTTCTACGTGTTGAATAGTTTTATCCTTCTTGCTCAGAGGAATAACTTCTTCATTCTCAAGGATCAGTTTTCTCCAGTCTTCACATTCATCACCGATATCTGTCTTTTGCTTACGAAGAACAATTATAAAATTACATTTTGTACTGTGCTAGCTGCTCTTGAACTATAAATATCTATAGTCCCAAATAAATTCTTGTAACATTTTATATTAAAATGTCTTAATGTTTTTTCCATTCAGATTTTTTGAGTTAAAAAAGTTAGAGCTGGTTACTTTACTATAGCATGCCAACAACTGCACTACATTACTAGCTCTAGTAATCTGAAAATGCAGAGTTAAGTGAAATACAAGTTTCAGTAGAGAGTTGAATATAACTTTAAAAACAATCTACTAAAAGACGGGTTTGCTACAGCCAGGTTAGTTCCAAATTTTGTGTCAAAACTCTTTGAATGGAGACCATATAAAAAAATACAGTGATTTGGGTATTATATTAATCTGTCCACACTGGAATCTCTAAATCATATAACAGAACCCTGAGAATATTAGGTTCTGACATTGAGCAACTCCACTGATTATGCCAAAAGGTAGCACTATGTAATAAATAGGCATGCATGAGACCGAGCTGAAAAAGTTCCATCTTCTACGGACCAACAGGCTCATAATGCTTCAGTAAATAAGAAGAACATCCATTTGCTAATATAGTCCAAGTGCTCAATCTCCTAAATAAATATCCTCTTCAGAATATTTCTAGTGGACTGTCATGAATTAGATAAACTTTGGTCATTGAAAAATACACTATCAACATTCATCTTTTTGTCCCGGTAACAGGACAATTCAATGGAAGGATCCAATAGCTACCTTTCTCACAGTTAAGAAGCATCAGCCGAAAGCACACAAGAAAAACAAAAGGGACTGAAACATCTGAGTAGAAAATAATCAAACAGGAAATGGGAAAGACTGGATTATCATTTACAGAAGGTGCTGGGAAAGGAAACGAAACAATAGTGTAGTTGCTTCTACATAGATTCAAGAACCCAAAAAGTATGACTGAACACTTGACTGTTTGGTCTCAGGTAATAATATTAATAAACCAGGTATATCAGAATCTTAGAATGCTAGGCCAGATGGTTAAGTCTTAAGCAGTAAAGCTGCAAAGTAGAAACCTCTTTGATCTGTCACATTACCATAAAGAAAGAGCATTGTGATAATTTGCCTTGTAACAAATTAGGCAAACAATGAGGACTTAACATCAAAGAACATTAAAAGAAGTCATTTGGGAAATTTTTACCTGATTTTCTTTAATCCAGGACAATAATCCTGAAAAACTAAAGCTGGCCCAGTTTCCACCATAGTAATTTCTCCTGCAAATAACAAACAACAGTGAAACTTGATGGACAGATAAAACATAGCTTTTTCAGGTTTAAAGAAAAAACAATCAAGTTTGAGATGTTCAAAAGAATTTCCATGACAGATTTTACAGACACAGAATGTAAAAATTGGTATATTTCACAACTCTAAATGCAAAATATCCATTTTCAATCATTTGTATGCACCTCTGACCAAATAAAGTCCAAAATAAAATTATTTGGAGGGTAAAATTAATAATGCTGAGAAATGCACATGGGATGCTACGAGTAAAAGGAAAATATAGATAATACTGCTTCTTGGCCAAGACTGACTCTACACCTCTAACTCAAACATGCACATCACTATAGACATCTTTTCTTAGTGTGGAGCCAAGCCAACAGGTCTGCCAGTTTCAACGGAGTTCTCAGAAAAGGAGTTCAGGTTTTTTGCATCCATACCACACTCCACAGGTTCAGGTTCTGGCAGGACCTAATGGCTTTGTCACTTGCGCATAGCTATACTGCTTCTGACTGACGCTGATTCAGAAGTTAACATAATTGCACTGCATGCCGCTTCTAAACTCACAGTGCTTCAGGAGGTGGCTAAGCAAAGGAGGGTTAAGTAAACTCAAATTGGGTTCAGACACTAGAAACCACATCTCTCTCATCCGTTACATCAAGTAAAGGAAAGCTCACTCTTATTTATCTACTGCTTACAAAACAGATTATGCTCATTACAGACTGTCAAGATGCTCTGGCAAAATTCTGCATATACTGTAGGTGGAGCCAAAGGAACTGATTTGTACAAAATGATCATACCTCCCTGACTACTTTTCAGTTTATATTTACCACCTTCTTTCTTGAAAAATATTTACTTCTTCTCAATCACAGAAAATTAATAGTTAGCTGTTAATCAAAGAAAGTCTTTGCTCTCCCTTTTTAAATTTTTTCTATCAATATTTCTCTAAACATCAGTTGGATTAATTAGTTTTTGTTATCATGCACACCACATCTAAAACAACTCTGATAGGAAAAATAGAGCAATTACATTTTTCAAAAAATCACTAGTTCTTGCAAAATAAAAAAAAAAGTCATTTCAGGATTTAACTCTGTTTTCTGGCACTGTATGCTGGCACTTCAGAAGAGTGAAAGATACCAAAAATACCCTCTGGAATGGATATCTAATGTTATTGCATACATTAAAAACAAAACCAAAAACAAACCCAAACATTCAGGAAGCAAGATGGGTTTTGTATTTTACAGATAAATGTGAAGACTGCTAAATCAAATGAACTTAAAATCTTATCATAATCTCCTCCACTCTGAAATTGTAGAGATAAGTGTGATAAAAGTGAAAAATTAAATTCAGGTTTGATTCTACTGTTTAAATGGGCTATTTTTGACAAGGCTTATCTGCACTGACAAAGACTTCATTAAGTGTGTCAGCCCCTTTACAGTACCAAAGGGTGATGCTCTATACTATGTTGCTTACTTAGCATATGAAGGCAACAGTGAAGAACATAAATTGGACATCTTTTGCAAAGACAACAAAATCAGCATTCACTGAATAAAGGTGGCTTCAACAACAGAACGTGGTGTTTAAGGCCATGAACTGAGAAGACTGGGCCTATACTTTAAGAGAACGCACATAGTCTACCCTGCAATTGGGTTACTCTGAGCAGAACAGCTCCATCTGCAGATCTGTTACCAACCTGAAACTCCAGTCACCTATAAAAAGGAGCTCACACTTACCTCCTTATGTGAATGACATGGGTGAGGCTTAAAAAGTACTGCTATTTGGTATCATATAAAATACAAAGCAATCAGGATTATATATATTAAATGCCTAATTCTGTCAGATTTCAATCTGTAAAACAGTAACTGATAGCTGCACGCAATGATAACCTCCAGCTTTGTTTTAGCTGTCAATGGTGCAGGTTAATCTCTTGCTTCTTCTTAAGATTCCACTGGATAAAAAGTTCAATATCCATATATTATTTGCCACTTCTGGGATTTCCAAAAAACACAGCCATGAAGATTTATTTTTAAAGGGAATCTGCTGCTTTAGTTGCAAGTTTACTTGAATATGGAATACAATCTGGCTGTCAGAGCAAGCAAGGCCATTGATCACAGAAATCGCAGAGAACACCTGCCTAAAATTAGGACTGGGTTTCTTGAATCTATACCAATATAAATTCATGCATATTTAGAGTATTTAAAATTAAAACTTTCAGTATGAGATATTAAAACATTATTTTCACATAAAGTTACAAAAGCTTATTTGTGAGCTGTCAGACATCTTTGATGTAAACATTCCTCTGTTCATCAGGTGGATTTTCCTTTGAAATTGCTTTTCTTTTTAACCACCGTTGATGTGAATCAATCTTTTCAACAAAGCATTCTATAATGCTGTTCTGAAGCTCAATCAGTTTTGAGAAGACTGTATGGCCTTTCTCAAATGGAAAATGAATCGCAGCTGTCCTTCCTTTCCTCTGGCATCTGAGCACCTTTCCCAAGTTATGTTATACCACCACAAACATTAATCTTCTCTTGAAGCATCAACTTCCCGTTTTTTTTCCCCTGGAATTTTAATTAGTTTACCCTGCATTACATGATGAATCAGGATTGCTTAATTTTTTCATCTGAAAACACTACAGAAAGAAGGTAGACCAGACATGATTACTGATATAATGAGCAAAGTTTTCAGTGAAAATCTTGAAGAGGAATTCTGAAAAGAGCTGACTAATGGTTTTACAATTAGGAGTCCTTTGTAACCAAATATTTTTGTTATAACTGCCCTGAAGATGAACCGAGGAATTCTTTAAAGTACTGGTCAAGATCAAAGCCTAATTAAAGCTAAAATAATGTCCCAAAATCTCAAGGACTAAGGTCCTCTCTTCTCTTGCTATATTAGCAAACTACAAAGATGGATATTCTCTCCCTTTTCTAGGGTTATAATTCAATTATCCTCTAAGTAAGAACATGAAACGTTTTGAAGGTGTAACAGCAGAGTTAAAAATTAACTGTTCTACCAAGTTAGAGCACAGATGTTTTCTTTTTCTACCATACATTTTTTCCCAGCTGATATTTGCTCAAAACTTCTCCTGTATTACCTGGATTTTCATATGAATTAAAATACTGCTGCTTTTAGTTCACATTTATCAAATCTCAAATCTGTAGTTCAGTACTAACGGCAGAACTGCTGAAGCCATTTTTGCAAAGTTTTGGAAATGTAGCTCAAGCATAGTTTTACCTCTGCAAAAAGCTTAATTCTCTTTTCTCCTGCATTAGTTCGTGATTTTTCTCTCAGTTACTAACACCATTTTTTTTCTTCAAATACTTTGAAAGCAAATCCCAGTCCAGAACACTGAAATTGCAGATTGTTTCCAACTAATTAACATTCTTGGAACCTGAACCAAGGGAATATCTAACATGTCCTTTTGAAGACTGCAATTTGAGAAACTGAACACTTTTAAAAGCACAAGATATGCAAATCAAACATAAGTAAGAACAGAAAAAATATTTCATGGGCTATGCCTGGTAAGATGACTGCCCTTCTCAATTCCAGGTTGTAACAGCCATGGTGTAACACTCAAAGCTGGTGATGTCCAGAAAAAAGCTGCTGATGCCTCACGATTGCTCCCAAGAGCTGCCTGTACGTGTGTCTCCTGCATTTGATCTTTCAGAAAGAAGCCTCCAACCATCAGAGTAGCTGTCTTTTGCAAAGGAAGTAACTGCCACATCAATTTTAAGGATCTGAACACAAAACGACTTATGTTTCAAAGCCATAAAGTTTCATGTGCTACCTATTAAGTACACAGTCAGATGTATTAAAAATTCCCATTCTGGCACAGTAATCATGTTTTGGAGCATGAAAAGTGGACTAAGCTTCCTTGCCTTCCAAGAAAAAGGGTTTAACACAAACAGCTCTTGAGATCCTTCAGCTCAATAAAAGAGTGACGGTGGCAGTCACTTGTACTACGTTACATTATATCCTGGGATATGAACATGAGCAAAGGTCATCATCATGGACCCGCTGAGACCATGTTTCACTCTCTAATACCTTTGCTATGAGTTCATATCCTAAAACAAAATAAAAATAAAACCAACTTTTGAAAAAGATAGCAGAATTAAGAATTTTTGCCTAGGTTTCCTTATGGATCAGTAAATAACTCCTATTTTTCTTGCAAGAAATTGGCCTGCTTTGAGAAGCAGCCTCTTCCCTCTCTGGTTGCTGTACTTACACAGCTACCTCACTTCACAGAAGTTAAAGATCAAAAAGAAGGCTATACGAAGACACGGATTGTATTACATTATATATTTTACAAGTTCTGAAAAAACTGAGACAGATTGTCTAGCAAGAAGTGGAACAAACTACAAAAGCAGGTATGTTGGGGGTGGGTACAGGGAGGGTGCCCAGCATGCTTTTGGATGCTCAGATAAAACAGAATTTTGGACACAAGGAACACTTAAGCACTCTACAGGCAAAGTAAGGTCAAAAAAATAAGAAAGATAAGAGGTGTCAAGAAGCAAGACATAACAAGTAGACAGAGCAAACTGGGCACAAAACAGGAGTTAGAATCCTGCATCTTGACACTCCTTTGCCTTTGGATTAAACTCTACGTGGAAAGATAATAAGTCAATGAGGAAGGACGTAAACAATAAAACTGTAGTCTACAAATGCTATATTCTAGATGCTGAAAATCAAATACAGAACGTAGCTAAACATACGTCACCTCCAATTGCCCCATCCTCAGTAACCAAACTACTACATAACTATATAGATATATAATTATAAGAAGCAAATAAGCAAAGGACCAAAAGTAGAAAACATAGCAAGCAATCAGGAGAAAGTCCTATGTGTGTGAACAATTAACATGGGAACTATATTCACTTCAAGTAATCAACTTTTCGTCTTGATCTACCTTTCTTCAGCAACTTCAAGTTTAAACTAAGTGCCATTCTCCACATTTTAAATTGCAAATTACTTTTCTAAATCACTTAACAAATATCCTTGAAATTTCACATGTCAACAGCTCATTAATATCTACAGTAAAAGTAGCTCTCTCAAAAGAACCACAGATTTTACGTTTATTGAGACAGATAGCTGGCACAGAGAAATAGAGCTCCTTCAATTACTATTTGGCAGAAGCTAACTTTAGTTTAAAATCCATCTACAGGAATTTATGGCAACACTGCAGTGAAGTGACTATTTTGAATAAGATTAGCTACAGTTGATGGCAATGCTTGGACAGTGTTTATAAATCAAACTTAGAACTTAGTATTTTATAATAGGCCACTTCAAAACTATCTTCCATAATCACCTGCATAGTATATTATGATAAATGCAAACATGGCTGGAGATTAGAAGTAATAAAACGATGTACACAAGGTAATGAGTCCAAGCAAACTATAAACAAAGACTTTATCCATAGACATTTTCTGTACCTTGTGCCTAACTTAACTCAGACCTTTGTAGAGAACAAAAGATTAATCAGTCGCACACCTAACACAAACAAGTATTTCAGCAACCCCAAATCTTATTGTCTTATACTCTGAAAAAAATTTAAACTCATGATCCTTCAAGAAGGTAACAACATATATTGTTAAAAAGTGATACTCAGACTATTAACAGATTTTTTGTTGATGAATTTTCAATTATACCGTTACCTCAGTAAATTGAAATTTGAAAATTCAGCTAGAAATAAGTATATTAAACTAGACATATAGTAGATAAAATGAAAATGTTTTAATTCAGGTGAATCTCTGGCAAGCTTTCTAAGACTTAACTTTACACTTAAAATTCAAAAGGCATCAGGGTGGGGGTTTTCTGTTAGTTTTGGTAGGCTTTTTTTTTTTTTTTTTGCAAGAGTACTGACTTAAACATGAAAAGCAGATGGCTTGAAACGCTTCCCTATTTATGGGGAAGGGGTTGTACAGTATAAACATTTATTTTTTTTTCCAAGATATGGATTCTAGACTGTGATTCAGTGAGCACATATACCCATTAAAATGGGAACTATTAATATGAGTGTTGAACACCTTAGTTAGGAACACCTTCCCCTGACCTTAGCCTGTGCTAAAGCTGGAAAATAACTCCACAGGAGAACAGAATCAAATGTGGAAGCCTTCATTTTCATCATAAAAACAAAAGCATATGTGAATGTAAATGAGCATATTTAAGTGAAAACAGTAATAAACAAAATCTGTATTCCACAGTGCTAATTGCCTGCTTCTGTGAGCTTTCTGAAAGGCTCTTCATCATAGCTAAAAATAGGCATGGATAAAAGAAATCTAAGTTCCAGCGGCTAACTATTATTACAGACTTTGATAGCCAATGAATATGAAAAACTGAAATAACAGAAGTGGTTCATTTAACAAAATCTAAGTAGTCTACCGGTAATATATGCATTAAGCTTAAAATCCAAACATAACTATTTTATTCATTCTATATCTGCTTACTCTAAAATAAGGGGTTTAATATTTTGGTTAGCAATCTAACAGCCAATTTAAGAATTACTGTACCAAAATGTTTGAAATTAACATACCCTTATATTACGCATCACGTCTTTATAGTAACTTCAACAAGATCTGCTTGACCCGCATCTAAGCATTCTTTTTGCCAGTATGGCAGAACACCTAATGCATCTTCCAGTATTTCACTACTACTTAGTTGCATATTTCTTTAAACTTATTACAATCTTAAGAGCTGTCTTTGTTTCAACTGAATCATTAGTTACATTAAATATGGAGCATCAAGTACTGCCTTGCTGTGTACAATCCTATTGTGATGTAAAATACTAGAATATTAGCCCATTTAAGGACTTTTTTCCTTACAGTTTTGGGGAGTTTTCCATAGCTTCTGAGAGTAGTCCACTATAGATTCATTAAGATGAATTCTTCATCCAAACACCCTCCTCTTGATAAAAACTACTGACTCTGAAGTGCATCACCTGTCCTCACTCCACTCCAATACAGGAAGCCAGAGACTTTGTGGGCAGTATAACAGCAAACTGAGCCATTACACATCGTATTTCATGCAATCAAGTTAGTGAGCCAGTCTTGCAAATTTTGAAACTGTGTATGATTTCAAATTAGAAATAAATGTATGAAAAATGAATAGGTCCTTTGAAGGGCCATAGGCAAAAGAGATTACAGAAGTTTAATCTTGAATTGATGATGTTCAGAGGAAATGAACAGCAGAAAGCATATCCTTTTTAAGCTCTGGGTACAAGACAAAAGAAAAATGGAACACATGTATACTGTCTCTGGGAAAAGCCTCTAAATCTAGGTCCTGGACACACAGGTGCATATCACAAGAATTTTCATAGAAAGGCAAGAGCTCAAAAAAATGGTGTAAAAATAAAACCCTATGCCAACCTTGTAATTTTTGGTGAACAAGTACTAACAATCCGAGCACCTAAGCTCACAGCACTCTTGCTGCTACCATCACTTCAAAACCACCTGTCACGCTTCTCTGCTGAAATTCAGCAGGTATCAGCTAGAAAAGAGATAACAGGTTGCCCGAAACTAGTCTTCACATAGACTTTTACTGGTTATTAACAGAGTTATGATTTCACAGTTAAACAAGTAAGCTATTTCTCCACACACACACTTCAGGTCGAATTTTACCAAACTATCCACTTAGGCTGCATGCACAACTATTTACCACAGCTGAACTGCAGAATTTTGTTTAACCTTATAAAATTATTATGCATTTTAGGCTACGACAACATTTAGCAGCAGCAGCGCTGCTTAAGTAGTCCTTGCTTCCTGCTTAAGACCCTCTCCCAAAACTGTATTAGCCCAAGAAATTGCATAACTGCACTAACAATGGGACTGAAAAAGTAGCAAGGGGACAGGAGCCAGCTACAATCAGTATCAGTGGCAGTGCTGCCAAAAAAACCACCAAACAAACAAACAAAAAAAAAAACCAAACCAAGAAACAACCAAAAAACCCACATGTAAAAACCCAAAAAATCTGTATGATCATACCTTGATCTCATATACTGAACTACAGCAGACACAGTGCAGATGCCTAGCACAGAAATCTCACGAAATACACTCCATTTGTTATCTTCCAGAAAAACACACACAGTAAAGCAGCCTCAAAAGCTGCTTAGTAATGATCGATCATCTCAAAAGAGTTGATAAAATCAAAGTTTTGAAGTGGTAGATGGGAGAAAGGGGTATTTTAAAGGTTGGTCTTGGTCAGCTGAGGCTCCAGCATTTGATCTCAAGCTTGCCTCAGAAACCAGAGCTCAAGGCTTGAGTCGTGCTACTAAATTTTGCTGAACAGGTGTACAAATAAGCCAAGGTTCAAAGATCGTAATTTTTTCTAAAAGCAGCATGCATCATAGTGTATAGTTACACAGTTTATAAAAAAAATTAACTTTGGCTAATTGGTAAAGAGAAGTAAAATGAAACGTTAATCTCTTAAAAGGATGCAATGAAATATGCTACTCCAAGTGCTTCAGCAAATCCTTCTATTTCAAAGTGCAACACAAGTACTTTTGGAATCAACTGACTTCAGTGGTATTCTGTACTCTTCTTACAAACTGATTTCGCATGGGATAGAGAGAAGACAGCAAACAGAGTGCTGTGTTCATCTCCTGCCTTATCAGCCAGATTTCACTAGTCTTCATTCTGATAATTAAAATGCAAAAATACTTCTATTAACTTCTCTGGGCATGGAGAATGGATACAAATGAGACACCAGTAAGACGTTTTGTCATTAAATGATAATGGCTCAAGTAAAAATTCTCACAAAACCAGAATGGGATAATTACTGCCAGGAATGATAATTAAGGGCACTAAACCTGTAACCATTCCTGTCTGTACGAAAGAAGGAGCCATCAACAGCATCCTTGACCACATCCCTTATGTTCCAAATTACGGAGCTAGCACACAAAAATTGCCTGTTCTATTGGTGGAAATAGCACCCCAAAAATAAGATTGAGACAGAAGCACAAGATTACTTGATGGCAGATGAACAAAAAACACAAGTCCGGAAGGGCACACTGACACAGACATAGATATACTTCTAGCCAGTTTAGCTCTTAAAAAGGAAAATTATTGGCGTAACTTACGCATCAACATGAAGAACGCTCTGGCCACTTCTGGCACATGCTGCTGCAATAATAGATTCAGGCAAACCTGAAAGGACACATGCAATTTTTAGAACTTAGTATACTAAGATATATTAAAAAATGAAATAAAGTTAGAACTTGGGCAGAAACAGGCAATTCAAACTAAAGGAAGTTTAAAATGTGAGTCACTGAAATTTTTAATACTCTCATGCTACTAAAACAATGAACCCTTTTGTGTTTATTAGCATTTTCCTATGACCCTCTTCAATGTAACACTTTTTTTTTTAATAGTTGCACGGCACATGTCACTTGCAAACAGTACCACCTCTGAGTTAAAGCTTGTCACCAGTGTCTTCTCTAGACATCTTTTTATCATAAACAGATTGAGCATTTGCCAGCACAATGATACCCAAATTTTAATGGGATGCTCTGTAACTATATCCCTCCCAATACAGACAGGTATTATCTGAGGGCATTTTTATTACCTCAAAATGTCTGACATAACATGAAGACTGTGTAATAACCCATTAAAATGGTATTTTAAAATTAAGAAATTTATGGTAAATGCTGGTATATTGTCCAAGGATGCATCGGAAAGTGTGAGGGTATAAACCTGTTGGGACAGCATTAACAACTGTGTACGAGAGTCCTGCACGGTGCTGTCTCCTCCATATCATCTGTTGGCAAACATCTCTAGTGTCAACAGGTCTCAGAACTGTATTTGGACTTTGTTTCCGATTGAACTAATTGGTTTTCTCCAAAAGAGTGCCCAGGAGCACGCTCAATATTCTGCATGCAGACTGAGACCTGAGTGTAAACAGAAAAGCTAAACTGGCAGTGCAGGTGCACTTTCACTTCACATTTAAGAGCAGTGTTAGGGACAGAATGCATCTGTCATGGTTGTCCCTAAAGCGGTATCCCTATCAAAAGTTTCCATGTCGTGCAATTACGCTCTGCCAAATCAGTATCTTCTCTTTATATTCAGAAAAGATATGTAGTTAAAAAAAAAAAAGGCTAGTGATATTTCTCTACCAGCAATACCTGCTTGCAATGGCACACCATACCAATTGGAGGCTTAATAAACAAACTAGGCTGTTCTCCAACTTCTACTCCCACTCACCAGATTTTTACATGCACAGTTAGATGACTTGGATTTCTGACTCAGAAAAGAAGGCTTTCTCCTGACAGGAAGCTACCTAAAAGGCTCTATGACACTAGCTGTGCTGAGATCTCTTTTTAAATGATCTATTGGTTGTTTAAGCAGGTAATTCAGTAAAAACGATTAAAATTCTAAGGGACTGGTATTAGGAGACACTTAAGCTACGTATTCAATTAAGGGATGAGATTAAACAAAGTGAAACGAGTGTTTCACTGATCTGATTTATAGAGCAGCACCAGAAGCAACTGTACTAGTAGAACTGAAGAGAAACAGAACAGAAAGTGGAAAAAGCAGGTGTGGTAGAGCACAAACTTCTTTGGCTAGCTTCTCGCCAAACATCATCTTCATGAGAATTTCAGGCCTGCAGTTGGCTATTTCTTCAGAGAGAATACTGCCTTCACAACCGAATAAAAGGTCAGCATGTTGCCACTCTGATGATTCATTTAAAACATATAACATAGTATGTTAAAAGTTACTGGACAACTATTTACTACTTGTAAGGTATCAGTCTTCACTTACCTAGAGTAAGAAGCTATTGGACTTTAACGGGATATTAAGTACAATTTAGCACTCACAGAGACAGGAACAAGTAATTTTAAATGGTTGAGCTAGTCTTTATTAAATCTTGACCCCAAAATGTAGTCTAGTCTAGAAAACACCTAGCAGGACTTCGATACACGAGACCATAGTTTTCATGAACTCTTTAAGCCAGTAAAGGCAAACACAACCATCAAAATAAAGAGGTCCAACCTCTTTACCCTTGTCTTCAGCCATTCCTGACTTCCATCCACATGAAGTAGATGGTCATTTTTTGGCAGAGCAGTTCCATGGTAGAGCTGATGGTCCAAAAGTACAGATGTTTGTATCAATACAAGGAAGGAGGTTTAAGACAGGCATGACAAATGTTTCAGGAAAATAGCTACAACTTCCCTGCAAATTTTCGATTTAACACTTACTATTTTAATGGAATAAAAAAAGTAAATCCCTTTCTGAATTGATAAAACAGAAAAAAATTACAATAGTTTTGCAGTGCTGACCTTCCCCAGCAAGTGAAGACTTATCGTGGAATTAATCTCTGGGGGTAGAAAGAGGAACGAACAATTGCATCAGTTCCTGGGACATTTGTTTCACAGCCTAAAAAGGCCGATAGAGTTGAATTTTTTGAAGTACGAACTCAAAACACAGACCATTCTGAACAAAGAGACAAGGAGAAAATATGTAACGGCAGCACACGCTTCAGGACTGTCAAGAGATCCTGCACGCACACAGCCTTATTATGTAAAAGCAACACCACATTGAGCTGTCCTCTGAAAGTTTTTATATATGTTTCATTTCTCTCTCTCTAAACTATCTGGAATAGAATCTACAACTACTGTTTTGTCTGTAGTTCCTGAAAAGGTTTTCTTTCCCTCATTTGGGTACAGAGAATATTACTCTGGAAACAGAATTGAGAAAATTGTTTCTCCTTCCTTATTGATAAAAGCCACTGAGAAAGTGGTGTAAAACATCACCGGTGCTGCCTGGCTGACCGGGACTGGAGTTATAGCTACTAGGGCATAACTGATTGCTTTAAGCTTGATCCAATTGATACTGTGTTGGAGGTCTCTTCTTCCATTAACCTTGGATGAAATTGTTCCCTGAATTAGCTTCCTCGCTCTTGAAAGCTGGCATCAATTTTCTTCACCAACCCTTTGCTTCCAAGATACTGTGGCCCCCCAAGTACCCAATGGCAACAGAATGAGAAAGTTTAAGAAAGGCAAGGCCTGTGCTTTTTAGCTTTTGGAGAGGCTCTCCGAACAACTTGATGGAGCAAGACACCACTTATTCTTATGTGACAAAGCCTCGGTAAACCAAAGAAGTAAGACTGCCTTGGCAACAGTTTCTGAATTCGCTTCTCCAATAGGAATAAAACCACACAGAAAATAGGTAGCTTTGTCAAATGCAAGTTACTCCTACATGTGATCTGGACTGCATGATGGTTACTTTACAAAAGCCTTTTCCAAGAAAGAAGGTTTTGGTAAACAGGCCATTATAATACAGTTAGAGATAGTTATTTTTTTCTTAGGTAGAGAGGGACTAACTTGGAAAAGCCTCCTTAGAGAAATGGTAGAGATTTATTCAACAACAGCATGTCAAGCTGAACTATTTCCTACAGGATGCTGACATAGTTGTGCAAAATAGGTCCCCTCCAGATGATTTAATAACAATTTTAAAAAGAATATATTTCTCTGTTCCTATTTGGAAATATTTCCTATTCTGAACTTTGATTTGTCAAAAACCCTAAGCTAAGTAATATTCAAATTTTGAAAGGCATCCAGACACTAGCTACAGGGCAGGGCAGACTCCAAAACTTCTCACTCACAGTTTGGTTTGAAGATGATTTATTACAGAATTCAAGTGATTGCAGCAGAAAGGCTATATGCCTAATATTGACTGTTAAGTTTCACTTATGCCTAATGAGTAAATAAAGCTGGGTATCTCACAATAAGCTGTTTTTCTCATGAAGGATTATTCTAACACTTTTTGCCACTCATCCCTCTTGGGGAACAGTCAGCTTCTGTTTTGCCAGCTTAAGGGATGAAGGACTTAGCACTATAACCTGTGTTACTCATGACATTTAATGTTTTTGAACAGGCAGCTGAGTAATGCTTTGGATCCAATAACTTGGATCAAAGAACAGCAAGACCTAAATGAGACTCTACCTTTCCTTTTAAATTATTAAAAAAAAATTCTACGATAGTACTGCTAGCGAAATCAGTAATCAAATTACTGAATCAAGAGATCTGCCCTCTGGTATAATTAATAGTAACCAATATTTTCCTAGTAAGTTGTTATGCATATTAGTTACTGTGAAACACAGCACAGATCTCATTTTATTGTATCTGAAATTAAAAGGGCTACTGCAAAAGAACATTTGTCTCAAATAAGGTTCCAAATCCTGACATTTTTTTAGACTTCCAATGGTATTAGCAGGAAATAAAAAGTCTGAATAGGAATTGCATGATCCAACCACAAGAAAGCAGCAACAGATCCAGACTTCAGTATGTTATACACAAACATCTGGCAGCATAAAAAGGATTTATGTAGAGGAATAAGGAGTCCATACAATTCTTGTATCAATTTAATATGCTGACTCAGTTGTTCTTCGTATTTGAGGCAGAATGAATTCAGAAATAGCAGTGCTTGTTATCAAGAAGTATAAACACTTTCTGTGCTTCCTGGCCCTTTCATATCCCCCTTTAGAATGCTTACACATGAAATATTTGCATTTTGTTAAATTGTCTTGCACCTCATTTCTCTCACCAGGAAAAACAAAGATAAAGAGTTTTCCTTCATGAAGGAGGACTGATTAATACCAGTTGAATCTCTATTATCATTCCTTAGAGCCACTGCCTTCTTTCTCCACTTACTAACCTCCATTTACCAGATGCAGTATTAGGTAAATTAGCTTCTCTGGCCTTCTCAAGGAAACATTGATTTAAAATTTCAAGGAAGTAGGACATTACATCTGCAGACAGATATAAGTATAAAATCAGGGATTTTACTCATTGGTGATCTCTGGGTCACTAACATGTTCTGACAGGTAGAATTTCGTAGGTACTTCTTGACACCTATCTAGAAAGCGATGCATTCACATGAATCCATGAGACTGCCTCATTGAAATACAAGCGCTAAGTCAAAGTGAATCAACTTCTAAGACTTTCTAGTACTGGTCCAGGAAGAGTGCTGACTAGATACCTGCCCTTCCATGTTTGGAAGGCTTGCACCCTGTTGGAAGGACACTAGGAAAAAAAAATGGCAAGCAGATTAAATTGTAACAAGCTTTCTCTAATTACACTAACAAGCATGGTGGCATGGCTCACTTCAGCGTGTAGAAACTGAAGTTAGTCCTACAAACTTATGTGTTTCTCCTGCTACCTGCATAATACATTGGAAACTGCTGCAAGAGATTCCAGGACTGCATCAGAACAGTTGCAGCACCAGAACGAAGCACCCCAGCAAGCAAACAGTATAAACACTAGGTTCACAACAACCTTATGATGAAGAATACAGTCCACTTTTGATAGCACTAGTTTTCACTGTCAGCTGTCTAAGCATTATCTCTATTATAGCCTTCTTGGATACGTCAGAGGCAGACTACTCTCAATAAATTTTACAGATGTGGCTGCTGCAAGCTGACCTTGAAGTCTACATCTGGTTGCTTCCAGCAACCTCTGACCAAGATAATGCCCATTACATGAATTTTTATTTTTGGACCTTCTGTATGAAGCAAAATCAGCCATACTTTCATTTTCATTAATAACGAGTTTCACAAGTAAATTAGCAAGAATTAGAGGAATTAGCTACATGTTATATACAGTTACCAAGATTCTACTTTTAGTTTCAACACAGCAAAATCAAAATTAGAGATAACTGCTAAGCTAGAAAACTCTTTTCTTCAGCTTTAAAAGCCAACTGATTTTAAAATCTTTACAAAATAATGAAAAGTTATAATTCACCTGTGTAATCACAAATTAATTTCAGGCTTACACGTCGTGTCTCCTGATTAGCAGCTATACATAATGCTATAGTGTTGCACTGCCTCTTCAAGAGGCTTTAAATGGATACATTCACTGCCCTGAGCAATTTATAGGCTAAACAGCTTCGTATGTGTGGAAGCATTTTGGTTCCTGAGTGGGTCACTGTAAACTATTTCCCAGTCATCCGGCTGATAAGCTTTTACGGAATTACACAAGCTTCATCTTGAAAAGGTTTAAATGTTTAATTTGCTTCACTCTATCTACTAAATAAATCACAAGTGGCTTTTTCATAATATAAAATGTTGAAGGGAAATATATTAAAAATGCTGGAACATAGACAATTTCAAAACAATCTTCTGGAGTCAGACAGTTGACCAACTGCAATAAATTTTGTTTGTATTCGAATTTCTAAGACAAGAAGAGCAGCTGACTATGGTGAAGCTCACTACAGAATCTTCATGGTATGTTACTGGTGGGTGTAGATCTTAAAAGGCATTTTATAATTTAATGGCAAACAAATTGTATACAATAAATATTTCAGCTATCTTAAGTTAAAGCTAGCTAATTAAAATTGATAATAGGTTTGACTCATTTTATTATATGCTCGTATTGCAGAATAATATCAGAAAATAATTCTGCATTACAGAATATGGTAGTGGCATATAAACAACAACCCACTAAGACAAGTAAGAAGTCATAATTGGTCGAGGAATGAGCCACAAATAAAAAATTTCTTCTCCTACATCAGCAATTCCATATAGTTACCTGTGTACCATCAGAGGAACATGGCAAAGAAAAAGACAGATTCTCACAGTTGGTACAAATAAACGTTATTTAGAAAGGAACACAAGCAGACACTTATGCTCCAAATAAAAATTTGATTCGTTACTAAAAATCATGCTCAATCCAAGCAGTGTTCTCTGAAGAGGGAGCGGGGGGGGGACATCAGTAAGAGAATGCACTTTCTGAATTTGGCTCCAAGTCATAACAGCCCAGGAAAATGAACATATGTGAGATCTAGACAACAGCATGAATATAACACAATTTTAGCCTATTAAACATTTATATAAAAACTGTATCACTGGATGAGTCACATTGTGTGGCATAGTTCTACTGTACCTAAACATTTCGCTCATGGAATGTCTAAGACACTGAATCAAGGTAATAGATTAAAAAACTAGTACCCAATTTGGCAGACCACATTTTGAACTACAGGTGAAAGCAGATTACTTCTGCAAGGGATGTGAGGAATTCTGTTAACTGGAAAGGAACAGCAGCTTTACTTTTCACTATTAGAGGGCTACCTTCCAGCAGAACGGTAATTTTCAAAGAAATACCGAATTTGTGCACTTCATATAAACAAATATTATCTATATAAGTACATCCCCTTAAATCATATCTATTAAGGAAGATGACAGGTAAAATCCAGAAGATTCTTTATGTCTTAAAGAAAAAGAAAAATTTTATTGAATAAAGAGGGTTTGTAAGTAGATTTCTCTAGCGAATACTACAGCTGTGAGTCTAATCTTTGCTTTACAACCAATAGCAGCAAATAAAGAAAAAGCAAAGCACATTTATTAAAAGATCTGTATAGTAAGACACGCATTAAGTTTTATTTTTACTCAGGTCTCCTAATACTTTCTTTTTCTGCCTCCCTACAGGAAGATAGCTTGCTCTCCTTGCTCCTTATACATTTTTAAACATTCCATAAAAGGAGATTCAAAAAGTAAAACGTTTGTTCTCCTACATTAGTAATTCCACATAGTTATCTGTGTACCAACAGAGGCTCTTACAAAATGCTTTGGACGGCTGCAGAGCAACCTCAGTGCACCAGTGATGTACAAAGAGATGAGTTCTTGCAGAAGGATTGAATTACCAACTTTACAACCAAACAGTGGAATGACATTTTCTACTGGAGATAGACAAACATGTCTTTTAGATTACTGCTGATTCAGACTAGAACCTCAAAGTACCTTGCTAAGACTTTTTCTAAAGGAGTTTTTCTCCTTGATATGCAGATCACCTACTCCATATTTTTCACAGTAGGATCACAGGATCTTATTTTGTAAGATCAGCAACATAATCTGGACAACCTAAAGAACACTAACAAGCTGAGAAGGGCAACAAAATATTCACAAAATGATGAGTTTTCTTACTGTGAAACGTCCCTAGCTGCTCTTGTAACTGGGAAAGAATCCTGTCTGAGATATCAGTGGGAGTCCAAGCCTCCAAGAAGGCTGTCAGAGCACCTGTGCTACACAAAAAAACTCAGACTAAAAGGCATGCCAGAAAACAACCCCGCAATTTTAGTCAGGTTAAAAAAAAGCCAGTAAGATAAAGGTGTGTTTACACTTGGAGAATACTAAAAAAAAATAAAACAAAAGCGGGGTTGAGGAGAAAACTGTTGAGTCAGTGTTCATTTTCTTTGACGTTTACATGGACAGGTAATGACTTACAAATGATAATAATAATATGGGTCTATTTCCTCTTTCCAGACACCAACACTACAAGCCAGCGCCAGTGTATTAGTCCACAATGACCACTGACATAAATAAATATCCATCTTCAGATGGTTTTCATCTAGCTTTTGTTGTAATAGCTGCTGATGCAAACTGAAGACTGTGTACTTATGTAAGATAACGTAACCAAACTATCAGCCCAGAAGATGCATTAGGAAACATTTTAGGCACATCCTAAAAATATCCTGCAACAATAAAAACATTAGGAATTATTCATTTTTCAATTTTTCTTTTTAAATCCCTCTTCAGTGTTAACTTCATAATTCACATCTATAATATTCAGGTTAGATTTTCATGGTATATTTAAAATATTTTATTAGTATCTGGAAGTGATTTTTCCTAACACTATACTTACATAAGATAAACATAAAGTACTTACACCACTCCCAGGATATCGAACAATAAATAATAGATTCTCCTGACAGGACTTTGATGACCTGGCAAAGCCCGAGTGCTTTCAGCCAAAATCATATGAAACTATAAATCACTCTTTATTTTATAGAATATTTCAAAATGGATTCCTGCTTTCTACCTTGAAAGTCATTTCATGTGTTATTTATAACCACTGAAAACCAGAATGGAAAGAAAATTGCATAGAACTAGAAAATTTACTGTGACTGCTTTTATAAAGAATAACTCCTTTCTAGAAAAAAATTAGAATTACTGGCAGACAAACTTTTGAATACAACCACCTTTTAAAGAGCCATATCCTTTATTTTACAACTTCACCAGCAGTTAATACAGGCCTTCTGGAGTATCAGAAACAAGTTTAAAAAGTTAAGACTGAAAATAATCCAATCAACTGAAGAAATTCAAAGGTAAGGATGACCCTGAATCCTTATGCACACCACTTACATAAATATGCACAGCCATGTTGCAAATCTTTGCACTCACTGTGGTTTCTGCCATAAATTCAACATTGCTGAAAGTTTTGCCCCTGAATTTTCCTATTTGACAGCTGCCTAAAGACAAAAGCTCTGCCATCGACTCCTAGCTCTGAGTGTCACTCTCAAATAGATGCCTGTTTTTTGAGATAAATATTTAGCAAAGAAGTCATAACGTTCCCTGTTGTAACAAATGTACTACCATTTCAATGCCTGCACTAATTTAAAAGTTGACCCCACAAAAGCTGATCAATAATGAACTAATTTACCTGAACATGACCAAGGCCCACCTTGAATTCCTCAAGCAAGCACTTAAATCAGCCCTCCAAACCTGGATCCTACAGGCTTTTAGACAAATAAAAATCACTGAATATCACTTTCCAAAGAACAGACCTTCCAAAATACCAGAACTGCTTTGAGGATCGATGATATTGCATAATATCTGCTTTGGCAGAGAATCACCCAATAAATCCATTCCTCTTTGGTTAGTGGGTAACTTAACTACAGTACTATACTCAAAAAGCAGGAAAGTAGGGATATGAAAAGCCTGAGGAGAGGGGGAAGGAAAGAGTGACTTCAATGCTGTGACAAAAAAGGGGGTAGAACAAAGAACAATATCGTTACAGCTTTAATTCTCATACTGTGTTGTCATAGAAAACCTCAAGATACACCCACCAATTTTATGTCATATGATAATCTAGTTTTCCTTTAGAACTATGGATATAAATTCCATGATAGTAGTGAAACTTTTGCTGCTGAATCCACCAGGACTAGTATTTTTGTACTATGCATCCATCTTGCTCTAAACTTGCCTGTGCAAGAAAATGTTTAACCTGGGTTAAGGAAAAGCAGTTTCTTCAATAAGCCAATTTACTTTTGTGTGAGGTTCCATTTTCATTAAGCTTACTACAGGGAAACAGTTAAATGAGCCTGAAATAAAAACAAATTCAAATTTAATGTTACCACTCAATCTAATTACTAAAATTAAGAGATGCACAAATTATAAAATGAGAAAAAGGCCACACATGCAGAAAAGAATGCAATTACTACTATGCAGTTAAAAAGATCATTAACACAAGCATTCTAGTTATTACAATATGACAATTAAATATCCATAGGTACGTTCAGCACTGATTACAACATCAGAAAACAGAGAGTTAAAGACAAGGCTAAGATATTCCCTCAGGAGTAATTTCCCAGAAGAGAATACAGATGAAAGTTTTACTTTGAATATCCCCCATATGGAGTAATTTAATACAGATTAAAAAAAGTCAGTCAACAGTGTTAGTCACCATTTACGTATGTTCTTAGTAAAAAGGAATGCAAAGAAAAGACAAAATAATTCCTAACATGCAGAATTCTGAAAATCTTGACATTAGTTACAGCAGTACTCTCTACAGGTGGGCAAAACCGCATCCTTTAATACACATCCACACCACTACCACCAAATATAGCAATATTTCAGAGGAATAATGTAGCTCACAGTGTTTCCTTCCCCCAAGATCAAAGCCCTAATAATATAAGATCATTCCAAAGTAGGGAAGACCGTATTCCGTGGGTGTCGCATGACCAGCTCTCACTGGCACAGACAGTTCAGCCAAAAGTGCATTCGCTGGTGAAATGCCAGTTTAAGGTGAACTCTTCTAATAGCACGCCTAGGCATGCACAATCTCTTCTGTCTATGACATGCTACCACCAACCACCACTCCTCCGCAGTGAGCAGCCCGATATTATTTAACACACGTATCCAGCAAGCACAATATATCGTGGGCCACGAAAGACAGTGCACACAAGAGTAGGCTGCCACTGCCAGAGCAATTCCCTTGGCCCGTGCTCTGTGCCTCTGAGACCCTCAGCACAAGGGTTGCCAGAGCAAGCTGGATTACATTCTACCTTCATCAAAAATTGCAAATTTTCCAGAAGAGAAATTTTGGCAGGATTAGAATCATGAAAAGATGAAGTCTTACTTATGTAAGTTTTAGTTATCACTTTTAAAGAGGTAACACCTTCAGTAGCTACTTAGTAGCTTAAATAGCTGCTCCTACTATCACTAATTTCACCTTCTAGTTTCCTTGGTAGCTCAAATAGCGTCATAGCCTAACATTAATTTTATAAACCTCTGAGTTGCCTTTAATTTTCTACATCACTGCATCATCTACACAGATACCATTTTTCCCAGGGCAGTAAAGAATGAATTATCCTCAAAAGTCACAGAAGTTATGCACTTTTCAATATTTCACTGGTTTAGTTTGGTACTTTAGCCTTTCATTGTTTACCATTCTTCTCATACACTCAAAATATTCACAAATCTGAATGCATATGGAAAATGTCAGATTCATTACTAGGCCTTCCATGCCATACAACTGGGTTAAGAACACAAAAGGGATCTCTTAATTTGCTCAAGAACCTTAATTTTGCATTTTTAGTAGAGTTACGATCAACAAGGGGAACTATATGATTTTACAATCTCTCACAAACTCCAGAACTAAATCAGAAATCCTTTGAGCAGCTATACGTACACTGTAAGGGGATTACTTTTCTTCTGATAAATACTGAAAACATCAATTACATTAAAAAACCTCATTCTATTCCAAATTGCTAGAAAAGCAGTCTTTAAATCTGACGGACACAATCTGACAGATTAATGAACTCCAAAAACATAGTTCCTGATTCCACATGGAAAACTAACATTTAGTAGTGTCTTCCCTTTTATGCTCCAATTAACATCCTGAGCTGACCCTGTGAGCTCTTCATAAATGCAAACAAAATTTGAGTGTAAATTTAAGACCTACAAACAGTAATGTATTTCCAACATTTTAAGACCAGAGCTCCATGCTGAATATAAGGTGGGGCCTTATCAAGACCAGTTTGAGCCAGGCCACCGTCACTGGGTTCTACTAAAGAGAAATCTATTAAATGAAACATTATTATCATACACAAGCAGCAAGTATCTTACTTCTGAAGTAGTATTTTAGAATTTGTCTTGTAGTTACAGTGTTGTGGTATGTTTCAGTGAGACATTCAGATCTCCATCATTATTCAGCTGAACAGGAAGGAGAATGAACTTGTGCAGATAGAAAAAGTGCAGAGTGAAATCTCTGATATGTGCAATCATGCAACCTTACATTTGTTCATGTACTGAGAAATACACTTCAATGAGGTTTTACAGGGTATGCCTGTAAGCAAGCATAGAGATTAGAAAAAACTTTTAGGAGACAAGAGTTCCTGTATTACAGGATACAACTGAAAAAAAAAAAAAAGAAAGAGATTTTCATCATATACCACACACACTGCAACAACATGGAGTTTAGCTCCTCGGAACTATTTTCAGGGCAACAAGTAAACTCGACCAGCAGGAAGGTGTTCCAGCAGAAGGGCGGCCAAGGGCGGCCGAGTCAGGCAGGGCTCTGGAGGGACCACAGGAGCACCTGACCCGAGGCGTGCGGGGGCAGGAGGCGCACCCGGCCGCCTCACCGCGACGGGGGGCACGGAGACCCCCCTCCAGTTTCGGCCCCGCACCACGCCTACCTCCCTGCCACCTCTGCTTCTAAGAACATCTTGACACTTACGTCTTAGCAGCAAGGCGGGAGCGGCCCGCCAGTCCCGGGACGCTGGCGCAGCGCTGCCCACCCAGCTGCCCTCAGCCGCCAGCGCTGCCCTCAGCCGCCAGCGCTGCCCCCTCTCGAGCACCGGCACGTTGTCACCACCCGCCCAGCCCCTCCCGGGACGCCGCCGCCCCCGGCCGCCGCCCCGCCGCCGGCCCGCCCTCTCCTACCGGTCCCTATCACCACCACATCGAACTCGGAGGGCAGGTTGTCCGCCATCTTGGGAGGGGCGCCGTCACCTGGCCGGCGCTGGAGGAAATGGCGGGCGCCGCCGGCAGAGCCTTCCGGCCGCCGCGCGCGGGGCTGCCGGGAGATGTAGTCCTCCCGCGCAGCGCGGGGAGGGGCGGCGGCTCCGCGCCCGCGGAAGCGTCGCTCTCCCTGCGGGCGCACGGAGGTCTCTCCTCGCAGCCCTCCCGTACAGCGTGCGGGAAGCTCCGGCCTGCTTCTGTTCTGGCTGGCTCTTCGCAAAACGCTTGTGTGAAAAACAAGCCCTGGGTCTTGCCCCGCGGCGGCCCACCACGGCGGCGGCGGCCCACCACGGCCGCTCCCGCCCTTCCCAGTGCCAGGCTTTGCCCCTGCCCTCGCTCGGTTCCCCGCGGCCCGTGCTGGCCCACCCCTCCAGCTCGGCTCGGTCCCGCCGAGGGGCGGCTGGCGAGCAGGCGGTACGATGGCCCAGGCCGATGGGGTACGTGCCACACGCGGAGTTGGGCACCTCCGGCGGGTCACGGCGAAGGTGTTCGGCAGGAGGATCGACCCCGGTGGCACTCCGCTTCTCACCGGCAGCCAGCCGGACCCATCAGCCACTCTCTCAGTCTGATCACCCAGTTTCTTGTCCATCCAGTTTCTGCTGATCCAGAGAACGAGCCCTGAAGTTGAATACAAGAATACTGTGGGAAAGAGCCGTGAATGCAGACGAGCTTCTAGCATCAATCAGTAAACTTCTGAAATACAACAATATGATTGCATTCCTCCTGCCTACTCAAAATGCAAAATACTTCAATGCAAACACCCTTTTTTCCGTACAATTTATGTGTCGATTCCATTGAAGTTTCTTGGATGACCAGCTCTTAGTAACTCGCAACAGAGTTCATTTTTGTGATTTCCCCTGCGTATGCAGTGTTTCCAAAACTACTCCTATTGTTTGTTCAGTCTCGTTGATCACTGCACTTTATTGATATATCCGAGAATATTTTTCCCTTATTATTTTAAAAAAGTCTTCTTACTCCCCAATTGTAGTAATTTCGTTCCTTTATCCACCATGTTGAAGACATTTTAAAAGAAAGTGTATTAGTTCATCTATTCCTAGTCACTGATTTCATGTCCTTCCTTGTTAATTAACAGGCATATTATATGTTGGATGGTACTTCGTTCTCTGCATTCCAAAACCTCTCTATTTTTCTCAACCCATCAATTATCATTAACCCTTTCTTTGTTGTCCTCTGAAGCCCTAAGTCATGCTTCAGTCCTGCTCTGCCTCTTCCTTCACCTTACGAAGAAATGAAGGGGAAATCAGGGGTGAAGAACATCGAATATACTGTTTCAGAGTAGCCCCTCCTGTATTACCAGGCAGAGTGAAAGAACAGCAAGAATGAAAGGACATACTTGAAAAAGCCAGATACAGCAATGTAGGCAACCTAGCACAGACTGCCTATGCCAGAATATGCTGGAAACTTCTAGAAAGTTTTGCTTTTTATTTTGCATTTAATGGGTTATATGGCTTTAAACTAATCTCTTAATATTATTCATTGTGTATGATTATATTAAAGTCTTAGCACCTTAAATCAACAATAACAATAAACCAGCTAGCAGCCTGTTAACACCTTATTACAAGCTGCTTGCTCACATAGCAAAAGAATAGTGAAAATAGTATATAGTGACTAATGGAAACCAGACACCACCTTAGCGCTGGTGCTGCCAGACGTGCTAGAACAGAGTACAGCACAGAAAAGAGTCCAGCAGGAAACATCAAACAATGCAAGAACAACAAATATAAACATCAGTACTTGATTACCATGCTCAGAAATATGTAACAGAGAAAATTAGTAGTTATGGATTCAGATATAACAGTAGTAAGATCCAATCTTATGTTCCTTATATTTATGCTTTCAACGGTTCCACAGACATTTAAAAAAAAAAAAAAAAAAAACAACTATTCTGCAGCTTCCATAGTGCAATTCTGTTAATGAAGCTGTCATTTCTACTTTTTAACCTGTAACAACAGAAATTTAGCTCCAGAATTCTCACAGTGCTGGATCGTCTTGACCTAAATGTCTTGAGGAACAAAGCATCACTATATTGGTTAGATCAAATAAGACAAATTCTCCTTGCACATCCATTTCTTACTGAGGGAAGGCATACTCATGAAAATATAATTTCACTGTGAAAACCTTTTGTTATTGTTTAGTATAATTCTAGGACTGCACCAGAACAGAACTATTTCACTCAATGTCTCACTGTTTCTCAAGTGCACTTGTGGTATTTATCCCACCACAAAATGCTGTTGTTTGGTACTGTGAGTTCCTGTTGGCTTCATTCATAAGATGCAATCAGTGCAACCCTGTTTCGTGATGACAGTCATTATCCACTGGACCAGAAATTCTTCTTAGTACTATTTATTTGACAAAAATGATTATTCAGGATCTTTAACTGCAAGGTTTGTCAGCCCCATACAACATAAACATTTTTCTCTGTACTTTAAACTTTTAATATCAGCAAATGTAGAAGTAAAATATGTGAGTATGAATAATTTTTACGAGAATTTCATGGACCTTGAGAAAATGTCTTACCATGTTTTTCTCTTTAGCTATTTAATTGCAATGTCATAGTAACAGAAAGCAGCATACCCAATTCTGCATGGATGAATAAGCACATTCAATAAAGAAGATTTAACAGAGTAAATCAAACACTGGATTAAACATTTTCTGCATAACAGACCACAAAATGGGCATTCATTTTACCACTAGATCCTCTACATTAGAAACAAACAGAAATGCACACAACGTAATTAAACTGCACATCTTGTGGCCTGATTGCAGAATTTCCCTATATTTTCTTAAACTAGGTCTCATCAATTAGAATTGCCAAAACGCATTCAAGAATGCACACTGACAAGACTAAATGTATTTTTTAACCAACTGTATCAAATAAATTTCTTTTTCTATGTTTTATTAAATAATTCGCAATCCCATGTATTGCAAAGGATTCATACAGCATTTTTAGCAGTAACAGTTCAGAAAGACACACGCAAAGAGCAATTTAAGATTCCACATTTAGCAGTTCTAAAAATTTTTTCTGCAAGCAGCTTCTCCTGTTTTGATTTCAAGCAAAACATCTCTCATAAAACCAGGGGGTTTTGCTTGACAGGTTCAATTTGGGATTTTCACATATTCATGGAACTACCTTTCTCACTTTGAAGTCTGTATAGTTAATATCTAACTTTATCAAAATACTTTTTAGAAATATAGTAATCTTAGCAAAACCCCATAAACTATGTAAGTGTTTTTATTTTCCCAAGTAGAAACACTCAAGCACAAGGCTGTAGAGAAACCAGGAAGAATCAGCATTAGAATTATGGAGTTTCTAGTTATCTCAAGATCTAGTCTCAGATCATTTGATCAAATAGTTCAAATAACAAATGGCAAATACTTCATATTCACTATGATAATTTTTTTTAATATAATATGTATTATCTTCATCCTGCAGTGACTTCACATGTGAAATCTCATTATTCATTCTATTATTCACTCAATGGATACAGAATTTAATTCTACTTGAGTACCCGTTTGCATAAGGATCAGCAGCCGGATCGGGCCTATTAGCTGCTTGAAACATCTATTGAATAACCCGATTTAGCCCAACTAAATGGCTCATTAGTTCAGGCAGCAAGAAAATGTTTGTGTGTTGCTGAAGTTATGCATGGTTGTCATATAGAGTTTGCTGTTATGCAACTGTCAGTCTCTCAAGCATGCACAAGCTAGATTGTTCATTAACTACAGAAACAGCCACTTTACATTCAAGCATGTTTGGGAAAAAAATTATTTGTTTCCAAATTTCATCTAAATTCTGATACACCTTTATTGTAACTTCTTCTTTGTGACCACTATCTGAATTTTATTTTCTTCCTGTTACAGTTTGCAGTGGTCAGTCCCAGTTATGCCCATAAAACACATTACTTGTGTTTTATTAGTGGCATTAGACCCTAAACTGCCAATTCTCAACCATATGTAGACGCTTAATTCCCATGGATGGTATGAATATTCCTTTGATACAGTAATCTTGGTCTTGTTAGATCAGTCAACTAAACATATTTTAAAAACCCGAGTAATTAAGTCCACATTCTCTACCTAAGGAGCACTGAAACTAATTTTGAAGTTGCCCTTTTGATTGCTAAGATGTGAGTAAATTATAGGATTGTTTAGAGAGAAGGGGAAAGAGCATTATATTTCACTCTACTTCTGTAAGCATGCAAGGCAAGAAGTCTATTTTTCCAATTTTTAATTAATGACATACTGGAAATATTCTGTAGTGCTCTCATTGCAGTCAAAACTTTCTTGTACAAAGTGAGCACAGAGGAGAAAAAACCAGGATCATAGCTTTGATCAGGCTGCGCTGCCCAGCCTAAGTGGCAGAATATGGAAAGAAGGCTCCATGACAGCTTCATTAAGGATTGCCTATGAGTTTTACAGGCTTCCCAAAACTACAGATGTGCAGGATGAAGGAGATAGTCTCTGCAGTAGCCCAAAAGTTCAGTTATTTTTTATGCTACAGGCTAATCTTTAATGCTTAAAATAGCTGATGAACCTAGGATGATGACTAATATGCGGCAGTTTTTATTGCTTGTCTCTTGGAGACATGTGGAGGAAAGCTTACTTTAGGAGTTAGAGACCCGGAGAACTACTAGGAGTAGAGTCAGACTGTATCTTGATTTACATTGACATAAACCCATGTTATTAGTGCATTAAATGCAATATATGGTGTCAGTTCATTTTTTTAATGTGGTTAGATGACTTCTCTCAATGCGCTGTATCAGTGGCTAAAATAATTCGGTATAGTACTTGAATTATTATTGCTGTATCTTCTTTAATAGAAGGGTTGGGGTGTTTTTTTGAAGCATTTAGGCATGTTTGTAAAGCAGCCTTTTACCTTCCTAATTTTCATTCTGCATCTTTTTTTTCTTGATAAAAAAGTGTTCTTTTGGGGACTGCTAAGATAGAGACAGAATGGTGTAAATTATTTTTGAAACAGAAGTAATGCCAATATACTTAAGCAAAGGGCTAAAACTCGTTTGTACATGTTCAGAAAAAAATAATCAGGAGTTTGTGACTATGCTTTGGGTTTATACGCTGTAAATTTTTAAAGGAATGTGTTCCTTTTCAGGAATTTCCTTCACTTCCCCCGTGGATTGAAATGTGTTCTTCACTGTATCTAAGAGGTCCTTGAGAAGACATAGTGGTATTTCTGGCAGAAGTTTGCACATCACTTTTTAACACTTTTATTTCAGACTTTACACTGTATGTGGATTACCAGTTCGTCCTATTCAAATGAATAAAAGAATATGCAACTTCCCATCGTGTCATCAGTCTGTAAATGACAATTTAAATGGTTTTTCAAAGTATTAGAACTCCCGAATTCCAGACTGGTCAATAGGATGGCCAAGTCAGTTACCTGAGAAAATGCTTTCCTGTGCTGCTGTCAAGATAATTTTGAAGTGTGGAATATCCACACAGCAGACAGGTAGGGATGGGCAGCAGCCAGCTCCTGCCTAGCGCCAGTGAAGAAGCTGATACCAAAGCCAAACGTGATCTAGAAATGCTATGGACTAATGCAGGATAAGTTATACGAGAAAGCAAGCAACAGAGCTTCAATGTACTCAGACACACACAGGCGGACCTTACCCATGCCATTAAGGATTTAAATAATAAACTCTCATAGAATATATGCATTTTGTATATGCATCAAAGTATGTTTGTATACGTTAATTACATGTTCTAAGTGATAACTTGGCATTTTTAAAATATTCTTTTAATAACCAGTGTCTTCTGTTACTTCTCATCTGCTGAAAATGACATTGTTGGAACAAAATTTGATCTCAATAACATCAATATAAATTGGGAAGAATTACTGAAGTGATGCCATTACAAAACAGGATGTTAGAAAGCAGAGTTTAATGCTTTGTGTCCTAGCAATTCCATTAGTTGTCGATTCCAACATCTAAATTTCTTGGAAATTATGATATTTCAGATATTGCCAGTAAACAACAGACAAAAGAAACTGATTGGACATATAAAGGACTGCTATATAAAGTTGTGCAATAAATCAAGATTAGTAAATATGGGTGAGCATGTCTAATGGTGTTCAGTTGCTGCCTGATTTCATTTGCAATATTACTTGAAGCATTTTTTACTGCATAGTAAGGTTTTCAGACTTGTGTTCTCAGGGTTTAGGAAAAATGTGCCTTTTCCAACACATCTGGAGACTGTAGCTTATATAAGAAGCTAATCTCTTTTCTCTGGAAATATTCCTGTTCTTTTATATATTGCATTTCTTTTATTCAGCTCTTTTGACTTGTTGCCAATTTATGAATACAGATTCTTTAGCCATTAGGGCATACTCCTACTTCATTACAGCCAACAGAAATTTTACCATGCAAAGTTCAGCCTCTACATCATGGTCTTTTCTGATTGATTAACAAACAAATTACAGTTAAAGGTGAAATGTGTATTCCTTTAAACATGCAATAGGAGTAGTTATCTCATCTCACTGTATGTAAGTATTTAAAAATGTGCCCATACAAATACTGAAAAAAAGAGCAATCGGTCTGGGAGCTGGATAATATGGCACACGAAGCAAAAATCCCCAGCCAACTGCAGAGTGGAAGGCTGTAGTTCCTTATTCAAGGAGAATGACAAGTGCAAGATTCTTGAATATTTTTTTAAACAGTAGTATTCTCCTGTCTTGAAAATCATAAATGACACATGGCTGAAAAGAAAAGAGAGGATAAACCAAGACTTTAAGTTCTGAAACTGATAAAGCTCCCTTAGGAAACTCACCATAAATATTATCATATAATTAAAAGGGTTTAAAGTAGTCCATAAAGCTAAGTGAATTGATGTGTCTCATACGCAGTATTTTTACCTAGACTTCACCAGAGAAACCATAAACAAAAGACTATAAAGGCCTCAGATGAAATGAGTTCTTGTAAGCTCGGATTCTTGTGAAGACACACTTATCACCAAGGACTCAAACATGAAACTGTATCCAAGAGACATCTAAAAGTTAGGAGTGAATAACAGTGAGGGACCGATTTTCAGGTAAAGCAAGCTATCACTGATAACAGTAAGTTAAGAAAATGAAATAAATTGTAACAACTACGTTTGAAATTATGTGAGTAGAGGAATAAAAATGATGAAGCAAACATTATTTTCACTTTGAGAAAGTCTGTGTTTGAGGTTGAATTTACCTCAGTTCCAATGTGCTGGGTCTGTCAGTGCTCCACTTAGATGTCTGCATTAAGAGCAGAGATTTAGTTCAGGCTTTGCAGCTGCAATGGTGAAAACTTATTAACGTTATCTGAGCCGGTACATACAGCCAGTGGAGGAGCTGCCAGACCCTCTTACTCTATTTCCCTCTGAAAGGGCATATATGAAAATATCTGTCACTTGTAGGAGGGTGATTTTGGGAGAAATTTTAGTGTTAAAAGGGCTGCGACTAAAAAGAAAGCCGTCAGCTTCTGCAGCTGTCGGTCTTCTTCATAAGAAACAAGAAAATGTGTGATCACCTCTTATTTTTAGTAAGTACATTTACTAAAGCCATATATAGGAAAGGCCTCCTTATCAAGCATTTCCCTCACAATGTTACAGTTAAATAAGGTTTTGTATTTAAAATATTCTGTTTAGAATTTTGAAGGCAGAGAGTAGCAATAGTGGTCCGCTGAAATTTTTCAGAAATCTGAAATGAGATTATGCTCAGCTTGCCTCACAGAAATGAGAATACGTCTTGTTTTTCTTTCAAAAGTTGTAAACTGGTGCCAGACTATATGTAGTGATGCTTTTGAAAATTCAGAAAGGACACTTATGATTTAACATCTATTTTTCATTAATCCAAACATCGTACACTCCATTTAAATGCTAGCTTTTCTTGTGCAGAAAATAAGACATCCATATTGTACTCATTAAACTTTAATTAAACTGTTATGTCTAGGAAAAGAATGTTCCTACTGTAAACATTATGTGGGTCAGCTATATTGAAGTATTCAGTGTTTTTTATAAAATGTTTGCATTTTAACCTGTTTTCAGGGGACACGGCGATTGAGCATTCTAGCATATCTGAAAGCTGAATTGCAACACCATTGCCTTGATAATAGGGTGTTCTCCAGTTCATGCATTCTTAGAATATAAATAATGTATAAAATGAAAACAATAGGAGGTCAACTCTGGTTGTAGTCTGAGTGAGAATTTTAGGTTTGAATCTAACACATCATAATGGATAGTACTAATTAGAAGACTTTTTTTTTTTTTTTTTGTTTCAGTCTTGGCATCATCTCTTTTAGGGTAAGATCTAGGCTGGGTGGTTGTCATTCTTAGCAGATGTTTACATCATAGATCCACGCAATACATACAATACCATTCTTTGATAAGGTAATTTCTCCAAGAGCAGAAGTGCTCATTGTTCCCCAACATCCGACTGTGCCTAGAACCACAACCATCTCTCTCGGAGCAATTTTGCATCACAGACTCTCTAAGGGGAGGAAGGAAGACTTGGAACCATTAGACTTTACTTCTGCTGTGTGCCGACAACGACTCAGAAACTCTAACGGAGAACTAATGGGAACATGATGTTCGCTCCCCTTTTTTGTGTCTGCTTAGCACCTTATGAGTGGCACTGCCTCCTCCGTTTGATTAAGTAAATAAAAGGAAAGAATAGGCCATAGCTCCTCACACTCTGAGGGGGCTATATGAATATTAATTCTATATAGCTTATGTAGCCCCTTATATCGGCCCTTCAGTTAAGCCAGAAGTGAGCATTTTTCCCCCCACTTCAGAAGAATGCTATGCCGTTGTAAATGTTGAGGCAGATTATTAGGAAGATTTGCAAGAATAACTACTTAAAATGGTCACATTCATTTTAAAGAAAAGAAATATAATTGGTATTTGCATAGAAGAAAATGGATGAATTTAAATTTTAGTTGATTATAATTATTGTCATCATAATCATCATCATTATCTTTGTATGTCTAAATGACTGATTCAAAGAAGAATTTTAACACATTTCACATGTCAGTGCAATTCTTTTCTGGTTTGTGCTTTAGTGCTTGGGGTTTTTCATTTGCTTTTTTCAGTCTGAACTTTTCATGAAAGCTATTGTAATCTTTTTAAAAGGTGGAAAAATGTTTCAAAAGGAGTCAAATCTAGAAGTATTACATATGGACTTTTTCAATAAAATCTAATAAAACTGTACAGAAAAAATGATACACAGATACTGTGCGATGGCGCTTCAAAATGTTCTTAAGAGAGAGATTCCAAACAGTAAGGCTCTGGCTGAGTCTGGACTGTTTGACCAGGTAAGGGATGTTAAACAGTGACAGTTACATACAAATTAGTAGGTGAACTAACTTAAGTGGTACTGCATTCAGATGAAGATATCATTCAAAAAGTCCATTAATAAATTGGAACTGCATGTAGACATTGCAGTCCTAAACATATCTTCGAAGTTAGTAATAATTTTTTATATTTCAATACTATGTATATTGATAAAGCCAATATTTAATTTTGTATTCCACGTTTTTGTTGCTACAGTAAAAAGCATGCATTCTACCAGTAAATCTATATTGCGTGAGTTTATCAGCATTGACAATCATGAAGAGTTCAGATCCTCAACATGGTTTTTTACTGACTTTATATCACACCAAAACAGAGATGAGCAATCAAGACTACAAAGGCCTTATACTGTGCATAGCAAAATAAATAAAAGTTTTGTAATTCCTGTTTCCCTGATAACTTTGAAATTACTATGAAAAGCATGCATTTTGCAACAGAGGGATCATCATGGGTGGTTTGATAGCTGGAATTCTTGATACCTGCCATCTTTGAAAAACAGGACTTGGGTTTCCCATAACTTAATCTTTAGTGTTAATTCATTTTATTTGGTTCCTTTACTCTCTAAACTTTTAATGGAAACTATTGTTAACATGAAGAGAAAAAAACTCTTCTGAACTAAAACTTATCTGCCTAGCACAAAGCAGATCAACAATGTGATTCTCCATTGTCTTACATCCCTGTAGTTGTTAGCCCTGTGGAAAAGTGGAAGCCGGAAAGCTAGCATTTTACTTTATGCTGTCCGGTATGAGGCACGAAGTGTAGAGTGCTGGATACATCTTTATTATCAGGAATTTAAGCCTCCATTATACAATTGCTTATGTACTGTGCACATCTTTCTCAGGTGGTCTTAAAAGGCTGTAAGTAAACAATGAAATTGGATGCAATATTAAATAATGCCAAAGAGTAATTTAATGTCAAGAGAGTACTGTTATGCAGAAGAAGAAAAAGAGCAAAGATTTAAGTCAGCAAAACCAAACTCCAAACCAATGCTTTTCAGTCTTCTATTAAGTAATGGCTAGTATGGGTAGCCTCTTCCAGAAGGACTAGTAAACCAAGCGTTAAAATCTTGTTTCTGACCAGGGTTACTGTGACTTGTGAAAACAATTGCTCCCTGCAGTCTTGCAGATGGCAGGGTTTCCTGATAGTCTGTTTTCAGATGGTTTCCTGCAAGACAAGGAATTCCCCAAATAGGAATAGGGAAAATATATTTTAGTGAAACCTTATTTGTCTTTGTTAAATTGAATTATGGTGTCTTCTTTCTTATTTCCTTGGGAGGAACAGAAGTCGATTCATCCCACTACACCGAAAGACACTAGCACCTTTTAAAAAAACATGTTTTGAGCTGTAAATAATCACAGAATAGATGCTACTGTCCAAGATATGGGCTGAGTAAGAGATAACCTGTTGTAAGGATTTCCCTGAACTGCCTGCTATTAGAAACACTGAAAATTGATGAGTTGCAGCACAGATACATAACACCTCTGGCCACAAGACAGACTTTGAAGTTTTGAGAACCTTCTGTTTCCTTGCTATGTCCAGGAATTTGAATTTTTCACACATGCTTTGTAGGCAAAAGGATTGCATTACAAGATACTAGATTCAAGTAAGTTTGTCTTCATGGAAAATACCCAGCAAACCCAGAATTCCTGGCTGACTTCATGCACTGAAGTGACAATATGTTCAATCAATATTAATTATTAAAACAGCAAAGAATATTGGTGTCTGAAGCTCCTTCTTGCTCTATTGCTTCTAAGCAAAAACATTTTTTTGATTCTCAACAGTTTTCTTTCATTCTTTTGCTTATAACCTTACTTGGAGATTAAACAATATCTAAAATATAAAAGAACTCACAGTCCAAAAATAGTTTTTTCTATTTAAAACTACATTCACAATTTAGGAAACAAAATTATTTAAATTCCAAAGTCTATATTAAACTATGCTCCATTCTATATTCATAGACTCTGTGGAAAAAAAAAAAACCCAGAAAATCTTGTCATAGTATATTTAAAATAATGATGGGTATAATTTAATCAAATGGTAACACATTCCTTTAGAAAAAATTCTGAAGAAATTTATTTGCTTTACAGTCTTCCCCAGTGCAAAACATCCCAAAATTCACAGCATCATAATACTAATGAAAGATATCGGTAGTGGTCTCATAGGGTACTTAAAGGTTTCAGCATTATAAATATGGGTAAGGATAATTTTTAAAAAATCAAACTCCAGGAGGGTTATGCATTAAATAATAATAGTCATAGCTGTTTCAACCTGTACTTTTAATGTGCGGCCTGATCATCCTTATGCCTCCACAAGTCACTGGTAATTCCATCAGAAAGTCAAGGAATTTAAAGTATATAAAGCCAGTTTTATGTAAGAAGATCACATATTTCTCTGTAGGTTATCAATGTATGTCACATCAGCCTTGACGTGGAAGTAAGAAAGAGGAAGAAAAGTAGAGGAAGTCAATAACATCTCCTGAAGATGAAGAAAGACATTGTTATTTTTCATGTGACTGTTTTTCACTTTATCCAAAAACCCACAGAACATACTGAGAGTGATTTTGAGACACAGAAGATTGGTCAAGTTAAAACCAAAACCTACTCTTAAATATTTGATTCTGATCCCACTCTGTATTCCTTTGACTGAGATTCAGAGAGACTCAATTCTACGATGGATTCAGACTCTCCAGATCACACTTCATCAACAATAGTGAAATAGTCGGATGAGTCCCCGATGAGGCCTTTCCCTCCACTTCCTATAGAGAACTATAGAATATACTGTAGCTAGTTTCATGAAATAGTTACTTTTATTAAAAAAAAAAGCATTAGGTTCCTTATATTTTCTTTCAACCTCCTTCAGAGGTGTGAAAAAGTATGACCAAGAGCTAGCAGACAGTGGGAGCAAGGCTTCAGGACTCCTTTGGGAGTTGAAAACAAGATGAGAATTCTGAGGGAAGGGCTTTTGCAATGTCTATGTGAAATCAGGAGTTGGGAGTTGTACAGATCACTGGCCTTAACTTCCCTAAACATCCTAGACTGCCTTCTAAAGAGTTATTTAGGATTTTCGTTCTTCTAAGGGAGTGAGAGGTAGAACATCCTGGACTTTATCAACTGCAAACAGTATTCCAAATGAAAGTATTTACAAAGTTGTTAATTTGCATTCTAAATGAAATGTCTCTAACCTTCTCAGGCGTGTGGATTAGGGATCAAAGGGCCAAAATGGCATATACTACCTCAACCAGTTTGGACCAGTTCCACTGATTGTTACTGAGAACTCCAGACTGATTTCAATGAGAAATGGCAGCATAGATTGATATTACTGTATGGCTTTCAGAAGAAATGTAGCATTTTAAAAGACAGTATCATAAAATTGATGTACAATGCAGAATACCCATTGATGCCAATTTCTGTCAATAAGATGCCTATAATTTGAAGATAGTAAAGCACTGAAATGTCTAGTAGTATCTGAGGCAAAAATACCATTCACTTCCATGGAAACAGAAGCAGGCCCAAATTCTGAATACTAAAATATTATCTGTGTCATGAAGTATTTAATTCTTTATTATTTCATTACTGTTTTAGGTATAAAAATATCAAAATATCTATGGAATTTTAAAATATGGTAATTTCTTAATATTTACTCTCATGCTTATAAAAGATACATACTCCTGAATGATGTACATCAATTATCCCCGTATGTGTGAAATGCTGTAACAAGATCAATGAGACCTGAACACAAGGAGGCATCTTAGGATAACAGCTGCAGATGCATGCATTCTCCGGTGAAAAAAAACCAAACAAAATAATACACACTGCTCATCCTTATGTTTCTCCCTCCCCTATATAAAATCCCTGCCATTATCCTTTCCAATTGTTAAGTGCATAAAAAGAAAAACAAACAGGTAGCAGTCCGTATATCAGTACGGGCAAAGTACAACAAATGGTCACTCTTAGAGCCAAGGTAAAACGAATGCTTTGCGTTCAGATTTGAAATTTGGTTTTGATGGGACTTAATATTCAGGGTACACTTACAACCAAATGCTGCATATTTAATGGCTGTATGGAAAACTGCAGCTACGAATCTTTACTGTCTAAAATACATACTGGTTTTAAAGAGGAGGTCAAGATAATTACTTTCACAATATTAATAATTCTGCCAATTGGATTTCCACAAAGTAGATTCAATAAAATACTAAAAATATTTATTCAATAAATCAATTACACTTTTGACCAAGTCTGAATAGCTGTAAATTGTTTTCTCATTGATAAAATTCTGTTTATGAAAACCTATTTTCATGGAAATGACTCTTAAGATTTTTATTGGAAAATGCTTTGCTGTTAAATAGAAGATATGAGGATTAGTGAAAGGTCCACATCAGCCTTATATGTTTAAATAAACAAAAAAAGATTCTTTTTTTATTGTTGCTTGAAGTAAAATGTAATGTCCATGTTTAAGAATACCAAAAAAATGTAAAGAAAAATTAAATACCTTCTTATCCCACTAGATGGTGGTACCTTCAGATTAGGGCCGAGATGCTCAAACAGACAGTACAGGAAAACTTTTGCTTTCTTTAGCTGACCTGCAAATACAGAGAGTGAGAGCTGAGGTTAATCTTGTTCCTCTGGGGATATTAACATGCATTCAGGTATAATGACTTACTGAATGTATTTGAGTACGTAGTATCGTGCACATAGCAGTTTGCTATAAAGTGTGTTTTAACTTCAATACGCATCTAATAGTATTAATTTTTCTTCTGGAAGAAGAAAAGTTGCAAACAATGTTGAACCTTAATGATGATTGCATCTCATGTAACACAGCCTTATTATACTAAGGTCCTGGCTTTGCAATTTTACTGCACTTTATCCTCAATCAAAATAAAAATCCAGATTAAAGTAGCGAATCATTAGCAACAACTGCATCTTGTGCTCATCTATTTCATTGGAACGATCTTAAGAGTACCACTCGCATTTTTATACAACAAACGTACTCCTCACTGTAAGGAGAAAGGTATCTACACATCATTTAGACAAAAAGTGACGGTGTCTAATCATCGAAGGGCACACCTCTTCAGTTATAACAGTCAAGTGAAATTTTAATGAATAGGAAAAGTAGACGGGACCTTGTTTGAGAGAGAATTTTTGTGCTGTAATTTTCTCAGGTTCCGGTAGTAAATGGTCAAATCCTTCATGCCTCAAGTAAAGCTTGAACTGCTGAGATCAGTGCAGATTCTGTGACCTGGAGAGCTTGCCTCAAAGGCTGTGTCTGTTGAGGACTGTCCCAAGAGTAGGCTCAAAATCACACTCAACTCTTGGGCAGGGAGGAAGCCTACAGATACGGACTCACAGGTAGCTGGAACATGATGTCAGAGCGTTCAGAGTATTAAATGTCTAACCATTGCCAGTGAGCTAGCCAGCTGTCTGTCACGCCTAGGCAGGCGGTCCAAAGGGAGTCCAGAGTTTCCCATGTACTCAGCACACCATGTATGCGCACGGTTGCTCCAGAGAGCGCTCTCTCAAACTTGCACAAAGGTAGTCAGTGATCAGTTGAAAGCAATTTGTGACACTTGCACTGAAAGGAATAAAATAATTCTGAATTGTTTTAATTTTGCTTAAATATGATGATGTACACTGATAGTATGAAAAATTTAAGATTAAAATGAAAAGCTGCTTTATGGATGAAGAACTCCGGTAAGATAAGCCCTAACATTAGACTTTCCAGTGGTTCTTTTTAAAGGTGACGTAATAGTACAGAACAGTTAAGGATGTCCAGAAATGTCTTGGAAAAGAGAGCGTTAATTAAGAGTGCCAGACCTCCACGGTAGCCCACGGTTGTTGTTGCTCAGTGTATTTTACTTCACGTCACCCTGCTCTCAGGTGATCACCCAATTTATAATACCTAGAGTCATTTCAAAAATAACCCTCTTTCTGGCACTGTTTGATTCATGTTTATTTGCTATACGTTCCCTTCAATTTATTCTGTTCCTCCTGTTCTACTCTCACACCTTTCAATTCCCATGTTTGCAACATCTACTCAATTGCCTATTTCCTTTGCAAGTCAAGTACATCAGTATGAGTAGTATCAAAGTGCTGAGATATGCCAAATTAGTATGATTTCCAAGCAAAGATTACAGACCCAGTAGTCCAGGTACTTCCACGTAAGAACATTCCATCCAAAAAAGGCTTAGTCTGTGACTTCTTAATGAGCACCTAGCAGGGGAATTCCTTTGTACATGCAGAGGGCTGCGGCAGAAAAATGGATATAGAAATGGATGGGGATGCTTGGTTCTTCTGTAGAGTGTTGATCATTTTGCATGTTAGAATCTTCCCCGGCTGTATTAGGGAGAGAAGATCCACTCTTACTTTCTGTAGAAAGGAGGGTAGGATTTTCTGAAAGCCTGAAGAAGCAAAATTCACTCCAGTCAGTGTTACTCACTGCCATTAGGGGTTGAAATGCAGCATTTGCCAAGAGTGCAAGTTCCTTTATTTGATCTCTCTGACTGTACCAGTATAACTGCCAATCACAGGAAATACCTCTAATAACTCTTCCTTCTACTTAATAAGGAATACCACATCTTTAAAACATTAGAAACAGATGTCACTGCATTACTTCACTGCTGATGTATGTAATAGAAATGACACACTAATTAATTTAATGCAATATAAATGTACTGATTATTTATCATGGCTGACAATAAAATTATGAAAACATTCAATTACAATCAGTGGTAATTCATTATTTATTGATTCTGCATTATGCACACATTAATACAATACATTTAATTACATAAGAGAAGGGATCATTTTTCTAGTGATACTTAGACATTTAGATTCATCAGTTTTATTTAAAATCCTTGATGTTTAGGTGGGAAGTTTTAATCCACAATTCCAAAAAAACCTCTACTGAGATGTCAGAAAGAAATGGAATGCAAGTGTCAAGTACTAGTGCGTCTAGAAGAATGTGGGCAAGAAGAATGACATACTAATTGTAGTCTCTTCTCACGTCAGTGGCCTACATTTGTTAATATAATCATGGTTACTCTTTCCCAAGTAAACCGAGGCATTAAACTAGCAAAAAATTAATAATGCTTTTTTCTTCCTTTTCAAGCCTTTACTCAGAATTAGCAGTATCAGTGGTTTGCATACTGATGATATAACCTCAAAGACCACTAGGGTAAGTTAAGAGCTTTAGATTGGGCCCCGAGAAATTTTTTTGTTAAGGGCTAGGAGAATATTGTCGTCCCTAGGACTCCAGTCGGGCTGGAATTCAGCAAAAAATGGTGTTTCATTTCATTATGACTACGGTGCATTGTAAATGCATCTTTCAGTCACTTTTTCATCCTTTGTTTTGGGCCCACAGTTACCTCTGACCCTCGTAACTCTATGTGCACATTTATCCCTCACATTTATTTTAGTGAAGATACAAGTTGTTCACTGAAAACTAGCATTTTCTCCTGTGATCGACTCACATCGGACATGCTGATATCATGTCTGTAGAAAAATTTCTTTATACTAAAAAAAAATCACTGGGAATCTTTACATTGCAATATCTATAGAATTCCTTTTTTTATTGTCCTGCCTCACATTTGGCTTCAGTAGACCGAGACAAAACGCAAACATCACTGTTGAGCTTTCCAGTCTTCTAGAAACAAAAATATTATTATTTTTAGTTAATTCCCTACTGTTTCACTTAAAAAGCTGTCATTATTTTTTATCATCATCTCCTCCTAGTCAATTGTGTCACCCATCATTTTCTCTATAGGATCCCTGGGAGCCAGTAGCCACATTTATGCCAGCTGGCAGTAAGTAATTTCCAGAAAGCTGGTGAGTGGTCCTATCCGGAATGACTGGGGCTTTCCCCTCCTCCTGTGTCTTTCACATTTCACTCCGATGGGGCATATGTAGTGATGATAAAACCAAAACCAAACAAATATAACAGAACCTTCGCTTGACATTTTGCCACACAAACACGACCGATTTTTATATAGGACAAATATACAATACACCAATATTTCTATAGCTGACAGCGTTAAGAAAACAGAGTATTTTGCACACCAGTCTAAAATGAACAAAACTGTTCAAACTTAAATTTTAAATATTCTAAAATCCTTATTTCAGCTGTGGGGAGGCTTACTGGTTTGTACACATACAAACGACATACTGCTGGACTCCATTCATTTAAACCAACCGTATACTTTATAACTGACAAGGTATTCCCGTACGATTGCTAGGCTTTAGTAACTTTGCCTTGTCTCAAATAAAATTACAGAGAAATAATGATATTAATTGATACAGTTGATTTGTATATGCTTAGTTGAACTGGACAGCTGCCTGGTATTAATTCTTAAACCTTGAGCATTTTCTTGGTGTAAGAGCAGTTCTTCTCTCCATGGACAGTCACCTCTCAAGGGTACTGTTTTTACTACAGCCTTTATGATTTTATATTGCTTCATGCCACTCCAACTTGCTGGGTGCTGATGCGCAAGGCTTCCTCTGGCCTTGCAAAAATTCAGTCTTATTTAGAAATATGTTTAGCTTATGGAAGACATTAAAGTCAAAAAGGAAAAAGAATTCTCACAGTGGAATTTGAGTGTCACATTAATCTCAAGGCAAAAAATGTCTTTAAAAGGGCAAAGCCAATGAGAAATGTTTAAATCTGATTTATTAAATCTCCTAATAGCAATTACATCCAGTAAATTAACCCCCAAAAGTTTCTATTTGAAGTCACTTATTTGTTATTTCTATAATTTCCAGTATGTAAAAATCTCAGTTGAGTTCAGGGCTCGACTGTACTAAGTAAATAGCCCCTGCCCCACAGAGCTTCCGATCTAAGGCTCTGATCCCAGAAAGATTCGTGAACTAGTTTAGGGAATGTGAGCATTCTTATTGAAAGGTATTCATTTAAACCTAGCTTATGTGAAATTCTGCCTTGGTTTTAGGCAGCTAGGCTAGGGGCCTAAGACAAGTGGCCAGTCTTCTCAGAACTCACATATCATCAACAGAGAAAAAGCAAGGTTCCTCCAGAGAGTAATTTAGATCATTTAAGTTAACAAATATAGCAACTTATTTAGCATACAGTCATCGCCCCTCATCTAAAATGGGATTACTCATAACGCAAAAATATTAAACTTTGCAAAAAGGGTGCCTAAATAAGCAAGCTTAACAAAAGGAGGGAGAAGATGGCATACACAAGCAGTGCGATCGTGGAAATAGTTGAAATGCTCTGTTGGCATTGCTTGTTTGGTATCCACTTGAAAAGTTTGGTTTATACTTCTCTGCTTGCTTTGTTTACTGAATGCTTTAGGAGGAAGCTTGAACAAAAGGGAGGGGGAAGAAGTTAAAGGACTAGGAAAGAGGGAAAGATAAAAGATGACTGAAAAAAGTGGAAACAAACAGGAAAGAAGGACGTTGATACCAAGGAAGAACAGGAAGAGGCTGGGAAAACAGGTGTAATTTTAAGTACACTGGGAGAAGGCAAGAGGCAACTAATCTAGCCAGTGTGTCCTGGCTGCTGCTGGGCGCGTATCTGTCAGACTCAGCTCCTTTATATGAAGTTTGTCTGACCATCTTTCAGGTCCACTTGTTCAAGGAGAAGGAATGCACGAAGCTTAGCAGCGTCAACTGACCTGGTTCAGGTGAAGGAGACCTAGGATCCGTCTGGTTCCCAGGACTGCTGGGTTTTACTTTTACGCAACTGAATGAGGTGCCATATGGTGCTTCTGGAGGCTGCCTTACAGTCGGGCATGAGGAGAAGACCGATGCCGTCGGATCCTAAATACAATTGACGCCACACTTGCATGTGGAAATTTCAAGCAATTACACGCGAGACCTCCCAAGAACAGACTTTGCCTCCCGTGACTGATCGCCAACTTCCACGTCTCTTACGACCTCCTGCTTGCGCAGCACACGCTCCCTTCTCTGGAGGGGCTTTGGTTGCTTTAGACCTGAATCACTTGCGATACATTGCCACTGCCTCCACCGTCTATTCAGGGAAAAGAGTACCCAGGCATTGTTGGACTCTCAGTAAGTGGGAAGTCGGATGTGTTATTGACCTAACGGAGATTTGCACTGCTGCCTTCTCTCCCCGTCACTCCTGCTTTCTTTCAGCTGTGGCAGGGCACAGGTGTTTTGACGCTCACGAACGTACCAGAGCGTAGCGACCGCTGGAACTACCTGGGAGAGGGGGCTAAAACTACCTGGGAGAGGGGGCCGGCCCCAGCCTTGCCCTCCTCCCCCTCAGAGCGCCGGAGCCGCGCCCGCGGGATCCCCTCACGGCCCCCGAAGAGCCCACCGGAACTTTCCCGCCCCGCGGCGCAGAGCGGGAGTTTTGGGGGGGGGGGGCCGGGGAGAGGCGCGAGGCGGGCGGGCTCCCCTCGCTCCCTCACGCGGCCGGCCGCGGCCCCGGCCCCGCCCGGCCGCCTCCCGCCTCCCGCCCCGCCGCCCAGGTGCTGCGGCCGCCGCCGCCCCGCCCCGCCCCGCCGCCCGCCAGCCACTCGCCGAGGCCGCGCCGGAGGCGGGCGGGGCGCATTGGCTGGAGGGCGCTGTCACTCTTCCGCCCCGGCGGCGTTGGGGAGGGGTCTGGGCGCGGGGCTGGCGGCGGCCGCGGCGTGTGGGAGGGCGGGCGCGCGGCGCTGTTTTTAGTAGTACCGCAAAGAGCGCGGGGAGAGTGCGCGCGCGGGGCTGAACCGCGCCGCGCTGAGGCGAGCCGAGCCTGAGGCGAGCCGGGCCGAGCCGAGCCGAGCCGAGCCGGGCTGAGGCGAGCCGCGGCGCGCAGCCGGGCTGGCCATGGCTGTCTCCGCGCCGCCCGTCATCGCCGCAACTTCCAGCGGCGGCGCGGGGGGCTCGGCGGGCTTGTTCCGGGCGGACCCGCTGTACTCCAGCCCCGCCGAGTCCCCCCGCCTCACCAACAGCCTCGTCAACAGTTTCCTCTCCGCCGGCAGCGGCGGGGCCGGCGCGGGCGGCGGCGGGGGCGGCGGCGGCGGCAACGAGTGTAAGATGGTCGACCTGCACGGGGTGAAGGTGGCCTCGTTCCTCGTGGAGGGGCAGGAGCTGATCTGCCTGCCGCAGGTCTTTGATCTCTTCCTCAAGCACCTGGTGGGGGGGCTGCACACGGTCTACACCAAGCTGAAGCGGCTGGATATATCGCCCGTGGTGTGCACGGTGGAGCAGGTCCGCATCCTGCGGGGGCTGGGGGCCATCCAGCCCGGCGTCAACCGCTGCAAGCTCATCACCAGGAAGGACTTCGAAACTTTGTACAACGACTGCACCAACGCGAGGTGAGCCGCGAAACTTCGCTCGTTCGCCGGCCGCCGGGCAGCCGTGCCCGGGGGGGGGGGGGGGGGGCGGCGGGTCCCGTCCCCGCTCCCCTCCCCGCGGGACCCCGCTGTGCGGGGGGGGGGGGGGGGTGCGCGGGGGCTGCGGTGCGGTGCTGCCGGCGGGGAGCGGAGCGGCGGTGCCGACACGGCAAACTTTGCAGGGCTCCCGCAGCCCCCCGGCTGGCTGCGGCTCCCCGCCCCGGGCTCCAAACTTTTCCCCTAGCAGGGGGAGCTGCGAGTTGCCGTGTACGCCCCTTAAAAAAAAAAAACAAACCCAAGCGACCACCCAAACCCCACAAACCCGCTGAAAGTTCCCTGCGGTGCTCGCCCTGCGCTGGAAGCTGCGCTCCTCCTCGGGATCGCCGCTCCCGCGGGGCCGGCGGCCGCCCGCCGGGGCAGGCTGCGCCGCGGACGGGCAAACTGTTGCTCCGTGTCGTTCCGGAATAATTTTACGTCATGCAATGAAGAGGTTTGGTGCGGCCCCAGCCCCTGCCCCGTCCGGCCTAAATCGCTGAGCCCAGGGCGGCTTGTGGCCGTGGGAGATCCCTGCCGGCTCCTTCGCACTTGGGGGTATAATCCTGGTTGGTGACCTCAGGGCTGCTGCCTTTAGAAATGATAATGATCTCATAAACACAAAAACCCGCTCGGGGCTTGGACGTAGTGCGGCGGGTAGGGTGTAAGACTGGGTGCTTGGGGGTGACATTTCCTAGCGGAGCCGTTCCCGAGGCTCCTCCTGGGGAAGGTTTGCATCTCGGCGTGCTCCTGCCGTCCGTCTGCAGGAAACTTTCTTTGCAGAGGTTGTTTCGGAGAGCTTTGAGTGCGATAGCTGGCGTGCAGCATGCAAATATTTAGTAACTCTGTTTTTTCAGTCGCTGTTCCTAACTGCTCAGCACGGAACGTGTTGGGTGGGGTTTTTTTTTTATTCTGTTTTTGTATTTTTTTCCGGGCACCTCAAGTACGCGCTAGTTTGGGGCCTGATCCTGTCCTCGCTGCTGTGAGCTGCAGCAGGAGCAGACCGGACGTCCATTCTTAAATAGCAGTATTTGTTTTCTTTAAAATTACTTTATGTTAAAGGTGACATTTTAGAGATGCTTGCACTCAATTCCTAGATGTGTTTATTTGAAGCATGTGCTTTTTTCCCTTGCTCGTGTTGTTCTGTAACGCCTTCTCCCGCTGCCTGTTTATTTCAATGTCGTGCACCTCTGTGACATCACAACTACTGCCTTATTAAAAGGATGGTGTTACAAGTAAGGTCTGAGACGAATGTATTTGAATAAAATTAATGTAAGATTACCAAGGGGCACATTTAACATGTAAATGCTTCTCTGAAATGTTTCTGAAACTCGACCGGCATGAAAGGTGACCGTTCAAGAAATACGTCTTTTCAATTTCTGTGACCATGCCAAAGTTTTTCCTTAGGGAAACGTGGGATCTGATTTGATGATACAGCCTTTAGATGCAATCTGATGATTTCTGCTGTTTTACAACCAATGATTTAAGATCAAGAAATGCTGAAGTGTTACATGTTTAGAACTTGTATTTCACGACTTTTTTTTTTTTCCTTTGACAAAGACTTATGGCCGTGATAGGATAAGGGAATAAGTAATGCGAGGAGCAGCTGAGAAGGGAGGCCAGGGGAGCTGTAAGTGAGGAGCCGAGTGATGCTCTGAGAGGGTCTGAAAGGAGGAGCAGTCAGTGGAATGAAGACCTGGTCCAAGACTGAAGATATGGCAAGAGCACCGTTGAGGGGGGATTTAACAGGGCAGAAACACGTCTGAATGGAATCGAAGCTTTCGGCTCAGAAAGTACATTCAACATGTGCGTTAGCACAAGCTCTCACTGCCTAGCTGTGAAAGCACTGTGTATTTTTACCTGTTCAGGAATAGCAGATCTTTTTACCTTTCCTAAAATGTTTCTCATTTATTGAAACGTCGCTCAGCCTTTGTTTCTATCTCTGGAAAATGCCACTGGTTTGAATAATGTACTGATATCAATGTATTTTGCATTCACGATTTCAGGTGCAACGCACGATGAGTGTTACCAGCACATATGAAACTTTTCTCAAGTATTGTAACTTAACAATGTTTAATTGTATTCCATCATGCTGATCAAATGCTTAATATGTCATTTTATTTACGGATTATTTTTTCCTTGAACAGCCCATACTTAATGGGAGGAGAGAATGTTGGGTAAAAACAACTAACTACATGAGTGATCTAATTTTTGTTTGCTGTGAAGTGACCTGGGAACCACTGCAGCGCATGGTACCAACCAAATAGAACGTGTTAGAACTGTTATAGCTCTACATACAGGATTTAGGTTCTGTACCTGGGAAGAAGAGTCTTGGGAAAAACATGATCTTAGAAGCAAACCTCTTGATATGTATTGTTCCACTCTGTGACTCAAGCGTTACTTTCAACTTCCACTGTTGTGCTTTTGTAGTATATATTTTTTAATTTATAGAGACATATATATATGAATACTGTAGAAATACTGCATTAAACTCAAGAGCTGCCAGAAAAAGCAATAAGAAATGCTGGCTGTCATTGTTTTCAATGTTAGTTGACTCTTAAAAGTCAACATCTCTTATGTTAGTGTATACTTTTAATTATTTTTTTAATTGGAATGCAAACGGTCAATTATATATAATTGAAAAAAGAGACCTTCTACTTCTCCTGCTTACTCTGTTGCATTTTTTTACTTGAGCTTGTCTACAGGGCTCATAAGAGCTGCAGAGAAATATACCTGTAAGCCAAAGTTTTTTGTATGTTGATACTCTGTGTATGTGACACTAGTTCCCTATATATAGCTTCTTTGACCTTTGCATTTCATTTAAACAGTACAAGTATAATTTTCATTCACATGTAAACAAAGTATTCCTAACTTTGATTGTCGTTAGCCATCATCATGTCATCTAATTGGGAAGCGAGGTTTGTAAAATGAAGGTAACCATTCCTTTCATGACAGGTAGCATCTTCAAGTGAATAGTGAGTACAACATATTTACAAAATTCAGTTACTGATTTGCGATACCTTGGCAGGTTACTTAAATTATGGCCACGTGCTTAGTTTTAGTAGTGAAGCATAATGCTTACTTAAAGTAGGAAACTATAATGAGGTTTTATTTAAAAATGAAATTTAAAACTGTAGTTGTGAGAACATTTTTACAATGGTAAATATATCAGTCCTTAAAATTAAGATTAAATGAGTATGATCATAACCTATTCTGCAGGGTTTCTGTATTTGGTGGATGCTGTTGGCTACTGAAAAAGCATAGTGTTGGTCTGGATTATTCAGTGAATAGTAAGATTACTTCAGAGAAAACAGCGTTTCAGTGCATGGCTTATTTTTTATAATTTCAAGTATCCAGTTAAGGCAATATTTTGTATTACTCTGGCTATTCACAAACAATAAAAGGCTTTAGAAATGAATTTAAGCAGCAAATGCAGACATTTTATTTTATGAGATAATGAGGGTCTAGTCATGTTGTCTGTTAAAGGCTACCCTATAGTCAGCAATACTCTATTTTATTAGGAGAATGATGTCAAGATTATAATTAAAGCAATCCAGTCATGTAGCACTGCACAGAGCTTGCTTGTATATTGATTTTAAATGTGGACATCTGATGATATAAACTTCTTCGACTAAGTAAATGTTTAGTATGCATTCAGACTTGGCCAAAGGTGTGAATTTTGGAGGAGGGAGCATGTTAAAATAAAAACAATGCTCAATTTCTCAGTTTCCTTTTCTTCCTTGGAGAGGAGACTCACTTAAAACATTCTCAAGAGAGATCACTAGCATAGTGGATTCTGCTGGAGATGCAGAGAGGAATTTTACCACTTTCTGAGCAGATTAATGATACTTTTGGAAAAATCCCTCTTTCTTTTTGGACATCTTGAAAGTCTGTGCTTGTTCAAAACTGCTGAAATACTTCAGTATTTTCACCAGAAGCATATATAATCTGGAGAAGCCTTGATTAAAATTCCCTTCTTTTTTCATGGCCATAGAGCTCCCCGTTTGAAGTGTAACATGCTTTTCCTCCAAAATGGAGTATTTGTATGTTTCCTGCATGTGTATATGCATAATACATATGTAATTTTCTACTGAGACTTCTACAACTGAAAAATTCTGTGTTTTTGTAGCAAAGACAAAAAAGCTTAACAATTAGGTATTAATGATATTCTTGTTGCATATTCAAAAGGTCTTTGCAAGCATTTCTTCTCCTTTTTTTCTTTTCACCATTTCAACCTGCAGAACTCTTCACTGTCACTTCAAATCACACAATTCTACAAAGATAAAACAACATTTAAACTCATTTGCTTTGGGAGGGAAATTGAGCATTTGCACCCAATAAGCCTGATTGTGGAACTGCATGCAAATTGTGTTTTGATTTATCTCTTTTGCACTTTTTTCCATTTGAATTGATCTTGCATTAATTTTGCCAAGCGGCTCTGTGAGGCTGCAGATGTTGCCCTGTGTTTAATAAATCAATGAGACAGATCTGAATGAATCACTTCAGATGGATTCTCTGCTCGGTTTGATGTCTAGATGTTATTCTTAGCTTGTTATCATGACAGATGCATTAATGTTCCCATACACTGCCAGCAATGTCAAAGAGATTGAAGCTTTTAAAGTGGCGGTATCCCCTTTTCCCCCTTCTGTTGGAATAACTAAATTGCCTTTAGGAATAGGTCAAAATATAAATTTAATCATGACATCACTGTGGGGGAGATGCTAAACTTCTGATCATATTAGAATACAAAGTCAGACAATACCGTTTTGTACAGAATGATTAATTATTCCAAAATAGTGGAGATCAATATTAAAATCTAAACATAGGATGGCTCCTTAATAGAGTAACCACTTTCTCAACATTAATATTTCATTGTAATAGGAATGATCCGAATAAATAATATAAGACTAGATCATGTTAAAAGTCTTGCTATAAATAGAATATCATTGTGTCCAAATTGATTACAGGCTGAAGTAAGGCTTTTTCTCTTTATTCTTTTTTTTTTTAATTTCTTACTAATAATTTTCTTTTAAAGGTAAATGTGTCTGGATTCAACATCAGTTAGATGTAAAAGAGGAAAACTTGTTTATTATGTTTCTGTTACTACTCACCATTTAGTGCCAGATAGGTTAGAAAAGTTGTTGATCACTGTTAATTTCTGATCTGTATAGTCTGGTGTCCATTATCTTGGAGCAGAACCTGTGGAACGCAAATCATAAAAGAGGTTGGAATGTGTCTTTGTGGAACGGTTTTAAATTCTGGAAAAGATTGCACAAAGTGTAAAGTACTCTGCCATGAATAATGAAGATCTATTTCCCAAGTAGGCTACACACAGTTTTTGTTGGCTTTTATTCTTTAGTCTTTATTAAACCACTTGTGGTCTTTCTTGTTTTTCTTTAGAAGATAAAATAGTATGTTGTGATTTGCTTCAGTCATTTTGTTAAACCTGATCTCTTTCTCTCTGACGGTTTATTTTAATGTTAAAAATTATCGCGAATGTTCCTTTTCCTAATCTCGCCCCCAAAGAGAAGAACTTTGACTTTTTGTCATTAAGGCTTCTGAGAATAAATTGGAGAAACTGGCTGTAACAGATCTAGATTTATGTTGGCATTCTTCGTATTCTTGCTCCAGTAGTTCCAATTTGATAAAGGAAACAATATATGTAATAGAAATTCACAGTTCATTCAAATGAGTTGACGCTTTAGCATTGTTATATTTGCCTTTCTTTCACCAATATATCAATGTGTGGCAATAGCATTATACTTAAAAAGCTTCTAGAATTGACCAGCTCTGTAGATGGGGAAATTATTCTCACACTGGGGCTATGGTTGGACACGCACCCTCTGTTTGGGTGTGTGTGCATTTATTTTAAAGGCAGGTGAAAATCAACTTGGGTAGAGCTGAGGAGCACAGCAAAAATCACTGAATTAGAAAATAATGTTTTGTTGTATGGCGGTGGCCTTAGAGTGAGAAACTAGTGTCTACCTACTTCAGTAACTTTGCAGAAAGCATTTAAAATGAGCATTCTGAGATGTTTTAAAGAATTATATCTTGTTTATTTCATTGCTTACAGGCTGGAATTCGCGTTGTGTAAGAGCTGTTTGTCAGTATCAATATTAAAAAGGTGTTGAAATCTGGGCTGTAAGGTCCCTGTTTTGACTTTGCTGCAGCGAACCTCCCTTTCATGCCAGTGGAAGTTTGCCAGCACAAGGGCAAAGAACTTATAAATATTTCTAGGAGCTGAACCCTTCTCGTCAAAGGTGGGACATATTTGCTTAAAACCTGCTTTTGAAAGAATTACGCATGTATGGCGTTTTCAAACAGGCACTGTATTTTTGGGTCTGATCTTGTTCTTGCTGAATGTAGGATCTTTAATCTTTTCTCTGCCTGTTCCAGAAAGGCTCATTTTGGATTTTCTGAAGTTATGAACAAAATTATCCAAATCCTTACTTTAAAATACCCAGAAAGCTCCCATCTAGTTTCTTTTCTAAGTTCCTCATGTGATTATCAGTGTAATAAAACCCAGTAGGTGTATGGAAATGCAGCACTTTAATGATTGTTTACATAAACAACACTAATAGCAAACCCAAACATAATGAGGATACTTTAGAGTTACTGCCATCTGTGACGTGTTCGTTCGGTGTACGCTAAGGCAAGATTTTTGTCTGTTATGATTAAACATGCATTACCAAGCACGAGTACATTAGTTAGTAATGATTCTTTGTGATTTAGATTTATCCTGCTTGATATTAGAGCTGTCCCTTGGGGCTACACGCTTTTGATCTTTGTTCCCTCTTGGTAAAGCATGGTTATCCAGAGTGACTTAGTAATAGGGTTTCCTCTCCCTCCATTCTACAACCTGTAAGAAGCACCGATACCTATTAACTAATGTACTTTGATACCTGCCCCAGAAGGTTCCAGTATGCAAATCCTGTAAAACATGAATTTGTTTGTTTTCTTTTTGGTAGCACTGCTATGTTTTGTGTGCCTGTGTAAAGTTTATTGTCGCTAGCAAGCGTGGGGAGATTATATTTCCTCGACAGTACATCTTGACCTGCTAAGCCCGTTTTGCTCATTAAAATATATTGTGTCAGAGCCTTTCTTGACTCGGTTACAAATACCGCTTCCCCAAAAAGTAGGAACCAAACCAAATGAATAGTGTTCGCTTTTATTACTGTACAGTGCCTTGAAGTGTAATGTTTAGCAGCGTATATTGTTGTGTATATGTTAAGGTAGAAAATGTTCGATTGCAGTTGTGTCTGATCTTATCAAGTTTCTGGAAATTGGTATCTGGTAACAGCATTTAACCTACATCTAGTCTATCTGCTATTTATGTGATGGGTTAAAAAGAAAAAGTAGTATCGATCTGTCGCTGGATTAAAGTTTGAGATCGGCAACAGCATGAGCACAAAAGGCTTTTTTTATGATTTCTCAGCTTGCCATTGATCTACCAGTTTTATTGCATTCATTATTTATTAAAAGAATTTGCAAGCTAAACATAACGTTAAGCTAGTTTGCACACAGGGACTGCACTTAGGAAATTGAATGGAAATTGCATTAGAGATGAACATCTGTGCTATTTTTCCACTCGTGTGTTTATGGGTTTGTATAAAAGGTGTATTGGATTAACAGTTATAACCATTATAGCTTGCAGCAATATGTTAGAACCCTAAGCATTTAGTAGTTATTTAGGAGGGAGACTCTTTTTACTTATACTAAAAAGTATGATAATGCCATCACAAACAGTGCTTTTATTGGATTACTCTTTATTAATGGGCTTTTTACTAGTAATGTGTAAAACTTGAGGAGTCTAGCTGTATTATGCGTGTGTCTATTATCTATGCTACATAGAGCTCCATTCATATTGTCATTAATTGAAGGTTTCTAGTGACAGTATTAGCTAAGGATTTGGCAAATAGACACCGAAGTATTGCAGTGAAATGTATTTTATAATATACAATAGGAATGTAAGTATTGAAAAGATCCTTAATATATGTTCCTTCAAATTTTTCCCGAGCAATTCAACTAGTTTTCTGTCCTTTCTTGAGCTAGGTAGCTTCTGTGATGCAATGTATTAGAGAATCAGGTGAAAATATTAAATATTTTGAAATCCTTTTCCACTTCAGTTCACAAGTTCAGTTGCCTTCAATGCTAGCAGTAGTTATGTGTGACGTAAAGTGTAGGGTAAATGTAGAATTTTGAGGTCGTTTCCTGTAATGATTTTAGATATTTTTTTTAATTGCACAACTTCTATAAAATTGTTTTTCTTGTATACTCGATGGTTAAATAGGGAAAAACAAAGGAAGAATTACTTTTTGGGGCTTTGGGTGAAAAGTATATTTTCAGAATCAACATGTTATCTATTTTATTTGGTCTAAAAGTATGTGCAGTCTGGTCTGTTTATGACTAGAATGTACTGAAATGTCATGTTTTGCATCACCAGTGCACTCCTTTCAGTTGTTCTATTCAAGACTCAACCTGATACATCTCACCAGCTTGTAGGACTGTTAAGGGTTTGCTGTGCTAAGAAGCAGAAATGTCCTTCATGCCAGAAGGTTGTGCTTACTCTTGTGAATGCCACCTCTAAACTTTTTTTTTGTTTGTTTCTGGTAGGATGAACCCCTTCAAGTCCTAATAGTATTTTGAACAGAGGTAGCTCTGATTTTTTAGTTGAAAGAATCTCAATCCTTTTTTTCCACATTGTTTTGCACTCACTATTCTTAGTCTTCATCACTGTTTTTCCTAGCTGTAGGTTCCTGTGATCACAATTTTCATGTTATATCAGATAACGCATTTCAGCTACCCTGTAAATAAAAGTGCAAGTTAGATTTAATATGGGATTTATGTAATTAATATATATACACACATAGGGATTGATACAGTATGCACACACACATATATATCTATAATGCAATTTATTCTTAAGTTATGGATTTTTCTAAAGCCTCTCTCCCAAACCATGGAAATCAACTTTGTTTTTTGGGAAATTTTGCATACATATTTATAAGGAGAGAGGCTTTGGAATAATCCAGAAACTTAGTTTAAATTGCATTTGCTATGGACACAGGCTAAATTTCCTAGATGGACTTATATGGCTATATGAGCTATCTTGGTGTCCTTACTAAGTCATTAATTTTTTTTTGATACTTCTCATAGCCATGTAGGTTAGTAGCATTCTCAGCATGTAATTTTATTTACGTCCAGCCTGTGGCAAGAGAACTTTTAGCTTGGGATGCCCTCATGGTACTCTCAGTCAACAGAACATCGAGTCATTTTTCTCTCCTGTTTCCAAACCTGTACGGACAGTGGAATTAGAACACTTGATTTTAAAAGCTAATCAAAACTGTTTTACACCGTACGTGTACAGAGTTCCAAATCTAATGTGTTTCACAGAATCACAGAATTGTTGAGGTTGGCAGGGTCCTTTTGAGATCATCTAGTCCGACTCGTCAGCATAAGCAGGGTCAGCTAGAGCTGTTTGTCCAGAGCTGGGTCCAGCAGTATTTCCAAGCATGGAGACTGTCAGCCTCTCCCTGGGCAACCAGAGAAAAGAAATAACTGTGCTGTGGAAGAAGGAGTTTATTGGCATTCATTGGGATGACTGGTTTATGTGGGAGTTGTTGATGCTGTGAACAGGTGTCACGGCTAGCCACTGATGTGGTCGCTGCCCCACCGACGAGTCGCTCAAGCAGGCAAATACGGATGCTCTGCCGTTGCGCTTGTCCTTACCCGAGCGGGGGGTGAGCTGTAGCCCTCTACGGAGCAACTGTGTCATATTCAGATTGTGCCTTTTCTGCCTCACAAATGATTTCCTGAAATCCTACGTGTGTGTGCCGATCAGCTGACTTGCCCTATTCCCCACCGCTAGCCGAGAAGGAATATTTGTAATTAAAGAAAAAAAAAAGTGGCTGTTAAAAAAGCTCTTAGCACAGACATAGTGCCAGTAGGGGGATTTAGTTACTTGTACGTTAGAGTAATTTAAGAATTGCTAATTAAGAAGATCGAGCTAGTTTAAAGAAAAAATATTTTGAGTTTCATTTAGAACTTCTAATCAGCACATTGAGTGTTATGCATAATGCTTTTTCTTATGCATGTAACAGCTGTTTTTGCCTAGTACAAGTTTTACGTGATAGCTAATAGACTGTTTTTATAACAGTTAATCAGAAAATGTCCGGTGTCTGTGAAACATTATCCCTGTCGTTTTTTGCAAAGTTGATGAAGGCACCTCACTTCACTGCTGCAGGTCTCTGGAGCTGCCTCTTCTCGTCCTCGCTCTTTAAACGTCGTGTGCTGAAGGAGGGCAATTGTCTAAAAAGGTTCTGCGATAATACTGAAAAACAGAAGTAGGAAAAAATGTCAAGTCTTTCCAATGAGACTTAAGATACATGTTTAAAAAAACAAACAAACAAAAAAAAAACAAAAAACCCTGAAAAACCAACCCCCCCCCCAAACCCAACAACAAAACCCCCAAACAGAACAAGGTAGTAAAATGTTGGCAGTTAGAAAACAGCAGAACATGAATACTGAAACAGGACCTAAGGTAATGAACTCAGCGTTGTGTTTTCTGTGTTGCATGAGCTTGTACTGAAATATGTGTTTGTAGGTCTGTGGACTTTTTTTTTGTAGGCTTGTAAGGCTTTATTTGATGTGTTTTATATGGCACTTCATGTATTGATAAGTGACTTCTCAAAATGCCTGGAGTGTCTCGTCATTAAGAAATCATTTTTACCTGCTACAAGGTTGTTCTGACTGTTTTGCAGAGAACTAAGATACATAACGAAGTGATCTTTCAGTGCACTTGGTGCTCTCGTCGTGAGTCGTGCTAAATATGCCGTCCCTTTTGCTCCCGCACCGCCCTGCACGCGTGTGCGGCACGGCCGCGTGCTGCGCCCGGGCTCCGGGCTGTGCCTGCGTGGAAGGGGTGGCGCGTTGCTCTCGGCTTTCGCGGCCATGGCGTGTCTTTTAGAAGGAGCCCCCAGAAAAGGTTTGGCCAGAATGATTAGTGTAACGTGCTGCAAACCTTGTGCGCTCTCATAGTCAGAGGTGCTCAGGAAGGTTAATTAACCGCTATCGTATACTAGAACTAAGATTTCTTGTCTCGGATCAGAACCAGAATCACTGTCACTTCTTTCTGGTCCATTTGTATAAATTGCCTTACATGTTGCACAACTGATTATTTTGGTTCAAGCAAATCTGTTTCTTCCTGCTGGAACTCAAGAGAGTTTGTCTTGCAGTTTCATGAAATACTTTTCTCTTGCATGCATGGTAAGCTAGAGGGTTTTTTGATCATTCACTTATCTTGCCTTTTTTAATATGCTTTCTTCAAAATTTTACTGTCGTTTCCCCCCCCGCCCCAGCCATCCATCCTCTAATAAACTGTTTGTTCCATCTTCTTAGTTATTCATCCTTAAAGGTTAACGATTTTAGCTTTTAATCCTACTGACTGAAAAATTTAACCCTTTATTTTACTGGGAGAATTTGTATTCCTGTTGGTGTGGAAACAAAAATTTGTGATATTTATTGTAGACATCTTTACTGAGTAGTGCAGTGACAGTTGTAGAGTAGTTCATAGTATGGCAGTAGACTCTTAAATACATTTTAAGAACTCGTGTTCTCTGAAAGAAGATAAGCTGAGCGACTGAGTTCTTACGCTGGTGTATTCTGATCCAGAGAGAAACTCTGTATTAGAACTTTTTTTTTATCCATTCATGTGAAGTTTGATAGTATAAGCTCTATGTTTTAGTTGTTTTTTCCAAATTTAGCTATTAACAGAAAGTTAAATGCCTGGCAGGGTTGAGCATCTCTGCTGCTAAGTCTGGCATGTAAGCCAGCGTAGGCTAGGGATTTATTCTACCAGCATGCATTTGATTTAAATAGTGTGTTGTATTAGGGTCTGAATGATTTTTGTTCTTTTATTGCATCTGTAAGTGTAGTTACATAGGTCTTGTATTGGCTTCTCCTACCGTACCGCAGTTGGTCTGTTTCTCCGTAGTTACTTTTCTAATGTTTGTCAGCCAAACAGAAGTGGGGACCTTGCTCATGCTGCTTGTCCTCTACCTGCATGTTACAAAAGGTGTGTGAATGTAGCCATCCTCTGAGTGCCTCTCAGTTCTCTGAGATGGGTGGATGATTTCAGAAGGAGATATGGTTATTTATAAGTTATTGTCCTGCCAGCATTAGGTAGTAGTAGGTGCTCCATCCATCTGCTTTCTAGGGGGTAAAAAAAAAGGAAAGACGGAAGAACATCACCTACGCTATCTTATGCCCACCTGCTGCTGGCTTACAGTGAAGTTGTCTCACAAAGTGTAAACCCTTAGTAGGAGTTGGTTATTGATTTACAGGGAGAAGAAGGGAGGAACAGGGTTGCTGAGTTGGCGGATGCAGTATGTTTGTCTGGGATTCCTGGGTGTTAGAAGGCCTGGACTGCAGATAGTATGCTTGAACAATTCAGTCCTTCAGCACCTGCACAGTCAGGCAAGCGAATCCAAGAAAGGCTGAAGTTGCTGTGCGTTGTGTGCGGTGGGTGTGCAGTAGGCTGGTATGATCAGAGCATGTTAGAATGGCTGCAAGAGAGCTGATGGTCTGTACACTGCATGCAGAGTACGCTGGATTTCTTGCAGAATTTCTTGCTGTGCCTGTTCTGCGATTATCATTTTCCCTCCTGCCCCGCCCCCCCATACTCCGCTGCCGCGGAATTTCTCTTTGACACCTTCAGGTGCTTGGGGCTGTGTGGCTACACAGCCTCATCTTTCCCCCCGCGGTCTAGATAGATCTGTCATTGACAATAACAACACAATAGCAAAGTACAGGAATAGCATTCCATTGCAGACAGCAATTGCAGGCTTCACTTGTTGTGTTGAATGGTCATTGAGTTGTCTTTCAAGTTTTAAAAAGTCTTTAAAGTTCCTTAAGATATTCTTGGTCCTACTTTGATAGAGGGGTTTAGTAGATCCTCCAGCCTTGTAAACCTTTCCCCCTGCCCCCCCCCCCCCCCCCCCCCCCCCCCCCCGCATCTATTTTGGGGGAGGTTGGTTGTCTTGAGGGTTTTTTGATGCTGCTGTTCATTTTTCTGCTTTCCGATTAGAAGCTCTTTTTTACCATCTTATGCACAGGAAGTAGCTATTTTCTGATGATGTCACATTGTTTCCAAAATAATCCCCTTTGATGTCTAGTGCTATGAGAATTTGAGTCATAGTAAACAATTCTGCAGACAGTAAGTGGGCAAAGAACATTTTTATTTAAGTGCTTAGGATGATTGCTTAGTTCTGTTATACGATTGTGGGCAAAATTGGGAACTGCCTTTTCCTGCTGTTGATTTTTCATAATGCCCTATTCTGAAACACTGGTTTCAACCGCGCTTTATTCAGAGCAGGTAGTCTTTCTATTCAATTTATTGTGTATCTTGGAGTGATGCCGTGGAGGGTCTTAAAACAGATAGTCAGTGGTGGTCAGAAACTGACCCAACTGAGTCATGGGATAGAAAGAAAAAAGTACAGGAGATTTAACACTGAAAGTATTTTAAGTGTTAATAACTCATTTAAAGAATGTGTTAATATTTGGCTATATGCTTTCTATGCAACGCTATAGAGGGGACTGAATGAACATGAAGGCTTTGGATCTCATGTGAAGGAGGAGATTGCTTTGTCCTTTTGACCTCATTGCAGATGAAATTCTGCAATGGAACCGTTGCAGAACCAGAGTCTTTCAATTGATTTCAGTGGTTTTGGATCAGGAGCACAGAAAGCAATCAAAACTAAATGCATGTCCATGAACTAATCTGTAAGTCACTTTGGTCCACACCAGGAAACATTTTGTCCAAATTTGGAAGTGGAATAATGAAAGGATCCTTCGGAAATCAGTTGTATCTCCTACCTATTTAGCTAATCTCATATTTGTATAGATTTTAATTACTCTTTTAAGCCCATGTACTTTTATGGAAAATAAACATAGAGAAAGTGCATAGGGGATCCCCAAAACATTCAGGTAGAGAATATGTGTATTTGAATTCCTCTGATGAAAGGCACTACACAGACTAGAAGTACTAAGAGTCAATAAATGTATGCTTGTATTGCCTGGTGAACCCTTGCCAAGAATAGGGGATTACAGGGTGTTTGTGCAAACTTTTATAGGAATCTTCACTTTTCCCATTGTGGGAAGTGTTTACCAAGGGGGATAAATAGACAATATTTTCTGTAGAGTGAATGCCATAAACTTGTTACTGTGTGCATACTGTACACTGCTGATACTCAGAAATCCTTTCTTAGTCTCAAATATATGAAATATGATTATGCTCAATCTTGATTATTTTTCATCAAGGGAGGGGGATTTAATATTCTAAGTGGAGGTGACTGCATGTAAAGAGTAGTGGAAAAAATATTATGCACTTGCACAGTTTAAAAAGTAGGAAACTGATATTTATGATGTACTTAATAAACATGTACATTTCATAAAGTTTACAGTATCATAGGTAGCATCCTGGCGATTTAGTCAACTCCTGATTTATTCTTGCAGGTAGAATTAGGAAAAGTCTTGATTTTTTTTTTGTAGCTATTGATTCAAGTTCTTGCACATGGTATATATAACACTTTTATAAGTGTTCAATTGAAAACTATTTCAGCAGAGTATTGGGAAAACCAGTGTCTAAGAAACGTAGTTCTGTTCAACTTTCAGTTCTGTTCTATTGATTCTATGTTTCAAAGCAGCAGCAGTCTCACAAAATATAAGGGATTGTTTGTTACTGGTGTTTGCTAATATAGGAGGGAAAACGTCAACCTTTCTCAAGCTGAGTCTGAAAACGTGATGAAGGTGAAACCACCAAGTACCTGTATTTCTGAATACTGTACAAGCTGAAATGGTGGTCAGTGATCAGTACTTTACACATGCACCTGATTTTCTGGGAAATCCTATGCACTTTCTGAACGGGAATGGCAGTTGGTGGACTATTTATTACTCATTTTGGTTTTGGTGGAAGATTCGGCCTTGTATGTCATTTAGACTTTGTGACACATGTAGCCTCCCAGGGCCTAATGACTTGTCTGCAGATGGGCTGTTATTTATTACAGTCATGTAGAATAAAATTGATTGTCTTCTAAAATTAATTTTTCATTTGCCTCTAGCTCTGCTTTAATAGAGGACACACAGTTGCCTGTTTGCAGAAATACTGTTTAATCACATTAATATCTCAGCCCCCCAGGCCGGTGAAGATAATTGTACAAACGAACAGCAAAATCTGTATCTTTAACTTCTTTTTATGATTAAATTATGCAAATGACTTATCTCCTGCCCTTCCAAGCACTAATCATCTAATTAGGAATGATGTGTTAAAGGGATGGTTTTGAATCAGGAGAAGGGAGAATGGAGGAAGCAGAAAATGGGACCTGACAATGAAACTGCTGAAGGTACTATAGCGGCACAAGATAGATCTGTGTATTTGTTCAAAAAGCAATAATAAAGGCTTGTTGTGCTATTCCTAGTCTTGCTTTAGTGATCTTTTTCATAAGGGGATAATTCTTCTGTCCAATCTTTGCCTGTAATTTTCCATATTAACTTTAAATTCAATTACTAAGGTTAAAGAATTTAGTCACTTGCTTATGAGAACTGGTAGCGAAGGTAGTGAGCGTCTGTTTGCCTCCACTAGTAGTAGTATGGTATGAAAGACAGAATACATACGTTTGTCGACTCTTTTTTATAAAAGTGCCTGTCATCGTACTGCTAGATGTCCTGAGCCTGTCAGATACTTCTATTCATGTATCTCAGTCTCTTTTTTTGAATACTTAACTGCTGTTATTAAAAAAAAAAAAAACAAAACCAAAACAACAACTTTGCCTTTTAATACAAAAGTAAGTGCAAGTGCCCAGCTAAAGAGAACGGCCATCTCTTTCTTTGGTAATGTCCTGTGCCTAGCTTCAGGAGTTTCCCTTTGAGTTATGAGTGAGGCTCTGCTTAAGTTTAGATGGGTAGATGATCACAAATTTATATTTTAAGCATATGTATACAAAAGAATCGTGCCTTGACCTCCGCAAGAGCTTACAGCCCTGTTCTCTGTTTCGTAAGCAAATTCTGGGGGTTATTAGCAAGTCGTGCCTTTATAAGCAGATTCTCCAGCTTAAGGCACTTCCCAGAGCGGGTGCAAACTATCAGTGTGTTATTACTGTTGCTAATGGCACAGCAAATGAGCTCTTCTATTGGGTGATAACACTGAGGATTTGATACCAGATTATTTTTGTTTTCCCTTTACTCATTATTGATGTACTTACTGTAGATGATTAAGATGCAGTACACCAATAAAATATTTTAGAGACTAAGTGAAATTTCAGGAATTCCTATATGAGAATATATTATTTCCTTTATATGAGAGCATATTCATGCATGAGTGTATGAATTCATAGGATTCTACATAGGTAATCAGTAGGTCCACATTCCCTAAAAGCCGGGTGCAGACCAATCTTTCAGACCAGATAAATCTGTTTTCTACAAATCTGGTAAATGCCTTCACTTGGTCAGCTCTTGCCTTTCAGAAGTAAATATATGAAATAGTGGGAAAAGCTTGACTACTTATGACACCATCAGTTTTGAAAAGTTTGAGGGACGTCTTGCTTGCAACATCTGCCTTATTCGTTAAAGAACCTCAACTTCCCTGCCTGTATGTATGGCTTGTACTCATGTGCATGTATGCATATCCATAAGTACATGCACAGGGGTTTACTGATCTAATCTGAGAAAAGTTTAACTTCCCCAGGAAGGTGGGAAACACTGTTTTATAAGGGTAGGTATCCCACATAAATACTGAGAAGCTGAAAGCAAAGATGTCGAAGTAATCTTTTTGTTAGTGATTAGGTGTATGTCATAGGGATTTAAAAAGGAAAAACCTCACAAATTACGTTTGAAAACAATTAAAACGCTGATTGTGGTAGATAATTTGGCTTTTCTATGTTGTTTTTGGATGCATCAACATAAAGAATGTGAGTTCTGACACTGCTTTCATTTGTCTGACACAGACGTAAATTGCTGGTGGAATGTTTTCATAAACACTTTATGTATGGGGAGGCTGCATTTCTTTCTGTACCTTCCAGCAATAGGATTGAATTAAATTGGTTCACATCTATCTTTAAATGTATGTTTGTCATTATCACCCCAAAATAGTTCACAAAAGGCAAGATGAGAAGATCTTGCTGAAGAACTCTTAGACAAAATATTTGTACTAAGAACACTTGTATAAGTAATTTCAGTACACAAGGCCTAAGAATATTTTGTTCAGAATTACGGGAGACTCAAAGAAGAAAGGATTTCTCATTGGATTAAAAGGTTCTGGGATTCATTGAGGGTTCAAATCGCAGTGAAGACTTTCAGCAGAATGCTTTTCCTCTTAGGGTAGGAGGTTCAGTGATACTTCAGGAGCAAATAATTCTAGACTACTTTCTTTTTTTCTTTTAGATTTGCTGGATTCAGATAACCACCACAGTAGAGTTAAAAATAGAGGCGTTGTACTTTTGCTGATACTATGTGAGAGGCCAACGGAGAGAGCGGTGGACTGCACCCAGCTACCGTTCTGTATGTGGTTGAATGTCCGAACCCTGATGGCTTTTCGCCGAGCTGTTCTGGTGTGGTAGGACTGTAGTACTGAGGTCAGGACATCTGAGATGGCCATCTGCTGAGACACCTCATTGCATCTGATAGAAAGTACTGTTTGTAGATGCTGAACTTGAAGGTTTTAACATCAATGAGGAATCTAAAAACTTCTGTAATATGTAGTCTGTATTTAACAACCGTTACGTATAGGCAAATTGGAAGAAGGTCATCTGCAGTAAGGATTCGGGTATCTTTTGCTTTTCTGTGTCCACACGTGCTCAGGTCTTTGTTTTATCCAGCTGCTCATTCGGATGTTTTTCTTATCTCTGTACTGGGCAGCTTTCGTTGAGTAATGATATGTGACAACAGATGGTAGATCTCAAATCATTTTATGAATTAAGTTGTTGGCCTTCCCAGAAGTTGAACTGGAAAGAATTCATAGAAGATTTCACAACTGATAGATACAGTAGTGGAGCCATCTCATGATTTTTCTTTGTGTGTTTGTGCTCAGAAAGTACTAAGTCATTTAAGGACATTCCCTTGAGGTCCTCCTCTTGGTGGGTTAAGTGTTGGGCTTACTTTGAATGGCTAATTCTTAATGCCCGGAGAGATGGTAGCTGCTGAAAAATCTAGCAGCCTTTCTTAACACAATGCCCCACAGTAGCACTTCATCAAATTGTGAAGTCTCTTAGGTGTGAGAGATTTTTAGCCAATCTTGATCTCTCTGCATGTCCTTGAAACTGTGTACTGCCCACGCATGGCCTATTTAGAAAAGTTGAGACAAATGAGTTTCAATTATTAGAATTACTAATTGGTCTTGTACTTTATGAACAAAAGTTCACATCCAAGTAAAGGGAGGAAAGTGAATACCTACTACGTTTTTCCCTTTTTTTTTGTGTTTTTTCTTTGTTTTCTAATAATCTGATACATAGAATAACCCATCCTAAACTATACTGGTGCTGAAAAATGGGGCACCTGAACTGGGCATTCAGTTTGCATGAGTGATGAATATTTTGAGGGAGAGTCCACTGCATAGCTCTGATTTTTTCATCTTGCATTATTTTTTGTTTTCATTCTGTGGAGTGATTCTGAATGTTCATGAGACGATGGGTGGTCTTAGCACAGGCACTAGTTTTCAGGTGACTGTTTAGGGGAACAGGGAAGTTGGTACATAAATTCACGAGCCTGTAAAAGGGATTTGCTTCGTGTACTGTTCGTATGTCCTGGAATGCTTACTGCTTTTGAGGAGGTTATTCTTAACCTGTGTGGGATGTACTGTCTTTACCTTTATGAGCATATGTTCCTCCAAAGAAATGTTTTAATAGAACCACTGATTAAAAGATCTTTCAGTTGTCCTTGGGATTTATGCACTTAAAAGACTATTCAATAGCTGTGAATATCTCTCGTGCTAATGTAGCCCCTATTTGTAACAGTTAAGTAGATATAATAATTTTTTACAGCAGTTAAGGTAAAGGCTATTTTAATAGTAATCAAGTTTGAGTTACATATTAAATGAAAATAAATTATTACACAAAACACTATACCAGTATGCAGCTTCACTAGGATGATCTTAAAGGAAGATTCCGTATCAGTGGTAAGGTCTAAGCCAACGGTGATGTTTAGGAGCAGTGACAGAAGTGATCTTGAGTAAGGTATTGACTTGTCTGCTAATTTCTAATTAGTTTAGTCTAGAAATCCAAATATATTCCGTTCTGTGGTCTTATTGTGGGTTGGGGTAATTGAATATTTTTGAAGAAACACATAATTCTGTCATTGAAAAGAGGTTTTGGCCAATGCTGAGAAATTGTAGAACATGTAAATATTCATGGCTCCAGACATGTCCATGTACAGTAAGTATGTGATGCACAGTTTCTGGAATCCTGGATAATATGGTACAAAGCTGTGTTGGTCAGATTTCCTTGGCTTTGCAAGAATACTGTGACCAGTCTATCTTCACACGTAAGGGTGAAACTCCAGTTTGATATAATGAAAGCAATAGTGGCTCATGCTTTCCACAGCAGTAGGATGCACACTTAATCTCTTTTTCAGAACCTGATAGTGGATGAGTGTGGAATGACATGCTAAGCATATTTGTAGGTTCCTATTAATATATGTCCATAGCTCTACTGGTTCTTAAAAGTTATGATCTTTGATCTCTGTTTTCCAGAAATTGCTGAACTTCTACTTTTAATGACTTGCAGGCATTAAAGAGGTCAACTTTACAGTGGATCTGTGATTAGCTGTCCGTGACTCACGGTTGTTCAAGCTGGAATACAGAATGGTTTTCAAATTGCAGCTGTATGAAAATGTTGTGGGGAAAGTGGAGGGGAAAAAAACCAGTGGGAACACTGGGAGGATGTGCGTGTCCCCTTTAAACCGGAGAGGTTGTACTTGGGTTACCCTTTGAGTATATATTTTGCCAAATTAATCTCTCTTGGTCCATATTCTGCATGTTTTTAAGAGTCAGGAGAAATAAGCAGTCATTAAAATAATTAGTGAAGCATAAGAAGGTGAAGTTGGAATTTCAAGGCTGTACAGACACACAGGTTAATACCTTTCTAGGAATCGTTCTGGTTTAGCAACTGCTTTAGACTTCGGCAATTACAAACCCTTGTTTGTAACTAATATTAATATTTAATTTTGGCAGTGGACTGGGTGGTTGTTTGGGGGGTACTGGGACTGCTTAAATTGTATTCACCTTTATGAAGCATGCCACTACGTGCATCTTTCATTTAATTGGTTGGTAAACCTTCTAACCCTCTGCCAGTAAAGAGGATGAAATAGAAATGGGGCACATCAATTTCAGAGCCATTTAAATATAAACAGATTGCCTGAGGGCTCTTTATGTACTTACTTTTATGCAGAAAATCCTGGTGTTAGATTGCAACAGGATCTTGTCTCTCTACCTTTGAGATCAGACTCATGTCCCTGTGTCTCCAAACCCATATAAGGAGCCTGCCTGTAAAATTTTGTGTCTGAATAATTGCCTAGTTAGCAAGGATATACATTCTGTTCTAGCATTTCTTAACATGGAGCAGTCAAAGCCAAGTGATTGCTAGGAATTATTTGGAAAAGCGTATAGAACAAACAGAGAACAGTGGTATGTGACTGTGCAGATGCCAGGTGTGCTTTGATCTTGAATATGGTGCAGTTCTGGTCTCCTTCCAGCTGTCTGCCAAAGGACACAGAAGAAAATTGAAGCGGGAAAAATAGAAGAACGATGAGGATGATGGTTGAAGAGCAGCTCCTATATTGCATGACGAAGGGTGGTATAAGGCTGTGTCAAGTCACAAATGGCACGGAGAAGGTAAATAGGGAGTCATTGGCCACTGTTGCTGCTGAAGTTAAGAATTAGAGGACAAGTCAAGTTAACAGATGTTAAACCAAACAAAAGCAGGTGGTTCTTCAAATACAGTAAACTCAAAACTCTTTACTACAGGATGCTGTGAATGCTCAAATGGGTTTGGCAGGCTAGACAAATTAGTGACAGAAAATTCTCTTGAGAGGCTGTTGTACGGAGCTACTCCTTGTGATCAAAAATTTCCAGTTACTCAGTGCAGGGAGGTGTTAATGAACGCTTATCAATTTCTTGTTCTTCTCTGTACATGTGCTATCAGCTGCCTTTAGCCAAAAGACGAGGGAGGAGAGATGCATTTTTGCTTCTTTGAGGAACCACATCCTCTGAATTGCTTCTAGTTATTAATTGTGAAGTACCGGGGAAATTTTTGGAGGGACTCATGAAGAGCACTTGAAGTTGCAAAGTAAGGTAATTGTGTTGAATGTAGCAAATTAGAAAAAAACCCACAGAAACATAGGAAATTAGTTAAACAGGAAATTCACTGAACACCAGAAACCCACAGAGAGGGGCATGGAGAGTGGGGAGTTTCTTTGTCTGTGCACATACGTGATGCTCTGGATGCTACCAGTCTAGCAATCCACTGATTTTATTTTTGAAGTATGTGAATAGTATTGCTTACTTCAAGAAGACTGGCTGTGTGTTAGTGTTTTGCTGACTGGAGACCTAATTCATCTGAAAGTCTTTGCAAAACCACTCTGACTTACAAACTGTGACACTGTCTGTTTGTGAAGATTGTAGGTACCTGGCAGGTCATCCTCAGAAATCAGACTGTCCCATTTATCATATAATAGGTAGCAGAATTAAAATTGTGACAGAAGAAAATAAACAGGTGAACATGACTAGTTTAGCTTAATTTGTTGGATGATAAGCATTATACTTAGACATACGCAGTCCTTTTTTGTTCAAGCCTTTGGTTCATAAATAAAGTTGTAAGGCTTGGCTAATTAGATGGAGTTGTTAGCTCAGTAGCTGACAAATAGCCGTTCTGTTGTGAAATATGCAATGTCAACTTTCATGAGTTCCTTTCAATCCTACATTTCATTTACTTTCTGTTGTTTTTTTCAGTAACAGCATTTGTCGTCCTAGCCACATCTGCTATTTGGCTTTAATGAGATCAAATTTCTTTGAATGAAAGTGATGTAAACTTTTAAGATGAACCAGCTGTAATGTATCAGTTATCAATAGCAGGAATTAAGAATGCAACACTGATTTCACCTGAAAAAAAGGAGTAGTAGTAATATCAATAGAAGAATAGGAAGGTTTTTGGTATCTAAATTGTAAAACTTACAGGTGGGTTTAAGACAGTGTGTGGGTAAGTGAGATCTAACTGCCTTTCAAGTGGCCAAATCAACATAGATTGGAAATACAGGTTTTCTTAGGTGTGTCCTTTGCTGTGTAGTTGAGAATGTAATACTGGACTTCATTAATGAATCTTCATTATTATATAAAGAGACATACTACTTTCAGTCTTAAAATAAATCGGAGTGGGTTTATTTTCAGAGGTGGATGAAAATGAAGGCAGCTCAGGAGTGATATGGGTGTAGAGCCACTGTAAGGGAGAGGTGAAGCACTTCAGGTGCCAGAGCCTTGATCGCCGTTGAGGATGCAGCGTAGTGCCCTCTGGTGAGTAAAGGTTTGGGGATTCCCATTACTTTCCTTTTCTTCCTCTCTGTTTCCCTCTTGCTTCCTGTCTTCCCCCGCTCCCCCCTTCAGAAGAAAAAAAAAAAGTCATTGGTAAATATGATGCTTTCCACTGTTTTTAGAGGAAAAACAGCCCCAGTTTTTTCCAAAGTTCAACTGTCTCTTACTAACCAGATAGGTCCACATGGATCACTCAGCTTGGTAAAACCAAGAAAGCATTCTGATTGCCCTTTTAAGAATGTATTCCTCTTTAAGTGGTAGGTTAAATTCACTGTGTATACATAGAGGAAGATTCCTGTTGCTGCTTTTGTGTTTCTTTAAGATCAGATTTGTGCTAATGATGCACTTCAGCGGACCACAACAAGATGGAAAGACTCGTCTGTAGGAGGAAGTATTTGACCTGTGGTCCCAAATGTTAAGGATCCAATTTGGTTTATGTTGTTTTTTTTTTTCTAGTATAAATGTACTGTTATCTGTTTGCTTTCCACATAATCTCAAATTAGAATAGTCAGAAATAGCTCCTTTGTAAATACTCCTTTGAGATTGGCATTAATGCATGTCCAAGAAACAATTCTTTAGCTTCTTTAATAACTTTAATAAATAGTTTAACTCTTAATGCTATCCTAAATCACATAAGTGATAGTAAGCTACTAGAAATAATGAGAGTGTTCCAAGTCCAGTGTATTACAGTTACTGCAATAACTCTTCTTCATGTAGAAAACTATTTTGAGACTCTCCATAGGCAGGATTTACTTTTGCAGTTTATGGCAGGGAGAACCTAAACACGAACTTTTCAGGCCCTAATGCTAGAAGCTGTAGTTATCCCAAGTCAGAGTGTGTTGGGATGATTGGAACACTGGTCCCAAGATCCTTTTTAATTAGAAAAACATTTCTAGTCTGCTTCGCAATCTGGAAATCAAAATGAAACCAGCAGTCTGATTAGTAATAAAAGCTTGAAAATGATAAATTAAATCCCTTCATAAATGAAGGTTGTAGCAAAAGGAAGTAGAGAATTGAACTGCAGACAGTCATAACTGCATGACTTGTAAGTGGCAATTTAACATTTTGAACTGGTTTTGTAAGTACATCAAATGTCTCAATAGAGACAACCATAGGAAAAAAGGAACCTCTGTATTCTGGAAATATTCTAAAGCTGATTAATATATATATAGTGGCACAAGAGGATAAGAGCAAAAAGGAGGAAGGAGAGTGAGGGAAGGCAAAACGAGTTCACATTTACTCTACGAAATGCATCTGACATGACAAAAATTCCCTGGTGAGCTAGCATGTGGTATTTTCTCCTTGTTCCTGGTGAAGTAGGATGGAATAGAGCAATATGTAAGAAATTGATGGAGAAGGAAGCAATGACTGGAACAAAAACCTTGTAACTCAGGGTTCTTGTTCTTGTCTTGTGATTTCTGGAGACTCAGAAGCACCCGCTGGGCAGTAACGGAGAGCTGGAATGCTGGGTGTCCCAGGCTGTAAACACACAGGGCTTCTGGAGTTCTGGGGACTGGCAGGGAAGGGGACGATAGCAGTTAGGGGTCGTGGTTTCCTCCTCTGGGCTTCTTCAGTGCTTTATGTCTGCTGTGGCGTAAGGAGAGAATATTACGGCTGTAATATGGGCCGAAGGGGTACAGAGAGCTTGGTGAATGGATTTGGGTAGCCATTCAGGAAATGGCTCTGTAAACCTTGGTTTTACTCATTTTAACTTGTAAGGTGGTGTTTAGAAATGAAAGTAGATGGTGATAATGCAGTGAATTTTCACATCTATCTGAACAGGCATGGTTACAGTTCTAGCAATGGCAAGCTGAATCAATTTTTGCATTATTAAAAAAAAATCACTTTTAGGCAGATAATGCATGTGTGAATTATGTAAAGTGGGAATGAAGAGAAAAAGTGAATGCCTTAGATGTTACTGTAGGAAAAAGTTTAAAAGAATGGGAGCAAAGCTGTCTGGGAGCATTGACAATGTGATCTTTTTTTTGTTACCTGCCAGCACTGAAAAATTCTCCTTTAGCCAGATAATATATTAACCTTGGGTAAATGATTAAAGTTAATTTAAAAAAAAACCCCAAACAACACCCCCCCCCCCCAAAAAAAAAAACACCCAAAAATAAAAAACAAAAAAACCCCAAAAACAAAAACCAAAACAAACACTGTGTGTTTGTGTCTATATAATACACAATACACACATAGTAATCTAGAAAAGTAATGTACACCTTCCCTAATGGAGTCTTTTGAAGCTGGAGAGTTAACTCAGAACCCAGTTGATACTTAATTTTTAGGAATGGACTAATTTTTTTATATGGTAAAGTATAAACTTTAAAAGGAACAGTATTTCTCCATGACATTTTTAAAATAAAATTCAGATAATTTATTTTACTGAAGACAGTTGGAGAGAGTAAGTCAGCTTCTTTCTTTAGCTCCATGGTAGATTTCCTTACCTGTTCCTTACAAATTTTATCAGCTGTTTTTTGTTTTGTTTTGTTTTTTTTTGGTATAAAATATGTACGGAATATATGTAATATGCAAGGAATACTTTACAAAACTCCTTTTGAGTAGAGCAACTGTACTCCTAGAAGACTAGTGGGAAGGGTGTACAGAAGTCGTTTAAGTAGACTGAACAACCTTGTATCATTATGTTTGGTCATCAACCCACAGCTAATCAAGCGTGAACTAGTTTGATTCTTGGTTAGAAACCTTGTAAGAAGGTGTTGTGCCCGGCAGGAAGTAGTGATTTTGTTTTGTTGGAATCAATGCAGAATCAGTCTTGCTTGATGCTGTGGAATGCAGCTAATAGAAGTATCTTCTTTAAGATTTGCAGAACTGAGGTTGCATTTGATTCTGGTAATCAAAGAATTTTTTTATCTGTAATAATTCCCAGGAGCATAGTATGCCTAGACAAAATGGTGTGGCATGGTTTGTGGCATGATAAATAATTTTTATTTTTAAATTCTTTTTATATATTCACGCTATATTTATGCTATATATGTAGAATTCATAATATAAATTCAACAGTTCTTTAAAAGAATGTTCATTAAGCTTAACAAAGATTTATTTGCATTTCTATGGCACTTCCTGCTGTGGTAATCTCAGGATTTCCCTGAGGTGTTAATTCTCGCTGGGTACTCTATGTTAAACTGCTGAAGTAGTTTATGAATCTTGGATCTTAATTTTCAGGTACTTGACAAAAAGCCTGCAGATCAAATATCCCCAGGTTCACTTGAAATTCTATTGGATATTGGGACAAGATGTGTTTCAGTGGCTGGTTTTTGAAAACTTAAGCCAGAGTCATCAAGGTCAAAGGAAAGTTTGACACATCCAGGAAAGAAAATCTAGAGAGGCAGCTCTTGCTGATATGCTGAAAATACAGCAGTGTAGAAGGTGTATTCACAGAAATCTGTTTGATAGCAACTCTATATTATTTTGGGATGAGGGTGAAAAATACTTTCCAGATCCCCCCCCCTCCCCCTGTGTTTTCACCATAACAGCAGCCTTAAATTTTGCTATAATTAAACAAACAAACAAACCCCCAAAAAACCAAACCAAACAAACAAACCAAACCAAAAAACTGCAAAACCACCAAAACAAAAAGTTGTTTATTCACCTAGTGCTAAGACACTATAGCTGGGGGTTTCTTCTTTTTCAACCTCTGCTATACCTAAGAATTTAAGCGTGAAGTATAACAGATGGGTAAATTCAGTCCCTGAACCGTTCTCCTGAATTAGTTAGTGTTTTCAAATATTTTCGTTCTTTATTATGTGTGAACTCAGTTGGGATTAAGATAGAAAGCGAAACAAATTGAGCTTGCCACATCTATGGTTAGGTAAAAATAGTATTTTACTTTATGATATTAAAGCAACAAATGACTAGTTCATTTATAGAACAGGCAGATCATCTTTCTCAGTATATTCCGATTTTATTGTTTGTAGTTCTGTGAATATCCCTACATAATTTGCACTCTACAGATAATGTAGACTTCTGTAGATTTTCAACCTGGAATTTATGTTTTCTTTTTGTGGTGAGAAGCAGAGAAATAGGGAACAACCCTCTCATCATTTATGTATCATGACCCAGCATCTCAGAGCCTTGGGCTATTATTTCAAAATCCAATATATTCAAACTTTGGCCTCAGAGAGCAGTAGGATCAGTACACAAGAACAGTAGAGTGATAAATATAGATTTTTCATTAAGGAAAAGACTATATCCTGTCACTTTTGAATCAGTGTTCAAAAGAGGATCGGAGAATTCATAGCCTCCTATAAGCTTTAACTTTATTTTTGTTGCGAAAAAGGACTTAACAGACTTTTCATGTTACTGTGACTGAGGCATCGTTGATGCACAGGAATCAAATTTTAATATATGCTAAAGGAGAGATCCACTAACACTGTGACAGTAATTTAATGCAAGTCAGTTTTGAGCCACGCATAATTACAGGCATGATGTGGAGCACTGCTCATCCTTAAGGATGGTTTGCGTAGAGCGGCACAGATCCAGTTGCAGTACAGTTGGCTCACTGGGGTAAGCTCCAGTTTTGGGAGCCGGGTTGCCTGTCTTCACTGGGTTCTCTCCTACACGAGAAATTTGTTTTGGTAGTCAAATTATACATAGTACAATTCTCTTTGTAGCAGAGAAACAATGGATTTCTAGTACAAAAGTTAAGTCACTGGATGGATAGCATATGCTTTTAGGCATATGTTGTATAAATGTACATATGTACATGTAAGCGTACCACCTTCACGTAAGAAGGGGTGTATCTGCTTAAGTTCTAGAAATTGCTGTAATTCTCAGAGCCGTTAACACATACGTTATATTCTGGGAGACTCTTTCAGATTTTAGAAATTGTTTTTCTTTTCATTTAAACAGATTCTCACTCAATTTCCTTAAATAGAGCAGCTGTGATAGTGTACAAACAATCAAAATTTATGCTGAAAAGTAATTTTTGAGCTGTTTGTTTCACTCTCAAGGAAACGATTTGTGTACTTATTTTGAAGCTTAACACTTATTATTGGAGAACGCAGCAAACAGTGAAAAGTTTTGATTTCTGCAGTAAATTTAAGAAACCTGTGATTTTTCACTGGGCTCAGACACCACAGAAAAGGCAGTTGATCCCATATGGTAATATATGTGTGTCTGCTTAACCACACATACTTCAAATAGGAATGTAAACAACAATACTGGGAAGGGTTTGGTATGTACTTTGTACATATGTGGTGAGTATATACTGCTGTTGTGCCTTTTCTGAAGTTTACCAGAGGAGACCTGTGTTTGATTTGATGGGAGGGAGAGTGGAGGTGGAGTGATAAACTATGGGCTTGCTTTCCAAGCCCTGACGGGGAGGTGCTTTATTCTGTGTTGTTATCAATGCGAAAATAAAATTACAAAAATAATATTATTTCAGAAGTCTTCTGCTTGCTTTTAGCTGACAGGTCTCTAAGTGGATATAGCTTTTTCCACCTGCAATCAAGTGTAATAAACCTTCTTCACTGCAGAAGTCAAATTCCTGGAAAAAAAGAAGTTGGAAGCTCACACTTACACCATAAAACCTTGTTTATTGCGACCATCAGTCTTCGAAGATATGCCCCACAATGGGGTTTGGTAAAGCCATTACAAGGTGCCGTATGAGTTCCATTTGCCTACAGTAAATAGAATGTCAGAAGTGTCAGGGGGAAATAAATATCGGGCTGGTTAAAAGGGAGCAGAGATGGCTCAAAGCATCATTGAGAGGATTGATTTATCTGGCATGCTGTAATGACTGCAGATGTGGATCTGTTATTCTAGATGAGCAATGAATTTGATGAGCTGATAACACAGGGCCAGAGAGGCCTGGTTTTAATTACTGATGAGGAATTTATTTGTGAAGCACTGTGATTTACTGAGGGTTTGTTCTGTTATTGACAGGTGACCTTGGGGCTTCTCTCTTTTGATGAATAAAAAAAGCGGCATTTTTTAAAGGAAAACTGTTTTATCAGTGCTATGAATACAGCGAGGTCATTTTAGATAGAGTATTGTCTTTCAAACCATCTTTATATATAATTATTTTTTGTAGCAGTTGTTAATTGCCTCTTTCATCGAGATTGTCATGTATGCTACACTTGCTGCTGGGGAGAGACTAATTTTGGTGCAGATCGTTGCTAGCAAGAACATATTGGGTAGAACTTTTCTGGTAGAGATCTTAAGGCAAATAAGCAACTCAAATTATCCAAGTATATATTACTGGGTTGTTCAGCTTTTCAGCTACATAGCTCATCCAGCATGTATTGCTTTTATTGTTCTGATTTTCCTTACTGGCCACCAAGGGGAAAGAAATCTAAAAAAATACGAGGAATCAAAGAGGTTTTTTTGTGGTTTTGGGGTTGGTTTGGTGTTTGATTTTGTTTGTTTGGTTGTTTTTTTGGGGTTTTTTGTTTTTTTGTCTGGGTTTTTTTTTTTTTAGGTAAACATTGTCTTGAACACTTTAACCAGCATTTTGTCTGAGGTTAAGTTTTCATCAGGTCGCACTTTTGTTGGGCAGAATGTTATTGACATACCTATTATTTTTCTACATTTACTTTATTTTTTCCCTATACTATAACTTTTCTTTTTGATATTTACATGCAGTGGGAATTTTAGTGTTGACTTTTGTGCTTACGCTCTTAATTCTGTACTGCACTTGCAAATTGCAGCATATTAACGTAAGGATAAATCAGGTAGTTGCTGTCAGAACTGTGTGCAGGTACTGTAGATATTTTCCAGTTTGTAGATACTATTTGCTTTTAAGTAAGTATTTAAAAAAAAAAGCTAAGTAAGAAACCATTTGGATTGAACATTTTGTAGATGGTTTTTCAGTGAGTATATATGATAACCTTAGAGTAGTCCAGGGAGGAGTAGGTACTGGATCTTTTTTGTTTTCCTTTTGTGAGCTTCCAACAAAAGTGGTATTATCCAGAAACTTACTTTTTACTGCTTTACTGTCAACAATTTTTTGATACGGAGAAAGCTGTTAATTTAGTGTTTACATCCAGTATAGTTTCTGGAAATGAAGAGACTTTTTGGTCTTATCTAAACCCACACCTTTATTCATTTGACCCATTTACACCAAAGTCTATTCAAACTACTTAGATGTTATTTTCACTTATTGAAGTGGGGAATCACCAGCTAAAAGAACAGGTGGTGGCAGGCAGACATAATGTCTGTTTTGATCCAAGGTTAAGGAAACCCTTTAGCAACATAATGCCAGTTAATCAGAGTTTTCTGAGGTGAAAATAAGAAATGGGGAAGTAGCTGAAGTCTGCACTGTGTACTGACAGGCAGCTGATACTGGCTGGGGTTCCAGAACTTCTACTAGCCAAGTATCACTCTTAGTGAGTCATATGGTACGACCCAAAGGAAGATTGCCGGGAAGTGAAGTGGGCTGGAATAAAGCATTATTGGCCCTGCAAATAATGAAAGTGCACCTAATATTGTGAGGGGTTTTTTATTTGTTCTAAAACTATGAAATACATGTTTTCAAAAAGCACTTTAGTTTGGTTTTTAGTCTTTCTTAGACTCACTTGAATTTTGTTTGAACTTTTCATATTAATCAAAACCACATTAGAAATGGAGGGGGAGGAAAGGTGAGAATTAAGAAAGAAGAGAGAGGAACAATGTTTCTTAATTTTTTTTATATGAAGTCTTCTTGAAATATTACAAAAAAACCCAAAAGAAACAAAGATCACATGATTGAATGCAGAACAAAAACCCCTGGAACAAATCCACCAAAACCCCCAAACCCCTTAAGGCAAGTACCTCCCCTTCCCCCCCTCCCTTACTGTAGTTTTGCTCCCTTACTCTCCCCTTGCCCCCTCGCTTTTTCTGTGGGTTTTTCCATGGAAGGGGAACAGTTAGCTATTCATGAATAACATATATCTTCTTATAAAAACACACAGTGTTTAGCTCTAGGGATAGTATTTCAGTTAAACACATCTGACAATTTTAGATCTACTCAAGACTTAAATATTGCGATTAAGCAAACTGCAGTTAATAAGAGTATTAAATAATGTTCTATTTTACAGATTTACTGTTTTTAGGTTTTTATAAAACCAATGTGTGTTTTAAACCAATTAATTATACTTCAGCACCTGTAAAAATGAATATTTGCTTCAGTAACAACAACAGCAAAAATCTGCCTCCATCTTTTTTGTGAGTCTTGGTTTGGTTTGTTCAGAGACTGCTTCATGCATTAAAATGTGCTAGCATATTTTGCCAGTGGAAATCCCAGATTGAAGGCTTACGCAACAGCTTAAATAGTAAACTTGGACATTGCAGGGTTATAGGAGAGGTGGTGGGGTTCTTTATTTCATGTATTTTATTCATTCACCAAGGAAGAGGCTCATGTGTAGTATGCTGTTGTTTACACAACAGTTAGTTTCTCAGTAGTTGTCCATGCTTGTAGATGCCGTTAGTAGTTTAACAGAGGGTTAATACAGCATTAACCCTGCGATGTTTTGGGTCCCATTTTAATTTCCTGATGTGTGGGTGGGTGTTGTTGTCCCCTCCCCTCCCCCCCCAGCTTTTATTTTAATATTATTATTGAATAAAGCTGGCTTGTATTTCATCTGCCCCTGTATTGGGTGTCATCCAGCCTTTACGTATGAAGAATGGCCTCAGACCTTTGGAAAGCGTCCTTGAAGCAAATGACAGTACACTTCTTTATCTTCTTCAGTTAGAAGTATTGACTGTATTCGTGTGAAGGGGCTGCTTTGCCAGGTACAATGGCAGTGAGGAACTGTGGTCACTGACAGGTACATTGAAAGTAATGGGAGTTGCCTGAATTTCTAGTATGTTTTGCAAAGCAATTTTAACATTAGATAAAGAGCTAGGTACAGGCTCAAGAGGTGGAATCATGTGCCCAGATGTGCCGTAAAGTTCCTGTTGAACTCTGTTAGGGAAATGTTATCTTCAGGAGGACCACGTGACTAATGAGCTTTGTGTGTTCTGGAGTTATTGTGGTTCTTGGTTTGATTCTGTTCAGTGTCCACAGTTACCCTGGGACACAGGGATGAAGGTGGTGAAGACTGATGATTTGGCAGAGAAGCACAGGCCTGTAAAATGTCCTAATTATCCTCTAAGCAAGTCAAACACTATTATTTGGGACTTCCCTGATACTGATAAAGTTAAGGGATATCTCTTGTTTGCATTTCCAGCAAGGATTTGGGCATTTACATACAGTGATTGCAAGCATGAATTTTGATCTGGCAGGGGACCTGTGCCTGCTGAGGTCAGCTGATTTTTGTCACTGATTACAACAGGAGACAACTGCGTCCCACAATGTCAACCAATTGCAATGCTCTTTATAAAACTTCATGTGTGTTTTTTTTTTTTAAAAGCATTTCTTATGTAGCATCTTAACATGCAGAATAAATACAACAGATTTAGCAGACTTTGAAGTTTTTACAGCTTCTGTGGGACTAGGCTGAACTTGGAAACAATGCTCCAGTAGACACATTCCTTATTGCTGCTTTCCTCGAGTGCCAATCTGTGTTTTGTGTCACTCTAAGTAGCAAGGATGGAAGGGACAAATAAGCTGTTGTATAGAAACTCTGCTTGTTTAGACCAGTTTTTTTTTTTTAAATTTCCTTTTCCCTCATGGATAATTAATGTAGTTCTTATTTTAAGGTTACAGTCTGCTTCTGAATTTCTTCTTGCTCTCATAGGCAAAGGTCTGTGATAGCTGTGTGCATGAAAATAATTTCTTTTATGAAGTTGGCATTGTAAAGTAGCCAAGATTTTTCCTAATTCCACGCACTTCTGTAAAAGCTGTTTTTACTCTGTGTCAATACCTGCGATGCAAGCTGTTGGTGTAAGGGAGTTGGTGCCTTAACTCCCCTTTCATCCCTGTGTGGCCACTTTGTGATTAGCTTTTAATACCTTCAGCTTCATTGTCTGGATTTACTGATGCTGTCAGTAAAAACAGCAAAACTCATGAATTCCAGGCTGCTTGGTGGGGTGTAACAAGCAGCTGTCTTTGCCAGAAGGAAGTACAAACTCAGATCTGACTCGGACTGTGTTTTTCATGAGTATTCTTTTTTAATTTTATTTTTTGGTGGTGGTGGGGTGAGGCTGAGACGCCCACGTGTTGCTGCTTGCCACTAAAATTTCCTGCCAGCCCTCTGGAGTGTGGTGTTCTGAGTTGCAGAGATTGACTTCTGAGGAAGTAAAACTCCCAATTTTTCTCCTACAAAAAGTACTATATGTTAAAATGCTCAACCTGCTTTTCTTTTTAGAAGGTGTAGATGTATATATATGTGTGTGTGTATATATATATATAGTGAGTCCTCTCTTTGCTAGGCTGTGCAGAGACGTGTAACAATATGTGAAATTACATATTTGAATTGCCCTTTGCTGTTACTGCATGCCAATGTGCCGGCTGTAGCAGGCGCAGCAGAGGGCCTGTCAAGCAGATAATCAAAATGATTTGGAATATTAATGTCTCAGTAGCAATATCTTACTTGAAGATAGTCTGTAAATGGACAAAATGATTCTATTATGAATTATAATAATTTTGAATGTTTTACTACTTGATTTGAACATGTATTACATTGTATTGTTAGATGATTTTTCTAATGATCATATGCAATCATATATATATACGCACACACACTTAAAGCAATCTAAAGAAGAAAAAGGATTTGCACTTTTTGAATGTTTAGGTCCCTAATGCTGAGGTCTTGCCCAGTGCAAGAGAGATTACGGACCTGTCTCTGCCGCAGCCAGTTGCACATAGCTGTTAGTGAGTTACTGCATTGGTCATAATTAACGTAGAAGGTTCAGAACAGAAATTAAGATATGTAAAGTGTGTCGAAGCTAGAGATTTTAAAATGTATTTAATTGTTAATATTTGGTGGGTTGCTCAGTGCTGTTTAAATGTAAATAGCCAGTCTGTTTCAGGGCAGAGTTATTCCTGGTGATCCCATTATCCTGTGGGATGGAATGGTATTTCAATTTAACAGTTCTCAGCAGTTATGAGAACTGTGAAGCTGGAAGCAAACAGCGTTTTCTCCCATTCAGAATGGTTAGAGTTTAGGTAGTTGGAATGAGAAGTACTGATCCTGCTTAATTGAGATGTCTAATGATGTTGTAGTACAGAGCAGGGTGGCTGCAAGACATGAAGTGCATAGAGGTGAGCAGTCCATATTTAAATACATGTCAGGTAAAGGACTACGTGTTCATTTAAAAATGTGTATGGCAGTACTTCCGTTAAGAAGCGATAATTAATCTTGCAGTGTTAGCCATTTGATCATATGGCAGTATAATAATTAGGCACAAACGTTTTAATTCAATGTGGTAATAGCTGAAAGGTGCCGTGTGCTCTGACCGTGCTCTAAAATGAGAAGCTGAACTGTTCTTTCAGTCACACTTAACACTAGTTCTGGCGTGACTCTGAAGTCACTGGTGGCTTATCGAACCCACAGGTGTGTAGAATGGAGCAAATATGGCTCATGTTGAATGTGGAGTTTTACTAATACAATAAAACTTGCCTAAACTGTTTTTGTCAGGGTTGCTGATAACTTTTGTGAATGGTGTAATTGGAAAAGCATACAGGAGTGCTGCTTGCTTTCTAGCAGCACTGATGTCCTGTAGCGTTTTATTGCTCTATGGGTAGATGTTTTGTAGAAATTCCAAAATATTTTTTATTTGCGCAGTTAATAAAATTAGATGTATTCTACTTTGTTAAATTTTGTATCAGGGTCAACACAACGTTGAGTGTGAAATTATTTTATTCTAGTTCTTTCATCATTACAAGATCAGACTTTTATCAAGCGAAGGAAATAGTGACCTTGCCAAGTGCAGGGAGAGGAGCTGGGTCGCAGTATTCACAGCTTTTTGATCTCAGACTGAGAAGCAGTGCATGCTTCTGTTGCGGATGCTGACTTCTGTAACACAGCAAGTAATTACAGTATTATATAGGCAGAATAGAGCCAGTTCCTTATAAATGAAATCACTAACCAATACTTGTGGAAATCGGGTTTCATCAGATGTGGCTCTGTACAAAAATAGAGAAGCGGTTTGTGGTATATCTGCGCTCAGGTTGGAGCTTCCTTCTTGCTTCTGTTGACGTTGACTTGGCAGTCCTACTCCAGTTCTCCTGTTCTCCTGTTACTCATATGGGACCTCTGTTTTTAAATGTTACGGAGATGGTGTTCGTGTACCTTCCACCGAGGCAGAGACCTGCAGTTGGTGTTTTTTCCTGATGCTGTATTGATTATTGGTGTTGTTAGAAGGTATGCAAGATCTCTTACACCTTCAAATGTCTCTGTATTTAAAACAAACGAAAAAGCCGTGCCTTCGTGATATTAACTTAGTGTTGAGGGGACACAAGGAAACGAACTGTCTAGAAGATGATGGGTGCCTGTCTGCTTGCCTTTACGATCTGTCTTTTTTTCCACATGAAGCTTGCATTTATTCGCAGGTGCTGTGTACGTAGCTGACTTCATTTAACCCAGCATGGATTCAGCATGTGTAGTTTTTCATGAAGTAGGTTGTTGCATTGTCAGGCATCACTAATGCCATTGTAGCACACGTCCCAGCCTAGTGAGATATCTTAGAAATTCATATTTGAGCAAGTCCAGTTTAGTTTGAAATTAATAATGTTCAAATTCTTGGGGGGGGGGGGAGAACATGGCAAGAAGCACTGTAACTGAACACAAATGTATGGCATAACTGGGTTAGAGGTTCTTTAACTCTGTTTTCAGTATCTGTAAAAGATATGTACTTAAGACACATAGGGGAATGTTTATTTAGTTTTTCTTCTGATTTCTATAAGCTTGTCATATGAAAATGATTTTTAATTGTGTTAGGATTTATTTATCAGTCTATTTTACCAAGCATACCTCTAAAATTGTATAGCTTAATGTGGTGTTCATTTACATAATTTAGAAGTGCATAGCAAAGCATGCAGTTTTGCAGAGGTCGTCTTTAAAATACTCTGATTATTGGCATCACCAATAACAGCTCAGATGGGATAAAGCAGCTCTGTTTATAGACACTCTCACACTCAACATAATCTCATGTTCCAAGTTTTTTGTCACTACATGGAAAGTAATTTTTGGCTTCTATCATTACTTTGAATTTCTTGTAAGTCATTTTTTTTCCTTGTGGTATGATGAAAGAAATACTGCTTGAATAGTTAAACTTTGTTTTTGGAAGAGGAAAAAACTGTCCAAATTTCAGGAGCAGTTTTGATATCTTTCTGGAAAAGAAAACACAGAAATCCATTCCTTTGATTTATGAGCTCGTTGTGTTAATGTTTGAGCAGATACTGGATATTTGTGGAAATATCTGTGAGTCTTGAAGGTTTCGCAACTTCCATCACAAAACTGTGTTACTATGGAAAAGTGGTGTTCACTCTTTTGACAAGTGTGACACTTAACCAAGGAATAAAAATAATACAAACCACATAATACCCAAACCGAGGAGGGAGTTGTCTGTGCAGACAGTTTGTTGACACTTTGTTGGAAAAGATTTCTCTGATCTGCTTGTTGGGTACGATCAAAAATACATCTGAATTGGACAGGGTTGTGAACGTTTTGTTGGGATGTTGCTACGTATACGTGCTTTCTAAAGGGAGGCATAGCTGGTATAGGTTCAGGGCCTAAATGGTAAACAGACTGTCCAGGCCTGATGAAATGCTGGTAGCTTGTTAGAAAAAGCAGAATCGAACGCTTAAGCACTTTGTTAGAATGAATATCTTACTTCACAGCTTTCCATGTAAGGTGTGCAGTTCTTTTGAAAAGGGAAAAACTATTGTATTAATAAATTGGAAAAAAAAAAAAAATTGTAAAAAATGGTATTTTTTAAGATTGTTTTCCAAACATGGATGTAGTGAAGACAAAAACGTGCAGTTTTTTCCTGGTGTAGGCTGTCAGAAGTGATGCTCATGAAGGTTTATTTCTGCAAAATATAAAAATAAATATAAAATATAAAAATGTGCTCATAAAATTGATGCTTTTAATTTTTTCCTGTTTAGAGTTGGCCTTAGTGCAGATGAGCATTTGGTGCTCCCCCTCCTGCCCCTTCCTAAATATTTCAGGGCAAGGACACCAGTGTTGGTGTATAGGGTGGACTCTGGTACACCTCGAGTAGAAAATAGCCGGAGAGATTCTTCCTTTGTTGTCCCTTCCCTCCTAACGGGGTCTTGGTTTAGGGCTCTGAGCCAGACCCAGCTCAGTGTGGATGTTGTTTTGGAGTCCTTTTAATGTGGATGTGAAGCAGTTTGTCTGTCCTTTGTTTTGCAAGAATTCTCTTTTTAAAAAACAAAGCTGTAGCTATGAAGTAGCCTATTTGTCCTAAAACTTATGAAAAGGAGGGGGAGGGAGGGCTGGGACCCATCTTTATAACAACAATCAGCCTTTGTAAGGTTTCATTCCAGGCTAATGGCTGGTGAAATTGTTCTGGGTAGTTAAAATGAAATGAAATGAATTAAAGAACATGAAGGAGAGCAAGCAGAATGGTTTATTGCTTTTCTTTGAAGGCACAATAGCTATACTCTGTCTCTTTTTGTTACTCATATCTGTGTGGCGGATATTTAAAGTCAGGGTTTTGAATAGCATGATGGCTAAATGAGGGCTATAAATCGAGGGCTATGGTGCAAAATTCTAGTGCTAGCAAGTACTAAAACACAATACCAAAGAGGCTGGGGCCTAAAATTGTTTTAGACTGATGAATATGCAGACATAAAACCAAGAAAATATATATATTCCCTACCAAAAAACTTCCAGAAAACACAAATGATCAATTTTTTAAAAAGAAAAACAAATACTTTAAACATGTTAATGCTTGCAGTTTATGCTGGAATGTTACTGGAAATTACTGGAATTTCCATAAAAGCCTGAAGATACATACTTAAGAATTTTGATTAAAACTGTGAAAAACATGAAGTAGTCAAATATTTTTATTAATGGGAAAATGTGAAAATGTTAAGAAGCTGGTGTATAGGATTTCATTTATAAACCTATGAATTTAGCCAAATCAAAAAAATTTTCTTTCAGTGTGTTAGCTTGCTGATAGCAACACAAAACTTTCCCAAAATGGGATAATGCAGCTTAGAAAGCACCTGGTTTAAGACTGTTGTTACACAGCTGAAAAAATAAAGTGTCATATCAGGTTGGGGTCACGTTTGTCTAAGAAAAACTAACAGGAGGATTTCTATTGTCAACACAGGAGATGAGCGGTATGATAACAGCAAATTATACTCTCTGATCCACCCCTCTGTTATAGAAGTGACTAGAGATTAAAGCCTCAGCCAGGAATTTCATTACTCTTATACATTTTTCACAACGGCAGTATTTGCAAGAATACTGGTAAAGAAGGGTCAGAAATTTTAATGAAAGCATGAGATCATTTTTGACTCTGTGTGTGTGTGCGTATCTATGTGAGTACTACTATAAGAATATTTAGAACCAAAAAAGATAGATAATGCATCTATTAAAGTTAGTATATGTGCCTAGGCCTTAGGCTCCATAATGTGAAAGTGGATGTTTGCTGGCATTTAGTTCATGTTACGTGAAAAGTCTGGGTTTTTTGTTTGGCTTTAATTTTTTTGGAGGGAGTTAAAACATTAGCATAAGAATATAAACTAAAATTGAAGATAATTTAGAATATTACGAGTTAAATTAAGTGAAAGGTTTTTAGGGGGTGAAGAGTACAGGGCTTGGTTGCTTTCCAAACAAAAAAAGTTTATTAACAGTACCGGGTTTATTGCCACTCAATTAACCAAAGCCCAGAGTCTGGGAACCTCATTTTTCAGGCTTTTAATAAACAGTAAGGCTCAAGCCTTTTTGTAGTTGAGTCTCCGTGAGAAATTGGCAACGCTGAGTCCAGCTCCCTCCCTAGCCTTCCCCGACAAGCTGGGACCTCTGATGCTTCACAGCTCTCCTTGTCGAACCCAGATCGTGCACTGTTGTGTGTCTGCTCCGAAGAGGCTTCTCTTTCTCCAGCTGTTGTCCTAGCTGTGCCGGAGGCTGTAAACCTGGCCGTGCATCCAGCTGAGCTGTCGCGGAGCCCGTGAGGTGCCTGTGTGCTCTGGTTTCTTTCCGTGTTTGCAAACGCGTGAGCTGACCTCCACGGATCCTGCTGGAGCTGGGCTGCTACGCTGGAGTAGATGGGCACCATCCTTCTCCTGGTCGTTGAGGTCACTCAACAGAGTGGGTGGGCTTTCATTTTCCTCGCCTTTTTCTTCTCGCACTAGAAGTCAAGGCATTTTTCCCAAATGCTTTTTGTTTAGTATTTGTATATTTAATAGTGACTGTGTCTGTCTCCGGTGAAATGTAGCTGTAGCTAATCTATCTTGAGCTAGGTCGGCCCCTTGCAGCAGCTGACCTACAGGAGTTCCACTGCGCAGGGCTGCAAAACCTGTGAAGAACAAGACGTGTTGCCCTTCATCAAGCTCCCTCCTGGTATGCTTAGGCTGCTGCCTGCATTGGCTGGAGTAAAGCTGCCTAAGGTTTTTATACAATTACAGTGGAGTCGCTGCAGTGCAGACACAGTTCCCATAAAACTATCACATGCACTCAAAAAAAAAAAAAAAAGGGTGGGAGAGATCTACTAAATCATGGTGTGGCACTGCAGGGTGCCTGGTACTTGATAGCTCTCAGTCCATTGTGGGTGGACAGCCAAGCTGAAGGATGCAAGATGCAATGTGCTTCTGGGTTACGCTGTCTGTATCTGCCCATCAGTGTTGTGAGAGTTGTCCTGTGAGACTCTGGCGTGATGGGTGGCACCACAGAGTGATTTTTCATCTCCAGAGTGTGCAAGTATACCCATATTAGGTGGAAAGCCAGCCAGCACCGATACCCACCGCCTTGTCTTTTGCTAAAGGAAGCCTACTGAAGAAAGAAGGTAAAACTCCCAAATCAAATTTGGGGCGCACAGAAGTAAGAGCAGACGTGGCATGCATGACCGGGAAGCTACGTGAGAGCTAAGGTGTGCCCCGCTTCATATACCCCAATTGCTAATGAACTGTGTTTAGCTTCTCACTTGCGGGCAAAGACTGCGTTAGGATGACCTATGCAATTTTATCGCTAGCAAGTGTGATAAGCCTTAGAGGTTCATTAAAAGAGTAATTTGGGGAGTAGAAGCACAAATCTTAATTGTAACCTGGGCATTTACAGGCATGAAACTGCTGCACAACTTTTGATAGAAAGCAGCACTCATATTTTTACCATGTGTTGAAGAAGTTCATCCATCAGATTTAGGAGATGGATTAATTCCTACCCTGTGGTTTATTGTGAAATTACTATTTGGCACCGCCCATCTATTATTGGAGAACGCTTACTTTGTAGTTGTTTCCTAATAAGGTAATATGGAAGGCATTTATTTGCAGATGCTTTATTGTCGACAGGACTTATCAGAATGTGACTCCAAAATGAGGGGTTGGCTTTGTGCTTGGTTGGTAAGAAGCTGTGCGAACGCTTGCTGCCGTTGCCAAATACTAGCATTCTTGTTTCCTACTTAAAAAGCTTTTTGAATGTCTAAAATCTTTATATGTTTTATAGTTATGCATTTAAAACTTCGAAGGAACAGTAGATATGTGTCCATGAAAATATTTATTACATCCATATGAAATGGCCCATTTTTTACCGACTGCTAGCATATTTCCATAACGAACATGTTACACTGGGACTGTGTTTACTTTAATAAAATTCTTCACTGCTTCACTCTGATTGTATCTGTTATTGGATAAGAATAGTTTGCAGGGCAAAATGAGTGGCTTTATGCATAATACAAGAGTATCAAATTAATCAAAATGTGAGGTGCTTTCTGCTTTTCAATACTGACTAAAGGTTTTCCTTGCACAAGTTGAGTTGGCTGCAAAATAGATTGTTACATTAAAATGTGGCTTTTTTTTTTCATCCCTTTAAGAAAATATTTTCCTTTTTCTTTATTAAAAAAAGCCCCCCGCCCCCAGCACACGCGAACCCTGTTAAGATTATTTAGCTATGGGAAGAATGCAGTACTAGAGTGTATGTTTATGAGGTTTAACTATGACTTTGGGAAGCCATGACAAATACCAAGGGATAGTGAAAATCGGAACAGTAGCTCACGTGTTAGGTTGCCTGGATTTCTAGCCTGATTCTTTATAAGTGAAGGACATTTGACCCATTGAACCAGACGGTTGTCTTCCAGTTTTCATTGCAGCTGAAAGCCATTGCTGATGTTTTGAACAGCCAGTGGTGGAAAGATGGAGCCATTTCATGCTTGTGTGCTTTTTTTAAAAAAGAAATAAAAATGAATAAAAGCTTTCTACAGACTATCAAGCAACTGGTATGGTGGAATACCACAGTTAGTGGTACCGTACTGTAGTGTAGCACTGGACAACACCTGATACTTTAATTTCGATTAAGTAAAATCCTTGGAGGAAAAAATGCCAGTAGTACATGGATTAGGGTCTCCATGTCTTCCTTTTTTTTTTTTTTCTTCATATACTTTGGATCATTGTACAATTGTCCTTTGTTCAGAAACAAAAAAGTCTGGGATGTTGCTGCATGCTTCCCTGAAGTTGCTTGCCGTATCGCTAGTGCAGCTGTTGTCTGGTCTGTAAAGCAGTAACTTCGAGGTGAAAGCCTGTTTTCACTGTCCTAAGCCATTCAGGCTTTTCAGCTCTTTTACTGTCGAATTTTGCACAAATAAGAACAGTAATGACAAAATACTTTTCTGATGTGTTCTTATGGTTGATCTGTACGTTTGGTAGGAGTTAGTTCGTAAGTAAGGACAACTGTGATATACTGTTTGGCATTAACATTTTTAGACTAGGGTTAGTGTCACTGATGAAACTTCGTAATGGAATGCATTCACAGTAATTTAACAGGGAATAAGGAACTTAGAATATTGATCTTTCTGGGTTATTACATTTGCTTTTAAAGGTAGATGAAGCATTAACACCTGAGACTGCAACATTGATCATAACGTTGTCACTGTAAAAGCCTAACGGCTGTCAGTTAACTTCAGAGCTAATATAAAGAGCAGCCTACCTTTAAATCAGGTGATTAACTTGCGTATCTGTGCTGAAGCTGGAAGAGTGTTTCTACCGAGTTTCATCAAAGGGCAGATTCACAAATTCTGCTTTGACCATGCAATAGGAGTTTGCCAGTGATGTGACATGAATTTTCCGATTGCTGAGCATTTCTCAGGTGGGATTCCCATGATGAATACTCTGGCCTTTTCTTAGGTGTGGTGTTGTGTTGAAAACCAGTTCCAGAAAGTAAGTTTGAGGTGTGTAGGAATAGAGATATTTCCAGACTTTGTTTTTAGAAATATTTGTGGTGGTTTTTCTGTGGAAAACTGACTTGGACATGTCACAGGTTGCCACCAATCTCTCTTGTTAAGGGAAAGAAAAAGTGATGATGATTTAGGGTATCCTGTTGAGCGCCTGTAGGGTGAAAAGCGTTGAAAAGATACCTTTTGAAAGTGAGTCCCATTTTCAGTGTTGCGAGGTTTTTTTTTTAATGAAAAATCACTATTTGCAGGTGGAAACCTTTGTTTTAGCTTAATTATATAATTCTAATTCTGCAATGATTGTTTCAGTTTTGATAGCCCCAGTAGGTTCTCATACTTGCTTAACTGTCTTTCAGAAGTTTTTTATTTGTTGATTTCAACAAGAAGAGCTTACATGTGTTTTCTTTTTTGATTGCTTTTTTTGATAAAATGCAAAAATTTCTGAAAGCCTTTCATAGAAGTCTGAGATACAAATTTAAAATCTAAGTAGTTCTGGAAAATAAGGCTTCTAAAACAGTTTTGACAGAAGAGGGGAATACTAAATTTTTGGAGTGTCTGTTCAGGAATGCAGAGAGCTGTGTATTAATACATGACTCTTGAAGGCATCCCCTACTCTTCTGCCATTTTTTTCCTTCCTTGTACTGTCTTTGCCTTTTTAGATAAGTAAATATATAATGAATTTAGGAAGTGTCGGGAGGGCAGGAAACGAAAGGAGTTGACATTTAATAGTGGTAGTAAAAGTACTGTGTACATAAAATGTTGAATTAAGATGCAAAGAGTAAACTAGGTGAATGGAAGAAGCTAGTGTGATACAGGATTTGAAAATGGCTAATGAGCAAATACTGTGGAGGATTCGTGATTTCTCCTCCCCTTTTTCCTGTTCCTTTTGGAGCCCTGAAGGTACCTGACAACCTTTTAAGGTTGAGTGTTGATTTTTGAATCTAATAATATAGTAAAAGTCTAATAAAGTAATAAAGGTCACATGGTTTAATTTTTTTTTCTTTTAAGCAGTTTGGCAGAAAGCAATTAAGAGAGCTCATTCTAGTGGCTAATCAAAATCATAAACCAAAACACAAAATAAAGGCAGAGTATAAATTAGTGCTGCTGAAAAGATGCTCCCAAACCAGCTGTGCTTACATACATCGCGTTTACATTATTAACGACACCATTTCTCCAACCAGTGTGTTGTCAGCACAGTGGAATGAAGCCTTCAGCTTTACCCATTATTTCCTTTCATAAAAACTAAAATAACTTCATCATAAAATAAGATGGAAATAAAGTCACATAAGATGCACTGTTGAAAATGTGCGGTTTCATTCAAATGTATTTGTTTAAAAAAACCAAAAACCCTCACACACAAAACAGTGAAACTGCATTTGAAGAGTTTGTTTAAGAAGAACTACAGAGCTTGCTGAGATAAAGATGAAAAATGCGTGTGCGAGCTGGCAGTGCTGTTAGCCCCCCTGTTGGGGCTGACAGATCAGTCCAGAAGTGGCATCAGGGCAGGGAGACATCAGCTTCGGTAATGGAGAGATGTCTGGTGGAAAGATTGCTCTATCACGGTGATGGGTTCCTCACACGTTATAAATCTAAGATTGTTCTTTCCTGCCGCAGAAATGAGCAGCTCTTTCTCCTTCCTAGAATGAAATGTCGGATAGAGAAAGGAACAGAAATGAAAACGAAAAGTGAGGAAAGTTATCTTTTTAACATAAATCTTTTGTGGAAACAGTATCAGACCCATTAGTGATTTGAAAAACAGCACTGTGCCAATCTTCTCCCTACGCATGGAAGGAAACAAGCTGCTTGATGGCATCTCCCTCTCCCTTCCTCGGTGCTTTTAATCTAGGAGCAGTGGTGATGGACTGCTCTAAATCACCTTGGACCTCACCTCCCACACCGAGGTGACAGCTCAGGGAGCTGCCACCTATGCAGCAGTGAAAAGTTGGGGAAAGGGGATCCCGTTCATTGCCTTAAGATGGTGATCAGAGGCGAGCAAGTTGCGGTTGTCCAGTCCCTCCTGCCCCCAGTAGGGAAGCCCCTGAGCAGCGGTTTCCGAAGAGGACCCAAGAGCAGTTAAAAAAAAGGATACTGCAGCACACACTTGCCAGGGACTTGCTTGTCTGCTTGGACGTCTTTGAGAAATCCAGGATTAGCCCATGGCACATAAGCAGTGCCTATGAAAGCTAGCTGTGAATGCAAGCAAGCTGTTTTCTTTTTTCTCTTCTCCCCCCCCCCCCCCCCCCCCCCGCCGTTGCTGCTGGTTTTGCATCCTTTGCGTGGCTTAGTTTTATCTTGTATTTGGTATGAAGAAGCATTACAACAGGGTTTGCTTTAAATCCTTCTGAGTTTGTTCAAAATGCTTTGGGAGTCCTGAAAATAATGCTTGTGGTTATGTTTTTTCTGAGAGATGGAGGCCAGTCTGGTGAAATGCTAGGTTTTTGTTGCTACTAAGCAAGTACTTTGGATCCTTCTTATTCCTAAGTGTAGATACACAAACATAAATTAATTTATCTTGGCAAATTTATATGAACTTTGATTAAGTTTAAGTAGATGGTCAGTATAGATTTCATAGGAGAATCATGGAAATTTAGATGTAATAATTTATCGAACTTGCAAGGGAAACTTAAAATTAAATTTGTTATTAAATGTAATTCAAACCAGGCAGAAAAGTGGATGGCTAGATACAATGTAATGTGGTTTTCCACGGGTAGATCATGCTACGCTGACTTGATAGCGATGTTTGGAGAGGTTACTGGTTTTCTAGACATAGGAAAGGCTGCCTCTGCTATCTGGACTTCTGTAGAGCAGGTAGTGTAGGAGATGCCTGGGGAGTTTGGTAAAAATGGGGAAAATGGCTTAGGGATGTAAAAAGTAATTTGAAATTATCAGGCTTAAGGAAGGCTACTGATTGAGTTTTCAAGGATTCTTTTGTGGCTGATCTTATTAAATATTTTTAATGATCACCCTGGCCCGAAGAGTGGGAGCGTGGTAATGCAGTTTGCTGATGACAAATGTAAGACGACATTGTCAATATACAGGAGAATAAAAAAGACAACTTGTAGTCTTGAAGGACTGGAGGAATAGAAATGGGATGAAAATTACTAAGTTGTAAGGCAAATAATTCTCTTGAGACTGCTAAATCTGAAACACTAGGCCAGACAAAATAATCTAGTTGATTGAAAGAAAAAGGCTATAATAGAGACTGAGAGAAGGAGTGGTATAGGCAGGTGAGAGAAAGCATCCGCTTCATATTAAAACTCAGATCATTAAAACTGTTCCAGGTAGGGTCTTGCCAGTGTCCTAAACAAAGGCATTAGTACTTGTGTCTTTACCGGAAGCTCCAATCTTATTTTGTCTAGATAATTCTTGTTATGTAGAATTATATTTGGCTTTTCATGCTCTGCTTGCGTTGGTGACTTGCTGTCAGCTTACAGTCGGTAACAGATGATCCGCTCCACAGCGAAGGCAGTGGAAAGCCTCTGAAAGAGCTTGGAGCACTCTGTTAAAATGGCTGTAACTCAGCCTTAACTACTTTTATCCATCTTCTTAAATGTTTTCAGATATGTTTCCTTATTGGTTTTTCTCCACTACTTAAAAGTTTTTCTGCCTTCTCTGAACTGTGTATGCCATCTCTTCTGTTTTGGTCTCTTAATCGACTGCATTAGCTTTTGTCTCACCTAACGTTTCAGATTCTCGTACCCCTTCTCACTTTTTCCTCCCTTGATGTTTTCTTACTTGTATTTATTGTCCTACATATTTATTTTTACGTTGTACTTTGTCTTTTTGTTTGTATAATCTGTATGTTCTGACTTTATTGTAAGTAACCATATGAATCCCTTCTGCGCCCAGTGGGACGCTCGGCGTGTCAGGCATTGCACATGCACAATCTTCTGCCTCCAGACTAGAGCTTACAGTCCTTGGTGACCTTTGTTTGCAGGGGGTGGTGGTGGTGGGTTTTTTTAGTCTGTTCAATGGAGGAGAAGAACAAGCTGAGCTTGATGAGCATTAGAGTATTAGCACTGTGTTGTTTATCTTGCCACCTCGTTTCTACCTGCAAAAGGGAGGAAGAAGCATTCAAGCTGTACTGAAATAAAGGGCAGCTTAATTCATATCAGGCAGCATCCCAGGAGGGTGGGGGTGAGGCCATGCTTTTACAAGCAAGCTGTTGATTCTTGTGGCTGAGGTTGCATGGTAAGGGAATAAAGTAACAGGCCTGGTTTTAAGGGGATCCAAGCACTTGCAATTTAGAGCGGACTGAAAAAGGTTCCTCAAAGCCACCCAGCAGGTGAATGTAAGTGTAGGGAATGAAAAAAGCAGAGTCACCGAACGGTGGCCGTTAGTGGGGACCTCTCGAGATGATCTTGCCCAAACCCCTGCTCAAGCAGGGTCACCTGCAGCAGGGTGCCCAGAATCACATCCAGACAGCTTTTAGAGATCTTCATTACAATATCTCAGTTACTCTTGCTCTTAATTATTTATATTTAATTATTTGACAACACATATAGTTCAAATTCTTCATGGGAGAGGAACAGCCCCAGCAGTTCCTCTCCTCTTCATGGAGGAGGAACCTCGTCCTGCCTTGTCCCTTTTTTCGTGTTTTCAAGGAGGAACTACACTGAAGTATATTGCTCCTGTGTTTTGCAGTACATGTTGTCGTGATTTGTAGTGTTTCTCAAAAAGAAAAAAAAACAGACAAAAAAAAAAACCAACCCCTGCTGTAAGAATGACTTAAAATTTGGTGACTGGGGGTGTGCACGTATTGTTTTCCTGAAGTTTGGTTGTATTCTATACGCTAAGTTACATACAATGAAATTATCTGCTGTGAAAATATATTGCTATCTTATTTAATTTATTTTAAAAGACTTGACTTTGGAAGGTGGTACTTGATTACCCCAATTGATTTATCATTCAGAAACATTCCAATAATGTGTTCAAATTTTCAGTTTCTAAGCTGTCTGTGTACTGTCCGCTCTGTTCTCTGGCCACTGCTCCTTCTTTTATCTGTAGGACTTAAGCCATAGGCTGTTATTTCTCTTCTGTCTGTACCTGAAACTGTTTAAACTGGAGATGACAGATGGGTAAGTGGATAAGAAATAGTGAATAGTAAACAGCAGTTTTCATGTTTTGTCTTTTTAGGCAATTGTTTTACAAGCATTAATGTAACTTCTGAGGTTTACAAACAGCTGGTGGTTGTTCAAATACTCTGGAAAAAAAGCAGAACTGGACTGTTTCATTCACCTCTCTGTTTGCCAGCCTCTGTTGTAGCTGATCAGCCTGCCTTCTGCACGGTTCCTTCCTCACCAGCTTTGGGAGGTTTTCTGGCTCTTCCCCCCAAGTTTTCAGGTTAGTAATGAAATGTTGTCCTCCCATAAAAATGTCATAATCCTTGAGTGATTTAAAGTGCTTTTGGATCTGAGATTGATGACACAAGGAGTAGTTTGCTGTAATACAGTTAAAGGCATCATGGTCTAGTTGCCAGAACTAGGAGTCGAGGAACTTAAGTCTCATTGCTGGCCCTGTAAATGATTCGTGTGGTGACCTTGGACAAATCATCTAATCTTTTTGTGCCTCTGATTTGCTGGTTGTGAAATGGGTTTACTAATGCTCATGTAGCTTCGTCAAGCACAGTGCGTGGAGTGCTGTGTACAAAATAAATTTGCCATGAGGGGACAGCTTAAGTCTATAAATTCCATATGAAGAACAATTTATCTGCTTACCTGAGTTTATCTTTACTGGGAGCCTGGAAACAGAAGTGCATAAAATTCTGTGTGAGCTTTCTCATCAGTCTTGGCTCTTTCAGGATCTCACCCCTTTTCCTGCCCTGGAATCGGAGACTTGCTTCCCTTGCAGTGTGCATTTTCCATTTTAATCCACTGGAATTTACTTGGTGTATTTCTCAAATTTATAGTGCCTGTTAAGAAAGCGGCTTTGCCCAGCGGGCCAGTTGCTGTGTTTTAAAGTACATATTTATTATATAATCGATTTCACTTTGCTGTTCTAATATTCAACAAGGGTTCATTTTTCTACAGTTAGGAACCTGTTTTGTGCTCACGTCCTGCATGGGAATTGTATACGTAGACTATCTATATTGACCTGTTGAAGGTAAAAAAAGTAAGGAGGGCAGGTGAAATACAGCCAGTCAGATTTTGCAGGCAAGTAGAATTCCTTTATTTTTGTTTATTCTTATGGAATTTGCTCAGTTTCAACAGGTGAGGATTTCAATAAACAAGGGTTAATATTATGAAATTCACAATACAGTATGCGTTTGGCAGCAGCAGGTACTCCTGATCAGCATTGTTTACCTTGTGCCATAAAACCAAAATATCTAGCTTAGCCACTTGAAGGTAAAACATCTCCCTCCCCGTTCGTTCTTCGTTAGTACCTCACCAACTAGTCTATGGAAGTTATAGACAGACGTTTGCGCATGTGCTTTCATATAACATTTATTTTGGTTGTCTTTTAAATAAATTCCTATTTTAGAACAAATCTAAACTCAGGAAAGATCTCTGCGTTGATGCTAGCAGCTAGAGAGCTTCCATGATCCTCCAGTTGGAGGTGCTTTTTGTTTATCAGAAAGGACTGGAAATACATAGGAAATGAGATACAATATTTTAAGCCTTATGTTCAATTCCTTATGTATCAAAGACCTTAATCACAGAATTTAACCTAATATAAAATTATTTTTCTGGTCTACTGAGGACGTTTTGTCTAGACCGTAGGAAGATTTTTATTACCGTTTAACCTTACCTTTTGAGTCTTTTCTTCTTCACGTTTTCTTTTAAAAGACATATTAAAAGGAACATAGCAGACTGAGAATGGACATGACATTCAGGTTTAAAAAGGGAGTGTTTAATGGAATCATGAATAAATGGAAACAGATTTGTCTGTCAAAAATTAAATAGGAGTATTCTTTGATTAATATCAAAATCTAATCTAAAATAGTTTTAGCCATTTCATACAGGTGACATCTGTGCTTAAATATAATTTCCTCTCCCTGTTCTGGCATGACTGTTAATTACTTACTCAATGTAGTTCAACATTTAGTTAATAAATATGTCAAGCTTTTACCATGGTGTTCTTTTTGCAGAGTTGTGAATTTGCAATTAGTTTTAGATTTACTACATGGTGACAGACAGTGCTGTATAAATAGAGGTTAAACACACAATTTACATATTAATTTCATGATTCATTTATTCAATGATTTATGTGGATATAGATTGTATTTAATCTCTGTGCTGTAGTTGTTTCAGGCATGACGAACAGAATCGCTATACTGGCGGAGAAGTAATGATGTCTGGATTGAGCCATAGAAAGCGAAGAGGAAAAATAAGAGATTTTGAAACCCAGTAATTCATTAATCTCAATACTTTTTTGAGAGGCTAGTGAAAAGCAATAATAGGTTTCTAGAGCATGTATATACAGATACACATACATGTGTACACATGCACATACATAGACACTGAGGAGTCTGATACTCCATCTTGTCTCTCTAATAATGCATATTATTACGAGGTAACAGTTTGTGCCCAATTCTGTTAACCCTGGAAGCCAGGAGATTAGTTGCCATCTTCTCATTCTAGGGATCGTACTGTATGTGTCCCCTGATTGTCTGTTTTTCAGACATAAGTGCATGTGTGCTTAAAATTGAGTGCTTAAAATGCTCATTATTGGCTTCTTCAAGTCTAGATATCTACTTCTTGAGGTCAAAACATTTGCAGTAGCTCTCTCGTCATTTATTGCCATGCAGCTCCAATATTTCTGGTAATTTTAAAAGTGAGTTTAATGAGTATTATTTTTATCTATAGACTCTTTTTTTTAATCTTTAAGTTTTAACTTTGTCTGTGTTATTGAAGGGAAGAGCAAAGTATTCATAGGTGAGATGAAAACTTCAGAAAATTCTCTACATGCTCCCATTTTATATTTGCCTATTATAGATACATGGATATATAAATTGGTAGAGGAAGTACTTAATAAATATAGTTAGGTTTGTAACTACTTAGGCTCACACACATTTGATATGATGAATGTACTAAATTAAAGCATATTTTTGGTTTAGTATCATTTTCCTTGCTGCCAGTTGTGAGAGAGTATAAAGGTCTCCGAAATGAAGATAGATCTTTGACCTAATTTAGCACATTATGGCCTTTAAATGGACTTGATACACTTCAAGCAGTGTTGAATTAGAATATATCTCCAATTTTGGGCCTGTGCTAGTTCCTCTTCCCTTGCAGTACCGCACGTGTAAATCATGGCTGCGTGCCTCTTCTTCCAAGCCTTTTGTGATAAAAGGGAGAGGCTCCACCTTCAGCGTGTTCTCTGAATCCCTGCAGACAAGCAGTGATTTAGCATGAAAAAAAAAACATAATTGAAACAAATAAAACAGGGTAGTTGAAAACAAATTAAGAACCTGAAACAAAAGACATAATTACTCCTTTAATTCATTAAGATAAATGGCACATTAGGAGTTGCTTTTTGAAAAGACAGGGACCTTTTTCCTGGGAACGTTCTAGGTACATCCTTGGCCGCCTTCTGTCGGGCCCTGCTGTGCCATCCTCCCTGCACCTTCATACACAGTTCATGTACTTTTCAGTAGATCGTTTTTGGAAGAACGCTTTGATCTTTAAAGGCCTGAAAAGAGTTACTGATTAGATTAAAGTAATGTATGAATGATCCTTTTATTTTGAGATAACTAGGTGATGGAGTAAATAACCAAACCATTTAAACTTTGAAATATGGGGGTGTGTGTGGGAGAATCCCATTTTGCTGCAAGGAATTGTAGCAGTGTGAGTTGTCTTCAGTCATTGAGCAGTGCCATCTAGAGTATACCCGTGGGGGAAGATTCACACGGAGACCTCAGGATACCTTCTCTCCTGTGAACAGAATTGAAAGGAAGAAAAAAAAAAAAGCAGAAATCATTTTTTTTGGATTAAATGTCGAAGCTGCTGCATGGGGGCAAGTAAGTCTCTTTCTTAGGTCCACGCTTTTGCTCACACATTTGTTCTGTGAATTTGTATGTGTACCTAAAAATGTAGAAGTGTGCAAGCACGGGCATTTTGGTATTACTTCCATTTACTTACCTGGAAAGAGTTGCTAAGTGTGTAGTGAAGCAGCCATTTCTGCTTTTTAAACTGAGTCCCTGAAATACGTTAGTAGATGCAGAGAGCTGGGACCTCACTTCTGAACCCCTTGAAAGTGTAATGTGCTGAGTAGCTGACTGTAGGGAGCAGGTGTCAAACAATATTTAAATGACATTCTCAACAAAATAAATATTGAGCTGCCCTGTCACTTTGGTGGGAGAATAATCTGCTCAAAAAAAAATCCCATTCATTGTAAACTGCCTCTGACATTTGTTCTTCAGGAATTATTTGCAGTTTATCTTCTGAGCTGGAGCCTTTTATCAGCACAGCAGTTGAACTGCAGTGCAAAAAAAATGGTAATTGAGTATTTTATCAAACGCTTCCAACAAAACGGACTTTGCAAGTCGTAAATGAAGATTAAAACCATTGTTGGCAGGGATGAACAAATTGGAATGATTTATTATCCGAAACATCAATATGTCACTGCTCAGAAATAAAATAAAAAGAAACAAACAACTGCCCCCCTCCCCCCAAAATGTGCACTTAGTCTCAGCCAAGCGATGGAAGGTAAATACATGTTTTAATTATTTGTGCTAGAGAGGCTGCTTACAAAAAAAAAAAAGAGAGAAGAGAAAGCATCATCATAATGGCACAGCTGCTGTGGGACATTATGTGAGGAAAAGAGACAGTAATAAAAGAACTGTGTCAAAGGAAGGGAACTCTGAATGTGTACTTCAGCTCTCCTGATTACAGAAGGAAGACTAAATATTATAAATGGGGCAATTTGACAAAGTGGATTTACTACTTGTGTTTAACACCTAAAGAGCCAGTGTTTTTAAAAGGGACCGTATGTCACTTATGTGAAATACCTTCAAAAATAATACAAGAGGAAAATGTATTGCAAAAGTGTCCTATTTAAACTATATAAATAATTGAATGGTCAGGAATAAAAGAAGTGAATCTGTTATGAGCTCTGTATCATTTTCAAATTATAAAGCAGAGGCCATGAGAAGAGTCTTACAAAGATTATAGGGTTTAGGAATTGTATTTTCTGTCTACGTTCCTAAAGCAGGAAGCTATATAGGCTTGATCTAGGGACTTGTTGACCCCAGTTTAGCAAAACTTACCCTCTTTGATAATGCAGTTGCTACCTCTACAGTGAGTAGCCCAGTGGCATCAGTAGGCCATTAAGGTTAAGCAGCGAGGCCATGTTATTACTTTTTTTTTTTTTTTTTTTTTTGCTTTTCCTTGACAACTTCTTTATGTAGAGATCTGGCTCCTCCTTACAGCCTGTGCACAAGGTTATAGGCAGCTCAGGGGATGAAGTCCTTTCTTTATGGTGTTACCGGAGCGGTCCTTCCTGGCCGGGAGCTGGCAGATACTGGGCACGTCACGATGGGACTGCAGCCGTGGTCGGGAGGAGGCAGACCGTGGCTCTGTGGGGATGGATGCCGCTTGTTCAGTCTCAACGCTAGAAGGTACGGGGAAGCCTAGGTGTGCTTAGGGAAGTTGGGATTTTCAGAGCTTTTAATATACACTTGAGTAATTTATAGTTTCTTATGGTTCTTAATCTCATGCAAACTATGACTTTGTTTCCCAGAGATTTGTCATTTGGTCAAAATTCAGGGCCAGCGCAAAAATATATCCAGAGACAGAGTTCTAGTCCCTACTGAAGAGAAATGTGGCGTTTCCACATAAGACAATTGGTTTCAAGTTTTAACATTGAAAAATGTTTTTTGACAGAATATGAGTTTTTTCATAAATTCAGGATAAAAAGTGAAATAATTTCAACCTCTACTATTTCCAGTTGGACAGAATTGTATAACCAATTGATATTATATATGAAGGATCTTAATATAGCACTTCTAATTATGGCGAAAACCAGTAATGGATTTATCATGTATTAGAAAGAAAGAAAACATATGTTGCAAGATTACTTCTGGGATGGGTACAGTTTTTTCTTGGCATTTAAATGCTATAAAATTAGGGAAGGTGGTATGAGTAGAATCTTAGAAATATTAGTTTAAAAACCATTTCATTGCTGCTTACATCAGGCAGGGTCAAAGGGTTCTGCTTGGATCCTGTGTTTATAAAAAGATCAAAATGACTTGGGAAAATTATTTTTTGGTGGCTTACCAGCTGCAGTTTGCATTTCTCAATCAAGGTAATTGTAGAGTTGAAACTATTTTTAAGTTAATGGATGTGGAGCCATACTCTTCACATTCCCACTTCTTTTCATTTTCTTGCTCTTCTTTCTCAGTGATGTGTTTTTATGTTGAACACCGTATTTCTAGAGGGAAAAAAAAAGGTGGAGAGAAAAAAAAGTGAAAGGTGCTGTTCTGGGAACAGGTTTCCACATTGTTACTGTATTTTTATTATTTAAGCGAGAGACAAAACTTGCATGCTAATTACTTTTGACACATTGTAGAATTTTTCGCATTGAATAAAGGAGGCAATCTGGGGAAAAAAAACCAAACCAACAAAAAAAAAACCCACAGAACAAAAAAAAACCCCAAAAATCCAAAACACCTGCAAAAAAATCCCCAACCCCCAAACACACAGAAAACTAAAACAGTAAGTTAAGCCTTGCCTTAGCTTAAAACAATAATTTCTGACTCAAAACTACACAGTTCTTGCCTCATCTGAGATGCAGAAGTCTGCATTTTCTGGAGGCAGAAGGCAGCAAGGCAGTTAGGAAAATGGATCTCCCTATGCCAGAGCAGAAAACGATGTCAGAGAAGACTCGAGTATCTGCTGTTTCCTACCTTGTATGTGAGGAAAAAACATGGGCTCAGGAGCATAAAGCTGGCTCTGACAGGGATTCACACTGGTTGAACTAGTCATAACTGATAAAGTGGACAGTGTGGCTGTCTTCCAGGTTCATGCTTTCAAGTGGATGGTTGTTCCTGAGAATGCTTGATTCCGGAGAACGTCTTAATCAGTCGTTTTTCTTCTGCTCCTTGATTCCTGAGACAGCAAAATGAAAGGATTAAATCTAAAGCTTACTTGGCGCTAGTAAATCTTGTTCCAAAGGGTTCATTAAGAATGTCAGATCTCATTGGCTTTTAGATGGATTTTTACCAACCCTGATAATGGCAGAAGAAGCACCAATTCTGCGTGAAGCCGTGTAGTGGCGCAGCTGTCTTTGGGGAAACTGTCACAGATGCTCTGTTTGAAGTGTTGGGCCACGCACGAGCGTTAGGACGTGGGGGTGTCGGGAACGCGCCGGCCACGTGGCGCCCCGCTGTGGGACCGTGAAAGGCACAAGGTGTATCGGTTCGTCTCGCATCCAGAAGAGCAGTCTCCAGGGTAGTTTGCAAAATCAGTCTTGGTGGGCCAGCTGTCATCCTTTGTGCTTTGCTAATGTTTTTAAGAAATGTCTGACGAGTCGAGGAGTAGCTGAAAGAAATATTTGTCTAAACTTCTGTAAGTGTGGATATGATAAAGCCTAAGGAAGAGCGATTAAACCTTTCTAGACTTGTTTCTTACAGTACAAACATTGCTGTTTTTCTGTTATCAAAGTTTGCATGTGTGTTTTTCTTGTGTGTATTGGCAAAAGAGACTTGTGTCTGTTCGGCATGATATTTTCCACCCAGGTAACAAAATTTAGATGTATTTATGCCCAAGAAACTGCTTATTTTGTTTTATTTTATTTGTTCTATACGTTAGGTATGATAGGTTGTATTTGGGACAGTGACATATATTACATGTTTATTGTTGCATACCTTACATTACTTGAAGTTGCTGGTCCTCACGGGCTGAAGAATCTTTTTTCCTACCATGAGGTATCAGGAATCCATAATTTTTTTTTTTACTGGAATATTTATGATTTAAATACATGAATGTGCTGCTTGTGACAATCTCCTGTTTTCTGGGGAAAACCGATTTGCCTTGAAAAACAAAACCACTGAAAAACTGTTTTTGAATTTTTTGTAGCCTTCTTGCGGAATCATGGTTTTCTCCTCGGAGCTGGAGTCTCTTGCCTTAAATACGTGTGGTTGTGGGAACTTTGGAAGTGCTGCTGGCGTGATGTAGCTTCTCTTTACTGAGGAGGAATCATGGCACTCGGGTGCCTTTTCGGAGGCTGCCCTGTGATTCCCAGGAGGCACTGAAGGGGCTTTTGCAAACATACATGTTATTTTTATTCCCCCTCCTCTCCGTTCCCCAAATGTTTCTCTGTAAAGCAACCAAGAATGCTAGTCTTAAGATTTGTGACATACATAAAGTAAAACCACATAGATTAATTGTGGATGCCAGCTCTGTATGTTTCTTGAGCGCTGTTTTTAGTTGAAGTACTGCTTTTTTTTTCCCTGTTTCTTAAGAAGCATGTTATATTTGCCAAACACAGGCATGATAGTTTATGAAAAAGTCAATTAATATTTCCCGGTAAGAGTGTTCTTCTACCATGATGTGTCAGTATAACCTTGACTTTTTAACTCTCAACTGGAGCCTACAGAAGACAATTTGATGCATCTGCCTACAAAACCAGTTGTGAAAATACATGTATTTTGAAGGAGAAAAGTCCACCCTGTTTTGTCTATTTTCACAATGTTTTTGAAGTGAAACGGCTATAGAAATTGATTGGTGAGATACAGAACCTGTTTCTGCTCCAAAAATCAGATTCCCTAGAGTTTTGTACAGTACTCTTAATGTATCCTGTGGTCATTGTTTTAACTGAGGAACTCGAGACTTGTTAAAGATAGATGTCTCCTGCTGTTCCTGTACATTGCTGAGGACATAATATGAAAATAATTTTATTAATTAAAAAAAAAGTTTTATTTTAGTTTGACATAGCTGATGATAGGTCATTACTGGTTTGATTATTGTATACCCTCACCATTAAACTTTTAAGTGGAGAATAACAGGAGGTTTCAAAGTGATGAAAGTATGGGGGGAAATACTACTGAAGAGTATAAAAAGGAGGGATTTAATGGGTTTATGGGAGGAGAATGTGGAGTGGGAGGTGCCAGGGGAATTGAGCGGAGACCACCAGTGATAGTTGTTGTACCTGACACACTATATCTGTAGCTTGGTAAGTGTGCATAATTAATAGTGGAAGTAAATAACAGCAATTTCCATGTAAGCTAGGCACTGGGAAGGAAGGGTGATAGATATCACGTCTTTTTTTGTGGTGGTTTTTTTTTTTCTTTGGTGCCTGTCAGAAATTGAATTTTTATGTTAGCTTGATGTGATGGTAGTGGTACCAATTTTAGCAACAGCAAAATCCTTTATAGGAAATATTGGTCACAGGCTGTTTTCCTTGACGTGCTGTATGCAGAGCTAACATACATCTATTTACAGCCTGATCTTTTCAGTAACAACTGTGAGTTGTTGTATCTACCATGTTGTTGCTTCTGAGTAAACCTCTGACATATAGAAAGGGTTCTGGATATCTTTCAGTACCTTGCAGTAAAGGTGATCCCTGGGAATTGCTTGCTGAATAACTCCTCAGTATACTGTACATCATTTTTATTTGTTGTAATAAAGGTGGAGAGGCTATGTACCATCTGTACAATGTTGGTTGGAAGTTTGTTTAAAACATTATGTTCCAGAGCCATTTGGAGTTCAACAGAGATAATATTCCATCTTTCTGAATTAAAAAAAAATTATCTCCAGTAACATAATATTAAGGTTGGAAAGTAAAGCTCTTAGTAATTGGGCAAATGCCAAATTTGGGGAATAAGACCCTTTTCATACACTAGTTACGTAACCACATGATTTTTTTTTTTTTTAAATGAAGCTACTCTTCCACAGACTTCTGAGTTACATGTAATGTGTTTAGGGAAAAACCATGTCTATTGAAGTTGGTATGCTCCAGCATCCTTTCTGTCCAGCTTGGAAGAGAGGGCAGGAGAGCTGTCTTTCAGGACCAGCCCTGTGGAACAGGTCCAAAGGTGGAAAGAGATTGACTGGTCATCTCCATCCATAGTTGGTCCTAGACCTCATCAGAAATAATGAATGCCTTAGCAACTGTACTTCAAGTAATTCTTGTGGTATATATCATGAAAAGGCCCATGATAGCTAAAATTCTGTACTACTACTTGCTTCATTGTTTGGTTAAAGAAATGTCTGAATACTGACAGACTTGCTGACTGAGGAGCACTTGGTGTCTAACCCTGTATATTTCATGTATTGTAGCCATTTCTACATAATAAATTGGTCATACCATCAAGTTAGAGCAATTTGACAGGCCTGAATGTGGTGATTAATCTTCATCGTCACCTTTTTTTGGTTCATAAATTTAGTGTAATGTAGTTTATATATTGGTACAGGTTTAATTGTTATCCGTGGGAAATCAAAAAGGGGTGAAGTGTAACTTCCTATCCCACCTGTGCCACCTTTCTATACCACTAGCTTAAAATATAGACTAACTGCATATGTAATAAACAATTTCTTTTAATTATATTTCTTTTATGTACTTGTCTCTTCAATCAGCAGGTCTTTTTCCTGTCCCCTAATGTCCCAGTGACCTTGAATTTTGAGCACCTAAATAACAGTACCCATTAAACTTTATTATCTTCCTCTGCTACCCAAGCTAAAATAAAGTACGGGACAAAACTGAGATATTGTGCAGGCTAAATAAAATACAATTGTTACTCACAACTTTTAGGAGAGCTTCCTTATTATTCACCTTATGATTTAAATTATGTATAAAATGTGCTGTAATTAGAACACACATTTGGAAGAAGCACATAGCACTTACGACCTGGCTTAACCAACGCCGGTCGTCTTCTGAGAATGTGCTGAATGATTTTTGGGAATTTAGTTTGATATTTTCCAAAGTTGGCATCAAGAAATTAATTTTGTCTCCTCAGAAGACAAATATTCAAGAATTCTTCCCATAGTCTGAGTGGCAGTGACTTCCTTACCTGGAAGAAAAAGCTTAATTCATACTTAATCGTATGATGCCTATAATGCTCTAAGAGCTGTTGTCTTCTTGGTTTCTCTTCTGAGACTGCCTGCAACAGTCCTAGGCTAGCACTGGTTCTGTTAATGTAAATTTTGAAAAAGCTGGACAGAATCTGTCAAATTTGGTCTCCTTGTGCTTCCAGGTCTGCTGATCTCCGTGGCATACTGCTAAGTCAGTCTAATATTAATTCTTTGTCAGAAAAAGGTGACTTAGAAGTAGGTCTCCCCAGGCTGCCTGGGAGGATATCCTTCTATAAAGCAGTGCCTGTGTGTATCTTTCTCTGGATTTCAGAGTAGTATGATCTCCTGGAGGCAAAATTTATGATGATGCTGTTGGGCAGAAGGTGTCCAAAGCTTTTTACCCTCATTTTACCAAACAATCTTCAGACATGAGTGACTAATTCACTAAACAGGTTTGATACTGAAGAAGTTCTTGTATCCCCAGCTGAGCCTCAATTTTTCAAAACCAGCAGGTTTCTTTTTTTAAAAAAGTTTCCTATTGCAGTCTTAATGTAGTGGACATCATGGAAGAGAGTTAATATAGCAGTAAATGTTGTGAAACTTCATTTTATTAAGCAATATATGAATAAAATAAAACCCTGTGCGCTGCGTTGAATTGCATTGTATAGGTGCAATTTTTACCTTTTTTTCTTCTTTCAAAGTAGCCTTTTATTAGCTGCCATATGAAAAGAAGTAGTTGCTTAGAGAGATCAGATTTTTGTACAGAATCCTGTTTTCCAATGGGAAATGCATAAGTAAACCTGAGACACAACAGCATCTGTGATAATATCAGGCAAAATAAAATGCTCCTGATGCTCCTGAGTCAAAATAAAATGCACCGAACAAGTTCTTTTATGTAATTACTATTAGATGCTCTCTGCGGGGGGTGTGGGGCTACCATCCTTAACAGAATTTTGGTAATCACTATTCCTTAATGTCCATATGCATGTTAAATATTGAGTAGATGTGAGGAAACCATAATTTTGTTGTTTCCGACAACAGCAATGTGCTGCCAGAGCTGGAGGTCCGTTGAAGTCCCAGGACCTGCTGCGGGAGGACCCTGGTCAGGAGCTGGGGCGTGCTGCGAGGCGGTACGCCGTTGTTTCCCCAGGAATGCGCACGGTTTGAGGACTGAGGGAACAGGTCTCTGCTCTGCCCTGCGGACAAATGCCAGCTACAGGATTTTGGGTCAGGCAGCGGGGTACCTGCCAGAGGATGGTGGGCGGTGGAGCTGTTACACTGCTCCTTCTCCCTTGTAGGTATTTAACCTCCTCCTAATAGATGAATATCACCTCTAATGAGACTAATAAAACAGCAGACCTTTCCTGATTTTTGTCAGAGCAATGCTATATGTCTAAAATGATTTATAAAGTGAAGAGAGACATTTCCCCTTTGTTACAGAGATCTTCTCCTTCCCTACTGCAGACTCTTGAACGTACTTCCCCAAATGCAGACGTGATGTCCAGCCCTCCCACCCTTTCTGAGGCAAGCCTCTATTCCTATTCCAGCCATCCCACAGCAGTGTTTAAATAGGTTTTTGGTGGGTGATCTTCAGTTAAAGAAGAGTTTGCTGCTTGTGCTGGAAGTTTCATTCAACCAGAAATATTTTTCACAAGTTGGACTTGGCTCCAAAAAGACTCAAAATAGCTACTTCATAGCTCTTTTACTCCTGTTGCATCCTGGCAGCTGCAAGTGTTGGGAGCATATTAAAAAAAAAAAAAAATAAAATCTTATCCGAAATTCTGAATTAGAGTAGGAGTCAGAGCATGATTTTTCTTCTTCCTCTTGAATACCAAGACTTCTCCCTCTTGAATACCAAGACCTCATCAGGTCACTTACAAATAATAATTCTGTTGATTCAGGGTTCATGTATTCAAGACTCTTTAGATAAACACAGCTAATTAGTATTTTTGTTTTGTTCTGTAGGTGGTGTACATGTATGTGCAGTGTGATCTCAGGGTTCTTAAATTTTCTTTTTTTGTAACTTTCTGACGTAGAAGAAAGGACATAAAACTACAGTATCTTTGTAGGTCTCAAGGGAGGTGTTTGGGTGTAGTATTTCGGCTCAGCAACGGAAAAATCTTCTGTACATGTTCTTAACTTCTGTGTTTTCTGTTGGTACTGTAGCATGTCAACTTCTAGTTTTATACTGTGGCTAGTACAAGGCTGCTTCAGTTTCATACTTGATATCATTAAATATATAGAGATTTTCAGAATTTTCCTTCAGAATGTGTTGGCAATACAGGAAAGATGCTTAGGTGAAGTCATATTTTTGTAAATCTTTTAGAAAATAGAAAATTCTAGAGAGCTAGAAGTTTGATAGTTATGAAATCTGTGGTGAGGTTGGAAAACCATTTGTAAGATGTGGACATGTTTATTTTATGCATTTAGTAGCCGACTCAAGTCACATTTGCACTAGAGAACAAGTTACTCTGTGTTAACAAGTATACAAGAGAGATGGTTTTCTTCAAGTAGTTAGCAAGTCTTTTGAAGTGAGAGGAAAAATCCAAAGGGAGGGCATGAGAATGACCCTGTGCCAGTAAGCAAACAAATAGTCTGATAATAGTGTTTTTGGGTCTCCCTTGTGCACTGATGTCTCTGTCTGCTGCCACTGATTGGCGTTGTGGTAATGCTCTGTGCTCTCCAGAAGAGAGAACGGAGGCTGAGCGATGAGAATAGTGGATAGAAAAATCTGACAAACTATCCTTGCATCGATTTTTTTTTTTTAACAGTAATTCTTTTAATTAAAGCCTGTAAATAGCTCAGGTAGGTCATTTATGGACAGCATATATCAGAGTATTATGCAAACCACAGTTAGAATTTGAAGGATTTTTGCGCTGATGTTGGGAAGTCAGAGGTGGCCTGAAGAGAAGTCAAACAGCCAACTTAAAGCCTCGGGCTGTATTTTTCTTTAGGTGATATTTTTTGTATAATCTTACACACAGAGTATGGTTGTGTTAAGAATGGATATGGACCTTAAGTCACTATGTTCCATGCCTAAAACTGGGTCCTCGTCTTCATGGTAGCTTACTTCTGTGATGATCTTTGTCTTTATCCAGCCACTTCCAAGAAGAGTTATTGTTTTCTGTTTTGAGAAATCGTCTCCATGAATGGGTTTTACTTAGAAAAGACTTTGCAACTGTCCCTGCCAGATACTGGGTGTTAGAAAAGGAGAGGGCCCGGGGAGGCTCGCTCTCCTCTCCTTACCTTGCTGTAGTCCCTGGAGAGGCAGGTGTAGGCTAGCAGCCCAAGAGCAGTGCCCAGCAGGTCCGGGGAAACGCATGCGAGATCGGTGCTGCAAGAGGACTGTTTTACACGCGGTACGATGGAGGAAATATTAACTTTATTAGTACCTCTAGTACCGTAATATTTTTGATTAGTGGAATTGGTTCTGACTGCTGCTTGAATCTCAAGTTTGAGTGAAAAATGTGCATTGCATGTGAGAGAACAAGTAATTGTGACATTACATGAAACCGACCATTTTATTTCTTGCGTTTTTCTGTCTTCAGCCAAGTTAAAAAAGCACGAGGAATAGCATAAAGACTTTCTGCTCTTGCAGTTGTGCAGAGCAAGTTCAAGATGTAGATGATTTCAATTTACAGGGCTGTCAGTCAGACATTAAATTAATTACAAATAGGCAAAGATTTCACAATGAAACAAACAAGGTCTTTGACATAAATTATATCCTATCATTAAAATATTTAGAAATGTGTAATTATGGTATTTAGCAATGTTATTCAAATTATAATTAATAAGAGCCTCACTAATATTACCTCTTCTTAAGTGACTTCACATTTTGAAATGCTTTCTTTTATCTTTATGTGCATTTTGGATTTAGATATCCTATTTAGGTATTTTTATACTCTTCCTTCAGGGATCATTATTCTAGTGCATCGTGTGCAGAAGTTTCAAGGTCAGCATTACTTGAACAGTTGTAATAGTCCCAACAGAAAGATAAATATATATTGACTAAGGCTGGAGCTTCAATTCTTTCAGTTGCTGAAGGTCAACAGCCCCTCTGAGGTGCTCTCCAACCTTCAAATGTCTATAGGTTAAATCACTGATGAATTACTGCACTTTCCTAAATGAAGGAAACATATTCTAGACAGAGGCAGCTCATAGTATCATGCCTGTTGACTGATACAATATTGAATAACTGAGAGGAAACACTGTTCTCAGATTTCATGGAAATAAGTACAAAACCGAACATCTGAATTTGGTGCATCAGAACTATAATGGGGAACAAAGCTTCCATTCTTTTTCATATGAAAACCCTGTCCCTTGCATGCTGGCTGCATTGAAATGTATTTATGATAAAATCATTTTCACTAACTTGAACTAATCAGTAGCAATCATTGAAAGCATCAGTAGCTCTTTGATTGAGGTATCTGTGAGACTGCAGGGACAGTACTGGGTCTCAATATTCAAAGGCAAATTTCCTCAATACACAGTTCTTCGCAGCTTCCCAGTCACAGGAGAAATACAAACATGCCACACTGTAAACAATGCAGAATCTTCTCCTGCACTAAAAATATTTTGAAGGCTGGAAGTAATCCTCTTACAGAGCACTTCAAACCCGCACAGTAGGGTATAGTGAGACTAAATGAGATATTTGGCTTTGCAAATAATCTAGCAGTATTCCCGAGAATATGATCTGCGAAGGTCAGCTTGAGATCACTGGGGGGGCAGAATAAAGTACCTTATGTTGTAGCTATTTATTTTATCTCTTAGCCTTTTATATAAGCAAGGAATGTAACATCGGGATTTAGACTTTTCTGCAAGTTTAAGGGGCTTTAAAATATATTTTGGTTTAATAATATCTTAAAATATAATTACAAAATTAAATACTCTTAAAAACTTTGTTTTGTAATGTAATTTGAGACACGTGATCCTAGATATTTTCAATGTTTTTAATTTCAATTTGATATTTAGGATATGTACACAGCAGGGAATCCTTACATAAAATTTAAATTAAAATGTTACCTTTCAGAAAATCTATTTTAAAATGGTTTCTGAATTCTGAGTTCCACAGAGGTTACCTGCTGCAGCTTTAATATAGCCTGTATCAAGAGGTTCAGATTGACCTGTAGCTGGTCTAGAATCAACAGCTTTATTTTTTGTATTGATATATATGTATGTATATATATACGCTTTACAATTCATACTATATATAAAATATAAAATATTTGGATCTTTTTATGTTTTTTTAATAGCAAGCTTTTGCTTGCTTCTTAATACAAATGAAAAAGCTGATATATTTATCAACAGTGTAAATGTTTTATCAAATACAGGCTGACTGAACTAAGTCTAGTGGCCAAAATTTTGAAATTTAGGGAGAATATTAAGCATTATAATGTCTGTGATACTAAGCATTCCCGCAGCTTGTTTGGTGACTGATTGTCATAGGAACTAGTAGTTTTGTTGCTAATAAATTTCAAGACTTTAATGTTTGACCCAACAGTGGACTCATGAAAAAATTGTGACAGTACGCTGAACGTCACCTGACAATAGCCTGCACTGCCTTGGAACTCGGGTGTTGTCTATTAATTATAGCGGACATTGCGGTTTTTGGATCTGCTCTGTAAATCTTGTATGAAACTGTATGGGCTACTTAAACTCTGTAGGGTTCATTTTGCCTACTCGTGAGGAAGTGCAACAACATCTTTCAACTAGTGGTACGTTTTAGGGTAAGTAATTTGAAATAAAGTCTGTGACCTGCTATTCTGAATTCCTATCATATTCACATATGTGAAGGTAGCTTTTAGGTTCCCGATTTCTATTTTATAAAACTAAAGTGAAATGAATTTTATTTTGGAGAAATGAATTTTATTTTGGAGAAATGAATTTTATTTTTCTAGAACTCAGGTGAAATAAATTTCAAAATAAATAGTTTACTTTTTTGATGTTTATTGCAGAATTATTTATATAATTTAGCTCTTATGTTGTTTCAGTGGTTGAACAAAATACAGTGTAAGACACCTCAACTTCATCCCAACCATAAAATTACAGTGTACTGACAGATAAATTGCATTTGCTTTACTGTCCAGGTAAAAATAATCTCTTAATGTTCTTATTGCTTCAGTCTAATTCTGAGTTATGTTATTTTTCTGTCTCGTGTCATTTCATCCTGATGTGTTCTGGATTTGGAAAGTTCCTCTTTTAGTGGTCAGCATAGTCTTCTCTCATTTTCTTCTGTGCAAGCTTTCACTCCTTACACTGAGCTCTCAGCTACCATGTTGATAAGTAGTTAGTAGCAAAACAATTGCAACTACTCTATTTGATAAGTAACAGTTTTCCTTGTGCAAGCATAGCTATTTAATATCATTTCTGCAAGAACAGGTATTTGTAAAGGTAAAACACTTTAAAATATAGATTTAGAAGTATAGGACGCATTTCAAGAAAACCAGTTGTCCTGATGGCAAATGAAATCCAACCCAAAAATACAAGTGAGTGTAGCCATTACCATTATTGTGAACAGTTCAGAGGAATTACATATACGGTATAAAACTTCAGGAGCTTGCTCCACATAAATGACTGTAATGTTTGGGCAACACTTGTTAATTTCAGATTTTTTTTTTCCAACTTTTCATTGTGCCATTTATTAAGTGCCCTCACTATCTGCATACAACTCTTGGGTTTTGGTCCAACAGTGTGTAGGAAGATCTGTTTCTAAAATGAGGGAATGTGAGAGAAGGGGAGGTTAAAAAGAATTGGGTATCAGCAAATAACACAGTTTTAAAAATGCATACATTTCATAAAAATCAATGTTAAGATTTTATTTGTTTTCAGCCTTCCATGGTTTGTTTTTTGTCTTCAAATGAAAGTTGGGTTTCCGTACATATACATGACTCTTAGAGTTGAGAACTTCTGTGAAACACCACACGCTGCGAAATCTGTCAAAAAACTCTGAGCATTGGTAACATAAGTCTCTGATAAGACTGCAGCAGCGTACCCATAGGGGGAAATTAGGAAATACTGAAACCAAAGAGTGTGTCAGCAGATAAGTGCAACCTTCTGTTTGTGTTTGCAACCATATGTTATTGTCTCAACTTCTGACTCACTGGATTCTTCCTGAAAGATTAAACCACAGGCTTTACAGTTTAAGTGACAATTACGTATGACTACTGAAGACTTCTTAAATGCTGTCCAGTCCTGCTGAATAATTTGGTATTAACTGTAGCACAAATGGGAGAGAAATTATGTAGCTACAAGCTGTGTTTGAACATGCTTCAGGTGTACCAAATCTGTGTGACCTTTAACTTGCAGTGGAAAGACCTTGTTTTATTTTATTACCATTAGATTTCGCTATTGATACTATTTTCTGCGTTTCAAAGGACTTCACGTTTTATTGAAGTTTGATTTGATGTATGAGGGTTGTATTACTCTTGCCAAATTTGTTTTTGGAAAGGATGTTGTTTATCTTTTGTTATTGTTGATCTTTAAAACTTAGACTGGTTGGGGATAAGATCCCGTTCAAAGGGGGGTAAAAGTGGGTTTGGCCACCTATAATCCTCACTTTGCTTCCTTTATCCTCCTGAGCTACAGCACAGGTTGGCAGAGCGGAGAAGGATCAAGTTAGATTGGTCTGTCCTATTGCATGGTTCTGTTGGAGGGCAAAGCTGTAGGTGACAATGGTGGTCACGAATATTTCTGACAACTTACAAGTGCCTCGTGTTATGGAGGATTGGTTGAAAGGATGTTCCACCTTCCTGTCTTCAGAAAAAGCTTATCTTTGGTGAAGAGACTAGGGCTGCTGCTCTATGTCTTGTCTTACTTCTCACCTTAGTATCTTTTTGGGATCATTTTGGCACTGATGCCCGTCCAGCCTCAGTTTCACTGAGGCTCTGCCATGTCAAAGAAAATCATGTTTAAGATGATGTATGATGGGGTAATGATAATTTATGTTGCCTGTTCTTTTAAACCTGTTATAAACGGAGTTTCTGTTGACTTCTGTGAATCTAGATGGTCCAGACCATCAGAAATGGACCCTTATGAATAGCTCCATAAACATTCTTACTGATGGGATCTTGTTGTAGTTATCAGTATTGATTCTAAAAATTTTTATTATCTTACAAATAAAAAATGAACATGAAAGGGGAAAAAATCTAAAATCAGAACAATTCATTTCTTAAAGACCTAAATGCTACTAAAAACCAGCATAAACTCCTTTAATCAATTGAAGTTGTCACTTAAATGCAGTGGCTTGGGCAGAGGATAATGCAATTTGGCAGAATTTCCACTATCTTATAAGTACCAAATATAGATTAATATATAGTTCAAAACACTTTAATTTTTAAACTCTTGTCTGTCGTCTTCATTGCTGAAAAATTATTCTTGAAAAATAAAGAAACTGCCCTGTGGTCAAAGATAGTCTTAACTACCTGTCAATCAAAAGGAGAAGTTTGTTGAGACATTTAATTACAAGATAATGTAGTCATCAAAATCTCGTTGTGGTAACTGACAGCTCATTTTGGACTGAAAGCGTACAGCTACCTCCCCTGAGGTCAGAGATGTTCCGAGGTTAACGTAGTAATGACAAGTCCTTTATTATCACATTATGACATTGAAAAAAATTGCAATTATACTAATAAATTAATAACAGTAATAAAATGACAGTCATAATTGCATAATATACATGTTGTCAACGGCATTTTTGTTACATGGCTGGAATTCATATTTTATCTGCATATCTCACGCTATATTAAATTTTCCCAATGCAGTACAAGCATGCAATGGCTTCTGAAAGCCTGAGCAGTTAGAGTAACTGCTGTAAATGAGAATTCCAAGGCATGAGTTGTTTTTCACTTTTATAGACTAAAAAAAAAATAGAGAAGCTGAAGAATTCAACACTCAAATATAGGTAAATGTTAGGATTAATTTTTAGCCATATCCCTAAAGAAAACATAATGTGTCTTATCAGAGGTAATATTGGATAAAAAACCTGAATGTATTAGACATGAACTCCTAAACTGTTGCTCCTCAGTTCATAAAAAGAAGCTTAAAACGCACTGAGACTCAAGTGTACGCTGGAGATCAGTGTGGAGAAGGGACGGTTCAGAGTACCATTATAGTTCCTGCTGTCATCCTGAGAATGGAACAGCGGTTTTCTCATTCTACTTAAGAGTGAAGTCAAAATCTCTGCTGATGTGGGAGCCGCAATTCAGCCCCATGAACTGGTGGTGCTCCCAGTTTCCAACAGGCAATGAATGTTCATTTTCCTCTGTAAATAGGGGATTTCAGGCATTTTTTAATTCAGATCTTCTTTCAAGCTTTGCCCTACAGTGGGGTAAATTGCCTATGGACAGAACCAAAGAAAGAGGGTGGGATCAAGATATTGCTGGTTTTATTTCAATGTCATTGAATTTCCGTGGTGCTGAGACGAGTTAGTTATCTTCCAGTTTGATATTCACCCATACATTTAGTTTGCGGACACCTTTAGTGGTTACAAAATTACCACGGTAAGCACAGAGTTTCGCCCATTGGCAGTAGTTTTTCTTCCAGTGCTAATGCAGCTTTTTCTGGCATAATGCTGACGTATCTCAGTCAGCTTAAAATCAATAAATGTCTCGTACGCTTGCAATGGGGACAAGTGCTTTTTGTCCTTTGGTCTCCTGAAGAGTTCATCTGAGCTGTTGGCTCACTTCTTATTTTGCCCATGATTTCATAACTACCTTGCTGGTCGTTATAAAAAATTCTGAAGCGATGTTGACGTTAAGGCCTTTCATCTTTCCCTGAATACTGAGAAGAGCTTTGTCCTGACATGCAGTGTTAAGCTCTTGCACAACTTTTTGTCTCTGGTCTCTTTCCTTGTTCCCCCAGCCCCAGCAGAGTGTGAAAACACTGCCAGCTTTCATGACCTACAGTTGTTCTTTGATGAATTTGAATTGGGTTAATTCTTGCTTCAGTTTCCCCCTCCCCTCATTTTTTCTTCTGCTTGTTGTCGAGATTTGCGTTCTTCCCCCCCATAGCTTCATCAGTGCTTTTAGGGAACTGTATCCTAAGCACAGTGTATAGCCAAGTGATTGATAATCTTCTTTAGGTGCTGGAGAACTGGGTTTTTTTGGGTTTTCTTGTGTGGTTGTTCTGGTTTTGGGTTTGTGGTGGTTTTTTTTTTGGTTTGGTTTGGTTTTGGTTTTTTTTTTTTTGGTTGTTTTTTTTTCTCTCGTGAGAGCTGGACCTACTACTGGCATTTCTAACTACATGGGCATGCATGTTCTTGCCAGTGCAGCTGTGGACTGTGCAAGAGCTTAAGCTGGTGAGAAACGAGTTGTTGAATGCTGTTCAATGAAAGATGGTAATAGGATTCTGGTTTTGTTCTTCTGTGTTGGTGAAACTATATTTTGTAGTCAGAGATCAATAGCAGAGAGATAAAAAGATGAAAAGATTGTCTATGAGATCTAGAGGGAGGATGTCCCTACAAAACAAAAGTAAAGACAATAAGGACCAGGTCATTTAGAAAAATAATTCTGCAAATAAAGAGAACGTATTACTGTAGTCCTTGGATATGGACAGCTAAACTTGTGTGTGTGGATGTTAATGGTAGTTGTTATTTACTGCTGTTTATGCAATTCCTCCTGAGCCATGAATGGCTTTCAAATTATTTTCATTGTCCATCTGTGTAGTTAAATATTTTTATTTTATGGTTTGCCCAGTCTTCACTTTAATTTTTATCTTTAATTTTGTATTGCAGCTTTAGGGTGAGCACCCTGCAGTTGTTCTCTTTAAATTATTTCACATTTCAGTGAATACATAAATATACCTTACACAAAAAGTAAGTAGAAGCTTATTGTACAGTCACAGTGAGACACTGTAATCCCAAGAGAGGTCCTGAAATACTGCTTCATTCTTTGATCTGAGTTCCTTTGGAACCTCCTTGAGAGGAAATAGCAGATGAGGCACTACCAGTGTCCAATGATGTGACATTGAAATCTGCTCCCGTTCCCCAGACTGACTGTTCTACAGGACTCGCTGGAAAGACAACTGTAATTTGGGTTTGGGGTTTTTTTTTATTTAAAATTTATGTAACCTAGCAAGGAAAATACAAACTGCATTTCATCACGTAGACAATTTTGATAATTTTGATACCATATAATTAGCATATACAACATCAGATTTACTCAAAAGCTTAAATAACTTGATTGCATTTAGGTGAACTTGCAGAGGGGAGGAGTAAACATATTCCACGACTCAAAAATTAAGTTTGCTGGAGGGGTTCAACCCATACTTCAGCATATGGAGATGTTAAAGTTTTGCAATAAAAGGCTTACATTTTATTAATATGGGAGAAATAACTTGTCTTCCCCTACTTCCATCACTAACTTAAGATGGAAGCAAACACCCGATGTGGAAAATGTTTATTTAAATCATTAGTAATTTGCAGGGATGCAAAATATTAGCCATACGATAATATTGCTATCTTTGTAAAAGTGGTTGAGAACATAATCTTAGTAATTACATTATCTCAAGTATGTTATACCAATTTCGCTCTTAAGCAATACTTCTAATAACAGAAAAGCTGTGCAATAAACATGTCGCCTGTATGAAAGCTAATTCTGCTCCAGACACAAAATCTTAGTTTCTTTCTTCCTGTTTTGTGTTTTGAGCAGACCTTTTTGTTTGGTGGCATCTGTCCTGTGCCGTTCCCTTTATGCCTTGTGTGCTGTGTCACCTCTTGGGCACGCTTAAGAAAGATCACCATCTGTGTGCGGGGAAGAAGTGGCTTGACCCTTAATGCCGAGTTTGAGATTTTCCAATACCAAGCACAAATCCGATATGGCGGTAGCCAGAGAATAATGAACTGCTCAGTTTTTCATGTATTTGCAAGCAGCCTGTAAATGGTATGTAATATTCTACACCTTTTCCTTTTCAGTCTTCTTTCTGAAAACTCTTTCACAGTTTATTTTCTTTGGAAAGGGGTAATATATTATACATGAGGAGTACATAAGTGGCCCATAGAGGACAGCTTTTACTGTGACAGAACATGTTTTATTTGTAGATGATCATCTCCCTTCCTGAAGAGAGGAGAGTCCAACAACTGTATTATAATACTTGGTTGAAAATTAATTATTGACTGTCATATAGAAAGAATAAAGGTGGTTTTGGGGTTTTTTTTTGAGCTCCGCTTAAAAAAACAACCCCGCCCCCCTCCCCCCCCCAACCAACCAACCAAACCCAAATGAAAAAGAGCAAACAAAAAAATCAACCAAAATTGAAGCTTTTAATGCTGGTTAGAATTAGTGCTGTGTATTTTTTGGATTTTTTTGACACATCTGTTTCTTAAGTTTTGCTGTATTTTTGCCTAGCTAAACATTTTCTCGTGAATAGTTTTTCAGAGTAAGAAGAATAAATTACTTTTTTTCTTAAATATTAGCAAAAGCAAATTTTGAATTAGATGACATCCTAGAAACCAAGGAATTTAATGTCAAGTAGTTACATGACTTATAAGTAGTATGTTAGCTGATAAATTCCATAATACTCAGCTCAATAAAATGCAAGGAAAATAAAAGTTAAAACTAACATTTCATTAATTTATTAATCTAGTTGCACAAGTCTCATATATTTCCACAGTTCAGGTACAGTTTATGCAATATGATTACTGTTTTATTGTTCATGTGTGTGTCAGTAATTCTCTGGAGATACTGATGAATATCAAATAATTAACTCAGTTGAGAATGTTTCTAACAATGGGTAATTTCTGACCTTAAGGGGAAAGGTTTTGTTTGTTCGTTTATTTTTCAAATTATCCGTTATTCTTAAATCTAGTTTGTGTCAGTGACAATTTCCTATTCTAACAAAAGTTAAATGTGAAAGATCCTTTTATTTGAAAGATTTTCGGGGTTCAAAAGAAATGTAAATGGTAAATATTACTGAGATGGCTGATATTAATCCAATTAAAAAAAAAAACCCAAACAAAAAAACCACCACACCACTTTTAAAAGCGTGAAGAGTCAATATCCGCTTTGTATTTGGATGTACCCACTGCTGGTAACAAATCTGTGCATGCGTTAGTAACAAATACCTTTCATATCCAGTGATGCTAGACTATTTAGCTGCACTTCTCTGGGGGTGGTTAGTTGATGTGCCATGTCTTGCTCTGGCTGTTCATGTCTCAAGTGAAAGTAGACTTACTTTTTATCTCCTTTTTGGTTATACTGTGCTGCAGAGGTTATTGCTGCAGAAAGGGACGCTCTTGAAAATAGGTGAATGGCAGCTGGAAAAAAAAATCTGAGAAATAGGACATGGTTAGTTGAAGTAGAGAATGCTGTTACAGATAATGCCAAGATAACTGGTTTTGAGTGGAAGAAGTACCTAATAGTTTCTGAATCTATGTCAAGGAAAATAATGTAGGTCACTTAGGTTTCTAATCCAAGGCCAAGGTGTTTGGATCATGCTGAATAAAAGTTTTGTGAGAAATGGCTGATAGTTCAATAACTATAAAATAAAAGTAGTGATGGTATGGCATCTTTCGTGCAGTGATATGATAGAGATTTCAGGTCTTTTTTTACATACTGGTGGTGTACCCTTATTATTATTTCATGTATTAATACTTCATACATTAACAATGTAATGATATTTACAAATGTGTATACAGACAAATAGATCATGTCATAAGTCAGTATCGTTTGGTAAGTACAGAAGTGTGTTGAATCTACTGAGATATATATTTGTATCTGAAGGGACTTCAGTCAATAGACATGATCGTATTTTTTAGGTGATATTCTAAGACTCCGTTGCTCAACTGGACTAGATATACATAATTGTCTTCCATGGCCTTCATGTCTATGGTTGTAGGTGGTAAGCCCTACCTTTACCATCGTCTGTACAGGTGAAGGTCGGTCTTTGTTTTGCACTAAAAGGTATCGGGAGTTTTTGGTAGTTATAGCTTAGCCTGAAGTTGCCAAGAGCCCATGTGTTCTGTCAGAGTCCCCTATAGGGGATGCTTTTATTTGCAGGGTGTCACAGATTGCAAAAGGTGTCTGTCCTTAACTGGGAATACAGAAATTCCCATATAATAATGAAATGCGTGAAAGCAGATCTCTACCTGCAACAGGCTGAGCACATCCTGAGCCTCATACTGCATTACTTAACATTGCATTTAATCACAGCCATAAAAATTTGATGTAAACCATGACAGTCTGGTTCGGTAGTGTGTTTCGGTGTGTGGTTTGGTTGGTTTTGTTTGCATCAGTTTTCCACAGGTACAACGATTACATAAGGAATATGGCCGATTCAGTGGCTATTGCTGCCGAGGGCTTCCCGCAGGCAGCACCGTTTCCCACCTTGTGCAGGTGAGCCACAACCTCACTTCCACCCAGATCCCTCTCTGTATAGGTCATTCAGTAACAGTTGAGTGGGTAGAGTCTTGTTCACATTCAAACTGTGGCTAGTTTCTTTATTGTTCTTTAGGTTTTTTTTTTTACAAAAGGAAGGTAATGTCTTGCTGGTTTTACGCAGACCTATTATTGCAATTTTTCCATTTCACAAGAAAAGCAGTTAGCAGTTAAAAGTGACATTGCAAGAGTACTCAGAATGTTTTGTAAGAGAGAGCATGTCAAAGGCAGATAAACAGAAAGCTTCACCCAAATTTCAATAAGCATATTTTTGTAAGCTCTGAAGAAATCAAAGGTTAGATGCGTGTATAAGCATTCAGTGATATTTTACTTTTTTCCTCCCACTTGCTTTTTCTGTACAACACAACTTCGGAGGCCTTTATAAGAGTGTGTTTTCATTTTAATTCTGGAATTTGCTTTCAGAAAATATATTTGTCATTTGCTTTAAACATTCTAATTTAACATGTTAAAGAAGTTAATGTTGCTCAGGACTATTTATCTAGAAACATATAGAGGACTTGATGTTGTATTGCTGATATTTAAACTACAGATAGAAGAATTCCATTGTAGGTAAGAAACTGGTTGTTTCTGTCAGGAATTTTATCAGGCTTCTGAAGTCAGTGGGAGTTAAACTCACAATCTTTCTCATCAGAAATTTGGAGGTTTTGCAAATACGTTTATTGTGTATACTGTGCAGTGTCCCTTCTTCCTGTTCTTGTTTTCTGCTCTTTGAGACACTTACACTGTAAGATCTTACTGATCTTGGTTTATTGTGTGTGGGTATTTGTCTCTTCTGTGTTTGAATTTAAACAAAATCAAGCACAAAACTCAGAATTTAAGAGCTTGTGTCTTTGCAGGTTTGAATGTCATGTCCTATATGATGCCATGTCTGGGCCGTTATTTGAAGTACTTCATTGCTTTAATACTTACACCTCTACAGAGAGAATACAAAGTGTTTATATGTTAGTGTTTCTATGGTTTACTTAAAGTTACATGCTAGCCTCATGCTCAATCTAGGCACGTATAAACGGTTATACAAGGGGCTAGAAAGATGTGCAAGTTACGGCCTGTTATTCAGATTTTTAGACTTACTAGAGACGTCTGGCCCTATGCTGGCTGCCTTTTTTAAAAAGAAACTTCCGCTATGTTTATTAAAAAGTAGAAAGTTACTTATTTTTACTGTTGTCCTTCTTGCATGTAAGCTTGTTTTTGTGTCTCCAATTTGCCTCTATTCCTGCTGGCTGAAGCTGATGTGTTCCTGACATTGCTGGTGCTGTGCTCACATGAGTCAGCTTTACATGACGTGGACTTTTCTGTATGAGGTTTGGGGCGGGGCAGAATCTTCTACAAAAGTTTCAAATCTACTTTGTGCAATTCTTTTACTATATTGCTTTCCTTGTAATGGGGAAAAAAACCCAACAAAAATTCCCTTATTTTATTCTCACTGGTTAGTATATAACCATTGTTTTACTTGTGACTTATTTTACCCTTGTTACCTACATTCTTTTCCATGTGATCTTAATCTTCCAGGATCCCAGTTCATTTTGCTTTCTTATTTTGTTTTTTTTCATTTATTTCCCTTTCTTCCTTTTCTGTTTTGATCCAGGTAGTCCTTTATTTAGTAAACAAGTTTTGATGATAGCGTGAAAAGTCTAGTCCTTGGAGCACACTGAAAGGATGTAGAACTCATCAGCAAGGACTCTCTGCAGATAATGGAGATATGCTTGGCTTCTGCAGGAGGAGTATGCAGCTGGTAAAAGAAATACTGGTGAAATGGCACTTAAGCCAGAAAAAATACAACTGGAAGCCTTAATTCCTGAATGTGAAGCTTAACACTTGATATTCCATTTTCAGCTTTAATTTTTACAAATGTTGAGAGACCACGGTAAGAATCAAAACCTGGTATCACCATCTTCCTCACGGTGAAGCAAAATAACTCTACCAAATAATGTGAGTATCTTTTATTTCTGGAAGGAGGAAGACACAAAAAAAAAGGAAACCAGAATGTAAAATAATCCCTTTTTGTTCCCCCAAATCAAGACTGCTTCCACCTCTCCTCTTTTTTTCCCCAGACTTTTGTTTTGTTGTTGTAATGTAGTCTCCAGTCAGTTTTCATTTGAGTTAGAAGATGGGGATATTATACACTTTTGCTTAGCTTTCAAGTCATTCACCTCTAATTTCTGAACCGCAATTAGAAATAAACTTTTTTTCTTGCCCCTACTTTTCTTTTTGCATTCAAGGGTAGCAATTAAGAAGAACTGGGTGAATAGGTTACCATTTTATCCAACTCTATTACTCTGACTGATGGAGCTATTAGATAAAGGCAAACTGTAATTCTTTATTACCTGCCTGGCTCATTTCTGCACTTTGCCCTGGAGAAGAGCTGCATAAAAGATCAGAGTGTTATTGAAAACTCCTGAGCCAATACTGAGCAACTTGCTTGGTCACTCAGGTAATGACAGGATCTCATGCAAAGGTACCATGGGTGTGTGAGTGGTGCCAATTTGTTTGGGCAAATATGTGGTGAGAAACTGCTGGCATGGTATAGCTGAAGTAAGATGGCTTTAGGAAAGAATGGCTGAGAACATTTTGTATATGATAAATACGCTTATAATTAGTGAGATCATTAGCATGGACACCATGTACTTAAGTATTCACAAAGAAGTCTTTAAGCTAAGCAGTTAGCTTCACAATGAAGGAAAGAGACAAAATGAATTATATACAGCTGAATAAGCTTTTCAGAATCTCCAAGGAGGTGACTTGTCTGTTGATGGCCAGTGGGGGTCGAAGAGTGAAATAATTACTTAACAGCGTGTAAACAATGTGAGATGTGAAGTGTGCATTTTTTTTCTTTTCTTTTTCTTTTCCTTTTTTTTTTTTCATTGAGAGAGTTTCTTGTTGCGATGGCTCCACTGGGACAAGCAGCAGAGAAATTTGATTAAATGGATGCCTGGGGTCATGACCCTGTCTAAACATGCTGCAGCTCTCAGCATTAATCAAAGAATGTTAAAAAAAAAATTCTGACCTTGCTGCATATGAGTATTGGTGAGCTCTGAATGCAGTCGTAGATGGATAGAGGGCTGTGTGTGGCTGTGTGAGTGGCCTGCTTACAAAGAAGAACAGAAGAGGAGGCAGGTTTCAAGGACAATGGCAACCCATCATGTTGTTTTAGTTCCTGTTATGGGACTTTCATGTGATGATAGCCCATCAACAGCAGTGAAGTTTGGCGATCCCATTAGAATGCAGTTGGTTATGCAGCTTTTTATTATGAACTACTGCTGCTTGAACCCTGTGCATGGAAAATATTTATAGCTCCGTGATACATGTGAGACCCGACCCATGGGCTCAGAAGGGTTCTTGCTGCTTCCCCTTAGTTTAATGGATCTGAAAGTACAGAGAAAGCAACTCTCCTTTGTGGGAGTAGCCAGGAATAGTATCAGGCTTATTGTTCAGGTGTGTATATATGTACAGAGTTCCTATAGTACCAGGGTGAAAGGTCTTGATTTTTACTGAGCAAATTACATAGGAATAGAGGTTACAATAAATCAGAAAATGAGATGTGGCCATGCGTTCACAAGTGGTTTTTTTATATTATTTATAGTATCCTGGATTCCTACGTGAAAACTCCTGATCCACCTTATGTAGTTCTCAATGTCAGCAGTTCTTATTGGAGAGAAGAGTATTTTAGGTAGACAGGGTTATCAAGTGAGTCAAGTCTAATTAATGTCCAATTTTGAAAACAGCCCAAGATAGGGATAGATCTTTCATCTGTCTTTTAAGTGATTTACCTGGGTATTGGAAGCGGTGTAATCACAGTAGCCTTGAACTCCTGCCATACTGATTTCTTACCTGTTACCCCTGCCGTAGAGTGGGATACAACTTCTTTAAAGTGAGTTTTGCGATACTTCATTGTGTTTTTTACTTCTATGTGAAAGACACTACATAAAGAACAATATCATAGGCTGTCAATCAGAAACTTGACCCTGATTATTTATAATAATATTTATTATTATTTATTATATATATGTATTATATATTATATAATGTTACTATTTATATTTCTGTATTTTGAACTGTAGTTTGTCCTCCTTTGGACAGGTATTTAGAGGGTGCAATCTGGCAGTCTAGTGTAGGTAAACCAAGTAATAAAATGGAGATGACACCTGGAAACTTGACTGTGTTTAAAGGCACATTGGTTAGCTTTCACAATGCACATGACTTAAAATTTATTTTCCAATGCCCTCCAAGTTCAGTTTTCTACAAGGACTTTGGATGCTCTTTCTTGACAGAAATTAGTAAATTACGTAGAAATAACTTGCACCTAATTTGAGTAGGATTTAAGGCGAAATAAAATATTACACTAGTATAGATGTTAATTTTTCAAGATGGTAAGGGGACAAAGGAGATCATTAGCTCCCTGTTAGAGGAATTAGTTTGGTCTTTCTGTCTATTGTTCTCACTAATGGTGTCACTATTATAAAAGATTCTTAGGCTCATTAGTGGAAGCAGCTCCCATGCATTTACATGTTGAATTCTGGTCAAAAGTGAATGCCTGAAATTAACAAATTAAGAAATTATTAAACTATGAACAGGTGTAAATTATGTGCATATATTTGAAGAGCATCTATATGAAGAAAATAGTCCAAGGTTTGGAAGCATCTGAAATAGCTGGATAGGGAGAAGAGGTAGCAGAGATCCCATTCAGTGCTGCAGCAAGAACAACAGATCCACACTGTAAGCTATAGAAACCTTCAGCTGAAATTTTATTTTTGAAGTGTACTGATTCACCACAGAATTCATCACAGAGCATGGACCTACGTTCACTGGTTTTAATGTCATAACTTTGCATGAAAGGCCTAGCAAGCCAGTTTTCGGTAGAGCTGTACTATGTGTGTTATTGTGATAGAAAAGTCGTAAAAAGCAAGCCAAATACTTGAATTTCAGTATTACAAAATAATAATACATGAAAATCAGTTTAAAAGATCATGTATGTAGTCTCAGGCAAGTTGCCTTTTCTGAGACCTAGCAAGGACCCCCCCCAGTTTTAGAAAGGTTTTAAATTACATTGTAAATCACTGATGCTAAAACCAAAACCTGGTCTAGTTGTTGCTGTCTTCTGCATGGCCTTGTCAAATTGAGATCACTAACATAGGGATGATTGTTAATATTATTTTTGTTACTCTTCTTGGCCTTCCTGGTTTTAGCTCTTACCTTCCTTGAAATTCCTTTCTGAAGAACAAAATAACATTATCTTAGCTCTGGGCTGTCTTGCAGGCATAATGCCTTTTGGAAATTTACTGATTGAAGGAAACTTAATCTTTGAAAAATATCCAGCAATGCTAGTAAGGGTTTTTTTAGTGTGTTTTTTTTTTTTTTTTTTTTGAAGTGGAGCCATGGAGAACTTAGAGAAGCAGAGGTGCAATTTTTTACCATGCTACCATTTACGGTTCGGAGGGGCAGTTCAGGTTTCACATAGAGGTAGCATCAGCTGTGAATAGCTGTCATCTAGAACGTGCCATCAGGCATAGCCTTTTCCAAGGACTGCTCTGTGGGCAGGCGTAGGAGTTGTTATGCTGTGGAACATGAACCCGCGTCAAGGTGAACATTACTCAGAGCTAGCTGCGTGCTAGTCCCAGTGCCTGCTGGGTAGTGTATTTAGCTTCGGCTGCGACTTCCCTGTTTGTGTGGGCAGCTCCTTCCTGTCTGGCCCTCCTACGCTGTCTTCTATACAGCATACCCTTCCAAAACAAGCTGTTGTTGCTCTGTTTCCTTGCCGACTCAGAGCCAATGTTCTTGGTTCTTGTGCTTGGGAAGGGAACAAGACCTCTTACGCTTGCCCTTTCTTCCTGTATATTATCAAACAATTATCTTTTCTGCAACTTGAGAGGAACGTTGAGCACCAGTTACAAGAGCAGCAGGGATTGTGACATGGGGTTGGATTGAATTCCTGGTGCTCTCACAATAGCTCTAGAAAGTTGTCACAATACTATGGGAAGAGTTTTGGTCTTTACTCGTCAATGCAGGTTTGAGTCAGAAGTCCAGAGTTGCCACAGGTAGCCTTGGATTTTCAAACTAAACCAATCTGCACCCATTGAACCTAGAGACAGTATTTATATGATGCCGTTGAGTCTTGGCTTTGTTAAGAAAAGAGTTAACCCAACAGCAGGTGTTTTTCAAAAATCCACCTCAGTTTCCCACTTCCTAAGCCTTTAAGCCCTTTTGAACTCCTTAAAGAGATTTGGACAAGTTATGATAATACAGGCAAGCTTTTGGGTCTGCCACGATGGGCCCCAATACTTACTTTGTTAGAGAAAATAATTAAGTTAAAAAAAGTTTCTTTTATGCCAGTATCATAAAATTCATTGCATCTGTCAAATGTGTGGTTGTTGCGTATTGTCCCCTGAGGACCATCATGTAGGAAGCCCTTCTGGTGGGGGACAGTTAAGGTTGTTCCGATACTTTGACTGTACACTTCTAATGTATTTGGTTTAAGTGCAATTCATCTCTGAATTTCTTAAATTACAGTGCTTCTAGGATCAATATTTCATAATAGTAACTTTTGAAAAAATTTAAGCTATTGATAAACATTCCCAATTTTTAGCTTCGTCTTATGCTATTTTTTTGTCTGTGGGTTTGGCTGGTACTCGCTATGCGTTGCTATAGCTGCCTATATTTGTCTTTAAGAAATTACACGGAGGGTGGCTGCTATTGAACTGAAGGTGATAGAGGTCATTATGTTCACATCAAGCTGTTTGTATTTTTATAATTACAGTGCAGAAGAGTTGTTTTGTTCATTACAGAGCAGATAATTCAAATATAAATTCCTTTCTGTGAATGCTTCTGAGAAGGAGTTTAAAAAAATCATCGCACATCAGTGTCCTTTTACTATTACCCCATGACAACCATAACACATTATGCCATTATTAACTGTTGCAGATTTCCCATTTATGAGACTTTTTTTTCCTAATAAGGCTTATATAATTTTGGAAATTCATTAAAAAAAAAAACCCACCCAACATACTTATTCACTTCGGAAGCGGCATTTTATATTATAAAACAACCTGAATGGGCAATGAATGTTAAATACATTTAACATAGCTAAATAAAGGTAACTTGTATTATCAAAGTTGAAAGTTCCTTTCTCTAACACAGAATTTTTTTTGCACAAACACAGAAGTGCTTATTTTTGTGTAATCAAAATGGAAGCGGTGATGATGACCAGGTCTCAAGTTACGCACATGCATTTAGGACTAGTTTAATGTGGTTTGGAGTAAAATGAGTAGCCTGAGTAGGAGTTAACTGGTTAAAAAGAATACATTTATAGAAACGTTTGTTGGAGGCTAAGAAAAAGCATGATAGTCATCAGTAAAATTTTTTAGATAATACAGTTTTTCAGAGTCTACTCAGTGTTCCACATCATTATACTAGGCTTTGAAGGTTTACAGTGAACTTGTTTGTTCTGTAAAAGTGAATTTACTGATTGTGAAAGTGGAATTGACACATCTGTAGGCTGCAATCCCCAGCTTCTGCAAAACATACCTCAACACCTGTGTTCTATCCATACTCCAGATACACTGTGAACCATTCCAGGGTTAGGAATGAATTTTTCTGTTCTGCCTCTGCAATGCTTAATCTCTAATGGGTCTGCCAAGAAGTATGCTAGTCATGGCTGAAGTACTTCTGATGGGTTGTTCTGTTCACTCTGGGCTGGACTGACACCGCTGATGATTTTTTCATTGGTCATCAAACATCTGTCAGATGGTAAAAAAAAATAAAATAAAATGTTTTTAAGTTACACAGACCTATACCTACAACTGAAGCTGACTTAAAATGGTCTCATGATCTCTGCTATTGCTTTTCGCTGCGTGGGTCAGTACTTTCTCCATTCCCTCCTTACATTCATCTTATTCCTGCAACCCTGCTCCTGTTTGCTGCTGCTTGTGTGTGCTCTGTAATACCCTGAGAGGCGCAGCATGCAAACAATGCGGGGTGGGGGGGGTGTCTTACTTCCCCCCCCCCCCACCCCCCCCTTCTTTGACATGACTTTTCCTGCTATTTTCTTAGATCCTCCAGTCAAGAATGAGTGTCAAATGGGTAATTTTTTGGAGATGCAATTAAAGAAGACAGAGCACAATTATGGCAGTTTTTTTCGTGGAAGTTTTTGACCAGGACCGGTGCATGTAGTTAGGCTCACCGAGGGCAAAACATTGTGTGACTCTGCCATTAGAAGAGGATGGAGAGTTGCATGTTGCAGATTTTGATTAAAAGAAAATGATTCCTATAAATTTCATAGTTTTAGAGTACAAATAAGATGAATATCTGTGTGTCTTTGCAATCTCTGTATGCATGCTTAAATACAGAGCTTGGAAGCCATGGTTTGATTGCCTTGCAAGTCATGTGTTTATTCAGGTATTAGAAAGAACTTCATGAAAAGCATACTTTTTAACAAAATATTTTGTTAAAAAGAGTTAAATTTATTCGTCACTCTTGCTAAAACAATTCTACAGTAAATATTTTAAGTAAGTTTCTTAGGGAACACAATGGGCCATCTAGACTCAAGTCACACTGACAGCACTAAAAGGCATTGCTCGATTTATGAGAGCACTCTGTTTACCCAAGAATGTAGAAATTTCCCTTTCTAAATGGGACAGCCTTATCTTTATTATTCCAGTGCCTTTTAGTTTACAGTTCTGCTGTAAGCAATGTTTCAGGAGCTTATTTCAGGATTCCTAAATAAATGAACAGACAAAATTAATGCTTGGTGCTAGCAATCTACATTTTATATATTGTGTGATTGAAAGTAAGCCTTGCTGAACAGCAGAAAAGAAAAATGACGGTGATACTTTATTTATGTAGAATTTATGTGATAACAGAAGGTAAATTGAGCTTCTGAAAATAAACCTTGTTTACAAATCTAGGTGTGTTTTTTTTAAAAACACAAGCCAAAGCACGGTGGCAATGAAAATCCAGTTCCAGGAACATCAAAGCAGCAATCCCTCTTCTTTTTAATCAAATGTGTGTCAGGATGGATATAATTGTACGTCATATTTACTCAGTTTGTGCAAGACCACTACCAACCTGCACATATCGTAGCTGGTCTGTAAATGCTTGTCTGTCACGTGAATGGGAGTAAAGCCAATTTTTAATTTGCAGAAAGCAGCATTCCATTGCATAAACCAAATAATCTAATGCTAATTGCGTTGTCTGTATCCGGATGTCCCCAGGAAGTATCACTTCCATGCATTAATACAGACGCAGGGTCTTTGTGTGCCCGAGAAAAGTTTTCAATATGTCGTGTCAATAGTAACTAGAAAAACAGCTGATGTGAGTTCAAGCACAGAGAGCTATTTTCTTGCTAAGATAAAATTCTACAAAATATAGTAGCTGATGAGAGCTGGAGCGACGTGTACTGTTTCCATCTTAAGATAAAAATCTGATAAAGAAAACAGCTGATATAAGTTAAAACAGAATGTACTATTTATATGCTAAAAATAACATTTGGAATGCTTTTGTGTTTAGTTATCTTTGCTGTCTTGAGCAGCAATTAATAATTTAGTCTACCTTTCTTAATCTGCTTTTCTCTCTTTTTATCAATGGACCTTCACTGGAAAAAACACTGTGACAAGTCAGTAAGATTCTGTGATTTGATATACTTAAGTCTTTAATTGATAGGGTGTTCTCTTTCAAGCATACTGCTACTGCAATACCTCGCTCATCTGCAGCTGAAATTTCACTTTATGGGCTTTTCTCAATTGTTTTGTTTACTTGTGCATGTGACTGCTTCCCTCTTCCACCCCCTTCTTCATCAAATAACCCATCATTCTCGAGGGTGAATCTTAAAAAAACCCACCACCACCTCCCCCCCAAACAAAAACAAACCCGAAAACCAACCCTAATGCTTGCTGAACCAAACTGATGGTTTCAGCTGGTTTAGGGAAAGGCTTTGGCCATGGAATAAGATTCGGTGAATAAATCATCTGCCAAAAAAACTGTGTTGTTTTTACGTACAAAGTAGTCAGGTTCCTGTGGTAAAAGTTTTGGGGGGGGGGTTATTTTAATGATTTAAATAAAATTAATCTTTAAAATTGGTCTGATTTTCACCACCTTAGTAATGTTTATTTTCCTCTAGATTTTTGTTTGAGGTCTTGTCATCTTACTGTAGAAATCTAATGTTATTTTAAGTTGATGAGAGGCCCATGGCTTAAAAAATTCTAGTCTGAACCCAGAGCCTAAAGTGCAGTTTGGAAAATAAAAATCAGTGATAACCAGGTTGCTGCTCTTGGGAGACTGAGATTTAACATTAGTTTATATCTTTAGCCACACTTTATAGTGATTAAATATGGAAAAGTTTTCCCCTGACTTTTTAGTTTACTCATTTTGTGCATTTCCTTTGCTTTTTAGGATGTATACCAGTTGAAGAAAATCATTAAAACATTTCATATGTTTGCTTAACTTGGCTTTTTTGCTCACAGAATGCTTGTGCTGCTTAAAAGCGTTTTGAATTTTCCCAGGCATTTGAAACAAGTGATGAATCTGCCAGTTGAACAACAAGGCATGCATTTAGGGCTCGCCACAGCCTCCCTATCCCTCCCCTGCGTCCTCGGCGCAGGGACGCGCTCGCAGGGTCTCTCTCGTTACAGCCTAACTTCAGATGTTTGTCTTTCCCTAATTAGATACACGTAATCCATTCACCCGGGTTGTGATGTTCCCCTTCCCTTGTCCTCGCTGTCTTCGGCCAGACAATGAGCACAAAGATACAGTAGGACTCGTTTTCTCATTATTGATTTCACGCACCAGCTGGCAGCTGTTTTAGCTTGTTCGTTTTTATAACCCTCTGGGCAACTTTTTAAAAGTACTTTTCTTTGACCATCTGCTAAATGCAATTGGTTTAATAATTAAAGGCTTGCCATCCCTTTTCAGATAAATACAAATGCTGTTTCTACAGCTGAGAGTTTCAGCATTTTTGTTTTAAGCATAGGTGGGATGTTTTTCGTCAGTGCTGGGAGTAAAGCAGGCCCTCCGCTGACACAGTCACAGCTCCTTCCAGGGTGCCAGATCTCCTGTGAATAGGAGGCGGGGGGGAAAGGGAACTTCCCTGTGGGTTTGTTTCACATCACAAACCTAGCGCAGGGTGTGGGGAGGAAGGGGTTTTGTCCAACTCTGCCTGGTTTTAAGTCCTGAGAATTTCCAGTTCTTGCATTTGTAGGAATTCAGGGAAAATGAATGCTCCACTAAGCGTGTAAGCAGCGTTTTTCAGTCTGAATTTTTTATCAAGTGCCAGTAATAAGGAGCACAAGCGTTTGGAGGTATTCTGCCAGTGCTCGCTGTGGCTGTATTGGTAACAGCAGGCTTTGGTACCACCATCTGCCTCTTCCCTGGCTGGGGCCGGGGCGGTAGCAGCAGAAGCCCTTCTCAGCACAAACTGGAAACTCTTGGAAACTGTAAAAGCTTTGTAAGTTTTCTGGGACATTCAGCTTCTTTTTTTCTTTTCCCTTTGAAGTGACCGGAGTGAGACACTGGTGTCTGTCTTGGACTAATTTAAGATAAGATTATAATCTGTTAATAAGATTATTATTATTATTATTATTATTATCTGAAAATAAGATTAGAGTCTGTTAAAGTTATTTCTAAAAAAAAAAAAAAAACCAAACGAAAAAAACCCAACCAAACCCAACCACCCCGCTGTGCCCCCTGCCGCGCCCCCCCCCCCCCCCAAAAAAAAAAAAAAAAGGTACTTTATAAAAGTAAAAACCAAGACAGTAGGACACTAATACGAATGGGTCCCCTGGAGCCCCTGGTTTTTCTATGTTGTGTGCTTCATAGGCAGGATGTGTAAAAAAGATCCAACCTTAGTTTGAACTCATCTTTACGCTGCGATTAGATCTAAACTTTCCCATGATTCCTTCAAAAAGGGCTGCTGAAAAATCCTTCTGTTTACCAAACAGTTTACCATTTGTTTCAGATGTACCTCAAAGCTGACCTGTAGGATTACTCTCTTGAGAGGTGAAAAAGGGTAATTCATTTTTTATGTTCCTTTAATCTTGGAATTCTTTCAAGAACTCGCTATGCAGGAACTGGTGCATTTTATTTTGCCACAGCATCATTTATTCACCAAACATTCTTTGCTGCACAATGTACGCTTACAAAATTGTTAGCTTTCTTCTTCCACATGAATTTCTATCTGAATTTGTGAGGGTTTTTTCATACAATTGAATAAGACTCTTTCCTACAGAATGAAAAAGGAAATAGTCATATGTTTTCTTAATAAGATGAAAGATATCTGTGTTTGCTTTGAGATTTTTATGTTTGTTTGTTTTAAAAGTATTCCCATCTTTAATATTTTTGTACTTTACAAACATAATCTTGTTCCAGACAGCTGTGATCTCTGGTCTCCTCTAATTCCTAAAGTAGACAAGAGCAAGTCAAATTTTCCAGAGTATCTGGCTAAATATCCCCTGAAATATAACTGAACTGGAAGTGAATGCTTACAGTAAAAGTTCAGATTAGAGTGCAAAGTTTGCATGAGAAATTCCTTTCTTGAACTTAATCCTGTGGTGGTTTTCATACGAAGCATTCTCATCATAGATTTCATGGTTGTAGTATTTTTTTAGATTGCAACAAGTATGCACTAAGCCGTATAAACCATGCTGTGCTTTGGACAGGTATTTTTCTTTCAAACAAACCTCCTCGCTTCTCTTCATTTTCTGCTGCTTGATTTCATGAGCTGACCCTCTTTGTGAGGCTGATAATTACAAGCCTGTCGAACTCTATATAAATGTGAAGTGAGCAGAGGAGATAAATATAATTTCTTGTATATGTTGAGATAGCACAGTTGACAAAATCAATGACAGCTGAACAAAGCACATTTAGGTCAAAATGCTGTTTCTCTTTAGTAGGTTAGAATTATTCTTCCTTGAATGCCCTAAACCTCTTAAAGTGTTTCACAATACTTTGTATAGTTTCTTTGAAGTGTCCTTTTCCTGTGCTAAGTTTAGTTATAAATGAACTGCAGACAGATGAATGGCTGATAGGCCAAGGCAGGGAATTCAGTTCAGGATCAGGCCAGGAGTTGCGGTGCAGGCTCTCATGGGCGAAGCTCTACCGTGGGTAGAAATCCGGTCAAATCCTGCAGATCCTGTGACGATTGGAGGAACCACTCCATTTGATTTTATTTAAATACAGTGAATGCTCCTTGATTTGCTCCTAGATAATGTTCACATTAACTTTGGAGTGTGGGAGAAACTGTTCGTCCTCTTCCTCTCAGTGCTGATCTATGCAGACAACTGAATGCTGCCTTGTTTCTGAAATCTTTGAAAAGAGGTTAGGAAGGGAAACTCTTAAAAATGTATCTCCCCTTAGCCCTGCTGACCTTTCCCTACTTTGGAGCTGCACCCCTTTCCCAGCGAGAGGAGGGCAGAAGCCCTGGACGGGGTTTGCGGTGCAGTGATCCATAGGTCTAAACCTCATGAACAAGTGGATTTATTTAGGTTTTGGTAGCATTTTACACCCAACTTTTTTCACTATACAGAAGGCAAAATCTTCACTAAGAATAATGAAGTCCAGAAATATGTTCAGGGTCTGTAAAAGGAACAGCTATCATCAAATGCATTTGTGTGTCTGCACTTCCCAGGATAAACATTTTTCGTTGTGCTAAGTAATGATGCGTGTTGGTACAAATTCTGAAAGCAAGAAATGGTGTTTCATAAGTTATTTTGTTTTCTTCTTTTTTTTCTTCTGACAAAGCTTACCCAGATTTTTTTACTCTGAAGTGGCTTTCTCGGTTGCTGGGCTGTGGGGTGGTGTTTATGACAGGCAGGTTTCTTTGGGATGTGGCTACAGACAGCTGTCTCCTTTTGAAAATGGACTTCTGGCTTTGAGGTGCAGTTTGAAATGGATGTCGACATCTGTAAATTAATCCAGTTTGTCACATACATCGGAGTGTGGCAGAGAGCGGGTTTCTTTCCCTCTTCTGCTTCAGCCTGTCCCTTTAATAAAAATACAGGCAGAGTTTTTCTTACGCTACAGCTAGAGTCATTATGCAATTACTTAATTGAGCCCCTATGGGAAATGCTTCACGTCTCTGCTGCAGGACTCTACATCATGGTTCAAAATAAAAATGTGAAAGGATTCATTCTCCACTAAAACGTGCATTTTCTGCACCATGCCATTGATTGCTTTCAGATGGTGAACCGGAAAGGATTTATGTCCTACCGCACTTCTCTATAAAGGTTGTTGGTAAAAATGGGGTCTGCCTGCAAAATTTAAAGTCCTCAATAATTCCTGTGCTTTTAAAACTGGAATACAGACTCTTCAATGGAGTAAACCATTGATAATGCTATAAGCAATACGCTAAAAATTTGGTATATCTAGTTTTGTCTCTAGTCTATTAATAACATTAATACTTATAAATAGAATGTTTTATCATATTTGGCATTGATGGAATTTACCTCATTAAGTGATGGTCTGGAATAGGTCTAATTTGCCAGCTTTGTTCCTGTCTCCATGATAGTGCAATACGTTGTGTACACCCTTGCTTTCAGTTGTATGGAATGACTGATGCCCTCACCTATATATAAAAACAGTCAAACATTTTTTTGCTGATATAATGAGCTGGATTTTTCAAATCTCGTTTCTAGCTCGTGGCATTTGTGCAAGCAATTTATGCTGATCTCGGTGAGATTTAATTGTGCAAATAATTCCTGTAGGACAGAAGGGGAAAATAAACACTTTGGACAGGACAGGAGGAAACATAGGTGGCCAGTGCTTCTGTGCTATAATCTTTAATTACAGATAATATTAAATAAATCATGTATTGAGGAGCTTTCTAGGGAATGTTAACACTACATTTTCATCTCTTTTTTTTTTTTTGTCTTATTACTCGCTGTGCAAGTAAAATATTAACTGCAACTAAAGGCATGTTTTCAAAGGAGGATTCAACTCAAGCTAAGAACCCATTGCTCAAAGTAGTTCTGTGTAAAGTTGTTAGGATACTTACATTAAATTATGAAAAATGCTTTTTTCTAAATACTATAAATTTTGTTGTATTATTTCAGACAGCTTTATGCAGGTTCAGTTCAATTAATATATACTAAGTTCTGAAGAACCTTTGAAAAAAAATATGACCACAAACACTGCTGGAAAGAAATACAATAATCTTCAGTAATCTTTTGGAATAGAAAGAACAGCTTGTTTGGGATCCATCATCTAAGTTCTGTAAAACTGAAAAAAAAAAACCCCAAACCACCAAACCTTTAAAAAAAGAAAGTCTAAATAATTTATTGGTATTTTTGATGCTTCCAAGAGAGTAAAGTTCATAATGGTGAAGATGACTAGATAGTCATTATTTGTCTATTTTACAGACTTTAATCAAACAAAATAGTTTCTTGACGATTGTTTCTATTTGTTTGCAAGTTATGTCAAATACAGCAAGATTTATAGGTGCCATTAAAAATCCATATTGATTTCCCGCAGTCAACGGGGAGTTTACTTGAAAAGTTAATCATTAGATGAACAAGTGTCCAAAGCATGTTCTAATTTCTATTAGTAGTTTAAGTTTTTAAGCAAAAATGAATATTTCAATAAACAAATGTAGTAGGTTCTGAGTTCTGGCATGTAAAATTCACATTTTTCATTCAGTGCTACTGATGTAGTCGTGCTGTTCTGTCCTGAGTGTGTTCTGCCTCTGACAGTGATGCTTGAGGCTTCGTTATTGTTCATGTATTAATTTATTTGGATTCAGTCTTTGAGCTTTCCTAGTACGCAATCCTTTACTGCCTGACCCTGAGTATATTTATATATAGCCCAGCAGTGACTCATTGCACTGTGCAGCATGCAAACACCAATGAATCAGAAACTCTCAGCCCTGAGGAGCTTGCAAACTAAATGTATGGGATAAGGGATGATGGGGGAGCAAGGTTACATACAGAGTGAACAAGATAATGGCTGGTGGTGGTAGTGCCCTTCCCCCCCCTCTAATGCCTGGAATTAGGATTTAATTTAATAGGTTAGAAGAGCAAATGAGAAGTAGGAGACCCAGAAGGGAAAGATGCAAGAGAGGAGGGCGAAGGCAGGGTTTTGGTGAGGGTAGGCGACTGTACTGCAAAGGACAGTGTTGGACAGAGTTAGCAGCTGGGGAAGGTGTGTTTGGAGGCTGTGGGGCACCTGGTGATTCTCTCTCGGTGCTTAACCTGCTCTGTGGGTTAGCCGCGCTGCCTGCTGCAGCTCTTCCAGTTTCTGTTTGCAAAGTGATGTGGAAAAGGAGAGGGGCGGATATTACAGGGGAGGGGGTCGATGTTACCTAATGATTCCCATTATCCCATCCGTGTCCTTTCAAGTTGGGATGGCGTAAGTTTGGATTTGGGGGACTGACGGAGCTAAAGCTTTGCAATACGTGTTATCTGCCTCCTGGGACGCAGTCATGCAGCTTGTCCTCGTGCATTCACGGTGTCCTGGAGCTGAGTGAGGGGATGCTGGCTTTTTGTCTTGATTCTGTTGACAATTCTTTCTTACGCTCCCAAGAAGAGATTTTTGGGAGAGGAGGTAGCGCCATCTCCACAGGTCAGGTAGAATGGTTATAATTAATAGATGATACATTCTCCTTACACTTACTCTCATGGACAGCTTATGGGATATCTATGCTAATGGATTGATCCTGTTTAATGTATATTAGTAATTAAAGCAAATATATTTTTAAGAGGCAAGGATATATTTAATTTTAAGAACTACCTTTCCCTGAATCAAGTAGTCTTTGCACAGAACTCTAATGGGTAACATTAGTCAAATGTGTGATAGATCAAATAGTTAAGTATGAAGGGTGTTGTTAATGTAACACAGAAGAGAAATCTTGTGAGGTAACTCTGAATAACACACAGAAAGAGTGCATTCATCATGGTATGCTGACAAAACATCTGAGTAATGATGGCCATTAAATCTTTTGTCATGGCTAAGATATGAAAAAAGAAAACAAGTTAAAGTGTGAGCCATTTAGGAAAATTGCCATATGACATGTAAACCTTTCTGCCTCTATGTATTCATTTTTATATTCTGGAATGAATTTGCATTTTAGAAGGAAATTTGATTTGCCTAGCAATTATGGGGAAAAAGGTGAATTTCAATCTCTAGTTAGTCAAACATTTAAATGCAAGGAGCAGAGCTTTCTTCCATGGTTTCTCCCCCTGCCCCCGCCTTGATCCGAGAGTTTGGTTTTAACAGTTTGGAAGGAAAAAAAGACAAAGCCCCACAACAAAACAGTCAACTCATAACATTCAAGAAGATTTGATTTATTGATTAATTTGTTTTTGAAAAAGACCCAGTATCCTACCATCTGTATTGTCTTTGCATGACCCTGTGTGTGAATAGATTTTAATTTGGCCTCCTTAAAGCCCGGGAGAGGGGAGTGATTCAGAAACGCTCAGCACTGCTCTTGGTTCCTGTATAAATAAGCTTGCTGAATTTTGTTGTGTGGCACTGGAAGAAGACAGAATTCAAACAGAAGAGATTTCATAAAGTACAATTTCAGTGATTACACAAATCTGTAAATATCCAGTCCTTGCTGATGCTTGTATTGGCAAACGGTGGTCTGTGTTTATCTGTCTGGACACAGATGTTTTTGTTTACTAAATAGTGAGTTTATACATCAAAGGCAAAATCTAGTCAAGTTCCTGCTATAGTGAATGTTCACCAAGGAGTTGTTGGGAAGAGCAGTACATCGTTAGGCTCAATCCTGTCTGGTTTTTCTTAATACGTCTACGTAGATGACAAACCGGCGTGAGCCCTGAGCCCAAAGGGCCCCTCCCAGCCTTGGCACCCTCCAGCAGGAAAGAATGGGATGGTGTGAAACCAGCCTCTCACGGGATCAAACCGGTGGAGTTTATACAGCTGTAATCCTATATGTGGATATATGTAAGATACTCTTTGTTTTTTATAGGGAGTGTGTCCCTTCCAGTTTAAAGCTCAACTCTGTTCTGGGAAGTGTTTTTAGTGAAGAATAGCAAAAATAGCACAGACACCACCACGTGAATCTTCTGAAATATCAGAGGGAGTTCATTGCATTTGGATGTGCTGTCGGAGTATGGGATGCCAGGCGTGAAGGGACCCCTTTATTTTTTGTTTTATGGTTAAAAATAATCTCTGTGTATTTTTAAGTATGGATGATGTCTTTAAGTTATACCTTACCCTACATCTTGAAAGTAAGTAAAACCAGTAAAGGCCTTTCTCAGAAAGGCAGGAGTGGCTGGGAGAGGATGTCGGTCCCGTCTGAAAGCAACGGCCGTCCCTCTCCATGGCACTGCTGCTACCTTCCCTCCATCAGTGACATGTGGAATTTAGTGGAGGGCATCTTATGCTTTTGGTGACACTGCTATTAATTGCCCTTTCAGTTCTATCTGGTATAGGTTATGAAAGACTGTGGTTCTGACCAAGGGCACAGAAATGGAGAGAAAAGTTGTGATTTGTGGAAAAAGCACTAGAGTTCCCTGCCCCCCTCCCCCCCCTATACTTGCTTGATGTTTCTTTGGCTTCCTTGAACAAGTTGCTTTCAAGGAGAAAAGTAGTTACAGCTTAGGACAATATATTTAAGGAATTGTAGAAATACTTCACTAACCAGAAAGAAAAGAAGGTGTGCCTGAGCAGTACAAGGCAGGATAGCAGCAAATATCCCATAAAAGATATTATTAGACACAAAGAGAAACAATAGCAATTGAAATCTCAGAAAGAAAAATACTTTTGGAGAATCATAGAATAAAATTTCCATGCTCTTCCCTTTCTCTCACCAAGCATGTGACCACATTTTGCATTTTTGGGCTGCATGTTTGTCTAAGCAACCACCACCGCTGAGCGAGCGAAGCGCTTTGGTGGCGGTCTCTCCAAACCTTGGCGCTGAGGCAGTTCACTGCTGTCTTGTTTGGACGCATGTACTGTAGCTGCTTCTCTGGTATTTTCTATTTAGTCTCCAATCTGGCCGCTTCTGTGGCATCTTGTGTTCACCGGAAGAACAGGAATACTGTGAAAAGTGTTGACATTCCCTCCGACAAATGGCTTTTCAAGAAAAGGAGAGCCATAACTAACCGAGACAGTAAACACAAGAGAAATTGGAGTTAGGGTGTAACGTTTTAAACTCAAAACTGATTCCTGACAGGCTGGAGTAATGCAGTATGAGTAATGTCAGAATTAGAGCTGCTTGTGTACATTAGGATATATTTAGAGGAATAAATCTCTTTTAGAAAGTAAAGTTTTAATTATTGAACTGATTGACACAAAGGACTTTTTTTTCCTTAATCGCGAAAATATAAACTGATTTAGTGTAAAATTAAAAGAGCATCTGAGAAATAAACCCAGCAATGCAGTTAGTGAAACTAGCAGCGAATGACAAACTGTGACAGCAGCAGTCTTAGAAGTGGGAGACATTGAACTGAACAAAGTATTTAGAAGAAGGAGGAGAATGGGGGCAATGTTAAACCTGGCTTTCTCTGTTATTATATCTCAGCTTTGATGTCTTAAAACCAAGTTAAACGTGCCGTGGGGTTTCAGGAGGTCCATAGATTTGCTGGTAGGAAATAGCCAAAGAGTATATTTAAAAGATGGGCTGTTTGTTTGTGGTTCTGTTTGTGCTGGTAGAGTATTTGGTTAGAATAGATACAATAGATGTAAATGCTTGTATGATCATATGTGTGAAAAAAAGCAACAAACATTGAATATTTGGTGAAGTCACTGAATCATAGTCTGTAAGAGTATTTCTGAATTGCTGTAGCAGAAATAAGAGACACTGAAGAATTACAGTAAGAAAAGTAAAACTCAGAGTACCCAGTTATTCTGATGTGGTGGCTGAAAAGCCAACTGATAGTTTTCTAAAGTGAATGAACTCGAAAATAATTAGTTATCAATTTCAGGACATTGGTGGAATTGGCATTTTGTAGCAGCTGGTTCCAATATCACATTTTCATCAGAAGATAAGTAAGAAGAAACTGGTGGCATTGAAGTAGAGAAAGAGTATGTGGTGAGACATTTTGAAGTTGATAGGGAGGTCTGTCAGGTCACTGGAGTGTATCCACACAAGCAACGTTCAGTTATTATATTAGGAGGAAATGAGGCAAATTACAATAAAAACTACATTTAGCCAAGAAAGAACTTGTAGCAAAATTGTCCAGATGGTTTATCTTAACCCTGACAGCAAAATATGTTAACCAGATTAGAAATTTAGACATCAGTGATATGGGAGGGACCATTTGGAGCAATGCTTCTGTTTCTCAGAAAGCCCTGTGGGAGCGATGTCGTCTTAAACGGCGTAGCTGGTGAGTCATTGCTTTGAGGTAGCCAAAACCCTCGACCAGCACTAACCCTTTAGTCCTGCTTTAAAATAAAAATCTTCCAGATGACTTTGAGTCGCTCCAAGTTATATGCAGTATACAATCTGATAAACTTTGTCCTTTTGCACGACTGCCTATTAAAGGTCTTGTAGCTTCTCTAAGCTGACCCTGCGTTGTTTTGTCCGAGACACAGCGTTGTTGAATATCTGTGCTAGCGAGCACAGTGGGACTGCTTAGGCTGTACACTGATGCCTATAGTTCTTTTAACGATTTTGAGCACCTACCAGTTTAGCTCCAATTGAACTGAGGTCAGGAGAAGAGGAAAGAAAGTTGGTTCCATTTGCCTTTACAGGTATTTTCTCTCAGTTGTTTTCTTTTATTCCAATTATATAAAATGTATCTGCCATCTCTAGTTTTCTGCTGTATTTTTTGCAGCAATATGAAATTTTTAAAATTCCTTAGCAAGGAAAGAAGTAATTTTAAAAGTAATTTCTATTGTTTCTAGCAGTTGGATGTGTCTTCTTCATCAATAGGGAAGTGGCAGAAGAGCTTTGCAGTGGTTAGGGTTTGGGGTTTTTTTGACTGATTTCTTGATTTAATTTCTTCAAATGAATGGTCAAATTTTAGTGGTGCAGGTTTTATTTTAATAAACGTGGCTCTTCTCAAAACCTGAATCTGATATATGTAACTTGGAAACAATTGCAAGTGTAACTCATGCAAGTTTATTGAGTTTGTTTTAGTGTAAGCCCTTCTAAAAGTAAACTTAAGATAGCTTTGAAACATCAAACAGTGTGGTATTTCGTTAGTGGTATTTATAGAGCAAGGAAAGAAAGGCAGGCCTGCAGATTCTTCTGCAAGTTGTTACAGCAAAGTAGCAGCCTCAAAAAGAACTGAAGTGGATTGTTTCTATTTATAATTTTAAACTACAGAGACATCAGTGAAATAGCTGAAAACACACATGAAACATGGAGAGAGGGAGAAATGGGAAGGAGAAGGGGTACGATAGCCAGTAATGGAATAAGATTGTAAGGAATACGTGTAAAGGTTATGAAATCTTCTGACCTCACTTAGGATATTGTTTTTGTTCTGGTTACCATATTCTTTAAAGATGTAACATTTGAAAAGGGGAATTTGATTGACCTTATGACTAAAGATAGGAACTCTGAAGAGAGGCTAAAATCATGAATTTCTATAACCTTTAAAGAGCAAAGGTTGAAAGACATTTAATTGAAAAATATAAAATCACCTGAATTATATATCAATATATAACTCTATTTCTTTTATATCAGAAATTATTATAAAAAGAAGACTGTATGTCAGTTGAGGGGCAAGTAACTCAGCAACGTCTGTGCGCTTGCTCCTTTAGCCTTTCTCTTTCAAGCACAAGGTCTAACAGGCACAAAGAAAGCAGGCTTCCCTTTCACTTTTAAAATGACCAAAGCTGATTTGGAAAAATTTAAAAATGTGTTAATAAATGAATGTGTGAGTGGGGAAGTCTGAAGAAGACTGAAATTACTTTCAAATATCCAAGCAGTCTTATTGATCATTGCTGGAGAGGGTTACAAGGACTCTTCTAGGTGTGCTGGGGATTGTAATGCTGGTCAACCTTTTCGAAGTATGCACAAACATTGGGGATAGACTAAAAACTTGTTGGGGGGCTTCAAGTATATTTTTTTGCATATTTTAAGAGCAACAATGTAGCTGTCTTCCTTCCAGTAGGACATAGAAGGACATTGGGAGTGTGTGGGTTCTCTGGAAGTATTGAACACTTGATCCATCACCATCTTGAGACTAATACAGAAGACTGCGACTGCCGCTAGCCAACACTTTGTTCAGTGGTTGAGCTGAGAGAGCGCCGCTTTCGTAAACGTATGACTGAGGCTCAGTAGTTGACTTGCTGTCTTTGACAGAGACCGTGGTATAACTTCTGAGGAAAACTTGCAGGTTTTGGTTCCTCAGAGTTCCCAAGGTAGCGAGAGGTTCCACTGGATGGCCGGGTCCTGCTGTTCATTCCTCAGGAGAAATGCCGCACTCTACACACGTAGTGCTCTACCTGTCTACCAGAAGATTTTTTTTCCTCTGAAATAGCAGTGGGAAATGAACCAAATCTGGGGGAAGCTTTGCAGCGCTATCGTAGCCTAAAACTGTCCTGGAATTACCAAAATACAGCATTTAATTTAAAACTCATTGCACATGTAAGCAGGCTCTTAAAAAGAGATGGTATAACTAGATGAGTTTTAAAATTATGCTCTTCAAGAAATATTTTGTCTAAATAAACAATATTTTTGCTTTATTTAGTCACTGAAGAGATTAGCATACAAAGCCAGGCTGGTAAAATTGAGGATGCCTGAATCTGTGATGCCAAATATACCCAAGGAAATAAGATGCATTTATGGTCTCATGTTTGTAATTTAACGGTCTAGCTTGAGACTTTTGAACTTTAATTTTTCACATGTAAAAGCATGCTTTGTGGTTTACCAAAAAGAACAGTCTTTGTGGTAAAATGCCCAGGTCCAGGTCAGTCTGCATCCATCTGTGACACATCGTCCAAGAACCGTGTTTTAAAGTAGTTGGTAAAAATGAGAAGCTGATAAAAGGGAGATAAGCAGCAGCAGTATCTCTTATGTAGGTTGGTAGGCTTTGCTCAGCCAGTGACACCAAAAAAGAACTGCATCTACTTAACTTTGCCATTAACTTGTAGAAATGAAATCACTTTTCTAGGAAATGAGGAGCTCTAAGTGGATACACTTGGTATTTCCCTTTATCTTTGATAAATGTCATTTCTTATACTCTTGATCTAATAGAGTTTTTGCCACTGACATCACTGTTTAGGTGTAATAATTTAAACATGTTCATTGAGTTTAAATTGGGCAGCTTTTAAATGCAGTTCTAATGTGATCTAGTGCTGCGCAGTAGCTTTCTTATTTGCCTCTTTCAGTATGCGGTCACATTATTTAAATGTTTTACACTAAGAATGTTAGGGTGTTTATTGTTTTGTATTTGTAAATAACTACCATTTTGAGAAAGATGTCTGGTCACTTGAGCTCGTGTATTGATTGAATCTTACTGTTGAATAGGATCCATGAGAATGCTGAAGGTCCCATTAGAAAATACATAGCTTGATTTATATTTGATGAGAGCTACATTGATCACATTCACATACTGAAACAATTATTGATGGAATCTATGATGAACAAGTCATTCTAGTTGTGATGAACATTGGCTTCTAGCAGACATTTGACACTGAACCATGAGATTCTTTGTTGTTACAGCACATCTGAGAAAATCATTAAGCTTTTTGAAGCCTTTACGGGCTGGGTCTAGGAGTATTATTTGCATTAAGACTCATCAAATTCCTTTCACGTCAATTTTGGTTTTCTTGTAGGAGTACATTAGCAACCTTGTGTTAGCAGTAGCCGTAGAGTGTATTACAAGCAGGAGTATAAACGTAGCTTACCTAATTATCAGCATGTATGTGTTTTTCCTTTCAGTAAGTAAATATCAAAGTACCCTATGAGAAAAAGCAGAAGACATCCAAGCTGTTTAAAACGCGCTTTTAAGATGATGAAGGCAAACCACAGCAATTCCAAAGCAAAGAAATATTTGCAGTTCTAAATTCTTTTGCTTCCTGTATTCTTTTTCTGGAAAGGAAGGTTGAAAAATCAAATAAGTGTCTTTCTAGGGTTGCTTTAACCAAGCTTACGTGACTGGGAAGGGTGTATATTAATGTTTAAAGAAAGTACGTTTTAGTATGTTTTTCAGTGAGAAAACACTGCAAGTCACAGGATTTAGTTGCAAATTCTTAGACTGGAAGTGGATTTCCAAGAAATGTAATAGTTTTTACAATCTGAAATGAAGAAAACTACCTGTTAAAATATGCAGGGAAGTCAGTAAATGCTCTCCAACGCTGTTCAAACCTTTGAAACAGTTATATAATGTTCTGTAAACGATATCAAGCTGCTTATAAGCAATTATTTGCAGCCCGTTTCATGTCATGGAACGTAAAGGGTAGAAAGGTGTGCTTGGGTTATTGACGAGTTTGTTACTTCTGTCCGTAGTCCAAAGTATTATCACGTATACTTGGGGCTATGAAATCTGCTTCCAAGAGAAACAGGAAGAATTTGTGAACACTCATGAAGTACTTGAAGACAAAGCTAGTAAATTCAAGAATGCGATGGTTAGAAACTTGTCCAGCAGAAGAATAGACTTTGTTTTCTTAAAGATCTGAATTGATTTGTGTAACAGCCTGAATAATGAATGTGGATTTTTATTTTGGTCCCCTGAGTGAATGACGCTGTTTCGCTCACTGCAAACTCTTTCTTTCAGCCTTGCTTATGGTCTTCAAGTTAAGTTTGCTCAGTAGAATTTTAGATTCAGGAAGAATGGAAAAATGGCGTTATCTTAAGAATACAACATTTTTTATTGTCTTTTCTGGAAGACATTGTTAATTGTTATAACATTATATGATGGAGAATAGCTTGCAGATTTATTACTGTTCTAGTAATCGGAGGTTGCTGACCCAGTGTACTCTGGCCTGTAGGCTTATTGTCAATCCTCTTGACCTTTTTGTACTTGCTGGTTTTTTTTTTTTTCCTCTTCAGAGAAGTGGTGTTACCCGTCATGAAATAGATACGTAAAAGTTAATATTCTCTTCTTTTGAAGCAGAGTTACTTGATAATTTTGCTCCTAAAGTGCATTTAGCATGCACTTTAGGCAAGCAAAACAGGATTGTACTTTGTGTTTTACATGCTGGGTAGCTGACCTGTGGAACTCCTTGCTAAAGGATGCTGAAAGGCAAGCACAAAGCTCATTGTCCTGTATCTTCTGATTTCCAACACACACACACACACATAGATTTTTTTTTTTTTCCCCAATACACTTGAGGACCATTGGAAATTGGAAACTCAAGAAAAAGAGTTTAACAGTCTTAATGCTAGGAAGTTTTGCACTGGCCTACATCAGAAATGCATGAGGTAAAAAACATTAAAAAGGATTATTCAAACCCACTGAATTTCCCATTAAAACCAATTGTGTTCAGCAGTGATTTTTGCTCAGCATCACTTTCATTAGGTAACCACTAGGGATGCACTACATGTAGAAGTATCAAATAGATAGAGCTGACTCAAATTTGGACTTGCACAGATGCATTTGCAGAATGTAGTCCCTGAATAATTTAGAAACCAATAGTACAGAAGAGATGCAGTTCAGTATTACAGCACGCTTAAAAAGTGATTTTGAAAATTATTATTTTGTTTAAAACTTGGATCACTCCAAACTTTGAGTAGTTTTCTGTTTTCCTTCTATTTTCTGTTCTTCTAGAACAGAAGCCCTTTGGGGGGCAGGGGAGGAATTTGGAAAAAAATTACTTAAATGCGGAGGATGGAGTAAAGGACAAAAAATACATTTTTCTTCAAGTACCTCTGAAACCTGCTCCCAAATTTTGTTTAAATAAGAATGTTTTAGAAAACTGTTTTTTTGAAAAATGTATTATTTCAAGTAAAAAAAGTGAAAAAATTTCTAACCTTGTGTTTTCAAAATATTTAGGATTTTGCTGTTTGGATAGCAATACATGCACGCGGTCAGTTCAGGGGGGAATTCAGGCACTGTGTCCTTTGAAACACATTAAGATGGCATGTTGTATGCCTGCCATGATGGATAACGAGTTCATCTCTGGGTAGTTAGCAGGTTGTTGTGCTGGTCTCGTATGATTTTCTGCTGCTAAATGCTCAAATCTGCCCCTTCCCCCCCAAGATGTTTGGAATAACTGATGTACAAATCTCTGGGGAAGCTGCAACGGTGAAGTGTGGTACCAGTGCTAAATGCACTGCAGCCCGTATAGAATGCCTCTTGAAAGGCACGATAAAAGCAAAATGGAAATGCCAGACGGTTTTGAAAGAGGCATCTCTTCACACATCGTCACTCAACATTAAAGTGAGCTAAAATACCAATATATTCTCGCAAGATAAAAGTTGTGGGTTTCTGGGTTTGTTGTGGTGTGGGTTTGGGTGTTTTTTTTTTTGTGTCGACTGAGCTACTCCTGTAAACACATCGCAGGTAAAATGGTACTCCGTTAGAGTTTCCTGCGCCAAGAGTCTTGACTTAGCACTGGGTGATACTTGTCAAGTAAAAAGTAAGCTTGGATTTACTGCGTTTCTTAAATTTTTTTTGTACTGACAATTGCATCAAGTGGGTGTTGTATAAAGATCTTTTCAAGCATATGTGAAACCAAAGTAAATTTAGTGAAGTTTTTGACATAACCATGATAAAATTGATAAGAAAATTATTAAAAAATTGAAGCGTGACATTGGTGATTCTCCACCTTATTTAAGCAAGGGTAAATACAGAGGAAGGAAGAGTCCAGAAAGTGAAGTTCTTCAAGAAATAGTGAGCTCCTGGGTGGTGTTGTCAGGGTAGCTGTAAAGGGTGAAATGAAATATCATTAGGTTGGAAGGGCTTTGGACTTCTGAAGCTTTTCAAAACGGAGGAGTTACTTAGACTCCCAGCTATTCCTACGGAAACGTTCTCTCCATAAACAAATGAATTTTGAATAGTTCTAGTAACAAGGTAGTGTTCCCATTGTTAGGGGTTTAGCATTGCAAACAACGAATCTTTAAATGTCTTAAACCGTTGGAAATACGGATAGTAAATGCCACAAGAGTGGGTTTCTATTTGGGTAGACAATGTAGAGGAGGATAATCCTAGTAGGACTCGCTTGTTCTTCAGATGCTTCAAATTTCTGTCTGTTCATCGGTGCTGCATGACTCAATCACCTTGAAGTCTTTTAACACATCTTAGTTAGAGGAGGGAGAATGTTCCAGCATGCTACCAAGATTGCAAATTAAAGTCTCCCCTTCAACTTACTACTGCTGCAAGAGGAAGTAATATGTTAGAAGAAAATATTTAAAAAAAAAATACATTTTACAGTTAAAGCTATTACTTTATATTTTTATTTAAAGTATGTGCAAGTTAGAAAATGTGCTATGTGCAATAAACACGTGCCCTGAAAACAGAATATATGGATTTTCTTGGCTGATTTCTGTTGTAATTATGTCCTAGTTGGGAACACTATGCAAAAGAGTTACTGTGGCTCCCTGCTTCTGGGGCTGGTTCTGCCCTGATGCTCAAGTAGGGTGGTGGAACAGTCTGAATGGCACTTCAGCTGTCCCCGTGGGACTGCCCGCAGCTGATGATTTCCAGGGCTACCATACCGTAGCCAGAGTGTCCTTCCCCGTAGGGTCTACCCCCATCCATCTGAGGATTGTGGGGAGCGGTGGGATTAACAGCTGCTATGTGAAATTCAGTCTTTATTTTGTGATGTCTGGAGGGGATAACTGTGTACAGAGAGCTTCTGTTCAGTACCATTTTTGTCTTCAGCATGTGGGTGGGTGTATGTGTACGGATGGTTTTTTTTTCCCCCAAGACTGTTATCTGGTTAGAGAAGGTAACCCGTCACGGCAGTGTTTGTCAAGTTTTCCAAAACTAATAATTTTGATAGGGCATTGAAATACATGAGTGTGAATCTACTCAGTGCGAAATGAGTGTTTTGCTTTGAATTTTTTTGGAGGAATCTTTGCCTGCTCCCCCTTCACATATTCATGTTTGTACCAGGTGGGTGATGGGGGATGACAACGGATTTGATTTCTGGAGGAGGTTTTGGTGAATGAATCAAAAGTTTTCATGTGTTTGTCAGCTTTATTTAGTAATAATTTCAATGTTCCTGTTTGGGCGTGCTTTGTTAAGGGCTACAGAGCAAGTGTCACAGTGATGACTCTCAATTCTAAAGAGAGGTTTCAAATATTTTTCATTTTAAATAGTCTGCTAAATGTTTTGGAAAGTGAAATGTGAGATGTCTAATTCAACAATGCAGCAGCACTCTGTAAAGCAGGGTGTTCATCTTGTCCTTAGCACTGAGAGTTTGTTCTCTAGTTTCTGTGCCATGAGGTAGTAGCATCATTGACTTGCTACCACATGAGCTCTCTCTTGCTCCAGTTTATTTATTCCCTCCCCACACCGCGCAATGGCAGAAGGACAGTTCATTCCTTCTAGATGCAGGACATCTCTTTCCTAATTACTTAAACTCTTTTTTTTCCCCCCACTTGCATTCCAGATGCTCACAGATGAGAGTTCTGTTATGCTCTCAGGCATATTTGTTAATAAGAAGGTAACTTAAGTAGTTAACATAACAGAAGTTGATTTGACCTGGCGATATGCATTTTTGCAGAATAAACAAATCCTGTTATCTGAGATTTTATTTATAAGGATCTGCTGAAGTGATCTGAGATCTCCCCTTGTTTGCCTGTCCTGCCCTAGACCTCAGCACATAATCTCACTGTACTGCTGCCCTTTTGACATCTGATTGCCCTTTCCATCAGCATCCATCCAAAAGCATATTTGTCTAAAAAGGAAACAATTAAATTCCAATCTCATACAGAAGACCTTTACTTTTCAAGGAAAACATACTGAAGAAGTCACAAAGTCATACATGACGAGGAACCCTAGCTAAATCAGAACCATAAGTCATTAGGCCAAATTCAGCTCCTGCCAAAGTAGACACCAAGTCACTGATCTCGATGATATTTTGCCTGTTTATATTAGAAATATTATATGCATGTAGTTTTCATTTGTTTTTCCGTTAAATCCTGTAGTAAGACTATGTTATAGTGTGTGTAAGAAGTATCATTAGCATGTAACATAAATAAAAAGTATGATTAGCAAGTGAATACTGAAATACTTCAAATATGAAATGATCTACTGGTTATAACCAACTGTGACAACAGGCTAAAATGACTGAATTACATGAAATTCAGTTTAAACGACGTTACTCTCATCAAATACCTGTATGTCCTATTTCGTGAGAATCTATGTGTTGCATTACAGCGTTTTTTCAGGGATAGCAATACATTGCTGTCAAAGTGCACAGTAACGCACAGAAGGAGCAGATCTGCTGCTCTCAGTATTTGCACATCCTTTTCTGTTTGTAGGTCTCCAAATGGTCCCACCTAGGAAACACTTTTTTTCCTTTGTGCTGAGCACTGTACCCTGATTTGGCCGTAGGCACAGGCTGCGTACTTTTGGCTCATAACTTTGGGCACTGTGTTTTCCATTATCTGTGGCTATAACCATCTTTTAAAAAGCTACAAATAATTCATAATGTATAATCAGTGGTATAACTGAGTTATACTCTTCTAATGTAGGTTTGATAGGGAAGCAGTCCCTGGGTCTTACCAGCCTGAAGGGCTTTGAAGATGAATTTACTTAAGGCAATTTTGTCACCGGGGGCTCCATTGTAACTTTCTCCAGGAGCAACCAGGTAAATATGCAACGTGGTGCTTTGAGAGTGAAATGCAAACCCTGCCTTGACCGTGTGGCCATCCTAATGAACATCAGCAAAGAAGAAAGTAAGAGCCAAATTCCTACATCTTGCAGCGTAGAAGGTGGTGTAGAGTGAAAAAGATTTTTTTTTGTATTTTTTTAACCTTAACTGTTAATATTCAGATGTCACAGGTTACGTCTGTTGATTATACACTATAGATTAAAGGTTGATTATATCAGAAGTAATGTTACTGTGAAGAGCAATTTAAGTTTAAGGGACTAATGGCTATTAACACTTGTTTTAATTTAAATGTGCACCTTATAAATATATACAGCTAACAATGTCACAGTTTCTTCCTTGGTTTGCTGTTGAAAAATGAAGCTGTTTGTAATGTGACCTGTGGAGGAAGAATGCAGGCTGGATGGCCACTGATCAGATTATGAACTTTGTCTAGTGCTCTTACCCAGACTAGTGAGTCTGCAGCATAAAATGAGCGAGCCGGGAGCGGGGTCATGGCTCTTGCTGACAACCCACATCCTTAACAGTAGCAAGGTGAGAGTTGGCGTGGATGGATTTTACTCTTGTAGTTTTTGGCAAAAGCCTGTTTTTAGCAGTGAACTTCTGAACGTAATCCCTACCTGAGAGAACTTGAAACGGTGGAGTTTTGTCATTAATTAAATTTCCCACAGCTACTGTTTAAGGAAGAAATGACTGAAATGACATTTCCAAGGATGCGGTGTGTCAGTGACTTTTCTCTGGGTACCACTTCTCCGTGGATGGAATTCCCAGGAATTATTAAAGCCTAGTTACTCATACGGCTAGCTAAATCCCAGCCTGACCCGATTTGTTACCTCTCCAAGTACGTAGACTTGAATGCATGTGGATTTACAGTGCTTGAGCAACTTGGGCCATTTCTAACTGCTAACAAGACTGTTCAGTCAGTTTTACGTTACTGAAAAGGGGTTAATTGGTGCATTTCCAAACCTGCAGAACATATAGACTTGTAAGCTATTATCTGCTAATCGTAGGATTGCAACTTGCTCACCTATGCTATTTTTTTGGTTCCATTTAAGACCAAAAAGTGTCCTGTCTGTGGTGGCTGAGAAGTAGACAAGTGTTGGTGTCAAAGGGAGACTGCCACTATAGCTGGTGACTTCACTAACAGCAGCTTAGCTGGCAATGCCACATGATGTATCATTTTGTCCTTTAGCAGTGCTCGTTTTGAAATATATATAGACTGAGAAATGCCTGTGTGCATGGAGTTTATCATATAGTTCTAAGGGGAAAAGAGATTCAGTTGCACGTTTGTGTGACAACTGAAATCACAGAAAAAGACTGTAAATGCTTTCCTATTTGATATTCAAAGGTAAAGCAAATTCAACTAAGTGAATTTAAAAAATTGGTGGTAAGAATGAGTTAGTATTTTTTCTAGCTGTCTGACTGACAGTTTAATGAAGATTTTATTGTGTTATGTTAATGATGTCACTGAAATATATATTTCTTTGCGTGCGTCTGTCACAGATTTAATTAATATTCTGCTAGTTTCATATAGGTTTTTGTTCAGAATCATCTCTCACTCCTTGCGTATCTTTGGCAACCGAGTCCTTACTTATAAAAGAAAAAGTTGGCAATGTTCTGACGAACTTAATGTCCCTACAAATAGAAATGCATTTTGCTGGTGATACCTTCTACAAAACAATACTAAAATATTGGTGTAGTACATGAGCCTTTTACCACCCTTGAAAACCCAGCTTGAACCTTGAGCTAGTCATTTACATGATGTTTCCTTGGGATTACCTACATTCTTGTCCACTTTGACCTTGTAATTTTGCTCACAGTTGGAAATGTAATGCAGAGTGACTAAGATAATGTTGTTTACACAGACTTTAAGTGGAGTGACATTATAGTCAAGCAAGTGTCACATCACCCAAAGTGAAGGAAGACTTAATTACCATAATCCTGTGAATACTAAAATTCCTTAGCCATGTGTAGCATAATAATGTAATGTTCTGCATGTTACATTTAATAACCTGAAGGTAATGTATTAACTCCCAGGGATCTTTTAGTTATCTTGAATTGAAAGCAAACAGATTTAGAGTGGATCAGGAGAAATTTTGTGGTTAATGTAGATACTTGGTGCGATACATTGCTAAGATCTTCCTTTAAAATGTACGGTTTGACAGGCAAAACAAAACTGAAGTGACTGTACCAGCATCTCTGTTAATCTAAGGGGCATAGTCTGGGCCAAGGATTTCTGCAGGTGACAAAGGCTAAAGTTCATTAAATAACAGGAATGACAGGAATGAGACGGTAATAAAAACACACTGTGTCATGGCAAACATACCGTTAAGCGGAGAGGAGTGTTAAATCCTGGGAGACTGGAACAATTTGTTCCTTAAGTTTTCAAACGATCCTACCTTTTTGCTGATAACTCAGTGCACCAGCCTTATGTACTCAACCAGAAAAAGAAGCGAGATCTTGAATGAGTATGTAACCATAAAAGGCAAATCACAAGCAGTGATTGTGCTTCACAAAGAACTAAAGTATTTGGCATGTTCTCTTCTGAGCACTATGTAGTCATTTTATAAAAATGGAGTGATTATTCTTAATGTATGTTGTTTTTATTTTGGTAACGCTTAATAGTAGTGCACAGCATACTGCATGGCTTAAACACATTTGTCCTAGGAATCAGGCTATTTATTTAGCAGCTGCAAGAATGCCGTTTAGACAAAACCAGAGTACAGTTGATAGGTATTTTCCTTTCACTGCTGGGGAGCCCAGAGTTCTTCAGAACCTTGCCTGGCCCGTTGTCCTGTTGTCTGGACTCTACCCTTCTGTGGTGAGTGGCCAACAGTGATAGATGGATTCAGAAGCACAGGTGAATAACGCGGTGTGATTTAGCATTGTTTGAAGGATAAGTTTTGAATTTGCATCTTACGGAGAGTAGCAGATAGAATGGTTAATCTTGGGAGGGGTTATGTGCTTGCGCGTAGGTACTGCTTTTTGAAATAGTAACTAAGAGTAAGTAGTTCAGGTTTACCTGATGTCTAAGGTTTCGTTCTCTAAGTACTGAAAACCAATATAAATTTAGAAGACTGTGTGAAAAAGCTGGACATGAAAGTAGTAGTATGTGCTCCTAGTGTATGATATTTGTGTACAAATAAGCAGAAGCACTTGAGTAATGAGTCAATAGGTGTTGACTTGTGCTAGCATTTTCCCTTTACTTACAGCAATGCGCAGTTGCCTTTAATGGAATTGGTCTCATTTGTGGAGAGGATGGAAAAAGAGACTCTGTTTATTTGTAAGGATTTTTAAAAATGGATGTTAGCATCAAGGATGGTCTGTGGAAGGAGGGTGCAAACTATCATTGCATGGCCTATGTTAAAGTTTTGCTGTATTATAGCAGCCTTTGAAAGATGTTCCTTAAAAGTGGTGCACTTCCCTGGGAATTAAGAGTCTGGGGGGAAGACAAGACGGTACCCTGCTGAAGTCTCCTGCGGCTGTCCAGGAGGGAATACATTTCTGAAGCAGTAATGCCAAAAGGAGCACAGGTTGCACTGTTGTGCAGCACGTCATGCTCCCTCCTCGCCGAAGCCCAGCTTGTCCTTCTTTCAAGGTGACACATGCTGCCCCTTTAGTTTTGTGCCCCTAATTGCCTCTGTCCTATGAAAAAACGGTAGGGGAAGAGGAAGAGCCATCTCCAACAAGTATTTTTGCAATAATACCGAGCATCAAGTCCTCTGTACCTTTGAGATATGCTTCCAGGAAAAATAAATCAAAATTTTGAAGAATGAAATGAATATAGCAAAACTGAAACCATTTGCAGTCGTTCTGACACAGAGAGGTTTTCTGCTCACTGGGGTGTTAGTATTAACACATAGACATGGAGTCAGGCTAATATGTAATAATTTTCAAGATATGTCCTTTTTCTGTGTGTGTGTTTAGAACGCTAAATCTCTGATCAGGAAAAATAATGTAGACTTGCTGTTTCTCAGATTATTTTTGTGAAATTAAGTCGTGCTTAACGCTGCTGGTTGCCAAAGGTCTCTCCTTGCCCTATAGTATTCACTTGGGGTATTAGGAGCTAAATAATAGAAGACAAAACAAATGCAAATCACAGAGAATGCAGATAATACGTGAGAAAAGTTTTGCTGTTACGGGTTTAATTTTTTTTTTAAACTTCCTCTATTAGCATCAATCGCCTCTGCTGTGCTGCGTACTCATTTATGCATCCATGCGCTCTCTCTGTTGGCTCTGTCGGTAGAATAGGATGATTTGGGGCTGCCACTTGACTATCTGAAATGAGACTAAAAGGCTGTGGAGGAGGCAGAAGCAACGTTTCATTAAAAACCACCTTTGCGTAAACTGTTATTCCAGCCCGTGCGTCGTTCGCCGGGTGCTCCTGCTCGACGGCTGCTCGTGCGCAGATTAGTTTTCATTGCTTCAAGCTGACCGTATTTCCCTTTGAAATCAGGGCATTGGAGCTTTAACCTTGACGCTGTGGTAATGCAGAAATCCTGCTGCACAGCCAGCGAGCTGGTGCTGGCGAGCGCGGAGCACCTGTGAGCACAGACTGTCGGGCTGGATCGGGGGCCCCAGGAGTGCCGAGGCTGCAGCTGCCGGGCTGAGCAGCAGTTGGAAGCGCTTCCTCGCTCCCTCTCGCCAAGCCCCCTGAGACCCACTAAAGGGTTTTAACTTTCTTTGGATGTATAATTTTTGTTGATTAACAGGAGTTCTGGGAAGGAGCCCTTTTGTAAAACTGATGACAGGGAGGAGCTGCCTGGGGCAGAGGCAGTCAAATGATCTCCTTTGTGACTGCCATAGTGCAAATATTACCAAGGAACCAAAAATCCCTTCCTGCTCCCGGGGGGCGGCAGTACTCGAACATGAAACTCTTGATATCGCCGGAGATGAATCTTACAGGTTCTGTTCAAATTGCAGAGTGTTTAGGAAAATGCAGACTTTACAGTATCATTCTTTGGAGCAGAAAGGTCAGAGAATATTCCTGATATTAGGATACCTGATCTTGGCTTTCGTCATTGCTGACTGCCCTAAGTAGGCTTGTTGTCCTAGATGTCTGAGTAGTTACTGCTGTCGCGGCTGAGAGCATTTTGGGTCCAACAAGTTCTGGTTTTCCTTGTACAGATTTCCCACTCTGACCTGCATTGTTACAGATCGCAGATTGTGGGAAAGGGTTTTCCCAGACATCCGCAAGTGTTGGTTACGAAGATCTGAAAGAACGGTTTGAGTGGTGGGTGCTCGGGACGTGTTGAAACACACACGTTGTAAGTTCGGTATGGATGAAATCTGCTCATGTTCCTTAAACGAAGCAGTAGAAGCTTGACTGGAAGGGCAGCGTCAGTGGCCACTGGAGCATCGTCACTTGTGTCCATTTTGCAGGGAAACGCGTAGCATTTTTGTCTCAAATGTTGCACGGTACAATACGAGTTTTCCTACTATAAAACTACACCAGTTTTTCCATAATTTCTTTTCCATTCCCAAAAAAAAACCTCCCAGTCGCTTAAAAAGAAATGTTTTTGAAAAAAGGGGGATATAAACATGTAATGTATTGATCATCTGCCGCGCTCGGAGGGGGGGCCAAGCCCGGTGTCGGCGTGGGGAGGGCAGCACTGCCTGCGCCCGACTTCACCGAGAGGCAGCAGCCCTCTCAAATTCCTGCAACTGCAAAACTAATTAGTGAAATTAAGTTGAAAACGCTGTAAACAAGTGAAGTTGTTATTCATTCCGTACGGCACTACAAATGTGGGAGGACATGTTAAATGATAAATTAGGCATGAACTGCTTTAATCTGTAAGCTGAACATGCTAGCGAAGGGCCTGCATTTGTAATTAGTATTGGGGGCCACAGGAGAGTGGTGCCTCTTTTAAAACAGTGACAGGGAATTGATCAGTTTAGGTTGCCGTGGCAACCAGGAGCCCTCCATCGCTTTCCCCGCGCTCTCCTATTATGCCGTCCCCACATTTAGAAATATATTTATGAACTGTAAAGATAAACTACTCAGTAATGCAAAAGAGGCTACGATGCTCAAATGCCAAACTGACGGGGGCCAAGCGGATGCCTGACTACCCGATAACAAGCTTAAGTGTTCTACGGTTGTCATGACATTTCTTTTACAAAGCAAATGATGTCTGCAGAAAAAAAAATCTTAAAATTAGCCGAAAATGCAAATCTCTTTATGAGGCTGTCACCTTCATAATAACAGACAATAATTGATGATTTATGAGATGCCACCATAGCAACCAACTCCTTCGGCACCCCCTGGTTCCTCGTATACAATAGGCTTGGGCTCCTGTGAAAAAGTTTCCAGCGCGAAGCTCAGGAGGTCTTCTAGCATCTTATTCCATTCGGTCTTATTTAATAAGGTTTGCAAATGTTGCAGGGATTTTCACAGTCGTCCTACAGATTAAGGGGCTGAAGTACCTTTTGTAAAAGCTATATATATCATGACTGAAATAGGGTGGTTTCGATCAAAACCTTTTTAAGAAAGTAGATAGTTTTTATTCACTATTCAAGTTGGAATGGAAGCTGGGACACACAAATCTCTGCTGTATACTTGGCTTTCCAGTGTCCTTTGTCTAACAGTTGTATTTAAAAGTATTGGTTACATAAACCAGCCCATTTTTGCCTACTGGTGTCTAAGTTAAACTGACTATCGTAGAATAAATGATGTTTTATTTGGATTGTAATTTCAATGACTGCAAAAGAAAGGTTTTTATTTACAAATGTCTATTTACATGTCTCACGGTTCGCTACGTTTGCAGTGTTCTTCATGAGAAATTAGTGTTGTAAAAAGAAGTTTCTGGTCTTTCAGATTACTGCCTTTTCTAACTGATAAAATCAAGTTGAGGAGAATTGGGGTCTCTAGTCTTGGTTGAAGGTCATACGCTACTGAGAGGTATCAGGGGAAGTAGTAGTAGTGTCCTCATGTCCAAAGGCCATATTATTTGCTCTTCTGTACAACACTGGCAGGCATGAAAACCCTCATACCACAGTTCTGCATAACTCTTTAAAACTTGAATCCCTGAATTTGCTACCTAGAAAGGCCAATTTAATGTTGAGGGAGAAGAAACGTTATTAGCAACTTCTGCTTAAAGTGGTTTGTGGTTTGTTTCCCCCCTGCCTCCATAATTCCTTCCATTCTCCCTGCCATTAATAAATGGTGATTCCAAATGTGCTTTTTTTATTTCACTTCTCTTTTTAAAAATGTATTGTAGTAGGAAGAAAAATCCACTGATTGGAATAAAACATTCTTAGAGTAACATGTTAATTCTCAGCCCAGATCTTAAGATCCATACTCAGACAATGGTTCCAAAAGAAGTAGTAGAAGCTTGTTTGAATTAAGAATTCATGATCTTTCCCATTCTTTTTTACTTTGTCAAATATGGCAATTAGAGCTGTCAGTTCCAGAAAGTGATTTCTGGTAGAATTATATCTTTCAGTCACCTTGCCCGCTATGTAGAGAAAAAAAGAATAAATAGATGGAAACCCTTTATGTTGTTACTGGTTATGTCTAGGCATTTACTTTTCTGTTCACATTTTGATATATTTTTCCATTCTTTAATTCAACTCTTTTCATAACTTCTTATGGAATATTTTAGGTAGCATAAATTTATTTATATGTTCATATATGTGAGGAAAAAAAGCAGATATTTCTTTAGATATGCCTTGCCACGGCTGTGTGGTCTTTGCATCCTCACCTCTAACTGCAGCAGAACTTCTGTTCTCTTTCTCTGCCATTGACTGTTCCAAAACAGACAGACAACCCCATAACATCTCCTACCTTTTTGTGGCTAACCAGGTTTGAATACTATAAAGAAAATGCACAGGGTAAGAATGGGAAGTAAAAAAGGCTGTTATCTACGGTGCTCAGTACAAAGTGGTTATGAGTTCTATTGCTGGACCCTTTAAATAAACCCTGTGCTTTGTATGTTCTTTCCCTTGTTCAGCCTTGATGTAGTTTCGGGGGTATTGTGGGCATTTTCCGTGTTCCTCTGGAATGGGGCTCGGTGCAGAGGTGTTCTCATTAGCATTTTACAAGCTGTGTGTGTGCAGCAAGTGTAGAAATTGCAGTAAAATTTTTTGCAGTGTATTGACCTGAAGTCCATTTGAGGTTGATAAATACCAGCTGTTCAAACAGAAAATTAAACAAAAGCAACTCAAAACTTACTCTGAAGTAAACAGGTGAACAGTATGTAAGACAAAGCAGTTCCCCAAAGGCATTTTTAGTACATGGTCATTATTTAACTCCTGACTGAAAATAAACAATGCTGACAGAGTGTGTGTTGGGGGGCTGTGATATATGAACAGTGTCAGTACTGTAGGCTGATAACCTATAGCTTGACATCCTTATCTATAAACTTTGACAGATACATCAGTTTGTTATTGTCACTTTATTAACTTGCTTCTATGATAGCAGAAGATAATCTTTCTCAAAGTCTAACACAGCTAATGCTTTACTAGGTAAAACATTTGGAAAAATGTCAACAAATTTTGTTTCTCCCCCAAACGAACATCCTTTACAGTTCATTTCATATTGAGACAGTATTTCACAATATGGAACAGAGTTGTTTGCATATCAGCAGCAGACAATAAACTGTTTTGTCACATTAAATTATTTATGCCAGAGACATCCTGACAGCCTCTCTTAAAAAAGAGAATATATTGCTAGGAAATGTAGTTGTGGCTGCTCAAACTGAACACTTGCTTAATAAATTAATATTTTGGTCTTGTGATTTTTAATTGGAAAATAACAGCTGTTCCTAGTTGGAACTGTCTACTTTGTCTTCTGGTGGTTTACAACAGAGCTGTAATAAAGATTTCACAAGCCTTCTCGCTCACTCCATCCCACTCCCCGCTATCCTGCCGATGCCACGGGGGTGAGCGAGGGGACAGAGCTTGAGCTGAAGCGGCTTCACAGAATGTACAAAAACAGTTCTGACTTTTTTTTTTTTAAACTTCTCTCAATCTTACTTCAGAATGTTACTATGAATTATACTTCCAAATGAGCATTTTTTTCATGTTCTCTGAAAGAGTTCTTTAAGATTTGTTTGAATCTGAAACTTAATCCAACATCTGTTGCATCACTTCGTGCCAGACTTCTTCCTCTTAACTCCTTGCCCCATCTATCTTATGTTTAACGACGCATTATATTTTCAAGGCTGTATATATCCATGTGCGTTTACCAATGAAGGAGTTAGGAAATGATCCTTTAAATGCTCATACATTTGCTTATTTTTATACAAAGCAGTAAGGCAAGGCCAAACTGCTCACCAGCTGCCCGTACCCACAGCACGCTCGCGGTGTACATCAGAGGGGTCGTGGTCCTTTGGGGTGGGTGGCTGGGGAAGGGAGTAATTAAGGGCTATTGTAGGACGGCAGAACTGAAGTCGCACAAGCAGCTTGAGTTCTAAAATTACATAATTTTGGGGTGCTAGTGTTGACTCAGTAAACGTTCTTTAACGTTAGTGTGCGTATGTGTGATTGTTTGAGATTTTTAGAAACTCAGTCAAACGCCTCAGAACTTCTGTAATCCGCAACTAGCGTTGCCCCTAAGGGTCACACAGTTACTGGGCTGCCCAGACCTACGGTAGGGACTGATGGAATAGCTGTAGCCACAACGTGCTGCAGTCATCTGCGTGAGCCAGTGTTGGAAAAAGGTGGACGCCTTTGGCAATGCTTTTCGTTGACACTTGCTGCAGTGGAAATATTGAGCTGCGCTTGTCTTTGGAGAGTACTTTAGCAAGTACAGATTTTCCGCTAGTCTTCCACAGCTCACACAACAGGTTTTTCTACCCTTCTCTGCTCCAACACCAGTTCTTTGCTTCTTTCACGTGCCCTCATCTTTCATCTGTCTTCTTCAGACTTGCCCTCCAAGTCCTAGTTTTCTTGCCCCGTAAGGTCTTGTCTAGCTCCTCTGTACTCCAGTTATCCTGAAACTAGACCTCTGCTCCCACCCTGGGTCGTAATCTTATTTTCCAGTCATTTTGGGTGGTTCCTCTCCAGGATGCATTTCTTTGTCCCCAGTCTGTTTGCACAACCATCTCCTCACGATCACTGCTGGCATTAGCCCCACACTTCTTCCTTCAGCTGCTTACCTTGAACACAACTCAGGTTTCTTCTTGCCTTGAAGGGATTGGCGGGGGTAGGAGATAATTCCCCATTGTCTTGAAACGTTCCATTTCTTCTGCAAACTCTGTTTCAGGCAGGGAGGAGCTGCTGAGGTTAATGCTGGGAAGCCAGAATAGATCTGGAGAAAAAGGGGAAGGCAAAATTGAAGTGGCTGTGGGATATGGGGTTACTGTTGATCTAGGCAGTAGTTTAGGAGAGGAGGAGGAAGAGATCTGGGCAGGAATTTAAACCAGTTTGAGCTGAGTCCCCAGTTCACCTTGTTGTACATATTTAGGGAGTTGATGGTGCTAATTATCACATGTGTAATACTGGGAATGGGGAAAGGATGTTAATAAAAGGAAAGTTCAGTTTATGGAATCCCAATTAAGTATGAGAAAACATGGATTTTCAAAATTTGACAGCTTTTCCAAAAATGGGTTTTGCAAGGGTGCCCCAGACCCAAATCTATTCCTGCTGTGTTCAATATTATGAAACATGGGAGTGTTAAAAGACTATATGTAAAGAAAATGCTGTTATAATAGCAAATGACGGTATTTTTCTCTTGCCTATTTCTCCAGAATGGTTCAATGAGGTCTTATCAACATTTTAGGTTTCCATGATTTTCATAAGGGACACTGCAACCAAGCCTGCCCAAGGTATATTACTGGAGCTTACAAATATTTATTTTCTGGTTTGGTTATGGTAATAGTATTATGTCGTATAGCCATATTACTTCACAAATGAAATAATTTGTGTTTCAAGTAAAAGCTCTGTGGATGAGAAAATATTAGCTTTTATAAATGGTCCTGGGTTTTTTTTTTAATGAATTTGTAGATACGTGCTGACAGTTTTGGAAAAGATGATGCAGAATAAACTAAATTTTTAAGGAAATGTATGTAGCATCGGAGAAAAATCTTGCAGCATAACATTTGGTCTCTTTCTTCTGTTCCTTATTTAGGTAAAAGTAATGTTCCTAATTTAACCAAATACAAGTTTAGCATGGCCTAAAGAAGTAAATCATTAGAAATGAGAAGCTCCCCGGTTGAATTGCTGTAATGAAACATAACTTGAGGAAGACAAACTCCTAATTCCTCTTAAACAGGTAGAATTCTGCAGTATGTTGGTAACTAAACAAAATGGTCATAAATAGAAAGATTAAAAAAAAGTAAAGCATCGTGATCATTGATAGTAATATCATAATGCATTGTAATCGTATTAACTCTTTAGATATGTCCCCTGACTCTGCATATGTATATATACAGATATACAGCATATATATATATATATATATAGCACTGCATCAGTTCTTTTGCAGCTGCATTGCAGACATGCTGCCACACAATTTTTGGTACACCCTTGATGACTTTTACTACTATATCACAGTGTCAGCTGCATGACAGCAGCAGTGTTCTTGGATCAATATTATATTATGTCATTTTGTGCTGTGAAAGAGAGCTGTATAAAACTTCCTAGATTTGCTTCTTTGGAAACGTACAGCTGGAACTAAAAATGGCCTGATACACCATTACTACTGCAGGTTGTTACAAAAATGAACAGGGGTGGATGAGGGAAGTAAGTGTTTAGGAAAGCAAGAGGGTTCAGGCTTTGAGAAACAAGGTAAGAAAAGGTAATGCTGCTTTTGCATACTGGGTTATATCATTGCATTTGGAGATTTTAACCCGCTGCAGGTAAGGTTGTCGTACCTTTGAATCCACTAGATTTTGCTGCATTTCTCGGGTAGAGTAAGACTGTGCACAGTCTGTTACCAATTATTTATGCAAGAAACAGGGTGATGATACCTACCCCCATCAGTTAGTGGATCAGGAGCTCTCCTGTGACAGTATGATTTAGGAACTACTTGTTTGTTCTGCTTGTTTCTTTCTCTTCTAACCTGTTGTTCTGAACAAGTGGAAATGTTAATACCAGAGGTGAATAAAAGTGTTCCCTAGAATGCACATCCTGAAGAAGTTGATGTGCACGTTTATGTATTAGCTTGCTAATGTAGTCACAAAGGTTGTAAATTAGAATTCGAGTGGGATGGCAAAAGCTCGGAGGTTAATGTAGATAGCGACAACTAGTCAAGCCTTTACAAAACCAGAGGTAGGAAGTTACTGTTAATGTGTTTAAAGCAGATATAAGAAACAGGCTGGTGGGTTGGTTCCAGATCACCTTGAAGTTGAGTTGTAATCCAAGTAGTACAGGGAAATAAACAGGAAAAAAACAGCAGAAAAGTTTAGTATATGATCATAATTTATGGTTGTTATGAAAGAGAGTTGATCACATAATTCATGTAGCTAGAGTATTATTGTAAAGGATGCAGCTTGTTCAGGAGGCAAAGGCAACTAAAGAGGAAAGAAATGTTGCCTTATAAAACAGGGCATGTGCACTTGCTCAGAGGTCCAGGCGATGGAGGGAGAGGGCAAAGAGCACTGGACATAGTGGTAGCCTGCTCTTAAAGGGCACCAAAGCAGGAGGGATCCATGTGGATTGAGGTGGAATCGTCCAAAGCAGAGGAATTTGTGGTAATGGGAAATTTTTCTAGTCCAGAGATATATCCAGCACGCGCTGGAATGCTTTATAGAAGCATTTCTTTTATAGGTAAGATAGAGAAAGCAGCTTTAAAGGAAAGTTTATGTTTTGGTTTTATTTTAAACTCAGGTGTAACCAAGAAAGAAGTACTAGTTGAGAATGTCAAAATGTAATGGAAAACAGGTGAGAGTGGCTATGAAGTGATAGAGTTTATGAGCCATATGACAAGTAGAAGAAATGATATACAAAGAAAACAGTGCCTTAAAATAATGCAGACTGATGTATTGGAATTAGGAGTAGAAGGGTAAAATTTTCAAGAAACCTTGCAATTCCTTTAAAAATAAATTAATATAGGCATAAATGCAAATGAATAGCAACTGTAGAAAGAGGTCAGGTTTGCTAAATTTGGAATCTTTCTAGGACAGTCTCAGAAGCAGTATGCCAAAGAGGGAGAGCAGTGAAGGTAGTTGGGCTAGAGCAGAATAGCGTGAACATGTGGGGACAGTACAGAAAGGCCATAGAACAAAGTGGGATGCAATTAGCAGACGCCTTCCGGAGTAAGAGGAAATCATTCTACGTGTCCATCTTGGGAAGAAAAAAGCAAGGGTTGATGTGCTGCAATGTGAAGGGAAAGGTAGCAACAGATGGCACCGGGAAGATGGAAGACTTTAATGCCTTCAGGTCACCTGCAATTAGATGTCTAGCACAATTAGTGGTGACAAAAGTGCAAGATCTAAACTTGAGGAAGGAAAGAAGTGTGACAGAAAGCTTATTTAGGTTAGATGTTTTCAAATCAGCTGGGTCTGATATAATGTAGTTAAGGAATGGTGGATGAGATGTCGGAGTGATTAATGGCTAACTTTGAAAAGTCACGTGGGGATGAGCGAGGTATCAGGAGAGTGGAAAGAAGGAAAGAGGGGGAAATGCTTGGAAATTATATAGACGGTGCAACTTCAGATCAACTAGAAAAATACTGCAACTAATTAACTGTTCGTGAGTGCCCAGGAGATAACAGACAACATAGATTTGTCAAGAGCAAATTATGTCAAACTAATCCAATTTCCTTTTATAAAAGAATGACAGTCCATAGAGGACAAAGGTGAAGCAGAAGATGTCACGTGCCTTCACTTTAGGAAGGTTTCTGATAGTGTCTCACATAGCATGGAAAATGCAGTCTAGGTGAAACGAGGAAGGACAGATGCGAAACGGGTGTGAAAATTGTGCTTGGGAGAGTATTCATCAGTACTCTGTTAAAAACAAAAGCAGGGAGAAAACTGGGAGCACAGCAGTTGTGTAGATGGTCACTGCACTGTACGCCGAATAGAAGTCAGCGGTTCTGTGGTGGTGTGAGCATGGGGAAACTGCGCTGCGTGGTATAAAAATAAATATTGCAATTGCGAGGCAAGGTGGGGTAAGCTTAAATTTTGTGTCTGGTTTTTGAAGCAAAAACTTAAGAAAAATTCGGACCAAATCACGGGAATCCAGTGCAACAACCGTCAGAACTGTAGAATGGTTCATGTAGAAAACAGTAAGTAATAAAACACTAATTTCAGGTATTTTCTCAAAACTCATATTGCCTTTACTAGTATGGAATTCTGCCTCTATAATATTTCAATATTTAGTAATAAGTTGAAATGAAAGTGTTGTTATTTCCTCCTTTTCTGATGCTCTACTCTTTGTAACAATGAGGCTATTGTATTCTGTCATCACAGTTCAGCTCCTTATGCCCATTGTAACTCTGGCTGTCAGAACTGGGATTACTCCTCTAACCCGAAGGACATGGGGTTCATGATCTCTCAAAATGGCTCTGCGTGTAGAAGTCTTTAATTTGCCTTTACCAATGAGGGGTGGGGAGAGAAAAAGGAAGAAGAGAGACCCCCATCTTCCTGACACGTTTCGGGCTTCACTGTCCAGTGTAGGGTATACTAGCGCTTACTGTGTTAAATAGCATCTCGGGGAAAAACTGGCATATTTGTTCTTTCTGGGAGTTTTATTCAGAAGATGCAGCTTAATCAAAGTGCTAAAACAATGTGTCTTTTTAAGAATACATAACTTGTGTTATTCCTTTTGACAAACCGGATTGCCAAATACTTTAGAGGAGTCATTCCACTTAATAAAGATTTTTAATAACTTTAAAAGACAAGTTGTTCTTCCCTTAATGTGACAGGTTTCTATCCCTATGGGATGACTGGGTATAGATTGAACTTCAAGGGCCAGTTTCTTTGCTAGTCTTCATGAAAGGAACTTACCACCACGTGTTTGGTATAGATGCCTGCCAGTCGCAGAGCTTGGTGAGTCTGTCAGGCGTGCTTTCCCACTTGTGTGACACAATATTGTGTCAAACTGAAAAGGTAATTAATTCTAATCGTTTCCATTCGAAAATTATGAATTCTAGCAGCCAAACTTCATTTTTCCTTATGTGCCAAATGCTACATTTCATAGACGTTACTATTTGGACAAAAATGAATATGAAACTGTTTGCAGTACAAAGGAGAGAGTAGCAGCAACAGTGATTGAGATGGAGTAGCATGTTGGGTTTGTACCCAGATTTTACTATTTGCATAGGTATGACAAAAATGAGTTCTTACTGAACTTCTTTTGAGAAAGGCAGGATGCTTATATTAAAATTACTGGGTAATTTGTCCAGGCTTCTGCTTTCTCATGTGCAAATGCTATCAGTTACGTAGGATTAAGTTGTGACCTAAGGATTATAGTTCCTGTTCAGTATCTGGGCTAAGTTTTGGACATTTATTTCCTGTCTTATTTTCCTCCAAATTACAGATGGTATTTTTATCTTAAAACACTGTGTTGCCCAGGACAGTATCTTAGTTAATATTTCACACTAGGTACATTCTGTGTTTAAATTATAGTCTGTAGGAGATGTAAAAAGAGGAGATTCTCATTTTCATTTTGCCATCTTATGCTAAGGGCAGTTGCAGAGGATCATGCTTGTTAACAAAAGAAGGAGTCTGATTTTAAGGGCTGAAAATCAGTCCGTAGGATGGGATTTGAATCACTGTCAGTGAAAGGAAAGTGTGTTTATAATAACAAAAATCCCACATGTTCATAATTGACATAATTAGAGGCTATATGCACAATTTCCCTGTAGAGAAGAAAGATAATGATTTTGAAACCTTGTTTGTTAGGGATTTTTAATATACTTTTATTAAAAAGGAAAAGGAAATCTGGTATTTGCAGCGGTCTATACTCTTACTCATGTGCGAACTTCAGATAAAATAGTGGCTTCCTTTACATGATTTGTACATCATTACAAATCATCATGCTGCATTTTGTTTCACAAAGGCTGGTTGCAAGTCATGACTTTTTCTCAGGATGTATTTGAGTAGCTTCTTGATTTATCTCCCAAAAATTAAGTTGGTGTTGCTGGAAGCATTTTTTTTTATTTTGCCAGGAATACGTATTCTAGATGTAATTTTCTGTTGAGTTATATGCTTTTGCTGTACATTTCCAAATCTAATCTAAGAGAGTATGATTTCCTTGATATTTAGAATGAGAAATTCAGTGTTCTCTAAAAAGTGGACACTTTGTAACTACTGTATTTTTATGCTGTCTAAAGAGATATATCTCGACTCCTGCTGCTCAGTGTTAGGAAAATTTTAATTTTCTAGAATTTTATATACTGCTGTTGAAAACACTAAAGGAAATCATAGAATAGTTTAGGTTGGAAAAGACCTTTAAGATCACCAAGTCCAACACTTAACCTAGCACTTCCAAGCCCACCACTAAACCATGCCCCTAAAGTGCCACATCTACATGTCTTTTAAATACCCTCAGGGCTGGTGACTCAACCACTTCCCTGGGCAGCCTGTTCCAATGCTTGACAACCCTTTTGGTGAAGACATTTTCCCTAATATCCAATCTAAACCTCCCCTGGCGCAACTTGAGGCCATTTCCTCTCATCATACCACTTGTTACTTGGGAGAAGAGACCGACCCCCACCTCACCACAACCTCCTTTCAGGCAGTTGCAGAGAGCGATAAGGTCTGCCCTCAGCCTCCTCTTCTCCAGGCTAAACCCCCCCAGCTCCCTCAGCCGCTCCCCATCACACTTGTTCTCCAGACCCTTCCCCAGCTCCGTTGCCCTTCTCTGGACACGCTCCAGCACCTCAACGTCCTTCTTGTCCCGAGGGGCCCAAAACTGAACACAGCATTCGAGGTGCGGCCTCACCAGTGCCTGTTGCCAAAATGTTCGTTACAGGCTTTAATATGAAATGATGACGCTGTTGTCAACGTACTATAGTGAGACCAATAACAGGTAGCACACAGGCGATGGAATAATATGTTACTTATATTTTCAAAATTTTTTCACAACACTCAACTTCATTAGGAGTTGATTCAGTAGGAACCACAAACATTTCAATTTGCTCTCTCCAAACGGTAGTTTTTTGTAATAAAAAGTGAATTTTAATGACCAGCGAAAGCTCATTTGAAACAAAGAAAGCCGTCTGTTAGTTTTATTTTGATTGACAAGCGTGCCAGGGATAAACTGTTGGCTGACACTAGAACATGCCTCATCAGAGCAGTCTACAATGTCCCCGAAGTCAGCTGAAAACGTTAAATAACATAGAGCATCAGGATCTTGGAACGGTTTGAGCGACAGGAAACAAACTGTGTTTTGTTTTTCATTTGGTTTGTTTGTAGGTACAAAAAGGAATCTGGTGAGTGTTTACATCTTCCCATGACATTTTGCACTAATACTGTTGCAAACAGATTACAGAGTAGAATATTAAATAAATACCACAAAAGGAACTCCTGGTTTTCAGTTTCCCCTAGTGCTGAATGACAGTAATCCTCTCTGACAAAAGAGGGTTATTGCCATTAGTTAATCCTGTTATGTAGTTCTCTCAACAGCCTGTAACACACATTGATAAAGACTGGGAAAATCTAAAATGTCAAAGTAAGAGGCTACTGATCATCTTGACCATAAGGCTATAGTAGAGGCAACCGAGAGCTGGCTATCTGCATCACCAGAGTATTTAACATGTAGATCTAAACTGAAATGATGCATTTGGGCTGAAAGATGCACATTGTCGTTAGCATTCCCTCTTGGCTGCTGTTTGCCCAATGAAGGGATGATTTCAATCACCACCTGTGCATGCACTGTGAGTATCAACTTGAATGTGGGTAGGTAACAGCATGCAGGAGTTCAACCTGTTTAGATCATTTTTCATGTGCTAAGCCCCACTGGAGCACATAAAGTGAAATCTGCAACGCGCAGAAATTTTAGATAAATTGTTGGTATTGTAAAAACAATTTTGAAGACTATGCACATCTTAAGTTTTTATTCAGTCCTCCCAGGAACACTAAAGTTATGTGTACGTCATGGGTCAGGTGATTGTTTAAAAAAAGAAAAATAAATAAGAGGCATCCATGGACAGTTAGATCATCAAAGTTGGGGCTTGTGGTGAAACAGTTAATGAATCTTCAGTTAATTTAAAATTATAAAAGGACTGAGGTCTTGTGCGTTAGAGTAGGAAGTCTGTTTCAGGAAGCAGAGCCTTGTCTTTCACCGCTGCCTTCGGTTAGCAGCTAAGGCTTTGGAGTCCAATGAGTCAATTGCTATTAATCGTCTTTGTTACCATAATGAAGAAGAGACAGTTGCTTTTTTGATCTAATACTGTCTGCTGCTTTACAACAAGACTTTCTAATAAAGTCACTTCACATGAGGATGGTTTAAAGCATATCCACTGTGTCTGTTACATGGAGATAGACATTTTAATTCCATCCTGTGAGGTTGAGGATGCTCCTCCACTTACACTGCAACTTTGAAAGTCATTAAAATTTGAGTGATTTCTGTGCTTTCCCTGCTTCAGAGCACGTGACCATTTTTTAAAGTTATTGTGAATCTGAGTGAAACTTCAGCAGAACAGATTAGAAGCATACTGTGATGGCAGGAGACGCTAATTTCTCCTTATCTGTCAAAGTATTTCAGTGCTTTTCAGTAAGAAATTACACTGGGAAGGTCGCAGGACAACTAAAAATGTTGGACTTTCATGTCATCTTCTCATATGCATATTCATCAGTAGTTCTTCGGTAGCTAGTATCTTTCTAAGTAATCAATAATAGTCACAAGTGTGGCTCAACTCATTTCCACAAAACAGTAATAAAGTTCTTATGCAGCATATAATTTATTATCTTAACACAGTAAGCAATCATTACTACATGCTCTAAATATTTAAATATATTTAGTTCTAGCTGTTTTGAATGTGTCTAAGTTATTTTCAGACTACTTGAAAATATTTGGAATAGTGGAGTGTGTCTTTGGACCTCAGGTGTTTGACAGTTAGGATCTCACCAGGATATCCAGTAGGAATGGTTTCTCTATGTTAGTCTGGGTTTTCTTCTGAAGGCCAGATGACGTGTGGTAAAGGAGAGACAATTACGCTTTAGCTATCTAATATATCAAATCAGAAACTGATTTTTTTTTTCTTTCAGAATATAGGAATTACTTTCATTAGTGCTTTTTCTTTAAATAAGTCTATACTGAAAGCCTGTAGCTCATGGTGCTGCTGCTTGGAGAATGGCTGGCCATTTATTTCTAGTCATAGCAATTGAAATCCAATATTTATTCATTTACCACTCAGTAATATATTTGACAGATGTGTTGAATAACTGAGTAAATTGCTGCCTTTAAACTCCTAGCCTTTTTTTTTTTTTTTTTTGAATTTGCAGTATCTGGAAACACTGTTGATAATACAGTAGTTAGGATATCTACAAATTAACGTTGTTGAGATGCCACTTATTGTTGTGATTATGGCTGCAGATCGGACTTTTTTTTTTTTAAACTGCTGATTCAAATTCACCCAGAGTAAGCTATTACTGTGAATAAAGTCAGTTCAACAAATGATGCAGAAGTCAGATACATAATGTTCCCTTTACAAAGAGCAGTTTTGGGTGTTTTGAACCTACCAGAGGTTTTAGCTATGAGTGATGCAAGTAAGAATCTCACAGCTAGTTCTCTGTATAACGCTTTGAACAGATACAGTGCGTCTCTTTCTTGTTTCTTTTTTGAAAAACTAATTCATGTAGCCCAAATATCAAGGTGCCGTTCCTCGTAAAGACTGCAGAGATGAACTCGGGGTCTTCATATCAGACAACAGAAGGGACCCGGTTGGTAATGTGAGAGATACCATGCAACCCGCAAACCGAGTCGCTCACCCAGCGTCAAGGGGTGATGCAATGCGGTTAATGGAGGACGTAACGGACTGAAGAAATGAAGGAACGGAGGACGTTGGTTTGTATGAGGTCAGCAATTGTATCTTTTTATTCTGAGACAGATGTTAAAGATATAAAAGGTCTCAGGATCACAGATAATAAGATCATAATCATAACGTATTAAGTGCACTCTTCGGTGTCCAGATAGATGTAAAATTGGGCTATGTATTTTGTATTTATGTTATTGATAGGGAAATTGTAAGGTGGAGGAAAATAGTGTAGGAAACCGTCAAAGTAACTGTGTTATAGTTATGGAAATTATTCTCACAGACTAGTGGGAGATGGATTTGCCATGGCTTTTTGAGTGCTTTATACCATTGCACCTACATCTGCTTTCTTTTGGTCATATCTTTGGTCCTATCTTCTTTTGGTCATATCTTTCTTTTGGTCACATCTGCTTTTCTTGGGTCATTGGATTTCCTATAGGAAATACAGTATAATTTCATAATTCTGTTTCTTGAGAAGAAACTTTCACTGTTGAAATAATACTTGGTTTTCTTGGTTTATTTGCTTGAACAGTGGATTTATCCACTGTTTTTTGACCTTCTGTGTGAGACGAGATGGGGTAACTACATGAAGGTAACAGGAGCTCTTGCAGAGGGAAAATGCAAAACCTCACACACACTTGTGGCGGGTCTGGTCATTAGGCATTAGACTCTGTAAATATAGTGGTTTTTTAGGAATATTTCATGCCGTCCTCTTGGTTGCAAAAATTTCTGGTGTTTGACAGGTGAAAGATTTCTTGTTTTGTTATTTTTTCTGGAAGTGTTAATTCATCACTTCTGGTTTTTCAAGACTAAATGGTGAAATGAAGAAATTCTTTCACTGTTGGCTTCCTGGCTAGTGTTTTGTAACGAGCTGAACTCCTGCAGAGTAGCAGGCATAGCTGACTTTGCAGATAACTGAAAGGTGTAACAATTGCTTTTATAACTAGATCAGTCAATGGCAGAAAACCGATGAAAAGAGTTGTTTCAAACTTTGATTCTTGTTAGTGAACTAAGTATGATTAAGGCCCTTCCCAGCAGTGAGACCATTGTTAGCTGCTCTCAAATATTAAATTGATATCAGACAGTAGAGTCTGAAAATTTAAATACATCTTAATGAACGTGCTGTAGGCCACATTTAGTGGGTTGTTTTGTAATCAGCTGATTTATCTAAAGAAAGACTTTTAATGAAAGTGTGTTAGTTGTCTGCATTCCCTGTTTTGGGTTAGGGAATTTGGGAATATCAGCTTACCTTCAAAAAGATGTTAATCTGAAGTAGAGTTTTGTTTTATTTTAATCTGGAGGTCGTTTTTGCTCAAATAACATGTTAAGGGCTTCTGCCAAGCATTAGTAGAGACAAACAGAACATGCAAAATAGGAGTGAGGTTCCCTTTTCCTCCCAGGAGTGCTGCAGGTGATCTGTTCTCACAGCGTTTTGTAGAAGCACAAGAGATGCAAATAGGTGAGTGCTGATGAAAGAGTACATTTTATTTTCTCACTTCATCTCCTGCCAGAAAAGCTTAATGGTATTTTAGAGCTGATATTACACCTCAGAAAAGGGGTAATGCATCTTTAAAAGCTAAACTACATCTTCTTTACTTTTATCAAATTCTCTATAAATCTTTCATGACAGTTTATTTAACAAAGTGTCATTGAAACTGTATAGATGATTGATGTGACCCATGTAAGATCAACATGAAATGTTTGTAAATGTCAGCAAAATGTGACCATCTAGAAGCAAGTAAGGATGATGTTGCTGTGAAAGTGAAAAACAAACAGAAAATGTTTATCTTATTCTTTACTTTCTGGGATGAAATTACAAATTCATAGAAGTAGTATTATATGATTTTTCTTGGACATCATGCCATGAAGCGGGGAGAAGGATCAAAATTTGTCTTGACATACTGTGCTTGTACTATTGGCTTCTTTTACAGTGGATAATGGTTTCTCTCTCACTTATTAAAAAAAAAAAAATTCCAGTTTCACTTCTCAGAAGAATAATACTGATCTGGATGAAAAAAGCAATTTAAAATTGACCAGAGAGTGAACAAACTAGCTTTATTCAAGCAGCTCCTGTTATCAGAAGAGCTGGAAACAAGTTGAGGTTCCCTCAACCTATTACTTCTCTGAAGAATGCTAATAATATGAAAATAAATCTAATGGTACATGTGCATTGTCACCAAAAGTTTCTTTGAGATGCTAACCTGTTAACTCTATCTCAGTGCCATGCTTCTGGTTTTTGTACAGCTAGTTTAAAAAATATGGAAAGATTCTACTGGAATCCTTCTGAGAAACTAATTTTTAGGGTAGCCTTTTTGATCTCCTTTACTCCTGACTTATCTTTTGCCAGGATCCATGGGATCAAGGAAACCAGTGACTTCTGGGGTTCTTTAGAGCCCTCGAATGCCCTGGGGCCTTGCATGGTAGCTCGTGAGGCTCACCGGCCTTTAATGGCTCCTCTTCCATTCTGCATGAAATTCCAACATGTAGCACCATGCGCCCTGCAGTTTGTAGTTCCTTGTGGTTTTGTTGGCTATTTAGACACAGATAATATTCTGGGTCCTTAGGGAGTTTGCAACAAGAAATTCTATTGCTTGTTATTTCATCTCTGGTAAGAAATATGGAGAGATGTTGCAGAATGTCTTTTGGTCAGAGGAATAAATGTCTGGGTGAGCTGGTGATCTTTAGTTCTTGAACTGTTCTACCTCTTTCGGCATAGCAGGTCCCAAGGTACACTGGGCTGTTTACAGGTCCTGTGGAGGCAGTGGAAGACCTGCAGCCGTGCCCCAGCCGCTGCTGGCTGTACCGTATGTGCAGTGCACCACTGGACGCTTTGTCTTGCCCCGAAACTCTACGTACTGAGCTGCTCTGGGAGCAGTGCAGTCCCTTCTCTTCAGTGTAGGTGCCTATGAAAACAGTCTTGGAGCTCTGCCATCAGATTTGCAGCAGATGTCCTGTTCTGTATGTTCTTTACGGCAGGTATGATCAGCCACCAGAATTTGAAGGAAAAACTATGTTTTGCTAATGAATTGTAAGCATGCGTGTATGTGTATGTATGTGCAGTTCCCAGTTTGCTTCTTGGCCCAGTTTAGTGCAAACCACCTAACATCTTAGGACCCAGACAGGGTCTCCCTCTTCATTCATAACCAACCAAAACAGCTGTAATCCTCATGAGCAGTGCTGCTCAACGTGCTCCAAAGGAAGTTCATGAGAGCTGGAGATAAAAACATTTTTGGTCAACAGCCAAGGAGAGCCTGAGCCCAAGCCTGTTGGTTTTTATAGTATTGCAAAACTTGCCAGTTTGCCAAGACCTTCCCACAGTAACCAGAGACAAGGTACAACAGCCCACAAACATACTGTTAAAGAAAAGGGGGAAAAAAAAAACCCGAAGGTGAATATATAATCCATTCTGGTATCCGCTTGGACAAAAGCCTTTGCAAATTACTATGATGAGGTGGTAAGATACTATGGTGATAAAAATCTTGTAAATCAGACATGTTTGTAATGCTTTTAAATTAAACTAAGACGACATCAAAGGAAGATGATTGAAAAATTTAATATCTAAAATGGGAGACACAAAATGAAACTGAAGGAGAGAACAAAAATCAAATACTGCATGCTAATGCATTCTCAGATGCTACAGGATGAACTAACATAGCACAGAAGCTGTAGTCAAATTAGCCAGTATTCCTTGTGATCTGATTCAGCCATTCCTGGCCTTTTTTTTTTAATTTCTTTTTTTTTCCATTCCTTATGAGACATTTTACATTTTCAGAGCAAATGTGTAGATACGTATATCATGTATTGTATATATAAAAAATGAATATATTGTAGATGCAGTATTAGCTATTTACAGTGTACTGCAACAGTGCCTCATGACATGTCGTTGTACGGTAGATGGAATCTTTTGCATTTCTAAGGTAATAACAAGATTGTGTGCTATTATGAAAACTAACGCTAACATCAGAAAGTCGAGTGTCAAGGAGCTTTTATTCAGGTAACGGGAAGCAGGTTATGCTGATAGGTCTAATGAACACAGTGCCCTGTTTTGAAAGGTATTACTTCAGATGCACTTAAATGATTTTAAAAGATACTTGGGTGCTTTTGGAAGAAGCATTGAAAAGTTCTGGACTGCACTTTTGTTCTGTGTGGAGGTGTGTGCATGTGTCTGCATAAACCTTAATTTAAATGGAAGATTGCTTAAGTTCAAGGAAGCATGTTTGTGACAGAAAAATGGTTAGTGTACTGTAAGAAAAGCAGGGTATCTTAGTTATTTGTAAACTGTCTTCATTTCAAACTAACCTACATTTGTGAGTTTATTTTTTAATCATAATTAGGTGGTAGTCTAACATGTGGTTATCATAAAAAATACAGTAAGTAGCTGGAAGTTAAAAAGTGGAGAGTTTGTGAGTTCATGCTAGTATTAACTGGTCATTGGTAGTAAAAAAGGCATAAAGAAAGCAATAATCAAAGTAGAAAGGATTATATAACAAATAATTTATAGGTAAATCTAGATTGCATATTTTTTAGGAAATTTGAAGAGGCAATCAAAGGAGCCTTGGTGTTGCACAGTTGGTTATCATTATTCAGCTTCCCTCACTCTTCTGCCTTTCTTCCCAATCCCGGTCTGCCAGATGAACGCCTCTCCCTGCGCCAGTTGGATCCCTGCATCTCACTTGCACAATGAGAGTATGGTTGTTTCCTATAACCATGGTAATGAATATGCAAATATCATTAAATTAATTGGCAGTTACAGTTTTTTGTGCTCTCACGGCACAGAGAATTCTGAGCTGTTAATAGAAAAGCAAAGAAACTGAGGCCCGTAGGCGACCAATGTAAAAATAATACTTTTCTTCCCATTTGTTCCTTGGTTGTACATTTCCTGAGTATGAGTGTTGCATGTGCTCATAATGTTTTTGTGTGAAACTCCAAGAATCTCTGTTACAAATTCACTTCTGACACAAGTTCAAATAAAAAAAAAAAAGAAAAACAAACAACCCCTACATGTTTTCTAATAGCAGGATCTTTGCTAGTCTGCAGAAAAGGAAATGATGGAAGCAGAAAGAGAAAATCAAAAGAATGATCTGCTTTGAAATATCTTCAGTATATGGGTAGTTCTGCTTGTTTCCGTGGCTCCTTGTGCTTTAAAGTATTGGTACAGAGATGTAAGGAAGGTTTTCTACCTGGTTTTATATGCAGATATGTACACACACATGTGATAATAGTAAGTGCCTCAAGCTTTTTCATTTTTCCATTAATAACCCTGCTTTTGACTGCAGGTTTTATTTAGTCCTGATTATGATAGCCATTAGCAGGAAAGCTCTGATGTTTTTACTGCAGCGCACAGTCACGGCGCGTGTCAGACTAACATAGGTCAGAAAGTTGCATAATTAGAAATGAGTCAAGGGCTATCATGATTGTACAGCACCCATGTATCTGAGTGCACTGAAAAATTCATATTTGTATTTAGATGTGACCTTTTATAAGCATTTGCTGCCCTATTTGCCCCCAAAGTGTAGTATGTGCGTTTCATTCTTTTTTGGGTAATTTGGGAAAAAGATAAAATGTACTACGTACTGCTGAAGCAGTATTATTTTTTTGGTGTTTGACCAAATATATTTCTACTACTTCCAACCCAGATAAATGGTGGGAATTCCTTTTTTTTTAGCATGGATGTGTGCCCAATCCTGACAGCTTAACCTTTCTGTAAGGGAGAAAGGGAATTTGATCTCTAAAATCCCACCTGAGCTGTGGCTTCCTATCGCACTACTTTCTGTTAATTATATCGAGCTGGTAGTCAGTAATCTTTCAAGATAATAAAGATCAATTTCTTTAGTTTTCTCAGCTAAAGGAATAAGTAAAATGAATGGATAGTTGTGGAAGTGTGATGTGTAGTTCTACTGTGTCTTCTGATTACTTCGTACGTTACATCCTTTGCATACATTAAACATTAAAAATGTAGAAATTGTTCTAAAAATGACTCTGTAATGTTTTTCTTCAGCAGAAATGAATACTGATGGCTTGAACTGGCAGCCAGCCAGTTCAAAACCTCAGTGGAAATCTATAGCTGGCTTAGACTTTAGTCTTTAATTGAAAAATGAAAATTAAAATGTAAAATGTAATTTGTTTGAATGTAGAGAAAATTGAAATACCTACAAATGTACTTTCTTGTCACGGTCATACAGGTAAAATGAGACGTTTCTACAAATTGTTATTGTTGATGTAAAAGGCACACATAATTTAGTGACAAGTAGTTTGGACATCTCAGTTTGGAGACTTACTTTGACGGCTACCCATGGGGGTTGACCATTAGTTGCATATTTTTTTTTTCCCTGAGAGAGAAATATTGAAGGTGAAAACCAGCAAAGCTTTTCTTGACAGAAGCTCTAGGATGATGTACTTCAGGAACCAGAGGAGCCGTCTTCTCATTTGAAGTTATGGCTTGAACCATCTGTCTGTTTGAACTATCAGAAGGAAATTGTAGATGTGGTTTAACATTATTTAAATTTTAAAAACTTTAGTTTAATGTTTATATAGTAAAAATCCAAGGTGCATTGACGCATGGAAAGCTATTAATTTAGAACAGTTTTTACTTTCTGTTTTGAAGCCAGATGTTTGTAGGTGTCACCTTCCAATCTAATGAGTGCTTAAATGGCTTTCTCCCCTCTCTTTTAACACTGCATAACTTCAGGTGGAGAAAAATCAATTCCCAGAGGTCTGCGACACGTGGATGTATTTGATGAAGGAGAAAGTCAGTGCCATTTGCTCATAATACAGCTTCTTGCAAGAATTTAAGCAAATAGGTATCATTAAGCTAATCAGGGTGATACCGGCTTTCTGTGAAACATCAGATTAAACTGTCTGCTCTTCAGTGACTAGATAGGGCAGCCCAGAGCACGGCTGGTACGTTCACCGGAGTTAGTGAACAAAGAGTGAATTTCCCATAAATCCATTATTTTTGGTTAGGAAAAAGGGAAGACGTGAACATTTCGGAAAAATGGAAAAACCAGGACGAATCTGCTTAGTAGTGACAAAGTCAGCGCTGGTGGCGAGCACGGCCTGGGACGGGGCACTGGGGAGTGAGGTGGGTCAGAGCTGAGGATGTCCAGCGGGCAGAAGGACGGAGCTCCCAGCGTGTTTGCCGAGCTCAGGGTTGATTTCAAACACTGCTGCCTGCCGAGGCAAACTGAGGGATGCTGGGCAGTGACCTTTCTCCCCGGTTTTCATCTTTAACATCATTTGCGAACCGCAATTTTTTTAGGTTCTCTCCTGTTAAACCGTACACAAGATTCACAAAGTTTTGTTACTTTGGGCAAGACGAATGGAGCCGTCTGCCAACTTCCCATGCACGCGCACGCACAAAAGCTGGTGGATGCCAGCTTTATAAACTATGTCAAACTTTAATTAAAATAAACTAATTATTTAGTAGCTACTGTGGGACACATGTTCTTGAGTATTTTTGCAATGAACTGTACAACAGCAAGATAGGGAGGTTTTCAGGCCTGTCAATATTATTAATTCAATTAATGCATAAAGTCATGTAGCTTTTAATGCTGGTTTTCCCTCCAGTGTATTTGTAGCCTCTGGATATTGATCGTCTTACAGATTCATTTTAGAATATGTTTTATCTTCTTACATGCAGTGTATATAATCACACTTTGTTTTACAAATAAATAATACGAATTTGTTAGAAAAATACTTTCCTATTCCACATTCTTTAGTTTTTCTGCTAGGTGCAGCTATTATGTAAGCCAGAGAGCTGTATATGACTATCACATGTAAAATGAAGCTTTCTGGAGGGGTAGGGGAGGATGTCATTGCACACAGTGTGAGTGACTGTGCCGCTCGTGTTGTGACAAGCCATCACATAACAAGCACGGATAAATGCCCCGCCCAGAGTGAAACGCCATTATTATATATTCTGTTTATAAAACACCGTTAAAGAAAAAGTGTCAGTCAATCAAAGGAGTAGTGGCATAACTTACTGAAGTGAATGGGTTGGTGAAGATGCACGGTGTGGGGTGTGGAGGGCATCCGAGAAGGCGATGGGAGGCAGTCAGGTGGTGAAGGGACTCCAAACCTCCCGTGTGCCATGAGTGGGAGATTTCATGGGTTTGTGCTGATTTAAACTGGTTAGTTGAAAAACATTTGTGGTACTGTGTGTGGCATCTCATCTTTTTTTCCCAATCTATTACACCAGTACTATAGAAATGTGTAGATATTTTTCCTGAGATGTAATCTTTATAATCTTGAGGTGATGACTGATGTTGAAACAATTACTTTTCCTTCCCTTCCCACCCAACAGTTTCTGTAAAACTCAAGTTAAAAGAGAGGTAACAAAAGATAGAAAGTTAAATCAAGGCTGTTGAAAAGTGTGAACTTGAAAATCTCTTTCCCAATCCGTTGTGTCAAGGTTGCTTTCTTCTGATTTTAACAATCCCACTGATTCTTCAGTTGTCAGAAGATTTCCTGGAGAGGCAGGAACTGACACTATGAAAAATAAGCACATTAATCCCCCACAAAAGAGTAAGAACAGAGCATCTGAGTCTATGAAAAGGGACATAACTGCATTTTCTTTTTCTTTTCTGGGTCTCCTTTGAAACAGACAGCTCAATATGTAGGGCATATGAAATTTTGAAGAGGGATATCTTTGCACTGTAAAAGTGAATTTAATGCTTGTGAAAAATGCTGGAAGCATGCTGAAGTGTTCTTTTATTTAAGGAAAGTTAATTAATGGACAACATCGAGCTCCTTGTTTGCCTCAGTATGTCTTAACTCTTCAGCAGAGGGGTTTCAGAGGTGTGATGTAACTCAGTCACTACCTATTGCTCAGGGAGTCATTGAGAAGTTGGTGCTAACATCAGCTGTGGTGTTTATCCTTTGTTCCATTAATTTGTTTTATGCAAACTGTCAAAAAATTATAAGATATTCACAAACTATTGTTATGCATTTGTATTTTATGCAGTTGCTTTAATAGCAGATAAGAGGTGGAAACAAGTCTTAACTTTATAAAACATTTGGTGGAAGACCATAGATAATAGGCTAGTTTTAATAACATAATAAGAGGAATACAATAAATGGAGCAAAAACTCAATGACTATAAGAGATAAACAGTGGCTTGGTAACAAGACAGGGTAACAAGTGGTTATTGCATTAGCCTTTCACCTTTTGAGATTTGAATTTAAGACCCAGTTGAGGCTGCAGTTAATGAAGTTGAGTGGTTTCACGCATTTTACTCAGTGCAGTGTTATCAGGGTTGGCTCGAAAAGGTCTGAGGCTGGGTTAGCAGATGTGTCGCAGGTCAGTGCTCAGTTGCCAGAGCTGTGTGAGGACCTTACAAAATGCCGTCTTCTCTTGGCAGTTTTGTCCGTTGGTAGGTTTGTATTCAATGTCTGTGTTAAGTCAAACAAAAAAATATAAATGCATTTCTAGGAAAAAAGAACAGCCAAAGGAGGGGCATTACATTTTGCTGTTGCTCTTACCTGAAGTCACTGCTGTGGATGTCGGATGTACAGGAAATTGTTACCAAGTGGCTGACAGGGAAGCTTGTTCCAGAGACTCTCTGATCTACACAGCAATATGAAACTGTGACTGATCAAAAGAAATGCGGAATGGAGGGTTTAGTGACACTTCACCCACCATTATGACAAGCCATTTAAAAAATTAATCTAGTTAACAATACATATATTTATCCAATTATTTTTATGAACAAGTCTTGTATGAAAGGAAGAAATTTGTTTCACAGATTAATTTAAGTTATAAGCTACCTTGTATTCCCAATGTTAGATGCTTAATGATCGTGAATTAAGCCTAAAAAAAGAGTATAAAACTGATTTAGAAGCAGGATATGTAAGTTAGTATTGGGTTAGATATTTTTGTTCTTGTACTTTCTGAGCCTTTCATTTGCACGGAGGTCATGATCTCATGGTTTCTTGGAGGAATTCTTCATTAAAGCTATGGCCATCCTGTCGTTGTATGACTGCAGGTGTGCGAATGAGGAAAATGGTGTTGGGCTGTGATGTATAGACACCCATGAGAAAGTAGCTGCAGGGATGAGGGAACGTGGTGCAAATAGGCCAGGAGATGTCGGATGCGTGTTTGGGCACTTAGGCACACCTGCTCTTCTCTGGTGCTGGTACCGGTTCATACAAATACTGGTATTAGAGTATAAAGCAGTTAGGAATACATTCTGATTTAGCTGGAAACGGTAACGATGCTTTTAAAACAAAACGTTTCACACATATATATGAGCCAGGCTTAGCTAAGAATATTTTTAAAAGCTATAGAAAATTACTGGGAAAATTTCCTAGGTCTGAATGTGTTAATATTTGAGAAAATCCAGGAGAGGGGCTTGGCTTCCTCCAGCAGAATCGGGTGACTTAGTGGGTGTTCTGTGAAGCTTCCTTCTACGATACAAAGAATGTTGACTCTCCAATCTGGTTGCTTGAAGACTCCCCAAAATGTTCATCTTTAGCTGACAGATTGAGCTGTAAAGAATCCATCATGTTCAAGTCGGGTATCTGTAAGTGTGCTCGGGGCGGTGTGTGGCGGCAGAAGAAGATCAGCCATATGGAAGTGGCTTTCTCCAAGGTACCAGCGGGCGCAGTCAGTGTGTCTCCGTGCGCCTGTTGGCAGTCCCGCTCCCTGAGAAAGGCATTGCTTTCAAACATGAGTAATTGATGAATTGTATGTAATATGCAAATGTGAACGCATAAATCTCCTGAATGACAGCTTAATTTATGTGAGCCTTTAAGAATGTGGGATTAGATTTTAATTAAATATCTTCAAAGGCACCCTGACTTACTCAGTTTTTTGGCTGCTTTCTTTATGAGAGTTTAGGAGGGGACAAAATCCTAATTTTAAACATATTATTTACTGTTTCTCTAATGAATTGTCATTGAAAAAAAGCTATATATATTGATGCATGTATTTTAGGGATTGTGTTAGATAAATCTAATGAAAATCAAATAAAAGTGCCGTGAAACTTGTTTTAATTGAAATAATTAGTGCAACTAGTTCACTTGTTCCTTTATGTTTAAAATGAGTAAGTGTCCAAGTTAAAGCCGGTATAAATATTTAATTTAATATTTCACATTCAAGAAGTACCTTAAACTGCTAAAAAACAAGTATTTGCATTTTAACGGTTACTGTTGCTTGAATTGTTACCCCAAATGCGATGAATTGATTGTTTCTATTAGGGCATAACCGTAGAGCTAAATCCCCAGCATGGCTGCCTCAGCCACTTGGTAGCAGCTGCAGGAGATTATCTACATGTCTAGAGCACTTTGAGGTACTAGAGTATAAATAGCGGGCACCTAATTTCCTTGATCCTAGAAAGGGCACATTGTGCTGCCCTGGACCCAGCAAATGACTTGAGCACTTGCTGAAGTTGAAGCAAGCGGGAGCAGTTCAACTGGAGTCAGCAGAACCACGGGTAGCAGTAGTTAAGTACATCTTTTGGTGTTTTGCTGGACCAAGATTATCAGTCTTAAAGAAGCAAAACCAGTATGATGGGAAGAGGGTGTAAGAAGACAACAAGAGACTTTTGCATGGAACTTAAATATCTATAAAAGTCATAGTTAGGACGGAGTAGTGCCATAGTCTTAAAATTCATTTTAAAAAGAGGCAATTAAGCTAAGCAAAACAACTACTCCTCCTAGTTTGATCAACTGTCTAAAATGATACAGGGGAAAAAAAAAAAGTGATGTTACCCCTTCCTTTCATTTACCTTTTAATGTTACCTTTCATTTTAAACAAGGAAAGTCTTGGTAAATAACATACATCAGTGTGAATTTGTAGAATCGTGTCCTGAAACACTGCTCAAAACAGATGAAAATTTAGATATTTATGATTCAAACTGATTAGCAAAATGTCAAAAATGTTTTTGTTTTTCATGGTACCCTGCTACATTCCAGAATTAAACATGTTCATTAACAGTTCTGTTAATCACATAGCACTAGTGAGGCCTGATGGCATTGTAGAGGGCAGGGTATGACAGGAAGGTTCCTGCTGTGCGCCGTGGATGGTCCGTGGTTTTTCACGTGCAGGACGTGAAATTATGGTTGATCACAGCAGATAAATTTCTTGAGCTTCATTAAACTTTTCGAATTCAAACAAAACTTGACTACATATTATCTAGAAACACACAACAAAAGAAAAAGGAAATTAATTTCAAGTAAAGTAGATATTGATTTTTAATGTAATTTAGCAAAGAATTTAAATAGATTGAGTAAATCTCGTGCCCCTTCTGTACTCATGTAGATGATGATGCCCTTCACGTATTCATCTGTGGTATTTCCATTTGCATTTTGCCCCTTACTCACACCTGCTGACTTGGATCCCTGCAATGAGACCAGAAGTTCCAGATCTCTCTTTTTTTTTTTTTTTTTTTTTTTTTTTGGGGTACTGTTTTCTGAATTGGTCACCTGCCCTACCTTTTGTGCAGGCCATTACTCCTGATGCAGGGGAAGAGCAAAGCTCTCTCCTTTTCCATCAGCTCCTCTCAGAGAGTTTTTTGGGGTGGCGTGAAGGTGTTGGTGGTGACTCTTTCCATCCAGGGAGAAGCAGCTAGAGGAAAGGGCAGGAGCTTTATTTCTTCCTGTGTTCTAGGTAATTTTTCTTTTTCTTTCTTTGCCTCTTTGATACCATAAGATTAGTCCAGGGAACGTAGCTGGGATGAGAAGTTTCCCAACAGGGGAGAATAGGCTTGTGGCTGTGCGGTGGATGCGACGCCAAGAGCAGAGAGTTTGGGGAGATATTCTACAGACAAATAATTGTGAAATACTGATCTTTTGGGGTAGACGTTGATTAGAAACGTTAATGTGGAAGGAAACTGGTTTTGAGTCTTGTATTATAAAGATTTTTTGGTTGGAAATAACTTTTTATTTTTAGTTGTCTTAATTTTAGTTTTTACTCCTAATGTAATAAACTGCAAAATAGGTCACTCTTGTAAATTCAGTACAATATGCAAGCATGCTGCGTTTTTCATTTTTTTGGTGCAAGTACTTAACCACAGCCTTTGGTCAACTGTTTTCATTTAGTTCCTGTGTTTTGTGTATGACGGTTGGAAAGATGTTTAGTTATCAGTATTAGAGCTTACTGTCTAAAAGTATTGGCTGTTGCATAAACCATGATAGCAGATGAAAGAACAAACTTACAGTTGCTGTAGTTACAGTATTTTTTAATGCCACAAAGTAAACAAAATCTCTAGATATGCTGCTTTTTTATTATTAAGACTAAGGAGTAAGAATTTCTTGAAATAGGATTGTAGGCTACATACAACAGTGAGAGAGAGTTCTGAGGTTCAACAAGGAACTACTGCTGGTATCAAATAGAAATCTCTCCTTTAAAAAAAAATGGCTGAGGAAAAACATTGCCATAGTAGGGGATCAGAAGTCCGCTTGGAATAAATTGCCAAACGTTTGAGAAATAATCTCATTAAGCGGTGCAACCCCCTGAGTTTAAACTGGTTTAAATTTTTTTTTTTTACTGTTTTTCTAGGCAGAGCTTTGTGATAGTTGTCTCCCCCCCGCCCGCCCCCCTGCCCCCCCGCCTCCCCGCCCCCCTGCCTCTGTTTGCACCCTTTTGGGCCTTCTGTATTTCACAATATCTCCCTTAAGTGGTAGGATCTGGGTGGAATATCTGAAGATGAAGTCTTTTCTGTCCATCATTAAATATTATACACTTGGACACTGATGGATAATGTTAGCTAGATATTTTATTACCGCATTATTAAATTTTGTTGACCTGTTCCTAATAGATTAATGTTTCCTGTAATTTTGCCTGCATTTAAAACTCCAGCCTTTAAAACTCTAAAAAATAAAATTCCAATAAAAACAGCTGTATAGATAAGAGCGTGATACTGAATTAAATTTATTTCCAGACATTTTTGGTTTTATGTTGCTAAAGATCAAGAGCTATTTTAAATCACAAGGTTGAAAAAGTCAAGTTGAAAGTAATCTTAGAACATAGGGTAGTGATGGAGAATGTAAATATATAATTGTTAAAGGTAAAGGTAAAATTCAGATATAGAAAAAAGGCCAGTGTGTTTTCTTTCTGAACATCTTTGTGTTGATTCTCTCACTTTTAATTTTGCCCAATGTCTTCTTAGTTTGGAATCAGTTTTGGTAAGGGGCTGCTCCTTTGTGAAACTCTCAGTTCGATCCTGATAGTTACTACAAATTTTGGGCTTCTGTACAATATGATCGGTTCGAGTGTCTTTACTAAAAATGCGAATGTTAAAAATACATGGCAAGAATTTTCTGGACTTCAATGTGCACATCGGTCATCAATTGTGTATTTTTTGGCTGTAAAGTTAGATTTGATGTGCAGTTTCGATTTGCTTTTTAAATCATTCTCAGATGCTCTTTTTTTTTCCTTCTGATATTAATATAGTATGTTGGTAAAGCTTATTGTAAAATGCAGGCACAAGTGCTCATTTCTTTCAAAGGAAACTGAGGTCTAATACATTTAATTGATTCAATCACAGCATCAGTTGTTAAGGCGGTACGCGTGTATTGCAGTTAGGTCTATTTGAATAATTTATGGTGGTCCAAAGTTTAATTCTATTAAGAAATGCACACAACAATAATCCTGGAGTTCTTACTTGGTGCACAGACCCGCAAAGAGAATTTCTGTCTGTTGCTCCCATGAGCTTTGAGGGTTACAGCATCTTATAGGGTCACTCTTGTTCAGGTAAATGATAACGTTGCTACCAAACTGTACTACAGGGATAGCAGCATTTGGTCCGCAACGGAAGGGATATGCTTTCTGAAGCGTGTGATCACACTCAACTTCTATTTGTAACCAACTTCAAAATATCTTAAGAAATTTAAACTTAAGTAATCTTAAATCATTTTTATGCTATGCAAAATCACTATTATCACTATTAGAAAGTTAAAAACGGGCATACTCCAGAGAAATAATGCAATATTAAAAAAGAAGTCCGTTCCACTTCTTTAGGAAAGCATATTTTAAGAAATGAAAATAAGAAAAAAATTTTCAAGGCTTTATTTTTTCTTTTTCCTAGGAAATTTCTACATCCAATAACAATAAAAATCAATGAGTAAATAAACACAATGAGAACATGCTTACCAAGCACCAAACTTTGAGATTTCCAGAAAAAAATTGGGCTTGCAGTGAATTACTGAAAAAATGTTCTTGTACATTTTCCTTTGAAATTCTGCTTAGGTTACACTGTTGTAATCTCATCCCAGACAGATTTTATGTGATTTGAAAATAAATGGCTTCTGATGTATTTGAAAAAGAATCAAGTTATGTACTTTACACTTCCTTTAATGTCAGTTAGTCATGGTAGAATAATGCTTTAGAATAACTGTTCTCTTTTCAGTATCACTGGAAAATAACCTTTTCAGTTAGCTGAGGAATTTATTCTGTCGTTAATATTTGCTTAAGGAAAAGTTGTACAATTAAAGCTAAGAAGCAGCAGCGAGCAATACTGAAGGAGCAGACTGAAAGTGTTGTAGCATCGCTATTCTCAGAAGGAAAACCAAGCTTGTTACACATCATTACATAATAATGGGTCTGCAAATCTCTGTACTATACATGTTTTAAATCTAAAATATCTCTTTGGGTTTCCTGAAATAATGGCCAGAAGCGTGGAGTGGTGAAATCTCTGTGAAGGTTGTTGTTCAAAGTTGTATAATCAGGGCGGTGAAACCTGAACCTGTTCATTTAAGTCTCCCCACTCTGCCCCACAGTTGGCCTGCAGGGATTTGGGGTATTCTGTGCCTTTATGCCATTTCTGATTTAAAAATTATAATTGTTGATCTCTACAGTGCCATTGGACCAGTGAAAAAAAATGCCAAGATCTGCTTAGATGCGTTGTTTTATTTTGAACATGCTTTTCACATCTGCTATTTACCACATAGAATACAGTAATGAATATATAATACAGTAATAGAATACACTAATGAATGCAGAACACAGAAGGAAATCTTAAAGGCACAGGAGCAGGCCATCCCCATGTGCCGAAAGGCGAGCTGGCCTGGCTGAACAGAGAGCTTTAGTTGAAACCTAGGAAAAAAGGGTCGGGCAACTCAGGAGGACTACAAGGATGTCATGAGGTTATGCAGGGAGAAAATTAGAAGGGCCAAAGCCCAACTAGAACTTAATCTGGCTACTGCCATGAAAGACAACAAAAAATGTTTCTCTAAATACGTTAGCAACAAAAGGAGGGAAATCTAAAGGGAATCTAAAGGGAATCTCCATCCCTTATTGGATGTGGGGGAAACAGTGACAAAGGATGAGGAAAAGGCTGAGGTACTTAATGCCTTCTTTGCCTTAGTCTTAAATAGTCAGACTGGTTGTTCTCTGAGTGCCCAGCCCCTGAGCTGCAAGGCAGGGACAGAGAGCAGAATGAAGCCCCCATAATCCAAGGGGAAAAAGTTAGCGACCTGCTGAGCCACTTAGACACACACAACAAGTCTATGGGGCCGGATGGGATCCACCCAAGGGTACTGAGGGAGCAGGCAGAAGTGCTCGCAGAGCCACTCTCCATCGTTTACCAGCAGCCCTGGCTACCGGGGAGGTCCCACCTCACTGGAAGTCAGCAAACGTGACGCCCATCTACAAGAAGGGCTGAAAGGAGGATCCGGGGAACTACAGGCCAGTCAGCCTGACCTCGGTGCCAGGGAAGGTTATGGAACAGATCATCCTGAGTGCACTCACCAGGCTTGTGCAGGACAACCAGGGGATCAGGCCCAGCCAGCACGGCTTCATGAAAGGCAGGTCCTGCCTGACCAACCTGATCTCCTTCTACGACTGGGTGACCTGCTTGGTGGATGAGGGCAAGGCTGTGGATGTTGTCTGCCTGGACTTTAGCAAGGCCTTTGACACGGTCTCCCACAGCATCCTCCTAGAGAAGCTGGCGGCTCATGGCTCACACAGGTGGACTCTTCGCTGGGTAAAAAACTGGCTGGATGGCCGAGCCCAGAGAGTTGTGGTGAATGGAGCTAAATCCAGTTGGCGGCCGGTCACAAGCGGTGTTCCCCAGGGCTCAGTGCTGGGGCCAGTCTTGTTTAATATCTTTATCAATGATCTGGCTGAGGGGATTGAGTGCACCCTCACTAAGTTTGCAGATGACACCAAATTGGATGGGAGTGTCGATCTGCTCCAGGGCAGGAAGGCTCTGCAGAGGGATCTGGACAGACTGGATCGATGGCCCAAGGTCAGTTGTGTGAGGTTTAACAAGGCCAAGTGCCGGGTCTTGCACTTGGGCCACAACAACCCCAGGCAACGCTCCAGGCTTGGGGAAGAGTGGCTGGAGAGCTGCCCCGCGGAGAAGGCCCTGGGGGTGCTGGCTGACAGCCGGCTGGACACGAGCCAGCAGTGTGCCCAGGTGGCCAAGGAGGTCAGCAGCATCCTGGCTTGTATCAGCCATAGTGTGGCCAGCAGGAGCAGGGCAGGGATGGTGCCCCTGTGCTCGGCACTGGTGAGGCCGCACCTCGAATGCTGTGTTCGGTTTTGGGCCCCTCAGGACAAGAAGGACGTTGAGGTGCTGGAGCGTGTCCAGAGAAGGGCAACGGAGCTGGGGAAGGGTCTGGAGAACAAGTGTGATGGGGAGCGGCTGAGGGAGCTGGGGGGGTTTAGCCTGGAGAAGAGGAGGCTGAGGGGAGACCTTATCGCTCTCTGCAACTGCCTGAAAGGGGGTTGTGGTGAGGTGGGGGTCGGTCTCTTCTCCCAAGTCACAGTGACGGGACGTGAGGAAATGGCCTCAAGCTGTGCCAGGTGAGGTTTAGATTGGAGATTAGGAAAAATGACTTCACCAAAAGGGTTGTCAAGCATTGGAACAGGCTGCCCAGGGAAGTGGTTGAGTCACCAGCCCTGTGGGTATTTAAAAGACATGTAGATGTGGCACTTTAGGGGCATGGTTTAGTGGTGGGCTTGGAAGTGCTAGGTTAAGTGTTGGACTTGGTGATCTTAAAGGTCTTTTCCAACCTAAACAATTCTATGATTGTAATGTAAATCTTAATCTTTCATTTTAAATCAGCTCATTCTTATGACTTAATCATTTTAACTGCTGTGTTTTCAATTCCCTCTAGCTTGGCAATATCTTCCTTGTAATTATGTTGCTTAGAAATACACATGCAGTTCCAGGTATAGCCATACAGGAGCAGATGAGCTAGGGCAATTTCTTCCTTTTCTGAGATAATGTTTCTAGGCATGCAGCCCAGCACAAAGTTGGATATTTTCCTTGTTTTATCACATCTGCCTAATTTGTAATCTTTTATAACACCTAAATGTCTCTCAGCATATTAACGTTACAGATGTTGCCTCTCTTTTTGAGAGATACATTTTCATTATTTTTCACACTTCATTAATTTTGCTTTTTTTAAAACCTGAATTAATTTTTAAGCTGCTTTATTTCATTCAGATCTCACTGAAGGTTTTTGTAATGTTTTCCCTTTCCTGTCAATGTCATCTCTTCTGTGAGGTTTTCTTTAAACTTTTCTGCTTTCCTTTTAGAATGTTTATGAAGATATTAGGTCGAGTTAGAGCCAAATCAATTCATTGCTGAATCTTCAAGGTAGCTCCTCTCCATACCGTCATTTGTTCTGTTTCAGTCCATGAGTGCTCACATCCATACTAATCTTTTATTAGAGCAAGGCACTCTATTAGTTGATTTTTCTTTTTAAATTACAGCCTAAATGTATTGCATCTTCTTTTTTTCCCCCATATATCAATTAATTCTGCAAGTCTCTCTTCTGGAAAGATTTTATTCTGCCTAATGGCAATGCAACTCTGTGCTGTCATCAGCCTGAGATCGTTCTCTTTATAGTTATTTAACTCTTTATCAGAAGCAGAAGTTATCTCTTTAGGTCAGTGATTACCTAGACCTACCTAGACTGGATGCTAACATAGAACAGATTTTCATGCTACCTTATCTGGACTCCTTTAAAGTATTTTTTCAGTAAAAGCTATTTTTGAAAATTAAGGGAAAAGAATTCGTTGGCCTGGAAACTAATTACATTGCTTGAACACAGGTTTTACTTGTTTGCTTTTAATAAAAAAGAAACTTCTTAGTTAAAAATACTATTTAGAAACAATTCCTTCTGCAGCTGTAAATTTTTGCACTAAGGTGATGGGTATATTTTTATGGATTGTTGTTACCGAGTTGAAGCTGTCCCCTCATGATTTCAGTTGCAGTGCAGGGTGAACTTTTCTGTTCGTAGTTATTTAAGTCTCTCTGTAATACAGGCTTTAAAAGACAATCCAAATACCTCTTGACGACAAACAGTGCTTTCCACCTTCAATAAGTCTGTAATATTATTATGTAAGAAAATGCTACCTAAAACCTCACAAAATGGTAGCGGCGGTGTAAGGAGTGTAAGTGGTGATTGTGTTTGTGTTGTTCCAGATGCTGTTTGTGTACGTGTGTTACAGAAATGCTTTCTGTTCCAGCGTACTTTGGTATGTGCCTTAGCATATAGTTAAAGGCTCCGTGAGTGCTCTCTATGAAGTTACCTTTGACTTTGATAAGCGCATCTGTGATATTGGAAACAGGATAAAAACCTACTGTTGTGTTGAAACTGCAGAAGGCCCACATGTCTTGGTCTTAGCTTTTGGACAGCTCTTTGAGGAGAGGGTAAGTCAGAGTCCCTGACAAACCACAGAGCCATTGTGGTCACTTAAAGATCACAGTTCTGTGGATCGTTATGTTTCTTCGTTATTTCTAATTTGAGATTTTCTTCATGAATGCAGAATTAAAAAAAGCCAGTGTTCTTAAAGAATACCAATCTATGGCTTTTTGAAGGCTAATTGTTTGCATGCAGAGTAATAGTTGCTGCTGTTGCTGACCCAGAACAGTATCTCTAATGCCTGAGATGTGGGAGAACTCACGCTGTGGCAGCTGGTCAGAAAGGGTACTGATATTTGTTCTTCTTCATTCATTTTTATCTATCTTTATCCATCCCTTGAAATAGTGCTAGTCTGATTTTGTGTTTCATATAGTTGCTGATACTAACTGACTTTTTTCTAGTAACACTGAGGAAAGAGGGCTATTGCTTCTCTTCTGAATTTATTAAAAAAGAAAACCCAAACCTAAAACTCTTAAATTTCAAGGAAAGAAATGTATATTTAAAATGATAGAAATTGGTAATACTGGGACATGTTAAGTTAGGTGAACAAGACCAGTACAGATGACCATTACTGTGGAATTAAGTTAAGCAGTTGAGTTTATTGTCAAATCAGTCAGTTTCTTGTGTGATGTATTTGATAATTCTTCTAAGTTAATTAGTTCCAAGTTGATATTTTATTGTACTATGGCCTGGGTGTAAAATAATGCAGCTGGTTTGTTTTCAAATGGGAGGGTCATCTTACGTAATTTCTCTACAGCTTTAAAAAATATCTTAATGTTATCTGGAATAAAACTAAGCTGGAAATTCTGTCAGCCTTTTAGTCCAAGGTGATTACACCAATTTGAGAATGTCAACAATTACACAGTACTCATGTTTAATTAGTAAAAGGGAAGCACCTGTATTTGTAGAGGAAAAGACTCCAGGATTAGACTGTACGAATTCAAGTCGTAACAAAAGACAAAAATGAGCATATTATTCATCCTTGGGGAAAATCAGTGACTGGATGGGCTCTGTTCACGGAAAAACTGCAACAAATAGTTCCTTTTGCATGTGGTCTCTCCATGCTTTTGTACTGATGCGTATCAGTAACGATGTTTACAACTCCTTTGTCTGTCCAACAGCAAAACAAAAAAATTAAGAGCACTTCTGGTGGTTAGCCAGGCCTGTAACAATCTCACTTTAATATCTCAAATTTTACACTTGACATATCATTCCAGACTGAAAATGTGACTTTTTATTTATTTTCTTGAAATCCCTTTCTTCAAACCACCATCTGGTTGAGGCATTAAAATAGGCAATATTACTCTAAAAGTTTTCTTAAGACCTTTCTTTGGCTGTTAATTGCACATTTATTATTATGTTCTTACAGAAAGACAAGAGTTTTGAAAGATTATCCTTGGCAACAGACCTAAGGTGAAAACCTACTGGTTTAATGCGTAAATTATAACGTGTGCAGTTGTGAAGAGTGGTTTTGTGAAATGCTCAGGTAAGGGCAAGAGTCTGAGAGCTGTCAGAGAGTTTGCACTCTTAAGGGGCTAATGTTCATTGAAAAACAACTCATAATATGCTGTGCCTGAAGGCTAAACGAGTAGTTTAAGTTAAACACAATCACTAACTTTCTGGAAGACAGATAAAGGAAACAATTGTTCCTCAAGCAAAGTCAGAGAAACGCAAAAACCAGCCTCACTTTGATGCCTGTTTAAAATCATTAATTTTCCTGTAAGTTCATGTAAATAAAGGATTAAACAGAAACTGTTACCATCTGACCCTTATAAACTGAACTTCTGTGTGGCTCATCTATTTGAAGTCAAATCTATCCATACATCTAAACAGGAAACTGAATGAAAACATTTTTTCTTTTCATTTCCTATATCCTGCAAACTTTTTTTCAAAACCTATTTCCTTTTTAAATTTAGTCTGCGTACTTATAAATCATTTTCTTTTTCCTGTGTAGGGTTTTGTAAACTTACCACCAGTTACTATTCAGAGCAGTACAAGAGGGTGCTCCCTGGGCATTGCAGTTTACCCATCTGTAAATGTTTTTAAAAGTACCTAGCTTTGCAGAATGGTTTTGGACCGTGTGAGGGATCCGAGCTCATATGTGAGCTCCTGGGTAGCATACAAATATCATAACTGTGATCAGTTGGATTTCATGACTGTAAGTGGCAAACGCAGCGGATTCAGGATTACAACTTTCACCTACAGTTCAGGGTGATTTCCACCTCGTAGATCTCTCTTTCTCTGTCTATAATGACACTGATCTCCAGAAAATACTTTGAACTCTACAGATGAAATTACTGTATATTGGATTATTATTATTACTACTATTATTTATTTGCTGCAAGGATAAATGACATAGCTCTGTTGCTCACCACTTAGGCTTGAGGATTGTTGACAGTTTTAAAAGGTGGTAAATATCTAACAGATATTGCTGTCATCTGTCATGCTGGAGAGATACATAGCGTGTGGTTTATAGGAAACACTTTGTTCAGTGAATGTGTCTATTTTCTTGTGTGTGCGTTGGTCAGAAAGATTCTCATCTTAATGAACTGACTTGCTATATGTAGTTTCATTATCATACGTTTCCATATCAAAAGATCATCATTTTATACCTGGTCAGTTAGGCCTCGTACAACATGGTGAGTAGTCTGAAGTCAGATCCTTCAGTCTTCTGCAGATAATCTGACTGTAAAGGCCAGATACTGACAGTGAAGAATTCGCAGCCCTTAGAGGTACTGAGCTCTGTCTTTCCTTTTCGTCATCTCTCCGTTCCGCCTTCCTAGCCCCTTGGCGCAGGGTTGTGTCCCAGTGTAAGTTGCTTATAGCAGCACTGTCGCTACTTAAGATAAGTTATGCCTAGATAACAGATATGCAACAACTCCTTCTGTTGCACTATCACCTACTGAATTTCCAGCGAGTCGGTACATGTTTACTGTAATCCTCATCTTCGGTAGAGTTACACGGATAGCCGATACCTGAATATGTCATGCAAACAAATACGAGGTGTGCCGTGTTTCTAAGCTCTGTGTGGCAGTATTCAGTGTATTGCTTTACACAGCCGTTTTTGTTGCCTACCATTGTTTCTCCTCTCTCCTTGCGTGGCTGTAGCCTAAACAGCGGGGAAAGTTCTCAATGGTTTTAATTTGTCACACACCTACAAAATAATTTTGAGATACATGGCTGCACCGTCCCAATGTGGAGCGTGCACCTGGATCTTTGACTGCCTTGGTACTTGTTCTTCTGCCAGTTTGGCTATGAAAGATGTACTCCCACATCTGTGTCCACCTGATTTAAATGCATTGAAGAATCCTGTATCTGCTGTTTGGCAACATAGTTACCCCATGAGACCTCAGGAAAATGTCCTTCCCTAAACAGAATAATATATTCAATATGGGAGGAGTTTTATAATTTTTTTCTTCAATAACTGGATGAAGAATATAAAGCCCATTGCTTCTGGAAAGAATTCTCATGCATGAGCAGTAGTACACAAGCTTTTTCTTTAAAGACATGATGATAAGGAAGACAATGCTAGAACAGCAAATCCCTGCCATTCACAAAGGAGGGTTTGTTATAGACCATGAAGAAAGAGAATGTAGAGGGGCTTTTGGAGCCCTAATAATTGGCACTTGGTAATATGCTTTTAGCAAGAAATCTGACAAGAATTCTGTCTTAATATAGTGTCTACGTGCTTCCCCACTTCTTTTCTGTAGTTCACTCGAGTTAATAAGCACGTTGGAGGATCAAGGGGGAAAACAAGCCTTGGAACTCTGGAGCTGGTACTTGTCAAACATACAGCATCAAAACAAGATGTAGCACATGTCAGAACTGTCACCTTCCACAAAAACGCCTTTTTCCTTGGTTTTGCAGTTGATTAAATAATGGTTGTATTCATCTGCCTCTTCGTTGTTGTATAAAATCCGTGTATCTCGGACTGGTCCAGTGGTAGAGGATAGCAAACTTACTCTGCTTAGCAGGATAAATGATTGCAGTCTTAGAGCATGATCCCACTTGCATTGAAAGAGAAAAGGGTTCTTTTAATGATTTCAAGTGTAGCAAGACAGGATTTAAATGAATTTGGCTCTGGACCAGATAATCCTCTTTTGTTGATGTTAAAACACTGGCCACAGCAGTGATTACAACGTAAGAATACAAAAGAGGCTTTATTTATACTTTACTTTTTCTTTCATGTTTCCAATCATAAAAATAAATACGTCTTTTTAGAAAAGAAAAATTTTACTTGGTTTGCTTTGCATGCTGGGAGGCATTAAGTATTTCCTTCTTTTTTAGGGGAAATGTGTCACTTGTATTTAACTCTGATAAAAATAAATGAAGATAAAACTAAATGAGGATAAAACTAATTTAATTTTAGAATATATTTTTTTATTTGTTGAACAACTGTTGTTTTAAAATGGATAGCCTGCTGAGAAAGAAACAAAGCCACTTCAACAAAGCAGGAAATCATAACCACAAGAAAGCCTAAAGAAAATTAATGCATACAGTGTGAGCAAGTGACATAGAAATTATTTTCTGGTGTAAGAATGGTAATAATAGAAGGCATATGGAGTGGATGAAAAGCATGATAGAAATATACATAGAAAAGATGTGTTCTCTGTTTCTATTTATAAATAATGACCTCTGTGTTACAGTATTTAAACTTTGAAGGGTCTAGATGGTGGTTTTCTTCCTGATTTCCCCACCCCCTAGTCCTAGGTAAATATTTATGCTTGCAAAATTTAGTAGGCTGGCAGCCATGGAAACGTATGTCTTTCATTTATCTCCAGGAAATCTGGTTACAAACACTCTTTTACTTGAATTCTTTTAGTCTTTTTCAACAGCTTTTAAAAAACCATCTTTCCTAAGGAGCAGTGAGTTGTGCATATGAGGTACGATTGCGGTTCTGTTGAAGTCAGTGGCAAGGCTATATTTGCCCATAGTAGGAGCAGGACTGTACTTACACTATCTCTTGCCATACAAACCAACGCACATCTTATATTTTCTGCCTTCTCAAAGCCAAGTTGAGTGTTGATTGTTCAAACTGAGGGAAGCAGAAGTGGATGCTAGGAAGTAACACACCACGTACTTTTCGGGAGAGACAAGCCTTTCAGCCTGAAGGGAGATCTTTTTAAAAAAACCAACAGCAGGTATGACTTGTCCGATAAACCATTGTATCTACTCTAGGAAATACTTTATTTCCGGAAATCCCTGAACTTGTGAATAACTCATGCCACTTTCAGTGCCCTGAACTGATTTTGGCTTTTTCTGTAGTTTGGTGCTTCCAGTTTTTCTCATTGCATATGACAGTCTAGATGATGTTAAAAAAGGCATTTGCAAAATAACTTTCTGTTTCTCTGTCTGTGGCAAATCAGTTGTAACTGTGGTGAGAAAGGTTCGTGGGTGAGCTTTTCTCTCTGGGAAGGTGTTGATAGAAGAGCAAACAGGCTTTTGGTCAGAAAAGTACTTCAAGTCAGATATAAAAAAATAGGTGGTATTTGAAGCTAACTGAGTTGAGAATAATTTTTCTCACTTGGATTAGATATGTATCCGTTAGGCCATCTGGGAGGGAAAGGGTAAATGTTACTGTTGGAGCAGAGGGAATATTACCAAGACGGGAAAGAGAGCGATGCTGTAATCACTTAGGGCAGGGAGTGAGACCTGCTGCTCACAGACTGCAACAGGGAGAGGTCAGGGAGGAATTAGATACCATGAAACCAGTGTCTTTATTGAATCCATGTTTTTGGTAGCCAGCTGAGTTACAGATTCTCGTTGAAACATCCTCCTCCTCCTCCAATCCACTCTGAGGTTGGCCAATGCAGAATCAGAGTGCAGCGTGGTTTGCTTACACAATCATTTCAATCATCTGCTATTATGAAGAGTTTTAATCAGGTAAAGTTTTTGTGTGTCTGTGCGCAAAATATGGCAAGTTTTTAGCATTACTGCTGGGTAAATCTTGCTTAACAGAATTGATATTGCTACTCTAGTTTTATAGTGAGGTAACAGAGAGAAGAATTAAATTGTAAATCTCTCGTGTGTGAAGATGCTCTTCTCCTGCCTCCTGTTCAGCTTCGGCTCCCTTTGCTGACCCATGAAGCTGTTCATAGTAGTGACGGTCCTGATGTGACGCTTCAAGAAGATTCTCACCTTTTTCAGAAGCCATGTGGCAGTATTGAGATAAATGGTACAAATGGACCAAGGTTTCACCACAGATGCAAATTAAGGTTATTAGCGTGTCATTTTAATCAGGGTTTGGGCAGATTCAAAATCGCCTTGGAGGGCAAGATCCCTGATCTCTTTTGGAGAGGTTTTAACTTCAAGAACTGTTAGGCTTTAAGCTCTGTTCCTAAGCCTGTTACTAAAGTCAGGATCTCTGAGGTCCGGAGACTCAGGGAAGTGATACCTACCAACCACCATCACGGCGTTTCTCAAATAACCCTGCTACTCCTTACAAAAGCTGCTCTTTTATTCCATATTGTTGAGGCATTTACTCTTTCATAATAATACTACTAACTTTTCTGTCTTGAAATAATCATTACAGGTACTTTCCTTAAATTTAATTCAGTCACATGAAATTTTTTAAATGATGAATACAGTTCTTCAGAGTGATTTTTTTTTTTTCTTTTTTAATTTATTTCAGTGTTGCATGTTTGAATATCCCTCCCTGGTACAAGCAGAGGCAACACCATGTACTTTGGTGACAGTTTTTAAGACACTTCCAGGAGAAGTGATGTGAATATTTGTTGGACAAGCTGCGGAATTTACTGTTTAGCATTTACCTTCATAAAAATTTTCTTTTTTCTAGAAGAAAGCAGAGCACAAGGTTGGCTGGTTTGCTTTTGTACGTTTATAGTTAAAATTAAGGCTTTCTAATGTTATTGCACTAAACCTGTATTAGCTGACGACTAGCGTGCCGTGTCCCGGAGGACCATCCCTCACGTGCCACCCGTTGTGGGTCAGGATAAGGACAGGGAGAGCACATTTCGGCAGAGGTGCTGCCACCTTTCCCAGTGGGCCCAGCTGCGCCCTGCAGTGGGTCCATTATGGAACCGGTGGGAGTGTCCGGCACGGAGCAGCCCCGGCCGCTCCTCACAGAGGCCCCTGCAGCACCCCTCCCCCCCCCCCGCTACCAAAACCTGGACACGTAAGCCCAATACGTAGTGCAAGGCCTCAGAAGCATTATCTTTTGATTTACTGCCAAAAATATTAAGATGTTATTTGTTCAGTCTGTAACTCCATGCATGTGGAGAAAATTTCTGTTGAGCGCGCTCTTCAAAGTAGGGGGAAAAGGCAAGAAAATACCCAGTGGCTCAAAGAAGAAACTTGACAATACTAGCAATGAAGGTGGTTGACTTTTTTTTTTAATAGTAGAAAAAAATTAAGAATGCAGTGGATAATCCGTTGCTTAAGGACTTTAAAATGAAGACTGGATGGCCCACCCAAAGCTATGCTCTACTTCATCTAGAAAGTGTGAGCCCGAACCTGGAGTATATGCTCAGGAAGGAACTTTTTTTTGTATTAGCTCACAGGAGAGGGGTCCTTTGAAGTCTCTAAAAAACAGAGTCATGGCTAAGATTTAGCTGGAAAATCAGAGGCTGGACTTACCCTGGTATCGAACCTTGATGCCATGGAGCTACCTACCAAAACACCATCTGGAGAGATGTCAAGGAGTTAGAGGAGGGGTAGCCAGGCGCTGAGAACATCCCCATGAGTTCACACCGTAGCAGGGGTGGCTCTTCAAATGTGTGCAGGTACTTACTGTATTTGGTAGCTTCCCCTTGGGAGTCCTTGCTAGACGCTTGTGTTTCCAGAAGCTGTGAACAGTTTGACATCGAACTGAAGGAGTGGCATTTAGTGTCCTCAGACGCAGGAAGGACATCAGCCTCCAGCACGGGGTCGGTTCTGGGGTCATCCCAATCAGTCATTTCCCTCCGTGCCATGAGAGTTTTACTGACAGGTAGGGCTGGGGTAAGCAGGGCAGTTCAAATGGGACTCAGTGTACTGTCCTATTCGTATCAGCATCTTATGATTAAAGAAGATTTTAAAGATAAATTTAGTGTGAATTTTGAAAATTTTCCTTCTGCCCTTTTTATATTTTCATGGTCCTGAACGTTTGTGTTCCGTCATTTAAAAGTCCTTTTTGGTTTGTACATTTGTGGTAAAGATAACAACCTTGTCTATCTGTGTAGCTAGCAAATTAAATACTAACAGTCGCAAAATCTGGAAGGGTAAAGGTAAAGCAGTGTAGCTACTTACTTATACCGCCTGTTTAATTTCATACTGTTCCAGGACCACCAGCTAACTAAAGGGTATTTTTTGTGTTGCGAAGGTTAACCCTCAGATGTTTACTTCTGGATACAATCACCTAATCATAGAGGCTCTTTTTGATTGCCATGAACAATTCTTCCTTTCAACATGGACAAGGGTGATACAGAGGACTGTCTCTGTGTTCTTTCATTTATTATTCTTTGAAAGATTAATTTCTATTTTCTAACTTTGAAGAATCTTTGCAAAATTGTGAAAACACTGAAACTTGTACTGCAGAGATTAAAAACACTTAAAGCCAGAGTAGTTTCCCATTGTGTCGAAGTTGAATTGCTATGAAAATATTGTACCACCACACCACAATATACCACTGTTACAGAATTAGCTATCATCTCCTGTGGGATATGTGATACTTGGTGCTGTAAATACGTGAAGTGCTTGCTCTTAGGTTTCTGTCCATAGATAATAGGCTTAAACAGTCACATTTTTTACAAGTTGCATTGAGTTGAATCTTATTGAGATACAGCTCAGTGGAAAACAGCAGTATTTCAAAAACCTTTCTTTGTAATAATGTTCCCCTAAATTGGCATTGAATTCAGATACAGGTCAAAAGTAAAACTTGGAAGGATCTAGTATAATTCAGATGCATATGACATACCATGAGTATTTGTAGTAGATGGTGATTCCCTGCTTGGAAAGCATCCATGCAAATATTTGTAGAAGTATGTATGTGGAAACTATAAAATAGTGCTTGAAAAAATTGGTGCTAAATTAACTCAAAGAAAGCAGAGTTATAGCTCCTCAGTGTAATGGCATATCTCTGCACTAGGTTGGACTGTGCGCTGCAATATATGTGATGTTCACCTACATTAATGAAAGTGAGTTTCCTCCTGCTCTTTCTCATTCAATTTTCAGTTCAATACTTTTTTTTTTTTGGTCTTTGGGACAAATCCTGAAGACTTCATGCAGGTTACTCTCATTCAAGTATTTTCTTCATAGGTGAGATTGAGACTGTTCATTGTCACCATGCGGTCCTCACACGTTCCTTACCCCAAGAGACAGTCCATGATTCAGTCCCACAGGCCTGGTTTTGGGACCTGTGTCTTCAAAGAGTGATGGCTGGGCTGAGCGATATCCTCCAGCCCAGGGCAGGGCCTGGCGACAGCCCAGAAATTGAGCTGTCAGTCGGGGAAGGAAGCCCGTCAGGCTCTGAACAGACATGCAGCGAATAGTGGCAGGTAACAGAGACCTCCGTGGTCCTGTGCGGTTGTCCATATGCTGGGTTTGAGGCTTACTGGAAAGAGAATTACTGACACTTTCCGTGGCTCTTTGAGGAAGGCGAGCCATTAAGGGCTCGCCCATATAAAATCTTTATTCTGTCTGTGTCTTTGCCAACATCAGCTGTAGGCTGTTCCGAGCGGAGCTGTGTTTGTTCCCATGCTGACCCCAGTGCCTGCCTTGACATCTCTTTACGTCAGTGCTGTGCTTCCATGTACAGGTGGAACAATCCTAAAAATGTTTTCAGCGGCTTTCTTCTACACACTGAATAGTCAGATATGTCAGGAAATTAAAAAATAGCTAGAATGCAAATTGCATGATAATATTGCCTATAATCTCCAGTGGTTCGCAGCTTTCACTGGATTCAAAACCCAAGTAGAACTATCTGAGTAGCTGAGCCAAGGTTTGCGAGGCTCGTTGTATACACTTGGCAATATCTCTGGCACTTTCACATTTGGTTTAGCTGGACATCTTGGGTGAGCATTGTTTTGACAACAAATCTGTAATTTAAATTTGTGGTTCTGGGTATGTAGTTAGTGGCACGATTCCAGCACCAACAGGCCCCCTCCTGCTAGGTTTAATCTAGGTAGAATGGGTAACAATAGCAGTAAAGACACAGCAGCAGGAACTTTGTCCCACTGGGTATGATCTCACATTGCTAAATGAACTGTATTTTATCTGTGCCACTGCATCTTTACTGCTACAGTTACTAATTTAATGTAGTTGTATTGAATTAGTGTGTGTATACGTGCTGTAGTCATGCTTTCAATGTCATTACTGACATACCCTTAAATTGAGCTGATGCAGCGTGTTACATAGGTAGGCCTTTCATCTCGTCTGCAGCTGTGAATCACCACAATTCTGAAATTTGGTGATTTATTCCCCTTTTCCCTGTGACAAGCGTTATTTGACAGGAAAAAATTAACAGCAGGAATGTTGAGGCACTTTTATATCTGCAGGCACAGTCGTAAGTAATTCAGAAAGAGTTATTTAAAGTTTTAAATCTCAATGAGGCAAAAATAATTTTTGGTTTGAAACTTATTTTGAAATGCCTGAGTTCAGAAAAGAAGCAGTTAATCTCCCTTAAGTAAGAACCAATCACTTGTTCTCTATTGCAACCAGACTATAGTAACCTTTGAATACTAGGAATTCAGGTAATTTTTCTGACTGTAGACCCAAACTCAAGTTTTAAATAAATAACCTAATCGGTAAATAACCAGAAGTTCCCGTAGACCTTGGTGGGGATAAATCTGTACGACATGTGTCTATGAATGGAATAGTTCTACAGAGAATATTATCTGGTATTGACGCTTTCACAATGTTAGGTTTTTAAGATAGTACTCTAGCAGGGCTTTTTAATATGTCCGTTTAAGAAACTTACAGAAAACTCATTTAAATTCTGTGTTATCTTTTTGCACAGTTAAAAGCAAGTAGTCCTGAATTCGTGATCTTTTTTAAGTTAGGTAGACTGCATTGGGATATATTGAGACAATGTTTTGCAAAAAATAAATTTTACTATAAATTAGATAATTTCTCTATACTGCTTCAGTATTTTTCCAGAGAGCTTTGTTGAGGATGTTTTAATGAATCAGACCCACATTTATTTTTTTTAAATAAAATAAAAGTCTTCAATTCTGTCGTAGTATCTGAAGTCCTCTTTATGTTGTATGCAGAGAAATGCCCACCCTGTCTCATACCAAGAGCTACAGATAACTCCTAGTGATAACTCTATCACAATTACTGCAGAAGGAGACTTCTACTTTTGCACTTCTCATAATTCTTAGTGCTTGTTCATGGGTTTTGGGGGTTTCTTTTGGTTTGTTTTTGTTTTTTGTTTTGTTTTGTTTTTGAGAAGCTTCTAAATTTATGTATCAACTAATTAGAGAATCTCAGCTTTCCGTTGTGAAACTTTGGGGGGGGGGGGGACGACCCAATACCACTCTTTTCAGTCGCTCCTGGCCCTTTCTGAAGAAGAAAAGCTTGGAAGTGTGGTTTTTTTTTTGGTTTGTTTTTTTTTTTTTTTTTTGAGACTTACAGATTACAAAATTAAAAGCCAAATAAAAATGTGCAAAATGGAACTTCAAAAGCATTAGAATTTTATTTATTCTCATGATTTCAGGGTCATGATTTGTGAACATTTGGGGTTAGAAGTACTGTAAGTAGGTCAAGTAAATGAAGTATAAAATAGCTTCACAGTTATACTTTCTGTCAGGTGAGTAGTCAACCCTTAAATTGTCCATTCCATCACCTTTCTTTCTTTGACAAACAAAAAATTTAATGAATCTTTATCGAGAAGATGTCAACACTGGTATTAATAATCGGAGATATATTTGGACTCAGTTGTGGAAAATGTGGAAACCAAGAATTTGCTGTGGGCTAAAAAAGGGGTAATAAAGTGCAGGGCATTGCCTTTCCCCTCCCCAGGCAGGCGGCTTTCTCTGGCTTGCCAGGGGAGCCAGTGCTCCCAGGAGGTACAAGGCAGAGCTGACATCTAGAAAATAAATACACGGGTAATTTAGAGAGTGATTGGATAGAGGGTTTCCCTGCTCCCCAAAAGATCTTCAGTGGCCACTTGAGGAGTGTGCAGGGTAAAGGGGCTTGGCTTGCCTGACTCCCTCGCTTGTTATCCACGGGCGCCAGCTTGCTGCTGTTTGGTGTCTCGCCGTCGCACCGTATGTACGTCTGCCAAGAGTAGTACCGCTGGCAAGGTTGTCCGTAAGTCTTGTGCAATTTGTAGGACACTAGATATGTAGAAATTTTGGGAAGAGCATCTTCTTTTTTAATGAAGTGTCACATGACTGTCTTTTAAGCAAACTAGAAAAATAAGGTCCATGAAAATACAAGTTTAGAAAAAAACATACTGGAAAACCGTGCTGAGACGATGGTTGCTGTTAGTTCAGATTGAACTGGAAGCATGTCCTGAGTATGGGGGCTGCTTTCAGTTTGGTTCAGGGACTTCAATAATTGCTTGGTTGATGGAAAAAAAAAGAATAAAATGCTTATTAAACTTCAAGATAGTACCAAGGTGGTAGGGGTTTCGCGCACACTGGAGAACGGCATTAGGTTGCAAAATGATCGTGACAAAACGGAAAGCTTGTCTTAAATAGGATTTGGTTCGGTAAGGACATATGCGGTGTAAGAAGAAACTAAAGAGTGTCAAGTGTTTTCTACCTGTAGTATGGGGATAAGGTATGTACCTTTGCTATTTGTAGCACATGTTCAGGGAGTCTGAAGGCCATGGATATAAACACTAAGTATAAATTCCATCTGTACGTTTGAAAACCTCACAAAAGCAAAATACGAGGAGTTTTCAAAAAATACAAAGCGTGTCTGTAAAAAAGGAAAATATAAGTTGTTTTCCATGTCTGCTGAGTAGATGGCAAATGTACCTTGCTTAAATGAAACAGAGGAGAACTAGGTTAGATGTCAGCCCCCCTTCTCCTAAAAACCCTTCCTGTTAGGAAGGCTAGCCTAAGCACTGGTGTGGATTTGCCTAGGGATGTTGTGAAATCCCCAGCATCGAGTGTTTTCAGAGGCAGGCTAGACTAACATTTGTCAGGAATGATTTGAGTATACTTGATCCTGCCTTGGGGCAGAGGTAGAGAGAGCAGGTGACCTTTTGAGGCCTATTTCAGCTTTATGAAGCCGTGAGTGAACCCAGCAATACTGACACCCCAAACGCTAGTGCTGCTGCTCTTGAATTTTGCTGTTGCCTCATACTCTGAAGAGCCTGACTGATGGCTTTTCTGATATACATTGCTATAAAGCATTGGGATAACTGGGCAATTGGGGTATTTAGCAAAAAACAGTATCCAGATGGATGTGTGGTGGTTTGGTTTATTTCTGCTGTGTTGTATTCTCTGTATGAGTGACGTGACTTGGGCTATTGCTAAGGGTGATTATGGCAGTAAGTCCAGAAGGTTAAGGCTTGGGGAGGATTTTAGCTGCTGCTGGTGCCGTGCTGAATGCCCTCTACTCCAGTACCTGCCTGTCCTGCCAGCCCCTGGGACAGGGTTGCTCAGAGACCACCTTTCCTCATCCTGTCAGCCACTCCACACCATTCCCAGGGGATGGAGGTGAAGGAGGAGGCAGAAGCATTTGGCAGGTGGCCGTCTCAGCTTACATGCTCAGGCATCCCTTCTTCTCCTTATTAGGAGATATTAAAAGTCATAATAGGAGCATGAAAGTCATAGTAGGAGTTAGCACTGCAGCTGCTCTCACTGGGGTGGGGAGCTCCCAAAAAAATGTAGAGATGAGACCAGGACCAGAGAATAACTGGGAATTTGGCAGGAGGTGAAGGATGGGAGGGAAGCAATTTAAGGTAGCTAGGGTCTGAAAGACAGAAGTGATGTGATGGATGGGTTAAGAGCAGAAAATTAGAAATGTTTGGAAAGTTCGACAATGATCAAATATGGGAGAGACGGATTGGAGGAAGTGGACTGGGTGGGATGGGAACAGGATTGGTGTGAAAATTAAGGAAAAGATTAGGCAGAGGGTGGATAGCCGTGTGGCTGAGAGGCCTTCATCCCCTAAGGACCGAAACCCACTGCAGTAATTTCAGGAGAGTAAACTGAATGTCGACCGTGGTGAATCACACTTCCAACTCCTCCGTGTCACTGTTGACTGTACTGGTAGAAGCCAAATGGAGTGGAGATCACAGGTGCTCCTGGCCTGGAAAAAAGAGATTTCTCCAGGTCAGGAGTTATTGGGAGTACTTGGCGGTAGATCTGCCCCGAGGCAGCCCATTTTACCAGCCTAGAGTTTGGAGCTGGACCCAGTTTTGCTGTCTGTGCATGAGAAACCATCTGTGGGCTGTGAGCTGGGATACCTGAAGACTGTGTGGCCAGTCTTTCCCTTTTAACACATAGGTGGGGGTCAGCTGGTGCAATTGTTCACTTGCTGTCACTGCTGTGTGCACAGCTGGTGTCAGCGGGGAGGTTTCTGAACTAACCAACCTAGTTCTTGATAAAGGAAATACATGTGATATTATTTGGATCTATATTGGACTTTCACTAATCCGCAATTTTTAGGAAGAACACAACAATAATGTTCTACTTTCCATTCTTAATGGTAAAGTTGATATAGATGTAATATTCCACTTTAGTCCCAGCTCCGATTAATTCACTGGTGTTAAGGAGTCTTTTTTTCTAACAGTAACGCCAATTCGTAATGACAGGAGAAAAAGTTCACATTTGCGATGCTTTAGGAACAAACTTCCAGTGACGTTTTCACTGAGGCTGATGTTGAGGACCTTTCTCGCTGAACAGCTCTGGAGAATTGAGTGGGAAGATTTTGTTTTGGAGTGTCAGAGCTTTTCTCCACAATTTCCTTCTGTCTGTTCAAGTGAGAAGGGAGCACGCTGAGCCCGTGGAAGATGAGCTGTGGCTCTCCTCGTGCCGGTGTGGGCACTCTTGTGAGAGTTGCCATAGGGACCAGGTTCTAGTTATCAGCTCAACCAACTTCATCTATGATTAATGTTAATTGCCCATTTTGCATGGATGACTTTTTTCCTCCTGCTGAATTGGCTCTTGTTGCCTTTGATGTGGCGGGTGATCCAATGTCCTGCAATGGTTAGACAAGTGATCAGTTTGCCAGCACTGAGAGGAGACAGAATCAGGTTGCTGCGAGGTCAGAGTTTGCTTTTCTTCTTAAACACTGAAAGGTCAAGTAGAGTTTAACTACCATTGGCATCTTTGAAATGTTGTAATAAATGCCAAAGCAAGGAGATTATTTTGAATCCACGCTGCAACTAAAAATCGTAGGGTAATAAAAGGAAATAATTTTAACTTGAATTATCAAGATGTTACGTTTATTGGTAAAGGTTTCAAAGAGTACCTCTCAGGATCACTAGGAGGTCTTTCATGATCTTTGAGGAGAGCAAAATTTTAATTTGTGGTTCTTGTTCCAGTTTCAGAAAAGCAGCTGAGATTGTGGGGTTTTGTGGTTGGGTTGGTTTGTTTGTCGTTTGCTTCTGAGCACTTGCACCAGCTACTGCCACTATTATAAGAGCAATTTACGCAACATGTCATATAGTACTTCTCTATTTCTCCTTTAAGCCTACTAAAATATGTTGCCATGGAAGAAATCTGTGATACATATGAGAGCTTCCTAAATCACAGGTCTAGCATATTTTTATACCAAATAGCTCAAGCCTCGTGGAATCAATAATTAATTTATTAACTGAATATCTTTTGGAAAAACAAAATCAGCAGTCCTTGCTAGACTGTCTCCTGCCAATTAATAAATAGTTGATGACAAAAATGAAAAGTGTAGAAGTAAAATTCAAATCTTAACGATCAAAGTATTGGGTACCTCATCTATCACAACTTGGAATAAATATATCACAGAAAGTGTCATATCTCATTGACACTGCAAGACATAATGCTTTCCCTTGTTATCTAGCTAACTGCCAAGTCTACAAAGTTTATAGGCTGCTAAGATAATGTGCTGGTGGTAATCCACTTCAGTTGCAGAAATATGAAGTACTGTTGAAATATATTTCTACTTGGTTTATTCTTTGCGCTCAGGAGGATAGGATACTATTTCAGTTTTTCTAAAGAAGCCCAGAAAATGAAAAGCAAAACATCAGGATAAATTATGCTAAATGGTGGACTAGACCCCAGAGGAAATCACACTTCTGTGGTACAGTATTCCTCCATTTATCTTACAAATGTTACATCTAATGTTAATTTTGTAAAGGGAAGGCATTCAAAAATTCGTCTGATCCTTTTAATAATAGTTTTAGTGTTATAGTGGTATTTGTCAAACTCGTACCATCATAACTTACTTTCCTAGTTTTGACAGACCATTCATACAGAAAATATTTTGGGCTACTAATACATAACATTTTATTTCACAAAACACAAATAACCTAGTAATTAAACTCCAAAACTTAACAAATAATTGCCAGCAAGCAATTACCATTCAATTAAAGAGTAATTACATGGTTATTTGTGCCCTGTAAAATAAAGCATTACTGAAATCAGTAACGCAATCAATATTTTAGCAGAAATAGGATGCTGCAGTGATGGACCTTTCAACCTGTGCTGATTAAATTGTCATCCAAATAACAGTTTCATAGTTAAATCACCACATGTTTATTTGTCTTGATTAATATGCAAATTCACTTCTGATTCTAGTAAATCTTCTATATTTAAAAGCACAAAAGTAGAGGACTGTCATACATCAACAGTGATGTGCTGTATGTTTCCACTGATTACATTTTAGAAAGCGCTGATGAATTTGTGGATTTTATGAAATATCGTTGTCTATAATGAGTGTAAAATAGAGTTATAAAAGGTGGAGCTGATCAGTAATTTTTAGAAAATCACAAAAATAGCCTTATTCTATGTTTTGAGTCAAATTAAAAATCCTTGGGATGTCTAGGGAATATATAAAACTTTGAGAGGAAAAATAATAAAATTAGCTCTCAACAGGAGTGGAAAATAAAGAAAAAACAGACATTAATGAACGATTTCTCAACATTTTACCATATAAATTTTAGCTGTCAAATATACCACCTAAAATGTAATTTAGTCTCTGACAAATTTAATTCCAAACAAAATCCAAAAATGAGCACCATTCAGATTAGTTCATTTTTCTCTTCCAGACTTAGTGATTTTGTGGGGGTGGGGTGGAGGCGATGACAAGAATGACGGTGTAACCGTAGTGTAAACACAGGTAAAAAGCAAAACCTCCAATCTTCACTTTCAAGTAATGGATGTCCCAAGGGCTCTTTGGGTTTGGTTTTGAGAGATACTAATAGAATTTTAAGCAGTATAGACTTTGAGCTGGCCAATTTATTTGCATTTGTTGAGTAAAAGGAACAAGATTCCTAAATTTATTAATGAGAAATGGTATTGTACTTCCGTTTTAGTCTCCATGGTCTTCACTTGTGGCCATAACTCTTGTACTGGAAGACGTTTTTAAAAGATATCAATAAACTAGCAGTTTCTAACTGAAGTAACATCTGATTTAGAACTGAGTCATTTTCCATTCACAAAGACCTGTTAATGGCAAATGTAAAATTTAGGTAGAGATTTTAGACTCTAAAAGAAGCACGTTTAAAGTTGTTTGAAGCTGATCATTCCTGTTCATGTTTCCTTTGTTACCAGTGAGGAAAAGATTTTTCTACCCTTCTTGAATATATAACTTTGAATGAGATAAAGGAAAAGGCGAAGAAGAAAATGCAATAAAAGAGCAGGGTGACAAAAGATTAGGAGAAATATTATTAAATAAAGTTAATGTTTACATGCTAATGCTATTAGCATTTATACACTAATACTTACGTAATCACAAATGATGTCTTACTCTCCCCAAATGATAATTCTGCTTGCCTTATGATTTCTGTTCAAGGCATGTATTAGCAATTTTCTCTCAATTGCGAGGGTTAGATAGGTTTTAAATAGTAAATGTGAAATCTGTTGAAATTCCAGACATCATAAGATGCTGGGAAGCATACTAGGTACTGGGAGTGTTGAGATAGACCAGTGAGATTTCGTGGCTTGGTGATGCCAGCCCTAGCCCTGACAGCAGCGCGTTCATGCCACAAAGTAAACAACATAAAAATTTTGAATCTACTCATGTTTTTTTTTTTCTTTGTGTATATCTTATTAAAAAAATAATAAGATTTAGAGCAAACATTTGTGTCATGTCTTTATGAAATTTCTGGTTTCACGTTTAAACAAAAATGCCAGAAAACTTGTTTCTGGCCAAAACGGGACTGGAAGTGTTTGGATTCAGATACGCTACCAAGGTGCTTTCTGTGTGAGTTCTGGTGTCCTCCCAGGCCAAAAGATCTTGGCTTACCATAGGTGAGATGGTCTCTGGTCATCTCCAGGCAAGCTAGCTGGAAGCGCGAGGTCTCTGCTGCAGGCTCGGCAGCAGTGTATCAGAGTGCTAGGTAGCTCTTCCCTTCGTTTCTTTGGTTCAGAACGAGGCATACAGCATTAGCGGTGTTCATACGTAAACTATGGAACACAGTGTTAAAGACCCAAACGGTTCTTTCGCAGGTGGTGTACGAATGACAGTCAGTCAGCTGTAAGTAGCATCCAGCCTTGAGTTTTTCATTTAAAAGCTAACATTAAATTAGAGACAAAGGGCTTTGATTTTATTTGAGCAGGTTCAGCTGGGAACAATTCCATTCAAATTACTACAGCTACAGATGTATAAGACCAGAATCTGGCCCCTAGTAGTTACTGCTTTGGAGTAATATTCACTAAAAGGGCGTGAGTAGGTTAGAAGTATGCCTTTTTTTTTCCTTCAGAGTCTATCAAACCCCTTCCCCAGAAGGACCACAATCCCAAAGACGCCAAAGCCCAGAGAAAACAGGGCTGTGTTTTCCCAGTGGTGCTTGCCTTACTTGTGTCAGTAGGCAGGATATAAATGCGGTCAGTGGGACTCTGAAAGGGAGCTGAGTGAGTTTTGGTGATCTGGTAAACCTGTGAGCTACTCAGAGTCATCGAAATAAACTGTTGTCTGTGCAAAAACTGCATAACCAGGAGTGACACCCCATTGCCTTCCCTCCTCTCCCTGTGAAAACCCAAATAATAAATAAAATGTCTCTTCATAAAATCTTTTCAAACTGTTTGTTTAATTTTTAAAATGTTTTTCTTAGATTACTGTCAACATATGGAATTTCATGCAAAGGAGTTGTTAGTATTTGAGCTTATGAAGAGAATGTCTTGTAGTTTTGTTGATTGAGCTCTTCTGTTGGAGAAGGCTGCTAATTCTAGCTGTTTTGTAATCTTCTTTTTGAGACAGTAAGTGCCAGCTAAGCCCTTACACATGCATGTGGATAAGCGCAGACTTCTGTAAATCAGAAGAGCAACAATTCTTTTTTGTTTAAAACCCCCAAATACCAGCCTAATGCTGTCTGTTAGACAATATTCTTGTGCAGTGGATGATTTCAGCAGGTGATTTTAATAGAAAATGCATGTGTGCTTCTAACTTCCTGTGAAACTCAAATACTCTGATTTTAGGTTTACTGTATTACAGCCTAGTGAGTCTGGACTCTTGTAGGCTTTACTACATAGCCATCATAGTATGGTAAACAACTTAAAGCATAAAAAAGAAAAATGGAGAAAGTACTGAATAAACTGACATACAAAATGGACAAACCTGAAGCTAAAAAGGGGGGGGGGGATAGTTTTATAGAGATAAAATAATAAACCAAAAAAATGATTTTGTGCTACTTTGATGTACAGTAAAACAAAATAACACTAGCACACTGTGAAAAATGAACAGGTTAATGGTACCTCTGTGTAGTGTTGCTGGAAGTTGTCTTCATTTAAACACAGAGTTTGTCTTACATTGATGGAGGGCTTTGCCACTGTAAGTTGATAGAGTGAAGTTTAAGTTAAATTTCTTTGTGAGCTAGAAGTCATTTTGGAAATGCTTTCTATTCAAACCTCATTCATTGTTGCAGCTTAGTTATTTTATACAATGTTTCGCTATATTTTGTCAAAAGCTCTATTATTCAACAGAGTAAAATTTGTTTTGACCAAAGAGAAGCAGCAATACTTTTCCAAACATGAGGAGGTTGCATTTTTATTAGCTGGCTTGGGGAAGAGTTGATTCAAGTGGTTTTTTGGTCTGTAAATCTCTGTATTATGATGGCAGCTGTGCCTGTGTAGGATGACTTCATGTACACGCACTGATGTGAGGGATAAATGTGGTAGCTGAAAACAACAGGTCTCTAAACAGACTTTTAACGTTTTGGATTAAAAACTGGAATCGTAATTTGTAAACTCGTCAAGGGACGGTGAGATTTTTGACAGGTTGGGCTAACAGTCTTGGTTTAACCTATCTGTAATAATTAAGAACACCAGTTGGTTCATGAAGATAAGTAGTCAGTTTTGGAAAAGCCCGGTGTTAGATCATTGCTGCGTCTTCAGAAGTAGGCAGTTATCTGCCATGATTCACAAAGCAAGGTTTAAGATTATGTTGCGTTCAAAGTTTCAACTTCTCACCTTTAGGCAGCACAGCCTTCAGTTTTCTGTGGTGCAGGTGTGTGGCATAGACTTCGGAGCAGTTACTGCTGTGTCCCCTCTCCACTAGCCACCTGCAAGGTCATGGAAGCCCTGGATAATGGGGAAGCTTGAGCAGTGTGTGGGTAGTGGAGGTACATGTAGATGTGCCTTCTGAAAGCAGCCTGGTCAGCCCTGAGCTGGTTCATAGTGGCAGCTGGAAGCAGCACGGCTGTATTCATCCAGCACAGGCTTGGAGCTAATAAATCCTGGTGCACCCAATCGGAATAACTCTGGCGTCCCTATAGTCATTGCATCGTTAATCTACAACCCGTATAAACCACGGCTCGTGCACTGAGTAATGCATCTAGTTGTGTTTTCAAGACTTTATGTGAGTTACACACGCATGTGAATTTCTTGAGCTCTGTTTTACAGACAGTAATATTAAGAAAAAGATTAATTAGCAAAGTAGTGGTACGATACGGCTAGAAATATTGATTGCTTTCTTTTTGGTTATGTGCAGATTAAAAAAAAATTCTTAGCTTTCTATTCATTTATGTGACTTTGAGCTCACGACTGTGTTAACTATAGGTGCTGTTTGGCAGTTTAGTGTTAGTTCCTTTGAAACCTATACAGTTCTTGTATGTTTAATCAACTCATTTTTCTTTTTTCCTAGGCAAGGATTTCTGATAGATTTTTGTGTGTCATTGATGGTTCATATATTTTATACAAATCAATACCATGTATAGTAAGGAAATATTTCAAAAAGAAAATGCGTTTTCATTTATCCTCTTATTTCATCAGCTCACGACCAGGAAGACCCCCCAAGCGTTCACTAGGAGTTGCGATACAAGAAAATGCACGTCTTCTGCCCCATGGAGTTCCAGGCCTCTTATCACCAGGACTTATCTCTCCGACAGGTAATAAAATCCATCAGATGATCAGCCTCATCTCTTCATACTGCACAGCAGTTAAAATAAACTAATATTGATCTAACTGCCTTGTCCTTCAGGGCTTTTTCAAGCTTTACCAGAGGTTACATTATTGGATTTTTTGAGTGTTCATGAAAACTCTGTTTTGTTGCTGCAGTGACTGAAATCTAATGGATTTGTAATTTAGTTCTTTATTAATTGTAATTTCCTTACAGGAAATTCCATTAAATGTGTTATTTTAGTAGAAGACAAAAAAACTGAGAAAATGAACTATTGTCTCAGAGAGCCCTGTAGCATGCATTTCTTCCTTTCAAATACATGTGTATTTTAGTTCTCATGGGATATGAACAGCGTGGCTAATGCGTTTTGTATTGTAACATCATTAATGTATGCTAGGAAGATAGAGAAATGCTTGTACGAGTTATAGAAGAAGCACTTGAAAAGCAGATAAGTCTGCATTGCCACAGTGGATTGTACTTTAATAATCAGCATTCAATATAATAATATGAAAAACTAGCATGAAAGTATGTGAAATTATAAACAAGCCCTAAACATAATTTAATGCATAGTATTTTATTTCACTTCGTTAATTTATTAATAGAGTTTAAATTAAATCTTGTGCTATCCTGATGAGTGTTTTAATTTTTTATTAATTGACGTGCGCTAAAGGTAAGTTTATTTTGATAATACAGACTATACATTACATAGACATACTAATTAACAGACTATATTCATAAAAGTAATTATTTAAATATTCAATAGGCTTAGCAGTTTTAGGATTACTGTCAAAGTCCAGTCTAAATATGTTGTATCTCCATAATAACCAAACTTAGTGAAGTGTTTAGCAGAATATAAAGTCATAGAACATCTTACAGGAAAAGCAAATTTAAAGAAATGATTGATAGGAGTATAGCGACTTCTGCCTTGATCTTGCAGATCCCTCTGCTTGCAGAACCTATTGCACTGCAGCCGAGTGCCTCGGCGGGTCTCAGTGTTCAGGGGTTAACAAAGCTGAGATCTTTAATTTCTCCTACAACTGCAAGTGTCATGAGGACTTCACAGGGAACCAATAACCTTTATCACTGTGGAAGTGGGAATGAACATTCTTAAGCAATAGTCACAGTAACTTTAACTGAAGTAGTTCATAAAGTATGAAGGCATTTTGCTCGAGCCGGGCACCACAGCTGAGCTAGTGCAACCTCCCGTACTGTTTGTATATGTGGCAGGGATCAAGAACTGTGTTTTTACTCTTATGAGCAGTTTATAAATGAGGGGATTTTTTAGTAACTCTGTCACGTTCTCAGCTCAGGAATTTTATGTTATTACCAACAGACAGGAAAGCACAAGAGCCACCTTGCATTGATAATGTCTTGTCAGAAATCCAGACTATTCCATATTACTTTTCCACCCTGTGTGTGTTTGCAAATAGGACATCAAATTATGCAGACTACCATATTGCTTTAAATTGGGAAATATTTTAGCATGCAGTGTGCTAAGTATGCACAGTAAAATTGTATCACAGACACATTCTGTGTCTCTCAGATATTTTGAGTATCACAGAGTTTGAGTAAAGAAATTCTAAGTTGAGTTTCTAGACCGTTGTAAGTTGTTAGGAGTCTGAAGCGGTGACTGGGATACATCCCACTTTATTTAACACACGGAGGGTTACATGAGGAGATCGGCCCCAGGGGGCTGTCTTTCAGCCGGGGCTCAGGGTGGCCGCCTTTCTGACCTTGGGAGCCGCCTATGAAAACCTCTGCGTGACCAAGCGCCAGAAGTCACAGACAATGTGCCTCAAGCAGCTGAAAGGGAGTTTTGCGAGCAGCTTGTAGGCGGGAGGAAACGCACATTTCCAGAGCATCGCGGCGGCGTTGCGGGCCCTGGATGAGACGGGTCCCCGCGGATGAAGCAGCCCTGCCGCCAGCCCGCAGCAGGGCAGCTCCACGCTGATGGCCTCTGTAGTCTTGTCACTCAGGAATCAGAGCTCCTGAAGTTTTTGAGTTGTTTTGTCTTGTTCATAAAGAAAGAACAGTGTAAAAAATTGGGGGAATCGCTGAGTAAGGCATGGTGCCAAAAGAGCCACTTGTAAACTCAATGGGGATTTGAGCTGTTGTAAACTTGATGGAGCACCCGGGATATGAAGCCTCCATTAGCTTTATTTATACCTGTTTACACTTAATTACTGAGTGCTTTGCTCTGGTTGCTGTCAACCCTTTTGCAATTGGATTCTTTCCTTTTGGCTGAACTAAGAACAAAATGCGTTTTAACACTTCTCACAGAATAGAGGTTTTTCTTCCAGACTTGCAAGTGGTGGATAATAGACTGGAATAAAAGTTGCAAGGACATTAACCTGTTGTCTACCGGCTAAGTTTTAATTTGGTTATTTGTGATCTCACTTGCATATAATTTGCTGACAGTTCTGACAGTTTTGGCCCACAAAAACTGGATGTAAAACCGAATCTGTTTCCCGCCCCTGGCTGCCCCCTGCTCAGTGACCTGCCGGCTTGGCGGGGGCTTTCTCCTCGGAGCGCTCTCTGCTCCACCCGGTGCTTCCAGCGGCTCTGGGAGGCGAGCAGGACCGGGGCTGGGGCAGAGACTGAGGAGAGTTTGCAGCATGGTAGGGCTGGATCCATCCCTTCCGGTAGAGCAGACGCTGATATGGAGGCAAGAAAGAGTCTTTACATATCGGTAACTTCTTTGGTTACCTGTTTCCTCTAAATGCAGTGTAATTGTCTGAAGCATTTATTTTGGATGTCGTCTTGTCTACTGCTTGATAATCCCCATGTTTGGTCTTGCCCATTCTTCCTACAGCACAGATATGCAGACAGTTAATCTGCCTACATTGTTCTTAAAAAAAAAAAAAAAAAAAAAAAACCCAACAAAAAAACAAACCCACTCTTCTTATGTGGCTACCTCATTTTCTAATGTGTCCAGCTTAGCATCTGAGTTGTGTTTTCTTCTTCGGATAAGCTCATTTTAGTAAGACTCCACATCAGCAAATGAAGCATGATTCATCCATCCATTGCATTTTTCAGTTTTACCTCCTCTTTAGTCTAGTGTCAAGTTAAAGTGAAGGAGTTTGCATCCAGGCTTGCTGTGGGTTAGACGGATAGGTCTCAAGAAGTTGCTGTTCCGGCTGCAGAGCTCACAGCTCTGTCTGTGGAGGGTATTACAGAGTGATGATTAGTAACTTCCTGCAGACTTGAGTGAGCCATCTGTGTTTCCACTCCTTGAAATGTGCTGTTATTTTCATCACCCATTTGGTTTGTGTCAGATCAGTTTACATGGTCATTTTCACATAATAAACAGGTAGTTAAATTAGCCATACTGCATTTGCCAGTGCAGAGTGTAGTGTTTTTTACCTCTTGGCGAAGAGGACTACAACTACTCTTACACATAAGTAATTTGTGAAGGGGCTGTAAGTGAAGCCTTGACCTTTTTAAATATTTGTAGGTACCTTCCACCTTTGGGGAATGGGAACATTGGAGTTAGGATGAGACTAGGGCAGCGGGGTGGTTAAAACTGCTGTGACTGAGAAAGGTGAGGTGGTGTGTCTGGGATGCATGCCACCGGGAAGGGGCTGTGTAAACAGCACAGTAACCCTGCCCAAACTGCATCCTTCAAGAGCTGATATTTGAGTACTGTCCATTTTACGTTAGCTTAGGAGAAAGTGTTTTTCTTCTTGTAGTCTTGTAGGAAATGTGGAAATAAGCGTGGTGCCCTTGCCTGCTGTGAGGGCAAAGGAAAAATCCTGTATGTCACAGAGGGATGGTCATCAAAGGCTCAGTTCTTCAAACAATGCAGTGTGATGAAGTGACATTAACAAAAAAAGGCTTTATCTCCTATTAATGTACAAGTCTCTGTCATCAGTGTATCTTAACAAGACAGTTGGGACTTATTTATGGAATAGATTTTCAAGGAGGCTTTAGGGTCTGAAGCAGTAGTTTGGTGTGTGGAGAGAAGCTGAAATCCATTATATGATTCAAGCCAGTAGTTCAGAAAACTTGATATGGAATAAGGCTGAAAGAATAGTTGGATCTTTTGATAGTTATCCGTGCCAACTTCAGTCCTCCCACCCTGCATTTAGTTGTCCCTAAAAAAGGTTCGAAAACCACTGTATGAAGTCTTCATCGCAATTTTTCTCTATTCAATTTGTAGAATGGCTACTATTATTTCAATAAAACCATTTTGGGGGCTGCTCCACCTTGTTTTCAAGGTATTGGAGAGAGTGGCTCATGAAGAAAATCATCCTGCCACTAGAACTTTGTTAGACTGTGGTACAGGGCGCAAACCTGCTTTCTGGGGCAATTTTTTTTTTCAAGTGGTAGGATGTGCATCTGACTGCACCTGGGCTGGGAGTCCCACAGCTGAAGCTGATGGGGTGCTGGTGAGGCTGGGTGCCAGGAAGATGGACTCAAGCCTGTTCACAGCATTTCTCTTGCCATTTTATATTTCTGAGATTTGCTGTCCGGAGCTGTGGGCAGCCTGGTTGGCCTAACACGGTGTATGTTGGCCGGGTATGCGCAGTATAGGTCAGCAGATAGATTGCAGTGAGGATTTAGGGCTGAGGGCTGCCGAGTGCTCAGCGCAGGAGATGGGAGGGAGCCCAACTGATGGGCAATTGTGTGTTAGAAAAGGAAAGGTAGGAGTTTTCAAATGGATGCTCAATTTTGGCGGCCTTTGCTGGATGTGAGGTGGGGGGGATTCAGAGTTTCAGAGGTTAGACAGAGATTTGCCCCCAGTTGATGATTGTTTGGTAGGGAGAACTCGTTGGAAGGTACTGTGTGTACTGGAATGCCTCTGTGTGCAGAGGCTGTGGCTGGTGCTGCCACGAGCGGGCAGCAAGTCCGAGGCCCTCCCTGGTGCTGATACCTCCCGAGTAAACCCGCGGCCAGCATCTCTCGTCAGGTCTCTGCTGTTTTCTTACATTGGCCTGCCCAGGTGGCAGAAACAAACCACCTGCATTTCAAAATGTGCAAGATAAACTGCTGTTTTCATTATCAGCTGCATTAGTTTCACCTCCCTTGAAGGGATCCTTTTGTATTTCATAAACAGACAGCTAAAACAGGCACTGTCTCATTAGCTGTTTGTCTGGAGTTTTTAAGAACGTAATAATGAAAATATTGACCTTTTCTACAGATACGAACACTTTTTCAGTATAGTTCTGTGTTATTAATAGTTAAGAGAAGCTGTTGTCAACTGAATAGTTTCATGTAATTAATATTTTAGTGAAATTAATATTTTAATAGCTATACCAAGTCACAGCATTGTGGGACTCAAATAAATAGAGTAGCTCACAGGAGTATAAGTTCATGTGTTACTTCAATTCAGCAGTGATATCTGCGGCCACTTAATCTGTCTGCAGAAAAGGGAGGATAAAACAGTATTTGCTGCAGTCTTCAGGCACTTTAATTTGGTGTATCCTTGTTAGAGAAATGAATGAGACTAGAGGCTTTCAAGGTCTTTGGTATCCAGGTGCTGTTTATCAAGGTGGGCACACAGCTCCACTGATGCGCAGAGCTGCCTGCGGGAACTCCCTGGTGCCATCGGCCCCATGGATCATCTCCTTATTTCCATCTGAGAGCAATGCTGCTCCGGTGCCCACCAGCCTCTCCTGGCTGAGGAACTCTAAGATGTGCTGAGGGTCAGAAGAGCGGGACCGCAGGAGCAGCAAGGACGTTCCCTCATGGAGGGGCGCGGTGGGGCTGGGGGCCACGAAGCTGCTTCATGTGTAGTGTTGGTTCGGAGACTGGGACTGCCAAAACCAGGCTCTGAAGGTTTGCCTCGCTGTATTGTAATTGTCTGTATTCCAAGGAAGAGCTGTTATTTGAAGAATAAGCATTCACTCAGGGTCACTTTACAGAACATCTACTGACCGATGTCACCTCTTGGGGTGTTTGATGTAGGGCTGCTGTGGCTGGCAGCTGCTGGCAGGAGTCCTGGAGCCTCTGAGAGCAGGGAGCAGACGACTGTAACGTTAAGGGAACCCTTTCCTTTCTCAGCACGCTTAACTGAACATTTTTGTATGTTTACATCCTATTTCTGTGGCTCATTTCACTGTTTACGATTATCCTTTTTAGTTTTTTTCCAGTTCTCATAGATGTCATTTTAAAGTTCCATTTATAATGAGAAACATATGCATGACACTGTCATTGTTGGCATTACCTGGCTTGGTAGAAATTATTATTTTTAATCAAAGGCAAACATACTGATTAAGGATGCCACAACATTCCTCTGCCTATGGAGAACGTTAACAGTTTATAAATTGTTCTTGGTGACAATTCAGTAGTGAATTACTGTGATATATATGGCTAATAAATTAATATGATTAAGTTAATGAGTAATACAAGTGTTGCCAAACTCCACTCGTCGGGCTTTTAATGCTGCTCCACATTTGCAGCTCTAGCTTCCCCCTGTGGTGAGAGGATCAGTGCTACCTACGCACTGTCATTGTGATAAATGGCATATCCCACAGTGCCCTGCACTCCATCTGGTGTGTCCCCAAAATGAGAAATATTTTATACAAATCACACACTCAGAAGCTCAAAGGACTGTAGAAAGATCTATTTTTTCAAACAATAATAAAAATGCATACATCTCTTTAGCAACTCTTCATTTTTACTGTCATAATGAATGCATATAGCTTTGGGAAATGAAAGCTCGTGTGTGTAACATAGGAAAGTTATCCACTGCACAGTAAAGCTGACAAATAAGTTACATGCTCACTCTTCTATTTTATCGTGAAATGTTCTTAGATAAAAAATGATATTAGATCTTCTATTTAACTGGATTTTAAAATTAAAGACCATGTATGCTGCATGATTGAGTACCACCCCATCTCATGCCAGCAAATTTCGATGCTGAAGGGAGCATGAATTTGAGTGAACGAGGAATGCAGGATCATATCATTACTCTTTAAAATACAGCCATTCAGTAGAGTTCTGATAATCTAAAAACTATATGTGGTGGCTATGAGTCACTCGGTTCCTCTCTTTCCTTTTCTCTTTTAATATTATCTTTCTTTAGGGATCCATTTTTAGTGTCTGCTTTATCTGGGTGGGACATTACATTTTGACGAATAGTTAAAGCTGTTGAGAATTTACTGAATGGTTAACCTTGTTGTAAATTAAATTTACACATAGCCTCAGGTACTAATTATTGTCCAAAAAGTGTGAAACTCAGTAATATACTTTCATTTTTAAGCATTCGCACAATTTTTTTTTTTTAAATTCGATCCTGCTGAGTTCCTACATCTTTTGAGATGACAAAGTTCAACCGAAGCAGTCACACTGAGAGAATTAAGACTGTATTGTCTTGATACTCAGGGCAGGTCTGTGCTGAATTTATCTTGATTTGCAGATGGAAGGGAACCATTTGAAAAAGTTGGCCCAAGTATCACAGAGTTAACAAAATCAGTGAGTTTTCATCTGTCTGTTTTTATAATCTGTGACATTCTTTCCTACTAGCTTTTCTGTTAGCCTGGTGTCTGAAGGCGTTGAGGTCCATAGTGCTAATAATATCTGTCTGCTTCTCTCTGTTGCATCTTTAACTGACTTTGAAACTGTTTTAGCTTTTTCAAGTAATTAAGAAATGCCTTAAAGTCAAAACTGGGATAAAGAGGTATGAAAGGTTTATCTTCGGCGCTCTCTGTTTTCTGGAGGACTGTTTTGGCAATAACAACACTATTGTAATTGAATAGTTTTTGTTAGGATTTCTTTTCCTTTACAGTAACATAATTAAGTTGAACAAATAGTTACAGTCTGAAATGTTTTCCATTTGGTACCTTTAACCACTATCACAGCAAGTGTACTTAAATGCCTTAAGAGTGTTTGTGCAAGAATCCCAGACTGACTGCGTATGGTAGTGTCTTGCGTTTTAATATGGGAAGCTGGTTTTTGGATTCACTGAAGTTATATTGTCACTGAAGAATTCTTACATTCGTGCTAATGGAGAATGGCTTATTGATTTAGCTGGTTACAAGGCTCATCAAATGCACTGTAGGGCGGTAATCCTCTGGTAGGCAAATCAAGCATCTTCAGATTCTGGACTGTTACCTTGGGTGACATAAGGCCTATTCATGTTCTCCATTTTAAAAGAAGCATATTTTATGCTAACAATAGAAGTTGGAATATTGTGGCATACAGTGTCAGAGACAAGGAGCATAGATCCTCACTGATACCTCTACTCTGCCTCAGATTTATCCAGCAGTATTTCAGAAGACCTGTTAAGCTCAAGATATCTGCACACACTTAAATTTTTATTCCTGTGACTTTGAGAGGTAACTGTCTATAACTGTTTAAATAGATACAACTGTAACTGGCAGGGTAATACATCTGGCTGCAGAAAAATGTTGATCCATCATATATTTGCAATGCTAAAATTTACTGCATTTACATAAATAATATTCTCTTAGAATGCAGTATTCGGATCTATATTATATTTGAGTAGTGTGGTTTCCTAAAGGAAAGCTTTGTAAGGCTTTCCTTTTTAAGTATTTAATTTAATACCTATTTAAGTGTTTTGGCAAAATTCTTGGTATAACAACACTGCTGCAAACTGTTCAGAAAAAAGAGGGAATAAATCTCACTGGGTCAAAAAGTAAGCATGTACTATACTTAAATCCAGGTATTTCCATAGTTACAATTCTGGTCATGTATTAAGTACTTCTAATGTAATTTAACAGCTGTTGTGCTTTGGTCCTTGTCGTACAGACCTGGAGTCCTGAACACATGAAATATTTAAGTATGTTTTTAAGATCAGGCAAACAAAAAATTCCATTGTTTTGGATTGGATTACTTGTTTACTTAACATAAGTGTTTTGCTGCTTAAAATAGTGCTTTGGAGAACATGTTCTACAAGGGTTCTTTTGCAAAATTGTGAGTTCAGTAAGTGCCTGTGTCAAACCAGTACTCCCTTTTGATTATCCTCGTGGCCTTCATTCTATGATGTCTTATGTGGACTAGGGTTTGTGAGAAAAAGCAACACATTTTTTGAAAAAAAGTTGGAAAAAAATTTAACCAAGTGGGTGCTGATTGGGAAGTCACCTGAAAGATGACAAGTTGTTCTTTTTTGGCCACACTGAGCAGCTCAGAGTGATGGCAGTGGCTTGCACTTGGAGTGCAAGGTGGTAGATGGAAATCCTGCTTGTCTGAGGACGATGATTTGCAAAACACTGGTTCTAGTTCTCCCTTCTCCTGGAAATATTTCTCCTGGGGTTGAGGCAGCGGTAACGAAGAGTAGAAGTTTTTCATTTCCTGCTGCTGATTTCTGGATTGGCCTTTGCATTGGTTTTGCAGAGGGGAGAGCTTGGTATGCTGAAAGCAAGAGGGTAAATATGTTCAAACTAGGCAGAGGATGCTGTGTGCTATCAGGAGGGGACAATGTGAGTCTGTGTGAAGTGGTGAAAAACTGCCCGGGTAATCTGGGAGAGCTTTTGCCATATTTTTTATGTGCGTGTAGAAAATTGAGAGGAGCAAGTTCAGCAATGAAGGCTGCCTCACTGTCCTTTCTGGAGAAGCTGCCTGTATAGCTGATCTCCCAAGGAGCAGGCCTTTGCTACGTAGGAAGTACAGCGGCTGCGGTTGGTGTTTCCTCCTGCGCAAGAAGAATATGCTCTTCTTTCAGCCCTTCCCAAGTAATAAAACATGATGCCAAGTGCTGGCAACAAATTAGGATTCATGACAAAAAGGAAGCATCTTTTACTGAGCATTTTGAAGAGGTGCACATTTTTATTTTGAAGCTAGCATAACTAAAATAGATGTCATTGTCTGATCGTTCTCATTAAGTGACTGGGACCATATTAAGATTTCACTGGAAATGTATTTGTATTGTATAAACTATTTTATCACAGTCAACATTAATTGGTGTAAAGAAAAACAAGCTGACTGAATGAATATAGTATTATATACCATCCTTTTGCTGAGGAGAGAGACCTCTTCAGTTTGCAGAGAGGCATGCTGATAGCAACTGGCGTTGCTGGTACCATGTTGTACCTATTTTCAAGATAAATGTAGGACCAGAGTTCTGGAGGAGTCAGTCTAGAAGCTGAATTCATCCTGAAAATCCTTTGCGAAGAAATATAATTCCTAGAGCTACCAGCCCCCTCTGACTTGAATATGAAAAGCTTTACTTCAGAAAGAGAAGCATTTTAGATAACACATGCCTGAATGTAAATGACAGACATTTTATTAGGAAAGAAAAGCCTTTATTAAAATATAATGATCTACATTGTTTTTATGTAATCTAATGAATTACAGTAAAAGCCTGAGAAATGAGCTGGAAAAGGTAGAGTAGTCTCCCATGAAAGCGAGCTATGATAACCTTTTTGTAATTCTTTAACATGTTGAAAGAGTATTTCTACACAGACTTATTAAATTAAGCAAGGTCACCTTTTCATTTTACAGATTTAGTTTGCCAGATCATGGACTTTGATTCTGAAAAATGTGGATGAATCATGCAGTAACTTATGTCAAGTAGAAAATTGGTTATAAAATGTTAAATCATTTTGATACACATTATATCTTTGTTTTTACCATTGCACAATTATAAAAAATAAAATGCTTAATTACTGTTTTTTCACATTTGCGTATTGATTGAATGTGCTCTAGTAATAATGGTATTTCTAAGTGGTTTATCTCTCCTGACTAGGGCAGTCTCAGTCTAATGTTTCCATAAAGGGAAGAAAATATTCTTTTCAACAGTAATATAAAACTCTGTTCTTTAGACATGCAGTAATACAATCATTACTTTGAAAGGTTAGATGTAAATAATAATCAGTGAAACTGGTCATATGCTTAAAGATGAGCACATATACTGCATTTATCTGTCTGACCCCAGTCCAGCACAGCAGGAATAAAACTGATGTTGTGTCATGCAAGTTGTTCATATGTATTCCCAAACCTCTGCATGTATATATTAGTCTTTTTATATAATATATATATGAGGGGGGGACAATTATATTTAAAGCGTGTTACAAAATCGTGCTGTAATTGTTATAAACAATTTCACAGTCATTTCTAATTAAGACAGAAAATGTTATTTATGTTTCCAGTCTCTTGGAATTACTTTTTTTCTGTATTTGCAGAGTAAATCTCTGTGTGAGTAAAAGTAATGCATAAGGTCTTTGCTGGTATATGTAACAGAACTGAAAAAACATCCCATTGGTAGCCCCAAACTTATGTAAATAAAGGAGTTAATGGAATAGATTATTTTCATATTGCATACATGGTTTCAAATGAAAATACGCTAATGTACAGATGTAGCTAAATCCCACTGTCGTTAACAGCTCAGTAGTTCTGCACACATATGCAGAAAACACTGTTCTTGCTACTCAGGGCACGCAGGCGGGGTGCAGCAGAGTGCAGTTGACTTGGCCCTGGCAATCGCAGAGCAGGTGACTTGATTACACTGAAATCAGGCAGAAAATGTCCTCTTCTGGCCACTCGAGTGAATCAGTCAAATTATCGAGTGGCAAAACTAATTCTATGCCTTGGGCCTTCAGAGCTGCCACTTCCTATAAGTCAAGCCTTCACTTAGTGTGAAATTGTTTTTTATTTTATTCTCTTTCATTTATTATGCTTATTTCAGCTAATCCACTTAGTGAATGTGAATTACCCAGTATACTAAAGCTGTTTCAGATGTGCAGCCTTCTCATGCTTTACTGGTGAAATATGAGGACTGCTCTCCTTTTAAGGCACTCCCGACTCTGTTATGACCCATACAGTTAAAGTAATATTTCAGTTTTTCGGAGGAGAACTCGAATGAGGAGAAGAGTTTGAATATGATTTAAAATTAAGTAAAAGTGCATATGGTTGAGCTTTCTTTTAAAAGCAGATATGATTCAGATGGGTCACATTTTTAAGAACTGGAAACATTTCTGCAATGAGTTGTAGGCCATTAAGTACCACTTAATTTGAAGGGGTTTGACGGAACAAATAGTCCCTTGGAAAGCATTGAATGTTGTTTTCAACATTAAAATATTGCCTTAAATTCTGGCAGAAACAAAGCTGAGATCTGCTTAAAGCACTCATACAGGTGATATACCCAAGGCAATACTTCGGAATACAGTTCTGTCCAAATGGCAATCCCTCATTTGACTGTGCCCTCTGGTACTTAGCATTAACATTTTCCAATAAAAGAAGAACAAAACATATGGAGCCTCTTACTTCATGCAAAGAAAAATCAAAAAGAATAATGAGAAGAAAAAGTAAAATGCCTGTGGTGATGGGCAAGGGAAGTTACAGGGGAATTGCTACAGCGGAGTGCATCAGAATAGAAAAACGAAAGTCACCAGAAGGCACCTCCCATAGGCATCTAAATATAGGTTTCCTATATGCAGAAGTACAAAAATATGTAGACGTATATGTATCATATGCTAAAACAAAGAGGCGTGATTCAGGAGAAACCAGATCTATTGTTTTAACTCGTATTCACACAGTGATTTGAGCTGACACACGTCTTGGGCAGATGAGGGGACTTGAAGGATGGAAGGAAGTGAGCAGAGCCTCAAAAAGAAAAGTTGAAAGGATCATACTGTGATTAAGATGGATGCATTGCTGACAGTGGCAGAGCAACAGCTGCTAAATCTAGGAGGCACTTGAAAGAGTCTCTCTATTTTGTTATATATGGAAGTCAATAGGTTATTTGGGCTAAGAACACCGTATTATTCAAATTCAGCTGACCCAGAAAGCCTTGCCATCTTTCAATGGCAATTCGGAGGGCTTTGCCATTTAGATAGTGGTTATGGTATTTCCCAGTACAAAATTGTTCTGTGTAGTCTTGTATGACATATGGATATATTGATCTCAATTTTTTTTTTTCCTGAAATGTATTAGATTAGTCTGTATAAGGCTTCAGAAGGCTATTTTGTGTTTGCAGCTGGGTTAGATTGCTGAAAACTTGTCACCAGAATCTCTTCTTTCAAACCTATTAAACATCAAGGAAATGTACCATAAATTGTTTTGGCCTCCCTGTTTTGGAACTGCTTCATTAAAATTTTTAATTACAGATCATATTTCTTTACAGTAGCTTAGCAGTCCTACATATTAGCTAAGCATAAGTCCTAATCCTGTTGAGAATTTGTGTTCCTTGATGGAAGGTTTTCACTGTAGATTGTGCGTAGGAGAATATCCTGAGAATAGGTTTTTTGCCCATTGATATGGACATACCCTTCCCTTCCTGATGTCTTTCTCTTGATCTCCATTTTTCATTGCATCATATTACTCTGCCTTTCCTCTTTATTTTTTTGCCCTTGACTTTTACGTCTACACTACAATTTGTGTTGACCTTGAGGTTGCCCTCAATTAGCTGAGCCATTTCAGTATCATGGCCCACACCAAAATCCTTCGCAACGTGCTTCTGATTTGAAAAGCAGAGCCGTCCGAGAAACTGGTCCGTGACCATTTTTCTTTTCCTTTCAAGTTAGTGTTTATTTCCAGGCCATAAAGAGAAGGAGTGATACAAAAGAGATAGAAATCAGAAGCAATAAATCATAGGATCGCTTCTGGTAGGTTTCCTGTGCTCATGTCTGCAGTGTCTGTGCCACCTGCGAAAAGAGGAGGATTAGGACAGGTTGGGATGAGACAGATAAATCTTCTCCGTGAAAGTTCAACAAACCTCTCAGGATCCAAAGGATGGCTGCCAGGGATCAAGATCAGGAATTTGATGAATAATGTTCAGACAGCAGGTTAGGCTGGCCTCGTGTTTGACCCTGAACAGGAGGAGGGTGTTAGACTGGCCGGATTGCAGTATGGTCGGTGTTCTGTGCCACTGATGACAGAAACCCCAAGACCCTGCTTGTACGTCTCCTCCTACGGCTACGCTTGGTTGCATGCCATGCCCTGTGTATGGAAAGGCAGTGTCGGCCGGTCTTCTTTGGTTGTCCCCATTCTGTATTGGGATTTGTTCTCTGGACTAAGTTCTGTACCGACAACAACAAATCTTGCTATCTAATGGCTAGGTCGGGAGTGGTTTGGGCTTGTGAGTAGACGGTGATGAGCATAGTTTGTGCGGTTATTGTAAAAGATGTGGTACAATCAAAGGATGGCCTTTGACCTCCTGGGTACTTTCTGTTCTTTTTTGCCTCTTTCTCCTATCGTTCATGAGGTATTTTTCTGGCTTTCAGATTCTGATCTATGAAGCTGCAGTGGTCCAAATGCATATTTGTCTCTATATCTCTCTAGAACTTCTGTACTGATACAGTAAAAATAACAATGAGATTGAAATAGTTTACTAGATAGTAAAATATTGCTGAGTTTTAGGATCTACTACCTGCATATTGTTAAAGGCTAAGATGATTAGCCACTATGTTAATTTAGGAGCTAGCTGGTCTTGGTAGTGAGCTCATATTCTCTGTTTTCCAGCTCAAGATCGTATTGGTATTTAAAAAAATGGGTGAGCTGTGACATCTAATGTTATCACTCACATGTCACGCATGTATTTTTGCTGGATGACAGTCAGTAATATAACTCCAAAACTTCTATCTTCTGCATCATCAAATTCTGGGTTTTTTTATACATCTCCTGTGAAGTAACAAATGGAAATTTTGCAATGGATTTTGTGGGATGCCATTCAAGTGCAGTTGGAAGGACCATTAAATATCATGGTGAAATGATTTTTCACAAATACCAGCTAAGGGGGGGCTATCAGCATCTCTTTTAAAATGTGCTCAAGAAACAGTAAATTGTTTCAGCCACATCTTTAATTTTTTTTTTTTTTACTTTATGTAGGTTTTTTATTTTATTTTATAAAATAAAAGAAGTTGCTTTTGTGTGTCTAAAATCAGTTATCAAGGTTAGAGTCATTTGGATATGTAAGATTTTGACCTGTGCTTTTGTAGTGAGATTCCTTCAACAAGAAGTTGAAATAAAATATAAATAACTTCCTCTTAGTTTTTACATTAAATCCCAGATTAAAAATTAAACTTTTTTCTGAAGTGAAACATGTATGCAGTCTTGGTTAATTTTGGTTTAACTTGACCCTGAAGATTCATGAGTTAAATTTATAAGCTAGAGTAGGTTGATACTGATATTGTCAGTCCAGGCTTCTAAGCATGTCAGTATTTACTATAGATAAAGTAGTCTGTGTTTGCCTGTTTCTACATGCTTACAAGAAGAGGCATGAGATCTCTGCTAGTCCTAGATAACGTTTTTTCCTAGCACCTAGATCCATTCACCTGCGTAAATTTGTTAAATCTTAGTATAACTGGATTTTTAGTGTAAATATTTGTGATTATGCTTTTACTTTCTGTCTCACTTGGAAAAATTTCAAATGCTGGGTTACCTGTGCAGTTAAATAGACTAGCTGAGGACAGTTTGTGAAGACATAATGTTTTGCAGCATTATTTGTGTTAAGGGGAATTCAGGGTCTCGTGGCAGCTTTGGCAGGAAAAGTACTTGGGATGTTACCAAGGACAGTACAGAGCTGGTCACACCTTGATTTTAGAAGGCTTTTAGTAAACGCTCTCCTTCGTGACACGCGGGTTGGGATTTTGCTGGTGGCTCCTCAAGGACAGAGCATGGAGGTGGACTGTGATGGATGGCGCAGGGACTCGATGCACGGTCTGATTTGTTCGTCCATGGTGTTTCCTCTTTTATGTGACATCCTGTGAGAAGGGGACAACTTGGCTGTAGTAACAGTTTTAATCTAGATCTTTCATAGTTGCTGACTATTATCTGAAGGAGGGTTCTGCTGGTTAGGTAACTTTCTGGTAGAGGGTGTGGAAAAGCCTGCATGCCTATGAAAACGAGAGCTTGTCGTATGGTTAAACGTTCCCTTGTGTGTCTCTTACATTCATGTGGAAGTACACTGCAGTGTCTTATTTTCTGTATTTCTTTTTCGTTCTTTGCTGAGAATTTTATTGGAGAGAATGGGAGAGAAAAATCCAGCGGAGAGAGAATTGGAGAGAAAATCTATCGGGAAACGTCAAGAAATGGTTTAATGAGGAACAAAAATCCTTGCGGTTATATTTAATATTTGCTGAAACTTTTCCATTTGCACCACTGCATGTTTTAAAAGTGTTTATTGAATTAATGTGTGAATTAATCAGACTAACTTCTGATTTTTCCTTTTGGTAGGAATGCATTGTTTTCTCAAGTTGAGGCACTCATTCTGATCTGTGGTGAACAATATCTGTAAGCAAAAGGGAATTGAAATATCTTCCCTGGGTTAGTTTTAATTTTGCTTAATGGATGAAGGAAGATGAAAGGCAGCCTCTTCCCCAGGGTTATTTAACATTAGAACTTGAACCTAATTAAGGGATTTGAGATCTTTTTTGGTATAAATTGTTTTAAGAACTGAGAAATGTTTAAGGCACCTCCTAGAGGGAAGTGCATGGCTTCCGGCATGAGAACGGTCTGGGGACTTGCTCAGTGTCTTCTGGCATCCCGTCCCCATTGTGCCAGTTTGGTGCATGTTTGGGTTCTGAATATCAGATGTCTGTCGTCTTGCTCCCACTCCTCTAAAATGATGCCAACAGTTGGATTATACCACGTGGGGAGCCAGGAGGTTGATTAGTCAATATATGTGAAATATTTAGTTGATGGAAAATGTCTATAGTACAGTGATGCTACGATTACTGGTCATGTCTTTAAAAAAATCTTGCACTCAATTTCAGGGCATTCTGCCTGCATAAGAATAGTGAGAGCAGACTTTTATGATGAAACTGTAGAGAGCTATCATAGATTAATTAAAGTTACAGTCCCTCAACATTTGTATTCTATTTGGGATGTCACTTCCAGTAAGCTTTTTAAAAATGTAGTGGTGCAAATGGAAAAGTTTCAGCGAATATTAAATGTAACAATGAAGACTTTTGTTTCTCATTAAACCATTTCTTGATGTTTCCCGATAGATTTTCATCTAAACACTTGCTAATCCCAGAGCTCTGACAGGCACGGCCTGCTGAATTAGGCCAACCACTGCTACAAATAGCTACTGCACATGAAACAGTAATCATTGCTTTCCAGTCTATTATTAGATTAACTTCATAGGGATTGCTTTTTTTCTCCTGTGAGTTGATGCATAAATGACATGCTTTACCCTCCAATAAATCTAACAGCAGAGTGGCTATGACATGATGTTCATACCCCTTAGTCCCATGACAGATTATTTTTGATTGCTGCAGAAGTTTACAGCAGCTTGAAACCATTAGAATTTAAAGGCATCATTGAAATTTTACAGCGTACCTGACTCAGACACAACAGGGCCAGTACTGAGCTAAGTTTGCGGCGTATTGGCTCCACATTGTGATTACCTGTCACAGGGAGTCTTTCTTAGTTATACTGATCCATCCCCAGCTGTCACTCTGAGGAGGTAAACAGTCTTATGGCACTGCACCTTTGTGGTCTCTCCTTGGAGAACGTATGTTTCTGTGCATAATGTTCCTGCGCTTGGAACTTTGACCTGGAGACAGTCATAACAGCTGAACACATGTGGAGACCATGTTACGCACACACAGAACTTCATATGCTTGCATGGATGAACGTCCTGAAAAACATTTGAACCTTTGTTGCTTGTTAACCTTTTTAAAGGTTTTTTTTTTATGTTGGTGATGGTCACTTTTCTCCCTACTTAGGAATAAATAGAAGTTTGCATTGTTAAATGATGAAATTCAGTTTTAGTAGCATGTATGTGCTTTTAATAGTGTTCTTTTTTTCCAGATTTAAGAACTCTGTTTTTTCCTGATGAAACCCAGATAAAGTTTGCAAAGCTCAAGACTCGTCAAATCCAAGGTGTTTACTACTGTTTATATCTCATGTGAATGAATGACTGTATTTGGCTCTGGTTCTAAACTGTGTTTACCTGTTGTTTCATACAGCTGTCTAAAATTTGCTGCTTTTAGACCTAAGAAACACAACTATAAAATTGCTATCTAACTTAATAGGAAGATATAAATTGATTTCCATTGATTTCTATGTGTGTTTGTACATACCTAAAAAGCATCACGTTAAACTGAGCTCTGTAGATTTCCATAAATCTCTCAATAGATCTCTATGCTATGTGGTTCCTAAAAAGACAAGAAAATTAAGTCTTTCTCATCTAACAGCTTTGGGATTGTATTCTGGGCAATGTGATTGAACCTGCTTGTGTTCTAGGTGTGTCAGGCAGATTCAGGTCAGTGGATCTGGTATCTATCGGGTAGAGAGCTAGCCTTAACACAGATCTACTGTAGCCCGACAGTTTTGTATTTGACAAATATCCGTTTTAAGGAATGGCATCATAGCAAAGAAGATACGAAGGTAATATAAATGATACATATTGTTGATAGATAAATATTAAATTCTCCAAAGAAAGCTTTAAGGTATTTGCTCTAAGTAGGCTGCCCTTTTTTCTTAAAAACCAGAACAAAACAGATGTTTAATAGCTATATGGGTTAAGTCCCTTAGTAAGTTGTTTTTGGACATGGGTTCCCAGTTTTGCAGATACTGTGGTCACAGGCTGGCTTTTTCTGAGTACTCTTTAGCAGAACTGTCCTTTTCTGTTTAGGAGAGAGAATGTAGGAGAAAATAGAGCAGGAGGTGACAAACAGAATTTTTTGTGGAATTCTTAAAGCTCTGTAGTTTTATGTATCAGTGTGCTTATAATATCTTTTTGCAAACAGGAGTGCTTTTGTTACACTAAAATATTTACACCTTGAGAATAATTAAAAAAGATATTGAGAAGGCATTTGGAATTTCCAAATGTGAACTTTCGCTACAGAACCTCGAGCATTAAAAGCTGTGCTTATTAGTCAGGGAAGAGAGTTAATACTTTAGGTACCCAAGCATGCATTACGTTTGGTCTTATTAGAACATCTTGAAATTTGATTTCAGGTATTTACAGCATTCTTGAGCAGGGTTTGAGTCTCGTCTCTGTGACACTGTTTACTTGCATATTTGAGTACCCGAGCTGGCTAACCTGAGTCTAGTTGTGCTTGGCCTACACACTGGTGTTACGGCAGTGTAGACAAGGCTGAGTGGTTTTTATGATACTGTGCTCGCCTGTAATGTCTGCAGGAGTGACCTCTTTTCTTTCTCTCAGTTATGGGTATTTCTAACTATTTTGTGATCTTTAGTTTTATAAATGATGATGAAATTATAATCAGTTAGGGTCTGTCTCACAAAACCTTCCGCAGATGAAATAAAAGGTGTTGACAATACAGGGAACGGTACAATTTCAGAATTAGGCCATTTTTCTTCTGATCTGTGAGAGTCAAAACTGAAGGGAACTGAGGATTAATCCATTGTTTATATCTGTATGTAACCTTGCAACATGTGGATTAAATCTTCTCTGCACCTGTAGTATAACATTTTCCTCATGCTACAGAATACCTTAACTAAAACCACAGCAGCCTTCCAGTGACTTCAAAGAAACAAAAAACCACATTCAAGTTGAAAGCATTTTATTGTTTGTAATTTTTAGCATAGTGCATATTAAATGTAATAACTGATGAGTTTAGTAGAATAATCTCTATTACCATATGCAAGAAACATGCTTCATAAGTTATATACATCTTTAAGAATTGTTAACTTTTATAGAATTTGTTGCAACAAATCATTCTGGGAATGCTGTATGCTTGTGTTTTCAATTGAGGTTCCAACATTTGGTTGAAGTATCTTCTGTACTTCTATCATCTCATAATTTCCTTCAGAGAAAAGAGAGAACAATCTGTGTGTTGGGTGGGAGGATGAGGGAATGCTAATTGAAACCATGTAATAAAAAGGTAATTTAGCAAAACTATTAGTTTTTGGTTTTTTACTATTTTAAGCCTATTATTTTTAAAATTACTTCTGTATTAAAAAGGCTGTAAAATTGCACAGAACGTCAGCACATTGCATCTTAATTCTCATTTTCCTTTGCATGAATAGTAAAATCTTCATAAATTGAGAACTAAAATTAATTGAATAAACTTCAGTTGAACATTTTTATGTTTCTGTTTGAATTAAAGCATATCGTAGACTTTTCCAGGAACATTTAATGGTTTCTAACATTGACCACACCTCGAACACAGTACAGGAAAAAAGTGCTGATGGAGAGAAACAGAAACCAAGAAGAAATGTTAATTAGCATTATATGATTTACAGCTGTGTTTACTGCTGTAATATAGTTGTTAACACCCGTATCTATTGCTACATCATAGTTCTCTGTCCAGTAAAGAACTGTTACCAGCAACTGCTTTTTGCAGCCTTACAGCCAGCGAGTTGCACCAAACCGTAGAGGCCAACCTGGAGAAATGGACTACAGGCTTGACCCGGATAACTTTTTTTTTTGCCACGTCACTGTTAAGCTGAATTGGTTTCTCATCTAGTTCTTACAAACCCCTTACAAGGAGGGACTTCGTATTGCATTGGTAGTGCAGGGGACTGGCAACCAGGGGAAGTAGCGGCAAGGCTGGAGCAGGAGAGCAGAGGGCTGCTGCTGTGCACGTAGCGGCTGCTGGTACTCCTAGCTTTAGGCAAATAATTATGGGGCGTGATCTATCTGGCCAAGAAACTGAATGGGAAAAAAGAATCTATAGGTTTAAGTGGATCACAAATGGAATAGGTTGCTCATGGCTCAGTGGGTTTTTTTTGTTTGGGTTTTTTTTTGTAAAAAGCTCGTTCTTGCTTTGGGGTGTATTAACAATGTGCAGCTGTGCCGGTATGTGCTTTGCAGGGGAGGCCTGTGCTGTGATACCGGGTATAGAGAGAGGTGAGCATCCCATTTGCAGAAAGAGGTAGATTCTCCTCACTTGTTAGGGTTTTGTGGTATCTCTTACACCGCAGTAATGAATTCTTGTTGTTATACACATATATGTTACATGCTTTACGGCACAAGGTAAGGTGGAACTGGGCTGTGACAAACAGTCACTGGAAACCACAGAGGAAGGCAGAGTGCAGAACATGAGCACCTTTTCTGCATCTCTGAAAGGTACCAAATGCTTCTTGAAATGGCAGGACTGCTGTTCAGTTTTTTTCCCCAGTCCCTGAGCTGGAAGCAATGTTACCTGCAATTTCTGAGCCAATACTGTGGCTTAAATATGATTTACTTTTCCTGGTATATCTTAGTTGTTAATGGATGGCAAGCTCTAAATGTGCCTCCTTTTTTCTGAAGCTGAAAATGGCTACAATCCATTTAGTATCATAGAAATCACAAACCAACCCAAATATATTAATTAGAGGACATAAAAATCAAAGATGTTACTTTTCAGTCAGTGTTTCTAATGGTTGAAAAATGTTGTTATTAAGTATTAATCATGTTCTGTTACCGTATAACTTCCAAAAGTTTTATGATTTTCAGGAAATCTAGCATCAATTTAAAAGTGTAAATCACTGTAGCAACAAATGCAGAAGATACCATTTAGTAAATCCCGGATACTCGTATATAAATGATGTATTTTCATATGAGTATATTAATATAAATAGAACAGCTGTTTATAGGAAAAGCCTCTTATTATTAATGACAGTGAATTAAAAAATATTAGAATTCATTAAAACTGATTCCTGACATTCTTGGTCTCAGCAAGGCCTACAGTGGTTTAGTGCCAATTTCTCAAAGCACTGAAAAGATTTTGGAATCCATAGGTAAAAGGTTTCAATTAGCAAATCTTAGAGTAAACCAAATTACAAGATACAAATTGAGAAATTCATACGACAATTAGAATTATCTAAACTTTTTATTTCCTGTTGATGTTTATTGTATTCTGTAAATCAATACACATATATATTTAAAGCTACCGAATAATTGATGCTCGTGAACTCCTTTTGCATCATTGTGTGATGTTTTAAACAGCTTTTGCATACAGTGACATTTTGAAATGATGCTGGGTCTTTTGAAACAGTTTAAGAAGTTTACTGCATGTTTACATCTCTGAATGCTGTCCGTCTCAGATGTCAAGGTAAAAAGATAGAAGCCCTGTAACATGGAGCTTGCTGTCCTTATGAGGGCAAGGAACTTTTTTTGCTATTGTCATCGTGGCATTTCAATTCACTTCCATTAGGCTCCTGAAAATCAGTAACGATTGAGGTCGTGGCACAAAGTAAAGTAATTTTTGCTGCATTGGCCTGTGTTTACAGGAAATGATGAAACATGATGTCAATTCCTATTAGTTACTATCACATTTCCACCCCGTTTGACTTTGGGCCACTTTGAAGGCATGTAAGAACCAAAAGGGGTCACGTCTTGATGACCCAGTCGTAAGGCTAATTTGAAGGATGTCCTTCTGAATTTCAGTATCTGAATCTGCATTGCCTAAACTGGGAGGTTCTGGTATTGTTGTTTCATATTTTCTAAATTTTGTAAGAAAATATAGATGTTTTGTAAGAGTTCAAGAAAGAAATTTAGCACCTAAGTCGGCTTGTGGAATATTTGCCATAAGTGTGTGTGTCTGTATTTCGCTGCCTACATAGTGCTGTCTTTTACAAGAAGCAACAGCAGCCTCCGTTACATGCTAGGAAGAACTGGGGAAGGTTCACGGACTCGGACTCGGAGCCTCTGGGCTTGGTTGCAGCCTTGTCTTTTAGGTGTGGTTATGAGATGTTAGTGGCTCTGTCTCCATGCAGTCCTCCTAACTGCTCCCCTGCAGAGAGCAACTGTCCCCTCCTAGCTCCAGGCCTAGCTGCGCAGGACACCCTTTCTTAACCCTTTTTAGTCAGGTGAGTTGAACAATTCAACATCTTTTTGAAATGAGTTACAGAGCTACTGCAGTAGCAGCTGACCCATCTGACAGCCATGTGGTATGGAAGTTGATAATACATGTCTGATGGGCATCTGGGTGGTAACTTCCACAGTCAGTAACACTGCAGCTGGAAAGGATAGAGCAGATAGAGTGAAGCTCTTTTAAAATCAGTCTCTACTCTCCAGTTTGGGTGTAGGAATGCAGTCCTGTTGCCCTTGTTTCACTCGCAGGGGTTTGTGAGGTTGGATGTTTCCTGAGGGTGGGTGCCCAGTCCTGCTTGTGATGCCCTTTGCTAGGCGGGACGTTACACAGGGCAAGTAGGTATGGCACAAGACCGTGTCTTCTGGACTAGCAGCTGCTGCTGAGTAGGATGTGTTAGGGCATACCAAAATACTGGAGTTTTCTTCATCTTGGGCAATAAATAGAATATAGAATAAAAATAGTTTTTATATATTGCTACCCAAAAGTATATTACAATTATCTTTAAAAAAACTCATCTAGAGTTTTACAAACATCGGAAAACAGTGAACTATAGTAAATGAGCTGCTATATATTCAACCAATAAGTAACAAAGTAAACTGTCTATAGGAATTTATTTTAGTGGATTAATTGTTTTGCCTTCTTGTTATCTTTTTAAAAATTCTCTTCTGATGACTTAGTGCCATCTCTTAGGCTTGCCATTGACACAACAGTAGCAGGGCTAGAAAATACTGTGTATTTAAAGCAAGTTTTGCCCTGTTAAAAAATCTGAACTTTTCACATTTTAAATACGGAAAGTCCAAGATGTGTCCACGTCGCGTACACAAAATTCTGCTGCTTTACTGACACCTTTCTCTCACGCGTTTATACACACAGGCCCGCACACGCACAGTGCAGTGCTCCGTGTGCCTTCACCTAACTGCAAAGGGAAATGACACCTTCGCTTTCCCAAGCATGCTGCCCTGGTACTTTTCCAAACGTGCTTGGTCACGCGTGCGTGGGCATACGAGCATGTGCGAGCGTGTGCGCACGTGTATACGCACACAAGTTGCAGCAGAGTTGACAGAGCTTTTCTGTTTGCGATCAGTTATAAATGCTGGGATTACCTGGGTGATTGTTTTCTCAGAATGCCATAATGTAATCTCAAACCTAATACTCCAACAACCATGCACTAATTAAAACTGCAATTATATTTTTGCTCAAACAAAACGACTTAATAAACATTATCACAAACTGTTTACCCTTCCCAAAAACAATTTATGCTCACTAATACAATTTCCCATTAAAACTGCTGCCAGGTAAATTAAAAACTCTTGAAATAGTAAGTAAGTGGGAAATTAATTCAACAGTTTAATCTAGAGCTAATAACAGTTGCAAGCTCAGAAAAAGATTGCTACAGCGGGGAGTTAATTAACAGCTTATTCCCCATTTGATAAAAGTAATCCACTCTAATTCCAGTGTAATTTACCTCAATGTAATATAAAACCACAAGCTGCTTCTGGTGCTAGTAATTATTAGCCTTGTCCTGTGGCCACATTGACAATAAAAGTCAGCAGTATCTTAATAATAAGAGGCAGTCTGCTAAATGCCCACAATTAAAGATGTAACATGAAATCTTGAAACTGCAACAATCATGTATATTGCTAAACAGACTGGAGGTACAATTTCAGCAGAAAGAAGCAGGGCTAATTGCTGTCCCTAGTTCTAATAACCAGGTGTGCCTTTCATAAACTCAGGTTATTCTGCTGCAGAAAGTTCTGTCTAATAAATGCATTGGGGAGACTGTAGCATACAGGTTACAAACAGCTCTGCTTCTTGTTTCAACTGTGGAGCGAGCCAGTGTGGATGCAGTTTTATTAGTTTCTCTGTTATGCAAATGAAATAAAAAGTTTGGAGCTCTTGACCTGAAATATCAAACTGAGATCATAAATTCAGTGTGGCTCTTTTGACCTGAGCTATATTGAAGTCTATTTTCCTTCTTTTTCTCTTTTCTTGGGGTTAAAGCCAAGGGTCGGATTCTATACATTCATGTATATGTGCATACACACACGCACCCACACAAACATATATACAAACACCCATCTATACAAATGTATGAGAAATATGTTTTATTAGAAATTTTCTTGTTTAATCCCAGGATAATATTTTCTGATAATTATTTTGATTTGCTCTTGAGCAATCATGACAGTCCATCACTAGGGAACTTGAACTGACTAAGTATCGCCAGTTTTTTGAGTTTGGTTTCTGAATATCAGGTGGACTCCCTGGTTGGCTTGCATGATGTGTTCTGTCCGTTGTCACTGGGTTAAGGATGTCACAATAAGGGTAAGTTAGGACACTGTAATCACAATTTAACTTAAGTGCGTGAAAATTAATGACCGATTTAATCCTATACATACTGATACTTGAAATAAGCAATGTATGGCATTATTTTAAACCATCCGTTACTAACAAGGGGTGAGTGGTTATGAATTTCCGCTGTCACCTAAAACATTTGTTTACAATATCCATGTACTTGAATAACTTCCTTCTGGGGCTTTGATGGATTTCTCAGAAATAAAATGCCTGCTGGGGCATGCTCCATTGGATAGCAATTGCTAACAAGTACATCTGATGTTATAATTGTGGGGTTTTTAATTTTTTCTAAGCAGAGAAAGAATTAACTTTAAAGGCTAACCTTGAAAATACAAAGCAAATGTGCTAGGATTGTGTGCTAATGTCATTATAAAGGTGTCAGAGCTGGTGACAAAGATGAAGGCAGTGACCGCAGTGATAGTGCAGTTACAGATATGGTATTCTTTCCCACACGTACTTCGAGAAATTCAAATTTTCTTGGGTTAGTGCAGAGACAGGCAGATGTTTAGACCTGAATTAATGCTTCTAGCGGGGCTGAGATCTGGTAGGATACTCTGCATACTGTCATTTTTCTGCTAGTGCTGATTAGCAAAGCCAATACACTTTTTTTCTATGAAAGTGTTGTTCTTCCTTATTTAAAATATTAAGTTTTTTTCAGGTGGAAGTTTTGCCTCCTTTTGATACTGATTTTTAGTTTGACTGAGTAATCAGCTCTTGGGCAAGGAATGTTTTCCCAAGGAGAGCTGGGAAATACCACTGTATTGTACGCTCTTCTTTCTTGGCGGGTGGCTTGCTCTCCTTCATTGAGGCTTTTTTTAAAACTGCGAGGATGGCTGAACGCTGGAGCACCCAGTGGAGTGGAGTCTCCATCCTTGCAGGTATTCAGACCCCGTCTGGACACTGTCCTGGGCAATCAGCTCCAGGTGGCCTTTTTTCAAAGTGGGGGGCTGGACTTACATGATCTTCAGAGTTCCTTTCCAACCTCAGCCATTCTGTGATATTTCTTAATGCACTGGAATTTATCCTTAATCTAACAGCAATTTATTGTTTTAAAGTTTTTCTTTCAGGCTCTTTCCATCAAATAAGGCAGAGCAGGAGCTGTTACCTGAAAGAAACATAGGAGAAGGGGAGTAGACTGAATGCATGAAGTGATAGTTTTTTATTTCTGATAGCAAAGATAAGAACTCTTAGGAGAAACTGTTAGCGTCTGACTAAAACTACACTTAAACTCTGCTACCCACTACCACTTCATTTATTCATGTACTTAGCAACAATCACATCTACCAAATTTAAACGTAATTTACAGTTCTGAGTTTGGAAGGATTTTTTCATTTTTGTTGTTAAGCAAATCTTCAGTAAAATAAATACTCTTGACTGTAAAGGATTTCTTTTCTGCTGGCATATGAGTCATCCATAATCTGTATTTTGTTGATATACGAAATCTCTAGTCTGAGTGAAGTGACGCTTAAAATACTGTAGGTCAAGGATTGAAGCCCAATCATTGTGGTTCCTCAAACTAGGCAGACCTAGAAATGAATTCGCACACCTCATCAGCTGCTCAGCCTCGCTAACGGAGTCCTCTGGGCTTCCACTGCAATCACTGTGTCCACGCTAGCAGAGCCGCAGCAGAGCCGGGGCAAACTTAGAGCAGTTCTAGCACAGCAGCTTGGGCTGAATGAATATCAGCCCTAAATTACAGAGGTTAGGGAACTGCACTGCGACGCATCTTGGGCTGAGGTTTTCTAATAGCCAGATAAAGTCTTAGTTATAAATATGATTTCACAATTGAGTAATTTGTATTTTTTGTTTAATTGCATTTGATAATTCAGGGGAAAAATATTCAAGAAATACTTAAAAAAATACAGTTTGGTATTCTCATTGCCTATTCTTCAAATATATCTGCAAGGTTATCATTATGAAAGGTTATATATCAATTAATACAACATTCTGAAAGAGTATGGTACTCTGACAGATTTAATACTTATTTAGTATTTAGCACTTCAGCTGGACTGCGTAGGGTTTAATTCTGAAGGGCTGAGACTTGCGGGAGAGACTCAGGGTATTGCCTTGTGCGTGTCTTACAATGGAGAGTTGAATGAGGAGGCTCCTCCCGAGCTGTGGGTACCCCCCTGTTGTGAGGAGACGGCCAAAGGAGTTGTACGTCCACTTCAGAAATGCTGTAATTTACAGAGCGATGGATTAAAATAAACCGTTTAACACCAAAAGAGCTGCTCTGGTTGGTAACGTGAGCTCTCCTTTGCAGTAACTGCTGAGTCAGGCGGGTCGGTGCAGGAAGGGGGAGGCCCTGTTGGTACGCGTGAGGTGACAGTGGTAGTATAATTATGCTGTGTTTTAAGACCAGGGATTCTATTCTGCATCATCCTGACATGCTTTGGCAGGACACCGAGAGGCAGCGACTGCTGGATCAGAGGGAGCTGGGGCTTCCGCAGGCAGCGGAGCATGGGCGGTACTGGCGGGCACGTCCCCGGGGATGCGTGGTGGGTGGAGGGCAGGGCGAGCGCGTTGGGCGCTCTTGCAGGCGGTGGGGTGAGCAGCGCGCTCCCACAGTCACCGTTGGGTTGTACTGACGGACCCCCTCGGCCCTGGTGTGGCTCCCGCTGGCCCCTGTCGCTGCGATGCAGAGCTCAGCTCAACACCGTGGTGAGAATATGTGCCGTTAGTCACATCCTCTGCACGGATACCTAAAGCATGAAGCAGAGAGACACAGAACGCGCCTCTCTACAGGTTACAAACATAAACTCTCTTCAGTCAGTCATTCAGCAACAGCATTGTAGTCAGTCTCAAGGTGCATTAAAATAACCCCAAGGACACAACTTGATTTCCATATGAGGCACAGTTAAACTTGTTAATCGTCATGGATAAATGTGGAAAAAAACCTAGCCATCAGGGACACAGGTTTTCTTGCCTGTTAAAATGTACATTTCTAAAGAACAGATACACTTGGAGAAGGCATATGCAACTAAAACCAAGGGTCCATTAGAATTATTGTTCTTAAAAAGTTTAAATGTCACCAAAATATTTAAAAAACAGATGAACTCTCTGTGTACATAATTATTGAGCGCAAATAGCCTGTTTACATCCATGGTACACAAAAACAAAGTTATGCCGTAACCCAAGGAGTTCACCATTTGCAAAGATTCTGACTCTTCAGCAAGAAATTTTACACTCGGGAGGGTAAACTTGTAATGCAAGTGGCAACCTGTGGACCTGGATCGCTCTTGGATTACGTGCATGAGTAAATAGTAATGTGTTGGAGAACCATACTGATGATCGGTATGCACCTCGTGTGTAATCTGGGCTATGAAATTTCACCAAGCTATTCCTGTGTTTAGCCTGCAACTTCTAACTAAACTCCATCAGTATCTAGCAACACATCCGGTCCTAGCTCAAAGATTCAAGCGATGGAGAATTCCTCCTATGCCCTGGTAAATTGTCCCAGTGTTTGTTTATGCTGTTAAAAGTTGACCTTTTTTTTCCAGTTTATGTTAAACTTTCTGCCTGTTGCTGCAAATTCATTGAACTTGGTGGTGAAGTGCTTGCCTTTTTCTTTCACCTGTTGCTTTTTTCCCCTCACTTGATCCGGAATTCAGTGAGCTGGTAACAGTTGTACCTGGTGACGGGGGAAGTGGCGTCCCTGACATTGGAAGAGAAATTACATCAGTTATGTAGGTAACAGAAGTTGATGTGGAGTACGGCTACGAGCCGTGGGGTAGGGATTGGCCATGGGAAGGAAGATTTCATAGCTGTACGTTCAGGAGAGAAGTAGGGGATGCAGTTCATGTTTTATATAGAAATTCAAACTCATGTTTACAGTCATATAACTTTTGTTAGCACATCTTTAGCAAGTCATTTATTTTCTTCTACCTGGTTTCTGGCCTTTCAGATAACTGCCATTATGTTAATGTAATTAATATGCCTTCTAAAAAGCAGGATGACAGCAGTTTATTTCAAGAGTATCTGCTTTGCTTTTTTAGTTTTCTTTGCCATGCTGCCACTCAACATTTCACAACTAATGCTAAAAGAACCTGCTTTTCTGCAATTCTTTCTGGCATGGAAGGGCATTCCTGTATTTCTCTGCCTCATTGACTCTCCATCTCATTTAAAAATCTTTGCTGAAAATACATCTTTTTCCCCTTGCATGACCCTCATAATTTTTATCTCTCTCTGCTGTTATTTTAGTATGTAATTTTACTTTTAAACTAGCTGATGGCCCTTCATTTGAAAAAGGGCAATCAATAAATTATGTGCTGATTGCGGATATTCTTCATCAAATTTTTGTATTTCATTGTCCAGACTGTAACAGTACTGTAACTGTATATATTTTTGTTGTACTTTTTCACCTTCTTTAGGTTATCATTATTCTTGGCTTCTAATAATTGAAAGAAAATTCAGTCTTTTTCCATCATGAAAGACGGAGAATGAAGGAATGAATCTCTACCTGATAAATATAATTTGTATCAGTTAATGGCCTTGCTGAGGAAACACAAGCTTGAGCAAACTCGACATGGGTTGAGCAAAGAAAGTGAAGGTTTTCCTGAATGATTTTTAGTTCATGTCACTAAATCATCAACTAGCCACTTCTAGAGGTAGTAAACTTCTATTAAAAACTGACCAAGAATGTCTGAAATACTTTTTTTGTGAAAACAGAAACTTTTTTGGGGGGAACTTTACGTGAGAGCTTTAATGAGAAGCTTTTAAGATCCACCTTGGTCCTTTTCCCAAGGTGTGAAGGGGAGCTCTGCATCCTTCAGGAAACTTCAGGCTAAGTAGAATTTGAGTGTGCAGACCAAGGTGTGCAAGGTTTGGTTTCATGCCTGTGCTTTTCCTTTGGGACACGTTTGCATGAAGAGAAGACTAACGTCCGTGGGAAGTCAGTCTCTCCTGACTCAGAGGGTATTTAACTAGTTACTCCGAGGACAACTCTAGCAGGAGAGGGGTGGGAGGTGATGGTGTAGCCCAGTGCCGTGCTGCTGCCCAGATCCTGAGGTTGTTTTTGAGGTTCGTTTTGCCTCTGACAGAAATCTCTTTTTTCAGTAGAACATTTCTTCATCCAAAGGATTTTAAACAGGTTTTGCTCTACTTTTGAGTAGCTTCATGGTTTGTGGGGTTTTTTTCTATGTTAAGAGTGTACTAGTGACTAGAACTAAAATGTATAATTAGTAGAAAGTTTGCAGGAGTGAAGTTTAGAGAAATGAGATCCCACCTACAGTAAATGTGTTCAGTTTTCACAACACAGAGGTCTGGGTATGTGTGCAGGTACCTAAGCATAAATAATATCATCCCTTACTCTCAGATGTATACAGATATTTCTTGTTAGTTAGTTCTGTGGTCGCATTACATGCTAATTAAGCAAAAAAAAATTGTAGGACTGAGCAACTTTTGGCAATTTAGATAGTTTTTCTGCCCATAAAACTCCATTTTTAGCGTCTTAGTCAGCAGTTGTGTTTCCTCAAAAAGGTGATTGGAACATATATGATGGGAAAAGTTTGTCTTCCTGCTGTTTCATGTATTTTTTTATTAATTTAATATTAAATATCTGCTTATAGTAGCTCCATCCACGTATGAGTTACTTTCCCAGCTTTCAGGAGTGGTTGGTGCTGGTTTGTCTTCATGCTGTCACTTGATAACTAAATTGTAATATGTAAAAAACCAGGAACATATTCTTAGGTCATCTCAATGCAGGAATCTAATCTCACAAAGATTTTCATTATGGTTTGAGGGATGAGATGTGCATCTTATTCATTTGCTCATACAGATTCTAGCTGCTGACCCATTCATCAAGTGCGCAAGCCCAGGCCAACAGGAATGATCTCTCCCAGAAAGATAAAGAGCAGAAATTTCAGATGAAAGACACTGTTCCTTGTACCAGCTCACCTCATCTGCCATCACTTGTAATTGGTATTATCTAGCTTGTCATCTGCCACTGTATCTAAGCACTGCACACTATGAGAGCAGCTGGGGAAAAAGGGGTAAATAGGAGCCATAGAGTTTATAAAATAAAATTAGGAGAATTCCATTTCCCGAGTGTTTCATGTGCTGTTAAGGGAGTGCTGCAATATTATTTAGAAGCCTTTCAATTATTTCAATCTAGCAATTTCTGAAAAAAAGAGCAAGCAGTAACGCATTATTGGCGAGGGAATATCATCAGTCAGCCAAAAACAAACACAGACTACCTTGCAATCTGAAAATGCTGATTGCACCTTCTGTGAAGCCAGCAGCAAAAATGCGCTTATTTTATTTCTTACATTTGGTAAACAGGTTAATTAATGAATATCTCATTAGCTAATGCTATGCTTGCAGCATTGAAATGAACGTGTTCATCTTCAACTCCTAGAGCTCCCAAAACTTTGTAGCTGACACGCGATTTTGTAAATGTAAACCAGCAAGAACTTAGTATGGTACATTTTCAAACTCCTTAGCAAATTAAAAGGGCGGCTCTTACAGCCATAAGGATTATTTACTAACTTTTAAATATACTCACCAGTAAATTGTATCATGAAACGTGTCAGCGTATCCAGAGTACCTCTAGTCATGCCGGGTGATTTGGTACCAAATGATCAGTGCCAGTCTGTTTTGGCCAGAAATCTTTGATATGAAAGACTCCTCCTTCAAAGATTACTTTTCTGGTTAAACAACAATTATCGTGTTATAATTTGCTGAACAGCACGAAAAACTCTCTTTTAGAGTTGGTCCCTCTGGCAGAATTCCGATAAAAATTTGGTAAGGAATATCTCAAGAGTGAGCAATGTACTGGCTGTGCCGCAGATAATGTTTGCAGGAGATGTGCAGAATTTCTGAGCTCTGGGTCATTATGATTATTTACTTAGTTATTGATTTCAAGATACATGACTGCTTTTCTTGTGTGTTTCTTTCTTTGTTTTTAAAGAGTATTAAGGTGAGAAATCCTGATAAAACAGCTTTCATTTCTCTCTAGGAGAGTAGGGGTAAGCAAGGAGAAGGAAGCAAGTTGCGGTAGCTGCAACAGTGCTGCTCTCAAAATTTAGTTCTAACTATCCTGAAGTCTCTTCAACTTGGTAATAATTTTGTTTGCAAACTCCTAAAAGTGGGTAGCCAAAATATTTATTTTAATGTGTATTTTTATTAAACTAGACAGCATTATTACTGCCACAGATTAAAGACCTGTAATGTGACTTTAATATTGTTATTAGATGTTAATGTCTTAGGATAGCGCTCTGAAGATGAAATAGTTCTCATTCACTTTTCACCATAATGATCACTAATGTGTCAGGGGACAATAGACGTCTTTGCCTTCTGTTCAGTTTGGCCAAATAGGAAAGATAAGAATGGAAGACAACAATTAGTCATCTGTGAGTGATTGCAACGGGAAGTTGTGAGTAAAGCCAACTGAAATCCAGTCGTACAGATCTGCCTCTCATTTTTCTGTTTTGACTAAATAAAGTAAGAACAGACAGTAGGTTGTCCAGTTTCCAAGATTTCTGGTGGGAATTATTCATAATAGATCTGTTATTTCTACAGTGGTTTACAAATACCATTTCATCTCATTATTGGTGATGTTATGCTCATCGTATTATGAGCTCTTTCAGGAGGGGAAAAATAACTCATTTCCTGGAGAGAGTTTGTTTTCTACACTTATAACTAGAGACTAAATATTTTTGCTCAAAGAAGAAAAATATTTAATCTTCTGGACAAGATTCAAGTCATGCTATCTTCAGTAAATCTGGGTGCCGGTCACAGCTGTAACAGATAGAACAAAATCGAGTTTTATTAGTATGTACATAGGAATATGTCTCTTCCCCCATGGTTAAAATTGTTCAGGGCAATTTTTTTCCAAGTTAGGAGCCTGCATTTAGTTATCAGAACTTCCTCACTCTTTGAATCCACAGTGGAGTACCTTAAATATAGTTTGTAGTAAATAACAACAGGGACATATGTTAAAGTGGTTACAGATTATATTTTATAGTCTTATAAAGTTTTGCTTGTGGCAACAAAAGTTACATATCTATTTGGCACGTATGCTGTCTCTTTCTCACTCTGCTCGGCCTAAAGGGCTTCACAGATGTTAGATAAAAAAGCGCCCTTCCTCCCTGACGCTTGCGTGACTCAGTCCTAATTCCACAGGTTTGGGAGCTCGAAGGCTTCCAGTCACATTCACTGTCTGAAGAATTGGTAAAAAGTTGTGCATGCTTTTGTCACGCATACATCGTCATGACACAAATATTAAGAGTTTAGTTTATGGAGGTGTTACTGCTAAGCACCTAAGAACAGCAGTGAAATTCATTGGAGGCAGTCGTATCTCATCTCCGCGGTTTTGAGTGCTGCTGAGTCTTTGAATTTGATTTTCAGGATATTCCGTCTATGTCTAGACACGCATACAATGTGAGAGTGTGTCTTTTCAGTGTTGTGGATTTCTTCCAGCAATAAATAAGCAAAACACAGCAGCATATGTTCTGCTAGGTTTTACACTGTTTAGGAGAAAACAGTTCTATGGGATATTTTAATCATGGAGCTCGTTAACATTTTATTTTAATTAAGTATTTTTGTCTATGATGTTACCTAATGCAAATTATTCCTTTAAGACGACTAGCATTTTACCTCCAGCATAAGTGAAACAGCGGCACAGGACTTCTCTGTCTGCCCTTGCCTGTTACTGCAGGGTCCGTGCTCCGGCAGCAAGACTCTCGCTGGTGTGAGGACGCCGAGGACTCCTGTGCCGCCTGCAAGGCACGGCTGCTGCCGGCAAGGCTGGGGTTTAGTTCTGTTGCACCTTTCTGTGCTGCTATTTTTCTTTGGAAAATTTCCATATTTAAAAAGAAAACAAAAGAAAACCTCATAGTGATAATTTTTCGTTTCTGGCTGTTATTTTTTAAAAGGTGCAGTTATTGATGTCTCTGTACCAGATGGTGTGATCCCATGATGCCTCTTATAAAACGTGATATATAAGCATATATCTCAGTAGTTCAGTGTTCATAATATAAATCAGTTGTATGATATGTTCCAACAGATAAGGCTGGCCTTTTTATATTCCTACTAAGGACCAAATTAATCAAGCACTATTTTGCTTAATTTTTGCTTCATATTCTTCTGTATTTTATGTGGTAGAAGTTCATTTTTATCCATAAATACACTCTTGTTTTTTAATAAATTCTTTTCCTTGCACAGAACCAGACACAGAAGATTATGGAGAGTTTATTTATTTTATTATTAAAGAAGCGGGGTATTTTGAAACTTGAGCCCACCAGTAGAACCATGGAAGACTCAGGAGATAATTTTGTTTACCATACATCTGAAAGATTTCTACAGTATTCTACTAATTGGTTTAATTCTGAAATGTTTTCTGTCAGTCAGCAAATTTCTATATATTCCATATGAAGAAGTCCTTTCTGATGTTGAGCTTCTTCCTTCGGAAATTCCAGTAGCAACAAATTCCGTAGTCTAATCTGTAGATAAGCTTATAACTTCTCCAGGAAATGAATAAAATGCAAGATGCAGATTCGGGCTGGTAGACAGTGAAAAGGATGAGACCGAGACCTATTGTGGTGATGACTAAATCTGTATATAATTAATGTTGTAAGTTTTGTGTCCTTCAAGAAAAACAAGGGCTGCAGAATAGCAAGCGTCCAGCTCTTGAAACAAAGGAAATTATCTATTCAAGTTCTGTAGGCTTAATGCCTGAAGGGTAGAGAAGGGAGAATAATCCTAGCTTCAAGAAGAATAGGAAGTTTTCAATGCCTGAAGAAATATAACTAAGAGGAGAAACAGGGAATTAATTCCACGTTGGGTGCTGTTGTTTGATCAACAGAAACTGCTGAGACTGAAATCATATATATTTGCTTTATATATATATATATATAAAAAAAAATGCTTTAATTATATATATGTTAGAAAAACGACGCACAGGTGTATGTGTATAGGTGCGTATGTAATTACTGTCAACTTTGAGATTATCTTCAAACTCGCATCAATTGACAGTAGGTCAAATAAATCTGTGTGTGTGCCTTTCCCCGCTGCCCCTGCATTTCTGTGGAATATAGGGGTTTAGCATATATCCTCATGCAGCAGGCAGAGAGGCTCCAGCACTGGCTGTCCCACGTTTTTTGTTTCTCATTGTCTGGTTCTTTCGCATCCTACTTCTCTGTTGCCTAATGAGAGAGACAAGGGGCAGGTACACAACCTCACTCTGTCTAAAATGCATGTGTTTACACTTAAGCTAATAACCAGCTTGCTTCGATGGCTTCCATCCTCAATGTATTTTTAATGTTTTCTGTCCTTGAAAACAAGATATTTTAATACTTCTCTGAATAGCTTTTCTGTGCTGGTTTAAAAATTAGCTGTCTTTTTAGATTTTTTTTTTCTTTCATTTTTTTAATCCTTCTGTTTTTAAGGCAGGGATTTTTAAGCATCGGGTTTGCAGTAGTGTAGATCAATACTGGCTTGCATTTGAAGTTGGGTAGAATATGAATGATGAGGTTCCCGTTTGGCTGAAGGTGTGAGTCTTTGTGAAAGCGAACGGAAGTAACAGAGGTCCTGAGAAACAAAAAAAGGTTTATTTGTGGTGGGTGTGTAGGTTTAGTCCATAAAGGGAGGTGCATATTTGTAATATTTGAGAATGACATAGTTAAAGTATTGCTGGGTGCAGGTGTTCTGTACCTGGGAGAGTCATATCTAAGCTTATTGGGTTTTGTGGTCTGCAGAGATCCTCAGCGTCCAGGTGGGTTCAGGAAATCATGTGTATTGCCTCAGCAGCAGAAATACGGTACATAAAGTAATAATATAAAGAGGAGTAAAAAACCATGTCCTTTTTTTTTAAAAAAAAAGGGGGGGGTACCTAGGATATTTTCCTTTTTAAGAGATAAACAGTATAAAGAAAGAATGAATGAATGATTGCTTTGTGTGGTTTATTTGTGGCTAGGTGTTGGAGAGCAAATGGCTGAGGCTTCTTGTGCCTTTTTGTTTTGTTTTAAGTGGCCCTTGAGAAAGATACTGTGATGAGTGGAGAAGTGTATGAGAAATCACCTCTTCCTTCCCTAGGTTACTGTTAGGGTTTGTGGTCAGATATGTCTCCTTTAATGATGATAAATACCTGACCTTATACCTTAGGAATTTCTCAGCTCTTTATCAGTTCTTCATAATTGTTGTAATATAATAATTTGAAAGTAAGATCAGGAAGTTCTTCCCTTGTGTATAATTTCTGTATAGTTCCTAAGGCCAAATGTTTGCATAACACAGATACAGTGTTTTCTATTGTAACATATTTTGTGGTATAAATCATTAATTCTTATCAAAACTTTAAAAAGGCAATTTGAAGCTTGGGGCTGGGACGTTTCCTGCCATCGCTGTTGTTTATCAGAGGGCTGGGCTGATGAAACTCCTTTGTAAATTTTGACTGCGTAGCCTACTAAGTGGTTTATAGGTTTTTGCAGTGCTTCTAATGGCCAATGTTAATTAATTTTTTCTAACGATAGTAATAACTTAAGCATATTGCTTTAATGAATGTTATCTCATCTTTTTCCTTAATTAAGCACACTGTCTTCAGTTAGCAAACACCATTATTACTGAAGAATTTGAAAGTAATAGTTTGTAGATTGTAATCCATTCCTCCCTTACTACTCTTTAGTTTACAAATTTGGATGTCCACAATACTTTTTAGCATGATTAGGACTGTGAAATAATCTGGTAGAAGGATCTGATACGCACTCTCGCCTAGGGACACAGTTACTTGTTTTATTTGAATAATTCCAATACCTTTTCTCAGTAGTCTGTAATTTCCCCTAAAATTTCTTGCTTGGAATACCAGTGGTCCTGATTTAACAGCATCAGTGGATAACAACTCCTATATTTGCCTATGATTAGGAGAGTGTATTCTTAAAATTGTTTACACAGAATTAGCATTAGCAACAATAGTCAGGTTTGACTTGACTTCAATCCAGTAAGAAAAAAATCTAGGCAAATACTTAAGAAGGAAGTTTCTTTTAAAATGTTGGTACATGTTTAAGTCTTACTGAACTATTAAAACCTCAGGACTTCAACCAATTCATTTTGGTCATGATATGGCCTAAAGTTGAAGTATTTTATAAAAGCTAAACAATGCCAAATGCATTTGGCTGAGATCAAAAGCCAAATCTATTTGTTCTCTTTCATCTTAGTGTTCCATTTCCTAGGAGTATGACCTTAGTCAAACATCTATTAAAGTTAGCTTTTGATCTTACTCCCTTTTTTACAAAAAAGAAAAAAAGTCAATCTTGAAAATTTTCTTCCAGAGACAATCACACTATTGTGTTTTAACGTTCCAGTAGTGTGTGAGTAAATAGGATTCTCTGATGTATGTGATAGAACAGTGGTTAAATGGGACAATCATTTTTGTGTCAGAGACAAGAATCAAAAGGAAGCATTATTCAGAAGCTGTTAACTGGAAAAATCCCCCCAGGTCAGTGGAAACATGTTAACTGGTCAATGTGCTGCATTTTTTGGTCCTTTGATGAAAACGCCTTGTAATTTGATAACAGGTAGCTGTTCATTTGTAATACAATTTTCTCTTCACCAGTCAAAGCTGCCTAGTGATTAATCAGTAAAAAGGTTAATTTTCTTCTCAAGTATGAGCAGTTTAGTGGCTTTTTGAAAGAAATAAGGACAGATGGGATTGTGGGTATTACATCCTTTATTTCCTGAATAGAATTATAAAGATGTTTCTTGGTCTTCTGTAAGTTCCTACACATTAGGGCAGCTGAACTGTCTCAAATTCACTTCTCAGTTTAAGTGAAGTGAGTAGGTCTTTTTTGAATACAGACCGGTTCCTAAAACTATATAGAGGAGTAAAAGTACAGTTAAGATTTAGATTTAACATAGTGAACTGGTCAATTATTAATTAATCCACAATAACTATCCTATTAAACCTCCTCTTATCAATGTAGTACCACTGTTAAGGAAATCTCAATTAGAGGATATAGTAGATAAATACTGAAAAAGATTTATTTAAAAGCGATATCTATAGAAGAAATAGAACGTCTTTTAAATAAACTATTAAATTGATAGATGTATCGCATATTAAACTTCTAAAACCAGAGTTAAATGCTTACTGGAAACACATTGGAATATTACCTAGATAAGTTTATAACAATATTTAATACTTAATCTATCAATGTGGGAAAAAGCCTTAAAGTAGACTTAAACCTCTCAGCTCTAAAAAGATAGCTGCAAAAAGTACGATATGAATATTGAGAAAACGCTGAGGTCTGCAGAGTATAATAATTTTAAAGGGAATGCTTTCAAGGGGTTACTTACATAATGTAGATTTCTGGAAAAGCAAGATGAATAGGTATCTGCAATATTTTTCTGACTTGGCTAAAAAAATTTTCAGTACATCTTGGACATCATTTGTATTAAATATGTTTGAATTTTTGAAATGTAATCAATTTAAATAAAAAAATCTGAGAATCTATTTTAAGATCTGGATGTACTTTAACTACTGAAATAGTTGCACAAAGCCTAAGCAAAAATGTTTGTTGCCATAGTTTTAGTAGAAATGAAACTGCTACACTGATGCAAACCTGGGAGTAAAGACCAGTAGAGTTTATCTGTAAAGATTTGCAAGGGCAAAGAGAATATTTGCATAATTCTAGATTACGGAGTGTTTCAGTTCAGTGACTAAATTATTCCTCTCCTTCTTGAGCCTGCATTTGGCTTGGAGGCTGCAAGTTAGTTCAGCTTGACCAATGAGACACATCCTCTAAGATTTTAAAAATGGTGTAGTTCATCTTATACGTGTAATTTTTATTCACCACTTGGAACAAGAAAATAAGCTTCCAGTCAGTGTCTCAGCTTTGAAGAACGTTCTTTACCTTGCATAACATAAAATGGAAATAGCCATTCTGGCATAGCTTCATAAACAAAGACGATATTAGCCTATTGGGACTAAATTATTTGTCTCCTGTGTTATTTGTGTAAGTAAATGTGCATGAATAAGCTTCAACAAAACTATATGAAAGTAACTTAGATCAGAACAATCAGAAATAAAAAATGCTTAAAAAAAGAAAAAGTTAAGGCGCACACTCCTCTGTAATCGCGTTCTGTACACTCTCTGGTTGTGTGATCAATAGTCATTAATTTATGCCCCAGAGGAGAATACAGCTCTTTGTGTTTCTTTACCTGTGGTCTAAACGTAGCTAGAAGTTAAATCTGGTTTCTCCAGGCTGTGGGCTGCCGCCTCTTTTTCCCTTTGTAGTATTAGAAATTCACATATCCAGCAACTCAGCTTTGACCCAAGGAAGTGTTTGGGCAACGCTGGTTGTTCTTGCCTCACAGAAATTTGCTGGAAAGTTGCATGAAGGCTGTCCAAACCTATGTCACACCACTAATGCCAACTCGCCACAGAATCCTACTTAAAATAATCAATACTGGCAAAAGGCACGTTCCTGATGACTGGGTGAAGCATCAGGTTATAACTGAGATGGATGCGTTTTTCCACTCCCTGAATTTATAAACGGAAAAAAAAAAAAAAAAAACCAAACCCCAAGAGGTTTTGTTATGCTAAAAGCGTACAGAGAAAGAGATCATAACGTAACAGTAGGTAGAGTCTTCATTTGAGGAGGTAGAGACCCAGAGTCTAGTCCTTGCTCCCCCACGTGTTACTTTGTTTTACATTGAAGAATTAATGGAAAATTCATTTGGGAAAATTATGAATCAGTATTCCAAGAAAACTTAAGTCATGTTTCTGTACTACGTTCTACATCTTTTATCAAATTGCTAGTAATTGTAAATGTAGTAAGTTCTATCTTAGAGCTGGAGATCTGCTTGGAGCCTGTGTCACCCGTTTCCTGAATTTTCACCAAACTGTTTTCCTTTCTTGCCAGAGACATTACTGCTTTGCCAGTCTGTCCTAATACCATCAAAAAATACTTTTCACTGTGAATAAGCTGAGGTATTTCAAATGATTTTAAAGCACTAATATTTCGCTTTAATTCAGCAGCCAGAATTGGAAAGTGATTATAGGTCTCAGAAGAATATTCCATGAATTTATGTTCTTAAGTGATGCTTCTTTCGAACTTGCGTCTTTTGAGGTTGCGTTAAGTAAATGCCATATGGAGAGGAGTGCATGGGCTCCCTCTTTTCATTGCTTAGATTATTGTGCTTCAAATAAGCATAATATTTTTGTGGGTTTTATGAACTGGCCACGAATTTCTCAGCCTTAAGTAACTAAAAGCAGTGGTAGCTGTGTTATCATAGCATTCAGGTTGTATTGTGGCAGAGGTCTTGAAAAATTGCTTATGTGGAAGAAATACCATGTAGAGGATGATTCTACAAAGTGGTGTAAGCGGAGGAGCCTTGTTGACAGTATTTCTGCTGTTCATTTGCAAGCAAAGTTTCTACGGTGCGGTTACCGTCTTGAGTAAAGAGGGAGCTCACTGCTGCTGTTTGTAGCTTGGTGAGTAATAATGTGGAATAATTATTTGCTTGGTTTCAGTTCAATGAAAATGTCTGAGGAAAGATTGGAGGAACATTTCTCCCCTCGAACACTTCACTTTCTAGGAGGGGATGGGTAAGGGATCTGCACGGTACGATCCTCGAAGGCCCGTAGCGTGGGTCAGGCTGGTCCAGCTGCAGTGAACAGCAGCTCGCAGGGGTAATAGTTTAGCAATCCAGTCTCTAAGAGCGATGCTGATCTTGACAGTATATTGAGGTTTCATCTGAAATACTGTAGTACAATGAGTTTATGGAACTCACTATTCACTTAAAAACCTTGAAATGTACTGTTTTTTTAAATTGTGATTTGAGACAGCTGGGACGTAGCTGAGCTGTGCCATCTCATACAAAAAAAATACTTGTATGGTATTTTCCAATCACAAGTAGGAAGTGGCTTGAAATCACTCACAAAGATATCCTTATTCTCAGAAGACCTTCCAGCCCAATTAATTTTACAAACTCAAGAGATTTGTGCCAACTCCAGATAAGCTTTCAGACTTTTTGGTACTTAACTGAAAGGACCTCCAAAAACTTCAGCTATTTCCCCATCATTACCGCTTATGGACAAGTGCTTTAAACCCACAGAAATTGATTTAACAGGAAACGAATAAACGTGGAGAAAAAAATAACAACAGATAATTCTAATTTCAGATGGCAGCACATGCACCATGACAGACTTCTGTGATGATTCGGAGTGTCCATGGTGAATATGAGGGCTATTAGGTTTAAATGTATTTATAACATAATTTTAGGTTCCCATGAGCCCAAATGTATTCTAAAATGGATAGCTAAGTCCTGCAATCAGATGCAAATGCACTGAGCTCTGAAGCGCTAGAGAAGGTGTCCATTAAGCCCTGTTAGTGCATGCAGGGCCCTGACTGTGTGTGAGCTTTCCAGGCCATTGGGCAGTCCAGGTTGTTTTGAATCTGACTCAAGTAAATCTGAGATTGCCCACCTGGGCGACGTTGCTAGACGATAGTGGCCGGGTGCCGGCGCATGCCAATATCCTTATTTGTCCTGATACTGAAAGAATTACTGAAGTTACCGAAGCATTCCTGCTCTGCAGGTTGTGAGGCCTGTGTCAAAGGTCTATTTTCCTTTTAGGGCTGATGAAAAATACCTTTGTATTCTTTCCTGCGGCCTCTGAATATTTAGCACTTTGGAGTTAACATTTTTTTCCTATAAATGGAATTTATTTTAAATGTTGCTCTCAGGGAGGTAATTTAACATGTTTTTGGTTTAGTTTTTATTTTTTCAAGTCCTTATCTCAAAGAATTGTAATTTTTAGTCTATGACAGCATTATCAAAGCATAAGCAGATAGTTTGAGAATTTGGATGATTATGAGCTTGTTTAAAGCTTAACCTAAAGCAAGTTTAACTTGTCTTGTCCTTACTGAAATCTGAGTCCTAATGCTTAAATTTGTCACTCTTTTGATGTATCAAAACTCTTTAAGTACACCACATAGTGTAAGAGCTTTCACTTCATGTTGAAAGTTTTCAATGACATGACTAAAATTGCATCAGGTATGCACAGAAGAACATACAAATTATCTATATAAAGTGATTGTGATCTTTTCAACAATAATTCAATGGCTGATGTGTCTGTCTTATGTATGCTTCCATCTCCTGAAACCTGTAGATCAAAACTGGGGTGGTCAGTCAATCAAATACACAGAAGAAGGTAAAGGTCACAGTGGTGCAGCATACTAAAAGTATTATGCATTACAGTCTTGACAAATCATTCTCATGGCATAGATTGTAAAAAAGAGCAGAAAATGTCACAAAATTAATCAATTCTCATGAGACACACTGTAAGAATGAAAGAAAAAAATGAATGTAACCCTCTCAGTGCTCTTTGTAGTTCTTCGGTCATCATATCTTCATGCGGATCAAGGATATGAAATGCCTCAGGTACAGAGGCTTGATGGAAGATGTTCATGTTAAAAATATTTCCAGGCTTTCAGATGGGTATCAGGGAGGCTAGGATTAGGCTATTCAAAACACCGAGGTTATAATTGGGGTGAGAAGCCTAAAGAATGGAGGTACACATGGGATGAAAGCATCTGGAAAGCAAACCCTCCTCATATTTTCAAGGGAACACCCAAACTTGTAAGTATCAGGGCTTTTGCTACTGTCTAAATATGTGTGAAATTAGACAATGAGAACCTGTTACTTCTGTGAATTATTCTATGGAGTGGCAGGGATGTTTTGGTGAGTGAAGGTTTTAATCTCGTTTATGCTCATGTGAACTTTTGCATGAAATTATATCTTAGAATTAAAATCAGGTGAGCAAGCACCCAGTGTTAAACCAAAATTACTAGGATTGCAAAATCAAGCCGTCAAAAATTCAGAAACATTTGTGCAACCCTAATTCTGATCCCTTGAGCATTTGGCAAAGTCTTTAAGTTACGTTATCACATACTGTTTTTTTCCCCCAGCCTAACTGCTTGGCTGATGATAGAGAATCGATTGACCTGTGGGGGAAGCAAGGTTGTATGATGAAGAGACCTATCTGTAGGTCTGTCCCTATCTATTTGCTGCAGAAGTGGCAGCTATATAGGGAATATTCAGGGGCTGCGCAAAGGCAAAGAATAAAGTCTCTCAAGTAAAGGCTGTGTGACAATTCACTGCAGACGCTAGCCGACTGGAGCTTCTCTGTGGAGGATTAATTTCTCGCAATTCCTGACAAATATGCGTAATATTTGTTTGGGTTTTTTTCTTCCTCAGTAAGGTTCTTTTGCCACAGTATAGTTTCTTGGCATTTTCAAGCGGTGGTGTTTAAAAATTAGGCCACTCAAAAATTTTAACTGTTGCCTGAAATGATTTGCTAAGGATGATCTTCAGTAGTCTCTGAAGTTTCATTAACTGAACGTGTTTAGAGAATTAGTCTTTATTTTCTCTTTCACTTTGAACGTGTAGCAGGTTAAATACTCTATAAATACTTGGAAATTTTCTCCTCTAAAAATCATTTTTTGCTGTTGTTTGGGGTGCTTTCCTGTTGCAAAATGGGAGAGAAGAACATATTTTTAAAATACGGTTGTAATATCAGAACGACTGGCTGCAGGTATCAGAACAGATGAAAAACTCAACTGTTGTAATACATTTCTTGGCTATTGACTACATTTCAGCTTGGCAATGTCAAATGGGTGTAGCATGGATTTCAGTCTGGGCTCCAGAGTGTCCTCCCAGGGCCTGGGGTGAATACTCACACAACTTAGCCCATGATAAAGCTTTGTGCTATGGCGCTTATGCTGAAATCCCATCCTCTGCCGGCAGTGGCCAATTACTCACTAAGTTCTTTCCTTACAGTCTCTCAAATGTTTCACGTTGATGGATTATTATGACCTATCCGAAATGGTAGCCAGGATATCTTTGAACAGCCGTTGAAAACAGAGCATGCACTAGAGTGAAAACTTTCTTACAGTTTCTAGTTCAGTCAGTTTACAGAAATAATAAGACTTACGTGTTTGGAGCTGTCTCCAAGCTTCTCTAATCTAACACTTTGGTCATTTTAATGTTCTTATTCAAGAATTTGGTTTCACTGTCCTTTGTGTTAGTAGCTGGGTTTTACTTACCTGTTTGTCACTAAACAAGGGTGAATCATTTCAGGTACAGAGATGCCTCCACTTTGTAATGTGACTGTTTAAATTAATTAGTAAATTCTTGCAGGCATTCTGAAAACATTATGTTATATGTATTTATTTTTCTTAATTTCCTTGTTGAAGAAAATGGGAAAGAAAGCATATCCTTTTCAGTCTTCCAAGGCCTAATTTATTGGATGTTTCAGAATTGTTTTCACTGTTTGCAATATGGTATCTCATATTAACATTTCATACTACCAGATGTTTCATTATTCCTGTTTTAGCACATTATACTTGACCCATAGCAGCTTCGAATGCAAATAACAAACAAGCCGGTGCACAATGCTTGACTGTTAGACTGAAATAATATGGCAAGGCTAAGCTGGTTTTCATTTTTCTTTTTGAATATTATTAATTGCAATGTGTTGACTGTTAATTTAATTAAATGTTTTGTTTTAATATAAGACCATTCTTCAGTTCACTGACTCACCGTTTCATTTAATTAATTGCAAACCTCAAGATTTGATTACTCATAGTTCTCCTTTAGTTAATTTACTTGTTCACAGTTTTGACAGAAAAGCTTTCAAACTAATATGAAGGAGGGGCACAGTCTAACTAATTAGGGAACTGAAAAAAAATAGCTGCAGCTAGAGTACAAGATTAGCAGATACTCAGGGTCACCTTAAAATGCTCGGAGTCCTTGTGCTCACCATCAAAATCCAATTTTCAGTGACTGGACATTAGTTAACACAGAGGATCGACTTGCATGCAAGACACCCGAGGTACCTCAGTGCGGGAATGTAATGGAGTTTTGGTTTGTCATGTCAGTCAGTAAATTGTGGTGTTTACTTGGGGCAAGAGACACTGTCCCCTGTCGCCTGGTGCTCAGGGGAGTGGGTGCGTTTAGTGCTGCCCTGTAATGGGATGCTGGCCCTGAGGGCGATACACTACAAACGACCTTGGAGTTGTGATCTTTGGGCCATGCAGTAAAAATGCCCTTTTTTTTTTGTTGAAATAATTCCTGAGACTTCACAGAGGAATAATCTTCAGTAGTCTTTCTGTCTGCGTAGGGGATATTTGAGTAAACAATTAACCACGAACTTTAATAGGATGCAGAGAAGGGATGGAGAAACCTCTCTGGTCTTCCCACCCCCTCAAGCACTACAGGTACCTTGGCTTTAGGAGCAGAGGACGTGTTCGGCGGGTCCAGCCCTCTCAGAGGCACCCAAGCCTCACAGTACACTCGGGTCTATTCCCTCTCCAACGCCCCACAAGCAGCGGGTCTTCCCCAGAGCAATGTGGCGCGCCGTGTTGAGTAAGCTGAGTACAGTCCTAGTTCGGATCAAAAACCCTAATCTGAAAAGTGTTTGGTGCTTGGGTGTATCTTCACTGTCGTTCTGAATACAGCTGCAGAATTTTACTTCAGTGCAACCTGAGCCCAAAGTGTGCAGGTTTCTGTGTCCTTGAGTTGTTATTTCAGGGCTAAATTCCTGTGTTGTGCAGCAGAGTTATGCAGACGTGTCAAAGGGAGAGTACACAGTGTCCTGACAAAACTGAAATTATGGGATGAAGATTACTAATGGCAGTTGGTTGTTTTGCCATATGCACAATGCAGGTGTACCTGAGCGCCCACCATCGCAATCTGTTATGCAGTTGTAATCAAGATTCATATATAGAGAGCTGACCCAGAACATGGCTCCGAGATGTCTGCATTTGCGCGGATGTGTCTCTCTCGGAGATCCCTACCAGCTCTTCAAGGAGCTGCTGTCTTTCAGCCAAGGCAACTGGTGGGTCGTGGGCTGTTGGTAGCAGGACGAGCTCCACCGGCCACGTGGTGCCTAGCAGTTCTGAAAACAAATCATTGCAATTGTGATGAGATTCATGCTTTTTTGTTGTTGTCGTTAGTATTGTAAAGGTTGTACCTGTTTGATAATAAGGGGTGCATAGTTTATTTCCTGGGTGTTTAGTGATTAATCACAGCTGGCAGAAGATAACTGAAGGAAGGGAAATTTCAAGTGTAAATGGAGAGAAAAAACCGGAAGCTTTGAAGTATGTAATCCAGCTTGTCGCTTTTCGCAGTGACTCTTTTTTTTTTTTTTTTCTTTTTTCTTTTTTTTAAGGTGAATGTAGAGGGCTAGATGTATATGTTACAGCAGTTTTCAAGTACATTTTTCAAAGTGAGGTACTCTAGGTGAGATTCTGCTGCTGATAATGATTCATCCGAGAGGATGGAAATGATTCTTCAGTTCTTTGTAGATCTTTAGATAAGTCAGCTGAAGAATAGCCCTCTTTGCCACAGCTAGCCGGAGCTGAGTCAATTATAGACAGGAGTTTTATTAATAGTTAAATAGTGGCTTCAGTAATGTTAGCCGCGGCAGTAGCCTTAATTGAAGATTATGCCAATGGGTGATTTGCTGTATGTTTTCTTCCATCATTTCAATCACTAGCACACCCTTACTGCTGAAACCATTTGCTTTAACCTCAATTTTATTAGCTTTCAGAAATTAGTACGCTGTTTTTTAAGTGCCTCGTACAGTCAGATTCTGGAGCTTTTACTGCTGTCACAGTTTAAGTAAGAAATTGTATAGACTGGGGAATAAGCGAATGAGACTATAAAGACTTTGCTGATACTGAGCTTAGAGATAGTATTGACTATATCTGCTTCAGGTTTATGCCTGTCTGCTTAGGATCTTCAGGCTGTAGTGCTTTCTGCATTAGGACTGTGCTTTACTCTTTAAACTTTTAATGCTGAAATAGAGTGACTTTGGTGTGGCAGATGGCACAGCATAGATTTCCGATACATCACTGTTTTTTGGCTCTTGTCCTTATGGCAGCTGTGTCTGGTTAGGGAGCTCAGAAATGCCTGACAATAATTACCTTTAATTTCTGCAGGCGGCATCGTGGTGATTTTGGGACTGTGTTTATTCCTTTCTGTTTGTTCCTTGGTACCTTTCTGCCTTCATTATGCTTCTGATACAACTGTTCAGTAGAAGTTTTTGGTTTTGGTCTTTTTTTTTTGTTTGTTTGTTTTTTGTTTTTAATACACTGCCCTGGATATGCTCTGTCTTTTCTTTTCACTGAACATTTTAGTAAAGGTCTAGATTCACTTTCCATTCCCTGTTTATCTCCGTATGAATAGTTTCTTTACTTTTTTGTATATTTAAACTAAGATAAAGTTCTGGGACTTAGAGTATCAAGAACCTCTATAAACACTGAGCCAGACGAAAATATTTACTGGGATATTGGTTCATCTATAGTATTTAGGTACATACAAATGATAAAATGTTACAATAAAAAACTCCCTGTTCGGACTCCGTATTTTTTGTAACCTTTAAAATAAATTTGAATTCTTTGCAAATTGATTAGAAGTATAAAGTGAAAAGAGAGTAGGCTGGGAGTGGGTACAGATTCTGAAAATGCTTTAATGATGGCTGTACCTCAAAACTTGGAATTGGTTGGGATAAGGAGGAAAAGTGCAGATGTGCAGGTAGGCAGGCAAATCACACAGGTGCCTGGAAATCTTGAAAACAGTAAATTCCTCAGAAAACTTGTGCTGCTGCTGGTTTTTTGAACTTCCTGGAAGTGATCTGAAATTCACTTAAAGAGCAATCCCACTTCCTTTCCCTAGGAAAAAAGTGGAAAAGTTTATAGACCATTTCATCTTCTCCAGAAAGCGTGTGAACAGTTTTATCATTGAAGATGTATTCTTTGACAGATTAAGTGCAAGTGATGTCAGCCAGAGAATTTGTGAAAACAGGAGCTTAAACATCAGGATTTCATATCTGCTTGATAAAAAAACCTGTAGCATTTGCAGAAGAACTTGAAAGGGTGTTAGAAAAAAAAAAAATTGCTTTTAAATAAGAAGTGAGTACTGTTACAGTATAGTGATCTTCTGTATGAAGTGAGGACTACATTAAATGACCTAAAAGACAAGATTGTTGATGATGTTTTCTGGACTTACTTTTATGTTTGTATTTAGTGTATATTAATAATGAAATCAATGTAGTTTTTCATGTATCAATGACGAAACAGTAAAACAAGTGCCTAATTAGTGTAGGTAATACTCGTTAGATCTGGCATCATTGCTTTGCGAGATAGGAGTGTGTTTTGTGAATGTTGAGAGGCTCTTAGGCGAGATGGAAGGAGGAGGACAGACGGCCTGGAGAGAAGAGGGCTTGTGTAACTCCCATCTCATAACCTGTCATCTCCAACTTCCTGATATTAATCAGGAATATCTTCGCTGAAGTTAACCGAATTGCTGTACCCGTATGGGGTAATACATGTCCCTCCTCCATGCAGTCGGAGTCTATCGCTTGCTTGCGTACTTAAGTCATATTAAAATAATGAGAACTTTTGTGAAGCCTATTATAGGAGCAGCAGAGCTAATCTAAACGTCAAATTCATAGCAGCTTTTAAAAGAAAGTATTTTAATTTATGGATGTGTGGCAATATAGGATGAGAAAATTATTACTTCACTTTAATCAGTCTCTAATCTCTCAGTAAGCAGTACTTTGCAGAAACAGATTATTTAATTCTGTTTTGATGTATGATATCTTTGTGGGTTGATACAACATGCATCACCAACAAAAAATCATGTTTTTTTTGATAAATGCAATTCAGTGGTTTTGTGGAACTATTGCACAGTCAGTTACAAGATAGCTGATATGAAGCATTTTGCTTGCTTTTTAGCAAATGACAAATGTAAGTCATACTATACTGTGAGGAAGACAGTAAACCCATTTAATCCATAACTGAATGAGTAAACAATTACACCTGTAGAGGTCTTTTTGGTTATGTGTCCTTATCCCCTGTATTTTCCTGTAAGACAGATGAACTCCACATAACATACTTTCAGTCGCATCTTGCCCAGAGTAAAAGTAAATTGATACTGCCTGGAAGAAAATCTGATCTCTTACTTACTGACCAAGTCAAAATGATAAAACTTTAAAAGGTTACTCTTACGAAAAAAAGATATTGGGAATCTAAATAATCATAAAAAAGTATGGTAATGATGGCAACCTGCAGCCTGACACTACTCTACTTCTTCTCTTTTACTATTGGAAATTAATTGGTTTTTAGTCACTTGAAAATCTTCTACCACTAACCCCCCTTAATTCTGTAAATTTGTGCTGTTCTTAATGGTCTCTTAAAGGTGGGATCGAGTTTGTAATTACCCATATTGTACCTTTCTAATGTTTCCAATATAATATTTTCCGGTAGCAGTAAAGTTAATCCAAACCAACAGACTTCAGAAAAAGGCAAAATAATATTTGGATATATAATAAAATAGTACAGCACTGATTGTTCCATGTTAATTGGCTTCAAGCTGTTGAAATTAAGGGAAACTGTATCTTACTAGCGTACTTGGAATTGTAGCAGCTAAATAACTCAAGCAGAAAGTGATCAAAGTGTCAAAATGATCAAGTGACAAGAAATTATATTTAAAAGTATAATCAAAAGGGATACCATTAAATAAATATTTCTTTATGCTATACGTGTAAAAAAAAAAAGAAAAAGTAACATGAAAGAATTAAAAGAAAATCCTTAGAATGGTGTACTGAAATAATTCGACTTTAAAATATAGTTTTCAGAACAACATTACATAACTGGACTAAGAATGTGTGTTACACTTATGTGACTTGTTCTCACTGAAATGAATTGTTTTGTTCTTCATATTTTTCGGGGCTCTATTGTATGGTATGATACTGCATTTTATTTATTTGTATTTTTCCAGGTCTGACAGCGGCTGCCATGGCAGAGGCTATGAAGTTACAGAAGATGAAACTTATGGCAATGAATAGCCTTCATGGAAGTGGAAGTCAAAATGGAACAGAATCAGAAAACGAAGAGCTGAATTCTAATGCAGGTAAGTAACACTCTGCATGCGAGCTGTAGGGGAGCTCTTAACACCTGTTCTTGTGCATGGGAAACAAAATCAAAAATCTATCACAAATTCTTGTGCTCTTTTGTTTTGTAAGCTTTGTTCTGCCAGCGTCAAATCAAAATTACTGCACCCATTCCTCCAGTATCCCTCCGGTTCTCCTCCTAACAGCCATCTTCATTAATTTTTTGAAAAATGTTGGTGAAGGATTGTTTCCATTATGTTACAATACAGACATATTGCACATATATTTGTAGTAACAAAAGACTCCTCTATTGGCAATAATACAGTGAGTCTAGAGTTTTCCTGTAAATGATGGAAAGTTTCCAAAACGTGAGGTTGTTGGAACTCATTACGAGTCCCACGGTTCACTGGAGAAAGGCAAAGTAGGGAATGCTAAATCACCAACTTTCTGGCTTTTCTGCATTTTGTTTCTTTCCTTGAATGGATATTTGCAAACCACAGCTATGAAGGAGAGTCATGATAAACCCTTGTTATGGCCTACCTGGCTGGCATAACCTTGGGTAGAAGGCACCGACACTGACCACGTGTTCAGTCTATACTACTCTAAGTATTAGTATAAACTTTAAGCTCCCTGAGTCCCAGCTCCACAAGGATAGGGTTCAAAGTTTAAGTCAGAAATGGGTCCCTTGAAGAGGATATCTTCTTTTTTTATTCTTATATTCTTTTCAGGAGAATAGAAGAGATTTTTACTTGGATAGTGCAGAGACCCAATAATAAGATAGATCTATCTTGTCTCAGAAGGCTGCTAGATACGTATTACAATAAGGGCAGGTTCACTTGGACTCACTTTTTTTGACACAAACTATCCTACAATACACTCCTTCCATTTTGGAAGCTTATGCATCCTTTGTTTTCATTATCAATTCAAGAACAGAGGCATTGTCTGATCCCTCATTGCATTCAGATCTCCCATTGGCATTCACACGTCTCTGAAGTCACACATGCGTCTCTAAAGACGAAGCCGCTCTAACAGTTTGCTTGCTTGGATGGTGTATAGTGTATATGCATTGTACCATCAAAATGGTAATTTATTAGACCAATAAAGCAGCAGCTGGGAGGTCTTAGACTCATTTTCTAAAGGAGTAACTTTGAATTCATGACAAATTATGCACAAAACAGTCTTTCCAAAAGTGGTATTGCCTTTTGCTAATTTTGTGTACTCATCTGTATTGAGAAATCTGGCTTCTAATTCATGCATTAAACTCTGCCCCAGCTTTCTGTTTTGTAGGATATGTATTTCTTATTCACCTCTCAGACCCTAATCAATTAGTGCATATTGAATTCAGAAAAAAAGCACTGAAAAAGCATATTTAGTTTGTGAAACTCTTACAGTCTGTATGTAGTTCAAAATGAATTATGGAGTTTCACTGAATGCTAAGAAATATGACTGAAGATAGAATTCCTACAGAAAAGCAAGGGAGCTTCATACAGAAAAGATGCTGGGTTAGAATTGGGGTTTTTAAAAGCTGCTGTACAAAAGCTTGCTAATTTGAATGTTCATCATTTCGTGTGTTACCTGATATGGCAAAATTTGTATACTTCATATGGGGAAAATCTACAGTACATTAATATTATTATTTTAGGTACCTCGTTTGCAAGTTTTATGGGGGACTATCATACCAGCCTTTCGACAATACGTCAAGAGTATGCATATTAAATGAAAGTTCTCTGTGGTTTAGCAATTCAATGAGTTCTACAACTGACTCAATACCAATTTAAATATTTGGAAGAATTCCCACTGACTTTAGCTGAAGTTACAGTGGGGCCCAAGGATAAGGATATGGTGTCAGTTATATAAAGATCTTTTCTCAATTCTTTCCCCTTTTCATTGCCTAATTCAGTAAAATTGCCAAGAGCAAACTTGCTGCATTGAGTGCCAGTGTTGCTTGCAGACAGAGGAATAAGTCCTTAACAAAAACAGCTACTACTAATCATATTAAAAAAATCACAATTTCCCCTCTTTTTAGTATCTGCAATGCCAGTATTAGGATCATTTTTGTAATGCATGGCTTCTCTCTTTATTCGAGGATCATTCTTTAAACATTTACGTTAAGCAGGTACAGCAGGATGTGTCAAAAGGGAAAACCAAAATGAAAGGAATGTGAAACTTAACTATGCATTTCACTATACAGAATAACTGGAATTATCAAATATTCAGTATAGAAAACTCACTGGAGACTGAGGTAGGGCAAGAAGAGAGTGTGCATTTTGTTTAGAAGCTGATATACATTTTGTAACGTTGATTCACTGTGGAGAGAACACCGTGACAATTCTCTGTGCATGAAAGCTTTACCAAATGTTTGTTTTGCTCTAGACTCTTACAGTTTAAATGACTATTAAAAACTAAATGGGGATGCAAAATGAGAAAGAAAATTGAATTTTGAAATTTTTTTTTACTAAGAAGAGGTAAAAAGAAACAAAGCAAAGGAGTCAGAAGCCTCATAAGTGAGAAAAACATTTTATTTTAGGAGAGAGACCTACAGTTTCTTTGATTTGAGGTTGTGTTTAATAGCTTCTGTAATGGCTGCAACATGACTCTGCATCTAGATTTCAGCATGAATAACAACCTGTTCGTGTTTCATTTAGCTTCAAATGAGAAATTCTCTCTTTTATTGTTTTAGGAAATTAGTCTGTGTACTATTGCTCCTGGAACTTTATAATTAATCACTAAAGGTTATGGCTGTGGAGAGTTTGTGGGAAATAGATGTCTGAATGATTATAATTGTAGCTGTCAAATCAGAAATATAGTTTTACAGAGCAGAGGACCTTTTGCTTCCTTTGATTTTTTTTTTCCTTTTTACTGTAACAAAGACCTGAAGGGTTGCAGTTTTACTCAAAAAAATAAAAACAACTATAGAGTGTGTTGGCTTTTTACCTCAGTGTTACACATTGACTTCCTTTGGTGAGCATAAGATACAACGCCACTAAATGTTTCCCATTAGGATGTGTGCCTTCCTTCTCATTATGTAGTCTGATAGATGAGTGGAATAGTCTCTTTTGCCGTTGTTTCTTTTGAATTAAAAATGTAATTGGTCAGTATTACGTCCTGAATCTTTATTGCCAGGTTTTTGGATTTTTTTTGTTATATACAGGCCATTAGTATAATAAAAACGTGGTGAGGATGTCTTGCCATATTCATTTCAATCCCCATCTGTATCTGTTGAAGTCAGTATGACTTTGGATTTGCTGCTTAGTAATGCCTTGAATATCACTTCTGTAGTTTCTTTGTGTGTGTGCACCTATGATGATGGACATTTTTCATGCATTTCTGTATCTGAAGCCAGAATTCATGCTGTCAAGTTAAAATCTGAACTCTAACTCTCAGGATTACTGACTATAATTCCTCAGATACTCTATTGTCCTCTAGGAAATTACAGGTGTGGAACTGAATCTTACAAGTGTGTCTGAGGAATTGGGGGGAAGTAAATGTGCCACTTCTTTTTCTGCTTCCAGTCCAGCTAGTGTGCTTTTGCCATCAGGTCCTACCTACCTCCTTTCTGTGATATTAAAATAATCTCAGTAATGGTGGCATTTAGTACTGGAGTATTCTAAATAACTTATTAAAAAAAAAAATGCTGCAAGACACAATACTGAAACTGGGGTGTGGGGGTGTGGAAATGTACACACCACACCCACGCACCCCACCCCCCCAAAAAAAAAAAAAAAAAAAAAAAAAGGGGCATGTATTTTTCAATTGAAGTAATGCATTAGTTCACAGTGCTGTGAATAATGTTTATACATTTGAACATTAATGTCCTCCTTCCACTCTCTCTGCAGAAGAGAAAGAGATTTTTTTGCACCTTCCTACTCATCATATGAAGTGTTGAAGCAAACTTCTCAGGCAGTTGAAAATCTCGTATTTAATCTGGCACTACAGGTTCTCTGGCCCCACAGTCCAGCCGATCTGTGCTAGCTGTTCCTTGTGGCTTTGTGTCTGTCTCCATCTTCTTGTAGGATCTGGGAAAGAAGGTTGAACTTCGAGAACTGCATAGTTGGGGGCATAGGTGTCTGGAAGTGGGAGAAATTACATCCCTCTGAAATCTCAAATTCCCAGTGACCATAAGTCTTTCATAATCCTGTTCCTCCGTTTTGGCCATTCCATGTGAGTCCTTGGAGATGAGACGGTTTGTTGATGGCACTCAGTGCACACATCTGAGGATTGCCTTGAGTCTGGAGGGTTGCCGTGGCTCAGGCAAGTCATGCTGTAAAGCATGACTGATAATACATGCCAGGAGTGATGTGGCCTTTCATATTCCACTTCGGAAAATGAGTAAGATCAAGGGTTTGGAGCTGTCAGCTGAAGCCAGGTATGCTGGATGCGTGTATGGATCTCTCAAAGCTCAGCCACGTAATCAATTTTGTTGTTCTACAGAGATAAGATAAACAAAACAAAACCTCTCTGGTTGCACAAAAGTGTTTAGAAAAGATCATCTGTTTCATCATCATGCAATACTAATATTAGGTGAAGTGTATTCTGGAAATTAGCATATAATTGCCTAGGGAAATTTGAAACTTATTTGAAATCAGAGGGTTTTTTTTAATAACATGGCAGCAGGTAATTTGTACAAATATGTGATAGAACTGGAACGTGAAGGATAGATTACAAAATACAGTATTGGTGATACTACCTGAACATCCTTTAAGGATGCTGTGTTGCACAGCTGCATGAGCAAAGGAGGATCACTGCATAGCAATCCGTGACAGTACCTGTTTGTACAAAACCTCAGTGCAAAGAATAAAGCAGTTATTTCCTCCTGTTGGCTTTTGGAGTTAGCATGCATGATTTAATAAATGTGTTTTGCTTTCCCAAGAGAGATATCAAACAGTACTAAGTGTTTCAGTGGTATTTCCTTAGGAAGTCAAAATGTTATTCTGTATGTAGAGTCTCGTTGCTTAATTTCCAGACAAGGAGCTAGGTTAGGCAGAAAAGAAAGGAAAAACACCCTAGCTTTTGGCATATGAGGATCAGAGAAAAAGCTCTTCATAGCAAAAAAAAAAAAAAAAAAGTGTTATCTTCTTATCCTTTTTTCCCTTCAGTACCTGCCATGCAGTTTTCTCATAAATGCAAACATCTTTCACAATCTGTTTAAAAAACCACAAATACATCACTCGGAGGAATATTTAAGGAACCATCAGGAGGGAAAAAACTCATTGGTTTAATGGAATGCTGTCAAGGAAAATCAGCATCACAAACGACACAGGGGCAGAATTGATACTTTTGCACTGACATGTTAAAAGAAAATCCCATGCATTATTTAGAAAACCCAGAAATCTGTCAGCTGTATGATTGCCGAGTTAGCAGAAGCAGGAGGATGCTGCTCAAGTTGAAAAGAAACGCGTAGGCACAGATCCATATTGTAACCTTTCATGTTCTCCACCCACCATGAATACCCAGCTATTACACGGTCAGCATTTTTTAGTTTTTCTCTTTTAAAATTTTCAAGTGCTTGAAAAGTCAAAAGAGGTAGGTCTTTTATTCTAAAAAGCAGGATGCCGAGGCTGTTACTTTATTGTAAGAGTAAAAATGACAAGACCAGAGAACAGGTTTTTTTAATCCCCGAGTGCTGTGCAGACTTCATGAAGTCATTTTTCCTGTTGTTAAAGCAAGTACTTTTGTGTTACATGAGCAGAGAGTTATTGTTTCAAAGATGGTAATTTTATTTAAAGAACACAAAACATTCATGCCATTTTAAAAATATAACCAGTCAACACTACTATTAATATTTTTAGAATCAGTTAGAAAGCTAGCGAAGCATACATTTAATTTTTTTTAATTGTCCTTTTGCCAGGAGGAATATATACAGTCTTGAAATAAGAGAATTTAATGTTTTGCTTTCTGTGCCATCTCATCCAAAAACTAGGCTTGTTTGGCTCCAGCCCTAGCAGATATATTAAAACTCTTCATCCTAAAAATTGAGACATCTGTGCTACTTCTTTAGACGTATACCTGCGTGGGTCTTGGTGAGTGTGAAGATACTTGCTTTTCACGCTGGAAGTTGAGAGTGGCGTATAGTGGCTAAGTGGATCTCCCTGTTTGCTGAGTAGCAAGGTAAACTGCTAGTCCACGGCCATCGAACGCAAATGGATTGCGCATCGGGATAGGTAGGATAGATAGGAAAAAGGGTGACGCTTTTGACGTGCCTTTTTTCCTCAAGCATGCAGATGGCGTTGTACCGTGAGTATGGCTCGTGGGATGACATGTATTACACAGCTGATGGGAGGAGGCCGTGAGATAGGCAGTGAATGGGCAGTGTCATGCAGAGACACAGCTTAGAAGATCTCCTGGAGATCAGAAGTGAGTTCAGAGCACTTCACGGCTCCTGTTCAGCCCATCAGTCTGGGATGCGTTTCTCTGGGGGAGGTTGGACGCTGCAATAGGACTGTAATATTACATGTTACGGTGTGCGCCTGAACAGGAAAAAACCCCTTCTGAAGCCCCCGGAGGAGGCATTGGTTTTTCAGGGCTAACTCACAGCGCACTGGCGAGGGAGCAGCATGCTCAAGTCTGATATATGAATGAGGTTCCTCTAGGTAATGAAGGCAGGACTGACTGTGAGGACAAGCTCTGCAAAGAGTGTTTATCCCAAGGCCATAGTACTTGAAGAAGATTCACGTAGTGGTAAAACTCAGTAGCTTTCAGGATGCGCTTCCATACGGAGGTTTGGAGGTGTGGTTTCTTGGAAGTTTCTTGAACCCACTTGCAGGTGATATCTAAGAAATTGTAAGCTTCCGTTTTCGGTGAAAATGGAGTGAAGGAACTAAAACATTCATGTAACATTGAGGCTTTAAAAAGCTTTACCCATTGCCGCTTGTCAGAAAATGTCCGTGGTTGCTGAACGATAGAGAGTAATGAATTCCCTACAGATAATGTAAGTGGGGCCTGTGTTCCTGGAGCCAGTGACTGATAATTCTGGAGGAAAAGGTTGATGTGCTGTTTCCGTTTTTACGATGCAGCTCCTCAGCCATTAGCCAGGAAGTGATAAGCTGTTTGTTTGGTTTGGTTGTACCTTGTTTGTTCTCTGCTATATTCTCTTCTGCTTCTTACTAATGGTGATGGCTTTCATGGGCCCTCTCAATTATCCTGAGAACCTGGCCTCCGTGTGCGAAGCTTGGAAACAAGATGCACGTATATCTATTTCTTTGGCAAATGGGGGTTTTTTGGGGGAGAGAATATCAGTGGATAGTTTCTGCTGTGTTACCCCACCACTGGCCAGGATTTAATACCACGAATTTTAGGATGCTTTAGTCAACCACAGTTTTGGTGGAGTACAAAAGTGAATTTGTTTCTCATCTGCAAACTATTTTGAAGTCCCATTTTCGATAGAGTCTTAAGCAGTTGCCTATTGAATGCATGTGAGTACTTTAACTGTCTTTTTAAAAAGTATTCTTATTCATTTAAATATGAATGTAAATACTTTACAGAAATTGTATATGGTTCACACATAAATGTTGATTTATCAGCTAATATTTACATGTTTGGATTGACTGACACCCAGCTCTGAGAAATGTGAAGTAGCTCTGGCTGTAGTTTTAAAACTAATAAAGGAAATATAACTTCAGACAACTGCTGAAAATGAAATTCTTTGTGCTTTTCTCTGTAACTCTGAGGCATCTTTTTCTTTGGGAGGAATTTCTGTTTCAGATTTTTGCTGCTTTTCTATGATGAAATTAATTGATATTTATTTATTACATTAGCTTAATGTAATAAAGCTAATGTAAACTATTGTCAAGATCAAGCAAATTTAGGTATTATATAGACTTCTTTTTAGAAGAGTTCTTATTAAATGTCTAAGCTCTGGTTTGTATGAATGCTTTTTGAGTGGGTAATTCTCAAGGGTATATTGTAAATGGATTCATGACAATTAGATGCTGCTAAATGTTTATGAATGGAGAATATATATACTTGTAAGTTTATATTTCAACAGTTAAACATATCACACAATCTGCTTCCTCAGTATATTTTGGCTGTTACCTTATTTGAAGTCAAAGAACTGCTGTTCCTTTTTTCCAGAGCATAAAGTACATTTTTTTTTTTTCATAGACAGAATTCCTTACAATGATTTCTAACTTCTGCTGGAACAAATTTAATGTAGAAGAATCAAGATTCATATCTATTAAAAAACCCCCCTTCCTAACACCAAATAAAATACCTGCGGGTGCACACAGCATAATCATAAACAAACTCTCTAGATTCCTGCCATATCTACTATCAGAACTAAGTGCAGCAAAAGACGAACTAATGACAAAATTCAAATGGTATGGCTAAACTGCGTAGAATTGAGAGCTTTCACATGTCTGTCACCTCTCAGATCCTTTACAAATTTATAGTCTCAGAGTGCAGAGGTCTAAATCTTCAAAGCTTGAAAAACAGAGGTGCAGCATGAACTAATCTTCATTTTTTTCCCCTATCTTCTTACAGCAGCACTAATGGAAATGTATTTTGTTTAATGACTCTGAAATCCTGTTTGTAATTAGATGTGGGAATTGGTCTTACTTTGTAACAGATGATACTGGAATAATAATATGAGAGATGCTACGCTGAGACCACTATCCTCCTAAATCTATATCATTTTTCATTTTATTGACAGGAAATGTGTTCCTGGAACAAAGAGATTGATTTTAAAGAGTAGAAAAATAATGTCTAGTAAAAACTCAAATGAAAACATGTTAGCATTACTTTAAGTGTATCATAAGAGTACATTAACCTTTTAACTTTATTTTTAATTTTAGTAAACAGTCATCTTATAATTGTTGCTTTGTCACTGATATAATCTTTGAATTAATGCACCAAAAGATAGGGAACTTTAATTAATGACAGGGTGCATACAATTAAAATGCATATCATATTTCAGAAGGATTATTCAAAATAATCAATTTTGTCTGTTAAAACACTTTTGCAGTCGTAAATGAAGTAATTAGGAGTGGGCACAGAACACGTGAGTGCAGGCTGAGCTCACGCAGTCCCTTCAGAGTATTAGTCTTCTTCACTAGGTCTTGATGTCATAAATCATTTTGGCCACTGTAGAGCCAAGGCTACATTTTTTTCCTTGGCTATATTTTTCACGTTTGTTAGTAGTAGCAGATATTCATGGTTAATATCAACCTGCCGAAGGAAAGCAGGTTGCTCATCAAGACGCGGTCTCATGTTTCTCTGCAAGGCACAGGAACTGCCGTAGCATTGTAGGGAGCGATACTTACCAGAAATGTGCCAGATTTAGGACTTTGGGTATAAATTTTTATTAAGACCAAGACAGATGAGATGCACTGCACTTTAAAAGGAAAAATCACTCCAGTTTAGGCATCTTAGTTGGCTTCTGTGACTGCCGAAGGATATGGCCTTAAGAGTACTGTCCTGCCCTTTAGGAAGCAGAGCTGCTCTCTGCAGGCAGGTGTAGGGTGAGAAGGCATCTCCAGGCATCTCTACCTTTCTGGTCTTGATGCTTAGTGGGAAAGGGAAGGAAGAAAAGTGTGGTCTGGGTCTACCTTTCTGAAATGCATTTTGTATTTTATGTTAAATCATTGTTGGATAAAAGCAGAAGTGGCCCTGGGAGCTGGAACCATCAGCTGGTGATCAGATGAACTCTGGCAATGAGGGATGCCAAAAATGCTAAGAAGTCTGCTTGTTTCAACTTGGTGATTTGCAAATTTTCCACAGTGCTACCAAAGAACGAGCATAGTAAAGGACCATACGTCAAAACACCTTTTTTCTTTTTTCTTTTTTTTTTTTTTTTTTTTTTTGAGGTCCTTTTATGTATTCTGTTTCAACAAAATCGTGTCTGCCTATGATTTTGCACAAAGCAACGTATTTGTTTAAACACTGTGGTGTGTTAGCGTGCTTAACCAATGTGTTTCAATTTCCCGTTTCAGTACGTAAGGATGTGAGGAATCCAGTACTTAAAGAATTCCAGTATGTTAGGAAAAGCAAGTATTAGTGATAGATGCCTTTGTTAATACTAGTGAGTCAACTTCAATCTCACGTTAATGATATTTTGACAACAGAAAGTACTTTAATGTTTTAATTACATTTTAAAGTCTGGAACATTCTTGTTCTTGTTAAGGCATATATAAGTTAGGATGAAAACTGGCATATTACCTTTGATGCGGGCCACATGCTGAGAGTCCCCCAAAGGATGTCATTGATAGTGATACAGCTGCCAGCAGCAGGAGTCTCATGAATTAAAATTTTAATCAGATTTTTTTTAAAAGTCCCCTAACGTACAGTTAATTTATGTCTGAGGTAAGAAATGTTTGTGGTGCGATCATTTGGAATATTTTCCCACTCAGACGAGTAGCATTAATCCAAAAAAACAATTTCATAATGTGGATTTTTAGTTAAGGATTCAGTACTAGATTTTTGCAGAGTGCCCCGAACTGACATTTTTGCATTCAGTAGCAGTTTTACTTGCAACAGTTGGCACTGTTTAAATGTCTAGCTGATTTGTGAATTTGATGAGACAGAAGTCACAGTGGTCTCAAGTGATTCTGCCTTTACTTGCACCCACAAAGAGGCATCCCTTAGTTCTGGAGTAGGGACTGTATGGGTAAACAGGACGTACACAGATCAGAACCTTACTACTTTTTATAGAATACCTTGGCTGTCCTGGATAGTTACATTCAAGTTTTGTTTTCCTTTAATAAAGTTTTGATCCATAAGAAAATCAGGGTTATGCATTTATTTCTGTGATTTAAAAAGTAAGCATCTGACAGTTTTGCATAATAGGTTATGCGTTCTGCTCCATATTCTGTTTAAGAAAAGCTGGAATCCAAATCTGTGAGTGACATTTTGGTAGAATTTTAGCAAGTACAGTCATTACCAAATTAAAAATAGATACAGGTGGGTAGTCTATGTTTTTAGCTCCTTTTTAAAAAAACCAACCCCTAACTGTATACAAGAGCAGGAATTTATCAAATCATTCTAGTTACAATTATGAAAGACCAGCAATGTAGTCTCGGACCTAGAGTAAATGTACCTTTATCACCAGAGTGTGTTAGAAATCTTTAATTTCCATGGCTGCGACATCTTTTTCTCAAATGAAATTCTTATTCTTAATTTCTTGGAAGCTTAATTTAGATTAATAAGATCACTGAAGAATATTAAAACCTGGTCCATTTAGTCATGGAGAAAAGAATCTTGTTGGCACCATATAATGGAAGCTACTAATTTGTCCATAATCTAAAGGGAAAAATGCGTGGATTTTGGTACGTGTTTCAAATGCCATCTTAATGTGTTTATTATCTTGAAAATGTAACCGATATTATGTTATCTGTTAGGATGGCCAGTTTGTGTATTAGTTTTTCCAGATACGTGTTTCATCTTGGGAGGGGCAGTAAGCATGCACCTAATGGGTTTAGAATAGCAGTATCTTCTCAAATTGTGATGTTTCCTTGAAGAGACGAGTAGGTAAGGCTTTACCTGAACCGTTCTTGTAGCTGAACAAGAGACCGTAATGTAGGCTATTGATCCTGTGTTGTGGATAAACGTTCTAGGCTGTACTCTGCAGTGTGGTATATTATGTTGCAGCGTACAGATCTAGTTCAAGTAGTAGGTGTAGTTCAGCCGAGGCAGGGTGAGTTCCGGATGGGCCGTTTTGCCCTGCAGTTTGGCACTGCCTCTCGATCTCATCCCTGTACTGCAGTTTGCTGTGTTTAGGATCACAGGAAAGCAGCACTTCCAGACTTGTTTTCTTACCCACACTGTTAATGAAGCAAGAACTCTGCTAGCGTCGTGTCTGACTGGTAGTTGTCCAGCTTAATTTTAGAAATTTTATAGGCTTACTAATCACGGCTTTTTTTTTTTTTCCTAACGTTTAACCTAAGTCGTCTTTGTTACAGTCTTGCTGCTCCTTGTTCTGTACACTGTGGGTGTGGAGAACAATTTATTCCCTTTTATTACTGAACATGTCTTCTATCTAGTGAAGACTATTAGTGAGTCTCCTATCTGTCTTCCCTTCCCTACATTAAACAAGCCTGCTCTTTTGAACGTGCCTCATACCAATGATTTTCTAGGTCCTGGTCGGTTCTCACTGCACTCCTCTGGCCCCTCTCCCAGTGATTCATATCCTGCTGGTTCCCAAACCCAATGCAATGCTTCGGTCAAGGCCGTGCCAGTGCTCAGTGCAGCAGTGTAGAACAAGATAAGGAGGAAGAATTTCTCCCAGTCGTACATACAGCTATCTTGTATAAACGTGTGAAACTCTTATTCTCCTGACATTTCCTGGAAGCAGGATACTGCTGACCTGTGTTCACTCTACTATAGCCTCTAGATGGGTTTTTTTGGTTGGTTTTTTTTTGTTTGGTTGGTTGGTTGGGTTTTTTTTTTGTTTGTTTGTTTGTTTGTTTGTTTTTTAAGAAGAGCTACACAGGCAGTCAAACCACATTCTGAATTTGTGAGGATGGCTATTCCAGCCTTTTATCTGCCCTGGCCAAATTTTCGCATTATGTCTCTCTTAAATGTTCACAAAGGTTTAGATAAAACCTAATCAAGATCCAGAGTTCTGGACAGATTGGTTAATTCTGCTATGTATGCTTACGACATAGGCTCTAACATGCTAACATCTGCCCTTGAATGTGAAGCATTTCATTCAGATGAGTTTGGGCATTTTATAGTTCATTCTGTCTTTCCAGGTTGACTGGAGGTACATTCTGAAGGTAAAGTAAAATTCATAGTTGAAACTGAAAATCAACGTTTCCTGTTTAGATCATGTGCATTTTTTAAGCTGTACACAGCCATCTGCAATTAATGCTTTGTTGTATATCTTCTGTATTTACAGTATATTTGACAATAAAACCTTTTTTGACATTTAATCAGTAGCATAGTTGTTTGCTCTCATTATATATTCATGAACTTCATCACCAAGACAAGACATAAATGTTGAGCTTGCCTTTAAGATCAGACACACACTGATATTTAAAACTTAGAAAATTGGGAGGGGGGGTGTTTGTGTCTGTTCTGCATTTGTACAATATAAAAATGAGAATAGATTCTTCTTTTTAAGAAGATGCTCAGGCTGCTGTAAGGATGGAGATGAGTGAAACTCTGGGACTTGTGAAACTTCCAGCATACCTCTGTAAGAGATATATATTCAGTTACTAATGTCATGGGACATGAGAGGCTGCATTTTCCCCTTTTCCTGTAAGGCATATAATATTAGTTAAATTGTGATTTATTTTCTCATATTTCAGGTGGAAACTGGAAAAGTCGTAGGAAGAAGTGTCTTGCAGATTCCTATGGTTCCTATGGATCTGTTTTCTGACTGACTGTCTCTAAGAATGTGATATAAGGGGATTTTGACATTTCATCCTTGAGAAATATTCCCTCTCATTTGTATTTTTCTTGATTTTGACAAAGTAGGTAATTTTTGAAAGTTGAATCCAACTTTATTCCCTTTCTCTGTAAAACCCTAGGTGCAGGGAGGAAAGTCCTTTAGAAAACACTAGAATAGCTAGCATGGGTAAGATTTTTAATATCATTTTTTATAAATACCAAATGTGTCTGGGTATATACTGTAGGTTAAATAACATTTCTGTGTGAGTGAGAGATTGAACTTTAATAGAAAAATATTATGTAAACAGCAGGGCATTTGCATGAAACTTGTAGGTATCTTATATTTAGGAGGATAATCTCTAATGAATTTAAACTCTGTGATTCTGTCTGAAGAAGAAATATTTGCATTGTCCTATTGCTAGCAACTGATACTCATTTTCTATCTAACTAACAGCTCTTCTTTCTTTGAAACTGCCTTGAATAATTACAGCCCAAACCCTGCCCCTGTACTACATAAACGGAAAATCCAAGTCATCAGATAGCACTGAATCTTCAGTTTGGATTAAAAAATGTATTTTATTTATTAGATGCAGTTATGGCACTGAAATAAATGGTTGGTGCAGTTACCCAACATCTCACCTTCAAAATTTAATCATCTGCAAATGCCATTTATTTTTCGTAAGCTCCTTCCCTTTTAATATGATTCATTAAATATCCTTCTTTTATTTTTTTCTGCTGTTTGTTCATCTATTTTGGATGTCGACTCTAGGCATTTATTTCCCCTTTGTCGTAATGTATGGTGTGGTTGATGTAAAAATATTTTAAAGTAATGTTCATATTATTTTAATAATTTCAAATCTAAAAGTTTGAAATCGCAGATCTATTCTGCTGTAATTTACTTCTTACAGATTTCTCCTGGAATTTTCATTGCAGCTGATTTCTTTACTTTTCAAGGAAATTGGTATTTTCAGTATCCTCCCATCTACAACATATGTAATTTAGAAAATCCCCCTGTAGATAGGAGCTCCTCCAGCATGCAGCAGAAGTTTTTGCAACTGGTGAAAAGCTGTACATTCCCCCTCCCCAGAAGGGGAGGGATACTGATGGAAAGTAGAAAGTTACTTCTTCTTGGGAGAAGTAACCTCTCCCAAGTTACTAGCGATAGGACACAGGGAAATGGCTTAAACCTGCGTCAGGGGAGGTTTAGATTGGATATTAGGAAAAATGTCTTCACTGCAAGAGTGGCCAGGCACTGGAACAGGCTGCCCAGAGAGGTGGGGGAGTCACCAGCCCTGAGGGTGTTCAAAAAACGCAGAGATGTGGTGGCACATGGGGACATGGTTTAGGGGACATGGTACTGTTGGGTTGACAGGTGGACTTGATGTTCCTAGAGGTCTTTTGCAACCTTAATGATTCTGTGATCCTATGAAGAAGATACCTCGGCAGAAGGTGTGTGTTGCTTTACTCCTCTGTGGTTGGTTGTAGCTGTCAAATGGCTCCGAGTCACAGCAGTTTGGGAATACGGGAATTGCCCTTCATCCTGCTGTTGAGCGTATCTTTTGCACAGTCATCAAGAGCTGAGGCTCTGTAGTTTTATGTGTTTTTTTCTGATTCAGTGTGTGAATCGGGGAAGAGGGAACTTATGAGGATCAAGATGAATGATTTTTTTAAGGGTTGCTGATAGCCAGTAGACTGTCTTTGCAGAAACTGGTATTTCCTCTCCTCTGTATGTTTGCAGTTGAATGTGGTCTGAATTCAGGAACTAAATGTGAAATTTGAAGTGTATGTGTGGCAGCATATGAGGTATGTGATAATAGCATGGTCTAGTTAGGCAATTCCCTCACAGCTCCTCCATTTTTAGTTCTCTTAATTGTATACATGTGATAACTTCTAATTCAATTAAGACTAGCAATATTCCACATTAGCCTGTCTGTTAAAATCCACGCAGTATACTATAAAAAAGTCATTAGTTTGGTAATATCAATTTAACAAGTTTTAGCTCATTAACCTTGACACCAGCAGTGCTGGAGAGAGGAACCTTTTGATATTGTTGTTCCCAGCATATACCAGGGATCTCTGAAAATCTGTTGAAATCCGTGGCTATTATCCTCAATCATCACTTATAGCTGTGTGTTAGCTCTTTTATGCAAATACCATAGCAAGCCACAAATTACATCCTTTCAAGCCAACTTTATAGATTGGGATAATGTTTATTCAGAAAAACATTTTTTCCATTAGGAACTCTCTATAGTTTTTAGATGGTCCTTCAACAGCATTACCAGCTATTTCCTATGTTTCATTTTTCAGATATATGCCATTCCAACGCCACTTTTAAAAAGCTTACCTGAAGTGCAGGAGATGAATATTTGTGATAACATTTTAGTAAGCTAAGATACTAGCTGCAGAAATACTTATTCAGTTACTTCTTTTTGCTTTCCAGGTTCACTTTCGAGAAATCACAGTTACCTTTGTAATTATATTGTTGTTTTATCTTTAGAAATCTTATCTAATACTGCTGTAGGTGCCATTATGTAATAGGAAAATGAGCAGTCATTTCAAAGCAGGGTACAAATAAATAAAGAAAAAACTCTAGCAGTCAAAAAGCTGTTGTTTATTGTATACTTACTTTTATACTCAAATTGAATGTCTCTGAGTTTTAGAATTGAGAAGAGGTAGAGCAGAACTCATGTTTAGCCTTGTAATACAGCTATAACCGCAGAGGCATTTGAAAAACAGCAAGAAGGGATTCTATAAAAACATAATGTATTTTCTCAGGAATGGCTTCACTTAATCCCTTGCAGTCATCCTGAGTGTGTCACATTTTATGATTTGGGGATGGGATTTTGATGTAAAGAGAATTAGTACCCACCTCTGAGGAAGGGCTATATGAAATGGAGAAAAGAGAAGAGGGACTTACACAAATGTTTTCATGCAGAAGTGGGAAAACAAAGCAAGACGAACATGGAAAATTGAATATTTCATTTTCAGCTCTGTCTTTGTCCTATTCATACCAGTGTAAAATTTTTCATGTGCTTATTTCTGTTTTATCACCTGCCTTTCCTTTGTTTTCGGGCTTGCTCGGTCAGAAACTGCCCTTTACTACCCTTTAAGTTATGGACTTATTCTTGAAATTGCCATCCTTTCTATGTCCAGTAACCTGTTGACGTTACAGAACGGTTTTGATGGTTTTTCTCCGTCTACCTGTGCTTAAGTGGGTCACTTCCCAGATTTCGGTCTCTCCATTGCATTGTGGTCTCTGCCCTTTCTGACCCTTTCCCTCCTGCCTGGCCGGAGCGCGTGGCCCTCAGCCAGCAGTTGTTCTTCGTATGGCAGCTAGTGCCGTCGCTGTGGCTGAAGGACAAGAAGCACCCTGAGGTATAATGAGATCAGGCAAGTCTTGCAACCGTTTTCTCGAATGCAAAATAAAAGGCAAGTGCTGGATTGGGCATTGTTGACCACAGCAACGTTGACACACGTCAGGAGCACCCACAGAGACACATGTGTTTTGGCTTTGTTTGAGAGCACTCAGCCCTGTGTGATCCCAGGAGACAGAGGCTGCCAACATGAGTGTTGGTAAGTGCGTACAGCTGTGGTGCAGGTGTGAGAAAGCAGGGCAGAGCTGGAGGGAGCTGCTGCCATCTCTCCAGCCAGGACGTGGGCACTTGTTCCCAGTGGAAAGCCAAAGGTTCACTCAATGTGACTTATTTACTGTGTGCACTGTACACGGTCAATCCCAAGGCCGAAGATTAACTTGGAATACTTTGATAAAGTGTCGAGCTAGAAGATGGGCAGCAAATAATTTTGCTTGTTTACAGTGTTAATGAAAAGAGAGTTTCAGTAAAAGACCAGGGGTGTAATATATGCAATTTGAATACTGCAGACTAATAAAAAGATAACTCTTCTGAACTATATGTCAAAAACTTTAGTTACGTGAAGGAACAGTTACCTCAAACAAATTTTCAGCTTCAGGAAGACAAACCAAGGTAAATTTAAACTTAAGCTATTCATAATTTTCTCTTCTCCTGGCATGTTTGCCTCATAAAAAGTGAACTATTTTTAGTCTTTTGTAGAAATCTAATCCAAAATGAAAAAGTGCAGTAGATAAAGCAAGCTAAACTGAAATTTTGGTTGACCTCTAGGTAGCTGGGCAGAATGCAGTGTTGAGATTGAGAAAGGTTTTGGATATGCAAAAAATCAGGAGACATTGTTTTTTGCAGAAGTTCCATGAGTTTGAAAAGGCTTAATTTCATGTGTTTTCAGCTTTGAGAATATACTAAAGAACTGTACTCTACAATACAAAACAACTGTGTTGAAAATTCACGTTACAAAATAACAACATAAATCTATGAAATTCTTAAGACTTTTAAATTTGCCTTCCAAGATCTACCAAAATCCCTTCTATGCGTAGGAGCTAGGCTTTGTCTTTTTCTAAGAAGCATTTTTCAAGTAATCAGTAAAATAATAAAATAGCTGAAGACAATACGGATGCAGGAAAACGTGCAGTTTTATGAAGTCTTTTATCTAAGTCCCAATTCAGATAGAATCACCTGTATATGAAAGCAGAAAATTCACGTGTGGTGGGTAGTTAGGCAAACACGTCTGTAAGCCAAAGCTGCTTCTGTAAATATTGGTTTTTTTCTAAGAGGGATCTTAGATTATTTGACACTTATCAAAAACTATGTTAGCATCTTATGTGAAACATACAGTGGCATTTCTTGTGGCAAATGTGTTTTTTGTACATTTACGTTAAACAACATATGTGCACATTTTTGTATGTATATGTATGAACGTATCTCAATATATTTGAAAGAAGAACTACGAATCAGGCTGCAGATTTGTGCCTTCTGATTTGGAGGTTTGTAGTCTGACCATGTTCACTTTGGATTTAAATACCTTTCAAGGTATTCAAGCTTGATTACTTGGCCTCACCTGAATAATGTAGCTGAGAAATAAGGCTTGTATCTGGGTAGCCATCTTTGTATTATATTTATGACTAAAAATCTATCACTTCTAAGATCTTTTGTGGAGTAAAATGTGTATTGTAGACACTTACTTTAGGTTTTTTGACCAGTATTTTTAAAAGCTAGCACAATTAAAAAAATGGTGATCCAGCTGCAGAACGTGGGGCTAGACTTTAAAGAATCCATATTTCAGGGGGATCATGCTTTGGGGGTGTTGTTTGACCAATTACATGGATAAAGGATATTTACAGAATGAGACACCAAGTATCGGTATCAAAGACGTCCGGAGTTGTGGAACCATCAAGGCTCTCTGTGGCACTGAGGGAGGCAGAAGCCTTCATCCTTTTGGTCAAAAGCACAAAACCAGCACCAGTGCTATATATCACTGCCAAATGAAGAGCCGTGTTTTGAAACAACAGATACTGTGCCATAGGTGTGCTGTTACAAAGTGCATTGCTCTTTAAAAATCTCAACAGTGAGTACGACTCTCTCTTTCTTTTTCTTTTTTTTTTTTTTTAAACTGAATACTGCCTAGAATCTCAGAAGTGAAAATCATATCTTCAAGCTTCCCAAACTAAAGAGCTTTGGGAAGAGTGTATTTGTCATTATGTTTAATTTGCACATACCTCACCAAAGAAAAGGCCAGGGGAGCTAGGCCGAGAACACAGCTGTACAGGCAGCTCAACTAATTGCCTCTCCATCCTCAACCTCATTTATCTTCATTTCTTCCCAATTATACCAAATTATCAATAGTCTCTGTTGCATCAGAGTCTTAATCCCCTTTATTCAGGCAGCATTAGATAGTGGCAGATGAATTCTTGGAGGGAGTCAGGGTAAACAGCCATGAAATGCCACCTCTGGCAGATGGCATTGCTCACAAGAAATGTGACAAAACATTTGGAATTTGTTACTAGGCATTGGTATGAGAAGGCAAGCTGTCAATATTTTTTTAAATGATAATCAAGGTGGTGCATACTTATACCACAAGCAGAAATGAATCCTGTCCAAAACCTCAAGCTTCGTTAAGTTCAGCTTGGCACTGTGCTGTTGTATTTTGTTGCTGAAGCCTCTCGCTTTTTCTTCTAAAGAAATATTTTCACTTTATCTGGTATGAATATCAACATTTTAATAATCTTTGTTCTGATGATAGTTGTTATATTTATGGTTTTCTATACCTCAGGAAGAAATAATAATTTGAAGACGTAGAATATCCTTTATGCAGTAACCAATTTAGGATGTATTTTCTTGAATAGTTTCTTTGGCACTGTCTGTCTTTTTTAGGGGTTTGATCCTGCTCCTTAGAGAAGCTAATGCAAAGCTCCCACTGATACTCACTGAGGAGAATGGCACTAGAGATTAGATGAGAACACCTAATGGTTAGGTTTGCTGAATGACAAAAATATTCTGAAAATCAAAGATTGATTGAACGTGTAAGATGTCCAAGTGCTGTGGTAGGTATATATTCAGCTGTTATTACGAGCAAAAATGAAAGTGATTTTTAAAGGGAGTACCAAGTTGGCTGCTAATATAGTTCAAGATTTTTTTTTTGCATGTTATTTTTAGACTGACATTAAATGAAACACGGTAGATTTCACTGCTGACCTTTTATGTGAATTAGGTTTACTCCCAGGCTCTCCTGGTTTTGGCAGTATTCTGCATTTTTTGGAAGTCAGTAATAACTTAGTGCAAGGAATCAAATGCCAGATATAAAAAAATGGTGCATCTTCAGAATTAGTATTTACTTTGCCAACGTTCCCCATACTGACACAACTTGTTGGAGCTGTGCAAGTGTCTGCACATACTGATCCTTCATGGAAACTGGGGCTTATGACAGCAAATCTCATTGGAGAGCTTCTACGGTCATTCAGCTTCAATATAAAAGGATGTTCAGCATCCCTTTTGCAGCCTCTCATTCTCTAGTAAAATCTCCAATGTCACTGAGTTCTGTGTAGATGCTTCAAGCTGGCAGGGGTTTGGAAGATTGTCTAAATGTGTATGTATGAAGTGCCACAGACTGTAATTAGTTCTTTCAAGCCATACTTTATATTACACAGAGTTCTTTTAATATTAGGAGTTTTTGAGAAGATTATAAATACATAATTCATTTATGTCACTACAAATTAAATCAGAAGATTACAATCTGTAACTTGAACTGTTCATAATAATTATTTCAAAGAAATAGTAGATGATAAATTGTTGAAACTTGAATGATCTGATTTTGTACCGTAGTGTTACCTATCTGCTGTGGATGTCAAGGTGTTCTCAAATAAAGCCTCTCAAAATCAAACTAAACTGTCTGGCCTAGTTACACTCACAGTAAAAATATACAGTACGTGTATCTCAGTGGTTGTTTCAGTAAGTTGTTAAATGTGGGAAAATATTAAGGAATAAAAAAAAAGGAAAACAAAAGCAAAAAGCACTTGGTTTGTGGTCAGTGAAGATGTCAATGATTATCATCACTGGAATATGAATCCTAGTTCCTTGCTTGCTGGCTGCAGTTGTTGAGTTTAGAAGGATATATGCTTTATCCTTTCTGGCAGCCAGCCCTACAAACTGTATTCAGATTTCAAGATCTGAAAGTTAAGCTGTTTTATTTCTGGCTTGTGCATCATCAACAGTAATAAAAACATGACAGACCAAAATTTTGACCTTATTTCTATCTGTGAAATGCACGTCTTTCCGAAGACAGACTTTGGTCCTGCAGTAGAAAATAGTTAATTTTTTTGTTGATGGTCCTAAACCAGAAGAGATCTCATCTTCTAGTACAGTATTGTTATCTTTGTATAGAAAAATAAATAGCGAGGAAGTCACTTATTACTAAAAATGTTAGCAATAACCATTTGGAGTGCAGAAGGGAGCAGATCATTTGTGCAAAAATGAACCATAATCCTGTGGTTACATTTCAAAATAGCACTGAACTTTTAGAGGTTGTCTTCTCTCGAGTTCACCAACATAATGTCTGTTGAAATAATGACCTGTGTAGATTTTTGCAAGCCCTCTTTTATCCAAAGCACATTCTGTAAGCTCTCAGGGGTAGGGGTCTCCCTGACCCAACTTTCCAATAAGAATGCAAAGTTATATTGTCTGTCCACTAGCTCAGACTTGCTGAGTTTCCTACAACAGTAACTTGAGTGACAGAGAATAGAGGTTAATTATTATGTCTCAGGAAAGGGATTGCATGTGCTTTTGATGTTGACATAGATCCAAAAGAAAGTTTAGGTTTTAGCTCTAATTCCAAGAATACTACAGGTTGTACAGAAGAAACTGAATAGGGATTTATCACTTATTATTTCATCCACTACAAGAACTAGAAGACATCAGAGGAAGGCAGCAAATGCCAAGTCACCCCCCCAACACACCCGCAAATAACACGCGGTAGCTTTTCATACAGTGCATAGGCAAGCTGTGGAACTCTGCTACAGGATATTGTAGAGGCAAAAAATTGACATCCGTTCAATTTAATGGAAGTAAAATCTATTAAAGGTTATTAAATGCAAGGAAAATATCTCTGTTTCAGGAAGTTCCTAATACATAAATTGTTGGAGACTATTCTGGGAAATTCTCACTGTAGGTTTTCCCTGTATTTAAACTCTATGGTAAGAATTGCTTTTGGCCCTTGTTGGACACAAGGTATTAGGCTAGATGGATTGTGGCCATTTGTATGCAGTCATTCTGGAAGCTATTATTCCTTTAGTTATATTGCCCCTCCCTCCTGAAATGTCATTACTAATTTCCATTTAGGAAGCCATAAATATCTAACTATTGATATGAAGATTACAAGCTTCCCCCCACCCCAGCCCCTTCATTATCGCACGGTTAACTATCAGGTAACAAAGAAGCAAAGACTTCATTTATTAATTATCAGAGCTTTCCTCCAGTGTGTCACATTCCTTCCTAGCCAAGAAGCAACTTTTTTAAATTAATATTTATGCATGACTAAATCAGCAAAAGAAAAGAGGAGAATGGGTACAGGTGGCTAACTTTGAGAAGTGCTTTTGAATATTAGTGTATTTTTATGAAAATTATTGTAATAGTTTGTATCTAACTTTCTGTAAATATGCTGTTTCATCTTGCTAAATCTAACTTCAGTGGGGTGCTTAGGTGTGGTCTAAGATGACACATTGAATGTTTGTTATTTTGAGTTTTAATGAAGATACTGCCACTTTGAGCAGTTCGTGTTTTTATCAAAATAGTCCCTTAAATCATATTGCATTTTCTTTCCTTTTCCTGCATCTCTTTATTTGTTTTGCAACATTTTTCCCATTTTTTAGTATTAGTTACTTGGGGAAAAGGCCATCCATATTTTAACAGTTGTCTACAGAAGACTGTTTTGCTGAGGAGATTTAGTTGCTGCAGCGAGTAGTTCTACACTGGTCTTACAAAGCAGGAGAAAACACCCTGCCATATTTCAGTAGCCATCAGCATTTTTGTGCGTGTAAGTTGAAGGAATGAATGAGCCAATCTGCTGTTAGAGAGAGAGAGAACAGGTTTTATACTGTTAGGAGTCTTTGACGCTGAGCACCTGATTTTAATGGTGAGATTTTGTTTTGACTGGAAAGGCCCATTGTAGGACAGTCTTACTTTCCAAGGTAACTGACGATAAGGAGACTTTTCTGGTATTGTGCTTTAGCACTGTAATCATCAATCATAATTTGGCAACTTTAAAACACATTGTATTTACCACCTTCTTATTTCTTTTTCTCTGTTCATTTTAAAGGGAAGGAGTTGATGGTTTGGGAGCGATGGTTAGGTTCCCAAATAAATATTACATTGCTGCTTTTACCTTCTAAAAAGGTATCTTCCTGGAATTAACTGTTCTTAATTAAATTGGCAACAAATATTCTGACACATTCCCAGTTATCTTCAGTATCCTGTTATTGTGAAATAAACTTTGATTTTGCTGTCATTAAGGCTTTTCAAAAAGTTTAGAAATTATATTCAGATTTCAGATGCCTTCTTATTGTATAATTATCAACAGATTACTTCACCTAAGTTGTGACAGACATATTTTTTAAGTATGACTGACTGATGGACAGATTGGGAATTGCTGAATTAATGGGCACATTTCAAAGCTTTGGCAGGGCTAAGCAGTAATTACATCTGCTGAACCACTTGATAAGTTTTTGGAAGTAGCCCAGTAAAGCCATCACTGGATTTCTTGAGTTTTAATATCTTACCCTGTACACTTTCATGGCTTTCTTGTAGGGTACAATCCAGAAGTTGATATAGCCGAATACACACAGCTAAACAAATTAATGCACTAAAGCTTTAAATGCATTGCAAATCTTCCATTTAGATGGTCAGATGGGTGTCATGCTTTCGGGGCTGATTAAAAATCTTATTCCCATTTTAAAGTAAGAAAGGTTATTTGGGGGTGATAAGGGACCGCAGAAAGTGTCCACGCTTGCATGGTCTCCATAAATAAAATAATCTGCTGCCAATATGAGGGACTGAATTTGGGGTTACATGGGTCATAATGCTGACCCAGAACAGTTCCATGTTTTTCTGACAGGAAAGTGACAGTTTACCTGGAATATGACCTGGATGGTCTCTTCCTGTCCTTACTGCGGTGAGAGTCTCAGTTTATCAAATATGACAAAATTTGTTTTCTACTGAATATTCTCTTCCTGGGACATTCAAATGTTGATACCATGAACAGAGTTGACAAAACCGTGGGCTGAACTGTTTTCAGCAGAGGATATTCTGTGTAGGCCAAAAACAGTGACCGTTTTTTCCAGTATCGAGGTGAGATTAGGGTATTGGTAAAAGCAAATAGTCTGGGACACCTGAAAATGCTGGGGCTAGGAATGCTGGCAGATAGGCCCGTCTTGTTTTAGGAGTACTGGGGTTCTAGGCAAGTCAAAAAACTTCAAATGCCTTGTGTGTGCCGAACACTTATAAAAGAAGTTAGAGGTGATAATACTTTGAAATTATCAGTGGTGAAATAGCAACGCACTGAATCCTTTTTTTCTTTGCAGCTGATGTTATGCTTAATATGCCCAACATGGTGAAAAATGTGTTTAAAAATAATTCTAGAATAAAATTGGACAGTGAAAATGGTATTGCTTTTAACAATTTGAGTTCAATTTTTCAGAAATGTATCACAACAAAAAATAAAATGACAGACATAGATTGAAACAGTGTGGTTGTTCAATTCAAAGGTACCTCTGACAGAGTGGATTTCATTTATCTAGACCAGACAGTTTTAAGGCTGATAAAATGAATTTGAAACCAAATGAAAAGAAACTGTCACCAAATTGAACTTTGATTGCTTTCTGGAGATCTTTCAATACCTAAAACAAGACACTAATTTAATCTTCACAAGTATATCTTCACCAAAAAAAGTTTTCAGGATTTTCTTTTGAAGAACACGAATGCACAGAGAGGTTAATTACTTAAAAACATGGAGCTTTAAGCGTTATCTTATAAAATTACTAAAATCAAAGATGGGTGAGAAGCAGGATTTTCGGAAAATTGAAGCTGAGCTTATCACCTGCATTTCCTTCAACTAAACAAAATGAAACTTAAACAGAGGCGCTTTGCTTAGAGACATATACTGGATTGTAAATAACCTTGCAGTGGGTCTGTGAGTACAGTGTATATCATCACCAGCCTGTGTTTGTATTGCTTAGACTGATTTCCCCTCTTTGTTTGTGTTACCTGTGATTTAACTCCCTGTGCATCTGAACTCGTCTGAATTTGCTGTTCATCGGGACTTGGGAACAGAGACATACAGAATTTGCCCACTGGGCAGTAAAATGCCATTGAGGGACTGTTTACCTCTCACTGCATTTTAATTTAGACGTGAATGGACTGGGGTTTGTTACGTTAGTTTTGCTTTTGCTTAGTTGAACATAAGAGTAATTCATGCACTGATAAATAAGTGCTCCCAAATAACCTGTTAAAACTGGTAAATACCAGACTTTAAGTGTATTGTAAATAACTCTTTCTCTTACCAAATCCATGCAGTGTCCGTCTTTATCTGTGCCCTCTGAAACACGCGCTACGTTTCTGTGTAGGCGACTATGCACAATGCAGACAATCGGGCCTTTTTTTTTTTCATCCATAATGTGCATTTAGCTGCAAATCTGAAAGCAGAACTGTATACCACACATTCGCTGCATGGCCTGAACTGGATGGTTGAAGCAGGTCAGACTTTTTAGCAGCCTCTGCTGGGCCGCCAGTGCATTCTGCAATCTTTCGGGATGGCTGGCCAGCTAGTATCTCTGCCTTTTTCTTCCCGCTTTGGTGTGGCTCTGTTAAGGAAACCGCAGTCTCTGTGCTTGCTTCTGACAAGCGTCAGGAGCTCTGGAAGATGGAGGTTCTTGTCTCTCTTGCCCTTTTTTAATGCTGAGTACAATCTGTTCTGGGACAAGATCGACTAGAATGCAAACAAGATAAGGAAAAATTACCTTTTTGTCCTTCAGTTTTATCTGCTGGAGAGAAGGTCATACGGGTAGTGGGTAATAGTGTTAAACGTTAAGCTTTTTGTAAAGTGTATAAATGATGTATTGGCATTTTGACAAATCAACAGACTTCTGAGTGCTCTAATAATATTCCTGTGACACTTATGAATCAAGTTACTAATATTTTAATATGAACTAGTCTTTCTCTTTCAAAAGAAATAAAAAGCTATATTTCCCTTCGTATACAAGAGGTAAAGTAAGTTCCATTGCTGGTTGCTGTTGTCTCATTTCCCATAGTGTTGTATGTTTGCTTTCTGTTTTCATATATTCTTTCCCCTTTTGTTTCATATATACCTACGAGAAATTACTTGAAGTCCGTCTCTCAATATACTGTAGTATGGACCACTGTTTAATTTTGGACTCCTTATCTGGAGTCTAAATTGGTCTAGTGATTTGGACTGTATGACATAATTTAAATTCAGTTTCCTGTTCCATTGCAGGTTTCCTGTATTTCCTTAAGCAAGTCACTTCTCTGCACAGTGCAATTCCCCACCTGTAAAACAGGAATAATTGTACTTTCTTACGGAATAAGCAACAGTTGTAAAGCTGGGCACAGAAAGCTGGTAGGGCGCTCTGCTACTACAGCTTCAGGGCCACAGAAGTATGGTGGGTAGATGCACAAGGCTTTGGAAAGACAAGAGAAACTTCCAGAAATAAGTACATGAGCTAAGAGTTTAGACCACCTGTGCCTGGGGTTGGAAGTATTGGGGAAAAGCAAACGGGGTGAGGGAGACTTTAAGATGAAAAGTGCGGTTTTTTCTTTTCATTCAGAAATCTCCAACAAACTGTCTTGTGCACAGTTTTCGTGGCCACTGCCCTGATACATGAAGTTACATATACAAAATCTGTTTTAAGCAAAACTGCATGCTAAGGTACGTCATGTGTTTTTCGAGGAAGAATAAAGCGTAAGTGTTAAATTTACTGAAAAAGCTTATGGAGGAAAATAAAACTCATTTGGTAAAGTCAAACGCTAAGCATTTCCTCAAATCTTTTTGAAATCATACATTTAACTTGGGAAATACTTGACCAAATAATACCACCTCTGTTTCACAATAGTCAGAATGAACAACTTCTATACTAAGTATCAGTCAAATGTTATTTGAAAGAGCTGATATACAGTATATTAAATAACAAAGGTGCTGACACAGCCTTAACGGTAGTAGTTCTTCTAATTACTGCACTATGCCGTGCTATATTATATCACATGGCGTAATTTAGTGTATCTTTCTTTGTCAATGTATTACTCATCATTTTACAAATTACACATCTTTTATAGGAAGGTAATTCGTACTTGGACATAGTGCTAAAATGATGGAGTGATTTCCTTTTTTCTCAATCATTGATCTTTCAAACTTTTTCATTTAGCCATATTAATCATGTTTATTAGCTAAGTGGTGTCATAAAGAACGGAATTTTCCTGTTACTTTCAGGATGTTTTTTGCTTGCTGTCTCTATCTGCTGCACCACAGTAATCTATTCAGTTATTCTAATTGAAATTCTTGTTCATAAATTCAAAACAAAGTCAATACTGTAGTTACATGTTTTGATAACAGTCTATAATCTAATTGAAAATGTGGGGTATACCTGAAAAGGGAGAGTGTAGTTAAAATACCTTTTTACTCTAGAAATGTTCAATCTAACTTTTTTAAGGTGGCTTGTTTTGCGGACCAGATGTATTTCAGAATTCACTAACATGGTCTACTTAACTTGTTTAAAAGGAACTTGTTGTTATTCAAGTGTCCAAGTGTAATACTGAAGAAAATTGCAATCTGTAAAATTGCTGCAGAACACCCTCTCTTCAGAAGACCAAACAGATATTCTAGACCAAACACACAAGTGCTTAGTTTGCTCTACGGTGGTTCTGTTGCAGACAGTAATTACTGTGCATAATCGATATCTGGACTTTTTAAATTTAAATTCCTGAATACTGATGATTTCCAAGCCCAACCTAATGCCTGGCTTGTTTAACCTAGCAAATTGAAGTGTTTCACTTAGGACATCCCCAGGATCAAACCCAGCAGTGGAGGTAAAGCTATTTAAGCTCAAAGATAACATAGCGGCAGGATAAATTGTTGTAACCTGTTCAGAGATGAATTTAAGCTGGAATGCTAGTGAGCATTGCAGGGAGTGAATAGCGGACTGACTCTCCAGTAAGATTAACAGTGGTGAGAGACCTGACGAGCCCGAGGATGGACACCGATTAGTCTCTGGCACGGACTGGGTGGCCTGATTCCCTGTGATAGCAGGAGACTGTAATTCAGTGTCTCAGATGTTCCCTTTCTGCCTTATTTACTTAATTGTGACTGATGTTTACTTGGCTGATTTTATCCTTAAACATTTAGCTTTTCCTGTTTCCAGAAGCTAGTGTTACGAAGGTAGGTGATGCTGAAAGTTTCTAATAATATGTTTTGCCTGATGCGTATTTATTAATTCATTAAAAAAAAATTCACCTGTAGGTTTCTGGTGCTGCGTTTGTGCTAGGTGCTCAGCTGTGGTAAACAGTATTACCTCATTGCTAACCAAGCAAAATGTCTTTTCAAGAAAAGAATATGCCATCTATGGTTTGTTTGTACCCTGTTTTGCAGGTGGGAGTGAATCCTCCTGGGATAAGGACAAGCTTCAGTCTCCCATTACAACGGGATCGCAGCACAGCATTGGTCATCCCACACTGTCAGGGCAGTCGAGCCTTGGAAGCGCGCACCCACTCAGTCCTCTCCAGCAGAATCACCTGCTCACCAACAGTATGTACTGTGCTCTTACAGAAAAAAATGTACAAGGAGCCCTGCTTGGAGGCTGGGCTTGCATTCCTTCCCAGCCTTCTGGAGGTGGGGGAGATGGATGGGAGACACGTGAGCGACAGGAGGGTCAGTCCTCCCACTGTCTGCTGCACTTGTGCATCATTTCCAAGCCACCCACTGGGATACAGCCGCCCTCTTTGAATAGTCACCCACTGCTGGGATAGGGACTGTCAGTCCTTAGTTGACATTTCCATGGCCTGGAATGAAGGGAAGAATAACCATGAAGTTGCTTAAAATTTTAGCTATATGAGAAAATTCTCTGCCAGGTGAAAATGCTGAACACCAAATAAAAATATGAGAGCCAGGAATAAATGCAAAATGTCTAGTTAAAAGCAAGCAGAAGCAACCACTCCGCCTTGTTTTGTCTTGTACCTGCCAGGTGTGGGCATGGTCATCCATTGAATGCAGCTATCCAAAGCAACTGGAATAAAATGACACAGATAAAGTTTGGATTTGGAATTTACAGCTCCCTTCAAACCCATCTCTTTTCCGTCCCTTAGGAAGGGAGCAAGTGGAAAGCCAGCAGTTCCCCTTCTCCTTTGCACCCAAAGAGGGAAGGAAGGGAAGGGAAGGGAAAGTTATTCCATGAAAGATGTTCAGGATTAACGTTTTAAAAATTGGTGAGGAGTAAAGTTAATTCTAACAGATGATGATGGATGAAGAATGAAAATTTCACTACTTCTCAATTGTTGTTATTTGTTTAAGCTCTTTATCCTCAAAGTTTTGACCGTTGATTTTTGTTGTTAGTTTTAATGGATGAATGGCATTTCTGGCTCCTTACACAATTTCAGGAGCAGATAGTTCCTTGCTACCTGTGTAGGGCCCCAGACTTGAACAAATCAAAGCTATTGAAATGACTCCAACAACATGGGTCCGCTTTGTTCGTGGGAAGGTATGGACCTGAGCATTTTGGACTAAGTGTCAGTAGTTAAGAACCACCAGATCATAGGACTCAAATTCACTGTAGTTTATCCTTCTCATTTTATATTCTTGCATAATTCAATACCTGTGTATATTTTACATACAGGGGTATTGTGTACTTTGCTGTTAAAGAAAACTTTAAAGGTAGTTTCCAGTAGGTTTTGTAGTAGGCAAATGTCTATAGGCTATTAAAGGGTTTACTGAATGTCAGACATTATGTCCAATGATTTGCAAGTGCAGGATATATTTTCTTCATAGTCCTCTGAAATGTTTGACGGATTGTGTCTTAAAACTGGTGATGTGCTGTTAAATTCTGTTTGTAGTTTGCATTTAGTTTGCATGTCAATTGGACTTTAAGTAGACATACAACTCAATGTGGCCAGATGGTGTCTGGGAGTTTTGGAACTCTATAGAGTATGAGGAAAGATTATTGGGCTGTTAAGGGAGATATGCAGGGGAACAAAGGCTTATGGATGTAAGCACTGACGGGGATTGTCAGTGTGGTTTAAAGTGAAGGAGATGTATGAGGGCTTTGCTTATTACCTATCACAATTAATATTAGTGAGGATCATCATAAAATACGTAGTGAATAATAAGACATCGCAGTTGTTGATCATGATATACTCCAGCTAAATAGAAATAGTGTGGGAGCTCAGAATATATACAATTCAGCCTTTTGTGGTGCGCGCGGTCGTGTTTTTATAGCGCTATAGTCAAATTGTATTGGAATAACATAAGCTGTATCAGTCAGTGATATTTTTTATTATGGATTCTGTCATACACCAAAATGGTGACTGGCCTTCTCACTTAAAATAGTTAAGACAGAGCCAAAAGTTTAAAAACTTTTAGAAATAATTAATGTGAATAGCATATTGTTATGACTAACTACATGATTATGTTATTTACTACTTGTACCTGAATTTTTAAATGAGAATTTCTAACCTAAAATTTCATTTAGAAAAACAATACGACATTTTGTCTGGCAGAACGAGTTCTATTTTTTCTGAAAAAAAAATTGCGGATGCCCAAAGGTAGCTATCTTCAAGTGGCCTCTGTAAAGAATTTTTAGATGCAAAATAACATGAAACAATTTTTTCAGTGAATTGGTGTCTTGGTCTTGCTTTCCGTTGTAGTCATTACTAAATACAACAAGTAATACACATGCTGAAATAGATATTAATGAAACACGAGAATCCAGCTCTTGCTAGAAGTAACATCACCTTTTTGGCAATGGCGAGAGCCGCAAGTTGGTCCAAATGAATTTCATGCCTTCTTAAATTGTTTTATATCCATAGCAGAAGACAATTTGAAGTGACTTTTTGGAATGAAAACGTCTGGCAACAATTTTAACCTCTCGTTACATGTTCCAGTTCACAGACCTTCTGTGTGATAGTTCAGTAGTGTCTATAGTCCAACCCACAGCTTCCTGTAGTCAAGAAATAGTCCTAATATGAAAATCTAGTCTCAGATTGCTGTATATGTGAACTAAAAATAGTATGAAGACTTGGTAGGAGTATATTGTTGGATAAAATTGTTAATAAATATTTGTCTGATGTATTGGAAAAACATGCAAATATCTGCATGTTGTGTGATTTTTTTTCTTTATTGATCTCAATAAAGAGATCACTGAACTTATGCACTGTTGCATATTCATTTTGCTGATATTGTGTTACTTTATAGCTGTATGTTTCTTTCCCTAATACAAACCATACAGCCTTTTCTGGAATACAACGACAATTATTCCCTATATAATGTCAGAATTATTAACACATGATAATATTGAGTTTGACTAGTCAATGTTCCACTAGAATATAGACTCATAAAAATTCAATGTTAGGTTATAAAATGAGGGACTGCCACATATAACCTGCCCATGCTCTCTTTTAGGGATAGACCTGCCGTTTATGATGATGCCCCACCCTCTGCTTCCCGTCAGCCTACCTCCCGCTTCGGTTGCAATGGCAATGAATCAGATGAACCACCTCAATACAATAGCTAACATGGCTGCAGCAGCCCAAATGCACAGTCCTCTTTCCAGGGCAGGGGCCTCTGTTATAAAGGTAAGAGTCATCTATAAGACTTACTGAAAATAGCTTTTTGTGGCTAACAAAAACATTTACAGTGGCTTTCTTAAGGAAGATAACTAAGAGGCACTGAGCTTATACTGCCTATAGCACACCTGGTCTGCTCTTCCTGATAGTGTTTCAGTTTGAGGAAATACCCACGAGTACCGTCAAGAAGTTAAGATGCTTTGCTCTATCTACCAATCTGTAATGTAATTAAAAACAGCTACTAACACTCACTAGAGGCTAGGGGAATAAGCATCTGGTAAGGCTCAAAAGCTATTCTAAAATGTTTAAAATCAAACTTAATGTTATTCTTAAAAGACCATAGCAGGAACTCTGGTGCAGTGCAATTCTAGAAGAGGTTAATAGCAGAGAAGATCATCAGAACTACCTTAGTATAGTCTCTGGTAGCCACACCTGAATTTCTTTCTAGCTGGATAAAATGTGTTTATACTTTTGAAAGGCTTCTGATAGTCTCTTCCAAGGAGGTTGTAAAGAAAATTTCCTATCCGTGTTGAGAGCTAAAGTCCTGCCACATGCTAAAAAATATGTTGAGACAATAAATTTTCAAAGTAGAAGGTTACAGGATCAGTGCATGTGAAGGATTGATGCTATGGGATTCTCTAAAATAGTGTGTCTTCTTTTTACTGAGCAAAAATGAAAGGTTTTATCAATCTAACTTTTGTGTGTATTTGCATGCACGTGCATGTTTCTTGTTGACAAAATAAAATTTTGTCAACTTTGAAAGGCAGTTATTTTAGTCCATTTTAGTTTGGTTTTAAATATATGAGTCTATAGAGCTTTCTGTTCCGGAAAGTGCATGTCTTTTTGTTTTGATATTTATGCTCATTTACACTCATGTATCCCCATCATTCTGAAATCCCAAAGTTCTGAGTTGCTTTATTCTAATAACTTTCACTGATCTACTGAACTTAATCTCTTGTATCTTTATTGTAAAACATCTTAATTATAAAATATTGTTATTTTGTCATTGAGAAAGTTACTGTTGCCGATATTACGGGCCAATTGTGAGAATATATTAGTTAGGATTGTGTTGTACTTTCTATTGTCCCAGCTTGCCACTGCAGGAAATTTTGTTTCTACATCAAGCAGGGAAAGAAACTAATAGTACACAACCACGTTTGTTATTCATACTTGTATTTATTGATACCAACGTCCTTTCAGGGAAGAAAGCAAATCTCTTTTGTCATATTACAGTAGCATAAAATACTACGTCTCTCTGTTGCTGAGGTTCTGGAGGTCTTTGTTTTTCTTCTGATCTTCTTCCTGGCCCTGCGCATCTCCAAAATTGCCTCAGGTTGTTTTTCTTCTTTACTGAGAGTCCAATTCCAAATTAGGGCAAACATTGTTCTTAATACTTTGATTTTGTTTACATTTTGTTTTCTTGGGTTCTGTGAGGCTGATAAAATTCAGGGGGGACGCGTTCCCCAGTTAGAGACTATTTAGGATTAAGATCTATAAAAACTTCTCCTTATCATCAGTGTATCTGCACAGTTGTTGACTGGGCAGGGGAAACATGATATCCCTGATGTCCAGCTGTCCATTAGTTAACGAAAGTCACTGAGTTGTTAGGAATTAATTGAGGTTCCATTCTTTTCACTCAGTAACCTTTTCTACACCTATTCAGAGACCTCTTGAGAAAACCATAACTTAAATACAGCAGTGGAATATTTGTAGCAGCAAGTAGACTGCATAAGCTTTGATTATATTTTAAATGCTATCAGTATGTCCAAATGGAGATTAAATGTGTATTTGTAAACAATGCTACTTCTTTGTAATATGAACTACTGTTTTTGCAAGCAATTAGGTGTAAGGATGCTCTTTAGCAGGCCCTTGCTGATGCTGGTTACTCATTTACAGCTATTTTTTCCCCAACACCTGCACTAGAGGATACACAATATCTCCACAGCAACAGTAGGTCTCACCAGCACTCTAGTGGGAATTATTTCCTCTACATGATGTAGAGGAAAATAAACCAGTAGCTAATGTGACAGAGGTAAAGTGTGCATCCATTGCTGTGTTACTCTCACCTGTCAAGTGATGCTGCATCTTTCTCTCGTTTGTTCTGGGTGCTGAAACTGTAGATGAATTTTATTACAGGCAGTGTGAGGCTCCTTTTGTCCTTTCTTTCCCTTATGTACAATCATCTAGCTCTGAATGACGATCAATTAAGATGGAATCCTTGTACCAACCAAAACATGTAAAAGAAAAGCATTGCTGCTGTTGTTATGTCAGCAATATTACTTTTATTATATGACATTATTTAAGTGCATTTAATAAGTACAAAAAATGACTAGTTTTGGATAGACTGCAATTCTAGCATCATGACATTACTTAAAATGGGAGAAATGAATCGAATATATTGAGTGTGTATCTATTTCCATACTCTGATGACTAAAATACCACTTGGCCTGTTTTCTATAGGTGTGAGAATCAGCTGCTTTATAAAGGTTTTGAATGAAGTCATTATGCTTTTTATATCACATTTGCCATTTAGAAATAAGCTGTTCTACCAAGATATGCATGATCAGCAAAGTTAACATTTAGTGCTCCAGAAAGAAATGTCATAACTATGAAACTTGATTTCTTCCTGACAGGAACGCTATAAATTAGGCAGGCACAATGGCCAGACTCGCAAAACCTTCTTAGCCATCTATAATGTGATCTGATGTGATTATAGCAGCACCCGCTAGCAGTGCTATAGCTACAGTTCTGACAGTGCCTCTGTAATAAATCCAGTCTTTCAGGGATTTACTGTGCAGCTGAAAGAACTTGCTCTGTTTGAAACTTGGCTCAAATGGTTCTGAAGAATCTGTATAATTGAGGGTGTCATGTGGCAAAAACAAAATTCGACAGCAACGCTGACTTCACCACCCTCTCTCTTCTCCCTCTTGCGTCTACTCTCCTGTTAGTTCTTTTTTTTCCAGAGCTATTCTTCAGCTGGATGAACTCTGCAATCCAGTTACTGACCTAGGTGTAAAATGCTTTGCCAGCCTGGTGTTGAGGACCAGTCTGGGGTGAAGCTTAGCTGAAGTACACTTGAATTGTTGTGGAGGCTAGAAACAGTAGTGAATTGATGTAGTAGTTTACTGTCATCCAATAATTTTGCTCCTGAAACTCAGTGATGATATTTTCAGGTCTTCAGAAGTGAAGTTGGGATGGGCCCTTTATACAAAAGAGAAAGGATTTTTCACTGAAGTTTATAGAACAACTCAACTCCAGAGAGCAATAACTACATAACATTAAGAGTTTTATTTTGCAGTGGACCTATAATGAATATGACTATTAATATGCATCCACAGCATATTACACAGTTTATCATAAAGGACCTGTTAAGACATGTGCTGAGAACACAAATTGAATAGTATGCTGAAAGCACACCTAAATCTTAACACGTCATTTAAATTACATCGGGTCCAAAGGAGTTAAGTCCTCACAGCACATAACGGGGACGGTAAATGCACAAAGAGGTGTCACAGCAAAAATGGCAATAGCTCTTCTGTTCACGGATGGTGCTTTTGAACCTCGGAATCAGACCGTGCCCATGTAACAACTCTCTGTCCACAGTGGAACGAGGCCTTAAGCCGCGGATCCTCAAGCTATGTACAATAAAGGCATCAGGAGTTTTAACGTAGTGTCATCAAGTCTCGGTTTATACAGATTAAGCCAGAAGGGCCTTATATGACTAAAAACCGTATTAGCTTACACAATTTCAGTCAAAAGGCGGGGAGGGGGCGGGAGGGAGGTTTGTGGTTAGGAAGTATAAGGAGGGCTGGCAAGAGCCAAGTTTCTGGAGCTGTAACTGTGCGAGTGTTTGTGTATTCACTGAAAGGCCGCTTTGCCAGATGTCCTTCGAAAAAGGTTGGTGGGAGATACTGTGGTTAGGGTGGGCTTGAAATTGTGGGAACTGAATCCAAACCAAGGGCCTGAAGCTGCTCTCCCTTGTGTTACATATCAAGAGAGTACTGAGAGTAGAGTAATGAGGCAAAATTTTATCCCAGAGATTTGAGAGGCTCTTTTACCCGTTTCTCCCAGTTTTTCCTTGCTTCTTTTCTATTCACCCCACATATTTTGCACTTTCCTTGCTCCTGTTGCTCAAGTCTCACCCTTCCTCCTCCGTCTCTCCTCCTCCTCGTCGTTCTTTCTCCTTTTCCTTCTGGCTCTCTAACAACCTCCTCTGAGCTGCTGAGAGATGTCCTTCTCCTGAGTAGGAGTATTTCTGCAAATTGGTTTCCTGCTGTCCATTTTTCTTCTATCGTCATTCCCTCATGCTTGCTGTATTCCTACTTTTCTCTTTTTTTTTTTTTCTCTTATTCCTTCTGCTTTTATCCAGGTGCCAATTAGGAATAAATGGCACATGTTTTGAATGCAGCTGGAAAAGCCAGACAAAATAAGTTAAAATATACAATAGAAATGTGTTGTTTCCAAAAAAAAACGCAAAATAATGCCTTTTTTTTTTTTTGTATTTGAAATCATATTTCTTCCAGAATTTCATCCCAATGTACTTTAGAAACAAACCAAAACCCACCCACTTCCCCCCGCCCCACGCCCCGCTAAAAAAAAATGGGGGGGACACACATTTTAGGTGAAATGCAATGTTTTCTTTTGGTAGGGAAACTGAAATCTTGCACTTCACATCAACTCTACACAATTTCTGTCTGAATATTTTGGCCTACTGATAAACAGAACAAAGCATTGTTTGTGCAGTGTGATCTGGACATGCAGTAGAGATTTCTGAGTCTCCTTTTCTTTGTGTTCTGTTCCTCTCCTGATTTTGTGAGATTGTTAAAGCATTTGTAAAGGATGTATATGACATGATTTTAAATTCCCTAAAGAGAATACAGATGGGCTGTGTAATTATTGCTGAGAGGTGCTATTTTCTGTGTGCTGTACAACTCACATTCATAATATTTACCTGACAGCCAGAAAAATGTGGCCATCTCAGAATGCTCTGAAACAATTCTTCTCGGTATAAAAACATTTCTTGTTACAGAATTTATAACATTTAATTTCATATCTCTCTGTGCATTCAATTCCTTCTGAATTGTTTTTAGAATATTAGAAGATTTATAAAATAAAACTTCCATAAAATGTATGTTATTTTTCTCATTATTAGATTTATTCTGTCCCGTCTCATAGCACGTGTTCATTGCTGGCAGCTTATTGCTGAAACGGGTACTAGAATATGTTAGGGGAGTGACGTGTGACACCAAGTAGTTTGTTTGCTTCTTGCAAGGCTAATTTTTGCGGCTGTATCCGTAGCAAAGGGGATGTGAGTGTGCAAATTTGTATCTTCTTATTCACTGATAACAGAGAAACTGCTCTGTTGGGAGATGTTCAGGTCCCTACAAATTGCATTAAGTATCCTTCTCATCTGTCGTTTGAAGGGAGGCATATCCTTCTCCCTGCAATGCCAAGAATGCCCTGCTTGTTAACTCTGAGACACCTAGTTGCTAGGTTAAAGAATAAGCAATGAATACTTATTTTAAACTTGGAATTGGAGAAAAAATACAGTAAGAAGCAAGTACATCTCTTTTTTGCAAAGCTTGCAAGGGAATATTGTTAGGCCAAGCACACAGTAGCTTTTAGTTCTGGCTCAGATCTTTTTAGTATTGTCTTAGTCATTTGCATTTGTACTTAATAACTAATATAGCTGTAACGTAGATTAGGTATAGCATTATCATCATTAGTCCTGGGAGTGCCTTTCTTTCATTCAGTAGCAGCACTGGGTGAAACAATTCATAGGAGGGGGTACAAGTAGAAATTTTCCGCTGCAAGATCCTTTCCAATTTTAGTCAATATTATACTTTCAAAGTAAAACGTGAAGGTAAAATCTTAATATATGAGTGAAGGTTGCCATAGTTTTCACAGTGACTGCTAATTTAAGAAATGGTGAAGAAGGTAGCTCTTGTTTGGCTGTTCACCAATACCATCTGATTAGCTGCGGTTTTCTGTTTGGCTGAGCAGCTGGCAATTAATGAATTGATAGGAAGTAGTCACAAGGTAATGGAATTAGCAAGTGAACATCTGGTATTAAAAATCAGTAAACGTAGAAGAGTTTTTATGATTTTTTAAATTTGGTGGGAAAGTAATTGCCAGCTGACTACAACTGAAACAACTATATGTACGCAGTGAAAAAAAATTGCATTTTAAATGGCAAAGTACATATTTTAAGTGAATGACTTCCCGATACACTGCAAAAGATGAATGGGATCCAGCTGGCTTTCAGACATACAGATCCTATCTTAGTTTTTCGACCAGCTGTTTACCTTGTTCATCTCCAGTTCTTACAGCAATTGGAGATACTATAAGTAGCTCAGAAGACCAACAAGTCATCCATACTCCTTGTGTATGCCCATTTCTAGACTGAGATGATTCGAAATATAAACCTAACCACTGTTCTCTTGCCTAGAAACAGTAACCCAAACCATCATATTTCTTGTCGGCCACTGTCCAGCATCATATCAGAGTTAGCCCAGCTCCTGCTTACTGTGTCAGGATTATTCTTTTTCTCTGAAAAGCCTAAATGCCTGCTATGTATTGCTTTTCTCAATAGTGTATTAGTTAAGGACTGTAAACTTTAGAACACTATTAAAAACTTAATTTTATTAGAATTCAAATAGTATTAGTATCAACTAAGCTCAATTGGAAAGAAATATGTGTCTTAGTATTAACTAAAAAAAAAATGTTAGCAACTCAATTCTTTGCTAACTGAAATTGTGTTAACTTTTCTTGGTCTCTCTTATTGAGGGTGGAATTCAGCCAGGGAGGTAGGAGCAGCGATATCACAGGCATGAAGTTGTGGTAGTTTTGGATAGGAGGTGTGGAGGTCTGCAGCCAGTCTACTGGCCGGCTGCTCCTTGCTTCACAGAACCCTCCAGAGAAATGAGACTGGTTGCTAGATTATTTTTTTAACTGTGTAGTCCATTTTGAGAATCCGGGCGGTGATTTGGCAAGCACTGGGAGATCGAGGTGTGGCACAATAAACATTGCAGTGGGGAACTAGAGTGCAAATTAATGTCGGAAAATTTATTTTGCCAGACCCTATGAACTCTCTGTTTTTCCAACATGGTCATCAGCTCTGAATCTTTCTTAAAATAGTTGAAAACTCCAGTATAGACCTAAAGACAGTAGAATCCCCGTTTTTCCTTCCTCTCCGTTTCATTAGCGAGGTCTGGTGAATTCCAGCTTTCCTGCCGCCGCAGAGCCCTATAGAGTACAGAAGCAGCACCTCAATTAAATAGGAAATATCAAGATAAATGTCTGAATAAAATATCCAGGACTCAGACAAACTTCCAAAACCTGCTTGTCAGCAGTGAAATGCCATTAAATCCTCTAGGAACTCATTAATAGATTAACATTTGGAAGAGTAATTACAGCTAGATTGGAACTAAGAATAAAGAAAAATAAAGGAAAATCCAGCAGCATCATTTCTCTGAACTCTTGACACAAAATGAAGATCAATACTATAAAAAAATCAGAGATAAGGAATTAAGTCAAGATGATTATGTCAAAAATAGGTAAGCTGTTCATATATATTTCAAATAAAGCTAGTGCGGATGCAACTGTTATGTAGTGTGTCATATTATTTGTGTGGAATACTACCTCACAGGGGATAGAAAAGGGATATTGAGGTGAAATCAAGGATGTATCTGGAAATTGGATGAGTTGATGACTTCAGCACCGTTAACCTAAATCACAACTAAAATTAACAATGTCAAGCTTTGTAGCTACATTTTCTGAGCCAAAGCAAGACACTGATCTTCAGTGAGACAGAAATATATTACCCTTCAAAAGGATTAAATACTGCAAAAGTCTTTTTTGAGAATTTATGTTACAGCTCTGTAAAGGGAAGAGAAAAGATAAGATAAAGTAGGTACTATAGTTAGATAAATAGGTGAGATCTTGAGAAATGTTTTCATTTTTCATAAAATTCTCACAATCTGTAAATTTTATATATATAATTCATTACATTATAACCTGGAATATGAATCTTGCAAATTTATGAAATAGGAGGCGATACAAATGGAGAAAATACGACTTTATTTAGAAATGCTTCTCTGTTACTGTGAGTGTACCTACTGTAGAACCAGGCTGCACAGCAGTGTGCCAGTGGGAACTGAGCTATTTTCAAGAGGGGGGGAAAAAATATGAAAAGTCACAAGGTTGTGAAATACATAGGTGACAAATAAAATGAAGTCATCAACGTGTAAAAAAATGTTCAGGTTTTAGATTTGCAATTTTCCTATTTAAATACCCTCATTGATTTGTTACAAATACTGTTAACCCTGTGTTTGGAAAATGGTGAGGACATTATCACTTGTGTTCTCATTTGTAATAAAATAGATTAACTTGCTGTGAAATTTTAACTAGGCTGAGACACAACAGTAGCTACCTAATGAACCAGAGCACATTGCTGTTAAGTAGCTAAATAGATGCATACTGATTACAGGACTGAAAAATGGATCTGTTTACTTGCGAAAAAAGAGTCTGTTCATAGTGTTATTCATTTTCGTAGGGGAAATATCAGCATTACATTTCCACACAAACATTTAAAAATAGACAATTTCTCAATGCATATGCAGTCCTACATGATGATACTCTATCCTCATTTGTAGTACATATGATAGAGAAAATCTTGGCTCCTTTGTTGCTTATAGGGAAAAGTGTATCTTCCCTGTACGTGTAAATTTTTGTAACTGGTAAGACGTTAGATGACATAATCAACTAATTTTCTTAGAAAGTGATTCACTGTGTGATTAAGAATGACATTATTATTTGACACTTTTGTTTTTGCCTGAACGTTTCAAACCAAGACCCTGAGTTTGAAGGCAAATTACTTGAAGCAGAGATTATTTTATAGCAAGAGACAACGGGAAATGCAGTTACCAGAAGGAGCTCGAATACTCTGCTTTTCCAAATCATCAGCTTTTGAATTACTCAGATAACTCCCATTTAAGATGACATATATGGCTGTTTGTGTGATATCTAAGTGTTAATTCATAGTCATATTTGTTCGTAGTTTTTTTTGCAGAACAGTTGGCATGTCCTCTCCTTGGCTATTCATTTTCATGGTTGCAATAGACAATGAAATTTACTTAAACTATGTACTCTTCTGTAAAAGTAATCATTTCAAAATGATATCTTAATTGTAAATGGAGTACTCTCTGTGGTAAAAAGAGAGGTAATAGTGCCAAAGAGGACTGTTAAAACTGAAATCCAGGCAAATAAAATTACAGAGTTGTAGCCTGTTAGCAGTAACCTATTTGGAAGCTATTATTTACACAAAGGTAAAAGGTGCATAATATTTGTAAGATCAGGTTTGCGTGTATATCGTTCATAATTTATTTAGGAGAATTCTTCTTGAGGTAAGAATGTGACTTCTTTTAAAAGTAACTTAATAAGCAACCCATCCACAGAGTAAGTCATGACTCTCTTTTACTCTTCTGCTCAGCTCAGCAACCTCTAAATCCACTCTTTTGGAGACCGAGAAGAAGAAAACACAGGAGACTTTAAGATCAGTGACTGACTTTTCCCCCCCCAGAATTTGAAAATCTGTTTTTTAAAACCATTTGGTTTTCAAAATTTTAAGAACTTGTGACTCAACATAATAGATTTGTATCTGTTAAAACTTGATAAACATTTTTAATTAGCATTCAAAAATACTGCAATTAAAAGTCTCCCTTTAAGATTTATTAGTTATTGTATGTTCATAAAATAACAGATAATTAGTGAAAACAGATCTGTTGAGGTTTAACAGCTATGTAAGAGATACACATCTGTTACATGATTTTGAAGCTCAGTTGTTATTTAATGTACAATAACTCCTATTAAAAACACGCTCGATGCTATATTTTCAGCTGGTATGATTGGGATAGGCAAATGCCACCCCTTGCTGTTGGGAGGATCCAATCCCTTTGCATCATTCTCAAATGTATCTGTAAATACGAAGATGAGTGTGATTTAGAGAGATGGTTTTAATGGGTAACAGAATATTCTTAAAATGTCAATCTTCCTGCCAGTGTTATTAATGAATTGCCTCAGTAGGTTACGAACAGAAGCTATTATGCTAGCTATTTATAATGGAAAAACTATTAGAATTCACCATTTTCTTCCTAAAGCTATATTATTGATCTAGGATACTGTCTAGCAAAAACTGCATAAAAAGTTCAGATGCTATTGAGTTTATTTTCAAAAGCACATGGTGAATTGCCACCAAGTAGCCAGATTGCATACTCCTAATGAAAAATCTTTGAGAATAGGTTAGAAAGGCAGCAAAATTGTGAAGTTCCTTTGAGACAACAAACCCAGTTTACACTGTAATTGTGTTTTTTTAATGAGGTGGGGACAAAAGGATCTCCCTTTTTAAAAAAAGAAAATAGTATTTCAGTTCTGAGTTTCCACAGGGAACAGCTGAGTGCCAGGGATGAGGGCAACTCCAAAGATGTAGTTTCTGGAATTCTGTAAATTCAAGCATCTCCTTGTTAGTGTCTCTCCATTGGAACTACACTTTCAGAACTTGTAATAGAGGATTTAAAACATAGGAAGGATTTTAAGGTAAGAGTATCTAGAGTATCTCAGGCCACGATTTGTCCCTTTCAGAAGATTCTCATTTTTTGTTGGTCCTGGGAACAGGAATGAAGGGTACTGGAATTTTGAATTTTTTCAGAAAAACTATACATGTGGAATCACCAGGTTGGAAGGGATCTCCAGTGGTCATATGACCTCTTGCCTTCCTCAAGACAGGATGAATTATTACTTATGCCACGCTGGTCTAACCTGTTCCTAAAGATTTTTACCGATGAAAACTCCACAGCATCTTCAGGCAGCCTGCAAGTACAGATACATGGAACTGCAGAATTTAGTTTTGCTGAATTTTTACGATTTCTTATCCTTTTTATTCTCCTTACCTAAAGTATTAAATGCATTTAAATTGGAGGTTAATATCAAAGTTTTGTGTGCAAATGTACACGTAAGAATTTGCGAGCACATTCTTATTTTTGTTAGCCAGTGGTGCTCTTCATGCAAAAGTGAAGTTCTGACCAGTGGCACAGCTTTTAAAATTTGTCTGGGTGCTACCCTGAGAAGATACTGATGTAATTTTTTCAGGTACAGATTCTAGTGAGGTTACAAATTGGACTGCATTTAGTGACCATTTAGTCCAAATCTGAACTGTTTATTTGAAATGTGACTCCTATATGTCAATTTTACGATCTGTAGATTAAAAGTAGTTTGTGAAAACAACATGAAAGAACATTATGTTCCCATGTGTGAAAAAGTTAGAAAATAAGAAGTTACCAAGAAAAAAAAAAGAAGAGGTGGCAAATGCTATGTCGTGACACAAAGGATGAAAAGCTGTGCCCAGATATATTGCATGTAGAAGGCTGTACTCTTTTTGGCTATGGAAGACTATACTGCTCTTTTGATGTTAATTCTGTTCACTGTTTATCTCGGAAAGTCCATTTGTTATTGCTGTTTTAACCAACTTCATTTTTTCATTGAACTTCAGTGAAGTTCATGAATCAAATTGCACAGACCTTGTTTTATTTCTGTTTCAAGGAAAGGATTCAAGACAGCCCTTCTCCAGCTCCATCTCTAGAAGACAGTCAGCGGCCTGGGAGCCACGCTTCCTCCCATCAGAGCAGCAGTGTGTCCAGCTCGCCGTCCCAGTTGGACAACACGCCAGACAGAATTGGTTAGTGCTCCGCAGCCTCACACCCCTTCACCGTTACTGACCTCAAGAATTTTATAAGTTTTTTGAGGCAAATATTTCTTTGATGGGAGGCTCAGGAAAGCACTCACTTGCTAAAAAAAAACAAAAAACAAAAAAACAACAACAACAACAACAAAAAAAAAACCCCAAAACAAACAGAAAGTTCATCACTATAGTTTCTTTTATTACATTCATAACTCTGTAGAGCCCAGCTCCCTCAGATTCATTCTGTGCCAGTATCCACCCATGCACACAAGATATCACCCATTCTCTGGTACGACCAACTTCTCTTACATGCTGGAGTAAGAAAGTGCCTCTGAAGGCACCTGGAATTGAAAAACAGCGAGATATCTTTTTCTTCATATGTATGTCAGAAAAGTCACAGATTGTATGATGACTTTTTCATTCCAAAAACCTCCTCATGCCCACACATTCCCTCATCAGCACGAGGCTGAGGGCATTTTGATTTTTTAGGTCTCTACCACAGCTTTCACAGCCTGTGTGTTATCAATCTTGTGTTTAAAATGCTAATTCAGTCTAGAGGAAGTTTAGATCCTATTCATGGTGCCTCCAAGAGGGATCCAGGGCAAGTCAATTAGCATCTCTTCACGTCAGTGTATGTCATCACTGTTGTCTTCACAGTGACTGGAGCCTATGCAGGCATTGCTGAGCTAGATTTAAACTACAAAAACAGTGCGGTCCATGTAAGTCAGTGCAGACTTCGCTCCCATCAAATAACTACTCAGCTGCTTGCTGGGATTTTGCAGTTTTGACTAGTCCATGGAGCAGCACCACGACACTACATCATAGCACAGTTGGCTCTACACAAACTAGTCAATGGAACCTGAACTACTTTGCCAAAACGTACGCACACAGGGCAGAGACTAGAAAGTAGATTCCCTTCAGCTTTTTTGTATGTAAAATAGGACTAGAAGTATACAGGACAAAAAATTTAACTTCTATAGCAACAGCGAAAAAGGGACTTTTATCCTCACTGTAGCTTTTGAAAGCTACTGTAACTTGTTTTATAAATAGTAGTAGCACACACTGCAAGCCTCTGGGCTCTAGAAATGGTGCTGACAGTTTTTTAAAGAAAACTAGGTTTTATTTATGTTGAACCAAACATTTCTCTGTGTTGAAGTCTAATGCTTACTGGTGTAAAGATATGTATATATACTTTGTATCTATATAAATATATATTTTTTTTTACTTTTGCAATTTCAAAAACAAACAAAAAGCTTTCCCTAAAATATGGCAATGAAGTTTTTAACAAGTGTCCTCACTGGAATAACTTTAAATTCTGTAATTGGTTAATTGCAGAGAAGGAAATGTTTTGATCAAAAAAAGAACAAAGAAAATAGGTATCCTGAAATCATAAACTTAACACCTCTCACTGATCTTGCAGGTGTTAAGTAAAGAATTTCTTTCAGCACTACAGTGTATTGGTTTTTTTGCTGTCATCTATCAATTTGGGTTACTATCTGTCTATCTGTATTTTGTCTTAAGCTTGCTGCTTGTTAGATAATAAACTAATACTTAAATCCTTAGATGTATTTTTCCCAAAAATGATTTCTGTGAAGTACTTTTCTAATTAGTTAATTTGAACATTTCATAAGAAATCACATTAATCTCAGTAGTAATCTGGGTTCTATCTTGGTATCTTTGTTTAATCAACTTGAGCAAATTTGCTTTTGCTGCATATTTTACTTGGCTCTAAGTGCTGAACTGGGACAGTGAAATGGTTGATTATGGACAAGAAAAATGGTCATTTGCTTTAGAATTTATATAGTATAAATAAATGTTAAAATACCAAAATATCAACAAAGAGGAAATGTTATTTAATATTTTCCTCTCCTCTGACATTTTTTTACTGAGAGTGTTATATAGCTGTGCGCTCTGATTTTTTTTTAGCTATGCTGACCAACAGCAGGGAAGGAGAACTCGTTGATCAAGAAACTGGGACCAGCCTAAAAAAAATACAAAAGGAGAAAGGTAAAATTACAGACTGTTTCCCATCTCAGGCATTTACTTACACTTATTATGTGTTTTAGTCCTTTTTCTAGTATCCTGCATATGCAATGGCATAATATTATAAATTTAAGAGCTGCGTGCGTAATTGCAATGAATAATGTATCCAGTGAATTTACATGGCATTCTCCTTAGGAAGTGTAAACGATCAGGTCTTTGCTTCTCTCTGTTTATATAGTATGGGGCTAATATTTTGCCGATCTTTTGACTCAGTTATTTATGAAGTTCCTAGCAAATATTTGATTAGTCACATGGTATTGTTTCTTTGCCTCCAGTGGATGTGTGTGCAGACTACTCCAACGCTGGTACGTTGATGAAGGAAATAAGCTGGTTTTTGTGTCTAATAATATTACATTACCTCACAAGTGAGAGGCAGCAAGGGAAGAAGTGATGTTTGGCCCGTAGTGGTTGTCCTGTGGGCAGGGAAGTGCAGCCTCTGCTCAGTTCTCCCTGCAGTGGTTGTTGGGTACTGGAGAAAGTAAATATGTTGGTGTATGTAGGTAAGCCCTGGAGGAGTGTTGTAGTGACAGAGAGCATGTGGCATCTGTGGCCGCACATCGAGGAAAAAAAGCCATTTTGTTTCCATGTGAATATACCAAAAAAATAAAACCTTAATAGGCGAAAGGTTTATTCTGGCAGGACATACAGAAAGCACCATACAAAACGAGTGCCTGCAAAAAAAAAAAAAGAAGATGGGATATAGTTAAAGAAATAAAAGAAAGCTGAAGGTAAATGAATACTGGAAAAATACTGCAAAGGTATGTACTGAGGGAGATATTAAGGTTTCGGAGTGAAAAAGATGTGAAGGAAAAGAAAGAGAAGGAGGTCACCTGTTGCAGTTTAACCCCAGCTGGCAATTAAGCCCCACAGAGCTGCTCGCTCACTCCCCCCCCGGTGGGATGGGGGAGAGAATTGGAAGAGTAAAAGTGAGAAAACTCGTGGGTTGAGAAAAAGACAGTTTAGCAGGCAAAGCAAAAGCCGCGCACACAAGCAAAGCAAAACAAGGAATTCACTCACTCCTTCCCACGGGCAGGCAGGTGTTCAGCCATCTCCAGGAAAGCAGGGCTCCATCACGCATAATGGTGACTTGGGCAGACAAACGCCATCACTCCGAATGTCCCCCCCTTCCTCCTCCTTCCCCCAGCTCTATGTGCTGAGCATGACACCATATGGTGTGGGACACCCCGTGGGTCAGTTGGGGTCACTGTCCCAGCCGTGTCCCCTCCCAACCCCTTGTGCCCCCCCAGCCGCTCGCTGGTGGGGTGGGGTGAGGGGCAGAAAAGGCCTTGGCTCTGTGTAAGCCCTGCTCAGCAGGAACGGAAACACCCCCGTGTTATCAACACTGTTTCCAGCACAAATCCAAAACATAGCCCCGTCCTAGCTACTGTGAAGAAAATCAGCTCTATCCTAGTCAAAACCAGCACATGAGCAAAAGAGGAGACAACATAAGCTAAATGTACTTATAAGTCTACTGTAAATGTGAATGGTTTATCATAAATGAAAACACAAACTGATTTATATTTTGATTGAGGTGATTTTAGGTTATCTGTAAAAATCAGACAACTCGTACACCTTAGGCCTGCATAAATGATTGCTCTGTTTGTATTTAATATATTTTCTGAGAAAACTAAAAAGGCAGTTACAGACAATTTTATGAGTTACTCAAGAGAATTTGGAGGCTCCGTGTGCCCTGTGGTTCCCGAGTTATATAGAGTTATTTGAGCAGAATCATGGTTTTGTATGATCAGCTCTATTCCTTAGACATTTGTGACTGATCCAGTTATGGGTAGGAAGAGCCTGAAACTTCCTTCATATATTTCTTATTTTCATACTCAACTCTCTCTCCTCTTGAAAGCAGAAGAAGCTGTTTTCCATTCACTGGTTTCTCCGGGCATTTAAGCACTTTCCTCATGAACCCCAAAAGAGCCCTTTTGTGCCATTCTGAGTTAATCTTCTGTCTGGATCATCATGCTTAAATCCTTCCCTCTTGACTCCTGTTGGCATTTATGGACCAACACCAGAGGCCAAACAGTTATCAACCATACCTTCATTCTTAAGATTAAAAAAATTACATTTCTGTAGTAATTACATAGGTGAGTATTTAATCTAAATCTGAAAGTGTAGTTGATTTTTATTTTGTTGAACTGTGCATGGTTTTTTGCTACATGTTTAGTCATTTTTCGGAGAAACAATTCAATATCTTCTGAGTTTCGAAGATGCAAATCATGTAGTTATTGGTAGTAGCAGTCCTGTCACTCAGGACAGATGAAGGAAGGTGCAGTATAAGAATCAGAAAAGACAATTCAGAAATCCCAAAAAGCATGAAAATAATTTAAACCCCACCACCTGTGAACCCAGTTCCCTGGCTCCTGTGATCATTGAGTGTTCCTTGTAACATGTACAAAATCACAAAGATCTGATGCTAACATTTTGTGTACCGTAATTCACATTAAGATTCAAGTTGTATAGGTTTATTCATTTCCTGGTCTACATTTCTGCATAGTATTATCTTTCCTCAATTGATTATATACTGGGAAATATGTATTTATACATGTGTTACTTCTGCATGCACTTAAAGGATTTTTTTTAGGATGAACTTGGTGTTCAGAGATTCACCTGCATCAGAAAAAAGTGCTTCAAAATCATGAGACATTTTAAATTATCATTTTAAAGACAGAATAATGTTTCTGGTTTTCTGCTTGGTCTGCACAGGTCAAGTTTTTCTCTGAAAATATGAGAATGAGAAATTATTCCTTTTTGTCAAATAAAGATGTAATTTTCAAGTAATCCCTTGGCTTCAGAACCAAAACCTTTTGACGACACTACAGTGGGACAAATGCTGACATTCTAAGGGCACCAACATTGTATATCCAACAATTCCAAGCTGATGTTGCATTTGGCAGTGTGACAGACCTATATTACAGTTCCTGTAGGAATCTCTGTTTTACAGGATACAAGCACCCACTAATTGGTGGGCTGCACCAGTAGGACAGAGGCAGTACTCTGCTTCTGAAAATCCCCAGCCTGTGTGTGCTGGGCCTTTCTGTCACCCCATACAGGTGGTGTTGTTCCTCAGTGATTAGTCTCACTCCCATATAGATTCTTTGTTCTTAATACTATTATTATTCTCTTGTGTATAATTATTTTGGACTCTGGTGCACCTCAAATATGTTGAATGTTTTCCATAGTCAGATGTGGACAGTCACTGAAGAGTGTGATCTGTGCTGGGTTGCTCAGCAAAAAATATACCTGTAATTTGTATACAGAACAAGCTTTGTTTTTCAAAACCTGCCATTACTTTTACTAAGGCGAAATATATTTGCCATGGAAAAGATTTTCAAAGTTATTAAGAAGGAATGTAGTTAAAAAAAAAAAGTATCAACATTTATTAAGTTTGACAAGTAAGCGGTTTATACAACCGTGGCAAACATATGTTTTCACATCTGTTTTGAGTAATATCATCATGATTTTAAAAATGATTTATAGCTCTGCAGGCCATAAAATGCCAGCTTTGCTGTAAGTTGGAAGTTTTCAAACAACAAAGAAATTATTGAAGGCATGTATTGAACATGTTTTTGTGTTATACACCTTGATAGAACTTTACAAATCTGAGCCCTGTGTAACAATTAATATAGCAACAAATGAAAATTAGGTAACTAAAATCTAGCAGTAGTACTACTTCCATGAAATCTTAGCATAAAAGCCAATAAAAGTTATTGTAATTATTATAGGCAAATACTACGATATCCCGCAGGATACACAATTTTTGTTTTCCGTGTCCCATTTTAAGGGATCTCGGCACCAGAAAAAAATGGGCCACTTTGTTCTCATCAAAGTAATTTCAAGGTAATTGGGGCTGAAGAGAATATAACTTATCAGTTTTTCTTTAAAAGACAGTTAATGTGAGGTTGTTCCAATTACGCTGAGCTGTTTGCATATGTTGGTGGGGCAGACTTTACAGAAGTAGCAGCTGTTTCAGCACAGAGGGTTTAGAGCCCAGTTATAGACCATACCTTTAAGCTTTTTGAAGGAGAAATGCCATTAAATCTCAATTACTCCACACCCTTTCATCATCTTTTTAGGAAGTATGGTCAGGCTTAACATTAGAGGACAACAAAGTCAAACATCTTTATAGGTCTGCAGTTTTATATTTTATAGAAAATACATTATTATATTTTTGTCTGACATCTTCAGCCATTATGGTGCACAAGCATTTTGCCTGTGCATCCATGTCACGGTGTGAGTGAAAACCATATGAAGAGTAATCTGTACTTTATTTTGAAATCGGTAGTGAAAGGAAACAGAGTTAGAATTCCCCCGCGGAACATAGCCCCAAACGTTTACATAAACTTAAACACAAATTCTTCCTGATTGTGCTTACTTGCTGTGTCTGGTTTTAAGCAGTTATATTTTACCTGCAGAATTGCTCACAGAAACTAAATTTTAAATTCATCTGCTTCAGTATATATCCTGGAAGAAAATCTCTATTGTATGGGAAAGGATTGTGTTTGACACAGCACTGTAAGGGCTTTATAGAAACCTCCACATGAATTCTGGCATTAGGAAGGTTAAACGAGGCAGAAAAGAATTCGGCCGTGCCTTCCAGTTGGATTTAAATGCTGGTACAATTATTCTGTTTGACTGCATGACAAGAAATGTTTCAAACTCCTCATATAGGATGGAGTAATAAAAGGCAGTGGCCCAACTCGTGCCACAGTGAAATCAATGAGAACGTTTGTGATGTTTCCAATGGCAACAGAGTTTGGCCAAAGCCTTGTATTTTGGAAGATCGCTCCCGCAGCTCTGGTGTCACCATGACTGGTGACATCTCACCTGAGCCCTGGTGAGACGTGGGCAGATGCCAGTCCTGCCCCTCTGCTCTGGTTTTAGTGGGAAGCAAACAGGACGTGTGGGACCCGGGGGCCCACGGCGTGCTTTGGACGGCTCTTCACGTGGGTGTTTGGGGCGCTGGAGCTGCACTCCACCCTAAGTGAACCAGAGTAAAATGCCATAGGAAAATTTCATAAGCGACCGGTATCTTCAGACTTAACCATTGTTCAGGCAGCCTTTGAGTAGAAATGAAGATTGTATTTGTTGAAAAAGTGATTTGCTCTGAATTTCCCAGAGCTGCTCGGTGGCAGTGCTACCTCCTTTAGCCCAGTTGTCTGCACCTTCAGAACACGAGTCTGGACTCAAGGGCTATGTTTCGTGTTTCCAGTAGGCGGTAGTCTCCGAAACTGTGCATCTGGCAGCTATCCCTTTTCATTTTATTAAAGAACACCTTTCCCTTTATTACTTCAAGGAAATGGGAATTTTGCATCATTTCTGTCAGCTGAGTGAAATATTTTCAGATGGCCAGAGACTACGGTAATGAAAGAATAACTATATTTATTTATTGTATTTCATTAGCGGAAAAGAGGTTTTATGCTGTTTAAATTAATCATTGCCAAAGGACTGGGTTACTCACGATGTGAGGGGAAGGGAACGAGCAGGTGCAGAACACCTGAAACAGCAACAGGCCCCGGTGGTGGGGGGTGTCCTCCGGAGAGAGGACTTTTCACCAATTAATCTGAAAGCATCCAGATGGAGAGTGCAAGGAATAAGAAAGAGAACCAAGAGTACGAAGCGGTAACATGCAGCATGTATACAAAGTGTACGATAGGTGCCAATACTTCAAATGTTCACCATGCTGTTTCTTTGACGTATCAATACTTGCATGTTAAAGATATAATGAGAAAAAAAGCAATTTCCTTCATGAATGTTCTCATGAATCTCCTCTTGAGATACATGAAAAAATCCCCAAATTTGAAGTGAAGTCATGTTCCTTTTGGTATCTAGGTGTGTATATTAGACACCCAGGGGTCATTTCATAAGGAGTGGATGCAATAATACATGGGTTTAAAGGTTCCAAGGGTTTCTTTTTCTAAAAACCTTTAAGTGACATGCAGAGCGCAAATGTTCACTGGAAAATTCAGAGTTATTTTTACATTTTCTGTCCTCTGAGAATACTGAAAGATAAGAAGCACAGTGCTCTAGTCTCAGTAAAGGCTTTTTCCACACGTTTTTGTTGTTAAATTTAGCCTGCAAGTGAACTGACAGCTGTTAAAAAGGTGGCCTAAGAGTAGATGTCAACTTTTGTCAGTCATATCAATCCAAAAAAACCCAAGCCCGTGAAACCAGGGCACACTCGTATTAACACTTAGATTCACAATACATGTAAATAGAAAGTAATGGTAGAGCTTTAATTTTTTAAGTGTCTAGACTCGTTATGATCGGGTGTTTAACCATTGCTCAAACATTTATAAATACAAAGGCAGTTATGCAAGAGATGTTAATGAAGTATTCCAAGGTCACATCTTTTACATTAAGTTTATATTAGAACTTTATTAGCAGAATCGTTTTTAGGAACGCATTTTTTTCTGAAGAGTAAAATACCTGCTTTGTAATTATCTTGGCAGCTGGACCAAGACAGTTTCTTACATTGATACATAATTTATTAATATGTTTTATTTATTAGATTTCAGTGACTAATGTATTGCTGTCTAAAAACTACAAAATATGAGTCTGTATAAACATGCTGAAATAATGACATTTTCTTCACTGAAAAGTTTTTGGGCCAAATTTTTGTAGTAAGGTATTTGTGTAAGTCCGTGGAATAAAACTGGCAAATAAGAATGGACTAAGATGGAAATAAGGTAGCTACTCTCCAAAGGCAGGTTGTCTCTTCAGAGTTTACCATTTCCACCTTTCCTCCAACACTGTTAACTGAGGTTTAGGTAGGTCCATATTATTGAGCTACATCAGATTTGAAAGGCATAAAAAGGGGAGAAAAATTGCTGATTGGCACCCAGTGACCTAAGAAAGCTTCTGGATTAGTCGCAGGAATCTTTTCCTTAGAGTTAGCCCTTGCATTAAAAGACTCACCCTTTGAATTCTCTGATTCGTAATACCTCTGATGCAAAGTCATTAACCTGAAAACTGCAGTTGGTGACATTCTTAATGTCTATGAGTTATTTAATAAGTTTGCCTTCAGTCCTCATTATGAGCAGTAAGATCTGAAAAATATGCATCCTGAAAGGTTGCTGAATGGTTTTCTCATGTTACAGAAATCCTTGAGATCTCTGGGAACGTGCTGGCAGGGGTTCAGCCTCCCCCTGCCGGTGCTCTGAGCCAGCCATAAGCACCAAACCTGCTCCTGAGAAACTGTGCTTGTCCATTTGTGTGCCCAAGTGTGCGACCATGCATACATGTAGGGAAGGAATAGGTTCTTCCCTGTTTGAACTCATCCAGTAAGTCTTAGACTGTCACTGCTTGAAATTTTTGTTTGTACAGACAGTATATGTTACTGAAAAAAACACGTCATTTCTAGCAAGGACAAGACTACCATCAAACACTTCTTCACTGGGAAACTACTTAGAAGCCAGAAATTTCTGCTTTCAGTACAGGTGTCAGTTTTAAGAAAAGATGTTTTGGTATATTTCATGCATTCAATTTAAGCCAAAGTAAGTGAGCAGATAAAAATTTAAATTAATAACAAAAATTGTTAATTGGTGATTTTGAAAGTTTTGCAATATTTGTGTCTGAGGAAGACCTTCAAGAAATCCATAGAAGCTGCACTTCATTAAATATAGGTTTCTTTTCTAAGGGTTGCTGATAGTGAGCTAGGCTTTAGAGTTTGTCAGGTTGCCCATAGATGGATGTTACTTATCAGTGAAATATTACTGAGTGACACAGTCACAGCTGTGGCCCTGGCTCCAGAACCTTTGTTTTATCAAGCACAGAGAGGACCAAAAACGCTTTTGATTGTGACAGCAATGTGTGCTCCTGCTTTCCAAGAGCAAATCCAGCCTTTATAGCATTGGTGGACTTCACTTTATATAACCTAATTTCCGGAGGAGAGGACAACTCAAGAGGGCTGCAGGTGCTTGCAGGGGAATGCTCTGCACGCTGTGCTCCTGGGCCAGCGGCCTTAGGAAAGCATGAGTTATGGGGAAGCCTTGGGGCATACCTAGCACAGGCAGATAGTATTTTGTGTAGCATTTTTACGTATTCAGGACTTTTTTCTGATTCAGTCTTTTGAATATTTTAAGATCTGTGGAGTGTGTCTGCCTTCTGTGAAAAAGTCACATTAAGATGGCGGCTGAGCTCTCTTTTCCTTCTTGAGGAGGACTTGCTGCCCGAGGTTTCTGGTGACAGCAAGGCTGAGAACAAAACCATGCATTTATGTGCATCTCCAAATTGTTTGTGTACATGCTGCATTAGAACAAATACTCCTGGTAATAAAAAGTAATAAATCCTTAGTGGATATATAAGGTAGTGAACTAACCTCAAATTGGAAGTGGAAAAAGATTATCCTCTTGAAATAGGTAGGTAGTCATGAAATCATAAGAAGTGTGTTCTCCATTATATTTCGGGCATTGCATTGAATTACATCAATAAAGTTACATGATATCTTGTTAGCAGACGTGATGTGACCCATATACTGAACTCAGAAGCCACTGGGGCTGCAGAACATAAGGAGGTCCGCACCACAGCCAGCTCAGGCTGTAATTTCAAGGAAATCAGATTTCATGTTCGATTGCTGGGGCAGAGGGCACCACTACAGTACTGTTTACTGTGTTAGGTATTTGTTTATTACAGCCATATTTATTTCTGGGGATGGACAGTTCTATTAGTAGCTTTTTTCATGTTATCAGCTGTACTTTGGAAACCAAGCATTGTACCTGAAAGAGTGGGAGGCCACAATAGTAAGCAATCAGTATAATTTCAGCTATTTTAAAACAAGCATTTTATTTTGAAGAAAAACGGCCCATTTTGAATTCTTTCCATGAAACTCGCCGCACTTTTGAATAGGTTCAGTATTAATGTTGTGATGTTCTTTTAATGATTCTTGTTAATACAGTAGCAAGTAGATGCATGGGCGAGATAGTTTAAAATCAGCAAGTAAATGAAATGCGTATTATGTATGTTACCCAAAACCTTAGTGTCCTCACACAGAAAACCATACGTACATAGAAATATGTCTGGAAACTTTTGGTTTTGTTCTTGACTTTGTTCACATTTTTTTCGTATTCATGTTATTATTCTGTATATTCTCCATAAATGAATTCAGTGGGGAAAAAAATGTGCAAAATAATCAAGGAGTTGTCATGTTTCTAAAATGTCTCCCTGCTTTTCCTCTCAACTTACCTCAATCGTAGGAGCAATTTATTTGCCAAAAGGATAAACAAACCTTAAATGACTGATTGTGAGATTATCATTATACAGTCATTATACAACCCAGTAAGTGATGAAATATCAGAATAACAAGGAGGACGTAACCATTCTTACACTACCATTTCATCAGGACCCAAGCTGGCCAGTGCTGGGAAGTGCCCACCACAGGGGCTGCCTGGGTCGCTCTGAGAGGCTGGTGCCTGCTGCCAGATGGGAGGCGAGTGCTTACCTTGGCTGAAGATTTCCAGCTGTGAATATTCTTCTTGTAACAGGTACTTAGGATTGATAAAAAGATGGAAGGAGAGACACCTGTGCCTTGCTGTATTTGGGATACCCCAGTCATTGGGGTGCTTCTGGGAAGTAAACTTCCTTCTCAAAACTCTGCAATTTGCAGCAGGAGATTGAATCTCCTCTCCTAAGTGAAGCCTCTTTCAGGCTGCTGTGTCTCTGCATTGCATCTATCACACTGTCTCCAGTTAAAGCTGTTCCACTTCATCTGAGTGATTAAATATTCATAAGGGTAGGCTCCTTAACTAGGTCCCTTGGCCTGCTGCATTATCAGCTGTACTGTTGAGCTGCTTTATGTCTTTTCTCCCCTCCCTAAACTCCTTTACTAAATAATCCCGAAGCAATAGTCTGATGGCTTGAGAGCAGGACTCTCAAGTGGCCACACTCCATTTGGGGCTTATGAGACCATCAGCCTGGGAGTACTGTCATCCCTGGACTTATGGTCTAGCTCAGATCCTTCAAATAGGACCGAAGTTAAGCATCACAGCCAAAAAACATGTGGCCAGAGGGACTTCTGGCATAAATTTAGAGGGCTAAAGGCAGCTGTGAGACTGGCTGTTGGTTTTTTTTTATATCTCATCAATGCCTCATCGACACATCTGTGCCCAGCATTAGGACACAAAGTGCCTTTGTAGCTTTAGCTTGAAGGATCAGACTTCTGAGAGCTTTTGAGGCATCACTCCTATTTCCGTAACTGTAGTTTGCATGAATACCTGTGAAAATCAGCCCCGAAGTAATTGAGCCACTTCTGAAAGTAGAAGTTGGGCTCCTAAGTCATTTTGAAATGTTGTTCGTTTGTGATGTATTTGTAATGCTTAATTGTGAGAATGTTAAAAATGTATAATTTTCCCAAAAGGTTGCATTGCACATACGTAGGCTCACTTATACTTTAACCTTTTTAGCCATTAGAAGTCTGAAATTCAAGGCAAGTGAGTACAAAGCTAGCAAGAGTGATTATTCCAATCCGGAATTCCCCAGGCACACTTCTTTGGCCATGCTTGGCTGTTGCATGTTGCTCTCGAAATACCAACTGATTTATTTTCTTCTTTTATTTTGTAGTCACTGTGACAGTAGTTTCCAAAGCAGATTTTTCTTCTACTTGACAGAATATGACAGGTTATAACGAGTAGTTTAAGAAATAAAATTCTGCTTCCAGGTGTATTTTGAGATGTTATAATCTGTAAAACATTGTATAGTTTTGAATGTCTATTTTATCAGTCTCCTGGACTGCCGTGCAATATTTTGATAGCTAGGCTTGGCTTGTGTGAGTTTGCTGACGTATCTCATGGCATATTCGTGTGAGTGTTGTCAGAGGGGGGATACCTAACTGTAAAAGTTTTAATGGCAGGTCGGTGGAGTGCCTCTTCTGGTGTGGTAGAGGATGCCTTTTTGATGTAGAATATGTTGGAGGATGGAGCATCTCTGGTGGATGGCTGAGCTGGAGCAGAAAATGGAATAGGTGTCTGTACACATGTCTCTTCACAGAGGTCAGAAAATATGAATTCCTCAGAAAATAACATGTTATTTGTACATCTGTAACCTTTGGAGACATTTTAGACGCTGTCAATTAGGAGATTGGCCTCTATTTATTATTGTTGCCCTGTTTTTTTGTTAGTTTTAAAATCTAGAAAGTGATTGTAATGAAGGTGCCCTCCAGGCAAACGTGTGGAGAAATTCACATCTTAAAGGAGGAATCGCCAGAGTTGCTGTTTGACTTTTGACATTATTGTCATATAGCCTACGGCATTACAGGCAGAAGGGATTTAGATGGAAGGGAGAGCTCGAAATTACTCTATAAAAAGAGTATATTTTCACTGAATTTTCTCTTAACTGGTGTATTTTAAGGAAAGCATAATGTTTGTGAAAAATTAAAATAATAACAGTAATAACAATAATAATAATTCCATTGTGCCAAAATTGCTTTGTTTCTTTGTACTAAGCTTTTGATATTTAAAAACAAAAAAAAAGCCACCAATATTCAAAAACTATTCAATGAACTCCTGAGAGATAGTTTTATTGTTTCAAGAACTTTCATTACTAATCTCTCTCTACATATATATGTTGAAATCTCAGCAGAAAATAAATTGGGGACTGCTAGATTTTAGTCTTAGCCATAATAAGAATTCTCTTTAATATACAAGATAATTTTTCAGCACGCTATTTTAGGATTAGTGTTTTGTAAGCATCACAGCCTATATAGCATATATTAAATATATTATAAATATATTATATAATATTATTATTATATTATATTATATTGTATTATATTATATTATAAATCAGGCTGGAGTTTTAATTTTATACAACTAGCAGCTGATATATAATCAATTATAAAATGCTGAAGCTAAATCGTCCCAAGTATCTGAAAAGTATGATTATCATTCTAATAGTGGTAGCTAAATTGACAAAATTTTTGTGGGTTTTTCCCAGCATTGAGGGCGGAAGTCTCAAAGTTTGAAATTTGTACTTTTCCTCAATATTTTTCACGTCAGTGTTCCCCTGTCTCAAAGGCAGCGCATGGTGTCTCATGCTGTAGGAAGCAGCAAAGTAGCTGGGTTGGGGCCTCCTCTCTCGTATTCTGGTTGGCTTCAGTGAAATTGTGTTCTGGTGTTCAAACGTGTAAGTGGAAGCTGTTGAGAACTGGTTTCTCTTCTTCTCTGACTCTACAAAAACGTCCGTTCCCATTTCCTCTTAAGAAAGCTTACAGCCTTGAGGACCCTCATTTATTCCCATATCTTCCCTCTCATCTGAAAAGGAACATCTCCTCTCTCTATACACAAAGCTGCCTATCCATCAAAATCCCATTTTAGTATACAGGGGTTTTACCCCAGAACAAAAGGTAACCGAGAAAAACAATGCCATTAATTTCAAATACAGAATAGATAGTTTACTTAATAAAATTTACTTACGGAAATAAAGATACAGAGAAATAGAGAAACAAAGAGATCGTCCGGTTCAGAGCAGCCTCTTCAGTCTCTTCCATGGGCTATTCTAGCTCCCCCTTAAAAATCTAGTAAAGAAAGAAAACAATTGTAGTGTGTCTTTCAAAGATTTGACTCACACCTTCACAATTCTGCAATCGGTAGAATACGAGGAGGTGATTTGGCCAGTTCATGTCTCAGCCTTCAGAGAAGCGGGTTCATTGGTTGTGCCTGCAGCGCACCACGGACCCTAAAGGAATTACCGCTAGCAGAGGAACCGCAGTGGTGCAGCCCGGTTGTGCAGTGCTACGGAGCTCTCCTGGAGGAATTAATACATCAGAAATGGGGTGTGCCACAGCGGGAGCCTGATTGCCAGGATGGCCAAACTGCTTGTAGCGTGCAGGCTATCTCAGGTCTTATTATATGGCACTGCACTGTGTAATATGGACACATCCTGGCTGGTAAGTAGCTGTGTAGCATAGGTTTAGAATGTTTTCATCGATAAAATGAGACTGTTTATCTAAAAAGAAAGGTTATAACAGAAGAAATACAGAAGGCCAAATAATACATAGTAAACCTTGTTTTCCAGGTTGTTGAATCAATTTATAGTAATATGTGAGTGAGCAGGAAGGTAGCAGCATCTGGTAGAAATAAATGTTTCCTTTTCTGAGTTTCCAAATTAGCTATGGGAAGGTGATTAGAAATAAAATGTAATGATTTCCGATAGAAACAGGTAACACTGCATGGGCTTTGAGATAAGAACTTGACAAATGTGTAAAATAAATGCAAAACTGGTTTTGAAAAGGGGGGAGATTACCATTTTCTATGTTGTGTGCCAAGATTTGTGCATTTCAAATGTTAGCAGTTGGCTTCTTTTCAAAACTGATAAATAATGATGTTTGTTGCAGAAACAATTATCCTAAAAATAATTTAAAAGGATTGTGTCCCCTTTTTGTTTGCCTATAAAGACCACATTCAATTTATATAGAGACAGAAAGAGCTCCACTTGCATCTATAAAACAGTTCTTAAATAATTCTAAATTATTGATGTGCACAAAGAACTCCTTCCGCTTTTGTTTGAAGTTTTATTTCTGCGGCGCTGTGCTTTCTAATTGTACTTTCAACTACTATGACATCTGTTATAGTTGTTTCAAAAACTTTCAATAGTTTTCTTTTTTAATGATAGACAGCCTTTTCAAAGAGAAACTGTCTTCATTTTGAGCAAGAAAAATAATTAGTTGAAAAAAGATCACTGATTTGGCCAGGGAACTCACCATTTTACTTTTTTTTTTTTTTTTGCAAGTCGCTGTTTTATATGATTCCAGCACCTACTCAACAGAAAGCTGGCCAAGAAGAATTCATCTCTGCAGCAACTCAGAAACCATAGAGCATCAGCATATGTCCTTTGCTTCCCTGAGGAAATCCAGGACTTTATTCTACCAAAAAGAGTACCAAGAAAGTACTTCACAAACTGATAGTCTCTATATCTCTAGCAGATGGAAAAGTAAGCTACTATTCCAAGCTGCTATGCCCAACAATATAGGAAAAAAAGCTCAGCAATTGCAGATGAGATTAATCCTTAAAAGTCTGCTTAGAAATCCTTTTCAATATCACTAGTGATATGAATATGTGGAGCAGCAGTAGACTTAGTTCTAATGATCTATGACATAACTGCAGTCCTATCTCTGGCATAAAAATACAGGAGGCATTTAAAGTGTCCCAGATCAGGAAAGCACAATGTAAAGACATTTCCTTGTCTTTTTTTCAAAAGAGAATATTTTTCCCTTAAGGTAGAATAGGCTTTTAGCTTTGAAAAATTTAAGTCCAGGACTCTGGTCCAGTTGTAGTACACGATAACTAACCTTTAAATTACAAGTTGCCTAGAATTCATATAATAATTAATACAACGCTAGGGGATTTAATTGACCACAAGATTAAACTATTAAGGAAAAAATTTCATCCTAATTGAGAATTGAACCCCTACCCTTTATTCATTGAGTGTCTGCTCTGCCACTTGAGTCGTGAATTGGGGGTTAATTGACTGTCTAGAATCTCCCAAGGAGCAATTATTTCATATAATGGTGTTAACACATACTGTAGTAAGGCAATTTTTAATGGCATCCTTTTTCCCCTGGTTTTAGAGAGATTTCTTGAGGACAGCAATAAAAGATGCTGGGTGTGGGGGAGAGAAGAAAGATCTAAATGAAAAGGACTTGGGGTTTCCTTTCAAGTGCCAATTGATAAAGATCAAAAACCAGAAAAGGTATTGATGTAGATTCGCAGTTAGAATGAGACCTCACCAATTTTAGGTTGATAATCCCCCTAATCTCTGTGTCCTGTGGGTCATGCTCAAATCCCAGCACTCTTCCATGTTTCTGTTAAGATTCAGTAGTACTGACCTGCAGTGAGATCTCGCATCGTTCTGACTGCAGTTGAGGGTTTTGAACTCCACTGAACGCATCTCGGTTTTGTTGGACAGATGATTAATTAGTTTTAGTCTGTGAACCAAGTTTCGTTCTCCTGTTTAAATATTTGTGGCTGCACTCTGTGACAGTGTCGCACTCCATGGGACAGAAGGCAGTGTGAAGAGGCAGGGATTTCCCCAGTGGCACAAAATCACCTATAGCTCTCAACCATTTTCATCTTGGCAGCTGTGACACTGAAGACATATTAGAGAATAAGAGGTGTGTCTGCAATAACTTGATTCGGGCAGTCCTGGACCAAAAGAGAGACTGACTGAGGGTCATTAGTCGCTTAAGACAACCTTAAATACTGCTTGGGCTGGACCAGCATTCATCTGCTGCAGCATGGTGGAGGCTGCGAAAAAATGGTGTAATGCTGAGCCTTCCTCCCATCGCTGCGCTTCAGGATTGGCACTGGAGTTTGTTTTTCCTGTGCAATTAACGTATCCATACTTTGAGAGAATATTCCTTCTAAGCCTGTGCATCAGGACTGCATGATTACCTTAAATCTTGCTTTGGTGTATGTGGTGGCAATAATGTATGGTGTGAATTCTCTTTCTTTTTTTTTTTTTTAACTCTCTGTACCACTGTCTGATTCTATCAACTTTTTATCCTCCCTGTTCTCTATTTGATTTTTTCAGTATGTAATTTTGCTGCATATTTAAGTGGCTTCTCTTTTTCAGGGTTTGTGGAACTTAAATTCACTGATAAAATTTCAAACTTGTGGCAAAATTACAATTCTGAGCTCAAGTTGTTATAAAGGCAGACAGGAATAACCTGAAAGTAATTTTAAATAAACTACTGTCAAAATCATAATAAGAAAGGGTTAGGTATACTCATATTTTTAACATTTTGTATTTATTTGCTTACAAGGTAATTAATAAAATTCAGTACTTCATAGCAGATTTTTCTGCTTCATTAATGCAAATTTGCAGAACTTTTCTAATTACGATTCTCCTTTGAAGAATAAATAATAAAGATAATATCAAAACTTTTAACTAAATGAAGACTTAGTTATGGATACAGTTAGGCATTTTTATACTTAAGTATATTCTGGTTATTAAATGTTTTGATAAAAGTGCTGTCACTACAAATACTTCAAGAAGCTGTCAATATTTAGGAGAGACTATTTTTGTGTGGAATTATCAAAGATAAATGCATAAAAGTTTAGCTTCTTAAACTTTCATTCTGAAAATTAATTTTAAATCTTATGGGCAAGAAGGCCTGACTGTGTAGGTAATTCATACTTAAAAATATGTAAAATCACTATGCTTAGCAAAGTCTGACAAGAGGTCTGAAAAGGAATAGCACCCCATAGCATGAAGGGTGCTCAGAAATAGAAGCAGTTTAAACGCGCTTTGTGAGCAGACACTTTTAATGTACTGCTATTTAACCACATTAACAACTAAGAGGCGCTTTTGCAATGTTACCGGTAGTTCACCATGCATCTAGTAGGCAACAAATCTTAGCTATATGTTGCTCTGCTCTGGGATGTGGAGAAAGATAGCGCTTTGCAAGCGTGGAGTGTAGGAGTCCCCACAGAACAGAGATCACCCCAGCTCAGCCAATACCCCCTTGTGCCTGCATGCAAGGTTGCAGAGGTGTGACGAGTGGGTCAGCTAGGGTGGACAGGACTCGCTTCTACCACAGCTCCTTGTTGCAGGGTGATGCGTTGCGTTCACAGCTTAACTTCTGTTTCACATACAAACATATGTGCTCATATGCCTTTTGCTTACATTTGCATTCTGGTGAAATCCAGACCACCAGCCAGCGTACAATCACGGACCCGCGGGTTTCTGCAAGGTAGTGTAAAGCAGTGCAGCCAGTCGCACAGAAAGGCAAGAACACACAAGCATGAAAGCGGTGTAAGGAAGTCCAGGTGACTCCGCTATGCGTGCGCTGAAGAGTTGTTATTTTAGAGGTGACTTGTAGATATACAGACACGCTTTGTAACCTGCTTTATCTGCAAAAGAGATTTGAAAGGTACTCTTGTGCTTGTTTGGTATTACAGAAATATCAGTAACATAATCTCTTAGATTTTCTGTTTTTGCTGGAGGTGTTTTAGAGAGCTGAAAGTGTGGAGAGAGGGCATGGCACAGACTGTCTTCAGCTGGAGAAACAGTGTTTGAGACTAAAAAAATTATTATTTCCTCTAGCTTCCCATCAGAGGTGAGCAGGTAAAATGGATGTAACAAATACAAAAGAAAGAGGGGTTTGCAGGGTAATGCAAATTTGAGTTGGGTTTTATAGCAACTTGTTTTCATGTGGTCAGTAAAATACTGAAGTAAAGACAGAAGAAACAAGATCTGATATTTCTAACATGAAAAGTAAGCATAGTGTTTTCTGCAGTGTGAGGAAATAGTTGTCCCAGGTCCCATAATAACAGTCTACGCTATCAAAAGCTGCCACCATCTGAGGAGGACGATGCTCTGGTGAAGAAATAGAATAAGAAAGAACAGCATTTCTCATTGCTTCTGTCTTGGGAAGGAAAAACCTGGACACATTCGCAGTATGAACTAAGTGACAAAAGCAGTACTTTACACTCTGAGTGCGATTCCTTTACTGTTCTCACCTAGTTCTAACTTCACCCCTTTAAATATCATTCTGTTCCACAGTTTTCTCCACCTGCTGTTTTCTAAAACTTGCACATGTCCCCAGTCCATATACACCATCATTCTTCAGTTACAATCTCTATCCACATTTTACCCTGCCAATTCCACCTCTATCCAGCACCCAGCTTGCCTGCCTGCCTGCCTTCTTTTCTTTTACTTCATGTCTTTTTTTCTACAGGAAACAAATAAACCCATATATTGACACAGAAATCTCCAAGGTCAGAAACGTGTTCGGTTTTGGTGGCTTTTTAAAAATTTATTTATTCTTTTAAAATAAGTACCATACCCCAAGAAAATGTTAACGCTGTTAATGACTTCCAAGTAAGTTAGATAAGTGTGATTGACCTTCTGTACTATCACTGTCTTCAGTTAGGTCAGATCAACAAAAAACCCAATAGGCATCAGGTAGATTCTGCTCTCAGAAATGTTGATTATTTTTTTCCCCAATACAGACCTGCAGTTCCCAGGCCTGCTATACAACTGACTGTTTGCATGCCTTGGCTCGATATTTGCTGGCGATTTTTCATGCTGCATGTGCAAGTCTGGCGTGTAACCAAAGGCAGTGTATCATCACTGCTCTCGTAGGAGTTAGTCCTGGCCTTGCAAGCCAGGTGAGGTACATCCATGTCACCCTCCCTCTCTCAAGTAGTTTATTTGTCATTGCATTACAAAATCATGTCTTGCACGAAGCCCCTTGGTAGAGGCCAGTTAGCTCTTAAGAGCAGTTGCCACTGACTCATTTGGATGGACTTGACCCTGAGTCAAGGTTTCTTATGTCATAGTAGAAACTGTGGATCAAATTTTCTTCTCATGTAAATTTGAAGTAACCGCTTGGAGTAAGCGGAAGCCCTCTGTATTGTTTCCTAGTAAGATCAGAAGCTATACATTGAAGGTATTCAGCATTGCTCAAGGAGTACTTTAAATTATGTTGTAATTACAGTCAATTCATTTCCCTTTAGAGAAGCCTACCTTCAGATGGGCATGGTCTGGCAAGCTTCTCAGTCAGTTAACAAGCAAATAAAAACCCGAACAACCCCCTCCCCGTGCTGCCATAAAGAGGTCTCTTCTGAAAGTTATGTGGAGCTCTGGAAAGCAGTCGTTCTGCTTTGAGCATGCCCTCGCGTGCAGTATTAGCCTTCACCTTTCTGTCCCTGTTCTGGAGGAAGTAACTGATAGTGATCGACACGATTTCCCAGGCATAGTACATTCAGATTTTTATTATGATATTACCAGGACATATGTTTGTGGAAATAAGATATATAGAGAGATATATATATATGTTTAGCCTTAGAATATAAACTCTGTAGAAATAGTATATTGCCTGCATGAAACTGAAAATGCGGGTGACAGTGTGTGCAGGAGTTGGGCCCAGCTTTGCTTACAAATCAGCCTGATGATGAGGCTGCAAAAGTTATATTTTCACTGCTTTCACATACTGAATTTATTAGCTTCTTGAAATTGATTTTGGATGCCTTTCATTTGCCATTGGGCTGAAGTCAAAAGCAAAACGATGATATACCACATTTTGCTCACTCATCTTTTTATTGCCCAACTATTGTTATTGAGTAAAAGACATTCAGTGTGTTTCCCAAAGGAGACAGAAAGCACACTGCATTTTCTTTTTAATTGACGGAAGTTTAACTGAATGCAAGTCTTGCAATCCTCAGCTTCAATATCCAGGTGGCAGTTATAAAAGGGTAGAGGGGATGGGGACTGGGATTCAGTTTAGATCAGGGCTGAGAGCAGAAGCCAGAAGGGCTGTCAAACTTGGTACTGTTTTATTTGCTTGGAAGGAATGGTGCAAAGTTAATATCGATGCAGCGCTATGAAAGTGTTCAAGTAGTTATCTCTGGGAAGGTAATGTGAACTCAGCAGTATCATTGCTTTGATCTTTGGTTAAAGTCTTACAAAACTAGATTGCTGTTTGATTGACAACCTTGTCAGAGAGTGAATGAAGACTGACACTCTAATATTGAAAATGCAGCGTTTACAAAACTTAAAGCCTGAGTTTTCTCATGACACTGCTTCTTTTGTGGAAGACTGAATTTCACATTTATTTTTAAATAAGCGTATACCTTGCTGTGTGCAGCTAAGACTTATGATTTTAGACTGCTGGCTCACAAATACTTCTTACCCTAACATTCGATGCAGATCTGTTTATAGCAACAGTACTGTCATGATTTATTTGAAGAAGTAGGAGTTACTGTTTGAAGGCTTGAACGTGATGGTATTTATCACAACTCAATACCAAATAATGATTGATCCGACATGTGGGTGATCGACGCAGAGGTAGCAGGCTGCAGCTTGATTTGGGTAGTGTATCTGGCAGTTTCTGAGTCGGTCTGATACAAGGGTTAAAGGGTTTCCACCATGTAATCCTGCACTGAGAGGTTGTCTTCAGCTATTGCCTATTCCTTGACTTGTCCCCTTAATACCCTGAAGTGAACAGAGGCTACTAAAGGGAGAGTTAATTTGTGGAGTAGACTTCTTTCATGCCAGTAATCTGCTTAACTGCCAACCCTCTTCCAGTCATACCTTATTTCTTTCTAACCAGTTTTAAATGGCCTGAGCTTGAAGTCTACCTTACCTTCTCTGCCACTTAGTCACATTTTTCAGGCAGACCTGGGCAGCCAGCTGTCAGTGGCACTGCTTGAGCGGGGTGTTGGACAAGATGACCTCCAGAGGTCCCTTCCAACCGCAACCGTGCTGTGATTCTGGTCATCTCCCAAATGATGCTCTGCTCTCCTGACATAGCTTTGATGCAGTGACTTCCCATCAAACTCGCCTTTCTGCTTTGGGAAGTCTCTATCTTGGTGACGTTGCTTCCAGCCCCTGCGTCCAGCCTGCTGGGTAGCACCAGGGCAGGCTGTTCTCCAACTGTCACCAGGGTGAAGCCTTGAGGTGTCACCTACCTATACTCTGTCCATCAAAGGCTGCACTCTACGTGTATTTTTCTGCACTTTCCCCAATTTCTTCTTTAAATTGGACAAGATAATGTATTTTGTTCAGCTAGCAAACAAAAAAGGGCCTTAAACAACCACCACTTCTGTTTTTATGTGAAATGACATTAACTGCCATGAATTAAGTAATGTGTAAGAATGAACCAGATTGTGTCTATTTCCACATCAAAATACCTTAAGCAAGGAAATGTCTCCCCAAAATAATAATCCTGTATCATCCAGTGGTGTTAGTGAAGAGACTCTATTTATATGATGCAGTTTAAAAATAGGCATCCAAAAGATTTTCACAGAAAGGGCTGATGAGCTGTGCTATAGGGCGTGGGAACTACTTAAATTGGCTTTACTGTCAAAGCCAGCGTTTTCGGAGACTATGTCATCAGTTTCTCCCGACCTTCTGATTCTCAATTTACTTCAGTATTGCTAAATTCTGAATGCAGTTCTTTCCTTACCTCTTCCGTCATATATGTCTTAGATTAATATCTCTCTGGGTGTATATAGCATTAAGTATCTATAGAAATATGCATCAACACTTGCAGGCTGTTATGTATGCAATACAATATCATATCTTTATCCACTAAAGTATCTTTAATGAAAAACTATTAATTAAAAGCCAAGATTAAAGCCACTTTCATCATCAATGCAGCTTTGCTGAATAAACCTTACATTTGGCCATATTTTCAAAGTGGACATGTATAAGTCACGAGAATAATTACCATTTCATCATTTGAAGTCTGCAAATGAGTGATTTCAGAATGAAAAGCATATGTAGCTATGTTGATTACGCAGAATAAATTATGTTCAAACCCCACATTTATATCAGTACATTTTTTATTGTGTGGAAAATGGATGTCCACAAAAAAATAATGATCACCTAATTTTTGCTGTAAACATTTTTAAAATATATATCTGAAATTCCTTTTGGAAATGTCTACAATCTGCTTCCATATTGCAACACATATGGTAAGAAAATCTTGCTTGCAAGCCAATGGCTGTTTTTAAACAGTTTTCAAAATTGCACTGAATAATAGCTCATGTATAAAAATTGGTATGTCTTGTATTTTATAACAAGCAGCTTAACATTTTCTAAGCTATGACAAATTTCTCCCTAGATAATTTTTAATGTAATACTAGGATTAGTTTAGCTGTCCCTATTTTTTTTTTTATGTACGTAGGCACTGGTGGTATATTAGGAATACTTCTGAGTCATTCTAGTTCTGTCCTTTCTTTAGTATTTAGAGGCCCCTGTGGGCATAAAGGTTGTAGCTGTGGAAGGCTCTGTTCTGTTCTGTCTTTTTTCCTTTCTCTCACTGCATGTACATGTGTGTACATGACACGTAACGTAGGTATTTAGGAACCAATTCTGTTGCTGTGATTTTGATAAAGCATTTCTGGAACTTGTTGTATTTCGATTAAAGATTTACAGTTCTCCTTTTGCCTCAAACCTCATTTTTAAAGGCCAGAAGAGAAAAGAAACTCCTAACATGAACATGTTAAGTGAAATATCCATAGTACTTTCGGTTAATGGTATTTCCTTAAAGCAGATAAGTTACTGAGCCCCCTTTTAAAACAAGAGTGTTAATTTACTGTTTCCTTTCATCTGTTGAAATAATTACTTTTCTTTTTTGCCTTCAATAGTTTGTTCTGGTCGTTAACATTTCTGTAAAATTAAGTTTGAAAGGTGCTTTTAATGTTCAGATAGACTGCAGTGCACACTTGACTGTTAAAATCAACCTACTTAAGGCAGAACTAATGTTTAACACTCGCAGCTATTTGAAGTAGTTCACTGCCCAGTTTAATGGTGCTGCCAAGGGCAATGGTCACATTACTTGCTATTATATTTTGGGGGGTTTGTTATGCTGGCAATAAAGACAATCCATGATATTTCTGAAAACATTGGCTTAGATCTTAAAGGCATCATTTTTCTACTAACAAGCTATAAACTGTAATTTCTTGGGGAGTAGCGGGCAAGAAACACTAACCCCTGCTCTTGGCCACGTACTCGCATCTAGGAGTCGTAGCTGCATGCTACGACGTTAGCGTCGAATGACTTTTCCTGCAGGCTCTGTTAAAAAAGACATAATCAAACAGTACAAAAGCCGTGGTGATGGTCAACTGCACCGGGAGAAGTGATCTTATATAATGGGCATGGGGTTTTTCATTTTGTACGGTATCAAGACAGTTTTAAGACATCTGCACTGGTAGGTGAAGAGCGACCCTGGGTAGCCCAGCCTCGCCTGATGGAAACTTGGTGCAGGAGGAGGGAGGGGCACGGTATGGAGACAGCTTGGCTGCTGCATTTTGAACCATCTCAGCTGTGGTCAGAGCCCAACTGGTAGGTTCTGTTTCATTGCATTTTTTGTGGGTTTTGCTGGTTTAGTTGGTATGAAAGTGGATGTCTCTGTCATGCACTGTTTGCAGTATAAAAATGCTGCTCCATCCTTGCATTGAGAACAGACCTTCCCAGTGGCCAAATTCACTTTAAGCCATTCTGCTACTAACAAAACAATTCCTCAATCTGTGGATTTTAGGATGTAGGTCAAATAAGATTATTTATGGGAATTTTCAGGCAAATAGTGCGGAAGAAAATGTAACTAGTTCTTTGTGTAGTGGAGTTGATGGAAATTTTGCTCGAGTCTTCCACAAGTCTGATGGGAAATGTGTAGTGCAGGGCTGCCCTGAGTAACCCACAACTGCGTGAGCGAATAGAGTATATGCATCATCTCTGTTCTTCTGTGAGGTCACAAATTTATAACAAAACAGCTGCTTTTTCTTCTCTGATAAGCAGGAGGAGACAGAGAATTTAAAGATTGAACAAAACATCTTCGCAACCAGAAAAAAAATTCTATATATTTAATAAATAGTGAGTAAAATTTTCCCCTTGGTTAGTCTAGTGCAATTTTACAAGCTTCAGCAATGCTGAATGGATGTTATTGAGAGGTGAATTTGGCTCATTCTTTTTATGCTTTTAATAAACACCCAAGGGAAAGGCAGTTGTTCAAGGAAAATGAAATACAAATAAACATAGAATTATTCTCAGTAGGCATTCTGGGGAACTTGGAGCTTGAGTTTTATGCCATGGTTTTTTTCCTGGTACTTGCAAGCAAAACTAAAATATTCCTATAAGCTGTCAGTTCTCTGAAGCGAATTCATCCTTTTTAAAAAATAAAACTAAATATAGATTCAGTGGATAGAACAGAAACAATGTGAAACATAACAAATGACATTTCTGCTCCAAAGTACATTGTTGTAATGGATCATGTTATTCTGGACTGTGGATACAAATGATTTTTTTTTCCACAGCATCCTGTAACAATTCTTGAGACACAATCGTGCCTAAAACATCGTTTGTAATTATAGCAGTTTGCCATTTTCATCTGTTCCATGCTTATTTCTCAGTTGATTGATAATCTCTGTACTTCAAGCTAATGAAGGTTCTTCATGCTGCTACTTAATAAAAGTTACCCATTTTTACAACCTAAATTTCAGGACAACATTGGCATTTTTTGTTTGAAGGAAAAATTTTTAAAAAGTTGCTTCACAGTGGAGTTTTTTACATAGACTCCTAGGGTGCCATGGAGAAATACAGTCGGTGGAGAACATTTATTGGTATAAAGAAGAACTTAGACTATGGATTTCATTTCAGATTAATTGTGGCCCAAACTTTCAAATGATCCTTCAAAAAATCTGTGATTCCCCAAATAGTATCCTGTGGAGGGTCAGAGGCACCTCATCTGGATCCACAGTTATTTTGGTTACCAATTACTTACTTTTCTGTATTATTATTATTATTTCTGACATTCTGACTTAGAAAAAAAAAATTTTAGTTGCACAGACTAATAATTGTCAGTTTAAACAAATCATATAAAGAGACTTTTTATGGTTCTAGACTGCATATCCAACTTAGATACCTTTGTCAGAAGCAATGCAGATTGATTTTAAGTCAGTATTTACTACTAGAGAGTATAAAGCCAGACTTCATACATCATAAAAGCAAGAACATATTTTACTGAGAGCAACTGAGCTGCAAAGGTTCCACGGTACCTGAACAGAGACTGGCTCCTAAAAAACATGTATTTTATTTCATTTCTTGGAAGACCTGTGGGAAAATACCTTTCCAGGTGAGGTTCATGCTTCATTAATATTTTGATGCACTGCTTGTTTTTCATCAGCTGCAGACTTGCATGTTTGCATAAACCACCCAGAAATAACTTTGTCACTAGCTTCGTCACCACGGGTTGCAGTAACCTTTGTGAAAACTTTAGAGCTCTAATGGCAGTGTGTACAGCATCAATACCTTTCAGAATTTTACAAAACTAGCTGATTAAATCTGATTTTAAATACTACTTTCAGTCTAGAACCCTGCCTTTTTAATAATCAATTAAAACATTGTTTCATTGTGTTTATTCAGCATGTATAAAGCACTGCTTGACATGTATTAGACCTTAACATAGCAGTACACAGCTGTAGCCCATCCAGCATTTTCCAAATGAGTTTGCACAAGGAATAAAAGATTGCCATCTGAGGAACACTGGAGGGAGACAAGAGCAGACAAAAGGCAGTTAAGCGCTACAAAAAAAGAAAAGACCCTGTTGAGATAGAAATTTCTGAGCAAATGCCTCAATTTCACAGGGAGATACTATAGCAGGCAATGTACATTGATTTTAGCACATGAAGTACATTGCATTTGGGATTCATTAAGCTTCATTTTGTGCACTATCGTGAATGGGTATGTCAGCTACTCTCTCAAGTAATGTGCCGTTTCAAAGCAAGGAGGTAGAATAAACCAAAGCGAAAATATAACGTGCCCCACAAAGAGAGCAAGCCAGTTTTAAGAGGAAAATGCTTTGGTTGCTAAAAGCCGTAAGTCACAGCAGCAGTAATCAAAACCTAAACATTTTTAAAGGATTTTGTGCTTATAGAGTTTTTAATGTTTATAGAGTTTAGGGTTTACAAACACCAATAAGTTCATGCTCCTAGCTGGCCTGGTGGAAATCCCACTAGAAGGACAGATGCACTAATAGAGTGCAGAGCCCGATTTCTGTCATTTGGAAGAAAATACGCAGGCAACTGTTTGATACTTTTTAGCTATGCACTTTTTTACTGAATGCAGGCAAGGTATCTTTGGTTCTGGTCATGGTTGGTTTTTCAACTTCTGCATTTGCAGCGGGAGGGTGCTTAGGATGGTGCTATTTTCTCTCCCCGCTGTTTTCCCTTGGGAGCCAGCTGCAGAGCTTCCTGTGGCACTTCACCGCCTCTCCAGGCGTCGGCTGCCAAACCTAGAAGCCACAGAAAGTGGCAGGTCCATGAAGTTGGGTTTTTCAGCCACCAACCAAATCCAAGGCTGGTTTGAAATCTGTTTGTGAATGCATGAGAGGTCTGGAGTACTGGGTTTCTGTGTAATTTGTTTTGGTTTGTGTTTTGGTTTTAGTTGAGAAACATGTAAGTCCAAGAGATGTATCCAAGAATCTTTTTAGTAGATGTTATTTAGTAATGATGATACCAGTGGCATTTTTTGTTTATTCTTAAAGTCTACAATAAATTACAGTGATTTAGAGGCAAAAGGTTCAAAGTCTACAATAAATTACAGTGATTTAGAGGCAAAAGGTTCATGAAGTTTCTCAAAATTTTCCTGGAGCAATTGGCTTGCAATGCTAAATCATTAAAAAATGGGTTTGTATATACACATGGCTGTGAGGGAAAAAAAAAAATCTTCATTCCTTAGTTCTCCAGCTTTTGTGCTTTGCCTTCAGCAGATAGTAGGCTGTTATTAATGAAATTAGCCTAAGCAACAGGGCTTTACTGCCAAACTTTGCTATATGCCGCATTCTGTAGCAGAACGTAACTTTATCAGCTTGTACCAGCAATAGCGTGGCCAGCAGGAGCAGGGCAGGGATGGTGCCCCTGTGCTCAGCACTGGTGAGGCCGCACCTCGAATGCTGTGTTCAGTTTTGGGCCCCTCGGGACAAGAGGGACGTTGAGGTGCTGGAGCGTGTCCAGAGAAGGGCAACGGAGCTGGGGAAGGGTCTGGAGCACAAGTGTGATGGGGAGCGGCTGAGGGAGCTGGGGGGGTTTAGCCTGGAGAAGAGGAGGCTGAGGGGAGACCTTATCGCTCTCTGCAACTGCCTGAAAGGGGGTTGTGGTGAGGTGAGGGTCGGTCTCTTCTCCCACGTCACAGTGACGGGACGTGAGGAAATGGCCTCAAGCTGTGTCAGGGGAGGTTTAGCTTGGATATTAGGGAAAATGTCTTTGCTGAAAGAGTGGCCAGGCATTGGAACAGGCTGCCCAGAGAGGTGGGGGAGTCACCAGCCCTGGGGGGGTTCAAAAAACATGTAGACATGGCCCTTGGGGACATGGTTTAGGGGTCATGGGGATGTTGGGTTGACGGTTGGACTTGATGATCCGAGAGGTCTTTTCGAACCTTAATGATTGTACGATTCTATGATTTTATGCATCTTGCTGTTTCAGGTTGATGACACAGGTGCTTGAGGTCTTGGGCAGAGAGTAGAGGAAAACTGTTGACCAGTTGCTGGGAATTGTACTCCTGCACTGTACTAGTAACCTGTTAGAGGAAAACACAGGACCCTGGAATTAGCCTCTTGTGGTTTAAATAATTGAACGCTTTTTTTACAAGCGGTGCTTTGTCTCAGATGTGTGTTGGGAGTTCCTGCTAAGGAGGTGGTCACGGAAGAGGTGCTACGCCTGTAAGGTGAGAGGCTTGGAGCGTGTGGCAGCACAGCTTCCTGCCTCCCCAGCAGCCAAACACAACGCTCAGGTTGATCTGAAGGAAGAATACAGAAGATTAATGTTAGATAGCTGCTGCTTTCCGCAGAAAGTTTTCCTCTTTCTTTCCTTTCCCCAGTGTTCGATCTTTTAAAAGAGCTCAGGATAAGTGACAGCAGTAGACTTAGCAGTTATTAGGTTGCAAAGCAGTGGAAGTGGACTACTTGGTGGTTAGCTTACATTTATACTCTGATCGCAGCTGCCTTTTGGGTCAGAAAGATTTTTTCCCTTTTGATAGACTGGCTGTGTGCCAGGAAAACCTGTCTTTCCCCAGAGCATCATGTAATTATTTGGTGGTAAAGAGTTGTGCTGTGTTGCTATGGGCATGTGGCTCTCCACACCGAGAGCTGCTGTAATGCTGATATATGTGAGTCTAATCATTCTGTCACTAAGATGTAATATCGATGCACCAGGCCAACGTTTCTATCAGAGGGCCTATTACTTGCCCTCTTAGTTGAAGAGGGGCAGAGGACTGGGAAAAGCCAAATTCTGAGTGTTGCTTAGCCCGAGAGAGGCTTGGTTGTGTTAGGGTTGAGTTCTGTGACCTTTAATATCTGCAGGAGATACCGGCGTTTATGGTGGCACTTAGGAGCTCTGCTGCGCACCATGGGCTGGCTAAGCCCCGGCGTGGGAGGTGGGTGCGTGTCTTGTTTTGTGCAGAACCCTGGTTGCTGCGCAAAGAGCCGGGCTGGGAGGACAGCAGGAGGCAGGGGTGTGCCGCAGCCCGGGGCCCTCTGCTGTGCTGTGGGGCCGGAGGACGGGCTGTGGGACCGAAGGATGGGCTGTGGGACCGAAGGATGGGCTGTGGGGCCAGAGGACGGGCTCTGCGGCCAGAGGACAGGCTGTGGGGCCGAAGGATGGGCTGTGGGGCCAGAGGATGGACTGTGTGCAGTGCAGAAGGTCTGAGGAGCTGATGCAAGGTTGATATTTTCTGTGGAAATCTACAACAGGGCTGTGTCAGGAATCGTACTGGTAACAGCTGCAGCACGGAACCGCTACTCACCTGTAGAATTAAAACAGTTAGAAGGTAAATTAAAAAGGGGTGAATTTCTCATGCTTCTTGATAATCAGGGTTTATAAAATCAATGTGTAGCTGAACTGAATTCAAACACTAGGATATATAAGCAGAGTACTTCTTTGTTGACATTCGAAGAGTTCATAATTCATTCAGAAGGAAACTTTTAAGGTGATCATTTTTCTGGGTACGTTTTCCTCTTAAGGCAATCGTATTTCTCCTAGCGATCAGTTTTGAAAGTTGTCTTATTTCTACAGTACAAAAATCCTGCTGGTGAACATCCCCCAATTGCACTCATAATTATTTCTGATTAAAAGTGCTCTGGCCTGACAGCACCAGGGAAATTAATAGGAGAAGGTTTCTACAAGTTTTAGAAGATGAGCAAAGACATACTCCCTCTTAAAATTATTTAAGCAGGTGCTGTGGGAAGCCATTGCTTTTATAAGGCTCTTCAGATGTTTACAGCAAAACATTTTTTCCCAGTGATTGAATTTTTCGAAGTACTAAAATACCACGGAGAAATATGTTTCCCACCAGTTTTATGGCTCCCTGGATGCATTCTATACAAACCTTGTATCTGCCTGGACACAAACACTCTATTGCAAAAAGATATCTTGCCATTTTAACAAGCTATACTGCTTTGAAGGGATACACTGCATCACCAGTGGGAATGTCAGTACCTTAAGAGTAATACTTCTTTAAGGGTACTATTTTATTAAAGCAGACCTCAGTAATTTGTTCCTGACTGTTATACACCCTTATTTTATTAAAGGTATTTTACATCTGTGGAGGAGATTACTGCCACTCCTATTTTCTCCACTGCCTGGCTTTAATGGATGGTGTGGAATATAATATTTATTAAGCCTAAGCAGGGGAGGGCATAATAGCAGAATTGTCCTTTATAACCTACTTTACACAGTTGTAAAATAAACCTTAATAAAGCAAGAATAATTATCCAGGAATATCCAGGAAATGGAGTACTCTGCCTGCTTCAAATATTTGGAGGACTTAGCTGCTGGTTTTATGTGTACTTTAAGAAATTGAACTCAACAGTTATAATATTGATATTAGTTTGGTACTATTTTAAAATATATTAAGAGATGAATTATCTTGTGTGTCATAATTACTCTGTTAGCATAAATCATAATACATAACTAGTTATAATCTCTATATAGTATCAACTGTATATAATCCTACAGAAGACAAACACATTACAAAAATATTTATACTTGCTGATTTTGAAGTTTAGAGTTCCTTTACCTTATTCTGATGGCACCCAGAGCCCCACAGCTGGCTCCCTGGCCACCAGTCAGTTCTGCTGGTGGTCACTAAGCTTTGATGTCGGAGAATAACATCATTCCTTATTGCTCAATTCTGTATCCTTTAGATTTGCTTATGGCCAGAAAGGACTTATGTTTACTGCCAGGACCCGAGAAAGCAATGAGTGTCCTGATTCCAGCCTGGTTTTGCCTGAGACTAAGAACACGGACTTTGCACCCAGCGTATGCCCAGCTGACATTTGAGTAGTTCCCTGGACCAGGAAGACAACTTCAATAAAGCCTTTCCTGGAGGCACATTTGCAGCTTTAGCAGGCAGGTGGAGTTTTCAGGTGCAAAATGGGAACACAAGCGTATGTGCCACACTGGTGAAAATTTGGTCCCACTGATCACAGCTATCTGGAAGCATTTATATAGTTGTGTGGGTTTTGTGAATAGGAAAAAAATGGAATCTTTCTAATGAGATCTGTTTCAAATTATTGGTTATACTACCAAATACTGCAGTAAAGGGAGTAGATGATGAAAATTATTTAAAAGCACACCATATATTTTTATTACAATGAGTGGGACATGAAAGAGTTTGCCCAACTCTGGAGGCACAGACAGCCTTTTTTTGGGTATGCGGTTTTGCTTGTCAGTTCTTTAGTACTGCGTTTACAGACCTACACGGCGTCAGCAGAGCTTGCCCGCGACGGTGCGCCTCACCCTTCAGACAGACCTGTGTAGGTGGCTTTCGCAGGCAGCTGCCAGCTCCTCCTGCCCGTTCTGCAAGTTACGCCAACTGGGAGCTACCTCCTGTCCAGGAGCCACGTAGCTGCAGTTAGCATGGTGCTGGGACTGAGTTATTACCCTTCTCCCTCCCCCTCCTTCCCAGGTCCCCCATACATGGCTGTTGGATACACGCTAACGCACGGTTTATTAATCTGAACGTGATGCCTCACTAATCGCACTTGTGTTTGGCCAGGAGCTGGCTTGCATGTGCTGCCTGAGGACGTGGCAGAGCAGGCGCGATTCTGCCTGCGAGTGGACCTCACCGTCTGCGTGGTGGGGACGGATACTCTCCAGCCAGCTCTGGCTGTCTGTGCTGGTAGGCTGACAGCTCAGTTAACGGGCATTTCTTCAGCTTGAACACCATCAACCTGTTCCTATTTATCTTCATCACACGCAGCCTGTGTTTCTTCACCTTTCTTATCGAATAATTTTACTGTTTATTGTACTGCTTCTTGGATAGCTTTGTTTTTCTGTTTCTTGTATGATTTCTCTTCCTGTTGGCAGTCGCTGGAATCTGTCTCAAAGGAAAAAAGGGAAAGATTTTGTATTAAGGGCCTAATGCAGCTTTGCAAGAAACTGATTCCTGATCAGATATTCCAGAAGGACTGGGAAAGCAATTCCTATCTTCCCCCTTCCTTCCTGATTTCTTCCTTCTGTTGTCCTATTTATATTTTTTTTTTCATAAATGAATATTGTGGAAATGATTTGGACTAAAGTTATTACATTAATTATCCAAACTGACATTTTTGCAGTGTGTGAAAGGACAGGGTGGTATGTAAAATAGATGCACTAAGAACACCTACAGTATGACAACAAGTAGCAGGATAATTGCTGAAAATGAAGTCTTTTCTGCTATCCCTTCCCTTCAACATCTGTTGTTCCATATGGAGTCATAAATATTTGCAATAAAATAGTTGAAGAAATAATCTCAACATTAATAGGGAAAAGCTGAATCCGCCAAGAAAATTGAAGAATCTTTTTTTTTTTTTTTTTTTTTTTTGGCAAGTTCCTCCTACCCATCCTCATCTGACAGTTTAAAATCTCAGTAGAACAGTCAGACTACAGTGATGCTTAAAAATCACCACAAAAAAAAACCTTTGTGAATGTTAATAGGAGAGTTAGCTGAGAAAAATTTTATAACTTCTTGGTAATGGCCATGAGGAGGATTTTGTTTATTTTGTTTCATTTTCCTCCTTTCTTCCACGCCACAGTAATTTTATTACTAGCCTTTTATTGAATAGTTCACATTTTCTCTTTTCTCTGTTGCCAGTAGAAATAATGCTTCCCGTCAGTGTGAGGAATGACAAGGTACTATTACTAGCTGGAAGTAACTAGTCACTTTAAATTGCCATATGGAAGATGCAGATTGATCGTAGTAGTTTGATATCGATCGATCGATACTATCGATCGATCAATAGTACTTCAGCTTCTACGTAGATTAAGAAGCAACTTAAAGCACAGAACAACTTTAAATGTTTTGGAATCCAGATTACCAAAACCTGCCCGAGGAGCAGCTCATAGGAGAAAGCAGGTATAATAATAACAACGCAGACAAACTATAAATTTTATATAATTGTTGTGAACATAAACATAGCATTTTTGAAGGCTTTTTATATATTTATTAGTAGCCTTAATTGTACTTCCGCTTCTCCTTAATGAACAGAATTTAATCAGGTGACATCAGTTGTATTTGTTTTTCTTAATCTGTACGTATTGAACTTTAGACTGAAGTTACTTGCAGTGAAACACTTCAGTTCTGATGTCTGGCTAGTGATTTACTGCACTTCTCAATTTCATTTTTTATTATTGCAAACCTAGTATCTCATCGAACTCAGGTCCTTTTTTTTTAAGGTTTGAATTAATAAAATATTTTCGGGTGTTTTTACCGTCAGTGCCATGTGAACATCAGAGTACATTGTAAATATGTTGAAGTTATAAATAGGTATAATTTTCTGTGTTATTAATGAGAGTACATTGATGAAAATGTCAAAGCTGTATAATTACGCACTTCTTGATCAAGACTGCACAGATAAAGACAATTTGTAAACTGTAATTTCAGCCTTTTCTACTGAAATTTTCATTTCTCTGCTTTTTGCCTCCTTCTCCTGTTCAAACACTAAGTGCCTGCTTTACAACGTCCTTCAGGAAAACACACCCTCATCATTCCTGGGAACAGGTCTATGGCAAGGTGGTGAATGCACTGCTTGCACAGTTTGCTTTCTGTTTTTTTACTGCTCCAAATACTCAGTTTTTCCTGACCCAGCACATTGCTCTAAATGTAACAGACATGGTCTACGTCTTCCCCCGTGTTGAAATAAATGAAAAGGTTTTATTAAACGCTTCTTCAGGACAAAATCGGTTGGTTTCAGTGCGCACAGGTGAGAACGAGCTTGCACGCGGATACTGTGAAGCAGAGCATAGTTGATGTTACTGTTTTGTGATAGTTTCCAAAAGCTTTTAAGGCAGCCTGGAAATGTGTATATATAATGATTAGATACTATTTTTAAAGTGAAGTTTTTTTATGGCAAAGCTCAGTAGTGAAAAATGCTTGTGTGCTATCAAGTGGTATCAATCACTTGAAAATGAAATAAAGTCTGATTTAAAGCTAGTGCACTGGATTAATCAGCTACTCCCCAATTGCATTCATTGACCCTGTTCATTCAGGGACTGTAATTAAGAAAAACAGCAGTGACTTTAAGTTTGGCACCTGAATCACAAGGTTAAAGCAGTAAATTTCTAAGTCTGATTGGTGCCAGGTTAGGAGGAGGTATCTCTTTTCTCACTGATGAACGTGAATGCTCAGCCCCTGGCAGAGAAGCAATGAGTGAGGGAGAAAAAGGCAGGCAGAGGTTTATGGAGGATCTTCAGAGTTATTAAGACACTGAAGACAGATAACCCTGTCCTTGCAGACTTACAGATACAAAATATTTGAAATAAACAATGCTTCAGGTTACAGGTTTTTCATACTTACCTTACTGTGAAAGAAAAAAAATTCTACTAGTTACTAGTTAAGCAACACAGAAGTTGCCAAGGTTTAAAATTAAAATAAGAAGTCTCTCACTTTTTTTGAAAACTACTTTTTGCAGTCAAAAAGTAGAATTTGGGCCCTAATTCTGTCAAAATACCCATGTCTGGACACCGCTGCCTGTCACTGTTGTTGTGAAGTAGATACACAACTGGAAGTCAAGGGACCTCTTGCCACTATTAAGGTATATCGGTTTGGATGATTCTGTAAGAATTTTGGGCAAATAATGCTATTTCAGATAAAAATGTAGCATCTTATTTTCAGAGACGTACAACTCAGCTGCTGTTGCAGATCCTCTGTTTTATTTTATTAAAGGTCAAAAAGGTCCATTAGAGTGTCTAGGCTGTTCTTTTGTAACTATGGACCATTAAATGTAATCCCCATCACTCAGATATGAAGCTCAAAGAATTATAATTGCAATAAACCATTTTAGTCCTTAGGTTTCTAAATTGTATGCCACAGGCAGGGAAAAGGAGTGACCCAGCTGCCATCTGTGTTCAAAACTGTCTTATTAATGCTGGCTGAAGGCTTTCTGAGATCAAATGTCTTGGTTAGTAACTAGGAGATTAACAACTATAAATTTTGTATAAATTGTTACTGTCTTCTCCATATGCTGCATATTTATTTCATGCATGAGTTATATTCTATAAGCTATTTGAGGTGAGGTTTACATATAATGCTTATCCAGCTCCAGACAGATAAAGTTTCGAAGTGTGTGTGAAGAAGTAACTTGGTAGTCTAGCTAGTGTTAGGCAATATGTAAACTGTAGCTTTAATAGTTCTACCGTGTTTTGAGAGGGATGTGACGTGTCAAGTGTATCAGGTATATGAATGATGGAGTTAGAAACGTGCCTTCTGAAAGAATATAGGCCAGCTGGCAAATAAAAGTTGCCTGTTGGTTTGGGCCAGGCACTGTCACGCAGGGAGCAATTCGCGTTGCTCGTGTTCCCAGTGCTGAGTTTAGTCCGTAGGTTGATGCTTCATTTTCCAGTCTCTATTTCTGCAATTTAGGGAGAAGACAGAAGATGAAATCCTTCAGTGTATTGAATTAAGAACAGGAAACTTCCTAGCAGATTTCCATGTGCCTTCCTGGGATAATATTCCATTCACTGTTAGTGTTTACTGTGTATTTCTTTTCTCTGCAATATAATTCTTGCTTTTGTCTATTCATCTGGATGCCAGCTAGAAATTAAAATAAAAGGACTGCACTCTAAATGGATTCCTGAATGTTATTATAGAGCATGGCAGGTTTAACAAACAAGCTCGATAAAAGTAGTTCCCACTTTGCTTCAATAAATAGAAAGGTTGTTAGTGTCCTTGGTTAGATTGTAGTTGTCCTAGCTTTATTTCTTGCGTATTCGGTTGTACTATATGTGTGAGTGCAGCTTTTAGCATTTATATTTTTAGTGTTCTTTAAAATGAAAATGCTTAAATCAACATCTTTTTTTTTCCTATTTAAGAGATGCATTTGAAACAATCCACAAAAAACACTTCCAACATGTGCCATTTTTAATCGCTTTACCAATTATGATTTCTCCAGTCTAGCTGATAAATTTCTGCCTAACTGTGCACTTATTCAGAATACGGGCAAGATGTAGACACCATTCAGATGTGAAGACCTATTACAAGATTGAAATAGATTTCTAATGCATTTATCATTCATCTTTGCAGAGTGTGATTTCAATCAGAAAAAAAAAGATGATGAATGGTTTGACAGCTTCCACCCATATACACTAAAACATAATATGCTTCTTCTAGTTTTCAGCTATTACAGACTTTAACATGCAATGTGACCTTGGTCTGCAAAGCATGTTTGGTTAGCACAAAAACTTAATCATAAGAAGTCATAAGTAGAATCCTTCTTCTTTACTGCCCTTTTTCTGGGACTTGGAAATTTATTGCTTCTGGGACAGGTAGGATATGAACAATGGGCCAAATAGAGTCCAGGGTTATCTCATCTGTGTGAAAACTGCTGCTGAAAATCGATGTGACCTCTGCTACACTGTCATCCCAATTCCCACCCTCTGTGTCCTATTTGTCTTTTGGTAGAAGCTTAGATCTGTGTGCTGTCTCTATGTGTCTCTCTTGGGCCAGATTATCAAAATGAATCATTGCCTGCATACCTCTTATATTTCTATTTATTTTCCTGGTGCTGACTAGGTCTGATGAAATATGATTCTTTTTGCATTTGATCCTCACTGCAGCAAGCAGCACCTAATTTAGCTGTGTCTATCTCTTTAAAGAAGAGTAATACTATTTTGAAACTTCAATCTGCTGTACAGTAACATTACAAACCATAGACCATGCAACCTGTCTTCACAGTCAATAGTAATTTTCCTTTCGGCCAATTTAATGTTATTACTTTCATCTCCAAATAGTAGAGATTTCTAGAGATTTTAAAGCGACTATGGTTTTGTTATGCATACTTCATGTATTACTTTATTCTTCAAATGCCACTTCTGTTTAGTCTTTTGTGACTCCATGGCTTAGATATTATTTCTGTGTGGCATCGTACACAACAACTAATCACATTATTTTAAAAACTCTGCCAGTGATGTAAGATATTTAAATATGAGAAATGGTGTATCTGAATCAGCAGGAACTCCGTGGTCCGGGTATGTTAACCAGAATTGGGTGTTTTTTTAAAAGGATCATTTAAATTACATGAACACAGCTCTAAAATGATAGCCATGACGATGTGCAGAGGTTACTGGCTTTTGTTGTTGTTAGTCCTGAAGAACTATTATAAAGATGTTCCGTTTAATGAACTCACACAGTGAGAAGAGAATACTCCCTAAACAGAGATTTCAAAGGATACTTGAAAACTGCTAATGCTCTGGTTCGTTGTCAGTAGGTGCCTTTTAGAAATACAGCAAAAAGTGCTTGCTGCTCTGTACGTGCTCCTGGAGTTTGGAGCACGTAGGTAATAGTACTGCCATAGAGACAGCGTGGTTTAATTCGTTGTTGTCACATTCTTTCTGAAGTAAGTTTTTTTTTTAATGAGAGGTGGGAGAAGGAGGCCTTTTGAATATGGTATGGTCTAATTGTAGATCGTGGCTTCAATATGACCAAGACACTTGACAAATGAAACTATCAGGGCTGGCTGTGCAATTGCCCTTAGAAAACACATGCATCATGAACTTATGGTCAATACATTAGTTGCAAGCTTTACTAAAAAGCAATTGCTGAGAAGATATTCTTCATGATTTCTGCAAGTGCAGGAATGTAATACATATAGACTGGTTTTCCCTGGAATGTTACACAGAAATATTTTTTTAACATTTCAGAGTAAAAGAAACGTACAGAGTTTGGCTTTAAAGACTGCTAGCAGATTTTAATTTTGTGGTTTTCAGCAATTAACTTGATGTTTAAAATGAATACGTGGGGAAGGAGTACTCACAGGGATCTGAGAGAAGAAGATACATTTACTATGCTAAAATCTGTTTGAATTATCCTGTTCCAAAATGTGAGTTCATTGGTGATAATATTGATTCATCACAAAATTTAAAGGATTTTTGAAAAATAATTACTGATGTTGTAGTTTCTTTCTGGATACACGTTTCTACTGCCTGTGCACAGCTTGATCTGTAACGACATGATCTATTTGAAACAGCGAGTGAAGGGGAAGCTACCAGGTCCCGATTCTACAGTTTGTAAGAGATGCATCAATCTAGTCCGGTGCAGTCAATCGCAGGCCCTGTGCCCGGCTGCCCCCGTGACCCCCCCGCCACCCGGCTCTCTTTATACCTCCGGTAGAGATAACTCAGCAAAGCATTTTTGGCTACTGCCTGTGACTAGAAAGGCTGACCGTAGCAAGGTACTTGTTAAGAAAACCTGCGCTGACACTTTACTGACAACGTGGAGTTGGTGCTAGCTAAGCAGGAGGGGATGACTCAGTGGAGATTATTTACTGCTGAGTATGGGAAGGATAACGTTAAAGGAGTGAAGAGATGCGATACTTGTCTTGATTAGGATTTTATCAAGGTTATAGTAACAACAAATGCACATCACAGAGTGGCAAACATGATAGAATGAAGAAAGGTCATTCAGGTTTAATGCACTGCATAATACTGTTACAATTCTGTAGAACCTGAGATATCATAGTCTATACTCTATTCCAGGTATGTTATAGTCTTCAGTATACTAACTATTGTTCTCTAGTATTTTGCAAACTTACTTAAGCAACAATTGCAGCTGCCCGAAGACTGAAACAATGTCATTTTTACTAATGCACTTGTATTTTGACTTCCAGGTAAACAGAATGCTAGTTTTTAGAAATTACATTTACCTACATTTCCAATGCTTTCTGATGTTGCTTTTAAACCTATCTTTACAGAAGAGGTCCAAATTGCCATTCCAATAATGAAACCAACCTTAGATAAAGTCCAACTGGCTGGACAGGCCTTGCCTCCTGGATTTCCGGCGCCATTTCTTTTTGCTGATGGTCTTTCATCAGTAGAAACACTATTAACCAACATTCAGGTAAATTATTCTCTATAGGGCCAGGCTATGTCATCATAGATAAAATGTGTTTCTTTCTCAATCTCTTTAAAAAGTTTTAGAAACTATTTTGTATCTGCAATTCTGATTTCTTTTATTTAACATAATGCTTAGGTTTCCACTCTCTGGCATTGTCGATCGTGAAAGGGTTTCATACGTTGTCTATTAGACTTAATAGTTGGCAATAGTGGTCATATTAAAATTCACCAGTCTCATTATTCCTCCTTTGCTTCTCCCTGCAGTTGACCGAGGTCAGCAATGATGTGGCACTCCGTTTGTAATAAACCACATCAGTAGGATGAATTAGCAAAAGCTATACTGAATGATTCCATGCCACAAAATTGCTCATGTATAACATTTAGCTACTTCAGATGCCCAGTTGCGTTCCAGGTCTATAGGTGCCTGCTTTCCATTTTTCTGTTCTCCTAGAGGGTGTAAAAGAAACAAATGGATGAATTTTGTCACTGCTGAAACAAACTGGTCTTTTCAGATCTTACTTTTGTGTGTGTTTTAGGGCCTACTGAAAGTGGCTGTGGACAATGCGAGAGTCCAGGAAAAGCAGATACAGCAGGAAAAGAAAGAGTTAAAGATGGAGCTTTGTAGGGAGAGAGAACTAAGAGAGAGCTTGGAAAGGCAACTCACAGCTGAGCTGCAAAGCAGAGGTGAGTGAATGAAAAATGGAGTTTAGATATCTATTAAATGTATAACCCTTTGGCATTTCCAGCTGGAGCTATTGAGGACTCGGAGTTAACTGACATTCATACTGCAGTGTAATGCAGCAGTGGACTAGCACTGGTAATGAAAGATTTAAATTTAATAAAACCAGAATGAAGCACACTTTTCTGTAAGCAGACAGAACAGTGACTGAAGGATTATTTCCTGGAGGGCAACTGGCCGCAGAGAGTTTTGGCTGGTTCTGTGGAAGAAAGCTGATTCAGTTTCATGGCTTTCATGTGTATTATTACCACTCCGCCTGTGTATTCCCAGCCCGATTTCTTCATTTGACAGTTTAATTTCTTTTGTTTTCTGCTATTATCCTCCAAGCATTGAGGATCAGTCTTCCTGTGAGACAGATAATATGTCTGTAATTTGGGTATTTAGTTGATTTTTCTTCATTACCTTACTGCTTATCTAGTCCATGTTTCTGTAGTTTAGGTGCTAGTCAGCTAGTTTTTCTTGTAGATAATTTCAGTGCAACAAAATAGGCCTAACTACGAGAAGTTGTCTACCCAAGTGCAAGGTCAGAAGCAAAAAACCCTAGATATTTTTTTTCCATCAGGAGAGTGAGATACAACAGCACTCCCCATATGGGGCCTTCTGAGACAAAACCATGACTGTTAAGAAGCTTTTGATAGTAATAGGCAATTAAATTGATAAATCTGAATTTTTCGCTGTGATATTCCAAAGAAGGCAGTGTTCTTTTTAAAATTCAAATCTGCATCTAAAGGAGAGGAATAGTACTTCATGTGCCAAAAGCTACTTCTAGATTACATCCATGAAATCAGAAAGATAAAACTAGATAAGACCAAAAATGTAGGTGCCAAGTACTATCTTCCTGTGCACTTTGAATTGAAATTAGGTGTGTAGAACAGAGCTGTCTGCAGCGCCAAGTCTCAGTAAGAGGCAACAAAGAAGGGCACTTCTAAGTCGAGTTGTGAAGGGTCAGTAGATTCTGTTGAAGTTGTTAAATTGCAGTGGGTGCTCAGAAATGTTGCATCACCCCAGTCTAAGTGTGCATGAGACTGCTGTATTTCCATGAAACAAAACTTATCTCCGTGTAGGCAGACAGCACGCTATGCACCTCCTGAGTCACATTTAAGTCAACAAAAACCTTAAGCCATTCGCAGACTTTGTTGGCTTTTGGCTCAAAGCAGAATTTCACCAATAATCAATATCCTCAGAATTGTTTGTCTTTCAGGTCATGGCCACATGCACTCCTTTATTATTATAGAAAGCCAGAGATGGGCTTTTTCACACGGGTTGCTCAATTTTGCAAAGTTATGTTGTACAGATCACATTTTGACATTCATAATTTATTAAGTCTCTCAGAGATTTCCCATGTAATGGTATCCTTCTTTTTTCCCCTGACTGCAGCATTCACAAACCCAGAAAGATCTGTAAAAATCAATAAGAATTCAGGCCAAAAAGTGGTCACAGAAAGTTACGCAAATACTGTGGATTTTCCCAGAATTTCTACAAATTTTTTATTAAATTTCTTAACAGTATTTTGTGATTTGAAATTCACAGGTATCTAATATACAGGAGAAGCAAATAAATGAAAGGGATTGCAAAACACTGCTTGTATAAATTCAACTTTCATTTTAACAATACTTGTGAGCAATATTTGCCAGAATGTACACACTGAAATAGATGGTAATTTTAAAAGTGCACTTACGTTTAAGCTCAAATTCTTTTTAGCCTGCCAGTTTTATCTATCTTTCCTAGTGCCATTGCTACTCCATTTGTTTCTGTACTGCTCTGTGGAATCTGTCTACACACATGAACTGAAGCAGCAGCAGCACAATGCAAAAGCATTCTTCCATCCTCTGCACAAGCTGCGATGGCTTGTAGAAATGTAGCGCCTTCATATGAGCTGGGGTATGCTGTGGAAATGGTCTTTGACCCTTCCAGAGCTTGCTAAGAACGTTCTCCTGCTGGTTCGAGAAAGTACGTGGCCATCAGCCTCCAGTGCAACCAGTCTTCCTCATGCCAGTCAGACGTGCCAGCTGATTGCAGATTTCCTGGAGCAAAAGCTGTGCCCAGGAGGAAAGTATTTTCTCACTGCAGGGTACACCCAGCAGAAGTGTGGTGATGGGACTCTAGAGACCCTACCAAGCAGTTTAAACTGGGGAAGGGAGATGCAGGTCATACAAAGAAGAGACGCAAGAGAGTGTTCTTGCAGCACTGGTGAAAAAACAAGTGTAAGAGCCCATTAAAGATAGTTTAATATGGATAATAAGGACAATCTGTTAGCCAGCAGGAGCACAGGAAGGATTGTTGTTGGCAGGGGTGGATATTTCAGATGTAGTGCTGGCCCAAGTAATGGTAACCTGGTGCTGGTGAAAAATAAGGTTAAATATGGGATTAAGATTCAGGATTTGAAAGGGAGAAGACTTAAAAGGTGCATTTTATTGCTTGAATTTATATAGGTGAGGGAATACAATCATAGCCAATGACAGCAGTTCCCATGAAGACATTGATCATCTGGCTACAATTAATACTATACAACTCTCTAGTTATAGTTTTAACTTTATTTATAGTTGGGTTTAAGAGGTAGATTATTCAGGAATACTTCTGTTTTCTGCCAAATCTGACATGGCTGTACCTATGGCCTGTGGACAGTCTTTGTGAAGGCACTGTTTCTGCTTTCCATCTGTAAAAGAGAGAAGATGAGATGACCATGAAGTGCATTGAGATCTCATGCAAAGCTGTACAGGAGCACTGTATTAGTGCATCGTTACCTATTTGAAGCCCCAAACAGACAGCTGCTATACAGCGTTTTGTAGAGTGCTTCAGTTAGAAAGAGAAATTGCTAATGGAGAGAATGTACTTGATTTACTTACCAGTGTTATAAGCTTGTTTTCAACCTGGTTTCTACCTGGGAAGCTCCCTTTTAATTTCTCTCTGAGATTCTCAACATACGCCCAATGCTTTTTTGTTCCTCTCCTTTCTTTGGCTTTCCCTCTGTTTTTTCTCCCACTAGTGATGAAGTGCAAAAGTACTCATGTTACTCAGTACATACCCCTTCTCTATGCATTTGGTCTTTCATTTGAGTACATACCCAGTTAACCCAGCTTTTCAACAGCCTTACACCAGGCTTCTATCTTGGGCAGTGGTTCTTGTTATTTCAGTTATTCTGCTTCAAAGTTCACCCAACTGCTGCTTCCATTTTTACCAAGAAAATTACGACCTGATTCCATGGGGTTTCCCTCTGTACACCATTGCTACTGACATTTCAGGTTCTCCGACACTGCACACAGTTTGCCTGCAGAAATAAATCTCATTTCCTTTTAATGTTAGAAAACATAACTAAAACCGAATCTCTGACACGTTCAGAAGACTTCCTCCATCCGTGAGGAGTGGTGAGGGGAGACATACCCAGTGTGTTTGGATTATCTTCCCAGATAAAACTACTGGAGGAGGAGGGTGCAATATAATTCTCAGCATTAAGGGAAAAGGTTAGAATGAAGGGCGAGAGATTTATTTAATTTTGAGGATGTACGTTGCTGCTGTTGCTAGAAATTGGTTTAAGCCAATGATCTGCCCAGCCAAACTCTGCAGAACTGTAGCTGGAATTTAGTCCACGTTGGTGAATACTGTGCAGCATGAACCACCGGGCTGGCTCTGAGACTCTTACGTTCTGGTCAGGAGACTTAAATCCATGGGACTGCTCCAGAGTGAGAGTAAGATTTAAGATCTTTAACAAGATCTAAGGCCCTTTCAGATTGTTCATTGTTTCACTTCAGGATATGCCTTGGGGTTTTTTTGTTTTTATATCAGATTCCTGCCAGATTTTTTTTTGTTGTTGTTGTTTTTGAGCTAGAACTGGGCCCTTGAACATTGAACATAAACTCATTCACTGTCTCCATTAGATATTAATTGTGCTTTAACAGCCATTCTTACAATATATTTAAATTTCAGCAACAATTCAGAAACGCTTGAAGAAAGAAAAAAAGGCAAAGAGAAAATTGCAGGAAGCCTTGGAATTTGAATCAAAGAGAAGAGAACAAGTGGAACAGGCGCTTAAACAGGCTACATCAGGTGACGGTCTCAGGATGTTAAATGGTAATGTCTTAGTTGGCCTTTCACAGTTAGCTTAAAATGATGTTTAACTGAGTGAAAAAAAAAAAGATGATGCACAAAGCAAATTTCAGAATAAAAAACCACAATCCTTTCCTGAAATAATTAAAAATCTATTTCAGGCCATGTGCTCTGGGTCATGAATTAGCAACTGGAGAAGCAGACAGAGCAGTTTACACAGACATGACAAGAAATGCTGAATATATTACCAGAGAAATCTGTTACAGTGCCAGCTAAGACAATGTGAAATTTGGTTCCTGTAAGGTTCTCTGAACTCTTCTCCCAGCAGATTCATTTTTAGAACTGCCGAGCTTCATTTTAAAAGCCGTTTGGCTGAAGATTGCTCAGCCTCAGGACCTATTAAGTTTGTTAAATATGTAGCAGCTTTCAGAGCTGACTAGGTTTTGAATACTTCCCAAATAGTCTTGTGAAACAAAAGCAAATCAGTTAGTCTTCTAAAAAGGGTGATTATGGTTTGGGTAGTGGGAGGATTTGCCTCTCCTGCTTAACGTGGTCCTGACCACAGTTTAGAGCTTTGGTTTGAATCTTTAAGAGTGGACCTCGTTGAGTTATAATTCATTTCAGGTTCTGTAGCTAAGGTTTAATCTGTGTGTCCCTACCCCGAAGCCTCTGCAGAGGCTCATGAATCAGATTCAGTCTCTGCTGCGTTTCTGTGTCGTGTAGTGTTTACGTTAACTTTGTGCTGCCTACTTTGAGCGCTGCGAGCAACTGAGCCATCATAACATAAGCAGACTGCAAAAACTGCCTGAACTGCTGAGTAAAAATAATGAGTTTAGCTTGTCTTGAGTTCTCAGTTGTAAGGGCTACCCAAACTGTTTTTTAAAGTTAGGGCAAGCCTGTCTACATGAACTGCCATCACAACGCTCTGCAATGGACTGCGAGTTGTGATTTATCTAGAGTACCTGAGAGATAAAAACTCTTTAAGTACGAGAGCAACATCTTTCAGAGGCATTCTCATCTGCTGGGTTTTATAGTCCAGCATATCACTGTAACCAGGAGCTGGCTGGCTTTTCTGATGTACTGACAGTGAGTGGTGGTGATTCAGGCATGGATATACAGCTTGCGGTTGCACCGTGATAAGGGACAACGACCCAAGGGAGAGTGGGTGGACAGAGCCAGCAGAAACCTTTTCCACCGCCTCCACTGGATCAGAAAAATGCCCAGATCAGATCCCACAGACACAGCCAGCACCTTGAGATTAATGTCAGAAAAAACCCTAACATCCTGATGTCCTGTAAGGTCATTCACCCAGATCCTGCCATCGCTGGTAAGCACCTGCCGCTCGCACCACGGTTAGGCGTACTCAGCAGTTCTGGAAGCCACAAATTAAAGGGTACCAACACGCCAGCAATGTGATTAACAGATCTTTACATCTGCTATCGTGGGCCTGGCTGCTAACATTTTGATTTGCAGGCACGCTCAGGTAGTCATATATATGTTAGTGCCTGCAAGAAGCTGATATTTACATGCTAATCTGATTGCATATGCAAATCAGGTAACTCATTAGCATCTTAATCCACGATTTAATTGCAGGTACAATTTTATGACAACAAAATGTGAAGGGCTATTCTGAATATTTTTAATTTAACTCTGACGGTCTGTCTCATTTAACAGATGCTGTTATTAGTTACAGATGACTTTGTCATTTTACGTATATACAAATGTACTCTAAAAGGTTTGATAAGAAAGAACCTTTTTGGAGTAATAGATCAGTGCCCTGAACTTCCCTTCAAAACAGGAATCTGAATAAGGGAAACCCTGTGTAATAGCAGTCACTTGTAATTTTATAAGAAAAAAATTGTATGCATGAAAATACTATTTATTTGCTCATATACTATATATGCATACATCACAGATATTTCATTTACACTAAGGTACTGCTCATGTTACTCTTCTGCGTGTGGACTATACTTCAGTGGGTTGCCCTGCTTTGACGTAGAGTCCAGTCAGGCTGTAGGGTGACCAGCAAAATGTCATCTTTGCGATAGCTACTGGCACTCTGACTAAAGTGATCTGAGGAAGCAACAGTGCAGTTATCTTCTGTTTGACAAACTCCAAAACAGGCTTCTACACAGCAAAACTTCAAAACCGTATGCGCAGCCCCCTTTCAGGTGTGGGGTTTTTTCTTGCTGTAATTTCTAAGTGCTGAATTATAAGGCAAGCAGATGTTTCTCCAGGATTCGAGGTGCCATGGATTCAAATCACATACCCTTCATGCTAATCCTTGTTGGCACAAGGTGGATAATGGCATCTGTTATCGTAACACCCTGGGGTATTTGAGCCCCCGCCCCCACCCCGAAGGACTGTGCATGCCGAGGTATTATCAGTGTGAAATTAAATAGTTCAAAAGTGCGTATCGTTACGAGACTCTCTCTGCACTTGGAAAAAAGAGCACAGTCCATTTTGGGAAGCCCCTCAGAAATCTGGAAATGTTTCACATGACACCACATCTGAAATTTTGGTTTGGGTGATAACGCATGCTTACAACATCCTGAGCTGAGTCTTTTAAATGCAGTTTGCACAGTCCTTATCTATAACATGCGCTCATACAAACTGATACGTACACATACGCAAACGTGTTGACTGGCATTGGCTATGTTCTTCAGTTCTGTACTTTGCAGGTATATGGCGAGGAGAGTCAACATAGTTTAATGTTATCACGGTTTGATTTTGACTTTTATTTTTCACGTGTCAGATGTCCCCATTCTCCAAGAGAATTTTGCAGACATATTAATATCATGTGTTGGTTATTATCTGATTGTCAGACAAATGTGAAGCACATTAAAAATAATTCACTGTGAGACCAGTAATGTTTGCACGTTTTGGAAACAATTTACTACTGAATCAGTTCTATGAAGACCAAATGTTTTATGCAAGACTGTGTAACTTGGAGATCACCCTAGTTTGCTATAAATATTTTTCTAAAGATGCATGAGAGAAGGACAAAGGGGAATGCATTAATCTTCGGTGTCACGTCTTTCAGATGCTGGAATCCCAGATATGGAAATAGAACACAACGGAACCCAACATGACAGTGCAGCGATGCAAGGTGCAGTATGTACCGCATCCCATCACATACATGTTTATCATGAGCCACATTAAAAATCAAATGAAATGCAGAATAGTTTTTGTCTCTGTTTTCCTGCTTTAAGATAAAATATAAATTACACAACTTCATTTTGTTTTCCTGTTCAATATAGAAAAGCTTTGAAAGACCAGTGCTTTACAAGACCAGAAATTAAATTTGTTTAAATAGAGGTGTGGGAAACTCATACTTAGCTATCAGATATGTGCGCTTAGTTTAAAAGTGATTTTACATATGATTTATCTTTATTAAATAATATTTTACCTCTTATCCTTACCTTTCTATCAAGATCGTAGGTGTTTTCAAAAAATACATAAACTGTGAGTAGAAAGGGAAAGTCATGTCCGTGTTATGAGCACTAATACAGTGCTCCGTTTTCCTCACTGTTCAGTGACTGTAAATACAGAACATTCACGTATGGTCTGAGTGCTTCCCAAAGATAATAAATGCACTCGGGCTATAGGCCTGTGAAGTAAGGGAGTTGTGTAATCATCATTTAGTGGAGCTGAGATGCAGACAGAGATCTTAAGGGTTATTTCCGTTACCATCGGAAGCGTATTTGAGGCTCACAGAAAATCCGTAGTCACCTGTGATAAAATTTGGTCCGAGCGATTTGAACATAGACATTCTCGGACTTTGGAGAAAGTCCAGTTTTGTGGTGTTGATTTTTCTATAAAATCGACCTTTTTCTCCCTTTGCTCCTGTGCCGTATTCAGTACACACCATTCACTTCTGCGCTGGCTACCGTAGCAGCCTGCAGACAGCTGCCTGTTTCAATATAACTGCTGCTTCTTAGGGCACTTCCACCCTTTCTACTGAATCATGTAACGGTTATGTGCGAAAAAAACGCGTCTTGAAGTAACTAAAGACAGTCCCCTTCTGTGTAGACAGAAGAAGGCCTGCAGTACAGTTATAGATACAAACATAACTTCTAGCATTTCTGAACTGTTAAAGGCTTGACTTTGCATACCTCTGGTATGCATCTGTTGTCCATCTGTCATCTATACAGGAAAGCTTTCAAATATTTTTACTGCTGTCTCTTTTTGTGATTTTAGGTTCATATGCTCTGTGCTACAAAGAAGGAGAATCACAGCTTTATTGTAATGCATATATATACACATATAACGTGTGTGTATATATATGTACGCATATGATTACAGTAGTGCTGTAAATATTACAATTTAAAAATCGTTACAGCCCGAAGCAGTCAAAATATTGGATAAGCACTTGGGGCACATGTATTTAAATTTGACAGGTAAATATTCCTGAAATTTATGATCAACTTATGAAGCCTGCTGAGATGAGTGCTCAGTGGTCTTCCAAAAAGATTCTGAGAGTCAAAGGTGCATCTGGACAAAATCTAGTAAAAAAAGGAAGTTAATTTCGATTTTGAATTGAAGAAAAAAAGCTACAGTTGGCTCAAATGTGTCTTCCCATCAAAAATTGTTATAAATAATTGTGGGGAAAGTGATGCATAGCCACTTCCAACAACCATTTACTTGATGGAGTTAAGAGAACTTCCCTACACTTCCTCAAGTCTGTTGGTATTCAAGAAAACCTTGTGATTTTACAGTTTTTAATTCAGGTTGTTTTTTCCTTTTTTTTTTTTTTTTTTAATCTGATCCCAACTACATTATTCTTTAGTTTTAACAGGCTTTGGATCGTAAAGTTTTTGTTCAGGTTAAAAGCCTGAGCACAGGGAGAACTGGATATCCACTGTGTTCAGTATCTCTGAGCTTGGTGCCCCTCTGTGAAAGCAGAACATGACCTGTGCAATAGGAGCTGTAAACCTGCCACACGCCCCTCAACGGCAAAGCCTCTCGTCTTCACCACAGTAATGAATGACAGCGCGCGCTGACTTCTCTGGCACTTTCAGCGTGGTAATCCTGTCTGTATGTAAATGTGTGATGAGTTTAGCCAATTCTGTCACTAAGCACTCTCAGCTGATAAAAAGCTTCCTGAAAAGCTCTCTATAGAGCTTGTTTAGATTTCAAAGTGTTCCTGTCCTGTAGCACCACCTCTTTCACTTTTATTTATGCTGATACAGTAATACCTTTTTACTCTCTTTTCCTTTGATTACAATTTTTGCACTTGACAGCTACTATTGCACTGCCATCTTTAACAATTTGAGCACACTCCCTCATTGCCCCCTTCATTTGCTGCCTTTGTTTTTTGGGCCTTGGGAGGAGGAAGGGTCAAAACACATGTCCCTAGTACAAAGCTGTTTCCGAGCTTCCAAAATCTCTCTCTATTGCACAGAAAAAAGCATTAGCATCAATGCAGACCTTTCTTTTGCTGTTGTCAATAGCTCTGCTGGACAGAAATCTATCATTCACACAGTGCCTTTCCTTTGAAATTCAATTAGTTTCACTGCCAGTATTTCCTTAAGACGGTTTAAAGGGAAGTTACAAAAATACTGCACAGCCACCTTTCACAGTGATTAAGTCATATCATATTTTATGCTCATTTCTTAAAATGATTTTATTAACACAAGCTGTTCATATACTGGGATTCTGATCTGCATTATAAATCTTTTCCATTTAGTTGACTCATTTTCTCTGTGCTTTGTATATTAATCGAATGGAAATTTTGTGCAGATGAGGCTTAAAACTTTTTTGAACTTAACAGTCTAATACCTCCATCCTCCATATACCTGATCTTCTAGTCCAGCATAGCTTGATCTGAGAGAAGCTTTTTAGCTGACAAAAGAGAAAAGTAATAGTTGCTGTAGTCATGAAGCCCCCTGCGTAGTTGAGTGGTGCAGGAGAGGGTGATGCATGCACACAGATACCCTTCTGGTCTTGCTTCCATAACTCACTTGTGGGCAGGCAAGATAGTGCATCAACCATTTTATCAACCAATCTCCGTTCCACATAAAATAAACATACTGGGTGTCATTAAGTGCACCTTCAGATCAATGATTTTTGCAAATGACATTCAAGTACCATTCGAGTAGTGCATTTTTGCTGATAAAAGCAAATTAAATTAGCACAACTACAAGTGTGCTGATAAAAACTAAAACCGAACAGCAGCACCATTAGCTAACAAAGTAATATTTTCTCTTTACTGCTTTCTGCCATTTAGTTATTATCCTATTGGAAATCTAATTATAATCCTTTTACTCCCTAGTCAAACTTCACAGTTTTTGCAAGCTTAGCACTGACAAGTGATTTCATTACATTTGATTGCCCGCGCCCAGATTGACTTAACTTCACTCCGAGACCTAAAAGCCCTCTCAGTTTCTCAGATTCCCTGTTTGCACATTACAGCAACAGCTCCTTTAATTAATTAGCATGAACAGCAGTAACATGAACTGCTGAACAGAAAATAACATCATTTTATGATCGCAGGGAGACTTCTCCTTTTGCATGTTTATACCTTAGTTAACTTTTGTATTACTATATTTCATTGTTAGGGGATATTGGAACAATCAGCAAAGCAATGTTATCTTAAAATTTTAAAAAATAGATGTTACCATAATACTCGATGATAACAATTTGCAAAATATAAGAGACTCTACATTCCAAGAAGGAGGCAGCAGCGTAGGCAGACAGACTTTCCTGAGGTGAAAACACGGCTCAAAGGAAGCGTGGTTCACTGTGCCTGCGACAGGAGGGTGACCCGCGGCTGCTGCTGCTTTTGTTTGTGAAATAACCTGGCAGAGATTTAGCACAAAAACTCTCAGTAACCGTGAATAACTTTTTATTTTTATCTGTTTGCCACAGGTGAAGGACTGTGGAATTTTGGAACATATTTTGGGTTTTACTATTTAGAAAACTGGGCTATATTTTTTCAATACTCTGATATAACCAGTCAGTTTTCAAATCCAGCCTATGGTAAGAAGGGTGCAAGGGGGACAGAAAAGAGAGGGGTAGTGTTTTTAAGAGGTTTAACAACTTTGTTATTGTATCCAGTGATGCCTGCAAATGCTGCAATCCACTGAAACCAACCACGCTTTGGAATTTCATGGTCGTCTACAATTCTAAGAGACAAATTCAACATCTTGGAAATTATAGCGCTATTGTCTTGGTCTTGCTTTCAGTGAAAAAAATGTTCAAGCACTTACAATGTTATGTAAGAAAAGACCAGAACCCTGTGATTAGAAACTCTTGAGATTCAACTAAACAGAGGCCCGATATTTTTCTTGTGGGCGAGTTCTTCTTTGTCTTCTTCGTTTGAGTCTTAGGTCTTTTCTCCTTCCTCCTGTCCAAGCCGTGCTCTGTCCCTAGTGCGTGTCCTGCTCTGGATGCTCTGAATTATTAAACCTCTAGTAGTTACTTTGTGCTGTGTCATATTGCAGTGCTTCTAGAAAAACTCTTTGGAAGTTTGTGTGCGATTACCAGACTCTCATATCCATGCGCGCACCGGCCGCGCGCTGCTGAAAGCCGTCTCGTTAGCTGCTAACCGAGAAAAGGGCCCTCTGTGGTCACCAGCCGTGGGACTACTGCGCCGACTGACTACATGGCTCGCCTGCCGGTGATACAAATGCAGGGCTTTACAAACAGCAGAACCGCTGATCTTAGTGTTATTTCTACTTTTGTAGTGTTTTTCTGAATACCTCTCTCTCTGTAAGCACACAGACACGCGTAGGAGGGAGGAAGCTGAGATTGTGTGATTTACTGGAGACAAAAGGTGGGGAAAGGTTCTCCCAGGAGACGGTTGAGTGTGGAGGTCCATACCTTTCTATTCTTACAAAGGGCTAAACCATTTATTCAGTAATTCAGTGTCAGTAGGCTGGAATATTTCCTAAGCAGGAACCACTATGTTATCTCCCTGTCTTCTCAAACTGACAATGGCAATCCAGCACCTGCATAGTTTGTATTCAGTGAACAGATTCTTGTCCTTGGCTATTGTTACTCATTAGAAATCTGATTTTCTGTACAAATTTTTACATCTAGCAACGTGGATGTGGAAATATTTGACAGGGTCGACGCAGTAGTCCTAAGCACAACATAAGCGGGGACGAAACCGCAAATGCGGCACCTCCGCGAGCGTGCAGCACGGGAGGGTCCAGTGCCACGGTCCCGCCTGCTGCGGGAGTGAGGACGCGCAGGGAGGAGAGGTCTGGTACCGCTCCCCCGGAGGGAGGCTCATCAGCTCCGTCAGCATTAGACATCAGAGACGGCACATCTGCAGGGGTGGAAAAGAGGCGATATGAAAGAGCGAGAGATGAAAAGAAAGCAAACCAACTTCATTAGTACTGCTGCTCTCAGAAGCAGCGTTTATTGTCCATGTTCTTCTGTGAGTCTAGAGGAAACCATGCCCTGCTCATGGTGTGTTATTTTTTTCTCTTTCACTGCTCAGTTTGGAAAATGTTTACAGATAAATGGAAAGGAAAAGTTTTGCTGGACAACTAATAAACTGGCAAAGAGGCCAGTTTTACTCACTGTTGTCATTCAGCTCAATGACTAGCCCAAAACCATGAGAACTGGCTGCAGGCCAGGTTTTGGTGGGTTTTTTTGTTTGTTTTTCATGGTAGTGAAAGGATCCTTTTCTGCGTTTTCTGTAATTGCTGTGGTCCTTAACCCACTAGCAGGGGCCTGGATGCACCCTCCTTCCAGGCCGGTCAGTGCTCCTGTTTGCTAACAGGTTTAGGGAAAGAGTTTTTTCCAGGGATTTCATCCACAGTAGAAGCTAATGCAAACTGTTCTCTGATTTTTCTTTTTCTTTTTTTTTTTTTTTTTTTTTTTGCAACAGAAGAAACTGATTCAAACTCATTAGCCCCAGCCTTGTAGGTTAGATTTATTGTTATGCCATTGTATTTTCCATATGTCGCTGCATCCAGAGCTCGGCTTGGCTCTGATCTAACTGAAACGCTGACTTGGTTTACGTAGCCTGGGAAGGCTGGAGAGATCAGCTCCTGCCCAGTGTGCTTACAGTATTGTATAAGGTTTTTTGATTCGACCCCTCACGTAGCAGTTGTGCAAAGCCCCTGAGAGCGCGCAGGTCCAGCACGTGGCTGCCCTCTTCCCTCCTGCCGCTCTTCTTTCCGCAGAAACGGCCATGTCTCAGCTCCACCTAACCTTTATTTTAGCAGCTCTCCCAAATTCTCCTCCGTCTAAACTGGCAAAGTGGGATTTTCAGTTTATTATTTCATCTCTGCTACCCATAGTCTGCAGTATGTAGTGCTGGGTTTTATTTTTAAAATTGCATTAATAATTTACAGTTACTGACACAACAAATTTATCCTTGTTTTCTCGGTAGGTAGCAGATCCCAAATTCCCTTCCTCCAATGACTTTCTCCTCCACTTTGCAGTGTGCTGAAGTTACGGGAACAATCCCAAGCTGTAGCTGTGTCGGTTCATCGCAGCTCACCGGCTGCGTCGCGTCGCTCCCCTTCCTCGACTGCATTTGCACACCAGCATTACTGGGGCGCGTTTCTTTATGCAAGTTGTGAGGGTACATGTGGAAGTTTTGTTTTAAAATATTTTTATGGAAAAACAGATTAATCACTAACTTAAAGATATTGCAAACAAAGCGTCACAGAGGATTCAGAAAAGTCAGAGATGCTTAATAGGCTGAAAAAAGAAAGGAAGAAAAAAGAAAAATGTGAATAAATATGCAGGTGATAATTGCTGCTTTTGGATTTGTCCTTTGTACACACATTAAAACCTTGAAAGAAAAAGACGAACGATGATACTGTTGCTAAAAGAGAGTGCGAGAGATGAATGTACACCCTGGACTAGCAACTCGGGGAAGACAACACCATCCTGAGGGAAAATTACAATTATTAACATAGGCTCTGGCTCACTAAGACATTGTGAGATGTTTACTTGTCTTACCCATTGTGAAGGGGGAAGAAAAATCCTTTCTAAATGTCTTGCTTATTAAGCCAGTCATGCATTTCACTGTAGGTTGTAAAGCAGTATAACATGCACAGGGGGCTCATAAGCATATTTTAGTGTTAGGGAATATCATTTATACAGTTTTTATATTGTCAATATTACCCCTAGAGAATGAGATTAGGCTTTAAACTACTGTAAATCTACGCTTTTGCTCACCTTTGTATAATTTCATTTTTTAATAGAATGAAGCCCACATAAATGAATATTTAATTAAGGGATAAACCTAATAAAAGAATACATTTATTGCACACAGATTTATTCAAATCCTTGCTATATAATACAGTAAAATGCTATGAAGCGGTATGTAGCTTGCAGTCGGCTACACTGAGGAGGTGGTGAATGTTCTTCAGAAAGACGAATTTGACAACATCGCATTGTCTTTCACGTGTAAGTGGTAGCGCAGGTGCTCCTAACGCTTTAATTCCTCATAGGTGGTTGCTGTATGACGTTGCGAATGCCATGGAGTTAAGCTTATTGCACAGCACCGAAAAAGTATTTTAATTTCTGGAGAATAATTGAGAGCTTTATAACAAAGGAAATATTTAACTCCACACTTCCTGTTTACTTGATCAGTAACATCTCCTGGGTGGCTGCACTGTGCTTGAGCTTTGGCATTTACTTTCTCTCTTACGGGTATTCCCCGTACCTCCACTGAACTTCCCTTGAGAAACAAAGGGAATAGGAAGGAAAAATGGAAACCTGTTTCAAAGTTTAAATAGTCCATTAGCCTGCAGTACCCTCAATGACCACCTCTTACCTTAATTTGAAATGCATTTTTTAAAATACAATAAAAATATCAAAACTTAAACAAAAAAAAAAAATTACTGATCCCTTTTTTTTTGATAAATCAACTCTTCCTTAGCACGTCTGGATTCCTCCCCTCCTCTCTGCAGCCAGAGCCCTTGTTGCCAAATGCAGCACCGTAAACGTGCGCGCAGACGCGGTCTCCGTCTTACTGCCTTTGTCTGTACAAATATCGAGCATCAAGCATGTATCAAAAGATGCAGCTGACGCCCAGTGGCCATTTAAATAGTGAGTTATGTGTCTGATTTCTGCTGACTTCCATTGGCGGTATATGGACTAATTCACCAAGCCCGTCTGTAAATCCCGCCCCGCATCGGTGGTTGGGCAGGAAGATACTTGGCACACCTGGCTCCGAGCCTAGGCCCCCAGAGAGAGCAGAGGTGCGGGCGTTAGATGCCGGGACATGTAATGCTTTGGCTGCTTCTGTGCAGAACGCAGAACCGGGATGTTACTGGCTCACCAGAAGCACGCCATGGCAGAATTTCAGCCTTTTGGACTCCCTGTGAAGACTACTCGTGATTTTTTTTGAAGGCAGTCATGCTGAGCTGCAGACTCTGTCAGTGGCTACCTTTTTTAGCAGTACAACTTTAACAGGCTAGATCACCTACAGCCCGCTGTGGGGAGAAGTCGTGTGCAACTTCCTAGTAATCAGAAGGAGAAAAAGGAAGAAAAAACCAAAACCCACAACAAAATCCACAGTGTTCAATATTTGCATTTCTGCTTACCCCCTCCCCAGGCTTTAACAGTTGCCCCGCTAAGTTTAAGACAATAACTTTAATCAGCCAAAGGCCTGAAACTGATTCTGTTCACTTCTCTGGAGGTTCCCATGCTCCCAAACGTTCCTCCAGAGATGTTATGTCCCTGGCTCACGTTCCTCCGGAGATGTTATGTCCCTGGCTCTTCTGATCTTTATTCTTGTTTACATCCAAAATACATATTAAATCATCTCTGTTTGGAGAGTCTGAGCCTCCTTAAAACCATGAAACATTCAATTACTAATTAGCTGTTTCCTGTTCCTAATGAAGTGAACATGTCGGATTTGGATTAAAATTCAGCTACTGCTCTCCTCTGTTTATGGTTCCAGATGTTTTTGTTTTATCTAGGAGGTTACTTTGACAGCTACTGCTAAATGATAAATCACTCATATTATAGCTGAAATGCATTTTGAAATTGAAATGTGGCAAACTTTGAGATTGCTCCAAGGATCAGTGTCAGTTAGCAGGTCAATACTTGTTCTTTCCTTATGAGCGTTCAGTATTGGCATATGTAAAACAGTAATGGGATGGATGTCAACATTATACAAAATGCTTCTCAATATTATCATTTTGCTATCATCTTCAAGATCAGTACTTGTGGGTTTAGCTGGCTGAATTCATGATTCATTCTATAATGAACAAGAATATGGATTCTTGTTAGCTTTAGTTTCTGTGGGCATTTTAATATTTATTTTTTCTCTGGGCTTAATGTGAAAAATGACAGTTGATAGGTAGTGTAGCCAGGAATATTTTTATGAAGGAAATAAGTGGCTTTCTACTTGTTTCCCTAAATAAAGAAAAATACTTTTAAAAGAAATGTGGCAGTTTCTGAATGAAAGAACAGTTTTCCAAGAACAGATATTGATTTACCTCTATTACATTTTTTAATGCAATGCAATTTTGTTTTAATACACTGTTCCCTGGAAGGTTTTGTGCGTGTAATAACGGTATGTTGTAAAGCTGATGCCACATTACTCGGTCCGTCTTACGGAGGCATGCAAAACGACACAGGCTGCCCCCTGAAAAAATAAGAAGGAAAATGAGTGTTCAATTAAAAAGCAAATGTCATAAAGGAAGGAAATTTGAATAAAAATATTTATAGTCTCTCCTCAGCATATGCTGGCTGGCAAGCGCCGTTAGAAACAAGGCTGGTGTTTTTGTAGCCCGGCCGAGTGCCCAGACGTGTGCCACCGGGTTAGGAGGCGGTCAGTGCGCTGAGACCGGCTCATTTCTCGGCCTAACATTCACCTCTCCAGGGCTTTGCAGGGCTTTGTCATCAGGGGCCTCTTTTTCCAATGTAAAACGTACGCGTGTGACGGATAGTTTATATCACTTGTAGATCTGATAATTTGGCTTGAGAAAAAAAAGTCCACAAACAAGTAAGGAAACCCACCTAAGTTTCAATTAATCATAAAATGAGTGTAACTCTGTAATTGACCTGTTTTCTTCTCTTTTTTTTTTTCCCTCCAGAAAACAGAACATACATCAAACCTACTATTATGTACTGAAGGAAACACCTATTGCTGAAAAATGTATAATGATCACTGTTTGAAGACTATATAGTTCATGAAAAACGTCCCTTCCAACCTTTGATGCCTTCAGTACTGTGTGAAGAACAGGATTTGTAGCATGAAACTTGAAGGACAATTTCAAGCAATTTATTGTTGCTGCATCGAAAACTGCCGTATTGTCATTAAGAAATACTGAGACTTTTTACAAGCTTACCATACCAAACCAAGCCTGTTACAACAGATCATTTTTAGGTCCCCGGAGATAGAAAGGAGTTTTAGTATTTTTAAGCACATACAGGAATTATTCCCCCTTCCCCCCCAAAAAAAGAACTTTTTTTTTTTCTAAGGAGGTAGCTATTACTGTATAGCAATGGCACAATGATTTTAAGCCACAAAGGTCCTCACTGGCTGTACATCATACAAGTCCAGTTTATCACTGAAACTGTTCAACATGGAGCTGTTTCGATTGTGTTTATAAATTAAGCTTTGTTTACTGAAGCAGATACTCGATATATATTACGTTTTAAAAAGAAATGTGTGTACATTTTTTAAAAGAATGATGTAAAAATTGTCCTTTCATTAGATGACCAATTCAAAAGTGTGAGCTAAACCCTAATAGCTGACGTAATATGAGGATTATAATTGATGCTTTTTTTTATGCTCAGTTCAGCTTGGCTTTTGGTCTTTTAAGATGAAAAAATGAATATGCAGTAGAGTGTTAGATAATGGAAACTTTTAAGTATGGTTTCTCTGTTGTACCATATTAAGTTAAAGTACACATTCTTTGTTAAAATGTTCTTGCTAAAAATACAGTATTAAAAATTTTTTTGTTTGACTTTGGAAATCTTTTACGATTTTTTTTTTTTTTTTTGACTGTGAATTCCCATAGTTATTGTACTAATGCAAAACAATATTTTGCACTATATAAAAATACTTGAAGAAATTACTTAATAAAGAGGGTGGGCTGGTATTAAACATTTTCCTAATTATTGTATGTTCCAAATCCTGAGCTCTGCAACCGAAGCCTTCCTTTCTCAAAATACGTGACTGAAAGCTGGTTTGAGTCGAGTGGAATTAAGTAATCACCTGTTCACGCTTTACTTTCATTCATGGGTCAAAGGCACAATGCTTGTTTACTTACAAACTCATGTTTATATGTACACATTCTTATGTTTACATACACATACCCTGAATTAAATCACTGTCCCTTAAAAACAAAAACCCCTTTAAATAGATCTCTGGGGAATATATTTCCTATGTATATATCTATATGTGTATATATATATGTGTGTGTATATATATGTATATATGTATGTATATATAAAATTTCATTTATTTTTATCACTAAATTTTTCTTCTGGTTAGCAGACTTTTGCTAACTTTCAAAGTGTAGCTTCAAAGTGTGCCATGTAATACAGCAGAAAAGAATCATCTGATTTTTTTTGTTCCTAAAAGAAATCTTTTAGCTTAACCAGGTGTCAGTTCAAGGAAACATGCTGGCCTCTTGTTTTGCAGGGGATTAAACTAATGGTCAGAATAGTCTTTCAATGTGCAATTATGGTTTATTCCATATTAACTTTTTTTGCAAGCATTCTAATAACTGCATTAATCACACTGCCATTGACTAAACAATCAGAAATTGAACAATACGAAGGAATAGGAGCGTTAGGAATTGTGGGTGCTCCCCCACTCTTAGTAAAAGCTCATCTGTCAGTAAAACACTGCAGCACCTGAGCTTAAGTTCTACCTTTGACTATTAATTTTCGTTGCTATTCCATCGGGATTCTCTGAAATGAGGGCTGGTCTCTTAATTCTAAATCTTATTTTTAAAAAGGACTTGAAACAGTCCTTGGGATGCTGCAGCATTTCTGACTGATTGACCCAACTCTGGTATTGCTCCTATGAACTGCAGATTTTGAAGAGAGCCCTTTCATGAGTTGCCCAGTATCATGCATTTTAGAAAGATGTAACTAAATATTTCAGTCTTCGAAATGGCAGCATTTCTGCATTTTTCTTCAGTTTCTAGAAAGGCAATTTTAGCACTGTTTTTCCCTCAGCGGCCAATCTGCATTTCTTAAGGCCGCGTTGATACTGGGCTGATGAACACAGCATTGATTTCTAATTTGCCCTTCCCAGAATAGTTTTAAATGCCAAAAGACTGGCAAATGAGATCTAGGAAACTGATAAACTTCAGAGACTGAAGCTGTTGCTAAGTCCTTATTAGGTAGCTCCTGATAAATATTGACAAACCAAGACACTGAGCTTTTTATGTGTCAGCTCAACCTAACCAGCACACTTGGAATGAACACTTTCTGTTGGAGAAACATATTAAACCCAGAACAAACATCAGGTTTGGTCAATTGTGATTGACTAGTTCATAGAAAAGTGCAGATTTCAGGGTTGTGTGGTTTGTTTTTTTTTTATTTCATTTTACTTCCTATCATCTCCTCAGTAATATTCCGAATGACACCCTCCTGCAGAGGGATCTGGCTGTGAGTTGCTCTGCCCCAAAACCTGGTGCGTAGTTGTCTCTGGCTGATGCAGTGTGGCACGTGGGACGCTGCGCGTAGAGCCGAGGAGCCGCTTCCCACCACGGAGTCGCGCGCAACATTCGCGTGCCGCGGTGCTGTGTCTCGGGGCACGTCCTTCGCCCACCCCACACAGACGTTTGGGGAATAGGGCTGACGCTGCGTGTGACTTTTTTGGGTTGGGTTTTTTTTTTTTTTTTGTTTGTTGGTTTGTTTGGTTTTTTGTTTGTTTGTTTTGTTTTGTTTTTTTAACCTCTGTGCAGTGTGAAAAAGCCTCAGTGTAGACTTTGTCTAGTTCCAGGCACTGCAACTGAGCATGAAAGGCAAGAAAACGAGGAAATTGCTTTCATGTCATATCTTCTAGGTCTCTGTTGATCTTGTCATTCAGAAGCAGAAGGAGATAGGATTGTTTACTCAGAGACGACAAGACTAAGGGAAGAATTAATTGTCTTTCATATATAAAAGTAAGCTAAAAAAAGCAGGAAAGTAACCTTCCCTGTCCTCGGTGGCTGCGTGTCCAGTACAGGTCAGCGTGCGCTGCTTTCAGAAAGCTGCCTAGCCCCATGATGGCAATCCAGCCTGGTGCTACAGCACAGGAAACACAGGCAAGGTTGAGCTTTTTTTTTTTTTTTTTTTTTTTCCCCCCCCTAATTTCTCACAGACATAATTTCACATTTGGCTATGGTTACCCCCCTGCCATTGATCTTGTCTTTAACGCAGTGGCACAATCTCAGTAGGTGAGCTTTGGAGGACCCGTACCCTCCAGCCCAGGGTAGAGCAGGGCAGCAGGAAATACGGCTTTCACTGTGTCCCTCCTCATTTGAGGCAGTGGGCGCAACAGCCCCAGCTGGCGACCGTGCTGGGCGCCCAAGAGGGACATTGCCTCTTCGAGATTTTGGCTTTTGGGGTTTGGTTTTTTTTTTTTTTTTTCTTTTTTTTTTTGTTTGTTTGTTTTTTGTCTCCCCCCCCCCCCCCCCCCCATGAAAATGCCTGAACAGAGCAGGGCTTTGCCTGTGCCTGTCTCCTCAGCACCTCCTAAAAGTGGTGGAGCAGAGGGACACCGAACCCCCCCGCCCCGATGCCATGTATGGGCTGCAGGAAGCTCAGCTGGGGAATGGGTGTTTGCAGGCTGGGGAGCACGGCCGAGGGTGGGGTGCAGCACCCACAGCCTCGCTGTGACACCTCCGGTTTCCCACAAAGCATCTCCTTGTTTGTGAATTGCCTTTGAAATGGCATTATGCCAATGAAGCTGGTGTTAGCTGGGCACAAGGCGATCTTGACTAAATGCAGGCAAGTTAAGGGACGATGTATTTCAGCAATTTTATGAAGCTTGTGCAATGCAGACTGCTATCATAATAAACTAACAGAATCAATAGTGACCAATATCAATTTAAAAATCTGGATCTATAGTAATACACAGCAAGAACACTCTTCTTTAGAAATGCATGGCTGTGCATTAAAAGCTGAATGCTGGTTTAAGTAATCGCTAGCTGCAAGTAAGTGGCCCATTAATATATTTAGTTACAGAATGTTTTTTGGTAACGTGACAAAATGTGGGCTGACCCAAAGTGTTACAAATTTCCTTCATGGCCTCAGCAGCTCTCCCCAACTGCTCCTGTGTGCACGCACGCACACGTGCGCAGACTTAGTCCTCAACTGCTCTTGTGCGAACTCACAGCCTCGCTGGCCCTGGGCTGAAGATCTGGTACCGCTGGCAGCAATACTGATATAAAGCCTTCCCGTTTTCCCACTGCTTCTTCCTGCTGCTGTACTGCAGCATCCTGCCTGCCCTGCTCTTCCGTGCTGGGCTGAGAGGGAGGGAGGGGGAAAGGAGTTTACAGAGGGGTTTGGGTTTTGGTTTTGGTTTGTGGGGTTTTTTTTTTGTTTGGTTGGTTGGTTTTTTTCTTCAAGCCAGGTCATGTGCTGTCATCATTTGTTACACATCCTACAGCTGTTTAGGCACTTTGGAAATCACTCTTAATAAACATTTTGACTTTAGTTCTCTCTGCAAACAAGGGATGCTTTGATGATTTGAAGCTGGGATGGAAGGGGAGAAAAAAGTATTTTTTTTTTTTAAATTATGAAATTAAAAGATTAATTATGAATTACTACGGTTTTGTATTTGTACATCAAAGAAATCAATTGAAATGGGCCAATTCAGTGTCGGCACAGCACAAATGCTGCAGCTTGTGCCCTTTCTATTAGACCATCACCCATTCCTGCTTCTGTTGGCCAGCTAACGGTGGCATCTTAATAGAGCACCCGCTGCATGAATGTTGGTGTGGTACTCTAAGGTAAGGGAAAAAATTCTTTTTGGCACTTATTTTTTTAAAACAAAGAAGAACTCCCATTATTCTAAGTTCCAGTTAGAAATACAGTAAGATTTTACTATATCCTCATTATGTGATTCTGTTGACATAATCCAAAATTATGAAAGTAAATACAGCATCATATATTAAAATGCTCTTATGATAACTGATCTTAACAAATTGGATCTCTTATAATATTTAAGCTTTTTAAAAAGACATTTGGCTTTGCATGTTTGAAAATGTATGCACTGCTTTTTCAAAAATGACATTGAAATATGTATTCCCTGAATAGTAGAACCTTTTCACTATATATCAGTTCTTTGCCTTGGCTGCCTACAAGAGGGATTAGTTGTGGGAAAAGGAGACGTTTTTGCTCACCTTCATGCTCTCTCAGAGCTATGAGGGCTGCCCTACCTTCCCCATTTGTATTCTGTGGCTGGTGTATCTGCCCGACTAACTGCAGATCTTAACCTCCAAGAGCAATCCAGCTCTATGCCAACACAGCTGGGACACCCACTATGTTTAAGGTCCTTATCTTTAAAAACAACCATCTCAGATGGGTTAGGCCATACATTTACCTGCTGCTTCTGGTAACAGAGCAAGTGCCAGTATTCTGAAATACATTTTTGGCCTGCCAGACGGATGGTGGAGATGAAACAGCCAGCGAAATGGCAAGTTCGTATTGAACTATACAAATTTGGCCCAGCTCTAATTAATCATTGCGTGCTTCAGTCAGCCAACAATGCGACAGACGTATTTATTTTTCACAAGAAAGTCTGAAATAAGACAATGGATAGAAACTTAGTCATTTTGATTTGTTAAGTGAAGACATGGTTCTATCATAATAAAGTTTGCATCAGAGTTCCTTCATGATAAACATTACAACACAATACATCTTATATTTGGGTTATTAGGAGTGGTTTCGAAGTATACAGCCTCATGTAAACATCAGGCATTAAGCAGTTGAGTGTCACAGTATCGCATGCACGCACGGCACCAGGGTGCCGCCGCCTTTCGGGCTGTGCCAGCAGCGGTCCTGCCGGCAAGGCAAAGAGGTGGTTGGGGTCATAGTACGTTGACCCCCTAACTTTGGAGGGTTGAATACAGGCATGGAGTGCCGGTGTTGTTTGCATTTTAGGCTCTGGGCTTTGCCTGAAGCTTTAATCTTATTACCAAAAGGCCACATGCCTAAAATGAATTGTGTTCCCCCCCCTTCCACCAAAGTGGCCAAATAGAAAGGAAAAACCATTGGTATTAAATGAAACAAGATGAATTAGCTAAAAAGAGAAGAAAGAATAAACAAGGAATGAAAAGTAAACTTTAATTCACTCCAGTGCCAGCAGGATTTGGCATTTCACGTTAATCATATGTTTCATTCTGTATCAGGAAGAAATACCTGTTTCGTGTTTCCCCTGACGATTCCTGCCATTAGCTGAAAGTCTGTTTATTCCCAGAGCTGTGCTGCCATCAGTTGATGATGCTGGAGCACTTACAGAGATGTTTTGGTAGGAAAAAAAAACCCAAACCAAAAACACTTTATCATTCATAATCTTACTATGAAACATTTTTCTTTGTAGACCAGTCCAAAGGAATTCCATATAAATTGTTGCATTCTCTCCCTTGGTGTCAACTGGGGGGGGGGTGGGACGGGACACCACATCTGGAAAAGTAAGAAAACAGAGAAAAAAAGCTAGTAACTTAAATAACGAGGAATAAACTCCCTATTGGATTTTTTTTTTCAATAGTTCTATAAAACTGGTGAAGACAGAAACGGTACTCAGAGATTTTTGGTGTCAGATCAGTGCTTTGCATTTTATGTGATCATTTACACCTGTGCAAAATAAGTAATTGATAGTATTTGACAGCTGATTTATTAGCATTTGACACCTATATTACATGTTGAAATGACTCTACAATGTGCAAAGCAGTGGAAAAACCACTGATTTCTTTCATGGCTTTTTCCTGGTAGTTTAATACTGAGATTCCATTCCAAAGGAAAAAATGAATTCCTCACACCCCGATTGTAATTCTTTATTTCTTCTAATATTTATTATGTTCAGCTCAGACTAAGCTGGAAAAAAAAAGGAAAAAGAGAAAGGCAGTTGTGTTTAATTCACAGATGCTGGCTCTGAAATGAAATCAAAACCAGGCCACGCTCATAATGCTGGAAGGAGTCACAGAAAAATGAGAAGTCTGCGATTGTGATGAGAAACACTGCAGGACTAAGACTCTTGATTTATAACAGAGCTGGTAAGTAAACTGCGTATTTTTGACAGTTAATAGTTTTTAAAATAAACAGAAATGTTCACCAAATTAAAATTCTGTTTTCACTGAAATGATTTTTGGCTTCTTCAAAGCAAACCCTCAAGAAATTCCAAAGCTACGGTATTTATTTTTCACTGTTCTGAAGACAGGCAGTAATAGACTCTGTTCAGAATCCATATAAGAAAGAAGGGGTGGATCTACTTAATACTTTCTGGAATGTAGTGGACGTCTCAGTTTTAGAATTATTAAAATAGTTGCACCCAGTGGAAAAAAAAAAAAAATCAATTTCAGCAATATCACCTATGTGCATAAAGAGTTAATGGAGCTCTGAGTTTACAAAAAGAATAAAAGACCCTTCCCCAACCCAGGAAATCAAGCCCAATAAAAAGGATCATGAACACAGTAGAAGGACAGTCTAAATTATGCTATACAATTTGTCAAGTATGCAGTTATTTGAAATGCAATTGCCAATGTTATGTGTTGACAGGATGTTATAGCTTAATGAAAATAATAATACTGGTTGCTCATCTGGTACCAGCCCAATTTCAAAAAGAAAAGCCTCTCAGATTTCACACATCACAGTAGCTTTTCCAGCTAAAATAATGTGGTAGCTAGTGTAGCATGAATAAGTTAAGTATCTGTGAAGTTCATGGACTGGTGAAGAGGGAGGACCAATTTGCCAAGCTCTGAATTACTGACAGACTGAATGACCCATGTCTAGTCTTGTCACGTTACTTTACATTACACATTGTAACACAGTCCAGCGGAACATAACCTGGAAAAAAATTACTTCAGGACTAGATTGCAAGATTTTCAAGGTTACAAGTGTTTGATTGTCATGGGCCCACATTTTCTAGATCAATTATAGTGGCCTTTCACTGGCACCCATTGATAAGGCGCAGAAAGCAGCTGTTAGCTTTACCATCACTCAGAATTAAGCTTTCCCGTATTTACCGGTGTACGTCTTCTGGTCTACACAACGTACAAGGAAAGCAAAGCTCCTAACGCTCATTGCAGCTGCCCTTTTCATGATGCCCAGTTCATGACACTGGCCTTACTTTCAGTTCCTCGCTCGGAGCAGCGTACCTAGCCAATTTTCATGAAAGGGAAGAGACAGTCTTAAACACAAGTCAAAGGACAACAAAATTATTTGTTTGGAAACAAGAAAAAAAAAGCAGGTACTTTTACTTCCTCAGCATGACAGCTATATCTGAGGGGGGAGAGAAAGAAACAAACCCAAACATTTATTTTATGTGTCTTGTACCCAATAAGAGTAGCAAGGGGAAATAACTAAAGGTATCGTTTGCTCAGTCTCAGGGAAGGATTGATTTCCAATGATAGTGGTTCCAGCATAGTGCACCCCAATACATAAGATTTTACTTATTTTATAGCTGTGATTTAGAAAGAGAGAACCGACCAGGAGTTACTACGGATGGGATCTATCTGCTTAGGCATTTTGAAAATTGAAGATTGAAAGATAATGAAGATAACATCAGCTGCTGCAAATGGGCTCTGGTTATTTTTGACTTCAGTTTTATTAGGAATTTGAATGTGACATCCCTTCCTGATGAATACATCCACAGCCCATTAATGTCAATGAGAGTTATGCTTATATGGCAGAGAGAGCAGATCTTTTAGTTGTGTGCGTCCAGAGTCTGACACACAGCCTCGAGTTCTGTGGCTTACTCAAACAATGACAAGGTAATGAGGATTTACTTTGGGCCTGTATTTCTATAAAATTATTTTTTTTAAATAGCATAATGGATTAATATTTACTTGACAGCCTTTGCATCATTTATTCCCTCGTTTCTATCTTACAGTCTTGCAAGATACTTGAAAGATAGATAGAAATAAATATTTACTCATTCTTCATGCATGCAGTTTATTCTATCTAGAACTGTAGCCAGCTCTATTCATTGCGTTGCCTTCCAGCTAGATGTTATAAAGAAAGGAAAGTAATTGTTGTTAAGCTTAGGTATGTGGTAAAAAGAACCAAAAAAGTTAGCACTGACTCCTGTCCCCGTTTTCATACAAGTGCTCCCTCCCACACCCGTCCCCTCTGCCAATGTGTGTGGAGGTGTGTGTGTATATGTGCGTGTAAAAACAAGATTACCTCAAGCTCATTACTGTCCACTGACAGGGTCCTGCTGTAAAAACTTTTGATGAATAGTCAGCATCTAATTCCTGAGTAATAAAAAAAACCCTAAGTTGCTTACAATCATTATTCCAAATGGAAAAATTAATTGTAAATAACTGGAAGTCAATTAAGGCTGGGTTCTGCCGGGTAATGCAAATCTTTTATAGTTTTGTTTCAGTTAACTGCCTCATTAATGATTTATAGATGTGTATACAGCTGTGGGAACCATAGCATTATCTAATGCACTCAGAGAATAATTACATATGAAAAGAACTACACAGCTCAAGGGAAAAACTCAGAAATTACTTACTGCCTTAACTTCAACCATATTAAGATGCAAAGCATTTAGAAACTAACTGTGATGTTTTATCATATTCTTGAGGTTTTATATTCTTTTTAAAAAGGGAAAATTAATTCTTTCTAAAAAATATTTGTATACTTCAGTATTACACAGTACGCAAAAATCGAGATGTCTCAAACTGAGAATGTAAGCCATTTATTTATTATTTAAAAGCCTAAGTTATAAAACATTCCCATTTCCTTTGTGCATCTGCTATACAGGAAAAAAAGACATTTCTACAGTTAAACAATTCATGGGCATATGCATATATCTCCCTGATTAACGTAGAGCTAAAAGTAATTTTGGAAAGACTTCAGGAGTCATTTTCCTGGTTATGCAAATATATTGGTATTTGTTCTCTGGTGACACCGTTGTTAGACAGTTGAGGGGGTTTTTGTAAAATATTCCTTTCACTCCTGAAACTTATTTCATTTCTAATAGGACAGTAAACCTGAAGTTTGCACAATTTGCTACTTATTTCTTATAAACTCTAATCCAGTGATAAACTGCTGTTCAACATTTGGAAGCACCATAGAAGATCCTTTGCTTTTAAGACTGCTTTTCTTCTTACTTAGAGCTGAGGAGGTCAGAGTCATTCTCACCAAAATCAGGCATTTGACACCCAGAACCTTCCCTGAACTTTTGAATACAGTTGGCTCTGTAAGACTGCAGATCCTCAGTCCAAAGCTTCTGGCATCGCCATGAGCAAATCCTCTGTTGCATATCTGCGGGAGTGGGTCAGAAAAACAGAGCAAGCTTACCCTCCGTGCTCTGCCTCCCAAAAGCGTCTTTCATCTGCAGGCCTGAAGGAAATCACCACCCCATGCTTTTGTCCATAAAGTGACTCCAGGAAAATAAGGGTGATTGTGGTCAGCTGCTGTTGGTTTGATCTGTTTCTGGCTCCCACTTTGTTTACTACCTGGTTGCTTTTATATTCCTTTGAGTTTCCCAGCTCCATATCTGGTCTGCCTTTCATCCCCTGTCCCTCACTGAGTCTGGCTTTTCGTGGGTATTTCTCCTTGTGGTGTTGGCAATCAAGTTTCCTCACGCCTTGCTACCACTCTTTCTCTACCTTCAGCACAGCCAAAGATCAGTGAATTAAAACATCCTCGCAGCCACCTCTCTCCCTACTACTGACACAGCACAGCTCCCAGAAGTTTATTCTTCTTCTTGCTCCTCCTTCACCCCATTCTCCAGGACCCTGCTCCCAACTATTTCCTCTAGCCCAGTGCTCTTGATTTGTTTGCTCAATCAGCTGTGATGTGATCTGTCAGTTCGCCTTCTTACATGTTGTGTGATTGAGGGCAAGTACCTTTTTTGCCTTATATTTAGTAATATTAAAATCCCAATCAGTTATCTATTTGAACTATATATGGCCAGAGGGAGAAAAAAAAATTATTTTTTGTTTTGTCTTAGGCTTTTACATAAAACCTACAACTAACCTGTATCACTTACTCGTTTCACAAATGATGTTGGCATGTTTCACCAGTTAGAAAAAAAAAAAAAACCCAAACATCAGCCTGATGTCCTTTTGGGGGAAGGTGGGGTGGGGAAAGGACACCAGAAACTCATTCCATGGTTTCACAGTGGCACTAGAACACTAATGCTGCTTGGCCACCAGACTGCTGCTTCCAGCCAGCTGGGCTGTAGGATTAAATGGAGCACAGGAATGTTCAGTATCCTGCTTGCTGTGCTAGAGAGCTTGTTCCATGTAGAGGGATGCTCAGATGAAAATTCACCAGTTTTGTCCTTGCAGAAAATCTATTGTATCTTTTGCATGCCTTTTAAAGAGCAGGTTTACATAATTATAATTATGCTTATAAGTTTCTGCTACCACTGAAGAAAATGACTTATTATAGATTTTTATTGACTCATAGAATAATCCAGGTTGGTGAGGTCTCAGGAGGTCATCTATTCCTACCTCCTGCTCAAAGACTGATGCATCTACATGAGTGACCATGTGTGAAATGAAAATGAGGTCAAAAGCGTGGGAATAATTTATTTGGAGATTTTATTGCCAGAGAATAAGATAGAAATAGACAATTGAAATTGTCATAAACTATTTGTAACTCTGCAGTTGTGTCTTACTTGGTAATGAAATGTTAATCTACAAGAATAAATTAATGACTACAAGTCAAGTATCATTTAGCATTAGAAAAACGTACTTCTAATTCTAAGTTTTTGAAGTTGCATTGAATAATCTGTGTAAGGAACAGCTAAATAAACCAAGACTCTGCAATCTGGAAATGACTAAGAATTCACGAGACAAACGTCCATATAATCATTAATGCCACAAAGAAAATGACAAGAGAATGACTACTCAGCATTTAATACAAGAAATGAGGGCTATCAAACTGAAGTATCAGGTATCAGGGTAAAGCAAAAGAAGGAAGCAGTCCTTTCCACTGTGGGACCTCAGCTCTGGAGCTATTGCTGGGGCGTTAGCTTACATCTCATCCAAGAGTGATTTCACAAATTCAGGCAAGAAAAAAAAAGAAAAAACAAACCAAATCCCAAAAGCTATCTAGGGAGATTAAGCCCACAATTACAGCCTTTGGCTTAAAACATCCTCATGGATATCCTCGTGGATTTCTAGGCTCAGAAATGTATAGCCTTGATGCATACTTGATCCTACTCTTCCCCTGGCATATTCCTGGGGAGAGCATGGGCTCGATGCCCTTTGGTCTGACACAGTATGGCCATTCTTAACTTCTGCTGTCTCTGTTTGTACATATTATCTCAGTGCAACCACCACAGCTCTTTCCTTTAAGTCTTCCTCAACAGTAGCCAATAGTCTTTATGGCCATTTCATAACTGCTTTTGGAAAATACAGTAAGGGAAAAAAAATGAGGTAACATATTTGGCAAACCATCTTCTAATTCGCAAAATTGTTTAGTAATTGCTCTTGTTTAACTATAGTTTACCACACATTGCACTGTGAATTGAAAAGATTTGAAGACAGTCTTAATTCTGGTTTTAATATACTTCATAATCAAAAGGGTAAAATAAGGCACATCACTATGGTTTAACGTATGGTGGAAGACAGGCAGAAAAGCTTTCCAGTTCGTATCTGCCAGCTATTAACCATGCCTCTGTTAGATCTGAGTGTTTTGCAAAGATGCTCTCTCAGAGACAAAATGAATGCAGAACAAATTTGCATCTTAGACTTTTTGCCCCTTAGAGAAAAACAGGCATACTGAATTATAAGCTGGAAGTAATGTCTTATTATTAATTCCTTTATCATCTGAAATTTAACTTAGAGATGTGATTGCTATGCACAGTAACTCTGCCATTCTTTTTCTTTATGCTGTCCCATGCTCAGATTTTGTAGATCAGATGTAAGAATAAGCTAAAAAGCACAAACATTGTAGTGGCACAGGGAACTTGAGAGGAATGGAAGAGACATGAGACCTCACAGGACTCTCCATCCCACCCATGGGATGACGCCAGTGGAAGACACACCGTTCATGAGATGACAAACTCATTCCCTTCACAGGCACAGCTTGCTTTCGCATCTGTTTTTTTACCTAATCTGATAAGTTCTTATAAATGAAAAATCATGGCCAAGTAAGCATTTATTTTGTTTCCACACTACATTCTTCATTTGAAAGATTTGTAAATCAGACATGAAAGTCACTCACTCCAGGTTGAAGTCTAATGTTACAAAGGTTCAAGCTGGGAAAAAAACAAAATAAATTCTGATCTATTACATTTACTAACATTCCAATTATGCCTTTCCATTTTATACAATTCTTGGGGAAGGCAGGGGGAAATGACACATATTTATCAATGTGGTGTTATACTTTATTCTGCCTATATGCCTTTGGCAGTAACTTCAGAAGATGAATGCCAAACATAACCAGCTAATAAATCAAGAGCTATTATTCTGAGTTACAGACACCCTGAAGGAGAGCAGCCTCAGTGATCATTTCTCCTCCTGGATCAAATTTTTGAAGTGTTCCAGTTGGATCAGTGTTTACACAAGAAATGCCACCCTTTAATTCTCATGACTTCTCCTGGCCACACTGTCCTTCCCGTGGGGTACAGAGAATACAACAAATGCATGTTGTGAAGACTACTTGGATGGGTTTGCAAAAATCCAAGCAGAGGATGAAAATTCAAAGACAGTACTGTTACTGAAACAGCTTCTTGGGTTACAGTAGCTATAATTTCCAGAAACAGATAAAATTCAAAGTTTAGCCTTTTCACAGTCCTGTATTTGCTCATGTGGAGAAGTCTGAAAAAACAGTTGTGCTTCTGGTTTGCAGTTTTGAAGTATAAAAACTTTACAAGAAGAAACCAGCTATGAACAAACTGTAAGTGAATTCAAGAAAGTTGATAAATACTATTAGGACTGATGTGTACAGGCATGGCAAAGAACGAAGAAATGGCATAAACTGACTTCCCTACAGGCTGAAGAGGATGGGTAGCTTAAGGAGCGAAGAAAATGTACAGAGAAAAGAAGGAAAAGGATGTGTTAAGAAGTGAAGTGATATCATTCATGACACAGTTACAGCAAGTAGAGCTGGAAAATTTTGAAAGCAGTGCTTAGAGTTCATCCTGTCCTTGCTGTATGCCGACGTCTGCTTTGTGCTTGCGGCACTCTTTTTGGAAATCCACGCAGATTACCCACTTTCGGAATCATTACTGCCTGGACATTGGGATGCAGCCAGTTTGACAGCCAGTGAAAAATTAAGACAATAAACAAACATTAGCTAAAAACAAATAAACCCAACACTATTCAAATGCAAACATTGTTTAAAAGTTATTGTAGTAAAAGGCAGATAGAAGAAACCAAAACATACTACATCTTATAGCTACTCCTAACTCTGTTTTTTAAAAAATATTTACACACTTCTAACTGGAGAAAACAGTGGGAAATTCAGCTGTGAAAACCAGGTACCAAACGGTATATGTGAGAATTAAGACTGAGTCAGGTGACATAGTTTAATATTTTTGCAGCTTAAAATTAGCAGTGAATAAGATATATTCGCTTTAAACTAATAGATGAATAGTTTACCATTTCCCCATTGGAACGTTCTTCTCACATCAATATGCATTCATACACAGGTGAAAAATATTTTATGAATGTAAATGTGATTAGCTCTTCAAGTTATGTTTAGTGCGGTTTTTAAATTGACCATGAGTGCACACGTGTGTGTGCACGTGTGTGCCACACTTCTCGTCATTGCTCCATGGATTGCAACCAGAATTTCATAAGCTGAAAGCAACATTGGGAAACCCCTAAGCACTGTGACCTTATTTGAAGAGCACCTGAAAATGCGCTTACTTTTATTATTTAGCTAAATATAATATAATTCTACATGTGATAGCTAATTTTGAAAACAATATGTGCAATTTCATATTCCGATGGATGGTGAAAGAAGTGTTATTTTGTCCTCAGAGCTGCTACTCTCTCTCAACATAATAATACACAAATCAGAGGCAGACAGACAACACTAATAATGTGTACTTTAACCATAATAATTCCACAGTACTTATGCTGTAAAGGTGATGCGTATAGCTTTCATAGTTGGTACTGGTATAAAAAATACTGGTATAGTGTAAGATTTTAAGTGCTTCAAGCTGTAACAGAAAGTACCAGGATAAAAAAGATAATTTTGGGCAGCTGGGAAGACTTTGATGCTATTAATTGTAAAAAAAATTAGTAAATCCAAGTTTTAATAGCAGTTCTTTTCATATGGGCTCTAAAAGGGCCTGAAATATCACAGCTGAGAACTTTTCATAGTGAAGAACAAAAATTTTGGGAAAAAAAAAATTCAAAGTTTGGTAATTTAGTAATGACCCCTGAATTTGTCTGATCTAAAGAAAGGATACACACATCAGATCTGAGCTCTGCCTTCATCACCAATAACTTTACCCATTCTGTGGCATGATGGTACGGGGCACAGATGTATATAGGCATATATAAAGTATGCAGGGGGAGGGAGGTGGGTGTGGGTCAACAAAGACCATCACATGAAAGATCCACCTCATTCTCATTTACAAATGGGGAAAGGGAGATTAAAGAAAGAGTAAATAAGTGATTGTTTAATGCAATAGACAAGTCTATGGAGGATTGTAATTTCATCAGTTCAAAATCAGTACACCTCTGTGTCCACAGTCTTCCCAATTGATTAATACTATTAGCTGACTAATAAAGGCAGAGGAAGTGAGATACCATAAAAATTCACTCTTCAAGGTCTCCACTGACTCAATATAAGCATAACTATCACTCTGGAGTTGTGTAACAGGTTTTTTACCCAGGATGTGTCTACTCTTGCAATTTCAGTGCATACATTGGTATTTTTTTCATTATTAGCTGGAGCAAGGAGTTATGATTTGTATACTGTTGTCCTTAGTAGTTCCTGTTAGCTTGGGCAAACAACTTAGCACGTTTCTTGTTACAAAAGCATTTTACGCTGGATTCGCACACACATAATGTCTAATTTTAAACTTCAGTTTGAAAGCTAGGCGCTTCACTAGTTAGCATGGCACTGCTAATATTCTTTGTGAAGCAGGACTAGGTTGACCACCTTAGAAAACTATTCTCATCTACATACAATACATATATTTTAGATATTCTCTAAAACTATATTCTATCCGAGCATTTAAGTATGTAAAATGAAGAGGCCTATTTGTCTCAATTGGTCTATCCAAAAACAAAAGCATAAGCATGTGTATAAACCCCTGTTGTATTAGAACCTACATGTTTTGGGAAGTAACGAAGCGCAGGTATACAAAAATGTGTGAACATACAAAAGCACTAGGCAATGGCAAGCTGCAACAGGGAAACCAAAAATGAAACAATGGACAGATTGTGTAAATATAAACCCCATGTTTAAAATGGCAGGACCACTAAAAGTCTTTCTGGACTTGGAGACACTAAAGTCAAATAAGAGGACCACAAACTTCACAGTGAAGGTAGAGAACAACACTCACTTAAATAGATTTTTCAAGCCCTTTGATTTTTATTTTCAGTGAAAGGCATTTGAGCTTCATTTGGCTCACTGTCTATACAACAGCTTGCAGAGAGACAATACCTCTTCACCCAAAGCCCTCTCCTTGTGCTTTCTCCGTGCAACTCCAGCGCCCATATCATCAGGAGTGGGCAAGGTGCTTGGCGAAGAGCCTTGCAGGGGCCAAAGCCCTCTCGCCACAGCTGACCAGCAGCACAGCCCCTTAGTGGTGGGCTTCTCCCCACACTATAGATGAGAGAGTAAGTGTTGGCTTGGAGCGGGTCCAAAAGGGAAGCAATTCAAGCAAAAATCCTGGTGGTGGGAACTAGTGAAGAGCATTCGCTCATGCGTTAGTGTTTTTCATAGCTTTCATATCACAGCTATGTTTGCTGCAATAAGGTTTAAGAGAGATCTTAGCTGGCAAACAGTGAAGATATGGGTTCCCCCAAAGAAATGGTGAACTCTGGTGGCCTTGCCACCTCTCCAGTGGTTTGTACCATGTAGGAGCTGTGGATTATTGCCATGCTTCATAAAAGGGTCAGGAAGGGGCAGGAGCTGAAGGAAACAAATTTACATGGTTTGGGTTGCTCCCTCCTGAGCTCATTTCAGTTCCATGCAGTGCTTAGCCAAGGAAAGAAGATTATGGTCCACAATCAGGCTGGGAACCAACGGTGAGTTTAAATTGCCTTTTTGTTCCATGGCCTCTTTGGTCTTCCTGATTTCGGAGGGTGGGCTTACTCTCCTGACAGACAGTTGATAAAAGTCTCCTAATTACATATGTCCAATAAAGAGATGATATACCTGCATTGGCCAGGAAAATAATCCATGTAGTTTAAATTCAAGAAGACGATCTCTTACTCTGTGCCCTTGTCCCTTCATTTTGTGCAGTGCCCAGAAGGGAGAGCACGTTTTGGTGTACCCTTGCCCTGAAAATCCTCAGCAGTTGTAATGAGAGGATGACAATAGCCAGAGAGAGCAAGAAACGACAGAAGTGCAGAATCCAAACCACTGTAATTCTAGTGTTTCATTGGTAATATTTCACAGAATTAAGGCATTTTTTTCATCCTACAGGCTATAGACAGGGCACGCACACACCTCCATTCATGGAATGGGAAAGGTGGAGCTTGTGTGGGATCTGGTGGGTTCTGCTGAGGCAAAACATTACAGGGGCTCAAGTGCTAAAGCATGACTGTATCTACAGTCAAGCATTCAAAAGAGAAATGCTTACCCGGCTGTATCTGTCAACCTTCCAGGGCCCAGAGACTAGATGAAAAAAATGGATAAAGATATTTTAAAAAAATCCCCTGAGACCATCTCCCGTATTTAATAAGGAAAAGCACCTTCTGTGCAGCCAATAAAAGTTGAGTCTCTCATGAAGATTTATACCATATTACACACTGAAATTCAATGTACAACGATACCCTTGTGTATGCTGTTGTCAGAATAATAATCTTTGTCTGTCTGATCAACTTATATTTTATGCCAACAACACAGCATTTAATATTACACGGTTTCAGAGGAAGAAAATGTATTTATTCATGCAACAACTTGCCCAGTAGCTTAAACAGACAAAGTGAAAAAAAAAATAGCTTGGAGTTTTTACATTAACTTATGATCCACAATACAGATTTCTATAGAATTTTAGCAATTTTATGCAGCAATATAAACTATGATTCTTAATCTAGTCTGTGAAACTGTCTCACTATTTTATACTGTCATGAGGAATAATACAGTTGGGTATGACTGCTGAAGTTTGGGTTTGGCATTCTCCTGAAATGAGGAGCCTAAAAAGACAAATGGTAATCAACGGCTTCTTTTCTGTATTCTGCATTGTCATATCCTGTGCTGTATTCTTAGGCTTTGTGTCTCAAAATATATGTCAAGAAACACTTATAGAGAAGATATACATGGACTCCCCCACAACTGAAGTACTCCTTGTCAGAAATCGGTATCTCGTCAGTAGAGATTTTCTACCCACTATATAGGGCTTGTTCCAAATGATGCAATGCTCTGCCAGATGAGAAAAGTTAAGCAATATAGAAAAGCTCTGTTGTATGTGGATCCATTAAATCTATTCTAGCAGCCTGTGCAGAAAACTGATGGACTTTGAATGATTTATTGTTACCTTTTTAAAGGCATCTATTTTTTACCTTATATTAATTTTTCTTTATGTAACAATACCTGACAAAAAAGAAACCTGGTGACACTCCTCACTCCTCGCCCCGACCCCAAACAAGCTAACGAAAAGATTGTATGTAGGATTGGGAAGAGAAGTAAAAGGGGATGATTAGAAATGTGTCTGTACCCCAAGGTGCACACTTATAAAACAAAACTGCACCCTCATAAAAGAAAGGTGTACTACAATCTTTTAAAATTAGTACTAAAACTTCACTTAAAGTTAAGCTTACTATTGCAGAGGAAAAGGCAAGTTCTTGTGCGAATGTAATAAAGTGGGTAGATTTCTTCATGGATGGTGCACTTATCAAAACCTTCAAATCCTCTGGCCAGGCTGCATGCCTTTAGGGAAGCGTTGCCTCATAAACCATTGGTGACTAGTATTGAAACGTCTCCAAAATTATGTGTTTCTTGCATCAAGACACAATCGAAGTTGCTGCTGCTTCCTCATACCAGGATGTGATATCCGTGCCTGAAGAAAGTGACTGATTCCAAAATACACACGTGCACGTGCACACACACTCACACACACAGAGATAATTTTTACAGAGGAAGGAGTTACTGAAATTTGTTGGCCAAGTATTGGCTGTAGCTCCAACACATGGCAGACTTGGACATTTCTTTTGCAACTGAAAAGAGGAAACAGCTATCTACTGTCATGTTAATTATTTTCTGTAGACTAGTTTATATATAAGAATTCATACACCAAGCCCCTTTATATGAAATAAAATACACATGTTTAAATATGGAAATAGATACCACATGACAGAAATTGGTATGAGAAAAACACACCTACACTACAGGAGCAGAAAAAAGCTAAAGAAGGACACAGATTAAGTCTTGCATTGTGATTTATAGGAATTTGTTTGCATAGAGCACATTTGGAGTGCTTTGATCAGATTAACTATTCTATATAAAAGCAAACCAATGCTTAGACCCTACATTATATTGTCCCATGGGGGGAAAAAAAGTCAGTAACAAATGAGCTGGCCCTCAAAATAACTCAGATGTCCATGGATTGATAGTCTGAAACTATTCCAGAGAGGTGAGAAAAAGCAAAGGAAAATCAAAGCATCAGGAAACAGAAATGCCTAAAAGCATAAGAGAGATCTTGCATAAGGCCAGCTTAACAAAGATCAGAGAAGTTATGCTGATTTACACCAGCTGAGGAGATGGCCAGTATCTTTATGTTTTGAAGCTCAGACTTTAGAAATTTATTCAGTGAGTCATAGTCACTGTCTGAGAATTAGAAACGTAGATTGTGTTCAGAGTCCAAAAATAGATGTGATCTATTTTTATTGTCAAAGGAAAAAAATAGCTCCCTCCTTCCTTCACCAGAAATCTTCAAACCATATCCACATGATATGAACAGAACACTTTTAACCTGGAGAGGTTTTATTTGTAACTCAGTCAAATGTACTTTTAAAATCTCTAAATGCTGAATAACACACCAGATTAATTACTGTTACAATAGGATTATGACTGATAGTATTGTACACACACAAGATTTGAAGTTAAAGAAGATTATAATTCTAATAAAAATTATAGATTCTTCATTGAGTCTATAATTCATTGAAGAACAGATATCATTATCCAACAACTATCATTACCTAAATACGTTTCTGTTTAGTGGTAGCTTAGTTAAACCGGTGGTCTTAAAAAAAATGCAGATTTTTTTTTTTTTCTGTTTAAAAAGTATTCTACACATATTAATGATCTATTTAAAAGATTTCATACACTCCTATTATCTTCCAAATATATACTGTGTAGTATGCTGTAACACAAATATCTACATGCTGCAAATGCATTGCACATGAGCATTTGTGCTTGTCTAATCAGGCACATTAAATTGAGCTACACAGATATGTGTCATGTATTCCCCTTGGATGGTTTGAGCATGCTGCAGCTACGGTAAAATATCACCTGCCACTATTGCTCGATGGTCCCAGTCCTACTCCTATGGAAGTGGAATACTTCATATTTAATAAATATAATCAAGGTTTGCTATAGATAGGGAAGAGCCTCAACAAACAAAGGTTGACATTTATTTGTATTTAGACATAGGCTTTTTGGTTCACATTTTTTTGTATTAGTCTGTTCAATGTATTTGTCATATATTTGCAGATGGTGAATTTCAAAACAGTCAAATTTTGCAGCTGGTGGAAAAGAAAATTCCCTTATACATCTCATACAGCTGCATCTTAGGTTAAAATTGTGTAAATAAAGTTTTCCTGAGCAATTCCTTTATCCACTGGGAAAGATTTGGAAGATACCCAAGCATACATTAAATATTCCAGCATTTCAGACCTCATACACGGTCTCCTTTTATGATTTAATAAATTTCACCTATTTTTCTTTTCATAAAACAATTTGCTTATCCTAGCAGTGTATAATGAAAAACTAGTTACATAAAATAATGGTTAGACTTTAATGCAAAATGAAGTAGGTAAAAACAGCTACTTAAAATACTTTTGCAGGGCTTTTTTAGCTATAAAAGAAAACAGGTATCCCTGTTTCCTATTAATCTTTCTTGATGTATTCTATTCAGGGTGGCCAGCAAACTGATAAGATCTTTCCTTCAGATTTCAAAATTACTGAATCTGGAAATAGTTCTCATTTATCTCATGGACTGCTGAGAAAACAATCTCCAATCGTTGGTTCTACTGATGAAACTTCCTTAGCAACACAAGGGCTCCAGAATTATTTTTCAAACCTTGTCAATGCTTCCTGTGAGGTTTCTGTCACTGTCAACGTTGAGCACTTCGCAGATGAGGGCAGAAAAGAAAAAAAAACCAAACCCAACCCAGAAAGCCGTGATAAATTAATAGAGGGTAAATTAATAGACTAAATGGAATTAATAGAAGCAGTGATAAATCTAACAGGGAAATTCCATAACAATAGTCCAGTGAATAGCATTTTAGATTTACCAAGTCTTTTATCATTTAGATGAGAATCTACAGGGAAACGACTATGTCCCAATGGCATTAAATAAAGCAGGAAAACGGAGCACTTGCACCTGTGCCTTTCTCTACAGCATAACACACCACAGCAGGGGCTCTGCTCCAAAGACTGCACCCTGGGAAACAACGCAGGAGGAGCCTCGCGCGCCTTTTACTTGCGAAGCCTTGGTGTTAGACTGGACACCCAGATGGACACGAGGCTCTGGCTCCTCTCCAGAGCAGGAACTTCCAGACCAGCAGAGAAGTCTGCTCTGCTGAAACCTAGATACTGGCCCCTCTGCTTTGCTGGCACTTTCAGATCAGATTTTTCAGCCATATTCTCTCATGGTATATTATGTTTAGGCCACGGTTTAAACCTTTACCATGTTTGGTCTATATTGATTAAGTCTCAAGTGTGCAGCTAGTCCCTTGAAGCTAGATTGCAATATTTGCTGCTCCAGTCTGTAAAGTGTCAGCAGTGCAGGGATTTGGCTTTTAATGTAATTGGAATAGACTAGTTTAAAGCTACTTTATTTCAGGTACCTCCAGTCTCAGGTTAGAGCGTACTTTCTGCTGTGAAGACTTTTTCCTTCCCTGACACAAACGTTCACCCTAGTTCTCAAATTCACCAGTACTCATCTGACACTTCACAAGTTGCCAAATGTCTACTCAAACACTAAAAAAAACCAGTTTCTGCCGAGTTCTAAACTAAGTGTTAGAGGATAGCGGAAAATTAGCAGTAGCATGTCTATCTAGGGCTGAGCAAAAGACACTGAACATTAACACTTTATCGACTGCTAAAAGCTGGCTGAGAAGTGTGCTAGTTATCTTCTGCAGGGTACTCTCCTCCTGTGTCCTGAGAAGCAAGCACTGACGCCAGGAGCATGCTAGGCAACAGGGAACACTGCTCCTCTCCTAAGTCTTTAAAGAATACCTGGAGGCAAAGGAAAAGCATCCTCTGTCAGCCTGAGCTCCCTGTCACAGGCAGGTTGGATTTCATGGCAGACAGTGAAGGATGAAGGCAGCTCAGGCTTCCACCTTCCAAAGTGCCTGCTGACAGCGTCTTCCTCTGCTGTCCTGAGCTGCATCCCCTGCTGTAGAGGTATAGCTGGGATGGCTCAGCTTTGTCAGGGAACTGCCCTAACTTCCTTTTTTTTTTTTTCTTTTAAAGTCCTCAGCATTTTTTTAAAGCTAGATTGATTCCTTATCTGTTTTACAGAGTGACTGTCACACACAGCCGTGTTGCCCAAACTAAAGTGGATACGTGCTGTACGCATGAAGAAGTCATTAGGAAGGAAAGGAGATTGCTGCCGATACTGCGCATGTCAAACCAGAATATTCTTAAACCATTTGCCTTTAGCTTTAAATCTTCAACTTCTTGGCAACTTTCAGCCTAAGAATAGCTTCTTAAACTTTTAAGAATAGCTTAAGAACTCTTAAGAATAACTCTTAAGAATAGCTCCTTAACCTCCTTCTAATTTAGCTGAGTGCTCCCCTTTTGAGCCATTCTGCAGTGACTTCAGACAGACTATTTAAAGCCAAGGAGATTAAACGAGTAAGAGAACAGAGTGGCAGATAAGATTTCAGATGTCTAACACTAAAATGTCTACTGCACAGGAACATTGTTTAGATATCAGCTGGAAACATATGATATACAAGGAAGTTAAATAACATTAACTTTATTTGGTTCAAGATCTTTCTCTAAAAAGTAGTAAAAAGCTTCATGGCCTTCTCAGTGAAGAAAATGAAAAGTTCATATAGTTAATTCATATATACTAGTTGTTATGTATATCATTGTGGAGAGCAAATTCACTTTGCCTTCTTGCCCCACCCCATCCAAACGTTATCTGAGACAGTTCTGAGGAAACAGTCTGCACTGCTTTCACCTTCAAAGACAAGATTAAGAATTTCAAATGAATCTATTGATGTGACAATAGAAACCTCTATCAGTACTTGGATGGCCTCCAGCGATGTGATACAGGGACACACACTTTCAGCAGCTGGAAAACACCAGCAGATGCTAAATTCTGTAATGCGTGTCCTCAGCAAAACAGGCTCAGTAGTATACTCAACCCATCCTCCACTTTCTAGTCTGGGTTTAAATAAGATCTGTATCATATTCAAAGGTTTGTCCCTTATCTTCAGATTACTTCTTGGTGCAGGTCCACGATGCCAGGAATGTTGGTCAAAGCAGGAGATGTAAATGTCATCTCTGCTCCTCGGACACAGTGGCTGTTTAGCTTCTGCTAAACGACTACAAATGGGCTGTACTGAGCCAGGTCCAAGGGAACAAATGCCTTTAGGAACTGAAGATCACCACAGACTGGACCGCACTATTCCAAGGTTTGTATTACTTATGTATCACAGATACATGTAAGAGTATGGATATTCATTAGACAAGATCCTAATGCCCCACACCCAATCTAATTCAGAAATAAATCCCCTTCTTCAAACTTAAAGTTCAGCTGCACAAGAAGTCTCTGGAAAAAAGACATAAGAAGAAATAATATACCAGAGGTGTTCATATACTTGAGGATGCTGTGATAAGCCCGTTGCATGTGAGAGAGAAGACTCTGCACAAAACAAAATGTGCCTCAGAAAATACATGCAGTTCTGTTCTGCAAATGGCTTTTACAGATGGTTTTCAACTAACTTGTCTCTCAATAGCTTTAACCATGATCTCAAAAACTATAGAAGTATCGAAGTTGTAGTTCAAATTAAGAACATATTTACTAGATAATAAGTAGCATGATTTGTACAATAACTGTTTTAGTACAATAAGAGCTTTCAGATGGTAGCAGTGAGATTGAGTTTGGGTCCATGCCACCTTTTAGTCACTTACAGAATGATGAATGTAGCCTATTTGTTATACAGTAAATATACCATAATCTATAATCACTATAATCAGCCTAATATAAATTTTGGAACATGGCTAGACAAAGGAGTTCAGAGCTTTTTATTGTACAAGCCTGTATTTTAAATAATCAGCCCAAGATCCCCATCTATTACAGGCTGTACGGCAGACCAAAGAAAATCTCATAGGGGTATATAACCACATGCTCTTGTAGCATATCAGCAGTCCCCATAAATGTAATCTAGTCACGTGTATGAATGTCATAATATACTAAAAACATTTTAAAAATTGTGTTATAGAATTGAGAGGTATAGAACATATCCACAAAGACAAAATTATTGTGAGTAGTCAGATAATTTAAACCTCTTGGAATAAAAGGAATATTGAAGAAAACAGGAAGAATGAGAGTGAGCAAGTTTAACAGTCTTCCATCCTCCTCCTAAGTGCTTAGTAAATGCTATTTATTTATTTGAGTAGTTAGGAACTATGGTATTACTGCTTCCAAAGAGACAGGCATTTCCTCCCCATACATAATTTAACAAATGAAACATGGGAAAGAATGTGTGAAGGATACAATTTAATATAAAAAAAATTGAAATGTGGAACCCTGGATATTATACTAGTCAAGTATGTTTTTTAAACTTAAGACCATTAATAATATTTCATATATAAAATAAGGGTTTCAAGCGACAAAGTAACTAGTAGTTCCTGTCATTAAGCAGGTTAGTTTGTTAGTTGACAATCGGAAAAATTAAATGCAAGAAAGTGAACAATGTTCAAAGGGATTCCTCAGCCAAGATAAGATATTATGTAGTACAGATTTCAACCTTTAAATATTTGGTATATTTCTATATTACATAAATAACAACACATACTCTACCATTCTGTACTTTAAATACATTGCATGAATTCAGATAAATGTTTTATATTGTTCCCTCCCTCATTTATACCTTTAAAAATGTGCAGCTATGATTTATGCTTTTGAGGATGGCATAATAGAATTTGACATTTTCCAGCTGAGGTGTGGCCTAGTTCCAGCTCCATGCTTCATTACATTGTACTCCCTTTGAGAGGATGAGAAGAGTAAAAATAGCCAGGTTGTTAAAAAATGTAAAAAGGCATAAATGAATTCTCACCAGATGTCCTCTTCAATTGTCATTTTCATAAAATTATGGTGGTTAAACCTTTGCTTACCATAAAACACTAGAAATCAATATATGCTATGAACCACGTATCTGGAGGGATTGTTCCCACCTCACTAGCACCCCCTCTTCTTTGAATTCTCCTGTGATTTAAATGAAAGAAAACTGTTCTTATTTAAAATAGTACCAAAACTGCGTACTAATGTGAAGAAAAATAACAACTAGAGGCCAGGTAGTAGAAGAAGTACACATTTAGAGGCATCAAGAAAAAGAATATCTGAACCCACAAGTTATTTTCTTCCTTTTTCAAAACAGAGTGAACTTGGAAAAATACAGATTCCAAAACGAAAGATGGCTCAGCTACCCACATTCCACTTCTTTTGATAACCCATGTTTCAGGCACTAGAAGCTTTCATTACCCTTCTTTATTCGGATCAGCTACAGTGCGTTCCTTCTCCCTGGGAAGCTGTTCTTGAGCAGCTACTCCCACCCGTGTCCGGTGCAGGAGCCGGTAAGCAAAGGCAGCACATTGCAGCTGTCAGAGCGAGAGCCAAGGGGACGAGCCAGGTCCTGGCAGCGGGCCTGGGCCATGCCCACCCGCTGGATGCGCATCCCTTTCCCTGCTCAAGGCTCCCTGTATACGCAGATGTAGAAGCCAGTGGCTATCTGGCCCGCAAGGCACTTGCACACCAACACACCTGCTCTGCTCCATGCTTCCCCGTGGCTCTCGGCAGGTACTACTGTCCCTCCCCAACTCACACGTTCATGGGACAACCCAGAGGACTGCCCAGCCCTTATGGGTGTCCCACTATGCACTGTATATAATGGCATCACTATACCAACACAGTGATGGTATCATAGTACCATCATAGCATACCTTTAACCAAAAACAGGTTATAAGGGTTACAAACACCAAATGCAATCTGTAAGTTAAAAAAGTAAATAGTTTAAAAACTTTTAACACACTACATTTTTAGCAAGGAGCAAAGGAGAGTCTAAGCAACACATAAAATGTGTTTTCCTTATCCTGCTGGGCAGACTCAGGATGTTTTTGCCTTAATACCAAAGCAGATAGTTTGGCGCTTTGTCTACTTTTCAACCACATTGCTGTGTAACAAAGGTAACAGAAATGCCTCACAATTCATTCAGATTTGTTTTGCTGAATCATAGAATCATAGAAGAATTATTAAGGTTGGAAAAGACCTCTAGGATAATTAAGTCCAACTGTGAATGCTGTACCAAATTCTAATGTTCAAGTATCAAACCTATTTCATGGCTGTTCTCTCACTGTAAGATGAATGTAAAATAATTGTTTGAAAAGAAAAATGGGAATTATGCCACTTGGAACTGTAAAGACTCCTGCACATGGGTTGACCTGCTTGCTGAGTGTCATAAGAAGTTTGAGATGAAGATTTCTGCTGTCTGAAGAAAAAGTGCTGTTCTTTGGTCACCGAATTTGTTACAAACAAGATAGCCAAGAAGAAAGATTTGTCAGCTTTCCTCTGAATGGCAAGAAGTTGAGTAGATTACTCAATATTTGTCAGACTTGAGGTGATTGCCTGTCACTATATAAGGAAGTAAATAGTATTGACAGCTTTATAAGATCAAAATTCAAAGCCTGCCAGGATATGTATCTGTATCACACACTACATTGCAAAGACCTTCTGTTTTACGAGCCTGTTGGGCTCAACCATGAAGAGCAGAAAGAGCGCAGACGACAGCACATGAGCACCAGAGGATCATCCCTGCTGTGTAGTTGTGTCCGTGTTCTCCAACCACACTACCTACCCTGCCAGAACACCTTAACGGTGCGCTCAACAGCAACTAGCAATATCCTAGGTAATTCTCTGCTATGCTGTATTGACATATCAGCTCATTCTGAGCCACTTTGGACATTTAACATGAAGCTTTATACCTGTATAAAGACGTGACCTAAAAAGCTTAAAAAAAAAAATTACATTTTCTTTTAATTATTATTTTCCCTGCACATCCCTATTCATCCTCAGAAAACCTCTAAGAAGCTGACATTTATGAATAGTCCCTTGTGTAATACTGCTTTTAGCTTTCCCAGGCCAGGGTGGAAGCAGCTATAGAGGAAAAGCACAGGGAGCCTGGATCTCCTTTGGAATCAATGACCCTATCACTAATAGCCATGGTTTCTGAATGGAGAGGGCATCTGATCTGCTACAAATGCAGAGAGTTGAAAAGCAGAATAATAGGAGTGGTCCTAAAGCACTTGATTAAGGAATCTGGTAAATCTGGGCCTGCATGGGAGGAGAAGCAGGAATAAATACAGAAAGAAAATCAGCATGTTAATGGAAATGGAAAGCAGGAATTGAAGGTGTGAACTGGGCTCCAGTTAGAGAAAGAGGAGAGGGTGGAGCTTGTTTGATAAAAATAAAAGAGGACTGGTGTCAGGTTGGGGCTTGGAGTTACTCAGCTGAAGGGAAATGAGATCTGATAAATGGACTCATTAGAGAGTGGCTTACAGACTGGCTCAAGAGGCAGTACAGGGTGGCTTGTACGTAAAGCTGGGATTGAAGCGTGCTATAGATGAAGTAGATCAGAGAGATGGCAGAGAGCAGGGGGAAACCAGGGCCTCCCAAACCAGTGGAATAAGCAATATCAGCTAGGTGCAGTTCATCTGATTGCAGCATTGGTTTCATTTCCCTCTAGAACAGGGAAGCATACTTTTACTGCTGGTTATTCTAATAGCTCTTCAAAAAATGTCTCTAGTGGAGTTAAACATCCAAACATGTTGGAGGAGCATGTGGTGATGATATACATATATTCTAGATTCAGACAGGAGGAATATCATGCATATACATGCATGTACATATATAGGACTACGGGGAAAAGAAAACAACAAATAGAAAACAGGAGTTGTTATTACCATCTCAGTCCATTTTGGAACCTGAAGATGTCATTGTAGATTGTTTCTATACTGAAATAAGTTGTTTAGACAATTAGCATGCACAAACACTGCAGCGGGACAAGTATTCACCAATATGTTATTTTCTGAATCAGTGTGAGCAATTCTACTTTCATTTGAATAAATATGCATTTGGTAACTGTGCTTTACAGTAATGTATCTGTCTACTCAAGTACTTCCAACAGCTGGACATTTATATTATCTGCCTTGATATTTTCTTACAATAATGGTATCAGCTATGAGATCTAATGAGAACATTGAGAGGGGTGTTGCTTTTTTGTGGTGTCTCTTTTATTTTTTTTATTTTTTTTTTTTAAACCTGCAGCTATGCACATACACAGTAGAACAGTACTACACCATCATCTACTACTAATGTGGACAATACAGTCTATTATATCAACAGTAGGCTGAAAAATACTGGCAATTAAGAAATGGCCTGCCAACTCAACTATAGCCAAGAAACAGGTAACTTAATCATTGACCTCTATAGTTTTCATTATTAAATTATACAAGTCTAAAAAAAAATAAAGTGAAGCATATTTGTTTTCTCAGCAGAGGAATGCAACTAATAGTCAAATATTTGTCTTCATCCCCTGCCTTTTACCTAGAGATCTGGAAGTTTCAAAAATATGGATGCTTTTATTTCTCATTTAATATAGACTTCAGCATGAACTTCCTCTAAGCATGGATGTCAATGGAAAAATTCAGATCTTTCTACTAATATCATGACCTTTGTAATACTAATAATTTTAAATGTTGGTAAGCAATTTCTTTCTTCAGAATAACATGCTCAGAGACAGGATCAGTTGCTAGAATCTTAGAAAATAGTGCAAAATAATTTCAGGCTCATAAACTTTCAAAATGCAAATACTAAATCATAAGAATATCCGTATCTCATCAGTCTTTGCACCAGCAGTGTGCGGTATTATTCTGCTTGTTCTAGGAGAGACTACTTATGTTACCTTATCACATTAGCGAGTCTCTTAATTAAAACTATATCTGTGCTATCATCCAACCTTCATTTCAAGTCATTAGCATGACTAAAATTACCTGTAAGATTTTAAATACAGTATCATAAGCAATGATTTCAGGGCAAAATATCTATGACTTTAGACTTGTTTATTAACTTAGAAGCAAAAAGTGTTTAGTTCTGTCAAAACAAACCTTAATTCCCTGAAGGTTTCTTTCCAACAAAACAAAAAGCAGAACCCACCTACCTGCTTTTAACTGCTGAGAGTTCTCATTACAGAGACAAAGTAAAACATAAATGCAAACCAAAATAAATCCCACAAATCTTGCTTCGGAAAGTATTACTGGAAAAAAATCATACTCTCGAAAGGGAATTAAAGATTTCCTGGGAATGGCAGGGACCTGAGTAAAGATATTATAATGTGGCATTTGAAGTTCTAGAGGGATTTCAACAAGTTTTGTATGGTCAAATTCCATTAATATGTTGGCTTTTTTCCAAGGCTGTGTGTGTCCCCCTCATCTGCCATAGTGCCCTAACTGTAAGGAAAGCTCACCTTACCTGCTCAGTCACATCGTAGCAATTTTAATTGCTTTTTCTTGCTTGTTACAGTACCAAACAGGCTTAGAAAAATCCTGGTATCTTATAATGCAGATTATGTGGGTTATGAGTAGAACAGTAACAATTTTGGTGGTGTTGTAAGAGGATTACAGAGCATATCAGTGGGGAAATGTCATGTGGATGGATATTAATGATGATGTGAGGGGGAATAAGAGAGAATCAATGGATCTGGGTTTTGCAAGTAACTATTCCGGAGGAACCACTATTGCAAGTATTGTCACTACAGTGTTCTGTAATGGATGGGTTTTATTCTCGAGCTATGCTAACATTTGAATTACAAACATATATTTACTGTTCCTTCCATTTTGCAAAGCTTAAATACGTGCAGACTTCGATTATAGCACGTTCTGAGCAAGTCTGACTCTCAGTTTTTAGCAGATGACCTTTAATTAGTGGGAAGATATTCTATCCATATCATATTCATTCACTTGTCTTACTGGGCATTAGATGGCTGCTGTGAAGCATAAAGGATTTTTTTTGTCCTAATCCCTGTGATGTGACATGATTAATGAGATGAAATTCCCATTTGGAGTTTCCTACCAATCAATAGGCAGATGGGCAGTAGTGGATGTCGAACAACAAGACAGCAGGAGTTGCTTAAGCTCTTGCTACTTTCATAGAGGAAAAAATATTTAGAGGCATAATTTAAAGAAACAGATAATATCAATTTTTCATGTTTCTCTCCTCCTTCAATAATTGTTTCTTTGTTTTTAATGTACATAGGCAAAAATGTTATCTTATATATACATACCATATTAAGTTAAAAATAAGTATGTTTGAAAATCTTACTGGTGTCACTTATGCCAAGTGGGTATGCTGCACTGGTATTGAAAAACAATTTGCAAAATAGTGAGTCTGATTTTCCTCACATCTGTATGGATAAAAATAAACAGATACATCAGAGAAGCCAACAGAATTACAAAACACTAGAATAAAACCAATCTAAACATAAAATTAAGCCTGTCATTCTTTTCTTTCTTTTTTTTAATACTCCAGTGAAAAATCAAAGACACTTTGCATATCTTACAAACTATACCCTTTTTCAGAAACTTTAACATCCCACCCCCTGACCCCATAGTCTTTGATACCTAGTAACTGACAAATAAAGGGAAATAAGGGAATAATCTATAGGTGATTCTCAGCTGTGAAAAATTTTGATTTAAGATTATAAAATCTGAAAAAAATAATGTGATTTCAAGTCTTTACAGTTTAAGTCTCCTCTTTCTTGCTAATAGAATTCATTTATAAGTATAGGTAACTTACTAAAGTAAATTACATTATAAAATTTTACCTTTCTATGTCTCAAGATTAAAAAAAAATGAGCCAAATACCTAAAATGAAACAATAAACTGAAAAGCAAAATATAGCAGACTGGTGGGTCTTCACCAACCAGATTAAATCTGAGGAAATAATGCAAGTTTCCAAACAGTAGTAGCAACAGGTTTCAGGGGACTTCTTTCATTGCCCTCATGTTGATGCTTATTTTCTTCTGTGCAATACTTTTCTGCTTCTTTTAAATAGGAGTGTTGATGTTTAGTTATTTTGTATGTGTAAATGATTTATCTTATATTTCCTTCTCATTGCCTCGTTCTCCTTCCCTCTCTTTCACAAAGATGCACACAGAGTAAAATTCATAACACACTCCTCCTAATGAACAAACTCCCACTGAGCACCAAAGTGCTTAATGATGCTCAGCAGGCAGAGTTCTGCAGTTCCCCTATGTGATCCAATATATAATCACACCATAAGTTAAAATAATATTTAGGTTACCAAGAGAAACACTGGAAATGTAAGACATGCTAGATTTAGATTTTTCCAAACTTTAATTCTGTTCCTTTGTGTGTTCATCCAATGTCATTGGGGAAAAAAAAAAAAAAGAAAATGTACGCTAGATTATGTGATTATGAAATTAAAAATCTCTTTACAAGACAGCCAAAGTAAATTTAGGCAAACTGCTTTAAATCACCCTTCAGCAGTTTGCAACCTACTCTGTTTCAAACAGTAAACTAGCTATCATGGTCCATTTACAAGTACTTTCTAGGACGGTTATTCAAACATATATCAATTCATCCTCGGAAGAATAAAGCAAGCAGACCCTTAGACAGGATGGCCACAGCTTGTTCCCATCTGCTGGAAAGTTATGAAGATTTGCTTGACACAGGTGAGACACTGCAGGTCCCCCTGAGGTCCTCAGGCAACTGGGGTTCTCTCTGATCTTCCCTGGATGGGGGCAGTTGATGAACAGGTAAATGCATGCACTGTCCTGGCTTTTTCTCAGATCCATATCCTTGCGTCCCCTCCGTGTGAGGGGTCCTGGAACTGTTTGTTTGTGTTTTTTTTTTTCAGGAGAAATTTATGTACACAGCTGTGGTCTGAAGTAAGCTACATATTTAGGATACAAAAGGGATTTAGAACCTGGTCTCCACCAGCAGTCGGTGAGGCACTGTATGGCCGGGGCACCCAACTTCTCACAATGATCACAGCTGATGTCGAGCAACCACAAGCAGTTTAGAGATGGAAATGCTCAATAACGTGTTGAATTGGCAAGAAAATGGCAAAGGCCGTGAGGAGAAGGATCAAGAGTCCTGTAACAATTTGGCAAAAATCCCATCGATTAAGACCAATACCTGTCACTGCTATGGTCCCATGCCAGTGATTATTGTCCTTATGTGGAAAACCAAGGGCACATCTGTAGCTACATTTCTTTAACGGAAAATATGTAGGGCTATTACATGGCTCCTATGTTCATAACATAGCATCTTTTCCTCATCTGCTCAGTGATGCTCCTAAAAGGTGGGCATGAAAAAACATTGTCCCGTTTGGACTGTATCGTTAAAGCAGACAGATGAGTATGATGCGTAAGAACAGCTATGGATAGGGGTAGATTATGAATGGGGCAGCACAACATGCATGGTTATGGCTATATACATGTACATATAGCAAAGAAACTAATACTTTGTTAGGTGGTTTAAGAGATTATTGGATTAAATGGCAGACAAGTAATGAATAAGACATTTTAAGAGATTTATTTGTGTAGTACATCACACCCAGCTGTAAGGTCCCTTGAAATCAGATAGGCAAGAGTATTATTTTCAATTTTTTCTTTGAAGTCTTACTTCATGCTCAGGATTTTCTTCGTGAAAAGACACTCGTCATTAGAGTGTCAGTTTAGCAAAACAATTAAGTACACTAAAACAAAGTACTTAAATATTTTATTTAGTTATGGTAAGGCAAACTTATACGCATGACCACTTACTCTGACTTTTTTTTTTTTTTTTTTTTTTCCTTTGGATTCTGGTGCAATGCATGGGTGCAAATTGTTTTATGCATTTCTAGTCTCTAGATTCTTGACAATGTGTGAGTACGCAGCAAGTTCTGTTGAGAAAGTTCACACTATGAATGTCTTACTAATTTCTGAGCATTACTGGTATTTTCTTCTGCTCTAAAAGTTAAATCATTCAACTAAATGCTGCAAATTTTATCCATTTTGCATTAATTTAGTTAAAACACTGCAAGAATCACAGAGCTGAAGAGCTGCATATAGTAGGCAGGGGTGCTTTTTTGTTTCCCCAAGGAATGACATATTCATTATATATTGGGGTTCTGATTTCCTAAAAAGACTAAATTCAGGAAATACTGGGATTTCGGTCATCTTTGTATGTGGCCACAGCCTGAAGCTGGATGTGTTCCCAGAGCCAACAAATGCTTCTGCTGCACTGACCACCCAACCTCCTAAAATGCTCCATTAAAGGCCAATGATTACTCTTTATATCTAGTGCTCATTCTTTGTGTGGCCTACTGTTTTCACTGTGGTAAAGCAGGCAAGCCTTATCACAAATAAACAAATCTTTTGTATATTATTTTGTTTATTGATTTTTTTTTTCTTTGCTGAGGGAACTGAGTTTCAGTTCTCCTTCTCCTGTTTCAGGATCACTGCAACACTTGACAGAATATAAGGCATAGTTTCCCCACTGTTGATTACGTAATAGGCAATGCTGATATAATTCTCACCATAATGTAATTGTTCAGTAGTCACATGTGATGACATCTTGCAAATACCTTTGAGAAATTCCGTAAGCCTTCTGTACTCTGCAGATTATTTCACTTAAGTGAGGAGGAAGAGTTTTAGGCATGTTCCAGTGCGATAGATTTGGACCATAATGACTGAATAAGCAAGTGGTTTGGAAAGTGAAGTTCATAATTATCCTATTGATAATTATACATTTAAAAATATATTTGTGTGGTATATGGATTTGTTGAGAATGAGGGTCCATTCTTATCTTAAACAAGTGCTCTGGAAGTCTGCAAAGCTGAAAAGCCCAAGTTCGAATATTAACGATAATGCCCCAGGTTAAGATGAATATTTATTGCAAACTTTCGAGAAATGGGAATAGCCTAAGCCATGTCTCCTAGACTTATTTTTTTATTTCACCACAACATATCAGGAAAATACTAAATATTTTAAGGTATTTCAGTAGGTAATATGAGTATTTTTACTATGCAAAAATATTTGGAGAGATAAAGATTCTGGTTTTCAAAAGGAAATGGAAGCTAGTTACTTGAAAGAAACTTGTTTATAAACAAACTTTTACTGTTATAAGAGAAAATGAAGGTACTTGTAAGGGGAAAAATGGGCAATTGCTCTTAACTTCTGCACCATTAGCACTTGTGTTGTGTGGAAGAAAGAATAAATAAGGTTTTGTTTTGAAGAAGCTACTTAGGAGCTGGCAATTACAGCTACTGCCTTAGGCTCCCGAAGAAAAAAGCTTTCAAGTGCCAAACTCAGCTGAGGTTGTGGTATTAAATAGATGGTAAGTAGAAGGTATTTCACAGGCAGAAACAGGCTTGCTCTGCCCCTGCTTCGCTACAGGACTAAAAAACCTCTAAACGCTTTTAATACAATGCTGAACTGACTTAACGCAGCCGTTTAAAAGCCAAGGTACATGAGCTTGGGCCCAGTGTTACCACTGAGGTTCAGCATGTACTGACCGTGCTCGTGTTGCTCTGCTTAGCTTGGAGCACGGGCAGAGCAAGGCTATTTCTGCCAACAAAATCATATGCAGACATGCTGATAGCCCGAGTGTGGTATGAAGTGTTACTATGGTTCTGCTTGCAGAGAGATGCAGGCAGCCTATCTGCTCCGCAAAGGTCATGCTTACCCCGGCACTTGTGATAGCAAAAGTTTAAATATGCAAGTTTTTCTCAGCTTTTTGGATTGAGCCTATCTTTATACCTCAGGAGTGTCAAAGAGCTTGTGGCACATACAATACTTGCAAAAAAAAAAAAAAAAAAGTTCTTTTAGTAATAATTTTACCTTTTTGTGAAGAAGCAACAACTTGCCTGTTCTCACTGACTAACCAAGACCCCTTGGTGGTGGAGAACATGAAAAGGAGCTCTCCCTGTTTCCCTACAGTGACTTTTTAGGAGGAATTATTAGTAGCTGCCTTAGAACTCACAGGAATCCACCTCCTGTTCTTATATGTCTATATAAATCTACAGTCATTCCGCAGCTGTGGTTTATTGTCCGATACCCCTTCTATCAGATGGCTCTGAACCAAAAATGTCCACTGACCACTGCTTTCACTGGGTTCGAGTCATACAACCTAAATTATCTGGAACACGAAGAAAAAGGGCTCACCTTCAACCACTCATCAGTGAGCAATAAAGAAAAAAGCAGAAAGTTCCCACTACACTCCAGAAAAGACATATTTATATAAAATCTGTATGTTAAATATATATTATATTTGAATAAACTTGGATTTTGTTTTTATTTCATAAACCTTTCTGTTTTTAATATCTGCAAGTGTGTCAGTTTTCACATATCTTGCTTCCATAGGGGCACTGAAATAGAGGTTTTTAAAAAAATAGCCACCTGAAGGGATAGTCCTACTGCATGTTTAGATATACAAATAGATGTCTTGATTTTCAAGTGCATGAAGTATCCTTTGGCTCCCAATAACATAAACACAAGATATTAGTGATTAGTGCTTTTAAAAATCAGATATTTTTCAGGTATTGAACAGATCAGTAAAGCAGTTGATGGGTAAATTCCTTTAATTAAAAAAAAAAAAAGGTGTCTCTGCTCTGCTAAAAAGACATTTAAGATTTGCTTGCATTACTCTCTCCTGACTCAAATATAGACCAGTCTACTTTAGATATCTAGTACTTCCCCTCCAAGTAGAGGCTTGACTGGAAGACGTAGCCATAAAGAACCCATCCCACTTAATCTTTTTAACTTAGCCGCCGAAGAGCTGAAGAACCAATAAGTCTGCCAGCTAAAACCACCCTTCATTCCTTTAAAATGCAAGTTAATACATTGGGCTTTATAGTCCTCAACAAAAAAACCCTTCCTTTGAAAAATTAGAAAAGAACTAATTGCCTTACTTAAGACTGTCCATGACTTGGGAAACAGGAAAATCTATAGTGTATCAAAACCAGGCAACTGCAAAAGTTGAAATTGTGCAAATCCAGCCAATTTCCCACCAGGCTTGCACACGCAGAGTTGCTAAAGCTCATTACAATGTAGCATAAATGGAGGTCTAATTAACATAAGAAACTGATCCAAAAGAAAATCCCATCAACATACGTGAAAACGAACCTGATGTGTTTGAAATTCAGCCAACTACAAATTAATTCAACATAGATTACATATACAGGGAGAAAGAGACTCCAGCAGGGTAACTGGCATTGTATTGGTATATATGCCAGAAAGATTCCCTCTTACCCTGTATCCCCTCCCACTAAGATGAATTATATTTGTGCACCATATGTTCCAGCAAGAAACAAAGCAGTGGTCAACCTCTTATTCTTGATCACTGTAATTTCTTTATAAATTAATTTGCATTATGTGTCTCTCCCCTTTCTTAGACAACTGATTCTGGGCCAAAGGCAGCTAACTGTATCGTGGTCTGGTGAGAGACTGAAGGATCTTATTACTGGACCCCCAAACCATCATTTACAACTGCTAATGGCCTTGCTCCAGGCTGGTGCCACAGCAGTGTCTGTGGCACTATGGGAATACCAGTGTGGCAGCAAGGAAGGATGTAAAGATGCCTCAACTGTGTCTAAAATAAGAACAGCCTGAGAAAAGCGCTGTGGTGATGGGGCTACACACACCGGTATCCAAACTAGTTTTACTGTGAGTGTTGCTCTGTGCTATGGAGCTAACAGCAGAGGTAAGAGCAGATATAAGTGCTGACTACAAGTATGCTTACAAACTCTTACCATGCACGTGGTTGATAGCCAACTGTGTGAAGGATGTTCTGAAATAATCCTGATGAAAGAGATTTTGTCTGCTGCTCCAAACTCACAATACTACATTAACTCTTAGGGTTTGTTTCTATGAAGTTTATGTGAAATAAAGTAAGGTGTGAATTCAGAGAGCTCCAGTTTTCCTACAGAATTACTGCCTAGTACTACTTTGACATAAACACTCTTACCACATCATAAGTGTTCATATGAGCAATTAGTGTAGAAAATTCACACCATAGCCACTGACAGACTTGTTATGCCAAAGGCTCTCAGAAACATCATTTCGTCTGCCAAGTACAACCAGGTGCAGAGTACTCAATCACACTAGTTAGAGTAGTGCAAGTACCGGAGCCGTATCATTTGAACAAAGTAATTGGAAATCCTGTTTCTACTCAGCCTGCTGCTATGTGACTGAGCAGCAGATATTTGTGTCTTCATGCTGGAGGATGAACCATTTTTCTTCTCTTTATTGCTATGGTCTCTAGATCTCAAATTATCTGAAATACTGTCTTAGTTAAGTTCATATTGCTCTGCCCTTCAGGTCATAGCTGATGCCAGGGCCACAATATCCTCTAAAACACTGGCAGATGTTTATTTGAATGGACTTTTATAGGTCTGAAGCCTCATTAGTTGTTTTCGTGACCTGAATACTAATTTAGTAGGGTGATTCTTCGGCTCTGGATCAGAATACTCAGGAAATTCTGATGAATTTCACTCTATGGGTACTAGTTATCATTATTTGGAATAATATGGATTAATTTAATAAATACCTTTTATGCTAATAAGCATTCTGTTTGAGTATAGCATATGATTAACGAAATCCCTACAATAAAGCTAAGTATTTTAAGTCAAGATGTCCCAGTAAAAAATAAATTGTTGGGTCAAGTGGCAAATGAAAGATATTCAGGATTGGTAACACCTCATTAAAAACCATTTCAACTGCCCTAAGGCAAGATGTTAATACACAGTAATTGTCTACCCAGAGTGAATCTTTTTCCCGTTACATGAATAATGCAAAGTAACTATTTAAATATGCTTGTTTATATCTTTAGCAGATTCACTATAGCTTCAAAATTAAAGACTAAATTTTTAATATTTTATGCTATTATCAGAAGTTCACAAATAGGAGAAAGAAGACTAAAAACACTCTCATCTTCAAGTACAAACTTCCCTCACAGAAAACAAAGTAAGAAAATAATTTAATTAGAATGTCTGTGAATCCCAAGGAATTAGTGCTGCTGCTACATCTGCATTCATCTTGTTGCTTCAATAAAACTGTAAACAAATAATAGGACACCAGTAATAGTAATTTAAACAGCGTGAGTGATGTCTATCGCTGTACCACAGAAAATTACAAAATGTTTTCCAATTGCCTATGTAAAGTTTTGTGTGCGTTCAGCATTTTAACACAGAATATCAGTAAGAAGTGGAACAAAAGTGGCTTTTAATGTAGGTTAGCTCAAATTCTGATAAAACTCAAGTACCCTCACAATCAGAAGACCATCTCCCTCTCCAGTCTGCCTGCAGAAAAAGAATTCATGCAGCACTATCCTTAACAATAAATAAATGATGATAATGTTACTTTCATTATTCTGCTACATAGTGCCTTCAATCTTCTAATAAATGTCGATTGGCTCAATCCTACAAGCATTCTGAACTCTAGTGTGCCGATCCCAATCCCAGGGAGCAAAAGAGCTCCAGAGGCTGAACCTGAAGTTTCCTGAAGGTACTAATACAAGTATAAAAAATATGCTGGATTCCTTTGAAAAAAAGCAACTTCCCAAGATGGGCTTGGCTTGGTTGCATCAGGATTCCAGAACACTGAAGGAATCATCAGGAGGAAAAAACAACTGATTGCTGTATCAGAGTGAGAAAATTTCATTAAGAATCCTACTGACTAGTAAGTGAGGTTCCTAACAATGACAACACACATATACTCAAAAAACCTGTAGAGTTTTCCAAGTTAGAGATAATATGCAAAACTTGGGATATCTACAACACGTTACAGTACGTGATAATACTTTGAATACACAGCATGCTGGGCACCCTTGTAATATCACAAAAACCAGTACGATTTTCTTAATAAAGTGATTTGGTTTAGATTTAAGTATATTTATTATGATGCATTGTGTTAATTTTATTGTGATTCTCAGCCTTTTATGCTTTAAATATTAGTAATGGAGTTATGCTGACATCTGCAAAAAAATCTAGCAACCATGCAGAAAATAGACATATAAAACACAGCACCAAAATATAATCTTGGAGGTGCAACAGAATTGAAATTTGCAAATAGAGCAGAACAGTTATAACAAAATTAAACTAAGCCAGACAAGACTTAAATGTTTCATCATAAAGAGATATTCTGTAGGAGCATATCTTGTGACAGATTTATCCATACTGAAATAATAATTTGATGTTTCAGACTTGGAATGCCTGGGAAAAGAAGTTTGCATTTGTCCTTGGATTACTATTTTATAAACTATTACCCAATTTTTTTGAAAAGCTGGAGTTCCTGACACTATTTCCTGAAATTGATACTTCACAATATATTTTATGAAAGTGCATGCCTTGATAATGCACTTAATCTTGAAATAAGTAGTTTACAGCTTGGGCCAAGAAAATTTGTCTCTCTTATCTAAAATAATTTTTACAAGAATACTTTTGGCTGTAAACCACTTGATCAATGATATACAATGTGTGTATTCTAATGCTGACTGTAAGTTGAAAGCAAGGCTTAATATAGTGCTCCAGAATATTACGATCATATATATGAAGATTTTATTTGTTATTCATGCCTAGTAGTTAGTCAATATTACTGTTTCTTGTGTGTCCACTCTACCGTAAATAGCTCAAAGACATGATCTCCGTTTTGCAATCTAGAATAAATATTCTGTTTCAGTTGAACAAGAATGTATTACCACTGGATTGAGTTTTTCCATTAGCAAGAGACATAGTGGGTGACAAACACTAGCTCAAAGGCTTGTCATTCCCCAAAGCAGCCCACTCTTCAGAATTAAGTGAAATTTCCTGCTCATTTCTGGCAGTCTATCCTGAAAGGTCTGTATTAATTAGCATACAAATATAATTTAAGTAACTGTAAATTGTCTCAGTAAAGAATCTTTTATGCTTAGGAAAGACAATTTCCTCTAGTAACTACATTATCCTTTTGACTTGTATAGGTCCTATAACAATGAGCCACACGGCATGAATCCATAGCGTGGTATTTGGGGAATTTAAATCTCTGTTGTGTTAGCAAATAAGCTGCTCTTTTAATTAGACTTCTTAAGCTATGTATTTCACTGTCTATATTCTGAATTTATGATCTAATCAAATCAGGATAGGAAAAATAATAGGAGAAGAAACCATGAAGTTAGAGTAATGAGACTGATCAGAATCCACAAAAGTGATGGGTTAAGGACCTTACCACAAAGGACAGCAGAGAATGAGGGAGAATATGCAGCCAACGAGGACACTTACTTCATCTCTAATGAGTTGTCTTTCCACTTTTTAAGTTAGATGTGTCAGGATGCTGCTTTACATAAGTTAGGTTTTTGACCTATGCTCCACTAACACTACAAGGGATAACAAGGGAACCCCAAGCTCAACTAGGAGATTCTTTGGTGTCATGAATCACAGCATCAATCTGCTACTTAAGTTACTGCTTCCAAAACAGACAAACAATGGAACATAATTCCATGTTTTATCGTACAAATGTCCTCCCAACTGTTTATTTTCAGCGTCTTACTGGACAGCCACCTATAATTGAAGGTATCTAAGCAGAAGTTGAAAGGAATACCAAGTTGCTACAGTTTCTTTACTTTTCTGTGCGAGTATCATTTGTATCTCAGTCACCAGTAACATTTTCAGTCTTGAAAGCTTTCACCAAACTACTGTTTGTAGTATGTTTACATTATGTTGTTAAAGTTAGTTGGAACCTTTCTCTTAAAAAAACCCAGTACAAATCAGTCTCTAGTAAAACCACTTTCTTGACAATTATTGACATGATTAAATTTTCTACAAAAAATAAACTGTAATAAACTAAGATAATTTGCAGGACTCTGTTCAAAAGTGATTTTTTTCCCCAAAATATAATAACATTTAATTTTCATATCACTGTCATTTTTATGACTAGTAACAGTGATGTAAAGATGACTAAAGTGTAATCTGGAAATCCCCTGACTGCCCAAACAGGCAATGCATGCCTTAGTAATAGACAAAACCATCTGGGTTTACACAGATTTTTAAAAATGTAGATATCAATGCTAGAAATACATATCAGGTAAGTACTGTGCAGGCTGAAGTCCCCTGAAGAAATCAGGAGCAGTTGTGCTCTCTCTCCTATTGACGTGTTTCAGCCTTGGTTTGAAAGGGCTGTTTTTCAGACAAGCAAGGATAGTTCATGCCTACCATATCCTTGGCCTTCCCTGCTGAGAATACCAACAACAATGTCTCATCTCCATGTGATATTTAATCTAGACTGTAAGCCCCTCAGGGGCAGAGATCACATCTACTTGTCTGTAAAACCTAATGTGCACATATGGCAAAGAACAAATAGTAAAAAGGATCACAGGCAATATGCGATGCTAAGTTTTGTTTACCTTTCCAACATGAGAATATATTTACGCCACAATTACCTTGCAGAATACTTAAGCCTGATAAAGCCTGTGCAGCTCTAGTCAAAATGCACACAAGGGTGATGCGACACCATTCAGTGTAGTAACATGAAGTTTTATCAACAGCCTTTCTGAAGCAGAAGTGTTCTGTTAATAGTGTTTGATGTTTAAAGGCTAGTTAGGAAGACCAAATCCTTTGTTTTATCCTAATTTATATCTGATGTGACAGCTGCTACCTGATTTAGGGAGAACTGGAGAAACTCCAAAAATAGCAACAGAATTTAAAGTAAGTAATGACAGAAGTTTTCAGCTTTTAAAAAAATTTTTCCTATTTCTTTCCCCAGTCAAAAAGTAGCATATAGTAGCTGCACACTGTCAGCAACACACCACCGAGAATTGTTAATCTGTGAATAGGGATCTGGAAAGAATGATGTTACTCAGCAGTGTGCTAATCACCTGACCACGGCAGTTAAAAATGTCTTCAACACAACAAAAACGCTCATTGCTAGCAGGCTATCACAGGGTGGGTTTGACTATTTTGTTTCCAACTGGAGGTTGTGCCAGAAAAAGCTAGTGTTGCAGCCTAAAAGTAATTTAAACAAGCAGCCTGCTTTGGCCAACATGACAATAATCTGAAATAATGCAGGTGAAAAGCTAAAAATTGCCTTCCAAACGCGAACACCCTCTGTTGAAATCATAAAGTATGCACATGATCATTGGGTTAGAGCAGGGAGCCAGCTTTCTGCCAGAGCTGGCATAGTAGTAGAACATTATTTGGATTCAAAAACTATGCTAGATAGGACAACAACATTGTCTTTATGACTCATTTTTGTCAGACTGGATTCAAAACTTATACCAACAAATTTGACATTTCATACTGCTCTGCAGAAAGCAAGTAAAATGAGTCCATGTTTTAAAACAGCAGGGAAGCTTCCAGTGCTACAATTAACTGGTAACATATGCCACTGCTGCCAAGAGGATTTTTAATCTCTTTAAACATTAATGTAGCATTTTTGCTTCTGTCGCAATAAGGCAGCCATCTGTGTTTGAACCTGCTGGGAAACTAGGGATATGTTTACAGAGAGAGAAATAGAGAGAGGCAGAGAGGGAGGTAGAAATCCATGTTTCTAGACCCAGCATCAAAAATAACAATTCAAACCTCTTAAATAGTATTATTAAGGTGTCACAGAGCGGTAGGAAGATTGTTAAAGTGCTCAAACTGCTCAATTTAAAACAGTACAAAAAAGTAACCCCCAACCCAGCACATATTCTCCTTATTTAATATACTTGCTTTTCTGCATAACTGTGAACAGTTAATAAAGGATTTCATTACAGATTTATTTCCAGGAAAATCCCAGTTCTATGACTTTGAAACAAACTTCTCATATAATATTGACCAACAGTAAAAAGGTAAGAGTTCTGTAAATCCTTTCAGCATGAGCCTCCAATTCTGCATTTCTGTAAGCACTGTATCCTAACATCAGGACTTATTTGAATGGAGTACATCTTTTAAAGAGAATTCAATTCTTACAAAATACATGGCACTAAACTTCTGTAGCCAAAAACATGTGTCCTGTATTTACCTCTACAATCTGAGGCTATTCTGATAAAATATCACATTATCTGCCCACCTTCTTCCTATCTGAAGCTCAGTTCAACTTCCTTCTAGTCTTTCTCACTCTACACTGGTACTAACTATGCTCTGGTCTGGGCTTTAGCCTGGTTTCACAAATGCCATGTGGTAATCATGTCTGTCTGTCCTTTCCGCTCCTTCAGGCCCCGATGAGGTTGAAGCTGCTGGACAATTTTAACTAAATATGAGCTGTGTGTAGAGTAATAATTCTCTCTGAACTGTCATGAAATGGAGAGACAGAAAGAAAGTCAAATTTCCCCACAGCAGGAAGGTCTTCAACCAGAAATAACCAGGTAATCCAGGCATGTAAGAGGTCAGAAACAAGCACTGTCCTGCTCAGTCCTGCTCTGCTGTTTAAGGCAAATGGGTAGGAGTGGGGATACTGTGGACCAGGGAGGACTGAGGAAGGACAGAAACCAAAGTGCTGGGGGGGTTATAGTAAGGAAGAGAGCACTGGGACAAAACCATATGAACCAGGCTCTCCAGCTGTGCTTTTAATTTATTTTTTTTTTTCTTAGGAACTAATGTCCTCTGAGAACCAGATACAAAAATGCAAGCTCACAGCTACCCTCTACAAACGTATAAAAGGCTACAGATTCACCCACCTTGGAAAAATATCGGCTCTGCTTTTTTTCTGTCTACACTCCTTGGGATGACAGCCTTCAAAATGTGAACAAGTCTCTGGACAAGAAAAAGTGCAAGGAATTTGGCCTAAGTAGCATGCACTTCACTCAAAACCACGTCTTAAAAAACCATAACCATTGATCTCTCTTGCTTCTGAGGAAGATCTCAAAGCAGCTCACAGCTGCTCAGATGACTGCTGCTGGCTCTAGATCCAATGTACCCTCAACTGCACAAGCCAGCTGGATCCCAGCAGGGCCAGCTATCCCACCAAGCAACACGTGGGACAAGTAGCCACAAAAATAACTAGTTGTAATGGCATGAAAAACATTCCAAACCAAGGATGGGTTCCTGGTAAAACATCAGCCCTGACACAGATTACTGCAGTCTTTATGAATCCACATGGTTAATATTTTTAATTTGGTGGGCTAAATTGTTAAGTGCTGACATCCAACCTCTTTTGATAAAGCTGCAGGTGCTCAGCAGTTTTAAAAATGTAGCCACATGTATTTGGGCCCATTTGTTTTTCCTGGCTACAGCAATTCAGGTGGGAGATTTTAAAGAATTTAAGTATGCTTTTTGCTGCTGGGTTATCGCTGGTTGCTGTGGATATATTGACTAATGGATGGAAAGGGGATACAGGAGTGGTCTATTCTGTTATTAAGAATTGTCAAGCAGGAGATAAAGCCCCTTTTAAATGGATATGTGCATAGGTTAAAATGCATCAGCACGGATTTAGACACAACTGTATAAACCCTGGAGCAATATTTTTGGCTATAGCTCCTAATTTAGTTTAAATGTAAAATGGCAATAAATAATAGTTATTTCTCACACAGACAATTAAGTACTTAATATTTATAAAATACTATTTAACACACAGACTTCTAAGCTCTGGGAAAACTCTAATACTGACTTTTTTTGTGATTTATTACATCCTATATATTTCCTGTTACATGCCATATATTACCTAATGAAAGAAAACCTGTATGAAAAGAATGACTTCCTTTCTCATAATACTTGTTTCAACTTTATCTCTTTTTGTTTAAAACTAGCCTGTTCTGAGCCCCTTCTTAGGCTTCCTGAACTTGGAACTGGCATGTACCAGCTTGTATATTTATTATCTGTTGAACTCAACCATTAAAAGATAAGTGTAATGCTCTGACAAACTAGTTCATCTGCCAACAGGTGAACTCTGACTCTGAGTAAAATTGTGAGCTGCTTGATTTTGAATCAGTAAATATGCACTTAGGCATTTAGAAGTTCCCTATAATTTTTGCTATTATACTTTAAAAAATATTTTATTGCAAACCAACTCTCCGAGAACAAACTAAGGTAATCCTGGCAGACAAAAATAATAGCAAGACTAGTGAGAGAAACTGAAAAGAAGGACACAAAAATTTCTGACAATGACAGTATTTATGAACCACCTGCACAGGAGCAGTATAATTTGTCTAGATGACTCATCACTGCATTTTTTAAACTATTTTCCCTATCTATTTTTTAATACTTGGAATTCCAGCTAGATTTTGGTTTTGAAATGACAGTGTGATTGCTGTGCTTTCTGCAAAATATTTGAGATATTTTTGTTCTGAAGCCAAATTTTTATTATTTTTTTTTTTTCATAAACTCTTGCAGAATTCTAACTTTCCACAATCTCTATGTACAGAATCTTCCTGCCTTATTGCTTAGTGGCAAAGAAGGGATGCTGATCCTGCTCATACTTGTGCATATATTCACTTGCTAAAAGCATGAAGAATTTGATTGAGCCATTCATATGCCCAAAGCTAAATATATGCATATATTTTTCCACACATAAACTAAAGGGTACTCTATTAGTTAGCTAACTTTTAAAAAATTGCCTTTACTAGATATTTAATTCAATGAACAAGTATGAGTGGTAGGCAATAGCAAAAGAATATTAAAGTTCTGTGATGGATTAATTAAGGACTAAAATATTAACTTAGAGTAAAATATTGATAATAAAAAGCCCAGCATGAAATCCGCTGATAAAATAGCTACTAAAACCTATTTGTCTTCATAGTGTTCAAGGAAATACTGATATTTACTCAATAACAAAAAACCCAACAGACTAATAATATTCTGTAATTAACAGAGGCAGTCCAGAGAGGCTGATATTTTAGCACACAAAGCAATCATGTTGGTCAGGTATGATTTGCTCCTGTTCAACCCACACTGACTTACCCCAGTCATCTTTTCCATCTTATACCTGAAAACGGTTTCCATGAAGGCTTTCTCCATAGTCTTCTTCAGACCTGAGGTTAGCTCATCCAGGCCCATAGTTCTCTCCACATCCTCCTCGCCTTGAAGAAGGACGTAGCAATCCCACCTGTGAGCCTTACAGCTGGATTCAGATATTAAAATAATTTCTGATGGCAGGAAGAGAAGATCTCTGCCAGTTGCCAGTGAAGGCTGTCAAATATAAAGCAACACAATGGTTGGCAGTGTAGTAAACTTGCTTAAATTTTATTTTTTCTTTTTGAAATTTTCAGCCTTGACTAAACAGAAATGTTAACTAAATCAGCATATCAGCTTTTTAAAGGCATAAAAATAAATTAAAACTTGAAAATTTGGACTCAACAAGTTGCTAATAAGTTGCTGTTCTTTTACAGAATAAAATATTACAGGTGTTCATAACTACCCACCCTGAAGGCCAATCTCAGTTATATGGTTTTATCTCAACTAAATCTGAGTTATTTGATAATTTGTCAAATTGAATGAGTCCATTTTCAACAATCTACTTTACCAACTGTTAAATATACCTCAAAATATCTTAGATTGTAGAGTACACCAGCTTTCTTCTTATTGCTTAGAAGGATAACAAAGAATAGGTCTATTGGCGCATGTGTTTTCCTGTTTCAGTTCTACTTTTGCTTTGTCCCAGTCAATGTTTAAATTCCTTGATACAAACCAAGACAGTTCAAACAGCCTGGCCAGTCTCTATTGTAATGATAAATCAGAAGCAGAATCAAGATTTTTCAGAGATAATTACCTATGGAATTAACTACTTCTGGCTAATCTTCTTTAAAACCTTCATTCCACTTGGTGAGCTAAACCACCACACACAGTTTTCACATTAGATAGAAAGAGGATCACTTCTTCACCTAAATAGGCTTCCACACTCAAACAGACAAGATGATTTAGAAGAACAGCAATGTTTAATGGATATGCATATTGTTAAACACAATCATAACTAACAGTGTGAATATACTGAAATTATTCAAGATATAGTTCCTATTTGTTTTTATGCCAGAACTCTATCAGTCTTGAATGAATACAAGACAAAACCATTATTCCACTTCTTATTCCACTACTGGAAGGCTAAACTCTAGCCCTACGGCGCTCAAACATATTTATTGTCTTTATATTAGCACTCTAGTGTTTTGGGTTTTTTTTTCTTTTCTTTCCTTTTTTTTTTTTTTTTAATTGTTGGTTAATGGTTCTTTCAAAAAAATCATGTTGGTTCAAATATGAATTACTGATCTGATTGGAAGTTTACTAGTGCCACCTCACAGAACATATAATCTTATCTCATGCAGGACACTCATCAACTGCTACAAATACCACGTTCAAAATCATGTCATGACCAAATTCAAAGTCCATTTCTTCTGTCATCAGTTCTCTACCATTGTCAGAGCTTTTCTTACACACAAATCAAACTGATTTTCCCTTTCTCTCTGGATCAATTTCCTTCCACAATAAAAATCAATTCTCAGTCACTTTGTCCTCCACAGTCAAAGTCAATACCCCTCACGCTGACATACATATTCAAATATCTCCCGCTGTAACTCAACACCACTTAGTGCATGCACCATCAGCATCAATTCCACCCACAATCAAGCCTTTATGAATTGATTTGGTTTACCCACAGCCAAACAAAATTAATCCCCACTCACACTTGCTGGATCAATTTCCTCATCCCAGCCGAAATCTGTTTCCTCTCACTGACCATCCTGTTTCTCCCTTGATCATGCAGAAATGCATTTCTACCCTGACTTGTGCCCTTCAGAAGCTCTGGTCTCCTCCTACTAGCATGTCCCTTTCAAGTTTTTATTCCAGCTTTTCCCTTGCTTATTCTTTGTTCCCAGCTGGTAGAAATCTCAGAATACATATTCCATTCTCCTCTTCCTTTACTTTACACCTCTGTTTGGCGTCTCTTACACAGAATTCCTTCCTAATTCAGTGCTCTATAATTTTCATACATCTGTTCTTCTTCACTGTGGCTTCTCCATCCCTTGTTAAAACTCCACTAGTCCTCCTTTTCCTTAAAGGATCTTGTCTTTTTTTCACAGGGTGTAAATCTTACCCTGTTGACTCCAGTAAGTGGCTGAAGCCACTTACTGAAGGACTGAGGGTGCCTAAGGCAATAGGGGCCTATTCTTGACATGTAGGAAGAGTAGCAATCCATCCCTCTTAAGAAATTATTTCAGCAACAGATCCTAATAGCACTATCGCGCCTACGCATGAGACAGTCCAGCTCTGACAGGTGGAGCGAGAGTAGCTGCATTTCACTTCTATGGAATTGCAGAAGGCCTACTATGAGTGACTATTTGGGAAGATATTTTCAGCTTTAGAAGACACCTGAATATTCCTCAAAAACCCCTTAAACACCTTTTAATTTACTGTTGGAACATGATACAACATGTCAGGCTTAGGAAGAAAACTTTCAAATTTACATATTATGCTTCTGTAAAATAGTCTTATTAAGCTTTCAGAGTTTGAAAAGAACCTCTTTATAAGTAGCATTTTTTTATTTTTCTCAACATACATTTAGCACAACCCCATTTCACTTTATTCTGTTTCAACTATAAAGAAAAAACTATACAAACTCTGTTCACAGTGTCATATTTTTAGTACTGATCACTGTTAACTTGGCAAGTAATTCCGAAACTTAAGTAGTGACAGAATAATATGGAAAAGGATATATGTTATGGAGTTATAGTCACATGGAGTTTGAAGTCTATTCATGTACAGGAATGAATTTCATTTAAAACTGTAGGATGTTCTTAATATCTGGCATATTTTCCTTTCAAAAAACACCCATGTAGTGGTCCACTAAGTTTAGCTAAATATAAGTTGAAACACTTCACTGGACCAAGTAATTAATTCCACCTGTACCTTTTCTGCCCTTCTATTTATTCACTTATTTTGCTCAAGGTGCTAGTAGCTTCTTACATACTGAACTTTTGAGATTTTGATACATAGCTCTTGGAAACATATCCCAGTTGGTGTAAATTGTCACAATTCCATTAACTTTCTTTCAATATCTCAGACCCAATCCTTCCCTCTAACAAATATTCATGGGATGTCATTTCTTTAAAAAATATTTTACAGATGGACTCTGAAGAAAACCCACCCACTCATCATATGTCTCTCATGTTGGTTTTTATACCTTTTTGCGTATTTTCTTCCAGTCATTTCTGATTATGTTTTGAGAATAATTGTTTTATGGCTCAAGAAGAAGGAAAAATGAAAACATAAGCAAATATTCTAAATAATATCCAACCAGAGTTTCACCATCATTCAGCTTTTGAGTAAGACTTCAGCTGAAGTTAGACAGATATGATAGAAAAGTGCATGGAGAAAACAAATGAGAACAATATTCAAGTTTTGCTGTGAAATATTATATGTCATATCCAGAATATCTAAAATAAATTATGTGGTCTGATGACATTCACCTTGAACTTTATTTCAATGCATAAAAGCCAAAGACCTGCAACTACAGCGGCTAGACTGTGTTAATGTGCTAATGTAATATGCTTCAAATTTTTTTTTTAACAAACACATAATGATGTCAATCACAGAATTATACTTTTATCTCAGTTACTTCCACAGTACTAGTCTATTTGATAAATAACTTCAGAAGTCTTTGCTCTTTCTAGCAGAATAAACAGGGGGCTTTCACCTTTATTTTTTTTCCCAAAATAAAATTTACACTATCTTAGGAGAAAGTAATTTTATTTGTTCATGACTGTCTTCAGCTATTGCCTCTACCAGCATTTAAAAGCTGTAATACGATTTGTGTGTTCTGCTTGTAATTAAACTCAGTTCAAAAAAGGGAAAAGCTTTCAACAATCATCCTAAGTGCAAACAACAAAACAAAACAGTTATTTTGTTGGCGTAGAGCAAGTCATGGCTGACTGCTTTCCCGGAAACCTAGTGTACAAGGGTTCCATTTCCATCCTCTTTATAAATGTATTAGTACCTATTGTTTTAACACCAGGTGCACATGTTTGTCTACAAATTATTTTCCTTCTGAAGGCCAAAGAACAAAAGCCAAAAAACCCTAAATTGAAAAATAACCTCATCCAAGCTCATATACAGGAAATCCAACACTCTCAGCTATATCATTCCAAAAAACAGAAGACAACGCAAGGGAACTGTTATATGTGCATTATAGAGAGAAAAAGGACAATATTTACTCAAGAAAACTCATACAGTCTCACTGAGAGATTAGGGGAAGAAATGTTCTTTCCCTTTACAGCAAGCCAGTATGAGTCTTATGACCCACACTGCCAAAAGATGCAAGGGACGCAGAAGGGACTCATTTCTGACAGCAGGTTCACCCAGGAAAACTCCTGCAAAGCTTAGTGTGACCCTGCAGCTGCCAGCACTAATGGGGACATTCTCATTCTCATTGCACCGAGAGGCCTCATGAAAGCTGATGTAGCCCCCGACGTGTTCTCAGCCACTGTCTTTCATTCATACAATAACCACTAGTAGGGTATCTTCTGCCTTGCACTGCAACTTCTGAATATGTTAATTCTTTAATTTGAGATACATCTGGCTACCCATTTTATTCTTGGGTACCAAGTCTAATGTTGTTTTTGATTTCAGTAGCAGTTTGATCTAATTATTTAGCAAAAAGATAAAAATCTGAGTTTATTTTATCACTTATTTTATCATAGATCTTGCTGTACAGTCAGAAAAATTAAAGTCTTGTGTTAAATGACTAAAAGTGTGCTTAAAATGTGAAGTTACATTATGCTTTGGTTTTGCCATTTTCTTTTTTCCTCGCGAAAGACTTGGTCGAGAGACTACGCAGCTGAAGCTTTGTGCTCATGTAAAAAAGGATCAGATTCATAAGAAGAAATAGGTCAATGGAATGGTACTAAAAAAAGTGAAAATACTTTACATTTTATAGGAATTTTTACAATCATCTCGCTCCTGCGATTCAAATTAAATAAATCCTTGTAACTCCTTTTGATCACATTGTAACGACAAACAACGGATACAGTGATCAGAAGCAATTTTGGAAAACACCACACAAAATATCTACAGCAGATCTTTGTGCCCTAAGTGTCTAATATCAGAAGCTACAGAGAAGTCCACTCAAGTATTGCCAGTTTTCTGCAACTCTGGTTTTCCAATTTTGAATTATTTTAAAGAACACACTTAGAATATTCAGATAGATTTTTAGACATAGAGTCACCTAAGAGTAGAAATTACTCCTTTTACACTATGATAATACAACCAGCAGCACCACTGCTATTAAGAAGCAGGTATTAGTCAGTATATAGCCAAATAAAGATTTCAATTTAAGCTTTCATATTTAGAGATCTTCAAAGATCTGACACTGTTACTCCTGTAACAAAAAGCTACGAAGAGATGCAAAGTGAATTAGCTGTACCATAAGAATTTGGGATTTGAGGGACTTATCCTGACAGATCAAAACAATGTCAAATCTAGTGAGCAAAGTCACTCCTCCGTAGGGAAGTATTTAACTTAGAAAGGACATTTCAGTCCTATATGAAGTCAAAAGAATACATCACTTTTGCCTGTGATCCCTTTTTGCTTAAGATCGCATAGGTAACATCAGCAGCTTAGAAGAGGAGAGCAATGTGCTATAGTAGCCAAAAGTGATTTCCATGAACACAGTTCACCAATTTCTATGCTAAACAGTTTTTACAAACCCTCTTTTCTGTTGAGAAGCCCAGGCATGGGTTTAGTATTCAGGGCTACAGGTACCGGTAACATTGTGCATTTGATTAGCTTTCACTGAAATAGGCTGCTTGGCTCAGTAATGACACAGTTTAGAAATAGACATCTAGAGATCCATTAGAGTTTTAAGCCATATGGACAACATTCACCTCTGAGGCGGTGACAAAGAAGTAATCGGGTAGAATAAAGGGGGAAGAGACTTGGGAACCGGTAGACGAGTTTGCTGCTCAGAGAAAACACAAGAACAAAGGAACGGAAAAGGGGAGTTTCTTGAGAAGGACAAGAAGAGGCTTTACAAGTAGAATCTTTTAACTTACTGTCTTACCTATCCTGGTTCAGTTTGTCACCAGTCGCTCACCATACAGGGCCATCTCTCCTGTGAAGAACCTCCAAGCTCTTTCTTATTCCATGATGAAGATCTGTGTCCACAAGTCTCATTCTAGTCTCCAAAAAGTAGTCCTAGGTAGGTCTGTGGGTAAGATAGGTGGACATTTACTCTATGTGTGCTTTGAACCACCTCTGTGTATAGGGATGAATGAGGCAGATTAAGGAAAATGTAACAAAAATCACAGCGAGAGAGCCCATGATCAAGCAGTCTCTTCCTCCAGAGGTTCACCACTGGGTTTAAAGGAGTAAGTGAATCTTAGCTGGCAATAACAAGTAATGTAAAACAAAAATTAACACTCAGAAATTATTATTGTCTTCCTAAGTAAAATGATTTTGTGAAAAAACAAATGCAGAAAAAGGTAGGCTCCAAAAATGTCTTGTACTTGTTTTTTTTGGGGTGGAGGAAATAGAGGAGCAGGGGAACACTGCAAACTCATCTGAAATGCAGCAGCAGAAAGCATGAAATGAAACCAAAGCAATTAAGCATGTGTGAACTACTGCTAGCAGGGAGGATGCAGATTACTCACCAGTACATTTGACTTTGCAAAATATTAAGGAATGTTGGGAAGGGAAGTCATCAGCCTTGGGGACGATGGGATCAGCTCAGTATCTAGGAACCCAGGTGGGAGCAGAGGGGAGACAGGAACAGTTTTCTGCTTTTAGAGAGGATTTTGTCCCCTATTAAAAACAGCAGTTGAAGTAACAGTAGGTGAAAGCAAGGACCTGAGAAATAAGGTACAATTCCAAAGTTTGATACAGAAGGAGGCAGTTCTCTTTTCTCCACTCCTTTAAACCTCACACCAGAGGAAGATGGTACTAAGCCAGTTGTGGAAGGCAAAGGAAGGGTAGTAGCTGTCTATCATGTGGAAACAATTAAGGCAGGAATGATGACCAGCACTGCACGAGTTCTCCGGTGAGGTGAGGTGAGTTTACCAAGCTGCTGCACAAGTGCGGCACCCCTTACCACCAGGTAAGTGCACTGCCCCTGCCCGCCTGGTGGCTCGAGGTCCTTGTAGAGAGAAATTGTGAGAGAGAAGACATAGAGGAGTGCAATTCCTAATCCTCCTTCAGAGGCCATTTCAATTTAATTTAGGAATTAACTTCTGTTACAGTCATCACCTCTATAATGACATAAAACTAAAGAAAATAAAGAAAATTTAAGAAAATAGCTTGCTACATTCTAAATGTATTTGTATTTCTGTACTGCGACCTGGCTCTTAAATATGTTAACTAAAATGTACCTCTGAAACAAATTTACTTTTTTCCTACTTAGGGACTGTAACCGGGCCAATATGTGTTATTTTCAACTGTTTTCAGTATTACATTTTCCTCTCTTAATATTTGTTTTCAGGTATTGTTGTTGGCTTGATTTTCCAGAGCTCAAAGAAGTGTGGAAATTTCGTATTCCATTCAGCACTTTCTCATGAGATATGAAAAGAGTATTCATAGAAAGCAGTTGTATTCGGGTTTAACATTGTTAGCATTTCCTCTCATGAGGGATATTAAATAATTTCATGCACAACTGCTCAAAATATTTTTTTAAACTTCTGTAAACATAAGATTGCCAAAATCTAACATATGTTATGTGGTATGTAATCCTCAAGGGGAACTGAAGGAACAAAACACTTCTGCTAAAGTAATTAATAAGCACCAATACAGATACCTAGAAGCTGTTCCTTCAAAATGAATCATATCCTCCTGTAAGTCACACCCAATATTTAGCAGTCTAAAAAAGAAAATTCAATACACAAGAATGCCGGCTAAAACAAGTGCTGAAATCTTATGTATCGAGATCAAATCACCAAAGCTGTGCTACCTTCTGGTGCTCCTGAATTAGGAAAAATAGGGAAGTTATTTGTAGAAAATTAATTTTGCCTATGAGAAATCTGTTTTGGCACAGCATAAGAATCCTGTGGGGACTGGCGATTAAGGTTAAAGTGTATGCTAATGAATTATTGAAAGTAAATTAAAAACCAGGAGAGTTCCCTAACTCCATTACATTCGTAAAGGTATTTTTAGTTGCCAGTTACAGAAGTGACAGCTAAGTCTTTTTGTTTTACTGCAATTTATGATACGCAAGATTCTCTGTTAAGTGAACTTCATTATAATACTTGGTAAGTATTACAGTACTTTGCATATTTTGTCCTAATATTTATTAAGCAAAAATAGAAACAGTTGATAGAGATATCAGTGGATTAAGCTCAGGTCATGTGTGAATCTTTTTAATCAACATAGACTTCCTCAGGGTGTAAGAAAAATTTAGAGCTCTTTCTACCAGTTCAGTGGAAAATCTTTTGCTGATAGTTACTGGGCAGTGCTGTTTGGTGAGGGCTACAGAAAAATGCTTCCAGTTCAGGATTCACAGCCTCAAACCTTCTCCTTTCACCCCTTTCCCTTCAACGGGCTAAATAGAATTTATTCTATTGTGATTTAACCTGGCAGGCAGCTAAGCACCGCAGAGCCACTTGCTCACTCCCCGCCCTGCAGCGAGATGGGGGAGAGAATCAGGGGGGAAAAAAAAAAGTAAAATTCGTGGATTGAGATAAAGACAGTTTAATAGGAAAGAAAAGGAAAGGAAAACAATAATAATAATAATGGAAGAATATACAAAATAAATTATGCACAATTCAATTGCTCACCACCTGCCGACCGATGCCCAGCCGGTCGCCGCCCCCTGGTCAGCTCCCCCCAGTTCATATGCTGAGCATGACGTCATATGTTATGGAATATCCCTTTGGCCAGTTTGGGTCAGCTGTCCTGGCTGCGTCCCCTCCCAGCTTTTCACTGGCAGGGCATGAGAAGCTGAAAAGTCCTTGACTTTTAGTGTAAGCACTGCTTAGCAACAACTAGAATAGTGGTATGTTATCAGCAATATTCTCATACTAAATCCAAAACACAGCACTGTACCAGCTACTAGGAAGAAAATTAACTCTATCCCAGCTGAAACCAGGACATCTATAAAACCTTTGTGAAGAGGCTGTCAGTGTTAGGAAGAATGTCCTCTTGCATATTAGGCAGACCACTTATCAAAAAAGAGACCAGATTCAATTTGCTTGTTAGGGTTGGAAATGTCATCTGCGAGCCTTGGGACACTGCTCCACCTGGCCACAGGGGAGCAAGGGAAAAGGTATTTTCTTCTCCTTCTTTCAAGGTATAACAGCACAGAGAAAATAATTTAAAATTCAATGAACTAAAGAAGGAATAATAGGAAGAGACTGTATCTTAATCGATGAGGTATTTCATTGGATTACCATTGCTATTTCTGAAATTAGAACTGCTTATCTGTTTTATGCTGCATTGAATGAATCCTTAAAGTAAAAAATAAAAATCAACTTCTGAGTCTGTATTAGAATCATGGACACCTCCATAGGTGGTGTCACTGAGCTATAAACTCATGCTCCTTTGTTTTCTTAATATTCCCATATTTATTTTTTTTTACTATTTACCATATGAAAGTTTTACACAAAAAATCTTAGTTTATCTATATTAATATTTGTATTTTCATTGTTTATAATAATGTCAATATAATTTTTATGGCTGATTTGATTTTGTTCTGTTTTTCATTTTAAAGTAATTTTTCCAGTAATTTTTATTGAAAAGAGAATTCCAGATCAAAAAATTATTTTTGTTGATTCTTGGTTTTGTTTTTAATAATCCTCTTGATACTGAACACAGAAGTCTGGATGCTTTAAGACAGTATTAATAAAATGCAAGGCCTTATTAAAAGAAAAAGCCTATATTTCTTCATCTTCACAGGATAAAGAATGGAAACTTCCTGCTTACAGCTTTAAATGCTGTCCAGGTCAGTCGTCACCTAAAGACATTATCATAATTAAGTAAAGCAGTTATTACGGCTCAATTCCAAGAAGTTATTTCATTCAGTTGCCATTAATTGGTCCTCATTTTGGTACCCTGAATGTGATAGAAGTGACATAGAAACTGAAATTTCTTTTCTCCTTTACAGAAGGTTCCTCCAATTCAGTATTGAGAAAATTAGTCGAACTGCATAACTAACTGTCACTGTCTTCTTCATATGTGCTTCTGCTGTGGAAACAATCTGCACACTTTTGCAGAAATCATACATTAATTTACACTAATGATACAACTACTATATTATCACACAATTCTTCCCACTACCATCTCTGCACAGGATGTATCCCCGTGGATCAAAATCAGCACTCCTCTAGCTGGAGTTCCGCTGCTTGCTCTAGGGCACAATTTAGCTCACTCAATAGAGATATGTACAATTTATTTATTTTTATTCTTAGTTGAAGAGGCTCTTAAATATCTTTACCACAAAGCAAAATGAAGCAGCCATGAAATTTTGGCTCATCAGCGGATGAGGTGTACATTAACCTAAACTGCCTGTTATTAAACAGCCTGAGAGCAGAGCAAGCTTAATTAAATAGATGGAAGAATTTAAGAATCAGATTAAAGAACAGAAGATAAAAACTGCATGATGCTGAACCCTTTATTTAACAGAGTATTTATAAAACAGGTGTTTAACAGATAAATATTTGCATCTTCTGTGCAGGTTGTGGTTCTCCAAAGTATGGTTTTGAAGGTTTTAGAGACCAAAATACACTTTCTACAGAAAAAAATGTGGGAACTGCCTACTAGGCTCCTTTCAGCTACATCACAAATTTACTTTTTCACTAAACACAATGCATTTTTATAGATGTTCTTATTATTTTTTCTTATTTTAGAAACAACCCGGTTCTTCCCCGAACGTCACGACTGTTGGATCCACTCAACAACCTCAGTTCGACAAGCAGTAGAGGTCTAAAAGACACAAAGTTCAAGAACTATGAAAATCAGCAACTTGAGAGAAATACCACTATCCCTACAGAAGGAAAGCTTGAGAGTTCAACATTATAGTTCCATTTCACCAAACAGTATATTTTAGCTTGGCAGTGAGCATATGTCAGCTGCTCACCCACCGCAGCACGGTGGTGCCTTCTCCAGCCAGTAGCTAGGGGCTGTTGGAGCCTTCTGGTACCATCTCGTGGGTTGGTGGGCAAAGAAGGGGAAGTACTGGGTGTGAGGGAAGTTCTGGTTCCAGGTCTTCTGTTCTGTGAATGTAATGTGACGGTAGGATACACAGCTGCAAGAAATCAGGCTTCCTTGTTTCACAAGGAATCTTTCCAGGTTTTCATTACATAGCAATTCCTTGTTTGTCACAAAGCTGAAGCTGAAATAGTAAAAAAATCATGTTCTGAAAGAAGCTGCACTGAGAACTTCACATTTTTCACAGCTCGGCAAACACTGGCATGGAAAAGCTCTGTTAACACGGTCCACATATTTGTGCTGAAAATAACATTTAGCTGTAGATGTACACATCAAGACAGAGATGCAAAAAATTCCAAATATTTTTCCACATAAATTCAGAATGACAAGAGATCACCTGCTAACACAAAGCAGAATAAAAAGAACAAAATCTCATTTTGCTAGGTATTTAAGCTCAGTAACTGTCTAAATGAAAGGGCATTTTTCACTCCCTGCTTTTAAGAAACTAAAATTTATAGCAGTATAGTTGGAGTCTTCAAGGTCAAAGGGTATATAGTCTGCTTGCTGCAATATAATCTGACATGGTAAATCATGTACAAGCAGCCAGCAGTGCTGCTATCATGAATTTGTAGAAGCAGAATAGAAAATGATTTTTACAAAATATTCATTAAACTATATAGCAATTTTCATCTTTTATGTGTTCTGTTTTACTGCTTTGTTTTTCCTTCACAATAAACAATCTTTAAAAAAAAGCCCTTTCTCTTTCTTATCTCTCCTCCAACAAACATTATGCCACAGAGAAAAGACGGCTAATAGAATAGTTTTAGAGACAGTAGGTAGAGGCTTTCTTCAGGACTATACCAGTGCCATATAAAAACGATTTTTCATGAAGTATGAAGGAAAAAGTGACACACATTCAGCCTTTGTTGTTGTTGTCGTTATGAAAAACCACACACATAACATTCCTGAGGATGATGGCAGAGGACCAGAACTTTCAGAAACACCTTAATCTGCTGCTTGCTCGATTTCTTTTTTACCTGAAGGAAGAAATAATGAGAAGATTCAATAACAAAAAAAGTTATTAAATTTGTTTAGTGCTAAATCCTGCAGATATGTTAAGAAGGTTGAAAGCTATAAAGAACCAAAATTGCCACAGAACCAATAACGTAACATGGGAGCACGTGAAAGATATGTTTTACAAGATACTAAAGAAGATCCTAAAATGGCCTACGCCATGGATTGAAGGATGGGAGTGGGAGGGAATTTGAGTCTAGCATGTAAAATTTTTGGATTTTAAATACAAATCTTTATGGGCAATATAGACTAATAAAATTGCAATAAATACTAATTAAAATGGGAAAAAAATCCAGTGTGTTAATCAAAACAAAGCAGATTAGAATCATCTTACTCTCAGATAGGGTGGGATACAGAGGATCAGAGTGAATTCCATTCCTTACGATACTAGCTAACTTTTACTTGTACTGCCAGAATTGGCTTTCAAGGTGCTGTAGAAGAAAGACTGGGTTTTTTTTTTCCCCTCTGCTTACACAACTTATGCAGTGACCCCCAAGAAGGCTGACTTGAACCCATTGCTATGTGAGAGGGAATTTTTTCAAATTGAGGAAAAGGAAGTGGCCATGGATTCTTGTAATTTAACCACATTAGGAAAAATTCTAAGACCTCATACCAGAATGAATCATCCACTAGCAACTTTTTCTTTTTTCCATTATTATTTTAAATTTTCAGATGACATCATGTCAGCACTTTATACTGCTACATTATACTTCATGTTCTTGGTCATTTATAAAACAGTACTTTAAATTTCTCTTTACCATGATCTTTCAGTGGATTTAGATTACTTCTATCCATATTATTTGTTCAGTGAAATAAGGGTAGATAGAGTTGGAAATAGTTACAAAGATGGGAAGGGGAACAAATCTCAAGGGATGAAGAACCTGATCCATTCCCATCATATTAAACAGGCTTTGCTACTGACTCAGTTAAGACTCTGAATATGGGGAAGGGGTTGCCTATTGGTTTTCTAGAAAAGTTTCTCCTCATCTACTTTTTTTATTTCACTTCTTGTGTGTATTTAAAAAGAGTTAAAAATTCTATGCATTTAGAAAAAGAATGAAAAGCCTAATGCTAACTGTACTTGTTACCTGTTGCAATTGATTATATGTAATTGTTAAAACTATTATCTTTTTTGTTGGTTTTATCTGTTAAATTCTGGCATGAAACAAAGTAAATGAAATGTATCTTTTTCTGTTTCTGTTTCATGAGAAACCCAAGGGAAACAAGTTAGTTCTTTTTTAACCCTGTGAATTTTCGTAAGTACCTACAAATGGTTATTTCAGTACCTCAGAGTTTGGAATTAAACTCCCTGATTAAAAGGAATAGGTTTATTTTTTCTCTTGAGTATGCTAATGTTTTCAGGGAATATACAGGGAATCTCCTTTATGATCTGGATGCATATTTCAGCCTACCTTTGCAGGTCATACGTGGAATCATACAGCAACAAGACTATCCTATGGTGAAATGGTAGGAGCTTGTGGGCGTAGACACCTGGACCTCTGTAGAATAAGTGGATTGCATGCAATATTCTCATGCAGCAGGGATGATCTGTAATTTATTTGATGGACCATTTAAATTTCAATAATACTTTAATGGAAGATTCTTCCTTTATTACACTCCTGAAAAATCGACACTGTCTACCAAATGTGTTTTTTATTTACAGGCTAGCAGCTGATAAAAATAGTCTGTTTTATAAATGTGATCACTGGCTATTTGACTTAAGTGTTTTGTTTATTATCTTTTAGCAACCTTAAGATTCATAGCTTAGATCCTTTGATAGCTTGTCAGAAAGAACTAAATTCCATTCCTCTGTCTTTATTTTATGTTATCCATAGCCCCCTTATTTGACACTCTTTAATACTATTTCCATGTTAGCTGGTGCCTGGAACTAGCAATAATGAAGATCAGTAAATGTTTCACTCATTCAGGATGACTGAGGATATTCACATTGGCCATTTACCTCTAAAGAACAAAACTGAACTACTCAAAAGTTGGTAATTTAAATAAACTTGTGCAATGAAGATATTAATTCTAATATTTATTTCAGGAATAAACTATTCATTACACAAAATCACTGATTCACTTACAGATAGTAATACATAAAGGTGAACCCCCCGATCTAGGAAACATCTGCCATTTCTATTTGGACTATCACTGATAGTATCAGCATTAAAAAGGAAAGAAAGACTTGACTAAAACACCCCTTTTCCTTTATTTCAGGAATGGCAGGAGTGAAGTATTTATTAGCCAGTTGTATACATTTTGCATCTTATTGCCTGTATACACTAACTCAGAACACCTGGGCCACATGACCATCTGCCTTTCAAGTTGCAACATCAAATGCGCTGCTGCTCCACTAGCTGGGCAAACTCTAGCAGGACACCAGATTATGGACATTAAAAGCTCTCATTTTTACACAAGAAGCCTAGTAGTGGTACTTATTAACTGAGAAACTATTTTGACTCTTTTTATATGGAGAAGCTTGAAAACATTATCCCTGTGAGGGACATATAAATGGAAATTAGATGCTGCTTTTTGCCCAGAAAGCAAGCAACTGTCAGCACCATCGAATGTTTGCTTTTGCTTTTCTTTTTAATTCTTTGGAACAAAAAGGCCAGCTGGCACTATTTCCATTTCTATTATTTTCTCAAGATTTAAAGAGTAAGCCAAACTCACAATTACCATACAGCTAGAGAGCAGAGAGTCAGTATGTAATAGATAAATCTACTAACATTGATGATTAGCCTTTAGCTTTTGAGAAAAAAATCCTGCTCATATTGCACTCATAATTTAATTTGAAATATATCATATGAAAATTAAATGCACCTCTCAAACCTGCTGTTATTCTTCATTCCACACTTTTCTCTAGGTGTGATCACATTCATTATAGTGTCTGTGGGTTGCCATTTAGAACTTTCCATGTCTTTTGTGTCCAGTGAACTAGAAATAGCTCAACCCAGTTCATCTGACCTACTGAATAGGTGCCTTTACTATAACCAGAGGCTAGCAGAGCACATTAAATATTATTTTGAGTCACTAAACATAGAAGTCCACAGTAAATGCAAGCTGATATCCTTCAGGCCAGATGTACTATTCATGTAGATAGGTATAATTCCATCTTCAAAGACTGAATAATTTGCAAGGAAACTAAAGCTCTGGTAGAATTTATAAATTTTGGGGATGGTACTGTCTTACCCATTCTGATTCACCCTCATAGGTCTAAGGGTCCTGTGCCATGTGTAGACTGCACAGGGACTGGCAGAGCCTCCAGCTCGTACACAGAAACCTTCTCAAGTTCCATAGAAGGGGAGAAAGAAGTCCTAGCTTGAGTCCTAACTTCCAAGCTCCTAACTGTAGACCTCCTGTTCTCAAGAACAGTATCTATAGAAGCAGCACTTATAAATTTCACAGAAGCCAGGACTGGGTGCTTTATTGCTCCCAAATGCCTAATAGTCAGTGATAAGAGAGCAAAAATTTAAGCTTTTCTGAAACAAAGTACTTAGTACCACTGTTAAATTCTGCAGAATTAAAACAGTTGCTGAAATTTTTGTCTCATGCTTTTCACTGGCAAACATGACCCTCACCCATAGTTAACAAAGAAATGCAGCTTGTTCAAGTAGCTTCAGAAAACAGTCTTTAAAAAAAAAGTCTAGTCACTGATTTTTATCATTCAAAATACAGTGTACAACCAGACCTGGCTGTATGTCTGTGCTCCCCCAAACTGGAGAGCATAACTTTTAAAACCAAAAACTGATTTAGTTACTAGGGAAGCAGCTTGGGAATTGGAACATCAAGACAAAGCTTCAAACTGTGTTACAGACGTCCTTGAAGGACTTGAAGGACGTTTCTATTCCCTACCCTCAAAACATGGGTAGTAAAACTATTCTAAGTTGGAAAGATATCAAATTCCCTACAGTTAACATTCCATCCAAAATGATCAGAAATGCCCATATATAAGTTTTTGAAATTTATAATGGGAATATCCTGTTAACTGCAACAGGAGCTGCCATGAAAGGGCTATGCCTGGTATCTGAGATCACCACCATGCCTCCCCAGTCTTTGAGTGGACAGATACTTTCACTTTGGATTCAGAGGCCTTAGAAAAGCATGCTTTTAGTGATAACTGCTGACCAAAAATCAGTATGATTAACACAGTAATTGATAAACACCAATTCAGCAATTGTATCTTTTTTGCTAGTCTATAGAACTACCGCTCTATGGCAGATGTCTCCTTTTTGTACAGACCAAAATGTGTGTTGCTGTGGAAGTTGTGCTACCTTGCAAGGGCAATATGGCTAATATGCTTGCTATGCCATCAATAATAATGAAGAGAAATCCCATGAAACATTCATATTTTAAATCCCAGAGAGAATTATAACATTAATGCAGAGGTTTCCAAACCTAGAGCTCAGCACGTATAAACAGAAATGGAAAGGGAGTTCAAACTCACACATGACCAAAGACTTCCAAAGGGATCTGGGGTTGCATCCCTTCACTTGAAGTAATTAAGGGCAAATCTGGAAACTGCCATCTTAACAGAAAAAGACATTGCTGCAAATTTTTAGCTTTTTGGTTAGTCATTGAGCAAACGACCCTGCAGCTACTAATTTTTGCAGTGTAGCCATTTGGTTAACAAAGTGACCACAGTATGAGGAAATCATAACCCTGGATTATAAGTATCAAGAGTCTTTGTTTAAAATAGTACAGTTTATCAAGAAAAAAACACTTTGTTGATCATTACTACAAAATTCTTTCTTACAATTGAAACCTGTGCCTGTTCACCTGGGAAGAATTTTAATACAGATGCATTTTAAATGTTAACACCTACATAATAGCCTACAGAATGTGCCTAATAAAGGCTGATTTACCACCGTATTTGATTAAACTGTATCTCCATCCACAGAAGGTAAATGGATTCTTAAATTACTAGGGATAATTATAGCCCACAAACCTTGTGGACCCCTTGCATCAGTCCCTGTGCAATGAATAAGGTGGCAGCTCCACCCCATCTTACTGTTTACGTACCCTGAGTTGTAAAATGAATGCTACCATGTTATCTCTAAGTATAAAATTAAACCAAATGAATCAGTTAAATATCACAAGGCACCCCCCCTCCAAAGACATTTTAAGAAGATTAGTCAGTACCCTACACCGGTGCTGACCCTCTGTGCAAAGCAAATATCTCTCCTCACTACGACCACTGAACCCCCTTTCAAAAAAGAGAACAAACCCCAAAATACATTGCTGGATATATGTAAATCTGCACCAAAGATCATGTCATGACAGTTATCATAACAGGGAAAAAATGTTATTCTATCAATATTTTGATCTTTTAATCTACCTATATTCCAACATCTTCAAGAGTTATTGGTTCCCACATTTCACAAAGTTATCGAGACTTTCTTTAATTATTAAAATCAGAAAAATAAAACATGGCTGTTGCTCTTTTTCCTCGATCTGTCTGATGTTTCTCTGCTTACACATAGTAGCATTAGCAACATAAAGTGACACTGCAATTCAGACCTGACAAATGATTTGTAACTCACTCTCATAACTTGTGCAGAACTTCTCATCTCCAAAATGACCCCCAAAAAGGAGACACTGGAAATTCATAACAGAAGCAGAACAATCAAAAGAGGTTGGGTTTTTTTTCATTGAATGGCTAAACCACCGAACAGCCCAAATGTTCCAGTAAAGCTAAATTGAGCTGTAATTTTAGCAAGCAAATGTTTTGAACTTAACCAAACAAGGTTAAAGTAATTTCACCTAAACATCAAGGAAAGTTTAGCAGACAGAAGGATAATTGTTAGATAATTATTGAAAAAACAATTTTATTTAAAATGAACATGCCATCCCAAACTCAATGTTTCTGAATTAATGATGTACAGAAGCTGATTTTTAGACAGAATCAGACTAACATACAGCTTGTATTTTGATATCACATTTTCTAACTCCACTTAAAGAAGGCAGAAAGAGATTTGAGGACTTCTGAATCCCACTCTGCATGTTGCAGTCAGTCTTCTAGAAAGGACAAAGTGAGAAAAAAGGGACCATAAAATGTTTTCTTTTTTGATAATGGGAGAAAATTGTCCAGTTTCCAATTTTGTTATTGACTTTGCTGATAAAATTCTGCTGTTAATAAAACCTTTGATGATAATTAATTTAACAGCAAAAAAAAGTGATTCATTGTCTTTTAATTTAATGCCAAAATTTACCCTTTTTGCTGGTATTTTCTAAAAAAAGTCCGTTTCCCTTGAAAAGCCCCTAGGCAATAGTTTTAGTCTACAGAAAGTAGAGAGAGGAAAAGGAAAAGATTTGACGAAAAAATTAAGAGGCTTAAGCCAAAAGATCTTGACAATAAATATCTATGAAATGTTCAGTTTTTTTAGAAATGTTGTGTTACACACTACAGGAAAACTTAGGGTATTGCAGTAGCACTTATGCCGAACACCTCAGCTGTTACAACTATAGCACAAACTTTGACATATTTGGTTCTGCATCACATCTGAAGTACACCTAAGTATTATTCCCATTCTAAAGACACGTAAAACTAAAATGCAAGGGACTGGATACATGTTATCTAGTTTTAGACTAGTTTTGCTTCTAAATGAAGCAACTGAGTTAGATTCTTCTGTTACTTTGAGGATAGGGGAAAAGACAAGCACATCTAGACTGCTAATTTCATGATTCAAAGGGTCTCCTGGAGATGTTTGTCTTCCTTCACTGACTGTAGAGGAGACCTACAACAGTTAAGCACCTAACTTAGATGCCCCAGTTCAGTACTTAAAAGTTAATCTGGGCCAAAGCAGCTTAGAGATTGTCTTTACAACATGACAACTGCAACAGAACTGGGAACGGGACCTCCTCAAGATTCTTGTCAGAAATGCTCCTGATAAAAGAATCAGTCATGAAAAAAGAAAAATAACCCTCCCTTCTTCCCAAACTACTTTCTATAAGGTCACGTCTAGAGAATGAAGTTACATGTAACTGGATCAGTGAGAAAGCACTACATACAGCACAAACGATTCACTGCATCCAGTCCTAATTTATCCTTGACTGCTGAGTTGGCCCATACCATGCTAGTGCTCTTGCAGGATCATTTCAGGTACCTCTGACACTCATGCGCCTGCTTGAATTGTCAATCCATGCAGCACTGGCTCTCCCAGACATGCACTGCAAGTAAAGCAAAAAAAGGGCTATCTAAGTGATCTCAGTCTGAACTACACTGAGTTGTTTACACTGGCACTAAATCAGCCCAGACTGATATGTTTCACATTATTTAGCTCTGCAGAAAACAAGCTATCCAAAGAGAATTTCGTACACATCTCTAGATGGACAAAATATGTTCCATTTTTTGTGGGGAAATTTCCACACAGTGTGTTTCTTCCAAGCAAATCTGATCAGCAACTTTTAGTTGCATCAATACATTTTAGAAGAATAAAATAAATCTGAAGTAGATCAATTGGTATGTAAGAAAAAAAATAAGGAAAATGGCTGAATGAACAATGTGTCAGAAATATATTAGTTCAGGTCTCAGAATTCATGTCAAGGATGTAGAATAACTGAATTCCTATTTTCAATTATTGTTTTATGTGGTACTATCACTTGAGTCTTAACTGCAGAATGAGTCAATAATTAAAAAAAAAACCAAACACACACATAAAATATAGCTTAGTAAGAAAGAAAAAAAAAACCCTGCATTACATTTTTGTTTTTGTTTTCTCTAGGCCAAGTATTCGAGTGTTATGATTGAGGAATCCAACAGCCATAACACAAATCATGCAAAAAGGAAAAAACAAATTCCAGCAGATTTTAGATTGGAATAGACATGTAACTGCTACGTTCCCTGGCACTGACTGAATGATGTTCTGAGGGTGGCAAATGAAATTAAGGTTTGAGGTACAACACGTGACATCAGTAAAATGTACAGTGTGATTCTGGACCTGTCACACAGACGAGCTGCTATTGAAGGGAATTCCCAATGCTTAGTTGAAACATTACTCAATAGACAGTTCAAGCTGCTTGAGAATCTTTACGGTGTCCTGAAATTATATATATTTTTCCAAAATAATTTCATTTATTTGGAAAATGATGCTATCGCCTAATAGTGTTCACAAAATACATTTAATTAAAAAACCTGGGAGTTACTATGACAACTACAACATAATATGATTGTTTTTCTAACATTCAGGCACATTAAAAAGGAGAAACACACTCCTTAAGTCACATATGCTCTATTGTAAACTTTCAATTTTGCTCTAACAGATGGGATGGCTGAATTACAATAGGATCATTTTTGTGCAAGGGAAACTGTAATTTCTTCTTCAGTCCATGTTTTATTTGTCGTAGTAATTGATTCTGGGTCTTTTGACAACAAACAACTTTTTAGCCTGTAGTATTTTCTTACACTATGTTAGTGATACTGATACTGCTCCTCATGCTGTGCAATGCCTATAGAGAGAGAATACAAAGAGTAGAAAATATGGAACTTTGAATGAATGACCAATTAAACATGTTGACCAGGAAATGCAACCTGACATACATTTCACTCAGTTCTGAGTTATCTTCAACATTTCAGTGTCCTTGGTTCATGCTTGTGGACTGACGTTGTGCAACCGCGTGAAGCTTCCTTAGTCCTCTCTATACTTTTTCAGAAAGTGGATGAGCAAGTCCAAACACAATATGTCACCTTGCCATTTTTTTTTTTTTCAACAGACAAAACCAGTCATCTTTTGCAAGGAAATTAAGAACTTGAACATGAAATAATTTTGTATCCGAGACTTCCCGTATTATTCACATTTGCAAATTAACACCAGGTCAGCTTTAGCTAACACTAGAACATTTCTATGTACAACGGTTTCAGCCACAGTTAACACTCTTTTCTAAGGTTCCTGAGGACATTTAAAAAAAAATCCCCCTCCAAATAGTATTTATTAAAGTATACATGATTTTAATACACTATTTTGCTGTTTTTTAAGGTCTTCTAATGACAAACATTCAACATCCCTACCCTCCCTGAAAATTCAATGGATATTCCAACTTTATGCTAAACTGTCTCAGAATTACAAACTGCTGCCGATCATAGAACTCAACAAGAACTGATTAACATCTAATTGTAAGTAACATAACACGCTACAGAAATGAAACACACCAATACAGCATTTCTGGAAAGTTGTATGTGCAAAATGCTGCCATATAAATGATGGCCTGAGGTACTTCATTCAAGTACCAAATTAGGGTGTTAAAAAACAGCAAGAGCTTTCAAGAACAGGCAACAGAGGAAAATATAGCAAACGAGTTAAGTTGCTATTTACTGTATATGTATTGAATCATTAAGTTTACTTCTGGATAGAAGTATAATCATCAGCATGTATTCAAGCGAAGAAAGTCAGGGACATAAGGATGTCCTTTGCTAATGCCAACACAGATTACAGAAAACTACTATGAAAATTACCACATAACTGAAAAAAGGCCCAAGGACAAAATGGTTTTCCAAGTGACGTAAAAAATGCAGTGGTTGGTCAAATTTAGCTCAAGTCTAGCTCCGAAAAAGCAAAGCAGAAACACGCAAAACTTTAAAGTAGGAAAAATATACTGAGAATTATTATATTAAACTGGATAAATTACTTCTACCAAAATAACAGAGGAAAAACACAACAGAATTTCAGCCTTGTCCATTTTGATCAAAATCACCTTTTTCTCTTGAAGGTGTTTAAATGTCTTTAAAATTAAAGTTTGAAAATAGTGCTTCACCACTTGATTGTTACACCAGAATGAAGACAAGCATTTTCCTACTCTGATGAGTGCTATACAGATTCCAGTCTTTACTTTTTAGTGCAGCCTACATTGCTTGCAAATGATTTTAATAAGAGTGACAAAGGTGAGTGAATGGATAATTAAGCTAATCATTTATGAAGGACCAGATTCTCTTTGTACTAAAATCAACAGCGAAGTTGGTTTATCAAATCATAAATAAAGGTACACACATTTAAAAATGGAAATACAACAGTTATCAATGGTAAACAAGATTATTCTACTGCAATAAATTCTGAAAATCCAGTGATAACACAGTGAAAAATTAATGCTATGGCTCTGAAACAGCTGAAAAGAAAAAGGATTTTCTCAGCTGATTCTGTGAAGATTGAGGATCTCAAGGGTTTCCGTTGCCTTAGCTAAACTTTTGGGTCTAAGAATATAGGAATTTATATTTATGTTTAGATGATAAGTTCTAAAATTGTACTAACACTATTTCAAATCTTGAGCTACCCATTAGTTAAATGCTGTGTAGATGTTACATCTCCAAGATCACAGATGCCTTGATCGTGCACATATTAGTCATTTTCTGTTTTTACAGAATTTGATTATTCTTCAGAATTTTCCATTTAAAATGAAAAAATGCCTTTCAGGCCTAAAAAAAAGAAAGCATAAAAAAGAAAATGCAGCTTTGAGTTTCCAAAAAAGATGGTCTTCTTGAACTCAAACTAACAACTCAGTTATAGGCCCTCTCCTATAAAAGAATTGCATGTGTGACTGACAGTGAGTCAGTGACTTTAGGGTACCCCGCACAAGCAGGGGGGCTCTCTGATAATGTCTTTCAGGGTGTGATGGCTCTGTTGGAGCAGTCTTGGGAGGCCATGTTACTGGCCTGTGTATCACAGCAAAAAATGCTCATAGCATAATGCGCTCTGTGAATAACTCAGTTTGAAAGTTAAGCTAACAGACTTGTTGGACAGTAGTAAATCACTGTCAAGCAATGAAAGACACATTGATGGTTATAACTCTTTTCTCTGTTGACACATCAATCTGTCTGTCATCCAATTCAGAAAAGAATCCATTACATTAATATGTTTCCACAGGCAAATTGAGAAATTCTGATTTTAATCTAATCAGGGTGGTTATTTTTGTAAATATCAATTTTAGCTTGTTTAAATTTCTTCCTATAAGAAATTAAATTTTAGTTTAAGAAATGAAACAGAGCTGGAAAGAACTAAATATTAGTGCAGCTAAATTTTTTTTTTTTTTTTTTTTTTTAAGTAATATTGCTTCTGGAGAAGGTAATATTGTATAAAACAGAAATAAAGCTGCCACAAATGTTATTTTCCTCAAAACTAGAACATTCTCATTCATGAGGATACAGATGCACCAGATATTTCAGGTATATTAAAAACTCACAAGAGTCTTTCCGTACCCTTTCATCGAACAGAATTAGCTGATACATATTTTTTCAATCAGATACATACTAATCAAATAAATAACAACTCAAAAAGGCCTAATTCTGCTGAATTAATGGAGCTGCCCCTGTAGGTCCAGATGGACAGGAAAATCATAGAGGGCTGAGAGACAGGGTCCTTGAACTCATTTCTAACACCAAACACTGCACATTTTGCATAGAAGCTCTTTTTTCAAGTTCATACCTGCATTTTTGGAGGAATTTGATTCAGACAACCATCAGAACATGTGATGAATCTGAACCAGATCTGTGAGAATTCAAGCTTTTGCATCTTCAGAAAAAGAGTAAAGCGTTTCATGGTATTTCACCTTAAAATGGAGGTTTCTTCTTGTATGGACAAAATCAAACCTAAACCATCTGAAATGAGGTTCTTTTTCCTCTGGAATTTAACTCATAATCTTTATGTTTTCAGCCTACCACTGCTCTCTGAAGATCATTTTAGTGCCCAGTCAAGTGTAACTCATTTTCCTTCTGGTCCACAAGTACAAAAATACTCTTCCTTAATTCAGTCCACATGGCTAGAGCTTGAAAGCTACCTTAATGAGACTAATATAATTGTTTCTAGCTTTTTGAATATTTTCATTAATGAGAAGGAAAAGTGTGGACGTTTACAAACTAGCAAGAGCACCCTGGGCTAAAGGAGCAAAATAGCAATTATGTTTTTCAATAGATTGGATCACACAGGTAATCTTTGCCATTAGTCTTTTCTTTTCCAAGTGTGCCAAGAGAAGACAGCATTAAATTATACAATGCCAGATATGTAGAAATGATAATTTCATACTGATATTATTCTCTAGGCAGTTTCTCTGAAACACTAGGAAGGTTACCTACCTAAAAAAAAAAAAAAAAGTCATCACGTTTCTCCGTATCTCAGTGCTGTGTTGGCCCCTGTGTTAGAATTTTTATACATGGTGAAAATATATGGCACTTGTTTACAGAATAAAAATGTATTACTGACTCGTATGTCATTTATTGTGAAATTTGTCTAGATATCATAAAGCTCACAAAATTGTGATAGTTGCACATGAATATTGGCAGATGTAATAATGTAAACCTTAAGGCTCAAGCAGGGCAAAGGATTTACATTTGTCTATAAGCCCATGGTCTATAACTTATTTACCTCCACATATAGGTTTATCTTGGTGTATATAATTTTGCATTTTACCCTGCTATTTACTTCTTGGGCTATGTCTTGTATCAGGTATATTTTAGATTACTACTCAGTACAACATGCTTGACATGAACATTTAGGTACCATTGCTTCCATGGTAGGCAATCGAGACAGAGAATGCATTTTTTTTCCTCTTTTAACCTTGAGGTGACCTGCCACTGGAATGCAGTTTCGTCTTTCATCATCATTACTCCATGAACACGCTAATAGCACTATGTCATGCAACATTTAAAAAAAATCCCAAATAAAAAAAAAAAAAAGAAACCCCTCACAGACCAGTAATTACATTACTACTTAGATAATAAAGAAAAGGAGTTTTCCTTTATGGCTCAGAGGTGGACACAAATGTAAGAAATAATGAGAAAGAAATTTAAAGAATGTTTTTCCTATGACACAGTGCTACAGACTGCAGCCAAGCAATACTAGTATGAACTTGGGGACAACAGACACAGTCATGCAGAGAAGCAGAGCCCATGTGCAGACGCTAGTTCGCCCACCAGAAGGGGCTGGCTGGAGTATACTGCAACTAAAGGCGTTTTTCAGAAGCTTAAAATTTGCCTGCAAACGCTCACTTTGGACAAGAAATTGAAACAGAACAGAAAGTCTTAGGAACTCTTAAAACATAAAAGCTTAAAATCTTTAAAAAAAGTTTGGTAATCGTTTAACACTGCTAGGGAGCCAGAATTATTATTATTTTACTTGTACTGGTGCAGCTCATAAGCACCGAGTGCAGAGGAGGCTCTCTGTGCTGACAAACAGAAAACAGAAGCAGTAAGTGAGCTCTGATTCCAACTGTGACTACACAAAAACACAGACAGCGAGGGACATTTAAGGAAATACCAAGGCACTATTAATCAGCGTGACAGGCAACAAGCATAGCACATCAGCAGCTGTTTCCTTGGGAAATCTCAAGGAGTTAACCCTGCGAGGTTTCATGTGCCACGTATCCTGGTGGATACATGTCCTTTCGGTCCCCAAATGTTAGCCATGTAGGATGTTGGAGGGAAATGAGGAGCACTGTTCTTCAGAGGGAAACTACTAAAACCCACTAAAAGTAATGGAGTGAGCTCAACTACTATATAGTTTCAGAAATTTATAGCCATGCTAACAAAACTAGAACAGTTAATAATGGTTAGAGGGAGTGGATATATAAGACTCTATACACTCTATTAATTGGAATTTCTGCAAACCTGAGACAGAAGAGGTTATTTCTTTTGCAGTATTTCCTAACAATTATTTGGGAACTTCCAACTCCCTGTAGGCTTAAAGAGATCTCAAGAAAAGCATAAAATCATTGAAGTAGTTTTCAGATATGCTAAGCCTTTTAGCTCACATTAAATCAATGGCAAATGAGGTACACCACATCTCTAAAAAGATTACTCATTCAGGATCAAAATACAACTTTGAAATACCTGGAATAAGCAATTTTAAAATTCAAAGTGTATCAGTAATTAATATTTTGGTAAATTCAGAAGTCTTTGGATAGGGATTTTCATTAGATAAAACATTCCACATGACAGTTTAATATGAATACTACTGGAAAAGATAATAATAATTGCACATGTAACTTTCAGATTTTGTTTTTTTTTGCTAATAATAAAAACTACCATAGGAACCACAAATAAATATATTATTTTCTTAATTCATAGAAATCTTTCCATTGAGAGAGGGAAAGTAGACTCTGTATGTAAATTATTCTTCTGTTCTTTTTGTGTTAATCTTATGTTTCAATTTAAATTAAAACTTGTTTCGGAAGACTCTTGTGTAGTGAAACAAAACAAATTCTAGTGTTTCAGTTTTGCAGATATGGTTTAGCATTCAAAAAGCACCTTTACAAACCAACTCATTCTGCTGCATTTTTTAACTTTTGTAAACAGATTGCAGAGAAGGAGCCAATGCAGATCTGGACATCTTGTATGTCATCAGGCACAGCTTTTGAGTTTTTTATTGCATAAGGGATGGATTTCTGACAACACATTTTAAAAATTGCTTCTTATCCAAAAAACGACAGGCAAGAAAATTACTCATGAAGAATAATCTTTGTTCAGGAAGCGTAGTCCCCCCACGTTCTTTGCAACGGTTCAGCAAGTTGGCTACGCGTGTGGAACACCATACAGATTGCAGGGGACAAAATCTACCCAAAACTGTATGCCACAGTGTGTTTCCACAGCAGTTTGTGGCTTCTACTCTAGTCCTTGGACTTGCGAAAGAGCAGAGACATCTGAGCTTTCTATAACCTGGGGTCTGTAACTACCACATCTGTTTGTATAAGAATAAAGTCAGATCTTTCAGATACCTGTCACTGAACAATGCACTCTTATGAAAAACTCACAAATTTTATTGCTTTTTCAAGTTATGACAGTTGTATGGATTATCATAGTTACATAGGGTTTTAAAAAAAGTTGTTAGTTTTTCAACAGCATTTATTAAAGAAAATAATCATGAATGAGAGGGAAAGTTTTTTTAAAAGTATCAGCACTATCTAAGGAGCTGGAAATGTTTGGTAGAAATAAGCTGTCAATGTTCATCACGGCAAAGAATGAAGAGAGTATTTCAAGGTTTGGTGTTATATAAAATACATTACATATATAAATGTAATTACACCTGTATCAAAAAACTATTTTAGCTAGTTATCACAATATTTTTGTAAGAGAAAGCAAATCCTACTCATAGACTTTACACAATTCTAAATTAATATCAGCTGTATCAAGGGAATTAAACTTCTCACTAGGCAGACCCAAAGCAGCTGTATTCGGTGCACAGGTGTAATGAAGAAATAAATATTGTTATAGAATGATGCGGGAGAAAGATGAAACTGTAGTGCAGAAAAGTGTATGCTATTTCATAAAAAAGAGTTCTGCTCTTATCTGTAGTCATGGTCTCAGAAAGATGATGTAAAAAATTTTAGGAGCATTTAAAAATTCTTACCTGAGGAGAATTTGAAAAGACCGGGAAGTCTACTTCATAAAGCTACGAATAAGGATACATCATACAAAACTCACACTCATTAATGGTATATATAGAACACGCAGAGTTCCTTCCTGTGCGTTCAGGAGCATATCTGAAGAACATCCAAATAGCAGGTTTTTCCTCCCCACTAAGCTTGTGGTCTTGCCTACATCACCTGCACTATGTACTTAGTATCTCTGTTTTCTTCATCTGGATTTCCTAAACAGAAATCCTGTCTCATTTCTCTTCTATGTAATAGCATATTATTCAAACCCTTCAGCACTTCAAATTCTCTGCAAAACAGACAATTTTTGCGAACATGAGTCAGCCACAGTCCGGTGACAACACCCATTTCTTCCTGTATTCTCCTTTCCTATTTATTGGTCTTTGACCCTGCAGGGAACCTACAGTTACTGTGAATGTGTCAATCTGCAACTGCCCACTTTCTTTCAGCCTTCATCCATGGTCTCACACACCCAGCAATCCCCTCCTCTAGCAGCTTTCCTTCTTTCCCAAAACAGTAACACCACATACGTTGTAGCTCCTTTTCTTTAAATATTGCTAGTACTACTAATTACAACCCCTCAACTACTTTTTCATTTATAAACTTGCTGCCCTTCTCCAGCATGTTACAGTAGTGTAATTAACTTTCAGAGAACAGTGTTCTGGTTTCATCTTATCCATTTGCCTTTCAGCCTTCACATTGCCTTTAATCCATCTAACAAATTAATTCATATCTGGTGGTCAGAGACCTAATCCCTGGCCAAACCAGAGGTTCTTTCTGTTCCAATCTTTTGTAAATTCTCTGTTTCTCTGTCCTGTTATCTCTTCCCTTCATACCATCTTGTACAACTCGCCCATATTTGTTCTTTGTATTACTTGATACTTTTTCAACTATAGATACTGAGCCAAAAATTTACCTATCTTCTTATTAAAAAAAAAAATGAACATAATGTTTGAAATACAGTTAACTAGCAGTCATCTAAGGAGATCTTGAGCCATACAGTGGAAAAATGGACCAGTTTCAATTCATGCATGGTATCTATTACATCTATGCCAAATAGAAGAATGAGCTGAACACAGAATTAACTTCTTGTTTTCCAACAAATGCTACTTAGCTTTAGCTTATAACATTAGCTGAGAAGAATAGGCCTATGAAATCTCAATTTTCCCAGTCCAATGGGAATAGTGGAAAGGAGTACACAACAAAATAATAAAACCAGCCTGGTTTTACTTAAAAAAACCCTGAGCGTTCTGTCAACGTCCTCTTCCAGTGATTGATGCAGTAATATGGAAGTACACCAAAATACCGGTTTTGCTGTCATTTAGAAAAACAAGCGTATGGAATTCAACCAAAGACACAGCTGTACAGATAAAAACCACAGTGACAAGGCAAGAACACAATACAATACAGAAAAGTATGGATAAGTACAGAGGGAGCAGTGGTATTCTGTTAGCTGCCCGACTAATCAGGAACAAAGTGCTGACAGGTTCTAGTAATGCAGCGGAAAAACGCAGAAGTCAAAGCTGAAAATCCCACAGGGCTTTTTAGGCCCTCCCTTCTATGATTGTCTTGTTGATAAAGATGTACAAGCTCCCATGAACTAGGGACACATCTCAGGTCACGGCTTTTGCACAGTGCAGGTGAATCAAGGAAAACAGAGTGCTAGAAGGGCTCTGGCAGGCAGGCTGCAAGAGTTGTAGGGACAGGCATTATGCCCTAGACCACTCCATCTCAATACAGTGCACACGTCTGATGCACTGTGGAAGCGTCTTCAGGGGTTAAGGTGTGGGCTCAAGCAGGATTCTTCATTAAGAGGAGTTTTTAATAAAATAGCCCTTAGGAACAGCGTGGATGTGACTATGATGAACCAAACCCAGAATAGTTTTCAACATTTTTAGAGAAACTAAAAATAACTACTGAAATTCATAATACAGATCTGATCCAGTACAAAAAGTCTTACTGACTTTTCACCTTCATCCATATGAATCTACCTTCTAAGTTTTGTAGCTCATTTATTAAAATGCATAATTTTGGTTCAGAACTCCAAAAGCTATGTAAACGGGTGCATGAATTCTTAAAAGTTGCTATTAGAAACACCTGCATTAGTCACAGCCTGGACAAGCATGAGCAAACCTACACAATGGACATGGCTAAAGATGGCAATGGCTGATTTGGTAATCATGTGGACTCTTCTGTTCTTGGAAACCATCCATATGATTTAATACAGTTTTCCCTAATTTTGTGTGCTGTCACATACTTATTTTACTCCTGCCAGGTCAGGAGAGTGTTTGAGCTCTTTCCTGATTAACTTCATGGTTAATGTTTGCTTAAGTTCCAAAATGAGTGTGCAGTGCTGCAGGACTATGAATCTTCCCATAGTACTACAATATTCTTGAACGGTTTTGCTACTGGAGAGAAAAATATTTAGCCTAGAAGGAATAAGGTCTGTAAAAAAACACAACAGAATTATAAACTCAAGGAATTCTCTGGAAAAGAAAGGGAACAGTCCACTAACTGTATTTGATTTGAATGATAGCATGAGTTAGGAGAGAGTTATGAAGCAAGGCAGGTAAGATCGGAAGGAGATACTATTTTGAACAAAGGCAGAGAAGGTATCAACTGAGAGAGGTTGACAGTGAAAAGGATCTTGTGCTGAGGACCCAGGTTGTCAGGCTCCCAAGTTAGCTTAAAGGTCACCTCTGAAAGATAGCATTTCAAAGGGCAAATATTATAAGGTTGCCCTCTCTGCTCCTACAGCTGAATTAAGGTTCCAAGAGCTCGACTTTGAAGGATAGCACTCTAGAGTTTTGCCTGAACAGGCCTCTTCTTTTGCATCATTTTTCTATGTTAGAAGACAACACTTTATATATTTGCTACAAGATCAGCAACGCAAAGAGCAAGATTACATACAACGATACAGAACATATGCATTTGTCATGATGACTATCTACTACAGAATACCAGATCAAGAAAATTAAGTGGATGTGGCTCTTTTGTGAGATATTGGTAGAATCACTAAAAACAAGTTTGGCAAAACAGGGAGATTTTACATACTTGGATGTGCTGTAAAAGAAATATAACACAAATTGGCCTGCAAATTCTTAGAAAGAATCAATGACAGCTTTTGCAACTGAAGGAGATAGCTACAAGAAATGCTCTTATTGCTTGTAGAGAGAAAATTGCTGAGAATGGCATAGTATAAGGTCCCATAAGCTGAATGAGATGAGAAAGTTCAGACCCTTAAAAAAGAAAGAAGATAAAACCATCAAAATAAAATCTGTGGATTTTAAGCAGGCAGATCAAATGATGAATTCACTAAATGTAAATTAGTTGCTGATCTCACATAGAAGAGAGAAGCACACAGAATGTGGAAGTGAGGTCAGATGGCTAAGGGAATGCATAAAAGACTAACATGGGATTAATCTCAGAAGGACACAGACGCAAGGAGCAAGAAACATTGAAGTTGTTAAAGCAAAACCCAAGAAGTCATGCTGAAAGCACATCAACAGTAGGAAAAATGTGGTTCAGCAGTTCAATATTCAATGGCTTTATCAACAAACAACAATGTGCAGGCTAAAGTTTTCAACACACCTGCGCCTGCCTACCTTCACACAAAGGCCAATCATGTAGATGACTATCACAAAAATTAACCAGAAAGAGGCGAAATCTCAGCCTAGAAGACAGAAATAACAGGTCAGAAAGCACTCATTGAGCTAGACCTTTTCAAATTACCCAGACCTGATAATCTGCCAGCTGGTTAACTGTTCACAGAATCTCAGGACAAGTAATGCAATCTTAGAGGACTGAAAAAGGTCAAAGTACTGAAAACCTGACAATCAACATATATTGCCTAGAAACGAACAGGAAATGGAAAGTGGAGCCGGGAATTATAGTCAGATACATTCTGCGGTACAAAATTAAAGACATTACTTGTAAATACTGGTAATAAGGAAATAAGAGTCAACAAACATTACTTTGCAAAAACAGTGTGAAGCAAATTCACCTAAATATGTTTTATATAGCATTTCTTTACTGCATATGACTTAATAATATTAAGAAAAAAATAAAGAAATCTTGGAAGGCTCTGACTTAGACTTGCAAACAACCCTTGAGTTTCTAAAGAAGTGAATTCAAAAAATTAAATGCTATCTTAGGAAGATGGGAGTGCTTTAGCTGAGCATTAGAGGCACATATCTACAGGATGCGGCAGGGACCCCAGGGCAAGCCACTCCACATGGGAAAACAGCAGCATTGTGCAGGGATGTTTAATGGTCTTGAAAACAGCGTCTTGACTCTCAAACAGTCGCTCTTACCATGAGACAAAACTCCTCCTTTAGGATTCAAGACTGTATCATTCTACAAGTTCTTCAGCGCGTAAATTTAAGTGCATTTTTACATTGAAAAGTGACAAAATAAAAATGACATTTAACTGTCACAAAATTGTCCTCTTAGTCCAAAACATTTTCCTAATTGTAAAGTCTCCTTTGGACATTGATACAATTCCAAGATATTTCTAATTTCATTTTACTACTGCTGTAAAAGAAATCCAGGGAAAAAACCTGGTCCAGCACAGTGTTTTATGGTGAGCAAACCCGTATTAAGTGAGCAGAGCATTTGGTAAGTGATCAGGAGATCACATAGATGTCCTCATCCAAGGCAAAACCCTTCCCTACTCCAAATTCCCTATGAATCTCCTGATTGCTGTATATTTCTTCTTTTGACACTTTGATCACAAATTCCATTCTGCACCTTTGAAAATCCTCCTAATTCTTTTTCTAAGGAAAAAATATTTTTCTTAAACAGCTCCTGCCTTGCGCTAATCATCTGGCTTCATATTTGTCATCTTTCTACGCTATCTAGAAGTGTGCTTGGTCTGCAGAAGTAGTGTGGGGAGATTTTTAATTCTCTTTTGAAATACCTGGCACTCAGCAACGTAAGGTGAAAGAAATTGAATTCTGTGGAATACCGTTCAGCTTTGATATAATTTACCCTACATTGTACTCTAACTCTAAATTGAAAATCAGTGTTTTACCCAAGACCTCTTCTCCAAAAAAGGTAAACTGTAGATGACATATTCTCTTTCTATGTTTTCTCACAAGTGTAGTCACTGATCCCATAATATTTGTCCCCCCATCTTAGGATATAAATGGCTTTGTTATTAACCCTCAGAGTTTCTGACCTTGCCACTTTTGTGAAATAATAGCATAAGCTAGTGGAATTTTCTTTCAAATGAAATGTTTACTCTATAAACCTGTAACTGCTACATCGCATTATATTTTTATGTTTATTGTTATGAAATGATGCTATTTGTAAGTATAATTCTGTAATAAAAAGAAAACAAAGATTGATGCTGAAAGAGAATGAAATTTCAGAACATGCTATAAAATTAATCTAATACTGGAAAATCATAAAAAAGTGCAATTACTCTATTTACAGGTGAAAAGGAAAAACAATTGCTTACATAAAAATAAAAGCTTTATCACAATAGTAAGAAGCTTATGAATATCAAAATGATAGTGAAATCCTCTTACAAACAAAAGGGTTAATCTTAATTGTGCATCAGTTTTGACTATAACAGGGACTTTATTTTAATGCTATAAAACCTCTTTCTTTAGTCAAAAGTACCTCTGCATAATGAATGCTGTAGCTATTGCAGAAGTTGCCTGAGTCTGTTTACATAAATCACATTGCCGTCAACCTCAACTCCTTTTGTTTTGCAAAGCTGATGCTCAATCATAATATCCTCTTTGATGCCATTCTGAACGTTCCGGCTGGTACTGATGAAAGAAGCAGATTTTAAAGTTTACGTAGTAAATATATTTACAGCCTTCAGAAGTATCAAAGGAGGATGCAAAAAAGATACTTTGGTATGGGGACAGTTGGAACCACAGACTATTCCATGTTAGAAATGGAAGGGAGAAGGAGCAACTATGACTACGGATTTAGCATAGGATACCTGCTAACACATCTGGGAAGCTCATGGGCTAGAGATTACCTGTTGAACAGTTTAAAAGAATGTGAAAAATACAGTCCACAAGAAACATTAATGTTTACTGTTCTAGCAATACTTTCAGTTTGGGGCATTTCCTTGTTAGAGGAGCTATTTTGGGAAGGTTTCAAGGAAACATTTGTTGCTGTTTACTAGACAATCAATAAAAACCACCTGTGATTTTACACCACTGTCCTCAAAGGACAAAGAAAATACCTCCATGTGATACAATATTCCTAATCAAGGAAACAGAAAAATTTGGAAAGATCTGAAAGCAAAGCAGCATGCCTGTACCAAGTTGACTTCTGAGTCACATCCCTTCTCGTTGGAGTGTACTGCCATGGCATAAAATAAAGATAAAAAGATAAAGATAAAAAATAAACTATATGTAGCTCCTCAGATTTACCCCCATGCCTACATATAGTATAAGGGAAAAAAATTCTCTGCCAAACTTCTTAAGATTGGGTACAGACATCTGAAATACCCACCAACCACTAATGAAGTTTAAAAGAACAAAAGTGGCTGTTGTTATAGCCAAGGAATTTACTTATAAGGGAAGATCAGAGTTCATCCACCAAAGTCAGACACTATATCCTCCTTTTGGAATTTAATATGCAAAAAGATAAGAAGAAACCATATTTAGTCAAAGCAAAATGGAAAAGGCCTGTGGAAAGAGCTACTTCCTGAACTATAGTAATTAAAAGACTTGACATATCTATGAAAGAAGGGAATGGATAATCTTTATTATAGTGTAAGCAAGGCGAATGGCAGATTGATATCCCTTGGCACAGGAATACGCTACTAAATATTTGAAGACAAGCTGTGACTTCAAATATCACATCCAACTGCAACTTCAATTTTTTTTTTTTTTTTGCAGAAAAAGCAACTCATGCTGAGGAAGATATGGCTTATTTGAAACTTATTTACTGTCATAACAGATGGTGAAGACTAGAGAGAATATAAATGAAAAATATGGGGGCCCAATAAATGTCAAGGCTCCCAACTTGGTTTGTAAAATTAAAAGAAAAAAAAAAGAAAGAAGCTATATCTATGCAAGATACAAAAACTTAACAGAATAGATTAGCTTTTTAACATCTTGGAAATAACCATTTTTCTGCCCACACAATGTGAGATTAAAAATTGCATTGATGTTACAGTCACAGCCATCCTGAAAAAGTTATACAGCATTATCTATACAGACTTACCGTTATTCAAAGCTCCTTTCCAGGTATTTATCCTCAAACCTCTGGTGGACCATAAGCATTTTCTCAGTCACATCTAGGATGGTCAAGATAGTTTCCTGTGAACCTATGTGGCAGAACTGAAGGTTTGTTGGCCATGTTTGTAACCCTAGGAACCACAACCTGAAGAAGCAGGTCAGGGCTAGAGCCAGAGCTACAGATCCAGGGCCTTCTCTTGACTGGGAATTTTCAAGTCTGAGGTTCTCATTTCTAAACAAAACAAGTTTTTAAAATAGCAAAATCTTCTGCAAGACAGAATTATTCTTTATGCTCAGCCCTCTCTAACACTCATCTCAATCTCTCTTAACTTCAGAGAGAACTGAGGACTCTTAGGACTTCCTAAAAAGCACCTGGCATCCTATAAAATTGTACTTCGGATCTTCTTCACAGAAAAGGATGCTTGCATGATGCATCCTTCCTTATTTTCTGAGGTACGGAGGTGAAATAGGAACCACTGAAGAATGAACCATATCCATTCACTTATGAAACTGCATTTGCATTGTTACTGGAGCCATTAACATCTTGGCTATGCTTTTGATACAAAAAGCAAACAAAATTAAGGCAGAACTAAAACGAAGTGAAAATGATATTCACGAAAATCTGAAATAAATTGTCAATGTAGACTTACATAACAAAGCTGAACAAGTACACCTCCTTGGAAAGAGGAGCTTTCACAGTTATACTGTGCAGTGTATTAACCCTGTAGTTCATATACGAGTACAAAGCCAGCAGCAAAATGAATAGACATTATTCTATATTTAGCTTCTCTGTTGCTGTTTTATATCACCCAGATGAGTAGAAAATACACCACTTTAATGCAATATCTCATTCACTAAAATACTTCACAGCTAATTTTACTTTAAATCAAGTAATGAATTTCAGAACATGGGAAGAAATGGAGTATTAAATACCCTATAATGGTACAAAGAATAATAAAACCATGAGTATATTTTTATATAGTTTTTCTTAATGAAAAACAAGGAAACATACACAAAGTATTTGAGTTTTTCATGTTGCTACCTTTTATGTTTTCTGTACATTGTATTTGAATGCTGTCCTCTTGATTATATTCTCTGAAATACTTGTTTGAAGTAAGATACTTTATTTTAATAAGTGGAACAAAGCTTTGAATAGCTTGGTTCAAAAAACAGTTTTAAATGAAAGGAGCTGTTGCTAAGCACAGGGATCTTTGCCAAATACTTTTTAAATGGTTTATTGTGCCCTAGCAATCCTGAGATTAAAAACATCTCTTGAATTACAATGACACATCAAAAAATAAAATTAATGTGGGGGTTTTCATTACAAGAATTGAGCCTCTGCGTGTTATTCTTTCCATTAGATAAGAAAGAAACATACTGTGGTACATTGTTTTTGCTGTCAGAGTGAGCTTTTAGGCAAATATACAATATCACACTATATCCCTCATGGATTCAATCACGTACTGTACAAGTTCTTCTATTAATTTAACTTAATGCTGTGGATTTAAGGGATAGACTGTATATTTTCACATATTTTTCTGTACTGGGGATGAGTTATTTTTAGACTCCATAAGTCTTCATCAAAATCAGAAGATTGCATTGCCTCATATGACTACAATATGAATAATAGCATTGCCTCACTCTGTAATAAACATTTAATTTTCCACAGTTCTTGCAGCAGTTACAAAACAATTGTTTTGCCAAGCTCTCATGTTGCAACACTGCGGAGCATATAGATCTCATTGTCAATGAGAAACTCGAATGCAGAGCGCTAGACATTTTAAAGAAAAGCAAAATCAATAGCATTTCCTAGCTAATAAAGATGTCTAAACCAGTACTCTTAACAGTGTTGGCCTCATAGTACACAAATTATGATTTAGAATAGGGAAAAAGGAAGTGGCAAAGACAACAGAGAAAACAGCTGCTAACTGATTTTGAAACAAACTTGATTTCCACATCCTGAAATCCTATTTTAGTTCAATCTGGGGGCTGCGAATATATGACAAACTAAAGACATAGCTCCAGATATCTCAAGCTGGATATGAAAGCAGGGGCATGCAGACTGTTGGGATTTTTCTTGAAATCAGTAACTGTTGTGTTTTGCCCAACCTTTTGTAAGATACCAGGAAAAGACAGCACATGTACCTTGCCAGATAAACACAGGTACATAGGTACTGTGCAGCTTTAGCCACAGGTTTTATTTGTCAAAATACACTTTCCTGCTTTATTTCACAAGGACAAATAAAATAATTCATCTGCAAGTTATAGATTATAGCAAATTAAAACAAACCACATTGTACATACTAAAACTGAGCAAAATCCGAACTAAGTAAATTGGCAGGCATAAACACAATAATGATTGGAACAAGTGGGTCAAATTATATTTGTCTTGTTACTTACATACATAACACCTCAAGTTACTCAAATAATAAATGCAAACACATCTAACTCAAAAGAATCGCAGTGAAATCCTGCCACTTTCATATCCTGGATACTTTAATAGATAATCCATTATAAAGATATCTATTCAGGTACTTATTAACCCCAGAACATTTCTCTCTCAAATAATTTCTATATTTTAGTAATTGTCCCCCAGTGGGACACTCTTCTCTTAACAGAATTTGAATATATAGGTAGACAGCTTTTTTTTTCTTCCCCATCTTAAAAAGGAAATATATGAGAAAAAAAAAGACCAATATGTGAAAAGGAAAACCAAGGTCACTTTCTCAAACCAGCCGTGGATTCTTTGCCTCTCCAAGCTGGTAAGAGTGCTCAGAATTTCAGTGGGGACCTAAAATGGCCAGAAAGGTGTTCCCGTGTTGTAAGGGTACCGTCTGTTGGCACAACATGGACATTACTGGAGCTCCCGTATTTAGGGGGTGGGAGAAGGATGGTGGGAACAGAGAAGAGGCATGACAGTTGAGATCCACTACACCTGTCTTCCACTGTTGTAATTTACAGCTTCAGCTACTAAACATTTTCAAGAAAGGGTGGAGAACATGACTTTGCCTCAAAAGGTCTAGAAACAGGATCCTGGTCCACTTCCCAAGCAGCCCCTAGTGCTGAGCCAGGCTGATGGGCAGACTCTGGCCATACAGCAAGACTGGGCATGACAGCAATGGGAAAGGTGACTGGAGAAAAGAGACGGCATGGAGTATAAAAATCACAACAATGTACAGAGCATATCCTCAAAGCCAGCAGAGAAAAGGTAACAACAGTGAAAGCAACAAAAAAGGTAAATGTGAGTTCAGCATAACTGGATCAAAATACTTGCATTAGCAGATCATGACTTAGCAGAAATCACTCAGGGAGGATACCTTTTCTTCACAGAAGTTTCACTGTGTATTGTAAACTATTCAGAATAATCTTCTACAACAAAGTTTGCCTATAGTCTAGAACAATGGGTTCTCCTTTCAAAAAAACCAGGAATTTCATATTAATATTGCTTCACCTAGCATTGCACAAACTATGCCATGACTGCCATGGATATGTATCTCCGTGTCTGAAACGTGCAGAAGGTTGTTTCACACTCCTAAAGGCCTACTCACAGGGGAGAACGTAAAGTCTTTTTAAAAGCAGATATTAAAGATGCTGTATGTTGGTCAAGTTAAGAAATACCTGTACAAAATTATATTTTTAAGACACTATATATTTCAACTGGAGACATTGTGTAGCTTAACTTTCCCCCTTCAGGAGATCCCTGCTGAATCCACTCATACATATAATCAGGGTAATCAGGATTCTCACTGCCTTCAGTCATACAGGTCTAGGACCCCATTCTTCAATTCATCAGGCCTACTCACCTCAGGGGGAGTCCAAAGGCAATGAATGCCACTAGGAAAAATATTCCTAAAACAGCCCCATTTGATTCCCTGCTCCGATAGGAAATAAGAAATAAAACACTTTAAAAATGAATCAGATCCCTTCAACCTTTGCTGAAAGAAGGCCATCACAGTTTATAGCCCTGAAAAGGTGAAGAAGAAATATAAAAAAAGATGAAAACAATTACAAACCTTTACATGCCTCTTTGGGAAATATATACTTTTCTGTTTTTCTTTGATAATACTACATAACTCCAGATTTCTATAACACAAGGAGAGACACTGTAGTCTCACATAAAACATCCATCCACTAGGAAAGGCATTTATTGGTCTCAGAAGCCAGATATCACCAAAACCAAAACGCACCATTATTTGGACAAAGATGAAATGAATCGTCATGACATTCTAACCTGCAAGAAGATGCACTCTTCCATTACCAGTCAATATTCAGTAACACTCATTAAGAGAAGTAAATTGTGGAGGCTTTGAACATTGGCGCTGGAACTCACAGACTATGGCAACTTCATTTATTCCTATTTAGTTCTATGGATTCTTGTTTATTCAGTATGAGAGACATGCCATACAAAGTAAGTCTAAGCTAATAATTTTCTCATTTCCTAAAAACCTTAACTATGTTAATAATTAAGGCATTTTTTCCTTCATACTGATTTAAAAAGGAATTCACACAACTGAATGAGCAGTAATTCTCAGGATCATATTTCCAATATTCTCCAAAGCACAAGATTAATTTTCATGTTTCAGTTTTCTTATGACAAGGATCAGACTGCAGTCTTTCCAGGCATCAATATACACCTCAAGCTTATAAATTAAAAAATGCCTGTGTTGAAATAATTATTTTGAACAAATTATGCAAATGTTTAATATACTAGAAAAAAATCAAAGGCAGAGTAAATGAGAGAAAGTGACTCTGTGCTAGTAGTAGCTTCATAAGAGCAAATTGCCCATCCCCATTAGCTACCCAAGATAAAAAATTCTAAGCCAACGCAAAGCTTTTGGGGAAAAACTTATAAAAATGGGAAAACATGGAGTAATTGCTGAGATTACTTAATTGTCAGGAGGAGATTTCTGTATAAATTGTCCTTATTTCAGACAGCGTTGGTATTATTTTATCTCCTCAAGTAGTAAGATAGTTTCTTATTAGGGTACTTGGCTTAGAGCTTATTTTTTAAATTAAATTTCAGTTATAATAAACTCTTGCGTAGATTAAAGCAAAATATTATAGCGGTAGCTTGTAGATGATGTTATTCCAGTGAAGAAATGTCATAAGTTTAAAGTTTAATGTTTCTCTAACGATAGGTCTGTTAGTTAATTGAAACAAGTACCGTAGAGATATTTTTCCTCTTTTGGCAGTCGCCGTTTTTACTAACATTCAAGTAAAAGGTAAACACGCTTTGGGTACTGGAACCTCCTTAAGCCCTTCTGTAAACTGAATACTGAAATTTCAAAATTAATAATAAATTGAATTAGTTGCCAGAGTATATTTTATCTTTTCCTTAATGAAACGTTCGGACGGAGTAAATGAAGCGCAGATGGGAACCTCGGTGCGGGGCGCAGGCAGGCGGGCGCTCGGTGCCGGGGTCCCGCGCCGCACCGACGGACTGCGCGGCACAGATTTACTCGCGCCGCGGTCGCAGAGAACGCGCAGGGCTTCCCGCTTTAGGCGACAAGAGCGCCGTCGTTTTAGGACACATGAGCTGACATTATCTTCCGCGTCCGAGGTCTCCCCTCGGGCAGCGGCCCCGGCCCCCGCCACGGGCGGACGGACGGACGGACGGACGGACCCCGCCCGGGCCCGCGGCGCCACCTGGCGGCGCGGGGGGGATCCGCCGCGGGGAGCTCGGCGGGGGTCGGGGGGCGGCCGGGGGGCACCCCGCGGCCCTCCCGCTGCCCCCTGGCTTGTGCCTGGCGCTCCTGGGACAGCCCGGGCCGGGGCCGGAGCACTTGGCCGCGGCCAAGGAAACCGCGGGTGTCACAGGTCGCCCCCGTTCCTCAGCCGAAGAGCAGGTCAGCGGCGCTTCGGACTGATTAGATGGGGAATTTCTGTGCAGAAAGGTGATTCTCACTGAGCTTAACTTTTTTTGCTTCATAACAGAATCACAGAGTCATAGAATGTCCTGAGTTGGAAGGGACCACAAGGATCATCGAGTCCAACTCCTGTCCCTGCACAGGACAACCTCAAATTCACACCATGTCTCTGAGGGCCTTAGTCAAGAAGCGCTTGGACATCACCAGCCTTGGCGCCGTGACTGCCTCCCTGGGGAGCCTGGTCCAGTGCTCCACCACCCGCTGGGGGAAGAACCTTCTTCTAATAACCAACCTAACCCTCCCCTGGCACATCTTCCTGCCGTTCCCTCAGATCCTATCGTCGGTCACCAGAGAGAAGAGATCAGCGCCTCTCCCTCCTCCTCCTCCCCTTGTGAGGAAGCTACAGACCACCATGAGGTCTGCCCTCAGTCTCCTCTTCTCGAGGCTGAGCAAACCAAGAGACTTCAGCCGCTCCTCATAGGGCTTCCCCTCTAAACCCTTCACCAACTTTGTGGCCCTCCTCTGGACACTTTAAGGTTGGAAAAGACCTCTAGGACCATCAAGTCCAACTGCCAAGCCAACACCACCATGCCTCCTAAACCATTCCCCGAAGTGCCATGTCTACAGGTTTTTTGAACACGTGACCTCACTTCTATTTTTGTTGTTTACACAGAAATACTTATTTTCCAGTTATTCCAGTACCGTTACCCATTTTTCAGTATTTTACATCATGTATGGCCTTTAGAGGCATTCTTTCCCTCCTGTCTCTTTTGTAACATGATCTAATCTGCACGGTGCCATGATTTTGTATGAGACAGCAGTTGTCATAACTACAAAGGATTTTCCTTCTAATTATTTCTAAGATGTTACATGCAACTCATTTAATCTTTTAAATAAATTCTATAGTATTAGGTTAGCTCCAGAACTTTGAAATACGCTGTTTAGTAAAGACACGGGGAACACTGTGAGTGTATTTCCTTCGAATATGACAAGTACAATTGTATAACATTTCCTTAGACAGTTATTAACCAATAATAAATCTACAAAAAATGCATACATACCTGTAAAGTACACAAGTCTGTTATGTGTAGCTATATATATATTTTTTATATGGTATATACTATGAATTGTTCAACATTATTATAACTGAAGGTTATTAGTCCCTGATTTAAAGTGAAAATGCAATATTCATTATGGAAGCGACCTGTAAAGCAATTTCCATTCTGCAAACGTTTGGCAAGTGCAAGTACTCTTTGGGAGTACCATTGCAAGATCCAGTTGAAGTGTCTTCATGCTTCTGAAGTGAACAACACAGGCTGCTTTTCCCAACAAGCATTAACAGATCCTTAACTTTGCCCTGCCTGCACAAAGCCTTACAAAATAACTCACTGGTTGAGTTTACCTTTTTTTTACAGCATGGAAAAGAAATTCTGCACCTAGGAACTTACCACAGTCAAGTAGACTTGGGCACGGGAACAATTTTACCATTGTTTGGGCAATTATAAGAAAACACGCACTTCTCAACAACTCAGCAAATCCAGAATATCTAGTTGCTTGAACAGTTAGTTCAACAGAACGGAGCTCGGGCTATTGTATTAGTTCTGGCTGGTGACTCCAAGCAATGCTACAATCCCATGAGCCACAAGGCCTGAATCTTTTTATGGATTCCTCATCCATTTTCCCAGGCTCTGTTTATGGAAATCAGCTTGAAAGTTGAAGATACTGTATTTTAGGAAAATACTTCAATCTACTTTCTACATATGCTTTTAAACCTCTGGAATTTTAAATAACTGTTCCTCACTGAACAAGTGAAATTAAAACCAAAGAAATCATACACACTAAAAATTACTGGAATTATTTTAAATATTTTCCTTAAGCCACACTGCTTAGTGATACAACATCCTTCCATCAGCCTTTTTGTGCATCCTTATTTCCTTGCTTTTCCTTAGTCTCTTTCCACACTATTTACATACTTTTAACTAAAATGATAGCTGCTTATCTGTCTGTACTTCCTGTATAAATCTTTCTGGATTTGGCTGCATGACCTCTTGTTTTTCATGGCCTGCCACTCCCCTGCAACACAGAAACCAAAGCGTGTGCTACCCCTTGACTGCACGGTCTTTTCTTTTTTCCAGACCATTGGTTTATAAAATGAACAAAATTGGTCCTAATACTGATCTCATGTAGCACTCCACTAATCACTTTCCTCTTTCCCAAGCCACTACCCACTTACAAATACCTCTGTCTTTGATGTCTCAGAAGATAATTTATCTATTCACATACCTCAGCTACTATAAAGTATCAAAACTACAGACCTTGCAGATTATTCTTTTGTGTTTTGCTCTATCAACAGATTTCCTAAATGCTAGGAAAATTATGTCTATGGACCCAATTTACCTTGTTACTGCATAGCAATGATTTGTTAAACATAATCAAATTTTTGTGGCTGCCTTTAACTGTAATATTCCAGGTGCCTCCACTGGGGCCTGGTATAAAAATAAATGGAGTAAGAAAAAAAATTGAACATAAAGATCATTCTGTGCACTCACTCACCATCAGAGCTCAGGTATTAGGATGTCTCAACAGTTCTCCTATATGGAAAATTAAAAGGAAAAAACCCAGCTCCAACACACAATCAACAAAATCCCTTCTCTATAGACATCTATAGATAGAAATGTGCAAGCATACAGGTCCATGCATGCTCCTTTTTGTTTAGAAATCCATACCCTGACTCAAATTATAGCAACAAAATGTATCTTTATTACTCTGGACGGGATTCTGTTCTACTCACAATACAGTTATGGTCTACCTTTACTTCTACTACTCTTATTTTCCTTATTCTACAGTAACTTCAGCAGTTTTTCAGTCCTATGTACCCAGCTATTTTCCCCACAAACTGCTACTCCCTTGGGTTCACCCAATGATTTCCACTCGGCATTTCCCCAACATACATCGGAAATGTGCCCATTTACAGACCGGTCTGCTGGAGGGAGCTGAATGGGGTTCGCCCCTTCATTAGCACAGGCTGGTGGAGCAGCGTACATGGATTCTTGCCTCCCTCCACTATTCGGACCCATTCTGCAGGGCCTTAACTCATTCCTTAAATCATTATATACATTCTGCCTTAGAAGACCTTACAACAAAGGCTGTTGAGCCTATTGTTGCCAAACAACCTATTTAGCAAAGAGAGATGTGCTGTTTCTGATAAGTACAAAGCAGATGATCCAGGAGAGATAACCTGTGTGTTTTCCTTGCACATACAAGGTCTGATTTTCAGAAGCTTGTGCCCACCACACTCGTACCTCTTTCCCCACACAAGGCTTAAAGTACTCCAACAAAAGATAGGACCTGCATTTTCCACTTCATCTTGTAGCTACTTGTATTTGTCCATCATTCTCCCAGTCTTGCATTCAGTTGTTATGAAGCCCTCAGGGTTCTTTCCCTTGTGTTTAACTGCACGTAGGTTTGAAAAAGGAGGAGCAAATGTAAGTACTCCCTCTGCTCCCACATCCTTGTTTCCCACCTGCAGTGGCAGTATCTCAAGGAAAGCAGAAAGCCTTGCGTGTGCTCTCTGTGGTCACCTTGGCTTCACCTGAGCAGAAGACGGGGCAAGAGACAGAGCACCTTTGGAAGGGATCGCCCAGCCAATACTATGAATTATAAAAGCACATCAATGATCAAAACACTCATGCGTTCTGCTCCACCAACTTTGCATTTTAACAATATTATTTCCCATGTCTGTGATCGTCTGTGACCTGGCATAGTTCTTTAGGCAGTAAGATTAGGCAAGATTACATATACTAAGTGCAGACATTATACATAAACATTCAGTGGTATCATAATTTGTATATTTTCACATCTCAGGATATCTTAAGGAAGTACAGCTTCTTCTATACCTCACTTCTTAACACGTAAGTTGTTAAGCAGTCAGTGAGCAGTGACACACCACCTCATGGAGTAACAACTGTGAATCACGGGTAGAAGTAAAGATTTCAAGCAGCGAGTGAAGAATACTGATGGAAAGGTGTGCTCTAAGCTGCTGACATTCTTTAGCTATAAAGAAAAAATAAAAGCAAAATAAAGTTTGGAGAAAAATAAAAGTTCTGTTTTATATTTACTCTGTGCTCACAAAATTCCTTCTTTCCTTCCTTGACTAGACAGAGACATAAAAATTCTATTACAACAAAAGAATTTGTTCCAGACCCCATCAAATGTCAGAGGCATTCTGATAGCTAAGTGCCAACACAAGATAAAGATTAATAATAGTGGCAGCAACCTCCTTTCCCAAGACTTCTATAAAGAAAAGGGACAGAGAATACCAATGTAGCCACATACAGACTTGTTGGCTGCTACCTTTTCATTTGTGTTGATTCCAGCGTAAGCCTTATCATGAATCCCTTGAATTATTGTCAAAATTCCTGCAGATTATAATGACATGATATCACCACTTCAACCTTTTTCCCTCAGAAAAAAAAAAAAAGAAAAAAGGCTATGTCACAATGCAGAAATATTGTTTTGTATTCCAAACCAGTAACACACGTTCCTGCAAACACAGTGATTATATGGACGTTCCTCTCATGCATAGAGAGATCCTTAACAGGCTGTCTTTACTCACAGGGCCCTTCAACAGGTATTTCTGCTTATGTCTGGTAGTGATATGTATTGTAAACGTGTACACCATCTTATTTTATGTTAAAACAGAAACAGATTGTTTCATATAGTTGAAATAACTGATAACAGAAGGCATAGCCATGCTAATTTATGTTGATCAGGATCTGTGCACATTTTCAAATCTTTGAAAAAAGGCAACTCTAACTTAAGCTGTTATGTCTAAAACCATCACATAAAGCCCAGTTGGAGAGAGCTGAAAAAATAGTTGCACAAGAAAAAAGGTACCGTAAAAAATAGTTACATTCTTGTCAACTTCAAAATTGAAGCAAGGTTACACTAATTTCTACACTGAGGTTGAGAAGCACCCCTGCATTTCGATCATGAACAAGAATTCATGGATAGATTAAGATGCAATGAAAGAAGCGATTTCAAGTAAGCCAGAAACTCTTAAGCTAACTATGAATTTTGGAGAGAAAACTACAAATATCCTATTTTAAGTACATAATTGATGATGAAAATCTTACTTCTAAGACATTCACAAGGATTATTCCCTCCTCTCTCAATTTCGACCCTCAGCATTACTAATAAAATAATGAATGCTGTCCCTGGGTGATAATGGAGTTGTACTACCAAGGTGTATATATGAGCATTTCCTGCACTGTGATGGTATTACCAGTGGTAATTTCAAGCTCCATGAGAAACAAGACAACAAATCAATGTTTATCAAATAGAAAAAAAAAGTAATAATAAAATAAAAAAGCAGAGTTAGTGGGCAGCCTTCTGAAGCGTATTACAGAGGGAGAGAATTGCAATCAGTTATTTAGCAACACTGAAAAGAATAGGAAAATGCCCTTGTGAAGAGCAGCGTCTCTTCTAGTATCACTGGCAGTGTCTGCTCTGTTTCCGACCTCCTCTCACTGTGCTGGTAGGGAATTACCAGGGGTTAATCCCAGCAAAGCAGCAAAAGAGGCAGCTTGAAGAGGCACTGAAACTTAGTCCTCCATGAGGCTGGAACAATTAGGACAACTGATAAGGACCAAAACTGGTTCTTATCACTTCAGGAGTAAATTACCACAGGGATGGGAAGTTAACAGGCAATTCAGCAGCAGATGCTTTTTGCTGTGGACATAGACACACTGAGCTAGGCTTGGGAGACGGTGTTTTATTCTTTAGTGCAAAATCACATTTTTAGGTATCTAAATACGTTAAAGCGTGCAGGCAGATATCTATAAAAAACAAATATGGAAGCTTGGGCTTTTGCTAGGATGGAGATTTTCTCATCACCACCTACCACCTGCTTCGCCGCCACAACCTATTGGCAAACTACACAGTTTTATTTTCTGATTTCAAATATACTTTCAGAGTACCAGAGATGACATCTATTTTACAAGTGCAGTGCTAAAGAACCCCTATTCATGCATTACTAATGACTAAAAATCACTCAGGATTCTTCCTCACTAAGAAAGAGATAGTTCTCAGAAGCTGGATTTCTAAGTCAATTATCAGGCCAAGAAAAACTTAAAATCTTAACTTTAATAAGTATATTAAAATAAGAACAAGAAGTCCTTAAGTGCTTTCCCGTTTTCTGAAATATCAACAACAAAGGTATCTTATTGCCTGCCTAAAAACCCTTTGAAACTACTGCCTTCATTTATAAAGAAAGAAAAATTTTCTTTCCCTTGCAGTCTTTGATGGAGGCCTTGCCCTAGCTCTGCCCTACCATAGGAAACACAGAGGAAAAGGAATTTTATTACAGAGGTATTAAATTAAGGTTTCAGTCCTTAATAATGAATGTAGAGATGCAGAACACGGTTCTACTGAAACATGAGCATCATATAAGGATTTTAAAAGGATATATTAAAAATGCCCCTGGATTGCAGCGGTGGGTGCAGCCCTGGTCAGATGGGGATGGAGTTGTGTTTGGGGAAGACTTTGTAAATGGCTATCTGTGTCGACAACGAACAAAACAGCTTTTTCTCTCTTTGGTACCTCCCTGGTCTTTTATGTCCCCTACCAGTAAATCCAGGTCTGATTTATACAAAGTAACTCAGAGTAGAAAAATAAAAGTGGATATTTTCTATGGTGCACATCACTTGAGAAATAATCCCCACCAGACTCAGTATTTACAGGAGGCTGAATCGTTAACTTTTAGAATTTTAAAGAGCGCGTCATTCCATATGGCGCTACTTTCCAAATAACTTTCCTGTAAATCACAGACAACAAAAGACAGATTCATTAGCAATGCCGCTAACCATGTCCATGACATGCACTCAGGGTCCTCACAGAACTGAAGAAGTTAATGTGTCCCAATAAGTGCCCAGTGTGTGAACTGTAAGTCAATTCTCTGTCTTGTGTGTCCCTCTTTTTTTTTTTTTTTTTTAAATTCACAGCAATTTCTCAAGCTTGTGCTTTTATTTTATTTTTTGTGTCTTTTTTGGAACTCCTTGGTTCCCCACTGGCTCTTTATCAGGTGACTATAACATCCAGTAAATAGTCAACCTAAACATTTTTCTGTAAGTTTTATGCAAACGAACGAGGACATCACCAGCATCAGCTGTACTAGTGCAATGCTACTGTTTTAATCTCACTTTCTATTGGTCAGGCACCAATTATTAAGCAAGGTACCCTTATTCAAACTAAACCTCTTCCTTCCATCATCCTTGTCACAGGATCCAGAGTCAGGCAGAATCTGGAAGTGAATCTGCTTTCATATTGCAGCAACGTCCACAAAACCTCTCTGTCACCACTGAAGCCCCGCCGCCTATTTGCACGCTTTCCAGCTGCGTACTACGCTCACCCTGCAACGCGCGCAGCCTTACTGCTCTTGGGAAGCCTACGGCAGCTCCGGGAAGGCGACCTCCTCCATCCAGGCAGAGCATCCTACCTAATCAGGGCTGTAGCAGCCAGTGCATGGCAAATACATCTCCTTGGTGCGTGTGCCTACGTAAAGCACATAGGGGACAGTTTGGACATTTGTAACAAATCAGCTAACAGTGAATAAAACAGGTAATGTCCATAATCAAGCCTCAGGGAGCTTTATTTCATGATATCAGAATGTCCTCTCTCCCCCAAAAGATTGCTTCTTTTCTGGGGCATCCAGACAATTCTTTTCTCTTACATATTTATTGTTCTCCATTGACGATTCTGACTATCCCTCCCCATTGCTTCATGTTTGGAATAAGTCTGTGTAAGCTTTACGTCTATGGACTTCTAGCAACTATAGTACCAAAATCAACTTTTCAGCAGCACCAGTAACAAACCCCATTTAATGTACAGTGACCGACTAAGTCGGTCAGTTGCAGCAGGATCTGGAGACAAATAGAGAGGGCTTTGCTTTCTTCAGCACCTCAGGCTTTTCCAACACATGGACATGAATTCGATATATCGTTACTGAGAAATGTTATACCTGTGATTTTATAGCTTTCCAAAATATGAAGACGTTCCAAGAATTACAGAATAAAATATGATTTTTTTCAGTAATTTCTCCTGTGAGTTAGTTAAAATTTACAGTACAGTAGGATACAACCTTCAACCAACGCTGTAGCATACTATTACAGAGTGAACAGTAGCATCCACATAACTCAATTCTGAGGTTATTTCATTGCCATCTGAAGCACGTATGGAGAGACAGGGCCTGCTCTAATTACAATATTGTAGTTTTGACTGACAGACAATATGTCTACAATCAACTCATTTGAAAGCCATGTGTTGCGACAGTTCCTTGTCCAACTCCAAAGTGTAGAGAATCGAGATGAAACAGTGCCTTGTTACTATACACTAATCCCACATTAAAAAAAAAACAAACCTAGAAAACAAATGTATACAAAGAGCAGCAACATGGGCCAAGAGGTACCCCAGGTTTTTTGCATCTTTTCCTAATTGTTAATGTCTGTTGACATTTTAAACATTGGCCAGAGCATTTTGGAGTAATACTTTAAAACATACATCCCCCAAACAAAACTACTGTTTCCAAACTTCTTGAACTTCACATTTGTTATTCTAAAGTAAAGTAAATTTGAATATGAAAATTTGAAAAACTCAATTTTTGAGATCACAAGAAAAAAACCTTTGATATTATTACACATATTACTAATGCACACAAATATATAGCTGATGCTAAAACAATGTTTTTATTCTGCCCTCACACAGGCCTGCATAAGTATAATTATTATGCAGCATAATATGACAGAGATATCTGTCATTAGTAGAATTTCTGGAATTTTGAACATACATTTCAATAGCCTAAGTGGACCTAGCTTGGCAATTTAGCTGACCCTGGAAAAGAGTGCCTTATGTTCATCTTGTGCAATCTGTCCAGTAACAGATGTACACCATTAAGATGTAAAGTGAGGTGGAGGAGGAGGGGAAGAGCAGAAGAAGAGTCAGGCCATTTAGCAGAAGAGCCATGAGTTTCAGTAGGCCAGCATGAAGGAAGCACAGTAACATACAAATCATTCAAAACAGGTTTCAAGTAAACCTGTGATAAACAAATTACTATTTTAAAAGTATTGCATTTACTTTATGTTAAATGATATGTAAACATTAAAAAAAAAAAGTATCTGCACTGTGTTGGTGGTGAGAGGATGAGAATGAGGAGAGAATGAAAAGAGATTTAGGTATAACAGGGGGCACCACTACAGCTGAAGGAGCATAGTGAATTCATCCAGCCTGAAGAGATACGCCAGTGTCAGATGGAGAAGCTTTCCTCCAGCACCGTGGACCTGGGTCACCAGGATGCATGAAGCCTACAGGTGGTAAAGTTCTCCAGATTAACAGTTTGTGTTGATGAGATGTTCAGATGTTTGAATTACTTCACCATAGCAACAGACACAACCTGTCATATTATTAACTCATCTTCCGTATTACTGCAATGAATACACTGGAAGGGTTTTACTGCATTTAAGCTCTGTGTTGCCTATTCATTTCTGTGAAATTTTCTCACCTGTGTTTGTTCAGTTACTACTAGAAATGTGTAACAACAGACAAGACTTGCAATTAATTGTTTTTTAAAATGGTCAAAGTGCCACTTTCCAGGATTATCGCAACATAAAAATATTCATCGTATCTGCCCACAACAAATGTTGATATAAATTATTAATTTAAGGCAAATGTGACAATTAAACAGATTTATTAGCCTTAATACATCATGCAATTACTAAACTTCTTTTTAGAGCCTGTCTTCTTTTTCTCTGCAATCAAAACTTCTTTTGTTTTAGCTACTATATTTTATTTTTTGATAAACATCATTTTGAGAATGAGTTATCCAAGTCAAATTTTGTAGTGACAGCATATAATTCACACCCAAAGTACATACAGATACTTATTAACATCACAATAGCAGTCTCAAGGGAGGAAAAAGTCTTTTTCAGACTGAGGTTTCAGTAAATAATTAACAGACAAAACAATCACCGTAACTGTCCCTAAAATGCACCTTTACTTGCAGTCTTAGTACACGGACCACTAATTGACTGAAGTTGGACTGTTCATACCTAAAAGTAGTCTCTTTTGCCACAAGGCTGATGGCCACAGATAAGAGAATAATGGCCAAGTCTGTATTTCCCTTGCCTATGGCATGATGTCTACTCTGTGAATAATAGAACTGTAGTTTTCAGCATTGTCCAGGATGACTATTTTCATGTTTTTGGAGGCATGAGAGTCCCTAGCTATCAATATAGTAGAAATATAGATAGAAAATTTTAAAATCCACTTCGTTATAATAAACACTTATAAAATATGGCTCATTGGACAGCTCTGGTGTTTACCAGAAACACTGCTTATTCACCACATATTCCTTTGGGTGTCCTTTAGAAAAAAAAGAAATAAGCATTGTTGGTTTTTTTTCCTCCCCCCTCACACCTTACATGTTGCTCTGGGAGCTTAGATATTGTTTTCAGCTGAGCAAAAGGAAATGTCAGGGATAATTTTGATAAATGTGAGCTATCTCATATTTTCTGTTAACAAGTGCTTTGTGTGTCTAATAGCATGCACCTGTGAAGCTGATTTCTCTTCTTCATGTGACCTCAAAGAACTAAAAAGTGACTGTACAATAAAAAGAGACTCTACCTACTGCTACATCAATAACATTGACGAAAAGCCTTAATCAATGCAGAGATAAAATAAGGCCTTCTAACCCCCACCCCACTCACTGTCCCCTCACCTTGGCTGTGGGCTTATTCTCAGTAATTTTCTTGTCTGCTTGTCATGCTTAGCTGGCTAAGTACAAACCTGGACCCACAGACATTGCTGTGATGAACATGCCAAGGCTCAGCACCGAAGTGAGAAGACCTCGGTAGCAGCCATTAGGGATAAGTGCAAAACCTTTAAATCAATGCAAGACCTTTAAACTGCACCTCTACCAGTTTTCAGAGGAAGTATATTCTCTTTACATAAACTACTATGACAACCAATAAGTCCTTCTTCCTAATAGACCCTTACTAGGAGGTGAAAAATGCTACAGCATATAATAAGAATTTATAATAATCTGTTCAATATTTTGAGTGCTATACTAATTTTCCAGTGCATTATTCCTTGTAGCTAAATGCCTTTGATAATGGAAACAGAGTATCAAATTGTAAAGACCATGAAAATTCATTGTGGTTCCAATCTTCTTTGGTTTTCAATCAAACATATTTACCATGAACATACTACATAGGTTTTTCCTCGTGAGCTATCAGACAGCGTTGTTCCCCCTAAGGGATGAACTGTGGGCTTCTAAAGTTTTCCGATACAGATTGTCAAAATTTCCTAGGTCTACTTTGTTAAAGATGATTAGGGAACAGTATATTTTCTTGTTTTGCATAGGTGGTTCTGGTTTGGTTCTGTTGTTCTGGGGATAAAACATTAGAAAGAAAGGATTATAGCCTGATCGGAAGAATTTTAATGAAACAAAAATACGAAACTTAATTTCTTTAAAAATTCAAATTTGCTACAGAACATCTATATATACCTTTGTTACAAGTGAACAGCTTCAAAGTTTCCATTTTGAAAGGTGCTTCACTTTTTATCATGTAAAGGCTCCTGTGAATCTAGGAAAATAGTAATAAGTTTCTTTCAACCATTTGACAGGTACAAAAGAAGTGACTCTCCACTGGCTAATACGAATTAAAAAGAAAATTGTAGTCTAACTGGTTTCCTGTAAAAAGATTTTCCTAAACAGAATCAGTAGAACTCCAAGTGACAAAATATTTTTGCTTTGGATGAGACAACTTTCTCAGCTTTAAAGCAGTTCTTTAAAAACTGTTGGACACATACTTGATATAAATGTTCTCCCATACAGAACCTAACGTTAAAATACTTCACAGCTAAAGGAAATATGTCCTGTACTATATTAATTTGCACAGACTTAATCTGAGTTTATAAACCTAGACTGGATTCAACGTGTGTGTGAAGCCTGGCTGAATAGAAATCTGCTTTTTCAATTAAGTGGCTTGAAGTGAAATTTTATTTTTATTCAATCTCCAATTCTGGAATCCTCTAAGTAAGGTTGTTTTATTTTAGGAATGCTCTTTTAGTCAATTATTTAAATTGTAAAGCTCTACAACAGAATATAGTCTGCGGGGATTTGTTAGGTACCGATGGGTCATTTATTTATGAAATTTCTGTACTCTACGCCTGTTAAAATATTGATGTTTTTTTGCTCCTTTTTCTGATTTAAGTAAAATGGTAGGTATTGAATTGAATTAATTTACAGATTAGCTGTTATAATGAAGTCTTATTTAATCATTAAGAGGGGAAACAAGAGAAGGGAAACAGAAATCTGCCTGATACAGTTTCTGGAGAAGGACAGCTATTCAGCAGTCAGGAATCCTGGGAGCCATCCAGAACAAAGCTTCAGTATAGTCTCATCCACGTGTTGGTTTAAATATTTTCTACCTGGGTTACTTTTTCTTGTGAAGGAAATGTCAGCATCATCTGCATCACTCACTCTCCATCTCTCCCAAGGAGGTGATGCATAGTTTATAGACTACCCTTACAGATGCATTTGATTTAGGTGCTGTAGTAAAGTGAAAGTGTCAAGGTGATTCATCTGTCTGCCACTGCAGACAGCTGTGTTACACAAAGTGCCTGTGTGGAACACATTGATTGGGCTAAAGAAGTAGACATTCCAGTATCAAAGGGGAAGGCTTTCTTTGTCATTACAAACATGGCACTGGCTTTTGACCAGTGTAACAGATAGAGGCTGCATGAACATTATGTTGCATATTCTGAATATGTTTCCAGGATTCTTGCTCTCTGCCAAGGACGAACAGCAGACTATCCCCTTGATTTCATTTTCAAGCAAGTTTCCATGTTGCCATGACTAAATTATAAAAAAAAAAAAGGGAAGTGAAGTGATTACAAATATATTGGTCTCATAAAACACCCAAACACTTGATCATTATACCCTTGATTTGTCACATGTCTTAAAACAACATTTTTAGCTAGTACTGGATGTTAATTTAATTTAATTGTGCTACAAATCCTGTAAAACATCCAGTTTTCTTCCAGTGTGTTCCTGAAGTTTCTCAGCATACTCCCATTCATTTATGGAAAATTATCACCCATTATCTATTTTGTGAATTGTTCCTTTTACTTTTACCAGACAGCTACTTTTACAGGGTTCTCATATTAGTAAAACATTTCCTAGATACTACCATTTTGTAATCTAATTCCTATCTTTTCATCCATACATGAGAAATGAACCTTGCTGGTCAAGTTGAATGATAGGCATGTATACATATATGTAGTCTGAGGTGTCATTTGTAAAAGAATGAATTATTAGAAGAGGTAGTGGGAGCAACCTATGATGATACAGTGTCAACTAAAGCTATTTATCCATCATAAACCCTGCCTTTATTGATTAAAAATAGTTGTATATTCAAAAGTAATCTGAAATTCAGTGTATCAGTTGTTGATGTGTCAGTAATTTATCTAAAATAGTTCATATTTTATCATAATATCCCCAAAATATTGCAAGTTCATTTAATAGTGTGATAAGCTGTAGAAAAATATGCAGTTCCATTTCAGAAAAATGTTATTATTACGTTAAATTTTTTTTTGTGTGTGTCCTTGGTATTTTGAAAAAGACAAGAGACTTTGAAATTTTAATACCTGGGTGTTTAAAGGGCTTCAGAAATGATATTTTACTGTAGTAATAGGAAAAACAAATGCAAAGAAAAATTGTTTTCCATAACAAAAGTATAGAAATACTACAGTCTCCAGACTAAAATGCAGCTCATGAAATATAAAAAGAAAAAACTTTTATGTATATATTTGATCAGTTTTGAAATACAAGTGCATAGAGGAAGTTTCAACAATTGTAAAATTGTAGTCTGCACTTCCAACAACTTATAAACATAATTTATAATGAAAAATTGGGTCATGAGACAGCCTATGGTTTCACCACAAAGTTGGGAGTTCAAGACCTCCTGTATTTGAGTCAAGGCTTGACACCTGACTATGCAGACTTAGGAAATTTGATTTCATTTTCTGTTTCAATTTTCTACCTGTAATGCCAGCCTTCCCTTTCACATAACTTTAGAACCAAAGGAAGAAATATCAGCTTCAAAATGTGTAAGTAAAATCTGGGACTTGTTGTGAACCATGAAATCCTAATTACTGAGCTGTTTACCAGAGAGAAAAAGCTGGAAAACAATGCAGTGTACCAGCACAATTTGATCATTAATTGTAATATATTAGAAGCCATCAAATTACTTCAGGATGCTATTATGATTTTGAATTCTGAAGTGAGAGTTAGAAACCTTAAAATACTATTAAAAAGACCCTTTTCTATCTTGTCAAAATAAGCTTATAAAAGTGATTTGAGGAAAATGAGGGATGAATGGACTGATGAAAGGATGGACCTTGTAAGATGCAAGCAGGAAAGAATATAGTGTAGGAATGTTTAAGAATTTGCATGACTTCAGGAGCCAATTCAAGGGTTTTCTCTGGATATCAGATGACCTAGCAGGACATCAGTCTAGCAGGTACCTTACATAGGTCTACTGAGTTAAAAGCATCTAGAGTATCTTGTTAGATCTCCAATATACTTGAGGAATGATGAGTAGCAAGTTAAAACATTCCTTCTCTAATATTTACCAGTTGCTATACTGATCACCTGCTCCATAACTTTAGTCCAAAATTTATTATTAAGAAGTTATGTGAACAAATAATGTAAACAATGACTGGAAAATAATATTTCCTAATACTGAATTACAATGTCCTTTTGGTAGCAGCTTGAAACTGAGCAATTTCATTGTTTTAGCTCTTTCAATGAACAGTAGATTCAATTTAAATGATTAAACTACTTATATCATTAATCAGAATTTACACTTTAATGCAAATAACAATATATAATATGATGAAAAATTCTAATGCTATGTTAGAAAAACAAGGCAAGCATTGCATTTTTAGAATAATTCAGATCAGGAATCTGGGCACGTGCTATGTAAATTTGATCTTGGTACAATCTAGTTCTGACAGTCAAGCTCTGACATGCATGCAGGTCAATCAGTTACCTGTCAGAGGAAGTTTACACAGAAGTGAAGCAATCGGGGACACTGCAGGTGGGTTTTGCTTTCTGTGTGGGAATGGCTGTGCTACTGAGGTGTCCGCTTGCTAGGTACAGTGGGCAGGACCCACTTGTAAGTTACACTGTGCTATTATATGCTAAAATCTCACGACTGGAGTGAAACAACTTCACATGGTCTGTTGAAGAACCTGAGAAGTTCATGGAAGAGAAATCAATGAAAGGCTAGTAAAAAAAAAAAAGGGAAATCCCAGTACCCTTTGGAGGGCAAGCTGCTGACAGGTGGGAAAATATTCTGGAGAAGTATCAGCCTGGGCTTGCTCTGGTCTCATGAACATTGGCCTAATTTTGAAAAGTACCCTATCATAACACGACGTTCAGTTGCCAATAACACACCTGTTCTGAAATAAAAAAATCTTGAGGGAAATCAGAAATTTTAGTGACAAACAGTGACAATGACCAAATTATTTTTAACTAAGGAAATGTGTCTCAACCTCTCTGAACACTAATTGTGAAGGCAGATAAAAGATATTTCACTGCTACTTTTACTATTTTTACTGTGCCTACTAGCCAGCTTGCTGACACTCCTCCCTGTGGTATTTAGTTTCTTCCTGAATAACCAGTGCTCTTACACAAAGGGTCACTTAGTTTTTGTGATCTTCAGGGAAAAACCCTGGCCTTAGACCTCCAAAGATCAAATATTCACATGACTGCTTATAAAATAGCACAAAAATTGTATTTGTTCATATTCTCCTACAAAAATATTTTCCCTGTGCAGAAGAGTTTAGCCCCAATGTTTCAGAAAGTAAGCATTTCATTGCAAGAATTCCTCTAATTTGGCAAAGAACAGCTTTGATCCTAAATGTTACATACAAGGCACTCTGACTATATCCTTTGAAGCAGCTCAGTTTCTTAAATTCTACCTATTCTTTTATATCAAGTCATATTTGACCATTCCTATATATTCCTTTTTTTTTTTAAAATGCAAAAATATTCAGCTATTTTGCAAGACTGGTTGATTTTCTCTGGTTGTCTTTTGCTGTTGGAAATGTGGTAATTTGCACTTACTTATTTATTTTTTATTTTTTTAAAAACCACTTCTGTCTCTATAGCTTGGTCAGCAGGCAGTGGTTCAGAAATGAAAATTTCCAATTTGCTCTTTGTCTATGTAAGGAATCAAATCCAACATCTGGTGTACAGAAATAACATGCATGCATATCTTTCATATGATTTTCAATGAAGAAAGCTATTATTCTGACAACCATCCATCATGTAGTAGGGCTGCTCAAGGAATTTAGGGAACTAAAAATCAATAAGATAGTGAAAATACTTAAAATTCTTTACAAATATCTAACTGACTTCAGTTCAGGCCAATATATTCAGACTGAAAATACATTAAAATATTTCTGAAACACACCTTTCTTTAATCCACGCTCCATGAACGTTCCATCTATATAGTCTGCATTGAATGGAACTTCACTCGGGATATTTTTTTTACAAAGTGCCCTTAATTTTAAGCCATATACAACTTTTCATTGAGCCTAAAGAAAAGAATATGATTTGGAAAAAAAAATTGCTAGAAGTGAAAATTCACTGGTACTGTATTAATATAGCATTACTAAAATTCACATCTTATTATGCATTTAAGTTCTTAAGCATATTTCAATTTGGCCATAAGATTTCAGCACAAATACACTAAAGAATCATCCCTCCATGATGAAAGTGCATGAAGAAAATGTTTCAGTAGGCTGATTATACATGTTTGTGTTACTTCTGTAATATTTTTATAGCCATAGTATTAGGCTTGTTTTATGGAAGATGTGCTGTAACTTGGCATCTGAAATGGAGATTGCACAATACACAGATGTATGAAAAGAAATCTAAATCCAATGTCTTATTCAGAAACATGTCATCACCCCAAATGTCTTATTAGAAAATCCTCTGAACAACAAAAATAATTCTAATAAACCCCCGTACACCACTTATTTACACAGAAATTAAGAACTGATCAGAATATTGCTGAAAAGCCTTTTTCAAACTTTTTTTCAAAACTTTATCAGTCTAATAGTGTTCAAATTCTTTAGTTTTGTTTCCAAAGTTAAATGCTTATCATATTATCTTATTATGAACCCATGCATGTAAATCATAGGCAATAACTTGGGATAAGTGTACTTCATCTCTATTTTGTGGTTACTTTTGTATTCATATTGCTGAAATGAGAAATCCGCCCCATAGTTCTCACAATGATTCAAGGGATATTCATGCAGTTTTTTCCACATTATTATCAGTAGTTAAAATGAACGAGAGAGGAAATGCTTATTCAAGCTATAGAAACATGAAAGAGAAAAAAAAATTCTTTCACATATATTTTCCACATTAAAATAACTTTGTCTGTTTCAAATTTAAAAGGAAGTAATAGCTAAAATATGCATTAAGTTATGTCAAATACAAAGCAGCACTGACTACTGCAGACCATCAATACAGATTACTGGTACTCTTTTCTAAACTGAGCACTTAGGAGACCAAATCCCTTAGGTGATTCTGAAAACGTTACATATCATCATCACGGTGGCAAACCAAACCATGCCAAATCTACATTTCATACTCTGTTTACACATATATTAGACCAATCCTTTTGAGGACAGAGATGTGTTTTCTTGAATGTTTGCACTTTGCTGTGTAAATTCTCAACACTCAGCACAGCCAAAAAACTGTTTCCTTCAGCTGAAACTGATATCAGAGGGATAATTTGTGTTTTGATTAAAAAAAAAAAAAAACCACACAAAAAACAACAAAAAAACCCAACCAAAACCCAAAGACAGCAAACCTTTAGCCTTTAAAACTGAACCTTCATTATTTACATAAGTGGAGGTTCCACTGAAGTAATGGGTATTTTGCTTGTATCTAGACTGTAGTCAATATTTTTACAAATATGAAATAACTCTAATGAGATAATACCGGTTAAAATGATATGTCACATTTTCTAGAATTAAAATATAGTAATTCTTCTGAAATTTCAGCATAAAAAAGTCCAAATTAAATACTATTGAGCAGAACTTAGCTCAGTAACAGTTCAATTAACTGAACATTATAACCAAGACAGATATTGCTTTTTTCTTAAAGTCCGAGAGTTAGCATCATAAAAACAAAATTTCACCTTGATATAAGGTGACCTTCGGAAACAGGCAATTGTAATTTAAGTCTACTGTGTTGTAAATGTAACTTCCAAATGAAGCTCTGACCATTTTTTTTTTTAAATAAATGAAACAAGCATTTGAGCTGCTCAAGCCATACTAGAGGAAAAGAAAATAAATTATACATAGGAAATATTAAAAAAAATCATTTTCAATATTTAAATATAGTGTGCAAAAGTGTATTTCATCCTAACTGCTTTTGCACCTGTGTAATAGCACAATTAATATGTCTTCCATGGATTACTTCATGGAAGATAACACTTTCAAGAGAAATTAAATATGGATACAACCTTCTGGCTTAAGACGTCCCTAAACTGCAGATTGCTAGAAGCATCTCTGGGGAAAAGGCAGGAGTGTCTGTGTACTTGCTTTGCTTTTTACAGTATTCTGAGACATCCTCTATGGTCCAGTGCTGTAGAGAAAGGCTGGTCTGACACAGTGTCGCAGTGGCTATGGACACCAGTCACTTAAGTTCTCAGCAAGGTGACTCTGGAGTATTTTTGTGCTATACATTTGTTCTTGAGAGAGAGAAGGGGCTGAGAAAACCCTTTAATAAAGGGACACAGATGTTTGTGTTTATTGCACCACCTGAGCTAATTAAAATTCTTACCTTTTTGAAACAGAAAAAAGCTCCCCATGGGAATGAAAAGTAGCTTTAAAAAAATTACAGATGGGATAATGAAAAAAGATTTCTTACAAAATAAATTGTTTGGTTTAGAATTTTTGAGGAAAAAAATGAATATTGTGACACTGATGTCCAATTTGTAAGCTTTCTTTGGATTAGGACGTAAGGAACTGGGTTTGTTAGACAAGTTTATCAACTTTGCCTGAAGTTACATGCTAGCTTTGCAGCACCTTATATTGAGTAAAAGCTTTCTTACTTAACATTTAAGAGAGAAAAAACTAGAAGAAAGAATCCTGACAACCTTGAACATTTAAAGGTGATAACCTTTGGCAGATAAATATTGTCATGGTATTACATGGTATTACTGTTGTTTTATAAATCCTAAAAAAGATTAAAATCTTGTCACATATTTCCTAAATATTACTGAGCTTTGCCATATCCAGAGGGATTTCTTAGCGAGATCCACAAGAAAATGCCAGTCTCCCTTAAGTGATCTATAGTTATACAAATTCCTGTTTCAGTTGGAGGGGCACCTATCCTATATTTTTTATTTCATGTTTTATTTTCAAGGACTAAATTGGTTTTGTAGTGAAGTAGTTAAGGAATACAAATTGAACACCCCCACCCCCCACCCCCCACATTTCAGTGAACTAACTGCTCTTGAAACCAGAATGTTAGATAAAGGGGGGGGGGGGGAACTTTAATCTGAATTAGTTTTAGACTCAAATTCTTTTGTAGAGATAAAAGATATCTGTTCACAGATAGGTTACTGTGTTTACCTAACAACTAACAAATATTTTCTAAAGGTCTGAGAATTTTCCATACCATCTTGATACAATTGAATAGAAGACCCATTTAGCCTAATGAGCATTAAGATTAAATCATTTACTCACAGATCAAAGGAGATTTTAATTATGTAAACGAGTTGTTCAGAAACACAAAATGTTCCATTAAGCTTCACAATTAATACATACAATATTTATGAGTTCAGACTTTTTTCCTCGTTAAAAATTGATTGTTACATCAAAAAAAGTTTCCCTAGATGCACTGATTGAAGGAAAAAAATTTTAAGCCATAAAAGTAGCAGGCATGCAAAAGATTTTACTGCCTTTTGCTTTTCCTTCTCCTCTTCTTTTTCTCCCTTTCTTTTTTGTTGTTGTTGCTCTGAGCGTCTTGTCACCAGATGTTCATTATGTGTACAAAAATATTGAGTTCATATAAGTAAGTACTCACAGCACGGTCATACCATACTGCATGCATGTCACTGGGGTCTCTAAATGGAACTGGTGCAAAATAAAACACTTCTAAAAAAAGAAAATCTCCATTTAAGGTCTCAATGCTTTCTATTTCTTAGAATATGAAAAAACAGTAACAAATTACATGGTGCAAACAAAGAATTGAGCTCTGGCTCACTGGTGTGTATCACAAGTTCTTTTTCAAACTTTTTTTTCTTCCAAGGGGAACAGCCTCACATAAAATGAAGCATAAAGCAACCACGCCAAACAAGGGTCTCATCCTGCTTCCATATTTGGACAGACATTACCTTTCAGTGGCACAAACAATGCTGCACATGATAGATCATTAAATCACTATATTATTTCTAACAGGCAAGATTAAAACAAATGCAAAGAAAACAAATGATGGAAAGAATGTGATAAAATATGCAAGGTGGATTAGTTATAGAGTAATTTATATCTACTAGAAGTTCTACTTAGGAAAGCAAATCAAAAGAATGGAAGTCTGCTGACACTAAGTAATCCTGAAAAACACAGAGAACGGTCACAGGAAAACTGATGACTACTTAAGAGGGATAAAAAAAAAAATCCATTCAAATTCTCCTGGCCAGAGGTATGCGTTAACAAAAATTTCTACAAGATTATTTTATAGACGTAAAGAAACTTAGAAACTTCATTTAAAAAAAGGTAATGGAAGAATACTTTTATTAGATGTGCTGGGGCAAAATTCTACCCTGTTACAGAGCATGCTCCAATAGACTACAATAGATTACTGCTGATGCATCTGAGAACACAGACTGCTTTTAATGTTCACCAGAGTTAGCAGCTTAGTTATTAAGGCTACTCAGAGGCACTGACAAATATGTAAATTTGTCCAGAATAGTCACTGATGATTCCATGTTAGATTTACAAGAAAGCAGCATAAAATATTTAAATATTTTATGAAATCTGTACTATTGTGTCAGTGAAAAATTCCAACACCTTCAACATTCTGTCTTAAGAGAGCAGCTGAAGCTTTTTTTCCCACCCCCCATATATTAGGAACTTATCATACTTTAGCTCTTTCACTCAATATCATGATCTTATGATTGATCTTATTTATTTTTGGTTTGTGTGCAACTTGAAGTTGATGCCAGCGTTATTCTAATTATAACACAGTCAACAGAATGACAGAAATCTTACGTCCTGGATCTCCATAAATAATTCAATGGAATTCAGTAGTTTATATTCATTGCAATTCTAACACATCCACAAACTTATGGTCAGCTTTCAGGTGTTTTCCATGTATTTACCTTTCTATTGAATTATAGCTGCATCCCAAAACAGAGTCATTTGCCATGCTCCTAATGCTCCTGCTTTTGGATACAGATGGCTAGTGATAAAAAGTTGAATTCACTATCCATCTATTCTCTGTCTATCAAAATAAGTGTGAACGTAAATTATCCCAATCACTTTCATGCATGGCATATGAAAACTAATAAATTTGAGTGTCTATTTTTCCTTTCGGTAGAGGAAAGAATCAACTGACAGTACTTTCAGTAACTTCTCATTACTTATTTTTTCATCCACAACACACTCATTTTCCATTAAGCTCTCTCTTTCCCCAGTCTATATAGAAATAAACAAACTGTCACAACAGACGAAGCAGTAACTCTGCAGCACATTCTCTCTTTCCACATAAAGGCCATATAAACTCCAATGTAGAGTTAACTGAGGAAATGTACACTGTATGATACTTATCACATAGAGCCAAATCTGTGAAGTTATCACTTGTGGGTTCATGTCAGCTGTATACAGCTCTCCTGAAGAAGAAAGCAAAGTGCACAGCTGTTAAGGCTAAAGCTGAAAGGAGCTGTACCATTAAGGGAGATGATGCTACAGGCTGGGTTCGATCTGGCTGATTAAGATTTTCCCAGTGGACTTCAGCTGATAGTCTCCAAGCTATGATCCATTTCTGCACAGTTTATAAAAGTGGGTGCACATTCACCATTGGATTCATTTTGGCGGGCAGTGTGTTACTCAGAGACAAAATATATATCTACATATATCTCTTGCCATATGTTCAACAATTTTAAACACGTTGACTCTAGTTAAGTTGAAGTAGTAACATATAAGCTAGGTAGAAAAGGGTAGAACGGGGAGATTTTGGATTGCTTTGGAAACGTTTAAATTTCCTGTGTGTATGACAGACATGAGAAAGAATCAGAAACAGGAAGGTTAGGTGGATGAGATCCTAACAGGCCTTTCAATTGCCTGAGGGCTGCCTAATGTACCAGAAAGACAGGACAAAATATGCCATCAGTGCTGCCTCATGGACTAGGTGCATCACCTTTGAAGTGCTGATATTCAAAACATGCCTTTCATGGTGTTTTTCCAGTCCACAAAGAATTAAAAGCAACCAGCTTCCAAAGTTACTGTGAGGTGGGGTTTTTCCTTATATATTTGACAAAAGACAGAAAAATTCTCTCTTTCAAAAATACCATTTCACATTCTTCTGGGAAGGTAGTTAGTTTTAGGGGTATATTTTAACATCCAGCAATATCCACTGGAAATGTAAAAGCATAAAAGAACACTGGTTATATAAATGTCACTGTTATTTCTACAAAGTTGTTTTTCTCAACCCAAGAAATCACCTGAAGACTTGACTTAAGCCAAATACCTGTGTTTCAGAACATACTGGTATTAAAAGCATTATTCAGAAATACAAAGACACTCAGAAAGAACCACCACCAGATAGCAAAGAGTACAATGTCTTTTCATTAAATTCAAAGATCTTCTCTCATTTCTGCAGGATGCTGCACGAGGGTGATTGGTGGCTGTGTGCAGGGTATCGCTGTCCCTAAACCAGCATTGGTCTCTCAGTATCCTGCGTTTACTACGTGTAGACTAAAGCTACAATGCAGTTCTCAATGCAGTAGCAAGTGTCTCTTTCAAGCACTCTCAAAACCTGCCGACAGTCCCAAACAAAACCAAAGATCATCCCACACCCATCTTTCTCACAGGCCAGAAATTAATTTCCTATTTTTAATATCTATCATTTACATATTCCAGTTATGTGACAGAAGAAGGAAGAGATCAGAGCAAGAAATATGGTGATTGAGCCTCTCTTGCTGTCACTGCAAGATTATTTTCTGCAGTATATTGTTTAGAGCTTTTCTCTGTCCACTCTTTAATGACTCCGAAAAAAGAACATCCATCACTTTTATTGGAAAATGATTCCATAGTTTAGCAGCTGCCAGCCACAAAAAAAAAAGGTTTAATTTCTTCCTAAGTTTTAGCCCATTAGTCCAGAAGAAACTGCACCATCCCAGATGCTTGCTCTTTTTATTTGCATACATACACTCTCGTTCTATTATCTGCATGTGTTTAGACTTTAACCAGACCAAAAATCATGAATGTGGTGTGTTTGTTTTTAGTGCACTCTCTAACAAATCTTCATTTTCTTCTTCAGGGTGCAAAGACAAGTAGGGCGATAAGGAATTGAAATACATATAAAAATGAAATTTTAAATAGTCACACTACATGGATATATTCTTTAATTCAAGGTGCTTTCATAACAAAGATACTGTTTAAAAATGAAAAAAAATAGCAAAAGAAATCATACTGAGCCTCCATCTGAGGCAAATGTAAGCATTCAGGCCCATTGTTAACCCTTGTACAGCAGCCTGATGTGAAAGAAAACCCATTTTATCCACTGAAAGCCACTTATACAGGGGGAACTGAAAGGAACATAGCTAAAAATAGAAAGAAATAAGGCTACTATGATGTTTTCAAAAATCACAACTGTTCAAACAGAAATTGAAAGTGAACACATTTGAAACCTGCCAATTTATTGAATGAAAGAAATCTTCATCCAGCTTCTATACTGTTACTTTCAGTTGGATTAGAGACCAAGTAATGAGAACATCTTTATGTCATTTGCTGCTCCCTAGTGGAGATAAAACATAATTTCAAAGATAAAAAAGGAAAAAAAACAAACCAAAACAAAACAAAAAAGCCAAAGACCAATTATTTGCAAATTCTTGGGCTATAAGGAAAACTCAGTTACTGAGAAGAAAGTTTTCATTCCAGTGTCATAAGGTCCTCATTTCTGAGGAACAAAAATGAAAATTTAAATAAATATGGGAACATACATTTATTTATAACTGTTTGCAACAACAGTGTAGGGTATTTAGACATGTAAAGTTATGATTTCATCTGGAAAAACACTCTCCTACATCATGGATCAAAACTCTGCTGAATATTTACAAGTAGCATTATTTGCCTTCAGAAGAGTAGAGACCAATGCTTAATAAACTGATGTCATGTGACAATAATTTAAAAATCCTAGTTATTTCTATTGCAAAAAAGAAATCTATTTGTAAAAATATGCTTTTTGTTCTCTTTCTGTATTTGCAACATAAAAATAGATAAACACTAAAACTATTTTCCTTGTATTTAATTTTTGTTGTCTGTCATCTGATTCCAGGCTGGCTGGTGGTACAACCGTATTTGCTTTGGACAACTCAGGAATTACATGAGGACTGAATAAATACAGTGGCACAGCATCATTTGCATGAAACCAGATGAAGTAGGATATGTATCCAGCTATCTGCTGATGCTTTTTTGCCAATTTATTTTGTAAGTCCTCTAGTTCCTTCTTTGTTTGTTTCTTTTTTTTTTTTCTGCTGTTGTTTCGTTTATTTGTTTTAACCAAGAACTTCACAGGCTCACCCACCCAAATGTAATTACTTCTTTTTGCACTCTTGATAGCTATACTGCAAGATAATTAGAATTTCAAATAAATATTACCAATATGACAGTCGGTCACCATGGAGGAAACTAACAATAAAGGAGATATAAAGAGATGACCACGTACTGCTTGTAGCATTTATTAATTTTTTTAAACTGTTCATTTGAAAACACGAAGTATGAAGAAAAAAATGAAAACAGGATGTTTTCTTGTAATTTTTCTTCAAAATATGCTAATGTATTTTCCTCTAGTCTGAGAAAAAAATGCACAAAGAACGCAACACTGCAATGGAGTACAGAAAAATCTTACTTCATCTGCAAATGGAAAAAGCTGGGAGGTGCCCACAAGTATATAGCAAGAGAGGCCTGGAATTTAAAATCCTGAAACACTGGGAAAATTATCTGAGCCCTCCCCCCACAATTCAGTAAGTGACTAAGATTTTATACCTAAATAGAAATGGTGATGTAGATGAATAGTCTGGGAACAGACCGATAACTGTTCCTCAGAGGAAAACATCCACAGGTTAGAGGAGGTCACAAGCCGTGCATCAGCAAAGTGCCACTCTTCTGAAAAAGGCCAATTGCTGCATCTCTTGCTGTGTTGTATAAACAATAACATGCCCTGATAAAGCATAAAATCTTCTTTGTTAATATTGAAAGGGCTTGAGCTGAAATGCTGAATCTAGTTTAAGGACTTCATTTCAGGATGTGGACAAAGTAAAAGAGAGCAATGAGAATCTGCATATAATTTAAGGATCAGCATCACCAAAAGGGTGGGAAGGGATTGGAATAATTAAGGCAGACGTCAGATGATGCCCAATCATTCATGGCTGGTTTCTTCTGTTTCCTCTCCTCCAGACCAACAACTTAATTTCATTCAACCATTTGTTTACAGACTATTTTCCCTGCTGTTCTATGAAGGCGATTGGAACTCCATAACTGTGTAGGCCACACTTCAGCACATGCACTGCAAGTTATTCATGGCTTGTATATTCAAGTATTCAGATTCAAGTATTCAAGTATTCAGATTGAAATTCAAGTATTCATGGATCCAGGGATGGCAGAAATATGTTTCATAGATTTGAGAGGTTTGCTTTGAGTTCCTTTTTCTCTCTGCAATTTGCAGGTCTCGTTCGGAACATGTTGTGCCCTATGGAGGCGTTTGGCTTCCTTTTTTGAAGCGTATGGATATTCTTGGTTAGCTAATATTTAATTTTTTTTTTCCTTAGGGAGGAAGAGTTTTTCAGTGACTCTTCACCTTAAAATTATTTTGAAACATTTAGAATTCCAATGGCTATTTCATCTTATATGACAGAGCACTGCAGAGTCAACATTGCTTTCTTGAATATAAATGAAAAGTTCATAATGAAATCAGTGAGAGTGATGCTTGCGTACCAAAGACCAGAATTTGGCTTCTATATACTGCTTCAGTTGATGAAATACACTTTAAAATCTAGACATTTAATAACCCTAAAAGCCTGTAGTGCAAAATGAAAAATCACGGTACAAAAAGAAGAAACTTTTTTGCTTAACCTGCACAACTTCATAAACGTGAATATTTCTGTGCTAGCGTAGAGGCTTTCTGTTTGTTTGTTATTGTTCCTTCCATGAAATTGATTCCCTAATTTCCTTGAGTGCAGAGATGGACTTGTTTGCTTTCTCTAATCACAGAGGAAAAAGCAATAAATTATATACAAGCAGAATGCATTTACAATCTCTTCATGCAATTGGTACAGCATGTGCATTTTTAGCTAATTCTTCCATTAAAATCACATCAGTGTTGCCAAGTCACCTTATTCTCAAATCACATCATTTGTAGATGTTTTGCTTTTGGAGGGACAACCAAAATATTTCACTGTACAATGGCAATTCTCTACATGACAGCTGAACAGTGAGAAGCCTCCTAGATTGTCACCAACTACACACCGATTTGCTAATGAGTTACATCTTAAGGTACGACTCTCAAGCAAAAAGAAATTACCCCATTTTAAATGGTATTTGGACCACCTGATTTTCAGATGACTTCCAAATTAAATGAAAGAAAATTCACAGTGGAGAAACTGACTTGAAAATTTTGGAATTGACACTCAATTTTTCAAACTCAAATTTGAGTAAAAAAACTCAGGACATTATTTTAGGAGTCAGACACTTGAATTCGTGGTTGGCAGCTCAACGGCTGAGAGACTGGGGGGCTCAGTCCTCTTCTAGTCCTACGCATGGTTACCTCAAATGTATTTGCTATTTCCATTCTTCAAAGCTGTTTTTAAAGCTTGCTGTACTGATCAAGAAATTAATTAAGAATATCTGATAGGCAATGGCTGAAGTGTGAACTGTATAATTTAGTGAAAAATTCCTCTACAAGCATTCTCACCACAAGGAGCAAGGGAGTGGACAAGAATAAGCCCATTTTGGATTCTCCATTATTTTTCCCTTGTATTGCTCTTAGAACAAGTAAGTAATAATGTGTTTATTAAGTACTTGCAAGCTTAAAACTTTATCTCGTTTCACACTCATACAAAGTAACTTGTGACTTCTCCACACATCTGTGTGGACCCAATACCTTCAAGTAAAACCATCTACCTTGTTTATTGGTCTTTTCAGCAATTTTTAGAGTTTGTTGCCCTGTGCCGTCGCATAGAATTCAATACCTTATTTAATATAGCATGCACTTTATTCATTGTTTTGTAGTTTGGTTTTTTTTTTTTGCATTGGCGTTTCAATAATTCCTATACTGTTGTGCAGAACAAGTGCACGTGCAACAAATTAAGTTTACTGTGATCATAGACAAGTAAAACATATTCAAGAACTCAATAAATAAAACATTCAGTAAGAAATAGTCAGTTGTAAAACATAGGGAAGAGGTTAAAAAAACCAGCAAGTCAACCTGTCCAATAGGAAGAACAGAGCTGTGTAAAACTTACTAAAAAAAGCCAAAAAGAGAATAAATTTGCCAGTATTAAAACTTTGAGTGTTGTCCACACAAATTTTGATTTGAAAGCAGTAGTGATTAGCTGATGAAGAATGTTGCAATATTAGGTCCTCATTTCCCTCCCTATAAACAACCTACTGAAGTGACACAGGGCATCAAAATCATCTGCAGAAACCACAGCCATTACCACACTTCTGTCTCCCACAACCAAGCTTATCTACACTAAGACTCTGTTGATAATGTTTACATCTCCTCTAATATTACCTACTACCATTATATTTTTATCAGATTATTAATTACTAATTTGTTATATAGACTTAGTGCTTTCTTAGTTTGACTTTATCAAAGTATAAACATTTCTTTAAAAAACAAACCAACAAAACAACTAACAGTTACACTGGTTTTATTCTTCACTGTCAAACTGAATTTTACTTGCAATATCACCCCTTCCTATTTTTCCCTAAAATAGTTACTATTATTACAAACGATAGGTATTTTTCTGTATGGGTCCACATAACAGCAAAGAAAAATACTCATAAAATAATATTTTGTGACCACCAACATTAAGCACAGAATATCAGAGGAAAAAAAAAAACAAAGAGTCCATCCTTGCTGAAAGAACTATCCAGCATCACTGTAGTATTTCCTTTAATAATGTTACCCATTCCATTCAGGCTTAGGTGTAAATAAAGCAGAACGTTCATTTTCCGCTCTCATCCCCTTTCTGGAGGCAGAAGAAGTGACTTCCACATGCCTTTTGGGTGTCAAAGTAGTTCATGTAGAATTGCCCGTTCCCTATATTTCAAAGGTTCAGTTCAGAAAGCCATTGTTTCCTGAATCAGTGGGTGATTTCACGGTATTTAAATAGATAAAAACACATCTCAAGGATAACAATCACACTATGGGAAAGACACAACACAACAAGAGATATGTGCAGTCTTTATACAGAGGGAATCTCCCCTCCTGTTTTAGGTGCTATCATTAGCTTTTGAAGTAGTTTTGCAAATCTGAGTGTTTAAAAAACCCAAACCTATCTTGAAAAACAGAAAACTATGTAACTGCTGTTAGAAGTAAAGCGCACTGAAGCTGAACATACGATCTCTCAATCTAGATCTCATCTTTGCTGCTTGAACCACAAGATGAAAATAATACAGGACTCATTTCTCCTCCATTCTTGATTAACCACTACACGGAACAGAGAGATGCGCTCAGTTATTGTGGGCAGCACTCAGCACTGCAAACTACAGATTCAGAACTGTCAATTGGCTTTGTTCTTTTCTCCAGATGGCATTTTCTATAGCACATATTATTCATGTCTTACATACAAACAAACACTTGCTTTAATTGTTTTGTTCTTGCTTAGACAGTTTGGTTTTTTAAACACAGTGTCTTAATGAAAAATGGAGGTTAAATTTTGAGCTCTGGACATAAGTTTTTCCCTGTTTTCAATTCATGATCTCACCGAATTAAAAATCAGCAGGTATGCAGGTACAATATATGCACTAGTATTAGAGTTATTTGCACCACAACATATTGGAAAATTCAAGATCAGTCTATACAGCCTCCCTGCACAGGAGAGCATAGAATTAGATGTGCAGGAAAGTGCAGAGTAAATATAATTTTTTACGGATTTATTTCTACAGTTTTAATAGTTGTTCTTAGGTGTATGTATTTTAATTTAAAATGTAAATTTGTAGAGTGGTATAATTAACTAGAATATGGTGGAATTAGTACAGTTAGCAGTGATTTATCTCATGTCACCAAAAGAATAAAAATTAACATTACACAGCAGAAAATTCCTATTAGTTAAAGCTTAGTGGCATAGCAAAAAATTCCCATTACTAAATAAAACAGGAGTTGCTATATATATATTGAATATATCTTAAAAGAAATGATAAGCAATTAAAAATTGACAAGAGTGCTCTAATGGAATGATAATGGCTATCAAGGGTAATATCCAACCAGATAATAAGCAACTGAACTAACAGATCAATTAAACCTATAAGAAAATTTGTGGACTCTGTCACAGTTGTTGTTCCAAGAGAGGATTTTCTACAGAGAACAGTCTTCCATGGGCAGGAGATGAACTGGATTTTTAAAAACCCTTGACTCCGAAATTCAAAGATAAGAGAGAAAAAAGAGAAAACAAATATTTAACAATGCAGAGAAGAGTAGTATTCTGTAGGAAGTATAAAATTTACTTTTGACCTACTGGGATTGAAGAGTCATTTTTACAGAGAAAAAGGTGTTTTTTTTCCCTCCCTTTCCCCCTCCCCCCACCCTTAGCAAGTTATTCTCCAAAAGCCCAAGATACGTCTGAACTAAAGGGAACATTTAAATCCTTGGTACCTTTACTAAAGAAGCCTACACCTACATGGCAGCACTTGCCGTTAAGTAGCTGAACCAAACGGATCTACTAGTGTTTTATTTATTTTGTGTATTGCAAGCATATAGGCTGCAGTTTATCACAATGACGGCTAAATCTATCATCCTCTACCTGGAGCTATAATAGGAGTGCTCTCAAATCAACAAGTCTTTCCTTCAGAGTAACTGAACTGTAAATTGTCCTTGACCAGTCAGACAAACAAAAACAACCTTCCCTGTTAATCTGCTGAAGACAAACAGTTCACTGTCTTTCATCCTCAGAAGAAGGATGCCAGTGGCAATGGTGTTTTATATGTCACATCCTTCACACAATGCTATTCTGCTTTCAGGTTCAAAAGCTTAGTGAGATATTAAGAAAAGGATGCAATCCGACCTCTACAAAAGTAAATAATCATTTTGTTTCTAGGAACATGGATTTTTTTTTTTTTAATGAAAATGACGTTTTCCAGACTGTTAGAATATATTATGGAAATACAAGTTTTTTTCTCCTAGAGAGAGAGGACTTCCAATAACACGGGCATGACGACTTAATCTTATATCAAACAGGGAAATTTTTATTCTTGAGCAGGATCAGGAAATCAATTTAATAAAATAACAGTTATTACAGAATTATCTGGGATGATGCGCATACTTCATTGTTGTAACTTCACAGATCACATACATATCTTATGAAATTACTGGAAATAATTTTTATTTAGATTATTTCATGTGTTCCTTGGAACAGCTGAGTACAGATATTTTATACCTCCTTATCACTTTTTGTAACTAATTTTTTTAAGGTATTTTACCAAAAAGCATTCCTGAAAGGCTCCATTAAAGAAATGCTGACACATTATGTTACAGTATGTTACAGTATCTTGGGTTCTATCAGTCACATTTCATTACTTTTACATAACATGGCTCTATTGATGCAACCTGATGTGACATGTCACACTGCAGTGTCAGCAACAAACTTTGACTAAAAACTTTTTATCCTTAAGTCTAAAAGAAACACATAAGAAATTACTACACATATTCCTTTATTTAACACCACAAATAAATAATTTAAATTAAGACTTTACCACCATGCCTGTATGTAAGCACAGAATATTTCCCTGCCATATTTGTGCATACTATGTGCAGTCAAAATAGGTAGCAGTTAGAGTATTTTACTACCGGCACATCTTTATTCAGAACATCCAGAGGTGCCTGGGTCAACTGCTTCCTATTTATTCAAATTTATATTGACTAGCTTCAGAAGGCAAAGCTGACAAAATGATTAATTAGACTTTATAACTCATTGGCAGCCTGCAGTTTAATAGAATTAGTAGAGCTTAAGTTCATCTTTAAATACCATGACGGTTTTAATTTTAAAAATGTCAAATTACATTTTTCAGTCAGTGCAAAATAAAAGATGACTTATTCCAAACTTACGGAAAAGCAAAAAAGAGTAAATAGGCACCATATTTAATATAGGATTTATGACAATTATAATGTTTAAGAGAACTGGTTCACTTTTCCCCCCCCACTTTAAGCAGCAGTACTTCTTGTATAGACAGTAAGTTGACTGAGTACAAAGGTAAGTGTGTCTATAGCATCCACATTTTTGTGATCTATGAAAAATTATTTAAACTTGACAATTTCAACAAAAGTACTGGAAACTCTACATGGTGAAAATGAAACAGTTACTAAATTAGTAGTAATGATAGCATTACTGTCTTAAATGTAAAGAGGTCTACGTGACATGCAACAGAGTATGTAAGTACATGAAAGTTGTCACACATTTGTTTCATATGTCAACTCTTGTAAACTATTAAAATTCAAATGCAAGTTCCAATGAGCCATATTTACATATATAAACAATTAAGTAAAATTTGTAGTGAATAATAAGAACTTTTTTTTCTCTTTGTGCATCTTTATTTCCACCTCCAGATGCTATTATGTGTCCTGACTTACAGAAAGACAGCAATACTTACTATTCACAACATTTTGGGGTTTTTTTGGTGGTTTTTTTTTTTTTTTTAAACACTAATACAGACAAGCAAGTTTTCCATTATCTTCCAATTTTAGTAGTGGGTGTTACCTTTTTGCAAAAGTATACGTTAGCCAGAAAGAAAGATTATATTCGTGTTATTCAGCATTTCTAACTGTTAATTTTAGACTATGTTGTATTAAGTCTCAATCTTTATAAGGGATTAAGTTTGGCAAAGGTGGACAGCTCTGACAAGAAATGGTCTTAGAGAGCAAATCCCCATAATGCTAGTAACACTTAACTGTATGTTATTCTTTCAGGCCTTATCTAGCCCATTAATTTTGAAATTATAGTATTACAGGAAATACAAAATTCAAATTATGCTTTGCCCCCAGCTGCTGAAAACATGTATTTGTAATCAACCATTGACTTTATATATAACACCCTCACCCAATTGAAAAAGCCCACTGTATTCACAGGGTTTGTATGTATCCAAAGCCCAGACCTTTGATTAAGGCTGTTTAAAAGATGAGAAAATAGGGAGATAATGGAAAATCAGCCACTGTGTTTCGATGTTCAAGTAGAAACTTAGTCATTTGAAAGTTTGGCTATATATTTATAAATATCTGAATAGGAGCTACTGCCTACTGAGTTTCTTCAGTAAAATCAATCTTCACATGAATTTAGCAGCAAAGCCCGATTCCTTTGGTACTGAGTGCCCACCTTTAGTCACTGTGCCTCTTCCCACATACTGTCAGGTGAGCATGCAACTCAGCCACTTTTATTGTCCAAATTGGTACAAACAGTTCAGTGTAACTGAAACAGTGGCTAAACATTCAGCCGGGGTCGCACTTGTTCATTCTTTCTGTGAGCCTTTTTAACATCACACGAACCTTTATTCCTCTTTAGGGAAACCTCTCTCTTTTACATCCTGACCTTTATATATTCCTTCAAGGGAGAACATTTCAAGGTATAATAATGTAGAATTCATGCAAACATTAAAAGTTATCATAGATACTCTGGTCCTTATGTTTGTGCATTTCCTGAAGAGCTACAAGAATGTCACAGAAGTCACCCGCAGACTTTTATATAACTTTATAGATCCAAATACAGCTGATCATCCAAACCTCATGCTGGTTCTTAATCTAGGTATTGAATTTGCTATGAATTTATTTTCCTTATCCATTTCCTGTTTGTTTATTTTTGGCTCATGAATGCAGCTTGGCTAAGGAACAGGCATAAAAGCATCAAACTCATAAGTTGTTTCTAGTTCATCTGCTTTCCCAGAGCACATGTGATTATGCTTGCATGTATGACCAACTTGCAAGAAGATGATTTGATATAATAATAATATGAATGTAATATTAATCATGACTTGGCATTAATTCTGAACTTATTCCATAGCATTTTACTTCAGAGACATCCTGGTTTACTATACACATATATAGGGTGTTAAAAAAAAAAAAGAAAAAAACGCAAACCAAAAACCAAAACCACACATACAGACCATTTAGGTTGACATTACATACTGAAGTCCACTTAAACAATACTTGGTGAAGAAATGATGGCTTAAAAGGGAGGTACTGCTAGGTAAATTACACAATAAATCATCTTTTTTTGCTGCATATTCAAGTTATGTTAAAACTCCCTAGAATGCATGAATGATAACTTAGTTTGCAAGTGATTTTTTTCTTTCTATAAAAAACTAAGACAGAGTACAAAAGAAGTCACTGTCATTCAAAATAGAGAATAAGTGAATATGTTTGTGAGTGAGTCACATGAGTAGATGTCACCACTCTCCCCAAATCTAAAATTGATAACATATTAAATGCATAGAATTTAAAATCATTTGGGATTTTAATATACCTGCTAAAGAGAGGAACACACACCCAGAGGTAATGAGATATCAATGATGTAGTCTTCTCAACTGGGAATACTCAGAGACTACTTTATGTAAATGTTACTGATGTGTTACTGTGGTGTGATGTATGGTATAACATATAAGCAGCAGAAAAAGATCTGAAAATTCAAGTTGATCCAGTATCTAGAACTGCAAAAAAAGGACTTTTCCATTTTTCATACTGACCTGCCAGCAAGTAGGCTGGGGGGGGCATAAGAAGCGGGGAGGGGACACAGCTGGGACAGTGACCCCAACTGACCCAAGGGATGTCCCACACCATATGACGTCATGCTCAGCATATAGAGCTGGGGGAAGGAGGAATAAAGGGTGCGGGATGATGTTCGGAGTGATGGCATTTGCCTTCCCAAGTAACCGTTACACATGATAGAGCCCTGCTTTCCTCGAGATGGCTGAACACCTGCCTGCCCCCATGGGGAGTAGTGAAAGAAATACTTGTTTTGCTTTTGTTGCATGCACAGCTTTTGCCTTACCTATTAAACTGTTTTTATCTCAACCCATGAGTTTTCTTATTTTTACCCTTCCAATTCTCTCCTCATCCCACCAGGGGGAAGTGAATAAGCAGCTGTGTGGTTCTCAGCTGCCTACTGGGGTTAAACCACAACACACTAGAAAAACACCCTATGCCCTCCCCTAACTCTGAGCTGGGTGAAGTATGTCCTGGAAGATAAAAAGTTCAGTTTCAATGGGATGCAGTGGATGGCATGGAAGAAATGCCTAAGGCAAGCTGTAACTGCCAGAGGAACTTAACACCATGATGCCAGAAGCCCACATCAGATAGCAAAAGTAAACTGTACAGAAAGATCTCCAAACGGGAAAGGGGAGGATCAAGATGCTCACACTCTGCTATTTTTCATACGATTAACAGACATCAGCAAAGTCAGGTTAAGTCATCCAACTCCAAACAGAAATTGAATAAGAGGAGGAGGTGGCAAACAGCAAGAACAGTCGGTTCATTCTAATGTGACAAAATATGGCAAGACCACAGGAAAAAAAGACTGAGAAGCAGGGTAAGTATAAAAGGATACTGGAGTTAATGATATTCAAAACCCCCAATAACTAACTGAGCAGTACTAAAGAGATTAATTTGTTCACAGAATTACAAAAGTTTTGATGTACGCATGCATGTAGTGATTACCTGCAACTCTTCACAATTTACAAGTCTACCTTCAATGACTGGACACATAGCATAGGCATTAGACACAATGCATTAACACATCTGGCTTTTTCAAAAGTTTAGATCAGAGGTTTATAAAAATCTGATTTGTTTTCATTCTCTTTGGAAATTACTTAGAATCAAGAAAATCACTAGTGCTCCAACACCTATTTATGTTTTTTTAAAATGTTTAGAATCAATTTATGAAAATAAACACATGGCTCTTCATTTTTGATCCATATTTACAAGTTCTCAAATGTTTCAACAAAACAGTAGATCTCCAGAACACACAAGCTGCTGGAATTCTAGATAGCCTTGATACTAAGGTACCAAAATTAAAAATCAAAGAGAAGTACTTTTAGCACTTGTCTCTATTACATCTACCTGGAAGTAAAGCATGCCACAATTATTTTTCTTTTTTAAACAGTTTTTCTTTTTTTTCAGGCAAAATTAGAAAGTTCTCATTAATACAGTACACTTCCTTTTAGCTTTTTTTTCTTTTTATTTTAAATCATATGGTTTCTGCCTGACTTGATACCAGATTAGGTGTCAAAAACCACAGTTTTTCACAGGAAGCAGATACTCCAAAATCTGCGTCATCTTAGTACAAATGCCATTCTTGCAAGTTTTTGCAGCAGTGAACACTCCAAGGCATAACACACAATCTCAGTTTTATAATAGAAAAGTGCCATTTTTATGGGCTGTGCTACAGACCTCACTGTATTTCAGATACTTTGAATTAAAAAAAACCCCAAAACCCCACACAGAACATCTCTTATATAGCCATAGGTATATCTACAACGTGTTAAGTACACTTCCAAGAAAATATTAGATGTTAAAGCTAGTATATGCATACACATATGCTGGAAATCCAGGGAAAAGGTGCATATATATTCACATCATGTCTAACTAAAAGCTAGGCTAACTTCTACAGTTGTAGTTGGTAGCTGTATACATCATGAGACATGCATATGTGCGATTCTCTGAAACGCCAGGAGAGCTATTTCCAATGTAAAATTATACATTAACTTTTGGGATTTATTACATTGCATTTCTGCACAATTCATATTCCCTTCTCAATTATGAGAACCAAAATTCTCTCTAAACATCTAGAATATTGGGAACAGACCTATTTTGGTATACCGACAGAAACAAAACTGAAAACCTACAGAGTTGCAGTTTCAGGGTTTTGATTCAGAGACGAGGTATTTTCTGCAATGTTGATGGAATTCCCTCCTCATTTCAGGAACTGGAAAGCATATTCTGCACAGACAGAATGGAAGTAGAAGAGTGTTTGTGATGGTGGGGTAATAGAAAATGGCCAGGGTATCTATGTAGCCCTTCGTCTATCTATGGGTTCTCAATAAGCAATAATGACACATAGAAAGAAGCCATATCGCCGTGACACTAAAATCTAGCAGAAATTTGCATGTTGGGTTTTGATCATGAACCTAGTAAGTGAAGAGGGAGCAGGGAAATAAAGAAGCATAGGCAAGGTTTGCCTGTTAGCAGTGAAATATTTTTGTATATATTTTATTGAAAGTGCCAATAGACAGGTCCGATGGTTCTTCAGGAAGAGGTAATTTTCCACTTAAATGCATATGCATATTAACTTCTGTACTACTGTGCAAATGAAGAAGGTAATCTATAAGAAACTTAAAGTAAGCATACTGAATGAGATTCAAAAGAGCCAATTCAGCATATATGGTATACATGACTGATCATAGAATGATAATGAACAACAATATCCCTTTGATGTTAATTAGTTGCACTTGATAAGGCAATGCTAAGTGGGTTTACAACAGTCAAGTAAGAAAAATCTAACCCTCAAGCTTTCAGAATGCTAAAACCAATAAGGATTTTAAAAAAAAGTAAAACAAAACAATAACACTACCAAGTCGTCCCCAGTTCATTGGATTACCTAAACTCTATAGTAAGAGAAATGAGTCAATAAAAAAGCAGAAACAATGAAGGTACAATTTTGCCATTAATCTCTATGACCTTTTTTAAAAAAAAAACAAAAAAACAAAAAAACCCTAACAAAAAAAAAAATCCCCAAAACCCAAACAAAGTCCACAACATAACCTGCAGGGCAGTAAAGAACAAATTTGTTGGCACTAAATTCAAATGATGGAGTCAACAGTAAATGCAACACAAATTTATCTAAATTTTAACAAAACATAGGTGTATGTACTCATGTCTGAGAGATTAGTAATATTAAGAAGGTGAATTAATGCACTTTTTCTTATTTTGCGTGAAGATTGTTTCTTGGATCTCCTTCTCCCAACTGAGCGTATCTGTCTTAGGATGCAAGACAAAAACTGCACAAATTAGGTAAGGAGTAGCATTGGTTCCTCTCCTCTCCCCAGCACACTCTTCTGCATTGAAGTAAAAATTATGTAGTGTTGTATTGAAGGACTTTGTGAAAAGCTGTACAGCTGAACAGGAAGACTTAATTGTGCTTGTCAGGCACCTTATCTGAGAATCTCTTTTTCACGTGTCTCAGAAATAGAAATTACTATCGCATTATCACATTTTGCTCCATCTTTCATTATGTGGAGAAATATAGGCACCTGTGCAACATGGTTTTACAGAGACCCACTGGAAGCAGTTTGGGAAATGACCCTATTCTTAGTGTCACGGGGGGGGGGGAAGCTCAGAAAGTTGCAAATTAAGACTTCCAAGTTGATATGAAATGGCAGAATTTTTGCTGAAAATCACTGTTATGTTTAGTCTATATGTTTGGTTTTTCTTTACATTTTAGGAGAACTACTATCCAGTTTCACAGGCAAACGAGAAATATTACATATATCAATAAAATACACACAGACACTTTTTAAGCTTTCACTTTCAGCTTTAACTTAATACAGTCACATATATAAAAGTTTGTGTTACGTAAATTTTCTGAAAAAATAAGAGGTAGTGAGACTCTGCTTGCTTGACTGTTTTGGTACTCCTAAAAGTCTGGTTTTTTATTGTGTGAGTAAATACCCCTTTCTTTCCACCTGCCCCAGTACTCTCACAGCAATAAGGACACAGACTGGATGATGCCAAACTTACAAGTAACAGTGCAATATATTATTCTGTTCTTCCAATTCAAATTGAGACGTTATGTTTGTTGCACACTATTCAAACTTTGCTCTGCAGATAGTGCTATTAATTTACTTGAGTGCTTTCGATCATAGTCATTACTATGGTACTTGTGTGCTTCACAAATGCTGCTTCTATTATTTTTCAAAAACCTTGTTAGATAAGAGGTGTTGTTATTACCATTACTAAATAATAAGGCGAGATAAAAAAGGATTGGGAACAAAAATCTTAGCTAATCTTGATTTTCTTGTTGGCACAACAGTTCATACTTTTCAGTAATTTGTACTATAAGGTGCTGCCTGTTCAGACGCAGCTCCCAATGATTTCAGTTGCAAGTACCGAGAACCCCCCCCGTACCTTAACATATGAAACTACACACCCAGAATGCAAGGAATACACAAGTAGTTAATACTGCTAAAAAAGACTGGAATAAATGACTGGCTGGACCCACATGCTAACTCTGACACACTGAATGCCATTTCAGCCTCTACTTCAGTTACCTACTTAATAATTTGAAATATTTTTGAAAGATTACAAATTCATTGGCGTGTACGGAAAACATTAATGCAATTAGAAATAATGATGGATACTACCTGACGTTAAAAAAACCGGTGCATATTAAACCTAAAATTTTACATTTGGTTAACAATATTGGTACCTAGCATGTTGCTTTGGTCATTTTCCTGTTAGGGTGAATTTCTATCCTTGTTCTCTCTTTTCTCCAATTATACACTAAACCTTGAAGAGTGTTAATAAAATACATAGAAAAACCTACAGATGTAATATAAGCTTGCACAGATTTGCACTCACAAATCAAAGGAAGTGCCAAAAGCTTCCCGTATAAAAGTCCTACAGCACAGCACCCCGAAGCAGCTATAAAATGTAAGTCTATTGACTTTCATGCTTTAGCTTGAGTAGACTACTATGTGTACCAGGAATTCTAACTTTTAGCCTACTTAATAATAGGTGACAGTAAGAATAAACCACTTTTAATATGCATTTTGAAGAATGAATGTGATAATACTAAAAAAATTGATAATAATATTACTATTTGTATCTTTCATAATCCACATTGTACTTCCCCGAACTCAACAGTGCATGAACACATTTACCCAGGGGATGCTCATGGTCTAGCAACTCATCATTCAATTAATGAACTTACTCTCTGCTCTTGGATCTAGTTCCTTTGGTGTTTGTGCACAGTCATGGCCAGCCAGATATCAGAACATTCAAAACTGAGTATTCCTGCTTTTATATGGGATGTAAAAATCCTGAATAATTTTGAAATTCAGGATTTCATTCACATTTGAACACTTCTTCCCAAGGACAGGGAAAGTAGGGGACTCTGCTGACTTATCCTTAATATTTGATGTTCTTGGGAAACATCTTGGTGCTGCAGCTTTCCTGCCTTGGCAATTCTATGGGATATCACAGCTAAGTGTTACTAGTGAAGGAAAGGAAAAATACACATGTGGAAAATTCAAAAGCAGTGTAAGCACAAAGGAATAAAACCATTCCATAAATATTTCAACTCTTGGATCACCAAAATATTTCAGTGAAGGAGCTCAAAAAAACCCCAAAACACCAAACTCTACTAAACCACACTTTCAACCTTGATAGTATAGAAAACATGTCTTAAATTTTGTTAATTTCCTAAGCATATTAGGTTATAAAACAAGTTAAAATGATCTTAAATATCAAGTAAAAATTAAACTTAGAGGAGAAAGACTCCACATTCCTACTGTGTTTAAATTTCTGATAGCTTATCATATCTGCAGTGATTATGTTTGTAGCATTAGGTTGATCAAAAAATAGGAAAGCAATCATGCATTTCCTATTAAAAAAAAAACAACAGAAAAGAAAAGCAAAGCAAAGAAAAAAAACCGGATCATGCCTTGATTTAGGTTCTTATCATCTGATAGCCTTAACTTCATTGCTATGTAAGAAGATGGAGGAAATGATTTATTGTTGGCTGTCATTCTTTCTGGAGATGAATAATCTTCTTCCTCAGTATTAAAGTGGCTTTCAGGCAAATCAATCAACCATAGATCATGTCATAAGACTGTCTTCTGATGTTAATAAAGCATTCGGTAATAAGGAGCTTTATGTGTTGTATTTATAGACACAGAAATGCTATAATATCCTGTTTAAAAAGGGACAATCTTGCCTGTGATATTATACTTACAGTTTAGCACACATACATAGCCATAAGTTTCTTAGCTCTCCAACGTATACTGTGTGTAAGTGAACAACAGTTTGCTAAAATGCTTCCTCAAATAAAGGGTTCCAGTTAGGATGACAACAGTCAACTGAAGGTACAGACTGTATGACTAATGGACATCACGTAAATTAATTAAGATATTTCACTTTGAAAATTAGCATTCCTATACATATCCTAATGTTCCTATATAACTGAAAGACCACCTTTTAGATTATAAGGAAAAAAGAGAGGAGTTAATGTGGAACAGCATATATAGTTAAGCCTTGCTTTAAAACTGCTTTTTCTTCCATTTTACATATCATAATGTGACAACATAATGAAATGTCAGAACTGAAGAACACACAACATTGCCCAGTCTAACCAGCACAAGCACAGGGTAAGTTTTAGGTCAGGTATTCACAGAAGTGGGCAATTTAAATTATCTATGAATTCTTTCAAGTTACTGAAAATTCATTACCTCCCTATCTCCAATAATAAGGACAAATGACATTTACTGCAGAATTTAAATATTTAGAGGAATGACTGAATAAGGGCTTATGTTATGGTCATCAAATTCAGTTTTGTAATTGAACAATGAAAGAATAAAGAATTTGAAGTACATCAAGAGGCTTCCGGGAAATAGAGAAAGAATTCACTTTCCAAAACCTAAAATTTTGACTTAAATTATTTGCATGTATGTGTCAAATGTTTAGCCCTGCAAGCTGGGCTTTGTTGATCTTAATGGTTTGGACATGACATTCTATTATAACTTCTTGAGTAGAGGTTGGCTACTAAGGAACAGCTGCAAGTATTAAAACAAATGATTCATCAGAACTTCCTAGGTGGCTGTCGTGATCATGTGCATTTAATACCACCATGCAGTGGTATGGATATTGGGTAGAGTTTATAGATGTGCCATGAAAGCACAGACATTTTCCTTATCGAACAGAGATTTTCCTTGTAGGAATGAACAATCCAGAGCTAGAAAGACTGACACCACAGGGAGACATGATTAAGGCACAGTTAAAAGAAGTGACCATATTAGGAAGGTCCTTGTAGTAGTATAAAAAATGAATTTTGAACCTCATATGGTGAAAAATTGGATACTAAGAGGATTCAAAAAAATATTTGCAGGGACAGTGAAGTGGGCACATAAAGTGATCTGAGCAGCTGTGGGTTTTATGCTTGTAAGGAAGCAATTTCATTGTTGAGAGTTCAAAGATTAAGAGGCTGCAGTGAAAAATTAGGAAGAGATGATAGACTGTTTAACAATTTTGTTGGATTTGGAACAATTATGAAGAAAGCAGCCATATCACATTTAATCTGGTGTGCTGCAATTAATATGGGGGGGAAGGGTTAAAGACTTTAAATTTGCTTGTCTAAGATAAGTAATTGCTTGAATCCTTAGCAATTACTAGGTAAGACCACAGATTTTGAGTTGGTCAGAGTGTGATGAATCGCTACTTTTAACAGCACCTAAGGTTTTACTTTCTGAATAATATAAAGTAGCAGTTCCTACGGTATTTTTTTCCTAGCTGAAAAAAAAAAAGAGCATAATTCAGCCCAATTTCTAAGGGTTCTTAGAACTGGTGATGCAAGAACACTCTGCTAGCACAACCAGGCCTCCAAACCTTTGAGTTTAATTTTACTTTGAAGTTCTATTGCACTGTTTTGCCTTCTCTGCAAAACCTTACTTGGCTAAAAATTTCATTGCAATCATTTCATTGTAATTAATGCTTTATTTTTATATTCATCTTCGTTATTTTGTTTTCCATTTTCATTCTAGAGCTCATAGTGGGATAAGATTTAGTAGCCTCATATGTGTGAATTTGGGTTGAAGAAGCCAGTTAGATTAGTTATCTGGTTATACTGCTGAGTTATTTGCTATCCTGATGGCACTGAATTAGATTGCTAAAGTACAACCTTTACAATCTGTCACTTTTCCAGATCTTTTAAGTGCCGTTGATATCATCCTAGAAATTTCAATCACTGGAGTAGGAATATCTTTGGAAATTATTGATGTCTATAATAAGGTAATATGTCACAGCAACAATGTCATTTTTGTATGGATTCCAGCCTGTGTAGATATTAAAGGAAATGAAATGGGAGATAAAGCAGTCAAAAAAGCTTTGCAAAATAATTCAGAAGTCATTGAGAAAAGAGAATTTGGTCAGTCAACAAACAAAAGAGCAAAGCCAAATAACTAATTCTGGCAGCTGAAGGTTAAAGAAGGGTAAGCTAATTTACAATAGAAGAATATTCTACTTCTGTGCCCAGTTACCAAAAACCACAGAAATGGCAATAAAATCCTGCCCAAGAACCAGAAGGTGTTTTTGCCTATGAACTGCAAGGCAGACTAATCACACCTATATGCTAGAATGCTTTTTCTTAGATTCAAGTCCTTTTCATATTCTTTTCCTACAATTAACATTCTTATCCAAGACTGCTTCAGTGTAAACTTATTACAACAGTCAAATTATTGTTCAGCAGCATACACGATTTTATACGCAATTTAAGAAATCTAATATTTGTAGAAGTGGACACGTTCTCTTATTTGAATAATTGGTATCAAATGCAAATACAGAAGATCCAAGAAGAATGAAAAAATCAGATAGTACCTTACAGCTTGCAATTACTGGAGCTAAAACTGTCTATTATGTCATACTTGTATATTTGTTCAACTAAAGTACAAGTAAAATGCTAATACCATGTAGTTTGCAACATATGTTTTCTTTAATGACATTATTATTGAATTTTACTTTGAGTTACTGAAAACCCAGTAAATAAAAGGCTGACTGAAGCACTGTCAACACAATGTCTAGGGGAAAAAACATCTCCACTAAAATATAAGTCAGAGCTGACCATTCTCACTGAATGTCATACTTCAGTTATAAAATGTATCCCCAGTCTTATACTTATAAAAAAACAAAAAGAAAAAAGAAACCTTAAAGGCAGTGAAACAATATACAAACATTGTGTACTGTTGGAACATAATTCAACAATAGACTACTGTAAGTCAATAGGTAGCTATTGACCTCCAGCAACAAGTTATACACAAAGTACAATGTCTATAAAATTTTATTTATACACAGTATGAGGCATCTATATCTGTGTGTGTATGCAAGTTGTACATGTACACCAAACAGCTACATTTCTGCAAATGTACTTTCTATTAAGACTTCTATACCACATATACTATGAAGTTTGCAATAACATAATAATACTGGATGTTCTGTTACATGTGGAGTCACAATTCCACAGATTGTGTCAATGCTATTCTTATTCCAATAGTAATATATATGCATTTCCAATATAGTAATAATTATAGAAAAGAAATAATAGAAACTGCACTGATATTCATACAATTCTTTCCCTTTCCATTCTCATTTAGTATTATTGTTTACCTTTATAAAATAGGTAAAAGTGGGACATTAAGCTCAGCTGCAGGCATCTTGGGTAGCATTGCAGTAATAGCCAGAAAAATTGAACATCACTATCTAAAGATACACTCTCAAATCAATCCTCTGACACTTATTGACAATCAATACTCATAGACAAACACAAGAACCTAAGTTTCGGTGCAATGTACGTTTTTGGAACAGGTTATTGATGTAATTTTTCAATGTCTCCCTTTTTGTATGCCCACCTTGAGATATCTTAATTAGGCTTGGTTTCCTGGAAACGATACTCAGCTGCTGAGCACCCATCATTGAAGGCTATTGACCTTTCTGGTTTTTGGTGGCATACATATATGATAGGAGCACCACATCCCTATCTGATAAGGACCCACTACTTCATCCAGTCTTTAGCAGATTGGGTCACGGTCAGATCACGGTCCTTTTTACTGTCCAAGGAACAATGTAATTAAGGAAGAGAGACCGTATTTAGAACCAAAGCTATCAATAGAAACGTGGTATGTAAAAACCTTTATTTTTAAAATCATGTATCAGGAGCTGACACCTATCCGTGTCAATGCATCACTTCCAATGCCCTTGTACCAGCACCAAAGACTTTCCATCAGGGAAATCTTAATAAACATTTGACACCATCAGATATGGCCTCTTTCCTTCCCTCTACCATGATCATGGCAGGCATTTCTTACCTGTGAGTTTGCAGAGTGCTGCTTGCCTGGCTGCAAAGAAGCTGAAAATACCCATCTCCCCCTTTGCCTGTCTTGTGTAGGGGCATTTACACATTCTGCCAAAGCAAACAGCAATGGGAACTACACCACTGCGATTTGTGGACTACCAGGGGACTTCTGAACTTCAAAATGCAGACAAGACTTAATAAGGCATGATGGCTCTGTCTTCAGGCAACGGGAGGCTTTGCCTTGAGGCAGGACAGTGCCTTCTTTCTCTCTGTGGGCAGGACCAGCAACAGTTCCTGAACAGCAATCTCTGCTGTGGAATATGATCTGCTGCCACTTCACCATGCATTCAACACTCAGGAAAACCCTCACCATTATTTCAGCATGTGTCTTTACTGCTCTGAAAATATAGTTTACCTTTCAAGAGGGGAATGGAAACTGATGACAGTGTTGATCTATATTTAAGCCTGAAGCACTCTCCCACACCTTTTGCAGTGGAAGCACAAGTCAGTGCAAACCTAACAAGTCATGGCCATATAACAGAGCCTGAGGTGCTCACACTAGCAAACTCCCAATCAAAACCTTTCAAAATGCCTGACATACACAATTTCACATACACAAGAACAGGAAAGAGAAATCTGATAGCAAAACTGGAAAAATTCTTATCACTTATAAAATCTGGAGATAGAAAGTATGGTACTGTGCAAATCACCTTTTTAGAAATTAGTATATGTTTTAACAGGAGTTCAAACATTAAAAAGAACTGAAAGGAAAATAAAACAAGGAAAGGAAAACTTGAAAATATTTTACCACCCTCTAGTGGTGGAATGTGAGATGGACAAGAACAGAAAGTTTGAGGATGTGTGCATGTATTTCCTCAGGTATTGAAAAGAAATTTTAAAAAAGCCTTTATTTTGTATCTTGCTAAGTCATACTAGGTAGTGTAAGACACAATCTGAAGACAAAACTCACACTGATTTAATTCTTACAGCTACTAGTGTAGAATACTTCTTACCATAAGTTCGAGATTCTTAAGAAAATTTGTTTGAGATATTATTGATGTCAATTGATTCCTAGCAAGTCTGCTAGGATATCAACTCAGCATGATCTTGAGACATTTATATAGGTTCCCCCCCCCTTCTTTTTTTTTTTTTTTTGAAATAGGTGGATAGATGGGAGCCTCAAAAACATCTTTTGGTCCAACATGAAAGGCTGAAAACACTGGACTATACTGATGTAAATTAACTGGACCAGTACACTCAACCCCAAAGCATCTCCATTTGCACCAACATTGTATCCTCATGCCAATGGTCAGTCAGAAGGTTCCAGGGAAAGGTCTTTCTAGATTGTTAATAACTGAAATACAGGCTGACCTTAGAAAACATTTTCCATAAATTACTGATACCGCACTATTTTTTAGCTGACCTTTTACAATTTTTAATCCAACAATTAAAATTCATCCATACTAATTCTTCATCAGATCTAGGTCACTGCTAGGTAGCCATTCAGTTAGCAAATTTGCATCAGACTTTTGGATTTTTTCTGAAAATTAGAGATATCTTTAAATGCCTAACCAAGTAGAAGTAAAATAAAACAATATATTATGCCCCTCCCAGCATCCTTAAATGCACCAATTCTTCACTAGAATAGTGGATGCTGAGATACTGTGGAACATGGAGAAAACACCCAGCAGCACGGATCTCAAAAAAACGTAGTATAGAGTGCTGCACAAACATCTGTGCAGCTCTGCTGAAAAGGAACCTAAACCCCAAAAGGCTGAATCCTGCAGAACCACGTCAGACGTATGAAAAAAAATCAACAGATGAAGCCAGTGAAGCTTTCCAGAGTGCCAAATAGTACAGTACAGACTGAATGGTCTTTGTGGTGCTATTGCAGCTTAGCATAGGGCCAGAGAAAAAAAGCCTGGCTAGAACTGAGCAGCCTTGGTGCTACTGGTGTCCAGAAACACATACGACACACAGACATTTGAGATAGTCTTGCATAAAACCTGTTTGCCCTGCAGAGTTTATTAATTTGTCATTCAGCTGTGCAAAAACATCTATATCACTTTCAACCCAGGCTGTAAAATGGCCAAGAAAAAAAGTCTTCGCTTCTCTGGGAAAGACCATACTTCTTTTCCTCAAAATGCTCCAATGCCCCTGCTTCGGGGGATACTCCACTATCACTCTCCTTCTGTTGAGACATATGACTACAAACCTGCTCTTCTCACAAGCAGATCAATGTTTCCTCTCAATCACAGTAAACTATGTCTGTCAGCTGCTCATTTCCTCACAGTAGTTCATTGTATATTTTGTATTGAATTGTATTTTTGCAGGAAATTTTCTTGCCTAATTTGGAATGGAAAAAACCCCAAACAAAACAAACCACTGAAAAACCCAAGGAAAATCACTGAGCTATTCGATTACTATGGTCTCTTGTTTCTGCTAACAGCTGCATTTTACAAATAGCTGAATATCTGTACTGATGAGAACATCAGCTGTCAAGGCATACCTGTAAATAGTTGACAAAGTCAGTTCTTCTGAGCCTGAACTCCTTCTCTGAAGCTCTCTGGACTCACCCACTCTGGAAAACAAAAGACAATTTCTCATTTTGCATCTTCGTTATGCTCTGCTGTTCCTCCAACAGCTCCTGCACTTCTGTGACTGGGCCACTGCTCACCCACAGGTATCCTTCTATCGATCCTGACCGTTACATTTCCTCACTTATAAACTATTCACAACTGGTTCACTTCATCACCCTTCCTGTCACCTACAGTGTGACAATCTCTGTTGTTTCTGCTTCAAATCTATCATTAGAGAAATATTCTTATGTCATACTTCCTTACCTTCTTACTGTGCTCCCACCCTCCCTTTTTGAAGATTTCAGTCTTTAAAAGAAAATTTTCTTTCAAGGAATTTCAAATAGGTGTAATATACTCATTGGCAAAAAGACACTAGGGAACTTAAAAAGCATACCTTCAATCAGCTTCCAATACAACTACAGAATATTGTACTAATTAGCTACCTGCAGCCAGTGATTACCTGCAGTCTTTAAATTGCTCAAGTCCCTAAAAATTTCCCATTAACAGAAACTTGTCTTTTCAAGCAGTTTCTGAACCAGTTGTACATATGAATTGGTCTGAACTTTTCAACTGAAATTTACTTTTTTGGGCAGACCCCACCCTTTATAATCATTAACTATGGAGCAGTCATTGTTAAAGTTCCTTTATCAAATCCCATGCATTACTGTAACCCAATAATATCACACACAATATTCTAATTTTCAAATAGTTCTTTTACATCTTCAGGTATTTGTAAAATGCAGCAACTAACAGAAATGAGACCACAGTAACCTTCGGATCTCAGAAGTATTTGATCCTTTGTAATATTATTCCTATAAAACAGGTATAACTTTGATTCTGTACAAACAATTTTTCTGCCTCATTTTTTCTGGTTAATCAATTTGTCCTTGTGGAAATGACAACTATCAATTCCACCTGGCTAATATAGACATGCTTGAGGAAAACAAAAATGTCACTACTTTCAATTACAAGAGCAGCAGATAAACATAAACTCATTATAGATTACTTAAAGCTTGAGTCTAAACTTACTATGAATTACTTCCTAAATCTAAATGCCAATATTATACTTAAGTTTATTGATTTAGACATATAAAACTATTTACCTTTCTCAGTCAGAGTTTGCTTTTCTTTTGTAAGTAAGTGGTAGCTAAAGAAAGGATAACTAGTGGTTTTTGGTAACAGAGTTTGCCTCAAGTGTCCAGCTTCAGTGATAGGTGACAAAAGCCTGTTTTTTTGTTTTGGTTTTTTTTTTTTTCAGTTTTTGTGGCATGCAATGCATATGGCACTGCAGTACATACCAGACCATCTTTATATCTTACATAATGTTTGAGTCTGAAATTAGATGCTGAAACACCAATTCAAAACAGCACTTTGACATATACAAACAGTAAAGCAACTTCAGAATATGCTTGAAGCTAAACAAGGTCTTCATTGTATCGAGGCTTCACAGAGGCCCTCTCTAAATTCAGTTAATTGGACAAGAGTCATTGCATCAAAGACAAACCCACACAATGGAGTTCACATTTCTTAGTTATTCTCTTCCATTCCTCATGTAATTACCTATTTTGCAAGTTCTAATGAGAATTGTAAGTCTCTAAAAAGACCATTTCTATCTCTGCCCTCCCCCCCACTTTTGGTGCCTCTGCTACGTGTCCTTTACTACAGAAATGATGATGGTAAAGGGTCTAACACTCCCCTTTAAAATTTCAGATATTTTCTCAGAAGCCCAGGGAAACTAAATTACATTCCTGAAGCCCCACAGACAAAGCTTGCTACTAAAACTCAACATTACCCAAACTTTAATCAACAAGAACTTCAGCAGCAGGCAGAAAAATGAGAGAATAAACTTGAGAAAGCCAGTAATTAACAAACATCATCCAAATAAGACTGATACTTACTGGCAAGTTTCCTTCCTGGAGCTGTCTGTGCCCAACACAACCCTACTATACTCTAGAGCACAAATAAATTCAGCCCAGCACTCAGACAAAGTGCTGAGCCCACACCTGTCCCTCAGCTGAACGGCTACCCTGAGCTGCCCTAACACCTGGCAGAGCTGGAGCATTACAAATAACACCCTTCACAGCTGCTAGCAGTAAAGCTTGAGGAGTCTTTATCAGGGCAATATTGGGTGCAGGTGTTGGACCAGTGTTGGGGCTGCAGGGATGGCCTCTGTGAAAAGGGGCTGCCCTATGCTGGATACAGCCAGTTGGTGGTGCTGTTGGGAAAGCACATCTGAGGAGGGACAACATACTGCTGGCAGTGAGAAGTGAGGGGGAAAGTGTGAGAAATGGCCCTAGGAACAGCAAGGCCAGGGAAGAAAGGGAGAGAGGGGTTGCTCCAGGCCTGGAGCAGAGATTCCCCTGCAGCCTGTGGAGAGACCATGGGGCAGCGGATACCCACAGTGCAGCCCAGAGAGGACCCCATGCTGGAGCAGGTGGATATTTCCTCACAGGAACTCTGGCACAGTGGAAAGGTGTGAGGAGAAAGGAGCAGCAGAGAGGAACTGTTATGGGCTAACCACAACCCCTCCCCATTTCTGTGCACTGCTTGGAGTATAAGGGGAAGGTAGAAGAGTTGGAAATGAAGGTGTGAAGCTAAGCCTGGGAAAAATGGTGTGTATGTGTGTGAAAGGAAGGTGGGGTTACATTGTCTTTGTTTCACATTAAGCAAATCTATTTTAATTGGTGATAAATTAATTTTCCCCAGATCAAGTCTGGCTTGCCCCTGATGGTCACTGGTGAGCAATCTCCCTGTCTTTCACTCAACCCACAAGCTTTTTCATCATATTTTCTCCCCCTGGCTTGTTGAGAAGGGAGGAAAAGAGAGCAGCTGGGTGGGGGTCTGAAAGCCAGTCAAGTCAACCCACCCCACTCAGCTAGGCTTCCCTCCAAGACTTCAGCCCACTCCCTCTAGCCCTTCTGCACATGGGTTCATTTGCTGATGCAGCTGCTCTCCATCTGCATTTTTCAGATACTCCGAATTGCCCACCTTCTTCAACAGCAAGTAGTAATACTTTTTCCTGCTTCATATCAAGCATAAGATCCATGCTTTCTTCCTTAGAGCAACTCACTTATAAGGGAAGTGGTAGATCATAGAAAGCACTCAGCATAGGGCTGCTTCATTTTCCCTACCTTGCCTGCTTCCTATTCCCATAAATAGCCTAGGCAAAGAGGGATGAGGAATTCGTTTTCATCCCCGTAGCACTTGCTACCACACATTGGAGGAGGTGTTACCTCAGGCAGGTCTCTGGCAGTATCTACTATATTTACCTATTTTCCTTAGTCTTTGTTCCCCTTTTTGCTAGAACACCAAATGATGAGTAAAGCAATGTACATTTGGAGAAGTACTCTGTAACATTCCACGTGTTTTAGTTTAGCCAACTTTTCCCCCAAAGGGCGGCACTACCCAGTATAACTGAACAGTGCTGAGGAATCTTCACACACACATGCTGCCTTGCTGAATGTCTCAAAGGAATATTTTAATGAAAGTCAACCAGTTTTCATGATCCAGCTCTAAATGTAAACTCATAGGAGACTTAACAGAATGGCATTCAGCTTCTGCTGTGCAATCAATGCTGCTTCCTTCTGATATGTTCCTGCCCACCCAGCAAATTCAGGTACAAACACTTAAACAGCATGAACCAAATACTTATGATGGAGATTATACAAAGAGAGAGCAGCACTTCTCTTCTGGAAGTTCTGAGGCAACATAGGTTTTGTTTCCTAAACGCTATGGCATTTTGGTTTTCTTTTCCAATCAGGAAGAAAAGATATAGTCCACAAGTTGTAATTAGTGTTTACTCTACATATCTACTCTGATTTATTTTTGACGATTAGTTTTACAACTGACTTCAAAGCATCTCTCCTGATTGAAATCATAACTAAACAAACAGCAGTAAAAGTGTTATGTTTTGGTTCCTATTACATATTTATGACACCAACTATAATAGTGATTTCAAAGTGGAGATTATCCATGCAAAATGATATCTTGAAACATATGGTCTACAGTAACCAGCAGATTATTTGCCATGCTATTGCGCAGCGTTTCTAGGCTGGGATGTAGAATCCTCTTTTGCTGTCAAGGTAAAAGGTCTGGAAATAGCAAAAAACTGACTGGTGATCTAAACAGCTAAAATAAGGCACATACTGATCAGTATAATGGTAATTCCATCCAACCTGAACCTTCTTTTGACCTTTAGTTTTAGAGGAAAAATAGAGAAGAAATTATAGAGGTGATGGCTTTTGCCCATTAGAAATCTGCTGGAGTTGTGGGCAAGGAGGAAGGGAAGTTTCTCCATCTTCAGGCACTCTGGCAGGTTATTTACTCTATACAATAATACGTAGATAACAGAATCATCCAAACCACTCAAACAGCTCTTGTGATCTGCTGCTGACTTAATCCATTTTTCCTTTCACCTTTCTCACAATGTGAAGAGCTAACAAGCTGACTTAAATGTTGATGCTTTACAGCCAACTTTTTTATAGAACTAGAATGGGAAAACATCTAACAGCATAAAACACAGCTGTGGTGCTATCTGTAAGCACAGAGAACAGTCCGGTAAAGAGCACAGATGCTGAGATGTTCTACAGTCTATTTCAAGGTCTTGGCTTTGTTTATCCTAATTTGGATTGGAGTCAGTAATAATTGGGACAATAAGGCCAGGAAGAATAAAGGACAAACGTACAACTGTATGCTATATCTGAAAAAAAACTTTTGATACAAGAATATTTTTGAGTGGGGTTTAAGACACCAGTCATCCAGGATGGGGAGAAAAATGACCTTGCGCCAGAGTTATGTAAAGTAACTGCACACTTTGATTCTTGGGTCAAGATCCTCACAGATCTGGAAAACAAAAATGATGATGAGAAGCAAAACTGATCAATAGTCACATGCACACTCACTTTCTACATATTTCAGACAATCTGCAAAAGAGAGAGAATCGAGGGAAAAGCATACAGAAATCTTTCAAAACTTTTCAACCAGAATGGCATCTGATAAAGATTCCAGTCCCTTTTTTTAGCAAGATCTGTGACACTTTCTTTTGTCTCTGGGAACAAACAAAATTATTGTCAACTGGCTCTGTTTGTGGGAGCTGTCTACTCACATGGACAAGGATTCCTGTTGAAACCGCTCACTCATCTCTTCCAACTCTCTCATATGTGAATTGATTAAAAGTGGGCTTCACTGATGACATTGCACACTCACAGCTTTGTTCCTTCTCAGCAGACTAGAATGAAGTTTCTCTTATTAGTTTAGTAATATATGAGAGTGGAAATGTCTGTGATCATCTCTACGTCGTTATTCAGAACCTTACATACACTGCGGACATAATGAAGTCTGAACATCCTGATGTGACGGAACCGCTACTCAAAAACCTCTGACCTGAGCCAATTGCTTGTCTGAAGAAGCTCCCAAGCTCTGATGAATGTGTTCACTGTGAGTATTTTCATCAGAGGAGGATGATATAATTGTATATACCTGACACACTCCTGATACTGTACATCAAATCTCCAAAGAAAAGAATGATAGTTGGGGAGTGATAATTTGCTGAGAAAGTGACAGTCATTCTGACAAGTAAACTGTATAAAGCCACAGCTGCAGGACCCAGAGATGAAGCCAGGCATTAGGTGTCATGAATACACACAGCTCCATATGCTCCATCAGAGACTGGCAGGTTTATAACGTAATGGGCTGTCATGTTGAATGGAAGGTGATTAGAGGACCTGCTGGAGGAAGATAAGTCTTTACAGAAGGAGAGCGTATGATTGTCCCAATGAACTCTGTGGACTAAGCCAGAACAGGACATGATTTTTTAGAACTGTAGCACTTTTATTAGTGGCCAAAAATGTATGAGTAACAGCCATTAGTGCTCAATTTGCCGAGCTAAGTAAAAAAAAATAAATCTTTTTAACTTGAATACTTACCCTATACAATATAAAATTGCTATGTCATTCATTCAAAATTCCATAATCCTATTTTTCAATAAAAGTCATTCTTCAGAGGTATCAGTTTCCATTAAAAGGATTTGCACTCAAATTCTTAATATGGTAGTGGGAAACTACATAACAGTTAAAGAAATCAACAGAAATCCTCAGTTATTGAGGCATTATCTATCTAATTATCTATGCATTTCAAGCATTATTATTGGTGTTTCAGTGTTTTTTACAGAAATTCTGATCAAAACCCCCTAAAACTGATCCTACATCTTCAAAATCCCAGCCCAGTGCTGATATTCATATTTAGGAGACCTCTCATATTCATTAAAAATATAAATAATATTGATAAACATTAAAATTTCATGTGTTACTCTTCTAAATATCTTTGACAGATTTATAAGCAATCTAACTCATAAATAGAATGAGGCTCTAAATAAAGTCAAGGACTTTACTTCACTCAGGTAAATATTTTTATCTTAGCATTCTGCTCCCAATACACATTTTTTTAAAAAAGGCCAAAAAAGCTAAGTACTTAAAAGAGAGATATTTGCCTCCTTATAATTTTCTTCAAATATAGTTATCTTATATTGTATTTTCTTTATCATTAAAATATCATTAGAAAAAGCAAATGACCTTTTTCTTGGAAATGTCTTTGTAAAACTAATTTCTAAACTCATGTGAAGACATTTATTTGCATCATTATGAAAAAGCTCTGTATTACTAATGGTGCACTTATATTTCAAACATAGCAACCACCCCCAAACCTGTGCAATGAATTATGAAATGATCCAGCAGAGGGACCCCTTCAGTTAAAAATTAAAAATCGTTCATGAATCAACCCTTGAATCAAAACCCACTAGGGTTTTATTTAGACACACAGTCCCAGATAGTGCCTAAATTAGTAAGACCACACAAAGTGTAGCAATATTTCTGACACAAGACAGAGAGGTTTAAAGCATAATAATAAATTCTCTCTTTGTGTTCACACTTTTCCAATAAAAAGATGTATAAGGTTACTTTGCTGTGTGATATTTCAAGAATACCATTCAATTACATATCATTTGGGCTGACTGGTACGACCGTCCCTAACTTGCTAAATAACACTATGTCAGCATTAGAGGTAAGAAAATCAGCTAGACAAAGTGTATGTTGTTACCTGACAGTAAAATAGGAAATAATGCAGGATCAGAAATTAACGTAAAAAAATATCTCTTCCTTATTTACAGCACTGCCTTCCTTAAACAGGATGTCCATCAAAATTTGACCATATGAAAACAATCACAAACTGAAGTAACACAGAAGAAAAGTCTGAATTCATAAAGCATCCTGTAATTTTGGAACTAAAGTGTGTTGATGACTGGTACTGAAACACATATATTTAGAAAGTACAGTTCTGAAACAAACACTTTCTAAATGTATCTTTAATTTGAGGGGAAATTTTATCAGGCAATGTATCTTTTGCAGTAGTTGCCATGGCAGCTTACCCAGTCATGCAGTTACAGAAACGATTAATTTTTCACATTACAGGAACTTGGTATTTTATAACTTTCTGCTTTTTATTCTTAGATTCTCTGAACTCCCAGAATATTATTTCTATCTATTTGTAAGTGGTAAACCCTTTGTAACCAACTCTTATTCACACTGCAATATGACAAAACCCCATGCTTCTAGAATATTTATTCTAAAAAAAAAAAAATTGTAAGTTATGAAATTCTGCTAATGCAAATTCAGAAAAGAGAGCTTCTTGTGCTGTCTGTTTCACAGTGCTTTACAATGTTCTAAGATATTTATTACATGTAAAATGCTATTTTACAACATGGGCCATAACATAGCTGGGGCGTTATATCAAGACTGAAAAGTAAATCACGTTCCACCCTCTACAAATTTAACCAGGTTGTATTTCTTTGATATGTACTAATAACACTCAGCTATGGTTTTAAGACACAAAATAGCTGTGGGGAAAAGCATTTTGTTTTATAATCACTATTACTGTTTCATAAATTAGGTTATTTACACATAAAAAGGTAGTCCGGAATCTGCAAACCCCTTACCTTTAAGGATATGCCTCTTTCATTAATAGACAAAATTCACAATCCAGCAATTTACTGTGGTTAGACAGAAAACTGATGGCAGACTTATCTTTGAGCCTATTTATTAATGATGATATAAAAGACCCATTTTTCTGAATGTAACAGTGATGATATAATAATAGCAAGACACAAGGAAGCCATTTCCCTGCACACAACATAAAACTTTCACTGAGCCCTTTGCCTAAAAATTTATCTCCATCCTCATCAGGCTGTCTTGAAGCCTCCTTCCTTCTCTCACTGCAATTCTCACACATTCCCTTATGTTATCTTAATAATGTAAGTCCTCCTTCAAACATTCTTACACTTGCATGGCCTCGCAGCATAAAGTGATTATCAGGATGGCAGCATAAAGTGATTATTTTTTTTTCAAATTTTCATCAATTTTGATGGAAATGTAAAAATTTACCTAGAGTTAAAAGATCCTTTGGCAAAATAATTTTTTAATTAAGTATGCCAAGATGATGGAGAAGTTTATAAATGCATCAGAATAGCACATGGGAAGTAACAGAAAACAGTTTGCAGAGAATTATTTTATGACAGGACAGAGTACTGATAATTTTCCGTGATAAAATTTTCATTTAGTATTTCAACAAAAGAGACAACTTGAACATCAAACTTAAATGCTCTTCTCTATTCACAGGCTATCTTGATCTCTAGTTTTCACATTCCTAATACTTTTTGCGTTCTTTTCCTAAGCACTGCTAGAAAGAAATGAAATCCAATTGTATCTACCAATACATACACAGGATTTTTTTTCCCCACATAAGCAGTGAGATGATAACTATCACACTGAAGACAGATGGCAGATGCTAATTTCTACCCAGCTGACACAGAGAAGCTTCTGATCACCATGTAGGGAAAGAACACAACAACTTGTAAGTTAGTTTGAAAGCCTCATTAGATGACCTGAATTTGCTGGGCAGAAAGCATATGGTCAGCAAAACTAGAAAGAAATGAAAAGGTATGTGATTACTTTTCCTGTCTTCTCAAACCTGCTTATTTGAGTATTTCTACAGAGGTTTCTTACCTCATACATATATATAGGCAAGTAAGTAACTGTGAAGTTGAGGAACTTTAAACAGTATATGTATATATCAATATCTATGTAACTATATATATATTAGAATTTCCACCCACGTTTCTAATTCTTGAAGTTTTAAAGCACTTACATATTAATACTGGCTAAATTCTTAGCATCTTGGGCTTACAGAAAATCCTCACTAGTCATTTAAAATTGCTACATTTCTGGAGCGCACATTTAAGGAGAAAGGGAGGAAAATATATATTCAAAAGTATAGGTCTATAAAAAGTATTTCTAATTTTTTAAAGGTTATGGTCTGACTGCAATTCGTTGCTGAGCACTTCAGATTTGCAGTAGTGCTCAGCTCTACTGCATAGAAAATATATATCGTATCTCATTTACTGAAAACGAAACTCACAGGACATCAATGTGCTTGAAGACCGTATCAAACACTGCAGTTCCTGTAGCACAGGTATAACAAATTTACATCCAAATGCACTTAAATATGGAATATCTTCCTGTACATTATCTCTACTATAAAGCTGTCCCTACTATGAAGCATTTATACCAGAACACTACTTTCTCTCTCCCATCAGCAGGTGGCTTCCCTTCTCCTATGTTAAAAGTTCAAGAGCTTAGACCTACAAGACACCAAGTATTTAAACAATTGGCCTTTACGAATGACTAAAATTTGCTTTAACTAGCAAATTTAAAATGTTAAAATAAATTATTAATACTGGGAAAAAATTAGGGTAGACAAAGTATGAAATTTCAGTGTTTGTTTATTACAGAAGTCAGTTGTAATGTCTTGTGTTCTCGCAACCTGAGAATCTAAAATGCAGTTCCAACTCCTTTTGTGTAGGTTATATAAAACACATTTAGCATATTGCTCTAAGATGGATAAACAGCATATTCAGGTAGATAGGCATCAGTACAGAATCAAGACACAAAATAACTCTCCCAGCCTCCTCAGTAAAGCTTTTGCAGGAATGATTTTGGATATTGCATTTCAGGAGGAACATGGAGAGTGTCTAGAGGACAACAGAGAGACTCATTCAGGACTACAGGATCTCACAAGTGAGGGAAAAACATGCAAAAAAGACTGCAAGAATCTGGTTTACTCTAGGCTAAAATAGGGAAGATATGTGTCAAACATTGCCATGAAGACAAAGGGAATAATCTACAGATACATAGAGGATGACCAATAAATAATGGGCTTAAATTACAATAAGAAGGATTTATTTAGCCCTTGAGAAAAAATTTTATCATAGAATCATAGAATCATTGTGGTTGGAAAAGACCTCTAAGATCATCAAGTCCAACTGTCAACCCAACACCACCATGCCTCCTAAACCATGTCCCCAAGTGCCACATCTACGCATATTGTTAAAGACAGATGAAACTGTCACGGAAGAGACTGTGGGGTCTCCACCAGAAGACACTTTTGAGAAAAATCAAACATAATCCATCAGGAATTACAGTATTTGACCCCTTCTTGGTATTCAAGCTTGCTAACCATTCAAGGTGACCTTTAATCAAACTTATAAAAAATCCGTAAATGGCTCCTTTATGTAAATAACACAAACACCACTGCATTCCCAGCTCAGTAAGAATTTAAAACTATATACACACTTGTGTTTGCTCAGCAAATCAAAAATTTTGTATGTTCTCCAGATGTAATCTTTCTCATAACTTATTTCAGTTAATAATACATACCCAAAACACTATGATAAATAAGCAGAAAGAAAAAGCCATGGAAATAGGAGATCATAAATTCACCCAAGGGAACAAGGAAATTATAAGTATTTAATGTTTTCAAAACAAAGTAATGAAATCCAACAATCTGATGAGTTTTTTTTTTTCTTCTTTTCTATTTTTCAGCTCTGGATATTTATATTTTATTGTAATCTAGCTATAAGCTCCTATATAACAGCCTCTCATGTCTGCATTTTAGATCTTTTATTGATTGGACTGGTAGCCCTGGTGATTGCTAGTTTTCTGAGTAGTAAAATAAGCCAGAAGATAGGGACATCATCACATTATAGCAATGCTTCTTGCTATTTTCAGGATCAAAAGTATTCTGAAGACTGTAAACAAAAAAAAAAAAAGCAAGCTAACTACTGGTAGCACAGTTAACAAAAGATAGAAAATTAACAAGATTAAACAATCATTTAGGGAACTGAAGATGAATAGCGATGAACATGTAGCTGGTATGTTGTGAAGAAGAGGGAACAGGAGCATCTTTCTTGTTTTTACTGTTAGTATCTAGGTAAAACTCAACATCCAAAAGAAATAAGTCATAAAAAACATTAAAAAAACACCAAAAGAAGGGAAACCACCAAAACAGAGAAGTGTATTGTTCTTTTTTGTAGTGTCAATCTGTACTGATGCTAAAGTTTGTGCAGTATCTATTATCTATACTACACTACTTTGAATCTAATGGCAAAAGATTTTTTGAAACCTCAGCTGGAGAGATAAACTTGATATAAATTATTTTCAATGGTATTGCTTGACTTTTTTTTATTCCAATGGCATTTATTTTTCCCCAAAGCAATTTCAACTATTGCCTTACATACCTTTTATTTAATTTAAAATCAATAAAACAATGGGCATATGCCCTTGGTATTCAAAAATGACATTTCTCTTTTGTTTTTACAGCACACAAACCAAACAAAAATCAATACTTTATCTTTCTACACTTGAATAAAAAGGGTAATAAAGCAGCAGGCTCACAGTGCTATATAATATTGATTATGGAGTCTTTCAAGATAAATTACTGAGATTTAAAAATAATTCTTGGTAAGCCAGCACTACAGGCTTTTTTATCTGTTGCCACAACAGTTTGGGGGAATATGTGCATCAGTGTATGAGCTAAAATACATTACGCTAGGTGTAATTCCTTGTAACAGTCTTCAGTGAAAAATGTACTCATAGATCACATTTAAAAGTAAATATGTTTTACATTTTTTCTGTAGGGGAAAATGATAAAAGTTTCATGATAAAATTCATGGATGACAGTCCAATACTCGTGCAATTTATGGAGAATCATATCTAACAGCAGAGATTACCATTCATCTGGAGTCAAATTGTGGTTATTAACAGAAGAGAAATTTAGGAAAAGAAAAAAGGTTATTCTGAAGGCATTACTTCTTTTTTAGAAAAAAAATAACTTTTCAGGGTAGGCCTTTTTGGTGAATATTACAACAAAGTCAAGATCTACCTTAGTATTATTTATAAAGTATGTTTTGCAGAGAAATTTAAACTAACAAATTTTTATGTGTCAGCTTAAAGGGCAATATTTTATATTTGTCTTGAAAGGATTGCTTTAACAGATTTTTAAATTTAAAGTTCATTCCTATATGAATGTAGCTAACTTACCAATTTTATTTTCACAGTAAAGCTCTAATGAATCATTAGCTGCCATTGAAACGTGCACATAAAAACCTAAATTTTAAATGTTGTAAATGCAAAGTTATTCAACAGTTTGACTCAGAGGACAATGAGCCTAAACAAAAAATGGGTTTAGTAGACTGGAAGTGGTGGTATATCGCTGAATATTATTCTGTAAAATAAATGGAAGCCGTTATCGAACCACCTCACTAGAATTCATCTTAATAACTTTGCTGGTCTCCTAAAATACTAATTGCCTATCAATACCACAGCATAAAACATGTAACATTATACCATGTGCTTTATCTCGATCTTCAAAGGACATTCTTAGTTCACAAAAAAATAAGTCTAGCTGTAACTCTCAAGAATTGTTATTTCTTAGCTTTGCAACTATCTCGTAGGAAATCTTTCTATCATTTCAAGGAGGCTTAAGATTTCAGGAGAAATTTGCTAAGCTATTTAGTAATTTTACTTGAAAACTGGATTCTTCCATTTATACAGGGTAGTGTTGTACTTTGCACTAAGCCCCATGGCCAAATAAAATTTTTCCTGGATAAATTACTGTATAATGTGATGATGGCAAAACCTGGCCTACAGTTTTCATGCTAATTAATCTATAAACTTGGAGGTCAGGTAACTTTTCTTGCTAATTTCTCTTAGTGCTGCCAACTACTTTGGAACACATTATCATTTGATTCAAGGGCATCATTAACACAGACCTTAGGACTGATACCAGTGCCATAGCAGTCAGAGAGATACCATGCTAGGTGGCACCAAGGTTGGTGTGCTCATAACCTGAGCGTACAGCCTCTGACACATGTCAGGGTCAGGAATTTGGATTGTCTCAGCAAGGTGCAGAGCTCCACACTTACCTGCAGGAAGCCAACAGAGCTCAGCACAATAGTTCTGACTTTATACCGATTCCTTCTCACAGCTCGATGGACACACCAACTACATGGAATCTTTTTCCACTTTCAGAGGGGTTGTGTGACCTTTTACAAAGCTCACCAGTGCATGCTAAGAGTCTCCATAAAAGGAGTAAGTAGCTATGCAATGAAATTTTCCACTTTAGCTAACTGCAAACTAACTCCCCCAGACACATATGTCATAGTAATATTCTGAACTGCGACGTAATGTGCAAATGCTTTTCTGACAGAAAACTTCATGTTCTACCAAGATTTTAACATTTCTTCAAGGTTTTCTCTCAACAGTGATTGTGGGTTCAATCCAGATAAGGATTCCTTAAGTCAAAATCCAAAAGCTCACTCACTTTTTCCCAGCAAACATAAAGACTATACCAGAAAATAACCAAAAAATATACCATCCAAAAAAGGAGAGTTTAATAAAAGTCTATTCTGCTTTGAGACTTAAATATAAGTCAGTGTCGATATCAAATGCAGGAAAGCAGAAACAAAATTTCCAGATTTCTGGAAAATAAAAATTTGAATAAAAATCAACAGATTATGGACATCTAAATCCCAATTTCAAAACTCAATAATATATGGAATTTAACAGAAACAATATGAAGGGAGTTATGTTATTGATTTTGATGCCCAAGCAACATGAAGTAAGGAATCTAAGTGTCTAGTGGATTCTTCATTCTTTTCCGGTGTAACATGTGATTAAGAATTTTATTTTTAAAGTATTTACAGAAACTTTCATTCTTTGTCATCACTATTGGCTCCTGACTTAAAAAAACAAAGATTTAAATGATCTCCACATTTAAAGAAATGAAAATTGAAGGAGACAGACCGCATAGCCATCCATGCTGATTTCCAGCAATTTTCTGTTGCAAAATTCAGTTTATACATCAAGCTTTAGAACAAAAGATGAAAAGAAAGATTCCTCATCTTTCTAGGTTTTTTGATGCAATTTTAGGAAAAAAAGAATTATAAGTTCCAGGATGCTTTTATAGTCCATTTTTGTGTCTGATAATCTTTAAGTTAAACTAAGGTATCTGGCACCCTGACCTTGATGAATGGTTAGCTGCTTTTCTTTTCTGATACATGCTTCGCAGAAAGCACGAATGAAATTCAAAGCTATATTTACCTTTCACACCTGGCTATGTTAATCCAGAAGACATTTATGTAAACAGATAAAAAAAGAGGTACACAGGCTTCTATCACATTTCTATTAAAATCACGTCAGCTTCTGAACCTCCCCCCGCCCCCGTACTTTATGTAGCATACGGCTATTACAGCCATCACATCGGAAGCAAAAGAAAAGTGCCCTCATATTCTCATGGAGAAATTTAGTCACGAGTGTTAATGCTAAAATCTATACAGCTGAGATAGTATTTAAGGAATCAAAACTAGTTGGATAAATTTTGACATAACTCTATTGTGATGGAACATGCTTCCAACCAAACTGGAAGCATGCAATAAAAATTAAGTGGAATTTTCTTTCTGACATCATCCTGTTTCAGCATTTTCCAATTTAAGTATCTCCATTGTTCATTCCAAAAACACCACTGATTTGTCATTCAGTATTCTAGGATTAGTTAAAAGATTAAAATAAAATGGAATTAAAATTAAATTAAAGTTAAAATTAGTTAGCCCCCACAGAGTAGTAAGGTAAAAATTTCTGGAGTGATTTCTGAAATAATTATGTTTAGAGACTGGAAAATTTCCTGCAATCCTAAGTAACACACAGTGGTAGAGGGCAGGCACGATACAATCTTGAGGCTACATGTTGTTCAGAAAGCAGAAAGTAGAGACCTCAGGAAATGATCCTTGGCAAAGGCGTTGTTTAATGTAGATGTTGAAGGAAGTTCAACGGAAAACATTTATCAGAAATTTCCATCCAGAGGGGAGATATGCTCTTTTAGGGAAACATGCAAATATTACTCAGCAGACCAAGGGCAAAGGAAATAGGAAATGGGCTAGAGAGTTCTCTGAAATAACCTGTCACTGAAATGTGAGAAAACATACTCGTGTGGTGGCAATTCTTTTATTTTAAAGGCTTCCACAACTCAAGATCCTTTTGCAGCATTGTGCCATTATCTGAAAGGTGACTGCTTCCAGTTAAAACTTCTTAAAGGTAGGATAAAATGCTTAATTTGCTTCCTATCTTGGCATATCATTTGCATGTTTATTATTTGAGCCTTTGGAATAACTCATAGGAAAACCATGAGCTTATCACGGAAACAATACATCTTAGAAATGTAACAGTTGACTTCACTGCTTTTTGCAGCCTGCGGAGAGGCACCAATGATTCAGTCAAAAGCTTTTAGGAGTCAGTCTAGATAAAAGGGCAGAGTACACCTCTGCGAAGGGTGTCACCTCTGAGCCTGCCAGTGTTCAGACAAGAGGTGGAGCAGTCCTTTTGGTAGGTGATGCAGAGAAGAGGAAGCAAACTCCTCATATGCAACACTAAACTTGTATTTGGGTAGTGAAAAAGATTGTGCTTTGAACTCTGCATTTTTAACCTTGAAATACTTGACTATACAGGCACTAAATATCAAGAATGTCTTAATTACAATTTTATATTTTAGAACATGTAGATTATGGTCAACTTCCAAAGAAACTCAACCTCATTAATGATTTAAATTACAGGTAATAAAGCTGCTTGTATGAGTGAAGACAAAATATATGCTTATTAATATTTAGCTATTGATACTTCTATCATAATATGATTGGTGAAATGAACAGAACAGTAAGTCCTTATACAGGGGAATATACTAACAACCCTTCCTTCAACCATTTCTTTTATTCTCCACTTTGATGAAAAAAAAAAACCAAACCAACTTTCTCAAAGGTAAAAATGAATGTTAGAAATCATAGTGGCTGCAATTAGAGTTGCATTATCTTTTGGACTCCAGTATCCTTGAGTTCTTATTCAACAAAATATTACTGGAATTAGAGTAATGCCCACAGTTTGACAGATGCTTTCCAGGCTTATCTGAAAACACAGTGGGAAAGAGAGAAGTAAATTATATGGAATATTCACACGGTTTAATTCCAGATACTAATAATATGAAACAGAACCCACTAGATGCCTCAGCAGAAAAAGAGAGGCTCCTCCAGAGGGTGATTTAGGGCAATTAAATTAGGCCTGTTTTTCTGAATTGCACTGGAAAGGCTCATAAAGCTAGGCAAAGTGAATATGTCCCACAATGTCTGGTATCAAGAATACACAAAAAAATTGCAAACCAGAAAGAAGCAATATACCAGGAAAATAATCAGCATGATTGCAGTCTTGCACTCAACTGGGTGCTTGTCTTTGTATACCTGCTCTCCTGTCTCCATTGTTCACTGTTCATATCTTTTCCCTCACACTACTTTCTGGTTTAAACTACAGCACCATGTGTTCCTCACCATTTCCTTAATTTATAACATAGATAAATAAGTGACCTCATGAAGAAGGATTCAACTAGATAGTATACTCACATGCGTAAATGCTTACAACATTTCTGAAGTAGGCTTTAATTTATTGTACATGAACAGAGGAAATGGATCTTTATAAAGCGTCTCCTCAGTGAGGAAAAAACAGTTTAAAAGTATCTCATTCATAAAGCTTGATAACATCAAGAATGCTAAAATGACCATGGCTGATGCAGATAAATGTGACAGTAAAACTGTGAGACTGCAACAGAACTGAAGAGCAGGACCTAAGTACAGAAGCAATTTAAGCCTGGTTTTGTTGAAAGAGAAAGGGACAAAGAAATTACACAAATTAGTCAGGAGATATGATCACATCTGAAAGCATTAAAGATGTTCTAAGTAGCTTTATTTTTATTTCTGTAATTCATTATGCTTCACTTGGCAAAACTGGGAGGATTCTGAGGGGTTCCCTGAGTCGTATGGCCAGATCTCTGGGTATGTACTGATTTTGCAGGGCGCGGATGCTCTGCAGTGAGCTCGGCAGCCCTGGCTCCAAGGAGCACATTCTGGTGCCATCTCAAAAGCAGAAGTGAGAGCCCTGAAGCCCTGAAACTGCCCATTGTGCACACTCTGGGACTGACTGGAGTATTATAGTACTGGCTTATTTTCCAACTGTTCCTTTGAAAAGAAACCTAAGTGCACAATAGAGCAGGGCACCGCGTGGTTTCCTCTCATGCGGAAGCAGGATGCAGCAGAGCATGCCCAGAGAGCAGCATGGGGAGTGCCTCAAGAACTGCTCTAAAGCATTGACTCAGCCCCTGTTGCCAACATATATCATAGTTCCACCACATCAATAAATGAAAAGGATGCTGAAGTAATCTGTATCTTTGACTTTTTATTTTTATTTAATAGATAAGTCAAATGACTTGGCAAGGAGGAAGGAGTTAAAAAAGGGAGAAGCTATATATATGAAGAAAATAATCCAGTTACCTCCAAGGTTCATGACATTTATATATAATAAGACAGTTCTATCTCTTTTAAAACACTGGGTATCTTAAAGCTATGTAGGTAGTGATGACAGCTAACTATTCATATGCCTATAAAAAGTGAGATATCAGATTCAGATACATGTCTTGGAAAGTTCATTTAAAAAAGACCACCACCTTGCTGGTAGTGTCAATAAAAAGCACTAATATTGCATAATTCTCTTATGCAGTAGAGCTGAATCCCGTTGGATCAGGTTTGGGCAATAAGTTTGGGAATATCGAAGGGATGAGGAAGTTTGTAATCCTCTTACTCTTCCTATAAATACTGCATGGATAACCATAAGGCTTAGGATCAACTGTAAGAACCACCAGTCCAATTGTTTTTTTTTAAACAGTTCATTATTTCTACTGTTAATTGTTGGTAGATATATTGTGCCACCTACTGAAAAACAGCCAATATATTTATTGCTTTTTAGTCCTGCAATTAAGAAAGAGATTTATCTATTTTTGTTAAAATCTGAACAATTTCAGACCATAACAAGAACATATTGCCTTTACTCACACTTAGAGCTTTACTGTCAAAAATCTAACAAACAAAAAATACCCCTCAGAAAACACTCCACATAGAGCAGGATAATGCATCACTTTAAGTATCAATTTCTGCAAATACTGTACCTAATAAGCCTTCTGTATTCATATGAGCATACTCTGAGGCAGGAAACAAGAACTGAGGAACTATGTGTCTCTAACTCTTGGGGAATTGACCATTTTCCATTTGGAAAATGCCTGTTAACACAATTACAGCCATGCAAAGCAAGGCTCCTTAACACTCTGTCTGTTCTGATGAGACGTAATTGATTTAAACCTGTATGGAGTCAAATATGTTCTCAATAAGTATAGAAGATCAAAATAGGCAGTGATCCCAGGATATGTGAAACAACTGAATCCACAGATGTGCATTTTAGAGAACAAGAAACAAGTTACTCCTGGGGCACAGAAGACATGAGTAATCTCTATATAAAATACTCATATGTGATATACAGCTATTATAAAATGCCCAGCTAAATTCCTTTTACAATATGGTGCTATCCTATACTGGTACTAAATAAACAACCCTAGAAAGCATCATCCTATAGCTGTCCTATAACGATATATATATTTTTAAAAGTATTAGGTGGTGCTAAATTGTCATGGCATCCTGCCACTTCATTTTGGACCAAACTGTGCAACACTTATTTTGCACAGTTTAGCAGTACCTACTTTGCCACAGAACATACAAGGACAAAGTAATCCTAAGGGTAACTGTGTGTTCAGCAGCTATATTCAAAAGTTTGACTTAATGAGTCTTCAAAACAACCAGATGAGCAGGATTTAATTATTTGACTTCAATATCAAGAAATAAAAATGCATAATCTGAAGTGTGCAACATCTGGACATTTTGCTCAGAAAAGGAAAAGGATTGTCTATTTCTGTTTCTCTTAAGAAAATACAAAGTCCTTACAGAAAACCTTGTTTACTACATGCTGGATAAATATCTTGTCAAAAAACAAGACAGTGTCAGTTTTGTTCCATTAGCTGAAGATACTAAAAATTACATGGAAAATGTCCAAGGAATAATAATATCTAGTAACACCATCCCTTGGAGGAGTTTTGGGTTTTTTCATCTCTCTCTCTCCACTGTATATTCAGTGTAGAGAATTTTTAGACAGAAAGGTCCCAGATTTAGCCCAGAGACTGAAGTGTAAATACCCAGAAGAGGAAATCAGGTCCATCAAAGTCTGTATGTCATATTATATTTACAACCAGATCCAAGTGTATGATGATTGGTATAACATAATCTATATCAGGCTCACTGAACAAGGTCAATGGGATGGAAGAATTGGCATCCTTCTCACTTCCTCTTACCAAAGAATATATATGTGCATCTGTTATAACAGCAGATAGTCTGGCCGACACTGCCATTTTTCCCTGTATGCAAATCCAACATAGCACCTTCTCTCGAACACTCTGAAGTGTATACTACGAATAACTCTGTACTATAAATAACCTGAAAAATATGCACCAAAAAAAATTTCAGTATCTTAAGGCAGTCTGCTTAGTTTTGATGAAACTCTAGGAATTCTTAAGTATATGACTTATTCTCTTAACCGAGCAGTGGGCTAATTTTATTCTGCAACTCTGTAACTCAATTTAAAGATGGCCACTGCTGGCTCAGTACAAATAAAATAAGCAGATAAAGGATGATTAAAGATTACAGCATTTTGTAAACTATACTGTTAAACGATAACAATATTCATAAATGAGCGGATTCAAAAGTCCCTGTGAAAGGGATAAACCCCATTAGCTCTAGCAACCTGCAGGTCCTTTTTCTCTGGGCAGCCCTGGATTGTCACAGTGTATTTCATGGATCTTTGCAATTACATGTGTAACAATTTAGAATCACAGAACAATTCAGACTAGAAGGGTCCTCTGGAGGTCCTAGTCCACCTGGCCCAACCTTTCTGTCAAGGCAGGATCAGCTACGAAGTAATAGCTAGAATGACATTTTAATAAAATAAGATAGAGAAAGACATCTGAAAACAACAGCAAAAAGATGCCTTTGCAATAGATACTGACATATCAGATTTTCAATTAGCAACCTTTAATAATTGCTGGCACACATTTACCAAAATTAGGGACAAGAATGTTTTCTCTAAAAAAGATGTAAGTCAATTTTTTTTCTATTTAATTATCCTTTTATGAGCATAAGAATTGTAAAAGAGAACCAACAGTCTACCCGGTTTGCAGTCTTGCAGAGGAAAGCAATGGGGAACCATATGGTTGAGACTGAGGTATGGAGTCTTATATCCCTTTATGGCTTACCTCGGACACATATCAGCATTCTGGTTTATCAATATTGTAGGAAATAGCTAGACAATATCACATCTTAGATGTGGGCTGAAAAGATTGATCAAAACTTCTACTAGACTGAAATATTCTCCCTGTTCTTTAAACTCCCTCAGGTCATGTGTTTGGGAGGGTAAAACAGTTCATGATTCTCAAAGGCAATCTGTTACAACAGGATTTGGTGTGGCTTTATTGTCTGATACGGTTAGGTACAAAGGAACATCAAGCCCTCCCACCTCCAGCAAAATCCAAAGAGAAAAGCGAACTGCAGTGCAAGTAATATTTCAGCTTTTAGTTTAAGGGATTTAAGTATCTTAATTTTATAAAAAAGTTTTTTTTTTTTTAAAAAGCACATACTAAAAACTTGTCTATTACAATCCAATACTCTCTTTCAGTTCCAATTTTTGCTTTTTTTTCCTGTGCCTACTGTTCATGCTGTCAACATTTCTTTGGTTCATTTTGGTTGCACCAGTATCCTTAGAATTAAAAAATAATGTACTGTATCAAAAAGCCTGAGACATAGGAACTTGTATAACAGCTTGTATTACACTACATCAAAATGGAAAAGAACACGTGACCCTGTTATCAACTTCCAATAGCTGATATAACACACATTAGGTCTCTAGAGATACCAGGAGCATATTGAAGATACTCATGTAATACAAGCAGCAAATCATATGCTATCATTCATGAAATGAGGAGCTAGTGATAGTCAAAGAAAATGGTTTAGAGCATGCAAGATAACTTGCAGCAGATGAATGATCTACAATGGCTAAGAGCTCTTGTGCTTGTGAGGATATCCTATTCAAGTAACTTGAAATACAATTAGATCCTATTTTAACTTCCATTCTTGTTTTGGAAGGTATAATGAAAAAGTATCTTTTCAAAAATGAGAAATTTGTTCACGTTCCACTTTTGAATGTTGACTTGATCCACACATCAGTAAGTCAACAAAGTGCTTTTTCATTTTATGTACCTAACTATTCAGTGGGACTTCAGGTTAAACACATTTGAATGCTTTGTGAGGTGAAAGTCATGATGATACATCTATTTATTTCCTTTTCCCTAACTATTTAGTTAAACTAGTTCCTTTTTCTCAGCATTCCACTAACTGTTTTTCATTCAGACTTTACAAAAATCCTTTCCACCCCATTGGCTCAAAACCTTGCTGTTCCAAATTATGCAGGACATCACTTTCCCTCAACATGCCTGGCTGTAGTACTGTAACATCTTTCAGTTGACGGTCTTTGTCCGCTTACCTGGCTCATTCTCTGTATCAGTCCTGCAGAATCTTTCCTCCTTTCTTGCCACTCCTGAATGGGAACAAGCAGCTTGCAGAGGAGTAGAGAAAGAGCAGAGAGCAGGGACAGAAACCTAACATTTTCTGCACACTTTGCAGTTTTACAAACTCCTGATGATGGTAAACCGTTTGGTACAGCTGAAGCAAATGGAGATGATGAGAACAATTGGCAATTACTATCTAACTACGTGACAGTGTTAGGAAAAAGAAATACTGTAAATTTGAGCGGAGGTAGAAACCACGTAAGAATTAATTCTACATAACCCTAGAAAATGTCTGGAGGCTTTTTTTGAAACATGGTTTTCAGTACTTTTTCAGAAATTTTGTTCTTTCCTGACGGCAATATTTTTGCCATTTGGAGCACTGGATTTATTATTCATCTTTTACTCAGTTATTCTGAGTTATTATTATTATGAATTATTCTAAGTTATTCATATTTGGTTGTTTATTCATCTGGTAAGAATTACAGTCTTTCAGTCAATGTTAAGTAAGAATTTGAATATATCACTTAGTTTTCTAAGTACATATCCAGTACAAAAACTCCATTAAAGAAAGAAAAAGCTGCACGGTTTTAGAGAATAGCAGATCAAAGCTGCCTGTGAAAAGGAATGCTGTCTTAATAAGAGAACTGGGATTGCTTTCCAAAGGTCAGTCTTAATCCTTTCATATAAAATTCATATATGGAGGTAAACTCAGGTCGTGCTTCAAATAAGTTATTTCAGCAATTAAGTTATGAAGTCTAACTTGAGTATTTGTCTAAAAATACTAAGCACATGACCATAAAAAGCTTAAAACTGAATTCCTTCAAATCCTAATGCATTATGGAGTATTATTTGAGATAGTCAGAAAAAATCACCATGGAAATGAACGCAGTATTGCTGACATAGTTTGATAACAGATTTTTTTTGTTTAATATACTGACTTCATATAATTAATTTTTGAACTCTGACTTTACTGCACTAGAAAAGATGTACGCAAACTGAGATCTGTAACTATGCATAGTGCAAGAGCATAAATGGTCATAAATGTTTTCAAGACAAACAAAAAGACATAGGGTACAACTGGAAAACATAGGAAATAAAACTATTACCTCTCTCCATTTCTATTCCTAGTAGCATAAAATCTCCTACAAGAAGTGAAATCAAATACAAAAGATGTGCCATGATGTAACCTACTAAAGACACTAAATGCTCTAACAGCAAGTTACAAACAATTATCCTTGGCTCTTGGATACTTATTCCCATCCTAAAATAAGCCATTTAAGCCATTAACAGCTTTTTAGCAGGACTAAGGCTATTTGTAGTATAAAATATATTTAACTAGGTCTCTAGTACTAATGCCATTCTTACAAGCAGTATTTTGGCAAATAGTGTCTCCCGTTTAGTGAGTATGTAACCCAAAAAACTAAAAATCAAGCCTAAGGTATGGAAAAGAAACAAGCTGCTAATCTATCCAGTAAATAAAAGATTTCACTGTAACTAATCCATGAGTTTCTGCTTGCACCTTCACTTTCATCCTATTAGATGCTCAAATTAACAAATGGCAATTTGTGATTCCAAACAATGGTGTTCCATCACTTTTTTCATACTGTAATCATATGCAGAATTAAACTGATCTTCCACTGCTTTCCACTGTTTGCAATTATTTTACACACAAGTTTCTTTTTAGGTTCTTCCTGTTGAGAATTTAGCTGGTGTTATTAAAGTCAGGCAATTATGTTGATAAAGCTTTACCAGTAAAGTGTCTCATCTCAGAATTTTGAAAATTTGTCTTAGTATGTGCTTATATTCTGGAAGGTAAAGTGTACAATCCTTGAACAGCCTTAGGTATTTGGCTCTATGCATCCAAAGTCAGAAAAAAATTATAGTAATTGAGAAAGGATAAAAATGTAGTTGTGTTTCCTTATTCAACCAAAGACAGAAGTAGAAGGAATCTATTTTATATGAAATTTACTTCCTTGTTATAATTTAGAGTTTGGAAATGTCTTCATGAAGAAGGGAGATACTTAAGTCCTGTATTACTTAAATAGATACTGTAAATTATTTTGCTGGAATCTGTTACTGAATTGCTGACAGAGAATTAGCTTTCAAGATGAATCAAACAGTTGGAGGCCTTATTTGAAATCATAAGAAATAAAAAAGTCAGTCATTTAAGGAATCTATAAATTTTCCCTCCATGTAAACAACTCAGTGATGCTTCTTTTAAATATAATTTCTTTGAAGCAGTATTTCCTAGATAAGAATAATAATTACATGTCTCTCATCTGTTTGGTTCATCTGCTCCTACAGTTAATTTCTCCTTCAGCTTTTTAATTGACTGTCAGTACTTCTCATGCTGTGGGAAGTATTAAGTCAAAATAGATTTATAAATGTTACAACTGTATTTTAAGAGGGACCAGTAGGGTTGTTATTATTATTATGTTGTAACGGCAAAAGAGCGAGCTTATGTTTAAATGGATTTCTTCAGTTTAGAAAAGTCATTGTTTGGAAACAACATATTTTAATGTCTTTGTGAAACATAATGCAGACCCAGGAAATGGCAGCATGCTTATGAAACCATTAAGTGTGTCCCATGGTTCCCCTCATCTCGTTCGTGCCCTGCTCTGAGGGTTCATTATCATCACACAGAATTAATGTGCTCTGTTCTGCTGAACTCACAACACAATATGCTGAACACAAAGCTCTCTGAACAGCTCATGGCTGAGCTAATAAATCCAGCCTTTCAGCTGTTCCAGTGTTTACGGTGTAAACACAACCCAACTGTCCCCTTGTCCTTGCTTTGACAAAGGATGTTAAGCATCAATACAACAATAACTTCTAAACCTCATCCTGCTCCTTGGAGATCTTTTTCCCTAAAACGTGCTCCTGCTTTTCTGTAAGCTGTCAGGGTTTCTGTACCTCCTCCAACCTGGCCTATTTTTAAAAGCCAAACAGAAGTCTCTGTCTCACGCTTTAGTAGACCTTTGTGTTTTTTAAAGTCATTGTTGCCCAAACTTACTATCTCTAGAAGATTGTGCAGCAGCTTCCTGACAGCTTGTTTTGAAGAATTTTCTACTTCCTCCAATTTTTTCTCAGCACCTTGGTGGATTTGTTTCTTAACTGATTATATTACTATGTAATATAGACACTTCAAATGAAAAAAGTTTCATTAGAAAGACTTACTTTCCTCCAAATCTTATACAACAAACATTATTACTGTGTTGAAGGAAAGTACAAACCTGGCAACAACTTCTCTACAACTTGTTGTCCATCTAGCATTATACACCTTTGAACTTGGAATGATTAACCTAAAACGTGTGAGAACAGACTGCTATTTCTTTTTTGTCCGAGATGTATAATTTTTGTAATGTAACTGTAACAGTTTGGGAAAAAAATTGTTTTCAAAATGCAATGTGTATTTGTTTTACTTATATGAAGTTATTTCTAGAAACTAAGACAAGCTGTTGTATTTGTTCTAAAGGCATTTGTATTATTTAAAGAAACATTATCAGCTAGATTATAAGTTTTATGTGTTTTTAAAAAACCTCCAAGTTGATCTCACAGTGTTTCTTATTTAGAGAATCACATAAACTTCAAGAAACTGTGTTTATAAACAAGGGTACAGTTATTACGATGAAGCATCTACAGCTTATTCTATTGAAATGCACAGCATAGCTAAAACTTGTTTGTTTTTAACAGCCACTGGAATGAAACCAAGAATAGTTTGCCTCCTTGTTGCGATTACTAACAAAAAGGCAGAGAGATGTATTTTTTTTCATTTTATCTGTTTTATCCATCTGAAAATGAAATGTCCACCTCCAGTCTTTTTATTTCAGTACTACAAATACTGCAGAATGACGTTTATGAGAACCAACTGAAAACCCAGGACCATTCAGTCATTACATCCCCTAAAAGACTGTTGGCCACTGTTTCAGTCAGCTTCAACCTCAGAGAACAGCCATCTCCCATCCCAGGAGGTGGGCAGAGCAGCAAATGGAGCTCCAGGAACCTCCAGTTCAAGAGGTCCTTAAATAGAAAGGCCTTCATTGACAGATAAAGACCCAAACAAGGATGGTTTCAGGATGTCTAGGATTATTAGCGCTGTTAGTACATTTATCAGGATTGGCAATCCTTCCTCCCGTTTTTCTTTGCACTCTCAGGATTGAAGGAATGGTAGTAAGGGCAAAATTATTTTGTTCAGCCAGGAATACCCCAAAAATAATCCCAGAAAATAACCTGTTCAAGGACAGAAAATCCAATGTTTGCTGCTGATGTCTAACAATAAACAAAGCCATTTAGGAATACTTTGGTCTGGGAAAAGGTATGGCTGTGGACCCATCAAGATCTCCCCTCACCATTAGGAATCCAATGGACTAAATGAATGCCAGACCATAAGGCTACTAGATGAATGCCTACAGAAAGCCCTAGTGATTGAATAAAAAAACTATTTCTTAAAGAGCAAAACAACTGTTCCCTGGAGTATGTCTGTGACACCTGTCCATCTTGGTATGGAAAAAAAAAAAGATATTGGCGTATGGTGAATAGGAAAGGGTGTGACAGGCAAGACTGAATGAGTCCTGTGAGTACAGGACTGCTAAAAGCCTGAAAGCAAGAATGAGAATTGGTTATGACTGGAAACTTTAAGTATTTCTTGAATGAGTCCATATGAATATTTGAAAATATGAGTCTCACAAGTCATGAGCTACAAACCTACTTCACTTCTGAAGGGTCTGGTAATGACGATAGTAACTAAGATTATCATCATGAAATCAGTTGAAATTGGATCTCTTTACACCACAGAACAGATTAATGGTTTGCAGCAGCAAAGTTATTTCTAAACCCCTTTTCTAATTTACATAAAGCAATTAATATTCTGAAGGAATGTTGTCTGGTATATTGGTGGAAATATAATTAACAAAATCAACACAGCATTTACATCAGTATTTGTTTTGATAAACAACAAAATGTGCTGAAGACAATGTTTTTGGAATAAATTGGTGTTTGTTTTTTTATGGATGGCATGAGTTGGCCTAAAAGCTTGATTATGATTCAGGATTTTAATTACAGCCATAGCAACGAATGCTTGAAAATTCCAACAAGAGCTGTCGAGTTTTTTAGTCTTAATCACTCTTCCCTCACTGCAGGGAATATATTTTAAAAAGTATTTGTTGTTCAAACAGCAATTTACCCTGTAGTGCAGGAAATCCCCCAGGAAGATCAATAAAATCTTAACCTAAGGGGCTTGACCAAGGCTGACTAGCAGATAAACTTCAGATGATGCTCAGAACAGAAACCAGTTTAGTATGAAAAGCTAAAGTTAAAAAACTCTCACAGTAAAAATACTGCCTGTAAAACTCTACCTGCTTTAAGCTCTATGGAGGATTAATGGCTTTCTACTCCTGAAAAGCAACAGAAGCCTCTCTTGTTGTCTTAGGCAAACCCACAGAACATTTCACAGTCTTGTACTGCTCTCAGGTCCTTTAACCATCTTTTGCTGGCATCCATAATGATAATAAATTTCAATACTGTTTGTTCTATATTAAAACTACTGAAGTTTAATAATTGTCCGCTAAAAGTACATTCATAATTAATTTTCTGCCACTTGATACATTTTAACAGTGCTTACAGCATTAATCTTTGGACTCAGCTGAAAGTCATAAAAACCCCCAGAAATTCTTGCATTAGTACTCCAAGCTATTTTGTTTGCCATCTGTCTGTTTCATTTGGTTTTGTTGACTTGAACAATGTCAATGTTACCAGAAAATGAATTATAAAGAATATTTCTGAAGTCAAAGGGGGAAGGATTTAAAAAAATAAACCCTGGATGTTTCCTTTGCTATTTTTTTTTTTTCTTTTTAACTTAAACATGACACATTTGTTGCTTTAGTATGTATTATCCAGCTCGTGCATAGATCTTTATGCTTGACCTAATTATTTTTTGCCAGACTATGCATTTATAAAATGTACATGGCTTACACCCAGGGATCCCAGAAGAACTACAAGTTCCTTTTTTCTTTTACAGGAATTGTTAAACCAATAGCTCTGCACAGTGAAATCTGCCTTGAGTTTCTCTTTTTGCTCCATAAGTTTCAGTCTGAAATCAGACAGAAATATAAGACTTTCTCATTTGCTTCTGTTCTTATGCTATTTTTAGTTTGTCTTTTATGGCCTGCTTTAGAGTTCTTGTTTTATTTAAGTCTATCTTCAAACTAGTGAACAACTCCATATCAGGATCTGCCACTGTGAGAACATGAGGATGGTCACTGGGGATGAGACCAAAGGTGTCCTCTCACAGTGACCAAAAGCAGGTATCACAAAAGCATGCAACAGCAGAGCAAGCATACTGTTGAATGTCCCCAGAGCTAGGCATGGCTTGTTGTATTTAGTAATCCTAATGATTCTTTCTCTGCAAACTTGTCCAATCTCTCTTTAAGCCCGTGTTAACTTTTAGCATCCCTAACACCCTTTGGTAGGAGTACTACAGCCTAATTCCTTCTCATATAAAAGCCCCGTTTCCCTAGATCTGATTCAGAGCAGCACATAATATTCAAGTGGGCCACAAAAATCATCTGAGGGGCTGGAATACCTCTGCTATGAAGAAAGGCTGAGAGAGTTGGTGTTGTTCAGCCTGGAGAAGAGAAGGGTCTGGGGAGAACTTACTGCAGCCTTTTGGTACTTAAACGTGGCTTATCAGAAAGATGGAGACAAATGTTTTAGCACGGCCTGTTGCAATGTGACATGGGGTAATGGTTTTAAACTTAAAGAGGGTAGATTTAGATTGGACATAAGGAAGAAATTTTTTACAATGAGGGTGGAGAAACACTGGCACAGGTTGCCCTGAGAGGTGGTAGATGCTCATCCCTGGAAAAGTGCAAAGTCAGGTTGGACGGGGCTCTGAGCAACCTGATCTAGTTGAAAATGCCCCGCTCATTGCAGGGATGAGATGACCTTTAAAGGTCTCTTCCAACCCAAGCTATTCTATGATTCTAAGAAGCAAGTGAATCATGAATCGCATAATGTTTTCTTCTGTATTTCTTTTCAAATTATTCCTAATTATCTAGAAATGAATATTCTTATTAATAAATATTATAGATTTCATCTTCTTTTTGTAATTTTACCTTATCACGGGACTATAATCATAACCCAGGATCTTGCTCCTGGATAATAACAAACAACTTGGAGCCCATAATTTCATCAGAGCATAATTTGACATTTCTCTGTATTGAATCTCATCTGCCATGTTCTTGCCCAGTTACTGAGCTTTGCTGACTTGTTGTTCAAATCTACAATGCTTCACCGTCAGGCCCCGACTTTGCTATCCTACTACTCAGCATCATCAGGAAATGTTAATAACTTATAATTCAAATTCTTTTCCCAATTTTTATAAATATGCTGCACAGCAAGGTCCAAGCACAAAGCATCATGTAACTCTACTAATAATTTCCCCCAAGGTTAAAAATGACCTTTTACTCCTGCATCTAGTTTCCCACTTTAGCCAATATTTGTCCATTTATAGACTGTCTTTCTTATCTCATTGCTGTATGGTTTTCTTAAAACATTTGATGATGATCTTTGTCAAAAGTTTTCCTGGAATCTGTGTAAACTACATAAAAAAGGACATGCTTTCTGAAGCCATCAAAAAAATCATATGTATTTTGGGTCAAAATCTCCCTTCTTCCCAAATACAGCAAATTTATACATGTGTGTACTAATTCTATTCTTAGAAGTAATACTTCTGACAAAAACATGAAATATATAGGCCTGTATTTCACTGAAACTAGGTGGTCTCAATAAGGCATGAAAAAAATAAAGTTTAACTGTGCAACAGGGAACAGAGAGTATGACAAAGTAGCGGACTGAGTAATAAGCAGGATGCCTGTATTCTAGTCGTAGACTGACATAGTTCTCTATAAGACTTTTTCTATTATTACATACAAGAGAATATGCAGAACAGGAAATATCCAGATGTGACACTTGGAAACAGACAGCAGGAGCTGTAAACACATGGATTCCGTAATTATTGGGGCTTGTGTGCGTGCTTAATGTAAGGTTAAAATGAGTAATTGATCAGAGACTGAGATGCATGATAGATAATAAGAGATAAGGAATCATGGGAAATGAAGAGTTGTAGCTTGGCTTTTCTGGCTTATAGATGAAAAGTAAGACTTTCAATACTGTTCATCAGGCACTGAATAACTCTTGCAACCTCAGATGCAATAATAGATAAATATTCTGCTGTTTTTTAAAGCCTACTTAGGTCATTCCTTGAAAAATATTCTGGAAAAAACCTGCTACATTTGAGTACATGTTTTAATGATGCTTAATACTGGCATCTAGATACTTTTCAGGACTACAAAAAGAAAAAGAGTTGTTTTCAGTGCTATGATGCCACATATGGGAAAAAAATCTGTATTAATTCACTACATAATGATTTTGGGAGCATCTTAGAATAGCCAAACAGACAAATCCAACTAGAAGTGTTTTTATTTTGGGCTCTTTTAGAAAGCTGTGTTGCCCTCTACTCCATACCTATAGGGTTAACATTCATTATTTCTTTTCCAGCTTTGTCTCTTACTCTCTACCCACATTTCTATAAGCAGTCAACAGAAAGATTTTTTTTCCTTTGTTAGGGATCTTTCCTAAATAACAATTAATGTCAGTTTCTATTTAGACATTTTTGAAGAAGTCAATACCATTTACATTTTTACTCCAAATGGTATAATTGTATTTTAAAATGTCAAAACTTTTACAAGGAATCACTGCTCTATAATTAGGTAATTTCTAAAATGTCAGTAGTCATCAGTGCTTCAGCAAATATGGACTGATCAGCTATCACAGTTCTCAGTGCTAATGCTTTTGTTAGTATTTGATTACCAAAAAACTTTCCTTTGGTCATAAGAATTACTGATCTAGAAACACATTTATAGATCATCTCACAGTAATATTCTCTGGCTTGGAGGCTTTCAAGCATACTTGCTTGAATCAAATATGTAAATAAGAACCCAGGACAACCGTATTCTCAGTTTATTCTTTGACTTTCATGTGAACAGGATTAGGTTCCAAATGCTGAATTTTAAAGAAAAAACTGGTGGTCAGAGCTGCTAGCTTTATTAAGATAAAAGTATTCCTACTGAAATATAAATCTGCTTCTTCTAGTTGCAGCCAATATTTCATTTTTGCACCTTTTAGCCAGTTCTCACTCTAGCATGTGTGCGAATGAAGTCCAGTTTACATATGTAATTGAATTAACATGAAATTCTCAAATAAAAAATTACTTTTAGTCAGACTTCAGAAGAGAGTCCTTGGTAGAAATGCAAGGATAGCGTGTCGAATACTTTCTCTGAAGTACATGAGGTTCTCACTCAAAGTGCTATTTTCTCACCTATCTGAAACTCAGGATTCCCTATCATACAGAAAGACGTCTGACATGTATCTACCCAAATCCTACTATAACACTACAAGCGCCATCTATAATCTTTTCATTTTAATTTAAAACATGTTCCTGAAAAAACCCTCCCTTTTATCATGCCAGTTTTTCTAAGGCTGTGATGTTTCTTTCACCATTTATTATTGAAATTGAATAGCCTACGGATGCATCATAATGAACAGTAGCTATATACAATCTATCTCCAGGCTGTCCAAAAAGATGACACTGAAAGACTAATTTTAAGTTGTATAAAATTGTCTTTCTTACTGAGCTCTAAGGTATGAAACAGTTCATGTTTTGACAGCTTATTTAACGGGCTTTGCTAACTTCACAGGCAGTTTTCTCTTTGGCCATAAAGCAATGTAACTGGAGTCAACCAGTTCCAGAAGGAAGAAAGTGACTGAAAAAATGATATAAGAAATAGTAAAAAAATGCATACACTATAAAAAGAAAGGAAAAAAAGCTACCTTCTAAAATAAAATAAATAATTTCAAGTTTATGTTTGTTTTTCCCTCTGCAACAGCTCTAAAATTCAATGCAATTTGCTGAACACTTGTTATTCTAAGGCATGTACCATGACTGTGTCACAATTTTCCTTTCTAATAGAAACAGCTTTCTGAGTCATATCCAAAGAGGCACTGCAGTCTTGCTAATACACTCTTACACGTGCAGGTGTTGGAAAGGCTTTCAATCTAAAATAGCCTTTTATCTATTCTTATATGGCTAAACATCTCACATCTCTCCCTGTGTTTCTTTTTTGAGAATTCCCCTTTAACCCTTAGTTCAATATTTCACGAAGCTGGGGAAGGGTCTGGAGCACAAGTGTGATGGGGAGCGGCTGAGGGAGCTGGGGGGGTTTAGCCTGGAGAAGAGGAGGCTGAGGGGAGACCTTATCGCTCTCTGCAACTGCCTGAAAGGGGGTTGTGGTGAGTTGGGGGTCGGTCTCCTCTCCCAAGTAACAAGCGATAGGACAAGATGAAATGGCCTCAAGCTGTGCCAGGGGAAGTTTAGATTGGATATTTGGAAAAATGTCTTCACCAAAAGGGTTGTCAAGCACTGGAACAGGCTGCTCAGAGAGGTGGTGGAGTCACCATCCCTGGGAGATATTTAAAAGACATGCAGATGTGGCAATTTGGGACATGGTTTAGTGGTGGACTTGACAGTGTTAGGTTAAGGGTTGGACTTGGTGATCTTAAAGGTTTTTTCTAACCTAAACAATTTTATGATTATATATTCTTTCATGGACTGTTTTATATTCTGTATATGACTTAAACAGGAGATTTAAGATTTGGAAGGGAAAAAAAAAAAAAAAAAAAAAGGACTTGACCAGAAAAACTAGTCTATAGCTAAATTAATCCAAAAAGTCTGTTTCCATTTTGCAAGAGGCAGTATTAAAGAAAATGTTTGTTAAAAGAAGGGGATAAACATGGAGCTATCTCCATCAGATAAACATTATATGAAAGAATATTAGTAAGAAGTAGTGTATTAAGCCACAAAATAAACTTAAATGTTCAGCCCTGTAATTAGTCTTCATGATTAAAAATCTTTGCTCAAAACTCTTAAAAATCTAACTATTCCATTAGCCTGTATATTTTGATTTTCTCTCTAGGAATATTTCAGAGCTTAACAGAATTTTCCCTGAATGTTTCATGCAAATATAACAATAGGTTGTATTAAAAAGGTATTCCTATGCTTATGTTCTTGAAGTTGTGATGCTTTCATTGTACACACAGTAGAGGGATTACTGCAAAAATGTCACCAGAAAAGGGGGGGCAGGGGGGAGGGGGAAGAAAAGTACAGTTATCAAAATAAATTGGAAAAAAAAAAAACAAAACCACTTTAATTTTGTTACTGGAGAGAGTTCATTTTATGCAGTGATTATTTAGGAAGAGCAAGAAAAAATTATGTGTAGTCCACTTACTGTTTTAAAACTGAAGTTCCCTACAAATTTAAAATACTGCTTTGTACACAATGTTAATATTTTGGAACAGCTGAGTAGCTTTGATTATATATTAAAGAGACCAGGACTTTCCAACTGGGTGTTTTTTTAATCTGTCCTCCAGGAAGGAAGAATCTGGTACCCAGAACATACCAAACATAACATCTATGTTTGTAGGTACAGTGCCCAGAAACATTCTCATTAAAGAATGGACCAGCATAGGAAAAGCAGTATTTGTGCCTGATATTCATACAAAACTTAGTGGTTAAAGTATTCCCCCCAGGTGTGATGACCTATTCTATGCTGTGCTTAGCCTGACACAAAGCCATCTTCCTAGGAAAGGGCTGTGTATAATCATCAGATGTTATAATCATCAGATTACAAGCTGCTCTGGGGTAAACGTCACTAACCTTCCTGCAGCTAGATCAATGCAAAATCCAGTGCATTAAATGGACAAAGAAAGAAGCAAGGCTTACAGCAGTCACGGTGCTTATCTTGGAGAGGAGACGGACCTTCTCTGCATTTGCCTTATGATTATTTAATAAAGTACATATTCTTGGAAAGTGGGTAGGAACCTACATAGCACTTCCAAGGCAAGTGTTCTATCCACCTAATCAGAGAATTACACTTTTCTGTTACGCACTTTCTCTGCTCCAGCATTGATTATTTTCAGTAATGGAAGTGCTTTAATTGGAAGGTATCTGAGACCAAATCTAGTCATGGGGATACAGTACTTCTGTAGGAGAGGAGAAATTAAGAATTCCAGTTGATTATCAACTGAAGGCTGTGACTAATTTCTTACAGTCTTATATGATGCATCCAAGAAACAGTCTAACACGTTAACCAGCACAATGAAAGAGCTTGTCTAGTAAAACTCTCTCTTAGGTAGCGCTCCACCTGTATGAAAGGTGCACTTTGCAGTCCAAATAATATTTAACAGGAATGGACTTTATCTGAAATGAGGCTGATAACAGCTTCCAAGGAACTGCCTTCATAGAAAAATGAGACGGAACAGCAACAAATGTTCATTAACTGTCCTCTAAATAAGCAAAGCAGGATGGAACATCAGTTAGGAGGTGTTTGGTTGTTTCCCAATATAATGATGTTTCCATGTTGTATAGCTTCAGAAAGTTTAAAACAAAACAGACTATATAACTGATCAATTAGCAAAAAAATATGTTGACTTTTCTCAGCTAATAAATTCCTTTTCCAAAATAAAAATAGTTTGTTTTTTTTTTTTGACTAAGAATCGATGTATCATACAAAAGGACTGAATCAAAGTTCTAACAACATGGTAGGTTCATGCAAATATCACAGAAAAAAACCAGATCAGATTCCAAAGCTTAATTTCAATTTGCATCTTTTGTGCAATTTCCACTTAAAAAGATCAGTTTCACTGAACAGAGTAAGACTTACTAATTAAGTACCTTCAGGTATGAGAAACTTGGGAAATAACTGAGACTTATGAAAAAACACAAAGAAATAATATGAAATATTTCATATGACTGAGCATCAGTGTTCAAATCCCTCTGCAGCCATTCTCATACATTATGCAAGTGTTGCAATGAACTTGTACACAAATGTTAATTAGAAATGTCTTGGAAATTTTAAGAACAGGAAGTGTTTAGTGAGGTCTAACAAACACTCTGCTAAGCCACATGTCCTTTTCCTAGCATGATTTACTGACAATATTTACTCAAATGCAGCTACAGGAGGATCCCTGGTACAGATCAAATTTGGACCACCCCACTCATGCACCAAAGACTGAAGTTCAGATGTAACTTAAACCATTACATACAGTTATATTAAGTTGGATATGTGGGTGATACACCTTAAAATAATTTTATTTTACCAAAATATCCATGCCAATCCATTACGAAATACCTTTGGCAGTACCACAGTTCCATTTACCATGAAAAGCTAACTTACAGGAAGCATCATCCACATGACTAACAAAGTCATTTGAAACAAACTGAACTCAGTAACTTCACTGTCACCATAGAGAAAGACAGCTAACTAAGCAATATGCTGGACACACCGCTAACATCTCTGTGCTAACTCAGTGAGGGACTTATTCCTATTTACCAAAGTTAAATACAAACATTCTTCCAAGTCAGATTTTCAAACTACGTAAGCATGGCTTGACCAATGCCTTGCCAATACTTTCCATACATCAGCACTGTTTTGTATGACCTGTCCGTTTTAACATTTGCCTTGGTATCATCTAATTTCTTTACTACGCAAGAGAAAGATATTCCTCTTGAGTAGTCCCATGAGTATTATTCACTTCACTAATTTCAGTAAAGACAGAAGTCAGATATCTACCAGATCCAAAGACTTGTCTACAATTAATTAAGCCTGTGGAAGAGATGTTAAATGTTGCACTACTGGCTAAATGTTCTCAGCAGCCTATACCCATGTGTCATGGTGTTAGCTGGGATAGTTGATTTTCTTCACTGTAGCTAGCATAGTGCTGTGTTTTAGACTTGGTATGTAAATAATGTTGATAACACCCTGGTGTTTTAGTTGTTGCTGGGTAGTGTTTACACTGGTCAAGGACTTTCTAGCTTCCCATGCTCTGCCAGATGCACAAGAAGCCGGGAGGGGAGGGGATGCAACCAGGAGAGCTGATTCGAATTGGCCAAAGGGTATTCCATATCATGTGACGTCATGCCCAGTATATTAACTGGGGGAATTGGCTGGGGGAGGCAGCGATCGCGGCTCGGGGACCGGCAGCGTCGGTCGGCGGGTGGTGAGCGGTTGCAGCACTTGTTGTTCAGTTTTGGTTTTGGTTTTTTTTCCTTTCCCTCTCCTTCTACTGTTTCATCTCTCTCTCGCTCATTATTTTCCTTTTCATTATATTAGTATTATTGCTGTTTTATTCTAATTATTAAACTGTTCTTATCTCAACCCACGAATTTTCTTACTTTGGCCCTTCCGATTCTCTCCCCCATCCCACAAGGGTGGGGGAGTGAGCGAGCGGCTGTGTGGTGCTTAGTTGCTGACCGGGGCTAAACCACAACAGTCCTTTTTGGCGCCCAACGTGGGGCACGAAGGGTTTGAGATAATAACAGTTGCTGGTCACAGCATTGATTCATCTGTTCTCGATATTAGTAGTCAGACCTACACCATGCTGATTTTGAAGTACATGTTAAAGATTGGCATTGGGTTTTGTAGTTTGCTGTGCTCTGCAGTGGTTAGAGATGTTTTGCCTAGGAGATTTGTTATTAAAACACTGGCCTTGAGTTTTATCGGTTATTTGGGTTTTGCATGGAAGCCGTTACTGTACTTCGGCTACCACCTCATGGAGACAATTAGCAATTATACCTCCTCCTCTGAGAGGTTCTTTATGGAGGAAATACAGAATGGCACCTTAGCTACCATCTTCTGTAATGTCTCCTCCTTCATTACAACAACTTTTCAGTCTCTTGAACATCCTTGGGTAGTTAAGATACATCTGTTGATATTCCTATGGCAGATTGTTTCGGTTTTGTCTAAGGTTAATAAGCAATTCAAGAATATCATCCAGAGATCTGCCCCAAGGCTCGATAATTATGGGTGGCAGGGTATGTGGGAGAGTATGGGCAAATGCCTGAGACGGTGGGCACCCCCAGTGTTTTGGGACTTTACCCCTGAACAAGTGCAGAATCCTGAAAAATTAGTAGAATATTTGGAGGAAGTATGTTGTCACCCTAGCAATTCCAGAGAGATACAAATCATTGCAATGTGTTGGGGCCTGGCCCATGCCTACCGAGCCCTGTTTAACAGTATTCAGTACCACCAAGGGAAAACGACAGGCCCTGCGGATACTCCAAGCCCAACGACAAGCACTGTGGCCACTCAGACACCCACAACAGGCGCTGCAGCAGCTCCAAGCCCGACGACAGGCACTGTGGCCCCTCAAACCCCCACAACAGGCGCTGCAGCAGCTCCAAGCCCGACGACAGGCACTGTGGCCACTCAAACCCCCACAACAGGCACTGCGGCTGCTCCAAGCCCAATGACAGGCACTGTGACCACTCAAACACCCATGACGGACACTGAAGCTGAATCAGAGAATCAACGCATGCCAGTATCAGTTGCCCCTATACAAAAGAAGAAATCTTTAAAGAGAAAGTCAACTCGTATAGAAAAGGATGATGGAGAAGCAGCGCCGTTACTAAGAGAGGAGAAGGAAGAGGAAGAACTTGTACAAGAGACGGAAACTACCCGATCCCTATCCTTAAGTGAGCTACGAGATATACGAAAAGATTTCGGCCGTCGTGTAGGTGAGCATGTTGTCACCTGGCTGCTCCGATGCTGGGATAATGGGGCCAGTAGCCTGGAATTAGAGGGTAAGGAAGCCAAACAACTGGGATCCCTTTCTAGGGACGGGGGCATTGACAAAGCAATTGGAAAAGGGACACAAGGCCTCAGCCTCTGGAGGCGACTCCTGTCTGCTGTGAAAGAAAGGTATCCCTTCAAGGAAGATGTTATATATCGCCCTGGAAAATGGACCACTATGGAGAAAGGTATCCAGTACCTGAGAGAATTAGCTGTGCTTGAGGTGATTTATGGTGACCTGGGTAGTGTACAGTCATCCAAAGATCCAGATGAAGCACAGTGCACACGACCCATGTGGCGAAAGTTTGTACGGAGCGCACCATCATCCCATGTAAACTCCCTGGCAGTAATGTCCTGGAAAGATGAAGAGGCACCAACGGTAGAGGATGTGATTGATAAACTCCGGGATTATGAAGCACATGTCTCTTCCTCCCTCGTCTCAGCTGTGGAGAAATTGTCCCGGGAGGTTCAGCAAATCAAAGAAGATATGTCCTACTCCCTACCTGTACGGACCAGTATCTCGGCCATTAGGAGTAAGCGTCCTTCTGCTCAAGAGAGAAGATACACACCACGGGGCACCCTATGGTTTTACCTGCGTGACCATGGAGAGGACATGAAGAAGTGGGATGGAAAACCTACGTCGACCCTGGAGGCACGGGTACGTGAGTTGCAAGGAAAAACAACCACTCAAGGCGGGACCTCCAGGAGAGTTGCTGCTCCAGTTTCCAGTAGGCAGTTCCCCAGACAGAGGAGTAGAAGCGCTGATTCTATCTGTGCTCTTAATAGAGAGACTTTTGATTCCCGTTCACAAGATCTGGAGTGGGAAACCCGCAATTGGAATTAGAGGGGCCCTGCCTCCAGCCAGGTGGAGGAAAGGGACAACCGGGTTTACTGGACTGTGTGGATCCGATGGCCTGGCACATCTGATCCACAGGAGTATAAGGCTCTAGTGGACACCGGTGCACAGTGCACCCTAATGCCATCAAACTATGTAGGGGCGGAACCCATTTGTATTGCTGGAGTGACAGGGGGATCCCAAGAGCTAACTGTATTGGAGGCTGAAGTGAGCCTAACTGGGAATGAGTGGCAAAAGCACCCCATTGTGACTGGCCCAGAGGCTCCGTGCATCCTTGGCATAGACTACCTCAGGAGAGGGTATTTCAAGGACCCAAAAGGGTACAGGTGGGCTTTCGGTATAGCTGCCTTGGAGACGGAGGAAATTAAACAGCTGTCTACTTTGCCCGGTCTTTCGAAGGACCCTTCTGTTGTGGGGTTGCTGAAGGTCAAAGAACAACAGGTGCCAATTGCCACCACAACAGTGCACCGGCGGCAATACCGCACCAACCGAGACTCCCTGATTCCCATCCATGAGCTCATTCGGCGACTGGAGAGCCAAGGAGTGATCAGTAAGACCCGTTCACCCTTTAACAGTCCCATATGGCCAGTGCGGAAGTCTAATGGGGAGTGGAGACTAACAGTGGACTATCGTGGCCTGAACGAAGTCACTCCGCCACTGAGTGCTGCTGTGCCGGACATGTTAGAACTTCAATACGAACTGGAGTCAAAGGCAGCCAAGTGGTATGCCACAATTGATATCGCTAATGCATTCTTCTCAATCCCTTTGGCAGCAGAGTGCAGGCCACAGTTTGCTTTCACTTGGAGGGGTGTCCAGTACACCTGGAATCGACTGCCCCAGGGGTGGAAACACAGCCCTACCATTTGCCATGGACTGATCCATACTGCACTGGAACAGGGTGGAGCTCCGGAACACCTTCAGTACATTGATGACATCATCGTGTGGGGCAACACAGCAGAAGATGTTTTCGAGAAAGGGAAGAAAATAGTCCAAATCCTTCTGAAGGCTGGTTTTGCCATAAAACAAAATAAAGTGAAGGGACCTGCACAGGAGATTCAGTTTTTGGGAATAAAATGGCAAGATGGACGTCGGCAGATCCCAATGGATGTGATCAACAAAATAGCAGCCATGTCTCCACCAACTAGCAAAAAGGAAACACAAGCTTTTTTAGGCGTTGTGGGTTTTTGGAGAATGCATATTCCAAATTACAGTCTGATTGTAAGCCCTCTCTATCAAGTGACCCGGAAGAAGAATGATTTCAAATGGGGCCCTGAGCAACGACAGGCCTTTGAACAGATAAAGCAGGAGATAGTTCATGCAGTAGCCCTTGGGCCAGTCCGGGCAGGACAAGACGTAAAAAACGTGCTCTACACTGCAGCCGGGGAGAATGGCCCTACCTGGAGCCTCTGGCAGAAAGCACCAGGGGAGACCCGAGGTCGGCCCCTAGGGTTCTGGAGTCGGGGATACAGAGGGTCCGAAGCGCGCTACACTCCAACTGAAAAAGAGATATTGGCAGCATATGAAGGGGTTCGATCTGCTTCAGAAGTGATCGGTACTGAAGCACAGCTCCTCCTGGCACCTCGACTGCCGGTGCTGGGCTGGATGTTCAAAGGGAGGGTCCCCTCTACACATCACGCAACTGATGCTACATGGAGTAAGTGGGTCGCACTGATCAGCCAACGGGCTCGAATAGGAAACCCCAGTCGCCCAGGAATCTTGGAAGTAATCATGGACTGGCCAGAAGGCAAAGATTTTGGAATGTCACCAGAGGAGGAGGTGACACGTGCTGAAGAGGCCCCACTGTATAATAAACTGCCAGAAAATGAGAAGCAATATGCCCTGTTCACTGATGGGTCTTGTCGTCTGGTGGGAAAGCATCGGAGATGGAAGGCTGCTGTATGGAGTCCTACACGGCAAGTCGCAGAAACTGCTGAAGGAGAAGGTGAATCAAGTCAGTTTGCAGAAGTAAAGGCCATCCAGCTGGCTTTAGACATTGCTGAACGAGAAAAATGGCCAGTGCTCTATCTTTATACTGACTCATGGATGGTGGCAAATGCCCTGTGGGGGTGGTTACAGCAGTGGAAGCAGAACAACTGGCAGCGCAGAGGCAAACCCATTTGGGCTGCTGCATTGTGGCAAGATATTGCTGCCCGGGTGGAGAACCTGGTTGTGAAGGTACGTCATGTGGATGCTCATGTCCCCAAGAGTCGGGCCACTGAAGAACATCAGAATAACCAACAGGTGGATCAGGCTGCTAAGATTGAAGTGGCTCAAGTAGATCTAGACTGGCAACATAAAGGTGAACTATTTATAGCTCGGTGGGCCCACGACACCTCAGGCCATCAAGGAAGAGATGCAACATACAGATGGGCTCGTGACCGAGGGGTGGACTTGACCATGGACACTATTGCACAGGTCATCCATGAATGTGAAACATGCGCTGCAATCAAGCAAGCCAAGCGGGTAAAACCTCTGTGGTATGGAGGACGATGGCTGAAGTATAAATATGGGGAGGCCTGGCAGATTGATTATATCACACTGCCACAAACCCGCCAAGGCAAACGCCATGTGCTTACAATGGTGGAAGCAACCACCGGATGGCTGGAAACATATCCCGTGCCCCATGCCACCGCCCGGAACACTATCCTGGGCCTTGAAAAACAAGTTTTATGGCGACATGGCACCCCAGAAAGAATTGAGTCAGACAACGGGACTCATTTCCGAAATAACCTCATAGACACCTGGGCCAAAGAGCATGGCATTGAGTGGGTGTATCACATCCCCTATCATGCACCAGCCTCTGGGAAAATTGAGCGATACAATGGACTGTTAAAGACTACACTGAGAGCAATGGGGGGTGGGACATTCAAACACTGGGATACACATTTAGCAAAAGCCACCTGGTTAGTCAACACTAGGGGATCTGCCAATCGAGCTGGGCCTGCCCAGTCAGAACTCTTACGTACTGTGGAAGGGGGTAAAGTCCCTGTAGTGCACGTAAAAAATATGCTGGGGAAAACCGTCTGGGTTATTCCTGTCTCAGGCAAAGGCAAACCCATTCGTGGGATTGCTTTTGCTCGAGGACCTGGGTGCACTTGGTGGGTAATGCGGGAGGATGGAGGAGTTCGATGTGTGCCTCAAGGGGATTTGATTTTGGGTGAAAATAGCCAATGAACTGAATGGTATGCTGTTAATTGCTATATGATATTGTATGTCATCACTCCTATGGTTGCTATATGCTGTATCAATGGTATCATAGTAAGAATTTCCAAAATTAATGAAGAATGAACTTTGATTGAATCAAGCAACGTGTAGCGGTGGTGGGACAAAGACTGGCTTCAGCATGCAACAATCCAACACCACGCAGACCATCTCTCCAGCCTTGAAGGACTATTACGGTAGATGGAGCCCAAAGTTATGGACTGAATGAACTCAATGGACATGTGTGGACCCTCTACAGATGTTCTACAGGGATGGTCCATAGACTACGGGAATGATAAATGATATCTACGTATGTCATCAAAGGATGGGGAGGCGGGTGGTGGTTATTGAGGTCATATTGGATAGTATGAGACCTGAGCATGACGTAAATGGTATGGAATAAGGGGTGGATACTGTCATGGTGTTAGCTGGGATAGTTGATTTTCTTCACTGTAGCTAGCATAGTGCTGTGTTTTAGACTTGGTATGTAAATAATGTTGATAACACCCTGGTGTTTTAGTTGTTGCTGGGTAGTGTTTACACTGGTCAAGGACTTTCTAGCTTCCCATGCTCTGCCAGATGCACAAGAAGCCGGGAGGGGAGGGGATGCAACCAGGAGAGCTGATTCGAATTGGCCAAAGGGTATTCCATATCATGTGACGTCATGCCCAGTATATTAACTGGGGGAATTGGCTGGGGGAGGCAGCGATCGCGGCTCGGGGACCGGCAGCGTCGGTCGGCGGGTGGTGAGCGGTTGCAGCACTTGTTGTTCAGTTTTGGTTTTGGTTTTTTTTCCTTTCCCTCTCCTTCTACTGTTTCATCTCTCTCTCGCTCATTATTTTCCTTTTCATTATATTAGTATTATTGCTGTTTTATTCTAATTATTAAACTGTTCTTATCTCAACCCACGAATTTTCTTACTTTGGCCCTTCCGATTCTCTCCCCCATCCCACAAGGGTGGGGGAGTGAGCGAGCGGCTGTGTGGTGCTTAGTTGCTGACCGGGGCTAAACCACAACACCATGTAAGCTTACTGTGCCCACTGTTACTTGTATACCAACCACCATCACCGTGAAAGGGAAGAGCTTCAAATACAACTAGAAAGGCTTTTATTTCCTAGGCTTTTGTTGTTTAGAGTTGTTTTCTTTTTTTAAATAAAGACCAAAACTAATCAAAGAGACTACAAACCCCAATTGTCACTTCATATATTTTTATCTCTTGCTCACTAAAATTTAGACTTTAAAACATGGAGATAGGAAGCACTAAGCTGCGTACTGACTAAGTATCTGTCACCTATCTGCAGCATGTACCGGTCACTCTGTACCAATCCTCTGTGTCATGGTAGTCTACTTAGGAAAATTGGCATCTGCCTGCTGTGTACCCTGGCCTATAGTAATAAGAAAGCTTTGCAGTTAACACTTGCTTACATTCTGGAAAAAAATCCTAAAAAAAAGAAAAAAAAGAAAAAAAAGAGTATGTTTGAGGATATAAAGAAACTTAACATTTCAATTCTAATCACAAAATCACAAAAATTTTTAGATCACAACCACATTTGGATGTAAAAATATTTAAAAAGAAAGCAATGAACACAAAGAATAACATCATGTCCATTAAATTTCAAAGCATTGTGTGTCATAAGTTTAAACATGTTCTCTGCTTTTAAACACACTGAGCCCTGTCATTTAGAGAAATCTAAATTAACAGATCAATGGATGTGTCATTAATGCCTAACATGTTAACATAGAATCACTGGTCCAACCAAAAACAATGGACTTCTTAAGCTGTATGGAGAGAAAAAAGAACAAATTTCATTATTTTTGATTTTAAACAATGGCTGCGTATGTCTGAAAAACCTTAAAATACTGCTGTATTTTTCCCTCTGCTTACATACTGTATATATTCCTTCACAGATGCACTTAATTGTCTGGAACAATTCTACTTGGCTTCAGTGATTTTATAATTTGTCGTAACCACCTCACTAGCTGTTGAGGAGACAGACTTCTTCCTTATACTGCCAAAACAATCCTATGAAATATGGTTTTGTTTAATTAAAGTATAATTAATGCCTTGAATTTTAATTACTTCTGCTGTGATCTGGAGATGAAAATATTCTTCTGCCAGAATAATATGTTTAATATGAAATGGACATGCTTAGTATTAATACCCACTCTTTATCAACTTCAGTAATGACTTCCTTTGATTGAACAGGCAGCATTTGGAAAAGAAAACCCCCCACAAACCTACAGCTTTTCTGCCTGTCAGAACATAAATGGAACTTATTCATTTCACATTGCTTGCAAAAATAAAACTAAAATCTGTTTTTTGAATGCTAAAGGCTATCTATTAGATTTTCCTTTTTATCTAGTGATGTAACTTGGAAAAAATATTTCATGGTTAACAGGCAAGGAATATTGAGTGACATGTTGACATAAAAATATTTTTGCTAAATGTACATGTTTTAAAATTTAATTCTATTCTGGAGGGATGTGAGAAGGGAAAACTCCCTACTGAATTAAATACAGAGCACTTTCTTTTTAGAGTAGTGATCCCGTGTCAGGTTGCCTGGAAAATATGGTGGAAATATTTATTACACAAATTGCTAAGTGTACTCATAATTTGACTGTAAGACATCATCATTGTCAAATATGACACGGTTAACATATGGTTTACTTCTGCTGACCAGAATTTAACAGCTGACAAAATACTGGAGCCAGGGGAAAAAGAAAAAAAAATCCAGTTCATTCAGTGTGTACCAGTTTACCATTAGGGAAGCTTATTTTTTTTCCTTTCTGACCTTGTTAAATATTGTTCATTTAGGAAGAAAAAAACCCGAAGAATCAAACTTAATAGCAAGTCAAAGAAATGGAAGATTCTTTAAAAAAAAAAAAGAAAACAAACAAACAAAAAATTCCAAGATCTCTCATAGGCACCACCAGTTTTCTGCTGGTGCGGAAAAACTTTCAGTTTGCTTTTGAAGATTCATGGGGTTTGAGAGGTTCTCAATCCTTAAACATTATATCAACATGAGAGATAGTTTTAGCTAGAGTACTTAGTTCAGGTTTTTATTGGCTAAATTTCGTGACTCAAAATTCATTTTGTGAATGAGAAAATACGGTATTTCTACCATTTAAAGTAAGTATGAAGTATATAAAAGATTTTAACACACGGTCTCCTCTGTACTAAATTGATGATCTAAAAAAAAAAAAAAGATGTGCTATTGTTGCCACCACCTTCCTTTCTTTCTTCTCATGCTTTTGTTTCCATTTATGACTCCTTGGGATTCCTTCACTTGCTCCCAGAGGAGAAGGCTTAACAATCAGAGCTAAAATGAATTTTAAAAGTGGCTATAAATATTAATTCCCCCCAGGTTCAGAATGAAATACCAATATACGCAAAAAAAAATCTTACACATTCAGAAAAACAGAACTACAACCATATGCAGTAACATATGCCTTAAAATGAACAGTATAGTTATTTTAAATATTGAAATGTTTTTAACTTTTGAAGACAGGAAAACATCTTAACTAGTAGTAGCACCATTAAAAGTCTGGCAAACTAAGTTAGCAAATACTAAATATTAAAATTTATTACAAATGTGACAAATATAGACCTAACATACCCCAGCAGTAATCTACCTTAAACCCAAATTACCTCCTGTCTTTAGTAGGAGCTTTCCTTATAGGTACTGAATAAATGTGAGAATTGCAAAAATAATTGAAATATTCTTGAGCATTTGGTTTAACACATGACTTCATTCAAATGAAGAAATGCAACTATTACACCAAGACACACTCCATCTGCCTTAGTGTGCAAGAGGAAATTTTTTCTCAGCCTTGCTCTCCTCCAAAAGCTGCTATTGCACCTGAAAATCTTCACTGTCAGAGGTGGCTCAGCCCCTCAGCAGTGAAACAGCAAAATCCAATTTTATTGCTTCAAAGATGAGGAGCAGGGGCCTGTATAGTGAGGGATGGGAACAGGCTGAGTTCAAAGCCAAAAATGAGACCTAGAGAGTCCCAGAGCAAAGAAAGAAGCAATTACTGCCTTTCAGCAAGCTCCCCAGCTCTTGGAGGCACCAACATAACTGCATGCAAAGATAGTGACTGTAGCAATCCCAGCTTTATAGAGCTCTCACAGGCCATCTTTCATGGTTATTTTGCTGTCCCAAGCCAGGCCAGCCTCTACGCAGCTGATGACTTTTCCTGTGTCTAAAACTGTCCGTGTCCACAGAATACCAGAACTCGGCACTGCTTTAATGATTACATGGAAATGGGGAGTGATTGTGTGGAGGACACCATCTAACACAGGCGACGGCATTTGAAAATTGTTTTGCTCATCTCCAATGCAGAGAGGAAGACCTTTGCTCTTTGCCCACTATTGAGATGCCCTTCAAGCTGTACAGCTATGGTTCTCCCAGGCAAAACAGCACATGTTGTGCACTGGGTACAGGTCGAGAGCTATTGAAACTGATCTAGAATCTTAAATAGTAAATTTTAAAGGCTAAAATAGCTGATGTGTTTTTTATATTTTACCACACATGCATTCAATTTATTATAAAAGCTGCTGATTTTGGAGGACTTACATTGGGTCCCATGGGACAGTAAGTCCATTTATTTTTCCATATATTATTCTATATGATAATCCTCACTAATACAAAAGACATCTCTGTTAAGAGAGGCTAAGAGAAGACAAGCTTACTAAAGATTGTCACTCTCCCTTAGATCCCCAGCTGCCCAATGGAAAAATGAAGATCCATACATGCAGTTTCCTAACAAGCACAAACAAAATTTATGATAGGGTAGAGCTTGTAGTTGGTGGGTGAGCCACTTCAGCTATAGAGTAAACAGCTAATTTTTTAAATTGTCAAAAAAAAAAAGGGAAAAAATCTGTAAGAAAGGCTGATCTAAGCAATGTGATTTATAACATGCCAGCCCTTGGCTTCTATTTCGGCTGCTTTATTTAGTGTAAGAAGCCTTACTGCGTTAGCTGGAGATTCCCTTGATATTAGGTAAGCAGCTCTGAATCAGCTGCTCTTGAGCCCCTCACTTCCAGCATAAATGTTGCAGCATGGTCACAGTGTTCCTTGGACTGCTGGGACCCCATAGTGTCTTGCCAAATCCAGAGCAGCTTTCAGGCTACTTTAGCTTTCAGCAAGCTCAAAATCCTGCCGTGACAAAGGTGACTCAATTCCTCTGCTTAGCACTGTTTAAGTAGAGCTAAGGTATACCTCTATAACTTAGAGTTATATAAAATTTTATTTTCATAATATCTTCCAGAGCATGATTTCAGAAAGAAAAAAAATTACTTTTTTTTTCAGATTTTGTGTTTCCTGCAGAATGAAGGATATAAAACTAAGACTACCTTAAACACATCTGCTCCTCAACAACTCAGAGAAAATATTTCAGTTTTGACAATGAGTGCTCATCACTAAGGTTTTTAGCTTCCAAGTAGAAGTAAATCAAGAATGAAATTCAGGTAGAATTCATGTTTCATTTGTTTAGAAGTGTTTAAAAGTGTAAAATCCAATGAAATTTCCCACCCCTCCTACTACTGCAGCACCTTCGCATCAAAAGTCAATATTTTTGTTTCAATTTCTTGTAAACAGCACCTGTAAGGAAACAGAAATTCTGCCAGTAATCTACAGGTTTTTTGTCTGCTGCTTCAATCTCAAATACATAATGTAACACTTTCTCAGCCTTAAGCAGTAATCTTGTACTAGGTTTGAAACGTAAATTCTCAAAAGTACTCCTCCACACACAGATCACCCACAAAGTTACTTTAAAATATTGTAATTTGTATATGTATATATAAACACATAAAAAGGAATATATGTTATGTAATATATATGATATATTAATGTATATATAAATTATATAAAATACATTATACAGATATAAATATTTCAGCTTGTTAGATATAGAACAGAAAAGTCAAATGATTAAAATAAGGTAGAATCTTACTGGTAACCCAAGTGACTCGTCTTTTTATCTTGTATTACAGATGAACTATAAAAAGCTTAATGTCATGAGAGGTGCGGTATGTTATTAAATGGTGCCAATATTAACTAGATTGTGAGATAAATAACAAATGAATTTGTGTAAATATGAATCAAACTTTGTTAATTTTATACCACTGAGTGGAAAACACCCCACCAAATCTAAAAAAAAATAAATAATTGTTTTTTCTTGCTGCCAGCAAGAAAATGTTATTGGAAGCTTTGATGCTTGTGGCAAATGTTATCAGTCATCATTAATTTGAATTAAACTGTCAGTTTTGCATTATTTGACATGCATTTCTAGTTGGGGCTTATTTTCTGTGTACATTTTGACAAGTGTATCAAAGTACAAGTATTTCAAAACAAAGAAGCAGTTTAGGAAGCAATCATAGAGAGGTGCAGAGCAGCAAGGTATTTGGGTTAACAACCCCTTCACACAGAAGTCTGGAAAGTGGAATGCCAAAATAGATACAAATAACAAACATACATATAGAAAACAGTCCTTGAGATTTGGAAATCTGAGGATATGAGCACAAGTCATGTAATTAATTCTATATGTTTTAGGGTTTTTTTGGTGACCAGCACTGTGCTTATTTGTGAAAAAGATGTAGGAAAGGACAGATGATACTGAGGACTGTAGGTGTTAAAAATTGTCTGGACTGAGGATACTTCACTGAAATCAGCTGGCCAGATTTTATAAATATAACTCAGAAGCAGTAGTAAAGGGGTGGCCCATGTGCAACCCTTAAGGCACATGTAACTCACAGTGTATCTTCCATCCCAGCACGGCACCCTGAGACACGGGCACAGCTCTGAGGCTGGTCTGCTGGGCAATCTACATCTCCTGCTGCGAGGAGAGATTCAGCTAACATGGGCTGCTAAGCCCAGGATCGCTGCGTTACCCTGGGGTCTGTGCTAGTTTTATACTACAGGGACTACTTCTGCTATTATTTCTCAATGCTGAACAAATTACCCCCTCCATTTGAGTAATAAGATGGTGTTGGTCTTAGCCATAAGAAGATTTGAGAATGCAGGCTGTAGATTAACCTGTTTTCTCTGAAGCCAACCTGAAGACCTCCTTTTACTCTGAACTGCAGATCTACAGTACCTGGTCTGAGGACAACTGTGTTGTAACTGGATTGCAGTCTTGACTGCACTTCCTCAAGGACAATACTTCCCAGACTCAACCAGATCAGTACTCTCAATGCAGGAGAAATGAAGATGACAGCATCCTGAATTCAGAGGCTATTCTAGAACAAAATGCATAATGATCCTTCTAAATTAAAATGTCTGTGAACTGCCTCTACTCACTATAAAACACCCAATTGTTTAACCAAGACGATGAAAATTCATTATCATGAGTGTATTCGTTCACCTTTATGAAGTGAAAACTTTTTTCTCCCCCCCCCCCCCCCCCTTTTTTTTTTTCCAGATAGCTGTTCATATTTTCAAGTCACAGCCTATTTTTAGAAGGGCCTTCTGAACTGTTTCAGGACAGAACATATAATACCCTCTAAGGTTGCCTTCAGCTCTCAACTGTGGATGAACTGGCAGGAGGTTCAGTAATACAGTGTTAGATAATGGGTTGCCATGGCAACATTTCTGCCTCTGCCAAATTTTGGAGCTCAAGTTTAAAAGCTGATCTCAAACGAAGGTCTTTTCCAAAAAATCTCTAAGCTCTTATTAAAAAAGCAAACACACAACCATATTCCTCTCAAAAAAAATCCGTCCCACGCAAAAGAAGGCAGTCCTTTCTCAGTCCTTTATTTCCAGTGCTATTACTGCAGCTCTTCTGACCACAGTATTGCCTTCTCTTATATTAAAATGCTATACTTCCATTATGAATTTGCCCGAGTTAAAATCAAGCATGCAATATTTATATAATTCTATTAAAGCATGTAGAAGATAGGAATGCTATTTCTTTGGCAAGTAGCAGAGTAAAAGGCAGTTCTTTTACCGTGGTTTTATAAAGCACCTTTATCCACTGCCCTGCACAGCTACCTGCAAACCTTAGCACAATTCAAAATAGATATTTCCAAATAACTGATTATTCAGTTTCCTGGAAGTTCTGAAAAAGCAGTAGAAATGGTTGCCTTAATTTTATGGAATGTAGGTCTAGAGTTTTTTCACACTCCCTTATCAAATAGGTTTTATTAATACAGAAGGTAAGGCAGTAATGAGTCAAATTTATAATAGGGCTTGAATGTCATTCACAAACTGCCGTGCTGGCACAATGCTAGCATTATATTCCAATTGTTAAAGCATTTGATTTTGGGTTTCCATCTCCCAGCTCGAAGGTCTCAAACAGAAAATACATATTTAAACTGCATTGCAATGAAAAAATCTTCAACAGTCTGCAACAACTCAAAAACCCTAAACAGAGAAAGAATGATGGGAGATAGAGTACATAAGAGGTTTTTTTTCTTAATAATGTCTACCTCTTTCCACTTGGTCTTCAAAAAGGGCCCACACTTAGAATCAGCTAAAAATAAGAGATGCAGTTTAACAATCACTGGCACTTCAGATAAGAAAGATCATCATCTTCAAAATCCCTCTCAGTGATGGATATGCCTATGGATTTTCTCAAACTGTTCACTGTCAAGCAAATGCAATAATCCCTACATCAACTGGTAAGGCATCAGCAGACCAGAATTTCAATATACACAGTCTGTTTTGCACATCTTGCTTTTTCATGCTAGAAATGAAACGCCTGTGTAGCACCTTTGCACTGTTCAGCAGTTAAAGAATCTTGCAGCACAGACCAATATCACGCCTTAGTTGTGATAAGTAAAGGAGGCAGTTTGTGTTCTCCGAAAAGAGGAACACAAATCAAAGTGTATGTGATGACAAGTCTTCGAAAAGTGTGCTCTACTTCATTCAGAAGGCTTTTCAAAAGCAAAATTATACAGGTTCTGAATCCAGCATTTGCTCTTGCCTATTTTTCTCTTTCTGATCCTGACTGTTCTGTATCACCAGAGAGTTTCTCCGCAGATAAGATCACTATACCAAAGTTATGTAGCGGACTACAAATAAATTCAATTTAGTCACAACATGAAATCCTACAAAGCATGAGGAAGTTGCCTTTAACAATTTCATATTGTGATATATAAAGCTTTCTCCAAAAGTTTTAGATCACTGAGATCCGTTTGCTGCAAAAGCAATGTAACAGGGACAAAAAACATAAAGCACAACAGGTCTGGCTGATTCATGCATAAAACATAAATCAGATTGCCTCACAAAATATTTTTAAGAAGTATCTTGGTGAAATATCTTATTATACAAATAACATTGACCAAAAGCAGAATAATCGCTTTGTTTAATCTCTCTCTGTGCTAAGTGCACGCATTATTATTGTACATACTTTCCTAAAGCAAACTGAATCTCCTTCATAAGCTACAAAAAAAAAAAAAAAAATCTTTTAAACTACTTAAATCATAAACCTCTCTGTTGTGCCACGCTTTACACAGGGGTCTTATTTGTACTTCCTATAATTATATGTCTGCACATCTGCAAATGTGTTTATTGTTAACAGGTTATGGCAACATGTTTGAATCTTTAGAGGAAAGTTCAAGGATAATGTTCCACACACACAAGCAATACGAAAGAAAACTTTTTAAGACTCACATTATTTGTCCTGCAGTAATTTTAAGAAATTATCCTGTCTTTAATACCTTAGTAAAAATCTTAGATACTCATAAATTCTAATGACATACTGGTGTCCACAAGTTTCACTGGCTCCTGCAAGTTTTTGAGCACATGAGGGCTTTATACATTCAGATCAGAGCAGAAATTATTTAAAACCTCCCAAAATATATCCTGGAGTTAAGCAAAAAAGTTCTAACAGTGTCATTTTAAAAATCAATTCCAGAAAAGAGATCAGGAGGAATTTTATCAGTTTCATTCACAGCTTTTCAAAGAAAAATAAACTCCATCTTATCCCATAACAGAACTAAAACTGTGGCATTTTAGAAAATTTTCTCATTACTGATGCGATAAGCTGCCAGTGTGTCACTGACATGGTATAGGATTTTTTTTTGTTGTTGTTGTTTTGTTGTTTCTGGTTTTGTTTTGTTTGTTTTATTTTGTTTTCTTTACAAATACACTGAAATTGTACACAGTATTTTAGTACTGCAGAGAGGCACATTTGCCAAAGGAAACAAATATCTTCTAACCTTCGAGATGCTGTGTTAAAAGTTTAACAAGAAATTAGATTTTCTTTTTTTTTTTTACAAAACCAGCACAAAATAATACCTACTTTACTTTCATGGTCCTGGTCATGACAGTGAAAATACCTCTCGGAACCACTACAGCCACCCTTAAAGTAATTACTTATCTACCTGAATAATTTGAATAGTTGATGAAAACACATAAATCTTTTGATCTTCTGCTCTCTCACGGCTGAGACTGACTTTAAATGAGGGTGTTTACAGAATCATGTTTCCTATTGGCATCAGCCATCTATGAAAGCACATACACAGCCTGGCAAGCTTGCATGACATTCTTCTATTTGACTAAAAAATGACCGAACGTGTGCTTTTTAGAAGGGAGATATTTACTCAGATGAATTTATTGGCAACAAGTTTTTCCAGAACACAAAAGTGTATTAGGCAAATATACAGTAGTCAAATAAAAGCTTTGAGTACCTTATTTTAAGAGTAAAATTTAAGTAGCTTCACAGCTGCATTAATCTATTCTGTTCCATTGCATTATTTTCCGGTAAATCAAACACCCTCTGTCCAAAACCCCTTCCACTAAAACTACCCTACCCAATGCCATGATGAAAGCATACTGATGAGACAGAAATATTGCATTACTTTCTTTTGAGATTTTCTTCTCCTCAGGGTTGTATTCTTGCTAGTTATTCATTACCCAGTGAAATAGAATGGAGAAAGATTGGCTCTGGCATGTAAATGTGGATTGGGAGTACAGACACTTTTTTGCTATAGTCCATATGTTATCTGTTGCAAAGTACTTCTTTCCTGGATGATACACATATATGGACACAGACAATGGTCAGGCCAAATTAATTATTGAAGCAATCTGCTCTCTGGTCCCTGCTTTAATGAGAGAAGAGTCATGGAGGGCATAAATGTAATTTATATATTGTAAAGCAAAGACAATAGCATATTACTCTTCTAAGAAATCATGAAAACATTTCTGAAGAGGTTTTTAGAGACTTAGATAGAAGACACTGAAAAAATACCCAGTACATATTATCATTGTAACTTTTAGACCAACACTGTAACATTTTTGCCAGAAAAATCCTAAGTTTTTTTAGACAGATTGATTTTGCTTATTGGGAATTGAATTATTTCTTACCCGTAGCGGCACAAACTCACAGACCTGATTTTGCACCTGTACAAGGAGACAAGTGAGAAATTGAAATCTACCCCAAATACTTCTTTAAAATAACAGGAAGTTTGGGAAGTATCTTGTTACCTTTACGGCTGATAAAACAGAGCAAAATATAGTCGATGGTCGTTGAATACATAGTAAGATTATTTCTCTCCACCCAAAAATTTTTCCACAACTGTATGTTAGTAATGACAGCTGTACCCTAAACTAGCCAAGAAAGCAAGTCTGAGACTTACAGTTTTATAGCACAGCTTCAATAGCACAAATAATCACTTGAAACTCTGTATCCCTGATGTTTTAAATCACTGTACAACATCTGCAAACCAACAGTCCATGCTACGTAATTAAGAAATAAGAGATGTCTGGCAAGATTTATGGGTTTGGGAGAACCCACTGAAACCTAATAGGTTTTTGACAAAACTGAAAAAGAATGGACTAAACCTAATGACTATACTGGTGGACCATATAATTTCCTGATGAAGAAATTTCTTTAAAAGTTTTTATATTACGCTTATTTGCTTTAAAAACAAGCAATTCAGGAGACTGTCTCAAACTCAAAGTGGAACTATTTATATTAGTCAGGCTATTAATGGAACTGTGTGGATTACATAACACAACACAGGAATATCCATCTAGTTGTGTTCATATTCCTCAGCTAAATTGAAGAGGTGGGAAATGTATGTTCAGCCTAGGGGTAAATAATATAGGAAAAAAATATCAAAACTGGCTTTGAGGAAAATCAGGAAGATGGAGAAAATAAAGACTAAAATAAACTGCCTTAAGCTAAGAAAAATAAAATAAGAAAAGGCTTTAATTATGCTATGGAATTCAGCACTGAATTCTTTATAGGGATGACAGGAGAACCATGCACCAAAAAAAAAAAAAAAAAAGAATTTAGTTTGCAGTTAAAGAAAGCTACCCTGTGGATAGAAAATGTTACTTCAATGCTGTCTCTTTTAGAGGGAGATGGATGATCTATTTCAACTACTTCAAAGCTCCCTAAAGAGAACATAATATAAGGAGAATTTTGCACTGACCTGGACTAGGTGCCTGAGATCTTCCCATTTCAGATTATCTCATTAAAAATTGAGATTGCAGCTCTGATCCATTTTACGTCATTTTACACTGCTGACAGAGTATTTTAAACAGGCTTCAACAAAGAATCTGATATTTCTTTTTCATTTCCTTTTTCCAAGTGTGTTTTTTCATCCTTGGGCTGAAATGGTTTCAAATCTGTGTCTCACACCCCCCCTGGGAGGGCCCATGCAGTATTGCTAATGTGCCTCATTCCCACTAGTCAGAGCCCGTTTGCATGGTGATGGCTTCAGGTCCCACACAAACTGTATCCAATGGCTTGAAAAGTCTCTAAATTCTGTCCTTCAAACCCACATCCCTCCTTCTGAGAGACTCAGCTGGGATGTGTTCTGCACTGCAAAGCTCTCCATGGGTGTTATGTGCTAATTCACAAAACCTGGGCTCGGCTGAGTATCAGCAGCAGTTGATGAACACTAATTAAAATTTGTAAAGACTAGGACAGACCTATTCATTTTGCCTCATTTCCTCTTTACTTTTATATTTTGCTGCTGTATATCAGTATCACATGTGAATGTCTCCAAACTGTTCTGCAAACAGCTGTAAAACAGTGACACAAAGTAAAGCCTATCCTTAAATATCATAGTAGCACCAAGTAAAACTATTAGTTCCTGCATGCTGAGAATTCAAATACTGTATTTGTACTAAATATATATTACTTTGTCCTGCTCAAATACAGCCAGGCAATGAGCTTGCTGTTCGGTTTTCAGGAGGCAATCTGCTACGATAAAGCCTTCCCGGAGCTTCTACTAACATGTATAGTTAAGGATGCAGTTCCTTTGCGGTTTAGCTCTCAGTCTTGCAAAAGCCGATTTGTGCATCTAGCTTAATGAGCTAACTACATGCTGGCAATGCATGATGTTTGGTATAGATAAATGTTTTTGCAGGGTTAGAGAAGGCTCTTTTCCTCGCTCCCTGTGGTTGGGGAGCAAGGCTGTTACACACCTGCTGCAAAGGGCAAAAAACTGACAGGGCTGCTGCATTTCTACTACATTTGGGCTCCTGATAGGGAATGGTCTTAATGATTAGGAGCCTAAAATCCTTTCTGACTGTGTGCCTCCAAACAACTCCCGTCACAGGAGCCCACACAGACCCGAGTGCCAAAGAGTCACTTCTTCTCTGCAGGGTTACTGCACAGCAGGGCCTTCCCTCCTGCCCTGTGCTTTGTGCTCCAACTATTGTAGTTATTTTGGGGACTGAAAAAAAGCTAAGTTATCCCTTTCACCCTCCCCACCAGGTTTCTCCTTCTGTTGCCTCTCCCAGGCTCCCCACAGAGCTCCCCGTTCCCTGGCGCCATCAGGGCTCTGCAGGGCCTTCCCTGCTCGGGTGTGCCATGGCTCACAGGCCATGCCTGGGCCGCCCCAGGCCCGGCCGCGCAGGCGGGTGTTCCTCAGCTCCTCGGACTCTGTCAAACAGACTGAAAACAGGCGGACAAATGAAGTAGAGGCCTCTGCCAGTCAGTGGTCCCCATCCATTCCCTTGTCCATTTGGCTGCTTCAAGCTGCAGGGGCCTGGCAGACTCCAGCAGCAAGGCCTCAAAGTCTTGAGGGGACTGGAGAATTGACTAATGTTGAAATCAGACACATAATAAAAGCTAAAAGGGCAAACCTGGAGTCATGCTAAAGAGTCAGCCTAGTTGGTAATGTATGGTGCGAGGAAGTTGGATATAGACCAAAGAATCTTACCAAGAGGGAGCCAGAAAGCATCAGGAAGCTGCAATTTTTTTTGAAGGAAGCAAGCCTTGGAGAGGCAGTGTTTTGACTTTATACGTTCTTTACTGAAGGAGAAGGAAAAATATTGTGCAGATGTTTACAATGTTATTAATTGCAGAATATGTGCAATGGACACAAAATACAAAACTATATTTGGGAATTACAGACTATCAGAGAATTATAATTCTTCTGTACTCTCAAATCAATGAATTCAATTAATCCAAAGATATGTGCCAAAATTAATAGATTAAAATTTTAAATACCTAAAACTGGACTAGATAAGAAAATGTGTCATTACCACCTATATAAAGCTCAGCTCTACATCCTTAAGTACTTCAATAAAGTGTGCAGTCTTCATCCAGTTGAAAAGAACATCAGAGAATCTACTACCACACAACACAGGACAAGTAAAAGGCAAGAAGCATTATGTACTTAAAATAGCTTACTGTCTGAAATAAACTACTTAGCAGGTTACTGGGGGAAAAACCTTATTTGTTTCTAAAGGAAGGAAGGATGTTCAGAATGGAGAGATGGTATGCAACACGTTACATGAAATCATTAAGAGTACTCAACAAACCCCCTAAGTAGCTTTTGTTATATAAAAGATATAGTTATAGTCTTTGTTATGAAAAGGATCTCTCTTCTTTTTTTTTTTTTTTTTTTTTTTTATACAAAACTTTTGGGTTAGTGCAATAGATACGTTAATATAAGTTAACCAATACAGAGTATAAGTTTACAACCTTAAATGTAAATTAGAAGTCTTTCTGTGCAAGTGAATTTATCTGTCTCCATTTTCAGATGTAAACTATTGTAAGAATGAGGCTTACATGAGTTGAACTTCACTTCCAGAAACGCCAAAGGTCTTGGAACCACCCCAGTTCAGTATCGATTGTAGGAATACCACCAAAGAATTTAAAATGCACTCCGGTCACCAATTTGATTAATAGCTGTATATTTTAGTTTGTTTTTTTTTTTCAACAAGGTTTCCTTCAGTAGGCCTTAATTGATACTCCTGGAATAAAAAAAAAACAGGGTAGAATTAACAAGTTTCTTCAACATTTAATGCTTCGTGTATATGAGCAAATGTATTATAAACATATAAATATATATAAAACCTAAAAAGTAAAAGAAAACTGAAAAAAATAACAGTTACATAAAAAGTTTTGTGCAGAGTTAATCAAAATGTTGACAAAAATAAGATAATTAAGTTAAAGAATTCTCCACCTTAGAGCTAGGTGAAAAGGCAACTGTAATTTTGCAGGTAGTTGCAGAAAGAAAGTAATTCTTATAGTTGTATAAAAAAATGGGCAGAGTAGTCTTCACCTTTTTCTTAAAGCTTCTTGGACTTTACCAAATCTGTGAAAAGAATGTGATTAAAGATCCTAATACATAAATGATATGAATCACACAAGAGATTTTTAGAATTTCTGTATTGTTTTCTTTAGAGGATAAAATATGTGTTATTTTCAAGAGGACTATATGTCCTAGTAATAGAGTAGTGCCTTTTCTGTGACATGTACTTGTTATTAGGTAAGTGAGAGGTCTGCGAGCCAGAATGATTAGACTGTGTCAGACAGAAAAACAATGAGGTGTGTACGAGCATGCAGAAAGCAATTTCAGAGGGAAAAAAAATACCTAAATGGATCAGCAAGACAGAGTTATTAAGTAAGGAGAGGCAAATAGCTTTTCTTTTCCCACTGGTTTCTCCCGTAACATTTTCATTAACATGAAACATAAAATTATGAAATAAAGCATTAAAAAAAAAAACCCCAAAATGCTAACAGTGATTAAGAGTCAATGACATGTCAAAGCCTCTTCTGTATGTTTCGATGGTTAGCTGAATCTTGTCTTTTAAAGCACTGGAATTTGCTAGGTATATTTTTTCCTGTGATCATTAATTCCACATTAACACCCACACAATTCAGACTTTGATCTTTAAAGTCAATTGTATTTTACATTAAAATGGTGATAGCATCTAGTATTCCTAAATGTTCACTGTATCAAGAAAGTATAAAGCCATCAGCTACTCACTAAGAAGAGGTATTATCAATAACTTAATTTAGGAAACTCAGTAAGCCAAAATGCCAAACACTGTCACTCCAACATTATCAGGCACCTTAAAACGTGTTCCAAAGCAAAGGAAAAGTACCTTATGACCCTTGATGTTAAAATTGAGTCCTCAAACAATTTGTTGTAAACAGCCTTTTAAGTTGACATAATCAACCAAGAGCATCTCTCGTTTGTGACATAGGCTAAACTATATTATTTAGATATTATTAATTTATTTCAGCAGAATTTTAATTTTGGGAGCCTTGCTAGGCTTAATTTCTTCTAGAACATCTCTCTGGTAGTGTATTTGCAATATGACTTAATTTATTACAACAGTGCTGTCTTTGCTGTCTGAAGAATTTCTACGGTTAATGTATGCAGCTGCAAGTATTTTCCTTAATCAAAGAGAAAAGGGCTACCTTCCATTGCCAAATCTCATCAGTACACATATATGGGGTATTTCTGTCTGTTCTGCATCTATTTCTACAGTTCAACAATGGACCTTTCAGGAAATGGTGCTACCTGACATTATCATAGAAGTACCAGGAATTCCTGCTGTCCAGTACAGTACTGTAGAGCTGCTGTCTTCCAGACATGCAGGATAGACTCTGCATCTCACTCAAACACCGAAAACTGAGCTGGAAAGTTAAAATGGAATTAAAGTTTTTGTCTTAAGGACTGCTTGTCTACAGCCTTTAACACAGAAACTCTGATTGTTACACCTACAGAAAATCCTCTCACATCACTGATGTCTGGGATGGCACAAGTCATAGTGAAATTCATGTTCAAGATTAAGAGATAAGGGACTGGATCAAATAAGACTATTGATGAAGTTTTGAAAAAAATTAAGACAGCATAATCGTCACTAAATCAAGAGATGCAATTCTCCATCATACCCCTGTCCTAGCCTGTAACTGGATTTTTCAACGATTTTTACGCTAAATAATCAGGTTTAATGTGTTGGGTTCTGTTCTTCTGTTTCTTTCAGCAGCTGTATTTCTCTCTTCCTTTGGGAATCTGTCATTAATAGGCTTTGCCTCAGAATACTGGATGTTATATACAGTAATCTGTGCTTTCTGGAGGTTTCATGTTATTAATCTCTCCCTGAAATTTGCTATCATTTGCAAAATTGATCTCTATGTTTTTTTAGTTCCTTTTTATTATTAATGCAGATAAAACATACTATATTTTACTATCAGTTCTCCAGATTGCATCTTATGATACAGTACTCATATGTACGTCTATAGTTTTTTCCCCAGAAAATATGAAAATATTTACTAAAAATTTCTTACACACCAAAATATAAATGCTGAGCCTGTTTATTCTAAAAACTGCAAACATGAGAGAACCAAAGTTTTTTGCATGAGAAGGGTAGGACTTGGGTGGTTTAAATGTGTATTTGTGTTTTTGTGTTCTGGGTTAGTATCACACAGTAAAAGTGCAGCCTCAAGGCGTCTTGGCAGCTGAAAACAGCTACAGCCAGGCTGAACAACAATAATATTGTGATGTGGACCTGTATGGCTTTTTGTCAAAATAAAAATTGAGTTATTGTGTACTTTTACAAATGGAATGACCAAAAGGATGGTGGGAGAGAGTTTGCTGACAAGGATATTGATTTACAGCACTTTCTCAGATGAGCTTTCACTGTGATGCTTGTAATCATATGATTCTAAAAAGCATTCTGTCCCTTGCATTCTTATGGCATCACAAAGGAGAAAACAAACATCTGGGAAAATTGGTAGGAAAACTGATGACAACTGGGAGGGAAACTGAAGGTAGAAAAAAGCTGATGGATCATTTTACTACAAAACCACAACCGCAACAGCCTCAAATTTATTTGCCTTACTTGTAAAAAATTGCATGCTTCCCTGTGTTAATCTAAAGGTAAACTAGATGGTATACCAGAATGCCTGTTTCCACACTTTTTGATACAACAAGCCAGCCTGTGTGAACTTGAGTGTGCGTCTGTGTTCGAATAAATATGTATACTGAAAGTTAGATAAGTAGTCATTAAGGAGAAAGACTTGAAGTGACTGCCTCAGACCTCTCAAACTCCTGCCCCAAGGCAGGTCATTTTTCCATGAATAATCGAAGAACTCTGTAACCTCTGATGTCAATGATTCGGAGGAAATGCATAGCCACACATTCTAAGGATTTTTATTGACATATATAGCACCTTTCATGAGCCTCAGAAGACATTTGTGGGATTAAAAACTAAACACATCTAAGAATTATTACATCCTACTGTACAGAGAAATACAACTGCCTCAAGGGCCTCCCTTTCTTCAAATTAAAGGCAGCATTTATTACTTTTTAAAAGACAATGAACAAGGGTCACATTCAAAAACTTACCAGAGAAGACTGACCTTGGGCATAAGTCCTTATTCTGTCAAGGCTTTGAGATGGCATATGATACAGACCTCTACTGACAAGTGTCAAATCTAAATACTAGGGTTTGTTGAGGGTATGCCAGATCCTTTCCGTACTCTTTAATATCCAATGATAATAATTGGTGGATAAATAAGGGTTGTTATTATTAGTGAATAAGAAGAAAATTCAAGTATTTTCTACGTGAACTTAACTATCATGACCCTTTTACAGTTATGGAATATATGTCATCATATGCTAAGAATCAATGCTTGTTCTGATAAAGTTGTTACATGTAATAAATACAACTAAAAGTTGCATCTACCATTCTACTACTTACCAGGTTAGTAGTCATCTTTTACTCAGCACTCATTATGCCACATATGGAATAATGCCGAGTTTGCACCCCTGCCCCAACAGCACAGGAAAGATATTGATAAACTGAAGTGAGTTCAGCAGAGGGTCATCAAGACAGTTGGGGGCTGAAGCACTTGCCCAAAGAGTAAAGGCTGAGGGAACAGGGCTTGTTCAGCCTGGAGGAGACAGTTTCAGCAGCCTCCCGGTGCCTACAGGAAGGTCATGAAGGAGACCGAGATAGGCTCTTCACAGAGCATGGTAGGAGGAGGAAAGACATCAGGCAGTGGACATAAATTGAAACAAGGGAGGTTCAGACCCATTATAAGAAAAATTTTTCACTCTTAGGACAGTCAGGGATTGGAACAGGTTTCCCAGAAGTGTTCTGATGTCTCCATCCAGGAGGTTTTCAAGACAAAAGTAGATAAAACCTTGAGTAATCTGATCTGACCTCATACCTGGCCCTGTGTTGATTGGGAGGTCAGGGTAGAGAGCTCCTGAGGTCCCTTTCAACCAGAATTATTCTATGACACTATAGCAGGAAAAGGTAAGGATATGCTTTTCTGTGATACAGCCTATTACAGATTTACATAAAAACTATAAATAGTGTTGTTTAGAATATCTCTGTAGTGCTCAACACCACATCTTCGCAATCACGTTGTGTAGGTAATTGCTTTTCTTTTTGATTCAGGTTATTAGTAAAAGAAAAAGTTCTATGCCAATTCACATAGGAAGCAGTGCAAAGTTAAGTTGGTGGCATTTAATAAAGAAACAATGCACACATACTTATATTTGCTTTAGTTTCTATTTATAATAACTGCTTTTGTAGATTGGAAACACTGCTATCAAAAAAGGAGAACGTCATCTCAGTAAAATGGAATGAAAACATAGAACAGTTTGTATTTCACAGTACATAGCTACATTTCCAATTGCTTGGTTAGTATATATGTTTTTTTTACATGAACAGCAATGAAGATGAACTATATTTAGATCATAGCTGCCTACCTAGTGTTCAATTTTATTGCAATATGGGACTAACAAGTTCATTCATGCATACATCTTGCCAATGACCTGTTCAGAGCTGTTTTCTTACAATAGAAAGTCTTACTTTACTTCAAAATTTATAGAAAATAATTTTGCAGAAGATAATTAAGGGCCAGGGAGAGAAGAATGAAAATAATTTGCTCTGGAGTATTTGAACTAGTAGGATGCTTCAAGAATACGCAAACAAACAAACCTCCAAATAAAAAAAAAAAACAACAAAATCTGACAGACCCTTTCTGACTCGACAGTAGATACATTAGGATTCAACTTTGCGCTTATTTCTAGGAGGTGTGACGTTTGTGTGCTACTTGGAGTTAATAGGGGAAAAGGGATATATCCTGCATTTCTAAAACACAAGGCATTTTTCCAAGTACTTTGTGCAGTTTCCAGAAAACAACATATAAAATATTAAATCAGTTATACGGAAAACAAAAACTTGCTGTCCTTTTACACTACAAAGATGTGGCGTGTTATATGGAGAGTTTAGTGATGTCAGCACATTTGTTTTATGGGTTCTTATTAAATACTAAGTAGCAGGGAGGGTTGTTTTTATTTGGTTTATTTTAGAGGTCATGACATCTAATACAAACTACATTAAGCAGGTCAAACTTATGGTAATGTTTGTAATAAATAAGTTCGAGAAAGAAGTGTTGCAGCTTAAAGAGATGAACTTTCAAGACAGTTTTTACAGAAGGCAGCCTATTACTAGTAGACTGATGCTAGAAGTTATGCTGAAACAGGTAGTAATTAGTGAGAGATTTGAATGAATAAAGCTACTTGCTTGAAATCTTTTGTGACAAAGGATTTAGAATACTGCATGTGACCTATTTATTATCTTCTACACATATAAAATTGATTATATTAGAATAATATAGAATAATTTTATGGAACCCTCTGACTGAAAAGAAGGAGACTATGTCACTATATCGCTCCTGAACTGAACTTGGATTGCTGATGATCGTTTTTGCTATCTCCTTAGTTCCTTGAGAGATTATCCTTACATTATTTGCAGTAGCTATATGGTTACATCATAGTGTATGGCACAGTGACTTGTAACAGCTTTATGCTAATAATAACGAAGCTTGATTATCAAGATCCCATTCTTTTTTAATTTAGGAGCTTGCTGAGGATACAGTAACATTGTGAACATTAGTTTTAAACTATATATTTTATATTGACTGTCTATGAAGTGACAGTTTGATTAGCATGTTGTTGATCTTAAAGCCATAAATAGTGCATGTCATATTTACGTCATATTTACATCCGAGTTTCCCATTGATCAGTAACAGCACATATGTCACCATGTTTTTTTATACTGTGCTCTCAGTTGGTAAATGCCCATACTTATTGGCAATAGGAAACTTATTGTAAAAAAATATTTTCCCCCCATGTCTTCTCTTTCTTTTTTGAAATTCAGGTTAAGATTTTTTTATTACAAATACAATTATTAGTTCTGTATTCAATTGTTTTGATTTTGCATAGAAGATAATTTTTATGTTTTGAATAGTTTTTCCAATTTTAGGTCATAGATAGGACTAAGACATATTTCCCTTCAACAAAGATCAATAAAATAATATAATTTAGTTAAATACCTGGCAGAACTTAAAAGCAAAGACCTAACCAGCCCGACAAACAATACCCTTAAATAATTAAATTCAGGCCAGCACCCATGCAGACTACAAAGTTTTGCTCATACTTAATTAGTAAAAATTGAAAACAGAGCAATAGGAATTTTTATGAAGTCATACAGTAAAACACCTGTTTCTGAGACATGCAGAACAAGCATTTCCTAGAAATGTAATTTTATCCATCAAAAGAAAATCAATATTAAGTTTGAAATTTCACCTGGGAAATTTCATAAGGATTTTTTCATCTTGAGTATATTTAAAGTTATTTTAAGACAAAAGTTTCTTGTTGGACCCACTTGGAAAAATCCTTTCTTAGAAAGGAGCTTTTAGAAAGTCAAAATGCACCTATTAGCTTTCTAGTCTACATGTAATAATATGCAAAGCACCACTTGTACATGCAAAACTACAGATTGCCTTTTTCTGGCTCTGCTAATCCTTCTTGATAGTTGGGAGTGTTACTCTTCATAAGGGGCAGATTTTCTATAAGAGTAGTAGTTCTATATAATTTCTCTTCATAAAAATTCCATGAATTTATACATGTGCTATATGAAGAAAGTCTGCAGACTTCATAAGCAGCCAGGGAAGGAGCTGAGGAAAACCACCCCCAGCATACCTCTTGTACCAGCTGGCAGAGATTTAGAACAGTCACTGCTTCAGCAGAAGGGAAGTGAGTTTGCAGAAGGGCAGTGTTACAGCTGTACCATATACCTGGAGCCTGAAAAGATGGATGCTGCGAGCTAGCAGCATGTTTACAGTACCATTTTCCTTGTTAGTGTTGGACAGGGTAAGAATCACAGAATGGATGAGGTTGGAAGGGACCTCTGGAGGTCATCTGGTCCATAGTAAACCTTAAGGAAGAAGATTTTCTAAACTGAACAGTATATTTAAGTGTCCGACACAATAGCACTTAAATAACTGTGCTTTGGAAAGTGCTATGTTTGTGTTTCTCAGACCTCTCAAATAAAGTATCCAGAATAAGTAATAATTGTGGAAAAACCTGGTCCTAACCCGTTGCCACCTTTCTTCATTATTCAAATCTTTTGGCAATTATCTTCTCTCATCTGCCTCAGTCCCTGACAGCAAATAATAGGTATATTTTGATGGGTTGAAAAGATTTATTAGCTTGTGCAAGTGATTTAATATTTTTGTATATAGCGGAACAACAAGTATGATAAAAGGCTAAATTACACACTCTCAATAAATTCATAATTATTATGAAGTTTTTCTACCTCTTCCATTTTACAATGTTGTATTGTGGTCCTTGATTTTACCAGTAGGTAATGAAATAATGTAACACTTGGCTCTTCTTGAGCACAACGGTTTAAAAAATCAAGAAAAATATCTCAAATTTTACAAAATATTATAAAAAAATTAGTATGAAATATTTTTATACTTCTTTGCACCTATCCACATTTTTTCCATGCTGTTGTACATTGCTCTTGACCTGTGACAGGAGTTTCTTTTTGAGTCATGTGTTTGAGCTTACTTTTGCTACACTCGTGTCATCACTTTCAAGTCCTTGTTCATGGGATACCCTTCCCTGTTGGCTGTAAAGTGATTATTTGCTCTTTCTTGTTTCACTCTAAGATTCTGGTTTCATTTTGAGAGTGACAATGTTCTTCCTGTTCAGCAAGATCTAACCAGACTTACTTACACCAGGCTTGTTTCTCACATTCTTTTTCCTTGGATCTTGTAGAAATGCTGTGATTTTTTTTCCCAATTTTGGCATAGAGCTTTGTAGGTGGGTTGCAATCTGTAGTACAGTTTCCAGTTATTTGAGGAAGCAATTGCATTTAAATGTGTCAACACTTTCCCTTAAGTGGATCATCTCTACTGCCTCCTTTAGTAGGAAGTATCTAAAGTAACTGATTGTCTTAAACTAATTTGCATTTGCTGGCATTCAAAGTTTTCTTTTAAAAGAAAGTTGAACTTTCCTGCAGATTTTAAAAATAGCTATTTGTTTTTGTTTTTGTCATGTTCCTTTCCATTTAACTTTGACTTCTGTTAACGCTGGTGCTGTGCTATGCAGATGTTTCCTGGAATATCTCTTTTATAAAGGATGAACTAATGGGAGTTCTCTTGAAGCACTATTTTCAAAACAGTGCAATAAAAATATTCAACTTCTTGTTCTCTTTATCTTGCCTAAGTACACAGGCTGAGTACACAAACTGTGAAGAACCTGTAGAATACAGTGCTTGGGTGGAAAGGGTACAGCTTTTTTACATAGGACTTTATTTAGTTATCAACAGTCTGTACATAGGTAGATCTTATTATGATGTTTTTCCCAAACACAAACATGGTAGAGTACACAGTATTGATACAAGCTTGTAATAACTTGACTTTCTAAAAAATGTAATGTCAAAATAGATATCAAATACCTTGAAAAGTATGAGAAAACATTCTTAACTTCCCGTGCCTAGCTTGCTTTTTGGATTGTCTCATTCAGCATAAGCAGATTTTTCCTATTTGGGTCAGTGAACTTGGCACTGAAGACCTCTGGTCCAAAGCTATCCTTGACTTTTATCTAATTAAAAAATTCTTTTTTTTTTTTTTCTGGTTTGCCTCACATCCAGCAAAGATCTACTTCATTAGCTGTTGCTAGTAACCTAGTCCTTGACATACTCCTGGCTTCAGAGTCCTCAAATGATATCTTTCTTGAATTATTCTACAACAAGGTTAGATGATTCCTTTTTATTATTCTTTGCTAGGCTTGTCGGAACAGAGATATATTTTTTCTAATAGACTTTTCATACATGCACTGTACTACTAGCTCAGGGAAACAGAAAAAGAATAAGAAATCATTTGCTCTGTCTCTTTTGAGAGGACAATAAACACTACATAACTGCATGAATATATTCCACTTGCATAAATTCTCAAAAAATTACTAAGGTATTAACTAGAAAATCCAGACATTTTGAAATACGTTAGAAAACTCCTTTCTATAAGGTGTTTTGGGGGCAGATGAACATGGGAGACAGCTGCAGCTAAAAGTCATTTCTGAAGCCCATTTAAAACGTGGTTTGTGACAGAAAGAAAATTCTCAATTTCTTCTTATAGGCAGTTCGTGACAAAAGTAATTTTATAATTTGCTAATTCAAATGTCGTGTTAGGTATTTACACTTTTAATCTTAAAACTATTATAAACACCTATTTAGACTCTTACTATTAATACATGTCTTTCAAATTATATGGAAGTTCAGCATGTTTATACAAACCTTTTAAAATGATGCACAATTTCCTGCTAGATGCCAGTCTACCATCATATTTAGTGCGATTTCCTAACCTGATCAAAGGTCTTCCTCAGGAGGTCATAACCATTGAATCGGATGGAGGATTTTCAGAGAATAAAGACTTCTTTTTCCTCAAACTATGAGCAAACTTCCTATGGGATGAAGAATTAAAGATCCTCCACATCTGCAGGCAGTGATACTTAGCTGTTTTGCTACCAAACTGGAGTTGAGATTTCTAGAAACGTATCTCTTTTTCATAACTGACAACCCCATTAGTTTTACTCGGCTCTACTGTAGCCATGAGACAAACATCTCAAAGACTCCCTGGCATGTCACAATGTCACAGAACAACAGGCTGGAAGGGACCTCTGGAGCTCATCTAGTCTGACCACCTGCCCAAAGAAAGTCTGGTGAGAGCAGTTACACAGGGCCAAGTCCATTTGGGATCTCACTTTCTCTGAGGAAGGAGATGCCACAGCCTCTCTTAGCAACCTCTTCCCACCTGCTTGATCACCCTCATGGATAGAAAGTTTTCTTATATCTAATCAGATTTTCCTATGTACCAACATGTACCTGTTGCCTTTAGTCTTATCACTGGGGACCCCTGGCTCCGTCTTCTCTGTGAGCTCCCATTATGTACCTGAAGGCAGCAATAAGGTGTCCCTGAGCCTTTTCTTCATAAGGTTGAACAAATCATGTTCTAAGAGCCTCCCCTCATCCATCATATGCTCCAGCGCTCTGACCCTCTTGGTGGCCCTGGCTAGACTTGCTGTAGCCCTAGAAAATTCTGTTCTTTGGAGATTTCCAACTGTCAGGGGAAAACCCAATGCTGTTACGGTGGATATTTATCTAGATGAGACCGAACATATTAAATTAGGAATAGTAATAACAGAAAAATCTTATATCTTTTTACATTCAGAAGTTTGAACCCAATCAGAGACACACCTAAAAATATTTTAGAGGTTTATAAAGAAATCATGAAGAGGTAAACACTCAATAGTATTCAATTTCAAGGGAACTTAGTTTTCTCACCAAAAGATAGATCTAAATGATTAAGAGCAGGTATGTGGCATATATATGTATAAACATAGTGCAGCTTTATGCCACATACCTTCTTCTAATCATTTCAGGCCTGAAGTTTTGGATATCAAATCACATTGAAATTTTAGCCAGAATGGTAACAAGCTGTGCAGAAAATAATCTGCTGGTGCCCTACCTGAAACATATTCTGTGCTGACTCAAGCTGACTTTTTGAGCAAAACAGTCTCTTCAGCAAATGTCCAGTTTTACTATTTGAATTTTAGCTAGATACACTTTACATCTGCCAAAACACGTATTGAGTTAGTAGGAAACAGAATAATTCACAAACAGAAGTAATGTTTGTACATTCTCAAGTAAAATTCAAGGAATGTGCTTTTGATGATATCTTGGAGTAAAGGATGACTTCTGCAGAAGGGATTTAAGGAAAGGAAACCAAGAGAAGCTTTGTGACATGATGAAAAAAGATGGATTAAATGTATCAGAGCTGTTGCTAAGAGGAACTGACAGAGCTGCTGAGATAGCTCAATGTCCTGATTAAGGCAGTAGCGAGAAACCATGTTCTCTGTCCACCTCTACAAGATTTTATCATAAATTATTTTATTAACTTGGTATATAGAGGCTCCCTCCTTAAAATAGATCTTAGATTGCCATGTAGGCAATCCTGAGGAATATACATAGATACTGCTAAGTCTGATTACTTTCATGAAATTAAAAAGAGTAACATCCATAGGTGTGTAGCCTGAAATTGAAAAGTTAAGAAACATTAAATATTATATAGTTGTAAGGCAAGAAAAAATACCTGAAATATTTGTGTCTCCAGAAAATTTCAGATTGTTATAAAAGGTCATAACTAAAGTGTGAAAACATCTTACACTGGCTTCTGAACATATCTCTTATTATAATATAATTATTATTATATTATATTATTATTATTATAACATCTCTCTTACTCAATGGCCAGCATTTTCATTTATCCATTCACTCCCTATAAATTCTTTAAAATCCCTGAAGTTTGGGAGTAGCTTCCTTATTAAGTTATACTCTCAACAAGCTTAAATACCTTAAGAACAAGCTATTAAACTCACAAACCAGCCTTTACATACCTTCTTCTTAATATAACTTCTTAGAAGTTGAACAAGTTTTCTAGTTTCTATCCATTCCTATAATACAGAAAATGAAGTTTTTTAAAAATATGTTCCTTTAAGAACACTTACAGCCTGATATTCTAACACAGATATCCTTTCATTTCATTCTCAAGTAAATATTACAGAACACAGTTTGTCTTAATGAAGTATTGTTAAATAGAATATTACTTTTATAGGGGAGCTGCACCAGTTTGGGATGTCCATGTGTGACAATGTGGCAGTCTTTGCTATTGTGTAAATCACAGCGCGGAGAAGAACAGCAGCAGAGCAGAATGGCTCTTGCATCAGAGCTGCTGAGACCCAGAGCCTGGTGTCTGAGTGTAAGCCAGCCTTTGCTGGATGTGACTTTTAACTGAAGCAGCCAAGGCACATGTGAGTTCTGACAACAGCTGCAAGAACAGTAACCCGTAGCAGAGAACGGGGATCAGTGACGGGAGCAACTATGCCAAAGCACTGCAGTAACGCTTCCTGGACCTTGTATTTCAGCCCCCACAAATAGTTTATTTTTTTTCATATAAGAAAGGTTTCTCACCTGCAATCAAGTTTTTCTCATTCTGTCTGTCATAGACATTTACCCTATCAAAAGCACATGTTAAAGTTCATTTTATTGCAATAGCTCAGCCTCAATGTTCTATATAGCAACAAACATGCATTGGCTAGGTCTGTCAAATATCTTTCCTCAAATTTTTCCTTTCTGCCTTTTATGGCCAACTCTTTCTCATAGGTTTTCTTTTGTACAAAGTCTTTTCTTTCCCTCTATGTATCTAAATAATATAATACCTTTCAACTATGTTACTGTTCTTCACTTGCCCTGTAATTTATCTCACATGCATCCAGTCTGTGCTACTGCATATCATTGGCTTGAATACCATGAATAGGATAGGAGCCTGAGAGTCCAGCATAAAGGCTGATGATTCCTCAGTCCTAACCTCTCATTTTGCTTCTTCTTTTCAAAACCCTACTTCACATTTCTCTGTTTGCACTATATGCAGCCAAAAAAGAAAAGAAAGCAGATTTTAGTGTTTGAAGGTTCAACAGCCCAGCAGTAGAGCTTAGAAAAAAAAGAAGATAAAATCACAACACAGGCAGAGAAAAAGGAAGTTAACATGGGAGGGTCTGAAGAGAAGATATAAGATGTGTTGAAGAGGGGTGCCCTCCTTTAGCTCTGAATCCTGTTTACCTGACTCTGTGTTACAGCTTTTTTATTTCTGCACACTGTTAATAGTTGCATAGATCATCAGTAGCAAACTGTGGAGAATATAACATAAGAAAAAAAAAAAAATCCAGTCCATTTAGTTATTTTCAATTTGCATGTGAAAACATCCTGTGTACGTTATTTCAAAACACACTGGGAACAATTCTCACAGCCCTGCCTATTAACAAATGGATGGGAATGAATACATATATCATCTATTAAATTTGCTGAAAACATGTTACAGTGTACACTATCAAAAGAAAGGTGTTTTCTAAAAAAAAAAATAAATCACACTCGTTCCACAGTCTGTGAGAAATTAAGAGCAGGATGGCAAAGGGTGTTTACACAGGCACTTAGCCAGGAAACAGTGTTTTCCACAGATACAGTCATTCAGGGAGCACATCTCTGATTTTCATGAGCTCCCTCCCTCTGTTCTCATACCCTTGTAATTATATCGAGAAATCTATCTGTAGGTGAAAAAATACATACAGTTCTGCACAACATATTCAAATGCTGCCTCCTTCCTTTAGGTAAGTGCTACCACACTGAGGACATTTGTAGGAATTTTACACAGCAAGATAAAGAAATGCAAACCCCTTAAGGAAACACATGAACTGCAGGATAGTTTCACAGTGAATCGCTACCAAAAATCTGCAAGAAGACTATAAAAGAATTCTCTATAAATCTTCTGTGAAATGCAGCATTGCTTATTAGCAGGCTTGATGGAAAAACCTCATGAGATAGAAAGTCTTGTCACTTTATTTGTATGTGCTTCCCTGCATCTTAAGTTGCAGCTCAGGATCCCTTAGGATCATGTGAGGCTAGGTTATATATTAGAGAGCTGTGCTATAGTGCTGTGAGTGTGTAAGCCTAGCAGCTGGGTAGTGTTATGGTTGCTGCTTTCCTGTGCTAAGCTGATTTACTTGTTTAAGGTCTGACCTCATCATCCTGTCAGTATGGATTCCCACCTATACAGTTAGCAGCAGCTTAGCATCGGCTTGAAGAGCTTGCAGTATATTAATCAGAAGAGAGAGGGAGAGAGCTACCGGTATTTGTTCTTTTGTTGCCTTTTCTTAAGAAGAGGAGTTGAAACACAAGAGATAACAAAGAATTCATTTCCTTTCTAAAAGAATAGGCTTTTGTCTTTTTTCCCCCCCCCCCCGACAAAAAAATGTCAGTATCTGGAAAGAAAGAGTTTGACGTGAAGCAGATCCTGAGGCTCCGCTGGAGGTGGTTCAGTCACCCCTCGCAAGGCTCCACAGGCACGGGGGGCTGCCATCAGCAGGAAGGATATGAGCACAGAGGGACACCGGTTCAGAACAGGTTGAAGAACCACTCTCGGGACAGAAATGGGCTGAAGAAAAACAGCAGTCCTGTCCACCACAACATACTGGCACCCGTGCCAGGTCCGACCCCAGTGCACCACCGATCTGTTCAAACCTGGCATCAACAAAATCTCATAGAACAGCTTCGATCAAATGAGGATATTCCCAAAACAAGCACAGAGGAAAACTGTGTCAAAGAAGATTCAAGTAAAACTACACAGGAGTTGCAGATGATCACAGAAGAAAATTCAGATGAATCTGCAGAGAGGTAGGAGTTTTAAAGTCTGCACTTAGAAAGCCATACTTCTATCCAAGTTATTCCCTAAAACTGTCTTTGTTTTTAACCAGAGTTCCTTACTGCATTAGCCTCACTTTATATATGTGCACACCCACACTCAAATGAATAGGAACATATTCACATTAAAAAAATGAACAGGAACATTGTAATGAAATTTTGATCTTTGCTTAAGATACATCATTTCATAACTCCTCCATAAAAATAAAATCTGCCAGTTTGTCAAATTTTCTCTATTAGAGTTTACAGCATATTATTTTTGTGGTCTTGATTTATTATGTTTAAGTGCAATGAAAAAATGAGCCTTCTGAAATATTGTCCTCATTCTGACTTTATCAATGGGTGCAACTTTGACAAATGGGAACTGCTGGAGGTGCACAGCCTGTGTGGTTGCCATCGGGCTGTCAAATTTCTCACTGCTTTTTTTTACTGCCTTCTTGACAAGTATAATTAACCTTGAACTAAGTGGAAAGGAAGCATCACTACTTGCTTTCTTTAAAGGTTTATATGAAATCACATTACTTTCACAGCTTGTTTAGTATACTACGAGACAAATACTTTCTACAAGGTCAGGTGAAAAAACATCACAGCTATGAGACCTTAAAGGTGTAAGCACAACAGAAGAGCTATTTTTAAGATGTTAATACAACGAAGAAAATATTATACCAGTTATTTGATTAAGCATGCCTTTTAAATTTTTATGATTTTTTTCAAAATTGATGCCAGTATTATTAACTTATACAGCAACAATTTTACCCCACCTTTATCCCACCTTGAACACAAATTATGCATTTATAAGGTGATTATTTGCACCATTTGATGAGATTGACATCAGTCTTTGGGAATAATTTAGTTTTAAATACATTGTATTTAAATACAAATCTATCTTACTTGAAGTTATAGTTTCTCTCAGTTAAAACAAAGCTGACAGTTTGTGTATTTTTAGCAGTTACTGTTTTTCAAGTTGTACATCTGGTGTAGGGAACATCTGCAGACTGAACAGAAAAAAGATGCATTCCAAAATATAATTTCGAAAACAGTACTAGTAGTCAATATGTACTACGTAAAGTGATTACAGAATAAAATCAGTGAGGTAGCAATGTGGTAGTTCTGTAGTTTACTAGTGTAGTAGTTTGTAATGTGTAAGAACCATACTCTTAGTATTATATTTCGAATGACATTACAAAATGAAAAGTAATTTTAGGCACACCTTAGAAAGAAAGTCAATTTAATTTGAAGAAAAATAAGGAACACTAAATAATCAAAATAAGTTTCTAAATCAGGTGAAGAAGGTAAAAAAGCATAATCATTTCAGTTTGGAAGAAAATAAGCCAGTGTCTACTAAAATAAAATGTGACATTTTCTCCAGCTATATATAAACTTTCTGCTAAGACCTCGTGAAGTTTTGTGCCTTCATATTCATTCAAATCTAAGTTCTTCTCTTGAGCTGTTTAAATTTGCAGCTTTTAGAAAAGTTTTGTGAATGTATATACCTTATAATGTATTGTTAGATTCAACTAAGTGAATTTTCTGTAAAGTTATCAGTAAAAGATTCTTATGCATGTTGTAGGTTAAAACCTATTTTAATATACACCTTAAGAGGCTGAATTTGTAAGAAATTGTTTAGAAAGTGATTCATGACTGTAGGTTTCTCTACAATTAAATTTTTATTTCAAGAAAATAAAATAGATCATTAAAGACACCAAATATAGCTCCAATTTCTTAAATATGTACCATCAGAAATCATTAAGTAGATCACCATTGTCTTCCCCTATAGCATCCAGCACAGGCCATACGTGAATTAATATGCTAATTGATTAGGTAGAAATGAAATACTGAGAAGAAGAAATGAAGAGAAGCAGCCTTATATCTATATCTATTTACATCTGGTTGCTGGATATATTTCCATCTCTTCAAAACAATGTCCTGTCTTATACCTTTGAAACCACCCTTTTAAATCATTTTGGGCCTCCTTTATCTTTAGAAATTCCAAATAGTCACAACTGATCGTAACCAATGGGATCTGCTAGTAATTAACACATCTGAAAAATCAGGCATTTGCAGGATTCCCTGCATCCATCTTCTTACACTGTTAAAGCCGGTGCATAATGAACTGTACAATTATTGCAGCCATATGCTCTTTCACGTTCGTATCTGAGGATACCAAAAACAATCTCATAGAAACCCATAAAAGGAATTTTGTCTTCAGAGCAGTTTTCTCTAATCCAGCGAGTTTACCTAAGCCTGCAGAAGTCCCATTTTTAGCTGGACACTAAACCAGGACACAGCTACATGTCACTTGGATGTTGAAAATAGGAGAAAAGAACAGAAAATCAGACCAATACCTCAATCTTGAGCAGACTATGAAAGCAATTTCTACTAGGAGCTTAATGCTTCCTACAAAAAAGCTTTGGAAACATGAAAACAATATTCTAAATTTCTTCTGAAAAACTTGAGACATCTTTCTCTAGAAACCTCAGGGCTTAATGCTTTCAGTGATACAGACATAGCACCCTGGGGTTTGACGAAACAAGGCTTGTTTATTGAGGAGGAAAAGTAAATAAGAAAGTTCCAAACAACAGTTCTATTTTGAATATACTATCATCAATACACTTGTTTTTGCTTTCTTCGATCTTTTTTGGTACTCCTGTATCCAAATTAAATAATGCAAGACCTAAAGAAACCCTTCTGACTTACAGACTTGTTCCTGAATGATACCGCATGACAAATGACAAAGTAAATGAAGGCTTAAGTGACAAAACTCCTTAGTTTTGTAGTAACAGTAGCCAGTTAAGACGTGACCAACCAATAAATGCTAGGTGCAAAACAGATAAATAAATTGCTTATTGGCATAAGGTTAAGTAAAGCCTCCCAGCGTGCCTGGGGACTGTCTTATCCGGTGTTGCTAAGGGAATGTACTCAACCGGTATCAAACAATCTTCTAGAAGCACCTAAAATGATGGGCCTTGACCTGTTATAAGATACTTATAGAAGGTGCGTCTATAGTTTTGAAAAAAGCTGAACAGTGGATGATACACATTTTATTGACCTAGTCTGATTCTCACCAACTACTCCTTGAGTGAGGATTGGGACATTTTCACAGGTGAAAAACAGAGAAACTAGCTAAAACCTGAATAGATACCAAGTTATTTTGTTTATTTTTACACTGTATTTCCCACTATAAAATAATTATGGTATTACTGGGGTGGTCAGAAAACTAAACCTGCAGATTATGGCCATTGAAATGAAGAGCAAAAAACTTTAAAGATTTTAGGTTTGGCTTAAAGTAAGTAGGAGCTTAAGTGAGCTCTGAAAGAATGCACGGTAAATAACCTCTGAATTGCTTCTGGTTCAGAAGGCATGGTTGTGGATTTTTGTGCACTTTGGCTGGTTGATGGTCATCTCTGATCTCCTCTAACTGTCTGGAATCTTTTGAGGTTCAGGCTCCTCCATCAGGAGTACTTGAAGCCGTTCCATTTCTTTCAAAGAAAGTGATCTGGCAGTGGTCCAGAGACAGCAGCAAAAACTCAGAGGATTCGATTGCTAGATTTTGATGGTCGACAAAAACTTTGCTCTTTTGTGCAGCACATGAACACACACTTGTGTGCACACAAACTGAAAAAGCATGGCTACCTCCTAATAAGAGGAATCCATGATATTGAATTACCTTGATTACTTCTCTTGATAAAGTTTGGACTCACAGGCATGACTCTATTGACCTTTCAATATGAGCGTTATGCCCAGTATTTATTAACATTATGGTACCTTGCCACAACAATTTGTGCATGCTAGGAGCATTAGCTTAACCATTGCTAAAAGATATATTACGATTCCATAAGTATACTACTGAAGACCATGTCTGCTGGTAAAGTGTGAGTGTACCTCTTTTCCTAGCTGCCCAAAGGCAGTTAGATTTCAATAATGAATGTAGCATCCATTCATCATTTTTCTTTTACGCATTTTTTCTAATTATATGGCTGAAAAATTGCTGACAAACTCTAGTTGGGCTGACAAACCCTGGTTTTGCTAAAGATAAGTGTTTTCTAATTTCCCATATGAGACAAAATACACTTCTAATTAATTTTAATAGAATCTTTTGATATCATAATCCAAGTAGTCAGTACTGATATACATGAAAACATATATTTGGGAGGAGTATCATCTTAATTGAGGCAATGCATTTCCTGCAGTGACTATTTATGATGTTCAGTTATTTTGATAGTTCATCTTAAGACATGAAAACTCATCTAACTGTCATCTTCTTTTTTGTTAGCCATATGGAAATAACTAACAGACCATTGTCCTCACTCTGACATACACATACATACACATACATATAGATGACTATTTTGGATATTATCCCCTATATAAGGGTTTTTCCTGGAGTTCTATTTTTATTTCCAGCAGCAGATAACAGCCTTGGCTCACATTCCAGTGTGAAATGAAGGTACCACAAGGAAAAAATACCCCTTTAATTGTTGCAGTATCCCAGAAGATATTGAACAGGTGGAAATGAATAAATCAGTATGCAGTGCCTGACCCCAATTTCTTGCACATACGATGTCATTTTTTTTGGTTACCTAATGTGGCACAGATCAAGGACACATGCTGTCATGTTTCCTTCTGCTGAGCACTTTTCTGGGGAGAGCAATTACACCACACATTCATCATGTCCTCTAAAGTTTGTAACAGATACTCACTGAAATGATGTCTGCTTAATTTTTCAATACAAAAAACCATTTCCAAAAAAGAAAACAGGTGATAATCTTCCTGGTGAAAATGGAATGTATGAATTATTCTACAAAACCACCGGTCAGACCAGACTGAGAGGGTTTTTGCATTAAGAGTATAGTTCTGGGTATCCAAATAAGCTGAGTCCTACCACTGATTCATGAGAATGACTGATAATGAATGACAATGCATCTAGTAATGGAAGGACTACGATGTATCCTTTGCAGAGAAGATGATAAAGCGCTGCATTCAGAGTAGTGCATCATGACACTATTTTCCCCTCGTGAGTAAGAATTCAGTTTCATGAACCATCTCTGTTGCTTAAGGCAAAAGTTTAGAAATTGTTATGCCTAATGTTACTCAGCAGCAGCCTTTATTTTTAAATGAAAACATAACTGCATGTCAATACTTTATGACAAAGTTGGATCAAATATATGTAGGTCCTTCCTTGGTTACCTGTAGTACAATTTAAGCTTATTATTTCCTTGATCTTCCCCCCATGGATATAGACAGCATATTGTTACCCTCGTTCTCCTTATTCCCACACTCTTCTTCTTTACAGCATTCGTTTATATATTGGAAAATTGCTGAAAGTCTAAAGAGCTGCAATTCTTGCAATCTTTTTTCAGAAGTTCTATGCTAAACAACTATGATCATTTTCATTGCTTTCCCTTCTCCAGCATGCCTGCCTGTACTTGCAGTACTGTGTTCAGATCTGGATATGTTCTGGTTAAAGCCTGACAGTTTGAGTGTAGGGGGCAGGATTATTTACATGTCATTCTGACTGAAAAACTGTTTGAATATCCTGCTTAGTGGTTTTTTGTCAACAACATGGTGCTATTGCTCATGCCTGGTTTGTGATTCATGTAAGCCTCCTGAACCTGTACCAAAGACCTGTTCTCTAACGATCTGTACATTTTTGCAGTTATTTTTTCCCTGAATATAGTACTTTGCACAAATAAATACCATTTTATGTTTATCAGATAACGTCTCCAATTTGCTGAGTTAATATTCAGTTCTGATCCTATACTCCAATATACTTGCAGCTCTTCTCAGCTTGGCATGGTCTTCAATTGTAATGAAGTTCCAATCAAAGCTTTCTCTTTATTTCCTCCTCCCTCCAGCTAATTTAGAAAATTTAGGAAAAGTCATAATGGAACTTCAGTGGACAGTTCCTTAGAACCCAGTTTGATTTAGCTTCCTATTTACCAGTGAACCATTGATAACTACTTTAAATGTACGATTTCAAACCAGTTTTGCACCCATTCCATAATGGTTTACTCCAAACAGTACTTCAGGTTGAACTTAGTGCTATCTCATATGAGGCGGTGTCAAAGAATATTCTCATGTCCAAGATATAAATGACAACTACTTCTTTTCGGTTCTCCATAATGCCTCCTACAACCTATTAGTGAAGGACTTAAGTTTATTTTGACATGTTATTCCTGCCAAATTCTTGCTGTCAGTCTTTTATTTTAAGTGCTTAGAAATAATGATATATTACATTTACACCGCAGAATTTGACAAGAAATAAGAGCTAGGAAAAGAAATTATGTTTCTATCTTGTGAAGAATTTTGAGGTTTCTTTAATACTTATAGCAACTTAATATATATTCATCAGTGTGTTTTAAAAAGGTGATTTTATGCCAGTCTGCTATGGATAGCCAAAATGCTTCATTCCTACCTCAGGGACACGCAAAAACTAATTGTCTTCTAAAGATGACCTTTAACTAAAGGTCAAAATATGAATTTGAAACTGGAGACATTTGAGATGGGTTATTTAAGATGTTGTAGCTGATCTTCCAGAAGTGATGCCTGAACAGCTCATGTGGCCTTTCAATGCTTTAGCGCAGTGGAAGAGCAATTTGCAGCAGGGGAGCGAGGGTGACATTCTAGTCAATGATGGTTGATGAACACCCCATTGGCATCATTGAGATCATCAATGATGCATCAGCCATCACCTGGTTGTGCCAGAGATTCCTTTAGTTTTACTTATGAACAAAGGCACATGTAGCACATGAAGTAATTAGTGACATTAAGCTGAATTCTAATAGCATTTTACTGAAATTCACTCACAACTGGTTGAAAAAAGGTAGGGGAGAGTAATCAAGAAAATTGTCCTTTGATATCTAATGTTTGCTAAGTGTAGAAAATTTGTGAAGTTATAGTAAGTGGCATCTGATGCAGGATTAAAATCTAAGGGCAAATTCACTTTTTTCCCAGAAGTCGATAATTCACAAGGAGGGATAGGACTTTTTAGGCAATGTGCAAATGTAATAACAGTGACCAACGAAGTAATTCTGACTAAACAAATGCTGTTGCCTCATACAAGAGCTCTTGGTACAGAAATTAGAATTAATACGTCTCAAAGGCATCATCAGCGGATTTTATTCCTACTTTCTTCTTCTACTATGACATCTTATGAGAAACTTGAAAAGACAACAAGTATGCAAAATTAAAGTGGGTTGAAACTTATTAAAGAATAAATGAAGAAGTAGGTTTGTATTTCAAAATTAATTTCATATTTAGCCTCTGAAAGGAATGGATATTTATTCAAAAGATTTTTTTCTACATAGAATAATAGAATAATTTAAGCTGAAAAGGCCCTCTGGATGTTATCAAGTCTAACCCCATCCCCTTGGCTCACACCAAGAAGGCTATAATGACAAATAATATGACTTACTAAAAACAGACCCTATTTTACACGCTTATATTTAACATGCATATCTTTCAAAGATGAATAATTACAGACAAGGGAAAAAAAACACCATTTAATAGTAATTTAAGAAACTAGGACAATTCTATGCATTTCAAAACAATTTCTTTATGACTCAATTATCTTCTAATTTCCACTCCATACAGCTTGCTCTCAGCAAAGACAGCTGTTAAATTACTTTTTAAAAAGTTATTACTGTTCTTAAAATCATTTCTTAATGTCTCCAGAAAAAGTTAACTAGATGATTAAACACATGTGACCAGTGCAGAGAGTTTTTACAGACATGCTGAGCATAAGTAATTGTAAAATCAACAGGAAATCATATGGTTATTGAAGCGTTCTTGGAAAAGGGGGAGAGAGTTTGCTTGATTTGAAAGTTATAGCTAGAGAGCAGTCTGAAAGAAATGAACAATTTATTTTCACCATTGCTTTGTGGCTGAATTATTTACTTTGAACTATTTGAAATACTGTAATGAGGAACATTACTGAAATCTTTCACATTTAAAGAAATAAAGGGATTTGTTTGTTATAGTCAAACAGCTAAGTTAGCCCAATATATACCAATTTGATTTAGCTCCTTGCATTCTGCTAGAATAAAATAAGGATACTATGTTTAGAGAATGACTATATCAGGTGATAAGGTAGAGAATATGGCTTGTGTATGGCATACCTGCAGGTATGCAGGCTAAATGAATACAAAAATGAAGGTGAAGTACTGTCAAGGTTCACAGAAAGAGCTTAAGGTAAGTATAGGAAATAAACTTAAAAATTGATCTCTGAAAAAAAGCTATAACAAAATTTCCTCCTCTGTGAAATCAGACTCCACCTCAGTGACTCTGTCATCAGATACACTGGCAGGAGAACTTCCCACACAGCTCTGACAACAAATCTCCCAGTCCACCCCCTTCTCCTTTTCCAAGCAACTGCTTAATAGTCAAAACTCAATTCAAAGCTAATTAAAATAGATAGAACAAGACCTTAGAGCCTGGCTCTTTCCAACAATTCTGCCCATCCAATAATTATTAGCATAAAACATCTTTCACTTCATTCTAGTAGCTGTTTCCATTCCATATGATAAGCCAGGATATTTCACTAAAAGTCTGTCTGCTGCTCACAGGTAACAAGAAGGATAATTAAAGTATTTAAAGGAACAACCTACCTTGTAGCCATTACTTCATTTGAGGTTGAAATATATGATATGGTATCTAAATATGACAGTTTAAAAATGTTTTGTCAGGAAATAGGTACTGTATTGTCATGCTGTGTTCTACCATTGCACGAGGCTGCCTTATTTAGAAGTGAAACAGCACATGAAGAGTATATAATTAAATGTTTTCCTGAGTGTTTTCTCGGCTAACACCCATTTTTGCTAAACAAACATATTTATTGGAAAAGAAAGCAATGTCTGATACCTGGTTCTTTCTTTGGTTTTGTAATGTATATTTTGAAAATCTTTGGAGAAGGACCTAGGTATCTTACCTGTGTATTAACAATTGATTGAATCAAATTCAAGCTCTTTCAGCCAGCTTCTAACTTTTTAAATGTATGACAATGATTAGTTGCATTTAGGATCTGAAAATCAATATTGATGGGTTCTCTCTCAGATTTGTTGCTTGCTTCTTATATAAAATCAGAGAAATCACTTAGCCTCTTGGTATCACAGTTTGCTCATGTTAAAGGTAGCATTTGATACCTGTTTTCCAAGGGACACAATAAGAACTGATCGATGTTTTCAAGCACCTTAATTTGCCTACAAACTGCTGCTGAAATGCAAAGTGGAATGCAGGTACATTATCACTGATGCATTATATTATATAGTTGCACAGCTTATCTTCTCATTGCTATATCACAAAAATCAATGTCTACTACTTTAAATAGAAGTTTTCTCTTACAAGAAGCTGTAGAGACCACCAATATACTTACACTAAAGTGTTTTGAAGAGCAAACATAAAGGGACTATATTTGATAAAGTGGACAGCCACTGTCACCATTTGCCATGCTTCAGTTTACCTGATAAATTAGAAGTCAAGAGGAAGGGAGGCATTCTTGCAAGAAATGAGCATTTTCAAAGCTTGTTCATTTTAATAGTAGTTGAGAAAACGAAGAACATTTTTGAACTGGGCAAATATACCTTGATTTATATGGAAATTGTGAGCAAGCCACTAAGAAATCCTAGGAGTTGGAGAAAAGCTATTTTAAGCTTTTACATATGGTTTGCGTTGCTAGGGAAACCTCTTTTACAGTGTTCATTTAGCACAGATGCTCAGGAAAGCTCTGTGACTCCATGTCATACCATTTCAGAGTGCTTCAAAATGTGAAGAAATAGAGATGCACGTATACACACATGCAGACAAAAATATCTCTGTAATTTTACCTTAGTCATGTTCTATGTCTTTGGTGGAAGTTAGTTCTTTCCATTTCTGCCATGACCACGGTGATAAATCAAAAGCTCTGTAATTAAAAAGCTCTGTTTCCAGACTGAGGATATTTGTTCAAACACTAGCTTCAGTTTTGATCCATTTGGCTTCATATTTTAGGTAGCTATCTATTTAGAGCAAAAGATTTGCCTTTGCCATATCCATAATGAAAATGCAAGAAGAAAGACCAGCTCTGGTGACACCACTTCTGGCCCACTCTTTTGACCCTAGGGCAGATGTGACTTGCCAAAACATACCATATAACCTGCTCCATGCAGGCTTTACTGCCACCATGTTCAGCATTCTCCCTTTACCTCTTTAGTGCTCAGGTAGGTGACAGTCTGGAAGGCACCTGCAGTCTGCCATGATCAGAGACACACCTGCCTCTCTTAAGTGGGCATGCCACTGAGCATGAAAATGTGTGCTGCCTTTTCTTCTTCAGAGGGCAACAGCTCCGGAAATTTAGAAAATATAGGTTTTGAATTATTGAAAAAAATTTACTTTTTCAAATGTTGCAATATTTCAGTCTCTCAGTTTTAAGAGACCTTGTTTATAATTTGGGTAATGGCATATTGTTACTGCATATCATTATCCACTCTTGGTGCGCTCTTGGATCCCACTACAAAGAGGGCACATTCTCATTGTCTATCCAAACAAGGTACTGCAAAATTTCATTAAAACCATTCATGAATTCAGCTATGTGAATTGTAACCCTTGCACAGGATGGACCTGCAAATACATGCAGAATCACAATTTGGGGACATGTGTACCTGCAGTCACATAATAGGTGTATAACTAGTCTTATGAGTATGCTGCAACCTCAGGGAGCAGCTTCTGAGAGTTTTTTTTATTGGACCGTGTGGTATGCCAGGAACCAATATTTTGAGTACTAAACTTCCAAGGCCGTGAAAGTTTTGCTTACAATTTAATAATGATGTATAGTTTGAGCCCTCCTCAACAAAATAAAAAAGCCAAGAGAGAATGTTTTTTTAAGGACAGATTTTTCAGAAAGATAAAAATTAAGCCTATCTATGGATGTGCTATTGAAGGCACCCAGTAATGTGCTATTAAAGGCGCTTGACTTTTGTTTATTCAATCCAAAATACAGAGGATAAACCAAAAAGATACTTGCTGATAGAGAATAAAGCTATACTCTGAACAAAAAACATGGTGTTCTAGAGTTTGAAATTATGTTTATAATGGATATATATTTATCTCACCAAACATTAATAACTGTAGAACCCAAACTTGACAGTATTGCTTATTTGTGAACCATATTGTTATTTACATTTCAGCGGGTAAAGTAAGAAAAAGAAAGAGATAGCGTGTTAGAGATTAGTAAGGTCTTAGCATGAACAAAATAGATTTAGGCTGGGTAGGAAAGAGGCGGAAAGTGATTCTTGCTACAAAGTAATTTAATTGGAGTAATGAAAACCACAGTTATTTTGGACATCACAACTACAGCTTCCTGCAGAAAGCTCTCTATTTTGTCCAATGCACTGGAGAATTTTGTGCTTCTTTTCTGGGACAGGCAGTGTAACTCAAAACATATGTAAACACTGAACTGTGTTTGTATCAAGAGTTCTAAACCAAACATACATAAATATCTTTTAGCACAATACTTTGTAAAAAACATTTAAAGACTGAAAGGCTTGTTCAGAGTCATGGTTTTCATGACTGTCTCACAGAGGATGTTCACAGAAGATTGCCTCCAGTCTATCCGGCTGCTCATTCAGTTTACAGAAAACTACACGTAAAGCCAGAAATTCCCTCCTATGCCATTACTTACACACACACACCACCACCACCACCCCTGCCCTGCTTCTTTGTGCTAGTATGGTGGCTTAGGATGGACTTTTGATCTTTCTGTCTGAGATGCTTGACCTAGTAAAATCATCCAGCAGTACGTCCAACTCAGTCCCTTGATATATCTTGTCATAGTGGATTTACAAGCAGTGTAAGACAGCTTCCTGGGAAGTTACAGCATTGTGATCACGCAGGAGCCAGACTGTTCAATCAGTACACAATGAAGCAGTGAGAAAAGCACAGAAAGGAATAAGGCTGTAAGTCAGGACTAATTTTTTGTCTTAATTTGTTTTTTTCACTCCCTTAAAGGATCCCAAATTAATCCATAAAAGAAATTTAGAGTGTCTTGGTGTTACAGTATGCCAATAAAGTTGCTCAGCATGAAGTTCCCATGGGATGCCACAAAGCAGTAGAGCTCCTATGTGCCTCTTACTTCCTCATTCAATATGTAGCTCAATTACTAGTTAGCTGTTTAAAGTTTCCTTATACTTTTTCACTTAGTGTTACAGTGAATTTGAACCTGAACTTAACACAATTAGTAAAAGAACAAAGTCAGGACTGGAAGGAAAGTTTGGCCTGTTCAGTGGAGCAATAAAGCTCTGATATGTTTACTAGCAAGCTATTGAACTTTTATTCTTCATCTGGAATCTGGAAGGATTTCCTTCTATATTTTAAACAATACTTCAGGTTGATACCTCATCCCTGAATTTTCACAAATTGTTTTCTTTTAAATCTCTACAGTTCCTAAAACATCTTTTGTTTTCCCCATGTGTCAAGCCATTAAGTGAAAAGGCTGTTATTTCACTTTTACTGGCTACTGCTGTGACATTTTGTAAATCAACTGATGGTAAAACCCACAAATTTTTACCTTTTGTAATAAGTAGCTTTCAATCATAACCATATTTTAAAATAATTTTGGAGAATAACATAGCTGAAATATGAAATTTCTAATTTCTAGACTCCTAACTTTCTCATCTGTTACTTTTTTGTTCTATAAACTGTCGCTGAGGTCTTTTCAGTTTTCCTATACCCCAAACACTGTCTTTCAAATACAAGACCAATTTCTAATGTAGATTATTTGGAGGAAAGACGTGCAATATATTAAGGTCATCTGTACACTCATGGCAAGATAGAAAGGTAAGACCCCAGCAAAAAAGGGTCCTGACCCAGAAGCAACATAGTTTCAGCTTTGCCTGTTCAATTTAATACATTACATTTCACATTGAATTTGGAGGGAATATCAATTTTATTCAATAAAAAGGTGTTCCGCAGACAGTGTCTAGCAAAAGGTGAGCAGGAAAGGCTGACCTATCCTTAAAACATTTCATTAGCTCTCATTTGATCTTCTTGATGGTGGAAACATGGTCAGTAGGAGCACAGTAGAATATATGTTGTGATATTGCACAAAGATTTAACAATTAATAGCCATTTTCTACAGTCATAAAAGAAAACTGTGTGAGAAACTGAGAACTTCCCAAAAGAGAAGATAGATCATAATAATTTCCAGGGAGGGAAGCATCAATGCTTTCAGGACAACCTTAAAACATTTAGATGGTAACAAATAAGTGTTTACATTAATCTACTTAAAGCCTTCTTACTCTCCAGTTGAAATCCTCATTATTACCTCATTCCAGTTTTTCAAATTACCAGGAGTCATAGGTTCATAAGATCACAGGATAATTTGGGTTGGAAGGGATCTCAGGGGGTCTCTCTAGCCCAATCCCTGGTCAAAGGATGGACAGCTGTGAGATCAACCCAGATCACTCTGGGCTTTATCCAGTTGGGTCTTGAAAACCTCTAAGGATGGAGACTACCTGACCTGGTGAACAGTCTTAAGGCATTTCTTGTAGCACATTTTCACTGAAACAATACAGATTGCAAGCAACCTAAATGATCAGCTCCTTCTTCAGGAGGCAGAAAACAAATCTAAGGTAAGATTTGGTTTTTCTATCAAGACTAGCTATGATAGCATATTATCACATGCTTCATTTAGTTATTGTTATATTACAACCTCAACAAAAGTTGTAATACATATTTTGTCAAATAAAAGTGATAAAATTGCTCTTATTTTTTGTAAGATCACATTATAATGCAATTTTACCTCCCTCCAGCCTAGAATAGTGAATAGTACAGGCACTCCAGGAAAAAATCTGTCATAATAATACTATAGACAATACCTTCTGCAGTTCATATCAGTTCCACTTGTACTTTTCAGCTTTTCTTTATTTTTCTTTTGATTTCATATACTACTTTTATTTAGATTTCATGTTTTTGTTCCAGTTCAATTACAGTGAGCTGACATTGACACAGACCCTGGCTTGTTAGGGCAGTTATCACTGTTACCTGACAGGATAAATGTCAAGTCACCAACAGTATCAAGAGTACAGGTTTTCTTAAGACATATTGTCAGAAATAGTGTTAAATACACTTGATATTGTCAAATAAATGTAGACGTAATAGCCTATCTGTAAAGGTTGTAAAGACAATTATCTTTCTGTCTTACAAAGATGCTATGGACTCATGAATAGAGGCTTCCTCAAGAAGCTATTATTGTAAGCTGCTGTCTCAAAAACCTACTTTTCTGAGGAAGAATACTGGATGTTCAGTGGACATTAATTTCTGACATTAGTAAAAATGCATATAATAATGAACACTAAGATATTTCTCAGATAATATAAAAGTGAAAGTCAGTGACCAAGGGTAAAAGCAGGAGATAAAGCACACTAGTTTACATAATTTCTAACACTGACAATTCCTTCCAGTATATATGGGACGGTGTGCAGTGTATGCTGTACTTTTTGTACTGACTTCAAAGGAAATCCACTCAATTGAGCCAGATTTGAATACAGCAGGTTAAGTTATTTTAATAACTATCTAGACCTAGGTTTGAGTTATGTTTTCTGACACAGAAAACTGGAAGATAACAACTAGCTGGAGAATACTTTGGTATCAGGATATCTGTACATATGAACGCATAGAAGTTGGCTGTAACAGAGGGAAACACTCTCAGGATATAATTACACAATTAAGAAAAGGGAGGAATTTACCACAGATAAAATTATGTAGCTAACAAAACCTTATAGAATAGAAAACTTCAGTCTACTTCTCAAGTGTGCCTTCTCTCTGTGAGGCTGACCATACCTTTATACATATTCTCTCACAGCCTTTTCTAACAAATCTGTAATTATGATGAGCTAAAAGGAAAAGTACAAAACCAAGAAGTCTGAGGATCCCCATGGGAAACAACCTTAGGTCAGTAGTAAGAAAAGTCTCACCAAATAATTAGGTGATTTTAGTATTAATCACTTCCTTGTTGTATCCTCTGTTAATCCTGAGCTATAAATTAAGAGAGTAATAAACATTCCCTTTTTCCTTAATTTGGAGAGAAAGAAAAATCAACAGTAGCTTTGAGACTGATCTGTTAAATAGTCTTAGAGCACACCTGTTTAACAGGGAAAACCGGCTAAGTAGGTTAAGAGAATCAGGCATTTCTTTCCATGACAATAGTGTTTAGCCTTGAATGAGGTATCCAGCGGATCAGCTGAATCAGGTGAGGAGATATTTAGGAACAAGCCCTTAGAATTTTACGTTACTGGGGAAATGTCACATAAAGTGAAGTGAATTTTAAAGTGGTGCCTTCACCTGAAGTGTGGATTTTCATGTTTTCCCATTTAAGTGAAACATAAGTCTTGTTATTGCTTAGTTAGAATCTAAACAGATAAGAAGTAGAAAAGAAAAAGATGCAAAAAATGACATGGTCATGGCAAGCACAAGAATAGAGTCCTTTTGCCTTTGACGAAGTACAAAAAGAAGTGACAAGCAGGTATTAAGGTATTATGGTAGTGGTTTGAGTTTTCATAAATCAAGAGGTCTTAAAAATTATCTCACAGCAATATCCGTACCTGATTGGGTACAACGCTCAAAATGATAGGGGCAAGGATAACTGCTATTAAGACTGTTACTCTCTGGCTTTTCAAAATTCTGTTCACTGCAGATGGAACCACTTAACATTCATTTTTTTCTTATACTTGTATCTCCCAAGCTCCCCTTTGTTCTACTTTTGCCAACAACAGTGAAAGGGGGTAGCATAAAGCAGGTTTTCTTCCCAACAATCTCTCCCATCAGCAGTCTTTCTGAAAGGTGCTTAATGAAGTAAGAAACAGTGACTTAATTAGTTTCATCTGGCAATAGTCGTGTTCGGATTTAAAACAAAATTTTTTGCCATTGGCTTGTATTTTTTTGTGTGTCCCTTCTAAAAATGCCACAAGCTCATGTCCAGCATTTAGTCATTACTTTTCATTTCGTACATTTTGACAGCTTGAGACAGTGCTATATCATGCCTTCTGGTCACGTCATTTTTTGTTCCTTAGAAAGATGCTATTAAATTATCTAACAGTATTATCACTAGCTACAAGAAAGTTGAGCAAGAAGTAGTCAGCCTCGCTGAATTTCTCCTTCATGACTTTTAATTTCCCTCCAACATAATAATGTAATATAACCATTGGATTAGAAATCATGCATTGCAGTGACGACTGCAGAATGCTTCTTGTACTATTGGAGCCTGTGTTAATCAAGACAATGAAGTATTCCTCATAGTTTACATTATATCACACCTTGCATGGTAAATTTCAACGTACAATGACTTAGTATTGATTTTCTTGTTTGTCTTAGGGAAAAGAAATGTTAATTAAAACATAATTTTCTTTTAAACTGAGTTATACAACAATATTTATCATGTCAGACATACAATATTGCCATGCAGGGAACTACTTTCTTCTTCTGCAGGAAATGGTTGAATCAGCGCATTAGTGGTTAAGCATGCTGGTTCAGAGGAAAGCATAGGCTTTTGGTGGCTATAATAAATAATAACTACAGATCCTAATCATCGCTGGTATAAACAACATCATGGCTAATGTCTTCAGTTTCTGTGAAGTTGCTGCCTCCTACATCAGTATTTAACCTAGTGTTTTCTAATAATACTTTTAAGTTAGTTCAAAAATATTTATTGATATTAGTGTATGAAATTTGATTTTATTACTGAGGAACCGTAGTTACAGAGCAAAATTCAATTTTTTTTAATTTGGTTATTGTAATTTCCTTATCCTTGTATGGCATCTGCTTAACTTTGTGTCATTATCAAGGGAGTTATAAAGGAACGGCGTATAGACTTTACACCCGGTTAATTCTAAACTAATTTTCAACAGTTACTTGCACTCTCAAAATATCTACTTTAAAACTTTCTATCTGTGAATAGTAAGACGATAGCTTTTCTATACATGCAAACAAAGAGTAAAAAGTGAACTCGAGTATTGTTTATGATTAGAGGAAAAAAGCACATGGGTATTTAAGTAGCCCCTACTACATTTGGCATTATCAGAACAAAGGTTAATTTTAAGATGGTAATATACATGCTTATATCTTTTTACCTGAAACATTACACTTAGTTATTATTCTTTATTACATAATGCAAATGAATATACTGGTAATTCTCCTGGAGGATGTTGTTCCTGAATGGGGTTTTAAGATGGCATTAATTTAAATGATTTGTCTAAGACACTCACTTCATCATTAAATATAGACATGTATCTATTATAACAAAACACTCATGGATGTGCAGGCAGTGCGCTCTCCAGACTGATTAGATATTTCTACAGCTCCAATTTTTAAGAAAGTATTTCATGCTATGGAAATAAGTGTTCTTAAGTCATATCATTATAGTGTTTCTAGCAAAGTTTCATATTCAGAGTAGTCTGAATCAGGAAGAGAATCGTTATTCAAATTGAAAACTCCTTTTATAATACAAATTTTAACACTGACACATCACTGTGATAAGATCCCTAGTTATACTGTGTAATCCAATGGCCATCAAATATCAGAAGAAAGATTTGCTGATTTTTGCTTCTACAGTCCTTTTAGTGAATTCAACAATTTAAACCAGCTCACTAGAAACCTTTGTTCACCCTATGGGTATTGCACTTCAGGCATCTATCTCAGAGCTGCGGATTTTACTCCCAGCAGAGCTGCGCTACCAACCTGAGTCCTTCTGGGAAGGCAGTGTGGGGCACTGCATGCAAAGCCACAGAGGCCAATAGGACTTGCTTCATGGCCTTTCCCAACCTATCATTCTGACTTAAAAATAGAGGAGGCCAGCTGCCTCCGAATTTTAACATCTCTTGAAATTTGTGAACGGGTCTGCAATAAATTGCTGAGCAATTTTCAAAACTGGGCCCTAAAAATCAGGAACAAAATCCCATAGACAGTGACTTTTGAATAAGCATTTATATAATAGTGAAATTTTTAAATGTGTGTCTTCAGCAGTTAAACAAACTATTCACATAGTCCTATAGTGCAACCAAAGAAGATCTGGGCCAGATCTTACTGTACTTTTACACAGTAATAAATTACAGAAAGTACTTTCTATGTACATAAGAATATCCCATTTCTTAATTATCTGTATAAAGCAAAATGTGAACATAAAACTCTACAGTAGACACAAGATGCCAATAAAGGAATGCATGAAGCTTTCAACAAACTCTCTGCCTAGTAGCAAAAGATCAACCACTGAGGGAGTACACATGCTCAGAAGAGCAATCTGCACTGCAGTGAGCCTGGAAAATAATTTTAAAATTAACCTCCTCTGTTAAAAAAAATAAATATACAATTTCCAAAGGAAAACAGCTTACTGGGAAGAGTGTTTAGATCTACCCGTCTTTGTAACATGAAATCAGGATGTATCCACAGTTGATACCAGCATAAAGGACTTTACAGTGCTCAGGGGCCCCGTGGTTGGTTGGAGCCTCTGTTTTCCAGTGGAATTACCCCACTAAATATGTGGTACTATTCAAGGACAATTCAAAATATCCTAACCCAGATTCATCCTGATCTGAATCAGAATGGCATTCATCTGCATATTATCTTGTCTGGGGGGAAGGACAAAACTCTAAACAGCTACAGTACTTTCAGTAGTATGCTGAAGCTCCTGTGTTTAATGATGTGCACACTTGTAATCCCAAACGTGAAAAGTTATTTTAACTAATGCCAACTAGAAAAGTGGCAGATTTCTGTTAATACTAGCAATAAAAAAATACCAAAAACAGGCAGTTTCAAGAGCTCCAAGTTCTAAAGGAATTGTCAGTATAAAATTTCAATTTAGATAGAAGCCAGCAGTCTCTCCATGAAACTAAATAATTATACATTTCAGTTGCTTATTTCTTTGTTTCGTACATCATTTTCTGTCATTGGTACTACCTCAGCAGTCATCAACATACAGTACAATTTTCCAGACTCTTGGATCAAAGTTTTTTACCCATATCCTAAAAGCTTCAACACAATCTTTAGCTGTTTTATTTACGAAGAATAAATAATAAAGGAGACAATTGCATTAGAAATTTTAAGGCAGAGGTTAGGACAGTTACTGATGTGGCATAATTGTATCAGCAGGCAATTAGTACAGATGCATCATTTTATCATTATTTTATCTGTGTTCAGAAATGGCTTCCTAAAGGAAATATTTTTCGTATTTCGCAGCCAACTGATGTGGTTTATCTCTAACAGATGCTACAGTCCTATGATTTGACCTAGGAAATCAGCATCTCTCAATCTTCAACCCCACGACACCACCCAACAGGCAGAGGGTCAGAGCTCAAACAGCTGTATAGGAGAGAGCCTGTCTATGTGGGGGTTGACTGCAATTTTCTTGAATAAGCAGAAACAAATGAGAGAAAAAGAAATGATGAGTTGCATTTTAAATATTGCTGCACAAACAAACTGAATTGATGAAGTTGCAATTTCGCCTCATGCCTTGTCACTGCTAAAGCACATACAATGCACCACACAGCTGAAGTCACACTGGTGTTTTCAGCTATGATAAAGTCCTTAGGATGTCTAAAGTCTCTAACTGGTATCCAGTTTGCTGCTGATGGCTGGTATGATTTACAGTGCGGAGGTCAGCTGTTCCAAAATCAAAATCTGTAAGTGACACTAGTAACTGAACTGTTACTTGATTAAACTGAATTAGGTACATTCAACAAATATCCAAAAGAGAAGTGGTCACCATAAAAAAATAAATAATAGCCTTATCAAGAACAACAAAATTAAAATACTGCATTTCATCAGCTGGTTTTCATGCAATATGATGCTTCTAAGCTTCCTTTTCATCAGGTTTACTTTCTGGTTTTTGGCCACAGGCACACTTAATGAGGCACTTTAGGAACATACTGAATTTTAAAAAGGACATGGCAAATAAATGACATTTATATTTTATCATGTTCTAATTAAATAATGAGGAAAAGTGAATTTATCCTTTATACCCTGATTAATGAAGAGTGCTGTGCTGATTAATGAAGAGTACTTTATGAAGACAGAATATAATTTTAAAATAATTCTGAAATTTAAAGAATTATAGGCCTGGAATGAACCACAGAACTCATCACATCAATTCTCCTGACCAAAGAAAAGATGAAGTTTTACCTTCACAACACCATTTTTGAGTCACAGCTTGTTTGGGGTCTAGTATAATCTAGCTGTTACCTCAACCATCATTTCTTAGCCTTCGTTCCTTTCAGGTAATTACTGACATGCAAGTGAGAGCAGGTCTTTGAAAAGTAAAAATTTGCCTAAAGTTTAAAAAGAACAAGTGCAAAGATGGCTCTCTGACTTTAAATTCTCTTCTGAAAAAGTTTGTGACTTGCTATCTTATATTGATGTAAGAATGAAACCTTATTTCTATCTTATGCTTGTCTGTAATAAAAATATGGAGCAGCATCAGAAGCAGAATTTGCCCGGAATGCATTCAGAACACTGGCTGCCTTTGAAAGTGAATCCCTGATAAATTTTCAAGAGTAGCTATGCAAGTCGTTCACATCTCTTATATTTATTACACTTAAAACGTGCCATCCTATCTCGATTTTGAACACGTCATGAAAAATTGTGTCAGAAGTCATCCAAAAGTCAAGATGACTTCTGACAACTAATGTTTTTCTCCCGCTACACTTTGCTATCATGTCGAAAAAAAAAAAAAAAGAAATTGTTATGACATGATTTGTTCAGAATTGCAGTGCTGGCTGGTATTTATCTCCTTGTTATCATCTAGCTGCTTAATGCTTTTTGATTATTTCCTCAAGTTTTCAATTGATATTGTCTGTTTCAAAATTTCATGTTGCTTCTTTTTAAAAATAGTACCATATTTTCCCTATCCTTCACAAATCCTTACAGCAAAACTCCAAAATTATTTCACTTGGCTCTTTACCTAAGATGAAATTAATGGAGTTCAGCTACTCTGGAATCATTTAAATATAGATTTACCTCTGCTCTCTCTACACTAATCCATGTTCTTAGGCCATTATTACTGATGCTAATGGTGTTAACACAACTCAGCATCCTAGTGAACACTAACACAAAGATGACATTAAACAATTTGGGGTTTTGATTCTTCAGAACAGTTCACTGATTTCACTTCTGTTACTCAATATTCAGATTTTGTTTGTCCAAACTTGTACACATTTTATAGAAAACAAATACTTCTCTATCTTCTAATCTTCTACACATTTCCTTTCCTAGCATGTCCATGTGAACCTTGAGTTCTCTTCATGAGCTGTTCTCAACACATTAACCCATGCCACAGAGAACAAGAAGTGACAGGAAGACATATTCATGCCAGCACATTTGCAGCTAGCTTGTCTATATTTGTACTACAGTCCACAGCATCCCCTACTATAATTCAAACATAAAGGCATCAGACTCAAGGATATTTTTACTGACTTCTTTCTTCAAGGTACCTTAATCTCTGTTTTCTTTAGTTCACTGATCCCCAGTACTATACTCTGAAGATCATTACTTGAGTCCTCTGAAGTGATAATCATACACTAAGGAAAATATATAAATATTTATATTTCAATTTAATTTTTCTCTTCCATAATATACTATAGCTACCATTTTGAATCAGCTGCTAAAGATAAACCAGCAATTATAATATCAATGTTAACAAAGTTCATGAAGCATTTTTTTTTTGCTTCCAGTATTTTTTGGTCTCTGAATATCTTTGTCTTTGAAATAATTAATTAGGTTAGTGGTATTTCTGCTGTAGATAAAGGTCACTCTATAAAACATGTGAAAAAAGTACCCATGACTGAAGGAAATTATTAGACTTTAAGTCCCTTTGTAAATATTTGCATCTTAAAAATGATTGCTCTACCCGCAAATAAATACACACTAAAGGAAATGAATAATTGCAAGAAACTGGTACTGCGCATTTGCAGTAGGGATGGCTGAGTATTATTTTAGTTGATTTCTGCAAACATCAAGGATAAGTGCAATGTGATACACACTAAAATACAATACTTAGAGTGGCTATAATGAAACTGAAAAAGATATTTAAAAAAAAATTCTAAAAATGTTAAAGAAATCTTAAGAGGTAAATAGGAAAACATGAATGTTACAGAGTATGAATGTGGCATCAAGTAGCTGATGCAAAACTAATGAGCATATAATCCAATTTTGCAGCTTCTTCATTTCCAATGAAGCATTGAAGGAAAACAAATAAAAAAGTATAGTCATTAAACTCACTGAGGCAAATTAATTTTTGTAAGCTGTAAACTACAAAGAATACACATTATAGGTGAACTTGATGTGCCCCTTTTTCTTATTAAAAAAAAAAAAGAAAAGGAAATGCATTTTAAATTGTAAAAAAGAGCTTCAAAAGAAATCTAGAGAGATTATTGCACTGATTCGGTATATCTTAATGTGTCTGCAATTAGTAGTATAATCTGAGGTTGCCTAGACAGAAACACACTTGCACACACTGTGCACACATGCAGCGCATCTGAGGATTTCAGATGCATCAGGTCTGCTGTTTCTCAGGTGACGCACACATACACCTCAAGGCTGACACATACCTCAGTTATACCAGAAATAATGAGTTTCTGCAGACTGTAAATGATCTTACATAGCCAGTGAGTCTGGCAGGGCCAGGCCTGAATGAATACATTGAACTCTGGTGCACCTGAAAGGCATCAAATACACCGGGGACCTGAAGGCTTCTGACATACCAGTGCCCAAAAGATGCCATTTTCGAAATGCGCTGTGGGATGTCTATAAATGCAGTACAGAAATCCAGAAAACTTCATATTGATAGATATTCAGATGGAAAAAAGAGATACGTCTGGAAAAACCCAGACACAGAATAGCCATACCAACAGTGATTTTGTTCCGTACCAATCTGAAAAACACTGATGTACAGTAACTTTCTTGTATTGCAGAGGGGATGGAAAATTCTATTGTGTCTCAATTCCTTGTTACATTATAATTTGATTTCTAATTATTCCCCTTGATTTCTGATTAGCTATTTAATGAGGTATGATCTTTGAAAAGGTATGCTCTAACTTATCTCCATTTTCTGATGTTACTGATTTAATGTCATTTACCCATTTTTATTTCTATATTTTCTGAACTAGACGTTCAACTGTGAACGTAATCAATATTCTGCTAAATTTATTACATTAATTTCATGAAGAGATTTTATCTCTCCTAATCATTTATGAATATGCATTAACAATATCAAAGACAACCAGTAAATTTAGTCAACCAGCTGCCATTATTTCCTAGCTGGGATTGGAAATTTAAAAAATAGGTAGTTTACATTTTAATAATATACGATTTTAAACTGAGAAAATATTTTTCTAAAAAAATCTTTAACTAAAATGGTGTTGAAGATTGCAGCATTTTCAAGATATGCGATATACATGTATATCAAGAAATGCATTACTATTTTACTTAAAACAGATGAATATAAAATAAATATTTTTCTGAGAACATATCAAAAACGCATTTCAATCTGCAACATAATCCATATCTGAAGGCAGTAAGAAATGATGTCTTAAAAAACAGGGAGATAAGAGAAATTGTATATATAGTTTTTATGAGTATTTATACATCAATAACAGGACAGCTAACAGAATTCTGGAGTGGGAGGAATATATTCATAATGCACATTTCCATGAAAAGGCAGAGAAATTAGTTCATCTTTATTATTTGCATTCAGATTCTAAAGGCTATATAATGTACTGATTTCATCAGCTTTTGGTTTGGCAATTTGTCTAGAATTATATGGTCCTTGCCAAATTGTCTTCTGATTCATCCCCAATTAGGAATGTAACCTAATGTACAAAGCATGAAAAGAAACAGAAATAAGACCTAAAGACATGCAATATCCAAAGTTTCATACCCCAAGATATTTTAGCTATTAGTATCACAGGGAAATAGATTTGGGTTTTGTGTATTCTGTTTGTGAATGATCAGGAGGCTACATTTATCACATGTTGATGCTGTGCAAACAGTGCATCATTGACACAAAACTGATAGGAAGTAGAAAGCTCAGTAGCACCACCTACTACAGTTAACTGTAAACTACAGTTTACATGCAGCCTTAATGAAAACTTACAGATACCAAAGAGAAGAAAGTGGAAGAAGGCATAGTAAGACCAGGATCTTTATAATTTTAAACAATGCTGAAATGCCATTTGAACAAAAATTATACGAAGAACATAATCAGCATTTATAATGCCACACTCGTTACACTGCCTCTTTCCCTTGCAGGCTGTCAACAACCAGCAGCTCACTGCTTGGAATGAACACCAGTGGCTCAGATGAGTATTTCCAGTCTACAAACCATGCAGAGCAAACTTTCCGCAAAATGGAAAATTATCTGCAGCAGAAGCAGCTGTGTGATGTTCTCCTCATAGTTGGAGACCAAAAGATTCCAGCTCACAGGTACATTTCCCAGTAGTGTTTACATGGCTTCAAAGCCTGCAATTTCCAAATTCTAGGTCAATTTATGCCTCCCCTGTTTAGTTATGAAAGAATGGTTACTATAATTAGGATATCAACTAACAATGGAATAAAATGATGTGATCAACATTTCATATTCATTGATTCAAACAGAATGAAATTCAAATATGGACCACTGATATTGTCCATATTCCCTTCTTGCTGCTGCAAAACTATAGTGAGATCAGTGAAGAAAATCTGCCCAAACAAGCACTATGGGAGAAAATTAGATTATTAATTACCCTTTTAACTTTGTTGCTTACTGCTATAAGATTCAAATCCTACGCTAAAGATAATGTTTCTATTGCGCACACAATTTATTATACAATAGTACTGAATTTAATGCTTGCTATTGAGATTGTGAAGTAATTTGCAGTCCTCCTAAAATGCTTTTATTTCAAGGTTGGTTCTCAGTGCAGTGTCTGATTATTTTGCTGCAATGTTTACTAATGATGTGCGTGAAGCAAAACAAGAGGAGATCAAGATGGAGGGAGTAGACCCTGATGCACTGAAAGCTCTGGTGCACTATGCCTACACAGGTAATTCTTTCTCCATTACTCATATCATTATTGTAAAGGAAGAAAAAAATCTATTGAATGCATACATAATTGTCGCTTCTTCCATTTCATACTAGTAGATAAATACATACATAAATCATGCATACGTGATGTAAACCTTTCACTAGAGAGGATGAATAAATATTACTGTTTTATATAGTAACTTATTCTAGAAATAAGCAGAAAAGTTAACATATAAATTAATGTTGGACATCTTTCTCTAACTAGATACAAATTATTTTAGGAATTTTAATGAGAGAAGAACATATTTTGCCTGTGGCCCACCTCATGAAGTGACACAGAAGAGTGTACTATGAAGCTTCCTCTCATCAGTAGCTATAGAAATGGTCTGCCTTGGTGGCAGTTACTTGGCTCACTCAAGGCTCTTGAGTAGGAATAATGAGGAATTATCAGGAATTGAGTAGGAATAATCAGAAAAAGAGGAAAACAGGAATATGACCACACCCACGACTAGAGCAACATTTACCACGAGAAAGTGCCACCACACTCTGAAAGAGGTTTACTTATGTTGTCTTGAAAAATCATAGAGATTTTAGCTCAATGAAATTAAATATTTTATTTTAATACCAGAATGCTATAGATACACTTTTCCCCTCAATTATTTTCTCCCATTTTCAACATTTACCCCTGTATTGTTGAATCCAAAACTGTTGAACCAAATAGCCAAAAAGACCGAGTCAGAGAACTGTGAAATCCCTTTCATCTGCTCTATAATGAACAGGGAAAAATGCTGTAGAACATGACTGCTATGTGTATATATTACAATTAGAAACATCCAGATCATTCAAACCTATGCAGATTCTGGAATTCTGCACTTTCTGGCATTTGGCAAGCCCCTCAATGCAGATGGCAGCTACTCCAGCCAGACGGGTGAAAGGGAAACCCTTTTTCCCCTACCAAGCTGTGCAGTTCTGTGACAAAAAAAATACCCAATTTTAAAAAGGAGAAAATTACTTCCCCCAGGAAGTAACAACACTTAACCGACAAGAATATCAACTTTCTGAATTTATGAACATTTGCTCATAAACTGATCCATCCCTTCAGCTAGCAGCTATTATCAATAACATTCACTAGATCCTTGTCACCTGATGTCCCACACAGGACATTGCTTGTTTGCTTTTGAATGAAATAACACCATTTCAGTACTGAGACAGGGAGGTTGGAAGATACATCACAGGTATCTATTGATACTTTTATAGTACTTTAAAAGGGTTAAAATATTTTTTTTAAAAAACATCAAAGTAAAACCAAGACCCCATTATATTCACCATATTAGCATTAGGGTAAATGGTCTTCACTCGCTAGGTCAGGCACTTCATAAATCTGGGCTGTTGCATAAAGACAGAAACCTTGAGAAGGTTAAGCAATCTGCAACCCAGATCAGAAACATAAGGTTCTATATACAAAATAGACCCTGTTTGTGGGTAAAATTTTGAGGAAATTTTTTTCTCTAATCACACCCTTCTTTTTATTTTACTTTTTTTTTCAGGCAAAATCAGATCTAATACTGTAAAAGTTCCAATAAGACATATTCCAATCATTGTGCTCAAAAGCCACCAGATCCTTTAAGTCTGTTAAAACATATGTTTAAAGAATCCTTCAGCAAGACAGGAAAATGAGTTTGTGAATCAGAGGACACTTCTTTTCAAAATTGTTCAGAGGAGGAGAAAAATATGAGAGAGTGGGAAGCTTTCAAGTAATAAAAATACAAAGAAAATGACTGAAACCCTTTTTTTTCCCCCCTATATGCAAACTGCACAGGTATTCTAGAGTTAAAGGAAGACACTATAGAAAGTTTGCTAGCTGCAGCTTGTCTTCTCCAGCTATCCCAGGTTATTGAGGTATGTTGCAACTTCCTCATGAAGCAACTCCATCCTTCCAACTGCCTGGGAATTCGCTCTTTCGGAGATGCTCAGGGCTGCACAGAGCTCCTGAAGGTGGCACACACTTACACCATGGTAAGATGAACAATCTAACTGCTTTGCAATTATAATGTTAACAGTGAGTGTGAATACTCTCCTGGGAAGCATATGAGCCTTGACGAAGCAGAGCCAGCTGAGCCGCGCTCAGGGCTACTGCTCTCTCCTAGACCGACGCAGTGGCTCTGTTCTTCCTGTGCTGACGGGGTCAGTTCTGTAAAGTCCCTGATGCAGGGACATCTCTGCCCAGCACAGTCTCCAAAGGGAAATTTAAGAGCTGTGGCTGTTACTGAAGTATTGGAAGGAGAGAAAAGCACGCTTAGAAGAACAAATATTCAGTTCTGTTTTTTCCCATTTCAGAGTTTTGCCTTGTAGAAGAACATACTTATTGAACTTTAATTTGCAGTATGAGTTGTACGCATTTCTTCCAAAAATGTAATAGGGCCTTATCATAGATAATGCCAAGAGGCAAACAGCAATGGCCCATTCTTATGCTTTTGGTTCAACACAAAGAAAATTCTAAAGCTGATTTTAAGGTGAGACACACATAAAAGGAGACAAAATAGAGAATGTATGGGAAAGATTTGGAATGCTAAAAAGAAGCACATCCCTGACTGGAGCATAATCCCTCTCTTGCTCAAAGCAAGAAATGAATATTCAGAGCGTGGGAAACAGAGAAGCAAGATAGCTTGCTGTGAAACCAAATCAAGGGATAAATATTCAGGGCAACAAGATGTGCTATAGCAACTTTAAGCACAAAAAGAATAGCAACTGCTACAGCTAAATAGATATAAAAAGAACTACTTGTTAGGCGACACATGGCAGATTTATGCTTGAAATATTAGCGTAGCATGTCAAAACCAGTTTAGAGGTTTCATAATGCTGAGAGCATTCCAGCAAGAGATTGTACGCTTCCACATGCTGAAATAAATGAGAGTGGCATGTGCAGATTGAGGGCACTGGTTGTGCTCCTTCCTGTCATACTAATGAATAGTTTGTTTAGCAGCAATCTAGATTCCTTTTATATTTTAAAGTTAGAAAAAGGGCATTTGAGATAGAGGTTCACTGAGCCTCTATATAGTAGTGTTGTCCTTGCTGCTCCACACCATTTTATACTCAGCCAAAACCAGGAACTTCCCCCCTCCGCTGTTGCCACTTCTCTCCCACCAGCCCTAGCACACAGGCATCAACTTTAAGCATTTAAAATTCATGGTCCAGATTTCTGCAAACCTGAAATAAAATCATATGGTTAGGCATATGATTTTATGATGTCAGTCTGAGAGCGCCTTTTTTGGTTAGATTTTTTTAACTATTTGAATCCTTCAGTCTTTCACTGGTTTTTAAAACTGTGTGTCACAGAAATGACAGTCGGGTCTTTAAGAACACTGTCTGATGTGAAGGATCATAGTGCATCTATGAGACTCAGCAGTACTGTGCATATATAGGCTTTACACTATCTCTTCCTGAAAACAACCGGGAGCATTCCCACCCCTAGAACCACCACCTGTACCTTGTGTGCAACACAGATTGAGAATGCTGCCATGAAAGCAGACCTTGCATGTCGTTAAACCACCTACCAAGTTTGCAGCTACTGTCAATTTAGAGACAGAAGAGGAAATCTGCACCTCTTTGACAAAAACTTAAAGAAAATTTTCTTTTAAACCCTTGAACTGATTTAAAAAAAAACAACTTTGGAGAACAAGAGGTCGTAACAATGCACACACACACAACTGTGGAAGAGGATAAATAAAACATTCTGTTTTGTTGCATGTCAACCTCAACCACTTGAAAATGCGTACCTTTGGGGGAAAGTCTATAAAGTCATACTGTAAATGTAGAGACCATTCAAGAGAACTAGTAGTATTTAAACATTTTCAGAAGTTAATCAGCTATAAACACCACATCCATTCAATAAAAACAGACACAATGGAGACCTTCCCCTTCAATTACTTTACCCATTTATGCAAAGTATTAACAGTTTCCTGCCTGGTATCTTTTCGTGCAGATAGAGATTGTTCTGATAAACTTCTTGTGCTATATTTGTAACTAAATGTGGACTGGTCTTCCTGTTCCTATTCTCTGAATGTCACAAAATATTAAAGCAGGATATGCATAAGAGAGCAAACTTAACATCTCCTTTAATCACTGATACTTCTATATTTACATACTTGGTACTCTTGAAAAGAGTTACAGAAAGCTAAGAAACTACTGAAACAAATCATACAGATATCAGTTACTAAAATTTCTTCATCTGCCCTATTTCAGTCTGGTTCCCAAATAAGATATATTACTTCCAGGTACATAAATGGAAATTAGCATTTCAAATACAGACATGAATTCCTACATGCATTTCCTTGCAAGCAACATAAAATCCCCATCTCAATTAACAAAATTTCTCTTTTCCTTTGGAATTAGAACAAGCACGTATACTTAATGTATTTTAATATCAGTTCTAATATTGTTGTAACTCAACTGCACAATGCATTATTTTTATGAAAAATAATTCTTTGAAAGATGCTAGGGATTTAATATTTGTGGGCATTTCGGGTGCTGGTGAGTTTTAGCATAGGAATAGCTTAAATACTGAAACCCCTTTTTGGGACTTGTCCAATTTTCTATTGCCCAAAAAGTACGGTTAGAAGAGTGAGTTTATTTTTCCTTGCTGTATTGTCTGCTACTTAGAGTGGAGACATACAGGCAACACCTGGCACAGCTTGTTGCAAAAGGATTGGAAGATTTCAACGTAATTTGCTTAAAACTTTTGAATCTGATACTAACAAAAGTTACACATTTTATTTGAATGGCCACTTGCATCCTTAAGATACACATTATATCTTCAAATTGTTTTTTTATTAAGCTGTAGTGTTAAGATCACATTGATGGACAAAACTGCCAGTGGCAAATCCCTAAGACAGGACATACCGACAAAAAGCCTGACAAACACATCTGTAAGCATGATAGCGTGAAGATGATAATTATTCTTCAGTTCTGCAAGAGTAAGGCAGCAAAAAAGCAACCAAAATCTCCCTTAAATGGTAGAAGGAGATTCAGTGATCTTTAGAATATGTATTGCATTTCCCTACGCCATAGAACAGAACAGGCGTGAAATATACGCAAAGCCTACATTGTCTAAGAAAATGTTATTTCAAGGTGTGAAAACCATCAGCGCATTGAAATCTTTTTTCTTTTTAGGAACACTTCATAGAAGTAATAAAAAATCAGGAGTTTCTTTTACTCCCTGCTAATGAAATTGCAAAGCTCTTGTCTAGCGATGACATCAATGTTCCAGACGAAGAAGCCATATTCCAGGCATTAATGATGTGGGTGAGGCATGATTTGCAAAACCGGCAACGAGACCTAGGAATGCTTCTTTCTTATATTAGACTGCCGCTACTTCCACCCCAGGTATGAAAGTGAAGGGCTAACAGGGAACTTAACTACCAACTGAAATGCTTACCTGAATCATCGTTTAGACAGAGAAAAGAATTCTTTTGGCTGGGGTTTTTTGGTAGGGTTTTTTTTTTTTTGCCTTTTTTTTTTTTTTAACTGTATGGTAGGTACGTTTATTATTTGTAAAGACAGACCAAAAAAATCCCTCAATGCCAGTGTAATTCCTAGGCTTAGAATTAGCTCTATAAAAATGTCAGCCTGATGGCATTACAAAAGTAATGTTTCTTTGTCAGGTAGCAACGACAGTATTTTTCCTCTAGTAACACAGCAACTTAAATACCATGCAAAGATATTTATTTAGATTTAGCAAACTGCAGGACAGATAAAGCACGATATTTATTTCTTTATTGCCACAAAAAGTAGACAAAACCAAAAGGATCTAGATTATTACAGACTATTCTGAGCATTGACATTACTTTTCCTTTAAGACTGTAAGAGACTCTTCATTGAACAAGTTCCAGAGATGGCCATACAGTTTTAGAGTAAGCTGAGTGTTGTATCTGTGTCATACAAGAACCTATATATCTCATCAGAAAAGCTTATAAGAATATCAAAACTGTCAGGACACTACAGCTACTTTTTGGATCTCCATGAGTGAAGCTGCAAATATTCAACTTTGGATTAAGTATCAAAATACTATATACATTTAATTTTAAAGATATGCCTCATTTAATATATTCTAATATTCACAGAGATTTCCGGTACTATACATTAGATTTGCTTATACTGACACCAAATGGAATTTTGCGTTCGGCGGGTGCAGTACTACATTTGTGATTTTAACCTTTTCTAAAGGTTAAAAGAAAGTTTTTGGAAAAAATAAAGCAAAGTCATTGTACTTAAAGACATTTTTTCCTACATTTATATTGTTTTGCTTGCCTTAAAGCAGAGTTTCCTGCAAAGTTTGAGTGAGAGGTGAACTAAAAATGAGTGTTTGTAGCTACAAATACTGTAATTACTAAAGTACATACAATTGTAATGATTTAGATATACATAAGATCCTCACTTTTCATTTCTTAGTTATTAGCCGATCTAGAAAATAGTCCAATGTTTGCAGACGACCTAGAGTGTCAGAAACTTCTTATGGAGGCTATGAAGTACCATCTTCTACCAGAAAGACGGTCCATGATGCAGAGTCCTCGAACTAAGCCTAGAAAATCTACAGTAGGTGCACTTTATGCTGTAGGAGGTATGGATGCCACTAAAGGTAAGTTCAGAAATTAAATTAATTGTGTTAATTATATTACAGACACCCAGAGAATATGAGACAATTATTTAAAGATTTCTGTCAGGAAAACAGCAATTTAGGGATGAAAAAGAGGAAAAAAGAAATCACAGAACACAATCCTATGTGTTAGGTGCTCTTTCTTCTTGCAAGAATCATATGGTTGTAAATGATATACATACATCCTGAAGTGCAGACTAAAGAAGTTTGATTCAGATGGTGATTTTAAAATTAAGTTTTGTAAGAATTTGTGCATATAGTTTGACTTTACAAATGAGATGACAAAATTAATATTCAAAATATTTCAAGATTCATTTAATGTTGTTTTAGAACCCTGTGCTCCGTTTTTTGACAAAAGTTTGAAGGCTGGAAAAATTTTTAAAGAGGAAAATAAAAACAAAAAGCATTACTGAACTATTGAGAACTCTTAGGTAAAGCTTATCAATCCTTATTATAACATTTCAGATGGAAAGATTTGCGCCTTTTCATGAGTGCAACAGTACGTGCAGCTTTTTTTTGAGGACTTCATACACAGGGTTTTTTTTTTCAGATTTGTAATTGGAAGTTAAATGTAATAAATGTATTCCAGTTTTTATTATTTGATTTTCACAACTGTAATCAGCTTACAGCTTTTCACATTACACTATTCTATTTAGCAGAAATAATTTTCTACAGGAACCTTAACTTCAAACCCACAGCTTGGAGCCAAAGAACTATAATTAGTTTAAAGTCTAGCAACTTGCTGAACAGTATTACTTTTAGCTGTATGAGTTGACTTTTAACAGAATCACAAAGAAGTTAATCCATTTCATGGTTTGCAAAAAGTTGCTGATTACTGGTTTTTCTTATACGAGAGACCTTGCAGTCCTACCTTACTGTATCTGTGCAATCAAATAAAGTGCAAAATACACATTCATTGCCATCACAACATGAAAACACTCATTCCTAGGACAGTTTAGCAAAATGAAGTTAAACTTTAGCAATTCGTATAGTTTCATTAGCAATACCGGTTAATTATGAATTATATAAAACAATCAAAAATTCAATGTAATCTTTAAACTAACTTCTACCAAAGTAGGAATGCAATTTTTTAATAGGCTTTTCTCAGTAAAGGTTATGCAAAGAAAGGGCTATTTCAGTCAACATCTGCACTTCCTGTTGGTGCCTCTTTTACTTATTACCTTGGAATAACACCAATTGTTTGAACTTTTGCCTTTTGATGGTTAAGAAGAACAGCACTTCCTCTCCTCCCTGCTGTCCTCTACAGCTCTGACTCATACTTTGAGGCTGTGCTGGATTGTAAGATAAAGGAAACAGCACCTAAAAGACTACAACGCTCTGGAAGAACAGCTCTGAGAAGGGAGTAACTACTACCTCTGGCAGTAATACGCTTTCTGTGATAAAGAAAACTCTCAGGGAATGCCAGGTTTGGCTTTGTGCTTATCTCAGGTGGTATACGAAGTCAAGTCTCAACTTCAAATGATCAAAAGAAGATCAAAGAGCCACTTTTGGGCTGGTATTTTGAAAAATGTGAATGTGCCTAAACCAGATTAACTTTCAAAACCTACCTTCAAGCCTCTGTGAAAATTACAGCCTACAGGCTGTGTATGAACACATTGTATACCTTAATGTATTTTTCCTGTTTTTTAGTTAGTATGTGAGATACTTCTGAAACTGAGAACTTTGGGGCACTCGCATATTAGCATAGAATAAAGGAGAAGGAATCAAAGCAAAGAAGAGCAAACAGACTAACAAAATGGAAAGGACAGTCAAAGAAATCCAGTTGCTCAGAATAAAAGAAGACAGGAGAGGGGAAAAGTAGAATTTCTTTCTTTTATTGCAGGTGGATCTGGTAGTTTCTTTCCCATGAATCCTATGCATCTGGAAAAGCATGTAGAGGAGAGAAAAGATATCATGAGATAAGCTCTTATTTCACTAAATTTATTGAGTATCATTGATGATTGCTAGCAGATCTCTAAACCAAATGCTGCTTTTCTTTTCTGCTTTATTGCATGGTTGGTTTTTCTGTTTTAAATCATTCCTTAGCCACTAACTGCCTATTGTAATTCTCAGACTACTACTTCTCTGGTCTCAAATCCTCATCAAGGAACAGGCAGGAAATCAGCTCTCTTTTTCGCATCTGGTTCAGTTGAGCTGAAGCTAAGCTCCAGGGTGCACTGCATGTGCAACTGCCAATTGCCTTTTCTACCTTGGTTGTTACTCAGCCATTTCCCCACTGTGCTAAATCAGCTCTCAAAGGTGCAATTACGGCTGCTGAGTGACTGCCAGGAGCCAGTGCATGGAAAAGTGTCAGTTTTGAATGGCAGAGAGCTAGGGCCTTAAGAACAGTTGCAGTAAAAACATTACTAGAAGTTCAGTGACCTGAAAAAAATTGAAAATACAGCTTATATATTACAGCAGACAAGCAGTTATTGCAAGGCAGCTACAAAGGTGAACCTCAGGGAAGCTACCTGTGGGAAGCAAGTGTGTAGACACACACTACTCAGCCTCTGCCTGACTCCATCATAAAAAGGAAAATATCCCAACTCTTCATGAAGATGCATGCCCAAGTCCTAAGTCAGGCAGACACATGGATACATTTTTAGTTTTTGATAGCACTAATGGTTTTAGCACAAACATGGTTAAAGAGTACATAGTTGTGAGGTACCATATTCAGAAGGAATTAAAAAAAACCAAACCAAAACCAAACCACAAAACACCTACCCTCATGGTATTTAAATGAGTAACACATTTAACTTATCTCCAAAATATTCAGTATTAAGAAATTAGCTGGCATTTAATTCTGCATCTTCTTGCTACCCGTTTATTCTCATAAATTTGACTATCATATATGCATGCAATTAATGCAGCTTTCTCACTAGGTTCACATTTCGTAACTGAAGTTCTCAGGGAGATAAATTAAAAGTCCATGCACAGAATTCCAGTGTTCTACAATTTAATAATGTTGTGGGTTGTACTGGCTGGCCAGTACAGTTCTGTAGACCTGTAGCAGGACTACTGGCTGCTGGGTACTGATCGGTTCATGGTTGTCTCATAATACTCACATTTTTAACAGGTACCACTACAATTGAAAAATATGACCTTAGGACTAATAGTTGGATACAAATTGGTACCATGAATGGTAGACGATTACAGTTTGGAGTTGCAGTAATTGACAACAAACTCTATATCGTGGGAGGAAGAGATGGTCTGAAAACTTCTAACATTGTTGAATGTTTCAACCCTATCACCAAAGTTTGGACTATAATGCCTCCTATGTCAACACACAGACATGGCCTAGGTAAGAGGTGCTCTTTCTTTGTAAATACCTTGGATCGTACCCGAATGTATTTTGATTGACACAAACACTGTCAACATAACTTTTTAAAGCGTTTAATAACATGTAGCAATATTTGTAAAAGATATTTTTCAAATTGCCATAAATTTATGACAATGATATTTATTAGTATTCACCTAACTTCCCTGGTCTTGCAGAGTTAATTTTGCTTTTAGAAAATTCCAAAATACAAGCAAGAGTGAAAATAATCAACCCTTCATCTAATGTAATGGTCAAGAGATATGTTTGCAATACAATAACAATTTGATTTTCAGTTTTTTTTTAAATTATGGCTTAAGTTAAGCCCATAGGTACCAAACACCTTTGAAATTCAGATCAGAGAATTACTCACACTGAAGAAAACATTGCAGTAAGAAAATAAGTACAACCTCACTGATTTTAATGTTGTAATTACAAGAAGTTTTACAGAGCTCTGCCATGGCTTAGTATTTATGGGTCTTTACTGGGCAATATTCCTTAATATTATTCACAGTGAATGAATAATATGAATATGAAATCTAAAATATATTTCTGCAACTGTAAGAAATAAGGATAAGTTTACAGTTAAGGAGACAATAAGGGAGGGAATATGATGATTTCTGAATGATTTATATAGCAGAGTATTTATGAAAAAGCTGGCTTCTCTTAAGTTTACAGAAACAGGTATTGCTTAAAATCATTGGTAAGTTCAAAAGACATAGAATATTTTTATTTTAATGAATAATAGAAAAAGATTGATCCAGAATTATTTGGTAAACCTTTGTGGCCTATAGCACCTTCTCCACCGCTTGGTGGAGAAAGTGTAGCGTAGGATTCTTACCAGCTAGTCTGTAAAATTTATTAAAGTAAATACTAGTAGGTAGCCAAGGGAAAGACGACAAAACAGATTAAATAAATCTCATTGAAGTCTTTATAATTACCAACTGCAGGGGCACAATTCTACCCAACAAATAGGTCAGAGCGGCAAATTTGAGTGCCCAAAGTTAGGCTTCTATCTGTGCATCAGCCTGGTTTGCAAAGCTGCCTTACGCTTACAGCTCCTATTAGCTTCAATGTGATTTTGTGGAGAGTTAGCACTTTTGAAAAAATCAGGCCATGTATTTTTAGGCTTGAAAAGACAGATTTAGAAAACCTTTAAGCAGCCAGATTCAAACATTTTGCCTTACCTAACAAAGGAAGCAAACAGCAGCAGCAGCTCCCCAAAGGGGAGGCACCAAAGCCCTTCTCTCTGGAGAAGGACAATAACACAGGATATGTCCACTCAGAGCTTTGCAGAGACGGCCACGTTCACTCTCCTGTGCCTCAAGGGCAACAGATACAAGCCAGCTCTTATCCAAAAGTATGTTCCCCTTAAGGCATTAAAATATTATGGTACTTTAGCTGGTAAGGACAGCCAGCTACTCACCCACACAGGCTTCATGCTGGTGGGACTACAGAGCTTCAGCTGGCTCAGAATAAGGGATGGTTGGTTGGTTTGGGCATATTTTTCATTGCCTGGCTCAATCTTTGCCTTTCTTTAAAAGACTAGCGTGGTTTCTCATTTAGGGGCTCAAATTTGATTCAGAACAAGGTCAACAGAAGTGGAAGAGGTAAAAGTCCAAGAAGAGAACATCAGAACTAAAGCAGCTTTCCTCTAATCTTTTGGCAAATGATAATGCTTATTCAGGAAAACACTGTGTATGAAGTATTTTGTTTATATTTGTTTATTCTGCCAAATGAAAAGGCAGCTTTTAAGTAGTTTAATACCAGCTGAAATTGCTTATCTGCATACAGGGAATTAAATTATGAAGTTAATACACTATCGGTCACTGAAATTATTAGATACTGTAATTTGTCCCTAATTCTATCTTTTAAGGAGTAGCAATGCTTGAAGGACCAATGTATGCTGTCGGTGGCCATGATGGATGGAGTTACCTTAATACCGTAGAAAGATGGGACCCACAAGCACGGCAATGGAATTATGTTGCTAGCATGTCAACCCCTAGAAGCACTGTGGGGGTTGCAGCATTAAATAGCAAGTATGTCAACAGGAAAAACTCTCTTTGCTTTTTTTCATTTGCTTCCTTCCTTGGAAATACAGTTTCTTAAATTTTCTTTTCATTCTTATAGTAATTAATCACCTCAAGAAAACAAAGAGAAAATGTAATCCTCAAAAATAAGAAAGAAAAGCTTTTCCTCTGTTGTGTGGTAAATTGTTTTCAAACTTGCAGTCATGTTTTAAATGTATGTCAGCCCTTTTAAGTTATAGCAATTTGAAAATGTTATTACATGCATATCAGAACTTTACTTAGAATATAACTGATGAGGATATAAGATCAGCTACTTGAAAAAAATATTCCAAATTTATGTCTACATTTTAAAACCCATGTGTCTAAGGAAGCACCACTTGTACAGAAGCAAAGTCATTCCTCTCATTTTACATCTCCATGCATGTACAACTTTAACATACAAGTTCACAGTCAAGAATAACTTTTAAAAGGTTAAAGGTATATGGCCTGTTCAGTGAAAGGAAGGCAAGTTTAATAATCAGGTAAGGAATCAACAGCCTTCCATAAGTCTTATCCTACCCAGATTTATTCTGCCCTTCATCTATTGCTTAAATATACTGAGATCATGTGTTCCCTGTAGGTTGGTTTTCCCAACAAGATTTTAAAAACTTATTTAAACATCCTCCTAAGACACTAAGGTCACTCAAGCATTTTTACGTGGGAACAGACACGTGTGAATCTAGTGTGTAACCTGTATTGAACAGTGTGTTACAGCTTGTTTTATGTTCTTATTTGAAAGTAGTCGTGTTTCAGCACGAGGAAGAACAATTCATAAATTAATGCCTAACAGAATTCTGTTTTCCTTTTTCAGCAACCTAGTCTGGTGCTGGAATTACAAAAGCCTTGTAGAAGGCCCCAGTTTATGTTGGAGAGCATGGCTTGAGCCAACCTTCCTTCTTATTTAGAATAGAATAGATTATTTCAGTTGGAAGGGACCAACAACGACCATCTAGTCCAACTGCCTGACCAATTCAGGGCTGACCAAGTTAAAGCATGTTGTTAAGGGCATTGTCCAAATGCCTCTTAAACACTGACAGGCTTGGGGCATCGACCACCTATCTAGGAATCCTGTTTAAACCAGTGGAAAGCTCTTCGCAATGACAGTTTGTAGGGGCTGGGAATGTTACTGTTGCAGGCACAAAACTGCAATGATTCTGAAACTTTATCACTGGCTTCCCTGTTCACTTCTTAAACTCCAGAGAAAGAGAAAGATAAAGAGCAGAAACAAAGATGCCAGCAAACAGATATTTGCAAATGCAGAACTTCACATGCAAGTCAGAGTTTTGCATTCAAACATGACGTGATTTTAATCATTAACTCAAAAGTCCAAGAGAGGCAGAAGTGCCTGTTCGAGTCCCTGTTGTATCTCAGAGGAAATGTTCTCAGCATAAACTTCACCAGAAACTCCTGTTGGTACCTTCCATAACAACATGCAGGAAACCACTTTGTCAAAGAGGAAATCCAGCCTGATCCTGACTCTGTTCTCAATCACTCCCCATACAAGCTGTCTCCAGCCTGGCTTAAATCACATCTGTTAGTCTAGTGATGTAACTTCTGGCATACCAGGGGAAGCCAAGATCAAATGTCCATCATTCAGCGCTACTGCTGTGGTCTAACCAAGCAGAATGCTTCTCCTTTTCCTGTTTCCCTAAGTCACACTGTATTTTTTTTCTATTCAACCCCACCAGAAAAGACTTTAAGTTTCTGTGCAGCAACGCTTTTTGACTAATCAATGGTCTATTGAAAACATCACTCAATAACGGTATATTTGTTCTTCTCCTTAGAGAATAGGAAACACTACCATGTTTCTAGACACGTTACAGAAAACAAAAAATCCCAACCAATCTGTTTGTATATACAGTGATTTCCTCTGCTGAGAAAGCTGTGTAAACAAGTAGACCGTATCTAATGGCATGATGTGAAAAGAAAACAAATCCAATCCTCAAGATTTTTATGGGTCAAGCAACAAACTGCACAGCAGAACCCAAGTCTATCTTACATTCACAAACTTTAGAAGAGAGCTAGAAATTTTGTATTCTAACAGTGGTCAAGAATTTTCTAGTTAAACTATATGTCAGAGCGGTGTACAAATTTTTCCAGTCGCTGGAGATAAACAGGCACTTCTCATGCCAAATTCAACTGATCTGTTTCAGGTAACTTACTCTGGGCAAGTCCATGTGTTCCCTAGGTCTCTAACTAGTTGCACTAAGTAAGTTCAAATTCATGGCAGTACATAATAGCCAGGATTTGAAAGGGACCTGAACAACAGGCACACTCAACATCTAAACACGTCTGCTCTTACATCCAGTATATGCACACTATCATAGTCTAGCAGCATCCAAGTTAGCTTGAAATACAGAAGAAATTCAGGCTTTTTAAAATTCGTTGACAAAAAGCCAGAAACCCCCCATGCTTCTTAATGTGGATTTCCACCATTTATTCTTATATGTTGTCCCAGCATCAGCTGGTTTAAATCTCCCATTGTTTGCTAAGTGCCTTTAGGCTGAACAGACAAGATGACATACCTGTATGGTAACTTCTGTCCAGCAGATTTTCCTAAATACAAACATTCAGGAAAACATATTTAATATATTTTTGACATGTGTTTTTGATATATAATGGTGCTATTAAAGTTCTTTTACATATTAACAGTATGGGAAAAATGCTTAATGTGATACTAAGATGTCAAATACCCCATAAACATGTCATAGGGAATACTATGCATATGTTTCAAACATATGTGGCATCTTTCAATTAAATTCCACCTATAGCTCACATTTAAATAAACTAACATGCGTTTTTAAGCTTAATTTTCATATATGACTGCTCAAAAATTTATACTGCAAATGAAGAATATAACTTCCTTAATATAGCATGCAAAACCCTTTGTGCAAAGAAAGTTCCAGAGTGTAGCTGTCAGATAGCAAATAATGGGCATAATGATAATTTTGAAGTGGTCTGAATGAAGTTAACCAAATAAAATTCCTATTAAAATGAGAGACTAAAGACTGAAATTGTTTGCCTTCTTGTGGGTAATTATCCCAGACTGTATGCTGTTGGTGGACGAGATGGGAGCTCCTGCTTAAAATCAATGGAATGTTTCGATCCGCACACAAACAAATGGAGTATATGTGCTTCGATGTCCAAGAGAAGAGGTGGCGTTGGTGTTGCAACGTACAATGGATTTTTATATGCTGTGGGAGGTCATGATGCACCTGCTTCCAACCACTGTTCTCGACTTTCTGATTGTGTAGAAAGGTAAGGAAGCTTTTTTTTTTTATTATTATTACATTCCAGGAAGGAAATATAAAATAATTTATAGCAGCAAGGCAAACCTCTTCACAATTGGAATGTTAAGTTTATAAAACATGTTATGTTTTTTAAAATAATATTTTGAGCAGAATAACTGATTTCCAGTGCTCTTGTGATAACAAAACAATTAACCCTCAGAAGCAAATTCCTCCCAGCAACTCCTGTTTGAGCTGCCCAGGAACCAGGTAAAGACAACTTAAACAGTAACACAAGTTCAGCATGTGACCTTTCTATTTCTCAAGTGCCAAAATCCAGGTTTGGGCTACTTGTGTCATATATTGTAGGAACTAAATACTTTTCAATTGTCTCTTCCTCCAAAAATTTGACTGATATTTACCAAAATCGTAGAAATGTAATAAATGTCACATACTCAAACAGGCAGTAGTCACTACAGAGGCATTTTCTCATGGTGGAGACTGATAGAGCCTTGTTTCTGTAAGAAGCTATATTGCTAATAAGAAATAAGGCTAAAGCATATGGTAAGGGTCTGATTTAGCAAGCAAAAAAAAAAAAAAAGTAAACATGTACCAAAGCAAACTACTTTAGCTTGAATTCACACTTTAAAACTAAATAGTGCATTAATACATAGGCATAATGATTTTGGTAGCACACAAATGTAAGCAGTGAAATCTTGGCTTTATATAAATTTCTCAAAGTAATTACTTTTCAAAATGAAAATACTGTTTATCTAATCCTTATTTAATCCTATTTTTGTATTCTCCACTGATGAGCATAGTTCTTAAGAAAATGCAAATTCTGGACATTTCTTTTCAGAAACAGAAGTATTGTGTGTCAAATGTTGCTTTGCCGCTGTGGTGGCATGTAACACAATGTAGGAGGACAAGAGAACACTTGAGCCCTGGGTGAGAAGGGAACATAATGAGTGGGGGCAACTCCTCTGGCTGTTTAATGGGCTGTGGGTATCCATTGACACTCTTGTGTCATTTGGCACAAGAAGGGAAGACTGAGCAAGTATTCAACTCCCTGTTATGAATAACAATGGCTAAGTTTTGTTCTCAGTTAGATGGTGTAAAGCTGGAACTACCCCAGAATTCACTTGAATTTATATTGGAAATTGACTGAGTATGTATCGGAAATAAAATCAACACTGATGTAAAATATGCGACACATTTTATGTTACAAACTTTTATCAACTATATGACATGTTTAACTTTTATAGTGAAATTTTCTGAAAAACGTTAGTTCTGACAAGAAACAGAAAACAAAAATCTCTATGGAGAAAGAAAAAAGAATATATTGAAATTAACTTTGCTGAGTCAACTGATAGCCATGCTATCATTCCTCAGGCCTCATTTATGTTCAAAATGTATAGATTGTTTAATCTGATAAAAACAGAGAGACTGTAATCAAAGAGCAAAAATACAGGCATTTTTCATGTGCTTGAAGACCCCTCTAGTGGCTAAATTAAATATTTAATCACGTTACTCCTAATTCTCTATACTAGTTCATGTTGTAAGCTGAACTACAATACAGGAGAGAAGAAGCAAATAACAGTAATTTAAATTTGAAATGCATTTCTAAATTTGAAATGTATTTTTCTAATTTTGATCATAAAACATCCTAGGTATGATCCTAAAACAGATGCTTGGACAACAGTGGCCCCCTTGAGCGTACCTCGGGATGCTGTTGGAATTTGTCCTCTGGGGGACAGATTATATGCTGTTGGGGGCTATGATGGCCACACGTACCTGGATACCGTGGAGTCCTACGATGCTCAAAATAATGAGTGGACAGAGGTAATAGAAAGAATTACCTAATAAATAATAGGAATTCTTCCTGCAGATTGGAAGAGTTCTGTCCAAATAATGGGCAAAGCAAAAGTGATGATGTTGCAAAATTATCACTGCTTTTGTGAGAAATAATATATTAGGATGCAGTAATACCGTAGTTGGGCTTGTATAAAATATTGGTTGCCCCTCCTGTGAAATACCTATATAAAATTTTTTAGAATAAAGGGTGGAGGCAGTGCGTGGGCCAATGGACCAAGTTGCACAAATCATTTTGCACTTGAAATGCTCGATGTGTTCAGATATGCCGTTGTTCAAGCTGGCATGTGTTTGTCAGCAATGCCCTCTACTGGAGACACTTTCAAGTTTTCATATTTATGACTATTACCATTGAGACCAAGAGGAAATATTTAATACTGTCAAGATACTTTTGTAGCAACACAGCCCACGTTTTTTGAACATAGGATTTGAAAGTCTTTTACAAAAGTTAAGAACAACAGCACCAGCCTACACTCCTGTAGCTCTCAGCACCTGCTAAAGCCTTTTCCCAAAAAGCCAAAAGTGTTTTCAGAGCCCTAGTTAAATCTAATTTTTTTTAACAGTGCATTAGTTTGAATAAACAAATTGCTTTCCTTTTAATCTGCAAGTAATTTCTTCTAGTCCTATCCATAGGAGTCTACTAAAAATGTTTCCTCCTTTTTCTTTTCCTTTTTTTCCCCACTTTTTTAGGAAGTTCCTGTCAATATTGGAAGGGCTGGAGCATGTGTTGTTGTTGTGAAGTTGCCCTGACGACTATAAATATTGTGAAACTAAACTTTGAGTGGAGTTTCATGAAGATAAGAAACATTTCCAGAAAGCAGTACAAACTATACACATCTTAGCAGTCCTCCATTACAGAGAATACGTATCTCTGAACCATTATGCTATGAGAGCACAAAAGTGTCTTCCTGCATTACAAAAATCAGAGAATTTTGCATAATTGAATTATTTTGTTATGCCTAATACATACAGATTCAGTAATATGTTTAAATGGTTCAGGTTTGTTACAAAAGTGTATCTGTTATTTATAAAATGCAATAGTAAAGTGATAAATGGGTGTATAAGATTTCATAAACTTTTTTCTTTTCTATGTTGGCAGTAATGTTAATGTTTACAAAAAGAACTTTTATATTTTAAGTAAATGAAAATGAATAAGAGAAACATTTTCAACAAAAACTGTACAGAAGGAAATATTTGCTCATAAATATCACTGGCAACAGAATATTCTCTGCAGAAATAATTTCATTTCTACATTCAGAAATTAAATTACTAAATTAACTTTAAAATTGAATCAGAGAAGCATAGAATTCGGTTGCTATTCAACCTCCGGCATTGCTAGTACTGTGACAGAATACCCATTTTTAGCAGTATATTAAATGGAATAGTGCAAGCTAAGAAATATTAGGGTTAAGGTATCTTTACGTTATCAAGTATGTGCCAAAAGAAAGATATCTCTTTTGTCAAAACACAATGCTAATATAATTTGCAATCATTTTCACAGTGCATAGATATGTGAAATTTTAATGCTGATCAGTGTGTCAGGGTATTCATGGATTTGTCTTTGCCCACTAACCATCTGTCATTTTGCGTTAAACTAATCTGTCTATTCTTGCGATAATCACCGTGCATTAAATTTTAAAACAATCATATAATTACATTCCTTGAATATAACTTATAAAATGAAATTTTTATATCATATTGATATGACAATCTTTGACCTCAGCTGAAGATTACCAGCTTTCTCTCATGTACAGTAGAAATATGGTAAGAAAAATCCAACATCCACTATGTAGCATTATACACAATTTATATAAGCATGTTTATGTTTTATTTGAAATTAAGGCATTGCTAAGAATCAAGAATAAACAGGAAAAGAATCACCTGAAAACAGCACATAATATTCCACATGCATGATATTTTCTTTTTGTGTGCCAATTTCTAAAGAGGGCTTTGATTTGTTTCGCATTAATTTCATTTTTTTTATAATTTCAAATGCTGAAAGTGTATATTAGAAAAAGAATGTATGTAAGATATTCTATGCTGTAAAGCACAATATTTGGACAGTATCTACTTTCGTGTTTGTTATGTTGTTGTTTTGTCAGTATCAGAAAATTTAGGGCAGAGATGAAAATTCTCTGAATGTATAGACTAACTTTCCTGATAGAATACTGTGTTTTCAGAATTCAGCAATATATTATTTTAAAAAAAAATTATAACATTAATCCTGTTGAATGCTTCTAAAGATGAAATCTCATAAGCATATTTATAAAAGGAAAAACATTTTTAACAATCAATTATGTTTATATATAGCATGCTACATTCAAATAAACTTTACTTTCTCGGCTAAGAAAATTTAGACTCTATCTTCAGAATTTGTGGGTTGGGTTTTTTTCATCTTTTCAAGAACAGAAAGCACAGAAGTATCAATCTCATTTTTGTATTCTAAAAGAACAAAAGATCCTGTCTTAGTGTCCTCACTGCATCTGGTCCACGTAAACTAAAATTTACCTTCCTTCTAGCACTTCTTTTTAGTTAAAGTTAATGTTTTTTCTTTTTTTGAGTCAAAAATAGTCACCCATACTGTTGTATCAGGATATTTTTCTATGAAAGGGGCTCACACACCCCAGCCCTTGGCAACCTGGGGTGATTGCCTGCAGAGAGCTGAAAGTACAGTATATTTTAAGATGATTTCTTTTGCAGTCATTACATGAGGTTGCTCCACAATAGAAACTTATCCCTGTATCAGCTTAGAACTACCTTCATTTAATTGTGAATGTCTAGATCAACACACATATCTCTTGCTAGCTTGGTGGGCCAGGAAACAAACTTTATTTCATGACTATTTTAATATTGTATTTCTTTTTGAGGAGAAAAAGAGAAAAACAAACCACAAACCCCACTACCAACCCAAAACAACACAAAGAGCCAAGCTAATGCAGAACAAATGCTAAACCAGCTACTGGGTCATGGGTTAGAGAATTCACATCAGAGAAGGAAGGTATTTTTATTTCCCATCAAATCAATATTCTGAAGCAAATGCAAGGGGCTAACCACCAAGCTTGACAGTGAATCTGCATAGTAAGGCATTTGTGAATGTGGGGTAGATATTAATTTTATCCCTCTCTCTTCCTTGTCCTATAGGGAACCTGTCTGACCACCTACCTAGAACATATTTTTGCAGCCAATATTAACTTTAAAACATTAATAATAAAAATACTAACATTTTTGCCCTATTCATTGCCATCTCTGCTTTGATCATGCAACAGCCATGTGCACTCTTTTATATAAATAAAGACACACCTAGACATAAACAATCCCCTTAAACATATCTTTAAATATACTACTGTTTCCATAGTTTATTAAAGTCTGAAAAAGAGTATTAGAAGAAAATTACACTTTCTGTGTTCTTTACTGTTCTCTAAAGAAATTGTGTCATGAGGTTTGCTTATTTAAGAAAAAGCGTAAGAAAAAATGTAGCATTCTTTTAGCTTGCAGCATGCAGCTACACTTATCAGTTTGATCAGTTCAGTAGCTCTTCCCACCATGAACCACGACCACTGAGACAGAGCATGTGAGTATTTGCATGTGTGTGTTCTGTGTTGAAATGGTCTACTAATTTCTATGGCAAGTCTGTGGCAACTAGTGCACTTTCTAAATGTTAAGTTTAAGCCCGCAACTCATAGAAACAACACAAAGATAAATACGGGTTAAGGGAAAATGTGAAAAGATGGGTAAGGCATGAAGTCAGAGAGCAATCTGAATGCGATCTTACAAATTAAAGCAGTCAGCTTGGGAAAGAATGGATTTAAAAGCCACATGTGGAGTACTAATTTTGCATCTCCCTCTCCTTGAGTGAAAACTCGAACTTCAACCTCTGTCTGAAGAGGAGGTATTGAGAGGTCTGCTATTAAGGTGCCATGGAATGTAGAAGTGATGAAATATCTGTTTCTTTAGACCGAGTACTTTCATGTGCAACTGTACAGCTGGGAATCAGGTTGTGCACAGGCTGGCGACCCTCTTTGGAGCCGTTGATGTGAAAGTTAATTTCAGCTTGTAAAGAACAAGAGCAATATTACACACTCACAACCTAAATTAATGTCAAAATAATCTATTTTAGGATGAAATGATGACAAAAATTCTCATGAGATTAAAATCTTAAGCGTTAGAAAACATCAAAATAAAATCTGAGCAGATACTTAAATTTAAGCAATAAAATAGCACAGCTGAATTTTCTAGAGAAAGCAGTTCCTCAGTGTTTTTAGTTTTAGTTTAAAGTTTTAGGTTTTTTTCCTTCCATATTATTTGTACAGCAGTGAAAAATCATGTGAAAGGAAACTAGCAATTCGCAAAAGGAAATTAGACACCTAACAGGAAGATAGAAGAAAAGCAAACTGGAGAGAATTTGGAGTTGTTTAGACATTATTAGGTGAGAGGAAATGCTAGAGATATTCTCTGATGAGGTGTCATCCCTTCACATTTCCTCTGTTTCTCCAAACATAAGTAGGTGCAATAGTTATGTGGCATCTTTGCTTATGAGGTACCTTGACAGCTGCACGCACAGCTGGCTCGCTTGCAAAGTGTGAGAGGGAGGCATCCTCTCTTATCTCTGACCTTGTACTGCTCTGTGCTTTTTATCATAACTCTCACTGGCAGAATGATTACTATGCGTGCTATTTCTTTTTTGCCCAAATCATTGTGTTTTCTTTATTTTTAAGCCCCGGCCCTTAAATCACCTTTTTCCTCTTTGGACTGGGTGATAATCTCTACATGAACTGGACCAGCAAGGATATTTTATATAATGTATTGTATGCAAAGCAGGGATACCACTTACACCATTAAATCAATTTTGGGAAGGACTGAAGGTTCAGCTTAACCACTATCATGTCTCTATCTACCAGTAGGAGATATTAGGCAAAGAGCATAAGAACCAACTATACCCAAAAAATCCCCTCCATTACTTTAGCAATTTCACTTTCAGTAATGTAACTGCATTACTGGAGCGTTCATCTTCATCATACAGCTACAAGGAAGGAAAGTAGTACTATAGCTATTTACAACCATCACAGAAAAAATACATTATTTCCCTGATGCCATAATAGAAAAAAATGCATTAAGGGAATGACTTAGGCCCAATTATTTCAACACCCAGATTGGTTAATAGGCGAGTCTGTTTCAGACAGTAGCTCCATTAAGCCAACAAGTTTCATAGAAATTCGAAGCTTATTTGAGCTACCTAGCCAACTAGCTCACGCTGCCACCTTCTCTTCTTTTCTACATTCTTGGCTGAGGAAATTACAAAATCAGCTTTTCTACAGTACATGCTGAACTGAAGAGTGAAAATAAATTGTTAAACCTGAAAGGAGACAATTGGTTGTGCATGCCTAGAAGGAACGGGCAGGGTAATTTCCTTGAAGGGAATCAATGAAGTATCATGTGAGGCTAATCCTATCTCTTCCTACATGTATATTTCTGTACATCGTTATTACATGATGTAATTTTTTTACTCCCCCTCTGACCCTAGGCTCATTAAGAGATGGGGTGCATGATGCTAGATATATGCTAAATACCTGGGGTTCAGTATCTGGCTCCTCAAAAGCAAAATCCTGCACTGAAGTTAGCTCATTTTCTCTGACCCCAGACATCATAAAAACTGCACGCTGAATAAACTGCAATGAATTTATCTGTACGTTTCAGCATGGGTTGTTCCCATGGGGAAATTTCATTTTATTGATTAGAATTAATTCCTGGAGAGATTAAACTGAACTTCTGTAACAGTCATCACCGACTTAGTACTTCTAAGTACTGCTAAGACTACCTACATCTGATATTTGACCCTCACCTTTTATTCCCTATCTCCTCTTACAAGGAAAGGGGGGAATTTTGTCAGAAAAGAAATCCTTTCACTGCCACTTACCCTCAGAAAGATGAAGGTCTGCTTTTTTCACAGTAAAACTATGCCCTTTTTATCTTTAAGATCTCTGCTGACCTCATCTCTTGCCAAAGGAACCTGACAACAAAATGCTACCTTCAACCATTCCCACTTCTCAATAAAGCTTTGCTACATCATTCACACATAGAGTCATTAAAGGTTACACGCCTTCTCTTCCTTATGCCCACATCCCTGAGGACTTTTTTTCTCCATTGCAGTTCTACATACACAAAAAGAATTAAAAAATCTGTGCTCTTGCACATGAATAATCGTGTTTATGGAGTGGACACAAGAGGATGGCACTAACTTACCATTATCAAGATTTTCACAAACCAATCATATATGACTAAAAAGAAAATACATCCTCCACTTTTTGCTTGGGCAACTCATTTGGGAAAGACTGTCCAGGAATGTTCTTTTAAATGTGGCATTTTAAGTATAGATTAATATGCTATACTTAATAATAGAAAACCTATATGTGAAACTGTTTGCATGTTACTCCAGCAGGAACTTTAATACAAGACACTGACACTTTCAGTTCCACTTGTCCTTTTTGGTGAGAGAATGAATCTGTTTTACATCAACCTCAATGTCCAAAAAAGCCTCAATTTACAGAAATTGTTAAGAAAATACTCTAAGGTTTAGCCCAAATTATTTCTACATTTTGAAAGTTACAAAAAATATTGATGAATGGGGAGTAAATATAAAGACTAGGATAATTTTGGGCAAGACTCCGTGTGATTGCATACAAAATCAAAATATCATCTAGGTGACTATAAGAATTTTGGCTTTTCAAGGTAGGATTTCTCCACCTTATATTTACTTTTTTTATCCCTTCTTTTGTCTGTAATTTAGGTGGCATTCCCTGATCCATTGGAGAGGCAGCCTCTCACATATTCTTCTTCAATAGATGTAGGCAGAAAAATATGTAGAAAAAAGACCCAAAACAAACCCCAACCTTGGTTAAAATAATAAATCTTACTGCCTTTGAATTGCCAGATAACAGATTGACCTTCTGTTACCAGAGTATTGCTTTATATTCTGTTCCATAGATAAACTTGATAAAAGGAGACTGTCCCTTTCCCTGAATAAATTTCACAACAGAGGTTCAGTAAATTCCAGTAAATTACAATAACTAGTAAAAGTCACAACATTCGACAGAACACTATCTAACTTTAACTGCAGTCATCTGAAACTGAAAAGTCCTCTGTTCTCCTTCCTTTGAGAGTGAAGCATCTTTCAGAACAATTGTACGACTGATATATACATATATTATCAAAATAACACCCTTTTAAGGCCTTCTCTAACCAGGTTTCCTCTTTTCTTCTGGAAATATACCTTTCTTCTGAACTTTACAATTTCGTATGTATATTGTTTTAAGTTTTTATGTATATGACTGGGTCCAGTCCTGTTCAACATATTCATCAATGACCTGGGCGTTAGGGATAGAGTGTAACCTCAGCAAGTTCACTGACGATACCAAGCTGGGAGGAGTGGCTGATACACCAGAAGGCTGTGCTGCCATTCAGCCAGACCTGGACAGGCTGGAGAGCTGGGCCGAAGGGAACCTCATGAAATTCAACAAGAGCAAGTGTAAGGTCCTGCCCCTGGGGAGGAACAACCCCCTGCACCAGTACAGGTTGGGGGCTGACCTGCTGGAAAGCGGCTCTGCTGAGAAGGACCTGGGAGTGCTGGTGGGCAACAAGGTGACCATGAGCCAGCAACATGTCCTTGTGGGCAAGAAGGCCAGCGGTGTCCCGGGGTGTATAAAAAGGAGTGTGGCCATCAGGTCGAGGGAGGTTATCCTTCCCCTCTACTCTGTCCTAGTGAGGCCACATTTAGAGTACTGTCTCCAGTTTTGGGCTCCCCAGTTTAAGAAAGACAGGGAACTACTGGAGAGAGTCCAGCAGAGAGCTACGGAGATGCTCAGGGGACTGGAGCATCTCTCTCATGAAGAAAGGCTGAGAGACCTGAGTTTGTTCAGCGTGGAGAAGAGAAGACTGAGGGGGGATCTTATCAATACTTATAAATATCTGAAGGGTGGGTGTCAAGAGGATGGGGCCGGACTCTCTTCAGTGGTGCCCAATGACAGGACAAGGGGCGATGGGCACAAACTGGAGCACAGGAAGTTCCACCTGAATATGAGGAGAAACTTCTTTACTGTGAGGGTGACACGGCATTGGATTAGGCTGCTCAGAGAGATTGTGGAGTTGCTTTCCCTGGAAATGTTCAAACCCCGCCTGGACGCGGTCCTGTGTCCCCTGCTCTAGGTGTGCCTGCTCAAGCAGGGGGGTTGGACAAGATGATCTCCAGAGGCCCCTTCCAACCCCTACCATTCTGTGATTCTGTGATATGAGGCCACCTGAGGTAATTTTCTTGTATGTGTTTTCCAGTTTTTTTCTCTTGGTTTTCTATAACCCCTTTAATTTTGTGTGCACTTGAAAAGCAGCTACCCTTTGGCCACATCATTTTCAACCTTTAACGTATCATAAGCATCTCTCTATTCCATTGCAAAATAGATTACAAAAATATTACAATATCCCTGCAATGTATTGCCAAAATATAGCCCAGAAAACATTTTGTGATATTAAAAGCAATGCAGAAAATATGAAGAAAAATAACGTAGGCAAAAATAGAGTATAACTTTTCATTTCTTGCATGAAACAGTTTCTGTAAACCACAATCTCAACTGATCAGTGCTAGATGTCTTAGAATTGCAGAAACCAAGGATTGAATGGCCTACATTCAAAGCTTATAAGAACTTTGTTAGCATTCCTTCATTCTGTGCAGTAACATGGGGCCTTTTTATCAACAGGGTCACACATAATTTCCTACATAGGATTTTCTCATTGTGAATTTCCTTAGAGTTACTTGATGTTTGTCAGTGAACTTTTCAGTCAGGGAAGACATGAACCTGTTAAACACAGACCCACTTCTCAATAATCCGAGTCCTCTTCTTCAGCAAATTGGGTACAAGTTTGCTCATAAGCTAGTGCTTGAAAAGTCAGGTATTGAATACTAAGGTTTTCTCATATTGCTTTTATATACAGTGAGACCATCGCAGCTCATGAATTCAGTTTAGACTTAACACTTTGCAATACAGGGTTTGCTCAGAAGATGGTGCTATGTGACAATTTTTAGAGAATCCTGGCTCCTACTAAGAGACCGTGAAACTACCTTGTAGTAAGATTTATCCTTTAAATATAAACAAACTCATCCCTATTTCATAATCTCAAGAGCGTACTACATTTTTTAGTGAAACTGTCTTCCATTCCTCCACTTTCACCGCGTGCACAAACACACACACTGCTGATCAATTGGAATTTTGGAATCAAAGTTACAAAATTACAGCAAAGTACCTTTCGTAAATATTTCTAATGCAACAGTTGGTATCGCTGGTCCTGTGCCTGTCCTGTGGTTATGGCACACTGAAAAAGTTCCTTGCTTTTTCTTTTGCTGAGCACAAATCACAAAAACCATTTCTTCAGTTGCAAAGGCTCAACACGAAAAGCCAATGACACATGGACAGACTGACGAAGAGAAGCCTGTATTTTCCAGTTGGCCCATTAGCCCACATCAACTAGCCAGGTAGCCCACACCACCCTTCCCTGACTTAACCCAGACACATTTAAGATGCAGTCCCTGAGATGCAGTATAATCTATACATCTCTGCCTTTTCTAAAAGAGACAAGTTTTCTAAGCAAGACAAGTCCATAGATGTTAAGACCATAAATATAATATAAAATGTTTTTTCTTCTGTTTCCCCATTTTCCATACTAGGAGAGTCATACAAATGGGACGGAGGTGAATACAATGTGCTTTAGGTGAAAGATAAGGAAACTTCACCTAATCCAAACATTTCTTTCTATAGGGTATAAAGCAGAGCATCGTCCCTCCTCTGTAGCACTGAGCAGAAAGACTGCTCCCAAATACCAGATGCAACTTTTCCAGGTTTCTCCAACAGTCTTGTCTCACCTCGCCTCTCTGTAAAACTACTTAGCTGCAACTTTCTTTTACATATACAGATTATTTCCCCCTATCACCTAGAATTAGTATACAATTCAGTGATGTTACTTCTGGAATTCAGAAAGAGGTTCTGAAGTACAACATTAAAAAAATACAGCTTATGAATTATTTCTTTCAGAAAATAGAGACCAGTTTACAATCAGCTTTATACAGTTCATAAACCAGCTCTGAATAAAAATTTTTTAAAAAAATATATTGGGGAAAGTAAACTATAACACCACTTGAAAACTACCATTTTCTCTTACATACTTAAAGGGATGACTATTCATTACTGACTGACTTGTTCTGTTAACTCAAGATAAGTCTGAGCTCAGAGATTTTTGACTCTGCTCTATATAGGGAAGTTGAAACACCATAAATGTATTAATAACTTGTTATGAAGCACCTGTATTGTATGACAAAATTTGCTTTTGCTTTTCTAGGACACATCCCCCACCCCACAAAGACATTGCCTCAATAATTACACTGTGGAGCAAAAGAAACGTCAAAAGGACTTGATTTCTGAGGTATGAGCCATAGAGATGGAAAGAGATCCAACAATCCAAATGGATTCAATGCCTCAGCTTCCCAAACTGCTCAGTCTCTAACTGGTCCCTTTTAAAAGCTAAAGCTAGTATTTGGATGCAATTGTTCACATTAACAGTCTTGGTGGCTGCCTTTCCCCCTCCCCCCATCACCCCTCTTATCACCAAGCAGGACCTTTCTTCCAATTTCTTCCAAAATTTGGAAACATCATTTCCCTAGAGAATGGCTAGGCTATTTACCCATTACATGCACTTCTATTCTTACAGACTCTTTAAAAACAAATATCCTGCCCTCAAATTCCCCAAACATCTACATGCCAATTGCCTGGGCTTTCCTACCTTTGAGTTTTTCCTTCAAAAGATTTAGTTCAATGGTTATGTGACAGTGCTTACATGTAAAATCATGCAAAATAAAAAAAATGCCAGTTTTCAAGAAAGCAGTCCAAGTAGAAACAGTTTTCATTTCAAGCATTCAAATGTAAGCTAATCTTTCTTAAAATAAAGATAAAATCAGCACTTTTAGATGGAAAAAAAGCCTATGTATACAACTACTGAACAACTGATGATAATTGAAAAACCACATTCTGCCCAAGACATTTCTGATAAGAATTGATTATCAAAGACCTCATTAGTTTCTTTCACTCTACACTGTTTGTATTGAACAATAGTAAATAAAAAGTCTTGTGATTATTGTGTCTTTACAACTTTAAGTATTACACTGATACTCAGAAAAACATGTGCTTGTCAGATTCACAGTTGGGAAAAACAGTTTGCCATATAAAGAAAAATTCATTTTAATCACACCCAGTAATCAGATTCTTTTGTGAAAAAAGGGGCCTGCAGCTGCTAGATGGAATCAAACACACTTTAAAAATAAAGAAAAATCACGGTGGCATGTTTTTCCCAAGCAACATTGTACACAGTTCATTAACAATATTCTATAGAAATGAGAAAGATTGGAGAGAATAGGTCAGGAGCCAAAACAGACACTAAAGAGTAGGAAAAAAAAAACCCCAAAAAGGAAACTAGAGGGAATAGATTAGAAGAACTCTGAGGAACCTTTCAAACTCCAGTTCATCTTTTAAATACAATAAAATACAATATCAAAATCTCATCTGATGATTTACTACACTGAAGTAAAAGGACTGTGAAGCAAAGCAGAAGCAATGAAGCTATAAGAGTATTCAAGAGTATCCATTACAGACTTTATTCCTGTTTTCTTCCTGCCAACTAAATTATTTTGTCAGATCAGAAAGCAATATGGTGTTTGGAATCTGTTTCAGTCCATATTTAGTGTCTTAGAGATGAAAACTGCATATATATTCATATAAAATTCACACTGATTAAATGCCAAGAGGTTTTTATTTCATTTAGCAACAGAGGATTTAAAAGCCTTAACTGATTCTAGGTTAAAAACCAACAAAATCCAAAATGAGACAGAATTTTCTTAAATTTTAAATTATCAACTTCAGCCTCTGTGAATTTCAGTTCACATATACTTTATTTGTCTGTTAGCTCCTTGTATTTGTTCTCTTTTGTTCACAGTCAAGCCCTTTTAGGTTTTTTTTCTTTCTTCACTAGGTTGTCATCATAAAGCGCTTATAATTCTCTCAGGACTGTGAAGTTTGTTCAGTCCTCAAGAGACAGATATAATGCAAGTTCCACTACATATGTTGGCATCTTGTCATAAACATACTGTAGCTAGAGATGAAAGTAAACTTTTGTTACAGTTATTTCAGGAATATTGTTTGGAAGCTGATTCAATAATTGTAATTATCTTGAAAGGTTTATAGTCCCATGATTTATTTATATAACTTTTAAAAATTATTATTTAAAACAAAATCTTCCCAGAGAAACAACCTTGACATGTCTTTATGTGGCTTGATCACTTATTTTCCCTCATAGCAACTATTGAGGCAACCCAGTTTTCACCATATAATACATGTTCATATAATCTCAAAATGGTTGGCAAAACAACATTAAGCAGACATATAAGAGAAGAATTTGTTATGTGCCTCACAGTATCTCACATCCAGCCTTGACCAATGGAGCATGTTTTAAATAAAGATAAAAAGTTAACTAGGAACCAAACTATTGTCTATTTGCTTCTAAATGTACTGCAGAGTTACATGTGTTATTTAGACAGACACACGAGATGCGCTGGAAAAGTCTCAGCAGAAATTCTCATTTGAGAACAGACACTTGTAAGAGTATAAACACAGGATTTTGTAGAATTGTGCTTGGATATTGATTGATAATTACAAGTAACGAGCTATTGATTTAAGCGTGCAACTAACTTCTTTTTTTTCACATGCTAGAATTACAGACTTCCAGAGGAAACTGTTGAGTACAGCAGAATAATAATAAACCGTCCCCCAAAACGCACCAAAAAAAACCAATGCCCCCCCTAAACCAGTCTGTAATAAAAGGCTGCATTCAAAATCTTTCCCTATTATTTCCCAGGTGCACATTTTCGAGATGCAACATCAACTACATCAAATCCCGCACTTGAGTGCAATGAATGAACAACAGTGCGATGTGATAGATGTACGGCCTCCAAAGGGAAACAGAAAAAAACTTCTTAAAAGCATCAGTTAAAAGCACTTTTTTGTACCTTACATGTTGCTAGACTCAGGACTTAAAGGGTCATTTTGAGAACCTAAAAGAAATTTGCAAACTAAAATATACTTTCTGTGTACTGTATTAAAAGTTACTCTTTTCCACTGTTAAAAGTTCATTTTCTCTTCTATTATAAACTGCTGTTAAGTAAAATAAATTCAAGCTCTATGGTTCTTGGAGAAATAAATCTCTATTATAAACATCCTGCTGTGCCTTACGCTTTTTGTTAACAGATTTTGTTTTCTAAGTTTCATGACCTATGAAAAGTACAGATGCACTTCATAAAACAGTAACCTTAAATAATTTTAAAATACAGTACCTGGCAGACATGTATTCTAACGTGGTGATATTTTTATTTTTTTGTTGCCTACTGGCAGCCCCATCTCTAGACATTACAGTAGTAAAATAAGGAATTGGTTTATTTATTTATTTTATTTTGCAGTTTTTCAAAACCTAACCCACTAAGAAGATAAACTTGTCATTAGTCTGATTGGAATTGATTACAGACCAAAACTCTGCTCCCATATCTAAGTAGAGAGGTCTCAGGTTTGAGATATGGGTAGATTGTAGGTGTTAATATAACCAATACTAAAATGTGTCATCTTTACTTCTGTACAAAAGTTATCTACCTATTTCTGTATAGATTAGCTGATAAGAATAGGAGAGGGTTGTTTTGTTTCTGTGGTTGTGAACCAAGGTCATGACAATTGAGGTCTTGTGTTGTCCTGTGGGGTGCAGACTAATTCTTGAGTCTAATTTCAGTTATTAAACAATGAAAACATGCAAATTTAGTATCTTACTGAAATTTCACACTAACTTAGGAGAACTTGAGGTACTTAGATTTCATACCAGTGCTTTTGAACTCTAAACTGAAACAAGCAGAGCTCAAACAACCTGGAAGTTTTTAAGTGAACTGAAACCAAAGACTAAATACTAAAGAAACCAAATACTAAAGAAAAGCATCTTTCTTTAAAATGGTCATGTACCATGTACATACCTAAACTGCATATATTTGGTGGCATTTCCTAGAGTTTGCCTCAGGGAAATTGAGCGTATCTTAACATAATGAGCTTTTCTGCCCTACCCAGCCTTTCTTCCCAAACATGAGAAACTAAGTCAACAAAACTACTCTTCCAATAGTGGTGTTAAAAGACCTACTATTTTTATTAGAGCCCATACCAGTAATGATATTGTTGAAAATAATGATGTGTATGTGAGATGAGACTGAATGAAAGAAAAAAGGAGGAACCAATGAAGCAAACTTAATGAACTGAAACAAATGTACCCCAGGTGATAAATTACCTGTATAATGTATATATACATACCTATACATATTGCAGTATATATCAGTGACTACATAGCACATTTTACCCGCTACCATGAAAGTTTTATTTTTCTTTTCTATTTACTATTCCAGCATTTTATACCCTCAACATTTCTCTACTATAATTTCCTCCTCCTCTATTGAATTTTAAACACTCTTTTGAGCTAAACATAGTGTCATAGTTTCCATACATATAGGAAGCAGAAATATAAATATACTTTTGAATGTTTAAAAACTGATAATTAGATGTTATAGTTCAGTTTCCTGATTTTTTTAAAAGTTAGTTTCTTTGTATTCTGATTAAGATATTTTCTTTGATTTCAGGAATTTCTCCCCCTCTGCAGTTTTTATAGGAAACAAGCCGACATTACTAGAGGTTAAAAGAAGTATATTACTTCTCACAATCAGTCACCAGCTTTTGTACCGGTATCAAGAGCCAAAAAACAGTGGGGAGAATAAAACCTGTTAAAAAAAAAAACAAACTGTGTAAACTCCTAAATTAAGATGATAGGCCTCTAAAGTTGTGACTGCCAAAGAAATAAAAAAGTGAAACTCAGTCTCTCAGTGTGGAGAACTAACAAGGATCAAACATGAACAAAGAAGCAAACAAATTATTTGAGAAGGATCAATGAACACAAAAATATGATATGCCTTTTGACTTCTAATCTTTTATTAACCAATACTAGAATAACCAATCTTTCAAGCTGAGATAATGAACTCTATGACTGAAACCATTCAATAAAAGCAAGAAAACACTCAATATATACTGTAACCCTTCTGAATAAATGACCTTGGGATTTGCTTGCATTTCAGTCCTAGGAAAAGTTTGTATTGCATTAAACATTTTTTCTTTAAAACTCCCTACAACTTGAAACTCCTGGCATTTCATCTCTGCCTAGTGGCATGCACAATAGTCTTATAATTCAGTACGGGACAAGTTTTATTTTTAGTCTCCTGCAGGTGATAACTTAGAAAGTCACACAGTCTAGCCAGTATATCTGTAATGGCACTCCAAGCTATTTTTACAAAGCAAATCAATTCTTAAATATGGTATTGAATTACAATATCACTAATTTAATTTCAACTTGACAAAAATACCACAAACAGCAGACTGTTTGGCTGATAGCATAAAGGAAGAGAGAAGAAAAAAATGCATTTGAACACAAGGGAAACTGAGGTTTGGATTATATAGAAAATTCAAAATAGGTCTGAAGCAGCATTTTAAATGAAAGAAACAAAGGTACATCATATCTCTGACTGCATGTCCATTACTTTTATGATTTTTAGAAGTTTAAAAGCTTGTTATGTGTCTCAATAGTAATAGATTTAACAGCAGGAAATTACATTATTGGAAAAAAATTAGATGCACACAGCTCTTACAAAAGGGAAGTACTGTCTGTGCATGGTAATTTTACAGAGGACTCCTGTTTCTTTGCGGGAGGGAAGGGGTGACCATTTACTCAAAATGCTAATGAGGAAAGGGGTTTGGTTGGAAAGATAAGTCATATTAAAACTTGATATGCTAATTAGGATACTGAAATGCATAACAATTTTAAGGAAAAGTGGTTCTTTCTATTGCATATTTATTTTTTTGTACTGATTTCCAGTAACTTGATAATGGTGATATAACTGACTAAATTCAAACACATATGAAATCTTTGTCATGTTTACTAAATGAAATAACTTTTCAGTTACCTGTTTAATAGGAAAAGTGTTACCATGACACCAGGCTATGATTCTAAGCATGCTATCTATCTATCTATCTATTTATTTGTTTATTTACTTGTATATCTGTTAAGAGCTGGAATGGCCACTGGACCTCAGTAGCCTTTTGTTTTGAAAAGAGAAAAGAATAAAGATTAGTGCCACAAGACAGTACGAACTTCAGGACTTTAAAAACCTCAAATTCTTTTGGGGAAATTCTTTAGTTGTCTTCATCACCACCATGCTCTTACATGGTATAGTACAAGCTTACAGTCTTTATGGTCTTAAACAGAAGGACAAAAGGAGATGTTTTCATGATTTCTAAATAAGAGGGGAAAAAACAACATGATGAATCAAATGGGAAATGAGCCATGGTGGCGTTCTGCACTATTTACCAACAATTGAGGTGAGGGTTCTGCACCGTTCATCCTCAACAATCACACTGCATCATAAGATAGATAGGTACCAAGGAAAGCTAAAAACTCTATTATAAGATGGCTACTTGCTTTCAACTGTTAAATATACACAAAATTTTTAAAGACCAAAACAATAAATTTTTTCTAGCACTACTCTGTGTTTTAGACATCCCTAGAAAAAATTCTCCCTTTGAATGACTTTATAAATCAACATACCGGTCATCTGGGAAAAGCAAATAAATCAATGATCTCATTCCAAAAAGCTTCTGAAATGTAAAAATTTGAAAAGGTCAGATACTGCTAAAGATTATCTTTACAGTCACAATTAGGGAGTTTTTCAGCACTGTTTGTTATTCAGGCTGAGTGTAGCTATATCAGTTCATAACAGCTGTAGACTTGGTGCAATGAGCCTCTTCGCAGAGCAAAGCCTACATACCATGTGCGAGACCAGCAAACCTCTATTCTGAAAGAGTTAAGTGTGCTTCAATATATAGACATAAGCAGTACTTAAAAACTGCTTGTCTTTTTAAATGCTGTGAATAATCTGGGGAGTCTATAATCCATAGCCTTTAATTACTGATAGTGCAAATCAGGATGGAGAGCTGGATGTGGATGATCAGTCCTTAGAGCCACTTGGGAAAAATTGAGAAAGTTCAAGAAAGGCCACATTGGTCTTTACATTTGTTATACTATATCTGCAGCGCCAACAGGCCCATAATGAAGGTGCTTGGGGACTACATTTAGGTTTGCTGCAATCTAATGACATCAGTGGAAATGCAGGAGAAAAGGAGCCCAACCTGTGCTCTCTATGAAAGACACAAAGACACAAATCAGACAAAGCTGACCCAAGACATACTGAAACCTTCATTTGTTAGCCAGCACCAATTAGTGGCAGATCCAGGTTTGTATGATCAATGAAACAAACATTAAGAGAGGTGATATTTGTGTCTTATGCAGTCTGTCTGGGAACAGAGATAGTTGGGGAATGACAGAACTGCTGAGGTTGGAAGAGTTGGAGTTTGCTGCCCTGTTCAAAGCAAGGTCAACTAGAGCGTGTTGCTGTGTCCAGTCAGGTTTTGAATATCTGCAAGGATGAAAGTGACACAGCCACTCTGGGCAACTGTTCCAGTGCTTGACCATTCTCTCTGAAATACGTATGAAAAAACTTCTGTGTTTTATGGCCGTGTCCCTGAGCAACCTGATCTAATTTCAAAGTTAGGTCTACTTTGAGAGTCTATGACGTGAAGTGTTCTATTACTGGATTATTGGGTTTTTTCAGAACAATTCTTGCACTGGACATGAAAGCTTTTTTGGGGGTGGGGCTGGTTTTTTTTTTGTTTGTTTGTTTCTTGGGGTTTTTTTTTGGTTTTTTATTTGTTTGGTTTTGGGTTTTGGTATTTGGTTTTTGGTTTTGGGGTTTTTTTCCCTCTACAAAACTTGCTGTCTCTGTGGATACCTGGAAAGCATAGAGGAAGTTCTGGACTTTAAAGACCAACATATTTACCTGGAAATTTCAAAGAGCTGGCAAGAAGCTATAGCTCCTGGCTCAAAGGTAAAAGCAAAGTGCTCTAATCTTACTCTTTCAGAGTCTTTCCTTCATAAAAACAGCAGAGGATCTAAGTTTCAGATGGAACTACATCAAGACATTAACAAAAACAAACTGAAAAACCTGTTTTAAAGAATTTTCACATTCCACTGAATGTTTCTTTGGTCTTGATCAGCATTAAAAATGTTACAGCTTACAAGGAAAGAAACTCTCACAGTTCAGTGATGTCATATCATGATGTCATGCTGTGATGTTACAGGTTTTAATACAAGCTCCAGGAAGTATCAATAAGCTGTATCATTAGTTACAGTAAAATCAGTAGGATCTGACCTCTGATGTACTAAACTTATAAGTGGCCATATATAACTGGACAGAAAGATTGTTACAAGTTTAGCAGCTAACCCTTAATGCCTCCCCATCCTTCTGTATTAGGATTGCTCATTTTGTACATAACAACAATAACAAAATCATAACAGCTTTTAAGTAAACCTATAATTTATTCTTCAGTGTATGAAATTCTCTTAGGTTTTCAAGGAAGGGCAAATATTTTTCTGAAATCCCATGAAACAGGAAATATATTAACATACATAACCTTAAAGAGGGGTTACTGGAAGATTAGTTGTTATTCATATATTTGTATGAGTTCTTTCTCTTACACTATGCCTATTACACAGAAATATAATTGCAGCTTAATAGACTTTTTATGAATAGTGTAATTTATAGAATGTATAATTTTTAATGTAGACTGAGGTTACTTTTTAAAAAAGGTAAATTAAACATTTTAAAGAGTAAAGATTGTAAGCAAATGGAAACATAATTCAAAGCAGGAAAAGAGTTATGCTACTCGTTGGAAGCTGAAAAGTACTAATTTGCATTTCTGTAATCATTAATAGGGGTTATGAGGTGTCAATTATGTTCCACATGTGACCTTTTTAGTTTCTAGGTAATGTAACTCAATTAATTGCCTGTGGCATCATAAAGCACCTTTTTCACTGCACCATGACTATGGAAAGCAATAAAATTCTTCCTCTGCAGATGAAGTATGAAATGCACAACTGACCTTAGCACTTAGCAGTAGCTCACTGATGCTAATGCAGACCTTCTACTGGCATAAATTACAATGCAGTCAAAATCTGAGTGCTCGGCTAATGCTTTCCTAGTTCATGGTAGATTTTTATAAAGTCACAGAAATGACCATGCTTTGAAATTTCTGCTTTAGTCCTCTGTTGAACTGCATGTTGAGAATTCTGGCTTTAATGAAACTGAATAAGCCGCTTTAAATTTCAGCGTAGATGTTGCTATGAAAGGCAAAACTATGACTCCATTACACTGTTCCTTTCCTAGGAGTATAAATCGACAAAAAATCTTGATATTGACAGGCATTATGAACACAGATTGATGAACAAAATCAGATGGTGTCATGCAATATTTTCTACCCAAGAGCCTTATGCTGTAAACATGATATGTAAATTTAATGTGTGAATTAAAATCTGTCATTAATTCATTCAATATTTTGCAAAGATTCATATGAACAAGTTTTCATACGCATTTTTCTCCGTTTTTCAAAAATAACCCAACAACCTTAAATTAAACCTGCTGAAGCAAGAAAAATAGTAAATTTTTCAGCTTTCAAAGTTATTCACTTGCAAAATCATACAGAAGAAAGAAAAGAAAAAAACAGAGGATGGAGAAAATATAAGAAAATGCTGAGTGTGAAATAACTGAATATAGCTACAGTGGATAAGATGCAAAAAACCTCCATAGTAGATCTGTGTCTGTAGCAGGTGTGTTGGTTTCTAAAGGGTTGATCTGGACAGAGAGAGGACCTAAAGTCAGTTCTGCTCTCAAAATATTCAAAGTGTTTTGTCGTGATTTGAATTCTAGATTGTCATAGATTAACATGCTCTAGTCGTTCAATGGTAAGGTAATTCAGTAATCATTTATTTTTTTCTAAAATATTTTTGAGAAATCTAAATTGTAGTTGCACTACCATTTTTAAAAGGAAGACATTGTGAAGAAATTAATAACTATAAAAAACCCTGAACTTTCCTCTCTCTGCTCTCCAAACACGTACTACAGAAATTAGAACCTAATCACAAACAGAAAGTAAACTAAATCCAACATAATGTTTTTTCTTTCTCAGCTGTCTAAAGATTCAAATACCTGTTATATGTAAATATATTTTCCAACCTGACAAAGTCAAAGTGTAAGCAATTTTCTAGGGCTTCAAGCAAATATTTTTTGATGCCAACAAAGACTCTATGAATCAATGGTGCAACATCTATTGAAGTTTATATTTCTCCCATAGATTGCTTTTCAAAGCCCACCTGTCATTAGTAGTTTTATTTTGTTTTCATTAATTATTGACCCGCATGTCTCTACACAAAGACAGACATGGCAGAGGATTTATCTCAAGATCAGAATTACAAGGCAGCTCAAAAATTTCATAATGTACTGACATGCATATATAAAGTTGGCATTGCTGGAACTTTTAAAAGAATAGAATTATATTAAGTGAGTTGAAGTACAAACATCAACATTTCATAAAAGTTTCAAGCAGTTCTATGAAAACTATCATGTTCAAGCACATAATAAGTGTGACCAGTTTGTATCCAGATTAAAATGTACTTCCCAAGAGACTAATTTTTTTCTGACATTTTTACCCTAAGAAATAAAAACAGTTAAAAATGGAGATGATTCCAATATTAAAATCGTAAACCTAGACATTTTGACAAGTAATGAAATATATTTAGCTGCTTTATAAAATGCTGTCTTTGAGTCCTTAGCCTACTTAATCTATGTGAAAAATAGAACATACTCATTGTATATGCAATTTTATGGCTCTGAAAAAATGCAGACATGTGAAGTCAGACTTCTGTCTTTCCTTCCCACATAATAGTATTCAATCAGCTATACTACAAATAAGGAATTATATTTAGGAATATACCTCAAGCACTCTCAGAACTAGTAGGTGGCAACCATACTGGTAGTTATAACAGGGAGTGAGAGTGTCCTAAGATTTTGCCTATTAAAGCAAGATTTAACACACACACAAAATATACTTTATATACTCAAAAACTACCTGTCATTTCAGTATAGCATACCTATTTTGCCTTGCTCGTTCACTGTTATAGCACAATGTAAGCCATGTTGCACAGAAGCTCTCTGTCACTGGTAAATCTTTCTCTGTGTAACAAATAAAATTAAGTCATTAAGTCTATTTATTGAGTTACTTACAGAACAGAAAGTTTCCATATGTGTCCTGTAATAAACAGTATGGCTGAAATTAAATGATGTCAGTTCTCATGAAAAAAGTATATAATTATCTTGGAGAAGATAGCCTATTGATTTAGTGGGCCCAGTATTGACCAAGTCACTCATTTTGAACAGCTCCAACAACTTACAGACTAACTTTTCCTCCAAAATACTGCATGTGACATTGGAAAATGTCCATTTTTAAAAGGAAATCAGCATAGGTACAGTAAATGATGTGTAAAATTGAGTAGAAAGATCTTCACTTTTTCTCCATATTTCTTGATGCCACCTATTCTCAGAATGGCAAGGGATTGACAGAGCATTCAGTAGAAGTTTCCATCCATCTGTAGCTTTTTTTCATTAAACAGTATAATTTTATGTCAAGGGAATTTATGTTCTGTTCTCACATGCATTCTACTATATGTCTTAGATACAGCAAAATGGTTTCTGATCACCAAAGTTTGAGAGAGGGTCATTCATTCCACTTACCTTACTCAGAATATGTCCTTCATTTCCTTCATAACAATTTCTGAAGCTTTTCTTTTGAGGAACAGTGATTCTGCTGGTAGGACAACCATGAATCTTGAACTCCTGGTAATTAAGTGGAAAGTTTATATTAATATTGAAAATTAAACATTTGATTACTTCTAATTACAACAGACAGTCCTGAAACTTTTGTTAGATTATAATATCTCAAGTGAAAGTACATACAAATAAATCATGGTTTTGCTGCATTGTCACTTCATAGATACATATAAAGACACATGTATATAAATGTATTTAGAAGACAGTTGGAAAAAAAAAGCCTTGTGTAACACAATTTGCCTTTTTAATTTTTCAAAAGTTATTCTAAACACTTAAAAACTTTTAATTTCTAACAAAAGTGCACCTGAATAAGACGTAATAATTCAGGATATCTAATTTTTTAGAATTTGGGAAGGACAAATATGTCTGTTCCAGAGAAAAGACATCCACTATGGACAAAACCAACAACCAGTCTCAGAGATCAAGGTGAGCTGATAGACAATGGCCATAATGGATGAGGATACTGATTCACAGGAAATTGTAAAGCTAGGTCATGGCTATAGAGTAGTTAGTTGCTCTGAAAGGAAGTTTAAAAAAATGTTTATGTAAATATTTCTGGTGAAACAGCAGTGCTACATTGTGAGCTGTGCAACAATACTGCCTGTGTCAAATACGAAATTAAGAAAAAACAAAAAAGAAAAAAAAAAATTAGCTGCAGAGATCACCTAATTACTTCATTTGTCTAAAGCAGGTTACCTGGGCTCATTATTAACATGTTTTTAGACGTCTTCAACACAGAAATCAATCTCACCAGGAAAAACTATTCCCAGAGTTATACTATTAGGAAGTTTACCCTAATGTCTGAATGGTTAGTGTTAAAGCTCAAGGTATAATTTAGCTTATCTGGGCACAATTAACACATCATCAACTTGTTTTTACATTAGTTATTATTTAGGCATCTGAAACCTGTTGCGTCTCCCTTTGAGGCTTCTTCCTTTTAATTGCCAAATTACTTCAATTTTATAGCATAGATCATATTTTCTAGGCATTTAATCACTCCTACTCTCCCCTGGATTCTCTCCAAATGTAAGCCACCTTTCTTGAAAATGAAAGATAGGTAAGGCTTTATCATCTGGCTCAGAAATACTACATCTTGCAGGTCTGTTACACATCCAATTATAAAATATGACTTTCCCCAGTACAGAGAAATTACAGACTCACGGTCAGTTTGTGGAACAAAATAATCTGTAGATCATTTTTGGGGTGGGGGGGAAGAACTATTTGGCCAATTGTTCCCCAACTCTTTGTCTGACACTGATTAATTCTGCTGAAGTGGGGTGTTGTGCATTTAACATATTTAGCATATAGGAACAGCTAAACCGGGTCCAACCTAGAGTCCATGTCAGGGTACCTAGGCTGGTGTACCCTCTCCAAGTCGGCAAAACAGGTTTCTGCAGGAAAACAGGGCATGTGTACGAGATACTACATTTCATATTGTTTTATTCTATTGTGCACATCACTAATGAAAAATTATGAACAGAAGTGGGCACAAGCCAGATGCTATTATTGTATCTCCTCCTATTGTGACAGTGAACAACAGACTAGGTAATAACATCAATCAGTTTTGCACCTGCTCTGTATTATCTTCTGCTAGACCACACTTATTTTATAAAGCTTTGTTTTAGCTGTTATAAAGCTATACTGATGAAGCTTATATGCCAATGAAAGTATAAAACACACTCAGGGCCATGCTACCACTGGAATGATGTAAATATCAATTTGTTGAATATCAAAATATTTTTCTTTCCAATTTTAATAAAATATTTTAAAAGTAATAGAACTACCTCATTTTATAAACCACTTCAAAACTTCCTGTTAGGTAGCTGGGGAAGGCAGTGGCTGCGTAGTTCTTTTGACAGCAAAATGTATGTCATTAAGATGACATAGGGCTTCTTTCAAATACATTTTGCTGTATGTACAAGTTCTTCTGGAAATTAATAGAGGATTAAAGTAGCACATTACCTACGTACAAGAATTTGAACTATTTTGTGTTACCTTTTCAAGGCAGGTAAGTTTATAATGTGTACTCAGTACCTGTGATTCATTTACATGTGCTCAGTACTCCCTATACTTTCAGACATGCTTAATAAAATCAATGTCTCATCAGGTAAAATACATACATATGCTGAGTAATTTGTTTTGGTTCTCCTTTACACTTAAAATTATTGGCTACTTCAGTCAGAGATAGCTTATTGCAGTACTGTTTTTTAATTATTAGAAGTTTAATTCCAAGTCTTTAAGCAATCTAAATTGGTAGACAAGGATATTCTTAGCATTTAGAAGTTTTCCATTTCTCTTTCATAAAAATGTTTAAGGCTTCACTAAGCAAATAGAAAAAAATCCTTATGAATTTGTTTCTCTTCTCCAAAAACACAGTACGAGATAATTAGTAAGCTACCCTTAGTATACCTTAAAAGAAAACAACTTTTTTAAGCAAAAGAAAATGAGATTTCTTTTTTGTGACCATATCTATGACACCACACACATTTCCACTTCCATGTTTATGACAGCCTCGTTAGCATGGTATGTAAGAACCCTGCAAGGCATCCAGTATTTAAAAGCATGTAGATGAGAGAAAGGACATCTCTCATAATAAAAATTTAAACATTTCTGATCTCATCTTTGATCTTTGTATGATACTGAGAAGAATTCATTATGATAGTGTTACTATGAAGTTCTACCAATGTATTTCTGAAAACTTATAAAAGAGAAGAAAAAAAAAAACCAAACCCCAAACCAAAACCACCTTCCTAGAACCTGGATATGTTAAGCAAGCCATGCACTGGACATGGTAATCAAAGACCTCCTAAAAGACAGGGGAAGGACTTGACTCCTTCCTGAGAAGGAGATCTGGAGGAAAGAGGGAGGAAGCTTTTGTAGTTGGGAAGTAAGAAAGACTGGCTCATTCCAGGTCAGAGCAGCTTAAAAGAAAGGTCATTCCTTCTGCTCTATACTCTTCTCTCTGCTTTTCTGTGGAAGAAGGAAGCAGCAGCTACTTTGAACACTAGAAGTCTTGAGAGGACATTTAAGTTTAACCTGCAGTTAAGATGAGTGCAAATAAACTGAGATGTGAAAGCAGCCACAGAGGGTCTTATAGTCTAGTTCACTTAATGCATTTTATCGTCTGTAATGTTGTTTCATTATTGCAAACTCCCATTTTATATAAATCTATACCCTCAATCTTAAAACTTGTCAGGTGATAGAAATGAGCATGAACTATTCTAGCATGCGACAAGGCACTCAGTTCTTACAGAGGAGAGCATCCTTAAAGCCTGGCTATAGGGCTGCCTAACAGGTTTTTAGGCTTAAGTTTTTAGAAACTGCATACTGGGTAAAAGACAGACACGCTTCTAGAAGATTTGCAAAGGCCATTTGGGCAACACGTATCAAAGGGCTCCAAAAAGGAATAAGCATCTTCAGCAAACACTCTGTCACCTTTTGGCATGTTGCAATGGAGCTGGGGAGCACGCCTGAACTCTGAGGCTCCCAACAGAGGGATGACACATGACAACAACTGAACAAATACTGGTTTTGCTCCGCTAAGTAATCTATTCCTACATGCTGTGAGCTTCTCTGAGGATTCTGAGGGTTTTGTGCTTTTCTTCTGTCTAGAGTTTCCCCAGGAGCAAAAATGCAGCATAAAAGACAAAACAAAATCTTCATGGAATGTTTCTTTATATTTATAGCACAGTTTTGATCACATTCTTTATGTATTTAGAAATTCATTAGCAGCATTTCAAGGTTGTTTGCCTAACTTGCTCGGTAAATCACTTCATGTCAGTAACAGCCAATGAAAGAAAACAAAATTAAAAAGCCAGCTGCAGACATAAAAAAATAATTATTTGCTACTTTTATCCTCAAGAATCATTCTGAATTTTAATTGCTCTCAGTACAAGATATTGGTCCACGTGTAAGACCATCTTCTGACCTGTAACATTTTTAATTCACAGCCTATACTATGATCTGAGAAGGGAAAAGGAAATAGAAAAGGGCAGAAGTTTTTTGCAAGCAGTTAAACTCGCTGCCTGTGTTGATGCCCAGCCCTGCTAGAAGTGACAGGCCAGTGTACTTCTGCTTCATTGACTTTCCCATGAATAAGGACAATCAGACAACGATTCTGCATAGGATGAAAATAATAGCTTGTTTTAGGTCCATATCATTTAACTGCAGAATGCCCTGACTGTCTTCCCTGAGGGCTGAAGATCGATTACTGAAGTTTTAGGAGAGCCATCTATATCCACCCAAGGCTTCATTGGGATTAAGGCCAATATGATAGCGAATGAAGGTATTAGGTAAACAAAGCCAACATAACTGGTCATTGGGGAGCCCGATAGGCAAGGCAACATGTGAGGAGTATCTATCAGCTTTTAAACCTCTCATACCTTTCATTGCTCATAACTGCAAATTTCAGTCAACTGTGCTGCCATTCCAAATGATCTGCCTCAACATTTGGTTAAAAACTTCGTTCTTCAAATTCGTTCTTTTTAAACAGAAGGGCTTTGCAAACTGATCCTACTTAATCAACTGAATACTTAAAACTTTAATTGTGTGAATACTAATAATTTAATTCCAAAATTACTAGTGAACAATTATTATTGACTGTCACTTATATGCAAATCTCCCACACGTCCTGATGAACTTAACAGTGCAGTTTCCTGTCAAGGGTCATTAACGCTATTTCCATGTACTCTGTGATAACTCTATTTTTATTGTAGCCATAATGAATGCTTAGATTCATAGTAACAAAGCAAGATTATTTTTTTTTCAGTCTTGATGGCTTTTTCAGAAAATATCCTTGGACTTAACCTAGTAATTGAAAAAATCCACAACCTTCTATATTCTATATTTCATTTTCTTAGAAAGAAAGAAAGTTAAAAAAAAAAAAAAAGAAAAAGAAGGCATTATTTTCATGTCATGAATCAGTGAGAAGTCCTTTTTTTTTTTTTTTTTTACAAAAAACACTGTATGTGGCACTGGCAGCAGCTTTGTGCCTGTGAAAACGCTGTATCATAATCCACACCAGTAGATCAATGAACTGTTGGACAGAACCACTCAAAATCACCTCCCTTCCCATTATCATGCTTTCTGGTCTTCCAAGCACAAATTACCCATCAACCTCCTTGACCTAGTTCCAGAAACACTGCCGTAAAGAGCACTGTCAGAGTGATGCATGTGCAGGACCGGTGCAATGACAAATAGGAAGCAATAGCAGTTATCACAAGGAATAACAATTTAGCTACAAATGTGGCTCAGCATCAGACTGGTTTGATTTCCCACTGCAAAAACTCAAAATTGCTACTGGATAGGACATTATCATGCCAAATCTTCATGATTCACCATAGGACAAATTGCTAGCGAGGTGTGTGACTGCAGGAATATCCTCCAGTCCTTTAAACACCTGACACCAGATTATTTTCTCCCTTAGCAAAGCTTGCAAAAGACAGCACAGAGGAAATACTCCCCCCCGCCCCCCATTTTATCAGATCAACTTGTAGAGTTGAATTCACAGCCTGCCATCCTAAGGGTACTCACCACTGCAGCCCTTAGTATTTTCTGTCTGTTAAAGAAGAGTGCTTAATTAAAAGCATATGTGCTTCCAAATTGTAATTAGTCATATGTGAAATCTCCGGAGATGTAATGTTTGGCTTAGATTTTATGCTTATCTACTGTTTCTAGGCTAGAGGGACAAAACAGAAGATTTTCCTACTTGACATTTAATTTTGGCATTAGTAAAGCTATGCAAGGAGAAAGGATAGACAGGAAATTAATTGGCTGTGTCCATTACCGTGGAGCCCTGAAGTTATCACTATAGAAACTATTATGGGGAGTCTGCCACAGTGATAACAGGCTTGTGCATTGCCGTCACTTTATAAATTGCCAGGGCACAGGCCAAGGGATGGAGCTGAGAGGGGCGAATGAGCTACTCATGCGTAGCAGTGAATGGACTCTCACACACTTATTTGTGGTTTTAGCAATATGGAAATTAAAGTCTATAATAAAGGCTTCCATTTCCTTTAATGAATTAGTGACTTAAGTTCAAGGGGGTCTTCTGAAGTCAGAGTGGTTCTGTCTATGGTGACAATTTAACCCTCTCTTGAACTCAAATGAGTGCTATAAAGTGGCTTGCATCCTCCCATGTGAAAGCAAGGGTTTGTTTCAAACTCAAGCCTAGTGCTTAAACTCTGAGCATTCAGGAATATCAGAGCCTAGAGGAGAAATGTCCCAGGCTGTCCACAGAGAGAACTAGTACTCAGGACTGGTGCCTGGGGAAAGACCATCCTCTGATCATGTTGAACCATGAGAAGATAGGGCAGGATGGCAATTTTTACAGAGAAATTCCTGCCACAATTCCTACCTTATTCTGGCCAACGTTTTAAAGTGACAAACTGCTCTGCTGGTGAAGATTTTCCTGAAGGCTGATTAATGATTTCATTCTACTTCTCCTTCTGGAAAGGAAGGTCTGTCTCTGGAAGGGGGAGAAAAAGGAAAGACAGTAACAGCCAGAGCTGGAGAAGTCTCTCCAGGTAACCGGTCAAAAGAATGAAGTGACATCACATCACAGGCACTTATATTTGCTTTGGCGGGGGGGGGGAGTGTGTGTGTGTGTATGTAAGCTTCAGAGCTCATAAGAAATACATCCATACATCAGCAGAATTACCTCATTCCCTCCCCAGTCATGCAGAACTCAGTACTGTATCATCCAATTTCTCATAGGCAGTGAGTGAAATTGCTTGCCAAAACCACAAATTCAGAGTAAGTGATGGTAAATTTTGCAGAAATTTGTCTAAAGGCTTGACATTTTAAGATATATGTTTTGGCACTTCTCTATTTCTATTTATTGAAAAAACAGAAGGTAAGGGTAAAACAGATTGTTAACACCAGAACACCGTTCTTTAGATGTGGCACGTGCAGTATGTGAATTCATGCCAAGGAATAATAACTCTATGAATTATCAACTGAGTAAGTGCCACAGTGAACCTTCAATACACACTCATGACATTAATTAAAACTTCTAACATTTCCATCAAAGTTCCTAGCAACGATTGCCAGCTTCCAAAGTGCATACGGATATATTAGTGGCTGAAGTTTGCAAAAGAATTTGCCTGATCGAGGAACAATTTTTACCACGATATCCAATTTTCACTTTTATAGTAATGCAAAACGACATTTTAAAAATCTATTCCTAAAGCACAGGTCAAGAACAGACATCTGTGTGAAAACCTTACGGACATTCTAGCATTTCTTAAAAGATTTTTAAGTTTTAGTAGTGAATCTGCAGGAGAGTGAGCTGGACACTTTCATCTGGTGTCCAGCAGATGGTGGCATAACCTAAAATACTACAATATTTGGTAAAGAAGATGGCAACAGTGATAAAATGACAACTTTTGTTTTTAATAAGATTCAGATTTTTTATCTGGTACTGAGATTCTTTCTACTTTGTTCTCCTTATTCCAACTGCTGTCTTTGTTTAATTTTTTTGAAGTTGGAGAGAAAGGTGTATTTTATTGTCTTCATTCAAAATTTAATTTTCTTTGATATCATATTTCATGTTGCAGTTCTACTGAATCAAAAGGACTTCACTTTTACCACTCCTGATCATTCTCGCTGTTACTTTTTAAAAGTATTTAATGCAGAAATAATAATAAAAAAAAACCAATACCACTGTTAGCTTGACTCACACAGTTATGCATTAGCAGGATGGGGCATGATAGACCCTCAGGCTACAGCGGCATTGCCATTGCCTTAGCACAGGCCAAAGAAACAACAACAACAACAGGACTTTTTTGCAGGTATTTGCTCCATAGTGTTACACACTGCAGTTCATAAATCATTCCTGTTCCAATACCAAGAAATGGTGAGAGAAACAAAAGCAATTTACTGTTCTTTGTTTCATACTATTAGCAATTGGGAAGCAACTGATAGATTTGGTGAGACTGGAGCAACAGCAATGCTCAGTCAACACCCAGCCCAGCAGCTCTTTATTAGGTAAAGAGCACATATAAGCCTTTAAGTTTTTCCCAATATTAAGCCAAAATTGGCTCTTGAATTAAATAGCTGCTGCCTAGGTGGATCAAGGTAAGATGAAAGTAGAGGTAAAATGAGCTTTCAGAACTTACCACCATTACTCAGAGTATCTATCAGAAAGCAACAGAATGATCTAATAACTGGAGGGCCCCTTTGTGCTCTCTCCTATTACTTGGTGGCCAAATAGGAACAGTAACAAAACCCATCCATTTTCTCTCTCACTCAGAGTGAAGACGGTACTAAAGCTTAACTACATAGAGCATTGCAGCAAAAAGGTAATATGAACAAGCACTAAAAATCTTGGCCCTTTCAGCAAGGCAAGGCCCTGTGCAACTAAACAAGAAGTGCTTACTTGAAGAGTATTTAGTTCAAGATTTCTTGGTCCCTAATATCTCCAAAGTTTCAAGCAGCTCCAGTTCCTCTTTCCACAGAATTGCCTACAAAAATTAGTTACAAGCATGAAAGAAAGAAGTTTCAGAGAGTCAGACTTACAGTACAGAATTCACTTGCACGAGAAAGGTGATGTCTACAGAATTATTCAAATTCTGATTCAAAAGCCTTTACTCAATTCTATCTATACAAACAAATTAAGATATATGACACACACATGTTCACAAACATAAATAAGTATCCCTAAAGGCAAGGCTCAATTTACAGTTCCACAAAATAATCTCACAGGAGTATTTATAATGATTTTCAGGATATAAAATCTGAACACGAACTGTCACTGGGATTGTTCTCAGATGGTTCATGCTATGAAGTTGATGCACGTACATATGTTTCAGTTTTGCCCTTGTGATGCAGTCCCATTTTCATTGTCTCTAAACAGATACTTGCACAATTAGAGAATCTGACTTTGAATGTTGTAGTCTCTGTTAAGAAATTAAGTTTCACAGTCTCCGTCATCTGCATCTAACAGGCAGCAAACACATATTTATAATGACTTTATGTCAGGAAGAAGGGTTAATGGAAATGACGAAACCAAGTTCTCGTAGGGGTAACTATTCACCTAAACAAACACATTTAAACAGAAGCTGTTCTTCTGTAAGGAATAAAACAGGTAAACAAGACACAGGCAAATTAGCAAGAAAACAGCTAGGTGAAGAATCAAAATCCACAGAAATGGAATCAGATTGGTCACAATGGTACTGTGCAGAACACCATTCCTACCAGTACCAAACCACAGCTACCACTGCAGTAATCTGACAGACAACTGACAACTAAGTAGAAATATGACTATTAATTTTTATTTGGAAAACTAACAATAGAGTAATTTTCCCCAAATTGCCTCTATTTTCAGGGCTGAGCTCTAAGCATTGTTCCTATATAAATATGTAATAAAAACATGAAAGGAAAAGTATAGCCATTTAGAAGGGACCAAATCAGTGATATTTAATTCATTTTTTAAATTTCTTCCAAACACCCCTATTTACCAGTATATGCGTATAAATGAATGAAAGTTGGCATTTCCATTCTGATTAACAGCCTTGAGAGAAATAATTATCATGTCGATATTGTAGAGAAGGATGATGGTGGATTTTTCAGTGGTTTTAAGGGAAGTTTGTATTGTGCATTTAAATAACTAATTATCATACAGAGGAAAAAACATGCACTGGGAAGTACTGTAAAAAATATTTTGAGGGAGCAGGAAAGATCATCACGAAAGAAAATACTGAACTAATTTAAAATGCTCAGCTAGCAATGAGTAAAGAGTAGAATAACAACAGTGAAAGTGTTTTAAAGTCTTTTCAAGCTGGGAAATATTTATAGCCCATAGTTCATGTATTCAATGACATTAGACAAAAAAGGGTATGTTAGACTTTCTACAGTGCGAATTCTTCCTCAAAAGTCCATGAGGGAAAATGATCCATTGGGTTATTTAAAGTTAGACCTAACAAAACTCTAGCAAGTTTCTGATGAAATACTGGAGTGTTGACAGGGAACTAGACACGGTTATTATCAGTAATCATCTTTTTCCATCCCCAAAGTTTGACTACTATTTTTTGACTCTAATAAAAATCACAGATATTCACTCTGTATAACTTTAGGGAATGAGATCTCCTTAAAGCAAGTTACTGAATAATGGCATAATTAAAGGATTTAATCTCTGTTTATTTTTAAATTATTTTAAAAATGGAGATGGAATAGGTTAGTTTAGGCCATTCTTACAAGAGTTCAAAACCGCAAGTTTTTTCCTATAGTAGGTTTGCAAAGGAAGGTTTACCTTCAACTCCCTTCCTCAGCTCTTATTTGGATATTTAGACTGTTAATGCACTTCAGCACTTACATGTTTCTTTATAGTTTTGAAACCAGAAACATTTTGTTGCTTAATACAAAGAAAAACTGCATCTACCAAAGGACAGAAGCTATCTTGCTAAGACTGATAAAGAAACCCATCTTCATCTGTGCCAGATTGGCTTCATGCATCTTCCACATTAGAAGGGAAAAGGTACCATGCCACAGTATCCCCTGCAGCAGGGATGGCCATTCGGGTGGGAAGGTCAGCAGGAGGAAAGGTGGGGAAGGGAATGGGGTGCTCAGAAGAGCAGCGTTCGACACTCAGCACATCGAGCTGCCTGAACTACAGCCCACGTTGGGTGGTGATGGACACACAGAAGCCCAAAAATACAGGAGCGGAAGCTAGTAGGAGAGCGAGGAGAAGCCCAAATCTGCCTTTGTTTCTCTGATAAATCTCTGCTAGACACGCTAATTTAAAAACAGCACATTACTACCAACCACATGTACTTTTTCAAAATACAAGTCCTTGTAGCAAACAGAGTAATGGAATAATTTCTCCAGTAGCAACATCTCCTGCATAACAGATTATTTTTAATTGGGATGTATGTGTCTGTGTGTTAATGCATGCACATACACACACACAAATGAACACCTATATTTCATTTTGCTACTTTGTCACTTGAAAAAACAGCTTTTTTTTTCTTTCTTTCTTTATCTAGGATAGTTCTGCATTACAGAAACATGTTTCCCAAAATGAAACAGTGTGAATATTTGTTAGCTATAAGACCTTCCCAGGTAAGTCCCAAACCACTGAAGTTATCAAAAAGATTTCAAAAATGAAATGTTATTCATCAGTGTCTTCTTTGGTTTTAAAGCTCTGTAGTACCTGGATTTATTTCTTCTTGTCCTGAAGTAAGAAGCTTTTGCCTAGTTATATTTTGAGCAAGCGAGCCTTGCTATTTTATTCTTAAAACAACTATATTCCTATCATCAGTAAATGACCAATCTCATACTTCTATTCTGACATCTAATATTTCTCCAAGTTGAAAAAATATCATCTTTGTCTTTTCTGATGCTGCAGCTATTAAACTCAGCCATTACCATTTAATTTTGTAGGGGATGCTCTTTCCCCACGCACACCCTGGATGATGCTCTTTCACAGGTCAATCTGCGTGCTCTGCAGCATCTGAATGAGCGCCAACAAAAGTGCATAAGCTGTCAACTTTACTTAAATGCTGATAGTTTATTATCCCTTAATGTTTTGACACAAGGGCTACAGTAAAGTAAAAGGTGGCTACATCTCCTTGTATATTCCAATGATCCTCTCCTCCTGAGTGAGTAACTGCTGCAATTTTCTTTCTCTCTTTTTTTTTTTTGTTAGTCATAGGATAATCACAGCAACCACTTTTCACCATTAATTCAAGTGGTACGACTCAGTTTCTGGACAGAGAATGCACAATTCATTTTAAATAGCAATATTTCCATTTGACTACTTTAGAGTGAAAAAAACATTTCTAGTCTTTTCAAGCTACCTACCGGAAAGGATTACAAAAATTGCTAATGTAGATGAATAGAGAAACAAGAGGTGATGACCACTGGAAATGAGGTAGCATGAAGCTAGTGCCCCTCAGTCATCCAGTGAACTCTTTTTAATACACAACTAAATTGTATACTATATATACAATATATAAAATAATGTAGTGATTATAGAGAGAGTGTTGTGTTAAAAGCAACATGTATATTTGAAACCACTAAAGCAAGCACTAAGAACTACGAAAGCGACAAAAGGTAACTAGGAGAACTGGTTGTTCTAAATTGAATAGACAGTCCATCATCCCTTTTCTTAATCAGAATAAAATAGATTATTAAAATGCTATTTGAGTTTTTACTTGAGTTTCCATTTCAATCTTGAATATGCTTTATGTTCATTAAATGTTTACTTAGGGCATAATTATACATTTTACTGAATCCTCGACAACAAAGCCTGCAAAGGAAGTAAGAATTGTCTTTATTTAAGACCCAGGATTTAATTGGTGTATGCTATCAGAATGGAGGAGGAGGTGGCGGCGGCACAAACCTTTATGGATTTTTGACTCATCAGAACAGAATGTGGGGGTGCAGAGATGACTAATCTCTGGGACTAGACAGACAATTCTTGGGACAGAAGTGGGATCATTACTGTCTGAGAACTAAGCCACTTCATTTTGGGTAAAATAATTCACCACACAATCTGGTTAGGCTAAATGCCTCCATGATGCAAGTCAGAGATGGCCTTTGACTACATCTGCAGTCTGGATCACCACCAAAACTCCATCTGTTTCTGCTTGTATTACAATAGTCTTGATCAGAATGAAAATGCAATTCAGGATGGTATAAAAGCTACAAAATAATTAAAACCTGCTTACTGAATAGTTTTTGTTTGCTTGTTTGTTTTATGAAAGGAGGTATTTTGTTTCTGAAGTCCATTTCATCCCATAGTATCATGCTTTTAACAAGCTTAAACATAACCGGCGTGAGTTTAGGTGCTGGCCTTGAACTTTGGAGCTGTTGCCCAGGGTACCATTTGTGCAGCTGTAGGACGCTAATCAGGCCTAGTAACGAGAATAAAAATGTAGGTCCAGAGTCTCTGCTGTGATGCACATGGTCACATGGGACTCCACGATAAATCATGAGCAGGAAAACCAGATCAGAGCAGAACAGTAGGGAGCTTGGGCAAGCAGCCAGCGCGTCATCGTACATGGTACAACTCAGTCTGCTTCACTCATCCTTGTGTTTATTGTGTCAGCAGGTAAGAGCATGTCTGTGCTACTGCAACGTACAGCTGCAGGATGGAAACAAGCATTTGCACGCAATGCTGTCAGATTTTACAGGCTCACCAGCTGGCCTCCTACTTGTAGGAATCTCGTACATTCCACTGCTGGCAGTAAATTCCATGAAATCATTATGAAATGTTAGAGGCCTATCAAAATTAATGTAGATATAGGCTGGGTATGAACTGGTTTTCAGTGGTTGTCTCTAACTCCAAATCTCATCTAGCTCGTGTACTGCAGACATACTATGGATACAGAAAAGGAATGGACCAATGATTACACTACATCGAGTCAGCAGTCACCATACTTGAGCCCAGTAAAAGACTGCAAGGGGCCAGAGGACAAGAGTTGTTTAGGATTTCTGGTATTTTCACATTTTTATAATTGAAGCATACTATTCTAAATTCAGCCTTGTTTTTCCTTGTTGTTACATTAGTTTCTTTCATGTGACACATTTAGCTTATAGAGAATGAGTTTAAATGACATATATTGACCTACCCTTAAGTTTGAACAGGAAGGTAGCTGAAATCTCAACTAAATGAAAATACTTTATTTCATAGTAACATGTTTTAGTGATAATTTCTTGCATCTGAGAAATACAGGATGTATCATGGAGGTCTACATGAGCTGGCCACAAAGTTCCAGTTTTCACATAGAATGTCTATAAATTTCTGTGTATTGCATGAAAAGTTCCAGAATTAATGATTTGAAGTTTTATATATTCACACAGAGTAAATCACATTAAAAATGGAAAACTCCACAATCTAATCAAGAACATCCACAAAAACAGGTGTTTAATGCTTATAAATAAATAAAACAAAATTCAGAGAAACTAATCACTCTTTCTGATCTGCATTATAATTTCCTTTTCTTATTTAAACATTCTTCTACAGCTAAAGAGTCATAAGTGTTTCTGGTATTTAGTTCTTTTTCATTACCATACTTTAGGGGTTGAGATTTTTTAAATTTGAACATTAACACAATTTAACTATTACATCTTTCAGTACTTCACATGGTACCAAAGTAAACATATTTAAGACGGAAGCTCTTTTAGCTGTTGTCAGTCATTGGCATCAGTTAATTTGTTTTTATAGTACCTTTCTCATTAGAAGCTTTTTCCAACTCCCATTCAAGTCACAGTATCTAGCTAATAGTGCTCGTCAAAAGGTATTATGCTGTACTTCGTATTACGGGTATTTTTAAAAATAACTCTAATCTTATGTAAATCTAAGTTCTAGTTGATTATAAGCCCTTCACAAAGATAAATTATTGCAAACCAATCTTCTGCAAATGAAAATTACTGCAAAGCCAATTTTATGCATACTACATATTCTACCACTAATTCTTACAGTCGAAAAGAAAATAACTTGTTCTTTTCCATTAAAATATAATTGAAAACATACGGCATCCTTTCCCAGTTAATTTACAAAGATCAGCTAATGAAAGTACTGCAGTGAGACTGGGCTTCAGTTGGAAGTGATATCAGAAAAGTAATGTCATCGCAGCATGGGTCTAATTACTCAATTTTTAAACTAATTCTGAGGGCTTTTTAGTAAACGCCTGATTTAATAGTTTTAACATGCTTTGGTTAATATATGACTCAGATGAAAAAGAGCAATTGCTTTTAAACATTATAACAAAGACTCCCTCCAGAAATGAATCCACCCAGTCATTTTGAGATGCTTTTCAGATACAGCTCTCTCTTTTCTAAAGGATCTACATACAGGTCGTCTGTGGCATAAGCTGCAAGAGGTTTTGAAAAGAGGCTGGGCAAATATTGAGGTCTACATGACACTCTAAGAGTTTAGGCATAAATGATTCCTGAGATTTCTCTCAGCCCTATGTTTCTGTGGTTATACAACCCATACATTTCCACTTTTGTTTTGAGAAAAGCAGATATCATAAACTGGATTTAATACAGCATGTCCACAATAGTTAGACGCTAAATAAGGTTACTTGTTAATTATGCTGAAAGCATGACTTGTTAGGAGATGACTGTTTTAAAATATATTAAAAAGGAATTACATAAGGAAATGACATTTCACTTTATAAATCTGTTTTTATGGAAGTGGGACTGCTATAAAGTAATGGATGTTGCAGCTCTTAGGAAGAGCTTTTATGGGGATTACTGCTTGCCCTTACTCCGTGAAGAACTTTAATGTGCTTTAGCTTATACAATGACTTCATGCCTTTAGTTGAAATCCCCTGGTTATACCATAACTCACTCTCATTTGGAGATAACAACCATATTTAAAAGAGAATACCTTTTATTTCCTGGTCAGTATATATCTTGCTCCCATGTACAGATTTACGAATGGTTTCCAGTGACCGTTAAACACTGGAATCGAGCTTTATTTCAGTGTAGTAAGTTCTCTGATGTACACATTTACCACGTATACAAACTGTTCAGGTTCATTACATCTTTTTCTGACAACAAAGCTCTAAGTTTTCTGAAATTCTAGCAATAGGAGTAGCTACCATACGAAATGTTTGCAATAGACTCTGAACGTATCATCTCTCGCCTTTCCCTCAACAAATTTAACTTATCTGATGCTTATTTAGATTTTTCCTTGAGACAGTGTTCTCTAATTATTTAAATGTATATTCTATTAGCAAGTGATAAACAGAGAATGGCTTACTCCAGACAATTTCTGCTAGAATACTGTGTGGCAACGAACCTAGCTACTCTTAATAACAGGGAATTGATATTATAATCTTCAATAATCTTGAACAGTCATGATCTCACATGCCTACCCACATAACTGCTCCTGTTCCATTTCTCATGCCTCTGCACCTAAGAAGTTGCTTCCTCTGAATAGCTGCTTGTACATGAGTGTTTCCCTATTTTCCTTTATCGTATCTAGTTTTCTTGCAATATTGTATAGAGGACAGGATTTCCCTGCTTTCACTTCTAGCATTCTGAGGCAAAAAGCCCAGATAAAAATCCTTTGAAATAACTTAAGACTTGTTTTGCACAACTGTATAACAATTGCTGTAGTATCAGTGCTGTTGGCATCATGACAGGCAGTAGAAGCTCTTTGGGGTCTGCCTACAAGGCCACCGAACCAGAATGATAGTTCAGTGAATTGAGATGATCACATATTCAGTGAGAAGATAACCTGGTCATTCACATTTACTCCTAATAAATTCAGATCACCTCCACAGTGATCACAAATTGCTGAAGATGCATTGAACAGTGGATCAAACCTTAAAATGTATATGCAGAACTTGCATATGAGATGCAGTTGGCATATGAGCACCTTACCAGAAGTCAGCTTTCCTCTTTCCTCAGTCTGATGTTAATTTCAGTCAAATTTAACAAATAACTAATTGAACCAAACATACAGTCAGTTAATAAGAGCTATAATCATGGTGCTTTTAGTGGCATCAAATGCTTAAGATCAGCTTATTTCACATTCAGTAGGCGACCCAGAAGATAATTTCTGATTTGCTTAAGTCTGAAACTAGTTATCTTTAGGAAGTACTATGAAGAAATCATTATACCGCTTTCTGAGCTATTATGGTTTCTCTCTGAATACACAGTGATTCTTTATATAGACAGTGAAAACTGCAGACAATTTAAAATTCTTGAACTTTTAAAGTGCCTCTGGTAATTGCATAACTACTAGAAAGAAAGAATTCACAAATTAAAATCAAAACATAGAAAATAATGTCTGGGAATTCTGGACATTATTCTTTGGTTCTAGCACTACCTTTTCCTCCCACTCTTCGTTTCCAGCACTAAAACACACAGCAGCAATCCCTCTTCAAATTATTCCCTTGCCTATCCTTCTTTTCTCTTTATTGGGAACCAGTGATAAATCCTTGAAGCACAGCAAAGGGACTATGCACCATAATCCTTTTAACAATCCTTTCTGGGAGATTTAGCAAAGAGAGACATCTGCAGATTGTTACATTGGGGTTGGAGGAAACAAAAACTCCAGCCTCAATGGTAAGTTTAAGCTGAAGCCCAAGACCGTGGAAGCCCTAAATGAAGTGAATGGTGAAAGTCAGGAATCTCAGACAGCAAAGCATCAGATCATAGATTATTCTCTGATCATGTTTTCAATGTTGTCTGCATAACCATACAAAATCAACGCCTCTCAGAAACTGTGAGCTGGGGGCGGGGGCGGAATCTTTTTAAAGTAGACATAAAAACCCATTCTGAATGACAGATTTGCTAGAGGTAGGAACAGCCATTTCTGCTGTATATGGAAGTTTCTTGTACCTATAGCTATCTTTTGTATGATGCCTTTGAAAAATGACTATAAATAGGCATGTATTTTTTTCCTAGAATCTATTCTATTTTCCCTGATGTTTAGTCAGTGAATCTTCCAATTATCAAGCAATTTACTTCCTGACTAAAACATGCTTTTCCTCCACACTTTATAACATTTGCATTTACATGCACAGGGCTTCTGCCTATGAGTAGAATCCACTGTTAAAGGTTCTTCTGACCTTTTAAAATTACTATAAAAATACTGGCTTGTGCTTCTTTCTCTTCATTTCCATTAATACATTAGTAATTCCTCGTACCTTTTACTGTCAATTATGCGATGGAATTAGAAAAATAAAACCCTAATTGTGGAGTGAAAGTTGATGCAGCTATAGCACTCCGCAAATAACCATAGCTACTTGGAGTCTATTCACGCAGCAGAATACATTATGCTGTGCTCTGTGCGTGCTGGAGCGTACTACAATGCTCGCTGATTATGGTATAATTGACACGACCCTTCCCCACACTCCACAGTCTCCAGTTAACATTTGAGTTTTATATCACATAAAATGGAACATGAGTACATTATGCATGTATAAAAGCAACTCAAATAATAGTAGTTGTTACAATTGTATATCCCTCAGCACATTAAAACATTCCCTACCAAGAAATGTGCTGTGAAGAAAGGCTTTTGTAATGAAGTCCATTTCCTCCTCCTTCCTCTACTGTCTTAATTACTGTAGAATCAGAAATTAATTGCAGGAAATATAGTTGCATACTATCTATTTTACCAAATATTTTTACTATCAAAAATAGCAAGCAAAGGCTGAACTTGAGTAGAATAATATGACTATATTGGTAATCAGAGGATTTTTTAAAAATTATTTTTTACAAATTTGAATTTCTATGAACTGTAGCTTTCTTAAATTTAAAAATTAAAATATATCCATAGTAACTAATAAAGTTTCATATGACTCATCATAAATTCTTTAGCAAAGGGTTTTTATATTATAGTGTGCTTAAAGAAAGGCCTTGTTCCATGGATATGATAAACAATAAGGTTAATTGTTAGCGAGCAAAATCTCTTAAAACACTTCAAGAAATAAAGCATCATAAATTCTATTATAAATCATAAAAATGTATCTATATATTCTATGATCTTCCCAAAACAGAAGGAAATTGCAAGTCCTTGTGTGTACCAATTTACAAATTAAACTTCATGCCAAAGAGCACCGGCCTATCGGTGACAATGCAGATCTAACGGTATGAGTGTATAACCAGTAACACATACTGAAGTGTCAGCTCAAATAAAAACACAGATCTTTTTTTTTCCCATTCAGTAAACAAAGAACACTCATAAAGGGCAGCATTAACACAGAGGTAGAAGAATGTCTTCCCTTAGTAGTGCTGTCAGAAAAAGGGAGAAGGGACTGATTAAAATCTAAATGCCAGGAACCCAGACGTTCCCAGGACATGCAACAATTTGTAACAACTAGAAGAAAAGAATATTGAAGGAGAAAATAAGTCAGACCTGTCAGATAAAGTCAGTGAGTTCATGATTCAGCAATGGTTCATTGTCAGCCCAAAGGTCAACTATGCAAGAAAAGATATTGGAACACTTTATATTCTAGCAAAATGCTAAATGCAACATTCACAAAACCATTAAACTTAAAAGCCATACATTAAAGCAAGATATCACAACCTCCTTACATTTTGTTGCCTGACTGCACCGTGACCAAAGGCGGCAGGGTTTTTTTTTTCTTTTTTCTTTTTTTCTTTTTTTTTAGGTAAATTGACTATGAAAACCAACCTGTAGCTCTCAGAGGCATCTGGTATCCAAATATCAGTTCTCACTGCATCTTGACTTTTGTATGAGATAATCGTAATTTGAAGATTCTTCCTGTTCCCCACCACTAGGAATATAAAATTACTTTATCATTTTCTCTCAGGATTTTGAAAGTATTTCTGAATTATGAAAGGTTAAGGGTTTTATCCTCAAATTGCAATTTGCAGAAGCATTCACTTTGATAAGAACCTAATAGTCAATACCAGTTTAAGCTGAGGCTCTTGTAATCACGCCATTGAAAAAAAGGTAAGTAAGATCCTGGCATTTGACTTGGTGACTTTATTGGAACATTATATTTTCTCATTCTGATGGAGACCCAATTTCCCTATTAGTGAGTGGAAGGGTCACACCTGAATTTCCAGCTGGTTGGTCAGGGCCTTATGACTACAACAAACGGAAGATAGTATTTGACCCTGTGTCTAATATATATATATGTATCTTACCTTACAGGTACTAGAATGTTTATAAATGAATTGGGACATACAACAAACTGCAGCAGTATCTGGCGGCTCTGGACATAGGCGGTTCTAAGTTATAAAAGTAATTGGCCAGCATCTACTCATTTACATACAACAACAATTTATGACTAGAAAAGGATAAATTAACTCAATGCAACTCAAAGCAATTTCTCTTTTGTAACCTTAAGTAGATGTACATTTCACATAGCTGAATAGTGTGAAGTTATAGAACTATGAATTATTTTATTGTGACTGGGTAAAAGAGAGAAAGAGAAAAGAAACTGGATGACAACCTAAAAAAGCTTGATTCTCAATGGCTGAGAAGAAAAATAAATCATGACTTACATGAGGTAGTTAAGATCTTTGCTACATAGCAGTCCAGACATTAAGCATTTTAATGTTGGTAAGGGCATTAACAGTATAAATAGGCTAATATATTGAAACTACTTATTTAAAAAATTAATCATCGTAAGAGAATATAATTTGTGCATGATAAACCAAAGAGGAAGAATTACAGGTACAACAATAATCAGGAAACGGCTGCAGCAGGTTTTTTTCATTTTGTTTTGTTTTAAACTAAACCATTTTGATGTAGCATTCTCACTCAAATCATGAGTAACTAAAAGCAGTAGCCTGTCAGAACTGCCATTTGAATTTGTCAAGTTGCTACAGACTAATAGTACAGATCAATGTAAAAGTAAAAATAGCAGTGTATTTGAGTTTTATTTGGTGATAGCAGGTCTTTACAGGGATCCTATTAAGGCTGTAAATGATGTTGGAGTTAAACTAAGTTTTTGAGCTGGATTCATATGGAATAAGGTTTTTTATAATTTTACACTAAACAAATTACATTTGTAAGGCAACAGTAAGTGTTAACCGTTTTTAAAATCTAGAGATCTAAAAGACCTTTCAAATAACTCCAGAAGTAAGTTAGGTCATTAGTGATATTTGGTGCCTGGGTAGTGTGTAAGACAGTAGTTAAAAATAACTTTGCATTTAAGGGAACAACATTTTTGGTGGACATTAGCACCTCCACCAACGTAACGGGAATTCTTTTGTTTTTATTTACTTACAAATGGAGAATACGTCAGGTTGGAAGGGATCCTCTACTCACTGAAAGCAATCAGATCCAAAGTTAGACCATGTTTTTCAGGGTCGTGTCCAGCTGAGATTTTAATATCCCCAGGAATGTAGTTTCTAACCATACCTTCAATGATGGATATTTCTGTAATTGCTCCAGATATTACATTTTACTTTATGAATGACACAATACTAGTTACAACAGAATATAGTTCACATAGTGAAAGTATTTTATCTAGTGCCAAATAATTGATATTTGTAAACTTCAAGTAATATTGCTTGACAGCTAAATGAAGAGCATGGCTACAGACAGTCCCACTGGTTATTTGTGAACCCATGCAGGGATCAAACTACCATATTCACAAAGTCTTCACCAAACTACATAAAAACTTTTAATCTTCTGCTGTGATCACAGGTAATAATGCCTTTCATTTTGGTTTCATAATATAATCAGATGACGTCCAGATGAGGCATGATCTAAAGCAAAGTAACATTACTTTAATTGGGAGACAGACTCACTTGAGTAGCCTCAGAACAGTAAAAATAACATGTTTACAAAGACTTAACTAATATTTGATTGCAGACTTTAGCTGTAGGCTATGGTCTCAGAGATAATTACTCATAATGGAACCCTAATAAAAATTCTGTGTAGTTCTGTTCTTTTTGTGCATTTTAAAATTTAAAATGCGCTGCAAATGAATTAGTACATTTAAGCACATATGGCAAAAACTGCACATTTTTTCCGAATGTGGAATGCAAGTCCTTTCCTGCAGACAAAAGTAGTCTCCAGATTACGGGTAATAAAGGCAAACAGTTCCTCAGCTACTATTCACAAACTAGTTATCATGCATTTGCTTCTATTTCAGAGTGATGAATAATAACAATGTTTCCATCATCTGTCGTAATAAAAGTTTAATCAAAACTCATTTGTTTCTATCACTTTCAACATATCTCCTTGTTAAAGTGAATTGAAGATCTGAATTCAGTTATTTGCTGAAAAAAACATATGATAGGGTAGCTTCAAAGAGAAATTTGTTCATCTAAAAATAGAAGTTGCTGAAATCCCCAATTTTGCAAGGCAGGTAATGAAACCCATATTTTGTACATGTTTACTTAGTATCTAATTTAGAATAGGTTCTATTCCTAGATTTTTCATTAAAACCAAACCAACAGCCCCTCCAACCACAGCCACAGCACAGCTCACACTGGTTTGTAACTGGACACAGAGGAGCTGAAGCTGAAATTGACCTAAATCATATTTATTTTTCACTGGTTTAATTAAAATGTGTTAACAATTTTACCTTAAAATGAGCAGTGCTATCTTTATATTGGACATTAACAGAGTTTTTTCTAAAACTGACTATACTAAAAAAGTGCAAGGATGCTTACCACTTTATTCCAGTTTAATGGTAGAGCACAACTAAATTAGGCCCAGTAGAGAGGCAAGAGCTAAAGTATTCTAGCAAAGAAGCAGATCCATTCAAGGCTGAAACACAAAAACTGTGGTTTATTTTTTTTTCCTTTTGTAGATAGACTGTTGGACTGTATTTTTTCCAGGGTCAGGTAAACAGACACTGTCTCTTCTGAATTTTGCAAAGGAAAAGACTGAGTGGTTGTCTTCTTGTAGCTGTCACAGGGAAGGCATGAACATGATACTTTTACTTAGTTTCGGCCAAAGATAAATTATCATTCAGTTATTCACCACTTAAAATAGCTCTTCCAATGGTGTGACAGATTTTTAACTATATCCTCATGAATAGCAACACTGTAATTACATATAAGAATTCACTGAAGTAAACATCTAATTTCTGAAGTGTCAGACAACAGGCAGCATTACACAGACTACAGCTCCACATTTTAGTAGTAATCAATTCAACTAACAATAGAGCTGATTGACAGGAAGCTCTATGCTATTAAAAGCCAAACATAACAAAAAAACAGATTTTGTCTAAGCAATGAAAAATGTATGGACCATCTACACTCCCTCCTCACGTTGTCTTCCTGCAGGAAAAAATAGTAACACAGCTGAAAGCTGAAGCAGGCTTATTGCACCATCTTTAATTAACCTCCAAGTCTGAACTGTTGCACAAAAGACAGCAACCATTGGCTAATTTCTATAGTACATTTTTTGTGAGCTAATATTCCCGGGTCCAGGAGAAACTGCAAAGGAATTTCCCCATACAGAACTTCTTACATGGTTAATACTTACTCGGCTAATAATTACTATTAGCTTGATTTCTAGAGTTAAGAAGCTAGCTGTTAGCATCACCTAGGATCTGCAACTGTGAGAACAGCAGTAGAAACAGGCACTAATTATTACTACCACTGTAAATGCTATTCTTTAAAAAAATACCTGTGGTTTGTTGTGATTCTGGTACACAAAGGCTAGAAAACAGCAAATAGACAAACTGCTATGGAAACACAGTTAAATTAAACCACAAACTCCTTTTCAAACTGAGGTGAGGTGTGGTTTTCCCTATTCACTATGTATTTGCACACTGCAAAGTAAACCAAACAAAATCTACTATGGCAGTGTGAGGATCAGCTATAGAAAAACAATTGTAATAACCTGTAACTATTGTCTTCTCCTCTTGACCTTAAAGGTTCACTGCCATTTTTCCATGCAGCAAGAATAACCTGAGACATTCCATCTTTCTATGACATGATGAATGAGCTTCGATTAAAAGTAGCTAAAAGAAGAAAAGCTACTAATGTGTTTTATACAGTCACTGATCAGTTCCTGACATGTAATATTTCATTTGCTTTAGGACATTAAGAAATGTTGTGTACCTAAAAACAACAGCTTGTATGATAGTACATCTATCATTACATGCATCATAAAAACAAGAAGGACATAAATTTGTTTCTGCCTGTTAAAGTCTAATTACCTGTAAAATCATTACTTGGCACTTTAACAAATTGACACAATCAACTTAATGATCCTTAACATATTAAAATTTGCAATGTGTTTCTGCTTGCTGCCTGTCCAAACCACACTAAATGTTTGCTGGTTCAGATGACATCATAGCAAGGGTCAGATCTTAAATTTTTCTGCTAAGTACAAGTAACGGCAATATTGTCACTTGCTATAGTACCTGTATTATCTCACCAGTCCTAGAGCTTGGGATGATGTTATAGACAGAACTTTGTAGCATTCTCTCTTGACAATTATACTAAACACTACTGTCCTATGTAGTGTTCTTCCTTAATAGTTGGAATGACATGTAACAGTCACGTGCAGAATATGGCCTTCAGGTAATGCTATATGTCACAGTAGATAGTTTACTATCACTTTTTTTTTAATACCTAAAAGATATCCATGTTATAAAACTCATGAGTTGCAAAACTGTTCCTTCTGATTGCCCACCTTTAGCTCTGTGGACTGATTTATTTTCTTCACAGCATCTTCTAGCAGTCCAAGAAACATGACTAGACATAAATTTTATGCTTTTCCACTGAAATCAAAACTTCTTCCTCTGTGAAAATTACAATAGCCAGATGCATGGAAGAAAAACCAAACCACCTTAGAACAAATACATAAGTTGAAAATCTTGTGAGTCAGCATACACTATTGTACCTAGGAGATTGTAACTTTCTACAGCTGTTGATTTTAACTCTCAAAAGTCCTACATTCAATGCTGGAATATTTTCAGGCATGGAAGACTACTTAAAAGTAATGAAGTGACTTCAAATAAAGTTTTCTACTCCAAAGTCATGTAGAGATACACTCATTAGATATTGAAGGAATGTAACTTTGCAGGTGCTTTGCTGCTATTAAGTACATGTAACCATCTCTTCTGAATTCCAAAAACTGTGCAGAGCCTGTAAGTAAGGTCTTAAAGCTTTGGTATTGTCTAGGAAAAAAATTCAAACCCAAGAATATAAAAATAGACTGTTTCTGTGAGAGAGATCAGTATAAAATTATTGGATGCTACTTCCTTGAAAAATAAGGCTTTTTTAAAGAATAACCTTATCAGAAATAGGTACTAAGAATGGCTGTTCAGTGTTGGTATTAATTACAAGTATGCTACAGTATACCCTTGTAAGTCTCCCCATCCTTGATATTATTATGTTGCAGTTGACCACAGATGGTCACATTCTTCCATAAATACCTTTACAGAATATTACAGAAATTATGGAGCTAAAATATCAATAAAAGATAAAGAAAAATTAGAATATATTTTACTTAGCCTCTAACATGACAGATGTTTACTTTGTAGACAGAGTCAACATCAGGAAGAGATTATATGTAAATTGGCACATACTAAGCAGTCATTCTCTCTTATTTTTCTATTAACTCTGTTTGAATAGGAAGAATTACCCTGTAACAAGAAAAATGAACTAGGAAATGGAGGTTCATCATACAGACATGTGCTCTCACCCAACAATTTCACTAACTGAACAGACAGCAGTTATGTTAACAAGGCTACTATAAAAAAATATTATATGGTACCATATGTGAAAAGTGATGTGAAAATATGACCTGAAAGAGGCATAAATGGATACAAACAATATCAAAACTACAAAGTTAAAAACTGTTAGTAAATCAGCCTTTATTTATAATTTGTACACTTCCTTTCGTCAGGTCTTAGATAAACAGATACTGGATGCATCTTTCTCATTCCTCATTCCAGAATGGAAAATTTACATTTATAGTTGTATGGAATATAGCCTTCAAATCTATGCTTTCCTTCTGAAGAACTTAAGTATCTGATTATTACCTGGGCCCAGAATCTCAAGGGGAAAAGAAAAAAAAGAAAAATCTAGAAGTTTTTTTGTGCATTCATCCTCTTTCCAGAAATAACATGCCCCTTGAGAAACCAGAACTGTCTTACTAGATAGGTGACAGTTACACAGAGTAAACAACAGATTTCCAATAAAATAAACTAGCTCTCACTGACTTCAACCTGTGCCTTGAAATGCTTCCAGGGGAAGTGACAACTGGTATTTGGAGTACCTTCACTGTGCTGACCTGTTTAATAGGCATTAGCAATACCTATTCAGGTCTAATATTGAAAATACCTTCAGGAAAACTAATTTAAGGCTGAGAACCACCTTCAGTCTGACCAGTCATACAAAAACTGTACGACCCCAGCATAAATTTCTAATTAACTTGGAAAGATATACCTAAAGAAGCACCAGCATTTTATGGTCTTACAGTGTGGAATTACAGTGTTACATTTCAAAAACACAACATGAAACTTGCAGGCAAAGGACAGTCCTTAGTCCCAGACTACGTTGTAAGCAAAAGTTCTCTCAAAGAGAAAGGGAAAAAAGAAAGAAAATTAAGGAAAAATCTACTAAAATATCCAGGCACACTCCCTTGTGCACTACTACAGTTTGAAAGAAGAGGAAGAATAATGCAATGAACACGAGTGCAGGCACTTTTGTTTACAGTTTTCTGGCTAGCAAAAAAGCTGCATCGGAATTACAGATTAGTACCAGAATGACAGTACAGAGCAGACAGACTCTGAAATTCTATTTATTTAGCTTTCACATTCCTTTCCAAGTGGCAGTGATTGCAGGTTTAAAAACAAGATTTGGATCCCCACAGCAGAGACCTTGATTCTGCTCCCAACTCTATCTTAAATGAAATACTGCACTGAGTCACAGTTTTGGAGAAGGAAGCTGCTTTCTAAATTAGGGTAGTGTAATTATTGCTGATAAACAAACATGTCTTTAGAAAAAAAATCTTTGAATGTATTAGAAGATACATGCAGAGAGCCAGTACTTCACTTCAGGGAGATTCTCTGTGGTAGTAAGTGATTATCAGCATAAGGATTATACAATTTAGCTATCCTTATTTAGCCCCCTTTCAAGAGTTCTAAAGCTACCTTCCCAATATTTTTATTCCACTCACATATGCTTTAAAATTTTGATATTTAGGTTACTTTAATGGTCCTTTTCCTTGTATTTAGAAAGTACAACAGAACATAAAACTTCTTCATTTTCGTTTGCTTGTCTCTTTGTAATACTTCCTTGATTTCTTCCCATAAAGGAATTTTCTTTCTGTTCTCATGATCATTCTCTGAATCTTATCTATTTCTAATATATATTTATATCAAAAGACATAATTAAAACCAAAATCAGTGGAAGACACTGAAGATCAAATAGCTGCTTAATGAAGGCACCAGAGAAACCCCATAACATTTCAAAAAAATAAAAGCTGACAATATAGCATATAACCTTCTAAGGTTTCTGTGATCTTTGTTTAGTCTTATAGAAATGAAAGGGAGAGAAAAATTGTACTACATTAGCTTGAATAACACATTTTTTCTGAGTTATTTTGAAGCAATCACACTACAATAGTAATCTTCAAATTAGAAAAAGAAAAGTGAAAGATTTTGAAAGACTGAGTTGAAGACACTAATTCTGGTATTTAATCAATCCTTACACTGACATATTACCAACTTGTCTTCTAATTAAAGCAAGACAGTATCTTGATCAACAATTAATCACAGGCAGAAACATCAATATAAGAGGGTCATTATGTGATTGGATTTGTAACCTTCATAATTTTTCATTTCTCCTTTATCTTCTCTATAATAAAAGTAATCTAATTGATTATACAACTTGACTAAAATATTAAAATATTTTTACCCTTTCCATGCTAACTATATTCTTCCTACATCTGTAATACTGGAAATATCTCTACAAAATTATACAGGTAAGAAAATTACTTATTTACCAATTTCATCCTTAAAAGAACGTACCAGGTCAAAAAAAAATGGGTGTGTTTGCATGTTTCCCATACTGTAGACTCTTCTGGAAGATGCACTTCTACCACTAACCACATTATTCAGGTGGGACTAGAGACAGACCAAAGTCCCCTGAAACATACATAAGAACATTAGCACTGCCTGTTTTACTCTACAGATCTGCTCCTCTTAGGAAGTGCTACTTGTTAACATAGACATAAAAGTTCAATCCGCTAATATCTTAACCAAGGATGCTGTAGAATCCCTTTCATAAGGGTCAGCTATAACTCAAGGTAGCTTTTTTCCCCTTCTATTTCTACTAAAAGGCCATTCTGTCAGTCAACCAAACTAAATGTATTAATAGCCAGTTTACAGCCGATTGTTCTTAACCTAACATCATACTTCATAAATCTTTTCCCTCAATTTCTACTAATTATCTTCATTGTATTATGATAGATATTTGGATGGATTTTTTTTTTTTTTTTTTTTTTTTTTGTCAGAACAGCTTTTTCACATTTTGCTTTCTGTTTCATATGTCTAGCAGTTTGTATTGTGCTTTAGGAACCATGATTTTTCACCAAATGCATTTCTAGACATGGTAGAGTACTTGTTCCTATGGCTGTACACATTCATCTTAGAATTAGGACAAAATAATTTAAATTCAGTGAAAAGGCTGACATTTTTCTGGGAGCATTCTGCTTTAATCCTATTTGCACTTTCATAAAAATACAGTTCCTGCTGAACAACGAGATGAGACTGGTACAGGGTCTCCTAAGTGATTCTTTCTGTAGCCACTCATGGAAAAACTCACTCATGGGAAAGGCAAAACTTTATAATGGATTTAAAATGCTCAAAACAGGAAAGCAACAAATGTGCATGTAATGCTTAATGAAATAGTATACTTTATGAAAATTGCAGAAAGGGATGTAATTTGTCCTCATTCCTGCCTAAACTGCAAAAATCTGTATTGGAGGTGAATCCCAGGAGCAGTGCAAATTCTGGCAGTATTTCTTAAAATGCTGGGGAAAATAGAGGAGGAACCTGTAGTTTGGAAGTCTCAAACATGAGATCAAGGAAGAGATTTTTCTTACTGGGAATTCTCTTGCCATTGAGAGAAGCTCTATACTTTTTTATGCGTAGACACATCTTAATAAAAGTAGCCAAAAGAAACTCTGTAAATTTAAATTAATTACTTGTTTATTAGTAAGAATTTAGTCATTACTGATTAATTTAGAAACTACTAGATAGTTTGCAAAAATCAAAATGTCCTCACCTATTTCTAAGAGGAAGTACTGTTTGGTACGTTGAAGGAAGGATCATGAAATTAATTAGAGGTCCTTTCTCTAGATAAGTGCATGTGCCTCATTAACATTAACGAGAAACAGCCTTTCATAGCAACAGGAGAATAAATATACCCCATATGCAATTAGACATACATGGCTCAGAGAAAAAAAAAAAAAAAAAAAAAAAGAAACTTGTTGTCTCAGGGTCAGTGATAGTTACAAGGAACAGGAGTGATAATTTACTTCTCAGAAAAATGTAGAGCTGGTAAAACTGCTGTCCAAGCACACAGGTACAGTTCCTTGCTATTTCATTTATATTTTGCTGTAATAGTGAGTTCAGGCCTGCAGGCTTTAAAACATATAATAAAGAAGCTGAAATTTGGAAGTCACATTGCTGTCTAGTGGGGAGTCTGACACAGAAGGCCATGAAGAAGCAAAATCAGAAGGCTGAGGATGAAGCCATGCTAGTAGTGCACTACAAGCCAGAAGCAGACTATTTCCACTTGAATTTTGAGTCAGAAAGGTCTCATTGCTATAATTTCTGTGACTACGCATGTTTTTCTCTAGCAATTTAAAGCTAACATGATAACTTAATGACTGGGTATTTGTCCTGCATTTCATTTGGTTCCCTTACTGTCCACTGTGTTTGATCTCTCTCCTTGCCTTGTCATTCACTGCTTTTTTTCCTTTGTTCAGAATTATTCTCTACAGAGCATTTCACTAGATATTAATCCTGTCATTGCTTCTCAAGTACAATCTTAAAAACAGAAGAGCACACATATTACACTGGAAAAGCTGATCATACGTACCTGCATTAATTCAGATAGTTTATCCTTTGTGAGCAACTGTGCATTTGAACTTGCTCTCAGCTAGCTAGAATTTAGGACTGGAGATTAAAGAGGAGCTTATACAACCAATAGAGGCTGTGGCTCCTGAAATGAGAAACGTTAAGCTTCAAGCTGCTCTGGAAAAATATTTAAATGAACATACTGGGAAAAATATTTATCTTCAATGACTGATTTTCCCAGTGCATCAAATGTTGCCACACTACTGACTCTAGGACTATTACCAATGATGAAGAGGAACACAAAACAGCAGCTCTGACCTTCAGTGTGTCTCAGATGCATGCTGTATGGCGCTATGACTCTCCTCATGTTTTTCAAAAGAAAAAGTAAAAACCATATGTAAAAGGCAAAGGAAAGAGCTATGTTGTCACGACCACTTTTAATAGTTTGGAAGAACAATGTAAAGATCAGGAACTATGACAGTGAAGGAGAAAAAGGCGGCCAAGAGGAAATCCATTCCAAAAATGATAGCAAGATTGCACATGGCACTAAGGAAGGAGTATGGCCTCGTTTTATAGAGGTACTTCGGTGCATGCCAAGTTTCAAAGTCTTTCTTTGATATTACTGCAGTGATTATCATAACCTGCAACCCTATCCTAAGAGCTCCATATGTGACATTTCTTAATTTACATAAATTTACATTGAGGTTTCAAGCTCATATGTTTCCTCACTATTGGTTCAGTGTGGATCACTGAGACGCAGTGTTACAGAAGCTGTTTTATGTGTAATAACTTTCAACTTTACTGTATTTCTATATTACTTATCTATATTTAGCTATATTTCATTCACATCAAATACTTTGTTTCTTTTCCACATATGAACTATCAGGCTCTTGGTCTTGCCACTGAACTTTCATTAGATGCCTAAAGAAAAAACTGAATATAATATATTCAGTATAAATGTAAGTATAAGTATAAATAGTGTTGCATTTAATTTTACATCATCCTTGCTCACCACTGTTACTTGTTAGTAAAATAAACATGGTTTATAGTTCTAGAACTGAGAAAGTTGCTCTGATTTTAAGCACATGAGCAGGAAAAACAGTAACAAAGTCCTTTAACCACTACTGATGTGAATTAGTTAAATGTAGTCATTTTTATTTACAATATTTTCCCTATTTTATTGAAATATCTTAGAAAAAAATGTACTAAGTGGAACGTGAGGTACCCATATTCATTAAAAGTAGTAGTACTATGTGTATATATATTGTAATCGTATCTTGACTACAAATTTCCACCTGTGTGTGAAATATTATCTTCTTCCATGCTGGCTGCTCTGTGCTACTCCCCTGAGCTGACTGCCTCAGGGTGAGTGCAGTAATTCTGTGTACTGCCAGGTTTGGAATGGCAGCAGGTAAAATGGCGTATTGGCCATAGCCATATCACTGTATTTCACCCTGGCAACACATAAACTGACAGTGTTAAGTCATCCCCTGACCTAACTGAAAATTACATTTTAATGTACATGTTTAGAACTGTATACTTAAAAGAGAATTGTTGTTTCCCCTTAATTTGTTGTCTGTATAGATATGGTGACTCCGTACACCCCATTTTTCTTAGCTATCTCATTTTCTCAGCAAGAAACCAAGGAAAAGTTGCATTCCTTTTGCTCTTCTTACCTTTGCCTGGGCATAGAAAGGCACAGAAGATATGTGCAGCTCTACTAGAATTTGTAGTTCAAGAAAAGAAAGAAAAAAATCCATGTCTCCAACCTGTCAGTTGTACTATAGGTTTCACATTCCCTAAAACTGTCATTATAGATTAAAAAAAATAATCAATGTGATGCCTTTTCCAAAAGAAATATCACTTCAGAAAACACTCTTTTAAAATACAGATATGTATACATTAAGCAAATTATATACTATCAGCTTTTTTTGATTAAATGTTCCTTTGAAAGAAAGATTGTACATAAAATAATTCATGCTATCAGATACAATATTTAACATCATATTATCAAGGAAAGCTGGACCTCCAAAAGCAAGCTTCCTAGATCATACCACCGAAATTATACCAGACTTCTTTTGGAATTTGATTAGGTGAAGAGATTAATCATAATCAGTGCTTGTTACAACTGTGGTCTATTTTTATGAACAATAACCTTCCCAACATGAGCAGTAAGCAATAAATCTGAATTTAAATTCTGTTATTTTTAATCTAATGAAAATACTGTATTTTAAAACATCATGACTCAACACAGCATTTTTTCTGTTTCTTTTTTGTTTAGACTGAACTCATTACTTCTCAGAGGACAAATTCTCATAACAATGCTTTATTCTGCAAAGTAGTCCAGATGATGATGATCATTTGTACAAGATTTATTATTCTTTTCCAACAGGTGAAACCAACGGACTGGATTTTTGAATCCAGATGTTTAGTGTTACTCATAAACCACAAAAGTTTATGAGTACATGTGAAATCCCAATCATTCCAGTTCAATGTAGTCATTTTGTTGCCTAGTACATATTACAACAAACAACCAAGATTTGTTTTAGACCAATTTCTTCCTTATACACTAATAATAATAAATGAATAATAATGAATAAAATAATAAAAACTCCAACTCATTCAGCTGTTTAAAATGAACCAAATCTGGAATACTAGAACTTGCTGAAAGTCTGTCCTTTCTACCATTACAGAATTGAAAACTATTTAAAAAAAGCAAAACCATACCTATTAAATTATAAAGAATTACCTAGCTAATGTAAGTTTAATTAAGCATACACTCCTGACAGAGTATTTTAATGTTCTACATTGTTTATTCCAGTGTAAAGAGACTTCATTCTAATAAATTTATAGAGATTTCTCTTGTCATGAGTTCTGCTAGTCCTTAATTAGAAATAATTTATTATACTTACTAGAAGTTGCAGTTATAAAGGGGAAAACCACCAAGTAGCTCACTAATCATAATAATAAAGTAAACACTGCAGCACAGGTTTTTGGTGTTGTTTTTTTGGTTGTGGCTTTGTTTTTAAGTGCCATTTTTACAGGAATTTCTTTCTTTAAAATAAAAGCTTCCAGAATTGGTTTAAAGTAAGCAATGCTAAAATATAATACGGGGACAAAGATTCCACTCTACTACCCTTTTGAGTACATGCCTCCACAGCTGATTCCACAAAGAGAAAATAAATTGTTTTAAGCAAGACAATCCAAATACCGGATGAATTGCAGATTTGTATTTATCTAAATAGATCATTCAAGACAATACTCCAAAGACAATACTCCAGAACTCTGAGTATTCCTGTTGCTCTATTCTGCCAGCATTTTCTTCCAGTTCTACCACCTTGAGACACAGGTGGTACTAGAACTTTGTGTACTCTTAAGGATATTGGCAAACCAGAATTCCTGTGGGGACAAAATATCTTTGGTTACACTCTCAATTTCTGTTGGATACCTTTTTTTAATTTGCTTTTCTGACTGCTATTCAGGTTTGAGATTATGTTCTTAGTATCATAACCCTAAGACTGCTCTCTACACTAAGAAGTTCATAAGTATTTTCCTCTGTGCGTCCATTTGCATCCACCTACACCATGTTCCTCTGCCATTGTTTTGCTTTGTCACTGGGAAAGTTGTAAAGACTCTTTGAGTTCCTCCTACCTGGCCCTTGGCAATACAGTGCCGTGAAAGAGCGTGGAAAAGCTCTTGGTTGCATCAGGCTCTCACAAGCATGTTTGCCTGTGGACACTATAGGTGAATTTGAAGTAGGTGCTCTATCTTTTTGGGAAAATATTCCCTGCCTCCTTTTGCAAGTCAGGCTGTCCAGCCACTGCTTTCAGGCAGGTAGGTATTAGATAATATTGTTTAAATTTGTTTGGATGCTGTCTCTAATTACATAATCTGTTTACTCATGACTTTATGATATTTACAGACTATATTACTGAATTATGTTAAGGCCATGTAAGTTGCTAATCCAAAAATGGAATAAAACTAAAATAAGAAAAATAGGAAAGAATTGATCTGCAATTTCAATGTAGGCTTTTAAAAGCTTTACCCACTTTAAAAAAAGCTCTTAAGCGGTTGAGGCCACAGAATCACAGAATGGTAGGGGTTGGAAGGAGACTCTGGAGATCATCTTGTCCAACCCCCCTGCTTGAGCAGGTACACCTAGATCAGGGGGCACAAGACCGCGTCCAGGCGGGGTTTGAACATTTCCAGGGAAGGAGACTCCACAACCTCTCTGGGCAGCCTGTTCCACTGCTCTGGCACCCTCACAGTAAAGAAGTTTCTCCTCATATTCAGGTGGAACTTCCTGTGCTCCAGTTTGTGCCCATTGACCCTTGTCCTGTCGTTGGGCACCACTGAAGAGAGTCCGGCCCCATCCTCTTGACACCCACCCTTCAGATATTTATAAGTATTGATAAGATCCCCCCTCAGTCTTCTCTTCTCCACGCTGAACAAACTCAGGTCTCTCAGCCTTTCTTCATGAGAGAGATGCTCCAGTCCCCTGAGCATCTCCGTAGCTCTCTGCTGGACTCTCTCCAGTAGTTCCCTGTCTTTCTTGAACTGGGGAGCCCAAAACTGGACACAGCACTCCAGATGTGGCCTCACTAGGACAGAGTAGAGGGGAAGGATAACCTCCCTCGACCTGATGGCCACACTCCTTTTTATACACCCCAGGACACCATTGGCCTTCTTGCCCACAAGGACATGTTGCTGGCTCATGGTCACCTTGTTGCCCACCAGCACTCCCAGGTCCTTCTCAGCAGAGCCGCTTTCCAGCAGGTCAGCCCCCAACCTGTACTGGTGCAGGGGGTTGTTCCTCCCCAGGGGCAGGACCTTACACTTGCTTTTGTTGAATTTCATGAGGTTCCCTTCGGCCCAGCTCTCCAGCCTGTCCAGGTCTGGCTGAATGGCAGCACAGCCTTCTGGTGCATCAGCCACTCCTCCCAGCTTGGTATCATCAGCAAACTTGCTGAGGTTACACTCTATCCCTAACGCCCAGGTCATTGATGAATATGTTGAACAGGACTGGACCCAGCACAGACCCCTGGGGAACACCGCTAGTTACCGGCCTCCAACCAGACTCTGCGTCGTTGATCATGACTCTCTGAGCTCTGCCGTTCAGCCAGTTCTCAATCCGCCTCACTGTCCACTCATCTAACCCACACTTCCTAAGCTTAGCTATGAGGATGTTATGGGAGACAGTGTCAAAAGCCTTGCTGAATTCAAGGTAAACAACATCCACTGCTCTCCCTTCATCTACCCAGCCAGTTATGCCATCATAGAAGGCTATCAGGTTGGTCAAGCATGATCTCCACCATCTCATGGTCACTGCAGCCAAGGCTACCCCCAACCTTCACATCCTCAACCAGACTTTCTTTGTTTGTTAGTATAAGGCCCAGCAGCACATCTCACCTCGTTGGCTCCGCCACCACCTGCATCAAAAATTTATCCTCAGTGCTCTGCAGGAACCTCCTGGATTGTGCACGCCTTGCTGTGTTGCTTTTCCAGCAAATATACCCTTCAATAATAATGAATACAGAGACTAAACAAAAAGTAGACTATTAATTGCTACATGCAGTATCTGCAGCATTAGCTAAGACAGCTACCACTTAATATTAAATAGCCATGTTTAAACATCCAAATGCAATGCTTTTTCCTCATAATCAAGCAAGTTATATGGGAAAAAAACAACACACAACTATCATCCTTACAGAAAAAAAATAATAATATCATATTTCATGTTTTTAGATACCTCCCTAGTGGCAAATATTACCATGAAACCATCACCAGTGGCCAAACTGTTGTAAGGATTAAATATTAATGGAAACAAAGAAAATACTAGATAGAAACATGGCTTGCCAAAGTCAAATGGATCAAGTGTTCTGAAGCAACACATGCCATTTAAGGGAATGTTCTTAGTTAACTCTTCCTGTACTGATCATCCTGTTAATAGGTGGCTGCTCCCAAACAGTTTGCTCTTTGTGCTCAAAATAAATGAAAACACTTGGAGTCCTGTATCACCTCATACCAGAATGAAGAATCTACTTTGTTTTTAACTGTTGATCAGGTATGCAACCTAAATAAACGAGCTGAATTTGCTGGAAGTGATACGGCCTTAATCAGTATTTTAGCTACTACTAAAGGAGCATGCATTTAAATTTTTCATTTGTAATAACAAAAAGTGAAGTTTTAGTTAGAAGTGAGAGAAGAAATGGAAAAAGTAACTCTAAAATTGATATTAACGTTGCCTATACCTTGCATATACAAAGCCCACAGCTTGTGAGGCAGGAAACAGAACTGATACAGACACAGATCTTGAGAACGTTCCATCAACAGACATACAAGAGACAAGGGAAACAGCTAAGAAACCACACCACGTGCCTGGTAGTTCATACCATGGTCTTTGTGCCACCGCTGCCGTGCTCCCCGCCTCCCCCCTAGTATTTAAGCTAAAAACACAAAAGGAAAAAAGAGACATTTTCAAATATGAAACAAACTAACAAAGCAGAGGGGATCAAGAAAGAAGGACAAGAAAAAGATCAGACCTTCAATTTCTGGTTCTTGCTTACACACTCAGGACATTGTCCATGTGCTTGCTAAAAGCAAACTCTTCAAAAAGAAAAACCAATCTCTGTTCTCTCTCATTTCCTTAAATAGAAGGAGTATGAAGATGAGCATATTGTTTGTACTTTATTTTATACGTTTTACTGAGGAAATAAAATGTCAGATTCAAATTAAATTCTGTAAGCAAATGCATTGGATTGCTGAGAAGATGTACAAAGTTTACAAAGGTCTTTTTTTCAGTTTTGCTTGGCTGTGTCTGTGTTTAATAAGACTAGATACAAAACAGCAAATGTATTGCTGTTGAAGATTTGATGTCCATACAACATGTGATTTGGGGGTTTTATTCTGGTTTACTTCTGCGGTATTCTAATTTAGATAGACATTTGAATTCTACTGCAATTTTCTGCTTGTTCTGTTGACTAAATATTGGAGTACATCAGGTATGTCCCTGGTCCATATCTTTAGTTTCATCCTAAAGAATCCAGTTAAGCACAGCAGCAGGTGAGGACAATTGAGAAATTCACTGCTGAATCACATTTATAATCCAGACTAAAGTGCACATATAAGTACTATAACTCTGTTAATAAGTAGTGTGTAGTAGTAGCCACAACAATAAATGTGGCTGTGTGTAAGGAAATGGAGAAAAGGACCTGTGGATTTCACTTTGTGGATTTTGATTTACTTTGGACTAGCTCTAGTCCAGCTCCCATTAGCGGCTGGAGCACATTACCGGATCCTTGGACATTTTTTTCCAGTCTAGTTTCAGGAAAAAGGAATTTAGGGGTTTTTTTTCCTAAGACTACTCCATGATGGAGTCAAAGCATGGTAGATGGGAACACTCTGAAAGATTGCTTCAAAAGGGCAATCCTACTCTGAACTAAAATAGTAGGTAGACATGGCCTCATATTGTCTGTGCTTGTAGCACTTGGCAGCAGCAAACTGTAGTTTCAATTTATTAAAATTTTATATATCTGCATAAAAGAAAGAGCTGTAATAATTATGACAACTTTGTAAAGGTCTTACATAATGATCAAAACCCATAAATTTTATAAAACACTAAACCTTCTCTGCATAATATCTTTCTCAATCCCTTAAAAACTTTTGATTTAAGGATAACTTTCCGAAACTGGAAATACAGAAATCAACTTTGTTTTTCATGTCACTTTGAAACTTCAGTTCTCCTTTTGTGTTTTTTCTTTTTTTTTTTTTTTGTTGTTGTTTTTTTTTTTGTTTGTTTGTTTTTTCCCCATAATGCATGACATAAAGATGTAGCCATGCAGATTTTTCAAAGTGATACATTAAAAAATAAACCCAAAGGCTTCTTTTCGCTTGTCCTAAGGTGAAAGCAATTTGGATCATATACACATACACTAATAGCATACCTATAGTCCAGTATTGCTGCTTCAGCCTATTTTGCTGGTCATTCGGATTTCAATTTATATGATCTCCTAACATAACACACTAGTTTTTTTTCACACGGAAAACTCTACTGAGGAAAAACCATGATAAAAATCACCAGTCACACTATCTGGGTAGTCAGTGTTATTTTTATCTTTAAAGCAACAGCTCTTGGTAACTTATTCAAGTAATTTTAATGGCTGTTTCTAACTTCAAAGAATAGTTCTAGTTGTGGGTGCATGTATCCTGTTTAGCCTATGAATGTGAACACTTCATGGCCCTGCCCAGCCCTTGGGGGTAAACAGCAAGTTCACATTCAATTCTACAAAGAGATCAACCAGCACCCAAAAGAGATCCACTATTCAAGACACTACCCTTAAATCTGCCTCATCGATAAACTTGTCTTATTACATAACTGTCTCTTAATTTTCAAAAACAAAATGCTCAGTTTGATAACTACAGCAGAATGTAAACTCAGCCTTGTCATGAAAAGATACCTATAGCTGAACTTGCATATCAAATACAAAACAATTTCCTTTATTGTTCAAGCTCAGTCCATGCCACAAAACATAGGTCACTGAACCGCGCCACAAGTTATTTGAAATTCCAGAACACAATTCCAATTGAAGAGAACTATAGTTAGCATAATCCTTGCATTAATTCACTTCTATGGTAATTACATGAAATTCCATAAATTTTCATTCAGCAGTACTCCATTTAATATGCTCTCAATGTGTATTTTTCTTATTTATGCATGTAAGTGCATGGACTCAATATCTTGGCAATGCTTTCAAAGAAGTTTCCAGAAAGCATTAACTGCTGAGATTTAATGGAGAACATGATTTATGTTAAGTCCTTTTGATAATTGCTCTGTCTGAATTAAAAGCTCAATTTCCTGTCTTTATTTTGAGAATTACTGGAGTGTTTTCTCTTGTATTGTTACACTATTTTTTGTTCTGAAATTAGAAAAGATGACTGGACCATACCTTCATTTTTGTGTATGCTTCATTATATTATGACTGTAGTCCATTTTTAATTTAAATTTGAGGATATATTGTATTTTTCTCTTAATACATTTTCTTCGAGATTACAGAGTTATGCATTTTAGCATTAAGAACTTGTCTGGCACAGAGACTGGATCCAGCATACTGGGGTTAAAGCATGGGTCTGAGAAGATGGGGTCAGATATAAGGAAAAGAGCTGAAAACCAAGATATGTTAATGAAGTACTTCAGGTAAATTTACATAAAGCTGTTTAATGGAAAAGGCAGGAAAGCAGGAGTGCCACTCAGTCTCCCTTTTCTGTTCATTTATTTGCTTTTCATTATTACCTTTCTGTCTTGAGCATCTTTTAGTCACGGCCATCTCTCTGTAGCTTCAATTTCTAGTTTCTATGGCAAGATATGGTATAGTGCAAATCTGCTGCCTTTGCTTGTGAACACAGTAATAGAAATATACTATTTTTGCTTGCAAAGATCTCAGTCTTTGGGCTCTTTCTGTGAGAATCTGAAAGTGTAGCTAAACAGGTAAACTCCAACCAAGTTACCCAAATGCAGGATGTTTAAATTTAGCAGAGGAAGCACACAAAGAATTAACATCTCCTCATGAACTTAAACAAAAACTTGGTAATTTGGTTTATTTGCATGTAAGTGTGAGAAATGGAAGAATTTAATCTTTGCTTTAAGGGAAAATATTCAACAAACCACTACCTGTGGAGCTGCTGGGCCTTTTGTAGACTGGGTCAAGCTAACCTTGCAATACTGATTAGATAAAATTAATAATGTATTTGCTCCTGTAATCCTAGTTTTTCATACTTTAATGTAGGAAAGGCCATCTTCAGTGTTTTTATAGACTCGCCAAGAACACGTATTAGCACAGCAGTATGTCTGATTGCAGCAGAAATACAATTATGTAAATTAGATATGTGTTCCCTGAAGACTGCTAATAGAATGATTGACCTATATACTGTTTAATTTGTTCTCATGCTTTCTTTTTATTGTCTTCCAGCTGCACCAGAAATTAAAACTTGTTAAACTGCATCGCCCCCCAATTATATATCAAAGGTGCTTGTGTCACTTTGTGTCAAAAGCAATTAATAGTTTGCATACTCCTTATCACCAGCAATCCATCGAGGTTTGCTTGGATTTATTTTGGGGGTTTTTGTTTTAAAAACAAACAACCAGTGCCTCTATAGACCCTGTACATTAAATACCTTGGAAAAGATCTCAATTTACAGTTGCTGCTGCTGCTGCTGTTAATAATAACCCTAATAAAATAGTTTTTAGAAATATGCCAAGGAGCAGGTAATAAGTTAAAAAGAAAAATTTTTCTTTTAAAAAAAGTAGGAAAGTTGTTTGCAACTATTTCATGAACTGAGCTGGGCAGTTGTTTTTATTTAAGAACTAGATTTCAATAAACATTCTCTGTTAATGCATTGGGGGTTCTATATCATATTTATTCAGTATATTGCCTTGAATCAAAGCTCAAGTAGGGCAAGAAAAAATTTTCAGTAGGTGTCAGTGGGGCATTAGTTAAGCCCTCACTAATTGTGAGCAAGTCTTATTTTGCTACACCTTAGCAATTTGTTAAAACCAATTTTTTTTGGTTGATCCCAATAAACATTTGCAGACACATAAAATGCAAGTGCTAAATGAAATAGTAAATTAAACAGGCATTTAACTTTAGTTCCTAGCCAGAAAATGAAGGTCAAATTACCTCGTCAGCAGTGGAGGTGTGCATGCCCAGGGAAGAGGTGAGGTTCTCTAGGCATGCATTGGTGTAGGTTTCAACTGGAGTTTCTGTTAGTCTTAAGTGATGGAGCAAAGCTTCTTCTAAAGGACAGAATGCTTTTAGTTTGTCTCAGAAAAGTACAGCAGAAAACATTTCTGCAAAGCCAGCAGTACTGTGAAGATTGTACCGCTAAGCACAATCAGTATCTGACAGTTTTTGATATGCTTTGCACCACCTCCCAGAAGACTGGGGACAGAGAAGGATTACTTACTGAAATAAACTCAGTTTCAGCATGCGCTAGATAGGGTTGTGAGTAATCAGACATGTTTATTCTGCTTGCAACCATACAGTCAGCAAGAAGAGACAACAGAGAAAACAGAAATGCTATGCAAAGGTATTGCAATTTTTCTGTTAACTTTGCTTAGCATTAAATAAAAAACTCTGGATAAAAATGAACAGAACAACTTGACTGTGCAAATTTGATAAGGTATATGATAGGATATATGACAAGGTAAGGAGAGCAAGTCTATTTCTTTTACTTCATCATTTCCCATGTCCATAGCAGCAATATTCAGGGCCACATCTCTCTCAAGGGCTCTCAAACCACATTCAGCCCTTCAGAATCCTAAACAAAGCTTCAAAAAAGTTGCATGAATTACACCTGTCTTTTGAGGTTGAACAGGTCAAGAAACCAAAGCAGCAAAGTAGGTGCAAAATTCTTTTGTCTGAGAAGCTACAACAACCGGCACCCAATTAGTTTTCAAAAGGTGTTTACACTTTGACATTTTAAATCTGCTGTCACTGAAATGAGTGCCTAAGATCAATTGTCAGCTTTTGGACCACACTTTGTGGGATTATTTGCTGAAAGTATTTTTCAACCAGCTTTATTTTTGTGTGTTTGTTTATAGTAAATTTGCTTTTCTTAAGCTGTAAATATTTGATGGGAAACAAAGTAAAAAATGAAAAGGACATGTAAATACTTATACTAAGATGTAACATTCAGCATATGTCAGAAGGTGAAGAAACATGGCACTGAGGTCTAACAGCAATGCAAATTGGTACACTACAATGACAATATTCAAGTTAGATAATTACAAAAGTTTTCCAAGGACATCTAAGTGCTGGGTTTTTTTTCCAAGCTATACTTTTTAATGCAATTCCGAAAGTCTTTTCTCTGCATCAGGCAATATAACAAACACAGCAAAGCCTCTGGAGCCTGCAGGGAAACTCAATGTGGATGTAATAAGAAGTGGAAGTGTTTCACCTTGATTGAGCTATGTTTTGCTGTAGATAGTCTTAAATTGAGTATGACAAGTTTCTCCCCAATTGCAAGTGCTTTGATTCATGTTTCAAAGCTGTTGTGCCAGGTGGGCTTTGTGATCTCTCACTGAAGTTTACTGAGAGTCTTAGCTGAGGTCTTTTATTTATTTAAATCACATTATTCTTTTCCTAAAAACAATTATGTTTAGAAGTAAAGATAGTAAAGAAGGCTTCCACAGCCAGGACAGGGCTGGTGCAGAAAAGATAACACATTTCATGTTCTCAGAAGAGTAGGTTCAGATGCAGTTCTGAACAAAATACTTTTTTGGGGGGTGTTTTTTATTGTTTCCATGTTTGTATGGGGGGTAAACTTGTGCTCTATTACACAGCTATGACACTCATTGTTAAATCTTAGTAAACATGAGTAATATGGGGTCAGGCTCATAACCTGATACATCTTGCTTTTCATTCTGTCATTTGTTTACAGTTTAAAAACTAGGCATTAAGCTGAACACCAAGACTCAACCTCTCTATTCTAGGAAAGAAAATACTTGTTACTTTGCATATTAATTAATCTGCTTGGATTCAGTCATAATTGTCTACTTCCAGGAAAACAGAAATACAAATAAGGAGAAAATACCAAGGTTCCCCCTCCCTGCTCCCAATATCTACGGGCATATTAGGTATTATCCAGTCAGCTTCCTGTAATTCATTTTCCATAAGATAAATAGACAGTGTCTCCAGTTTCTTGCAGATCAAGGATAGACATTCCTTCAATTAAAATTTTACATTTAAATGCAGAAATTTAAAATCTTGTTTCAAACTCTCAATGGTATGTAACCAAGACTTACTTGTTGGTTAAGGTATGTGCTGTATGATCTGTCCCAATTTTTTAACAGATTCTGAAGATTCAATGGACATTGATTTAATTTGTAAACATTTCCCAAAACTGCATATCCTACTGGCCATTCTGTATGTTGCATATTCAGGATAAAAAAGTTAAGTAATTTCAGAAGTGAATCACATTTGATACTGCAAGAGAAACTTGAGAGGTCTGAAAATTATGAAGTATACTGTCACAACTACAAGGTAAATAAAACATCATACATTAAGCAAACTTTTTCATATGTCTTCAGTATGTGTAACAGAGAATCTGTTGTGAAGCACTCTTTTTCATCCATTTGAAATTCTAGTTTCTCTATCCTATCTGACTGTACTCTTTATCTCTCTACTTACTACAACAAAACAATGAACAGTTCAAACACAGGACACAGTTTATACAGAGGTGCATTTCCTCTTATTCTGAAGTATTTAATGAAATGCAACAGGTCTACAAAAAAAGTACAGGTCTGCAAAATAGGTAAAGGAGATTTAACTTCAGAGGTCAGTGACAGATATCCACATAGATATCTTAAACTATTAACTTTAGGCACTTCAGAAGGAACCTAGCGTCCCAGCCTTGCAGCCTTGTCAGTGGAGAGATGAGCTCCTCTCCTGGACACCTATGTTCAGGGCACCTACATTCAGGGCACCTACTTCAATTTACCCCCTAGAAGACGCTATTGCTGTCTCTCATCTGAATCCCCCCACTGAACTATGACATTTAATTCCCTCTCTCATATGTATTGAAAAACATGCTTGATATGAAATCCTACCTCTGACTAAAAAGTATTTGTGTTGAGAGAGAAATATTTCAGACATTGAAATTGTAAATGGAGATAAACAGAGGAAAATGTCAGATGTATCCGAAAGAAAAATCATTTGACAAGATAGATTCATTAACTCTTCATTCTTCTTCAATAAAATGATTTTCTGTCCTCTTTTTCAGACATTCACACCTCTCAATCTGGCAAAGATGTAGTTTTCAAATATCGGCACTTATTAAGTTCCCCCCCAAGAAAACAACACTGACAGAAATACAGCTGTTAACTCATAAGCTGTGTCTCAGGCATCCTGAGACACCTGGCAGAAAAAATACATTCATTTTAACACATTCTGAATAGGTCAATGACATGTTACCAACATACTGACAGAAGCAAATACTGCAGGCATTTCTGCAAATGGTGATCTACACAGAGATCTGCAACAGAAAGATCAGAACTGGCGTGTGAATAGAGTATGAGTGGAAATTAATGTTTAAGCACCAGAAGAAAACAGCAGAATAAGGAGTTATAAGAACAGCTAGTAATAATAATGAAGGACATTGCTCTTAGGACACCACTTCCATGACACCATTCTCACAAATAACATTGAAGATATTTTTATGTCACGGCCTCCATTCTGACAACACCACCAGAATGGAAGGTGCAGGAGGACATCAAAAAGGCTTCTCAACAGGAAAGCAGGTGATAGATATATCATTTAAACACCTATTCAAACAAGGGAAAATGAGACAGTGCGTAGCAGCCTGCCCTAAGATCATGGAAAGTGAAGCAAGCTTCAGAGGCAAAGGACCACCCATCACAACTGATGACTCTGGTGGGATATAAATAGCCTGTCCAAACATTAGTTTGTCGTTGCCAGCAAAGAGGAACCAAAGAGGCACAGGCAGCGCTTGTGAGCTGGTACCCCTTGTCCAGTGTGTTGTGGACAAATTATCCTTGCTGGACTGTTCATATGCATACACCGCCCTGGCACTTGTGGGTTCATACATGTTAAAGTGGATAAAATCAACTTGCCTAAAGATTTTTATAATAAGATCACCTTCGCCTTTCACAAGATCTCGCATTTAATTTATTACAGTAATTACCCTGCAGAGAAGTTCAAAATATGTTTATTTTTGCTTTATGCTCTCACTTCTTAAGCACACTATAACAATTGAGAGTTATTGGTAGCAATACTTGTAAAAAGTGAAATTTAAGCCAAATAGTTAACGTTTATTAACTGCAATGTCATATAGTGTAGTTACACAATTGTGTGAATTGTCAATGTGTAATTCAGGCCATACTCTTTGTTACAGTATAAGTTTGCTTCAGAAGAAGAATGAATCCCACATGATTTATGCAACTCATACACTAAAGTTTTGAATATTCATAACAGTCCCCACAATCTGTAGGCAAAATATATCCATAATAATTCATAAATCATTTAAAATAATTAGTACATTGGAGGATTTTCTTTCTGTGATCAATAATTGAACAGTTAAAGGGGTAAAATCTGTCAAATGAATTATTCATGGTAAACGTCTCACCCAGTGCAAGCACCAACTTCAAAGAACACAGTCACGTTCTGTTCCTTCAGAAAAGTAACAGTGGATTAACAGCACCAGTGTTTCAGATCCCACAAGAAGGAGCTCATATTTAGTATGTTGTGGGAATGACACGGAAGTAATATATGGTTGAGCATAAGCCACGTAAGCCAGGGTTAAATCAACAATAACAACTTTAACGGTAAACCTGATTTTGATAGCTTCAGTGCTAATATTCTGCATTTCCACTAATATAATCAAATCAGACTCAAATCTAGTAATTCTACTTAACAGCAGGCATAGAGAATGCTACACAAACTCAACACTGAAACACACAACATACAAACAGTCCACAAGATACAGACCAGCTTCTGATGCTCACTTCTGAAGGGGGATACAAAAACCAAAATATTTTTTTAGTTCTTTGGCAGGCAGTATAAAGTGTGATGGCTTCAGACAACAGAAGTAAGGCTATTTGCAGTAACAGACAACCTTGCTCACTCTTTTTTCAAAGGACCTTTTTGCTATAGAGATATAGCAGAGTTTTTGAATTGTTGCTTTTAAATCAATGAACTGTTTTATGATCTTTTTTCTTCTTCTTTTTATTTTCCTTTTCCAAGTGTTATTAAGTATCATTATCTACTGATTACATAAAAAGTACAGAAGTCTAGAACTCTATGCTGGGGTGCTCCAGATTTTTTTTAAACTGATCTTGACAATGGATGCAAATATCATAATTTATCAAATTAAAATTACATTTCAAAATAATATTATTAACGGGAAAAATAACTTGTCAATGAAGATTAATAGAATACCATTAGAAAACATGGATTTTTTTACCTTTATTAAATCAGTCTCCTAGGAGCAAATTGTGTTAGAGGAAGATCATTTCACTGAATATTCCTGTGCATGTGTTGAAGATTATTTTTTTTATTAGCTCAATATATTAAGGCTACACTAATATGCAAGAATTGCTATCCTGATTTCTTATCACAAGTGGTACACAGCACTGAAGCACTACTCATTAAAGAGTGCTTTGCTAAGGAATACCTTATTCATGGTTTAGAGAAGAGGAAAGATTATTACAATTTCTAAGGTGCTACATTCATTTTAGAAAAGAAACAATACAGAACAAGAAGCAGAATTGAAAAATATGGAAGACCTGTACGGTATAGCACAACCTACAAATAATTCACTACGCCTCTGAAAGCAGAGAAGTTTCCCCTCACCTGACCTCCATCTAGTCACTCTGATGAGTAGGAGATGGAAGAAAATGATGGATCTTCTCTCATCCTTACTATATTCTATTTCACACTCTGAAACTAAAAGATGAAAACCTCATGTGATGAGATTTTAATGTCAGGAAATATGAAAGACAGTTAAGATAGGAATCCTGATCTTCTGAGTACCTGAAAACACTAAAGTACCACACTATTCTCCAAAGCTTACTGTAATTTAAGATTTTAAAAACCTTGTAGATGTTTTGCAGCTATATTTCTGTTTTGGAGGAAACAGGGATTTCTCTTCGTTTAATAAATTCACTTACAGGATAAAAGGAAGCACTAGGAACAGAAGTTTTAAAGGAGTATTGGGAATAGCTGCTTACAACTATATAGCTAAAATAAAAACACTGTGAGGTGCTGAAATGCAGACTATTTTCTCAGGGCTTAACCAATACTTAAGAGTTGGCATCTGTGACAAATTGGTTATGGATTATTAGTCAGACTTCAGGCTATCGTTGAAGCATCAATCTCTCATTCCATGGCATCTGCTCATTCACTAACCTGTGTAGCTTTGTGTCAGATAGTCAATTTTTGTCCAAGGATTTGATAGATGTTAATGCGATTGTTTCAGCTACCATTCTTTTGTCCTAGTGATGATGGTTCAAACTTTACTTACTGAATCTTTTAAGACTGAAGCTTGATCGGATAATAAGACAGAAGTTTTGAATTAATCTCCCCCTCTCTTTTGCCAAAGAGCAGAATTCCCTGCTTCGGATATATTCAGTTACTTCAGGGGTGGTGGTGGTGTGTTTTTGGTGTTTTTTTTTTTGTTTTGTTCCCCCCCGCCCCCCCCCCCGATTTGTAACTTTTCTCTATGCCAGGCTGGAACATTCCAGTGCTGACAGATGTTGCTCCAGGATACAGAAGGAAAGCATCTCAATTCCTTAACAGTAATAGAGTGTCTGTATCACAATCAGAAGTAGGCTTTTACTAAACTCTCAAAATTAGTGAAAAAAGATTTATCTTTTTCTTAATATTTATTGAATGGTAGGTTCTAAACACCCAGTCTTAATCAGAGCAGATTGGGAAAAAGAGGTAAGCAAAGCACCTCTACCCAGCAACTTACAATCGAGAAGGGTGGGGGACAAGTGGAGAGGGGGGAGGAGGAGGGACAGGAAGAAAAATACATAAAATCTCAAAGAAAAAAAGCAGTTAGATAAACTATGTGTCTGGTGGAATTCTCTTCTCAAACCTAAGAACTGATCTTATATTTTTAAGGAGATGAGACATATTTCATATAGAATGATGTTCACTATGAAACTATAACACATGGAACTTTTTATTTTTCAAAATATCTCAGACAGGGTTACATGCCTCCTGTGGAAGTGTGTGGTACAAAACTGTAGTTCCATAATAAAACTAATATCTGTTTGGTGCTATGGTTTCTCTAATTAGTGTTGCTGCTATTACATATCTGTCAAACATAGGATGGACCAACAAAACCTAATTAGCTGTTTAAACTCATTTATGTGCCACATTTAATCTTGTGCTTGTCACATTTAAATTTGTTTAAAACTTAATAATATTCAAGATCATGCACTTGTATTAAAGGCAACATGTGTTTGAGCCATAATGAATTGCTGATATTAAAATATTCATTATGGCTTAGACAACTTTTTTTCTTTATTTATCTAGGTGAGTCATTTATCTTTCCTGTAAGATTTATGAGATGGTTTTACTCAAAATAGTGTAAACCAAAATCTAATAATTTGTTTTGCATTTCTTATGTTGTTAATTCAGCCATATTTCTGATCACTAAGCCTCTATAATTTTAATAAAGAACATGAATCCAGCTGAAAACACGTGCTTAACTTAATACAAATATTTAATTTATATTTCACATAAAGCACATATACTAGATTTATTGCATTCAGAAATTCTAAAATATCTGGGAAACAACTTATTGGAGTATTTAAACTTCTTTATAAATATTTTGCTAAGTATCTGTATGAGATAAGGAGCTCCTTTAGCTGTCAATATCAAGCTGTAATACTTTTCTGTGATAAAAAGAGACATTAAGAAATGCCATCACTTAACCTATGCATCTGTGAGTTCACATTCTGAAAAGCGGCAGCATATGTTCACTATTCTGAGATGTCCTACCAGTCCATTTTAGGCATTGGTAATTTAATAAATCCATGTTATTAAGAAGCAATAGAGAGTTACACAAAAATTAGAGCAGTGGTTACTATATGAGTATAATGCAAGTATTGAAGTTTTATACATAAAGAGGATGTAGGACTTCCTATAGGAGGGCAATTAAGCAATTAATTTTTAAGGCTCCTTAATGTTTTTGTCAAATAAAGCCAGCTACAGAAAACAGGTAACAAGGGCCTTCACAGAGCTTTATGCAAGAAACTAATAATGAGCTGAGACAGACATAATTAACTCAGTATCTGACACAAGAATCAGGCTAGTGGATCTTCAGAGGCTTAGAGCAGATCCTGAGAATAATTTCTGCACGTAACATCGTTGAAAAATCCAAATGTTTTTGAGGATCTGAGCCGTAGGCTAGATTCAAAGGCAGGGTTTGGGCATATGGACAAATGACAAACTTCATTTCATGATGCCACATTGCAAAACACGTTTACGTGAAATGCATTCACACTCCGAAGACTTGTCCTGGTAAGAAAGAAGCAGCAATGATAGGAGGCAATTGTCTTGTGCAAAACCTTGATAAATCCAAAAATCAAGACTTCAAACCCTATCTCCTGACTCTTAGAAGAGTTTCCTAACTACTGCCTACAGTCTGAGCAGGATCATTCTTCAGGGCTGTTATATTCACCACTATGTAGTCAAGAATGCAAAAAAAATAAATCTAAGTCAGTGATTAAATATCTCACCTGGAAAGAGAAGGAAATCATCTATTTCCAATCCCCTGTTGTAAGGATTGCTATAGTATTTTGAAATAAAGATATCCATTAGTTAAAATACAATATTCTCAACTAAAGCGTTTGAAAAAAAAGACTTTACACAGTGGATCTGATCTATACAGCTTGGATAAGCCTATACTGACTCAAGAGTTATCAACATCCAGAACCAAAATATAGCCAATATATTTTTCTTATATTAATATGAAGGGGGAAAAAAATTCCGAAACCCTTATCTTGGAAAGAGTAACAGTTTTCGAGTACAATAGTTTTAATGTATACACTGTAAAAACCTGGTACTCTAGTGCTAACAGCAGGAAGTAGTGCTAATATACTGTAAAACGGCTATTTCCTGTTTTCCTAGACAGCTCCTAAATAAATATATGGCTGCAAAAATTTCAAGCTCCAAACAATAAATACCATTAGTACCTTGTGGGGAACTGTGCAAGCAGAAATAGATTCTAAGTAAATGCTTTTTTTTATCCACCAGCCTTACACATCTTCTGTCATCTGTCACATAAAACAATAAAGGACATAAGCGGCTATCTAAGAGGGGACCTTTTTCTCCTTTTGTGTTTAGGTAATATTATTTTACGTCCTTCTGGATCGGGATATCTACAGGAAGGAAGTCAATAAATATTAATCTCCTACACAGGGGCATGTATATAAATATTTGAGTACATGCATTGACAAGGGATGGTGAGAGAGTAGTAGTATTACACTAATTGAAATCAATTGGTAGAGATTTTTGCCTTAATGAAATTACTTCATGTATCTTACTTCAAGATCTTCAAGGAAAGAAAAATAATATGAAATTCAAAGATAGGCAAGGAGTATCTACTCACAGGAAATGAGAGATGCATGTAATAACATTTCTTCCAATAAGCTAAGAATATGTATTCAAAATGAAAACTAGAGAACATATCTATCTTGGAGAAATATTATTAATGATTTGTTTTTATTTATAGCAAGGCCATATTATTTTCATGTTTAATAAGTCTTTTTAAATAAGAAAGCTAAGGCAGCAATTAAAATATTTTTTTCCTCTTCAGTTCTCTCTGACCTGAATGGGAATTTGCCATACAAAATATCCTCATGAATCCTCTAAAATCGTAGACTAAGTTTTCCTGATATGTCTGATATTGTGAATTTGAACAACAGAAAATTACACTCAATGTTACTGATATTCATGTTAGGACAAAAGCTTAATTTTTGCTTTAGATGCTACTAAACTTCTGTCAGGGAGGAAGATACTTCCATGTCTGTGTCAACTACTTTGTTTTTTTTTCCTCTGCTTCTCATTACCTGCCCTGATTAAAGAGATTGATTCTTATGTTTGATGTACAGAGAATATATTCATAATTGGCCTTGACAATACAATTCTTTGTAAGTGGCAAGTTGCAAGTCCTTTTACACTGCTTTGCTGTCCAGACTAGGGTAGCCCCATTTATTCAGGTTATCACATTTTCTAAGCTGTTACCCCTCTGGCAGCTATCTTTCTCCATCAGAATCATAGGCCTAAACCAGCACCTTATTGTTTCTGTATCTTTAGACGTCTGTCCTGTTATGCTTGCAAATGAGATTCACCCCTTGCAACAGAAACACTTTGTTGATCCATTCAACTTCTTGGCCCTATAATTGGCAGGAAATAGCTATCAGGTAACCTCCATTTTATTTTAACCTGGATTGACTAGCTCAGCTCATGCCTCTCTTCACTGAATATAATGAAAACCTGAGGTGAATAGCTTTCCTAGATTTGTGCCCCATTTAAATGCTTAGAGGTAGGTAAGTTGAAGGCTTTAGGTATGGTTTTAAATAGTCTATACTAAATATATTGAGACACTTTTCCAGTTTGTTTATAAGATTGTTATATAGACCATTTAAAAGTCAAATTAAAATACAAAATAAAGTAATTGGAATGCTTATATTATGTCACGTGCTTTCAAGTCTCCTTTTAGCAAGGAACAGGCTATGTAACAATCACAATATAACATTTCTCATAAATGTTTTTCTGAGCTTAAGTCCATTAACACATCTGTCTTCTGCCAGTTAAACTATAAAACTTGTATACTTAGTGTAAAAAGCCATAATTCTGCCATATTTAGAGCATAAAAAGTTATAAAATAGTCTGTTTCCCCCAAATGTAGTGAGCTCATACCCACTGATGCTGAGCTGGATGCTTGGTTGGTTTCACCTATCAAAATATATTGGAGAAAGCAACTACAGTGGTACCACATGACTTGTGTTTACAGTTAGTGTTAGCTGCTCCAAGGAGAATGCAGTTTTTTCAGCTTATATATGGTGCAATGACTAACAGGCCAAAGAAGTGTTCCAGAAATATAACAAATTGGAAAATGAAGCAGAAACTGGAAAAAAAGAGCGAGCAGGTAGTCACAAATATGAGAGAAAGAAGAAAACAAGGGTATATAATTTCTTTGTACCCAGACTAACCATGACACTGTATGAGTTCCCTGTCTTAAATCAGATAAAATAGACTTTTAGTGCACTCCCTCTATAAAATAACTTGCTGCATTTTTTTATAAATTATACATTCTTTTTCAAGTATTATTTATAAATCAAGTAGCAGAAACCTAATCGGAAGAGTTGTGGTGATCACATGTCATTTTGTCATCTATGCCTTCTTGAACAAAGGACTGGAAATTCTAACCCATCTCCTAAAACATGCTATTGCAGTAATGCAGTTTTGAAAGTCACATGAATATTGCATCTTACATTTATCTTATCTGCGCAGACCAGTGGCGTGATGATGCGCTGCATATGGAACAAAGAAACAGCACAGTAAATCTGCATAGCAATGTTCTATTCCCACATTTAGGCTTCTAAAATTGTCACAAAATAAAATAGCACGAGCATTAGAATACACCATGCTTCTTAGACAATTTCATCATAATTTGTCATTCATTCTGAGATATTCATTTGTCTAAAAGCAATTAAAGCTTAATTGCTGCATAACCTGAATAATTTAGAAATGCAAATTAGGATAGCAGGCAAGCAAGTATGTGTTCATTAATTTCTTTGTTATCACCATCTGTTTAATTAAAAAAATGAGTTTTACTGAATGACAGCTTGCTAACTATATAAACGTTTTCCTTAATTGAAAATGTCTTTTGCAATTGAGGTCAGCATCTGACAAAAATTGTTTGAGCTTGTGCAAAAACATTTTATCTAAACAAATTGTAGTATTTTTATATTCACATAAAAAAACATTGCCAACATATGCAATGTAATTCAAGAAATGACATCTTCACTTCTTAATGCAAAGTCATAATTTTAGAAAAAATCATTGCTTTCGAAAAGTGATGGTTATTACAGTTGATTTGTCTTTTCTCATGATAAGTATATGCGATTTATCTTCTTTATTATAGATTATTTTGAAAACTTTTATAAAATCCAGACTCAAAATGTGAGTACCTCTAGTGATAAAGAATCATCATAAGAAAGAAGGAATGCTTGAAAATACGGATTATATGATGTGGTCTTTGTATAAGGGAACTAGTGTAGTTTTTCAAGCAGAATCTTCTTTATAAAGAAGGTAATTCTCTACGTAAATACACAACTCTTCATACCTGATATATATCAGACTCCCTTTACTTATCTGGGTGGGGTGGGGAAATCATTCTACTACATTAATGAACTTTTCAATGTCCTATGAACTCTGGATCTTACATTTTCCTTCTCTGTTTAGACCAACTCAAAGCTGTGTACTTGAGATACAGATCTATAAATAAATAATTAACATGCCTGCAAGCCCACTATGTTTCAACTCAGACTTACCTAATGCTACCACACTTTCTAAGAGATCGGAAAACTAATTATCTAGGATTGAAATCCCAGAGAAGTGAAGAAGGGCAACGTTATACTACTGTACTACAAACTCGACAATTATTCACCTTCTGTTGTTTACACAATTAATTACATAACTTTGTTACAATTTAAGTTATAAATTATATTTCTGTTATATTATATATATTTATATTTATATTATATGGCTTTTACTTTCTCCTACTACATTTAAGAGAAACTTCATATTATGGCCTCTGCATCAGTACAAACCTATTTAAGGTGTGTGGCAAAAGGCCTTTCTCAATTGAAGGTAAAAGTGGTTACAGCTGTAGGTGGTGATAAAGATGACAAAGCTTCAGTGATTTGCACTGAAAAAAATGCCCAGGAATGCACATTCTCTCATGTTACTACTTGCTGTATCCCCTTTTGTAGTAAATTACTTTTTTTTTTGTACCTCTTGTAAATTACAGGGATAACTGTGAGCTGTATATTGCCTTTTAATATTGTATTACTAAAAAAAAGAAAAATCATGCAAGGTCAGGACTGTATCACCCCCTGCCCCGTGCTCCCCCCCTCAAAAAAAAAAAAAAGCTGACCAATCTCACTGGGTAATAACATAAAACACAAAATTAGGGCTAGACTGCACACTCAGTCATGTGATTTGGCAATTCCCTTGCGTGTAGTCTCTCCATACTCAATTAAATGATCTTTAGATTTTCTAAGTGTTGTATAAACATCATCTGACATTTGCAGGCTCTTCCTAACATATGGAAACAAACATTACGATTCTCACTGAACACTTTGGTTAACGCACAAAGATTAAGTAACTTTTCCACAACAGAAGAATCCAATGGGAATGCACATTAAGAACCCCAAACCTGTACATGGGCTGTATCTGTTAGAAACACGAACTTCCACGGTGACTCAGTTGCACATTTTTATTGTGGGCAGGTCTATAGTTTTATCAAACAAGCAAATTCCTTATGAACCAAAAAAAATCCTGGTAAATAACTGCAAGTCATTTTTATTTTCTTATGACTTGGAGCCCTTCTCAAATATGAGTGTGGAAATCCTTATGAACATGTTCTCATGGAATTACCGTGAAACCACACGGAAGATTTGGCAGGTAACACAATACAAACACCTATGCAGGAAATAGAGGAGGGCGAAAAAATAGTGGAGGAAAGCAGCACATAATGCCACTGAATAGGATTCGGGGAAAATTCATAGTTTTCCCAGGTTCTATACAAGAGCGGCACTGAGCACCTGATACCTCTTTGGAAAACTAAGATCCGCCCCGCCGTCACAATGGTATATTAAAGATAGGTAAGTAAGGATGATGAAACAGTTTGGCACTGTAATTATACTGTAAAAGTAATTTCCATAGAAACAGGTAATGAAATATAGGAAAGCATAGCTTAAAAATATAAACAAGAGCTGCTGGTTTGTTTCTAAACCAGCCACTTCTAATTTGACATGAAAGATTAAAACTCAACAGCTGTTATAAATCTGTTATACCACAGTATGTGACAGTATTAAAGCTGCATTAAATATTTGTAAATAACCAATCGGAACATAATGCGCCTTTACAGAAGAACATATTTTAAATCATCAATATTTGCTTGTCCAGCATACCTGATTATTAGGTGGCATCGTTTGAGTTTTTCATTCCTCCTACACCAGCCAGTACCAGGAATACCTTCATGGCCATGACACAAAATCAACAGATAACTCAGCAGTATAACAGGCTGTGCAAACATAATAGTTTCACCTCAAATAACTTCTACTATCCCCCAGCGCCTGCTTCCACGCAAGATCTGTGGTAATATACAGTAAATACCTTTAAAAAAAACCAACGAAACAAACAAAAAAAACAAACCAGAAGTTACAAGTTCTTATCAGCATTGGTTTATTAGTTGCAGACTCCCAATGTTTAGAAGTGTTTATTTGCAAGTACTATGCTTAAGTGTTTATGCATGTTTGGCTAGATATTTTTCATCCTTTCACTAGATGGCAGTATTGCATTACATTCCAATATATAAGTAATGTTTCAATAAATAAGGCACAAAGAAAGCCAAGTATATTATATCAGTGCATTGAAAAAAATTAAGGGATAATTTAATTAAAAATCAACTTAAATATCTTGTATTTCCACAGATTCTCTCACTAATAATATTGCTTCATTTTTCTCTTTGATAAACCATGTCCCAGTTCTTTGACTGTATAGTGAGATTTTGCTTTTTTCCCCTCCTGAAGATGATACCAATGTTACCTTTTCTAGTTCCCGTTGAGAAGAATTGTCAGTTCCTATCTCTAGATACATGATAACTAATGGGAAACCAAATTCTAAGAGAAAAAACACTTGTTATTATTCAAAATTATTAGCACACGTTCTTCAGGACACCCGCTTATGTGGTGACGTTGTTTGGGATCCTTACCACATGACCCTTCTAACCCATACAGTGTGCTGAATTTTCCCTACCCTCAACCATAAATCACATGGAATTAATTCTCTTGATTCTCAGTTTAAAAATGTGTTTGTTTGCACTCTTTTCTGTAACTTCACAGCAAGATAAGTGAGGTAGAAAATATTAGACAAGGCAGAATCATAGAATCATAGAATATCCTGAGTGGGAAGGGACCCACAAGGATTATCAAGTCTAACTCATTTCCCTGCATCGGACAACCCCAAATTCACACCATGTTTTTGAGGGCGTTGTCCAAGTGCTTCTTGAATGTAATCAGGCCTGGCACCGTGACTGCCTCCCTGGGGAGCTTGTTCCAGTGCTCCACCACCCTCTGGGTGAAGAACCTTCTTCTAATAACCAACCTAAACCTCCCCTGGCACATATTCCTGACATTCCCTTGGGTTCTGTCATTGGTTGCCAGAGAGAAGAGATCAGTGCTTGCCCCTCCTCCTCCCCTTGTGAGGAAGCTGCAGGCTGCGATGAGGTCTGCCCTCAGCCTCCTCTTCTCTAGACTGAGCAAACGAAGTGACTTTAGCTGCTCCTCGTATGGTTTCTCCTCTAAGCCCTTCACCAACTTTGGGGCCCTCCTCTGGACACTCTCTAGTAGCTTTGTATCATTAATGTCCTGTGGCGCCCAAAACTGACCCCAGCACTCAAGGTGAGGCCGCCCCAGCGCAGAGCAGAGCGGGACAATCCCCTCCCTCGACCGGCTGCAATGCAGTGCTCGATGCACCCCAGGGCACTGTTGGCCCTCTTGGCTGCCAGGGCACGCTGTTGGCTCATGTTCAACTTGCCGTCGACCAGAACCCCCAGGTCCCTCTCCGCAGGGCTGCTCTCCAGCCTCTCGTTCCCCAGGCTGTCTGTACATCCAGGGTTGCCGTGCCCCAGGTGCAAAATCCAGCACTTGCTCTTGTTAAACTTCATGCAGTTGGTGATTGCCCAGCTCTCTGATTTGTCTAGATCTCTCTGCAGGGCCTCTCTGCCCTCGAGAGTGTCAACAGCACTCACAACAGAGAAGAATGATTTAATGGTTAAAGGGAAGGAAAATGTATTTAGAGAAGAATGAGAAAGTTACGGTGACAGGACCTGCCACTGAGGTGTGTTCTAAATTCTAAATTAATTGGACCAGGAAACAGAACCTCAGTCAAGCCTGCATGCTCAGGTCATTAGGCAAAAGATTTATTTTTATTTTTTACAGATTCACTAGCTGTATAACCTCAACAGGAAAGATTGAAAGAGTTTGATTTCAGATGACTGAACACCCATATGCTTCAGGCATATTTCCGGTTGGTAGGAAATAAGGTATTTAAGATTCAGTTTTTGAGAGCTGATAAGAACTAGTGCTAGTGCACACAACCTGCAGAGCCTGGAGAAATTGTTTTAATAATGAAAAGTGATTAAAAATCAGTCCTGATGACAGTAGCCTTATTTTCTTTACACAAAGCTACTCTTCTCCACTGGAAAGTGTTTACAGGTTAGCAAATCAAAGAAGTCTGAAAAACCATTGCCTACCTACTGGGCCACTGGCTATCAAAAGGACTTGATAATTCTCTCTTTGGTTTTTAAAAAAATCTTCTTGTGTGATCTGGATAAGATTGACTGCTGGGTGTTCCAGCTGTAATATTTACTGTAATAAGATACCTAACTTTTTACAGGGAGGGGAGCGTTTTCTCAGAATTAGCAGAAGCTTATTAGAAACAACAACCCGAGACACATACACCTCTCTTGGGCATATTTAAGGGATAGCCAAACAGTTAATTCCAGTAGGCATCCAAGAACTTACAGTCCAGCATTGACTTACTAATGTCTATGCATGTAACAGCTGTAAACCAAGGCAATAAACCTTGTATTAGAGCTTATTATAAGCTATTCATTTCCTGACTGAACTAGAAGATCGTTACGCTCTAACAGAGATGATAATTTCAGATGCGAATCTTTTAGGACTATAAGTAACTCCTTCTAGATACATATCATTGAAAGCAATCTGTCGTTATAACAGGCAACCGTACCATATAATCCATTTCATATCTTTTATTGAACTTGCTTCCTATTTGAGTCTTTACTTAGATCATCACTGCTTTCAAGATACTTACTTTAATTAATTTTAGAATTCTGATTTACAAGCTAAAACTTTTTTATAGTTTCTTTTAAACTTTATGTTCTTCAGCAACACAGATGTATTAGTCTTTTTTCTTCTCCAGTGTTCAATTTCTGAACCTGTTTTGAACCAACAATTGAATCTGCTTTAACTCAAGTTCTTTCTTTGCTTTTTTGGTGGCTTTTTTGGGGGTCTGGGTGTGGGGAGCAACCCAAATTGTTTACAAATAAAAGTCTTCCCCCCGAGCATCAGTCAGCTGCTGGCTGATGTTGGTGGAAGTAAAATGGAATTTATCAGCATGAATTCTAATCACGTGCTTCGGGATGATTTCCATATGGAAGAACGGAGGAAGTATGAAGAATTATTAACTAATTTTACCATATATCACGTATGTAAGAGATAAGCAAATTTCTTCACCTGGATTGGAAATAAAAAATTTAGTAGTCATGACCCCTCCAAATATCCTTAATCATGGGGTGGTTTTGTTTGTTTGTTTTTGGAAAACTAGTATGGCCAATTTCAAATATGAGAGCCTACAAATTCTAATTTTTCTAATCCATGAATATTCGCACCTGCCTTCATTATAACATCCAAAATACACTACCAAAATGATAACATCTAGTCAAGCTCTTGCTTTTAGGACAAATTTGTTATCCCAATAATTTAAAGATACTGATACAACAGCTATACTCCTCTAGGAGAACAGAGGACATTTTTAAAAGAACCACAATGCAATTTCATTTCAGTCAAAAAAGAAAATTCATGTTATTTGGCATTCTTAATTTCCACATAGCCTGGCATTTGTATAGAACAATACAGAAAAAACCCCAAAAATATCACTGAACAGTTAGTAGAAGAAGATTATACCTTCAAAGAAGTCTTCTCTGAGTCATCCATCCTAGTTTTCAAAAAATCCCATCAAGCATACATTTATCCCCTTCTCCCTGTAACCAACATAGTTTCCTTTGGTTCACCTGTTCTTACTACTATTCTTTCAGGTGTGGTCTAACGATTAGTCTCAACTTACATTTAGCATTGGAATATGCTCTTTTAACTCCACTGAAAATCCAACAGAGAGCCATTTACACTGGAGACATATGCATTTCATTTTAGCATTTCTTTCCCTCCCCCTCCAATAATAAAAGTCATTAGATCTGCCTACAAACCTTGTCCTACTAAAGATCCTTTGTAACAGCAAAATACCACTAAAATCTTGCCCTGGAAAGTGATATAGTGAAAATTCATGGAAATAGAATATAACTAATCTAGTTCCTTACTGCCTTATGCAATAACTTCATCCATTTGACCACAGACCAACACAAAGGTAATTAGATTTTTCCTCCCACTAATTCCAGTGAAAGGTTGTAAAACCTTACCACTAATCAATTAGAAACATCTTTTGGCTTCTAGTGAAATTTTGTATATGGACAATCCACTTATTTTTCTTATTTCATCAGTAACGTTTATTCTGAGCTTATGTGGTATTCAGGAAAAGCAGTCATATCTTACAAGGCTAAAGAAATTGTTGGTTTCTAGACTGTTTGCATAAGATTGCTCCATTCCATTTTATATATGTTCCAGTTTGTATTCATCTGTACTGAGCATGGGAGACAAGTCATAAACTGTGTTCAAGGTCCTCTCTGCACTTACTGTGCAATGAAGTTCTTCCATATTTCTGGTAGGAATACTTCAACTAATATGACTTCATATCCCCATAATAGACTGAAGAACCAATGCTGAAATAAAGATTTTTAGGAACTACTTGTTTGCCACAGTGACCTTGGCCATATTATCTATGACTGGATTGTACCTCTGTGACAAGCACAAAGAATACGCATAGCAAGTAGTTGTACCATTCAAGAAATAGCTCAATGCCTGTATTCCAGTTTGGGGTTCTAAGGTATCATCACATTGGTTTTGGTCATGGAAGGTTATTTCATTCTAACACATTTATTTTCCTCACTGATCCTTTTTTCTTATGGGAGGGAGAAAGAAGAGAAAGAAAAAGTCTCATGAATTTAAAGGCTAAGGATATGTTTTACTCTTCTGGAGAGGTTAGAAGAAGGTGAGGTTAAGGAGTAAGCTTAATATATCATTTTTAGTATTCTATTTGAATAAAATTTAAATTTGATAAGATGTATGCCAGAGCATTTTTGAAGTGCAAGATGCAGGATACTATTGAACTTCTCCCTCTGCTTATTAAATTGGTAATAGAATAACAAAGGACAAATGCATCCTCATTTAAAACTATATTTAGCATGCAAATCACTAATAAGGAGTGTTTGCAAAAGCTCTGATGCAAATTGTGTATCAACTTAAAGGATAAAGTAGTCAGAGGAAAAAATGGTTTGGGTTTTAAGTACTTTAAAGCCTTTTACCAAACTTAGACATGTTATTTATTATAGCTATATAACATCATCTTTACACCTACAAGTGCTTTTAGTGAATACTGAAAATGTTTTCTGCATATCAAACATTTACACATCCAATACAAATGGTGAATGGGTATTCTGATTGCAATATATATCAAGAGATCACTGCAAAACTCTGATGGCAGCCTCATTATTTCAGAATCCTGACTTGTGGCTCAAAAGACTAAAGGAACCAAGAATGCACCTGACCACTTATATTGTTATATATGGATATTTGGTTTTAGTAAGTTACAGTAATTCAAAGCAGGCTCTAAACAGAGTTATCAAACATGTCTTGTTAGCTGTAAATAAGTAGAAGATAATAGACCAAACAACACACATCTTGCTGATGTAAAAGAAGTATGCTAATATTCTCTGGAGAGACTATAGTGACCAGATAGCTGAAGTACAATCTGATAGCAGTTCTCTTTCCTCTGCTCCAGGAAGTAAGGAACAACTGCCCTTTTTCTTAACAGTACCACCACCAATTATACTGCAAGGTACCGTTTTTTGCACTCTTATAGGCAAATCAAAAATACAAATCTGAAAAGTTCACATTTCAAAGAACAGTCAAACTACCATCTCAAGACTTAAATTTAACAATCACCTGTCAGAAAATAACTAAAAAGACTAAAATTTTTATTATAGGTTGGACTTATGATGAATTCTTGACAACTCTCTGTAATCCATGATAACAAAAAAAAAAAAATCACATTGCAGTCAGATGACATTTCTTTCATTTAAGGTCGAAACCTCATTATTTCAATATAATGAAATCTGAAACTAGACATTGGTTTCGATTTGCCTCTAACCTCAAATTCAGCTCAGAACATAAAATGAAGTCACAACATAATATCTGTACCTCATACAAATGCCAGAAAACATGGATGACCAGGAAAGCAAATGCCATGTCTGATTTTTAAAATACTCAGATAATATTTGTTAGATTCTGAACTGAGTTTGATTTAGTCTAGTGAGTTCAACATTGTTTCCTTATCACACATCAGTTCCTTTACTACAGTGATATCTGCTATTCACAATCTGTTCACAAGTTTTATGCATGCACTGAACCTTCAAGGAGTTTTTCAAGACAGAAAATAGTGTATCATAATTTTTTTCTCGTTAGAGAAACAATTACAAAATTGCAATAAAAAGTAATTATTTAAGATTAGATTAATCAATCTTAGACCTCAAACTACATATTTGATTTCAATTTTATGTGACTGATCTGTAGAACTGGATCTATTTAATGCTTCCTTCACATATTTCACTGTCCCTGAATCAGGATACAAATTTATAATCTGTCAGAAAATATGGACTATATACACACACAAATGTAAGAGAAACTTAGAGAGATAGTATTTATTAACCATTTCTAGTGATAAACACTTAATAGACATGATTGATTATTTAACTACTACTAAGAGCAATGAAGTAAAACTGATGTTGTATTTCCTAATGTCATTTTACTTAATTACTGGCTTCCATTCAAGACTGCCAGCACATGAGATAACACATGAGCCTGATCAGACAGTGACAAAACAATACTCAAACTTTGTTTTTCTGGCAACTGAGGAGGATCCAAGAATTTAGGAAGAAATTATGCAACTCTTTGAGGCCATCTGAGAAATATGTACTTATTTAAAAAAAAACCCAAAACAGAAAAACACAAAAAAAAAAACCCCAAAAAACACCTCCCCCCCCCAAAAAAAAAAAAGAAAAAAAAAAAGAAAAAACCCAACAACCACAATAAAACCCTACTTGTGGTAGTCTTTTTAATGTAAGAATCCTTTTTGTGCAGCCAGTCAGACTTTGCATTGTTTACCATAGGGAAATAAGAATTTCTCAAGAGAGTAATGAATGTAATGTATCTGCTGATCTTTTAAAGCCTTTATAGACAAAGAATATTTAAATCATGCTTCAAGCAGCAACTTTTGTGTGTGCTAAGAATGACTTCTCCAGCCTACATATTTAGCTAATTTACTAGTGGCAAAGGGATGATTCAAGAAACCATCAGCTAGTCTAAACAGCCCCTCAGAACCCCCATTGTTCCTTGACTCCTCACAGTCTTTGGCTGATAGTGTCTCCCCTGTCCATGCTGTTCCTGCATATTGCAAGCCTCATAAAAAGGCTTCAGACAATCACCATGTTCCGGAGCTCCCTGGGAAGGAATGATACAGGAGAGCAAATGGACCCAAGGAGACAGAGTTCACAAATTAAATTAACAGGTATTTTAAAGCAGCAATGTAATTATATATTACAGAACTTCAAAGCTTAATATTCATGTAATGTTTCCCACTCTCCAATAAAATATATTTAACAAAAAAAACTCATGGAGATCTAATCCCAAGTCTGTTAGATTTTAAATAAGCTATTGATATAGGATGACTAAGGCATTTTAGTGTCATAGAAACATAGAATCATTTAGGTTGGAAAAGACCTTTAAGATCATTGAGTCCAACTGTAAACACTGCCAAGCCCACCACTACACCATGTCCCTAAGCACCACATCTACATGTCTTTTAAATACCCACAGGGCTGGTGACTCAACCACTGCCCTAGGCAGCCTGTTCCAATGCTTGACAACCCTTTTGGTGAAGTCATTTTTCCTAATATCCAATCTAAACCTCCCCTGGCACAACTTGAGGCCATTCTTACTGCCTATCAACATGTTGATGCACCAGCTGGTAGAGCATTTTCTTTATCAGCTCTTTTTACGCTTAAGATTTCTTCAGGGCTAATATTTAAGAAAAATTTAGGAAAAAAAGCCTAAAGTAAAACATGAAAATAACTAAAAAAATGGAAAACAGGAAAATAAAACAAAGCTCTTAGCAAGTATGGGATTCCATCCGATTCTATTTAGTAATTGTAAAGAAGTGCATCATTGTCCAAGCTTGGCCTAATCAGTAGCCTGCAGTATTGGTATTTCCATATTACTACAATCAGCTTCAACTGACCCAGGCAAAAGCTTATTGAGGCAGCACCTCCTATCTTCCTTCCCCAGACATGCATAACAAGAACAATGCCTATTAGTTTCTAAAAATTCTACTAACTTAATATCCAAAGTGTCCTGCACTATGCTCGGAAGCCGCTGCCATATGTCAGAATGTACACTGGGCCAGCATGATGAGGCTCAGCTCACTGAGGTTCATGCATCACTGATGGCATTTTCAAACACAACTGTATATAAAAGTATATCTTAAAGTCTATTTTTGAACCATTTTGATAAGTGCCTTATTATTTTTACCTTGTTTCCTACAAAGACAGGGTAATACTGACTAGCAAAGATATCGCTGTGTGTTACATTACTTTTTAATCAGTGACCTGTGGCCCTTTACTCTTTTCAGTGACAAATTACAGTCAGATTATGTAGATCTACATCACAGATCACTTCATATTTTGTTACATTTGTCTCTGACTCATAGTAACTTACACTTCCAAACCAATTCTTCAATCTAGTTGAACCATTTGACATTAGGGGCCCCCAAATTAACCTTGCATGGAAACCTGCAATTTCAACAGAGTTCAGATGTATTAACCTACCCCAGACTCAGAGAGCAGATGAACAGGAATGGGTACATCAGGCCAGTTGTTCTAGTGAAGCTGTTACAAGTCTGGTCAGAACTACAATGTCCCATGCAAATCTTCAAATTAATCTTTTTCAGATGGAAAAAGAAAATGTTCAGAAAAAAACTGGAATGAGTTTAGCCCTGTGCCTAGTAAAGTTAGTATCTCACTTTTTGTCGTAAACCTGTAAGACACACATGGCTGGGGAGATATCTGTTTGACAACCAGTGTATATTCCCATCTGGATGCACTTAACCTGGCTGACTTACGTGAGTTCAGCAGCCAGCCCCAAATGTATTTTCCTGGGTATAATGAGACATAAAGAATGAATGCTATACAGAATCACTGTTCACATTCTTTGAATACAGACAATTCTCATTTTCACAGAACACAGTGGAAAAAAACATACAGTGAATATAGCTGATAGCTGCTCTTATAGTACTAGCTAAATACTCTGGGCTAAACCCTATCTTACCTAGGGATTAATTAGTGAGGTATTTAATTCATACTGGAGAGTCTTTTCCAATTTGAAGGAAGAGGGTAGAGGCCTTGCATAAATGAGAATGAGATACTTAAAAAGGGTTGTGACGTGTCATTAAGAACTTAAATTTTAGGGACCATTTTTTCTTTTTAGTGACACACACTGGAATTTATTATCACTTGCAACACAGATAATCTTCCAGGAAAAGAATATGAATCTGATAAAGGGAAGATAAAGGCCACTGTCAAAAAAAATCCCAGTCTTACACTGATGAACTTTGTACTGCAGGATGTATAAATAAATTTATACAGAAAGAGTCAATACACCTTCACAATGATGCAAGGAAATTTGAATGATAAATTAGAAGAACTGGAAAGCCACTTCCATGAGAAAATGAGCAGCTCTTTATTCGAGTTTTACTAGTTTCCTGTTCTTCTCATGCACCACAGTCCATCAAGCACATCCTTAAAAGGTAGGTCATTTTCAATACTGAAAACACTATGTCATTGTTCCAGACCAATAAATAAATAATACTTAGATTAGATTCTCAGACATGCTACTTTAATGACTCCTTAAAGAGCATATATTTTCACTCTTGGTAGTAATAATTTGAAATTTTGTTTAATTTGTTTCAGCTTAGATTCATGTTTCATGTGAGAACTCTTAACTGCTTTGCTGAAACATTTATATAAAATCAGATTCATGGAACAATAGCTAAGATTTTTTAAAATAAATGCTATGATTTGACAGCTTATGAGTGAGCAGCACTTAAAAGCGAGAACAGTAGAAGTTTATGCCTAGAGTGCTAAAATTGTTTACATGTCCTGCATATAATTCAGGTTTAAGTATTGATTACTATAACAAACCATGAAAATCCAATATTTAATTTACTTACAAGGAATAAGTCACAAAAGCTGATACATTCTGAAAGGACATGTGTCTGTTGCGTTCACAGACAAATCAACATTTTTGCATTGAAATAAGAGCAACATTTATTCATCACAACAGCAAATGAAATCCTCAAAATATTTATGGTTCAGTTCTCAATCACTTCACTGCTCCTAGTTCTATGTATTATCTTGCAATCAAACCGAACATACCATGCATTTTACCACTTCTGTCACACATGTTCAGATCCACATGGTCATACACTGTAGTTGTTCTAAATTGTATATGCATTTCAGCATGTTAGTAATTAAAATACAAGTCAAAACAATTGCTAAACTAGTAAAATTTGAAATAACATATATACGATAATTTTTATTTAACATAGAATTATGTCCACATTAAATGGGCAAAGGGGATGGAAAAATTTTGCTTTTCCTTGAAGAAAGGCTAAAGGACAGAAGGCAATTCTAAGACTTATGAGTGCTGGCACAGCAAATAACCCATAGTCACCTGGAAAGTGTGCTTTAGTAATGCAGGAGTAACCGCCCAGGCATTCACTTCCTAATAACTGAAATTTTATCAAGATCAGATTGCACAGAGTGCAGTGACATTGTGGCATCAGCAATACTTCTGCCAGAATTTTTTTGTCCTTCTGTTAAAGCAGCATATTTTAGAAGTGTATTTCACTAAATGTCAGGACTATGAGGACTACTTCAAATCCCCATTGGGCGTATTATTTCAGCAGAGTAGAGCTGTGAAATAAATTTCATATTGAAATGTTTGACTACAGAACCCACTCAAATACCACACTCAAAGACAGCTTTTGGTTTAAAATCTTGGAATCTGATCCTGAAAATGTTCCTTTCATCAACAGTGCTCGATAGTATAAACATAGCAGTATAAAAATAATACAGAAGTGTTTTATTTCATTTTTTTTGAAAAAATGTGTCTTGTCTTTGATTGTAACTGAAGTTCACAACAGCTGGGTTGATTTTATTAAAAATAAAAAACAACATCCCCAAGACCTTTTAAAAGAGAGTGCTTATATTTTATTTAATTTATGAAAATACCATGCCACAAATTAAATATTTTTGTACCTTTTAAGCAACGAAGTAATAATATGGTATAGTGGCCTCATCTAGGAAGTGGTGATGGCATTTTAACTTACATCAGTAAATAACTTGCATTTGTTTCCTGAAGTGCTGACATATCATCCTTTCAGCACAACTATGAATGCCTTTAGGTTTATTTTTTTAAATTTCATTTATTCTAATAGTTAAGGGGCCATTTCCTTTCCAGACCGCAGCTGCTTTCACATTTTTAATGTAATCCAATAGCAAACGGGTGCTATGTCTCCCCACCCATGTTCTCTCTTCGCAGGAGACAGAAATATGTTCTTATCCCCAGCAACGAGAATTGACTAGTTTAAGCTGTACTTTGAAGGAGTAGGGAAGTGATGGTGCCCCTGTGCTCGGCACTCATGGGGCCGCACCTCAAATGCTGTGTTCATTTTTGGGCCCCTCAGAACAAGAAGGACATTGAGTTGCTGGAGCGTGTCCAGAGAAGGGTCTGGAGAACAAGTCTGATGGGGAGCAGCTGAGGGAGCTGGGGTGTTTAGCCTGGAGAAGAGGAGGCTGAGGGGAGACCTTATTGCTCTCTGCAACTGCCTGAAAGGAGGTTGTAGTGAGGTGGGGGTCGGTCTCCTCTCCCAAGTTACTAGTGATAGGATGGAGGAAATGACCTCAAGCTGTGCCAGGGGAGGTTTAGACCAGGTATTAGGAAAAATTTCTTTGCTGAAAGAGTGGCCAGGCACTGGAACAGGCTGCCCAGAGAGGTGGTGGAGTCACCATCCCTGGGGGTGTTCAAAAAACATGTAGACGTGGCACTTGCGGACATGGTTTAGGAGGCATAGTGGTGTTGGGTTGATGGTTGGACTTGATGATCTTAGAGGTCTTTTCCAGCCTTAAGGATTCTATGATTTAACTCCTAATTTGTCTAGTTCAATCCCTGATCTGTCACTAACAATATTGGCTGTTATACTAAGGCAAAAAAAAACATTAAAAGCATAAATCTATAGCAGAAAAGAGCAGTTTGCCTAATGTTAATACCATTAATATGTCAGTTCAGCCTTAGAAAGGTCTTCTGCATGATCCAATAATGTGATGAGCATCTCGTATCTTAATAAAACTAAATTTTACTAAGGGACAACGCAGTCTTTCAAAGAAAATATTTTTTCTCTTCCGCTAAAAACGTTTTCCTTTCGACTAATTTAGTATTGTAGTTATATTTATTGTAACTGGCTGCAAGTTGCAACTACTTAAGGTATCCTGATGACTGAATTTCATTTATCACCATAAAATTGAAGTTTGGGAAGACAGAATAAACATTCTGTTTTGTATAATTTACAATTAGGAAGAACTAAGTTACAGAATTAATTTTCCTAGATGTGTTAGATATATGATAGAGTTCTATTTTTTTTTTTAAGAGGAAAACAAGAGGAAGTGAGCTTATTAGGAGTTTTCTTTTTTTAATTTTGGATTAACAATCATGTTGAAAAAATCTGTGTTAGTAATTGGAATAATATTTCCTCAGTAGAACAGAAGTGTGGTATGCATCATTTGCATCAAGTAACTTCACAGTTTTCCAGTTCTAAAAGCACTTCATGGGCTTATCAAATAGGTTCTTGGAGTAGTCTGCAAAATGGAAAGTAAATATTCACTGCTACATTTATGTGCACGTGTATATATTTTTTATATGTATATATATGTGTGTGTGTGTGTGTATATATATATAATAAAACCCAAAAGGTTCTCTAAGACTTCAGTTTTGCTAGATTTATCCACAGGACCTCAGGCAATATCTTCCCCCAGCTTGTCTGTACTAATTATTATTTAATGTTCTTACATAATCTCTCTACAGTTAAAATACAGGTATATGTGACATTTTGTACACATGCAATCTGGTCTGTAGGAGAACATACAGAATCACTATCAGAACCCTGACCTGTTGCTTCAAGATAAGTTCCAAGAAATGAGGAGTTCACCAGGTATCGTGAGTCATGAATACCTTGTGTCAACTCAATTAGGCATATGACAAACATTTAACAGTGTTATGGAAAACAAGTTTTGACTGCTTTATTTATTTTTTGATTGGCAGAAATATGCAAAATGCCAGCTGCACAAGTTACATTTTACTAATACTTCCATTATGCATCTGAAAATAAAATAAATTGTGCACAGCAATGTTTCAAAGCTGGATGAACCCAATCACGTCATTATGGGACCATGGTTTCTGGGTAGTTGAGATGAATCTCACCAGATAAGTAGACATAAAAATTTAATACCTTGCAGCACTTGTTTCTGCACAGAAAAAAAATCAGGATCTGCTGTAGCTAAATAAGGGATACATTTGTAATATTACAACCACTATACCATCGCTTTAAATGTCAGTATTGATATTCAGCATGATTTCCTATGTGTGATGGCTCAAGTCAATTATAATGACAGATAGCATCCTACTGGCTTATCTGATTACCTCTGACCTTTTAACAGCTGCAGAAAGCCAAAACAGCCTGAAAGAAGAACTCATGCATATATGACACAAAGCTGGAATTTCATATCTGAGCCACAGTCAAGAACACATTGAATGTCAGCAGATTTCTGACAAAGCCTATAGCAAATAATTTCTTGGATGGTTTGGCACCACAACAGCCTGTCATTTATTATAGCTGAGTACTGACAGGAGACATAAACTTGATTAATTTTATATCAATACATGATATAAAAGTCATTACAACACATAGTTCATTTTAAAAACTTGGAATCCACTACCCAAAGTAACCATTCATTTTGATTATTATTTCTTTTATCAGAAGCTTGGTTAGATGATTTAAGGCTGCCTGGGATTCACAGGGAAACAAAAATCAATATGAAGTACAACTGTGTATATTCAAAAATAAAGCACATTTTTTGAACAACAGATTATTAACCAACTACTCAGAAAAGTCTTTCACTGCTCAGGTGTCCTTGCTCATTCCTCAGAAATAACTAGTCAAGTGTTAGTCTGATAACTAATCAAAAGCTTATCTTTGTGTTGCTAAGAAAACCCATGACCACCCAACCTAAATCCTGTTACTCACAGGAATTAAGAAACTAGTTCTCAAATATTTTCCTCTGTTTTAACCAACAGTAGTAAAAAGAAATAAGTAGAATGAAACAAAGCGTGTTTTATTTTGTATTTCCAATGTATTATTATCTTCAGTATCTTAGCACTTGGAAGTAGCAGCAGTATGTTGACGTGTATATTTATAACAGACCTTATCTTTACACCATAGCATTATATAACAAAATCAGAGAACATATTCATTTCCTAAGGTAAGGAAGCTTTACAGCCCTAATGCATCCCCATCACTCATGCTCCCAGTCCTTATTCTGAAAAAGCCATCCAAAATGAAGACGCATCTGCTTCTGATAATAAGCCGGTATTAGTTTAAATTATCTTTGTAACCTTCAATTAGTTTTCATGGTATTCTTCTTCAGACTGGTAATATTGGTTAGAAACTGTTTTAAATCCTCTCTACAAAAAAGCTCTTAACTCACCACCAGTAATAGAATGATAGAATAGCACTTCCACAGTCCTACAATTAAGATGAAATCTCAGCCGTACTTCAGCAAACGCCACAATTGCCATTATCTTTATCTGGACCAGAGTTTCACCCTTAGAAGTCAGTGAGACCATAAGTTACCTCCATTGGGAATAAACTGATAGAAAGAACAGTACAATACAACTCAATGGTTACATTTATTGACAAATAAACTTTAAAGAACAAATATTAGAATCAATTAACTTCTGAAATTTATGAACAACGGCATTTGTAATATCTGGCTAACTGGGAACAATAAAGAAAAAAGGAAAATATCTACAGATTTTGGAAGGAGAATGTGTGGTTTTGTCTATGCAGGAACTATTACAAACAAAATTTAATGCAGATGGTGCAAAGGTCAGACTAAGAGGGCAGAAACCTTTTGGGGCCTGTCACCACTTTTGGTAAATTTAATTATCCCCAAAATAGAGAAGCTTGTGATGTTATGGAAAAGTTAAGGAACAGCACAGGGCTTATGTTGAATTTATGAGTGGGAGACAGAAGAGGGGAAAGGACAGATGCTGTGCTTCCCCATCATCTGTGGTAACAAGCCTCAGTGTGATGGACAGCATGTTTGATGTCTTTTGTCCAATGTATATGTCTGTTCTAGGAGAGGAAAGTCAGAGCAAGCAGGCAGGGTTGCCTACAGCTTGAGGGGAAAGACTGTTGAAAGGAGGGAGCCTCAAAGGGTAAGAGGAAAAACCAGGCTCAGAGGGGGCTGTGCAGAACAAGCCAGAAAGCCACTGAACTGAGTGAACTTCAGCTGAGGGCAAGGGTCTTCTCACGGACTGGGATAAATCAGGATTCAAAACCTTTTTACTTATATTTTGTCTTACCCTATTACTTCTAGTTGCCCCTAAAAACTAATTATACTAGTTCATACTCTAAAATTAAAGCTGTTATTTCTTGGTTGCTTGCTTTAATTTAAAAACCTTTCTGATCTCTTTGGGAGCTCATTTTAAAAAAGGGTCTGTCCAGGTTCTCTTAAAGGTCCCATCGCACCAACACATCATGATCTCACCCTCAGTAGCACCAGCTGCACATTTCCTAGGGCTCTGGCAACCCAAGTGCATTATCATTCCCTGACCCTGAGGACTCTGCCCTGGCCTACACTGTTCCCACAGTAAAAATAATGACACCTGATTCAATGGAATGGGGACCTTCTCTCCAATGAGTTTCAGAAAACTAAATATTTAAGAGATGAAAGAATGCAATTAGGATAGTAATACATATCAAACAATGTTAATAACCTTTATAAGCAGAGAGAATAGCCAGTTTATTCAGCTATCATAAAACAAATATTAACCATACTCTGGAAAAAAGAAAAAGACATGTTATTTCTGGTCAGAAAAGTAATTAAAAAGTGAAGAGAACAGCTTGGCAGCTGCACAATAATCCCCTCCAATATCTCAGACAACCCATACTGGTGAAAGATGCTCCACCCAGCATCACCAGATAAGAATGTTGCTGCAATCAATGGAATGCATCCAATTTACTTGATGTGTTTCTACTACAGAAGAATCAAAACAGTAATAACACAAGTTTCAAATGAAAATTTGAAATATTCACATACTACACCTGAAAACAGTAACTGAGAGGAATGTGCCAGAGCCTATTATTGTGTTCCTTCAACAAGCAACACAAGAACTTACTGATTCTGAGACCTAATGCAGTCAATACATGCCTGCAAGAGTGTGGCAGTCTCTCCTCTGAAATATGCTACAGGAAAGGACTGCTATTTGTAAAGCTCTGTATACATGCCGTAACATATATTACAACAGAAAAGTCAATTAATGCGCAATCCAAACCTTGCTTTGTAGTATTATCTGCATACAGAATAAAGTCAGTAGCAGTAAAGAGCATGCTATTTCCTTGAGCAGTGGAGAAAATGAGGATGGCTTAATCAATACTATGACAATTTAAGTTTTGCTATCCTACTAGTCAACTCAGTAAACATTTATTGTGCAGGAAGGTGATGTACTGGAAACAGGGTAATCAGAGGAGCAAAGACCAGTTAGTGGCTTCCTAAGAAGCCAGCCCTATGCATATTCCAAGAGATGCTTTACAAAAGGAATGCTCCTTGAAAGCTTGACTATCAGATATCCTGTACAGCACAGTTTTATGCTTATGTTTACCTTAGAGCTTTCATTTAAAACTGTCAAGTTTTCAACATCAAAGAGCCCCCTCCATTCTGTATGTGCTAACCCTCTCCTCAAGTAAATGCCTAACCACTGGGTGTTTTACTAATCTTTTATAAAAATGGAAGGTGGAGAGAAGAAAGAGAAGATCACAGTGGTATCACGGGGCAGCTGACTGCTTCTCTACTTCATGCAAGGTGAAGCCAACCGACACAGTCTGATAAGTAACCTGCCAGAGAGAGGAATGCTTTATATTTGCCGTGGCGCAGTGTGCTTTTTACCAGTCAAACCCCATGTTCTTCCACTCCAGTTTAGAAACCAGATTTGTGTATTAGATAACTTCTATGAAAAATTTGGGATCCAGTTATTTTTTGAGGGCAGTTGAAACAAGATGTCGAGCATACAAGTTCTGAACTGTAATATTAAGGTCTGCCAGCTTCGTTTTCACATCAGATGCTGAGGTGTTCAAAACAGAGGATAAATCCTAAAACTACATCTAAGGTGAAAAACAGAAAACGGGTCCCAAAGTGCCTAAACTAACCTCATCCTCTTTAATAAATTGGTCTTAGCTGCCAATAAACTCTCCAAGCTTCCACAGAAGATACCTTCTCATTTGCTTTTAAACCAGAAACCACAAGCCAATTAATGCTTTGTGAAAAAATTATTGTTAAGGTTGTTTTTCAAACTCAGATGGTGATACTTTACAGTAAGTGGACTTTATTTAATGCTCAATTAAATTTTAATTGCTTGTGACACTATTCATAATCATCAAAATAACTAATGTTTATTAATAGCCATTTCTGATAGAGTATAGCACCTCAGAGCTCTATGTGAATTTGAAAAGACAAAAATAAATTTGATACAGTTGCCAGCTGAACAATCACATTAAACACACTTCCCTTGCTTTAATGCTCAGGTGACTTTAAGATATTTGATATTTTAAACCAAATAAAGTACATTTAATATACTGCAGAGATTAGGGTAGAGACATCTCACAGAACTTGAAATCATTGACACAGCATTAAGTGAGGCTGCAGGCAGCCCCGCCTTAGTTACTGTTATCTCAAGACAAAGACATAAGTCACCAGATAACACAGGATTTCAGTTCCCTTACAGAAGAACAGAGATCAGCATTCAGATACTATGCTACTTCCTTTTCAACCAGACCTTTTTAATTTTTTTAATCAGATATGTGGTTACTCAAATGATTCATTACACCATAAAATGAAGGTTTGATCTTTACAGAGGGATAGTTATTTCATCATACCCATTCTCATTCCTATCCTAATGTAAGCATAGGGAAATTTAAGAAAGAAGGATCATAAAAATTGATAACAGGGAAAAAATATTGGAAGTCACTTCAGTGCAAATGCCATAGATCATCAAGCAATTACTACCTCACAGTAACTTCTTAATATTATCAGACACTTATAACACCCCATCTTAAATTAACAAAGTTATTCTCTGACAGCCAGACATTTTAATGCTCACCTCACTACCAGCAGTCTTTTCTCATACATTTCTTCTATGGCAAACCCAAATCCTCCAAAGTAACCTCTTCCCTTGCTGCCCTCTGGGCATTAGGTTTTCACAGCAGCTGCTTCTAATTGGTAGTTTGATGCTAACTGGGGGAAGTAATTAAGCCCTTCATCATTCCCTCTTGACCTGCTGCCTTGTAGGTCGTGTGTTTCCCACTATGGAGATAAGGCATTACTAGAAAACCAGAATATTGTGTATAAGCATTCAAAACATGGATTTAGTATGTGGACATAATCAACATAGAAAATTCAAGCTAGTGCCACATAGAACAAGTTTTTTAACTCTAGGTAATAAAAGTGGGTTGGTTGGGTTTCTTGGTTTGGTTCCCCCCCCCCCCCCCCTTTTTCATTTTGGTTGGGGGTACTGAGGTGATGACCTTCCTGTCTTTTATTATCAGAGCATCACAGAAAGCTACTTGTGGCTTTCAGCAATTCAGTTCCTCTAGGAGTATATATATTTATAATGGATAGGTTTGAGAGGAGGTCATGAATTGCTCTCTGAATTGAAACATAGAACTCAACAGAACAGCAACAGGAAAACATAGGGAAAGTCACCAGTTTTTCAGGTTTTTTCTGTCACCAGTTTTTCAGGTTTACACAAACATCAGCTGCTCTGTTTATTCTAATGCATAGCTTTGTCAGGAGCAAGGGTGGGGTTTTTTTGTTTTGGTTTTGTTTTGTTTTGTTTTGTTTTTCCATTCCTGTTTCACCACCCAGATGAGTAACAAGTCTAGTACTTGGTTACCAAGGAGTTTGCTTTCTGACTCTGCTCTCCTCTGACTCTTTTACATTTAGTAAGAGAGTCCCTATAGGGACCACTGTGTGCAGTTGTCTTAAGTGATCCATGCATTCGCTTTCTTATTCTGATGACCAAAACGGTGGGTGCTGCTGGTACCACCTGTAGTAAATTCATACGGGGGTTTCCAGGGGCAGATCAACAGGACTAGAACAATGCAGGGTAAGAAGGTAGAATTTAGATGGCCGTAAAAGAATCTGTCTGGCATTTGAAAGGGAAAAGTCCATGCCTCTGCCCACAACACATATGTGCTTGAATGCATAAACAGTTACTCTTATTGCACTTTTCATTTTTATGGTATGGTACTATAGCAGCCTGTAGCATTAGAATGAGAATGATACATTTCCTGTTGAAATCCTTTTCTATGTCCTTTTCTGAGCCGTGCTTCCTCTGGTCCTTCTAGTAATGAAAATAATCCCTCTTTCACATTCTACTATGAGCAACCTTTCTTCAGTTTTTATTACTGGTTTTAAATCACTTCCAAAAGGCAAAATTAAATTTTATGCAATATTTTGTTTAATAAATCAATTACTGATGAAATTCACATCTAACCCAGTAAATCACCTTCAAACTTTTCCAGAATTTATTTGGTAAAGTTTATGAAATCATATTCTCATCTCTTTTTGGTATACATACTGTGAACACTTAATTTTACACACTTGAGCACTCTCACTTGTATCAAGTATACTTCTTATGCATTATTTATGCCACCATGTAGATAAGTCTCAACATGAAATTATCATCTAAATATTCATTCCCAAATGTAATGTCTTAATTTTTTAGTATGTGCTAATTCTCTTAAAATTTCCTCTTTAATCATTAAAAATAATTAAAAAACCTTATTCTTTTCCTATCTTTGGTATATAGTTTAAAGAGATCAAAACTTCTTTCCTTGAACATAACATGCTAGTCAGAAGACTGGACTCCATGTTGGGACAAGAATTAGAGTGGCATCATCCTCTCAGATGTAAGCACAGGTAAGATCTCTGAAAGGTGCATTGGACTGGAGGTGCCGAAGAAGACACGGGACTGAATAATTCACCAGAAAGGCTAGCTGCTGTGCTGTCTAGATGTATCTTAAGTAGTTGTTGCATTAGCTTGATTAAAACATGCAAGTTGCAAAGGAAATGGAAATGCCTGAGTCCTCATTTTTAGCTGACTTGACTGGGAGTTACCTCCGTGCCCCTAGAGTGCATTAATACCTTAGATACTTTGATACCTAAGATACTGTCACAAGAACTCAAGAGCATGTAACATAGTTCCCAGGTATATTTAATTAGTGAAGCAAGTATATCTCTTTTTCCGTTCTGTTAATACATTATGATTGAATACTTGTCAACCTACAACACATTTCCAACAGTGACTAAAGGTTATTGTTGCAACAGAACAGCAAGTTATACGATAGTCTTCCATAGAGCTTGTTAACATTATCAGACTTACTGGTGAACAGGAAACATTATCCCTTGGGTGTATGATAAAGGAGTGTTGGTAGCTCTTTCAATAAAGCTCTTTTCATATAAAGTCAAGAAAACAACATAGCTCTTTTCAGTTTTCCTGTGAAGTAATTACAGCTGTACATCGTTTACTTTCATGTAATTTCAAATGAAAATTAACCAGTATTAAATATTGATTGCTTTTCTCAATCATTAGACTTAATGAACCAAGCATTTATACTGTCAAAAATGGCATCTTTTTGTTTAAAAAGATGCTATTAGTAATTGTCATCAGTTATTACAAGGGCTATTTTATGTACAATTTATGAAAAATGTGATTTAATTTCTAAGTACTGGACTATTTTCAAACCTGGCATCTTTCTGTAACTATTTAGAATGAAATAATAGCTTGCTCTTTGTAAAAATTAAGAACTGAGTCTGCAGGTGGCACTGTTTCTCTTCAGGAGAAAAGACAATCACACACAATGAGATCAAGAGTCCAGCACATCTTGGTGAAACTGTTGAATTTATGCAAGGGACACATCTCTTAAGGAACGTAATTAAACTAAACATATGTATGATATACACTCTAGATCTACTAATACAGTCTCTCTATAAAGTATAGTATATGCCATACCATTTCTGTTTGGCCTGCAAGTGATTTAAGAAATCTTCAACAGATTTACATAGATTAGAGTTTAATGAATTAATGAATTTAACAACCTTAATTGACAAAAATTAATTTAAAAGATACGAGAGTGTAGAATTCAGCAAACAATACTTACTAAATCCCACACAAGGGTTCATGCAGGTAGCTTGATTATTAGCGGGTATGCCATATAATTCAGCATATTTCTATTGTCTTGGCACGTCATTCCAGTATGCATTCATCCTTACCTCAGACCAGCTTTCGAATAGTCAAGATAATTGGAAGTTTAATAGCATGTTTTGACTCTCACAATGCAGTCATTGTAGATATAACAATGTATCTAATAAGGGAATTCTGATAACGCATTTAGTGTTGGTACTGGCAAGTGCTTATCATAAATGTATGTCTAGATTTCTAGTTGGTGACAACACAAAGTGAAGGCCAAGTAATCAGCTTTAATCTTGAATCTGATATGCATTTGAAATTACAGAATTGTGCATTAATTTGCTGTTTAACAGCATGTAAATAGGGTCTAATAACCTTTTTGCTGAGGAACAGATAAGCTTAAGTTATTTTTACTTATAAAGCCCCTCTACATCTTCACAAGAACAGCAGATACTAAAAAAGAAACACTTCAAACAGCTGACCTGCTAATTACACTGCATTGCAATAAAATATGACAGACATGAGTGAAATATACCCACCTTTATTTTGTCACTGCTCTGTGACTGCAAGGGACACTTGAGACACAGGGTGATCACAAGCCCCTCCCCTATTCCAGGAAACAGCAGCCTCAGACTCCCAAACTCTGGCACTCTTCATGGTCTTGGTCTGAAATTTATACCATAATCTTAGTCACAACCAGCATTTAGAAACAGCAATACATATCTCTTCAGAACAACACTATATATAAACATACTGCTCATTAAAGGATTGAGCACTATCTCCTGCATATAAAAACCCAAACATGCAATATGTGACAATATGTATGAGGACCTGAAAACATCTCCTAGAATTCTGTTGTCAGGAAACCTTATTTCAACACTAAATGTAAAAAGATTTATTGGCATGTAGATATCATACTCAGATGCACACAGTTCCATGAGATCGGAATTACAAATCTGGAGATGATACAGCAGGTCATTAGATATGGTAGGTAAAAGGTGTTATCAACTAGTAGAATTATTAATTATTCTCCTCAAAAGCAGTCAAAATCTCATACACATTTCAAAACAACTATTAGTTACATAATATTTTTTACTTCTCTGTATTACAAAAGATGCCACATAAATGTGCCTGTGTTGTAAAAGTCCATTTATTATAAAAATTCTGTATTACAAGAATTATATCTTCATTATGTGGAAGAGCTCAACACATTTTACAGCCTATCACTGAAACCTTACAGCATCTATGTGAGTAATAAATTCACTACATTCTGTAATTTTGAAAATAGATAGGGCAATTTCTCTACCATCAGGCACTGGACAAGCTAAGTCCTAGGAGGTTTCATCTTCATTCTTATTCTCTGGCAACAAGACCTCAGAACATAAATAGCCATTTCTGTGTATAAATATAAATATTTTTACTTTAAGTTTCCATCTCTGTCATTTTTCTGTTCCTTTCTCAAAGTGTTTATATGTAGTTTACATGAAAGAAAACAACAGGTTTCTGCATATCGAAATAGAGACTGACTATGGATTTGTGTACCTTAAGTAGTTCGAATTTCGCGTGGAAACTTAAAAATGTGTTTTTTTAAGTATCCAAAAGGAAACCATGTTCTTCTTGATGTCACAAGAGCATCACTCAGCAAATGCAAAATTAGATAAATAGAAACAGCAGCAGCAGAAGAAAAGGAGCGTTAGCCTCAGGGGAAATTAAAGGAGATGTGCTATTCTCTAGCTGCACACATCCTCATTAAAGACACTGAAAAATGCGTTTAAAGACATGTCTCAGTCTGCTACTTTTTCAATGTCTATCTCTTGCCTGCTGTTGTTGTTGTTGTTGTTTTTCTAGAGGCCCCAGTGAAAAGATTCCTGCAGTTTACAATGCTTTGGGGCCGTTTCCTCCTTGGTTCCATTCCCGAGTGAGTAATTCTGTTTCAATAGCTGCTGTGAATAAGATTCAATTTTACACATTTCATTTCCCTGGCTTTGTAAGTATCCACCAATGAAAAGGAGAGAAGAGTAACAAGGGTAGGACAATGGGAACCTTCACTCTCACTGTTCAGTAAGGACACAGAGTGGCTGAAGGGGCTGGGAAGGAGGCAGAAACAAGTCCCAGCCACCCCAGCAAAAACCTACTGTTAGATCATTTACATCTTGTTACAGTTCCGTGATATGGTGGTTTTTTTGCAATTAGAAAACCTGCAAAGGACCTTCCCTAAATCTGTCATGCCATACTGAGACTCTGGTCCATTATATAAATACTTCAGCCTGATTGAGGCCTGAAGGAGCTGATCAGACAGCTGATGGTGCTTCACCTGCCATTTCATAGACAGGCTCTCCCTTGTGTGGCCTTTGTGGGCCTAGATAGTGGCAAATCTGCCCCTCTGTACTCACTGAGCAATCTGCTAACCCTACACCTGTAAGGTAAAGTAAAAATAAAGGTTATTTTTTGCTACACAAACACAACAAGTAAATATTTTGTGGATAGAATCAAAGGTTCCTGTGAAAAAAAATCAGTTTCAATTTAAGAAAAAAGAAAGCATTTCAATATTACTGTACTTTCATCAAGTAAGAAAGGTCTCAAACTTTCTTAACAGCTGATTTAGTTGTGTTTCTTGATGCAGTTTATTGAGCAAATGTGTTCTGAGAGCTTTAAATTGAGATTTATTTATCTTTTTGCTAATCATGAATCAACTTTCTTTTAGATCAATTAACTAAATCACTTTGGAGGCAGCTCAATGCATTCTTTATGGATGAAAACCTTTGTTCTTTATCGCCCATAATATCTCTCCACCCCAATAAATACAATTAATAACCTACTTGTTCACTAGTGTTTGTAACTTCCAATGTTTCATAGCAATTCATTTCTTATGACTTGCTAACAAAAATAGATTTGAGTAAAACATGAATATTAATATGTGCTTACGTTCTCCCTTCTGTTCTTTCAAAAGTACTTAGTTTTCACAAAGAACTTTATAATCGTATTACTCATGTCACCATAAAACCTCAATGATTTTTTAAAAAAACTCATTACAAGTAAAAATGTGTTACTACTGCAATACATACTAGCAGGTTTTTTTTCACACAGCATGCGTTAAAAACAAAATAAATTTGAAGTTTCCACTCTGAAATTCCCAACCAGAAAACCTATTTAATTACAGTATTTATTAGCACAGGAAGGTATCTGGTCCTAATTTCTTCCGCAGTTTCATCAGGACAGGGCCCTTGATATATTACATTTCCTGTAATAGTACCTATATCCTTCCTTTTGTTAAAAATCATCCTGAGATGATAATTATTCTAGCTGAGGGCCAGGGATTCAATAACAGCTGAGACAAACCACGGCCTGCCAAGAATTAGACTGCTTTGCTCAGAGTGCATTTGAGTCAATTTACATTTAATGAAACAGGCCAAAGGCTCTCTGGCCATCTCAAAACGGGATCCGCGCTGTCATGTTAGCTCAGTTTTGAACTTGTATGTGAGCCCAAATCCCTCATTGCGCATACTGTGTTCATTTGTATTTGAGCTGGGTTCTGGGCGGGAGCCAGCCCTGCCCTGGCAGCGAAGCTGTGGCTGTTAATGAGGCCGGCTCGCCGTCCTGCCCCGCGCGCCCACCCGACCACAGGTAACTCTCTAAGCCGTGCCCCCAAACCGCAGCTTCGGTCGTTTCCCCCGGCCCCTGAGGGAACCTGCCCCACGCCATTCCCATCATTTCTGTGCGATGCCGGGCACAGCAGAGCCCCCGTCCCGCTGCGGGGAGCCTTGCTGGCAGCTGCTGCTCGGACGGGGCCCTGTGCCTTGGCGGCGTCACACAGAGACGGGCCCCGCAGCTCTGTCACGACTAATGTCCGCTGTGTCTATGGGCAGGCAGGGAGTCAAGGGCTGAGTTTCTTAGTTTATCTAGGCTCTTGGCAGTGTTTTTGGAGGCTGGCTTTGCGGCTTGTCAGATGTGAAGCCGCCAACAGCTGAAGATACAGGTTTCTCAGGGACAGGCACTCCAGAAAGCCTCACTCACCCTCTGATACCTTCAGCAAAACTCCAGGCAGCAGGTGCTGACCCTGTCAGGAACACGTGCAAGGTCTGATGCCGACGTGGAAGGTGGTGTTGGGTCTAGGGGTCTGGTTTTGGTAGGGTGGGGTGTTGCAGGCTGCCCCGCCACAGGCTCCTGTGAGGAGAGGTCTGGGCTGCCCGGTGCCAGCACAGCCGGCCCCAGCCAGCGCTGCAAGGGCCCCTCCGCACCCAGGCCACCGCCGCATCCCTGACACTCGTGGTGCCCCTGGGAAAATGTATTTGAGGAAGGATGAAATGCAGCCTGGCAGTGAGGTGTGAGGGAAAAAGTGTGAAAAACAGCCCTGGGAACAGCAAAGCCAAGGGAGAAGGAGGTGCTCCATGCCCGGAGCGGAGACTCCCCTGCAGCCTGTGGAGAGATCGCAGAGAAGCTAACTCCCTGCACCCATGCAGGGGACATTATTTGCCCATGACAGTCATTGGTAAGCAATGTCCTTGTCTTTATCTTGACTCACGAACTTTTTCATGGTATTTACTCCCTCTGTGCTGTTAAGAAAGGGGAGTGTGAGAGCAGCTGGCTGGGCATCTGGCAGCCGGCAAAGGACAACCCACCACAAAGGAAAAATTTAAAACTTAGAGTATGCTTCTTCCATCATGGAGGATGGTCAGGAGGCTCAGAGAGTACACAGACTACATGGTGCAAAAGCGTCTCTGCCATGATGTGACCAAGGCCTTGCTGGCTGGTGTGACAGAGGTACCCTCTACACCATAGCCAAATGGGGATGGTGGAGCATCTCTTCCTGGCACATGAGCCATTTTCACCAGTGCAGGTGCCTCCCAGTTGTCCTTCACTCATCTTGTCAACAAGAGATAGCACACTTGTGCAGTAAACTCACTGTGGATCAAGAAGAGCCAACATATTTGGATTTGTTCTATAAATCTCATTGTAAAGGGATGGGCTGACTATGGTAGATTATGTGACAGCCAGCAAGTCCAATTTATTTCATTCCTGCCAAAATGCCGTGCAAATATGGCTTGGCATGTCAGCTGCTGCAGGTGAAGGACTAGAAAAATAAGGTAGATCCAGTGCAGTATGAAACAGAAAAACTGCTCCCTTTAAAGATTGCTAAGATTATTTTGCCAGGCTTAGTGTTCATATATATTACTCCACATCATCATCACTGCCCAGATTCTTTCTTCATTTGAAGTTAAATGCTTTTGTTATGATCCTTACTAAGGTTGTATTGAAAGCTGAAGTGAATTTGGATGGTTATTTTATTGATTTTTCTTTTTTTAAGGAATAAACCTAATGTTTCTATTTCAAATAATCACACTCTGAGGGCTCAACAATAATTTTTTGTTTACAGTCTTCCACGTTGGAAAAACTTATGATTCTAAATCTCCATTCTACTAGTGAAATGAAAATACAATGTTATATGTTTGTTTCACAAAATTTTATGGAATTTTTTTAGATTCCTATGGCATTTGAAAACAAAGTTATTCATCAAAATAGATGTACAACACATTTTATTTCTTCTGACAAACAACCTGCTAAAAATATTAGCACACATTAAAGAGCAATACTCAATGATATTGGTAGGGTTCAGCACAAAATTGCCTACATATTCCTGGGAAGAACAGACTACAAAACTGTTCCTATGCATAATCTAACTGCATGTTAAAACTGCTGTGAATTAAAATCTGAATGAAAAAATAGTTGAGAGGTTTTTTTTCCTAATCATCATCATCACCATCATCATTAGTAATAATAATAATAAAGGGTAGCATTGGAAAACCAGCCTAAGCATGGAAGCTTTCCTCTTGGCTCCATTGAGACATCTGCATGAATAAAGAATTGTACTTTTTTTTCAAATATTCTTTGTCGTCTGCCTTTCCCAAAGCTATAGGGCTCTGGAGATTACTACCTTTTCTAGTTAATTAACCTAATTCATCATGCAATTTTAATGTCAAATGTTAGACTATTCTTAACTCCCATTTCAAAGACTCATCCAGGAATATATTCGTTTCCCATTTAACTTGTGTATTCTACTGTTTTACTATTTCTTGGTATTATTTTTTCATATGGCTGAAACATTAACTCTACCTAAGAAATACCAAGTAACAGAGATCACTTTACTGATTCCCATAGGAACAAAGAAGCTTGTGTATATTTACACACTGGTCAATGCCCCAGATTGCATTTAATGTTGGCCTTGTATACAGAGTTCTACCCAACATCAATGAAACATTTTCTTCTTTTTTTTTTTTTAATCAATAATGATAAAATCAGTCCATTTAATGTAAATATCCTACTTTAATGTAAAACCTTAACAAAACACTATAGTCAACAGAAATACAACAGGATTATTACATTTTTTAAATTTCAGTTTGAATTTGTCTATTTACTTCAGTGGCTTTGCTTGAAAATGGATCACACCTATTTATTTTAAAAATTTAAAGAATCTTTTCTACCTGATATAGATTTTAGTGTTTTTATTATCATTAAGGCTATAATCTCAAGCTAACTGCACTGTGCACTGCTTAGCTGAATAATACTGAAAGAAATACTGGAAAACAAAACATGCATCTCTTGCTTCATTGCTTTGTACAAACACTACAGAAAGAAATATCAAAGGTAACATAAGATGGATTTCAAACTGATCATGCAATCAGAAAGTTCAGTAGTATTCTGTAAACTTTTAAGATGGCTCTGGGGCACCACTGCAGAACTAAGATAAAAGAACAGAGTTGATTATCTATTCTCCTAAAAGAATACTCTACCTGTAGTCTGTCAGAAGGATTTTGACTACGATCACTATTTTGTGGCTTAGATGTCTATCAATAGTAGATAAGATGTTTTAATTTTAAATGAAGCTTTCTTCTTTTGTTTTTCTTGTGGAATTTCTTTTTAACTGTATTGGTATCTACACCATTGATACAATTTGTATTTGCATTCAGCAGTTGTTAATTTATTTTGCTGAAAAACTCCAGGAAAAATACAAAACAGGGAATCTCTGGGCAGATATTTCACTGAATACCCTGGACAGTAGTTGAAAGCATGAATCTTTCGTGAGTAAGAATGATATATAGGTTCATCTCGTCATGTAGTGGTGTTAAATACTGTGGTACCATATGTTCAGTCCTAAGAGAGCTTTCCAGGTTATAAACTTGAGCACGATAAAAGGACAATGTTCTCAGACTCAAGGAGGAATTTTCTTCTTCTCTGAAGACCTACCTCCTAGATAGGCAGTCTTGTGATACCTGTCTGCTGGAAAATTTGTCTTTTCACCTGCTTCTAATTGACTGCTTCACACTGAACAGAAACAGCAGGGAGCTCCCAAAGGGAGATAAGGTGGTCAGTGCTGTCTGTCTGTTGATGGAGGCGAACAGAGAGCCTACATCTCTCTGTAGGCACCTTTCCTAGAATTTTTAATAGTGAGAGGAGATTGTTCTATTTGCAGGAAAATAGTTCTGGAGAGAGAAGCAGAGTTTAATCATCCTTTAATCTGTGAATCTCATAATTGTTTACAGTAAGTTTTCTTCTGTCCGTGACAAACACCAAGAGTATGGCACTGTCACTTAAATTGTATTGAAAGCTGTGCACAAGGGATTTTTTAAATTCAGATCATTATGACCTAATGATCAAGCCATTGCAGCAAAGTGCTAAAAACAGAGACATACCAGCAGTAAATATAGCTTACATCTATGCCAGATTTGGTTATCTCCTGCACTCGCTTGCTACAGAGGGCAATAATGTGAATCATCTGATTAGAGCCACTAATAGAATTCTCAGCATCAAAACTGATGAAGGCAGTGAAAGCTGTGCCAGGATTTTACCTACTGTATTCAGCACATTTTATTTGCATTTTTACACCATGCGGGATGTAATAGATGCTTTTAACCTTATGTTTTTAAAAACCGAGAAAGCCCCTTTTTAGCAAAATGTATTTGGATTTACAGAAGTTACAGGCTGAGTCTCTTCTGTACTTGGGAAATATGTTTCCTGTTACTATAAAGCTATATAAAAAGTTTGAACAACAGTTGTATACCTTGAATTACAGTGGATGGATTCACTGTGTTTATAGGTTAAAGCTGCATTAGGGAACCAAGCACAGAAACATTAGATGGAGCTTTTTATTTTTATTTGTACTTAATTTTTGTTTCTGTATTTTACAATTAAATTACTTGTTCAACCACATCAACAATTACAAAACGTCAGATATCTGTGGTTTTATTGTCAGTCACCCACTGTTTTCCTGCCTGTAGAAGTTTCTTGGCTTTGACACTGATAAATACCACAGAATAAACTGTTTCTATATTTAAATCTGTAAGCACTACATGGTTAGCAATAACTGTTACAAGTATTGATTTTATCTTTCTCAGTTCAGGATAGTAGTTCCATTTTCTGATTGCAACTTTGCTCAAACATTAAATTAGAAGATGTAGAAATGCAACCCATTGTTGAAAACTAATTTGGTATGTTTTTAGGATTATTTTTTCATTTGAGAACTATTAGTAGTATAGCAACTTCTTGCTTAGTGCTTGTAAATCAGCAACCACACTGAAAAGCAACATACTCCTCTGATGGAAACAAAACCAAGTGATTAAGATTAAACTACTTTCATGTCAGCCCACTAATGGAATTGAAATTGGAAAATATGTAGCAAAAGTTAAAAAGAAAAGCAAATAAACATGGGTTCACTTTATTGCATAGCCTATGCGACAGCATTAGTGAAACCTAGCCTGAAATTTTCAGGAGTATTTCTTTTTGCAGATCCTGTTTCCTTAGTGACCTATCTGCCTTAGCCTCAAAACCAGCAACTGCTTCACAGTTGGTTATTAAAGATAATGGAAAATTTCTCTGTGCTCTGAGTGACTGAAGTGTCATCATGACCTCATACTTGAGGTGCAGTAAAGAGAGCCAGCCCTACATTTATCAATGATCCTATTCTAGGAGGAAGCAGAAGCCTTTAAAACCCAGCTCTCCTCTGAGAAGCCACTGAATTTTGCTTTCAGTTGATTTTACAACCTTTGTAATTAACTTACAAGTACATTTCTTACTATTAGCCTTGCGATCCTAAATTGAGACCATGGAATTGAGCTGTATTTTTTTTCTAGTAAAAAGTGGCAAATTTGTATATTTACAGCCATGCAATCTTCTGGTTTTAGGTGTTGGTACCAATGCACCTTGGGTCAATTTTGTTGATAAAACTGAAGGAATAGATTATACATCTGTTTTACAACACTGGGATTAGTAAGAATTTTAATATTCTTTGTATATACATCATTAGTATAAGCAAATGAGACCAGGAACCATGAGAGTTATAGAACTGCTAAGAAAAAGGTGAAAAAGGGCTGTTTCTCATGACAGAAGTGGTTACAGCTTTACCCATGAAAAGTAAAAAATAAAGAAACTCACAGCCCTCACTTAAAAATAGCTGTTCCCTATATTTAATTCTCTACTCAAATGTGTTTTCCTAATCATAATAGATCTTAAAATACAATTATACTCTCAAGTTAAGTTAGATATTAGTCTGTATCTAAGTCTTCTCCTAGTAAAAACATGTACATATCATGCTTTACTATGCCATTAATATAAGCTCACGTGGTTAGCATGTTAATTTGGGCAGTCCAAAACTACTGACAGAACTTCAAAATTGATTTGTGTGTGGTGCAACGACAATTTCTTATGTCAGACACCTTTCATAACTGGATGAAACTGTAATTGCATGGAGCTCCTACAGGAGTGAAATTGGTATCTAAATAAGATTGTAGCAGAATGAACAGCTCTTGAAAGCCAAGGAATGGGAGCCAAGATTCCCACCTTTGTCAAACAGTCTGTGACTTTAAGCTTCCAAAAATTATTTACCATAACTGTAGTCAGAAGATCTTTGAGATATTTTACTCAAAGATGCTCTAAAAGTGCAGCTCTTGGAACAAATATACAAAAGAGCTGTTGCAATAAATATCTTAAAAGACATAACCAAATATCTCCAACTAATGGTGATGTATTGATAGATTTGGAAATATTTATGGTAATCAGAAAAAGCATTCTTCTAATCCTAATGTAAAGATAGTATTTCCAGTTTAAGTACCATAGACCACATTCATATATGCCCTTAAACGACAATAAACAATCTAAAAGCTTATTACCCTACAGCAGTGATGTCTTCAATTTTAATAAAAATATAACTGTGACATGCCTGACCTTATAAATAATATTGATGTAATAATTTTAAATATTATTTGAATGTCATAGCAGTAATAGCAGCCTAACTGGACTCGTAATTAATACAAACTATGAAATTTTGCCATTTTACACAGTGCCTGGAAGAACACTAGCAGAAAGAGTATGGAAGGTGTCGTCTTTGACCCTACCTCTACACCAGCCTATGACAAATTAAGGATGTAAAATGTTTAAATAACGTATAGGGTACACAAAGTCCTTCTCAAAAAAAAACCCCAAAATAAAACCAGAGAAAAATTAACTTTTCTGCATAGTGAATCCAGAACTATATGTTATGTTAAGGAATTGAGAAGTGCTCCCATTGACTTTAGTAATACAGAATCCATACTTCATCCAAGTAATTTATAACTCTGTTTATTAATAACGACAACTGACAGTGTATCAGCTCCATTGCAATAAGAATCACTGGTTGCCCACAGAAACTCAGTGCTTATAAAAACTCTGACAGAAATCCACTTATTCTGCTCACTACTACCTTGTGCTTGCTCCTTTCCCTCATTAACCATACTCCCTTCTCTGCTTCAAACATTATTTCTTTTTTCAGGGGCTTGTATTATTTGAATACAGAAATGATATAAAGAAAGAGAAAAAGATTCAAATACCCACTCCATCAAAATCTCTGTATGCAAATCTCATATGTTGTAGGTTTCAGTAAGCTGAAAAAAATAGTTTTCCTTAGTTTGCATTTGTTTGTCATTAATCAGGTCCTAGAGCATCCCTACTTGCAAAAACCATACATTCTGGAAACAAAAAAAGCCACAAGCTGTCTGGTAGCGTTTGTGGAACTCCATACTGGCTTTTATATTCACTGTAAAATCCAGATAACAACAGAATGAAAAAAGAAGCAAATAAATAATATTTATGAGAAATAAAAAGGTAAAGGCACTCTACATTTTCAAACTTAGAAGAATAAAAGAGATACAGCCTGTTTGATGCATTGCATTTTAAAGGCTATGGGAGAATAGCAGCAATGAAAGGTAATAAATTAGGAAAGATGTATCTTCATTAGTGTACAATACATACTTGTTTGACAAACAATTTGACAATGTAATAGATTATAAGGTTGTATGGTAAATATTTCAATGAATTCAGGGTACTGCACTTAGGAATCGTAAAAAGGATTACTATCTGACACACTTTGTTCCATCCTTAAGGACATAATTTACCATCCTGCATTTGCAGGTGTGGTTTGCAGCACAGATCTACAGTTTCTTCCTCTTTTTTTTTTGTTAATGTGGGTAGTATTATCTAATAATAAAACCAGTTGCACATGTATAGAGTATACTAGTGCCAATGAAACATGCAGATATCTCCAAACATCCTCAGTGTTCCTGATCCAGGATCTTGGTATATGGACATCCTACGTGGCACTAGGTAAGGTTGGTTTGGGTTTATCAGTTCAGGCTCTGAGCTGCAAAAATCCAGTTATATTATTTGCATAACATAAAGCATTTTGGTCGTGCTTTGTGAATAATCATAATTCCTCTATACCTTCAATATTTCAGAGTTCTAAAGAACCAATATAGGTAGCATCCAGAATAGGGTAAGTAAGGACACTATAGCTTTGTCTTTGCTGCTAGTAAGATACACACATGTTTTTCCTGACAATAAATTAACTAATACCTAATAGCATGTCACTGTCAAATCCTAGTGAAGACATCAGTATTTTTTGCCTCTGTACAAAGTCAGCACTGCCCTTGATATTTACTTGTGTACTTTGTGTTTAAAGAACAGCTTTCTGTAAACACTCACAACAAAGTTCACTTATCTAAAACCAGAAGATGAGATAGAAACTTACTTTATTCAAATAAACTTTAATATAAAGATATTTGAACACTGTGGATTTTCTCAAGTAAATTGCTTGAGAAGAATTACATAAAAAAATGCCAAAGGTTCTTTAAGTACTCAGGCTTAAAATTTGACTTTTCAATTAGCATGACAATAGTGTCAGTATTAATAATCACTAAGCAGAATTAAAGAGGACATCCTGAGGCTCTGGGAAAACAAAATGTCTTGATGCATAAGAGTTTCAAGCATAGCACATACATATATAAAAATACAAAAATAAACAAAAAAAGCAAAAAAAAAGCCTGAAATGTACAGGTTTTTCCAAACACTTTTGTCTAGCCTTTTACATTGATTATCCACTTTTCTTTTTCTTCTTTCTAAACCATTATCTATCTTCCGTCCATTACCTATTCTTCCTCTTTCCTCACTGACTTGGTGGCTTAACTCCCTTCTTTTTCAGGCAATCATCGTCCCTTGGTGTCTGAGGTTTTTTCACTTTAAGATTGTCCAAACACAAGATCTTTTCTCCACCCTTCTCTAAATATTTAATTAGGTCTTCATTAGTAACTGTTTTAATTACTATCTCCTGCATGAACTGCTTTCTCGTCTCCAACATTTGCCAAAATGTTATAAACACCGCTTCCTTCTTTTCTTTCCCCAACAAAACCTCTGGTCTCTGCTTTTTTTATTGCTTCTGTTTATCTTCTACTGTACGCTCAACATGATAATTCAATTGTTCTTCAGATTGCCAGTATCTCAACCCAGCATACAATACAGTATCTTTCAGAAAAAATGAGTGCTTCTTGGTGTATTTGTTTAACTGTTTTTATCTCATCTTCCTAAAAAAACAAGAGAAGTGCATTTATCAGATATATCCTCTAAATAATTTTGAAATTATTCACCAATATCAAGCAAATTAGAAGTTGGAAAAGAAGATGTCTCAAAGACAAAAAGGTCCTATGAGTTTTATAGAAATCAGTGACTACAAGCAGTAGGAGATACAAATTAGTCTTTGCAATGAAGAAAGACAAGTGAATCTTAAACAATCAGCTCGCCAGACCACTGAAATATATTGGCCAGCCGACTGCATCCATCCTCCATCCTGGTCATGGTACATGCTGTCATTTTGCCAGGGAGAGTGATGGGAAGATGGAAAAACTGAGGATATTTCAACAGGCAGAAAGGGAAAGATAAGACTTTTCTGGCACAGGTCACCTATTGTCTAGTGTTTGGTTTAGAGGGCTGTTTATATATGTACATATGTGTATCTGTCTATCCATCTGTCTAACAGTTAAAAAATTATTCCAGGCAAAAAAGATTATCTGATCAAAACAAATGAAATGAATTTTAAGAAGGTAACATATAAAAGACTGTGCAAAACTTATAAAGAATCCCTCAGTTAAGCCAAACAATTCCCAGCTGGTAACTCCATTGATTTTAGGAGATGAAAGGCTTTTAGTAAGGTGGAAAGAGAGAAAAAAAACATTTCACACAAAAGCAATAGGGAGAGAGTAATAAATAGGCATTTTTCCCACAGCCATGACTGAATTAACTTGAACTGAGTCCAAGTACCTGAACTCATAGAGTGGTAAACAAATTACTGAGAACTCCTTCTCCAATTAATTGCCTTGTTGTTTTAGAGGCAATGCTTGTTTTTGCTGCTCTGAAACTATTGCAAAATTAGGTATTTTTTAACTGACACCCTATAATTATAGTACTAATGTTCTTTTACTTTGGGTTAAACTTCTTGGATGGATTTGCATACAGAACTCCTCTGTAAAATGTCATCTAACTGTAGAAAGATACTTTTCTCTGGGGGATATGTGTCCTATTTTGACAAATAACCAAGGTGTAAACACTGAAACTGTATTATAACTGCCTACTTGGAATTACTAAGGATTAGAGAGGGTCAAGAAATTTACTTCTGCTTCCAAAAATCTGACTTCATTTCTTTCCATTCCAAAATTCAAAATGGAGATATGAGAAGCTTTGGCTGCCCTATTTCCACTAATAATCATAGACTTATACCAATATAAATTTAAATGCCTTCACAACAAGTCTACCTTTAAATTTTTTTTTCTTACGAAAAGACTAGGAGTGTAGCAGCACAGCATGAAGGGTAACACATTGTAACAGAAGAAATCGCTAAGTCGCTCCCCTTGCAACAATCCTGTATTTTGTCTAGTGACAGCAACGTACCTTGTGAAAAACCATGGAAGACTGTGTTCCTATCCATCTAGAAGAACAGTTTCATACCCAAATACCTGCTCTTGAATATCTTTTTCCTCTAAAATTTCCACCAAAACATTCCCTCACTTAGATAATTTTGACCACAACTATTCAACTACTGTCAGCAGCTGATATCATCTCTCACATCTATACATTACCTGAAATTATTTATATTTACGCAATACTAGGTACATTACTCCTGAGTTTACCTCGAGTCTCAGGACTGAGAAATACATTAATATTGTTACAAAGATTGTTTTTCAAGTAATGTGTATATTTGGTAGATAGCTGGATCACTGAAACATTTAAGTCCCTTTTGGAACACAGAACAGCTGGAAGGAAAAGAAATTGCCAGACTTCTAGCATCTTTGTTCAAACCCAGCTATGCAACTCGGTGACACTGCATATCTAAACCACTTTGCCTGAAAGCTGACATTTCTCTTGTGCCACCTGAGAAGAAATGGAGATTCTTGCTGAAAGGATATACTGAAAGGTCATACCTCAGTGTGAAGGAGTCCTATGGAAAGACCTGGTATGGAAGAGATAGTGGAAAACTGAAACTTAACCAAGGGACATATAAAATAGCTTTAAGGAAGGAATATGAAATTTGATGGGCACAAGACATACTCAAATATGGGCTTTACAGAGTTGCTTCCTATAAGAATATCTAAGATATAAACCATTTACAGTCAACTTTTGTCCAGTTTACTGAGATCACATGCATTCATAATCAAGCTTTTTCTTTATTTACCATTTCCCAAGCTATGTACCAAGAATTTTCAATAGTGATATTTTCAGTTTTCTATAACATAAACCTGTTACAGAAGAGGGAGTCCCCTTGAGACCTATGAAGCACACCTGCTCAGCAATTTATTTTCATATTCAGACTTGTCAGTTGTCTTCTTTCCAATCCATTCAATATGTGTCATGTTAATTTTATATCTTTTGAGTGTCTTGAAATCTCATGTGGTATCAAGCCAATACATACTTTACAGAACATGTGCATTACAGCATTACAGCTATAGTCATTATCAATGGTAACTTTATCTAAAAACTTTCTAAAAGCTGAAAAGCTATGGGGCATGGGGTTTAAGACTCATGCTTTAGGACTTGTAAATATTCAAGTATTAAATAGAATATGACAATTCAGAAGCACAAAGAAAAACAGATTAACATGAATAAAAAAACTACTCCTGGAGATGACATAGGCCTTTCAGAGTTTTACTTGTTATGTTCATCAAATTTGCCTGTCTCCCCTGCTTCAGAACAACCATGTCCTCCAGAACTGCTTCATCAAAATCGGAACCATTGCCAACTATAAGCAAATATGGGCCAGGAAAAGATTCCGGAGCTTTCTGACACTGTGAAAAAAACATCCTAATTCTGTATAAACCAAATTTCCTTCAATCACTGCCAGCTTAGCTGGTGAGACACCAGCTCTCTGCAATGAAGAGAAAATTAATGTTATCTCACGTTTCACAAATGACTGTGGGCCAGGGTAGATACAATTTTTCCAAAGTTTTCCTAGAGTCCCTTTTCCTCAGATTATTTATTCTCATCTTCATAGATATTTCTTTTCTAATAGGGCTGGTATTGAAGGACAAGGTTCATAGTCTCAATGAGCACTTATAATGATTTTACTCCTCCAGTGAACTTTCGGTTCTTGCTATTAAAAAATGTATTTACATTATTTTTTCTTGTGCCTTGTATCCCTTGTATTTCTTAAACAGGAATTCAATTAACTTACGTAGAATCCAAACCAGGAAAAAGAAACATATTGCATTGTATGAATAAATATAAGACACCTTTTAATTTTGTCACAGTATTTTTTTCTTTTTCATGATGTGGACTCACATCAGATATGGTCAAAATGTATCTAGTCTTGCAAGTAGAAGACAGTCTTAATTTCATGATTTCTGATCTTCTATCTGTGTTTCTGTTTATGCAGGTGAAGGTAATAGACATTAAAGAGGCTAATCAAAAGAGATCTTCAGATAAATTAAATTATGTTAATAATAAATTAAATGTTAATATTTGATGATTTATTAAAAATAAATAAGCATATATGTAGGCTACATATTGGACTTAAATTATTCTTAATATTGACTTTCCAGTCTATCTTAAAATATTTGGACATTATATAAACTTTAATTCAAAGATCAATAGCTTCAGTTTAGGCAGAAATGTCACTATGTCTTAAGGGAACAGGAGTTTATTTCAGCAAACATGAAAGTAAACACTGAAGCAGGAAATCTACTTTATTTCTCATAAATAGTTTACTTTGTTTCATCAGCTGTGCTAAAGAGATTGTTAGCACTGTTAATTCTTCTTCTACACTTCTGGCAGCGTAGGTATTACACTGTAATTATTAATGGCCAGCCCAAATCAGCTTATACTAGAATATTCCATGTAACTTCATAATTGTTTATATAACTCTAATCAGGATGGAAAGCTTTATGAAGACTGTTGTGTATATTTTATTTTTTGTCACCAAAATGTCAGTGAGACAGTAATAACAATAAGAAAACTAAGCAATAAAAGTCTTGATGTGAGGTACCTTGGCATTAAACTGTCAATTTTTGCCTTTTAAAGTGAATGTGATCAAGAACAAGTGATTGCTGAATGTGTGGTTTAAGTACAGTACTTCATCTGAAATATTCTAGAGACTATAGCTGGGATTAGGTCACAGAACTTCCATCAGGATGCTAAATTCCCCTCATTTTTTGGGCAAGGGAAAAAAATAGACTTTTATGTTTGAGATTTAAGGCTCAGTGATAAATGACTGATTTTATCATGCTGCTCCCTTACATTAATGAAGTTGGAAAATATGTAAAAAATTCTGAATTTACACTTTTATACTTTAAAAAAATATACAACTAAGTTAGAAAACTTGCAGTTTCATCTAATCAAAGTTTTCCAAATTGTTAAGATAAAAAATAAATTATGGAAAAAATAAACAGAAAGTTGTATATTTAATTATCTAAATGTGAACTGAAATGTCATGCTAGTTATTTGACAACCTTATCGTCTGTCAAAAACATTAATTCTGTTTTATCAAGACCAAACAGAAGAAAAATAAGTCTGAGAGGTTTATAGGATCTTCACTATTCATGTGAAATTTATATATATATAATGTTAGTCTACCAATCCACACTTCTGTTTCTAAACTTAATGACATTTCACCATTGATTTGCTGAAAGAGTTATACCTAATGCCATTAAAATGCTACTTTTCTCCTAGCAGGATCTCCAATTTCAGTCTATTGTGTGCTTTTGCCTCAAGAAAAAAGAAAAAAAACAGAGGACGCTTCAGGAAAACTTATTTTCAAATAAACACTGCTGTTCTGAGTGCTTCCCACTTAAAGCATAATGTTAAAATATCACACTGAATTACCTTTAGCTCTTTTTACATGTTCTTGAAAGGAGAAAAGTTTATGACACTTTAAGATGAGGAAAAACTTTTGTATTTTAGGCAAAAACCATGAACATTTCTTAGAGCTATCTTTAATGAAAGGTACATTTAAACACTCAACAAAAGTTACTGCACTATCTCTTCATTCAGCATGTAGTAGTATTGTAGCATATGCACAAATATCACCGTTAATTTGCCCATCTGTCCAACAGATGTAATCCACCATCTCTCTCCCTCTTTCTTACTGCCTACCTACATATAGTGCATGACTGAAAAAAAAGGTAGCTTATCAAATGGGGCTTTTTTATATATTTCAGTCTAGAAGTACCCTTTGTAGCAGACATACAGCATTATTTCTCTCTTGCCCTTCTCAAAGCCTGCAGAGAAATATACTTCAAAGTGCATGCTGCCTGCAGTTGCATCTGTTTCCCTTTTGGAGCCTTTGTTATGATGTCAAATCCATTATATGAAGTTCAAGACAGCATTTTTTCCTAACAGTGCTGTCGAGGAGACAATAAGCAAGTAATGGGACCTCAAAAGCTACACTGGAGTTAGATTTTAACTGAATGGAATTTTATGAGGAAACTGTTTCTGGAGGCAGAATTTTGAGAAGGTGAATTCTGTTGAGTTCCTGATCTTATACCTTATAGGCCTAAGAATTTGACATTCAGAGCCAAGCACTCAGATTACTTTCTAGAGTGGGGAAAGCATTCAAATATTTAACAAAATCTTCACATCTGGATCATGACTTGACAGTTTAGAAAGAGAATGAAAAAAGAAGTGAAGGCCACTTTTTTTGTACATAACATTTTATCCATACTCATTCTTCTGTTCTCAGAGTATCACAGAAGCTAACGAGGTATGAAACATTATCAGTCTTGGGTTATATTTTCAAGGCAGACATGAATAATTTTTCCCACGAACGATTGTTTCAGGAAGAGGTTGAGATTTTTATCTACCAGCATTCAGTGTTTCCTGTTATACCATATAGCTACCAAAATAAACTCTTGTGAGTACTATTAGTCCTTTTAGCTAATGGCAATTTGTAATTTCCAGACACTTCAAGAACTTTAATTTAGTGGATTCATAATTCTACTTCTACCTATAACTCAGATATATGTAAGACAATGCATTTTTGTCTTATACTATTTTTATTCTCAGGAAGGAAACTGAATTGAATACTGCACCATAATAAGCACAAAATTATTTAACTGATGTGTGACAAATTCTACACAATTAAAGAAGAATATGTAGGGCAATAGGAACAGAACAAAAAGGAAGCTAGGAAAACATACTAAAACAAATAGTTTTTATGGATCTTCATTACTGAAAATCTTGCTTTGCTACACAGCATCATCACTAAGATGAAGTAGATTAGCACTCACAATTTTAATGCAGATAATTTTGTCAAGGTCATTAGGTGTTCAATAGTGTTTAGTAAAGCTGTAAAAGAATTGGACCTGGATGACTCTGTAATGGTTTGTATATCAGGAAATGGGAAATGTCGTGCAGATTGGTTACAGATTATTTTAGGGGATTAGTTACAGTGCTTGCAGATGCATTTGCTAGGGGTAAAACTAGCAGACAACAGGTTCAGAATCATCTGTTATAAATTCTAATTTTGTACCAGGCACAGGCCTATCAATTTGTGTCTAATTATATTCTTCCATATGAGATATAAAATACCTCAGGGTTTCTATAATAAAGACTCATTAATGTGGACAAGAAATAATTCTGAAACTCCTTCTGCCAGGGCTAATGTTAATACAGATTTTAATTGCTCTTACAGGATATTAAAACACAGATTTTTTTTTTTAAATCAGTTTTAATCTAATCATTAAATGGAGCCATTTTTGTAACCGTATATTTTCAAGTATTGCATCTTACACTGCTAGGTAATTGCGTCATTACCAGTCATGTTGAACCAGAGAATAGAAGATGAATGCACAAAGTATAAAAGGCAATATTATCAGAGATATATGAGAGTCAACGCCCTTCAATTACTTGTAATTCCATTTTCTACCTTTAAAATATCGTCCTCCTGCTTAGATAAGTACATATTCTAAAATGTACTTATAAAATAAAACAAGAAGTATTGTGAATAAAAAAAGAATTAATATCACATTACAATTTAAAGGAAGTCCAGATTTTTCTCCAAGGTAACACCCAAAAGCAAAATCCCTCCAACAAAGACTTTTACTTTAAGAACTAAAATTGCTAACCTTTGATCTCAAAGATATAATTCTTCTGAAGCTAGTCTGGTCAGGTCACTAGAGGGTGAAAAACAAGAGCAGAATAACATTCCAGACTGATATTACTTGACTTTGAGGGCAAATAACTTAACATCTCTGTTCCTCAGTTTCTCATGTTTTATGGATGAAGAAAAAATATTATTTTTACACACAATGAAAAGCTAATTCTCTGTTGTCAAAATCTGAAAATACCACTGTATTTCAATAGCTTTTTGGAAATAGCATTCAAGTAAATATTCTGTACTGAAAAAGAATAATATTCATGGACATTGTGGTGATGGAAGAGACACTTTTATGCACACCTTGTCAAACGGCAGAGTACCACTAGCCTCAGGGCTGTTATCATCTGAATAGATGACAGGTGCATTTGTCACAGGATGCATGCTATACAGCCACCTAGATAAATAAAATATATGATGGGCAAAAGGGCCTTCATGTTTTAAGTTTTGTCAGGAGAAGGGGGAAAAGACAAAAAAATGAAAGGTTCTCACTTGGCATTCTAAACCACTAGCAGATTGAAAAATAAAGCTGATTTGAAGAAGCAGTACTTGTGATAGAACTGACAGTTCCCTTATAAAAGGGAGCTGAGCTAACAATAAACTGATAAATAGATTCATAAAACCAGTATGTGTGTTCAGTAAACTGAGAAAGGGACTTACAAATGTACTAAAATTTTGATACCATGGATAAGAAGTAGCAGCAGAGAAATACAAGAGTCTTCTGTACATTCATGTGCTTAGCAACATGAGGAATATATTGAGGTATCTTAAGAGGGAGTCCAACTTAAAAACCTGTTATCAAAATATCTTACTTAGAATGTCTTCCTCCCTTGACAGTTGCATGAAAACATCCCGAGAATGATATTTATAAAAAATTACTAGGGAAAAACTCTTCTAGGAGTCTTTTGGGAATTTACTGCATCTTCTTGCAGGTTATTATAGAAGAACACAAATCCAACAACAGATCTGCATAATGTCTATTCAACATTGAATAGATCAGGTAGGACAAACAAAAATGTTGTAAGAGAAAGAAACTGGCTAGCTATTTCACAAATCAGAATTAATAGTCAATAGTCTTTCTATCCAGGGGATATATGCTTTAACAGCTGACTTTTGGTAGAAGACTCTTTCAGTTATGCCATAAACTGGTTCCATGTAAGAACTGTAAAACTTGTATTTGGCCTAGTAAGGGAACTAGAGAGAGAATACTCTTGAGTTTTTCCCCTTCAGGAAATGATTTCAGAGTACTTCTAGAAAACTAGTTGCTACTCACAAATGTCAGTGCCTCAATTACCAGTTAAATTCATTTCATCGTTAACATACCATTTAGTTGTATGCACGATCAACTTTTCAGGTTTCAGTTCAGAAATAAACTGTGACTGAAAATTAGATGACCTACATATCCGCCACATAAATAGAAATGGCCAGTGCTGGGAGGTAACAGGCCAAATGTAAGAACTGAAAAGACTGGTTTTGCAATGAAATGCTCCCAGAAATGTCTTAGTACAGTCTGGCCAGTGCAAGACGGTGTTAGCAACCTGATAGACAGATTTCTTTCTGTCCCTAGACAGCAAAGGCCTTTCCTAAGAACCTAGTCACTTTCCCATTTAAGATTCATGGTATTTATAACTTTTAATCTTAGATTTATATTGAACCATCTTTGGAGACCTCGAGAGACAGAAAGGAGGATTTATATCAACATTCACATGAAAGCATGAAAGCAATGTATTCTTTAAAATTATTTCAAAAATTTACAAGCTTGATTTTTATTATGAGAACTAAATATCTATTTGGGGATGCAGTCTTTCCTTCTTTTCTTCCTTCCTTCTAAATGTTGTTACTAAAAAGAAATCCAAGTAAAGATGTGTAGACTTCAGCATATCTTTTTTTATGAGTTCCCTTGGTTCTTCAAGTTAAATACTTGATAAAAATAATGTCAAAATTATTTACAGAAATTAAAAACTCACCTTACTATAATTCCATTCCTTTTGCTGAATGTTTAGTGACACAGTTGTTGCTGGAAGAGCACATACAGGCTCCATTCAATGTTTCGCATGCTTCCACTCTGCTTCCCCTCTCTTGCTCCTCCCCAAGCCTGTGCTCCCACACCTGCCTTGCCCTCAGATGCTGCAGCCACCACTGCGCTTTACTGCCTGTGCGAGTTTTGTTTTCTTCTTTCTAGTGTTTTCCAAAACAGCTTTTCTTATAGTACAGTGAGTGAGAGTACAGTTTCAGAGAGTAAACTTTCTTCCCAATTTGTTTAGCCATCATCACATCACCATGTCTGACTGATCTGCTGGAATTCCTCCAGAATTCATAGGTCAGAAATGATAACCAGGTTAGCTAAGGATGAGAATTTCCAGAAGTCAACAGTGTGACCCAAGATACAGCTAACTTTCCTTGGGTTAGGGAAAAGAAAGCCCTCCAAAACCAAACCAAACCAAACCAAAACAAAAAAAAAAAAAAAAAAAAAAAAGAGGATTCCTTTACGGTGTAATTTCTTTTATCAGATTTCAGGCTCCTTCCCAGGATTTCCCCAAATCTTTTCCTTAGAAATAATTAAATGTTTTATCAGATACTTTCCCCAAAAGTAGAAGCAGCTTGCACAGAAATTTTCAAACCAAGCTGTTAATATATGATAAAGTTATAAACATATGACACAAACATAGAGCAGGAAACACTAGGCAAGTTTAACTCTAGGCAGCACTACAAACTTCAAGCACAGAACAATGTATAATTGTACAGGAAATAGAAGTATGGACCTTAGTAAAAGTATTGAAATTAAAAGAGGGCTGGCTGTGAGGGAGAATTATAACTTAACTGTGGACATTTTATATAATTATATTAATAAGATGTAAAAATAAGAAAAGCAACTGCTGCATAATTTAAAGTATTGGTTGTGAAACTTCCTCCTCTAATAGCAAAAGGCAAGGCAAAACCTCTTCTTAATATGAATAAAGAGGCTTAATGAAGCTAAACCACTTAAAATTAAGACGATAATATTTGTATTTCTCTATTGTTTTATGTTTCCACAAATATATAAAACATTATTTCTAATAGTTTGCAAAACCAGGAATAATAAAATAAGATAAATGAAATGGAAAATATTAAATGCTGGACATTTCTACAGAATGATGATTTTCGTTAAAAATCTTGGGGTTATATTTTTGTTTGGTATTTATATTTTCAAATGGCTTGGCATCTTTTTTTCTGTCATCCTAAATATTTACAAGATTCTGAAAAGCAAATTAATAATGATTTTTCAGACAACCTAACAACATAAATTTATTAAAAGTCATTCTGTGGGCTTTAGACAGTTCCAAATACACTATTTTTTGTGGAGAACAGGTATACGCACTGAATCAATAACAAACATCCTTCAAGAAGCAATAAAATCATTAAACAAGGAATAATTTCTAATAAATATCTCAGCCCTACAAAGAGATGTGACACTATGATATTTATATTTGATTTGAGGCTCACAGAGTATGTAAAGACTCTATGTGGGTGTAATAGCTACATCCAGGCATCACTTCACAGAGCAGGTTTGATTTCTACACAGGGGACTCCCATTACTAAAAGTTGAAAATATTCTAAAATACTGGATTAAATTTTTGCTGTTACTGTTAACCTGAACATTTTCATGCTCTTCAGATCAGATACTGATCATAACAAGGCGGTTTTTCCACCAGGAACTCTCTCACTGAGTTCTGAGGAGACTCAGAGCCTGAAAAACAAACAAACAAAAAGCACATGTCCCTTAATCGGAAAAACCTGTGCTAAAAATTCCCATGCCTGAAATATCATGCCTGAACAAGACACCATGTTGCCAGTTCTCACTAAGTAAAAATACCTTCAAAAGGTATTTTTCAGAGTTTGTTTTTTTTTTTTTTTAATAGTTTAATCACTTCCCATCAGTGGATGATTCCTTTATTATTGGTTTTTCAGACTTAGTCTAAATTTAGATTTATTAAAAACAAAATAAAAAACTACCTTTGAATTACACAACTGAGCCAGTCGAGCTGAACAATCTCTTCTGGTTGCTTACTCCTTTGGGCTGGAAACTCTTCCTTTTTAATATCTGGTGGCAGTATGCATACCTGTTGTGCTACAATAGATGACACCTGTTGTGCTACAATTGATGACACCTTTTAGTTAACCACCAGGAAAGACCCCCTACATTTCAGAGTGATAAACATTTTCCTTTGACACTTGTAATTATCCCCACCTGTAAGGAGAAAACAAGCAAGTTTCATTTCCAGCCAGTAGTATGGCTGATATGCTACATACAGGCTAAAAAATTTGAATAGTATCCATTTTTGCTTTGGGGTTTTTCTTTGCTTTTTTTTTTTTCTATGAGAATGCTTATATTATGTGTTCTTTCTTATCATCTCTTTAATTATGAAATTAACAGAATATCAGAAACTTGTGCTGCAGTCAGAGATTTTAAAAGTACAGCTATAAAATACTGATACCTGTTATCCACCTGAATTTTTGTATGAATGAAAAATGGTTCAGTATTAATCCACTTATTTAAACTGTAACAAAAAATACTACTAAATGTGGTATTTTTTACCATGCATTCGGCACATAGCCACATTAATTACAAAAAAGCTGAAACAAGTAGTTGGGTTTTTTTCTCTCTTAAAAAACCACAATGCATGAAGTAGCAGACAACACCCACTAGGTAGAGAGATTTGTAAACTGTCAGGGTAAAATATATAATAGGATAGATATGGTAATACAAAGTTTTATATTTAATTTTAATGAAATTAAACTGAATTATATGAACTGTAACAGATTTTGTAAAACATGAAAGGTAAATAATGAGACAAAGAGTCATTGCGTATTGCCTATGTTGATGTATTTATATAATTGTCATCTGGTTTATTTTCCACATGGGAAAGATTTGAATTTTTAATAAGTTTTAAGTTCTTAAACAGCTGTCCTACAATCCAGTGGTACTTAAAAGAGTTTATACATTTTCATAACCGCTTTATAAGATATTAGGCTAGATGTGAAACACTGAACGCCACTCGAATACATTCTGTACAAAATGAATGCTGTTTTTTATTTAGACATGATTTTCTTCCTAATTATTTTCATTTTGATTTAAGAAACATATAGTCAAAAAGAAGTGATTTAGATTTACGTACATGCTTAACTGTGTGCATTTTAGCTTCTGCTTTTTTCGGGGGGATGACTGCTTAGTGCATAAAGATAAAAAGATGGCTCAGGCCCTAGGTTGTTTTGAAACTAAATAGTATGGTTAGCTTGAAGATACTTCTCCAGTCTCTTGTGACAGGAAAATATGTTGAATTAGCACATAGGTTTTTACTTGAAGTCCAAAAATGCAGAAAAATTAATGGACCATGTTTAAAAAAATAAGGACTGAAATTATGCCTATTCTAAAGTACCTCTGATCATGCAGGTCTGTATAGGTAAGTATCTAAATAAGCCACATCATAACCAAAATAAATGTTTCAAAATCAAGATTACATTTGCTCATACTTCATTCTGAAACAATTCAATTTTTGTTTCTCTTTTGGAAGACTTCTATTAAATTTATAGTACATGCGGTAGGTACATATAATTTCTGCTTCTAACATATTTAGAGTCATAAGGACATGTCTATTAATAATAAGAAATTTTTTTAGCCATTAGATTAGAAACAATGAAGGACAGAAGTGAATCATTTATAGTTTCCTAATTCTCTGTGATGGATTCAGGTCATGTTTTCCGTTATATCAAATCTGATTGCCAAATTGTCAGCTCTAATGCAAATCTCAATTTTAATCTTCCCTGCAGCCCAATTATAAAATTACTTTTTGATCAAGTTCTGAGATTTTAGAACAATCTTTTCATTATAAATTGAAAAACTGATGTTTAAACGTGGGTTTTGTTATGTAAAAATAATAACTACTTTATGGGGTAGTAATAAAAACTGCAACAAATTTTTAGAAATTAAATAAAACCCTTCCCATACCCAGAATCTGAAGAAGACTACGAAGTTACACAGTGGATATAAAGAAAGGAAGAAATAAAATTGTCAGTAATCTTCTAGAAACTGATCTTATTGAAGCAGTGAATACACAACTGACAACGAATACTGTTACAACTATGTTTGAGGATGCCATATGCGCATAGCCTGAAATTTTATCACAAAAATTAAGCATAACCGTTCTGTGAACAGACCCAAGTAGAAATTAGGTTTTCTTCCTCCGGGTAAAACCCCGTCTCTTGCTACAGTTTGTTAAACCAAGCAAGTTTTAAAATCTAACCTCAGAAAACATACGATTTCTTATAATACACATCATCAAAACCATACAAATCACAGTTGTATGATTGCCTACATTTATCTCGAGACTGCATGTGAGTTAACCAGAATTTCAGTTGACCCTGCCAACACCTTTTTTTCCATTCTATGAACACATCAAAACCAAAAGGACAGGATTCTGAATTCTAAAGCTGAGTTTAATTCAAATTCAGAATAGAACAATGGGCTTTATAAATAAAGACGCTCATTTCTGCTGGTAATGGTAGCATAAAAGGGTCTTGCAATCAAATCTCACTTCTGCCCACTTCATCCTTTTAGACCTGCTTTTCCAGCTGATAAATTCTAATGATCATCTCTGTTGCTGCAAATCTCACAAGTCTCTCTCTGTGGATCCTTTTGAGTATGTTTCTCTCTATTCTTCACACTGGGAGACCAGGAGTGTAGAGAGCAACCTGGACTCATGCTGTCAGCTTGCTATCACCCATGCAGCCCAGCAGCAACCTTGTATGATCCCTTGTGCCCTGGATGCAGCAGCAGCTTGTGAACATCCAATCCATTGCACTACAGCAAAACAGAATATACAATCCATCATATGTAAGCATCTGTTTTTCAGGATGACTCTTAAGAGAAAAGTTATCTCTGCCTCTCTTAACTGCATACGTCACCACATACAACAGCTGATTGTGGAGAACACAGTATTTGGGTATCAATAAAACAATAGCAACAGATGCACAGAGCTCAAACATTAAAAGAAGGGAGGAAAAAAAAAGTAAAAGCCAAGAGTTTCGTACATACTCCAGGTGTGCATTATTTATTCATACCACTCCTCTGGCAAACCACCCTGCCTGATGGATGTGTGAAAGGGACACAAAAATATAGAGGAAAAACTCAACATTGATAAAAAAGGGGTAATTTCTTTGAAAAGCAAAATACTGCCATGCAGCCATTAGAGAATCAGAAGACATAGGAATTTTGGCTTCCCCAAGAAAAGCAGATAGCATTAAAATGGTTATTTTATTTGTAATGGCATTTCGTTTTATCACCAACATTGGTTCATAATGTGCTTGTCCCAGCCCTAGCGCAGCCTGTCTTCCATACATAAAATAAATGTGGTGTTGGTAGGTGTATGTCGCTGTCAAAAATTGGTTGATGGTAGGATGGGGCAAATTTAACTGTGTGCTTTGCAAACCCTATACTTGCTCACAGACACCCGCTGGATTTACACAGTTTACATAATACCATCTAGTCTGTTTCTATATGATCAATGGCCACATCAGGAATGTTAGAAATATAGAGCATTCACACTGCATTATGAAACAATAAACAAAAAATGCACACCAAATTGGCAGGCAATTTTAAAATTACACTCCTATTAAATTCTTAGCATTTTTTGGCTTTAGCTCTATTTCAGAAATGTGTAATCTGATGAAGAAAGAAATTGATGTATGCTTCCCAAATCTTCAAAACAGTAGACAGAAATTAATCATGTTTTTGCCTCTCAGTTGTTATAACAATGATGAATGATATACTCCTTGAGAAATGTTGCTAATCATCCAGTAAATTGTTTGCTCTACAGTAGGTCTCATCCACAGATATGCTGACCTTCAGGGTGTTCCTGACAGGCTCAGTTATCAAAATCGGTTTTTCTGGCACAAATTTTACTCCTCCAAAACTGTAACTTGTTCATTTGTAAAAAAGGCTGCCAGTAATTGTGTCTGTTTATAACCTTTCTGTCATTTTTTTTCTTCCTATAACTCACAAAACAGAAGAATGTTACACTGAATTGTAATGATGCATTCAGTGAAGTAACCCGTTCTCAATGTCATAAACACATTAATAACTTAATTTAAAATGAGGGCAAACTGTAACTCTGTTCAGTGTACTGAAAGCTGATAATTCAGGAGAGTTAAGCTCTTCATCATTTACATAACCAACTAAAAAGGAAGTAAAAATAAAAATTAATACCGAGTATTTACCATCTGATATGCAATTTTTCTTTGAAGAGGTTTTCTAACTGTCTCTCATAACTACCAGCAATACAACTTTAGAAAGGATGACAGTCACCCTGGGTCAGGACTCCACAGAAAAGGCCACACAAATGACCATACAAATTCTGTACTATGGCACAGTTCTGCACTTACATAGGAGAATGGCTCCTGCTAAGGTGAGCATTCAAATACTCATTTAATTTTTAAGTATATCAACAGCTCTACTAAATTCAGAAAAATCACTTATGCTCTTAGCTTTAGCTACATACTCCCTCTTTACCGTGACAGTCCCTGGATCCTTGTGGAGAAACGTTGATTGTAAACAGCATTAGGGTGCATTATTGCCTGCAGGCTGATCAATCTCAAATTCATTTGGTCCCACTTATCAGGTGAGCCAATCATGGTTATTCCAGTAGTATTTCTCTCAAGGGAATGGATAAAGAGTTGAATATGTAATAACATCCTACAGCTTGAAAGAACTTAGACATTTTAATTTTACCTGAAGTAGTGTTCCTGACATATCTGTAATTACTATAAGCTGGTCTTTACTTTTAATTTTGACTAGCGTGGAACTTGACAAGCACTGTAAGACAAGACAGGCAAAGCTTTCAGGAAAGACTCAACCTGACATATGACAATTCTCTACAACTCCCAGAGGAAGAGTTTCTCCTGTTCAGGTGGGAAAACCATGATCTACGGAGAAATTGTATCATACATGCTGGCTCTAAACAAGCCAAAGAGAATGAATATCAAAGTACAATGGACCAAAGATGCCAGCTAGAAGATTTACTGCTTCTCTGCATCAGCACAAGCCAGCAGCACCATGACACAAGGGCTAAATGAAATCCATGTAAAAAAGCCAGGAAAATACTGAAACCACACTGAAATTATGTGAAATCATAATTCAGCAAATATAAGATTAACAGCTTAAAGGAACCTCGGAGTTTTTCGCTACAGGAAATGTCATAACACACTACCTTAACAACCTGGATAGATGTATTAATTACATGGCTGTAATAGGAAGCATATTTAACATACATGAAAAGATGTGTTATATGTACAAATTTAAGGGACATGTTTTGCTAAGCTATATAGTTATAATGTAAATTACACAAAGTCCTTATCATTTATCATTGCTTATCATCAGTACCACATTATCATTTGCAGACAATTCTTTCTTTTTTTTTTTTTTACAACCACTTTTAATGGTACGACAAATTAACAAGTTTTTCAGAGCATTAACTCTGTAATTGTTTCCTTTTTTTTTGTGTAGTAACAGATGGACGTATATCTCTTGGGATAAGGGAATCAAGAATCCTTTATTTGCAAAGCAATTTTCTCTCTCATTGTAATCAATATCTTTTAATATGTATGTATTAAAATCCAGTTAAATGAAAAAACAAATGCAACTCTGTACACAAACATACAAACTAAACTAAATAGGTGAAATGGTCAGTTGAACTTTTTTCTTTAATGCAAGACAGTGCAACCCTTATGCAAAGAGTAAAACTCTTATTAAAAATAATAAACTTCATATTTCGATTTTCTACATCATGTTGCTGAAGGGGTTAGGGGAGAGACTACAATATTCCTAACATCTATAGGGAAGCAAAAATCATCAGTTTCCAAAATTTACTCATATTGTCATGCTTAAACAATTTTTCTACAATAGGAGTATTCTGGCTGACTGATTGATGAATACAACTTTTTGAACTCCACTCCTGATGCACATACATTTGAACAGGAATGCCTACTTCTTTGTCTTTTCCAGTCCAGAATTAAATACCATGATAAGCTTTATGGATTAAATTTTGAATAATTTTTAACAAATCTGAGTGATCATGACATTTTACTTTACCCAGAAAGAGAAAGAAACAAATCTTTTTTATGGTGGTAACAGTGATTATTCTGCAGTGTTGTATAGGCAAGTAACATAAATTGTTGGAGGAAACTAAAGACCATGGAAATGAGAAGTACTTACTCCCTTTTGTTTGTTAAAACACTCTAAATCCCCTTGTCATAGTCTGATGTGTAGTGGGTTATTGTTCTCTTGCAGTACAAACTGCATTTTTTCTTTCTGTGCTTTGACCTTTGAGTATGTGACCTAACTATTTAGCTCCAATTTTAAGCAATCATTCTTCTCAAAGTAAATAATATCCTCTTATTTTAATAATTCCTGGTACATATTTAATAATACACTTTATTTATTTTTATTTCTAAATAGAAAAAAATGGCTTTATTTCCAATGAAAATAGGCTAAAAAAAGTCACACTTCTAAATTTGAGTAGATCATCTTTAATGATCTAATGTCCTTTTTCCTTAAGAAAATATTATTTTCCAACACTCCTGTTTTAGGAAAAATGAAGACTTGTTGGCTTACTCTTAGATATTTCATTTATTATCTTTAATAAAGACCATAAAAGGATCACTAAGTTACTCAATAAAGAAAGACTACAATCATATAAAGACTTACTTTCTTATTTTTGTTTAAGTATATTGCTATACTGATATTTAATTCATTGTTACTGAACATTTCCATAAATACTTCTGCAAGTGACTCTAACTTTAAAGATGAAATGTGGAAAATTACTTACAGATGGGTCCATTTTTGTCTTTGCAGTCTCAGAGGGGTTGCCTATGAACAATAACATCTATTTGAAAGACATTCAGCAACGATAATCATAGGTAAGATCATTTTACTGAAGAAAGAAATTATTTCCTATTCAACACATGGTCCACTGCAATGATATCCCATTCCTGTTACTGTTGTATTCAGGTAATTGTTAGCTCAAAATGCAAATAAACTTTTGCAATGGCAAAACTACAGATTCTCAATACATGCAAGAACAATCATTTACAAGAGAAAGAGTTCTGATAAAATTATAGCTGCATACTTAATATTTTTAGAAGCCTCTCTTAGCTGGGCACATGCACATTTGCAGTGTATATGCATTTCTAAGCGAATAACAAATAGCCCATATTCTTTATTTAAGAGGTCATATTGATTTTTGAAACAGTTGTAGTTAAGTAGCTACATTAAGAATGCATGCATCTTAATTACAACCAGCTCAAATGTGCAATACTTTTTAATGATGGTAAATAAATCAATCAGCATAAATTAAAAATGACAGAGGCTCAGAACGAGAGATGCTGTACCTGGCACTTTCAGTCTATAAGTGGATAATATAATAATAACAAATTGTTGGAATACAGTGTCCATTAACTGGAAGTTACATACTATACTGCTACAATATGCCCATAAAATATAACCATATTTATTGCTAGGATGATTTTGCCCCTGTTCTGTTAGAATCAGCTTTGATAAAATTTAACTTAATGTACTTTTCCTAATTCAGTTCAAGTTACAATTGTTACTTGTCTCACTGCTACATGATCTGACTAGGACAGAAAGAATAATGTTTTAAATATGGATTAGGTATGTATAAGTGAAACAGCATCTACACTTGTCCCCTGGTGACAGTAAAAAGAACAAGAATTAACTGAATCAATAAAGATACTATGCGATCATATTTTGATGCAAGAAAAATATATGGCTTGAATAGCTCTGAAATCTAAAAAACCCAATGGTGTTTTAGCTGCTTTTTTTAATTGTCTACCATTCTTATAAAGAGAATATTTGACTAAAAATACCTTTGTTTTGTTTGAAATCACAGGTCTTACATCCACGATCTAGATTTTGTAATAACATGTTTTGAAAAGAACTTTTGTGAAGAACATTTCCAGTTCTGTCCCATTTTAATATTTCCTGCCAAGATGTTATGTCCTGTAACTCATTTAATTCTGTTTTCATTCCAGCAGCAATATTGGTTATATTAAAACAAGGTTTCAATGATTTTACCAAACCTTCATGAAATGAATTCATATTTATTTAATTAACGTTCATACCCAATCATTTTTCTTGGTATAACAACTTCTTCAGTAGTTGTAGTGCCTTAATTCAAAAGGTTAGTGAGAGGAGCAGTTACTACATTTGACCTAACATTGGAAGCATTTTCAACTTCTCTGTTATACTGTCAGAATATAAACTACACCAGACAAAACACACCTGGACAGGCTCCCTTTTCTACAACTACATTTTTCTTATTCTAAATGGTACGGCAGTGGTGTACCAAATGTACAGACTGGGTGCCAGCTGTGCTTGCACAACAGTAAACAAGTTTTGTATAGTCCAAATTAATTCCATGGCCAGTTCCTAAATCTTGTAGCATCAGAAGACCTTAAGACAGATATTCTGAGAAAAATAAGGTACGCTGACAGTCCAAAGAAATTGCACCTTTTTAATCAGCTAATTGCTGATTAATCCTGTTCCTGAAGACATCGTCGTTAGAGCTGTAACACAGAAAGAAAAACTGCAGATCTCTAACACTTGTTGCCTCTATCAGATTTTGCTCTAAGCCAGACAGAATATAACAGTCCAAAAAACTTTGAAAAAACAGGTATCATGAGATTAAAAAAAAATCACAAAAAAACAACTAAAAAAAATCCCTTTCTGTGTAATAATACGTGGTTGTTTCATCTACCTACACCCATTCTGCAGCACGCGGCGAGGGCCGGCTGCTCCCTAAGGGTGGGAGCCCCACAGGGCTGAGGCCACGCTGGGACCTCAGCTTGCGAGTGATGGGCAGGATGAGGCTGGGGAGGGGAACTGGGGGCCAGGACAGCCCTGGCATAGCCGGGCAGGGCTGTGGGGACAGGGATGGGCCTGGGACATCAGCCTGCGGGTCATGCCCATGTCAGCAGGGCCCACAGCTGGGCAGGGCCTGGTGGTGGCAGATCTGGAGACCAATACCTTATGGTGTCATGGGGGCAGGACTGAGGACCCCAGGGGAACTGACATGGGCTCCAGGAGCATGGGGCTGTGGGGAGGCCCCTGGTGAGGCTGCTCTGGGCCACTGAGGACCATAAACACTCTCAGGGCCCTGACATTTTCTGTATTAACAGCATATTGACAGTTAAAGTCATGATAACTTGGCCATATAAAGATCATGTCAAATTAAGTAAGTAATCTAATTTACTTAAGCATTCAGTTTGATTGTTATGCCATGATCTGAAGCCACAGGTTGAACAGGCTGTCGGTACAGATTCAGGGAGTGCAGACATGTGCCAGCAAGTTTGCACCGTCACTTTGCTCATTCCCTCTTTTGCTCGTGGGTGTTGGTCTACAAATTGTCAACACAGCGTGCATGTTTGCTCACACCTGATTTACCCTTTGGAGCAAATCAGCTGGGGCCCAGGGGAACCAGCTAGGCACGGACCTACACACTATGCCGACTAAGCAACAGAGAAAGTTCAGTATTACATAAAGAACATTTTTCAGAAAGCAAGTTCTTCTTTACACTGAAAAAATCAATATATGTTAGCAGAAATGTATGCTTTACTATATATATATATATATATATAGTGATTTCAACATTTGTAACATGCTCAGGTGCTCTGTTGCATCACTTTCTATTTTTCATTAATAGCTTTAATTTGGAAAAAAATATATGGGCATAATTATACTTCCGTCAACAGAGCATTTCTTAGTTGGATTGCAGAAATCAGCTGCCAGCTGGCAAACTGAAAAATGCACTGCAAGTCAGACTGAATTATAAATAGCTATGATTTTGGATCCACCTAGATTTCTTTAGAACAGCAGGATTGAACCAACAAACAACGCCAAGGTGTGCAAAGTAGAAAACTGCTACAAATCCATTTTCATTTCTCACTATGTTTTCAATACATTGAAATTAAACATTAAATTCATTCCAACAGTCTATTCTTTGAGAATTATATACAAAATTCTTTTAAAGCAGCTCCACTCGCATAACATTTAACAATAATTTTGATTCCAGAAAAGCTTCTAGAAAGTGATAATTTTGGGAGGATTTTGCAGAAATATCAGGAAAAAATAAAAAGAGAAGTTAACATTAAGGAAGATAAAATGGGAAAGGTAAAGGAAACAGGCAATTTTGCATAAACGTTCAATACTTGGACTCAATTGTTATACACATGACAACAGTGTTAAGGGCTAATCAATACAAGAATGGTATTATGTAACAATATATTAACTGTTGGGTGAGTCCTGCAATTATTTTCTAGCAGAGACAAAAACCTCAATGCTTACTTTGTAAGAACAAGTTATTATCTTTAATTTCAGAAGAAACACAAAACAAGATTTATGCTTGAGAAATGTAATGTACAAAATCTCCTTATGCCAATATCATTATGAAATGAGTTTACTGGCCATGCAGAGTAAAAAGGTTAATATCCTTTCAAACCTTGGAAAATATAAAGATAGTATTTCTCAACCTTTCTTAATTGAAGGACAGTTTAAACCTTTTACCAAAAAAACCCCAAAAAAATCCTAAACCCAAAAAATCCTACATAGTATTAACTATAGAAGCAAAACATTGCAAATGTTATCAGTAACAGATTAATAGGTAAGTTGTACCTTATTTTAATCTTCTTTGTTTATTTTTTCTTTGTGTGCATAAGAATGTGCTTATGCAGTTTACCAGCACAATGACAATTTATTTTTCTTCTATTTCCTGATGTCTTACAACCATGAAGTGGATGAAATTGCACAATGTGAAAAAATAAGCCTCAATTATTACAAGAAAAGGAAGTTAAAATTCTGAAGTAAAACTCAGAAAAATATTCTGATAAGAGACAAAAAATCTAAATAATTGAGCTTGCTAAAATATAAGCATTAAGTTGTAAACCAACTAGCCACTAGGTGGTGTGAGCAAAAGTTAGTATAAGTAACCATAGATTAAACATAAAGCAAAACAAATAATTAGGCAACAGCTTCCACTGAATAATTTAAATCACCTTAAACAACACATCAGTAGAAAAGGAATGCAAGAGATGGGGGAAGATCAATTAAAGAAACAAGCTAGCCTCAAAGAAAAAAACCTGGAAAAATAAATTGAGCGGGATTAGAACAAAGACTCTTGGAACAAGTAATACTTCACTCTTTCTGGTATGCAGTCCTCATGTTCCAAAAACTGCCAGGTTTTCTGGCCAAGGGACTTGCTGAGATTCTTTTAAGATGGGACAGCATACTACTACTTCATTTGGAACAGCTTTCTATGTCATCACACAAGCATCTTTTACTGAGATTTACACTTTTCATGCCAATAAAAATCCCCCAAATTCTTAATCATAGAGCACCTTACAATCATCATGTACTAGCACCAAGACGTTATGATAATAGAAGATTTTTTAATCTGTAAGCATAGTGTATCCACACACTATCTTGCTACATGGTGTTGTGCAGCATTGCCCCAGAAAGTTATAAAGGTCGTCTTTACAGGAGGACAGACAAGTGATCACAACTGTGTATTACTTTGAAATTCATATGGTATTAGAAGCCCTACTGCTGAAAATTGTTCCTTTGTCACAAAATATGGTACTTTAACAGTATGAGATTGTAACCAAAATGAGCAGGATTTGCTTTCTGTCTTTTATTATTATTTTTCAATCTGAGATGAATTGGATGAGAAATGGAAAGCAATTCTAATTACAATCCCAAAATATTAATTTCATAGATGAGAAGATACAATTTGTTCAGCTGTTTCTTTTCAGAAACTTTATGCAGATTATGAAAAAGGTTTCAGTTCATTCATAATCCTTACAGTATTCGTCATCCACCAATTTTTGTCCACACTTCATTGTTTTGAAAGAAATAGCATCGCTTTATAGGAATAAGGCTCATACTAATTTTAAAGGTATTTTCCTGCACATTCAAACATGAGTGCTACTAAGAATTTAGTAGTTTTTAAAGGACATTGCAAGAAACTGAATTTCTCCAATTGATGTCATAGCAAGAATGGAAAACGTAAAACCTTGTCTACTATCTTAAGATAACATAACAATCTCCATCTTTAAGTCTATACTTACAGAATTAAACCCAGGCAAGCAAGTTAAGTTTTCCATCTCCTGGTTCTTGCATTTTTCCTAAGAGTAATCCTGCCAGAGATATATGTGATAGTGGACCATGACTTATCAAAAGGTAAGCTGTTCAGCAATAATAGATACAGAAAAGTGATAGTATTGAAGCCAGAGTACTGTGTGTTGAAATTTTGATTTTGAGATTCATCTTGTTTCTTTACCTTTATGCAACATTCCATACATACATTCTATCCAAAAAATTGCAAAAGCCTGGAAAACAAACAAATCTTTTTTATATATATATATACATATGTGTGTATATATATTGGCTATTAAAAATTTTGTGAAGTGAAAATTATTTGAAAATATCTAGACCAAACTTCCAGCCATTAGAAGAGTTAAGAATTTTCTTACTAAGAAAAATCATAGAATATTCTCTGCATAATTTGATATTGTTAATTCATATACTTTAAATGAGAAACCACTGTCCCCTTTTAAAAGATGTGCATGTCCCTTGATTTCAAAGAAATGAAAGAAGGAATTTTTAAGCATCATATCCCTGAATACCTTCTGAAGATATTGGTGGGCAATGAAGATGTCCAAGCATAATGGCACAAGTCTGCCTTAGCTACAAAATAGATTCTCTTGATTTTTTCTATAAGTACTGCAGCCCTGAATATATTTTACAGCATCCTGAACATCCATATATACTTATATTCTCTTGCAGTTTAGTGTATCTAGCCAATATCTCTTATTTTGTATAATTAATTTTATATATGATTGTAAGAATATATATTAATATTCTTATATAATGATATTTTTATATATTATATAGTTTATTGCAAAACTGTACACCGGGTGGAACTTGAATTCCAGTGTATCAGACACAAGAATAAAATACTTAGAGTTAAAATAATTTGAGTCATTCTCTAAATCTCTCTCAAGTTATTTGTCCCAGGAAGCCCTGTGGCTGACCACCTTGTTAAGACTGGTAAAGGTGAAAAAAATGTTAACTTGGGAGGAACCAAGTCTTTCAGAATGAAGAAGTACAATCTTTAACAGCACCTAGAAACTATTTTGTGGACATAAGGGAATATTCTTCTCATGTGCTCCCACTTACACTGTTGACCAACATGATGCTGCCCTCTGCATCAGCGTCTGGGCTGGTGAAGCAAGCCACACAGATATTGATTTATTAAGGTATGATGGTGAGTATCCATTCACCTGCTTTGGAAAATCTAATTTCTAGTATCTTGTGTCTTTCAGGAAAGTGTTGTTTTCTTAAACTCCTCATACTTTTTATATGCATATTATTCTGCAGTCCACAAGTGAAATAGTAAGAGTAAACATCACGTAACACAACCTTTGTAAATGCCATGTCACTGCGTGTAACTGTACAGTCTGGGGGGAAAGAGGAATGTACCCTATAGATGGCAGTGTAAGCATACGGAAGAAACTTCGGTGAGACATCAAGTATAACCACTTAAAAACATTTATGATTAACAGTAAATTCATAAAAACTATTATTACAAAGGAAATTAAAGAAATGGCACAAACCACTCAGATTAGATCAGCCAGCAGCAATTTTAAAATGTGTTTCAGTCAATTTAATAATCTCGGTGGCTTTTTATTGGTACTGGTAACAACCTATGGGCTAATCTTCCATCAGGAGGATTCACTCTTCTACAGCTCCTCTAACAGAGTTTACAGATTATTAGAAAAGACTGCGAGACTTCTCTGAGTTAATTTAGAGTGAGTTTAAGCATACCATACTTTAAGGTTGGACTGTTAAAATACATTTTAATATTTCAATGCTTCAGAAAAAGATTAAGTATTTGAGCAGCTGAAGAGACAAAATAGAATAATTTGATGGCTTTACATTTAAATCACCTGAATATCATATTTTAATAAAAAAGTCTTTTCAGAGTTGCTTGTATTTAATGTACTCCACATATTTGAAAACCTCATCTGTAGACAGAGAAGTGTGTGTAAATACAGACAGTATGAGTAGCCATGTTGGATAAGGTCACTTATTGAGGAGTTATATAATTTGCATAAAGTTTTAAGCATCTCCAAATATCTATTTTCTTAAGACATACAGTAATCCTAAATACCATTTAAAGTGAATTAATGAAGATTACAGTATAAGGAAGTACCTGACACTTGGGGATATGGTGCTGGAAAGGTTTAGGGGGTATTCTTACACATATTTTATAAGCCCACTGAGTAGATCTTGGACTTCAACTATTGTTTTTGGACATGAAAGAGTTTGAAAATCCTATTAACATCTTTGTGGAAATGGTCTAGCAGTACTGCTGCTGCAGTATAATGTATTTTGCATTATCACTTATTACAGCAAAATCCTAACTTGTGAATCCAAGGGAGTTCCTGAAATCACTTCTGCAAAATTATTCTCCTTTTCTTGCAATATTTTCAATCATATGTATTAACTTATTGTGAAAATATAATGGAGTGCATGACATCTGTCTATCTCCTTTCTTAAAATAACCTACTTTTGTGCAGATAACACAGTATCACATTTACTTTTTGCATAGTTGTTCTGCAATCTTTCTGAATCACACTATTTTTTTTCCCCTGGAGTTATTTGGCGTCTCCACTTTAAATGAAATTTGGCCTTTGAGAAAGTTAAAGTTTTAGTCTCAGTTACCAAAAGACTTTACTACTAGAAGTAATGGATTTAGAGAACAGTTTCAACAGTTTTCCTACATAGCCTGTGATTTTTTCCACCATAGCCATTTAACAAAATAAATCTCAAGTCTGTGCATATTTAGCAATGTACAGAGGACAACATGCTTATGATTTTCAGATTTAAATCCTACTAGTGATACTCCTCCCCATTTTGAGGTGGATCTATTTATAATTCATCTGCAAGTAAGACTAAACCACTTTTAATCCTAATCAGAGTAATAACAAAGGTTTTGTTAGAAAATAAACTAGGAAGATAACTTTATTTTTAAACACAGAAAATTTGAAGAGACTAGGGAAACTTAGAAGTAGAAGAGAGATACACAATGCTCGCAATGCCCCTTGTGTCCCTGCGGGTGATTCTTGTTTTCAGGCTTGGCTGCAGTCAACTCAGTGACTTCCTGAGAGGCAGTAAACTCTGCACAGTCCCCAGGAAATTCTTCTCGTTACTTCCGTGGCCTGGCTGCCTTTTCCCAGCTCCTCAAGCACTCTCAGTCTCAGCATGAGCTGCAAGCAGGGTCCCAGCTCTCTACTGTGAGTATTTGCCTGCCCAAACCTGTAGTCTCTTAATTCTTCTCTCTCTTGAGCTTGTTGCCTAGCTCCCACAGACATATGAGCAACCTTTCCTCCCTCTAGAGATTTCCACGTCACCAGACTTCTTAAAAGAACATAATAATTGAGCGCAAAGGAGGAAAAAACACCATGCCACAGATATATTATCACATTTAAATATCATGCTATGTTTATGCATATATAACATTTCTTCTTCAGCTAAAGGAATTATATGTTCTGTTCTATTCAGACCAAACTTCCTTTGTGGCAATCCCTGAACGTTGCAGGCATCTAAAATTCAAATGGAAAAACCCTTTCCAGAATAGCTTACCAGTCCTTTGAGAGAAATCTCTTGCCCCCTGCACCTTAAAAAAAGTGGGTCTTATATTTCCTTCACACAGGAATTTCTCTGTAGCAGCACAAACTCATCTATGTCTAGGAGAGGCAGAATGAATGGGTCATATTACAGAAATATTTAAAATCCAGCAGGATTTTCACAAGTAGCATAATCAGCTATATCACCCGTTAGATAACCTGACTTCTGTTACACCTTGCAACATCTCACAGAGAAGAATCTTCATGTTTCCACTCAAACAGTAATAACATGGAGCATCAAAGAGATCCACGTTTCAGGAGACAGAGCAGAAGCCTTGGTTTCCATGAAGCTCTAGGGATAACCTAACTTAAACTCAGACATCATAACTGAATCCCCAAATTGGGAATTAATTTTAATTTACCTTCCCCAAGCACTTACGATGAATATTAGTGGACAGCAATGCAGGCCAGCCCAAGGGCTCACCACATCAACATAACTCAGGGTGTTCCAACAGGGCTTGCAAGACTGCGGTGCTGTGATTATAGATGTACATAATTCGTGTAAACTGGGAAACAGCAATCTAATATCATCATTCTTGGCTGGAAATAGTAACTGTACCTGTGTTCTGTAGAATGGTAACAGCAACTTCTGTTTATGCAAATGTAAGCAACAATGAATACGAATTAACTTCCACAAATGAAATCTATCATATGATTTCATTTTAATCTTATGCTTTTGTTTTTTCTCCCAGATAAGCATTTAACTTTTACATTTCAGTGCCAGCAATAATCAATTTCAAATTTGTAAATTGTAGAAAATTATGTAGGAATTTGAATGTTAAAAGCCGATTAGAACAGAAAAGATTTAATATCAGGTTGGAAGAGTAAAACACAGCTGGAGAGTAAGATCTTTTAAAAATAATCTACAAACTCCTGTAGCATAAGTGAAACATAATTAAGATGATGGTACTCTACAGTGTAGCTGGTTCTTTTCCAACTCTGAATTCAGCTAATATATCCTTGGTGGTTTTTGGTGGCTTCCACTTCTTTCCTCTTCTTCCACTTCTTCAACTGTCACTAAGGTAGATGGAGAAAAGGGGGCAAAAATACAGGAAACACTTCAGCAGCCAAAGTGAAATCTGACATGTCTGGCCTAAGCGTGAAAAAAAATACTAAAAATTTTAAAATAATGTCAAAATTAATTTACTAAGTAAAAGGTAAGATCTCTTATGGACATGTTTTGATCTGAGTTTTTTTTCATTGCTAGTTTCTTAAATTTCAACTGTAATTATTTTAGTGTAGAAAGAAAAAAACCTTGTATGTTGAAAAATTATGCTGTGGCTAATATCCGAATAGCATGACGGAAGGCAAGAGTTTCAATGTTATTGTAATAAATGATATGAAATCACCTGCAGATATTGCTTTTTACTTTTCAGTCACTGAGTGTCAAAAACCTTTCCTCCCAAGGCCATCATCCCAGATACTACCGCTGAGTCGCTGTCATATTTATAGAGGGAAAAGAGAAAAAGTTTAACAAAGTTAAAGATACTAAATAGTATAATTTTCTCAGATCTTTCTGAATTGAGAAAGGCAAGTAGTTGACAACCTGTAGGAGTAGATAGTATGGTTCAGTTGTAAGTATTCTGTTTTGTTCAGTAATCCTGCCTAACAATACTGCTGATTCTCACCTGTTGTTCAGCAGAACGAGCTGCTCCACAGAGCAAAGGAGGAAAACAAACAGCAGCATGTCCTACATGCCATTTTATTCAATGAACTAGAAGAAACTACTTGTGACATTGGGACTTAAAGCCATTCATAAACAAAATGGTAGATGCTGCCAATGTTTATATGCATTGCTGCTGGTATGATCAATAGTTCTTAGTGTGGTCTAACTATAAAGCTCTGAGAACCAGGAAAACCTATACTTACACATGCACACACACAGTGGTTTTGAACAATGTGTAGGAGATTGAGGCAATCTAGATGTAGCTATTCATTGGTATCTAGTGTTGCCACATTGGACCATCTGGTCCTGTTCTGTTTCTGCCTCATGAACTAGGAAAATGAGTATTCCTTTTCCAAATCACAAGCCATAAGACTTAAATATTCTGTGATGAATTACTACAGAAAAAAATTAATTAATAGAACATCTGCCTGCCAAGAAGATAGAGTGCAAGTAACTAATATGTTACAGTTACTGGGCCAGATTCTCCCATTATTCTGGCAGCTAACAAAAACCAGAAGGTAAATGGGTCAATCTGGCCAACAATTTTTTCGTTACGGTGTAACTGTCACCTGGCAAATCTACAACCTCTTTCTCTCTGTGCCTAGCCTACAGCAAGCTGGATGCTCTTCAGAATCCTTCTCAGCATCTATCACTGTCTTTAGGAGATTATGTGACTTTGAAAGTCTGGTACTAAACTACAGAAGTACACAACTACCATTATGTTATAAAGTGTTTGGAATGACTAAGCCACCATTGAAAACAGTTCTCACATACTGTAAACTGGTAAGTCTGATATCAAGCAAAAATTGCTATTTTTATACATACAGTATGGTGACTTCAGTAGAATAATTTGCAAAAGTAAAGTAAATGTTATGCCTAATAATAATTAACTTCAAATTACTTTTTTTTTAATTGTATATTTGGAATTCTTTTATTCAACTTGAGTATGCAATGGTTTTATTCCACTTCATCTTTGCGTTTGCTTTGAGATGTCAAGTGTCATTTCTACTTTGGCGAGAGGTCTTTTGATTATCAAGATAAAAGAAAATGTTTGTTCTGAATAATTTCTTATTTTTTATTTTACAAATGAAGTGAACGGAAAACTACTAATGATATGCTTCTCGTTAGCAAATGGATCCCTTTACTATGGTAATCAAATAAATCCTTTCTTCAAGTCAGTCTTCACCCATTTTTATAATTATCATCACTGTCCCCATTTCTTTTTCTCCTCTGAAGTATAACTTGAAAAATACATCTGTGAAAGCTTTCCAGTTGGTTCACTACAAGGAAACTGATGTACGGGACTCCTACTAGGGTAACAAAGTTTCTTCCAACCGCAGAACTACAATCCACAACCAGACATAAAATCATGCAAAGCTGGTTTCTTTCTCTGACTCCTCCATTTATCAGTAATTAAAAAGTAATACAAGAAATAGTATACTGAAATTGCCGGTTTGATACAGCGTATGCGATCAAGCCCGCTGCCTGAAGGGAAGAAAAAGAACCTAACCTACTGATTGCGGGTGGTCACCAATAGCTACTGTTTTGTGTCCTGTGTTATGTTAAAGTAATTCACTATTGACATCATGTAAGCGCTGCTCAATCACTGTAAATGAATTCTCACTAGTGTTCTTGAGGGCACAGCCTCAAGACAATTCAATGGCAAAAGTATGTATGAGATCATAATTTGGCCTATTATATACAAAATGAAAAGAAACAGCTTAAATGTGAGTGCCTGCAGTGAAAGAGAAATATTTTGCAAACTGAAATGGCACCGGAAATCAATATGACACAATGAATATGAAATCTCAGAGTGCCATTTCTACAAGATTGTACAGAATAACTATTGAGGACTTACATTTTCTGTTCTGTTATGTAACCCTTTTAAAATGTCTCATTTAGCTATTCTTGAGAGATGAGGTTTTTAAAATATTGGATTTTTAAACAGAAAAGGTACAGCATCTCAGCTGAGATCTAAGGTCAAACCTCTTCCTAAAATTATTCAGAACACATTTGCACTGTAAACCGAAAGAAATTAGGGTATTAAACATTCTGATATGACACTTGCAATGAAACTGAGAAATCAGGTTCTGTCCAAGAGCAGTGTTTATTTCCCTGACTTCTATTGTGACATGGGACTAAAGCATATCCAGCTGTAAATTTCTCCAAACTCAGGGGTGAAAACAGTAATCTTTTCCCCCCACTCCAATCCCATATCCAAACAACTCATATCAAAGCTGAAATGTAACACAATATTCTGTCCAAACCAGTCTGGTCAGAACTTCAACACTTGAACATAACCTAGCCCCTTGCAAAACAATAAATACGTTGACAGATGCCAAAACCACTTACTGTTAAAGCATCGTGGGAAAAGTCAATGGTTAAGAATGTTTGAAACTGTGTGACCATATTAATTAAAAAAGCAGAAACACTGACTTTGGTGGGTTGGGTCAAAAGAGAGCAAAAAACAAAAAAATTTGCTCAAAGGAGAAGGAAATTTTTTTTTACTACAGAATAGGATAGAATAGAATAGAATAGATTTCAGTTGGAACAGACCTACAACGATCATCTAGTCCAACTGCCTAACTACTTCAGGGCTGACAAAAGGTCAAAGCATATTATTAAAGGCATTGCCCAAATGCCTCTTAAACACTGATAGGTAGATTACTTAGTTTTTAATAATTAGTATTACTTATGTAAACTGAATTCTGATTCTAACAAAATTTATCAAAATCTTAGACAGGTATACATTTGTTCTGTTATTCCTACATGAAAATAAACTGCAAAAAGTCTAGTAGTTAATTTTGCTAGCAAAAATATTGCTATCTTGGAAAAAAATGAAGAATTTCACCAGTCCACAGAGGCATTTAACCTCTGAAGAAGACGACAGTCAGAATGCAAACACTCTAATCTGTGTAAAAGATCAAAAAAGACTGAGAAGGCAATTGGATATTTTGTTTACAAATAAGTTAATACTTCTGGTTTGTTTGTTTGTTTTTTTTTTTTTTAAGTGCAGAGAATTGCTTTCATGTTCTCGATAATATTTTTCTGGTCTGTGAACAGAACCAATTCAAGCAGTTTATAAGATAAAGAAAAACATTGTGTTTTCTCCTGGGGTTTTGACCTAAAAGCTTTTTTTATTTAGCTTTCTTTCAAATTGCTAAAAGGGTCTTTAAGGAGGATCATAAAACATCAGAGATTACTGCAGTGACCAACAGACACTCACATCATATGTCATATATCATTAGTCCTCAGAAAACAATCATTCTAGCAGATTCAGCTTATTTATTTTGTGGAAGTAGCCTCACTCACTTAATGGAAAACCTTGATGTTTTCTTTTTAATTAATATGCTAAAAATAATATAAAATTTATTGGCAAGGAAGCACCATTTCCTCAATATTTGTGTCAACTCTTGCCCACCTCTCAAGATATATTTTTATATCTACCATCAAGAAGAAACAGCAAAATATCTGAAAATGTCAAATCCTTTTTAGTTCATCCATGCAAAACCCAAATACATTCAAGAATTCCCCTTTGGCTTGTTTACAGCAATGATGGAATAGAAGATCATGTTTTGTCCTCTCTGTTTCTTTACAGGAACCCTTAAAATTTCAAGTTCGGAAGTCAGAACACATTGTGCTCATTGACCTTTCACTATAGCATGTCATTTCAGTCTCCTGTGCAGAGAATTTCTGTTTTTTTCTGGGAAGTCTGGCGACAAAGTTTTTCTTTTAATCACAGTAGTGACTTGTGATTCCACATGAGCTACAATAAGTTAATGGAAAAAGTTATTACTCCCTCTGAAATACTGGCCCTCTCGAGCCAAATACAGAAGGAAATTTCCATGTGAAGATCTTCTCCAATATAAAAAGCTGATTTGTGATAGTTAAGGAAAAAGTTATTTTCATATATTGAGGAGAAACCACTTTGTTAAACAGTTTGCATTTATCACATAGATGAGTTATTCCTATAAGGAACTGTACTGCACTCAACAAGCCACGTTAGATAATGTTAAGTAATTAGAGGGAAGAACAAATCATTCCATCAGTTCTTGCTTTGCATCTTGAAACTCTCATTGTTGATGCTGCAGGTGAATTATGGTTTGTCCATACAAGCAGTTGCCATAATGAATTGAAAATAGCAGTTAGTCTTACAGCAGAAAATCATGGTTCAGTGAATCAGAGAAGGCATCACACACATCAGTGTGGATTATCAGTACACGCCAGATCCCATTTTGCATACTGAGCAATCAACTTTTTATATGACTTCGACTTTTGACACTCATATAGTATGTTTCCAGACTAATCAGGTTACTGAAAACTACAGATAATCATTTCTAGATGATTTTTTTTTTTCCTTTGGGTTCTAGCAGAAACTGCACTGTTTGTACACAAAGTGAAGGAAAGATTTTTAGTGTTTAGAGAACGAGATAGGCAAAACATGAAAACAAACAGAGAAGACAAGTAGTGGTAAGTGGTATGCTACATGCTGTTCCCATACAGAAATAGTTTCAGTAGCCAGGTGAAGGACATTAACATTTTTAAAACTTTTTGTGTCTTCTATTCCAAAATGATACCAAATTAAAGTTTATTACCTTTCATCTGTAATAACTTGTCGCTTAAGTTCTATAACACAGAAGCCAGTTTCAGTTCAAATGGTAATCCATAATTTCTCTTCCTTGAGAGACTCTTTCTTGGAATTTGTAAACATCAAGAAAATGTTTTGAAGATTGCTTCTAAGCAGACTGCTGATGTTTTCCTGATATCTTGGGTCCAGGCTATATTACTTTTGTGACATGCAGGAAGCCACCCTTCTGCAGCAATGGGTGAACAGGTCTCGATAAAATTTGAACCAGTATCAAAAACCCAACTTTACTGAAACTGAGTCAGAACCAGAGATGATAATAAAATTTGGATGACTTTTCAAGTTCTTTTTAAAATACAGTTATTTACAAATTACACAAATGAGGAAATTGGGAGTATCACTAATAAAGTGAGGAAAATAACTTAGGCTACTTTATTCTCTGCTAAAATGTGGATTAACTGGTCTAGTTAGATAAAAAAGGTGGTCACCTACCTAAAGTTCAGATATCAATTAAGTGCAACAGACTAGCGTAGAAAATAAATTTTTGGAACATAATGCAGATGGAGGGTACTCAGCTGATGCTGATTAAAATTCTGTGGGCAACAATTAAGTACATCCTCTGCTCACAGAACAACTTGGATTTTAACTGTTCTAAAAGGGAACCAAAATGTTTTGTCAATACATCTAAAGATTTAGAAAACTCTTCAGAACTGTAGTTTGTGCCAATTGTTTAGGATTCTTCTTCACATATAATTATACATCTATTATCATATTCTACCAACATAATCACACAGGCAGTCTGATAACAGAAACAAATTTAGAATATATTAGCTTGTGTGCATACATAAGCACCTTATACCCTATTAGTGTGCTTATGAAAATAGCCTTGTTATTAAAGCACAAACCCTGGAAACAGTAGATAAAAATTCCGTTCTTTTCTTTGCCATACACTTTTTAGTAATTGCATTACATCTTCATGTCTTGCTTTATTCACAAGTACATCATGGTAATGATAATTTCCAGCTCACTGACATGGACAACCTAAAGTATTTTACAGGCATTAGGGAATTAGAATCTAGAGAGAACTGTTACGGAGATGTAAATTACTGTTACACCATGCATATATTCCCATTTTTTAGGGTATTATCTAATGCATTGCATATTTAGAGCTATATTCCATGTTCTAGGATATTTTTGAATGCTACACTTTCCATTATGCAGGCAGAGCTACAAAAAAATGTTTTCAAAGGAAGGGTTTTTTTTTTTTGTTCTTTTCTAGCTATCTCATTTATATTTATAAGAAAATGATATTTTGGGATGCAGAGCTATTTTCTCCCTGCTTATAGGATCTCCACATTTATGATGCCCAGAATGTATTACAGCTTTATCCAAAGCCCTCTGAAGCCAAAGGATGAGAAGGAGTGGTATATCTCCACTGTTTGTCACTGCCTTGCCACCTCAAAAACAAATATAATCAACTACAGAAAAGACTCAAAGTCTAATATACTATTCTCAAATTCAGAAGATACTGATAATTGGATGCAGATGAATATAAAAAGTTTCCGCATTTAGCTATGTCAGGTTCTCTCCCCTCTTTATATTCTGTTGGGGCTGACAGTTACCAATGTTAAGTCAAACTATACAAAAAAAGCTGAAAAGATGATGCTGGAAAGATTGACTTCATTAAATGGCATCTACATTCAACACAGACTACTGCTTTCTCTTGAAAGCAACATGCAAAGGTATCTTTGTATACTGCTGGTATTTCATTGACATTTGAAGAGACTTCTAAGGTGTACTAAGTTGGCAGCTGTTGTAGTAGAAGAGTTTGGCTTTGTAAGTTAAAGCAAACCAACCCTAAACATTTCTCTGCTTAAACAAGGAAGTATGTGAAATAGGAAAAAAACATATACACAAGGAGGAAAAAAAAAATCACTCTGGGCAGCTCCCTTCTTTCTGCAACTCTCCTTCAAAAAAAAAGAAAAAAATTATTTAGAAAAGCTTGCCTAAGCATATTCTGTTTGCAAAAGTGATTAATTCTTATCCTTGGTCAGCCTAAGATACTTCTTTTCTAACAGACAGCAATATTCTGTTAAGTGACAATAGTAGCAAGAGGCTGCATCCCTCACTATCTCAGAACTTTATCTTGGCAAACAAGAGGTAACAAACATCCTCCCATCATGAGTGAAACAATTCAACTTGTGACATGCAACCAATCTGTCCCAAAGCACCTGGTTTTTCTTAGCCTCCAGATTTCATCTCATTTTCCAAACTCCCACCATGTTCAACAGTGTGAACAGAGATTTTTCCTAGATGCAGGTCACATAGCTGAAAGAAAAAGATTCTGTAACTTGTACATATACGGGGTCATAGAAAATGAAAAATTCAGTCAAAGCTATGTCAAAGGCATAACTTTTGAGTGATCTGAAAAATACCAAGGCTTCTGATCTTTCTGACAAGATTGTTCTGTGAAAACACAAAGCCTTTTGTTTTTCCAAAGTGTAAAGTACAGATGATGACAGACAACACACCCAGAACCAGCTTCCAAACTCTAGCCCCAGAAAGGACACTTAATTAAGAATACCTTAAAAAATTTGTATGTTTAATAACACCAATAAATATAAAGGTTTCAAGAAATTGAAAGTAAAAGCACTTTCTGTCATGACATCACACTTTTTTTCAGAATATTAAAGGTCTTTTACCAGACATTTTAATGACATGTAGACTCCATTCACAGTCACCTTGGATGGGCTAGGGTTACTTATACCTTGAGACTAGAGAATGTAACTTTTGTGAGAGTAACTAAAATGCCCTTTTCTTTGAAAGATGATGTCAGTACGTACCTAAAGATTCAAAGAGAAGATCTGTAGGAACATACAATGGTCCCATTATCAAATTGGTACTGTGGATTTTTGACAGAGGAAAACATCCTAACAAGCTCATAAGAAAACTGAAAGCCCTAGGAAGAGACCTACATGAATGCAGCAATGACCATGATGAAGCAAATGAGAGACTGGATTCCTTCAAATTGTTATCCCAAAAAATTTTGGGCTGATAAATTTCCTAGATGGAAAAAATACTAAGCAACTGCTAAGTAGCTTGTGTACCTTTGAAAGCGTGACCTGAAGCTGAAAAGAACCATAGGCATTTTCTGACTGTTATCTGCTTATTCTTGGAGATACCAAAGTTGATGTTAGGGTGATCACCTAATTAGGAGAGAAAACATGAAATGCAGTGTGTCTAGGATAATCTGCTGAAATATTCTGGATAACCCCTGGTGTTACTAAGGACAGAAAGAAGTCCTCACTAATATCAGGGACTTCAACAGGACTCAGATCAGTGTCTGAAGAGCAGGATGAATGAGGGGAAATGTTCTTGAGACTGCCTTCTTAAGAGATGTACCTCTGGACCAATAGATGCCAGAGGCCTTTGTCAGGGCCAAATACTCTATCTTCATCAGTTTATCACTGTTTCAAGCAGAAAATTTTGAAACTTAAATATTCAATGCTTCCCCTAACAGCATGAACATTTTCACATAAGTTAATCTTCTCTAATGAATGGACAAATGAAATCTCATCACCTAAATTCTCTAATATGTCACCATTATATAACTTTCCATAAGAAGATCATTATCTTTCTAATTTTTGAGATAGCCTGAAGTTTGAAATTGAGCTAATTAAACACTTGCTTTCTACTCTCCAGAACCCTGCATTTGCAGTTTCAACTAAAGTATTATTTTATGAATTTTATAGATTATATAAAATCCACTCTCCAAACCTGGAGAGTGAAGGGGAAAATACCTTTTAAGTTTTCATACAACCTTGATGAAAATATTTGGATATTTTTCAAAGGAAATTTATTTTTTTATTAATTATAACAAAACTCCATATATTTAAAAGTCATTTTAATATGTCAAGGGATCCTTTCATCACTGTAACCAAAACACATATGTTTGTGTGCAAACAAATCAGACCTCTGTAATTTTAAGGGGTACCGTATTCATTATTGTACAAGATGCAAACAAAAGTATTTGTACAACTATAAATAAAATTTTAAAAGATGGGATTCAAGTTCTAGAAGACTGAGGGTAACATATTATATGAAGTGCTGTCAATGTAACAATTGCGGTTTGGCTCTGATAGACAGGAATCTAAACAAAACCAGATGCAGTAGGCTTTCTGGTGAGGAAGACTGGGAAGAAGGACAACAAACGACTGATGCCTCTTTCTGCCCTGTACTTCTTATTCTGACAGAATTTTGTTTTATTAGTAATGGTGCATGGACCCAAAGACTGTTGTAGGAGAGAGATGACTAGTACTTCTATTTTGTTTTTCTGCCCACAATTCTACGGAAAAAACAAAACCAAGAATATCCAACTGCAGCTATTATCTTTGCTGTGTGTATAAGTTATCTTTACAAAAATATAAGGTTCTTTTATTTAAATAAATTATTTAAAAGAGGACATGTTAATGGGCTATCATGGTTTGCTTTCTAACATCAGGGATTCTCCATGGGTATGAAGAAAACATAATCACACATATGGTAGAACTAAAATGTACTATTTTTCTTGAATGAAATTCTCTTGTTAACTCAGCATGCACTGCATGAGACCACATATCATTTTTCAACCATCTGCATATCTCTCAGTATTATCAACAGAAAATTTCTATTATTCAGCCACTAAGATTTTATGTTGGGTGACTTGTAAGCGTGAACTCACTATAATATCTTTCATCATTGGTGGTGAAATTGGCACCTGTGCAGATACTACTTGTATTTCTGTAGATTTCAACTTGAAGAATAAACTTCAAGTCTGTTCTCTGCCACTCTTGTTTCCAATATCTTATGGAACACACATTCCAGGTAATTTGGACATATAAGTTTTTATATTATAGACTAAGTTAGGAAAATGCATTGCTCAAATTTCAAAGTTAAAGACACTTTAAGAAACATCAAGAGTCCTTGATTGGGATTAGCTGTTTGATAAAAGAAAAACAAAATCAAACAAAAAACCAAACCCACAACTCTCCACAGCAATATCTTTGCTGTCAAAAGATCAGAAGCCAACATGTTAATGAGCTCTTTTTTATGAAACGAAATCACTGCTGTTAGTCTTCACTGACTTCTGATTAATTCATAGATAGCTTATCATAATATAGTGCTTCATGAATTACCAAATTTAAGGACTGTATTAGGAATTTTAGACCATGCCTCTCTTTTGGTGTTGCTGACAGTCAAGGGGAATCCAATCACAAGGCACTTTTTTGCTATTCAATTTATGACAGCCTCTACTTTCAAATTAGAAGTCTCACTATATATATACCAACAACATGACATTTTTCAGGAATCTCTGACATGATATTCTTGTTTGTAAAAGATACTGTGGAAATTAAATTCATTTTAATTTCCTGAGTCTGTACAGGTCTGCTTTCTTACTTGAGATACAGCACATAATCTTTGAATATCCTGAAACTAATTAAGAATGTGATGAGTTTTACATGAAAGGGTTTTTTTTTTTTAACCTGTTCCTTAGCTTTCATTTTTTTTAACCTGTTCCTTAGTATTCACAACTCACCCATTTGGGAGTCACATTTTTTTGAAACATATTATGAAAATTCTGTTTAAAAAGGAATATTCATATCTAGCTGTAGCTAAGTAATTGAACAAATTAAAATCAGGAATGGAGGGAAAGAGCCAAGCATTTTTTTCATCAGAATTTAGCCAGTGGGCTTTGCAACTAGCCAGGCAAAGTTCCCTTTGTACTTTCTTTGTATTTCCATATACAGCATTAATGCAAAGAATAGACAATAATGGACTTCAAGCAAACAATGTAACATAAAACCAATACAACATCAAAACAAGAAAGAAGGAAAAAAATGCTACCTCAGCTCCACAACTCTGAGAACAATCTGATTGTTTTCTTTTCATGAGAAAAGCATACTAGTGAAGCAATCAAAGCTTTTTGCTGTTCTGTCATAGAACTATATTAAACTTAAAGAGTTAAATGTCAGAGCCAACGGCAGAAACTGCTGGATTCTGATAAAGCCCACAGTTTGACAGAGGCTGATACTACTACTTTTTATTTTTAACACCCACCTCCCAGTATTACATACTAAGTAATGAAATAAGAGGCAGTGCTTTTCTAAAATTAACCTAATTCGTAACCAAGAGAACTGTTCAGAGAGATACTGCAACCCATGGGCTGAGTAAGTGCCTACAGTTTAAATCCCATATTCTTTCCCTTGCTCTCTCTTTCTGTAAGCTGGGTACTTCTCATCAGATTTCTTGCAAACAATACTTTTTTCTATCAAATTATTTTGTTTTGCGCTGCTTTCTGTGGTGGAGGAAGGGATTAACAGAGCCTTGATTTGCCTGTGGCCTGCTTGATGATATTCAAATACAGTGCTTTTCAAACCATTTTTTTTCTTGTGTGAGTGGAAGAATATTTTCTCCCTGCATAACATTACATCTATTCTGTTAGTGACATTTTATTTGTCCTTTATTTCATGTACCTTATTTTTATCTCATTTTCAGCTGGACAGATCTGTAGTGTTCTTTCCAAGTTTCTTAGACTTTGGCCTCATCTGCTCATTTAAGACACCATCAGGTGTTACTCTGCAGATGTCTTCATTCTTGCTCCAGTGCTGTCCTGAGTTTGTATCTCTTTCATATATAATGCCATCTGCATCTTGGAAAAGTGCCTTTGCCACTCCTTTGTCTGCCTCTTTCATAGCTCTAGAGAGACTTAATTATCAACACATAGCAGCCACAGGTCTTTGCCTCTGTGGTAACAGATTGTGTTATTTTGATGATTTTTTTTTAACTGAAACTTGCCATCACTGAACTTCCTACAAAGCACAGCCTGGGTTATGCTATCTAGTGACCCCTTTACTAGAAAGTATTAATGATTATTACATCATTTGTAATTATTACATGGAACTATTATGGCTAATTATTTGGAAACCTAATTTAGTGACCTAATACTGTCAGGAACCATACTTTTTATTATTTTTCATTAGCCAGCAATTGCAGCTGGTTGTTTTAACTGCAGGCTCTACCTGCAGAAGAATGCAGAGGTAGATGTCTGTGCAGATTCACATTTGGCCACTGAATCATTTGAATTCTTTGCAGTATACTGGGACCATTCCCTAAGTATTATGCATGAAGAGCCCCTGGAAAATTGTGTCCTTGGTTTCCAAATTTATTCGCTGTTTGGGTCTTTTCCAGATAGCTTACTTTTAAAGTTATGGCTTATTTTTTTAAAAGGTGGTTGTGCATGGTTTTCATAAATAGTGAAAGATTGGTTCTAGAGGTATTGCAGGACAGTTAAAGATTCTGTGCATTATAAAATCCAAGGTATATCACTTGTTAACCTTTTTGCACTTTGTATGATTTATATGTGGGTTCTCTTTGCCCTCAAGTAGATACAATCCCTGGTTCACATTAGCTTTTCAAGTAAATTTTTCCCTTTACCAGTACAGTTCAACATCTTCGAAGATGGCGTACTGATTATTACCCATTTCCCTATGTACAATAGATCTTCTGTAGTAGAAGATCTTATATTCTGGCTAAAACTGAAACATTAAAATTTTGGAACTAGAGACATCCTAAATAGATAGTAACCAAGAATCTTTGCACAGCTGATTATAGTTTTAGAATATATTCCATGATTAATATCACCTTTTGAATATAACACAAATTCTATAATGTAGGATTATAAAGAGAATATTAGAGAATATTATTTTTTTTAAAGTACTACTTTTAAAAAATACAACATCACATTTAAAGAAAAAATGTCTTCAAAATAACTTATGTATTAGGAGCTTATGCATTAATCTAATTAAGAATTTTATTAGCATATATATTAACTTTAGCAGCATCAACTGTTTGAATGTATAACATACTATGAAGATATATATAACTACTTTTTAAAAAATACATCTGTCTAACAGGTTGTGCAGAAGCCCTCCACCTGTTTAAAGACGAAATACAGTGCAGTTACACTATTTATTGACATTTCCTTTTGTTGCTGTTACTAAAAACATTACCTTTTATTATGTTCTTCATTTCCCTGCATGACATTTTTAGTATTACCAAATACTGTTTCTTAATTTTTTCCAAGCGATAACGAGAAGATAAAATGGGGAGTAATTGTATCTATGGCAGAACCGTACTGGGAGATTTTACACACCAATTCATCACAAAACAAATACAAGTCAATGGTGTGACACCAGATTAAAGGGAAGACTTTTCTGGGATATGTTATCCCAGAATGATGTTGGATTTAGGACACAAGAGGTAAACACAACACTACTGATAGATCCAGAATACCCTATCCAGGCTTGAAAACCAGACCTTAAGAAAGATATCAGCTAGTGGAAAGAAACTGGAGGAGAGCAGAAAGGGTAATGAGAATTTTAGAAAATACAGCTGAGGAAAATATGGAGTTGAGTTTCCTTTTGTGGGAAGATAAAGATGTTAAGGATCAGATGAAAGACATGTTAACTGGTCATCTATAATAAGAAAGCTGTGGAGATTTTCAGTGGTTCTGAAAAGTAGGCCAAAAATAGCTGTAGCATTTGTAGAATCAGCTTGACTAATGCTTTGCTTTATAAGAGCATGTACTACTTTCTGCAGTTTACGTATTTAATTAAGCTCATTTGGGGATGAAATTATTTATCAGAAATTAGGATAAAGTTGAAACTAAATATGATTTGAACAACACTAAAAGCTGAACTTATATTTATAATACACTCTGCTGGCAATGTTGCACTACTGTAAATTTCTGTGTTATTGCTGTGATATATAAACATTCAGGTACCTGAAGAACGTGCTTTAAATTCATGTTTATACTAATTTGCCTACCCTCTGGTATTTAATAATGCAGCAACCCTTGCTTAGCATTAGTAAAATAATTTAAGTAAGTGTTTTGCAATGTTCCATGAAGTGCATTAAAGCAATAATACATTCTAAGTACTTAAAAAAAGGAAACCAATAATACGGTGATACAGCTAAAAGCTGCATTAAACGAATGTAGAAGTAGCAGCCATCCTAGATGGCTTGCTTTAATGTTTTTAAATTAAAGTTCCACCAGCTGATAGGTTTGAAAACTATCCTTCTCTGAAAAACAAATGATCATGACTGAAACCAGTGAAAACACAAAAATGCAAATCATTTATCATGAGAATTCAGTGACTTTCTTTTTTAAATATACAACTGAAGTGACATAGCAGGTTACATGCATATTAAACCATTTTTAGTAACAAATAATGAGTACATTGATCTGGCATAATGCTGAATATGGAGATAAAATAGTTTTGCCGTCAAAACCCATGAAAACCTGATTCATCATCACTGCTTCTGTGGATTTAAAAGATCACTAGGATATCATGAACATGGTGGTACAATTAGAAGTTTCCTATGTCTAAATTTTTATATTTAGGAGAAAGGACTAATATATTTCAAATCAGACAAATAATGGAACAGTCCAAAGTTAGGCCTTGTAACCTTGAATCTCAAAGAATATGTAGGTTCCTAACTTAATTTGATTTCAGATTGGCAGGGATTGACATAGAAGAGACATCTTTCCTTCCGCAGAAGCCATTCTCAATAACTTGAAATGAGATCAAATTAGTCCTTAGACTTGTATCATCAATACACTTGAATTCAAGTAAAAGTCCTATTAGCATTGGCAGGTTCTAACGCATTTCCATACATTAATCATTACCATTAAAAAAACTCAAGAGTTCAGCCAGAAAATTGGTGGATTCATTCTTCTTTCCAGTTATACAATCACAATTAATAAGCAGTGACCATTTTTTCCTCTGTGTCCAGTAATACTCTCTCCTTAGCACCAGGGCTTAAAGAGAAACAAGACAAAGCAATCACTGTATGTATGAGACATAGCAATATCTTTGTATTTTCTATGTTCTATTGGAACTGCCCTCTTTCTTATTCACACACATTTCCATGATATGGGTACACATACTTTGCAATCTACAATTCTAATACAAGTAAGTCTTTACTTTATAACACTGTGTTATACAAAGAAATTACATATACCATATATAGAGAAGCCCAAAAGAACTCTGTGAATGTATTAAGGGAAAGAAAAGACTAGAATAGGAAGGAAGAAAGGACAAAAGTAGAAATAGTTTAATTGAAGAATAGAATTAAGGAGGTAAAGGAGTAACAAAGGAAGTGGATTACCTGGAATGCAATAGGTTAAGAAAGAAGGAAATGAGAATGACATGCAGCAGAAAGCATTAAGTTATGTAACACATTGAGTAGTAATGTAAGACCCAGAGAATGATGCTCAAGACAGAGAAAGTTAACACACTTTTCCAGAAGATGCATAGTGAGAATACATGAAAAAAACCCCAGAAGTTATTATAGCAGAAGAGGAGCATGATAGAAAGAAAAGAACTGAATTAAAATGGGTATTGCAAAAGAATAAATAATCTGTGAAGATTAAAAAAAAAAGAATATTAATGAGGAAAAGAGTTAGGAAGAAGAATGCATTGTTCAAGAACTTAGGCAGTCCTTTCAGAGACAGATCTGGCCAAAAGAGTAACATGCAGAGGAGACATTTCTATTTTTAATCTATAGACACATTCTCCTTCAAAAATGGGTTCACTGATAATGGGAGAGGGGAAACCATGAGAACAGCTGCAATACTTCAGTAGCACTGGATACCATATGGATGTATGAATGTAGAACTGTCAATAGTCACTGACACATACGGTAACCGAGATACAATTAAAGATAATTTCCATGCATTTTTATAAGGTCATTTTACCTTTTCTACCATCCTACAGAAAAACCTGGCTATTATTTATTCTCACTCTGTACTCAAAGTATGAAACAAGTACGTATTTTATAATGCTGAGCACTAACTTCATAAGCAATCCAATTATATACTAACAAAATTACAAAGTACAAAGAGTAAGACGAAAAGAAACGTTTGGATTGTATTGCTGCTGGATACTGATTTTCAAATTGTCAATGAATCAGTCGAACCTTTAACCTTTCTTTCTATATAGAAATTGTATAAAGGGAAAATGTGTGCATTTCCAAAGTAAGAAGCTGAATAAACAATTAAATATATTGACAAACAAATTTAACACTATCACATAGAATGGCTCTTGTTATCTCTTGCCACAAGATGGAGCTTCATAGAGGAATAATACTCCCTCCAAGTTATCTCACCACATTGGTATTTTCCTTCTGGAAAGAAATAACTACTCCTAAAATAAGTTTATTTTCTGAAGTAAAATGAAATTGATGTTTTCAGTTTAGAAACATTCATTATGCAAGGGGGGGACATCTTGAGACCACTATCACAGAAACTCATTCTTTATATACATTTTTTGTCAAATATTAACATAATCTGCAAATGCAAACAGCATGAAAGATGATGAAAGGTGTTATTATTCTAGGATGTTGATACACAATTTTTCCGAATTTGAAATTCAATCACATAAGTACAGAGGATTATGAAACATCTGGTCCTGAGTATTTGACTGAGGAATTATGTAGCAAGGACTGGGTCGTACTAGTTTTGCCTCAAATTGGTACATTCACAAATGTATGCATTGTATCACTGTAACTTTTGCCAATTCTCTTAAATTTCCAGTTGAAAGGCAACTTGCATTATTTTCTTAAGTAGAACGGGAACCTACTTCAAATTATGCTGTTCCACATCTCATATTCTGCTTACACAAGTATCGTATCATAAATATACAAAATGTGACATTTTTCTGATGAGCAACTGAGAAATAATAATTTAAACAGTTTTAAAAATTACTGCTGTCAGAATTTTGACAAGACTATTCCTATGAAACAGCTGCTGTTATATGACTATGAAGTAGGCTATTTATCTAGAAAAACAGTGAATAAACTATTACTTTAAGCTGGTTTTAGTGTTAGCTAAGCTTGAAGCATATTTTATTTGTATCGTATTTTAATGCTGGATTAACTAGAGACAACTCCTATTTCTTGTATCCTGTTTCTTCCTAATTATGTGTCTCGTATTTAATTACAGAAAGAGTGCTAATGACATCATCTTGCATTATATTCGATACAATAAATTCTGCCTTGTGTTTCAGAGTGATATCTAACCAACTAGTAGAGAGTTGGTTAGATGTTCCATCTCAAGCAACCTAGGTTCACCAACTCCTTTCTATTCTTTCTTTGGGTAAACCACAGAGTTAGTTTCCTATCAAAGTGTTATTTTAGTTACTCAATAATTCTGATGACTTTATTCATATTACCAAAATACTAAAGGAACATAAAGCAAAAAAAAAAGTATAAGGTTTTTGTTTCACCAAATCCATTGAATCCCCCACCACAAAATTCCACCACAAAATAAACAAGAAAAATCCCCAGAAAGCCTTGTTCAGAATACAATTGTCAAGATCATTGAAACAGATGAAAGAATACTTTCTTGGGAACTACAGACCAGGATAGTAATGGACACATGGTTGATCAGTTAACACTAGCTCAGTTATACTCAGATAACAGACATACACCCGAGTCTGCATTCCTAGTAAATTTTACCATATTTCTACACATGCAATGCTTTTTGTATTTCAGAGGAAGAACCCTCTTATCTCACCCCTCCGCCAGTAGTTAAGGCAGCCAGTGAGCTCGATGTCCTAAGAAGCCTGGATGTGGCATGCAACTTGCCACTGTGCTAACTCCAGCATGGAAGACTTCATGGTAACATGGTAATAGCTTTCAAAAACTCTTGTTTTTTTCAATTAAAAATGGGTTTCTTTCCATAAAGTGTAATGAGTTGGTGCTAACTGTCAAAGTGTTACTGTAATGCCCCCAGAATTATCTTCTTTCGGATGGCTGGATAAATAGCCTTTGTATACTTAGTATTTTTGTACGAGATAATATTTCTAGATGGCTTATTATGAATATTTCTTCTATGAAATTTTGTGTGAATATTAGGCTACTGCTAAAATGTAAATTTTAGGAAAAATGTAACTCTCAAATTTAAACATATAAGTCATGTAAACTTGAGAAAAGTTTACTTTTATGTCTTTTGGCTTAATAGTTCCTTGTGACAGTGAGATCTCAATGTCAGTGCCTGCATTCAAAGACAAAGATTTTACTAGTTCAAACTGAGTAAAAGTAAGAACATGGTCTAGAGTTGTAATGAAACAACAAAATCAAAATACTAGTCTAAAACCAGAAGAAACAGGAACATTTTTCAACTCTTCAGCCTACAGATACAAGCTTTGCAAAGTTAACAAGAATACTCTGCTAAAATATATTATTTTATTTAAAATAGCTTAATTCAATTATCTTGACAGTGTTTAAGATAATTTTCTGGAGTAAGCAGTAGTCACAGGAATTCTAAAAGAAAACTTACACCAATAGTGAACAAAGTGTCTGGAAAGAGAGTGAAGGCGGACCCATGAAATCACTGCAAATGTATACCTCCAGTAAAGCAATTGAGATATTCACCTCCACACAAAATAAGTAAAAAAAAAAAAAAAAAAAAAAAAAAAAAAATTCCATTGTGTTTAAAGAAATCAGAAGGGGACAATAAATCAATTAGAGTATCCTTCAAAAAGTTGAAGTCACCTCTAAATGAAAAAAACAGAAAAGAAAAACTCTGGCATGTTAAATGGAAACAGGGGAACACAATGAAGATCTATCTTAAGTTAAAGTCCTGGTAGAAAAGGCAGAATTTTGAAGAGTAATCTCCAACTCTGGATAGTATTTTACCCAGGAGTTCTAAAAGAATTCAAGCATGAAACAGTTGAATTATTCACTGCAATTTAACTCAAACCTGTCTCAATAACAAACAAAGGTACTTCAGTGCCAGGGGCAAATACGACACCAGTTTTCCACAAAGGCAACTGTGGCAGAGATGTGGAAAATTACAGCAAATAAACCTGGCTTCCTTATCATGCAAACTAGCAGAATTTGTAATAAAACCCCCATGTATTAGAAGACACCTGAATAAATGAGATATCTTTAATGAGTCAATACGGCTTTTGTTAAGAAAAGTCATGCTTTCTTTGAAAAAGCATGTATGCAGATAAAAAAGATTGACTGATATCCCACACTCCAAAAGACCTTGTCCAGAAATTTCTCTATATTTGGAAATATTGATAGCTGTCAGCAGTTATTGAAAAATATGTCTTTGAAGAAAATAGGTGTTTGAGTAGAGAAAAAATAAATTTTTTATGAAAACTACTACTTTAAAATTAAAAGACAGCATGTCAATACATGATACACAGAGGCAGATGCGTTTTTGGCACAATATTGCTTTCACACACTAAATAGCAAAAATAATTTGAGTGTAGAGTCCCAAAATATAAAAGAATGGCAATATATAAAAAATGAAAAAGTATAACTGGCTGATCATTTTCTTGAACACAGAATAATTGTATTTTGCAGGTTCAATGTTGGTTCACATGAGCTCTTCAGAAAAACAGGAGAGATATCTTAGATAAGACACATATATAATACACATGCACTGCATTAATTTTGCATGCAAGAAAGAGATGTAAAAAAAAAAAAAAGGAATCCATTTCCACCCAGCATTTATTATATACATATATGAGAACATATATATATTTCTGTATATTGTTTCTAATTAAATTTGACAAATTCTGCATAAATTACAACCTCACATTGACTTCTTCATGAATCATAACTTCAACTTCAGTTAGCTATAGAATGCTTTTAAACATAAACAAGCTGCTCATGCAAAAAACAGTACTTAGAGGAAACTGAAAATAGCTTGCTATCATTTAAAAACAAAGAGGAAAATAGAAAACTAGTTTATGGTCAAGACCCAGAACTTTAGCCATAGACCTCTTTAACAATGATTATTTTTATGAAAGTAGTTTCTGTACTAGTTAGGTTCAGATCCTCCTTTCTTCACTTACCACCTGCCTAGAGCCAGGTTTAGTTCCTTTCCTTGGTCCTGTGGGCTTTGGCAGCTTCATTTTCCAGACAAACCAGAACCAGCTCGCTGACAGCCATGAGCGTAATCAGCTCCGGATCCTGCTCTCCATATGGCAGACTATTGTTTTCAACTACATTTAAAAAAAAAAAAAAACACATGCCCATAGTGAGGTGCATTGGATTCACACTAAATGTAGCCAACATTTCTCCCCAGTGCTATCAGTTGCTTTGCTGACAAGTTTCCAGTCACTGTATTCAAACCCTTCTTACTCTTCAGTAACTGCTACCGCTGACAAAACAGAGGGCCTACAGTTTTATTTGCCAAGGCCTTTATATTTTTTTGCTAAACTCTGAACAAGACTATAAAAACATGGCACATAACCAAAGCAAGTCCTTTCTGCTGGTCTGAAAGCCCATAAGACAATTTCCCGCAGAGCTGCAAGCAGGCTGCCTCTCAGGTTTACTACAATTTTATGCAAACTCAAGATACCTGCTTAATCTTTTAAAAATAAACTTTAGCCTGTACAGGGAAATGGCAGGCCCAGAGGGGATTCCTGGCAGCTGATCACTGACGTATTGGCTGGGACCAACCAGGAAAGACAAACACAAGAAAACAAAATGAAACTGGATATTGTCTAAAACCAAAACACAAAACCCCCCAAACAAATAGTAAAAATACGAAGGATAGTATTCATGGTCCTTTTGAGATTCCATTTGTTTCAGTTGTAGTGCTGACCTGTAAATACACTTGTATTTTGCCCAAATGAGAAAAATTGCATACCTACACATTACACACACACACTCCTCCTCCTCCTCCTCCTCCTCCCCAATTCAAGAATGATATTTTGCTTTTCCTCCAGAGCCTTGCCCTATGCCAGTAAGGCATTCAGGTTCTAGAGGGCTGAATTAGGCTGGAGGCAACAGAAATTGCAACATAGAAATGGTAGATCATTTTCAGTTTTTCCTAACAATAAAAGGAATGGAGTGTTTCATTAACATTATTTTCTTTCCGATTATAAAGCATTGTAATCTGTTACAACATGTTTATGTTTGTATTTAAATCTATTTGAAATAAATATATAGTTGTATATAAAAGGCAATTTAAATACATATAATGATAAAATTAAGTTCCATTAATGTACTATTCTTTATATTCTACAATAACAATTCACTGAGATTGTTATCCCTTTCATCTTAATTGGGTAATGTATTTTCCTCCATACAACTGTTTGAGAAAAAATACTGGGTTTCTTTTACTCAATTTGCAGATATTGTTAATCTATGTAGCAGTTATGATGCATATTTTCCTCCAACACTTCCCATAGTATTTTATTATTATGCCATACAATCCTCATTTTACATGTGAAACATACCACCACAATTTCATTTGCCTCAGCAATATTTGCTCTTTATTCCTGCTAACTAGTAAACAAATGGACAGCCAGGAAAAAAAGGGAAGACTGAAGTGTGCCATTTATTGAGAATTTCTCTGACCTACTCCCTTTCCTTGCAGCTGATACGTGCTAAAGTCTGAGGAACTTCTGTGCTATTATCACTAGGATGAAATATTTATGGTATCAGAAAAAGTAAGACTCCAAATATGCAGAAGTTATTTGCACATGATCTGTTTCATGCGAGCACACAAACAGGGTTCAAAAGGACAGCTTACAAAACCAAGTTAGAAAATAAGTAATGCAAAAGCACCTTAGAAGCTCACGTGTCTCTGTGGCCTCTTGCTTCTTCTGATACTGCTAGTTTGATGTGTGTTGCTCTTGCAACAGGGTGACTCGGACTTTTATTTAGCGTTTTGTTTACTTCTTACTCTTTCCCACAAGTGCAGTGGTACTTCCAAACCAGCGAAGCTTTAGAGGGGCGGATGCAAACTAAAAGTAAGGATGGAGATGGCTGCCTTGCTGTCACTCCTGGCAGTGCAGTGCCATTTGGTGCCTTTTGGTGTCCCCCCTCTTGCCTGATCTTAAATAATTTTCAGAGACTGTGGTTTCTCCAATGATGAACTGAGTCCTCCCAGGAGGGGAGTTGACAATTCCAATGCTAAGATAGGTCAGGCTTTCTAATCACGTCTCTGGAGCTAATACAAAAAGTTAAAGAACAGTACATTCCAGTTTCTATCTGAGTTCTTTGCTAAACTGCCTTTTGAATTTTTTTGGTCTTTTTATAAAGAAAGGTCTTGGCAACACCTTTCTGCAGTTGGAGGTTCTTTACTAAATACAGATAGACTATAATGTAGTTCTTTTATTTTCCAAATAGTGATAGGGTGTCACCTATATAATCTTTCAAAACTCCTGTTTAGCTGCTTAAATAATGCATTATTCTTCAGAAGGGTTTTGTGTTATGAAAATTAAGACTTGAATTTAATGAAAACTAATTTAAACAATCCAAACAGAAACAAATAGAGAGTTAAGAGACAACTAGACAGGGTATACAGAAAAGTCTTATACCTAGAAACACTAGACATACATCTAAGTTTCCTTAGTGTACCTTCACAGGGCATTGAAGACCTCTGACATTACAGTGGCAAAGCAAATTTCATTTATCTATTTGAAAGCAATACTTTGACTTAAAAAAAAGCCTCCTAGGTAATTAGGATTAAGATCAAGTTTAAATCAAAAGACTATGACTGGAGTAAAAGTTGGATAGGAATGGATAATTTATAATGTTTTGGTTTGGTGACCTAGGTGTAAAGTCAGCCAAGGCTAAAACAAAAGTAGGTTTTTTCAGTCTGAATAATATAAATATTATGTAAAAAGATTTACATTCTGAATGTTATATAAGCAATTAATCCAGAGGGAATTGTTTATAATTGCTAATTGATTAAACAACTACAAATGATATAGAATGACATTATATATCAGTTCTCTTCTAAAATCTTGTGGGCTAATGTAATTGTCTTGAATTATATAAATCCCTTTACAGTGAAGATTAAAATAAATGGGACTGAAACTTCCTTGGCTATTGTTTCCAGTACTCCAGTATGCTTTAAACCCAAATCCACTAATAGGATAATGCTATCCAGTTGAGGGACTGACAGCTCACAGACTGTTATCAGAGTTCATGCTCTTTTTAACATCGGTTATTTACTTCTATTTCTTCTAACATTTACTTCTATTTTTTATTTTTTACTTACAAAAAGTGGAAGCAGACTTCTACTTTGTTTGGTCTCTCCTACTCTATTATATACACTCTAAATACAATAAATAACTTCTACTTGTCCACAGATATAGAAGTTTCATTTCTGTTTTTGTATTTCCTGAAGATAGAACATTTTACCCACAAGAACAAAAAAAATCCCCATTATACCAGTTTATTTGGGGTTATTTTGCTTTTTCATTCATTGGGAGATCAAAGAATTTTCAGAAAATAATATAGGCAGAATTTGGGTTTTTGGGTGGGACTCACTGACATTAAATTATTTTCCACAACTACACAAAGATACATATGTTTAATTTTAAGATTCACAGAGAATCATAAAAGTTTCTATATGTTCTTTTTTATAAACATCAGGTGTATCCAGAAAATTGACATGTTTTAGTACATTTGTCATAATGCAGGGCAAATGTAAGATCATCTTTAGCCATAGTACTTTGGTAGAGGTTTTGGTATATAGGTATATGGATAATTTACACAGCAAGCAATATGGCAATGATTACACTAAAAACTAGGTCCAAATAAATTTCATTATCCATAGAAGCACAGCAATGATGTTTGTAAGTTCTCCTGTTGTTTTCCATACACTTGGCCATCCTAGACTCCATCTGTAGAAATTTCTTCTCAGACTTTCCTTCTTTACTCCCTTCACCTCTTTGGTCTCCTTTCCTTTGCTAAGGGAGAAAATTCTCTCCACAGTTACTATAGGCAAAAAAAAAGACACCTCATGAAGGAAAAGGTTTACTTAGCTTTTAGAGCATTATCTTAAAACACTTGTTTAATATGCAGTCTCTTGCATTTCACAGGTTATTTTACATGTGTAGTATCTCCAGAGGACAGAGAGCTGAGACAATAAAATAGATGTCTTCCTTCATGGTTTGCGCCTACAGTACACAATCCTAATAATAATAAAACTGCACCACATAGTTCCAGTTCTGAAATATGATTTCCATGAGACAAGTGCTTTATCTAGATTATCTGTCAAGCAGCGATGGCATGAAGATAAGAATTCCCTCATGGCCCACAAAAAATGACAAATACAGAGTATCCAACAGATTTTAAAAAGAAATCTAGTGTAGGAAGGTGAAAACTCCATCTAAAACTTATTAAAAGGTTTCCGTCAGAGAAGGCTTTTATAGTTTTCCCATAGGAACCCAAAAGCCATAAGTAAACCTAGGACTTGGTTTATTCTTTCACTAACACCCACCTTCCTCTTTCCAGTTGGACAGAAGAATGGGAATCTTTCAAAGAACACCACTGCTTTCCTCTAAGTCCACAGAAAACTTCATACTTTTGCAGTTCCTAAAAGGACACAAAGGTAGATATAGGAAACTATTATTATAATATTGACCACAATATAACATTTAACTGAAAGAACTATTTGGATCAGTAATATTCTTCACTGGAAAAAAAATCCATACAAATTATTACCAGAGAAAATGTAGTGTGTGGAATATTTTCACAGAGATTTCAATTAACAGCAACAAAAATTAATACATTACTTTTGCAGCTCTTGGAAAGTTTGTTGAACTAGAAATGATTTATCCTGGTAAGCTGAAGTCTCCTTCCCACACAAGGCTTCTGAGTTTTCCACAGTTCAAAGGACTGGTGGTTTGTAAAATGAAATGACCATATTAATCCGTGTAATGTTGAAAGAATTTACTATCAGTTTACATAGCAAGAACTTGATTTACATGCTGCTACTCATAAAGAAAGAGGTTAACATTTTCTCCTTCAAAAATGTGTAGAATTTCCTTAGGGTGACGGAACACTTAACAGTGATGCAGTCAAGCAGTTTTTTGTGCCAGAAAAGGTTGAAAGTATAAATTGGTCCCCCCAAGCAGAATCTGTCCAGTTACAGATGCTTCTAACAAGTTTAGAAAAATGGCATTAAAGGGGAGCCTAGCTGTCACTCTGAGATCTCAAAACCCAGCTGTTGCTCATAGGTAATGGTTATGATCGCTGGGACAGAAGGGTAGTCCACTTCCTTTTGGAAAACTGGCCGAGATGTTCACAAGAAGGTCAGAGCCAACAACCATACAAACTAAGCTACAGTATTACTGCACTAATTAGCAGTTCAATATGCAGTGCAATTCTGAGGGAGAGACAACTAAGGAGGATCAAATAAAACCCCCAGTAACCACTATTAGTATCTCATTGATTTGTTTCTCCAATTAATTTTAAACCTAAGAAATTACTGTCTGCCATGTGACAGATCTCTGACAAAATAACAATACAGAGTGAATGCAAGTATTTACACAAACTGGATATCAATAAAGCAGGCTGTCAAAGTATGTGATCTTAGATTTGTCTAATTGGAATTTCAACAAAATTAAATTCAAAAATAAGGTCAAAGTAAACTAGTTCTCTTTATTGATATCAATTTCTTGTCAGTTCAGGAAGATATTGAAGCAATTTATTTCAATCCAAAGTTGTGATTCATTGTTAGACATTTAATTAAGTTTATTTTCTACAAGGTTTACAAATATTTAAATCTTCATATGAATAATATTGACACCACCAGGATTCTTTCATGTATACGAAGCAGGAAATGTGGTCCACAAATTCATCTCAATTACATCAGTGTCAATCCAAAATAGTTTCTATCATCTCTTCCAGATTTGTTAAAATGTAAATGGGGTCAGGATCTGGCCTGGCAATGTAATTACTTAAATAAAATTGTCATCTAAGACATTTATTCAATGCAAATATTCCCCATTATCATGTAAACTAAGTCATAATTATGCATCTAATGCTATATGTAACTACAAAGTTAACAGCAGGTAATAAATTTGTCCAAAAGTCTTATGTGACAGAACAGATACTGCAACCGACAGAATGTAATAAACAGTCCAGTATGACATACTTATGAAAGGAATGGATTGTACAGTGAAATTTTTGGTCTTCCTACATGTAGAACATATTTTAAACCTTAGTGTTACACAAAGGAGAAATAAATTTTTGCTTTTGTCAAATACATAGAATAGACTATGCCTTCACTCCACTGATGACTCTTCAAAAGGTTCTAGTTGCTTTAGACAATTAATGAATTTTCTAGCTATTAGAGCTAGCTGCAGAAGTACACCAAAATGTGCAAAACCAAGTACATAAACAGGGAAAAGGTAGACCAGAAATAAGAAGATGCCTGGATGTCATGAAGAACATGAGTCAAAAGGCAATACCATCAAGTACAACAGCTGATAGATCAAGCCAAAGCATTTCCTATAGTATATCATATTAACATACATTAAAAAAAAAAAAAAGGAAAAAAACCTGTTGTGTTCAGAATAGCAATAGCTGCTAAGTCAAGGTGCAGAAGACACAAACAGACCAAACTGCAACTAGACAGTGAGACACTAATATTAAACTATAAAAATTTCTACATGATTGTGGAAGAGAACCAAGCACAGAAAAGACCTAGAGGAACTGTGTTCCTTTCTGTGTTCCAGTTCTGAACCACACAGAGAACACAGGAGTGAATGCTTTTGGTTAAAACACATGGAAACATCAAGTCTCATAATACCTCAGACAATCAATTTATCTGACAGAGGAAAAAAAGCTATGCGGAATATCATACCCATAGCAGATAATGCACTGTGCTAGCAGTGCGTGTAAGGGATTAGCGTGATATTTCTTAGGGACTGCAACATATGGCATGCCCTGTTTAAAGACAGCTTGCACAATTCAGCTAGCTCAGCACCACTGTAATGCCTGTAAAAGATTAAAAAAAAATCAGAAAATGCTTTCAGGAGGCATTTTGCAATAGGTGACAGCACAGAGTCAATTGAACAACAGTGTAGCCTGAATGCTGATTCATCTTGCCCTTTTCCTTGCTCAAGAATTGAACAACTAGAGTAGTGAAATATTACCTCAGTAACAGAAAAGTTTAAACAAAACAAAGTCCTACAGTTATCTTTTGGATTTACCTTTCCTCCTTCGGGAATCATATTCTACTATTCTACTTTTTCAATTCTACTATTCTTCCTATTCATATTCTACTAGTCTTCCTATTCCTATTCTACTATTTCTACACATCAAAGATATTTCTAAAATCTAGAAAATTAAACTTAGTTTCCATTCTTAGTTAGGTGGGAACTAAGAAAATCTAAAAGATGAAAACCTCCATCCCTCATTAGGCCGAGACCTACGGACAGCATTGAGACCTGCAATGCTGCTGTAACCCTGTGCTGTGAGGGATCCATCTCCCCAGATTCACTGTAACCCCAAATGGTGAACTAAAAGCCAAAGTGACCTGCATACATATGTGGGTTACTGTCCTTAGATGTTTACACAAAGTATATTTAGTTATATATGGATTATCTATTCCACATAGTAGAAGAGATTAGTCACGAAAACAAGCCTGTTGCAGCTAATGTATTGAGGTAAATCACCAAAAGAAAGTGGAAGAATTTATTCCCATTGAGGCAAATTAAGCTGAGGTTGAGATTAATTAAGCAGGAAAGTACAGCACATGACACCTAGTCTAATAAAGACATTTGCCTATTTAAAGAAAGTGAAACAATATCTGTTTTAATTAAGTGGGCTGTTCCTTCAGGTTAATGCATTCAGGGGAAAACTTAAATCTCTCTAGAATGCCTGGAAGAAATGGAGATTGGCTGTAGGAAATTGGCCTCCTGAAATGTGATTAATGGACTTGGATGATGAGGACTGACTCCTACTAAACAATCAGGACTTGCTAGGAGACAGGTGCTGACATTTGGAGCCGGGGTTTTGCGTTCTCTAGGCAAAAAGCAATGTGTGCTTTGTGAGGCCCCCCTGCAACTACAAATCAGTTCTCAAGTGTCACCTGTATACAGAGGCTTTTCTCTAGCTGTGTCCTATGTTGATGTCAAAATATTTGACATCTAATTTGCTCCAACAGCCTAAAAGTTTCACATTTCCTCAGCTTTCTTGTATATATCAGAATGAAATGTTTATGCAGCATTTCAAAAGGTATCTTACCAAAAGGATGAGTATTTATTGCTGCTATGCAGGTTAGGACTGCCCACTATCTGTTTGGTAGACCTTTTTCTCTCATTCAGTGCCAGTGATCAGTAGAAGCAATTAAAATTACATTCTGCATTTCCATAACTGCTGATTAAAGGTGTTAGTTTTTAATGCATTCTCTTTGTAACTGCTTTTTATCCTTTGACTTACTCATGTGAGTCCAAGAATAGTGAGAAGAAACTGGCTGAAGTGATCAGAAACTCCACTCAGGAGTGTTTTAAGGCAAGGATCCAAAGTTCCTTTATGCTTTAGATGAAAACAACACAAAGCAAGAACAGAAAGCTGCTTTTCTACACCGAGCTGTCCTCATGTGGAGCATCACAACATCCTTCAGAAAGACTGCCAGGCAGAAGGAAAAGAGGAAAGGAAGTTTTAAGCTGAGATTTCCAGAGAAAAAAAGGTGAAGGTAAAGGGAGGCTCCAGCAACATCAAAAGGCAATAATATATCTCTATAAAATATACTGTAGACACAAATTTATGCATTTTCCATGTTCTCAGAGAAGCAATTTAATGTCATTTCACTTTATGTCTAGCATATTATGTAAATATTTTCTGCAGAAATCTGACATTTCCATGGTATGCCTCGTGTAATCTGACCAAGGAATAAAGCAGAAGTCCATCTCACCAAAAAACACTGAAGACATCATTGTAAGGCACATTGATTTTTCAGGTGAAAAGAGTTCCGGATGTCAAAGCTTTGTAAACTGAACTTAAAAATATCAACAGCTCTGCAAATTTCTGCTTGAACCTTAAAAGGAGAATCATGAAGCAACGTGTCAAAAGCCTAACTTATTGGTATCTAGAACAATAAAGTTACCACAAGGGATAAATATAAGGGCTGGATAAATCAATATTAAATCCAAGCTTATTAAGTGAGTCATGTTTGATAGAAGCACAGCTTCCTAATTTTTATTTCCTAGCATTGCTCGGGATGCATCTCACAATTAAAACCATAACTGTTGTACAATAAAAATTGCCAAAGCTATTAACCAATAACACAAATGAAAACTTTTACTCCTAGCATTTTCTATTATAGTAATACATTCAGTGTAGAGTCAACATGCTTCAGATGCTTCAGGTTTCCAGTAGTTTACAATCATTACATCTTTGCATTTTGTAAGTCAATCCACTTAGTCACAAAAGGATTAAAAAAAAAAATCCTCATATAACACAGTCTGCAGTGTATGTTCTTCCAAAGGATTTGCACTGAAAATAAAGAGGCAATAATGAGATCAGTTATAACAGTCCCTATATTGTTTCTGTCTGGTAGATAATGAGAAATTAACATTTTCCTTCAAAATCAGACAAAGGTACTGTAGGTTGTTTGCACTTACATCCAAGAAAACCTACTATTCTTTTTCCAAAATGAGACTACAAATAAGAGTCTGAACCAGAGCAGGACTTGTAGCTCCAAAAAGTAAAACTACTGCTTCGTTTGAGAGACTTCATGCAGCCACCACACTGCTTTGTGAAGTGCATTGTAGGCAAAAAGTAGTTTGGTGTACTTAGTGTAATCGAACTATATAGGGTCCATGAAAGCCAGAAGTTGCAGTCCTGTGTTTCATTTACACTCACATTGCCACATTTTGCTAGATATTTTTATTTTTAATCTAATGAGAAAGATTTGAGGGACTCTCTAGAAGTTTAGTTGACATGAAGAACTATGGAACATCTTTCATGTCCATCAAATTAATTTGTATCAAACTGGAAGATCACCCATTCAGGAGATTTTGTGACCTTCCGTTATTTTATGGAGTATTGTGTGTGTGTTTCAAATAGACCTCACTCTTCCCTATATCAGGTTATTGCTCATGAATAAAGCTAAGATACTGATAATCTTCATATAATGACACAAGTATTCTTCAGATAAATTTATACTAGTTTAAATCTACACTAAAGTAACAGTTATGTGTGTTAGGACAGTTAAGCATGTTATGACAGCAAATATGAGAGCACAGAACAGTGAAAATAAAAACATAAGCAGTACTAGATTCTTTTGTGATTTATGGCATGTATCTTGTTGAAGTGAAAGATGTGACATAGTTTGATTTCCAACAATACAGCTCAGCAGGAGTGGCAGATTCTGAAACACTTCTATTCACTGGAAAGCATCCTATGTGTCAAGATATTACTGAAAAGTTGTATGATATGAGGTTATATACATTTACAATGTTTTTCAGATGTACATGAATGAGACTTGCATATATTTTACTAAAAGAAAATTCTTCATTTGTTAAATGAACATTATTATAATTAGCTATTCCTCTATACATGTAAGACATGCTTATACGGTCTGAGCAGTCACTATTTCTAAATTCCAGTCTGAAGTGTGCTTGCCAATCTAATTTTTGACTTTGCTTTGGCTTTTTTTTTCCCTGCCAAAAATAATTGCCTGAGAAATGGGAAAAGAGAACTGAGGGGCAAACATGAACAGCCTCCACCACCTCCAGCATCAAGGACCTATGCACATGGATCTGCACAAAACACTGCTCACACCTGTGAAGCTGACAGCCAGACGCCACCTGTACTCAGATTTATTTCTGTAGGTCTGTCCAAGGAATTCATGTAGCAAGGTAAGCTGTGCTCACTGCTTGAAGTCACTCATCACAATTTTTCAACTTCTTTATTTTTTTGTTATGTTTGAAGAAAAATAAAAATTGAGCCTTTAAACTACTGCAGCTGTTATAGTGCACATTGTTTCAAAAAGGATGAAATATTAATATGAAACACAAGGCCAGAAATATGGCCCAAAATTGGAAAAGCAGACCCAAAGCTCTGTGTGTGCACTCCATCTCTTTAGTGAACTTAAAGCAGCTGTGCTATCTGTCTCCAAGTTTATTACTCAATAGTGAAGCCATTCCGAATTTGAAAAACACATCTTCTATGGGTATATTTTGCAAGTTATTGTCATACTGCGATGTACATACTAACAGGTAGTAGGCAGCCATAGCCAAAATCCAAGGATGTGTGTAATAGCGGCACAGATTGCATGTCTTTCAGAAAAAAAGGGAAAAAAGGGAAAAAAAAAAAGTTAGCAGCTTCCAGCATTTTCAAAGGATCAAAGCACGCAGGCATCTTAAATTCCACAGTCTATTAGACTAACTCTTCTCATTCTCTAGATATACTCAACACCAGAATTATAAATGACTGAGCAAAAATTTAAAGCAAATATAACTCAACTGAGCATTAGAGATGTAGGCATGTATCTCTGCAATTATCAATGAATAGACCTGCTGTGATCCATCTTCAAAAATCACATAATTTATCTTCAAGTAATAGGCAGAAATATCTTTCCCTGCTTTTTTATAAGACAGTGTTTTCCAGTGCTCAGTCTTTGGTGATGCTTTTCTGTTGCTGTAGGGATTTACAGCTGACCCTGACTCATTGTTTTTAGACTTATTTTCAGTGCAAACCTCTGCCTAACAAACTCAGAGTTGAAATAGACACCAGTCTACTGGTGATTCTCCCAGTCTCTTAATTGCTTAAATACGTGATTAACATCTTCAGTAGCTGTAACAGCTAAGCACATCTTACAAAAACTTTGACAAAGAACTCCTTTCCTCTCTCCCCCTCAAATTGCTGTGGAAAGGCTGAGGAATACATAAGTAATTTGAAAAACAATAAAGACACTGAGAGGTTCCAAAGGTAAAAATGTAATAATAATACAATATACACTGTTATTAAGTGACATTTACTTTAAGTGTCTGCTATATTATTTGCACCTATTTTTGGAAAATGAAATAATAAAATTGAAAATCATTACTAAAATTATTCTATTCATTGGTTTGAAAAGTGGGGGAACAAATATAAAACTCTGTGATCTGTAGTATAGGCCAAGGGCAAGAAAACTTCCTGAAACACTCTAGATGGTTTCAGAGGCAAATAACCCAGGAGAAAGTGAAATGTTTTAAGATTAATGCTTAAATGTAACACAAAGAGTAGCTATTTATCACAAAAGAGTAATGGAAATGTTCTCAACAACTTAGGTTGTCTCTAGTTGCCTTCAGAGTACCTTATCTACCAGAAATTTTCAAAAATGGAACTATATTTATAGTTTGGTTTTCAGTACCATTTAAAAAATAATGAAAATTGAGAAGAGACTTCATTCTTAAAATTAAGTGCTACTCAGTGATTTAGACCTGGAAGAAACATTAGTTGACTTACTGGAAGATATTTTGATGTTTAAAAAATGTTAGGGATGTCCAAAGATGTAAATCAGAGTGATAAATGGGATTTTAAGTTGTGGTATAAATACGGTCCTAGTCATAGTTGTTCCTTTTTATTAGCAAGACGAGGTAAAAAATTGACTTTTTTAATACTTGGATGTTAAAAGCTATATCCTGCAGTATTATACACAAATGGCTTATGTTACCTTCAACTTTCATGGGGAGAGGTTAGGGCATTAGGCTCAGCTCCAGGAACGTACTTAAGCGTATGTTTAAGTTCCTGATAATTATGCATATACTTAAAATTGGGTATAAGTTAAAATTTCATTATGAATTCTGATAGGATTAAAAAGCTGTTACAATCAACATCATTCTATAACATTGTGCTAAAACACCACCCCCCCCCCCCCCACTCCGAAATAATATAAAATAACAGAGCATGCAGCAGCATGCAATATATGTCCTGCTTCATTTTGCTGAATCTAATACAGCTACTATGACCGGAAAACACCAGAAGTGAAAAAGCAAGAAATAAGCCAGTTCTTTTCATGGATAGCAGTCGCAGAGCCAGCTTGGTCACAAGCATAGAAAGGATGTGCAGTTTTAAATAGTTTTTTCTTCCCTAATCATTATGTAATCTGTTTCAAATTGTTCTGTTTTGGGGGTACATTGTGCAATAAAAAGAATCATCAACTGAGTATCCCACTCACGATTTTTTGCTTTTTAATTCGCCCACATTTCCAACAAGTGGAGATGTCTGCCATAAATTATGCTAAAATAGGAATTTACATAAACTGTGGGTTAGAGAACATTAGGAGTTGTCATTTAGTTGTAATTTGCAAATGAGACAGAATTGTATAGGCTAGTAACATATGCATATTTGAAAAATGGATGATAAACAAAATACTGTTATACACTCTCACTGTGGATTTCATATTTATTCTGTTTCTGTTGATCAGGCTTATTTCCATATACTGCTAAAAAACCCCCCAGGTACCTTCCAACCTGCAGTGTCAACATTTACCCTATATATTTTTTTATGCCTACTCCTTTATTCTGTATGATCTTTCCTACTAATGTATTTTTAAAAAGTCTTTATACAATAATGTAGTCAAAATTGCCAGATTTATTTTGAAATTATTGTAATTTAGTTATCCAGAAGCAGTATGGTTTTCATCCTCATATTTATCTGATGCATATTCTGATGTAGCAATTTATAAGACAAATGTAATTTTATAAAACATGATTAGATTGCTTGTTTACTTTAAAGATTAAAGTGGGTGACAGATCAAGTTCTTCTAAATTGTTCATTCAGTGTAGTTACACACAATTTAAACCACATTTATTTCACCTTCCATGTCCATAAATCCAATGAAACATTAATTTTTCTATTAAAAAACCCCACATGTTATTGGAAGACAGGGACTGTTGTCCATGCCCATGAAATTAGATTGGATAGTTTTGGTTTTGATAACTTATATTAGAACAATCAGGTCTTATTTTTGTTATCAAGATCTAAAATGTGGATATACCTCACATCTGATAAAGTTATTCTAGGATATCTATTTCAAGGGAGATGATATACAAAGACTACTTTTAAGGTAACTTTTTTCCCCTAAAGCATTATTCCTAAAATAAGCCATAAAGCAAATTATTCTGTGCTGAATAAAATATATTTGAATTAATGATTTGTACACTTTATGACCATATAGTGAGAACAGAAGAAATGTAAAAAAACATCATAGATTCGTAAGTATTTTATTAGAAAAAAAATGAGCAGCTTACTCTCCAGGCTGACTGGCCAATTACAATGATTTGTTTCTACTAGGAGGATAATTTTGTTTTGGTAAAAAAGAAACCGTTAAGTTTAATGTTGTCATTTATTCACAGTCAGTTTTTGTAAGGTGTTTGAACCCAACAGTTAATTTGTTATTTTCCTCTATATTTGGTTTGCTCCAGCATACGGTTTATGTGTGATGAATATAAATATAACCTGATGAAATGCTCCTTAGAGCAGTTAAACAGTTTAGAGAAGGTAGATAAAAGGGGAAACAAATTTTTAAAAGACAAAATCTAAGGTCTAAATATAGACCTACTTTCTTGAGTTCAGCTTCTGGAATAAGCATAGAATCTGGAATAAGCATAGAATCCATTTGTAAGATATCTAGATGATACCAATAAAACAAATAAGAGTCAACATGTTTTTTCCAGAATGAATCATGTCAAACCCATCAATTTCTTTTTTTTTTTTTTTTTTTTTTTTTTTTTAGTACAGCGACAGGTCTTGGTGATAAGAGAAAAACAGACTATATAATTCATCATGACCTTAGTGTTTTAGTCTCACAAGATACTCTGAGTGAACACAAAAAATATTGTCTAGATGAAGTTTACCCTATGTGGGATGATTATTAATCACTCTCAGTCTAAAAGGATGAATAAAATGCAGTTCAGGTTTGTCTTTCCTAGGAATGACAATTCACTATTTTGTAGTATTGTCATGGGTGAGAGATGAAAAGTATCCTTATTAAACTGGCAGATAATACAGCTATGGGAGGTAGTACAACTACAGAGTAAGAAAAAATAGAATTTATTTTGAACTTGACTAGCAATAATAAATGAATATGGGACCACTGTATATGAACCTGAGTGATGCAGACTGTAGAAAGCTTTGTTAATTTTAAAGTCAGTATCCTACCTTTTTGTTTTCCTTCCTTCAGAAAATATCCATAGAGATGAGGAAGCTACTACTTTTCCTTTGTCCTTGCAAGTACTCTGTAATTTTTGTTTTATTCAGACAGAAGATAAGGCTCATCACATCTGGTAATGATCCTTCTGCTCTGATCATATCTGTCAACTCATATTGGCCAATTATTTTGAAATGTGCAATCCTGTGAGTTGATAGTTTTTCGAGAAATATGAAGTAAGAAAAAGAGAAATACTATTACCTTAACCGGTATGTGGCATACACTGACAATGCCGTAATACTGTGTCCAAATTCTTTATCTGTGTTTTTAATAGGAAATTTATTACTTATCCATATAATGGAAAAGACCAAAAAATGTGCAAGTGTGACGAGGTGAGTCAGTCTTGAATATTTTTTGAAAATGTTTTTGTCACCTAGCTAAGAATTGGTACATATTGACATCTATGGAGTAAATCTGAGACAGGAAATCACACACCAAAGGGGTGTACATGAGTGGAATAAAGTGGCAACTCAAACTTCAGTAAAACTACAGCTGTATTTTATCTGCTGAGTATAGTTTATACTTCCAAAAGATTATAAAAAATTTTGTATGTATTTTTGTCTTTGACTTATTAATGCATTTTCAACAAACGTAGACCTAAAAGCTATCTCTATTCTTCTCTAATTCTTAGCATAGAATAGAATGGTCAATAGTACCTCTTTCAGTGTAAATGCATCACCTCAGGTAGTCAAGGAGGCAGATGTTACCTTTGCCTTCCCAAGCATTTCCTGAATCCTTAATGCTGTTAGAAATCATTCTACACATCCTGCTACAAATCATACAGTGTAAGTGCCGTTGTCATCACAATTAGTGGAGTTTATAGGAAGGTCACACAGCAAACTTGTCCAAAGCACTACTCTCTCCTTTTCCTCTTCTCCCCAGTTTGGGGGTGCCTAGTATTAGAATCAGCCAAACACTCTGTAATGTTGCTGCACACAGTCTATTTTATAGTTTTCTGTTTCATCTTTGAAATGCTTATCTATGTTTCAGTAATTTACCTCTCCCATGATGATTAGAGAAGGAAAACAACATTTATGCATATGTACAGTTAAACACTGACTCAATAGCTAACTCAGTGCAGCTGAACTGTATGTTTTCTATAACCTTAAATTATGATAACCTTAAAATAAAAGGTTAAGCTGTTGACCTAGCAATGTAATTAACAGTTCTTTTTTCATGAAAGACAGAATGTATTTTGGAACATAAGTTCAGATACTTTCAAGACCACAGGAAACAATGTCTGTTGTTGAAAGAAAACTCACAAGACAAAGCAGGTGGGTAAGCATCACTATGCAGCAACTAAAATGTTTTCTTTGCCTTTAAGAACCAGATGGCATTTTCAAGTGCATTCAAATCTTGAAGAGCAGAATAACTTTTATTACCTATTTCTGTTTTTAAGGGGAGCTGGGTGCCTAATTTGCTTTGAGAATCTGGCAACTATATTAGTTCGTGAAGGAATGAGGACATACTTGTTAAAACCTGTTAGCTAATTTGACACATACTTCTAGAAGAAAATACGTTATCTTACAAGTTGTCTACTTCTATATGATGTTGAAATACATTTAAATTATGTTTCTGTAGTGAACTATGCTATTAATTTACGCAACAGAATTTTAGACCTGAAAAGATTTTCCAGGAGCTGAAGTGACTGATGTTAAAATTTTTCATATTTTACAGAAAAAAAAAAAAGCCATTTGCTGGCATGGAAGTAATCTAGTTTTGAGATTACAAAGATAAACCTCATCTATATCGGTATAACAGAAACAATCTTTGTTTTAAATTGTTTTCTTACAGTCTTTATGGGTTACACAAGCACATCTGTAAACCAGTCTGGGAGTATTTCTAATCCCAGTGTCTCTGTTCTACCCATGGGTAACCAAAATAAACTCCTCTTGAATCTGCTGAGAACTGAACAAGCACAAATTGTGGGCAGGATGTCACCCATACCCTCATCGCTTCATTCTGCTACGTGGAAAGATATCTTTTTTACACGTCTAGCACTCAGAGCCAAAAGATTTGACTCTTGATGGCATTAATGAGTTTCCACCTCCTCACATGTCATTCATTCCAGCCCCAGCACTACATTTTTCTCCATTAGATGTTCACTGGATCCTGAACATGATCTAGATTAAAATATAAATATTAAAAAAAATTCTATTTTTGCTCTGGATCTTATTCAGGATCTGGCTGACAGCTTGCAGAAGGCAGGCTGTGTAGCTGACTGGAATGGGTTAGCACATGCCCCAAGCCCAGTTTATCACTGAATCCATAAAACTGGAGACCAACTTGCCTTTCTGTAATTTATGGCACTGCAGTGAACCACAGTCTCCCTCCCCCCCAGAATGGATGAGGGAGAAGAATGCTCTTATCTTTAATTACTCAAGGGAAATATTGACACTTTAAATTCATTTTCTTTTCCTTTCTTGTCAATACCTTTCATTTCTTTACTGTTGCTTTTGTGTGCATTTGCAAATCTTCCTTTCAGGAAAATCACTGCAGAGACTCTTATTCTTCTCCTAATATATATTTTTTTCTTCCTTTTTCCTTACTGCCCTTGAACACAAACATCAGTCTGCTTCTTAAAAACCCTATCTTTACAGTAACTGTTGAGAGTAATTACTCTGTAAAAGCCTTCCATTACTCACACAGTCTCTCTTACTTATAAATCCGTGCTTTGTTTGACCAAACACAGAAAAAGATTTCTCCAATACAGTTACCTCTGTGACAGAGGATTTTCCCCCTCCTCATACTCTGTGATGGCAGTACCAAAATTCAGAAGAGGAACCTGCTGAGAAACCTGGCTAGTTCCCAGGCCTCCAGCCTTCAGCAGGTGTTGGAAGTGATGTGCTCCTTTCCACCTGAGCTGCCAGTGAACAGTAATCACATTAACTTCATTGCCAGACAATACCACTAACTCTGCCTCCATCCTACAGCTCAGGGCAATGCATCTTCTTTAACCATTTTAAACATCAACATAAGCCACAGCACTAAAAATACTCCACTGTTGGGATCATGGAGAAGCCCTCACAGATTTTCTTAATTTTCTTAATAATAATGTAGTAATGAAATTAATTATACTAATAAAAACTTTAAAACAATCAATTAATATTATCATAAGACAGGAAAATTGGCATGCCCTGCTTACATCATCTGACATAAAATCTCCTGCAGAAAGAAAATAAAAAGAACTTTGCTCTTAAAGTACACTGACCTGTGGAAATTCTCTGTAAATTAAGAGACCTTTGTTACATAAAAAAAAAGTATAATTTAAAATGTGTTGCATCAAATGGAGTGTTAAAATTTAGAGAAGAAAGGAGAATGATCTTGTGATGTTATCCTTGCCTTCAGAGTTATATGGTTAACTGAAAAATTATTAAATAAAGTTTTTTATTTTGCTTATGCTAAATATTTACTTTCTATTTAAGCATTCAGCTGCGTGACACTATACTAATTAGGCATCATGGAGAGTGTGATTCTTTGTTCACTAAATTGCAGTCATGATTACTTAAATGGATAGTGCCCTGAGGAAAACACATCTTTTTTTTTTGCACTTATCCAGGCTAGATATTTCTGGATGTACACACATAAAGGGGGTCATACATTAAAGTGTTACTAACCACGGATCTGACGTTATGCATGGATCCAATTTCTTCTTAGTCAAGTGTTAAAAATGGGTATGGCATCACATCTGTAAAGAAAAGAATTTTAATTGACATTGTTGTCTGGAAATACTAATGAAAAATTCTGGTTTGAACATGAACACCAGCTGATTCTTCAAAATTTTTCTAGCAGCTGCCATGGTAGTTATAGCTTTCTTTCCTGATTTATTTTCTTTATGTGTCCAAATGAAAGTGCCAGCTTTGGTAAATAGTATTGTAAATGTCAGCATGAAACAAAAATAGTGATACGCTGTCTCTGCTTCTCACTCACTACTGGGACATGATTTTTATTTTGTACTAAGAAAGCTAAATTCAACATAGTTAAAAGTTATGTAACTATAACTAACTGGAATTGTTGAAACCCAATGCCAGGTTTACAGAAACATTTTCTATTTGCAATACCCTGCTACAAATACTCCTATTTTCATTGAGCGTGTGCTGGCAATAGGGTTTGTAAGTGTCCAGACAGGTGGTAAAAGGATACTAAAAGATGAAAAGAAGACATCTTTTACATTGGGCAATGGTGAAGCAAAAGCCAGGCCAGTAGGAAAGAATTACATTGCCTTTCAAGAATTACAAATGTTTACATTTCATTTTTGAATAAATATTCCAGAACCACTGAATAACCACAAACCAGAAAGCCTTGTACAAAGCATAACACAACCACGAATACAATATCTACATGCAATGGCAACACTGACTTCAGCCTTAACTCTACAAGAACCACAGTTCAGTTAAAAAAATGAAAATTCATGTAGGTGAATTCTGTTATGATATTCTATAATAACAGTGAGCTAAAATTCAATTTCTGTCACTTTTAGACCATTATTATAACATCCAATATATATCTTTGGCTTTACTGGACAACAGAGAAAAAGATGGTGTATCTTACAATTACTTATAAGAATGTATCCATTCCTATATTTATCCACATGTATCCACAACTATATTTACATAAATGATGACACATTCTGCTGAATACATACAAATGTATGTGAAATGTAAACATGAAATTCCTTCATGTATTTTTTTTTAGAGAGCATTTAAGCTGTAAATTCTAAATTACGTATGCAGATAACAGTTAAATAATATCCATTTAAGTAAAGATGCTAACTGGACCAGGAAAAAGATATTTTGGATTGATGTAGCAACATCAAAGCATTTTGTTCAACACAGAAAACCTTTCACTTAATCTGGGTATTATTCAACCATATCATATCATTTCTTTTCATGTAGATCAATTTTAAGACTAAAGCACTGTCTTTAAATGATTTCACACGTGTCTGTGAAATACTCAAGTGACTTTTTAGCTTCCCTGAAATATTTTTTAATTTCTTCCAAGAAATATTTAAACCAAAAGGCAATTGGTTCTTCTGGCCTTCGTTAAACTAATGAACAGATAATTTATATTTCAATACAATTTTATGTACATAAATAAATATTTTAAATTACTTGCACTTTATAAAAAGTTTTAACATGTTAAAGCAGAAATTTACTATTATTGTATGTCTACCATTCCCTTGAACAAAGCTCTTCAAATCTTTGAGACACGTGTTACTCTACAACACAACTATATAATACTTTGAAAAGAAATTTTACTGTGAATAAAATTAGGCCATGAAAGCATAATTCCGATGCACTTGTAATTTTTATACTATTTTCAGTTAACACATGCAGCTTCAAGAAAAAGGCTAAATTTAAATTATTAAAAAGTTCCAAAACTGGGAACCTGTGGAAAAGTATAGTCAATTTTGATTAATATCATATGTATTCATATATTTTAAAATTAATTTATTTTTAGAAATACATTTGAATTATGCGTACCAACAGACTTGCAATTAATCATGTTTGCGCAGTTCTTATTTCAGTATCACATTCAGTACCTAAACAGCTTTAGTGCATTTTTTTAACCTGCATTATACTTGCAGGTCTCTGTGTTAACCTTAGCTTTCCACAGAAAAGATATCACTGCTTCTGACAGTGTGTCTTAAAGATATAAAATACATCATTTAGAAAGACTTTTTTTAAAATCCAAAGGTTCTGAAGGCTTTAAAGTGACTATGCCATTAGCCATTCTCTGAGTTGAGAAGCATGACATTTAAACTTATACAGGATATATGGAACAATTAGCAGGAAGAGAATTCACCTACAGTAAATCTTTCAAATCAATAATTATATTTAATAAGTGTGGCGAAGATTGTAATAGTATTTGTATTACTAAAGAAATGGATATTGCAAGATGTATTAAATGTCCGTGGAACTATTTTCCCTGTAAATATAATATGTCCTCGGCTCCCAAACTAATTGTCCAAGCCATTTCAGGGATTAGCTAAAATGCCATTGATTCATAAATAGTTCGAAGGCAACACCTATCAGGACAAACCGCTTTTTCCGTCTTTGTGGTGCTGCATGTTTTACTTTTCCTCCTCTAAATATCTAATCCACAGGCCCATTTAAGTAATAAGCATTTGCAAATCATAGTGCTATTTTAACTCTGTATATTGGGCAAAAATTGCAAGATTTTCTGCATTCACCCATGAACACCCAATTAATTTATCTACCAATGCTCATGAGGACTGTTTGGCATAAATTGCAGGGATTTAGTCGCTGGAGGCTGCAGCCATGTTTGTGTGGGTCAAGATCATGAAATGTCTGGGTGATCTACACTGAGTCAGGGATACCCCCAAGGTGTTTGTTTCTTTTGAGTATGTATTTGCTAAGATGAAAGCAAAATTACAGTTTTTAACCTCTAATCACATGAAAGCATAGTGCTGAAGTTGTTTTGAAATTTGGACCCTAAAAGGTTGGACATGATGAGATTGGCTCTGGTCTCTTTAGGGATATTAGAGAGAGATCAGACTTATAATCATGCAGGTATGAAATTAGATATGAGCAACATGGACTTGGGTAGATTTAGATACTGTTTAAAAGACAATATTAACCTGACTGGGCTGAATTTCTAACAACAAATTCATGAAGCATTGAATATTCTAGCAGTGTTCCTTGATAATACCAATTTTCATCAAAATTCAAAGTATATTGGAACTGCAGTGAGTACAGAATCTTTTTTTTTTTATATGTTCTTTACTGACTAAGAATATAGGACTGAAGTGTAGTTTTTAAAAGTATGTATTTTGTAAAAAAAATAGTTTAATTTGAAATTTATAAACTACTTAAAAATATATTAAATATAAGTCTGGTCAAAATGAAATTAATTTTGAAGAAGAAAATGCCTGTTGATAAATTACATGACATATGAATACAATGGAACAAACAAGTACCCTTTATTTGGTTATTTTGTCAACTTCAGTCAAAGGGTTTCTGCAATTTTTTGAATAAAATAAAGCCCCTAAGCATAGTAGCAACACGCAACAAGTACATCACAGATCAGTGGGGCAGGTGCAGTGCCATTCTGGTACACAGCTGTATCTTCCATCTGTATTTCTACAGCACAATAAAGAGGATACAGCTGCCAATAATACCAATTTCTTATGCTTAATTTCTTCTCATCAATTCATACTGAAGTATACTTAGAACAAAATTTTTTCTCTTAGATTATTTGCCTTTTTACCAAAACTAAAATACCTCTTTTTCTAAATGGAATGTGATTAATTTCTGAGCTTTATAGATCTCATTCAATTATTATAATGCAGAAAAGATCTATGGACTCACACTCTAGTGATTAAAAGGGTATTTTTGGATTTTTCCTTTAATCATATTAATAACTGTACACGTATAAATTATTTTAATTAGAAAATTAATAATTGTGCGTAAACTCTTTTAAATGTCCTGCTCCTGTATCCTCCTGAGGATATTTTATGAGAATTATAGAGGAACTGAGAGAGAATTGGTATGAATCTAGTATGTAGGTCAAAATTAGAACATTTATGCCACTAAAAAAAAAAATAAAATCAAAACTCCTCAGGTATCAGTGCAGAGGCTTCAATCTCAGTTTAGAGTATGTTTAGATTAATGGTTCTAATTCAAAATCCATGACTCCTGTTTTAATTCTGATCTAAAATCAAAATACACATATAAGATCAAAATCCCAAGAATATGATTAATTCAAGCCCCTTTTGAACTCTGACCTCGATATGAAGTTCTGAGAAGCACTTACTTTACCCAGCTCTAAGGTTCATACACATACAGAGCACATTTGTATCACCTCACAGCTTGGCATTTCTGTGTATTATCAGGCTTGGCATATCACAGGTTGTTAATACTGTCTAGTATCAAAGTAGAAATACTCAGAAAATCTCTGTTGTCAAGCTTCAATCCTGTGAAGCTGAGATTTGGAGGATGCTAATACCATTGACAACCGAGTGCATACATTTTAAAGCAGTCTGTTTAACATGGGCCACAGAGACAGGAATGACATTCGCTGAGCTTTACTTTAATCAACTTTGTGACAGTAAGACACATATCTGTTTAAGAACAAGGACCATAACCAAACACTTCAAAGCACCTTTTCTTCTTTTTTTTTTCCCTCTCCTCCGAAAATTAATCCAACTTAAAATATAGCTTACAAACACAAACCTGATTTGTAGCCTATCCAGATTAAAGGAGATCCTTTGTTCTTCTCTCAGAACGTCTCCCACACCTAAGTATAATTACGAAAGGTACTACCCATATAATCATCTACACGAAAAAATGTCCAACATGTAATAAAAGAAAAAAACAACCAAAAACCAGGAATGTAAATTGTGAATTTAGAGAACATAATCAAAACACTGACCTGGAATTTATTTCAATGGTCTTGTTGATGGCAATATAACTTTGATAACCAAAAACATTTCTGTGCTATGATTTCCCAGTAAACAAAGCAATCTTAGAGAGACGTACGGATCTTCAGAACAGTGTCTCTAGATTCTCTTACAGTTTAATATACTATAATGATACGAAGTAAGTCTATATACATTTAAAGAAAATATGATGTTTCTTTGAAATTTAACAAACTAAACATTCCATTATAAAATCAAAGACTCTAAAGTCCACGATAGGTTCAATTTTTGATCACTATTCAAAAGATAACAAATCTACTGAGATTACAGCTATCTCTATTTCTGCTTCACTCATTCATATTTGTATGTTACAATGTGATTTGTAGGCTGTTAATATTACGAAACATGAGACAGCACAAAGAAAATTTTTCTGCCTGGGTAAATGATGATTACATTGCATTGTTACATCAAGTGATGTCCTGAAATCCTGCTAGAATTACCTAACTTAAAACTGCCAGATAAACATTACTTCTGTATAGTCTTTGGTCATCACTCCAGTGATATTTTCAGCTTTGTAAAGGCAAAGAGACTTTCTTTTCTGATGTATGACATATAATGCCTAAACCTTGCAACTGAGGTCCAGGAACTATTCTTCATCCAGAGAATTACGAAGGGCTGGCCTGAATTAGATTAATTTTTATATATATTTACTTTATATATATTTATATATTATAGAGATTTTATATATTATATATATTTATTTCATATATATTTATATTTATTTATTATATATTCATATTTAGGAGGCATGACTGTAAATAAGTCACGAAGTACAGAAAAAAACAAGAGCTTTAAGTGTATGAAAGCGTGCAAAAGTCTGAAACCAGGAAATGCTTTTTGTGATGCACCCAGAATGCGTGCTCCCTAGGTAGGCTGTTTTAGGATGTGAAAGCCATAGCCCAGAAAAAGAAAGAGGAAGGCAGGAAGGTCTTCTGTCTGATGCTGAAGAAGATGTTTACAGTCATAAATTTTGTATGAGTGTTTATCAAATACCTTTAACACAGAAAGCGTTAGCAAAGCTCCAATGGTGAGCTGAAGAGGTCAGAAGAGTAAGGAACAGATGGGAAGAGAAGCTCAAACCACAGAATGTTGTAAGAACACCCAGACATACCCATCCTGTCACATTTTAGGGAACACAGTTGTCCTGTCTTGCCCAGGGTCTAATTTATCATTCTCATGTACGCTTTTAAAACTGAATGCTGAATAAGATAAAATAGAGCAAGAAGGGACCAAAACAAATAGCTCATTGTCACACACACCTGCAAATACAGCAACATGGGAATTACAGCTCTTTTCAAAAACCTGTGGCCCTATATCTCACAAATGACTTGAAAAACTGAAGGGAAGCCAGCAGAAGGACATGAGAAAATTGTTATACAGATCTGATTTAAGTCCCTTAGAGAAACTTGGTTCAGTCAGGAATCTTGACTAAAAAGCCCAAACCTGTCATGCCTGCCCAAGTCAATTAGATCTGATCAATGCCCTTTACCCTAAGCTGGCTCAGCCTGTGGTTTCTTTAAAGATACAGACTATACTTTAATCACGTCTGCCCTAGAATCAGAGTCCCCTGTCTGAGTTAAGAGAATTGTTCTATTAAATCCATATCACTACACATGCACCTTCAGGTCCTTGATTATGGAGAGTTGTTAGCTGATTTAAACATTCCTAAAAGTGCATGTAGAATAAGTTGAATTAAGCTATGTGTGTCACTAATTAAAATCATTGCAACTTGAGTGGGCCTTAAGGGCAAAAATCTGTTCCTTTTAAAAGAAACACATAGAAATACTCTGGGAACACTTAAATATAATTATTATAGCCTTCAGGATTCTGGCCTAAAAGTATCAGAGAGTGGCTGCACTCCTTATAGAAAAGTTTATTAGCATTGTTTATTTTTAATTTTGTGCAGTTATTACATGAATGCCTGGAAGTTACACTACTGTTGAAGATCTGTTAATATATTATATATAAACACTAACATTACCTTTGTTCATCTAATTTCTTTCAAGTCAGTTTTAATGACTGAAAAAGCAACAGTTTAGGAAATTTTAATTCTCTGTTCACAGAACAGGCAATGCTACAGATTGCATTTTTGTCAGCTCTTATGCAGTTAGGAACTAGCCCAAAGTCATGTGTATTATGTGTGTGCAAAGGTCCGTAACACTTCACAAGACTATAAAACACTAAACAGAAAACAACTTGTACCCCTTTTGATTTTTCCATCATGATGCTTCTGGGACTGTTGTTTGCTCTCTCTTGTTAGAAGATTGGCAGGAACCTGAAGCCAAGCCCAGAATGTACAAAGCGCATGGGAAATTCCCTAACTCATGCAAACACATCTTTGAACTAGCAAAGAATATAATCAACACATATCCTGGTATTGGATACAGCATGCAAAAAAGACCTAGCATGACAGAAATGAAGAATTACAGTTGCAAGGAACTTGAACTGCTGTGTGGTCTGCTTCTAGTAGTAAACAATATCTTGTCATGCTCATGTAAGGCAATTTTGATAACATACCGACGATACTGCTGTAACTAATGGATATTAAAACCAAGGAGTTACCATGCATTTTATGGCTATACATACAAATGTGTATTTTAATGGACTATTACTTTGTAGAGAGAACTACTCAATGACCCTAGGATAAGGTTGTATGTATGACTAGGCTGTTTTAATAAGACTTCTTGTTATTGAGAAGTCAGATCTCGAAGGCTGAAGAAAATCAGAAGCTGTAGCAAAGGTTTCCAAAAGGTCCAACACAAAATGAGGTGAGCAGGGGCTTGAAGGTACAAGCACAGATTAATAGCAGAAGCTCCCAGTGAATAAACATAAATCACAGATGATCAATGACTAATCACTAAAGAAATGCAGCCCTGATAGCAGGGTAGAACCAGTTATAAAGCATAAGTGGAACACGTATAGAGTTCTGAAATAAGTTCTGCAGCTGCTGGTGATTTACAGCATAGACAGGACCGTCTTTTGACTGTATGCGAGACTCCAATGAAATTGGCTATTGATGTGCCTTACTTCAGAATAGGGTATGAAGGACTGATTGCTTTGATAGCCTGTAATGCTACAAATTAAGTATTTATTATCACGAAAAGGAAATGTAACTCTTTGCTTGTGTTAACATGATACTCCTCCCTTGAAGCTGAGAATTTACGTGCAAGAATACCTCTATTTTCTTGTCATGTTTCAAAAACATACGTTACAAAAGTGTTAAACCATTAGGGGAAAGGAATCATTATTCTGCTGACCTTTTGAGAGTAGTGTACAGAAGTCCTATCAAATCTTATTAGAATTATATATCAGGAGAGGGACTTCAGCAGATCCAAAAATCAGAGTAACTGCATCTTAATCTCTGTTGGTTTTGCTGTGCAAAGAGGTTTAACCATGACTAAGAGGAATTTTCTAGCTACCCTTTCATTAGCTTTGAGAGTTATTCCTATGCAGGAACTCTTAAGGATTAACGTATAGTTTTAAAGATAAGACACAGATGAAGTCTTTTTATCTTTAAAGACTAGAAAACTGGCTAAATGTTTTCATTTTTTTTAGAAATTCTTTTTAAAGACACAAAATTAAGAAAACCTACCCTAAAAACATGTACTCTTATTTTAAACCAATAAACTGTTTTAAAAACAGAGGAAGGGGTAAAAATCAGTCTATATCTATTTGAATAGGATCTGCTTACAAGCTTTCTGCACAGCTCATATTATTGCCTCACACATGATGCTATTTCAAGGAAGACACTTCTCCTTCAGAACCTTTTCCAGCTTTTACCAAAACCAGTCTGGGTATCTGCATTTACTTCAGTGAGAATCTGTAAAAATGCTAGGAACAGGAATTTCTGAAATGCTTTAGCTGGGTATTATTTTCCTGTATTTCTGATGCAATGATTTTCTTTCAAAGTGTGCTATCCTTACCTCCTCCTTCACTCCCAGATAACTTGCACCTGTACTTTCAGCCTTATCTTGGAGAGAGGGAATGCCACTTTAAAGGAGAGGGGAAGGAGTGGAAGTCAAACTCTGTCCCTGCCCAACTCAGCAGAGACTGCTAGAAACAGACTTCTGCTTCCAAGCAGCTTGAGAATCATAAAGGCTTACCTTTTTTTCTGTTCTCTGCCACTAGTTTTCATCTCTGGTTTTACTGAGCCACAAGCAGATAGATGAAGCACTAGGAGTGGTGGAATCTGACCCCTGGAGATCTTCAGTGTTCAACTCGTCAAGACCTGATCCTTCTTCAAGTAGGAGACTGAACCAGATTATCTTCAGCAGTTCACTAATGATGAAGCAGACAAGGATATGGTGGATGAAGACTCTACAGTTATTGTTCCTGTGCGTTCGCACAAGAAGAAATTAATAAAGTTGTGGTAAAAGATGTGAAAAGTCTAAGTTCACTAAAACCAAGTATTAATCTGAAGAGGCCTAAGTGTGCCTTGTGGCACTGCCGTACTCTATAAGTACATCCAGACATCACTGATTTTTACATCCAATTTGGACCTTTTTTCTCCCAAAATGGAGACAAAATCTGTACTTTTTTTTCAGTTTTATCAGAATATACTAAGTATTTATCATCTTTCTTTGACCATCTGAAATTAAGGACAGACATGTATTCTGACCTTTAAATTAAGTTTAAATGCTGGTTGAAAAATACGGAATTTCTGAACATACAGTTAAAAAAAAGAGCTGAAATTGATTTTTTTTTCTCAAATTAGATATCCCAGGTGACCATAGATGATCTCCTCTGTTCCGTCAATGATTTCTACATCAGTTTGAAAATAATTTCAACTTTTCTATGGGTTTTTACTCTTCCTTCATTTTTATATCTTGTCTTTTTAACTACCTTCAGGGTAATCATCTATAGAAAAAGGCACACAAAAATCCTATCTGAAATGATGTTTTAAGTTCATTCTAAATTAATGAAATAAGTAAAAATCAGTAATAAAGTAGCTGATCAGACAAGAGCTGGCTGTATAGTAGACTGGGGTCTGTACAGACGTCCCATGTGAATGGAGAACATTAATAGCAAGAGGCAGTGCTATTTGGGATACTAATGACTTAAAATAATAATACAGATTCAAGCGGAGCTTCATACACTTGTATGTTGTGCAAAAAGGATTAAACTAGACTCTATTTGGACCAAGAAAGCAAAGGTATGTGTGTTAAATGTCTACATGCATAAGATGGAAGTTGTGTTTCCATCTTGTTTTTTGTTATTTGCGGGTATGTGCATGCAGTCCCCAGTTTCTTCTAGTAGAATGAAGGCATTCTTTTGCACCACAGGGCTCTCTCTCAACTTCATCTTAACATCAGATGGGATCTGGCCCGCTGAATGCAGGTGCCCCATGCCTGCTGTATTGTGTTCCGACAGATTATCAGGATGGCATCTGCCACCTTTCTGCTGATCTTTGCTAATAAATTTTGTTTTCCCTACAAACCTTTAAAAAAATACTCTTTATTTTACTTTAGTGGTATAAAATAGATGTCTGATGTGAAATTTTCTGTAATAAACATTTGCTCATTTTGGACATCTGCCTGTTTACATACAATCTTTAAATCCACAGTGTATCATTACTGCAGGCTCCCTTGTATTACAGGCATCTCATATTTAATCTGTATGTTCTTTAAATGCAAAGCATGTTGTATTTAGTGGTTAAACTGCAGCATTAGTAAACTGAGCCCTCATTTATGTGTGCATGTGGGTGAATTGAGTGTCTCACAAAGGATTCAAACAGATGCTTTAGCTTTAATGATATTTTTAATCATCTCACTTATGCCCCAAGGATATTTTCTTATGCTTTATTCCCCTGTCATGATTTCTACTCATTACAGCAAAGTGTTACTTTAAATCCACTTTTTATATTTGAACTTACTTCAGCATCAGCTCTTAAACAACAACTATTTTTTTTTTTTTTAATACACACTTCCCTTGTATGGTCTTCAAAGGTATAGGCAGTGTATATAAAAACAATCACACAATTCAGTGGTGACTTGTGATCTTTAGTGGTGACACTAGTGGTGATTACTATATGCTTTCCTAACAGTTAAAGTCAGGAAATTTCTTAACTCCAAACTTCATTCTACTGCCTATTTTTTTCCCCTGGAACCTGAAGCCTTATAATCCTGTCTATTAAACTGGTACTTGCTTAAAAATCAGATTAAAATCCAGATTTTATAAAACATAAATAAAAACATCAATATCTTTGCAGCAAGTAAGTATGGTTTCAATTGTTTGGCCTTTTATTTCACAAGTCAGATTCCTAAAAAATCATTTGCTCTCTTACCTGTATATATATGTGTATATGTGTGTGTAACTCCTTGCTATCAAAGAGACCCTTCCTGGTCTTTGTTAGAAAGGAAACAAAAAGAGGAAAGTGCTCAAATTCATGGTGGAAAGTTTGATCCCAGAAAAACACTGGGGAATGTCAGAATTCCTTCCTTGTGAAATCTCATCTTACATTCATGAAAGTAATGACTTAGTGACTATTTAGGAGAAAACAAGCTGAGGGAAAAATAGGGGAGGGATAAATCTGTAAGTGAGAAAAGGAACCATATGCAAGGTAATTAATTTGCCTTGGTCTGCATATTAATTTACAGAAAAGCCAGACATCTATCTGTTAGAAAAAAGGAAAGATAAAGCCACAGCACAATTTAGTTTCTTTCATAGGAACATAAACACCAAAAAAAAATAATTATTTTTCAGAATACTGAGAGTTGCATGGGTAAATATCACAGCAATATCTGCCTCAGCAATTTCACTTCTAAAATCTGTTCAAAATTGCCCTGGAAATTATGGGTCTAATCATCAGCCAAACTCACATATAAGTCAAACCGTAATTAAAATCTTGTTCCATTATTTTGTATGGACATTAATTCAGAGTAAGGAAAAAGTCAAGATTTCTGATTAAAAACTTTGTTTAAATTTTTATTAAAAATAAACAAAATTCTGGCAGAAATTACTACCAAAATAAATTAGGGAAGCAAAACTTTACACTGTCATTATCTAAAATAATTACCAGTAGGTATTGATTATCCAGAAATAATCACACAAAAAAACTGAAAAAAAAAATATTCCTACTATTTTGCAATCTGAAGTTAATCATCCATAGCCATTTGTATTTGCTTACTATGAACATCTGACATTAAGTTTGTTAGAATTAATGAATAGAGAGCATGCTTTCTAAATCATGTTTTCAGCCATTGTGTTTTAAAGTCAAGTGTTTGTATGCCATCAACAAACACAACAATGGCATGGGAAAAATTGTAACTGATTAATTAATCTGAAAGAGAAAAAATACTAGCTTTGAAGAGTTCTAGAAAACTATTCTCAGTATATGCATGGACACTTTAAAAAGTGTTATGACCAAAACAAAATTGCTTATAAATATTCTGTCAGAATGAATAAGGAGTCCATTAAAAATAGTTATTTACTCATGGGTTTTCCATTCACAGAATGCTCTAAGCAGGTGTAAAATTGTAGTCTCGTAATCGATGTTCTTGCTGACACAGATGGTTTTCATATTGCATTTTTAGCTTTTGTTAGAAGCTGATAAAAAATGTATTAGAATTAAAAAGGGAAAATTTGTTTTCCTTTTATTTTCTTGAAACCTTTTCCAATTCCATACTTTTGCAAAGGTCTTGGCTGTTCTTACCAAAGACAATTCTCATGTATCTTACATTTTTTCTTAAATCTTAATAATGCTTTTGTATAAGGGATAATTTTATTGTGGCTTAAAAGCCAATATTTACCACTTCTGTATTTCCTACTTTTACAGTCATAATTTGCCAAGATAAAGACTATGCGCATGCAGATTTATGTTAAATAAAAACAAACATTTTAGTTGGCAACAGACTATGTTCCAACCAGATACACTTAATTTGCATCTATGGAGAATTTAATTTTATTTAGTAAAAATTAGACTGCAATCTGTCTAAATCTTGATCTTGGATCTAACACAAATACTTTATCTCAGAAACCTGGCAGATCCAGCATTCTGATTCTCCTTTTTGGGACAGGGAAAAACTGAAGAGTCTGCTAGCCATTTTTGCCCTTGGAAGAGGCCTTGGAAAAGATTCACATTATGAAATCTGTCTACTTATGACACACAAACATGTGCTCACACATCCGTATGTGCACATGCACACATCAGTCCTGTTTCCTATAAATATAAACTGTGATGCTTTGAAATCCTCTTGCAGATATTTTATAAATTTCCAGTTGGATACTGGCTATAAAATCTTCATTTATTAAGCTGTTTTATTTTAATTAAGAATATAAGTGATCCTGTGTCTCTGGAGTGTCTGCTGGAATGACAACCTTTTCTTCAGCCTTTTGTTTAAAATAGTCGAATTGCCATAAGTTATTTCAGAGAAGTTTTAAAAGGCTAGACTCAGAAATCTGGCTAGGAGAACTTAGTACACTGGCAAATGGCTGCATGGTTCTTGTTTTGGTTATTGTTTGTGAGAAGGAACACTGTGGTCCCCTACTCGTGAGCAATTTTGCTTCAAGGCACAGAAAGGAAAGGTCAGCATCCAGTAGCTGAAGAAAGTGTTGCGGAAATTTGCAAGGCCGAGTGACTCGAGATCAGCTCCAGAAAAGATGGTTATAATGAAGCTGTGCAAATGATCCTACTTTTCCTACACAGTCACTGTTTGATGTTACCAGATCTCATTTTCTCAGTGAGATGTCTCTGGAATCTGATCTTTGTATTCAAAAAGAACCAGACAATAAAGATAAATGAAAGCATCTCACACATTTATGCAATAAGATAAATTTAATTTTCATTTTTACTAGTAACAACATCTCATTTTACTATTTTACCTCTTACTTAAGGGAAAGACTAATGCACTCATATTTTTCTTACTACTTGGGGATTTAATATCATATTGAAGCAAATATTTTTCTCATAATGAGGATTTCTGCTTCAGAAGTGCTACTGATTTAATAATTAGAGTGTTTAAAGAAAGAATAATCCTGTATTTTCTGTTTAACCATCTATGAAGACTTGCAGAAGGTGTTACATTTATTAAGTACTTTAGGATTTACAGTGATACGTATTTTTTCCCCCCTTACCGCTGAATGCAATGAATGGATGAACAACTTGATTTCAAAATTACTTTTGATTTGAAAATTACTCCAAGCATCCTAAAGCTTATTCAGCTAAACTAATCTTTCCATATAATGGATAATTTTTGATTATTCATGAAACCCTAAAGAGTAATATTCTATAATTCTTCCAGTAGAAGTCTCTGGTCTTCTTAAGTTAGAGACAACTATACTCAGCAAGAGACTGAATTTCCAACATGCACAACATACTAAATATTTTAATGTTCTTTAAGAGGAAATCATTACCCCTATGTGTCACTCTCAATTGCACTTAAATCTTGTGGGAGCTTGGCATACATCTTGTAAGGACAAGCCATATTATCATAAATACATTGTGCAAAAACTTGCTGCTCCAAAAGATTTTATGATTAAGGCTCTATACTTCTAATATCTCAAAATTCTAATTAGCTACTTGGATAATTGAATTCTAAAGAATAAAATTTGCCTTCTCCTAGAAATGGAAGATGAATTAAAAAAGCTAAAAAAAAGTGCATTTTCTAATAATTCTGTGTCATGAAAATTCTACCAGTAATATCTTTTATCTTCCTTTATACTCACTTTTCCCAGGGTGGTAGCCCATTATGTACATGAGTAAGCATCACAGCATTTGTTAAAATATCATTAAAATTGATATTATTTATTCCATTCTAAAGGGGTAACAGTATCCCTGTGGAGCACTATCAGTTTTTTATTATAATAATGCCGTATATTTCAGATATGCAACAAGTAAAACTATTAAAAGGAGAAGGATTAAAGGAGTAATTATCATAACATTTTAGAGGTTACTCTTGAAGCTATAGTTTTCTATGACCATGGCTCCACATTATGCTTAAATTCCTCTGAACTGGGGATATCTTCTACGGGCAATGATCTACTACTTTGGAAAAAAAGAGAAAGGTCTCTCTCTCAAAAAAGCCACCTCCAAACACACGCCCTAATCAAACAAACCCTATGGGCAAGAATGGACAATAACCTCTCAGAAAATCTACATAAAGGGTTCAGTTTTCATTGTATTAAGAAATATCAGTCTATTTTTACTTAACTCGGAATCAGCTTGAGTTTTTATCGTAAGACATTTTAGGTATTTTCCTGTTAATTATAATTCTAACAAGCTACCTCACATAACAAGTAGACTGGAAGAATACTGTTATATTACCCAGAATCATCATGGTTTTTTTTTCTTTTATGCAGACACATAATGCTAAAATCAAACATTGCATAATCCCAGATAATTGGACCGTAATCTCATTTCAGTTCTCATTTCTAGAGAAAAAAGGAATATTAGTTGTGGTGTTTAGCCTATGCTCATTGCAATCCAAATGCTGAGTACACACAAAGCGCAAACTGGCTGACCCCATTTTTAAAATCTCATTAACAAATGAAATATTGTATGTATAAACCATATCAGTCATGGTAAGAAATAAAGATAATTGTTAAACTAGAAATGATCTTATTCTAAATTATTATTCTTCATAGTGATTAGTTGATTTTTTGACAGTCAATTTAAATCTGTTACATCAGAAAATTCTTATCGTCTATGTGTTCCAAATAATATTAACAGTTAAGATTACTGTTATATGACCGCTTAATAACTTAGTACTGACCCAGTAAGCCTTCACACTAATTAGTAGATGTGTATTAGATTCACATTTCTTTAAAAATAAGAGTTGAAAATTGCACCCTTTTTCATATTATTTACGTAATGTACATTCACAGCAGGACTGTTAAATTAACGGTCTTTGGGATCTCACATTAAACATACTGTAAATGTACAAAATATTACAAAACACAAAAGGAGAAAAGTGATTAAAAGAGGTGCAAGCAAAATACTCGTGTTTTCCAACAACGTGGAAGAGAAAAATAATGATTAGGGAAGCTTGTTTCTATCATATAGAGATGAAAGAAGTGCAAAAGAAAACATCTTCCAGATGCTACTGAGTTATGTATTGCTATGCACTAAAAGCAAGAAGAGAGAATAAAAGCCGAAATACTAAGGCTTGAGAGATACACTCTGCATCCATTTTCCTTTTAAAGGATGTATAGCACCGAATTCACAAATAAAATATAAACTTTATTAACTATAATTTTTTGCAAAAAAAAATCTGTAAGGAAATAATCTGTTTCTGTTAAATAACATCTGACAATACTCAGTTATGGATTACATTTTGCATGCATTGTTGGGATTATTCTGCCACATATAGCATACTCGTGGTTTTGGAACCCAAACCAAACAGCCACTCTAAGGAATTACAGACTCCCATAAAGCAATACTCACAGGTATGAAAACAGGAATATTGATAACTTCTATTTGAAAACCAGATAATTTTCTTACATTTTTTTAATAAACACTTTTTCAGAAAAAAATGTTCATCAAAATTTTGTGAAATTTACATTCAGAATTTCTGAAAACAGGCAATGCCAAACTTTTATAACAGATTTTATTTTTACTATAAACCAGGATATTGGGAGAGCACTCAGAAACTATGCTTTACAGTAAAAAATTCATATTAAGTGTATATTTGTGATTTGAACACAAACTGGAATTTGTTACTCTGGTTAATTTTTGTAGTTAGTAAAGTCTGAGATTGATGATTCTGTGTTTGTGTATGGTGTTAATTTTTTTTTTTTTTTTAATTCTGAGACCTCCATTCCCACTTTATTTGAGGTTGGCAACAAAAAATCATTAATTACACTGGTGCTTGGATGCAGAGAGTATAGGTTAAGAATCAGAAATCAGACAAATCTCATCGCAAACCAAGGCATGATCTGAATCATGATCTAAAGTTCATTTTTTTTTTTTTTTTAATTTTATTCCTAAGTATACTGAATGGAAAATACTTTCCAAATTACTTGAAAACCATATGACAGGGTGCATCAAGGTTTAAGTAATTGATATAAAAATCACAGAATATTTTCACTTTAAAGTGACATGGTCCCTACAGTATACTTTAGGACAGAGAAAGGAATCTGGACCGTCTGCAGTCACTTGTATCATAACTATTGTTACAATCTACATCTGCTGTCTGCAGAAGTTAAATAGGATGTCTTAAGTGACATTTAACCACCCAATTAATCTAACTGTTAGATAATGAAGATCAAATTATTGGCAAAAATTAACTCATTATATTTTAATAAGGCAAAAAGGAAAAACTAACATTTATATTTCTATCAAAAGGAATTACATGGCATTTTCCAAAGAAAAAAAAAAGTAGAAAAGTTTTGGGTTTTTTTTTAATATAAAGTAATATTTCATCCTTCACTTACTTGGCAATAATGTTTTGAATATCATTGCATTCTTCCAAGTTTATACTAATATCCCAAAATGAAGCAACTGGTTTCTTTTATGCTTCTATTAAATGTCTACAAGAACAAAGTCTAGTGGAAAATATTTAAAATGTTAAAAATAAATATAAGTTCTTCTTATGTTTCTGTGTATTGTTATGTTTACACTCACTATCAACTTCCCAGTTATTATACATAAGCACAAAGTTCTTCTTTTGAGTTAAAACCCAAAGTGATACCTTCTAGTCTACTACAAAGCACAATTCTTACTCTTTCAGGAAAACACCCAGTTCAAAGTCTAAGTCAAAGTCAAAGTATTTCCAAAACTTCTTTATAACTAGCAGAATTATTGTAAAAGAAGGAAATTAGGGGCTACTGTAATTCCCACATTAGTGTTTTGCAGTGTAGAGCACGAACTACAGAAGAATCAAAATGCACTTGAGATGCCCTGCTCCTCCACACTGACCTACCCTCAACCCTCTCTACTTTGCAGGATGACACAGTGCACTCCTACCAACAGTTCAGAACAACATAACCAAAAATGTTTCACGAGTTGCTTATGTTGCCTCTTTTCCTAGTCTCCAGTGTCTAAGCAGACTTGAGTCTCACCATGAATTTCTTGCATTTGTTCCCTGACTTGCATGCTTATCTGAAGACTGTCCTGAAATAACTCTGTCCTTTGAAAGGCCAGTGGGATGAAGAAATTGAGCATATCAAGAAAAAATTTTTGGAAGCTGCAGGAGTAAAGATATGAAAATGAGGAGAGCTGTCAGATGTTTGGGATTCATAATCACAAACAGAGGCAGACTTGTAGCCTGACAGAGGGAGCCTAACACAAGGGTTGTTCCTGAAACACAGAAGGCAATGTGAGGATTTTGACAGAAAGCTGTGCTAACACATGAGTATTTGTGAGGTTGGTAGAGCTGAAATAGATAAAGACTAAATTCTGCTGTGGTCCCAAAGAAATTAAAGTGGCAATAATTGTATTAAGAGACTTTGGAGTAAGAATTGCTGACTTACTGACAAGGAAAACAAGTGTAATAAATGCATTTTTTTAGTTTAGCACATTGTTTGATGTTATTATCTCTTAATATAAACAGATACAGATAAATTTGTTTAGAATTTGATGAAGAGATCTCTAGAGGTGCACATCTGCCTATTAAATGCCAGAAGAAAACCTCCTAATAACCTGCTCTGATTTTAAGAACTTAGAGCTTGAAGGAGTTTCTATATGTCAGTGAGAAGAGTGCTAAATCCCTGGAAACACGTTAAAAATCTTATCATAGCCTTTCTTTATGCCAATTCAGTTTTCTGCCCCCTACTATTACCATTAGAAATGAATTAATTTGATAATACTTTAATTCAATTTTTAGTCGGAAAACTGATAAAATCACAAATGGAGAGAAGTGCAATTATCACAAGTGGCATCCAAACACACTGCAGGTCTTGTATATTAAGGCAAAGAAAGAGTGAGTATCAGGAGTTTAAATGAGTCAACACAAAGTAAAAGCAGAATGACAAACATGTAAGAGTACCATAAATAAGACTAATACACAGAAAATTTCCTGATAGCAGTGTGTTGATGGAAGTAGAGAGATGTTAAAGTTCATGCATTTTTTGCCACAATTTTAGAAATTTTACTAAAAGTATAAGTGTAAAATCTGCCATTATATATTCATGGTGTAGGCCTCTGAGCCTGTTTGGAAACCAAATGTACGTTAGCATAGCTAATGCAGGTACTGTGGATCAGAAAGGGCAGGACCTAAAAGCATAACTGGCACTTAAGCATTAAACAACATATTATATAAAGACTACATAATGTATAGTGCAGCATACCACAACTACTCCTTTTTATTTTCAGCATGAGTCTTAGAGACATTATGTATGAAAAAAAGTCAAATGAAAAATATTTGTAACACAGAAAGTAAAAAGAAAGGTTTGGGTACAGAAACACTTAACATCTTTAATCACTCATTTTTATTTTGTAAGACAAACCAGACAGAATTTGAAATGGCTCAGTGAGCTGTAAAAAATTGACAGCATATATATGTAAGAAGACGGAAAAAGCAATTATCTAAAACTAATTTGAGAGTTTATCAGGCAGAAATTAGACTTTTATGGGTAAAGTTAGAGTTTTGTATTAAAAGCAATACATTAAAATATATAAAACTTCAAGGGTAGTGTAGTTAAAACTTCCTTGGCAAAGAACTGATTTTGTGTCTGTAGAGCTTCTACATTCTCGATAACATTTATTCAAGTAGGAAACCTTCTAAAATAACAAATAATAAAAAATAGCATAATACATAAAAAAAGGCGGGGGGGGAAGCTCTCTTTAGCTTTGAAGAGATTTTGTATCTGGCTTCACCAACATTCGGATGCCAAAATAGTCTTTTCAGTCTCTGAAGAGGTTGGACAGAGATCACATTAGATATGCAGTTTTTGTAAGACACTGTTTTTGGAAAAGGCACATTAGAATGAATGCAGTATGTCTTTCATTGACCCCAGAGAAGATTTTTCTAGGTAGTTTGAAGCTTTTTCTACATTTTAAAAAATGAACAGATGCTACACTAGGGCAAAATCTAATTATACTATGCAATTATATCAAAATTTATATTCTCACATGTTAAAAGCAGTAAGAATGTTGTATTTTATAGCTCAGATTTCTAAGCCTGTCCTGTGGATCTAGAAGGTACCAATCCTACAATATCCCATGCAGAAATTAATATTTAGTGGCCAAACTCCTGTTTATGTAATTAAGGTTTTCCAATAAAACAAGTGACTCCTTAGAGTACCTTTACATCTAACATGAAATAATATCCTATCAGGTTGCAAAAAGGTCCTGAATGTTACAAAATAATAGAATTCAGATTAAACCTTGAGCCTATGAATAAAGGAGTTAAGCTATTGGATAACTGCTTTATTAATCACTCTGTATAATATTAAATGCACTGTGTATAGTATAATGCAGTCAAATTAACACTGGACTGAATTCATTTGTACAGGTAACTTTAATTCTAGCATTTCCCCAGTTCTCAGTCATCAGCCTTGCAGTCTTTTTTTACCGTAACTTACATGTGAGCTGTATGCATAACGACTTCAATAATCATAGTATTTTTCCTAAAAGTTTTTTGAATGCTTCAGAAAGATCATTTATTTCAGGAGGTAAGGATCAGAATATTTCTGTAGCATCATTATGAAATTTTTTGTCTTGAAGAACTGTGCTCATTGCACAATTTAATTTAGTTGATTAGATGTAAAAGACAATTTTAAAAGGAAACAAGAAATCAAACAGAAGTACTAAATAAGGTAAAATTTAGATTCCTGGCAGGAATTCTTTCATTTTAAAGATTTATTATTCATGAACATTGGATCAGCCATTATTATGTCTCTAGTGAAGAACAGTACTTCTGGCTGATAATTGCTGATTTGGTAGATAACTGAATCCGTTCTTTTCCTACTATCCAAAGAGCTTGTACTGTCAGTGAAAAACATTGGTACAATGTGCAGTAAGAGCACGCTTTGCAAAGCATGGGCAAACTTTTTGGATCTAAAAATAATAACAAGTTCTGATGACTGAAACAACCAGAAAGAAGGAAAATTAATTCCTTATATTTCAGTATGAAGTCAACGTATTCTAGGAAAATGTGCATAGAATTGTCCTGTTCAATGATTCAGTTCAATTAAATAATTATATTGGTTTTATATTTACTGACCATTTACGGTACCCTAAAATGTTTGTGAAGGATGTTTTATAAGCCAAATTAATTGTCAAAGAAATGCTATTCTGCTACATCTGTCCTTTACAACTTCCAGATTTTCCTCTAACTTGATGCTCTGAATTCTTTGTCAGGTCTATTTCTTAAACTCTGATGATAATATTCCATTGCCATAGTACAGGTTATATGTGGAAAACAGGGGGAAAACATAAGCTCTTAAATATACATTTTATGGTGAAGTAAGCATTCCTTGAACTTGTTCCAACATTACCATTTACCAGTACTACTCTAACATTGGAAGAACTGCCATATCTTGGCTTTCATTTAACAACCAGTCCAGTCTTCCAGACACAAAAGTAAACCAGTGAGTTCAAGACTGCACAAAATGTTTTGTGCCCGTCCAGAAACAAAACTCACACCACCAAAAATCAGTAAACATAGATTTAATTCTGACAGTAGCCAATGGGATTTATCTGCAAGAATTCTGGCTGCAATCAATGTGGTACTGTTGGTTCTGCCCTTTGGCAGTGTAACAGACTAACTCAAAGCTCCTTTCACAGCTCACTGTGTTAAGCACAGATGTCCTGAATGTTGGAAGTACCAAAGCTGGACCATGACAGACCAGTGATTTTTAACAAAAAGGTGATCTGAGTTAGCAAGAGCTTTGGCTTCTGTCTGGGTACTGGAAAGAGAGCCTGCAAACTTGGAAAATACCACCCATCTGATTTCAGCATGATATCCTACCTACGTATAGGTAGGTATCTTACAGGTGTATTAGCAGCAAAGCAGAGATATCTACTTGTATAATCTGTGAGTCAAATGACGACCAAGCGAGTATAGAACAACATTTAACTGTGAAAGTGAGGAGGCTATAAAATGTTAACATTTGTCATTCTTTCTATGGATCAGAGAATTTGTTTAAAACGATAGCATATGTATTACGAGATGTGTTCGATAACTGAATTTATAGTTAATTGGCTGGGGAAAGGGGAAAAAGATGATAGAGGAGAGATTCTTGTAAAAATTAATGTTTGTGCATGTAAACATTTTGAATAACCCAGCTGTTTTGACAGTACTGTTCTACACAAATGCTGTCAAGTGATTCTTATGGGTTTTTTTCCTGTGGCCAGCACAGTATTTTAAATGAGAATGGAGATTATCTTCATTCATTGAAATTCTGAGTTCATTGCTGCAAACAGGCTAAAGGAGGGACTCTTCTTCTAAAGTCTGTCCTTGATCATTCCCAGATTTGTCCCTAAAGGACAGCTTCCAATTTTTTTTAGCCGACTATTTCTTTTTTTTTTTTATTAAAATTTTATTATTCCATCCATGTTCCTCTGGGAAGAAGAGGTTAGTCTTTACATTGCCAGTATGTGATATCTTACATGTCATTACATGGTAGTGATTTTGCTATTACTCAATAGCTATGTAAACAAGAGGTAAGAATATCTCCTTCCCAACACTTCCCTCTATACTATTCGACCCTTAAACATACAGCCTTTCTTTGACCTTTACATACAATCATTACCAGATCTTTCCCATTATCACAACCTTCCTTAATCTATTAGTCTTAATATAAGTAATGTTGTTCTTTGTCATCTGTGAGTCTATGTAATAGCAACATAGTCAGGAGCTTACTGGTAAATCATTATGTTTCAATGTAAGCTGAAGCTAACATAGGACAGAGCTCTAAAGTAGCAAAACCCACACTTGGCTGTGCCTTAACAATTAGTTTTACAGGTCATAGATGATTTCATTAGTCTCATTTTTCAGACTACTCTAAGCAAAGAAATAAATTTTCCAGTATCTGACTATTGAAACTATGTTTATTTAATGTACAGTAACTATGAACAAAGAACTTCTTCAGTTTACATCTTTATTACTGAATTTCTGTATCATAGAAAACAGTTATTGTGTTACTTTGAATTTAAGTTGTATACTATGATAGATGAGGCTTGCTAAATTTGACACATGGTATCTAGATACTACAGTGATAGATACATTAGAAATACCAAAATAGATATATTAGACAGATAGAATTAGCACTGTATGTGCTAAGGTTGATTGATTACTTTATGAGTATTATATTCCCTTTACTGTTCTCTAAACCCCAGCTTTATTAACTCTAACCAATTTTCTCCAACTCCTCAATTTGTAGCGCTAATTGTGCCTCATATCAGCTTTTTCATTTAGCTGATGAAGAGTTGAGACAGAAAACTTCCACAGATACACAGAAGTCAGCTATATATGTAAAAAGCAGATTTTTATAAACTGAAATGTGTTTAAACATACATACATATTAATTGAAATGTTCATCTACAGGAAAATGCCTGCAGATGAATATTTAATAAATTTAATTCTAGATTTTATTTTTTCTTGCAGGATAGTCTGAATCTTGATTGAGTTCAAGTTCATGTTATTCTATAAAACCTTTACAGTTTTTCTTTATTAACTAAAATATGGCAAAGATATTTGTTTTGTTTTCATTGTTGCTGTATTAAATTTATAGCATTAAAGTCCATACTTGTGATTTATAGAGGAGAGTGCCTTTTCTCCTACTCAGAGCATCGATTTTCTATACCAGTTTAAAGGAGACACTGCATCTATACAACAGGTAACGAATAACATCTTCATACTCTGAGAGGCACTCTAAATAAACATTTGCAAGAATTGATCTCATCTTTGTTTTGCCCTCTGTCTTGGGAAAAGTTTTGTGTAGATTGTTATTAACATTAATCTAATTTTCATAACAATAACTTTGTTCTCTGTCAGGATGAAGATCCAAAAATATATATTAAAATTAATTTAGTAATAGCTGTACATTTAGAACTGTGCATAAATTCATAACGTAAACCACTACTGACCACTTAACACTTCAGTCAAAATTTCTGTTTAGGAACTTCAGATGCGTTAAACAGATTGGAACAGGAGCTGGTCCTTTAGAAACCAATCATATCATTATTACAGGGGCATAAAACTGACAGTTAAGACTCACTGTTGTACTGTATGAATAAAAACAATTTTCACAATTAAAAAATTATTTGCTGTGGGAATTTAAAGACAACTATTATTTACTTGTGGATTTTAGTTACAGGAAGTTAGAATTAAGTCAGGTTGACTATAAATTCAGCATTTAGTATGTATTCATGGCTTAATCTGACATGATAATTGATTTTGTTTTATTTGGGGTGTTTTGTTTTTTTTTTTTTTTTGAAAAGAAAATACACTGTCATAATTTCATTTTATTTTGTCGTTGTAAGTGAGCTTCCGCAGAAAGTGCTTTCCTGTTAAGCAATCCTCTCAAGCAGCAATGGCAATATAATTAGGTCTCTGTAGGCTTATTCTGAAACCATTTAGTGCAAAGGCGTAATCTCCTATCATGACATAATAATGTGGTCTCCATGGACTAGCTTAGAGATTGCTTTGACACTGTAATGGCAATATAATAACTTCTTATGAGACTCCGCATAGATTTCTACTAAAGCAACTTCTGCCCTGTAATAGCTGCACTGTAATGCCCACTTAATGCAATATTCTGACTTGCTCTACCCTCATTACAAGACTTACAAGTACTATCTTATAAAAGCAGAGTACAGCAAACCTAGAATCTGGTCCCTGACAAGCACCAGTAAAGGAGCCTCACAGAAACAAGAGAGGAGACAGGACATGTGTAAGTAATCTCAGTATATTCTCACAACTAAAAAGCATTAAAACAGTAAAGAAAGACTTAAACAATGTCATTCATTTTACTTAATAAAGAATTAGAATATTTAAATAATACTGCTGCTGGCATGATAATACTCCCATGACTTCAAATTTTTGGAGTTGTGAACACCTCACATTCTTGCACGCAGAAACTTCTCTTCCCTTCTCCTTTCACTTTCCCTCCACCTCAATGATAATTTAAATTAAGTCTGAAAGAGTTTCTTGGAAGCCTGTCATTGATGATTGGAGTTCAACATTTCTCTCTCTGGCATGGAGATATTTTAATGGGAATAAGTTTGGGATTCTTAGAGAACTTGTGAAAACTATCTGGAAAGGTAGTCTTTGGTCCCACCAAACTCAGAACTCCATGACTGGCAAACTCCCAGATCTGATCCCAGTTTATCCAAAAATGCTTGTGCACAAAATTCACCAGAACAACACTTTGGACCAATCTTACATTAACAAGACACCACTAAAAGGTTTTTTTTTAAAAAAAAAAAAAAAAAAAAATCTATATATACACACACAAGTTCTTTGTGGATTTTTTTTTCCTCACACTATAGAGCATGCATAAAGAAAATAAAGAAATGAAAGAGGATCATGCCTTCCATAACCACGTGAGGAAGTACCTTGAATATACAAAAAGGAAGTGTCAAAATGAAAGTTTCTAAATACCAATGGGTATATACTGTAAGGCTTAAATAAAGTTAAATAAATATTTTGTAGGTGACAACACAGATCTTCAGTAGCAGCATCCCACATTAAATACGTAGATGTGGATTTGGGAAAAGCTTGAATGCTCAAGCTTTCATACAAATTAATACAGTTCTAAATTTTCCCAAAATTCAAGATGCACAGTAGAATAACTCTACAAAAACATGTTTCTTGTTGACCTCAATGTATCCGTAAGTTACTGTTACATATGTAATTCACAATCAGTTCATGGAAGTAAAAGGAAAATCCTGTGGTTTTATGATTAAAGTCAAAGAGCTTGGAGGAACAAGATGCTTTTTCTGCTGTAGTTATTGCTAATGCTGAAATGCAACTAGTATAAAAAGTGATAGCTTCATTTGATACAAAGTAATTACTCATTCCTATTTAGCCAGTTCCTGGAAGAAGCTGGGTTTATGCATAGCCATTCATCTTTGTTAAAGTCAAAGGTGAATTTTATGTGGCACAGATTCTAACCTAGAGAAATCCCTCAGTTTTAAATTGTTATAGTCTTGCTGCATTTTTTAAAACTATCTCAGTAACATGCTATTCAAATTCTAAAATGTGTTTTATATTTGGCACATTGCAGAAATGTTAACCTCAATATATACAACAAATTACAAAGAATATTTGACACCTGAATCATCAAGAATTTATCTTCCCCCCCTCCCCCCACCTCCAAAGCATTTTTATGCCTATCACACTAACTTCTAATTTTTGGGGGGTATGCGAAAAGCCAGCATATTATACTATAAATAAAAATATAAATGATGCCTGCAAGATTTTACTTTGTGTGAATGTATGTACACAAGCATTCTGCTTCACCTACATACTTCTCAATGTGTAGGTCAGGTCCAACAAGAATTGACACGGCCACGCTTTCAGAGACACTAAATTCCTACTTGCTCCACTGAAAATAGGTACCCTAATAAGGAAGATGGGTATTATTTGTATCTCCCTTGAAGAAGGCTAAGGCCAGGCCTTTGAAACATTACAGTATCAACACAGAAAAGAGAGAGAGAAAAGGAATGAATGTTTCAACTGGGAGAAAAACTGTGGACATAGCTGTTAGCTGGTAAAATATTGAATTGTGAGAGACCGGATGTCATGAGCTTTGCTGTTGACAAAATTGTTTGTTTCTAAATAGGGCATGCTTGTAAAATTCCTTCTGGTCTCAAAAACAATGATGGTAGGACTAAGCTCCCAAAATGCTTTCTCCAAATCTATCAACTCATAAAATTTTATATGTAAGTTTTATATGTAAATATGAAATAAGATATCATACACTTGACTTTTTTTTCCTCTTGAACTTGAGTCAGATTAATTTATTTTTGGACTTTAATACTACAGATTCCTTAAAAGTATTACAAACTTAAGAACTACTTTAATGACACTTTATCCCATCTGTGCTAGAAGCAGCCTTTGTTTTATTATCCCATCTTTAATTTTTCAAGACTTCAGAAAGTATTTAATATAAGTGTTTTAATTGCTTATCACAGATGCAAGAAGCAGACTGGCTTCAAGTCAGCTAAATGGAATGCTGAAGAACCTTGCTGAAAATTGAAAGAAATTAATTTTACAAAGTAAACTGAAAAATAAAATCTCTGCAACATAAATGCCCTGCTAAAGGAGAATTTTATTATCCAAAATATATTACAGCTCCTTTTGATTTACCTTGAACACACTTTGATTACTTTGATTGGAAAACAGTTAAAAATGTCTTATTATAAGAGCTATGCAAATATCAGCTTTCTTTAAATGGCCTCAGGAAAGAAAGAGGAAATTTTAGAATAAAATTCTTTCCAAGCTATTTCCTATGATGCAACAACAAAAAGGATCTTATGAAGATTACTGTGTCATTACCATCATGTTGGGGGCCAGGGAAATACATGGATCACAGAAATTTTTTCACTTAAGATGTGAAAATCATAAACGTTAACTGAACTTGTGTCTAGCTTGTGATTACTTGAAATGACAGTAAAAAGAATTGAAGGGGAAGATTTTCATAATGGGGATACATGTTCTGATCCTTATCAGTACAAGTTTTGACAAGGGTATTTCAAGGAGACAAATGAAAATCAGCTGCTTTCATAACGATATTGGAATCATAGAACTAGATGGACACTGAGAAGCAGCTTCCTAGTTAAATGGAGATATTAAGGAAATTGTCACTCATGTTTCACAATACACAATAAATAAATTGATATAGAGCAAGAAATACAAATAAGACTTTTTTATCCAATAACTTATAAACTATGTTTAAAACATATGGGATATAATATGGACATGAATAAAGCTGTATGTTAATCACTGAATAAAATATCAAGTGCAGAAGTACTGTCAAATTTTGACACAAGCATATATTATCATCATGTAATATGCAGTAAATGTAGTGGATGTTATAGACATCTCATAAGGTAGCCTATAAACGTTGTCATCATAATACATCAAGCATGTTCACATTTATAGCTTATCTTTCTTTGTGTTTTTTAATTACTGTAATTAAGGCTACACATAACTGTCACTCCAGCACACAACTCCATCATCATCTTTGACACATTTCTTTCTCCGAATGTTCTCACATACCCTACATCCAAAAATCTGCAGATTGTCCCCTCATGTCATCACAGAGTTGGTCTTTCTTTTCCAACATTAAGGTGACCAGACTGTAAACATTTTGAGTACCAAGCCATTCTTTGCCTTATTCACTAAGAATATTTTTTAAAAGACAATTTTCTAGCCTGTTGATCTGCTTATATTATTAACCTCTTGGCATTAGTTTACAATCATCCCTTCTTCTACTTCCCAAAACTTTTTTTTTTTTTTTGCTTTCATTTTCAAGGTCACCTTCCCATTCTACCTATCACTTCTGACTGACTCTTACTGAATCACTCCATTGCTACACTTCCAATCAAGTGCATTCACACATTTTCATAGGTAATCTACTCTGTGTGTTTGTAAGGGACTCACACAGATACCTCTAACGATTTTCCCTTTCTTTATTTTTCCCTTACTGTGTAAAACACTTGACAACAATTAGGCTGCTGCTATGGCAATGACACTACATATTGTGCCAACTAAATGTTATTACATCACTGTCGGATACTGCCATCTCTGTCCTTTCCCGCCTAGTATCACTAGCCATTTAGCTTACAAGCTTTCAGGGACACAAACCATCTTTTTGTCCCACGCTTGCACAGCATTTAGTTTAATGGTGCCCTCAACAATGACTAGGGGCTCTGGCGTGTCTCTGTGTGATAGTGCATCTGGAGGACTGTACCCAGTTTGCAGCTCCCCAGTAAGGAGAAGATGTGGACATCCTCAAGCCAGTCCAACAGAAGCCACCAGAACGATTAAGCGGGGCAGAGCAGATGGCCACACAACCACATCTGAGGAGAATCTGAGAAACTAGGTTCATTCTGCCAGAAGGAGAAGGCTGAGAGGAGACCTTATTTCTGTTTACAACTACCCACAGAAAGGACATGGAGAAGATAGAGACAGAAGCGCACAGCAACAGGAAAAAAGGCAACAGGAAATACTAGGTACAGGAAATTCTGATTAGATATTAGGGGTTCCCCCCCGCCCCCATGGGTGTGCTCAAACACTGGCATGTGAACCAAAGATGCTGAGGAACTGCCATCCCTCAAGACATTCAAAACTTGCTGGAGTAACCTGACCCAATTTTCCCTGCTGCAAGGTGTGTGAGAGGCAGAAGAGGTTGGAAAGGATGACCTCCAGAGCCTTCCAAGCTGGAATTAAAGTGATATTCTGCTGATGCAAAAATTAAAAGTGGTGAGTGCCATAAATGTCTCTGTTACAAACTGTAACAAATACAAAATAATTGGACAAAGCCCCATAATATGATTGCTTTTACACACCAGTTTTATTTTCACTGATATACTGCTTGTATTATAAGCTGTATAAACCCTGTATACTGCCAGGATAGAGATTAATTTCTTCATAATTTTCTTTTGGATCACCAGTTTTCCTCACACACAAAAATTCAAGCAAATACCTTTACAGCTTTACAACAAAAGGAATTATTCCAGATATACTAGAATACAGCATATCTATTACATCTTTTCTTTCTTTGATTCAGTGCCATATAGTGTACATTTCATGAAAATAAATAGTATTTACTATGGTGTAAATCAAGAAGATATTTCCTAGGCATGGTATGAACAAGAGCCAGAAGTCTTCCACTTTTATGCACCTTTAACATTTTTTTTATATCAGCACTTTTCTCATTCTGACCATTTCTGACAGGTTTCAATTTATAATGTTCTTTTTTATATTCTCAACACAGCAATCAAATCTTTAGACCTTGAGGAGAAGGAGGAAATTAAGGCCATTAACATGTTAGAGAATTGTTTGATTTACTCATTATAAATTATTCTGAATCTGAGCAGCTCATAAGACATGCCCAAAGGGAAGACAAATTTTGATTGGCAGTGTCAAAAAAGTCAAGGACATAGAGAGTTTTGTTAATAATTGCTAAGAACTGCTGTTTGGTGTCTGTCCAGAGTCATGGTGAATTCTGATCCAGAATTTCCCAGCTATCAAACATAAGACCTCAAATTAAAATTAAAAGACAGATTAAGAATACACCTTCATCTGCTGTAAACATTCTTTTAATAACTATAAAAGACAAAAACATTTAACAAGCTAGTCAAGCTAGAAAAACAAACTTGAAGACAGCAAAACCCCTAAGAGACAAGTTCAGAGGTAACTATGCAGGGAGTCCTCTACATCATGGTTTCCTAGATATCCTCTATCTCCTTTTTTCTCACTAAATCACAAATAAAAAGATCACCTTATATAGCCATACCCATGAAAATGATCGTTAGTCTGGTTTTTAAACTAAGCAGCTTATGCTTCTCTTTTTGGGAAAAATGCCTAAAACATCACTGCACAGTGATTAAAAAGCCTCATGACAGTACTGACAGCCTGGCACAAAAGTGAGATTGAATAACACTTCCACATATCAGCACACGCATACTACCCACAGGGAAAGACCCTTCCTTATTTTACCTTTCTTATTCCAATACCTGTGGCCTAGATATGGATTTCTACTCAAGGCATGTCACTATGTTTACTATAAAGGAGAGAAATCTAATCCATGCAGATATTCCCCAAAGGCCAAAGCCTACCACCAAGTCACATCCGCAGAGCTGTTCAAACGCCAGAACTGCCAGTTCCCAGCCTTCACTCACCCAAGTTTCTGTAGAGAAATAGCTTCTAGCATCTCACTCTGCTACTGAAGACACCTGTGTGTATTATCACAGACAAAACATGAGAAATTCTGAAGGACATTAAATACAACTTTACATCAATTATCAAAAGCACTTGTGACAAACACCAGCTCAGCATCAACCAATCAGACCTTATCAGAACCCCACCTTTACCCTGTAACTCCTTGTTATTAGATGATTAATAGCATTAAACCACTGTAACAGTCCTATGTCAAGCATAGCAGGTTCACAGTCTGACTGTGTGCCAATTAAATGTGTAAACTTCCAGAAAAAAGCTTAATAATACAAGTAAATTGTGTAAAACCCCAATTTTAAGGAAAACAAAAGCCACGTTATTCTAGGAAAGGAGAAAAGAACAATCCTCCCATCCCTCCACCTGAACATAGCCAAACAACTTACTTGAAAAACAGGTGATGGGCTTTGCAGACACAACTGAACAAATGAACAGCTGTGACTAAATGTTTCGGCCTTCCCAGATTTTGGAAAAGGTTCTATCCTTTGTGTACCAAACAAAGGTAACAGTCCAGACAAACCCAGATGCCACAGGAGAGTCCTATGCTGCTGGACTGGTATGTGATGCACTTTTGGACCATAGTGTTGTCACCTCCCCATGTGCTTAACATACAAACTTTAAGCATTAACTATGATGGAATACGGGGGAAAAAAGATCATCAGAGTACTATTTATATCACTACTGTTACAAAACTGTTCACTACAATCAAGACGGACATGCATATTTGTGTAACATTTCTTTTATTACTTGTAAAAACTCTAGTAGGGTAGCCAGCTAAAAAGTCAGGTATAGATTTTTTTTAATATTGCCTCTACACCCCCCCTTCCAGGCAATGTTACCCTCTAGCAATTTTAAAGCCCTGTTTAGTTTTTGAAACCACCTTGATGTCTGTATGCATTTCTTAAATAAATAATGTAGTCCAACTATACTCTTGGGTATGACATATTGTATCAATAACATTCTGTGGACAACTAAGGGCTGACACATGATTCTCCTCTAATTTTCAGAAATAGTAGTTCGGTGTCCTGTGTTTAGAATTAAATGGACTTTACAGGATATTTCCTACACACGGAAATTTTTAAAGCCAAATAAGATTAAAATTTTCTCTTGGCAGTAATCAATTTTTTTTCATTTGTATTAGAAATGCCTACAGCTGTAGCTTTATTATTACAGACCACTAAAATTACAAAGCAGCTGCAACCATTGCTTGAAGTTTTTTGTTTCATTTTTACAAGATCACAGATAATTAACATTTTATTTTGAAAGCATTTTTTCTTTAAAAAACAATCCAGTAATCATTCATTTTTAATGTACTGAGCTAAGGATTTGTCTTTGATATAATTATTACAGACTTTGCACATCTGTAGATTTGAAATGATAGGACAGCAAATACCTTCAGAAGGACAGACATTGCCTTTGAAGTCAGTATATATATGGTTTAACATAAATCTAATTTCACAGCAAACTGCCTTTTATTGTTCACTGTTGTTTTGTCCTGACACTCGGTGTCTTGTAAAAAACATTCTGAACTTAGATATAAATAATGTAATACTTCCCTTTAAAATCTTTTGAAAATAAGCTAAATGGAGACATGCAATTAGGATAATGAACGCATTCTCTTGTACACAGACCTGCATGAATTCCAGTGTCCGACATATACTAAGAAGCAACACGTCTGCATCTCATAGCCAGTCTATTTCAAGTAATGGATCAGATTTCCAGCTATTTTAGATTTCTCTAGTGTAGCAAATTTTCTTTATACTTTTCTTTATACTTTATACTTTTTTGTAGGTCAAATCTTGTTTTGCCATGAGCAAAACTGTCCATAATGTTGGTTTTGAAGTTCTGGGGTTTTGTTTTGTCTTTACGCCCTGTAAAATATCAATTTTACCAATTAATATGGAAAAAGAGAAATTATGTTCTTAAGCATTTAATAATAAGCTTTTAATTTTATTCTATGAGATTGAGAGGGGCATGTCTGCCTCCAGAGTCTACAAGCTTGGGAACTAAAAAGAGTGATCCCACTGTCACAAAAAGGAGAGATACAGCTAGCAAAACATTGCAATTAATATTACGTTTCCCTAAGGCAAAAGTGAGTCTTCTGTCATCAAATAAAACATATACAAGCACCATGTAACTGACCTAAGATGGCTAAGTCAATTTAAAAACTTAGCACTGCATATTTATGATATTTATGGCAAGATGATTATTGCAAATTGTAAGGAATATAACAAATTTCTACCAGTAAGTGTTAAGGACTGTATCATTTATATAGCAACCATGCTTACAAAAATGCAATCTAAGAGAACCAATATTCAACATTTAGGAAAGAAAAATTAAAAAAGCGTAGACATACCCTTCAGTGAGCTCTGAATTCAGACAAAAGTAGACCATGTGACTGGTGATTAGACTAAAACAAAGCAAAGCTGGGTGTAGAAGCAAAAGAAGGAGATGAAAGATAAAGGAAGATGAGAGGGAAGATACGTCAGACTCTAAAGACACTCATGGTCTACACAGGGAGTATGAGAGAATTTGTCTGTCCACTCTTTTCTCAGAAATCCAGGGAAACATCTGATTTTTTTTTTTCCAGAAAAGCATGTCATGCAAGGATGTTATTCACATGTACTGAACTTTACAGCTCCCATCAGTACAAAGAGATAGCATATAACTTTTCAAGAAGAAAGAGAAGCAAGATATTCTGTGTGCCCCATCACAGTACTACCCAATTTAAATATCTGAAAGAAGAGATTTTCCTTTTCAGTATCACTCAGCTTTGCCTTGACCGGGAGTTAACAAATAAACCTCTTCTGACTCCAGTTGTGTGACTCTATAACAGGAAAAACTGTTTTCTAATGGGCAGAATAAAACTTCCAAAATGCTAAAGTTAAATATCCTTCTGGTTTATGTTAAACAGTCATGAAATGTTAACACAAGGGGTCTAATCCTCCTCTTTTTCCTGATAGTTTTACATTGCTGTAACAGCTTTGACTTCTGTACAGTGATACCTGACTCATATTAAGCCAACGACATGGCAACCGGGGCCAGAATTTGATGCAATTGATGAAACATGACAAGTGTAAAAAATCAAATGACAGAAAACATTTCCTTTGATTTGATAACAGTGATCAGCTTGACATAAAGTTGGTTGTCTAAATTTCTAGCAAACTTGAGGATGGAAAATGTTGGTAAGTCAGGAAGATTTCCAAATTTTTGAAAAAGTAATAGTTCTATTCCAACATATTTCATTGATAAAATAACCAGTAACAAGACACTGTTTGCGAAACTATTTCCCACTTGTGTGTCACAGCTGATTACTCATCTTATTACATTATTTTATCCAATGAATCTTCTATCAAATAAGACCAAGACATACATGCATATTTTCTACCATAAAAGCTCAACGAATATGTTTTATGTTTTCTTATTGTGTTTTTCTAATATATTTTCTCACCACATGCAGAGATCCATTTTCAAGCCTGAAGCAAATCATAATTCAACATCCAGTAAATACTGCAAACCAGCCCTTCTAAATACCACTGTAACCTAAAAACATTCTTTTGTTGTCCTTTTCATATGATGCAATTGTATAAATTACCTAATGTTATGTCAAATTTTATGAATATTAATTTCTTTAAAATAATGACAATATCCTTTCATTCTCTCTGGTGCATTAATAAATGGGCTACCAGTTCCACTCTGGGTTTCAAATATTTCGGTCTGGATGTACTTAAAAGTATGTGTTTAAAATGGATCTTTTTAAAAAAAAAAGTGGAATCAAAAGGTCCAGAATGATGTGAATAGTAAAATAAATTTTCAGTGTTTTCTACTGTTTTAGGCAGGACAACAAAACAGATAACCTGGATAAAGATAAAAGCTCCACCTTTATGAGTAATAGCTGCTATAATTGCTTTATATTTATGGAGACTCCTTGGTAGGGGAAGGGAAGAAGAACAAAGTGTGAATAGTAAAAATTATGCCATGAGCTAGTATTACTATGTCTGGAATGATCATAGAAATTAATTTATCTTATTGCACAACATTTTAGAAACAAGAGTCTGACCAGCATTTCTTTTTGATCTATAAGTATTGAACTATTAACATAGATTTGTGTGATAATTTAAAATAATGACTAATGAACAAACCAATATCATTAAACAGTCAATTTCTATAATGTCTGAAGCTTAATATGCAAATTCATTAAAAAAATACAGCATACATGGTATGGAGAAGTTCTTACCAGCTGTAACTGATAAATGAATTTTCCTTAAAAAGGAATTCTACAGCAAAGCCAGAGAGTAGCCTGTCAAAAGACCATTGCTGTCATACTAACTTCAATGAAAGTTATAAAAGAAATAATTATCCTGATGACTGGAGCTTTCTTTGAAACTTAAGCATGACTAAATTATAATAACCATTTAATATATGAAATTATTAGCAGGAGGTAGTAGGATCATTACAAGCAACTTAAATTTTCACCTTTGTACAAAAAATACATGCTTCTAGGCTCACAGGATGATATTCTATGTAGAAAACCTGGGTCTGGGTCAAATATACACTGCTAATTTGTAAAAGGTATACTTTTGTCCTAGGCACACTAAAATGCAGGTATAGTGCAAGAAAGCATGGCAACATGAATCAGTTTTAATACACAGTCATGTAACCAAGGAAACGATGAATTAAAAAATCACAACACTGCCAATATGCTGACATTCTCTCCTATGTGAATGTTGTATGAATTACACCAATTTCAAGTGCAAAACTTTACAAGGATAACAAAATCAACAAGGATTATAAAAGTTTTGTTCCTGCTCTGCTATTGAATGTTTATATTTAAGAGGTTTTGTTAATAGCTTAGAGAGATACCTAACACTTCAGAGTTTCTATTTAGACATTCTTCTAAATATAATACAAATATGGCAAATAATATAGCGTATTCTACAATTACAGTCCTCTATGTACAAGTAATTCTTCTGTATTCAAATTACTACCTTCTATAATGACATACAATTTTATTAAGCTAAATAGTCCACAAAGCAAGCCACCTTTTATATTATTATTTAAGATAAAATTGGAAGCTTAAGACAGAGAAAACTGTAGGACAGAATTACCAGCTCCTCATCTCACTTGGTTACATATCTTTATTTAACTGCACTTTTAAAATAAAAGTCAGTAATCAAACACTTTATACAGGTTTATAGCAAAGGATTTGCTAAAATCTCTCCTCCATTTTTGAGGATATTCTGTTTTAAAAATACTTGTTGAGTAAGCTTATGACTAGATCTAGGAGTAAGAAATGATAAAAATGAGAGCTGGGCTTTTACTAAATGTATGACTTTAAAGTAAATGTTACATCCTAGGATCTCCCACTGGTTTCAGCTGATGTTACCTTTGACCAGCAAAGGTTGATAAATACCTCCAACTTGTTATCAATCTGACAAAATACAGGGTTTCTCCTGCAAAGTGCCAAAGATGATACCATTTCACTAACTTCTACTGCTGCTGTAAACATTTGACAACTTTCAGAGATACTCTTATATTCTTGCTTTCATAAAAAGTTCTTGTTCTGCAGAACCCTGGTTTCATGAAGGTCGATAATCAAAGCATCCAATTCATACCTTATATACTTCAGTTCCAATCATCCGAGAAATTTCTTAAGAGTTATTTTTCTTTTTCTGTGGGAACACTGTCTCTTTCTCCTGCATTCGGGTAAATAGTCATAGATCTAAAAAAAGGAATTGAATTTTTATGTCCTAAAAGACTCATCTGAAAGAGGAATACTGTTTTCAATCTTCAGAACCAGGCATAAACTTGTTTTCAAATGTTATATTTTTATATACTTCACAATTTATGCTTGTAAATGATGTAGCTCCTTTCAAAAAGTGACAGAATTCTGTAATGTAAAAGATGAGTTTCAGTTTAATGAACTATACTCTTTATCTACCCTTTATGTAACATACAGATGAAAAATCTTAATTGAAAATTATCATGTTAAAGTATGGAAATAATGCCTTAGAAATGAAGTCACAAGGTTAACTTAAACTAACTTTGGGCTGTCTAAAAAAAAAGCAGTTTATTATGTAAGAGAAAGCCAGAAATATTAAGTACAAATAGTAAAGTAGCATATAACACAACGAAATCTTTCATCCATGTGTTACAGTAAAGATTTTTGTAACTTTGGTACTGAATAAAATTTATTTCTGATACATATTTGATATTGACTTTTTCAATACTAATCCCATTTCTATCCATCAAATTATGGATTCCATATAGACCAACATAAAAAAAACCCAAACCCCAGAACAGGACTTCTGTACATCTGAAAACTCCTTTCAATAAGAAGCGACCAAACTGTTACTAAGATACAGCAGGATATGTGACTACACAGGAACAAACAAATAAAACAGAAAGTTGCACTGTTATTGACTTACAGAGATAACATTCATGGGTAGCACAACTCATACCATTTCACAAAAATATCTGGTGGTAATATTAAATTGCAGTATCACAGCGGTAAGTAAAACACCTGTACGTTCAAAATGGAAGCAAGATTTAGACTAATACTTCTTGCAACCCACAATATTAGTCTGAAGGCAAGATCCCTATTCCTTTCCCTTCAAGATGATTAAAGGTGCAGCCAAATATATTTCTTTATATGATTACAAAGTGATGCAGCTCCAAGAGTACCCTCTGATATCTAACAGTTTTTACATTTTCTTCTGAAAGCTGACTTTTGCTGTATGCCATTGCCACTTTTGCTGTATACAATTCCATTCTTTGCAAAATAAGTAGAGTAATACACAGTTTGTAACTGCGATTTCTCAGACCTCTCATAGAGGAACTTACTTATTGTTATTGCTGGCTGACTAGGGATTGAGAAAAACATTTAGTCCTTTATTCTCCCTGTGATGTTTTTTTTGTGTTTTTGTTGTTCTGAAGAAGTATCTTATCAATATGCTGGGGACTGCAATTTTTTTTCTCCTTTATTTCCCTGTTATATTGACTATCAAAATTATATTATTTGTAATAGGGAATTTATATAGAAGAAATTAACACTAGAAACTAAAAAAGTAAAAATAGCCCCCAAAACTGTAAATCTTTTTTTAGAGATGTAGGATAGTAAAAATATGTAAAAACAATTTACATTATGATCAGCTAACAAACTGAATCAAATGTATTTCTTACATTGTAATGAAGATAAAATATTGTAAGCATACATTTTTATGTAAGTATTTTTCCAGCTTGAGACTCTCAACTATTCAATATGTTACACATATTAGAAGAGCTTTCCACATTAAAATAAGTAAAAAAGGAATGAGGAATTGGTTTAAATCATTGGCAGTTCTCATCATGTTAAAGAAAAAAGCTAAACCCTTCACAGACAATTCAATGACATAAGTGATGTGTCTGTATTGTTGTACGTGCAAGACCCCTGTTGATCTGAAATCACAGAGGAAGAAAGTGGCAGAACTAAGAAGACACTTAAGTTTACTCTATAGGTTACGTATACGTTTGGAAGTTGCATGGAACAACAGGAGAGGATAAGGAGAATCAAACAGGTAGGGACCCAGTGTCAACACTACCACATTTTGTGGACTATGTTTTAGACAGAATGGCCATTCCTGGAGCACATAAGGCACGCTCCTACAGTATATCTTCCCGTAATCTGACAGAAAGCAGTTCATGACACTATCAAATTGCCATAAATGGGGTGACCAGGTTCACTTCCAAAGCAGATTCCCAGTCTAAACTAAAATACGAGATAGATGCACCATTCAGCTATCCCTCTTCTACTTTTTGTACACTCGGTGAGCACATGACAGAGACTTTAGCTCAGGAAAGCAACCTTAAGCACAAACACAACCGTATCTGTCCTCAATAAAAGGACTGCAATAGTCTCCAAAGCTTGCTTTAAATTAAATCCCAATAGGGTTTTTTTTGGCAGATTCACAGTTGTGGGTTCTATTTCCAGTTTTACTTTCAATGCAATATTGTCTAATTCTCACTTACTTTCCTTTTCAAGGGTTCTATTTATACCTCCCTATCTCAAGAGACTAAATACATAAGTTGTTGTGCATTTCAAAGGACATCGACACTATAGAAGAACCAAGTACTACCAATAGAAAGAGAGACACTTTGAATCATATGTTTTACATTCACAAGTTTGTAATGGATTTACTGCATCATAAAATAACTCCCTGCTTTGAAGGTGTTGTGGTTTAGCCCCGGTCAGCAACTAAGCACCACACAGCCGCTCGCTCACTCCCCCACCCTTGTGGGATGGGGGAGAGAATCGGAAGGGCCAAAGTAAGAAAACTCGTGGGTTGAGATAAGAACAGTTTAATAATTAGAATAAAACAGCAATAATACTAATATAATGAAAAGGAAAATAATGAGCGAGAGAGAGATGGAACACTGGAATAAGAGGGAAAAAAAAACAGAAAAAAAAATAACCCAAAACTAAACAACAAGTGCTGCAACCGCTCACCACCCGCCGACCGACGCTGCCGGTCCCCGAGCCGCGATCGCTGCCTCCCCCAGCCAATTTCCCCCAGTTAATATACTGGGCATGACGTCACATGATATGGAATACCCTTTGGCCAATTCGAATCAGCTCTCCTGGTTGTATCCCCTCCCCTCCCGGCTTCTCGTGCACCTGGCAGAGCATGGGAAGCTAGAAAGTCCTTGACTAGTGTAAACACTACCCAGCAACAACTAAAACACCAGGGTGTTATCAACATTATTTACATACCAAGTCTAAAACACAGCACTATGCTAGCTACAGTGAAGAAAATCAACTATCCCAGCTAAAACCATGACAAAAGGAAAGACATAATAATGCATGTTGAGTTGTTCCAAGGAAAGAATGAATACAGTGCAAAGTATCCTAATCAGTGTAGCATTATATTCATTTTTATTAGCCAAAACCTAGATCATATGTATGCAGCTTGGGACTGATGAGGATAATAAAAGATTTGTTGAAATCTCCTGCAACAGCAGGTCACATTTTATACTTTAATGGGCAACTACTGCATTATATTTCCTAACCTCATATACTTCTCTTTGTAAACTTTATGCTGACCTTCGAAACTAAAGATGGATCAATACCATTTTATAAGACTATAAGACTATATGAAACACCAAGTCAATATTGTATTTTTATCACGCTGGTAAGGTAATGCAATTCTGTACATCAAATAACCCTGAAAGTACCAGTGAAGGCTAGAAATTATGTTTAGAGACATTAATTCAGCCAAGAACTGGCCCACACCAGTCACTGAATGCCAAAAATTTTCATCAGCCCAAAGACACCCTAGTGGCCTTATAATAGCTAAACTTCCAAAGCCCCCAAAACCCAAAGGATTAAGCTAATGCAAACTTAAATTGTCCAAATGAAAAAATTCAAATTCAGGAGCCTTCGGATCCTCAGATTCTGGTGTGTATGATCTCACAATTAACAAGAGAAGAAGAGAGGAAACACAAATTGCCACAGGGAAGTTCCCCAACAAAATGTCATTCTTATCGGTAAGTTTGAGCATTGTGAGACAATATGAAGCACTGATATCTTTATTTTTCTAAAGGGAAAAACCCCACCCATTTCCTACCCTGCATGTCAGAAAAAATATTTACAGAGGTACAGTTACTGGGGATCTGAACAGGTTACCTTTCAAGTGCCTTCAGGTTCATACACAGGTCAAATAACATGGAAGAAGTTACAAACACAAGAGACAGAAGTCACTGTTCTGGGGACCATTCACACAGATTATTTTAAGTATAATTATTACTTATTTACTCCTCCTGGCACCCAAATATCTAAAATCTTACACAAAGCAAGAATAGGTAACTGTGGTCAACTAAGGGAGTGGCATTTTGGGTGTATGCTTTAGTGCTTGTCTCTAGTTTAACTCTGAATTTTCACATGAACTACCTTAATTCCTGAGTATGTTTTACAGAGCAGATTTACTATAAATAGTGTTTTCTCTGCTCTTGTATTGCAGTTTACTTCACCAAAGCTTACTGTATATACTCATAAAACACACAAACATATAAACATAAATGAACTTTAACAAATATACATTATTTGAAAAATATAATAGTGAAGCAGAGGAAAAAAGAAATAGGAACATAAGATTATTTGTCTGACTTTGAAAGGTAAACTAAAGAGAAACATGGTGTAAGTAGATGTAATTAGCATTCATAATTACTTCTGAAAAAACTATTACATTTCAGGTGCAAGCACAAATACAGCCCTTTGGGTAAGAACATCTCTATGACCTTCATGTCAGTAGGATAGCTGCTGTGCAATTAGGCCAACTCATATCACCTCCCATAATGAAAGGTCTCTCCATCTCTACGGTAGACTCAGGTTTCCTTGAGCCCAGGATCCAAGCCCTTCAGTTCTGAATTCTTTCCAACATTGGCTTTATAACAGGGAGCCTCATATAGAAATAGGGTGGCCTGTTTGACATATCTTTAATCAGAACTATTTTCCTCTGCTAGTGAAGGCATTCATCTTCTCAGTTGTGAGCTGCTCACCATCCTTTTTGTAATTAACACACCTATAAGCTGTGCAAGTTGGAGGTATAATGCTCAGCTTCAAGGGCAAAACTATTTTATTGCCCTCAGCATGAGAAATCTGTATACATGAAATGTGCCACTTGTAAATGAAATCCCCACGCACCCTATCTCTAAAGAGAAAAGTATTTCTCCTGTTCAAATAAAGCTGCAAAGGCAATCTCCAAACAAGCATTCAGTTGGATCAATAGCTAGAAATTGAATAGAACAATGTCTCATGCTGCTTTATAGAATTTTCAAAAGATCTGAACCACACAAACCCAATTTTTCAAGTTCCACCACTGGGATTTACAGTCTTGTTTTCTGAATCTAGGAGAAAAAAACCCAACAAAGAACATATTCACATACTAAAACTAAAAAGGGACTGTATGGTCAAATAAGATCGGGGTGTAAATTAAACCCAGAAAAGGAGTAAGGTTTCACAGGTTAGGTGAAGTTAGGCTCAGGTGTTTAAGTACACTGTAGAGGTCTTCAAAGATGAAAAGGGATTCTATATGCCTATCTTTTAGTGCCCAAGTGCAACAGATATAGTTCACACTTACTAAGGTCTGATAACATATCTTTCAAAACGGAAATTAACAGGCACATATACATGAAAACAGCCTTTCCATGAATTTTAGGGGAGTATTGTTAATTTATTTAATGATTTTTTTTTTCACTTGAATATCAAGCTATTATAATCTTTCTTGATAGACATGGTATCAATTACTTAATTTTCTCTAGCACAAAACCAGGAGAAAGATATTTTGAACGTTAACTCCTGTTCTACAAGACATATCTTTCTTCTGACTTTACCATTTATGGAGAAAAGTCAATTTGCTCCATTACATGGAAAGGAGCATCATGAAGAAAAAGACATTCAAATTGTAATTCACACACAAAAAAAGAAATATCCCTTTTCAGTGTTTTATTTTTCTTTGTGAAAAATAACTTCAGGCCTGAAATTTACTTTTTTATTTGATTTGCTCTGGTTAGGAATACTACAGACACGTGATCTGGGAGAGTTATTCAATTCCTAAGACAAGATGACAACAGAAGCGGAAAGAGCAATTTCACACATACCCAGGAGTCTAGAGTTCCTCCCAGGTCTGATTCGGTTTTGGTGTATTCTGTCCGGTTATGCAAAGTATCATGCTGTTTTCCATAGCAAACCCAGATGTTCCAGAGAGTACATAATTCCCACAACATATAATTTGTGCTGAAAACAGATTTTTCAGAATAAGTAGGAATATGTGGCTAGCAGACTTGGATCAAACCACATGCAGGATTGCATACCTGTCTAGCATTCTGCCGTATGTTTCTCTTTCATCTTTCTAAGTACTTTAAAGACAATCAATTTTGTCTCCAAAGAACTCTTCTCCTGTATGTTACTGGATGCAAAAAGAGTGTAAGTATAGTATTCTTCTTAAAGAAAGGGATATGAAATATTTCTTTAGCAAACATGTGCCAGCATCATAGGCAGTCTCAGAGAAGAGCAGTGAGAAATATTACCTCCTTTGAAAAAATAGTGAAAATGTTTATTTATAACAAATTATAAGGAAAAAAGCATGAAAGATTTAACATTTTTAATAATCCAAGACAAAGAAAGTCATTCAGACAACAAAAGTATCCACAGAATTACCCATCAACTAGATCTGATACAAGACCTCAATCTCTGATACAAGAAGCATACATACCAACCATGGCTTGGAGACAGTTTATTCACACCAGGAAAGATGCAGTTCAAACCTTTAGTAATAAAGTACTGACTTGGTTAAAGAAATAAGTAGGCCAAGACATACTATTATGAAGAATAAAGAGAAGAATTTGGAAAGTGACAGGTTGGGATTATTATATTTAACTATTTTAAATGTCAATGTCCTTTTTTTCCTTTCTTTCATATATAAATTTTTTCAGGTTTTTCTGGTACTTAAGCCTAAATGCAAAAAAAACCAAATTATTTTTTTGCCAGTAACAATACAGGTTTAAGTTTTGTTTGGTTTCTTTTTCCCCACAGTTTAACTTATACTATATTTGTAGTCATTGCAAAGAAGCTCAGAAAAACAATAATTTCTTGGCACCTTTTTTGCCTTGAATGTCTCAGGGGAGATTCTACATTTTACAGAAGATGTGAACAAATAAGTCATCAGAAAATATGTCAAACCTGAAAGTCTCAGGCTCCAAAGGTGGAAATAAGTACAACCTACTCTTGTCTCTTATAATTAGGTCTATTGATTTATGTGTTTTGTTTTACTTGCATTTCATACAAGTATAAACAGATGAGAAAGTAGTAAGGGAAAATAAAAAGAAAACAAAGTGTTTTAGCATAAATAAAATACCTAGGAAAAATGAAAATCATTGTCATGATGTAATGTACTCTAATATATTAATTTCTAGCTTGTTTTACCTGAAGCCATTACTCTTTAAATATTTCCAAGACGGCACACTCTTCTTTCAATTTGCCAAACAAATCTACATATATGTAAAAGCCCCTTCCCTCCTCTTGTCTTCACCCCTCCACAACACTGCAGGAGACTTTGGAGCTCCTTTCTCCTACAGCTGCAATAACTGCAGGCTCTGGATAGATCCTGTCAAAAAAGGGCTTGTGACTGCATCAGCTGCAGGGAATCAATGGAAGACTGGGCCAGTAAAGATAGGAGTTCAGGCAGGAATCTTATTGTGAGCAGCCAGCAAATCTTTATTCAAGGGGGAGAAGAGATGGGAGGGAAGATGCTCTATGCCCAAGTGTTAAAAAGGGCTTGTTATTGTCCTACCATCCATCTTCTTTTTCTGTCTTTCCTTTTCTCAGTGCCTTCAAAACCAGAATACTGGGAAGCATAATTCCTCATGCTTCCCCACTCCATTCCTTAACTTCTATCCTACCTGTCCTTTGTCAAGGAAGTCCTATAGGCTTTAAGATCTGCAAGTTAATCCATTGAAAATAACCCTGTTTCTTGATTAATGGGCTACCTGTTGTATTCGTAACAGATGCTGCAACTCTGTTTGCCTGAAGGTAACTAGGGGCAATCTGCTCTAATGAAAGACTTGCTTTATGTCTTGAAGAAGGTGCCACCTGAAAATGGTAAGCCAAATTTCCTGCGGAACTTTTAGTCTTCAGTGAGTGAACCCAACAGACATTCAGGTGTTTTATACTTGTCTATTGAAGAATTAATCACAAGTCAGTAAGACAAAATTTTTATTAGTTCTAATTATCATTAGATTATGGAATTTAAATAAGCAGGAAGTAAAGAAAAAAGTCCCAGGGTTTCTGCTGTAGAAAAATCTTATTCCACAGTCTGATGAGTAATCAAATTCTATAGTTTGAGTTCATTCAAGGATAAATATCAGTCATTCTGAGACTTATGCCAACTTTAGTAAATATTTCTCAAAGTGATAGATTTTTGTAACATATGCAAGAAAAAACCCACCAAGTTATGCAGGTGGTCATCAGTATTGTCTTCTTAATACCCTTTTAAAATTAAATACAACATACTATCTAACTTTTGACTCCTCAAAATACAAGAGAAATATTTGTAAGTTGAATGACAGGAGGCTTGAACTGAATTGACTTTATAACCAGAGCTCTCCTCCCTTGGTACTTATATATGAAAATGGAGTGCACTTATGAATGTCAAACTCTGCTTTCTTCCAGAAGTACAATACTTTTTTCTGGATGTAAAATCAATACTATAAATCAATACCTTTGTAAAGTACACAGCTGCAACAGTAAGGCTTTACTGTCTTCAAGTTGTAATGCAATGATTTGAAAATATTTCTAAACTTTTATTTCTGAACTAAAATACTAAGTTTTTTTACTGCTATATTTTTTTAGAGATCTAAGGGTCTGTATATGTAAGCCCTGCTCCAGCATATCAAACCTTAGAGATCTGGTAATGTTGGAGTGCAATCACTAAAATAACAATGACAACAAATTTCCATTTCCACTTTCCTCCAACAAAGTTTCTTACGATTTAGTCTGAAAATGCAGTATAGTATTTCATTCTTCAATTACGAATTTAGGACTGGAAATTTTACTTTTTCTCTCATTAATATATAAGATTATTTGAACACAATCCCTAAGTAACACACTTATTTCACCATGACAGACTTTGAATATTTTCGGTTATTCCTGCTGCAAGCTTCTAGGCACTACAGCTGTGTAGAGCATATATTTCCTCATTAAGACAGTGGTAAAACAACTAACATTTAAATGTGTGAATATGTAATTCATCATGAGTGCACGGATTAATTATCTGGCTAAAAACTCATGAATACATATGAAAACAGTGATTACCTAAAAAGATACCTTGCAGGTTTCTAATGTAAATATGTATGTTCACAAATTACTTAGAATAATATGAAATAGAGCTTGTTCTCTTGAGATGCAAAGTTGCTGTTCCATAAATTGTTTCAGTACTGTGTTTATTATCACTTTTTTTGAGGAGGTTGGATGATTCTCTATCACAACTTGTCAAACATTCATTATAGTTGCATCTATTACCACCAGCAAAAATGTATCTAATATTTCTAAATGACATTTACATTCCAGGAGTTTACTATGTTGAACTAAAACTCCTTGTTTTAGCAAAGCACGTAAACAAACTATCCAAAGTCTGAATCCCTTACCTTTTAACATCTGTAAAGCAACTTCAATAGAACACCACTGCTTACTACAATTAAAATTTAACTCAAACTTGAAAAATATTAATTTTGTAACATCCATAACCATATGCATAAATGATGATTCAGATTATATATTATGAGTGGATTTTGACTGGGAAATATGGGATCTGACTGAAAGACAGAGCTCAACCTACAATGTAGTTTCAAGAAATAAGACTGGAACTGAATTCAAGGTGAATGAAACCCAAGAACCAGAAATACCAAGAATGGTCAGTTGTCATTTTGAGAGTTAAATAAGGAGAACAAGTGGTGTATAAATCTCAAAGTAAAAGAAGGGAACAGTCAGAAGCTGAGTCAGGAGTCCCTACATTTTCATAGCGTTTACCATGAGGAACACGCCAATGGAGAAGCAGGCAGTAAGCTTCTACTTATAAAACAACTTGGGTTGCTGTGTAGAAGCAATGAATCAGTTCCAAGAAACAGACACAGGAAACCCTGAGCTATGACAAAATGGAGGATTAAGAACCTGATAACTTTTGGGAACCTTTTTTTTTGGTTGGGGAGTTTCTGTTGGGTTTTGTTGTGGTTTTTTTTTTTTTTTTTTTTTTTTTTTTTATTCCAGTCGTAAGCCTGCAATAAGCGCATAAGCAAGAACAAGATCTTCCTCTTTTTTTTGTTTTGGATTTTTTTTTTTTTTAAGGAGTTCAGTCTGTCTTCTCCCTTTGGTTTTTGGCTCTTGGTCTGAACCTGCTCTGCCCCAAGAGCACAGGCTCAGCTCTCTGTTAGCTATTCCAATGAAGCTCAGCCTTCAGATGCAAAGAGCGGTGGCATAAGTGATCTCACTACAAGCACAAATCATTACAGTATCTCTAATGCTCCACATCCTAATGCCTGTGGTGTGTATTGAAGAATATCTGTGATATATGAAATCTGAAATCAGCATTCCATGGCATAACTACTGTGGATAAGCTGATCCATGCTACAGTCCATATATGCTCTTTTATCTCATGGCAAGTGCAAGGTAATTTTTTGAAACCTGTTTCTTGTGGGGTAAGCTAAGTCACCTTGTATTTTTTGATGGCTGGGAACATACAATCACTTCAGTACTGCTTCTGTGCGGTAACCTGTGATTTAATGGTAAGTGATGCAGTGTATGAGCTCATAGATAACATAAGGCAAACATGAGCAAAAGCACTATTACCAAAATACAATCACCTAATACCATTGTTGCCCTAAACGGATCACAAAAGTATTAAAATTAACAACATTCATTTATTTTGCGCACTTCACTACAAAACTGACAGCAATTTTGGTTGTACAAATACAGCAACACTGGATAAGAAAATGGGACATATATAATACTTTTACTCTCACAGTAATGTTACAAGACATCTGAAGTTGGTAGAACTGTCTACTGTTCAAATTACATATAAATTACCTCTTTCCAAATATTTGACAGGAATATACTTTTGAAATGTTTTTGCAGCAAACCTTTCAACAACAATTTGAGGCACAATTACAGTAGAATGAGATTCTCTCACTGTTTTAAGTGAAAAGAAGAAATTGGACAGTAAGTGGATGCTCAGGACTCTCAGCCAATGCCTTCTGTTTGGATACATGGGATTACACTTACATTTATTTCCCCTAGAATCTGTATTTTATTTGTGACAGCAACCAAAATATGTATACAAAGGATTAAAAGTTCTTTTCAAGGTTACTGCAGAAATTACAGCTTGTCAGAAGATGGTGCTGTTAGGCCATTTTTATCTAAGAAAATTACTTTTAATTATAAAAATAAATTTAATCTGTGTGGAAACCCCAAACTGTTGATTGGTTTAAAATATGATAATTTTTAATAAATAAATTATTTTGCATTCTCTGAAGGCAGAGCTTTGACCTTGAACTACTTAGCTAAGTGTGTACTGAAGCACTTCCTGAAATCTAGTCTCAATAATATGGGACTGAGTTTTGTTTCTGACAAGTTAAATAAAACTGTCAGGTGCAGAAGTATTCTACCTGAAGTTGGGATTACTTCATACTTCATACATTATAATTTGTGCATATCTTCATACACTACAATTTTTTTCCAATTATTGGCTATATTATATGTATACCTATTAATAATTGCATACTAGCAGTGAATTGAATGCATGGACTGCAAGGCCAAGGTCATACAGTTACATTGAGCATGCAAAGAGCTAAGCGTTATAGAGGGCATACTGGGGGAAAACAATGAGGGAAAATTTCCATTACCAAGTAAATCTGTACATCAGTAATTGTTCTTATGTAAGAAATTTACATTTGGCTCTCTTACGCTGAAAATATACTCTTACTGTATCTCCAGCTATTCTGAACCGATATTTTAATCTATATGAATACTTATGAAAAATGCATAATTTGATCTCCAAGCATTTTTTCTTTGCTATTTGACTGACATTTAGGGATTATTAATTTTCATAGCAGATTTCAATAAAGCAAGGGGAAACTTGATCAAGTACTGTAGGATGGATATTTATAGTTGTTTCTTCTAACCAAGCACTTGAAACATATTTTCAATTTCCATGCTGAACTAAAGCACTATCCTTAAGTTCAACCTCAGCTACCTAGAGTCCAAATAAACTAAGTTTTCACATTAACCGTCTGATATCATTGAGGGTGAGTGAACATCAGCAAAGCTGAATGGAAAAAACAGATCCAAGGGAAGATCTGTTTAAGAGACACTTGCCTCTGAGAGTGGGAAGTGGGCACTTAGGGAAGGAAGCCTAAGAACAAAGCAAATATAGTCTGCTTCTTTCCATGGCTCCCTGCAGCCTGCAGTTTACAGGCTAATCTGAACACTTGACTCACTTGTTCTTTTGGCTCAGCTGCTTGGGAAGTATTGGAAAAGAAATAAAATGACAATGAAGATGACTTACAGAGTTAAACAGTGTCTTCTTTCCTTCCTGTTAGAATAGGAGGCTTTGAAAATTAAATTTAAGATGCTACAGAATACTGGCAAGCAACAAGGTAGAGGCACACTATCTTAAGATAATGTCTCTCTCAAAATTTTATTTTGTTCTTTATCATCCTCATTTAAGCTTATCTCTCTGCAATCTGATATTAAAAAAAAAAAAAAGAAAAAGGCTAAGCAACATGGACCGATGCTAGGACTGGCCAGTAGGTCTTTCTGTGAACATCTGGTGCCTTGAAACACTTTCCATCGCATTACCAGCAAGGCCTTCAGTTTTTTTTTTTTTAAAAAAAAAGTACAAGGAGGCTAAAGAGTCTAAAGCAAAAAGACCAGACAGAGCAAGAAGAGTATGAGGGAACATTGCACATGGTATCTACACCTCCATCAAAACAAGAATTGTGACATGACAAAGGAAGAACAGCCAAAGCTTCCCCCAGGTGCTTTGCCCAAAATGTTGCTCTTGGGACCACCCTACAGCTCTCTTGAGAGAACCTCCTCTCTCACTCTGTCCTTCCCTCAATAAAATGACATTTGCCACAGTGATTTTTTTCACTTTTCCATTTAGATCCTGAGCTATTTAAACTGAAGAAGTTCCTGGTCACTCATCTGCAGAGTGCCTGGGAAGATGGCACTGACCTTGGCTGCTCCTTAGGAAATGCTGTGAAGAGTACAATTAATAATATCTCCTCCAGGGGTTTTCTTCACATGGAAATCACACCAAGTTAAATCACAACCTTGAGAAGTCACTTAGGGGTGTTTTCTAATTGAATGTAATTGTCAAGTGAAACCAAGTCCTATGAGGGATTTCAACATTAACACAGAACCTCCAACTGCTTAGTCACTCTGACAAAGTGTTGATCTTCCTTCCCATGGTATTACAAGCCAAGAAATATAACAGTGTAACAGTTATAACAGCAGGATATTATTTCTGCTTCTGTCATTTATTCATCACATATTATTGAGGAAAATAATGTGTTTTTCCTAAGCTTCTTCACTTGTTTTAAAGGAAATAACAACTGTGACCTACCATGCAGGGGAACTGAAGGACACAATCAAACTGTAAAAAAAGTGCTGAGGTAAGAGATGCTAAAGAAGCTCAAGTATTTATTACGAGAATTTCCAACAAATACCATTTTTCAGAATTACAGAAGTTCCTTACTTGGCACGTGGTTGGCAGAAAGATAGAAATTATGTTTCCTGCAAATTTAGTTTATATACACAAAACACTTTATCCATATTCTTTTGTTGATATGCTTTGCTTATCAAGTTACCAACTCAAAAGTTAGAGCTTAGAGATTTTTAATGGTATCAGCTGTATTCTGAAGAGTAACATTAGAGGCCTGTTCTTTTGTATTAACAGATATAAATGGCAATATCAAAAAGAATGTAAAAAACCCCACATTTTGCAGTCTTTGCACTCTGCCTGCCATGCAACCCATGTTCTTGACCTACTGAAAGCTAATGACAGAGTTACGACTTAATACTCTAGCAATCATGCAGGTGATCCGTCAGACTGAAAAGATGAGTTCTCATATTAAAAAAGAAAGGGGGGAGGGAAATGAAAAAGCAGATAACACATACAGTTTGTTATATTAACTTTGGCCAAATCCAAAAATGAAAGCAAACTAAAACCAGTGGCCCAGAGCATAGGGAATTTAAGTAACTCAGAAGCAGCTAAGGCTCTCTGCACTTAATGAAAAAGCCATTGACCTTGAAGAGTGATCCAAGGGACCTAATTTAGAACTACTGAAAAAACAGAAGGTTTATGAGGCAAATAACCTATTTCTTCCATAACAGGACTTCTGAATGATGCCCTGGCTGAATGTAGCTATTTGTAATACGGAACAGTGCACGCGCACACACAAAAATAAATAAATAAATAAAGGAAGTGAGGAAAAAACTGAAATAATCCTACATTCTATGACTTTACATCAAGTTTCCTCCATGTGTAGAGTATGTTTACAGTAGCAGAGTACAGACTGAAGGCACTTAAAACGCCTCAATTTTACACCTAGGATAAACCAAAAGTCTTTCTCCCATCCCACAGACTGGATGAGATTTGTTATGTAAGTACATCATATCAATGTCATAAGTACACTTATATCAATAGAAAGATCAACAGAGATTGACAAGAATACAATTAATGTACAAGTGAAAAGCATACATATACTTTGTACGTTTTAGTATATTATTTTACTATGATATAATTTTTTTAAATATCAAAAGTTGGTATAATATATCTTAACTAGCAAGCTAGAACAATTTGGCTTCACTTGTTGCAGCAAAAGGATTCATTCATTTAGCTTAAAGCTCCCTGTGTTTGGGCCCACATATGATTTAACATAGTTTGGCTTTGTGTCATGAAAATCCAGTGCAGTAATTCAGCTCTCTTAGTTTATCACATTATTAAGATACTCCATCTGGCATTAGTGAAGTGAAGAAAAATCATGCTTACATATAAATAAGCTTTCTCTTATTCTTGCTTATTTTCTTCCTTCTAAGCATTTGGATCTACTGGGACAACAGAGAATTAAGCTGAGAGACATAAACCTAGAATTAAACGCTTTTCTTTGTGGGAGGACCCTCTAATGACCACTGACAGCAAGGTTGGATGCACAACGGGTCCCTTTCCCCTTGCCTTCCTGATTATTTTTCATCATTATTTCTGATAATTATTGAGACTAATGAAGCACATCTCCCTGGCTGATAGCTCTGAAATGGAAAGACTATTGCATATCATCTATAACCTGCTTTTAAACACAGTAACCTTGACTAACTGCTCTGGCAGAAGAAGAAGAAAGAAGTTTCTAGACTGTGTTACAGCAGAGAGCTGTGCTCCAGGGATGTTCTGGTCCTGACTGAACAGTGTTCACCGCACTCTCTAGTCCTCCCAGCCAGGTCTGAACTGGAGCAATGGTGACCAGTTCAGGGCTGGGAAGCAAAGGGGACTTAGACAAGTGCCTCAACACAAAGCAAACCTTTTGTACTGGGAGTCTGTATCTCTGACGTGCATTAGCTGCAAGAAGAAAAACGGCTGAAAACATACCCACTATTTATTATTCTTCATAAGTCATTCGGCAGCTGCAAATACACAGGGATAAGTATCAGTGAATGTGTGCCAGCCTTTCACATAAATATCTCATCTTTGCTCTTGTGCTACATTTTAGCTGCAGCTTAATGTTTTTTTGAGAGGCTTTTCTTTTGTGCTCAAAGTACATTCTGTATCTGATAATTTACTACAGAAGTCTGAATACAGCAGAGTACCTTTATATTAGTCTTAATCGTAAGAATACTGATTTCATTTAGAACAATGAAATGTTTCTTTCTAATTTAGACCTGTCCCTTAAAAATTGCTTCATCTTCTCTGCTTCCACCAAACCCCTTCCATTCAAAGAGCTCTTGAGGAAGCTCTCACTCAAGCCTTTGTGTTGGAAGAGTGAGAAGCAGTACTTTAATACGACAGACCTAAAATCTCTGTTTTAAGTATATATGTATATTTTAAGAGTGAATATAATGTCACGGTACACTGCAATTAGGTCTTTTTTTCAATTAAGTTATTTTAACAAGCTTCTCAACACTGGTGCTGGCTTTGAACTTCATGACTCTCTGAATCTTCATTGTTATGAGTCAAAACACTGTGCAGTAAACCAAGCAACTGGGAGGTTTGCTTCAAAATGCACTGTTGTGTGAATGAAATTGCCCATGCAGTTGCAGCTAAATTTTTGAAGACATTCCAATCCGTGAGACAACATTTATGCTAAAAATGGTATCAATCAATAAACATACTTAATTCAATAGGATTGTCCTTCTATGAAGTTGCAGAACAACATACTTACTGGATCCCAGATTTTGTCTGAAATCAGTGGTGTTCAATATGAATAAAAATAAGGAACACAAAGGAAGATAATGTATGCCATGTTTTTGATGGTACACTATTTCCCTTGGCAACATTTCTGTTTTACTTTTGATCAGACCATCATTAAATGCTCATACCAAAACTAATTTATTCTGTTTTGAGATGTATGGGCTACACTAGGTAACGTACAGTTTTACATTCTCACGTCTCAGACCTCTCGCTGAAGTCAGAGAGGCATTATCAACAAGGTATCTCACATGCCTCCCAGCTGGTAAACAGTCAAATTAAGGAGACACATGTTCAGAGAATGGGGAAGATCAGGTTCAAACATATGGCTAATTACTGCCAGGAAAGAGAAATCAGTAAACATCATACATTTGGTTTTATATATGCTATGTAGGAGTCCCCATACTATGCAGAATTATTTGTAGTTCAACAGTGAAGAAGTCCAAAGACCATGATGAACCTGGACAGGTAAAGACAGAAAACTCTTTTCTCTAAAAAAAAAAAAAAAAAATCTGCCTTTCTGAGCGAGTTAAGTAGAAAGTAATACAAAATTTGACTTTCCTTGTCTTACAGTATTGCTTTCCATTACAGGCAAGTCACTTGTTTCTTAATGATATGTAGTATGTCGAGTGCCAACACAATCTACACTTTCTGAGCAAAAGTACCCAACTAATCCAATACACTGCTAACAGACTGCCAGGAAAATAATTTGCCAAAATAAATCTATAGTACAAACAAAACTGGATATTATCACCTTCATACTTTTTTGTCCTCATTTGGAACAGTGGCTGACGTCTATACTAAGTACAAAATGATCAGATATAGCATGGGGAAAACAGCCTGATTATATTTTTATAGAGATTTCTGAATGTTACTCTACCCATTTATTTCTCAATCTGGTCAATTCATTAAAAAAATACACAGACACCATCTTCCAATAGTATTTGGGCCACTGGGGGGTATATGACAGTTCTGATGAAAATTAATTGAAGTTGAAGCTATTAACACACATTTGGATTGACTTTTCTTATCTTAGACCACAGCTACTTGAGCACATTAATTACATAGTTGATCCTTCTGAGTACAGGAGGGAAAACAGTGTTGTTCATTCAACACTATATACCTTGTACACTGTCCATTCAGGAATGTATAACTGAATGCTAATTATCGTGAAAGGGAAAGCCACCTCTGCTCAAGAGAGGTCATATTTTCAAATACAGTACATGTTCTACTTTAGTCAAGCAAAAGAAATTATTTCAAAAATATGAAGGCAACCGAATGCAAGACTGACAAAGATTAGCAAACATAACAATTAATGATTGCATTACACTGTAACAACAATAAATCCTTCTATAAAATATAGAACCAATTACAAGACACACAAATCATTAGTGGACTATTTAGACTTATGAGGAAAACTGCATCTCAATAAGAAAAAGCAAGCAATGTGCAAAACAACCTACAAAACAAATTCCCAAATGTTGCTCTTGAGAGAGTTTGGGAACACTGACTTCGAAAAAACCAATCGCAAATCTTGGAACTCATAGCAGATGTCATCCCTTTGAATACCAGTTGTTTATATGTGACCAACTGACTTGAACACTGTTTTATGTTTCATGGCTATATATTAGAACTATATAAAAGCATAAAGCTCACCTTGAGGAAAAAAAAAAAGCAAAACATAGGTCTTGTAAAACAAGATAACAGTACAGAATATCAGTACAGAAGTAGAATAACAGTAGAACACTGATAAAAGGATAAAGTACAAAAATATGACATAAAAATTTGTTTTTAAATTAGAATATCATTAACTATTTTGCAACTTGATTACTTTTGTTTCAAAAGGTAGTAATAGTCAATCTTCTTGAATTCACTATTATAGTTTCCAGATTACATCTCTTATATTTCTCCTTTGTTGCCCCAAAATGTGTTTACAAGCTTCTGCTGTAGACACATTTCTGTAATACATCTACAACTACCTCTCTCACCAAAATCACAAAAATCATTATAATCAATACTTTGATTCAAACATTCCATAAACAGTACCACAGACAGCAGAGCAATAAAATAAATGTACTTTTTTTCAGTTCATTATTTTGTCCCCCCATAGGACAAAAAGTATAAGTTATATATATTTGATGTATATACATATACATTACATATATATACACACATATTTAGCACAGTTTAAGAGATTACCCTCCTTATCTTTTTCTTGGTATACCTAGGTTATAGCCCTCCTATTCTGTATAATTATTATGAATTATCATTTTTACTGATATTTCCTTTTCTTTTATTTTATTTATATTAGAATTCCAGGTAGGTAGGAACCTAGATGTGAGGAAAGAACCTAACACAACAACAGCTCTCCTCAGCTGTAGAATTTAAAAAAAAAAAATCTAAGAAAAGACAATAAATTACTTTTTAAACATATTTTCCATCAAGAGCACCAGGGTGAGGTTCAGAATTTTGGAGTCTTTGCAGACACATAGAACACGGTGTAATAGCCTAGCTATTTAACCTTTAAAACATCCTATGGAAAATGCTACCTTTACCAAACCCCATTCCTTGTTATTCTTCAGTTTGCTTTCATGAAGAAAAAAACCCCAAAACCAAAAGGGATAATCTTTTAAGATATAAGGTAGATTGGCTGGAAGAGGTTTACATGAGTCTACACTTAGTAGTAGAAACAGTTTGTGCAGCTGAATATGTCAGTTTTAACCCTAAAAACTACTTTTTCATCTGAAGGAGCATACAATGAATTTCTCTTTCAAATATCATGTTCTCAGCCATTGCTTACATAGAAGACAGAATGGCTTAATTGAAGACTCTGGTCATCAGCAAGTGACCTGGTATCACCAGGGCCATCAATGGTGTGGCATTATGCTCAGATAGCTTCCCACAGGCTACTCATGAATCTAAATGTCCTAGTGATGGTAGAAAACATGTATTTGGTTATCATCTCTCTAAACAAATATCTACCCTCAAAGCATTTGTTGGCTAAATTACGTGACAATCTAACAAACTACAGATGAACAGCTGATTTTCAATTAGGTTCAAAACCAAGTTAATACATATCAACCACTGAATGAAGCCTGTCATGCCACCGAAGAATAACTTCTTGCCTCTCTCTGACTTCCAGCAGAGTAAATTCTTTTTTTGTGTATGATATTGCAGGAGGGAAATCTGGGCCATACATTCAGCTCTATTCATCAACCTTCTTTTCGTAAGTTTTATATGCTGTAACTAGAGAAATGTAGCAAACCTCCAAAGCACACAGGCCAACTGATTATTTACCACAGAGAACAAATGCACAGCATTCAGTGGTGAAAGCTGTAGCTTTCTACTGTATAAAAGGAGTATTTGATCAGAAGTACTGAACAGAAACACAGAGCTATAAGAGTAAGGAGAAAATTATTTTCAAATTAATCCTGATTAACTGAAGCTGTTAAACAAATTGTTAAAACTCAGAATATGGACAGGGCAAAAGCCTACTCAGCAATTGGCTGATTACCAAAATTCTGCAGATCTAGAAAGGAAAAAGGAAAATTATTAATGTATTTTTGCTTAATATCTTTTATGTGCAGGCTAACTTGAGTAAAAAAAAAAAAGCATAAATAATATATTGGCAACTAATTTGAAAGCATCTTTTTACATTCATTGTAACTGGATTATTTTTCAAGTTCTACCATGACAGCTATACAGACAGGTGAATACAAGGAAAATGAAGAGACTATGTAAGGAAAAATAGATATTTCTCAATTTAGAATATTCCACTCTTACTTTCATGAAAGAGGGAGTGCAAAATACAGTGAAATCAAATGCAATAACAGCCCATGGAAAATGCCCAGATATGTGTTAGAGAAATTCTTTGCTCTAGAAAACCGAACACTTAAACATGTAAATAACTTAGGCAGCAATGAGCTTGGCAAAAAAGATAAAAGCAAAAGGTATTGCAAGAGAACAGGAAGCTCTCAGATATTCGCAGCTAGATATCCAAAGTCCATAAAATAATACAAACATGAAAAAATCTTTGTAGAAGCCGTTCAAAAAAAAAAAAAGACAACAAAAAAACAAAAACACCCAACAAACCAAAACCAAACCCAAATGAAATAAATAACAACAAAAAACCACAACAAAGAAAGTGATATGTATTCCCAGCACTCCCGAGTGTGAAAAGTTGTCTGAGCTTGGGAGTCTTTATTATACAGGATAAGGTTTATTAGCAAGAACATCTGAAAAGGCAGAGTCCTAAGATTATGTAAAAAAAAAAAATCAATAAAAAAGGGCAAGAATAAGGCAAGGTGTATTGGTATTTTGCAGGGAGCTGTTAATGACCACTTGAAAACAAGGAAAAATGGCAGAAATGCACACTGAAAACCACGTAGAGATAGCATTGTTCTGATGCTGTACAGTACATTTAATACAAAAAATATGAATTACCTAAAAATCTTATCTGAGGAATAGCTACATTCAGTTTAATTTAAGCCTTTTAGTCCCATACAGAATTTCAGGAAAAGACAAGGGTTATTAAAGAAAGAAATTACTAATGTGACTCATGGTTTGATTATTAGCAAGGGACTTGTTAATTAATAAGATATATAGAAACTATTCATATTAGAAAACAAGAAACATCTTTAAATAATCTGTTGATTAAAAAGACACAGCTAAAGAGAAAAACCAACAGAAGCTTTTAAAATTTTAAGCTTTGCAAGGATGAGAAACTTGTTAAAATGAGGCAGATTTTCCTTTAAACTATAAATTAACACTTTTATTATATATTTCAAATATCTGTCCTAGTCTTTGCCACTGTTTCTAAAAACTCTCCTCTGAGATGTGCCAGTTCCACTGAATATTTGTTTAGGGTAAGAAACAACCCTAAAGATGACCTAAACAATGTTTAGGTCATGGGTGTTTGGTGTTTCTAGTTATTAGCTCATTCTAACTCATTCACATTCTCTGTAAGCCCAATCTTGTATTTTCCTATAGGAAAACAAGCGTCCAGATCTCAAGGAATGTATGCCTTCTAAATCAGCTTTTGGCTGTTAGCTTAAAAATAATTTTGGCTTCTTAATTGCACTTCCCAAATTCCCCCATTACTGGCTTTCACATTGAGTAATCAACATCTGTGATGAAAATTCCTGCTCAGACTTACAGCAGCAAGTTAACCAAGTCTGGAGACCAAGAAGTTTAAAATCACTTCACCACTGAGGTTTAAAATAAATAAAAAATGGCAGAACCCATTCTTTTTTTTTTTTAAAGAATCACAGATCATGCTGTGTCATGTACTGTGTACCTCAACAGTAAACAAACAAGTTAACTGTTAATTTCCTTCAGTCTTCTTTTGCTTGGTTCCCTTGCAGGTTCACCTCTAGTATTTGAAAACTGTACTATCCCTATTCCAAGTCCAATTCCTTACTTCTGTCTGATGTGAGAGCTGCTAGAAGGCAACATTCAAATACCTTTCCACTGTCATATATAAGATGCCTGGAGTAGAAATCACACAGTATTTTTACTGTTGAAATACATAAAAGACAGGTTTACTGCTGTGAGAACTTTGAAGTAAAAAATCAAATACGCAAGCAGCATAGCAACAAGACAGGCAAAGATACTTCTTCTGTACTGGGACAGTCTGTAGAGGGTTAAGCAAGAGAATTAGGTTTTAAAGAGAGACTAAAAATAGATTATAACCATTATTATTATTTAAATATGGCCTTTAACTGCTTCTACATGCCAAAAGATGCCATTTCTTTTAATTCATTTCTGTATCACTGTGAACTCCCAAATATATTTTTCCTTCCTTAGAAAAATATCTCACAATAATAAGGAGACCTTTTTGCAGATCCCACAAAGTTAATTGAAGCAAGGTAAGTATTGAAGGTAATTGAAGCAAATAAAGCTCAGTACCAAGGTGAAGTCATCTTCACTTAGGGTTCATATTTAGTAGGCAGTCAACCTAACAACACTACTAAAGGGAATAAAATTTGGTTTGTCAGATTTAATGATACAGAAAGTAGAGAGATGGTATTAAAATGCAGTACAGGTACATAGTCTGAGAGAGTTTATGAGCCCTAGGTTTTATTACTCATATTCACCTATATGATCGGATGCTCTATATTATAATGCAATATTCAGATGTTCTGAGCAAGGTTGTGACACCACTGTATAAACCTTGTAATGCAAAAGGATTTAGTCTCCACAAGGTAAGTCTTCATACACATTGTTTTATACTTTTAAAGGTTTTATGAAACTTAACCTTTTATATTGAATGAAACCTAAAAAACATGATCATGACTGCCTTTACTAACTGATTTGGCTTTTTTCTTTTAATTCTTTAGATTTGCCTGAAAATCTAAATCTGGCATAATAAGCTCACTCTGTAGCCCTTTCTTAAATGACAAATTTGTCATTTTTCTGTTCCTATTCTTAATCACATAGTTCTCTTTCTTCTCTACTTTAATTATGGCACATTTGGTCATCTCTTCTTTCCCCTCTCCATATTATAAATTAAGCTTTATTAATAGGTTTGATTTCTATAGATCCCCACACCCATTTTTTGAACCAAATCTCTGCACTTCTTTAGGCTTAACATACTGCATTTAATTAAAGAAAATGAATGTGGACCATCCTGAAACTGCTGCATTTTCAGAGTATATTAAAAGCCCTTAACTTATTCTGGTTTTAATATCTTTAGATATTTGATTAAATAGTAAAGAAAGAAATGTCTGGTCTCATATACTGAAATGATAGACTGCAGATTAGTAAAAGCAAAGAATGCCAAATTTCATCTTCATTATATTACTGTGCATTTTCTCTGTAACAATGAGATAATCCATTTGCCGCTAGAATTTTTGGTATTTTGCAGAACAGTAAACAGCGTAAAGGACAGACTCAGCTTCTCAATGTGAGAAATGACTAAATAAATATATCATAGTGCATAAACTAGATTAACCATAATAGATTAATGAGCAAAATCTGAATAACAAATGAAAAACCAAACTGGAGGAGATAGGATTTTTCGCTGTTCCTAGTAGAGGAAAAATTATTAATCACACGTATAAGTAATATTTTTCTTTCATTTTCTTTTCTCACATGAAGAAGCTAGTGCTGTTCCCCCAGTTTTTTGATGCTCTAAGATGATGATATCTGGATAATCTGGCTCAGAGTCAGGATATGCTACACTATGGTGCAATTGGATTTACTTTCCTTCTTCCCTTTGCAGGTGCAGTATCTTCCTTACAACATCACTCCTGCCTGCTCTTTCTCTATAGTTCAACAACCAATAGCTTTTCCCATCCCATGATAGCATAAGTATTGGATAATTGTTAAAAATATTTTTTTGATGACGGAAATGGAGTCATGCTATTATACAAAAGGCCCTAATATAACTAATCCTAGGGTGAAAAATTTCCCTCGTGAAGCATTTTCTAGACGTCAGCCAAATGACCATCAAGTAGGTTTGGTCTTCAAGTATTCTTGGGGAAAAAAGCAGTGAGATCCCTGGTGAAAATTATAGGGATTGATAGGTTCACCTTTAATGTGCACATATTTTGAAAATGCAGACAGTTTTATCATTGGGGAAAGCAAAAGGGGGCGGGGGTGCAATTTGGACTGTCATGACTAAAGAATGGAATTTCAGCATAGGCCAGAATTCTCTGTAGAGCACTTACCTCTGAGCTGGCTGCTGACTGGGAATTTCCAGAATTTAAATGCAGGGTGAAAATTTTATTAGGTGCCAAATTATAGTTGTGCAAGTGAGGAAAACATGGTCTCTATAACTTTCAAAAGTGTACAAGGCATATATTACACCTGAGATGTACACTTTTGCATCCTTACATTCCTTTGTAAATTATATCTTTAGCTGAGCCATGAAAAGAGATATTAAAAGTATTTACAAACAAGTTAATAATTATTTAAAGTTCTACTTTTATCCTTGGCTTAATTTAATGGTGCTTTTTAACTTATTTGCCAATTCACACAGCAGTTTCTCTACTGCTTTGTATATATTATTGTTGACATTTATAGATGCACAACTTTTCCTAAAGCAAACTTGATATAAACAATGTCCTTTTCAACATCATTAGCTTTCTCTTGTCTTTTGGATCAAATGCTTAGATTTTGCATCATGCATAGTTATGTCTATAGGTATTCAATAACAATATGCAAGTTGTTCAAAATAATTTTTTGCCCAGCAAACTAAAATTGATCGTTTCATGTCAAGCTGAATGAAAGTTGCATTTGGTAGAAAAAGATTTTTTGCAACTTCTGAATGCGGTAATGTTCTTCCCCCCCACCTTTTCTCTTTTTGCTGTGATTGCCAATATTAACAGTTTTTCCTTCATCTGAAAAACACAACTTTCACGAAACCCCAAAGAAAGAAATGATGACCCATCATAACCTGATGATGTTAAAGCTTGAAAGGTACTCAGCAACATGGTAAAGCGAGATGTGTGAGTACTGAGTAAATATACAGTTACAGACAGCAGCAGTCCCTATATCCCACAATTAACAGGAATGAAAAATACTCTTCAAGGTAACAGTGTCTTGAGAAGTACAAGAAAACCCATTCTCACAGAACAACTTTTTACACTGGAGAATCTTTTTAATATGCATGTTTTAATTGTGGGATATGAGAGAAATTATTTTTCTATTTTTGATATTACAGTTTTCAGCCTTTTTTTCAAGTGAATGACCATTGAAACATAATATACCAAACCTCTGATTTAACAGAAAGAAAAAGACAAATAAATTTTAAAATATCTATGTGTAAAAATACACTGTGTCAATATATACACTACTCATTCCCAGGTTTGCTTTTAACCTTTGAAAGAATTAAGCGTTTAGATACTGTACCAAAACCTAACTACTCCAAAAAATTTATTAGAATGTATGTCTGTATTATGTTTATTAATTATTTACTATGAATTTATATTTTCTGAAAGATCAACATTGTTATTGATCCACATGGTTTCATAACTTTTATTCATGATTAAAAGGGTTTGTGTGCAACTGTAGTATCTTGATGTATAGTCAGGCTGAATAAAAAGTGAAAAAAAACATTAACTAATTAATTAATAGCTGACTCATGAGTGTTCACTAATTACTAAAACATCAGTTTTCAAACTGCAGCAAAGAAACAGAGTTGGGTAGCTGCTTAGTAAAATCCAAATATGCAAGTGTGAGGCACTCCTCCTTTTCATACATGCCCTATTCTACGAAGATGCAGTAAACTTCGATATATTCAAAATACCCTAACTTCCTTTTCTATTTTCCTATTCTGTCATCCATATACAAATCTCAGAGGGAAAATCAGCTGATGATCTGCATCTCCAAGCTAGAATTCATGTACTCTTTTCCCTCTAGATCAGCTGTCAGGAGCTGCAGTGACAGCAGCACTCCTGCAGCACACATCTGAAAAAGTTCTTCAAACGCTGATCAAAACATACAGTTTACAGGCAGCTTCTCACAGTCCCACTTGTGTGATCCAAAACCATGATATAGGTGCACAGAGCAGCATTTACCCATAATGTCCATTCTTTATTATTACAGCATTTTTCTTCAGTTCTTAATATGATCACTCAATTTCATTCCCTTCACAGGTAAAGGGGATTTGCTTTATAGTAAAATACAGTATCTTGCCTTTAACGGTTACTTTTCATGGGGAAGACTGACTTTATTAAAAATACCACAAATGAAGACCCTAAGGCTGCTGAAATGAAATAAAAGTAGTTTCTCTGAAACAATAGCAAAATTTATGTACTGAATTTCTGACATTTCTCTTTAGAGACCAGCTTCACTAACCCAGCAGAGATACAGTGTTTTAGCCATCAAGGAACACCAGGGAGAAACAAACCAACCCCCCAAAAATAAATTGAAAGAAAACAACCCAGACTAAATTGGATAAGAATAATTGGTATGAAAAAAATAGTGTGAAAACATAGGAAATTTCAGAGAAGGTTAGTGCTGATTTAGCTGTGTGTATGTTGTGCATTACTAAGAATACTAAGAAGTCCCATCTTCCTTTGGGATCCTTTGCAATTGATACCTCCTTAGCTGTCTGCCATGAAAGGTCAGTTAAGACGAAGTCTAGCTTGAGGTACTTTCTCTGGGTTTTTCAAACAGAAGCACTGTTGACCCTGCCTCCCCTCCCAGCCCACAAGTAGCACCCGCATCGCAGAAGGTGTTCCCCAGCACATTCCAGTACCTCAGCTCTGTAGGCATTGGAAATGAACACTGCGCTTTGCTAGCAGGTGTAAAACTATGGCAAAGCCACTGTGGATTAAGATATTAAAATTATTCTGATTAGAGTGAAAATGTCTTCCACATCCTATAATATGTTTTTACTTCTCAGTTACAATAAACCTAATAAAAGGGAGGACAAAGAACATGTGCTGGTTTTGGCTGGGGTAGACCAGCCAAATTTTCTTTAATTTTCTTCACAGTATCTAGGACGGGGCTATGTTTTGGATTTGTGCTGGAAACAGCGTTGATAACACAGGGGTGTTTCATTCCTGCTGAGCAGGGCTTGCACAGAGCCAAGGCCTTTTCTGCCCCTCACCCCACCCCACCAGCGAGCGGCTGGGGGGGCACAAGGGGTTGGGAGGGGACACGGCTGGGACAGCTGGCCCCGACTGACCCCCAGGATGTCCCACACCATATGGTGTCATGCTCAGCACATAGAGCTGGGGGAAGGAGGAGGAAAGGGGGGACATTTGAAGTGATGGTGCTTGTCTGCCCAAGTAACTGTTAAGTGTGGTGGAGCCCTGCTTTCCTGGAGATGGCTGAACACCTGCCTGCACATGGGAAGCAGTGAATGAACTCCTTGTTTTGCTTTGCTTGTGGGCACGGCTTTTGCTTTACCTGTTAAACTGTCTTTATCTCAACTCCCAAGTTTTTTCACTTTTACTCTTCTGATTCTCTCCCCCATCCCACTGGCTGGGGAGTGAGTGAGCAGCTGTGTGGTTGTTAGTTGCCAGCTGGGCGTTAAACCACAACAGAGTGACAGATTCTTCCATGTTTCATTATCATATCAAACATTTTACATTAGCCACTGTCAAGCTCACTATATGAGGAACAGGTCCTGGAACTATTATTTTTTCCTTTGTAATTACTGAGGAAATTAGTGACGCAGCACAGTTCTAAATTAGTGTGATCTGTAATAAACAAACACTAAAATCCTTATGGATTGTGAGCACAGTAGATTCAATAGGGCTTTTCCAAGCATCTGCCATTACAAAGGGAAGGATTACCTGTGAGTATCAGGATGCATAATCTCTGGCCAGCGTCATTTAGTATTTCACCTACTTTGGGGCTGACTTCACCAGATGCAGACAAAAGTACTTCTTCTCTTTAACAGGCATTCCCTGGGAGCATCTGCCAGAACAGAAAAACAAGTGGTTACTCACTAAGATTTATAGTTAGTAGACATATAATACCCAATAGGAAATAATCACTTACGCAGTACAACAGCTGAGCATGGAATTTTAAGAGGGGCTGCATAATTGACCAATAGAAATATCTGAAATAACACTGCTTAGGACAAAATTAATTTAGTCTCATGCAACAGGGCATAATTCAGCCCTACAGGCATCAGGAAGGCTTGTTATCTTACATCCAGCATTGTAGATTGGACTTAGTGGTATTATGGGATATTTCTGTTTTTCCTCTGAAGCATGTAGTATTAGCCACTGCCAGAGGCAGAATATCAGACATTTATCTGCACCTATTTCCTTCATAATGAAGGACTAATTCAATTGTATAACAATAGGAGAGTCTAGCAATGAGCTGGAGATCAACCAGAGAACAGTGTACTGGAGGCTTCTGCATGTTACTGTAACAAAAGCAGCAGCCTGGCTTGGCTGGCTCCCTTAGTAGGATTAAAGTTTTGATGCTTGCCAATGCATTAGCCTCAGCAGACTTTGAATGATGCTTTATATATTTATTTAAACATAAACTTCAAGTTCTGGACTTCCTTTCAAAGGGCTGAGAAAGTAGACTTACTTAGTGACAGTGTAGGATATGAAGGTATTGTTTGCTATTTCCATAATACCCTTATGGTTTGAAACCACATTCTGCTATGACTTTCCTATTTGAATCTCAACATGTGACCAGTTTAGATAAGCAAAATTTGCTCCCTTTTTGGGGTGATAACAGTGTTATACAACCCTGAAAGTTAAGCTACAAGACACTTTGCTTCCCATTCTAATACAGGACTGCTGCAAGATTTCATTATTTGAAAATGATGAAACTTGACTAAGGACAAGTTTCAGCTACTGAAATAAATTAAGCTTCATCTAAGACCTAGAGAAAAAAAAAAAAGCTGTATTTGACACTTTTTCTACTTGAAAATGAAAATCAAAGATATAACGGTTGAAAAACATGAACTTTTATTAACAAAGAAAACATTCTGTCTTGTATGCTAACTTCAGGAAGAAGTTCGTGCCTTTCTTTGCCTTCTGTCACCCCAAGGCTGTGACCTGACGTTACATTCATCAGAACCAACAAATATAAAATATTGTACTCACAATGAAGCTGAACATGAAAGTGGAAGAAAGAAATTAGAATTTGCTTTAAGGACATCTATTTAATAAGCTTTTAGGTAACACTAAATGATAGCAAAGTTGCAATTTTGTATTCTTGCATTTTAATTTTATATCAAATCACTTAATTTTTCATTTGTTACAAAATTTTATAACAAAAATGATATCTGCACTCATGAATATAATGAAAACTACTAATCCATTTAAAATTTTGTCAAAGCATGCAGCTGTGCAGTTTTTGTATAATTTTAATATCAGTATTATTAAGAAGATCTCTCAACTAATAAATCTGAAATTTTAGAAGAGCAGATTTTTAAGAACTGCTGCACTGTGCTTCAGAATCATGTTCTCCAATAATCACATCAGTTTCTACTTTTGATTAAATAGTTCCCATTGAAAAACAGAGAAAAAACAATGAAAAATAGTCCTTACAAGTTATTCGACTTTAAAAAGGAGGAAGAAAGCATTTCTCCAACATAAATTTTGCTGGATTGTTTGGATTTGGATTGCTGATCCATTGTTGATCTCCATTGATCTCCAACTTTTTAAAATCTATTTACTAGCCCATGGCCATTTCTGCACTGTACTGGATACTGCTATACAGTACAGTGGTATATAGAGCTTCTTTAGTGTTTTTATTAACTATAATGAAAATTCAAATATATGTTTCATAGTGACATTCTATGTATGATTCTCTAGTGTTGTATCTGCAGCCTGGCTTTTTTCAGAAACCTCATTTCTATTAATCTTCTACAAAGATGAGAACTGTGTGTGTCCACATTTACATAAATAAAGGAAATATAAGGGAAGTCTCAGACATTATCATAAAGGAATCAAAAACAAAACCCATCCACTTTGTTTAGGTACTTTTATGGAAAATTACTTGCTGCTTTACAGGGTTTAAATAGGGACAGCCTGTGCAGTTACTGCAGTGAAGTCGGAAACCCCAAGATCCATCCTACTTCCACTGCTGCTCTCATTCTTTCTGTGAATGTATGTGATTTTAGGTGGCCACAATTCAACAAGCAAACACTCCCCATCAGAAGCAGCTATAATAGCTGTAACACTCTGTCCTGGTTTCTGCTGGAATAGAGTTAATTTTCTTCCTAGTAGCTGGTACAGTGCTGTGTTTCGGATTTAGGATGAGAATAATGTTGATAACACACTTGACATTGATAATCACAAAACGTTGATGGTTTAGTTGTTGCTAAGTAGTGCTTATGCTAGTCAAGGACATTTTCAGCTCCCCATGCACTGCTGGGCACACAACAAGCTGGGAGGGGACACGGCTGGGACAGCTGACCCCAACTGACCCAAGGAATGTCCTACACCATATGACATCATGCTCAGCATATAGAGCTGGGGGAAGGAGGAGGAAGGGGGGGATGTTCGGAGTGATGGTGTTTGGCTTCCAAGTCATTGTTACGTGTGGTGGAGCCCTGCTTTCCTGGAGATGGCTGAACGCCTGCCTGCCCGTGGGAAGCAGTGAATGAATTCCTTCTTTTGCTTTACCTGTCAAACTGTCTTTATCTCAACCCACAAGTTTTCTCACTTTTACTCTTCTGATTCTCTCCCCCATGCCAGCAGAGGAGTGAGTGAGTGGCCAGGTGGGGCTTAGTTGCTGACTGGGGTTAAACCACAACATACCCCTTGCGCTTCAATCTGTAGGTGAAAGTGTCAGGCAGATTTCTTTGCTCGTTCTCTGATGTTCTTCTCTCACAGCCTGACATATTCAAAAGGTGAAGAGACCAGCTGATTTACTCCACAGACAGTCAGACTTTTCCTGAATATTTTTTAAACTGCAAATTGTATGTTTTGCAGGCTCCTACAAGCACAACAAATCTTTTGGGAGTTCATCTATTGGTAAGAATTACTTCTACATTTATAGGAAAGGATTTAACCGTATTTGTGTGCTACAAAAAGTAAGCATATCCTCAATAACTTTGCACAGTCAGGAACCCATAAAAATCACCCTGTCTTTCTAAGACTTTTGGAGATGCCCTGTGGCTTTTTTTAATCTGCAATAGGAAAAGAGAAAAATCCCTATGAAATTCAGTTAACACTTCCCAATATCCTGTATCATGCCATAAACATGCAGTACATATGTCCCTTTATAGAAAGTTATTTTTTCTCATCTGTTGGGAATGGTATCAGCTTATTTAGCTACTTTGAAAGATGAATTTTGATCCCTTCTGCTGTAAGGTCTAGGAATCCTAAGGTTACAAATATATTGCAAAGGCAGCCCCCCCCGCCCTTTTTTTCTTTCTTTCTTAGAAAGTCTTCTATTTTTTATTCTCAGTGTTCTGAGAGCAAATAATCTCAAGACAATAATGGCTGGAAACAGATATGAAAGATGATATTTAATATATTTCATTTCTTTTTCCCACTTGTGATATATGGAATCATGTTCAGAAAGAAAAAGATTTTATCAGTGAAAGAAAAACAGAAGTCTGAACAGAAAAAAACTGTACTTTTTAAAATTGAACAGCAAGACCAAAGATTATATTAACTGTTTGAACTCCTAATTAGTAATGAGACTGCTTGTTCCGTTGCTGTCATGTATTTAGAGAAGAAGGGAAATGCATTTACCTATGCTTAGAGGCTATGGATAAATTTCTTTCAGGTTCATTCGAGTTTACATTAGCAGTGCAGCATAGTTCTGGCCAGGGTAATTGCCAATCATCTGTCTCTACAGAATACATTTGGAGGAATATAGTTTTTTTCACAAGTCTAGGCAGTAATCCAGCTCAGAAGTAAAGGCATTGCTGATCCATTTTAAAAGTTAGTGCTGAAGCCATCTACCACACCCATATACATGTGTTCAAATATCCACTGTCATGCACTTTTTTCTAGGTATTCAGTTGTTTCCTCAAAAAATGAACTAACAGTTACTGAGAATATGTTTTCAGTGTGGAAGCTGCTGTATTTTGAGAAATGTGGTATACCTGAGCGGTATGAAAAGTTTCTTGCCATTTTATTTTTCAAGTAATTTTTCACACCATTTGGTTTCCATCTTAAAAAAAAACAAATAAAATTACATGTGTAAAACTGTGGAATATGTGAAGTTTTGATGCTCATTAATCCAGTTGACAAAATATTTGCAAATTCAAGTAGAAACAGATACCATTTTTCCAGCTATTTTTTGTGGAAACTTCCTTCCAGACCACCAGCAAAAACAGGTTTCTCAATGTCTTGAACACCTAAGAAAAAGTCCCTATACTATTCATGTCCAACTTATGCTTTTAGAATGCTTTAGTAATAAGGCTGTCTCTTTCCCCAGAAGAGAATAATATCCCTAGTGTACTACTTACCTGTTTTTCCCCCTGGAAAAACAAAAATCCAAACCTGAGCATTTTCTTGAATAAGGACTACAAACTATTTCCTCTATCTTGGGCTTATTTCACTCCCAGAAGGAAATTTCTGTTATTAGCTTCAGCTACTTAATAACTTCCTTTCTTACTGATACAGGTACGCTTTCCAGACATATGGTAACTAAAGATGTTCAGGTCTGAACAACATGAAGGACTTTGGCAAAGGGTGGTGGGGATGGGCTAGAAGTGGGGGAAAAAAGGAATTATAGCCTATTTCTAAAAAACAGGCACAGATAGACACCTTTTAAATTCTTCCCTTTTCCTTTTCCCAGGATTCCCTAAGGAAAAGTCTGCAGGCATAAAGAGACATGCCTGCATTTAAAAAAGATTTTTCTGCATTATCCTTAATATCAGCAGTATATTTCAATCCCTTCCACTTGGAAACTGCTGTTCAAAAAGAATTAGCTTGTAATAGGATTTTATTCCTCTAGTTCATACAGCACAAGTGATTTCTTTACTTATGACTTTTTTAAGGCTATTTTGCATAATGGATATAAAAATTGTCTTTCCACACCGAAGTGACATAATTAATTTTGACACCATTTTTCTTTGCTGTTCTAACATGGTTTTGAAAATCAGTGAAAAACAAAAGAATTAATTATAATTAATAATTCTATTATGATCACTTAGACCAAGGAGTTTACTCTATTGGGTGATGTGAGGTGAATAAAAGGATAGAAAACAAAGAATGTGGACACTGGATTGGAATAATCATTAAAAGAAATTGATCAAGTTTATTTCCTCAATATGATTCAAAAGTTTTCCTAATTTATATTAATAGAAATCGATACACATGTACACAATGAATCAAAGAATATCTTCTGCAGTTTTGGGTTTGTCATGCTGATCATTATTGAATGTTCTGGGCCTCAGTACCTTCTCAGAGTGCTACTGCACATTACAAACTGACTTCCAGCTGGGCTGATACATCTGGGAAGGGGCCGATACACGTGCACACTTTTGGTTTGGTCGATACCTGAGTCTATACACTGTTTTCACAGACAAGGCCTAACTGTCCATACAGAGGCTTGGAAAAGAATACTTAGGGAAAAGTATCATCTGAAATAAATAACACATGCTTATAGAAACTGTCTAATCCAATGAATGCCACTGAGGTATTAAATACTTTTCTCAACATTTTAGAACTACGTCCTTGAATAAAAATAGAAAAATATAAAATATAGTTGTAAAGACTGGATGAAAAATTTACAATCATATGTAGCATGTGAAATCAAGGAAAAGAGCAAGACTTCTTTGGATACACTATAAAAGTGATACAGCATTCTTAACATAAAAATCTTATAAAATATTGAAATCTGGAAGGTTATATTGCCTCAGCATTAGAATTCCCTATAAACTGAATATCCTAAAAATCCATTACGGAAAATGAGACCTCAGTTGAAATAATCTATAAATACTTGGGGACTTTTAGAAAAGGAAGTTTTCCATTCCATTCTCTCAGACTTTTCACATCCAGATCCCTCAAATAAAGTAAATGGACAGAGATCACAGCATTCAGTTTTTGATTTTTGAAAAACTAAAGGAATCCTGATAATATTTATTTACATAATATCAAACTGAAATATAGATATAATTGTCCCAAAATGAATACAGAAATCCCAATCCACTACACATAAACTGAATGCCTTTGCGAATTAGTGTGCAAATACTGCACGTTAGTTGAGAAGGATTTACTTTATTGCATGATCTAGTATTATTAATATGTATGTGGAAAATGTATCAAATATTAGTAACATGAATATGCAGTAATACGCAATGTATGGCAAAACTTAGACTGCAAATGGCACTACCGTTCCAAAGGCTGGTTCTCTTACTCTTCAGAATTTTCAATATTCCTAATATTGATTTTTATATAAAACACTGTTTTGTTTTAAAACACAGTATTTGTTCAGTTTCTTCCTTTGAAAATTTCTGGTTTTAAGCATCTGCATGCAAAAGGGAACAGAAAAAGCCTGGAAATGTCTGCATGAGGGCCCTTCAGGAGAGAACTATTTTTGTTGCTGAATAGATGTTTTGTATCTTTGCACATTAATGGGTATTCTAAAAGTTATCTGGATTAAGCACCATCAAAGTTAACAGCTTCTTTTTATAAGACCTTATCTTTTTCATTTTAAGATGTTATTAGAATAATAAAATTGGTGCCTGGTGGGCTGCAAGCAGACTGCCATTTAACATATTTAATGACCATCTGGAGATTTTTTATTCAAAGTTTTATTCTGTATTTTCTCTTAAGCACTGCTTACTTTTTTTTGAAAAAGAAAAATCTCATTTTTTTCCTTTCCAGTTTGGAAGCACTATGAGGTACAAACATAAAGGTCTTGACTTTACTTCTTTATCACTTTTTATCTCTTTGCCCTTTGGTTATTATCAATCTGCTGTAACTACCATAATCCAGAAAACCAGCCATCACTCTTGCCAGGGAAAGGCAGCAGAGAGCAGACTTGAGGGCTGGAAGGGAAAGCATCCTGGTTCTACATCGGCAGAACTACAAAAGGCAGAGAAGTGTTTGGTGCCATTTGCTCCACCCTTAACCAGCTATAGTAAACTCTTTGGGCGTTCTCATAATCAAACATTCAGAGAAACAAGCAATATTTGGCAAATCCAAGGAAGAGGAAGACAGGGCTTACCCTGTGTGTTGAGAGTCCGATCATCCTGGTAGGCTGCTAGTAGTGGAGATCTTCCTGCGGGGCCAGTACCCCAGGGACCTGCATATGGCTTCCTCGGTGAGATTACCTCCCTGAAGCTCGGTTCATGCTCCTTCACGTCCAAGGCAACCAGCACCCTCACGGTGGGCATGCCAAGCATCACCTCCATGTATAGGATACCCGCTTAAAGACTTTTATTGGGCATACGAAGCAAGGTTTTGGCAGCAGGAGGGCTGCGGGGGCAGACGCTGTGAGGAGAGGTCGAGGCTGCCGCGAGCCAGCTGCCGCTGGTTCCGGCCGGTTCCAGCCAGACTCACCACGGGCCGCAGCAGAGCCAGCCGCGGAGCCGGCGGTGCCGCGGGGAAAGCGTGTCTGAGGAAGGGAAAATGCTGACAGAGCGAGGAGTGAGGGGAAAGTGTGAGGAATGGCCCCGGGAACAGCAAGGCCAGGGAAAGGGGAGGGAGAGGACGCGCTCCAGGTCTAGAGCAGAGACTTCTCCACAGCCTGTGGAGAGACCATTAAATGCCATTTTAAGTAGTAGGTGAACTTCTTTGTGTTAATTTTATGGTTTTTTATGTGTTTCAGATTCTTTCTGATTATGAAATATAAAGAAGTTCTTACACATCACCTGGCTTTGATCATCTGTGTTAACAGATCATCTGCAGTGCAAGTATTAGTTGTTAATAACATGATCATTTTCTTCTGCAGACAAACACAGATGGAGGGGAAGACCAATTTGGTCATCACGTTGTATTTGTACTGGGTGACTGGCGTAGTCTTCAAAAAACATTGCTCTGTCTCTGTCCTTGCTGGTTTTAATATTGTATTCATTAATAAAATAATTGAACTAGATATCATCATGTATATTATTTGGAGGTTGATGGATAATATCCTTAAATAATTAGTGCTAATTTATTAATATCTTTTCAGAATTTTGTGCTATGCAATTGTGAGCTGTTAATTGAATAGCCTGTTAACATTTAAAGGTAGAAAAGAAAATATAATAATACAACATGGCCCTGTATATGTGCAAAAAAAGTTAAATAGGACTAGCAGGATTTTTTTCTTTTTAATCTATATGGTTCAAAAAAACATTTTTCAATTCACTGTATATGCCTAGCTTACAATATAAAATTTAAGAAGTCTGGCAAACTGTCCTCTAGATATCTCTGCATTTTGATTACTGTTTATCTGTTATATTCTTTGTATACCCAATTGTATTTTGTGGACAATTAGGCAATTAGGATAGCAGGCATCTTTCTGAGAACACATGCCAAGAAGCAATGTATATCTGTATATATTAATGGGTGGAAATTTAGCACCATTTATATATGGACATATGGCATTTTAGGTAAGTAATAAATAGGGAAACAGAAACATCTTGTAAGGAAAACTGTTTGGGGGCAGGGGGTGCGGAAAGAGAGAACATATTCAGAGTAATGCAGGGCTAAAGTGGCATGTAAATGGCAGAGTAGAATGTCCTAAACAGTTTGTTAGGAATCTGAAAGAGAGCTAAGGCACAAATGACAACCAGCCACCCTGTGAATAAAAGATTAAATGCATTTGTACAAGTGTTTGTGCAGTGAGGAATGAAGCATTCCTTTGGAAGTGACAAAGCATTTCCAGAGTTATTGGTGGCAATAATATGAAGTTAGCTCGATGAGCTAAGGGTGTTCCTACAGCTTATCTGAACTGTCATATCCTTGAATCACCTTTGCTTTCACGAACAAATCTGTTGGACTTAGCAACTAAATTATTTATGGTGTTCATTGTTATTATTTATTATCTACAGAAACACATTTCAGTTCACATTTCAAATCTGAAATGCAAGGAGAAATGAGTCAGGTTCTTAAACATGAATGAAAGAATTGTTTGGGATGGTTCACAGATGGAATTTCTCTGTTTCTTCAGGCTAGGAAGGACATCAGTAACTGAGCTTTTTTGGAGACAATAAAATCTTACATAATTCTAGCTTAATGTTATCTATGGTTGTCATGCAAATGTTCGAATTATGTCTAAAGAAACACAATTTACAAACTGAAAGAATCCAAATGTAATTTCTTCTTATTAATACCTGTGCTTTTTATCTTCCCCCTAAAGCTGTGCTTTCTGTACTGCATTTAAGGAAATTCAGAGCAGACCTCCAAACCTTCTCAGCAGCATCTGGGCATCTTTGCCTCCGCATGGTGTCCTTTAGAGGGACATCTCAGGAAAGTAGTCTCTGGCATGACAGATAACTGTGGCTCCTAGTTTATGTGGTCTTTCCTACAGGGACCAGCACAAGACATCAAGTGTCAGAAAAGGTCATTATGGAGGTGGAGAGAATGTCCTAGGCAATTAAAAAACCCAACGCCCTACCAAAAGCTCTTACCAGCTAATAAAAATTTAATCCTGCTGTGAAGGAATAAGCACTACTAGCGTACAAACCCATGCAACATGTACCACTATATCAAATTTCAAACACTAAGACAAAGTTCAATAATCCAAAAACATTGTTAGATTTATGGGGAAGACATATACAGCAACATATCCTAAATAAGAATATCCTTCGATCCACATACATTGTGGTGGAGGAAAAACCAAAACCATGGGCTAAGAATGAAAGATTTTCAAACAGCAAGAACTAGGTTGGAAAAAAGAGGTGCAGAGTATATTAGATCTCTTACATCTCCACAGAACACCTGAAGCTGATTCACAGAAAACTGAATCCCCCATACTGAGCCTTATAACAGCACACACAAAAGTCTTGGATCATAGGAGACCAGTGGAGAATCTCGCAATTAGGGCTAGGAAGAGATATTCTGCATACAACAGCTGCATTGCATGACTGACAGTTCCCTGAATTAGCTCTATCATGTCCAACCATAAAAATATCTCATGCAAAATGGCAACTTTATTCTGTATTTCCCTTATATTAACTATATGCACCAGATTGTAATGGAAATAAAATTAGTGATGGTACAAGGAAATTAGAGGCTTCACGCAATTTCAAAAGTGTTTCAGAGAGTATACATATTCAGAAGGGAAAGTCAGAAACGCTTAAAAGGCCATGAAAAACACAGAATCATAGAATCATTTAGGTTGGAAAAGACCTTTAAGATCATCAAGTCCAACCGTAAACCTAACACTGCCAAGTCCACCATTAAACCATGTCCCTAAGCGGCACATCTACACATCTTTTAAATACCTCCAGGGATGGTGACTCAACCACTTCCCTGGGCAGCCTGTTCCAATGCTTGACAACCCTTTCAGTGAAGACATTTTTGCAAAGGATGGAGATTCCCTTTAGCCCTCCTTTTGTTGCTAATGTATTTAGAGAAACAGTTTTTGTTGTCTCCTATGGCAATAGCAAGGTTAAGTTCTACTTGGGCTTTGGCCCTTCTAATTTTCTCCCTGCATAACCTCATGACATCCTTGTAGTCCTCCTGAGTTGCCCGACCCTTATTCCAAAAGTCATAAACTCTCCTCTTTTTCCTGGGTTCCAGCCAAATCTCTCTGTTCAGCCAGGCTGGTCTTCTTCCCCACCAGCTCGCCTTTTGGCACATGAGGACCGCCTGCTCCTGTGCCTTTAAGATTTCCTTCTTCAGGAATGTCCAGCCTTCCTGGACTCCTTTGCCCTTCAGGGCTGCCTCCCAAGAGACTCTGTCAGCCAGTCTCCTAAACAGGCCAAAGTCTGCCCTCCAGAAGTCCAAGGTAGCAATTCTGCTAGCCCCCCTTCCTTACTCCTTCAAGAATCAAAAACTATAATTTTGTGATTGCTACGCCCTAGGCAGCCTCCAGCCGTCACATCACCCACAAGTCCTTCTCTGTTCACAAACAACAGGTCCAGCACGGTGCCTTCCCTAGTTGCCTCATTCACCAGCTGTGTCAGGAAGTCATCTACCACTCACTCAAGGAACCTCTGAGACTGTTTCCTCTCTGCTGTATTGAATTTCCAGCAGACATCTCTTAAGTTGAAGTCACCCACGAGAACAAGGTCTAGCGACTGTGAGACTTCTCCTGGCTGCTTATAGAATATTTTATCTTCCTCTTCATCCTGGTTGGGTGGTCTATAACAGAATCCCACCATGATATCTGCCTTGTTGGCCTTCCCCCTGATGCTTACCCATAAACACTCAACCCTATCGTCACCATCATTAAGCTCTAGGAAATCAGAACACTCCCTGACATAGAGGACTACCCCACCACCTCTCCTTCCTTGCCTGTCTCTTCTGAGGAGTTTATAGCCATCCATTGCAGCACTACAGTTGTGTGAGTCATCCCACCCTGTTTCTGTGATGGTAACTATATCATAGTTTTCCTGCTGCACAATGGTTTCCAGCTCCTCCTGTTTGTTGCCCATGCTGCGTGCATTCGTGTAGATGCACTTCAGTTGGGCTATTAATCCCACCACCTTTTGGGGGGAGAAGGCCTAATTCCTGTGACCATTCTCAGGTGCTTCCATGGTTTCTAACACATCCATAACCCTTGCATTTTTGCTGCTGCATGGATCTCCATCCGCTTCCTCCACTGAGACGGCAGACCAAAGGACCCCACTAACAGACTGACCCTCAAACATTGGCATGCCACCACCAGGCTTATCTTTAGTTAGCCTGGTTTTATCCCTTTCCCCAACCAAATCTAGTTTAAAGCTCTTCCAATGAGCGCTGCTAACTCCTGTGCAAAGATCCATTTCCCCCTTTGAGACAGGTGTAGCCCATCTGTCGCCAGCAGGCCTGGTGTCATGTAGACCAACTCATGAACAAAAAACCCAAAATTCTGCCGGTGACACCAGGCTTGGAGCCAGGTATTGATCTGCTGGTTCTTCCTGTTTCTTCCCTCATCATTCCCTGCAACTGGAAGGAGAGAGAGCACTGCTTGTGCTCCTGATCCCTTAACCAGTCGTCCATATCTAGGTATACAAGATAAATTTGCAGAAGTGCTGTAATTCTTCACCATAATAAAAAAGAGACAGCACATGGACAGAAGAACTGCAGTAGAAAGCTAAGACAACTGAACAACATTTGTCTTAATCTCCTTCACTGACCTATACATACCTTTATTTTTCTGCAGTTTGACTATGACATTGCTACCCAATTTTCTTGCTAGTGTGGAAGATTATATATTTAAAATTGTTAGAAGTGTCTTAATTTTAGCTCATCCTCTTAATTCAATTGAATCATAATTGAAACAGAATAATAGACACAACATCATTTTTCTTCTAACAAATAAGAATTATATATTTGTATATTTTTCTATTATTGGAAAATTACTGTAAAACTATATAAATGGTAGTTGTTGAATATTTTAAGGTAAACAACTACCAGAATTTGAAAATATAAAATGGCTGTACTAAACCAAGGCCAAATTTCAGAGTAAAAATTGAAATTTGATATCATCACAAGTTGGACAATAAGTTAAATGTAACCTGGCATCCTTCTGCACTGCAAAACACATTGACTGTCATCAGCCATACACTGTGTTGCAGCCAGAGAAGTAAATGCATGCAGTTTCAAGTATATCAACATATTCTGCACTCTCTGGGCTACCTTTGAGAACTGCAAAGTGAGGCTGACTTTCCACACCTGTTGGAAATCATTTACATCCAGTAAGGCACTTAGCTACAAGCTGATTAAAGTTGAGTGTCCTCAAAAGCAAGTCCTTGGATTCTAGAGGATCTAATTGTGGTTGGCGTGTGGACTAAAGGCAGTCTCTGTAAGGAAAAATAAGGCTGAATTAGTGTAATTTATTTCACATTTTCATATTTCTGGATCTTCAGCTTTCATCTCCAGAACACTAATTTTTTTAAAAATAATCTTGTCATCTCTAAAGATAAATGCAAGCTGTATTTCAAACAGATTTAATATTCAGCATAATTTTTTTCTCTCAAGATTTCTGCTCTTCCAAAATTTTATTTCTTGTTTACTGGACTCACAACAAAACAAAAAAAATACTCCATGTTCCTCTTGAGTCATATGAGTGTGCCTTCATGATTCAGGTACTCGTTCATTTCTTTCAGTCTGCCCTAATCTTCTTCAGCATTGCCTTTCAGCTGAGCACCCTCTGTTATGCTCCTCAACCATGCTCCTACAAAGTGTAATCTCCAACTCCCTCCTTTCTTTTTACTTCTCCCACTGCCACCAATAAAAAAAATGTGATTTATGAACAAATTAAGTATATATCCTCTGTCCTGGGCTTAAAAATTACTTCAACAGAAATGAAATAATGTCTTTGGCATTCTTTAAAAATCCATGGAAATAATATTAGGGGCTGAAATTCTTCTGTGAGCCCTTCAACTGCAGCTCAGGTGTACAAATTCAAACTGAAGGAAATATAATATTAAAATTACAGAGCTTGCACTGAAACACATATTCTGTATTTCAATCTGCACAAAGAAATTGCAATGAGAAAAAATCTAATGATGTAAATTTTAACAACTGCCTTTTTAGTTTAAATTGTAAACCTGAGATGGAGAAGATGCCTGGAGAGCAAGGTGAAAGCAAAGACACAACTGACAAGCCAACATGCAATCAAAATCCTCCATTCCATAAAACACCCTTGTTACACTCTCAGGAGATGACTGTCAAAAAAATTTACCAGGGTCATACCCAATAATCATTTTATTTACCTGATAAGCAGGCAGCTTGCTGACGTAATTATATGTAACAGCACCCTTAAAATTCCTGTACTTGCGTAAACGTTGACAACACTACAGATTTGTATTTGGGCATTCTTGTTACTCAAGCGATTTCAGAGCCTAAACATTAATTACACTTACATAATTATTGTGCTGACAATTAATCTGAAATTCTGTGCTGAACATGGAATGTTTACTTTTTTGTCCAAATTGACATATTTGGTTTATTCCCTCAGTCACAGATGTACAGCCACCCCTTCATCAATCTGGACTAACTGCATTATGTTAATTAGAAAAGAAAGTTTAATTTCTTTCCCCCATGTACCCAAAGGAATCAAGAGGACATGGTTGCTAAGATGCATTCCTGTAAAAGAAAAGAATTTCTACATATTCACATCCAGCAAATACTGATTATGTACTGAAAACAAACTTCTGTTAACAGAAAGCAGTGAACTAAATTTTAATGATTAAAGATTATTGTGTAAAACTGGAAGAACTTTAATAAGTCAGAATTTAATTTGTGATTAAAACCAGTATGCTTGGCCATTAAACTTGGCAGCTAAGGTTGAAATATGTGCTGCAGTAAAAGAAGTTAAGGACAAATACTCAAACTTGGTTATTATTTTCCTAATTATTTTTACCACCTCCTACTATTCATTGTAAGTAATAAAAACCCATAAAATGTACAGATCTTAATTGTTCTATTCCAATGCATATAGTACACACAAGAGACAATTTCCTTAGGTAAATATTTACTTGTTTGTAAATAGTTTAAATTTTGATGAATCTTATATGTTTAATTCCCTTTTTAATTTGCATAGTAAATCACATATGAAACTCTCTTTAAAAAATAGTTGTAACTTGAAAATATTTCCCACAGCATTCTTCTGTAAATTACCCACAGTTGCTACTTCATCTGACTGGAGAAATAATTGAATTGTTTTCTCAAAAATATTATACAGCTGGTTATGATTTCAAAGATAGTTTTACATTAAGTTCACATATGTTACTGAAGATGCAAAAAGAGAGCTGCGGGTTTATAATATTTATGCAGGCCTAGAAGAAAAAAACCTTGTTCCTAGAAAAGCCTTACCAAAGGTAACCAATACCTCAATGTAGGAAAAGAAAATTTCTAATTCTTCTTCTTTAATTTTTTTTTCCTGTTGCAGCCATGCATTAGAAATGAACTGGAACTGGCAACCTTATATTAATCTATGTTTTGATAATTTAAGTATTTTGCCTAAAGCTTGATCTAATAATAGAACATTTTTAATGTTCTGCTCCTTTGTAGGACTTGCTGCCAAGGAGTGAAATATCAAAGACAGACCAATTCCATGGCATTTTAAAGACAAGAAATGCTGGGGCTTTTAAATATAGAACCTCTTTTCCATAGTCTTTAGTCTAACTGCTCACATCCAGGAGCTTCAAGGGGATACCAACATTTCAAAGCATGTTGCTGAACAAACTGACATCTGAAAAATGTCTGAAGGCATGACAGAAAACATTTACTCTTTCTGTGCCCATCCATGAAGAAGGTGTATATTCTAAGAAATGTTAGTACCTGATATAACCTTTTTTCTCAGCAGCTCCCGCTGCCTGCGTACCAAGAATTGGTGGCCCCATCTGGGAGCGGAGGTGCTGGGAAATATTCTATAGAGAGATGAGAAAGGCAAAATTTCAGCCAAAGGTAGCGTTGTTGAGACAGGATTGCTGGTAGTCCATGGACGCCAGAGGAAAAACACCAATGTAGAAAGGTATAAAATTCCAAAGGAAACAAAACAAAGAAAAATAAAACCAGGGACAATAATTGGGTCAGCTGGGCATCACCAAGCCATCAGAATGATATGATGATGTCCACAGAGCTGGTAGGAGATAGCCTGTAGCTAGAGCCACACAGCACGGTATGACCTGGGTGCCATGGACTCCTACTCTCCACTCCTGGAGACGATACACAAGTGCTTAGCTCCATAGATCATTGCATCTTAGCAATTGTTTATGTGTGTTTGCCAATTAATTATTGGTTTATCTTTTTAAGTGATGTATATTTTCCTTGCAGTGTCTCTTTGTACCTGGGTTAAAGAGGCTTGACTCAAAAAAGAGGCCATGACACTCTCTTCTGTGAGGGGTACTTCACATAGGCTGGTGCATACAAATGCCTCCCAGCCCCTATGGTAAGCCCTGTGCAGCCGTGTAAATCATAGACTCGGGCCTCAATATGAGCTTAAAAATTTCTCCTTTTCTCTATTTTTGATTATATGGCTCATCATTTTTACCATTAAGTGTGTGCAGTGTCCAGCAATACCTATTAAAATCCCACATAAGATACACAAACTAGAAAATGAGCAATATGAAAGCAGTGTTCAAAATTATACAATTAGGTGTTACATTAATTATATCAGTAACTTAGAGAACATATGGCACTTGGCAAAAATCAAGAGCCAATGCTCTTAGTCTAATCATATCTCTTAAATTTTATCTGTTATTTCAGAATTAAAGCTGTATTACTTTAATCTGCAGTAAATAATTCACCTTTGATCACCTTCACATGTCTTTATATCTAGGGTTTTTGCCTTTATAAAATTTGAAAGCATATATATCTTAATGGGATATAGTTTCCCAGCTTCCTATGGCTTTTCTAACAGTCTCAACCTAAATGCATTTTGAATGAGTTTACTTTCTGTCCCACATGCTGAATACTAATATAAGACAACTATGGCTATAGTAATACCTAAATATACAATTTTTAAATTATTTTTTCCCCATTAGTCTTTATAACCTTTTGCACAAAAGGGTTATTAAAGTAAAATAATCCAGTAAAATTTGTTCTGGAAGAGTAGAATTAACTTCCAAAAGTTCTACATAATTCTTGCAGTTTCAGTTCATGAAAGACTATATTATCCCTTCATGTTATATCAATGTACATTAGTGCTATACCAGTTAAAAGGGATACCACTTCGTAATTTATGCCGTGTCAACTTCAAATACACCCACAGTGTTTGACAGGACTAAATTGTACATTTACTTGTCATTTCAATGCTGCTGTTACTTGAAAATATTATGGCTCTAAGCAGCAAAAACAAATCACATTCTATGATTATTAAATCCTACCTGTGCATCCACCTAAAGAACTCCAGAGTTCTTCCTAAAAAGGAAGGAAGGTAAGCAACGTAAGACGTTTCCTAGGAAAGGTTAAAATAAGAAATATAATGATATCTTCAGTTATAATTTTCCCCTAGGTCCAAACTGCAGCTAAAAGAATGATATTAACATGGAAGTGAAGAAAAAATCTCCGAATCGTAGTGTGGCATCACATCTAAATTACTGATGAGCAACCACCTCTGGGGTGAAACGTAGTAGACTTCTTGCAGAAATAAACTTCATAAATGTTAAGTAAAGAAAATAAATATATAAAATGTTGATAATAGCTTTAGATTATAGATTTTAGACTTGTCAAAGAGCACTGTGTTTCCAATACATCAAGAGACAAGGCAAAACCATCTAAGTAAACTCAGTCACAGAATCCTCAGGTATCCCCATAGCCATTGTTCCCCTGTATACTTCTTGATTGTAGATCTACAAGCAATGGCTTTGAACATCATAACTAACAGAAAGAGTAAAGAGGGGCCAAATATGAATAGTTGAGAAAAGTTAAGTCACAGTGATCAATAAAGTACTGGCTTTTGACATCCAAAGAAAAGCTGAATGTAAGTATGCTGAAAGACTTATTAAACATTGTGAATAGAAAAACTTGTAATTACTGTAACGTATACAAATGACACAGCTTATAACTGCTGAACTAGTCAAAGTGAATTTGACTCAAGAATGCCTAACTCTGCTTAATCATGAAATTATCTCTAAGTTACCCTGAACTTTGTTCATTATTTTATCAGTGGAAGCAGGACATTAAAATACAATTCTACAAAAAGTGCACATTCTTTAAGAATTGAAGGCATTGCATTTATATGGCAAATACGTTTCAAATATGTTTAGCATGTTTAAATATATGTTTAAATGTTAACATGTTTAATGTTTAAATATAAGCAATGCTTTAAATATCAGTAGTTTTATTTGAAGAGGCCATATCATTACTGACCTGAAATTACCATTTTAATCTTAGCAGATTTGATTCCTTTCCCACCATTGTGTTAAATTTACAAAACAAGCGACCTCAATTTTTTGTAATGATCCTTTGCTATCATTGGCTCTTGTACTTTGGGACAACTTTGTAACTTTGTTAGCTACTAACCAACTAGGTTGCACTTTACCAGTTTTTCACGTTGTTTCAACTTATTTGAACCTCTACCAAACCTGATCATGCAAAAAAACAATAACCAAACACTTCATGATTGTTATGACATGCAGCTTTTCTGTGCCAAAACTTATTTTATTTTATTTTCAGTAATTCTTCTTCACTTTTCCCAACCTTATTTTGAAATAATAAAAATATTTACATCCTAGATACCGTTCCCTGAGATTATGCTTCATAGGACAGCAGCCCTTCTAAAGACATGGTAACTGTGCTAAATAGTGTACCTTACCCTATTTCAGATTACAAAACTGAGGCCAAAATTTGTCTATTATTTCTTTACCTGGAGATGGACAGGAAAAGAAAGTCCAGTTAATGACTTGACTTTGAAATTTAAATTAAAGCAAGGATTCACCAAGAAAAAAGTTACTTCCGAAGTAAGTTGTAGTGTCAGATCTCCAGACGGAAATGCTCTTTTCAGAAAGAAAAAAAAACGAAACAAAAAAACCCAAACCAAACTTCTAACTCTCAACAGTACTGAAAATGATGCACATGTTTAACTGTAGTATCAACAGTAAAAATTTAGTAATATCAATGTTATCTAGGGACTATATATTTAATTTTAAGAGAAAATTAAGAATAAATAATACCTCTTCTAATGTGCCTGTTTCTGGATTTTAACAAATAATTTTAGCAAAAAAGTCACAGAATTCCTGACAGAAAACAATTACCAGGTGGATAAAATTATTAGCACTCTCCCCTGACAGATTTGAATTTAGTTTCAGACTGGAAAGGTCAGCTGTGAGCTCTTCAGCTGGTGGTTTTTTGGTAACAAAGCGTGCTCTGAATAGCATCTTTTTTAACTCTTGCTCAGTAAGACTGAAGGCCACTGAGATAAACAGGCACAACAGCAGGCCTACTGCTGTTGTCAGACCTCGGGAAAGTGTTGGTGGTGACATAGATGACACTGACAGGCTGACACTATAGATTAATTTACAATTAAAGTATTTCTGATATCCTGATCATCAAGTCAGACCATCTGAAATGAGATATTTGCGCTTAGAGCGCAGGGAGAAACATATATAAACATTACCTTAGCAAAGGCAGGGACTGATTCTAGCCTGGAAACAGAACTATCAAAAAGCTATCCAATGAATAACACTGTCAGACCCACTTTCAATTTGACTGTGTTGGCTATTTTCTTTTTATAGTTGTTTATTTGTATTTTATTCCTCTGAAGTACGTCCGCTCCATATGAAAAGCTGAAGCTGTGGCTTCTTTGAAAATTGTCTGCAACTATGAGCAAACACCATTTTCTTCCTCGTTTGGGAAAGCTACAATTTACAAGCCATGGCTAACAGACAGATAAATGGGAAAAAAGGATTGAAAATTATTCTGATTTGAAAGGCATAACTATAGATTTCTTGAAAAAAAAGATGTATTTCCTAGAGCTTGATGAAAATCCATCAAATCCACAGCTTTTTGTAAACATCAAACAGAACACTGAATTAATTACTTTAAAACCGCAGTTCAAAGAGTGGTTCTGTCAGGATGTTCTCGCTGAGTAACCATACCACAATATGCTAGCCAGGAATACCTACTGTAGTTTTTATAAAGCAGCTCACTTCACACTTGCAATCCTGTTTCTGAGTGCAAAATCTGTGGAAGCAAATACAGCCATTGCGTGAAAAAATTGTATTTATAAGTATTTTCTATTCTGTTTCTTATGCCTCAATTTATGCCAATTTTGATGTCATCTGCATATATGTATTTTCATGTTTTCAGAAAATCAGGGATGCTGAAAAGCTTACAGGGCAGGATGCCATCTATAAAACAGCCACAGGTTAGCATATCTACAACTGGTAAAGGTTAAAGGGGAGATAGACATGCCAAAGCTGGAGTTTTTAGTGCTCCATTACTAGGCTGAGAAAGTATAAATTTATTTATAAGTAAATTGTCAAAACAAAGCACTTAATATGTTGGCTTATATTGCAAGTCACTGATGCCCTTGGGCTAACGGAATTTATAAGTACTCTATTGATTTTCTTCCCTCTTCTGACTCAATGCATATTTTATATAGCGTATTTCTGGCTGCTTAGGCCCTTTTTCAGAGTTGTTCATTTTCCAGGATAAATAGTAGTGGGAACATTTCACTTTTGCATATGAAAATAAAAGGCTTCAGTGTTCTGAATTTCAGAGTAAATTAACAGTGAGTAAATCTGTGAAAATTAAAATGAGCTTCATGATGACATCTCTGTGGAAAGCAATAAGGTCCAGGGGTGGGTCACATATCTGACTTGTGACTGACCGAATATAAGCCTTTAAATGATACAGACGTGACTATGCTGATGTTCAGCGATAATGAAATACAGAGTGAGATAATATGAAAAACAAAATAGGGTGTTTCCATAGGTATTTTAACAGCTTATAGATCATACATTTAACTGGCAGAAACAAGGTCAAAATAAACAACTTCCATTAACCAAAATTGAATGAATATGAAATGACAAAATTTTCTTCTTTTTTAAAATAAAAAAAAGGAAATATGACTTTATGAGATTGAGCTTCCAAAAGACCATCCAAACCTTTTTCTGAGTCCACTTGTTTTTAAGCAATGATGCATTTTCAGGAGTTTAATCTTATTTGTTAGTAGAGACTGGTAATATTTTTAAACAAACAAACTACAGACCTTTTAGAGCAAAGGAAGGAGCTTTTGGCCTTCTGTGCCTGCTGGGAAACCAAACCAAAAACTTCAACAAGAGAAAACTGAATATGAATACAGATCTGGATTTGTTATAGAAGAAACTATCAGGTTTAAATTTTTAATAGACTAGTCTGAAAAGTTGTTTTCGTTTCTTAGAATGAAATTAGGCAATGAGTAGTAGACTAGGAAATAAATCTAGCTTTCCATGTAACAATTCATTTACTTTAAATCTGAAAGGAAAAACTTTAAAAATTGAAAATTCTCTTAGCTCCAGGCCTTCCTTCATCATGATTAAAATACAGTATTTTCTTATCTTCAATGTTTGTTTATCTGCCTCTCTACAGTGTTATTTCATCATTTTACAAAATGCAGTGTTTCTAAAATACGTTAAGTTTTACAGGTGGACTTCAGAACAGTTTGAATGGTTTTTAAGCATACGGTTGTCTGTACTAACAATCATTTCAAAGATCTAGTTAAGATTGGAGATCTTAAGAATTACACATACAAAACACGAAAACATGTCTGCTCCGATTCAAAAACACGTTTACATGGAAAGCAAATAGAATTATTTAATTTCTCTAGACTTAATATTAGTGCATAGCCTTCAAGAACACCATGAAGCTTTAACATTAAGATGGACATGCTTTGAGGAAAGTTGTTTTATAGAGCCAGAGAGATAAAACATATGAAATTTCTTTTGACCTAATAAAAAATCAAAGACAATTAATTTGTTGAAAACATACAATCAGATTTAAAGAAGTTATCTGTTCAGCAAGCAGTAATAATATGATTAGGAAATTATTTTTTTTTACAACTATTGTATCTATGATTTATTAACTTTTATTATTACCTGCAGTTCTCTGAGTGTGTTATATACCTTTCCTATTTGCTGAAATGAATATTTTGAAACACACTGGTAAGCCAGGTTAAAATATATTAATAATTTTTTCTTATGACTTCATATTGCGCTATTCTTTAAGTTTGAAACTAACTACTTAATTGCCAAGTAAGCCAAAGAAAAGTACTAGCTTTAAAATAGCTAGTAGACATTTCTAAAGGAAATCTGAACAGAGTGGAAGACACTGAATTAATTACCTGTTCTTTGACTGAAAGATAAAATAGTATGCAGAGAAGTTAAACCATTTTTTTTCTCTGTACAAAAACTTAACATTAATGCCTTTGGGTATTTTTTTCTATGTGTTTGTTTTCTAAGGCGTTATATCTATTTCCTTTTGTTATTATATTTAATTTAGGTAGATTATTGATAATCTCTATGCATTCTTTTTTTTTCAGTTAGAAAGCACTGGAAGTCTAAGATAATTATTTCACTTGTTTCATGCCTTGTAGCTGTGCTTAATTGGACTTTTAATTTTATCTTCATAAGCAGAACCATGACGGTGAAACTGATCTTATGTAATGACTTATCTGTCATGGCCACAAAAATAGCAATGGAGAGTGCAAGTAACTTTATGTAAAAACTTTTGCTTTCAAGTTGAGGGGTTTTTTAATTAAATTTTTATGGTAGCGAAGATGTGTGTGTATTCACTTTCTCATCAAGGGTAGAAAGCAGAACTGAAACTCACCCATCTAAACAGTAATCTGTGCTGCTTCAAAATGACATAACATTAAACACATTCCCCCCTCTCATCTTCATCTCTTGATGGCTGTTTGTTTGCTTGCAGTGACTGGAGGTAGAGGGGATGTAATGTGACAGGGAGTAGGTTTTGTAATTATTACGCAGGAAGGGTCATCTTGAATTTGTGGAGAGAAAATTCTTCTCAGGGCTATGGGAGATTTCATTCAAAACAGCAAGACTGCTGCTGTGGTTTTAAAATGTGCATCAGAAAAGTGGTTGTCTTGGACAAAATCTCCTGTGGTAAATAAGATACTTATGAGATGCTGGTAGTAGTAGGCTCTTTCAACCTCTCTTCTAAGTGTCTCTACCAGCACAGCAAAAATTGCCTCTCACATGCATAGAGTTGTGTTAGGAGAGTTGCAAACCTATACCAAGTATTATTATATACATTTGTAGGAAGAGACTGTCACTCCAACTGAGCATTTTCTTTCCAAATAAGTCTTTTAAAAATTTAAATTTTAAATGTCTTGAACTTGGTGTGTCTGCAACAGAAGTAGTTTCTGCAGCAATGTATGAAGTTGACAGACACTCTCCCAACCACCGTTCCTTAACTCTTTCTGTTTGATTTCTTTCTTATAAAAAAATTTTGGTGGGATTTTGGTGCCACATCCCATCACCCAGTCGGTGGCATATCGAGACACAGACGAACTGAGAAACATCCCTAAACCCTGTGTGCCTTACTTCTGAGGAGCCTTATAATAACACAGGAGCAATCATCCCTATATTAAAAATCTCCTCCACTCATGTTTTCACAAAAGGAATTAACTACAACTGCTTTATTAATCCTCATAAATTTTTGATGCACTCTTTTCTTTCCAAACCACTTATTAGGCTCATTCCTTCTTTTTAAATGTCTTTCCTATAGAAGAAAGTATACTGGATGTATCTTTTTTTAATTTCATAAAAATTCATCCCCATTTCAATTCACAGATATTGATAGACAAAGGCATTTGTAGCTACTTCCGTACAGGTACTGTATGGCATAAACTCAAATTGAATCTTTCATATAAAACCACTTAAATTTTCATTATTATTAGTAGGCATCAAAAGGCTATGTGTCAAAACTTGTTAGACGCCCTCTTAGAAAAACAGCCAGCTCTTGGATCCTAAACACATGCCAGAATTATAGCACTATTTATTAAATAGAGGAGAGTTGATGGTAAATGGGTTGGAAAACTACACATTGTATTATTGAAATTCTTTTAAGGGGAAGTTTTAATATCCAACTGTAATATTTTAAGCTTAGTGGTGTCTGTTGCTGGGTAATGAATAATAGCATTTTACTGGTTCCCTGAACACAGTTTCTTTTAGAGCTTTTTGAAAGTTATTTCATGACTGACCCAAGAGGATTTTTTTGGTTTTAGCTGTCGCATATGCTATACTTCTATCTGCACTGTAGAGAGTATTCAGTCATGACCTGTCAGTGTAGTGACAGATTGATTAAAAATTGCAATTTAAAAAATTAAAATAAAACATATGTTCTATTTAAAGGATGGCCAATAATAATTTTTTTCTTCCTCTTATTTGTCCTTTTTATTTTTCTAGGAACAGCTGAACATTCAAAAACATGGACAACTATTAGTCTTCACTCAACAGCATTGTGCAGAATCTTGCTTATGTGAGCGGAGAATATAGGAATAATTTCCTCAAGGCAATTACTTCCATTGTTTTCTTCCTCTGTGAGGCATATAGAGCTAACCATTGTTGCAGGACATGTAACTGATAGAATCCTGTACTACGCTCCATAGAGTCATTATGAATTAATAGCAAATCAGTGATCATTGGATTTTCTGATTCTTTCATTTTTATTTTAAGAAGCATATGGATTTATTGTATTCCTGGTAACCTGATGAGATATAAAAAGTGCAGATGTAAAAAACACACAATTCTAAAGCGAGCTTTCATATGCTAGATTTAGATAAGCCCATGGACTCACGGTGCACCATTCCTCATATTTTTTTGCAAATACATTTTATTTAGAGAGATTTAAAACCATTTTCATTTTGGTTTAATATGATTATTCCAAATTTTACCTCTGACACCTTTTATGGAGCCTAGCCTTTCATATTTTTCCCAGACAACTCCTTTTCTGATCTGCTGCACATCTATTTCCAAGTCTGTAAATTAAGTAGACACTATGATAACAATTTCCTATTTCTTAGTATTCATGTTCAGATTTTATTCAATTTATTTTAACTCATTTTCATACCTCTGTCAAATCTGATCTAGTTAGTGATTTCTTTGCCCCATTTCTTTTGTCTTTCATAAAAGAAACTTTACTATTACCTGGGGAAGAAGTTGTTTCCCAAAGTTCCTCTCCAAGTCTGAGGTCTACTCAATTGATATCTGGGTTCTGCTGCAATACAGTATTTGAACTTATTTTTGCACATCAAAGGATTGGAGAACAGAAGTCTCATTGTGGCTACTTGTTACAAGGTTTAGGTCAAGGCTGCCATATCTTTGGAGGTATTCTTTCCACGTTTTTTTTTAAAAGACATAAAAGAATATGTTAATGCTCAGCCCTAAAGAAGGAGCAGTGGCACAGTGAAGTATTTCATTCAATAACAAGACTGTAAGAGAAGGCCAACTTCAGGTATAAATGGAAATGCTGTTTTTCTACCTAAAGGTGAATTTCACATCACAGATTCTTTCTCAATGCAGAGCTGGATTTCTAGGCTTGATGACAAAGATATGTAGTATTTGCCTATAGCACTGGGAGTTGTCAAAAGCTCAGAGTAAAACATACATTGAAACCCAGAAAATGTGATTTTATGCAACTATATGACACCTTGAAAGTTTGGTCTTACATTTACATCTACACATAACTATTGGAAAGGAAGCAAAATTTAAGTCAAAATAAATGGATAAATAATCTAAATAAAATCTACATGTCATCATTTCCTATGCAGCGGATATAAAGCAATATGCATTTATTCTCATGAGAAAACCTGCATTTAAAAAATCATTTCATCACACTATGAATTTTAAGGAGAGAAGGAAAAAATAAGCCCATAAATGACTTTTGCTTGAAAACAAATTTGCATGTATTTCCAGAAATACATGAGCAGAAAAAAGGTATTCACAGAAAAAAAAAGAGTTTTGTTGACCAGATTCAAAAGAAGGCTTGTGTGGTTCATAATCTGGTGTTACTACAGCATGTGGATTAAACCTGTACCTTTAAACATACTTAAAAAATTGGAACTCCATCCATGAAATTTCAACTGTAATTACAGATTATTTGAAGAGACAATTATATCATTGTATATTTTTAAAAGTAATTAAATATTTTTAAATTAGTTGCATTTAAATTTTGTATAGTTTCTGGACATAATAAGGACACTATTGGACATTATAAATTAAATGTCTTTGAAAATATCCTTATAATCTTGTGTCCTGCATTTGAAACTGATTGTTGTTTCAGAGCACTGTACCAATAACGAGTCAGTGCTTCCAAGTACAAAAGGCCTTTCTGTTTTTGTCATTAGTGCAGAATTAACATGGCTTCCAGTTAAGAAATCATTTTGGTAGAACCTACCTATACAACTACAGAGAGCCTGTTAATTTTTCTATAGAAGTCCCAGAACTTACAAAGAGTGCATTTCCTTATCAACATTTTCAATTTGGACAGACTAGAAGACAGCATGCACTTCAAAGCTGTTTTCTTCTTTCTACCTGCCTTGAGAATCAAATTGGGAAAATAAAAAGAAAAACAGAAACAAAGAAAAAAAACCCCAAACCACCAAAACTCATAGAATCCTTTCCTAAATACCTTTTTTAAAAAATAACTAAAATGTCCATCTGTAAATGAACATGCAGAGTGGCTGTGAATCATCATTCTCAGTGCTACTCAACATCAGAATAGGGATTAAAAATTAATAGCTCTATTTACCTTCATCATCATTCTTAAATTATGAGACCATACATATTACAGCTCTGAATAAAAACGATTCATTAAGGAGAAAAACAAAGAGATATTTATGATTTAAAAGAATCATGATAATCTTCATTTTCACCAAAATTCTTCTATAAGCACAAGTAAGTCTGTTAGTATCAAGCTGGATATCATTAGCTTGATATCTCTAGTTCTCCCTCTCAAACCACCAGAACTCTACCTAAACAAAATAAAATAATAGTAAAAAAAAAGCCTCCAGCACCTCAGTAAATTTTAGGAAAGAAGAAAGAAAGAAGACATGCTGTTCTGTATCTCAACTCATTAGCAGCTAATGAAGCAGAGAATAACAGCAGACTAGAAAGAAACAGTATATGATTTAGTTGAAAAAGGGCAAAAAATCAAGACAGATCATGGGTGTGTGTGGTGGGTTGACCCTGGCTGGACGCCAGGTGCCCACCAAAGCCACTCTATCACTCCCCTCCCCAGATGGACAGGGGAGAGAAAATATAACAGAAGGCTCATGGGTTGAGATAAGGGCAGGGAGAGATCATTCACCAATTACCGTCACGGGCAAAACGGACACGACTCGGGGAAATTAGGTTAATTTATTACCAATCAAATCAGAGTAGGATAATGAGAAATAAAACCAAATCTTAAAACACCTTCCCCCCATCCCTCCCTTCTTCCCAGGCTTAACTTTACTCTTGATTTTCTCTACCTCCTCCTCCACAGCGGCACAGGGGGACAAGGGACAGGCTTGTGGTCAGTTCATCACAGGTTGTTTCTGCTGCTCCTTCCTCCTCAGGAGGAGGACTCCTCACACCCTTCCCCTGCTCCAGCGTGGGGTCCCTCCCACAGGAGACAGTCCAAAAACTTCTCCAACATGAGTCCTTCCCACGGGCTGCAGTTCTTAATGAACTGCTCCAGCATGGGTCCCTTCCACAGAGTGCAGTGCTTCAGAAACAGACTGCTCCAGCGCAGGTCCCCCACGGGGTCACAAGTCCTGCCAGCAAACCTGCCCCAGCGTGGGCTCCTCCCTCCATGGGGCACAGGTCCTGCCAGGAGCCTGCTCCAGCACAGGCTTTCCATGGGGTCACAGCCTCCTTTGGGCATCCACCTTCAGGCATGAGGTCCTCCACGGGCTGCAGGTGGATATCTGCTGCACCGCTAACCTCCATGGGCTGCCGGGGCACAGCCTGCCTCACCATGGTCTTCATCACAGGCTGCAGGGGAATCTCTGCTCCAGCGCCTGGAGCACCTCCTCCCTGTCCTTCTCCACTGACCTTGGTGTCAGCAGAGCTGCTCCTCTCACATATTCTCACTCCTCTCTCCAGCTGCAGTTGTGCAGGGTTTTCTGCCCCCCCTTTTTAAATATGTCATCCCAGAGGCGCTACCACCATCGCTGATGGGCTCAGCCTTGGCCAGCGGCGGGTCTGTCCTGGAGCCGGCTGGCGTTGGCTCTGTTGGACATGGGGGAAGCTTCTGGCAGCTTCTCACAGAAGCCACCCCTGCAGCCCCCCGCCACCAAAACCTTGCCACGTAAACCCAAGACAGTGTGATGAACCAACAGAGGAATTTTCGAGGTTGCACCTTTGAATTCATAGGTAACTCCGGATGTCTTTTTCCATTTCCTCACATAATGAAAGGCATGGAAAAAAATAAGTTAGGTTGTTTTTTTCTTAACAGCTGATGTTTTCTCACTCTTATGTCTTTATGTTCTTATGCTTTGTCATAATAAATCTTCAGAATTATTCTGAACAAGAATGAATGAATATCACTGGCACTTAAAGTAATATTTTCTTCAGAGAATGAGCCAATAGACTGACATTCCTTTCTATGGAAGCTAATAGGAAGCAAGTGCAAGGATAGTATTTGGGCAACAGACTATATACAGTAACTTGAAAAACTTTTATTAATATGAATTATAGGCTTTAAAATGTAGCTCACTGTAACCACTACCAATATGAATATTAGGGTTGCAAGACAAAATTCAGAAGTATATTTTCATCTTAAATCTTTTTAAGGATTAAATGTTCTTAAAATATACCTCCTCGGCTGCACAGAAAGGGATATGAGAAGTCTAAGTAAATGGCAGTACAGCTAGACTCTGCGTGTGCTAAAATTTCATCTTCGCTTAAAAACAGATTAAGCTGGGGCCTCCCTCTTGAATTAATCCTTCAGTCCTTGACCACCAATTCTGAGCTGCAACTAGAACACAACAGATTGATTCTCAGAAGTGTTCCTATGCCTAGACTTTTTTTGTTTGTTATTAAAGTTTAGGCGTTGGAACTTTGTCGAGAAAACAAAGTGGTTTGTGTAAACATTTAATTGTCAGTTTGTTATCTATTAGATACCATAAGGCTTTAATGCTGCCAGTGGCACTTTCAGTTATTAAGAATGATATTTACATAAACATAACCTTAAGGCTTTTTGTATTAATTTAAAAAGTAGTGGACATTCCAGCTACTTTTCCTTCCCAGATTTGTGGAAAAACTGGGAATAACCATAAAAAAGAAAAAGAGGAGAGTCTCCTTTTTACTGTATCCAAGCTGTTGCAAAAGGCCTCTTTTGACATTTAGACCTCCCCCACACCCCCATCCCCCCATCATTTCTTTCCTCAATGTATGAAATTTAGATAGGATATATACATTTTCCTCTTTCCAATCCCATTTCTGTATAACAAAACCTGTATTTTCACACACTAATGCTGATGACTGCGTTCATACTTCTTACAAGTTATTCTAAACATCTTCACACATCTACTTTCTGCAAAGTCTTAGAGGCATATTTTGAATAGTAATTATAAACTACTTTATCTTCTTCTGTCAAATTAATGACCTTCATTCACCATAATGACTGCATACTCTAGTACTATGGAAAGAATATGCTTTTTCTCTTTTTAACATTTTTTTCTGGATTTCTTTTTTTCTTCTTCTGGTACTTACTGAGTAAACATTGTTTTAAAAAGAACACTCTACAGATAAATGGTCTGAAGGGACTCTCTACTTGTTAAGGATGAATTATAGAAATCTTTATAAGCAAAGCTGTCAATGGGGACAGCCACATGTGACTGATAGGTTACATGACAAGCACAAGCAATCAGTCACCTCAGCAGCTGTCCTGGGGGATCTTGTGACCAGCAGTGCCATGCAGACAGGGGCTGTTCTCCAGCACAATGTAGATAGAGACAGGAATAAAACCAACAGGAAAAATCTCGAAGGCATCAGTACTAGCTTACCCCAGCACTGCTCCACACACCCTGGGCTATCCACAGGAGAGTGGTGTTGTACCTGCAGAGGTCCTGGCACCATTTACATTGTTAACCCCTATGGATCTCTCTCTTGCTCTAGTTCTCCAAGGCAAAACCTGTTTAGTAACTCACAGCTGCAGGAAAGACAGATTCTTGGCATGTCTTTCTTGCATCATCACTTGATGTTATTTTAAAGAACAGTTTTGCCAACAGGATTAAAATCCTAAGGGTATTTTGCTCTCTAACAGCCTCAGAGACCCTGTTACAGACACAGCAGGGACACGAGATGATCACTCTCCTACTAAACATGATCTAATATGTTTGGGATAGAAGTAGAAAAGACAGGTCTGTTGGCCAAACCTGTCACTCCCGGTTTTCTGCCATTAATATTCTGTTGATCATCTTTCCTCTGGTCTTTCAAAAATAATCTTTCTAGCTACAAACTTTGAAGGATGGGTGGAAATTTTGACAGTCCAAACAGTAATCATTTAAAGTTTGTTTCCTTACATTTATACGAGCTGTAATATTCCCAGTTTATATATTAGTATTTCTACATCTTGTAGTTCCCATTTAGATACTTTAAAGAAGTAGACTGTGCCACGTACAATTACTTGGGGTATTTACTATGAAACACTAAGTTTAATGAATCATAAAAATTTACTTACTAAATAAATATTGTATAGGGAGAGGAACCTAAAGTCCACAGCGAATATATAAAACTGAGAATATTAGTATTTTGCTTACAAGAGGACATCAACAAAATCTTACATTATTTTCTCTTAAGAGTAATAAAGGTGTAACCAAACACAAGCTGATAGTATTTGATGACTATTCCTTTTGTTTGTTTCCTTGACCTTGTAAACTGATATTTGGAAAATATCTCTGCAAGCAGAGGAATCCAGAAGAGTAACACACAAACTGTATTTGGCACGGTGCGTTACACTTTGGATGTCATCATCAGAAACATTGCAAATTAGTGTTGTTACAAACACAGATGATAATACCTAGAATAGATATTATTTTAAAGTGGGGTACTCCTGTCATTCTTGAGATAATCTCTATGCATACCTTCCACGGGCTGAAAAGCACATAGCGAAATGGCCTAAATTTCAACAAATATTTCAAGAGTACATAAGAGAATGGAATTGGTTAAATGAATGTTTGCATTCAAAATAAATTAATTATTTCATGTCTAAAATGAATCATGAGGAAGTTTCAGTAAGGCTTTATTTCATTCTTTGTCATGTTTCTCTCCCTCCCTCCCCCAAACAAAGACTAAATATCAGCTTCTCCTTCATCCTACATACTATTTTTTAGAAACAGCAATTACTCTTTCTGCAACAGTAGAAAGAACTGGCAAAATATTCCTTATACCTGCTAACTTTTCAAGTAGGATTTTCCTGCATTTGAGCCAGACATATTATATGTGACATACTACAGCTGGCAAGTGATAGGATTTTCAGATTTAAAAACTGTCCGTCTGTTCACTACTTTAAGTATAACTCTTAGACAAAATTAATTATATGCCTTTCTCTCTTTACATCGTAACTTTTCTCTAATATTCCTAGGTAGTAGCCTCAAGACCATTCTCAGTGTAAAAATCCCAAATTGCATGTTGAATTGCAAGTGCAACATAAACCTTAAAGGCAGCAATATAATTATTGCCATAAGCTCATCTTTATGTCAGCTTAGCATTTGCTAGGGAACAACTTAAGAGTTATTTTTAGGCATTTAAACAGGGGCACATCTGGCATGGGGTGTTCATTAATGAAGTGTGTTAAAACTGGTAAGACATTGCTGATATCAACAGAGGAAAACGCTGAGATTCTGGAACATTTGGCCTGGTATTTTTATGTGCTGCTTTGAATGCTAAGTGTTAATAATGATGAATCAAAACCTGGCAGAATGTTCTTTTTGTAATACCAGCCGTAACATTACAATCTTTCAAGGTGTTGACACAAATTTCTGTCTTCAAATTAAGTAAATTCAAGCATTTGGACATACTTCTGGAATGATATCTCATGCATAAACTGTATTTGTATCATGTACTTTTACAGAGGTAGCCTGGAAAGAATTAATTGCTAGACAATCCATTTTTAAACCCAATGACTGATCATATCAATTATGATATGATTTCTGTAATAATAACTGTCTAAAATGTGCAGAATATCATAGACAAAATACAACTTCAGCAAGCAACCTTTGTTTTAAAATATTTGGAAAAAATCTTACGTACACAGTAATTTTGATCAATTCTAACCTGGAAGAGGTCTTGTTTCTAATATACTTCTAGAGAAACTCTTTGAAAATGCACAATCCAGCAGAATGTGCCCCAGCCTGTACTTTGTATGTAAATTTGCTTCCCTGTTTTGCCCTTTATTTCTTATTGTAGTAAGAGCAATTGTTTTCTGTATGAGGACTTAGATAAAAAATTAAAAAATCAAAAGGAGTGTAATAAATAAGCAAAAATTCAGTAGCATAAAGGATGATGGATTTGTGGGAAAATAAATGTACGCTGAACAATTAGGTATTGGGTAAGAAAAGAGGCTTTTCGAAACTATGCTGCTAATTTACGTCTTAGTATTTTCTTTTCCATATTTCCTGTCTTGAATAGCATGGAAGTAAGTGACCACAAAGAGCACTCTTCCCCCACTGTTCATAATTTGTTGGACTAAAAAGAGAGTTTCCTCCACAACTTTACATGATGCGCAGACAGAAAGTGTTACATTATAAGTTTAAGGCTTATTGGCATAGGAGCATGATGAAACATGTCACTCTAATATACACATCTTTACCTCCTGATCTTGTGAGATACCCGCATTTTCCATTCACAAGCAACAACACATTAAATCCTCTGAGAGAAAGTGGATCAAATCAAACACTGAGTATGCCCTAGAACTTATAAAAAAGTTTATGAAATTATTTAAACATCTGAATACTCAGCATCACCCAGAAAATAGAAGATAAAGGGTCACAGTCTAGCATCCTAGACAAAATTGGAAAGATAATACCTACATCCTTCCTGACAGAGGGAAGGGTTACAGGACTTTCCATCATTGGAGACATTTAAAAGAAAGTTAGATAATCTATCCATTATTTAACAGTTTGGACTACACTAGAAAGCTACCTATAAACCAACAAGACCTATTTCAGGTATGCTACAAAAGATTCTAGCTGTACATGAGCTAAAGAAATAAACGAAGCCCTATTTCAGTGCACTGAACCTGAAGAGAAATGAAGGAGAAGAAAATTGAACTCTGTAGCAGCTACAGCCATGACTAGAAATTTCCCCTGGATATATATTTATTCCAAAAATAATGCTGGAAACAATTTACACACAACCTTCCTTTTCCATGCAGGGAAATCACTCAGAGATGAAAGTCCTGAAATAACATTCTCCCAGTAAACAGTAGTAGTATCATGCTTTAAAGTATGAAATAGTTCAACACAGAAATGTAAGCATTTAACAGAACATGCTTAAATAGCAACAATCTTGCTGTCTTTTGCAAAGGTGGTGCACTCAAGTACAATGTCAGGCCAGAAGTATATAAAACACATCTGGTCAGAGAAGTTCATTGTCTGTATGAGGTTGAATCACCACCCATTTCACGTTAAATATATACACTAACCTCATCCACAGATCATGTCTTTAATTCTACAAAAAGTAGTGATTTATTTTCTTCTAAAGTTAAAATTATGGCAAACAATTGCATACTATGAAGAGGAAAGGTAAATACTAGATATATGTTGAGAGGAAGAAGGTCTGAGACACCAGAACAGCAGAAGCGATCTTTTTAATTTGCTAAGGTCCACCAGAGGATGTTCCTTGAAAATCCTTAGTAACAGAAAGAAGTTATTTCAGGTCTCTGGAGGAAATTGCTTAATTCATTTGCACGACATTTAGTGTCATATTCATGCTGAGAAATACACAGTTAGTTGGAAGGGAATAATTCATTAAAGTAAAGCGTATAAGATAATTCTCAACTTCCAGAGTTTTTGTACAGAGAGAAGTCCAAATCCTGCTGATGCTGAGGCAATATATATATAGTAAGATCTGTGTCTTGGCTAACAGCAACAAAGGTACTTACTGGCTGTGTCTGACACTTCTGCATCCAGACTTGAATTTTTCCAACTGGAATAGATACTGACATGCTTGGCTACAGTGTGGATGACATGCTCTCAAGAAGATCGGGACAGGAGAAATAAGACTTCATGCCAATAGCAGGACAGGTCCACATCCATGAAGAGACTGCTCTACAAAGCAAAATCCAGATTCCTCATTAGTAAAACCAGCAGGATCAGTTTAATCATGGGTTCAACAGTGGTCCAGGCACAGAATCCAGAGCAGGGCCACAAGTGATATATCTGAGTATTACCAACTGCAGGACTAAGACACTTGAGGCAAAATTTTGCAGCATATGCCAGAATATAGTTTAAAACTGTGCTCACAATGACTATAGTTCAAGAAAATCTAGATCTCATTGCTGCATAAACACAAGAGCAGAAAGGCTACGCACAATGTGATGCTTGAAACATTAAGGAGTTAAGAATTAATATCTTCTTTCTTAAAATTTGAGAGTCTTCTGAGTAAATCCACTTTTAAATTGTTATTTTTTTAATATTTTTTTTCTGAAGCTATTGTGAACTGTTGAGTACCTGGCCTTTTTGAAAACTTAACCACTCTCTTCAAGTTCCCGAACAGAAAAGGAGCACTGTTTCAGGAATTAGTCAGATACTTAAAAGAACTGAACATCTGTGAAAACTTAAATGGAAGTTTTGCCGCAGTGCAGCCTGTAACATGGTGAGAGCTTGTTCAAGGTGGTTTGCTATGACTGATGTATGGCTTGATGATGAAGTAAACCTGTCTAATAGTTATCTACCACTGAAAGAGGAGGCTCAGCCTTGTTCCTGAATTCTTCTCCCTTGTGTTGGAACTGAAAATCAACTGACTGTAGTTAAATGATTAGAGATGGTAAACTGCAAGAAACTGTTGTTTGCGTTACTAAGGTCTTCTGATCCCATGACTTTATTACAGCAAGTCCTGATACAGCCTGCAAAATATGCATCCAATACCTTCCATATGTAACTGATATCATTAAGATCCAAGAAGCCCTGTTTAGACAGTGAAGCAAAGAGACCTTGTACTTCTGGACTGCTTATTAGTTTTCTGAGGTTATAAACAAGTCAGAGTGACTAAATTAGGTTACCAGGAAAATAAGCTTTGGGAACTCCCTACAGCTGGTCAAGTCAATTGACATTGTTGCGAGTTCAAATGCTACTAATAGAAACTTGTTTACATTTCTTCCCTGCTTTTTGGAAAAAAAAAAAAAAAGAGTTTTAAAATAATAATAGTAATAATAATAACAATAATATAAAAAAAGGACAGAGATTTGGATGCCAAGGTTTTTAGCTATTCATTTTCTGTCCATGGAGACAAAGCCAATCTCATAAATAACTAGGCTATAATCCAAACCCAGAAATCAAGACTCATTTTATGAAATTTCTTTCCCTCACAAAATTTGAAAGAATGTTTTTGTCGGTGTTTATAGGAGATGGACATTTCTCAGAAGTGGGTTTTTTTTCCCCTGTGGAAAGGGTTTTGCTTTTTCAGACAAGCTCAGACCATTAGCACTGTCTTTGGAAACCTTATATTTTCTTTCACAAGCTTCCACATGCTCTAGCAGGAACTGCTTTTGTGTGTATAATCTTATAAAAACAATGATGGTAACAGTGTATATAATTCAAACAATTAAGCTACTGTAATGGGGGGAGTATAATGTCTCTGTGTGTTAAATCATATTTGCAGTTTGGGTACTGTCCTGCATAATATATTTGAATGATGCAATGTTTTGTCTGCCATAAATAGCAGCTTTTACCTTCTTTGCAATTCTACTATATCAGCCATGCACTAGGATAAACAACACACCATAAAAGAGCAGAAGGCACAGTTAAGATAGAATCATTATGCAAATAGGTTATGGCATGCTTTATATGAGAACAGCTTCCCTAAAGAGACCTAATGGGATGACTGACCTATAAAGCATTTAATTTGTTGTTAGCATTTCATTTAATTGTCTTTCAGTTCCTCTAGGAATAAAACTTTTAATTGTAAAAACTTCTAAATGACATAATGGTTGATTTCTCTTTCTGTAACTAACAGGTTCCTCTTTTAGTAAAAATAGCTTGCTGTAATTTCTAACTGTACTTTTAAAATTCTGGTATAATTCTGGTGAAAAAGTTAGGATATTGGACTTCAGCTGACAAAACTATTAAAAGAATGTTATTCTAGAAATGTTAATGAGAGGCATGCTGAAGAAAGACTATATATCTTGATATACAGGTATACAACAGAAGATCAATTTTTCTCACTTTTGACCTTTGAGTGGTAGACTCAGGATCCATAGTCCTAGCAGAATTGATTATTGTGTGAAGGTTACATGCAATAGGGGGTAAATAGAGTATATAAATAAATCTTCATTTTCTTTGACCAACTACTAAAGGAGATTTAAAATCACTACAAAAAATCCAATGGCATCTAGTATTAATTATCAAGTCTAAGAAAAGGGACTGTATAAATAATGTATTATGAAATGTATTGGTTATTTCAATAAAAGCCTTCAGATGGGTTTACAAAGATAAACTTTTTTTTTTTTTCATAGAGAGGCAAATTTTATGTCTCCAAAGGCAGGCCTGGAGGTACCTCTTAGGATATGATAAAGTACGAGGCCATCACTGTTGGGAATCTGGTTTTAAAGTTTGGGCTGTTTTGGGATGAACAATGAGACAACTGACATCTTTTGAGTTTAAATTGCTATACTTTTCTGACCAAGTGAAAAATACTCTTCTTTCAGAGAAACAAAGCAGGAAACATTTTTTAACCAACACATCAGTAATTGAGGTATCCAAGTGAAATGGAACCATCTTCAGTGCCTCCCTGTTCTTCCCAGCAATTATGTGCTTCATGAAGCTCCTCAACATCTCCAGAGGACTTTCTTTCACATTATCCATTTGTCTAAATGTGTTCTGGCACATGGATATGCTATATTCCATGTGATGACCTAACCCTGTACCTTTGAGTATTATTTTTAGGCCAGAGGAGTATCCATACAAAGTAGAACTGCACAAGCAGAAGAGAGATATCCATCACAGTCAACTGATGCTGACATGGATAGACTTTCTGTTTCTAGCCTATTTAAATATGGCCAAATAATATCAGCTGGCAGATCTGAGAGAACCTCCTTGCCCCTGTAAGTCTAGAGTTGAGAATTGCTGTGTAAATCCTTATGTCAATAGGGAGGCTCATATCTCACTGGGAAGAAGTTATTACAAGTCTTGGATAAATGTTCCAACAAGTGAGATATAGGGTATACTATTTGTTCTGGGTTTATTTCAAATATTTGAACTAAATTGTATTATTGTAAATCTGAATAGAATCTGAATCTAATTATAGTCTTTACAGTGCTGTAGCCATACCAGAAAATCAACTGCTTTCTCGCCCAAACCTTCCTCTTTTACTCCTCTGTATTGGCTATCTACCTCCATGTTCCACATGGGGAGGCCTGTGGACAGGGGATTCAACTTGGGAAGGAGTTAGCATAATCTGTATTTACACTTGGATCTACAAAGTATTTATATGTCCAAGAAGAAAGCCCTAACCAGTGAAATTCCTCAGGCATCAATACTAGATCCAAACAGTAGTCAATATACGTATGAATGAGCTGGATGATGGGAGTGAACACAATCTCACCAAGGTTGCAGATGATACTAAACTTGAAGAAAAAAACCTCAGCAGGCTGGAAGATAGTGCCAGCAAGAATTGCATGAGGTTCAACAAAAATAAATGTGAAGTCCTAAACCCAGGATGGAATAATCCCAAATAACAGTGCAGGCTGAGGAGTCACCCTGCTGAAAATAATCTGGGAGTCCTGGTGAACAGCAAGCTGAGCCTGAGCCAGAAATATGCCCTGGCAGCCAAGACTGTCAACAGCATCTTGGGTTGCATCAGCAAGAGAACAACCACAAAGATCAGGAGATGTGATCATTCCACACCATTCAACACTTGTCAGGCCACGCCTGGAATACTTTGTCCAGTTTTGATGCCCCAGTTTCAAAGACAATAAAAAATGAAAAATGTACAGCAGAGAGCTACCAAGATAATCAGACAGTGGGAAAATTTGGCATGTGAAGGAAGGATGAAAGAATTTCTTTTGTTCACCCAAGAGAAGAGAAGGCTTAGGGAAAAACCAGTCACAAACTTGCAGTACCTGAAAGGTAATTACAGAAATTATAGAGATACTTCTTCACAAGGATGCATTCTGTGAGGACAAGAGGCAATGGGCTTAAGTTGCTTCAGGGGAAATATTAGTCTGAAAATAAGAAAACAATCCATTGCAAGAAAAAAAACAACATTGGAATAAATTACAGAGAAGCAGTGGAATCTCCCTTGCTGGAAATATTCTAGCCTTAGCTTGACAGGGGTAGCCTTTCAACAGAAGGTTGGACCAGATGGTCTCCAGACATGCCTCGCAGCCTAGACTTTTCTATGATCCTAAAAAAGTCTGGTATGCTGCTATGACATTTCTTCCTACCCAGCCTTTTTTAAAACTTAAAATCTTGTTTGGAATTTATACTTCATTTCACAACCATTTATCACTTTAATAATTTTATTATGAAAATAAAACTCTTTTCTACAAATTGAACAAAGGAAAGCACTTCAGTCATTAGTAAAACATGTTTATAGGCTAAGTCTGCTGATAAGATAAGATATGATAAAGACAAGAACTGCTAACCAGCTATGGATTTGTGATGGATATATTTTAGTTCTTGCTCCAGAGAATATTAAATCTAAACATAAACTATAAAGAGCAACATATTTAAAAAGGCCAGAGCAAAATATTCCAATTCTAATCTAAAGCAAGAAAAAAAAAAAAAAAATCAGGATTTTTACAAAGGCTCTTCCTAATTCTAAAGTATTGAAATAAATTTGAAAGACATATTTTTAGTAGGGATAGAAATACACATGATCCTTCCAGAAAGAAAGGTTTTAGTATTCTGTTGGGATTCTTTTCCAGGAAGCTGCAGAACTCATGCATTTTCATTTAGATTCTTCCATCTTAACCTTTCTTCATGTCATTGCACCCTTAAGCAAAAGTGTATAATGTGTATTATTTTATCCATTAATCTCCTATTTCTACTATACCTCAAAATGATTCACTGTGGATGATTCTGAAATATTTTGTCCAGCATAATACCATGCTAAACAAGTAATTCAAAGTAATAAAATAAAAGATGAAAAAGCCTAAACCCCAGAAATATCTAAGGTTTATCATCCCACTATTTTCTAAATATATGAATATTAAAAAAAACACCACATTTTTAATTCTACAAACCCTATCCACATTCTGGAATTAAAATATGTTTCTGAAAGCAAGATAAAAACACACACGTTGCCATTTATAAACTAATTTACAGGACTAGTTTAAGAAAGATAAGCTAACTTGAATTAAAAGGAAGACACATGGAACTGTTGATGCTGAGAAATTCAAAGTTCCCAACAATGGGTGAAAAGGACAGTAGAGTTGTTTGGAGAGGATAGCAAAAGCAAGAACAGGCCTCAAAATATTACAGATGCAACTGCAAATTCTGGTAACACTTCTGGATTCTAAGTGCTGAGTACAGAGTGATTTCTGCAGTCATTTTGTTGGTAGTAGTTAATTGGAAATGGAATCAGAGTGAAAGAAGGCAGCAGGTAGGACTTTTAAAATGGCTGAAGAGTGAGGAAATAAAAATGCACCCTTTCCTTTTTTATACTACTTTCAGAATGTGACACCTGAAATAATTTTACCTAAAATTTTAGCTTCACTACAGTTTTATGAAATGCAGTGTTTATGACAGTTAATACTTAATTGCAAACATGCCAAATTTCACTTGTTTCACTAAGGACAATGGCTTAGTAAGCATTGAGGGGTAACCATTACTGATGTCAATCATCACATTAAAATGATATATTTCTATTTTTTTACATTCGCAGAAAGGGAAAAGATTAGCTGACTAAGCAAATCATAGAGAAAGTAGAAGGGATGTTTACAAAAACGCAGTTGTATCCGGTAGGAATGTGCTGAATCAATGCTATCCACACATAGATTTAATGTTACTGAAGATAGCTTGCTCCCTAAACTGTTTATATTATAAAACCTTATGCAATTCACAGTGGGATGAGTGGAAAATCACACTTGTTTAACTCCTCTAGTTCAGAAGTTTTTCTTCAGAAAAAATTAAATTCGGCTCTGCACAGATTAATGCTCCTAAACTGATTTATATTCAAGTCCCTTAGTAAAGCATCTGTTAAGTTTCTCCATATCATATGCGTGTTAGGCAGAGAGCCTTAGGGTTTTTAACTATAATAAATCCAAAGTTGATTTTCCAAACCTATTGCTACTAAGGCAGTTTTCCATTTCACAACAACTTCCTCTTAGATTTATGTCCTTTAAAACATATTTGCCCTCTACTAATCAAGGATGTTTGGAAAGCTCTCTGATGGCTTTCTCCATGACCATCATCTCTACTATTCCCTCAGATAACACTGTTTATTTCAACTGTCTCAGATATCTATAATGTAGCAGAAAAAAATACGGCCCAGTTTTGCCAGAAAAATTTAGCACAATCCTAGTTTCACTTTCACAGCTTTAAAAAAGTGATAGTTTTCAACTTAGTGTCACTTTTGTTAAAGCAAAGGAAAGGACGGTGAGACTGGGAACTAAGCCTCTTTACAGGTCACTGTTTGAATTAGCTTAATTTATTTCTTGCTACTCAGGATTATCCACTGAATTATTTCCATAGCTTGATATTTTAGTCTGTAAATTATTTGTTAAATATTAACCAGAATGAATGTTTTATAACACAACAGGACCTCCCGCTGTGTATGTCAACAAACAGTGTCCAAACTACATGGCATTTTTTTTTCATTTGTGAAGAAACAGATCTCTTGTGTAGTAACTGTAAAAGCTCCTTCATCAAGGCATCTCTCTTTGGAGTTGATTTAAGACAGTGGAATGAACTCATGAGGAACTCCAGATCATATAAAATCAAGCTCAACCTAAAACAGAAAATGCATTTCTTTGGGATTTGTACTCCAGGATCAACACACAACTTTCCTACTTTTCAATATACAATGAACAAAATACACTAATAGACAAATCTCTCTCACTGTTCCCAACAAAAAACTAGAATAGACTACCAAATATTTGGATGAACAATATGGAACAAAAACAAAATAAAAATTATATCATGTCTGAATTTCCAAGATTAAATTTCAGATTTTTTTTCTTAGAATGTTCTACAAATATTCAGTCATTGCTAATTGTTTCAAAAAAATGTAAGTGAAATGGCACTACTATCTAAACACAGAAGGGTCATGCTTCACCATACACATTGGTTTTAAAATTTCACCTTTTAAAAATTTATGTATAAACTGCATGCAACTATCAGTCCATTGGATCATTTTGTACATCTTCTTCTAAGCAGTGGTCTCTCATAATCAACTTGGAAACCTGCCATACATCCATGGTATTTTTTATATAATTACCTGAGCACAGTTTCAGACATAATCTAGAAACCTATGGAAAGTTAGAATTTACAAAGGGAAACAATTGCAGCATGAGTCCTACAGATCTTACTTAAATTTACAGGTTTCAGCAGATATTTAGGCTGTAACCTTTCAGAGATATATAGTTAGTGTCTTATGAAAGAATTATTCTGTTATCAATTGAAGACTTCTTGAGAAATGAATATGAGAAGAGCTATCACTATAACAAAAATCTACAAATCTACAAAATACTTACCATAAAGTGCTATCATTATTACAATAGATCTTTCCTTCTTTTGTTACTATTATTACTGATTATTCTATTTTGAAACGAAGGGACAGACATTCTCCATAGTCTGAGTATTCCACTTGCAAGAGGATGCAGACACTTTGTAAAAACATGTCTGTGTCTTATTTAAATCATGCAGGGGATGGATAAAGACTACATTAACGGCAAACAAAAAGTTTAGACTAACATGGTCAGAATAACTGGCTGAAAAAAAGAAAGTTCAAATGACTTGGCAGAATTTTACATTTAATTTTGCTGGCAAGGCATCGTATGAGATTAAGATGAAAACTCAGGCTTTAGAATGAATATTGTTAGAATCTGCCTATAATGGGTTAAATTCCAAGGTTAAATTTCTGTGATTCTAAAGAAAATTCAGCTCTGACACTTAGCTGTAGCCAATATGCATAGCACTATTAAGGGCCCATAAAATGAATCACAAAATTTATTTTCTTTATTAAAAGAAGGTAAAATGAAATGTTAACTTTCAGCCATTTTTGTATTAACTCAGAGTATGGAAGAATAATCAAAAAAGCATATAAGAACTGGTACTTCCTTGCCGTATTTTGCTTTTAAGAAAGGAGAAATAATAATAAAAGGGAAAATGTTAAAAAACAAATACTACTTTAATAGTCTGAAAATGAAAGGTTTAATAGATTTCCCTGTTTTTCCAAGTTGTGGTTTAGCATTTAGAGGAGAGTCACAATTGTTTTACAACGCAGGCTGAAATTTTGTGCTCTATGAATGCAGTTAATAATACAAATTAATAACCTGAAATACAAGCCAAACATTTTCAAATCCAGTCATGTCTGAGCTGCAAATGAATTCACAAGACTAAATTTTGGGTTCCATTTTTAAGTGTTTCCACATATCAGTGAACCAAAAAAGAGCACACCCCTTTTAGCATGTTTTTCAAAGGCTATATTTGTAAATACGGTGGGGTTTGCATACACTATTCTATAGAAAAGTTACAGTTCTGGATGTTTTGGCACTACAGTTTTTTGATGTGATGTGTTCTTTTATGTCGGTGTTATAATACAGCAGGTTTGCATCCTCCTTTAGTTGTATAAAAATGTTAATGTGAACAGTATTCACTGTACAGATTAATCATATTTCATCACTGCAGCACCATAAATTTCTATTACATTTGACTTTTGACATCTTCGTACCTGGCAAGACAATACACCAAAACCTGTAAAGAGAGAGATAGCTATCTCTCCCCTCATTCAGTATGAAATCTAAATCTGAATGTAGAGTAAAACTCTTTTAAATTGCTGCCACTGATGACTGCTCTGCAGTAGGAAGTGAACTGTAATCATATTTACGTAGTTTAATCAGAAATCACCAACCAATTGCAGTAACCTGTAAGACACGCTGCGATGGACAATATGCAAATGTTGCATGAAGGACTGTGCTCCATCTCCAGGAATTGGCACTTCTTGTCTCAGAGACAAGGAGTTTAATATGGTAAAGCTACACGGAAAAACAGAACCATACTTGACAGATACAAAGAAAACAAGGAAGAATGCTGGAAGTTAAAGCAAACTTTTAAATGTGACCTTTTCTGCCCTTTATGTGGGATTGGACATTCTGATCAGTTATGTGCCACTACCCAAAAATGTAAAAGCTATATTGGGATGAGGCAGAAGGGTGAAATATTAGCTGAGAAAATGACAATGTTCTTTGTTGGTGATTTATTCTAGCTTCAGTTAATGTGTTTTCTTAAGCTTTTGGATAGTGTCATCTTCATTCTAAATTGTTAAGTTTCAGACATGCAGCTATATTATTAAAAATTCCTTTTGATAGAATTAGACTATCATTACCAGGTAATGAGGAGAACATTACTGACTTTGTGAGGAATTATGTCTTCCAGGATTTTCATCTAAATTAAACTTTGGTCTGACTTAAAAGAATAAATTGTCTCTGAAGTCTACCGTTTCCTTGGTGATATTTTTTATTCTTGTGACATAATGCAAGTAAAAGAAACATTTGAAACTTTTGTAAGATTACTTTCTAATACTGCAAAATATGAGGATCACACAAAAATTGAATGATGCCAAATGAATGGAGTAGAGAGCATGCAATTATGACTAAAGTGGGATTAAATAAGTAAAGGTTAAGTGCAAGCATGACATGATAGAGTAGGGAAAAAAAGGAAAGGAAAAATTTCACTGTGCTTCTTTTCATAACTCATACATACAAATTCTATAAGTCATAATTTATACAGATAATATATAGAACCGTTGTGCAATACAGAGTGCTATGAAGTTGCACAGAGAATCAATTGACTGTGTTTTAAATGACAGAAATTACTAATAAATAAACACACATGGAAGAAAGGCAGAAATGTTTTTTAAAATTAGATGTTGAAGTTATTTCTGCTTGAGAAAATAGCACTCCAGCTTCCTTGGGGTCCATATACCTCTCAGAGATTCGTATTCTCTTTCTCTCTCTTTCCATACTATATATAATATTTTTAAATATATATATGTATACTTTCACTAGAGAAGGGCAAATGGAAATGTTATAGTACAAGTTTGGGGAGTCCAACACAGATATGTATTAATTTGATTTTTTTCTTCAAAGACAACTACTTTCATTATCTGGAATTTGTAATAAATAAAACAGCTACAGAGTCACTACCTTGTGGAAAAGCCATACACCAAAGGACTACACGAAGAACAGAATAAATTATTTTGCAGTAAGAAATCCAATCCAAAGAATTTCTTCATATACCTAGTGCCTGTTCAAAGTGGATAAAAATTATATGAAAATCTAAAAATTTTCCAGAGAGACATGAGGGAAAAATGAAATCAAGCCTTTTTTCCAGAATAAACTTTGTTATATAAAAAAAAACCTGATGCAAGTAGAGCAGTGAGGAGCTTTCCGAAAAACACCAACACCTTTAAAGAAAGACCTCATTTCAATATTCATACTGACTAATATCAATGACAACAAAAGAATCTCTTTGAAGAGAAGCTCCTGGGTTTACCTTTGAGAACGCTCATCACTGCGCGTGTTTGCCTCCTTTGTATCTTGCAGAAACTTCCAGAAGCAGAACTCTTGAAAGCACATATTTATTCTACAGCAGTGTATTGCTGTTTTTTCAGGACAGTTTGTCAGGTTAGTGTCACCCTTTTGTAACTGAAGAGTCATTATGATCAGAGCCAGCTAACTCTTTAAGGATCCATATGTAGAATCACTCTTCATGGGGCAGATGATTCTCTCTCACATTGACATTATTTTATGATGATGTGTTACAATTTCAATCAGAAAAGGTCAGAGCTGGCACTAAAAGAACAGTGATTTATTATTCAGAGGAAGATTGCATTGCAACCCATAAAGCATTCAGTGCTACCATTAAGACAAGAACTACAGTCAGAATAGCAGCAATACTACAGTCCAAGGGTATTTAACTGCTGCCCCAGCAGGAAGTATAAGAATAATCCCATTTATTTAGCAATTTAAAAACTACAGTTCTTTGCCTTTTTATTCTCTCCTAATTAAAGTCATAAATAATAATTTGATTAATAATGGCCAAAGCCACTGTCCAATCTTGATTTTTTTTCCATATAGCCCAATACTCTTTTAAATATTAATGAAATATTGATTAAAGGTTTTTTTATTAGAACAGGACAAAGAGAAAATCAGCTAAACTTATGTGACTATTATAATACAAACGTTATCAGGTACATCCTATTTTTTAAATTTTATGTGAACATTTTAAGAAAACTGAGAATCCTTGATAAACCAATCTTTTACAGAACAGCTCAATCAATATTCTAAGAAAAGTATTCACTTGTCTGGAAATGTATACATTTAATTAGGAGCCTAATTTTGGATCAAATCCTGTGAAACAGTGTGGACATCCACAGTAATGGAATAGCCAAGAACCAAGGTGTAGTCACAGCGCTAAAACAGCAGTAAAGAGAATCACTCTCTCTTAACGAGGAAAGTGCATTTGGAGGCAGTGGGCAATTGGCTTGTGTGAGGACTCAAGGTCATTATCTAGACAGAACATTAATTTCTTTCGGAAGAATTCTTACATTATGAGTTGAAATGAGAAAAATAAAAAGCTCTTAATTGTTAGGATCCATGCCTAATTTGTCCACAGTTGAACATTTACTTGGACTTTGCATTCATCACAGCAGGGAAAATGGTTGCAGCTGGACTAAAATGTGTGCATTGCCTTGCTTCTTGAATGGATCTACAGAACATTCTTTTCAAATATAGTTTGAAGAATAATGGGAAATAGTAGTGAAAAAGAGTACTGCTAATATAGATGGAAGTTCTTTGATTGTCTTACCTCATCACCTCGAAGCACCTCCCAAAATATCAGGGTCTCTTTACTAATTTTCAGCTTATTTGCCAATGCAATGAATACTTCATTTAAATGTAATTGATTTTGCTGAAAACTTCGGTGAGTTCTACATAGTGGTTTCCCACTCAAAAAGTGTACCTTAACAATACCTTTTAATCCTGTGTATAAACTACTTTAAAAACCTTTTACAGTAGAAATGGAATTTTTCCATCTAATCTCTTAAAAGTCTTCAATTAATGTAACCAATTATTTCATAGCATGCATTAAAATATTAACTTTTCATTCTTATCAGCATCAGTAAGGCATTTCTTAAATTCACATGTCCATCTTCAGTAACACTATTATCATAAGCGGCTAGAAGAAATATCTTTAAAAAAAACAACCCAAGCCTAAATGAGAAAATCAAGCTGGAGAATATTTACATTCCTTCAAAATTCCATTTGGGGACCAAAAAAGCCAGAGTTATTTTATTTTCTTTATTCTTGAGGAGTGGGAAATCAAACAAGCAAGGCAGGATTTCTCTGCAGTTCTCTGGAGCCTGGAAAACTTGAGGTCATGGAAGAAGTCAAGATAAGGTCTCAGGCTTTAAAAGACCAAAAGACTTCTGTTGGACACAGAGGTCTGAATACAGATGAAACAGGCTGAAGTAAAACAAGCCTCTACGGAGTTAATACATTGTTACAAAGTTTCAGCATCCAAAACTAATTTAGTCATCATTTCCACTGTGGAAAACTGAGTTACAGGTGCCCCTTGTACTTCAGAGTTATTTTTTTAAGAATGATAAATAATAGCTTCCAACTAGTTTGGACCATATCAACCATGTGGAAAATCATCACAGGTCAAGACACAACAAGATAAGTACTGCTGGAATATGCTAATAAGCACTTTTCTTAACTAAGGTCAGAAAGTGCATCTCTGGCAGAATTAGGAATAGAACAGTTACACGCCAATCTAAATTGTAATACCATTGTCTTCTTTTTTCTTGCTGAAGACTTTTTTTTAATTATTTATTTAACCAAATTACAGTTTCTGCAATCAATCACTGTTTTTTTTCTTGCTTTAAATGGAAATTTTGAAGTTTCTGTGAAAGGAATAAAGGCTTTTGGTGAGCTCTGAACTCTGAGGTGAAGCAGCCAAGTTCAGGATGTTGTAGAGCAAGAAGGGATTTGCTCTGTTGAATACAGTTTGCAAACAGAAGCTATACTATTTGGGAACTCGATAGCAGTGGAAAAAAATTGCATGAATGTAATAAATTTGAGTGTTTTAAATAATGTGTGACCTAATATAGTGCTTTAAAATATTAAAATTTCAAATTATGAAAGATTCCTCTTATACCTGATATATGAGGATGTTTCAGCAATTTCCATTATATCTATAATGATAGCTGTTTCGGAATTGCTGATGCTGACAACTTTACTGAATTGGTTGTAAATCTGGAGAAAATGTACCCCAAAAAAACAGCTGGCTACATAAGGGAAAATATACAAAATTGTTGAAAGATATAAAAATAGATGCTAAAAGCTTACTTTTACGATTAAGATATGTATGCCAAAATATATATTACTCATTACATGTTGTAAAGACAAGGTAAGTAGGTTATGAATTCACATCTTACATTACAATACGGTATTTATGGTTAAGCTGCCTTATTTCTAGCATGGTAACTCCAAAATCCATCAAGCTTTACACTTATACCCAGAGCAGAGAGGTCAGAGGAAAAAAAAATAAAACTGTGTTCCATGTTTAAGAAATAAGAACCTCTGAAAGAAATACTTGTTAAACTATATGTATTCAAATAAAAAAAATATTGGTAAATGTTAGAGTGGTAAAGACAAAACATTCCCCTAATCATCAGAATGTATGAAGCACATCACAAATCTCTCCAACAGCTGTTCTTTTACTGTAAAAATGTCTGAATTTGTTTTGACTGCTTTGAATACCTATGAGTTTATTTTTGTGACTGTTATAGCTATACATTTATGGGAAAGTAGAAAGACAGACTTAACCTGTTCTGAGGCCAAAAAGGCAAGGATCGCTAAAACATGCTATTAACCTGCCTGTTCTTGGATAACCTCATTATTGTCATTGAAATTAGGTTCAAAGCATATCTGATTTTGGGGATGTATTTGGAATATCTTGTTTATGAATATGCATGTCTGCTTCATCAAACTAAGTACTAACTTCTTTTAGCGTGCTCTTCGTTTTCATGGCTAATATCCACTCACCAAAATGTCCCTTGCATGGCATAATTTGGCCTGATTTTGGGACAGCGCTATTACCCCTATACCATTCTACTTTCAAGAAAAAGCTCTCTTTGAAAATTAATTCTGCCTTACCCTTTGGACATCTGCTACCTTCCAGATAATCTGTTTTTTAAACAAATATTTAAGAGACGTTTCCACTTTCTGTGAATTGCTGCTTCTTTGTTTATATTGCAGTCCAGGTAGATTTTGAAGCCTTGACTTCAGATTCCAAAGCTCCTTCACATTAAGTCTCTTGGCACTTCAGTCTTGTTCACTTGACTAATTAGTTTCCGTAATTTCTCAGTCTGCTCTTCTGGAATTAGAAACCTTAGTAACCAACCTGGTTTTGTTTATCCTTCTATTTAATTGAAACTGTATCAATTCATGCTCATTTATTGCAAGGTTATTCTCTTTGACCAGCTAATAGTATACCCTCCTGTTGGTTCACTGACCATCCAGAGCGAAGGAATCTAATGACTAATGCATCCAACAGTACGAAGTTTTTATCATTATTGGCAGCACTTGCTCCAGTCGATATGTGCAAATGTAATGTCTACGGTAATGACACAGTTCTTGGTAGAATTCCTCTCTCCATAACATTAACAATCTACATCTATTTAAATCTGTCCATGGAAACTGGAGCAGAACAAAACACTGACTTAGAGAATGTGTTTTCACAATCTTTCCCAAAGTGATTTTCTGATTCTTACCTCTATTGTACTGTATTTCTTCTAAAAAATGCTACACCAGCGTGCCATTGCGTATTTTTCTTTGTTTTGAACCCAACTTTTTGAAAAGCAAGTATCCTTCACTTTCTCTGTTCTAGTCATGATGGCTCTTAAACAATATTTCTATTACTTCCCAACTGAGTTTTTCAAACCAAGATGACTTTACATAAAAAAATCCCAAACAAACCACCCAAACCTGTTTGAGTCAGGTATTTCTGTGCAGGCATATGAACACATATCCTGGAACTTCATTCAGCGAAACTTGAGCTCTGGCTGTATCTATAATGTTTCATATAGAATTCATACTGTGTTGTTGCATGAGTGTTTGTAATATTAGTAAAAATATTACCAGAAAATATTTAAATTGGAACCCATACTCAAAAGACTTGTACAAGTGTCCTGTCATTATACAAAGAGGGCAAATGCTTTATGGAGTAGGGGATGTCTCTGCACATCGCACCACGTCATTTTCAGGTGGTCCATAGATATATTTGAGTTATATATATCTATGTATATATATGAGAAACTTGAAAAAGTATAATCTAAATGCAATTATCTCTGTTTGTTATGGCTCATTAACAAAAAGACAAACCAATCCTCCATACTGCCAAACCACCACGTGTTTTTTAAAGCCTCTTTTTAATTGTAATATTATCTCTGTTTCAAAACCCCATCTTCTACTCCACCTATTTTATTTTTTTAAGTTTCTTCTTTGAAAAGTGAAAATCAACTTCTTTATTCAATCTGGTGTTCTGCTTTAATATATAACAAAGACAGAATAAGTCTTTGTTATTTCTCACATAATTTTCTTTGCATCTGTATTCAACTTACATTTGTATTATTTTTCTAGTCTTTTATTTGATTGAACAACACATTAATTGTTCCTTCTTATTAAAATCTCATGTTTAATTTTATACATAGATGGTCTATAAGAAAGTTGTTTTGATTATGTTATTTAAAGCATGTTGATAGGATAGTATATATTACCATAATCTATGTTAGATTTGTTTCCTGTCGGAGTTTTTAATCTAGATAGCAACTGAAAAAATATTGAAAAAACACTTCCAAAGAATTATTTATTGGCATTCTGTTTCAGGTCTGTACCAAGATTTTTATATCTTGGACTTCAATGCTGGCTCCAGGATAGGTTGCTGTACATCTGATATAAACTCTTTCTATGAAGAGATTTTAGTATGCATATCACAGTTTAAAATATATACGTTTCAGCCTATTTTATCCTTTTGCAATTTAATATTGAACCAAAGACTTACTTCATGTAACTGATCTATAAATATATTAGAATGAAACAGTCAATTCAACTGGAATCAGTTTAAGATTTTCTTTTTAACAAATTAAAAACACCTATACACTACACAATCTCTTTAACCTATAAATCTTGACCATATTCTTAATTTGAGTAGCTTGTTTTGGGTTTTTTGTGTTTTTGTTTTTTTTTTGTTTGTTTGTTTGTTTGTTTGTTTGTTTGTTTTTAATTCAGAAATCCAGCCTTTTGCAATTCTACGGTTTGGTAGCAGAACCTGATAGTGAAACTCCTTCATGAATTCTAGGAAACAACTACACCAATTCTGAAACAGGGTAAAGGACTGTGTGCAGAACATTAAGGGGGCATTACTGAGAAGCTGAAGAAAACCATAAATACATAAAGAACTGACTCTTCAGGGTGATCATTATGGCAAGATAGGAGTTATTGTTGAGAAAAATTGTAACAGAATAAAATGTAAGGATTGTTGTTGCAGCCTTAGAAGACGACAGAGTTGGAAACCATAGAAAAAGAGTCGCCATTGTAATAAGCTTTGGTCAAAATGGGTAAGTACTTACCTGGGATTATGACTGCACAGATACTGGGAAGCTGGACTTGACATTAATTGCTTAGCTTCTTTACAACTTGAGATGAATTCTCAAACACTTCCTGAGATTCAGTTCCCATCCAACGGCAAGCATGTCGCTGTAATTAATTTCATTTTAATGGCTGTTTCAGACAAGCAAACAAACAAACAAACAAAAAAAATCACTTTTCAAAATGAAACACAGCCCTGTTAAACAGCACTCCAGAAGATCAGCTGGTTGTTAATTTACTATATATCAGAAGATCTATTCAACCCTTCACAAAACTGAAAACATATCTTCCATTACCAAAGCCATTTCATTTTCAATCTTCAACTTTAAGGACATATCATCCCACATGACAGCAGCAGCAATTTTCATTAATCTCTCCATGTTTTGAATCATGGATTATACTGAATTACAGTCTACAGCACATAACAAATAAGTAAATTAACGTTTAAAACATGCGATGAGCAGCAGAAGTATTCAAAGAAATAGAATTTAATAACTCACAGTGCAGTTATCTTCAGCTAAGTTAACTTCAGCAGCTTTATCACAGACAAAATCTGTTACACAGTCCAATGAATCATATGTTTGAACTTAATAAGCAAGAAGTAAACATATAAAGTTCGCTATATCTGGGTAAATTCATGGCAGTACACATTCAAAACCTGCCTTTTATTATGCTGAAAACACACATATTTGCACAATGAAAATTTTTGGAAGCCAAGTATTTGTCACTATGACAGAATTGTGTGCAAATCCTAAAGAGATCAGATGTTTTACGGAGCATTTTTTTTAAGAATTTCTTTTTTCAGGCATGAAAAATGGCACAGAATAGATGAGAAACAAGGTTGTTAAAATTTTTCTAGTTTACTTGCAAGTTGCTTGATTTTTATATCAGCAGAATAATCACCCATAGCTACCTTCAACCTCAAAAATACTTACAGGAGTACAGATCTTACCTGAAAAGCTGATGAAACCAATCATTTAAAACTAGAATGTTATTTTGCCCTTAAGTTATGCAATAGCAGTGTGTTCTCTAGAACTACTTCTATTTAAATCTTCCAGAATTTCAGCACCTTAAGACCAGAGCTTTGCAGATAACTGCTGTTTCCACATCTGTTCACCCCAAAGTGTCACTGTACAAAAACAAAGCATGATCTGTCCCCACAGTCATTCCAAATATCATATGTAAAAACAAAGCCCATTCCATACATCTGATAAACTATCTGTATGCTGGGACTGCCCTTCCTGTTTTTGGTCATGTTCTCCAGCTTCCAGTCTGCTACTTCTGCCTTCTATTTTCTCCTTTTCCCCCTTTTAACTTAACAACTTTAGCAGGTTTTCAGCTCAGTTGTTCATACTAATTCAATCCCAGCTTAATATTATTTAAAAAAAAAAAATTAAATTTATATGTGACAGGAAAAAGAACCATAAAAGAGTTACAAAGGATTTGAGAAAACGACGTCATTGATATATTTGATTTTACAAGGTTAAAATCCTCCAGCATTCTGTAATATGCTTGTATATTACAGAAAATGAAAATAGTATGGATATTTTCATAGAACATTTATAACAGAAAACAAGTCTAAAGACACAAGCCTTTGCTAGAAGCAAAAAAGCTGATGTGGATTACCTTTGACTTCTCTTTCACTTCATTGGCAACACATGATAACATATGGTTTTGACAGGAAAATAAAAGGAATTAACAAAATGGTAACGGAAGATCTGTTCCAACTTTAGATCCCAATTATAGCCCACATTGCTTAAAGCTAGGAAATGTGCAAACATCTAACACAAATGAAGAAGAGAAATCTAAAGAAAAAGACAACATGTCATAAGAAAACTGGAGCAGAAGCAGCTAATGAAACCTATATAACTCTAATGCAGAAGAATTATTAAGACAGGCAAAAGTTAGTGATAAACTTGTAGCACTCTCATGCTGAAAGAAGATTTAAAATTAAACAACTTGCAAAACATGAGATATATGTAGGGTTGAGGGTGTTGAGCAGCTAGCATTGCATTTTTTTCTTCAGCTGTAACCTATTATGCCATCCAATCTACATAGCAAAGATTGCACTGGACAGGTTTGCCTAATTGCTGCAGGGTTTTGATAACAAGCTGCATAGTGCACGTTATGAAATACTTTTTTCTTTGGAAGATAAACCTCCATCCACCATCATTATTAGCAACAACCAAACATAAGTATATTTAAAAAGCAATGTTCATTTCACTTACTCTGAAGGCTCATTCTATAATCTGCGTAACTTCCTCCTTAACAGTAAGGTATCACTATCTACAACCTTGCTATAGAATAAAGCACCAGAATGAACTTGACACCAGGAAATTAGGGACCTGGCATGGACTATTAATACTGTTCATTTTTGGCATGTGGAATGCAACCGCAATGAAGTAATATGGCAATAAGGCTCATTCAATTTGCACAAGCAGCGTGCAATAGAAAAGGGCAACCAAAGGGCCATTCTCAGGTTCCCATGAGTGGGAGGATCCACAACTCCATGCAGAACGGAACACAGGCTCTGGATCTGACAGAGACACCTGTGCAGGACAAAAGGAGGAGCTCTTACCTCTGCACAGTATACTGGCCAATGTTACTGTAAACCAGGAACAGAAATATGTGGAGGGAGACAGAGTTAACACATTGCCATGTCACCCCAGATGCTCAAGGAGTCCTATCTTATCATGAGCGTTTCTCTATTGTGTACGTCTACTTGTTCCCTCTCCATATTTTTGCAAATCTATATGGAACTGAAAATCTAGATTCATGATGCTTGAGGTGTTTTTACAGACTTCCTGTTTAATGTTTTGAAAATTTGCTGTAAAGTGGAAGAAAAGCAATAAAGAGTTGCACTAGTGGTTTATTGCTTGGAAGGACGTTCTTTATATGGAAGATCTTCTGCAGGTTGCTAAGGTTTTTAAAATAGTCTGTAACATGGTCTCCTTTCGGCATTTCCACAACAGTTACTTAAACAAGCTGATAATGTAATCATGTTAATGATTACACAACTCCACTGAAATCAGACTTAATCAGAACAGCTTTGTGTATTGAACACAAATGATAAACCCCTATAATCTAAACCTTTGTATATACTCTCTACCTGCTTTCCCACCATTACAGGCAAATATTTTTATGTGAAGAAATCTCTTTGTAATAAACTGGTTTTTAGCTGGAGTGAAAATCCATACTTGACTTCCAGGCTTCACTGACTAGGCAGATATGACCTTCTCCCTTTCTTCCTTCCAAAGTATTTCTCTATTTGGTGAAACAAAAGATTGAGCAGAATAGGAAAATAGTCTCCTCTATAATTCATTGTTGTGCAAATCACTGAACTTTAAAAACCATCATGGATTAAACTCCCCCCTCCAGATGACAACATGTCTGTATTTACAATGTAGATTTAACTCCTACAATATCATTAAGTCTTCTGTAAATCTTCTTTTCTTCAAACACTGATTTTCTTCAAGAGGGATTTAGAGTTCACACTGAAAAATGCTATGAGAAGTCTTAGAGTATCTTGAAACACTTTTTTTTATATCTATAAAACAATCATCTACAGTATATAGGTATTTTAAAGAACAATTTTGGCAAAATCCTCTATCTCAGAGTAATTAAAGTATGGTAAATCTTTCAGAGCTCTTTTCTTGCGGGCCATTTAAACACATCACTGGCTTCTTTAGTTTTGAAGACTAGAACATTTCTTAACACCAGACCCCACCAATGGCAACTATCTATCTTACACCGTTATTACTTTTCTGAAATAAAGCAAATCCCAGGTCTCATTTAACTATATGAAACCGACGAACTCATTCTGGAAAAAGAAGAAATCCATTTTAAGAGCACACCAATCACAATGTGTGTTGGCACAGCAGATTGTTAATATTTAATATACAGAACAGTACAGAATTTCATAGTTTTAAAAAAGTCTCACATTTGGACATCTGTAAAAACAACTGAAACTAACAGTAATTTTTCAAATTACTTATTAATTTATAAGCAGTCAACTTCCACTCTGGCATAAGAAAAAAAAAAAAAAACTAAAACAAAACAAAACCCAAACACCAGATTCTGAATTAATAAATTAGAAACTTTAAGACACTGCTTAGCAAATGTAAGTGTAATGACTTAAATTTCTTGTCTTTTTCTGCAAAAATTCAATTTTTTTGTCAATTTATTGTTATGAACAGTGTGTTGGTTTTAAAACTTTCTATAGAGAGAGCTTTACTAATGAAAAACAATGAACTACTTTTTTTCCCCAATATCAATGAGTTTCTCACAAATGAAATAAATTGTTCCTCCTAATCTGAATTGTTATACGCTATTTTTGTAAGAACAGATGCTTCAGTTGTTTCCCAGTGATCACTTTCTCTGACCTAAATTACTTAGTTCTTTGTGACTGATCATGATTACTACAGAATTTGTCAAGTATTTTTCATTTAAGTCTCTGAAAATCTCAAAATATTCCTTAAAGCATTCCCCGTATCTTTGAAATATTCAAATGTGTGAGAGATTATCTCAGATTTTTTTAATTGTAGGTTTCTTCCTACACAACCTTTACAGTCTGTTTGGTTTGACCAGTATCCCTGAGTATCTGCATGCTCTAAACACAAAAATGAATTCCATTTCCAAAATTGATAGAGCAGGAATGAAGCCATCAAATATCTGTGAAGTGCATTTTTACAGCAGGAAACAATTTAGTTTTTAAAAGTATAAAATGCAAATTTAAGAGGATGTATATGGACCCACAATAGTTTCCAGGAATATATATACATTAGGATTCCCTGTATTAGGGTAGCAAAAATCTTCGTAAAAATATAAATAGATTGCATTCATTTGCTCAGTCCTGTTGTATGTGTCCTGCAGTAAATTAATTAAATGCAACCATTCTTTTGTTTTTCCATTCTCTTATACAGCAGCAAGATTAGTAATGTCATTAATACAACCTCTTCCTGATGAAGGAATGTGTTTAGACAACATGTTTATCATAGCTTCTTTCATCCAAAGTACTTTCATGTCAGCTGAGACAGGAAATTTCCTATGAAGCCAACTTCATCATTAATCCTTTATTTCCAGGACTGTTCCTGTACATCTCAAGACTTTATATGAAAATATACAAGTTAAATTCCTATCACTCCTAAAAGTAGTGCTAATCTATTTTTATTGATGTGACTGATTTAAAAAGAAAGCGATAAAATAAAGATAACATTTTCCAAAGTTCGTAGGCAGCCACCTGAAATCCAGTCCTCAAGGGCCACGCAGAAACTTAAGTGGACCAAAATCGTAATTTCCCTGGAGAGATGTGGTCAACATGTTCAAACCAAGGAAGCAACAGTTTTTTTTCCTGGATTTCAAGGGTTATACAATACATTTTCCTTCTCTAATATGTAAACTTGCAGAATGTAATGAAATGTGGGATTACAAATACCGATGCTTTCTCACACATAGGAAGAAGAGAATCAAGTCCTATAAAATTGATTTCATATTTTCTGAGTATTATTTACCAAATCTCTCAAAAATTTTGATGTGTAAAGAAAACATGAGAGAGAAGCATTTTTAAGTAGGCTGGTTCTTAAATTTGCCAAAAACCAAAGTTTTTTTTTTTAGTGGCGTGTTTTATTCTAAATTGGAAACCTATAAATAATGTAACAAAACCAAAATAAAGCAGATCTGGCACATCTCTTATTCTTGGTGGATGGTTTAGCTGGATTGCTACATGAATTTTCTGATCCTTGCACCATATACTGTTTAGGAACTACTCAGAATGAAACTACATTAAAGTTTTTCTAAAATTTTAAGTAACTAAATTTAAAGCCAAAACCAAAATCTGAAATAGTAGATATGAGTAGAAATGAATTATTACCCTAAGCAAAAACAGGGCTTTCATGATTTCCCGATCAACATGAAATTTTGGAATGCAGTCATTAGTATTAGAGAAATGGAAGGTACCAAAGTCTTTCTTAAATACAAGTTAATTTTGTCATTTATTAATGTCTAATTTATATTTTGTTTAAAAAAAAAAAAATCCCCAATGGATAAAATAAGATTCTTTTTGGGGAAATCAGCATGTGTGAGGCACACTACTTCAGTGTGGACAATATGGAATTATTATCAAAACAGCCTGGCAAAAATTCTAAAAATATAAAGATCCTCTCTCTGGGTTCGCTTCCCTGATAGAAGTTTATTAGACCTTACTGAATGCATATTGATGAATAAGTAGTAAGTTTTCAAAAAATATAGTGCATGGCAGTGACATAGTTGGCAATGCACTTACCAGAACAGCACTGCACTTGACAAGAATGCAAAATCCTGTCTTCATTTTGATGGACTGCCTCTACATTACACTACTTTTCAAATACAAGTTAACCCTACCTGCCATTCAGATGTGGTAGTACTTTTAATATATTCTAACAGTCAGTTAAGCACTGGTTGTTTATGCTTGAAAAATAATTCAGCTGAAGGATTTGCTAGAAGAAGACTTACTAATATCTTAGGCACATAACAAAAAGCATCAAACTCCTGTTTGTTCAAGGAATTAATATTGATATTGATGGTCTATGCATCTGAAGGCTGGCGTTCACTATTTAAATTAGCTTTTCAAAATAATTTAGAAGAAACAAGCATCTTAGGAAGGGGTTTTTGACATAAACAATGCTGAGATATTATAGAAATATATCAAACATTCAGCAACATCTACAGTTCTTTTGTGCCTTTTTAGATAATAGCCTCAGACCCTTGACATATTAGATAGGTTTGGAAATAACAGTAAACATTGGGATAAGACAAAAGCATAAAACTGACAATAAAAACAGCCCAAATCAAACACGAGACTGATATTCTTGACTTGAACAGAGAAGGGTACAGCACAGAAAGAGAGAGGCACTTTATTTTTCTTTTATCCATTGCTTTTAACAGCAGATTCCTTGGTCTGGCTTTGTAAATCTGTGTGGTGGCATCTGTAAATGAGAAAAATCATAGAGCTCGAAGGGACTTTCAAAGGTCATCTAGTCCCTTCCCTGTAGATCAACTCTAACTATGTTACAGATGTTTGTCTAACCTTTTCTAAAAGTCGCCAGAAATGGTCAGCAAACTATACCAATCCTTCAGCATCTTTACCATTACAAAACTTTTCTTCATATGAAATCTGAATCTCTCTTACTACAGTTATCCCCCTTTATTATTTATCTATGCAGGATAAACATGGGAAATAGCTTATTTTTTTCTCTGAGAGAAAAATATCCAACTTTACTTTTTCCATTTGAAGGTTCATTACATTCCTGCTTCATCTTATCCTCTTTAGCCTGAATAATCACAGCTCCTTTAATCTTTCCTGCTGTTGTGTCTCCTACCATTCTTACTATTTTCTTTTGACTCTCCCAAATGACTCTTGGAGTGTCAAATCTGGACAAAGACCACCAAGCTGAGAGCCCCTGACAGCTGAGTGCAGGAAAAAGGTTGCTTCTTGTATCCAACAAAACACAAATTCATATTCTTATGTGCCACAGTACAGGTTGCCTTGCTGGTAATATGCCATAATTGATTGCATTTAGCTTGCAAGTTATAAGCAGTCCTCAGACTCTCCCACCCAAAGAACTGATGTCTAGACAATTATTCTTGTCCCAGTGGAAGACGAAACTCTTTTAACAGTTTACAGGAAGTTCATTTTGAATTGCAACCTTGACTTACTTGTAGTTTCTTCCAGCATTATGCCATGCACAAAATGAATATGTATAGTCCCTTCTTTATCTTCCAGTCATCTATGACGATACTGTGTAACAGGGCTCAGGGTAACTCCATTTAGTTTACACTTCCATTTTGACAGTTGCTAATTGGCAACTCTTCTCTCAATGGAGTTTCCTCTTCAGTTTTGCATTAGTCAAAGTTTAAACATTATTTACAAGACTTTGATTTCATCTCACAGAATCACTTTTCAGCCAATGCTGTAAGTATGGAAAATGTCATTTAGCATTATAAAGCAGAAAAAATCAGTACCTTTAAATTGTATTATTATAACTGAAAAAAAAAAAAAGATTAAAATTATCTAACTAGTAATAGTCTCTGCTGGAGTGCTGTGTGCAGTTGTGGGCTCCCCAGTAAAAAAGAGTTATGGACATACTGGAGAGAGTCCAGCATAGGGCCGTGAAGTGATTAAGGGACTGGAGCATCTCTCATACAAGGAGAGGTTAACAGAGCTGGGACTGTTCAGCCTCAAGGAGCAAAGGCTCAGGGCAGGATCATATGAATGTGTATAAACACCTGACGAGGGTAGTAAAGACCATGGGGCCAGACCCTTCTCAGTGGTGTCCAGTGACAGGACAAGAGGCAAGGGGCACAAAGTGAAACACAGGAAATTGCACATAAGAAAAAGCTCTTTTTTTTTTTTTTCCTTACCATGAGAATGGTCAAACATGGCAACAGGTTACCAAGAGAGCTTGTGGATTCGCCATCCTTGAAGATCTACAAAACCTGACTGGACATGGTCCTGAACAACCTGCTCTAGGCGACTGCTTTTTGAGAAGGGGTGTTGGTCTAGATGATATCCACAGGTCCTCTAGTATTCAACTACTCTGTATGTCTCTTTATGAGTTCTTAGCTGGTTGATCATTTTTATTAGCCTCTGAAATTGTGGCTCTCTTTTCACAGAAGAATGCATTATGAGTATTTTTTATTAATAATAAAATTTTTATCAGGAACATTTTTGTTTAAGCTGAATATAGTCAAAGATATTGCAATTAAAGACAACTGCAAAACTGTCACTTGTTTGATAATCAGTAATATTTATAATTAAAGTTCTGTTCAGATATTAGGTATGACCCAGATATAAAAACCAAACCAAACCAGAAAACCTCTTGTAACTAGCTGAGCAATATGAAATTAACTTTCATTATTAAGCAACTTCTTGTTAATTTTGCTGAATTTAAAAAAAAAAAAAAAAAGGCAAAACATTTTATATTCCTCTATGTCCATCTAATCTTATTGCCAGTTGGAGCTGTTGCAACTTGTTCTTTAATAAGATATACCTAGTTACCTTTTTAATGTGTTTGAATAAAGACTGAAGAAAACCTTTCAGTACCTGAATATTAAAAAATTAACTGTTACAATGACCACACTTCACTGAAGTTTGAGCAGCAGCCTCTAGATTAATGAAAAGGTATAAAATAAGTTAGTATTTGAGAATACTGACAGGCACTATCATACTGTAGCTGGCAGGTTGGGGGAAGCAGATGTTGCCCAGTATTCGGCATGTCCTGTTCTGTTCCCCCAGTACAAAAGAGACGGCCCAAACTGAAAGTCCAGTAAGGTGTCATGGAAGGGGTTCAGTTCAGGGACCTATGGTGAGGTGAGACTGAGTGCATTGATTGGGCTTGTTTATTCCAGAAGAACCTTAGAGAAGGCAGAAAGAGACACACAATGAAAACCAAGAGGTGATGGTCACAGGTCTCTACAGTGGACAGTGGGCTGCATACAAGGGAAAAGATAAGCATCAGACCACTGGCTTTGAGAGTCTGCGTGCATATCAGTTCTTGGATGTTTTCCAAGCTTGTCTGGGGAAGGCCATGAGCAACACAAATTTTATTAATATAAATTGAATGGGCACACCTTTATTTAAATTAATCTTGGTATTTAGCCCTGGTTTGAGAAGGAGGCTAAAATGAGGGACCTCTACAGGTCACCCCAAGCTAATATTTTTTCCAATTCCAGCTACACGATACTATATAATCAGATATTTCTAAAATATTTAATTCTGTGCTGTTTTTGAGATTCCTCTTTAAATCTTATTGATTTTATGGTTCACTCCCTATTTTGAAGCATTTGCATTGAAATTAATACACATCTTACATTCTTTTTATGATACACTCTTCCATACCACATCTTACTAGGGCCATTATATTTAAATATAGCATATTATGTTTGTTTCAAAACTTTTTTTAAAAAATCATGCATATTTCTTTAAGATTTCTCCACTTCTGTTCATTTATTCTTGATGAAATGAGCAAGAATCATAATTTCAGGTCTTTTTATTTTACTTTTCAAGGTATAATGCATCATTTAAAAAGGAAATATAGCTCTAAAAGTTGCTGTTAAGGACCATAAAGCAGAGAAATAATATGTAGTTCCTTTGCAAGGTTTTTATCTTAACAGCATTACTAACTGTGACATTTATCCTGCTTAACCTCACCAAATGTACCCTAGGGAAATGTCAACAGAGTCTTATGGTTTTAATACAAATGAATTATCAAAGAGTTTGAATAATGTAATCATCTTAATGTATTCAGTTTTTATAATGAACATCTGTTATGGGGATAGAGAAGCAAAGCGACTGGTTAATATAACAATTAAATAAACAATTACAGGTAAAAATTAATAAAACTGATTTTACAATTTTAACTATTTAGAGGAACACCTGAAGTAAATGCCATTGAAATATTCTTTACATCTCTTATTTCTATTGGTTGCAATTTTTCTTTGATGGAATTCATATATGTTTTCTAGATGCTTGTTATGGGTATAATCCTGTTTACAAAGACAGCTTGTTCCCTGGATAGAAATCATCTCCCTTGAGTGATGCATATTTGTGTTCTTAAAGTTCCTGCCAAATCTCTTACTTTACATGCCTTTGCCAATAATCCTTTTGCAGTGTATTTTCTGTCAACTCCATTTATTAAGAGGGTTGTTTTCAAACATCCTGCTAGCATACATTACAGTCATTCTACTCTCATGGGAATACATTCTCTAATTATCGAGATGGTCTAACAAATGCCTCTGATATTTACTGCTATTATATTTTATTCTGGCATTATACTTTATGACCTGAATATAAATTTGGGAAAATTTCCATGAATGATACGTAATTTTGCAGTCTATATGCTGTTGAACTACATTTTAAGAGTAATTCCAAAAAAACATGGTTTGTTGTTTTTTTTTTTTGTTTTTTTTTTTTTTTTTTTTAAGGAAATCATGTCATCCTTTACAATTCAGAAAATAAATATCCTCAGTTTTATCTGAGTTCCTGAATGACATTTCACTCATTCTCCATGCTCTGAACCTTGTTCATACACTGTAACCAGTTTGTTCTTTTGCTACTGAAATGCAGAAATTTCAATATACTTTAGGCACATTTGTCAGCTTGTCATCACACATCCATATAGACAGGACATTTTAGGTCCTGAGTATGCAAATCTGATGTACTGAAATTATACTCACAGACACCCCTTGCCAGGTTGGTTCAAGGCTTGATTCATCTGCTTTTGTCTGATGCCATTTGCTTGACAGCCACTATTTGCCATTCATAATTTGTTAGATAATGATAATGCAAGCTGCATTCAGAGTAATATTACAATGAAAGTGAAAGTTATCACATGATGAAAGGTCTTAGTTACTCTTAGATTAACCACAGAATCAAAGTGACAGAGAGAAGTCATGACTTTGACCACAACTTAACTAGGGTTTAACATAGGATATTTTTTACTGTTATTATAACACCGAGCTTTTAGTTTTCTCACTGAAATCCACATCCTCAATGTAAATTACTGGTTTTGGTATGTCATGTCTAGGGGGGTTGTGTACTTCAGAGTGGTATTCACAGCTTCTGATATATTGACTAGGAAAAAGCCAAAATGGTTATATCTGAATTTTGAAAGAAAACAGGTCTATACTCTTGATGCTTACACACTAAGCTCAGGTCTTCAAGGAGTTCTCTGCCTCCTGTCAGGATTCTGAATTTATAACCAGCACTAGCGTAATTGCCCATCTCTTTATTTAGCAAGAATCAGTATAGTAATATATCTTAAAAATCTAGATATGATAATGGTATTTTCTACTTCTATTAAGAAGTGTTGTAGTCAAAACATTACATACAGTAGGCAGGTTCAAATCTGATTTTAAATGTACATTTCTAGCTATGCTAGGGAGTACTTTATACCATCCTAAAAACTTCCTATTGAAATATGACATGAGAAACTGAAGATTTCAGAAATCACAACTAAGCAGAATATGATAATTATTTCTGAAAATCAGTGGAGAAAGCCCTGGAAGGGAGGAATCCTGGCTCTACTGGTTACTCACCCTTCAATAGCCAAGGGAATAACTGTGTCTCATACATGACAACTCTGAAAGTTGGGCACATGGGCAAGTTTTCTCACAGGGAAGATCAGTCATTTCAGTCAAGAGCTAATGTAGAAGTTGCTGCTGTCAAAATCACAAGAACATATGCATAATTTTCATTCTTGCCTTCACATTCATCATTACCAAGAAGCATGTAGAGCAATGAAAACAGATGCCTGTGACTCTGAACATAACTTACTCCGTTTACTCTCTGTTGGGTTTGATTACTTAGTTGAGGATGCCCTCACCTGTCAGGCTGATTATGGTTTCCTTTTCAATTTATTGTCTGGTTACCAGAATCAGCCCTGAATTTAATGGTACTCCATGCCCCTTTCTTTATCCCAAGTCTCAATCTTTTTTGATTTTTTGATTTGATTTAAATCTCTATCCCAAGATCTCAATCCTTTTCAAACAACTGAATTATCTAAACCCTTTCACCTTGACTAGTTTCTCTAGGGGAAAATAACATGCTTTTTTTCAGGATCTTCTATGCAATTTTCTGCGTATAATATTTTTTTTGCCTTATACCCAGGTTATGTTTAATTATTTTAGGAATGGTGACAGTATGGTCATCCAGAGATCCATATCTATTTCATGTGAGGCAGGGGACAAGGGACTCTGGGTATCAGGTCTGGTCTGAGCATAGCTGATCTTTCCTTTCGGACAGTAGGGACCTGGAATAACTAGGCAGATCTTGCCTAGGGCAAGATCTCAAATAGAGGCTAAACTCTGACACAGTAGTAGCAATCCTGTGTATGAAAAGAGAACGGAATTTAGATAAATCTTCCTGGAGCACTTGGAAGCACTAGCTGATTGTTGTCTCTTCACATTCAGGCAGAAATTGGAAGGATTATGCTTCTTGACATAAAATGCTTATATTCTGGCCCAGTTATATTTTAAATGCCTTTAGTGAACTAAGCCTTGGTCTTTTAAAATTAATTATCTTTAATTACCAGGTTCACTCTTCTGTCCTTTGAAAATTGTCACTTCATTTGCTTTGTTCTAATATTTGGTTACCTTCCCAGTTAAACATGACTTTTCATAAAGAAATTCTCAGTTGTACAGCAGGGTATTTCTAGCTAATTTCCTTAATACCCAAAGGATGCACATAATCTGGACTTTGAGAAATGAGTATTAATTTTTTTTCTGTATATTCCCTCCTTTGATCTTAGTTATTTTTACAAGGTCAGTTCTAAGCATAACTTCATAAATTTTCAGATACCTCCTCTAATTTCATTTTCTGTGTCCTTCAGCATTAGCAGTCAGAGGTAAATGATAACCCAGATTTTTTTTCCGTGCATTACTTTCCACTTCCCAAAGATTTCACTGCTGTGTTCCCTGGAGTTTCATTTGCATGCCAGAAACCAAGATTCCTTTAACACAAAACTACCTTTCCAAATCTTGCCTTTGCATGGCTCCTTGAGTTACTCATTTCCATTAATATTCCATCTATATGAACCAGCACATTAGATTTCAGTAATGCATGGAAAAATCACAATTGGTGTCACCCACTTTGCTTTTGCAGTCTGCTCTTGCTGTTTGTTTCTTCTCTTTCCATACATCCATTTTAATACATTAACATAGAGACACCATTTTTCTTCTGACCTGATTTCTGTCTCAGATAGTACTTTCTGGGTAAAGTGAAATCATCTTGCACATTTTAGCTCAGGTACCACTCAAACTCTGCTCCCTTTCACCATCCCCTCTCCCCCAAACCGGGTCTTCAAGGCATTACAGTTCATGCACACCATGAAATAGACTGCTGTTCAGAAAAGATTTGTTGCTGAAAGTGATAACTATTTGTCCTGGTAAGTTTTGCATGCCTTTCTGCTTTGCTTTTCAGCAAGTGCTTTAAAATCAGAGAGGAAAGGATCTCCAAGAATTTGACAATGACAAGCATATCCATTAAAGATGAATTAAATTATTTTAATGCTTGAAAATTATAAAGAATTCAATATTTTAGGTTATATTAAAAATAATAACGTGGTGGTAATATTTGGTATAATGAATTATAAGGTATATATTGAATAATGGCAGAAAATCCAAGAACTCTATCTGTGATAATGAGTCTGCAACTTTAATTGACATTCAAATCTTGTTTAAACATTGACCTATTGAACTGTAAGTCTCTCTATTTAATTGAGTTTAATGTTAAAATAGAAAAGATATTTTAATTTTAGATGTGGCCACTAAAAAAAACCAACCTAAATTAAAGCGATAAGATCTGAAATCTCAGGGAATTTAGAATCAAGCTTTTCTTAACTCAGTAAAATTGATTCTACAGGGTCTAGTCTTTTTGAGGACCTGATTACCTATATATGATATTCACTATTGTATTTTGCACATTTGCCTCTTTTTTTACTGTGTTTTTTTCTCTTTCCTTTCTTGAAAGCACAGTTGAATTTATTTTCCAAAATCATGTAAGAGGTTGTTATGATTTCTCAAAAACATTATGAAGTAATTTGCTTTAGTGCTGCCAAAACTTAGAAAGGAGGTAAAGTTTGAGCACAGACTTTTCACTAGAGCTAATAACAAAGATTTGGCAGGAGAAACAGCGTTATCTTCACAAAAATTTTCCCTTACAAACCCTTTTTTTTTTTTTTTTTTTTTTTTTTTTTTTTTTTACTTATGGAGTCATCCAAAGTTCATCCTTTAAAAATATTAAGAAGTCTTCCCTATAAAAATATTCACCGTTCTCCAAATTATTCAGTTTAATACAAAGGCACTTATACTCCTGGATTGTATACACACGCTTCTTTGCAAATAAAGTGTCTGAGAAAAGCAGACATATACGTACTTTGTAAATATACAGATCATAGACTGCATGAACCACTATCCAGTAAGTTGTTTGTAATATGTTCTTTGAAATACTGTACAGTTTTTGTTACAGTGTTAAATAAAAGAAGATAAAACATTCAACAAAACCCTATTCTATGAAATTGTGAATAAAGGAGTTTCATTTTCATATCAGAAAATTAATCAGTCACTAAAGGTTCTATGAACATTTAAATTATTTTCTCCCACTAAACTTTTAGGAATACATGTATTCTACTCTGTCTTCCACAGAAAGTTGAACTTATTTCCAAGTCCTTCTCTTTGTTTTGTCTTAACATTTCCTAAGGTACACGTGAAAAAGTATCGAAATTTGTCTTACAGATGAAATTGGTCCATCCCCCACTTTTATCTTATTCCATACCCTTCCCTGGTGTACCTCACAATCCTGTTAGTCATAGCAGCAGTTTTGGATGCAGAATGACAGTCTCTGCTTGGTCTAGCAAGTGGTTTGTTTTAGGGTTTTGTTCTTTTTTCTTTCTCCACACACTTCTGTTTTTAAAAAAAGACACAGCACATTTGTTCACAGGTGTGTAATTCTACTCAGTTATTCTGTTTACCAAAGCCATTGTGCACCAGTTTGTGTCCTGACTTCTCATACACTTGTCTTACAACTGGAAAGGTTAAAACAGAGGTTAGCCTTTGGGTTATATTTTTCCTTTTCAAATGGGAATCTGTCAGAAAGAACTGATATGATTTTTGGATTTGGCACTTCAGAGATTTGTAACTGACTTGTATGAAATTCAGTCACTTAACTCTTTAATGACTCACTCTTAGTGGGAAAACTTTTTGAAAAATGGAGCATAGAGCACTCCAACTCTCCAGTAAAATTGGAAAATATTGCAAAGGATTATTGTATTTTTGTGCACACAGTGCCTATCACACACATACAAAAAAACCCAACAAAAAACCACACCTCTTGAACTCAGCAACACCGTGACTATAAGTAGCCCATCAGAAGGATCAAGTGCAACCCTTCATCCTAACACAGAGAGACCTGGCTTGCTAAAAAAAGAAACATTCATAACGTTGATCAAGAAATTGATTTATGGTACAGAAACAAATGCACAAAACTTCCATGCACTTCAGATCCTACTTTTTAAGAGGAAAACTGAATACTGTGAACAGCATTCTCCAAACAAATTTCTGACCATTATTAAAATAAGGTAAAATTAAATGTTCAGATATATTAGATTAGAGAATACGTAATTAATACATTCAGTTCTCAATACCAGATGTCCTTCTTTTCCGAAAACCTAAAATTTGTAAGTAAAGAGATAAAAATTTCTTCTCAATTGCTGATAAACAGATAATTAGAAGCAAACTAGGCTTGAAATTAGATTATATACTTTTACAGGAGGCTGTATACCTAAAGAATTATAAACTAATTGCAGGGAAAAAAACGTAGGCTTTAATTTGTTGAAGCACAGGATGAGGCAAACTTTCAGAGACTAAGCTTGAAATGAGAGCCTTTTGTAGTACAAAAACATGATGAGACAGCCTTTCATAGCGTTTCAAGCTTTTCCATAATGTATTGTCATTGTAGCCAAAGAACCCGTCATATATGATAATTTTCACACAGTTTTGAATAAGAACGTCAAACAGATAAAAAACAAACTTTCAGGTTGCTTTGTACTCTAAGCACTTCAAAAAGAAAGCTGTGAGTTATGTTACCTAACGAAAGTAATGTTATTTACTGAGAATAGTTTACAACACTTACAGTAGATAGAAACATTTATGTAAACAGCAAAATAATGTAATGACTTTGTAAAGCATACTTGTACAACAACCATATTGATTAAAGTTACTGTTGAATTTTCTATTTCATTGCTTTTAGTTCTCTTAATATATTGAAAAAAATGAATTGTCTCAGCCCAGGGAATATGTGACTTGTTAAATATTTGAAAATATATAAGTATTAGACTGCACAAACTTCATAACTTCCTCTGATGAATAACCTAGCGGAAAAAAACCCAAATCTTCCTGATGCTGTTACTCATTATCCTCGAAACAGTCACCATTTAAAAGCAGCACATTGGAGTTAAATGTATGGGCAAATGTTGGCAGTGAAATATATCACTAGAATATGTTGTATATGGAACATGAAATTATCACCTTCTTGCAGGAATCACAGGAAGACAAAGCCAAGATTGACACCAAGGAAGGTAGAGCCAAATAAAAACATTACATATTCCAAAGAAGATTCAGATTAAGAAAGTCATTTAAGTTAAGTATCTACTTGATCAGTACAGTGAATTTTCCATTAATTATTCCATTTTCCATACTCTCTAGTTGCTGCTTTAACACACCACTGCTTGGCCAGTCTGTTCTCATGGCTCTGATTTAGTTAACAGGAGACTAGTCTCCAAAGATGTTACAACCCAAAAATTGTCACTAATTGGTAGAGTAATTTAGGAGCTAGATTGAAAAAGTTGGGTTTTTTATATAAGGACATTTGGAAATGAGAAGTATTTTTTCACTGAAATATTTTGATTTTCTTAGGACAAATCTGAGCATGTTATGTTGACAGAAACATACAATGTAACTCACTTAAGGTATGTGCAAGAGCACAAAATGCTTTTCTTTATTAAAAATTTTATAGAAGCTGATTTTTTTCCATTACGACCAGATCCAAATCCTTAATTCATTTCATGACAAATGCTGGAGGAATTTGCACTCTTAGCTTCCCCTCAATGCTGTATGCTGAAAGATACTATGCTAGCCATATAATCTTTATCACTGCTATACAGGGAGGTTTTATTCATTTTAAATCATACAGATCCCAAAACAATAATCCAAAAGGCAGACTTAACTGAGTTCCCTTGGAAGCACACCACTCAGATTATTTTCTCTAAATCTCTAAGGCCATTAGCAGAAACCTGATAAATGAGAAATAGTACTGAATAAAAAGAATGTTAGTGCAAGGCTATAATTTCATTTTATAGAATTTTTCTAATATTTTACGCTTTTAATGGTGCCAAAATTAACTGAGTCATACTTCATTATATTACTTTGCTTCAAATATTTCACCTCTTGATTTCATTAATGGAAAGTATTCTTCTCTTCTGTGAACACTATTATCATTGTTATTTTATAATACTTTTCCTAGCTTTTATTATTCAACAATGTGTACATAAACTATACATATAATTATGAGTTTTACTTTTGTCATTTTGGATACTGGTGGATGTTGCTAGATATTCCAAAAATCACAAATCAATAACTACATTTATAGTAGAGGTATACATTCATCAAAGAAAAATCACATATTCTCAATTATTCTTGGTTCAGCAGTTTTGTGTGTGTGCACACAGACAACAAATATGCCAAACTAATGAAAAGCAAATCTAAAAAACCACCTCCTTTCAAGTTCATGCATAATCCTTCCTGTGCAAAACAAATATCTACCAGGAACAGCTCCAAAAATCTCCCATTAATTTCCTTTATCAGCATAACTCCATTTTGAATATTCATTTGTAAGGCATGATTCCCTTTATAAGCAATACTCCCTAATCCTAGCAGATATCAAACTACATAACAGGGTTCCTGCTATAACCTACTAATTCTTGTCTTTTACCAGGTGGCACTGGGACAAGTGTTTTCTCTGACTTTCTCTAAAAAATGGTAGCAGATAACAATTTCTGTAGGCTTGCAAGGATGGATGTTCTGCTGAACCTAGCCTGTGTCCAGCTAATGTAAATCAGACAGTTTACACAAACAAGCCCATTAATGAGTGAAGAAAAATTTCCAGTGTTTTCACTATGTGCCCAAAATTTTAAGATTTTTACCCTCAACTTAACATTGCTTCCTTCACTCAACGTATTTAGCCAGGTATAATTTAATTTTCATTTTATTTTTGAAAGAGGGATTTCCATCCTTGTCTATTTGAAGAGCTTTTTATTAGAAAAATACATAATTTTGCCATCTCATATACTAATAGATTTATTTTTCCTAAAATTTGCTCTGTTTTTAAGGTCTTCCTAATAATAAAACTAAAACCATAAACATGTCTTACCTTAAAAATAAAATTGCTTAGTCAAATATGGATTTACAAAATACTTATACATTCTTTTTCTACCACAGCCCTAGTAATTAAGAGTTGGACAGCATTTAATTAGCTTGTCAAGTCTAACTACAAGCTCTTACATATAATTTTTTTTTTCTTCAAGAGAACTGTATCAAAATTTTATAATCTGCCTCTTCACAGACTGAACCTTCCTACAGAAAACAAATGACATTATTCCTTCTGGAAACGTGAATCATGTCCTAAATCCCATGCCATATAAATAATGCCTCCTGGACACAGACAGATCAAACATAAAAAGTCTAAGCCTTAATCCTCATCCCCAGACAATACAAGCAAGTTTAGAAAGTAAACATATCACAAGTCTGAAAAAGGCTTGTTGTGCTCCAAAGTCAGCAATACATAACCATCATTGAATACTATTGTTGCTTCCATACCAGTTCACCCTTCATTTTACAAAAGGATAATTGTGGTATCCAACAATGATGTGTTTTTAACAGAACTGTAAGTTATTTATAAAGATAATTACCTTTAAGCTGCAGAACTAAACTGAGAAAATGCTATTTTTACATTCTTCATTTATTACTTGAAGATGAACACAAGTGTATGCGTATACACACATTTTTCACATGATCCACCACCTTTTTTGAAGTAAAATATGCTGCATATATTTTGAGCAGCAAAGAGATGCACTTTCAGGTAGTTCTAGCAGCTTAAAAGCTTTATTAAAACCTCATTAAGAAAAGTAGCAACAATTCCTCACTAAAACCATACTGCAAATGCAGAATATTATTGGTCAGAGGTGGATTAATCATGTGCAGGGTCTTTAGAAATGTTTAATGCAGTTGGTTTTTGCTTGAGAACAATTCTTGTCATGCCAGTGCTTCATTCTGTATCTCATTCTTCAGTAAGACAGTGAATAATCCTTACCTAACGAGCAATTAGAGATCCCTAATTTCAACTCTTTCATTTCCCTTAATTAGAGAAATTACCCAGGGCAGAAAATATAGGCAAGCCCCAAATGCCATTAACAGTAAATTAGATTTGTATAAGCAACTTATTTGAAACTTAAATCTCTTCACCTGCATTGCATATATCTGCTTCATAATTAGTTTATATGTTTTTATAGATGCCACAGATACTCCTATTTCTCCATAGGTGAAATGTCTTTCCCTCTTTTGGGACCATAAACAAAGTTGAGAAACACCCATCAAGCAGTTCTTGTGTTTCTACTTTCCTAAGAAGAAATGCTCATCCAAACATCATGTTTTGAAAGCTGCTGTCCAGATTGCAGGACCCACTGCACACTGTGTCCAACTCTGTCCCTACGTATGCACCCTGATTTTCTCCTGGAGGAAACGCACACATAGGCATGCTCTGAAACTACATCAGAAAAAAATGTAACATGTACTTTCAGGACCTCAGTTCAGCCATGTTCTTTGTAAACCATACAAACACTTTTTACCCTGGTAGCAAGTTTGATTTTGCTTAGACAGAATTTTTATATGCTAATTTTATACATAATAGTTTTCAGAATACAATACGACATATGGGAACAGCAGCTTAACAAGTTTCATAAATGTAAATGCTTATCACAAACAATGTTACAGAGATTTGAATCTCACAACTTTGTCCTCTACATTGTTAGCTGGTAATATGCCTGTAAATGCATAAATTCTAAATTGTAAAGTTTAAATTTTTACATTTTCCTTATTGATGCTTATTAACAGTAAGTGACCCCATGTGGTAATATAATATCATCTAGCACTTTCTTTAAAGTGGTTTGTTGGACAGACTAAAGAAAATCTAGTTATTAGCAAAAAATTGTCTTTTTTTCCAGATCTTTTAAAAGTCCTTGTAAATTTCAAAGGAAATCTGCAGTGTTACTCTTATGTTTTAACTTTTCTTATTATACAACATGAAAGGATGGAAAGATAAATTTTCAAAAGATTTTTCTTGTGGTAATTTCTTACAATACACTGTAGGTGGTAATTCAGAGTGTCTAGACTAAAAATGAGATGTTATCTCAGGCACTCTAATAAAAATGGGCTTGTCTGTCCTTCAAAATATTTTTTAAAATGTAGAAATTAATGCTTCTTAATATGCTGTCATCTTTAACTCTCTTACATTTCTTTGGGGCAATTATGGACACAGTTTCTCCAGGAGAAAGAACTGCTGCCTGTCCCCCACCTACCTCCTCTTCATTTAAGAAAATTATAAAAAGACTGTGTATTAAAAAGTCAAATTCTGCTACTGGGCAAAAGACTGGTAACATCTGAATTCACTGATCATGCCTAGAATTCACAGGTAGAAAAAGTACAAACTTTTTAGATGACCTGTCCTTCTCATGGAGTTAGATGGTAGTCTTTTAAGTTTATTCGCCTCTCCATTATCAGTATGTCTTAATATGTAAAAGTGAAATGATCTTTGGATGCTCTGCAGATATCCTTCTGCAGGTGAATTTGTTGTCTGTTTGAACTGTGTATGTTATTCACCCATTTCTTACATACCTCCTTCCCCTGACATCTTAAGCATCCAAGGAGGTAACATATCAGAACAGGTGACCACCATCTTAGATCAAACACAGATATGAGCTAGTAGAGCAACATAAGTATTGGGGATTTCGAGGAGGGAACTGAAACCTATGAATACTGCAAATTGTCAGCAATTTATTTCAATGAGTGTGTAACGGTATGACTAGAAGATAAAGGGTATAAGACTAAAGGCAAACAAAAATACTGGCCAGTCACCTGCTACAAAAAATCTTCCTACATTTACTTTTATAAAATCTAATATAAAAAAAAATTGGTAACATCATAAAATGGTGCCTTGGATTTTATCTTAGCCTGTTTTTTAGGACTCTCTTTCTGGTATCTAATTTCTCTACCTGTAGTGTTTTAAATCTCTCAGTCATACTAGAGGGAAAAAACGAACAAACAAAAAAGACCCCTGATAATACCGTAACGTAATTGCTAACTCAGACAACAAGATTTGATTTTGGTGGTAGCTCTGAATACCAAGCTGCTCTAAGAGCTCTACCGTTGGACTACTGTTAGATCTAGCAATGCAAACTGCAAACATGAAAGAAATGCGTCAGCACAGGTTCGCATAGGCTACACCTATTTTACGGCAGTGGGTGAAATTACAGTTATTCTAATTTCATAAAAATAAAATTTGAGAATTCTATCAAAATATGTCAATTTAAAAAAAATAATGCTATCTCTATCAGATGTTATTTGTTTTCAGTCTCCTTTTATATAGAAAAATAGTAATGCCACCATCTTCTTACAAGTACCCGTCTCTAAAACCATATGATAATATTTACAAAATCAGCAATTTTTTAATACAGTTTGGTAGATGAGATATTGTTTTATATTTCCTTAGGCCTCATTTTGTGTTATGATAGGCAATTAAACAGCTGGCGTATTTCAAAAAAAGTCATGGTTGATGAGGTTCCTGTGTAATGTTGTCACAATATTAACCTATGCGAAGAAGCACACAGCAATGACAACAATCTTTTTCTGAATTTAGCTCTCTGATAGATTTATAATGTATCCCACAGAATTTCATTTCCTTAACATTCAGTACCATATTTGGATTTCTTATCTATACTAAACAGTTGCCTCTTGTCTTAAAGAGACTATCAAGAATGTATTACATACATCCTTTCCCATACACCTAGAATTTACTCCTCAAAACAATGCCTAACTGATAGATAGCAGGGATAAATTTGAAAAACAAGCTTAAGTAGCAATTGAAGACACCAGCTCAACCTACATATATAAAATATTTGTATTGCATAATGTTTCCTAACTGTTATTAAAAATATACTTCTTAATAAAATGTCACTGTCAGCCTAAAACATAAATCCACATCATACATACTGTACTATTGTTTCTGTGCACTTAAACATAAAGGAGATCCTCTTCATTGGCCTTGAGTGTCAAGTGTAAAAAAACTAAAACCTGAACATTTCTTTCACTGCAAAGTTCAAAGTCAACAAGTTTCTGTAGAATACTCCCCATGTACATTATGTGCATATACATTGTTTGTATACGTATTTTTATTTTTAATTTATCATTGTTATGTACATTATTTGGGCAGATATATTCTTAGAACAAATAGGATACTGGATATCATCTTGCGTGCAATATATAAAGGAAAAGTTACATGTTTATTCCACATAAGCATCAGTCAAATTTCTGTACACAAATATTCAAGAGGCAGCTTTCACACACAGCTCAGTGGAATACACCGTTCCTTCATTTTCGGTGGTTACTTTATATTCCACAGACAACACATTTCCTGAGAGAGACCCTTATGAATCTGTGCTTCTGATCGCACTTAATTATAAGAGTTGGCTACTTACTCCAGCCTTCTTGTAGCTAGTTACATATCTATGGCAGGACATTCTATTGTATTTCATCGTGGTTTTTGTTTCTTTAAAGCCTTTTGCAACAGATTTTGTCAAAAACCTTTTGGAAATGGTAGCACTTTAGAGAAAACAGATCACCTTACGTAGTTGTTGTCTAGAGTCTTCCTCTACTTCTTCCCAGAGGCTTTGTAAAGGTTGATTGGTTTGGGGTTTGGGGTTTTTTCATAAACATGCAAACCTCTAGAATTTCAGGTGCTAAAGAAGTAGGGGCTTACACACATTTCCCCAGTATCTTCTACAGTGAACACCAACACAAATATTTCACTTATCTTCTCTGCAGTTTTAACTTAATTACAGCTTTTATGAGATAAATTTCTAAATAAAAATTCCTATTCACTACTCGGATGTTTTCAAATACTTGGGTGGTGTAGTTTGAAATAATTAAAAATTAATTCAACATAATTTAATCCATTCTAATTAATTTATATCTGTATGGATGGTAGACTCATCAAATTTTAGGCATGTACTACTTGCCTTCTCTTTATTTACCAATGTGCAGAATTTGTTTCCTAAAAAAACCAGTATTTATTATCTCTCATCTCATTATATCAGTAAAAGCAGCGTTACTGATATGTTCCTAGTTAAATTTCTCAGAGAAAGGTTACTTTCAAACAGGCAATTAGACAACCACTCAAAACATAGTTCTGCTAAGCCCCTTGAATTCAAGATATTTTACTGTATTAATTTCCATTGCTGCTTACAGGCTGTTTTACAAGAACTAAAAAAACAAAGCCTCTGAACTATATCATAAAAAATGCCTATAACTTTGATCTCATATCACACTGACAGTCTTGAGAATTAGCTCTTAAGAAAGCCAAGCAAGCTTCTTTCAAAAAAAAAAAAAAAAAATCAGGATGGAGAAATTTCTCTAAGGTTTTTTTTTTTTTTAATTCACAATTTATAACAGTTCAATTTCTAATCATATGGAGAGGAGGAAATTGTGAGCTTGAGTTTTTAGTATAGTTTGAAAAGGTATGAAAATCAATTTCTGCTTCCAAAAAATCAAGGTCAATCATGTGCAGAACTGTTCTTCCTACTTCTTTGATGCTTCCTATGTCTCATTCTCCATTAAAAAAGCATTACTAGAAGGGGTCTCATCACTACTCTTCATATCTACCCATATAATCCTCTCATTAAAGGGTTAGTGAGGTTTACACTGTATGGAATAAATTTTCAGACCTACTACAGTTAAAGAATGAACAGGTTCCATGGGAAAATAGATCAGAGTTTCTGCTCTTTTGATCCCCAATCCTGAGATGTAGCTAATTTTGAATCTCCTTCATCTCTCCTGAAGCAAAATTATGCAGCAGGATTACACTGATAGGGTTGGCGTACAGTTCAGCATATGACAGATAATATTCTTTTTGTGATTACAATATTCCCATAAAGCCCAGGACTCACATATTATCTAGTGATCTGCTTTGGTTTTCTGTGATAATATTTTATAACTGAAGTAGCATTTAATTTCAAGGTAACTAGCCAACAGTAGTGTAACTTCTACAGAATGTTTCATTTTTTCTGAATATTGCTCATTACTACAGGTATCGCCAAATTATAAATAAACAAAAAAAACCTTTGTAATTATATCAGCCAGATACAAATATTAATTCCACTACCCTGTGGCATAAATATAAATAAAAAAAACCCTCTGGTATATTCAATTAATTCTATTAAAGAATAAAACAACTATAACTCATCCAAGTTAGAAGCCTCTCTCATGAATATTATTTGCCTAAAGAATAACAGTAAAGTACCCTGGGATACTGAAAGCTGATAGTTAAGATATGCATAAACAGTGGTCAGCATTCCACACTACATATTCACATTGCAGAAGAAGACTCAATGTCCCACACTTAATTTATTATGACTTTACCTCAGTAAGATAAAGGAGAAAGAAGTTTCAATTTCTATAATTTGGTTATTAAACTTCACTTTAGGCTATAAGATATTTACGCTGGTTTTATCTATGACTTTAAATAGAATGTGAGACCACCCTTTTATCTTTCAAACTTTTACAGCTACATCATCAGTCTCCAAAACCTTTTCAGCTACTATAACAAATATGATCAGAAAAACTTTTTGCCCGAACCATATCAGCTTATTTTATGATTATTTACATAGTCAAAGTTCCCAAGAGTGCTTCAGTAATTAATTAGCAGGAAACATGCTGAAAAGGGTAATAGATATGGGATATTCATCCTTTTTCTTCTAGGATACCACTTCAAGTTTATTTGTTATTAAAGATGAGAAAAAGGTGCTTTGGTTTTTTTTATTCTCTCATGTCAGATAAAAACTATTAATTGCATGTCTGATCGCAGGCCATTTCTTTCCTGGCCATTAATACAGAAATTGTTTTAAATGCCTTTCTAAAAGAAAGCAACAAACAGACAACAAAAAACCCCACACGTTTCAGACACATACCCAGTATTTATTCTGCAAAATAGACAGGACAGTATACATCCTGAAGACTCTGTGATATTGGTTATTTGAAACTGATGTTAATGTCAGAAAACACCGATGTTGGCCTGTGCTAACCAGAATTAAGGCACTGAAAGAAGATGACCTGTACCATATTCTCTGAATATGAGCAACAGTTTGACACCTATTTGTATCAGAAGTAAGCCATCCAGAAAAAAACTGAGTGGAATTACTGAACAGGTAGGAGGCCCACTAAAGATAAAGCTCTCCAGAATGTGAACAAGAAGTTAAGAATGAGTTAAGAATTTTTAAAATTACTTACTTTACAAAATGTCAGTACTAGCAAAAAGATAGTTGAAGTTTTGACAGTAGTTACTTCGAAGGGACATGATGTTTTGATGGTTATGAATATAGAATAAATATCTGGGGAAAAAAGGAAAGCAAAGTTATTCAATTAAAATAACATACTTATTTTGATTAGATAACTGTAAGAAACAGATGATGTTAATCATAAAATTACTAGGCTTGAATTACAAGGTAGCCTCTGGAGGAGCATTTGCAGAAGGTGAACAGTTGGTGTTATGCACACAGCTAGCTACTTAGTCAAGAGATTTGTCAGTAGTACTTCCACATGTACATCCAACCATGCCAAGAGAGCAGACATGGACAAACCAAGTGGCAGGACACACCGGTGTGAGTTAGTAACCCAAGCTGGTTTTCAATGAAATCTGGTTCAAATCCTAATCACTTTCAGCATAGGTCAAGTTATACTATCACCTCTTCTGGTGTCCTGTAAACTTTTCAAAGATGATTTCACAGAAAGCAAAGAAAAACCAAGTTGTTGATAGCTCTGATACTTGGGTGGGAACCTACCTGTCTATGTTTCAGAACAAGGCATTTTAGCAAGCATGTGGGTCTGTATCCCTTCAGGGGACAGGCACCCTCCAGAAGCTGGTCAGTGAGGCTCCCTCTATCCAGATCAGCTTTGCAAAGGGCCATGGTACACAAGGCTGAAATAATTTTGAAATCGAAGACTGACTGAAACAGACTTTCTGTCAGATTTCTGTCTCAGAAAAAGTGCATCACAAAAGCTTCCCTCGCTTTTCACAGATTAAAATTAGATTGAGCCCAAAGACTAAGATCATCACCCAGCTGTCATCCCTACTCTGAGTGCAAGATGTAGCTATGCTTTCATAGGTGCAGTAATGCACTCACTGCAGTCATGGCAGTACAGAGAGCAAACTGATACACTGGTCAGGAAAATGGTACCATTCATACACAGAGACATCAAAGTGAAAAATAGTGCTCTTATTAAAAAGTGGTATAGGAAGTAGAATACAGTGTCACTGCACTGAGACAGTAATTACAGGGCATGGTGACTCTGTAGTATATTCAGATTTGGCTTTGTATCTTCATGTCCCCTTTGCCTGCCTCTCCTTCTTGAATTTTCCGTTTCCTTGTCCAGCTATCTTCCTATAATTGCTCTTGCTTTTCTCTCCTCAGAGTGTGTGCTATTATTTACTTATTACTTTAGTTTCCTGAATATGAACCTTAATAAATATGAAATTAATGCAAAGCAAAGCCAGAGGTGAATAAATAATGAAATATGTTATCTTTTATTTCTCTTAACATCTCTCAATTTGGTCAGTACCTCCTCTGTTTTAACGTCACTGCTTTTGAGATCTTTTTAAAACCACAAGCACAGACCCAGAGAAGAAATATGCAATGTAGAAAACAGAAACATGACTCCCTCAGGCAGAATATTAAACATTTCTTTTCCTTTCTTGAGAAATATCATTTATTCATGGACAAAACCACTTCAACAGATATTTCTTAACAGAAGCTTTTATTTCGCTTCCTTGAGAATGAAAGCCATGCACTCTGTTTGCAAAGCTGTCATATAATGTTTCAGTAAAGCCAAAGGAAATTTGGGTATTTAAGAAGCTCTTTCAAGCAGGGAGTATAAGGCACTAAGACTGAGAGTTACTAAGTGGCTCCTGCTTGGGTGACAAGCTTCTTGTGACAAACTGCCCTGGAGGACAACTTGGAGATTCAAAGAGAATTCGCAGAGTCTCTCTGACAGAATGCCGCTGACTGGAGGGGTGAAGGACAAGATAAACCTTCCTTCCGCCCCCCCAACAGAGAAAAATTCCTCAGATGAGCAAAGCTTCTAGCACAGAGGTTTGGCTACTCATTTTGGCCAGATTAAAAGTACAAAACACAGCATATGTTGATAAAAAAATCATTACACTTATTTTTGGTGTAGGCAAACCTGAAAAAATAAGAAACCAAGAAGTGAAGCTAGTCTTGGTGGAAACTATAGGAAGGAACCATATGTTGAGCTTCTTCTACATGTCCCGTGGAAGTTGACTGACCCTTCTGTACTAATGTATTTGGGGATTACCTGTGCAGCCAAGGGTTCTGGCTTTGGGACGGGGAATGAAAAGCCATTCTGATATCAACTATTGAACATGAGATAGTAGGCAGTATGGGGAGGCTGGGAGAAAGCCAGACAGAATAGGAAAGTCTGGCCTCTGAAATATTCAGGATGGAGTCATCAGACACTAACTAATAAGAAGTAAAGCCTTTTAGGAAGACAGAAGCAGGAAAGAGAAGCATTCAGGAAGAGCGGAAAAAAGATGCAGAACTATTGTGACTTTTGTATTCATCATCTTACATTGTAAAATATTCAGAAACATTTTAAAGCAAAGAATTCATAAATTAAAATGCTGATGTCTTCTTTAACAGAAATAAATGGAGAGTGATTATTTAAATTTGACAAATAAAAGCTGAGGGCCTAATTATCAACTCATTTAAAAATGTGTGCTTCTGCAATAAAAGTCGACCAGGGATCAGTTTGCATCCCTTGAAGAACTACCTTGAATCAGTAGTCTGAGATGTGAATAAATCATTATTCTGTCAACTTTCAGACCTTCAACACATCTAAGAGAGAGACAGTGCAGAGTTTGGAAGGCTTCCCAGAAGGTTTCTGAAATTAACTATCAATGCAGTTAAATGTAGTAAAATTTGAATTAAAAAGAAACTAGGGTTTTGCAGATTCAACAGAAGAGGCTGCTCCATATGTGCACATTTATGTCTGATCAAATTAGTCCACTTTCCTAAAAGATGAGAGCGAGAGGTCTATGTTTAGCTGGAAAGGAGCGTGGTCTTTATAAATAAAAACCAAGTAAATTTGTGTATCCCTTTTCAGATGACATTCTGAAATTATGTGAAGAAAACTGACCATTATCTTGCTGTGAGTTTATCCCACAAGATCCACAAATCTTGTTGGCAAACAAGATTTGGAAGACCAGAAGGGAAGATTATAATATTTTCAAGATTTTCTATTGGATTCAGTAGAAAATAGTATGCCTTGATAAAAAAAGTAAGAAAAAACCTATCAGCAAATATTGCCATTTACATGAGCACATGATCTCTTCCATAATCTGAAGTCAAAGTATTTTACTGTCTTCACAGAATTTCACAGTATAATTTAGTAACCAGTTACACTTTTCTAAGGATTTCAGTGATTCTAATTCTGCTTTGTAAGAAATATAATTTTAGATGCCTATTACTTTGTAATATATATTTTCATATCAACACTACTCATTGCAGCTTGGAATTAATTCTAAATGTAAACTTCACGGAATTTCTAAGGATCATATTGTTTGGTCACAAAGTAGTTATAAACCTCAAGTCTCTCATTTGGTTTGTTTTTAACCTGTAACTAAAGATTTGTTGTTGCTGTTTTAAAACATTTCATGTACTAATTCCTTTAAGTTACACTGTGCTTGCTTTTTAATAATATGAATTTTGTAACTAAACCTAAAATAGGACATGATACTGTAGTGAAATTGAAAGGTAGGGAAAATAAATTCAAATTTTAAAAATATTAACTATGCAAGTTATACAAAGTTAATATACATAACTAAGTTTGGAAAGTAAAAGGAGCACATTACTATTAGCATGATAATTCCTGGTTTTCTGTGGGTTTCATAGCCCTAGTTAGCAACCTGGACTGAAATGAATACAAGATACATATATTCTTTTTAAAAATGCAAGGACTAAAGAAGAGTCTTGGATTCTTAATATTTTTTCTCAATCCTTTTGTGTGACAGGCTTCCTTAAAGGAAGAGGCCATTCTTATATATCAAAGGTAATCAAATTCTGCTCACCGTTGCACAGTTCTTTTTAAGTATTGCATCTGTCATCTTTATGGTAGGGTCAGGATCAAGAAAACTGAAATATCAGTGAGTGTTCCTGTATTAGGACCTCCTGACACCTCAAGATAATAAAGACAAGTTTTGCAGTTTTACTTTTCTGTGAAATTCAGACTAGTCTACTAGAAAATTTCAAGAAACAGTAGAATGCCACTTTAAGGGTTTACTGTGTCCCTGTGAGATGAAGACATTTCTGAAAGAATTAAGCATGAATGGCACACTTTAAAAAGTTAATAAAATAAAAAACCCCTTACTCTCCAGTCAAAGAATAGGTATTTACTAAAATCCTAAGCATCACAGACAACTGAAATAGAGCATTCTTTGATTTATGATGAATACATGGAATTTGGAAACTGCTTAGAATGTAATGACTTCTGATGTTAAAGCCTGTTAAAGTAACCTCTGAGCTGAGGTTGTACAGGTTTCTGATATACATTTATCTTTGACAGATATAATCTCAAGGTCTTATTATCATCTTAGGTTTCCTTGAAGTTCTTGGGAAAAAAAGTCAGAAAGGTAAGCTTTCATGAAGGGACTAAATCCATTTGGGGAGTTTCTTGACTCTATATCTGTAAGATCAAAGTTTCTTCCATTCAGCTTTCATTCCTAGACAGCTACAATGCTTAGACTGAAAGATGACACATTATTGAATTAATACGTCCCTTCGTGAGCATAACTGAAATCATGTCATTTAAACTTTTAAAGGATATTAAAAAGGGAAATAACCTAAGATTATTGTCTAAAGCACATTAGATTTTAAATGAAAGTATTCTGTTCTACGACCCTTAAAATCTATATGCAACAAAAGAGTTAATTTCATCCCATTTGTAGCTCAAGATTCTGTATTTATCTGTGTTCCTTTGGTAGTTTTGGTTTTGCCCACCCCACCTGGAACATCCACAACCCTGGCAGGATCACAAAAACCCAAAAGCATAAGACTGCATACTTTCATACAGTGTCCTGCTGATGCACAAATGTCTCAAAACTCAGAGTAACTGCCTCTATCTTTCCAACCTCAAAACCCAGGCAGAGCTTTATTAATGATCCATCCTCTTTTTGAAATATTCAACATAGCATTCAGGTTCTCACAACCTTAATTCATAACAACATTTTTTACATACTATGATCTTTGCTTCATCTCAAGAAAACAATTATTTAAAAAAATTTAATAAAATTTTAAATAAATTGAGATTAAAAATGTTGCTGTCATTTTGTCTATTAAAATAAAATGTAATTAAGTATACTGACAGATTTTGTATGGTACGACAGAGACGAAAAGAAACTTTTAACAAGAAACAGAAATGAAGCCCTAAGGCTTCCTAATGCAAATAATTACATTTATTATTTTTATTGGAAATAGTAGTGAATGGGTAAGGTAGGTGCTTGAAAGCCTCTGTAAAGTTTTCTTCACTAAACATATATTTATGTTGTATTCTGTTTGTTTCTGCATCATTCAATATCCAATCTTCCACATCCTGATACTCATATTACAATATCAGGATAGGAGTGTCTTGCGGCATGAGGCCTTGTTTGTAAAACACACCTGTCTACGCTGCATATACACATAACACGAGACCACAGGAAGCAAACTGGTGTGTGTTATCTGCTTGCTTGCATAAAAATTGTAAAATTAAAGTAGTGGTAGGTATCAGATAACCCACCCAGATAACAACCACCAGGTGACACTACACTGACCGGGCCAAGATAGCTTGGCACCCAAGAGGTTAATGCCTCTCTGGACAAGCCACAGAAGACTGGTTTTGACCTATGCAAAGAGGAAGTGTAATCCTTGGTCCAGAATAATTTTGATCCATAGTGAAAATTATATATAAACACCAATGACGCACAGAGAAGCTTGGGAAAAAAAGACTCTGGCTTCCCATGCAGAAGAGCTCTCTAGCCTGGACTCTGCCACCTCCACCTCCAAGATGAAGAACCACCAATGCCTATAGCCAACAAGACAGCATCACACTTGTGTGGTATTATAAATCTAATGCTCAATTACTATGTTTGATTAATGCTTGAATCTTAATTGTTAACAGATGGATTGCCCAAAATTTGAGTATAAAGCGTCATTTGAAGATACGAGGTTTGCCTGAAGTCTCAGTCTCTCAAAATATTTCCATCATAGTGGTACCAACTTTCCTGCAAACCAGTGTTTGCCCTGCCCTACCATTTCTTTTACTTTTTTTTTTTTTTTTTTTTTTTTTTTTGAAAGTACTACCTTGTTCATTCAATAGCAGCATTACGTACTGTGGGATTTTAGGTACATATTGCAGGAGGTAAATCTATCATTCAATCCATTAAAGAGAAAAAGATTAATTTGATAAGATAGAAGATCTGAATTCCAAAAGAAAGCATTTAGGTTTTAATCCACTATTGCATCCTGAGTAGATATTATATACTTTACAGAGCAACAACTCCTTTCAAAGGATTATTTCAAATGCTGCAGTAACACCCCCAAGTTCAGATCAAGATTAGAGTCCCATCACATTAGATGATATGCAGGCACATAATCAGGTACTACGATTTGCAAATTACAATTTAGTTCCTAGAAAGTTAATTTGACCTCAACATAGTCTGAAACAATAATTGTATTTCACCTATTAATAATAAGATATGCAACTTTATTAAATCTTTGCAGAAAGGTGACAGCTTTTAACCAGATTCTATAAGGAAACTGTTTAAGTTTTCCTCTTATCACTAACTATTAATATTTAATTTAATCAATTCTGTTAAAGACGGAGAGCAAGCATTCCTTCAAACCATTCCCTTTGCCAACTGTGGCTAAGAGTTGGAAAAATTTATGCACTGTTGGCATGTTCACGTCTCTCCTGAGACACACAGTATAGCAACATGACTACATTTGTTTCACTGATGAGAACATATTTTCCTCTTTATCTTTGCCATCTACTGCATTACTCCTAAGTGAAATAAGGAACGGAAGAGATCTGTCAAAAGTTAGATACCTCAATTTTTGAATGAGTTTACATTTACACACGTAAAAGGACATCAGTAATTTTCTCACATTTTCCTAATCTCCCCTGATGGATTCAGGCCATGCTTTTCATTTACTCCAGATGCGATAACCAAACTGTCAGCTATGTTTCAGCTTTTCCTTTAATCTTTCCCTGGAGCTAATAATAAAAGATTAGTAATTGACAGTGGTTGCTAAGCTAAGGGTAATGCTTATTTTTAACATGGGAAGCAAGAGCTGTATTCTTTGAAAGGATAATTTGTGGGAGGCCAGAAAATTGGATTACTTTGTTATCTGTTGTGTAAATGACAAAGATATTCAGTGTCCTTAAAATGTCAAGGCAAGTTTAATTAAAAATTTACTACCTAATTTAAAGGTGGAAGAAGAGAAGGAAAGAGAGAGAATAGGGTAATGTTTACAGGTAATTTAGAAACTTTACCAGGAAGCATATAATGTTAATAAAAGTTATAAAAAATATAAAAAGGATACTGCTGTACTGATGTATAAACATACGGTCAATTTTTGAACCATACAGACTTTTTTGAAAAGGAAAAAATATCCATTCTCATCAGAAGCTAAACATACGCAACAGATCATCAACTAGACATTAATGGCATTATTACCAATATTTTAAAAGTCCAGAGCTGGGAATGAGAGGTCTTAAGAAAACATTTAGAAAAATAAGCTTCCTTAGAAAGAAAATCTCCAGCTACATCCTTACTTCACTAAAATTGTCTGCACAGAGATGAATTTCACTTTAACTGTGAAGTCACTTAATTACACAGCATATTACTACACCAAGTAACATAGCACTACTCCTAGATTATATGCCAAGCACATTTTTGTTCCCCTTGTAAAGTGAGGGAAATTGCATGGAGAACATTAATACTTTGGGACAGAATCTGTTTTAGGCAGCACAGCTGAGCTCAACTCCACTGCTGCATGTAAACATTCATTAACAAATCAAACTGGATATAGGAAATTTGAATTGAAATATTAGTGCAAAACTTCATTGGTGTGTCTCTAACTGAGAAAAGCTGTGGCTGAAATGTTCTCATTGGCAGCAGAGAACATAACACAGATTTTGCTGAAATAAGGTACACAGTTTGTAAGGTCAACAATTTTTTGGAAGTACACTGCAATTTTATTTTTTAAACAAATGTTGACGTCTCACTAAATAAATTACCTATCTTTTAGCTGCTATTATACATCTCAACTTTTTTTTTGTGTTTATTAATCTGGCTTCTTTCAGTTCTGTTTCTTATAAATCAGATATATGTATAGATAACTGTAGCTACCCAAGGCACAAGCTACCCTTACAGCTGATGCTCATGCTTACTGACAGCAGGAACAGAAACAATGCTGTAATCTTCATACGCACCACAGATGGGTGCAACATCAGTGTGGCATAGGTGCAATACCACGTCTTGCCACCTGGGAGCATACCAGTAATCTGAGCACTTTCCTTGTCACTATCCTTTTGAGAAAAATTTGGATCTGTAAATAATTTATCTGCTAGTAAGAGTGTCTAGCACCTTATCTTGGTCACATACTGTTTTTTTTTATAACTAAGGAAATTTTTACTGCAAAATAAGTAAAGAAAGCAGAATACAATCCAATACTGAGATCTTTCATAGACAGGAGAGATGACAAGCACCATGGTAAAAATCAAAATGAACAAGAAAACTGCAAAAGCAAAAGAGATAAAGATGGCTTTGAATTTTCCAACCCATTTAATTCATAAATATTATAGCTTTCATGGAAATATGCTGCAGTGCCATTAGGTTGAATCAGTACCAAGGAACTTTATCTAAATCGTCACAGTTTGGCTTATGCCTTTTCTGTAAATGTAAAAAAGACTTACAGAGTTTACAAATTAGCTTCAAACACACTTTGCTGCTCTTAGCTTACTGTGCTATATGTGCTATATCACTGACTTAAAGCCATGCACATAAAGGAAACAACTGAGTATGTTACAGAAAAAAATCTCTGGCTATATTATTCTTTCAAGCTTCACAATCACTTCTGATTTCATTCTCAAGAACTGAAAGCCCAGTTCTCCACACAATAAATCACTGGTCAGTGAGGAATTTGAGTACCATTTGAAATAGTCAGTCTCAATATGGAAGTAGTATTTGTAGAAACATGTATTTGAGTTAGATGGATAGTTGTGTTCTGTGACCTCTTTCACAGAGGTCACTTCAACTATTAATAGACAGAATGTGGTTTCACTAAAAATGTGTGAAGGGAAATGGGCTGTTAAAATTTAGGAGAAAGAGAAAGATTGCAAACATTACAGTTCAGCATGTGTCTATCTTTAAGCACACTCTCATTTTCAAAAACGTATTTGGTATTTGTAACTATAAAAGCTCCCTTGGTTTTGTATCTAATTTAGAATAACATTTTCTGCAATAAAATGTCTGGACAAATGGATAGAAAATGGGATGGTATCTTCCTATATATATTTTATTTATGCAGTTAAGTACAGATTCTTTCTGAAAATTTACATTGTTAAATCAATAACAGCACCAGGTTCAATCAACATTAAGACTGGAGTTCAAGAATACGTACAGACTGATGAGCTAGATTTGACTAAAAGCCTGAATTAAATAACTACCTGCTTCACTATTTGTGAAAAGATCTAAAGGTCACATAACTCAATATTGGGATAAATTCTCCCAGGGCAGGTAAGTGAAACAATAAAAAGCTTTTTATGGTTACAAATTAGCAGATAATTTGAATGTTTGAACCTTTAAGAGCGGATAAAGTGGCACAGCAGGATGATTTATAAGATAGATTTATACAACTAGAGAAGGAAACACAAGAACATTTTTATAGTGACTCGTAGCCTATAAACTGATGAATTGTATTCATAATCAATATCGTACATCAGAAAAATAAACAGCTAGAATGCTTGTAACCAGATATATTAATCCCTAAACTGAATGGAAAATATTGACAATATAAGTCTCTAAGGAACTGAATTTTCCTCTTGGAGTTTAGCTATCTGTTTTTACAACTTTTTATTATGTATTATCTCAAGAACCTGGGATATTTTCTGACTTCATCAATGGTCAAGAGAGGAAAAATATTTTAGAATAGAATGATTTAAAAAACATCTATTAAAAAAGTGAAGTGGATTTTTTTTGCCTCTGTTTTATTCTTTTTGTATACAGAAATATTACTAATATTTCACAAATATTATTTTTAGTTTCCTAAAAAATGTATCTGGAATTAAGCCAGGGATGATCAATCTTTTCTGATTTTTTTTTCCAAAAAAGAAGAGAATATGGAGAGTGCCTAAATTACAGGTACCTCTATAATGTAGTGATATATATTTATTAATAAATCTTAGATGGGATACACTTGTGGGAAAGGAGTTGATCACAGTGAGAGGTTGCATAAAATCCTTGGTTTATAATGACTTCTTCAGAAGTGGCACATAAACCACTTTACTTTTATACATTAAAACGACAAAAGATGCTGAAGACATAAAAAAGAAAAAGGGATCCTCGAATGGCTACACTTGGGAAAGGCAATTCTATATTTGAGGTTGACTTGAAAATGTTGCCTTTCTAACATGAGAGAAGGGTTGCAGCCTATTTTTATTGCACAGAGTTGGCAACAAGATAAAGCTTTTAAGGCAAAATATTACTTTCACTGTTATGACAAAATGTCACAGTTGGGATTTCTTTATGAGATAAATGTTATTTAGGAGCATTGAAAGGAAATTCCCAAACTCATTTTCCTTGTCCATAACTTCATATATCTCTTACTACTTGTATGAGATGCTGTGTCTGGACAATCCCTGAACTGCTGCTGCCACAGCATGCCTGCCCCCAGCCTCTCCGCTGCCCCCATGGGCACAAGCAGCAAAGCTGGGAAAGAGTCTGAGTGCAACAGGCCAAAATATTTTAAGGAGCAGAGGATGATGCTGGTCACAGATATGGGTTTCAGTCAGTGACTTTGTGATTGACAAAGAATTCATGTGTCTCACAGCAAAATCTCAGATTTGGCAGGGCCAAGGGATACTGAGAACATTTCTCTACCGTATGAAACTACATTAAAAGGATGCTCCCAAGGGAACCAGAAACACACAGAAGAGAAAACGAGAGACTCTCTCTTGTAAGCTCCTGGCCCAAACCCTTTTCACTGGAAGAACTAAACACTGAAACATCAGCAGCCCTGACAAACCCATGGGCCAACAGAAATGGACAAAGCAGAGCTCATTTACTTTACGCTTCAGAAAAACAAAATATGCAACACCCAAATTACAGGTTACAAAGAAAAAAGTAATGAGAATATTATGTTTTCGTTGAAATTTATAACTAGAAGTTATTTCTAAACACTCAGTAGAAGTCTGTTAAAACTCCATTCATACTTCAGTTGGCTAAAATTCACATATCTAATGAAAGCAACAGTAAATCTGGACTGCAGAAAGTACTATTCCACTTAGCCATGACAAGGAGAAAAGTAGTATAAGATCCATTAAATAGCAGAGTAATTTTAACTGTCCAGCAAATGACTCACTGAAAAAGGCAGTAAAGGATAAAAATTAAGTCTTGGCAGACTGAATTAATTCACATCCTTTTCCTTTCCCAAATACCTATGGAAAACATTATTTCCCTTCTCTAAGAAATAAAGAACTGCAATAGTTTTCAACAGCTAAAATAGTGCATAGAATAGCTTTTGACAGATTTTTTTTTTAAGGGTAACCTCAGAAAATTTACTGTTCAGACACTAACCTGAAGAAATGCCAAAAAAAAAAAAAGAAAAAAAACCTTTAGCAATATCGTTCATAATTACATAAGTACACTTACAAAATTGTTTGCTCTTACTTTTCTGAGTTCCCTTTTATACAAGAAACATGATATCAGTTGAAAACAATCCAATCGATACAGGAATCGTCATCAGAACCATCCTGTACTTTGTCATTATAAAAAAGACTAGCAACAGGGAGCAGAATTTTTGCAGTGAGATATAAAAGAGCAATTTAAGTCTAACACTTAGAAGTAAATGACAGCAACATTGTACAAAAAAGATACATGCATACTTACTTTAACAAGCTCTTTATGATGGAGAGACCTTTTGAATTGCCCTCTGATGTCCTTCCATAGACCTGTATCACCTATTAAAACGTGTTTAGCAATTTTTTTCCAAGAGAAAATATCTATTACCATGCTACTTTCAGACAGGATTTTACTGATTTCATTGCAGTATAATAAACTGGGGAGGTAAGCGTTGCTCTCAAATGCGGTTTATCCGTTACAGGGCTGAGTTCAACTCATGGTGTTGAACTGAAAATTTAAAATCATCCTAGGGGGCACTAGTTGGAGGGTAATCATCCTGAAGAACAACTTGGCAAAGCACACACAGATCCTGGTTCTTCTTAATGAACTATCCATAATTTTAGCCTATAAAGTTGGAGAGTGAGGAATTCTTTGCCATTCAAAACTTAGACATTAAAAGATAAAACATAGTGCAGGTAGAATAATTTATCTCAATGAAACATGCATGTATATTGGTTAACAAATATTATAGTGATACTATAAAGATTATATTCTTATGAAGCAACAGAAATTGTCATTTCTTTATAATGTTGTTGATGGGTCTTGTCTTAGTCAGTCAGTCAGTAAAATGCTAAGCAATGAGGAATAGGAAGGGTTTGGGCAGCTAGCAAACAATCTTCAAAAGGTTTCCATTCTTTCCCTGGATATAAAACTTTTCACATAGCTCTAGTATTGCATGACAGCTTTGAGCTTAAAATCTAAAGTTTTTGCGTTGTTACCCCATACACACCTGAAAGCAGCTCACCTTCCATGGGAGGTCCACATGCAAATAAACTAATGGTGAAGCCATATAGACAGTATATGCCAATCCTTATAGGTCTGTGCCTGTGTTCATACCGGTAAAGTATATATCTGCTAAGGCTGAAGTTGTTTAATTGTTGACTTCTCTATTTTCTCAAAACATTGACATTTCCTTGATTTTGTGAGGGTAGAAAAGAAAGTTAAAGATGCACTTCTGGTATCGAGGAGAGGCTGCTGCAATTGCAATTTGTTCTAGCAAGCACATGGAACAAAGTATAGTATTTTGTAAATTATACTGAAAATATCATTAGAGTACAGATTTAGATTGACATACGCTAAGCATTCATGCATTAAACAATCCAAAGAAATAATGAGGAGCATTTAGCTGAGTTACATTTTTTTAATTTTATATGTGTGAATATTGAACTGATCAATTCTGTTAGAATTGATGATGACATTGACAGGCCAACATTTGGTAGTAATCTAGAGCACTGAGCCTTCTAGACAAGTGAGTAAAATATGATATAGCTATTTTCCTTCATATTATACAAATAGTGGGATCCCAAGATCATCCCTTCTTCCTGATAAATGTTGCTATATGCTTGTAAGCACATGAGGCAGAGAAGAGGAATGGGAATACAGAAAAATATTTATGCTGAAGTAAGAAATGCTTCACAGCTCATATACTGGATTTCATGTGCTTTGCAGGCATTGGTATATTAATATAATAAATGTAACTGATTCTTGAAAAATCTTGGTTGTTCAGGTTTTGCATACTAATAGTAACCCAGGAACACTTAATTTCATTGGTTGCCTAACAAATCAAGTTTCCAGACTTTTCAAATATCCTAGATAATCTATTTTATAGACATATTAGCCTAGACGAAGGCATACTACTGTATCTGTAAATCTATGCAAAGGAAAATTAAGTATACAGAGTTTTGTGTTTTTTCAGCTACCACAAACAAGGAACATGTGCATGCTCACATGTCTGTTAGACCTGTTGTTACAGCTGAACAGTTCTGATTTTGATGAAATTAAGAGTGGTAAATCATAGATTTTCCTCTGACATACTAAACACTGGCTCTTCTGACAAAGCTCATCTTACTACGACACCAGTTAACATATTTCTTCAGTAGAACTAGATTGTGCCCAAACAGCCATAACACTGTATAATATTGCATCTATTCTAAAATAATGTATTATTTAAAGAGTATAATTTTTAAACAAGGATAGATATGTTTGAAAAAATGTCAATGGTTTGATATGAAGCAACAGAGTTTTGAAAGCTGCACTTTTATTGTCTTTTCCCTCCCCGCTTCAAGTCTAAATATCACATATACCAGAGCATAAAGAGCCGTTTGATTTTCATGCTAGCTCAGGGGTAGCTCTTTAGGCAAGAAGTAAAAGGCTAAATTATAAGGAATGGTTGGTTTGTATCAAATGCAAATATTGAACAAAGAAAATTATGTTTAAGGACCAAGATCAGTGAGACACTCAATAGTTTAAAAGACTGTGCATGGCACACTGTGTAACTACAGAAGGCATAGATCTTCAAATCATATCTAAATGTTTTGTGCCATATGCCAAACTGTGTTACTGTAATTTATTCAATTTCATGCATATAAAGATCACTGGTAAGAGCAAAGTATATGATTAGTACATATGCCACTGCACTTTTTTTTCCTTCACCAGCGATGAATAGTATTTACAAGTACAGAACCAATATTCAAAGCAGTAATATTCAATACAAAGATTTGTATTAATACTAATCCACCTGCTAGGTCTAACTTCTGCTGCTGCATCTGACCCTTTTACATCTTTTTGTAAAAAATTATCCAGGATCACATTCTTTAAAAACATCAGCTTAAAGCTGATGACTACTTAAGTTATTCAAGCTATTACTTGAAGTAATGACTACTTTAAATTGGCATTGTTCATCAGAAGGTGCTTTTATTTACAACAGGAATTCAGTTGGCACATGGCAAGGGCAGATGAGACAGACTAAAAGGGGTGGAATACATCGTAGAACTTTCCAGCTGAAGAATTTATGTAGTAGTATAGACCCTTTCCACGTCCATCCACTGCTCCCTAAGGACATACTGAATTTGGAGGTGCTGGTAAGGGATCTTTCAAAAGCATTTTTTAAGGTTACATCATAAAACAAGCTAATAATACAGGACGTAAGAATATGAACTGAAGGTAGGAGAAATCATTACTTTAGAGACTACTCAATCAGTATCCAATTTCTTTTGATGGATGATGAAGAATTGTTCGTCTTTTCTATTTCAGAATATGCAGATGAAAATAACTGCAGTCCCAGTTTGATTACAAACACATAAAAACATGTTGCTTCTTTCTTGAAAAGATTCTCACTGGGAGAGTTTATGCAGAATTTGCATCTTGACTGTAATTAAGATAAACCTAAAAAAAGGTGTCTTTTGAGAGGGTATGATGACAAGACAGTCAAGAGGATAATGACAACAAATGTTGGCATCTTTCACTTTGGTAGAAGGCATATTATTTATTTTCAAAGACAGTACCTTGATAATCATGGTGATAAAATACAGGTAAAAATTATAGATAAACTTAACAATGGTCAAATGTCTCAAGATACGAGCTCTGAGAGATTAAAAAATAAATAATTAGTAACTGTATTTATGCCACTGACCCTATCAATATTCCCCAGTAAAGTTGTTGTTTTATTATTCTTGTCTGTTACTGTATTTATTTCATCTTGAAGTTCATTTTTCTTTTGCCAAAGTTATCTTATCTTGAATCAATTATTTGTTTTTACTGCTCTTATCAAACTTTTACAATAACTTTGTACATGAATATGCATGTGTGTTATTTATCTACATCAAATGTTTTAACATGCTTTCATCAGAAATTCTTGTGAGTTTTTCAAGTTTCTTTGTCAGAATGGTAAATCTTTTATATAGCAAACTCTTTACAAAGTTAAATGTCTTTAGAAAAATGAAGTTTTGTGGATGAAAGATAAATCCTGGAAGGTTTACAATCTTGAAAGTCTTTTTCACAGAAATATTCCTCTCCTTCATTGTGATTATTAGGACTACATATCAGTTAAGAAAAACGCTCTGCTAAACTTTCTAACCAGAAATAATACTCATCTAGTTTCACAATATATTCCTATCCTACTATTTAAGAAAGAGTTTTGTTATCTTCTACAGGCTAAAAGGATAAGTTGAAATCACTTCACTCATGTTGCACCCAAATGTGCATTTGACATTGAATGAATTACTGTACGGCCTATGAATGACCTTATGGGATACAGAATTGATATCTAAAAGGTACAAACCAGAAAGAAAAAAGAGTTCCTGGTTAAACCAAAGAAATTTAACTCAGTTGAGTGAGATATCTAAGTAAACAGTATACTGATTAAAATTACTAATTTATGGAAACTTCAATGTGTGACACACGAGGAAAAGAGAGAATGCTCTAAAACGCACTGGTAGAACCAAAACTCACTGCTGTTTTGGGATTTGACTATGATGCCAAAGTTATAAGAGAACCAACCAAACACCTCTTTCCCCATCCATGTAGAAATTTATATGGGGTGATTGCAGGGGCCAAATGGAAACCCTTCCCGAGCTACGACTCTTAAATCAACACAATTTTATATGGAAATTTAGTGGCTCCATCTTTACCTTTTTGCCTTGGGGTCCTTTCTATCATGCTTATTATTAATGCATGCTATGTAAGGCAAGATGAGCTTCAGCTAGTTTCACTGTTACAAACTATCCATGTCTTCCAGTGGTAACTTTTCCACTAGATCCTGGGGAATTTACTGAATCTCACAAACACAATCCTAAGAATTATTCCAGTGAGATAGAAAAATACTAATCCCCTTTTGACAAAAAAATGGTCAGACTTTATGATTATGGCTGCTAATCATCAAAATAAAGTGATTCTTTATCACAGCAGATAATTGTATATGTTTTGTATCTTAGATTAAATTTCTAAGAAAATGCATCTTCCTTAAATAAAGGATAGAAACTGAATATGTTGACTTTCTTTTAGTTTAACTTCAACCAAATGAAAAAAAGAAAGACTCATGTACAAACTGTCTGTTTGTTAGTGGAAATTGGTAAACAGTTCCAAGCAGTAAGGATTTTAAGAATGTTAACAGCTTCATAACAGAAGTAGCAGTGGTAAAAAAAAAAATGACCAAAAACTTGAAAACAAGCCCAATTTATGAATGTATCTCTATGATCTGCTTGCCTCCAATTGCAGGGAACTGAGCTCTGTGACCCAGCAAGTCCCACTGTACCCTCTGTCCTTTATTAACTTGTATTTATTCGGGTATACCCTTTTAAAAGGAACTGAGCATCAACAACCTGAAAGTGGAGCAGTACAAAAAGCCCAAAGGAAGGTTAAAAAAAAAAGTAATGAAAATCTATGTGTTTTATGGGTGTCTAGGGAAATCACAACTCCAGCTCTCTATAAGTTAAAATATAACAATTTCATTTTAAATAGCTTCCAGACAGCTTCAGGTGGTACAAAAAAAGCAAATTTTGCATTTTTTTTATGCTTCAGCCTCACAAATTATGCCTCCTGATGCAATATGGATAGGATAATTATATAATACATGTGCAAAAGGTAATTCTGAGGTCTTTAATAAGTAGCTAACCTTTTCAGAGGAATTAGCAAACTAAGTCTGCACTGGATCCTTACTAAAATGGCTACAGATAAACCTAAAGGAGCATACATGTAACACATTGATGCACAGGCTGTTTCTATATGTTGATAAAATCTACACCATGGTGAGTTTAAGGTCTCTGCATAAATTCCTGATGTGTTTCAATCCAATCAGCTCTCTCACAAATGAGAAATGTCCAAGTCCTGTCCTGGGACAGTATTTTACTGCAGAATCTTAGCACACAACACCATCTTTCCCCTTTACATAGCAGCATGTTAAAGCTGTCATGATTCTGCTATATGTTTTAACAATAGCCAACTACCATGCAACCTTGTTAGCTTATGTACTGATTACTGGATGAGTATATGTATAGAGATGTGTGTATATATACACACATATGTATAGTAGGCAGTATAGTAATCTATAGTACAGATTAGGGATTGCTAACTACCCTTGCTCAGCCACCACAAACTTGACAGTATGTTGTGGGCATCAAGCTTGTGGTCATAGGAATTGTATAGGTATTAACACTGATCCCTTTTCTGCTTCTTGCTTGTCCAGTCAATATTGCATAAACCCACCTTCCCAAAGTCTCTGTAATTGTTTGCACTGCCCCATTCAGCATTTATCTCATGAAATAAATGGTCATAGAAGCTATGGAAAGAATGTGAACAGACTACTAGTAACAGAAACAGTTAGTGAACCATATTATTTTGAGCCTGAAAAGGTCCTCAAAACCCCACTAAACAAACCCGATTTCCTCCATTCCCTCAGATGCTCTGCACTGCCTTGAGGTTGTTTGGGCAACAAACAGATTCAGGGTTGGGAGAAGCAATAGTGACTAACAACGAATTTTAATGCCGTTGTCAGAGTTGTGATTGAATAGATTCACATCAACACATTATATTTTAGTTTATTTAGCTTGGCATTACAGAATTCCTACTCTACTGTATTTTCATTGTGGTTTACTTTAAAAACTTGATATCAGTATCAGGAAGTTATCTTCCCTGTAACAGACAGCTTATTATCCTTGAGGTATTTATTTGTTAAAGAAATATTTTAGGATTAATGAAAAAATTACTTGTTTTATTCACAGCAGATTTTACATTGAAATTCCATAACTATAGAATATCCAAGGTCCCACAAGCCACAAAGACTTTAACTAAACTGATTACAATTGGAAAAAGAAAAAAAAAAGTCGATAAAACCTTTGACCTAAAACAAAGCCCTGCAGGAGCAAATCACATGCAGGAGACAAGCATACCTAAGATGGTGTCACAAGTTCACAATCATTCCCTCAATAATATTACCTGGTATAATATAGCAACTTATGGCATTCTTTTCATGGAGATGGGAACTGACAGACTTGACCTGAAGGACCCAACGTTTTTCTATGCCCTGTGAAACATAATGTATCCGCTTAGGAGATGTTCCCTTCAACCAGGCACGCTCTTTTCCTCGTCCTAAAGCCATTAATATCTTTTGCAAATTTACTTTTTTTTAACACCATACTTGAAAACAGCAGTGAACACCATAGAGTGTTTCATAAGCATAAGAAATAGAGAAACTGGAATAAGGTTTTGACCAGCTGACAGCTAACACAGGGAGAAAGAGGTGGTGACAGCTCCAGCTGTTCATATATTAGGTGCCACTTATTTCTTAAATGACTGTCAATTCGCAATGAAAAAATGTGCAAGTGAAGTCATTCTACAGCTACATCATTAACTAACATTATGACTTTGGCATTTTACATCATTGGATTTATCCTAATCAAGGAAGTAAAGAATTAATTACATTGTTTCAGCTTTTGGTTAATTCTTTTATTTTTTCACTAAAACATTATTTTTCCCCATCCCTTTAATTTTCCTGTCCTATAGATTAAAAATTGAAGACAGTGAACAACAACTAAATAACCTTTTCTGTAGAAAGAAACATTTTAAATAAAGAAAAGTACAATCTCAATTTTTAAAGTTTCCTCAGTATATGACTAAAATTCTGAAGGCCCTGGATTTTCAGGCTTCTGTCTTTGGGCTTTAAAGGAGTGTCCAAAAACTAATTCAAGTGCCTCTCTTCTGCAAACTATTAAGAATGATCAATGGTCATTTTTCTTAATTTAGATGTTCTGTTGCAATCTCTTTCCTACAGTTTCCAGCCCATGCATCCCTTTCACTGGGCTGCCTCACAAGTTAGCTCGGAAGTAAACCCACATCTCCACCTTATTCCAAGGTATAGTGGCTTTCTCTTAACTGGATCCAAATATTTAATGTGTTGATACTGTAATTCCAGAAGATACAATCTGTTACCAAATCTTAGTCTTAAAGGCAGAAGAATTCATGTTTACAGACTTTACAAACTATCAAGCTAACTAGCCTTGAATATCACTGTTTTCTATATCTGTTGCCATTTGAAACTACAGTCTGGACCCCTGCCCAAGTGGTCAAAAATTTTGCTCCTCTAAATTGCTCCTGTTGTGTATTTTTTTGAGAAATATAACTAAATAACTTCTATCAGAAAAGTGTTACTTTTTACTTGATATTCGTTCTTAATTTTATGCTGAGAATCTGATGAGATATAGATCTCTATTCAGAATTTCTACAATATGACCTTTCATGGATTTGATTTACTAAAGCTTCAGATGTGATAGTTCCCATTTGCACGCTTTGTTTTATATGGATGACATTTTCCCTCAAACATTAACCTGCCATTTTATTGTCTCCCATCTACCTTCAATATGTTTCATAGATAGAACAATTTTGACTTGTCACAAAATCAAAATTGGCCCACAAAAATTTAGCTTTGGTAAAGAAAATGCATTTTTGTTCTCTTTTGCCCTTGTGAGAGTAGAATTTTACATTAAGCCTCCTGTCATTTTTTTCATAGAACACATAGATTTCTTTTCTCCTAGGCCATGTATTTTACATGAGTCTAAAGGGCCTTTCATGTGGTACTGCATGTCATCTGTAGCCATTAAGGTATTATTTTTAGAACTATATTTAAGAAAAATCCAGGAAAATTCTTTTATGCTCTTCCATTGACTAAAAACCATGAACCAGTTAAGAAACCGAGCTCTATGAAATCACTGACATGTTTTCTTTTGTAGTTGCCTAATATGATTATTGGCATATACTTTAGATGTTTATCTGATCTACATGAGCCACACAAAGAATTAAGGATTTACTAAGACAAAACATATGAAAATATTGCAGTAAGGGGTAATTGATTCATATTCCTTCTTATAGCATAGTTTTTACTTGTCCAGAAGAATCAATGCAAAACCAAAGGCTATATCAGAGATGATAATTCCTTTTGTATCCTCACTAACAAGAATGCTGAGCCACTGCAGAACAAAAATCATGACTAGCAAGTGATCCAACAGTTTTTAGTTCTTATGTCTCAGGAGACAAAGTGCTGCAAACTCATACCCAGCCATTTTCTGCCATCAGTGCACAGAACACGCAAGATCAACGGGCAACTCTCTGGCATTAGTACTAAGGCATTTGTCAGTGGGAATGAGCCAGTTTTCTATCACCATGAACTTCTGATTTTTGCCTTTTGATTCTATTTATATAGCTAAGATAGAAACAAAACTCTTTTTCAGTATTCAATTCCTTCAGTGAAGCAGTACTATCTGCTGTGGGTTGTGCTGCTTGATCATTCCACAAAATGTAGACACAAATATACAATTATTTTTCTCCAAAAATAAAAATAATCTGAAGGTTATTGAAACACATGGGTTAGTAGCACCTATTAAGAAAAAACAAGTTATCATTTTGGTTTAATAGACGTCGTCTTTAAAATAAGGGTGCACAACATTACAAAAATATGTAAAAATGACTTGAAAAATGAGAGAACACCTTTCTCAGTATAATTAAAATATTTTTGTAAAATATACAGTATGAATTTTTAATAAGCTATTGTTGGTGTACCAGCAACCTTGAAAACTGAAATACTAAGCATCTTAAGACATCTTGACTCCGGTGCTCTGAAAATTAGTACAAAACATGCCCTTCCCTGCACACTAAGCGTAGGAACAACTCCCTACAGCTCAGCATTCCTTCTGTTAACTCAGTTGCCAAACTTTTATAAAAAGTTATTATGAAAAGACCAGAGGAAAAAAATCCCAAACTGTGGCTTATCCATATCCCATACTATCACATATGATGGTAAATAATTATGATTAATGGACATAATTCTTATTCTAATAATATTGGAGTTACAGAGAAAGCAGCATGTTAACTAGAAGATATGCCATCCTTACAATAAAAGAAATTAATTCCTTAAAAAGTAAGACAAATCTTTTATATACGTTTTCTAATGAATCCAGGTCTTGCAATCCAGACCCTTGTTTTCCATGAAAAGTGTGAAGCATAGATGAGAAAAAGTAGTTTTAAAGTTCTCCTGAAATATCTCCAGATTACTACTTTGGAGAGATGGGGCAAAAAAACGATTTCATTTGGAGGCAGAGGAAGAGATCTTCCACCAGCACGTTCTGGTCTCAGATTGCTGTACTGCCCAGATGAACTACAAGTTGTCCTGGGCCTTTCCTTATGAGTCTGAAGCTCTCACTGCTGATTCACTGACAACACACTTCTCAGAGAAGTTGTTTTGTCATGTTTATTAAAAACATTAATAATAGCAGTGAACTATGTCATCTCAGAAAGCTCTATAATGCAAAATTTTACTTCTTAAGGACTCTGAAGCAGTTGATATCATGCATAATAATGAAATACATGAAGAAATATTTTTATGCATTGAAAATACCGGGCTTTACTACAATAATTTTTTTTAAAGATCAGTTTTTAAAGTCCTAGAAATACAATATATTAAAATAAGTAAAGGCAGTCTTACCCATCCACTTGCATGGAGAAAAAATTTTGGCACAGGAAGGCCCTTCCCCTCCCTGACCCTACTATTCAACAAACAAACAACAAAAAAGGGATATGATGGAGATACGTGCAGTTGAATTCATTGTCTAAAAAACAGCAGAGGATTCTATACTTTTTTGTTGTTGTATTTTAAAAGTTTGTCCTTTCACGTGGGTGACAGTATCCTTCCCTGCTGAACACATATCGCAGTGTCCTCATGTGTTGGTCATTGGTTTTCAAAAGCAAGTGCTAAATTTTCATCCATGTGAAACACCTAGCTGTTATACAAAGATAATTGCTTTTCAAATCCACAGAGAAACAGATTCTGAGCTCAAGATCATAAAGGTAGGAAACAAAAGGACTGTAAACAAATAAATAACAAATGAGATAAACCCCTCTACTTTCCTGCCCAAGATAATACAATACCAATGCCGGTAAGCGCTTAACAGAAAAATATTTACGCCACACTATTCTCCCTAAACATTCATCATGTCACCAGCCACAATGATGAGAAGGAGGTGCCAGGCCTATCAGCACTGCTGCTTGCCACCATCTGCCAGCAGGGAACTAGATTTTAGATATCTATTTGCTTAGCATTGATGCTGATAGTATACATGAATTTGCATTCAGCTCCACAGAAATGTCAGCCTAGGGAAGAAGGTGGATACTTAGGAGTGTCAGTGTATCTATCAAAACAAGGCAGCATGTCAGCTGTGTTGGAAAAATGCAGCTATTTTAAAAAAAAAAAAACAAAAACAAAGACAAAACAAAACTCCTATTACAATACTTACAGTAACAACGACAGGATTAAATAAGAAAAGAGTGTTCAGATCATTTGGCTTAAACAAAGAGATACTGGAAAGAGTAAGAAGGAAATTACTTAGAAAATTAAAGAATGCTATCTGGTTCTCAAGAAGTGAATGTCAGATGTTTTCTACCTTGAAAATATATATATATCTATATATATAAGGTTGGAAAAGGCCATGTATACATAAAGATGAAAATGGAACACTGCAAAACATGTAAAATGACTGATACTGACGTTTGCAGTTATATCACTATTCCTCTAGACATTATGGTTCAAACACGTGGCTTTGTTTTCTCTGGGTTTTTTTTGGAGGGAGGAGAGTTAGGTTTGGGGTTTTGTTTGGGTTTTTCTGGGGGCATGTTTTGGGGTTTTGGTTGGTTGGTTGTTTTTTTAAATGTATGCTTTATAGAACTTTTTTTCCTGACAAAGGCAGATTTAATTCACAATAATGAGTTGTAACGTTACCCAGGAATGGTTCAGGCAGGGCTGAGCAGCACTACACAACTTAGATTATTTCATCCAGCTAATAAAGAGTTTCTTGTGAGCAGCAGCAAACTTCACAGGGAAATAGCCACTTAACATCAACCTCGGTGAGGTTCGGCACTGTATGCACTCCTGACCTTGAACTGAACGTGGCCTGGCTACGAGCCACCTCAGTGACATCCCCTTACAGACAGACGGCTGCAGCCAGTGCTCAGCTGCTCCGCAGCTCCCGCTCCTCCACCCCAGTGCATAGGGACCTCTGACAGCAGAGCATCCGGCCGTGTTTCAGGACTCTTCAGTTCCAATAAATCCCTCTTGTCAATACCAATCACTATAAAGCCACCCTTTCATGTCAGGGAATATGAAAGGCACATGGGACTGAGAGTAGAAATCTTTGCCATCAGGGCTGTTTTCAAACCAGGAAGTGTAAGATTTTTCCCATTTCCCTCTTTGCTTTTTGCACCAGTGCCTTTGATCAGGGTGACCACTTGCTGCAGGCACACTTGCTGTTTTGTGGGTCTTTTTTATTTCCCACATGGCATAGTATTGCTCATGTAGCTTTGCAAAATTACAGTATACATGTTTTTGCTCCCCCAAAGCTCCAGAAACAGACTTTCAAAAAACAAAGTTCAGACTTTCTGAGGATGAATTTTCACTACTTGAACTCCTGTCACTCTTCACACACACTATCCGTAAGCCCTTCCCTGTAACAGCCCCTGATCCCTCATTCTTCCCCATGCTATCCTAGCTCTTATGGTCCTCAGGACCAACAGCAATACCACTGCTGCCCTCTGTGATCATGAGATAGTTTCAGACTGTCCACTAGTGTTCAGTGTTGAAACTTTACAGAAAGAGTGCCAGTTGTTCAAAAGGTTATGCAAGTAATGCAAAGACATTTGGAAGATTTCGTATGCGGGGGGGGGGGAGGGGGGAAGAGCGGGAGAACTGCTAGAATTGCTTGATCAGCAACACTTTAATTTCCCTACAATAGCTGATACAGCTGAATTAGTGAAATTATCCTTATTCAAGGATCATTCTAGCAACTTACAAAGTGATTAAACCAAGGCTTGCTCATTTATTATTTCTGTATTCTCATTTATTTTTACTGAAATCCTAAAACAAAATTACTGCCAAAAATATAGCTGTTTTATTTCTCATAATAATCTAGATTGATTTTTACCACCATAATATTTAAACACATTTTATTTCCTAAGGCATTAAATGTAGTTTACAGGTAGCTGCAATAGAGTGCCTAACACCAAAAATGTTGGGCATTTAGCTGAGACAAAAGGATTGTGGCTTTTTTATATAATTATTTATTTTATACTTGCCCCCCTTCCCACTCTAATTCAGCTCATATATACCTAGGAAATGCAATGATAACCAAAAGGGTATAATTTTAATCTACCGAATTTTATGCAGTTATGTCTAGAATTCAGTAAAAATGTAATAATACTAATTTAACTCCATAAAGACCCGGATTTATAATAAGCCAGATCATTAAATCTCCCCTGGAGAAGAAACCATATCAGCCAATTTAGTTATCTGGGTTTTCTACAATCTGCCACAGTGATACAGGAACTCTACAACTACTTAGAAAAGTGGTTTTGGCAAAGATGAATATACACACACACATTATTGCAATCTAAACTGCAACAGGCAGAAACCTCTATTAAGGTAAAAGCTATCTAGAGAGACAATACCTGGGCAACTTGCCATAAATTCAGACCAACATCTCAAACACATTATGAGTCAGGATTGTGCTAAGAAATAGTGCAACGTACCATACTTGCAGGTCTGATGGCATACCTAAGGCCTAAGTAGTTAAAGTGCTGAACTGGGATTCAGGGGGGTTCTGCTTCTTATTTAGGTAATCTGGAGCTATGTTCTCCATGATGACACTTTGCATTCACAACAGGTACAAAAGATAATGAGATTTATTGTTGTGAATTCTGAAACCAAAATCCAAAGAATTATTCTCAAAATTTATTTCAAATTCTGAACATGAATGCTGCTCAGTTTACAAGAATAGACGTGTTAGTTTTGTTGAAGAACTCCTCACCAGATACAGAAAACTAATAAGAGACAATTCCATGTTACTTCCTAATAATCATGCAATAGCTAGGTTCCTTATAGTCAGACAAACTGTTCACATGAATTTTAAAATCTATAGCTTTTAGGCTTCCTCTCTACAGTTGCAAAGATATCAGTGTAATAATGATTACATTGGGTTTATATACACAGAGCTTTTAACATGAGCTTATGCTCTGAAATACCTTCTAGAGGTGCCATAGTCCTTAAAAGGCATGAAATCAGCAGAATAGTAGTAGTATTTTGCTTTGAAAAAGAATTTTCATATTTTTTATTAAGAATTTCCTAAGTAATTATTATACATTAAAGATGTATAAGTGTCCAGGGAACACTGTCACCTGGATTTAATATGGGGTTTTTTCTCCTTTGTTTATAATTTTTTAATGGACTATGAAGTGTCCAACTAAGATTTTATTACATTTACAATAAAACATGGAAGGTCAGGCATTTAAATGTAACCCTTTACAATAGCTTATTTAAAATTTTTTTTTTAAGTTTACAGAAACGTAAGGGTTAATATTAAGTAGGACATTTAACCCATATTATATTAAAATCAATGACAATCAGATTTAACTTTGTAGAAAAGCTGGAAGAAGGTAGGCCATCAGAAGAGAAAAAACATATTTTTGTCTTACCTGTAACTGCTTAGAAAAAAGAACAAAATTTCTTTTCACACAGATGTTTATAAAGCATTTTAAAAGGCATTGAAAAGCCACTGTTATTCCTCCTTTAATTAATTGATAGGGCAGTATTAACATAAAGTTTGTTGTGCCAATGTAAAATCAGATTTATTTCAGGGATCAAAGTTATTCCTGCACTTTTAGCTGAAGTAATATCCATCTGTAACACACAGTCTTCAAGATGTTGGCATTCTACAGGTAGACATTAATAGCCTTTTTCTCATTCTTGCAATCTTCTGGTTTTGGAACAAAAAAAGTCAGCCATTTTCAATAGTTTTGTTTTGTTTTAGTAATTCTTACCTTTTTCATGAAACTATTAAGCAAACTAGATCTGTAAAATAAAAATTGAAGAAAACCTAAGTAGTCTGTAATCACAAAAATACTAAGTGATTTTTAAGATTCTTCTACAAACACCAGAGGTAGATATTGTTCTTTAAATGACCTACTAAAGGTTGTAAAGCTAAATCATTTATAAACTAACACAGCTAAATTCAACTTATCTCCAACTTTGAAGTTGCTTCTTTTATTCAGGATCTGAAGGAAGATTTCACCTGAAAGTTTGTTCTATTTTTTACCTGAAAGCCTTTGTTCTCTTTTCCAGATGAAATTGTTTATAAGAAAAGATTACTCAAAGAAAAAATATCCACTGCCCAGAAATCTTATCTTGAAACAGACAGAACATTTTAGGCACTCAAATATTTTTCTGTTAATGTAGCAGCCATGAAATTATAATCTATGGAATCCAGTGTAAGAACATAGAGTAGCCTTACTGGACCAGACCAAGGCTTTGTGTCATTCTGTCTCTAAAAGGCAGCCACAGATGGGCATTTAGGAAAGATGATGAACAGAACAAACACATACGACCCTTCCTTGGACTGGGTGGATTTGACTGTTTAGTACCCTCCAGTGGATCTTTTTTTTAAAGAACTTGTCCAATAGCTACCATCTCATGTATTGTTTGACCAAATTTGACCTGTCCCCCCACCCCAAAAAGCAGCAGACAGGCAGCTGTCATTACAACAGGTATCAGAGCTGCATGTATTACCCTGTCAGAATAAAGAGCAGAGGAAAAGTGAGGGCTCAGTCAGAAGTACTAACTTCATTCCTGCATTTTATGTCAAACAGAGGCCAGGGTTTAAACATGACTCTTCATATAGTGTCCAACCTTTAACTTCTGTATGCTGAAGAGCCAAGGAATTTCACTTGTAAAAGCTTTAGCTATAAAAAGACATTAGGAGTAAAGCCATAGGAAACATGTCATGGAATATTAATGGCTAGTCCGCATTTCAAAATCTAGAGAGTGTAAAGGTGACCCTAAATACATGCTTATTTTTCTATCCCTATTTTTTCTTCTCATTTTCCCCTTATTGCAAAGCAATTTTTTCATGGCTATTTGTTTCAGATACCAAAACTGCAGTTTACCCAAATGCCGATACTGAACTAATTTGCTTATGAATTTTGGCAGAAGTGGCTGTTGCAGAAGATGTTTCCAGGAATGATAATCAATCGAGGAATAAACAAAAAGTAGCTCAATGGGGAGAGTAGTTATGTGTTCATACTATGGGTTAGCAACTGTTTGCCTAGTGAGAGTGATTTCTAGACTGTAGGTATTTACGTCTCAGGGGAGGAAAAAGGAAAAGCATAAAATAAAAAAGTCAACAGAAGGCCAACAGCAAGAGCCTCTCCATACTGCAAAAGTCGATGTGGATTGTTCCATAATTCCAAGTTTGGTAATTGCATTTTTTCCACAGAAAATACCAATGTTTTCTTAGTTATCACAGATTATGGACACTGATTATAACGTCAGCTTATGTAAGTTCCTATGAGCTATGTACACTAAAAGATGGAACAATGAATATTTCAGGTGTTCACAGAATACCTATAACTGTTCTAAGAGTCTTTGATTACAAATTTTTAAGTATTGCCATTAATACTGCTAGTAAATAGTAGGCGTTCATTACATAAAACAGCATGTTCCAGAAGACATTTTACCACAGAATTATTTAATCTGTACAAAAAATAAACTGTGGGAAGTCCTTTTCAATTACTGCACTGGTAATATTTCTTATTGCTTTTCAAAAGATAACATTCTCCCCAGTTTTGAGCTGCCATATCATGAGCATAAGTTGTTATTACTCCATTTAAGCGAAAGGTAAAGGGCAATGACACATCTAGAGACTGTAGTTGTGAGCTTTGACTTATTCCTACTCATTCTATTCGGTCCATTTTGACTGATACTGCTAGTAGACCTTCAAATGTATACATTTGCAAAACCAAACCAGGTATGGATTCAAGTCTTTACCAAGTGCAGAGTTTAAATATCAGATTTAAAATGTGGAAATGAATTCATGTGTCTTATAACCAATATCTTAATCTAAACAAGATCATAATCTTATATCACTATAATCTGAGCACTGTCCTAGAGATAATTCACCAAAACCAGACCCACAAAATTATCCAGATCAACTGAGAACTGGAGAAAGCACTAGAACGGAAATCTCTTGGACATAAAAGAAAAGGAAAAAGCCTCTGGAAGAAAGGGCCAAGTGTCGTAAAAGAAACTTTTTCTGTCTGTGCTTTGCTGAGGTTTTATAATAAAATTTTCATACTTGTGGACATTCGGTTTGGTTCGTTTGTGAAAAGGCAGTTTGTTGAATACTAATAATGGTGCTAGAAAGCTGAGCATTACTGGAGGAGAGAGAAGAAAAAGTAGGCAATGTTTAATATTACAGAGTAAATAAAGTTTGTGAAAGTTGTAAATAAAGAGTAAATAAAATTGTGAAACTCCAGTGCATGTTTTGCCTCTTATCCATTACCTGCCTTAAACTTCTGTTTCCTTGCTTATGAGGATTTCAAGGATGATGGTTGCCTGTACAGTAGAAAACTATGTGTGGTAATCCTTACAGTTTCTTAAAATGGAAATGCGCTTTCTCACACAGAAGAGAAACAAACAACCTACAGCAACAAGCAGAAACTACTATCTTGCCAGCCAAGAACATTCCATCCATTTTTCTAGCAGCTTTTTTCCTAGGGATTATCTCTCAGAAAGCTCTCTCAGCACAGTGACACAACAGTCATTCTTTCTATCAGTTTTGCCATACCCAGCACTTTCTGACAAATTGGAAGTGCACTCTTCAAGAAACCAGCCCTCAGATGGGGTTTCACATCATCTGGACTCTGCCCTCCAACTTTTACTGTTTGCTGCCAGGGATCAGTTACAGAAAGCAGTAACATCAGTTAGGGGAAAGCAAACTTACCAGATCTGCCTCTTGTGCCCTGCTGTTTGGAGGCCAACACCACACCAACCAGCTGGCACCTTCCTACACAGAAGGAAAAAAAGAGTGAAGAATAAGTAATTTCTCCTTTATATTTCTAAAGATGGTCTGTTTGTTCAGACTTTCGGACTCATTTTCTCTGTGTTTCCTTTGTCATCTTGTTTTTCTGGTGTAAAATAAAAATTATTCTGAATAAAAAAAGTCTGTTTGTTAATTGGGTACAGAAAATGAATGTTCATACACGTTTCCTTAAAAATCTGTTCCTGTTGATGTAAGTAATTCTTAAGTTACTTGAAAGAAGTCCAGCTAGCATCTAGACAGAAAAAAAAATGCATTCTCCATTACTATATATATCTTACAATTCATCAGAATGACATATCTGAATATTTTTCACCATTAATTTCAGATGATTGTGCTGGTAGATGCTGCAAAAGTGTTCAAAAATGTGATGTATTCCTGAACTGCATTAATAGAAAATTACAGTACAGTACTGTAACAGACCATAACTGATAAATTCAGTCAAAAGACTGTTCAACTTTGTTTCCAGTGAGAACGCTGAAGAACTTGTCTGGAAAAACATGAGGGAATTCTGACTGTCTGAGGGGTACCTTATGTTCTTTTATTATCTTTTGTTGTTGTTTCTGAGAGTATTTCTTTGGTTTTTCCCCTTCTGAACATTGATAAAATATTGACCAGTGTTCTATGGAGTAGTAGTTAAATCACAGTTCATTCACAGTGTTTAATATATTTTTATCCAAGCTATGAATACTTTTTTGCCCCGAATCCAGCTTTCGCACTTTTTACAGTCACTATACCACCTCATGACTACCTTATAACTGTATAACTACCAGGGATACAAGTTAGTTGCATATCAAAGTCAATGTGTGTGTGTGGCACTTCATAGATCATCTAAACAACTTTGAATAGACAGGGAATGGAGAAAAAAAATCGGATGGAAGACTTTAAATGTTGAATTATTCTGGTTTTGTTGGTTTAAATACACCATTCAGTGATACCATAGGTATCTAGTATTGTAATTCAATAGTCTCAATGGTGGTAAAGTTTCATCCTTGTTTATTCAGGACAGGCACAGAAATATGCAGTCTAACTGGATTTTAGGGATGTAGGAGGGTGTCACTCTCACCTAACAAAAAATCAGCAGTCTTCTGCCACAGAGCACCTGACATATTCTGCAATATATCACCACATATCACCCCCCCTCCCCTTTTTTTTCTGCAGTGAACCAGATTATGTTTTGTACTCTGCAGAAGGGTGGAAATACTTTCAGCCTAGTGAAGTGTGTTTGACTACTACTTCCTAACTATCTTCAAAAGAAATATTTCTTGTGATATAAAAGTTGAAACATCGATCAGACTGAGCTGCCTGTGACTTTCCTTATCCTTTTTGGTTACCCACTAATTACTGCAGTGAAAGGCTCCCCAAGACCTTTCACAAGGCTGCAAGGAGGAGTCATGGCCTGAACTTGCAATAATTACAGAAAGGAACTCTGTGTTTGAAATAGGTGTTTTAAGCGTTCCTACTGATTCAGTCCCCTTCATTGCAAAAATTATTTTGTTGCCTCAAAACATATGCTTTGCCAGAAAAAGCTGAAACCTTCCAAAGAGTTATTTCCCCAACTCATTAGCTAACACACTTCCACTGAGATAATATTAACACTGTGAATGATCATAGTCCATCATTTTAATGTAAAATAGAATATGCAACATAAGCCACTACTGACAGTAATTTAACCTGTTACAGTTTATTTTAAGAAGAAGCAGAAACACTCACATATAACCCATGTCTAGAAAAGTAACACTCATTAGTCGAACAGTTACACGCTTGTTATACAAGCTGGCCTTCCTCGTCCCTAACTTACAAGAAAAGCTACTACCTAATTCAGAATTCTATAATTCTTATAACAACATCTATAGCAAGAGAATGCCCACAACAACCGAAATACAAACTTCCAGAATACTGAATTTGTGAGGAAAAAAAAAATCCAGATTCCCGTGCAATCGGTGTTCATAATCCAAAACAACCTGTACACTCTTATTGGACATGAACTCTTAATGACGACTCCTTTACAGGAAAGTAAATAAACAAAGTCATCTCAAAGAAGTCTTGATCCCCCTGGTATTATCTTTTATAGGTAGAATAGTACTGCTCAGCAAATATGTCCTGTAAGACATGCTGTCGCTATAAAATCTGTATAATCCTTTCTAGGCTGAATTTCCCCTGGCAAAGCGTTGGAAAATGACCGCAAGCAACTATGCCACTGGGATCTGTCATCATTTGACTATGACCTAATAAAATTTCAGTCTAAGGCAAATTTTCATTAATTTTATGGCTCCTAGAAGACTAATATAATACATATAACTTTTAAGTTTATACCTATGCTTGCTGAGCTAAATCTGTAATTGTAGCCCAAATCAGCCAAGCACTTAAACAGATGCTTTATTTTTGAGCACTTAATTCTACTGACTTTGATGGGCCTCTGTAGGCATCTGCTTCATTGTTTTGCAGGATTTACATTGAAAGTGCTTAGTATTTCAAAGATCCATTCTTTCCTAGGGGTGGTTTTTTTGGTTGGTTTGTTTGGGTTTTTTTTTTTTTTTTTTTGCTCTTTTAATAAGGAAAATAAACTAAAGCAAAAATATAAATGTAAGACTAAACTAAAAATAATAACAGCCTTCTTTCTAAAATTATAATCGATGTTGTGAAGTTGCTGGGTACTTTCTCCTTTTACTTTCCAGTTAATGCAACCTGGACCTTTACTTTTAAAGAAATCAGCTTTTAATTAAGCCAATGAGTTTTTCATTTTACCCTAATGCCTGTAATAATTGTTATGACTTCATTATTTTCTTTGTTAAACACATTTGTAGTTTTAAATGACAGGAAGTCAAGCTAGCAATTTGTAAAGATGTGTGAATAAGGAAATTGGTCTATTCATACTTTCATAATGAACAGAGAGATAACATAATAATGCTTTTTATTCTCTCACCCTCCAACAAGAGGAAAGAAAAGCAAAGGAGGTGGCCTGGATAATTTTCTGCAACACTCCCTTTGTTCTTAAACCTTTTTAGCAGTATTTATTGAGGAATGCAAAGGAAGAAAAATCATCCAAACCAAGCTTTGAACATACTGCTTTAGTGACACAGCTTCCAAGAAAAAGAAAAAGCTCATTCATTAGAACAAAATGCTGGCAAAAAGCCAATGCACAACCGCACATGTTACTGCAGTTGTTCTGTACCACATCATACCACTACTACTCCATTTAATATACTATTGCTAAAATGCGGGCAAACCTAAGCTGTTCCAGCCTTAAATTACACCTTATGTCAATCTCTTCAGCTATGTCAACAATGTAAATAAAAACTATTTAAGAGATTTCACTGTTCAAGAAACTCACTGTCTGGTTAAACAGTGGGGAAACAAAGGGCACAGATGCTACTGAGAGTTGCTACTTCCCTTTGATTTTTAGACTTAATAGACACACCTGACAGAGGACATGAGGGAGGGAAAAGAGAGCCTTAGTGACATTAGCACTCTTTTCTCCTTTCCCAGGTTTCAGAGCAAGTTGCACACCCATAAACACAGAAAGGGTTCAGTTACTCCACTACCCTTGCATCGTCTCTCCCCACCTAATGGGCTAAATCTGCCCTTTCTGCTTTATTTTTCACAGATTCTTGAAACACCACCAAACATAGATATTTGGGGGGGGGAGGAGAAATAACTTTTTAGTAGACAGTTTGACAAATAAATGATGCCTGCTTAGTTATTTAAAGAGATTTTTTAACTGCATGTTGCTATTCAATCAAGTTCCTTGGGTTTTTTCCGCACTGTTAATAGATAAACCATAACGCTCAAACATTGCTACTAATTATGCATAAAATTCTGAACAGCAGATACATGAACATATATTCATGCCAATTTGCTCACTTTAAGTGTTGTTCATCTTCCAAGTACTGTCACAATTTCTATTTGAACCCAAAAATATTTTCAAAGATAATCCTACATTAAATGGATAAGATTAAAAGTCAGGACATAAAACACGGAAGAGCAACACATCAGAAGTGAGATTTCTTACTCCACCCAGGTTTCCTGGAACTGAAGATGTCCCAGTGATCTAGTCTTTACAATTTTATGTCACCCAGCTTTCTGACCTGCTACCTCCCCTTACCCCAAGTTATTTATTCTAACTATTTAAAGTGTGCTCTTGCAAAACAGGTAATTTGTTAGAGAGGTTTCGAAATTTGATCCTATATCACATTAAGAATTTCTTAGGCCCAGCATAGCTTTTCTTGCTGGCATTTCTTTCCAATTATAGCATTTGACTTTCAGAATTGCCAAGTACCTTCAATTACCATTCAAAGTGAAAATTTGTATTCTATGTTTGAGGTTATTCTATAATTATATGCTTTGTGAGAACTCTATTACAATGGATTAAATACTAAAATGAAATTGTTACTTCACAATTTTATGGAATTGAAAATGCCTGCAAAATGGGAACAGTAAGCTTTAAGTCAGTTTACCAGCTAAGGGAGGCAGCATAAACTTTCTGTTACATCACAAATTTTGAAATTTTGTCTTTGTTTTCTTTGGAATCTTTTAGCTCACTTTAAGATATATTTAAGACCACAAACCAAACTCAATCCCCAACCCTCAAAATGTAAAATATATTTATACTGAAAATATTTATCACGTCATTTCAGTAACATGATTCATCATAAGATATGAATGAACCTGACACATCTCAATGAGGTATATCACAAAACAATACACTGTCCAGAGTCAGTTTGAAATCTTGGGTGTAAAATTGGTTTAAATACAAAATATTGTTTGTGGTAACTATCAAAATCTTGATGATTAAGATTTGTTTTCTCTTTAGTGGAATATGTTGGGATTGTGTATGTTTGAGAACTTGTTACATTTGGCAGTGCTTTTGGATAGCTTAATTGTTTATGCTGCCAGCAAAGTCAAGCTGTTTGGTTTTCATTTGTTTGCTGATCTTTGTATTTTGTTTCGTTTCTGGCTTGGCATCCTTAAATTAAGTTGGGTTTTTTCAGGTTTTGTTTTTGTTTTTTGTTTGTTGGGTTGTTTTTTGTTTGTTTGTTTGTTTGTTTGTTTTGGGGGGGGTTGTTTGTTTTGTTTTGTTTTGTTTTTTAAAAACCTTAAAAAGTGTAGTTTGATTTTAACCTTCTTTTTACTTTAAACCTATTTTACATCCCTTCTTAATTCTGTAACTCAAAACCTCTTTAACTTGTCTGTACCAATAACAAGTTTTTAAATAGCAAACCAATTTAAATAAACTTCAAGCAAAATTTTCAATATGCTCTCTGTGGACTTCAAGCCCATTTCAAAATTTTAAAGGTATGATTTGGATTTATTTGAAATAGAGATGTTAATATATGGAGTTAATACATGGAAGCAAGAAAGTTTTCAGAAAACCATTCATCTAAATGCTTTTCTTTGAAGGGACAAAGTTAGCATATTCATCACAAAACTTCTGTGACGTATGTAGCTCTTCTGTAGCTTAATGTGTTGTGGGCAGGAGCACTGAATTAAATCTGCTTGTTACGTTTTCACCAACAGAGAGTATGCACAAGCACTCATATGGGGGAAGGGAGATTCTAGAAAGGCTGGTGTCATTGTACCTCATGATTTTATTAAGAAATTATGTATTTCATACTAACAAATCTAAAATTAAAATTAAATTACAAGTCAGTTGCCTGAATCTCCTAACAAAAGGAAAATATACACATTTGCTCTACTTTTAAAGCATAATTTTCCACATTCATATATATGTCTATATGCAATAGTATGAAATTCCAATTCATACATAGAATGTTTGTCTTTGTTTCTCACCATCCTAACTGGCAATAAATTAATTTTCCCCAAGTTGAGTCTGTTTTGCCTGTGACAGTGATTGGCAAGTGATGCCTCTGTCTTTATCTCTACCCATGAGCTTTTTTTTCATCTTATTTTCTCTTCCTGTCCTATTGCGGAGGGGGAATGAGCAAGCAGCCTGGTGGTTGTCTGGCAGCCAGCCAAGGTTAACACACCACAAGTAAACATCAGTTTTATTTAACCTGCAGTTCATTTGATGCCTCCAAAATATGAAGCCAAAGGGAAAAAAAAAAAAATCTCATATAGAAGAAAACAACAAGCTATCCCCATGGATTTGGTTCATTAACATTTTCTCTCTCCTGAGAACTAAGATTTGTATCCAAACATTCTACTGGAAAGATAAAAGTTCAATTTGTTTTCAGTGATGCATCTTAAATAAAATCTGTGACAATTTTAACCGGGGCCATCATATTTATGCAGCTGGAATACTAATTGAGCAATGTAAACGTACAAAATATTTAAATGACTTTAAAACATACGTAAGATTCAAAGGAATGGCTAGAGCTTCATATAAACTACTACAGCTTTGTATGAATGGAGACCACTCTTCTCTGCAACTCTTCAACATTTGCACCCATGTTCTATTTTGGCCTTAGTAGTGCTTTGGGCTCTGAAATGATAAAACTTGTTTTCATATGTTATCACTTCTTTGGTTTTTAGTAAACACTTTGCCTCAGTATAAAGCAGGCATTGGTGCAAAGATCACTTAAACTTTAAAATTAAGAAAAGGAGTTCTGCAGCTTTACTGATGCCTTATGCACAGGTGGATTTCCTTTTATTTGGCTCGAACCTGCTGCTTTCTGGTTTCATTTAATGTCCCTAATTCTTTTCGCCTTTTTCTAGACACCCATAATTTTATAAATTTCATTTTATACCCACACTCATCTCCTTGCTTTAGGATGAAAACAACTTGTTGCACCTCAGATAACCAATCCAAGAAGTTCAAGCAGGATTTAACTATGAATTTAGCTAGCAGCAAGAAGAGAAAATGTGATTTGGTTTGACTTTGTTTTTTCCTCTCCTGTTTCATTTTCCTATATTTCTTTCTCTGTTCTACAGTAAGAAGTTCAAGGAAATATACTGCTGATATTGGGATAGCTAACCCTTCATATTTACTTAGAACAGAATAAACAATCTTTTCTTATTTGCAAATATTTTAGCTTCTCTTAAGTTTTACCGATGCAAGCAATTTTTCTGCTTTGCATGGTAAATATACAGTGATGTATTTGACCTTAGCAAAAATAACCAAAAACAGCAATAAAAAATACACTATATGTGGTAAAGTCCCAGAGTTATTAAACCTCAAAATGGTTATTAAAACTATTGTGTTTTTCCATACTCAGAAATATTAGCCTCTTCTTACTTTCACCAATATTTTTTGGGGGGTGCACATTCTCTGGCAGACTGTTAGCACTGCTTTGGCAAGTGCTGCATATTTTCTGTGGTTATGTCCTGAAACATCCCTTGAGTGTTCATAGTATGATGTAGCCACAGGCATAAACTGTACTGATACATTTTATTTACTTCCCTTAGAGGTCTTGGAAAAGACAACGATGTCCCAATAGACACTTGAAGACAGCATAATCATTCAAAATACTGGTGCTTTACTTTGATTAAACATTTCATCCCTGAACTCAATTTCAGAAACCAAAAAGTCACCACTATGAACCTCATTGACAAGTAAACAGCTGGTTGGGATGTTCTTTTTCTATCAGTCTTAATGCCAGAACAATGTCTTGTTTTTAGTGGTGATTCTAAGTGCTACTGCAACGCTATCAACGTTTAATTCACTGAACTCAGAGCTGAACACTTTTAGCATCCACTCCTTAAATTACTTCTAAGGGTCTTTTACAGGTCTATTCTGCCACGATGGTGATTTTCCTGAGGTGTCTGGGAAAGAGAAACAGTAGTGCTACTAAGGTACATTTCATCGCTGGATAGTCCTCATAAGTGTGAGTTTTTAAAGATTAAGAAATAGCAAATCACTTTCAGCTATGCTTAAGTTAAACATTTTAATAACTTCACTGACCAATACTGGGATTATTTTTATGCTTGCTGTTATATTGTTCACATGCTTTGCCAAATTTGAGCTGTTGCCTTCACAATATTGTAGATTTTGTTTGTCTAAGTAGTTACATAATTGTCCTTGCAGCAATATCTGAATTATTTTCACATAATGTAATATTTCCCCATAACTAACTTACCAACTAAGACAGATAGATCTTGAGAGTATTTCTATTATGCATTGTTCACAATCCACATTGACTAAATCTAATATCTCCTCACAGTATTGTGCAAAACCTTGCAGAAATACTGAGCTGGCTTCTGCAGTATAGGTGCCTTCTTTTCAAATGAGCGCTGTCCCAAAAGGTAGCCCTGGAGGGGCTGAGACCACATTGGATCTGACCGTCACACTTTCCCCAGCGGTGATAAAGCAACAGGCTGAGCTGCAGGCTAAATCCCATACACAGCCATTTTCCAAGCTGCATACAGAAACTAAATTGTGGTCGCAAAGTTGTGGTCAAAACCACAAATGTAAACAGCTTAGACATGTTTGAAGCTATTTACAGAAATACATTCTAAATTTATAGTGCATTTATCTAACATCTATCATTTTAAAAAAACAAGCTGGTACTTGGCTTTAGTTAAGGTAGCTGTGTTATTAAATGCTGCCCAGCCAGCAGAGACAGGGAAGTTTCCCAACAGTGCCAATCCTTGGGATCCCTGGCTGCCACCTGAAAAGGGAAGGGCTCAGCTGAGAGTGTACAAAGTCACTGTGCATCACAGCAGGAGAAAGGTGAAACCTCTTCTGCCTGCCTGGGTTGTCTCTGAAGACACAGAAAATCTGAGCTTTTATGTCTCTGCCATTATGGCTGCATTGTAAAATAAATTAAAATATTTACACCACATTAAGACAGAATAATTTCTGATAACTGATCTGAATGCAGAATAGGCATATCAGGGCTGAAGAGAGTTTATAAAAATCTTGTTATGAGCAAAATATTGCTGTCCACTAATAGATATTCAAGACTAACTCCTGCAGGAAATAAGATCTAAGAATTTTTTGTCATTATACACAGAGAACAAAAGTGAAATGTTCAGACTGAGTTTAGGATTCTCTGTACTCCATTACAGGGGAGCAAAAAATAGAATTAGAAGGGATTAAGACCCAGCAGCAAGCTAAGAAACATCTGCCTATTTATTACTTCTATGATGGAAGCCCTCTTACCTCCTCTGGACGTAATTAAATTTCTGGTACCCTAGAGTTACCAATATAAATATCTTTTCCTATTGTTGAGTTCAATGACTGGTGATCCACACTGAAGTCTATAGCTCTATGGTGCATCTCATTCATCTTCACGTTTCAATTCAGTGATTTCCCATTGAGCAACTGTTCAGTACATATCTAAACCTATAAGCAAGGTACTTGTTATTTCATCCCTTTTATATCAGAACATGTTTCAATTTTTTTAACTTATAACTTCACAAAAGTCAGAGTTAGATTTCTACGTGAATAATCAAGGATTGTTCTATCAATCCCATTACAGTCCTCTGTACCAAGCTTTTTTGGCAACTGTACATGCAAAAACCTATCACAACTATTTACCCAAATACACTTGCCAATTATGGTATTTTCTGCTTCATAATAAATAGTGAAGGGATTTGTCCTCATCTGTATCTATTTAGTCAGCCTCTTAATTGCTGTGGAATATCCTTCACTGAATGGCAATTTTGTAATAGCTGTATGGAGTTGTATTTTTCCCAAGAGTAACATACATTCAGGTTCGCAGTTGTCTTTTTTTTTTTTTTTTTAATACTTTTCCCTACCTAAGAACTTCTGAGCAAACAGTAAAATCCCAGTAAAAGCAGCAATTCCACAAATTCATAGTTCTAGAATACCAGTGGACAGTAAACAGTATGCCATAAGCTGGCCCACTATAAACACTGAAGCTCAGAAATTCATTTGTCCAGTCCTGTAATACAGCGGATAATCAAGTAAGTTCAAAGTTTAAGAAAGGTTTGTTGGTCTAGAACTAGAATTCAGGTTCTGTAGACACAACTTCAACAGTGTAGAAATTATTACATTTCTTAAACTTCATAAGCAGTTTATAGACGAGTGAAATATGGCCTTGTATATTTTCAAATTTCATATTTTTTCTTCTTGTTATTATCTGACTACTCTAGCTACAATCAAAGCAGCATTATTTCATATTTTATCTTACTGTGAATTTGGCTAGTTTATATCTCAGTTTCCTAGAGTCTAAATTGACATCCGATGTCCTACTTCAGCAAGTTACTTAAATAACAAAAGGTAATTGTATTATATATCTGCATATATGTTTAAGATGCATCTATATAGTCAGCAGCATATATCCACAAGAAACATCATCACCAAGTTTAGTCATCATTGCACATAGTCTGCTCATACTATCACTCTTGCATTACAGGAATCCAACACCACCAAAGAAATATTTCCACCTCTTGATGGATTTCTAGTATCCCGAGAGACCTTTCCATTTCAACCCATCATTACTAGAACATAGACTATATTTCTTACATTCCAAACACAAACATGGCATCAATTTCACTGGAATACATCTTAGTAACATTATATGGGTCACAGATAAAAGACCTCAGACCAGAGCTAAAGGAGGAAGGAATAACAAGTGGCTTGATTAACATGGAAAACCATGTAATGTAGGAGGTGACATTTCAGTAAGGAACTTTTTCTTTGGCTATAGGAGAAAAAAATCCCGAATATTTTTTACATTTCTGCAACAGACTTGACAGCTTGAATAGTGCCTCTAACCTTGAAGACAATTTCCAACATCCCGTAGATTTTAGCAACTACATTTTATTTTGTATTTGTATAGTTTACGTGTAGAAAGACTATCAGTTACTGCAGTGTGAGAATGCTCAATGGAACGGGCAATAGCGAGCATCTCTGTCAGGCACTGTCCTGCAAATAATCCGGGAGAGGAAAGAAAAGTACTACAGTATTCAGAACACCTATTCCACTCCTTCAAGCTATTTAAGCTCACTAAGGGATTGCCTGAAACCACTGTCACAGGATTAACAACTGACTGCTAAAACAAGAAGGCAATTTTTGATTTTGTACTTTTGTTTTGATATTACACTAACTTCAACACTTATCTCAGTAGAATTTGGGCAAATAGGATCAGCACTTCTAGATAACGAGAGGTGTAGTTCTATGAATGAATACTCTTCTACTACGGTATTTTCAGTATTCATACTGATTTTATCAGATAACAGCATCTGGGGAACTGTTAAAAGCAGCAAATTATAAATAACATTAAATTACTGTGCAAAGCAGTTGTCAGCAGACACTGGAACACTCTGAAAAGACCTCAGATTTTTTCCCACCTTCCTACCTACATAACTAAAGACCAGAGAATGTTTCACACCATTTGTTCCTTGACGCCTGTTTCTGTTCTGACTCCATACTTTGTCTCCTGAGTGGGTGCATAGCGACACCATTACTCTTGATTCATAAGGATGATATATAAGCAGAGTGCAATAGATCACTGCTTGTTTAACTCATAGGAAGAAATATTTTTTTTTTAATTTTACTTTTATATATATAAAAATATATAAAATAAATATATATAGAAATATATATATGTGAGCAATTCAGGCTAAGTTAGCAACAATTAGCAAATATAACCCTTATCTGTTAATAGAGCTACATTTTCTTCCCGGCCTGTCATCAGCTGTATCAATCTCTACCTTGGTCTGTGATTTCCAAGGATAAAGCCACAGCATTAAGTGGAAAGTATTTCCTCTTTTGTTGAGATAATGACAGCAACAACATCGGTTTTTCATTAACGGAATAAGACAATTTCACAACTCAAAATTATACTTAAGTCCAACTAAGCTGACTGTACATTGGCCATTTAAAAACATTTATTGGCATACCACCAAAAATCAGTAATTTTCAAGGTAATTGCTCATTAAATCATAGATAGGAAAAGACAGCATTTCAGTACTGAGCAAACAAACTGTGAAGAATTTTCATTCTTTCACAAAAGAAGAATTTCATCATTGTAAACACCTGTCTTTTACCACTTCTCTCATACTAGCTTGTAATTCAGTGCTGGCAGCTATAGCTGCCAAAAGGCTTTTGTTAGTCTGGAAGGGAGTACTTGATTTAAAATTGAGGTTGCATCAGCTTTTAAGTAATGTTGAAAACTGGGACAGATGTACTTAGTTCAGTACTAGTCAGAGAAACACTGCTATTATGGTAATAGTCACTGAACAAATATTTTTATAACTAAATTTCAATCAAGCTATAAGTATTACACTTCCCATGGATTTCAACAGGTTAATGAATCAACATCCTGGAAATGTCATATGATAATATATGTACTTGTCAGCATATATACTGAATCACAGAGCCATCTTTAACCATCAGCATTTTATGGCAATCAGAATAGTAACCTATTACTTTAGTGACTTCTCCCAGTGTTAGCCTATGACAATGTACATTTTTCATGCCTGATGATTCATTACAGAAATGTCACATAATATGTGGAAAGACTATGTTTACAAAAAGCCACACTGACTGGATCATGAATCATAACTGCTTTGTTGGAAGTACTGCAGAAGAAAATGTGGTGTTAGATTGTAAGACAGATTTAAACAATTTGATTATATTCTGCAGTAGCTGCTTTCTCTTAAGCTTAGTTATACTGTTAAGATGAAAACAATACAACTTGATAAGCAATAGCAAAAATGTAATAAAAACAGATTCTCTGTCTCCTGGGAAAGCATTCTAATTTTTGCAATGTGAAGAATTGCTGAAGGTAGGCAGTGAAGTAGTCTTGCCCAATGTCAGAATTTTATTTTGAGGTTTGTTCTGCAAAGGTTTTCTTCCAAAAAAAGCATTTCTAATAACTACAAAGCATCAAATGCACTTTCATGATCACTATGTTTCCATGTTCATTACATCACAGTCAACAGAAATCCTTATTAGAACTATATCTGAATTGCCAAACTGCCAAGGGATTCAAATTCCCAAATTTATAATGCTTAGACAAAGCAACAAATGAATTTATTTCATCACTTCTCTTGCCTTCATTCCCATAATTTTCAACATCTGATATTTTCTCAACAGGATAGTTGAACTAAATGCACAAGCACATTTCTGTTAAGGATATCCTCTTGTTAAAGGGCAATTATAAGCCATAAAGTTATTATTTCTCCTATGAAAATGGAAGTAGCTCTCCCTCTCTAAATGAAAAAAAAATTTTAAGCCCAGATCCTTAGAACTCACTGCTAATGCTAAGAATGAAAGCAGTATGTCTACACCCAGAGAAGCTACAATTTATAATACAAATCTGCTCAGTTCTTTGGCAGCATTTTGCAGATCTGTACTGCTTTGCAATGGGCAGGTTTGTCAGGAGGACACAATGGCTAATGGGTAAATTCATTATCAGACAAACAGATAAGTGTCCTTATACAGGTTAAAGTCCAACTGTATCCTTTAATTCTTCCATATTACATTTCTAAGAGATTTGAGAAGCAGGATTTTTGCTATATTTAACCTAATTAGAAGACTGCATCAAATACGTTGGACACTTCTGCTAAAATATCCTATGTACTTTTCCTACATAAACTATCAACATTATGTACATGCTTACTTATTGAAGTGTACTTACAAACTTTTTTTCTTTAAAAAAAAATACAAACAGGGGATCTAACGTAGAGTCTATCACACAGAATAAAGACTGCTCAGAGGCACTGTGGACACTGGAGAAAAACTGAGTTTGGAATAAGCAGAAGAGGGCAGCATCTTACCATGTTTTAAAGTCTATAGGCTTGGCTTCCTAAAGTTGAGACATTATAACAGACATATTTTGTTGAATGCTAATTTTGTTCAAAGATGACCTACATTCGTTAAAAATTTCCCTTTCGTTAGCGCACAATATATCACCTTGCTAGTTAGGCATTTAAAAAAAAAATTCTCTGTAAGCTAATTGCTACTAACTACTGATAACATTTGCAAAAGCAAAGTAACTTACCTTTGTGCATCCAACCACAGCTTCCATTTTACTTTGATAAAAATGAAATTTCTAAATGGAAGCAGGAGTAGCAATGCTCGAGCTCAAAAATAGAGCCCAAACAAAGCAGCAGGTCTGAATGCTCCAAAGTTTTATCAAGCAGCTCCTTCTAATATTTAAGCAATTTTTTAAAATCATAAATGGAGGACACGTTAAGACCACACATGACAATTATAACTACATTATTCAAACATTTCCATGCAATACAACCTATATGACACTTCTATGCTTCTAATAAACATACAGTTATGGGTTCATAATTATCATATAGGGAATGCATATCTAAGAATGTTTATATTTGTTACACATTACATGAAATGTACAGGTGTTTAAACACTGGGATTAGTAAGGAAAATGAGATTTTTGTCAACTAGCATCAGCATCTCAAATAATGGATTAGAGAAATAATATCTGAAGTATTTTTCTAAAGAAAAACATTGAATAATCTTTGTAAAATTTTTAAGACTGCATCTACTTTTCTGTGCTGTATGGCCTTATTCCTCACAAACCCTGAATTACCTATAAACACATTCTCTTAGAATTTTAACTTCAGATGCAAACAGTTGTGCTCCCTTATAAGAACATTTGTTACACTTTTTTGCAAAAGTCTCTCATCTAATTTTATTCACTCAAGCCACATGCCCATGGCTGTCTTACTATAGGAAGGCAATTAGCAAAGGAATATTGTCAAAAGCAGTAGTAGTAGATGAATTTATAATAAAAATTACAGTTGGAGGAAAGCAGAACAATAATTTCATGCTTATAAATATTTCTAAAAACAAGCAATACATTAATGCCTTTTATGCAGATGAACTTGTTTGCTTGGTAAGTTTATAAAAGTGCTGTTTGTTTAAAAACATGAACTATGACAAAACTTCTGAATCTGCATAAATGACCTCCCATATGTCACATGAAATAACTTCCACATAATCTGTGATAGGTCGTGCGGTGAGTGTGCAGTTTTACACTGAAATTTCTAGAACTGCATTTGAGACAGCTGCTCGCAGGGATTGTTTAAAACAACTGAATTAACATTGAATGATTCAAATATTCTTAAAAACATAGGCACATATATTTTAGTTCAACTAAATATTTCTATTAAATGAAACAATGTCACAATGTCACAGAATGCTACAGAGTACTTAAACTGATTTCTAAAAAAATGTTGAACACAGACGAGTAGCTTAACAGCTTAAACTGGGTATCACTTGAAATAGGAAGGTTCTGCTGGTGAAGACTCTTTCCTTTGGAAGCTGTTCATATAGACTTTTGGCCACTGCACTCTATTTTGCCCAGCAGAAAGCAATTAAAAAAAAAAAGTGAACTGATACTGTGCCTTGTTATTTTGGAGCAAGGCTGGGCGTGTGATACCACTGGAAGTCTTAGCCCCTGTCACTATTCTTCTTAGCATCTGACAGTTATTGTAACATGTCAATCAAGAGAAAGTCAGAAATTAAAAACTGGGCTATCCTTTAGCAAAAAAAAAAAAAAAAAACTTCACTGTTGATATGCAGTTTAATACAAATTAAACTAAATAATCCACTTCAAATATAGCTTCTGCAAATACAAAGTATTGTTATATGATCATCAAAATGCTGTCTCCTCCCTCTTCTTCCAATCATTCAGCTGAGGAAGGACTCAGATGCAAGGTGGCAATAAACCAGTTTCTGTTATTGTGTATCATGTATTCAGGTAGACCAAAATAAATTTCTGACTTGATATTTGAAGCCTTTGCATGTGTGTCTGTGTCAAAAATGCATTGCTACATCCTGTTTTTCAGGAAGAATATTGAGTATTTTTACCTTACCCCTTGGTTAGGGCAAAATAAAGCAAACTATTTGTGGGGAGAAAGTCAAATACAAGTGTGAGGGTGAAAAAACCTTCTGTATCTTTGCCATTACAATCTGTAGCTTCATCTTAAGTAAGAATCATTTCACTACCAAACAGCTTAACATCATACTAATGAACAGAGTGCAAGACAAAAACTAACATTATGTCTATGGGGAACATTCCCCCTTCATGCTGATATTATTTTCACTTATCCTCCAACACCTATGCCATTTTTTTCTCTGCTTGATCATTGGTTTTAGTTTTCTTTAAATTCATTGCATTAAAAATGCTTAATTGATGGGCATTTTTTTTGTCCACAGAAATTATTTGATTTTTACATACAACAGCAATAAAAACCATTAGAGACATATCTTCAGACTGTTTTTTTTAATAACATTAATGCCTTGTCAGCTGTCTGTCATAGTATTTTATGTATATTCCACTCCTTGTTAGCGTCAGATGAGGAAAGTTCTATGTCAGCCCATGAAGTATTTCATATGGCATCTGCAAAGCACAGCACAATGCAGCATGCCCTAACTCGTATTTTCCCTAGCTGGTAAGTCAGGCAGCTCCGAGTCACATTGAGTAGTCTCATGGTCCAGTCAGCTCCTGAAGAGGTAGAGAAGCGATAGTAGCAACTGAGGTAACAACCCCAGTCTGACGGGTGCCTGTGGCACTTCCCAGGCCCCTTCTTGAGAGCTAATTCAGGCAGAACTAGCCTTGTCGCTCTGACCCCGCAGGGAAAACATGCTGAGAACTGAAAATGTTTTGGGTCCATACTTTGCCATGGGAGTCAGGCACCAACATCCTGTTTTGCTTTTTTCTGTTTGTGCTTCCCCCATCCAAACAAGTGATTTTTCTTCTTTTTTCAGCATATTCTCGGTTTCTTTATGTTTCCCTTTCAAAGCTAAAAACAGAGCCTGAAGTCTCTTCTGCCTTTCCATACCTAAACAGTTCCCATTTGTGTTCATTGTAGCCATACAAAAAGTACCTGGAATCAAGAGAAATTTTGTAGTGTCTGCTGAGAAAATCTGCAGATAGGTGGACCAGGCAGAGAGACCTACAGGGAGAAGGCAGGAGTCACACAAAGCAAAATCCACCCATGGCAACAGAGGCAAAGCTCCATTACGCACCTTCAGTGGAGAACAGCATGGTGGTGACCACCCTGTAATAGCTTGCCTTGGGCTCTTTTTGCAGACTTCATGTTTATGCCATTTTAAGGTAATTGCAATGCATTATTTATCTTGTTTGAAACTTTTCTAAAATTTACTTAACCAAGCCATCCAGTACAAATCACTTTTCCTTCTTCCAACATTCATCTTTAATGTACTTCTCCCCTAATCAAATAATCAGTAAGGACACAAATCTTTCAAGTAGAATAATCTCATTTGTTTGAATAACAAACAAATTAAAACAAATACAACTGGAATATGAGGTAACATTTATAGAATGTCAATTATAAACCTTTATTTTCCTACAGAAAAAGAAATTGAAGACTAAATTCTTGATGGAACAAACCTGTTTAGTATATAAGTTCTTCTTAACATTTAAGTCATGCATTTACCCTCACTAAGGGGTAATTAATTGCTTCAAGAAACAAAAATTTAGAAGTAATGAAGATGTCACATCCTTTTTACTATTTTTTTTCCGAGTTCTCAGTGATTCTTATTCAGAAACAACCACCAGATATTTCAATTACAGTAAAATATGGTATTAACAACTACTTTGTAATTGGAAAACATTGATCTCTACAGACAGGTGGTCTTGGAAGATATGAATTTATCTTAAAATTCCATACTTGAGATCAAGCAAGGTAGAAACGGGTGGTTTCCATAATGAACTACCTTATTATCTATTATTCATTTATTCTATGTCAAAATGTTTACATCTACCACTTGCTTAGTTTGTGGTATCCTTGCACATTCTGAATTTCTAATAATGCAATTTTCTCCTATTTCATTTAGGAAGAAAACTGTGTGCTGCTTTTTGTGTAAAACAGATCTACATAAAATATGAGCAAGACACTAGACCAGTTCATCTTATGACTATACTTAAATATGTCCCGGAGCTTTAGGGAGTATCAGATAATCTGGGTTGTTGTCAATATATACTAAGAGAGTTTGATAATTCCTTTCCATTCATTTCCAGTCACTGAACTATTTTCAACACTCAACAGCCAGAAGACTCGTTATCACAGTACTTAATAGCCTCACTAATGCCATGTGATGACTAGGTATTGACCTTTCCAGTGCCATTTGAGGGACATTCCCAGATGAAGGACTCTCTAAATGGTTCAGCTGGGATGAAATAGGAAAATACTGTTTCTTTTGGACCCGTGGGCAAGGCTGAAACTGGCAACTAAAGGATCAGAGAGGGCTCTATCTAGAGTTTCCCAGGACCTGCACAGCTAATAACCATCACATGATTCTGTACTGAAAATTTGCTGGGTTTTGTTTTCCACTTGGCATTCAGAATTCAGAATATGCTAAAAGCCTATTTATTGCTATTAACAGAAACTTTTTTTTTTTTGCCTTTTTGTTGCTGTTTTTTGAAATTTCTTTTATTTTTTAGTTTAGTTCCAAGTCAATTGTGTAATGTTCATAAATTTTTCACAGCTTAATTACTGCAATTATAATAGGGGCATTTTAGTTTTTAATACCCTTCTTGCTAGAAGCAGTATATATACTTTTTTCCCCATATTTTATTTACTACTTTTGTGTCTGACATGTCTGGTAGCTATTATGGTTAGAATTTAAAAAAAAAAAAAAATTAAGCAGGAACTGAGGATAAATAGTGGCTTAATTAAAAATAAGATACTCTTTTCCTCCCTTTAAGATTATTATAAATTCCAGCAGGTTTATAAATTATGATACAACTGGTAATTACAGCTGCTATAAGCTCTTGATTAGAGTTCAACTCTGTTGAACGTGGTCCTCTGGCTCTATAATGGAGTAAGATGCCCATTCCATCTGGAATAATGAAAGAATGAAAATCCATACAGTCACCCCAGAGAAGTCTAAAAAGCACATAATTTACATGTGTAGTTTGGGGTTTGCTTTTGGTTTTTTGTTTGTTTTTAAATCACTTGTTTTGTCCAAAGAATGAGATGACATAAGTCTGGAACACAAGAATTACCACAAAAATTACAGCGTAAGTAACAAATTTAAACAGATAAAAAACACTTTATATTGCCTCATTCCACTGTTAAAAGGACTCCCCCAAAAGCACAAGAGACTAAGAAAACACTGCAACATTAACATATGGCAGAAAAGGAGCCAAACAGTTGATGAGATCTCAACTCATTTGAAAAATATTCTTGACCATACATGTTGTTCTAATTTTCTGTTTATAAAGCCACAGTATTCATCAGGACTTGAATCTTGCCATTTTCAAGGACTTTGCCCAAATACCACAAAAGCACCAAAGTTGCTTTGCAGGATACGCAAGAATTATTTTGAGTAGACTATGCACTGTCTTTGTTTGGATGAGTTTTATTTCAGATAAGTTAACAAGGGACTCTGAAATCAGTATGGCAAAAAAATGTTCTTTTCCCACCAATATTGCATGGTAGAAAATTGTAGTCAGATGGCTTTTTACTGTAGTATCAGTTTTTAAATCTTTAATGAAATTACCCTTACAAGTATCCTGTAAAACTGTGAAGTGTTATCTATTCCATTTGAGTAACTGAGGTACTAAAAACTAAATGACTTAGAGAAAAACTGGTGAAAAAAGGCTTAAGCTGAAATTTCTTAAGCCCTAGTCTAGTGGCTTATTCACCATGCTTTCTCTGGGAAATGTGTTTAAAAAAAAAAAAAAAAGAAGCAAAAAATCAATAAAGATTTAGGTTTGCCAGATAAAACACAAAAGCTTGAAAGTCCGCTCACAAGAATTCAGGGCATGAGGCCAAGTCTTTTCAACTACTTTGAGTGGATCTGTTAATAGCATGAAAACAACATAATAAGGAGAAAATTAGACATCTGCTTCAGGTGTAGCCATGAGGTATGTCCTCAAGGACTTCACTTTTACTTCTCCCAGTGCTAAGTGCACATGATAAATTCCTGACCCCATTAACACAAATGGTGAAACTCCCTTTACTTCAGACTGGCTACAGGTTCACCTATACTCAGGCAGGGGTAGTGCAGAACACTTAACAACAAATTCACATTTCTCTCTCTAGGAGACTGTCTCAGCCACTAATTTTTAATGCTGCAAAGAGAGACAAGTTTGAATACTAGAAATCTGGGCTCCACAGAAGCCCCTAATGCAACATTCAAAAAAGCAGGGAGTGGCACAATTGTGATGAAATAGCAAATTAACCAAATGTGCAGTTCTAGGAATAATCATCTTCACAAAATTAAGTCAATTTTGCTCAAAACATTTCTTTTTATGTATGTACTGATATATACAGAATTATATAAGCCTCTACAGGTTTTGTTCACAAAATTAATTTTCATTTCAAACCACAATGACCTTAAGAAATAACATACATTTAAAAGTGTTTTAAAAAACTAAGGTCCTGAAACTTAAAACACAAACCACTGTGTTTCAAATAAATCTTTCATGTTACTGCAAAATATCTTTTTCTGGTTTGTGTTTCATTGTTAGTCGTCTTCAGCTCATCAAACCAAAAGGATCAATTATCCGACTAGCTTTATACAAAAAGATCAAACAAGATATAAAATACATAGCTTGTGAATCTAGAAAATCAACAGTTGCAGTCATGATCAGTAGCTTCTGCCATGTTAGATACGAAACAAGTTCAACAAACTTACAGAACTGAGAGAAAAAAAAAAAGAAAAGGTGCTTTCTCACTGAGGGAAGATGCATCAGACCTCTGTCTGGAGAGAAAGTAGAATATTATTCTTAAATGGCAGTGGAAGAAAATGTAGTCTAGCTAATTTATTCTCTTTTTATGTGCAAGCACCACAGATCAGGGGATTAGCTGCATTGTTTATGAGAAAATGTACAGACCTTTAACACTACTTGCTGACTTTATTTTGTGAAAAAATCTGTAACTACAGTTCTATTATTGACAATAGTATTTTGCTTCTTTCTAGCTCTTACAATGATCCTCTTTTCTCTTTTTCATAGAAACATCTGGTGTCTTCTAGGTCAGCATAATAAGCTAATAATGCCTCAGAATTAGTAACTACAGTCTATGAAGACCTCTGTCCGAATGTCTGTAGACTATATTTTACTTATCAGTGCTAAATAAAAATTTCATTATTATCATTAGGTTTTTGTGACTGTATAGTTTTTTGTGTCTGTTTTGTTTTTAAACAGACAGGGCATGATGAAGTACTATAATTCTGCATAAAGGACACTCAATTTGTGATTAGTTTAAATGTAATTAGTCCTAATTTATAGCTGGCCATACATGTTTCCCCTTCATCCTAGTAATTATGGATCAATTTTCAAGAACAACTAATTTTTTTTTAATGTACCTTTATCATATATATTTACATTACAAAGCAGTGTAATGGTAAGGAAAGAACAAGTCAATTGGAGACATTTTGATTAGAAAAAAAGATGACAGTTACCCATGAATGGACTTCCCTGCAGTATAAAAAGAGTATTAGGAATAGCTTAATGCAAGAGCTGTGTAATCATTAAAGATAAGATCTGAAAGAGCATCAGAATTTGCTATCCTATAACCCCCTCTAGTAATTCCTATATCCATGTAATATTACAAATGACTTGCAGAGAATAAGCCAGGGCTGATTACTTATCGTGTCTTCAGATAGAAGAACAAGGTGTCGGCAAAGATGTTAGTAGATGGCAAATTCTGAACAGACAAAATTCACATGATATATAGTTCAGCTGTGGACTGCCTTGTCACAAAATGCGATGGACACAAAACATTAACCTTTCTGGTCTCTAACTTGAAGCCTGTGAATGGGAGGGAAATCTGCTGAGGGCTACTGTATAAACCAAAACTACCTCTGGCGCAGGAAGTCTCTGCTCCACAAATTCTTACATGTCCCTTGACATCCACTTTGGCCAGTGTCAGAAACAAGAGAATTAAATGGGCCTTTAGGCTGATCTGATGTCATCACTTTTTTGCCTTTATTAGGATCAGGCAATACTTTTACATTGCAATAAGAAGTATTTCATAGGTTAAAAAAAAAAAAAAAAATATGACAACTGAGGTGACAAATATACTCAACACTTAGTTTAACAAACCTGTGAACTACTGTCACATATTTCTGTGTCAGGCACTGTAGGGGCATGGGTTTGTCCTTGCTTTACCTACGCAGGATGATGATGCTTCTACAAGAAGTTAACCAACCTTGGAGTAAAGGTGCAGATATACTGTTTTGTTATGTCTGCTGCTGCTTATTAACAGGCAGAGCCCTGACACCCACTTACATCACAATTATAACCATAGGACTGATTTTCTGCCTCATATCCCATTTACAACTTAAATTCCATAGCTCTTGCCACATTTGAAAAGGCTGACATTCTGCTTGACTCAAAGTGGTGGCGTGCAAGCATATATCCAGTTTTCTATTTTAAAGAAAATATGACATTTGGTCAGACTTCTATGATAAGCACAAGCTTATGAATAATTAATCTCTATGCTACATTTCATCCAGGTGCTGTTTCTATAGGAAAATAACAGGACAAATACAACTATCAACTTCCTGGCACAGAATTCATGTTTTTAAGCTATTTATTAAAAAAGGGTAAACATTTGATTTCCCATTCATCAGGAAGCTCTAAGAACATTTTACTTAAAATGCTAAAACAGACCTCTACAAAACCTTGATTTAGAATAAACCTTGAAGACAAAACCAGCACCGCTTTATAAAACTGCTGTGTTTTTTCTGACCAAAGCAATTCTGTGTTCTAGCTAAATAAAGTGAACTTCAACACCATAGGTATGTGTGAGCAGCATAATGTTTTTTAATAATAAATAAAAGAAAGATTTATGAACGGCCAGCCATTGTTGACAATTCACTTTATTGATTTTGCTTTCTAGCAAAATTGCCCAGACAAGACCTTTCTTATTATTTTTAATACATTATTTTTATACAGTTACATTGAAAATGGTGTCTAACCCATAAAATAGCTTTCTAGATGAGTAAAGTTATTTTTAAAAATAAATCAGCAAATTAGATACTCCATTTCAGGGGACTCAGTTTTTCACTGAAACAATACTAATTTTTGTGTTTGCTTTACTCAAAACCCCACTTTTTTCCAAGGGATTTACAATATTTCTCTATAAAATGTGCTAGCCCAGAAGACAGTTTCAACTTTTCAGTGGAACATAAATTATAACTTTCCACAGTATTTTTCCTTTATGCAGGAAAAGATTCTTTTTAAAATCTGGCCAGGCCTTCAAACCAATTACTTACTCATGAATAATTTTATATCACCAAGCACACAAATCCCACTGAAGAATATACTAAGCAATTCTCATAAAGCTTTTTTCTGCCTTCATTTAGAGGAAAGGCACTATCAAGAAAGTTATTTGTAAACTATGGCTTTGCATATTTCATTTTTTTGTTTTGCTTCAGGTTAAGGTTTTCTTGGCATTTTGGTAAAAAACCATGAAAGACAGAGAAAAAAGCGTGCCTACATCTTAAATATCTAAATAACTTACACAATAATACCTGCGATATATAGGACATACTAGGTCTGAAATTTTTCTCTGTATGTGTACATATATATATTTACAACTTAAAGGGCAATAATGCATTAGTGTAAAATAAATCCTGGGCAGACATTCAGAAGTACTGAGCACACATGACATCAACAATTAAGAAATATTACCGCTGAGTCCAGTCTAAAACACACTGAAAACATTCAAGATGGAATGAAATTTCCTAGCTATTTCAAAGATGCTTTATAAGGGAAACAAAACCTTAATGTAAAAATATTAACTTGGTAACTCTGATGCATTATTTTCCTGTACATAAGAAAAATAAAAACCAATAACATGCTGGTTTGTTTTTCCAATCTGTGTCTGGACAGTGCTTTCTAATATTATGATAAACCATAGCTTCAGAGCTGAGACAGAGAGTTGAAATGTTAGAAACTTTTTTTTTTTAAGCATTTTTTTTAAGACTGCACTTTAAAATTTTAAATGCATTTTTTTCATAAATGTTTATTGGTTGTCCCTAGTTTTAAGCGTCATGATTTAATGTCCTTGCAACAGTGCTGTAAATGTAAATTTATTACAGTTATTTTGTTGCCTATCTCAGTTAAGTTTAACAGCTTATTTTACGAAGTTTCAGATGAAAGTGGAAAAATTAGATATTAGAATGCATGGCATACAATGTAATTATACAAACTGTTATTTTAATATTTCTTGAACATTGTATGCCATAATTTACAGTTGCATTACAAGCACTATCTGGTTAGATATCTCTAGAAATTGAGTTTCAAATGTTTGTTTCTCTCAAATCATTTGAGGGGGAGAGGGGGCGGAGGGGAAGGAACTACTGAGTATAAATGTTTTACAGTCGTCTATGGTCATCTAAAAGCTTTTCATAGAATGTATGTATTTTATCACCATTTTATGTGTTTCTGGACCAACAAAGTTTTTTTGAATGTGCTCAATTTTCACTAAAGGGTACATTTGAATAAAGTGAAAACTACGTGATACACATAAATAAGAAATACTGTATGCTCACACTTGAAGGATCTTTATAGTTTAACTAAACATAAGAGATAAGGTAGCTCTTAACAGTTTAAGTGCTGCTTAAGTAAGCATTTTAAAGTGTGAAAAAATGTAGATATCTGAGGAACTGACAAATGTATCCACCCAAAATTCATACTTTGCCTAAACTGTGTCAAAAGTACAGAAAGTCAAATATCCGTTTTCACCATGTCTTTTTAACTTTGTACATTTCTATGGTAACTAGTTGAACAACTCATATATATATGAACTCAAGTTAAAATTTTATATTTTTAATTTAATAATTAATAATAATTAATTTAATCAATTAAAATTAATAGCTTTGCTGTTCTTTTAATTAGTCATTAAATAATTTTCAGGAGAAAAAGAATAAAAGAATAAAAAAACAAACAAAAAAATGTACTAGATATTTCTTGTTATGGAAAAATAGCAATAGGCCCGAACTGAGTATTTGTATTTGTGGTCCTAAAGTTAAATGGTACAAACTTTCACATTTCACAGTTCTTTATGAGGTAGGCCAATCTCAAAGAGATAGAATGCAGAAACAAACAGCCCAATTCTAATAAATTTGCCAACTCCTTTGACTCAAGCAGAATAAAGAACATTCCCCCCTTTACCCTCACACATACATACAAGATAATTAGCCTCGTCTAAATACCCAACCTTTTCCATGTTGTCTCACTCTAGTGATAATATAAACTACAAATTACATTATCAGCTGACTTTCTGAATTGAATAGGAGACTGACATTCTGAATTTAATGTGCAATTCTAGTCACTGATATACAGATTAACACATTAATATTAAACAGATCTGCAGTAATTAGTACCAATTAATGTAAAGGATAAGTTAATTTACAAAGCATATCATTCAATATAGAAGCCAGTGTGTGCCAAACAGTATTATGCTAATTCGATAGCCCTTATTTTGAAAGTCTTAATAAATGTGGTTGGGTAATCTGACTGTTTAGGGGCTAAAATCACTTGAAATATTATGTTTTTCAAAACCAGGCAGGTGCAAGTAAGGTTCAGTTATAGATTTAATTTCAGTTTTATTGTATTAACAAATCAGAAGCTTTATATAGAAGACAAAAGACTATGAAGAGAAATATTTCTTGAAAGTTTCTTTTTCAAGTTTAAAACTTTTTCTATTAGAGGTTTCAAGCCTGTAGACTTTCAAACTGAGATTTATTTACAAAAGTAAATATTTTTGCTCAGTAGTCTTTGATCTTATTTTATTTCAATAAGAATTACTACAGAGCTTCAAGTGCTTTGAGTTGACCCAGAATACACTCAAAAAAGTAGTTGCTTCAAGTCTTCACATAGAAGGTTTTGTTCTTGTGGCAATATAAATATTACCAAATACACTTATTTTCCCCACATCATATTAATATCAGCCAAATATTTACATATAAATGTTGTATGTGATTCCCTAAATCACTGATTAGGAGTGCAGTTTATTTGTAAACTAGAATATAACCAGAATATAACCATGTAACTAGAATACAGTGATTAAAACCTAAGTATAATATTCCAGAATTGAAGGTTTGCAGTAACATCAAAGGAGGATTGGACCCAACTGTAGAGAACACATACAGAAAATAATAATAGTGGGTGATATAATTTATAACTCATCTAGGATGTAACTGTTCTTGATTGTCAACATTTCTTTGGACATTAAACACAGCAAAAGTAGAAAGAGAACTTACTGAAATTGAGCAGACATGACACACACAAAATAACTGCATTTGTGCACCAGGAAGTTTTCTTCTGACACAGTGACCCTCCAAAATTTTCAAGAGAGTTAAGACTGCATTCTTATAAAAGTGTCAAAACCCCCTCTTTTTTTCCTCCCCATCAAGATGTTAGTCATTGTGGTTCAGGTTTTAAGACACCTAGCAGTGTGATAATTTCAGGGGAGTTTATAATTCCCTCATCAAGAAAGTACTGAGTACATAAGATTTGCTTTTCAGCAGTGTGACTAGGAGGCTTCCTATGACTGCCAAGCACCAGGGACGTTTCTGGGTCTATTAGCATCTTGCAACACCACTGCATTTGTTCGTGTCACCTTTAGTCATGCAAAATACTATGCAGAATCACACCCAGCCCCCAAGCAAGACTGCAGACTGATGGTGTACTTAATGGAAAAGTATGACTCGGGTCAACTTTGCTGTTTGTTGAACACAAAAGAGAACTGCTGGACAAAAAAATAAAAAGCAGGTGTGGAAGTTTACAGACACATTAAGACAGGGCTTAAAATCCTCAAGAAAAAAATCCTTCAAAAAAAGTGTGGCAGTTGTTACTACTGTTTGAATTGGAGGAACGTCATTTTTGTGATTTGTTCTCAGCCAGTTGCTACTTGGTGTTGGTGCAGTACTTTACTACTCTTGCCTGGACCATTTAAATGGTCTTTGCACACATGAACAATGCTTATGCAATATCTGAAACAGCTGCCAGGAGACCAAGCCATGGAGAGGAAAAAATATAGTGCTTTTTTTTATTTTCATTCCTGAGTATAAGAAATATAGCTGATAACTTTGAGCTTAAAAATAAATGGCAAGGATCACTATACTTAGAATAACTGCTGGACAATTCCCTGCTTTGCTTATATCTCTGTAATGCACAAAAGTGCTCCTTGGAGTGAATTAAACTGTCCATTGTATTGTCCCCAGGAACACAACTAAAATTATTCACACTAATAACATCACATTATATTGTATGATATCAGAGACCACATTAAATGCCTGAGAACTTCAAACTCAAGTATGAAAAGAAAATATTATGATTCACTTATTTTCAGAAAGGTAGATCTCAGTTTCTGGACAATGTTATCTCAGTATTTTTTCATCTATAATTGAAATATTTGCTATATACTGGAAAAAAATGAGCTAGTCCTTATAATGACATAAAACAGTGTGAAATAGCAGATGGATGATACATGGGGGGAAAAAAAGCAATACCATACCACCTGAAAGGTTTGTCTTAATTAACAAAGGGGAAGCAAGGGTAGTACAGGTTATTTGAAATTATTTAATTATTTCTTTTCCTTTCCTATCTTTTACTTGGTTGATTCTGGCTTGTTATTTACTTCTTGTTTGCCTGCCATTTGATTTTGATCTTGAGGCTAGAATAAGTCTTCTCTACTTCCATACGTTATAAAATACTTCTGTATTATTATTCTATCCAATGCTACTGCTCTACCTGACTGTGAACTAAAAAACACTCTTCCTTCCTTCTGGTCCTCCACTTGCCGATTTTGATCCCGTTCAGGATTTGATTCAATATTGGAAGCCTTTTAGGTTTGAAATTATCAGCATTATGGAGGCATTCTCAAAAGTAAGCAAAACCAGTGAAAAAGTTTGGAAATGAACCATTGTGTTTTATAAAGCAACTTCAATAATAATTTGACAGAAAAGCTAAACAGAACACAGCTAATTTTAAAAATCTGTATGCGTCAGACAGAATATAAGAAGGAGGGAGTTTGGAAAAAATATCATGAGAGACTGGCTGCTTGAGCTAAATACAAGCTACTTTATTTTCCTAAAGTGGAATTTTATTTGTTAAAATTTAAAAGCTAAGCTTCTATGGTGCAATGCTCTATTGTGTGGCCCTGAGCAGCTGCTGGGTTTACTGTATTGGTTGCAGAGCCCTCGTAATTATAAACCTGCATGTTATCATTATCACACCAGACTGCCACATTTAGAACTAAGTTTACTCGGTAAAAAACAAAAGAAAGCCCATTGCCACCAATTTTTTGTGGGGCTGGAGCGTAAGAAATACTCTGAGAAACACATTCCTGAAGGCAAAGTCTTATCAGTCCAGAACTGCTATCTTTCTCCAAGTGAGCCTGAGAAGGTCATAAGGAATAGGAATTAAATGATAACAACCTGCCCTGCTCAACAATAGACAATCATTTGTCTGCAATCTGTTCAGAAGCTTCAGCTCAAAAAGAGAAAAACAGAGTGGCAGGAGCATAAAAGAAAGTCTACTTGGTGCTATTAGACTTCAGAAGACACACAAAAATCCTTAATATTTTTATAAGAGCAATAATAATGAAAAGAACAACTAGTTTTAGCTGCATTCATTCAGGTGGAAGCATCTGTAATATGCACAAACTCATAAAAAGATATAGATACATACTTAAATGAAAGTCACAAAATGCCAACAGTATCTTAGAAATATATCAGTATTATCGATGATAAAATGTATTTGTCTGTTCAAAATTTACTGGGAGATGTCCAGGTTGCATACAGCTTTATCCTAGTAGCTGCACTAAGTTCGAAACTCTTTGTCTTAAGACCAACAGTGTACGTCCAACAAGCTGAAGCTTCTGGAGTAAAGGGCACTGCAAGAAGACAGAGAGTGAGCACAAGTGAACTTGTACAGAACCTGTGGGGTTGTGTGCATATACGTCTGTATAGGGTAAGAACCCAGGCTATCTCCCGGGTTCAGCTCCTAAGCTACTGAGTAAAAACAAAAAAATGACAAAGTCACAGAAATAAAACATACTAGTTAAACCTGAAACTTTACCCTTACATCAATACAGCTCTAGACAGTAGCACACATTAGTGATTCTTATCTTTGTAGCCTGCATTTGGCTGTATATAAAATACTGGCCAGTATTACCTCCACATTTAATCTGAGTCCCTAAGGAATTAAATAGATGTGAGTCCGAAGACAGTGCTAAATTTAATTAAAATGATCTTTATAATTACCATTATCACATTTCATACTGTATCATATTGATAAATAACTCCATGAAAAAAGTATCTTCTGTCTTTTAAATCATCTTTGCAAATTCAGGACCTCCAAAAAGTTACATCCGTGATGCTGTTTCTTAAAAAAACCCAAAAACAAACAGGAAAACCCCAACAAAAAACCTTAAGATACAATATATTTTTAGACCAAGATTGTGCTTACATATTCTTACTTGCAACCATGGCATCTGACAAATTCTGTAGTTAAAAGCTGAAATCAGTTTCCTGGAGTTACAAATCTCTATGTGTAGTCTCATAACTCCTTGCTTTAAGCAGGAGAAAAGAATCTGCCCACTGACTTAAAAAATGAGAATCTGTTTACTCCTACAAGTTTGAGCCTGCAGCAAAAAGCAACATTAAAAGGCATGCCAGTTAAATACTGTCTCCTAAAACTTTGCTGTTGGAGCCACCACAGTATCCATAAAAGTTTGGTTTGTTTGGGTTTTTTTTGCCTTTCCCACCCCCAACTTTAAAAGGCTAACTGATCCCATTTTCCCAGTTTCCAGTATTTTAAAGGCACATTAAATCTGACTGAAAAATTTTTGCATCATAGCTAATTATGCATTTAATCTGGTACCTCTATGCATACCAAAATAGAGATTTGTCTCTAACATGGCAAATCCCCTCGCTAATATTTCCCAATTAAGAGGACTATTTATACACTAACCTTATGAGAAGTTCCACCTTTCCCTTTTGTTCATTCCTCCCCTACCAAATCCAGGTTATGAGAGGATCCACGCACTACCTTAAAGATAGCAGAGGATTTTCTACATGAACCAAAGAATGTTTCTGAAATGGGTATCTTCATTTCTCTATAAATGTTCCATGCAATATTTAAGGTTTTCTGACATACAATTCTCAATCCAATCAACTGAAAGCTATTAAGTTTCATAATCTCTTTGTTGCAGTGATGGCCATTAGAAAGGAAAAATTACAGGAGAGAAGACATAAAACATGGAAGTACGCAGTGTTTTGGTTTTTTTCTTTGCAACAAAACCTGGCTGGGTGTGGCAGCTCACACTGATGTGGTGCCATTCAGAGGAATCTTGGCAGGCTGAAAAATGGGCTAACAGGAACTTCATGAAGCTCAATAAAGGGAGTGCAAAGCGGGGAGGAATACCAACACAGGCTGAGGCTGCCTGGCTGGAAAGTGGCTTTGCAGAGATGGACCTGGGAGTTGTGGTGGACACCAAGTTGACTGCCAGCCAGCAATGTGCCCTTGCAGCCAAGGCAGCCAACAGCACCATGGCTGTGTAGGCAGAGCACTGCTAGCAAGTGTAGGGAGGTGATCCTGCCCCTCTGCTCAGCACTGGCGAGATACGTCTGGAATGCTATGTCCAGTGCCAGGCTCCCCGGTAAGAGAGACATGGGAATACCAGAGCAAGTCCAGCAAAAGTGATACAACGGTGGTTATGGAGTGGGTGGGTCTTATCATGATGTATAAATACATGATGGTCGAAGTAAATAAGACAGAGCCAGACTCAGTGGTGCCCAGCGACAGGACAGGAGGCAATGGGCACAAACTGAAGCACAGGAAATTCAATCTAAATAGAAGAAAAAATTTTTTTTAACCTTGAGTCAAACACAGGTTGCCCAGAGAGGTTGTGGAGTCTCTATCCTCCAAGATATTTAAAACCCGACTGGACCTAGGTCTGTGCAACCTGCTCCAGCTGACCCTGCCTGAGCAGGTGGTTGGACTAGTCGATCCCTAGAGGTCGCTGCAAACCTCAGCCATTCTGTGCAAGGTTTCAAATCTGTGTAATTTCTGTCTTCAGAAATCATGTTAACGTTTCTGATTTGAAAAAAAAATCACTGGTATCTTGGATACAACTTTTGTTCAGAATATTTATAATCTAGGTTGTTTCTAATTTTAATTCTCTAATTATTTGAAAGTTTTTATATTCCTGATAGAATTAGATAATCAGTTAAATTTATAATTGTGAGTATTATGATTTTTTTAGTAAATGAGAAATTATTTTCTTTTGATTAGATTTGTTTACTTTCCTCTGCAGAAGTCTGATTAATGAATACAACTGCCTGTCACAACTGAGTGGTAATTTCTTTAGTATAATTTACTTTCATTATCTGTAATTAATTAAATAGAACAAATAATATAAGGAGATTTGGGTGGGGCAATTATGAGGTTTTATTCTTTGCTGAGCTGAACCTCATTTTGAGTGTAGGGCTTTAACGCTGAACAATGCTTACAGTGTTGGAAGTTTTCATAAATAAGAAAAGTTATACCAAATTATCATTAAAATTTGTAAGCATTCCAATAGGAATGCTGAAGACTAAACAGGTACATAGAACAAAGGGCTGCACAATACATTATGTACATTCTGAACTTTTCAGACTAAAATTTAAAGATCATAAAATGCTATGAAAAGAGATATAGGTCTAGAAAGGAATGCAGAAGTGAATTTGTCCATCTTCTCATTATTATACTTAATCTGTTCTTAAAAACACACTGACAGCAAACCCACAACTTCTCTAAATAACTTATTCTAACACTCATCATCTCTGAGGTATAAGGACTTTCATAATCACTATTTTAAAAGTCTGTTAATGTAAATTAATCTTACTCTTGAACATCATGAAGCATACTTGATTTTCCCTCTTTATTAAAATACTTAAATATCCTGGAAGACAGCCTACTTCTGTCTTGTGTTTTATACAGTATTTATATATACACCCTCTACTTACAGGGCTCTGGACTAATGTCTCTTAGAGATACAGCTGAACACAATATTCATTCTTGATGTGCTCAATTTATGACTCACTGACTCCTACATCCTTCCCTACACTCAGCATTGCCTACTCAATACTCCCTCATGTTGTATTTGCGCTTTTCATTTCTCCTTGCCAAATGTGGTACTTCATGCTTCTATTTACTGAACGTTATCTGTGTCATTCATATCATTTCTCCAATTTATGAAGGTTAATTTAAATTGTAACCTTGTCCTCCAAATTGTTTGCAGGCCCTTCCAGGTCACTGTCATCCACAGATTTGGTAAGTTTATTTTTTCCTTCCATCATTCAAGGTTAAAAGTATGAAAGAACTGAATCCAGAGGAACTCCCTCAGGCACTACATAAGAGTAAATGTGGAAATTTAGAGAAAAGTCATTCCAAATGAATGATTTTGTTTTATTTTATAACTTGCAAGCATGTAGTGTTAAAAATAGCAAGTAAAATAGTAAAATGTTTCATTTCATAAGTATTTCAACAATGTTGACATTCCAATTTTTTCCTTACAAATTAAGCTTTGGAGGAAAAAAAAAAACAACATAACCTAGTACAATTGTACATAGTATTTTAACTTTGAAAGATAGACTCCCTGATTAAAAAGAGGATTCTAACAATTTTACAGTATTGTATTTATTATACAGCCAATTCACTAACAACTTCAAAATAAGTTGTAAGAACAGATGCACAACAGGATGCACTTGAAACTTTTTCTGTATTTTTCTCATTTTACACTCTAACCTTGCTGGGGTTCTGCTTTTGTTTTGTAAGCAGAAAGTAGAAACATCTATTTAGTTACAGTATATTGATTTTTGGAAATCAAATTGTAGAGGGTATATATAATAGGCATGAAACTTTCAAACTGGTAATATAGGAATCAATAAATATTCAAGAGAATTGAGTATAAAGCAAATCAGGGAAAATGACAGGTATACGTGGTATTCATTTCACTGTTCAGAAAAGATCTTTTCTTATTGGAAACTATAAAGCTAAATGAGAAACTGCTGAGCACTGATGTTACTGGGCAAACTTCCCAGAACTCCTTATTCCACTCCCCTCGAGCCTTTCCTTTACATAGGTTCATGGACTCTCTCTAGACAGCAATGAGAAAAATTTTAGGCCATAAGTAGCAAAGAACAAACAAAAATTAAATCTAATTGCTCAGGAGCAAATCTTTTTTTTTTTTTTCAGTTGCAGACAATGAAGGAAACACTGTTACCACTGAATAATTGCTTCTGGATTGCTGAACTGATGAATAATTAATACCAATCATTTAGAGCACTTCTAGAGCATGATGCAAGGCGAAAACATACCAGATTCTCTAGCAAGTATACACTGTGGCAATGTTATGAATCAGGTTATTCACGTGTATTTTGTAGACAGTTTATTAGGTACTAGAAATAACACTGTCTCTAGGCTTTTTCTATGGGCTTCTTTATGTCATTGCATTTCCTTAAAGAAGATTTTCGTGCTCCTGACTAGCCCACACTAAGATTCATCATGCTACCAAACAAGGATTGAAGTTTCTTCTAAGGAATTTTAAAAAGTATCATTTCCACATACAAAAAGATTTTTTCAAAAAATAATTTTAAAAACTAGCTTTCATAGAAGGACTGTTTGTTAGTTATCTTATGTCATCTTTTATGCCAAGGAACACGAATGCCAATCCTTAACAGAAGTTGATATAAAAAGCACATCAGAAAAAAACAAAAGGAAAATATCAGGGGGTGGAAGAGGTAGATAAATTATTTTTAAAATCATCTAACTTGCTGATTTGGAGACGCTGGTTTGTAGCAGTTTCCCCCCAACACATACACATTTGAAATGTGGAATACAACTCCCCTGATATTCCAACCCTCATCTTCAGTGGTTGGTTTTGGTTATAAAAAGGTGTAAACGTGTTTAGATGAGTTACCTGTGGCCTTCTGAGTACAGAGGAGTTCCTTTCTTTCAAATGGAGCTTTCAGAATTGGAATTTTTTTCATTCATTGCAATTCTTTATAACCCTGTGTAGATTTTCCCCTTAATCTTGTTCTATTTTCTTTGCTTTGTAATGAGCTTTCTCACCATACTGAGAAGGTTCTTTCCACTAGTGTCAGTATTGTTCTTTAGTTATCTCAGTTTAGAGTAAAAAAGCATGGGTACCGAGTATGCTGTTGCCCTCATTACACTCCCGTTTTCTTATTCTATCTTGTAACACTGATCAAACTTTGTTTTCTTGGAAATGCAACGCAAAAACAGTAAGCCTTCAATGCTACTCTTTTTCTTTAAAAACAGGAAAACAAAACAAAAGTTTCCTATACGTTCATGCACAGGTAGCCTTTGAAGTTGATTAAATTCTGCTGCTACTGGAAACGAGACCACACAAAATGAAACATTAGAGACTAATAGCAAGCCATAAGAAGGAGAAGGAAAGAGAAAGAGGAACATTTTACAAAAATCACAGTACAGAGACTTGACTTTGCTTTATGTTGTTCATCCGTGATTTTTATTTATTTATAACAATTCTTTGGTATTTTTCACTATAACACCTGAGGAGATGCCCACAAATGTATATAATATGTACACTTAATTTAATAGTAGTAGTTAGTAACAGAAGTGAAAGGATGTTTAAACAAACTTTGCTATGTCTAAATTCTCCTTTCCTACTAAATGGTACAGAAATGATTAAGGTAAAATTTGGAAAAGTATTTTGCTTCCCCCACAAATGTTACTCGGTAGCCCACATCAACAAGAGTGATGCTTTATTACATAAAGTTTGACTCCAGTAATTTTTATTTATTTTTACCTTTATGAACTCTACCCAGGCCATTCAAGTAAAGACAAAGTACACACGTGCAGTCCTTTGAGGAAGTACGGTCACATTGACTTTTCAGAATCATTGATTTTGATTTTACTATGTTGAAATAAAATAAACAGATATTTTTGAGACATTTTTCATAACATTTACTTGGTAAAATGTTAGAACTGGGAGGATTAGGGCGTGATAATCCAGAAGATGGACAATATTAATCAATCTTATCTTGTAACGTAAACCAAAACATGTAAAAGTGAAGAGTACACACCAGTCAGAACGGGAAACAGATTACTTGAAAGAATTCCATTGAACTCATCAGAGCTTAAGGTGACAAAATTTGGGAATTCCATTGATGAAACAAACATTGTTACATAAGGACTCATGTTTACATTAACACCACATTGATTTATCACTAATAACATTATCTGGGAGAAAACGATTTAAAAAGAGACTATTGAGCAATCAACATTACCAAATCTCCTATTACTCCCACTGCAACTGACAATGGCTTCAGACAGAACAGTGTTGAGCCCTGGAACTTAAACATCCTCTAATTAGCCTAATGCCTGAAACAAATCCTGAGGGCATGCTCAAATGCCCTTATGATCCCAATACTTGGCATAATATAAAACTCTTTATCCTGGTCAACACACAGGCTAAGACAGTTTCAAAGAGTTTGCATTAAAGCAGGAATAATGCAAGTTCCTACGATCCTTCCCCAATGGTCACAATCTTTCTTTTATTTCATAATTGTGTAAGCTGAATAACATCCAAAGTTAAAATATTCTACCTTTAATTAACTACAGTTTACAGATAACCAATCAGTTTAACTCTTGTTGTGCGATCAGTCTTTTTATCTTGCAGCAAGTTCTTAACTGCAAATTGCATTTTGTGTGTTCATGCGTATCTCTGAAATGTACATAACTATAGCAGATATTTCTACTTAAATACATTGCTATTGAAGAATTTTAACACATTCCTCAAAATTATTAATTTCTAAAGAGATTTTTCATGAACTACATGAAGTTTTTTTTCACATAAAGTACAGTTTAATTATTTGACTGCTGCTGTTAACATAGTCAAGATTTGCAAATGCTGTTCATTGCCAGCAAGATCAAATAACTGATGATACATTGAGTTGTATTAGTACTTCAGTAATACCTACATCTGACAAATCTGAATAGCTTGAACGCATCTGTAAATACCTCCAATATGTAATGATTTACCAAGATATGTTTTTTTCCAACTCCTTTAGTAATAACCAAATTATAATAAATTATTTAAATTCAGAGTGAAAGATTTGAGATCAGCTTGGTTTGCTCTTTACTCTCAAGCAAAACTGCATCCAACTGGTCATCAGAATGCTATAACAGCATGTAATGAAAAGGCAAAATCTTCCATTTATTCAAAAATAGTACTGACTTGGACTCAGTACAATAAAAACTATTTTAAATTAAATTTAATTTTATTTAATTAAAAATTTCAAGACTATTTTTAAAATCTGGTTCATCAGTAGAATTATCAAAACAGGTATCCTTTACAGGCTTAAAGGATGTCCAAATGACGAGCTGTCAACCTTGTGAAACTCAAGACAAGACAGCAATCTCTTGGAACATTTCTGATAGTTAACCAAGCTACATGCAACAGGAGATGATATCATTGTTCAAACACTTCCTATACCCAGGGCAAGAGTAGTATACTTAACACTGATACTCATTTTCAGAACTGATGCTATTAACTGCCTGGGTTGTATACCAGTTAGTTTCTTATGCCCTCAGAAAGAAGCCACATTAAGGAGTCTTTATGGCAAAGCAACCAAGAAAACCATAGCAAGTTCCTCATCTAAAAAAATTGTGGCAACCACCTTGAAATATCAAGGAAGTAAAGGGTTTTTCGGAAAAAAATAAAACAAACCAACAACAAAACCTCCCCAACCAACAAAAACAAACAAACAAACAAAACCACACAAAAAAATGCAAACAACAAAACACCAACAAAAAAACCACTGAAAAAGAAACCAACAATGCCATGGGCTCCAAAAACCTGAATGACAAGGAAATATTCCAAATAAAGAGTGGAAAATGACAAATCAAAGAAGCTTCCCTTTCATATGTTCAATTTCATTGCTTCAGTCAGCTTTTCAGTTTTCATTATTTATTCTTATAGTCAGAATGAGAATTACAGAAACATCAGAAAACTATAACAGATGTAATAGGAAGAGGGCAAAATAGTGAGTTGGACAAGGTTTTAAGCAAAAAAATGTTTTATTCCACTAGGCTTTAGGAACACAGTTCCTTTGAAATTTTTATTTCTGGGTTAACACAGCTTGGAATTTATAAGTATGAACCAAAGCCCAATCATGAGAATTAGACAGTGGCAACAGGGAGCATGTGTTGGACAAACACCTCCACTTGGGAGCTGATCAGGAAGGATTACCCAGAGCAGTGACTAGGTATCAAGGATTTACTAAGCTACCTACTTTGAAAACTTGAGAACTTTCTCCTCTCAGGGTCAGTCCTTCTGCCCTGTGCCGACTCTGACTGGTGGTGAAAAGGCTACCTATATTTCTTTTCTATGGATAAAAATAGTTTGTATATTCCCCTTGGGTCCTTCAACTATATTCACTTTTCTATCCCTCAGGAAAAATAAAGATACACATTTTCAAATCTGGTTTGAGAAATGAACTCTTTAAGATGGTGAGGTTCTGTAACTGTTTTTCAACACAATAAAAAAGATGACAGACTTTTATTACCTCTTTTCACATTAAATTCACGTTAAAATTCCAAATGAAGACAAATCATTCTGCCTTCATATATCCTGCAAGCTATACTTGTAGCAAACTCAGGCCAGTTTTAACCTGTTACATACTTGAGGCTATACATTCTGTTGATGTTTTGCTTGTGTTATTATGATCAATTAATCATACCTCCTAAAACAAAATAATCAAAATATTTACTCAAACATATGTGCCACTGAGTTGATTAAAATAAAAAATAAGAACAACACTTGTTAAATAGACCTCGAATATAATACAACTGCCTGAGCAACTGGTTTTGTCCAGTCCCCAGTTACTATGGTATGGCAAACAATATGTGCATCTATTTCTAATGCACCAACTGAACATATGTCTGTCAGAGAAAGATGGAAATACAATGAGGTTGGGATAATTTAAATAAACAGCTGTCACTTTATGCAAGATTGCCTTTGGTGAGCTTTGATTTGTGTGTGTACAAAAAAGGAAAAGCAGAATTACAGAACTAAACAGAATTATGAAACTAAAACTTTAGAAGTAGGAAGGTCAGCATACTTGTCTCCCATTTTTCTGTAATCCACAAACTCCAAACTACAACCGAAGAAAAACTTATTCATCTGTGTTATTTGTTCATTCATTATACTACTCACTGTCAAAGATTTCATTAGACTGCCCTAGGCCTATTAAGTTTCATACAGAATGCATCTGTGAACTGTGTTTATGGTTTCAAGAGAGGAAAGAAAGGCTTAAAATATATATATTTTTTTTTAAGGTGAAATACACTTAAAGCCAATGAGTTTTACATCACTTACATAGACTTTTCTTGGGGGAACACAGTTGCATTTCTGTATTTTGCATTTTAGAATGTATATATGGTTGCATAACAGACACAAATTAAATTAACTTTCATTTTTTGTTCTTACTGAATGATTCCACTGAAGAATGGGGCTCAAAAACCCATTAAGATCGAAAATGTCCATGCCAATAATGCGTACTCTTTGAAGCTCAATTTGCCAGAATGAATAAGCAAAGTTAAAAACCAAGATTTCAAATCCTTTAAGGTCTCAAAGCACAGGAGAGATTCTTTCATTTTAAGTGTATATGTAAGCCCTGATGTGAACATAAATGTCAGATCCTGAAAAATGAGTATCAATAATGTAAAAAGAAAGCAAGAGACAACCCCATAGGAAAGTACTACATAGGGATTTTCTCTACTCTGGAATGGAGACGAGAAAATGTGCAAGACTCAAACTATCTGACTTTGAAATTTTTTCCTGGATCTAAATCCTCAGAGCAACATCTTCCTTTGGACTTATGTATAGTTGAGGCAGAAACTGGTCTTTAGAGTTGTGTGTATGTGATTTTTCATTCCCCTTTTTTCTTTCACTAACACTGGAGAATGACATGTTGAAGTGACACAAAAGATCTGGAAATCTTCACAAAATTCAGGGTCTTTTAAACAGAACAGAAAGAATACCAGCACAGGAACACATAGCAAAGGAACAGTTTGAATCAGAAATAAGGCCACTGAAAATTATCAGGAACATTATTTATCACCAAGAAAAGATGGATGAAGGAGGAGAGAAAATGGAAGAGGTTTATCAATAATGATCTTTTAATGACAGCTTTAGTTACCAATGCTTACACAAATTTCAGGAAAAACCCACTACTTTTAGATCTGTGATGTCCAAAAATTCCTACTCCCTTTACTTTCAAACACCATGCTTTGTCACAATTTTCATCACCTCTTTTTCTGCACACCCAGCTGAAGCCTGCGGGGAACATACTTTATGGTCCCAAGGCCTACTTTATCTACAGTCTTGATGAAGCAAAACACCAATGCTGTGTCTACATGTTATGTCTTAAAACCACTGAAAGGATTTTAAGCAGCAACAACTTCAGAAGAATCATTTGAGCAACATTTAAATAGCAACTAACGTTGCCCTGCATCTTTTGCCTCAGTACAAGGGGAAATAGGAGACTAGATCTAATACCCTGTTTTTCACCACTCAGTTTCAATACAGAAGGATGTTCCAGGAGATTTTTTTTCTGTGAAAGTAAAGCAGACCCATATACACAATCCTGTTTGGAGGAATTCCATGGGTTAGAAACATTAGAAGGCAGGGGGTCCAAGAGAGCTGGTCAATATTCAAGTACCACTTCCTCCAAGCTCAAGATCAGTGCATCCCTATGAGGAAGAAGACAAGCAAAGGAGCCAGGAGACTTACATAGATGAGCAAAGAGCTTCTAGAAAAACTCAAATGGAAGAAGGAGGTTTACAGTATGTGGAAAAAGGGACTGGCCATGTGGGAGGAATATAGGAACGTTGTCAGGGTATGCAGAGATGTAATGAGGAAGGCCAAGGCCTACTTGGAACTAAATCTGGCAAGGGATGTCAAGGATAACAAGAAGGGCTTCTTCAAATACATCAGCAGTAAAAAAAAGACTGGGGAAACTGCGGGCCTGCTGCTGAATGAGGTGGGTGCCCTGGTGACGCAAGATACAGAGAATTCAGGGTTACTGAATACCTTCTTTGCTTCAGTCTTTACTGCTAAGGCTGGCCTTCAGGCATCTCAGCCCCCAGAAGTGAGAGAGAAAATCTAGAGAAAGGAAGCCTTCCCCTTGTCTGAGGAGGATTGGGTTAGAGATCATTTAGGCAAACTGGATCCTCACAAATCCATGGGCCCCAATGGGATGCACCCACGACTGCTGAGGGAGCTGGCAGACACTGTCACTAAGCCACTCTCCATCATCTTTGAAAGGTCGTGGAGGACAGGAGAGGTGCCCGAGGACTGGAGGGTAGCCAATGTCACTCTAGTCTTCAAAAGGGAGGACTTTTTCAAAGCATCCTCCTCAAGGAGGATGACCCAGGAAACTATAGGCCAGTCAGCCTCACCTCCACCCCTGGAAAGGTGATGGAGCAGTTCATCCTGGAGGTCATCTCCAGGCATGTAGAGGAAAAGAAGGTTATCAGAAGTAGTCAACATGGATTCACCAAGGGGAGCTCATGCTTGACCAACCTGATAGCCTTCTATGATAGCATGACTGGCTGGGTAGATGAAGGGAGAGCAGTGGATGTTGTTTACCTTGAATTCAGCAAGGCTTTTGACACTGTCTCCCATAACATCCTCGTAGCTAAGCTTAGGAAGTGTGGGTTAGGTGAGTGGACAGTGAGGTGGATTGAGAACTGGCTGAACGGCAGAGCTCAGAGAGTCATGATCAACAACGCAGAGTCTGGTTGGAGGCCGGTAACTAGCGGTGTTCCCCAGGGGTCTGTGCTGGGTCCAGTCCTGTTCAACATATTCATCAATGACCTGGGCGTTAGGGATAGAGTGTAACCTCAGCAAGTTCACCGACGATACCAAGCTGGGAGGAGTGGCTGATACACCAGAAGGCTGTGCTGCCATTCAGCCAGACCTGGACAGGCTGGAGAGCTGGGCTGAGGGGAACCTCATGAAATTCAACAAAAGCAAGTGTAAGGTCCTGCCCCTGGGGAGGAACAACCCCCTGCACCAGTACAGGTTGGGGGCTGACCTGCTGGAAAGCAGCTCCGCTGATAAGGGCCTGGGAGTGCTGGTGGGCAACAAGGTGACCATGAGCCAGCAACATGTCCTTGTGGGCAAGAAGGCCAATGGTGTCCTGGAGTGCATAAAAAGGAGTGTGGCCATCAGGTCGAGGGAGGTTATCCTCCCCCTCTACTCTGTTCTAGTGAGGCCACATCTGGAGTGCTGTGTCCAGTTCTGGGCTCCCCAGTTCAAGACAGGGAACTACTGGAGAGAGTCCAGCAGAGAGCTACGGAGATGCTCAGGGGACCGGAGCATCTCTCTCATGAAGAAAGGCTGAGAGACCCGAGTTTGTTCAGCGTGGAGAAGAGAAGACTGAGGGGGAATCTTATCAATACTTATAAATATCTGAAGGGTGGGTGTCAAGAGGATGGGGCCGGACTCTCTTCAGTGGTGCCCAACGACAGGACAAGGGGCGATGGGCACAAACTGGAGCACAGGAAGTTACACCTGAATATGAGGAGAAACTTCTTTACTGTGAGGGTGACACGGCATTGGATTAGGCTGCTCAGAGAGATTGTGGAGTTGCTTTCCCTGGAAATGTTCAAACCCTGCCTGGACGCGGTCCTTTGCCCCCTGCTCTAGGTGTACCTGCTCAAGCAGGGGGGTTGGACAAGATGATCTCCAGGTCCCTTCCAACCCCTACCGTTCTGTAATTCTGTAAATATTGTTTATATTAGTAAATGGAACTAGTAATTTCTTTGCTGCAGGGACATAGTGGCACTGAAGTAATATGGAGGATAATGTAGACAGTGCTTTTCATTTCCATTCCAATGGGCTTTAGAGACATACTGGAACAAATTACAAAGCCATTCCTCTTCGTATCTTCCCAGGATTGCTTCCAAAATGGGAATGTTTTACCTTATTTATAAATATTGACAACATTATGACTTTTGAACTTGGATAATGTTGAAATCAAGAGAATTCACAGCTTCACAGCAATACTGCTCGTGAACTAGTGAAATACAACCTACTGCTGATAAAACTGACTTCTGTAAGCAAGCCTTAACTTCAGATTCTGCAAGGATTTTTGTTGTGTACCATGGAAAAGTATCAAAATCTATTTGTTCTCAGTATTGGATATACAGGCATATACTTCATTAAGGAAATTCTGCAAAAGACCTGTAAATAGGTAACAAAATACCATGTCTGTTTATCAAACCACACCTAGCAAAAGCAGTCATACTATACAGTATGAAGAACAGTAATTCAGGAGAGGAAAAAAAAATACTTACTATAAGCTTGAGCTAAATTTGTATCATACTAAAGGAAGAGAAACTGTTTCACCTAATCAGATTAAAAAAAGCAATTAAAACTCTGTGGTAGAATGAAAACAGAATAAAATATTCAGCTAGGTAATGAAGCATGCAAAAGGGTGTGATGCTCCTCCAGAAAAAATACTATTTCTAGCACATTTTCTTGAAGAAAAAATTAGAATAATAGTGGATTTCTGTCAACATCATACGGTAATTTTAGGGTTATGAACAACATTGGAGTTAATCCGTTTGCATGAGAACTCCAATTTTGTGGCACCGCATCTTTTGTTGGCAATAAACACAAAAAACCTCCAGATGTCACAGACTACATTGGGATTTGATCGTGAAAGGCAAAGCAGGTATAATAAATAAATCAGAGTAGGCGTGCAAATTAACTCAATAGATACGGTGTTTGATAGCAAGCTACTAGTTTTCGGTTTTTTGGATTAAAGCTCCTGTCGATACTAGACCTTAAGCAGTCAATCAACAAAATGACATTTTCCCTAAGAAGCAGTAGTAAATAGACCTGTCCTGTCCTCCATGAATTCTTCGCACAGAAGTCTTAACAAGCCTGCACTATTAGTCCATTACAGTTCATGAAATCTTGAACTCAGAAATAGAAACTGCTATAGCAAAACACAGTGCTTTTTTTTCTACGGCTGTGCTTTATGGGACAGTCATCTTAAATAATTAGTGGCCCTAATGATCTGGAAAACAGATATTCAGAGAGCCTTTTAGAATTCAATTTATTTCTGTTTATTTTCTGATTATCAGTAGACCAGATAGCAGCAAAATAGATTTGATAATTTCACAAACTTCTACAGTTATGTTTACTGCATGAGCAGTCAGGGATACACACTTTAACCCCTATGATTACTCTGTTATCATCAATACACTTGAGCTCTGTTGAGAAGAATGTGAACTGATCATATCAAACAGAAAATTAGGGCAGAGATTCCATCATTTGAGCCAACACACCTACATAAACCCAACCCATAGAATTCTTAGTCAAGACAATGGGGAGACACCGAGCTGTATCTTTCCAAAGAATGATAGATATTGAGGTTATAGAACTGGCTCATAAATTCTGTGTTCCTGAAAAACAGAGGTTAAAAATGTTACTCTACAACTTTCCTGTACACACAGGAGTTTCCCCATCAAAATTAAAGGAATATGATAAGTGAAAAAATAAATAATTGAAGTTGTTTGTTTGATGATAGATAATAGTCTTATTGCAGATGAAGTTTAAACCGCTGGTGGGGAAATAAAAATTCCTATAAAGAGCTTCTACAAAGTTCTATAAAAATAGAATTGCTGTATTCTTCAAGTCCAAAATTAGCTTTCTTTTTTAATCCACTACCCAGGTGCTTTAGATTGTATTTAATTTGATTACTGGATAAACCGACAGATATGCAGTGTGATTTTATATTAAAGAGTTTGATTTCTAAGTTTTTAATCAAAGTGATTTATATAAAAGATTACTGTTAGCTATAAAACAACAACAAAAATAAAACAAACCAAAGCTTGTTAATAAGCACATTAAAATTTCTGTGATTCGGTTAAGGCTTGGTAGAAAAGTATAATCGTGCACAATATTAAGACTAAAACTGTATCCTTAACTTTGTTAGATGTCCACTATTAATATCTATGTCCAAGGTAATCCCTTGAATCTGAGAAACATGTTTTCGTCATAGAAATTTGAGCACACAAGAAAGTGCTGACGTATGGACCAAGAGGAATAGGGAATAAGATTAATGAAAATTATCTGAAAGCTATCTGGGTCAACTAAACAGCCTCCATCTTGCCCAGAAATACAGTCTGACAGATTCCCAGCAGCTTAATATCAGAATGCATGAGAGGGGACTCAGAAATTCAGGTCTGCCTGAAAGTTTGGAGTGAAATTGTCAGCTTGCAGAGAAATACATACCTGACATTTGCAACCAAGCCCATCTGTGTGGTATCCTTTAAAGGATAAAATAGGTAGGTAGGTAGGTAGATAGAAAGAATAGAGAAAAGAATAGATAGAAAGAATAGAGAAGAGAATAGGTTGGCATGGCTCTGGAGCAAAAGCTAAAGAAAAATTCATAAAGAAACATTTAAGCATGTATTCTGAGTGAAGCTGAATGTAGTCCAGTCTCATGCACTAGGTTTAAATTGCAGAAGCAAGGAGTGCTTTCCAGTAAGGTACATCTCAGACATTCTCTGCTCCACAAGATGAGCAATGGAAGCACACACTTTTAAGCCACCCTTACAGCTTCCAAAAGAAGGAAGCTATGCTATGTGAGGCTAAGTATGAGCTGGACAGTCAGTCAGACTGCTGTATCCCACAAGGGTCTTATGACCTTTCGACCAAAGGTGTTTATGTCTATTGCATCTATATAAACAGAATATGGACACCAGCCTGTACTGTTTGTTTGGGTTGCCTGGTTTGGTTCCCTCCCCCCCCACACCTTTTTTCCCCACAGACCTTTTTTTTCACCAGCAGACCACAATCTGTGCAAACAATCAGTGTGCAAATAAGCTTTCTCTGGAAAACCCTTTTGATCTCCAAAATTCTTTTTCCTTACAGTCAAGGTTCCTCATGGACAACATGTACGTCATCCCTAGTATCTTTACATTACTTTCTCTAAGCATGGGCCTCTAAACCTGCACATGTCCTCACCTATGATGGTGAAGGATTTCTATCATGTTTCCCTAATAGGCAATAAGGAGGTTCCTGTAACATCCTTGAAAGAATACACATTTCCCAATATTATAAAACAGCTAGCTTCCTACTTCTAACTCAATGGCATGCAGTGAGGCAGAAAATAGCCATGTTCTTATAGATTACTAATAAACTTCAGCCAATGTGAGAGTGCATACCTTACCTAAATGTTTTCTTTTTGGTTTGTGCAAGGACTGCTGTATATTCACAAGGTCATGTGGACATCACCAAGAGCATTTCTTTTTCCAACCAAGTCTTACCAGTGAGTCTACAGTTGAAGCGGTAAAGAACAAAAGTTAATATCTTTTTGTTAATATTTAATAGTATTTTACAGTTGTACATAGTTTTTATATAAAAGGGAATTAAAAGGCAGTTTACATTTATAAGCATTCATCTGTACTGTAAGTTAATCTGTTACCCTTTTTCACACTTTCTTACAAAACTGGTATTTACAGTATTTGGAGGTCTCATTCATCTTCAAGATCATCTTTATTTTCAGGCTATCCCATACATCTTTCTAGAAATACTGGACAATTTATTGGCCAAGACAGGAGATTGCTCCTCTTTGCACTGCCTGTGGCAGGTTACGTGCACAGCCAGTCTCAAAGCAGCTCCTCTTTACATACCATAACAACCTTCCGCTGTAAGCAGGGAAACAGCCTCGCATCTACTGTGTCAGAGACCTGCTTTAACAGTCCACCAGCAAGAACTATCTAGGAGGTGCAGCCTTCACTCACCAACAGTTTAGGAGAAGGTTGTGACAAGGGTATTATAATATGTAAAACCATGGCCTTCTTTCCACTTAAGAATCTCCTTGTTTAAAAAACAGCACATTGTATTAAAGGTTAAGGATTACCGCTGAAAACACAGGAGTAGAAAGAGAAATTAAAATAGTGTTTGTGACCAGAGCTCAAAGCCTCAGTGAAAAGCAGTGAATAATTGAGGTATTCACATGTAAACTTTTATACCTCAAGGAGTTTCAGGGATATTTTATCTTGATACTAACATGTTTATTCACTGTAGCAGACTCCTCTCCACACTGCACTTTGTGTAGTCCACTTATAGCACCACAAAGAAGTCTGGGGGGTTTTGTTTTGGTTGGGGTTTTTTTTGCCTTTTTTTTTTTTTTTTTAAAAGTTTCATTTCATAATGGTAGGAAGCACCAGTTCTCACCTCCATAGGTTTGAGGTTTCATGGTATTAATTCCACACCCTCATGCAAGAGCCCTGCACAATCAGCACAGCCTCGGACCAGAGCACTCCCCTGCCACATTGCTTTGGGAAACACCTGGTAGCCCCAGACTGATCATCAGTCCTCACCCCCCTTTTGTGAATTCCATCACTCAGGGGCAGCTCACCAGCAGTCAAGCTTCAGCTTATATTGAAATGGAATTGTAAATATACCCTGCTTGGACATATGACCTACAAAAACATGCCCTCTGTGCCTGATTTTTTAAATCCTACTCTTACAATCTATTTAGCAAAAGGCCCATTATTTATGGTTTCATGAAGTGAGAGAATTCTTTAATTCTCATATGATCTATTTCATTCACCTGCATGAATATATCCTATAGAACATGAATGAGCAGTGATTTACTGTACTTACTGGAAGTTACCTCAAAAAGCTAAAGATGTTTATTTTGTTATTTTCCTTTCAACTTCATTATTTCATCACCAACGTTGCTAAAGTAGACATACAATAAACATAAAATACACATAAAGAAATAAAACAAATAGATTAAACAAATCTATAGATAGATAAAACAAATAAATTACTAATGCCTGACTCTAATTATCAACAATTTAATCAGTTTACCAACAAAAATTACCTTGTTGATACAAAAAGAAAACAAAAGATTTCCTTAGCAGACTTACATTGCTAAATAAATATTACATTCCTGTAAACCTCAATATTCTTCTGCTATAAAGCCCTAACTTTTAAAGCACCTGTGTGTTGGAAAATTTTGGCAAACTTCTTACAAGGAAAATACATTAATTTTTTTTTCCAGACCTGAAATAGACAATTTTGCTACTGTAATAAGAGAAGTGAACCTATGCATTAAAGTTTTAAATTTCCAGTAATATGACCTTTTTGAATTCTCTCTCATTTTAACAGGGTTTGTACCTTTCTGTAAAACAATTCAGTATTTCTCTACAGGTGAATTTAGTTTCTGAACTGTTAAAATTTTAATGGCTTCCTGTCTTCAGAGAAACAAAAGGTGCTGTGTTTAGGTTTTTTCTGATAATAAATTTACTATACAGATGAAAGCAAAATATAAAAGCATTTAAACTCAATTTTCTAATTAAATTGAGAAAAAATTTCTTTTAATATCTTCATGAAAGAAGGACATAGGTTGCATTTAAACATATACAGGAGTATAGCAGCTCATGTAGGATTTTAATATAGGGCAGGTAGATGTGCAGCTTTACTATTAAAAAGTTTAAAAACAGAATTTACAATTCCATTTCAGTATAAGCTGTACTTAATTGTACAAGATTTATCGTAATATGGAGCATATCAAGAAAAAGCAAGGTTTTCATCCCAGTTATCTTTCAATTACAGATTTTTATTTCAAAAGGAGTTCTGCTTTAAGCAAACAAATCTGCACGTACAGGAACTTCACACACTATATTAGAAATATAATTCACCTACACATTAGGAGCAGGTAACCTCACTTATTTCTATGTATTGATACAGAATATGCCTCCAAACAGAAGCACCCTTGTGCAGAAGGTACACTACATTTGAGCTGTAAAATCCTGACCTTGCTGGTGATCACGCCTGTAAAATTTCAATCTGGACTATATAGAGGTGTTCAGATCTACAGAGCTTTGCCTCTCTTATGCAAGCAATAATTCCTGTATGTGTCTTCTCCTTGCTCTCTCCTTACACCCATATAAAGCAAACCTTCGGAAGCTCCAGTTCTTGTGCACCTTAATGGAAACTATTCTTCCTCACCACTGTCAATATACAAAAAAAATAGATTAATGTGTGAAGGAATTCTTAAACTGAATGTTTATTTTTTGATAGCTAACCTTGTTATTCGATATGATTAATCACATTTAATAGGAATAACCTAGTACTTATCAATATTTGGGAGTAGCATACATGAATTCTTTCCTCTTCTCCCAAGGAAGGAAAGGCAACAACATAATTATTACTACTTTTAGACTGCTAGAGAGCTATTCCTTGAAACTATCCTCCTGGAAGCAGAGGGATGGCCATTTACTAGAAATCCAGACCTTTATGCTTGCCTTGGACAGATAAACGAATGCTAGTGGTACATTTTGTACGTGATAAAATAATCCTTGTTATAGCAGCAGTCCTCCCACCTTGGGTTTAGGCTGAAATGTTAAAGTAACTTGAGCTGGTTTGTATGCCAGCAGTGGGATTTTAAATTCATTTTGAGTCAAGTCTATAACTAACTATCAATCAAATACAACATAAAAGGAGATTGCCCAAGAGTAGATGCTATGACAGCCCAGCTGTATAATTACTAATGTATTTAGCAACACCCTGCAAATCTGTAATAAAGATCAATGGCTTACAGAATAATTTGGCATCTAAAGCACAGAACTCTGATTGTATTGTGCTTGTAAACATGTTTTAAGCTGTTGATAAGATAAGGTCTGTCAAGCAGAGGAAATTGAAGCCACTGTGGCAAAGATCCCTGAGATAGTTAGCATCGGAAGAGAAAATGATATGCCAGCTTCTCGGAGCATTCCTGCCATTTGTGACATATACAGCTGTACAAAACTGGCTTATGGGAGATCCCTGAACTTAGTCAGGGTAGACAGTGCCACTCAAAACAAAAATCCCAGAGGTGAGGTTGCTGGTAGCAGCAGGATAATTCTAGATGTAAGAAAAATACATAATACTAAAAGCAATAGTTATTATCTTGTCACAAGGCCACTGCAATAGGGAATTAGACATTTAGTTTACAGCTATGACCACAAGTCATTCATTTCAATTCACTAGCAGTAGTTTGACTATTACATAGTACTGAAGACCTGTAGAAATCCTCATGTGAGCCACATTTGAAATTACTTATCAGTGTGGATTCCTCTGCTGTTATTTCCTCTTGATGGCAAATTATCCATATCGGAAATATCTGGAAATCTTTCAGCAATGGGGAACATTTTCATCTGGGCCCCAAGCAACAGCTATAGAGAGCATTGTGACTGACCAGTCTTTGGTAACAACTACTGGAAGTTATCAACATTTACAGACAGTTTTTCCATGGAAAATAATTTGCCAGAAAACCCAGGAGACGCTGGATATTTCTCATAGCAAAATGAAGCAGTACCACTGCAAAGCTCATTTCAAAAAGTCCAAATTCCACCTATTTTGTGTTTCATTTTGTAAATAGAACAGAAATTGATGTTTTCCTAATACTCTCATTGCAAGTCACAGAGTAAATTTACAAATGGATTTCTAGATAAAGAGAAAATAAAGTTTACAGAACAATATAATGACAAGAAAATAGAGTAACAAGTGTTTGAAAATTGAGAAAATCCTCATTCTTCTGAGGAGTGCTAATTATAGGCAAAATAACTATTTCTATCAATGGCGTACAGAGGGAGTCACAGACACTATGCATTTCTCTTGCAAATCTATTGAAGCAACTAATCTATATTTCCTCTGACCAGATTATCATCAGATTTGTATATACTGCAGGTTTGAACCATATGAACACACAAACAAGTACTTTAATATTTATTAGAATAGAATAGTAATACTTTCATGGCAACAGTGGTCCACCTGGCTAAGTCACAGGGGTTTAGAGAATAAAGAATTTTTTCTGTATGATGAGAGCATATTTATTCACACTACTTGTTATACAGAAAATTCAAGTAAAGGAACAAATAGTTAGTCAGTAGTGGATCCCAGAAGAGATGTGTCCACATTCACAGTGTTAGTACGTCTTATTAATTCTCCAAGTTCAAAACTTTAATATCATTAATCAACAATATTTTTTTTGTCTGTTATAAATTTTTTAAAAAATATTTTTTAAAATTAAGGGAAATTAAACACGCTCTTTTCGAAGATGGAGTTTTGACACAATGCTGGAGTCATGCTGACAAAAAAAACCCCAAATGTTCTTTACCCAGATGTTGCCAGAAAAAACTACCTTTATTTAGAAAAAAAAAAAAAAAATTCTACAAGCCTTCAACAAATTATCATGTTTTTCAGAGCTAAGTAAGGAAAGGAAATTGTCGCGTCCCAACCTCAGAGGGAGGAGAGCGACTAAGGTTCTAATGATCCCCTCGGACTAAATTAAGGTGAAACGACACCAAACGATCAAACATTTTCTCTTTATTCTAACACAGAAAGTAACTTGGACTTGGAAAGGCAATTCAAACTTAAAAACCTGGAAAAGCGTTAGCGGTGTGGATTCTTATTAAGAATATTCAAAGAAGAAGAAGAAGAGAAAAGAAAGGAGAGAAGGAGAGAGAGAGAGATATCACCGGTCCAGGTTCCAGCGTTGGTCCAGCCAACGGGGGGTGGGTGTCTGGTCGGTAGGAGCGCTCGTCCAAAAAAGAGGAAGCAGAAGAGGAAGGAAAAAGCCCCACATGGCACTTGCCTTGCCCTTTTATATTCATCTTGTGAGTGTTTGAGACATTCCTTAGAAAGGTTCAAGCGATCTCCTCCCCCTGTCCCCTTATCGAGTATTGTCTCCTGTTAATTGGTTAGCTATCCTCGCTTGCTATGTAAATTAGCACGCATGCTCCTTCCAGGAGTGGGGGGCAAGTCTTTTTAGCCCTGAATTGGGTCGGTGGTCGCGATCTCCCCCTGCCACCTTTACCTTTCACCTAAATACCATGTTTTGGTACTTTGTCAACCAGCTGAGGGGGATGCTCATTCTTATCAGTCTCTTCAAGGATCCTTATCTCTCAGCTTTTGTCTTCAGCCAACTGAGAGGAATGTTCATGTTCACTCTTATCAGTCTGAGGATATAGTCGTCATTATCTCTCAACTTTTGTCTTCTGACTGATGAATTGGCCTTGGTGTCAGACTGCTTGTCATTCCAGTTGGACTCCTACAGAAATACAGTCAGACAGTGCATGCTCTCCTACACTGTGGGAAAGTCCAGAGAGCCCTACAGATCAAGGTTATTTTGCTTCTACAGGTGATTCCCTGAAAAAAATGTATTTTGCTACCAGTGCAGGTCTGTCAGTAACACAAGCCTGGCAGCAAGGTGAGTTAACTGTGCATTCCCATGCAGCAGTAGCTATAAGGTCCCCCAAGATGTCATAGCAAGTTTGGTGAGGTTGTTTCTTACAGTAGCACACATAAATAGACAAACATCAGCTGGTGCTGAGAAGACTAGACTTTTTGGGAAGCCATGATAAATTAAATATAACATGGCTTGTGCTCGTTCACCTGGCCTAGGGACAACCCAGCCACAGGGCGGATTTGCTGAGACAGAATCTTTTCTGTAAGGAGCAAGTAGGTTAGCTACAAACCCTACCCTTTAATTCTGCGTTTCTATAGCCTTCATTGCAATACTATTTGAGTGCCTATGAAGTCTGCCAGTGGTGGAATATGCCTCTGGTGGAGCTGTCAGGATCAGAAAAAAATACTGAATTAACTAGGTTTCAAAACTGATAGGACGAGAAAGGTACCCGAAGGTCTATTGCTTTTCGCTCATTCCCCTAATCCTAAGAAACTCATTATTTGGCATAATTCTCATTCTTTTTGACAGTAACTGATGCTGCACCTTTTGAATTCATCATTCAATGAGATTTCTTTTCTTCTCAATGGTTGCTAATCCTATCTTATACCTCAGTTCCTGTACCGTCCAAACCCCCTTGAATGTAAAAGCTTACAGATAGGTGATAAATCATCAGGTTCATGTAAGGGATTGCCTCATTCTTTGCACATCAAAAGCATTCAGCCAACACAGGAAAATGCTCTTCTTTCAATGCAAGGAAAGAGCTAGGAAAAAAAACCCCAAACATCTTAGAGTACAAACTAAGATACCTGTCAACAACTATTCATTGTAGACGCATCAAGTTCTGGGTTCTATAGCTAGAAATGACAAATTTGCCATGTAATCACTGATCCCAGTCTGGAACCAAATTTTTAATATTTATATTTCAATAAAACATAACACTTCTGTATCACACTTCTACAACTCTATCAGCTTTGAGTAACAGCTTCTTCTGTTTTGTGGGCTATTTAGTTTTGTTGTTCACAGGCACTGGATATTTAACTTGCAAGAGACTAACAAAATAGTCTGTATGTCTTGTAACAAGTTTGGTGCTACAAGAATACAAGCCTGGTAGATCAAATTTAACTCTAAACATTAGGTCTTCACAACAAGTGAATGTAGAAAAGCAAAACTAGAAGTCTGTCATCTTGTTGGCACTTGAAAGAAATTCCATGCTGCAGATAATCAGTCTGAATACTAAGGAGAGCTGGCAAAGAAGAATATACCCTTCTACACCCTAACCCGATGACCACGAATGCTGGAGGGCAGGAGAGATATAGACCACAGGGTATGGCCAGGCTCACACGCTCTCCCCTAAATAATACCTCATTCTGCCACTGATAAGAGCCACAGACTGGTGTACACAAACAATTAATCTCATCAATTAGAGCATTTCTTCTGTCTTCCAATAAATTGGTACAACTACTTATGCCCCTGTCCCATAATGAAAGAGTAAATGTTGCACAAGAACAGTCACTATAGCTAAACATTTTGTTATTAAAACATTGCCTTAAATTGACAAATTACTTGGCACGGAACAATTCAAGAACGAGTACAACTTTGTCAACTCATTAACTAGAAAAAGACTTTCAAAAGCATCTTCTACATTTGCACCTTCATTTTCATGATCCTCCCAAAATGACAGGGCTAAACATCAGGGCTCTGAAATTAATTTGCATCTCTAAATACTTTTCTATTTATTAGTATTTTAATCTGTGCTACCAAAGGTTAGATCGCCTACTGATGAAATCAGCTTTTTTTTTAATCTGGGTTCAAATAAAAGCAAATTTGTACATAGAGAAAAAAATCATTCATCAAAATAAAATCCAGTTTTTCTCACCAGCAAGTAATACATATTCTTCTATTGAGTCATTATAGCATTCTACAGCTCTTCTTCTCTGGTTATGGGCAAAGAAATAGACATGTCTGACAATGCAAAGCTCCTTTACTGTCTGTGCTATAAGTTTTACCTCTCCCTTTGGTAACATGGAAGACTCCACTTTCCCTAAGCGTTTTCCCTAAGCTTTTTATATTTGATTGTTTCTTCTGTTTCTTTCCACTGTTTTAAATTCCCTGTCTGATCTTAATTGACAACACAGGTTATGGCAGTGGGAGAAGAGAGAAACGTATAATTATATTAAGAAAGGAAAGAACACCACAACTTAGGGAAATAAAAACAGATATCATTTCTTGTTGATCCTGGCCAAATGGAGGTGTCTTAGGAGAGGTAAACACAACTGCAGTACAAAATTATATCCATCATATCACTTCTAACAGATCAAATAAAGCAAATGACCTGGGAACCAAATTATCACATCTATGCAATTTACCTGTCTGATTAGTCTATTTAAACACACAGAGTGGTTATCCAGTTTTCAGTGTGTGGAAAATGAAAAATTGAATAAATAGAAGAAATTTTTTTAAACTGATTAGTCAATCATCAATCAAGAGTTTAGACTGTTTCAGGAAGATGCAGCTGATCAGCATTTTCCAGAAACTGCAGTCATTTCCCCTACAACACCTTTCTTTTACACCAGCAATGAATCACTTCTGTTGTTGTTACTAATGATATGTGTGGTAAATCACATTAAGACAATATACCTTTATATTAGAAATCATCATATTCTGAAGAACACTAAAGTAATATATCATCTCGAAAGAAACACTATCATCATTATATGTTTTAACACAATATGACCACAAAACACACTAGTATTATCACCTCATAAGGCAATTGGGGCGGGGAGTGGGAACAAAAAGGTTCTGCAGCCACATGTATATCAGTAAGTAGTGCAGTCCAACTGAATATTTGTAGAACAAAACAGCACTGAGGACACTGTCCCATAGACAAAGAAATCAAAATGATACAGGTACGTTCATAATGAAGTTTTGAACTTTGAATTATGACGAATAAAATCTATCCCATGGATTGAATGTCCTTTTGTAGTTGGAATGCACTAAGTCCGTTCCTGGATCACATCTCTTATTTTACAGTTGTATCCAAAAAGCCCACAGTTCATAGACTCCGCCTGTTTCACAACTTGAGTAAAAGCTCAGTTAAGTGGGGAGAATCAGGAGAATCACTTCAAAAGGACCCTCTCAATTCCGTTGACAAGCTAACTTAGATGCAGCTACTTAGTCCATGAGACCAGACTAGATTTAAAGAAAATGCAGAAAAGCTCAGCTGTCATTTCCTTAACACTGTCACTCCTGGGATCCAATCCTCCTACACAGCATCCTAAGGTGCACAGACTGCTGGACGTAAATGTTCTCTAATAAGTGATCTTACTATACTCTTTGCAGAAGGTGCAGAAAACCAGCATCAGTTAGCATCTCAAAGTACTAACAGCTCTGGTAGTACACACTGAAAGGGAATTACTGATTTCCTGAATGATTATGCTTTCTATTTAAGCACAAATTTGCACATTGCAAGTGTTATTTTAATCCTAACTGCGCTACAGACTTCTCACAAATTCTCTCTTTACATCTCAGTTTCTCTATACAACAGGGTGCTAGAAAAGATTATTCCGGTCAAGAGCTCTGAGGTGATATAAGCCATTATTTTTATTGCAAATGATAAATGCTGAATTCGTATTTTGAATCTGTGCACACGAAGAGTAGGGAAAGAATATAAAAATGCGGAGGAGTATCTAGTAGCATGCCAAAGTGCAGCTTCACAGGCAAACTGCTGTCTTTCAGAGAAGAACTGTCAGATAGACGTATAATAAACCACAATAGTGTTCAAAGCTGATGCTAATATGGCTCAGCGGGAGACTAGTTTTAAATGTCATTTTCAAGCCCTTCTCTAAACTATCTTTCCTAGAGAATACTTCAAGGGAACTGGCATTATAATGAATTCCTTAGGCCTGATTTTCAGAGCTATTAAGTGCACCTATTATCACAAGTGCAATAGGAGATACAGACAGATATTCAGGATTATCCTATCTAGATAGACAGGTTGTATAAATACTCAAAGTATTCCCACCCAAGTGGAAAGGAAGACAAATGAGCTTGAATTAGGATGAAGGTGGCAGGATGACAATACAACTCCTTATCTATCTAAAGCAAACTAGTTCAAAATTATATGGAAAGAATCTGCTTATTCTTAAGATATGTACACCTTTGCATCCAACTACTATAACACATATTACCAATAGATAATAAGAATAACAAAATAATGAGGTTTGGTTATAATGAAAGGACAAACAATGAAGTAATTTTACAATAAGAAAATTCAAGTCATTAAGACAAAATTATTTTTACAAGTATATATAACAATTGCACATACTTTTGAAATATGTTCTGAATTTTGGTGGAACATAAATTCTCTAATGGAACTCAGAGGACCTGTCTACTGCTGTACTAGAACAAACAAGTAATTTAGAATAATTTGTTCATGTTTGACATATCCATCCTGGTATTGCCTAGACAACATTCGTATGAATTTAAAATCTTATTGGCATAAAAGGGCTTCACCTGTATCTCTCACAATATTATATTACTTTCTCTTGTAGGTTACTCCTTTCTCTCCTGTTGGCCATTTGGTAGCTGCAACAGAGGAAAAGCTTGTACAAAGAAAAATATCTGATGCTTTGCACTGGGTAAGACAACAATGCATCAGACTGAGATGGAAAAAGAGGGAGTTTCATAGCAAAGGAGTAGTAACTGAGAGCCCCCAGTCCCAAGTGCTCTGATTTTCCTTTAAGTGGAATTTGATGAAACAGAAATCCTGCTTAGAGCTGTTCATCACAGCTGGAGTAAACAATTGAACATGAGCCTCCTAGATGTTTAGTCAACAGGGAGCTGTCTGCCTAACGTGCTTTAGCTGAAAAATATGAGATCTGAGAGACCTAAATATCTATTCAGGATGTGGGACATCAGGACAATTTGACATTTGATGAAAACAGAGTCCATAAAAGCTCATTATTTCTATGAAGACCTGTAAGGGTAAAGGCAATAATTAACATATTTGGAGGCCTAAATGTTTTCTAAATGTGAAAGATGCAGGTTTCCCCCCTCCACCCCCCACCAAATTTCTGCTGAAGAAAAACAAGAAGAGCTAAAGAACACTTAAAGAATGAGGAGACAGTGACAATTAGCCTCCTAATTAAAGGATAAGGATAAGAAAAAGGATAGGCTGCAAAGAAAGTTATTCCAAGTACGATATTCCCAAGTTGTGCCTCAGTATAAATAAGACTGTTTTCTCCTCAAATGTCACAGCATATTAAGTGCCAGAAGAGAATTATTTCAGCATATGATGAACAAAACAACACAACCCCAAGGAACTAAGTCACTATGTGCCAAAGCTGTCCATGAAGTGAATTGCTGTTCAAATTCCACATAATTCAGAATCAAGACTCCTACAGTACAAATACTACTGCAGAGGCAAAAACCCCATGACATTTAATACCTTTCTCATTTGTTTTGATACACTTGAACCATTAGCAAATGAAGGTCACAATAACTTTTTCAAGTATCCCAAGAAATGTAAGAGAACAGGGCATCTCCACACTTTTTCAATCCAGATTTGTAGTATAGAGGTTTTTTTCTGAGCACAGCCCCATAAACACAGGCAAAAGGAAAGCCAACACTTCTAGTGCTGCCCATTCTTGTGTTTCCCTTTTCAGGCCACTATCATGAAATAAAACTATTCCCATGTCTCACTCTGACAATTATGCAGCTAATTATCTCCATAGTCTTCCATCTTATTGATACTGTGCTTCACGATGCAATGTCCATGTCAACAAAAGCCACAGACCTTTTGTACTGACAAACTTTGCTAAACTGTACACACACCAGGATTTCACAGACTACAGCTTATAAACCTATCCACAAGTTTTGCAAAGAGGGATGGCATAAGATTCATTCCTGAATGGTTAGAAACTATCTTTAGCATTCTAATGTTCAATCTTCATACTATTGTTGCACAGAACCTCATGAAAATTACTGGTTATAGTATTTAACTTTTGTGTAAGAAGACATTAAAATTGCTTTTTGGAGGAATGAAAAGGCCATATAACTACTAAATGCCTAACTTTGATGTTTTCTATATGCTTATTGACCTAGAAACAACAAACTAAAATTCACTTGACATGCCATGCTTTATTTATTTATTTAACAACATGGTTGTGTCATGTTATTCAAAACACTAAATATTCCCAAAACATATTTTCAAACTTACTAATCTCTTCCATGAACATGATTAATTATGAGATGGCTATGTCCTCAAGTAGTCCAAGCAACAAATAAAGTATACTTTTGATGAAAAATTATGAAGAAACATCCTCTCTGTAATGTACCATGAGCACAGTTGTTTCTCTCACTGATCATTAATTCAGACCAAATTTAAGTATGAATGCTAATTAAAAATCTGTTGGTGTTCACTCTTTTATGACAAAAAACCAAACACAAAAAACCCCCCCAACAACAACCAAACCAAAAAAAACCCAAACCAGAGCCAACGGTTGCACTAAACTAATTTTACTGACAAATGCTTGGCATCACAGTCTGCTGAAACTTCAGATTTAGCAAAAACCTAACAGTATTTTAATCAATTCTGATATATGCCCAAACACTTAATTTTGTAAAGCATCTGTTACACACAGACTCTTAAAATGCTAGATTTCAATGCATGTTCTTCTTCTGTTGAGAAAGTTCAATTTGTAATACTCAAAATCTTGCATGACATCCTGAGAAATATGGAAGACAGATGCAAAATTTATTCTGTTTAATTATCTTTAAAGCTAAGCTTCTCAAGAAAATGAAAATGCTTAGTTATCTTTTGACACAGTTTTACGTAAGAAATTGGACATTATTGAATATTCCATTAGTTATAATTATTTGTATACTAATAGTAAGTTACAAAGCTAATGGCACTGTTACAGGTCTCCACTGTCAACTCTCAAGCAGAATTTTTAGGATGCCTGTATTATGGTATTTGTACAGAAAAGTAACAGATGTGTTTTTACCTGCAGGCCTATGTAAAGATGAAGGGGCTCATAGATCGCAAATAGCAAGTGCAAAGGCTAGTGGAAGTGGACATAACTCTTGCAGTTTAAGTGCTATTACAGTATGAGTTTGCACAGACACGGTAGCAAATTTCATCACTACACAGCAGTCTTAACAGAAGGCTAGGCTTTTACTTATAAGTGAAGCTGTAGCAACTTGAAGTTCTAAGGGTAGCACCAATCCATGCCTTTCATATCACTTTAAACGTGCTTTATTAAAGATAACAGAAGAAAGTCTCCTGAGACTATGTAGTCTCACGTGTGATTATTATTCAGCAGCATATACTTGCCTAGATCCTACAGTGCACTGTATTATAAATCAGTATTAGTATTCTGCTATCTGATACCTCCTGAAAACTGTGACTGGATCTTAGGGGACAGTCTTTGCTGTAAACGATTTATTCTGAGGTACACTGCTTGCTTTTCTGTTCTCAGAAAGAGCTATAATGACTAGACCCTTGTGGCGTGTTGCTTGATTGGACTTAGATTATTTCAAACTCTTTGCTTTATACCTATTATCTTTGTCAATACTCAAAAGGTAATTTAAAAAAAAAAGATGTTTAAATAAAGTTTTAAAAAAGTATTTTCCTTACATATTAATAACATCTTTGTAAAATTATCGTTTTAGATGCCAGTGTTTCACCTAACAAGAATACATATCTTTTAAAGAGATTTAAAAAAAAAAATTAACTAATTTCTTTTTTTTTTTCCATTCCTGGTTGTACTGTTTATATCCCAGTGTACTTCCATCTGAGATTAACTAACTTAGAAGTAATAAAAAAAGTCTAGTTCTGATCTTATTAAACTTATAAACACATCTCCTCTGAACCCACCCTTATATAAATTCTTTTTATTTGTTGGCTTGTCTTCTGGTTTTCTGTTCTTTTTTTTTTTCAATTAAGTTTGAGAGACATGGAGAACTGCTGATAGAGACAGTTAAGTGGAGAACTGAGGTCACCACTGAGCCTTTGACTCGATTTCATTGCTATGTTAGGCTGGTTCTTAGCTTGGTATTTGATCCTAACCTCCCTGGCAGTCACACTACCTACAAGATGGCTCAGTATCCCTGGAAGAAGCAGGGAAAATTCCCAAATAGGAATCATTTAGTCTTAGTCCCCTATTTTCTGCTACTTTTTAGTCAACTTTGGATTGGAGGGGAAAAGAAATAGTGCTCACATTGCCAGGCATCAGACTGCATGGGGAAAAGGCAACTACCATCACAGCTGCCTACCAGCTGGAGGCAACACCACCGCTGTAGGCACATTGCTCCTCCAACCCATTTCACTACAGGATTCTGCTAACTGCTTCCACTTTCTGCTGGACGGGTGGAAGAGAAGAGATGATTAAATGCAAAGTTTAATACCTTAGTTTGTTTCCAAGTTAGTTTGTTTCTTGCTAGGAAAAAGCAGACTAAGTCTCTCAGGTGGTAACTGTGTTAGGAAGTGCATTAGGTGCCTGCTCCTTAACATGACTAGCTGTGTCCCAGACTGAATAGCCAGGTCTGTGGGCTCAAGCAAAACTCAATTCAGTCTTGGGTCAGGCCAAGTCTTGAGCCACATTTGCATTGTAGGGCACAGTCTTAGAGCTTGCTTACCCACCAGCACTTCCCCACCAATGATTGCCACCAAAATGCTGAAAGTCCAGGAGTCCGAGCCCTATGGGCAGTATAGACACAGTCATTACATTTGATACCATTGAACTTCTATCAGGCTAGAAGAAAAATCTCAAATAACTGCTTCTACAACAGGCATTTTGAAAAGCTAGCACAGCACTCCATAAACATGTTTCATATTAGTAAAACAAATTCATTTTTGCAACCAAACACAGCATTGCATATTGTTGCGAGATGGCCTTTACAAAGACAATAATAAATCACAAATACCCTTAATAGGATAATACTACCATGAATGTGAAAAGAAATAAGCATCTGTAACCCACAGATTAAAAGAGGCAGCATATTTAATATGAAACAATGCAATGTAATGCCAACATGAGACGAGAAGATTACAAATTTCTTCAATTAGTCATACAGCCAAACCATGAATACAAATATTCAGTATTAGCACTCTGATACATAAAGCATATCAGAAAATAGGTCAAAATAAAGTCTATCAGGACTGCTCAAACAAATGACAGTAATGTGAAAATAATGTTTTTTCTCTTTTTTTGTATACTGTCAAGATGTTGAATTCTGGCTGCATTTATCAAATAACTTCACTATTTGTTACATTCCTTTTATTACTATGCTATCATGAGAATTCTTCCAAGACATCTAAAAGGCTACCCCCTATTCCCCTTTTTGTTTTGGGGTGGGGAAAGAATAGGATATATCTTCTCATAAACCAGCTAACATTGCAAGATAGAAAGGACCTTGAGGAGACTAATATTTTCCTTTAATTGTCAAACTCTGACTGGCTAGTAAAAAAAAAAAAGATAACAGAGTCTGAGCCTCATTTTATATAAGAAAACACACTCTTTACACATTATAAAGCATTTCTTCAGGTCCTTTGTGTTTCTCCTGTGGTCATTATTATGCAATGGCCAAGTGAAGGAAGTCCCAAGGGTAAATAGGTTTGATTTAGTAAATACATTGGTTGTGTCCAGCTTTTTGTGTCATCTGATTGACTTTCAGCTGTGCCATGGCTGTACACCTTACTCATAGGGATTACAAATTTCCTGTACTTTAAGATGCTTGCACAAATACAATTTTGTGAATCAAAAACTGTCAAACATTCTTACCAAAATTACTCGCTTGCATAAACAGAGGGGAAAAAAAAAAAAAAAAAAAATCAGAAGTCCACAGCATCAAAGCCCAAAGTACTACACCATGAAAGCAAACTCGATGAGTTTCTGTCAATTAACATTTTGGGTATCATCTTTCTATTTGTCCTGCTCTTGTATTGAGTCACTCAGAACCAATATTCTAAATGCAAAGTGCATGCAAGTGTGTGATTGTAATTGTAAAGAATACCACTTGAAAAGAAACTTCAGCCCATGCCATCTCTTCCCTATTAAACATTAAATCATCAATAATTCTAAAAAATATTCTGGCACTAGCAGTTTGAACTCCAGCTGGTACTTATACTGACAATTGATTATTATAAACCTTTGCCTTTCAATCATGACTTGAAGGTCTTTCCTGTACCAACAGAGCCAACACCTGCCTGCTCACTCAGTAGCAGTGTTGGCACTCGTCAGACAAAGAATTCTGTAATTTTTCACCCTCATTCTTCTCAGCAGTTGCTGCTAATGGAAATGATAAGCAAGAGACCTATGTTAAATTTCAGTGGGGAACCAAGATAATAGTAGAAATTTCAATATTCAAGCTGTATAAAATAGTTTTGATTTAATTAATTTGCAGAGTATTATGCATTTTAGGAAAAAAACCCACCAAAAACCTATAGCTTAAAATCCATGATGTCCCAAAAGATTCAGGAGTGATCTTATGATAGAAGTGTAGAACTGGAGACTTCACATTTAGTGTTGTTAAGTTTTAACCGAATACTAATTACATATATTCTGGACTATCTTTGTACTTATGCTTCACAACATCATGTATTTAGAAAATTTATTTTGTACATTTTCATTTGACACAACCCAAGGAAATAAAGAAAACATCACATAAAACAGATCTTAAGAGTAATTTTCTTTCAGTCCAAGACACTTTTAATGCAAGCCACTGTTGCCTACCATATATTCAATCCTAATTTATACAAGCTTCACCTTCTTCAGTTTAACAAACCATTTTCTACCCAAACCCCTGAGACATGCGTTTCTGATGATGAGATAGGTTAGATCCACTCCACTGTATTTGCTTAAAAATATACTTTTCTTCTCAAAGAAAAACAACATCAACTGGACACATTAACTTTTTGTAAACCGATCAATTTTATCCTGTTCCTCATTTATGCATAGTTCTATCTTTCAATTGTTTGCACTCAAATTTGATATGGACTAGTAATTTCATAGGTCAAATCTATTTGGATTTGGGAGATATTTAAAATTTCGGGAGATAAATTTTCCAAGTCCCCTGACTTCAGCACATGAAGCCCCTGAGCAGTGCTTCTGCATTACAGGTTTTAGTATCTGTTTCTATGTCATAGCAATTAGCCATTTTTTCTGTCTTAGTACTCAAAATCACTATCCTTACTGGAAATTGAAATTTTTCATATTTAATCTTCTTGCATGTAGTATTGTTTTCTCCAAATATCTCTTAAGACAGCCTGATAATTAGCATACATCAAATCCATTGCTGGCTATTACCAAAAATAGGGTTCCTTTCAACATGCTGAAAGCAACAGTTGCTGACAGAAATTAAGTAGCTGTTTAAATCTTTGTGATATTTTCCATATTTCAAGAGCTACAGCACAGCAGCATTTTTAGTTGCCCTTTTCCAATCTTTTTTTTTCCTCCCAATTCCTATTTATGCCTGATTATAGGAGATGTTTCATATTCAGTCCTGATCAAAAGCCTTTGGAAAAAATTCCCTTAATTTAGTCTGTTTTTTTTCCTAACAAGTTTGAAATATCATAACACATGATTTAGCAGTGTCTGGGAAGAAAAACTATTTATAGATGTTATTCCTAATAACACTCGGAAGTGCCGCTTTTTGTCTTTAATTCTTGTACTTCTCCAGCTGTGAAACAAATTTCTTTTTCTAAAATATTATAGAGCCTCGGAACTACAAGTATAGAATAAAAGGCAGGTTGCTACTCTCAATTCCCAGGCACCTTGCCCTGGAACACTGTAGTTACAAGATTCACACATAACATGATTCAGTGTGTGTGTTCCAGGAAGAAAATGGAAGTGACTTGAGGTAGATCAGAATTACTGATTCTCTAAAGGATTTCCTCTACCATCTCCCTTGAGAAAAGGTTTATTTTAGTAAAGACTGAAGCCCACTTGCAAGGATAAGAGCAGCTTTTTCCTTTAAAGGGACTCATCTCCCAGATAAACAGTAATACAAATTCATCCTGACTGCTATGAATTGCTTCACAGCATTGATTCACTGGCTGCTGACCATTTTATAAATTGGTCAGCTTAAATTCTGCAGATCAAGATGTGAGGAAAAGTATTCTTAACTGAAGATTAATGCTGACATGTATTTCTGCCATAATAAGAAAAACAGGGGAACACAGTTTGTTATAAATTATCTGTAGATTATCCAAATTTGCATCTTCTAATATTTCATCAGAAAACTTTGTACAATGGACTCAGTGTTTCTGAAGAATGGTATTTGTTCTTTTTTTGAAATGTTGCCATCAGAAAGCATAGTTTGTTCCCATCCATAATTCAGAGTTCCCTTCAGAAAAGGCAGAAGCTGACTGTTCAAATATATTGAAACTATCATAGCCTGCAGCACCTGCTGCAATGCATTATTGATATTCAGTAGTGGCACTGACGCATTTCTATGAGCATATGCTTTCCTCTGTACTGGAGAACTCTAAATGGAAAGACATTTCCTGTGGACTTTCTTTTTCTGATACTTTCCCGAGATGGATACTTGAAAAGAATGACCTCTGGACAATTCTAAATTGAGGCTAGAGTATCTTGAGGAAGCCTCCACACTTTTTTTTATTACTATTATTTTATACTTTAAGAAATTTATTTATTTTTTATTTTTTCACAACACATCTTTTCCTTTGCTCTGCAAGGGAAGGAAGCCAGGACAAAGGGAGTCAGCAAGGCTGGCAGAGCTGTGACCTCAGGGCCCTGGCAAAGCACCTGTAATTCCACAATTAGTACAAACTGTTGGGATAGTTTCTATAAACCCTATCCAGCCTCCCTGAGGTCTGGCCTAGCAGCTCCCATTTTTGATGCGGTCACTCAATTAGGTGACTTTAGTCCCCTTTGGGACTAAAGGGAATTTCCCTTCTTGCTAAATTAGAATAAGGCAGAGTTTTCCTCTTCAGATAAAGCTCAGTTCATTGCTGTTTGAGAACTACCTAGCCTGCTCGAAAAGCAGTTCAGGTTCCTGACAAAATATGAAGTGCTCTGTAACAACTGGGGTTTGGTCTCATTAAGACTTCATTCAAAGAAAGGCTGCTGACAGCCCTCAGTCCCTTCGATTACATCTCTCATGACATCAGCATTACAACAGCAAAAGGCACAAGTAGAAAAAGAGAGGAATGAATCTACAATATGTAATTTATTGCTGCAATTTTTAGATCCCAAGTGAGTTAATTTTAAAAAGCTGTGGGGTAATTATTTTGTGTTTCGGGTTTTTTTTCTTCTTGACTAGAACAATGAATCATTAAATAAGTGAGCGCTTGAAGACACCATGCTGAGGAAAATTGTCTAGCATCAGTAAGCAGAGAAAAATCTGATTCTGATAGCAGCCTCATCAGTTACTACATAATTTAAATGGAAGTTGGATAATCCTAAAGGGTTTTAGAATCTCATCTAAACAGCGCCATTACTCATTCTCAAAACATTTTATTGCAATTGAAGACTGCTTTTATGCTCTCAGATAAATTTAACAGGATCCCTGTAATTTTATTTTTATGTAAATATGTATGCTCCATATATAATAAAATGGTTCACTGCTAAGAGTTTAAAGAGTGTAGACTTCTACAGTTCTTTCTGCATAACATATGAGCCCTCAAATAAATCCTAAACCAATGGACTGCTTTTAATTTGAACAGATCCATTCCTCTCCTTCCTGCTTCCTAATCAATCAGTAATCACCATTTGCAAAATTCATTCTCAGATTTTAAAAAGTATTTAAAAAATATTTTAAGCAGCTTCTGTTTTAACCTTCTATGCTGGGAGACAATGATATTTATAAAGTATGACACTTGTGGCCATGGAGTTAGGAAGATATCTCCTATACCCACTGTTTGCTCTCACTAGGCTTCCTCTTCACTGTAACCCTAATGACTAATTTCATGCTTGAAGTGAAAAACAAACTCCCTGGGTGAATGGCAGCAAGCACATCAGCTTTGAAAAATCTTACGGTACTCACTTTGAAACCCAGGAAAATAACTATTTTGGTTGAAGCAATAAGCTACACATTACTGCCAAAACAAAGCTAGTGCCAGGTTAAGTACACTGTCATTTATTCAGAAAACCAGAATTTTAATAAGTCAATTGGAAAGTGTTCTGATTTAGCCTTAATTGTTACTGAATTCAAGACAGTAACATCACAGACAATTAAAATGCTTGTACGTTCACAACCTAGTGCACTGCTAAGCATCTCGTGACATCTGTTTATGTTCTTAGCACATAAAAAAGAAACAGCAAAAGGCAAGTTTTACTTCTTAAAAATATTCCAAATCCACCAAAAAATGGACACAGAACAGTAAATGATTATGAAGTACAAAGGTCTAATGACATAAAATATTCAGGGCTAAAAAGGTTGAAAGCCTGATTAAGCTCACTCTCCAACACTTATCAGCTTTGTGTATGGAAAGGAGGTACAGTTTTACTACTCGAGAAGGCTGACATGACCTTGAACTGAATTTAGTTTATAGTACATGAATTCAGTCTTTCAAGAAATACATGCATCCTGTTCTTTTTTTATTTCTGTGAAAAAATCCTGTTTTGAAGTCACTACTATTTTTGATTTACAGAGACTTGCAAGAGAAGAGAAATATAGTACAGTGATATACATTTTTGACTGTTGCACCTGTTGCAGAAAATAAGTGACAGATGATGTTCATATAGGGCAAATCAGATGCAACTTATCTAGTGCTAAATGTTTTAATGCTGTTACTACTTACTCTGCCATATTATAACTACAAAAAACTTACAGTATATTCATGGTTGGGAAATTTTCCCACAGTTATGTCATGTGTGGTCTGTATAAGAAGTTGAAACAAAAGATGGTCAGAAGTGTTACACCATGGAAATGTATTTTGATACAATGCCCAAATTAAAATCTACAACTAAAAATGTGTATTACACAAAAAAACCTGGGTAAGCATTGTTAAACATCAGCATCAGATTTCCTGTTGTCCACACTTCAGAAAGAAAAGCTGAATGAAATGGAAGTGCATTTGTGGGTTATCCAATATGTCAGAAAAATCCTAAACAACAGCTAAAATGAAGAATTAATAAAATCTTTTTGAAGACTATGTCTTGTAGAAGAGGATTATGAGACTGACCTAGTGCAAAGACCTCCACAGCAATTTGAGGTAGCTGAACCACAAAAGCATCGCTATCATAAAACAATTTTCAAAATAACAGTCTGTGCAGTTAATGCATTTATAACAAGGTTTCTTAGTCAGGAAACATGAAGTACCAGAACAAATACCAGCATGGCTAACAGCTATGCCTGTAGCAAGGGTGTTTATTTGTGTAACTATGTCAGCCTGCTGAGATATAGTGTTTTGGGTAGAAGAGGGCTTCACAGGCTACACTCTCTCCTCTCACTGGTGCAACCTTCCTCCCAAAAGCTACACTCACAAATCAGGAAGCACACACAAGCACCAGGAAAAGCTTGTGAAACATCTCAAATGTACACAGGCTTTGAAAGCTTTCTTTTTTCCCTCTTTTTTTTTTTTTTTTTACATGTTTAAATGAATAGTTCTTATGATTTGTGGTGTTGTCAAGTTTTCGATCAAATGAGCTTAAACACTTGCCTTGAACCAATTCAAGATCTGCTAGGTTAAGGATAAAGGGATTCAGTTTTTGTAATTATCTCCTGCCTCTTCTCTCATTCCCCTGAAGTCTCATTTGTTTACATGTGAGAGGTTACAAATACTAAGAAGTCAGCAGCATCTATGAAGACCTAACAGATTAACTAGAGAGATATCTAGTTAGATTTTTGTCAGTAAACATAAAAATTACTTCATATTGTCTTGCCTTTCAAATCACTTCTTTGTAAAACTCAGTCCTGAAAATAGTGAGAAGAGATAGCCTAATGGGCCTTTTTTTTTTAAATTGGGAAGAAATTCCTTAAAAGAAAGGTCATTTGAGTTTATAATTGACAAAGATTTATTTCTAGTAATTGAATTGTTACTCCTTTCTCACCAAAAGTCCCTACTAATTTCAAACCCTTGGACAAATGACCAGAGCCCTTCATTTACTAGCTTTAGATATAAAGCTAGTATAAAACTAAAACTCTGCAGGGATGTCACTCATGAACATCTCAGTTGAAAATTGGATGTTAATACCTAACCTGCAGAACAGATGCTAACTTGCCCCTCAGTACTGCATTTCTCAGTACTACAAGTGAGTCTCAATATTCTTGATAACAAAAGTAATCAACATTAAGCCTTTCCTGAATGCACTATTCTTTTAGGAGTGGATTGGGGTTTTTTACTTCCTCCACACCTCAGTTTTAACATACTAAAAGCCCGTTGCTTACTCAGCTTTACCTAGCAGCATACTTTCATTCAATGATTTTTCCATAAAAAACTAAAGCATAAAAATGTGAGTCTGTTTTCATAAGTAGGTAAAGTTAACTGTAATTTCACTGAAGGCATGAATTTGAAATCATGAGATGAAATACATAGTGTCTTTCCTGGTGATTCAAAACACTTTTTCTTAAATCCTTTAGTTTGAACTGCTAAACAGAGCCTTAACAAACCAGCTGTAATGGTTTCCAAAGGGAGGTCCAAGGTTCAGCCACACACATGAAGTTGTTGATTCTGAATTCAGACTTATTCTTGGCCATGTAACTCAGACATAGATTACTGAATGAGGGAAGAACAGAGGCCCTTGGTCTCTGTTAACACTGGCTGGGACAGGGAATGATCCCTGCTGGTTTTAACTACTTCCTGGGAATACTCAGATATAAATTCAAAGGACAAAATTAGAGAAACTCTAGTGTTGTTCTAAGCCCCTCAACATTCAAAGTATTCTCCTGGGAGATACGCTCTAAACATGAGTTTAGAACAAAACGCAGGATGCCTTCTGAAATCAGAACTGTATCTACCCCAGAGCACTCATGTATCGAATATACACTATGCACTACAAGTAAGTGGCAAGAAAGGCAAAGCTTAACATGAAACCACCACTTACTCATCACTTATTACAAAAAAAAAAAAAAAAAAAAAAAGTACTGCAGTCAATCCACAGCTCACAGAAGTGCACATTTTTCTCTTCTTTAGATGTGGCACACTAAAGAGAATGTTCAAAAATGGTATGCCTGCTTGTGCATAGATCCCATCCTCTGCTTTCATTTCCCTCACTCGTACTTCCTCTCACCCATGCCAAAGTTACATTGGTTGTGGGACTATTCACAGCAACATCTTAAAACACAAGTCTATTCATAGTCCTGGGCTATAAGTAAGCTTTCTCATAATCAAGAAGGAATAAGTTCATCTCTTGTGAGCAGACTACATAAAATATCATATCTGTTATTCTAGTTTCCGCATTCACAGATTTAAGAGAAATAAGTTATAGTTTTGAGTAAATGGAATTACAGGTGACTGTAGTGATTATGGGTTTATTACTACTCAACCTATCAGCTTTCTGATTATGATTCATAAGGTCACTGGACTAAGAAATTTAATTATATATTATACTTGTAAGCAGTTCATTTTTACAGAAAGGCATGATGTCTCAACCAGATGAAACCAAATACATGCAAAAAGGATTCTGCCTGGCAGAGTTCTGTTTCATTTTTAATTATGTAGCACAAAAAAGTTTGCAATAAACAGTTACGCTGCAGTATCGTGGCATTAAGACATCAGTGGCACACAGCTGAAATCCAACAGATACTAAGGTAAGTTCAGGGTAAAGATCTGTTCAAGGTTACATGATAAGGACGTGTTCTAAACAAAAGGTGAAGAGTTGTATACCAGTTCCCAACATAATCCGAAAATTCTCAAATGGTCATTTAATCCATTTAGTTCCTGCCATCACAGCCATGTCAAGCTAACTTCTTGGTGCCAGCAATCTGGTCAATGACTACAAACCAGATGCTTAGAATAAATCAGCAAAACAAAACATCTGTATAAAGCAGTCCTTCCAGAAACAGGTTAAGACAAAACGAAATTAATTTTGTAAAATTTCTCCATTTATATTTTCTAGACCAATTCTCATTCAGAAATATCCAGAGAACCACCCTCACATCTACTTATTATTATGTATGCATTTCCTGTTTATTTCCATAAAACTGCTCATTATTTTTCATTAACAAATAGAACTGGAAACAAAGCACATTTAAAGCAGAGGGTTCATTTGTCTTATAAAAGTTGGCAATATAAAATGAAGCAGCCTCTCTACGTACATTAATCATTTGGCTCAGCGCGTTATGCCACATGTTAGGAAAATATGCTTAATATGGTGGTGCTTTAGCTACTGCAAGTGTACCTAATCCACAGTAGAATAATTAGGGAACCAAATTAAGTACTCAAATTACCTTTTATTCCCCTCCATGATTCCATATTCCCCCACCCCTTTTTTTTTTTTTTTACAGTTAGAGTTGTATATGGGGTATAATTTTGATCTGGTATTCAGATGTATTTATGAAGTGTCAGGTTTTATTTGTTTGTTTTTATGATTTAGGCAATTATTTCAGCAGTCTGTTTTCTTTCAGCTTTCCAGTCAAACACCAGGTTTTGTAAGACTCAGAATTCTAGCTGGAAAAAAAATCAATACAATATGTAACAGATCTCAGATGGACAGAAAAAGAATATGGGGATATATATCACAAGAGCAAGGAATATTTTTATTTGCCTTTTCCAACAACAGGTTTTCAAATGAGTAAGCTTCATTCAACTGCCTACTGTGAAACTCCCCAGCCATTTTATGTAATGCCCTGTAATCGACTTTGTGCATAACATTTGGAATACCAGAACTGCAAACACAAAACCTCACAAGGATAAAAAAAACCTGAGAGATCAAAGTATTTTTCATCCAGATCCTCCCATGAAACAAGGATAGCATCAGAACAGCAACACATGCGTTTCAGGATTATGCAACAGACTTAAAGCAACAAGAACCTTTGGTTGAAAGATGGGAGGATAAAAGTAATGTTGACACACTCATAAGTGAAACCATTTATGAAATATGGTATTTCATCAACTGCTGAGGTACTAATGACAAGACTGAAGATTGGAATATGGTTGGAGAATGCTTACGTAATAGACGCACAACACAATGCAATAGAGTATGCTTTCTTGAACATGATGTACATACAACTTCTAAATCAATCTAATTCTAACTCTGCAACTGTATGTCCTTTTAAACTTGTGGAGATGACGGACAGAAAAAGAATGTTCTGATAGCTAAGTAAAAAATCAACTCACAAATACTGCTAGAATGCAAAAGGGCACATCCATATGGGCCACTACTAGCTTTGTTTGTTTGTTAAAAAAAAAAAAAAAAAGTGCAGATTGGGAGTATGAAGCTGCAAGTTTTTCACCACAGGACACAGATTCCTGTCAATAACATCACTGATGTTTCTGGAAAAAAAAAATAATGTGAGACTAATTGCTTCTATGAGTTACTAACCACATTCTCCCTTTTACCCAGGACTTAAAAAGCCAAAGTTACATAAAAACTAAATTCTGAAATAGAAAGAACATCCAAACTTTGAAAGTAGAAATGGTATTCTGAACACCAAAAGTATACATTCAGAAGTATACCGACATCAGGTAAAAATTAGTTTTGCAGAATGCATACATGCTGCACATACACTCGCACAACAGAAGATACCGGCCATAGCTACTTTCACTTGATTAAAGAATTCCGCCTACATCTCACAAGTATTTAAGTTTGTATTCATTCTGTCTCTAATGCTAGCAAGGCAAAGCGTATTCCATTCCCTGAATTAGGTCTTTTATTTATGGGGAGGAGAGAAACTGAGTATGAAACTTTCTCTTCTTATGAGATGGGAGCTGCTGGAGTGCCTCTCTGGAACCAACCTTGTAACTGAAGAATGAAGTGCCCAAGAAACAGGGTAAGGTGGTAGGAAGGGGCTGTGGTTATTTAGAGTCAGCATAGCCACTCAAAACTGGCTGTGAAACTAGAAGCATAAACTACCATATTTTTAAGCATCTTCCATCTTGGGTATCTAACATAAATTGCTTTTGCTGCGAATTTACCCCTCTCCAAATAGGGTTATATCTATTTCTTAATCTCACCATTTCTCAGCTTCACATATTTACTCAAGCTATGCAAACATTCCCAAACTTGTAGGGTTTTTAAAATAAAGGAATTAAAGCATTTAGAGCAGCTAAAAGGATAGTAGTAACTTGTCCAATGATGTCAGTGAAAAAAACTTAAAAGAATTGTTAACTGTTCCCTGAATGGTGACAAAGGTGAATTAATACTTTCAGTTGTCCCTGTTACTGACCATCCTCTGGTCATCAGTAAGGAGTCCATCAACCTAGCAGCTAATTGAAGCACAGATTAAATATATTTTGGTCATTTTTATTTCATATTTGTACATATTACTAATCACCTGTAGGGTTATTTTTAACCTTTTTTGCAGGATTATTTTAAAACACATTAGTTCAGCGGACAGATTCCAGCCCCATAAGTTCTAAATGACATCAAGAATGAACTGTGAAAATTTTGAGAAGGTAAAGGGATATCCAAGGGCCTTTTTAACTGGCTCTGGATGCAAGAAAAGAAAGAAAAAGAAATAGCATTTGAGCACCAAACTGACACTCTACAATGTTTTACATGATCAGGAGTTATTCTTGGTTTGTCATTGATGGCTTTTTTAAAAATGTACATATCATAGAAGTCATGTACACTTGGTTATCAGTGACTCTTAAAATACAAATTAAATCTGAAATCGATATAAAATCTTCCTTCAATTACAGTCCATCCACTCTCCCATTCCTATAGTTCCAATTAATTATTGTTTCCTCAGCTCTTTTTCAAAACTCTTTTGCAGACACATCGGCTATAGTGTGAGAAGCTATACTACCCTACCAAATGAAGCATGTATTTGGAAGAGTTTCCATGCAAGTTCTTAAAACCTAGAAGAACCCAAATATTTTCTGTGATAAAGACATCTGTGCCAGAGCAACCTGCACATACAAACTAAACACTGCCCTGCAGTCCTCTTCAACCTCTGCTATCTCCATTCTACAAAAGTAATGCTAGCAACACAAAAGAGCAATATCTGTGTTTCATTCCAGATTCCTGCTTCAACCATAGGCTACATAGTCAACAGGTAGTCCCCATGCTTCTCTTTATGCTTTTATTAAAAATTAATAATTCATTTCACAAATCATATTTGGATGCCATCATGAATGATGTCACCTTCAGAAGCAAAAAACGATGAGTGACTTCCATTACATACTTGGTAAGTCCTCATTCTGTCTCAGTTTACACTTATCATGAGCTGTCAAACCTAATTTTCTGCCAGCTCCTTGTCAGAGCTTTGCTTGATGTCAGGTATCAAACAACGCCCTTGAAGCTCACACAGCCGCCTTTTACTTCTCTGGGACAGTGCTTCCTCCACCTTCTGGAGGATGCAAGGGTGACATTGGTGCTTTTGCATCAAACAAAGAAAGCTAATCCACCAACTCATTTGTAAACAGTTTGTTTAAAAAGCAATCCCAAATTATTAGGTACTGAATAAATAAATAAATCTGCAAACAGCAGAAATTTCTACTCTTTCTGTCCTTGAACTACTTTTCATGAACTTAGTGATCAGCAGCAGCTTTGTTCTGAGTATAAGTTATTGAATGTAATCATTTTGCATGTAAATTCATCTCTGCTTTTAAATTTAAATATACTTTAAATGGTATATTCAGTGAAGCAGTCTCGAACATTTGCCGTCAGTACTGATGGCAAAAAAAAAGATGTCTTTTAGAATAGCAGTCTCTGACAGTGATTTTCTAGAACATTAAAGTATACTTTATAAAAAGTATACTTTTCCATGAAGTATACCAACTCCTATATAGTATTCCAACTAATTCTAGCCTCCTTTAAGTATGACCACGATATATTATTAAAAAAATCCCAGCAGCACTATCTTATATTAAAGATGTCCAAGGGTAGTTATTAATATTACCAACAAAAATACCCTGTCTCTATAAAGCACTATTTTATATTCCTATAACATGCTTGTAAAGCACATACACAGACCTGCCTATGCAAGGCAGAGTCCCATACCAAAATGGGATACACACAATTCACATACGTTCTGCAAAGAGCTATGTCCACTCTTTTCAGAAACCAATGAGCTCTGCCTGTATTTACAGGACAGATTTCTTTTGTTCCAACTTCCAGGATATAATTTGTAACTGCTTTATCTCTGCATTTACTTAAGCTTTGCATGGCAATAAGAATTTTATTCACTTGAACCCTGTCACACAAAATAAAAATAGTTCTTATGTGGCCATTATAGTACACAGCAAAAGGAAGGAAAGAACTAGGAATCAATGAATTTAGGTGAGTGTCTTTCTCGATTCTGCTAGCTGGAACAAAGGAGGCATCATGAGAAACTTCATTCACAGAGGACCTCCTTGTAACATATTGCAGCAATGAAACTGCCCATATATCTTGACAGTATTGTACTGTAACAGATTTGACAGCATAGAGTAGACTTGCGACTTTACTTCCAGTGAAGCTAAACCAAATCATATTGGCTGAGAATCTAGCCCATTTTTATAAGACTTTCAATGAATCACTTCTAATACAGTGCAGATGTAGCAGATTTATCTCTGCAGAATTTCAGACCAGACTTTGGGTATAGAGAATTAGTTACATCTCATAATGACATTATTTCCAGATGTCTGAAAGAGATCAGAAGAAAACTAACATGTGGTGAGGGACCGAAAATACTGGGTACTTTTAAATATGCAGCAAGAAATACATCAAGTTTCAGAAAAGGGAACATTTCTTGGGAAAGCTACAGCAATAAAATACACAAGATTTTCAAGAGAATATTTCTAGCATCAAGCTGTTCTACATATTCCCCCACTTGAGAGGTGAGTATATAGTCTCCTCCTTCACAAATTAGGTTAGAGAATGATATCACATATGGATCAAAGTCCTAACAAAGAACCAGCATTCTCTAGTTTTAAAACACACAGAGGATTTGGTACCAAATCACCTATGCTTTACTCATTAATCTGAAGAGAGATAAATTATTAAAAATTGCTATCTGCATTCCAAAAGCAAATATTTAGCATGCCACAGTGTTGTTTCTCCCCACTGTTTGTGAGACAGAGATCTTGCTATTGCAATCCTGATTCCCACAGTTTCAGTTCTGAATCACAGAAATGCACTAGTTTTGTGCTGCAGCTGCCAGTCATGTAAGCCACATCTCATTAGGTCTTAAGTTATATCCTAGTCTTGCTTATGTTACAAGCCCTGGGCTCCTGAACAAAGTTATTTTCATTTCAAAGAAAGCTATATAACTGCCAATGAAGATGATTTTGACATACACCCTGAAGGATCTGGGATATGTCCTTATTTGTACACTGCCACTGGCATTTTACAATACAAAGAAACATGCACCTGTATAAGATTACTTCCTGAAGCATACGGAATAAGACTAGAATACAACAGGACAAGGACAGAAAAAAAAGCTTCCACTTCAATGAGAGGAAGTTACAGGCAAAATCAAGACAACTACCTCCTGACCCAAATAATCAAGCAACATAATAGAGAGAATTTTGCGCTTCTCCATTGCACTGCCAGGATCTTGTTCAGGTAGTTGATCATCCCACTTCTCTGAGAAAATTGGCGTTAAAAATACATTTTGAAACTGAATAGGAAAACAAAAAACCCCAGAGAAGTCTAATTAGACGGTAACAAGTACAATTCTCCTGAAATTCATTTATAGATAGATCCAAAGTACTAAAAGGTAGGCTTAGGCAGGCTTTCCTATGGAATTTCCTATTAAATTACTAGTTAAGGAGTCTTTGATTCTTCTATGCCTACATTGTGCTAATAAGAGCTGGTTCCATGTACTAACTCCAAAGGGAGCCACATGCTGACAAGAGGTAAAAGCTTCATAAATACCAGTTGTAACACTTCCCCAGTTGTACTGTTTGATCTGAAATGACTTAGGAGTGCAAGAAAACCATGATGGACACACACTTGAAAAGTCTATGGATAAGATTAGAGAGAATTTTTCACTGAGTGGGACTAATCAAGAGTCAAAGATAATACCATATGCAGCTTCTATATTGTGGATAGCTTTACTGTGAATTATCTAAACAAAATCTAAGCAAGCTTTGTCCTTTTATTAATCTTTTTTCTAGATGATGCCCCTGAGCTGCTTTTGTGTGGCTTTTGCTGGAGAGGTTTCAAGGTTTGAAGAGTTCTGCCAGGTACTCCCAATATGAGTTTTAAGCAAATAACCAGCTGACACATTTTAAGAAGTGACCTCATTTAAGATCCCTTGTGAACCATTAATTAATTCATCATGTTGATTTATTCCATCCATTGCCTGCTTTGTCTATTCCCATTACTTCCTAAGAAAATTAAAAATTCTTTTAATTATTAAAGACTAAAGAAGACTTATGAAGCCTTTAATTTATTAAAGTATTTTTCATGGATTACAAATACATCATACATAAGTGACCTCTCTATATTAGTTCCAAAAGTAAGATAATTCATGCCCCCAGTGTTCTAGAATAATCCACTCAAAGACTGACTGATCATATCCTGTTACTAATTCACACCACTGCTCACGAGATGTCAGCTGTAGCTTGTTCCTCTGACTACAATTGACAAAAGCAAGCCCATTCAATGGACCTGTGATGTTTTAAACAAGGTTCAGCGTGTTGTAGAACAAAATATATATTTCTGACTGCCCACTAACCATGATACATTACTAACACTTCAAGGAAATGACTTTATAAACAAGGTATATTTTTAAAACACAGCTAGCATCTGTTGGCTATGTTTCAAAACTCAGCATGTTTCAAATTTCATTCATTTGGACAGCAAGTGCAGTTGGAAGGGTCTCTCAACGGAAGCGTAAGTGGGTCTAGTATTTCTCTGAATTGCTTGGGAAAAGCTCCCAAAAGTGAGGAATTCAATTCTTCTGTTATATTAGCTGCTTCCCTAAAGGCAAGAGAAAAGTAGGAAACCAGGGCTGAAACTAAAGAGGTCTTTTCCTACAACCACCAGTCTGTATTATAGATACTATTCCATCTGTATGACAGAGAGATGCTATGGACAGCATTATATTTACATTGAAAGGTAAAAAAGCATATTAATTATGTGAATTAATTGCAATTCTCATTTTATGCTTTTCTTTAAACTATTCAATGTGTGTCAACCCCTGTTCTTCCCCCGCCCCCCCACTTCCACCCCCCCAGATATCTAGCTCTTACTGTTGTTGAGAAAAGTTTAATTTGGGAAATAAGTGAATTCTAAAGGCTCCAAAGCAGAGGGGAAAATGAAAGAAAATACTGTTTCCTAGTTTTAACTCTTATCCTGTGTCACTTATATTTTTTTCTTGTGGCTTAATTTGATGATTTTTGCAAAGATGACGTTTAACAGGAATAGTTAGAATGTTGCATGTAGAGCAGCATGAGAGAAGCAGAAACCAATAAGATCTGACATACCCTGCATAATCCCATGAAGCTGAGGTTTCTCAAAACTTCTGCTGCACAGAGGCTGTAAAATACCCCAACACGTATACTTTCATGAAGTGGAGAAATTTAAATTTAGAAACTTCTGTGTACAAAAGACAGTGAGAATAGTTAAGGAGTTAAATACAATATCATATTCAAGTACATTAAAGCCTTGGGAGAATGCCCCCATTAAACAGCCTCAATATGCTAACATGTTTGGCCTCTAAATTACCAAAGTTACATTCTCCCCTGTGCTGTCCTGAGTGGGAGTATCCACGCTAAACTAATGTAGTTCATTATATTTTTCCAAATGTCTCTATGCAGATAAGCAATGCAAAAAAGACACACGCTGAATTTTTTCAATTGACTTCTGTACCCAGTTATAAGAGTTCAGATCCCAAGATTCATGAGGTTTAACCTTGATAGAGTAGTTAGATATAGTATACAACTACCATTTTTCATGAAATTACTTTTTTGCTTGTTCAACATCGTTTCTTGCCATACGGCATATATAACAACTTCTAAGATAAATTTCAGAACAAGGGTCATATGTCATCCCTTCTTCCCTCCCCCTTTTTTTTTTTTTTTTTTTTTATTTAACCAAAATGCTCAATAGGTTATATGGTGGTCACCATTCGCTACTCAATTTGGCTTTCCTCTGCTGCTTCAGATTTAAATTCAAATATTTTCATTATGGAAGCTACAGCAGACCAAAAATTGAGGTACCATTATAAATGGAAAGCTCAGACTATCATGAAATTAGGCAGAGTTTCTAGCAAACTGCTTCGGGTTTTCAGAAGAAACTGTGCAATTACCTAATATTTATCAAAGAGTTTATTTTAAGACAAAACAAAGTTCACGCAAAGTGAGTTAAGCCTGGTGCATCTATCAAGACCTCATTCCAGTTTCCAAAGTTCTCCCTAGAAACCTTTATTAAAAAAAAAGAGAAACTGCTCTTTTTTCCTACAGTTCTCACAGCACTAAAATGCTGAAACTTTATCAAACATTTTTGGACTTAAAACATTTAACGAGTAACAGATTTAACTAAAGTATGCTAGATACTATTTTCAATTTCTGATGGTTTAGAGCTCTTTAAGGATGAAAGGAAAATAAATTATTTTAAAGGAGCGAGAACAGCTCACTGAACAGATATCTCCAGCAGCAAGATTTTTATTTTATTTTTTTATTTTTATTATTTATTTTTATTTCCCTAGAAATTCTGGGGCAGGGATGGAGAGTGGTGGGGTTTGGGGTTTGGGTTTTCTGGGTTTTTTTCCTCCTTTGGTGGGTTTGGTGTTTTGCATTTTCATCTTCATCGCCTCAAATGACAAACACAAACTCTTCTTCCTTTTATATATACCCTGGCATCTCTCCCTTCTTTTGCACACCTATTTCCGCTCTGAGACCACAGGGTCTAGTGCAGGCTTAAAAAATTAGGTATCAGCAGTGCTGAAACAGATTGAGCAGCAATATGCCACAGCCAAAACAGTCCTTGCCCACTGCTACCAAGAGTTGGAGACAATGAGAAAGACAGAAGAGACACAAAGGATACTGTCTTTCATATTTCAGCTTTCCACACCTAAATGCAGTTTAAACATCAGTGAAAGATGTAGTCTGTGCAGGTTTCTCAGGAGTAGCTCCAAAGTCTGCTCTTTGCCATTTAAAATTAGAGACAAGAAACATGAAAGGACACTTGCAGCTTCATTCTAGTATATCTTTAAAACAAAACTGATAATTCAATTCAGTTTTATACTTCATTGCTTGCCAGATGCTGGGTTGGAGGGAAAGCAAAGTCCTACAGTTATCCAGTGCCATTTCCAGAGCTCTTATTTGACAATACTCATGTCTGATTTCTGCAGAAATGAAAATACAGAACTTTGTACCTTGGTCCTTCTTTCCTCCATAAACAAAGGATTCCTAAGATCCAAACTTTCAATAGCTTTCAGCAACTTTTAAGGTTAAGGGAGTCTTTGTGTGGGTGGGTATACGTGTGTGGGTGGGTGTGTAATTTGAATTTCAAAATAACATTAATTTCTACATGTAACCTCCCTAATTTTAAATAACAGGTGTTGCTTAGAGTTGGCATGTTGAACTATTCTCCCACTTTTTACAAAACTTGACAGCTGCTAACAATAAATAAGGTATTTTTCATGACATAGAGAACCAGGCAGATTGCTTATATACAGTTAACTTTGGTTTTGGTTTCAGATTTCAGTTCTTGGCCATCTCCTGGATTTCTGGTAATATTATGCAGGGGACATATGGCAGTATAAACACTTATGTGACCCAGAGCAGATCCAAGTTTCTAGATTATCAATTTGCCACCATGCTCGCTTCAGAACAAATCTAATGATTTGCAAAGCTACAGATGTGTTTTTCATTGTTGTACACTGACACTGATTTTAATAACTTCAAAATTATACCCTTGTTTCTTAGGGAAAAGGAATAACGCTCCCTAGCCTTATTCGGTTATTGTTTAAATTAGAGTTGAAGTCAATCTTTGAAGCATGTAAAAGTGTGTCTGTATTTTTATTTTATTATGCATATTAAAAATGAAAATATCATGATCTGTTCCAAGATTTTATCTGGAACATCTTCAACATTCTGTTCTTTGGTGGAATTAGTCTTAAAGCTTTCCAATGACTTTAAGTTTGTTTTTCCCCTGCGTGCCGTGTTGGCATGCTGCCATCCTTTTCAGTGTGTTTTTTTTCAACTTTGCTTTTTCTATTGAAATGGAGAGATGTGAATGTGAAAAAGCAAACAAACCATTTTTATTCAAAACTGCATTTTGAAGTACCCAAAAGGAATTTAAAAATTTTATCCCTAAACATATATCAGTAACCATAGTAATATATATTAGCAGAGCTGGCTTTCACTGGCTTCAAAACCATTCTCCAAATAGATGCAGGCTGCCACTCTTGTCACCCTTGGCCTTTTCTCTGCCTGATTGAGAAAAGTCAACGTCTCCCCAGAGACCATGTGCCCATGAGTAACACCTATACAGCCCTCCACAGGATCTACTCCAATTTTTCAACATTTCTCTTGAACTGGATTCCGAGGGCCTCACGAACACTCAGTGAAGGAGTACAGTAAGTTCCCTTAGTCTCATTTTTCTTTGGTTTATCATTATTTTGTGTATATTTTCTTTGCAACTCATGCTACAAGCTATTCTAAAACCAGGAAAGCACAGTTCTTCTTCATAGACAGTATATCTTTTAGTCACAAATATTTGTAATAACTTAACTATCCAATGACACAGAAAAGTGGCAAAATTTCAATCCCAGTGGTGAACATTTTCCAGTTCAGCTAGAGTCTGGCAGCAGCTGAGGGACAAAGATATGTTTAGGCTGAGAATACCTCAATATGTATTTCTACAGCATAAACAAAAAGAATTAAAAGCCATTTCTTTTTTGTTTTGCACAGCACTATGTAGTATGACATTATCTGATTAACCAGGAAAAGCTGCATCTCTAAAAGTGAAAACCAGAAAGAAGTACAAATATAAAGCTGCGCTGAATATACTTAAGATCTTTGAACTTGTAGAGTTCTCATGTTGAATTTGATTATGTCCAAGCTTCCAGGGAAATGCTTAGCCATAGGCTGAAAAAAGCCTGAGACAGATTATATGTTTGTATAAGATTTAATAACAAAGTCTCTTAAGATTCCTCCTGTCACATTCCAAATTGTAAAAGCAGACTAAATAAATACAGTATATTTTCAGGAGATATTTAAAAATAAATGTTACTTTCTTCTAAAATTGTTTTGCTTTAAAAAAAATGACATCACAGTAACCTATGATCTTGCATGCAGCTATAAACATAGCTGTTGAGCTCTTAAACATTACAACAAACAAAATACATCTGGCAAGATACTGGAGGTCCACTGTTCCATGTAAAACTTAACGAACATACTAACAGCTAAACTATGTTGAAATCAACTGCACCTCAAAGCACCTTTTTTGTTTACTACCACCTTTAAAATGCTTCCCTGATTTACTTAAGATTTAAGAGAGAGCTAGAATGAGACAAAACCAACAGACAACAGCAGCAGGTGATTACAAAAGCTTTACCTATTGCAGTTTATTAAAAATGTTATTCATTGCATCTTTCTCAAAATTAAACACTAGATGACTTTTTATTGATGTATCTTCATTGTAATCCCTCTCAATTAGAATTCAGAGAGTCACACTGAAAAGCCTAAAGGGTTTATATTGAACCAATCCCATGCTAAGGATCATATCTGGGTGAGGGCAATGGTGTTTTGAAGTGGGGGGATTCCCCTTATTTTAGGATTGTCTCCAGCGCTGCTTTTATTTTGCAAAAACAGTTCTTATTGACAAGTAACTTCTATGCCTCCCATCTATGCTGTTAAGTTCATGCAAAGATTTGGGGACCGTTTCTATGATCACAGGAAGAAGTATATCGTTCATTCCTAGATGTGAAAATATTTACTCAAATACTTTCCCCTTCACAAGGATAATTTTGAACAGTCTGGCAACGTGAAATATCCACTGTCACAGCTGGAAGCTGAATAGGTCATCAACACACTACATTGATCTCCACATAATAATTTTTGTTGAGATTCTGCATTTATTTGTAAAGTCCTCCAAGTCTAGACCAAATGATTGTTGGAAAATATGACCGATGTGAAAACTTTCTTGAAACCTAGGTACCTCAGGTTGAAATCATGTTAAGATCTTAGTAAATATTTCCATTGTGCCTTTTTTTTTTTTATTCAACTCGTCAAAATCAAAGCAATGTTGTCATTTTGTTGGCAGTTAAGAAGTGTTTTTGTTGTTTGGTTTTTTTGGTTTTTTTTTTTGTTTTTTTTTTTAAGAAGTATTCTTAGCAGATCATTACATACATTCAATTACTAATCTCAATTTTTTCATAGGTAAGACTAAATTTTTGCAGAATTTAGGCAACAATTCTGAATGCCTACTAATGCCATTTATTTTTTTAAGTAAAAAAAAACTCATCAACATCAAGTGCAATAATGAAACAAAAAATCTCACTATTTTACTGTATCTTGGAGAAAGAGACCGATTCTTTGCCATTTATTCAACATACCTGAAACTGATAAAAAATTACTAAAGTAATTATGGAAAAAGCAAAACTTGCAAGCTTAGAACCTTTCACTGACTGAAAACTGTTGCCTTTTATTTATTCTAAAACTAACCTTTTACTAGCTTCAGTGAATGCACCCCAATTCTAGCAGTCAGTTCCTTACCTACCTTCCACAAACCAGAGTCCTGACTTTGTTTTAGTCTCTCCTTGGAAGGCTGCTGCTGCACCTCCTTAAATCGTTTTAATTGCTTTCAACCATACCTTTTTCTAATTACATTATACGTTCCTGAGATGTAGCAAATGGAACTGCACACAGGGCTATATACTTGGCAGTGCCAAGATGTTGTACAACAAAACAAGCAATGTTTTTTAGGCTTGAAGAGTCATAATGCCATGTTGTTGGGGAATACCCAATGGATCAGTACAAGAAGGAAGGGGAGTAAATAGAGTTTTATTCATTAAAATTATCCCACTATAACCATGGACTTGATGCCCTTTTGTAAATAATTGCCACATCACAAGTACTGTGCAAAAGATATGTAGATTTTAGTAGAGGTTACTAAATAATGAGATGTTAGCAAATAAATACTCCAAAACAGAAGAAAGGATAAAGAAGCTATATTGCCATAGTCAGAAACAGAGTTGCTCTGAAAGTCAGAATTTAGGGTGGAATGACATAGTGACAGCCGCAGACAGAAACTATTACAAGAGGTTCAGAAGCTGAACAATGCTTTTTAGAGAACTTGGGTAAAACTAGAAAAAGTCACCTCTAACTCCTGCCTTCTCATAGAGACCAGACAGGAAAGAAACTTTGCCAAAATCTGTGAGGAATTCTTCCTCATCTTTTAAAAATCCAGCACATCTTATATGAGTGTTTCCTCCAGGCAGCACTTACAAATTCTTAGGTCTAGCTGCTTCAAGCCCTTTGATCCCATGCAACTTCAAACACTACATTAACCTTCCTTTGTTTTCAACAGGGAGCACATCTCCAGAAGGCAGACACAATGCATGGGCAGCAGCGAAGTCATGCAACTAATTTCTAAAATATGGAAGTATGATCATCAGTTTGTCTTCAGCCTATTAAAAAGGGGATCAAGATGCACAGAAGTCTTCAGAGTTAGCTTTTGCTCCATACCTCTGCAAGTTACACATGCTCCTTCCTTTTAAGATTGAGCTCCTAAGTTATGATTGACTGTAGTCGAGGTAAACATTCCATAAAGAAATCAAAGTTACTTGGGTTATATTTAATTTTAAATTTTAAAAAAAATCCAAGTAAATAACTCTGTCTCAGTCAATACCAATTTCTAAATATAAGGATATGATTTTAGTAAACAAAAGTTAAGATGCTGATATGTTCAAATCTTGAGCACTCTGTCTGGAAGACTGATGTGTGGAGAAAATAAGACTATGTTATTCACGTTGAAAAGCAGGGCTGGGGGAGAGTGTGTATGGATGGGGGTTTTACACTTGCTCTGCTTCCCATGTGTCCTTCTGCAGGTAATTGCAATGGATACTGCTTCACATACGCAAGTACATCCATAATCTGAGACTGCCAGCACACAAGACTCCAACTAAACCCAGGGAGAACTGAAAAGGTTCTGCATCTCTAAGGTTTTTAGCCTTCTACCTCATTATGGGAGAATGTTGCTGACTCTTTGAAGAGCTAACTGCAATTTAACAAGTAATTTTACAGTATAATAATGTAACATTGGTGCTGTATCATAATGAAAAATCTCTGTCAATCTTGCTGCTCCAAACAATTCAAAGATCTAAAGCAGCATTTCCTTTGTCTGGATGTCATTGGTGTCAAGGCCAAAACTCCTTTTACTTTAGTGGGCTCAGAATGAATAAAATAAGGAGAAAGATATTCCTTCATTTTTTCTGCTTTATTTTTAGGAAGTTAAATGCAATGTTTGAGAAGATATTGCACAAACTTCTGTAGGAATGTCACGTATGTTTCAGTAGTTTTAGCTGTACGTTCTGTAAACAAGTTCATTGGTAGAATAAGGTTAAATTGTTTGATGTGCCTTCTGATAAAAACATTCTTGTAAATAGCAGAAATATCTCTCTTCACCACTCTTTAGGCTTACGAATTTGTGTACAAGCACAAGCTTCTATATGACTGCAGAAATGCTTTTGAAGAGCAGAAAAGCAGCTCAGGCTACACCAATAGAATTAATTAGCATAGCAACTATGGACCTCAACCAGAAGATTAAAACAGGCATTGTTAAAAATTAGGGTACACCTTGACTTTTGCTGAAATAATACTCACACGCATAAGTGCATGCACAAGATTCCTCAGCTATGTTAATATCACACCAACTTGTCCTTATCAATATGAACTGGAATCTGCAGTAGCAGAGAACCTTCCACTTCCCTTGATTTCTAATCAAGCTGGAGTATCAGCACTTCCAAAAATGTATACAACCATTTCCTTTTTCCTAGCAGATATCATTAGATCTACAGTTTTTCAAGAATAAAAGCATGTAGTTTTATTTCATCTTTCAATCTACCCTGACTGTAATATAAAAGACAAACAGATTGAGACTACTTTGCAGAATTACTTTAAATGAGCTGTACTCTTCTGCTACGCAAATATTTATGAAGTTTGAAGACTCAAAGTTTATGGTCAACTCTATAGAGCTGGTAACTCATACAAGTTCAGCTACACTGCAATGACAGAAATAATAAAATATAAAATATTTGTTCATCACAGGAATTTTACATTTTATAGTTAATGTTTTTCCAGCACAGCAATTCATTTTGCCGATTAAAAAAATTCTTATTGGTCTGGCAAAAGTTAAATAAAATACAGGATTAAGTATTTAAAATATGAGTTCCTAAGACCTTAATTTGTATTAATGCCCCCTTCTTAAAGTTTTTGACAGAATTCCATTCATAATGAAATGTTCAGAGGTAATTATTTCTCTTTCTTCTGTGTGAGTTATGAGAATTATTTATATACTCAATCTTAATATCATAGCTTCATTGCCTAATAGAAAAAATCCACAGGATATGAATCATTCTGAGAAAGAATTAAAATCTTTTCTTCTGTTTTAAATAAAAAAAGAAAAGATGAAAAGATTTCTAATGACATAAAATCCACACTGCTGCAGGCTCTGCTTGCAAATCAGAGCTCTTGCTACGTAACTCAAAGCTACTGGTTCATATTCCTAGTCTCCTTGCCTGTAAAGCTATAAACTGCAATGCTATAATGATTAGTTAATGAAATAGTGGAGTGATAATGAGGCTATAAGAAATGTAAGTTAAATTATTAATTTAAAAAGGTAAAGAATAAGTAATGAAAGTAGCAAGTTACATGGCCCTTTTTCTAAAAGTATGGTCAAAAGATATAAACCTAGCAGCAGTTTAGCACCTAGCCTTCAGCCTGCGGTCATGTTGTAATGAAACTCCTGACATTACAAATACATTCATTTGACAGTTGTTCTCACTCATAAAATAACGGGCCATGCACAAAGCTTATTACAAATTGCAGATAAGCTGTAAAAGCCATAAAAATTTCTACCTGACATTTATTGCCAACGCGTAGCTTGAGGATGTTGATACATATTGATAACAGTCTGCTTTGTGACATTTTGAAAGTTTACTCCTAATTCACTTGCAGAATATGCAAAGATATTTTTTCTACCGTACCTTCAAGTCATTAAGTCGTTGCAATATCCACCTGTATTTTGATGGATTTTTACCTATTTCATAGATATTCTTCCGTATGTGTTGTATATGCTTATCCCCCAAAAGACAGTTTTTCAAACAAGAAAAAAGGTAGATTGTCAAGAACATTCAAGTTAATTATAACTGCAACAAGAATTTGTTTACAGATAGCTTATATCATCAGCAATAAATAGTAGTGTTACTATATAAAATCCCTTGAGAGATGAGAGGATTGTATGTTTGCCACTACATGTGTCTATACGTACACGCATACATATGCCAGAAAACTTCACATGGAAGCAATTCTTTCTGCACTGCCCTCAGTTTTATTTATTTTTGGAGACACCAAAGACAGAGTGTTTCATGTAAGTGACTCGAGTAAAGACATGATCCTATTCCCCCTGAAGTAAGCTGTACTTTTGCTATTGTCTTTCTTAGCACAGGAGAACTCAACAATAATCTCCTAGTACACACGTGTGCTTCAACTGTATTGAAGGTAGAGGCTATAAACCATCCTTCCGTTCCTTTGAACCAGAGCTGGTGACTTTGGGGTACTTTTTTTTAACATTTAGAATATTAAAGTGTTATAACATTTTTAATTACTGCAGCTGAGACTCAGCAGTGTTCCACCTTGGCCCATTCCACTGCCCAGGACATTCTTATTTAAGAAGTTTGTTTTTCTGAATGTGGGAATACTTGAAATCTCTGGACATTGCACTTCTGTTCTTCTCCGAGCCTTGTAAAATTTTGGGCACTAATCTTGTTTTAATACCTCTGAAGAAAACATTGAAAAACAGGGCCTGTGTACCACAGAAATTATTGTTTTAAGATCAACACATGGATATTTATGATTCTTTTTTTAAACAATATCATAGCAACTTCTGAGCACACTTGACAACATGTTATGGCTAGAAATGTGTTTTATTGCTTCTGAACTTTCAAACAAGCAGACTGAACAAAAGTGTGTTTCTTTTAAATAGCATTAAAAACACTGAGGGCAAGATTTTATCTGTCACACGTGGAAATGCTACATTTACAATGGGTCTCGTACTAATCCAGTCATTGGTTTATTATCTACAATTCCTTTAGGAAATGTCACAAATCCACAGGATGTCCTTGAGCTTCAAATTTTGCATTTGGGTGTTTGATTCAACAGACAAGACATAAACCTACCCAGACAATTCCCAAGTGACTATACATCTGTAAAAGCCTAGAAATAAGTTATTCTAGTCAGCGTATAAATTATGATCAATAATTCTGATTTCAAAGGGGCTTCTTATAGGTATAGAGACAAAAATATTTGGTCTCAGAATAATCACTGGGGTTCCACACCTCTTCCTTTCAGATACCCACAATGTATGCTTGGAATATTTGTCATCTGTTTATTTTTAAACACAAACATAATGCCCTCAAAAAGCATCTTTTGAGTAGCAACTGCAGCAGTAGGGCTCTATGAGATGTAGACACTGGATGAAAAGCAAATACATATTTAAAACAAATACTTCTGAGGTAATAATGATTTGAAATAAGGCACAATGAAAACCAAAGTGTTCCAATATGAAAAATAATATAATAAACAGCTGTTGCAAACAATCTTAAAACAATGATTTCCTACCTGTTATTTACATGCCATGTAATACTGGCACGTAACAAAAACTGAGGGAGAAGTGTTTGGTCCCATAAAGCTAGAAAGGCAAAATAGTTAGCCCCAGTACCTGCATCCTAACCTTTCCAGAAAATCAGCTGTGTACCACATATCAATCTTGATGAAATATATACAATATACCTTCTTGCAATAAATGTATTAGCAACACTATAAAAAGCTTCCTCTGGGATGAAGGACAGCTAAAAGCTGAACACTGACTCGATTCATAGGGAAGATATCCTTTCTGTGCACAATTCACTCAGCTCCATCAAATATGCATTAATTAGGACCTTTTAGTACTTAGCTCCACTGGGAGCCATCAAAAGCATTTGCTCCTTACAATCCAAAAGAAAAATCCAGTAAAACAGAGCATAGGTATAAAGAAATGGAAACGAAAACAGAGCAGTGTGCCCCAAATGAGTTAGCCCTAGATTCAGAAAACCAAGTTGCAATTTAGGATAACACTGAGGAGAAAAGCATTGCTTTGAACTCTAAATCTCCAGTTCTAATAAAATAGGTCTTAGGAATTATAAATTGGCCCGACTAAAATAACTTAAAAATTAAACATAGATAAAAGTAAAACAAATACATAATTCTTGATTTTAATCTTGTCATAGAAATTCTGACACCGAACATTGCCCAGCAATGCCTTCCCTTTGTGATAAAGCCAGGCTGGAGTGGGGGACTAGAACAGACAGGTTAAACAACAACAAAAAAACCCACCCAACACACGATGTATTGTTCCAATAGAAAAAGTGGAACAAAAGAGAGCAAGAAATACAAGTTACTGTGATAGAGGTAAACATTTGTTGCAGTAAATTGCCAGGGCTTTCAAAGCAGCAATTTTCAGGACATCATCATGTTCTTTCAGGTACAAGTGTTCGAGAAAAAGGCCTTTCTTCCAGAATAGAGAAATGCTTTGTTTGAGAGGCAGGGGAGTCATCTCCACACTTCAGCCACAACTTAATACTGCTCTGGGGAGATTGTTTACTCCTACTGTAATTGTACACTCACAGCTAGAGCCATTCCTGTTCCTTAATTAGTTGCTTTGTCTTCCAAACACAGAAAAGGGAATCGCTGAGCATCAAGTCAGAAAAGGTATTCGCATGCAGAAGATGCAATTCTAAACAAAGAATTACTTTCAAGGAAACTTCCACTGTAGTTCAGAATTTCCTTTCAAAATATTATATTTTTTTTAACCTTGTCTCCCTTTTCTATCCATAACTGATTCTGTTTTATTTACACAAGTAAAAAAATCTGATAAAAATACCACTGTGGCTATTTGAATATTATGAAGAGAAGCTACCCCCCAAAATCCCCAGTTTAGCAAAGTATTTAGTCATTCTTGAGGTCTGACTAAAGCTATTAAAAACGCAAGTGTTCTGGATTATATCTACTTACTAGAATATATACTCTGCCTCAGGAGTAACCAGCTCTCACATTCCTTCAATAAATCATACCATATCCAAAATATAATCTTATTTTTCAGTATAGCTGCAATGAATTTTGGGTAGGTTGAACTCAAACATGAATTTATTTGTTGTAAAGGAAATTCCTCAGGTTTGCTGGCACCAGTAGAAAAAAAGACAAGATTTTAAACCAATTGGACAATATTTGTCGTGTAATCTGTAAAAGTCCTGTATAATTCTGAGCGCTCTTTGATCTTTCTCTGCTGCAAAGAAGTTGAGTGTTCAAAAAGAAATAAGGTAGGAGTCCAACAAAGAGTTATTGCTTCCATGAAGGCAGTCTCCCCTCACACTTCCCATAGCTCACAGATGGACTAAGTTATCTCTTGCTAAATGACAGGTTCATTTGTTTGATAGGTTGGGGAACAATCATAGCTTAAGTTATTTCACTGAGCTGATTAACCATAGAGGCATTCACTGCAAAAATGGCTATGCCATTTTAACACAATGCAGTCTTTCAGCTCCTAGTTATTATCCTGCTATTGGAGTTGTAACTATGAGGAGGGGAAAAAAAATAAATCAGAGAATTAAACACATTTTAAGAAGACTTTCTTCTTGTTACACCAGCTATGCTAGTTTCCCCCATTCAAAAAGCAGATGAACACAGAAATTATCCATTCTGTTAACTTTTTTGTGTGTGCATTATAATGGGTGGTCAGGGACATATGATGGGATCTGGTTCTAGATCCCATTGCCCAAATATTGTCCTCTTCCACTCTTAGCTCTAATATTTTAGGTTTTATAGGCTCTACACATTTTTTCCCCAAAAGCAGAAGGAAAAAAAGACACCAGCTGTCTGGATCCCCTCAACCTTCCATTCACAGGAACAAGGGATGTGGTCATACTTATTCCAATCAATTTGCTGTAGATTAAGAATTGAAACTTAATACAAAGTGTCCTGTAAAATTTTCACCAAGTCATTTTAGGATGCAAAAACTTATACATAAGGGTGAAATAGATATAAAATTGATGTCATAGCAAGATACACCACTAAATGTTTTAAAAGTAGCAGCTTATTGTCAATAGAGTCGCAGCCTTTTATACCTAGTTATATAATATTTCATCTTTTTTTTCTAATCATTTTAAAGAGACTTCAGAATAGCTACAAACATTTTTATTAAGATAGAAGATTCATGTCTTATTCTGGCACAAATATATGCATTGTTCCATATGCAACTCAAAAGGTCCATACCAGTAACAATGCTGCAACACCCTATGTTTTGTGTTAGACTAGACCTCCAGTTGTTTTGTGGAGAAAATAAATCTAAAAAGCATTTCAAGCACAAAACTCATTACATTTCTATATCAACACCAGCTTTACTTCCAAGACAGAATGTTTTGGGGAACATTTATTGTTCAGTGTTCTCCCTGCATCCTATATTGCTCATTTGCCCTATGGGAGCTAGCTGAAGGTATCATCCTAAAAGATCGACTTAGAGCTGCTGTTGGAGCTCACGAGCCAGGCAAATTGCACCAGGCAGGATGTGTGACCCAGCCATTATCAGGCTCAGCTTCCTGTTTTGCAGCCGAGTTCTCAGTTCTGCTTCAAGAAGCTCAATTTCACTAGCTGGATCTAGCAGCTGAGTTTGTTTACCATTGATTTACACCAGTGGCAAGGTCTTCCCCTTCATCTGATAACCAAGGTACTGACAACACTGGAAAGAGAGAAAGACTGAGAAAGGGAATTCTGACAGCCACAGTTTTACTCAAAACTTCACCCACCCTAGGAAATTTTGATCTTTCTCTTCACCTGGCTCTCAAACATTTGAACTCCACTAACTTAATATTGAGACTCATTAAACCAAAGGCAGCCTGAAGTGGATCACATATCTATGCCTCCCACTTCTTTATCCAATTTTGTTTCTCACTCCTGTTCTTAAATTCATACAAAGTACAGCAGTTCAATGTTTTGTTTTTAATTAAAAGTTACACAAGATTATGTTAAAGCATACAGAAATTTTTTACATTGTATTCTGCATTATTTTTGATAGAGATAGAGTTTACATTATTTCAATAAAAATCTGCTTCAGACTAATAAGTCTAATAAAACTACTTGCTAATGTGAAATGTCAAACTTTCATACTGCAGGACTTTCATAGCTCTTCAATCAGAGAAAAGCAATTGTCACATACTTTCTTAAAAAGTAAAATAGTCTTTAAAATTAAGTAAAAGACAAAGTAGACTTCCTTATTGTATAGTTCCTGATAACTTGAAATTACTCTCCTATTTCAAGTAACTACAGAACACATTTTTATTTTATTGGAGTGGATGTCTGAAGGTTACTGCTGTCACAAGAAAAAAAAGCCTTCTTTCTACAGGCCAAATAGGAACTTATGCAATATCCTGCATAATAGCCTACCAATTGTTTCAGTTTGACGTTTGGAAGGATTAGAGGTAGTTCATTCTTTGCTCCAGCATGCTCTTGGGATGCTTCTGCATAGTTTGCCAAAGCCATATAAAATTGTATGCAGCAATTTTATAATATTTACTACTGCCACTAAAGAATAAGCTGAACTGCCTAAGTAATTTTATTTATGAGTACAGAAACAATTTAAAGTGGGATACCAACGCTAATACTTTGATTACAGAATCATCAGTTTCAGAAAGTTTTCAGTCTAAGGTCGTTTGAAAAAAGTATACCACAGACTACAAAAAACCCCACCCCATAACAGTTAAAAGAAGATGGGAGAAAGCTGCCAATATTTGCAAACAGCCATAGACGGTACTGGCAGTCATGCTGCCTTGCTGTCAGGCCTCATAAATTAAGCAGTGCTACGCATGGCAAGTAGCTGGATGGTAGTCCTCCAAGGAACACAGTTTTTATGGGCAGTAGTAATGGAGATTAAGTAGCTCTTCTCTTTTCACTGACTTACTACTGCATCAATGCCCCACTGCTGGTAATAAGGTAACTGGGGGACACTATACTGATCCTCAAGTACTAAAATAGAAGTGCTAGGGTCTAACTATGTAAGATAATTAAGCACACTTTGCTTTGTTTTTCACTTGTTTTTTCTTGAAAATATAATAATTACAATCTAGAACTACAAAGCACTAGAAAAATATGGAATTTGGTAACCGCTTGTTGAACATCTGAATCCTTGAGCTGGTTCGAGTGGCCAACTGCCACCACCCACCGTGCAAACCACCGTAGGATTTGGGGAACCCTGTAATTCTTTCTCTCAAGAAACTCCATACACTCTACATATTACGAGTCCAAAGCAGTTGGCTTATACACTCAAAATATAGTTAGGAATTCTGTCTCAGAAATTGAAATAATTAGAGCTGGAAAATCTTGTCTATATACTTATCTCTGTTGACAAATATTGAATTCCTCATTTCCCTAGTTTTATCTTCAGATCCATGTGAAATATATGAAGAAATAAAGTTTTCTATAATTTAAAGATTAAGCTGATCTTAGAAGGTGCTTTGTTCGCACTGTAGTATTAATTAAAAATTTATGTTGTTTAGTGTAAGTCCATCACAAGATAGACATGGGTTAAAAAAAAAAGAAATCAAGGAAGTTTAGGCCACGTTGTAGTGAAAATACATAGTGAAGTCCTTACCCGGTTGCTTAAATGAGTGTCAAGTGCAGTGAAAACATGGGCCAAGCACTCATTCTTCTTTAGTTCAAATGTATCAATAGAAAAAAATGGCCACTTTCAATGGGTCTGGCTCAATGTAATTTTGAGGTATACCCACCCTTTTTTCACATCACAGTTATTACCAAATGTAGAGCCGACATTTGTCTTTTCTCCTTTTAGAATCATGTGTATTTCTGCTATGTTTCTTAACATTAACTTTGATATTAGATCATATTATAAGCCTCTTGTTTCCATTTACATTGATACAAAGATTGCAAAACCAGAGGAAATATATAATTTTGCTATTAAGAATTGTTTTTCCTTAGCAGTACACCACTTCATTGCAGAGGCTAACCTTTAAAGAGGGATCAGTGTATTTTGGGTTCTGATCGGGACTCTGATTGAGAGCTTAAAACAAATCCAACAAAAAAAGAAGTTAAAATTTTAAGAAAAATCAAAATCCAACACTGCACAGTCATGAACAAATTTGTAAAACCTGTACTGTTGTCTATGGTCTAGCAAAACTAGAAAAAATTATTGGCAATTTATGTTTCTTCTTACTGGTCTAATGTGACATTAATCTTCAAAATTACTTCTGTTTTCAGCTGACAGCCGAGAACAACATTCCTGGGCAAGTACCAGTGCACTACAGTTTCGTTTTTTTTTTGTTTGTTTGTTTTTTTTTAAGTAAACTCAGAATCCACAAATTGCACCGGTTCTGTATATTTTTTTAAGCTATTTTATTAAGATATTTTAAGCTTTCTGAACCTAATCAGGTCAATTTAAAAGAAATACAAAGTCAGTGGTAGTAGTAAGAGAGTGCTGCTACTTATGAAGTGTAGTGGCGAACAACACTTTGTGAAGGTTTAGTCTTATTTTTATTCTGTGCAGAATACACAAAAGGTCAAAATAAATTGCCTAGAGGCATATCAGTAGCACAAATTGTATGCCTCCTGTTGCCTAGACATCTAAGTTAGTCTACTTAAGAATTGAACACCGTCTCCGACTTTAACAAACCACACAATGGGATTATTCTTCCATCGGTCAGAGGATAAAACTGAATTACCACCTTTCCCTCCACATTATACTGCTCTGTAATGGTGGTCATAAGGACTTGTAAACTCTCCAAAGACGTGACCCAGTTCAATGCAAAAAGTTCGAAGATGGTTTCGTTAGTTGTTTAGCATTCTATACAATACATACTTTACAGCACTTGGATTTCAGAATTGCTATATCTAACACTATTACATTGATAGTACAGAGACAGACTATTTTTAAAGCACTACTGCGTTCACTATTTGGAATTAAATTTATTTTGAGAGTACATTGACCAGAGGAAATTAGAGTGGCTGATTACAGAGCCACTACACAATACTTTTAAGATCTCATCCTCATTGAAGAAAAGATGTAGTCATGTGGAATTAATGTACAGCATTAATAACAATGCTGATTTGTAAAAGGAAAGATGCAGTAGAAAGGATCTCCATTCATTTCCTTTTATGTCGTCTTCAGTTTGGATGTGTGGTATTTTTTTTTTTCAGTGATAAATCTAGAAACACTTAAGCTATTACAAAGAATTACATCCTGTTGATAAAATGCTGCAGAGCTGTTATATTGCAGTCTAATGTGAAAGAGACACAGTGAATAATAGGAAAATCACATGAAGACAAACACCTTAATTAGCTAGATTCTACTATAATTCTATTGTAAATTTTGTAGCACTACTACAAACTATTTCATTTAACATAGGAGTTCAAAATACAGTCATCCAGCAAATATTAAAATATTTTACAATGTAGGAGCCTAATTCTATTCCCATTAAATTCTCATTGACTATAGAAAGAAATCCAGTATACAAAGTCAGCTATAACTCCAAAATTATTCTTTTTACATTTTCTTTTGGGAGACAATGAATATCTGGAAATCTGCCATACATAACTAAAGTTAACTACCATTCACCTCATTTCTGTACTTTGTTTTGGCCCATCCCTCCTTAACAATCATCAAGAAAAACCTGTGAAAGATGGGAATGTTTTAAGCACTAAGTTTTTGGTTTTTGAGATTTTCTGGAGCTGTTCTTGTAGGACCTATTTGAGCAGTCAGTACCAGCCAAGGTTTCTGTTATAGATTTGTTTTCATGCCTGGATTTTGTGGAAATTTTCAGTATACAGAAATGTCCATAATACTGAGCAGCTGGAAGGGGAGGAATACATAGTCCCTATTATACAAAGAAATTATAAAGGACATAGGAAGTTTCCTTGCCCCCAACTTAAAAAGGCAACGAGTGCTGCACTTGATCCAATTTCTAAACCTTTTTCAGTTACAGGCAAACAAGTCAGCTTGGTATAAAAATGGTGAAAACAATTTTTTTTTCTGAAAGGCCTTCAAGACTCATATTTCTTTATACTGAGATTTTTAATTTTTCTTCCTCTGCTTTCTTTTATTACCATTCCAGCACTCCAAATTTTAGTAATTTTAATATACTTCCTTACAACTCTCTATATGTGAATTTAATTTCAGTTTCCTTGATCAAATCCAGAAAAAAATTCTAGAGAACTTCAAACAAGTATGTGCATGATTTATTACTTGCTTATTAAGTATCAGCTATCACTTTTCCTGTCCTGGAATTGTTCCCTATACTATTTATGTTATCAGACAAATATATTTATGAGAATTCTATTCTTGCAAAAGGATTTAGGGACATAAGTGAGCTTTAAAGGCCTTAAATAAACAATTGCAACACTCAAACCTCTCACAAATGACCCAAAGTTCTGAAAACTTAATTCTGAATAGTTGATTTTGTTGAATAGTTTGCAGTGCTAAATCCTGATATGCATAGAATTCTGCAGCAGAGCATATGCAGAAGCAACTTAGTTTTATAAAAACTAAGCTTTTTTCTTTTTTTAAACACCTCTAGATGCAATCGCACTTTTTCATTCTGTTAGAATCCACAAATTCACAGATAAGCCTTACTGTAACCCATCTAGATAGAAATTTCTCATTCCCTACCATAAAGGCCACAATTCAATACACATTCTCAATGCCCAGGTATCACATGCATAACTGAAAACACTCTTCAGAAAAATGCGATGTCCTTCAATGGATGACTGACAAGCTGAGGGGTTTTGGTGGGGTTTTTGTTGGTGGTGGTTTTGGCTCTTTTGCTTTCTATTTAAAGCTTCAACATTAAGTGCCTTCCAGATTTAAACAACTTACCTATATACTATGCTAAAGGTGTACTATGTTTTCCTTATCTGTAAGGACTGTCCAACAGGCAAGGCCTGCTTACATATATTACATTGGTTATGTTTAGGACTGGATTCCTTTCTCCATGCTCTTACCAACTCTTTTACAGGTACCAAATAATCAGGAATCATTACACTGTCCATTTTCAGCTCCAAAACTACATTAAATATTTATTTTTAAATTTATCCTTCTATCACCTGTACAGTTGCATCTCAGTTGCATTCTTCCAAGCCTTATTTTGTACTTCTGTTTATGCTCCTATATTCTTTCTGTACTGAACCCTTTCCAACAGCTAGATTTCCTGAAACAAATCAGCTGGCAGAAATACCACCGGACATTTGTCTTTTTTTAACCACATTTCCAAACGAACTGCCACAAGCAACAGAAAGGATAACCTCCACATAAGACTACTTTACAGCTAAGCTAATTCAATAGTTCATTGATAAGTCTTTAATATAAGCTGACCTATCTGCTAAGGAAAAGACTGAACAGTAAAACTATCACTGTGTGTCTCCCCCTTGTATTCACCCTAAACTGTGCTAATCCACATGTTACTTCAATTAAAATATTCGCAGATATCTGGGAATCTGACTTAAATCACTGATTATTTTTTAATTCATGCTAAGGCTAAGGTAGAGAAAAAGACCTCTGGTCTTGGATCTGGTGCTACTGTCTGTGATTCCTAAGGGGACCAGAGACTGTTTCTAAATCTAAGACAAATTTGATTTTGCTTCTTGTGTGTGCATGTGCCCCTCAAAGATTTCTTTGTGTTCCTTAAAAATACCAATTTTTATCTCTGAAATGAAGGCCACGCCAGAACAAAGTTAAAGAAAAACAACATTTTCATACAGAAGCATTTCAGAGTGTTTCAATACCTAAGCAAACTTTATGGGTTTGACTCCCCTCAGACTTTCACCTCATAGTAATTTCCGTGTGTGCAGGCTGAACACAAAACACTGAACTCCAACAGAGTGCCCGGACCACTCAGGTTTGTGGATGTTAGTGTCAACCCCTTTCCCTCAGTCATCCAGAATTCTGCCTCTAACTTAAGAGGAAATGGTGTATCTTAAGCCTTACTGCTTATTCTTTGGAATAAAGATACCGCCACATTAAACCTGACAGTAATCATCTTATTTGTCAATTATCTGTCTCTTTTCTACCTAAATTGTGAAGTATCTGCTAGTAAGATACTACTGACCATTTCTTTGAATAGCCTAAGTTTAAAGAGAAATTTTAATTTTAGAAACAAACACTGTTATCTGTAGCTCATAACCCAGTTTCAAGAAGAAAGACTGCATGCATGTGAGACTCCCATCAGAACTTCCTGTAAGAAAACCCTCAGGCTTTGTATCACTGAGAGCATTTGGTGAATTTTGACACTACACCTCTTAAGTTCTTTAAGAAACTGTTGGATACTAAGTTGCCACTAAATTGTGTATCTAGATTTTAGTTCAGCCACACTGAATCATAATGTTTTGAGAGAAACTTTGCATTAGACAGGTGATAACTGCTTAATTAATTTTCAGAGAAAAAAAAAATAAAAACCACCAAACCCCAAACTACAACCAGAGGGGATTTTGGCAGAAGAGTTGAGGTAATTACTATCAGGACAGCAATGTAATACTTCTCATGGGTTCAGTCACTACTACAATGGACAAAAAGACCAAACAGTGTGACCAGAGCCTGTGACCCATCATTCATAGTGCAAGCACATGCTGATAGCAAGAGAGTAGCAGCATTTCCTGGTTTGCATTTTGTCACTTTCTTTTCTTCTGAATTTTAAAATACAGAAAGGAATTCTAATATTCAACAAAATACTTTAGTATCTCACAGTTCTTCCTGTTCTTGTATCAGCAGTAAATTTGGCTACAGCTGAATTTGTACCAAAGCAACGCTAAACAAAGTGAGTCTTCTCAAAAGGTGATCGCTCTTTTGAGCAAACCAGACATGCACAGCCACAGCAGGTGTTCTGGCAAGACTACAAGGCAATTCTGATTGAAGAAAGATTCATGGAGAGTAAAATCTACATGTCCTTGTGTCACCTTTCATGAAGTGCTCGGAAGGCCACGATACTAGATTACATGTTGTTAAAACAAGAACACAGTACATTTTAATCTCCACCACAGGAACTATAATATTTAATAATGTTTAGCTTCAGAAATATATATATTCTCACTGAATTTATCATGTGCATATATATAACTTCGCAGTTGCATTTTGGACCCATGACCCTGTAGCAGGGGAGCTATCCATTTGCATACACAATCTGTGGCCCAGTACCTACCCCTGGCTAGCGTATCAGAGCTGTGGACTTAAATTACAGTGAAGTTTCTTTTGGTCTAAGACAAGGAAGGAGACTGTAACAAAAGTACTGCTGAGGGTGTCACTTACAGATTCATGCTGCATCACTTGTATGAATATTTAATAGACTTGGCACCTGAGGACTTAGTAAAGAATTCTGTTACTCACATCTAGAGAAATAATGACCCTTATTGCTATTTTGTTAAAAACAGTTTATGTAACTATTAGTTACACATGGTACAGTGATGCATCAAAGTTGAATAATTCACTTTATACTACTGGTCAGTATATGAAACATTCACAGCTATCAGAGGAAAGCTTCCAGTAAATCCTGTGATCTTTGAGTGACCTCAAGGAAGAAGGAAAAAAGATGGAAGAAATTAAAATTAGCCTGCAACACCACGGCACCGTCAAGCTTACACTGATGAAATCAGCTTTGATCTGTTACAACTGCAGGTCTGTCACCAAATTTGCAACTATGAAGACAATCTTGTGTCAACATGTACTCTGACAGAAACATGTACAGTGTAGGGTTTTCTGAAGCAACATATTTCTATAAAAACTTCAACACCTGTAATGTCTGAGTGGCAATAAATTACAGAAAAAAAATCTAGAGAAGCAAAGCACACATTAGAATGAGACCTAGAAGACGATATGGTACATCTTTATGATGGCCAGGGTAGAACGCTAAGACAGAACAAAGGAGAAACAGGATGTGGCTAAGACATACCTAAACTAAACAGACAGTTCACTGCTGGAATAAAGACTGGATTAGAAAGAAGGAGTGAGCTTCTGGTACAGACAGTATCTATTTTTATTCTCTTAAAATATTAAAATACTATCTTATTGAAAATAGATTATTTTTTCCTCTGTGATTAACACAAAAATAAAATAAAAAAATATATGCATTCCAGCAATTTCATTTTCAGCTACCAAAAAAGGCAGGAAAACACTGAGAGGTCCAAATGATAATAGTAAAATCGACTTCTTGTGGTTTGTTTTAATTATGTGGTTTCTTTTATGTAAACAGGATTAGATACTGTTAAAGAAAGATTTTGGGTTGTTAGGTGTGGGGGGGGTTTAGCTAAAGAGTAATAAAGTGAAATAGACAACACTACAGAAAATATCTTTTTCCTGAGTTCTACTAATTTTCAATACGGAATACTGAATATGCTAGAAAATCCAGAGCACTGATCAAATCCAAATTTTAACCTTTCTTTTCAATGACTTTTTTTTTTGGGGGGGGGGTGGGGTGGGTGGGTTGTAGCGGAAAGGAAGGAGCCATTTTAACATTTGTGGAGACACCAAGTACTCTTTTGATATTTTGTTAGGGTTGTTTCATTTGATAATGTTATTATCCAGGCAGTGATTTACAGAAATCAATAACACAAAGTGGAGGTGTTAAACAGGAAATTGCTAGATCAAAGAGAATATTTCATTACTGTTCCCAGATGCATGTTTTTGCTTTGTTTTTAATCTGCTCCACTAATGACCAAAATATCAGAATCACAGTCTGTGGCTTGAATCTTAACATACAATTATCAAAGAGTGCTTTCTTGAATTTCATTATTTTCCTGTACTTTGTAGGAATTTGCAGCCTGGCATGCCTGTGCATTAGGTATTTCCGAATATGCAAGGTGAATCAGAAATATTCTTAAGGTAAAAAAATAAAAAAGAAATTTTCTTTTTCATTAAGAGCACTTTGACATCCTCCATCCATTACTGCAGTAGTCTTTCTGCCTTTCAAAGTCATGAGAAACTAGACTCAAAAACATTTAAAGTTTAGCCGTAAACAGGCCCATGAGGAAAGTAAATATGATTTCTCTGCCCCAAAAACAAAAGTCCAAAGCAACGTAAAAGTAATGACCTCTGGAAGCATGAGGTGGTGACAGGGAACAGAAGCCAAACCTCCAGTGACAATAGTTTAAAATCACAACCTTATTTAACCACAGCCATAATTTTGTGAACTGATAAATTTTCACACCGAGAAATATACTGTAATACGTGTACAATGAAGGGGAGATACATTCAGACACTTCGTCTGTAGTTAGTTTTCACTGCCTTAAATGCTAACACTAAAGAAAGAGCTCTCAAGCAAAATTTCCTTGAAAGAAAAAAAAAAAAAAAGAGAGAAAAAAGTCACTGGGCCTTCTAGGCTATTTTTATTACCTAGCTAACTAGAAGTCAGTCTCAGTGAAATGATCTCTCTCAGAAAGTACCCATTACAATACAGAAACTACAGTTCCTTTCAAATCACAGCAGTATGGTACCCTTGGCTTCTGCATATTTCTTAGAAATTCTATTTTATGTTTTAACTTTTCAGCATATTTAAATGTCTATGATTATATGAATAATGTCAGATTGCTAAATGGCCCTCCTCTCTGTACTGACTGGAAAGGAAACATCAATGAATTACACATCAATGATTTATCTACAGTCCACAGTCCATATTTACTTAAAAAGCAGAATATCCACATACCTCCAGGTTAGCAGGACATACAAAGAAAATAATTGGGCATAAATTCAACATTCAGGTCATCATATACTTTGCCTTTATGAAAGGAAGTAAAAAGAAGAGCAATCCAGAACTACCTAGAATCATCAGTACTAAGGGTGATAGAAAGCAAATCAATGCCATTGAGGTGCTTGCTATCCAGTTGGCATATGACTATGCTATTCATCATAGAGGCAGTTATGATGTCCAACAGCATGTTATTTCAAAGAAGCTTCAGAGAAGTGCCAGACAGAGCATCAGAGCAGGAACTGACAGATCTCTGCAACACAGGCCTGTAGTTCAAGATACCAAGCAGATGCACTTGTGATGTGTCATCAGATTCTCTTTTGCATTTACTTATTGTAGATCAAAGCACTGACACAGGGGATGAAAAATTTCTGGCTCTGTTCTGTCACAAGAATTCTTTGATCAGAGGCTACATTTAAACAAAAATAAATGAATTTATTTATTATGCCCTGGTGCACTTATTTGATCCAAAAATCCCCAGATGCATATTTTGTCAACTCCCATAAGCAGTGCTGAATCCTTATTTTCACCTTGATTGGATTTTCTCTGGACATCATCATGGACTCCCTGACTATGAAAATAGTTTTGTTGTCATAATCTAAATTTGCAAAGGTGGTAAAGCTGGTGTCTGTAAAATTATAATATACTAACACAAGGTAAGAATTCCTCAATATGCTTGAGTAGATCTGTGCAAATTCAAGCATTAATATTCTTCTCGCCTCCCACCCTATAATAGTCAGAGCTAGAATTTTAGCAGAATACATTGCAGGGCAAGTTTTCCAGTGCTCAGCACAGCTGATGCCTAAAAATGTGCTACACATTCTTCTAGAAATTCCAGGGTATTAGAAGTTTCTGTTATATTAACACATATGGCTTAGTGGCCAAGCAACGTCAACAGGTGGAAATGCTGCCTGTCCTTCAAAAAATACCGATTCCTGCTTTGTGCTTCAGCCAAAGTGATACAATATTAGTGGTAAAATATTGATAATGGCCAGCCACCTCTTATATGAGTTCAGTGAAGACTGTGCAGATGTCCAGAATTCTATAACTTTTTTAACAAAAACACACGTTTTCATACTTCTCCCTCCTCGGATGCATCAAAACTTGACTAGGCATGACCCCAAGCAACCCAAACTACAATGTCTCTGTTCTGAACAGAGGGTTGGACCAGACATCATCCAGAAGTCCCTTCCAGCATTGGCCTGTGAGTCTATACCTCAGAGTTCTCATTGATTCATCCTTAAATTTATATTGTTTATTGTTACAGTATTTGCAAAAAATTCTGAACTTGAAATTTAAATTTCAATGCTGTTCCAAAACCTACTTTTGTATCCCAATTTTTGCTACTGTTGTACAACATTCCAATTTCTTTTAATTTTAATCACTATTAGCAGCTTCTCCCTCCCACTGCTCTAGTTATAACATTAGAATGTAGTGAGAGAGGTAATATTACTGGGAAAGTTTGATTTTATTTTTTTTAACTTATTTGAGCAAAACACAATCTGTGATTCTTGATACTGTCCTTACACTGGTTTTACTTTCAGTAGCAATGCCTCCTGCTGTGCTAAACATAAGAGATGTTTCAACAGTGCAGTGCATAGTTTCCTCAATATTGGCATTTGAGCAAGGCTATTGAGCAATATGCAAGAATCTCAAAATAAGGCAATATCCTCCTAGCTTACTTTTCATATTCAAACTTATCACAATTTTTCTATTGTAACTACAATTGATCAAGAGTGCTACAGTAGTTTCAAAACACAAGATGTGTGCTAGGGCACCAAGAAGCAACCACAGCCTTTAGGAAAGCTGGGAACTAGAAGCCCACAATCAATAGCACTCAGGATTTAAAGAGCAAAATTCCAATGTTCATCTGCTGCAAAAGAAAACATTTACTCTGCAAGTAAAAAGAATCATGACTGAAACAGCCACAGCAGTACAGGTCAGAAAAACAGCTTCTGGCTAGCTATGTTCACACTACTTGGAAGCCTTTTACACCATGATAGGCTCCTGGCATATGGGCACAAGCTAAGTAGTTTAGCTTTCACTTCAAGTGCTAAGCATATGGATGAAGCTGTGTAAAGAAATTTTTATCACTCCCCCACCCCACCACCCACATAGATATCCAAAGGATCAGTTCTCCCAGATTGTCAGTTTAGTTCCTAAATAAGCGCCAAGCTCACATAAATTATTTTAAGATCAGAGATAGGTACATGGGGTCAAGGAAGGAGTTCAGAGACACACTTATATTAGAACTCGTGTATTTAATTTTTTACATCATTGTACTAACACTATGTCTGAAGCACAGTACAGAAGAAAGTCAACATTTTTCCTTAAACAACACTACCCCGTTGATTTTTCGCTCCCCTCAAACACACTGAATCACAGGCTTTCAGTATCCATGTACTCATAGTAGGTGCAACCAGTTTCATCTGTATCCTTGGTCCCTCACCGTTTTAATCTTTTTTCCCAGATTTCTGACTCAGGAGAGTCTTTTCTTTAGTAGTATTTAGATGTAGGTGGCTTAGTGCTTAACAAGTAAAGAAATTCATGATGGTATTGTGATCTGTATGACTGATCAATAAAAGAATCTTTATTAATAAGGAAATCTTTATTAATAAACCCTAGTGCATCTCTGAAAGTACTTCAAAACAGGATCAAACTATATCATATAGATAATACCAGCACTATCTTACACTGTCAGACATTTAACTGAATTCAAAAGTGAAGTGACTTCAGTGTCACATGTTCCATCAAGATTATAATATGCAAATTTTGACTGGCTTCAAACTTCCACTGCATAGCTTTTGCATGGGAAAGATTAATATTAATGTTAGAATAGTTCAAAGTATATAATACTTATGTTAATAACTTCCCAATATTTTAAATTGATTAGTAGTGGACACAGAAGTTTCTTCCTGCTTCTCACTCTTTTCCCATCTTAACAACAATTTCATCACTGTTACTGTGCTTTTGTGTCACATTAACCAAATCTTAAGCCTTTTTGGCTTCAAGCATATAAAACTACTTGTTCATATAACACATTCACAACCTTCCTCCCTTTGACTTCTACACTCCTGCTGCCCTCCAACTCTTCTTTATAGTCATGATCATGATGGTAATACCTAAGAGACAAGAAAGGCAGGAATCCTACTGTATTCAGTTCTATACCACACAGAAATAATTGTTGTCCCGACAAGCTTGTAATATAAAAGCAGCAAATTAGATACAGAGTATAAAGAATATGTCATACAGGCAGAGATGACAAACCACTGCAGCCAAAACATTTTGTAAATGCTAATGGACTATTTTTAGGACACTGAGTCTGTTTGAACAACAGGAAAAATAAAAGACCAGGAATTTCATCACGAAGAAGTTTCTGTGGATCTGCATCTCTGTTTCTAGAATTCCTGTAAAATACCATAGAAAGTTCCTTGAAAGCAGGTGCAAGTTCCTAGACTGAAAAAGGGGAAATCATGGGAAACATTAGAGAAAAATATATAGGGGGATACTTAAAAAGCAGGTGTGAAATTTCAAAAAAATTTTAGGTATTCCTAAAAAGCAGAGAGAAAGATCATAGAAAGTGCTTGGGGAATTCCTAGAGAACATCAGGAAAAAGCCTTAGAAACCATACGTGGCATACATAGAACACAGGCAAAAAAAGTGTGTCTAGAAAGCTCTTGAGAAATTCATACAAAGCAGGTGGAAAATCCCATATAGGGCATCCCCAGAACACACATGGGGGAAATTCACACAAAGCTCTTGAGGTCTTCTGAGAAAAGAGGAAGAAATCTTCCTTTCCAAGAAGATTTGTTTTTGTCATGGTATCTGTCTTCTCAGATCAAGATGATATGTTTTATTCAAGAGGCAAGAAAGTTCTTGATCTTATAAGCATTTCTCCTATTGCCCTCATTCCCTATGGGCCAAGAGACAAGTATTTTCTGCTGCCTTGCTAGACAGAGAAACATGACAAACCTTTTGGCTCCTGAAGACAGAGAATTCATAAGACTTTCTCTACCAAATAGATTCCATGGCGCTCCACAGAAATATTAAACTAAAAGAAATATTAAGCTTTTACTTCAGATTAAACAAAAACCCAGTTCAAAGACGAAACTAAGGGAAATATTTATCCTCAGATGAAAGGTGTCCCCTTTTCCTCAATATTGACTGGAGTCCAAATTCTAAAGTGACATACATTTATAAAGTCAGCAGACAAAAGGCCAACCACCCATTCTACTTGCAACAGGCAAATAAAGTTAATGTGATTGTCTGAATATAAGTGTAACATTTACCAGAAATTGTAGCATTAATAGGTCATGTAATATGATGTTTAGAAAATGTAAGAGGATGATACTACATCCAAATATTTAATATCAGTTTTAATCCAGATGGCAAGCAACACAGAAAATGATAAAAATAAACCTAAACTGATGCTAAGGGTACAGGCACCCGTACATGAGTGCCAGCTGTTCAGCTATTGCAGTTTCATGCTTCTTTGAAACACACATACCTATGAAGCACATGGACCACATGCTTTTTATTGCTGACTAGGTGCTACAAAATTCTATGAAGGTGTTTAATGTGTCATAATTTAAAAGAGTACAGTCATAAGTACATAGAACACATGCATTTCAAGTCCAAGAATAGTGAAGTGACAAATATCATTACTGATTTCATTATGTTTTCTGTCCTTTTCTGTTGCTAGTTCCACATCTATTAAACCCAGCCATGAATCAGACCTGTGTACATTAGCAACACAAGAGGTTGAACTTCCTAAATAGGCTAAGCAGTCATCTATTCCTGTGTCAGGGCTAAAAAAGTATTTAATCATTTATGAGAAACAAAGCAGCTCTAACATGGGAAGCTACAAGGATGAATCACTGTTCATCCTAAAACAACTAATAATCAAAAGTTTGTGAAACCCACCTGGGAAATACCCAAGTTCAAGTCCCTAACCTAAAGTAGGCAAGTCAGACCCTTACACAAGACACTCAAGTGGAATGCAAGAATATTCACCATAAGTTGCAGTAAATTGAAGATACCCGTCTTCCTAACTCTCTTCAACTACTGATCAAAAAGTATTTATCTTTGCCACCATCAGTGGCTTTCAAAACCAAAACATTGTATTATTTGATTTAGCAAAAAGAGATGCAACCCGGTATGTGCAACATAAATTAGACAGCAGTAATGAAAGGATTCTCTCTTCTCTCATAATTGTTTATGCTATACCATTGTTGATACTTGCACAGAACACCGGAAAAAACTCTCTGCTTACATATTGTCCAACCCTCCATGACATTTTAAGCATTCTTAAGATTATACTCAGTATTCTTAAGTACTCTTGAGATTACATTTAGTTTTTAACACTTAACACTCCTGAGATGTTCTCAGTGGCACGAAGGAAGTCTTTATTAAGACAACATGACAAATTTTAGGCTCAGAAATTCTCAGAGTTTTCTCTTGAAGTGTCTTTCCCCCCACCCCATTAGTAAATTATGTGCTATCAATTAGACAATATCAATGATCGTGTAAGCTTTAGTCCTATTGTAACCTTGTAATCTGCATCATTATTTCACACCAACAGCTTATCTTGTGCTCATACATGGGAAGAATATTCCCAAAACAAGTTTAATCATTTATCATTTAGCTCTTCATTTAGTATGCCTTTTAAAACACTTATGTCTCAGCATAACTTATGAAATGACTTACCAGACAAGAATAAACATCTCAGTGACAACAATTGTTGTTTTTTTTTTTGGTTTGGTTTTTTTTTTTTTTTAATCAAATAAGATGATTGTCGAAGTAGGAAAAAAACAGAAGCATTGGGACTCATGCAATTTGGCAAGAGAACCTAACCTTACATGGGCAGTACACTGCTGATGTTTTCCAAGACTCTTTCCTCTCTTTAAGGCACTGTGTGGGCAAAGGGATAATGCAACTGTAATTAATCTTTCTCCAGTGATACATCGTTACAGCTATCCAACTGCAAAGTCTATTTTCAGAGTTGGGTCGGGGGGCACTATTTATTTTATTTCTATTTTATCTTAAATATATTCGGGGTTACCTTTTCTTTGTGTGGGTGGGATGGCATGTTAATTGGTCATTTCTGCTTAGTTTCATAGAAATAGACTACTTGAACTGAAAATTTGAGATCTTCTCCTAGATACAATTCTTCTAATGTTAAGAAAGGAGGAGTACAACTAAGTTCTGTGACTATTAAGTAACACAAGTTGAATTAGTTTGCTACAAATAATGTTATAAATGGAGATGCATGAAAATTAAATACTTCATATTCTGACAGGTGATGTTTTTCTACTTCAATTTTCAAAATTTCAAAATTCAATTCAATTTTCAAAAGTTTTCAACTTTTCAGTGTTTTCAGCATGTTTTCAATTTAGTGATGTTAAACATGAGTAACAGCTTATCATTCTGAAAACGTCCTTTTCTGTTGCTCAGAGAAAGAACCAATGTGAAAAAACCAATCACAATGGGGCTGCTGATAAAATAACCCAGACAAGTGCAAGGGAATAATACTGTTTCACTAAGTTGTCTGTAATCACTGCCACCAGAATTAAGTAACCTTTTTCATTTAGTTTCAAAATACTTTACAGGAACTTGTAACAATACTCTTTTGTGTAGGAAATAAAAGTCATCTTCCCTCATTTTGAAATGCTTTCTTAAATCTTCAGTGTGACAATTGTGCAATTATATTTTATAGATATTCAAAATGCATTTGGTAGGAATGGTGCTTTCTGAGGACCATATTTTGTTTATAGACTTGTGAGCTGACACACTACCTACCATGTCATCTTGATGCAAAGCATATGAAAGTAGCACCTTATCTGCAATCAGTATTTTTTATTGTCTAACTCTTCATCTTATCTTTTATTCATTTCAGAACATATATCTCCCTAGGGAAGAGGCTTTGCTAGATAAAAGTAATTTTTTAATTTCATCAGGCAAAGCAATTAGTGAAGTGAAAATGGCACAGGTAATATTACACATTAGTAAATACTATAATTTTATTCTTAATGAAATAATCCTTTCAAGAATAATTCACATCAATTTTGATATGAATATTACTGCACAAGCTACAGCTAGCCTGGAACACAAAAAGAAAAAATGTGTCATTAAACCACAAATGTCAAATTTATAAATGGTAAAAAAACCTATCAAGCAATATGTACATTATGATAATCTGGAATAAACCAGGAGTCTAGCATGAGCTGTATTTAATTCTGGTTTTGAACATTATGCTTTCTGAGAAAACCAGCTGGGAAAACAAAAGCTATTGAAAAGACTCAGAAAAAAAAGAATCCAGAAAACTTAATTTTTATCTATATAAAATAATGCAATCAGCTTAAATGAGGGGAAACAAAAGGAGAAAAAGAAAACAACCCTAATATCCCCAACAGAAAATATAACACAGCCTTGGAAAAAACCTACTTGCCACAGTAAACACTAAATACAGGGAAAGTTATTGATGACATTGGTCAACATGTGATAAAACAACAAGTTAATTTTAGTTAAACACAGAGGCATAACATATGGGACTTGAGGACAGGAGGGGAAACTAGAATACTGGAATCAACCTTGAGTAGGTGATTACCAGAAGTGTGCAAAAACTTGAAGTGAACCATAGAACCTCAAAAGGCTTAGCAGCAGAAAGGCATTAAAAGCCAACTGGTATGAAAAGACTACTTCATCTGCAACAGGTTCAGGTGATCAAAGGCATTACTTCGGATAATACAGCAATGCAAAGCCAGAAATAGTTATGAAATTAAATACAGAGAAGTGCTGAATTTAAGTCACTAGAAAGCAATTTTGCATCAGAAGACTGCTGGATTAGGTAATGACCTTTCAGTCAGCCCATCTAGCCCTCAGTGCTACAGTCTACAAGCCACTAAGCCAAGTCCTCATATATCACAAATGACAATAAAGAAAAAACACATTTGCAGAAAATGTTGTTGAAAAAAATCACCAAGGAAAAGTCTGTGACTAATAATGTGAGTAACTTAACCAGGTGTAATCACTGAAGTGCTGGTAAACAGAATTATAGCAAGCACGTTGCACAGACCTAGAAGGAAACTCTTTCCTGAAAGACTGAAACCAAACCTAAACCTTCATTAGACTCTACTACTTCACTGCAAATTAAGCCACGTTAATTCAAAGTTATGAGTGGTCAAGACATGTAAAAATCATAGAAAGAATTGGACTGATATTTACTTCATGAAAAGAGAAAGCCTTATCACAACTGAAGCATTATTCTAAAAAGAATACTCATTCTATAGACTTTTCACTGCAAAGCTCTCCTCCATCTGGCTATGTGTTTAATGACCAGTGTAGTCTGTAGTAAATATTATCTTTACTGAACCAGTGTGTAAAGTCAGGCCTTAATTAGAAACACAAGACTAACCTAGGAGTTAAAAAAACAGGTATTTCTATGTCTTTGTCTGACAGGGTTGGTTTTCTACTTGTCCGAGCTTTTCTGTGTTTACTATCAGTTTATAGCATTACAAAAAGCATTCTGGCAATCAGCACTATCTCAGAAGTTATGCAGCAGATGAAAAGACACAATCTCCAAATTACAGCACAGTCAGAGCATTAGAGAGGGAAAACATAATGAAAAGAAATTAATTTGAAAAGAAGAAATTTTGAATAGTTTAACAAAGGAACTCCCAGATTTTTTTTTAAACTATTACTTATACTTAAAGATGCATATTAGTATGATATCTATAAACATAAAAACCCCAGAACACTGTGGAAATATCTGTTTCTAGAAAATAGCACCCAGAACAAATCACCCTGGGTTAAAAGGATCCAAATTTTTAAAGTTGGTCCCAGTGTCAGAAGCTATAAATGGTGTCAGAAGATTTCAACTACATAGCAACTCACCAGAAAGACAGTTTACTTTTTAGTTTAAGTCATTGCAATAGTGTTACAATAATTGCTTACACTGTAACGTGCTTTGCTCTTGATTTCACAAGGCATAGTGTTTGAGATTAATTTTAAAGGTAGAAAGACATTTGGGGGAAGAACATGTGTATACAATAAATATAATTCTCCTAAAGACTGTTGATATTTTAACAAAATCTGAGATTGACCTACCCTGGTTATTATATATGAATGTGTGATACATTAAAGCTTTAAGTTATAGCAAGACCATCAAAAATAATATTAGTCAGTACATTCATTCAAGAGCAACTATTGCCAGCACCATGTAGACACGCATGGAAATATGAAGACCCAGGTACCCCTTAGGCACACTCTGCAGTACAGCTTGAGCTGAGATATCTGTAATACCGTGGCCTAGCTCTCATCCTTGTAACACTGCTGGCAATAATTTAAGTTTAATGTGGAATAAACACAGGCCAGATACACTCTCCCTATTCAACAGATGGTGTTGACATACCGTTTTATGAGAATATGCTCACAAAGCCATGCCGAATGCCACTACTGAGCATGCTTCTTCAGCCATATAGATCCCCTTTTCTTGTATACATTTCTCCAATCCCTATCAACTGTTTAAGAGTCAGCATTCATACCTAGAAAAAAAAGTATATTTGTACCTGCATCCAACACTTTCCAGAGATGGAATGCCCAGAGATTCAGAATTTGATTTAAAGTATGTTTTGAATATTTTGATGTGACAGATTCAGACTATCATAACATTTCTTCCTCCAGTTCTTTTACCTTGATAGATTTTTCCCTTCCTAATCTTAGCATGAGCTCTATAAATCAGGAACAACTCCTCTACAGCAAGTGAATCACACAACTAAAACTAGTATTAAAAAAAGAATCCAGATTTAGAGGTGTTTTTTTTTTTTTTTTAAGCAAGTCTGGAAATATTCTAGGAAAGTGGAAAACTGAGTTAAAGAAAAGCTCGAACACAAAATAAAACAGAAAATTTGAAGCAAATCTGACAAGAATCCTAACTGTTTTACTTGTAACACTTCCATCAACACTATGTAAGCATATGAATGTTTACTTTGGTTTTGGATTAGAAATACTATCTTCATCTCAAGAGCACGTATAGACACAAACAAACAAAAAACCTCACTGTTCTGTAACGTCTTTATTATGCACTTTAGAATCACAGAATACTAAGTATGCAGGAGATACACCAATATCTAATTCTAATAGAGGTAACAGGAAAGTGATGAGGCTTAATGTTTCAGTAGATATAAAACAATGAAAATCTCTAAGGATAGATATTAGCATTATGGAGCTGCAGTCTTGTTTTTTAACTATTTGGTTTGTAGGTGAACATTTCTGTTGCAATTACAGAGGAAAAGGCTTCTTGTGTGCTGTAATGAGGAATGGGAAAGGACAAGCAGCTTTCAGCAGCCTAATTCACTGCAGCATGCCACTGCTCCTGTGGAAAGAGATAAAACATCCCATTCCAGATCTTCAGATATATGTATAGTCCTTGTTTTTATTATTTTTGAGGATCAGTACGTTTTTGTGTTACAAAATAGGAAACATATTTGCATTAGAAAGGTGTTAATGGGTATGCATTTGCAAAATCCTCACTAACAAGAAAAGTTGACAAAGACTGTTGTAATACCAAGGTTATAGCAAACACTCTGAGTCAAACTCTGTTCCTGGATAACTGCAGTTAATTTCTGGCAACTTCAATGGGAACTGTATGCGTATGCACAGTTGCTTACAGTTTCCATATGTTTGGAAACTCTTACGAACAGAAGCCACATCTTCCTCTCAGTACTCAGCTTCTCAAGCTTGTAATCAATTAAAATGATTATTTCTGAGACACTAGGGAAGTTATACAGCTTTAGTATAGCATTGTAGGCAGATTCATACTGTGAATTTTATACTTGTTTAGATTCTGAAAAATTCTGCAGTCCCCTTTAATCTCAAAATGGTTCTTAGACTTGGTTCTGCACAGACTGTCCATACCTGACATAACTCAGTGAGTTATAGCAGAGCACAGTAGGTCTGATGCATAAAAATCTCAGTTATAAATATTTTCTGCTGTACATGAGTTTGTTTTTATGACCTAGAAACTTTTTCTAGATACAAAAATTTATATTACAAATAATATTTATTTTTAATATTATTTATATTACAACTCACACCTATTGTATTCCTCCTCTCCCCTCCCCTCCCCCCCCCCCCATCACCTATAAACTAGGATTCTTTTCCCCCACATAAAACTCTAAGATTCCCTCTCTGGGATGCCTGTTCCTACCGGCCATCATTTTTATGATATATAATAGTAACCTGTCTTGAGAGAAGAGTCTCTAATGATATATAGTGGTATAATAGGTTCTCACAGCACACTGATGACATGTTGCAACTATACATCATCAGAGAGCAGTCTGCAATATGAGGAGTTCAGGGGATATGCATGACCGGACTACAACCATAAAGAAAAAATGAAATAGAACCACAAAGCCAGTTCTAGTGATTCTGTCTGAAGGTATCCCCAGAGCCAGAGGTTTAAACATCACGTGAATTCTGGTACAGGCCTAAGTGACAGACTTCTGGTGGTAAGAACCACCCAACAACCAAAATATTTCCTTCTAAATAGCACCAATAATTTAATTCTTTTCTGCTCTTACTATGGACACAAGTTCCATTCACTAGCACATGTACATATTTTCAAGTGCAAAAATGCTGATGATAAAGTGCTCAAGTTATATGCAAGGTAAACAGAGAGCTATTAGCCATTCTATCTTACAAAATAAGCCAGAGCAAGCAGGGAAATTAGCATGTTGCAGACTGAAAAAAAAAATGGACTTCTTTCATACTACACGTGAGAAGCCATTGACTGCTGCAGAGATCCAGGATGTGTTGCTTGCAGGAGGAATTAGATTAATTCCGGAGAATATGAAAGAAAGGTTTTAACTGATTGTTCTAAGTTTTATTATTAGTAAGCATATGCAAACTTCTGCAATATCATAGCAAAGATGAAAAGTGATAAATATTTCTGGAAGAATAAAGAAATGTGAAAGATGTACTATTGATATATAAATGGGTATTGATACTCACATAAACCTGTACATGTTATATACACACTTATTTAATCATGCAGCAATTTATAAAAAAAGATGACATTCTTATCTGAAGTGACATGGTCTTGTTATAAACCCTTAGATTTAACACTAATTTGTTTTAATGGATAGGTAATATTCCTATTAACATTATCTGGCATTAACCATTATGCACCTTCAATGTTCTGAGCTAATTAAATTTTCAGGTTACATTGTCAATATTAACAATTTCTTCAGCACTACAATTCTTGGAGGTTGTCCAGTTTACAATTAAACCCAAAACAGGCAATTCAGCAATATATATATGTGTGCGCGCACGTGTTTCCTTACAACATCAAACATTTATTCAACTGAAGTTCACATTTTCTTTTCCCATGAAAAGTTATTTGAAGCTGCTCATTTTTAAGCATCTTAATATCTGATGAAAGTCCCTTGACAAATATTGCCAAAATGGCATCAACTACTCCAAGTTTGAGCTTCTGCAAACACATATAACCCAAAATGCACTGTTTGGAAATGTTTGTCAGTGAATTCATGTGATTAAAAATCCATGTTTATACATGATAATCCAGTAAATTTGTACAAGGGTTACAGTCACAAATCTGAATCAAGATTTCTTCCTCCTGCCCACCTGCATCCAGCCAAATGTCCTAAATACTCAAAAACAGAGTCCTTCACTATTTGCATAAGCTGTTTAAGTATGCGAGTGTCATAGCTTATCTATATTAACATAACATGCTATCATACTTTAATAAAAAAAAATCAAACTATGAACCCCATTAAATTATGGCCGAAACATTTTTCAAGTTACTTTTACAGGTTTACACCTCCTCTCTGCTGTCTTCTGAATGACTGCTATTCTTTCCTATATTATTTCTGCATCATGACAGAACAGGAAATTAATTACAGAAAATGGGGTTGCAGCATGAAATTCTGCTGTGTAACCAGTTGTTTTGTCTTGTCCTCCCACCTTTTGCTTGGCTAGCATAAATGAGATGTAGGGGGTGGAATTTTTTTTGAAAGATTTTTTTCTACAAATATATTTTGAACTTATTATTAAACTTTTCTGGCATTATCACATTGCTGTTATTAAATGTTTTAATCTAGTTCATGTAAACATTAAAACCAAAAACTGACATATGATTTAGAAATAGTTAATAACTATAATTATTTCTAACAAGAAATAACCAAACAGCGTTTTTTCCTTTTTGGGGCTAGAAGCAATGGAGGAAATCAACAAATCTGCAAGACAGTTCAAATTGACCCAATTCTGTGATTGTCAGAGTAAAATTTTTTGCCAAGCCATCCTTACTACTAATGATAATGATCCTTTAATGTGATTTTATGCCCTAGTTGCATAATGAAATTTTGTGTTGATGTGACTCCACTTACATAGATCTGATTTGAGAAGAAAAGTTTAAGGCATTAAAAGTGGTGTCTTTTTCAAAGAAAATCATCATTCACCATTCTCTCTGAAGTTAAAGACCTGCAAGTAACTTAACCACATATTTAGATACCTTTCTTCAATAAGAAGTGATAATTTTAGTTGTATCGTGTCAATACTTTCCACCAACTTCCTAAGCTTGCACTAGATAAATCATTATGATGAAAATTTGAGATATCATTTCAAATTAAAAACTAATTATCAGTGAAGATCAACATCTAGCTACTAGAATATTTCATTTTGTGCTCATTTGTTGAAAGCATGTGATTTTGGTACAACAAAAGTACAGGATATTGTCTTTTATGTAGGAAATGTTTTTTCTTCTAGTTAATTTTTCCTTTGTGGCTCTTTATTGTTCTTCTATTTAAAGGATATGCTTATAAGCTGTTTTATTCTCACTTCTGTAACTCAAGATACATATACTTTACAGTCCATAAGCTTATCTGAATACATCTGTTCTTTGAACATAAAGCTGAAGAGTGTAAATGCACTATTTCAAAGGTGGCATTAGTCATTTCATCTTGTAATTTCATTTGCTTTAGATTTGTTTCATCATTCAAATCTATCTGCTGAAGATATTGGTTTGTTAGAAATGAATTTTAAGGACTACTGTCAGGACAGATTCCATGTCGCCTATCCGCGACACCCTGAATTCAATTGTGCTCTCCTATGATGTACATGACCAGAAGTAACCTATATTGCCAGAGTTACAGAGCTGATTAATGCATTCCACACTGCAAGTCACAGAAATATGGATGGACACATTTACTCTTATAATTTCATCGATCTGAAGATACAAAATCCTCTCAAAATTCAAAAGGTCAATCAGATGCACCTAAATATTGACGTTTGCAGTTGACAACATGAAGTTGACAACTTTGTGAAACACAGTTCATCAGACTGCTTCTTGACGATGAGAAGACATTATTCTTTATGTGTTTATTTCATAGATGTGCATATGCTCACTAGAGGTGGTCCCAATACCCCTTTGAAACCTTCAAAAAGTATTTGTGCAGCAGTTATTAAGGGCTACGTCTTCATACATTCAAGTTAGGATGTTTCTCCTCTAAGGTTATTGCAGCCAAACAGTTTAAATATGCCTCCTCTCCCAGCTGCATTTGCAAATCACTGACAGAGGAGCAAGTAATTCTGATCTAACAGTTTTTTTTCTTTCCTTTCTTTATCTAAAGGAAGACCATTTGCTCATGTTATTATTTGACCTACACTAGAGGTGGGTGCAGGCTATTTAATATTTACTTTATCAATACATTATGATTATACCTTTATTGAACAATAGTATTTCCCTTAATGAGTTGGCTCCATTCACAATCTAGATTTGTATGTCATCAGTACTTGAAAGAAAACTATGTTATCAAAAACTAGAACTCTCAAAAGATTAATGTATTTGAGGTTAGAATAAGTTCCACTGACTGATAAATTTTTATCTTTAATTCAATGAAGTGAAAATTATTCCCCCACTGTTGCTAACTTCTTAATATAATCTGTTTGAAGACGCCTATTTACATGTTGATATTATTCCTGTTCTCTCTCCTCCACACAATGACACTTTATTCCTGTATGGCCATAATTTCTAGTTTCTCAAATAGTAATTGGAAACACAATTTTTGAGGTCCAAAAGGAAGAATTCTGTGAAATGACCAAAAGTTTCTAAACATGTACAAGTAAATTTCTTTTCCAAAATTACCTTACTTAGGAGCCCTACTTGAACACTGATGTACATCTTAATATATTCTAATGAATGTAAATTGAAATATAACAAATACAAATTAAATATAAAACCAGAAATATGTCTTTTCAATTCAGCAAGTTACGTTTTTCACTGATTATTTTCTCTCCACACAAACCCTTCATACATTATATTTCTAACTTAACTAATGCCCAATATATTTCTAACTTAATGCCCAATAATATAACATCAGACTTTACAAGCAGGAAACTAAGCTTGTCATTGCCAGAAGACATACAGCTCTGCTACTTCTAATAATGGGAAAAATCAAAGTCTGTCTTTGGACCATGGTGACAGAGAAGTTATGTGCATACAATCAAAATCTAACCTCTCCATCCATTTTGGACTGAACCTGCTGGGCAAACACATTCTTCTGACAGTACCAAGTGCTAAAAATAGTACTTTTTCAATGTAAGTGAAACATTTTTTAAAGCACTATTATAAAATATTTAGTAATTTTTTTTTAAAAAGTATACATAAAATTCCAGGAATATAATTCTTTCAGAAAAAAGCAGCATTATTTCCAAAGGTAATACTAAAATGAAACAGAAGAAAAACTTTTAAACCCTCAACAGACATTTGACAGCCCCCCAAAGATGCTCAGTTAGGTGTACAGTACTTCATTTATACCTTGTATGGTATTATCCCTTAAGGAGTCCACTTTCAAAGGCAATTCAAGCTCTTTGTATCCCAGAATAGGCTGACAGATAAATTAACACAGACACCTCTACCTTACCTGAACCAAGAGGCAGGATACAGTAGCTTCAGCTTATAGTCACAGTAATTCTGCCACATGGCTTTTGAACAAGAACTGGCTTCCATCCAGCTGGCTTGCAACAGAGACAACTGTCTGCACCTCTGTAGACAAACCCTAAGGATTAGAGGAAGGAGAAAAAAAAAAATCAGGTTGTTAAGGGTATCCATCAGTCTTTGATCTAAGATGCTGTAATTTGGACAAAAAACCAAATGTCCAAAACTGCAGATAGAATACCACAGACATAATTTATTGAATTACATACAATACTGAAGTAAGTTTATAGGTCCCACTGTGAACGCAGATCTACTGGTAAGAAAAGAATATTGCAACATGTTCCATGAGAAAATTCATGGAAACTAGTTAAACCAGATGAGATTGCAGAACTGAACTTCACAGAAGAATTTCAATGAACAGAAGAAATCAGTGAGTATAAAGAAGTAAAGGCATCAGAATAGCCTTAGAGCCAACACTAGCAAAAGGAATAGAGACAGCAATAAGCAGTAACAAAGCTGAAAAGGGAAAAACAAACTCTTAAAAGCAGGAATAAATAATGTGATTTTTGTGAAAAGCAGGTGCCTGGATTAAACCTAGAGGTTGAAGGAACCAAAGGTACAGATAGACCTATAAAACCTTTTTAAAGGAGTTATATGCACCATCTATGAATACTTTAGAAGATGCCAAAATTAGACTAGGATGGTTATGAAGCTGCTTCTTGTATAAGTCTTTATTTTCCCAATAGCACTATTCACAGACTTTCTTGTGGAGATTTTTACATAAAGAGCAGAACCAGTGCTGATTTTATCAGACACATTATGAACTAAGGAAGGGAAGAGAGACAATTCAGAAAAACCGCAAACAATAAAACAAGGTCATAGCATTTTAAAGATGTGATTACTGGATGAACCTGGAATTTCAGCAGACCAAGCTTTCTATATTGTTCTGAAAACAAGCACTACCACTCGCATTACACACTAACAGGACTTAACTTGTAACGCCTCTCTTTTCTTTATGAATCACTCTGCATTCCAGAAACTTCATGGGAATTTTAAGCTCTTTAAAAATCTTGAAGAATCTGCCAAAAAAGCCAGTATAAGTTACCTAAATGATCTTTCAGATTTGTCAAGAAAATACAGTTCTTCCACTTTTTCCTTCTTTTCAGGTCTCTGGCAGCTTCAGAAAGCTGGATTTCCTGAAATGTTCAGCTTTGAAAGTAATTAGCTACTTAGTGCCCTTTCCAGAGGATTTGGCCATTGGTGAATTGAATTTTTCTAATTAACATATTGATTTTTTCCTGATTAATATCTGTTTTGTGACTGCTGTGAAACAGTCAAATAATTGGGAACAGTAATAAAATAACAGCAACCCTGACAATGATTCTCTTCTATGGAGGAACTTCTTTGTACCACTACCATGTGGCAAGCGTATTTTTTTCCCTGATATTCTGCATTAGAATGAATAACACAAAAAGAGTTTCTGTCAGACAAAGCACTAAAAGCACAGTAACACTCTAAGTTTTGTATATACAATATTGCAGCTCAGCTGATGTAGAGTTAGCAGTAGAAAATTAGCAAAGACTGATATATTTCTGGAATTGAGTAAAAAGAAGAATCCTTTGTATTAGACACACTACATCATGACTGCCATTATTACTGGAGAAGCAGAGCTATTGCTTATCGCTTCCTATGCACATTAAATTATAAGCCCTATCTCTAACGAGAGACTGTTCTTTATCAGCCAAGTATTATTCTTCTAGTGATGAATAAAATCTTTTGCCTTATAAAAGTACAAACAAAACACACTTTATGAAATCCATAAAACATATCTTATTTGAAAGCTATTTCACACACACACAAAAAGAAAATCACAGACAGTTTTATTTTAAAACCAATTAAAAGAAAGGACATCTTAAGATAAATTTTGTTTACAGTAGTTCTTTAAAAAAAGTGTTTAAGCATTTAGATACAAAATCAAGATGAACTGTATACATTTGGAAACAATTGCTCAGCTGACTGGTTTTCTGACTGTGAATCTGATTTTAGCTGACTTATTAACTATACTTTGATAAAACCTGCTGCAAGCTGACCTCACACCAAGAGCCTTCAGTCATGAAAGACTCTGCTTTATAGACCATTACTGTTCATGTAGCAGCACAAACCAGGCAGAATCACAAAAAAAAACCACCTGGCTGTAATTTTGCTTGCCTAATTTGTTCCTCCACTAGTATCAAAGCAAAAGGTCTGTTCTCATTTAACCCCCAATTTTTCTGCAATATTAGCTACAAACCAAATTCTGAGATGGTACAGCTACACCTAAGAATACAGTGATGAGTTGAAAACTTAAAAATCACACAATGAAGAGAGTTCCTGATTTCCCTAAAAGATGATACAGCTTTTTTGTGAAGAGACACGTTTCTTTTCCTAAACAGAGAAATAGACATTTAATCCCACATTTCCCCCCATTATCTTTGGGAAGACCCAAAAGGACAATTGAGCTATTCACAGCACACCAGTATTACAGTTACTACAGTTACAAAAAAGGTTTCTATGGCCTACCGGGTTATCTCTGATTTATACCACTGTGACCACATTCCAGCCCTAACAAATCACTTCCACCTACAAACAACATCAAGCATATTTTCCCACAGGGGACAACGTTTCAGAGTTAAACACTTGACCTCTAAAGTTGGCAGACAGTATTTATACTGCACATTGTTATCCTACAAGAAAAAAACATGTTTTTCCTTGCTCTTTTTCTACCATCTGTTTAAAGAAAATTATAACACATTAAAATACCTGTTTTCACAAGCCAGGTTCCTGTTGCAGTTCTCCCTCCAATTCAACCAGTATCAAGGTTGGCAGTTACTTCCTGCACAGGTGTTACCAACCAGGAAAGGAAAAGCTAAACCAGGTGCCTGGTGCTATGGTTATAAGCCCTTCCCCTCTCTGGCATGAAGCCAATCAATCAGAGGCAACTGTGGTAACAGAGCAGGACTTAGACTGATTTATCTGTGGTCACCATGGAAAATGTACCAGCTAATTGCAAACGTATCTGAGAAGGATTTGTTTGGGTACAACTATTTTCTGATATTTGAATGTTTTAAGATTACTTCTATTGTATTTATTCCTTTTTGTAATGTCATTAAAAATGTAGCTGTCAAAATAAATATCCTCTACGTTTCTGATGAATTTCAAACCTGTTAAACACCAGGGCAAACTTTCTGCTGATCTGAACTAGTATTATCTGGGGAAAGCCAACATCCCAGAGCTGTGCAGATTCCCATCCACTGTGGATCTATGCTGTCTAGGTTTTGTTGGTCATGTTTAGTGTGAGAAAAGCACTTGCTTTTAAACTGAAACATAAATCTGCAGGTAAAAGTTTGACTCTGGGATGGAGAAAAGAAAATTTACAAAATAGTTGCAAGGCAAGGGGGGGGTATCAAAATGTGTCTTATTCTATATATTTGAAGATAAAACAACTGCTAATGAACTAGACTGATATGTCTATGATAGCATAGAGTTTCAAATATCCATTTCTGATGGAAGTAGGCCTCAGGAACCTTAATCCCTGAATGTCATGGACAATTCCTGTGCAAGAAATATAAACCAATTCTTATTACACCAAGAAAAAGAAGCTGTTGGAATAAAACCAGTTCTATCTATACTTCTCTTTTGACAGATTATTGTTATTATTATTATATCTCTTTGCTTATAATGCTGTGAATAAAGACTCTTCACACAGGTAAGTGTGTGACTTTATGTATGTATATATACAGAATAAAGTTGCTGAAGATAAAGAGTAAGTGTTTGGATAAGATAAAGAATTTGAAATTATGATGAAGTCTGTAGTCCATTCATTCATTCATGTGTTTTGATCATTATGACTGAAGTGCAGCTTTACGATATAGTATCTTTGATATAGTTTTAGAGCACTTAGCTGGTGTTTTTAAGGCACTTGGACCTGATTCTCTCCATTGACAGGTAGCAGGAAAGGAAAAAAAAATCTCCAAAGCTCCACGTCAACCATGGCAGAAGGCAGGAAGTGATGAAAACCAGTATTAAGTCACAAGAAACATGATAGTTTAAGCTTACTAGCACAACGCAGTACTGGCATAAAAGTATGGCCCTTTCACAAGTAGCTGTGTGATGTGAAAGGCATCTGTGAATACCCTGCTTTGTGTGCAGAGGTCTGACCTCCCAGCTGTTCTGTACTTTATGTGTTAGTTTTATTCACGTTTCATTGTGTAATGAATTAAAAAGTTATTTGACTAAAGGGGCCTAGTACACACTGGAGCAGAAAGGTCCTGGGGTCCCATAGTATAACACAAACTTTAATCTTCCCAACCAGCCTGTCTTTCAAAACACACCTGCAGGCCTCGCACCCTTCCAACTCACCTTTAGCTACAAAAGCCTTTTCTCACCGTGCATCTCTGGAGTAGCCCAGTCTAAAACACAGCACTATGCTAGCTACAGTGAAGAAAATCAACTATCCCAGCTAAAACCATGACACCCTTTCACTTATGTTGATTTTTAAGGAGCTATGGCACAAAACAGACAATAGTTGAGACCATAACTAAAAGAACCCAACTTCTCCCCTCTGACTTTGCAAATTTCCTCTCAGAGAAATGAAGACATTGACAAAGATTTGGCCCAGAAAAGCTGTGTACGTGGCGATGGCCCCTGTGAGGAGAGGCCGGGGCTGCCCGGTGCCGGACACAGCGGGCTCCAGCCCCATGGCAGGCAGGCCACAGCCGGGCCCAGCAGCAAAGCTTGTGGCGCCTCTGTGAAAACACGTTTGAGGAAGGGCAAAGCACTGCCTGGAAGTGAGGAGTGAGGGAAGAGGTGTGAGAAACTGCCCCGGGAACAGCCAGGCCAAGGAAGAAGGAGGGGGAGGAGATGCTCTCGCTGTACAGACATGGCAACCCGCTCCTGAAGGCTCAGTGGGAGCCAGCCTGCCTCAGCCTTCGGCTCCCCCAGCCCCGCGGAAGGCAGGAGAGGCCAAGGAACACCAGCCCTCCCGATGTTCCAGCAATTACATTATTCCCAGAGGTGGGGTTTTCTCCTTTCTTTTTTTTTTCTTTAAGACGAGCCAAAAATTTGACAAAACATAATGAAAATGAAGGAACTTCATTTAGATGAAGTTAAAATTCAGAGCTTTAAATATTCGCAGAGAACTATTACATAGTTTGACTCACTCAAATTTTATGCAAATGTTCACTTTACTTCTAAGGCACTATTCTTACTCTGGCCTAGAATTCAAACTGAATATTTCACAGGGAAATCCGGTCCTGAAGCACAGTACAATTACCTTGGTAATAGTACTGCCATATTTCCATTTACTGTGCTTCATGACTGGGAGACATGACAGCCTAAAAGACAGAAAAAGGAATACTTTGAAACCTGAGAAAGTCTTTGGTTTAGACTCAAATTTTGACAGAAGGTTCAAGGTACATTTCATTTTCTTGGAATGGTTTGTTTGATAAGAATATCCCTCAGCCATAGAAAAAGACCGAGTCATAGAAGAAAATAGCTTCTCTCACCCTCCCTAGCTTATCTGTTCATCCTCTTTTCAGCATATGACAAGGTATGTTTGCTTTATGGCTGGGATACTCAATGCACTGTAATGACACCAAATTCATATAACAGCAAATGTCTGTCAGAAATTAGCTTATGTATATCCTTAATAGCTGAGCTAATATTTTCTGTGTGAGTGTGGCAAAGCTGTTGAGCCAGTTGAATCTGTCAGTCTGCTCCTAATCTTTCCTGACACTACGCTTAGAAATTTAATGAGACAATACCCAATTTAACAAATGACAGCTCTGTTGCTTGCTCTCCTTTGTTGCAAAGAGAGTTGTCTTTTTCTGAATCACTTTTGCTTAAAATGTCATATGTTTAAGCTGCTGTGACCAGCTATTTTTTCTCCACTAAGTGCTGGGGAAGGTACCAGAGTGCGCTCAGTACACCACACACTGTGAATTTAAAAAGTTAACCAAATGGGGGTGTGGGGTAGAGAAACAAAAAGGTATCTCACTGAAGGGGGGGGCGGAAGTGTGTTTATCTCCATCAAAACCACTTTAATAACACTGGCTTAAGGAAAAAAAAAATGCCTCAGAGTGAACTGGAGGTCTCCAGAGTATTAGTCCCTGCCTTTTGGAGTGCTGGATCTTATGATGGAGCAGTACAGACTGTTAGCCATGCTTATTTTAAAGCAGCTCTAGATTTTACTGGCTTACAGTAATGTTGCTGCAGACAGCTTGCTGCTGTGCTCTTTCAGCTGTCCCCTGGCCCCACTAGAGTCCTAAGATCCACAATAAAAATCTCTGTTTTCATCTTAAAGGCTTTTATCCAACTGCATTAAGCAGCCACTTATTTCATGAATGTAGAAGTAATGGAAACAGAATTTATGACTTCCCTGGAAAACTTTTCTGTTGTTTGCATGGAGTTCATTAAACCTCAGGAGGCTGTTTTCTCCAGCATGAATTCATACTTGAATTCATGTACAGCTCCACAGGTAGCTTGAGTTACTTAGTCAAGTGTTCACTTGAAAAGCTTTTGCTGTTTCTGTTTTTGGGGTGGTTTATTTTTTGCCTTTCTTTTTTTTTTTAGTATCAGATTTAACTAGAATTTCTATTCCTTTTTCTTCTCCAGCAGTTCGTGGCTAGCAAGGAGATAGTGAGACCCCACTAAACAAGAGCTGTAGTGGGTTCAGCTTACCTCCATGCAGTGGGCATGCTCTGCCCTTGGCTTGGCAACACACCCTCCTCCTCCACAGCTCCTCTGCAAACCCCAAGCAGCAGCATGGCACTACAGTACCTGGGAGACAGCGGTGCTGCCCAGAATTTATCTAGCATGATTACAAGCCTCCTGTTTCCCCAACTTTCACAATTTATCTATTTGCAATAAAAATTCTTTAAAACATGACAAGACCTGTAGTATAAAATGTTGATGTTTAACCTGTCAGAGCCTGTCCGTTAGTGTTGTCCCCCACCCCTTATTCTCCAGCAGTTACCCAGAGCGTTCACCAGGCCCTGTTCAGGGGAAGTCCATCTGTCATGTGCAGGGGTGGTCTGCTTCTGTTTCAGCACATCAGATAAGAAAACCTTTACCAGAAACAAGATATAGTCCTTGAAAGCAGAAGTTAGAAAACTCATCCCTACAAGCACATATCTCTTTACATAAACCTAAGTGGTCTGTGGCGCATCAGAATCATGGGAGCATATTGTTCATAAAAATACTATTTTCTCATCTCTAAATAAAAGCCATTTAAATATCAGTAGACTAAGAAATAAAGAGATAGTAGTTTCATGTGTGCAGGTCTTTGATGAAAGCTTGAATGAAATAATCTCAGGAAGGAATTAAAAATTGATGTAGATGTACAAATTTACCAATTTCACAAAAATGAGAAATAAGCATTTATACAATTTCTAACTGCTGGGAAATCTCTCATGCTTACATACGTATTTGAGAATATATTGTCTTCAAGATTTCAACTTATATTTTCCTCTGTTAATTATCTTAGGAGTTATGTAAAAGCCAATATTTTTCAGCTATTTCAAATGTTCTGTCTAAAAATCAAATCTTTATGGGCAACAAGAAACATGAAAAAGAATCAAACATATGTCTAATAAAAGCTATGCCTACAGCTATGTTGAATAGTTAAATGAAAATACAGATTTCTACAAATACACTCATTTTCCATATACTAGTGCACACAGGGACGGTTAAATGTATTAGACCTTCAGTCTGCAAAGCACTTAACCACATATAAAACTACATATGTACTAGTTTTCTAGTTTAAGTAGTTTCACTGAAATCATTAGATGTACCTCCCATGACAGCTGTAGTGTAGTACAGAGATATCAAAACTACTATAAATGAATTCATTTGGTAACTGGAAACAAACCAGCAGTGACAGCACAGAGCTCAACACAGGTTAATTTTCTTTTCTGAGAAACTGCAGTCATTTAAAGATAGCTCGTATCTCTCTATGGAGTAAAGGGATCTGCAGAACGAAGGCACCAGCTGTCTTCAAGTTCCAAGTAAGTACAATTCAACTGAACATGTATCCAGTCTAGATTATTAGTAGTATGCACAAATGACTGCAAAAACCTGAGTGCTAAATTTTAACTGAAGGTGTCGGAGCTTCTGAGCCTGTCCAGTGTTTACAGAACAATATTTCTGAAGCACTGAGAAAACCATTATCAACTTTGGAAAGCAGTGCAGTATCATAAATAATACCAGGAAACAGTGGGTAATATATAATTTCTCAGAAATAAAGACTCCACAGTTAGAATACAAATGTGTTAAAAATAATTATTCCTGTCAGCAGAATAGGAAAAGAAAGATGACAAGATAAAGGCTGGTGGGGGGAAGAAATCCCTTTTGCAGATAATGAAATTGAAAGCAGATTCACAACAATGTATGAAAGTTTCCTCTTTCATCTGAGCTTCAGCTGCAAGCCAGAACAGATACACATATGAGTACAGTACCATTACCCTCACCATTACATGCATGACAACTGGACAGGTTAATATTAGCACAAAAGGTGGCCCAGAAAGACGCCACTGAACCCTTGCACCCAAAGGTTTACTGGGCACACAGCTGCGTGGTTTTGAGCAGTATGGGCTGTCTTTGTACTAACAGGGATAAAATAAAGGAAGCAAGCCTTAAACTAGAGTGATTTGAATTTCATTCCAAAAGATAACAGCTTGATGGATATTGCGTTTGACTTTGTTTGCATTTTAAATTAAAAGCAGAGATGATGTTCCTTACTCTTTCATGTAAAATAGATTCCATAATTCTTAATATATTCCTTGGTCTGCAATAACATTGGGAGTCATTCACCTTTCAGCAGCTAATCCCATTTCTAAAGACTGCGCCTACCAGGGGACTGTGGGAGGGCCACCCCATGAGGACAGGGGTCTGGGGGCCATGGGGCTGACAGGGTCATGGCATCACCGAGGGGACAAGTCCTCCCCCCCAGTGAGCCCAGCATAGCCTGGGGGTCCCGGGCCTGAGTACAGCTCATGCAGAAAGGGAGGGGACCACCAATAAGGCTCTTCAACTTCAGAAAACCGGTTATGCAGTTTGATCCTAATTCTCTCTGGGTCTGTGTCAATAGGGAAAGTCAACTGTGCTCTCTGCACTGTAGATGACAATTTTCTGTGAGTGGCTTTTTTTTTTTTTTTTGCTAAATACAAGCCCTTATCTTTGTTATTCATTATTTTTGCATAGACAACTTTATTTTGACTTGACTAGTAAAACTCTAAGGAGCTGGACCATCTGGAGACCAAAGTTAAAATTGCATTCCAGAGTTAAAACGCTCCGGGAGTTTGTTCCAGATGGGTTGCATAAAATCAAACTGCTGTAGGAAACACTGCCAGAAAACAGGTCACTTGACGCACACAACCTTTGCGATAAACGTTTATATAAATTATCATTTTCAAAATTGCATTTTAACTGCATAAAGAACTTTGTGTGTGAAGCAGAACAATGGGCTTGGTCTTCTGCTATCAGAAAGATAAAAGGTAAAGAAAGGACTTAGTGAGAAGAGGACCACCTCTGGTTAATTTTACCGTTACATGCTTTCTGAAATGGACCTGAATGAAGATATTTTGACTTCTCATTTCTTCCTATTACATATTGCTTTAAAATATTTGTGAATTTATATTTACAGAAACAGGCCTGAACAAGTTGAAATAAATAATTGGAGTGGTAGCAAAATATGTCCTGTGATTTCCTCTGCTGTTATGCTATGTTCTATAAAAGCCGAATTATATACTGTTTCATAATCTTTAACTCAATTTCATCTTTTCAAAGACATGTTCTTTTATGGAACTGAGAGAAGTACTCTGAAAATGAACGTAGCATACCATTACAGCATATGCATGGGAAGTGCAAAAAGTGCCATGCTGAAGGCCACAGTGTTTCTCAGAGCATGAAGAGTAAAATTCTGTCCCTCATCTAGCCCCTGAGGAGTTGACCTAATAGTCAAATACGATGCTGAACATCTGCAGCTTCTGTGGGAGACTGGTCCTGGTTTACTTTGATGAAGTTGGTAAAAGGTGATCTCAGGAAGTGGCCGAGGAGGTGTCTTAAAAGACCCATAACTTACAGTTGTTTATATTAGTAATTTCCACAGTAATAATTTGAATTAGAAAAAAGTATGAAGAGAAATTGTTAAAGTCAGGAAAAGTGGCTCTTACTCAATGTTTGTCATCATATGACACATTTTAATTGCTTCCCAAGGTTCAAATAGTGGTACACATTTCATTAAAAAACTAGAAAAAAAGATTTATTCCCTTTATTTAGTCATTACATCTGTCAGTAGGGAGGTAGACAATCAATCTCTGTAAGTTGCTAGGTAACTTCTTATTTGTCTTCTAGCTGAAATGAGAATTAAAGACATTGAATACTATATAGGCACAATGAGGAAATGACATAATAAAAAGGATAGCTTATTAGGAGCTTGGTTTTGTGATGTTAACATATAAAATATATACAATGAAAGCTTCTCAGTTACCAGTGTCCTCATTAAGAGACTGAGATATGTATGATATAACCTCTGGGGAGGGTTTGCTTTGATTATAATAATAATATTAGGTCATGCAAGTAGACTTTGGTACAGAAGGTAAATATCTATTTAAATGATAGAAAATAAAACTGGGAACACCATTCTGAAAATTAATGGGAATTCTAAAGTGCATCTGCTGAGAAACTGAGAAACTTATTTTCTTCAGCCAGCCACTGAAGCTGACTGCTTCCCAAATTTCTGATTATTTTCAGATGTAAAAACTCTGGATGTTGGTTATTTTACCTGTAGACTTGTGGTTTAGCCCCACTCAGCAGCTAAGCACCACAGAGCCGCTCAATCACTCCCCGCCAGTGGGATGGGGAAGAGAATCGGAAGAGCAAAAGTAAGAAAACTCATAGGTTGAGATAAGAATAGTTTAGTAATTAAAATAAAATAGTAATAGTAGTAATAATAATAGTAATGAAAGGGAAAATAATGAGAGAGAGAGAGATGACACCCAGGGAAAACCAAGTGACGCAACTGCTCACCACCCGCCGACAAACACCGCCAGTCCCCGAGCCGCAATCACTGCCCCCGCGACCAACTCCCCCCAGTTAATATACTGGGCATGACAGCATATGATATGGAATATCCCTTTGGCCAGTTTGGATCAGGTCTCTTGGCTGTGCCCCATCCCCTCCCCGCTTCTTGTGCACCTGGAAGAGCATGGGAAGCTGGAAAGCCCTTGACTAGCGTAAGCACTACTTAGCAACAACTAAAACATCTCTACATTATCAACACTGTTTTTAGTGCAAATCCAAAACATAGCCCCACACTAACTACTATGAAGAAAATTAACTCTAGCCCAGCCAAAACCATGACAAGACTACAGGTGGAAGAAACAAAACCTTTCCTGTCCCCTTTCAGGTCCTCAAAACATTTTCTAAAATAATGACAAATTTATATATATAGGCAGTTTTTAATACACAGTAAGTGAAAGTCTGGGAATGCTGTCCCTAAATCAGAAACTGCTCTCAGCAATGAAAACTGAACTGTTCAGTTCCTGAAGCTTGTCTGTTTTTTTCCTGCACCTGACTCATGCAGCAGCACATCTCAGTCACAGGTGCCAGTTCGAGGGCCTCATCTGACAGCCTTTCTGTTGAAGTCAGATTAGACCCTAGTCCATCCAGCAGGTAGCTCCAAGCTAGTATTAACAGGCTACCATGATGTCAGAAAACATAAGCAGCAACTTTATAAAACTTTAAAATCTCTGCTTGAAGGCTGAATCAATGGAAAGGTTTGGCCAGCTTTTTCTTCATAGCTTTCATAGAAAAGCAGAGATGCCTACAATATCTGCAAAGAATAATTTCCATTATATTCTCAGGGTCTTTTTATTTTCCTTTCCTTTTTTTGATTCATATGACATATTACCATAAATATTGTATAAAACTTCTACTACTAGCTACTTTCTAAATGTCTGAAATGAAACTTTTTGGAAAGAACATAGATACTCCCAAGGAAATATCTACTTAATTTCTGATACATTTAGCCTACTTCAATTTACAGCAGACGTTTAGGTATATCTATAATAACAACATTCAGAGAACCTGTTAGTTCAGTGCTAGTTCAATTTAAATTGAACTCAGAAGAGGTGCGAAGTACATGCTCCTTAATTCTCAAGTCTGCGTTCTGACTGAAGTAGAAAAGTCACAGTTCCTCCATAGCCTTCTCTTGTTAAACTTCCTAATTGTCAAAATAAAGTAAAAGTAGATGTAAAATGACTAATTATGCACTCACTGTAATGTAACCATGCAACTGACAATGTCTTCATTGGTGCTAGGTTGCTACACTGACAGCATCTGCTTCCAACAAGAAATTGTGCCATATGTCAAGGGAAGATAATAACTTACAGAACAGTTCGGTATAACTCTTCTTTCCTGTCTTCACAAGCTATAATCCACACGACTGAGTTAGAGAAATAAGACTCATCTGCAAGACTTCATTATAAATAACTCTTTTATAACATATGCTTTGCTGAAGCACACAAATCCCCTGGCTTCTGTGAGCAGCTCCGTGAATGGGTGAGCTGTATATGACTTTCAGAAGCAATTTCTATGATTGCTAGCCTGTATCATAATCATACACCAGAACCACTGGGGCCTGAAACAATTTCCCATCTATTACCTCTGCATTGTAGCTATCCTACATCACAGGGTGTCACAGTAATATACAGGACGCATGGGGTGAAGATGAGAATATGCTTAATCAACCTATTTTCATTTCCTGCACAAAACATTTAGTTTCAAATAATCAAGACAGATAGAGCTAAAAGGCTGGTTTGCTAAAATCATCTAAGAAGGTAAATAATTTCTAAATCCACTCTTGTCTACCCCACGGCCCTTTTCTGTCACACTTTTTCAGGCAAAGCTTTTTTCCTTTTACCACTGGAGGAAACAACACCACTTTCTAGTTCTACTTGAACACGTTTATGCTCTTAATAGGCGTTATTTTCATAGGAACATTTGTCTTGCAATTCTTTGTAAGAATAGTATTTTGTTTTCATTACATTTGCTTTATTTCTCTTAAAATTAATGTATTCATTAAAAAAGCCTTTGGCATAAAACCAAAGAGAGATAATGTAAAATAATTAGTAAAACAAAATAATAAGTTATAAAAGCAGAAACAAAGGAGTCCCAAATCCACCACTAAAGGGCCATGAATGATTTTAATATCAGTACTTGTCATTTTTGTAAACAGCATTTGCATTCATGCCAAAAACATACACCCAGCTCAAAACATCTGTGAAAATCTCATGGAAGTCAGAGTCCTTAAACACATTAAGACAGTTAATTGTTAATTTTCACTTTTAAGTGTATATTAAATGTGTATTAAGACAAAAATAGTCAAATTTTATACTTCATCATCAAGAATTTAGAAAGATTTTCCCCTGCTGTAGATCATCTCGTATTTATCCCATACATGGCTCTACCCACTGGTGAAGAGACAAGATATGTTTCTTCTGGTATTCTGCATTTCTCCTATTGCAAAATAGATACTGGAGTTAATTGACAATAATGTCCATAAACAATAAACCTATAGCAGGGAGAGACCTCCGGTATTGTCAAGTTCAAACTCCTTTTGTGCTCTTCCATATTTCCTATTTGAGGTACTGCTGCTGCACCTCAAATACTGTATTTCCTAGTGTTATTGAACTCTCTCGATACCAGTTGAGGCTTTTGTGAACCACTGATGCTATGAGGATGAGATTACCCACTTCTGATGATTAGAAACCTTCTTCTCATTGAACACTCAAATATATTCATGACCAGTGAACATTCTTCATGATTAATCACAAGCACTATATGTTTTAAAATATTTTAATAGAAAAAAATTTTACATACCAGGTAAACAACTTTAAAATATCTTGATTTACTAATAACAAGAAATACCAGAGGTATTTCTTGATACCCTTGCTAATAGCTTTGCTTTAGAGAGCAGTGTGCTAAGTGTTATTCAAAACAAGTTTTTGGTGGATTTTAAGGAACACCATCTTCCTCAAAAGAACTTAACTCCATAATATTTCGTGTGTTGTAGTTAAGATTTCCTGGGATATGTATAGTTAGTTACCCTGGCATTGGGATGTTTCACATTTCACCATCGTGTTTCTATCCTTCAGTAATTACTTTCCTCATCAATTTTCATCTTTCCTTCTTTCCATACAGGATTATTTCTGATGCTTCTCACATGTATTTCTGTCACACATCACATTTTAATAATGATGAACAGCCAAAGGATAAGAAAATCACTTAACAAAAGATTCAAAATGTGTGCTGCATTTACTTTCTTTGTGGATGACCTCAGGCACAGAGTGCTCCAAAGTAGATAAACATCTGATCCAAAATTACTGAATCAGCATATTTTGCTGGAGTATTTGCTTCCTCTTTACCACCCCTGAGTTCCATCACATTGGAGTTTTATAGGGGGATCACACAAAACCCCTCTCCATAATTTTCTTAAGAGTCAAGTTAAGGAAAAAAAATGGAGTTATGAGAGATACCAGGCTTCTGCTTCTGCATTATTTGCTTACATTCCTAACTAAGGAAAAAACAGTTATCAAACTGGATGGGGAGGGTTTGTTCTTCTTCATCACCCTAGAAGAAGCTTACTGAAGAAAAGTTGTCTATAAGTTGATGTCCCTGCACGTTACTTGTGTGTTTGTTTGTTTGTTTTCTAACCTTCAGCCACTTTTCAACGTTTTATGGTTTTTCCTATTTCATGATTTCATACCCTTGATGTAAAACACTGCTAAATGCCTAAAGGGGAAAAAAGAACCCAACAGCTTTATGTACAATTTTAAATGCCTTGGCTATGCTAATAGTACCTTCAAAGGATCCAGTGTATTTAAAGCATGATCTCCATATTTGAAAGTGCACACTGTTGATCAAGCTGTGCCTTTGCAAAGATTCCTCAACTGATGTCTTAAAATGGCCTCTATAACTTCTTCTGTGACTGATGGCAAACCAACCGAACTGAACCCATATCTGCATGCTTTTGCTCTGTATAGTATTTGAATGAACATACTGTAGTTCTGTTGCAAACATAACTTGCAGCAAGAAAGCCTTCTGTATGTTTTTCATCAGAAGCCTCCTTTGTGTGATTAATTATCTTTGGAAACTCTGCTAAAAATTGAGATTGCAAAGGATAATACTTTTCTTTAAAGTGATCTGAAATACTGTTTAACGATATTTCTTCTTGATTAAAGAAATAGTGAAAAAGCTTTAGCTGTATTAGTTAACTTGAAAATATCTGTGAGTCTGGGTTTTATCATTAAATACTGTTTTCCATTTGTTTGATTTTTGCTTTGTATCTGTATTTGAAAACTTTTAACTTCCATATGACAGTCTCATGGTAAGTGAAAGTACATCTAGTCAATCAACCTATAACTAAAGAGTGATTTTCTGGGACACTCCTTCAGATAATTTCTAGCAGAAACCAACCGCTCAGAACTAAGTATCTTTCAAAGAGTGGAAATGATTCTGTGAATACAGTTTGGGGGCATATGGGAATTTTCCAGTAAAGTAGAGCTACGGCAGACATTCCTGTGCTTCCCACTATCAAAACTACGGAGCTGCACATCTATTTTATATAGAAAGATATCATAGAAGAGAGATATAACAGAGAGATATAATAGAAGCCCTCATACTTGCTAGAAGAGATGTGCTTCTGAGACTTCAGTCAATGTATGAACGTGACCAGAATCTGCATAGATGGTTGGAGTAAAAAAAAAAAAAAATAGTCTTTTTTTGTACATGTTATTCTCTGGACTATATCCAGGGCTTCTCTGGTATGTCTGATAGTTGTATCTCTGTGGTGAGGGAGATAAATTTGGTTAAATATATCTTTTTGTCTACTCTACAGAATAGAGTATTCGAATGAGGGATAGAGTGTGCTCAGCGACTGTACCTGTGAAACAGGTCTTGTGATCTGAAAACACGTATTCTTCTCTTAAACCTCACTGGACCATCTACTCTAAAGTGAATACTCTGGCAGAATCTTGTTTGTAAAATTTACGACCAGATAGGACTTTAAAACCAAGAACAGCCAGCCAGTCCAATAATGGTTAGTAACCAATGATGATACGTTCCTGAATGTGTAAAGAAATACCACTGCAATCTATAGAACAGAAACCATGTATTGTTTAGCAATGGTAAACGTGGTGCTGGATACCACAGACTTTGCTTAGAGAAAATTCCAACTGCAAATACCAATATGTACTAAGGCTGCACTTAAAATGAGACTCAGGAACAGAAACAGGAGGAAGAAGATCTGAAAATAAGCCTGTTTTTTGATACATTTGCCTGATTGATGCTTGGATTGCTGCATTATCAATTAATGCAAAAGGTGCATTAATTAATTATTGGTTTTCTCATCACCAGGCAGCTGCAAGATTCCTCTGTGGGTTCTCCACTGGCCAAGGAGTAAGAATTCTCACTATGTCTTTTTCCACTGGAATGATAACTAACCTCATCTGTTCTTCTCCCCTTATCCCCCCACAGTCCTGCTAATTTATCTTAATTAAACTCTCAGCAATGTTATTTTCTTCGAGATTTCTGCCACTAACAAAAAGTCTGTGGAGAGAATGTGGAGGGTATGCAGGCAAACACCTTGAATACGCAAGGGTTGGTGCCACTCCAAAGAGAATATACTTACAATCTCCATGTAGGAAGAAGGCAACAGCATAAGACTAAAACTATGAGAACTCAGATATGTCTTTCTGAGTGTGTGCAAGACAAGCATGAACTGAGCACTGTCATATTAGAGAGAAATGCACGCTAAGAAATGCTCTCTTTACTCTTTCTTCTTTTCTTTCTTTCTTTTTTCTCTCTTTCCTTCTTTTTCTCTCTTTGTGTTTCTTTCCAAATATGTAATGTGGAATATGCGTATGTTTGATCACTTTTGTTCTCCAGCTCCATAACAGCATGAACACTATATGAGCATTTAAATATTCCACTTCAGTAGTTGGGTCCAAATCTGAATACATATCTAAGGCTTGGACCCCTGCTGCTTAAAGCTATTTGCACTCAGATCAAATTGTGACCCCAAGAAATGGAAGTATTTATGTTGAAAAAGAACTGAATAAAATATTTATAAGGCTATTGTTACAAACTGGAAAAATTATGATATAAATATGATTACACTGTATAAATCAGATAAAATCTACACAATCTGTGTTTCTTTAAAGAAACCCAAAATGATTTTGTTTCTGAAGTACACATAAGAATTTCAATAACATTGTATTTTCAGACTTTATTGTTAAGGGATACAAGGAAAGCTTTTCCCTGGTTGTAATATTTTCTTTATAAAAGCATTATTTCAGACAAAGTAAGCTTGGCTCATTTAAAGTCCCCACAAGGGACAGATACATTTTGAATGATATTTTGAATGTTTTTGATTACCTAGAGGAATGATATACCAGTTTATGAGATCCCAGTGTGGCTTTATTTTCTGGACAACTCAGTTACTCTCTCATCCTCTGACCTTATTATGATATTGTTTTTCCCTTCTCTTCGCTACACCATTCTGTGAGAAAGCTCTATATAAAATTGATACAAATCTAGTTCATGTACAATATCTGCAACTTAGTCAACTTCATAAGACATAAAAGTAACAATTTCTTTTCCTTTATAACTTAGTTCTTATTTTTGTACAATATTATCTATGTGCTATGAATTCCCCTACAGTGAACTTACAAAAAACCCCCCAAAACCCTAAAGTCCCTTATATCTGCATCAACTATAGGATAGAATTTTTGTTTCCCAGGTCAGCTTGTGTTTTTTTCTTATAATGTATCAATTTAAATGCAGATGGCCGTGGAGAAAGAACATTTCTTCCCTTACATTGTACACATCCACAGTGATGGTGGGATGATTCAGATGTCGTAAAGTGTGCCTCTCTTTTGATCAGGAAGCTTTGAGTGGTTTCAGATAGATGATCTCTTCCTTTCCATAACTTTTTCACGTTAAAATGAGTGGAAGCATTTTGTGAGCCTGAAAGAATTATAGATGATAATATGTCTGCAAGTAGATAGTTGCTAAGTTAAAGACATCCATGGCATGAATGGGTTAGATTCGAATATACTACTATTATTGCATCAGGGAGAAAATTCAGTCTAATGGGCTGTTTTGATTTAGATTACAAGGAAGTCAAATTATTATGGCTTCTCCTCCTTATTTGCCTGTTAGAATATTTGGGCAGCATACAGTGATTTAGGCCAACACTGAATTAACACTGTTCACAAACAAGGAGGAATTAAAATATAAAACAGGACTGAGGTATGTGCCAGAGCTACCATGCATCTGAAGTTGGTTTTTAATTCTTCCAATTTAGGTATCTGTTATTGCTGGTATATACCTGATAGCTATAACTATAGTCCTCTTCTAGGCCAACATTTTCTCTAGCAAACATTCCATATATTTTAGGGCTAAATTATACATTCTGAAGTTGAGATTACTTTCCGAAGTTGAGGTTACTTGTAACTCAGTCCGCAGATCATTGCAAGTACTATGGAGATAACTCTACATTCATTATGCTTAATTTCAGATCTTCCTAAAACATATGAAATGACCCAAAGTTTGGTGGGTTTTATTTTTTCTGTTTTAACTTTTGCATACAATGGATTTGTGCTGTATATGTCCGTATATAAATATGTGTAATATATATTTACATGTATGCATGGAAACAATTCTATGGATTCAATATGACATCAGAACATGAGATGCATCTTTAGCATCTTCACAATTACTGGTTAAAAACCCAAAAACGCCTGTGCATCAACTCTCATTTGGCAGTTGAAAAAGTGGGACTGTCTATTCATTGCTTTTGTTTGTTCTCTATTTTCTGCAGTGAATCTGGCAGACAAGTATCCCTTGAAGTCCTGAAGGAGCAGGGAGTTGTATTAGATCCTATTCAATCGTTTTTCCCCCCTCCTCTTCAGAAAGTCATATGGGAATATTTAAGGCACAAAATCTAGCAGAATGTAACCAACCACACTTCACTGAGGACACAATTTGTCCTTTCCAGCTCTCTCCATGCCCATGTTCGTAACCAGAGCCTGATCACACACAGACATTCCTCTTTGCAGCTGAATTGAGAAACAAGTGGACAAGTCAATCCTTGGTTCAGCAGCTGTGTTAGTAGTCTCTTCAATGCTGGTGACCAAAGTTATAGTCAAAGCCTGATTCTGGGGCTAAACATTAAGCCAGTGAGTAACAGATAGATACCTTCCTACTTTTAAGTATTGTTTTGCACTGGAAAGTGCTGGTTCATTGCGAACACAGTAAGAAAGGCATGCAGATTCTGTAATGCTATTTATTAGAGCTAACACTGTAAGAAGAGACTAGCATAGATAATCTTATGCCTTGTTAGCTGCTGGTAACCCCGAGCAGTGTAACAATGAACAGGACTCTGACCTACACACAACATGCCATGCAGACCTTGTCCACAGCAGAGATTCTCCCCTTTCAGTCTTTCAAGCAGTTATAGGATTCTCTGTCAAGGAAACAACTCTACTCATCATTTCTACAGTCGAACAGAAATTATGTTCTCCTGAAAACTTCTTGCTGCACAATTTGGTAAAGGCAAGGCCAGGCAGGTGCTGGAATCCCAGGACCCGAGTGGGAGCTGCCGGCAGGTTCTGCCGTTAAAAGGAGCTGGCTGAGTTTATCCTGCGGCCAAGGGACTTGCGCAACACAACACATGCCTGGGGGCCGGAATGGATGAGCAGCACAGCACAGAATGGGCCTGGGCCTGCGCCCTTTGGCTGTTACATGGATCACTAACTCCTCAGTGTACAATAGTCTTCTGGCCAGGATCGCTGCAAGGATCCACATTTTTTTAACCAGCTTACAGTGCAGCTATCTCTTGCTACATAGATATCATAAATGGTTGTCTTATATATAGAATTCTTGCAGAAAAACATCATTCTAGAAAACAGTTCCTTATATATGATCAGTATCCTATTGCCATACATTCACTTAGAATATAATTGTGCTACCATTGTTCAGCTTGGACAGTACACTTCTCTGCAGGCATTTCATTCATTCAGTTTCTTTTTGGCAGTATGCAGTTGTCATGGACTAACCCCAGATGGCAACCAAGCCCCAACCAGCCACTCGCTCACTCCCCACCCGGTGGGATGGGGAAGAGAATCAGAGGAGTAAAAGTGAGAAAACCGATGGGTTGAGATAAAGACAGTTTAACAGGTAAAGCAAAAGCCGTGCCCACAAGCAAAGAAAACAAGGAATTAATTCGCTCCTTCCCATCAGCGGGCAGGTGTTCAGCCATCTCCAGGAAAGCAGGGCTCCATCACGCTTAACAGTTACTTGGGCAGACAAGCACCATCACTCCCAATGTCCCCCCTTTCCTCCTCCTTCCCCCAGCTCTATGTGCTGAGCATGACACCATATGGTGTGGGACACCCCATGGGTCAGTTGGGGTCACTGTCCCAGCCGTGTCCCCTCCCAGCTCCTTGTGCCCCCCCAGCCGCTCGCTGGTGGGGTGGGGTGAGGGACAGAAAAGGCCTTGGCTCTGTGTAAGCCCTGCTCAGCAGGAGTAAAAAACACCCCTGTGTTATCAACGCCGTTTCCAGCACAAATCCAAAACATAGCCCTGTCCTAGCTACTGTGAAGAAAATTAACATTACCCCAGCCAAAGCCAGCACAGCAGTACCACCTCCCAAGCTTTTGCCAGAGCTTCCTGAATCTGCAGTCCTTGCTGACTCCTTGGGTGGAATTGATTATGTGTGGTATGATGAACAAAGTGCGATGAATATGCTAAGAACAGAGGGGAGAGGTACACAGAGATTTCTCCAGAAAACCAAAAGCCAGGTATGTTTTTTAGTGATCCCAGAAGCAGCTGTAAGCGAAGCTAATTACAGGACTCTATTATTCTACAGCTAAGGGGTCAACACTTGAAGAATTTCAAGATAGTCCCAATGAGATAGCTTCTCCATAACCTTGACGTGGTGGTTTTACCACTAGAAGAGGGAACTTACCCTTCACAAAGACCTGACAAGAAAGATGCAGCAGGGCTGAATACAAGTGATAGTATTGGACCTACTGTGAATACATTAGTATTTTCAGCAGGTCCCTCATATGTCAGGAAGAAGACGACAACTACCTCAAGGCACTGACAGTCCAAATTAGGCAGACAATGCGGCTGAAAAATTTGATGTCTTAGGTAAACCAAGGGAGGTCAAAACTCAGCATAGTGTGGATAAGTTATCTTACTTGGTTGGTAGACTTCATGGAAAGAATAAGTTTATGTATGGGCTGCCTCCTCTAATTCTGAATTCTCAGAGCTTATGAATGATTGTTTATCTGCTAACAGCCCGCAGGGGCTTGGTAAAACAGCTACAGCATAAAACTGAAAAATAATTGAAATAAATAAAGTACTACCTGGCACTATCCTTGTTTATTCTATGCATCTGATATTAACATTCTGATGTCTTATGCTCATAATACATAGTAAGAAATGAAAATGTCATAAAATCAATACCTTCTAACAGCAGAGGGAAATGTCACAAATTATCCCATTCTCATTATAGTTTTCAGACAGTAATTTCACAAGCCTCCAAGGGATTAGGAAAGCTGAGTATATTTTTGCTCTACCCTCAGATGTCAGTTTTATTGTACATGATCTAGGCAGTGAAGGTTCTCTGCTCAGGAAGAAGTTAGAAATCAATTGTTTTGCCTATGAGATTCTTTTGCAAAACTGTTAGCTGCCTTAGTAAGTGTGAAGTTACCAAATTCTGTGACTCTGCTTAAAATACTTTGAAATACAAAATTACACTCTAACCCTTTATGTGGTATAGAAGTGTGCTGTATGCACATACAGAATGTAGAGCTGTGTTGCTAATGAATAAAATTTGCACGTTCTAAAGAAAAGGTATGAATTAATTACGTATAGCAGATCTCGTAACTCTTCGATATTTTCCTAAGAGCTTTTTTTTTTTTTTTTTAAGCTAGGGATTAGTGTTTGATTGACCCTGTCTAGGTAAGAAAAAGCCCGGAAGAACTGGTCTGTCATAATCCCAGTGACGGCATTTGCAAATCTAGTACCACTGCTGTGGTAGTGGATGTTCCAGATAGATTAAAGTGAAGCTCAGACCTGTGGTATCATCTGTGCATATATTTTACCACGTTGGTTCACTTGCTGTTTTACTGCTGATCCTAATCCTCTGATCAATCATGCTGCATACATATTAGCTTGTATTTAAACTGCTTTGGAGACAATCAGGCACAAAATACAGTGAATTCCAGGGTCTGCTGTCACAGACAATGTGGAAGGCCAAGCCCACCTGCATCACTTGGCTTGACAACAAGGACTTACTTCTTGTAGTACATAATAAAACCAGATGCAGCCATTCATTTCACATGAGCCAGAACCCCAGGATATTTTATATCACATTAAGAAATCTTAGGAAAGACATTCTGTGGGAGTCAAATAGATGCTATGGGACACCACTCACATCAATGATTCTTTTACCCAGGAAGGTGAATCATACTTATTAAAACCAAAGCAAAGCAACACAAAACAGAAAACATACAAAACCCCACCATCAACAACAAAAAACCCCAGACTTTCAGGATAGTTTTAATTGTGGCTATACATAAAATATAAACTCCCACTGCAGTGGTTTGGAAAAGGATAATACCATTTGGCTAAACCTCAAGAAATAAGAAGGAGTGAAATGTGAGCCTTTCATTGTGAATTTTTGATACAGATTGCAAAGCAGATATTTTTGCCAAATACAAATATTGTCCCAGACTTCATCAAAATATGAACTATTGCGAAATAGATAGAGCTAAAAGAATGTAACTCATACAAATATGAAAAGGCTGTGATTTTTAAGGGCACCTCTTTCCCAACAAAGTTTTATCCAGGGAATGTAGTACTTATTAGATTGCAGGACTGCGGAAGTTCAGATGGTTGTATAGTGTTAAAATAATTTGGATCGGATCAAGGATTCTCCATAAAGGAAAGGCTCGATGGGTTACTACAGAGATAATTCACTCAGTTCATCTGAGACCTCTAAATAGGTCTGAAGCTCAATAAAGCATATTATTTCTTTGAAAAGCCCAGTTTCCAAATAAATGATATATTAATAAAATATACGTTAGATCACGTAATTTTTTAAATAATGTTGAAGTACGCTGGAAGCTGTAGCTAAATTCAATACCAAGTCCTTACTGTACATTATATGGTCACTCTCCCTTTGTTGATGGTGTCTAAATGTCAGGACAGGAAGCATGTCTCACTCCCCAGGGCGAGCTCTGCATGTCAGCCATACTCCTTTTTCGGCTAAAACCCCAAGTGTACTATTCGTCTGCCCTATCAGCTGCCTTATGGGAAGGAAAAAACACTATGTATCCTTTAGCTAGTAACCCAAACTGAATAATCAGAGCATACCTGGATATGGCCCTGCTCAAAATTTTAACTGTACAAAGAGCAGCAATGGACAACTAATAAAATAATGTTCCACTGTATTTAATATGCTCTTCTGTTAGCACAGAATATTGAAGAGCCAAATTCTAATCTTAGTCCACCCACTCTGAAGCACTTAGACGAAAAAGATTAACGTAGTCAATATCCTGGACATTGCCTGTAAGAATAAAGACTAAACTCACTCAGTGGGCTGGAAAAGCTGGCCCACAACTGCCCCCCCCCCCCCCCAAAAAAAAAAAAAAAAAGAAAAAAGAAAAAAAAGGTTTTTTTTCATTAAGAAATCTGAAAAATATATTCATCAATCATTTTTTACATTATGCACTTAGAATGCATGAATGAGAAACATATAACTATAGTGGTGAGCAGAATGGCTCACAAGATAGATATCAGACAAAAATGACAGCTGTTATCATTAAATTCAGTATTTATGTTTTTCTAGTTAAAAAATGATGTCTTATTTACAAACAAATTAACTCACCAGCTAAGGAAAAAACAATATTTTTTTATTTACTTTAGAGGAAACATTGTAGGAAAAGCTCCTTTCCTTTCAAGTTTACGTTTTTGTTTTTTATTGGTTCCAGATCCCTCTCTTTTGTTTTTATTCCTATATGAGTTCTTTTCAGGCATGTGTGCTTGCAAGGATTTATGTGCTACTATACATAAAAAAAGGTCAGAAAATATAATCTAGTAGAGGAGACCTATGTTTTTTCTCTGGAAGATGATTCTGTAAGTTATTGAAATCAGTCCAGGAGGGCACCCCGCTTTCGATTCTGTCCAAGGCTTTCTATGGAGATACCTCCTAGTATGTATTTCATCTATCGAAACTTTTATGAGTAACGAAAGGCCATTTTGCACAAAGGAGAAAAGGATGCAAACAATCTCTCTCATTATGGATATCTCCCTTGCATGCAGGTGAGTGAAATCTAGGCCATAATACAATTTTGCCATTGGCTTTAATTTCACATGGTACGCTTGCCCACCATTTATGTTGCTTGAGAAGCCAGTCTTGTTGATGCAATTAGAAGGATATGGCACATGACAGAGCTGGCCTGCATTACAAGGACATTTATACAACATAAATTCCTTCTGAGTGTGGCAGAGCTACCTCAGGGCAACTCTGCTGCATCCTTCAGGAGTACTGGATTTTTTAAAAAAGAATTTTTTTTTCCTTCAGTCTCAGGTTTTGGGTTGGTTGGTTGTTTTTTTTTTACCTCAGGCACTTGGCAGCACATCAACTCCAGAAATCATACCATTTCCATGACCTTTAGATTATAAACTAAGTAAAGTTTGGATTTCCTGGTTTCCCCATTTCTCTGTACTAGTTTCTTTCCCTTCTTCTGATTCTATTAGTGCTATTAGAGTTTTCCTTTCATACTATAACCCCAGGATTTATCAAATTAAATGCTGTTTCGAGGGTTTGGGATTTGAGTTCTGAATCTTGTTGTGGATGTCGTGAAAGTGTTCCAACTGAATATTGAGTTATTAATCCTTAGCAATCATTTAAATCTTAACAGTGTCAAGCGGTTAATGAACAAAAGGGTACAGCACAGCATTTGAATAGATGCACAGTAACAGTAAGGTAAATGTGATTTCCTTAAAGTAGGAAGACTTGATGGCTCAGTTATATCCCAAAAGTGACTTTGAATATGCTTATGACTTTGTTTTCTTTGAGCTTGCTTTTGAATATGATTTCTGCTACACATTAAAAATATATAATTACTGTGTTTATTTTCAACATGACCGACACCTGTAGAACATGGACTCACTGGCTGTGTGATTACATCAATGCTGTGCATTGACCTTGAATTTTAAGAGGACCAGCTGCCAGAAAAAGAAATCTTTAATTTCATTGACTCATTAAATTAAACTCATTTTTAACAAAAATAATCAAGGGTGAATCACCATATGTTCTTGAATTTTAGGAGACTGAGGAGATTTTTGAATAATCAGAGTTCAGAGCTGTTCTTTTGAACTAGAATGTTTTCAACGTTTCCATTTAAGCTACATTTACAATCCAGTTGAACATAAAGTTTTGAAGCAGCAGGCAAAACCAGGTAAAGATTTGAATGATGCTGGGAGTTACATACTGTCTACCAACAGATGTAAGTAGTAATTTTAGTCATTTAACTTTGAAGTAATTTAGAAGTCAATAGATTAAGAAAATATTAAAATGACTAAGGTAAATCCATAAGAAAAACTTATGAAACTGCAGAAATAATTGTGAGTTTTCTTTTTTTACTTTTGTATTGACCATGCTTCCATATAGTGTCCTGAATTAACTGTAATGTATGTTTTAGAGTTGTTGACTATGATTCAGTGATTCAAGATGGAAAGGAGATAAGCAACAGAATCTGTTTGGAAGAGATAAACAAAATCTTGGTAGGAAGAAAATCCAGATGAATAGGGGCACCATCTGTTCTCTTGCAGTTCTTACATTCATCACTAAACAAATTATGGCTACTAAAGTACAGATGCACCAATCGCATCATAAAGGACATGGAGAAATGGGTAGCCTTTGACCCATACCAGCATGTTTCCCTGTGTCCAATCCCTCCTTTCCTACTTACTCTACCAGTCATTCTATGAATCTTCTAGAAACACAAAAAAAGACCCATCATATTTAAGAATGCTCTAACATAATTTATGAACTTCTATCAAACAAAATGAATTTAGGTAATGGGGGTAAACCTCAGGCTACAATTTAATGAAATTATAAACATTTGCTGAAACTTAGATAACAAGAATTTGAAAAGTTTCCTTCAGAAGCAGACTTTTGAGATAGAGTTATATAGAGAAACAGACATACAGAAACTTCAGAGTTGTCTTCTGCCTTTACTATCTACCTAAATTTTTCTTTCTTTTGCATTAATTCATATCATAAGCAACTATATTGTATCAACTTCTAGGATCACATCCATCATACGACATTCAATCCTTTTGGGAGTTTTAGAGGTCCCTATTACAAGTTCTGTCTTTGAATCTTCCTTTTTTCCTTCCAAAGAAGACTTAGTTGGTGATTTATGATCAGCAAAATTTCCTGGAATCCAGCCACAGTGCTCTTTTAAAGGAATATCAAATGGGTAACTTCTTAGATGGTAAATTTTGTATTACTATTGATGTCTTAAGGAAAACCTAAATCCAGATCCTACACACGTCCCTAATTAGAATGATTTCTGATCACAATCTGCCTCTGAACTTTGTTTTCTGGGACTGTTCCTGCCCTTATTCTAAGGCATTTCATTGTATACCTCATGAGAAATAACAGCAAGAACTATATGTCACTTTGCAAAGAAAAACTCTTGCAGACCTTTTTGTAAGGCAGTGCCTTACTAACAAACAGAGACATCTGTGCTAATCAGTGCTGAACTTTAGAACTGATTTGTTTTGTTTAATACAAACCCCTGTGGTTTGGGAAGGCTCAGCTTTTACAGACTTAGTTTGCACACCCTTTGTTTCTTTGAAGTAATCTGTAAGACTGCCCATTGATCTCTTGCTTTTTGTTATGATCGCTAAAAGTTTTCCAGAGTGCGCTGGAAGTCATATTGCTGACTGATTTCTGCATAAAACAAAACTGCAGTCAGCTTGACTGTGGAAAAGAGAATAGGTGATAAAGAGAATATTATGTTGCATTAGATGGTAGGAAGATATGTCAACTTCAAAGATAAAACCAAGATCATTATGTGAGGTTCTTTTGTTCAATAAATGATGTTTAGAAGAACAGAAGTGAGAAGCAGAATTTAAAAGTAGGTACTATAAAGATTACAGTGATTTGTTACAGAAATATATTAATCAAATCTGTATATTGTTTATTTCTTTAACAACTCAAACTAGGTAAGTTTGATATTTTGGAAGAATAAATTGCACCTTCTAGATTGAAGTGCTATGTGCAGATTAATGGTTTTAACCACAGCTTCTTTGATCTACCTTTATCCTTGGCCAGCAACATCTTTGCCTTTTTTTTCCTCAGAAGCTATACACTTCAGCTAAACCGACTGGATCTACCACTGTATGGATTTTTTTTTTAAAAAGGAAAAATTGTTTATGCAGATGTTTGCAAAATAACGTACAATTTTAAGTTAATTTATTGACAGTTTCCTGTCCTTCACTGTGTTGGAAAGATTCTGGCAGGGTAACTAAGGAAAGCAAAATGAAAGTATCTACCTGTCGAGCCAGAGGGGGCAGGTGACAGCCACCATAGAGGAAGATGACTGATGAGGCACCAGACTTCAAAAGATACAGTATTTGAAGCATACAACAAACAAGTATTTCTGTAAATGAACTTGAAGCATTGTATGAGGTTCATGGATTTGGGAACAATTTTTATTGTTCTATTTTAAAGGCCTGCTTACATTCTAGAAGACTTTTTAAAAGTGTGGCCTTATTATGCAACCTTCTGCTCCCCATTCTGTCTTTTCATGAAAACTTACTTTCTCTTATACCTGCAGTAAAAGTATTTGTTCTGCTTCCCTAGTTTTATTTTTGCTGTGCCAACATTTACAGAGGGGAAAAAGAGAATAGGCTGAATTCTTTTTTTGTCGTTGCATCAACAGCATATACTAATTTTCACATATGAAGCAAGCCACAAGTAAAAGTAGTAGGAATGGTAAGCAGGGATGCCGGCAAGCATGTCAGGTGAAGGCCATGGCATGACGACCTATGTGATCAGTAGAAACTGGCATGAAACACTGTGGCTGCTACCACAAGATCTCCAGAGGTAGCAGTCATAGCTTAATAAAAAAAAAAAAAAAAAAGAGAGAGACACACACAAAAGACCACCCTACCACTGTCACACTGTGATCTAGTCTTGTTAAAATTAGTATAAGCAAGGCCTGTCTTATTTATGCAGAAACAGCCATCTGCAAATTTTAGAATTAATTCTAATTTAAGGCTCAGTGAGATTGTAACTATAAATGTTTCTAGTTTAAGTGAGAACCGCACAACAAAGTATCAAGAAACAGTCAGTAAGGTCTATGTATGTTATGCTAAAGCTTAATATAGACATGCTTTAAACAGGAGGGAATATATCCTTTGGTACATATGTTCAGTTACTAAAATACTGCACTGGTCATTAAGAATTGCACCACCCTATTTTGTCTGTGTATAACCTCACAAGTTTTTTTAATAATTGTGTAGTGCAGGTGTGGTGCACTCTATGCTACCCCTTGGAGTAAGCAATGACACCTGTCTTCAGCTTCATGGCTGCCTGATTTCTGATGCTATCAATCTCTCATTTACTTATACACATATGTGTGTATATATATTTAAATATGTATAAAATTACAATAATCCTATACAACTCAGTTTAGATATGCTGGAGGATTTGCAGGGATTACTTTGGCTTTTGCTTGTTCTGTTTAGTTTGTCTTTCTGTTTGTTTGTTTTAAGGACATTCCTTGCAACTTTGATTCTAACAAAGATGAAATGAAGGCTTGGACACTAAGCAGGTTGAATGGTTGAGATAGCATATCTCAATAGTATTTAAATACAGAGTGCGGGGGTATAAACCACATTCAGGAGATGGAAAGAGAATTCCTGGCAATGGAACCAGAAGTCAGAAGAAAATATACCACTCTGTCCCTTAAAGGATCGTGTTAGATCTACGGTAGCACACATAAGTCATGACGATCCAGTCTGGTTTTTAGGGATAATATATTCAAATTTCTAATACATTCAAATGTATTTTTTCTCTCCATTTGATCCAACTCTGCTCCAACGGAAATGGCAACTGGGTCCTTACCACCTTCCAGTTTTTCGATGGGCCAAGCTTTCTCCTTTTCTCTGAATGAGGTGTCCCAAGTATCCATAGTATGTCCAAATTCCTTTTTCTGGCAATGACTGGCTAAAGACATGATTTTTGGGAAGCCTCTGAATATGATACTTATTTTACTATATGTTTTGATATATTTCTTCTGTTTAGAATTAAACCAAAATATTGCTTGCAGTCAAGGAACACTACTAGGCAATCACTTTACAATTACGAAGTATGCTATTACCACTTATGTGGTCTTCACGCTAGCTAGAAAGACAGAACAAACAAAAATAAACTGTCTATAAGGCCTACAGTACATGAAGTCACCACTTTCAATTCATTTTCAACACTTTTTTTTTTCCTATTGGTAAATTCTTAAACAAATCAGGACAACCTGATGACATCAGCGAGCTTGGAACTGATGTGGAAGATAGATGAGAAGAAAGAAATGCAGAATCCCTTTCTTACCCATCAAGACAAGCTCTGACTGTGCTGATAGACTTTCTTGTCATGGCACAATGTTGCTTCACCCACACTGATTATCCTGGACACAGATTGACGAGGTTTTCCAGTTCAAGCTAATGCAGTCAGTGGTAGCTTTAGGATCCGTGTACTTCGTAGAGAAATAAAAACCAACAGCTTTGAACAAAGCAGCTGCCAAAAAACCTGAGAAGCAGCTCAAAATACAAATAAGAAAAAAAAATTCTGTGATGGTGGACAGAAAATCCTAAATGCTACTTAACATGTCAGAAAGAGAGGGGAAAAAAAACTCAGAATAAGATTTATTCATTGCTGGCACAATTTATTAATTACAATTCCAAGCTGATAGTGCTACCTGTGAGGATTATAATGATTCCTTAGAACTGGCGACAGGGAGAGGCAAACAAAAGATGTTGAGAATTTGTAAGACAGTAGTTTGTCTTGAGAATGTATTCCCATTTTGCATATCTATTTATGTTGTACCCAGTGAATTCAGACACATATATTTATAAAAAGTACAAAAATAGTCTGCAAAAGTCAAAGTTTCAGGTCAAAGATTGAACATAAGAAAGGTCAGCATATCCACATGGTTCTTTTAACAGAGCTTATTAACTAATAGCAAGCCTAACTAAACAAGTGTGTATATAGTATGTGCACATTGTTGTGCACATACCTGCAGGTTAAAAAAACCCAGAAATATTAAATAATAGATGAAAACACCACCTGGGCAATGAAATGTTTGATATTCATTTAAGTAAGAGAAAGCCTGTTGTACGCATTCATTTCTAAAAGGAAATACAAAATTGGTGCTTAAAATTCCAACAGTAATCAGGACTCCAGGATACTAAAGACAGAGCTACGTGAAGTAAATGTGGGGAAAGGGAAGGCAGGAATACAATTCATTTAACCATACTGAGAACAACAACAAAAAATTTCTTTTCTGCTGAGGATGACAGTCTCCCCAATTAATTTTGTCCTTCTATTACATTTCTTTCCCCGACAGAAGGTCCTGAGCTATCATTCCAGCTGATCAACTGCTTGATGTTCTGCATCAAAACTTGTAGCATCCATTAGCGTTATGGAGGCCCTCAAATAACTTTGGTCAATCAATGTAAAACATGACCAAATATTAATTACTGCATTTAGCCTGCCTAAAATGTACAAAGCTCTGGAAAAAAGATTGCATTTTACTAGTATTATTGATGTGCTGGTTTAGAGTTCTCAAAGGCTAATGCAGTGATTTTAAAAACAAATTGAATTCTTGTACACAATACCACATCATTTTAAATGTCCCAGCTTTATCTTTTTGGAAAATGGATTCACCTAAAATATAGGCCTAAATATACGCCCTCAATCACTTTAAAATTATTTTAAAAAGCATCTTGAAAAGTAGGTTATAACATACCAGATTTTACATTAGAACAAAACCAAACCAAACCCCAGAAGTACAATAAAAATCAAAACAGGAATACACAAGCCTGTAGACAGATAAGGTTCAGCAGAGCAAAGCTTAATCGAAACAAGTATATGCTTACCCTGACAGTCTCTTTCTTCCCTTGCTCTTTTTCTTTCTTTCTTCTATTTTTCTATTATTTTAGAAACTGTCTTCCCCAGACTTGTCAGAAAAATCACTCAAATATCAAAGCTGTATTCCTATGCCTGTATATTGTTGTCTAGTTATATTTTAGACCTATCCATATGGCAGCTTGTTTGCATTTCATCATTATTAAAAATGTAATAGAACTTGTAAATAACTTTTTAATTAGGAGAATGGATTGTTGCTTAAATTAGCTATAACATTTCATTCTATTTGATAGTCAAACATCTCTAAAACTTAGCACCATTGTACACTGATGTTGGCAACTGAAAAAGGGGATCACCTCTGCTCACCTTTGTACTAATTATCTTCTGTTTAATGTCAGCTGATCTCTGGGAGGATTTTGAATTGTTTCCTATTTTATTTGGACACAGATACAGGTAATAGTAATACAAATTTTAGCCTGATTTCTTTTCCATATTTGCTAAAAATTCTAGGGAAAACACATAAAAAAAAGCATTATTTAAAAACAGGCAATTTCTGTTAGGTAGTAATATCCTAAGTAACTGTCCCAACTTCTTCATAGCTTGATAGCCGCTGGACATGGCTGAATCTAACTAAAGGCAAATGGGACAAACTGAATGTAAACCACTGACAAAATGCAATGGACTGTATGGCAGAAGGATTCCCCCCCCCCCAATACAAAATATGTAAGGGCAAGCTTTGTGAATTTTTCCTGAATTGAGGAAAACAGCGGAAGGTGAAGCAGGTGGAACAATTCTGTATGCAGGCATACTCCTAAATTCCACTCACTGCAGCAAGCCAAATTCATTCCGGCTTGCTACCCTCAAACAATACATAACAACTGTAATACTGAAAATCCCACAATATGTAACAAAGGCAGCAGAACTACATTTGAAACATTTATCTGCATGTGCCAGGGATTTAACAAAGTTGAAACAGACTGGTAGTTTGTAAAGAGTATTTCTTTCTGTTTGTGAAATATTCAAATAAATCATGACAGTTTTAAAACAACTCATCCTTACACAAAATTATTCAACAAAAATATGTTCGGCTTATTCTGGTTTGTGGGCTTGACTGAGCAGATAACATAGGTTGTAAAAGAACGAAGCTTAATTCCTTGCTCCTTCCCAAATTCCCCGGGGTGGAGGGGGAAGATATAAACAATTGTAAAGCATTTAAAGTGCAACTTAGTTTGCTTTTAGATATTTTAATTTTAATCTTTAAAACCATGCTCAGCAGCACATTAGGTCTCTAGGAATCTCAAGTTCATAGGCCATTTTCCTAGGAAAGTAGAGTTCTGGTCCCGCAGATAGCTAAAAATGTCTCAGTCTGGTAAGCACTTTGCTTCTTAGTTTATGCCAAACCTTTTCAAGATACAGACAGCTTGGCATTGCTGTCCCTAACCCAGTGAAGCACCAAATGGCAGTGTGTGCACTACTGCAACAGTTTTTGGGTCTGACTTTGCTGGAAACAGTGACTGTCTTCCAGTTGAGTTGAGTTTGAACTGAATCTCAATTCTCACCTCTGCCTGGGCGAAGTCAAACTTGCATCTTTGAATAAAAAAAAAATGAAAGTGTGAAAGGTTTGCTCATCATACCTGCTTTCACACACATATTTTCCTCCTGAGTTGAAAAATACTTTTGCATCCAAAGAAAAGCAAACAAAATATTGTTGCCATAAATAATGTGTATAGCATTTGCAGAGATGATAAAGGTAGCTGATGAGTGTTCTTATCTTAGACTGAAGAGGGAAGCAGAAAGGGAATAGACTGTGCTAAGATGTAGTCTAAGATGCTCTGTTCCACACGTAACTTTGAAAATATTGAAAAAACTCAAGCACAGATTCATAGTATCCTGCACACATTTGAAGAGAAGGATAAGAGGGTAAATTTGGTGTGCAGGCAGAAATTAAAAATGCACCCTTATGTGCAACCCATAAGACTACTGAAATACAGAATTCCATTAACTGTGGTAGACCGTTAAGTCTTGCCTTTGAAAATTCCTATCAGACCTGTATAAGGAGTCATTAGTTTATTAAAAATTAGTCTGCAGTCTAGTAGCTAAGAGAAGTCACTAGGTAAACTGAGTTTCTATGCTTTTCAAAAGCCAAGTAAAAGAAAATCACTTCTCATAACCAATTCAGCAAGAACAGAATATTTTCCTGTTGCCTCAAGTTACCAACCGACCAAAACCACACTCTATGACTTTAACACATCTCTCAATTCTGGTGTTTGCCTTAAGAAAACAACAGAAAAGGTGCATGTATATTTTCCAGAAGCTGAATTCTGTTATCATTTTTATAAGTTCACATACTGAACACAGGAAATTGAAAACCCTGTGGAGGAAAAGCACTGTTGCAAATGTGCCGATTCCTATGTAGGTTTTGGGGTTTCTTTCATTTCTGAATCAATTTGACTTTCCCCTAATACTTTATTCTTAAATATAACTTTTTTCTTTAGAGTTCTTCCTGTTCGAATTGCTTGGTATTTTATAAACCATAGATTTGTTTCATCTGATGTTCAAATTTGGAAAACATAAGGCTCTAAGCCTTATAATGCCCGATACAAAATATCTTCATTTCTAAATTTAGATGAACATTAAGATTATAATTTTCTCCAAAGTGCATTGAAAGCCAAGGAATATTTTAGTCTTTTTTGACTTAGCCTTATTGTTTCACTGCTTTTTTTCCTTCACTACTTCAAAAATGACTCTCTGTTGTGATAGGACTTCAGTTTTCTGCAAAATGGGTTTGCTAGACATAGCATGCAAAACTATTTACATTTATCAGATCTACTCACTGATTATAAAGAAGTGTCTTTCACTTACAATCAAGGTAGAACCATGGATTTTTCCCAAACAGTAATGGTTCTTTGAATATTTTTGTTAGTCATATTTCAGTTGTATTTTTGAACTAACAAAGATAAACTCATGAACTCTAATGTATTTGAACATGTATTAGTTACCAAAGACATAAGAACACATGGTTTGTAGAGCAAAACAATTTAGACAAATAAACATCAATAATTTAACAATAACTTTCAATGGAGTGCTTGCTTTTCCCTTTACTCCTATAAATGTAAAATAATGTCTTAATAGAATGTGTTATAATCTTTTCATCTTGGGAATAGGCCTGGAGAGTGAGGATCTGATATCCTTTTCCAGCATCTAAAGAGACTGTAGGTAACTGAGCACATCCTATATCCCTTTCAAACAATAATGAAAAATTACTAAACCTAATTAAATGTCAATTTCTTGCCCCTCTCCATAGTTCTGTACAAGGAGTTTGAACAAACAAAAAGGTTATTTATAATGGATGATATCAAGTTATGATCATTACTCATGTAAAATTTAGCATCTGATTTAAAACAGTTTGACACAATGCAAAAAAGGTGAATAATGCATGAAGTTCGTTCTCTGTGAGTGCTGCTTCACACCATTTAAGATATAAAGGGTGTTCATTTAAAACATAACAACAACTATTGCAAAATATTTTAGCCTTAAGGAGTTCACATAAAGTTAGAAACCAGCTACCCCAGAAGCACAGTTAAAAGGAATAATTAGAATCTTGCACCATACCACCCTCTGGAAGGAAAACTGTTTATGCTCTTCAATGATAAACCTTTGACAGGAGTGGTGTTAAGTATATAGCATGTGGACAGGCAGTACTGAGCACAGTAAGCATGTTATCCTGCAGGTTCTGAAATTATTAATGAGCTGCAGGACTCAGTCTTTTATTGAATTAATTATAATTAATCAAATTTGCCTGACGCAAGTGAAAGGCAACCAACAGCTGGCTGGGCACAGTTGTTTATCACTTTGAGGTGCTAATTATTGGATTTACTAGTCTTTTAGATATTCATCTTACCCAATCTTAGACATTGAATGGTTCATTGACTATTTTTAAATATTTGTAGGTCTTTTCTGTAGTTACTGAAGAGACACAAACATCTCTAGAAGCTACTTTTTCTCTCTGCATTAGATTTTTAATTTAGGATCCTCTGGGATGACTTACCTTCTGGATGTTCTTCATATGTCTGCATTAGATATTGAGAGGGAGCTTAGACAACTCTCTCAAACTACAGTTTAGATGGTTTGTATTAGGTGAGATAATACAACACCTGGAGAGTGTTGAATATCTGCTGTGGAACAAACTGGATTTGTGGAGCTATTTTAAACACAAGCTTCTGTAACACTTGAATGTTAAAAATCAACTGCATTCTGTATAAATCCCACCATATCTGTGCAATGTTAATTGTATAATTCCAGTATTTTTTTTTCACTTTTCACAGTCCTTTATATACATATCAATCATCTGAAATACATAGGAAGTAAAAATAAAACAAATGAGACAATAAGGGACCTAGTCTTAAGGTAGACACTGCATTTGAGATAGTTACTCAAGCAGTCACAGAGACTGTGTGTCAGAAAATATATCCTGTAAGTGATTTTCAGGTTAGACAGAATAAGTCCATTTTATCCTTTCAATATAATGCTATTTCTTCCAACAATGATAGCTGTGGCAATTTTTCTCTTCCATTCTGTTATTGAAGGGGGATTAAGATATTTCTAATGTCATAAAAGTACTCTTTGGGAAAGAGTGATGGTTATTAAAAAAGTGCTCTAAAATTAGATGATTCAAAGGTGTCAGGATTCGTGCCTAACAGACAAGTTTAGCTGGTAATGATTGGGGGACACAGAGCTACTACTGGTCTAGACATCTATTCAGATGGAAGCAATTTTCTTTGAGGACAGGAAAAAAAACCAACATAATCATGGAACAAAAATACCAGAGAATATTGACCTTCAACTCTCTGTCAGGTTTGGTTGATTGGATGAATATAGTCTAGGCAAGGTTTAACAATATCTTAGAATCCAGCTTATTTACCATAGGGAAGACAGTGAAGAGGAGAGTGACTGCTTTACCATTTTACCAAATTTTGCCGTTTTAATCAAAGACAGTTGTTTACTTTTTTTATGGAAATGGCGTGGGTTATATTGGTGGACTATTGATCTAGCACTTACAACGCTGCTTTATTAGAAGAAGGGTACCAGACTTCAAACAATATCATATAGGAAGAAAGTACTGAAGGGCTTTCCTCCCCAGGTACTCTGGGCCACAGAGTAAAAGTTACTTAGAGACATGTTAATTCCATTTCTTTTGAGAAAGCTGGTTCTATTCTAGAGCTTTGAAACACAGTGTAGGAGGTCCTATTATTTTCTACATAGCAAAATAAAGATATACACTACCTCAGCAAGGTAGAAAATGAGGGGTAGATGAAAGCTAATTTAGCAAACTGAGAAGCTGTTTGTTGAACAAAGGTGAACATGCACCATTATCTCTCCTAGAATAACAGCCATGTGTCGTGGTTTAACCCCAGCGGCAACTAACCACCACAGAGCCGCTTGTTCACTCACTCACCACCCGGTGGGATGGGGGAGAGAATCAGAAGAGTAAAAGTGAGAAAACTCATGGGTTGAGATAAAGACAGTTTAACAGGTAAAGCAAAAGAAGGAATTCATTCACTCCTTCCCACGGGCAGGCAGGTGTTCAGCCATCTCCAGGAAAGCAGGGCTCCATCACGCTTAACAGTTACTTGGGCAGACAAGCACCATCACTCCAAATGTCCCCCCCTTCCTCCTCCTTCCCCCAGCTCTATGTGCTGAGCATGACGCCATATGGTGTGGGACATCCTGGGGGTCAGTTGGGGTCACTGTCCCAGCCGTGTCCCCTCCCAACCCCTTGTGCCCCCCCAGCCGCTCGCTGGTGGGGTGGGGTGAGGGGCAGAAAAGGCCTTGGCTCTGTGTAAGCCCTGCTCAGCAGGAGCAAAAACACCCCTGTGTTATCAACGCTGTTTCCAGCACAAATCCAAAACATAGCCCTGTCCTAGCTACTGTGAAGAAATTAACATTACCCCAGCCAAAACCAGCACACCATGCAGCAAGAAAAAAAAATATTAGAGAGAGTAATCAGTCTGTGATATATAAGCACCATTTTCTATAAATTCTTGGCTATTCTTCAGTTTCAGAAAACTACAACCTATTGTCGTGAGCTCATGGTTTCTACCTGTGCTTTATTCTTCTATTTTGTCCTGAGCGAGTGCCAGTTAATACCCAGGATCAGAGAATTGCTCCCTCTCCCACACTTCTCTTCTTTCCCAGTTCACATTTCCTCAGACCTTTTCTGTATTTTTTAGCAGTGCTCTGCATATTCAGGAGAGCTGCCAATCTGCTTGCCATTAAACCTGAAAAGCTAAAGTACACCCTCAAGCAAAGAGTGACAAATCAGTGGTCTTTCTGGTCTCCAAGATATTTCATCTCATTTCCTTGAGAGCTTTTCGAGGTTGTTTGAATCCCTGCCCCTTTGCTACTCAAACACTAGGGTTTTTTCTTCACTTTTCCTTAGATAATTGTTGCAATTATTTTTAATAATAGTAATACTTTTTTAAATATTAGATTTGTTTACTTGAAGATTGGTATAACAAAACTGGAACGTGTGGCTCTACATCACCACTCTCCTGTTAACACCCACAAGCAAGACTGTCTGTGAGGTATTTATTGTATTGGCACTTCTCATGGGTGAAGTCAGAAGACTGTTTTTCAGCACGAAGCTGACGCTACTAGTTTCAGGAGGCTGAAATACTTTCTTGCAGTCTTTTGCTTCATTACAATGGGTTCCAATGCATGCATGTGTGTGCGTGTATAAAGTGCTTCCTATTTTCATGTTTGCATTTCGTTCCTTACATATTTAGTCTGTTAAAATGAAAGCTGTTCAGTCTTCCTGAAATTCGATATCATTACTATGACCTAAAAATTAAGTTGCTTGGTTACTTCAAACACTAAATAAATGGCATTTGTATGGTTGTAGTGAATGTTGAGGCAGGTCTGATGGACCACTATTCAGTTTTCATTAATGTAAATCATTGCTCGAAAAACTGCTGAGAAATTAAATTGTCTTCTGGAAGCTGGGAGGTGCATCTTGTAAAGGTGAGAATGACAAGGTTGTTGTCAACAGACGTTGAAAACACATTTTTAAGAAAGTGCTTCAGCCAAGTGCAGAATGTAAAGCTATTGCCTTTTCCAAGGTTCAAAAGCTAAATAAGAAAGATAGAAGCATTCTTGTCATGTCTCCTTCCTAAGCTGAAAGTCAATAGTAGACAGACAGATGTGTGTGAACAGCTTAGTTTGGTGTGCTAAATAAAGAATCCTATGGCTGTTATTAGATGCTAGTTTGCTTTTCATAAACCCAATTTGATTGTAGGAGTGGATGAAGGGAGAGTTTCATGGTGTCTCAAGGACAGCCTTTGTGATACATGTTTAACTACTTTTGGTTGAGATTTGAAATTACTAGTGAGATATGATTCTCTGGTCTCAGTGTCTTGAACAAGGACTCAGGACTGGAATCTTCAGTAATATTGGTATTAAGCTATTATATCTGGAGCTGCCTCAAAACCGCATCAGTGTGATTAATACAATATCCCATGACGCAGTTTACATTTATAACTTAAGTTACCAACTGCCTTTAAAAAAAAAAAGACATCTGGTCATACACAAGTTGTTAATCACAGAACACCCAAAAATTCATAGAAATTTCTGCTTCCTGAGTACCGAATAATAGAATAAACAGTCACAGTATAAATATGTGCATAAAGATGTTTTCTCTTTTGTATACTGTGAGGCTTCATTCATTATCTCTCCACAAACTTTTCTGATGATACAGTCTCTGACTAATGCATTTTTCTAGCAATACAGCAGCATATTTGCATGTAGCATTGTGTGTGTATCTGTATATGTTACAGAAGGAAAATCTCTTAGCCTTTTTCAAATGCAGCTTTCTAATAAGATGTGTAACAACAATGGGGCTGTAAGATTTTGGTGCTAAAAACAAGTGGGAATTTTCCCTCAAGGCTTCTGGGTATGCACAGACCATAAAGAGGTTTTTCTCTGCTTCTTACTAAGGATCAGCTGTTTCTTGGTTTTCGCCAATTATCAGCTGCAGGATCTGACTGAACTATATTCCAGTTCAGCAAACCTGAAATTATCTAACCTCCGCTGCATCAATTGTCAGTATAAACTAATGCACACCTTACCAAAGTGTTAATCAGACAACTGCACATACACGTTTGAAGACACAAGCAATGCAAATATGTTGACAAACTGCAGAATGCTGAAAGTGTGCTTCACTTTCTGTCTGGGTTCATAGACCAAAATGCTAACCTCACTCCCCAAAGGAATAATGCAGTCTTCAGTACAGCACAGATACACTTCAGTTCACTAGAAGGAGCCAACTCAGGTTTAATAAACACTTAGATACCAGAGCACTAGGCTCAGTCTAAGTTCTATGCAGTTGCAGCCTGAAATATTACTGCTTACATACATAAATGTTGAGAAAATTTTGAATCTGCTATTTGAGAAGATGTTTATATTTACAAAGAAAACAGTACTACCTATGTGGAAGACACACTCAACACAAAACCCAATAAACTTCCCAAGCTGCCATTAGAAATATGACTGACAAAAGCACAAGTACATTCTGGAAATCTAAAGAGGCAAATTTTAATAGAACTATTTAAGAAGCAAAATGACTGACTAGAACTCTACTTTTACAGAGATAACCTTTACAAACTTTTCTTAGATCCAAATGAAACAGTAGGATACCAAGACAAATAGTGTTATGCAGGATTAGATTATATAATATATAATGGTATAATTTGTTTCTTTAAAAACACAGACATGTTTTTAAATAGTAGACATGGCATAGATACATTGAAAACTGAATTCATGCTAACACTTTCTCACTTGTAAAATTTTAGAAATTATACACTGAAATTTGCATGCTAATTTAGACTTTTAAAAGAGCAGAGTTATGATTCAGTAGGAATTTTTGCTCAGAAAAACAAAAGGCCAAGATTTACCTTCTCCCATCCTTCCTTTGCCAAAAAACTTGCTCTGTAAACAATTTCTGATAATAATGGAATCAACACAAGATTGGAACTATAACCAAAACATGACTATATAAACATACCTTAAGAAAAAAAAAGAAAATAGATGTTCAAGACCCATTAGCAGTAGCCCATCAATATCTTTTGTTTTACACAGTGAACTGATCCAAACCAGCCAAACAGATGGATGCGAGAGTCTGAGGGCAATGACACACAGAATAATTTTGATGGTTTCAGAATTTCAGAAACACCCGTGCTGCTGATTGCGACGCGTTGTGAATATTCACTGAGTACCAGAGACTGCTCCATTGTCCTCAGGGGCTCTCACTTCCACTTGTGTTGTGGTGTCCTAATGGCTCTTTTGTACAGTGGTGTGTTAATTATGGAAGAAAAAAATTATATGCAATGGTGATGTGGAGGTAAACAAGGAGGAAAGGAGGACTTACTGTTTTCATTTAGAAAACAGCTTGAAAAAGAAAGGGATTTAGCCGCTTTTTCCTTAGACTAAGCTGCTATGAAAGGTACTTGAGGAGGAAGACCTCACAGGGGAGGGGGGACCCAAAAAAACCCCCAAACCAACCAACAAACAAAAAACACACAAAACAGCGGTGTGAAGCCTTGTTTGAAAAGGAAGACTATGTGGTTAGAACAACCTTTTGGATTTGAGGCCAACTTTCCCTTTCTCCCTGCAAACAGAAGAACAAACCTATCACAACCTTATGTGCAGAGAAGACATTCAGCTCTGGAGAGACTAAGTGTGATGGGGCAAAATATTCAGATAAAGTAAAATTTGCAGAAGCATCCAAGCTTTTCTCTGTTTTACCAAAATCAAAAGTTTTCCCATTTCTGACCAAAGTTCCTCCCCATGCACAAAATACAGGCGGTGTTGACAAGGGTCCTGTATTTTGACAGAAATAGATTTTGACACATATAAAGCCCTGCCTTGGCTTTCTCCATCTCTTTTTCTCCACACTAGCTTCTCTCCTCCATAGTGTTAATTTGATTTCCTCATGTGTTTTGTTAATCATAGCTCTCCATTACACATTGCTTCCTTTTACCCTTCCAGCCAGACTTCCTTAAGTCAGAAGATGTCCTCAACATTTCTTCCTGCCCAATTGTCCCTGCAATTTGATCGTATGCAGACTCACAAGGCATTGATCCCACATGTTTAATGCTAGCCAATTCAATCTGACCATTCCCTTTCACTCCTCCTCCACTGAAATCAATCTACACCATTCCACAGCTCCTGTTTTTCTCACAAATAGAATTTTTTCCCATTTCTTTTTTCCAGCTAAATTGACATTTACTGCTTTTTTTCCTGTTTTTCAAATAACCACATGAAACGTGAAACTGGCTAATAAATAGTATTTGAAGTCATGCTAAATAAGGGGGAAATACCTTGTATAAGCAGCTCTTTTCTACAATTATTTTATGAGTTTGAACTATTTTGTTACACTGCAGTAATGAGAATTCCTGAAAATCAAACATTTTGTTTTATAAGACAGTTGTAAAAGTGGACTTGATGATTTTGTCACATTTCCACGTATAACGCATGATGAACTGTACTCTCTACATTTAATGTAGATTACATTTTTAAAGGAGTTCTAGAGCATTTACTGAATTGTAACTTCTTATTCATCACAGTAAATTAATTTGTAAATCCCTTTTCACTAACCAGTATTTGTTGATCAGTGCAAGGGAACATGGCAGCATCATATGTTAAATATTGATGACCGTTAGCGTAATTAGTGAAGAGATTTCTCTGGGGCTCCAGATCTTTTGGGGACATCACTGTCTGTTAATTTCCTTTAAAAAAGGCAGTGTTTTCAAAACAATATTTGATTTAGTAAGAGGGAGAGGCTTAATGAATCAGTCAGGACATTTACTGTGTAATCAGAATTCTAAGCAAAAGGACGTAGGATCTAAAATTTAAAAGAAATGGTGAAAGAAAACTTTCACAGAAGAATGTTTTATAAGATGTGAACATCAACTACTTTAGCCTGACAGACTATGTCTTGTATAACCATTTACATGGGGTTAGGGTTATGTATGCACCACAGATTCATCCAAAAGTGCTTCCACGGCTATTGTTCTTGAGAATTAAACTTTTAAGTATACCATTACTGATGTAAGAGCTTGGCAAATGATGGAAGCTTTTCCACAATGTAAGAAATCTAAATAGTGATAATAAATAAAGATATAGGCAATGTATACTCCAAGCGGTACAAGCACCTAGCCAAAGAAATAGCTTCTTCATTGGGGTCTTTCAAGTTACTCGCTTGTATAAAATAGTCTGCTATTATCAATACCTTATCTGCACTCAGGTGAAGCTGCCTAGTCACAGACAGTAGGTGCAGATCATGCAGTACTCCCAGAAGCAGCTAGTATTACATGAGAGAGGCCTGATTTGGATGTCAGAGAAACAGTAGCAAATGAAGAATAAGAAAATGCCTGTCAACTCAGCAGGCAGCTCAGTGCAACTCTCTGTAGAAGGTAAAATAGCGTTCAGTGCCTGAGCAATGAAATTTCCTTCACAGCAGGCCAGAGCAAACTTCCATGGACAAATCAGCACATCAGCAAAAGGCCTTTCAAGGACTGCTTGTGCTATGGGACCATTTATAATCTTTTCTTTCTCTGCTCTTCTCTTGCAGGGAAGAATTCTGGCTAGAGGACAAGTCGAATGAAAGCAAGAGGCTTCAGAGAACTCTCTGTTCCCTCCAAAATCTGTTCTGCTATGCATTTTCTTTGTTCTTTCATTCATCCTGCTCCCTTTCTCCCCTCAAGGGAGGAGCAACAAGCTGCAAGAACAGATGTTTCTAATTTCATTAGACACTTCATACTGATACACAGAGCTTTACTTCCTAGTTAAGCAATGACAAGACTCTCAGTATCTCATAGGAATAGCATGAATCTCAGGAGAGACTTTTATATATATATATATTTAACAGTCTAAAATTGAATTTCTTATGTCTAGAGTAAACCATAAATAGCATTTTTATGCACTTAGCAAAATCACTGCCAAAGATTACTTAGTAAGAATATGTAGCTAAATAACATATTTAAGCATTCTTTTTTAAAAAAGTAAAATCTAACTTTATTGTATGAAATGTATATGCAAAACCCTCATACAGTTTCAAAATATCTTTCTCCAAAGAAATGCCTAGAGTTGCTTTTCTTTAAAAATGGATTTTCTAAAATGTTAAGTATAAAATAAGTTCAATCCACAGATCCCATTTTTTCCCCATTATTTATCTTTCTTCACCTGCTTCTTTATCCCTCTTGATCCCAATTAGTAAAATTTTCTAAAACTTGTTAATCCAGAAGAAGACAGAAAACAAACCACACATCCTAACTTACTAAGGGCACCTAGCTGGAAATTTTCTTGTTTAAAAGACAAAAGCAAATCCCAAAATTAACTTTCTGGTTTCCTTGAGGACTTAGTCTATCCTGTGCTGTGACAGGATTGCATAAAGACAGAGGGATTCTGATCCTGGTTATTCAGCCCTGACAGAGAACAGTCACCCAGATTTCAAAAGTCCTCTTAAACAAATATGGCTTGATGACACCACAGCCTTAAAGGCTGGGGAAATGCTCCTTTTCTTATAAATCAGGCATTCTACAGCAAGATATGCTTTTGTTAATTTTAAATGGGAAAAAGAGCTCATTGTCCAGATCAGAACAAGTACCTGAAAACGGAACAGTGAAATCTTACTGACCCATACTGTAGCTGCAGGATGTGTTTCCTTTGCATTCTCCCTCCGTAAGGGTTATAAGGATATGAGCAGGTGTGTGTAGTTGGCTTGAAGAAACTCAGCTGACATGAGTATTGTTGTAGTGTTGTAAAACTAGCTTAATTGCAATCACTATGAGATTGTATGAGTCTGGACTTCTCAGAAATTGCAGTCTAATACTTTTTGCAATTAACATAATAATTTCAAATTAAGAAGCATAAAAGTAATATTACACTGGCATATTTGTGACACAACAAAACTTAAAAAAAATCCTGCATGGAGCTACTTTGAACATAGTCTTTTTTTTACAATGATCATTAATATTTCCTGAATGTGACAGAGCTCCTACAATGTCAAAAATCATAGTAGTGGGTTTAATAAGGTGTACATATACAGAGTAAAATGTGATGTATACAAACTCTAAGGAGTCCTTTAGGAATTACTCTAGAGATCATTTTAGCTATAAGGAATATGATCATTAAAAAAAACAGAACAGAAATATATAATTTGAAAATGCTAGAGGGAGAGGAGAGGAGAGGAGGAGCTACTTACCATTTCTGCTAAGAATAATAGCATGACCAAAGTCAGGAACAAAAGGTGGTGAGACAGAGTAACCAAACCATTTTCAATAATAGAACAGATTTCTTCAAAAGCTTTGCTAAGCCATCTAGCCTCCCAAGCTAACTTAATTGCTGGAGCAGCTATGGAGAAAGGCTATTAGAAGACCAATCTAAAGTTTTGTTGTAATCTCATTTTTCTTTTTTTTTTTAATCTAAACCTGTCTAGCTCTAAGAATTAATTCAGATGGTAAAACATATTTTTTACTTCTTTGACAATATATCCAAATGAAACAGAAAAATATCCTAAAAATAAAATAAAAAATTTTAAAAGCCTTGCCATCTGTGAATTGCTATAAGTAGGTACCTCAGAAGCTGCAGTGAGCTTTCTACTCTAAACTGAAAGATTTAGTTTTAGGGTTGGTGTTGTCAAGCATCAGATCTCAGGGAAAAATCTCTTATGAGACAAATAATCTGGATCCATTCTGAGAAGGAACAAACAGCATAAAGACAGAATATGGTACTAACTGTCCCAAAGGGATGACAATTTATTCACTGTATATTTCTTTATTTAATATAATTCTATCAAAAATTGCAGGGTTTGAATCATTTGTCTGAACAGACAAGTTAATAAAAAGCACTGAAAAGAAAAAAAAGAATATAATAAAGCCTTTCTAAAAATCACACCCACCCCACAATTTTATCTTGTATTTACTACTTTTTGTATGTCAGAGCAAAGCAACGGAGTATGTCCTGTGGAAAGAAACAACGATGTGAATAAAACATCTTTAATATGAGAAAAGACCATTTGGCCTAAAGAGGATTGGCCTTCATAATACATATGTTCCCCTAGGATCGTATCTAATTGCTTCCTGAATGACTGCAACATTTGTTCCAACATCTTTACCCACTACGCCATTCAAACTATGCATTTTAGCCAGAGTGAACGAAGCGTGCTTTACACGTTCTGAAACTGTCTTTCTTTAACTTCAGCTTATATCCCCATCCCTATAGTTTTCATTGTGGTTACAGTGGTAAAGGGTGTTGATTTTACAGACACTACTTAGGATTTAATAAACTTCAACTGTCTTTTTAGCATCTTTTTGTTTTCTGTCCAGCTCTGTTGAGAGTTCGTATTGTCATTATTTTCCCTCTAAATTTTACCCACCTACTTGAATAATTAAACAAACTGCTGTATTCTTCAGTCATACTGTGCTTTGACTCACCTTCAGCTCTCCATAGGTGCTGCTGGAACAATAAAGCAGAATAATCCCACTGTCCAAGATCATAATAAGAAATTAGGGATTATATTTAGTGTACTCTTGACTGAGTGCCCTTAGGATCGTAACACTGAAATGCAGTTAAATCATGAGTTTTTAGCAGATATATTACTACAAGAAAAAAAGCTGGTACGTTTTCCCATCTTTGTGGCATAAATTACTTTCTTCTCTATGAACATATACTTGTTCAGCTTCTTACTTACTTTATAATAACTAATTTGTAAAGCTAAGTCTAAAACGGTTATAACATTACACATACCCATATGGGAAATACATAAAATTACTTTCCCCTATCTGCTTCAGTCAGAAATTTCATGCCGATCTAATGCTAGCCAATATCCTTCCACAGATTGCATTTGTAGTAAAGTGGATCTTTTATTTCCACAGCTGCAATAAATTGGTTTTGTCCAAACCCTTTTCTGTATCTTCAAACTCTTCCTAAACATCCCAAACAACTACATCCTTTGTTTTCCTTTAAAATTAAAAAAAAAAGACCTGAGTAACATTTTGAACTAAAAAAAGTTCTGAATTTTAATCTAAACAGGTGTTTTTTGAATTATAAAACTGTGAAAGAAAACTTAACAATGTACTTAAAGCCAAATTATCCAATTTCATGCCCATTAATACTATGAAGTTGAATTGTTTCTTAATCTACTTTGAAGGGTTGTTTTGATATTCAAATTGGCACTACAGAAAAAAAGTGGATGTTTAGTAAGATATCAAGTGGACTTCTGCTGAGCTACCTGAATTCACAGTTGTCTAGTTATTGTGAATGTAGAGCCTTACAATACCCAGCATTTTGTAAAGAGCTTAGATTTCTGAAAATATTTCTCAGCTGATGATATGAGATTTTTATGAAAGTAATAAAACATATTTAGAACATACATATAGAAAGCATTTTGAAAAATAAAATAATTAAAGGCAAGATGTATATACTTTTTTGACAATGGAAAACTTCATACTATCTGTATAGCTTTTGGAAGTCAGACACATTTCTAATAGCAACACTCATTGGAATAACTTTTATAAATAGCAGTGGGTAACTAGTCAGACTGCAGAAGTCCTGAATGCAAGTTTGGTCACAGTTTTAAATGTAAATTTTAGTTTTAAAAAAAATGGCTTGAAAGAGAAATAACTGCATAAAATTTGCTACTGGTGTCCTAGTGAAGGTCAGAAAGAAGACTTTATGACCTTTGGCCATAATATATTAAACTCTAATATGAAATATAACACAATCATACACTCTACCTGTGCAATCATAAGCATCCAAGGTACTAAAGGATGGTCTGAAGTAAGCGGGAACTTTGACTCCCTTTTAAGTTCAGTTATCCCTTAAATTGTCAAATTGGTAAACTATTAAATTGTTCACTTTCAAACATCTTAAAATTTCTGTGTAATAAATTGCTTTATACCTACAATGCAGAACACTGATACTGATTTGGTGATAGCTTTACATAACTAACTCAATATAAGTGCACATTTTCTCTGTGTGGGAAATTCTAGGTGTGTAACAAAATGCTGGCATATCAATTTTAATTGTTAAAAGGGTTTTTTTCTAAAGGGGAACCCATTTCTTAGCGGTAAAATTGTCAGCTACAAATGAAGATGCTGCAAGAATTAGATGTGAAATATTACATGTGTCCAAGATTAACTTCTGAGTTAATTTAAGAAGATTTGCAGCTTGAGATAGGTGCAATATCTCTTATCTGAAGGTGATATCTAATACTTTTATTAAAGAATCTAGTCAACTCAGCAGATCCCAGAAGGTAAGCCAAAATCTACATTCTCAGCTGGGGTATGCATTAGAAGAGCAAACATCTTTGTCTGAATAATTTGACTTTGTGTTCTTCATTTTTCATGTCCGGAAGGTTGTTCAAAATCTATTTAGCCTAAGAATCTCCATCTAGTAAGTAAAATACAAAGGTTTAATTTCTTGTGTTGTAACTTCATAATTGTACCAAAGTTGTTAGTATTGGAGAACCTCAAGTTTGGAGGAAATGAACAGATAGGAAAAATAAAGATTTATTGCTCTCTAACCAAAGTTAGCGTTATGGGGTTAAAAAGAGGAAAATGAACTATGAAAAGAGCCACACAGCAAGAAAAAAGAGTTGCACAGTAAGTTTACAAAATACTCTGAAAGTGATACTGCCACTTTTTTTCATATTTCATTCCTAAATTTATATGTTGTTCATTTATACTTAATCTGGAATAATCATATGCAATTCACTATGGATCCACTTCTGCCATCCATACTCAAAGCGCACCTTTTGACCACCATGAGATGTGTGACTGTAGAAAGCAGACTCATGATGTCAAGCCATACCTTTGCTCCTTCCCAACTCTGTGAATAGCATTTACAGCAACAATTTTATGTATAGAGGGAAATCAGAGCACATGATCCTGATGCTGCTTCTTACAACTGTTCTTCTGACGTGAAAATTCTCAGAGGACAACCAACTTCTGATTTATAACTCTGTATGAATTTGCTTTTGATTTACATTTATATTGAAATTAATCATAATCCATATTCTTAGAGACTACTTTGCTTGATAGCCAGAAAACAGCCATCCCGATAACAGGCACTCAGTAACACAAGTGCTGCTACAGGAGAAATCCATCATGGATAGGAAATGAAAAAAAGAGAGTGACAGAGGGATGTACCACTGTTGTCAGGGTAGACTTAATACCTCCATGATCGTTACTCCGTTCCACTGGCTAAGTAAGCCACCATCATTGATATCATTTATAGCATTTGGACTATTTAACTCCTGCTGAGTTACAGAGACAGCTCAGCACCATCGTACATAAAACTAGATTAAGGTTTACATCTGTATTCTCATTCTGATTTTTGACTACAACAAAGAGAATAAAATACTGTCTCTGTGATTCTAAGATGCTTAGTGGGTTTTGGAAATCACCCAGGGGGGCCATTGAATTAAATACTTTCACACATTTCCACAGAGGTACTTAGGAACCTCTATAAAATATGTTTTGAATGGCAAGATGCCCAAATGCCTTGTATCGCTCAGTTGTAGGCATCTTTCATATTTGTAGGCTCCCAACTACATCAAAACAATCTGTTAAAATTTACTGGTTCATGAACAATATTCACACCTCAGATGACATGTATTATTTCAAATTTCATATCTCTGTAAAGCGTATTGGGAGGGGAAGGACCTTCACGTAACCTTGATTGAATACAGTGTTTGTACATTATATGCAAATCCCAGCCAGAGAAGTGAGGGTGAAGGCTATTGAACACTGAATCTTTCCAGTGAATCATAATGACAGAAGCACCTCTCCTGATTCATTCTGAGCACGGTGTGCAGCATTCTCCACATTTCATCTTTCTTACCTGTATGGGAAGGTTTAATGGTTTTACATGACCTATGTTTCAACAAAAAAGAAGCTTCTGAGAAATAAACAAGTGAAGATCTACAGCATATTGTCTTGTACAAGATAAATTTCATTGAGCTTAGCAGAATTACAGCACTGCAGAAACCAAGGGAATATATTCAAACATACTGCAGGTTATGTTATAAAAACTGAATTTAAAATTCTTCAGTGATGAAACTGTTCCTACTTAGTGAATAGCAGCTGCTCTAAATTAATCTATATTGATTAAATTTCCTCTTGCTTCACAAAAAATAGCTTTTAATTTAGAACATCACTATAACATCTCAATTGAAACAATTGCAAGATGAAAGCAGCCACATGATGTCAGCAAATATTATCACCTCCCTAAATCACACTGAAATCAGTCTTCCAGAAACCAAAAGGTTATCTCTCCATCACTTCCTCTGGTGGCTCTTGGTATTCTCTGATCTATCTTTCCAAAGCAAATCCTATTTTCAGTTTTGTCATCCTAGCGGCACACATCCCGCCTAGCCCACTTTTTACCTTTTCCATTTTCAACACCCTGTTCTTCTTCAGTTCACTTTTTCAAGGTTCAGAAGAACGCACAAGATGACTTGTGCCCATCAGAAATAATGAAAGGAATTATTCAGGATACAATCATAGACCACGCTGGAGGTAAATGTTGGATGTTTCTGCACACCCTCCGAGTTGGGCATAGGCCTAACATGCTACAGAGCCTGAGCAAGGACTTCTGGATTTGAGCTAATACAGCCAGACACCTAGCATGCAGGGACTGTTTGCATCTCCAGTCTAAATTGTTGCATAAAACACCTAGTAAAATGACCCTAAGAGTAGATATATTTTATTTTTAGAAGTTGTTTTAGCAACAACTCAAACAAAAAGTGCATCAGAAGCAGAAATTATTTTGATGGTACAATAATGAAAAGCTAACAGGTAGTTTCTTGTATATTCAAATATAGCTTATACTTTTGATGGCTTTAAAAAGATATTTTCGACTTATTGTATCTGTTTTGTTTAAATAGGACTGCTCACCTGAGTAAAACAAGGAGGATTTGTCTACTTGTTTCTTAGGCCCTTTGCACGGTTTTGCAGCAAGATGAGTCTCCGCTCTACAAAGCTGAGATATTTTCACGAAGAACTGCATTATCCTGTTTTTATAGTCACATTCATATGCTTTTGTTTACACGTAATATAACACTTTGAAATTAAGAATGTTGATTATTCCTTTTTTGCATTCAGATGTTCCTAATTTTTTTTTTTGCAGTATCTTGGGTGAGGTGATGCATATATTCTAAGCGTGCTTTCTATCTTACATAAAATGAAATAAATAAACAATTAGAATTGCAGAATTCTCTTTTTATTGCTTTGTGCTTTTATTTGTTGGTATTTTGTTGTATATAATTCTGTATATCTGACACCAAACTGTACTTGATGGCTCTTTGAAGCTTTAATTGTCAGCTTTTTTCCCCTCCTGTTTTTCTATACTTTTTAACAGTTTATTTTTCTAAAACAATAACTCCCACTTGCTGAATTTAATATTGTTTTCTAGAAACATAAAATCATGTCCCAGTTACCCTTTTTCAACAATATACAGTGTTATTTTCCTATCATCTGCAATAAAACAGTGAGAGATAACACATAAATAACTATATTAACACTAAACATGTTCATTAAGTGCCTCATTTTGAAAATGTGTTACAGCTGGCCACTTATACTTGGCTGGAAATCAAATAATACAGGACAAGCAGAAAACAAATAGCTGACTCTGATATGATACTCAGATAAATAATTCCAGGCTAATCTATGGACTACTTACATGAATGAAATGAGTAAGATAAACTCCTCACTGGCTGAATTCAACCCCAGCAGAACCACAGCCTCATTCTTGGAGCATAAGTCAGGTACATAGTGCAGAGTATTAAAAATATTATGGAAAATGGTACAATTGGTAAAGAGTTGGGTGGTCAAAACATGGGAGTAGCAGCATTTTTAGTATGTGCTGTGATAGATGGCAGATCTGTGTAATATAATGCTGGGTATTGCTTTTCTTCTAGGTGAATTTTCTGCCTAAAGTCAAGTGCTGGCAAAAACTCATTCATTTTAGTCCTCCACTATCACTTGAGCTTTGGAGCAGCAGTGAAAATAACTTGACAGTCCATACTGTGGCAATTTGTAACTTATTTACCTAAGACTTCACAGCTCAGTGTATTATTTTGTTTTAAAACTAAGACATCTTTGTAACGATTTTCCAGTTTGAGAGACTCATGGTAGGATAAAAGTGTTTAAAGAAGAGGATAAATTCCAGAGAGATAGATGGAGGAAAAAAATATCTAAGGCTACCAAGCCTATGATTATAATATTTAGTTTGCTAAATTCTGGCTTCCTTTGCAGGTACAAAACAGTCAATAGTCAATACTGTCAATGCAGTTCTTAGATCACTTATTTCAACCATTTTTTTTAAACCCAGTCTACATTTTTTCTAATCATGCAGTGAAATCAGGTTCTACGTTTTTACTCCTGTTTTTCAGATTAGAGTGCTGTAATTCCTTCTTGTCCTAGTTATGAGTCAATTTGAATAATTTCTTAATTATCTCTTTGGGTTTGTTTTTTTTTTTTTTCTTTCAGAAAAAGGCATAGTTGCAGTATATGAGTGGATCTTAAATTCTGACCTTAAAGTGTTAGATCCAGGACTATGGATCTAACCTTGGCCTTTATGCACTATATGCTTTCAACTAATTGATGTTTCCATGGGTCTAGATTTATTTATAGCCTTCATGTGTTGAGTAATTAGTAAGTTGGGGCCTCATTTTTGTTCATCTTACTCTAATTTTAGTATGATTTACTTCATTGACTTCAATGGTGTTAATTCCTCACATATCAATATTAGATCCTGTATTATTAATACCTATATAAATATTGAAAGGATTATTTAATGCATCCAGGACTTATTGCAGAGATGCACTTCTCATTTGCATGAGAGAAAAATCACTCCCAAAGTGTTTTCATCATCCCTATTTGTTTTTATTGCTTTACGGTGAAATGTCTTTGTTGTGTTTGCAAGTTTATTTCTCTCATTAACATGATAGGTTGGTACCAAAAAAAAAAAACCCAACCCAAAACTGTATTCCTTAATGGGATAAATTCACATCAACATAAACAGTTTGTTTCATTAGGAATACCTGCTATTAGATCACTGGAGATATCAAATCTTCTAAATCAATTTCTTAAGCAATTCCACATCACATCTTCTTTCAAATGTCTATTAAATTAACAATCTGAAAGCACAAAGCTGAGGAGTAAATTCAAACAATGTACAGATGCTTCTGTAGTGTGTGTTGCACTATCAGTTTGTGTCTCCAGGGCTATGACATTTTGTTTTCTGATTGGATTTATTTACTATATCTTTTTATATATATAAACAGATAACTGCAGGTCAGATCTGCTGGTTACAATAGATAGCTTTATCAATGTTTTGTATAGAAATTCTATCCTAAAAATAACAGCATATAAATAGACTTTTAATCTCTGCTGTAATGTTTGTACACACTTATCTTTCTATTCTTTCATACTCCCAATTAGTTGCAGTTATCTTACATTCAGTAAGTAGACAAGTGATAATTATAAGAATTCATAGCCTGATTCTAATCTAACATATGTCAGTTTTACACCAGGTTGCATCACTGACTTTCCCAGCATTAATTCAGAGGACTAAAATCAGGATCTTATTACTTAGTCTATATCACTAGCTCTCCTCACATTTTCAAAATTTACAGATATTTCTTTGAACTAGTCAGATGATTTCACATCTTCTCTGTTTTAGACTATGTTCATCGTTCACTTTGGTTTTCAACATTAGTTATGCTGAACATAACTAATGAGCTTTCAGCGTGTTCAGGAGAAGGTCCTCTGTGTGATGTCTCTTCCAGTAAATTATCCAGTGCCAGGAAATGCTGTCCAGCCTTGAGGCCAAATGTCATGGCCTGTTCATAAAAGTCTTTCCCCTACCACTCTTCTATGTGCGATCATATTCCAACTGCTTTTTAGGAACAACCTCTGGCCTGTGCTAATCTCCCAAATCATACACATGAATTTTTTGGAGTGTGCCAGTTGGTACACCATAGAGCATGCTATTAGTTCAATAGTAAGCTGAATGTGTCATGGCACAGGTTAGTTTACTAACACAGATATAAGCTTCATACCAAAAATTTAGGTGGAAAAACCAATGGGACTGGAGTCATAGAAAAACATCAGAAGTAGTCACTAGTCCACATAAATGAAATTACACTGACTTCATTCTAATCCAGGCCTATACAATTACTTGTATTTTCCAGAAGATTGAGGGCTTGTTTTTTTATTTCTTCCTTCTCATCCCCATACTTTTCCCTGAACAGATGGCTGTGCAGCTAATCTGCCTTTGACCCCTTCTGAATAACTGTCTATAAAGTAACAGTCAAAAAGAGATTCAAAGTCAATTCTTTCAACACAGGGGACCTTGTGCATTAAGACCAATAGAGGATATCAAACAGTTCCTTGGTTTGCAAAGGTTCCATCTCTTTTCCTATCAATTTTGGGCTATGCAGATATTCTTCAAGGCCTGTCATATCTTTTTTGGTGACAGAGAGGCAGAGTAGGATGATAGGGAGGTCACACAGCTCTGTTTCCAAGATTTGTGTTTATACTTGTCAAATTTCAGCCTGAGATTGAGCCTGCTAACTCTGCAATTTTGGTCTGTACTCTTTTTGACACCATTTTGTCTTCTGTCTGCAAGATTCAAACCTCCTCTTTGGTTTAAAAAAAAAAAAAAGAAAGGTTCCCATTTTCCTCTCACCAGTACTGATTTAGCATGTCAGGAGGGTTATTTTTTCTCACCTTTGGAGGAAGGCTGAACGACCAGAGATGAAGAAAAAGTTATTAATTCTTAAAGGCCAATCACCCTCTGGCAATTCCATCATTTATTGCTCTTCCTTATTTCTCTCTGCCCTTTCTTTTCTGCTGCTTCCTCTCTTGCTTTTCCATCTCCCTTCCTGTTCATTGGTGTCTTTAAAAAAAAAAACAATCAAAAAACAAAAAACAAACCCACTCATACAAAAGTTCTCTGGCTACTGTAAAACACAAAGCTATATTTTATGCAGAATAAAATAATAGAAATTATATTATGTAACACAGACCTTTAAGCACCTACAGGAAATTGAATTTTGTAGCAGTGCTGTCAGTGGAAATGGTGCTGCTCTTTTGTCTTGTTTGAACTACAGGGAGGAAGTTAGCAGCTGAGAACTTGACACCTATTTAAACAAGTCATCAGCCTTTCTTTTAGGAACTGCATAATCTATTTTTGTCTATTTAACAAGACCACAGTTTAGTCACATTTCCCACTGCAAGTCTGTCGTTGCTCACTAAACCTGCTCTGTGAAGAGGTACGGCAGAGGGCTGCTTGCCCCCAGCTGGCCCTTTCTGATATGGGACAAATATTGGTAATGCAGTAGTCGGTGCCAGCCACCTAGGCTCTGTACTATGCCACCCCAACCACCATTACTCTAGTGTAATAATGTCATTGATTAGCTTAAAGTTCCCATTTACATTAAGCCAGAGGTGGTGTGTTTTTTCTGCTTTCCTTGGCCTGTCACTGTCGACATTAACCCAGGATTACCATCCTCTAGATTTAGATAAATCAGGGAAGCCTCTTTCACTTTTTTCCTCCTTCCCTCCATACTAAAGACCATAGAATTGAAAGCTTGCATTCTTCTAAAATTTTATCCCAAGAAGAGCAGAAGTGCCACAGGGCAACAAGCAGAATAGATCTTGTTGTTTCAGATGGGTGTTTAAGTTATCAGTTTTATCAATATTTTGCAAGGTTTTGACCAAACAAGGTATCTCCACAGGGTCATTCATACTGGGATTAAGTGGTTACAACACATTTAATCTTTTTTGAAGATAATTTTCAACTTTGTTTAGCCCCTTAACAGTCAACACAAACTCATGTGCACCTGGGCTTGCGGGGGTTTTCCACAGATGGATGTTCATCAGCTTCCAAGGGCTTTGTGTCCCAGATTTGTGTTAGGATCCAATGGTAGCATCTGCTGTAGGAATTGGTTATGTTCTTCACTGAGATGGCAGAGGAATATCTTTTTGTGTTCTGAGTAACTACTGCCTACTGATCAGATGAAAATCCTCTTCTGTTTGCCCAATGGACCACTATGACAGCTCACTCACCTGGGAGCAAGTCAAAGCCATTTCTAGGTCAATTATATACTTTATGCTTTCTGAGAAGAAAAAATGCTCCAAATCTCTTCCTGCTCTAATGAAGTAGTACACACAACCAGGCAATTACAACACTTGGTTAAACAATCCACAAAAGGTAGTTTTTATTCTTAAGTCTTAATATTGGAAGCATATACTAAAGGAAATGAGGTATTTCTTTAACAGAATTCCATTTAACAATTTCCTCTGGTCATTTAATATCAGTCAGTTCAGTGATGTATGCTTTATTGTCAGTTTAAAAACTTTTTATTAATATTAATGTTCTATCGATAAAGTTTTAATCAATCACTCCGAACTCGTACTTAGCACTGTCAACACTTCCCAAGAAGTTTTTAGATGTTAAATAAGTTTCTGCAACAAAAAAATATTTATTAGCAAAACATTTAGTGGTTTTAACTCCCCATTACCCACTAACCTTTACCAGTTTAGGAATTCAGACTTTCCAATAGCTACAATATTCAACTCATCCTACATTTTCATAAGGCATTCATTTCATATCAGCTATCTGCTAGACAACGTACATGTAAATCTATCATAACTGAAAAATACTTCATTTGTTCAACATGTCAAGTGAACAAGAAGATTTATAAAACTATTATCTAATTGTTACTGCTTAATCTATTAAAACTGCTGTATCAAGGTACTACTTCTTTCCCCAACAATAAGATACACTGAAATATTGACACCTAGGTTACTTATCAGTATATCAGCTTTCAGTAAGATGCTTGGCATTTCTTCTGTTATTAAAGAGTAAATTCTGAAACAGGAGGGACTATTAATTATGCATTCATTTTATATCAGAATATACATTTAGCACTATTTTTTTTGTGGAAAAGCAAAAACTGGCAGACAAATAACTCATAAATGACACTAATGAGCACTGGGAGATGGAGTGGAAAGGCTTTAAATGTGTCCCATTATTTAGCAGGATAATTAAGAGCACAGCTCTACCATGGCATTTTATTACAGAAATAGATAAGATCCCATCTTATTGCAAGCAGGTGTTTTAATGAAGCAAAGCAAGATCATTTTTATGAGGTTCTTCTGGTCCAAAAAAGATTGCAAATTTATTTTATGCTACCTTAATTTAAAAAGTAAGCGCGCAGGTCTTGGGAAACAAAGGGGACAACAAAATATGATGTGTAAAACCACTTACAATGAGGTTGATTCAGGTTATCCCCAGAGAAAAAAGAAAAGAACATTTGTTCTCTCACACCTTAGAAATACAGTTTGGGTTCTCACAAATAATGTTTAGTTTAAGCAACTCTTGTCAAACGGAACTCACCGTACACAAATAGCATCACAGTTTAATATAAACTAAACTTCATACCGGAGTATTTAGAGTAAAAATAAGATTTCTGCTATTTCAATTCATCATGAAGCTTTAATCATCCATAAATATTGCCAATAAACTTTTATAACATATCTGTCATTATTTTATGCTTTTTTCATCAGCATTTAATATCAAGTGCTGCAAAATAAAGATAACCCCACATGGTAATCTACAAAAGATCCGGCACTAAATTGAGTGACACAATATTTACGATGGTGTAATTGCAAGAACAGTCTGGGCTAATGTTTGCTGTTTATAAACTTAAAGAGTATATACACAAGTCACAGGGAAGAAAACTGTAATATTTGACTACCCAGGCCACAAGCTGTCATTCTTTTATATATCATTGTAGAAAAACCTTATAGTGAAACTGAGGCTGCATTTTTGGAGGGCAGGTCTTTTAATTTTAAGATGAAGATAAAAAGACATTTAAGGTTAAAAGATATGCATATAGATATGAAAAACTGTAATTTTCATCTTTCAAATACAATACCTGGGAGAAAGTTATCCATGAAAATGAAAGCAAGTCTGTAAAATTTGTTGGACAATTGGACAAAATTTGGGCAAAAATATTGGACTGACACTATGTCCTGTGGAAGTCTAACAGCTAGAGACAGATGATAAGATTTTGATTATGTTACTAACTCTTTTTTAGATGGAAAAAAACCCCAATAAGATGGCCACTTCAAAGGCAAGAAAAAATATAAAAAATAGAAGGGTTATGCAGATGAAAGAAACATGGATAGAAGATAGCACATGGAACATACTCTCTAAGAAATAAATTACAGAGACTTTCACTGGAGCAATGACCTGGTGGTGGATGTATTGCACAACAAGCTGGGCTGCCCTGTCGCCTTGGTCCAGTACTGACACAGTGTTAGCCCAAGGACAGCAGATTCCACATTGTGGTACTGAGTTTTTCTGGGATCATAATATTGGTGAGATCATGTGTTTCAGTTTTGAAAACACCTTCCAGATATTCTGTGTAAATGTATCACCTAGGTATTCCAGCTATCTGCAGACATAACTTTGAAATTTCTTTTCTTAAAAGGACAAACTAAAAAGCCGTTACACAAATATTTTTGCAGAGACAGGAGTGCAACAGCATGCTTTTGAAAGTAGACAAAGAAATTTTGTTCTGATTTTGAACAAACATTTATAGAATGATATTATAGGGTTTGTCTATTTGTGCACTTAATTAAAGCCTGATTTCAGATATAAAACATAAAAAGCATTCACAGTCCAAGCAACGTAAAACTTCATGGCTTTTAAGATTATATCTACATGTGAATACAAGAAAAATTATATGCAATCATAATACGTTTTTGCTGCAATCAGAGGACAAGTCTGCTGTGATACAAATTTTTGCAAATTTTTAAAAATAAGGGCTATTTTTGTATGCCATGCAGATGCCAGGCCTCGTCTTTTCCAGGTAGCCATGATCACCCCTTAGAATACACTAAAGTTTTGAGGTCATTCTTAGTAGCTTCACAAAAATAAGCCTGTCTCAGCCAACAGACACTAAACAATGCTCATAAGATTTATGCCAACAGTTTTGGCTAGAATTATACAGAAATACAAATGGTATAATCTGATTCAAGTTCTGTAGAGAGAAAGCACTTTGTACCCTGGTGGTGGCAACAGTTTTGCAAATCATTTTGAGGAAGCAGAACCTGTATTCGTTATCAGTTTATATTTTTTGTAATTTTCATTTCCGCCACTGTATTCTCTAGGGTCAGTAACTCTTGATGGACAGAGAAAAGGATTGCAGAGGGTACCAATATAAGCGAATAACTATAAAAATGGCTGGATATCATCAAACCCCAGAAAACTTTCTGCAGAAAGTCATAGGCTTGTGATAGTTTCCTCTTCTTCTGTTTTCCTTTATTCACCAGAGTTTGAGATTCGTTACAGTTAAAATCTAAGGAAGTTAGGTGGTGAGATGAAAAAAGGAGTGAGATAGAGAACGAAAGAAGTGTGGAAATTGGAATTTAAAGCATAGCTAATGTCATTTGGCTGATTTTGCTGCAAACCTACTGGGGAAATGAAAAAAAGAATAAAGTTAAGCAGTATGTAAGAAACAGCCTCCTGAGATGGTCTTGATTTTCTACCACCCTGCATGGTGAATGCTATGTATTTGAAAGAGCTTGAAATTAATCATCTTTATATGGAGATTAAAGAAGAAGTGATGAAGCATGATAACCTGCAACTTCTTTTACTCCTTCTTATAGTTAGGGGAATCTGTACCTCTACTCAAAGGATGCAGAGAAGGGGGGGGAACCTCCAGTGGATGTCCCAGTAACAAAGGCTTACCTTTTCAGCTTGCATTTTAAACAAACATGGTGTCATATTTTCTCACTTCTTTCTCTTTCACTCCCTGTGAATTTTTGTTTCTGATGGTCAGCTTAGTCTTTACTAACGCTTTACAGGAAAAAAATGCCAGTGGTTTGAGTATTTCAGATTTTTAATGCATATTGCCCTGATTTGGGATGGAAATGTCTCAATGATTTTGTTAAGTAAGGAAAAAAGTTTCAGTAATTTTGAAATTGTTTTACATTTTATGCCTCTTTACAGACTTAACTTCTTGAAGTAGTTTTAGCATAACCTATGTTGGTCTAGGAGATACTGTAATAGAAGATTTTAAAACTTATTTCATTTTTTTTCCACAAACCTTTTGTATCAGGTGTAGGTGTCCAGCTGTTGGCAGCGGTGGGTGCAGGGGCTGCCCTGGGCCAGACACAGCCAGTTCCAACTGTTTCTAGACAGACCTGCCCCAGCCCCAGCTGAGACCATGAGTGAGGCTGGTGGCCCCTGTGTGAAAACAGACTTAAGAAAGGGCAAACCATTGCACAGCAGCGAGGTGTGAGGGGAAAAGTGTGAGGAACGGCCCTGGGAAGAGCAAGGCCAGGGAAAGGGGAGGTGGAGGAGGTGCTCCAGGCTGGGAGCAGAGATTCCCCTGCAGCCCACGGGGGCCATTTTGCCTGTGATGGTAACTGGTAAGTAATCTCCCTGTCTTTATCCCAACCCTTGAGCTTTTGATTTTTCATTTTCTTCCACTTTTCTGTTGAGGAGGGAGACTGAGAGAGCAGCTGGGTGGCCATCTGTCAGCTGCCCAAGGTCAACCCACCACACCTTTCTTTTCCTCTTCTCAACTGGCAAAGTGTTTCATCTTGATAAATTCACTTTTTTTTTTTTTGTAAACCATAACCTTATTTTTCAATCAATAGTTCCCAATAAGATCTTGTTTTTAGCTGTTTAGCACTTGCAGGTCCTCACACCATAAGGAGAAGTATTACCTGTTGAAGCTGAGACAAAACCCAGGACCAAAGCTCTTAATTCTGCTTTGTCACTCACTAAATAAAAAGAAATATCTCCTATTTAAATGTTATGATTTTTTTTTAGCATGTTTCTTCTGCTGCACAAACAGTTGCTGTAAGAATACATGTTTCTAACACCATTTAGTCTTTGGGTGAGCTTTGAAGAACGTTGCACACTTAACTTATCATAATATAAATTTAGGATACCATGCCATTTAAAAGCTTGAAACTATAACAACTGAGGAGAAATTCCTCTTTTTATTTGCAGTTAATGTTTTGCTTCACACTTTATTGCACACTGTCTTCTCTCTGTATCTATTAAACCTGTTGTGAACCACAGGGAAAATACCAATTTTTGTCTGTGGGGAATAAAATAGTCTAAAATTTTACATTTATTAATTTACTTCATATCCTGTGTGGTCATTCTTTCTTAAAGTAATAGTTAGTGATAATAACTTTATACTAATAAACATCTAATGATGGCCTGAATTACAAAAAGTATCCAAATTATCCAGCTTCGGTAGTACAGTAAATTTGCTGGAATGCATTAACTATTTAAAGCATCAAAAGACAATACAGAACTGACTGGTGGTTTCTGCAATCCCTCTTTTTTTATACACACTTCTTTGCAGTAACATGAGTGTACTGAATTTTCTAACCTCTCTATAGGAAGAATATCAGGGTTCTGAATTAGCCAGGTTTATGTAAATTACTGAGAATCATTTGCTATATAATTTGGTAATTAAACAAATTATGCAGAAAGTGTTTAACCCTCATTTTCTTACTGAAGTCAGGATGGATGTGATTCAAAACACTGAAATGTTAAAAAGGTATTGCAAATAAACATGCACATTACACACAAGGAACAGAAGGATGAAAAAAATCATTGTTCACTTACACTGCAGTATATATTACTTAACTATTTTTTTTAATAAAAAATGCATACCACAGAACCTTGAGGAAATCAAACAGCCAAAACTGATTCCATTGACTGCTCAGTTACTTAATATTAAGGCCCTATCCATTAGCACGTTTCTCTCAGCTGTGGCTCATTTCAAACTTCTTTTTCTCCACATCCTCCTTCCATATCAGTGACATTATTCCAGCTGATTTATGCACTGAGGAGACACACTTCATCAGGTTAGATTAATTCACTAACTCCTGGGTGCTATTATAGGCAGATTCTGGCTCTGTGCATATCAGCTAGCCAGCTAAGGTTAGCATCTGACATGACAGAGATTAAATTTCTGTACTTCAGCACACATTTTATTCAATGGTCAGAAGTAGAGAAAAAGCATATGACCGAGTCATAAAACCCCACATCCTAAACTCACATAATCAAATCAGACTTTTTTTTGTTTTAAGTTTAATGAGAATTAAAAGTTCAAGCCTTTACAAATAGGGAGGAAGGGAATAAAGAGAGTAAAAATAGTTTCTCATATTACCTCTGAAATCTACAACTACAATGAAATAATACACCTCTCAGGACCCTGTGGGTTCATGTTGCATTAACCAGATGCACCAAACCAATAACCTGATACGATATTACTTTAGTGTGAACCTTTTGTTCACAACTATCAATAGTGCTTTTCCAGATTGCACAGCTCTGTAAAAATAGAATTATCTTCTTTTTTAAAGGAGACCTCATTTCAATTGAGGTCCTCAATAAGGTAATGAAAAGTTACAATGAAGACTCATAAAGACATTAACATTACTGTGTAATCACCATACCTCATGGAAGTTTTACTTTTAAATTAATTCCTTCTCTATAAGGTCTTTAATATCTCTTTCAAGCTTCTTAATGAAAAAATATGATAGAAACAGTCTACCACTAATATGAATACCTGATTCAGTAACTCTACAGATTGCTTAAGTAGAGGCATAACATATTTTGACCAATCTCTAAAGACATTTCAGAAGTTTTCCCTAACTACTGTAGTGGAAATGTCCTTTCAGGCGACAAGAGACAGGGCACTTTTTGTGATCAATATTAACATCTGTTTATCCAATATTAGAAGACAACCTGTGATCAGTTTCTGCTTCTAAATGGAATTATGAAATCTTGCTTATTTATATGCTCAAGTTAATTTTTTATCCTAATTTTGCATTAGTTTTCTCTATAGTTGGCATAGTTCTTGATGTACAAAAATGGCAAAAGTTATGTTCTGTAATACTCTATTTCAGCTGCTCCTAGTTATGTTTGTAGGATATGTATGAGTGCTGCCAGAGGGTTAAAAAAAAAAAGTTAGTGATGGAACCAGCAGGAATATGCTTTAAATCATTGAATTTCATTCTTTATTTTCGTTGTCACAAGGGTGACCTTCTGGAACTATTTTAGGCAAATTCGTGTTTTATAAGAACACTAACAGAACCTGCTGACATAGTTCAGTATTTCTAACAGTTTTGAACTCTATTCTTATATTTAGATTTCAGTGCATTAACATCTTTGAGATTAATGGATTTCCAAAATAAAATGCTAAAATTGAAATTTGGTCTAATTCAGTCTGATATTATTAATTCTCCATTAAATTCATCCATCTTTACTGATGTTCAAGAGCAGTGCTGCTCTATACAAATAAGGCCCACATCACAACAGTCCAAGGCTGCCATCCAGATGATTCGTATTTCAAGCACATCATATTATGAAAAGGCAGCTGGGAAGAAATAATGGGCAAAAAGCAATGTGAAAGTGGTGTTTCTACTTAGAACGACCTGCCAAAACCTGGAGAAGCCACCTAACCTGCTGAAAAACCTAGCAGTGTTTCACTTCCTTTTGGCAAATGAAAGCATTTCCCCCCCGCCCTTTATTTTTTTATTTTTTTAAATGATGTCTTGTAGTCCTTACACAGCTGTAGACCTCTCCTTTTTCTCTCTAAATATCAGGGAATGAATCTATGTATTCTTCTCTTTCTATATGATGCTAGCTGTTGTCATGTTTTGCAACTCTTAGAGACTCCTCCTTCACATTTGTGGATATATTTGGGTTTTTTTTTGTGTACCAGGCACTGCAGGTTTTGCATCACAAAAGAATCAGTTACTGGAGGCTCCCAATTTTTATGAACTCATCTTTTATGAAGAAAACAGCAACGCCTTTTTATCCATGCTGATTTTATATTTGTAAAGCATGCACTTTTCTTGAACTAACTACTAGTGCAAAGGCTGAAGATGAGTTACCTGCCTGTGTGTACCCCCTGAAACTTGTTTTGGTTTTGTCTTTTTGTATGTAAGATCAATGTGCACATTCTCAATGCTACACAGTGACAATAGGCTAAGGTTTCTTTCCATTAAAGTCTTTCAGGGATAGAAGCAAATCCTTCATTTGTAGACTTTCAGTTTATTTATTGCATATTCTGATATCATTTGTCCCAATATCGTGTGCTATTTGAATGCAACTTCATCTGGGTTAGTTGCCTTGAACACTGTGTCTATAAAAAGTACTTTGGATTTGCTCTGGAAATATATCCTGACACAGAAAAAACCCACATTTTCCTGCATTCTTTGGAGTTTTAGCATAATGGCTATGTTTACTACAAATTTAATACACTTCTTCAATTTCCATAGATCTTTGACATTATCTTATCTGAAAGATTCCCTCTGGAATACTCACAAGTCAACAGTTAAGTCTACACCAAATCTCCCTGCTTCTGTTTCATTCTGTGTTAGTCTCATGTATATATTTTATAGTTCCTTTTCCCACTTCGTCCTAATGATACTCATTCTCACTATTTCACAGGGGGTTCCTTTCCCCTACTATCTTCAGGAAACCTATTAAGTATTATACAACTAGATTCTTTGTAATTGCCATGATTACATGCAAAACTCATTTTCCAGTTTGTCCGTGTTTCTTTAATATACAGTACTGTTTGTGTCTCTTCCAGCATATTCAGTATTTCTCCATATTGCCAGGAGTGGTAGGGGATTTGCTTGCAACTGCTATTTTTCTCTGTATAGACCCTACAGCACTCCATGCCTTCTAACTTTTGATTAGTAAGGAGGGTTTCATTATCATCCCTTTCGATTAAGCATTAAAAACTAAATATGAGCAAGAAAACAGAAATTTTTGCATCTTTACTAGTCAGACCGTAATCTTTTACTCTGTGCTCTATTTTTTTTTTTTCTTGGCCATCATACAGCACCTTAGGAAAAGAGTATGTATTTCATTACAGATTTTAATATATTTTGTAGAAACCGGGGCTTGAAAGAAAGCTAACAGGCAAAATAGGATCACTCTAGATGATGAGGAACTACCCTAACTTAGGTGAATTTAGTCACAACTAAAAACAATTGAAGGACACTTAAGAGCAAAATATGGCTAAAATTATTTTTCAGCACCGCATTTTTTGTGATTTGAGTAGGACAAAGTGTTTGGAAGATGGAGTTTTCTATGATTTCCTACCGGGAATAGTCTCATGCAAAGCTGCGTAGTACTTTGTAAAGTATATAAATAGGGTGACAAGTTACAGCTAAATTTAAGAGAGAAAATGTCAACTTAAGCTTAATGCTTTAAACCTCGTTACTTACAAGATTCTTATGTGATACGTCTACAGCTGAGATCAATGGAAATTGAAGGTTCTCTCATTATAGAAGAGAAATTGCTCTTGGTATATAATTTTTCATTAAAATCTACCTAAACTGGAGCATGTACTCTTCCCAACTCTTTTGCCAGAAAATTTATGACGCTCCAGTTGAGCTATGATTATTGTTATTTTTTTGCTCACAAGGACTTGTGTTGAGAATAAAAAAAGATACGTTCACTGTCCTGTGACTGTTTTTCCATAACTCTATGCATTACTTAATAGTTATAATTACATGAAAAAATAAGACAATTTGAGGGTATTCTTAAAATTGGAGATGATTCAACCTGAAGTTTTACATGAAGATTGGTTACATATCAGGGAAGTACAATGTACAAGAAAGTTACGCTATACATGGATTTTTAATGGACAAGCCCATGAAAACAGAAACGCTGCAGTACCCGAGTCTGAACTGCTGATCACTTGTCCCATTACTAACAGACTGGTAGATGTTGACACTGGGACAACTTATATTTTTATATGTGCTAAAAAGTAGGTTTATAAGTGTGCCCAGAGCACTGCACACAAACATCTTTATAAATTAAAAACTCTATTAAGGATAAAGTGTTTATCAGTTTTTACTGCTTGATAGCACAAGATTCTTTCTGGGATTTGCTAAATGAATTTTCTCACCTTCTCTGTTCCTAAAATAAACTGCTTTTTACACCTACTACACACTTTTCACTTTTCTTAAATAGTTTCACACGCTGCCTATGCTTGCTGTCTTTGTCTACTAGCCTGCAAGTCAAGCCCTTTTCTCACTGTATTCAGTCACTGAGATGACTGCTGCATCATCTGATAAAACCTTGCTCTTCAATACTGGTATTTCACCAGGTAGGATGCATCGCCAACATTCGTAGTTTGTAATCCCCCATTTAATCAGTTCTTTCCAACATTTCTTGCCATTAGGATTCTGAACCTACCTAATTTCCCTGTTTATATTACCATAAATGCCTAACAGCTCTGACCTGCTTGCCTTGTAGTCTGTCAACAGTTACTGCAATCAGCAGTACAGCCTGTCTCCCCTGACTCATACCCATGGTATCTCATTAATAGCATGGACCACAAGAACTCAACCATAGAGAAATTATTCATAGAAAACAGCAATAATGGCACTTTGTGCTTGATTAACATAGATCTTCTCAAGATTTCAAAGTATTATTTACCCATAAAATTCTGATCCCTCAGGCTGCTTCATGATGACTGAACTCAGATCCTTATACTGCCGGTTTGTCTAGATTCCTCTGTATTATGGGCCTGATGACTGGGGACACCAGGTTTGATGCCTGAAGAAACAGAACTGATGAGACTTTACTGCACTGCAAGCTTAGAAATGGGGAAGTACTGTTAAACAAAACAAACAAAACCCCCTATTTCTCTATTTATTAATATTAGGACAAAACCGGAAATCAAATCCAACTGGTATTTTTTTGTTTCCTTTGTTACAAATATAAGAACCTCACAACGGCTTTACAGATAGCTAGTAGCTGTATTGGATCATTCTTACCTCCTACCTTTCTCTCACAGTACTCAGCTATTTTGATGTAGTACAGAGTGTGACTTTTAACCAAGTCTCTAACAAATAAGTAGATAGATATGTGTAATATCCTTCACTTGTGTGAAGTCTTAGTTAAAAAGAAAAAAAAAGGCTTAATAAAATAACGATAGGTCAGGAAGCAGACACTGAGGTAGGAAAAGAAGACATAAGGAAGTGAAAACTTTTTAAACTAAATTTTGCTGCCAAAGACTCTGAGGATTTCACCTATGGCTTGGCCCAGATTCTAGATCAGTGCTGTGAAGAGATACATTTAAACCAGCCTATATAAAATCTGTTTCTCATAAATTTTTGTACAGAACTTAAACAGCATCTGTAACTTCCTCTAGAAAACAGAAGTTTCACAATTGTTTATTAGATTTTTTGCTCTATTCCTTTTTGTAATGAATAGGTCAAGGCTAAGAAAAGCAAACTGTTATATTTTAAAAGTTTTATGCAATTCCTGAAATTTTCTCCAAAACTTTTCTCTCCAAATTTTTCTGCAGATCCCTGTGCAACATCATGGTCAACTCCATCCACTATGACTATAGACTATCTACTCTTATCTTTAGCTCTTTATACCCCTTCAGGTAAGATTCTCCTTAAACCATCAGAGCTGCAGAACATGGGGCTACTCTTTGTACAGGAAAAAAAAAAGGCACATTTGTGTTTGTCCTTAAGTACTAGTTCTCTTATGTTTCTCTGAGATTTTGGCAGAGAGGGATAAAAGCCCAAGAAACAAAACTGGGCAAAATGTTTGTGGGGCTGGCACCATGGAATAATAATAACAATAATCATCATCATCCTCCTCCTCCCTACCTTGCTCTCTGTTTCCTATGATTTGATTTATATTTGTTTGTTCTCAGCATTTATTGAATATTTTCACAGTTGTATTATAATTAATTGGTGAATGGTAAGTATAAAAATACTCTATTGTATATGTAAAGTTAGACTAGCTTTTTCTCACTAGCCATTTATCAACATTAAATTTTATCTGTCATTTTCTTGATCAGCTGGTTTGTTTACCAAAATTTTTATTAAAAAATTTATTAAAAATTCCCATTCAGCCAATTGAAGATCTTAAATACTACATGTCGATGACAGATTTTAATAGGCAACAAATGACTTTTAGATGCAACAGAAAATAAAAATTTCATGTTAAAGAAAGCAAAAGAAGGTGGTTCTTCAACCAGTTATGTGCTTCATATTCACTGAATCTGAATTTTATTTTCTGTAGCACAAAGTTGTGCAGAACTTCACAATGAGGCAGCACCTTTACATTCACAGTATCATCAGAAAACTTTTGTATTCTTACTATTCACACCTTTAATCCAAGTAATTTTTGGAATATAGATCCAATATAAGCTCTCTCTGTGGAAACTGTCGTCACTTCCTCCACAATGACCACTGAAAATGTACTTACTATTCAAATTCCAAGTATTTTTTTTTTTCTCCATGTGAAAAAATTCTCACTGTGTCACAGCAGCTTAACATCTTTAAGAACTTTTGCTCATCAAATAACTTTTGGAAATCCATGAAAAGCGAATCAATGGCATCTCCCTTTTCTGTATGCATCCTGACACCTACAACAACATAAAAATACTTTGCCCACTCTTTTTGATTTACCTTGGCCAAAACTTGTTGTCACCAAACCTCTCAAACGTCATCATTGCTTGTGGCTTGACAAGTGAATTAGGAAAAAAAAAGTCTAATAAGCATTTTTCATTTCAGTTTTTTTTTTTTTTGGCCTCTATTTGGCAGAAATATTCATAAACTCTTAAAGTGCTCTCCATACTGACTCATCTGTAGACACCATACACCTATGTTTTATTTGTCCTCAGGCTTTTGACACTCTGATCAGTACATTATAGGAACTACATGAGCAAAAAGAAAGGAGGTGATTTTTTTTTTTTTTTTCCGTTAAAGCTTTTGGCTCTTTTTCTTCTGTAAAGATGTTTTGAAATTTCTGTTCACTTTGACTTGTTTTTGTTAATAGGCATTTTGCTAACACATTTCCTTCAGCAGAAGACATACAGAACTTGTTTATTTTCTTTCAATAGCTAACAAATCAGCTGACATATTAGGCAATCAAGAAACCCAATGTTTTTTCTAGATCATATAACCTTTCCAATTGAACACTCAAGCACCTTACAGAGTACTATTCTGTTACTGTTTGCGATTACAATTGCCAAATCTGTTAGCAATAGTTATATGGTTACAGTGACATCATGCCCTTTAAAACAGTACTGAAATTGTAAACAATAATAATCAAGGTGTAAATTACCTTTTTATTGCATCTGAATAATATGGTTTTGGCAACAGAACTTAAAAAGTACATTAAAACTAAGCAGCTTTATCCAGAAAAAAATCTGAAATTTAAAAATTAATTCTTCATTCAGAACTAAAGCCCCCCAAAAATAATTATTTCATGCAAATGGAATAATGAGATGGCAATAAAATAATAACGTATGTATACAGACATGGTGAGTGGGCACAAGCATCCACCCCCACTTTCCATAAACGAGTCCTCAAAACCCTGGCAACACAGTGAATCGTTGGTATTCTGCATCTCAAATTCTATCTGAGATGTGGAGAACCTCCCAGTTGTACAAGTTTCCTGATTTTGATTATGAGCTTTCTTTGTGGTTTTTTAAAATCTGTATTAGTAATGAAAAATTAAATTTAATATATTAAATCTTAAAAGTGAAACCTTAATATAAAATTGTACTAAATTTAATACTCTGTTTCTTTCTGGACACTGGCTACCTAATTCCAAAAGTGAGGTTTATGTCCTGGATAAGCATAGAACTACCTTTCGGATATTCTGTGCATATGTATCACCTGTGTGTTTCATTTATCGACAGACACAACTTTGCAATTTCTTTTCTTAGAAAGACAGCAGAAACTAAAAAGCCATTGCACAAATATCTTTGGGAAGACAAGAGTATAACAAAGCACTTTCAAAAGTGGACAAAGTTATTTTTTTCTAATTTATACAAAAATCTAGATAACTGAAAACTGCTTGAATAAAGAGGGCTTCAGACAACCATACATAAGATCAGTATGAATTAGTACTTCAAACATTCTTTGATGAGTGAAAAATACAAAACATTATTTCTTAATTCTGCCTTTTCAAGGGTCTATCATTATGTGTAGAGTGGTTCAGGAAAGAATTTTATCATCTTTACATTTCAAATGTTTTTCTAAAACCCAATTTTAGACAGAAAGTGTTTAAAAAAAATTCAGAATGCAAAAGAAATTCATGTAAATATATTTCTCAATTTTCCTTTGAAATAATATTTCAATCTTGGTCTTTTAAAGAGATAAACTATTGGTCAAAATATTAGCTTGAATTTCAAAGGGAACAGTCTATTCAAATCAGAACAACATAAAAGTTTTAAAGCAAACTGAATTTTTCGAACTATTTCTGAGTTTTGATATTCACCTTTTAATTCTCACTTTAAGAGTTCAATTTCAGAAAAATCTATTTTTTTATAATTAAAAGCAGTAGCTTTAATAGAAACTAATTTGAATTTCTAAAAATAACTGTTTCCATGAAATGACTATCAATCAATCAATCCCTTTGAGATAAGAGCCCTACTTTGTCCTGACAGTGTTATTGGTTTTACGGTATCCTCAGCTGACTGACAAGGTTTCCTGCAAAAATGGACTTCCTTAAAGAGCTGCTGACCAATTATGGAAAAACCTTTTAAAACAAAATATGTTCAGTATATTGGCACGTTCAAAACACACCATGTTCGAATAGTGGTTTTCACTTGCACTAGTTTTTATTCATAAGCATATTTACATGAAAGTACATAAACCCTGACAGAATGGTCTGTCCCAAATTATTAACATTACGTTTGCATCTTCTGTTTTGAAAGATCACAAATAATTTAATTTCTAGACAAATCTTAAAATGGAACCTTTATAGATAAAGTTTAACTATAATATTCATAAAGTTTGAATATAATATTCAAAGAAATACTGGACTCTGTACCTACCAAAACAGATTATTTAATTTGCCTTTCCTGTTACATATTCTTCTGGAATGGAAGAAAGTTGTCCTCATTTTACTTAGATAGCAATTATTAATTTCCACAAAAGTACCTATAGGTCACAGCTGGCCAATCTGATGATGAGAACACTGGAAGAGTTAGCTAAGCAATCCTCAGAAAGAACTTAACCAGGCATAAAAATCTTGCAGGATGTACTGTGTATATTAGATAATGACTCTCTTTTGTTCAGAGAAGTGAAAAGGGCATTTGCCAGGGTTTCAGCTGTCCAGTTATAACTGCAGGCCTGCTGTCTGTGATATTTACTGCTGTAAAAGGAGTATATCTTATTAATAATCATATCTGAAAATTGAAAGGAAATAAAACGGGGGAAAAAAAGATGAGATCTTCCTTTCAGATGTGTTTTGGATCTGGATATTAATTACCTGCTAGAGGTAAGTGGCATTCACATGTCTTCATTTTACTGTTTAAATTTCAGTAGAGGTGATGGAGTTTGACCCTTGTCTGGGGCAAACTGGATTGACCTCAGTGAGTAATTTGATATTTTAGAGCATGATTTACCCAGAGTGATGTCTAAAGCAAATCAAAATAGTGATTTCATACCCAAATGGACTGAGAAAATCTTAGGAAAGGGTCATAAACAAAGCTATAAAAGTCAGGATTTCACTTCATAGGTGGGAATGATTTAGGTGAATGCCCAGCTGCAAGGATTCAGCCCAGGTGTCCATATGTGTGCAGCAGACAGCCAGGAGAGGGACAGCAGGGACCCTGCTGAAGGAGAAGCCATACCTCAACTCATTTTCAAAATGGAGTTGCACAGCGATAACAATGATTTTCTGCAACTTTCTAAAACCTTTTGTTGATAAAAGGCTTCTCAAAATTAGATTAAGGATCCTCATAATGTAAGATTCTCCCATTAGAAGACATTGGATGTGCTTAATTCTATGTCAAATACATGCCTGTATCAGAAGCAATTCTGCAAAATGATGGTGAAAATCAGAGATCTGACCTGCCATCCGTACCGAGTGAAGAAGGTAGTTTTGCTCTGAGATTTTTACCTTCTTAAATTCAACTTCTGGACATGGATTTTGATGAATCTAAATACATTTTGATTTAATTTTTCAGAAGTAAAAAAAGTTCACATAATCACAATGGAGAATAATCAGACACAGATAGAAATGGAATTCTTTACATTAATTCTGGAATCCCAAAAGTCATTGAAGTTTCTTAGTACTGGAGTCAGCCCACTCCATCCTTTTAAGCGTATAGTAACTACATGTTGGTGCAGACAACACTATTATGTTTCAAATGCACAATATTTATTCTAATCAATATCAGCAGCCACACAATATTAAAGTGTTCCAGAGTTAAACTGAATTAATTTGCTTAAAGCATATTTTCCAAACAAAATATGGTTAAAATGAATATTTGGCTTCAGGCTTTGTGTTTGGAAGACTGCCAGAGATGCTAGAAAGGATTGCAGAATTTTCCATTTCATTTCCTCACCTCTAAACAGTATTTAAGGCCAGCTTCAAAATAAGGCATGAGATTTTGAGGGAAAGTCATTTACTTTTATTTTTTAATTATGTTAAATCAAAGGCGTACCTATTATTTAGGGTTTTCAAATAGTCTTTAGGGTCATTAAATAGCTTAATTACAAGACAGGATTGCTGAGGACATACTTGACTAAGAACAGACATTTTTGGCATGAGAAAAAGGTTGTGACTTTATAACAAGTAATAGTTCAAACAGAATAAAAACCAGAAAAATGCAGCCCAAGTGAAAGCAGTTCTTGGAGCCTGGCTACTAGCTAGGTGCCACAAAAGTACAAAACCTCAGGGGCTATCTTCAAGATCCCACCATAAATGTCCTGAAATCTCTGAAAACACTGACTGGATCAGGCCTCTAATGTACAGTGCTTCAATTTTGTACAAAGGACTATCTCTTTTTGCTGAGAAATTTTTATCCAATTTGGACCAAATTGTCTCTTTTTACTTAGAGGTCAAATGCTTCATTATATTCCTAATTTCTCCCTTGATCCTGAAAAAACTTAGGAATGTTCCTCTCCCCACACACTGCTGCTCTGCAGCTCTTCTGTTTTCTGCATACAGAGCAAACTAGATGCTCCAGAGATATCAGTCCAGAACAATTCACAAAATCTACACAGATTAAAAGCCAAATGAAGGCCATAAATAGTGCATGTAACACTAAGTGCTATCTACCCTATTCTTGGATGTGTGTATCTTGTACGATCTCCGTCTGCATTTCGCATACAAATGTATATTAACCAGTTTTACAGGGCAAATTGGGATGTATTTCTGATGGTATCTCTAAGAACATTATCAAACTCAAACTTGTTATAATGAGATTCAGTTTGAGAAAAAGGAAAAGCATAAAAGAAAAATCTGGTTACTTGTAGTTACATTTATTAGAATCACTTCTGTTCCTAACTCTGATGACTGAACAGCTCATGCAGTTACTTTGTATAATACTAGCAAGATTTTTATAATAATAATAATAATATTAATTTACTCACATTAGGTAACATATACATTTTGTTCTGTAATAATCAGGTAGTATCAGATATTAGGTATTAAATCTGGGTAAATTTTAATATAACAGTAATATTAGCTATTATTGTCATATATAGAATAAAGTTTGGTTCATTCTGACTCTCTGCTGCCAGTTAAAAGATGTCAGACTTTTGTTTTAAAGGAGAAAAGCTTCAGAAGTAATTTTATATCTGATGCTACTGTTAAAATTTTTGAAAGGACAGAGAATCCAAAAGTTTTATTTCTAAAGCAAGCAAGTTTACTCAGAGTAGAACAAAAAATTATTTCTTGGTGATGCTCACCTTAATTCTTATCTGTCAGGAGAACTATCTTCTCACTTTTTCTCACTGTCTTTTCCTAAAGACACAATGAATGAAAAATGGCAGAGAAAGTGAAGGGAAATTTGTCTTCATTTTATGTGCTCTGTATACTGGTGACTTGGTGATATCCTAAGAGATATCACCAGCAGCGAAGTTTCAACAGCCTCCAGAGGACTTAGCTTACTACCTTCTATTTGTTCAATTCTCAAGCACGTGTAAAATACCTAGTGTGCAGGGTAGCTCTGTTGGGTATTTTTGTCCAAATGGAGACAATAAAGTAAAGGAAATATATTGATGCTGAAGACAAAAGATTAGGTATGAGACACAAAAGTCTGGAAAGTAAAGAACTCATCTTTGATAAAGGTAGTTTACTTGCTACTTGATGGGCTTCTGTCAGCTGAGGCCAAGGAAGGGTCAATGTTAATTTAGCTTCTATGGGATTAATTTAGTTGACAGGATTTGTGTGTGATTTCAGAACGGAGCAGAGAAATGGCAGGTTAACTGCTTTAAACACACAAAGTTAGGCAGGGTAAGGTAAAGAGCTAAAGGAAGGTACAAGTCTATGTAAATGAGTTTCATATGTCCATCTTTGCCTTCTCTGCATTTTCAACTCCTTTTTTGTTTGGTTGGCTTTTTGTAAGTATTCAGGACCCAGTAGTCAGTCTTGTATATGGAGCCGAATAGTCACACTAAAAATGAGACAAAAGATCTCTCTCCTGATTTACAGGATACTACAAAGGGTCACTTCTTCCTCTGTAATAATCAAAAATTCACCTGCAGGGAAAATTTCCTCATATAATCAAAGCAGTTGACTGAAGAGCACTAGTAAATATGCATTTCTCATGGGCAACGTCTTGGATGTCTTTTCCCTGTCCTCTTACTGGTAATAGTAAGAACTCCATGTACTTCAACAAAGCTGAAATGAGACTATTTCAAGGAGATAATTAGCTGCCCTGTATTACTTTTGAGAGATCATTAGAGACCTTTAATATCCTCAAGAACAAAACTGCAATAGATTCTCTCTAAGGAAAAACCACATTGTTCCCAAATAGAGTTTGTAACAGTAGAATATCTAATCCACTTTTTTGCAGCAATGGGAAGGTGGATGCATACAATATGGAGGTTTGCAACTGCAAACTCAAGGAGTTTTCATGATCCAGCAGACCACTGTTAACTAACTGCTAACCACTGTTATATAAGCACAGCTTCCAGATCATTTACCCACTTCAGATTTAAATAAAATGTGAGTTATAATGAAACACCAGAGCATAAGTTGAGCTTATTCTATAAGACATGAAAATTAAGAAGGCCTCTTCGAGATGTAGCTCTTCTCAGTGAAGAACTGCAGACATACAGTTACAGAGTATTATTTATCAGGTTCAGAGAATCTTTTACTCTAAGGTAAAAGGCTATATAAGAAATACAGATAGCTAGAAGATTTAGTAACTCACTGAACTCTTATCTTTCAGAGTCCAAAATTTCTTGGTAAAAACACCATTCTTCTTGCTTGCAGGGGAAAAAAAAATAAATCTTTCTTAAGTAAGGTAGGCAGAGAAACAGATGGGGAAGGGAAGGAAAGAAAAAAAAAGAGAGCTATTAAATGGAGAAATTCTGGCCTCTATAAAAGTTGGAAGGAATCAATGGAGTAACCGAAGAAAACATTGAGGAAGAGAAAAGCCAAAGGGAAAGTTGTCCTGTAGGGATTCATGTCACACTGTGGTAAGAGTAGAATTATACAGAAGAGCATATGTTCTATTCTTTGAGGATGATACATGCACAATGGTGTATGCTTCCATTTTCACCTGCTTCTGAAATAGGTTGTTTTATTTACATGAAATTCAGTAGAGGAACATCAGGCTAATAGATTGATTATGCAAGAGTATATAATCATTCTAAATGACTTTTTTCGGTTTTCATCAAATGCATACATGGAATCAAGATATTTAATTACAAAGGAAAATATTAATGTAGCACTCAAAATGCCACTGCTTGTCCATGCAGAAAATGTAGCTGGAATTTAGTTTGCCTCTTTGGATGAAGTAGTCTAGCAAGTTCAAAACCAGAGTAAGTTTAGGAATTTAAAGTGGAAAAAGGTGACATTATAATAAGCAATGTTGAATCCCACCTACGTGTTTGTAGAGCTTAATTTGTTTACAACCTGGAGATGAAAGTTTATGATGTTTCTAACTTGTAAGGAATGATCAAACAAGATTGTAAGAGGTTGGAGGGAGATTTAGAATGGAAAAGAGAGAGAGATTAAGGAGGTCTTCGTTCCCACTCATTTCTTTTAGCTTCTATCACCATTCAGTCTAACAGATTTAGGAAAAAGTAGTATTATTTTTCTGAAAAATTCTCATAACTGTTGATGAAGCTAGAAGCCTGAATATTGATACTATCTTCTATGAGAGTAGAAAAGGGAGTGTTTGGTTTTATTCTTTTTGGTGAAGTTTCACATCAGAATTTTAGCATAGATCTGTAATTTCCAAGGGTGCCTATGTCTTATTATGCTAGATAATGTTGAGTAATGCCAAACACAGATATGTGTAAATGTATAATAGCTGCCTAGCTGAGAAAGAAATTCAGAACATTACTTTATATACCACTGAAAAATAAAGGTAAGATTAAAAGTTTTAATGAAATCCTAATTCTCTGCTATAGCATAAGTATTTTGACCCTAGTTCTCTGCTATAGCAGGAAATATCCTAACATGATTATCTGATCCTAGGCATAATACAATATTATAAAGTGGATCGTAAACCCTGCACTTCTTCAAGCAACGAAATCCCTGTCAATATAGCAGTAAATAGAAGGCGTTGTAACAGAAGAAAAGTGTTTGCAGTTTTACAGTAGGAGTTTTAGCACAGGGCAAACATAGGCAACAGCTCACTAGGGCAACATCCTGGTGTTACTAGTGATTGAGACAGAAAATGAGAGGAGGGGGCAAGAAGAAAAAAAGAACTCAGATTAATGAACCTACTTGTATTCACCAAGGGAAGAAATGCATTCAGGCCCTTCTAAACAAGCAGTAAAAACTCTGAAAGTGCAATCAACACAGTACAAATATAGTACAAGCCCACTCTAACACAAAGCACTGACACCTAGTTCAGAGTGTCTATTAGTTTTCATTTTCGTTTTTTAAAGAAGATCACTCCAATGTTCTGACTGTTCAACACAAAGTTAGAACATCTGGAACAAAGAAACAGAAATGATCAAGAAGAATGTGGTAGAAGAAAATCCTAAATCTACTGCTGTGTTTTGTTTCCCTCTGCTTCAGCGATGCTGGTGGAGAGAGGGAATTGAAACAACAGTATTTGAGGGGAATGTGGAGGTGGAAGTATCTGAAACAAAACTGAGCACTCATTACTTACAGCCACATTGATGGGCAGATGCTGAGGAATAAATAGGTTCTCAGAAATAAATTTTTGCAAAATGAACGAGCAATAGGGATAATACTGAGCAAAGTAGGGCCAGAAATCAAAAGTGGATGTATTATACTGGTAAGAGCTACACAGTGTAAAAGGAAAAATAGGATGCAAGTTTAAAAATCAAATAGTTATGGGTTTCCAGTGTTTGGTTTTCTCTCTCCAGTTAATTTTTTCACTTTTGGGACAAACAGGTATTTGTTTACCTTCATTTTTCTCCTTGAAATTACTGAGTCACAGGAATCAATGCAACAAAAATTTATAAGGCAATGACACGCTATGAATTTAAAACAAAAAGCTACCTTATAAGTGACAAAGTAGAAAATGTCCTTTTTTGAAAAAAGACAGCAATCTTGTACTTAAGTGTTTTCTACTGGGGAAAATACCATGCTCTCTCCTTACAATTCTTCACCACAGCAACTTTATTTCTAAAAGTCAAAAATTTCATGCGTGAAACCACAATAAAGCACTGCATGGTAATGATTGGCAGAGGTCAAAATAGATTTTCTGTCATCTTTTTTTTTTTTTTCTTTCTTTGGCAAGTCCATTGAATCCTCCAATATTTGTTTTAATGCTGAAGATTTTCAAGAGCTGCAGGAAGAAGAATTTATACAATCTTAGAGTGTTAAATTTACTCTCGTATTACTGGTTACATGAATTTAGAACATACATCATAATCATATAGATATATTTTCAAAGAACTCCCTATCACTGGGCTAATGTAAGATATACAGATGTGTTACTTTTATCTCCCATTTCTATTTTGCACTATTGAAAAATAGCAACCCCCTCGACATTTACTGTTTCTCATCACAATTGGAACTTCCTTCCTTTCAGTTGCCTCCAAATTTCCCTAAGATACTTTATTCAGAAAAATATCCTTTCTAAGGTCTTCAATCAACAGCTTTCCAGAGCATGGTGTTTCCCCAGCCTTATCATCACAGGTAACTTATAGCACCTGATTCAGTCCTTACCAAGATTTTCTGTAGTAAGAATCTTTGTATTACTGATCTCTCAATGCTTATAGCTTTTTGCCTTCTGGTTTTAAGCTAGAAAATGTAAAAAAAAAAAAAAAACCCAAACAAAACAACCAAAACCAAACAAAAAACAACAAAACAAAACAAACAAAACAACAAAGAAGCATTTTACTCCTTTCTATTTCAAGAAGGCATTGTTAGCTTACATGCCCACAGCCTTTCTAAAGCCTTCTTTTAGGTCCTTAGTTGATTTGTCAGCTTGATCCTTTACAACAGCTTAGAGAAGTCACTACCTTGTTTATTCCAGGATAATCTCAAAAACTCTAGAAGGTACCACTTTCTTCTGATCCTAAATTACTAATAATGAATCAAGTACAACTAGAGTAAACAGCTCTGGTTTAGTGGCCATGGTACCTAAGACCTACCATTCAATAGATTCCATTTAAAAGATTAAATTAAAGCTGATAGGCTTCACCTCCTCCCTCCCCCCTCCCCAGTTGCTCAATACTAATACTTCCTGGAAATGTAAAGTTAGATATGGCTCTTCTCACATCGCTGGCGATAGAGCCCTTTATAGTTGTGTTGACATCGTAAGACAATTATTGCAAAACATCAGAAAATAAGTTTGGGGAAAACAATATGAATTATGAAGAAAAGAAAAAGATCAAAATAAGCATAAGAAATTTTGATAACATTTCAGGGGCTGATCTTATGTGGTTGCTGACAATAACAGAAGACCAAATCGTAAAACTGCCAAGGGCATTTCTAGTGCTGTATTAATGCAGAATCAATAAGGGATGTAAGCCAATTTTTCTTATCTGGGCTGACTAACAATGAAGAAAATCATGTGATCAGCTGTGAAACTGAACACAAAGAAGGGGGCAAACTAGAGGACTGGCATTTTTATAATGACATACCACCTAGGACTGTAATTAGAAAGAAGATACCAAAGTTGGTTTTATTTTTTATAACTCTAAAGGCAAAGAGTCTTTAAGCACTGTTTTAAAAAGTAATTAAAGTTGTACTTCTCACTAACTATTTACCTGATGGCCTTTGAAAGATGAGACTCTCATTGCTCTGCAAAGAATGTTATCATATACAGAACTGTGGACCTAAATGAACCTTTCACAGTTTTGATGATTTAAACCTCTCTTATTTTACCAATTGTCTGCAAAATTTTTTTTATTTAATTAACATGTTGTTCATGATTATCTAGTGAATAATACTAATGTGTAATTTTGAATGGAAAATTAAAGTTTTGACACCAGTCTGGGAAACATCTTAATGAAAAGAGTGCCCATATATTGGAAATGTGTCTTGATCAGCTCCATGAAAACTGCCTGACAAGAGGAAGGAAGAAATGTCTAGAAGTCAGAAGAAACACTAATTATTATTTGAGCAATGTTCTTAAGTTTTTCTAAAGTAGTTTTTATCTTAACTGCTCTGTTGCCAGTTACTCTTGAAGAGATTTTTTTTCATGGCATCACTACCACCACACCATTTTAACTACATCTGTGAAAACTAAGGAGTTGTAGAGGTTGTAAATATGTTTTATTCTTCTTTTGTAGTACATGCAAATTCAAAGCTTGTCCTTTCTCTCTCAGCTTCATAATCTTTGCAAGTAGCTTATGACTTCTAAACACTGAACATAGTTCCTTGTCCCTAGAGATGGATCTGATCCCACAGATCCATTGCAAGAAGACTCTTACTGATCTACATGGCCTTCATTCATACAACCAAAGCCAGTACGTTACACCAAGAGTACTTACTTTTTATTAACCTGCCCATAAATCTGATGTAAAAACATGGCGCTAAGGATAGCGCAGAACTGGCTCTCAGAGGAGAACTGTGTGAGAATCCCAAGGTCACTTCCCAGCTCTCCCAAGTGTGATAACACAGTGCACTTCCAGCACCGTAAATGGACTGCTCACCCTTTAGTTTTAAGAAATACTTTTTTAAGCTAGCAATATATTTCAGCTGTTTAAAGCCTAATAAAAATACAGCATAAGTAATTTATTATCTGTCACTTCCATAGAAGTAATTCTCATAAAAAGTAAAATTTAAGATACTCTGCGAAAGAATTCTTTCAGACTTGACAGTCTTCTTATTTTAAAATTTAAATGACATTCACAGAAATTCAATGCTGAGTACCTTGGATCAAAGGCAATAGTGCAATGGAAGTAAAATTCAGCGATTAGAAAACCCCCAACAGACAATCAAGTCCAGCTGTAAATACTTTTCAATAGAGATTTACATCATGCCACTTTAAAGTCCTCTCATAATTCTTCAACCACGCTGGGTAAATCAGATCAAAATGTATTCCTAGTCAAGTCTCCCTTTTCTGACAAAATTTGAAGCGTGTCTGTTGGATGCATTTCAAAAATTACTTACATAAAGTACTCCACAACTGTGAGACTATAAAACAGAAGAACAATGGAGGATATACTGAAACTACTAACTACTACCTATGTGGGTCATCTCCTTAACCATGACTTTATCTCCTTGGTAGAATAGGAAACATTTTGTTGGGTAGTAATATAAGATGAGAATTAATTCAATCAGTTGGAAGATCACTTCTCATGACCTTTACCAGACTATAAATTGGTTTATATAAACTGATTTGGATTCTGGGGTGGTGAACAGAAAAAAATTTCCAATGCCAGACTACACTGCAGGGTTCATCTGCTTTCCCATACTGATTTAGAGGGAAGGCTCTGATGAGAGATTGTAAGGGCTAAGAGGATGTTTTATGGTTTTAACTTAATAGTTCCTCCAACCAGAATTCCCAGAATAGGCTGGCTTTGTGTGATGATTTTTAAATGGAACCAGGGAGATCCTGCAGGGAGGAGGGAAAAAAAGAAAAGGCAAGAACTGTTTTGTTATTCAGTAAAAATATGCTTTGGAGGCGGGGAACAAAACAAACCCAATCAAATTGGCTGACTACAAACCATAGAGACCAGCTTGATTTACTTCTATGGACTGAGCTGGGCTGGGGAATGATACCAGTTGACGTTCCTAGCACAACTCCAGATCTAGGGTGCACAACCACAGCAGATTTGTCTCTGTCATATACCAGAGAAACAGTGAATGAGGACTTTGCATATTTATCTGAGATATCTCTATGGTATCATAAAGGTATGGGTTGAGGAGGAACAATTTTTAAATAACGAGGGAGTTAGTTTATTCTTGTGTAAAGAAGAGTCTCTCATTCTACCCCTATCCTAGTAGTCATTGCAGTTAAAGTGTATTCTAAAATACTCCTTGCATCTCTGTAAGTTTCTTTAAATAAGAGGATTCTTTAACATGAGGCAATATATCCTTTCAGAATGAAGTCAGCCTTAGATATTAGATAGTGGGGCCTGATGGGACAAGTGTCATCATTTCAGAGTACTATTTATTTATCCTGAAAAATGATGCCACCAGGTACTGCACCTGCTCCTTGCATTTTGATAAACTGTTTAGCATTGCATGTGTAGGCAGAAATATTACTATTTCTGTTAGCAGGAAAATGGGAGGAGGCAAGAAAGATGTTCAACTAACAAGGTCTTCTGTGTGAAATCTGGGTATCTTCAAAATGCAGTGCATTTTTTGTATCAAAAATGCATATTTAAGCAGGTGATCTTTCTGGGCTTCAATTCAAATAGCTTCCTCAAATAAATTAGTAGGTATTTCTGCTGATATAATTTAAGACAAAAGAGATGTAAGGTTATCCCTACTGGAGCCTTGAAATTTATTTTCATTTCTGTTTTGGCAAAAGACCACTCTCCTTCTGGTAGGAGATCAAGCTTGGTAAGTGAAGATAGCTTATTTTTGCATGCACATCTGTGCAGAGAGGCAAGCAATCCTTTGGTTCAGGTGGATAAATTGCCAGCTTTCATATATGACAGATAGTTTAATGTGTAGTGAAACAACTACTGTGGCTATTCACTGCTGCTAAATGTAATGGCAAAAAGTGTCTGTGACAGAAAAGCAGTCAAGAAATATACTATAGTGTGGGCAGATGTCCATAGAGAATTAAAAAGAAATCTGTGTCCTCTTAGATTTAAGCAAACAACTGTATTCACATGATTTACTGTAACTTATTTGATTCTTAGCATGTTCTATCTTAATAATGCTCACATAATAACAGATGCATATGTATTCTTTCTCATGCTTTAAGAGTCCATTTAACTTCTGAATGAAGGAAAGAGCACTTAGAGGAGCAGCCACTGATGACAGACTATTGTTAAAAAGCCATCATATATTCAGATCCATCTGGTGCTATCCTGGGAGCAATGTGTTACAAACTAATAAAATTGCTGCAGGGGTAGGGAAACCAGCAAAGAGAATTTAAAAAAGAATAGCCATTTGTTTTATATAGACAGAATAATTACATTGCTTTATGTCATGCAAAACACTTTTTAAAATATCATTTTGCCAAAGTGATCTTCATTTCAAAATGCTTCACAGTCATATCCAGATTCATATTAGTAATTGTTTCAATTTGCCATAAATCATGATTACATAAAAATAATTGTTAGACAATGCTTAGACATTTCTGAAATGTGAGAATAAGCCTGAAATATGTTTTCACATTTCTGAAATGTACGCCAATAATAAAAATGATATAAATATGGAGTTAGTCATATTATTAGGACAATGAAGACATTAAAAATATTTTTACTAGTCTGGTTTTAATTATTTATTCATCCTATCATCTGTTAAATACTACAGAATTTTTTCATATTTCCTTAGCCCCTTCAGCTGCAGCATTAAATAAAAACCAATCACAGTAGCCATGAGTCCATTTTGTTTTGGTGCTTTTTCTGTGCTGTTGACAGACAGGAGCATGAATTCCAACAGTTCTTATAAATGACTTTGAAAATGTTTTTCTAGCTCCAAGTTTTCCCAGTCATAAGTATTTATTCTTCTCAGTAAAGAGAAGCAATCATGGAGAAAACATACAGCAAAATGTGAATCAAGCAGGGTAAAGCTTTGTTTTCATTGCGTTTGTTTGAATGGTTTATATTTAATTGATGAACCTCAGTGTTTGTGTCTGAATGAGTTTCAGTTCTCCAGTGTCTCAATCGGCGCAGTGCAGACACACAACCCGCAGGTGGGCTTCCTCACACTGTTATGCTGATGTAGCTTCCCTCTTCATCTTAAGTGACCACCTGAGCTGAATGTGATAGACATTTTTATCTGGGAGTTTATGCAGTCTTTGGCCTTTACAGAGGAAACTCACAGTCTGCCTCAGTATGCACCACATAGAATTCACAAAGAGCAGGAGTTCGAAGTGTAGTTCTTATTTATTTACTTTCTTTTTTTGCACCGATTAAGGACAGCTGCATACCTGAGCTCTAAGAAAAAGAAACTCTAATATGAAAATGAACGGGCACGGGTGTTAGCTGCCGAGACATATGGCTGGTAAAAGAATGCATTAACACATTTTTATATGTAACTATTCTTTTTAAAAATGGTCTTATTACAGAATACACCAGGGCATTTGTGTTAGTTACTGAGAGACATATGGCTGGTAAAAAAATATAAATGCATTAGCTGATTTTATATGCAATTTCACTCTTTTTAAAAATGGTCTTATACCAGAAAGCATGATACCTTCCCTTTATTCTTTTCAGAGCAGTGATCAGACGGAAAGGAGATTCATTAATATACACATTAGCATTAATGGGCAGAGAATGCAATCATTAGTGTCGTGGCTCAGGTGTTTTGTGAATGCAACTGTAGGATCAAATCATATCACACTAATGTAAATTGCAATAAAGCTCTCTACCAGATTTTCCTATTATTTAAGTGTTAAACCTATTTTGTCACAGATCTATGAAGGACGCTGACAATAGTAAACTAACCTTCATTATCATCATCCTCCTCCTTTTTTTTTTTAAATCAATAATGAAGCTGTCATAGTCTATTTTCTGCAGGTTACCCTTTCTCATTCTGGTAGAATGGATAGATACTTTACAAGTCAGAGCTGGAAAAAAAAGACGTTGGGAGAATTAACTGCTTGGGATTTTCTAGTAGAGCCACTGGTAATGATTTGACAGTCACTCCAAAAAACAGGGATGAAAATATCATATCCTTATTAGTTTAGACATACAATGACATACTGTAGACAGAATGATAAAAAAAGTCTTTAACTGACTTAAAAATGAAATCTCACAATTTTGTGCTTAGAAGGATATTGGGTGTTTCTGGCTTAGTATACTTGCTGTTTGTTTCTGCACTTGCTTTTACTTGCTGTTTAACTCAATGCTGTTTAATGCAATCATAAATTAATAAATGGGATCACACTATTTATGATGAGATCTAAGTATGTACATTCTACAATAAAACTTGGAGGAAAAACAATTTAAAAGACCCACAGAAATTGACACCACTATTTGGAGTCAATGATACTATATTTATATTGTTATCTGATGAAAATTAAATTTAGAGCCACAAACCTTCTATTTAGGAAGGTGAGCTTTCCCTGCTAAGCAAACCTTATCCTCTAGCACGGTTCCCAAGCATGCCATTTCTTTTCATGTTTCAGCTGTTTCAACTACAGGATGGCCCCAGAAGGGGAGCATCCTCTGCACCCCCGTTGGGTCTGGTGAGACTTCTCGGGCACTGGATCAAACAACCGTGCAACCGTGCAGTGAGTTAAATCAGCTTTTTTGTCCGACAGTAATGTTTTTAGTGTATTAGCTTTCTAGTGGATAGGTGGGCTGAACCAACTTCCCCTGCAGTCAAATGTTTGTTCAATCCAATAGAGAAGCTGGGATCTTTCTTGATAGAAAAGGTCTGTTCTGTGGTTAAAATTTCTTTTCCACTAGTGTGATTTTTCATTCTCAGTCCAAAATTCCAGATATTCTGACTGGAACTACTACCAAGAGTAGGTACTAAACTTGCTTCCAATGTTTTGAAAAAATCTTAGTTAAATTTCACTTGGCATAGTGTTAAAACTCATATTAAAAAGCCTGAGCACCCTTGAAGTTTAAATGACCTCATTTACATGTCTTGTTCTGACAGAATTATATATTATCATTGTGTCCCATGGGGAGAAAGCAGATCACAATTTTGTCACTTGCATATATAAAATTAGCATACCAAAGGTTTACTCACAATGTGAAAACAGTCTTCTGTGTTTTTAGACTCTTCTGTTGAATGCAAAGTGTCTTAATAAATGGTTACCTACACCCAGTCATTTACATGGCAATTAATCCACAGTTTAAAATTCTTGAGGTACAATACCATGTGTTGTCTTCAGTAACTACATTGGCATACATTATGTAAAAGTTACCAAATCTAAAAATTCAGAATTCCCTTTAGTGTAGAAGAAGAATTCAGACAGAGAGAATGATAGAGAGCTGCTGAAATTAAGAAGCAGTCATTTTTCATGACTACTAATCGGAGATCTGGAGTAGAAATCTGTACTGAGCTGAACCAAAATTTAATGTGGCTCAGAAAGGTTCAAAGAAACATAATTTTTCAGAAATTTTTGACAGGAAGTATCCAAACAAGCTGGAAGGGTACTGCTGTGTAACTCCCATCAGAGGTGGGAAAAAAAAAAACACCAACCCAAACCAAACACAGCTTTACAGTGTCCTTTCCAAGTCAGACCACTTTATCTTCTATCATACTTCTAGCTGGGATCAACAGCAGATAAAAGCAAAATAATAAGAGAAGCATACACAACACTCCCCACATGTACTTTCCTACTTTCAGCCCTGTCTGGTTCTAGAACTGCCTGCAGTGGCAGTGGTTTCTATGTATTCAATAGATTTCTTCTTTCTCCCCATGGACTCTTAGAGGCTCTCTTTGTAGAATTGTCTTCATCCAGAAATTTAAAATAATTTATCTAAGCAACTTTTTTAAACTACATTCAACTTTCTATCATAATGTTTCAGAATGAACCTAAATGTGATTGACTTTCATTTGTAATCCTATTCAATTTTTCTTTTTCCAAACAAAATAACACCCCACAGGAATGTGTTTTAGGATTTGTTTTATGAAAGCTTGAAAGCAAAATTGCACAGAAACATTCTTCAATCAAGTAAGACTGAAAATTTAAGAATAAAAGTGTCAACCATATTCTTGAAAGCCTGAACACTAGCATAGTGTAAAGAAAAAAAGGGTGCTTAAACTGAGAACCATTTCTCCTGCAAAATTTGGTTGCCAGAGGTAATTTTGTTTGCAAAAATAAGTTGAGGTAGTCTCAAGCTGTCTGCACCCAGTATTTGCTCTTATGAACTTACAGGATCATTATACACCTGAAAGTCAATGGGTCACATCAACTGCACACCCAACAAGTCCCTGTCTAGTTCTGATTTTGGGGTTATTTCTCCCCACAACAGGAGTCTGACTTGCCCTGGAAGAGCAGATTGTCATTCCATTTGCCCCCGTTTCTCAGAAAATATTATCAGAGGGGAGATTAGTGGAGTTGCTCTCAGTCATTCACACTGAATCTTTCCCCAAACAATTAAGTACTCTCTAGGCCAGAAATACACAACTGAAGTGACCCAATAGCCCAGTGTTATGGCATTGCCCTAGAGAGGAATAGATACAAATTCCATTCCCTGTTCTACTTAATACTTAATGCAATATATAAAACATTCAGTGTGGTAAGGACAGAAGTGTCTAGATTTTTAATCCCAGTGAGGCTTACAGTTGAGGTAAGAACTGATCTGCTCAAGGCTGTGGAGACTAAAATACTCCCTAGCATGTACAGAAGCAAAACTTCATGTAAGAAATACTAGAAGGTCAATGAAATCATCAATATTAGTAAGGATTATACAAGGGAGAATGATGTGTTTGGTAGTGTAAAATTAAGGCCATCAAAAACTTGATAGGCACCCTAGCATCACCGATTGGCAATCTTCTGACAACTGTCAGCCCAGATAACTACATCAAGTCAATGCTATGAGGAAAAAATGTTTGCACACTGCCCAGGCAGGAACAAAAACAAATGTTAATGCAGAAGTGCTGCAGAAGATGAGAAAGATGGGAAAAATTCTAAGAAATCTTTTGAGAACACAATGATAAGAAATAGTAAGAGCACTACACTCTGTAACACAAAACACTTGATATCAGCCTCTGTGGGTTGTGAAGTAACAGTTACATTAAGAGTGGTAAAGCAGTAAAGAAAAAATCACATAAGAGCAATGCCTGAAACTTGCCATCAAACAGATCTGGAGAGAACGCTAACAAATGATCTGCATTTATTTAGTATCTCAGAGGAAGTCTAGTTCACAGATTCAGTGCCATTTACCAACGTTGTCTGTTGGGGGAAATTCTTGATCTCAAAACAGCTTTCATTTCAACCAACGACCACTGCAATAAAGCTCCAGCATACTGAATATATACTTGCTCCAAGCAATTTTTCACACTCTAATCATTATGGAAGAGTCTGTTAGTTCTTTCTGGACAGAGACTGTGTTGATATTTAAATGATATTATTGTTACAAAAACAAAAGACTGAAGACTTTACAACCAGATATGATGTTTTATATTATTGAAGATTAGATATATACATGAAAATGATTCTTCACTTTTATTGCCTTATCAATAAATTCATGACCAGCTGGACCAAAAAAAGTATCCTCAGAATACAAAGCCTATTGGTAAATTTTCGACAAGGTTGTTTTTCTTAAACATTTAGCCTGCCTTCTTCAGAAAAAGTGGTGCATTATCTGTTAATCTGTCAGCACTTCCTAACAATTTCTGAGTATTTTGTCATATTTTAGGCAGGTATGTCAGAGAAGTAAGACTCTGAAAGACACTAAAGTTCTAAAAGTTTCTTGAAAATTGCAGACTGTATAAAGGAAAACCAGGCAAATCGAAATACCCAAATCAGGAAAAGGCTGTAATGCATACTCAGTAATAATCGGTGCTGTTATATCTGCTCTCTTACTAATGGTCATATGTAATTGGCTGCCCAGTTCGTGGACACAGCTTGGAACCAGCTGGACTACATATCACCTCGTGTAGTCAGTGCATATGGAGCAAAAATTATCAACAGAATAGGAGCATGGGAAAAGCTGGATACTTCTCTGCTGAAAAGAGGGAGTAGAGAGCATAAGCCACAACTCATAATTAACCAACTCTTACTATTTCCTATTCATTTCCTATTATTTCATTATTTTCTTCATGCTTCCCCCCCAGTAACTAGTAGCACAGATATTAAAAAGAGTGAAGAAACATTTTAAGCTAAACTGACCTTATACTAATTAAACTAATGCTTTTATTAATGCACAGACTAAGGGAAAAACCTGTATTTAAAATGTAAAAAGTATTGAAGAAAAATCTGCAAAACTGTCATAAAGATAACTTCAATAGTAACAATACCTTTAAGGAACATATAGCACTCTACCTATAAGTGAAATTTCCATTTGAAGGAGAGTGATTTAGCATATATTCTTAACAGTGCAGTATAAGAATATGTAGCTTATTTCACAACAGCAGTTCCAAAATTAGAAGGCCATATGAGAATTTGCAGAAGTGGTCTTTGTTTATTTGTTATGACACTTGCAGTAAACTGTATCTTGGAAGTGTCAGGTACTCACAGCATTTAATGTTATCTCTCACTGAAGTATAACTGTTAGAGATAAGTGCTCTTTCTTTTTATATCTGGAAGTTACTCACTGACAGACTGACTCATTTCTCTTGCAAGTAATACTGGGTTCTTACTGTTCTTCATAATATTTTCAAATACTTGCATTAAAAATTCCCTATTAACAACTTCATACTTTCTCAAGTTTTGCCTTTGCCTAGTGTTATGTTGAGATCTCAACAAACAGGAGTGTCAGATTCTCTTAACTGGGAAGGCTGATATTTTTTCTTTATGTTTAATTATTATTTAAGTCAAGAAATATCCTAAGGAAAGGTTTGAGACATTTCTTTTAAAGTAGCACAGCCTCTGCTTGCCTCAGTTTTCTTGAGTTAAACTCTGCACTCCAGGAAAGCTGGGATGATACAGGATATTGTTATCCATGCTTTTTCCTATGCTTATTGAACTTTTGAGGAATTAGCATTTTCCTTACATCCATAGGGTAGATGAAGTTATGCATAAAATTCAGATCTTTTTCTCCTCCTATTATTCTTTCAGAGAGGCACTGGAGTGGTATGCAGATGTACCTTTTGAGATTTTAGTTAAGAGTTGGAATTGTCTGGCTCATCTTACTATCCATGTAATAAGAGAATGTGTTCATTTGGAAAAAAAAAATTAAAAAATCAACTACAACTTAGCTTCCATGAAAACAGTCTTCACAGAGCTTTGGCATTTCATCAGCAAATGACATTCTTATATGTGAAATGAAAACCAATTCTTAAAGAGTGCATGTATTGAATTAAAATGATCTATCAAAGGAACTGTCTGCTTCCCTAGCAGGATGTGAATTAGGAATTTGTCTTTGGACATTAGAGATTCTGAGCCCAACCATCTTATCTGGCAGTTGCTCTTGCTATGGTAAAGTCAAGTTCAATTTTTTTTTTAATTCTGAGTTATAGAACGAATTTATTTGTCAAAATGTGTTGCTGAGAGTGTGACAACAAATTAATATATATGAATTTAAAAGAAGAGGCAAAGTAATACAATCTAACCCTGAAATAGCAGCAAGTTAACTGTGGTCACATCAATTCTAACACCATCATTTTCCCACAGATGTGGTACTCTGCATCCTTACAACCCCTTTGTTGGCTCAGAGCAATCTTTTTTTATCTTCTGAAGACAGAAGAGAAGGAAAAGTTTGGTTTGGTAGTGACAATGCTGGCCAGACTTTCAGGAGGATGGGGTTCATTTACTGGAAAAGTCATTTAACTTTTAGAAAAAAAGTCATTAAATTCTGTGTCTCTCTAACTAGACGTTGTGCCCAATACTTTTCTGCATGTTTTGTTCAGTAAGAACCATCTAATAATGCATTTTTGGAAACTACATAACATGGCAGAGCTCAGATGCCAGGAAGAACTGCTAGCATAAGATAAATAGTAAGTAAGTGTTTTCCTTTAGCTTTAATCAGAAAAGGTTGGTTCTGTATTAAATATCCATCCAAATATAAAATCTGTTCTTAATTACAGATCAAATCTTAGGAAGGGTTATTAATATGCATATTATATTGTTATAGTAATATTTTGGGGTATAAATAATAGAAAAGCAATAATTGAGTGTATGCTAAAATTATGAAAGTGCTTTTTAAAAATCTTTAAAGGCACCACAGGGTTTCTACAGCTACCTTTCTGCCTCTACACAGCATGCTCATGACCATGTTGTCGGAGTCAAAAGTCAATAGGTCACCTACAGCAGTTCTGTGGATGTAGGATATTGCCAAATAGTTTGTTTAATTGTGCTTTATTCTGTCTACATACACTGAAAGCTTTAGCATTTTTACTTCTTTCTGTAAAAGGTTATTTCAGAGTTTGAAGCAGCTCTGCAACTGGAGTATACAGCTCTTTGGCCTCTATAGTCCAGGTGTCAGAACTGTGAGCTACACCACTCCCGTACCGCCCTGGAAAGGATTTTAGGAGGAGGAAGAGCTGGATTAGCTTCTTCAGAGAAAAAACAGGAAAACAATAAGTACACAGCAGTAGATTCACTGGTCTTGTTCCCTACCTCCGTATCTTCCCCTTCTTTACTATTCTCAAAGCTGCACCCAAGGAACAGGGCACTGAATCGTACTCATTTTTGACTACATTCCTCATCTACATTTTCCCAAATAGAATAATAGCAATATCATAAAAGGAGTAACCTCTTTAGATGATAAACTCTGCAGTAAGGTTTAACAGACTTACTACACCAACACATTTTTAAAAATGTATTCAGTATAATATCTGTGTTTAAAATGAATTGACTTGGATATCATGTAACCAGGGAAACAGTGTCAAAAAATAGATAAAATCATGGCTGATCCAAAACATCTGAAATTTAGGGGTTTTGTTTTGTTTTAAATAATCATTTTTATGCATGTGCCTTCAATATAGGCAATTCAAAATAAAAAACAGTGCAGCAACAAATATAATAGTCTAACATGTTTCTGGTTCTCTAGAACAGGCAGCGAGAGAGTACAGCCTTCATAATAAGCGCATAAATTCTACTTAGTTGGTATTATCCTCTGGCCACTCTGGGAAGTGTAAAAAACAGGCAATGCTATAACTGCAACTAAAGTAATCTCAACGCTTGAATTAAGTAATTTTTGAAAATAAGCCTTTCCTTGGGAAGACTACTCAGCTGATCCTTTGCACAAGAAAAAGGTAAAGCTTATAAGGGTGGAGCCTTTATGTCAGCTCTGGCGTCGTACATGTGTGAACATAAAATTTGTTTTGAATGCATTCATGATAATGAGTTTAGAACGTCACTTCAAAAAGGGGTTATTTTTCCCTGATTGTGCCAAGGCTTTCTAATTCCTTAGGTCACAGACATAGATCTGCTTTGTATTTAGCACAAATAAGGGAACAGAAATTACCGGTATGCTGTCATTACCACTCAATATGCAGAGAAACTTCAAAACTATATAAGATAAACTAAATATTATTTAGGAGAAAGGCACTCCAGAATCTGATTTAACAGCAGCATCAGTACTTAACAGGGTCAGGATTACCTAACCATTCTTAATATAACATAAAAAAAAAATCCAGTCTTAAAGAATTTTTTAATCTTAATACAGACAATCAACAAATAACAACCAAACCAAGGAACTAACTAAGAGATGAGGTGTTTATACAGTAAATATGCAAATAAAAACAGCAAGTATGACTTGTAAGTAATGGTTAAATGTAGAGCTTTTACCTGTCCTGGCAAAGATAGATAAAAGGTGTTTTGAAGAAGATGTTTCAACAGTTTTTAAGACAGCATTCCATTTTACAACCTTCCAACAAGATGCTACAATTAAAAGATGAATTATATTAGAGTGCTTTGTTTAATGCTTTTGGGGAAAATGAGGTAGTGTCAAAGACCAAGGACAACATTGTCCTAGATGTGAATAAGTTATCGCTTGTGTCCTCAGGATAATTCATTATTTGCTATTTATGGCAAAGAAATAGGCAGAAAAGAGTTCTGAACTGTCCCAACCTGATGAGCAGTTAAAAAAACCCCAAAATAATCTTTGCTTACTGGGTGATTAAAGCAGTGCCCTTTTGTGCTGTTTAGTAGCATACTAAGTTGTTTCCAGGAAAGGGAAAAAGTATGGAAGTTTGCCAATTTTGTAAGCAGGTTTGTTAGTAAAGGTCAATGTAAGTCTAATCAGTACTTAATTATTTTAATCTCTTCATTGAAACTGAAAACAAAGGGAGGATTTTTACCTTTTATAAAACACTCAGTAGAGGCTCATAAATAATTAAATCCAAAAAAGTTGAGTTTACAAACTCTTACAGATGTGATAGTGAAATGAAAGAATAGAAATGGCTTCTTTTTGCTCATTCAAATCAAGTAACAGTATTTTGGTAGTCATGCCAGAAGACCAAAATCAGAGACCAGATACCAAAATCCCAGTATCTATTTGTGTTGATTCCTGATGCCTCCAAAGGCAAAACTTCTTCATTGTAGGAACTGACTGGGTTACAGGGTTGTTTTTCTAGCAGATTGGTATCCCTAACCCTGATGCCACTGTAATTTGTGCTGAAATTGCCATGCCTTGCTTTGCCTAAACTGAGAGGAGGGTACCTCTGTGACACTGCCACGTTAACCCTGAAATGCTACAGCGTGGTGATGCAGCCCCTCAGACCAGTGTCTAAAAGGTCTCATGGCATAGCTGTTTCTTCCTTTGGCCACTGAAGGAATCTAAAGGACTGGCTTAGACAAAACACACAACTTTTAAACAACTCAACTCTCACAAAATTATTTCTCCCCAGAAGACTTTCAGTTACTATTTACAGTGGCTTCCTGACATAAGACCTCACCAATGCTTGGTAGTGGGCCAGGGATTTTGTATTCTCTGCAGCTTAATAATCTAATACCATAGTTGTAAAAATATGTGGATAGGGGGTTTTCTTGATTTCATTTCCATTGTTGAGATAAAACATAACACTCCTCTAACCTTCTGACTTCTTTAAGCTTATCTACAATTATTGAAGTATCAATCAAGGGAGGGGAGGGGAGTTGCTGGGGGTTTTTTGGTTGGGTTTTTTAGGTTTTTCTAAGTAACAGTAGGTCAAATGTAGGTTCAAACTGGAAAGAAATACTTCCAGTTTCCCTTCCACTGAAGGTTTCCTGGTGTTTAGTTTCTAAATTAGTAAAGGCAAATGCTGAAAAAATACTGTAACTGTGTAGCTGTCTGAAACTTTAAATATTTCTCTTATCTAAAATTCATATATGAAGACAGACCCTATTCTATTTTCCCCTTCCTCAGAAAATTCTGATAGTGTTTCCTCATCACTGCTCCTGCACATGATTTTCATTTTTCTTAATAAAAATAACAACAAAACAGATTGAGCCATCACTTATACATAATTTGGTATCTCTGTTCTTATATTAGAAAACTGTACAGGTTAATAACAGCTATGACAAGAATAAATATTTTGTAGCTAATTGCAAATGCACATTTTCCACAACAGACTAGAAACCAATTTATCTCTGAATATTTACAGATAATGTTATTCCTCTTATTTCTTCCCAATAAGCACAGGTTAGAATTCATTAAAGAAAATACAATTCATGTCCTCTTAAAAATTGAGTTAAGGATGGAAGAAACATATCCAAATTATGGTTTTGGTTCTCCCCCACACTCCCATTCTAGTCTATCATGTTCGCCTGGTATCATTATTTATGAGCTTGCTCAGATTTGATCTGTTCCTGCTATCCTGACAGTAAACTTACATGGAACTTAGATGGGTCTTCTTTTATTGTTTATTCAGCTGCTCCATTAAAAGTTACACCTTAATTGTTTTCTTCTACAGTCTAAACCTCTCTAATTTAGCTGCCTTTCTGTTTCTTCTATCTGCAAGGTGATGATGTGGCTCTTGTTTCATTATCAATGATTTGATACTGTGTCCTATTCTCCCTAAAATTCTGGTGTAGCTGAGTCTCTGAAGGAAAGAGGGGAGGGAGAGTATCTTTATTATCCCTTACAAATAACAAACATCTATTCCTGTAACTCACAGTAGGCCAAGGATAATATTTCACATGATGGGAAGCATATCACGCAGTGTTTCTGAAAGTAATAGTGCTCTCTTTTCTTATATTCATCTCACATTCAGACAAATTCAGATGAAGGCTCGCTGGGCTAAACACCTTTTTTAGATGGGGTAAAATGGACATAATAAATAGCTATGCCTTTTATTAAGTGATTAAAAGTAACCACAGGAATGTCTTCAAAGAGTCAAATTCTTCTTTTTTATTTTCTATCCTTATCACTTGAAAATAATTATCCAGCTTTTCAACAACACTGTTTTTGGATGCAGACTAGAAACTTCTGCTTCAGAGTTCATACTGCTTCTGAATTATAAGCAGTTACAGTAGATATTCTGACCCAGTCCTGGCAGTAGTTGCAGAGAAAGTACTGCAGCATTAGGTTTCTGTAACAACCAATGGGAAAGCACTGGCAGAATCTACCCTAAGGTAGTTTTCTTACTTAGCTTAATAATTAAAGCTGTATTTTTAAAACACTAACACAAGACAATGTTTTCTGGAACTATAAAACGACTGCAATCAGTACACTTAATTAACCCCCTCCCATTCCCAAAGAACTTTTCACATTGTTTTTGCTCCATATTTTGTTCTCATTAAGTGTTGTCCTGACTTTTCAGTCTGTTGAAAAAAAAAAGAAAAAAATCAACAAGAGGTGTTTCTTTTTTTATTAAAAAGATTGATTGCAGGAGGCCTGGGACCTCAATGAAAAGGAGAAATCATCTATGCTCAAAACACATTAAGTTTGTTAGGCAGTGAATGACATTTGGCCCAATAGTAATAGCAGTACGTACCTGGTTTTCAGATGCAACAAAGCAAAATAAGCCAAAAGAACATTAACAATCAAACAAACAATGTTATAAATCAGAAAGAAATACACACGCTGTGAGAGAAGATTTTCAATAATTCTATTTACACATGAACATACGACTGTAAGAAGCTACTAAAATAAAGACTATAGGTAGCTACTATAGCCCTACTTGAGAAGGCAGGCAAAAATGCTTCAATATATAGAAGTATGGACACCAATATACCTAAAGCCGAATATATTTTCAAAGTAACAGCACCTTGCCTCTAGATGTACACAACTCTTTACAAGGGTTTATGGCAACCTCATCTGATGGGACATTAGCTGATCAAATTAGTAGATTCCAAAACTTTTTCCTAACTAGGGTTCTGAAAAATAATATAGATGAACGAGTATAACAAAAAAATCATAATTTGAAACATCATGGATTTACCACTGTCCCCAACTGATACAAAGTTAGGCCTTTTTGATCTTTTAAACACTTGTTTATACAGGGACTTACCCACAAATGATCCATTAGAAACATGATTTGACTTTGAATCTTATTTGTGATATACTCTTGTCCTGTTACTTCAACTGATCTACGCACTATTTATGAAACCTATCTGAAAACCACCAAACCAATTTCATTATTATAATAGGTTATAACCAGCTGCTGTTGAGGGTCAGAGCACTTGAATAGCTTAGTATTAGGCTGTGAGTCTATTTTATATTGTTATTCTTTTATTCCTGAAGGTCTAAGATATCATACAGGTGTCTCTAATCATAAATAAAATGAAAAGAAAGGAAGTGGTCCCTTACATAACTATCCTTAGTTTAATTCTTCTCATTAACCTACCTTATTGGTTGTGGCATGCACTTGTTCTACCCAGTGAAGGTTTAATAGCCCTGTTTCTTCTACCATCATCCATACACAAGCTTGTAGATCAATGACAATTATTACTTAATGAACATGTAATGATGGGTAAGCCCAGGGAGAAGGGAACAAATAAATCACTCATTATGGACTTGATTGCAAGCTAGTACTGTCTCTTGTCAAAGTGAAATGTTGTGCAGGTTTGTTTAGCCAACATCTTCAGGAGTGATCAGCATGATCAGGTGCTTCAAAGTGCTGGAAATCTTCAGTGACCTAAAGTATATTAATCTTCAAAAGAAGATGCACACAAAAGGGATCTCACCTTAATCGAAAAATCCCTTCCAAGTAGTTATTTTAAAAAAAGCTCACAGAACTCTTTGTTTCTTCCTGATTTTTCTAAACTGCTTATTGCCTTCTTAAATATGAGCAAAGTTGCATTCTTATTCCAGTTTAAATAATAAAACCTTTCCAGAAGCTTTATTGTGCAATCCACAGTGACTAAGCATTATTTTAACAGCGCTTGATGTTCATGCACAGCCTAAGGAATAGAGTGCTATGTCCATAAACCTAAGACAGCAAGGAGTCATGGTGAGGTATGTCAGATCTATATCATGCCAGTAAAACAGGCTATACATTTTACAAAAGTGATGCAGATATTCACTTTTGTGATGCTAATTCCTGCTCATTAAGTTTTGAAGTGAAATGCTCGAATATTTTGCATCCTAGCAGCAATCACCAAAATTTCTAGACTGGCTTCCACATCAATTTCTTATTTTTCCGTTCATTAGACAACTCTATCAAAGTAAAAATGATAGAAAGGAAATCTACATCTAACTGCTAATTCATGGGAAAGTCAGATCAAATATTTCTGGGAACAAAACTATGAAGTAGATCTCTACAGAAGCATATTGAGGTAAATGCTACAATTCCCCCCCCCCCCCCTTTTTTTTTTATGTAATATGACACCAAAAGTCCTGTTTCTTAACCTGATGTTTTGGGTTTTTCAAACAACAAGAGATTGTTAGACAGTTACAACAAGAAATTTAAATTAAGTTATTTAGAACTTCAAAATCAAAACAGGATATCATCATAGGATGTCATCATTTGCATGGGATGGAAATAGTCCAAATGAGTTTTTAATGTGAAATGTTTTCAAGAAAGAATACGTTCCAACATAAATATCTGTATTTTACCAAAAGAAAGATCATTCCACAGGACAGTTTCTGTGCAGCTTTCTGAATTCTTCATGTTAACAATCCTCGATATGCAAAATGGCCTTTCTAAAAATGCATAAGGATGCTCACTTTTATTTTCTTTAACATACAATTTAGCAACTTTCTAAAAAATAATTCACAGAAGAATATAAAGCTTATAGAAACTCCCTGTGCAAATTTTAACAAGATGAATCTAGTAGAAGAGGCAGGAAAAGGGTTACTTTCTCATGTAAAGAAGACATTTTCTGTGTTATATATTCACTTATTTACTTTCAACCTTGAAAGAAATATTTATACAAAATTTAAGAGAACATTTTGACTATCCAAAGTTTCTTTCTAATCCTATGTACTATTTGCCAAGCATAAATGTCTAACAGTCTTTTAAATAACAGGTTATCTATAAAGCACCTGAAAAAAAAAAAAAACCAAAAACCCACCACCCAACACTGTTTTCAAGCATATCATTAAAGGAATGGCTTCTCTGGAGGGGGGTGGGGTGAGGAAAGAAATTAAAAGAAAAAAGAACCCCACAGATTTCAAAAGCTTTTCTGCCTTTAGAAAAGTATGGAGGGAAAAAAAAAAAGGAACAAGAACTGTTTCAAATCAGAGCAGGTAACTGTTCTAGGGCAGTGCCATGATGGAAAAGAATTTAAATACTTAATTGTAATTCCCATCAACAGAAAAATTCATATTCATTCTTATCTCCTAAAATAGCTTGTCAAACATGAAAAAGGCTTATTGCTGAAACAGGTTGTATCTGGATAAGAATCATAAGCAGAAACATACTTTAATTACCTTTTCCAATACGTTCAACTAAAGCAATTCTTCTCATTAAAATTCATTCTATGTTGTATTTACTCCTTTCTGTCTTACATGGGTTCAGGTTTTGTTTGTTGTTTGGGTCAGGCAGATAAAGATAAGCAAACTAATCTTTAAAACTACCAGAAGAACGCAGGACAATTTAAAAGTTGAGGTGTTCCCTTTTTGAATGTCATTTCCAGCTCGAACTAAAAAATGCAAAAAAAGCCATTTTAATTCAGTGATACACAGCCAGAAATTTTGAATGACGGCATGGGCATTTCATAACTAACATGCCTGGCTTCATACACTATAACCATAAATGGAAAAAGGTGGCCTCCTTAAAAGTCTTTCCACAGTTACAGTATTGGCTACAGAATCTTTGAGGACACCCAGCAACAAAATTTAAACTGAGTTTGACAGAAGACAGGTATTTACCATCCTTTTTTTAAAAAAAAATACCAAAACAAAACAAAACAGAAAATAGCTACAAGCACAAGTATATGTATCTTACTCATGCTACCACAGAAAAGCAAGAAAAGCATTTTCCCCTCAACTTAGTCACTGAGGTTGTGAATGAGTTCTTGAGGCAGCACCAACTGCAAATACTAGTATTAAGAACAGAAAAAAAAATATTTATCAGTTAAGAATGAGGATGGCATATTACTTGCTTATTTCAAACAAACTAGAGTGTAATTTAATTTTCTTTTGTTTTCTAAGTGAGTAAAAAAAAACCAAAAACTTTACAATCAACCAAGACAAAGGAAGGTGACTAATAGCTCACAATCTCATGTAGAAACATGCGAGAAGGAGACTTCTGACTCACAGAAATAATACTGGTTATGAAAACTCGGAAGAAAATCCTCAAAAGTATACATAATATAACAAAAAAAATCCTGCTTTCAGATCTCATGGCTGATTCAGACTTTGATAGCCTGGCTTTGTCTAAATACACAGGATGCCCACTGACACTAATCTATGTATTCCTGAGGGACAGCAAGCACATGCTGCTGAGAACGTAGTTGTTTAAGACGTAAGTACAGCATTGAAAGTCTGTTGTTTCTTCTTATTTGTTTGAAATTTGAAGCCAGTGGTGCTGGGGGAAGCCAGAAGTACAAGGTAGAACCTCTCAGGGAAACTTGCTTTTGTCTTGTCAGATTTTGATACTCTTTACTCCTCACAAATAGTGGGCTGGGGTTTGGGTTTTTTTTTGCCTGCAAAGATTTCTGCAAAATCCAGAGCTGATCTTAATGAAATTATTATCAGAGTCCTCCTCAGCCACACATTAGCAGGGTGATCAGAAAGACCACACCTTAGTAGAATCAGATTCTTAATTTTCAAAAAATATCCAAGACATAATTTCTCTGTGTTTTCCATGTCATCACTTCTTTTTTTAAAGATCTGATGCAATTATGCCAGGAAGAAGAACAATTTTGATGATGGGCAACAAAAAAAAATAATTAAATTAGCACAATTTAATGCCTTTGAAAAGCAGTCTCAGAGGAACACAAAAATTGCCAAATGAGTAAAATGTCTTATATTAAACATATAGATCTTTGATAGCTTTTAAAGAAACTTATCTGGGTATCCTAAAATATTATTTATCATATTTATTCCCATTCATATTTTCCACTGATTTTTTTCTTTTTATTTTTCCTTACTCTACCAAAGTATGTTCTTTGAGACTGTATAAAGATGTCACATGATTTGTTATACACACGTCTTTTCAGGCTTTCCTAGGTTTACAAAAGAAAGAAAGCAAACAGAAAAATTAAATCTTTAAATAGCCAAGGACGAAGAAGATAGGCTATGTACTATCAAAGCTGTCTCAAATCAAGGCAGGGCACTAAAAGTGCCAGCCAGTTACATATGCCACATGGCTCTCTACTATATAAATCCTTACCACTGCTATGTTCCTTTACTATTGGATGTAGAATTATTAGCTGTAATTTGTCACTGTGATACGTCAAGGAAGGAAGGTTTGGTATTAAAACGCCACTTGGAAAGTAAACAGCAGCCTGCAGAGCAGGATTTGTTGATATCACTTTTGGTACGATGAATAACACACTTAGAAAGATATATAGAATATGAAACATGGAAGTGTAAAGTTGTGACTTGTGTTAAATATTCACTGCCATTTCTGCCAGTACTAGTATATGAAGCTCATGTATTTCAGGCAAAGCTAATATAGGTCATTACTATATATCCCAACTAAAACCTTTTGCACATAACTTGTCATGTTCTCTTTTTTCTTTACTTTCCACTCATCTAATACTTCTGTCCACTACTTATAAGTTAGCACATCTCATCTAAGAGCTGACTGCATTTCAACGTTAAGAGAAATTATTACTGCTCTCTGCATATATATTTACACACATGTGTACAGATACACCCACACTGCAAGGTCTGAGGCACTATAGACTGCTGAAGAAGAGTATTCTGCGTGGACAGTGAGTTACATTAACACAGTCTGCTCTCCACCCACACACACAAAAAAAAAAAAAAAAAAAAAAAAAGAGAGAGCGAGAGAGAGAAAACTCCTAAATACTGAGTTAGGCTGCCTGTAACCACCATAGGAATGAAAATATGCAAGATACACAAAACATTTTCTCCTCTAAGAAAGCAAGAAATTGCACAACTCTCTTCTACTGCATACCACAGTTACCCTGTGATGTGACTGGAGACATCTCTGGAAGCATCAGAGTGGAAGAAGTTCCTCTAATGATGCAGTAAAACTACAGCTGTACCACACCATACTCAATAATTACTGGCATCTAAGGCTACAGGGGAATTTACTATAGATTCATACATATGAGAGGAAAAGCTATTTCATCCATAGAAACATAATAGCTTCACTGACCTTTACACACTGCTCCCTCACCTTCATAGATCATTGCAGATCCACATGGCTGTGAGCAGAACTGAGCTCAGCTGCTCCCATACCCACCTTAACTACATTTAAAGAGGCACAGAGCTTCTGGGCATACCCTCTGACCCAGGTTGCAGCCAGCTCTCCTTTCCTTGTGGCCAATGAGACTGTGTTTCTTGCCAAAAAAAAAAAAAAAAAAACCAAACCGAGTGTGTTCAAGTCTGAAACTTGGCCCAAACTTGGGTCTTCTCCCAGAACAAAGTTGGGATGCAGCTGAAACCTTTAGTCAGAAGCTGGGAAGTGTTCCTGTATGCTGAAGTTCAGATATAGACTTGTTATTATTAAAGTTTTTCCTGCCTAGAGCACAGCTGTGTGATTGTCCCAGAAAACTTACTTATACCACATTAGAAATATAAATTTGACAATTCATCTGTTCACAAAGCAAAATAAGTAGTTAAGAAATTTATCTTGATATATGCTAACAGTTCCATATAGCTTAGCATCCTTGCTGTAAGGGCTTCGGAAAGCAGCGGGTGCTATGGTCAGGGAAGGGGGCTCTTTTCCAAAAATATAGCTCAGCTTGGAGACCATCCTGTGGATGGCTTGCTCTCCTTTATCCTGCATGACTTTTACTTTGGTCACTATGGACCACATGATCCAGTGCTGCAGATGGACAGTGGATGTCAGAGAATCACAGGAAGGTTGAGGTTGGAAGGGGCCTCTGAGGGTCACCTTGTCCAGCCCAGGGCCACCTATAGCCAGTTGCCCAGGACCATGTCCAGACAGCTTTTTAGTATCTCCAAGGATGAAGACTCCACAACCTCTCTCGGCAACCTGTGCCAGTGCTTTGTCACCCTCACAGTGAAAAAGTGTTTCCTGATGATCTGCTGTAAGCTCCTGTGTTTCAGTTTGTGCCCATTGCCTCTTGCCCTGTCACTGGGACCACTGAAAGGAGCCTGGGCCCATCTGCTGTGCACCCTCCCTTCAGGCATTTATATACATTGACAAAATCCCCCTTGAACCTTCTCTCCTCTAGGCTGAACAGTCCCAGCTCTCTCAGTCTTTCCTCAGATAAGAGATAGTCTAGTGCCTTAATCATCTTTGTGGCCCTTCACTGGACTCTCTCCAGTATGTCCATGTCTCTCTGTTGTACTGGAGAGCCCAGAACTGGACACAGTAGTGCGGGTGTGGCCTCACCGATGCTGAGCAGAGGGGAGGGATGACCTCCCTCAACCCGCTGGCAACAAGTGTCGTGCTACTGTCAAAATATGGAAAATCAAAATTAGCTTATGAAACCAGTGATGGTTCCAAGATCACTTGCTCACTGTTAATTTATTCTATACTTACTTTCCATATTTTGCAATGTCTTGTTCTACTTTGACCTTATCTTGAACAGAGGTTCTAGGCTCTAACATAATAGAAAATATAATACAAAAATATGTCTGTAAAACAAGTTACAGTCTCGGTGTGTACAGAATTATGCAGCCATCCTAAGCATACTGCTAGATACTTGAATAATAATAAAAAAAAGCTCGGATGAGTAAGTTGGAGGGTTTTTATGCTTTTTTTCCAAGAATATTCTCCTAAACTCGGAAAAAAAATTAACTGAAACACTATTTTTCTGATATAAGGTCTACCATGAGACTGTGTAGCATAAATAAGAATGTACCCTATATTAATACTCCACAGTGCGGTAGCAGCTCATTCTTATGACAAAGATTTTAACGTGAACAGAAAAGAAATCTAATTAAATCATTGTTATAACCGTGCTTTAATTGACAGGTCCTTTTTTTTTAACAGAGGACTAAATGTCTAAGCTTTAAGACTTATTTTTTTAAATATAAACCTGCAAAAAAATTTCTAGTTATCAATTAGGCTTACAGTTTCTGGATTTATCCTACATAAATGCAATTTACCTAAATGATCCTGTGTCAAATGTTTAGCTTTTTTTGTTGTGATGCAATATAAACATTTGAAGAAATAATTCCTAAATCTCTTCTAACTGACTTCGTACTACATATAGGTATCCCACAGTGTGGCTCAGAGTACTGATTCCTAAGCCATGTACTGAAACTGTGTCTAGGAGAGATCACTCCATTATAAATCTGGGATTCCTTCCAAAGGAGTTGATCAGAGCCTGCACAGGTGCTCTCAACCCCTCCCATCTGGGCAAAGGAATTAGTCATGTCGTAGCTCAAGTGTGCAGTCTGAATCCACTATGGCAGGGGACCATGTAATGGTATTTTAGAGCCTCAGACAAATTCATCCAAACAAAAAATTTAAACGTCTTCATGACCCGATACACTTACCAAGTTTTGTTCCATTCACTAGTCTGCCCAGGTCAAGTCACACCTACTGACTTAATATAATACACCCAGCAAGGGAGATCATGTCCCACAAAGAGGAGACCACAGTGTCAGGTAGCACGGAGAGCACTGATTAGCAGAACAGAGCCTTTCAAATGTAGTCCGTATGTTATTAAAATGGAACTAAAAAAATGAGGAGTTTTCGTAGTCATTCAACCTACAGTACTAGCTTAAAATAGAATCTAATTCTGGCTGGTATAAAGTATTTTAACATTAAAAGTTCTACTAATACAATTCAATAATATATGCCTTTTTAAACTATAACACATAGGTCAATTTTTGATTAAGATTAAATCTTCTTTATGAGAAATTACTTCATTATGCTCTCTGATTAATATAACAGTCTATTTTTCATATGTTTAAATAAATAAGTATGAGCGTGTTTCAAAGAGGCAAGGACCAAGTGAAAAGGAACACTATGAAAATATATTGCTCGGCGAAGTCCATCAAACTTTAGCTGCAATTTCAACACTGTTGCTACTGCATTGCTGCAGCAATCTAGAAGCTAACAGTAGCACAGATTTTTCCCTATGAAAACCTTGCTCTGCACGAGCAGAACGGCAAAATTTCCACTCACATTTTTAACACTAGAGCTATGTTTTCTACTTGGAAGAAAATTACCATACAGCTCCACATTTATCATTTCATGGTGTTCTTCACATTTTTGATTCAGCATTTATGAGCTTGCTTTTAGCTAGGAGTTTATTATTATCCATTTATAGGAAGCCAACAAAATAGTAAATTATGTATTTGAAAGCCCTGCTGGCTGACATTTTTAAAGTTCATTGGGTTTTTTTTTTTTTTTACAGAGTAGAAATTTGTTGCAAACACTCAAGATCTGATAACTGATTCCCATTTAGATGTCATTGAGACGTAAATGCAATGTATTTTCATTAATATTTCATTGTGTAAGTGTTCCTTGCTTTGACATTGCCATCTTGTAGTTATTTGTCCTACATCTAAAGAGCAACTTGTAATCTGATAGGTATATTGGACTTCATTATCTGTCACCACACATTCTTAGCATAGAGAATGTTATTAAGTTATAATTGCTTCTGTTTCTTCCCTTACGGGAAGATGAAGAACAATATATAACAATATATGGACTCATTAAAGAACAACAAAAGGTTGACAATAAGCATAAAACTGTCAAATACATCAAGGTTCTGGATTCAAAACTTTTATTTCCACTAAATACAACCCATGTTTAACTAATAAATGAAGACAAGGTACATTTTAAATGTAACAGAATATTTTGTGATTAATTTGTGATTCCATGTCAAATTACTAAGTTTTTTCAAAACCAAATGTGACAACAGGAGGTGCATGTTAAGTAAATATACACAAGTCAATGTCTTTTCACCAAAAAAGGAAAAGTTTTTCTTGGTTTTCCTCTTTGAATTGGCATCACTATAAAAAAATAAAAAATAAATGGCAGTACCAGGTATTTCAGGTAAGATTACTTCAATATATATTATAATAAATTGTGTAAACTATAAGTTCCTGAACTGTTGCAATAATTAGGAGTATAACTTGCAGATGTAGTGTTGTGATTTTTTCCCCATTCTCCATAAAATGTTTTGCTCTGTGTTACACTGGGGTAAATTAAAGACATAATCCAGAGTTCATTTGGAAAGAAGAATCTTACTTTAAATAATTGAAATGGAAAATAATACTTAAGAAGGTTTATCAGTAAAAAGTTCATATTTATCTACCATTAAGAACTTCATAGGTAAATAGAGAGAACCTCTCATACTTCATCATAGATAGGGCTGATTTATTTATTAAAATTCCCAGTGAACTAGCAATTTGGTAGCAGTTGAAGGAAACTTTGAAGCTAAGCAACTAGAAGAAAACACTGACACTGAACATTGTCCATGTTTTCCATTTCCATATTCAGGGTGATCTGTAGCTTATGTTCCTGCTGCAGAAGCTGAGATGACCAGGTGAGACTGCAGCATCATTCTGCCATTGTGAGCAATGCAGAGCATGATAATCGGGGTTTCCAGGTGCAGACTGGGTTTATATCATGCCCCTCTTTTCCTTTCTTGCATCAACGCACGTTCCTCCCTCTGTGAAGGGGAAGCAGATGTCATAAAGCAAGTTATGTTGACGTTTTGCCATCAGGAAATTTTAAATTTGCCATACAAATCCTGAACTGTTCCTGTATGGCTTCCTTAAGTCTTTGTAGAGGTATCCAGCCATTAAATATATTGTATTATATTTCCACTTTACAGTGTGCTATAGATTTTTTTATTAGCAATAACTAACTGCATTGTGGAAGTTACTGAGGGAACAGCTGCAGAATCTGAATCCTGTGTGGGAATGAATTGGTGTTTCTGGCACAGGGGAAGGAATAAAAAGTGTTTGGGGCCTCTGGGAAGTTTCTGCTGAAAGAACAACACTAAAATAGTTTCAGTTGTTACCTTTAGGTTTCAGTCCCAAGCTTCACTCCCGTGAAGCAATGCTCCACATTGTCTGCAGACTCCAACTGCTCCCTCACTGAGGTTATATTTGCTCTGTTCTGATTTTCCCACCCCCTAAGGACGTGTACTAGATACTGCACAGATAGCTGGTGAGGCACTGGGCTGGATGGCCCTTGTTATAACACAGTTCTGCTTAACCAGATGTGGACAGGAAACATCGTGTCAATTATCTTCTTTTCATTTATTGTTATTATCGTAGCAGGTTTGTACACACTGTTGCTTGTATGATAAATGCCCCAAAATATTTGTAGGGTGAAAAGCAGTCCGTGACAACTGAAAGGCAAAACCAGTGGTAAGCCATGTTGGGGAAGCAAGTAGCAAATATAATACAAAAACCTACTGTATTCCATAGAAAGTAAATGGTATTCAGCTGTAATCATCACGAGGGCTGATTTCACCTTTACCAGCTTAAATCACAACCCACTCCATTGAAATGAGAGACATGATCAATATTGAAGTAGAGTCAGCATGAATGAAATAATGATTGTATCCACTCAGTCTGAAATTGAGGTTTGACTCTGTACACAGCAGTATACCTTCTTAATTCTACTATCATATATTAAAAAAAGAAATATGCACCAGGAGTCAGAATACCTAGTGTTTTTTCCTGTCACCAATAACCAACGTACATAATTACAGTCCAAACTGTGCCTACAGAGTCAGTGGGCTTGCATGCGTATGGAATTACTATTTTCTATAATGACTGTGAATTTTTTTTTTTTGTTTTCTTTCTGGGAACAGTATGCTTCACTGTTGTCTTTTTACTTTTATAATTAGTTATATTCTTGTATAAGATCTCTTTAAGTAAGAGGATACAAGGATGAAAAATCCTCTTTCTTAAAGAGATCTTATACAAAAATATAAAGAAATATATATATTATAAATAATAAATATAAATAAAATTAAGAATTTTTTAAAATAATTTTGAAAATTAAAGACTTTGATGGATATTTCCAAGTGCACTGCCATTATTATACCTCTGTTCCTCCTTTTCCTGTTTTAAGGTTCTTATTTTGATAGGAAAATGCCCCAGAAAGGACCAGAGATTCTCAGCTTTTTATCAGGTTATTTTCTGTGTACAGCAGGAATGCCCATCAGATGTTTCTGAAAAGGTGCAAAGTACTTTGAACTGCTATTTGTACAGCAGGGGTTAACCTGATGTTATGCTCCTTATTGGTACCATTCACTTTTGTCAAGCTCACTACAGAAAAGGAGAAAGCAGATCCAAGCCATGACTTTTAACAATTTCTAATATCAGTTTTCAGACAATCTAGATAACGCTTTTTTTTCTTTGGGAAGGGCCGTAACCAATCAACGATTCAGGGGGAGCTGAGCCACCTTCGTAATTATAAGACAAAACATCTCAAAACAATTGGCATTTCAGTGTAGCAAAATCCCAATTCTAGCATTCTGGAAGGTTTCCTCGGAAATTGAGTAGAATACTTCTGGGATCTGTTTATTAAATTTGTCCCACATAGAGTCTGACCTTTCAAAACACAGAAAAGATCATGTGGCAAACCACTCCCAGGAGTGATGTTTATTTTGGCTCTGACCTCTCCTTCTGACCTTGGGAGAAATGCTTTATGTATACATAGCAGAACAACTACATTCCTTTTATTCTTTGAAATGGGAGAAACAATCATTTTTGAATATTCATACAGTTCTCTTTAAATATATATACAGAGCAGACTACTGCATGAGACTTCTATAATTCCTGATCATTTAACACATAGGTCAGTAGAAAACATCCATAATTTAGATCCAATTTCCATCTTTGCAAGCCCAGAGAACACAACTTCTGAAACTGACTTGTATTAAAAAAGGTAGAATATGAGAGGCTATTGCTCATTTATAGGGCAGCAATTATGCATGGAACTATTTCACTGGGATTCTACATTTATAACTTCTGCTTTCCTTATCTTTAAATGCATTGATTTTTATCAAGTATTACAAATGGACCTGACAGACCACTTTGGTTAGAGCTATAGGGTTACTAGTGTAGCTTGTTTGGAATTCCTTGTAATGGTTAAATTTTAATTATTGGAGTTGGAATTATCTTTCACAAATCTCTCCCATGTTTTTGGAAAGTCTAGGTTATCTGTTTCCAGCAACGAAGACAGGAAATAATAACACTGAGCTGATTATATTACTTCTTTCAGTACATAGGCAAGGTTTTCCCTTGGCCTTTGCTTTGAAACAGAATTGGAAATTTGACAGGACGAATTGTAGTGCAATGAAAGAGATTCCTGAATTTGTCCTTATGAGAAGACATTTGAATTTGACACAGTTATAAACCTCCAAAAATCACTATTTGTACACAATTGCTAATCCTTCCTTTGGAGTTTCCTGATAACATTTCAAGCACTCTGCCTACACTGAGCATGACCCAGAAAGCCAGATTTCAATCACGCTCACATGCCCGTGAAATATGCAAGGCAGAAGATAAACAGGTACATACATATACCAAGGTAGTCATGGATATAAATCTTGAGCTTCTTGCAATGATTTTAGAAAACCAAGTGCATGACGAATAATTTCAACAGCAAAAAATAAGGCCTAGGAAGATTAACAAAGCATACAGGTTGTATTGGTGTAAGAATTGAAAAGGAATTGCGAAATCACAAGATGGGGTCAAAAAAGACAATTTATTCCAGATATCAGAAGCTGCCAGCAAACACAATCTTGCACCACCAGTCAGATTTCAGTTGCTGCCAATTTATTTGGAAAGCATTGTCAATGAGAAGGACCGAGCTATGACCACATGGATTTTAGAGACTGCAGTCTCCCTCATTTCAGTGGCGATAGTCTGGTGTAAGTTTTAACTAGATAATGAAAATCAAATGTGTCTTTCTTAGTATGGATTGGTCCTTGACAATGAAAATCATGTTCCATTTGGAGAGGAGAGATGAAGGCAAGCATGCCCTGACTAGGAGTAGGTCAGTGAGTGAGATTTGAATACCGCAGTTAAGAGGCTCAGACTGCTCCAGGCTATGTCACCCTTTGGGCTCTACTCAACACACTGGACCCTGAAGTGGTTTTAAGTTCTATAGTTCCTATTCCAAGCTTTGATCTTTCTCCTTCCTTTAGGTGATTGCCCCATTCTACTTTTCAGGTGGCTAATTTGCTATTTTCATTTATTTTTGAAGTAGGTAGCTCCCTTTGGGTAACACAGAGTTTATCTTATATGTTTGAAATAAAACAGTTTTACAGTCTTAGATTTTCAAGAACACAAAGGTGAGCAAGAAATAAATAACACCTTAATAGTTGAATATGCTGTATTTTAGCTGGTTCACTGACAAAATTATATGCAGGTCTCAAACAACATTCTTGTATTTACCACTCTGACAAGGCGAAGTTAGATCAGGTACAGATTTTGAAATTTAAGAGCAGATCTAAGGCAACCCTCTTGGCAGATCAGTAGTATTAAAAAAAAAAACAAAAAAAAAAAAAACAAAACCCAAAACCCAGCTCCTACTCTACCTTCTGGCTCACAATATCTATAGTCACTGCTATTGAATTACTACTGTAGAGTAGCTCTTATCTTGTTTTAATCCCAGAAATGGAAGCTACTAATTTTTAATAGTTAAGTGTGCAATGGGAAATTAACACAGTAAGTCAGCTGCACTTTCCTTCTTATCAGCCTTTCAAGTCTGCATGTAGCACAGGTGTTTCTGATTTTCACTGACTGCTACATGCATTTTGTTCTGTCATTTTTAACTGTGTTAACAATAAGGTAATGGGAAATGGAAAGTTGTTCTAATATGAGCAAAATTTTCTGAAGTTGCATTTAATACACAGTGTCCACAGAAGACACAGAAAGTGAGTGTGAGAATGAATCAATACAGCACATGCAGAAAAACGTACCCTTTGCTCATCCCAATAGAAACCTCTTGCCTCTGCTAAGGTGTACAGGTACAGAATGCAAACATGAGAAAAGAACTAGAAAGGAGCCATTCAAAGGTGAAGATCAGCAAAATTCGGCTATTTTTATTGTGTCTGCTGCTTTGCCACCAGACTTTATGGAGGACTTTGAGTCACACCATTCATCATAGACAAATGCTGAAAAGATAGAAGATGGAACTGTGCTATTCTGGAAAAGCAAACATTCAAGCACATCACATGAGCTCTTTTTGCACACAGTTATTTTTGCTTTCCCTTCCTTCATTATAATGGTAATAATCTGCAGCTCCTTATTCCCATGTCTTCAAAGCCTGATTTTTAAAGGCTCCTTAATGCAGCATTCCATTACACAAATACATATAGACCCACTCCTCTTTCATTGCATCTGATGCAGCCAAAAGACAATCATATGCATCCTAGAAGCCCACAAATTATCTTATTAATATATGTGAGTGTTCTCATATATCTATATATACAGTTATGCCTTTAGACTTTGCAGGGTCGTTGATGACCAGATCAGACATTGCTTAGCAATATTTCAAGGGTCAGATTTTATTTTTCCTTAGAAAAACTGTCATACTGATAACCACACAGACTGCAGACTGAACCAAGCATGTACATCTGATTACTGAATTGCTGGTGATAAGGAATCGTAATAGACACTTGTTTGATGGATAAATCCAGCTACACTGGGACAACGCACGCTGTGAGCACGTTTCCTTTGACTGTTTCCATCATACTCAGTGCCTTTTAATTAGCGGATGCCTGAACAGAGAAAGCAATGTTTGCTGGAGCTGATAGAAAAGAGAGCTCTACCTAATATAAAATACTACGTCAACTAATATTAGTGAAAAGCAAACATCCAAGTCTCTTTCTGCCTCTGCAATCAGCTTGTTAGAAGATGGAACTACGATTGCCACAATCCCACTTCAAGGAGAGAAGGAGAATAGGAGTGAGCCCCCACAGCTGCTAATACTGCCTTTGCTGCAACCTACACGTGGACTAACCAGTCCCGTACAAAAACTTTGGTTAAGTTAAGCCTTGGTTCCAACCCACTTATGTGCAAGACTGGACAAAAATGCTTTTCTGAGATGGGAAAAAAGTCCTACTGAATACTGTGTTAACTGAAATGCCTAACTGGTACTACATGGAAATACAGGCAAGTACATCCTTCAAAATTAAACCTGAAACAAACACAGTAATGTGATAAAAGATTTGAGAATAGTTGAGGGGTTCAGTAACAGCAGAACTAGATGTCAGTATGACTTATGAAGAAGCACGCCCAAAAAACACTATGCCAAAATCTCAGGTAAGATTGGTAACACAACCAGATAAGAAACTTTATTTAACTGTCCTCTTAGCAAAAGGACCAAGCATGTAGCTAACTGTATTAGGGAGATATTGCTGAAGGTTAACAAACAAATAAAGACTAATGGGAGTAGATGTTTGAAACGGTTTGTTATTAAAAAAAAAAAAAGGCTGGAGAAAAAAGAATGGAGGAGCACACAGCTGCTCTTGGACTCCCCATGAAAAGATCTTATGTGCATGTAGTTAGTCAAGAAGAGAAAAGGAGAAAATACTGCTTTTTAACAAAGATGTTCAGTATCTACTTTGATCAATGAACATGGAAAATGACACAATGATAAAAAGGGCCATCCATATACTGTTATTGAACAGCTCTATTTTCCATGACTGGACTTTAGAGTGTAGCAAAGTAGGCACCACTTATTATGCTGTCAGACTTTAAATCAAAATTCAAAGCGCTGGTTTTAATCCACTAACAGCTATATGGAATAGTGTATACTGCTACTTATGTTTCTTAAATCTGATTTCATAGTCTCAGTGATCATGCACTGAGAAGCAGATAGATAAACTTTGAAGCTATTTATGCACAGAGTCTAAACATGACAAGAAAAACAGCATATAGGATGTATATATACATGGCTCATATAGCCCTCCTCTTTCCCTCCTTTTTCTCTATTCCTCAGGAAGTAACCCATTAACAGTATTACTTTTTTTTTTTTTTTGGGTGGGGGGAGGAGGACACAAATTAAATATTTGTTCTTTTATTTACATTAGGACTGTTTTCCTACTGGTTTCTTGCTCTTTCTTTAATGTTCTCATTCTAGACTCTATCCTTTATCACAAGATAATCGAAGGCCAACCAGCCCCATGGATATGCCCACACACAGCTTCATGCTGCAAACTTGCACCATTATAGGTCATAAATTATCTTATCAGGGGTATATAAACAACCTCGGACTTTGAGCACTATACTACAGATAGTCTTTAAATGAAGATATCATGTCAAATGATGCACATTTATCTATGACTTCTGCTCTCCAGGCCGTTGGATTTGCATTTTACTTTCTATTATTACTTTTTTATTAAGGAAACTTAAATCCTGTTGAGAAGAGCTTATTTAGGTTGAGCTGTCACCTTTAGCTTCAGAACATTAAGTCTTGACAAATGCTTCCTTTGAAGTCTGACACCTGTTTCTTTGGCATTTCCCACTTTCAGGAACTCACTAGACTATAATAATACTCAGCACAGCAGAAGTAAAGAGAATGAATTAAAGCAGAAATGCTTTCAGACGTGAAAGAGCAGTACAAAAGAGCATCCCTTTGCTCAGGTTTCCTCAGTAGTTTTGATAGGACCTCAGGAGAGCTCATGTCAAGGCTGTATGTTTTTTTCTTTAATGGGAATCTAATGCCCATGAAACAAGCCAGATTAACAGCCCCAGAGACCAGACAATTCTATCTTCAAACAGATACAGATCAGCAGGAGAAACCAGGTGTCTTTGCAGATACTTTCAGAAGTACAGGGAAACATCCTTATTATTATACCTTCTCTTAGGCCAAATATCAGGAATCTGCTCTTCCTGTAACTGAAATGCTTGAAGAGAATGTTTCTAACATACTCTGAGATGTGATTCTGTTAGATTTTCCTTTACATTTGGCTTCATGAAGATTTTGATCATAAATTTCTTCAAACATCGAAGGGAATCCATAACCCAACTTAAATCAATGAAAACAACTCTCGTGAACTCTCTCTAAGCTTAGAGTAGACCTACAGGACCAGAACCACAGTTTATTTACCTCTGCCATGTATTTAGACACCATATCAATGTTTTTTCACTTTATTCTCTAGAGTTTCAGGTATGAACTTGCAACAGAGAATGAGGAATATACTCAATAGGATCTGGGTACTTGAATTCATTCCTTTGAAAAATCCACCTCTTCCGGATATCTCAAAACCTGCTTTTAGTCTTACAAAATAGATTTTATACAGAGAATATTTTTTCTATAGCCAACAACAAATTCAGTCTCTTTTTGTGAAAGATTCATCATGATGGAATATATATTCAGTTGTACCCTGAAACCTGTAAGAGTCTTAAACAAAGCCTGTCAGATTTATTTTATTGAAGAAAGGGCTGTCACCAACCCTTTCAAAACTAGATTATGGGCAGCATTGTGATGATCCTTGAATTCTGTACTAAATATCTACTAAAATGCATAAACAACCTTTTAGAATCATTTCATAAAGCAGTAATCTTTCTAATCAAACTGACCGTCTTTCAGGACTGTATTTTACAGCAATTTTAAGCAGTGATTATAGGCACTGGGGATTTTGTTAGCAGGGCTGGCAGTATTATCTTTTTTAAGAGTACTTGGCACATTCTTTATAACACTGTTTTCATCTTTTCCCAAATTTACTAATCTTTAACCAACGCAGCTGAAATATTCCATACAAAGCTCTGCCTTAGAATGACATTTTGGTAAAGATTCAGGCAATCCTGAAAATAAGGTTAAAGAGCAAATGAATTTGTAAGAAAGAGATACAAGTATTCAATTGAAAGGTGCAGAGCCAGGCTCCCCAGTTGGCTGTTTCAGTGGCAGCTCAGAGAAAACACAGAAGTCCTCACTGGCAATAGCGCGGGAGATGTGGAGGCAGCAGCGGTTGCTCACACGCGGCAGCAGCCAACAGGACTGTTCATTGTCAAAAGCTCCACAGTCTTTGCATTGCAGATCCTTTAGTTACACATCGTCAATCAGCCAGGTTCCCTGTGCATCAGCCATTGTGGCTGACAGAGAACTGGACCATTCCGTTGCCCCGTAGCGGTGACACACCGATAGCAGCGGGGTTTGTGGTCTCCCTGAGCACAGTGTGCGGAGCGGTACGATGCCCAGGGGCGTAGCTCTGTTGAGCATATGTTCACACAGGGTATCCCAAACAAATCACCTCTGAGCCTGTTGGTGGGTCACTTGGTTGCTCCTGGCAGGCCGTATGTGACAGATTACCATCTGAAGACTCCCACTCTGCCACTTCTGAACGTTAACTTTTCAGTCATATTGTCATTTTCGTACATGTATATTTATATACATGGAGAGGTCACTGTTCTTATTTATGTGGGTAGATGTGAAATGTAAATTTTTGCATTTGGCAGATGCATACATTATAAAAACCAAGCACATTAAAAAAAGCTAACTATTAGAAAATTATACAAACATATACACAGACATATACACTCAGAGTATATATTTATAAAATAAATTAAGCATCAAAACTCCTAAACTATTAAGATACTAGAAAACTTTAAGCAAAATATATTATTAATTCCATGCAAATTTAGGACATGCTGAAAAAAACTTTCATAATTTATAAACCAATTATACCTTTAATGTTTATTGTTTTCTAAACTCAGTATTATTCTACATTTAATAGGCTAAATATTGTGGTGTTGTCTGTTAAATGTGAAAGTACACGTGACAATAATTCTGTTTGGGCACGGCTGCTGCAGCAATTATCTAATGTTGATCAATAGGTATGCAACTAATATTACAATTTTGCCTATACATCATTACAACGTAAGTGTAGCATCAGTGCCCGCTACTACTTAGGGTAGTAACAGAACAACTTAAACCCCACCCTTTATTGCTCTATTTCTAGCAGGAAATGAGTTCTGAGGTCTTACAAACTAGGTCGTTAAGCATATTCAAATATTTTTTGTTATCTTTTCAGACATATATTCCTAAAAATTATGTCCCTCCTTTTAAAATAATTGTATAAATTCCCATCAAGTGTCCAGAGCCATATGCATCACGGCTAAGCACTGTTGCAAATGTGGTGTTGCAGGTAGGGCTGTAAGACCAAATTCGTTACACAGCTCTGTGCTTCAACTTCTACTTAATATTGCCAGGTTTTAACTGGTAGGCTTAGACTTACCTTGCTGGACAGAAGATTTGAAGAAAAGTACATCCCTTCTTAATTAGCTGAATGATCTACACTGCATTTCATGCCTGAACAAATATAACTGAAACAATTGAAATCATGTTAGCCATGCAGAAAACAATCAAACCACTGGCTTAGCTCTTGGTGAAGACTGGTCACTTTTCCGATTTTGCAATGAAAAACAAAAACCAGCAAGCATTAACACCAGCATTGGTGTATTTGCAGCCCAAATTGCTATTCTCTTTTAAGCTATGTAGTTTGCTAGAAGGCATGCCCAAAATTATACTCAAAGCAATCAGCAATTATAACTGACAGACATTTCTCATGCTCTAGCCCTTATCAGAAGACTTTGGAAGATAACATTAATAATCAGACATTAATCTTTTCTAGAGAAAAAAATAATAATGAATAAAAAAATCCAGAAGCAAGTGAATAAATTAATCTCAAGCTTATGTTATTCTGCAAAGGATAACATAATGAAATGGGGATTGAAGAACTGCTATCTCTCTGTCACAGTCAGGCTATGTAAAACATCCTTTCATTACCAGAAGATTTCAGTACCTGCATACTTATTTCTTTTTATATCCATAAAGGTGTATATAAGGCATATCAATATAACACTCAATAATGCTGTTTTTGAATCACTAGGGAGCATGATAGGCTGTGGAGGTAAAATGGATCCAATAACGTTTGGAAATTTTAAGAGCATGAAGAAGCTGCAGCCATAAAATACTTGAAGTGGAGAGGGAAGAACAGCGGGCACAGAGCGGAACAGCATGGGAGCCAGGGGCAGCTCCTGACACAGAAGCAAGACTCTCTGTGCATCTTGCCCTAGTGAGATATGAGCTTCAGACTCATGTCTGAAGGCAATGGGTTGCTCATCATACACCTAAGTAGGTTTTGTTTTGGTATCAGTGTTAGACAGTGGCTTCCAGGTCGTCTAAAGGAGGGCCTGGTGCACTGTGACCCTCACAGAACGGTCTCTTGGCTGCTGTGGGCTGGCTCCAGGCTCAGGCTCTGCGGGGCTCCTGGGTTCCACTGCAAGGAGCTGCTGCTCGCTGCACCAAGTAACTTCCCCGGTCACTCAGCGGGAGCAGGAGCTGCTGCTTTGTGGTAAGCAGCTGATTAGCTGTGTCTCGCTTTTGTGTGAAGCTGTAGCTTCCACTGAATTCCTACAGGGCGTTCAAAATACAGTCATTTGCCTAATGATTTGGCAATGACTTGGAACTGCTTCATATGAAAGATGTGATATATTTCCTCCCTCAGTGCTTGGGAAGTGTGGAGGCAGAAAGACAGCTGTCGGGGCATCAGAGCTGGAGCTGAACCTTATCGACCCTTACAGATACAGTGGGGAGAGGGGGGGCCCACAAGGGCTCAAGGCAAAGGCAAGACATTGAATAAGATGAGGTGGAAAACAGAAAAAGGCAACGCAGATGTTGGGAGATCAGAGAATGTTTGCTGGTGGTAATGACGGCAAATAGCCATTTCTGCAAGTGGGGGAGTTGGATTGTATTTTGCAATACTTTTGGAGCTGACATTATCTGAGAGGGCTAATGAACAAGGCAGAAAGGGGACTCAAAGTGGTAGCAATACTTTTATCTCCTACGACAAATTCGCTCGAAGATTTTTTAATGAACAAACATGTCAATTCTAAATCTTTTTTTGTACCTGTACATCATTTTTCAAGAATTTAAGTCTACACAACTTCTAAATATTCTACTGTTCACATGTATTATTCATGTTTACAGTCATATGTATCATTATTTCAGTGTATACGAGTTGTACAACTAGCATTAACTTTGCAGAGAACATTTTGAACTGATAAAAAGGCTACTTAAAAGTACAAATAACAGCAATAAATCCACTTTGTATTATAGAAGGTTTAAAATATTACAGTGTTGATAAAAAACTTTTTGTATTAGTAAATGTGGATTATCACTATATACCCAAAGAGAAAGGGAAAACTTAAAGAATATATTGTGTGAAACTATTTATGAAATCTAAGTCAATGTCATACATAAGAAGCCATGGAAGTTCAAATAAATCAATCAAAAAATAGTTGAAAATCAGTGTCATATTTTGCCTATCATGATCATTCTGCTGTATTCTTAGTTCTATAGCAGTATTTGGATGACACATAACTAGAGCTGAGTATTTGTAATGAATAATTTATTTCACCAATTTTGCCTCTTTTTTCTGTGACATATGCATGAATAAACAGATCATGATTTGCTTTATTCGTAATTCAAAGTTCTCTGACAGTCCCTTCTCAACCCACTTCCCTTTACAGTGTTTATATTGCTTACATGGATATTCCAGATTTTGAAGTTGGGAGGGGTTGGAATCAGAGCTATGTAGTTTAGTTGCGCATGGTCATACACCATTGTTTCTATTCCCCAGCTGGACTCTTCTGAAGTAATTGGGTGTGAATGTTCATGGAGAATAAATTAGACTTTGCATTTTGTGATCCTGAATGTAAACCCAACTCTGTCTGTGCATTGGCACTAATAAAACGCAGAAGAAACGCCACAGAAAGCTAACACACAAAAGGCATGAACACAGCTGAAAGGAATTCATTTAAAAATTCATATGAATATTCATGGAGGGTTTTTTTCCAGTATGATCTCAAATAAAACATTATGAAAACAACCTTTTCCTTACTACATTCAACTTTGATCTCTTCACCTGTTCTTGATCAGGCCATTGGGAACACTTCAGTGGTTGGAAGCAAGGACAAGCTTGGGGCTCTTGTCAGTCTGGAGTTCAGTCAGTCTCTTTTTGGACCCATGCCTAAAGGCATTTCTTTTCTATGTTGTAGTTGGGCTCTTCAGTCAAAGCAAGCAGTGAACATTTTGGAAGGCTCAAGCTGAAAGGTAAAGCAGGGCTGTTTCCTGGGTTGGCTCATGGAGAGGAGGAAAGGAACACCCTTCCTTTTGCGAACTAACACTAAGGCAGCATTTTGCTGCCGCAGAATAATCAGTCATTTAATACTTTGATGGCGGTGTTGTATTATGCACGAAGCACGGGTTTCTACACGCCACATCAGAAGGCAGTGCAGAAATACATCATTCACATTAGTCTAATGGAGGCACTATGCATTCCCCATAATGCCTTGCTATCTCTCCTTGTAGGTGCCGAAGGGAAGAGAGGCAGCCCTAGATTTCTATTAACAGTTATGACACTTTAGATAGATTTCTAAGGGATTACAGGCTTAGAAAAGTCAAAATCCATTCCAAGAAAGGTCTATACTACTAAATATAATATACTCTTAGGAAAAAGTAAGTTTAAAGATAGACAAAGTAAAACAGCTGGAATAAAAAAATTTAAGTCAGAAGTTATGTTCCACAAGCAGAAGTAATGCTTAAGGCTGTTTTTCATTAGTACATTTGAAGCACATTGTTTCCTAATCTACTTCGAAGAAATGTTTAGGGATTTTATTAACATAAAACAAGATAGTGAGAGCAAATTTGATATCAATTAACATACTAATTAAATGTCACTTAGTAGTTTTAGCAATTACTTGATATTTAATTAACCACTTGAATACCTTGGGAGATCCAGATTATTGTACATGTAATCAAAGGGCAATTCTTCTGACCCTGTGGGTATATGCTGCATGTCAAGACAATCTGTAGATAGCAACAAAAAATAACTTCACGCACTGTGACCCCAGGTATGCTGAGTTGCTGTGTACCCGAGAGATTAATTTACTAATTTGAATGCACTAAGTATCAGTTAAAAAGCTTAAACATACCTCAAGTGATTAGGGACCTACGTAAACAACATGAACAACCTACAAAATATCAATTATTTTAGTTCAAGCCACATTTTAAATTCATACTGCAAAATTGTCTTGGCATTTATGAAACTTGTATTCACCGTCAGGTCCTTTTATTTTTAGTAAACAGTTACAAGGATTGGAAACTAAGGCAGCAATTATTATTAGGAAAAAGATTACTTAAGGAGTGCAGGTACGTGCCTGAACTCTTCTGGACTGTATTCACAAAGAGGCGCCAACCTTTACATAAGGGAGATTTCCTTGTGGGCCATTTCTGTACTGTTTTTAGGGAAAACAAGTCTTAATCACACACAACAGGCATGATCTCCACCTGTTGAATTGCCCTCTCCTACAGATAAGTCTCCTTCCTCCTACTTCTTTTGGAGCTGTGTCTGTGTCATTCGGCTCACGCTGTCATGCTGCACCATGCTGACAATGACTACCCATGACAATTTGTAGCAGTCTCATGACTCCTGCAGATACAGTATTAGAGATTCTCCCCGTGTTTGTCAACATGCAGGCACTGGGCAAATTATTCTGTTCTCCTTGGAGCTCTTTCCCATTTGCCATGCAAGAAAACAGAACTTTGCTCATCTTTAAAAAAATACATCCTTTGCTATATTTGTGATTTCCGTTATTTTTTTCACTTGTCTATGTGTCACTTCTATTCTCATTAAAGATTTTTATTTACAATATATCTTCAGATCTCTCTCTCAAATCAGATACCCATCCCTCTCACTTCACCGAAACCAATCTAAGTCTCTAATGGTCTCTTTGAAGTAAAAATGGAGAATGAATGCTCCTTCCTCCTCCCTGTTCACCTATCAGCCACCTTAAACAGCCAGTGACATGCCATTTACTTAAAATCTTTTTCCCCTTTTGCTTTTGCGTCTTTGTTCTCCCTTGGTTCTCCTGAAACACCTCTAATTTATCCTTCAGAGGATATTTTTCAGTCATCTTTCATTTATGGGTGGGGACGCTGCATGGATTTCTTTCAAATTCCTGTGTGGTCCTCTCTTGACATAACCCATACCAGGGAGATTGAAATGTGCTTGAATACTTCAAACTTTAAAAGGACTTACTTGTAATTTTAAGTGTATGAAGTGAGTTGATCTCATTCACGGTTTAGAAAGGCTGTTCATATCTTAACTATAGTTTCTTAACCAGAGAAGATTTAAAGGAAATAGAGAGGATGGTTTAGCATTTTCTGAGCTGCATTTTCCCCCTGGAGTTCAAAAAAAAAAAAAAAAAAAAAAAAAAAAAAATCTAAAATCTTTATGATCAGTGAGACCATATCAATGTCAATGAAATTCTGTTTCAAAGATAAAAAAACAATTATCTCTATTTTTGGCTTTCATTAAAAGTTCCACAGTAGCACAGCACAAGCTAGCCAAATGTTTTTAGTTTTTAAGAATAAATTACTGTCTTTTTTATTGTAGTTTTTTAATACACAGATAAAAAAAAAATCTGTCAACTCCAAAATATGGACTTTTAAGCTTTGTTTCTCACAGATTTAAATTTGCTTTGTTTTTACTCCAGTCTGAAATGGGAATGATTTTTCATCCTGCGCAAAGGAACAGTGCTCTATTACATGTCAGGAAATGCTCCAACCAGGAGGCTTAATTTAGCTTCCTTGCGAAGCAGAAAGAATTACGCCTTTAAAATATAAACATAACTCTGGTGCAGTATGCAGAAGAGAATAAACTTCTTGTAGAGCAAACGTATGAACTAATTGAGAAAGTGTATCCATTGCTTACCTTGATTTGGTTTTATTTGTCTAATTTTCTCTCGAGGGGATCCTGAGACCACTGCTGTAAGAGGAGTGACAAAACCATTGATGAACTCCTGTCTCAGGAGAGTTTCACACAGATCAGCAAATACAAACCTAACCTACCAGATAGCATTGCACTAATAGACTGCTAGCGGAGTGGTTTAGACCACCTGCTTTCAGAAGTATCCCATTCCCCTAGTTTAAATTAAGGCCATATCTGCTCTCCATTGTCGAACAGCAGATATTACAAGCTTAGAATATCCAGTAATATCCCAGACTAATATTGCTATACATTAGCATCTGAAAATAATTTCTTTCAATAAAGAAGATAACTGGGGAACACATTCTCCCACTATTAACAATGTTGGAAAATATAAGCAAATACAGGAAATGGAAGCAAAAACATAAGCAGAATAAAAGAATAGTTTATGTAAATAAAATAAATGTCTCATTCTCATACAGCACTTTTTATCATTACATTTCAAACTACTTTAAAAACAAGATCACTGTGACAGTTGACAGTTTTCTTGCATGGTTCTGTTGGCACATACACAGACTCTGTAAGCATAGATAATATTTTAAAATTTCCCTTCTGTGATGCAAAGTCGTAGCAAATGTTTCCATCAATATTTGCTCAGACTTTCTGGCCACTCAAGCCTTATTCTTATTTTATTGTGCAAATATCACATCACCAAAAACATAACTCCTTCTTTATTCAGCATCTACAACCATTTTTATATATCTTAAAAATAATAATTATAACAACTGGATATTTACTTCATAAATTGAAAAAAGAAAGCTTGCACACTATTCAGGGACTTGTCTTTTTGCATGTACCAGATATACTTCACCCTCAAAGCAATGTTTATAGATAATAAAATCATTCTAATGATTATTTATCCAGATACCTTTCTGTGTTTTTTAAAGCTATATTTACCAATATGCTTATACTTTAATAATATCTTGGGAAAGAAAAAAAATATAACCCATATTAAAATTACCACAGGGGTTGAGGATTTTGCCTGGAAGAAAGAAAAACTAGTCTTTAATCAAAAAAGGCACAGTTACAAAAGGATTAATTTTGGATCAGAACATATCACGAGTTAGATGTTTTTCTGTGCCAGCTGAGAGTAGTAATTGGAAAATCATGGTTTACACACACACAAAAAAAATCATTATTTTCTTATGATCTGCCTTTCTTTCATGAAGCCTTGCATCTTCATCACTCAGTTACAATCTGAGAGATTAGGGGACTCAATATATACTAGATTAAAGGTCACCTATTATTACAGGCAAGATTTAATTGCAAGATTTACATAAATTCCTTACCAACCATAGGGTTTAAGCTGCTTGTACATATTCAGCATACTGAAAAGGGACAGGATATTTATCAGTTGCATTATGGGAAAAACTACAGCAGTAGCCTAAAACTAGAGCAAAAGTCTATTCTATAGCTTTTTTAGAAGAAAAATATTAGGAATTGTTGGTGGTTGAAAAATTGCAGATTAAATCTTATTCCATTACAGAGAGTAAAAGTTAGCTTGATTGCACTGCTGTAAGAACTTCCTAGGGGAAATTAAACTTGATAATCTCAAGGTGTTTCCCAGAAAACGCTATGCATTCGGTAACGTTCATTATAGTTTGCAGAATACCAGATAGAATTTAAAGTGAAGACTCCTAAGGTTTAATCAATATAGACATTCTAAATTGTTCACAGTATAAAGCCCTGATTATGAAACAAAGATGCGGCTGAAAGGGAAGCCACAGTACTTCAGGTGGATTTTTTTTCCTGTATAAACCGTTTGGTTCATAGCTAAGGTGAATAGTGACTGCCAAATCTCCAAAATAATTTTTGTAGCAGCATCATAGAGTGCTTCATTAAGCTCCTGGGACTTCTACAGCACTGCCTGTTTCTGGTGAATGATTCTAAAAACCAGGTAGCAAATATTTTGGAGAGTATTTGTTACGAGACATAAAACCTACATATTCCAATCATAAATCATTAAGAGGCTAATGATTACAAAATAAATTCTAAATGCTTCCTTTGGAAAATCATGAAGAATATGAAGATTTCAATCTGAAAAAAAAAAAAAAAATTAGCTGTCTCCTACCTGTCCAAGTTTTAAAGCAAGAAATAAAAGAATATACAGCATAAACTGATATTGGTGTTTGTTATCATCTGGTGATATACTCACAGGACAATCAGTAAAGGACTGAAATGACACATTAGCAGTTCAAAGCACAAAGAAAATGAACCTTCAATTTTGATTAAATGAGTTTGCAGCATCTGTGGCATCTTTAGATAAAAGAAGTTGCCAAACTGCTAATTGCAAAAATAATCCAGAGTAGCAGGTTTCAGTGCTGGTAAGGAAAAGCTGCCTAAGAACAAATGATATCAGCTAAAGCCAAAGAGGATACTGACCCTCTCAAATCTTCAGTAGCTTGGACAAAGATCAAGGTGGGGGTTTTAGGACTAAGAGAAGGACCTGGAATTTCAAACAAAATGTGGCTGGAAATATTTTTTTGAGTGAGCCAGGACTGGATTTATGGTTCTTCTCCATCTGGTGCTGGCTAGATGACATCTATTCAGCACAGAAGAGAGATGATACCCCCTAATTTTATATGGGTACATATGTCTTCCCATCCCTTTGATATACAAGGGATAATCAAGCTTGAAGATTCAAACAACTCAATCAGTAAGGGCCTATGAGATGGATAAAAATGAAATAAAAATTCTGGAGAGCATTTTGGAAAAAAAATTATGTTTCAGAGCCATTAGCCCTTTGAGGCAACTGGGATCTGACAGGGACCAGGCTTTGCAGGGTTTATCCTATTTTAAAAAATAATCGCACTTCTCTGTCGTGCATCTGTTCTCCATGATTCTGGTCTTTTCCTGCCTCCTTAAGGAGGAGCTGGAAGGTTAATTTTTCATTGGTCTTCAGACCACGAGGCAAGTCTCCACTGTTTTCCTATGTGCTGGAAATAAAATGGGTCCCTCCCTACAACTTCTTTCATTTCCACTCCTAGTTCTGTGGGAGAGCTTCTGCTGTAACAAGAAATTGGCTCCTCAAAGCAATTTCTGTGACATAGATAGGTTGGCACAGGAGACCCTGAAATGGAGCTGCACAAGCAATGAAGAAAAAATGCACTGCTGGTATCAGTTTTGCACTTTCCAGTAGCTTTAAATTTTATTAGAAGAACACAACTATCTATCTAATCTCTCATGAGTTCATGGCAGATGTATGACCTGAAGCATCCATTCATTAGGTGGTAAGATTATTTGGAAATACATTTTCCCTTTCATAATAAACAACATTTGTTTGGGCACTTTTCCTGGATGTTTAAAGATAATTCAATAAATTCAGTTTTATTGGCTACATTACTCCTATTTTCCATAGGAGTAATTTTTAAATTTCTTTTTATTTTTAGGTAAAAGATCTCGTGAAGGGGACTAGATTACCAGAGTATTCCACAGGGGGAAAAAAAAAAACAAACCAAACAAACAACCAAAAACAAAAAAAAAACCAAAACAAACCTAAACCCAAAGCATAAAGGAAAATGCATATTAAAACTGCATTGTATTTGGATGAAGCTGATGTTAACAATTTCTCAGACCTACTCCCTGCTTGTCCTTTTCCTGTGACTTTGATCAGAAAATTATGACTTTGGTAATTAAAAAGTCTGAGGTGCTTCAGAAAAGAAAGTATTAAAATATTTTGCTGAATCTTTCCTAGAGAGCACAGTTGAAACTGCAGGCCATTTTGTTCAAGAGAAAATAAATTCTGCTGAGCTAAACTCAAGAACAGAAAGAAAGAAAATTACTAACCGAACTTCAAGATCAGAAGGTAACACTAGTTCTTGAACAGAGAAATAGATTGTTAATTCAGTGAAAAGAGGCCACTTCATTTAGCAATTGGACTTCTTGGTCAGCATTTCTCATGCATGCTGACCAACACTTAAAGTGCCACTAAAAGAAGACATGCCAATGTGCACATCATAATCAATACAATGAAATCTTTTAAGAAGATATTAAGTCTCTATTAATTAAAAAGCCCACCCACCTTTATTCAAGGTTTGGTAAAACTGAGAAAAGGAAACATTTCAGAGTTAATATCAGCCTTTTCCTTAACTCGTTTTCCATGCACTGATTCAGGTGCTCATTTGTAATTGTGACCTGATCTGAGATCTCCACGGAATTTACTGCAAAACAGATTAAAATTACGTGCCAGCCTTATTTCTCTATTTTCTTTTGTTGCTATTGCATCTCAAATATTATTTCATAGAATCATAGAATGTCCTGAGTTGAAAGGGACCCACAAGGATCATCGAGTCCAACTCCTGCCCCTGTATTTACACATACTCTCTTAGCACATTATCTTGTTTCTTAAACAGCTGTGTGCAAACTGAGATTATAAACAATGATAGGTTATTTAAAATATGAATGCAGTGAATTATACTTTGTGATGATTTGCTTAGACATGGTCTTAGAGACTTTACATACAATTACTAAGGCAATTACTGTTTTTAATCACTTTTAAGAATTGTTTGCTAACTTAAAAAGCAATATAAACTTAAGTATCTTACTTAACCAGCGCTTCACCATGGATTCTGATGCTACAAAGGAAACAATTACAAGTTTATATTTATGAAATAGTTAAAATCAATAACAGAATTAACTTATTTAAAATAAATATTTTATTTTCTTTACAGATGGAGTTGCCAATACAATCAATGTAAAATAAAGTGGACAGTGCCAGAAACCACTGGAATCCATAATCTCCACATTCTCTACCATCATGTACTGTAAGAGTTAGTTTAAATAACATCTGATATTTTTTTCTTGTAGAAATTTCAGAATGTTCTGTTTTAAAGTCTTTTATCCAGTTAGAAGTTCCAAGATTAAAACTTCAAAATTGATTTGGCCAATTTTTGAATGGGAGCTATAGCTTTGCTCCAATATTCCTTCGACCAATTCATTCCAGTGCACATGGGAAGGGGTTCTGGTGTTCTGTAGATCTCAGTGGAGGAGGAATTATCAGGTGTGCTGATCTCTGAAGTCTGTTACAGGAAAAACAGGCAATTTTTTTTAAGTCAAAAGAATGAAACTATAAATATATTTATATAAATACATAATTATATATTTACATATATTTAGATAAATTATTTATGTATTTTTATATAAATTGTAGATATAAATGTACCATATATATACTATTCATATTCTAATGCATATAAATACACTTATATTTACTGATATGCAAATATACTTAGATATAAGTATATATTATTCTACAATTGTCTTGTAGGGGTTTTGCTAAAAGAAACAGCTCAGCCATCACATCTTTGCTTCCTTCACCATAATACATGTCTCTGCCAGAGCTGTGATTTGATTCCAAATAAGAGGTTGACTTCCTTTTCATTAGTAGGTAGATGAATGAATAAATAATTCACATCAGGTTTTCCTCATGTTTGTGGGTATTGCTTGATCGGATTATGATTTGCAATTGTTCATTGCATAGTGACCAAGAAATGCAGATTCCAGTAGCCCTGTACAGAGGACCTGTTCCCTTGTGGTCATGAACCGTTTCAGAATTCCATTATTTGCACTCAGTTCACACAAAATATTTTCAAATGACCATATGGCTCCTTGTAATGAACACACTATCAAAGTGGCCAAGGCTCCTAATTTCCTGGAAGGAAACCGATAACCCTGTCATTAAAGCTTATAACATACTTTGAAGATTTTTTCAGTATAAAGCATTAAACAAAGTTACCACCTTTGTCTGTAATTGTCCACTTGGAATGCAAGTCAGTCTTGGAAATACTTTGTAAATGTGTTAGGAATAAATCATCACTGCTGTACTATGTAGGAAGCATTGTGACAGAACACCTAGAGCTAAAAAAAATGGCAGTGGGTGGGTGGGGAGAAGTTAGAAACTTGTTCTTGGTAGCAAACAGAGAGAGTTAAGATTAGAAAAAAGACATCTCAACTACAACCTTGTAATAAGGGGCTCTGAAAAAGTCTTACAGAAATTAAAATCTGAGTTAAGAACCACTGATAATTTTCCACATTATCATCTTGTATGTAAGCAGTCCACAAATGCTTTCTGCCCTAAACACTAATATATTAATTACTTCAAATGCAAAATCACATGGGAATCCAACTCTGAGAATAAACAGGACTTAAAGAAAATGGAGAATTCAAATAATTGCTGAGAAAATACGCTGAGAATTATAGTCATCTTGAACTTTTAACTCCTCAGACATGTAGAATATAAGATTTAGCAAACACTTCCAATACTAACTTCTAAATAAAATAGATAGGTTCTATAATTTATCTTCCTGCAGGAAAAGATGAAGGAAATGGGTCAATGACAAGCACACTATACACATATGTAGTTCTGATAAAGACAGGAACATTCCTTGTTAGCAGAGTTAACTGGAAATGTTTTTAGAAATAGCATTGGTACAAACACCTGCAAAATTGGTAATGTTCAAGAAAAATGAAACCCAAAAACATACTAAACTAAGTTTCTTACATTATCCTAGATGGGGAAAAAAAAATCAAGCTTCTTATTTCAGTACCTAACAATATTGGATCTATTTACAACCTGCCTGTAAAAGAGCATGGGAAAGTACTCTTTGACACTGGAAGGTCTTTCCCATTTCAAAGCCACATGGAAGAAACAGTGGACAGGAGAGAATTCTTACACAAAAAATTGAATTTTATGTAAGGAATTTCAAAAAAACCTTTTCTCTTGCCTATGATTCTCTATTTTAACCTGGGTTGATGTAAATTAACAGCATTTCATGGAGTTTCACTGGTTATAAGATGGATGAGAATGATCAAAGCAAACTAGCATCCAAAGAAAAACAATAAAGATATTTATACATTCACCATTACTAGGGAAAAAGACAAACCTATTTAGTATACTAAAAAAAAAATGTTTCACATAGGTCTAGTGCTGCTCATTCTACAAATTTAACAAAGTTCACAAATAACATTAAATAATAGATCCACATACTATACTGCTATAGGGAAGGGAGTGAGGAACTGACTCAACTCTTAGAAAATTCTGTTGCTATTGGCATATTTAAATCCATCTCTCTGCAAGTCTGGAACTCCAGGCACAAAATAACCATTGCGAATTATTTGCCCGAATTCAAGTCCATACGATTCTACAGAACTAACTTTGACCAGATGAAAAATAACACGTTACTTTTCACAAGCATCAGTATTCAGTGACACTCAAAACAAAAATCCTGTATTTTCTGTTTAAAAGATAAGAAACAAGGGTAAAAGCAAAAATGGTCAGATATTAAAATGGTGAGAGATAAATAATGGGCATTCCCAGCAATCTGTGCTAAGACCTGCACTCTTTAACACATTCATAAATGACAGGGTATGGGCAGCAGTCAACTGTTTATTGTTTCTTGCACATAAAAACTAAGGCATCACATGAAGTCAGAAGCTAAGCTCAAACAAGTAAAAAAGAAGGTGGTTCTCTAAATAACAGCTGAGAGTAAATCTTGACAAAGGATATTGTGCATAGAGAAAATCTGCATGAGTTGAAACAAAGATTGGGCAGTTAGTTGGAGAAGACCTCCATTATACCAGATTATGCAGGGAATGTGTCATTTACATTTGCTATGAGTGTCCGGGAAAGTTATTACTGGAGAGATGGCTCCAGGTTAGAATGACCGTTGACATAAATCAGTACAGCTATGGTATAAATATGAGCAATAAACATTAAAATTAAACCATCAAGAAACCAAGAGATGAAATTTAGCTACAGACACCGGTAACTGAAATAATCCAGGAACCATTTTAAGACCCTTGGGCCAACTAACAGGCACAGCTTGTTTCCATTCAGCTAAATGCTTCTGTTCCCAAAGCAGGGTAGTCCTGTCCCAACTGCCTAGCAGGGAGTGGTTCCCAGCCTATGCTAGTCCCCAAACTGTGCTCAAGCATCGTTGAGTGGGTGCTAGGTAAGTCATCATGAGCGGAAAACATACCAGCATTTAAAAATTTAACAGTATGAACAAGAGCACTTACAGGCTGGTACAGGTGCAGCCATCGCACCTAACAGTCCATCAGAGTCAAAGGCATATAGATTTTAGAGATACCAAGCTTTGCCCTAGGTCTTGGATCAAATATGGACCTTCACATATTAGAAGAGGGCTTTACATGTGAAGGTAAAATTTCAAATACTTGTTATCCAAGTTAGAACCTAAGAGGAAAAACAACCCACACCATTCTGCTTGGGTGAGCATAAGCTAGGGCTTGCTAATTATTATGACTGACATATCGTAATTCAATAACTTACTTTCTACATAAAATCAACCTTTCACTATACAAAACCATCAGTGGGACTAACAAATGATTCCAAACTGCAAAAAGCTTCATTGCTGAGCTAATTATGCTCTGCTTCTCACAGCTCTGGGAAGTGCAGAATAATCAGAGCACAGCAGGCACCAGCCATGAATCCTCCCTTCCTCACAGCCAGCCCCTACACGCTCTGATGGACAGGGAGAAGACACAGAGCCGCGGCAGTACATCAGCACGTCAGCCTTCTCTGAAAGGGGCCATGGTTTTAGGTAATTCTGTCTCCTTTCTGCCCTTTGAGGAGAATAAACCAAAGCAGCTATAGGTGCTCACCCAGTGAGGTGGTGGAAGGGCAGAAGTCCAGAAGCTGAAATGAGGTAACAGAACTAAGGAAGAACAGGGGATTTAGCTGGATGTGTCAGCTGTGCACTGTGGTGGACAGAAAAGAATGAATTCAGGACAAGTTACACAAAGACCATAGGAAAGAAGTCAATCAGGCCATAAAAAGAAAGATCAGAGGCAGAATGCAGAGGAAAGGGGTCAGTAAGACAGAGTGCATGTGACAAAGGAATAAAGAATTAGAGACAGGAGGAGGGGCACACAGATCATAGGGAGTGAAATAAGAGATATGAGAAGCTATCTCTGGGGTAGAGGAAAGGAGACTTACGTGGTCAAGAGGTAATGAAGAAAAGAAAAATGAATGAGCAAAAATGAATGAGTAGAACAGAAGTTATGCTTTTCTATAAAAAGAAAGGCCAGAAAAAAGGAAGGAGAGAAAAGGCAGAGCAATTAATAAAGGGAATGATACAGTAGGGATGAAGGGAAGGACATGAAAGGGATATAAAATGGCACAAGGCATACACATTGGAGGAAACAAGCACTCTCTTATTCATTCATACTTCTATATTTTATGTTATCTTCTGAGCAAGCATCCCATAGCTCCATAGATTTTTTCTTTTTTTTTTTTCTTTTTTTTTTTTTTTTTGCAGGGGGGAAGGGATGGGCTGGCAGCATATTGTTGCTAGGGGATTTACTATAGCTCTTTTTTCTTCTTGTACTGCTGGACATATATTTATTGAAATTACCTGAAATAGTGGCTGGCACTTTTTCAGAAATGTCAATACCTGATTTGGGATAGAAGGGAAAAATTTATTTTATTAAAAACAAACCCCAAACCTAAGAAAATTCAAAGAGGGATACAGATGTAAGGAAGTGATTGGTGTCATTTGTCAGCAGTTACCAGCAGTCTGCAAGTATTCAGCTCCTATAGATCACCAAACACTTTTTGCTATCTGAATGACATCTGAAACAGAAAAGAGCTATGATTTATCTTTCCTGAATACAGCATTAACGCAGGGTTAACACTACCTGATTAAATAAAGTTATCTAAAAGGAAATGAAAAAAGGCACACATTTTAAAAATAATTTAGGCTCATTCTCATATTGTTCATATATTTCGTTGGAATTTTTAAGGTTTTCAAGAAACAAAAAAAGAAACATTTACCATTTTTAGTCTTCCTTTTTACCTGTTTCTTTCTATCACAACAATTTGCCAGAAAAGAGAGAAAATTCTATGAAAGCAAGGGCAACACATCTGAAGGTTTTGTATCTCATTACAACAATAGTAGTAATAAGCCCATGGACCATTTTGATGAAAACAATAGTTGAAAAATGTTATTAGCTTGGCCAGCCATAATTGCCTACTAGCATTAATCAATATTATTTTTTAATTCATTTTTAGGACTATTTCTACCTGTCCATTTATAGGACAGTTTTAGAATGCCCAGAGCAAGGCTGCCAGGTTGCCATTTCATCCAGTATCACATCCTGGGGTTTTATTGGATTTATTTTTCCTTCAGCAATATTTGCTCTTGATGCTTAATTCAGAAGCTTCTTGCTTCTGTGCTGGGAACAAAAATACAGAATTGGTTCTCCAATTAGCAAACATTTTCAGCTGCAAAACTATCAAATCAATACCATATCCTCAGCAATCATTTTAGTTACAAAAGTGTGAAATTTTTTTACCAAGAGCTCTCAATGCCCATTTTTTGGCTAATTAGCTGCCTGTCTGCCTTGTCCAAATGGCAGTTTAATTCCAAAATGAAAGACTTGAAAAACCCAAGAAAGTTCTCCAAAAGCAAATGACTTTTATTCAAACAAAAAATTTCTGTGTTGCCCTTTTTATTATGAAAGATTTCTTAGGCAAACAGAAATTCAATGACTAAGAAAAATTTGGAAGACACTGTTCTGGTGATATTAAGCTCTTTCATACTGTTTCTTCCCACGTTGTCTCCCCTGAACCACCTGTAATAAAGACAATGAATAGCAGCAATTATATTAATATATAATTACAGTGGTTATTTATAGTTACATAAAAACACTGTTAAGTCACATCTGTCTCAGAAAACATTGTTACGGATTTTGATAGAGCTTTTATTTGTTCCATCAGTAATAATGCAACTTGGTTTACTTGAATGTGAAAGCACTAACTTTTTGTTATTTAATAGTCTTGATGTACTGGCTGGTTGTTACTTTCATTCTATAAATAGCACAATATAGCAAGAAAAGTGGTTAAGCCTTGTGCTGGTGGTTTAATTAATTGGTACTAATGTCACATTTTGCAGTTTCCACATCAGTTTGATTGAAATAAGAGTGCTAACCCTGCATTTTCATACTGACTGTGCACTGGTTCAGGATAGATTGCACAAATTCTTGTAAGGGAAATCCATTAAGGATTACTAAATGCATGGATATGCATAAAAATGCAACTGACTCAGCTGCAGTCTGAGAGAGTAATAGAGGGGATGGACACAGACAGATTGCTCTCTGTCTACTGATAGCGTATCAAAGAACTGGCTTAACAGATTGTGCTGTCTGGTCAAGAACTTCCTGAGGCTTTTTAGATAACTTAGTGCACTACTATGTGTTTTTGCAGAATGATCTCCTCTATAGCAAGGAGCAATGTTTGGAAAGTAGCCCGTGCTTTTTTCAAGGATAAAATAAACCAATAGCTCTGTTTCTATCATTGTATTTTGCAGTGTTCTTCCTCAGTCTTGGACAAGCAATAAGAATAGTTTGGGACAGATTTACAGTGGCATTTAAGCATCCCACTTGGTGATGGATGATATTTTCAGAAGTGAATTACATGGATAATGCACTTAATTCTGGATAAACTCACTAGCCTAAACATGGGATTGCTGATGATCCTATCAGTGTTTATCTGCATCTTTACATGCCTAAACATCTTTGTAGATTTAATCTTTCAGTTGTACTTTACTAGAGGCAGAATATTCATCCCTCTGCAACTCATCTATGTTATCTAAAGGATGCAGTGAAATGTCCAGCACAATCTGAGAAACACACATACTGAGTGGCAGAGGATTCAACAAAGCTTCCTATTCTGTAGCTACTTGCCTATCTCATTTAGGCATATCATTATCTCTGCGCTAAAAAGTTTTTTGTAGCTCAGGCATCTTTTGCTTCTGCTCTCATTTCTTCCTCAGGAATAAACTAACAGTCAGGAAACCGTACATTAAAGCATGAGAAGGTGAAGATCTCATAGCTAAATAATATTGTTGGAAAACATATTCTGGATTAACTCAAAAGATGTAGCTGCAACATTCTTGGCACTTGGAAGAAGTGTCCTTCCCCAAGTGACAGAACTGCACAGAACACAGCAGCTATGCTGTGTTAACGGAACTGCAGGCTTAACAGCACTTGGGGATGAAAACACAATAGTTAGAAGCACAGCAGAAAAATTTTAACCAAATTAATTTTTTGATATAAAACCATAATATTTTACCTTCTTTGGAAAATGTATATGAATGTCTGTAGTGAACTTAGGCTGTAAGAATCTCTAACTACACATATTATTTTAGGATGAATTTAATTATTTGTGCATCATTAGTCACTCCAGTTTTTGTATTTGTTAACAGCCACCATTCAACAACACATCAGGTAATTGTAGTCCATCATCTTAATCACTATTCCATCACAGGATAAGTAATTTTACCTACTTTCACCCCAAGGGCACCTGAAGGGACTTCCTGAAGTTCTGTATGTTTGTTTTACTTAAACAACAGCATTTTGAAAAAAAATGGGTAGAAACTGCAGAGCCACGATCAGCTTTTTCTTAGATGTCTGAACTGGGGTGTGGGGGGGGTGCAGTTGCTTTTTTGTAGGAAGATGATTAATGAATTGTTTGCAGTAATAAAGAAGCAGACATCTTGGAGATATTATTATAGATAGCATATCACTTGAAACAGCAAGTCTGCCTCTGTAAAACATTTTATTTGTTATATTGTGCAAATCGATTGTAATTTGCTACTGGCTTGTTTTCAAATACATTTCTTCATTGCTGCCTTGGTAAATAATAAATCACACTAACTATTATTTCAAAATTGAGTATTCCAATTTAGTTATGAATGGAGAAAGTAGAGATGCTTCAGGATATAAAAGCTTCTAGCAGTTCACAGAAAAATAGCTTCTTAAGGATAACCACATCAAAAATCATTAGAGACGGACTACACCGTACTAGCATGCATGCCTTCTTGACTGAAGGCAGCTTAACAAAACACTGACAAGGTTACACTAAATCAAATATTTTGTTCTCCTGCCCTTCACACACACAAACACACACAAAAAGATGCAAACAATAGTTCCAGTAGTGCTGTATTAATACCGTTATACAAGCACCAATAGTAAATGCAGTTTTTAAGTCTAACATCCTTATGTCACTGGATTTGTCTTCAGACACAAATCAAAAATGTCCTTGTAGAACCAATACGCGCGCTTCTTCCAGATTACCAATTTGTGCTTTGTATCATAAAGCAGATCTGTTTCTCATACTCAGTATGTACGAGTCATGCTTTTAATACATGAAATAAACCTGAAGGAATAAAAATGATTTTACAAAGTTATGAGATTTGGGTGGGTCAAGGACACCTCTACAATCTAATAGATAATCTGCTTTAAGATGATCTGTTCATTTTTGTTTGCTTGCCTGGTTTTACGTGATGTCAACTTTAAGACCCAATGAGCATTTATGCATCCAAAACACTCAGTCACTGAGAATTTTTATATGGATTTCAAGAGAGAAATATGTAACACTTTAAGATTTAGGTTTCTCTTTTGAGCTTCTTGCCCTTCATTGGTTTTGTTTGTTTATTTTGGATACTTCCAAGTACCACAAATTTCTTAACTGAAATCTTTTTGACAAATACCACCTAAAAGAAAACCAAAACTCTTGTAACTGTTGCACTTGGTCTGCTTTCTAGTGACTCTAGCATTTCTATCAGATGTAGTATTTCTTCATAAATTATACCAAGTCTACTTTGGGGTTTTCCGTTATTTCTGGAAATCTCTCAATTACTCTTTTTTTCAAAATAAAGCTTGCCTATGTCTTGGGTTTCCTGCAGGATTTCATAATCTCTCTGCTTATGCATCTTGGATGACAGTTCCAGTTGATTTGGATATGTTAATATCTAACTGCCACAATGGGCCACAGACTTCACTAAATCTAAATAATTGATTACTATGAGTCAGCAACTCAGCTCTACTATTTATGCAGTCTAATGACTCCTGCTGCCCCATTACACAAACTATTCACAATCCTATTATCAACACAATAGGAACCTACAAATTTTTCCTTCCAGTGGTTTATACAGTTAAAGATGGCTTCTGGACAATTTGTGATGTGTCTATGTCTGCATCAAAGCTGCTAAATTTTCAACACAACTATTCACTAACTCAACAAACTTGAATTAGTTTCATGTCAGTTAGTTCAAGAACTTAGAATCCTGGAAAACGTCATACTTACTTCATATAATAAAACAGACCTTCCTCTGTTTTTTCCCTGGTCCTTTCTGTGTTTTGTTCTGTTTTGGTTTGGGTTTTTTTCTGATCTTTCTCTATATAGGCTTGGTATAGAATAATTGTGATTTTGTGTAAAATGAGAGTAAATATGACCTCACAGTTTTAACAAAATGTATTTAGCATATCACTTCAAGATATGAGAAATAATTATACTAAATGGAGGTTTCATTATAGTCATTTCTAAATGAGAATGAAAACCATTATTTCTAAATAATCTAAGAAAGACTTACCTGAGGTTGGAGAACCTCCGCCAGAACTGTTTAGAGACCATGATTGCCAAATCATTACTTTTAAAGGCATGCACTTTGCAGTGGGTAAATTTAGATAAACATTTGCTTTAGAATGAAGTTTCAGGAGTGTTTCTGGACCCCTTCCTTCTGTACATTCAGACCACCTACTTGAAGGAATTCTGCAATTAGACATATACATTAAAAAAAAAAGTATTTCCATAAAATAAGGAATAATGTAAGTCTATATTACATTACTAAATAGCTGCTCATCAATTTCCATTTTTAACCAAATAGGAACATATTACTGTGATTTTTTCCATGTGCCCACCTTTACCTTTTTCCCATGAAGAGGCAGCTTGATAACGAGAACTTCCTATTAAACCTTCCTATTCAGTTTAGAAATGTTCAGGAAGAAAATATGGAAACAGTAGTTGGGAGGAAAAAAAAACCCAGAACTACAGGTCCATTTCATAATCACTAGTCTGTGATCTGTTGTGCTCCTGACGCACATTAAGAAGATCCCTTGGAGAATTCTTTCTCAATCCATTACATCCTGAAAGAGTCTGTTTTCATTGACCTTGCTCTCAGTACAGTGCTTTACGTCCCACTGATTTAAGGAGTTTTATATAATGAGTAGCTGGAAAGGGGTGAAATTAGCCCAGAGAGCCATAATATATGAAATGTTCTTTGCTCAACACAAATCAGTTTATTTGATTTTCATCTGGTAGGTCTTGTCTCCAAGGTACAGAGAATGAATTTGTTTTCACATGCCATAACATCAGACACTTAAGTTCTTCAGTTTCATATCCTGTTCTAGGGTTGGTAATTTTGTTTAAAAAAAAAATCTTACTTCAGCAAATAAAAATGAATTTTTGTCAGACTTTAAAAAAATATGCTCTTTTGATTGAGGACTTGGGGAAATAGATTATGAATTAGACTTTTCGATAACTGAAGATTAATATTAGTCTGCTTCCAATCAAAAACTTCAGCACTTGAATACTGAATACTTGAATACGGAGGCTCATTGACATAGCCTCCAAGACAATACACCAAAATAGATACAGCTGCTAAAGTGGAAGTTGCTTTCAGCCAATGAATTTATTGCTTGTCAGATTTGTATGCATGTTTGAATGTGAGGGTAATGAAATAACATTATAGATTTCAGAACCAGGGCAGCCTTTATTCAGATGAGGTTATAAGCAAATATGTTTTAGAATGAGTGCCTGCTGAAGTAATATAATCCATTCCCCACTTATTCTCGGGAGTTTAACTGTTTGCTGCAACATTTAAACACACACAGAAATGCAGTCTGGGATCATATACAAAGAGCTTTGAACTTTGGGCAAATATATATTACTAAGATCACAGGGGCCGTATTCAGATAGTTTAGCCTGGGTCTATACAGACTTAACTCTTTATTCCCAGTCTTTCCTTTCAGCTAGATAACTTTCACACCTTAAAGCCAGACAGCAGTAAACAAAATTAAGCAAAATTTAATTGTCAAATCACTGTGACACCCAAAGGTTATATCTCAAGCTAAACAGCATATAACACTGAGGCCAGACTATCAGGCGAATAAAAACCGAGAGATCGACACTACATGTTTACAACTCAAAACTGAACATTTTCAATGCAAAGGAAGTAAAATTTTCAAAATCACTTCACTGTGATGCAGATTTTAAATAACTAAAATTACATTAAATAATAAACTAGAGTTCTGAAACATATCCAGTTGCAAAACCCTCCAGAGGGTTAATGTCAATCCCACTCTCTAATGCTAACACCCCTCATCTGGAGGAAATACTCCCACAGCAGCCTTTGTTATATATACTTTTTAAAAACCCTTTTAGACACATCAGTGAAAAGTCTAGAAATGCAGAAATGGCAATGCATTGCTCCCAAACTTTACATCAAATTCTCTACAATCAGTATCACCATACTACTCAACACAAATGTGATAAAAACAGTAAGTGGAGAGAGGTGGATAATAGCAATGAACCATTCTCATTCCCGCCAGGCACAAATTGAGCAAGGAGGACAGGGACTATTTGTCTGAAAGAAATGGGGCAGTATCTCGCATTGGATCTGATGAAAATTCTCCAGTTGCAAATGTAAACTATAATGGCTTATTAAAATATTAAAGATAAAAGTGACCTTTGGTTATTGGGTTTGTAAGTTTAGATTTCTTTTCTTTTAAATCAGGAAGAAAGAATTTTGAGCAATTCAAAAGAAATGGGTTGGCAGTAGAGATTAAATTAAAATAAATAGCATGACCATGACAGAATTAAAAATAGGTTCTATAGAGCTACTGAAGATATTTATTCTATTACCATTTCATTCTTCTAAGGAAGTCTTTTAGCTTACTCTCAAAGGGCTGAGCTTGTGACCAATATATTCAAGGCAAGGACCAGAACTGCCCTGAAGAGTATTTAAGTCGTGGGATAATTTTTCTGAACAACACAAGTAAACAGGCAAAGTAGAACAGACACATTCTGGGAATAATTATTGCCTCTAGTATATTAAGTTATTCAGCATTAGGCTATTCAGCAGTAATTATACTACCCCTGGGCAAGGATGATTTAGTACTGCATACTGGTGAAAGCCACATAATTAAGAGAGAATGGGATCTGGCTACTATTTAACACACCTTTCCAAATGTTCATCTGATCCAGTTGGCAACAGCCACAATGGACTATATACGATGGGAAGGTTAGCAATGTGTCTTGTATTACATTGTCTTGAGTGCTACAGCTTTTAGCACTTTACAGTCAGAGAAGGTCAAACTCTGTTCTCATTTAACTCTGTGTAAGCCAACCAGCTTAAAAAGAATTGCATGTCTAATTAAAAGCTGCATGTGGTCTGCTGGGCCACCCTCTGATGTTAATACTTAATGCATTTTAGCACATTCTGTTCTGTTTATTTTGAAATCAGGCAGAATACAGCCGTGTGTAGGTTCTAAAATCAGCTATAATACCTCATATGCTTGAATAAGAAAAGAAATTGTTTAACAGAAAAGGAAACATTCTTGTGTTTTAAATTACTTCCCTCCCCTGAAATGTGAAAGGTTTACATGGTATTGAGTATTGCCCCCTTTTTTCTGTTGCTCACATTGTGGTATTCACAGGAACGGGGAAAAAGAACCTCTGGAATGGGCAATGTCACAAACCCATTAAGACTCCTTTCTTACCCTTTCTGTCCATATACCGGTTATAGAATAGAAAATATGGACATAAACAGATATGAATCTGTTCCATAAGACTTAGAAAGTACCACAGTATAAACAGCTAATTTAGTCATATCTGAGTTGCTGAGTTTATGTGTATCTCAGAATCCTTGCATAGTAATACTCAGCAGTGGGGCTTCTACTTTGTCCTGCTTCAGTCTGCTATGAGAGCACTTTATAAGAACATGGGATTTGAAAAGCTTCTACAAAGGTGATATTCTAAAATATTATACTTGGGTATCTTTGCTATGGCAGAAATTCCTTCTTGAAGCCTTATATCCACACATGGGAGATTATCAGTAAACATCGGACAGAGATAGCAAAATCTGGAATGCCTCCAACGTCTGAATCTGGCTTTTTGCCTTGGTTATTTGGCTTGCTCTCTGACAGATCCCATGACTTGCTTTACAAGCAGTAGCAGTGGCAGTTTGGAAACAGCCTCTAGGGGAGGTCATGGGAGGATTGGCTTGGCTCCTCAAAATCATTTGTCTTGCCTGAAATTAATTTTGAAGAAGCTGTTCAGCATTGTTTAAGAATAAGATTATGTATTAGCAATAGCCATTCATTTTCCTGCTTAGCATAAGGTAACAGAATATAGCATTCAAATGCGAGGATTTATGTCATTCGGGGAAACATGTTCTAACCAATTTGATTTTTTTTAATATTTCTCAGTTATCCTGTTTGATACAGACATCATAAATAGTGAAAAACTATAGCACAGTGGAGGAAAAAAAAAAGCTGGGTTGTAGGAACTTAGGAAGATAAAAATGTAGGAAATCTTAACATTTCTGGTTCCTTTGTCTTAAAAGGAAAAATCAATAAAATGTTAATTGCAATTTTTTTTACGTTCTTTTGCTACTGCTTCACAGAACTTGCTAAATCCTTCAGTAAGAAGGGTTGGCATTACTATTATTGTTGCATCTCTTCCTATTTCACAGAAATATGTCTATGACTTTCATTTGAAAAAGACTAAAGATATATTGACTAAACTTGTTTACAAAGTCATTGACCTCAATGGAATTCTTCAAGGTTAAGCCAAGTCCAAAGATGACCCATTAATTCTATAGCCCTCCAGACATCATCTTCTGTGACTCATTTTTTTAACAAGACCCACGCAGAATTAAAATGGGATTTTACCCATCTTTCACTGTTACCTTACCTCACTGTTACCAATTATTTCTTTTGTATTTCTTCTTTTTGTCATGTTTTTTCAGTTGCTTATCTCTTCTGGCCCTATGCAAATGCTGGTAGATTACTTTCTACATTCTTTTTATTTTTATTAAAGAAAATAGATTTTCTTGGGGAAAAAATAAAAATAAAAGATAATATTTCAGTGTCCAAATCATGACTGTTAAATATCGGGAGCCTGGACCAACTAGAAAATCTTCCATTCACATGTTGCTTTTCCAAATAACTATTTTTCACACATTCTGATTCAGGAAAGAATTAAGAGCTTTGAAATTTTCTGAAAATTAATAAAACAAACTACACAGAAAAGGAGAATGATGTTTTTTCCATACTATGGGATGCTAGAACAATTCCCAGCTCTCAGACAATGCTTCAGTCACATCCTAGTTCCATGTCGCAACAAGACCAAGACCTACATAATTTCCTTCCCTCCTGCCCCCTCCCCATCCCACATTCCTCTTCCTGTATGAAGGACACCAAACAGAGGGTCTCCAGGAAGCCAGAGTGCACACAAGCCAAGTCCCCAAATTGGGCTATCAATGGATAGACCTGCAGGATCTCACAGATCGTGCCTGTCCTTTGTTTTAAACAAACCCCTTAAACCAGGATGATCAATAGTCAGATGGTGAGGACAATTACCAAGACTGCAGGAAGCCCAGTAACAGGAACTTGTTCTGTCTGATTCTGATATTTGAACCAGAAAGGTATCATGACGTAGAAGTGTCCACAGAGCCATGCACCAAACCAGGATATACACAGACAGCATATAGCATGCTGAAAGCAGTCTCTGGTGTAATGGCAAGGTAGATGAGGATGGAGAAGCAGACTGTGCTTGATTTGGTCTCTGTTTACCACTCATGGATTTGCTCAGAACAAATAGAAAAGCATCGTATGTTGACTGAAAAAGTCAGAAGTCACTTAAGGACAGTAACTCTATGCAGCAAACAAAATAACAGAGACTTGGTCCTTTCATCACTCGTGGACTTTCACTGATGAGACAAAAAAATCAAGCTCACATTTTTAGCTACTTGAAAAAAAAAATGTTTAAGGTACTGAAAAATCTTCCAGAATTTACATCTGTTGCCACAAATACAGATTAGATTCTGTGTCTGGGTGACCAGCCAGTTTCTTCATGATTTACTATATATAGGAGAATTTCAGCACCAGTCCACACACCCGGTCTCTACATTTTGGTATTTTTCTAAGTCTGAACATGCTTCTCAACAAGCATCTGTTAATTTGATAAGCTGCAGAAAAAAAAAAAAAAAAAGGAAAAAAAAAGAGAGCTGCTTATAGTATTGGGGGTAATCACAAGGCTGAGATAAAGAGGCAATCTGAAATAGGGAAAAGCCAGAGTACTTTCAGCACATGCATCAGCAGTGGTTTTCCTGCTGTAATGCATCCTTTGATCTGACTCTTTTCTCATGCTTATTTTTAGCTTAGAGGCTAATGATCCTTGTTGCTAAGTCACATCAGTGAAATGCTATGAAAGGACAAGTTCCATTTAAATGAATGAGTCTATATTGGCACACACAATTTTCATCCATGTTCCAAGGAATTATTTTGGTTTGCAAACTTAAATTAAAGCTCATTCTTGGTCTTTTAGCAAGGCACATTGCCCTGGGAGCTTATACTCCAAGTAACGTTCAGTGTCATTGCTCTCTCCTCTTTTGGAAAACAATGGATGCTTAGAATTAATTCTAAAAGCTTTGAGAATGTACAATATACACAAACTTCAGGCTATGTCATATGTACTGACACTATGTAGTCGAGTACCAGCTATAATCAACGTCCGTGATATATATGTTAGAATTTAATGGCCTATTACATACTTTTCTTCAAAGATTAATATAATTTTGACTCAAAACTCCCAACAGCCTGTGTGCATGGCAGTCTGTAACATGATGCTTTTCTTGCCACAAGTTGCATGGCAAACCTGAAATTTCTTTCTCATCACTATGGTACAGATCATTGCAATAGTCTCCACACTGGAAATGAGAGCCCTTGCTGGAACAGAGCTGGGGAAGGAACAACTGAGAGGTGTGGTATGTCCTTTCACAAAGCCTCAAAGCTGCAGATTTAGTTGGTATAAAGCATCACTCTCACTGTCCCACAAGCGTACAGGAAAAGATGGTAGCAGGTACAAGAAGAGGAGGTAGCAGGTACCATTTCTGCTTTGCGTGCAGCAGAACACTAATGCAGTTTCCATGCTACCACCTGAAAGAAGCAAGTGAAAATAGAAAGGGCAAAGTGACACAAAGAACCAGTCCTTTCATGCTGGAGCCTACCCAGATGGAAGACTGTCAAATGTACAGGTCAAAGATCAAAAGCAATAGGAGTACACTCAACCTCTATCAAGCATCATGGAGAAACTTCTCCGAGAACTTCACATTCCACAAAGATCTCTGCTTTAATAGATAGCTACAATCTCCTTTCAACCTACAAATTTCCAGCATATTTTTACCATTTCCAGTCGATCTTTTACATATTTGTTCTTTTTTGTCTTCCTCCCTGGATATTAAGGACAAATCTCAAATTATCCTACAAGAATGTCAAAGCTCCTGCCTTAAAATTAAATCCTATCCTATCCAAATGTGAACTAGAGTATTTCCTGAAATCTCAGTAGACACAGTTTAAATTAAGTGTTCACTCAGGAAAAAAGAAGTATCCAGGCACCTGACTTTGTAATGGCTTTAGACTATAACAATGATGACCAAATTTGAATACCACATGTTCTGGTTTTTACCAGTGAACTATATTTTGGTTTACAAAAGAAACTGAATACTGTTCTGTTGTGTAGAGAGAAAGAAAGAGGAAGAGGTGTAAATACCAAAGATAGAAGAATAAAAATCTTTTGAAGGGGAATTGAGTGCTTGCCTACTGCTTAAGAAAAATGCACTATAAAGCAGCTATTGATTTTTCATTCAACAGCACTGAATGTTTTATTGAAAAGCAGCAATGCTCAGTAATTTGAATTTTCAATTAAGGTAGCACGTTCCTTGGACACATTTACTACTGCACTCCAGTGACATTTATTCGACTTTTAAAATCCCTGTACTATTGTATTCGTGTTTGTATAAATCAAACTACCAATACAGAAAGTGTTAGGATTATAACACTGCTGATTATAGACATGTTTGGAAGGCTCCATGGATAATCTAATGACTATATTTATACGTAGGACAATGTCAGACATAGCTGAACTAAAATATGCCACTATGAGATAAATTAAGGAGTTCAGTGTTTCAGCTTCCAAATATTTACATTTTCCTGGCCTTTATGGACATTATATAGTTGCAGTGAAGTTAAACCAGCTATTAAAAATGTTTAAATTATATGTTTACATTTTAGAGGATTGGGGGGGCTTTACTGAAATTCACAGTTCTCAAACTGATCAGCTACTCACATGTATAAAAATTTCAACTGTAAGATGGGATGTACTATTTCTGGACTACAAGTACATAATGATGGCTCATATTGCATTCTCTTTTAGAGAAAAATGGCTGGTAACCTGTTAGTTTTCATAGCCCTGTGCAGAAGTGGGGTAGCTTGATGTCCATGTGATCAACTGACAAACTTTGTATTTCTAGAAATACATTTAGTCTTTCCTAGTCATAGGTACCTCCTTGTTCAAAAGTCCATATCAGCTACTTCTGCTGAGGGAAAAACTTGGGTGATGCTTGGGAATTTTACAAACCAGGAAAGGCACAGCGTGGAGTCACTACTGCACCAGGTTGTGCACACTGCTGTGCAAAGTGCTAGCAATTTATTTAATTGAAATTACAGTGTCTGTTGCACAAATTCCCAGCGGTCTGTAATGTGGTGCACTTAAAATCTTGTTGTTTCTTGCACTTGAAATCTAGATACGAGCAAAAGGAACACACCTTATATGCAAAGCCAAGAAATTACTGTTACTTTAACTGAAGTCTTAACAGTCTAAAGAATTAGTCCAGTTGCAATGATACACTTGTATCTCAAAAGATATTAGGCTAAAATATCTAGGTAAATGTTCTAAAATCAATGCTTTTCTATGGTGTTGTGCTTACCCTTAGCCACGTTTTATTTCTTCTCACCCCTAGAACCACTTGAGGTAATTTTTACACGCTTGCTCACATGCTCATTCTTCACTGGTTTGCAAGTACAGGTTACATTCAAATGTACTACATATGGCGTGTTTTCATGCATGTTAGACATCTGTTCTTTCTTCTCTTTGTTACCTACCCCTAAAACTGGTTTCAGTCAGGTCCCAGGCTTGTTTCCTTTAACAATAATAATCTACTGGTGAGTTATTTATAGTTCTCAGGCCTTTGATATCATCCTGTGCCTGCAGATTCAAAACCCCTGCTGTCATCTCTTGCCTATACTCTTCTATGCTGCATTTTTGTTCCAGGGTCATAGGTAGTTCATTCTGCGCAGAAAAACTATTTGCTTTTCCTACCTACCGGTTACAGAAATATATATAACAATGTATAAGCATGTATATATGTATATTTATATACATATATCACACACGAGACATCTGTATAAGAGCTAAAACAAAATTGGTGGTAGTACCTGTTTGTCAGACAATTGTTTTTACAGCTAAACAAGCTAAACCAGAGCACACACAGGCCAAGTCAAGTCCAGACAAAACCCGACAGGTCCTAAGGCCTATGTTGTTATCTTAACACAAAGTATGTGCCTGGCGCAAGCAATAGCAACACCATATTTACAGGGCTACAAGGCTACATAGAATAATTTCACAGAAATCGTGAAAGAAAAAAATGACAATAAATTACCAGTGTCTTTGATAGCTCCTAATCTGCTTCTGCTACTGTGGGGAAAAACAAATTTCAGCATTGAATTTAATACCTTCTGCATATGCAGTGAGTAGTGTTCAGATATCACTAACTGCTTCTGCAACATAACTCTTTTTCTGCTGCTTAAAACTAATTTCTCTTGGAGTTCTTTGGTAGGATTAAATTTCAGTAATGGCTGTCTTTGTTTTAATGCTTTAAGGGTTTTCAGTAAATATCAGTTCAAATTTGTTCCAGGCAAGAAGGGATAAAATAAAAATTTTTTCTCTGTTACTTCTGGCAGGAGTTAACCCTTTTTATAATGGGTGATGTAGTTATATCACAGCCATGAGAGTGATTGGTTAAAAATTGGCAGTCTGCCCCTTGGGAACCTCAGTCCAGGGCGCTGCGATAGGAAAGAGTTGGCTTGCTTCAACTTACTCCTACTCCTTTTCTTTAGCTATTCATCATCATTATACGTAGGGCACTTCTGCTGCAGCCTTTCACTCCCCTTTGTCTTGGGCAAGGACCTGGCTGGCCCTCGCTAGCTGAAACTGCCCACATGGCAAATCATTAGGGAAAGCAAAGCTTCCTGAGAGGAATGCAAAGGCTGTCCACACGTGACACTGGAATAAACAGCTATGGTAAAAAATAAAATATAGTGACAAGCTGGAAGAGGATAAAATTAAAAAGGGGGGTGGGAGGCAGGTGTGAAGATAAGGATAATCATCTCTTACCAAACCCAGAAAGGCCACTAAGGTTGTTTCACACAGAGGTTATTCTCCTGAGCAGTCTGGGTTCATCCCCGACAAATCATTTCTTCTAAGCTTTTAAACATGAGGCATTTGCAAGTCAGACAGGCAAACGGGTTCTTGGAGGATAGGAGGAGCTCCCTAGTCCCTCTACAAGGCTCTGAGCCAACCCTATATATTGTAGTACTTAAGGTGCCTTGTTTCTCTACATGACCCTTTAATAAGGATGGACTATACAGATGTACTTAGTGAAGTGCTCCCAGCCCTGCTATCATCTGACTGAGATTTCCTGTTAGAGCTAATGAGGTTCTGCTCCCACTTAATCTCTAAATATGGCACAGTTAACGCTTTTTAGTTTGCTTAATGACATGTTATTAATAAAGACAGGACCTGAACAGCTACTTGCATTTATTGTCTTTTTTTGTCCATTTTTTACAATTATGCTGAGGCAATTTAATTTTTTAAGATCATAAACTATTGTTTTGTTTGACAAGTTGTATATAATCATCCCACATTCCCATGAAAGCACTCACCAAGGTCAATGCATAAGCTAGCAATTTATCTGAAACATTTATCATGATATTGAAATTGCTTTCCTACTTTTTCAAGTTATTATTATTATTGCCTTATTGACAGAGTAGTATGCTAACCCATACTAAAGAGGGGTTGAGTCCTCTGTAATTATGTGGGGTTTTTTTCAAGCAGTTTCGAGTTATTGAAAGCATCGAACGATGCTTAAGAGTAACTTTGTTGAACAGTAACTATGCTGAACAGAACAATTCAATATCTTCTTTGTTTTTCCAATGAGAAATAGCCCTAAAAAGATACTGCAACCTACACCTTTATCTAAACAAACTATAATTGGTGTAAGCAAAAGAACCAAAAGTTTTTGCTGGAGTTAATGAAACCATAATGTAATTCTCTGATCAGAATCATTACCAGACAATCTTGGTCCAAATGAGATTTTTTTGTGTGTTTGTGTATGTAAGGCTCAAACATTAGACAGCAGAGCATTAACTTCTACATCATTATTTTAAATTGAAAACAAACAAGCAAACAAATGTTAATTACCTTTAATTTTAAGAACAAGAAACCTTGTTTGTGTGAGTGAAGTAAGAGTGCATTGAATTTTAATGGGATTTGAGTGTTTTATCTCTTTAGTCTTGATTTGGTTCTATCATTTTTCAAATATGGGTTATTATTTTTGCTTTTAAATGACACCAAATTGCCCAAAGGCTATTGTAGTTCTCTGTTTACAATTCTCTGTTACTTATTTTGAACCAGGCATTAAAAAAGAGCAAAATACCTACATTATGATGGCATGGATGTTCTCTTTGGCTTCTCCTCTTAAGGCTGACCAAACCAAATGAACCCAGGCTCCTCTTACACATCATGTGCTTCAAGCCCCTGACCATCTTGATGGCTTCTGCTGGACTCACTCCAGTATGCACATCTCTCATGTATTGGGGAGTCCATGAGTGCACACAGCACTCCAGAATTGGTCTTATCCCAGCTGAGCAGAGGAAAAGAAACACCTCCCTTGACCTTCTCTGGCACCCTTGCTAATGCAGCATACAGTTGGCCTTCTCTGCTGCAGGGCCACAGTGCTGACTCTTGTTCAACTTGTCCTCTAAGACCCCCAGGTACTTTTCTGGGTTTCATCTACAGCTTCTAGCCTACACTGTTGCACAGGGTTATTCCATCCCTGAGACAGGACTTTGCATTTCCCCTTGTTGCAATTTATAAGACTCCTGTCAATCCTTTTCTCCAGCTTATTGTGGTCCCTCTGAATAGCAGTCCTGCCTTCCAGCATAGCAACCACTCCCTCTAAGTGGGCATCATCCACAAAGTTGCTGAGAGGGCACTCTGTCCCAACATCCCCGCTCTTAATAATGTTAAGCAGCACTGGCCCCAGTATAAATTCCTAAGGGATACTACAAGCAACCAGCTGACAGCTGGAGTTTGTGCTCCTGCTCATAACCTTTGCAGCCCAGTGCTCCAACCAATTTTCTACCCACCTTATCCAGAGCATCAATCAAATTTCAAAAAAATGTTTAGATAGATATTGACAACCATCCTTCAACCTCCTTACAAAACAATGTAGATACTTTTCTACCATCTTAAAAGCAAGGAGGAAATACAGCATTCAAACATATCAATACAAAACAATGAGGAAAATAAAAATTAGTAGAACAGAACACTGTCAAGCTTTAGAAATCAAACTTAAGAATTATATGCAAGCCGTATGCTTACAAATTATCTTCATTAGCACCTAATTACAATTTAGTTCAGCTAATCAGATGATCAACTGCATTGATTCTTATCAGCTGATTAACCCTAATATAAAGTACTATGAAAATTTACAAGATTGCAGCAGACAATCCAAGTTATTTTCAAGTATTTTGTTCTCTGAGGAAAAAAAAATATAATGAGGACTAAATTTTGCTTTCCTGCTTAGGAAAAAAAGTTTTCACTGAAAGAAGCAATAGACAGTATATAATAGCATGGTTTGGTCCACGTACATTTAAGTGCGAATTTGGTACTGCAAAGAGCCTCATTAAGCTTTTGTCTTAAATAAATTCATACTTTCGGAGATTTCAAATGGGGTTCTACAAATGTATGATGTAGGCTCTTTCAAAACAGAACTTGAACCATTGCTGCATAAAACTGTAATGATCATAAATGACGAATGACTAAAGACAATGACAAATGAGGACATACATGGAACTCTGAATTTCTGTATGTCATGGTTGAATACTTCTCATCCTGATAAATCATCTCTTCATCAATTTTAATGCTAGGAGGATTTGAGAACAAGAGATGAACCTGGCCTGAAGTTTACCTTTCTGAAGCACTACAAGTTTTACAAAATTCCTTGGTGACTTTTCTTGCTTGAAAGTTATAAGATCAGGGCAGAGGCACTGGCTGATAAGTAAGCTAAGTCTTAAAATAGACATTAAAGATCAAAACTTTACCATTATGAAGAATAACATCAGGAAATTATTCATTGCAACTAAAAGTCTCTTTTTTGTCCATACATGGACAGTTAATAAATGGGTCTTGAATTTGTTTCTTTAAAGAAAATTTAAGTATTGATGGAGACTGATAGAGACACTCCTAATGCACTTTTCTAATATATAAATTACATATATATACACACACACATATATATATGAATTAAGACATAACCTCCCTTTGGTGCTCATTCTTACCTCCCAATAACATTAGTGAGTTTTTCACCTGATCTGCAGACACTGAAAAAAAGTTAAAAATTCATTACTTCTGTGGCACCATAAAAAAGTGGATGCTAGAAGTTAATACAAGTGAATACTGTTGGTATTCTGATCTGAATATTGATCTTGATCTATCCCTGATCTGTCTACTATATTTACATTATTCTCTCTGGAATGAAACTACTGATATTGAACATGCAGAATGGAATAAATCAAAAATATTGTAATCCTCCTTTAACTTCCACATTTCTTTACAACTTCACTTGTGAGACAACTGAATCAAACCCAGATACTAATTTCCTTTCCTGCTTGTCACTTGCTCATTCTTTCCGCATGTGTCTCAAGTCCACAAGCAAATATGGTATGGTTGTCACTGAATACAAAACATTAAGGAAAGGAGATGCTTTGAACTTCAGGAAAAAACCAACTTTTTTCTGTGAGAATAAAATCATTCAGATACCTATTAGAAGGACATGGTCAGATGTACCAGGATAACATATTACACTTCTGCTTTTCAAACAATAAAATAAATTCACTTTCCCCAAGGACATGAAGCAACACTAAACACTTTATGAGGATCTATTTTATAGCTGTAAGATGGAAGAGAGCAAGAGGACTGTACTTGCAACTGTGTCCACACTGTGAGATAGCCTTTATACTAAAGTTAAACATGTCACCCTTCATAGGGGATCTTTTAGAAGATATGAACCAGTACACATTGGGGGGCAACTGTTTGCAAAACAGCTTGGCAGAGAAGGCCCTGGGGGTCCTGGTAGACACCAAACTGACCATGAGCCAGCAATGTGCCCTTGCAGCAAAAAAGGCCAACGGCATCCCAGTCTAAGCTACAAGAGCATTGCCAGCAGGTCAAGGGTGGTGATCCCTCCCATCTGCTCAGCCCTGGTGGGGCCGTATCTGGTGTGCTGTGTGCAGTTGTGTGCTCCAAGGAGAAAAGAGACATGGGCATATTGGAGAGACTCCAGCAAAGGGCCGTGAAGATGATTAGATGCTTGGAGCACCTATCATACAAGGAGCTTTGCTCATACAAGAAACTGAAATACAAGAAATTTTGTTTAAACATAAGAAAAAAAACTTATTTATGGCAAGAGTGGTCTAACACTGGAGTAGGTTGCCCAGAGAGGTCGTGGAGTCTCTGTCCTCAGAGATATTCAAAACCTAGCTGGACAACGTCCAGTAACATGCTCTAGCTGCCCCTGCTCTGAGCAGGGATATTAGACTACAATCTGTAGAGGTCTATGCCAACCTCAGTGATTCTGTGATATAACTTTTACTACCAGGGTTATGTGAAGGTCCTATGTAAAAACCCAGGAAACATTACCTTAAATTCTCTGCTGCTTTAGTGGCTAACCTTCATCTTCAAATTTTATTTCCAATAGTGTGCTAATGAGAAAACCACCAGTGGGAAGCAGTACTTGGTGTTAGATCTATTAAACATGATTAAAAGAAAGAGGCTGAAGTGCAATTAAGGTAAATATTTCATTGAGCTTTATTAATCTGCAGAGAGATTGTATCCAAAGCATATATACTGAAGTCTGAGAGTCATTGTGTTAAATCTCATGAGAACAGAGCTTCTGCTCAGTATGTGTGCTGTGGATGCAAGATGTGATAGGGCATTATTTAGTAATACTTTAACATACATAATTATTTCAACATTTTTCAGTCTTTTTGGTACTACCATTAAACACAAAATTCTCCAAGTTTCAAAAAACCTGTTAATAAATAGTATACTGATTCACAAAGAATAGAATTAGCAATATAGATATTGAAAGCATAAAATTGATTCTATTCTGATCTGTTTAAAAAAGACAGAATATGTAATAATAATATACAGATGTTAAAGTGTTAAATTCTTTTGGAGACAGTAGGCAACTGTTACTTAGTTTTGGAAGTGGCAAAAACTGAATGCTTAAAAAATGAAAACCTTTTCAGTAACTCAAGAGATTTTAATTCAGATCATGTGTCAATAACCTCCTGTTTTTCCATTTTGGTATACTTTTATTTACCTGCTTTCTTGGTTCTGTCTTATCTAACAGCTTGTGGAAATCGCAATTCATGTCACTGATTTACCTTTAGGTCTCTCTGACCATTTTCTCATTCAGATGTGAGTCTTTTCTATTTCATCCCCTTGCCTCCAATTCACTATCATAGAATGAAAATATGCAAGTTATATTCAGAAATCAAAATATTATATACTATATACATTTTTTTGTAGCATAATGACAAGGTAAACTGCAGTAGCAAGGTAAATACAGTTCTTTTCTCATCGCCTCTTTTATGTAAGAAATATAAGAGCTCAGATTCTTAATCAAGTGCCTCCAGAAAGCAGGGTTTTTCAAGTATTACACCACCCTCCATTCAAGTCATGAGAAAAAAATCAAAAGAATTGGCAACAGAAGTAAAAATGTTGACACTTACAAAAAAAATCAGTGTCTTGCATCCATTAGTCTAACATCTTCACCTTTTGCAATTTTAGGAATTGATCATCGCTGGCCATTCTTGCCGTCTCTTTACAAAACTGAGGAAGTGTGTTAATTCCTGTGGAATAGCAAAAATTAGAGACTAGAAACAAGGGATAAATGTGAAGTTCAAAATACTGTATTAATTCTAATGCCAGCTTAGAAAAGTAAATTTTTGTAAAATGTCCTCTAATGTTCCACTGGAAAAAATCTACATAGGAGAGTAGATACATAAAGATGTAGATCAAATCAATCTGCACATCTCAGTCATGCATTTTTTTGAAATTGAGGCTAGTTTCAAGAAACTGCATTGATCTTAGGACCTCATAATCAAATGCATTGTCTGATGCCGGAATGAAGCCAAACCACTTTGAAAGGCCTTTGCTTTATCCCTCCAAGAGCACTAGAAAAAAGTACACAAGGAAAAAAAAGGTCTGATCTGATCTTCATTTCTAAGTAAAGTTCAGTTTATACATTTTTATATATTAATAATTATATATTTTATGTAATAATTATATATTTTATATAATAAATATATTGTATTTATTCCATTTATAATATCTTATAAAGATATTCTAAAGAAAGTCACTTGTACCTTGCTGTGTGATGACAGAGAATTTACTTACAAGCAGTTATATAAAATACAGAAAAGATTTTAAATTAAAAATAGAAGCAATAACCTTTGTGTGTCTGTAGGAAACAGTACATGTGACAGAAGAGAATCTGAATTCCTGAATTTCAGCTATCAACTGCAACACTGCTTATACAGATGGTTGATGATTTGGTGGCATTGTCACCCACTAGCTATGACTGGTGTCCACAGCACACCGACTATGAATCTCAAATGTTTCAGCTTCTTTTTTAAGTATATACAAGGGGGATCCAAAAACAAGTACTAATGAAGACTATGGGATTCCCAAGCATGGTAGCAGAAGAAAGGGCTGCTCAGATCAAAGCAGTTCGGAGTGTAAGAACTTTAAAGGCCAGCAGGGATATATCTGGTCATTTAGAGGGCATTATAAACACGGGCATGAAACCTTCATTCAGTCATTCCCCAGCAGCTCAGCCTGTTTTCAGATGTTTACTGCTGAAATGGCTACTGGACTTCATCCTGCTACTGGACTTGCTCATTCACAGTCATTTTAAGAGCACAGGCCCCGTTCAGGCGGTTTTCTTTAACAGCCTATCATAACATCAGTTTAAAAGATGCAGAATCAACCTTTCTAAAGCAAAACATTAATTTCCTCAGATGTGAAAAAATAAAAAATGAAAGGACTTATACACAGTAACTGGACAGTATTTAAATAAAATCCTAATGAACTCATCCATTAACATCATTATGATCTGTTTCTCCGCAATACAGCACCACTTTCTCTGTCAGTCTTCTGTATCCATTTGTTAAGCCATCAGTATTACACTGCCACTTGGAAAACCTCTTCTGACTCTCCTACACTCTTTTTCAGCTATACTAGAATTTCTTAACAGTTTAGTGATCTCTTTGATATCTTTATTTGTGACTAAGGTACCAAGACCGGTGCTGAGGTTTTCATCTGCCTAGTGCTCTTGAGGAGACCCTTGTATGGGAACTTTTCTTGACTTCATATATCACTATTTTAATGAAATTATTAGAGTAACCAATATACAATAAGCAGAAAGGTGCCTTTACATCATTTCCCATTGGGATGCCACATTAATGATGGGTCCTTTCTTTGGAGCCTACCAGCCTTCATAAGTATAATTCCAATTAAATCTTAGAAAAACTGTTCACACTAACTTCCATAAGTCTTTAAAAAATAAAACAGCAGGTCACAGGAGTTAGCTGTGTGCTTAGACCTCTCTTGAAACACTTTAATGTGTTCAATCCATAGAAACAAAAGATCTACACATGAAATAGCTATGGAAATAGCATTTGGAAGCTTTCTCTTGTAATTTAAGTATAGCAAAAGACATTCAGAAAAAATGCATTTAGTGATGAGCACAGCCTTCAGTTCTGTTTGTATTTAACAATTCATTCCCCAAACTCAACTTTCAACTGAATGGGAGACTTTTGACATACACTTCGTTGGGACCACTCATGCTGGTGGTTGGATGAATTTTCTAGGCATTTTAAAAATAAGAAAGACCTGATCTCTAAAAAAAAAAAAAAAAACCAACAACAAACAACAAACCAGTGATAGCCACTGAAGCATAACTTATAACCGCTCTACTAAGTGTTAACTTTTTTCTCCCCAAGGACATTCCTCTTGATTAAACAACTTGTTTAAGAATCCGATTTAATCGTTGAATATTAACACATTACTGCTGTTAATACATTGAAATAGTGATAGTAGTACTAACAATGAATTTGCTTGAGCTATGACATGCTCAAGTCCAAGTACCTGTTCCGTCTTCTTCCCATGTAATAATACTTATCAATTAAAGTGCTGACCACTATGGCCTTGCTGGATAAGATGTTGGGATTTTATAGCATCATTAAGATCTTTAGGATTGGAAACATGAAGCTCAGTCTCTTGTATTTTAGAGCTACTCTCCCCAAGTTATTAAAAATGGAAAATCCAGCTGCGGGCTTGCCTTTATAATCCACTGTTAGGGCACCACCCGGAGTACAGAAAGACGGCATAACAGAGATTTCAAACTACATGTCCCCCAAATAAAACACACTGTAATTACCAGCCTAATCTCTTCCTACCACCTTTCCTCTATCTCTGTTCTACTGATATTTTAGTAACATCTTTGTTATAATCTGATAGAATAGGAACATCTTTGAAATGTCAATTTTTTTTTTTTTTTTAAGAGGAAGATCATTTCTTTTCCGAGTAGTCATAGCTTAATTTATTTTTACTACAATCTGTGCATGATCTGATCAGAAAATGAGAAACAACATGCAGTACCTCTTTGAAAGAGAAGGTACAATCCTGCATTTGCAAAATGGATATCCAAGTCCATTCCACCGTTCAAAAATGGAAGAATAAAACCTGTTCTCTGATGGTTGGATTTTTGATACAAAAACACATCCACCAGCTGGCCAACGCAGATACCAAACACATCTACTGTATGAGAAGTTATAAAACCATTAATTGGAAAGATTGAAACAGAAAAGGAAATGGATGGAAAAAAATTTGAGTGGGACACCTATGGCATGAAAACAAACATCTCTTCTGATACAAAAATCTCTATATTAATCATTATTCCTACCATGGTGCTCACTTTCAATAGCTCATCACCATGCATAAGTAGAACAACTTTTCTACTTACTAGAATGTAAGTATTGTAGTTTTCAAAAAAAACCAGTAAATACTCCGTAAAGTCTGACCCAAAATTTGGTGAAAGAAACAGATAGTAGAAGTCTCCAACTGTACCTCTGAGTTTTGAATAGGTAGCTAGTAGACCTATAAAATCTGTATAGCACTTCACATATATATGGGAGAAGGGATATGCCAGTGGTCAGCAAGGAAAATCTTAATGAGCATGGGAGGCAAGAGATCTTCAAGAGTGAAAATATAAGTAAACTGTAAAATCACAGCATCCTGCACATGAATACATGAGGTACCAGCCAGAAATAACACTCAACAGCAGTAATTTGGCATACAGATTATACAATAAAACTGAAAGCTACAAAAGTATATAGCTGGATTTCTGGAGGTACTGGATCTCCAGATTATCCAGGTCCAAAGTACAAGCAAATCCTTAACAGCACTCTCATGGCTGCACCAAGTGGATTTTCTAATGTTCTATACTATGGTTGAGCTCAGGCTACAGCTTTTTCCTCCACTGCACTCCTTTGATTTCAATCCATGTATTGGTAATCCAGTGGAAACTTAGAGTTTCTAACACTGTCAAATTAGCTTGAAGCTGCCCAACAGATTAAAAATGTTATCAGGGAGGAGATAGATAGACAGCAAAAATCTCATAACGTTTGTTCCCATAAGAAAGTAAGCTGAAAGCCCCCTCCCCCCTCTTCCTCCAAATCTTTGACACCACTAGAAATCAGTTTTGTTCTGTGGGTGAAACAAATATGATGTTCCATCCTTTTCACTGTCGGTACGTGAGTCTGCCACTCACCATACTTCTGCTGGATTAACAGTAAAGATGCATTTCAACTGACAGGCTTCACTTTCCACAGACATTTTAGTGAGGGGGAAAAAAACCAAAACCAACCTCACGAGCTCAAAAGGTATACAAAGGAAACTCAAATACATCTGAACAGCAAGAGCTAGCATTCTAAATAAACAACATATGCTCTATAATCAACAATATATTTTTTTAAAAGAAAAGAAGCGAACAGTCTTCCGTTTACAGGTTTAATTAAAAACAGCCAGAGCATTTCCCATTCTGATCTAGAAAATCATGGAAATAAATTAAGGACACAAATAGTGCTAGTTTCTCATCTAAATTGTTCTTCCATTGCATTTGTTTTTATCATCACAGATGATTTTCTATATAATTGTATTTTTCCTTTCCTTCATGCATTTTCTAGAATGAAGTTATAGCGACCTATCTTAAAACAAACAAAACACCTTGTCAACGATTTCACATGATTCTCTCAATGCCTACTTAAAGCATCATACAAAAAAAGTGGCAACCTAGGGTCAGAAATTATACAATTTTTTTATGTTGGAATGTATAATACAATTCAGTCTAAAGACAGAGGTACAAATTTGAGTGGCTTCTCCTACTCATATCTTAGTGTCTACGGAACTATTTACAAAATTTTTATTTTTAAATATTTTTGCAACACAGACTTTGTTATTACAGAGATACATTAGACCTTTTTTATTCTACACACCTCTGAAGCAACCATTTTTCTTTCCCTGGAAAATGGTATAGAAAACCATTCAGATGTTTATTCCTCTAAAAAGAGGAATTATTACTTGCATCTTTAAATTAATTTTAAGTATGTGTGCCTGTGTATAAATAACTGGAAAAGGCTAAATGGTAGAATCACAGCAATTACATTACATGAAATTGCTGAATTATTGCTAAAAAGATTTCTTAGCGTAGCCCATTCATTTCTAATATGCTTTAGTCCCTGGGCTGTGGTATTTCTTTGAGCCCTTGTTTTAGCTCACCTAACTTGCAGTAGCTTACCAAAGCCTGGGCATTAGGCACTTATTACCTGTAAGCTGCCTTCTGTATTGGATGGAAACAGCCTCACAGGCTAATTCAGCCAACCTAGGGTCTAAACACTTTATGATATCTCCTGTCAATATATTTTTCACCTCTAAAGAGGACAAAAAGCTTCATAGGGTACCTCAGTCTGATGTCTGAAAATAAGCAGGATGAATGCAGCCTTATTTTGCACCCTTACCGCTGGGCACAGGGAGCCAGCGAGTCCTCAGCAATGCCCAGCATCAGATCTTTGTTTTGTTTTTGCTGGGCTGTAGCATTAGCTTTAGAAATTCTGCAATACGACTTGTGCGTGTCACACAGTAAAAAACCCTTAAGGGAGTTGCATAGCGTGGTAGTACACTAGTATGGAGTTTCATTGTTTACCCTCCTATTCTCCCCTTTTAAGCCAAAACCCTTCAGGTATTTAAACTTTTTTTTTTTTTTTTTTTGAAATACAGAAGTTGAAAAACACGTAAAGAAATATGGTGAATATAAATCTGTATAGAAGACAGAAAGTTAACTTTAAATAGCTTAGTTTGCCAGACTTAAGTACTGAAATAAACTTACTATGTAAATATGATAATGAGTAAATTCTAACATATTCAAACATCTACAGAATTTTCTGTGCCTTGCTTAATTAGTTAAAGTTTCATGTACTGCCGTCTTTCATTAACTTTGTAATTCCTGGGCATGCATAGGTGGGTGCCTCACTAAATATTATTTGATTAACGCATAGTACTCATATAATATATGCTAATTCTCATTTGCGAGGAAGTTAATTATAAAGCTTTGATAATCTGTTTTGATAAATGTAATTCAGTGGAAAATGTGTGTTCCTAGAACAGAATGATATTAATTTGTTTCTTTAAAAAAAAAAAAAAAAAAAGAGAGTTACCCACCCCATTATTGAGATGAATCATTTGCCTGTGGTATAGCAAGCCAACTTTGGAGTAAGCATCAGGCTACCCTTTCTTATTAATAACTCTTCCCATATTGAAGGTTTTGCTAGACACTATTTACATATAGAAAAATACATTAAGATACATGACCAAGAAGGAAATAAAGTAAAATCAGTGTGACTTGCTTTAAAAACAACTAATCGATTAGTGAACAAGAACTTATAATAAAGTTACAAGTCTATATAGAAAGACTGCAGCAGCGCTCTCTGAAATATAAAAAATGTCATCATGAAAGACCAGCACTTAAATGCTACCAGCTGGGGAAGGGTCTCAGCATGTTAAAGATCGAACATGTGACAAAGGCTCCAAAGGAGCAACAACTCCAGTGAGAAAAGGAGAAACCAGGAGTAACTCAGCATTCCCTTGCTTTGGCATGTATCAAATTGTAACATGTGCAGAAGCCAAGTCGATAATTCATGAAATGATAGTAAGATCCTGGCTGCAGGAGACAGACACGGGGACATGCTGAGAGAACCACGCGCCAGGGAACTGACTGGTGGGTATAATTCTATATGGGCCTCCTGCTGTGTCCAAAGGGAATGCATGTTCAGATTGTCTTAAAGATTCAAGTCATTTCTGCATGGAAACAGTGGCAGCATTCTCCTGTTGGGACAAAGGTCTTTTGAAATTCTTCTTTTTGTGAAATTTAAGTTCCCATATTCCTTTCTTTGTTGGCATCTCTGATTCCCCTCCCTGTCTCCAAGTCATAGTTGCTGGTAAGTAAGTACATGTAATGTCTGCCTGCTGCAATCTGTCTTTTACTTTCCTGTCTCTGGGAGTCCCATGAGTAATAACACTATTCCAACATTATCATCACAATACCATTATTTGTTAAGAAATTAAAAATAAATTTGAATTTGACTCTTACAATTCACAGTGCATTGCTGAAACTCATCTTAGATATAAAATTAATTTTTACACGGTCATATGAAAAAATGATTGTCACTAGATATTGATGTGAATCAATACCTATATTTAGCATAGTTAATCTCTTGTACAAACAAAATGCCGCTTATTTATTCAGTTTCCTTTAGCTTAATTCCTAAACTTCTAAAGACTTCAAAGAACTATACAGAAGCTAGATAAAGAGCTTATCTGCATAATTCTTATGCTAATTCACAGAAGGTGTCTTGACTAAAAGGATGTCTACGTGCACACTAAGGGCTCACTGTTACTAATTCTTTTCCTCTAAAAGCTAAAACATTATACACATATTTATTTGTAATATGTCTTACTCTGCTTCTTTAAGAGAGTACATGGTTCTGGACCCAAATGTGAGCCTGGTTACTCACAGGCTGACCTTTCACTTCTGTGGAATACCTAGAGATATTTGTGAGCCAGGTTACTACCACAGCGCCTGTGTGCGAACAGAGCATGAAGTACAAGTGCTCATAGGTTTTTTTAAAGAAAAAATAGCTTGGTGTCCTGCATAGCAGCAAAAGAGAGGTTAGTATGTAAAATACTATTAAGTGGTGCTCATCAGAAATTTGTAGTCATTCTAAAAGCTGGAACTATTAATTTTCTCACCAAGTTCTCCCTTCCCCAGCCCTACACTGCCACATCTCCAAGCATGCTGTATATTAATCACTTTACCTTTAGGATAAAAACAATTTACAGTCCCAAAATTACACCTCTCTGACAATGCAATTTCCACATAATATTTATAACTTTGTCAACCTTTTAGTTCACAGAGTTCAAAGACAAACTGAAATGGTTTACATTTACATAAGAGGCAGAATTTTCCCAGAGAATTTGGACAATTTGTAATAGTATGCTTTTATTATCTTTTTGAAAATATTTATTATTTTTAATACTATTTCTGTTCAGTAAAAAGCACCAGTTATTAAAAAAATTTAGTTTGCAGTTGGTTGCATAAAAATGAATAAAAGGTCTAAATATATGTTCTGCTAATGTAATGAGAGATCAGGACTTGTAATTTATAAAATTAATATTTACCAACCGCTTAATAAAACAATTATGAGAGAAACACTTTAAAAAAAAATAGAATGGTTCAGTTGTTTTCTCTATGTGCGTACTTTTATTATAGGCCAATTTTTTTCATATTCTGTTTCTGACTTACTTAGATACTGTTTTGACATGAGGATGTATTCAGTCAGAGCTGCTTTCAAGCACAGTAAAAACAGAGGGACACCTGGCTCCAAGACTCTAAGGAGAAGAAACTTTCTTGCTGAAACACCTAGTGTATACACAAGCCCTGTATACATAACAAGGTGATATTAAAAATGTGTATTTTCTTATGGATATTAAATATATATCTATATCAGCCTGTGCATGTATATACATTTTCCAAGTATCTATCAAACCCCATAATTAAAAAAGATTATCCACTTCTTCTAAACTATCATCATAATGATTGTATGACAATTGTCAGCTTATGTAACTGATAAGTTCCAGGTAATTCTGCTGGCCTCACATGCATCACACCTGCAGACCATTCTTAACCTAATCCAAGAAAATAGTACTACCATTTAAAATGCTTTTAAACAAATTACATGTTGCTAACTTTAGAACTCACAGAGTTTTTTCTAAAGGTTTTTCTATCCTGTGCTTTTTATTGTGCTTACAATGATTGGGGGGTGTGTGTTGTTTTAACTTTTTACACTGTGTGCTGGCTTGTTAATCATGAGTGTGCGCATGCATTTTCATTACTAGATAAATGAATGTTTGCAATAGTAGTTCAGAAAAAAAAACAAAAACAAAACAAAAAAAAAAACAACCCAACAAAAACCAACCAAAAACCATTGTTGCCCAAAAAGCAATTCCCTGAGACTATCTTCACAGACTTTTATGAATTAACTAGATTTACTTACTTGATGAAACCAGTACAGTTCTGATTCACATCCACAACCAAAGGAGGCTTTTCATTTTAAAAGAGGGAAGGCATAAAATATAAAAGAAATATAATTCTCTTTGAAGTATAAAAAAAATTCTGAAGGGTCACTGTTTTCTATATAATGCTTAATTCTTCCTGGAACGACGCTGATTTATATGTATAGTAAATAACTCATTATGATAGCATCACTAGGCCAATCACTAAGATATCATGATATATACTGCTAATGATTTCTTTTGGTTTCATTAAAAACTTCCCTCTTCTTCCACTTTCTCTCTTCTCCAGAAATATATACAGCTGGATTTTCCAGGACTCAGTCTGAACCAGTCAAACAAAACCAGGAATTATTTTAATAAAGCAACAGTCTGTAGGCTTCTTGGTAGATCTGACAGAGAAATCACTGAATCAAACTCGGATGTAGATTCTGGCTGAGTCAAGCATGATGTGCAGGTTGGTAAGGATGTATGCATTAATGGTAAATGAATATGTTCACACAAGCCTAGCATAATATATTAGAAGTGAATAATTCATATCATGTGGGAATGGAAAATTATAATGCATATGCATCCAGAAAAGCAAGGTACAGGAAATATGCTTTGTTTTATTCTCCTATTTTCTTTCCTTTTGCTGCTTTTTAACTGTAACTCCCTTTTTTTCCTTTGTAAATTTTGCTCATTTTACTTTGTGTCAATTTACACAATTACGGAAGTTTGAGCATCTAGTGAATGCAATTTGTTACATGTTATTTTAGTCCACAATCGATTTGGGTGTGGATGAACGGGCATTAAGTTTCCCCTGTTTATCTTACCCCTACTATTTCCATTCCTGCTAAATCTGGTGTGTGTAAACTGAGGGCTTCTGGCTAAGAAATTTTACTTCTACTGACAGCCCCATAGCCTGAATCTCTAATGGGAGACACGCCTACAAAAGGAAAGATTTAATTTCAGGAGAATAAAACTTTCACTACAGCCCCATCAAGGCTATTGGATCTTTAAATAAACCTAACATGATCAGCAGCTTCTATTCATTATCCTGTTAATCAGTTCCAAGATACTATTTTCACATGTGTCAACCTGTTTTTAATGGATTGAATTCTTCAATTCTTTTTCAAAAGCATCTATATGCAATTGCTCCTTGTACTGAGCACTATGTTTTGATATGTCTCCTTTAATCAAATAAATCAATAATATATTTTAATCTTGCAGACATAGTGGTAGAATTATAGCTGTTGTCTTCTGAGTACATTAATGTGACTTCTAATGGGAAGAAAACACCCGGCATACTTAAGAACTTTTCAAAAGTTTCTCTATTTTCAGCATGCTTAAACATAATACAATTTTCCTTCTTGTGGAAATGGGGGTAACTGGAATAGCAGAGGCCAGAGTGAAGGAGCTGAAGGCAGTAGTCCTTTTAGGTAGAAAACATTCCACACTTATTTCCAACTTGATCCAAAGTGGGAGCCATTGAAGGAATGTAATTTTATAGTTTCATAATGTGTTAAGATGTTCAATTTAAAACATTCCAATTCCAGTCTGCAGCACTGCTCAGTACTGACACTGGCAGTAACAGGTTCTTAAAATATCTGCAAATTCTGTTTGGGGATGTTTCAGAGCAGAACACAAAGTCACAATCAATCAGTCCAGTGATATACTATGCTGTATCAGGGCATAGATGCTATCATTCATAGCTAAATTACACATTTTGTTTGGGAGCCTTTTTTTAGATCTCTGGCACATGTAATCGACTGCAGCTGATGAATTTTGTTCTAACAGTTTATCCTTTAGCATTAACGCTGCATTTCTTAATCATGTGTGAAGTGAGGTGGAGTCCCAATACCACCATTTTGAGTCAATGGGAGTGTTAGCAGCACTTTCAACAGAATTCTAGTCTTAGTTTTCTATTTGCCACTGCATAATGCCTGTAGAAGCAATGACTAAAGTTGCAGATGCAGTAAAAATTCTAACACACCACCCAATGGAAGTAGTAATATAACTGTGTTTTAGTGATGACCGCCAAAAAAATAATTACAAATCTCGTACGTAAATGATGAGTAGTCACTATACTTCATCTCTTCATTGTAAGAATGAAAAACATATTTAGAACTGCCTAATATTGTTTTACCTTAAACAACCTAGTCTGACACGTAGTTCCAATGTGATTTTGCAGAAAGAATACCTTAACAGACTCTGGTATAAAACCAATGTATATAGGAATTAGTAACAGAGGTAACAAGATCTATCCAGCAACAAACTGAGTGATTTTACCCTTATTTCTCAGCAAACAACAATTCTTTTCCTGACTAATAAGCTACAAAAATACACCAAACGTATCCTTACTCCTCAGTTCTTAATATGCGTTAAGAAAGTCTATACTGTTTTTGCCAAATTTCAGACTTCACTAACATTCCTTTTTATATACTATATTTTTTTAATATGCCACTTGAATTAACAGATAACTCGTCAAACAAAAGAAACATCTCTGCTTCCAAGTTGAAGTAGTGTCTGTGAAAGACTTCTGTAGAATAAAGAGACTTCTATAATGTTACAATATTAGATACAGAAACCCACTTAGTTACACTGGACTTACATTACTCTAATTGCATTGACTTCAGTGCTACTAATAATCTAAGGCTCAGTGTCACAAAGGGGAAAAATAGATACATGCTAAACACATCCAGATTCTTTTCTAAAGTTGTATTTCCTTACAGGGGATTAGGGTATTGACTAGACTGATGGAGCCGTTAGCTTCCTGGTAAGCACTGAAACAGGAGATATGTCCACATAAATGAGCATGTGATTCGGCCTGATAAATTCTTTCTGATGGCTTGGAAGTTAGTTTGATGGTATCATCCATTTTCCAGTGAACAATGTCTGCACTGCAGAAACTCTAGGTGATAGCTATGTCCTGTGGTTAGTGCGCTCAGCCAAAGACAACTGATCAGGGAATAGCCATGGGAATAAAACAGCCTCTTACTCCCAGAGTAAAGTTAGGCAAATAACATTTTTCTTAGTTTGCTGACAGACCAGAAAGGAAAGCAAATAATTTTTTTTTTTTTTTTTTGAGCCAAAGAAAAACACAATTTACTTTTTCTGCTAACAGAAATAAACAGCCCAAAATGTCTTAAGCAATTAAATAATGAGATCTCCACTGTTCTTTTGATAATTAACCTTTTCTAAATCCTAAATTACTCAATTTTTAACCAAAGAGTAAGCATTTTGACTGCAACTATTTACTGAATTTAGCTTACAGATCTAAAATTATTAATCTCCATAATTAATCTATTTAGGGACCAATTTCCTGAAATGTGTTGAAAAATTACTGCCTTGGCTTTTACCTTAGAGATATTTAATCTTCACAAGTTTTTTTTCCTGCATGAGCTGGATGAGTTGGAAAAGCCTGCAGAGCCGCCAACCTTGTTCTGTGTTATTTGAATGAAGAACACTTCACTCCTGAGTCTTTCAACCAAACATGCGAAGCAGCATACAAAATCCAAATGAGACTCATGTTTCTAATCATTGTCACAGTATCCTGGGACAATAAGAGATGATGCTAGAAAAGCACTGATGAGCAACAGAGAGATTAAAACATATTGTTAATGATTTAACTGATGGCAAAATAAGCAAACAGATAATTGTAGCACAGGAAGTACACATAAGTCCATGGCGCGCACTTTAAATCCCAAAGTCCAAAGAAGAAAACAAAACCAAGGAAATTACTCCTCCCCTTTTATTCTTAATATTGTAATTGCCTATATTCATATTTCCTCTACCCACCTTTTCAAATACCTTCATAACATTTTGTCAGGAGCTCTTAGCATGTATTTCATCACACATTGTCCTGGTTTCAGCTGGGATAGAGTTAATTTTCTTCATAGTAGCCACTACGGGGCTATGTTCTGGATTTGTGCTGAAGAGAGTGTTGATAATGCAGAGATGTTTTAGTTGTTGCTAAGTAGTGCCTACACTAGTCAAGGACTTTTTCAGCTTCCCGTACTCTGCCGGGTGCACAAGAAGTTGAGAGGGGACACAGCCAGGACAGCTGACCCTAACTGACCCACAGGGTGTCCCACACCATATGGCATCATGCTCAGCACATAGAGCTGGGGGAAGGAGGAGGAAAGCGGGGGGAATGTTCAGAGTGATGGCGTTTGCCTTCTCAAGTCACCGTTACGCGTGATGGAGCCCTGCTTTCCTGGAGATGGCTGAACACCTGCCTGCCCGTGGGAAGGGGTGAATGAATTCCTTGTTTTGCTTTGCTTGCGTGCGTGGCTTTTGCTTTGCCTGCTAAACTGTCTTTATCTCAACCCATGACTTTTCTCACTTTTACTCTTCCGATTCGCTCCCCCATCCCACTGGCAGGGAGTGAGCGAGTGGCTGGGCGGGGCTTGGTTGCTGGCTGGGGCTAAACCACAACACACATATAAATACATGCAAATTTCTAAAAGGAAAATGTGGCCAAATAGTGATTCAATGACGCAGAACTGGAGGGACTGACCTCCAAAGGAAGATGAAGCTTTCAGTGCTATTATATGAGCATCCCACCTGTGACTATCATCCCCAGAGACTGGCTTGTCAGCAAAGTACCACTGTTGCAAGATGAAAGCAAGCAAAATCTGCTGTGTTCACGCAAAACCCACCTTTGTGGTGGTGGGGGAATAAAATGGTTACCTGCAATGCCAGGTGGAGAGGCCAATTCTGCTTTCCCGCAATACATTATTGCAGACTGAGACTTATCTTCATAGGTAGCAGATCTTAATCCACAAGTGAGAGGAATAGATCTTGAGGAGAAAGTCAGTACAAGTAACTGATTTACCTTGGTAGCAGCTTTCTCACAATGTTTTGATTGAAGAGTTCTCAGAAACTTCTATTTTTAGTTACACATTCTGCAATCAATTTCTTTGTAAAATAAATAAAAATAAAGAAATTACACAGATACCACAGGAAAATGAGAATGCAAAGCCAAAGAACGATTTCTCTGCCTGGGGGAAGCAGCAGCATTCTAAATTTCAAAATGTGTTATAATATTAATCATTTGACTATCAAATACCAGTAGTCCCAATGCAGAAAAATGCAGGGGATTTGTTTTTTAAAAGTAACTGCTATATTGGCGCAAGTATTTTCAGGAAGTTTCTCTCATACCTTCTTGTCTGTGGAAGATGGTCTTAGCCCAAATACTTCCTCCACACCAGCAAGCACCAAAAGGATACAGAGGCCTCTAAATGACAAAAGAAAATTTCCCATAGGCAGAAATATGAGAAACACAAACTTTTCTTATACCACCTATGGTTCAGTTTAAGAGGCACATACTGAAGTAAAAACATAACATATATGAGTTTCTGGTAATATGCTATTTGTACAGCAGCCCTGAGGCACAGCTATAACTCAACCAGATTCCCAAGGACCTTTAATTTAAATTCCATGTTTTTCTAAAAGTACTCAGTTGACACAATCAAATAATTGTAAGCTGAAAACCCCACTTCTGTTTCCATCTTCCCTCAGCTGCTAATTTTATGCTGCAGTTTAGACTACACAAATAATACAATTACGTGACTTTGTTGTTACATTACTTTAAAATCACTGCAAATTTTAAAATGAAATTTCTTTAAAACAATAGAAAGACATAAATATATCTTAACTCTCTTTTTTCCAAGCTAGTTTATTCCCTAATGAATATTTTCCCTCCTTTTAAAAATGGATTTTCGTATTGGCAGTATGAAACTTACAGCTTTGAACAATTAGGAGACTCAGATAAAAGCATTAATCTTTTTTCTTCAGTAAAACTCTGACTGCATTGTCTATTTTTGAGAAGACATAACTGTGATTTCCAAGTTATCTGAATATTATATTATCTGAATGTACAAGTAAGCTGCATTTTCTGCAATTGGGGTAATGAACATCAGTGAAGTCAGTTTAACGCTCTATGGTTTGTAATAGATAATAATATTATAGATGATGTTACAAATACTTATAAACATACAGCAACATGTACAATGCATTTGCTTTTATGGCCTAGTATGTTGCTAATAAAAACAGTTTGATCCACGTGTGTTCAGAATCAATCTATGTTTTGGATTTTGAGTTCTGCCTGAATAATTTTTTAAAATTATCTAAAAGTTTATAACATGCTCTGGGCAAATATTAAAGGATGATGCTAAAGATACCAATAAAACCATCTTTGGTAAAGGAACTGTCAATCCTTTTTTTTTCCTTACTAAACTAGGAGATATACAATATCCCATTTTAAGATATACTGCTATGGAAATTTCATTTAATACCAAAAGAAAAATAAGCATTTTACGATTAAGCAGTAATTGAGACAAACAAGTAAAGAAGTTGAAAGACATTAGCCCACACAGGGACCAAGAATTCATTTTGTGTTTCATCTTGCACCTGGAACAGGCACCGCTGCCTCTCGCCTCTTCTGCTTCAGAGACCAGAGAGCGGCGTTTTGAGTGGCTGCTTCAGGGATTTATATTCCTCTAGGGTAATAGCGCTGATTATTTAATCACCTTGTATGCGCCACTTAGGCAGGGAGAAATGTAGTCATGTGCATCAGGAGTCATGAAGATCGATTGCACCGTCTGTTTCCTTCTCTCTGCAACAACCTACTCTGACACTGTGACACTGCAGTGGCTGGAACCAGTTTTTAGAGCAGGTACAACATGTAATCAAATCAGCAGCCAAAATAGCAAAAAGCCATTTTTTGATGTGGAGGAAGTAGTTTCCATCATGGAGTATCTGTGAGACTTTATACATAAAGCTGGCATATAAATTGCCTTTCTGAAAGAATGAGTGACATCAAATTGACGATTGCTGGGCACACCGGCTCCCAGTTCCAGGTTTGCGCCTTGCCTGCAACAATGTGTAGCCAAATATAAACAAAAAACCTTTGATTGATGTGCTAGTCTAAAGTTGGGGCTCCAAGTGGAACAAAACCACCAAATATCACATTTGGTTCACCCCAGCAAAGTCCAAGTACTAGTATTGAAAAATAGCTTCTTTTTGCAAGTGTCTGTCATCCTTGCTGTAACAGCCAGGATACATGGACTGCACTCTCCTTCATATTCTAGGACAGTTAGAACACATTAATAATTTGGGAGAAAAAATTAATTAAGACTCTTCTTAGACTAAACTATGATTAGTCATGGTTGTGCAATCTGTGTGCACTTACAACTTTTTACAGTGTCTGTGCTATGCTGTTCTATACTGTCCAGACACTAGATACCTGGGTAAAATTTTGAACAATCTCCATAAAAGTTGTACATAAAAAATGCTGTATTACATTAATTTCCACTTGCAGATTGGAAGATTGAGGACTTTTTTTAAAAAGTTTTTTTTAAAATTTGTCTATTTTTTTCCCTTGAAGTAGATTCCATTTCTCCAACTAAGGAGATTAAAAGTAATTTAGAGTTTGATTGGAACTTGCTAAAAGCTATCCTTAGCAGGATAACATGTCAAAATCATCACCTGTATCCCCAAATTTCTCACAAAATTTACATGTGTAAAATTGCCTGCAAGATAATGGTTGCTGTACTTGCTCCCCATTAAGGACAGATGCTGCTCCAGATCAAAGCACTACTCAAAATTATTTCTACTTATGAGATGCGCTGGAGCACACGGCAGGGCTCGGTGTATTTTACTGGACCTCAAATTTTCAGCAATAACACCCACCATCCTTTTTTCTTTCCAATATGTCTTTTGCAAGAAGCTTCCCTCTCATTTTATAGGATGCCATTATAAAGTAGGGCCAGAACTCAGAAAATGACTCCTGCTCTTATGTTCTTACACACGAGCAAATTGCTGTCTTTTACATCTGGTACATTGTAATACATCTTCAAGTGATGTGATTCATGTCACTTTCCAAGGGATGGTAGGATGATCTTTGTTTCTAGTGGCACCATCAAAGCAAGAACGGGCTTTTATTAATTTAATAAAGGCTGAGCAGATGCTACAGTCTTATCATAAGTGGCTTTAACAGAAACTGGAACATAGGCAACAAATACAATAACAGCCATAGTGAGCACTTTGTCCTCATCATTTTGCTAATGCAAAACCATCAGTAAACATGTTGCCAACACTTTCCTTTTAAGCTACATCTGCTGCAAATATATATTTAAGAGGATGCATCAACGATCAGCATCACTGACTTCTAATCTGTGGGCTAATTTATCTCTAATCTCATACCACTATAGACATCTTTATTGTCACAGATAAAAAGACTTAATGAATCCTATGTTGGATGAAATGCAGAAAACTACTGCAAAAGAGAAGCCCTTCTTTTTGTACTTTCTGAGTGAACAGTCAATGTTGTTCTTCTGAACTAGACTTTTGACTCTGCTTTGAAAGCAGCTGATCTGAACTGTGAACTAGTACTAGTGGTTTGCCTATAGGCAGCATGCTGGAAAATATCCTTTATTTTCAGCATTTGCTGAAATATTTGAAATACCAAATTTAGAGAAGTCTACTTCAGCTCCTGAGCCAGATAAAATCTTAAAAAATTAATTAGAATACTTTCTAGCCATTCCTCACTCCCCATAACTTTGTTGCAAAGGAGATGTGAATACAATACGTAGTAGGTAGTATAAACAGCTTTGCACCGTTTCAAAATCTAGCAAAATTTTTTCCCATCCAGGCACTACGGCAATCCTCCTTGCTACAGTAATTGAGTGGGTAGTCAGTGGCGTTAGGACCATCTAGTCATCAGGAGTGAACAGCGCAGTAGCAATAGAACTCATTACTTTCAGCCTCAAAACAGCACTTAAATAAAGGTTTTCTCTGCTTAACTATTTGCAAAGGACTTGATGCATACTTTGACATGATGCTTCTGAAGTCACTGAAACGAACTCAGTGAAAAATCTGTTTGTTGAGTTCAGCTGTGCAATGCTGGAAAATTCAGAAGAAAATTGAATATGCAGATATTTTACTAGTAAAAAGAGAGAATGGTCTTATAAGACAGAAAAAAAATCAAACTACTTCCTAATTTATGTACAGGGGCTTCAATATTTTTACAACCAATAAAAAAGAGTTTTATAGATTGAGGGGGAACCACAGGAATTTTTAAAACATGTGCATAACAATAAGTGAAATTCAGCTGTAGAAAATAGATGTCTCCTTTTCCTGTAATCCGTAAGATTAAAGAACTGTAATCGTAGGAACCTTTAATTTTGATTCATTAAAATAAAATAGGATTTTAATTAAAAAAACCCTCTCTTGAGATTGCCAGTCTTATTCACATATATTGAGAACTCTTCTGATTTTCACTGTTCCATAAGAAGATGTTCTCTTTTTTTTTTGTGTCCCCTAAAACTATGTAGGCATAATTTTAACAATTCCTTTTTCTCTTTTATTGAACATAGCATATTAATATGTTACATATTTATATTTTATGGAAAAGGATTGATTGTGCAATGAACAATCAGGATGAAAAGAGGAACTTTTTACATGATGGACTACTGGTGACTGATGTGCATCCATCTGAAGATGATACTGTTATCTGTCCAAAATCAGAGGTGCAGGCTGTAAACAAGGTATGAAATCTAAATCTAGCTTTTTAAACAGATGTACAGGAATGCAACATGCAAAGTGAAAATGTCAGGTTTATTTAGCAACTATCAACACCATTTAAAATATAGCTCAATTATTAGGTGAGCCCACCTGGTTGCTGCAGGGATGGAATCTCAGTTTTGCAGGTTGGATTTCATATCTCATTAGGAGCTAGCCTGACTGAGTCAATGAACCCAAGTAAAAATGTAAATTTACTATCAGTGGTGGCTTTGCAAACTGGCTCAGGTTTAAATGAGTCCGTGAGTGATCAGACAAACAGTAAAATCACCAGGACTCACACAGCTTCTGAGAGCAGACAACAGTAACTAGCTGAGGACAGAATTTCTTGTTAAAGCCCAAGCAGCAGCCAGAACAGTTCATCTGATTGCCCACAGTATTATGGTCTCTGCTATGGATGCAGCTGGACTTACCCCACTGACAAATCTTCTCAAAAATATATACTAGTCTATCTTGCTGTAACACTTGGTGCTAATCTTATCCGAATTTAAGGTCATACAGTGAAAATAGTGAAAATAATGGAAATGCTATTATAAGGTAATTAACCAGCCAAAGGAGATTCCTACTATTTCTTCATAATCTTATTAACTATGCCTAAAAATGCTACATCCCATTATCAAATAGAACTTTCTTTAAAAAATAACATTAATGCTAACATGCTTAACACATCCAATAAACTTGCCTTTCTTAACAACCCTCCTGTGTATAAATGCTGGCCTTAAATTAACTCATCACTATTTACAATAACTTCTTGCTTTAAATCAAAACTCAACCCTCAAAGCATTTGAAAACTGTATTAGTGCAAAGTTCCCTTATGATAACATCAACATTTTTCTAGGCATATAAACAACAATTATATCTTAGGCAGAAAAGGTGTCTGGTTGTGTTGATTTGGGAGTATTAAGTATCCATTAGACAAAAGACAAATTCTTATTCCTACCTTACATATTGCTATCCATCTGTTTAGCACCCACACCCCACACACAAACAAAATTTCAGGGAATAGTTTTATATATCTTAGCTTTTTGAAAAGTTATTTTTCATTTTACAAAAGAGTTCTCTTACAAAATTTTGGATAATCAGTTAAAGCCTAAATGCTATGAAAAAGTTTGAGTTGCCCTGGGACTTGAGAGAATTCATATGTGCACACTGGGGCCCAGACTCTGAGTTGGCAACAGTTCCTAGCAATGAGCAATATCAAACCACCTTATCTAACACTCTCTATTATTCACTGGTGCTTTCTATTTCCTTCAAAGCTCAAACATCCTAAAAGAACGAACTAAAACCCCCCACATGCTGCCCTCCCTCAACATATTTTGGGGTTTTTTGTGTTTGTTTGGGGTTTTTTTTGTTGTTTTTTTTGTTTGTTTGGGTTTTTTTAATTGGAAAACACAGGAAGTAAAGAGAGCTCTACATGCAAAAAATAAATTCAGATATCACGAAGAATCCAACTAAATAAAAAAAAAGTCTGAAAAACTTAGAGTTGCTACTGCATCTATCCTTACAATCCCCTGTTGTGGCAAAGCTCTGACGGAGTCTCCAAACAGCATGTGATTTTATAGACCATATGATCTGCAATATTTACCATGCATAATGGAAATAGATAAGGCAAAGCAAACAGCTTGAATTTTGTATTTCCTTGCTTTTTATTTAGTCTAGGTTGTTAGCACCATGTGAATATATATTTGGGAGTCTCTGTTTGTGTGTGTATGCATATGTGCATGTGTGTATATATAGGTATAAACAAACATATAGAGTCATTTCACTATATTTCTTATGTATCATAAAATAATACCTTCTGAGCAATTAGCTTTTAATTTCTAGAATTACTCAGGAAAAGAAAAAGCATTGTTCAATTTTAGTCAGAATTGGAAAAAAACAAATTATGCCTATTTTCAGCGTCTATGTTCTCTTGTTGTCCATAGTGTATGCAGCTTGTTTGGTGAAGGTCTTAAGTTTTAACAACAACAAATGTCAACTCCTATAATCAGAATATTTGACCATTGCTTTATAACTTTAAAATACACTGGTATACAGTGTTAAGAAAATGAGAATAAGTGCAAAACGCATTTGCTAACCACACTTTTTTATATTGATCAGTACATACAAGAGGAGGAAACAGATATGCAGAGAAATTTTAAAGTAGAAGAAAACTTCCACGTTAGACTGAAAAATGTAAAGGCACACATTTGAAAGGAGTTCCTCTACAAATACAAAAATGCATGCAAGTCCTAGGTCATATTGTCAACATCTGGTTTGCTTGCCTGGTCCTGTATTTGAAAACTCTGGGAGAGGGAGGACGAAAGTAAATATGAGGGTTATTCAACATATCAAGACTTACCTGCTCTTCCTGTGTTGAGACTAATGGGGTCATATTATTTCCTTTCATTATTTTATGTTTATTTCTGAAAGTTGTCCCCTCAGATTTTCCACTTGTATACATTGCTTACCAATATTTATACCACTCAGCCTACTGCTTGAAATCTGCTCCCACCAATCTTTACTGTTCCGTGCTTATCTAAGGTTTTCCACCAACAAAACCAAACCAAAACCAAAAAACACAACCAAACACCCCACCACCCCACCCCACCACCCAAAAAAAAGGAGCCCATTTTGCTTGGGAGTTTCAAGAGCAAAGCACCTCCTGCCCAGCAGTAAGGTGCAGTAGGGAAGACAATATCAGTCATTATGTGCATGACGTCAAGGAAAGAGCCATTCTGTGCCACCACGTTCTCCTGAATGGAAACGAAGGAAGTATAAATTCATCAGGAGCGCTTTTCTGGTTTTAACAGCTCTCAGCCAAGGCCACCTGAAAAACCAGACTCCTGTTCATTTCCGTGTGCTTTGAATCAGGTCCTGAGAAGGCACATTTTCCAGTTTTGGTTGCTTTTCACCATTACCTTCAGATCAGATTGAATTCTATGGGAAAGAAACGCTTTTTCTTTACTTATGAAATATCCCAATTTCTGTGGTTATATTCATCATTATTATTTGCAGAATTGTTTGTATTAATAATATTTGACAGTATGTATTGTTTGGGAATTACTCACATTGAGTGTTTATGATTGATTACCTAAAGACATTATTTATCATGCCTTATTGGATTCTGAATATTTTTTTTTTACACAGGAGAAAAATGTATAAGGAATTCAGAAGAGTGGTGAAAAAGAATAATGTACCTACAGGATATAATATTGAGCTACAGATTATTTATACTAAATCTCATTAAACTTTTGAGGTTCATAAACAGTTGCATGAATATCTCATTGCCATCTTAATATTCTTGGGCTTTTAATAGTTAGCTCTTATTTCTTTATTTCATTTCGATTATTTTCATTTGGGGTCCTTTTTTCCTTTTTCTCATGTTTAAGAAGGGTTAGTTATGAGTTTATTATAACATATGTAAATTTGCTTATTTTTAGAAAATGTTCTTTAACACTCCAGTTTCGTTGTCATAGTCTGTAGTGCTAATAGCTGTGTTAATAAAATTATTATCTACAGTGAAGAAATTGCTTTCCATACATAGAAATTTAATGAGATGGAAATTTTCAGGAACTGAACTGATTCTCAGCAGTGGTTTGGTAGACTCTCATAACATCTGCCCATGTGCAGACTGGAAATACTCAATGCCAATAAAGATGTCATTAAATTAGCTCTGCTTTTGTGTTTCACATTCCCCTCCATCCCCCCCCCCCCAGTTTCATAAATTAACTTGGTTAGCTAAATGCTAATGAATATTTAGATTTACTGACCAGAAGAGTTTCTTTCCTCAGGTAAACTAGGTTTCAAGAATGCTACAGGGTTAGGATTTTTTATTTATGTTATTTTATCTCCCTAGAGGAATGAAGAAGTGTCTACATGCATCCTTTACAACCCAGCTGTAAACAGGATTAGTTCACTAGAGACTTGCAAATCCTTCTACCCGTATTAACCTGACATGAGGAATTTATTTATCATTTCCATAGGCTTCAATATTATCACCCACTATAAGGCATACAGCAGTGTGGAGACAAACCCCACATTACACTTAGTCTGCTTAGAGCCTCGTGCCCTTTCCTGCCCAGACGTGATTGCAGACCATTCCAACAACTACAGATGCTTCAGCAGGGGCTTGGTATGGAAATTGCTAAACCCATAACTATTTTCTTTCACCTTGTTTTTTCCTCTCATTCCAAAAGAGCATGTTTTACCATGAAAACCACAAGAACTGACCAGCTTTGTTATATGAACATTAAAAATAAAAATGTTCATCTGTGTTCAGACATACACAACTTTCACACACAAAAATGTAAAGGCTTTAGAATGGGCATTAAGTATTTTGAGCCATTCTTTTATTACGAAGTCTGTATAAATTAGGAATGACAAAACTGAGTTTATCAGAAAAGCACAGATATCAAGAGAGTATACAGCCTTTTATTTTTGTTTTTGTCCTTGCTGGACGAGTAATTCATGACCTGTATATAATTGGCTTTTAATTTCATCTTCATGTATCACAGAGAGAAGCAAAGCTGTCCCCTGCCTTGCTTCCACGAGCTACCTTCATCAAGCTTACATATATTAAGCATGCCCTTGTTTTATTCCTAACTGCTATTTCTCATCTGTTCTCTGAACTACATCTCCTGACATTCACGATTAAGGAACTCGCCATTCAAAGCAAAAGAAAGTGACTTTATCATTTGACTGTAGATCCTAAGGAGCAAAGCCTCTAAAAGATTAAATATTTAATCCTTTGATTTACTGTGTTGGCAACTGCCCTATCTATTTTATAAGCAGGTTGACAAAAGCATTATGGGGCCTGGGATTTGTGTAATGGGGCAGTGTTAAATCTTACACTCTTCAGTGCTAAAAAGTGGAATAATATTTTTCTAACAGAACAATATTACTGTGAACTTCCTAAAATGGTACTTGGGCCAAAACTGAGCATAGATGTTATTTCAAACAATTTTATGTGATGAATTTACCAATATATATAAAACAAAGTAACTGATTACATCCAGAATCAACTATAAACAAGTTCTTAAGAAGTGAGCAAGTTCATTACAAAGCAGCTAAGTGAATTTTAAAGAGCAGATTGATCTCTCTCTGAAAGTGGGGAAAGTAAGTATGGTTACAGAAGACTGGAGAAGGTCGAACATGGTATTGAGTAAAAAGGCAGAATAGAAATTGCAATCCAATTGAGATAATTAATTTGAGGAAAGATACCAGAACAATCTATTAAACAGTTTGTACACACCTTGACAATGTTTTATCAAGAAGAAATTGTTTATCATCTACTCACTATTATGGGTTTATCATTAGATAAACTTTTATCCTTATTCTTAGATAAACCCTCAGTATCACCAAACTGGGTCCACTTAAGAAAGTTCAGGAAGGACAAGCAGACAACCGGAAAAGTTTAAGCTATAGCCACCATTAAAATGTGGAAAGAACTCCAGGCTTCTTGGTAAGAACATAACAGCATAATAACAGTCTTCCAGTATTTAAATGACACCAGCAAGAGGTCTGTGACCAATTGCACCATATATCTACCTTATTAAGAATACGTATAATCAGCTTTATTTGCACCAGGTTAGGTTTTAGTGAAACCTTGCGAATTTTGAGGATAGGTAAACCTTGGAATAAGTTACCTAGAAAAAAATGCAACAATGCTATAACATTTCAGTTGATATTTTTGCAAAACAGTGTAGTTACACCTGTCACAAATTGATCCTCCTATCCTCTGGCTTTGACAGAAAGGTCCTGAAAAAGTTGTCTACTCTAACTTAACATTTCTGTGAACCCTCTGTAACTGATATGAAATAATGTCCTTCGGCAAATAACTGCTGGTGTTTAATACAGGTGTATTTAATACAGGTTTAAACCCAGTACTCCAAAATAGTTAAGTTTCAGAGAATTCTAAAAGGGAACTCCCACCTTTCAAGCAGATTAAGGAATATCTGGAAGGGATTATCACTTTTCATTTTAATATTAAAAATATTACATTAGACACTGGAAAGTTGCAGTAGACAACTAATCCTTTGCCTTCCTGAGGCACTTGCAGTAAATCTTCATTCTTTGTTAAAAAGAATCAATACCAAAATGTGATTGAAATCTAAATTAGTACCTCCAATTTAGAAACTAAACAAACAAACCCATCAAAATTCAGTAAGGAACAGATTTTCTTGACTTTAAAAACTGGTATACAATTGTTCAAAAATACTGAACTATTTAGAAGTGATGATCAAGTCAGAAACATTAACTTAATTTCCTTGAAATTTTCAGCCAAGGATGGAAAGGCTAATGGTCAGATCTCTCTCTCTCTCTTTTTTAGCTCACTCTACAGTAACAAGATGGGAATCAATCTGAAGTTACCTTTTCAAAATCCTGTGAACATTCCTCCATCTCAGGTGATCTTGTGGCAAGCCACATATACGTGGTGTCATGAAGAATACAAGTAGTTCATGATTTAATCTCTTCTGTTTCTGACTCTGAGGGAGCTGAAATGTTGCATAAAACAGCAGCTACTCACACAATTTAGACTGCAGTAGATTGGAGTCCTCTATCTGTCCAAGTTCTTTCTTTCTGAAATGGAAGCACAGAAAGGGTATCCAGTTACATTTTAGCCTTGTCCTTTTCAAAACAGATCTGAAACAGAGCCAGAAGAGTTCTAACTCTATGAAATCAATATAAAACCATGCACAACATTGACGGATGAAACCAGAACTACAGATAAGATCTAAAGAGCACTGGATTTTCACAAGAATAGATATTTTGAAAAAGATTTCTGACCTACTTCACCAGAATTTCAATAGAAGGCTTGCAAGGTTTTAGTATCATCTCTCAAGATGAAAACTCAAATTAATTCATCCTTTTTATAATTAAACAGCAATATAACATGTACATGAAGCAAACTACGACCAAAACATTACACCTGCCATCACAGGATACAAACAGGTAAGCTGAAATAGTTCTTGGGGAATAAATTCTCACAACATGAGTTTAAGATCTGCTGTTCTGCTAATAATGGGGCTAAATTATAAACCTATGAATTCTTCAAATTATTTTTCCAATTAAAAGAATAGGAAGAGAGCTAAATTTTGCAAACGGAAATAATTCTAACATTTAACAGTTAGGTTCAAAAATATATAAATGATATTAGCTCCCACTTTTTTTTTTGTTAAGGGAACACCCACTTAAGTTTCTCAGGTGATATAAGGTCAGTAGGTGAGCATGGAGATGACAGTGTTATTACCTAAAAATTGTGTTACCTAAAAAATGAGCTTTTACTTTTTACAGCCGAAGGTAAGAAATATATCAGGACAACACTTTGAAAATTTAAGTTTACACATAGACCCTACCAGTCACCAAAATTCTTTTCTGCTAACCAGTATTTTTCAGTTTTCCTCTGAAACTTTCTTTAAGGAAGAAACACAGTGTAAGAGAATCATTACCCTTTTTCACGGTGTTCTCACAAATGCATTAAACAAGTTCTTCAAAACAGGCAAGGACTGATAGTTTAGATAGGACAGAGTACCAGAAAGGGTAACTGGCTATCAGTACTCAAAGTACACTGGGAGGAATCCCATCTCTAACCCCACTAAAATTCATAAATAGTCATTCAGGTTCTGGTGACTTATGGTGGTGTGGCCTACTCATAAAAAGAAAAAAAAAGATAGAAATAACAGGTCCTTCCCTAAAAAGTGTTCTTTCTAACAGTATAATCAAACTATGTCTATATGATACACATTCATTGATTAATCTTGTCTTAAAAATATTGCAACATAATCTAAATAGCTGCCTTCTTTCAGCACTTTCACTCCATGCATTTATATTGTGTTGCATGGTATACTGTAGCTCTTCATTTTCCTGTTATCTACAGCACACAAAGAGACCAGACAGACTTCCCCAGTCCATCCTAACTCCCAAGTTGATCTGTCTGAGAGCACACTATAAGATCCAACACCTTATGGAATGAAGGGAATTTAAACACAAACTCACTGAATTCTAAAACAACAAGCTGGTTTTCACCTGTCCATTTCCTGCCAGTGACATTTTTTTGAGATGCCTTAAGAACTTCTTCTATTCCTCATTTTTAAAAAAAAGTTATTTTCTGGAAGTTCTGTGGAAAATAAAATTGAGAAGTCAGTAATGGAAAAATGTATTAAAATAGAAAATAGCTTTTAGTCAGAGCAGAAATCAATTGCACACCAGTCCCAAGAACTAACGCCTGCTTGGTTTCCTGTACAACATGGTTAAGAAGCTGCCACTTACCAGTTTATGCTTCCAACCTTCTTTCTATCTGTAGCATATTACAGGGATTACAGAAGTGGCTAATAAAGTAGGCAGAAAATTTATTTGGATTTGCACCCTTTTTTGTGTCTCCAGCACCTAGGCTAGGCACAATCTACAGTCATTTGGTTGAAATCGTTTATCTCCTCTTATACCTATCATTTTCAGATACACTAAACACCAATTTTGTATTCAGGCTGGGGTACCTTCCAAGCACAGGGTACAAGATCCTCAAAAATTCTTCCACATGGTGTAACAGAAGGAAAATCCCATAATAATATAGAGAAGAGCAGTACACACACTCTTTTAGTTGACAAGTGCACTAGTGAAAAGTGAATGAGTCAAATCTAAGCAGAGCTGAAATATTAGACAGAAATACCCCATGAAAAAAAGAGCAATTTTCTATCAGAAATTGCTAATTGGCATAGTTTTTTAAAAAAGGGAAACAAATCACTATTAGGACATGTAATAGTGAATTATAACGTTAAAAATACAGAACATAAAAACTGACAAAAGAACAGAAAAGGACAAAAATTTCTTGATCTTAGAGGTTCTCCAAGTGAACCCCTCCACTGACAAGTGTCTGACATTGAAGAATGCCTCTCTTCCTATAAACATTTAAATCTAGCAGTATGTGCAGAACTAGAGTCAATGCATCCTTAACAAACACCCAAAGTTTGTATTTACCAGTTACACTTGTAGCATATACCATTATACAATCTTACAACAAAGTCTTGCAGTGAACTGTGATGTGTCACAAATAATACTGACCTTGTCAGGCAAAAACTTCATATTTCAAATTTTGAGGGGTGATCTCTGTTCTGTATAACTGTTTTCTTACGTAACAATATCATCATTATAACTGTCTATATCCTTCCCAGTACTTCTAAATGCACTTACCATAACTTCAAAAAGTTTTGTGTATCTCAACTTCCACCACAGTGGGAGTTAACAGAAATTTAGTCAATTTACGATATATCTACCTGAGCAAGTACTGCAATAAAACAGAACTGGGTCTGACGATTGTTGAAATGCCCACATAATATGTGCTGGAGGTAATTTATTTCAACTTGTTTTGATGTGGTTTTGAGGACTGAATGCCCATTAACAATTGCTATACATTAGGGGTGCTCCTTATATGCATGCTCCAGTTTCATACTAAAATGGGTCTTTTTCTGCAGGGATAAGCGGTGTGCTTATCCCCTCCAGCACTTCAAAAAAAAAGAAAAAAAAGAAAAAAAGCAATGAAAAATCCAAAGAGAGAAGTCTGTATAGACTGTCTTTTTGGATTGAAAATATATACACTGATGCAACTCACTCAGGTCAAATATTCATCCTCTGGTATCAACGGAATTGTATCAGAGATGAGTATAATGTGTGACCTTCGTTTTCAGAATTGGGTATTCCTATTAAATGAAATATATTTTGGCTAAAAAACAAGAATTCCATCATAGGAAGAAAATTGAAGTTTTTAGATTTTGTCAGAATGAGACCAAGATTGTTTGCTGCAGAAACAGGGAAGGAGAAGGTCATGATAAACAGCCAGAAGGCTTGGTAGTGAGAGCATTCATTTGCAGTGTCTGGACCTAAATCCCTGCTCTGTTTTATTTGAAGCAAGGATTAGAAGTTGTCTCTTCCTCCAGACTTTGCCTTCGCTAATAGAGTTGGTTTCTCTCACTCAGTAGAAAGTTGAAGTGGCTCTTTGGGGACAATCCAGTGACTGCCTAATGCCTGACCCTGCTCCTCTGATGTGGCCACAGCCTGGAGCACTAGCTTCTCTATTCTGGGGCCACAGGGACTCCATCCATTTCACACTTTGATCACAAATGTGGTGCTAGCAAGAGCTCCTTCAAACAGATACATTTCTGCAAAGTAACTCCAGTTATTTTCCATTTTCCTCACACTTTTCCCCCCTTAATTCTCCATCAGTTCAAACAAATTTCTAACTGGTTGTTCACCCTGCCGTTAGAGCTCACTAAGGTGTATGGCAACAGATTTGGGTGGTTAAAAGCAGAGAGGTGTAGCCTGCTATCTTTAACTATCCTTAATCCAGACATGTTCATAACAATGCCAGCAGGAATTCCTTAGCACCTTCAAATTCTCCTGTTTGTATACTTAAGATTAAGGACAATGTAGCCTTTGCAGTAATACTATGGTGAGCCTTGTCCCCGAGCAATGCTCCATTCCATTTGTCTTTATGCCCTTCATATAGATATAGCTATCCTTGAAATCAAAGGTCATTTACGGTTCTTGTACAGTCAGAATGTAGATGCATCTATAAGGAGCACAATGACAGCACAAAAAGAGCAGTAAAAATATATTATGGAAGACTAGAGGATACAATGCTAAATAACATTCAAGTCCATAGAAAAAAGGGATAAGAGGGCTTCACGTATGCTTTTGTTTCACAAATAATCACGTAATGTACCTATTTGCTTTCTGAGATCTGTTTTACATAGATGGTTATGATATTTTCTTTGATGAAAAGCTTTCAGTAAGTCATGGAAAAGTTCAGTATTTTGTGACTTTTTTTAGGCTTTAATTTAACTGACTGCTTCTATGTACCCTCCTAATGGGTAAAGGGAAATGAAAGGATTTGTCATAGCATATAACACGCTTAATTCTTTTCTTTCAAATTCATCGTCTTTAATTTTGCAATAAAAGTAATCATATATGGTTTGGTTTTTTTAAAGGCTGCATTGTTCTCTGATGCCTGTAAACAGAGATAACCTTGGGGGAATCTGTAAATGTACTCTCTGAATGTGTTTTGCAAGAGTGGCTGTGTTAAGTGGTTTCTTTGTCAGTCCTAGAACAAAATACTGTGGCCTGATATGCTTAGTCTGGTTTGCAGACCTTCTCCTTTGTGAATACAGATGACTGTATCATGAAAATTAACTTAAATTATATGACTATCTAAAGTAAACGGTAATCCATAAAGAAACAAACATTCAATCTACAGCTAAGGATTTATCAAACACTATTCAAACGCTATATGAATTAATAAAATTCTGAGCTAGTCTCTTTGATTTATTTCATTTTATTTGTGAAATCCATTTACATTATACAGGTTACATAAGTGAGTACCTATGAAAAAGACATTTCACAATCAAAACTAAGCCAGTGTCTTTTTCAAAAGCTTCATGTGTGCAATTCTGTAAAATGCAAAACATGCTCTGTTTTGCAAATAAGTTTACAAAGCGTTGCCATCACATTTCTGTGTGATTTTAGCAAATTGCTTTCAACAGTCACAGAAGACAACTGAATGCTGCAAAAGACACTGATTTGGGAAAATGTCTGTTTGGAACCTGAGTGTACAATTGTTATCATTTTGGTGTGAAAATCTATCGTAATTTTAAGGAAAAACTGAATTTGATTGAAAACACTCATATTTTTGACTGAAAGCTTAGTAATTATTTCCAGGTTGTATATAGAAAAGAGAAATATTTTCCAAAAAATTGCAAAAAAATGCAGAATTTGAGTGATGTGCATGTTTCCTTACAAATCTGTCTCATAAATACCAAAAGAGAATCGCAGAATTCTGTTACAAAAGTATTCTCAGGGTTTCAAGAACTAATTACTGTTTTACTTTGGGACATACTCCAGTATTAACTGAAGTCAGCTGAAAATTTGAGACCATCATAAAATGTAGCAAATTTTGTGGAAAAGTGGCTTAACAGAGTCTCTATGGCTTATCTGGAAAACTCAAACACTAAACACAAGTAAGGATATTCCCGAGTTGAAACATACACTTTTTTGTGGTTATAAATATACTACTTCTTCTATAAGCATTTTTGTTTCAGAAAGGCAATATCACAATATTTATAACTAGCCTATAAAGTAAAGTAACTATGTTACTTTCAATAGATGTTGTTACGTATTTTCAAACCTTAAGAAAATGTGAATTTTTCACTTGGATTATTCTCAAGACATAGCACCTTTTTGTGCTAACTTGTTTAGCATTTGATTGTTTTATTACTAAGAATTATGCAGCTAATTAAAAAACCTTTGTCTTAGCCTTTAATTTTCTTCCTCATAGAAAAAGCAAAATAAATTCACCTTGCCCTTCCCGTAGGTTGAATAGCAGCAAATTAAAATGGGAGTATTTCACTTGACAATTTTAATCCATCCATCTGTTCTAAACTTTTCTGTCAAAATCCCCAAATATACCTGATGCTTTCCTAATAACTAAGCATATAGTAAAATTTGTGATGTGGAAATGAGCAGAATATGACATTTTCCTGCTAGTCTAACGTGTATTAGGTTTTGACACTTGTCTATCTTATTTGTCAGCTTGGAAGTTATCTGGATTTGAACAAAGATATTGCCATATTCACAAACAGACAACATGTTTCTCTCTTTATCATATCTGACACACAGTGTAAGGCAATAATATGAAGAAAAATACTGCTGCTATTTTAAAATTTACTTAAATATCACCCTGCATTTCTGCCCAAAAGGGATGACAAAGGGAATTAATTTACTGGGATTTAGAACCACCAAGTGTCCTTTGATACTTGACTGTCATGGTTTTAGCTGGGATAGTTGATTTTCTTCACTGTAACTAGCTAAAACCATGACATTGACTCAAGTTATCATATATAATATTTTACACAGAATTTTATAGTAGTCTACGTATTCCACATGTGTCAGAAGCAAAAGACCGAATGGATGTCATAGTCCAACAACTTGTCTGACACCGGGTCTGGTTTTTCACACAAATGTTTACAATGTGTGCTAAGTGTCATTGCGCTGAGCTTGCTGCTGATCAAGTAATTTATAAATAAAAGGGGATCCCAACTACCATTTTTCAGATTTCAAAAACCACCAAGCTGCCTGCTGGAGACAGCAGGACCTATCAATGAAAACACCTGACGCACCCCTCAGACCGCTACAGAGTGAACAGTAGATTTACCACATTGACAGCAGAAAACCAAAGCTCTAACTTCAAAGGATATAACTACCATATCTATGGGCCTCACAGTGGCAATGCTTGTACCACCTTTCACTCTCAGTGTATTTTTGTTATTCACATGGCTATTTCCTACTGACTCTATCAAACACGGTACTAAAAAATAAAAGATATTGGGTGAGATACAGAAATCATTTTCCAAGGGAATTGAGCTTCCATCTGCCATTTACACTTTCACAGTTTCTTCTGCATGCCCTCCTTCCATTTCTGCTTGGTTTCATGATTTAACTCCATGGATGCTGAGAGTGAGTCATGCTAGCATGCAATTTTTGCAGAGAAATTTGAAAGAAAGAAACTTCAAAGAGAATAAACTCCATAATTCTCTATTAAAAAAAAAAAGAGTATTTTTCTGAGGTCACATTTAATTTGGTATGCTCTTGCCTTTTAAATTAAAAAAAAGCCTGATTTTTAAAAAAAAAAAAAAGGCAAGTTCCAATCTTCACACAAGCAAAGCCTTGGCAGCTGAGTGAAATAATAATAATAAATCCACAAGAAAACAAAGAAAGAGAACACTGAAACCTTCTGCTCCAGGGGGAGGTAGAGGAAGGAAATTCTATCTTGAAGAATGTATGTAGGAACTGCACCATTCAATAAGATAACGTGTAATTCCTGGATCCCTGGAGCTCCTTAGAAAGGTTTTATTGAGCAACCTTTCTCTATTGCTTAAAATGTCACAATTTTTTTTATATACATAAAAAAAACAGTGTTCTTTTCCATTGTCCTTAAGCTCAAAAAGCAACAAAACTTTTTTTTAATGTTTACAAAAATCATAAACGACCCAGCCTGCCAAAATTCAGTATAACAGTCTTTCTGGCAAAATAAAACTAATGTAAATGTGTTGGCAATGTAAAGCACTAGATAATTGAAACAATAGCAATCAATGATACATCAGGATGATTATTATATGCAGCTTCAGCCTGCTTTGATAGTGAAGGTTCCTGGTTTCATATTATTAAGATAACATTAACTCTCCCTGCCTGGGTATATTTCACACTTCACACACATTTACTGTAGAATCTGAGCACCTCACAATCATTTATAATTTATCTTCACTGTGAGACAAACCCATTCCACATATACAGGTCTGAGGTACAATGAGAATAAGTCACTTTCCAATTTCACATGCAAAATTTTTTCTGAGGAAAGGTGTAGAAGTGGCAATCACAAGCCTTAGGCTAGTTCCATACTCACTGGACCATCCTTCGTCACAGACCCCTGCTATTGAGATTATGAAAACTTGCAATATTCTACAAAACAAACCGTTGGCTTTTCAGAGGTCTTATGTAAGACTGACTTCATCTTCTGGCAAGGTAATAAAGTGCACAGAGGATGTATAGTCCTGTTTCATATTTCTCTGGATATTTTTAATTTGAATTAGTTTAGTAATACATTAATAGTTTGAAGACCATAATAAAATGTCTGAGAATGTGTCATCTGTCCATTGATGTTTCTGAGGTATAGTTATACTTCAGTATTTTAGCAAACAGACATTGCAAAAATAAAGAGTTTTAATAACAGTGTCTCATTTTCTTGTTATGACTTCAGTGCTTCTTCTTGATTCCCCACTTTTTACTGAACTCTAGATGTAAATCTGAAGACTCGTATCTAAAGCAATCTTCGCACAAAACAACTTTGGGTCTTGACCTCAGGTCTCCAGTTGTAATTTAAACAAGGGATCGGGGAAAAAGTACATATGCATATGAAAAGGTTTTAACAGTAAATATATTTACAAAGGAGCTTTGAAAAAAAACAGAAAATTTGTGCCAAATGCTTGTGGAACAGAAGTGTAGACATTTAGGGATTTTAAAACCTGGAATCACAAGGAACTCCGCATTTTTCTCATTGCTATGGAAAAATAGAGACAAACTTTCAGAATGTAATCCTTTCCCTTTGCCCTCTCTAATAACTTATTCAGAATGATGGGGTTATCTGTCTTCCCCTTTCCCAAGTAATTTTCATATCATAATCATATTCTGTTCTGCAAGATGATCTGTGAGCATTGCTTGTCAAATGGGCATATATTATTCAATAGCAGTGGTAGCAGAATGGGTACCCCACCTTTCTCTCAGTCTCAATTAGTCTTTACCTGCAAAGCTTTGACAGAAACAGGCATTATCCTATGGAAAAATGCATTTTACTTAAATTCATCCCCCAATTTACGGTGTTTGACAAATTCCCCAAAACAATTTCTATTCAAAATAGACTTACATCCATATCTCCTGCAGAATTTTCAGCTTGGGCACTGAACTGAAAGTCTGCCGGTTGTCCTGCTTCACTGTGTCCTTGTAGATTTTAAAGACAAGAGGCATGTTCAGATCATCTGGTATGACCTGCTAGAGTACATAGGTAAAAAAATTTTACCTGTTTCATCCTTGGTGAACCCAATGTATTTTCTTTGACTAAAACGTATTGAAAAGCTAATGATACAACACTCCAGATTAAAACCAAATATTTTAGTAGATAAAGCTGAGAATATATGAGAAGCCAGCATAACTCTCCTCCAAAAGTCTTACTTAAGTTGTCTGTTATGGACAAGTAGAATGAGGGTGTATCATTCAGGGAGTATAAATAGTCTTTCTGCTCTTATATCAATATTTTATGCTATTCATGGGGAATCAGTAAGGTATTAATTGCTTCTAGCAACACAGGTAAAGTAAAGGCTGATCTATTAACAACTTTAAATCTTAAATATTAATTCCTAGAGGCCACAAAATGTATTAATGTCAGAGCTGAAAATGGAAATGTTACAAAAAAAGAAAAAAGGTGTTCGCTTGTTCAGAAGCAAGGGCTGCATTGTGGTTTTAGGCACAGCCTTGAACAAAAGATGCTACATAAACCATACCAGCCCAGAAATAGCTTTGGGAGACATTGTGCCTGAGGCAAGTTCTACACTAAAAAGTTCTGGCAGAGTTGTGTAATGAAGTGTGATTTGTGACCAAAGTAACCATCCTCTTCCTGTAGGTAGTCATAATAGCAAATACTGCATTCTTGCTAGCACAGCTTGCTGTGCCTTGTGGGAAGGAAAACTAAGCAGGGCACTGGAATGAGTCCTATCTGTCTAAGCATGGTTTTAACTTGTATTACCTGCTGTCATACCAGGAATACCTTGCCAGCACAGTATGCAGATGTAGCTGCACCAACAACTATTTATAATGCAGACCAGGCATCGAAGATGGTTAAACGAGTATCAGTAAAGAAATGGACTGTTTATAGTTCTTTCATATCACCAGCAAAATAATGAAATACCTTCCAGTAACCTTGCCTTCCAGACCAGAGTCCTGGTACTACTTTTTCCCCCAGCCTCGTCAATAGTTCCAGGCAAACTCAAGGGTATAACCTCATATTTGCATATTCTAAGACTAGGCTTCAATGTCTATCGTTTGGTATCTATTGATTTTTCAGCTGTGTCTTTAGCAAAATGTGAATGTAAGCTATGAATCAGTTAATTTCACAGAACAGTTTAGAGACTGCTTGGAAATGGAGTTATAAACCTGGTAGGAAATGAAGCACAGCCAAACTAATTCTCTTTACTTTTTCAATGACTCATGGAATGTCAGATGTAGCTTGACAATTCAGTAGCATTGTTTGCAACAGTTTAAAATGATAATAAAAAATTAAACAATTGGCAGATAAGAATTATTAAATACAGTCATAAAGCTCTGTGGCTCTCCTATAATGTCTGCCACAGATATATCTGAGTGCTAAATGCACATTTTTAGAAACAGTCTTAGGTAGAATTAATTATATAGTACTTGAAACTGTTGAACAGCTGATGATATATCAATATGCTAATGCTATCACTAGAACTTCTGCGTTTTAACAGAACAAAGGTCAATGTGTGTATTTTACTTTAATATAAGAAATAATTGCACATCTAATTAATATTACACATTTCTGGATAAAACTATTTGCATCTCCAAGTACCACCAGCACTATTTCACATCTATACCAGATTTTGCCACCTATCCTTAAGATAAATAGGTTTACTCTGAAAATGAGTGTGCTTATTTCTATAGAAATCCTGAACCAGAAGAATTATTTAATACGATTAAAGGTCCAGCCCTCACACCTTACTAACTGTAAAATATACTTTCATGCACAAGTGTTCCTAATGACCATTAATAAATAAGTGCCACTTAGTACTGCTGCCTAAGTACTACTCAGCAATAGGAAGAATGGCAGAAACCAAAGACGACTTAAACAGTTAAAAATTAACTACTGCTGTTTCTAATTTGTAGTTATACAGCCTTTGGCATAGAACCCAGCCACTGACAGCGAGTGAGACACCTACAGTTCCAAAAAAGTACAGAATCATCCAATAAGAACCAAAATAACCACAATCCTGTAGGGGAATGCACTTACAAATGAGCATCAAAGAGTTAGTTAAGAGGAAAAACTGAGGACAGGCCTAATACTAAATTCTGCTGCTCCCACTGGAACACTACACTGAAAAGAAACATTTGACCAGTTTCACAAAACAAAGAGAAACAAAATGTAGACCGATGTTGGGAAGGAAGGGTTGAAGCGTTACATGATTCAAACATTCTCCCTAGTATCCACCTCCCATCCAAGCAATGTAGCCTGGAGACTGGACACCTGGACTTACTACAGGCAACACTGATGACCAGATTAGAACTATTCAATGAAGTATCAAGGTACAAAAGCAATGTATGAATTGAATAGCAGTATGATACGGGCCACAGATATTACAAATACACAAGCAGAGTGGTTCATTTGAAAAAATACCTAGGAATACCCCCAGAGGTGAAAAATATGGAAAGCTCATCTTGTGTGCATATATCTAGTTTCAAATTAATATTTCATTTTATATTAAATATTTAAAAGTAATAATAACCAATGGAATTCTGATTTTTGTTAATATACCTATATCTTTTGAATCATAATGGTAAATATATTTGTTATCTTAGATTAAGTTTTATTTTGTAGAAGAGGGGATAAGTTTTATTAATTATTATTCATGAATACATGCATACTGTGGGGCTAACCCACAAGAAAATAAGCACTGAGCCAGATCCCAGACACATGGATTTTATCACTTAAACTTCAGCAGTGTTTCATGAACATTATTCAAAATAAGGAGACATGCTTTATGGTGGCCTTAAAAGCATTCCAGAACAAAAGACAAACAAACATGTGCTTCATGAAGAGATTTGTGGGGCCTCTTCCAGGTTTTCTGCATATACATATCTCTGAGAGCTGCTGATCAAAGTTAATGATAGATTAATCACATGCTCTCCAAGATACATTTACAAGTGAAAAATGACTGGCCCTTCATTCCCAGCTAGTTAAAATGAGGTATCGACTTGATATTCCAGCAAAGCAACCTCTAGAACAGCAACTAATACGCGATATATCAGAGTAGGTAAAAAGACAAAGAGAAAAATTTGATCCCTGTCCAAAGCAAATAAGAGCAAAAGGCCTATTGCTACAAGGGGGAAAATAAATCAGATGGACATCTTATAGTGAAGTGCAATTTTCTCATAATATGTCTTTTTAAGTGAAAGCTATGACAAAACTGAAATGTTTATATGAAATCATGCAACTGTCACCAAGCTGTTCATTTTGATGAAAAGAACTTACAATGCCTTTCATTCTAATATTTTCTAAATAGAGTACTTCCATTTTTCAACTTCAACCTTTTTTCCACTGCCAAATTTCCCATCAGACTGCAATAGAATTTTTTTTTAACACCTAAAAAGCTGTCAGTTTTAATTGCAAAACTCTTTTGCCCTCTTCTTTTGCACTCCCTTGATTTTTGTCTTAATGAAGCAATTAGTCCCTGCTGAGGTCAGTTATATTTGCTCACAAATAATTTTCTAGTGTGTTCTCAGGCAGGTACAGAGAAGCCTATCTTGTCATTGTCAGAAAAAGTGGTGTTTAAATAAAGAAATATCTTCTTCCACTGATGCCAGAGGAATCACTACACAAAATAAGCAAAGATCCTGCATAACCAGTAGCTTTTACAAAGCTACTTTTCAAGCTTCTTAATCAGAGTGAGGCAATTAGACAGTATCTTCACTCACTTGTCCAGTGACATATCTAAGTATACCTCAAAAAACTTGCTTGCATTATCAAAGTTTTCTAAATCAACTATATTACTTTTTAATCCCTCAATTTACTTGCAGATTATTTCATTCAAATATGTTCTGTCACACTAAAATAAAAGATGCTGCAGAAAAGCAACTTCTCAAAGACAAACATAAAACCCATGTTGGATAAGGGAAATAAGTCTTTGGAAGATTTAACAAATTAATTTTTTGGGGTAAATTTATGTCATTTGTAACAATCCAGAAATCAATTAGGATGCACAATCTTCACTAAGGTCTGTAGACTTTACAGGAGAGTAAGCAGGACAGCAAAGAAAATTAATGACAAATGTCATATAAGAAACACTGATAAACTGGTTCCAATTGATACATTTCAATATTTTAAGTGTTGACTACAGAGACAGAGAAATGTTTGAATTTATTAGTATGCCATTTATGTTTATTCTGCTTAGGTAATTCCTGCTGAGATACCCACAAAGTAACCAAAGTTATGCACCAAAACTATTCTCCTAGTACAAATATAATACTATACGGACATTTCTGTTGGACAGCCAGACAGTACAAATAGAAACAAAACTCTTACATTTCAAACTGTTTACTTTTCTGATGACTAAAACTATTGTAAAATAAGTTTCAAAACTGGGCATCTTTGGTGTGAAATGGAAAGCTTAAGCGCAACCAAATGTAGTCCTCAAAACTATCCTTTGATTTTGCAGAAATGTACTATTTTAGTAATTTCTGTAATTTCTTCCATAATACAAGATAGCCTACTAACCAACAGCAGTTTTTGTCAATGATGCTGTACCCTAGAATACCAAATTCAGACCACACTCTTACCACAGTGATGAGATCAATATAAAATCCCAACAGCTTAGATATATGTACACGGATATCCCTATAAATTACTTCTAATTATAGCAGTAGCCAATTTTATTTAGGGGCTTTTCTTAGATTAGCAGGATTCCAGCAAGTTCTGGTACTGCTGCAATTTAGGTAAATAATGCTTGTCAGAAGCAGACAGCTAATACAAGTTATATTAGAAAAGAGAAATATGTATTTTTTTCCTTATTGCTTATATTTTTGTATTTTTTTTTTTGCTTTCCTGTGTCTCTGTTGTAATTTAAACATCATCTGACAATGTTGTTACTTGTACTTCTCCATCGTTCTAACCAATAGGCTAGGTGACGACAGTAAACACCTGCAATAACCATTCTTTCTTTAGCTCAACATTTTCAAGTACCAAGAGAGATTATGGAAAAAACTTTTTGCTGAAGTAAAGGTTCATGTAGTCTTGGGCAATGTTTTCAAGTAATTGCCTTAACACTGAAACACCTGTTGGCAGTAAACACTCATGACTCAAGTTAGCTCTGAAAAAGAGATCCAAGGCTTAGCTGCTCTTCATATCTACCAAGAATTTTTATTTTTTTTTTTTTTTTTTTTACCATTTTCTGTACATTTTTAGTCAGCTAAAAAGTATTGTTGTCAGGTGAGGTAAGGTCAAAAAGTTGTTCTAGCTCTTTCTGAGAAGCAATTGAATACCATCACCCCTGCCAGTCCTGGGAGATATACCTTTGCTTCAGGTCTGACAAACTGCTCCTCAGTTTCCAGCTTGCCTCCTCCAGGCTAGATTTCTATCTTTCTAACATTTTCTGTATTAAAAAACCCCCAGGTAACTTGCTTCCTGTCTAATGACTACTTGAGAGGATTCATAGTTACAGAAAATCAATGTTTTAAATGGTATTGAACAATGCTCTCAGAATCTCAAGGTGACTGGTTCAATCTTCACTGATTAAACATGACACAGTATCATCAAAGTAAGCTGCAAAGTTGTTCTTTGCCTGTTTTCTTATGCCGTTTCAGACAGAGCATCACATCATTTCAACCAGGATCCCATCCTGAGCTACAAAAAGACAATGGGAGCTTTGCAATGTATTTTAAATAACTGGAAACAACCAAATTTGCTGAGGGTCTGCGGGTTAACTATAAGGGGTGAAATAATTCCAGACCAGTGAAAGGGCATTCATTTTGGAAGAATTATATTTGAAAGTATTATATGCATTATAAGAGACAGATAATAGCCATCTACTAACCTACAAAGCTACACGATATTTTTCTGCAATCTACTTACTACAGCTAAAACAGAAAGTCTTAAGACAGGAGCCAGGACTCTCTCTATGAGGGAGTGCCATTGCCGTTAGCCTTCAGTCATGCTGCTTCCTGCTCTGTCTTGCTGTCTGTCCAGCCCAATATTTTTTCCTCTTCTGTGCTGTGAATACTTTCACACAGTTTTTGCAGGATGCTAACATGCTTTTTAGAAGCTGTGAGTAGAACATATCAATCCCGTTGGCCAGAGTAAGGATTACTCTGGGTTTTCCAGATCCTGCTCATTAAATAATAGCATGTGATGACATCATCTTCACTTTCCTTTCTGTTCATTACTCAGAAGACACCAGTAAACCTCATTCAATCATTTCACAGAAATTATATTAGTGCATCTTTTCAAGAAAGAGTGTTGATCTCCAGATGACAAGTGGATGCAAGTGTCTTCATATACCTTTCCCTGCATTGGACTTTCTGACTATCATTCTGAAACACTACTTTTCACTGGCCAAGTATATAAGGATATATATTTATACACCCAAGGATATAAATACTAAGGACTCAAGAACCTAGACATTTTGTTTCATTTACTTCTCTGAGTCTGAAGCATCAAAATCTTAGTTTCTAGGCAACTTTCCCAAGGAAATATGGCTGCTTTTAAGTTATTATGGTTTCAGTGATTGTAATGATTATTTAAATGTAAAAATAGTTCTTCAAATAAAAATGACAGGCTGTCAAGTTCACTGGTGATAAGTCGTATTTTGAAAATCCAACATAAAAGCAATTACAGTTATAGGACATAGTTTTGTACTCATATTTCTGAGTTTTGCAGTTACAACATGCCTCAAATGCATCAGGTAAAGAGGAATTCAGCTTGCCACCATAGAGAACTTGTGTGATGCAATGAAGAAAGCTTAAATTATGTCCTACAGCTTTATTGAAAGCAATGTCTATAACCTTCAAAAGCTCTGAGCATGTGTTGTACATCTCCAGCTTTGAAAAGGTCAAAATTCTTTTTCATTTTTCTCTCTTATTTGCCCTTGCTTTCTTTTCAATAGGTAAACATAATGCTTATAAAAGAGAATGTAACAGAAGAAGCTCCAGCAAGACATAACGTTGAACTTCTGAACCTTGTGCTCTTACAAACAGAAGTCAGGAATGGGGCAAGTTTACTCAAGCTACTCTACCTGTCTAATTAATGAACTTCAATCCTGAAAGCTGCCTACTTCTCACAGAAAGGTTGGCAAGGGTAAAAGGGTGGGAAACAAAGTGTTCTTTCACTTATATTCACATGTAAAAACCTAGTCAGATGCTTTCAACACAGTTGAAAGAGCTGCAGTAAGTGTTTACCTTTTCTAAAGGACTTAGAAGGCAGCCTGAAAAACAATTTGAATGATGGAGGATATATCCTGTTTGAGGATATTTGCCTCTGTCTTCCACCTCTGCCAGGTAAAGTACCCATCAGTTGGTCGTGCTCTTCATAATGACTCCATCCCATTTTGGGGGGTGGCAGGAGTATGCTTAATCAACTAGTTCATGAAAGGAATCATCTGAGAGACCCTGTCAAATCGTTCAAACCGCTCTGAGGATATCACAACGTAACAGTGACGTTTGAAAGGAAAGGTGACATTAGATCAAATACATCCCTTCTATTAACATGCATTCTTCCAGTACAGCTAAAGATCTATGCCCTAATGTATTAGACAAATACATTCCATTAACCCAGAGCAAAGTTCCTGTATATCGCTAGAAGAAAAAAAAAAGTCTTTTCTCTAAAAACAAATAGCTGCAGATGGCAACATTTAACAAAATGAAATAACATCCATCTTAACCAAAACAATCAAGTGCCCAGTTTCACTTCAAAGGAGGATGACTTTGAGGTGTTCAGATTACAAGTAAAAAAAACTCTGAGGTCAGGCAATTCCACAGAGTATTGTGAATTACTTTCACCAATGTTTGCAAGTTCATTTTTGCATAAATAGAGCCAAAGAAAAACGCAACTGTTGCAAACATGAAACAAATTGTTAGAGATTTATCAGTTTAAAAAAAAAAAATATGGACAAAGAGAGAAACTCTGCTTCATCAGCCATGGATGGATGAAGTTGTTTAAACAGAACTAGAACACAGGGGAATCAACACATTACCAAGATCAAAATTAAATGAGAAATTTTAAGTAGTTCAGATGAAAGATGTGTTTATCTTATATTCTGCAAACGCAACACTTCCTTCTCTTAGCCTTCTGAAGGACCTGAGAAGAAAGGCAGAAAATGAGAGTGGTATGTAACATTTATAGGTACAAATCTAAGATCAGTCAAGGCCATCAAAATAAGAGCTGTGGCTGACTTCCCTTAATTTGCAAGAAGCTGCATTACTTCCTCTGGGGATGTTCCAATAGCCAGGGAACGGGATAGAGCAGCAATGACTCTTCATGGTCTTTTTACTCACCGTTCCAGTTCACTATCCCAGTAATAGGCTAGACATGAACCATTTATACTAGCCTTAAAGAATTTTCTTGAAGAAGGAAATTCTGACTAGAGCACTTAGAGTCTCAAAATGTTTTGTGATAAGGCAGAAGAGGAGCAGAAGGAGAGAGATTAAATACTCTGAGAGGATGTTTTACAGTTATAACACAATCCCAAATCAAAAAAATCTAAATACATTTCATTTAGCGTTGTAACGTCTTATAACTCAATTATGAGCATCTTATAGCTTCTCCTCTTATTGATTTGAACTCAAGCTTCAGATATAAAAAGCTCAGGAAACTAATCTGGCCAAATTTATCCCTGACGCAATCCTATTATCTGCAGATGAATTTAGGCTATTTTGTTAATCTCATTCTTATCTCTGTCTTTTCTCCCCTAAATAAATTCTAAAATAATCAGTTTTACTGTTCCTTATTACATCAGGCAATGAAACTTTTTAGATCTTATTTTGATGATAGAAATGGCTGTAAAGGATTTTAAAATAGTATGCAATTCTCTAAGTCCTACTTTCATGTATGCGTAAAATGTATCAATTTTATATTTTAAACTCTCGTCTTATAACAGGCCTCTGTGATAAGATCTTTAAAGTCTCGTTGCAAATCAGCAGGAATATATTTTCTACTTTGATTTCATACTTATATCTAGGATTTAGTTTCTCTTTCCTCTTCATTTGGAATACAAATCTCATAATCAATGTCAACAGTTTTCCTTAAGGCAAGAGATGACTTCTGCCATTTTCCTAGGTGTTCATTTTCCACTAGATGAAAGTAATGTAACTTTAAGTTCTTTATAATGACCATTCAGCTTGATAAGATATACTTTCTATATTTGCACCTCTTTTGTCACAGTCTCCTTTACTAAATATGACAGCCTTACGGCAGGTGGTCTCCCATGGACTTTTACTAACACTATTTTGTATCTAAAGCATTTTTTATCTCATCAAACTGGCATGATATCAAGCATGTTTATTGCTTAAGACTTCAGGCAAAGGACGGTTTGAAGAGTTTTATAAAGACAAATACAGAAATTGAATAACACGAATGATTCTATTAGCCATCTAGTTCAGATCCACACAAGTGACAGTCTTCACTAATGACTAATATTTCACAGACGTACGTATATATACACATATACACACACACACACTCAATCCTTCTCTCTATATAGAAGCATCATTTATAAGGCATCTAGCACAAAAAGTATTGTCTATGTAAAGTAAGAAAAGCTTCCAGGCACTACAGTAATACAAATAAATAGTAGCCCACACAAACTAATGTGAGTAAACATGAATTCTTACAAACCCTCAGTGAATGAGAAAAACTTAGATAACCTTCTCTGCTTAAAAATCTCTTTCAACCATCATTTACTACAACAATGCACTTATTGGCACAAGATAGGCCATGTTAAGTTCCTTATTTTGACATAGTATCACATGAACCATGTGTAATATTTGGCAGAACGTAGGGGTTTTCCAAATCCTATGTGTGTACCAAAGAGAGAACCTTTTTTATATTATTTGGCATTACTATTTACAGCTAGGGCACTCCAGACTCCAAGGAAGCTTAAATGATTAATACATTCTGATTACTTTTCCTTTTTTTTTTCCCCTCACACCTCCCATCAGGAATTGTCCTAATAAGAAACTGGTTTAGACTTAAATTATAAAGCATGCCCTGAAAGTTTTTTTCACCTCAATGAGGCAATTGCCTCACAGCACTGCAATGCTGAGAACTTTAAGTGCATTCTTTCTCCTTTGCAAGGCTGACCCATCTTGGGTATTTATTAATAACTCTCTTAAAAACTACTCATTTAGTAGACATTATGAATTTACTAAATCCAGAACAGGCAATGCTGTAAATGAGTACTTGCTAAAACATCCTTTAAAAAAAGATGATTGAAATGTAATAGTTTAAGACATTTTATCTGTTTGTTCTATGTTGTAACATTACTGACTCTCTTTTTGCAAAGCCAAACATTGAGCAAAGAAAAAAACTTTTCTTCCTTCTATTTTTATTCATTCCAGGACACTGACAATCAATTCATTCCAAGTAAAAGAACAAAGAATTGGTTGAGGCATGCAGGTACCAGTAACTAGACTGGTGAAAGGCCAGACCTATTGCTTCAAAGGAAAGAAATATTGAAACCAAAGGTTTTATTTGTCCTTGGCTACAGAATGAAACCAGAAAAGATCATAAGCATGTGATGATATTTGCCTACAGTACACTGGAGTTTGAGCATTGGCCTTAAAGAAGGCTGAAGTCACATGACCAAAAATCAGGCTAGAAGTTTCTTGCAGCATATCCTTGATGCTATTCGCCAACAAGATAACACAGTGTGAGCACTCTGAATTTGCTTTGTCATTATAACAATGTAGGTCAACATTATAATTGTTTCATATGATTATACAAATAGGCATGGGGATGCAGTATGGATATAGTCTTTGAGAAACAGAGCTTTAAAATAGAGTTCCTTTAAGTGAAGAACAGAAAAAAACATGAGAAAGACTTTATTATACTTATTTATAACAGGTAAACTGTTACTAATTTTATAAAATAGCTTTTGTTGAAACGCATAATGTGAAATCTAGGTTTATTGGTTTGATTTTACTGTAGATGTAGCATGCCATTGTCATTGGTAATCCTCTGTCAACTGAAGAAATTATTTCCCTGTTCAATATTTACATTACTGCATATGATATGCAAAAAGCATTAAACAGAACTACCCTATGAAAAGTGAGGTGTGAATGATGACTAGTTCTGAATTCACACCACAAGTAAAAATTTTACTTTGGACCAAACACAAAACTGACATTTCAAGCAATCTTCCCCACCGATCTAAACAAACAGGGTGAAAGTCATGGACAGCACTTGGGAAAACCAGTCCAGAAATGGGGAGAGATAATACCAATGTCTAACAACTTCTAGTTGGAATTTCTCACTCCTTTAATGGTTAGATTTGTTTATAATTTGACGTCTAATCTCTTGCAGGCTTGAAAACTGTCTTTTAGTGTTGAAGTTTCCTCTGATTTTACCAACAGCATCATACAAATTTGTAGTGAGTGAATAAATTTTATTCATTATTTTTAAGTGTTTAATGGATAGTCACACTCTTCTGTATTTAACCTTTTGGAAGACTTGCCTAATAAGTTTTTGCATCCAAGATACTGAAGTTTATTTATGATTAAATAGCAAATGTTATTTAAAGCAAAGAAATATTTTCCTTTAGATAAACGTTTATCTTAATTTCTCTCCCCGCCCCCAGCTCACTAAAACTTTGCTAAGGAATTCTGCTAGTAGACAGCTCTGTTTAAGTTAATGAAAATCTTTCTCTTCTATTAAAAAACCCCAAACATATATATGTTTATATAGAGAGACATGCATATGCTTACATATTATTGAGTCTAACTAATATAAGTCAGGAAGGCTAATATCAACTTGTGTTTCAGCATAAAAGCAGTAGCCACTTAAATTCTAAAATAAGAATTTAATAGCATGTTAACCTTGAATTAGTCCTCTTCACTAATACAAATTTAACCCGGCACTGGAGGATGCACAAAGAAACCAATTAAGCATTTCAATTACACATGCAACTCTCCCTTACAGGAGGACACAAGTGGATTGATGATCCTCTAACACCTCCCAATGAACAACTACAGTAAGATATCAAGGGTCAAACATTTGAGTCCTGTGCAGCAGAACAATGGGAAATAGTTTTGGTTGGCTGGTTTTGTTTTTTTTTTCCCCAACAGCAAAATCAAAGTAAAATATTTTTATCCTGACTGTAACAATACCACAGTCAGTAGTTATCTGGAGCCAAAACCAGCAAGAGTGAGTTTAGAATGTGAACCTACTTAATTAAGAGGGTTATAATTATTTTTCCTGAATGTTAAATATCTTTACTGTTCAGAGGTAAATATAGCATCCCAGGAGATGAGCAATCTATGGACAATATAGCTCCTGATTTTGATATAACATGGCTGATATGGCTGTGCAACTCATTGCTGGTAGGCCTCCCAGGACTAACTCCCATTGCCTTTCCAGGGGTTAGCAGAGCAGAGCACTGGTGCTGCAGTTTCCTCACCAAGGAAGTTCAGATTCCCTATAAGCATTCTTGCAGTTGTTTGTAAGAGCTGTCACCCTTTTATTCAGTACATCCTCCTGGGGAGAACCCAAAGGATTTCAGTGAAATTCTATATAACAGAAAGCATGCTATGTGCCTAAGAGTGAAGAATCATCCTGACGTATTATTGATTAACACCTAGCAGACACACTATAAATGAGGTATAATTTATCAGGACACAGTGACAGAGTCTTTGCTTTCTTAAAGCTCATCTTCTATTCACTCTTCTAACTTCCTTTTGGCTAAAGCAATTTCTTGAGTTCGTCTTCAGCCAAGTGTCATCTGTTCTCTCCCATAATCGTTACCCTTCTCACTAATTAGTAAGGTTTAGCTTCCTCCTGTTACACACTTAATTAACTTCTCCACCTTTGGAAAAGCAATTTCCCCTGAACGAATTACTATCATGACTGTTTCATACAATGAACTAGTTCTAAGTATAGTCTTCAATTGAAGCAATGCTGTTCAGAAAGACAGCGAAAGGTGCAGAGGACTTTCTGAAAGTGAACTGACCCTATAGGGATGGCAAAGATAATCACACAGAGAAAAACCTTGATATGAAAAAGCTTATTCAATGTACCACCATTAGGTAGTACTGGAGGTACTGGCTAATGCAAGAAAGACAGGAAGAATAGCTATCATGTGTGGCACATGCTATTCTCCAACATTCATACGGTCACTTTGTAGTCTTTTAATGTTTTTACCTACAACATAATAGTAAGCGTAACTGAGTTCAAACCTCCATTTGCCACCCTGCTTCCTGTGAACGGATATGTAGCAATAAAAACACTTCTGCTGAAAGTTGTACTTGATAGGCAAGACAGAAAGAATGAGATGGCGATACAGCAATAAATAGAGGTAAATCAAGTAGTCACAGTTTAAAAGAATGGCAAATCACTGGTACAGAACAGAACGTAGATCTCTGGATCTCCTCTCCAATCTCTTACCCCCCCAAAAAAATGCTGCCTATCAGGACATTATTGAATTCTTGATAACAATAATCACATGAGAAAGACAGATATCAAGTTATTTCTTCCTATTACCGTTTCCTTATAAGTGGTAAAACAAAGAAAAATCAAGTGTGTTTTATTGATACAAATTTATGCAACTGCTTATGGACTCACAATGCCCAGCGTAGATTCACCGTGGTGTGTTGAAACTCCTACTTATATGGAAAAAAGAGAGATACATTTATATGAGTTTCCTTTGTAGGACTATGCCCAGTTTTTTAATCTCATCATTGGCACCAAAAGCAGGAAGTTGCTGATATCAGAGGATACAAAGAAAGTTCATAAATGCCATGACTCTAATATTAGCTTGCCAGAAAGACATCAAATACCCCTACTTGTTAGTTGTGCTATAAAGAAAACACTCATTTTTGTAAAAGAAATTATAGCGGGTTTTTAGATGTTTGGTAAATTCTGAAAACTAATGGCCTATTTGGAAGAATGCATATAAACAAATCTTTGTCTTTAATTTCATGCCAGATAGGACTATGCATTTGGTTTGTATCACACTCACTAGCCTCTTGCCTGTGGCCTATTTAATACTAACAATTTAGAGTAAGTGGAGAAATATGAATGGCATAATATCCTAATAACATTTATCTTCTCGACAGAGATTAGGAGTAAATAATACATGCAAGACCTCCTTAGATGAACACATTAGACCATTATTATGTTTATTTTTCATTGTTAGCACTTGCCATTCAGATAAGTTAGAAAATGATTGCTTCATAGAATTTAAATGTTCATTGTGAGTAGACTATCAAAATGTTAAGTGCCTGAAAAAGATGTTTTTATTAGCACTAATCTATTCCTTACTTCCTTTTCTTACAGTTTAACATTTCTGGCCTGCTATGTCGCTCATTGTTCTCTGGCCACTTGTGGAAAAACAAGTTGCGCAGTGAGTGATGCACATAGACATAAGGTATTATAGATGCAGACAGGTCCTGCCTTCTGGTACTTAGTCTTTGCACTATGTAAGTCACATATGTAGCGTAATTACAACAGAGGAAATTTATGAAAAGAAAAATAGTGATTATTTCATTCTTCTCTTGGTCCTGCTACCTCTTTCCTTAATATTATCCAAAAGAGACTCCTCTAAGTGCCCTCTCTCTGCTTTCTATCTGGGAAAATTGTTGTATCTGTGATTTTGTCTACTTTCCTAATCTCCTCAGAAGGCTCAAGAATCAAATAAGCTTTTCCTGACTTCATATAACAAAAAAGAAGAGCAATAAGGTATTTTCAGATGCTACTGTATTAAGATTTTTAATAATTGACGTCTGAAAATGTTCAAACATCAAAAGCAGTACCTGTTACATATCATGACTGATTCATACAGGAACTAAGGCATCTGTTTAAACACCAAGGAGACTAATAATGCCTAGGGAGATCAGACAAAACCCCTGAGGTTCATACATACCACAAATTCCCATTTGGTTTAGGAAATTCCCAAACTACAAATACACAAAAGCTGTGAAAGTGCTGGGGATGTAACATATGACGCCCTTGTCCTTATAATCTTCCTGGCCACTGTCAGAGGCAGGGTACTGGGAAAGTGGGATCGAGCATTGGCCATTCTTCTGTTCTTACTGGAGCAACATATCAAGAGATGCAGTGGATTCTCTATCCTGTGAATTCTTTGAAATAAAAATTAGAAGTCTTTCCAGCAGAAGTATTCTGGCTCAACAACAAATGGTGATTTCGGCAGTTGCTACATGGTATAAATTTAACAGTTTAGACTAAATAAGCACAGCAGCAGTATTTAAACTGTAGAAATAGGTATAGTCTGTGACAATTACACTATGAACCCTGGAAGCTGGGGGATGTAACTGGTGCTTATGGTGCCTACTCCCCTTCCACCTCCTACCTGCAGAATGAGGTTTTCTTTGGGTGGAAATCACAGTATATGGGGTAACTGTACACATCCAGAACGGGAGCTAGGCATTTAGATTAGTCTGTCTGTACTGCATTCGTCCCTTTTCCCTTAAAAGCTATTGCCCGATAAATGCTCTGTGACATCTCATATGACATAAAAAAAAACCCAAGACAACAAGTCAAGAAAGACACTACATTCAGATTTTCAGCCTCAACGTAACTAAGAATGCCACAATTTGAGATATTTATCAGAAGATGAGTTTGGAGGCTTCATGAAAGGAATTGCTATAGTGAACATCACAATAATAATTTCTCTATTCCTTCTCCCATGGTACAATACCCCGATAGCCTGTGGGAATCTAGCAGGAAATAAGAGGTTGAGTCAGGGAGACAGGTTAAGATGATGACAGGAATATTTTTCATGGCAGCTGAATGCAAGGTACTGGTTAGGTTAGCTGCAAATAACTATATTCTAACAACTTTAATTAAGACAATTAAAATGTACAGATTTCAACAAATAGTAATTTTAAACAAAACCTTTTTTCCTCTACAGCCGTTTCCTCCTATTCATGTTTTAGTTTATCGTCAACATTACCAATTTGCTAAAACATAAGCAGGTAGAAATGACCTTGTGAAGCCCTAACCCTGGTGTAGTTTTTCTGCTAGCAATGCCAGCCAGTATATTTGATCATTAACAATCTATGTATTTCATGAAAATAGGAGATAGAAGTTCTTCTGTTATAGTAAATGTAAAAAATTAATGGATATGAATGCTCCATTATTCTATTCTAGCTACCAAGGAAGAGAAAAAAGTGCCACTTGTGAAGATCACATATTTCTTAAAAAAATTGTCAGAATTCAAGTAACCTTCTTTCCTTTTAATTAACAAGATACATTACGACACTAAAGCTAGGCATCTGAAATTTTAATTAATCACAATGATTTTAGCTAGCGATCTTTTACAACGCACCTGAATTCCCAGTGTGTCCCATAGCAAGCAGGAGGACTATAATAAGATCCATATGGATCTTAAGATCACCATCGAAGTTCCAGAATATTATCAGAAACACAGATGGGATTGCTAGAAGATGTTACAAAATCCCTTCATTCTGCAAAGATCCTGTAGGAAATTTCCTAGCTGCAAAGTTTATTCACTAGAATGTCAACTAGAGCTGGTCAAATATTAAATGCATTGTTTTGTGAATATCTCCTTCCCCCTCTCCTCCCCCAAATAAAAATTTGATGTGCTCTACCTCATGGGACCATGTTACTTTACTGACAAATATCTATACAACTATTGGTCATTAAAGAAGTTTTTCATATATTCCAAAGGTTTCATGATTTTTTAGCAGGAACTTCTTATTAGAATTGGCTGTGTACTATTTTTCCTGTTTGTAATTCCAGTACTTGATAAATTTAATTTCTCTAATCATGAAATATAAGCAGTGCAGTGCAATAGATGTGATGGCAGCTGTATAGCACAAAAATAGATCCGTTAGAAAGCAAAACTCATAGAGCTATCCACTGACAAAGAACTATTTATCTGGTAAATGTTTGGTAATACTCTGTATATATCATAGCAAGCCAAAGAGTTCATTTGTCAAGGTGCTGGAAAGTCCTCCATTTAACATAAAAGAAAACAAACAGTTGTTTGAGAACAACTTGCTAATAGCTCCTTCCTTTCCACTTAACAGAAGAGACACACTATTGAAAATTTAGATCCTCTCCTTGTATACTAATGCACAACTATATTTTTTTTAAAAATCATCTCATGTAACAGAACATGATGAGAAAATTGTACCCAATCAGGCACAACACATAGGAACAGAGAAGAAGGAAAAAAAAAATCCCCAAACAGATACCTATATGAATTGACTGAAAAATAGAGCTGCCTCTTCAAATTTATTACATTTTGCTTTGAGGACTGTTATTTGTAGGTCCCCTCTTCTTTGCTGCATGACTGAAGATTCAAGAATGAGACTTTTAGACTCAAACACGACTTAACCTGATAAATTTCTAACTCAATTTACAGCAACGTCATGCATATGCTAAAACCCATCTAACATAAATATTTAATGAAGAAATAAACCTGCCAGAAGAATAAATTTACAGCACATTTAGCGTACAGCATTTTAGAGGTGTCTGCCGAGTAGGTTTTGCTGTCGAGACAAGGTTTTAAACTGCCAATAGTTTAAAAGTAGTAATTTTTCATTGCATTTCATTCGTAAGCTCTGCTCCTTTTAAGAGACTCCAGGCTGTCAAGGTTAATTGAACCCTCAGGGCCCTCAGAATGACTGTAGTCATTGGGGCTCTGCAGGCTCCGGGCTCAGCTCCCTGATTCTTTTGCTCTGTATCTTATCTCAAATGATCTTTTTCATAAATACAATTTCAACTTTAATCTCCATGATGATGATCTGCTGATCTAATTCTCTGCTGTATCCGTCTGCCTAGACTAAAACGTCTGTCTTTCTGGCATTTCATGATCAACTTAAAACACCGTACTCAAATAATAAGGAGCAGAGGAAGACAAAGCTAGAGTTTTCTTTTTGTCTAGACAGCATGACCTGCATCTGTGGATGACACACTCACTAAAACTCCACATCCAAACTTTTTGAACTACCCTGCTTTCTGCCATCAAACATTTTTTAAGATCTGGTCCTTGCAACAGCCTCAGAGGTATTTCACAGAGCTATTGGCACATCTGCCTCACTTCCTCCAATCTCTGGGTACACTCATGACCGTTGTCTGGCTGCTTCTTTATTCCCAGTACTTGTCTGGGGGCAGATCAGCAAAATCACTGTATTCTTAGTTCAGATTTAAGTACGCTGCTTTTCCATCAGCTAATCACAGAGGGATTTTTCCCTATTTGGAAGCCTGTGATCATGCAACTCATCAGTTTTACTAAAGCCAAGTGCTTTTATTCAGAGGTTGGGATAAGTATCAAGGAAAAAAGATCATAAGAAACAAACGAGCTACATTTGCAGTTAGTCTCATCTAATTTTATGCTTCACTACAAACAAAATTAGCTAAATTTCCCTGCTAAATTAGTCTCTAACACCTCTAAACCAGTTTTACTCTCCTAGCAAGTGCAGGTGCTTCACTTTGTTTAGAGGACTTCCTTTCCCTCAGGAAAACTGACTTTAAGAAGACTTCAGCTTTCCTTCTGAAACAGAGCTTTTCAAAATTTAATTTGTCAAGTTTTCTGTTGGAAATGTAATTCTAGTAAACTGAAAAAAGTGTCTATTTTGGCTTTCTTTTGTCACTCAGAAACAAACACTGGACTGTTTTGCAGAATAAATTCCACTAGCTAATGAATTATGTCCAATGGCTTCTTTTTTTGAGGTCTAAGGTATTCTGTCTCCTGTCTAAGAGAGGATGATTACTGATGTCTTTAAAAAGGACATATTTTCTCCCAAAATAAAATTTTGTACAAATAAAATAAAATAAATTCAACTTTAGAAAGAGTCATACCCAGAAAATTATAGCTTGAAAGTTAAAACTGAAAAAGTGAAAAATAGAAAGAATGATACAGTCATTAGGAGACTTTCTATTGACCTAAGTGAGCTTAAGTGGGAGTCTGAAGTAGCAATCACTCTAAAACTTAAATTAGCCACTCACTATTATTCCCATGAAATTAAAATATTAAGAGCAGCTTCTCAATTCAGGAATAGTCAAGACAAGTGCTTTATCAAATTGCATTAAAAATCATTGAAACCACCCCAAAAGAGAAGCTTCCAGGTCCACTTTCCTTTCATTTACATAGTTACATTTTTCAACAGTCTACAGCAGATTTTAATTTATATGATATTTGAAACTCAGGGAATGGTATAACTGATGGACTGATAAACTGCTAAGTCACAGATTCGCCAGTTTGGTAACAAAGGTAAAGAAAATTCCCATACTAAAAATCTATACAACTCATTCTACATAATGGCTGACACCAGGTTGTACCCATCACATCTGTGTGTTCTGTGTGGTGTAAGACAATGTGGATGGTGAAACCTGACACAGTACAACATATTTGATCAAGAATAGAAATGTAAATTAAACCCTTCCAGTCAAGTTAACACGTAACCAAGTAGCATCTTTGTACCATTTTTTATTACAAATGGGAGATGTACTAGCACCAATTTGTTTTAATGCTTTTAATCATGATCTTATTATTAAAGCTATATCATCCTCGCAGAAGTGATTGAGTCCTCTAATTGTATAATAATTTTCTGATTTCTCAGAATATCCATTGCCTTGGGTCCACTTTTCTCTCAAGTAGTCCCTGCCTCCTAAGAGATTAAGATATGTTTTAGAGACTCCATTCATACAAAGTGCCCCAGTTTCAGTATTTCCTCAGTTTGCTCAAATGCACACATTCTTTTAATCTTTTTCTTACACTGAAAACCATTCCAACTAGTGCTGACAGAAATGTATTTTGCTCTGCTTCAACTTTTCCTGATGAAAGTAGTCTTTTCCTTTTCCCTGAGGAAGTAGTCACTGGAACTAAGTAGGATATTTATTTTAATGCGGGGTGCAGGAAGGTATCAGCATTTCTGTTTACAAAGCAGTATCTTCCACTCTCTCTGTGCCAGGATGGGAATGCTAAACTGCATCTCAATTACTAAACCTCAGTATGGAAGATTCATGCAGCCTTCTGCACCCAGAAAGGCTATAATAATTAACTTCTCAATAAAGCTGTAATTAATTATTGACAATTTAATGTCCCTACTTTTAACCTTAAATAACAGGCAGGAATTACTGGCTGTCATCTCTTCTTTAGCACTGCCAGGTGCAGCACATGTGTTTTCAATCAGGTCATCCCATCTACAGCAGCCACTTACACTATCCATTCATACTGTAGCTGCATCTTTCCTAGCAGAATAGTGACGGATTCTTCATTTGGATAATTTATGTCTAAGTTTTATAATAGACACTCATCATTTAGTAAAATGAGCTACTGAACGGACCTTAGAAGTGGATCATCTATAGCATTTTCCACAAAAACATGTTCTTTGCTACTCAGAAAAAAACAGAACTGTGCTCTCTGATATTAAATAGTAGCCACTAAAATGGATGCTCATTTACACAGTCTTCTAAGCTTTTCCTCTACAGCCACTTTGTGTTTTGAGCATGTCTATTAATTTATAAGGTGTCTGCTGTTGTAGATAACTGTCAAATAGTTAATAGAGATCTATTGCACTTTGTCCAGCAGCATAACTGCATTCTGCCTAATAAAATCCTCCTGGGGTAAGTAATGATTGTATCTTCTTTCTCTCTCACACTGAATTCACAGTTGTATAGTTATATATTTCCCAGTGTACAGAAGAAAAAGACTGTATAACTTCTCCATGTAAATTGCCTTTATATCACAAGGCTTTAGAAACTCTCCGAACTGAAAAATAGTTCTACCCAAATATATATTTATAAATAGATTTATGAAATACTAATTAAAAAGCTTTAAATTTTAAAATGCAAGGTACTGTATTGGTTAAGTTAAAAAAAAAAAAAAAGTCTGGCCTAAGCACAGGATCTCTTACTACAGGTGGGCAGCCTAATGCCGAAGGAAAGCTTTAAATTGGCTCAGTTTGAATTGGTACCTGGAAGTTTCCTCAATGACAAATACATTCATTGTGAGAAGTTGTTATAGGAGTTGCTAGTCATAGGGCACTAGAGAGAAACTCAGTGTAAAAAGGTTTCTCTTATTGCTACAATGGCCTTAGGAATTACTGAGAACAAACTTAATTACAAGAACACTAATTTTGCTGGACATCAGAGAAGAACCCCGGGGATCCAAAAGGCACAGAAGTACAAAATCAACTCAAAGCAATCTCGCCTTACTTCTCAGCTGCGTGATGACCACTTCTCTCACCACAGAGCATATCGGTCTACGCTTCCTCATACCAAAACCACTAAGAACTATTTTCAAAAGCTGCCTGAGAGAAGAAACACAGATTTATAATTGGGGTGTAATGACAGTTTTCAGCAGTCAACACCTACTTTTTTCATAAACTAATTCCTATTTTAGTGCTTTTAAAACTGGCACAGTGTGTCATCAAATTTGAACTACCTTTGAAAGAATGCAGTTATCACTTTAAGGTACAAAAGGCAAAATTTTTCAAAAGTACAGAGAGTGACTGAGCATTTAAGAATTTTCCTTGCCCCCTACATTACGGAAAGCTACCAAATAATCCAAAATTATATTTGACTGAAAAGCCTTTGCAGAGTTTATCATTCATTAAAGAAAAATGAACAGAAATTACAAGTTTTACATTCTAAATGTATATATTAATGACCAAATTATTTTATTTGAGAACTACTCACCCAGTGGATATTATGTGTCTACATCTAAGAGTCAAATTTTTAGGTTATAATTCCGATGTGTATCACTAGATGGCATGTGCCCAACTTGTTAGTGAACTTCTGGTTAGAATTTTATGCAGAAAAGCTATATGCAAAGACTATTTTGCAGCTAAGGACTACTAGGAAAGTTAAGACATGGCTTTGAAATCCTCTAATTATTAGCCTATTCAATTTCACATTTAGGATAAATGGTTTCAAAAACAGACATGAAAACAATGATGTCCAAAGCAAGAAAGAGCTCTTATTATTTAAATGCAGCTGGGAAAGAAATTTATAGGATGTCTTGAAGAGCTGCAATTTGCTTATAATTTCCGAGCCAGCTTTCTGTCCTGATTGTGTATGTGTGTTTGAAGTATTTTAAGTGGTTGAAATACAGAATGATTCAAGGTTTCACAAACTAACATTCTGTTTTATCTTTATTCTGGGAAATATATTTGATCTGTTGAAAGCCTTGGTGAGATATAAAGGGTTATACTGACTTTTTTTTAAATATTCTGGTTTTCAAATGGAAGGAGAAGTAGGCAAATGAAAACTTCTATTTAGTCAGATCTGGGTCTGAAATAAATAAAAGCATTTGGGGCTGAGTATAGCCCCATTATTACAGATCTTCTATGCTCAGAATCCCTTGTGTAGCCCTAATGTTTTTGCTCAGCAAACAAGCCTTTTAAATATAAGATGTATTTTACGATGAATTTCTAGTAATAGACACAAACTCTTTTGAAATGAGTGTTAAATTGCTTGTTTCCAGCTATTTTTCTATAAGTGTTTATAGCTCATTTAAATGATTGCCTCTGTCAGCTGGTACAGAGAGGCAGGCTGACTCTCATGTTCAGAAAGACTATACATGACATACAGGCCCCCTACCCCACTGCAGTCTTTTAGCATTCGTCTATCCACATCAGCCTTATCAAACAACAGTGAGCCCTAAAGGTTTTCCACCAGACTTAAACTTTGCTTTCGGCATGGAGTTTTTACATTAACCTTCATACAATGTGCATCAGTGCATGAATGTTTCCCAGGTGGTGAGCTGACAGCTACACATGCCAAAAATCTCTCTTTCCATGCAATCTAACACCAACAGAACTGCAGGACAGATTTTTTTTTTTCCCCTCATGCACAGCTTGAGCCAGCTGCAGTGCAAGTACAATAACCATACAGTGGTCACACTAAAAAATCCTGGTTTGGGCGCTATTTGTGAATCCAGCACACTGCAGGTTTTGGTCACAGGGAGATCACAGGTAGAAAGATTCTTCCATCTTGAATGCTTACGTGTGACCATTGTACAGCACATTGCATGGCATGCCTCTGCTGAAGCAATGTGATGGTATAAATCTTTTGAGAAGCTGTTATGGATTCCTCGGAGGGCATGTTGCTGAGATTTCTTTATTGAAGTCACAAGTTTCCTTTTGCTTGCACATATTCCCTAACACTTCCTGAAGTTTGTCACCTTCAGGCTTTCAGTGAACTCTTATTAAAATGAATTTGGCATCTTGTGCCTTTGATTTAATTCTATTTTTTTCTCATGGGCATCTAGAATTAAACAGTGTGACAGACAAAATAAAAATAAAATAATAAAAAAAGAGAACATCTTCCTCTTCACAATCTACCCACTCCCCGCCAAAAGAATCTAATGCATAATACCAGAGCAGCATTTCAGTGTTTTCAGAACACCCCACATTCTCTGAAATTTAAAAAAATAGAGGCTTTTTCTAGGATAAACCTGTATTTTTTTAAGTAAACTTAATCTGTGTGTAGCAAACAGACAATTTTCTTAGGGCTACAAACCTTAAAACTCTGAAATATAGCTTAATGAGAGCATTTTAAAGCTGTTAGTAAAAACTTCCAAAAGGGAATTAAAAAAAATAAAATGTGCCTGAAGTTCTCACCTCTGATTACACCTTCACTCGCAAAGAACAAAGAGCTTTATTAATACACATGAAGCAATTCGTAGATTGTGAACTGCTCAGGTAAGGTTACCCAGTACCTTGGATTAGAATTCCTCAGTGAGACATTCAGATACAAACCGCTGGTTCATTGATTTTCTCCATATTCAGTTCAGCATAAAAACATTGTGGACATCTAGCCTAGCTAGGTTCCTGAACACATCCACTTCCCTGTGATGGCATCCCTGCTGAAACTTAAGCACATATCTTTCTAGACATGCCTCGGGGTCGCTGCCCCTGTGGTATCGCTTCATCCTTCCTAGACATTCACACTCTCAGTACCTCCTCCTCCTCCTAGCAGAAAGTCAGACTTTTCTCATTCCCAGAAAACTCTAGTCCACTCATTTCAAAAGGGAAACACCTACATCAGTCTCTCATCTCTTGCCATTTTCTTCTCTTTCAGCAATTTTTGCTCATTTAAATGAAGTTTTTTTCATTTATACTGGACTCAAAGAGTAGGTCCTTCCAGTCTTTTGTACTTTCTTATATGACATGTAGTAGTTTCCTACATTAATCCCTTACACTACTCAGGGGTCTAGGTTAGTTTCCGTTAGAAATAAAGTTTTCCCTTTGAACAGATACTATAAAATTTCTACACTACTACATTTCTAAGATAAGCATATGTATACAAGGACATGAATCCATATATTACATTTGCTATACGTATACATGCAAGCAGACCATACCAAGTTCCAGCTTTTTCACAAATATTTTCAGTTGCAGATTTGAAATGCACTTTAAATATATACATGAATGCATCAAAATGAAATACTTGCCTTTAGATACCATTCTTCAGAACAGAAGGGAACTGGCTTTATGTAATATGAATCCAAACATTTTAAAACTACATAAAAGTATTAAATGAATGAAGCAGATTCACCCCTACAGTGGGAAGTTACATGATGTTGGATAGTGCAGCACAAGACTGAGGTAGAATTGAAGTAGATTGAGGATGACTAGCCTATGTTATGGTGTGGGCAATAACAGTGTTTGACAAACCACATGAAACGAATTCTAGCACAAGTCAAAATCGCCTCTTATTTTTGCTTCATTTCCTTCCACAAGACTTATACCTTCTCTCACAAATTTACTTTTGGTACTGGCAGCCTCTTTTGGGGAGAGCTGGCATTTTCCTGCCCACCTGCTATACTTCTCCTCACTTGCAGTTTCATAATGAGGATCACAAAGGGGGAATGAATTATCCAATGCTCATAGCTATGGAAAGCCTATTTCAGTTTCTGCCCCATTAAGAAGGGCATCTAACCAACAAAACACTGTCCTCACAGGGAGCTTCCAAAGCTGAAGATGAAAGACTGAGTGATTCCACAGTGAAGAAACACCCTCGAAACCTCAACAAACATTAAATCAAACACCACTGATAAGACATGACTCCAAATAGAGCCAATGTCTAAGGAACTGAACCAGAACACAGCCTCTATCAATATAAAACCAAGATAAACATAGTTTTTACATGGTTATTGTAATGTAAAGAGAGATTATACATGTATAGGTGAGAAGTAGTCTCCTATACTTTATACACTGCATAATCCAGACCATATCCAGGTTATATTGTTCATGGCCATAAAAGAGGCCTGTTCTGTTCTGACCATTGTGGAACCAGTGGAGTAGTGCAGGTTTTCTATGGGTTTTAGTCTACCAAATTAGATTATTTGAGGATGTTTTAGGGATGAAACAGAAGGGTCATCAAGTATTTAATGCATAATGCATCTATAAACAGCCTCAACTGTAATGCACTCTTACTCAACAATGTTAAATCTGTAGAATAAAATCCTATATACTTTAATCTCCTTCCATCAAATATTTACTTTTACAAGAAGTAGTTACTTTCAAGTGAAACAGCATGTCTGCACACACTCAACAGAAGCAATATGATTAAGTCAAGCAGAAATTTTATTATCAAGCAATGAACTCATGGGCAGTTTAGTGCGATTAATGCATGATGAAAATCAGGCAATCATGGAGATCCAATATAAGGAAAAGACTATACACATAGGGATCATAGGGTGTTAGACAGAGGTGCCTGCACACTTCTATGTGCCTTATGAAGAGTTTTTGCATTTCTCATATTAAATGAAAGGGGGAAGGTAGAGATCAAGCACAGAATTGTGGCCAGACATGCATTTTACCACATCTGATAGCTTCAGGACTTCATAACCTACCGCAGAGGGACTGTAGATAGCTAGGTGGGGTATCAAACATTAGACAACACTCACTAATCCTCAGTTATAAGGGTTCATTGGCACTTTCCACAGTCCCTTTGAAAGACCTTGAAATCCAGCCCAGTCACTTAGCTATGTGCTACTGGAAAGGATTTTGGTATATACACACATGGCTGTATACCGTTTTTGGTTTAAGAAAACCCTCACATTTCTTAAGTCGGAGCTCAGGAACAAAATTCATATCCAAGCTTTTATGAGGAGAGGCGAACGGATCTAGTCATACAAAATTGTGTGTGGTAGACAGAAAGAAAGAACGCAAAATCTAACCAGCTAATTAGACTTACACTGTACTGCTTTTCTTCTGAGAAAATTTACCCTTAGGCAAACCATCCACTGTAGTCTCTCTTATTTTAAGAATCAGCTGGCAAGAGTGGATGCCTAAATGTAGCTGTGAATGTTTAGTAATAGGAAAAAAAGCATTTTGGATAGGTTGGGATTATTTTTAATTACAGCCATATATAACAGATCACTGGGGATATAAACACGGACAAACGATCCTGTCTCTGGCTGGGACAGTTCTGCTTGATCAATGACCAGAATGGTAGGCCTGGACCTATCAAGAGATTTAGGACAGCAAATTCTCTTAATCTTTGTTTTGGCATCTACTGCCAACTAAATATTTACAGTTTTGGAGGACTCCAGGGAATAGCAATGTAATCTTGTTACTCTCTCTCCAAACTACTTGTACATCCACAAAATACCCCTTAATTATTACACAACTGGCAGTCTGCAAATACCCCCAGCAGAGATCAATGTTTTAATAGCAATAGTACATTAAACATCAAACATAAAAATATATTAATATATTAAATGAAATTAAATTAAGACAGTTTTGAACTAATTCTTTGAACAGGCTAGTTACACAGAAGAAATTAATGAAAAAATAAAGGCCAAAACAAAAAGCTACAGAAAAGACTTCCTATTTTCATTAATAAGTAAAATAAATACTCTGAGAATGCCTTTCTTAAGTTTTATTACTCTCAATACTTTAAAACAGGCTTCTCACTTACCTGACACACAAAAGCTCCAACAACACTAAATGGTCAAAAAACATTTATTCATTTTGTGCAAACCTACAGAATGACATATTTACATTCATGTTAGAGGATGCACACAAAGAAAACTCAATTCCAGCAATTTCAGATGCAAAGTCTAAAGGCCAATCTCTCCCTGATGCCAAGATACATGATTACAAGAGATATGACAGATTAAAGCAAGATAAAATTGGCTTTTAATTTCAGTTGTGCAGATGAATCAGAGTCTACATTAGTTTCTTTTAAAAAGTCATTATTACAGGTAAGACATCTGCATACACATCCTTTAAACTCCTGTTTCCATTATTTTAATGATTCAGAAGGACTAACATTTCATAAAAGGAACTGTTTTTCAAAATCAGGCTCATTCACGGATGTCAAAATGCTGTTCTATGTTCATACTATGTCATACACGTGCTGTGGAATTCATTTTTAACTTGGGCTACCCGCACAATTTAAAACCTGCTGGTATTATTTTCTGGACTTTGCTGAGGAAATCTAGGTAATGAGGAGAAAATCATAAAAAACGTATAGAGGAAATAGATATCAGGAGATGTATTCATGACCATTATGAATGGAGGTGCACATCAATTTGTTCCTGTGACTGAGCTATGAGTGAAATCCAATTTGACCAGGTTTCATTGTGTAAACCAGGTGAAAAGAAAATAAATTTGTTCTACAACAAATCAATTTTTCCATACTGGAGGAGAATCAAATTCAGAGTCAAAAAAAATCAAGATTCAAAAAGCCTATACAGAACTAATGAAAACTAGGCAGACATAATCAAAATAAAGCATTGACTTATTTTGTTGTCACAGCTGTAAAATACATCTTTTAAAGCTCATCCTCTTCTGCAGATCACAAAAAAAGAAAGGTGTTATCCTTTGCACGCTACCAGTAACTTTTTCTTTCTGAAGTGTTTGTTATGCCTTGCAACCCTAATGAATTAGGTTTATAAAGTTTATTTAGCTTTCTCCTATAATTCTACTTGAATGCAAACCTATTGGTTCTCAAACAAATAGGGAGATATCCTCCCAATTATTATTGTAAATACGAGTCAGTGGAATACTCCAGATATCTCTGTTCTTTTTCCTTGGCACACAGACAGGCTAGAACATTGTAACCACTTATTGCAGAACTGCTCCAATGCCAGGGTTATGTCCAGACACAATCTATGCAAGACAAAAATACTGATTTACAGAATGGACTAATCAGCTAGGCTCTGCCCTGCTTGGAAAAGCTACAAAATGCTTCAGGTGCTACGTTTTGCACAAGGTCAAAGAAATGTAAATTCCCATGACCTATATACTCAATAGATGTCACAAAAAATAAAGAACTACAGAATTATTCCTTATTTAAACCGAGTGACTACAAGTAGAAACATAGTTCTTGCAATCCAATATAGACTGGTCACAGGGTAGCGTAAGAAGAATCAGAATAATAGTAGAATAAACTTTTTTGAAGGAAAGCCACAACACAAAGTTATTACCAAGATTAGAGTTCAAGTTAATAGCATTACTTGATAGCATTAGCCACTCAGGAAATGTAGAATTATCACAGTAATCTCTATTTTGGAGAATGATATTTTCTGTCTTAATAGAATGGCACGGGAAGCCCAACTTTTTGTTGTTGTTGTTACTTTCATGGAGTAATTTTCTTTTTTTAACAGTGTAAATGTTACTTTTCCATGACTGGGTATATTTTCTAGAGAAGTCAATGATATGCACAAGTATAGAAAGAATAGAGCAAAAACTGCTTGATGTAGTGGACAAATTGCACGATTGATTTTTTTGCACCTCTAAATATAAATATAACCAAACCAAGCACTTTTGAAAAAAGAATTCTTTAAAATGCTAATTTTGTTTACCAGCAGAGAGATATTTCTTTGAAAGAGATGAGATGATGTCTCTTAAATACATATCTTTACCTCTCATACCACAGTAGGTTTCTATTCAATTGTGCAGATAGTATTTTTAGTGCAGTTATACTTGCTGCGTATACCCTATCCTTAAACACTAGGGTAAGACATACATGTATTACTTCAGCTGATGTGAATAGGAGATGGTTTTCACCAAGGAAAGATCTTGCAGAAATGAAGGTTAAGGGATTAGAAATATGAATACCAAGCTAAAGAAAAATGGAAAATATACTTAGCAGATGTGAGACGTTACTTAGAAATCATCTGCAAGATGAACAGCAGAAAGAGACGTTTCTCCATTAACATATTTTCTTGAAGGGAAAGTTGAAAAGAGGGAGTAACGGTCTAGTTTCTCTGCTGGTTTGGTTCCATGAACTAAGCACACTGTGTCTTTTTACAGAAATGGGGAATAGTCATCTGAAGCTACAGTTGCTGTGTCAGTTGCCCTTTTTAAGGAAGTGCTAAGAAGGAGAAGCAGCTGACTCTCCTGTTTCTTAGTACTGCTTAATGTTCTATTTATATTTCAAAACCCACACACACTAAAATGAAAAGATAGTCTCCAACCAGTCAGGGTAAATAACACAGAATTCTATCATATATCAAAAGAGTTTTTATGTTATAACATATAAGCTGCAAGTAAGCATAATCAGTTACTTGGTATAACATGCAAATAAGCTGTTCCATTACTGTAGAAATATCTTACGCAAGACTGTAAGAGTAATGCAATGATTCAGTTAAAACATCACTGTTCAGACAAAAATATTAGGCATCTGTGTTTGCTAAATATGATTTCCTAATTTATCAGAAATAGTTTCTCAGAGCGCATGCTATACAAATTTCCACGTTGTTTTTGGTCTCTGACATGAGGCCACCCTCTTGATTTGCACAGTGCTGCAATTTTGCTGTTACATTCTGAAATTGTCAAAATAAGATCTAAAATCATACACACAATAGTTTTCAACCAGCTTATCAGCCGGTCAAAAATGCATGTTCTTACAAGTATAGCCTGTGTTCCAGATTTTCCAATATTTTATACCATCACAATTTAAAGAAAAAGTAAGCATATCATAATAAATTTTGTATTAATTTATGGAATCATTTATTTGGATATTGCATGAAATTCCTGCCAATTCTATCCTTTCATGTCCTGCTATGTTTGAATAGATGCAGTCAAAACATAAATGTTACTATATTTTCATTAAGGTAAATAAATAAATAAATAGGTGATTGGGGGCTTACCTAAGAGTTTTGCTCTATGGTCCTTCTCTTTCAGTGCCATAATCCATTGAAAAGAAAAAAGTAACAAATGTTAATTTTAGTGCATTATGTTAAATGTCCTCATGACTTACAGAAATACGACAAGCAGCTGTGTTCCACACTGCTTTCAGAGTTTCAGTATATGAAAGCTGTAGTCACATAATTATTTTTATTTATTGGGAAAATAAATTTTACAGCTTACATTTATGAAATAAAATTCTGTCCACTGCAATCACTGATTTGCATGGTAACATGCAACGTGGAATTTAGTTTTCAAGGGAATGACCATACGTGAAAGTCTGGGGCTGTAAGTTTTATCTCTGAAAAAGCACAGAAAAAAAAAAGAAAAAACAAAAAACTCAAGACACTGAACTGAAGTATGGATTGCAAAAGAAGATAATGCTAAAAATAGAGCCTATCGTGATAATCAAGTTAGTAATAGCCATATTGTTTAGTAGAGAAGGCCATTTTAAATCATTCACTTCAGGTTCCAGTACTTAATATCCTCTCCAACCCCCAAATCCTCAAGCTCACTAAATCTGTAAAAGGACTTTGATGGCAACGTGGTTTATGTTTTTTTGAAAGAGAAGACTGTCTAGCTGACAGCCCTGCCTTACACAGGGCTGGCAGCACACACTTGTGTAAGATACTTTCCATTAGTACGGGCAGAGTACAATCAAACACCAAAACGTATCTGTTGCGATCTGAAATTCAGTTTTGCCTCAGCTGTGAATGTTGTTTTTTTTCTGCTGTCAGGCCGTAGGAATATAGGTTTTTCAGTATTGTAGGTATACTAAACAATATAAGCATCCTTCTGCAAGGCTCTGAATTAAAGGCTCAGATACTAAGTTCATATTAAGTTAATTCTAATCTTTACAGAATTTCTCACACATATTCTCTTTTGTTTTCTTTCATAGTTTTATTTGCAGTGGGATGCAATCAAAAACTGCAGTGTATAAGTTTATATTTAGTCTTCATCACGGAAACGTATATAAAATTGCAGGCTGAAAGATTAGCTCATATGCAGATTTCAGCTCCTTTCCATCTTTTCTGGCCATTTAATAATTTCCAAGAATGCTGACTGGGATTTGCATATTACTTCATGTGATGATAGATTTGTTTTTCTAATTCTCTATTGACAGTATATTGACAAGACACTCTGCTACAGTACCCATGATCATATAGTATAATATAATGTGTAATTGGATTCACTGTACTTAGAACCAATAGTAATTTAGTCATGGATTTGAGTTTTAATTGCTTTCTTTGGGTAATTTTAATCACTTTGACAATTTGAGCTGTCTTAGTCTACTCATGTTGTTCTGTAATATAATTTTATTCTTTATTGACATAAATACTCTATAACCAATTTAGCTAGCCATTAGGTATATTTCAGCCTTATTTAAATTTAATGATCTAAAAAGATGCAAAAATCTTGAATCAGTAACTAAACAATAAACACAGCAGACAAAATATCTTGGAACAGTGACATTTCATGTAATTTTTGCATTTTTTTAAAGCCATATTGATTATCATATGAACTATGGCAGCATGGATATCCATGACGGATGAACAGGGAAAATACTACGCCCTACTTGATTAAAGCTCATTCTAAAGCCTGCAGCCTTTCAGCACAGGATATAGATTTGAGTTCTTTGACTCACCATGAAAACATGAATACAGAAGGTATGAGATCGCCACTGCAAGGTTATTGCCATGGATGGAGACAGGATACTGGGGACTCGACAAATCTTTGGTTTTGCCCAATACTGTTCTGTTACGGTGCTCAGAAGTAGTGTCTTTTAATGAATAGCAAATACATCCATTGTTTATATAAGGTATCCAAGGGGGCAGAGGGGGAGGAAAAATCAGTTCTGGGGACATCCTGATATCACAGAGACTGTCTCCTTCAGGATGACTTAGGAGCTAGCTTTTGTCTCGATGAAAGTCTCAGTCCCTGCTGACTGTAGAAAGAGGCAGATTTCCTAAGTGTAGTCCTTGTGAATGCTATTATGTTTCATTCTCTGGAGGGCGTGGGTCAAGATTTTTATTGCTGATACTTGATGTATCTAAGGTGGCTCTGAGGCCACAAGTTACATCTGCTGGTAATCCGGACTTCACGGGGTGCAGACTTTACAAAGCAAACTCAGTGGGAAGTGAACGGAGAAAACATATGGGGAGACACACAGAGGAAAACATATTAGTCAAAAAAGAAAGGTTATATTGCCCATTACTTGTGGATTAGAAAGGAGAAAAAAAAATAATTCTGAAGTATTTGGTTACCTCTAATAACGACAAGATAGCTAATCTGAAAAGCAGAATCTGTTTACAAACCTCCTCAAAGCTAGGGGGCTTTCAAATCCAGGTTTTGTTTGGGATATAGCTCTATGTATGAGGAATCAAATTCCTAACCAAAGAAGCCATAACATCCATTGCTGCTCCACAAACAAAACAGTGGCTACCCAGTCAACTCATCCTGGAAATGCAAAGCATCAAGGAAAAATAAGAAAGTACAGCACTATCCTCTGTGCTCAGAAGGCATGGGAGGGAGGTAGTCCGTGGCTGGAAAGGTGCTATCAAACTGAGGAGAAACAGCTGGGGTTGTTTTGGTGTATTTCTCTTTGAAAGGATCAAAGCACCACAGTAAAGCTGGAAGGACCTGTAAAAGATTATCCAGCTTGACTAGGCAGCATCACTGACAACCAAAGCATTCTGCCAAGCGCCTAACTTGTTCCTAAAGACCTTGGCTGACAAAGCCAGAAAACACTCCAGTGAACAGAGCAGGGCTATTCTGTCCCTCTGCCCTTAGCTCTAGACCATTTTGACAGGTCTTCGGGATATCCCACCATTCCTTTTTAAATCTCATCACTCATATGCTTTTTGCTTTTAGCCATTCAGGTTATGCCAGTTTACAACACAGGGGACTCCAGTTTCTATAGTTTAATTCTTTTGGCTCTTATGTCAACTTGAGATTTCAAAGATCAACATTAGTATGTCTTCCTGGTGTTGCAACTAACATGACCTGTAGCAAAGTATCCTCATTGTTCTCTATTTCCTATGAAGCCTGCTAAGTTACTGCATTTTAATATGTTCTTCAAACATATTCCTAGAGGACACAAAGAGATATATCTGGTAGCAATCTCAGCACTTTATTCCATGGACTCAGCAAGTGTGTGTAATTCTGATGCTTACTATCGGAGGAAAAATAACACATTCTTTTCCTATTTTTACAACCTGACTGCCTGAGAAAACCTACGGTTAACCAAATCTGTTTCTGAAGTTTTTCTGCTTTATTTTCCAGGATGCTGTTCAAGAGAAGCCGTTCTTCTCTTTTTACGGGTGGTGACAGTACACTGAATGAAATGCTGGGAATTTCTAGCTCATATCACTCCACACATGAATATAAGGAGATGGGAAAATAAGACTGAAGTGTTAAGAAAAATGTGTTGTAGTAGTTTAAGTATTTTTTCCATATGTGTGCGAGAAAGCAATCTAGGAAGTGAGCAGGCAGGCAGAAGTGGGCAATACTTCCGCAAATAATGTAACTTCAAGCACCATTAAATTTTCTAAAAGATATTTTTTCAGAAAAATCTAGAGTAGGCTGATGAGAGTCATTCTTCTAGCCTCAAATATTCAGAAAACAGCTTAGCTGCTACTTTATTAAGTGTTTTATAAAGATATTAACATTAACAGAAATGAAATATATTTTTTATATATTTATGAATAAAATTTTACCAAATTCTAGTCCTCTATACTTCAAAAACATAGAAAAAAATCTCTGCTTAGAGAACTAATTTACAAGACTTTATCTTTAATTACATTTACAGAGCACGTGGGATATTTTAACACACTTGGACTTTTTTTTTTTAAAGACATCTCTGGCTAGTGGCTGGGGTTATTAAATGAACAACTGTGACCATTATAATTTATGCAGAATAAAGTATGGCTCTTTGAGCCTTCTTTTACATTCTTTAAAAACAAAGTAATGGGAGTTTTATAATCTAAATAGATCTTTTGATGTTTATGGGTTCAGTTTTTAGCATATATCTACTTAAGGGAAAACAACATTTTTCTTTGAAATAGAACTGTTTGTGTTTCGATTTCTGAGACAACACGGTAATCTATAAGGAGATAAGCAATACCTCTTACCTAATTAGGTTCTACCTGTCAAAAGACAGTTGTTTAAACTATGGTACATAAACAGTAACCACATTAGAATAGCTACTGCAGTGTAATTTGGGCACCAAATTCCAGTTGCAATACAACTATCTACAGTGCCAGAACTTGATCTGAAAGTAGACTTCCATCACTGTGCAGGATGTCTTTCATTATTTCCTATTATTCACCGTGTTAGGTTCATACTGATGAATAGGACATGAGGATAAAAACCTTTAAGATAGAAGCTAAAAATATACTATTATCATTTTACTTACCCACTTTTTCTCAACTCTATCTTTACGACTCGATTAGCAAGTTTTTACCACTGTCAGCATAACATTAATGTATGCATATTAATACCCTCCACAAGTATATTTGCTAGACATTCACAGAAATACAAGTATATAAGAGTATTACTCTATCTGATGCACGCAATAAGCAAACAAGTAGTAAACCTACTTAAGTTGAAAGCATGGAAAAAACCCCAACAGGAGTGTTCCAAATGTATTCTTTTTTTCTCCTTAAAATGTATCAAAATACAACTTTCCCTCTCTTTTAACTAGCTCTGACACATCCCCTGTCAGCATACACTTCTTGCCATGAAGCAATCTTCTCATTTTTCCAGGCACATGACAAAGTCTTTGCAGCATTATCTAATCAAGATAAACAAACACCTGCCATGAGTTAGCACCCATCTGATAAACTTCCAATGATAAGGCTACAATCAATTCTCATCAAGTCTTGCTCTAAGGTGATCTCCAGATGCTGTGACATATGATCATAGAGTGCAAACATGCTGACTTTGAAAAGTTGGTTTAAACTGCTGGTCACCAGCAATTATGTTCTGATGTTATTAAACACTCAAATTTCAATTTTGTATTTTTTTCTGTTATCCTCTATTCAAAATTAAATTACTTTCTTTCTCCCTTAGGTACTGTATTCTATACACCAAAGAAATACTCTCTACTATAATTTTTTGAGTAATGTTCTATAAGGAAAAATCTTTATAGAGAAAAGAATAAATCCCTGATTTTTTCAGATGGACCCCAATACCACAATACTTTTGAGTATTTGCAGTTTTCTGTGCTTTCACAAAGGATCTTTTATGAGTTGCCTTATGATCAAGCAAAGTCAAGCAGACTGGCAGTGCTGAGTTTCATTCAGTATCCTGAGCACTGCATGATCACCAGCTCACCAAGCAGCCCTTGTGCACTGTTAGCCACTTGTCCAGCTACCATTTCCCACCACCATCACCCTAATTTGCTGTTGTGGTTTCCTCCTGGTGCCTTGCATGTTTCTCTCACATATATGGCAGAATCTCTATTACTTAATGGATACTGCAGAGCCCCTTTCACGAAAAGCAGCCACAAAACCCTTATCAGAAATAAGTAAACAAACCTGTGACAATGCCACTTTGAATTCCTTTTGAGATGCTTCTCTTACAACCATTTACTGTGTAGGACACTAAACATTAGACTGACATCTTCAAGGAGAAATGCAAGCTTAGATGATTTGGAATTATTTAGTACAGAGTTAGAGCAGAAAAGACAGCTGTTCATACTAGAAACTAGGGTGAAATACTTGTTTCATTACAACACTTCCCCTATACTTATGAAAAATACCCCACCATCACAAAGACCCTGCAATAGAAATAAAGTTTGCATACGATCTATATCTAAATTGTAAAGCACAATACGTAGTGAAACTCCCATATCTACATCATTTTCTTTTTCATTAGAAGATAACAAAACTCTTACTATGCAATTTAGAAATAAACTGTATTTCAGTGGCAAAGGTTTGATTAAGAGATATTACTGAAACTAAAGCACTTTGTTCTAGCTTCTGGTCTCAGATATAACGCAACTACAATGTACAGGCATAACTTTATCTCTGTGAAGGAGAGAGCTTCCTTAGAACAAGATACTACAACTGTTAACTGTGAGTCAAGCCTGTATTCCTTTGAGGTAGGGCAGCAACTCTGGACATAAAGAGAAACCTGAATTTTCCAACCAGATGGACTATTCAGAGTCTTCTCAAGGAGATGAGCTCTAAAGAACAAGTAACTTCATTTAGCAACACAGCATTTGTCCTGACAAGAGGCATACTAACAGCTACATCAGCATGCAAGTTTAAATATTTTACGTAACTGACCCTTTAAAAACAAAACCATCTTTTATTAACAAAACACCATTGGTATTTAATCAAGAATCTATAATAGTTAAAGTAGGAAAGAACTCACTTTTTGCATCAAAAACATCAACAGCTACTAAGACAGAATCACATATGCAACCATACCTGTGTAACTACATAACTTCAGAATACAGTATAGGTTCCTCTCAACAATAAATACAGTTATTAATGATATAAAGTAGACACATACATCATGCGGGTCTCTTCTTCCTCTACTGCCTTACACCAACAAACCAGAAGCTGTTTGAAGTGTTCTCACCTACACTACCTAATCACACATGGTGAATGAACTTTTATCCTTAAAAGGAAACACATGTTTTACCACCTCACCTGAGGGAAATTACTAAACAGAGGAGAATATACATGACTGACAATTTAAGATTATGTTATGAAAGCTTTTTAAACAACAGCATGGAAGATGACATGTGCATATTATTCAGGGCTTTAAACACAGAATGTAAGAAAAAAAGAGGACACCTAGGGCAGACAGGAAAGACAGTTAAGCCTGATTAAACCTATTAATGACAGGTTGCCCGCTCCTATGGAGGTAGGTCAATGTTAGCTTTGCATCAATTTCTATAGCAATCCACGGGACCCTGATATCTTTACAATTTTGCAGTTCAGGACCTTAGTGCAAAAATTTCCCTTACTATGTGAATTAAATAATGGTTCTGAATCACTCACTTGATTGTTCCTTATATATTACACTGATGAATAAACAGGAATCTGAGAGTTTACTTAACTTGTTAAGAAGAAAATGACACTTAATGAAAGCCACCTAAGTGGCTCTCACATTCCAACTACAGCCCTAGTATACTGACAGAACTCTAAAACATGCTAAATAAGCACATACTGTTTTACGATCCCACAGTTTAATGCATTAATTTCTAAAATAAAGCAGGATAACTTAAACTGGGATATCTCAGAAAAAATAAATAGAAAAACCTAATAAAAATTGTAAGTTCCCAGTCATGATTACTCATTAAAATCTCTGGTTTGTGAGCAATTTCCCTTGTGTTCTCAAACACATGGACCAGATTTGTCATTAAATCTGAAATCAAGACAGAATTCTAAGTTTCATGACTCAGCTTCTCTTCAATCACTGAAAATACTGATTCTGAAAAAGACCCGGTAGGACACTGTGTTGTGGTTGACTAAACAGCAAATAAAAGACCTGGACCAGAATACACACCTCGTTTCTCAGCAGCAGGGAACAATAACAAGCCAAAAGCCATGAACTCTACTCTCTCTGCAATACCTGTATCCTTTTGCCATTTGCATGAATGGAAATTATACGGTCACATACAGGGAAAAATTGCATTCCCAAGCAGCTAATCAGAAAGACAACATCATTATTTAAACTGTATCATCAGGAATAAATCTGCATCCAAAAAGACAATGAAAAGTAACTCCTTAGCCCATATTATCTTCTAAAAAATGAAAATCTCTGTGTATGTGATTATCAGTTAAAATCAGAATTACTTTATTGATAAGAATCTGGCTTTCTGACTTTCTTACTTCACAGGCCTCATAATCTGAATGTTTCAGCAGTCTTCAGGAGAGGACAGAGTCAGCAGGTCTCCAGCCTCATCCAATATACATTCTGGCAGGCTAAAATCAATACACTAAGATTTGTCTGCCAGCTTCTTTATCCTCATTCCCATTTGCTGCTGACTCTGGCCTCTCCCTGAAGTCTACTGCACCTGTTACTGTCTGAAAAATTTGTACTCCTCCAGTTTACAAATTACTTAAACCACTCCAGTAAAATGAAGGGAAGAAGTTCTCCTTTCTGGCTATCCTAGAACCAAGGCCTCATATGCAAGTAGCATCTTGGCAAAAGCGCTTGGAGTGGTTTTACAGCTACATCTGCTCCATCTGTTCTTACTACGCTCACAGTACCCTCAGCCAAAAAGACAGTAGTTCAGTGTCCAACTTGCAAGTGTAACTATATGATTAGTCTGACCAGGCTTGCAATAAGTAAATTCTGGAAGTTTTACATTGCAATTTTGCTATAATCATTTCTCATATCTCCTCCTACCCCAAGAAAATGTACACATATGCACATATGTATAGCTAGATAGAAGTGTGCCTTCATACATTTTTCATACCCCCAGATTTATAAGAAGCCTAGAAATGACCTGACACTAAGCTTACCAATGCTATGATGCAGGGCATCTCTAGAGATTGTAATATCTTATTTCACATACAAAAAAAAAAAAAACAACCAAAAAAAAAAACAACCAAAAAAAAAAAAACAACCAAGCAGCACAAATTTGCTTAGGACTTTTTACTAATTCGGATCATTTGTTACTAACAACCACCGAATGGTGCTTTATAGGCACCAGTCAATACAAAGGGCGGCCTACGCTGTCTCATACGAAGCTAGAGAATTTTTTCCTGAATCTTTTCCACGTACACAGGAAATTCTACATTGCCTTTAAGGGATTAATCTATTTATTCTCCACTTCTCCCATAGGCTAAAGGAAAGAAGTAAATGAGCATTCCTTGCTCTCCTTGGATTTTGGGGTCTATAACTATGTCTAACCAGGAGCCTAAGTTAGCCATTATGTGAAACTTCTTACCGTGTACCAAAACAAAGGTCAGACATAAACCTGATTTTAAATCACCCTTCTCTACACTATTCTTTTTTGAGACACTCCTTATGGTTTCTACTTTTTATGACCTTATCAGTACTGCCTTTTCATCTGAGTAAGTTCTACTCATTTCCACAGGCAATGTCGATCTAGTCTGAAATAATTCTAATTACCTCATTGCATGCGACCCCCAGCTCTAGAGCAATGAGGCATATGGAAACAAGGATTCTGTAAGGCATTCAAAGTTGCAACTATTTTTACCTCTGGAGAGGCTTCAAAACAGAAATATTACAAACCGATGGCATTTCAGTACATTCACGGCTGTGCTCAATCTAACAAGATTTAGCAAATGTTCTTTCAGTTAGGAAACTCAGCCGAAAAACTCTATAACGGTCTTTCAGATAGCTGAATAATTCTATAACTCCTCTGTGTAATTCAGGTAACAAACAAAAAGGTTGCAGCAGCATGAAACTTTAAAGTTTGTAATCATGGCATATACAAATAACAGTATTATATTAGACATCTAGTATTTCTGTCACTAGATTTCCTAGGCTTAAACTGACAATAAATTATATTTTTATTATTATTTTGGGGTGGTGTTGCAGTCTGTCTTTTCCAAAACCAAATTAAGCTTATGCATCATACACTACTCAAAACTGTTTCATGTAGCCTGGAGTTAGTCTGATTTGTTCCCTATCTAGGATAAGTATTTTTCTCCTAATACTTCTCCTGGGAATCTTTAAGCAAGAAAGACATCATTTCCATTACGATTGCCTCACTATACTACTAACACCAAATATTGTCAGTTCTTGCTACACATTCTGAAAAAATGAAAAATAATAACAATAAAACCCCATTACCACTGAAAAATATACGGGTTTTTTTCCAACTAATGTATCAGTTCTGCCATTTTGTTATTTATAAATAAGTTCAAATCATTTATATCAAAACTGAGACAAATTAAATCAAGATCTGAAAAAAAAGCAGAGTGTGCTTAGTTATTTAAAAAAACCCCCAAACATCAAGTATTTCTGTGACATACTCCTTTATGAATTATAACTCCTTCAGGGTCTGTTTGGAACATTTTAGAAAACACATCTGATAACCAAGGGTAGTTTGCTTTGGATTAGCAATTCATTGGCTTGGGCTTGTTTCTTTATGTTTTTTTTTTAAGCAGAAATCCTCCATCTGTGTGTTGCTTACTCAGGTAAGAGAATGTATTTGTGCACCTTATTTCCTATTCCATGCATTTGATAAGGTTTTACCTTTACTGCTTAGCATTTCCGTTATATAGGAGGTAGAAACCAAAAATCCAAAGAGGTTGTTTGCTGGGAGGGAAGAGGGAAGCTGGGAGGAAAAAAGTTATTTTAGAGCTTTTCAGAAGCACTTTTAGGAAACATTTTGTTTCTTTTTCGTAAAGAAGCTTCTCTAGGAGGCATCCTGGAGAATGCAGTCATGATAACTGTCCTTTCCATATAAACTCCATAAATTCCAGCCCCTGGAATGAATAAAAATACAAATGATCTCAGACAGTCAAACAGACAGATCACCTGGGGTTGTTTCCCTCTGCAGTGTTATTTGGCAGGCAGCTGGGCAGTTCTCTTCCCCGCAGCTTGCTACATCTGCAGGTCTTCTGCCCTTTTTCTCTTTCAGCTGCCAGGTCAGCTCTCTTTCCCTCTCAGCCTGACAGGCTGATTCTCCTTCTCATCTCCCCGTGCCAAGCTCGCTCTGCCTGTCGCAGAGCTGGCAGATCATTTCTGTCTTTTAGTTACAAGTCCTGTGCCCCACTTAAAGGGTCTCCTTTCCTCTCATCTGTGGTCTTTGTTCTCCTTTCTGTCCCCAGTGTTTTAGTAAATGAACTGGCAGACTGTAAGGTGATTATGCTAATGCACGAGGCAGGGACACACACTTTCCCTCATTTTGCAGATAGTCTCTCTGTGCCTCAGCTCCCTGGGTGATGCACCCAAGGTTACCAAATGAGGGGGTAGCAGGGAGGCAAACCGATCTTCCTCTGGTCCTGGATAGCAAATTTGACTGTTTGGGACATCCTAGGCATCTTTATAGATTCCTAGGAACCCATGTAGCACTGTCGCTTTTACCATCTGTATTAACTCTGCCACCCACCGTTGGATTAGGTCGTATTCTAAAAGTTTCACATCAGTAGCAGCAGAGACTGCATTGCTAAGAGCACTGCATTGCCTGTAAATCCATCAGCTGAATGAAGGGGAATGTAGATTTATGAGGAGTGGAGTGCTGGTTTTTGATCAGAAACTTGCAGTGAAAAATGCAGATGTAGTGATTAAAAGAGTTTGCTAAAACATTCCTGTAAGAAAAACAGGGAAAATAATTCTGAAAAGGTTAAAACATTTAATCCTGACAAAAAAATAAGTGTTTTGATTTTTTAAATTCAAAACATGTTGCAATTTTTGTTATTTCCAAACACAACATTGTGTTCCCCAACCATCTTTCTAATTCCGTAGAATGCAAAAGAGATTTCAACTGGTTTGATGCTTATGTAAACTTTTTTTTTTAAAACAGGAACTGACAGCAATTTCTGTTTTATAAAAAAATTGCACCAAATTGATTTCAATAGCTGTCCAAGCCTCCCAGTTTTTTTACAGACCAATGAAAATCCTCTGCTTGAAAAAGACAGGCCAAATACTTTCTAGTGCACTTTAAACTCCAGTCACATAGCTCTGTTAGACCTGAGTTAAAGTAAAAGAAAGGGGCTAAGAGATTTCACAGTTACCCAGCACGTATTCACAGTTTGTTTTCCTTGGATACGATATAGCTAATGCCTCAAAAGATATGGTACTGTAGTGTTTTGATTTTTTTTTTGCCATGTTATTAAGAGCACCCTAGATCTTTGAAACAAAAAGCATGTGTGGAATGACCACAGGCCAAATAATTTCATAGACTGGGAATGATTTTTGGTAACACTTGCTGTGGCCAGACTTTATTAATTCTACTGATGTTCATTGTAATGATGCAATAATGAAGAACTAATGTGTTATTAATGAGGTGGTAATGCTGTATATACTTCACAGAAATTCCATTATAATTGGCCAATCAATGTACCATTGTTTTAAATAGTTAATTTGTTTTTAAGAGAAAAGGTAACATAAGTTAACAAATGTAGTTTTAGGTAAGGCTGAGGCCAGCTATTTTCCAATGACCTTCTAGGCTTTTTTGAAAAGCTTTGCCAACTTATTCAATCACAAAGAGAGAAGGCAGAGTGGTTTCAAAACAATTACAAAAGCTGCCAATACATTTCATTCAACTCTTCTTACTTGAGAACAAGGTCAGCAATGAGAGAAAAAGAGTGCCTTTGAAGCCCAGTATGCCAGTTTTTAATTTAAGGGGTGTAGCTCTAAATCATAAAAACAAGCTTCAGATTAATGTGGGCACATTGAGACCTCCCCAAAAGCCTTGATTTTTGAAGCAAACGTGCTTTTTACTGAAATGCAGGTCTTCTAAAGAACTCTAAAATTGGGCACTCAAATTCAGTGGCATTTCAATATCTGTTGTTGTTGTTGTTATTATTATTACTATCACCACCACCACTACTACTACTACGACTACAGAATGGTCCTCTTCATTTTAGCTAACCACTGAACTCTTCGCATTAGGAAACCAGAAAAGTAGAATGTAAGGAATCACAGGCTGAATATTAAGAAAATTCATGGCAATTGCTCTCCTTAGAGCACCTAAGCTTAAAACAATGGGTTGAAAAAGCCTCTGGCTTAGCAAATTAATTTAATATGGGGCGGGAGGAACTTTCCAAGTTAAGGATGTAATTTCCCATATACCAGCTTTGATATCAAAGCTAGTATTTCTGCAGTCATTCGTACTGCAAGCACCCACACTACCTACCTGCTGCAGTACTGTCCAGATTTGAACAGAAAAGTTATTTTGCCATGCTATGTTTAAATTAGGTTGAACTTTCTGAGAAAGTAAATATTTTATGACCCGAGCCACTCTTAGACTGCCGTCTTGCTAAATCTACCTCTCACTACTCAAGATGTAGTGCAACCATATCCATTGCAGTCACCAAACTCATTAAAGGTATGAGTTTATATCGAGCACAGTATCCGTTGTCCAGTAGCACGGTATATCTATGCTGCAAAAGTACTAGCTACGCTGACTCACTTCTTGTACTTCTCTATGCTCTTGTTCTTGTCTGTGGCCAAGAGATGTAGTTACAACTTCCCTGCTGAATCCACTTCCTTTCTTCATGCCTTTAGCCATGGGACAGATTGATTCAGAGCACTAAGGCTGACCTCAGATGTTGTTATACAGCCATTCTCTCATTTCAGTGGAATTATATTGGTTTCAGCAAATTTTTCAAAAATGTAAGTCAATGAGTCCAGACACATTAACACAGCCAGACATTCTTTAAGACAATTCTGTTTCCATGAAAACAGAAGATTCTGTGTCCATTCCAAGCAGAGAATGAAAATACTTCTCAAAAGTGGGTGTACCGAGATTTTGTCTTCCTTTAATTCTCCTTCTGAATTACTTAGATGCTTTCAAGATGTTACACTCATGACAATTTCTCCAAGACTCCTCCATATGAAATGTCAGTGTGCCAAAGTGGTCTACCTTCATTAATACATAACAGCTTCGCTGGGTATAGCAGTGACATTCTGAATACAGACTTTAGTTCAACGTCTGCCAATTGTCGTGTGAAAACTAAACTTGTATAATATTCATACAGGTATTTTGAGCTTTAAAATACTAAGAGGTCAATTAAACTGTTCCTAAACCATTTGGAAGTTGGGTTTGGTATTTTTTCAAGGGAAGCAAGAGGAAGGATTCAGTGTTTATTTTAATTTCTCAAATTCTTAATATCTGAATGTAGGTCTTTTAGTCTTGTTTCATCTCCACTTAGGTAATGAATTTTAAAAAGAGTAGGTTTAAACTGCTTGAACACTTTAGAGGGAGTTCCTTCTATTAACTTTATCTAGAGTTGTAAGGGTTTTTTTTATAAGGTAGTGATCTGAAGTGTCTCTCAAAAGAAAGTGACAGTCTTTTAAGTTTGATTTTCTAACAAATCTTATAAGCATTCTGCATGATACTATGTTGCTTAAGAAACCTATATTTAGTCTCTCTCATAAAGCAGTTATCTTAGATGTAAGATTTTACCACTATACTAAAATCCTTCCTTATTACCCTATACTAAGGCTGCCCAAATAACACTTTGAAATTTGGTGTTCAAAAAACATACACAGATCTTTCACTGGATGTAATGGATGGTATAAATTTAAGTTCTGAACCTTATAAAAAATTCCATCTACACATTCCTGTTAACCAATTCAGTATGTAAAGTCAGTCTAGAAAAAAAAAATCAGACTTTTTACACTCACATCTTCAGTGTAAAATGAGCCAATTTACTTGTTTCCCATACTCCGAGAAATATTTGCATATTATATAGGTAGAAAAATGTTACTAATGAAATCACTAAGCATGGCAAAACTTTCTCTAGTGATGATTTATTATTCTGATATTCATCTGCAGGAAAAAAAACAATGTATATAAAACATAAAATATGCAGTTCCTTTAAAATGACTTCACTTAAAAATGGTGCAAGTAAAAAATAATTTTGTTTGAGAACATGCAAGCATTGATTTCAGTCTTCAGGCAATATATTTCTCTATGTGTTTGTCACAATTCAATTTACATCCACCACTAACACAGTATCAGCACAGCATCTTGACTCAGCTGGCAGTACCTACTAAATAACTAACGGGAGAAACCCCAATCTGACTTACACCACCACTGCAGGGCATCGCTTGGCAGGAAGATTTGGTTCCTTGTGAGTGGATAAGCATGCAGGTGGACTAAGGATGACGCTGACAGCAAAAGGGCATTACAATTGTCCCTCACCCCACTCCCAATCAGAGCTTAGAGAGGGATTTGTTCCAGCTTTCCTTATGAAATTAAAATTCTAATGTTCTTGGAATAAATCCATTTGCCTTTTTTGTTGAGTAATATTCTTGTCGTACCTACACCAATAAAAACCCCCAAGAAATAAAGAGTCAAAGAAGCAGACAAGAAGGATCTCAATCTGTTCTCAAAAAAAATCACTTTGTGCAGTGTGTTATATCTCCTGTCATGCACAGCCCCAATCTACAAAACCCATTGTACACCACTCTAAGCACTTTTTGTCAGAAGGTTGCTGTTTCCATAATCCAAAGTGTCTTCACTTTCGTGAATCAAATCATAATGCTATTTTAAAGGCTCTCCAGTCTTTAATTTCCTTTGTGTTTAAATGGTCACATAATTTCATAAGGGCCTGAATACCGCTCTTATCTCATAAGATGGAGAAGCAGCCACAGTGTTATTACAATACTGTATTATTTTGGTTTTCCCACTAAGCAAAAATCCATTGAAACCAACGGTGCAGACATCCTATAAATTCTAAACAGATTTTGCATCATAAAAATAATCCATAATGAACTCTTTCCCAAGCAGTTCACAGAGCAATGCTCTAATCACATAAAGCACATGAGTAGCCATTTCTTTCTAACACTACAGAGGGTTTAGACATGCTCTTGAAAGTAAAGCAATTCTATCTCATCATATTCTGACTGAGTTTAGCCATTTGGTCCCAGCCATTTTTGCTGTAGGTTTGGCCAGAAGCTGGGAACACAGAAAAAGATTTTCTGTTCCCCATCTTTGCACAAATACTGGGAGCAGAAAGAGATAGCCGAGCACAAAAGAGATAAAGAAGAACCCGGCCACCCTGCCCATGTTCAACCATGGTGACAGTGCAGTACCTCAGCTCTGAGAAGCTGCCTCATTATTTCAAGGACATTTGTAAAAGGGAAAGCAAGTGCAAAGGGACCATGAAAAACAAAAACAAAATATGTCGTTAATTTGCAAAAAGTGGTCAAATGAATATTCATAGTTATGGTTTTCAATCTATTTCTAGAAGCGTAATTCAGCACTTCTGGACTAGAACTGCAATGCAATTTTTTTCAAAATATAAAGTTGGCCAGATTCCCTAAAAGAACTTTAAAACTGCTACAGGAATAACAGAAAATGAGAACATCAGATAATTTAAAAGGCATTAATTTCAATATTTCTGAACTTTTAAAAAATCTCAGGGGCTTGTATAATTTCCTATTCCTATTGGGTAAAGGTCTATTGAATCCCTGGAGCTGCTTACCTATTCCAAACTTTTTACATTAGCTAGGTAACTATTCCAAGAATAAATGGATTATTTTTTTTCTTTCCTCTCTATTTCTCTTCTGTCTCCAGATAGCTGCAGTCCTGGTTTCTTCACTCAGAGTTGACTTTTATTTAATTTGTAGTGTTTCAGTGAGATGACACATTGTCAGATCTGCCTTGGAAATTATATTCTTCAATATATCAGCTAGCAGAAGCTTTAAAGTCTCCCCACATCATTGTGCCAGTGTGCCCCAATCCAATGGAAAGAAGACATTTCTGAGGGGTGAATGGGATGGGAGTGAGGGATAGGGAAAAAAAAGAGAGAGAAAAAAAGAGAAAATAAAAACCTGGTCAAGGTGAGTGAAAGCAATATATGGTGCTTGCTAGCTAGACAGCTGTCACATAAGACTTCTAATTGATTTTGTAGCAGCCATCCAATAAATAAGTAAAACTCTCAGCCTATGCCCACCTAGCAAATTATTCCAGCATTACACAGAGAATAGGGCCTAAACCTACCATTTTGCTCTGGTAGCTCTGGTCATTTTTTATACTTACTTTGCATTCAAACAGACTGCTACAAAAAAGAATACAGAATGGAAATCAGGCCCATTACATACATTTTAGACACTAAATCTGACTTTAAGGCAATCAGGGTTATGGTTTTCTTCATATGTAAAAATCCTACTGCATTAAAAAGTTTCCTAGGTTTCAGCAACAACAAAATTGCCGCTAATTTATGAAAACTGTGTTAGTGCCTGCAAACCTTTGTCATAAATTATGCATGTGAGCATGGAAATGCTAATGAAAAGAGGATTTCATTTACAAATGATTAGTACAAATTCAGCAGCCACTATAGTTATGCCAGTCTAATTTATTTTCTTGTAGAACATGCTGTTTGCCAGGTTTTAGCCATTTATTTCTATACCGTTGAGCGTCAACTTCTCAGATGTTAATGTCACATTATCTTTTTATCCAAAGAAATGTTCATTTTCTCTTTAGAAGGTTGGAGTTAAATGAAGTCCTTGGGCTCAAAGTTAACTCTTTTGATTAAAACATTTGTAGGAGGGCTGCAATAAAAATGATGCCCTTTTATACAGAAGGAATTGCTGAAATTACTGTGGTCTCTAAGACTTCTATTAATGTGTTGAGGAATATACATATAATCACATTCACCAGAGCTTATCACAGGTTTTTTCACTCAGCACACAATTTTTAAAATTTTTTTCCTTACTATATAAGGCTTTTGCTAGGGATTAGACCTCCCTGGAAAAAGCTTAGTAAGTCAGCATTCCAAAAGCATTCTACGGGCCTCTAAAAAAGATGAGAAGAATCCATAGGGCAAGACTTTATCATGATTTTTTTTTGCCCAAAGATCCATGCTGGCTGGAAAATCAATAATGCCTTATATGAAATAGATCCAAATAGAAATGAAAACATGGGTTCTAGGGAGTTATAAAAACATATTGTGGAAATCAGTTCAAGATTTCTTATTAAATCGAGAATGCGGATCTTCTATGTATTAGTGGCGGTGACATTTTGTGGATTTGGTTGAAAGCAGTTGAAGTAGAAACAACATTTTCTTCTATACATGAATTTGCTACTTTCTGTTAAATCCTTTAAAATATTCCAGGCTGGGAAGTTTCAGCACTGAGTTTCACTATTTAGATGCAAAAGGAGACTTTTGTCCTTTTGTCTTTGTTTTTTTAGAAGTTCAGTAGAAGGCTTACATCTGAAGTTTGGTATAGCTGATAAAAATATTTGCAAGCCTGGAAAGCCCGAAGAATTAGATCATTGGTTCTATAATTCCAGCCTGAAAAACAGGCCACACAACTCTCCAGGCGCCTACAAAAATCAGACTGTGAACAGACTATTAAAAAATAGTAAAGCTCTAAGTTGTGGAAAACAGACTTCCTTTAAGCCTAGATCAGACAATGATTCTAATTGCACAGTCTACCCAAATCAAATACATACATAATGTGCAATGCACATTTGCCTTTGACAGCTTTATTTGTTCATTAAACATTTATGTTAAATGGCTTTTAGCATCCCAGTCCATGATATTCATCTAAACTTGGCTAGAAAATTAACAGCTTAAGTAGTCCCATATTTTATCATATTAACCTCTCTTTGGATTTTTACTGAGTAGATAGGATAAAAAGCAACCTAAATTGTGCATTTCAAAATTAAATTTTAAGTGTGCTTTTGTAAACATTAATTGTTTGGTTTTTTCATATTATTATGTGGTATGGTTCCTTTCTCTGATAACTTGGTAACAGCAAATTGATTATAATCACTCAGCCTAAAATGGGATTTCTTTTATAAGCAAATCAAGTACATGACTATTGGGAAGGGTTTAGCTATCAAATTAACATTGTAACTTGCTTGGAAACTATTTCCTACCAAAGAGTATATGGAAAGATTTCCAGGAAACTCATGCTATATATAGAACTTTAAATAGCATTTTAAAACAATTATTCATACACATGTAATTTCTTGTTATATTAGCTAAATGCATCTACTGCAAATCTAGCTAAGTGAAGAAGCAGAGATGAAGGCAGGGAGTGAAATACTTCCTATCATGTGATGATTAGAATAATCAGAAGTTACCCAAGAATAGGCCATAAGCCTTAAAAAGTATAACAATTAAAACGTCTATGTTTTTAAATTGTTTGCTATATGAAATAGTATCAAGGAGTTATTCAAACAGAAATTTTGGTGATGTACATGCAGCATGCATGTCTGAAAACAAGAAAAACCCAAACTGTGTGTTGTGTAGACCTGTAGAATCTATAAGATCTTCTAGCAGCCTTATTCCAAGGGTATCTCTTTGTTAAGAGACTCCTCCTGTTTTTCAATGACATTGTGAAGACTTGCCAAAGTGTTTAATTTGGAATGCTGTTTGATTATCACTAAATATCTTTAAGCTTACTTTAGTGATATGTTTACATGCAAACAATGCACACCTGAAAAAAAGACTGGTATCAGACATGGCAGTTTTAAAGGCACATCATGCACAAGATATTTTCTGAGGCAACAAAATTTATTTTTAAAATGTCCTCTAATTTTATCTTTTTTATTATTATTTTTCAGCAGTGTTTATTAACTTAGCTGCTTGTGAATTTGCTGTCTGTATAGGCACCAATCACCAGTATTTCACTGTACCACAACATAGTAAATACATGTTTTTAAGGAAAATGGTTCTTTTCCAAAGCAGCTAACAAGGGAAGATAAGAGCAGGCGGATGCAGCAAGATGACTGCCATATCTAACAAAGCCTAAACACCCTACTGATTGGCCAGATACAAACTTCATTATGTTCACAAACTCCAACCCAATGGCTCAGAAACTTCTCAGAGAAATAGTAAGAAAACAAAACCAGGTATGCAATAGTGAAAAAAATTATCAGAAGGATAGATAAAGAAAATCTGAACGCTAGAAAGCATGAATAATTTGTTCCCTAGAAAATCATGACACCAGTCATCTTTCAGTCTGTCTTTCTTACTAGTCCTCCTTTCTCTGGAAATCCACATCTTAATTTCAGCCATATATACCCATACAATCTTTTGTTGTTGCTTGCTAACAAACCCAAAATAATCTAGTCTTATCCATACGAAACAATGTACCAATTGATTTGTCTTCCAGAACAATTCATCTTCTTTGCTTCCTTGCAAATAGACTCCACGGAAGCTGTGAGGCTTCCCTAATGACATACAAAAGTTGAAAATTTGGTTGTGATGTTAATAATTTCACAAAAATTGACAGTAACTTGACAAGGTGCTGCCATTACTAGAGGTTAGTCCATCATTAACCGAAACTGGCTTTGAGACAAGGCCGCATTACATAATATCCTCAAAGTTTCCCAATTATATTCTTTTACCTGTTTAGCTGGCTCATCAGTGACACACACTTCATTTTCTTCTTTTGGCAACTAGTTTAAACATTTTGACACACAATTGTCTGATCATGAAGATATTAATATTATCTAAGGGCAAAATTTATTCCGGACGTGCATATTCTCTAAAGCAGCTATGATGGTGACAGTTGCCAGGACAAGCTGGGAGGGAAAGGAGCAGTACAGGAATAACTGATCTGACATGTCAGATACTGGATGTGCTGATGGTCAGCCAGATCATCATCATCCCAGTCTTGAGTTCTTAATTTAATATACCTTATGGAAAGCAGAAACGGAGATTTTGGGGAAGTAGCAGCAATGGAAATGATGGACGTACAACCCAAACTTTCCCTTATGTATGACTTTCAGGTTTTCCTCAGTTACTTTGTAATCTGTCAGATCTTTAGCTATAAAGAAGTTGTTTAAATCAAAGCTAGCAGACAGAAAGATTTCACGTCTAGTTATATCCCATGTATCACCAAATTTTGGATAATCCTAGTGTCTCTAGCATGTTCACCATAATCGCCTTGCACTGGTGAAGTGTTTATTAAATGCTTTTCAGAAGGGAAGGATCCAGAGGAGAATGAGACATTAAAAGCCTTCACGAAATGCATCCTAGTGGGTTGGTTTCTGGTTTGTCTGAGTTTCCAGCTAAGATTAGTGAGCATGACCTGACTGAACTGTGCAAGACTGAACAAGCTATCATACTTGCAGCTACAAGATTGACATGAAAGACATTTTTTTCCTTTTCTTCTCCCCCAGCAATCACACAGCTTCACTGAAAAGTGGCCTCTGTGACAGAATGCAGATGGATGATTAGCTGTGCACAGTGCAAATACCAGGTTGGCATTTCAAAAAATTGAGGGGATTCTGAGAAAGCTTGTAAATCCCCACAAAAATACTGATAAGTTTGTTCTTTACCTCATTCATATAAAAAAGGCATTCAGAATGATAGAGCAGGCCGATGAATGAAATGTAAATATGTTAGTCAGGTATTTTGGCCCAACATTTGCTGAATTTCTCATACATCCGCTCTCGCATGTTTAATATTGCACCTCTCTGGTGGAGCCTAACTTTGTCAGCAGAAAGGTACAGAGAACAATGTTTATGATGGTATCTGATTTATTATCGTAGAACTTGTTATTCTACATATGTGGTTAATTAATTTGAATTTCTGGTCCGGATGTGTGACTGCCTGAGAAAGCACTGCTTTATAGTTTTGCATGATTTCCTGAGGTGCTGCTGCCTTCACTCCTGTCATAGAAAACTTATCTGGAAGTACATGTTCAATGAATTATCTGGGGCAACAGTGCAGCTGCTCCTCCTCAATTCTTCATCTGTATATGTATTTCATCAACATTAACAGCTGCAAATTGCACACAGAATTTAGGGAAAAAAGAACCTTTTAGAAAAAGCCGATTTCATTTTTATCATTTTGCTAAGTAGGGTTGTGATAAAACCTCCACTGCCTATTGCAAGAATCAGAAGAAGCCTGTTTTGCTTATATAATGCAACATGGCTTTATTACTATTACATTGGGCTTATAAAAAAAAAAGCGCCTTGGATGAGAGTTGCAATGTAATGTCTGATAAAAATTTAAGTACCTATACCCATCTTTCAATAAATGCACAGTGCAAAACTATACAGGACTGTGTATACTAATCTGATTATCACAAAACCCTCTACATTTTTTCCATCTGTTTTTTCTAGTGCCAGATTTTCCACTAGGAAGGTCTTTAAAATTAATACCTCTTTGGAGAAAAAAAAAAAAACAACAACCAACCCAACAGAAGAGAGGTACTGTCAGCCCAGAGACTTCTTAGCTGACTGCCTAGGGCAGGGGTGATGATGGCTGACAGTGGGGCTATAGTAGTGTGTTTGAATTAAGGAACACTTAGAGTGCCAACTTCCTTTCATTGAGAACTTTACAAAGGGATCTGGCAAGATACTTACCAATTATCTTCAGTGGCTAGTCCCAGCAGAATATCTATCTAAATATCCTAAAACTGTGAATCATGACATTATTAGGGAGGAAAAGTAAAAATTAAGATTACTTTAAGATTTTTCTCCTAAGAGGATTTTTTTTCTTCTCAACACCTGAGTTTAGTGGAATAGAGATCAGAAACTGATTACTAAAAGAAGTTTCACAGCCTCTCTGCTCTATAAGAAAACCTAATGAACTTGAATTTTAATCTTACTTTTTGTCAAAAAAAAGTTATTTAATGTTTAATTTTTGCTTTTTCATACTAAATGGCTGAAAGAGCCTAGAAAAAAAAAACCCCTAACCTAAATTGGGAGCAATCACCATGTTTTATTAACTGTGAGGATTATCTTCTAGAGAGCAATCACAAAACTATTGAATATTTTACTTTTCTCATCTGTGATCTTTTCTTCTGTCTCATTAGAAAACAACCCAGTGAATAAATCATTCAGTGCCCAATTCTGTATATTCAGCTCCTATTAAACACATTGTAAGAGCACTCAGCATCTCAAAGGGACAGACTTCTCATCAGCCTCATCTTTACTGCAGTTCAGCATCAAGTTTCTTCCAATCTACCTATTAAATTTCTAAATTTCTTTTTAGTTTGATGTGTATGTGTTCTTTTACTGTGCTGCTACACATCACACAACAATATGTGAATGATTCATATAATTAAACTAAGCTAGCTGATTATCTGATATGCAGGTTGATAGATATTTTCTAGAACTCCAAATTAAACACTAGGAGTAAACAACCGGGAAGGAAAATCTCCTCAGGAAAAGAAGGGCAGTTGAAATTTTCCTTTGAAAATGCTCTGGGTTGCTTCTTTAATGGGAATACTGCAGGAAAAATTCACAGAGAAATCTATTCTACCCTCTATTTTATTAGGGAAAGAATTTAGCTGTTATTCTACTAATGCTTATCACTAAGACAGCAGCACAAATCTTTTTGTTATTTTCTTCTTCCTCTCTCCCTAGTTTTCACAGGAGTTTTTTGACTGATTAGCCCCTGGGCTCTTCTATAATTTGTGGTAGTGCAAGTAAGTATAGCTCCAGGAGATGTGTAATGTCATTGTCTGTACCACAGGAGTTAGGATTACATGTAATCCCATTTTCTCTGATCACAGCAGGTGCCAGTAGAGGTACACAACATTTTAAACAGAAAAATGCAGCTATAGAAGATGTACTCTGACAATATCTGATGAAGGTCTGAGTGAAATGGGAAGTGCTCTGTTTGATGTCAGGGCACTGCTCTTCATAGTGCCCTCTGGTTTGGAGCAGCACACTTCTGAGATTGAAAGGTCAGTTCCAAAAACCACAAGTGTCTTTGATCAAGCTACAAATGTCTTTACAGAAGTTTCCTCATATCTTAAATCATTTACCATGGCTCCATCACATTTTGCTGCCGATGACTCTTTTTGTCCTATACCATGCCCTTCACAAATGGCAAAGAATACTATATCATTCTTTTCTTATCATATATCAGAAATTTCCAACCAGCAACCTGCAGAGGCACAAGGCAAGGCTACCTGGCCTGAGAGCATACTGCTGGTTGTCACATTTCCATGTGCCATGGAGGAAACAAAAGTTGGGCTCAGAGACTCCCCTTAGAGCTGCCTGTGTTCCTCAGATTAGGTACAAATATGGTTTTACTGGTCAAGCTGCAAACACCGGCTAGAAAAACATCAAAGATATTATCCTACCTGAGGTGATTTGTTATGTGGCAGGTCTACTCATTTCACTTTTGAAATAGCCTATGAAGCAGTTCCAATGGTGTACTATAATAAAAAAAAAAAGAATATACCTTATTATTACTAAAAAATAAAAGCTATAAGAGAAAAATATATTTCAGGCTGAAAAAAAGAGAAAAAAAATGAAGAAACATTAAGTTCCAGAGATTCTATTCCTCAGGATTAGTCCAGGGGCTTGTTTAATTTTGACTTTATTTTTCATCATGGGAACAAGTTCCATGAGAACATGGGAGAAATCGCTGTTCTGACATCTAATGATGATTGACTCTCTTTTTGGTATGAATGAGTTGCCTGTAGTTTATCTAAATAGAACACCATGCAGAAAACATCACAAAAATAATGAACATTTGAAATACACTACTGTCATTTTAGTATGTTACTTGGCTTTTAACAGAGCTTTTTTAAAAGAAAGTAGATATCATGTATTTTAGTTAAGTTTAAAGTAGATTCAGAGATGTAATTTGCAGATTGCCAAAGTCCATAAACCTGATGTCTAGTTAACATATGGAACTGTACCTTTGAGGTAGGATGAGGCGTAAAAGCGACTAGAAACATTAAGCCAAAAGATCTGATTGTGTACAAATAAATCATCCAAAAAACTGTTACCTGACCTGAACTATTAAGAAAGTTACAGGTTGAGGTAATATAATAATAAAAACATCTGAAAGAGGTGAGACATTACAGTTTCTTTTGAAAATAAATCTTTGTTTAATATGTCCACTGCAATACTGCAGTACTGGAAGCCTGGTTACTCAGTCTTATTCTCTTAGCTTTCAGGAGGAAAAGCAGCTGTGTAGAACCACAATGACTAATGTACCTTCTAGTAAAGTATGCACCAGCCTTATACTGCAGCATAACATAACTAAAGTCACTTCACTGTGTTATTATTGCCCTTACCACTCATTTCTAATGGTTTATGGCTTCTTTCTTTACAGATATCCTTAGCCTTACCTTTCTTTTCAGCCTTAAAAAATTCATTTTTATTTATACTTTAGTGCCAAGATGATATTTAGCTCTGTTATAAACAATTTAGAACAGAATAAAGCTGTTGGAAAAAATTAATATACAGCTGTCCAGATACATAATAAAGGTTTCTTGACACTTGCTGACTAAAACATTTTCCTGAATTTTGCTGTATCCCATGAGTTTTAGGAGGAACAGATAGTACAACTCAACTCACATCTGCTCAATAGCTCTAGAAGGCTGAAGTTGAACAGCTCTCACACCCTTGAACCACATTTGAATCAGCCCTCTCCTTTTCCTGTCTCCCTTCCTTTTGCAGATTTCTTTTTTTAGATTGAGATAACATAGCCTCGTGTATCTCTTGTCCCTTTATCTGGTTCATCTGCAGATGATTCTGCTTAGTCTAATTAGACCTTTTCTCTTTCCAACCATAAAGAAGGAAATGGGAGTAACAGGCAGAGAGTAACTCAAGAGGACAAGAACCCATTGGCCTTTACGGTTATATACAGTTGATACAAGACAGATACTTACAGGTAGACTACACATCTATCAGAATGATTTGTAAAAATACACTATAGTGTCTATATGCATTTTTATAAAATATATTTTTAGTGAGGAATGGGTGCACCGTATATTCTTACCAGAAAAATTTTGCAGAAAAAATTTCCATTAAAAATTTTCATTAATAAAGCATCACTGAGTCTTGAAGAAAAGCTGTAGAGAGAGACAGACATTAGAACAGCTGGAACTAATAAAAACAAGAAAGATATTCTGCCCCCACTCAAAGATTTTTAAAGCCTTGGCCTATGAAAATGAAATGGGATCCAGTATCCTTTGAAAAGGAAATAATTTAAAGCTTAATGCTGATGCCAAAGAACTTTTACAGTAATTGCAGATTGATAGCCTACATTTGTTTTCTAAGATCTCTTACACAGAAAAATCATAGCAAGTAAATGTGACAAACCACCTGTAAGATGATAGCTTACAAGATGATAGGTTACTTCTAAATATAGAGTTCCCTGCCAATAGTCTAGATTTGACAAATCATCTTCTATTGATCTACACAATTAGATCATTGCTTTCAAAGTAAAATTGATCCAGTAGCAACAGTGTCACTTAAAAATAATGACAGGTGTTAATAGATATACAAAATTAAAAATTAAAATTAAGAGGACACAGATTAATCCATATAGCTTTTCATTGCATTGCCTTTTGTTAATCTTTGGGTTTACTGAACTGACAGCTACTGTAATGCACATAATATCCCTTGATATCCAGTGTCTTGACAACAGGCATTTTCAACAGTATGCTGAAATCTGGCATACGTAATGATACCACAGTTCAATAATACATGGCACAAGAATGTAAAACTGAAATTTTTCCTTTAAATTTAGACAGGAAGCCCAGCAGCATTTTAACCTCTAGAATGGAATTTGCCATACTGATACTAAACAGAGCTAATCAAGACATCTCAAAAAATTTGTATTCTTTTATATTATTTTTTAGAAATAATAAAAAAACGTAGACAATGAATTGAATAACACTGGTAAACCAAAAGCTGCACATGTAAGCAAAGCAAAACAAGGAATTCATTTACTCCTTCCCATCGGCAGGAAGGTGTTCAGCCATCTCCAGGAAAGCAGGGCTCCATCACGTGTAACGGTGACTCGGGAAGATGAACACTAACTCTGAGCATCCCCCGCTTCCCCCTTCTTTCTACCAGCTTTGTTTGCTGAGCATGACGTCATACGGTATGGGATAACCTGTGGGTCAGCTGGGGTCACTGTCCCAGCTGTGTCCCCCAACAACCCCTTGTCCTCCCCAGCCTGCTCGCTGTTGGGGTGGGGTGGGAAGCAGAGAAGGCCTTGGTTCTGTGTAAGCCCTGCTCAGCAAGAACAAAAACATCCCTCTGTTATTAACACTGTTTCCAGCACAAATCCAAAACATAGCCCTATTTAACCTACTGTGAAGAGATTTAACTTCATCCCAGCCAAAACTAGTAATAAAGTCAAAGTATCTTGTCCAACATCTCCAGTAATTTCAGTGAGAGATGTATGAAAATGAAAATAGTGGAAATTGCTAACTGTTTCCTAGGGTATTTCAAGTTACCAGAGCCAAACTACCAAAACAAAGTGACCTAATTTTTCTTCAGCATGAACATGACTTAGAAAGCCTAGTCCAACCTTTTCTTCTCCAAATTCCGTGATTTTTTTTTTTTTTCCCTATGAGGTTCTGAAAGAGGCTTTGACAGATGTGACTTACAGCAGAATCTTAGTTCTCAAATTACCAGAATTTATAGCTGTAGTGTCACACCAGTCAAAACAAATGCAAAACAGCACATCTACGTGAAGTCATATAAAAAAAGGAATGAGCTGTGCATTCAATTAAGTAACTACAGTAACTAGTCTAATATAAAAAAGTAGCAAGAACATACAAATACAAATAGAGTGCAGAAAGTAGACCAGGCAACAGTAGCATTATACCCAATAACCAGTGATGCATACCGTACCAAATTCTGATTACCACTACAGAAATGCATATGGTGTGGGAAGGGTGCTGGAGGGGGGGCAGTGGGGAACAGACCAGTTTGGAACCTGTTACTTGGTCCTTCCTGTCATGGTGAAGATATGTGTCTAATGAAGGCATCTGATCTGCCATTTAGTCCATGCCCTTTCCTTAGGAAAGCACACTATGAGAACAGCCTGGACTGAACTTACTGTTTATTATTTGTTGATAGATAGCAAAAATTATTGCAGGCTTAAGAGAGTACAGAGATATGAGATCGAATAGAAAATGAAGCAAAAGTAGCACAACTTAACATTTGTCAAAAGTGGCAGAATATTTATAGAATATTATAACGTAAATACCCACCCTAAAGTCACTTTTCATTGTTATAAATTGTTATACTTTCCCCAGAGATATTATGCAACTACAAATAGGAAGCAGCAAATCTTTATGATCCTGGATGACAGAGCTATAGGTATCGCCCAATTAAGAATGGAAGGAAATCTCTCCATCAAGCAGTCTAGCTATTAAGATGCAGTTCACACTATGGATGTGTCTGAGAAGTTTGCAGTCTGTGAAAGCAAAGGTGAAGGTCAAGGAGTAAGCCACAGAAACCTTGGCTACCTGCACAGTCTGCAATCAAGATGTGTGGAGTTGATACGTTCTCATATTATTCCCAGAAACGATGTCTTTTCTTCCCATAAATGTGGTCACTGCATTGCTGAACATCAGGGCTTTGTAGTACAGTGTCGTGAGGTGATTTATAAAACTCATGTTTTCAAGGCAGTTCATGAGGGAATTGAAGCAGCTAAGATGTTGATAATCACTAGACCTGAAGCAGATCTGACAGGCAAAATACCAGCCTTCATCGAAAAACTTTTTGCTCAGAGGTATCTGCTATAAACAACTTCGGCTCATCTGTAGTCAAGAGCAGTACTGGTATATCTTGTCTAGATTTCACATTCCCTTGCTAAGCCACCTTCCCATCATGCCCTTTCATCTTTCAGACAGTCTTGGGCTAGAAGAGATTCTTGCCAGCCCAATAAATTATCAACAATATTTTCCATTTAAAAGTTAGTCAGTCACCGCATGATTTGTATGAACGTTCAGCAGCAAGTTCTTTTTCTGCTAGAAGTACTCCCTTATATAGCATATTGTTCTGGCACATAGACATCTTCACCCCCCATTAAAATTTCAGAAGTCGCAAATAATCATCTGAACACAACTTTTTTATTTGAGTAGAGCTTTGATCTTGAAGAACTGAGTAACTCAGATGACTCATAAGAAACTCTTGCATCCTAGATAGCCTGCTAGTCTCAGCCACACAATAATAATGAAACCTTTGACAGTGAGGGCAAATTACACACAGTTTTGAGAGGTCAGCTCCCCGCCACTGGTGGTCACATACACACAGCTTGGATCATTACCAGAAGTGGTGTGAACAAAACTATATCCCAGAAAACACCAAACAATAGACAAAACTAAAATGCATGAGTGAATAAATAATAGAAACTGTCTTCATGCCTGGAGTCAGAACTGGGACTGGTAGGAGCTGACCAGAGAAATGCAGCAGCTGCTGTCCACATGGCAGCAAGAATTCAGTATTCAGTAGGTGAGCACAAGCTTGCAGCCTACAATCAACCACATTTAGTCAAACCTGGAGGCACTTGTTTTCTCTCCAACTACCTTAATTTTAAGAAGGACTCAGTCTTACATGTGCTGAAACTGCTAGGTAGTACTCCCATCCAAACTCCAGGACCAGGTGCCCCTGAGTTTCTACTCAGAACCTTTTTGCTAAATAATTCCATTGATTTCAGCAAGCCCAGGGTAAAGAAAGATAAACAAACCAGGAAAATCACCATGCAGAGTCCAGTCCTATACATCGAAAGAGCACTTCAGTCATAGCAATAACATTCATATTCTGGACCTCTCACACAACGGGAAAATCAGCTTCCATTATTTTGCTTGTTGGTTTATGCTGTTGGTTTGAAATTCTGCAAGTCATACTGCTTTTGATACTGGTCTGGTTTCTTGTTTCACAATCTTCATTTTCAACCTGCCTCTTCACAGAAAAGTGGGGGGGGAGGGCAGGAGGTTCTTTTCATTCTACATGCTACTGCTCTTCTGCTTCTGCTAGCCTTGCTACCACTAATGATCTTAAATACTTTTTACAACATTTAATCAGGTATAGCATTTAATCAGGTAATCACCTGCTGAAGTAAAAATAATGTTTCTAAGTAGTCCACTTGCCTTTGCAGCACAGAAAGAAACAGCTTTGAGCAGGTAGGCTGAAGTGCAAATGACAGTGTGTCTACTTTGATGATCAGCTTGTTTGAACAGGAGTTGAGTGAAGAGATTTACTTGAGAATAAACCTCCCCCTCCCCCCTGCAATGGTGCTACCTATTCTGTTATAGAGCAGACAGGAAGTTTTTGGGACTACTTCCAGAGAAAAAGATTATAAAAACTGTGTTTCATAATGTTTCCATTCTTTTGCTCCAGCGTGCAGCAATGTCCAGTGTAGACTGTCAGGACATCTGATGACTGTGTCCAGCACATTCTCATCTGCAGTTGAACATGGCAACATGATATCACTTGAATGTGGCAAAGATGGGTTCAGTTGTTTGAAAAGTTTCTAGTCAGAGTATGGATAAATACTAATGAGTAAACATGACTCCAAACTGGACACAGTGGTTGAATATGTGAAAAAAATTACCAATATAGCTGAACATAATGGACAAAGAGTCAGCCAGGTTTTTGCAGACAGAAATCATTCTTTTAAAACCTAAAAGCATCCTTCAAAGAAGTCGGTTACACCTTAAATAAAGCTCATGCACATGATAATATCTGGATTCCCAAAGTAGGGGAAGGTTTAGTGTGAGGTAAAAGTGAAGCTTCCCTTGTATGCTAATAAACTGGTAGAAGACAGGACAAACAAGCTAGGAATAAATGGGGATTAAAAATTGAGGAGGAAACTCAGTGACATTCCACAGGAATTCATGCTGGAGCCCCTGGTATTTAATATATTCATAAGCTTCTTGAAAAGAATGAAGAATAAGGTGAGAAAATTTGCTTGAAGCAGAAGACAGCTGAGACTTCTTCAACATGGATGAGAACATAGTTGAGGGAGCATAGGATGACTGAATACAGATTGACAATTCACCACACCTTGTAGCACAAGACCCATAGGGTGTGCAATGAAAGCATGTGGCAGCAGTTTTAAAATAAAGAGCAGAGATGTAAATCTAACTTTTCCCACACAATTCAGAATTAAAATGATGGAATACATTCCAAAAAGACAGGTTTGATGTTAATATGTAAAAAGATTAAAAACCTCTTAGACAAATGGAAGAGAACTCTCAAGAGCTATTAAGCAAAATGGTCTGAACATAATACTCTGCTTAAGAAGTTCTTATACTGCAGATGAAAATAGGAAAAGCCATACGTACAGAAATATCAATATGCTTGCTCTGCTTTTACACTTTTTCTTCAAGCATTTGCTATTGCCTGTTGTCTTTGTTGATTTCTCCAGGGTCAGCTGGACTCTTAGTCTGATCTATCGCAGACATCCTTTTGCTCTTGGAGCTCTCTGCCCTTTGCATGCAGCTAAGACAGTTTCACCTAGGAATACACAGACACTGAACACTGCAGTTTTCCATTTTCCCTCACAACCACTCTGCTCAAAAAGTAAGCCTAAAGCTACTCATCTTCTGTTGTGCATAGAATGAGAATAAGACAAGAGAGAAGGAAGGGACTAATGATAGTCAAGGGATACTGTGTAAGTCAACCTTTCCAACAGATATAGACTAAGCAACAAGTATCACATAAATACAAAAATAGACCCAAAATCCTCAACATGTCCCCCCAAAACAACACCCACCCACCCCCAAAACACTTATCTATTTTGTATAATAAAAACTATTAACAGAGGAAGAATTTTAAAAGATGCTTAAATATAATTTAAATTTACTGGGCTAGATTCACACCATTACTTGATTAAGAGTAGCACTCAGAGGTAACAAGTAGGTTTGTTTTGTACATGGCCTTGTAAATAAAGTATGAAGGAGATTAACTCTTACAACTTTTCCAGGAAAGCTGGGAAACTAATTGAAACCACATTAGCCCTAAGATAGTTTCTTCCAAAGAGCAGAGTAAATTAACTTACATAAAAGATCCACATTGCTATAGTTAGCCTACTTCCAGAACTCATGCTTCCTCATTTAAAGTTAGCCTGCATATCTAAACCACAGTGCAATTTCCATATAGGCCATCTTTCCACACTATACAACACCATTAAGACCCTCCAGGATGTGTTTTACCAGCCTGCTAATCCAAACCTCACACAGCACATAACCAGCAGCCTCATATATCATACCACACCTTGAGGCATATGTTAATTGACCAATAAAACACACCTGTAGCATATTAATGTTATAATAAAACACTCTACATATTCTGTAAATTTTGTATTATCAGTTCTCCATCAATTATTTATTAAGAACTAACATAATAAATAATCTGCTGAGCAAGGTGCAATAACATGAGGAGAAACCAGTAGAAAATACATTTTATCAGCTTCTCTCTACAATTCCAGTCTTTGTAGCATACTGCATATTTATAAGTGCTTGAAGAAAGGTAAGATTGAATTTTTCAGCTCTAAATCTTCATACTCTCTTCACCAAGAGATTGCTTTGTTGAAATTAACAAAAGAACAAGCTTTCTTATATGTATTTGCTTGCATCAGGTTCTCTTAATCCTAATGCTAGTGATTCCCTTCTGTATACAATCGGTAGTTTCATCCTTTGTGAGTACTCGTTAGCTGACTCAGTATTAGCATTAGCTAACAGAAATATTTCCACTAAAAAGACACTGTAAGCCTCTTCAGGACTAAAATGGATTTTCAAATTTCAGTAGAGAATATTTACAGTATCTCCAAATAAAATTAGCACATAACTAAAATAAGGGAGTTCCATCACCACAAAAAGCAAAAATAGGAGCCACTGTGGATTTCATTGATCTTGTCATGCTAAGCCTACCAGGGGCTCACTCCTTCTCCCACTTGCTCAGATAGGAACAGCCTCAGAACTTCTAAAATGTATACTGAATGAATGACTACTACACCTCTCAGCACTAAAATGCTGAAATGCTTAAACATTAAATACAAGCCTATAATTTAAGTGAGAACTTTGGACATAACATTCTCAACTGGTTTAAGCTGCTAAGTCACCCCTAAAATCAACAATTACTACAATTTACACTTCAACTTCCAAAAATTCAATAGTAAAGAATTCATAAAAAAACAAGGTGATACTTAAATAGCATTCAACATCCACTCACTTTGTTTGCAAGAACAGAAAGATGCCAGATTCTCCTTCAGAGTTTGTCACAGTGAAGATGTTGGATGGGAAGATTGGTAAAGTAAGGCCATAAGAAGATATGGTCATAAAGCAGAATAACTTCTCCTTTGAACTATGGGAGCACTGAATAGCTAGTGTGGATTACTGTAACACACACAAGTAAGGGTACAACAGGAACAACTCCTGACTGTTCAGGATACGCTACCAGTCATTTACCACACAAGAGAAACAATGCAATAATCCTAGACTGCATTAAAATGAGTATTATTACAATCATTACACTAGAGCACCTCAACTAAATGATCATAACAGAAAAAGATGTGGGAAAGTGTATTTTTTTATTGTACTTCGTAGCAGTTACTGTTCAATAAATAACAGGGCAATCATGGTATATATTTGCTATGAGCTAAGACTGTCAATGCATGCATAACTTCGTTTATTTTCACTCTCATTTACTTTTTAATCAATACATTGCTGAAGAACAGCTGTCTTTAGAAAATAAGCTCGGATCCACTTTATGTTTGGGACAAATTCATGTATCGTAACAGAATTTAAATTTTTCATAGCAAGGTAAATTAGATAGAGCAAGGATCTGTAAAACAAAGCAAAACAACAATGAAACCAAAGGAAATTAAGTCTTAGAAGGGACAGAAAACTGAAGGGATATAAAGCTACTTTCACTAATAAAGCTTTTGTTGTATCTCAGACCTTTACCACAAAATAGCTAAACAGACCGAAGGTCCAAGCCTGTATGCAACATCTATGTTTGGAAGTTAAAAGTATGTTAAAATGTTGATTAGCAATAAGGGCATTCACAAAATTTAGGTTTTGGTTTTTGTTGTTTTTTTTTTTTTTTTTTTATGGTAGATAAGTAGATGATTATCTAAAGAAATCCAAATATTTCTACAAAACACAGAATCATCTCCTGTCTAATAAGATTTCTCTTTCAGTGTCTTCATGATGATATATAATTTTTAAAAATAATTACTCTGTTTTTAATGGTATTTTTTCCCTTATAGAACACAATAAGGAGTTTTATTGCTATTCAGACTTGTTCGGTGTTTTTCTATTTCTATGCTTTTATTACAGCATCTCAATAGCACCTCTCAGTAGCAGCCTCAATTCTGTCTTCATCATGTAAATTGTGCAATTGTACTGTTGCACACCAGCATGGGGGAGATGACTTTTATTTACATGCATTGATATATATTTTTTTTTCTGATAAAATTCCACCAATTTACCCTTCCAATCATCCCTGAATTTGGTTCAACTTACTAAAATACCTTTCAAAACTACCACTTTACATAGATGATTCTGGGCACAGGACCCCTGCTAGGCGTGAAAGAATGCTTTTTTGAAAAATGTATTTATGCAAGGACAAGATATGGAATATAATTTTATTTGTTTCTCTCAGATAGTAAATTTACTCACAAACACCCATGCAGGTGAGGAGATATCCCAAGAAAGCAGTGCTGTTGATATGTTTTAAGCCAGTTGCTGCCAGTTTTCAAGCACTGACCTACGTAGGTTGAAAATACTTTGCTTATTTGTATTTCTAGTGAATATTATAGTTAAATCCAGATACAGCAACAGTCACATAGAAAAGAGATGAAGGCTGGGAATAATCAATAAAACATAACTCCTAAACAATTCCTGATTTTTTTTCTCTAAAGGGAAGTGAAAATTCCTATTTCTACAGATCGCAGACCTAGATGATTAAAACACCTGATTTACAAAAAGCTATAACATAACCCATTTTTTCTCAGTTTTCTTATCCATTGCTGCCTTTACACGAAAAATGTTTCATGAAGTTGAAAAGAATTAAAATCAAAACCAACTTAAGTTACTAAAATGAAAGAGGAAGAATCAGCAAATGCATGAGTGTCAGTTTGAAGATTATTCAGTTGCCTCTCATTACAGGAACAGTTCTTATAAATATAGCAAATGGAGGATACATGGAAAAGGAAAGCTAGAGGCAAGCAGAAGTTAAAGGGGAGAAGAGCTCAAAATTATCAGCATTATTATTATTATCATCAACTGAAAGCTCTCAGTAGCTATAAGAGTAGCTGAAAACCATGGTATTATTCATAACTGCATGGAAAAGAGAACATACATCTTCCATCACCTTCCATCCACCACACAATGTTCATGCCACTGAAGTGTGTCTTAAAATAAAATATAGGAATGGCTGTGTTACAAATATCAGAGAAATAAAAGCCTTAGGTTCCCAGTGGTTATTTGAAAAGCATCTTTAAGGTAAAATTTTTAGCTATGATTTACTCATGCTTCAGTTTTGCATAATGGAAATTACTGTTGTTGAAATTTTGCATCTGCACATATTTGCCTCAGTCATGTAGATCACTTAGACCCAAGGAACCTAAAGAGAAGAGATAAAGTTACACTCAGCATCACATGCACAAAGGTCAGCCTTGGCCTCTTTATATCCAACAGACTGAGGCAACTTTATCTGACAGTAGAAATTGTATTATATCAAGAAGTACTAAACAAACTCTTCTTGCAAAAAAGACGTTATAAACCATATTCTCTGTCTAAATATAAATGAGTTTGAAGTTGTATATGTAAATTATCCACCCATATATCTCCAGGAAGTAGAGACATTCTGGAAGGCAATGCTTCCTCATGTAGAAGTAAGAAGGAATAAGATGATCTGTAAAAACTCATAGATATTTTAATTTGGTGTTGGTGCAAATGCTCACATAAGCATGCAAAACCTTTCACTATGAGAATATTCAGAGTGTTTTTTTGAAATGTCAGAAAAAACATTAAATATATGAACAATATTTCAATATAACTATGAAAAACTGGCAGAGCATACAAAAAATGCCTCAAGAACAAGGAAACCAAATGTTCTACTTCCATCAAAACAAGACAATAACTCATTTCAACACAGTAATTTCAAGGAGACACAACAAATGCTCAAAAAACAACATTATGGTTTTTGTACAATATGTAAGATATTTGCTGCAAAATCTAAAAATTATAATTTCCTCAGTAAAGGATAAAATTACCATTCTCATTCAGAGTAATAACAAAGAACTTCAATATTACATGTCAAAACAAACTTACTTTGCACTTCCAACCTTATTCTATTTCCTTGCTTGTTTATTTTCCCTAATATTGAAAATGCACCTACAAAACTTGTCAGTTTTGTACACTGCATACAAAAGTAAAGACTTCAAAACAACTACTGTCTCACTGTGAGTGAGTTACGGCATTGTGTGCTGGGTCTGGCTGGGATGGAGTTAATCTTCATAGCTGTCCCTACAGTGTTGTATTTTGGATTTCTGATTAAGACAGTGTTAACAACGTGCCAATGTTATGGCTGTTGCTGAGCAGCACTTGCACAGCTGGAGACCTCCTCTGTTGCCCACTCTGCCCCCACAGCGAGTAGGCTGGGGTGGGCAAGAGGCGGGAGGGGGCACAGCCAGGACAGCTGACCCAAGCTGAGCTGATATTCCATGCCATATGATGTCATGCTCAGCCACAAAACTTGGGGCGGTCTTTCCAGAGTAGCTGTTGCTCAAAGACTGGCTGGGCATCGGTCTGCTTGTGGAAAGTGGTGAGTGATTGCCTTTGTATGGTTTGCTGGGGTCTTTTTTTTTTACTTTCCTTTACTTATTAAACTGTCTTTATCTCAATCCATGAGTTTTTCTCGCTTTTGCTCTCCTGATTCTCTCCCCCATCCAGCTGGGGAGGAGAGTGAGCAAGCAGCTGACAGGTGCTTGGCTGCTGGCTGGGATCAACCCACCATACATTGGTACAAGATTTCTCTTACACATGTATTTGTCTCAAAGGGTAAAATAACATATCAAGGGAAAGAACTGCCCTAGTACATACTAACACGTTTAAGTACCCAAAGAGATGGCACAGGGACATTCAGGTTAGTATTTCAGCAAAACTTAATATAATACTAAAATAATTAGTAATAGTTAACAATAGTAGCAGTATTAATTATATTATTTAATAATATTTAAATAATATTATCTAGCAGGTTATGTCAGAGAGGGTTTTGTGAGAAATAATCCTGCAGAACTGATTATGGCTACTAATTTAATTCTGAAAATTACTTGAAAGGGAAAATCTTCAGGATTTGTTATTTTTCTATAACTTTAATTCAAACTAAAAAAAAAACAACACCCTAGTTTTTCATTAGTTTTGCAACTTGTGAGTAATGCAGGATTCTATGGAGATGGGAACTGTGCAAACTTCAACTGCCTGTTTTGTGACACTTCAGTCTTTTCTAAAAAAATAAAGAGAACCCTTTCAAGCATGAAATAATTTGTAGAAAACTTATCCATGAAAGCATTTATTTTGAACTTAATGGTTTTAGCTTCATACTGTCAATATGCCAAGAATAGCCATTTTAACTGAAAATAAGTAATGGCCTAAATCATAGAATTCGGGTTTCCAGATTCACAATTCTATTAGCCCTATCAAATAGATGGCAATCACTCTGCAACTTAATTTCTGCCTAGATTCTGGCTGGTGGCCAGACGCTATCTTGGGCTTAGCAACCGTGATATGATTGAGTTCTCAATTCTTGGCAAAGTAAGAACGGGGTGGGGGTCAGCAGAACCACTACCATGCACTTCCGGAGGGCAGACTTTGGCCTGTTCAGGGCATTGGTTGGGAAAGTCCCTTGGGAGGAAGTCCTGAAGGGCAAAGGAGTCCAGGAAGGCTGGGCTTTCTTCAAGAAGGAAGTCTTAAAGGCACAGGAGCAGGCTGTCCCCATTTGCCGCAAGATGAACTGGTGGGGAAGACGACTGGCCTGGCTGAACCAGGAGCTTTTGCTGGCACTCAGAAAAAAAAAGGAGAGTTTACCACTTTTGGAGGAAGGGGCAGGCATCTCAAGAAGAGTACAGAGATCTTGTTAGGTCTTGCAGAGAGAAAATTAGACAGGGAAAAGCCCAGCTAGAACTCAACCTAGCCACTGTTGTAAGGGATAACAAAAAATGGTTTTACAAATACATTAACAACAAAAAGAGAACCAAAGAGAATCTCCATCCTCTATTGGACGCGGAGGGGAACATTGCCACCAAGGATGAGGAGAAGGTTGAGGTACTAAATGCCTTCTTTGCCTCAGTCTTTAACCATCAGACCAGTTATCTCCAGGGAATTCAGCCCCCTGAGCTGGAAGGCAAGGATGGGGAGCAGAATGAAGCCCCCATAATCCAGGAGGAAGCAGTTTATGACCTGCTGAGCCACCTGGACACTCACAAGTCTATGGGGCCAGATAGGATCCACCTGAGAGTACTGAGGGAGCTGGCAGAGGAGCTTGCCAAGCCACTCTCCATCATTTATCAGCAGTCCTGGGTAACAGGAGAGGTCCCAGACGACTGGAGGCTTGCCAATGTGACGCCCATCTACAAGAAAGGCCGGAAGGCGGATCCAGGGAACTACAGGTCAGTCAGTCTAACCTTGGTACCGGGGAAGATTATGGAGTGGTTCATCTTGAGTGTGCTCACCGGGCAAGTGCAGGACAACCAGGGGATCAGGCCCAGCCAGCATGGCTTCATGAAAGGCAGGTCCTGCCTGACTGACCTGATCTCCTTCTATGGCCAGGTGACCCGCCTAGTGGATAAGGGAAAAGCTCTGGATGTTGTCTACCTGGACTTTAGCAAGGCCTTTGACACTGTCTCCCACAGCATCCTCCTAGAGAAGCTGGCGGCTCATGGCTCACACAGGTGGACTCTTTGCTGGGTAAAAAACTGGCTGGATGGCCGAGCCCAGAGAGTTGTGGTGAATGGAGCTAAATCCAGTTGGGGGCCAGTCATGAGCGGTGTTCCCCAGAGCTCAGTGTTGGGGCCAGTTCTGTTTAATATCTTTATCAACGACCTGGATGAGGGGATCAAGTGCACCCTGAGTAAGTTTGCAGTCTATACCAAATTGGGCAGGAATGCTGATCTGCTCAAGGATAGGAAGGCTCTGCAGAAGGATCTGGACAGGCTGGATTGATGGGCCAAGATCAATTGTATGAGATTTAACAAGGCCAAGTGCCAGGTCTTGCACTTTGGTCACAACAACCCCATGCAACGCTCCAGGCTTGGAGAAGGACCTGGGGGTGCTGTTGGACAGCCGGCGGAACATAAACCAGCAGTGTGCCCAGGTGGCCAAGAAGGCCAACAGCATCCTGGCTTGTATCAGCAATAGTGTGGCCAGCAGGAGTAGGGCAGGGATGGTGCCCCTGTACTCGGCACTGGTGAGGCCGCACCTCGAATCCTGTGTTCAGTTTTGGGCCCCTCAGGACCAGAAGGACACTGAGGTGCTGGAGTGTGTCCAGAGAAGGGCAACGGAGCTGGGGAAGGGTCTGGAGAGCAGGTCTTATGAGGAGCGGCTGAGGGAGCTGGGGTTGTTTGGTCTGGAGAAGAGGAGGCTGAGGGGAGACCTTATTGCTCTCTACAACTACCTGAAAGGAGGTTGTAGTGAGGTGGGGGTTGGTCTCTTCTCCCAAGTAACTAGCGATAGGATGGAGGAAATGGCCTCAAGCTGCATCAGGGGAGGTTTAGATTGGATATTAGGAAAAATGTCTTCACTGAAAGAGTGGTCAGGCACTGGAACAGGCTGCCCAGAGAGGTGGTGGAGTCACCATCCCTGGAGGAGTTCAAAAAACACGTAGATGTGGCATGTCAGGGCATGGTTTAGGGGACATGGTGGTGTTGAGCTGACAGTTGGACTTAATGGTCCTAGACGTCTTTTCCAACCCTAATAACTCTATGATGTTATGATTAAGTACACTGCCTTACATTTTTCATAAATGTCCTAATTCAAAGCACTTTATGTCGTCCTTCTATTTAAGTAGTTTTTTATGGATAATAGTTAAATAATTAAAAATTAACAGTTTTATTTAGTAAATAGTTATTCAAATAGCATCTAAACCAGGATCAAAGTAAGAAAAATGAAGAAAAAGTTCTCTTAAGTCAGCAACTAAAAAATAATACTTTTTTCATGTTCCTTCTGTGGGAAAAATTAAGTATGGAAGTGCAAGATTTGTGCTTTATCTGTCCTTGCAAGTTCCCAGTCAGTTTTCTGATATGCAAAGTCCATCAAGTGTTACTTATTTACAGACATTTTTTTTCTCTCTCGAATACAGATTTTACTTTTGTTCTTCCTTTTTTATTATATTTGTGTCATTCTTTTGGAAATTGCTCATGTTGTTTGGATCAAAGATTTCTTTTATTGACAGTAGTTTTTTTTTTTTCTTCCTGCCCTTTCTCCCCCCTCCTTTTTGCCTTAGAATGAGGGATTTTGGTACATTAGCAATAAAAAGCTCAGCATAGAGTAGCACGGAACAAGATAGTGATTTGCCCTTACTTGGCATAAAGTGAAGCAGGTCAAATGAAATCCTGCATTAACATGAGAGCAGTACTTGTCTTCACCATAGATGGAGTGGGTCTAGTATTTGTTTTGCTGCCAAATCCTTTTAAAAGTGTATTTTAGGAGAGCAAATTTTAATGGGATAAAATGATACAAAGGCAAAAGCATCTATCATAAGAACAATTAAACTGTAGGAAAAAACCCCACATGACACAAAGCTATTTGATTTATGACTAATATTTTTTATTTTGGTGGGGTGTATAAAAAGCCAAGTTATGAATTAATAACTGAATGATTACTTCTACATAAAACAGGTATAGGAAGCTGGAAAAGCACTAAACCTTTTTTAAATTCTGCCTGAGTTAATATTCCCTTTCCTCAAACATTTCAAGAGCATTTCAATGGTAATGAACGTATGTACATACACAGGACTGAACACAAAAAATAGTCCTGAACAATGCTGAAACTCCTAGGAAAAACTGAACAGCAATATCAATTCAAATTCATTAGCAAATCTATTCCTGTTGAAAACTTTTGAAACATTCTTTTTGTTTGCTTTTTCGTGTACCAAAAATGGAGCTCTTCTCTCTCGACAACTGACCAAACTTATATGCTGAGTTGCCATACTTTGCAGCTAAAGGGCAACGCCTCTAGCAAGAATCCTTCAAACAGTAGCAGACTGTTTGAACATTACCTGAATAACTTGAGTACCCTGGTGGGCAAGATGGCGAGGAGTTCACATTTTACAAAGCTGTGTATACACACATACATACATATATAAGTATAAAAATGCATATATAAATATAAATTATCGTTTGGAACAGTGGCTATGAATCCTGCCATCTAACTTTATCTATCTGGAAGTTAAGTATCTGTTCTGAGTTAGTCATGACACTGGAATCTGCGGAGAGAGAAAAGGACCTTCTGAAAATGTTTAAGGTAAAATGGATGCCCTACAGGAGGTAGGTATATCTCTGTATCATGAGGAAGTCCAGATGACTAACTCAGGTAGACATCTAACCTTGAGATGAGTTAAGAACATTCAGCTGAAATGAAAGCCAAAGTTGCTATCCTAAATAGCATTCCAAGATTAACATGTATCTTTGGATTAAGCTCTGAGATTAACATGTATTTTTGGATTAAACTCAGTTTAATACTCAGAAACTTTTTTATTATAAAAAGAAAAATCAGTTATTTTAGTGTTTGCTGCCAAGTCTACTTCACATCAAGTAACAAATTTTAGAACATGTGTTATTCATACTGGTAAAACTCTGCTGCAGTCCTGCTATTTGTAACATTAGCAGAATACTTCTATGCAGGGCATGGTCTCAGTAGGAGCTGAGAATGACAAATTAAATGTCATGCTTTATGAAGCCAAAGGTTGTATTTGTTTTTCTAATAAGTATGAAACAGATTAAAACATAGTACACTTAAAAATGAGAATCACACTGATAATCAGCTATTCATTTTTCTGGAGAGGAAAAGCAAATAGGAAGAAAAGAGCTCAGCTATTAAAACAACCAAGTAAGATTGTGTGAAAAAAAAAAATTGAGTGCAGGTGAAGTGCTTATGGTACAGTCATAATTCTGACTTCCTTATCACTTAAACCCTGAGGATGCTGGATATATGAGAGTTCATTCAGCCAAGTGCAGAGTTGTCGAAGATCTAGTCCGCAGTGAAGTAAGGAGTCAGAGCAGAGGACAGGCAGCACTTTGACTTACTTACAGAACAAGCACAGCCCTCAGAATGCAGCAAGCTATTCATCCATGTCAATGGAACAAACAAAAATGACGAGTTTCAAATGCACCTCTGGCCTGAACCAAATCACAAGTGCAACAAACCACACAAAATTACAGAGAAAATAATCAGGTTTTCAGATGTCTCCACAAAAGCTCAAATTGCCAGAAGACTGCTATGTTGCAGGTTTTTCCCTGGCTCCATTAAGCTATATTTGCATTTACAGGTCACACTCCATTGCTTGATATTTTTTCCTGGCCTGAAAATGTTATGTCAAGTAAATATTGCTATGAATTATATTCTGTTCCAGTCTCAAAGTTTCAAAAAATCTTATTAAATAATATTCCCATTCACTTCCCTTGACAGGACACTGTACCAGTCTACCAAACACATACACAGTCCTGTGTAAGAAGATAGGATTTCTGTCCATTGATTAGACCATCTGGTCTTGCCATCAAGATTTGGCATCAAACTCTAACTTTCCCCTTAAGGTCTAAGTAAGAAAATAAAGCTAACATTGACAATACCAAAACAGTGTGACAGAGTACATAAGGCACATTTTCCCGTGCTGGCACAGTGACACACTACTTCAGAAAAGAAATGCAGTACACAGGCTGTGGAACAATTACCTTACCGCCTCGTGAGAAAGAACCCAAAATTGTAAGAATCAGCCACACTTTAATCTTCTTTATATTTCCTTTGTGTGAGCAAATGGAAACAGTGGGATATTCTCACTGCATTCATATATTGGTAATATCCATAATTAAGACCAATTTTGAGGACTTCAACTTAGCACCTCTCCACCAGCACAACTGGCTATAATTCAGCATACCCTTAAATCTAAGACAACTTCTCCAGAGTTCTGTCAGCAAAACAGCTCCTGGCTAGCAGCAAGAACCTGCGTTCCCAGCTCAGTCAGCTGTCAGTAAGAAATGCAGGTTATTAGATGCCTCTGTTATTAAAGATTGCGCAAGTGGCACAGAAAATGACATCCAATTCATGTTGCTCCTCAACTCTGATATGCCCCTCCACACAGTTCTTGTGAGTACATACAGATAAAGTTCAGTTGGCTTGGAAGACAAAACCAAGGATTATGTGTGACCAGTACTACTAAAACCTAAGCAAATGGTGAGACAAGAAACCTATTTTACAAGACTTCAATATGTTTCTTTAATATGATATCTAATTTTTAAAATAACACCTTATTCTGAATCAGATTACTGCAGTGTATCCAAATTCAAGCCTTCCAAAAGCAAAAAACTAGAAAAGCCATTTTTCCGGTATGTCCTGCTTTTTGGGATGTATGAGCACTTACTGAGTAAAAAAAAAAAAATTAATTTATTCTTGGTATCCCCCTAGAGTGAGGCATCCGGAATGTGCTAGAGTCCTCAGCACAGTACACAGATGGGAAAAATCCAGAGCTGATAGATATAAGTGGGAAGATTCCTATATGCAAATCATTCTTCCACCACTTTTTTTTCCCCCAAAAATCATGCTGTTGAGTCTTTACAACCTTTATATAGTCCTACTACTACAAAAACTGGCTATGCTATTTGCTGTTGTTTTCCTGGTAAAATTAAATTCATACTTTATTTTTCAGAAATAATACATGATAGGCAGTCATGATCAAACTTGACATTATAGAATAGGAGAGATATAAATAATTGATTTTAAAAAAATCTCTTGCACTGTCATGTAAGAGTGAGATTTCATTTAGGTCTAGCGAGTTTCATGACAGCTCTACAATATTTTATTTTCTAGTAATTATCTGAAGAATATTTTTGATACTTGCATTTGGTTCATATTCTATGTGATCAGTGAATCATTTGTTGCCATGATGTATCTTAGAAAGTAGAAAGGCTCAGGATTTAGAAATTGCTTTATACAGAAACGCACACATACACAAACATATGATATTAATTAAACTGAGAATTGTATTATGGAAACTCACAAAACTTTTTCTCAAAGACAGCTGCTTTCAAAGAGAAAGAGATTAATAATTTGATTTGTCACAATAACAAAGCATATTGAACCTCGCAAAACTGATTACGGTTTGAGGATGCTTACTGTCAATATACTGCAAAATATGATCTTATATTTGTAGAGAAAAACACTTTGAAAAGAAAGTGGGTAAGGTTGAATATCCTTGTAAACATAGTCATAAAATTTCATAAAAATACATTGCTACAAAACAAAAACCAAGAATTATTGAGCCTGCTGGCCGATGGTCTTTTCCCATCTTATTCTTCTGCAGCATTGTTCTTAGGAGACCGTGTCAAAACTTTATAAGCTACTATAAAAAAGTGGCCAAAAAACAATGCAGAAAACACCGAGAACACTCAGCAACTTTTTTTGGTGTTGCTTTATGCATAATTAACACGTGAGATCCATTGCTGCAGTGTATCTAAGCCATACGTTAAGTGAGTTTTTAAACGTGAGCATTTACACTGAAGGCAGATGTAATGCTGAAGGTTAAAAAGAACAATCCAAAGAAAACATTCTTTGGGGACTTCTAAATTCAAAGCCAGAACTCTTACTGATCGTTCTGATGCAAGAACGTCCACCCAGATGTATCAGGCGGCATATAAACCTGCACGTCACTTCCCAAGTTATGAGCTAAATTCAGGTGTGGGGGAGGAGAGGGGAAGGGAAGCTTTCTCTTCAGACATACTACCTGATAAATAACTTCAGCATTTCCTTCATCTTAACCTGAAACAGTTGAGTTTGATTATGATGAAGTAAACTGCACTGAATATACTACAGAATTAGTAATTTATCTTTTCTAAAAAGAGGGGGTGTTTATGGGATTATGATTCCTGTATGTAAATAGTTATCAAAAAAAGGAGCAGATGCTGTTATCAAAGAATAATCATTTCCCAGTTTCACATGACATCAATCAGACCACTTTTTAATATGCATCAAAAGTAAACAATGCTCATACATTAAAAACTGATACCACAGTAATATAGTGTGAACATGTAAAAGATGGTAAAGTATGAGGGAAAGATTCAATCCTGGCCTTTCCTACATGCCCCCATAAAAGAATAAAAAAGCAGAAGTAATTTATATACTCCATCGTATGAGTATAGTGGTGGCTGGTGCACACCGAGGTAGGAAGTAGAAGGACTACTTTTTTTCCTCAATTTCTGCCCGGAGTGGGGCATGCAGAGTAGACGGGGATGTAGAGTAGAGTAAGCAGGAGAGAAGAGCAGCTAGGTCAAGTTGTGTTCCTTTGCCTCTCTACCCCAGCCAGTGGGTTAGCCTGCTTGACAGTTTGACACAACTGTGAATGCTTTGGTATTAGAAGGAGCAAACAGACATAAAGCATCATATAGGAAAAATAAAAATCTAGTGTAAAACGAAATATAATAAGTAACTAAATATGCCCAGGGCAAATTATTGAATTAATATACATATACGAAGAAGTCAAATCATGAAGAACAGTGTTTGTGGTTATTACTGGAACCTTTCATCTCAGTATAAATATGGTTATGCCTTATTAAGTTTGAAAACACACTTACAAGAAAAAGATGTAAAAACTGTAGTTATTACCCATAATAAATTATTTTAGATGCCTGAAAACCTGTAGCACCAATACAAAATTATGGTATCAGAAATTTTTGAGCAATGATTTGCTAAAAGAATGTGAAGACTTAACACGGAAATGATCAGAAAATGCCGAAAAGGGCATAATGTTTGCAACAAAAATGAATGAGAAATTTATATTTGTGGGAAGAAACAAAAAAATGAGAAACCAAAAGGAATATTGGAGAAATATATTGTGGAAAGACAATAAACTGAAAGATAATTTTATCTTTTCCAAGGTGAACATAATTCTTTCTCTGAAAAAACAATATTAGAACTATGACACTGCTAGTTAGAGATCATCACTTTCATGCAGCTAGGCCTTGCCTAATATGAACATGAAGAGTATGCTCATTGTATTCAAAATCCAGCAAAAATCTAAAATCTGTTCTTCAACGTCAGTGACAACAATGACTTTCTAGACAAAGATACTTTGTTAGAGCTTATATATAAGCATTAAGAGCAGACACACAATTAACTTACATGTCACCTCGAAAAAGGGTCAAATCTTTTTTTACTTAACCTACACATATTAAAAAAGGAGACTAAAACCCCAATAAAAATAATATCAAATTAAGCAGGAACTTATTAATTAAATTATTGCAATTATTAATAATTATTTGTTATTAGTAACAGACGCAATGAACTGGCAACAGATGGTGTGATATGGTGAAAAAGAGATTAATTTCATACATTCACTTTTGGCAGTCCTTCTGCCCAACCAGACCATCTGTGACACATTAGAAACGTTCGAAGCTGTACAATACATACTGCAAAGATGATACAAATTATTTGACTGTTTGCTTTTCCAGTCCAAAATCCATTCATTCTTCATGATCACAGAATTTTAAACAAAGTAGTTTTTATCATATACATTCTGACCCATGCTCCACCGCTGTTTCCGTAGCATACTGCAGAGATTCTGCAGGGTTTCGTCTGAACGATTTTGCAAACAGCAGAGCTGCACATTCCAGCATGTGATCAAGCCAAAGTTCTTACTCACAGCACATCCTCAACTGATAACAATAGGAGTTTAAATTTGCACTTTGGGAATCTTCCTTACTTCACTTTGAAATGAATTTCCAAGTGAAAATTTCTAATCTGTTTACAGAGAACTCAGAGGGAGATTAATGCCATCCTCCCCGATGGCTCTTACAATTTTGTTTCATGACAGCGTTTAGCATTTGGACATTTGTGTTTGTTTTCCTTCTGCTTTGGAATTTTTCTATCACATTTGTATAATGGATTTTGTAAAAACTACCATTTCATCCAGCCAATACATCTCTGTAACACACTTCAAATTTGCTACAAATATGTATATATACACACATAGAGGAAATTTTGCCTACCTTTACTTAATATATTTTCAGTGTTAGAAATTTAAATTTAATGGACACACCCCCCTGTATAATAAGATTTGGAAGACAGAAGTATGATCAGAATCTAAGAGATTTTCACAGATCAGATTTATCGATATACTGTGATCATTTTAGGGGAAATTTTAATTAACTGGGAAAAAGGCTAATGACATCTGTTTCCAGTTAAACAGTCTGCTTTTTTTAGTGCAAGTTTGTATTTTAAATTGTCCTAGATATTTTGTCCTAGATAACATATCCAAATCCATCTGCTATGTGCATCAGATGACTTAAAATTGCAACTTGTAAAAGTAAGGAATGAGGAGCTGGATTTCAGTGACCCAAAATGTGAGTCACAAATACATACTACATAAAGAATATTCTTCTGCCCTCAGCACTGTTCTTTGTGTTTAGGAGGAAAAGAATGAATGGGTAACAGAGTAAGGTATACGATCATTTTGTGACTCTGGAATTTACTGCTGCTTTTATCACATGACTTTTAGAGATATTTTCACAGAAGTGAAGAGATACCCTACAAGCAACATTGCTAACTACTCTGCCTTAGCCTTTCTAAACAGATGAAATAAGCCTTCTGCTACTTTTTACACCTTTTTCCTCAAGTTTCTTCTCTTTACACCATATATTTCTTCTATGGTTTCCTAGTCCTCCCTCTTCTCAGTCTAATTTTAATGGCTTAACAAGCCAGCTCTGACAAGACCTCCATGAATTCCTTACCAGAAAGTCAATATAGATTATTACTTCAAATAAGTTTGTTCTGCAACAAATTTTCCAGGTTTCTGTGAGCCTGAAAAGACAGTGTGTTCCACCTATCTACTAACCACAGCAGTGGATGCAGGAAGTGGATTCAATACCTGAAACATAAACTACTTTCATCTGCTTTGTTCTTTTCCCTCTTGCTTCATGTACGTTTAGCTTGGCAGTAAAAGGCTTCAAATTAAATGAAGCTCCAGTCTTTCTCTTATTTTTCTACTGGAACAGCAAATTCTACCACCATCACTACTGTCAAAATGGGACAAAGGAAGAGAATCATTGAGTGTTTTGTATTTAGTTCATACAAAAGCTTGCCTTAGTTGAAGAAAGAGGGATGCTATTAAAGTGCAAATTTTAATACAATAGTCATACAGTTTAGGGTTTAAATATCTTTAATAAAATATTAGAATATTTTAATTGCTATTTTTTGCCATGAAACTATACTGGTTAAAATACTTGTTTAATTCCTATATAATATCAGACTATCTAGCTTTGTGTATTCTATTAGAATTGACAGATTTATCACAATTTTTTTAATCTGGTCAGACTTTGTGAGTATATATGCCTAGTTTATAAGAGAGCACATATAACTCCAATGGTATATTTTTCTGTTTTCTTATTTTTGCTGTTAAGGAAAATCTGAAGCTCTAAAAGGTCCAAAGAAACAATTGGAAGAAACAAAGATTTTCATTTTCTCTTTACTACTTCTTGCTACGAATTAAGAAGCCAACATAAAAAATGAAAGAATTTACCAAGGCATTAATTCAAAACATACTGGACAGTGACTCCCTCATTTAAAACAGCTAAATGCCCCAGTTAAACACAGGAGATAGATCAAGCTCTTTTCAATTGCCATAGGAATTCTCAGGTAAATCCTGCCTGTCCTTTCCAGAAAGAAGTCCCCAAAAGCACTGATTATGAGAAGACTGCTCTGATAGTTGATCAGATCTGACTAGGTAAAACAGACCCTTCACCACCAGAAAATACAATCAAAATATCTTTCAGAGTTGTAGTAAATGATGCCTACTCTGCTCTTAGCTGTATGTCAGGCGTTCAGACCCTGGGGAGAAACTCACTATAAATACTTGTAAAATACTTATAAAATCAAATAATTTCTTTGAGTCTGTGGCTTCCCCACAATTATGTGTATTTTCACCAAAAAAAATTTTCTCCCAATTCAATTCAGTGACAATGATGCATCATACATGACTTGTACAATTATGTGAGCTTATGGAGAATAAACTGCAAATCATAACAGGAAATGTTATCTTTATTCCCAACATGTATGCCATTGACATCTCAAGCTAGAATAATTGAGAAAACAGAAAGCAGGAAGACTGCAGTGATGTACGAACAGTCTGCACTCCTTTAAAGAAGATTCATTTTTTTTATCAAGTTTAAAAGTTCAGTACAAAGACAGGATTAAAGTATTTCCTAGTACGTCCTAACTCTCAGAAATATGACCTATCTTCCTTCCCTTTTTCACAATTTAAAGTATGTTATTGTACTGCGGAAGATTGATAATAATACTAGATAACTATTACTCTACTGAGAATATTACATATGAGCATTTAGCATTCTTTGTACAATTCAGCACTCTGATCCTCCTTTTCTGTTCAGAGTATTTCCCAGAAAAAGGCTTTTTTCCTGAATTTCCTACTTTGACAGCCACAGGTACATGTGGTGCATATAAGCAACTACATGCTGAAGTTTAATATGAGAACTGTGCCCAAGAAAAACAATTCAGACATGAAAGTGAAGTATTTTTCCTCCACTTTATTTAAGAGAAACAAAACAAAATCTCATACAATGGAATTTTAGGGCCAACCCAAATTTTTCTTTCGATCTAAATCAAAAAATATAGTATATACGCTTTTGTTCTTTTTGTTAAGCTTTAAAGCAAAAATAGTACTTTGCAGCTTAAAAAGTTAATTGCAGAACACTATGAAATGGGACAGTTTAGTGGTACCAAACTAAAACCACAAGTATTTCACAATATGTTTTCAATTTCCTTTTTCCTTCATTTTTGATTGAAACCGTGTCTTGAATCCAGTTTGAACTCACAGATTCTTTTGATACCCTTGAAACTTCCTTTTGTTTGCAAGTGACTACTCAAGCAAAATATATGCCCCAACTATAAAGTGTATACACTTACAGATTGCATTTCTCATAAAGCAATTAACACTTTGTTCAGGAAAGCATTAGGGCTTTCAGCTATTTCTGTATAGCCACCTTCTTTTTAACTACTTATCTCAAGAGCCCACTAATTCCTGAAAGACAAGATGACATCATCTATCAGCTATTTCCACCTCCTCCTCCTTCCACTCTTCCTCCATGTATTCTTTTCATGCTTCAGAACATTTCTGATTCACACAGTAATGTCTCCTTGACCTTGACTCTATACATTATCTTGTCATGTCTTGTCTTGTTTTCTCAATATCCTTTCTCGGGTCATCTCATCTCCACTTTCTATGCTATGTAATGTCAGGATATACAAATGCTAATAGGATTTGAACATCTGAATCAAAAAAGGGAGTGCCTTACCATCTTTTTTGTGAAATGATAATATTTGTGAGCCCTCATCATGATCAAGGGTTGTTTGCTTTGGCACCAGAATTCTGTGAGATGGTTAGATGGTTGTCCTTCAATGACTGAAAAAAGATAGAATGTGCAACATCTGTGTCAGGGATGGGCCCAGACCATTCAGGACTCCAGAGCTCTTGGAAACAGCCAAAATAAGGCTGAACAGCATAACTTAATTCACAGACATGTATATATTTCATAAATAGCCACAAAGACAATTTGCCTTCCCGGAGTCAAGAAGAAATAAGTCACATTAGTTATAGCTTCTTGTTCACTTGTTCCAGCCCAAATACTTCAGCTAGTGTGAACCAGCAATATTTCAGTAACATAAAAGTAGTGAGTTCAGAAACAGCTAGAGATTTGCTCATTTTTCCAATAAGCTTCATTTCTTAAGTCCTAATTTCTCACTGGCTGAAAGACTGCCATGCAAGCAACAAGCACTTAAATTAATTCTTAGAAATGAAGTAATAAATATGCAGCAACAAAAAATTTCTACTCAGTCAAAATCTAATAAGAGATCACAGACTAAGATGTGAAGTTTGGGAGCCCTTCTTGTTACTTTCCCAACCTAGTTGGTTCTCCACAGCACCAAACGGCCAGACCATATCTATATCCTTGGTCTTACCTGACCATTGCCCTTTAATGTTCCTGGTACACTGGAAATAAGTGGATGATTTTTCACAGTGCTTTCCTATTTCCTGTGATAACATCACTGTTTCTTTGTTTGTAACTCCAAATGTCTGTTATCTAAGTAATTCTAGAAAATCCTACTTGTCTGTCCATTTTTTTTCTAATTTCCAAATACGTTGAGTTACTAAAACAGGCATCAAGTTGGCCACTAAGCTACTAATAGGCCACCATGTCAAATAGCCACAAAATAATCTTTTGGTGATTTATCAGTTTACTCCCTATATCAAAACTTATTTTCATTATCATATAAAGTTTCTGTTCCCTAATGATCCTACAGCCATCAAGGAACTGAGTCTAACCTAAATGAGTAATTGAATTTGACACTGCTGTCCTGATCCATTATATTGACATTAGTTCTTTAGGCAAGAGATACTTTTTAGGATAGTATGTGACCTGATCAGAGTTCTCTTCTCTACAAAGATAAGCTAAATTTTGCCCATATAGATGATGTGAACTTGTGTAGGGTTTTTTCATGTTCCATCATAAGGCACCTAAGTATTTTGATTCCTATATTGTAATTACTATTCTTTCACAGATAAATAAGGAATTCATAGTTCAGAAAAACGTGACAGTAAGAATAACCACCAATCAGTATTCATTTTATAATGGAGGAAATCAGTTTAATATTAGAGATACTAACTGGTGCTGTAGGATGTTATTCTTAGGGCAAGGCTGATAATTTTGGAGCACCATTCTACTTTGAAAAGTATCTTCAATGTCTTATTTCAATGGAGATAAAAGGGCCAGAGAGAGCTCACCATCTCCTGTGGACCTTTCCTAATCTGCCCTCCTTTTCCTTCCTGCAAGCTTAGTACTGGACTCAGTGCTTAAGGTGACACAAAATCATATGTGAGCTAGAGAGAGAACAGGGAGTGGGGACTCAGTCAAAGCTTTCTATAAACCATTGTCCTTTGTGGACAGGGAATTTGCAGGGCATTTATTCACTGCATGCTCTGCAGGCTATCTAGCTGATTAAGGATCTGTTTTTTGAGATGTTAGGTAGGTTTTTCATGGAGAAAATTTATTCAATAAACTCTAACATCCCCCTTGCAGAACTTGTCATGTTTTCCTCTTATTCTTAGCAGAAAGTTCATTGCCATACATTCTGCATACAATTCTTCCCATATGCTAGTATACACTCTTCATCTCACTTCAAATTCCACACTTTCTTTCAATTATTTCTATATCACTCTAATTTCTACTCTAATTTTTAGAGCACAGATCTAGTTAGGCACATGGATATTCATTTATCTTAAATCTAAAGAAATAAAAGTTCCAAAGACACATATGGATTTCATTCTTATGGTTCTTCCATCTTTGATAAAGCTTCTAAGAAACCCTTAGAGCAATGATTAGAGAAATTACTATTAAAAAGGATTGCTAATTTAAGGGAAATCAAAATAATTGCAAAAGAAAGATGTACCCCAACTGATTTATTGTATTTTGAGTGTAGAGCTCATTATTAGCCCTGTTGTACAACCCAGTTCTACAGTGATTTGAGCATACTGTGGGATAGAAAATCAGGAATTCTGTTTCTGTCTCTAGCATTAACTGTCTGCATGGTCCTGTACAAGCAGCATAACCTCTTTGAAACATGAAAGTAAAACTGTGAATTATCTACACCTGCAAAGAAACATAGGCTTAGTAGGATCTTTGCTGTTTATCTAAGCATTTGAGAGAGACAGACAACATTCAGATTTTATTCCTTTCCTCATATATGCTGCCCTCCCTCATCAAACAGTTCACAAAATTGGAACTCTCTGTCTTTTACTATAAATGTCTCCTACTGGGAAGCTATTTTTTCTAAATGTGTTCAAAGGAGATCATTAGCAAGTTTGCCAAAGGAAAACCTGTGTTAAGCTTCAAGATTTTATTCCCCAAGAAAATACATTTTGCTCTCTCATTCTCAACCAGCATAAGAGATTTTTTTCCTTCTTTTTTTTTTTCCTCAAAAAGGCTAGCACAGGCAAGATCATAGAACAAACTTGTTTGTATCCTGAACTCAGTCTAGAAGCATCCTCCACTGCCTTCTAGAATAAAGAAACAATTATTTAATTTTTTTTAAAGGCTGGTAGAATAGAGCACCCCTCTTATACAGAAGACCTGTGCCACAGACTCAACAACATTTTAACATCCATCTTACTTAATGCTGTATACCTGGCAGAGTCATGATTTTTGTAATAATCCTCAATCCCCAACACCTTTAATAAGGCTTTTCATGAAAAGGTCATAACTCTTTCTCTCCCTTTGTTTATTTATAGACATGTTTAGTTATGACTAGAGAGCTATTAACCCAGTTGTTTAAATTAATTCAATAAAATTATTAATTGAAACAACACATAGTAGGTAGGATATAATAATTTTATTTTGGTTTGGTTTGGTTTTTGTATTTTTTTCCCTCTCTTCATATGCCTTTAAATTATAAATGTAAAGTACTTGGAACTATCAGAAATAGTTAAGGAAACCCAAATTATCAGGAATAGGTAAGGAATTGTAATAGTGCGTGTTGTGGTATTTTTCCTTTTTAGACTGAAACCAGTTTTCCATGACAAAAAAAAGAGATTGCCAAGTATAATTATTCTAAGATTCTCCTGTTTTCAAACCACAAGAAAATCAACAAGCCGGAACATACGCATCCAAGAAGTTGACCTTGTGCTGTGTCTTCCTTGTATTCCTACTCTGACTGAGCCCTTTTTGCTTATTTCATTTGGTTTTAATCTACAGTATGAGATCTATGGGGCAAGGACTAGGTAGTTTTTGGCTCCTTGCAGACTCTTAAAATAGAAATATTAAATTTTAATAATAATTAGTTTTTAAATTGGCAGTTCATAGAGCTTCAAAGTCATTCATGAAGAGTTTTTTATTCTAAGGAACAGGACAGAAAACAATGTATGAAAAAGTATATAGTCTGTTATACCTTCTTGTTCTTGCATTGCACAAGTCCATGTAGCTTAAATGCATTTTACATAAGGTTTTGTATTACCATCTCTATAGAAATGTCTTTCTGTGCTAATTAGATGTGTGCTATTATATGTGTAATGATACTTAATAAATTCAAAGTGTTTTGAACTATGTCCTACTTCTATCAGGCTCCTCTAAGAACTGAAAATATCTCCACACAGAAGAAATGCAGCATTTTCCTCATCTGTTTTGGGAAAATAATCATAATTCAGAGCCAGAATGTGCCATTCCTTATAACAGGATAGCAGTTTCATGGAGTTGTCTTAAACAGACTACCACAACATACCTGAACTGGGCCATAATAACTGCAGGGGTTTGAACATTCTAAATTAGCTAGTTTAGAACACCAGCAAAATGGCAAAAGATTAATATTGACAAGTAAATATAAACTGGAGAGCATGCTCTATTAACATTTCTTAGTTGCTTGACAGAAATGACCAGAGGCACATATTGTAGAATAATAAACCTTTACATCTTTAGGCACCTTTCCCCCTCTTTCCTATTTAGCACAAGTTGACTTATCCCCTTGGTACATAAAAGGACTATTTTTTGTAGAACAAAAAAACTTGCTTGCATATTTCATGCCGCTGTTTTGTTTGTTTTTTTTTTTTGTTTGTTTTTTTTTTTAAGAAAGGGAGAGTCTCATCACAAATTAATGAAAAATTAACACATAAGTGCAAAAAATGTTCCCTTTTCTTTCATTTCTGGCTTTAGTGATATGAAGTTTAAAGGCTGGGGCTATTTTGGTGATGTTAGGGTGAAAGTTGTCCTAATCTTCTTTAAAGCACAAAAGAAATGAAGTTGCTATCAGTTTTTGAGTCATATATGGACATTTATTTGATTCACACTTCTTAGGTAGTCTTTCCTTGTGATGGATGGAATCAAGCTGTAAACTTTCTATTATTCTGAGATGGCCCTTGGTGGGCCTTAAACATGCCTTAAACAACATACATCCATCAAGAAAAAAGTGACAGATCTACACCAAAGGATTCCCAGGCTGAGTGTACAAGAGAATCATCAGTATTCTAACAATATTGGTTAGGCTCCTTGAAATATTTCTCCCTTCTTAAATATCTGTTTTTCGTAAAACAGGCCAACTTTGTATTTCAAAGGGTATGTGTACATCACTTTGTAACAGTACGTCTTCAGATCTTACAATTACCTACAAGTGGCAGTTAATTTATATGATAACTTTACAGATATTCTAATTTTCTAACCCTTTCTTACACTGCAGCAACAAGACAGCAATACAGAGACTAAAGATTATGGACTAAGTTTTCTGTTGTACCTTTGCCAATTGTGGTCTGCAAAGACATTGACTGGTGAAGTATTTACCTCCTCAGATAATCCTTTTTCTGTTGGGAATTTGTATAGGAGTTGCATGATCTGGCAGTTATATAATCTGGCAGCTACATTTAAGTAAATAAGATGCTAAACCCAGCGTGGAATAAGAAAAAGGTTTTCACTACAAAGTATCAAGATCATCAGAACTGATTCGGAGGAGGAATCAGCAGTGATTTGAAAGCCCCAAGGTAAATCAAGAGAGGACTCAAAAGTAAGCTATCCTTAATGGCTTCTTTTATTTCAAAATGAGTCGCCTGCTTCTCTGTTTCTGATCATTTTGATTTCTTGCTTATTTTTATACTTGTACAACATTCTTCATTTTGCATCTATTTTTGTCTGTCAAATGTCAAACCCCAAATTAGTGTCTTCAGCCATCTCCATCGCAGAAGCTCACCTACTAGATATGCAGCAGAAGTGGGGAAACAACATACTGTGTGACAACCTGGCATCTAGCACTGCTCTCTCTGAAAGAAACTTTTCAAGCTTGCTGTCTTTCCAGGTGACTGCTCAAACGAGATATAAAAACGCATAGTGAGGCATTATATGAATATTAAAGGGACATAACCTTTACCTGTTTAATACCATTATTTATTAAATTGGTGACTTTGGCAGACAAATTGATGTCAGGGTTCATGGATTGCTTGGACTGATTTGAATGATCCTCAGAGACTAACAGAATCAAATGAGGTTCAAGTTGCGCTGAGAAAATTAATGTCCAAGCATTCAGATGCACTGTTTGTGCCTGGGAGGACATAATGAAGAACTTCAAGCAAGACTTATCAACACAGTAGCTCCCAAGACCATTTTTCCTTTGTCCACATAAGCCACCTTCACAGACAGAGGAAATGGGATCATAGTATCATAGAATAGTTTGGGTTGGAAGGGACCTTAAAGATCATCTAGTTTCAACCCCACTGCCATGGGCAGGGACACCCTCCACTAGACCAGGATGCTCAAAGTCCCGTCCAACCTGGCCTTGAACACTGCCAGGGATGGGGCACCCAAAACTTCTCTGGGCGACCTGTTCCAGTGCCTCACCACCCGCATAGTGAAGAATTTACTAGACCAGGCAGTAAAAGAGCCAATAACCGGGATTTTGGTTTAGATCTGACTCTACCATAGAAAAGCATGTGAAAGTCTATGCCATACCTAAGAAAGAAGGAAAAAATAAGTTTCTGGCTTTTCAGATCACAGTCCTCAAAGTTACAGTCAAGTCTTTCCCATGTTTTTGCCCATCTGTCTAATCGGCTATAAGCCTAGACAGTATTGGAATGGAGTCAGTGTCATTATCCCCTTGCTGTAATTGGCATGGCAGGATGGAGCAGCATGTACAGCCCTCTCCTGGTGTGAGAGAAAGAGTGAAGAGAAACCAAAGCAAGTGAGCCAGATGTCACAGAGACCCTAAGAAGTGTGCTGGGATCCAGAGGATAAGTGAACAAGCTGTCTGCTTTTACCACAGAGAAGCTCTGTTTCTTCCCATCCTCCATTTTCTTTGTTTTTTCCAATGCATATGACTTTGTTGTTGTTGGTTTTGTACCTCTGACCAAAGGTAGTGTATTTCAGTAACTATGAGTATGAAACATTCCACTTTTGGTGTGCCTTCCCCTTTTCATGTGCTAGACATTGATGTTACCGGGGAGACTGTGAGGGAACAAGATTCTTTAAATGGCAATATAGGAGCATGAAAAAAAGAAAAGGACTTAATAAAAAATGAATGAACATTTTATTTTGTCAGTTTCTTAATCTCTTTGGAAAACTTTCTTTGGTTTAGCTCTCTCTCTAAGAAGGCCAGGTCCCACTATAGCTGTGACTGGAAACTATTCAAACTTGGTCCTTAGACCAAAGAAATTGGTCCAAGAAGCAAGAAGGAGGAGAATAATGTAATTTTGTGGTACGTGGTACAATACAACCCTGATCTATGCTAGAACTTTTAAGATTGAATGCCTATAGTTGAATCAAGCTGTTGCATAAGTTGTATAAATCTTGGCACTGCAGTATGCCTTGGTGTGTAACAACCTTCTAGGTCAATCCAGAACACTATCAGACCTACTGTGCCTGTTTTTACCCTCCTCCCACTCCTTGCTGCTGACTATACCTTTCAGATTTTGTCTGGCAGCCTAGCCAGGTAAAAAAACACTACAGTAGTACTGAAGTCACCATAAAAAATACAACAAAAACCCAAACAAAACAAAAAGAGAAATTGTACTGTAATTTCCTTGTTAGTTTTATACAAAAGAGTGCTTTTGGTTTCATCCTTTTTCAGATTTCAGTTCTGGTGTGTAACATCCAGAGTTTGTTTCAGATCTCAGCAGAAGTGTAACATCCATAAGCATTTAAATAATTCCAGTGTCTTTGGTTCAGAATGTACAGTGTTACCATACATGTTTCTCCAGAATCAAAGGTAAAAGAGAATTAAATAGGTTCCAGATGGAGTAGACTTTAGCTAAAGAGGAAGAGTCAGAAGCTTAACCATACGAAAGACCTAAAGGCAACTCCAAAGCTGCCAGGAGCTGCCTTTGGAGTCTGCCAAGGAGACAGATGCTCATGCCAACAGTGCATAGATTGGCATCATTTATATCACATCAGGCCTCATGCTGTCACGATGCCACAGTGCAAAGTACTAAGTCAGACAGCTAATATTTAGAAAAGAGCAATCACACTGCATATATTTAGATCATATATCCAGTCTGTGTATTATATTTACCCTTTTGGATCTTGACTTTTAAGACATGAAAGCCTGTTTTTACCTTACTGTATTCATTTAACTCTTAGTGAAAACTTCACAAGCACATCAAAGCATAAAGATAAACTAAAGCTTTAATTTTTATATCAATGCAAAACCTTGCCATAAGTAGTGATCAGATACTTGATATTAAAGTGGAAACTAGATCTTCCACTTATAAAGGAATTCCCCACAAGCTCCAGGGAATGGTTTGTGGTTTTTTTGTCCTTGTTTTCAACTTACAAAACCTGAATATAAAGTGCAAAGCTGCAAAGACATAAACACACAGTACATATCTAAAACCTGTTTTTCTTTCAGTGATTCACACATTGTTCCTAACTTCTTGCTCTATCACTTGGAACATCTTTCTGCCTGAAAATAAATTATGCTCTGTATGGAGCATCAAGCCTAACCTTAGGCATCTAGCAGCATAGAACTGTACAGATGTATTACAGCAAATATCCATATTACATGCTGTGTCATGGCATTTGAACAAGTACAAACTCTTGCATGCAATTTTGGACACAAACTGGTTCAAACATGCCTTGTTTAGAGATCACTGTGCTGAGACTTCAGGTTTGATTACACCGTCTGTTAAAAGCACACAGTTTCATGGAGTTCTCTGAATATACCTAATAATCACCTAAATCCAACATTATCACAAAAGTTCTGAACAAAGTAGGGTGCAAACAGATAGAAACCACTGTCTCAGCACACAGTAAATCAGTGACATCAGAAAAGAGCACTGCAGCTCTGAAATACATCCATAGCAGGAAGGATTAACTTTGTTCTCTGTGGAGATCCCACCATAAAGTCTGTTAAAATCTACCTCTCCCTGATTGAGAGCCTGAATAAACATTGACAATTATTTAACAGCTGTTTAGGCAGCATGTTTAAATATCCTGGGGACTGTGCCATCCAAATATTGTGATTTCATTAAGGAGCTTTGCCCTAAAGAAGCTGAGGGATTGAGACTTCTGAGAACCCTAGAGCAACATGATAATTTTCCCACTGCACTACCTGGGCTTCACAAGGGGTTGATCTGGAAGCAACCTTGCAGACAGTTGACTACTACAGAAATCCTCAGCAACATGGTAAAACGGTATGGTCCTGGGAAAGAAAAAGAAAAACAAAATGCATCACCACTCTGTCAGACACTGCATAAACAACACCACCACCACCACAGTTTTATTTATTTGAGGGTTTTCTGATGCATTTCCTTGGCTTTCTGTTCCTAACCACCAACTACTCATTAAAAATCCTATGTTCTCCACGCATCAGAAAAACAAGCACCTCCATATCAATGCATACTTGCTGAATGCCAGTGTCACCTTCATGTGCCACAGAAAAGTACAGGTTTGCATCAGCTACTAAGTTCTCTATCTCTCGCAAAAGAAATAAATGTATCTAACCTGCTAGCTTCCTAAAAAGCTATAGTTAAGCATCTCCATCATACTTATTTCACGGCCAAACATTCTGCTCTGAAATCCCTGTACACTCTTGAGAGTCTTTTGATACCATTCAAAATATGCATTTCATTTGTGTAGGCGTATCAGCAAAAGCTTTCATGGTAGACTGTGACTAGAAAGCTGCATGACTGTGGCAGCAGGAGCCCAGAAAAGACCTTTGCTGGATTTATTGACATTTGGAAGAGGCAAAGAAATAGTTTCAAGAACTAGTTTCAAGAACTGATGAGGTCAGATAATCTTGAGTGAGCAAGCTATTTCTGGGATGAATAGCTCTCCTTGTCTGCAAACTCAAATCACACTTCGGACCCAAAATACTGCTCACTTTATGTTAAAATACATATTGACCCAGTCTAAGCAGACAGATTTTTTTCCACACAAGATATTCTTTAAAACATGTCTGCCATTTTGAATACAAAAAATATTTAAACCAAATCTATCTTTTGCAAAGACTGTAAAGGTAAAAAATCTGCTTTTAAAGGACAAATATTTACATAACAGATATTCGAAAAGAATGCAACTTTATATTTGCTTAATCCAATCAATTTACATTCAGTTCCTTTAATGCGGCAGAAGTTACAAATGAGTGGATTTAGTCTCTTCAGAGTTCAAAATTTCATTCTTTACAAATAGTACAGTCCTTAAAAAACACATTATTTCTGTCATGGTTTTAGCCAGGATAGTTAAATTTCTTCACTGTAGCTAGTATAGTGCTGTGTTTTAGACTTGGTATGTAAATAATGTTGATAACACACTGATGTTTTAGTTGTTGCTGGGTAGTGCTTACATTAGTCAAGGACTTTCTAGCTTCCCATGCTCTGCCAGATGCACAAGAAGCCGGGAGGGGAGGGGATACAACCAGGAGAGCTGATCCGAATTGGCCAGAGGGTATTCCATATCATGTGACGTCATGCCCAGTATATTAACTGGGGGGAGTTGACCGGAGGAAGCAGCGATCACGGCTCGGGGACCGGCAGCGTCGGTCGGCGGGTGGTGAGCGGTTGCAGCACTTGTTTAGTTTTGGTTTTTTTTCCCTTCTTCCGAGGTTTCATCTCTCTCTCGCTCATTATTTTTCTTTTCATTATATTATTATTATTATTATTATTATTATTATTATTATTATTATTATTATTATTATTATTATTGCTGCTTTATTTTAATTATTAAACTGTTCTTATCTCAACCCACGAGTTTTCTTACTTTGGCCCTTCCGATTCTCTCCCCCATCCCGCAGGGGTGGGGGGAGTGAGCGAGCGGCTGTGTGGTGCTTAGTTGCTGACCGGGGTTAAACCACTACAATTTCCAATACTAAATATGAAAGTAATAGTTCTCTTTGCTAAAACCAACATCTGTTTTATTCAGAAAAGCAAACTAAAAAGCTTATTTGTGTTTAAAGAATTATGTCTTTCTGCTCTCAATCACAACAGTCAAAGGAGACATTTGGCTGTTGTTTTGGGGAAAGCATCTTTCTTATGTCTCACATTTAACTCTCTGTAAATTACACACAGCATTTAAAAATTACAATACTAAAAAACCCACCCAAACCCATGGAAAGCAGAAAGAATGCTATACACAGAAGAATACATATGGCATGGAACAAATCACAGTGTCATGGAAAAAAAAAAGATATCAAAAAGGCAATTCAGGTACTTCTGTTTCTTTTCTCTGACTGCAAGGCTAAGAAGACAGTAAATAGAACTGATTTAAATATCAAACAAAAGAATCTTTTTTTCATTCCACCTTACATCAGTTTACCTGTAGAACTAATTGCCATATGAGCCTGTGTAAGACCAGCTAGAAAAAATTAAACGTTTATTCAAACTGGATAGAAAACAGTCATAATAGAATGAATTACAAAATGTGTATATTAATATAAACTGCTGCTGAAAGATGTAAGCCACCCATTCACTGACTACAAAAGATTTCCATAAGTGCTTTTTTCATGCTATACAGTATATTTATTCTGAAACACATAGTACTGGCCAGCGCCAGACAAAGCACTGAAATAGATGTGCTGCTAGCAGACAACTAGCATAACTTAGACTGCTTATGCTTGGGGCGGGGGGAACGGGATGACAGACAATGAAAGCCAAAACACCTTTGTTTTTCAGCCGTTATGGAAAGTCACAAATTATTTCCCTTTGGCCAATAACTGAAACACAGGCTTTCAGTCTTAAAAAATAACATTTCAGTCTGATGTATTTTGGTCAGTTACAATCAAAAGAGGGACTTTAAGAGAGGGGTTTGTCCAGTTTCATTAACTAACCATTTATCAGATCAGACTACTTACTCCAAAGTCAGCAGTCCATACACAAAACTTTACCTTTGCAACAGTGACTGTGTACATTGCTGGTGGCAAAAAAACATCTTCTGTGCTGTGACATAGCCTCTCCTCTACCAGAATATCTCCCAGTCAGCAACACAGAAGGACTCTGGGCAAGGCTAGCTTGACCCCGGGAACAGGGACCTTCTTGCTCTTACGCTAGTATGTCTGAGCAGGTAGTGAGCACTCCAGGGAAAGAGACACTGTTGGAGAGTTCTTCCTTAATTAATGCCCACAGATAAGCCCCTGAAGTCACTGAAAAGTCAGGAGCCAAACAAGTCCCAACAACTGAATTCAATTAAATATTACAGCTATTCCTATCTTCCTTCTGCTTCCCATTATCACACAGGTAAACAGAAGGACAGGATTACTGAGTCAGAGCAAAGGTTCACTAAGCTCATTCTCCTTTCTCCATAAACAGCCACAAAGGAATGTCTTGTGATGAGCATAAGGCCAGGCCAAGCATACACAGTCCTTTCCCTTCATGCACTCTCAGCCTCCAACCATTTTCAGCTCAGCAACCTGCTTGGCTCCACATCATCTCTTAATAAACCTCTCAGGACTTCCTTGCCATGAACTTGTCTGGTCTCTTCTGAGACACTAGGAACATAGCCAGAAAACAGAAATTATCGTTTTCGTAGCTTCTGAGATTACATGGATATAAAGCATTTAAGTATGGCTAAATCATTTCTGAAATCTACTCATTACCTAAGTGACCAGAGTTAATAACATAGCTCCTGCTGGTTAGATAAGTGCTAAGTCCGATGCTACATTTACTCACATACTCATTACTCTTTGCATTGCACCTAAATAAATGCTTCCTCATGTAGATCCAGACTCCTCTTCTATTCTGGTATATATAAATCAGAATAACCAGATCTCCCAGATCTGCTTTTGTGGAATTGCAATGCAGGACCTCTAAATTACAGACAGTTTTCTTATAGTCTTATATTGCCGCTGACCAAAAGGAGGTTTAAACAGTCTAACAGTGCATATGTAATATAAATAAACAAGTTAACATATTTATGAGGCCAAAAAATAGAGGAGATAATATTTAAAAATATATATTTGAGTATAATATTTACTACAACAACAAATAACTTGTAGCCTGCCATTACTGATGTGGAAGATTATTCAAATTGGTGGGTAGTTCTAGAGTTTTACTGAGGAAAGTAAATTCTATGTAAGCAACTATGAAGTTGTAGTTGCCAAACTATTTGTACAACAAGATCATTTTTTAGGAATTCCTAGGAGGTAGAAAGAAACTAAGGCTGTCTAATCAAAATATGAAACTCCCAGTAGGAGAAGAAAACTTCAACCTTCCAGATATAAAACATATTACAAAGCATTCACACTTGAGCAATTGATGGAATGGTTTAGAGAGACAGCCATGCAGTCAGCAGAATAGATAACCTTGGGGGAAAAAAGTATATGAAATTTCTATCCCTCCAGGTATTATTAATTTGCTGAAACCAAAGGAGCAAAGATCCAGAGCTTTAGACAATTAAGACTACAAAGGAAATGTGATTAGCTCATATGCAGAATATTTAAGTTTAGACTGTATTTCCTTATGAAAATTCAAAGGGAAAAATCTCATTTTTTAATAAGAGAAAATACCAAGTTATCTTATTTCAGTCGAGGTGTTACTGCAGTCAGTTAGAAATCGTGACTGATCTTTTCATTTGAAAAGTACAACACGGTTTTTCAATAGATATTGGGAATTCTTTAGGGCCCAATCCTAAGACAAAAGCTTTTCTGTTGCCTCCACAGGTTTTGTATTAGGCCTTTCGTAAACTGAAATGAAATAAAATCCCAGAACACTTACGCATGTTGCCATTTATCAAACAGCCAACTAAAACTGCAACAGCATTCAGAGTCACGGGCTTTCTATCATCTCCAGTGAAATATAGTCCAAGTGGAATGCAGGATCAAATTCAAACATTCACTGTACAACAGAGGAAAGAAATATGCCATAGCACTAGGCATACTACGAGGAATAGGTATATTAACTATGGTCATACAGGGAAAATATGTAGCCCTTATCCTATATAAAACCCTCGAATGAACCAAAATACTTTCTGATGTCACGTGCTGGCAGCTGTAAGACCAAACTATGATTTTTTTAATCTCAAGATTAGCCAATATCTTTTAAAGAAGTTTAGACAAAATTCCCCTTTGCCAAAAAAGCAAAATCTCCTTATTCTACTAGTTGGAGATACTCTTATTCCATGCTGAGTGCATGGATAATTTCCACTTTACTTCCACAGGCTACTTGTCACACACTTTTGATGGAAGAAATGTAAGTAATGTCAGAATGTAAGAACATATGCAAACCACAATCTGGTCCCAATGGAAAAGCCTGAACTCTTGGAGAATGAAATATGCAGAGACATGCAAATTTTCTCCATTTGAACATGAATTTAGGAATTAGGAATGAAGAACACATGCCACTCAGATGGGATTCCTACACTTGCTTGTTAGGAGCTGCTAGTCATACACTTCCTAGTTCAAAAAATCATACCTGGCCTTCCACCACCATTCCTCCTGATAGATACCTCTGCTTAGCCTAAAGAGCACAAGACCCCTTTTGCTAAGTATCCAGGGGTCCCTCTACAAAACAGCATATGAAAAAAATGTGCTGTCCTGCACTAACGTTTTTTTCTCCATTAAGGCCATTTTGGTTATGTAACGAATGTCCCTGAGTATTGTCCTGGACTGCCTTGGATTATTGTTGTTGCATATCGGAGAGGTCAAACCCCAAAAATATGTGGGCATTTGTTGCTGGATATGTATCTTCAGAAAGCGTGATTGGTGTGGAGGGACAGAAATTTCATACAAGTTTTTTCCCCAAGGTTATCTATTCTGCTGACTGTGTGGCTGTCTCTCTAAAGCATTATATCAATGGCTTAAATGTGAATGCTATGTAATATGTTTTCAGTCTGGAAGGTTGAATCTTTTTCTACTGGGGCTTTCATATTTTGATGAGATAGCCCACTACTGGAGTTACTGACTCATCTTTTAACTAAGGTATTCACAATTTAGAAATAATTTAGTCTTCTTGAATATTTCTGGAGCTCCAGGTAGTTAAAAGTTTGAAAAGCACCCCATTTCAATTTTTAAGTGGGAATGGTTCCACTGCTCACCTGTATTTGAAACTTATCTGATAAAATATTTCATACAGCACAAAGACCGAAATGAAAAGGGAGATTATTAACATTACAGCCTGCTAACTTGCACTTAAAAAGCTATACCACCCACATCACTCAGTCTGTATACAAGTCAAATCACTTAAGTTCTACTTACTATTATTGGGAAGTATGTAATAGAATAGTAAATACCTGCCTTAAGACAAAGATTTTCCTTTCCTTTTTAATTCTTTTAACCCTTTTAAAATTACTGCACTTACTTAAAAGCATCAGAAAATTTAGATTCTCACAACAGCAAAAACCCTTTTCATCTAGAAGAGTTTAAAAAAGTTGACAGAAACTTTTAAATAGTTTTTATATGCTCATATCTTCATTTTTACTCTAATAAAATATTTAATGAAAGAATGTCAATAATTCCACATACTATACACCCTAGAGAAAATGTTGGAAACAAATATTACCGCATTTCTGTTGTACAGTATTTGTAAGATTAATCAGAACTAAAATTTAGGATTAAATCCTACCAGATAATTTTTTTTCTCCTCAACATGCTATGATTTCTATATTCTGATTAAAGTCTTTTGCCATGCTTTAAAGCTAAAGTCTGGGAGAAGCTATTCACTAACTCTGAGTTTATGAATCCAAAATAATGAAATCATGTCTTTTCTTGTTTTAAAGCCTACTTGGTCGTTAAGGATTGAAAAGAAAAATCAGTGGGCCTTTACTATAAGGCTTTGAAGAGAAGGCATAGAAACTGATAGATCAGTTGCTTGATAAATGGCAGATTGCCAGAGAGTCATCCATATGGCTCCAGATAATGTCTGAATATGATGAAAGTTGTCTTTGATTGAAAAGCCTACAGTTTCAGACGCTTTCCTCACACCCTGAAGCTTGCATTAATAAGACTCAATTCAGAACAAGTTTTCTGTGCAAAACACATTCTCATTTGGCCAGAAGATGGTCAATTATTATCACAACATTCATCTGTGCTTTCCAGGCTCTTCACAAGTCAAGAAATCAGTCTCGCTGTAAGAATCAACTCACCCTGGAAAAGCCACAGAATCAAGAAAGGTTCAACTCCACTAAAATATAATGGAAATATGTTCCACCAGATTTAAGCACCAGATCTATAGGAAGGAGTTTCTGTTTCCTACAGGTTTTTTGCAAAATGGGCAAATATCAATTTATTTTAAAAGTCCCTCAAGATTCCTAAATGGCATATCAAGTGGATTGTTTGATTTTGTAAGTGAAAACAGGCACAGTCTGACCCTACTTCAACACTTCAGTGACACAATAGCACAAAAGAAGTCAGTGGAAATTGCAAGTACAGAGAATCACTGGCAATCAGGCTATATGTGTAGGAGCTCAGGGTGAACGAAGGAGGGTGTCTGATGAAGCTGAGAGGATCTTTGACATTACTGTTTATAATGGTGGTAAGATCAAATTTATTACTGTATATATTTTTAAGAAGTAACACAAAATGTTCACACTGTCAACTGCTTCAGTACTTTTTTGTAACACTGCACATTGCTAAGATTGTTTTGCAGCTGCCTAGGAGGGCAAACAGCTGATTTCCTATATTTTAAGAACTGATATCCAGAATGAACATAATACTTTATCTACTAGGTAATACTTTAATGCCTATATTTTTAAACTGTCTTTTACTTCACAGACCTCAATCCAGTGTAATAGATGTCCCAGAAGTAGAAAAAGTAGTAAAGACTACTTGCATTTCAGGCATTTTTTGAGGTTAAAGGGGAAGAAGGAAATGCTCTTATTCAAACAAAGAGTTTAAATGTGATTAAATAGCAAGTTAATGAATGTAGCACAGTCCAGGTTACATACAGACTTATGACTCAGTCATTTTAGAGTTCACGTTTGAAAAATTAAGTCTCTGCTACCTCTACTTGACGAAGTTTATACTTTTGCTTTGGTTTATGCTTTAGATTCAGATGAGGTGTATCTAATATGATTAATCTTTTTTAAAAATCCAATCATTTTTGTTAGAAACAAATCCAATTTGTTTATTAATCTCTCAAATATGTCAAATGGATTTTTAATTGAGAAATAATTGCATTTTGCCTTATACAGTTTTTGTTGATTTCATAAGCTTATCATCAATCCTTTGGTGATTTCTCACCTGATAAAGAAATAACATAACTAATTAATCATGTTGTGTAATAACAAATCTCCTATTTAGAGGTACAATAATTAGATTGGGAAAATGCTAGGAAAACAAGAAAATTATTCCCCAAGGTAGAGGGATTGTGGGTTCTACTTGAAAGCAAGATATGCAGTTTGCAAAGTTGATTAATTAGTTTTAAGAGGATCTCAAAAAGCTTGGTACTTTGAAGTATACAATCAGTTTGGAAAAAAAAAAATATCTGTGCTACAAAGATACATTGTACCAACTTTCAAAATATTATCTGTGGCAAAACACAGCATTTGCTTTGCTATATGAAAAACCTGTTTTCACTTTTGGAGACACAGTATGATAAATTTTGGCAAGCTGAGTGATTTCCTATCTATGATTCATTTGGCAAGGCACAAATGCTAAATAAGAAGCTTGCCTTGGATTTACATACCCCATCCATACAGTTTCAGCTGCAGCAGCTGAGAGTAAAGAAGATGCTAGTTCAAGTGAGAAGTCTTTTTGGACAAGAGTCTGTAATGAATTGCACTTAAAATATGTGGTCATTCTCCACCATGTGCATATTTTTATCATTCTTATTAGACATCCAAAAAAAGTCAAAATCTCTATACATCTCATTTTGAGACCTGTGGCAGAGATGAATAGATAGTTTAAATGAATGATTTGAAGCTGACAACCTCAGCAAACTGTGGTTCAGAGCAACTGTGAGCAACACAGCTGTGGCATCATGCTGAAAATATCACCCTATCTGAACATATGTACAAACCTCAAGAATGAATGAATTGTGTCCTGGAGGGGAAAAGACAGGAAAAGAACACTAAATTTTGTTAGGCATGTAAAAGGGTATCTGAAAAGTCTCTTTGGTACAGAAGATCAAGAATTCTCCTCTAAAAAAGGAAAAATATAATGAAGACAGTAAAACGCAGAGCAGTTGCTGGTTTCACAAAGCTGTTTTGAACTTCCATTTCCCCTTTCTCAGGGCACAATTTGAATAAACACAACACTTCTGCCTGAATAAATCAAATAATAAAATACTAAAAGTATGTGAGGAAGAGTCTTAGGGCTTCAAATGAGTATCTGGAGGAGCAACAGGACATTATGGATCAACAGTTTTCTATCATTTGCCTATTGGATAAGATCTTTGAAAGAAGGACTTCTTGTTTTTGCCAGCTGCTGTCCTGGGATTTGAGCCATTCAGCAGTAATAAAATAAAAATAAAATGAGATAGCTGCTTATTTTTACTTGTTTCATAACTTTTCAAAGATAGACCCTTTTCTCAAATAGGTCATAGAGTTAATTGATAAATAACAAAAGCAGCAGCCCAAATTCCTCAGACTTCTACTAATTTCATTATTCTCTCCTGCCCTTTAGAAATATGCTTATTCTTACTTCCAAAACTCAAAAGAACATTTCTTTCTTCCTCAGCTCTTTGAATGTGAGGCCCATCCACCGATTTGACAAGATTATCCTGCTTCATAATGCAGGATCTGCCTCTTGTGGGACACAGCAAGGCTATACCATATATAGGTTACACCTATACAATTTTGTGGCCTACATCACTTTTGCTTGCCTGCTCTCATGATTAAACCCTGCTTAGTAGGAATTCTGCAGGACTTCCTGATATATCACCATCACAAGGTCCATTATTTAAACCAAATAATTTTCATAATCTTCCAAATGACAGTCATTACAAACTGCACATAATAGAGAATTCCACAAAAGTTATACAAGTTCTGAAGTCAAAACACAGCCCTAGACTCCCACACTACCATTGGTTTCTTAATTTCTACACTATTCGAGTTCTAGAACTAATAATTTCATCTAAGAATTCGTCATGTTTTTTGCACAATCCATTTTAGACTGTTTAATCCTAAACGTATTTTTCTCTCAATCTCTTCCCTTTTAAGGGCAGGCTCCTTAGAAAGATCAAACTCATAATTCATACTCAATGTTAATTAATTTGAATGTATTGTCAGATCCACATGAAAAAGAAAATTCTTCTATTAGGGTCTGTGACTTTGTAACTCACCACTGAATGGAAGCCAAGCCTGTCAGTCACAAAACTCTGTATGATGTCTCTTCTGTGGCTGAAAATTATTCTCCTAAGCCAGAGGATATGCTGCCAACAATACTACCAGGCAGATGCCCATCGATTGGAGAGGCTCCATAACTATATTATATTACAAAGTCTCATGGACTTTCTTCTTGGTCCTCTGGAATTTACTATTTTTTTAAACTAAAGATGGACTTGTCATTATAAAACATTTTTCCTTTTCTCTCCTCCCACACACTTCAAGTAATTTCTTAGTCTGGAAGAAACTATTCAAAATCCGTGAAGTTCAAAATCTGACAGTTAGGTTCAATATTTTGAAGGCAAATCTAAAGTGTCACAGACTTAAAACTTCCCGATATCTGCAATCCTAGCTGATTATTTCACTGGCTTGTAAAAATAGGAAAAATAAACTTTATAGGAATTATTTGAAAGAATAAATTTGCTTTTTATGTGTTATAACTTATTTGGATTTAAAGTCCTAAGATATCCGTTCTCTAAACAAAACTGGTCTTAACTAGTCATCTCCTCTGCAGCACCTTTTTTAAATACAGAATATTACCTTGTCACAGAGAGGGTTTATTTGTGAAATATTTATTCCATTTCTTCCTGATTATTTCACAATCTCTCAGAAAAAGTATTCATGCAACATTATTTCAGTTAATGTAATCTGCAAACTCCTGCTATATCTCATTCTATCAAGTAAACATTCCTTGACTTTCTCTCTCATTCCACACACTCCAGCAGCTGTGTCCTTGATGAATCTGGATAGAAATTAGTTTAGATCTGATTGCATTCATCTTGTTTGCTAATTTTAAACTTTCTTTTCTCAATTCAAACACCTCTTCATTCAGCTATTCCTGATACCCATTTATTGGCAAATATAGTGGTCCCCGGCAGCTGGCAATATGAATTATACCTATTTATCCTAGAAACAGGCCAGCAATGGAAAATTTAAGACAGGTTGAAAAACAGAGAGAGATGACAGAGGTGACTGTGAGAAGAATTGTAATAAGGGCCTGAATTTCCAGACAATTAATCAATTTATGTTACTGTTAGTCAGTAGACTCTTAATAAACATATTTTTCTAAGCTTAGAGAAATAAAATTCAGTTCAAAAATTCTCTACTTGCAGTGCTAATCCTAACATTCCTACTTTTTAACAGCTAGGGATATACTCCATATACTCTTCTCGATAACCTTCTACCCTATTTCTTACAATCACATGCAGTGCAGTTATCCATCAGCTGAAGCTAATGGACATTATTTTTTAGGTTCATGGCTGAAAACAGGATGGCATCGTTTCTGTCATAGATAACCAGTCTGTTAAAATTTTTCTTGTGTGCTGACACTTATTTTAATAATAGATCTGGAACATTTCTTGTTTCCTAAATGTTTAATATGGACTGACTGCTCAAAGGTGCTGTCTTGTGAAATCATTTGCTTTTACATATTTTAATGTTTAAAAAAAAAAAATCCCTATTTTAATATTTGAGTAAGGATATAATGAAAATTCCTCCACTTGGCCACAGATGCACCTGCAAAAGTCCACTGAAGTATTAAAGAGTCCAAATTCATTTCTTTTACTAACATGATAGACAGTTATGATGGAAAAAGGGTATGAAGCTTTCCTCATGTGCACAGAGCCAGCTTTCCTCATATTACGTGAAAGGATGGAGAGAAGTTCTGCAGTTACACATTACTATTCTCCAAACCAGTGGCAATTAGACTAAGAACAACAGTTCAAGATTTTGTGGCTCCCTTTTGTTTCAGAAAAACCTATTTTACTGGAAGGAATTGCTCATATGGTTTTACTAAGGCTAGGCTGGCATGGGGCTAAGCGCAGTCAGAAAAGTCAGGAGATGCTAAGCCATCTGATGAAGGGCACTGATTTGTGGTTACAGCCTAGATAAGGTATTTTTTCTTTGCAGATTTTTCTTTTTTTGCAGAAAATTCCTCACTTCTACCCCTTATGGTAAGAAACAAAATGAGGGGAAAGTCTCTTTTGATTTATTTTTTACGATAGAAAACCAAAATGTGTCCAAAGAGCAGTAATACTCTTATGCTTCTCCACATCCTACTCTCCTGTTCTTACTATTTACAAGTATGTACGTACTAAAAATTATACTGTTCATTATGGAAACGAACTATATCTATAAGAAAAAAAAATCGCTGATTAATGTCCTAGAAATACTGAAACTTTATAATCAATAATCCACTACTCAAGTTGAGGTATACCAAAGAAATGTAAAAGGTTTTTATATTTTTTCTCTTTTTATTCTATCCTACAAGAAACAATGAAAATAAAATGTGTCATATACTAGAACCCGCAATCACACTGGAACTGCCACAGACACTAATATATAAAAGGGTCTAAAGAAAAAGTTGCTACTGTAAAACTGTACAGTTGTTATTCCACTCCATCCAACAAAAAAAAGCCAGTTAATTTATGAGTGTTGGCTCCTTCCTGATGAGTGTTAAATCTGAATATAATAAACAGGCATCATAACTGCCACAATTTTTTTAAAATAAATTCAACTCAGGCCAAGTCTCCTGGCATATGTTTATGCTATGTATTGCAGGCAGATGTAAGCACACTCTGCCTACCCTCTGAGCCAGAAAAAAAAAAAGCTATATAACTGCAGTGGCATGATGTGATGCCTACATTAATAAACCCTGCTGAGAGGCAGCTTTATTTGTGTAGACTTGCTGCTGTGCTAACACAGTTGCACAGTTTTCTTTTAGCTCAGAGCTCACACAGAATAATCCCAGATGTACGGTATAAACTCACCAATGGTTTAAATCCACCAAAAAAAAAAACCTCCACAGTTTTGTAACCATGATATACTAGAACCTGTAATCAGCTTGGAGATGTTGCATTTATAATTCCACCAACCAACTGCTATTCCTACTGAATTGATGCCGTTTGTAAAAAACTTACTGACATGAGATAATCATATTAAAGCAGATCTGTCTGCAGGCTTTATCTTTCTGCAATTTATCAGTGTATTATTATATTCCTACTTATTATGAAAAGTCACTGTCATTTCAATATAATACTGAGAATGAGGCATATTTAATACACACATAAAGATTACAATAGGCAACAAAATATTTACTAATATCAAATATATTTTGTAATTTGAGCTGATCACTTTACCAGAACTTGCAGTAGATGCATGCTGTTGTTTCTAGGAAGTTGTCTAATTGCAATCAGAAATTATTATACATACACATAGAGAAGCACATACACATTCATATAACTGATTTGAGGTATACGTACTTTATTTTAACCAGAAAAACAACCCCACCCGGCAAATCCCAAACCTTAGTAGATTACACTTTCTTCACTACACAGGCCAGCTTCAAAGTTTCAACCACTGCACTTTTCAATATACTAAAAGAGGGATAAAACAGCCAAGAACTCTTTCCTCCAAACTGCCCGATAAAAAGGTTTTGGGGTTTGTTTCCTTTTTTTATTATTATTTTGTTTTATGCGGGCAGGAATCTTCTGACACACTCTTTAAAACAGAGGCCTTATAATAGTCTATGCAGAAATTATAGATTTCATGTCAGCCCTTTAAAACAAACACTAAACTGTGAAATGTCTGAAACCCACTCTTACAAACCAATGCACACTGAAGTGAGTTTCCTCTTATCTTAGTCCTAACTATCTCTGTAATACTTCCTTTCCACATTAACATTCTCACCAGATAAAGAAATGCTAATCTAGCCCTAATATAGAATTTAACATGTATGGACTACACTATGGATTGATTTAGACAATCATTCATCATGCACTAATTGAAAACATCTTTTTCTGTTTAATGATTGGTCTCTAATGATATTAGATGAAGACAATGTATTTCTCAAGGAATTGACAAGTGCATATTCTTTGGCATCAGTGAAAGCTGTCATACACTCAGTGGTTTCAATTTTCTTTCAAAATTATGCTGGAAGAAGCACTTCTGCAATGCCTTGGGAAAAAATAAAATAAAAGTAGTGAACATCTGCTGATATTGATTCTGTGACTCTGAAACTTTATGAAACCATAGATGGGATGCATTTGACGAGCATTTTTCTGGAACACTTTCAGACTTAAGCAAACAACATCTGTTAATATTGATTTTTGGGTTACACTGAAACTTTCAGAAGAATTACAATCAGCGGGTGATTGAAAAGTGTTGCTATGTATGTTAGAAGATCAAATACTAAACAAAGGTTTAAAGGCTCTGTTTCCCTTTAGCTTCATTAATAATCTACAGCCATTCCCCTCTAAATGAAAATAAAAAGAATAACGGTGAGAAAAACATTTGCTTTACTTAACACAGTAAAAGATCAGAGAATAAAATTAACATATACGAAAGTCGGTGAAAATGTCTGATGCAAAATTTTTCACTTCTACAGCTGACATAAACATTTCCAAAGCTACATTATAATAAAAAATAAATAAATAAGTCCACAGAAAACATCATGATATCTGAAGAATCCTGTTTTGAAAAGACTTCTTGCAACAAAAATGAAATTTCTATTTCCCCAATACTCTGTTGCTTTTGAATCATTAACGAAACAAAGTAGCACATTCACAAATTGCAAGAGGATTTTAATTTCCTTTTGTGGATGAACATATCAGTCCTTGTTTAGTGATCCCAAAGGTATCTTTATGTTTGAACTTTTCCACTTTTCTTTTAAGCTACATTTTCCTTTAAGAGTGAACTTCTAGTTAAATGATCAATTTACTCAGCAATCTTTGATTTAGTGAATGATTCAGTGCAATTAAAGTACACACTGAAATATCAATATGTTTTTTTTCATATTTCACTTTTATAGTGCTTAGTTAACTCCAGTTCTCCTGCAGCAACTGGGCATTCATGTACGTAGCATTTTACACAATGTTAGTATTATACAAAACACTATGGAACAGCAAATATTATGGGAAATACATCAATCTTGTATAATTAATAAAAACAGTGCTACAACAGAACATAGTTTTTAAGAAACTGTTTTCTGATGCAACTGGACTTGCCAGTTATTAAAAAGAATTATACCTTTCCATGACCATGGTAAGAATCACATGGAAGAATATACTCTTCTGCCAACCTTCTACATCTCTTCCAGGCACAGATTAGGCCTGGATATGAACAGATAACGGTACTAATGAACCAACTTCAGCTGGAGGTCATACAACTTACACATGTTATCAGGTTTTGACAAAAGTCATCTGAATACTACCACCTGTCTAAAAACTAGAGTCATTTATTCACAGAAAATATTTCAGAGGACAGAGTATTCAATTTTATAAATTTACTTTTTCACTCAAGTTTATGCTTCTTCTCTGTCCTACAGAAATTCTATTTGCTCTTGAGAGATCTCTTGAAGTTAAATCCCAACCATATGGAGGTAGCAGTCAGTTCTATTTATCTTTCACACCATATGAAGTACCACCAGCTAGTCCAGGATCTTGCTGGTAAATCTAAGCAAGACATGGGTAATGTTAGTAGTCAGAAAGAAACACTTGACAGCACTGCGTGCTTCCTTCAGTGGAGAACATCTGTTTGCAAACCACCAAACTACCATGAAAAAATACAGGATTTCTTGTTAATGCTGACAGTAGCCGTGTACCTTGGACTACTGTGTATATATGTATATTTCTATATATACACACATATGAACAGACAGACACCTTGTGTGTGTGTGTGTTCAAATATATTTTAACTACCTCTATCTCGTTACACAATACAGATTTTCCCAACTCCTGACAATTTTATTAAATGTGATTTATAACTCCTTCATCATTTAGAACTTAATTATCCTTAGATTACTTCAGTCCAAAACAACATATATGGGTTTTTATGCACCAGCCTTAAAAGAAGCTCCAGCCAGCACCAAGTGTTTTATCCTGCCTGTACTGTTCTGCTCCCTGGAGAAAAGAGAGAAGCCTGCTTTTTCCCAGGGGAGCCAGACCTTCCTTAACAGCTGCCCAGCAACTACAAACTGGAGTACCACCACATCTTTGAGCTGACAAAGTTTATCACTTTCAGGACCTAACGTAAAACAAGATCCATCAACTCTTAGTGTGCTACAGAAGAGGCTTATGCCAGGAATTACAGACATTTATATGAGGAAAAATAATTGAAATAAACATATATTTTAAGAAAATTTTTCCATCCATCACCAAAAAACATTTCAGAGGGCTAATTTTTGAAGAAAATTCAGAATGAAGATTGTGCACTGAATGCTGGAAGATGCTCGGATAATACAGGCATGGAGCATGATGTAAAAAATCGAAGAGATATAAAAGAGAAATGGCGGTTCTTAAGTATTTGTGGAAATGTTTTCATGGTTTATGGTTCAGAGCAGCTCTGGCCATAGTCCAGAGTGCTTCTGAGGATCAAGGTGTCAACATGGCACCCACCATTCTTCTATTCTTCAAACACAACATCAATCAGTAACCAAACAGCACTCCTATTTTATAAGCATACCTTTACAATACAACCATTGCACAGGGTGTACTCTCCAAATTAAATGCTTTCATGTTGTGTGAGTTATAATGAACACTTTAGAGAAGGAAAAAAAAGCACATTCACTCATGGCAGCATTTTCCCTCCGTGTTATACAGTGAGAACACGAGGCCAGGAATATTCAAAAAACAGTGAGAATAACCAGGCAGAAAACTCCTATCCACTGACCAAAGCGTAATGCACTGCGATGCCTTCAAAAATATATTATATGTATATATTTTTATATATATTCACACCTATATATATACACCTATATCTATACCTATATAAATATAAACCTACATTTATACACACAACCCTATATATAGAAACAGATGTAGAAACACTTTCAGACAAGAAGAACATCCCATGCTTTGAAACCAAAATAAAATGAGAGAATCAAATAAACACTCCATGAGATGACACTTTGTGCCTTCCTTCTTATAGTTGGTTCCAAGGAGATTGACCTATTGGTCAAGACACCATAAAAATTGCCAGAAACAGCCCTGCTAGAAACAGTTCTGCTTCTAACTCACAGGATTCATACAATTTAAAATGGAGAATGTGATACTAATTACTATGTTAGAACTAGGATTGCATTTTTAAGCTAAAGTTCATGTGATTCAAAGCTGACCTTCAGAATATAGCATTCTGCATTTACACTGTGGATCTTATCTAAAGGAAAATACATCTTTTCTCAGTAGAAATCTTGATCAAACTGAAGCCAAAAAGAATGCCTGTTTACTTAAACTACTTCAATATGTTTAATTACTTTTGTTTAGTCTTTTATGGAAATGAATAGAACAACGCAGTCTAAAAAAATAGGACATCAAACTCTTTTGTGCGCTTCATATTAAAGGGCTTCTTATTTGGCTCAAGAACAGTTAGAAGCCTTATTTTATAAGGCTGCTTAGAGATTAATTAAAACACTTCCTGTCACTACTTTTATCTTTCCAAACTACTCAAAGTGATTAAATAAACACATTGAGTAGCTAGTATAAACCTTTTTAACACCAGCATAGGGAATGTACAGACATGTGCCTTTTCTAAAAGCCATGCACAAATTCATTTTTCTCCAGACATGCTTGAAAACTGTTCAGAGGAACGGGGTTTTTTTCTTAAATGAGTATTACAAAATTGGAAGCACGAAGTTGTATAACCGTTCCTTCTGAGCTATTCACACACATATTCATTTGAAAAGCTTTAGCAATCATTGATTAAAATTAATTTAATATACCAAAATTCATACATATTTTGCTTGGCCTGCTCTCAAACTTGTGCAAAATTGGCCAGTCCCTGAAACAAAGTTATATCTTTTGACACTGAGTAGTGTTTAGCCAGATGGGCGGGGGGTGTCATTGAATTGTCCCATATTCTTTTAGGTAGCATCAGATTGCCATTTGTTTACTAATGTAGTACCCATGCACACAGAGCAAAAGGTAATGGGGTAAAAGGTAAAAAATGATCTTGTTTAGGTAGAGAAGTTAGTTTTAGTTGCCTGTAATTTCTACTGTTCAATAAGGACTAATTTTGTGATGCCCATTTCCCTTAAAGAGACTTAGAAAACTTAGAAAGCTCTGAACCTTTGCACCTTCATAAAGTGTGGATCTTCATGTGAATCACCTTTATAGAAGGACTTAGTAACTGCTAAGGTTGAAACATTTAATGACATGGTTATCAATTTTAATTAGGGGAAAAATTAAGGGAAAAGTACTGGTAGTAGAAAAGGTCAAGAGACTCCTCTAGACTGTTCTGGAATGAAAAATTCCTATTTTGTTTTATTATATGCTTTCTTTAGTTGATTTACTTAGATTATATAGTACAACCAAATAAAAGATAAAAGCATTATCTAAATTACTATTGCTGTCACCTTTTAATCAAAGATTTCCATTTACTAACCTGAAACTTCTTTCCCCTTTTTTTTCAATCAAAGAATTTCTGAATTAGTGAGTTTGTGCTACCTGGCATGAAGACTTATGCCGATAATTCAACCCTTCTCCAGACAGAATTCATGTCCTTTGCACAGCTCTACTCAAAAGTTAAGCAGGAGAAATGCAACTGGCATTTAGATTCATACTGAGGGCATTGTGTTAACTGTCACTGAGATTAATACAACCTGCAAAAGGCATTGTGGTAGCTGGCAGTTAGATTTATATAGTGTGCTTAATGAAGATATACAGTGTGTTTAAATGCTCCTGGACATTACTTCCCCTGCTCTTCTCTCGAGTTTCCCAAAAAGCAGAGCTTGCAAATTATTTGAAACTGATAAATCTTTCAGAAAAAAAAAAAAAAAAAAAACCACATGTCTCTTTGCTGACTCCAAATATTTACTCTATTTTCCATGACTGTTGGCATCTGCGTACTGAGTATATACATCCACTGTATTGTTTCTAATTCCATAGAATCTTCTTCTATATTCTCTTTAAGAAATATTGTAAAAATCTTCACTGATTAAGCTCAGCAAGACCCTGTATTCAATTGGAAGGCAGCTGGCAGTTTGCAGCAAGAGGACTTTGTAACCTTGCAGCTAATAATTTCCCTGCATATTCTTCGTGTCACTAGAGAGAGTTCTACTGAGATATGTAAAAAACAGCCTAGAGATGTTACATCAAATAGTTGGAAATAACAGTCCATCCATAGATTCCCATTGTAAAGTATCTGGGTATTTCATGGGCTCAAGAAACATGAAATGCCTTGGATATTGAGTTCAGGATTCAGGAAAAGGCTAAATGTATAAAGTGCTTGTATGTGTGTGATGTGCTCTGCCTAAAAATGTATCAAGATCTGAGAGTGCTAAATAATACAGCACTACTCATTAATATGTCTTGATAAATGTGTGAAATAATTTCCATCAAATGGTGAAAATACCCCTCAGAACCACTGCTTCAGGTTCTCTGCAATTTCAGGCAGGTGACACCTTGCAGATTGTATTTTCTTCATATTTCCATGATACATTAGAACAAGAAATATATTCTTAAAAAATCATAAAAACCAACAGAGAAAATGTGTTAATACACTGATGTGGCTCTACTGCAACTGTGGAAGGCACTGTTTTCATATATACACTTTGGGAAAGTACAGCAAGATTGAACTTCATATAATAAAAATTAAATGAAATATATTACTTTGCTATTCTGTAACTTCTACTAAGAATTCTCAGAATGCTTTATGAACATTATTTGTGTCTTATGATATCCTTGATAACATTCTTTCTTCTACTGCATAAGAAAATAAAAAGTTAAGACCAAGCATTAAACCCTTGTTGTCCAGAGGACTACATCTAGGCATTACATAAGTGACTTGGTTTATAAAAATGTTGAAATGCAAAGGGGGGGTTGGCGCAGATCTAGGCAACCTAGCTTAATTTTGTATTACTCTGACAGTTTTCAATTCATGGAATCTTATTTTTTTTAAAAAAAAGGTAATTTTGGTTTCTCAGTTCTTTTCAAGATCAGGTTTTGGGTACAAAGCCTTACACCCATTTTTCTGCTCTAAATACAACGCTCACTGAAATACTTGCTTTCACCACTAAAAATGCGTTCCTTAACATTTTATTGAAATGTGATTTCGGCAAAACCAAGGAAACAGGTTTCCTGAAATATTTTTCTAACCAGGTCTGTTTTATGCTATTAGATAGACTCATAGAATCATAGAATCATTAGGGTTGGAAAAGACCTCTAGGACCATCAAGTCCGACCGTCAACCCAACACTAGCATGTCCCCTAAACCATGTCCTGAAGTGCCACGTCTACGCATTTTTTGAACTCCTCCAGGGATGGTGACTCCACCACCTCTCTGGGCAGCCTGTTCCAGTGCCTGACCACTCTTTCAGTGAAGAAATTTTTCCTAATATGCAATCTAAACCTCCCCTGATGCAGCTTGAGGCCATTTCCTCCACCCTAAGGCCATTTCCTCTCATCCTAACCTATCACCAAGTGATTGTGTTTTGAAAACTAAGGCATCAGATCAACTTTCAATGGATTCTTTTTTCCTTTCTATCTTCCTGACTATCCTTGGCTGATTTAAAAGGCTGCTGAACTTAGATTTTTATTGTGGTAAATAAGCATTTGCATCTATCGAGGACAAATTACCTAGCAAATGTTAACAGATGAATATACAATCAAAGCAGCAGGTTCATGAAGGAGTGAGTCCAAAAATAACAGAAAAAGATAAATAAATGCAATCAGCAAAACATAGAGTAGCTCCAACAAAAGCTTTTGTTATAACTGGATTACATGTATACAGTGTATGAAGTATATTTTATCAATTATTTGAAATACTTTTAGTATATGAAGCTTATTACTTTCTTTTTATCACAATAATTTTTTCCAGACTTAGTTTCCCCATTCTCTTGCAAATGATGAATGCGTAATATATATACTTCAAAACATTTTGAAAAAAACTACCTTTGCAGACAACAGCTAATTGCGTCCTCTCCTACCTAGAATCTTCTTAAAGCTTTGCCAGTTGCTTTTGTGCTTTACGTTGAAGGTAGTTATGGCTCCTATCTGTAAGAAAGGGAGAAAATTAATACGCTAATTAAACTACATTGCACTTTCTGAGTAAAATATTTATTTTATTCACTATTGTGAAAAAGACAAAATTTTGTCAAGCATAGCATGTCTGAAAAACAACTTAGCCAGTTTTTTTTTATTATTATTGTTTTTGAGATAATTGACATGGAATTTTATTTACCTTTTGCTTGTCAATGCTTCCGTCTTTAACTACTACTACTAACTGAAACTAGAAACATTCAATATCAGTAAAACCTTTATCAAAACACATAGAAATTGTGACTAGAATAAAGCCTGACATGTATTTCTGAGTATGATACCAATCAGCAACAATTTTTTATTCTTGCTGCTTCTTCTCTGAAATTTACAATTAAATTTACCTTTGTATCATCTGGCTAATTGATATTTTATTTCCTAATTATAATTACAACATTCTTTTCTAGTATGTGACATATTTGATTTTTGATGTACTTAGAAAAACAGGTGTGTTACTTTACATTAGGTATGCATGATGTATTTGAATTGTCTGAGCTGTGGTTTGGTGGGGGTTTTTGTTTTGTTTTTTTTTTAATGGAAAATGTCATTCTGAAGACTAATAAATATGATCGAAATTGAGATGCTTAATCGCATTTTAAAAATCCTCAGTGCTGAGTTAACATCTTAGTAATTCATAAAGTACTTTGCATGTTTTAGGAAAGAAATTGCATTTTAATCAGTGGTTGAATGAACCTAAAATAGAGATGGAGGGAAAGAGATTAACTTCTTCATAGATCTCCCAAGCTGCATTTTTTACGTTCCAGTTTGAACTTCTTATTTCTTTATTTTTCTACTTAAGATTTGGGTTTTTTTACACCTTACTACCAAAATTGCTTAAATCTGGTAGATCCTCAATCACTAAAACTATTTTAATGATCAGAGGACATACACTTATTATAAGGAAACTAATTATTAGAAATTTTCTGAGATGACTTCCTTAAAATCACACAGGGAAGTTACCGATTTATTAACATTTTCTCTGCTCAAGAATACAAATTCCTTTGTCTGAAAAAGCCGTAGTGTACATGACATGTACGGCTAAGTGAATATAAAAGAATCTCTACCTATGTCTGTTTGCAATAAGATATATTGGCATAACCTATCTACCAGGTTAAGATGAACCAACCAGATGTTCTCAGTGGCATTCTCACTACAAAATAGAGGTAACTAACTGATCTGCACAATATGATTCCAAGAAAGTCCACGTATCACAACAACAAATTTTAGAAAAGAAAAAAACCAATGATACTGACTCCTTTATGATTCCAGGTCTAAAGCACTAAAATATTGTAATCAAGGTCCAACCTTTCTGATCAGAGTGGACTAGAAAAATCATATGTGGGTGGGCTGATCTGCAGTATGAATCCTTTTCTTTACGTTGCTTCTTTTCTTGCCGTACCCTTACTTTAACTCATGCTATTGCCATAACTCCAGAATTGGTAGGGAGAACCTATTTGCTAAATCATTCATTATCTATCAAAACCAGCAATATACAAAAGCAACTAATTCTCTGCAGAATGCTTTAAGTAGGAGGGGAACATATGGAGCTAGTATCTCTTATTTCAAATATTGATCCACTCACCAAGCCTAACTGTAAGTAAATAGTCATGCAGAAACTATAAGCATTATCCACATATCATCTGTAATTCCTCAAGAAAATGCAATATATATTCCCTTGCAAAAAGGCAAGAACATAATCAGACATAAAAATTGGACTGTTGTATTACTGATGTAAAGCAATGATGACTTTAGACAAAACAAACCTGAAAATTATCAAAACCGCTTTTTATATTTTCCTGAAGGGTATTTCATGCCAGCCATGAGTTCTTATTAAAATTCACTTTTTCAATCATGATATTTGAGTATTCACTTATAATTTATCATCTTGTTCATGGAGATGCATGATTAATGAAAGGAAACTGAAAGGTAATTGAAAAGTACTAATAAAATTTAATATATTAGATCTGTTATTTTTAATTTTCCAAAGGATCATCAGAAAGCCCCTTATCACTTAAATGGAGACTCTTTAAATGACCACAAGATGAATATTATGGGCTTCAACCCCTATCAGTGATTTCAAAAGGAGCAGGGCCTTACATATGTAGAAGTCCTGACAATTATCTTTTTCGCCACTGTTTTTTTGCCCAAGAAAGTCCTTTATTCTTTGATCTCTGTCTTTCTCTCAATGCAAGATTAAAACCCAAAAAGCCTATTTATGTGAATTGCAATACTTAGCTCGTTTAACATAAGAAACCGAACGGATTTGGAACTAGTTCTGTTTATCTAAACTGGGACCAAATTAACTTATTATTTTGTGTGCATTTGTACCAGTTCATTTTATTCAGACAAATAAATCACGTCTCTTATTCCCGTGGAATTATGCACGCCAAAAAATGTCTGCAGACCATGTAGAAGTGGAAGGGATGCATGAGAACAGGAAAGATACCAAACCGCGTATTCTCCCTGATATCAAAGATGGCTCAGCATGATGAACTGCTTTATTTGCAACCAGAACACTGTGAATGACTGTAACATATCTTTGAAGATGTTACAAAAATAACACTCTTGTGTTTTTAATTTTTCAAAGGTCATTCCCTTTAGAAATATGTGAACTTCTATAAATGACAAATAATGCCTAACGAAGAACAACCAGAGATAAACAGCCAGCTGGCTTATTGATATTCAAACCTGACTCAAAAGACAGCTTTGTAACAAAGGGAAAGGAATACATAGCATAAGTATGACACATGGGTTCAACTGGTAAAACACACATCAAAGAATATCCTGGGTACAAGAAGGAACTGTTTAATTAGCAACTTCAAGAAGACTGACCATTTGCATACTGAACAAACAACTGAGTTATCTGTGTTCTGATCAAAGGCATTTGGATCTGAACGGTCAGGGATAATACATGTATTATGTAGCAGTCAATTACGCATTAATGCACAAGTCTGAGTCAGATCTGGTCGATGCTTGCTCACAGAAACATGTTTCCTTAATCACTGGAGTTCAGAGATCTTTTACTATAACTGCCATACCAATGAGCTTGGTGGACAGACACAGTTCTGGTGTAAGAGCAAATTTGTTCTAATTAAGGCTATGGGGCTAAAGGAGGCAAAATGTAGTTAGTGCTTCTTTATTTTTCCTTTTTCTTTCTTTATATATACTCTCTATAATAATACAGATGCTGGGGAAGAATAGCTCAACAAGCATTGATAAATCCTTCCCTTTATTCCAGCTGAATTATTTCCATTTTATTTTAGCATCACCATGTGAGAAGTCTCAATAGCTGAACAACTTGGTTCTGAAACCTTATTTGTCCCATGGTTCTTCTAAAATCTGAGGTCGATATTGAGAATTAGCTTCATATTTACAAGGTTTGAAATGTACATGTGCGACTGGTGCAATCAAGATGCAATTTCATACAAGCTACTGCAAACCAATAATGAGGTTCTCAGTGATGTGAAGATTCAACTGTCAGTTCAGAGCTTTCATTTCCGAGCTATTCCATTTGCTAGGAAAAAAGAACATTTGGAACAATGTTTGTAAGCTGAGTGATAAAGTATCCTGAGGGATCTGAGCAAAAGCAGTTAACAAAGAAACTATCTAAAGAAGAACTTGTGTCATTTGCAACGATGGCACAGCAATGCAGATCTCTAATATATTTTTACTCCCACAATTAACATCACACAGCTTTTCTACATAGCTTATTATCACTAGATTTCAAAGCACTTTACATCTACTGTCATCAACTATCAAAACCACAAACCTAATTGTTCATTAGTAGTGACTATTATGTTTATGCAATGCTTTGGCAGTGAAATTTCTTCCACACAGTATTTGTGGCTACATCCATACTAGTTAATTACACCATTCTCAGGCAATAAAATACGGTCCTGTACATTGTTAAAATAATCCAGGGAATGTTTCTGGCCTAGGCCAATTTGCACTCTTCCAAATAATTCCCAAGCCTACGCTGGGAGCTGGAGCTTTCCAGAGATGATTCCCAAAAGGCCATTCACATGCAGCCACCCTGTTTTGGCAGGTAAGAGACTTTATTAGCACAGGGTTGATCGGTGCCAACTGGCCTCAGTGTCTGGGAATCTTGCCAAGCATGTTTAATTTACTAGTGTCAATAGCCTGATAGACCAAGAATTAATTAAATGATTTGGCTACTTTATGCAATCTTGTACTTCAGTGGCAAGAAAAAAGCTGGGTGGGGGAAAAAGAAATAATATTTTTGACATCTCAAACTTTTGGGAAAGTGAAATGAAAACTTAATTATGTGTTATACATTAGCTTAATATTACCTATTTAAAAACTGAAGACATAACATTTGTCCTTTTAAATAGATATTGTTCTTTCTATAAAGTTTTAGGTTTTGCTTAAAAGGTAATTTGGTCACTATTGTCATTCAGGTCTACTATATTTTCATCTTCCAAATGAAGTGTTAGATGAAAGATGATGTTTTAAGAATATTAAACATCAGAAAAAATTGTTTGATGCTATTAAAACAGCAATGTGCAAATTTTAGTTCACCTCTTGTGATGCTTTATGTTTTTACACTAGAAAGATAAACAAATAAATACCCCTCCACCCCCTGCACGCTGAAAATACCTATTAGAGCTTAACTCACAATGTCCTGAAGAAACTTGTGGAGAACATTACTTTGTTTTCTTGTAGTTTTTCTAGGAGTATCAGGTTTGTCAGAATTTTTCATGATTCAGGAAGTTACAGTTGAGTCTATGTTTACAGGATTTAGCAAACTCTGCTAGTTTTTTTTAGGTAGGCTGGTAGATACCCATTCTTTGCTTGAGGGAACTCAGTCCAACACCGTACCCTTTTCCCATCCTAGGCACCAGGCTACGTGACATAAGAGACTTGAGCGTTGTGAGAATCTCTCTTATTAATAGGTTACAGAAAGGTTAAGTGGTTTACAGAAAGAACCTTCCCACATGAATACTCAAACCCCCATGATTCTCATTGCCTCATTCTTTATTTTATACAGAGCAAAACAAATCCACCAGACACCTATCACTGAATAACATAAACCTTACTGATTAAAAAACTCTCTGGAAAGGGGGAACACAAGTGGTTAATCTTATTATATTGTAGGAACCAAACCCAATTGTCTTATTTTCTAACCGAGTACCCTAACTACTGAACTGTTTGATGAGAGGAATATCTCTTTCTGCCTGGCAGCTTTCTGAATATAGCCTTTTATCTCCTTTCATTTTCTTACAAGTGCTCAAAAATATAACAATCCATTACATGGCTAATGAAACATTTGCTAATGAAAAATAAAAAAAGGTATAAAAAAATTCAGGAAGTAAAAACATGCTGAAAAGAATAATTTTAGTTTGACCCAATTTTCTTACCAATTTCTGGATTCAGGTACCAAAAAAATAAAATAAATAATTATCTATTTATAGAGTTCTAGATAAGAAAAACGCTATAAGATATGTGTCTCTTCCCAAAACCTACTTTCCCATCACAAAAGAAAAAAAGCAAACCAGAACCACAGGACCAACAAAGGAGGACTTTGTGAAGTATATTAACAACTTCTTTTTTTAAAAGAGGATTGTTTTGCTTTTTGGGTTTCAATCAAGCTGAACACACTACCAGCAAATGACTGATCTCTAAATCCCTGTTTCATAGTGAATTGCTATTTTATATTGATTTAGCAAGATCAAGAGCAGCATGTCTTGAAGACAGAGAGAGAAGTGAGGAGGAGCTAAAACATGTTTTTTAATGTATGCATGAAGCCAAAATCAGACTCCCAGTATTGTAAAGTAAGGACTTTTTCTCTTTCTTACTGCTCACATTTTACATCCAGGGCATGTTTTTAAAAGTACCTGACATGACAGAAGAATTAAACTTCCCTTTCAAAATAGTAATAAAGACAGAAGTTAAGTTTTAAAGGAAACAGTTCTTTAACAATAACTTTAACCTCTAGAACCACACAACCAGAAATCCTCAAGAAGATTAAAATCATGAAGCACACTTGTGGATTTTTTTTCTTTTTTGGTTTCAAGAATAATTTTTTCTTTGTAGCGTTGATCCCCAGAATAACTCCTGCTAACATGTGGTTGTGAATTGAATGAACTCATATCATCTGCTTTGATTTAAATATTGATTCTTTGTAATGTATGAGAACAGCTGCTTTTCTGAATTCCTTTCCATCCTCCTTATTACTAAAAACATCATCAGTTTATCTATGGGATTTTGATGCTTGAACAGCATTTCAACTAGACAATCTAATGAACTCAGTCAGAAAAGATTTATTCACTGAGATCTGATGAAAATACAATCCAGATTTTCAAACACTGACTTAACAAGACGTGACTTTGGGAAGTTACTTGATATTATGTTAGGGAAGATTGCCTATACTTGTAAACCTGAAACTGGACTGTATAATTAAATTGATAAATGAATGGAATGGGTGAAAAAAAGTTCTTCACTTAACTAGAAAAAGTGTTTAAAATCAAAAACTGGAAAGTACAATTATTTCACATCACAGTCCAACAAAGAATTGATGCCCTCAAAGGATTAAGAAACAGAATCTGCCTCCCTAGTATTGGGACTCTTTACAGAAAATAATGAACAATGATTGTAGATAGCGCTGTAACAGACCCTTCCTACTTCTCAAGTGAAAGGCAGGCAAAACACAGTGCTTGAGAAGTAGGAAGGGATGCCTCTTCCCTTAAATCCTCTCCACAACAGCTATGACTAATTTCATTAGGTAAATCTGATTATTTTTATGTATACTAAGGGCAGTTTTATCTTATTTGTAAATTAGGCATTTAAGCTAAGCTGGTTTCCAAGGTTTCCAGAATTCATAATCTCTCAAACATCTACCTTCCTATGAAATGTATAGCTGTAAAAGTTCCTTCTCCTCTCTTTACAAGGTAGACCAGGTGGCTACTAAACAGGTCCCCTCCAGTTTGTATGGTGATACATTAAAAAATCAAAATAATTTCCATCATAATCTATTTTCTCTGAGTAAACCAGGGGTGGGTTGGAGACATGTCTTTGTCTCAGCTTTGTCTACCTTGAATTAAAATTCTAAATACTGTGTATCATGCATCATTTTCATATAAATCAGCAAGATGAGATAAAGACAAGGTTCCTTGACACTCCATTGTCTTTCTTATTCCACCTCAAGTTAGCTAAGTTCAGTTGGCTCATTCAAATACAAATCTGAGATTTTTTTCCAAAGTGAAGGAAAGATCTGAGTGACTTGTCCTCATATGTCCTCTCTCCAACTGCACTGTAGGCTGTACCTACAGAACTTTGACTACCTCAGTAAATTATGCCGAAGGCAAGATATGAATGTAAAATGCTGTTGCTATATCAATATACAGCTCGGGTGAGCTGTTATTCTCTGATGCGTATTCCTTCTTCTAACATGCATCATTCTGGAAGCAGCTGAAGTTACATTGAAAATTCTAGTTATTTCAGAATAAAAATATCCAAATAGGCGCTTTCCAGTGCAGTTACTATAGTAACTGTGAAAGTGGGAAATTAATTCTAGCTCTCTAACAAGAGTCAAGAATAACCACTTTCCATTACATATGCATAACGATAAAACTATGTTAGCTCATATAAAATAATAATTATGAAAATTATTTTTTCATGAAGTGGATTTTTATTTTTAAAAGAGATCTTGAGCAAGCAAGCAGAACCAAACTGTAAAAAAACTGCACAGTGAGCTAGTTATGTTACCAAAAACTTTGAAAAATATATTTTTTTTAAATCTCAGACTGAAAGCACATTTTTGGCAGTACCTCTGCCTTCTTGCTTTCTTCTGTGCCTACAGATTCTAGCAAACATGAAGTGTAGATGGTCTACACATTTCTACATGGTGCCACACACATCTCAATGCACACACAAGTACAACTTCCAAAAGATCTGAGTAAGCAAGAAATGCATCATCTAACTCTCAGCTGGCAAATATTTTGTCAGGTAAAAGTTAAGAGCATTGGATTGCACCATGCAGATTTAAAATGCTTCTGCTGGGTGTAGACTCAGTAGCTGTTCCACAGTCAGTGGGCTTTATATGGTGTGGTATGTTTAGAGCAAACCTTCTGCTTTTTCTTTTCCTTTCATTTTTACTTTGCTGCCTGAGTGCTTTCTCTCTGAAACAAGGAAAAGGCATCCACATGAACTGTCTGCAAATCCTTGCAGCTTAATTGCTGTGATCGGGGGACTTGTTATTGTTAAATTTAATAGACATTTGGGTGTTCTCTACTGAGACCTTTAATGTGTTCGGGGCCTTAGAGATCTCTGAAGAAAAATTGAACTTATGGAGAGAAAGTCAATGGTCCACTGACTAACGAAAATCATGCACCTGCTAAGGAACATCTTTCTTTTAATATTACACCATGGTCTTTGGGTCCTAAATGACCAGGGATGACAGGACTAATTTAAACATTTTAGTCTTGCTGTGATTATAAGATGACATCCAGCATGAACATACCTATAACTGTTTGTAAAGTGACATAGAGGAATATTTTCTTGTATGTAGTTATGCTCTCCTAACATGCAGATTCATGTTTTTTTAATAACAAAGAAATAATTCATACAGGACTCCAGATTAGTGGGTCAGTACCTTACATTTCGATTTTTAAGGAAATATAATATTAACTATCTTTGGATCATATTTTCCTATCTAAGATTCATGGATCACTGTAAAAAAGACAGATTCAAGTTATTACTTCCCCAGAATGAAAGCTGATTTCACAAGGATTTTTGTAGGTGCAGCACTGACTCTGTGATATAAACCCACACCTGAGATTTGAGTCCTATTTTCTAGCAGAGGTGTTTCAAGCAATACAGTTTGGAGCTAAAGTTGTATCAAACTGAAGACTGCATTCTGTGCATGTGGAACCTGTACAAAAGTGCCTTCTGATTTGGGAAGAACATTCTTAGTAGTTCAGGCAGGCAGGCAGACAGCTGAGATTCTAGTTTACCTTAATGCTATCAAAGCTTTTTTCTATTCATATGAAGGTATGCCACGATTCATTGTTGGGTTTCATCTTTTATAATATGGAGTTCAACATGTATTTTGGTTTTGTGGTATCTTAATCTGCCCCAAATCAACCAATAAGTATTGAAAAATTAAGGAGAAACTCTGTTCTCGTGAGATGACCAGCCTGATTTCCAACCTAATGATGCTCAGCTAAGCAGACAGTTTTGAAAGGTTATCCATAGCAAATGTTTTGAGTTTTATACATTACTTCTATTCTGTAATAAACTATTCTGCCTGGAAGGAATTACCGAAAGCCACTACTGAATGAATCATGCTATGCTCCGTAGTCAAAAAACAGGTATTAAAAGTTTTGTCCTTTTAGCCAAATAGTTGGCTTGTTTACATAGTTGAATAAAATAGAATTTAAAAGGTTAAAACAAAAAGCTACCACTAATACAAGGAGAAAACATGGGTATGGAATTAAGAGATGTTTTTCAGATGAGAGAAAGAAGCAGATGGAAAGCTGATGAGGCAAAGAAATGCCAACCTGGGACTTTATCAAGCCATCCAGGTGGCAAAGCAAAGAGTTAGATCTTAATTCTGCAAGATACCGAGAAATTATTGAGATTTTATGTTCCCCAATCATCCCTACAGATGAAATATTACAGCAGGCAATTAATTTGTACACTGCTCTTTATCAATAGCTTGTTAGGAGAAATAAAATACAAGAACCTTTTGAGAAGCTGAATTTCTTTTAGAGTACCTTTGGTGATAGCTTTTGAAAACTGCATAGAAAAGAGGCTTGTTTTTGACACATTCAGAGTTAATCTGAGCTATATTTTAATAGTCCTGATGTGTAACTATCACACTAGTTCCATTTCAGAAGTGAAAATAATTTATAAGACTATAACTTTGATAAAGCTCCTAGAGTGTCTTAGATAATAGAAAATACAGATGTTGGGGACCCTCTTTTTCTAAAAAGAGAAGGTATTGCTGTGAAACATTTTGGATTCTAAGGACTGTCATCTTTAGAGAGAACAAGATTTGTTCAAAATGGTTCTGTTGCAAAATCTTATTCTGAACTTCCAGGTAAAATAATTTGTCAATGCTCAACCACTTTTCCTGATCTACCACAGCTTCTCTCATTTGCATTTGCCCTCCCATGCCTTTATACCTGACAGACTATAACCTGCCTGCATGTACAGACCACAGGAATAGTTGTTTGGACTTTCTTTTCTCCATAATTTTACAATACACTTTTATCCTCACAGCTACCGGTAAGGTCACACGGGTTTAGAGACTCCTAAGTGTGCAATAAAATTGACTATGCAAAGAGCATCAATCTCTATGCATGCAACATGATCTTATTCATACAGCAACAAGGGAGAAATGAGTGACAGGTCTCATTTGAAAGGCTATAAAGAAAAGGGAATGGTTAGGAAAAACCATACATAAGGAAAAGCATCTGAATGTTAACTCGATTTAAAATATTTTAGATATGATTAAAATAAAAAGGTATTATAGAAACTAAAGAAAAATGATTTGAAAAAATGACTTGTCATATTTTTATCAGCAGATTCTTAACTTACCACCTATTGAAAAACAATGCAAAACCCAAAAGAACAGTGTAATTCTTAGACATTTTATGAAAACTTCAAATTCTACTGAAGTCAATGAGTGGTGAAGGTATCGAGGCACTTTATAAAACTGAGTGTTAAAGGCAAAGAGTGGAGCAAGACTGGAGACAGTTCTATCAACTCTTTGATACCTGGTGACAGTCTTCCCACTGTTACACTATGTAATTATTTCTGTTTAGGTTTATTTCTAAAGTAACAAGAAGCCAAAACTTTTTTTTTTTTTTGGGGGGGGTGTCTTTTCTCATTTTCCCTTTCTTCTTCTTAACTTATGCTGAATTAGGAATATTTCCCTGGGAAATACATCTCTAGGGGAATATGTATTCATTAGTAGTTTAACTGCAATGCCAGCTCAGTAGAAACAGCTGCAACTCAGTTCTCCCTTAAGAATTGTGTTGTCTTTTGTCCTAAGAGGCTGAGAAAATACATAGAAAAACAAGCAGGAAGTATTACAGAAAGGTGCCAGCAAAATTGCGAGCAAATGGAAAAGATTTCTAACAAAAACTCTGACCACTGTGAAATACATATTTAAAATTTGACTCAGTTCTTAAACAGAATAAACACCAATTTGCCAGTTGTCATGTATTTTAGAACCATTTATGCCATTTATTCTGAAGCAGCATCACATTTATTTTCCTGACCTGCTGTGAGAAAGGGTTTGAGATGTTACTGCCACAGTTGAAATACGTTGCCATATTCAGTGAAGATATTCAGCATTATGCTGCACATAATAAGCTTCACCACTCATCTTACAATTAGTCTTGTTGACACATTTTTGTAAATTAGACCTAGCAATCATTTTCAGATTAGACATTTTCCCTGCAGAAGGAATCCTTCAGCTTTGTGGGAAGCATCGAAAGTCGGGCATTTACTACAATAGAAAGCAATTTCTGTTATGGAAAAGAGAAAGGTGCCTTTTGTACATGCCAAAAGGAAAATGAAATGTGAATCAAATTTATGGTGGCAACAACAAAAACATTATTTTCTTCAAGTGAAGAGACAAGACATTTCACATAGCCTAAAACTTCGTCTGGGCTAATTGTTCAAGTTCTGTATATCATAACATAACCAGAGGTAAAACAAAGCAAAACAAAACAAATTCCACTAATGAGTATGGCCCAGATTCTCAGAGGGCATAAACCAGCTTAGTTACGTTAAACGCAAGAGCCATAGCAGCTATTTCAGATATGCAGTTGGTATCGCTGAGCCTGAGAAAGAACTAGAAAGTGACAGAATAATACTTCTTCCATACAAGTCTGTTTTGACTGATGGATTTCTGATGAATTTCCATTAAATATGAAATACAGTGCTAGGTACATATTTTTAACTGCCTGGTAGTTAATTTTACACTTCTGAGGTGAAGACCCGGAGCTCTTCAGTGAAGTATGTAACTACAGCTAAGTAATGTGTCTGGTTAATTACTCCTCTTTTCAACACTGACAAATACAAGTTTAAGAAAGCATTGCTGGCACCTCTTTAAGCAAATACGTTCTATATTTATATACCCAATCTTACAGAAATTGCAAATTACTACAGAACACCATATTATAGTAGGTATAGCACCTCTGTAGAGAAACTATAATTCCTAAAATCTGAAAACATTTAAAAATTACACAGTCACACATCTGAAGACTTTGGATTTGTGAAGGTCAATGCACAATTTTCACTGTTTTATGCCTATGGTCCGCTACACAAAAGAGTTACATGTGTCAGTACTGCAGAGGTGTTTTACCCGTATTCCACAGTGGTTTCCAGCAGGGTCCCTTTTGCCAAAGACTGTCTTTCTTCAAGTCTCACCCGCCACACAGAAATCTTCTAAAAAGACTCTAGCTTTACTCTAGCATCCGATGATGATTATAGGTCCACTGTTAACTGCTTGCTTTATTCTGTCCTGACCTTAAGGTTTACTCTGAGAGCTCCCCAGAAATCACTGCAGAAATCTTTTCATCAGCATGAAGAATTTTATGTGCATTATGAAATGAGTAGTGTAGCACTGACAGTATGACACAACATCTAACTTCAGTTTACAGTTAATTTGCATTACAATTTGTTTAAGGACATTCAAGACAGCTATGCATCCAGGTTTGACTGGAGTGTCACCTGGTTTTAAATTTTGTTGTAAAACTTGCAAATACCTGTTATTAACTTCCAATCTTTTGTTCCAACCATTACATCCAATCCCAGAATAATGAATTCTACTCCACAGACAGCCCTGCTAGCCAGTTTTATAAATCTATCAACATGCCCGAGTATATTTAAACAGCCTGGAGTGTGACAAACTAAAAAAAGTGATCAAAGAACTTCAAAGTGTCATAGCACCTCACACGGCAGATCTGTGCAAAGGTATGAATTCTTACTTTGCAAATATTTGCAAGTAAAAAAGAGATTTCCATGAATTTGTCAAAAGGCAAAAATTGTCACTTCTCCCTGTAAATACAATTTTTCATGATGACAGCAGTAAAAATATAGAGAGGTGTATGTCGTCTGATCTCTGCGTATCTTGCAAAAATGAATGAGATCATTATAGTCAAATCATAGGAAAATAATTATGGAAAAAGCAGGACTTTAGTGAGGCTTGAATTTTTTTTCTTACTTTTATCACAAAGTACTGTATTTGATTTTAAGTAAACTACTGCAATTTCAAAATAACAATATTGAATATTAAAAGTCATGAGAGGAGTTAAAGCCTCTCAAGAAAAATAGTAAAAGGCACACATTTCTCCCTCCAGAGGTTACAGTGCTATTATATCCAGAATGGCTCCTCATTCTCAGGCTGTATACCTACAGTATATGACTCTTACCAGAGAATAACCAAACACAAACCTGTCTGATATAGCGGGATATCAGCCTCAAAAATGGCAGGGGAGGGAGAGTTATATTTTGCCACATCCAGGAACCTAAAGCTTATGGCTTATATGTTTTTTGTATATGCTTTTTTATTCCTGGAAAAAAGGTTTAGGTTCCTGGACCTGGTTAAAAAAAACTCTGTATTTTTAAACTGATATCCATATATATATATATATACACATATATATATATGCACTGCATATAAATTCCTTCTCCCTTTATTCTTCTCCTCTTTCAGAAAGGCAAATCTGTCTGCTACAGACAAAAACAAAAATTCAGCACACTTATTGTATTACTTGACTACACAATTGTAAACTGTGAACCTACTAAGGATAAGCTTATTCTGAAAGTATTTTGAGAATACAGTGTTTTGACTGTGAATCACAATATGATTAGCTTTTCTTTCAAAAGAAAACTAATATGTAATGGGAATATGGTGCCTTTATCAATTTGTACACACATGTATGTACATTACAGAGACATATTTTAACACAGAAATGTGAATGCATCCATGACCACAATCACACAGAGAGACATTTATACCTATTTATTTCTTTTTTCTATTGTAACCTATAAGCTAAATACATTTGGCATGACTGTGGGGCATGATTAAACTGTTTTATTGGATTATTATTCAACACATTTATTATGGTGGTGCTGAAATAGTAGCCACTGTGATCGTGTAGATAATTTGTACCTAAAATATTTGCAATCTAAAGAGAAAGGATTGACACTGTGTAGGGGAGAGGAACAGCAGCCACAGCAGAATGAACACTGGGTTTGTATAAATGACATGATTCATTTGAACTTGTGAGTTGAGTTAGGAGGAAATTAGGCTACTGGAAAGAAAATTAAATTAGTCATATGAGGGTGAGAAGACATCGGGGGAAAGGGAAATTAAGATGAAGAGAGATGTTAAACAACATTGAGCAGAAGGAAGGATTGTAACAACCAGCCAATGTGTAAACCCAGTTGAAAGAACAGCATGCTCTGAGAAGTTCCATTTGTATCCCCAGTCCCATACTGGGCCAAGACCCAGACATGTTTTCTTTTCCTCTATACCCACAGTCAAGTTCTCATGAAAATGAAATTTGACTGTACTGAATAGGAACCACAGCACTCTGTGGAAAGTACTATCTGCTGTTATTGTTGCTTTCATTCTTGCTGGCTGTTTCTCTTCCCTGTGAAGTCTCTAACTCGCTTCTTCCTGAAGCTATCCTCAGGGACCTATGATGAGCAAGAAGTTGGGAACAACAAAGGGACATGGCTGTGAGCCACGCCACAGGCTGGCACATGGCTCACCCAGCGCGGTGCTAATGATGATACCTGCCTGGCTTACAGCTGTGCAATAAAACCTGTGTAGCAAGCTTTTGTGGTTATCCTGTAAGCTAGCATTGCCGACCCAGCTGGAATAAACTAATATGGCACTCCACTGTGCCACCTCTGTCTATACTGATCCTTACAAAGTATGTAAAAGGGGAATATTGCTGCAAAAGTCAGTGTTTATAGGGTCTTAGGAAGATAATTTGCCATGGCTGGGTCCAGCAGGATGTGCCAGGGTAGGGAAATAAGCATCATTTTGTACTGTATGCGTGCATATATTTTTACTTGTACGCAGTCTAATAAAATTTATCAATTTTACACACCATCTTTAGAAAGAAAGTTCTTACATTAGAAGAAAGCATGAAAAAAAAATCAGTTCAGTGATTGATAAAAAAATTAAACTTTACAGCCAAATCAGGGTATACGCAGTGCACGTATAACTTTTTGTGTTTAATTCGGCGATTGGGTGATCCTGTGAAGAGCATGAATTGACTCTTTTGCTACTAGAGCTACAGTAGTTGTCCCTCTTCTTTTTTCCAATTTCAATTCATCACCCCAAAGTAATTAATTTGAAAACAAACCAAAAAAATCATTAAAAGACAGAAATCAAGTATTATGTACAATCAACTTCAGAGGTAATACAACTCCTTCAACAAGCCTCATATCAAAACCATTAAGTATTCATCATTCCTGATACAGTCTAGGAATGAGTTCACTATAATGTTACACACATTTGCGATGTTTAACCATTTAGCAACATGGTTTCTATTTGGGGGAAGTTATACTATTTGTACTGTTTGGTAATTCTCCTATTCTTTATTGTTGTTTATTGTTGTTGGTTTTGTACTGCATCCTCTCTTTCTTTTTTCCTTTTTTTTTTTTAATTTGAACTTATTTTTACCTCTCCTAGTTCACTGTCTGTGAAGAAATTAAAAGAAATTATTTTAAAAGCTTAATGAAGTACACTTTACAAATAGAAACATTTAATGCTTAAGTAGAGATACAACTTTTTATCAGGTATCTAGTGCAGAAAAACTAAAACTGTTACACAGAAATAGTCTTTCTTAAAATTGTCTTATATACTCATACTTCTTTGGGTATTACAGCCACAAGTATAGAAACTTTTTAACCATGACACAGAAAGCCCAGCACTTACTTTTAAAGTCCTTAGGCTTTTGAAAACATCAGTACCTACAGTATTCTGTGTTCAAAGATTTTCTTACATTTGTTATCAATAATTCCTTTGAAAACTGCTCTGCCTTTATATATATGTGTGCATACAGATGTGTGTTCATTTCCTGGATCCCTGAAGCAAATATTTTTAGACTATTGTTACATGCAGATATATTGTTTCTCTGAGAGTCCAGAAGTGGAATGACTGGGGACTTATTCACTAAGGGAATCTTACCTGCCTGAGAGAGCAATATTTTTTCTTACATTTTCCATTAAAAAAAAAAGTCGAACATGAATAATAAAGATGTAGAGTTTCTGACAGATCAGGAAGAACACAGAGACCAGCCCTTTCAGCCCCAGAGGTAAGTAGAACAAATTCATAGGAGATTTCAATTTGGATGTGCATTGTGAGTCATTTCTACACTGATTTAATTTCTACAGAGATTTAATGCCAACATCAGTTGATTCACTACTGACATCATCTCAGAATTTCACCTGTTATCCCCTGAGAGGAGTGACTCAGCCTCTAAGTCTACTCCAGACTGATTTTTATTACATGAAAACAGTCATTGAATAATTGTCAATATAATTTAAAAAAAAAAAAAAAATCATTAATCCACATGGTGCATTTTAGGCTAATTCACTGAAGAGAAGCAAGCAGACGTTAATTAAAGATTCCTCTGACTACACATATCTCTGCCAGGAATTCTCACACTAATAAAGAAATCACTTCTAAAGATTTTTTTTTTCCGTCTTTCTAGCCTCTGCCTCCTCTCTTTTGTCACATTAAGCCTCATTGGTCATCACCAGCCCTCCCTTATATCAATTTATCTTCAGCTTCTGATTTTCCACTCCATACTCCTCCAGTTTTACAAAACACCTCCCCCAAATCACCTTGCATTTAAGAAGCTCTTCAGCTCCAGGAGAAGAGGTGATGATGTGTTATGAGCGTAAGAGTCTTATTTTTGCCTCTAAGCCCAGCAGTCCTAGGGTAATTGCCAAAATTATAGTGGCTTTCAAGTTGAGTTTACAAAATCAAGCTGGTTTCAAAGCAGCATTTACTGCTCCATAATTTCATCTAATCCCCACAGCTACTGACATAAACTAATTGCATGTACACATATGATCCCATTACGAATGGTGCAATCCAGATGGTGCCAATCTGGGACTGCAAACAGAGTTCCAGTGCTGTCAAATGCATGCCAGGCTTACCTGCTGCATTTACATCTCTATTCCTACTTCTTTAGCATATACATTTCCTATGCAGCTGGTTGGGCAACACAGTAAAGCCATGTAGTCATAAATCCCCACGGAAAACATTGTCCAAAAAATGCCCCAAGAGACCCTGACAACACAACAATGCCTGAAAAGTCTTAGATTTTGCTTTAAATCATTCTATCCTTACTATTATCATCATTATCACCACCACTATTTAATTCAGCAGCACTTCAGAATTCCTGCGATGACTAATAACCTAGCTGCCGTGGAACCTGCAATCACAGGTAGAAAAAGACAGTTCATACCTGAAAGAACATACAGTAGGTATGGTTATATTTAAGTCTAAATAGAACATGTGAACTAACCATCCACATGGCCTGTGGGTTTTTCTATGTCTGTCATCTCATAAACTAAGTAACTAGTAACCTAAAACATATCTACAGACCTTTATGCAGATACACACATACTGCATATGCAATTACTTTAGAAGAAATTCACTGAAGGATGTCTGATATTAAAACTGATCTTTACTACTCAATCCCCAAGAAATCGCCAAAACAAAACAAGTGAAACAAAAAATAAATAAAACAATTCTTATATCCATTCACTCTTTGCTTCTCTGTAAAAAATACATTTGGGAAATTAAAAAGACCTTGACAATTTAAAAGTGAAGAAGTTTCAGTGAAAAAAAGGAACATATTTCTATGCTGTGGTCCTTTAACTGAAACTGTCCCTTGGGCTTAAACCCCAGGTTGCTGACCTGAGCATCCCAGATGATTTCAGTGTATACAGTATCAAAAAGGAAAACGAGTAGTCCTTCATAATATAGGGGTTCAAACATGCTGTAAGTTAAAACAATACTTTAATTATACCCTTATGAAACTAGGAGATAGCTTATGTCATAAGCCAGAACACATAAAAAGGACAGAATCTGTGTGCATATAACGATATAGTGTACTAAGTAGAACTATTTAAATTGGTTATTAAAAAAACTGGGAAATTTTAACATTACAAAACATCATTCCTCAGAATGAAAAGAACTTGAGGAAGCCATGTGAAGTGATTCTGGTCGTATGCTTACTGCTTTAAGAAAAAAAAAGCTACAAGTTGCAATGAGTTTGATGATTTGATCTTTGTTTAGAGGCAAATAGATATGGGGAGTGTCAAGCAATGTTTCTCCTTCAAAAAAAGAAGAGTCAGTTCTAAACTTACCCTTCTGTAATTTAATAAAATACTGGTAAATACTAATGGAAATATCTATATTTGTACAGCCACACTGCAGAGGATGCACTTAGATCCCAGACACATAGCAAATATTAGTTAGTATGGGAAATTGTGTTCCTCAGGTGCCACAGAGCACATTGTCTCATAAACTGTGCGATGTCTTTGTGATATGTTAAAAGCCATTTAGTTTGATTCTCTTCTCACTTTTTTATTCCATTTATTCTTGAGCTGCTACCCTGATCTACATCAGCTCCACTTAGAGTAAAATCAAGTCTACTTTTGGCAAGTACTCAAGTCAGTTTAGCATTCACTTTCTAGCTGCATTCATGCAAGTAAAACTTACTTTTCAGAGCAAATTGAAAGTCAAATGAAAGGCCACTAGCCTGGCTGATGTGAATTCAATTTAGAATTCAACTGAATATTCACCAGCTCATTTTTTTATGATATTTATTCAGCTCTGGAAAACATTATACACAAAACGAACAGCTGATATGAATAGACTGAATTTTTGGAGATGTAAAGAGCCAGATCGTTCAGAGGTGTAAATCAGCTTGGTGGCTCTGCTGGAGCCAGTGGTCACACACAGGGATGAAGGCACTCAGTCATTCTTATATCAATTCTGATTCTTTCCATGTTAATATATAAGCACAGATGATTTTATGATTGTTATTATTGCTCTTCATATTATTAAACAAACAGTTCAAAATTACTGTATTCAATTTGAATTGCTTCTCACAAAATCACAAGCAGAAATCCTTTCTGAACATGCAAGAGGCACTTCAGTATTTCATGAAGTGTTAAATTGGCAAAACAACAACACGAGTTCATTACTGCAGATTCTTTCCAGATGGAACCATAAATGTACTGAGCACTCATGGTACGAAGCAACTGAGTTGAATATTATGACCACTTTTTGAGGAATAATGTTTCACATAGTGATCATTTATTTTTGCAGGGAAGAAACTGATTTAAAAAAAGAGCATAGAAAGGAAGATTCCAGAGACTCTCAGATTTCTTTTCATCTGTTTCTTTTTAGCCTCTGAAAATCAGGACAAGTTGTCACTGTGGCCTTTCCCTATTTTCCAGCTCCAAAGCTGAACCTGCACTCCACTACTCCACCTCTGAACACAATACAGAAAGGCTGGGGCCGGCAGCCATTCCCGACACGCCTGAGCCATGATATTGACAGGCCTTGTAAGGGGACTACAGCACATAGCAACATTAAAACCAGTCATGCTCTTCCATATGACAATTTCTAAATGGATTGAGATTTCCAAATAAACTGACAAAACCAAGGGATTAGAATTCTTTGAAATTTAAACCAATGAATGCATATGCAATGATAAAATGAAAGTGATTGTAAGTTTTATGGTTGACTTCAAGAGAAACTACTAAAGGCTCTTAACTTTCTTTTTTCCTTTACTATGCCAGGTTCTAATTATGTTTTTTAACCTGTCCATCTTTTTATTTACAGATCTGTTTTAGAATTTAAAAAAGTGTTTATGTGCTTGTTTTAAAACGTCAGTCTAGTCTAGTCTCATCCCAATATAAATCAAGAACAATTCCAATGTTATAAAACAAACATGAACACCACATACATATAAATATTTAAAATATAATCATTTCTATCTGTCTATTCTTTGCTTAAAGGAAAAGTCACCCCAAAAGTTTCAAACCCATTTAAGATAAAGTCAATATATTTTGTCCCCACTTACTTTGAATAGGTTTTGCCCCAAAGTTGTATCATTTCATTAATCCTTACCATTTCATTCACTGGACTTCCTTTAAGCTTCCACTGTTATGTTGGAGATTAGAATCAATCTTTTCATCCACTCCATCTGAGCTATTGTTTAAACTAATAAATTAGATCTGCTTCTCCCCTCGAAAACAACCACATTTTGATCAAATTTGTTTCTAGTTGGAAATGTTTTATTTTTTTAATAAAGCTTCAAATGCCTGAAAGAAGTAGCTCCTTTTTCTTGGAGGTTTAGATGTAAAAACAAATATGGAAGTAACAATAGAGCAAACAAACAGCAACGCGTTCATTTCCCTCAGCTTTAGAAAGGCTGTGGTATCTTCAAGGGAGCATCCAATATGAAATTACGTTCCCTGGCCCCCAGAGGTTTTTTTGAACAATCAAATTCCCTTATAAAATGTTAATACCAGTCTTCTCTGTTCACTTACATAGCAAGAAGCATGCAGTGAAGCACCCATATTTCATAGACACATGAATCTCTCTTTTGTTAAATCTCTGCTTGTGTATTTCACAGCTCAAAGTGGAAATTTCCTTAAACCCCAATCAAGAAACTCATTGCAGTAAAATGGTATTTATCCTAATTAACAAATAAACATTACTAACAATGTTATAAGATTAGCTTGATGAGAAAAGAAGCTTTTATAAATTTATTTTTACTTTAGCTTTTGTCTTGAAATTAAAAAATAAGAGAAGCTTTTATCATTCTTTATTGTGAGCTAGGGGGTAACTTTCTTAGAAATGAAAACAAGCTCTGCGGTACTATCTTGTACTACTACAATGTAACTGCTACTGTTCTTCTCTTCTACTAACTACACTCATGTAATTTTGAAATAGCTGTAATGGTACTATAAAAATTGGCTATATTGTTAGACACTCTGGTAAGTCTTTTGTCCCAAAGAAATGATGAAAACTTTATTGCTCTTGACAAAGTTGATAGACATGGAGCAAAATTCTGCTTTTGTGACATCTTCAGGATAAATTCTGAAACCATAATCCTGTTGAGGATCCTGCATATTCCAACTCTCTGACATTAAATAGGGCAAGAAGAGCAGAAACAAACTCCGCAGTAGTAATGAATTTCCATAAGTAACCACAAGGTCACATCTCTATTCTTTCTGCACGCCACCAAAATTCTTCTCAAACTCAGTACAAATGAATCTGTCATCAGGTTAGCAGAAAAAGTTCATTTATATGAATGTATACATTTCCATAAGGCACAGTCCAGAGGTTACAGTTAAACTCACCAAAACCAGAAGCATTCAGAGTCCTTAGACTCCTTTGAAAATACTCTTAGTAGCCAAGATCTATCTGGGTATCTGGAGAGCAGAGAGAGTGATGTGAACAAATATTCCTTATATAAAAATATTATGTTAGGAAAGAAAAGAAACATATTCCTTTAGAGACTTACTCTTCAGCAAATTCATACATTTCATATTAATTCTTCAGAACATGAATGTATGAGGCTAAAAAAAAGGATTACTACATCTTTGTTCAATTTCATTTGGGTGCATGTTTATACTGATCTCTGTGTTCATTAGGTATCCACAGATAAAGCAATATACCTACACACTAAGGTAGAATGGTCTAGCAGCCTGAACATTTGGTTTAAAACTGTTGCCTCCAGTAGATCAAGCACTTCATTTATGGATTCTACTGTCAGGTTTTATGCCACCTTCACTGGAGAAGTCCCTTAACCCATCTGCCTACATTTTTGTAACAATACTAATGTCAAACTACCTCTTTACTTCTGGAATCTGATAAAGAGTAATGAGTTACCATTTTGAAAAGGCTCCAAGGAGAAAAAACTATTCCACAGTCATTAAACTGTGGTTTCAGAGATAAACAAACTCTAGAGGGAATGATGACAAAATTTCCCTTTTTTTTTTTTTTTTTTCCCCTCCTGTACACTTGTGTTAAGTCAGGTTTCTGCTTTTTTTATATCATGTAAAATTATCTTTTTCTAGCAGAGCCTGGCACAACTGGGTAGATTACCAAATAAAGACACACCAAATATTCACCATCAGAGAGAAAAATCACCTCCATGATGCTATATTTTTGCAAGAGGTGGGAAAGAATGGCATATTCTTCAGACCTCTATACCAAAGCAATACATGCCATTGGGTAAGTTCATGCCTATACCTTGGGAGCACATATTCCACTGACATGTTCCAGGAATTAATACTCTCCTGCAATATTAGCTATTGTATATTACATTCTCTTACGAACAAGATTTCCATTCTGCCATCTTACAGCATATAAAAGCACAGCATGTTGTTCCTTTTGAAGATCTTAATCTTTTTACTTTGTAGAACCATTCTCTTGCAATATGTGTGCTCCTATGCAAAGGAAGAGGATAAAACCTAGGGAAAAGTTTGGAGAGTCACCATACACAGTAACAGTTTAGAGAAGAAGTTTCTAAAAGGCAGAAGTGCTTACATTTGGGAACACTTGGAAAGTCCTTCTGCACATGATGTTCGATGGAGATGTATTTACTATGTTGAAGCACTAGTATATTCCACATTACCCTTACAATTGACAGGCAGAAGGGGGAAAGTGTGTAGTGTTTTCTCTAGTATTTCTTCCTTTCCTCCCACTGGTAGAACACAAGCATGCCCCAGTATCACGGCGCTGTCCAGAAAAATGCATTCTCTCACACCTATCAAATATGTAATACACCTAAAAATATGCTTTATAGGTGAAATTTTATATTATCAAAAGTTATTATATTGCCTTAGAGTTACCGACATGCAAACTGATTATTTTCAATAGTTCAATAATTATATTTCAATAAACAGTGATATTTCTTACATATTCTTCAGTTCTACAGAATGTTATATTTAAAGTAGACCATAAAGACAGCCACAGTTTTAAATCAAGTACAATCTTTTCACAGGATTTGGCCTACTTGAAACCCATTCCCCAATCTCACGTACTCAGCAAGAATTCTCATTATAGAGATGAACTGCCTGCAGATACCCAGAGTGCATTAAGAGTCTTTTGTAAGACATTTTGAAATGGTTACAGAGGTTCAAGTTGTAGAATGACCTTATTTTGCATACCAGAAGTAATTAAATTCATATCTCAAGTTTCATAGTAGACATATCTTACCATTGTATAGTTCTTGAAATGTTTGAAATTCCTTTATGCTATTTCAGATTACTCTTTAAATAAGTTGACAAGCAAGAATGCTATCTAAACCACTGTAAAGAGACTGACAACCAACACAATCTGAAGTCAGATAAAAGGGGATTTTTGATGGGCCTGAAACTTATGAGCAAGGCAAAGAATAAATCTGTTTCTTGTAAGTTACTTTCTTAAAGGAAAAATATCTGGAGTGTATTTCATCTAGGAACTGTCAGAATAATAGCTTGGTGATGTGAATTCAGAACATAAAAGTGTTCTATTAGCAATCAACAAGAGACAAGAGATACACCAATCTTTTCTAGTACAGTTTTCTTATCAGACATATTTGTTTTACTTCACGAGGTTGTTCTAAATCCATAAAATTTACATACATATGGCTGTATTGTTAATTCCTACTATGAAACTATTCAGAAGAGTGTCCATTTTCTGCTTAGTAAAGGAACTTCGCAGCCAAGAGATATAAGCCAAGGATGGTATGTAGTCCTCCGATTACATTGGTACACTTACACAAAATACTGTTTGAAAAGCAAGTGAATAGCTCAGTTCCTATCATCATAATAATGAGAAATTGTAAGAATTGCAGACATTACATATGGTAACTACAAACTGGGAAAAGTAAACAACAGATACTGATATCATGATTAAACTATTTCAGAAGTAATCTAATTTTTTTTTTTTTTCATTCCATCTTCAGATATCTGATTATGGACACCGTTTTCAAACACAAAGATTTTTTTTCCCAACTCTTTTCTACTTTCTTAGTTCTAGGAATAATACTTCTTTGCAACTGTAGGTTAAAAAAACTAGGTTTCTACTGCTTATATGAACACAAGCAAATATAAAATAGCTACTCAGATGTGAGTTTCCTAAGAAAATATAACTTGTCACACCCTCAAGATATCTGTCTTGAAGGGACAAAATTACAGTTGATAGTTATGTTTCTCTAAAGTAAAGTTTCTGTGAAAAAGGTAGCAGAAAAATAGCATTTTCACTCAGCAAGACTTGTAAGAAAACATTCTTCATTCCTTATCCAGGTGAAATTACATTGCTCGAAATTAAACTCAGGATCAGAAGAATCCCAGAATTCTCAGAATCATGAGCTTCCCTTTATTTTCACAATGAAATTAATCAGAACTTATGTTCACAGTGACACTAATAAGAGCAATTATATTTTCATGCGTACAAGCAGAATTTGGCTTCTTATGAAAATGCCAAAATTACGTCTCCCTGTCTTATGATCAAAAGCAGTAATTTTCATCAAGTAAATCTAAGTTTCAAACTTGTTCAAATATTGAATTGCATCTGGGTTGGAAGTCTACTAAGAAAATTTTGAAAAAGCTTACTTTGTTATCTTACGTCAATGAATGTGCATTCCTAATGAAACGATAGCAAATTGGAAAGCAAATAGGTCACGAGTAAAAATAGTCATGATGATTTTAGGCACATCTCCTGATTGGTAATGGCAAACAGGAAAGGAATGGAGCTATCTCGGCAAGATTACTGCATAAACAATGCAGACCTATTGTGCTATCCCTCAGCTGCATTGTCAGGAAGTCAGCATTCATTCTTAATGATCTTTACAAAAAAGAAATAAAAAATTATTAGATGACCTTTTCATCTCTATAAAGCATGTAAATTGAAAAGCATAACTACAAATAATAAGAACAAATAATACAATGACTGTTGTTCAGACTTGAATGTAAACTCCAAAACATAGATAATATGAAAAACGAGAGGCCAAATACTTGAGTTCTGTGTAAGGCTGCATTCACAAAAGACAAGTAACATTTTTCTCCGAGTTTGTCCTAATGAAATCTGGATCTAAAGTACTGTGCAAAATTTTGCTGGCTGTTGTTTGAGACTGGCACGTGACACCTAGTTTTAAGAAAATCTTAACAGAGAGGTTTATTTTGTTCATCACTTACTAACCTGTTCTCAGGTTAGTAATATTGCTATCGATTCTGGCTGACACACAGTGCTACAAATCAGCCTGCTTTAAATCAGCTGATTTTGTGCACCTGTCTACACCACTAGGTTTTTATGAACTTTTACTGGAATCTGTCCTTGTAAGTGATTTAAGATTTCTGTTTCTCACATAAACTAAAGTAATAATTTCATTAAGCTGATGACACAGTGCTGCATTACATTGCTGAACAGTGAGTAGTTACTGATACTACCAAAGAATACTTCAAACTGCTGGTGTAATAAAGCCAACTTTTAAAGTATGTGGGATTGCACATGTATAAGAAAAAACATGATACACTCAAAAACACATACCTAAGGTCACAATCCTGCAAAAATGCATGTAATATCTGAAAACTGCCCCATTACCAGCAGTCCCCAATGACATTTCCTGCTTTCAGACACAAACCTCAGTTCAGGAAAGCATTTAAGAACATGACTAAATGTGAGAAAGTGCTATTATTATTCCATGAAAGCAAAAAAGACTTTTTACCACAGCTTTAAATTAAATATAATCAAGAAATTTCATGAATACATAAACGTTTAAAATAAACAGTCCTTTTTTAGGACTGCAGTTAGAAAAGACTGGTTTCATAAACGCATTTTCAGGAAGGCCAGTTATAATTTGGCCTCTTACTTAACACGGGAGTTGATTCAGACAATGGGTTCTGCAGCACTGGAATTTGTTATTTTTTGTCTGCTAAACAAACTCCAAATATTTTATCACATTGTTGCCTTCTTGTAGGTCCCTTTTTCAGTGAGAGTATTTCCTTTTTTAGGAGAAATTAAAGTTTTGTTTCACCTAGGAAAAAAACATTGGCTGTACTTTAAGCAGGAGAGATGAGGCAGACATCATCAAAGACAACTGGCTATGAATATACTGTAAATAGAAATTTATGGGTTGTTTTTGAAACTTTTGGTGAAGTGAATATCAAATGAAAAATATCAGTTCAAATGAGTTCTGTCAACTGTAGGTACCACAAAGAAAATACATTATATGAGAAAGTACCAAGTTGTACCAGATAAACATTTAGTAAGACACTAGAAATTAAATTTACTGATTCACTAATATTCTCAAAACACAAAACTCTTTCGAAAACAAATATATTTATAATTTAACAGCACACCCTAACCAGTTCATCAGATTCTGGAAAAATTTACTGAACTTCCTATACATATTTCTACAAGATACTATTAGATGATTCATAGCAATTAATCCATCTTTCTAAAGACAGAGGCAGTGCCGAATCCTGATACTTTTGACCTGAATATTTATAGCCATACCTGTTCTTTATTATTGACAGTATTAAAACACTGTTTTAGTATAAACATATAGGGCTGATTACAGGTCCAACAAATAAGGCCCTGTACTCTTTTGCAGAGATAACAAGAAAACATTAAATTAATTTTACAAGAGAAGAACACATTTAGAATAATAGAATGGTTTCGGTTGGAAAGGACCCCTAAAGATCATCCAGTCCGACCTCCCTGCCATGGGCAGGGACATCTTCAGCTGGACCAGGCTGCTCAAAGCCCCGTCCAACCTGACCTTGAACACTTCCAATGATGGGGCATCCACAACTTCTCTGGGCGACCCGTTCCAGTGTCTCACCACCCTCACTGTAAAAAATTTCTTCCTTATATCCAGTCTAAATTTACCTTCTTTCACTTTAAAACTGTTGCCTCTTGTCCTGTCACTACAGGCCTTGGCAAAAAGTCTTTCTCTGTCTTTCTTATAAGCCCCCCTTTATATATTGAATGATAAGACTATGACAAATCAGTTGAACATTTATTTTCTGAGATATAAAAATGAATGAATGAGGCAACAGGAAAAGGTATGTATGAAGGGAAACTTTTAAGATATTCTAATGGTTCTAATTTTAAAAGCTGCCATCAAATCTTGATGGATTATGAAAGTGTGTCTAGTTAGATAAATTATAGGCATGACACTTCGGAGATCAAGAAGGTACCTTAATTTATTAAATAGTGACTAAGTACAAGTTCTATGACTCAACACTGAAGTGTGCTAATAAGTTCAGCTAACTACATTCAGAGGGTGTGAAGATGTATTGAACAGTGGGAGTTCTATTTTGTAGGTTATTCCAAAAAATTTGCTAAATCTTTGCAAGGACATTATCTGTATGTCTAATTTCATGGGCCCATGGTGACAAAACGTGTAGCAGAGACACAAGGAGATCAGCAACAAGGGGTTCTGTATTGATATATATTCAGACATTCTAGAGGGAAGATGTTGAATGATCCCGTAATGCATTTTGTATTGCATGCAGCATTTAACATTAATGTTCAACTCCAATTCTGCCAGTATTAAATGTTATATATTTTGTCAGAATGAAGAAAAATTAAATTTTTTCTATCCTTAACTCAATTTATCCATTCTTAGTGCTGGCGTTTAAAAGGAATTGTTTTGCTGTTCTGTGCAACTATAAATGAAGCAATTTTTTTTTTTAAAGTATATTACTTGGATTTACATGTTACTATAAATCTCAAAATTACAATGTGTGTCAGAAGGCAGAGAATTTTCCTGGTCTGTGAATCTTTTCACCACAAACTGAATTTACCAAGCTGTTGGCTTCTCTGTTTTTCCTCTCTGCTGAGAATAGGGCTGCTTTAGTTGCCCTGACCCTCACACCACTTTGCATAAAGCTGATACAGAGACTCTGGCAAAACTTACCAGGTTCTCCCTGAAGTGGGAGGGATAGATATGGTTGGTTGCATAGCTTTATGTAACAATATTTACCATAATGCCTTCATTGGCAATGTAGGCAAGCACCTCAGTAGGATGTGTTCTAACACGGAACACAAATTGCCTGCCTTTGCTATAAGAAAGCAGAGTGCTTTCCAACTATTTTCCTGTGTGAAGCAGGCTATATTCCTTCCCATGCTGTTACTTTTCCATTGAGTAGTGAAATGAGTCATGAAGAAATCTGAAATGGAAGATGCAGAATTGCCTGGAAGAGGATTTTCAGGAAAGGCATATTCCAGACACACAGCATAATACAACAGGAAAAACTTCTAATATAGCTGAATAATTATGACTACAGAACACATGAACTACACTGCGCCCTAAAAACTGAGATTATATCTAATTCTGAAACCCAAGTCACAATGTCTCAGGAAATATAAATCTGGATTTGAAAAGCTATGTGAGCAAGCTGGATACCTTCTACATTAAGGCATCTTGGATTACTATGCCTTTCCATATATCTCTATTTACAGTCTTATTTGAATACTTCTACTTTGGCTGTGACAAATATACACTGTAGTCTACACATGCCAAATCAAGTAATTTCTTTTATTTCTATACAAAAAAAAGCTGAAAAATCTGCTAGATTTAATCTGCTTTATAATCAACGGTTGGACTTGATGATCTTAGAGGTCTTTTCCAACCTTAATGAATCTATAATGATTCTATCTCTTTTATAATGGCATATTTAATTAAGACAACTGTTGAAAGCCCATAACTGGAATTTAACAAACGAAAAAAGTAGTGTAGGAGTGCCTCTGCAACATGTTATTCAAATTAATTTTTTTATCATACCACGGGCATTTCAGTGAGACAATTCCGTTCCGGGAAATATGGCACTGTATCCTTTCAAGAAACGGAATGTTTACAGGCAGTCCTAAATTTGTTTGATTGTCAGCAATGATACGCTTACAAAGCAGTTAACCCCAACAGGAAATGCATAAGATGTGCTAATATATAAAAAGCCTTTGAAATCCATGATCTGGCTGCATCACCTTTGTAATAGCCCAAGGGAGCCACAGACAGGTTTTCCATATACTCTATTGAAGGCTGAGGAAGTGGTCGTTTCTGCTCCCACTTTCATTCCACACAACCAGAACTGGGTAGTTATGCTTCCTACAAAAGCAGTGGGATAACAGTAAGAATCGTCCCCCTGCCTGCCTTGGAGCTCAAAAAGGAATTCCATCTCAGCAGCTCAGTGCTCTCCATGAGAAGCCTGGCACAAAGACAAAGCACTAGGATTATTCTGGCAAAATCACTTAAGTAGTGTGAGATTTAGTTCTCCAAAAACATAGAGAATGTCAGATTGTGGGCAGCTGTTCTTGCCTGTAAGCACTTCCCAGATCATCTTATCTGAGTTATAGCTATACACCTGTACTAAAAGCCTACAATAATATTTCTTTTTGCCTTTTGAGATTTCCACTGAAGAGGCTTAAAACGGCAATTAGTCTCACCTGTATAAAACCAAGTTAGAATCCAAAAACTGTACCATCTGCCAATACAGATTTTTTTTACCTTTCTAATTAACAGTAATTATGTCTATTTAGATAGCAATATATTTTCAGTGTGAAAAGAAACTATTCATAGGTAGCCAGTAACAAGTAAGTGATAATATTGCAATACCAACCCACAAATTAATATTTTTCCATATGCATTCAGTAAGCATTTTTTGCATTTAAGACTTCTCCTTCTGTGTCCTGATCACAAACACTTCTTTGTAAATACCTGACATCCATACCTAGAGTTCAATCATCAGAAATTTTGGACACGTTTTGTTACATCTTGCCTCACGGATCAGGTGGTGGTATTTCTGCTTATAGATTGGATCAAACTAATATTTTTTGGACAAGAAGCAGCTTTGCAGAAGTCTACCTTTTCTTTCTAAGGAGAGAATGTAACTTAAGAAAGGCAGAAGATGTTCAGAAATATTTACAAGGAGGGTTGTATAAAATTTCTAACTCTCTCTTCTGAATGAAGCATACTTTGCCTGAAATAGCTTTCCAAGGAAAATCAGGACTGCAAATTGGGGATTTCTTTCATCCTTCCTGCCAAGAGTAATTCTGAACAGAGCATCAGATATTTTCTGTTTAATTTAAGCTGCCTTTCTTTTAGAAATTTGGTGAAGACTGCGGTAATCCTATTTCAGTGCTCTGTGCAGTCACACAGAGAAAACTGTCAACATATGAAACCAAAGAATAAAAACAACCAGGTCCACTCTTTGCAGGTCTAATAGACAAATCTCCTTAGCAATACTTACTACTAGGCAATAATTAATTCATACTTGGAAAATTATGAAGTCTGGAAATAGAAGAATTTGACATGAATATATACTTGAATGTATGAAATACATATTCCTGAAAAAAAAGATAATTTCTAAATTTTTATGACCTGTGCCTGAATCATATTTGCATACACTTACTACTTGCTTATTAGTTATTACAGGATTCATGTAAAATATTTTTCTGATTTCTGAGAAGAAATGGAGTAACAGGCTTTAAAGTCAACCCGCAAAACCAGCTATTGCGTGGAATCTAACAGTGCACAAATGCACCATGCTGAAAAAGACCAATACAGGTATATTCAATGTATCTATCAAACTTTGATAATGCTCAGAACTAAATTAATCCAAATCATTTCAGCATAGTAGGAGTTCAGTATTACATAGCTTATGTTCCTTTACCTGCTTTTCAGGTTACCAAGGTCTGATATATTATTAATATTGAGTTTGAAATTTCCCCACAGAAATCTGTTTAGCCCATGGAAACTATACTCTGAATCCAGCACTGATACAGCCAGTGTCCAGAGATTGTCCCGTGGCCTTTATTGACATATCTATTGTCCTTTTCACGCTTGCAACAAGAGCTGTTTTCAGATTTTCTTCACAAAATTAATTTCCTAGCAAATCTAAAATTGCCACTCTTGTTACTGCCAGAAATATCCACTCAATATTGTGCTCATTCTTGTCATTACAGGCAAAGAAACTAGCGGTTCCAGAGACGTGAAAGAAAAGAGGGAAAGCACAAGAAATAACCCCTCTTTGCATCTCTGTGTAGTGGTTATACATTTAATTTACAGTCACATTCAACTTAACTCCATTACCTAACAGGGATTTCCCCCATCACACTTGCTCTGCTATTCGAGGAAACAGAAAGAGAGTGGTATGAATTTGGATTCAGAGCAAATTATGGCAGGAACTCAACAATATAACCTAGAGAAAGAAATGGAATCTCCAGAAAGAAGACTATGATTGAAATTTTTCAGAAACATTTTGTAGGGTTGCATACATAAGTCCCATTAATTTCAAAGAGAGTAAAGAAAATACACAAAGCCAGGCACTGCCCTAAACAGCAGTCTGAACTAATTGGTTATATGCTGACTGAAGGAATCATTTTTGCTTGTGATTGCCCTTAATTTCTATACAAATAACACATTTTATTTTAGGATGGCTCCAGTTCAAATTCAGTATTGTGGTGAAAACAAAAAAAGGATGTCCAATCCTATTTGCAGGACAATACAAGCTAAGACAGAGGGTTAAGTCTCTTTCAGAAATAAATGCACAGCAAAGACTCCTCTATTTTTATTTCACATAGTATTAAGGAAGGCCAGATTCTGACCTGGATTGTATAAGGCAGGCAGTCCTCTCTCTTTTCGTGTATGAGATAGGAACAATTTCTATCCACTCTATCCCTGAAAATAGGCAAAGATAGAGCAGCAAGAGACAGAGAATGGCTGATATATTTGATATGCCTTCATCAGTTAGGCTAGACCAACTCCCAGTGGTGACAACTGCATCCCTCAACAAAGTTTTAACAGGAAGAAAAGACAAGACAGAAACTTAAGAACTCCCAACAAACATTAACTGATGAAAAGTGAGTATCCACTTGAATGCAACTTTAGATACTGCATCTGCTAGTTTTACAAGTTAGACCCTTCGTGCAATTATCCAATAAAAAAAATGAAACATTGGTTTTGGTAGCCGTTTCACTTCTACTTTGTCTGAGGTATCCCAGATTGTCCTGATACGGATGACAGCCAGAAAGATCTGGATATCTTTTCCTCTTTTTTAAGCAGTCACTACAAAACATTGGATTCAGGATCTAATTGTGGAATGCATTTGCTCTCTTGCATTTGACCTCGGTGAAATGCAGGCAATAGGCTTGGCTTACTTTTCAGTAAAGAATGAAAACACACATTCTCTTTGGACGTGTACCTCATTGAGCATTAATTTTGGATTTGAGTCATAATTTTAAAAATCCTGAAAGATTTAGAAATATTTCCTCTGAAAGTAGATAGTTCTGCCATTGTACAATTTAGCCACTGTACAATTGTACAATTACATACAATTAGACAGCTACTAAAGAACATTCCCTAAGCTCATCTACAGCATACATCTTACGAAAATAAAACTCTTTTTCACTACAAATCCATACAAACACATAAAGGTTTTCACTGTCACTGGCTTTCAAATGATGATGTCATTTTCTTATATGTTTTTCTTCTAATTGGTCAATTATCAATGTCAATTTGGTGACTTTTTTTTAAAAGTATTTGAATTACATTTCTACATACTTCATACTTAATGCATCTTTTTCCAAATGATACTTCTACAAAGACAGGAAAGTATATTATACAAATACTGCCCATCTATCAACTGGAAATATTAAATAAGAATGTCTTTTAATTTAATGTGTCTCTCATGTACTGTCTAAAGAAACTGAGCCCATTCATTTAAATCCTTATAAATTTTCCATTATAATATTTTGTAGAAGGGTAGTCAAACAAAGGAAGATTTAGACAAATGGTGTCAAAGCTACAATTTTTTAATTTTAAAAAAATTGTGTGTTTTATTTTTAAGAATCACTACAGAATATATGAATTGGCATTCAGAATTTTAATTACACACCGTAGAGGTTTTAGGCTTTTATAGGATGAACATTCTCTTGATTGGTCAAAATATTATACATTTCATATATCCTAACACATACCAGGAGGCTAATAGCTACAGATTTTCTAACCCCAAACAAGCAAGATAGCAAAATCACATGGTCTTTGTTTCCACCTAAGAAGCAGATTTGGGTCAACTTCTATGCCTTTCTAAAAATCCAGTTTAAATGCACAGGCAATTTAGATAGGACAGACATAAAAAAATCTTGCAGACAGGATCATAGAATCATAGAATCATTTGGGTTGGAAAGGACCTTTAAGATCACTGAGTCCAACTGTTAAAGAAATCTGCTTCCACGAGACAATTAAGCTCAACTGACAAAAAGAGGTAACAGAAATAACGCAACTGCAGCACTACGGTCTATACAGTGTGGGGATCACAGAGAGAAATATTCCATATACGTAAACACCCTACAAAGCTTGAATCACTAAAAAATGTATGTAGATAGTCCCTAGAAACGTGAAATATAAATATTTCCTTACTAAAAAATGCATATGTGACATAAAAATCAGTTCATGCATTACCATTGGACAACAAAATATTTTTGAGGGCTATAACAGAAGCTGGAAAACTGTCACATACCAGGATTGCTAGTAACAATGTTGATTCAATATTTCCCCAACACAGTTCTTTGTCTCTCACAAGGGATAGCAGACTACTGTGTAACACTTTTATTCCTGACAGTTTTTCTTGCAGGTGCATATAGTCAATCTATTTGCCATTTCTTCTATTGCACTCCCAAAAGAATACACCTTTATCGGAACTAAAAGCAAGTGACATATTTCCCCCTAACTGAACAGTCTCAGACACTTTCTTTATAAATAAGTTATTTGAGAAATGTTTCTGTATGTGATAAACTGGAAAAGGCTGTCTAATGTGTGGCAAGCTAAGAACGATAGTCTCCAGGAATTTTCCTTGAGGAAGCATTTGGGACCTATATATTTTCATATCAAATGAAAAGCTGTATGTTTGCTGTTACACAGGCAGGAGCAAGATGCATGAAGGTATACAAAAGTTACAGCAGAGGTGAGATATTTCCAGAAATAATCCAGAAGAGTAAACACCAATGAAAACGAAAATGCCTTCCTGCCCACGGTTAGAAAACATATTGATTTTCTAACCTATTCCATACATGATCTAACTTTACGTAATTTAATACAATAGATACTGTACTCCCTGAATACACTTCCTGGAATACAATGAATACAATAGATACTGATTCCAAATCCCAAGATAAGGCAAACTTTTTCTGCAAATAAAGGCGTATTTCAAAACCTGGTAAAACTTGACACAGGAAAAGCTATTCAAGTTCACTGCTAGGGTATCATAAGCTTTGTGAGCATAATGACAAAATTACAGCACCAGACCCTCAGCTGGTGTAAACTAAAGACTATACTGTATAGTCATAACACATTAAGGTACAATGAGCAAACAAAGTAAAGACGTCACCAGCTGGAATGAAAAGCACTATTATAACTGCTATAACTAACTGTACCTATTTAGGTAAAAAAATATAGTTTATCAGTCCATACTGTTAAAAAAATCAAATTAACACTCTTTACTACTGCTTTCCCCCAGAATAGGCTACCAGTTCCCTTGTGAATGTATTAGCAAAACAAGATCTCCTATGTATATTTTACTACTAATTCTTTATTCAACAGAAAACCAAATTCTGAAAACAAAGCTATCCGCCTCAACATATTTTTAGAGAATAAATATTGTGCTAAAAATTAACAGTTAAACTTCTCCCTTCATTTGCCAAACATCTGTATATGTAAAATGTACTCAAAAATAGTGTTACTCTTGGTTAGATTAAATCAAATAAGTAAAAAGATAACCTGGTATTCTTTGATCTGAAACATGCAGAACCATAAAATGTTTGGACATGATAAAAATTTGACATCACGGATAAGCTTCACATCTTTTATTCTTTTTCATAAAGAAGTGTCAGACAATGATATAAAAATAATAGATCAAATAAACATAGACACTGTTGTACACAGAGCATAAAACCTTAAAAAAACACTGAATAATTCAAGGGAACTCTAGCAACACTTGTAATTTACAACACTTGCAATTTTTCATAAAGCAATATTTTTTTAATTTTGACCTTTTTTCTACAGTGCCTCAGGAAAAAGAAAGGCAAAAATTGAAACTATAACTACAAATATTAAAGTGTTTGCTCTTAGTATCAGTGTAGTAAATATGCCATTACTTTTAGATGGTAATGCAATATGCAAACAATATTTGTCCCAGATCACCACAGTAAACAAAATTTTCAGAAACTATAGTATTTTCCCCTCCTGCTATTTGCAAGATTACTTTGCAAAAAATGACGATTTTTGAATACCTTCACAATTGAAGATACTTTTCCTTTCTGAAACAACAGAATCACACACAGATTAAATACCTTTTTCTGTTCTAGAGTAAGTGTTCAGATTTTCAGCAATGTAATTAGCCTAGGCTATATTAATTCTAATGTCTGCACTAACTTGAGTATCTCTGCATTGCATTGCATGACATTATTCATAAGGAAACCAAAGATCTGATGTCAGTTTTACCTCTGATCTGCTCTTTGCATCTGCTTTGTCACTTTAAAATACACGTTTTCTTCTGTATCTTACCCTCTAATTAATATTCCTGTGCCCCAATGGTCTACATGCAGAGGAAAGAACAGCTCACCAGGAAAAAACACAGACATTCAAACAGAGACTAAATATATAATTGGGAGTTATAACATATAACTTGACTTAGAGAAGTAAACATCATGTCCACATTTCACTTTTATCTCCCATACCTATGTTTGGCACAATCATACTTGGACTACTGTTTGCTTGTTCTTAAGATTTTTTTTCCAAACTTCTCAATTTGAGAAACAGCATCCTAAAATGTTGTTTTCTTGCCAGCCAACCTTGAAAACAATTTCCTTCTCTCTACCCCTTCTAGACATACTGACACCATAATACTACTGCTTCCCTTTCTCTCCCAGACAGTTTCTCAATTCTGTATCGCTTTTTCATTGTCACAGCACCAGGAGTTTTGTTAACACATGTTGCAAGGACCAGATGCACTTTTGTACTCTGGAGGAACTGTATATATTGTTGTAAATTGTATGACCATTATGGCTAGCTTATTCCAGGGGAATCATTTGACTGTTTCAAAATCCAACATCTGACCAGCTCTCCTGAATTTAATTTCTTTAGACACTCCTAACTAATTGAAGTAAATTCTCTTGAATTTACATATTTACGATGCGTTGTTAGAGGGTTTAATACTCTAACTAGGCACAACTGATTTCCACATTGGCCATAACATATGCAAAATAAATGGTTTTCTTGATTTTTCTCACTGAATTTTCCTTTTCAGAAATTCTAATTATAAAGTACCAACTTGCTGCTAAGTCTACTGTCTAAGTTTTAATGAAGTGAGCTGTTTTAGGGAGAGACAGTTGTATTGTCTTAAGAAATCAGGAAATTATTACTGTTTTCTGATGTAAGAGTACTGACACAATTTAAAGCACTTACTAGCTGCAGTGGAGCTGCAGCTGCAGGCTCATACTTAAAGTATCATTAATTCCTTTACTAAATAAACTCATAACAAACCGAAAGGAGTAAATTAAATGAATATATATATTTTATATGCATTACTGGCATGTAAGTCACCTTGATCTCCTTTGGGATGGAACTCTAATTAACACTGGAACATATTTTGTCTATAAAAATTTCTGTTGATTGCCCAAGAGGTAACAGGAACTCATTTTGCCAGATGATGTTAACTTTTATGGGTTAAGGTGGTGAGTAACCAGGAGCCGCAGCTGTGCGTTTTATGCTCAGGGCACTTTTTAAGCAACTCAGTATTTTAAGAAACATGACATTCACATCTGATGTAAGAAAAATTAACAAAAAGGAAATGATAAATCATTATGTATTAAAATCTTAGAACTGAGAAAAGAACTATGTTAATACTCTGACGTATCACTTATGCATGCATTATATATAATAAGTTCAGGTAATTAGAATTACAGCACAGAAATGAAGTTATTGACATGAGCTGACTGTAAAGTGTAAAGAAAGCTGTTGTTAAAACAATGGCATGGCCTTTGCAATTCTGAGGTTTACTAACTGTTCTTGGCAAGATTATTTGCAAATTGAAAGACTATTAAAATCACTTCCATACGATGGCTTGGACACAGAGTTACTAGCATTTTTATTTTATATCTGTTTTCAGAAGTTTTAATATGTAACAACTGCAAAAGATTTCTTCAAGCTGAAATTTAGCTTGGAACACAGGAGTCTGCACAAAGCAATCTTCTGCATTTAAATAAAAACCCACATCATTTAAAATGTTTTAGACCTCCTTTGAATTAGAAATTTAGAAAATATTTCCCACCTAAAAAACCCTATTTTGGACTCAGTGCAAAAAAATATACTGCTTTTCAATATGTTAAAGTATTCCCTCAGTTAACAAAGCAATTATATAATTCTAAGACAGCTTCATTATTAAACCTGGACTGTAGAATACACAGAATACTTGCAATTTTGGTAAACTACCAAAAGAGAAAGCAAATAACGGAAGTGCAGATCCTCAGAACAAACCACACTTATTAGGTCAAAAACCTAAAATACATACCATAAGTGGAAGATTTAACTGAAGCTTCTCTTTCTTTCCAGTTTACCCCTTTATCCAAGGAAACACCAAAACATTCTTTGACAGAATGTTAAAGAGTTTTGAAGCCCTTTCAAGCTGTGTTCACTCCTTTCTACTATTTGTATGGACAAAATCAAATGTCATAAAACCAAAAGATAGATTAATCTTTGCATCCTTATTTCTCTCAATAAAGAAAGGTATAATTAATGACACCAGTTTCTCCAAGGAATATCTGTTTTTTTCTGAAAGGGATATGTTTTATGTCACACAAAACCTTAACTCCTGCGAGGCTCAGTAACAGGAGATCCAATAAAATCCTTTGGTACTAAAAGCAGTCAGTGGCTGGGTTTAAATGCCCAACTCCAGAATAATTATCCAAAAAACTTGCTAATGCCTTATCTACCAAACTAAGTTATCGCTTGTGGAAAGGGTGCTAGATGGGAGTGCTAGCTCCTCTGTAACTATCAGCTGTCCTTGTTCTTCTGTCCTGGTAGAAGACAGGAAGACCTTAAAGATATAAAAGCTGAGGGAACCTTCTCTAGACTTGATGGTTCCCATACTATTAGTGGAGGTAACCAAACTTACTTCCTGAGACTGCTGTTAATAGCTGTAGACACTTCTGTTTGAACTGGAACTGGTCCTAGAACTAAGCAGTACAGTTCAGCAAAGCGTCTTCACCTGTCCTCTATGTTATACCAGTGTTGGATTTTTTTTTCATAGCATACTTCCCAATGAGTTCTGGAATTTTGTATCAATTGATATATACTGAGTCACACAAAGTATGCAGAACAACAAAGACAGATATATAAGAGCTCTGAATCACATATTAAAAAGCCTGATAAACAAAAAAATGCTCCATATCCTCTTAGTGATACCAGCTTTACACATTATTTAATTTCACTGCCGTCAGTTAGGATTTGCACTGGAACATCCCTTTCAGCATGTAGTTACTATGTTTGTTGGATTTTCAGTTATTTTTTAAAAGTCTGCCAAAGAGCTATTAGTGTTTCACATGCCTGTGACACCTGGCATCCACAGTGACTCTGCAAAATTTAATGGCAGCAAGGGAATTGTTATTGTCTATTGCTTCACTGGTCCATGAACTGCGGAGTTCCTGAGCAAGTCTTGGCACAGTGCAGCAAAGCAGCTGTTAGGCCCTATTGTTGTCAAGAATATGCATTTTGACAACTACTAATCATGTATTTACTCTGAACAGTGAATAATCTTATACATTTATTATTCTCAGAATATATTTACCCAACAAGTAATGACAGCTCTAAATGAGTTTCTTATGTCCTAGCAAGAAAATACAAACAGTAATTAATTAGTTTATTGTTATTTAGCCACACTTTATTTATTTATTTCCCCAAGCCATTCATCAGTTGTAATGCTAAGTAGATAATGGCAGGTAGCTTTTGGTGGCATTTATAGTTATCAAGTTTTTGGCAAAAATCCTTATCAACTATTCTAGAGAACCGCAATTGTCTCCAAGATGAGAGATCTAATTTCGTCCTGAATTGGGAACAACTTAAAAGACAGAAAAATGGATGGTATAAGTAAAACAAAATGCTTCAACAGTTAAACAGGTTCAAGTTGGTAGTTATCTATTCTCTGTTAAAAAAACCCAAAGCAAACAGAGTTGCTAAGCTCTTTAAATTGCACATTATTTTGATTTGTCATGACAGGCAATAAATGTAAGGCATTCCCTGGGCAGCTAACAAATCTTTGTGTAGTGATGGCATGATGGCAGATGAAACTAAGTTGTCATCTATACAGGCTAAGACAGAAAGTAAGGAGTGATTTAACCTCTGCAGATTCTTTGGACTATAAGGACAATGATTCAGGAAAATGGGAACGGGTGTCATATACAAATCAGAAATTTAGGATCAAGTGCACGAGAACTGACAAGAGGTTATAGGGAAGGTTACATATGGGGAATACATGGCAATGGTAACAGCACACAATGTGGCCATGTTACTCAAACTCTTGATATGATACATGCCTTACATTTTAGAATAATGCAGTTCTTCCTTCTTAGCTTTTCCCTCTCTAATTGTGAAATAGATGATCTTGCCAAAGATTTGTAAGCTCTAAGATGTTTCTAAAGTTGTAAAACTAAATAAGTATTCCAGAGCCATTAATTTTACATAGGGGATACTCAGCATGGAAGCTGGTAATAGGTCAAAACCTAAGATAGGTTTAATCTACAACGGAAAGTATTACTAATTGTATACTTAGGAACTCTTATCTAGGATAAGTGTCTGAATAATTAATTGGACATATATGACTACATCAGTTTATACTCACAAATTACTGACTTCTCCGAAATATCTTTCCTATATGAACTAGGGAATGGGTAGACAAACAGTGATCAATTTACTGAAAATATCGCTTCTACAGACAACTAAATATTAGACCATTCAAAATGCATAAAAATTTTACAAATAATACTATAATTGAATAAATCATCTGTTTGTCTTTTTTGTTGCACTACAGAAATACTGCAATAATTCCTTAGTACTATGAGATTGCTGAATGTGTAGCACCATTTTTTTTCCTATTTGCTTCTCCCTGAAGTAAAATAAATCATAATGGTGAGAAAGGAGTGCTACATTTACAGTTATTTGCAAAATATAATAATTAAAAACTCTTTTCATCTGCACCACAATAATTCTCTTTCTTGAAGCAAATCCAGCAGCAAACAATTACATCGTATCACACCATCTGGAGATCATGCCCACTTTCCTTCTGACCTCAGAGCACAGGTTTACCAATTTTGCAATATTTTATACATGAGATAAAGAACAACTAATTTGACTTAAAACTGGAAAAGACTGTGAGAATGACTTTAGATGGTAAGAACACCATCAGTCTTCAACTGAGTATAATTATAGACCTCGAGAGCACGCCCCCACCAGGAGGTCTGCTGCTGGGACTCAGGCCCAACTTCGCAGCAGTGTGGCTGCCAGCTGCCTCCTTCCACCTTGGAGAGGAGCTCCCAGGCAGCGCTGTGGGGAGCCTGGGCCGAGCCCCTGCCCGTGGGAGGTGCTTTCAGCTGAGGCTCTTGCCCTGGGCTACAGCCTTGTTAATCCATACCCCAGCCCACGGGCTGATGTCCCAGCCTGATCTCAGCCCTCTCCCATCACTATGGACATGGCTGGCAGCGATGGGGCTATTTCACTCTGGTCATGGTCACCAGGCTCCTGATACTCTTTCCTGACTTGACCTCAGCCCTGCCCCTTCCTCACAGGGCTGCCTGATAGCTGAGGGCTGCCCCCTACTTTCCCCTGCTAGCTTGCCCTCTTGCCTTGGTGGGAGGCAGCGGGACCGGCCCAACCCTGCCAGTCCCGGTGGGGATCCCTGGTGGCTCCCAGCCCCAGGGAGCAGCCACCCTCTCTGCACTATGCTGATGAGGGGCTATAGTTCCTTGAAAAAACCAACTGATGAGAGCAATACAAGATTTTTTAAAATTTCAGCTGTATTTCTGCTCTGAACAAACTTTGCATTTTGTTTGTTGTACAGGTCCTTCTGTATTGTTTCCCACTGTGAGCAAAAATGTAAACATTTAAATTTTCTTTGAGAAGAGTTGATGCAATCTCAGGTTCACTGTTTCCTGAAGTGGAAAATCTTTGCCCAACAGTGAGAAGATTTTTCAGTGGCTTGTGACTAGATCATTCCCAAATAGCACTGCTGCAGATGAAGCAGGATATATCATCAGGCAGACATTAATCTTGAACAAATTAACTATTGCCTGAATAACAATTACTTCTTTTTGCTACAGAAACCTACTTTTATAGAAGACACAAGGTTCTATGATGGTTTCTATGAGTGACCACATATAACAACAAAAAAAAAAAGTAACTGCACTCATGATGGTAATACAGAATGGATAATCATTAATTATTAGATTAATTCATTAGAAGCACACAGAATACAGTCCTAATGTTAATTTAGATCCCAAATAGAGCATAAGGAGATGCAGGCCATATTATCACCCTTACAGAAAACCACTGGTAAGTTCTTGGCAGGAAAGAATGTGAGCACTTAGTTGGGACTACTGGTCTAACAGCAGGACTGCTGATAGCGAAGAAAGTGGGATAAGTTATTTTAACAAGCTGTTAATATGAATCATTCCTTATTACACCATGGCTAAATGTGAGAAGTAATGAGGTACAAAACTTAACTGCCTTAGGATAAGCCTGGAGAGATATGAGTTAAAGGGAAAAGGAAAAGAATCTTTGAGCAGCTAAGCACACTTAAAATCAAAAGACACATACAAAACACTAAAATCCCTGACTGGCCTTGGAACACAAGCAAATATAATATTTAAATACAGAATACAAGAACACTGATGTTCATGAATAACTTCAAAATCTACTATTTTAAAATGTTCTGATGTAGCATCAAAATAATTCATTTTGTTTGCTTATTTTTAGTCCCAAATCCTTTCTGTTTTCAGTCAGTCTGACATCACCTTCTGTCTTTAGCTGGAACGCTGCCCTCCCCCATAATCTAAAGAGAGATGCACTTAATCTTCTTTTGGGGCTAACAAAAACATTCAAGGTCTATTATTTTGAAAAGACTGTAATGATTTGAGTTGAAATATTTGATTTAACTTGCCATCAAAACATTGGGATTTGCAACTCATATGGAATTTTATTTTCCATTTTAACGCCCACAGTCTCAGGACCAGACTTACATTGTGATGGTAAGCTGGATGGATTCAGAATACCTCTTTTTTCTCTTAAAACTTTCTATGATGTTTGTTGTTATTCTTTATTCTTTGCCTGCTTCTCCAGCCTCCGATTAAAGGCTGGAACAATTAGGCTTTATTTAATTGGAAGTTCGCTAATTGAATAGATATATAGACAGTTGAAAGCACCAGGATTCTCTACAGGGTCTTGTTTATCAGTGTCTAAATCTTGGTTAACAGCTTGCTACCATTCTAAATATACAACTATTTATTTAAGTATTTAAGTACAATGTTTGTTTACCATGGCAACTACTATATCAACTTGACATACACAGAAGTAATTTTATTCAGATACATTCACCTCCTTGTTAGAATTCATCCATATTTATGGTATGTAAAGAGAAATAACAAATTCTCAATATATGTTTCACCTTATTTTACGTGTAGAAGGTACTTGTCAATTTTCTAGTATAATGAATGACTAAAGGTATTTGCCAACCACAGAATTGGTCAAACAGCCAATTAAATCAGTTTGGGGGAAAACAAATCATGGCAATCTTTGAATATTACTCAACCCGTGGTTCTTCCATTAACAAAGTGTTTTATCTTACTTTTTGAATTTATACCCTGACTACAATATTGAAAGAAGAAATACAAACAGGAAAACATATGTATCCTAGTAAAAATACAGTTTCTCCAATTATCTTTTTCTACCATCTTTTCTTACACTTCAGACTGCATAGTCAATAGCTTCTACATTGTAACTTCCCTTAAAAATTAATTGTGCTCTGTTCCAGACCTCTAGAAGAACCTAGTCCACACCTCCATGCACCTTAGCAAGAGCAATCTACTACTGACTCCTCAGTTGCTCAGAGCTGAATAGTCCAAACACCTTTTCTGATCTTTGTTCTAGGATCCAATGCTGTGAAAGAAAGAGGTTACACAACTGAACGGTTAAACTGCTGTAAATTCACAGCACATTATCTGACTGGACTGTGTCCCTGGCTTACTGATGAGACAGGGCCCGCATCCTTCCTCATCTGCACCTGTGGAAATCACAGAATGGTAGGGGTTGGAAGGGACCTCTGGTGATCATCTTGTCCAATGCCCCTGTTTGAGCAGGTACGCCTAGAGCAGGGTGCACAGGACCCCGTCCAGGTGGGTTTTGAATATTTCCAGAGAAGACGACTCCACAACCTCTCTGGGCAGCCTGATCCAGTGCTCTGTCACCCTCAAAGTAAAGAAGTTTTTCCTCATATTCAGGTGGAACTTCCTGTGCTCCCATTTGTGCCCATTGCCCCTTGTCCTGTCGTTGGGCACCACTGAAAAGACTCTGGCCCCATCCTCTTGACATCCACCCTTTAGATATTTATAAGCATTGATAAGATCCCTCCTCAGTCTTCTCTTCTTCAGACTAAAGAAACCCAGGTCTCTCAGCCTTTCCTCAGAAGAGAGATGCTCCAGTCCCCTGAGCATCTCTGTAGCTCTCTGCTGAACTCTCTCCAGTAGTTCCCTGTCTTTCCTGAACTGGGGAGCCCAGAACTAGACACAGTACTCCAGATGTGGCCTCACTAGGGCAGAGGAGACAGGGAGGATAACCTCCCTCGACCTGCTGGCCATGCTCCTTTTAATGTGCCTCAGCCTTGCTGAAGTCGAGGCAAACAACATCCACTGCTCTCCCTTCATCTTACCCAGCCAGTCATGCCATCATAGAAGGCTGACAGGCTGGTCAAGCATGATCTCCCCTTGGTGAATCCATGCGGACTACTTTGGATAACCTTTTTTTCCTCTACATGCCTGGAGATGACCTCCAGGATGAACTGCTCCATCACCTTTCTGGGGATGGAGGTGAGGCTGACTGGCCTATAGTTTCCTGGGTCCTCCTTCTTGCCCTTTTTGAAGACTGGAGTGACATTGGCCACCCTCCAGTCCTCGGGTACCTCTCCTGTCCTCCACAACCTTTCAAAGATGATGGAGAGTGGCTTAGTGACAGTGTCTGCCAGCTCCCTCAGCAGTCGTGGGTGCATCCCATCAGGGCCCATGGATTTGTGAGGATCCAGTTTGCCTAAATGATCTCTAACCCAATCCTCCTCAGACAAGGGGAAGGCTTCCTTTCTCCAGATTTTCTCTCTCACCTCTGGGGGCTGAGATGCCTGAAGGCCAGCCTTAGCAGTAAAGATTGAAGCAAAGAAGGCATTCAGCAACTCTGCCTTCTCTGCATCCTGTGTCACCAGGGCACCCACCTCGGTCAGCAGTGGGCCAGCAGTTTCCTCAATCTTTCTTTTACTGCTGATGTATTTGAAGAAGCCCTTCTTGTTATCCTTGACATCCCTTGCCAGATTTAGTTCCAAGTGGGCCTTGGCCTTCCTCATTACATCTCTGCATACCCCGACAACGTTCCTATATTCCTCCCACATGGCCAGTCCCTTTTTCCACATACTGTAAACCTCCTTCTTCCATTTGAGTTTTTCTAGAAGCTCTTTGCTCATCCAAATGAAATGGCCAGACTTGTTAAGTCATGTGCTATGTTTGGATATATATATCATGGCCAAAGTAAAGACCAGAACTACACACATCCAAGTTCACAGAAATATAAACCCACAGTTTAAAAACACAAAGGATAATTGGTGAACTATCTCTGCTTGTCCTGTTACACTGAATTTCACTGACATCTGATTTACTAGTGAAATCAGAAGATGAAGAATATACAGCCCTAGAACTGCCAAAATTAAGGCAGACCCCAAAGGGAGTTTGCAGGGTTAAAGAGAATAATAACTACGGCAAGAATAATAACTACAGCATGACTGGAAAGGAAACTGGATATAATAGGATAGGTAATTACAGAAGGCAAGAAATAATTCAAGGCTGCAACATCATGAGAGTACAGTACCAGGAGAGATTAGAGGGAGAAAGAAATAAGACTGGTCATGAAGTATTGTATACACTGTTGAGTTTCCAACAGGGAATAATTCACTTATGTGATTCAACTCTTTATCCCTCGTCACAGCCAGAAATCGCCCTGAGTTAAACAGAGGACAAAATTAAGATATACTGTGAATTCTATAATATCTTCTGTACCAGCAGCCATGATCCAGTCCCTCCTGCAGTAAATGAGTAATACTTAATAATGATAATAGTCATAATTAATATTAAACTCTTAGTGAAGGTTTATTATCTTCAAGTCCCATAAAGTAATTAACCAATTCATTAAGATTGCTAGCGTAAAAGCAAGCAATAAAGTTAAACAGAGACACACCCTGCAGGTCCAACATTTAATAATCTATTTCAACAGTAAAAAATGTTAACATTTATTACTATAATAATGATCTAGTCCTACACTTATGCAAAACAAATCTGAAGAATGCATTTTTTTGAAGTTCTTATCTTTTCAAAAGTTGCTCTTGGGTTGTAGAATTTCAGCTGGAAAAAACTGCACACGGATACGCGTGTGCTTGTTTGAGACAAAAGTCTACCCTGCAAATCCTACCAAACCATGCTAAAACCATCAATTTCATAAAACAAAGCAGAGATGAACACCGATCTATTTATTATACCTAGTTCCAGTAATCCCAACCAACTTTCTGAATTCAGCGGACCAAATCCTGCAGTTAACGCACTTATGAAACCAGAGCAATCACGTAGTTACTAAGAGGCCTCGAGTAAGAAGAAAAGTAGCAAAATCAGCTACAAAGTATATACATGTCCTAACTGGAACAGAATCTAATTTCCAATGCCTAACGTTTCATGTCAATACTCTTTTTTGTGTTCTTAAATTCCTTTTCCTTTTTAGGGGGACCCAGATGGGTCACAGTTTTCCCAGTAAAATAGGTGGATATGTTATCGATACTATTTCCTTTTAGGCAGTTGGCCAGTGGAAAAGAAAACCAAGTAGAACTTTTATCTTTTCTGGGGAGACTGCAATGTCTGCGCAGTTCAGAGATCATGTAGACTTGTTTTGCATAGCAGTAAATTACAATTATTCTAATGAGGCATACTTCCCTTTTCTACTTTAGTCTGCCTGAAAACATTTTTCATATTTGATTGGCAAGAAAGAATGCTTTAGACCAGATTTGATAACTTTCACTTCCATTTTCTTACATGCAAGCTTCAAATGCAACTACTTTTGCTTTCATTTTATATCCTGATTTATAGTGACAGTAAAATCTAAAAGCTGTACTTCCCCTTATTTTACCTTTAATTTTGTGTTTGCAAGGTCACAACCTTCTCTTCTTCATGCTAGTGAAATGCAGAGCTGTCCTAACTGAATTTATTAGGGCTGAATAAAACTAGTACTGCTGAAAAAAAGGAAGAAGTAAACACATCATCTTCCACCCACAGCAAAACAAAATTTGGCGAGGTATTTTCTGAAAGTTACACCTTATTTCCTCCTTTCATTTTTTCAGTTTCCCAAACTTAAGATATGAACAAAGTTTATCCTTACTTGTAATTTGCTTCTTTGCCTGAGAACCCCACCTCTTGAGAGACACAGTGCTTGTAGTATGCAGTATTTTAAGAACGTGTTTCTAATTAAGCGAACAGGTGGCTTCAGCCAGCAGGAACTACTGAGCAAACAAACCCAGTGAGATCTGGGACTAGCTATAGCAGATGGTGTGGTCTTTGTACCACTTTAATAAAGACTGTGCCTGAGCTCTCTGTTGGGTTTAACAGAACACTTTCCTTACAATTTGTGCAACTACATTTACACCAAAATAAGAAGAAATGATTTCTAGATTACAAAAGCAATACATTCTGTGCACCCTTGAAGCACGTTCAAGCATACCCTTATCTGATAAATACATATTATGCATAACAAAATTCAGTTAGAAGGTCAATTCATACCTAACACTATCGTCTATATCCATCCACCAGTGAAATATACTGTTGTAATATTTGTGTCATGCTAGCAATTCTCTTGTGAAACTTTGCACAGACATTAACAGTCTTTAAGGAGGAGGTAGACATTTATAGATTTTTAACATTCCCTTGCCAACCCCTGGTTTAAATTAATCAATCAATGGTTTAGAAAACATTTATTAATTTATAAGTTTATGTTGCCCTTTATAGATTTATGTGAGCACTCTCCAAATCAGAGCTCACATCAGCAATGGGGAAATTTGTCCAAATGTTTTTAATGAGGATTAACATTCTACCTTGCATCTTCCCATTGACTTAGGTTAGGGTGATCAGAAAGAAAAGCAGTAGTGTAAAGACAATTGCAAAAGAACAATGACCTTTCCAACTTGAGTAAGGACTGAAAAGAAAAATAGGGAACAGAATGGGAGAAGAGACATGTCCCAAACAAATTCAGTAATGGAATTCAGAAATGTCAATAAATCTTTTGTCCAGTCCAGTATTACCACAGAGATCTCATTAATCTTTAAAGTATTCATACATACAGTCTTCCATTCAAAGATTTCCTAAAAATGTATCCATATGTAACATAGTTCAAATACCTTACAAGAGGGTACTGCCAACTGGTTATCCAAAGTCAGAAACGGCTTACTTATCTCTGAGGTTCACTTGAGTAGGTAAGCTTCTCCCTTGCTAGCTGGCTGCTTCAGGCAAGCAGGTCAGGCTTCTAAAGTAAATGTTTGGCGATATTGCCAGTAAGTTAGACAGCAGTAATGCAGGAAAGGTAAGCCAGTGAGTGGGGACAAAACAAAGAAAAAAAAAAAAACCTGTGTGGACCATAAGGTAAAGGAAACACAATGAGCTCTATGGATGGAACCAGTTAATTTCCTACTATGCATTTTGTGGTCCAATTTTTTTTTCCTCTCTTATGCACAGAAACATGTTATGAGAACAAATCTGAATCTGACCTATAAATCTGCACACTGTCAGAAAAAAGAGAAAATAATACAGTGACTTAAAAGTAATGTAGCTGTCTGGTCATTTTTTTAATTTCACAGATTTCATTCTATCATTAGGGCAACTAATATACATAGTGGCTAACATATATGGCAACTGAAGTCCAGAACAGATGCCATTTATCACTAAATGCATGGAAAAATGATTCTGGTTTTATCAAATGGAATAGATATTTGGAAGGATGAGAGATTAAAACAGCAGCTAAGGGTGCCAGGTATTTTAATTACATATTTGTTCCTATTATTTTAATTATTATATTTGGTAACATGCTGTAGTGTAGTCTGGCTATCTGTCTTGGGTTTACATTCATGTGGGTTTGTGTTCAAAGTACATTTAAAAAATTAATTGAATCATTTAGTATGACAAAATCATTCATGAAAAAGAGCATACCGATTTAAAGTTGTCACACCTTATATACATTTCCTTACAAGGCTTAAAAACATTACTGATGTGGAAAAGATGGACACTCATAGAAATAGATGAGATGGATGGATCAGAAAATGAAAATAGGAAAAGTACCATTTTAATTCTAGCAGTTTTATCATGAGCAGCACTACTGTACAATTGCTGTAATATCACTTGACAATTCATTGAAAACCATATTCTACCCTATCTTTGTGCAAAAAATCAATTAATAAGATACAATATGGCCTCTTCTGCATATAAATACTCCAATACGTAATAATTTGGCTGGAATATTGCAAGATCATAGTATATATAACTCATTATTCTTACTATTCGTATCACTGAATGTGTCTTGCTAGTTCAATTCATTTTTCACTGGAGTAATTCTTTTCTGAACTTCAAAGCAATTAGTTCAGGAGCACATGTCAAAGGGTGAAGAGTTTCTGTGTTGCAGCAATGTAAGATAACTATAGATCACAAAATCTGTCATGGAATAATGCAATCAAGAACAAAGCAAATTGAAGCTTTGTTTTCAAAAGATAAGAATGCAATGGAATGCATCAGCAGCTCCTCTTATTTCTTGTGCTGTCTACCTAAATGAGACTCCCTGCTTGCATATTTCAAAGTCATTGGTTAATTATCCTGTAGCAAAACCACATTTGGGGTACTGTGATTTGAACATAATGATGTGACTATAATTTGAACAGATTAGAAATATGCAAAGTTGAATACTTGATTTCAGATATAATCCAGTAATTAAAAACATAACAAATCATTTAGCAGGAATGTTGCCATTGTTGCTGAGAAAAACTGCTAATTGCAGTGCCGGTATATCCCCCATGTTTGCAGTGCTTTACTCCAACCCCAAATCAAGATCCAATGGCAAAAAATAATGAATTAAAAGGTACATTACCCAGACTTTTAAACCATACAGACAATACTGAGTAAGAAAGGAACAACATGGACTAAACAGACAACATTTGCATTGTCAATTTAATGTTTGTTATGCACTCCCTGTACAACAGAAAATAATATGCCAGTGTGTAACGTTACATGGATAATATGAGAGTATGGTAAATATAAGGAGATCATCAAACACAAAATGAATGTTAAAGAATATTTCTTCCAGAAATATGCTGTTGGTGTTATCCTGATAATTTTTTTATAATCCTGACGAAAGTCTTTTTGCTAACAATTCGCCCAGTTAAAACATATTTCTGGTATTTATGATAATGTGTATGAATGATATTTTTCCTTAATAGAGTATCATGATTCTGGATGGATTTTAGGCATCAGCATTTACAAACCCTTCTAGGAGCTCTCCCTGTGGCAGTGGCCCTCAGGTACTCAAGGTTAATATCACTGAATGTTCTTTCACTGGGAGACCACGCATCCCTGTAAAAAAGGCCTGCTCCAAACTCAGCAATACAAAGGGAAATAGCAATGCCTATTCTACAGCCCCCTGAAATTACAGGCAGCCTTTTATTCCCTGCCTTCAGTGTGATTTCAAATCCTACAGTGACATTGGTTTTGCCATCCCCTGATGAAAAAATATAAGCGTGCTTCAAGTGTATTGAAAATGCATGTTCAGCAGTACTGTTCAGCCATGAATATTGTGCAACAATGACCGAAAAGAGCGGATGAATGATACGAATGTTTTACAGGTCAAATCTGCGATCTGAGAACTCAAATGAAAACTACCTTTCCTAATTCCTTGTTCCCTTAGCAGTCTATTTGATCACAGAGGGAAACCTATGCTTTCACACATGTCAGTTTGCCTCCAGAAGTTGTTCCAGTTTTGCCTATTTTTTTTCACCCCTCTTCCTACAAGGAATGTGTAACATCCACACTCCTTTGAAATGCAACATTGTGCTTTTATAGGAAAAATATTATTTCCTATTGACAATGCTCATCACTTCTGCAAGTGTTTTTGTCTCCTAGCTGACAGTTCGAAATCAACAGCTCTGGTGAATTTAGACTTAACATTCTAGTAACAAGCACGGGCATCTGCTCAGCTTTTAAGCAGAGACTGAAGTTACTTCAGAGGGATAAGTTGTTTAGTGCAGATAACAATTCACAGACTTTGAGTGAATCACCAAAAATCCACTGACATTGATTGACCCATGCCCATTTATCCTTCTTAAAAATCTGTCTCAGTGTTTATTTCCTCGATGTATAGAACAAACCTCTCCTTAAAATCCCCAGGAACTTGCTTTAACTGGTGAGTGACATAAAAGCACTAAATAATGCTGTATTCCACTTGTCATATTTGATGTGATAAATTCATCAGCCTCTAACTTATTTTATTTATGTCACTGTGACACGATTTTTGCAAATAGGTGAAATGCCCAGGATAATTAAACATGCAGATTGGCAATTAGCTGTTAACATCTATGTTTTGTTCAAACATTTGTCTCCTGCAAATATTCTTTAAAAACTGGACCCTTGAATGGACCTTGACTAGAGCAGTGAGCAGGAGAGAGGATTAAGAACTTGAGAATGTTAGAATTGGCTGGGAATTGGATTCAGTATTGTCCATCAGTTCTCCTTTCTTTTCTTAAAACAAAAAAGGCAGTGTTCTGACACAATAGTTCAGTGTTACAGCATTCCTCAAAAGGCCATACTCGAAAATGACATAAATACTGCAAACAATGCCAGTGCAGGAAAGAAAAAAAAAAAAAAGAGTCAGAAGAAACCCAGATATATTATCAACAAAACTTATATTCTTAGTAACTTCATGTAACATACTGTCAGTAAGTGCAGTAATAATACCTATAGCCTGTGTACCAGGATGCTAAACAGAAAATTCAGAAGTCATGTTCCACATTCATCCACACTGAAATGATCTAAATCTGCTAATCTTCAGGGACTTGGAAGAAATCATCTCAGTGCCCAGACTTGGAGAAGGAAGCATAAATGGAGGGCTGACACAGATGATTGCTTTCCCTCCTGTTTCTGTTGCGGAGACTGCATTGGGTTTAGTTCTGTTCTAGTTAGTTCACGTTATCATAGAATCATACAGTCATGGAACGTTCTGAGTGGGAAGGGACCCACAAGGATCATCGAGTCCAACTCCTGTCCCTGCACAGGACAGCCCCAAAATTCACACCATGTCTCTGAGGGCATTGTCCAAGTGCTTCTTGAATATCGCCAGGTTTGGTGCCATGACTGCCTCCCTGGGGAGCCTGTTCCAGTGCTCCACCACCCTCTGGGTGAAGAACCTTCTCCTAATATCCAACCTAACCCTCCCCTGGAACATCTTCCTGCCATTCCCTCGGGTCCTATTGTTGGTCACCAGAGAGAAGAGATCAGCTCCTGTCCCTCCTCCTCCTCCCCTTGTGAGGAAGCTGCAGACTGCCATGAGGTCTGCCCTCAGCCTCCTCTTCTCCAGGCTGAACAAACCAAGGGACTTCAGCCGCTCCTCAGATGGCTTCTCCTCTAAACCCTTCACCAGCTTAGTGGCCCTCCTCTGGACACTCTCTAGTAGCTTTGTATCCTTAATGTACTGTGGTGTCCAAAACTGCATAAACCAGTGCAGCCTCATTATGCGGTTCTTCAGAGTGATAGACTGAAGTCCTTGGAGAAAGTCTAAATACACCAGGAAATGAAGAAAAAACTAGTTCCAATACATAGATCTCTCAATTATTTAGCACTCACAGGCATTAATAGTTTCATTAATTCCAGATTAAATACTGCTCATTTGACTTTACTACTGTCCGTACAAGAAAATGAATTTGCATATACTTGTGCAGAATTCTTAAAAGATAAATATAATGCTAAGATAAAATAGAACACAGTCACGTGGATCAACTCACAGTGTCACTTCCAAAAACTTTAACACCTGTACAACCATACTGACCTACAATGAAGATTGTTTTGAATCACATGGAATTCAGTGCTATCGCTCTGGCATTGTTCCTAAAATGCATCTACTCTAAACACTATCCTTTTACCTCACTTCAGTGTTTCTTTGCACTTGGGCTGTCTCAAGGTAAAATTGAAAGATGTTTCCACACAGGAATTTAGTAGCCTACTGACTGTGAAGACAGGGATGACAATGTCCAAGTGTTGACAGCTCTCTAATGCTATCCTACAGTACTTTCTTATATTTGGAGAGAGGACACAAAAATTTTCCCACAGTTGCAAGGAAAAGGATCAGTGGTATAGCCTACTGAGGAACAAATAACCTTAGGGCACATCCTCAGAAATTCTTACATCTTAGATGCAAATCTAAATACGGCTTCAGTAACTCAAGTGTGGTTTTCCATGCAGCTGCAAAAGCACATCAGAGACTGTGTAATCCATATTCCGATTTAAGCCACGCACTCAAATTACTACTTATTTTCTGTTTTTCTTATTTAGGTAGCTAGTGGTACTGAACTACTAAACTCATATGCACTGAACTACTAAAAGCAGTAATAGTTTTGAATCCTGCTAATCTTAACACATCATGACATGTGGTAGTTCATTTTTCTTTTCTTTTCTTTGCATTGCATTTCAACATGATGCCACTCTGGAGGTTATTGAAATTATTGTTCATGCCCTAAATACCTGGTCAAACAGAAATGTGTGATTCAAATTATTAACTAAAATGAAAGGAGAAAAGATGACAACATAAAGTGTCTTATTTTTAATTCTCTTTGCAAATCTCGGCAGTTAAAAGCCAGATGAATAGAAATCAGTTAAGGTTCATTACAGTTACAATCCATCCAGAGAAAGAGAAAGATAGAAGCTCTGGAACATTAACTTTTATGCTTGTGATCCAGTAAATAATGTTCTAGTTACAGCTATGACTTCTTGCAATCCAAAGCTCATATAATTTCTAAAAAAATATATTCATTTTTTGCATTGTTAAGTGCTGCTAAATGCAGATCTGAAGGATGTCAAACTGAGAACAAAAGTAAGAATATTTCTTAAAAAAATCACAGATGTCTATTCAAATTTTTTAACCATGATGATACTGTTTAAATAAATGAGAAAACAAGGCCGTCTGTCAAATCTACAGCAGTCCAATTGAAAAATCAAATTTATGATGAGTCTAACGCAGATGACATGCTTCCATTTTCTCTTCACACATGGGAGAGACTAGAGTTTCAGTTAGCTTGGATCATTTAACCAATGCATCTGTAATTCAGATTCAAGCGCTGAGCGTGTTACCTGAACAGACAGCAGAGGCGGAGGTGCAGGTTGAGAGAGGGAGTTTGACATTGTCTTTGTCCCCACAAAAGGACTTCTTTCATATCATGATCCTGTTTTACGTGCAAGAAAGAATGAAGAAATTCATTCAAATACAGTAAATTACATATAGAAAATAGATGCACCTTATATTATTATATTTATTGAATTATAGTCTAATGATTAAAAATTAATTCACTGTCAAAGTTGCATTAAAGGGATTCTTTTTTGAGGTATGTACAGATTGGTTTAGGACAAGCCTAAACCAATGAATACAGACAGCTTGTTAAAAATACAGGGCATCCTTTATTCTTGTTTAACCAGTAGCATCTTAGTTGCTCAGTTGGGGAGCCAGTAACTGGGATGTCAAATTAAAAAGGTGATTAATGAATGACAGATTAGCATCATAAAGCTGGATTCAGAGGTTAAAAGAACATCGCATATCTTCTCATCTGCTAAAGGTAGGGTCTGAAGTGGACAAAAATGAATGTCCATTGAAACAACGTCTGGCAAACTTCTCAGTTGCAGCACTTAAGATATTTTCAGTATGTACAGTTAAGAACAGAATGATGGCATTTTGTCTCTTCATTTCAACATAGAGTACTTCAGGTTCTGCAATGCTCTGTGACAAATTCAGGTTATAATTTAACCTCACTTTCTCACTACAGGTTGTTTCTAAAGAAAACTTTCAGCAATGGCTAACATCTACACTACAAATTAATTTTTAAGCTAATGATAGAAACTGAAAATTCATAATAAGCAGTAACTTGTTCAAATTTAGGTTAACGCTATATGACATTCTGTATAAACAAAGAAATTATGACCTCACCACTTAGTACATATCTTACTACAAATGCAGTCTAATATCTTGTTTTATATGCATAAGGGTAAGCAAAATATCACGTTCATTTACCACACAAGAAGAAAATAGAGATGGGAAGGGAAGAAAGTAAATCTAGACATATGGTATCATCCCTTTTGTAACACTTTTACTTTCTGACTTCTTTTATTTCTTACACAACCACTAAGAGGACTCTGCCTACTACAAATTCTCTTCTGTAAAAAAAAAAAAAAAAAAAAATCATAAGGATACAATGAATATTAATAACATCTAATTTTTTCTTCTTCTTTTCATCTTAATATTTTAACAATACAAGTTAAAATTATGGAATCATAGAGACACTGGTCAGAAGGAACCTCTGGATGAAGCAGTACTGAATCAGATCAGCCTTGTATGGCTAAGTCTTTAAAACTTCCAGGCTCTCCAAGTAACCCATTACAATACTCCTCTATCATCCTACTGAAGTTGTCTCCAATGAGCTCTATGAATCTCTCCAGCCTGATCTTGTAGCTCCTGGTCCTTGCCTTAATCTCTGCCTCTATGTGAAAGAGTTGGCTTCACTGTCTTTGCAACTCTTCTTCACGTAGTTGCAAGCTGCCTGATCCCCTGCAAATCTCATCTTTGCCAGACTAAACAAGCCCAGCTCCCTCAACCTCTCCTCATCAGTCACATACTATATGCTCCATATTTATGGCCTCTCCAGTTTGTTAATACCCTTCTTGAACTAAGGAGCCCAAACCTGAATGTAATATTCCAGATACCACCAGCAACATATTGCCCAGTTGTAAATAATTATCTGGCCCATCTGGTTTAATACAGGTTATCAGATAACTGATGCTTGTACTTGAGTGTCAAGTCCTTGCATACATACCTTATTCAGACCCAAAGTATAACCAAAGTAAGCAATCTGCTCATGGATGATGTATTTTCATAGCAAAAGCATGAGCTTTTCTGAGTTCCTGAGGTGCCTTATGTGCCTTTCTGAATTGTTGAGACCAAAGCCTGAGAAACCTCTTTCCTGTTACAAAGGTCCAAAAAAGAAACGTCAGAACAAAGACAGACTGCATCTAATCCTATTAATGCTTTGCAAAATCAATCTCCTGAAGATTTCTAGTGCTTGCAAACATGCAGTTAAGATGCCTCTGGTGATGGACAGAAATTGCAGGTTTTCCTCCCAATTTTTTAGCCATTTCTTATTTTCATTCTCTTTGCTTTTGCTGGAAACTGATTGACTGTAAAAGATCTACTGCAACGTCAGTCTCCTGTTAGCAGCTGGGAAGTCACTTTGTCTTACTTGCAGTCACAAAGAAACACAAGATAATCATATTGTGACAGCCATACCCAGCAGAAAGGAAGAGAAGTAAATCTCTTTTCATTATTCTACTCTGCCCATTTCAGCCCTTACCAAATTTCCCAACAATGAAAGGAAGAACATTCTTTTTCAGTTTCATTAATTGCTGGATAGCCAACAGGAAAGCTTATTTTCAGCTTATAAAGTACATTTGCAGCATAAAGTTAGATTTTTCCCTTCTGTGCTACTAAAAGTATTTTCTACAGTTTTCATTAATCTTTCCCACTTTAAGTGAAATAGTCTCTCAACTTCCCAATACTGATCCCCATACTGCGTATCTCAAGGTCCTGTGGAGCTAGACAAGAATATCCCAGACCGAGGAATTCAACAGGGAAAAATATACAAAGAGACAATCCTGTGACACAAACCCCTGCAACGGAACAGCATTAATGTCATGTAATTTTGTTGCCAGTTTCTACAAGCACTTGAATGTAAATCACAATTTCTACTGAAACTGAATTTAGTCATTAGAAACAGAAAAGGAAGCATAAAGAAAATAGTCTTTCTCTTCATTGCCTCTGAACTGCTCCTTGTTTCCATAGGTGCTGCTTCTCATTTAACAGAGACATTAGCATAGAAATAATCCGCATCAAGTCTGTTTCAAAGCTCCGCTCATCCCAGGAGTTTTGCCTGCCTAACTGTATTAGGATCAAAAATAATTTGAGCCATTATATTACAGATTCCGATTAGCTGAAGAAAATAAAACTTTATTTTTATTAACAGATGAACATTTACAAAAATATTATTCCCTTATATTCATATAACATTAGAGAGCTTCCTCGCCACAGCAGTTCATTCAAATAGCTAGAAAAAGGTAGAAAAAAGATCACTAACACCAGCAGATTTCTAATAAAACTATCACATCCAAGTCAGATCAGCTACCCACAGTTCCACATTCCACATGGCGTGTTCCCTGTAAAGAAACAGCTAAATGTTTTTTTCATGAAGTATGACAATAAATCACAGGTCATTACTTAAAACTCTCTTAAAAAAAAAAAAAGGCAAAAAAAAAGTTTAAAAAAGGTAAATGAAAAAGTGAAAATAAAAAAGTTCTGCACTAGAAGCACTATGTTGCACTAGGCTAACTCCCAAAGTCATGGAATCTATCATGAAGTCATAATTTTATCTACTAAAAAAATGAAGCTTGGCCAAGATCATCATGAAATTGGCAATAAATCTGAGCTTCTATATAAAGAAAGGGCATGTTAAGGATACTTTGCCATTAATTTCTCTAGATTGGTGGTTATTTGTTGAAGCATTCAACGTTTATGAATTTCTGCAAATCTAAAAGTATTAACTCAGCCAGCCAGACACGGTGTCCCAGAGCCATGAGCCAGTCAGTAGAAAAATAACCAGTAATGAGTATGATGTATTGGTTAGAGCAGATACTCCTAGATTCTTTATTTAGCTCTGCTAGCAATTACTATGTGACCTTGAACAAATCACTGAGCTAAAAAACAGCTTAAAGCACCAAGTTTATACTGGGTATGGATACAAATGTATTTTAAATCTCATAGATTTTCAAATGTAAATAGTTCATTCAGGTTCTCTGAAATTTGTACATTATTTTTAAAGAAAGCTGCAAGAAAGTAAGAAATTTAAGTTCTACACCAAATTCCACTGAAAGCCATTTCTAGCTCCTTTGAAAAAAGGTCAAACAAAAACTTTCTGTACTACAATATCTATTTACATTGTGTACATTATCACGGTACTCTTACAGTGCTGCATAACAGTGAGGCTTTATTATGTAGTACTGTTACAGTACAGTGCTGTGTAACAATGAGGTAGTGATATGGAGCCTGAGTGCCTCAAACTTATCTACGCTTGCTTAATGTCTTCTGTCCGGACAACTAATGATAGAGAAATAAAGGCTGGGATTCATCCTACTTCAGGCATTTCAGGGAGCAGTGAGGGCCAGCTGCTCCACAAGGGGAGGTGAGCCTGGAGCAGAACACAGCGGTAAGGCAGTGATCTTACCAACAAGTAGCCAGGATGTAGAGCTGCAAGTTAAGGTCAGGATCAGGGCCAGACAGTGGTCAGGACTGGACACAATCTACTGATTACCCAGAAAGTCCACAGTAACAGGGCAGGGTGAGGTCAAGCCAGGAAACCAAGCCAGCAGGTCTGGGTCAGGGTCAGGGTCAGAACGAGACCAGGCAGACATACCTGCTACACAGCTGCTTTGTTTAACACAGCTCTTGTCAGCAAAGGAGCTGACCCTGGACTCAATCAGCTAAACTCTGACTTAGCCAACTAAACTCCTAGGAGGAGGATGCCCTCCAGGTCCTGACCAGTGCGCTGAGATGCAGACAAGGAAGCTCAATGCTCCTCCCACATCAAAATTGAGAGATGTTCATACACAGGGCATTTCAGTACACCTAATATCTGAGACACCTTCTGGAGGTGCTTTTCAATCTCATGAGTTAATCAGCTTCTCAGCTGCCTCACATAAGTGCTGAAGTGGAATGAACCTGGGTTGACCAGTCTTTCCTAAGGCTGCACACCTTATTGCTCTCTACAACTACCTGAAAGGAGGTTGTAGCCAGGTGGGTGTCGGTCTCTTCTCCCAAGTAACTAGTGATAGGGCAAGAGGAAATGGCCTCAAGCTGTGCCAGGGAAGGTTTAGATTGGATATTAGTAAAGATTTCTTCACTGAAAGGGTTGTTAAGCATTGGAACAGGCTGCCCAGGGAAGTGGTTGAGTCACCAGCCCCGGGGGTATTTAAAAGACATGTAGATGTGGTGCTGAGGGACATGGTTTAGTGGTGGGCTTGGCAGTGTTAGGTTAATGGTTGGACTCTTAAAAGTCTTTCCCAACCTAAACGACCTATGATCTGTGAAGAGTAGGAGACTGAACCCAAACTGCTGAAATCCCTAGGCTATCAGCAAAGCCATTGGAACCTGCTCCTCCCTTTATGATTTTATCTGAGCTCCTCTGCTTTGGATTTCAGTTATCTTTTATGCAGCTTTGGAAGGTTTATAAATCCCAGGGATGCTGGGTAGGTTCCTTAACAAGTGTTGCCCATGCCATTCAAAACATTGGATGAAAAGCACCCTATAGACACGAAGTAGCAGGTGTAAACTAGTATTTCTAAGAAGTATTTTTATATTTACACTGTTATCAGTGCTTCAGACATTTGTCTGTGGCATCCAAAGAGAAGTCAGTAAGGTTACCATATGCAGATAAAATTAGTTAGCATCACTGGGATAATTAGTCCAGAGACAGCCCTCTCAGAGGCATAAAACAATCTCTCTTCCAGTTCCTACTCCTGATTTTCCCTTAAGCCCTTTATGACAACAGGCAAATCTATTAGGACTTCTATGGCTTCATTTCCCCATCTATAAAACAGAAAAAAACCCCAAAACAAAACAAAACAAAACCGCAACAGCTTTCTCAGAAGAACACCATCAATGAAGCACTTTGGGATCATAAGATAGAGCATCAATAACTGACACTGACTGCAAAATACAGAGAGCCTACTACTATAACAGCTCCTGCTCATTTAGCAAGATTTTTGCCTGAGAACAGAATGCACTGTTAGTTCACTGATTATCTCACATATTCGTAGTGTATGTCTGCCACTGGATTCAGCTGAGTCATGAGTTGTGAAATAGTGAAAGCCCATTTGCATTACCATGAATAAACACCTTGTAAACAGAACTAGCTGGGGTGGAGTGTTATTGTGTCTATGTTTGCATAACACTTTTTTTCAACAAAGCTCTGTGAGGATGTATTAAACCGACATTGATTAAAAGTTATAGAATTCAGTTATATTTAGAACTTAATTTAAAATCTTAAAAACACCCTGAGGACAGCTGTAGGAAGAAAAAGCATCATTTTCTAATTAATTTTAATGGAAGCATTTTAGAATTTTATTTTACTGAAGAGCAACTGAATTTTGAATATTTTTGGAGCCTTTTAGAATGAAAAATCACTTTTGCAAATACAGTTAATCTGAACAAGTTCTTCTCTACAACACCACCAACTTTTATTTTTATACTATCCTCTATCTCATAATACTAGTAACTCCCTGTCAATCATTCCCCAAGATTTTAGTTTAAAAATACCATTTCCAATCCTAAGGAAAAAAGATGTGAAATCAAGCGTAAGTATCAGACATTTTGCTTTAAAACAGTTACAGAAATTCCCAGATGCCTGTTATAGAAACAGAGAAAACAGAATTTTCTCTACTCAGCCAATCTGCCCTATCAATGAAAGGGACAAGAATGCTAAAAAAGAAAAAATTAGCTTAAATAGCTACTTACTAGGTGATGGTCATTGAAGAGATAACCCTTTTAAGTAAAATGACTACTAGTCTGTTTCAGATATTGCTTTCTTTTCACACCATTTAAATCTATTTGTTCTGGTATTCTCATTAGCTCCATCTTGTACAATGAAGACCACTTTTGAGATGTACCCAGCACCCAGTTTGTGTGTCAGTGGAGAGTGTACACAGTATTTCAAACAATGAGGCTAAACATTTTCTTATTACCCACTTTGTTTATTTACTTTTTTTTTTAAACTTAGATATCTAAATATTTATCTATTATTAGAAATAAAATGAATTTGCATAAGAATGAGTACTTCCTATATATGTCTCACAGAGTTTAGACCTTGGTGTATTTTTGTTTTGTTTCCTACTATCTTGGGTCAATACCTGCTATTAGCAAAGATCAGGAAAGAAAAAGATGGTTAGCACCACATTCATCTTCCTCCAGCCTTGACACTATTTAAACTGCTACAGACACTGCCTTAAGTTTTAATAACATTAGAACAAATCTAAATTACACCTAGCAATTCATGGTCAAATCAGCAGTTTCAGCTCCTGAGTTAACTGAAGTGCAGAATACAATAGCCATAAATCTTCTGAAGTGTATCATCTTAGCTGCATGAGCCAAAGGAAAGTAAATTTAGAGGATAGTATGTGGGTTCTCCTTCAACTGAGGGTTCTGTAAGAGAACTTTTACATTTAGGGAAACAATATTTCCCTTGATATCAGTAAGTCTGTTTGTGTGTATCCCAATGTGATAAGGGGTCCACTTGGAAAAAGCAAACAAAAAATTTAAGTATATTATTGCAGAATCAGAATGAGTTTTCCTATAAGCAATTGATTTACCATTTAAAGTTTGGTTTTATCATGAATGTTCATACAATTGTATGAATGATTTGTACATTAAAAAACTGTAATATTTCCATGTACAACAATTTTGCACTTTTGTCCACATTCATCTATCCATGGATAGATACAATACTGTGTGGCTTATTTGATCAATCATACAAAATTGAAAGTATTAAATAAAATCAGTTTTGGTATGTTCACTCATGCCTCTCCTGTGACTGCCATCTGTATTTTGAATCAAGGTAAATGTTGAGTAAAATGTTGCCTTTTTACTTGTAAGTTATTATGCAAACTTCACTTCGGGTTACACAAAACTCTTCCAGATACTTCGATACTGCTGCAGCGTGGCCTCTGCTACCTAAGCACTCAAGCTTTCAGGTTTAAAATAAAATATTTAGGTTTGGTAACACAATCTGTGTGTGTAAAATGAGTGCCACATGTGAGAAGAATAAGAAGGAGATCAGACAGTACTATCTTATTGTCTTTTTACAGAAATATTATTTAAATATTAATTTCAAATAGTTGATTCAAAACAATAGAGGATTGCAGGTTGAACTTCCAAACACTTAAAAGAGTTTTTAAAAACTCATGTAGTAGCTCTAGTAATGCTAAATTATAATTAGTTAGCCAGCTTCCATGATAATCATATACATGTATATTGCCATTAATAAAGCTTTGCAATAAGAGTTTTAAAAACATCTACGTCTTAGCCAACTAATTTACTTTGATACACTCACTGTATCAACCGTACACAACTCACTTTGCTTATTACTCTACTCCAACATTATTTTTCAGGGTTTCAGTGCTACTTCCTTTATCATAGTTACTTAAAATATTTCTGCTATCTAAATGCCACAAAATAGCTTACTGTTTTCACATCCTCATGGACAATGTGATATCCTGAAGAAAATTGAATTTTTTTAATTTTCCGCTAAGCAATGACAATGAACTATGTGAGCTAGGCAAAACAGAATTTGATGGCCAGAGACAGGGAACTGAGAGATAGGGAAGCACTTGTTTTCCAACTATATCCTTGAGGAGAGCTGAGAGACTGATCAAAGGAAACATCCCGCCTCAGAAGACCCTGAGAATGGCGTGATAAAGTGTATAGTCAAGGAGAACAACTAATTGGGATGTTGATAAGAACTAAAACAAAGTGCCCATTAGGTGAACTATCCTCATTATAATACTAAAAATCAGGCCCATAGGCCAGGAACACCCTCCCCCCCCCCAATAAATCCCTTAATCTCTAAGCATGCGTGGTAAATTAAAAGTAAGCTGTACCTTTACATCGAAGCAAGAAAGAAAATAACCAATTATTAGCTGAGGCATGTGAATATTAGCTGTGACTGACACATTTAGCTGTATAAATGCCTTGTAGTTTCTTGGTGTGGTGTGATAACTTTATGGGTTACCACCTACCACCAACCTTTGCACAAAAACGAATTAAATAAAATGCCTCCACTCTGTGTGTAGTTTGGTATTTTGCACACCGGGTGAACGAACCTGCTTTTTGGGATAACAAATGGACTTTTTCAATAACCCAACTTTGAGAAGAAGGTATTTAGAGCAATCTGACTTAAGCCTCACTTTCTTCAAACAATAAGGATGACATGGAACATTATTGGTGTTTCCATAATTTCTAATTGTATTTGCTGTTAAAGAAGTTAATAAAACTTTATGCAACCTATTTTAGTGGGATCTCTTTTCAAGGTTCCAGTTTGACGTTGCCTTTCAGATCAAAAAGGAACAATTCAATCAAGTTCAAATATGTTTCAGAAATGGGATGTCAGCAATGTGAGTCAGAAGCATGACTATAATGAACTGACGGATAATCATAGGTGACTACCATTCACTAGTTCACATTGGAAACATTTATCATGAAACTTTCTCTTAAATGAAACTTTGCAATCCAACAGCAATATCTGTCAGCTAAAGGGAGAAATGACAGAATTGTTCAATGTAAGTCTTGTTCATTAGAACTTGGAATTTTTTCCTTTTAAAAGAAAGGATGTCTTATGATTAAAACATCATTATAAATGAGATGGTAGCCTGTCATGTGGAAAATTGAGATTCTCTGGTTCTGGTGAACAGCCTTCCAGCCTAAGGGTTTTTAACTAACAAGTGACAGGCCTTCCTGTCTCACTAGTTTACATATTTAATTTTGCATTAACTGTTTTCATGTAGACCTTTTATAATTTAAAGTGCTTCAAGATATAAAATATGCTTATTGTCTTCTTGCTTTTATTAATATACAGTCATATATATGTATGACAGAGAACCATATACAGCCACTTCATTCAGATGAAGCCATTAAAATCTATCGACATTCCCTCCACTGTAACAGGAGTTTCTTTTTCTTGAATGACTAAAATGTAATGGAGCTGCAAAAGCATAAGATTTTTATTGTTGGAGGGTTTCTTGCTCTTGAATGTAAAAGTTTCACCAGCCACACTGAGCAGTTTCACTAGCACACAATTTTTTCAGTTCTTTCATGATTTTAACATAGATTAGATTGACAGTAACATTTTTCTTTCAGGGCGAAAATATATGTTTTCCTATTAGATCTTGAAGGGATAACATCAATGGTTGACCTCAATTTTTGCAGACTATTCTACTAAATGCACTCCTATTATATCTGCCAATCAGTTAAAGGACTTTTGTCAGACCTAAGTACTTTACCTCTATCAGCTATAATCAAAGGGGGTCAGGACCTCCAGTTTTAGAGGATTTTTTTTTTCTTCTCCTCCCAGGAAGATACCAAAAGACTACGCTTTCGTGACTGATAGTCACAGGACAAATTCATACTCCAGTATGCAACCCAAAGGAATACCCCAGTGTAAAAAAAGGGGAAAGCGCAGCAGCAGCAGTCACTTCTAGGATATTCATGCACCATAAAAGATAAAGAAGTCTCCTGAGTGTTTGTATCTTTTTCTAATTTCCCATGTCATAATTGTTTAATGGCACAATGAGTCATGGTGCCTAAGCTCTGTATCAGCAGGCAGATGCAAATCTCACTGAAGCCAAAGAGAATGCTACCTATTAATGTCAGGGTAAATCAGGTCCTTTATGCTTCTTACTTACCCAATTTTATTGAGATCGCTGATGTATGAGGGTATCTAGCTTTGTTTCAGAGAAATATGGTTGCGTGAAGAAGGTATTTCTCCATTTAGAAATCACACTGATGTATGACACGCAAAGGTCTGCTCACCCAAAATCCTGCACTGAGTAGGCTCTTGATCATTTCACCTGCGGAGGCTAGGTGGGAAGATTTTCCGGACTGCTGAGCTAACTCTGTCCTGTGACTTGCACTGAACCCCAGAGGCTGGGAGCAGCCTACCCTATGCACCTTCACAAGACAGGAGCAGGAACAGTGCAGGGTGCTGCCCACCACACACATTTTTGGCACCGGGTACTGAAGGTTGGTATCTGTGGCGTGGTGCAAGGCAATAATGCAGCAGGAACCACAGCAAGGTTAAACAGGGTACCTCTGAAGGACTACGAGTCAGTCTAATCAAACATAATCTGGTTAGCATGTATCTCTGTGGCACTCTTCTCTCCCCCCTTATCCCCCCAGAATCTGCACGTCCCATTCAGGGAGATAGTTGGCGTATAGCAATATGAAGCTTGAGAGCACCTTAAAAATTAGGGAACAGAGAAAACTGGGAAATAAAAGGAGAGAGAAGGAATTAGATCCCTTATAGATTTGAATATAGCAAATATTAAGTTCTTTCGTGATGCAAGGGCATAGCTCTTTGCTATTGGAAAGCTTCATTTCAGCTATGTATTGAAGCATATAAAATCTGCCTATATTTAGCAAAATATTTAACTTAATTAATAGGTAGTTGTTAAAGACAATGAAGTAAACAATGCTATCATACAATTTATCTGAAGAAACGAAAGTAATCATCACAACACAAAAGACTAAGGAATCAACATTTCACAGAGATGCTTGCAACTGATCCACAATTTAAAATAGAAAAAAACCCCTGTTGAATCCTGTTTGTATATTACTTAAGAGGACAAAATATTGGGATAAATTAATCATTCTGAAATACTCACTGTGCTTTGCTAATTATCACAGCAAACATAATGCAGGAATTTAGTAAATTCCACTGTCACATACAGGCACATACAAATGCAAAGACATGCTTGGAGATGCACTGCAGGCAAACGTGAATGGTAAGAGATATAATTAAAGATGCTTTAATAGGTTTTCAAAGTTGCTAAGATACTGTCAGGTAGCGTAGCACATCTTGGACAGCCACAAATATCCAAGACTATATCCTAAATATTCATTTCCTGTAGCTTTGCTTTCTTTTTGCCTTTCCTTTCTTTTGCCTTTCCTTTTTTTTTTTTTCTTTTTCAAACTTTTCTGGTAATTGTAAACCTCTTCAGATAAAACAGCACCATGTGACAGGAAGAAATATTTGTGTTTGGGATTCACTATATTCACTCAGCAATGAATGAGTTTTTACAGCTTTTCTGAATAATAAAAAACACAAATACAAAGTTATCTGCAAAAACATGACTTGTAGCAAAGCAGGCAGCTGAGAGATATATGTTTACCACTTCCGATACAGTAAGGAAAGTAGCAGGAGATAGAGCCTTCTTTGACTATCATACCAGGATTTTTATAGTAGCATAACACCTTACTTAGACAACTGTGTAAATGAAAAAGAAAATTGAGGGCATTTGCATTAGACACAAATATGATGATGGAATAATGTGAAATAAAATAGCTTTACAGATTTGACAGAAAAATAATAATCTTGAATAAACGGTTCTGATTTCACTACCTGCCTGAAGCTTATGACAACAGAGCAATTTGAATAAGTGTACATCAGCTAATATTAATTGGTCAAGAGATGGATATTGAATAATTTAGGTGTCACTTTAATCCACATAATAATAAAGTTCAGAAAGCCATATACAAAGGCTTCACCATTTTTAACTACTACCACCTCATCAGCTAGTAGAGATCTTTCAGCAAACATTCATCAAATTAAAAATTAAAATAATAAAAAAAATCTACGTGGTTTATTCTCCCAAATATTTGTTGAATTGGATTCTTCTTATCATATGCACCTATGCTTATTTAATTTACCATACAATTTCTTTAGATACACCACACAAAGAAGTATAAGAGCATCCAGCTCATCCAGTTTCCACCAGTAATGTGGTGAAACTGATCAAGATAGTATATCTATAAATACTGACCAACAGTCACTTCAGTTATGATTGCCTTGAAACAAAGATAGATGGAAAAAGTCTCGTCAGCTTTGCTTTTGATGTCCATTTTTTGCCATACAGGTGATTGTACAGACATATTCCAACCCCACACTTAGCAATGGCTGGTTCTTTGAAAACAGAACAGCAAATGCCTACCCAACTTTTCTTTTAAAACTTAACACCCAAGATCAAAGACTAATTCAATTAATTCTAATCTCTAAAGTTATTAGATCTGGGGGCTTTATTATTAACATTTTTTAGGCTTTTAATCCTTTATACAATGACTTATGCAGACACATAATATTCCAAATGATAATAACCACATTGTGAATTCTAATAAATTTCTATCTAGCATGAATCATATATAAAGCTGTCAGTTTAGCTCCTTCTCCGTAGAAAAGAAACAGAGAATCCTGCACATGATGGAAACAAGGGTGATAAAGACTACAGATGTAAGTGCACTATTTGCAACTAATCATTTTTTCAGAGATCAGAAACTGTTTCCAAGCAGACACTGGGGCAGTTCTTGTCACTTAACATGATCCTCTTTCAAGCAACTCTGCATTAAAAAGGGATATAAAGCATCCCAATGACTGTGAGATGCAAAAATAGCTTTCAGCTGCCTTTTCTCCCTGCATTGTCCATAGTCATGAGAGGCAAGCCCTGACCCCACTAAAGTCAACAGAATTTCTGTCATTGCCAGTAGCAGGACCAAGCTTTACCACTGTTTTTATTAATAATTCATTCCTCAGAATGACAGTATGCGTATTTTGGCAGTGGCTTTGCTTTTTCCATTGAAGTAAAAAATTGGTGAAAAAATGAAACTGATTTGTAGAATGTTACCAGCTGTGATATTAGGATTAGACAAATTGAGAAAAAGTTGTATCGTGTTTATGTTATTCATCAATGAGTTCCTACTCTGGCTAGCTACTCTAAGCTCCAGTTCCACTTGAACTTTTAATTAAAATACTGTTGCAAAAAGAGGAAGACATAATGAAAACCTTTGTTTTTATGCAGAGAAAGGAAGCATTTACAAAAACGGCAGAAGCTGGCCTGGAAGGATCATAATTGAGGTTTATAATTAAAGCTTATGATACCATAACCCGTCTTTTCTGAGATACTCTTAGACAGCACTCTGACATTAGTCAGTTACATAAAATGGAATCTCATGGCATTTACATTAAAAAAATTTGCATATTATATATAAATGTGACCTACCTATTGCTCAAGCTCTGTGCAGCCATTTTGCAGCTTTTTAGCCAAGAAAGGTGTTCTCTCATATCCACTAATCTGTTGCTCAGCTGAAGGTATTTGTGCCCTTCCTCAACCAAGTCAAGGTAGATCATAACAATGCTGGGCACTTCTGAACTAATTTTAACCTAGCCTACATGCTTACTTTTGTCAGCCATGATTTTCTAGAATGAAATACAGTCTGGCATAGACTGTATCAAATGGGTGTGTCACGCTGAGACCTCTGCAGTCACACAATCGGTATTGACAGCCTTGGTAGTTATTATACCACTACAGATAACATGACAGATGACAAATCATACCTTTGTGTATATTTATGTGTCAGGGCTCAGGCCTGTACTCTCGATAGCACGTCCTCCCTCTGTGGCATTATATTGTTAGTTGTAAAACACACTGACCTGGATAAGAAAAAAAAACCCTCTTCTGTTGACAACATCTCAATGCAATGAAAAATCTGTCAGGGGACATGTCAACAAGTCTACTTAGTTCCCAGATTTGCAGAGAGAAGAGCCCAAATCTGAAAGTTGTATCTTGAGTTGCATAAATACATAACCAATGAAAAATTTCAAAGAAATCTTCATTATTTCTTTGCATCAGAATTCTTATTTATAAAGCATTACAAAGCACTTTTAAATCTTAGAATTTAAAATTAGTACAAGAATGAGTGAAGATAAGTACGAGAATTATTAGAACATCAGACTACAGAATGATCACATTTTAGACAAATTCAAATATACTGAACATTTGTTAAAGAATATCTGACCCAAGCATATTATTTTGGATACTTTAAGAGTCATTTATCAGTCCGGCAGGCAGCTGCTGTTAAATTGTATTAGGAATATCGCATATACTGTTAACGGATGTATGAATGAAGTTTTAGGAATTGTGTGCTTTCAATTAAACTTCACAGTTAATGCTTTAGATAGATTCTGAAAAGAATTTCTCAAAAATGAAAAGAAGCTGATGACAAGTTCTAGACATTAGCATACTATTTACACTGTCATACACTTGTGCTTCTTACTTCCTAATCCAAATTCTTTAACAAAATACTGTAGTACATATGAACTCTAAACTTAATGTGATGACACACTAATGTTCTCATTCTCCTGGAATCTCCTGGAATCAATAATTTTAAAACAATCACTTGCTTCAACAACTTGATACTATTGGAAAAAAAACCCCCACAGATGGAAACACTCCATTCCCTTAGAAATTGGTGGATAAGGCTGTAGAGAGCAGTTGCCTGTAGTTTAACTTCTCTCAGCCACATTAAATCACGTCTAAGTGTTAGCAAAAGTTTAACAACTATTCTCCTGTCATATGGGAATTGCTTTTGAAGAATTCCAATAGCTCATATAAGTTGAAAAGTGTAAGTTGTTTAGAAAACACCAGAAATTACATCAAACTCCTCTTAAGTCTGCACAACCACTTAAGCCCCTACAAATCCAGTAAGACTGAACTGTATCTCACCAAAGTCTCAGAAAAGTCTTTGCATGAAGTATGGAGTATAGCTATGATCGCTTCCTTACACACTTCTGGCATGCATCTACCTCCAATCTGGAGTGTGCTACACTACGCAACAAAAAAACAGCTGATTATTAAGACCGTTCAAAAAAGAATATAGAATCTATATTAATAGCCATGGAGAATTTCAGGAAAGTAGAATTAAATGTCACTAAGATTTAACAAAATTACAGCACAACTTGTATGATATTGAGACATTATTGCTACTTCAAAACTCTGAAACCTGACTCTTAATGTCCACAGCTTAAGTAAGCTGCTTAAACATCACCATCTATAAAGTAATTTTGGACAGATTGTTAGTTCTTTTTTAATTATAGAAGTAATATAGCACAGATAAAATTAGGTAGGTTTTATTTGGAATGTTAAATATCAATAATGCTGGTGAATAGAGCAAAGAATTATTGATTAACTGTCAAGTGTACTTGGTAAATGGTCTACATGTTTAATTAATGAGTTAGTACCCTGAATAGAGTGATCCTTAAAGTACTTATCCAAATTTAGAGATTGATAGCCTTCTGTTTTCTTTTCAACTTACTAAGGATGTTCTGTGTGTAGTGTAAAGTATCTTTGTCATCGGCCTAAAAATAAAACTTGTTTTCCTGGATATATTATGTACTTATAGCTGGCAACAACTATTTCACACTTGCAAATTAAACCAATTCCTGTCAAGTTACTGAGAGTCATGTTGATTTCAGTAAATCCAGAGAGGTCTGGTAAACTGTCAAGATGAGTTTGGTTAAATGTTAGCAGAGTTCAAAAGGAGAATAGAGAACATCAGTTATAGTGAATTCCAAAAAGTAATTTGTGTCAAGTTTACTTGAAGGAAAAAAAAGTAACAGAAAAGGTATTCAAACCCTAGAGAACCATGCTCAAACCCTCTCAACAGTTTTTGGCCTTTGTTCTCTCTGGCATTTAAATAGATACATGGAAAGCTCCCTAAAGACCAATCACTGCCTACTTTTTTATTACATTTAATACAATGAGGAAATCATTCTACTCCACTGATTCACATGAAAATCATTTTGGAAGAGCCCAAAAACCAAAAAGCCAACCTACTACTGGAAGACAAACTAACAGAGACTGATATTTCGTGTTTACTGATGTGGAAATCTATGATACAGAATATATGGACAGAGAGAAAGTATAAAATGTATATGGAAAGAAAGCATAAAGCTGTTTGAAAAACAGCTGTAATGAATACAAAAGCTGACATCCCAGGCTGTCCTTCACTCCTGCAGAAATGACCTGGGGGGTTCATGCTAGTGGTACAGAATAGTATACAACCAGCTGCTGACATAGCAACACTTGGAATACAGACATGGAAAAAAGACAATGTCTTCAAGAGCAGCCACTATACTGAGCCAGCACAAGCAGTATTGTACATAGCTGACACTTTGGACAATTGTGTAAGAACACTTGGGCCATGTTTGCCCAAAATTTCCATAGAAAACCAGTTTAAAGTTCATATCACCGATGTTGTATAGTTCTTGAATACAACCAAGGACAGCATGAATGACTCTAGTGAAGTCTATCACAAAAGGCCCAAGATACATCTGGAAGTATCTCAGACTATCCAGATTCTGTACTATTCCATAAATGTTTCTGTCAGTTTGAAAGTTGAAGATGTACAAATGTAAAACATTATTTTTGCTGAAGCTTTACATAAACTGTCCTTCTAGATTTGTTCTTGATGACTGTTCCACTCATTTAAATGCAACACAGTACACCACTTGTAAGAAAAGAATTGTTTCCTTTGTTAATTTTCCCTTTAACTCCAGGTCCTGCTATTGCTGTTATTTAATGAAAAGAAGAAAAATAAACCCAACATTTAATGAATCTGCTTGTTTGACTCATGCTTATGAAAAAATTGATCTCTATTTCTGTGACACTCTTTAAAATCCTACCATCTGAGCATCTTTATTTAAAGCAAATCAGATATGTTGCAAGCTACTGCAGGGGTTATGACAGTTTGCAGTAAGTAAACAGGAATCTATAAGAACACTCTTAGAAAGATACTTAACTCCCATTTTTAACCCTTTCACTTCAGATAAATGCTTTTTCCCCTCATCCGTCATTGCCACACAGGAGACTTGGACAGAAAAGACTTTGTCAGATTGCTGCTTGGGAATTGAGTGGGCCTTATCAAGTACCAAATCATAGCCAAATTGTTTGAACCCAGCTGTGTGTTGTTCCACTTCGTGCTTCTCCTTCCTACTCACATTCATCTTGTCAGAGTCCCTGCATCAGGCAATATAAATGCTCTAGACTTTTTCCAAGGTAAAAATACTTAAAAGGAAAGGAAAAGAGATTAATTCGAGCACAAAACCAGGAGGAAACACAACTTGACCTTTTCCTTACCTCTGAGAAAACACTAAAGATATGACTACCTTGGTTTTGTAAAAACAACATTTCTTCAGTTCCATGCATAGGTGATATCACTGTAGCAAACATCACATTAAGGTGTAACATACTGTTTAGCTTAACCTTTTGGCAGCTAGTGGCTCTTTCAGAATTAAACATGCTATTTAATTAAAATTTCCCTATAACTTTGAATACAAATAAACCCTGAAGGAAGTTATTACATTCGCTGAAAACATCAGAAAAAGCAGATGTTCCTCATAAACCAAATCATAATACAAGACTTACCACACATAGTATTAAGACATTTCAGAAATTACATTTTTTTCTCTGTATACAAATTTACAAGCTCAATAACTACAGCTCTTTGACAGCTGAAGATTATCTGCTTCTAGTGAAGTTCTCGATCATACAGTCCCACATTTAGCAAAACCTCAATTCTGCCACATGGGATTTCCACACGGGAAGTCCCATGACTTGCCTCCTCATCTGTTTCCCCATTTCATTAGTTAATATTTGGGAAATATTCCACTGCACAGATGGACCAAAACTTCAGTACGCTGTGCAGGAGAGTCAGCTTCCAAAACAATGGGATTGTCATTTGTCACCTTGAGTTTCTCAGGATTTCACTATATCTCATTACAGGTTAGTGCCATTGTACACAAGGCATTGAAAGACAGGGTAATTTAAAGCTTGCCTGATATGAGTAACTCAGTGATGAGTAGGACCCTTGAAGAAGATACAGAAATATCTAAGGAAAAACCTACGCAAGTCATATTACATCTGAAAGCAGAAATCCAAAAGTTTTGCTTGTTTCTTTTTGGACTAACTACGGATTGACAAATGAGAATCACAAAACACTGACTTCACTCACTTTTCCCATGCATTAATGCTTAATCAGAATCTTTTCATTAAGCCCAGCACTGTCAGGCATGACTCTGCCTGTATTTTCAAAGCATGCTATATAGATCACAAGTTTCTCCTCAGTTTTCAACACCCAACTTTGTGTCTACTCCATAGACCTATGAAATGAACCTCTGTACACAGCAAGAAATTTCTTACCACTGAAAACAGTTTCACATCTATTTGTTATGTGCAGTGGTATATTAAACACAAATGATCACTAAAAAAGCCAGAAAAAGGTCTCCATATCTATTATGCTCTCACTTTCCATGTTACTTCATGCAAATCATTCGGAGGGCTTTTTACTAAGTTTACATAATGCATACTCTTCCTTCTTTGTCCTTTTACATGCATTATTTTTATATTCTGTTTGCACAGTGCTCCAGTGATGTACAGATAACAGGGAGCCTGCAATGCCTCCAGCATGCATTTGCGTAGCTTACAAGTACAGAAAATTCCTTGTTCCCCTGGATTTGCATTCTAACATAAGGAGAAAGAATGACAACTTCCTGGTTGTCACCAGTGAACCCATCTATTAAGTGAAGATTTTGCAAATAGATATTATTTAAAATTTTAATTTCTCCTCTGAAAACTAGTAGCTAAGAAGAGAAAAGCTGTCGGTAAACAAGCAGTCTGAAAGAAAAGTCTCTGGAAGAGAAGCTAAGAATCTGGGATGAGACATGGCTGACAAAAGCAACTGGGGAAAGATGATGTTGGTGAAATAATTTGTTTAAAAATACACTTTCAGAAGCAATTGGAACACAACAAACACAGATCTTAATCTTGGGACTTGACTGCTTTTGAGATCCAGACAGAGCCAAGCACAGTGTCAGACATCTGATCATATGTATTGACCTAATATTCCCTGGCAGTCAGAGTTCAGGATGTGAAATTCCAGTTTTCAATGAGCAAGAAACACTTACATACAAATGCAAACCATAGAGCATGTTCTGAATTTCAAGAATGGGTTGAGATGGGTTCTCTACCTTTGGGAGACACCATAATACAAAAGTTTGGTATATCTCAAGTAATCCTTGCAACAAACACTTTCAACTTACCTGGTAAAGTGAATGTCTGCTATCAGGCAGACTAAAAACAATATAAATGTAAAGATTATACATCTGATCCAAACATAATGAAGCCACTCATTACAGCAATTCCTGCACAAGACTTTTCCCATGATATTTTTGCTACCTTTGCCATCTGCACTTTTACTAACAGATTACTTACCACTCCAGACCAGTAAAATGGACATAAAGCTAAAGAACATTCAGGAACATTAAACATGTTTCTGACACACTGCATGGTGCATTATTCTACATCACTTGCTAAATCTCAGATCATATTACATCATGTCAAACATCTAGAAATTGAAAGAATAGTACATGACACAATACATTTGTTACGTAATGTGATGTGACTCTTAAAATTTCACCAAAAAATTTTCCTGATCCAATGACTACTACCAAATCAGACTGTAGTTCATCAATCCAAACTGTATTTGGCACAGAGAGCATGGAAGTAAACACAGAACAATTTTGTGCATGCATTATATACATAACCCTGTACATAATATAATCATGTTGAGACAGAGATGAGGATTTTCTTGTTTGAAACTGGCAGACTTGTGCAGTTTAAAAGCTGTTTTTATTTGCACATATATATTAATAGAAATCTACAGTGGATGAAAAATAGTTTTTTTCAAGCACAGTACTGAAAACAAACTTTTTCCTCTTTTTAATTATCAAGTGTCCTTAAAATAAAGCATTTGTAGACATGGGAAGTCTTTTAGCAAAAGCAGACTATTAATATTTTTTAGAAAAATTTATATAACGCCACCTGTCCTTCTTGATGCTTCCAAACTGTTTCCGAAGTGTACTTCTTTATATCTTGTTCTGTTACTACTAAATCTATTACAGTCAAATACAAACTCCAGTAAATATCATAATCAGTGCTGCAAATCTCTAAACAGCAAGCCCAGCCAATTAATATTACTGGCAGTACATAACTGAACTCAGCTAACTATTAAAGAGAGTTTTTTCGTTAAAATGTCCACAAAAAATAAAATCAAATAGCAGAGAGAACTATGTCAAACAATTTATCTATTTATGTCATCAGTGAAGCCCAGAAACCATGGATAAGCCAAAAAACCCAGTAAGAGTGACCATTAGTAAGTGGTGGAAAATTTTCCCTTCCAACTGTTTAAGTCTAGTTCTGTTCTCAAACAATAACCTTAGTTCTTTTAACTCTACTGCCTGAAAACATTTTGAAAAATTATGGCATACTTTCAGACCTAAATGTTTTCTGGGTTGAAATACCAAAGATGTGGCAACTGAGTAATCAAGGTGAAAAACAAGTTAAATTCAGACAAGTGGATGCAGACAGCAACACCTGCGACACACCTGTGTCAGAGAAGAGTGAAAGGCAAGGACTGTGCTTTCACTGAGCAAAAGACCCAGTGCACCACCTAAGCATACAAATAGAATAATCATGTTTTAAAGTAAAAGTTACTCAATCTGCCATGATGTCCCCTTCAAGTAACTCCTCCTTAATTAACAAAAATTACATGTGATTTCTATCTTAAAATATAGTCAGAATGAACTATCTGTTCCAAAAAAATTGTCATAAGATTGCCATAGCAAGTAATAGTGGAAAGAAGTAGTGACATTTTGAAGGCTCAGTATAGTCTGCTATTTTTAAAGGGGCATTCTTTTTATGTGCTGTACTGGCATATGTTAAAGCAAGACTGCGGGATTGCTACCTTGAGCTAGCATCAAAATAAAAAAAAAAAAAAATCAGCCACCTCATGACATTATTCTTTATAAGTTAAGTAAGTCCAGTAAGGATCATAAAGTTTCATTTTTAATGCATTAGCCATTTATCCTAATGAACTCAACAGGTTAAATGTGATAGGTTATTCTCCTTGTTTTATCAAGGCATTTATGTACACGCACAGGCACACGGTATGAACCTTGTAGTTCAACATCTCCACCAAATATATTCCAGTTGTGATTAAAACAAAGGGAAAAGTATACAAAGAAAATAAAGTGCTGTAATTTGTAGTCCACAGCAAGGAACTAGATAGCAAAACAAACATATTTTTTCTGGAAGGAAAAGCCTTTCTACAACAGAAAACAACTGCTGGAAATAAAACAAGATTAACCTGTCTCTATTCTGTCTTCATCCTTGCAGTGGACAGGAGAGAGAGATCACTTGACTGTTGTCCTAAAGCAACCGACTCAAAAGCAAAATTGTATCTATTTCATAATATGAATCAACTTGCATCACAGAAGGGAAAGGTGGACCTGGAGAACTGAACTAATTAATCTTCATAATCCAAAGCAGGACCAACTCTGCTTAAATTATTCCTGGAAAATCCTTGTTTAGTCTGCTCTTAAGTACTGCAGTGACAGAGACTCTGGTATTTCCCCAAGCAATATATTCTAGGACGCAACTATTTTTACAACTGGAATTTTTTTCCTGATGTCTAGCCTAAATCTTCCTTGCAGCAGTTTAATTCCATTATTCTTTATCCTGTCCCCAGAAGCAATAGAAAACAGATTATTCCCTCTCTCTTTGAGCAATTTGGAGACACTTGGAGACTCATCATGCTCCCCCTCCTCCTCGCTCAAACTGAACAATTAAAACTCCTTCAGCCATGCAGGTTTCCTAAGCCTCCCACAATCCTTGCCCTCGCCTCTTGATTCTCTCCAGTGGTGCAAAGTATGCTGCACGGTATCCTAAATTCCAGGTGAAACAAAACCAAAACTAAGGAAAGTTTGTTTTTTGAGTCTTGCAAGCAAGGATCCTTTTCACACAGGGCAGCAGCCTGCCTTCTCACAACGTAATGACAAGGGTGACTGATGCTCAAATTGTCACCTAAACCAACCTCCGCATCACCCTCCACCCCACCTAGCCAGACGTTCCCTGGCTCGTAATTACACAAATAAGATTTATTCCTACCTGTACCGGGCATGAACGGTGGGGTTTCGGCAGCCAGGTGCTGCAGCAGCGCCTGTGTGGGAGAAGACGACGAAGCGCCCGGCGCCGGCTGCAGCCGGTTCCAGGCTGCTGCAGCCTGACAGGGCAGCCCGCTGTGCGCCAAAGGGCTGCCAATCGGGGAGTGCCCGGCGCTGTCCCTCAAACGTGTTCAGGAAGGAGCTGGGGCAGCCATGGGACGAGACGTGTGAAGAAACATGTAAGGAGAGTCATGGGGAGATTCTTGAGGTGTGAGAAGGGAGGGATGGCTGGTGCAGATCTGCGGCTGGAGACACGCTCCTGGAAGGAGGTGCTCTGTGCTGTCGCTGAGGGGATGCAGCCCACGGGCGGCCCACGCCAGGCTGGGGACCCGCTGAGGGACCGCGGCCACGGGCGGCCCACGCCACGTTGGGGACCCGCTGAGGGACCGCGGCCACGGGCGGCCCACGCCAGGCTGGGGACCCGCTGAGGGACTGCGGCCACGGGCGGCCCACGTCATGTTGGGGACCCGCTGAGGGACCGCGGCCACGGGCAGCCCACGTCACTTTGGGGACCCGCTGAGGGACCGCGGCCACGGGCGGCCCACGCCAGGCTGGGGACCCGCTGAGGGACCGCGGCCACGGGCGGCCCACGCCAGGTTGGGGACCCGCTGAGGGACCGCGGCCACGGGCGGCCCACGCCAGGCTGGGGACCCGCTGAGGGACCGCGGCCACGGGCGGCCCACGCCAGGCTGGGGACCCGCTGAGGGACCGCAGCCACGGGCGGCCCACGTCATGTTGGGGACCCGCTGAGGGACCGCAGCCACGGGCGGCCCACGCCAGGCTGGGGACCCGCTGAGGGACCGCGGCCACGGGCGGCCCACGCCAGGTTGGGGACCCGCTGAGGGACCGCAGCCACGGGCGGCCCACGTCATGTTGGGGACCCGCTGAGGGACCGCAGCCACGGGCGGCCCACGTCATGTTGGGGACCCGCTGAGGGACCGCGGCCACGGGCAGCCCACGTCACTTTGGGGACCCGCTGAGGGACCGCGGCCACGGGTGGCCCACGCCAGGCTGGGGACCCGCTGAGGGACCGCGGCCACGGGCGGCCCACGCCAGGTTGGGGACCCGCTGAGGGACCGCGGCCACGGGCGGCCCATGCCAGGCTGGGGACAGTCAGAAGCATGGGTATAGGAAGGCTGGGGATAGGTAATTGGGTTAAATTGAGCCTGAGAAAGGAGGAAGAAAGGTGCTTATTTAAATGTTTACATCCCCCCCCCCCCCCCCCCCCCCCGCCAATACCCAGATTACTGAACAGAAGCTGGTATTAATTGCGAATAAAATAAATTCACTAAAAACTCCCCAAGTCAAAGGCTTTACCCATGGCACTACCCATATGGAATACTTTTTACCTCTCCCCTCTGAGCTGCACCCTATTCTTTTCCAAAATACTTCTGCAAATTCTGAAGATCATTTTGTGCTTTTATTTTACCAGAGGCCTAAAAGCACAATATCTTGGGAACAAACCCCAAAATTATCGGTTTACTTTCCAGTTAGTTGAAAGAAGTAAGTGCAATGGACACTAAGAACAAAAGGGAGAACCTTTTAAACTTACACTGGTACATTGTGGTGTCCAAAATACTTCAACTACTTGTACACAGAACAGTGCTATACAGATTAGGTAAGGAACATATTTAGACTCTACTTACCCAGCACTGTAATAATTTAAGTGGTATTCTGACACGTTCTAGAGAGCCATTATTGAAGGTTATTTTTTCCACTTGATTTATCACACCGTAGACACTGCCACACTTAGGAACAAGAGTGCCATGGCCATAGCAGCAGCCATCCTTCCACAACCCAGCCTCTGTTACACTTCATGAACACTGTATTCACTCTGAACTGCCCAAGAAAATGAACTTAGAAAGGTCACTTAAGGTGAGAGATTTAATACAATCTCATCAATTTACCTTGTTGTGTTTGTGAAATTGAATACATAGAAGTTAAGAAGTCAGCAGGAAGTAAAGGTATGTTCATTATTACCAGCAACAACACACAAAGTGGGTGCTTCCAGCCATTGCAGAGTGGGGTGGGACCAAGCTTTTGCTGCACCCAGGAGCAGCAGCCTTGCACACCACCAGCGGCTCAGGGGAGCACTGCACCATGCAAAACATTAGTGACACCTTGTGTGCAAATAAGACATAAAACTGCTTGATTTGGGAACCTAGGTTGAGGAAAGTTATTTCTTTCAGGTATGCTGAAAGAAAACAAACAAAAAGTTTTCAGTAAGAAGAAACCCATGAGACACATTTACTAAAAAGGCATGTGCACCACAACAGGTAAAACCCAACCACCATACTGGGCTGTACAAAAAGCCTGTTGTGATTTTCCTATTGTGTCCTTGTAGAAGGAAGTGCAGTATTTTTAAAGATACACTACAGCAATAAAGACCACGATTTTTGGCTGATTTCTCACACTGGCTTTCTCTTTGACAGTAGGCAAACTTGTTACCTTCAGCACTCCTGGTTTCTCAACATAAACCTGAGAAGCATCTTCCCAGTTATCTGAGTAAGTGTTCTGAATAACACCAGGCAATTTTTCATCAAACAATTATTTGTGGATACATATTTCAGCAGTTTTAATAATATTTACCTACCTCATAGGGGTGCTGCATGTATAAGTTGGTTAATGTTTCAGAGATACTTTCAAAACACAAAAGCCTTATATGATGACACAGCCAAAGTCAATAAATGATGCTATTGTTCCTTAGATTAATAACATCTTCATAAAGGATGCCCTCTGAAAAAGTGCAGACTGCTTTTGTGCTGTATTTCAAATGGCAACAAAAAACATTATAATTAGACATTTTCCTGGTTTTCAATGATCCTTATAAACAGTTTTTAGTATCACCTAAATTAATTTTCTTTCTCATTTAAAAGAACTGGGAAGAATACTCAAGAGAGAAAGAAAGTGAGAGAGAAAGAGAATTGCTTGTCACATCATTTCTCAGTACTCTGTAGCTCTGTACTGAAAATGTACTTCAGTGATTCAGGAGCTGTGAAAATTCAGGCTGTGATCACAGAGGCTGGAAGGGGAGTGGGGGCTGACTTAAAGAGGGAGGTGTTGGTTTTGTTACATATTTTACTTTAACATAATACACAGTTGCCAATAAGAAAAAAATATGCATATACTTCTCATTCTGTGTTAGAATATGCCATAAAATATCAGTATGCCTCATTGCATAAAGTAATAAGTGATGCACCACCCACTTTTTTTTTTGTTAATTTTTTTTTATGATTTAAACCAATAATCAAACTAAACATTTGGAAATAAATTAAGCCTTTTCAGACTGATTAAATTGGCTGAATGTTTTAAACACGTGACTTCGATAGATCTAATCATCCCAGGATAGTTGAGGAGTTAATCATGCAAATGTCTTCAGATATTTCAATTTGCAAAGCTGTGTTTTGTAGCATGCACTCTTCCACAGCATCTGTATTCTGCGGTGCAAACTGCAACTGTTCAGTGACTGGGCAGTAGAAAAACTTATAAACTAGCAAAACACTAAGACAAATAAAGTAGCACAATTAAAAAGTTTTAATCAGAAGAATATAAAATTTGCAAGAGACTTTACACCATTGTAAGATGTATGGGTCCCCTGGCTCCAGTTAGGAGGGAGTAAGGAATTCAGAACAGCTCCAACACCAAACATATCCCACAGCTTCACTGCTCATGCACAGACATTCAAGCTTGCTACATGTACTTTGTGGCATTACACTTTTCTGTGCCCACTGCACAGGAGGAGAGTGGTGTTCCTAAATGATCCTTGCTGACTCTTTTTTGGAGACAGGCAGCTTCCACCAAATGTGAGACTCGTTCACTACTCATAGCAATCCTTTTTTTCTACCTTCCTTTCTGTGTGAAGGAAAATTTTAGGAGGAATGGGGTGAATTGTGGATTCCATCTTTCACTGAAAACCCTATTTTATTTTGAGCAGAATCTGAACCTTTCCTACCATATCCTCTTTCCTATCTCTGGGATGGTTGAAAAAGATTTTATCTAGATCACATATTTTGATGTTACAGCTGACCTTCTTTAAAGTTCTCATTTATTAGAGCAGTTGGAAAAGAATAGAATATGGTAGAAGAAACACCCCAGTTTTATAAAGTTAAGTTAACCACTTAGATTCTTTTATAAATTATCTGTTCTCTACCAAAGCAGATATTTTCATTTGCATTAAAATATGTTATGGCTATTAATATGATTTAACAGATATGTCTAACTTTATGTACTGCCTAGTGCCTGAGTTCTATTGCTTGACTAACCCACCAGGGCACTGCTAAAACAAATAAGGGTAATGAAAACACAGTAGCTCAGTCCAGAAAATAAACTTCAGCAATAGTCTCAAAAAACCTTCAAAAAAAGTTCCCCGAGTTTAAAATTCTGCCCTGTAATCAACTGGGAAAACCAGTTTTAGTTCAGCTGTATACAATATTCAGCTTTAAAAAATGCAGCCAACCAATCAGACTTCAAGATAGTAAATTAGCAAAGAAGACTAAAATCCATCTTACAAATAAGACAAGGAAGGATCAAAAGATAGCTGGATGTTTGACAACTCCCGCATGCCACCAAAAGATGTCAGCGATATCTTGTCATTTTATAAATGGATAAAACTGATCTCACTTGCCTAACTAAGAAGAGTAGGGGTTATGAAGAGCATCCTACAAAACAATGAAATATAACTGGCTAATAAGGCTTTTGGGGGATGAACATGTAAGTCCCGACAACAGTAAGCAATGGAATTGACTGGAGTTAAAACTGAGATATTACACAGTATTTATTTGTACAATTTAAACCAGTTAGTTTGCTATAACTGGTAAAAAATGTAAGACAAATCTAGGTCTTAAAAACGAGCATCCCAGAGCCTGTTCGTTTCTTCCTATGCTTTCTTCCTACACTCAGGAAGAGCCTTCTTCAATGACATTAAGGTTATGATGGAAAAAATGATTCCAATACAAGTCTATAGAGATTTTGTTAATATGCCTTTATGATGTGATATTATGACGGCAATTCAATTTCATTGCAGGCCTAATGAGACCATGTTACAATGTCAAAATGAAAGGAAACTATATCAATCAAGTTATAGTACCCTGAGAGAAAGAAAAACCTAAAGAAATTAACCCCATTAAAAACTATTTTAAAACAACATTAAGATTTAGTGAATTTGGAATTGCTTTGCTTTTGTTGGTTTAGTGCTTCAGGTAGAAGCTAAATTTGGCACTGATTTACAACTCATTAAATATATTGACATCAGGGGAATCAGTGAAACTTTTAAGGAAACACAAACAGAACAAAATTCACGGCAAGTACTGTGGTTATGTAAAGCGTTGGGCCGAGCCTGTTTAGTCCTACAGCTAAAATCTTTTTTTATCTTCAGCAGAACCAGAATTTCAATTTTTCTCACTTAAAAAAGGTGGCAATTTGGCCAGTGTCTAAGAATCTAAGTTCTTGTATCTCAACTCTCTTGATACTATATTTGAATTTTTACTAAACACTGTAGAATCAGATCCCCCAAACTGCAAAAGTGAACAGAATTCAAGTGGAAAATTCTTACTGAATTTATTAGAAACAACTATGCCATTGCCAACAATAAAGTAACAGCTAATACATACAAGACAAGAGGAGCCTTGGTTAGGTTAGGTCCCAAGTCGTCAAAGTTGAGGCTAACGGAACATGCCACAACCGATAAACAGCCTTTGCTAGTTATACATTTGGAATCACCTATGAGAAGGTTAAGTCAAAGTTACGAAAACAGTCTTTTAAAATATTCAAATGCCTATATTAAAAAAGTAAAAATATAACAAACAGTAAAAAACCTGGACATAATGATTTTTTTTTTATTTTTACTTTTTGGCAACAGAGGCCTTTTCATGTGCGTTCTTTGAATTTTTTATCAATGATTTTTCTCCTTTCCATGCTAATGTTTCCTATTAAGTGTAGAAGTTAGAGCTGTAATATTAATGAGAATTCCATAAAGGCTAGCATGTGTATTCCATTTTAAATGTGCCACTGTCATTTTCCAAAGTATGTGTTAGTGGCAATATAAAGTTCTGGTCTCTGTAAAACTGTCACCCACCTGAACAGGTTTTACGGACTTCCTAGTGCAGCAAGCAGGGCAACACTATTTTTATGTAATAGGTACTTTCCAATTTTCAGCAAGATACTTATAAGGATGGAAATTTAAGACTCAGCAAAACATCAGTACCAAACATTTTGGACATGCACGAAAATATTGTAAGACGTAAAAGACCATAGACTTCACTGTGCCATTCTTCCTCTTCCAGCTCACATATTGTTTGTTGCAAACACTGATATTTACGTGGCACTATGAAGAAAGATTTGCAAACCCACAAAAATTCCATTGATTTTTGCTTCTATTACTGTTGAACATGCAGAGATGGCACTTTGTCATCGCAGTATTAGGGAAAATTGATGGAAGGAAAGTATGAGCCATTCCCAAACTCAAAATCCAGTTGTTTCCATTTTTGTTTGTCCTTGATTGATATACATAAACACACACACCACACATACAGACAACCTTTTTGAAGATGGCTGGAATGTTTTATTTCAGTTGTTCACAGTAAAACTTGAATAAACTTTTTGCTTCCAACATCATTATTTGTTTTATGTAATACTGTATTGCCTAGAGGATATATCCCCGTTGTAGGACACATTGTAGAAATAAGAACAGAAATAGTCCCTGCACAAAGATCAGACCCCAGAGGTTTGCTGTATTTTTATTATTTTTCTCACAGAGTCTGTGTCCAAGGCCTGTAAAAGTTTGGGCTTGTACAAGCATTTTCTTGTGTCAGGGTGGGCTTTAAAAAGAAAAACCAAATGAACCAAAAGCAGCTCTTGCCATTTCAAGAAACAGAAAATGTTCTTTCTGCAGACCTGATATTTACCCATATATCCCATTTACAGAGATATTCTCAGATAAGTCATTTATATCTGATGTACATTTACAGTACCCTTGTCAATATATTAAGTTTCTGTTGCTATTACTAACCTTAAAAGAGTTAAGCTTTAGTTACACCAGCATTATACTAATTGCACTTTATTTTTAAATTTTCACAAACCTATTTCTGTCGGTGCTATCGGGTAGGGAGAGACTCACAGTGGCTTGAGAATGGATTCATTGAAACCTTACCTATCTTGCAAAACAATGTTCACCATAGTATTAAGTTCTACTGCCAAAATATCAGGACTACTTCAGTCAATACTGTAATGACAGTAGCAAAGAGAAATGCAACACTGAAACTGTAAATAAGATTATAAAGTAAAAACCTGATATTCCATTCAGGCCCTATAAAACATGACCTTTAATCAGCAAGGTGATTTGTGTATACGCCCTCAGTTCAGACTGAGCATTCAGTGAAGGACGTACCAAGCAACACAGCATCAAGAGAATCTACTGGGGGAAATATTCAGCAGCATAGACGTGCAAATTGTTCTTGCTGACCAGAAATCTAAATTCATTGCTCCCTAATCATTAGGTAAAAGAAAGTATTTTTCCAAGGGTATGCATGTTTATTTCATGCACGAATTTCTGTGTGCTGAACTTCCCAAGAGTGAAAAAGAAGACTCATTAGAGAGAATTTTGTTCCTGTGACCTTGTCCATAATTACTTTAACTACCTAATGACCAACTGGAACAGTTTCCTTTGGAACATTAATTATATCAGTATGAAGATACTTACGGATCACATAGGAGAGTTAACATATTACATGAACATGCTTTTATTTTACTGCAGTCTTAAGTATTCACCATAGCAATTGCATCAATGTAACTATTTAAATAGTAAAAATCATTACCCTGACCAAAATACTTACTTCATACACAAGGCCCATTATAAACATCAAATCTCTTACTGGCACCTTCCTTTGAATATTTGATGGATTTACTTTGCAGTCAGCATGTTCAAATGGTTATAATCTCGCTTTAGGATAATGTATATGATATTACTTACACTCCTTTTCTGTGTTGGTGCAATCTGCTTTACAACTGTAAAGCAAAGCCATAAAGTTTTAAAACTAGATATAGTCTCGCACATCTAACTTACAGAAGCTAAAGACAGCTGCACCTAATGCCATTTAGTTTTTATATTACGAACAAGATCTTGCTACTCAGTGTATTCATTTAATACTTTTATTCATCTTCGGAAGTGCCTGAAGGTTCCACTACATAATCTATTTGGGGGTGGGGGGGTGGGGGGGTGGAGATATACAGCTTTGCAACTCATACAGAATTCCTTCATGTTTGTCAATTTTCTTGAAACATTATATCATGTTTCTTGATCACCTCTATGACTGACCATCTACGGTGGCTTTCCAGCTCTCTGCTAATTTTTCCCTTATTGATATTTTGAAAAAGTATCCATCATAATTATGCAAGCTCTTTGGAAGTTGTTTATCTCTTTTTACTCTGCTGCTCCGTAATATCTTGGTTATATTATTTTGTATTATTCTTTAGATGATACTCTAATTCCTTAAGGGAAACTTTCTTACTTCTGTAGACTTCCTTAACCCACAAAATCATGCTAGAGTTTGTTTTGTTTTGTCATCCCACCCCCCCTTCCTAAAGTCTTTTTTGGTACATAATAATGCAATTACCCAGTTTATCAATATTGTATTTAAAATATTCTACTCACCACTGGCAAAGTTTCGGCCTACTGGCTGCCACTGAACTCTCTTTTTAGCAGGACTTCTCATTTGTATATAGTTCCCTTTTCTAAAACTATATACGTGTTGACTTAAAATTGTTTCTGTAGGGGGTTTAAATCTGAATGTGCTACTATCAGTGTAAAAAGTGGCTCATTTTGCAGCATTTCTTGTGCAATGATCAACTAGGCCAAGATTTGTATCTCCTAGGGTTACCAAACTATGCCATATGAAGTAGTTATTTATGAAATCTGAAAATTTAATCTGTGCACTGCACCTCCCATGACATTTCTTGTCTTACCCTAATTGAACCTTATTATTATTGAGATTCCTTCTCTTACAGGCTGAGTTCCCTTTACACACTGAACTCACTATTGCTGTCCTGTTTCATAGCTGTATTACAGACAGATACTGTTTTTCCTGAAATGTCACTTACTAACACCCTTACACATCTGATTTCTCTTAGCTTCCATTTGCATTCAACTTGTCTTTCCATCAGCAGTCTACTCAGTGTTCCTCTTACACTTTGTATCTTAGCATTGCAATATTTCATTATCTTCCTTCTAGCATGTGTATTTCTAGCAGGTACATTATGTTCAGAAGCTCATTTAAATCTAAGTTCTCCAATAGCTTTTCTTAGGCTTATTTGCTTAAATATATATATATATATATATTTACTTCATTCAAAGGGTGTAGCAACCTTAGTAATGTGTTCTTACATGTACAATGGCTTTTTCTTGCTCCTTTGTCTATATTTAGTTCTAATGCCAGCAATTCAGTTTAAATTTTGATTACTACTTCTGTGCCTACTCCTTTATTTCAAAAAGTTCTCTATTTCCTAATGAAGCTGATTCATTTTCCACAGAGCATATTAATTTCCTCAGCTACACTTCATATGCTGCATCTCTCTATCTTTCTGTCTGGCCCTGAGAACATTTCAGAGAACTAACTTCTTAACTGGATGTTTGCATTTTAACTCCAGCACCTCTTCTACATTTTCCTCTGTCATCGGCACAACAAATACAAATGCAGGTTGCTGTATGTTTGCTGCTTGTATGTTTGTTCCAACAAGAATAGCCTAGGAATGTCTATATAAGTTTCAGTAAGACATTTTTTGATAACTAACCTGCCAAATAATAATATCACTTAGCAGTGTGAATGCTGAAGTGTTTTTATTATTATTAGAGTTATTTTAATAATTGGCATGTACTGTGTGCTTAGATTTTTGTAAAATATTGGGAAATCAATTAAAACAATATAATGCCACTGGGAAAAATACAATTTGCAAAATAATTATAAGCAATCGGCACCAGATGTTCTATTTCGTCAAAATTTGCATTTTAAGTTTTATAATATTTATATTTTTCTTCCAGAAAAATGCTTAAGTAATCGTACCTTAAAAGGCTAGATTTTTTCTTTTTCTGGCTTTGGTTTTATGACAATGTAATTCAAAGACAAAGCTCAGGTCATATTTCCAAAGTCAGTTACACTTAGTGGTTTCATTCCCTACCACACAAAAACTGTATCTTTTATTTTAACCATACTTAGTCTTATCTACTAATCTTCTAGAAGCAGAGATAAACAGCATATTTTAACAATACTGTTCTGCTAAACCTGAAGCCAAATGGAATCAAGGAACTGATAAGAAGCTTTTCCTACATATAAGAAAACCTCAATATTCCTGTCATAGCTGTTGGCTATTTCTTGTTCATCTAGTTTCACCTAAAGAACTAAAGTTATTTCATCTAAAGAACTAAAGATTTTAATCTAAAATGGAAACTTTTTGATAGCCCTAGATCAACATTCATCTAATCAAAGATTTATTTTGACTTGTATGTAGCCATGCATGAGAGAGCTTGTTCGGAGTTTCAATAATTTTCTTTATAAAAGAAGAGCAAATGCTTTCTGAGGTCACAAAACGTTTAGAGGTCACTGGAATCCCACAGTATGAGCTCTCAAATAGAGTTTAATATTTTTTAATTCTTTGTGTGAGAAAGATTGATCATTTAAAGAAAAAGGAAAAGCATTTTGTTTAGAATCAAGTGTTTAGATTCATGATCGTTCAGAAAACCTTAGGAGACAACATATTCCAATTTCTTGTTTCTTTTTTATTCTAAGAGTGCTTTCAGTCTATTTTTTTTATTTACTTTAGGTTTAGAGTGAGCAATAAAATTAGCTGTAGGCAAAGAAACACAACACAGCATGAGTTGGCAAGGCCTTGAAAAACACCATATACCCAGTTCTGCCACCACAGTTAAGAAGAACCAGTCAATAAGAATTCTACACAATAAACTCCCAGAGCTAAGAGGTAGCCTCTGCTTATCTCCAGATTTTTAACTCACTCCAGAAAATAAAGTTTCTTCAGCATTTTAATTGTTTTTTAGCAAGATCCCCAAAATGTTCTTGTTTTACTATCTCAGAAAAAAATTAGATTATTTAGACTGAGGCTGTATAGTAGTTTCTGAGATCTGAGCTAATGCCTTCTACAAATTTTACTGACACTATCAAGTCACTGGACTGATGGCATCCTTAGACATAGTTGTTAACAACTATGTATTCCTTGACAAGTGAATAGAAAAATAAAGCTACACCTGGATAATCAAAAGAAGAGATGGCAGAATACTTGAAACATACAAAGTTCTTTATTACTGTGTCTACTAGCTTTGTAATGTTGGGTCATAAAAAAGTAAAAGCTTTTAAAACATTTAAAGCTTTTATTCGGTGCTGAATCCATTCCTCTGTTTAAATAGCAAAATGGTTTCATAAAAAAAGAGTATTTTTTCTCAAGATTATCACCGATGCAGTGCATCTTTAATTTTGAGGGTAGAAGACAGAAAAAGCAAGATTATTTATTATATTCAAAATATTAATTTTTTCCTTGATGTAAAGCAATACAGAAATTATGTTACTGCCTTCACCTTTTCCTAACATCAAGCATACAAGTCTACCAAAAGGGTTTTATGAACTCCCTCACAAGGTTTTATGTTATTCTCACATCAGAACCACTGAACAATGCCCATTGTCAATTCAAGAAAACAAAGGATATGATAGAAAAGCTACAAAACTAAAATGGGTTAACTGATTACTGTACCTTTTCAAGACAGGTCTTCTCCTTCAGGATGTCAATGAAATGATTTTTCAGTGGCTTTCTGGTTGCAATACATTTTTTATAGTTCACTTAGAAGAACTGAAAAAAGTCTTACTTTCCATCAGTTCCATGGACTGCTTTTGCACCTTCTCCATGCTCTCTGTGGTCCTGGCTGTGCTAAAAGCTCCCTTCTTGCTATATTTTCTTGCAGACACTATTCCTGTTCATCCTTTTTCTCCCACAAGTATTCTTTATTGAAAGTAACATTTATCTTTTCCACACCTGGGTTCCTCTGATCCAGTATGCTGCAGCCAGAATAATGCAAACAAGAAAACTTTCTCTTTGCTGCTGAGATTTATTGATTCATCTTAAAGTCCAGGTGCCTGCTAACATATCAGTTCTTATCAACCACTAATAAGCAACACTGTGATATTCAAAAGTTAGTTTTCCTCAGAATATTATTTAGCCCCTTTTCTATCAATGCAAAAAAGTCTCCAGGAGGGACTCCATTAGTGATTCTCTTGTGATGGTTTCTTCCATTTCACAGGGAAGGAAGACAGAGAAACCCATAAAGCTATCCCACAGTGAAGGGAAATAAACAGTCATAAGGACACCACATTCTTAAATTTTTTTTTTTTGTTACTAAAGGAAGCATGCCAAGAACTAGAGTTAAATACTTTCCCAGATCACTCTTTAGTCACCTACCACCATATAAATCAATTTATTACTGAGTCTACATGAGGTTAAAGTAGTACATGCAACTTGGGCTCAGGTGTGAGTGCAAATGGGTTTTAACCCATTGCACAAATCTAGCCATAGCTATATTGGTTTCATAATTTAAAATATGACTTGGGAGAGGAATAGCTGAAAGACTACATTTACTGATTATCTTCAGTTCCTTTAGTAGAGTCCATACCATCTCTCTCAGATATCTTCAGTTCACATCAAACTAATCAAGATGCAATAGAAAGAAAAATAAGCATTTGAGACCTGCTTCTGAAATCTGCAGGCCCAGATGAGACACAGAAATGTCTACCCTCACTAAGCACACTATTATTCATAACATCTGCCTATCTAGTGCAATGTGAGTTCCTGTCACTCATCATTGACATATCTCTACATTAGGACTGATATTGTAACAGTACATTATTATGTTTCATGTGAATATGCTAATTCCTTTTGTATCACTATGTATGCTGATATACAGTATCCTTTGACATTGACAACATGTGCTAGTGTGCTATACTAATTCAGGAGAAATAAATGAAAGAATATGCAAAGACACTGGTAAAGGCACCATATATCTGGCAAAAATTGATTAAAACCATGAAATTATTCTCCCAATAAAATTATTCTCCCAATATGACAATAAAATTTTAACCATTGATCTTAGTGGTGCCAGGATTCCACCAGATGTCCAGATTTCGCATTATTAATTAAAAGCAACGTACAATACTAGCTATGCCATTCTGTGTCAAGTAAAATTTTTAAAGGCTTTCTATTTCCCTTTAATTTCCATAAAACAGTTTTTGAATTATTAGCAAAATAACTTCTCTCTAATTCAGTTATTAAGTGTATATTGTCAGATCACACTACACAGATATTTCTGGCAGTATTTTCAAGCAGCAAGTGACCATAATCATATATATTTGACATGCATAATGATAACACATTATTTTTCAACTAAGAATGAGTAGGTGGGACTCTCACAGTATGCCTTCTCATTATATTTTCTACAATAGACTACTATTTTTTTTTAATACTTGACTTCTCTGCCCTTCACTGATGTCCTCAATGATTTCCTCCACCAAGCATTTTACTCCTTCATTCTACCCTAATTAATTCTTAACTTTAAATTCTCCATCGACCCTAATTTAACTCTCTGTAGATACAAAAGCTTTGGAAAAAATCCTCAGTGAGAGAGTGTTTGCCAGATAGCTTTTCTTCAAGCTTTTGCAGCTTTAAATCTTATCACACAAAATACTGAACCAAATACTGCCTTGAACAGCACTATATACTGCTGTATTACAATAGCAATGTCACTTTTCCATGTACTATTGGGCTCCAACAAAAATCACAAAATTAGACTGAGTGTGGAGATGCTGGGTACCTCCAATTTCACTTTCCGTGATGAGTCTTTGCAAGTAGCTAGTCATCCGATGCACACCTCCTGGGATCAGGCACTGAGAGTCTACTGTAAAATCAGTTCTTTTTTCTTTCACTCGCAGAAGAATCCTCCTCCTACAGCATACGTGTAAGCAGAAAATACAGAAGGAAAAGTATTTGATTCCAAAACTTCAGTGAACAGACTTCTAGTTTTATTTAGTTTCTTTAAGAAAAGAGAAGAAAAAAAAGTCCCTCAGGTTAGAGCTGTATGCAAGGCACTTAAGTTGAGAACAGCTGAGATAGACACAGTACAGTTAAAATTATAGCACAGACAAGAAAAAGACATCACCCTGTTTCTTTCTCACCTTATGACTTAGCTGAAAAAAGCTCTGACAGCATCATTGATTATAAAGTATTCTTTACTCTGTATTTAATACTTTTTAAACCACTGTATTCAATGCAAACAGCTGAACTCCTCTAAAGAGCTTGACCAGGAAGAATCAATTGCATTTATTTACACTAATCTCTCAGCAGAGCTAGCTTCAAACCTGCTGAACTGCTAACAACCGTGGACTTCTATGTGCTGAATTCCCATCACAAAATATACACTTGAACAGCAAATGCAAGGGGTGTAAGTGAACAACAGTAAATTGACAGATCGTAAGAGATATCAGCAATTCTAAACTTACTTTGCAGTTAAATCAAAATTCCAGTAATACTCAAGGATACTGATAGCATTTTTTGGCTCCAGTTCTATGTACCTTCAATGACCCTTAGTTCAATGGACACAACACAATATTCGCCACTAATATACTTACATGTTATAAATTGGTTTATTGATAAGCGAGCAGTATTCATTAATTCTAAGCAAAATTTCAAGCCCTGTTCCAGCTAGGCAAAGTCTGTTAGTCCAAGTTTTTTAGTTTTTAAGCTATGAAGTTGAAGAGTCTTTAAATATTGTGCTTGATTATTGTCTGGTTTTCAATGACAAGAATCAAAAAAGCATGTAACTTGCTTGTTACAAGACTGTAACTTGCCTATTAATCAGTTTAATTTTTAATTCAGATCAGTCTGATCAGAAAGACCATCTTAAATGGTTTCATGGCTTAAGGCAGACTTTTAAAATTTATTAAGTTTCTTTAATGTGGAATTAAGTAACAATGAGAAAAAGGGACAATCCCAGGTAGTGATAGAGACACAGGTCTGTGCTTACTGGAGAGTAAATAAATACAAAAAGCCTCCTTCTGTGTTCTTCCTGGCTTAAACAAAACCCAACCAAAGCAATCAATGAAAGAAAAAGGAATAGCTGTCATACTAAGGGAAGAAAAAAAGTAACATCACTGTAACTAAAACCCATGTAGCAATGACGCACTGCCCTTTTAAAAAGATAAAGCATCCACTTTTGGAACCATATAGGCTCTACTCTGGAGTTGCATGTGGCAGTTATCAGGGTTTTCCTCAGGGCAATACAGATACATGTAAAATTAAAACATGGTGACTTCAGCAGCACAAAGAAAGTTTTGTTTACATCAAACAAGATTTTGTCTCTGAGCTGGGACTCATACAATAACAGGCTATCTAGACTAGAGGAATCAATTCATTATGGAAGATATTTGTACTATATAAAGGATTCAATGTAGAATGCTTTGAGCAAATGTTTTGCTTTCACTGAATGTACAGCACTTGATATCTTCATTACAGTTGTAATGGTATTACAATGATGTCCTTTTATTATGATTTAACCATCCTTTATAAATTGTAAAAACAAACAAGTACTTAGTTTTTTTAAAAAAAAAAAAGGTAGTTTACCACATGCCCACAAGAAGCCACTTTTCAGAACGTCTTTTCTATCCTTTCTACCACAGAAGATCATACACATTTACGATAATCCTGCTTGATTTACAATCTCTGCCATTCCTGAACTTAACCTGTTGCATGAAAGCAGACAGTTGAAATTGGAGATAGAGTTTAAATGGTATTTTAAGGACCTCAGAATCAATCAAAAAAAAACCCAAACAAAACCAGCTATTAAGTCCACATAACTTAACCTATATCCAAAGTTAGAGTTCAACCCACACCTAAGGGAAAGAGAAATGCTTTGCTCCCAATTTGTTCACTGGGCACTGTCATGTCTTGTATAATAGCTGATTCTTTCAGAAATCACATTTTTGTGTCATAAAATCTAATTCATAGGCACCTTCAGGTGCTGTTTTTAGATATAACATCCAAGACTAATGAATGCAATACACTAACAAGTTAATATGACTAAGAAGTTAATATGAAGTTAAATCAAGCTGTCTTGTCTCTCTGATCAAGTCATTATTTTCTTGACAATAATACACAATACTAGCAATACTCCTCATAATAAAGTTTATAACCCCGATCTTGTCTGAAGTGTGCTTTCACTTAAAACAATATTTACCATTGACTTAAAAACAAGGAGTCCTCCTGTGAAGGGTAGTGTGCATTTCTGTGTAGTTATCCTGAACCATCAGATCTGTGTGTGTATGTACCATTGTGCAGCTGATACAACCAACATCAGATCGGTCACATTTGCTGACTTTAGAGTCAATCTTTTAATTCTTTTGGAGAACACCAGGCTGAATAAAGAAAAATACTATTCTGGGCTCATTTCAGTCTTTCACATTTTATAGTTTTGTCCTGACATTTTCTGTGAGATTTCACCTTTTCTCACATTCCACCAGAAAGTTTTGTTACACATTTTTTACTTTTTATCCTCAAATGACTTAAAAAACCTGAATACAAATATTCTTTTACTACAAGTCCCTTCTCTACAATACAAACAAAAAGTGAAGTAGCGCTGCCTCACTTACCCCCCCCGTGGCTCAGATAGGTTTGTGGGCTTCTTTCCTCATGAAAACTAAGGTCAAGGGTCTTTAATGCTTTCCTTACCATTTATCTTGCAAGTCTTGCTGACTGCATGTGTAAGGAGCGTTAGTGTTTTTGTACACCTTGCTGTAAAGATTCAGTACACAGACTGCAAAACATTTAACAAAAACTGTTAAGCTTTTGATGTGTCAGATTTTAAGGAAAAGCATTTTCAATACTCTGAAAAAATAAATGAATAGCAAACAATACATTTCTCATGGATAATCTTTTAATGCATCTTGCACAAGTGTTTTCTACTCTACTATGGCTTAACAAGCCATTCCTCTGAAATTGCCTTAAACTTGCATAAAAGAACTACAGGTATAAGCAGATAAACTTTTCAATGAACTTATTTTGGCTAAATTTACGCACATTGACTTTTGTTTAGCAAAGAATCAGTCAACATAATTATACTATGTAGTCAGGAAATAACGAATAAACTGATCCTCATGGAATTTTTTCCCCCTAAATATTTCTAGGACATTTCAAGTACATTAATATTCATAAGAGCATTGAAAGTGAACCTTACAATCTGACAGCACTTATCATCTCAGTAGGATATGTGACTTTTTTTTTTTTTTTTTGGTTCAACATTGGAAATTTTCTCATCCGTTATCATCACACAAAATAGACATCCTGATGACTTCCATTAACTGACTCAGTGGCAGAAGATAGCTATTTGCTCAATAGGCAGATCACTTTTCAGGGTGTCCTCATCTTTTCAGAGGAGGAATCATGCAAGATCACCAACCTCACAGAGGGCTCTATCTCACACAGACCCACAAAGCAAATAGCATCAGCAACAAGCCACCAATAGTATTCTTCCACTTCCCTCAATGTCTAGTTTGTTAAAGCATGTTATAGGCATGATCTCTTCTCCATTTCAGCTATGCAAAACAAATGGTTAAAACGAAAAGCAGGCTTTCACCTCACTTAAAAATGCATACCGAACTAGAAGGGGCATCCCAATGGCTCAGCTGGAGTCCTGAAGAGCAATTTCCACATGGAAATGCAAGATACTGATCTTAGTGAAGCTCAAAATCCACCTCCATATTCCTTAGCTATTCAATAATTTCTCACAGACTTCATTAGAAACAGGATTGGGAAAAAAAGGACTAATGAAATGTGACACACAAAACTATTCTTAGAAGTACTAATCACACATCCATGACAGGATACATGACAAATAATTTGGTAGGATGTCAGAAAAAAGAACATCACATCAAACTTCCTATTGACCTAGAATATGTTATTTTCCAACAGAAAACAGTATGAGCAATAATTTTAAGTCAAGTTGACAGATCTAAGTCCAAATCACCACAAACTTCAAAAACAAGTATTTAAGGGTTCTATTAAATTGCCTCAAGAGCTCTTATGCACCTTCATCCCTTTTCCACTCAGCAAATACACTAAGGGAAAATGTTCATAAAAAAGCCTTAAATCTGCACATTCTACTGGTGGAAAAAAAAAAACCCTCATAAGGATAAAAGTGTCAAAACTAGCCTAAGGTCTGGCAGCTGACAATAACAACCTGTAGTGAAGTCAGTTGGGAAGCTGTCCAGAATCATTCTGGGAGAGTACACTCATTTTAAAATGGCAATTCACCCTAACTTGAGCCATCTAGCTAGTCATACCAGTGGTTGGAAATATTTATTGCACAACAACAACAAAACAAACAAACAAACAAAAAAAAAAATTTTTACTTAAATCAACATAAATCATTGAGAAGAGTGAAGCTGCCATTCATGCACGTTATCTCACTATCAGGTGTATGATTTTTCTGATGAAATGGGGCTTACCTTCCTAATGACTTGTCAGGTGCTCCACGCTTCTGGCTTCTCTGAAATTCCACCCTTGGGACTGGCTGCAAGAGCATCTAATACATTCTAATAAAGTCAACCTTCTTTGTGTTACAGCTATTCCTTTCTAAAGGTCAGCACCTTTGCAGCATGCTTGTTATGTTATTAATTTGTTAGCATTGCTATTCATAAATAAACCAATATCTTTCACACAGCTGTATAAACCACCACAAAAAATAAAACAATAAACAGATGGTGGAGTACAGTCTAAATGTTTTGATTCAGCTATTATACATGTAGCTATCTCCATTCTACATCCCTATCTTCAGATGTCCCATAAAATTAAAAAGGGGTTATATCTAATTTTAAAGATATTGTGTCTGCAACTGCCTATAGTCTAGCAAGTTGAAGGGCAGTGCCCACATGCTCCCTGCACAACTCCTCCTTCATCACATGAGAAGAAAGTTCCCATGTCTTTGGTTGTTTACCCTCAAGAGGCAGGAAGGAGTAGTTTACATTGACATTCTGCAAGATTTATCTTATTTTATCTCTTTTTAATACCATATTACTATCCCTGCAAGAGAAAAGAAAGGTCCCCAAACACCAGCAGAAAATATGGGACATACAAGTACCACTTTCTACCTTGCATGAAAACCAGACCAAAGGAAACCAAACCCTTACACCTTTTGCTTCATCCCTTAAGATAACATGTATGGATGTTGCCTCCTCTTCCTTGCTAATTCCCATATCCATGCAAAATCAACCAATCCAAATATGATTCAGCTAAATACAATAGAGAAACTGTACTCTCTCTCTTCTTCCTTTCCTCTCCGTGTAATGCAGACAGCTCTGCAGCAGAAAAATTAACCATGTGTTAACCAGCTCCCATTACACTCCAGAATGTGATTTATGATTATCCACTCCAGAAATATAGAGCTGTGCAAAGCTGACATGGAACACATACTTGAACTGGTAGCCTTTTTGTATGTAAAACACTCAAAGGGAACTTAGTGCCTTAGGAATAAGGTTCTAAAACAAGTGGGAGATCACGCCCTTAGAGTTCTCTTAAGGAGCTAACCTTACTTTGCAATAGTAGACACACCCTTCCAAATGAATGGACATAAAACTCAAGATCCACTCAAGATCCTCATTCTTCAGAGCCTTGATATCTTCTTGTTGTGTTTTTGTGTTTTTATTATTTTTATTATTGTTTTTAGAAAGAAGTGAGGATGTAAGTAGGGGTGAGGGAGCCATTGTAATAAGAGCACATTAGTTTCAGATTACAAAGCTTGCCCATGATGATATAAGAGAAAACTCCATTTCAGCCGCATTTCTTTATGCTAACACAAAGCCCCCAAGACAAAGAGACTTAAATATACACAATTAGAGAAAGAATATGATGCTATTATCCTAATTTGAAAATGAGGCTGTCAATAAAAAGGAAAACCAAATGGGATAAAATCAGAGTAAGAAACAGTAAATGAGCTCTGCATTTATATTTTCATCTGCTCTCCTCTATGGTAAGAGGGTGAGAATTTATTTTATTGGAGTTAGGAGACTTTGATAGAAGTGTTACACTTTATCACATTCTCCTTCTCTAAGATATCCATTCTAATGTTGTAAATAACTCATTTTTCTCAGGTCTCCCCCTTCTACAAATTGCTTACCCTGTAAGTTCCTAACAACTATAGATATAAATAAATGGACATACAGAACTTTCTACTTGGATATGGCTGACCAGGTCTTCACTTTGTTCTAAGTCAACCTACTATGGGCAGCTTTTAGTTATTCATTACTTTATGTAAAGTGAATCTACATAAAAGAGAACAGTGGTAAGAGACATAAAACAAAAATGCAGCAATGGAGAATGTGAATTACAGATCTTTGTTCTCCTAGGTGCCACTTTATTGGCTTACTATTTTGTACTCAACAGCTTACCCATTAACCCCCTGAAAATACTGTGTAATAACGAATTAGCTTTGTGTTTGCCACCACTTACTGCAAGCTGGGAGCACAAGCCAGTCAGCAATATCTGTGGATTTTTTGAAAGGACAAAGCAAAATTGCAATGGTCTTCTGCCTTCCTGAGATTACCTGAATCAATTCAGCTATCTAAAAGCTCTTACCAAGGTTACCTTAAAAAAACCCAAAAAACAAAACACACACACAAAAAAAACAAAAACAAAAAAAAACCAACAACAAAAAACCCAAAAACAACAACAACAACAAAAAAACCCAACAAAACGCAAAACAAAACAAAAAAAAACCCACCACAAACAAACAAACCCAAAACCACAACATTGGCTTATACTGGATTTACAGCAGTTTGTCTGCAAAACCAAAGTTAAGTTTGCATCAGGTTTTTGTGAGGAGGTATTTAGCATGCCTACTGGTTGCCTTTACCATGTGTATGCATCAATATTGGGCAAGCTTGCCACAAGCAGACAATTAAAAACATAGCAGACTTGCAGGATCAGCTTACTGTCATCTTAACATTTTAGAGAGATCTGGGTTTGTGCCTGGTCAGCGCTTTGCTAATTAACTGTATTCTGACTATTCTGCAGAAATGATATTTTAGCTTGTAAAGTATCAGATGAATATTATGGTCAAATAAACTTACACTGCAAAATTGTAAAGCCACTGTCAGTCTGCTGCATCTTACCCTTAAAATGCTCAGAAGAGGCCAAAGTGTTGATTATATCAACATTATGCACATTCTCAATATGAAGCATTTGTACATGTACTGGAGTTTATATTTATTTTAGTATTTGAACACCCGATGTAGTCTCAAATCAAGAATATTTAAATACAGGTGCCTATTAAGATATCCTTAATGAATGTCTAAGGACTAAGATGTGATCAATCCAACTTTCTCCAGGTTTCTCTAAAAAACCTCTAGTCTGTTTTCTTAAAAAGGAAGATGTGCTTATAACTCCATTTAATTCACAGGCTAAAAAGTATTTGTTGAACCAGTGCTTGAAGCAGGCCCTTCAGGATGGTTCTTACTAAAGCCTGGTGGTTTTTGCTGCTTCTTCTAGTTTATTGACTCAGAACAGAGGTCAGTAAATGAGGTATGGCTATTTTTCTGCTTCACCTGATACAGTCTGTTGACATGTTGTAGTCTAATTGTAAAATAATTCTCTGTCACATTGAGAGTGCCTACTGGATTTGTCTATTATGGTTTTGTGCTAAAAGTTTAGAATATAAAAGGTGAAAAGAAAATTTCCCATGTTTTAAAGACAGCCAAAGCAATGTTTGTGGCAAGCTTGTGCATTCACTGAAAGCAAAAACAAAACCCTGACACAACACAGGGGCTAGAAGCTGAAAGGTAAATTATGCTTGCTGTGTTTTTCTGAATTGAATCCTGCCTGTATGATCAGCAGCATTCAGACTCCTGGCAGGGAAGTCTCCAAAAGAGAGGGAAAACTAGGCAGGTGGCTTTAAAGAAAGCACAGAAAAACATACTAAATCAAAATTTCAGTTGAGAAGTGAAATTGGTTAAATTGCCTACAGCATGTCTGTGGAGGAAAAGGGTCTACACAGAGGTTCCTGTTTTGAGGGGTGGAAAGAAAAGCATTGCAGTGCATGAAAAGCACATGCACGTATGGGAGACTTGTTCATTATAGACAATTTCTTTATAGATATTCTGTTTTGGAAACAGACAGGATGAGGGACACACTAAAGAAACCAGTGAAATGAGTGAAGGGGTGTATTTGAAGGAATCAGTCAGCAAAAGATTCAGCTGACAGCCGTGAATGCAAGAGGAATAAATTGCATGGGGGCAGTAGATAACAGCATTGTCTTGTCCTGAAAGCAAGTGTTCAGAAATAGTCATAGGCCTTCACTGGGATGACATAGCTGTAAGATGCCCCCATCAGAGAGTTTAACTAAAAGACAGGAGTCATTCCTGCTTCATCATTACTAGTCAGCAGGAGCTTCAAAATATTCAAGATTGGATTAATTATGGATTTTTAAAAGGCAGTGCATAATTTGGGGGTGGGAGGAGAAAGAAGAGTTCAAAAATAGCTACAGAAGAAAAAAAGAACAGCTGCCCTTTACAATTACTCAAAAAAAAAAAAAAAGGAAATGCATTCTGAAACACAGCTGTTTGTCTGTGAATTAAACTCAGCATTCAGTCAGACACTTATCTCAGATTGCTAGTCCAGGCTTTAACACATGTCCCCATCTAAGAGCATTTGCTCCTATCAAAATAGATGGAACCAAGGGGCCCAAAGTGCTTAAGCAGCTTGGAAGGTCTCAGCCGAACTATCTTTTGAACAGGCAAACTGTTCCTTCCTCAGTAGCATAACATGGCCTTCCTTTTTCACAGAAGTGGGGTTGGTTCCCCTCAGATGTCAAGACCATTTTTCAAATACTAGAATTTTAAAACTCTCTCTTCTGGACACCATAGAAATGTCAGTCTTGGGGTAAGGCATAAACTGACTAATTTGTCTCTAGTCACTTCAACAGTACAGAACACAGTACATGAGACAAAATATAGTTAAGAACAAACCACTGAACTTCTCAGATTTGCTTTTTCTTCTGCAGAATTTCATTACAGATCATGTAGTAAAGGTAATGCTTAAGCGTGTATTAGAAATCATATAGTAATTTGATCTATGACACTCACACAAAGGGCCGATCTCTTCAGAATGGAAACACTACTGTTGAGACAAGAAAAGGTTTAGGCTAGACCTGCAATTCAGGTGTAACCAGGTGTATCCAGTTTCATTTTAAAAAGACCCAGAACCCTAACTTACATAGTTCACACACATACCTTTCCTTATTAGCCTGACTTCTTCTGTACTCTTTTCTTATGTTTGGCCTGTAATATGTTACATCTTCATCACTAAATATTTCAAAAATGTCTCTCAATAGATAACTGCGCAAAAACAAGCTTAGGTGCTATACAGTAAGGATACAAAACTTGTATTCCTTAGCCATAGAGCTTTTGCCTACCAAGAGATAAAGACAGAAAAAAATAAATACTGTTTGCAACTGACAAAGAAAAGTGATCATAAAGTCTGTTAAATAACAAGTAACTATGGCTTTAGCTTTTCTGTTTTGTTTCTTAGGAGACTCCCGGGAAGTTATAGTTCTGTACCCAGTCAAAAATAATGGCTTACCTTGTGGAATGAAAGAAAGGAAAAGAAAGAGCCTAAAATCCCTAATTATTTGCTCCATCATCCAGATAGGTAAGAAAACCAATTACATACCATCAGCGAAATACTGGGAAGCCCTCAAAGCTAAAAAGACTGCAAGAATTAGCTATAGTTGAGATAGTCATAATGAATAGTATTTGATAGGATGAAACTTGCCCACATATTATATTAATTACATTGTTCTAAACACTGAAGAACTAACTAAAATTCTACTGCATTTGTGGACAACTCTTAAAACAAAAGAAACAAAGCTGTTTTTCCAGAATGTAAGTTATTGGACAGTAACTGATTAATGCCACTGAACAATAAAGGTGGCCTTTTAAAGAATTACTTTTTCTTCCTTAGTGCATACCACAATACTGAGAATTACTTACAACCTCTTTATACACCTCTCTGCTTTGATGAAGAAAAGCAAGAGTAAAACCTTAAGAATGAATCACAACTAGGTTTGAACGCAAAGACATCACATTTTACAGAAAACATGCTTATTTCTAAAATCAGCTCCTTTGAGGCAAGATAATAGGTTTCTAATGACCTAATTAATTTTACACTAAGTGTATTTTGCAAATGTACAAAGTTAGACAGCAAATTGCTGTCTCTGCTTTGGTAAGAAATGGTTGTCTCCAAACAGATCTCTAAAACCAATGTACAGTAATTCATGCCAACAGTTTATTCTAATTACAGCTGAATATAATGGTTCAGGTGAGATACCAAGTTTCACTGCAAATACCGCTTTGCTAGATAGTAAATAAAATAAAATGAAAACAAATTATAAATCCAAGTTATTTTAGCTGAAACCTTGTTTCTTCTAAGCACATAATACTACTGAAAGGTATAACGTAGCAGAGAGTATCTTCCAGTGCTGATTCAGAAAATAAGATTTTTCTTTTTAAGTAAAACTAACAGATGCATGTTTATGCATATTAACACAGACCACGTAATATTGATACTCACTTTGTTTTCCTCCCAACTGCACCAGGATTCTCTGAAATTGCAAAAAGAAAAATTGTCATCAACTGAGAAAAACTGAGTATGTATTCTTCTCTCTCTCTTTGAATACCTAGATTCTGATCTGTCAAGATAGACTTCAGGAAGAAGGTTAATTCCTGGTTCAATGAAAAGACAGAAGCATGCTAAGTTGTCTTTATTCATAACTGTATATCATAATGTCCTCTTATCTATGTTTTAGAAATTTACCAGTACATCCTAACAACACAAAAATGTAAATGTAGCACAAGCAAGAAACACAGAGCCTCAGACAAGGTTTTGTAAGCTATAACCTAATGCAGGAGTTTACATGCAGGTGATATGAAAAAATTACCTAAGTAATTATAGCTTTAGGGCAAACAGCAGAGCTAAATGTTAAACAGATATTATAATTTTTTTTTAAATGCCTTGGCAGCCTTCTGGCCAACTAGAAGTAGTTTTTTGAAAACACATAACAGTAAGTATAACGTGTATATATAACAAAGATGTGATGCACACTAAGGGAAAAATAGGGTTTATATGTTAAAAGCTTTTATGGAAATAAATTTCCTGCAGGAGTGAGTGCATTCATACATAAGGAAAGGCAAACAGCTGAACTGCGTTTTCTTCGTGCACTTTTAGGGAGAGTCAACAATCAACATCTGTATTTGAGATTTTTAACGTTTTACAGGATTCAAAATACAAAGACTTTGAAATCTACATTTAAATCTAGAGACAATCTTAAGTGTTTATATTAGGACATTTTTAAGGCAAGAAGTATTTGATTTTATGTACCACCACGCACCTCCTACTCTTGTCAATCTGAACCTGGACAGCTTTAAAGTATATAATTGCACATATACCAGCCATAACCTCCAAACTCAAACTTCAAAGAACCTGAACATGAAAGCTCAGGAATGCAATTTGTCAGTATAGCCCAGTTGATAGCACGGATATGAGACAGGTCTAAGAAGTTTGGCGACCATAAGCCAACAGTTTTGTCCAAACAGTACATGTGTGCATCAGAAAAATCACATTAATAAATAATGGGGCCCTCCTTGGAGATCCTGAGAGAGACCTCTGGGAAGCACAGCTACGTGGGACATGAGTGACCCTTCCAACAAAGGAACTAGGACCTCTAAAGGTGAAATCTCTTAAGGGATGTCAAGAGTCAAACCAATAAGGCCATGCAAAAAAGGGATAATAAAAACCAATAAAATAAAAATAAATGTAAAAATATAATTTAAAAAAAACACCCAAACAAAACAATGCAGAAAATGCAGGTCTTAGGATTAGTATCCAAAGCAGCATGGGCTAGTTCTGCAGGAAGAAAGTATAGGAACAGCACCAACATATGTATTTTAAGTATTTCTAAAACAGAATCCATATTCATTTAACAGCGAACAAAAGCGCAAATTCTCTACATTGGAAGAGACCCTCCTTTTTCATACTGGCGTCCTGCAAAAAGATTATTCATTACAAGAAGGCAGAAAAATTCTGTAGGATAATATGAATGAGGCATGTAGTTAATCCACTAAGATGCCATTAAGAAGTGAGCTGATGTTCAGCCAACTAATTACCCATTCATTAAAACAGAACCATAAATGACATTTCCAACATATTACAAAACCCCTCTGTAGTAATATTTTCCCATCTACATCTATCCTGACATTTATATTCTATGTCTCTTTCATAATTATTTCAAATAATTCCTCTGACATATTGAGGGGAAAATAGCTTAAAAAGAGATTACTTACCACCTACCAGTTGCTCACAAAGAAAGGAGCAGGACAGAGTAATTATGTTGGTGTATTAACATAGAACTGATGTGCTTGTAGTCCCTAATAATCACTACTGTGGTTCAACTTTTCCATGGTGAAAATTTTCCAGTGTTTGAAATTATTTGCACACACATATACTCAGGATTCATCCTCCCAAAAACGAGCTAACATAAAACTAATTCATTTGATTCACAGAAAGCAATATAGCACCACTAAGTTGGCATAAAAAAAAATAATAATCCAAAGCTGGAATTTTCATGTCCCACTCAGTTCTGCTGTTGCTAGTGCAACAGCTGCTGCTGGATAAAATAGAAAAGGAAGTATAGAGAGGGTTGCACAGACATCTCCTTAGACAAAGAATAGACATGGTTTCAACCAAAAGAGAACTTGATACCCAGTACAAATTGTTTGTTGCACGTTCATTCAGGCATTCCCTGCACCTCCTTGACTGGTAATTAACAAAGTCACAAAAGCTGACAGTTTGCAGGAAACAGTACAATCTCTGGGCTTTTTAGCAATTTGCTACAAGTGGCTTCTTCCAGCACATTTTCATATCAGGTTTTTATATAAAGATTATTTCTTTGCTATAACACCACCACATGTTATTAATTTCTGCTTTTTTTTTTTTTTTTTTCTCGTTCACACATTGGTGCATGTCCTGGCTTCCAAACTGCACATTCTTTGAGCAGTCTCTTCCATCTTTGCATTCTTGTTCTTACGGTTCCTGTCCCTACCCCCCTCCCATTATACAATATTCTGACCTAATTTCTTCTACTGATATTGATATTTAAAATCCATCAAAGTTTTTGCTAATCCCAGGTTTGGTTCCTATACTTCAAGAAAACCTAGTCAAAGACAGCAATACATTAGAGCACATATCTGATGAGATAATGACATCTGAAAGATAAAACAGCCCCACTGCAGATTTGCAACCCTGCAAATGTTCTCAGTACCACAAAGATAAAAAACGTGGGACGCCACTATTTTATCGTGTGCTGTTTAGGGATGAATGAAGCTACATCTCATATTGCAGCTACAAAAACACTGACCTACATAATCAAGAGAATAGTTATCCAGTATTCAAAACTCGTCTCTCCTAAAGATTTCTTTCCTTTTAGTTTATGCCATTACCAAAGTCACATAAGTCAGAAAATAGATCGGTCAAGCAATTATAATAGCTGACACATCCCTAGATAGAAAAAGTAATTTTCCTGACACCACTTCACCTATGTTGGTCAATATTCAAATAAGTTCTAGATGCTTTAGCAGAGCTGAGAGCAGTAACAAACCCTGATGTTACTGCCACATGCCAAATAGTGTCTGCAACCTTGAATAAAGTCAGCTTCCTATTTGAAGCACAACCAACAACATATGATCAGGAGAAGACAGCTGCTACAATACAAAAATTTCTGGCAAGCATATGCTAAAGGAAAAAAAAACCAAAACCTAACAAGGTCTTTAGATGCAAAGGCTGCTAAAGTTTTCACTTACTAAAAGGAGCAGTGACATAAGAAGGAGGGATTTATCAGTATGTAGAACTACCAGACTAGGTGCACAGCCGTACAGCCCTCAACACAGCCATTGTGAGAGGAACACAGAATGGGACTAGACGGCATCATAGATACACTGCACTTGTACCGATACTTAACAGCCAAATACAAAATCTTCCAGAACAGACACAGACCTCAAGAGTGTATAAATTGGAATGAGTTCAATTACTGCCCATGTTTAAAATCTATTTTTAAGTAAACTTTTTGAAGACATATGCATTTAAGAAATCCACACTCAGGATAGCAGTATGGACACTGATAGATATGAAAACCACAAAGAATATCTTCCTGAATGAAAGGAATCAGGTTTGTCAAAAAGCAAACCTCAGAATTTGTAGTTCCCACCAAAAAAGGAGAGACACAAAGACTTTTACATTAAAGAGGTTTGTTTGCCCCATTTCCGTACTACATGAAATTAGATGTTATATTAGTTGTAGCCAAGAACAATATATTGGTGGTAAGAGAGAACTTGTAATGCTCCTTGATTTTCTAACTCTTTGAAAAATAAGAAAAACAAGTAGCCAGACAAAGCCTGTTCCATTTCCCTCATCCAGCCCACTGGATGGGGATCCAGCACTGAAAAGAGCATTCTGGCTCAACCACTTACCTCACAGATCTGAGAAAGACTACACAGCTCAGCACAATCCCTGAAAATTCTTCTTCCCGCTCAGAATCATCCAACAAATTCATGACTATAGACAGTTACAGATAATTTAACACACATAAAGAGAAAAATACACAGTCAAGTCTCCCAAAACACTTCATGAAGAAACCACAGCTATTTAAGCAATGCCTATAATTAATTGCACAAACACAGAATTTTTTTTTTCCCCAAGTGTACTTTTACATTGGCTTTAACGTATTTATAGGTCACCACATACATGAATAATTTATTGCAACCTGTTAGGGGAATTTTTCCTATGAAAATGAGGTGATGAGGTGTTTATTATATGGGTCGTGATTGTCCACTAGTATACCTTCATCTACCCTGTGGGAAGTTCTCACTGAGTAAGGGTTTCAGAAAGAAACCTTTTTGCGAGAAACACACTAATATGAAAAATGGACACAATGTCCTCTTCAAAGTACACAGTATTTAGTTTACATTTTAATAACATAAAATTCTATTACAGTAATTTAAGGGAAAAATATTATTTTTTCACATTGTGAACAATTTTTTTTACTGAATCCCACATTTTAACATAGTCTCACTAAGAATTTAGGAAAGGTTTACTTCAGAATAAATTGGTACTAAACAAAATGTGTTTACTATCTATGTATGAAAGTGTATTGTTAAAAACAGAACGTGAGTAACTTGGAACAAATTTTAGAGCAGATGCACTGGCTAGTACTATTAAACAGCAATGCTTTTAAGACTCTTCAAAGCAACAGTCCGCAGGCAGTGGGAATGCAGCACTAAGATAAAATACCTATCAGTGGCACTACATTTTGCAGCAAAAATAATTGATGAGGAGCAGGGTAGAGTGGATTATAAATTGCAGGGTGCATGCAGTAATTTCTGCTCTAGTCAATGTAGATATTAGATCTATAGAATAAAGAGTGTCACTGATACAATAAAGGGCAGAATAACCCACTAACAAGGAGGATTATATTTTATTGATTGGTAACAGATAACACCTATATTATCCAAAATTAGTTTTTACTGCCTTAAAAAAAAATCTCTTTCTGCAAACCCTGCATCAAATATTAATCAAGCAATAATTAAATGGGATAAAGAAAACTGTCTTGATATCTCACTTGCAATCATTTTCTTGGTGTATAAAATAAGCCAAGCATGACTGACTCAAACTGTAATACTCTAATAAAGGGTTTTTAAATTTTAATGTTCCGTTTTATTCCTAAGCTCTTGTTGGAAATACTATTCTTAACTGACTTTTGGTAGCCTACCTAATGATACTGTTGCTTATCCACAATGCAGCAAGTTTGGAAAGCAGGACCAATATAGCAAGATAAGGCTTTAGCTTCTTTTGTATTACTTGAACAATTTCATTTTAACTGCATGCTTTTTTTACTACATTTCTACAACAAAGTGCCAAGGTCAGAGAGACCTAGATACAACAGTCCATCTACCTCTCTAGTCAGCAAGTGGTTACACACATGCTTAAGTACTTTTTAAAGGAAATAATGTTTTAACAAGAAGCTTAAATGATTCCTGGCCTACTGAGGGGTGCACAATTAAGCAGTCAAGATGCAATTATGAATTCAGGATCTATCGCTTCTGTGCTGGACTTTGCCAATGACTATTTAATTAACTGTTGACAAGTCATTCCAGGTATAATATGCTGTTAAGACTAACTGTGGTTAATGAGAAGTTTATGTCTGACGTCACAACAAAGAAGGATCTTTAACATACAATAGATAAGATAATAAATACTAGAAGAGACTCTTTTAAGAGACACTCTCTCAAATATCTCACTTCCGTTGATTACAGTACGCCTCTGCAACCCAGCTTAGACTACTACTTTTAATGTTCACGGATCCCTTGCAGATTACCCATCCTCGTGGTGCCTCATTTCACCACACGACTTCCAAACCACTCTACCCAAACTCCTTGTTACAGGTCCACAGCTGGACACGCAAATGTCACACACCCATAGACTGACTTTTGCAGATTATATTATCAGTCAAAACCAAAGTATTCACAGTTTCAATTGCAATTTTTTTGAAACACTTCAAAATGGAGAAGCTACAGCCTATTTCAAGGAGGTTTACTGAGACTGGAGCGCTCAGCCTAGTGAAGACATCATGGTCAGCTTTCCATTTGTACCAAGTATCTGATTTTAGAGCTAATTGTATGAGCTACTATTTATGCACCGAAGCCTCTGCAGAATCAGGCCCTTAACATGCCAAATACTTTTAAAATAATTTGCAAAATTATTGGTACTGAAGGAAAAAGATGCCATTAATCTGCCTGTTCAGTAATTAGTTCACAATTTGTGATGCTTTCAGAGATTACAATTGAAAACACCATAAATTTTATCCTGTTGGAGAGATTCTCTAAAGTTTATTTACAATCAATGTCTTTTTTTAAAATATAATGAAGCATTTAATGGGAGAGGTTGTATTTTTTCCTGCATGCTGAGAATACTTTCTTTTTACACAAATTACAGTAGAAATATTAAAAAAAAAACACCACATAACTGCCTCACATTCATCATTATTAAATCTATCAGGCCTTCACCTCTCTCTGTGACAATATTACTGTCCTTGCCTTACAAAAAAAAATCCCACAAAGATTATTTTTCTTCTTAAATATAATGCCTGAGATATTTGGAATGATTAAAATAGATGAAAAACAGAGAGACTCTTACGTATTTACTCCTGTTTTTACGTACGACTTCATGGGATTTTTTCTTCGGGGGGGAGCAAAAAAATGAGACTATTTGAAAGGCCTCCATTCTTATAAAGAACAATGTATAATATCAAGGTGGGAAGAGAAGAGAAATTCATGAATATACAGAAGAAGGGAAAAAGAAAGTCTGCACAGGAGTAAATAATGGTCACATTTAACCAACTCCAAATTGAAAAGTATCACAAAAGAAAAGGCAAAAGCCCCCTGCAAGTTTCTGAGAGGCCACACTTCCCTAATGAATATTCCATCTACTTACAAGCATGGAACACAGCAAAACACTTGGCTTCACTACACTTGCCTGCCTAAGTATAATATACTCTGCTGGAAAACATGCTGCCAGAAACTCCTTTTTCATTTGTTCTTTTCATTGACTTTACAGCAGGACTTGCATTTCCTGCAATGGGACATACAGAAACTTTAAAGCAGATTGTCCTTCAGGTAAGACAAGTATATATAGGTGACAGGAATCACTGTAGGTACCTGAATCCCAGCTGGCAGATTTGAAAGACTCCCACTCAGTAAAGGGAGATTAGGATCAGGCTAGTGCAGCTCCTCAGGGTGTATAATAGGGGGAGCTGCTCTTCTGGAAGATATGAAAGGGTGGCTGTCTGGTGTGAAGGCAGGTATTTATTTTGGTGGACTTGCATCAGTTTTTTCACTTGATCAGAAAAAAGATCCGATTCTAAAATGTTATACTTAAATGACTAAGGAGTATTATGTTCTGACTGGAAAGATGTAACAACTAGCCTGTAAACCCTATTTTGGAAAGTATGTAAAAAAAAAAACAAAAAAACAACTGTTTCTCAGAATTTACTTTCTGGAGGCTAATTATTTCTGTTTTGCTACTCAGAAGAAAGCATAGTCAGCTAGCACGTCTCATTCTCAAATACTCAAAAACATGAAATACATCAGGTCCCTTCAAATTTTACAGTGTTTCAGAATAAAATCAGTTAAGGCCTCTAGTAGACAAAATTGTTTATTAAGATTATTCCAAAATAATAAATTAATGAACTTTTTTGAACAACCATCAGATTTCTAGTTAGCATGCTTACAATTTTGAAAATATCAAATCGATTTAAAAATACCAAACCAATTCCATTCCTTTGGTCTCAGTGTCTTCAAGAGAATAAGCTAAGGTTAACTGCTCTCTCTCCTCCCTGCCTCTGCCCCTCTCCCCGTCCACCCCGCCCCAAATTCCTAATTGGAATACATGGTCTGTTTTCATACACTTGAATATGCACAATTTGAAAGTGGCTGCACTAACTTCAATCAAAACCTTTAAAGAAAAAAGAGTTAGCTTATTTGAGAAGACAAAAAATCGAAATAGCTAGTTCCCCAAAAACTGTTTTAATGTTATCTCCAAATGAAAAAGGAGTGTCCACAGGAAATTGTGACCTCTGCCTTCACTAACTTGCTTAACTATGCATATTGCCCAAACACATAGGAGTGTATGGGGGGTGGGGGGTGGAGGTGGGGTGGTGGTGAGGGTGGACTATCCCTTCAAACACCAAGGAAATTTACATCTCAGGATTGGATTTTCTCATCTGAAATAGGTAGGAAAATAGATGGGATTGGCTTTGACTCATCTCAAACCCAAGAAAACAAGCAAGCATTATTTTAGATCAGCTAAGAATCCATGTAGTGTACACAATGCAGCATCTCTCTAGCTAATAAATTGGGATACAACTTTCAAAGTTGCTTTTGCAAATCAAGAAAGGTCATCTGATCAGGCTGGAGATGAATACATTCTTCAGGATTTTCTTTTGTGAAAAACATGGTCCCAGACACCTTCCAAGGTTTAGGGAGTAACTATAGACTCAGATAACCTGGATAATTGTGAGAACTACTGCAAATTCTCTCTGAATTGAAATCACTTTAAAAACATGATGTAATAAGCTCTCCTTCAGTTTATCAAAGCAGTAGCAAGAAAGAAGCTTACCATTTCTACCCTACATAGCTAGCTAATCGTGGTCTCCTTTGTAGAACAGAATGTTCCACATTTTTTGTGATCACAGGGAAAGAACTAAGGACTTTGACATATATCTCTCGGTGTTGATAAGGCTGCCAAAGTGCCTGATAAACTGTTAATAAAGCAGTCAGATGAGATATCAAGTACAGTTTTTACCTGCAATGCCTCACTGAAAGTGGCTCTGAAAGTATCTCAACTCTCACGTTAGAACTAGGTGAGAATTATACATCTCTGTTAACCCACAAAAACTGTGCTTACAGAATGACAAAGTGCGACAATTGCAGAAAAGTTTCTGCCCATTCAAGAGGAAAGATTTGACCATATGAAATTCCAAGTTGAAGATTGAAGACGTATTACAATATTGATGATAATTGTGTACATAATCATATTCATGGACAAAGACTGCTTTACCTGGTTACTAATACTTGCTGAGATACAGAAGTAGTGCAACAGAAGCTCGTGCAGATAGCACTGAAATAACAGCAAAGGGAAGGCAGACCCGGAGCTCCAAAAATCTAAACCTGTGGTATTAGATGTGGATGCTACCTGTAATGTGCTAAGATCTCTTATGTATGTTAGCAGCTACTGTGTTGTCAGCTGTTTGACTAAATGAGATTAATTAAAATAATTATTTGTAACTTATTGAGAAAGCTGTATCTGCAACAACTAGATAATTAACTCTCAGTACTAGAAAGACGGTGATTAGGCAGATTCTAACTATATGGAACCTCATTTATTTCAGAGGCAGCTTGTACAGGTGACTATTCCAGTTTCCAAAAGAAAAAGCAGAGGTGAAATCCTATTTCTACAGATGGCCATCACAATCTGTCCTGGCTCACCTGTACTTCAAAGGCGAAGTAGGTGTCATTTATTTTGAACTTCTACCTCTCACTGTACTAAATTTAAATGTTTGGCTTGTAACCTGAGACAGGATCAGAAACTGAGATTAAGGTAGGTATTGGAAATAGAGCTTTGTGATATGTAAAACCTATGGCTCTGAAAAAATGCAGGAATGAGGCAGTAGTCTGCCTATGATAAGTGACACAGGGATCAATGCTCGAGGAATATGGGACTCTGCTGGCTCAGAAGCTATCGAGACCTACATGGCTCCCCGCAAGGTTATGAGCTTGGCTCATTAGCAGCCAAGCTGGCAGCCTGCCAAAATACTGCATTTCCCAGGTCTGTGGTACTCCAGTAGCCAGTGTGGAACTTTCTTGCCCAGAGAATTTCTGCAGTTTGGGTTCCAACCAACCATTCTCGCTGCAAACATCAAAATCCTCTGAAACTGTTTTCCTACATACTGTTACAGCTCTAAATCTGTCCTTGCATTATGCTTCATTCCCATCTCTGAGATTAGGCAATATTGTGTTTTGGAAAGATTCTTTACAAAATAGTATTACGGCTGCAAACAGATGATGTACATGAAGCTGAACAAAGCTGCACCTGCTAAAGAGACACACCTGCACTGCAGAGGGATTTGGCTTGGGGATCCAGTCAAACCAGGACAATTCTATTATTTCACCCTGTGGTCAGTCGAAGGCAAGCTGCCCAAAACAGAAAAGTTCTCTTAAAAAGAGCAGAAAAAGAAGAAGGTGGCCTTGAATGATGATATCATACTTCAAGAAAATGAAAGTTATTAAAAATGGAAACCATAAAGTTAAATCTGAGGAAATAAAATACTTTAACTTTGCACAGATGTAACTTAAAGGCTCCATAAAAGACCTGAAATCACCTTGGAGCAGATAGAAAAATAGGCTCTAACCTAGTGACCGTAAGCATTCTCAATCTACTTCAGAGCACTTCATTCATAACACATAAAATATTGAGCTAAAAGAGAACTATTGATGTACATGTAATGGATGCCTAAGCAAACTTGCTTTTTGTGTACATCTTAAAAGTAATTTAAAGCCTCATGTGTTGGGAATTGCTGAGTCTAATTTTTAGCCTGCAGCAAATTTTAATAACTAAATAACAAACTCTAATGATAAGGGTTTCTAATGGTCAGACTTAGCTACTCTTCTGCTGCTAGGTATTCTAATGGCACGTCCTAGCTTTGCTAGACCTCGTTCCACAAAACAGTCCATTCCCCCAGCTTTACATAAACTCTAAACTTCTACAACTTGAAATTAGGCATTATTTGGATACATTTAAATGTCATCTGTTTTAATGGAGAGCATGTGTTCATTTTCTTTCAAGCTACCTTTGAAAGGATCATGAGCAAGTAATTAAAACTATTAGTTGACATTTCAGTTCTCAATAGCTCTAAAAAGTCTAAAATTGTTCTCTTTAGAAATGGTAAACATATTGAAACAAATAATTGTCAGTTATTAAGAAAATGGAAGCTCTGAGTGCTCTTCATTTCACTCACATAAAACTAACTTCTCTTGACCTCTAAGTTTAAACCAACACTTTTTGCAGTTCTTGTAAAATGAAGTACGAACGTGCCTGTGCTTTTAACCAAATGAAGGCAGAAGTCCAAATACAATTTCCTGTGCCTAACAGACTCCAGTATTCACATCTTCTGATGACCAACTTAGAAAGAAAATACTGCTATTCTATAGTATCGTTAATTCAAGGAAAGGAGTAATTCAGAAATCACTCTGTGAAAATGTTATTAAAAACTTGTTGCTTATTCCATGTGGAACTGTATTCTTCTAAGCTTAGACAGGTCAAAAGAATCGGTAATAAATCAGAGACAATGCAGAAGCAGTGCTCTGCTGTACTGTAGGGACAAAAAAAAAAAAAAAAAAAGAGAGAGAGAGAGAAAAAGGAACACACATGTTTCAGGATGCAAGGTTTCCATGGACAGGGAATAACGGCTCTTCCTCATCTATAACTTAGCTGGTATCTCAGATCAGTGGCAAAACAGGAAATAAATTCAAGATTTCCTAATTTTCAGTTGTGTCACACACAGAGAACATTCAAAGCGTTGCCAGCTGATTAAGACAGTCTCTGAAAGACTCCTCAAGACACCCATAAATTGATGAAATACATCATACCAATCCAAATGGTATTAATTAGGAAGCACAGATTGGACAAGAAGTCTTGGACTTGCATGTTTAATACCTTTTAATCTAATCCAATACATTGAGCACACAGAAAATATTGAGAATATGCCTCAGTTTTTCCATTAACTACTGTTGTCTAATTGCACTGTTATGGTTTATAATTAGCAGAATACACCAAGCTTTAACAACAGTATGACAGAGTACAGCATTACATCTCCTTAACACTTGGAAAGAAATGAAAAATAACAAAACCTAATCTCCCGATAAATTGTAAAAGGACTGAAAGAATTACATATTTTTTATTTAAATGGTTAAAATGATAAAAAGAACTGAAATCCAGTATTAACTAAACAAATGGAATTATGTCAGCGAAGTAAGTCTGATGATTGCAGAATTAATTGTATTTGCATAGTAATGTTTAAGTACTAGAAACTGCAAAAGGAAAAATTCTGAATATCAATTATGATAATTATGATTACAGACTATTGGGAGAAAGGAAAAGATCAGTCTTTTTTTCCCATTTTTTTCTTTAGTATGTGCTTTTCTGTGCACAGTGGTAAGATGAGAGCTCCAGTTGCTATAACAACTTAACTCTCTATTACAATCAACAATCATCTAAGTTTAATTGCCATTCTGCCCTTCTAAACCAATATATTCAACAGCAGTTGTATGAATTACATAAATCTTGTTACTAAAACCTATTCAAAGTCTCAAAACAAGCTGAAGTATACTTACACATCACAGTTAGTCTGAAGATGTCCTTCACTTCCTTATTGTAGCAATGTACCATTCAAAATGCTTTACTTCATCCATGAGAACATTTGTCTTGGAACAGCTATCCTTTGATGAAATCCAAAACTAAATATAAGACAGAATTAAAACTGAATGTATGAAACAAAATAAATTAAAATAATTTTAAATTTAAAATATATTAAACATTAAAATATTTTTCTGATTGTATAAGCATCCCCACCATGTACAAAAGAAATTCCAGTTAGGTTAGCAACAGGAGTTAAGCTGGTCATAAAAAATAAAGTAATGAGCAGAGAGTATGAAATACCCAATGCACTTCAGAAACTAGTGATACAGACGTAGTAACTACAAAGATTATTACAAACTAGATCATGAACTATAACAATTTCTATTGCTGGCCTCAATAATGTTTTCTTTCAGTAATCAACAAAATCATATTTGAAAATGGGAAAGATGTTAGCATTCTTCACAAATTCTCTAATTCAGGCCCTGTGGGCTCAGAATAAAATTAAGCCTTACCATTTACCCAGTAATTTTGATGTTGATCTGTAATAACACACCTTGCATGAGACATTGGAAACAGACTGTCAGAGAAGAAGAAACAAATGGAACCATAGTATCAGTATCAAATATGTCAGGGTTAAACAGAAACTAAAAAAGGTCTGTTACATAAGGCACAAAAGATAATCAAGTGATGCAGTATTAGCTAAGATAACTGGTTCTTTCTGAACAGAAAGAACATAGGCCGAAAAAGTATTTCAGCTTATGTACTTTTACAATCACCTGTTCCTGCCTCATGCCCTACATCTTTTTTTTATATTCCAGAAACTCACAAATAATGCAACAAAAGCTCATACCAACACTCAGAACAGATAATGACACCTAACTGTCACATTAAGTGCATGACCTCACTTTCATTTATAGCATGATGCAGAGATCCCGGAAAACTATTTAAACAAAATACTGGAAGCTAAAACCTACAAATGAGCAAGCCAGAGTAGACAACTGGACAGTACAATTAATTCAGCCACAGCCAAAACTTTTGGCAATATTAACTTGTTAACTACACCTGTATTAATAGTTTACAGTAAAGATGCAGCAGATGCATAAGAAAAATCACAAAATCACAAAGTTGGAATTAGCTCGAAAACATGCAGCTTGAAAACAGTGGCAGCTGAGCCCTAATGCAGAAATGACCAGCCTGTGGTCCGTGGATCAGCTTCCCTGCCCACGCCTTGTTTTCTGCTGCTTTCTTCATGGCAGAGCAAGTGGGCAAAAGTGGCCTGTGGGTGAGATCGCAGGCTCGTGCCAGCGGTCCCTCTGTTGCGCTCCCTCCTTTGCCTGCCTCTCTCCCTATCATGCCATGATGAATAGGACATGCTCTTCAGTGCCTCACTGTGAAGATACTGGAACCACCTTGGTTAAACACTGGTCATTGCCACCCTAGTGGAATGATAACCGTTGTTACCAGTCTACCATTAGGAAAAGTAACTACAATTTCAAAAACACCATGAAAATAAATCACACACATTAAACCTAAAACATTCATAAATCTTAAATCCACTGAGTCATCTTGTTTCCTGTTTTTAGATTTAACCCATTAATTCACTATATGTTGTTTGTCCATCTGTTATTTACTGATTAATAAATACAGCACACAAAGAAACCATAGGAAATAAAAAAAAAACCAAACCAAAACAAAGCAAAAAAAACCCCACAAAACCAAACAGCTCAGTGTAAGTAATAGGTTAGTAAAGAGAAAAAAATGATAAAATACCCCACCCTACAATCCTATCAGACTGAAGAACAATCAGATGTATACTGGCATTTAACATCTATTTAAGCCTTTTTTGCTATCATATTTTTCTATTTCATTTAATTATAATGAAGATTTACCTAAAATATATATATGTAAAGACACGAGGACTTAGGAAGTCAGAACACTCTAAAAAGAAATTGTGCTGAATTTTTTGATAGCAACTGCTTAGTACTTTTATCAGAAATCAATAATTCTAAAGCATCACCATGAAATAAGAACAACTGATAGTCTTTTATAAAGTCCAGTTTTGTGGAGTTGCAGTAGTGAAGAAACAGAATAAGCTTTGACTTCTGTTCCAAAAGCAGCATTTCATAACATAGCAAAAAAAAAAAAAAAAAAAAGCTTGCTTTTGATCTTAGTTTATTAGATCCAGATCAGAGAATAGAATGAACTATTTATCTTTAAAATGTAATATCTTTTCGATTATATGTCATAGCAAAAATCTTATCTTTGTCTTGGAAGTTTGAGACTAATGACGACAACGTTAGGAGTCTTGTGAACCTTGACAGTAGTTCAGCCAATTATGTGATGAACGATGAAGATGGAGTCTTCTTTACTCCTCTGCGACATTTCTAGAAACCGTAATTCTGAAAATCTAAATGGATTCATTGCTTTTCACCCCTGTGGGCAGAGCCATAATTCTTCAGATATACATTCTAACTGGGTTTTCTAATAGCTCCATTCATTTCTCAATCTTTCTAATAAGATTGCCAGAGAGGACAGCTTGTCTCTGGCACATTTCTCTTCCAAAAGGACAAAATCATCTGAGCTATTATTCAAGCCTTTCAGCATCACATTTTGGTCATCAGAACTTGTCAAATTAAACAAACTAATATTGCAATTTAAAAAGAAAAATGAAAAAGACAAAAGAAGACTCTGCGGCTCCTGTAGTTTCCACAGCACACTTTGTAAAGTCAAACATGTTTTAAAAGTAACTCCTCACCTCTGAAATACAGAGGCATATATACTAAGCTGAGGCTAAGAACAGGCATTCACCATATGGTGTGAAAATTTTCACAATGGGGAACCTGAAATTGTAATGAAATACTGAAGCACCACTGCACATAGTAGTATTAAAATGTAGAAAAATATTCTATTGAATTAGCAAAGGTGATTTTCGAGCAGGTCAGCAATTTGTTCACGCAAAACATAACCCAAAATGGTATAGCAAATTCTTAGCTTTACAGTCTGAAAAAAAAAAAAAATCATATCCCCTAGAAGACTATGGGGAAAAGAAAAGCAGCATGGAAATAAATGGACCTTTAAATCAAGTTAAGAAAAAACTCTTCTTGATTACACCAATTATATATCATTACATTACATAAACTTGTAGCTCAGAGTAGCAACAAATCACTACAAAACTTTATTTTAAAAAACACAGGGACTGAGAAGTTTAACTTTATTTGTATATATGTGAAGTATGTCTATCATGTGAAATGCGCATATCAGAGTTCTCATGTGATAGAGGAAATGATAGGTTTACTCTTAGCATAATTGAGATTACAGAGTACCTAGTGAATTACAAAAAGACCCCTCAGAAAAAGGAGTCAGTTTAAGAAGTATAAAGGAAGCCTGAAAATTTCTAAGGGACGAATGCCTTGGAATAAAAGACCATAGTCAAAACCTGGCCTGGCACTTCCAGAAGTTGCCTTGTCAGCAACCACAGGGACTTGTTAAACTTTGTGACCCGCATGCTAACAAGTGTTTTGATGAAAAGCTGGGGCTTTGAGTTCAAATGGCTTAATTTATACTGAAAAATGAAGACTATAACGTCCTGTGCCTCACAGAACTCTTTAAGTTCAACCCTGAGTGCTGGTGTAGGATTCACGTTTTACTCAATCTACATTAATAGACATGAACCATCAAAACACAGTGGTATAAAAACTACATCTCTTCATAGGAGTGAAAAAAAGCTATTAGAAATTTAAAGCTCTACAACTGCATTAATTCAGAGGCTAATAACAAGACCTTAAGTGGGAAGTATCTGCATGTAAGTTTTCTGCTACTTGGTCAATGCATACATTTCCCTCAATTAATAAAGATATTCCTAGCCATTTTTTATCTAAATTCCACCAGATGTGAAATTTATTAAAGCCAAAGTAATATATTTTTTGCTGTAGTGCTTTCTTCTTAAAGCTCTCATTTCTCAGCATGTCCAAAGTGCCTCTGCTTCAACAAACTCTTGAGGAAACAGAACACCATTATACACATAATCTGCTACCTGCTCCTACCACGGAAAATTTAATCGTCTCGTAGTTCAAAGATTTAGAAGAAAAGTAATCTTCAGATTCATTGTTCACTTGTAAAGAGCAAATGGGAACAGAAACTGAAGAGAGGGCTTGGATTTTGACAGAGCTGACTTTAAAAGAGAAAAAAAATCAGAAAGTGTAAATATTGCAGTGAGTAAAAATAGGGTCGACATCACAAAGAGTGTTTGTTGTCTCATAGAAAATGTTCCTTTGAAAACTTAGCAAACAAAATCAAAAGCTTAGGGTTTTGTCTACAGATATGATTGGTACAATCCAAAGCATCCCATTCTTTGTATACAGTAAACTCAATTCAGTTGGACTCAGGTGCAGGTGACTGCAGTTCATTTGCATGACATTTTCTGGCAAGTTTTAAAATGAGAACAAATCCCATTTACCAACACTCAACAATGTCCACAATCTGACCCAACGATAGCATCTCTCTCTGAGTGTATGGCTGTACAATAGTTAAATACCAAATACAGTTCTTCTTTACAGTCAGGGACTATCAGACAAAGCCAAGAACCAGGCAGCAGTGGGAGCAGAGTAAACAAACAGGTCACATTCCCTTTACTGATTTATTTCACATACTGTCTTGATTTCAATGAAATGTTTTGTCTTAATATGGATTTCTTATTTAGGGAAATACTGATTACCAAAATTCCAAAACACTGATCCATTACTTCTTAAGGAAGAAATATGAATTCCCCAAAATGGTAAACAAAAAATAATTTAAAAAAAAATTAAAATTGTGTTTAAAACAAAAAAGAATCTTTCCTGGGACTTACAGAATAAATCTATCTGAATGTACTTTTTTCTTTCATGTGCTGTTTGCATACTTCTGGACACTACACATGTATAATTTTTGGACAGATGGACAAGAGGCGGGAGGGGGCACAGCCAGGACAGCCGACCCAAGCTGACCAAAGGGATATTCCATGCCATATGATGTCATGCTCAGCAGTAAAACTGGGGGGGGGGGGGTTAGTCTTTCCAAAGTAGCCATTGCTGAGAGACTGGCTGGGCATTGGCCTGCTTGTGGGAGGTGGCGATTACCTTTGCATCACTTGTTTTGGTTTTGTTTTATACTTCCTCTTTCCTTCACTTATTAAACTGTCTTTAACTTGACACATGAGTTTTCTTGCTTTTGCTCTTCTATTCTCTCTCCATCCAACTGCGGTGGGGGCAGTGAGCAGCTGTGTGGTCCCTAGCTGCTGGAAGGGGTCAACAAAACACAACCTCTTTCAGTACAGAATTCATGCTGAGTAGCACATGGCATTGTTTATGTTCTTTGTTGGAAACCTCATAAAACTGGCCCACCCAGGCCAGTTGTCTTGGGCCAAGTTTTCATGATTTGAGAGTCAATATTCATTTTACAAAGGTCATCCTAGTAAAATTGAAGCCAGGATTAAGTAGTGAAAGTCAAAATATGCAGAATCATAAGGAGAGCCAGATCAAAATTTTCTTATATGTTCAAATGCATATTTGTTAGGAAAATGCACTGATTAAATCTGGAGCTGTGAAATAACACCTCCTTTTAGTTTGCTTCACCATATGTATCTCAGTGCTTTTGTATAGCTACTTCACAACTTGACAGCTACCTTCATAATAATTTTAATTAAAACACATTAAATACTTCAAAGAAAACCTAGCCACACTTCAACTGTGCAGGTTCCTTTGTTCTGCTTAAGCAATATCAGAAACTGTAGACCACTGACAACACCTATCCTGGGATGCAAATGACTGGTTATCTGAAAGCCTCTACCACCTGCAGTGTTTTCCTCAAATGTCTAAATTTAAGCTTTCGGTAACTTTTGGTTCTCCTCTTGGCTTCTGTTGGCACCAAAAGGGAGCATGTTCAGAAAGAACTGTTGGGACAATAAATGCAACCGCATTAGCACAGGCAGTGCATATTGTAACTCTCCTTTTAGTTTTAGTCTTCAAAGATAAAGCTTGATTCTCTCTTACACTGAATGCACCTTGTCAGCTATAAAACAGATTCTCTTTTAAAATGAAGATACATGTGATACATTTCTCGTATAACTATCTTAATTTTAAAATCTTTTTTGCAACGTACTGCAGTCACCATGAATTCAAGAGTTATATAGAGCAAATTCAGCAAACAGCAAATCAATTATAGACTCAAAGCCCAGACTGCCCAGATCTTTGGTCCCTTCCTGCCATTCAGCCAACAGTATCAAAAGAAGTAATTTATAACAGAATATTCACCATGACCATGGGAATAATAATACCTTAATACCTTTTGCCCAAAGGCGAAGCAGCCAGTTAACATAAACCCTGGTGAACCGCTTTGATTCTCGTACTTCGTGTTTTGTGCCATGTTTGGCAAGAAAAGCAAAGTCTGTATTTCACCTACTGCACCATTCTTTTATATGTGATATACATTTTCACCAATAATAGTTTATCGAAGTATAGGAATCAATTACTGCTTTCCCATTCCCACTGCAAAATCTCATACTTCTTAAATTACATTGTTTCTGCCCCGTGCACAGTAAAACCAGGTTAAGTGAGATTAGTACTGAAAACAGGTTAAAAATAGATTTACTCACCAGAGAGAGATGGATTTAAATGTTATATATTCTGAAGGAGGGGCAGGGGGAGAGGGGACTAAGAGGTCTCACAAGGGGGATTATATTTTGCTACTTAATAAAATATTAAGTGACAGTCAAACAGGAATGTGTGGGAAGCACAGTTTTGCAGTACTGCTCTTTTAGGATTTGTTTTCTTTAAAATTTGCATTCCTTTCTGCATGCATTTGAGATATACGTGTGGTGGCTTTTTAATGATTAGAAATGGCTTTGATCTTGACTACTTGAAGGAACATAAAGATATAAATAGTGTGAGTGGATATGATTAATCCTAGTAATGACAAACATAACAAAAAACCAAGATACGCTTTTCTGAATTTTTCAACCACAGCTTAGGAAGTTCAGTCTTTAGCTCATGTCTGTCATACAAGAATGATCTACAGAAGAAGTCAGAAATGTACCAGTGTTCAGGGTCCCCAAATACCACCAGTGCCAGCTTATCAAAGATAAGAAACTAGGAAATCAGAAACATCAGCTTTCTGCTTCAGTAGCTGCCACCCTCCTTTGAGATGGAATAGAGAGTAAGAAAACATCATTCCTGCTGCAGCATAACTGTCAAAATAATGAAATAATATGCATTGATCAGGTATGATAATGAAAATACTCAACTGTTCTAAGAAACTGTCACCAGTAGATAACAAGTGCCTAATGGCCAGGATTTGATGGCTATTTATAAGGTGTGAAAATAGAACTCCTTAATTTATTGAGGAATTCTTAACCGGACAACTTAAAGAAGTGACCCTAAATCTTCATTACGATGATGTAATTTTCTTACTGTGTGAAGAGGGCAGTAAAATGAGATGAGAGGAAGAGTTGTTATGATTAAAAGAGGAAAATTTTAAAGGCAAAAGACAAAAAACCCAAAAAAGTCCACAAGACATCACTGATATTGTATCTTCTCAATGCAAGAACACAGCAACTCAAAAAGATACCTGTCACACAAAATGGTCACCTTCAAGGTCTTTAGTATCTTAGGACAGCATTGCTGAAACCCGAGCTCTCATCTCCTCATGGGTGTAAATTATATCAGTTAGGTATATACACCTAATCTGACCTAAATCCTTAACCTACTTCTTTTCAACAGCAGCTCTGATGGATGCAGTTGATTACTTCTAGTGAAACACCAGAAATTAAATGGAATATCAAAATAAAAAGGAAAAAGCATGGCCCAATTGCTCCAATAAATTACATAAAATTTTAGAGAATTCTGCAGCGTTTTTCAGTATTCAATTAACTAGAAGACAAATTCTCCTTTCTTCCATTACCAGCCACCCAATACTTTTTCATAGATATGTTGCATTTATTGGCCATTCAACAAAAAGTAACTTAACTTACATAATAAGAAAAGCAGTATGGCATCAGATAATAATTAACGGATCAGTGAAACACATGCACTCTGTTTTCAACAAAAATGGCAAAGTCATGGAAGCAAGACCATATAATGTCATAGTGAACATTTTTTTCAAAATTAGTTTAGCAGTTTCATAGCAAAACACATGAACACAAAGCAGTTCATTAGTTTCTTTAGTTTCCCACCTTTCCATGTTTTATGTATTCCCCCAACCAATGTCTTGAATTTTCAACAGAAATAGAAAACCAAATAACCTACACCCCACCCTTCATAAGCTAATGTGTAGACTAAAACAATTTCATTTCTTTGAAAAAACAGTTTGTTATTCTGACCAGCCCTATACAAGATATTCATGAGAAAAGTACTTTCACTAATTGCATTTTAAAAGGAATATTGCACAAAATAGCTACACTAAGTCTTGTTACTCAGTGAAGCCTGTATTTCAGGAATAATCTTCCAATACTAATGATGTTTGTACTCAATGGAGGAGCAAAACCACTTCATTAAGTTAACCGTGTAATTCTTAGATATTTCCAACAAATTATAAAGCTTTGATCTTCTGAAAAGCACAACAGATAAATCAATCAGACACTAATATTATATGATTGTTATTTTCAAACCATCTGAGAAAACTTTTACCCACCCATAGTGCATATACATTAGAAAAAATGACGCATATATAAAATTACATAGTTCAGCATGCCATTGTGATTGAGAAAATGCTAAAATATTAGTCCCAATGTTTTGCTCCTAGATTACTCAAAAGTAAGGTTAAGTAGGACTTTCAAGTTTTTCTGTTAAAGCTGCATTTATCTGGGAAAACGAGAGGAAGGTTTTTACTTAGCGTGGTTTATTGTCAACCATCTCTCTGTTATACAGGTGTAATTGTTTTTCCAACTATCTCCCTGACTATGATATTTGGAACAGAAGAGACATCTGATAATCAAACTTAGAAGAATAAAAACCAAATCAAACTCTAAGCTTCAAACCAAACAAGTATGGAAAAATCCAACATGGAAGAGCCAGCAAAACAAACAAACAAACAAAATACTCTAACAGTTTCTCGGTTTTATTTTAGCAGCTCTTTACTTGGGGCAACACCTGGAGACCATCTGGAAGCTTCGGACAGGAGGGTAGCACAGGCAGTAACTGGCCCAGCAATCTCTAACACTGGAAGAAACCTATCTGTCTTTCAGTCTGGTTATGACATCAGTATTTCTAACTCTCATCTCAGCTCTTGAGTTCATAATTTTTCCTGGCTTCCACATAAGATTCCTTCTCTATCTGTAACTGTCTCTACAAAGCCCAAAGGAAGCTTTGCAACATTACAAAGAGTAATTAAAAATGTTCCTCTAAACAGAGATACCTCAGGGACCAGGATGAAGGAGAAACTTTCCTATGACATGCTTGTAGGCAGAACCATCACCAGCACTAAGCTGTCCAAGCTTTAACCAGTACAGGTACTAACAGTCCCTAACAATAACAATAAAAAAACCTTCTAAATGAAGCATACACCATTTACTAGAGGAACATCTAAGTTTGCTGGCCCACAGGCAGACCTTATTAATTCTGTAGACCTGTCTGAGTAAACAGGTGTGCAGCTGAATGTTGTTTGAACATACTGTGCCAGTATGATAAAGACAAACAAACAAACAAAAAAAACCAAACCCTGCACTGAAGTAAGATGATGACATATATATGCAATTTCTGCTGGAAAAATTGAGTAAATCTGAAAGAATTACTGAAACAAATGTATTTATAAAGCAAGACTAACAAAGGACAAAAAAGCCACCACCACCCCTTCAAAACAAACCAAAACCAAACCAAACCAAACCAAACCAACCCCGAACAGATGATGTAAACTCAGAGGTTTTTTTTCTGAAGAAATGTGCTATAACCCTGTTCAGGACCTAGCAGAGTGACTTTAACTTGACAGCTGACAACATGTGGTACTTACATGGAGTGCTATCAGTCTTCATATTGGCAGACAAGAAAGCCCTGTGTGGTTCCTACAGTTACGTCGCTGGTTTATGAACTCCCCCACTCATATTCTTTTAATATGTGCATATTATAGCTTCCAAGATAAAAAAAATACAGGCTTTGAAAATTAGAGATTAACTCGGTCACTTGTGAAAGGAGGGGTCACAGCATGGATGATACAAACCAGGCACATATTATGCACATGGTGGCTCTCTAACATTAAAAGAAAGCTTCAAAACTGTATACATTCTTGCTTGTACTCATTGGGCTCAGGACTTCAACTATCTTTTGCAATTAAATCTATCAAACTTCAAGCTCCCAATTAAAAATTTTCAAATGCATCATGCTCCAGGGTGTCTGAAATTAAAAACCACTTTACGTGTTTGTCAAGTCCTCTTTTGTAATTTTTACAGTGTTGCTCTTTCTACTGTGATAAGTGCTGCCAACCCCTTTCCATTTATGTGCCACAGCAGAAGAAAAAATAAACAAAATTCCTTCAGACAGCTCATCCCTAATCATGGCATTTTGTTTCAGCAGCGGTTGCTCTCACCTTTCTCAGACATCTATTCTCAAGAGGGAGACAAGGGGGAACTGGAGAATGTCTCCATGTTGCCACTCTTCAAGAAGGTTACAGCTCCGGAGGAGAAGCTGGAAACAGCCCAGCTGGTGCCCTGAAGGCCATCCCTCTGGCGCTCCAGCAGGAGCTGTGCTCAGTGCAGGAGCTCTGCTGACACCAGCCCCTCGGTTTGAGCATTCACTGTAAAACAGCTCTTTCCAGTATTGCCTTGAACACCTAATCATAAAACCTGAAAATACTTTAAGTTCACTTTGCCTTTTGGTAAAAGGGAAAAAAAGAGTGACTGTCTTTCAGTTCAGCAAGGGGATACAGCCAGTTCCTAATTTTTCCTAAGCACCTGAGGGGAAATAAAAAAGACTAATTCTAATACTCTGAGAAGTCAGTAAACCTTTACATTTTGTTTCCCCAACAAACTCTTCTTCTAGACGTGAATGTCTCCTATATGATGCTCCGAGTAATTAAAACTAGGTATGAGAGGGATTTATTCCTGATATGCTACTACACTATTCCTAAAATAAATTGTTTCATGCACATAGTGATGTTGTGGTGAGCATCCTCCCATGGAGACGGAAACAAGTTTTGGGTCTTTTGCTCCCCATCTCAGAAGTGATTCACCAGAAGAAAGAACCTAAAACTAATGTTGTTTCTTAAAGAAGGCTACAGAAGGGGAGATAAACATGGTCAAATACACCGTTCTCGGTTTATATGAGTATAAATTTTAAAAATTATGTAATGTAAGACACCAACATTGTTTATCTGTACATGTAAACCAACAGACACTGAATGCAAAACTTTAAATGGGAGATACTGAACAGGACTGGAACTGCAGGAACTGCAATTCCTTTTTTCTCTCCAGTGGCTTCTTTCACCTATAGAGAAAGATGAACGCTATGAAGCCATCCAGATTTCAAATGCAAAATTGCTGAGGATGAGAGAGAGACAATGTTCCAGCTGAAGCATTCCTTTGCCATGTAATAACATTGTAGGTAACTATTTTAATTAACTGCTACCATTTCTGTTAACTTGAATTCCTATTTTATCTTTAAAAGGAAAAGTCAGGGACTACAGAGGACCCCAAATTGATATTTCCCTGTAAATGCAAAATATATTTAAAATATTTTATATATTTAGAAGACAAACAGAAGTATGAATGTAGTTCATAATAGTACAGTACAAGTAAAAGTCACATAGTAGGTATAAAAGGAATATGCAGAGCCTTAAGTATGAATTACATTCGTCTGCTATAATGCTAGGGGCAGATTAGAATTCCTTATTTTTTCTTTCCATCAATTATATAAGGGACAAATTTTTTCCAACTCAAGTTACATTTTGCAAGCAATCTTTACGATGTGCATAGTATTTTGTTTACTTAGTTTTGCAAAACACCCTGTTTTGCTATTACTTTCCTACCACAGGCCCTTGAAAATTAAACCATGTTCAGGGAGAAATGCAAATACTTGACATCCGTCTGTTAACACTGTAAGTGCTCCCGCTCTTTTCTTAACCCTGCATGAACACTAATATTTATGTTTCATAAATGTGTATATCTGATTGTTGTGTTACCTTCTCTTCCTTGTAAAATAAAATCAGCATTCTCTGATGAGACAAAGATAAAGTTTCTGAGTAAAGTCTGAATTTCTTCTCCTTGAACAGCAAAGACAAAGACATCTGGAAGACAAATAGGAATCTACCCTAAACAAACACTAATATAAGCACGCAGGGAGATATTTCTTATGCTCCCCTTGGAGAAGCAAAAGCATCTCCGAGCAAATAATTACTTGAAGGGAATAATCTGAATCAGCATTGAGGAAAATGTAATGAATTCTTCCTCTTCAAGAAGCTATGAAATACTTCATTGTGTGTTTCCCAGCATTTTTCCTTGTGTTACAAATTACTACTTCACTTTTTGCCTGTAAATATGCTTCTAGACAGACTTGTGGAAGGCACCTGAGCAACAGTCACGTCCCCAGAATGAGGTGATCAAGCATTTTGTGTGGTTTTGGTAAACCTCTATCAATTTTTTGATTCACCTGCAAGATGCTATGGAGTTTTTACATGAAGTGCAAACAGTTTTAGTCATGAAGTAGAACAGAATTCATTACTATTTTCTTTGTATTTAAGCTAATTTCGTATTTTCAGAATTACTTTGAAAATAATTGTATCAGGCTTGTGATAATCATGTTTTAGAACACACATTATTCTAGGGAGGTTTCATGAAAAATTATGTGTGTGGGCAATACCACTCAAAATACATCTAGTCAAGAATATTTAGTTACAAAATGAAAATAAAATCATTAATGTTTAAAAAAAAAACAAAACCAACCAACCAACAACCAAAACATCCCAAACACCACCACTTATTATCACTGTGCTGGACCACCCCTCGTTCGTAAGAATCCCACGGTATTTGGGTACTGAGATATATTTTCAGATCTGGCCAGAAGTTTTTCAAGTGAGGATGCAAGTAACCGTAAGGGATGATAGGAGGACATGATCTATCAGTTGCCAGAAAAGAACTTTAAACCAAGTCATGCATGTGCCATGTTTATTATGACAAGTCAGTTATTCCTTCGGGTTTGAGGGACTTTATTTTTTTTCTCCTGCCACCCAGCTACACATCTCATATTTTAATATTACTACACTGCATAACACAGTGCCCTTTAACTAGCAAAGGCTTTCATTTCCTGAATGCAAACTAGATTGCGGAAGAGGTCAATAAGCAGAATAGAGAATTATGTATTTCATGTAGGCTAAACATTTAAAATGTACGTTTCTTTTTCTTTTTGGCTCTTATCCAGTTGCTCTTCTCTGTACATAAAGCCTTGATCCCCAGCTCACCAGTGAATTGTTGTAAAAACACAAAGTATTCTGAAACCTCATAAAAAGAGAGAAAAGCAGCAACAATTAAAACACACCTATTTAGCTATCTTCTGTATGACTGTTTCTCATAAAAGTCAGTTTTATTTCACTTCTAAAATGACTCAGTCAAGCACAAAATGACTGATCATTGCATTAGATGTTGTTCATAGCACATATTTAAGCCGACTAATCAAAGACAACCCATTCTACATTTTTATCAATATTCTATTTCATGATTAGCAAACAAGCTGTCAGCCTCACTATGTTTTCTCACAGAGGTTAGGTTAATCTATGTAATTTTGATGAGAACAACAGAACTCATAAGTGCAGTATTGTATTCTGTAAAACAAAGCTACACAAAGCAGCAGGGAAATTTTAACTTTGAACTGCCTGTTACAGGAGACAGTACGCTTTGGAAAGCAATGAAGTGCATGCATCAATCTGCACGGCATGACTGTAAGTCAAATCACAGCATGCAAGGCAACCAAGTCTAACACGGTATAGAGCAAAGCCATGTGCGTACGTTACTCAGCTTAACTTGGTTAAAGGATGTTTTCAGACTTTTATGTCTTCCCCTTTCCTTTTCTACATGGCGACAGATCTGAACTGGAACCCAGAAGAAGAAGACGACGTGCTCCCCCAGCACATCTCCATTTCCCCATGAAAGCTAGAGAAAAAAAACAGCAACACCTATCTAGTGGTCCACACGTGCTGTGCACCAAGAAACACAAAGGAACAAACACTTTCCTCTCCCTTTCTCTCCTTAAAAGGATCCAAACAAAATCTTTTTATTCCAGGCAGTTGAAGATTGTTAGAAATAAAACAACAGCTCTTTAAAACTCTAAACATACTAGGGAACACTGGGGAACTGAAAACCACCGTATCCTTGAAGAATGAAAATACAATATAAATCCAAAGCCTAGGAAGAAGGGGACATCACCAAGATGAGACTGTCTATTTTAACCTAGGTACAAGTAGTTTCTCTCATTTCTAACACAGAAACACTGAAATTCAATTTTTGAAATGCTGATTTAATTCAAACTGTACCCACAGTTCTTAAATCTCACCTCTTCAGCTGCTGATTTGGGATTTTAGCACTGCAGAGCAGCCAAGTTCAGACAAGCAAGAGAACAAATGCTTTCAAGACTTCCTGTTCTGCTTGACTTACTCACTTGGAGAAAATTCAAACCAATAAAAGAGAACAAAAGGGTACTTTTTTTTCCCAGGCTATAGTTTCTCTGTTTGACTGATTCCTGACCATCCTATTAAGAAAACTTCCAAGCTTACCAGCAAATGCAATAAACATTAGACACACTGCTACTTCAAGAAGTTGTTCTACAAACTCTGCCTTAAAAGTTTACCAATAGTCTCTGTGTTGGGGAAAAACTTTTTATTTTTTTTAATTTCACATTAATTGGTGGAGAGTTGCTAAAAAAAGGTAATTGGCTTGCAATTATTGCTTGTTACAGTTTCACCTGCTTGTATTTGTGGTTCCCTTGAATGTCAAGCTCACTCCTTAGCAGGCTACTGTCAAACCTACTTTTCAAACCATCCACCGAAGGCATCAACCCTTTCCTAGTGCAAAAACCAGAATCGTAGCCTATTTCAGCCAAGTCTTCAGAGTTGTCCATGCTTTAAGGAACAAAACACAGCTGTTGCAGTCAGGTGCACTAACTGGTCTGATCACGTACAATATTATGCAGGCAACATATTTTACAAAATCCTTCTCTAATAGTTCTAGTAAGATCGCTCTGCAAGAGCACACTCTTCTGTTAAGCTACGAGACTTTAGGAACAATAACAACAGCCGAGCAGGCTAACCTGCAAGCAGAGGCAATTTCTATATCTACTTGATATGCACGGAGTTTTGCAGATACATTGTTAGGAATGAGGTGTTAATGGTCCTTCTCTATGGGAGTTGGAAGCAAATATGTTAACTGATCTCATTTAAATAAATGAATACTAAGCACTCAGATTAAATTCCTCTGTACAGTAAAATCACAAAAGAGGATGCTTGGTGCTACCACCTGAGACAAAGTGGTCAGAGAGAAGCGTGGAGCTAACAGGTGTAATTCCAACGTTATTTCAAAGGTGCACGATGGAGACAAAACCATTGCACAGAACTGGGAAGGACATCTCTGCACCTCCTGCAGCAGCACAGACTCCCAGTCCAGTGTAGAGTCTTTATTTTGTTCCTGCTACTCTTTACGGAAAGAGAAAACATTTTTTTTTTTTTACAAATAAATGAATTGCAGCAAGAAAATCCCCCGACTTGCTTGTCACTGTTCGTTGGCCAAACAGCAACCACCTCACACTTGAATTCGGCTGCTGTTGGGCCAAGCAGACAGGAATATCCCTATCTGATGGCTGATTTGAGCCCTAAGACCCTCCTAAGACCCAGTAACCTTGTGGTTGTGACTCTCAACAGGTTCTTTATTGAAGGAAACAAATCTCCTTGCAGCAGCTAGTCATCTTAAAGAGCATTCAGGAATTCTAGTTTTCAGGCTAAAAAGTGACATTTGACAAGTTACTCGTCAGTGAAGCATAACTGGCACGGTTAGTCAGTCAGTAGGGAGCTTGTTCCCTAATTGCACAGGGGAGAAGGTTTATGCTTCTTGAATGACAACCTTGCTAGTCTGTCCAAGATGATCCCTTTCTTTAGGATATAGTTCTACCCTAAAGAAAGTATCAGTAAAATACGGTACCTGATACAAAGAAAACTTGAGAGACTAGGTAGATTAAACTGGCCTAGAACTACAAGGTTTTGAAACCCTGTGTAATTCTTTAACACTATCAGCAAAACATATGAAAGCTAAAATCCTTCCATGTAAAATTATTTCATTCATTTCTCTGGTAAAAATAATTTCTTTTAGCATAACAGAGTTTTGCTAAATAAGCTCTAAGGAGTGGCTAATTTGATTTTTGCAGAGGTTTGGGTTTTTTTTTTTTTTGTACAGAAAAATATCGCAGGCTGTCCCCACCGTACTTTGCAATATTTTCTCTCATTTTTCACTGGAAACTCAGCACAGATACAGTCCTTCACAGGGACGCAGTATATACTGCTATCCCAGGCTAATGACATAGCTAGCACAAGTGGATCAGAATATTGCAACATCAAATGGAAATTAATAGGAGGAGGGACAGAACTGAGGTAACAATAACCTGTCGTGCATTAAACCAGCAATTGAAATGAATAGGTAGGTAGCATTTATTTGTACTGTTTTATCTGCTTCTGACTATCATTTGCCTGAAAAGTGGGATGCTTGCCATTGCATTAAAAGTCATCATTAAATATCAGCTTGCTTTTTTTAAACTAACAATACCATATTAAACAGGTTTTCCAAGTTTTAAAAACAAATGTAACATTTAACATTATAAGGACATAAAATGCTTTCCATTCCTACTTTACATCCAAATGTCTCCAGGCATAATATTCATTAAGCTGAATTAAAGTGGCCATTTTGGATGCTAGGTCAACTGTGGCTACCTTTGAAGTTCTTCATGAAGAATAACAATTTCAGTTTTTGTCTGATTACCAGACAGAGTTTTCACAACAGCTACATCAAGAAACAGACCTCGCGGTCTATTGGTACTCTTGAGTGCGATGAGCATACATTGATAGAGCAGACTTAGAATAGAGTTGTTTCTTAGAATAATTCAGAGATGCTGTTTCATGGGTTGGTCACAGATCTGCCAGAACAACAGTGGCAGATTTATCAGCAACATTTTAAGATGGCCCCAACTGTCCAGCACCTCCTCGACCGGGCTGGCAGGATGTGAATCTGCCCTACAGCTTCCCCGGTTCAGTCTAAGGAGCTAAGCCTCAACAGCTGATCAAGGTGGGTCTGCAGTACAGTATCTGAGAGCAATGTGAGAAGATGAGCTGAAGGTAGATTATTATTCTCTCTCCACCTCACACATGCAATACTGGCTAGGCCAGGAAGCTAGGGACAACGATGTGTGATCCAAGCACTTGGCCCACTTCAGCTGGTAACACAACTAGCTTTCCTGCAGCTCCTGCCTGCTCTTTATGAGCCTGATAAGTATTCTTATAAGTGACAAAGTGCCAATATCCACAGGAAGAAAACTGGGGGAAAACAAAAGGAATCTATCTATAACGCTGAAGTTATAACCATCAGAAAGCAGGAGACATTACTAAGTTTACAGGGTGATTTACAAGCTGTTCTGAGGAGACAGGATATCTGAAATCCTTCATGTTCTCCCTTTCTTACAACAAACAAATACCTAAATCAGAATAAATAATAGAAAAGAAAATCTTGTGTGAATTTTTAATTAAAAATAGGGCAAGAAACATTCAATGGAAAGTGACCTTTTCTTGGGACATTGTAACACAAAAGCTTCCTAGCAGCATACCTATTTGGATCACGAGAAGTGATGCACTCAGCAATGAATATGCAGGTACTGAAAAAACCAGAAAGCTTGTACTCAAAGAAGAAGCCCCCTCCCCCATAAACATGATTTGCCCAGGCATCACTTCTAAAATACACCTCTGGGGAGAAGTTTTTTAACCGATATCAGAATGCTGCAATTTTCTAGCAAACCTGTTGCCAAAAGAAAGGAAACATTTATATACCCAAGATGTATTTATTCTCTTGTATAATCTCCTGTTGAGCTAAAGGATATGCAGAAGTGATCTTCTTCATTGCTGATACGAGGTTTGCTTGCGGTTAAAAATGAATTGGTGTGTACAAGGTTGACGAAGAGTTATTAGATGAAGTGTTATGTGACGCTGCACAGACATAGTAGCAAGGACAAGAGCCATACTACAAAAGTTTTTAAAAAAGGAGAAAAACTCTCCCATTTTTCTGGCTTTAATAAGTTTATGTTGCAGCTAAACTCTGCACAGATCAGGAGAGTTCCTTGTGTTATCAAAAAAAATAGCAATATAGAGGAAACAGGGACTCTGTTAAGAAGCTCAGGTGAGAAGGGGACAGCTACTATGCACAGTCCTCAGCTAAACAGATGCACAGAAAGAGAAAACAGAGAGAGTCATCTGCTCCCTCCTATCCACATAATCATGCAAAAGCCATTTTGCATCCTTCTTTATCCATCTGTGATACTACAGAGCTATCTCAGACTTGAACTGCACAGTCCTTGGCTAAAGCCTGTGATCTAGCAGTAGAAAATAATCTCCTTTCATCTATATATCGTTTCAAAATGCTGTATTGTTCTTAACTCACATACCAAAAGGATATAACAAAAAAGAAAAAAAAAGCTTGCTGTTTGTGCACCTTGTGGTGACCTCACCTAGGACTCACATTTTCCACAAAGCATAACGACTGCATGAAAGTATATGCTAAGAAAATAAATCACAGAACTGAAAAAAGACTCATTTTTATAATAAGCAATGTTTGGTTTTCCTAACTGCATTCTTGCTTAATCTGGTCTCTGTGTTACATATAAGGTTTCAAAGGTCCTTGAATGATGACTAGAGACAAAACTTTTGAAGAGAAAAAATATCTGCACTTTTCCATCCAGTACCAGAAAGGAAGTGACACAAAAAAAAAATTCCATCACGGTTTTTAGAAAAGTTTATTCTAAATGTACCAAGACCACCTAAATGTCACATCTATCACAAACTGTTCAGGGTTTATAATACTCCTAAATTTCACAAGTAAGCTGGATTACAAGAGCAGTAACACCTTTTTAACTTTGCACTTCATGTAATAAGAGTATTATCTGCGATCTATTTTTGACTGAATTCCACATTTTCTGTTATAAGAGCTGTACATAGCAGAGTCATGTATTATCAGCATTCTTCTGACCCTTATGGCCCTTTTATTCCCAAGAACATTCCCTAGAAACTCACAAATAATTTTATGACATTTAGCAAGTCTTCTCAGCACCGAAGTGAAAGTTTTTTTTTAAAAGAGTAGTTGAAAGAAAATTATGATGGAAGGTTATCATAAAAGAAAGAGAAGCGATTTCAATATCCAAGAGCATACAAACAATCCGGTCCCAACATCTTAAAGTACTGAGACATAAGAGAGCGGGTTTGGTGTTAAAGGAAGTTGGATGAAAATATTTGGATTAAATGGATAAAGACATTCCAAGAAAGAAGGCATGTCTGGGGAAACTGGGGGTGGAAGGAGGAAGACAGCATACTTTTTGTGCTAAGAAATAAGCTACTCTTTGTGAGGGACTTTCCCAGTGGAATTTGTGAAGTTACCCTGTTGCAACACCAAGGAAAGCAGCCGTCTGCAAAACCTGTTTCTCTTGCACTCGCCTCCCTTAGAGGCAGGTAAGTCTGGGTCTTCAGCCTGTGCTGACACCCCCCCGCACCCCTAATGCCACCTCCTCTTTTTCCAGACCTCCGCCTCACCTGGCTGACAAGGGAAAAAGAGAAGAGTTCATACGTAAACAGCAGATAATTCTTAGTTTATGAGAGTGATGCAATGCTGCAGCAGACATCAATGGAGATTTGTGCTAAAATGCTGGGTTTCCTGGACCACCTGATTCTCTGTTTCATTTGCAACCCTTTAAATAATGCTGTCCCATGCTCTCTGCTTCAGCACAGGACTAAAAATCTACTCAAAATGGCTGAGATAAAGAGAATGGCTCCTGCCTTCTCTCTTATGTTGATCTTGTATTAGTTCCTTATTCATTTATTCCCCTTTCCCTCCTTCAATCTGAAATAAAAGCAATTCCGAGAGGAAAAGTGTTTGCTCAGAGTAAACCTTGTATCAGAAACTTGGGCTGTTCAAGGGCTGAAAAGAAACGACGGCTCATAGGAAGCGAAAACAATAATAATTCATTTAATATGTGCTCCAGATCCTCTGCACAGTGCATTAATATGAGCCTTTTAAAATTCAAGCAATAATTTTCTATGTCTTTTCCTTTCTAGCCTGTGTGAATCATCACCCTCTCTTGGACTAAGAAAAGAAGGCAATATTATCCACACTTTATGGATGAAGTACAGAAGATTAAGTGTCGTGCCACAAATCAAACAAAAGTCTTCAGAACAGCTCCTGAACCAAAGTCTGGTACTTTAACCATATGATAATTTTCCTCTGCCAGGTATTTAAATTTTACCCCAGTAGTTCAGGAGTTCCCATTAGCACAGAATTCATTCCAGCACCTGTCACCAATGAAAGTGAAAGAGATTAGAGTTCACGAAGAGGATCCCATCTGTCTCCTCATTACCATATTTTCCCCTTACTGAAGATGGGACGTGCCTACAGAGCGCTGCCGAAGGAACTGAGAGTGCGAGCGGAAGGGAAAGAGCGAGCAACACATTGCAGAGGCCACAGTGGAAAACAACAGAGGAAGTCTTTGTAGTTTCACTTGGCTCTCCCTGACATAGACACCAGTCTGGACCTCGGAGATAATAAAACGAATAAAATAAATAAAATGAAAGACTTGAGGGCGAAGACACCACAGGACGGGTTTCTGGAGAATTGCCATTCCATATTGGCGTACATTCATTAGGTTTTAAACCAAGGTGACAGAAAGAATTAATCTGTATTTCTAATATTTTTGTAAATAATACTTCATTACTATTCTCATGCATTGAGTTTTATACTTTACAACCGATTGGCAGCTACTGACTTTGCTTTCCATGTTTGCATTGACACTGCACATCTTTTAAGCTAAAACACTTGCCCTCTCCTTAACCCTTAAGGGGACGTGATCATAAGGGCACACAGGCCGATTTTGCCCAGATAACAATCTCTCACATATCAGAAAGTAGCAGCGTAAAATGTAGTGTTAGAGAGGAATCATGATAAAGCCATACAGGGGAACCACAGGTCCCACAATATGTTGCTTCATGTCGATCCCAGGCTGTTCTCTGTATAGGCACAACAATATCACAGCAATGAGGATTATATAGCCTGTTTGCAATGCTTCCTTGATAACATGGTAAAGGCTGCCAAGGTGTGAAATATGAATCCTAAGTTATCCACTCTCTGTGCAAACACTTTGGAATTAATTGAAACCCAGGTTAACAGAATTTCTTCAAATCTTACCATGTTATTAGTACGATATTGTTACATACTACCCAAATAATGCTTACCCTCTTACACGTGGAGCTTCTGCTTTTTCCAAAGCTAAACACAGGAAGCAGGGACGTACACTGCACATATTTGGCTCTACATAGAGATATTGACACACCTTTCTACACACAGTACAGAACTAGTAGAACTACATAGCTGGTATTTTGCCTTCTTCCAAGTCCTGTTCCCAATTTTAACCTGTACAAACCCTACAGAAAATCAAAATACCTTCTGGAGTCAGTATAGGTAAGATTGATACTATACAAACAGATAGCTTGTGTTTCTGCCAGAAAGGAATGTTTATTCCATTAAGTCCACGTTTTCTCAATTTACATTGATTATTAACATGTTTCTAATGAGATCCTTGGAATGCCTGGGAGTCCATGAAAAAAAAAGTCTTCATGATCTTAGTTTGGAAACACCTTTATCTGTCCTGGGTTTATGCTCCTTGAGTGTGAACTCCAAGCTGTGGCATTCTGAAGACCCCTGTATTCTGATCTTTTGCTGGCCAGTCCAGCAGGGAGATGCTCCTACATAGAAGATGTGACAAACTAAATTTAATCTCCTAAACCAGAAGATGACCTAGACGCAAATAAATGTTTAGGGGACCCCGGTTACTAAAAATTATCTTTTGGGCAGCTAAAAACTGTATTTTCTGTCTCGTATGGGCCTGGGTGTTTCATCCTTATACTAGAGGAATAGGACGAGGACATTGAACGCCAAGGATTTTGGAAATGGAAAGTCTATATGACCACACAACTCCACTAAGTTAATTTCAAAACTCCTACTGACTTCACTGGGGCAAAAATTTCATCTTTCAGTTCTCTAGTTCTCGACAAGATAAGGTTGCTCGACGGTTATCAAATCGGGCTTTGTTTACTTCTGTAGATATTGTACATATGTTTGTGAGTAAGACAAGAACTGTTGTTAAATTGTAAAAAATATCTCAATAAACTGACCTCCCCATTTTTTTTCCATCATAGTAGGGTAGGGCTAAGTCTGGCTCACGATGGTTAGAGGGAGTGAGAGTATGTGGGGACTAAAGTGGACTCGTAATCATGACGTGTCACCTTGTTCATTAATTTGGACAATTGTTACTGGATTTTTCCAGGTGGACGGGCCACCTATACTTAACCCGGAAAAGGAACGTGTATATATATATATATATATGTGTGTTCGATAAATAGCCAAATGCCTCAAAGTATTCAACAAATACATGTAAGAACTCATCCCAGCTTATCCCAACAAGGGCCTTCCTGCACAGGACCCGGTTGTGCCCAAAGCAACCTAGCCACAGCTTAGCTTCTTAGGGTAGGAGGCATGTGATCTATTTCAATCAATCAATGAGCTATAGATCAATATGACAGGAAGGTTCAGTGTTAGAAAACTAAATAATGACTGCTTTCCGGAAAGTCTATTTCAACTTTAAGCCTCAGTTACCCATTTCTGCTGAATCTGCAATATAGAGCACAGTGTTAAGCAATGAGAAGGAAAAAATAAGGAATAAATCATTGGTAGCATGACCAACAGCAAACAGAAGATCCTGTGTCCTGTGCTCAGGAAAAAGCAGTGTTGCAGCAAGTAAAGTAAATGCAGCAAAAGTATGTTTTTGTTTGACAACTTAGTTTTAATATTTGAAAAAGCATTTAAAAATTCTCACCTGATTTAAACATTATGACAGAAAATTAATCTGCTAATTATGTAGGTGGTCACCCCACTGATCACCTCAATGATGAAGAAATAACATCTGTGTAAATAAACACTCAGCCACGGGAGTTAATTTCATAATCTAAGCAAAATTTATTTTTAAGTGCTGATTTATGGACTTTATATAAAAAGGTGATCAAAATAATACTCAGAACTTCAAAATGGCAGTGGTAGAAGCTACGCGGTTAAAATCTAAGATTCAGAAAAGTTTTATGTTGTCTTCATAACCTGTAAGACTGTACTGCAATCCTTTGCATATTATGAATAATCAAAGTAAGCATTTAAGACTTAACAGCAGTGTAGCAAGTGGCAGGCAAAGTAAATTTTATTCTTTTGTAATACTCAGGCTTGAAACTTTGAGGTATTTTTGATTTATTGTTATTTTTATTGCAAGATTTTAAGGTCAGAAAAGACTATTATCTCATCTGATCTAGCTTCCTGTCTATCACCAGTCATTAGCTTTCACATCTCAGCCAGATCTCTCTATGAAGAGCTCTAAGAGGGAGCATTACAGTTCTCACGAAAATGTCAGTGACTGAGCTGCCAGATATGCCAGAAGCTCCTACAGTGGAAGAAGCCTGATCAAGTGATGTGCCTGCAGATAAACTCACAAATGCCAAATGTGCCTTGCCATTACAGGAAGGGACTAAAGTTTAAATTTGCTGCTAATCTGGAAAAATTATTCTCCGACCTTACGTTTCTTTATTTGATTTTTGTGTGTGTTCAGAGATGTTTCAAATACAAAACAGATTTATATGCAGAGCTACATAAGTTGTCTGTTCAAAGACCACATTTGTGTTTTAACAGACAGACACATGCCCCCCAATCCATTAAAGTTTAACACAGTATCTCAGGAATCTAGCACAGTAGGACAAACCCCTTATTTTGATTACACCATTCTGATAATAAAAGCAAGTGAAGTTCCTGTTGGCAACAGGAAGCCCAGGAAAAAGTCAAGTAGAAATCTCAAGTGTACTTCTAGTCAAGTCGTAAGGTTATAGCATGGTAGGAGACTGAAGGCTCTGACTCACGCTCACTAAGCAAACAGCTGTGGCAATGTAAAGCTGTACTTCCCCCAGCTGTTCATTATCGCGTGGCCAGATGTTATCATCCCTGTAGCGGAAAATGAAACATGTGACATCACCTTCTCTCTTTCAGCACTATCTGGTGTTTCAGCACAAAGTTACTCTGTCAACTTGTATGAACGATGAATGAAACACAGACCCCAAGTTCCCATGCTAATTCACATTAGCATAACTAGATTTGCCATAACTCCACATCACTGACTTTGGTTGCATTTACAGTAGCAGAGTCTTTTCTGTGCAAAGTTCAGCCACACACTGATAACCGGGTAGTGAGTTTTTACCTGTAATAGAGCTAACTGCTGACTGTATTAAGACCAGAACTCACAACATAAGTTTGGTAGATTTGTCTGAAAATCCCAGCCTGTCTGGCCTAAAGTAGTGTGCATTACATGTCTTCTCTGTGTAGAGACAGCTCTCACTGCTGAGTTAATCTGTTTCAATCCATTTTTATGTCTATGCTAGGGTTTAAGTGAGGTGAGCAGACAACTGAAGCCTTCCTGAAGCATAATACTGCTTTGCTACTTGTGATGACCTCTTTGGGCTCTGAATTACACAGTGAAATTTCTCTTTGCTCCAACTAATGAAAGGGCCTGTGTAAAGGTAAGAGGAGATTGGTGTTATGTGAACTTTTACAGAAGTTAGTTGTTTTAATACCAGCCTCCATGGACAGCAGCCATTAAATATTTCAAGATCAAAGAGTTCTTTTTAATCTAGGAATTAATCATCTTCTCAGCATATTCACAAATAACCAGCATAGTTAAAATATTAATGCCAAGGTATTACAAAATAGGCCTGCATATATCCCTTACTGCTCTCACAACACAATCTCAGTCTTTGAAATTGCTTGATCCGAAGACTTAGTGATACTGATACTGGTATTACTGTGAGACATCCTCCAGCCTAATTAATGCAGATTTCTGGGCCACGATATTCTACCTGTTTCTTGACTAGTCAGTACTTAACAGCAGCAGCAAAATCAGAATCTTATCATGCCATCAGCTGAAAGAAGACAAATAGACAGGTCTTACCGGCTGTTTATTTCATTGTTTGTGGCAGTAAAGCCTGCCTCCTCTCAAGGAGATTTTTAACCTCAATAAAAGTTCAGATGACCTCTAAAAGGATTCAACAACAAACTAAATGCCAAAGCCAGGCACTAAGGTACAATATGTCAAGAACCATCCAAGGCTCAGAGGAAACTTTAGTCTTTTACTCCTGCCCATGCACAAGAACAAAGTACTGCCACGTCGGAAGTGTATCAAACTGCAGGACAGATTAATATCTGGAATTAATACATGACCACGTAGATGAATGCTGGTAGAAGATGGCTTGGCAAAAGTAACACTATGAAGTGCAGCAAGAGATTTAGGAATAAAGAGTTTACATACTTGTGCATAAAAAGTAAGGACAACCAAACAAACTGTATTAAAAGTTCAGTTTAGTAGATGGGACTGAGGCAGTCAGTAATGGCTTCTGTTCCAAGAGAATATGTTGCAGATTTATTCATACTTAGAACAGGTACCATGCCGTAAGTGTTTGGGACTTAGCTTGCATTTACCAGCTTGCTTTACCAAACACTAATGAAGATTCTCCTCCCTCAGAAGGCATGAAGCTCTTTGTGGATAGGATGGTACAAGAGAAGAATAAACATTATATAATATCTAATCAATCACAGATGTAGCTGTTACAATATCAGAGTAAAAATAATTGCTTTTAGTTACAAATAGACAATACATCTTCATCCGCAGTGTTCGGCAAATACATACACATACCAACATGCAGGGCGTACTCATCAGTGAATAACGCTGCACTTAGGACATGTATAGGATGGTTGAGAATGGAGAAAAAATGAAAAGTACTATCTGTTCCAGGCATATTAGAAGATGAAACCAGAAGAGGACTGCAAGAAACATATTGCTATATACACCCACAGGCAATTGTTCCAGTATGTCACTTTAACATAGAAAATGTCAGCAACATCTGAAGTTTTCCAAATCTCCCCAGAAAATTGCTTAAAAGATATCCTGATATACTGTAATGAAGAATGACAACATCTTCATTGCTGGCAGAAGTGGTGCTGAATATTTGTTATCTAGTTTTGAGTGGAGATATTAGAATCCCATTTTTCACCTGATCTTAATTTTTGCTGTTGTTAAAGTATTTTAAAATATACAAATAAAGAGATAATAAGAAAAAAATTCCATTCACTTAGCATTATTTTTTGATTCTTTTCGCTATGTACAATCTTACTCAATGCTTTTCACTGTGAGAAGGACTTGAAGATTCTGAGGCAGGGGCTTCCCAAGTAAGACAAAGGACATAATTTTCTGAGAGAACTAAGCTATACCATAGGTAAAGCTGAGATTCCTGGCACAGCAAACAAGCTTGCAGTAACTGAACATGCACTAGTTCCTCAACAATTCTCTAAATATGTCCATAATTCTATTCAATTATAATTGTAGGATTCACTAAAGTATTTTGAACTTTTTCAGAGTAACACCAACAAGATTTTCAGGACCTGTAAGAGTTATTTAACTTTTTGTAGCCTTTCGGTCATTTTTATCCCATCTGCTACCCACACAACCGCTGTGCTGTTGGACACACATATAAAAACACTACACTCCCGGGAATGGCTGCCGCAGAAAAGGCTCCGCTCACATAGATCCAATGGCTACGCATAGAGTATTAAATTTAACAGCACAAAGGAATAAACAATTACTGGGACTGAAATTCAATTGCCTATACTATGAAATTGCTAAAATACTTCTGGTACAGTTATAAATAAATCCTATATCAGAATTTAGCTCAGACCATGGACTATTCCCCATAGATATTCTGACTTTTGAATCTGTTCTGGAAGCTCTGTGAACTTGATATTATGAACACAGTCTGTTCCATGCCTCTGATTTATTAGTATAGCTACAGCCTGTCAGTCTATAAATTAGGGTAGCACGGGTGGGGTAATCAATCACAGTAAATGAACATTCAGAACGCTAGACATGCATGTATACATTTTACTTCGCCGTGCACAGACATGCTGAATGGGACATGGTATATTCAAAGTTAGCATGTATCAACCCTCAGTTGTCCCAGTATGAAGAGCTGCTGTACAGTTGTACAAAGAAGCAGCAAAGTCGATTTAATGGAACATGGAAACGTGAGGCTATCACAGAGGAACAATATTTTGCAACAGCAAGAGAGCTGGAAAAACTGTACGCAGTCTTGGATGTATTGAAATGGTCAGCATGCATAGGTCTGTTTAATACAAACTATTAATAAAATGTAGTCATATGCCATCCTCCATTACTTTCTGCTTTTTATGGGAAAAAAAATCTTCCAGCTCTGGAATAAAGCAGTAATTTCCTGACTAGAATTTTTAAAAATACAAAGCTCACTCTTGCTGAGCGAAGTACTCTCTTTACAAAAAGAATCACACCTTAACATTCTGCAGTACCTCTGCAGCATATTCTTCTAATCAACCTTTCACTGCAGTACACTCATCTTTTCTCAACCCCACATACAGAGAAATAACTACTGTGTACATTTTGGCTCAGATTGCTTTTTCTTCCCACCTTCACCATTGTTTGCCAGGGTCAAACGTAATTGGGTGAGGAAGAAGCCTTTGCAACCACGAATGGAATAAGAAGTCAATAAGAAGCAGTATTCCTATACATACAGCGTCTCCTACACTCCAGAAAAGAAATCAGGAAACAAACTAACCATCACATTTTTAGTTGAAAATGTATGTGAGGTAGGGGCATATGCTTGGAAACCTTTTCAGAAACTTAATTAAAACCGTCATATAAAAATATACTTGACAACTAAATCAGCATTGAAATAGTTTCTAGGAGATAAATAATTTACAGATTTTTACAGTTAACAATCTGTTTTCTGGAAATAAACTTCACAGTTTACTATAAAATGATCAAAGAGGGATTAGGTAGCTATTCAATTTACTGGAAAAATGTTACACCATATCAATGAGATTGAGAAAATGACTAAGGAACTGAATATGTTAGAGAAGATGCAATGAATCTAAACAGTGATAGAAATTCACTGGGTATGGAGTCATTAATGTTAATTTTATGAATATTAAAATCACCAAGGGGAACAAATTTGCTGGCACTAAAGCTGATAATGGCTAAACAGTCCAAAAGATTTAATTTCTAAAAAGTATAACATATATTTTCAACTCTGAATTTGAAGATTCTTTGCAACATATGATATAGAAAGCATAAAATACACAAGGTTCTTTCACCTTCTACAGATTTGTCTACACACTAGAAATCACTTCAGTGGCCACCCAGTATCCTTTGACAGCTAAGTAATACAATGACAAGAGGATAAAATATAGACTAATGTCTTTCAGCTGGATGGGCCATTGAGATCCCACAGCTTGGTGATTGTTGAAGGCAAAGGGTGTTCCAAAACCTGCAGTGGAAAATTCATCTGTCACTGGAAATGTCTTTCTGGCATTTTAGGATTTTTCTCTAATCCTGTCTCGGTTGCCAGCATTACAGCTCTCCCTATTCTTTGGGCAGAGGACATGATAGGATCATTTTATGAGATACTAGTCTTCATCTTTACATAGAATGTCTGAAATATTGTGTGCCACATGTGAATTAAAACAAACAAAAAAAAAGCTTTGAATAAAAGAAAGCCTTTGCAGTGGAAGTGAGGATACACAGAATAATATAATGTTCAGTTTTACATTATTGTAGTTTACTATGAAAAATTCTGTGTGGTATCTAATGATGCCTCAGGACATGATCTTATCACTAACCTTATTTGATCCTTCCTGGCCATTCCAGGGAGAAGTGAAACAGCAAAATGGTGCGTGTGAATATGCTACATGTACAGAAACACAAAATAGGATTTGAGATAACATGGCTAACTCTGCCCTGAAACAGCTGAGTGAAGTTCACATTTGAAAGAATTAAGAATCTCTTTCCTTTTTATTCCAGAAAACTTAGTGTTATTCTCTGAAGCAACAAATAATAATTAGCAAATACGAATCCTCTCTCTCTTCTGCCCGGTTTATTGTTCTCCATTTTCTGCATTTTGAAACATAATAACAGCAGGAGATTTTGTGTGCACACAGTTCATAATGAGTCTTTCACATCTTACATTTCAATACTATTTTGGAAGGTCTTTTTAATATGTCTTCTTTTCTTTTTGAATGAGGATCTCAACAATAATTTATCAGAGTCACAATGTTTCACATTTGGAAAAGCATGTTTTTATCTCCAATTGTCTCTAGTTTCTTTAGGAAGAATGTAATTTCTAGGTGTTCACCAAAATCTTGCTTGTCATGGTAAAGGAAATTTGCTTCTTGATTATGAAAGCAGAAAGGCAGCTATATCAAATTTATTAATATATATTCAAGGTGTACTTGGCAACCCACCTTACACTGAGAAAATTATTATTTTAGAATCTCAGAGGTCATAAAAAACAAATTTCCAAGTCTAAGCTGCAAGCTGAAAATGAAATAAGCACAACCTAAAAATACAGAACCGGAAAATATTACATATCCACACCAGTACATATTTAAGAATGCGTGAATCGTGAATCTTTTCTGCCTAACTTTGAAATGATGACTAGGACCAGCCTCAGCAACAGCAAATTTATACCTACTAATGAAAATGGACATTCCAAAAAACACCACTCACCTCTCCTGCTATTTCATGCTGGACACTACAGTGACATTTCCAGGCAATTTACTTACTTCATTTTCTGTTACAACAGCTGCCATCATCTGTGATCTGAAAATACTGCAGGATTGAAGAATCTGACATCTTGTCACAAGTCAAAACTTTCTAATACAGTTTGCAAATGAATGTGAACCAGTTCCCTAATATTTGCCTGACATTCTGATTTATGAACCTGATTCTCTGGAGAAATGTACGTCCAGTTTCCATAATCCATTTCTCCCCATCAGCTCTAATCGCCCTTTTTCTCTCTTCCCAAAGAATTCTTTGGTGTCTCTTATTTACTACCATTAGCAAGCAAGCAAGAAAATTATTACTATTATTACATCCTGAATTGAGATATTTGGAAATTGTTTTTTGAATTTCTATTTCATGCTTTTTTAAAGTCATCATCACTTAGAAACAGTAAGAAACTTACTGAAATTGAAAAGAACGCTCACTGAAGTGTACTGAAACACCGTGGAAGTTTCTTGTTAAAACTTAAATATTCTAAATTTATGCCACTAAAATGTCTGCCTGCTTTCATTTTTCCACATCTTCTACTTGAAGACAAATGTGGGAACAGAATAATTAGTTTCTATTGTAATGAACTGTAAAATTTATAGTAGATTATTAAATTGAGAAGCATAGAACAATATTATCATTAAGGATTTATAGGTTATAAAATTCAAATAATATATATTTCATAAATTCTCCTTGATCTTCATGGCTATTACAACTTTCCCAAATATCCTTCCTGTTTCTTATTTCCATCTGGCGTACTCTCACATTTTAAGAGAATGTTAAAAAAGTTGCACAGTTAATGAAATGGAAGTTTTTTTCCATGGTTCACCAGTAACAGGTACGCTCTCTTTGGGCAATCAGCATGTTTTCCTGTGGTCTTGTGTGGTTGCATGTGAGAATGACAACTCAGAAATAAACACCTGTCCTGGCTACAGTCTGTGTTTAAAACACCCTACTTAGAATACGTTCTTTATAGTAATCAGAAGAACAATAACCTTTTAGCACAGTACGGCATATCATTTTATCCTAGAGAGAACTAAGCACATCTTTGAGAGCACTATTAGTTCATGCTCTCTCTCCTGGATCAGCTTGCTGACAGGTACATTTTAGAACTGGAATTTAGCTTAGTCCCCTTTTCAGCCCTAACCCTTCCCCACTTTTTGTCCTCTTGTAACATAAACAGCATAATGGTTCCTTCCCAAAAGCTTTGTAGCTGGCAATACTGACACCATGCTGAGAGCAGGCAGCAAGTATCATTATCCAGCGATCTTCCAAATTGCCATTTTTCTTTTTCAGCTACCTCTATTATATATCTTCTTGATAGAAAACTACCATATGAAGTGCTTCTGAAGTAAAGAAATTCACTTCAGAGGTTTTGGAGATTTTTTTCCCCTATTTTTTTTTAAATTCATGGCTCTAAAAAACACTGACAGTTTTGATGGAAGAGGTTGCTGCCAGCAAGAAAACAGATGCAAAATTGAGGAAAATGTGTGAAATGTTGAGAAGAGTAAATCAGCACTTCAGTGTCAGAGTCACTATTTCATTATTCAGATGCAGTAGGCTGAGCAAAAAAAGATGAAACATGTCAAAAGTAAGAACGAGGTTAATACTGAGGTTGACTGAGAAATCTTAGCATCCAAGGCTTCTGCTTTGTAGTATTTATAATTATCCAAAATCCTTGCGCTTCTCTGACTTATATCGGTTTTGATCAACATACCTAAGTATATTACTGCTGTATTCATTTCACTTCACTGTAACTTCACCAAACTCAACTGGATTTCACCACTGTAAAGCTAAAGCTATACTGTAATGAATCAAGCCCAACACAATTACTTACTTAAAAGTACAGAAAAGATAATACTGAGAGAATGTAACGTGTGGGAAAGCTGGAGGAAATTAAATTGCTTTTAAAAGAACAACTAAAATATCTTAACCACAGCAGGACTGGATTTACTGCCTGTAATTTAGCCATAGGGCTGAATGTGAATACAGATGTCTGATTAGCAGTTTTGGAGGAGAGGACATGTATTCCTCCATTTATTCCTGTTCATCTTTCTTAAGTAACAGCATTATCATTAGTTCTGTCTCTTGACAGAAATAATCTGCGGAAGACCAAATAATGGCTAACCTGAGGACCAAACCACTACCAACAATACTGCACTATACCACAAATTGAAGCCAAACCCTAATTCCAGGACACCTTATTGCTGCCTGGACTCAACACCACCACAATCATGCTGTATCAGAGCTAGGTTCATTTTAATCTAATTCATTTTAATCTAATATTCTTCACTTTACTCTTCCCAGCAAGTAATTCTCCAGAGGGAAAAAAAGACAGAGCAAACTATAATCTACCTGATTAATTACATGGCCAGTTCTTACCCTAAAATGTTACCTTAGTTTTTTGTTGTCTTATTTTGTGCAACTCAGTCTTGAAGATGGATAAACCCTCATCACTGTAACCCCCTAGAGAAGGAGGTTCATTTTGTTTTGTGAGGGTGGTAACAAAGTTACTTCAACACTTTGCAAGTTCACCTCAGTTTTTCTAAGTGTTTACACTGGAATGCAAACAGAAATTCTCTTACAAAAAATCACAAAACATTTCATTTTAATCTTTTCAAATTACTTTGTTATATCTTACCCAAATGATCTTTTAATGTCCAACTTCACTATCATTTTTAAAAAACCCTAACAATAAAAATATTTAAAAAGCAAAATTGATTTGGTAACAAACTTCAAGATTTTATTTTTAACTTGCTAAAAACCAGAAAAAATAATAATTAGTTATTTACCTATTCAACAGCCTTAACCTTTCTTACACGTTGTAGACTACTTGCAGAAACACCTCTATCAACTGAGTCTGTCCCATATTTTCAAGAAAAGCTTCAGTTTCAGCAATTTGCTTTTACAGACCTGCTTGGGATTCTCAGAAATATTCATCAGTATCCAACCTCAGATAAGAAGCAGACACTTAAAAAGGCAATATTCTCTGTGGCCTGCTACTTCAGTTTTGTATAGAATCATAGATTCATAGAATATTTGGGTTGGAAGGGACCTTAAAGATCATCTAGTTCCAACCCCGATGCCATGGGCAGGGACACCCTCCACTAGACCAGGTTGCTCAGAGCCCCGTCCACCCTGGCCTTGAACACTTCCAGGGATGGGGCATCCACAACTTCTCTGGGCGACCTCTTCCAGTGCCTCACCACCCTCAAGGTGAAAAATTTCTTCCTTATATCTAATTTAAATCTACCCTCTTTCAGTTTAAAGCCATTACCCCTTGTCCTATTATTACATGCCCTTGTATTTTTACATGTCCTTCTCCAGCTTTCTTGTAGGCCCCCTTCAGGTACTGGAAGGCTATAAGGTCTCCCCAGAGCCTTCTCTTCTCCAGGCTAAAAAACCCCCAACTGTCTCAGCCTGTCTTCATAGGAGAGGTGCTCCAGCCCTTGGATCATCTTCATGGCCCTCCTCTGGACTCGCTCCAACAGTTCCATGTCCTTCTTATGTTGGGGGCCCCAGAGCTGAATGCAGTACTACAGGTGGGGGTCTCACCAGAGCAGAGTAGAGGGGGAGAATCACCTCCCTCAACCTGCTGGCCATGCTTCTTGTGGTGCAGCCCGGGGTAGAGCTGGCTTTCTGGGCCAAGAATGGAACAAGAGGAACAATAGGGTTATGAAGAGGTAGCCTGGAGATGATCTTGCTACTTACTAAACAGAATAGCCATTAATGACTGACTTCTACCCACACATTTTTTCTTAAATAAGGCTTCTTGTTAGTGTCAGGTACCATTATTTGTCATTTTTATAACATTTTTATATGTTTTGCTTCTTATCCAACCAACACATTGAGGGAGAAAGCCTGTAGCATCACTTTTGAATGATGTCTTCTCTAGGCCCTAGTGGCAAGTCTTCACTAATCAATAAATTTCATCTATAAAACTAAATGCATTTCCAAGTATCTGTCACGTGAAGAGTTGAGACAACAACTAGAATGCACATTCTGAAAGTCCTTTTAACTACTTTTCCTTCATAAATAAGCCTTGGTTATCCTGCAAGATTTTCAGCCTGATAGTAATCTCTCAATCTCACAGGGGAACACACTGCTTATTTCTTGTGAATTAATATTTTACAGCTTATATTGTGCATTACAATTTTCCAGTCCTCACTCTAGATGAAAGAGATACATTTATCATTTCCAAGAACAATAGTTTTTATTGAGATTGCTCAGGGAAGAACCAGAGCCATCCCACAATGAGCAAATGACGAGTGCACAGAGAAAGGGAAGACGAAGGCAGGCTTACAAGAAATATAAAAAAGACATTTTTAAAACTCTTTTTCTTTCCCCTTGATCAATTTCTTTTCTCAAGGTGCTTTTTAACAACGAGGCAGGGCAGTGTACTTGGCTCTGTCAAACCCAACATTCCCTCAACGTCATTTGAAGAAATAACGATTTTCTACAGGAGAAAATGCTGTAGAAAGGATTCAAGAGATAGCCCAGCAGATGCATTTTTCAAATGGGACAGACAGTCCTGCAGTTTTATACCAATTTTTGGAAAGCAGTTTTATACCCTGACAACCAGAGATACTACGGTTCAGATTAAAATTCGACCTCTTGTCCTGGGCAGATGAAAGTAGCAAGGTTTTGGAAAGAAAAACAAGAAGAAAAAAAAAAAAAAAGTAATGAGCAAAATTCAGGCTGGAAGGCTTTAACAGAAATGATAACAGCCAAAAAGATGTTAGAAAACCTTCATACACAGAATATATCCTTTTCTATTCAAAGCCTTTCCGCTGACTAGGAGTCCCAGATGATGCCCCTTATTTCACCTGAAGCCCTTGCTAGCACAGTGGAAGGAGGCAAGTGCTTTAACAGCAGTACCTGCCTCCCCAGAGCTCCCTACCAGGGAAGAAAACCCCTCCCTTCCTCCTAACCCTCTGTGCAGCTCTCCTCCTGGTGTCTTTTTTCCCCAAGGCATCATCAGAAGAGAAGGCAGATAACCACCCTGCACTCCCTCCTTGGCAGCTCTTGGAGGGCATGGGTGAATTTACTCAGGATGAAATTTAAAGGCAGGCAGTTTACTTTGTTAGTGCTACTAACAAAGGAAGTGGTTCAACAGCTTTAAACAATAATATTCCCTTCTACTAAAATCAAAAGCACAAATGAATGAAACAGAATTTCTCACTCAGACAAGGCAGATTGTCAAAGCTGTATTTCATGTTACCCCTTTTAAGCCCAGTAAAGGTGTTTCACAGTCTTGGATCAGCTCTGGCAATCTGCCCAGCCACATGTGAAACACAGCTTGTCCCCAAAGGTGAGGAGAAGCCGCAGGGCTGTGCTGCAGCCAAGGCTGGGCACGTTTTTTACCCTGCCCACAGTGATACCTTTCCCTGCCTGCAGGCAGAGCTCAGCCCATCTCTCGGGCCAAGGGAGATGGAGGGAAATGAGGGCAAATAACAAGCGCTGCTTTGCAGAAGCAGAGTGCTCCAACTGCTCTCTTCTGTATGGTTGTCCTTCCTCACCTCAGCTCGTGACATTGTATTTCCTACCAAACAGAGCAGATTGCCGTGAAGTCAAACTGTAACTATGCCTTGCCATGCATAAGGACTGGCTTTGGGACTAATTCTGTGTAAAATATGCGTACAAAAATACTTCTAGCAGATTTCTTTGCAGTAGATAATAAACAACATCATCCCAAATTTTTTATTTATGTCAAATTTAAGATATGTTAAAATACGCACAGCTTCAGGGGTAAACAAATACCGGCACACATACCTGCAGAAAACACAAAAGGGTTAAGGAACATTTTTTTCCCTTGACCAAGCAGTTCTGAAAGCTCTTCTAGAGGTGTTGTATCCCTACGTTTGCATAAAGATATTAACAAATCTGTCCTATATTTTATTTTGTTCTTGGAGTGATTTTTCTTTAATATATGACCAGAATAAACATTGTGTGGAAAGCTGTAATGCGTTTTGATTGTCTATAGATGCTGCAAATAATTTAACAAGCACCCTCATGATATTCCTTGCTGTAGGCAAAACATTCATTTTCTTCTGCTTAAAAGTAATGATTTTTTTTATTATTTCCTTTTTACAACAATTTAAGAAAATACTAAAAAGAATGCTTCTAGTATAATGTTTTATGAAACAGACAATGCCACAAAATTCACTCCTGATCTCATTCTATTAAAATCAGGCTATGCCAGGCACTTGGCCACCATGGATTGTGAGTTCTAATAAAAGTTAAAAAAATCTATTGAGATTTTGACTATTACGAAAGTCTTCAATGCGCAAAATTCCCTACACAGAAATATGTACAAGATTCCAATTTACACTATGCTGTCTTAATACTTAATTAATATTTTTTTGCTCTAATTAACAGTTACTGAGTACCCAATTTATGATTCTTTTCTTTCATCTGATATCCCCTTTCCCTCCCTGTGTTTGCAGTATCAAACACAGATTTGGAATATTAGCTTTCTGAACACTTTGATAAAAGAATATTATAAGCTATGTTTTGCCCAACATAGCCTCCCAAAAGTCACAGTTTCATAGTGAAATTACCCATCTATATTTCCAATGTAATAAAGATCTTCTGTGCTCTGAAGCTCTAAAGGATTAGTAACCCAAAGAAGGCTAAAAGAGCAGCTTAGCTATGCAAACTGGAATATACAGAACCCTGTTAAGGGACAACCCACATTATCCCCAAGAGTTGTTTGTCTTCTTGGACACAAGAAAATTAAAATGTTCTTTGAAACATTGCTTTACACACACTCCCATCCTTATTAAAACAAACTTATATTCACAGTATTGGGAACACTGTAATTGAAAGTCATGGTCTGACTGTTCCAGGGGTGTAAATCAATATATCCATTGAACTGATAGGAACTATTCAGTACTGAATTAACACCCTGATGGCAAATGTATCAGTGTAAATCTGTGATAATAACAGTGATTTACATGGCTTGTATTTGTTCTTCTTATTTTCATTTTTAAAATATATTTTGTTTTCACTGACATCTCTTTATATCTGTTTACATTCTTTTTATTGACAATCGATATCTAAACTTTTGGAATCATCTATAGGCTGTGGGGGGATATTGGTTGTACAGAGGAAGGGAATTAAACAGTTTGGACTTTGAGTTCTGCTCCAGATGCAGCATTTCTCCACAGCCCATGCCCTGATTCCCATGCATGGCATTTCTGAGGTCATATTCCTTCATTGGGGCCAGATTGTTTTCTAGAGCAAGAGAATAGTAGTTTGGTCCAAGACAAGTAGTACCCAGTGACCCTCACCAGCACAGAACAAGCACATTAAAGGAAAGACAGTCCAAGTAAATTAGTTCTGCTGGACCAGTGCCATCTCTGTGGAAAGATGGCAAGACAGCAAGAACATTGCAGTCCAAGCAAATGGCCAATAATTGTGTTGTTAGTAGCAGAATAGAACACAATCAAGGAGTTTTACTGTAGTTCCCAAGTTATTTGTGGCTTAGATGCACCTGAAAAGTTGGCAATTAGTAAGAAAATGTGCTCTTTACAAGGCTCTTAAAAGTCCCATTAAGTTTGTATTTACTTAGCATTTTCTCTAACTCCCTTATTGGAAACCAAGCAGCAGTAGTTTCAGAAAAAGTCGTAGGAGAATAAATGCCTATTTTCCATTCTAGTGCAACAAGAAGAAGTGGCTGAATTCCAGAGTGCCCAAAATAAAACTGGAAAAACCTACTGACATGCATTCCAGGTTCATCCACAGAATACATGTCCAGGATAAATTCATTACCACATTCATTCCAAATAGAGATATTAACTGCAGACAGTACAATCTAGGAAGACTTGAATTGATCCAAAACTTTCAGACTATGAAAGAACTGATAGATTTCAATGCCCCACACTGTGTGGTTCACTACAGTGATGCGCAAGCAATAGATTTAAGCCTGTTACATTTCAAAAAAGCTTGCATAGATTCAGCCATACAGCTCTCATTGATGTAAAACCATAAGGTCACCTGAAGTATTCAAAACTGCAGGACTGCAACTTTAGACCAAAGCAGAGTATTCCTGTTTTCAAACTTCCCTGATAACAGCTGCAGTCTTTTGAATTTGCCTTGAGTTTCAGTTTGAAGATCTACAAAAAGATATCTATCTCTAAAGGACTCTGCTCAAGAAATGTCAAATGTAAACAGAGTTTGAAGGAGTTAAACAACTGGTTTTAGAGCAGCAATGGTCAATATTAAGCTTATTTGTTGTTTTAGTTTGATTTAACAACACAGAAAGGAGACCTCAACACAAAGCAATACCATGCAGTGATGTGGTAGGTTGCAGTGTGATTAGATATTGCTGGGTACCAATATTAATTCTGGGCTAATGTATGTACATACACCACTTTGCAGCTGACTTTATTTTAATATGCTGAGAGTGTATGTTCTGACAGCTGTATGTCATAACAGGAACCCATCTCTGTCTGACATGATTGATGTGCAACCCTTGAGATCGCTATCTTTCACCACAAACAGGTATTATACAGGTAGTTAGTGTGAAAGAGGTATCTTCTGTTAGAGGGAACGAAAGGCAAAAAAAACCCCAATAAACTGAAAAGAGTTGCTTTTATTTAAAAAACAGCAGGACAGGCAAAAATAGTCCTTTAAAGAAGAACCTTTCATCTCACAATGCAGGCTTAGAAGATAAAAATGCTTCCCAATTTTCATATATGAATATCTAAATTCAATCTACAGACAGAAATTGAAACAAGAGTGGCCTGGTTTCCAGATATACCAAACACTTTCAATTCTTATGGTCTCTCTTATTTTTTATATCATGCTGGCTTTTAAGGTATCTCTGTATTGCATATTGCAAGCTCAGGCAAGTTTGTTGCATGCAATGCCCAAAGCAGCCAAATGTGAGCCAGCTGCAGGCAGGATGCTGGCTAAACAAAGGCAGCTACACCCGAAATATTAAACAGGACTCAGTGTTGGACTAACTGCATGGAGAACTGAATTGTCTCTTTCAGGTCAGCTAAGTCATAAAATTCAGAATGGTGCCCTATATACTCCTGTATGTTGCTCACATGCCTCACCAATTACAGATGAGATTGTAGCATTTTATTTAAATAATAGATTATATGCAAAAAATCAGGAATCTACAACAGAAAATTGTTGTCCTTAAATGCAACCCAATGTGAACTGATGCTATTTAATAACTGTGAATATTTTATGTTGAAATTTTCTTTTAAAAAGACAAAATACATTCTACCCCCCCCCCCCCCCCATGCGTGTGCACATGCACGCACCCACACACATTCTCAGATTCAGGCATCTGAAGTATAATTTGATGGAAATTTTGAGCTCTTAACCCAAACACTGTGAAAGCCACAAACCTTTGAACACAGTTAAATCACCAGGGAATTTTATGAAATCGCTCGTGTTCTTCTGATCACACTCACATCTGACACACTGATGAGAAGACTTCACATACACTACAGGAAAAAAACACAGGAAAGGTTCTACCACTTCTTTCTCTATGCCTCCCATTGAAACTGCTTCTTTTACTGGAAGGAGGAGAGAGAGAAGGAGGGAGACCAGATGGAGGATGATTACACAGATATTCACGTAGGGAGGGAGTCACAGGTCTGTGGGTTTAGCACAGCAGGACCTGGACAAAAACTGCCACCAAATAGGGATCCAAGACTGGAGACTAGGACAGCCCCTACCAAGCAAGTGCTCTAATCACAACATTATAAAAATACAGCTTCTGTACCTGGCAATCCCTTTGGACACGTGGCTACCAGATATCCAAAACCCCTCACTGCTATGAGATGGCCTACCACTGCTTCTGTTCACCAAAAAGGATGTCCAGGGAAATGAGGAGATCCTGTCGCCTAAGTGGCATCACCGTTGCTCCCACTTCTCCTGGGTCCAGTGGCCAACTGTCTGTAGGCATCAGGGTGAAACCCCCTGTCTGGTGGGTTGCAGGTACCCCATAGGGAACGTAAATTTGAAACACCTTTATCTTTTGCCTAGCAGGATTCATATCCTCGTGAAACTTCTAAATTGCAGAGGTGTTGCAAGTAAAGTGCCAGGGTAACAGTAAACACCAGGGGACACACTTTATGTACACTTAACAAATCCAGTTCAGAGGAAATAATGAACATTTACTTCATGAATCCCATTAACTCTTAAGTGTAAGATATGCTAAGCAACTTAGCGCTGTCAGAGCAGATACTGTTAAGACTGTCCCGAAGCCAAGCTTTTAACACTAGGATACATTAATTTAGAAAAATGATTTATTAACACACAGATTCTAGCCATCCAGTGGGTTCGGCGGAATGCAAACTGACTCAGAATGAGCGATCGCTGGGAAGTATAGACTTTTTTCTTATTTTCCCATTTGAAGCAGCCGTATGGCATCCTAAATGTTTCCCAAGTGTCCTGAAACCATTACATTCCTCTAACAAGCTGACACCCATGAGCACTGCCAGAATTGCTCTCCTCCATCCCTCATTATTCCCACTTATAACCTACCAACCATAAGTACTTGTTCTCTAGGATAATTGCTTCACCATAATTCACTATTAACTGTGGCCACACCAGAATGAATGGGTCTAATACTGACAGAAATTAGAAAATAAAAAACCTGGAGTGGGTAGGGAGGATCACTTGGAAATCTCTCATGCTTCAAACTCAAGTTAAGGAATCATGACTCAACTACTATCACTCACATCATTGCAGAAAAAAATAAAATTAAAACCCTCTGAACATCTGTTGGTCAACCTCTTTTTGGCACTGGATCAGTGACCTAAGAAATGGAAATAGCCATCTCCAACTGTTAGCAACTTTTTCTCCTGAAAAAAAAAAAAAAATCTGTCCTGAAGGAGCCTCAGATAATCAAGACAATTAGACAATCAAGTTTGGTATTGATTGACAAGTCAACAACATTTCTATATTGTTAAGCTACCTCAAAATCAAGAATTAAGAAAATCCACAGTATGTGCTGCTTAAAATGCTTCACATGATGACTGCTATAAAAAAGAAAATCACTGTGTAGTAAATCAGAAATAGTTACAGAATGTTCATCTCAAATAGGAGAAGCTTCCCTTCTTAAAAAAAAAAAAAATTAAAGAAATTAATCTCATTTCCAAAACAAGATTTATTGTGCATATATTATTTCAAACAAGACAGACATCAAATCTCAATTCCTTGTCTTCAATTAAAGTATGTCAAAGGGCTCTTCTTCTTCCAGACTAATCCAATTCCTCCTTGCAAGCAGATCTTCAAGAAGAAGGAAAAAAACACTAATCTTTTGTTGTTGTTTAAAAAAAAAAAAAAAAGTACGCTGACCTAAGAGTGAAGATCAGTATTAAGCTGGCTATTTTGCAAGAAGCCCAGTGTGCAGAATAAAACCTCCTGCTCAGTTGCCTGAACTTGCTGTCTCTGAGATATTGCCTCAAAGCAGCCCCAGCAACACCCATTTTCTGTTCCCAATCCAGAACAGGACACAGCCTGCCACGAGCCAGGACCTCCTGCTCCCACAGATGTTTTCTGAACTCTTTATCAGCTCCTCTATCATCACCCTTCCTTTCCACCCCAACATGCTTTCTTTGTTACCATGTAGTATTTCCATTCTCAAGAAATCTGTCGCTATGGGTCATATTAACACTAAAATCTATATCCAGCCGAGAGGGCTCATCTGGCCACCAACAGGACTTAAACTTAGACCCAATGTCAGTAAAATTTACTACTATCCATCTCATCAAAAGGCTGACCAACACTCTTCTCAAGCAAGAAAACTACAGTCAATGTCAGAAAACCTATCAACTTCACTATATATTAACAAAGTTGGCCATGGTTATTATGGCATTACAATATTCTTTACACTGAATGAAGAACACCAAGTACAATTCTTTCAAATTAAATCTTTCATGCTCATATAAAAGACTACTGCCAAAGCAAAAGCAGATTTGTTTTTCAGCTGACAAATGACCTATTATTATTAGACATTTTGTACTGCATCTGTAACATCAAGAAATTTTGAGAAATTTTAAAGATCTTTCCCAATGTTTCTGAGACACATTTATGGACAGTATATGACTTTTCAAAGAAATTGCACTTGACAATTTTGTTTCTATGACAAGAAATAAGATTTCAACTCTCTGTTTAGTTTCAGTAGACATAAGGAAGGTCAATATGGTCTCCATATTTAGACCTCTAGAGTAGGCAAAAAGAGAAAAGGCAAGTAAATAATTTTAAAAATACAAGAGTCCAGCCATAAAAATCTATTGTTTATCTTTTGCAGTGATAGTATTTTACTTTCGAAATAAAAATCCCAGTTCTCCAATGAACACACTTATTGAAGTAACACTGTACTACACTTTTAATTTCAGGTATTTGAAACAATGATACCATAACATGATCTGAAGTATTGTTGTCGCATAAATCTCCAAGCAACTTGCGTGTCCTTAATGTTCAAGCCTAAGATTGTTTCATTCTTTAGCTGACAGTGCACATTGTAAAAGTTGCCGTTTATCACTTTGCTTTCATTCTTCTCCAGCAGTTGCATTACCACAACCCTTTTATTGCTATCGCAGGATGTCACTATATAAGTGACATCATAAGGGGAGAACAAGGATTTGCCAGGAATAGTCAGAATTGCTCTGCTGTGCTACAGAGCTCTGCATGTCGCAGAAAAGGGGACAGTCTTGCATTTTAACATGCTGAACATGTGCGCTATCAAATCTATTGCCTGTCACCATAGTCCCTTGGACTGGATAAATTATATCCCACAGTTGGGTAGTACAAAGGTAATTCTGTTGCCATATGTTGTGCCAAAGAGCTCACGCCGTGACAGGGTGCATTACAGATTATGCTTTCCCATGTGAGGCCCATTTTCTCCTTCATCTGTGAGGGATAAACCTTGCCTACTTTAAGATTTTGAACTATCCAAAATAAAACAGTACCTCCAACAAGCTGGAGATGCAAATTCTGTTAAAAAAAAAAAAAAAAAAAAAGAAAGAAAAAAAGAAGAGGCAGAAAAAGCCCAATGATTTTTCAGATTTTGGAAATTACTTGTATTGTCCCACCCAGAATTCATTATGCATCAATCCCATGGGAATTCCAGCCCCAGCACTAAGTTAATAAGTCAGAAAAAATGGAGTCGGGAACACTGTGATCAGCTTCACACATTTTCTTTATCAGACGCTCTGCAGTATTTTTGAGTTTCTTTGGCTGGTTGATTTCAAATGCTGGTATTGGCAGCAGCTCGCACATAAAGAAAAGAAATACCATGAGAGTAGAAAGAAAATAGGTAGAGCCCCCCAGAGCATGTTTAAGAGATTCTGCTTGTCTGTTCAATTTATTACTGGATTTCATTATTTAACAGAAGTGAATTGAAGTGTTTGATAATATGCCACGAATGATTTCAGCCATCAGCATCCAGCTCAGTTCAGGAATAATCAAAAGCCGTTGCTACATGACTAGAGTTGGGCATCGGAGAGAAAGGAGGTCTGATGGAACTCTTGTTCCTGGTAAGGAAATGACCACATCATGTAAGTCAACTCAGTGAACACATGGGTTTCATCTCACAGTGCAAAAATGAAGATAACTACATTTTGGGCATAACTACAAAATATAATATGCAAGAAGAAAGAATGGACAGTAAGTACCTAAGATCTCACATGAGAAAAACTTCTCCTGAAGGTAAAAGGTCGAGGCAGCAAAGGCACATACAATCAAACATTTCTCATATTCTTCAGGAGTTAAACAAGATACACTCCCTAATACATACAGTCATATGTGCTCATAGCTCTTTTGCTTCAGGAATTTTTTTTTTAACTCTTTGGAGAGAGAGATATATTCAGAAAGCGTTTTGCAAACAACAGCCTTTGGAATGCAAAGGCTTGCTATACAAGAACATTTGGGGTCAAAGGGTAAGAAAAATCTTTATTGGAGATCTGTTCAGGTATATAGGATCATAGTCACATCAGCTCCTCTTCCACCCATACGTCAGAATGGTGAAAGAAAGAGACTGAGCTAAGATTTCAAGGAATCACACAAGAGTGTGAACCCCAGCCCATGCTCCAATCATCAGAAATGCTACTTGCAGAACCAGCAGACAAGGAATACACATCTTGTTCACCAAAAGCAAGCCTAGGCCTGGTAGAACACCAACTTCCACAGTGATTTTCTTCTCTTACTTTTTTAAACAATTAGTTTAGATATTTGTTATGCTAGTAGGCAGTCTGTAATCCTCACCCCAATTTCAAGGTTACTAGAACATACTGCTTTTCATTTAAGGCCTTTTGCCTTCAGCTAAAATAGAGCTTACTCTAATTATCTTCATTATAACATCCATAATTCGGGGCTCCCATGGGCACTCAGGGTGTAACGAGGATGGCATAAATTTTTACATCCACTGACCTCTAAATTAGTGCGAGCTTATTTCACTGGAAGAGGGTACAAAGTAAAATGAATTCTTTGCTTTCCACTTGCTTTACAAACGTGTGGATGAAACTCTGTAGGCAGGTATGTGAGTCTATGTCATCTGCATTCCTGATTCTCAGTGCTATGTATATCTCATGGTCCAGATGCTGCACGCATCCAAGGCTGTTTTATGTGCTATTTTCATGGCCAAGTTGCCATAAAGCCCAGAAAGGCTTATTGCCACATTAAAGAACATTCTCACATCAACAGATCCAACTGCTTAGTCACTATATAATAGCTCCTGGATGCCACCTCCCTCTGTAAACTTTATAGAAGATACCCATATATGACCAGAAGGACCAAAAGCATCAAGTGGTCTTTTGCCATAAGAAAACATTGGGAAACCTTCCTCAGCTTTGTGGGTCTCCACTTGCCCTAGGGTTCCCAAGACAAAAGAGTAATGTGAAAATGAAAAGAGTATGCAAGGTAGGGGGAAGAGAGAAGAATTATTGTTTCTTTTCAGCTGTGAGAAATTGAAATGAAAAGAATAAACACTGTCCCTAGATGCGCAGTCTTTTCTCATAAAGACACCCCATGATGGTAATGGCAGTATGGAGAATATCTCAAGATGAAAAAGAAAACTCACATTATGTTCAGTAAACATTAAATCTATGATAGATCAACATATACATATCAGCTAACCTCCTGTTCAGTTATTTAATAGGAATATTTACTATCTAGAACCTGGACAGAGGTTATTACATTTATTCCACATTTTCCATCAAGACCTGTCAGACCACCCATAGTTAAGAAAATGCTCTAAGTGAAATCTGATCGGATTTGTTATTTCAGTATTTCTCTTTTTCGTTTTAGCATGCCCCACTAGTTGGCAATTACTTCCTACTGTACAATCTATTAAATATTCATGTCAGATATTATTTGCATAGAGCAGCTTTTCTCTGATAAAAAATAAGTTATTCATTCACTGCTTAGAAGATTGACCTAAGGTCCCTACTTTAAACACAGAGTTATATTGATTGTGAAAATACACTAGGAAAATTATGTAGTTTATATGCATGCATTATTTCTACTGAGTCATCCTGAAGCTTATAATTTAAGCATCAGTGTTTCAGGTAAAATGAAATTGCTGCACTAAGTAAGGCTGCTTTGATTTCAGCTTTGCACCAAGCTTTGCTAGGCAAGCAGAAAATCTTCATAGTATGAAAGGTCTTGTTCATGTAGAATGTATAGTCATGCATTGATAAAATCGTATGCATTCAAAACACACCATACCTTCGTCCAAAGATTGTTTTACAAAACCCTTTATCTTATGTAAATAATCCCATATCCTATATTAATGGAAGATCATCATAAATGAGCAATGAATTTAGACTTCCAAAGCACTGTTGCGACTACTGCATTATATATAGCATACAGAGGACAAAGAAAACTAAGGAGCTTCCTTCAAACAGGAATAAAATCCCCAAACCAAACCAAAAGCACCCCAAGCAACAACACAAAGATAAGCTAACTGGATTTAAACTAAAAAGAAATATACTTCTCATGAGAGTGTCCCCTTGAGGAAGAAACTCTGAAATACCCCACTTTTTAAAACCTCATCTGCATTTTACTTTTCTGCCCCTCTCACTAGACAGGAACAGTTTAAGAGCATAAACGGGGGGGGGGGGGGGGGTGGGGTGCGGAAGAAGAGAAAAACAGAGAGAAAACATGGAATGGGCACATTCTTTGCCTGCCTGCCTTCCTCTTTTGTCAGCAGTTTGCTATTTTCTTATATCCAGCCACCTGCTAGTCTTTCCCAAGTCCTCCCCACCCTTTATATCTCTTGCCTCCTTGCCTCTCACTCAAGTCTCTTCTATTTTCTCCCAATTTCAGTCCTTCTTTTCAAGAAAACATCATCTCTAGTATGGTTATTCATCATAAAAAAAATCAGAACAATAAGGAAAATTACAGTTCAACACTTAGAGGAATGACATTATCCTGGCAGTGTCGCTTGCTGTGACAGGAAATCCATGTCACAATGAAGCCTGTTCACCTTCTAAGTCCCACAAGTCAAAGTAGATGTCAGGTTGCATATGAGCCTTTTGTTACTGTCTATGTGCAGATAAACTGCAATCACTCTAAAATGTCATTTCATTTCAGGACTTACAGGTAACACTATTGCAGATGCAATTAAAATGCTGAGCTAAGCAATGTGTTTGAGGAATGGTCTCCCTTCTACAACTCTGGAATGGGCCTACTAGGATTCATGCTTGTCCAGAACAAAAAGTCCGGGATATGGTATTCTCCTAAATCGTAAAGCCAAGAAAAAAGTTCTCTGAAGACAGCTGAAGTTGGTATCCTGGGGTATACAGTATTCTACACATTAACCTGATGAGTACCTTTCTGTATTTTACCTGGTGTCCTCATTTAGTTCTGTACAGAAAGTGAAAACTTTAACCTCAGTGGAAACACCGGCAAATTCTGGCTGAGTTCTATTACCTGAGAAACTCACCCACAGTACTGCAGCATTGCCTTGTTTCTTTGCTTTCATTTATCAACTGCAAAGGGTTTTTTTGGCCAACAATAAAGTTCAGGTGCAGATATTAAGTAGGGTTTTTTTCCTCTCCAAATCCAACTCTTTTCAGCTCTAATACTGTGTTCCCATACATGCATATACCCTTGTTTTCCTTAGACCCTAGCGATTTTATTCCATTTCATTACGAAGCTGAATAATCTAGGGAATACACGGCCAAATTTCAACCTATCTTTATAAACACAAGCAATACAGTAAAGATTTGCCATCATTTGTACTCCCTGTGACATGGTAGAAAGCCAAGCACAATCAACTGGGCTGGAAAACAGACGCAGAGGCTCTTAAAGGACCGTGTAACATACTGGATTTAAGAATAACAGGTAATAAGATCCTTTATCTATTGACATATTGCAGCATGTGTGGTAAAAGCGTATAATATTGGCTTTTAAATTTAGTTTCAAGACTTCCTTTATTGAAAGAGAGAATGAAACCAGCATTTACTTTCAGTTTGCAGAATGATGAAAACTATTAAAAAAATAAGGAGACCATATACAGCGACATGGTGAACTTAACAAGTCTGGGCTGTAGACAACTGTAAATCCAACAAACAGAAGGATGGTGTGGGACTACTTTGAAGACCTCAGCTATGTGCTCTGTGTGCTACTATTTTTCTATAATCCCTTTATATTTCAACAGGAAGACAGATGTAGTGTCTCAAAGACGAAGGGTCTGTCTAGTTTTACTAAATCTGTAGCAATAGGCAAGACACGAGGTCCTTACGTGGTACCTTACTCATCTGCAGATTCAGACTAACTTACTGTTTTTCAGTATATTTAACAGGACTAGTTTCTTATATATTAACTTTGGTGTCCCAACAAAGCGAATTATACACTTCTGTGAATACTCCCCTAATGAATAAGATTATTCTTAGTGTGGAAAAATCATCCTAATCTGTCCCATAACATGGGTATTGCATTTCCAAGACATGAACTATTCTATACAAACAAATCAATTTTTATTATATTTTTGTATTTTTTCCACAACACCCAGAAATAGTCAAGAGCTAAACCGATCTTTTGTTACATTGTGTATAGATTTTTACCTTCAGCCAGGAAAGGCTCTTTTTCTTTATCAAATTGTTTATTAAAATGATTCAGTAGAAATGTTTCCTGAACGTGGTCATTCAACAGAACACTACACTACACTAAAACTAGAATACTCTTTCTAAAATGCTTCTAAATGGATCTCAGGCTTTTCCACTCACATTTTTGTGCAAGCACATTTTATAGTGAGAATGGATGTTCCCTACACTGTTTTTGCAATATAGAAATGCATCCCAAGAATGTATTTCTAGAAAGAAATCTGTAAGAACAATTCACATCTCATGCCAGTGAGAATCTGGAATAATTCCACTGATGTTTCTGAAATTATCTTAATGTAAAGAAGAATTAAGTAAAAGAAAATACAGAGCCTTTTGTCTCCAAGGTCTATTGCTATACAAATAATTAATTAGCGTAGCTTGTGTGCTGCGGGCCTGCCTGTCTGACCACTGAGCAATTAAATAAAATGATTCTAGGAGCTGTAAGTGGTTGCTTCTGGAAAACATACTATCCTTCAAAACAAGAGAAAAAAGCATTCTTTACTAATTCAATTTTTACAAAATTATAGCCTAATCAATCTTATATAGACTTTTTGGCATCACTATTCTCTCATTGTTATAACAACTCATAATTTAGTCTAGCAGTAAAAATCTTAACAACAAAGTTTGGACACATTCCAAGCACAAGGGCAAAGGACAGTTTCTACCAGAAACATTATACAGACACTTTACCATTACTTAATATTGCATGTAAGAGGTATACATATAGAGAGAGATTTAGATTTTCCTTGGAGAAAACCCATAGGCACTATAATCATTAGCTAAATGGCCACCAACTGCATTAGGGAATACATGACCTTCTTGATTTCCTCAAAAAGCCTAAAAATCACAAAAATAGGAATACAGGATTCTTATTTATGCTCTGCTAAGAGAATAAGCTAGAACTGTAATACAACAGTTAGCAGCACACAAAGAGAAAACATGACAACACAGTATGTCATCAGCTATTTGAGGCCTTACCTCAAAAAATCATAGAAACGTTCAGGTTGGAAAAGACCTTTAAGATCATCGAGTCATCTTCAGAATTAGATGAGGAAACTCTAATCATAATAGTTGATGTGAGGTTACAGAAAACTGAATATAATTCAGACACCCGGAGGCCTCTCTAACTGTCTCTGGGGATTCAACAGGGCAGAGATGACTCAAAGCTATCATTAGCACATCCTATTGATGACCTTATCCTTGTATCCTTGTCTCAAGCACACAAACACAATAATAGAGAATAAGTCTCAACTGGGGGAACAGAAAGGACTGTTTTCACAAAGTGCATGGTAGTAATTTAAAGAAAAATAATAAAAATCTCAGGAGTTGGAAAGACATTATATATTTGCTTGAAACTGATGTCCAAAAGGATTTTTTTTCTACTTGAATTGAAAAATTATGTATACAATTAAATGTGCTTATTGAAAATCCTGTGATATAAGAAACAGGGACTTATTTAACTTTTCCAAAAACAGTGAAGTTACTGACCAATGATCAATAATACAATAGCTTATGTGCTGATAGTTCAGAAAAGTTACAATTTATAAAGTCAAGATTCCATTACGTATTGCACTTTGATTCAATTTGATCTTTTAGCCACAATCCCCCGCAATCAGTTCCACAGTAGAACCATACAGGTAGACAACAGGAGAGAGAATTTTTACGAAGGAGCATCATCAAAACTGCTCCTTTTGTACAGTCTTCATCTGCAAATATGTGAGGGGTGGGCCTCATATGAGGACTACCGCACTCTCAGGGAGTCCACACGACAAGATTTCTTGCCCACATCCACCAAAAATGCCCTTCCAGTTAGTACCTGGAAACATTATCATCTCTAGTAGCTGAAATACTGACTGGCAATGCGAACTCACGTGCAGGCCTTGCAATGCTAGTGAAAAGTTGCATCTTTTTGTAAGGAGTTTTGGGGCTCGTCTGAGTTATGAAACCAGCGCGATTGTTAATCATTGTGAAGGGTTTGTTTTGCAACCACTGTTCAAGCAGAGGTTCATCAATTTTGTGCATATTAGATTCAGAAACTACCCTCCTCGCTAGGGAGTGTTTAGTGCAACTAGACAAACACAGATGTTTCCCAGAAATCCCTAAACAGTCTTGTGTTCAAAGATTCACAACATTTTTCAAATTGACTATGCAAATCTTCGCTGTCCAACAGGTTATACCATGTCTTCAGCAGAATCAGCTAGATGTAATTGGAAATTATGGTCATCTCTAATATTTTTCTCTGCTACTGAACTGGTCCAGTCACTGTTTCTAAATAAAAGGTTGGAAAATTTTAAAGGAGCAGTGCGGATTGGAAAAAAATGTCTGAAAATACGAGAGAGAGAGAGAGAGAGAGAGAGGCCTATTTGTTCAGTTTTATAACTATTACCCAAGTTGCTCTTGCTATGTAATCCTTGCAGGCTGTAATTACCAATCCTTGTCTTCATTAAGGCATTTGGATCAAGATTTGCATTGTAGGTTCTATTCTCCCCACGTGTGGCTAAATTCCATTCTTCTCCCTGTTTGTGACCTGGGGATTTTCAAAGGTGCTTGAGATGCCAAGGAAATAAAAACTTGTCCATTTTTTTTCTTTGACCAGCTGAAGCTCAAAATAAATTGTATGCCAACATTGAGGAGTTGCCATTCTTTGCCTATGCAGACTCAAAAGTCTCTGCTGAGATTTACTTTGTAGGTCAGATTTTTATCATCAAAATGTAATCATCTGTACTTAAGTATAAACAGATAAAATAATTCTTACATCAGGTATTAAAAAAAACCTCTTTCTTGATCAAAGTGTTATATTAGTTATTACCTACATCTTGAAGTATACCTCAAGACTTCAAACTTACAAGTTCATTCACAGCCATGCACTACCTGATACAATGTGGATGCAGGAGTCTGTAACCTATTTACCGCATCCTGTTAGAAGATTTGAATTGTGTCTGTACTGATTTTTCTCCCCTTTCAATAGCTTCGTCTTTTATCTCTTCACACTCTTGGTTTGAGTAAAACAGTTTAAGCAAGCCATTTGGAGCATGCCATAGCCATTGCACTGAGAAGCACATCCCAGCTCATTCACCAGCAAAAGAACAGGAAGTCTAAGTACCCAATGTGACATACTGAAGAGAAGATGTGCAGGTGTCACTGGAGGAGAGAGAATGATCTGATCACAAAATTATCTCCTGGAAGTATCCCAAAACAGGACTTGTTGGCTACTATTTCTACCTGGTGGAGCTCCCCTTCAGGAGCCAGAGCAGCACGTTCGACTTCACAGTGGAGCAGAGGCCACGAGGAGACTCACACAATTGTCACTGGTATAACCTTGTAAGCTGCAATTCATAACAAGAGAGGAGCTTTACTAAGTCAAGGTTGTGTTGTAATGTAAAAACAATTACATCATTAGAGGAAGCTCACCACGTTGATGTCCAGACCAATACAAACTGACCTACTCTTGTTCTGTTTCATGATGGAGACATGCTGAGAATTAATAGCAACCTGTGACATACCACCCTGGATCTGGGTAGGACTGGAGCCTGAGATAGTACTACTCCAAGTAGTACTGAATAATGAAAGAGGTGTAGAAATTCTGAATTATTGAATACCAGGTACTTTGAATCCGAAAAAACATAGTGTACTGTGAAATAATTTTGAGTAGGTCTGAAAAGAAGGCTCTGATTCTGGAAGAAACAGCAGAAGACTCATTTATTACTGGCTGCTCTACAGTCATGCCTTGTATAAACAAAGGAATGGCCCAGTATTGCTTGTAAGGATCACAGAATCCACGGTGATATGTTTTGGCTTGAGGCATGTGTTTGTGGTTTCAAGCTAATCCCTTAATCACTGATGTGAAAATTGCTAGGGATATATGCAGACCCTCAACACAGCATCGTCGTCTTTTATTTCAAAGAACAAGCACAGTTTGAAGAATAAACAATTAACATCTGATGTTATATAGTTAATTTAATTTAGGATAACAGAATGATATCTCTGAGATACTTAATGAAAATGTAAAAAAGAAAAGAATGAGAAACAGAACAGGATTTGTTCAACTTAGCACAGAAAACATAGTCACTATACCATGGCTAAAAAGAGGATTTTTTAAAAGAAACTGTAGAATGAATAGCAGAAGAGCCACTAACGGAAGGACTGTAACAACTAGAGAGCAATCTGCTATCCCGTACTGCAGTGTAAATTAGGAACACCTTCACAGAAGCTAATTGTTTGGGCTGCATCAGAATAATGTCAGAATGAACAAAATGAAAAATCAGGGTAAAATCAGAGGAAATAGCATATGCAGTATAGGAGGCATGCATGAAAGATGAAAATACCTTAACCTGGCAACAGAGAAGAGCTATGTCATGAATTCTGGCAACATGCCATGCTGAGAATGGCACCAACCCAAACATTCCCCAAATTCCACAAATACTGGAATCCAGATAATTTAAAATGCAACTTGATAAACAGATTTTCTATAAATGTCCTGTCTAGCTAAATAAAACTGCTTTGATTATATAGGGATTTGTGTTATAGAATATATACAATGTATAGTGCATCGATCTTCTGCATTTATCTCTTCCTGGGCACCTGAAGGACATTTTCACAAGTGTAGGGGGAAACCTTTTCATGTATGAATCACCCGTGCTCACAAGACAAAGAGAAAATGAAAAGCAGTATGTGTATCTTGACTTCTCTAGGAGGAAAGTGTGATCACTGCTTAGAACGGGGTCAAACAGGGCAGATTGCCCAGGAGCATGTCTAGGCGGGTTTCAAGCATGTTGAAAGGATGGAGACTCCGCAGACTCTCTGGGCAACTTATTCTAGTGTCTGATCACACTCACAGTAAAGGAGTGTTTTTCTTATGTTTAAGTAACCACAGCTTCAGTAACCACACCACCACCTGGCTGATTAAATGTAGCTCACTTCTTAAGATTAGTTTCTTTCTCTGAAAGCTTTCTTGCCTCCAATACACTTAGGAAATGTGGAAACCATCTCAAAGCTCCATATACTGGTGTTTTCTAACCTACCATTTCTGCAAATTGCCATTTCATAGAAGTTTAGGTGAAAATGCTTTTGGTCTTATTTGGATGAAAACTCATTTAGAAAGACAAAGAAATTCCCTCAACATACAACTCCTGACTTCTGGCTACCTCTAGCATGAGATAAAACCAGGAAGTCAAGCTAACCATTCTCTACTAACACACCACACGTATATTTTGGAGCACCTATGCTTAAAAGTTTGATGTACCTCTGAGATTCATCATTAATGTTATACCATAAACCAGTTCGTTTGTTGGAAATGGTAATCTTCAGAATAGCTCTCCTAAGAAAACAAACTGTAAAGCCAAATTTTCTGGAAAAAATTTTGTTCACTGTGCTCCTGCCATAGGGCTTTTAGATCAAGCAGCCACAGATTAATTTAACCAGCTCATCATTTCTGGTAGTTTGATTTCTGCATTGAATGAATTAATTGACTTAACTGTAAGCCTTACAGGTTCTTTGAAATGCAAGCTTAAATTTTACACTAACACGTGACCAGTATTCAGAGCCTGATTTTCAGCTGGACCTAGCCACCCCATTGAAGCATCCCATTCACTGCAAGTGGATCTGCCAGGGCTCAGCACTTCAGAAAGCGAAGTCCATTCTGTATGAGCAATAGCAAGGTTGCGACTAAGCAGCAAGAAGGGAACAAGAAGAGTAGAACAGTAAAAGGTAAAAGGATCAAAAAGGCACACCATGTGAAAGCCTCAAATAAGCCATGACAGCACTTGGCTACAGATTCTGTAATGCATTCAATAAAATATGTCTGTGAACACCAGACACCGTTTTTTCCTCATAGGCAACGAATTTCTGATTTACAAAGAAAGAGCATCTCCCAAGAGTTACAGTCTTTCTTGGTTTGTGCCAAAAAGATATGTAATCTTGTTCTTTCATTAATGTAGGATAATAATCTGGGCTACAATGTTGTTATGGTGAAACTTTTTCCCCCCAAAGTGCAGATGAATCCTTTAGCTCTTCTTCACATATATATCAGCAAAGAACAAAAGAGCATGAGGTAAATCATGTTCAAAAATGAGATGAAACCTGGTAAGACCATGCTATCACCATTAGAAGTCTGGCAATTCTATTTTCAGGTTTACTGTTACCCTATAGCTTTAATTCCTAAAACTTTGCTGGATTTCAAACTCTCCAGAAAAAGCATTTTTCATGAAGTGACTTCATACTCCAAACTAAATCAGAATTCATTAAATTAAAGACAAATTGATCTCTGAAAAGACAGCTTTCAGAGGTAAAGAGATAAATTTGTTGTCAAATATTTGCTATGTAGGAAGAAGCCTGGCCTAACTGGGCTCATGGGAAATCAAGGTTTCCTTTTTTGCTCCTCGTCACAAGTCTGGGGAAACCTTTTTTTGCTCAGCCTTCTAGTTGCTGAATAACAGTGATACCATTTCCCTGCCTCACAGGGATGTTGCGCTCATGATTGCACTATCCATTTTAAGGAGTTCAGTACTACTGTGAGAGTAAGTGCAAGCACATCAGATATTTAGATATGAAAGGCCATGCAAACGCAAAAGTTCACAGGTGCACAAGGGCTATTACTATTTGTATTAATGTTATTCACGCGTTCAGATGAAAGATCAAGACTTAAATTGCTATAGCATAGATAGCAAAAGTGGCAAAAAGCAAAAAGCTATTAAAATACCTAAAATAATTACTGCACCTTTTATTCCTTCAAAGTTCTAATGACAAATCAACCACGCAGGTGTCATAAAAGGGGAAAAAAACAAAACCAAACCAAAAACAAAAACAAAAGCAACCCTGCCTTAAAAATGCCTTAAATCTTATTGCATATTTCAGTTTCTTAAATTGACCTAGTAGAGTTTTTTCCTGCTTATCCTTATGATTTCATTTACTGTCTCTTGCCTTCTATAGTGATTTGCCTTCTATTGTTGCATTTTCTTTGAATGCCATGAGAATACTCTAAATTGTCCATCAGATTGTTAAATCCTCAGTTTCTAAAGTGCCCTTTCAAACTCAAGCTTGCAAATATGTATTTTTGTCATTTTGGTCCTTAATTGCTTGATTAATCTATGTGGACATGCTTCAGTTTTTACCATTAAATGAGTTAAAATATTCTCAGTAGCAAAACCAAAGTTTTTCTCCTGTGGAGAATTCACTGCAGAGACGATAGCTGTTTCTACTCCAGGAAGGACTGAAGGTTGTGGGTATGGGGAGGAGGAATTTCTAGCACAGCAATTTCCTTCTGTTTGTGCCTATTTTACTCATGACACTTCCCACAGTATTTTAGCATTCAAATACACATTTATTCATAAGAGATTTATGTCTAGGTAGAGTTTTTTTTTCTTTCATATAAAACCAATTCACTTTGATCAGATTAAGTTTGCTCTTTATACATAATTGAAATCTCTTCACAAGTAATATTTATCATTACATACTTCTACTTTTTTAAATTTCCCCCTTTTCCTCCTTTCTGGGTTTCTGTTATTGTTAGCCCTGATTCTTAAAATTCTCTGGAATTAATTTAAAGCTTCAGTCTCTCAAGTATATTCTAGCAGCAAAATTCTCTTGTCAATTTGTTTCATTTCACTCAATAACCTCCATTCTTTTATATGGTTTTATTGACTCTGTTAAGAAAGATGGTAAGGTCTGAATAAAAAAAGAAAAATAAATCTTTAGAAGAGATGACCAAGACTTTTGTCATAATATTTACAGGACAGCTGAAGCATTTTAAGCCAGCATTTTGCTAGTCCTTCTCTATGAGTAAACACGATAATGTTTTGCTCAAATCCTGTATTAACATTTACACAATCTTAATATTACAAATGGGAGCAACCAGGTTTTTTTCAATACATCTGGATGTGAGCACCAATTAACTGATCTCACTTTGTCATAGCCTATAGCAGAAACAGGCAATATTGCCAAGCAGTAGTAGACAAGCCTAAAATCACTACCTTACTGAAACTAGGACAGCTTATAATTTCTAACCATCACTTTACCTGTATCTGTTAAAAAAATAAATAAACTATCCCATCAGTGTTCAAGGTTTGGTTTTGATTTTTATTTTTCTTATCTTGTGTGTTTTCTGAGTAATATTAAAACCTGAAAAAGCAATTGCTGCACTGAACTTTGGTTTGCAACTTAGCTAATAGTAGAGAAGACATCAAGGAGAAAAGCGGGCTGAACAGCAAGTAACTCTACTTATTCATCACGTACATGAATTCCGTTTCAGAGTTTTAGCCCTTAAACCTCAAGAAAAGGACTTGGGTACAAGGTCAAATACACAATGTTAATGTATTCTTGTAGTATTTCCTATACTTCCCTTACCATTTTATAAAGTTAGAACACTATTAGAAATAAAACCAGGCAGTCTTTTACAAGCTATGTTATCTGTTACTTGTGTCAAACTGGCAATATATCATATAAGCACCACATCTGATATGACTAATAAATCCTAATAGGATAAACTGATAATTTAATATCAGAACTAAAGTGGTCATATTTGTATTCATTAACTCATAGCTTCTGAGCATTCGTCTTTCATTTGGTTGATGTCTCAAGAGTTTGGAAGTTTCTTAAACAACCCCCTTTAGTTCTGTCGTGACAGAGGACTCTGATAAGTGCTTGTCTTATTTTTATTTCACTTTTGCAGTTTTGGAAATGCAATTTGTTTTAACTTAATCCAATACTTTCTTTCTATATAATCCTCATAATTAATCTGCTGTATTTTTCTGTTACAGTCAGTAGAGATAAAAGCTTAATGCAGTTTATCTATTCATCTAAGCAGCAGAGACACTTGTGATCTCTGGCTTCCATTTGTTCATCTCTTTGGGGCACAGTGATACTAAAGAATTGTCTCCTAAATAATCTGAAGAAATAATTTCTAGAACATGTGTAAATTAGAGGCTTACGAATCCACAGAACCTGATCAACTGTACACTGAACTGTACCTGAACACTGTACTCATGAGCATTAATTTCATTTATTTCAGTGCCCTTTGGATCAGGCCTCAAACCCTAACAACTGATTTGCTCCAAATATAGCCTGGGAAATATTCAAATTGCAACTGAGTACAGATTTTTAGAGTAATCGTCCTGGTTTTGGCTGGGATAGAGTTAATTTTTTTCCCAGTAGCTGGATTGTTGTGATTTAAGCAGGCAGACAGCTAACTACCACACAGCCATTCACTCACTGGCTGCCCTCAGTGGGATGGGGGAGAGAATTGGGGGGCGGGGGGGGGAAGTAACATTTGTGGGTTGAAGTGAAGACAGTTTAACAGGACAGAAAAGAAAGGGAAAATAATAATAATAATGATGAAAAGAAGGACATGGAACTCTTGGAAGAAGGACATGGAACTGTTGGAGCGGGTCCAGAGGAGAGCCACAAAAATGATCCGAGGGCTGGAGCACCTCTCCTATGAGGACAAGCTGAGAGAGCTGGGGTTGTTCAGCCTGGAGAAGAGAAGGCTGTGGGGAGACCTTATTGCGGTCTTTCAGCACTTAAAGGGGGATTATAGGAAGGATGGGGGCAGTCTCTTTAGCAAGGCCTGATGTGACAGGACAAGGGGTAATGGTTTTAAACTAAAGGAGGATAGATTTAGACTGGATATAAGGAGAAAATTTTTTACGACGAGGGTGGTGAAGCGCTGGAACAGGTTGCCCAGAGAGGTGGTAGATGCCCCATCCCTGGAAACATTCAAGGTCAGGTTGGACGGGGCTCTGAGCAACCTGATCTAGTTGGGGATGTCCCTGCTCACTGCAGGGAGTTGGACTGGATGACCTCTAAAGGTCCCTTCCAAACTAAACCGTTCCATGATTCTGTGACTCTATAAAAGAATACAGAAAATAAGTGATGCACAATGGAATTGCTCACCACCCACTGACTGATGCCCAGACAGTTCCTGACCAGCAGCTTACTCTGCCAGCCAACTCCCCCCAGTTCATATGCCAAGCATGACGTCATATGGTATGGAATATCCCTTTGGCCAGTTTGGGTCAGCTGTCCCAGCTGTGCCCCCTCCCAGCTTCTCACTGGCAGGGCATGAGAACCTGAAAAGTCCTTGACTAGTGTAAGCACTGCTCAGCATCAACTAAAATATCAGTGTGTTATCAACATTATTCTCATCCCAAATCCAAAACACAGCACTGTACCAGCTACTAGGAAAAAAAAATAACTCTATCCCAGTTGAAACCAGGACAGTAACTTCTTTGCACTACAGTTTATTATTTAAATCTTTATTATTGACTACCTACCCTGTTTGAAAATAAAATCTAAACATGAAAATTTCATTCCTTTATGATGGAAGACAAATGGTGAAGAATTAAGCAGTTGTCCAAGATAAGACAATCAGTGATTCTGTGTGGCTACCACAGCTGAGACAATGAACCTCAGATCCACAACAAAACAACAAGAATATCCATTGCTGTCTTTTGCCATATATTCTGATACTCAATTCATTTTTAATCAGGCTCCATAATGGATATATATATTCCTGGCACTCAGTCTCCAGCTCTGAAGCTTCTTCCTTGAAAGCTAGCCTGAAGTATTTTCAGTTCATGGATAATATGAGGAACCACTAGAATGACTGTCCCTTTAACGATCTTCTGGTAAAGTTACAATTTTTCAGGAAATGCTACTGTATAGAAAAATCTACTATGAAATTCAGCATAATCAGAGACACATTTAATTCAGAAAGACTGAATTATATGTTGAGACAACACTTGATAGTTGGAAACAACCCACTGATTTTCAGTTCTCTACTCTTAGCACATATACTTAGAATTTGAGAATGGCTTCAGCTGAGAGGAGCCTTTGAAGACTAATTTAAATGTTTGGTGGGATGGTGATGTGATTTGATAGCAGAAGTTTTTGTTTGCTTTCTTAATCACTTTTTAATTGCACTGCATTCCTCTCTTTGATAGATAAATTTGCATTATGGAACACAGTAGAACAAGAAACGTGAATGTTATTAGTTTTCTATGAATTAACATATTTCTAATTCCACTCAACTGCTCAGTTTCTCAAAAATTGTAGTCAGTTGCTGCTTACTCACCCTACTCGTAGAAGTAGACCCAGTGAGGTAAGTAAGATGAACAGGATTCGGACCTTGCACTAAAATACATGTTTATTAATTTTACTATTTAAACAGTTCGACATAATAGAAAGCATCCTTCATTGCTCTCAATTAATAAGAAAATTGCAGTACACACTTTTGTGTGTACTCTTCCAGAGCATCAAACAGATATTAATTTCAATATTTGCTAGCTTCAGACTATTCCAGATTTTTCTCTTTAGTTGTTAGTCATTTACCAAACCCATAAAATCAACAGTGATTTTAGGTGGTAAGTATGGAATACTCAAAGTTTACGGTTTTCATCACTGAGTCAGTTGCCTTAAGGCAAACATTTCTTTAATGAAAAAAAGTTCTTTTCTTCAAACTGTGATTGTTTCAAATACCTTGCTGTTTTTCATATAACAGGATTTCTTCAGTCTAAGGAAAATCACATGTGCAGGAAGTGCAATGCCATTGAGAGGTTGAGTCATTAAGACTGCCAAGCACATTTGATATCCAAATCCCTGCAGACCCATCACTGGCAGCATAACTTGCTCTATTCATTATAAAGAGGTACATCTGGCCTCTGTTGAGAGAGGAGATAACCCCATCAGACAAGGTAAATCAGCCTTTGTGACTTTCTCCCGGCTACCATGGTTGTGTTAAGGGCCATGATGATGCCACTAAATTTCCATGCTTGAGGCTACGTATATTCATCTTGTGGAGGGATACCTAGGATATCAGATGCAGAGTGTCTGAAATCACTCAAGGGTAGTCTCCTACAGAGTACTCTGTATAGACTGGCCATACCCGCACTGCATAGCATTGGCCTAGTATTCTTTGTGCATTGCATCACCCCTAAGCCTCTAAGACACATTATTATTTTTTGTGATGTGTTTTTTTTTTTTCTCTGTTCAAAGTGAGGACTGGGTCATAATCTACCACAATGGCATTTTATTGTATGATGCTGAGAAGATAGCCTCATGACAGATGAGGGTTTCTGCAGGTGCAAAGCTTGCTGGACTACCATTGAAGAATCCTGCAGGACAGAGGCAGCCAAATCAGGCTCAGATAAACTATTCTCCAAAATTCATCTGAGATTTGCATCTGAGAGAAGTAGTTGTCTGGTTCCAAGAAGAGCTCAGCGATACACTGATAAACATGCAGTGTAGCTAACCAGCAGAAGGGGACAAGGAAAAAACCAAGGAGTTAAGGTAGACATGAACTCAATATAGACAGTTCTGTTTAGTTAGCAACCAAGAACAGTTATCCAGGAAAATGGGACTTTTTTGCTAAGTACCGTTAAACTGGTAAACACTCTGCCTCTATATTAATGGGAAAAATACTATTTCCATTGCAAATACGAACTCTGTTCTGTTGACTGTGCTCTTATAGAATGCTTTTTTGTATCTGATAATACCTCCTATCTCCTAGTAGAAGACTACAAAATGCCATCTATTATGATTTCATGAATAATGAAAGCCTATATTATAAACTTTTGCTACAATATTTGCATTCACACAATTCTTTTGTTCTGAGGTATTGTCTTTTGATATTGTAAAAAGTCTTATTTTAACTCACCTGAATGTCTTTCAGAGTATAGATGAAGGTCAGTACTTTTATAAGCTTTCTTCCTCTGTAAGCCCATAATACTCTTACGGCATTAAGGTATGTACTTAAAGACTTGATTGTTGGCTTTCATTTACTTAATATCTTGGCAAGTTTGCACTACTGCCACAAAATCTGTTTAGTAGCAAAGCACACAACTGTTCTGCTTTTTAAGCTAGGCTTATTTATATAAATTTATTCCATAGCCTGCTCATCTTATTTTAATGGCCAGATGTTCTTTTCTCTTCACTTCTTAATAAACAAATACCCTTAACTAACCAGAGATTCTCAAAGTTCTTCATCCTGATGGCTTTGGTATTTCCACCTTTTTTTTTTTTCTTTTTCCTCTTTGGCTACTTTCTTCTATGAACAGTTAAGGGCACTAAAGGCATTTCCAACATACAAATATTCATTTGAAAGAGATGGACAGAAGTATATCAAAAACCCTGCTCTCAGAAGTAATTTACTTCAATATCTAACTGCAAGCTCACCACTTTTTCTAAAGTGAGCCTGACATCTGTTTTTGTTTACTATTTGGTAATGACATGAATTCATACTAAGAGGATGAAACAAAATTTAAATATAAGCACTCCTTTAGATGCACTGGATGGAGAATATGGCATTTTCAAGACTCTATTCATCTCCTTACAGTTTACATGGAGGCTAGATGATGGCTTAGTTATATTAAAAACAACATTTGGGTTTGCTGCTTGGTTTCCAAAAACAATTCAGTGGAAAATATTTCATACAAAAAACCAAACCAAAACACAAAACAAACACAAAGCAAAACCTTTGCACTTCTAATGCAGTATTTTTGACCAGTTTTAATTCTGAATGTAAGCATTCTTTTAAAGATAAGCAAATGGCTATGTTCTTTACCAAAGTTAGACTAAAACCCACTATAAAACACAAGATGATGTAATGTAAAAGATGATGGAAAGAGCACAGACTCATGGCAGCAACCTAACTTCATGAACCTGTTAATGAAAAAGTAGATTTGCCAAGATCCCAAATAAAATATATTAGAAACATTTCAGTTCAGGACTCTAGGATTAGAACCTGCATTACATGTTTGTATAACCCACAATGTAGTCTCCCTTTCTCTAAAATATTTGGTACTGACACGATGCTGGAGTAGGTAGGGGACTGAGGCTGATCTAGTTTTGCAAAGGCCATCTTCCCAACATTGTCATTCTGCCTCTGAGAAGCCTACAGCCATTAATACTCATGATCAGAATTAAAAGTATCTGTATTTGAAGATTAAGATGAAAGCACTACATTTCTGTCTAAATGGCAGTCAGAAATAGTCTGTACTTAGTAAAGGGTTTTGCCAAATTATGGAAATTTACCACTGACAACATTTGCAAAGTTCATTAAGACAACTCTACTGTATTCTATTTTATGTAAAATTAAAATGCAAACTGAAGCAGTAATACAAAATCATTTTATTTGGCACTACTTCTCCTGTCCTATTTTACTTGTTCATATACACTGGATATTTTTAAAAATAGTTGACAACGACATCTAGACAGAGCTGTGCTCATCTGTTCTAATCTTGCAGGACCACAACTCATTTCAGGCTTGTAAAGTGTGGTTTATACAAATTACTCATGCACATGGCTGGCCCAGAGGCAGCAGCAGCACGAAGTGCAAACTGAAAGTCCTAGATTTAACAGTTCAGGCAAAATCCCAGACACAATGGTAGCTGAGGCTGCTCAGCCTATTATACTGAATTGCTAGGTCTTTGAGGTGGGAGGCTGCCAACTGTTCAGGCACTAACATTCCTAATGCTTGAGTTATTCATGTGGTAAAGCTGAGAGCCACAAGATGCCACTCACCATTCGTTTTATCCCTTTGGAAAGGTTTTGGCTGCAAAGAGAAATAAAAGGGAGGGAAGCACAGAAATAATGAACCATATGCAAAAACAGCAAGAGCAATTTACTTCCATTCTAACACTTTTTACATCAGAAATAGAAGGCATTGTGCGCTGTTCTCAAAGGCGCTGATCACAGAGCCCTGGGAATCAAAGTCACTGACATGCCTGAAAGGTGTTAAGCACCCAGTTAAAATAGAGTTTCCAAGTATCTTTTGGTGTCTGGGCATCAGATAGCGTGGACTGAAATATGGAGTGGTACCCCTGAAATTAATAACATTCCCTAACCATAACATCTCAGTATTGTACATCCTGATTAATGATTTTGGAGCTGACAATTCAGAAAGTTGTTGGGCTCAAAACCAGCTTAGATTCATATTTTATTTAACTCAAGCTTAGGAGGAACTTTTGTATTGCCTACAATTAGCAAAGGGGCTATCATGATATCACTTAGCAATGAGGACAGCAAAACATCCAGTTTGAGGCTGTCTGTAGTAAATTACTTCCTGATAGTCTCTTAAGGGTAGTATGCAGCCACGGCATTTTGACGTGACTTATACTATTATCATTTAATTAGTATATCATAAGCTAATCCTGGGAGCCCACAATTATAGAAGCCTGCTGAAGTATGCTGGACAACAAATACTTGTGTGCTTGAAACCAGGCCTAAGATGGGACTTCAAACTCAACAGAAAATCTTAAAGGAAGATACAGAGATTTTGCACACTACCTTACAATGATCCTTACCATATATATTCTTTAAGACTCTCGTCAAAAATTGGTTCATCACAACAGTAAAACTGAAGGACAGGTAGAGCAATATGCTCAAAGTTAGCAATCATCCAGAAAGCATTGATCCACTTTCTACCTCTTGCTCCAGGTTCTTGCAGTCACGTTTCTAACTAGCAGACTCTCTATACAAAGCAGATCTTTTAAAATATTAAATACTTGATATATAAACTCATATTATTTTGCTCATTTGCAGCTTACTAATTCTCCCCTTTATGATCACTCCTCAAACTTTTAAGTCAGAGAGAAGACAATTACCAAGGTCCCTAATTTTACAGGAATATCAAGAGGAAAATATCAGGGAAGACAGAAAGAAGAATTAATCCATTAGAATTTTTTCTCTCTTTTCGACAGCCATATTTAAGGAAAGAAAAGAGTAATTTGAATATTATGCAAAAACGTAAGAGAAGGATAATGCAATCATAGAGGACCTCAAGCACTGATTTAATCCTCAACATTTTAATTACAGATTTTATAAATTAATTTTGATTCTTCCTGAAAAGTTCTTCATGGACTGTGTTCTGAGGTAATAATATCTGATATAATTTATAGTGTTGAGGAAATTCTATTACAACTCTCATATGATTGCCTTCAGTGGTAGTAATTATTCCCTCTTAAATTTTGATCTACAGGTCTCATTTCAAACGAAGGCGAAAAAGCTAAAGCCAGGGCTAAGATGGTTCTGTCTGCCTTGGACACTAGGGAAATGCTCTTTTAACCCCACCGACGCAACCTGGAAATCTCGCAGGGAAGAAAGCCATTTCCAAGACAGCTTTTAGAATTTCCTGGATTTGATTCAGGAGAAACAACTTTTCACGATTTGATTGTTCTCCCAAGCCTTAAATTGCTGAAACCAATACTTACATTGTGGATATAAGAAGGGGAGGACAAGAACGTTTCATGCTTGAGCCTTAAGGAAATACTTAGGAGACCTTGCTAAGATGACCACGTTAAGATCACTAAAGACCTTTCCTCCCTTGGCACTGGTAGATACAGCCTGCTTAAAGTTTAGCTCTCTTCCTGGATCTTTGTAGTACTCAGAGCCTGCCACATTTTGTATGCCACATTTTCAAAAGTGACAGTTCAGTGGTATAGACTCTTTGGTCCTTTATCTTCAAACTGCTGATGTTACTTAGAAAATATGACAGCTAATTCTCTGCTTACACAAATTGTCCTTTTCATTCCTCTGCATCTAACTGATACGAATATAAGTAACTCCATTAACTTTCACAGTCACATTCCAGCACTGCCCCCCCACCCCGCCTTTTCTTTTTTTTTTTTTTTTTTTTTTTTTTTATTAACACAAATGAAAAAGATTTGGACCTCTACTTTCTGAAGTCAGTGCTGCAGAGAAAGAGGCTAGGGAAGTCAGCTACTCTAGAAATGTGGCTTGCTATTTATGACATTAGCTATACCACAAGAGTTTGAGACACTCTTACATTAGACAATACACAGTGCATTTTAATTTAGATGAACACTTGTTTTTGGAAGGATTTAGACTATCTCAGTGACTGCTGATTGGCATAAAATTAAAAGGGAGAAAGAGTGGCTTTGAAAGTGGTTGTGCATATATTTAACTTGGTGATGTACGGAGGGAATGAACGGACTGCCTCTCATGACCTCTGTGGAAAGGCAGTCGAATGAAAATGTGGTTCTGCACTTAGCCGTTTCTTTTTAATACCTGTCACGTCTCAGATTTGTCACCTTTAGATGAATTGCTGCTCCTCCCATGCATAGTGTGAATTGTTTGATGTATCTTTCAAGTAGCTGTTAAATTTGGGATACAGTAAAGTCGCGTAATTTATCCTGAGTCAGGGGTGGCATGCCTCTCTACTGCACCCAGCAGCAGAACAGAAAGACTTAGGATTTTCAGTTTTGCTTACTATTAGGAAGAAGCAAGTTATTTCACCTCTTTAGTCAGAAAAAAATATTTCATATCATATGCCCAACGATTTATTGTGGCCAGCAAAAAATGAAAGGTGAGGTCAGAACACAGTGGCTCTTAAGGGAAAATATGTAATCCCTCTTTTCTTCCCATATTTAGCTGGATTCAGTCTCTACCCAGAGATATACAAGAACGTACTAGAATGCAGCTGTCCATGAGAAATGTTTTTCTATAGGGCAGCAAATTTACTGCCTTTATAACAAATTCAATTTTTACGTTGGCATGAAATCCAAAGAGAAAAGCCACCATAGCATGAGACCATGACATTCCCCTGTAGAAGGAAATAGTCACTTTCATGGTAATTTTATTTTAATCTGCATTTCAGAAACTGTAGCTCTCAAAATGACAGTCCTTGTATAAATGTTTAAGAACAGAATCTAGAATATTGTGCTGAGTTATCAGTTTATTCTCTGACATCTGTTAATACCTGTACACCTTCGGATATTAGGGGTAGATTGGATATTGCACATATCTAGTCTTATTTTGTAGAGGTGAAATATTATATATCAGTATAAGTCAAAATGAAACAAGGCTAGAAATTTCACAGTAGTCCATAATATGTAAAATATGTAAAGTTTATAAATAGATGAAGTTGACTGACATCTGGTTGAATTCTTTTTAACTGACTCATCTATTTCTTCTTTATATGAAAACAGCCAAAGCAAAACAGACAAGGCTTTTTTTTTCAAATTCAAAGCATTGATATCTATGACAGACAGGTGCTGCATAAGGCTTTTTCTGACTGTTATCAAATCCTGCAGAAAAAGCCAAAAATTCAGCAAAGAAAGGCTATCCAGTCATTTCATGAGAACAGAGGAGGGTTGTATCAGTTCATGTTTAAAGAAATGTTGCTCAGTTCTCTCCTAATTCTCTCTCCTGATAGATGGGACATGATATTTATAGACAGACAAGACTGTAATAGCCACCACAGGAACCCCCCACCCCATCACCCCTACATGACTGGCAGGATCCCAGGAAGCTGCCCAGTACTGGCACAGCTGTACTGCTGCAGACTAGGTAGGAAGTACATTGGAAGTGATTTGCACAGCACACATTTAAACCCTGACTAAGTGCTTAAACAATACTGTCACTTTCTCAGTATAACTTGCTAGATATGCCCTCTGACACAGTTAGTTTTTCTAAAAACCTCAAAGTAAAAAATGCAGGATGTAGCAATCCCTTCAATGTTAAAAGCTTTAGTTCTGAGCCTTTCATTAGTATACAGAAGGTGAGCCTCTAATTACTAATCTTTCACAGTCTGTAGCACCCTAGGGCTTCCAAACATCCTGGTGAAGGCAGGAAGGATATTTCAGACTTCATTTCAATTCCCTTAAACTTTTGTCAACAGCCTCATTTCAAATGGAAACTGCTCAGCGCTGCTCAGCTGCGCTGTCTCAGCTTCTAAGCTAGCCCAGCCCTGAAAAAAATGCCCTCATTAAAAGAGATGGGCATGAAATAAGACTCAGCTTCAAAAACCTCTAAACTACTGCAACACTGAAAGATGAATATAAACTTTTGGGGCTTTTCTATATCATGAAGACATTTGGCCATAAAAATATTTTATATACACTGTGGATGGTAAACAGGAGGAAAACACTGATCTGGTGGATATGTATGAGGCTTGTACCACTGCTGTTTTGAGTCCTTTGCAGAGCTGCTATATACATACATGCCCCAGGCACATGCCTTGGGGCTTGCTAAGATCTGCAGGGAGCCTTTCTGAAGGCTTCTCCTTACAGATTTCTGTCACCAGAAGGAAATGCTTCTCAAAATTCAAGAGATCACAACACAATGGCCTATTTTGCAGACTGGCAGAAAGTATTTCCAAGCTCTTTACCACTGTGATGTGGGCACTTTCACCTTCTACCTCTTACATTCTTTACAAGTTGATTTTTGGACACCATTACAAGTGCCCTGATAGTTCAGTCTAGACTCAGGCATACTAAAGGTATCCTCCATAAACCAGGGCAAAGTTCATTGGCCAAGTGTCATGGTTTAACCCCAGCCGGCAACCAAGCCCCACCCAGCCGCTCGCTCACTCCCCACCCGGTGGGATGGGGAAGAGAATCAGAAGCATAAAAGAGAGAAAACCCATGGGTTGAGATAAAGACAGTTTAACAGGTAAAGCAAAAGCCACACACACAAGCAAGGGAAAACAAGGAATTCATTCACTCCTTCCCACGGGCAGGCAGGTGTTCAGCCATCTCCAGGAAAGCAGGGCTCCATCACGTGTAATGGTGACTTGGGCAGACAAGCACCATCACTCTGAATGTCCCCCCCTTCCTCCTCCTTCCCGCAGCTCTATACGCTGAGCATGACACCTTATGGTGTGGGACACCCCGTGGGTCAGTTGGGGTCACTGTCCCAGCCGTGTCCCCTCCCAACCCCTTGTGCCCCCCCAGCCGCTCGCTGGTGGGGTGGGGTGAGGGGCAGAAAAGGCCTTGGCTCTGTGTAAGCCCTGCTCAGCAGGAACGGAAACAACCCCGTGTTATCAACACTGTTTCCAGCACAAATCCAAAACATAGCCCCGTCCTAGCTACTGTGAAGAAAATTAACTCTACCCCAGCCAAAACCAGCACACCAAGTGATATATGAACTATGTAAGTATAATTGATGTCTATTCCTAGGAAAGACACCTTGGATGATTAAATGATATTTCTACTTCATTCTTAATTCAAAACTGATTATTACATGTGCAGTTACTCACGTTATACTTCCCAATTTGAAAAATGAAGGTAACGAGATTGAAAACCTCATTAATAATGCCAAGGAAGAGACACACAGATATTACACTGAAACCATGGAAAAGGCATCTGTTCTGATCTTCGTGTTTTAAACTGAACGTTCAAAACATCTTTTGTCGTTCCTGTCGACTTCCAATGTGAATTATCAAAATCTAATAGTATTGTAGGCATTCAGGAGAGACAAATCTCTGTCTTGAAAAAGTTATAATACAGTGTGGCTTGTTGAGCTATATCAGAAATGCTTCACACCTTGTATGGCTGGTATCCTGTCTTCTGACATTTTATGAAGATACGTTAATTAACACTCCAAAATATTGCAAAATCTGCAAGTAGAATTATTTTGAACTTTTCAATCTTTACCTTTCTAAACCAGTTAAATACTCCACAGGTGTCTACTATGTAAGATGATATTTGTTTAAAAAAAATCAGAGTGGAGCAATTTTTTTATTTAATAGGAAAAAAAGTTTTACGTTAGAATGGATAGTCTCTAATGCCAATGATATGGCTGTTACAGCACCATTGACGCTGATAACACAAGCAAACCACAGTGTACTATGCTTCATACTTAGCGTTCAGGCAAAACATGATCTGTAGCAGCTCTGAAGAGTAATTCTGATCTCTAGAGAAGAGCCCCAATGATCCCATTAACATTGATCATGTTTGAAGAAGTCTCAGGCATAATACATTATTAATATCACCCCTTTCTGTTTTTTTTTTTAATGGTTTGAAAAGAAACAAAGGAAATTAGATAGAAATGTCTCCATTAAAATAACATAAGTGGCCAGACTAAAACCCACCAAAGACAGGAAATCCAGAATTAAAAGTTGCTACTCCCACTGAATGTCTCCAGACAGTAGCTGAACTTGTGTGCTATACTTTGCGATATTGAATCCTGGCATAAGCTCAAAACAAGGTGACTAAAGGATGAGTCACCTCCTTCCTGCAGGTTTATGTCCAAACCTTAATGCATTTTTTGTGTATCATACCAGTAACTGTCTTCTAGTTCTCACTCCTTTAACACATGTGATTGTTCACAGGAATTTCATCTTCCTTGAAAGACAAAATCAGGCTAAGAGCAAAAAACCAGAAATTCTCAAGGGATTTGATGGAAATACTTTACTTAGAATGCTCATCCCCCAGGCTAGATATAATGTAAAAAAAAAAAAAAAAAAAGAAATTAAAAATTTGAAAACCAGAATATATTACCTGATTAGCACTTATTTTTTTTAAGTAGTGGAAAAGAATTGTAAAGGCACATGTCTGCTATTACTATGTTTAAAGCTAGCTTCAGGATCCAGAGCAAATGTGCATCTCAAATTAAGCGCATTCCATTTTTCCCAACAAAATATTTCTTAAATATTTCAAAAGAAGATAGAATTACCCATCGCCATATATAGACACCTTACTCCATGCAGAAATATAAGCTTGAGGTGGAACCATGATGTAGAGGTCAGACCACCTGCTAGCACTGAGGTATGGTGAACTGTCAGAGGGAGCTTCCTGTTCCCCTGGGGCTATGAAGCCTGTCTAACCTGGACCAGAGGGACAGGGGCCTTGGCTGCTATGAGCATAAAGTGTGTGAGTATAATAGAATAGAAACCTTAGAACAGAAAGAATAGAAATTGCTATCTACCCACTCAACCCCCTTAGGAAATAAATTGTAGATTGCACGCCACTGAGCGGCGTGGTTCCCTTCTTGCTCATTCCACCCCACATTCCCTCATGGCACCACTTCCTTATCCACAGACTTATACGAAAAAGTACCTTGTCACCCTGTAAACGCAGTTATGAGCTTTGGCCACTTCTCTAAGAACAACACATGTCACCTAGTATATGTGTTTTTAAAAGAAAGTTGCATATTTCTATCACACAGAAACTTAAGAACAAATCCACAGAAAGCTCTTACGTCCACAAAAGAAGAGTCCATAATCAATCGTATCTGCCAAAATATCTGACAAATAATTATTCATAAATTCCTATTCTAGGTATACAATAACAGAATTTCATAAGTCATGAAGTTATTTGCAAAGAACTTCATATACCTTTGCCGTGAGCCTGCATGAGGACAGCAGTGGACTCTTGTCAAGGTCAAGGGAGCTCTCAGAGCACTATATAGGAATTCAAGCGCCAGCACAGAAGAAGAGCATTGAGAATCCTGCACTGAGGCTGAATCCAACTGCACAGACAAGACTGCTTGTACAAACACCCATCTCCAAAAGCTGCTTTTGAAACAGATACATGCTGTATTGGTTTCTTCAGAAAAAAATGCATGATGTGCTATTAGTGAACTGACTAGTATTATTCAAGAGATAATGTTCTCATTGTAGGCCATAAAAACTCCTTATGGAAAGGAAAAGGCTAGGGAAGTCCTACACAGTCCCCTCTGAATGCTTTTTCCTCTCCAAAACTTAAAATATCTAGGGAGTTGCAGCCAATGGACAAACCTGATTATTCTACCCATGTTGCCCTAGATATGATATTTTTATGACCTAAGAAGGATAGAGCCCGTAATATTACAACAAAGATTTGTAGGCTGGGGTCACAACCTGGAACTGCAAAATTGACTGCAAATTTTTGCAATTAGTCCAAAGTAAAAGATCACTCTGGCATTGCTGATAGGTTTACTAAAAGAGTCTACTTAGCTGCCAAATCAGTACAAAACAATAGCAAAAATACCTTTTTTCTTTTTCTTTACCAATAGCAAACTTTCCTTGTGGGAATCCCACTAGTCACAGAACTGTATCTGTGCAGTTGTTTGAGCGCAGCAAAATCTTCGGTTCTCTCTTAAAAAATGATACTAGAGGGAAAAGCATTCCCACTTTGTTGTAACAGATTTCCTTCTTTTTTTAATGTGAGCCTTCAAAAGATTACCACATAGCACCTCTGTACTAATGCATTCAGGTTAATCTAGTTGGTTTATGGTTCCTTGTTGTATTAGTACAGGCGAATCTTACTTAATTTCAAACCAAGCATCAATGATTTTCCATTCATTTTTCATAGTACCCTGTGTCAAATGAAAAGAAGCTTACATACAAAATTATTTATGTATACACTTTGGTTTCATATATGTATACACAGGCACATGCGTACCTCCATATATGTATCTCTATACATATATCTAAAATCAAAGGAATGTGGTTGCTGAAGTTTTCTTTCAGAGAACAATAGCAAAAACAGCAGGGGGCAAGCAGCAGCAAAGAACCAGGAAGAGTTTTAGAGTGAATAGCATGAAAAGATCCCAAACACATTAGAAATAGATTTGTGTAATAGTATTTCAGCATTAGGGAAATATCTAGTTATGTTGCCTTTTTAAAGTGCATCCCCAAGCAGTTAGTATCAATTACCATAAGCAGGTCAGTTCTGTCTTTGTACTTTTGTGAAGCATATTTCATTCTTTAGAGAAGATGTTTTCTATTTGCACCCACAAAAAATGTAAGGAGGAGGAAATTCATATAATTTTTGACAATGTAATTCAAAACCAAATGCTTTTATTAATAAGTAGTTTTATATTTGTTCCATGTATATTAAACTAAATACTACAAATATTAGGTATTTCCTTTAAGAAAACCAAAACTTGCTAGCTAGCTGAATCCCACCAGGCATTATAAAAGTATACAAAGCCACTAAAATCCAGCTACCAGAGAAGATTGCAAAGTGATTTGTATCGGTGTTCACTTCAAACAACTTGATTTTTTCCAAAAACCCATTTGACTCAAAACAGGGCTAGTTGCCTGCTATTAAATCTTAAATCTTTTTGCTGTGCCTTCCTCAAGCTGTTGCCAAGGCTGACTAGTTTATAGTATAGCTGGTTATGGTATACAACAGTCTGGTGCTAGCCAGTCAGGTATAGAGGCAGAGCCACAGGCTTAGCTTTATGTAAAACCTATTGGCAGCTGTGGACACAGCTCAGGAGAAGCAGCATTACATCTCTCATGGTAAGAGAAAGGGATAAATAGGGGGATAGATGGCACAGACTTCAGGTGTCTAAGTGTCTTCTTCTGGCTCCGGAAAGATGTATCAATTCAAAGAAAGATAACTATTCTGCCCTAGGCAGCTAGACTCTGAACAGTAGTTCACACATTAATATGGAAGGTTATCACCCTCCTCTGCTCTCATTTCTCCATCAGCCAACCACAGAATTTTGAATAACCATTTCTGCTCATATTAGAGTTGAGGGACAGCTCTGCTAATAAGTTGTAAACCCCTTTCTGTTTAAAGGCAGACTAATTTAAGTACTCAAAGTCCACACATCTATTTGGATTTTCCTGACATTTGATATTTGCTCTGGAGTTCAGTAAGATTAACATTTCGAGGTCAAAGTCATTCAAGTCCTCAGAAAGTAATGCTTGTAATAAAATCCATGCCTGCCTTTATGCCGGCAGATGTTAATTACCTCTCTTCTACAACCTCAGATATCAGAACAGAACTATAGCCTTTTGTAAAATGGTCTTGATCATTCAACACTTACCCAATTTATTTTAAATATTGAAAATAATGCTTTAAAAGGAATTCAGTTCCCTAGATAGTTTCTATGATCCAGGTAAACACTGCTTCCCCATCTTCTTACTGCCAAAATGGTTCTTGTTTGTTTATGAGGAAGAAAACAATCTGAGTATTGAAGAAGAAACCCTACTTACTTCAGCATCAAAGGTACTCCTTTTACTTGGTAGCAGACTGGGTGGGGGTATCTGTTTCCTTCTGCTGAACTTGCCTCAGGACACAGCAGAGGGAAAAGCTGCAGAAATAGAAGACAGCAAAACATCTGCATTAAGATTTTTCAAAAACTCTAAATTACGCATGGCCATGCTAGAGTGGAGGGTTGAAAGGTGCTGCTCTACCAAAGCTTAAAAATAATCCAAGTCAGAGATGGTCTTTTCTTTTTCTCTCACCCTTATTCATGAAGCCCCATCCCTGTCCCAGTCCTGACACTGATATCTATGTGAATGGGCCATTAACTGGTTCAGAGAGCTGAATAGCTAAATATCTCCCCAAAAAAGTGCTGGGAGGAGGCAGATAGCTGTCTGAGCCAGTTCACGGTTAACAGAGGAACAGGAACAGGACCACAGCATCCCTAAAAAGCCATGAGTTGAGCTGAGTTTCTGTCTTTTTTAGAGCCTCCCTTCAGTCCTAACAACAATTACAAGAGTGCTGGAGCCTGGAACAGATTGTTGACTTTTGCCTAGACATTTGGTGGATACACAGCTTGTGCTACTTTAATTAAATGTAGGGCTGATAGCCTGGACCAGTGGTCAGAAACTCGTTAAAGTAATGAGAATGCTTTTGCAGCTACCTTCCAGGCTATCTTTGAAAACTCTTCAGGCAGTATTAGAGATTGCAGGGTTGAGAAGAGGTCCAAAAATCTACTAGAGGAATAAATGATGATGAAGGCTCATTATCAGATGAGAGAAATTAATCCAGATGGCTGGGAACAGGGATAGGGCAAGTTCAACCTAGTTCTGTTTATTTCAACGAAAATTCTTCCATCCCCAGCACATCAGTGAATTGAGAAAATGCCTGCACAAAATTCATATTTGTAATATACTTCCTAAATGTCCAGGGAAAGCATCTGATGCTCAGATATTGAGATTTAATTGAATTTAAAATTCAGTTAATAAGACAGACAAGTTTGAAAGATTAGATCCGAATCTACATCTGAACTTTTCCCAAATCTCTTTTTCCTAAAGTGCCTGTAACCAAAGGTTCCCCCAGGATTAACTTCTTGAGTATCCCTTCCTCACATTCTCTGTCAAATCTCTGTTCAATACTTCCAAAAGCAAAGCAAAACCACAGAGCCACAGCTATGAGATTCCTGCCATCAAAATCTAAGATGTCTCTACAGAATTGCTACATAACACACAGTCCAAGCACTTGTTAAACTCACAACGGAACTGGTTTTATTAAATTGTGAGCAATCTCACAAAAGCCTTTGCATTATCATTTAAAACTCTGCATTGGCAAAAAGGCTTCTGAGCTTGTAGTGCCTTAAATTTTCCAAACAAGGGCATACAGCTCATCAGTTCAAATGTAAAAAGTTTGCCTGGTTGATTTTATTTCCCTTGGCATTTTTCCCTTTTCCTTGATAGAAGACAGCTCCGTTGCTACGCTGATAAAAGAGCAGGAAAGCTATATGATACTGCCACCTCCATCAAAAATCACTTGCTTGTCAAAAATATATATATTACTGCTGTAGCTGAAAGTGGCTTTGGTGTTGATTCAAGGAAATGCTACTGGGACACACCATCTGTGTTTGCATTAGGGCTTTTCTCTGGTCTGGCTAGTAATTGTTTCAGTCGGAGAACCTTTTTTTGTCTGTGCTGTACTTGTCAACTGCTTAGTGGGCAGGCTGTTGGGAAAACTGAAGCTTTGAGAAGACTGTTTTCAAGGTAATTAAAAGTAAAGATTTTTCCTTTTGTTTTTTTGCTGCCCCAGGATTTTTGCTCTTGAGCAGAAACTCCCTACTGAAAGTGAACAGCGCTTTCAAGAATGACGTCTTTGGTCAGTACAACTGCACTTGTGCAGCAGTGATTTTATTATGCAGTGCTGTGTGTAGCCAACTGAGAAAGAGATGACAATTAAAATAAAGCTCTTATACAGTACCTGCATTCGGGCAGGCATATTATGCACCTATAAGAGATAATATGCCTCAGAGAATGAGATGGCAAAATTCAGCTAAGACGTAAGCTCATTTGAAAAATATCCATCACCAGTTAAACTATGCCTATGTATACCAGAGCTGTTGTCCTCTGAAAAATTCCACAGTGAGTCATGACAATAAAGCCGAATTCCTGTGGCAGAACAGAGAAGGGAGAGAATTTCATGATTCCTTCTTTGGAAACAAAATTTTAAATAGGCCTAGTTTCTATGATGCTACTATTCCTAGCTGGATCTATGACTTTTTACCAAGGTATATCTTGCTGAGATAGTGGGACCTGAATTTAAAATGTTAATAAAGGAAGAAAACAGAAATTCTTATCTTTACCTTGCACAGCTCTTTCCAGGTTTTCTTTGGACCTATTATCTTCTTTTCTTTCCTATCCTTTCCACTTTATTTTATTCAGTGAAAAACTGAAAAAAGGCGTTAAAAAAAAGGGGGTGGGGGTGGGGAAGATGACATTAGACAAATCGGTATGCTTCTGTCCATATGCTCTCTCCAGGAATCAGAAGATATGGTGAAAGTCACTGATATCAGACAAGTAAAATAAAGGCTGTAGCAAAGACCATAATAGGACATAATAGCTGCCAGCATAATCCATCACTGTTCAGGGCCTAATTTTACACTGGTGACAAAAAGGAAAACCTCTACTGAAAAGAGCTGTACCTGTTTAATAGGAAGACAATTCAGCTCCATGAAGTATGACTGCAAATCTTCTCACACCCTAGCCTTCCACCCTTCCGTCAAAACACACTGAGGTAAGCGTGACAATCTAGTGGTTAAGGCAATTAATAGTCAGCTCTAAAATTTTTTTATTTGTAACTTTGGGAAATGAGGTCAGGAAAAAATTTTTTAAATTCAGAAATTAATTTTCAAACAATGCTCTCAAAACTGTAGTGAGCTCCAACTATGACACTTAGAGGTCAGTTAACGGGCTTGATCACAGATCATCTGCTGAAATGCTAAAATGAAAACCACCTTTGGTTCCATTTTGGGTTCTGAGTAGATCTGTACAAAATTTAGAATTTATGGATTATGGGAAACATTGACATATTAATATTTGCTTTGAAAACTGAGAAAAAGTATGTTTAATACTTTCAGCTATCCTTCAGTTACATAAAAAGGCTGCAGAAAAGTTTTATTTTTAAATTTCATGTCTTTAATTTCAGCTTTTTTTTTTTTTTAAAGTATCAAGTCATTTCATACCAACACAAATAGGAACACTCTGAATTAAAGGTCAAGCTATTTCATTACAGCCACCCATTCAGAGCAGTAAGAAGGGAATATCTTTCAAACAACTTTCAAAATATCTTTCAAGCCGTTCTGTATTGCAGCTGCCCTCTGTTGAACTTGCTCAGGTTTTGCTAGGCTTATAGAAGTAGCAGGCAATTTCTGGAGTTTGCCTGACATAAATGAAGTTTCTTATTGCTATGTAGATCTACAGAAATTTATTACTTCGAAAAGCTGAAGGTATATTATTTATTGGTTAGAAAAAAATGACAAAATGATATTATTTGTTAAATTCTAGCATTTGCCTGCTAAACTTTGTTTTGGTCAATAAGCCGTTACTTATGCAAGGAAAATTAATAAAACATATACATAGTGATATAATGTAAAGTTCCAATGTAAATTTGATGTATCTGTACTATGTATATGAATTATATGCACTTAGAATTAGGCATATTAATGTTTTAAAAAATTTAACAACATAAATGGCAAATGCTTAGAAGATGAATATATAAAGTAAATAATGTACGAAAGCATACTTATGGAGATGATTTCTGGAACTACTTTCCTCAGGAATCATATTGAGAGCTGGCCTTCTAACAAAGCCATGTTAATGCAAAGTAGCAGGTTGGTGTACCCATGGATGTATATGAGTAAATATATATTTATATGAGTAAAAAATATAAATGTATGTTGAGCTTCTTCCTGAAATAAAACCATTATTTCTAGTATTTTCAGAGTGTCTGGGTAGCAATAAACCTAACCAAAATAAAAGCATTAACAGACCACATTTAATTCCAAAGTAATGTGATTAAGTGTCTTAATGACTTCTAAACTAAAAGTTAAATATAAAATTAAATACTACATTATGTATAATATTGTGCTATGGCATATTATGTGTATATTTAATCTGATGCACATATACATAATAAGTCATGAAATAGCTTAGAAATTTTTTAAAATACGTTTTTAAAGCATATATATGTCAATATACTAAAACTTATAAAAACATAGTAGGAAAATGATGACATTCAGAAAATGAAGTTTTGAAATATTTAAAAAGTTCAAGATGTTGTTCACAAGTATTCTCACTGAACTTCAAGCATTTTTAAACAATTTTAATTTTGACAATTTTTCTTCATTAAAAAATGGACATACCTTTGTAACCAACTCAAATGCTAAATCTGTCTAAAATGTTACCTTTCATCTCTTAATCATTCCACTGTCATAAAGCTTCCGATTCACAGGAATATATAATATAGCTTGGAAAACATTCAGAGACTGGAGTGATGATGTCAAAATAAGAGGAGAACCAGATAAGTGACATCCAGTGTTTCAGCACCACTGTAAAAGAAAATGCGCACTTTCAACAAGAAACTCATTTAACAGTTGAGTTGATCTTAGTTAATGCTTCAAGAACAAAAGTGTATAACTTAATTACTGACAAAAATCATAATAAGGGTTTTAATGCTCAAAGCATCTTACAGTTATTTTAGTATTAGCAATTTTGATTGCATATTGTATTTGTAGCAATTTAGACCATATGCTTAGGCACTCAGAATTTCTTATAGCTTCACAGAAATCTGCAGATGCCCTCACACCAACCTGTCCTTACAGGCGAGCCTAAAATTTCAGCATGTACGCTTGTATTAAAGATCAGCAAGTTGACTTTCAAAGACAGTGAATACTGAAGCAACTCATACTGCAGTAATAAAGATCAGTTACTTGCCTATATCAGGTATACAAGCTTTAAAACTCCATTGTAAGATACCACATGCTATCTCTAACTCCATGTTAAAGTTGACCCAAATCTGATACTAATTGACATTGTAATACAATATGAAAGAGTTCAAGCTGTCTCACTGAGGGACTTGCACAACACAACATTTCAGATGTTCTGCCCCTACTCTTTACCAAACATATTGTTAATCTTTGTCTTAGGACCAGGCGTTAGACTTGCAGTTAACTCTAATTAATGACACTTTCTCTAAGACTACTCTGCATTTCCATGTGGTGCCAGTCTTACTTGATTTGGCTGAGAAACAGCACACAAATCTTTAATTAAGGTCTCTCTTGGAGGAGGCAAAAACTTAGAATTCTCAAATCCAGTTTCTTACTTTAGTCCAAATTGGAATAAGAATTCTGATCTATGCGAACATTTTTCATCAAACAAAATTCCAGTGTTATCTTTTCATGGAATCTAGGAAAAAATTTATTTTCAGTCCCAAGCGTCAATGTTCAACCTCTTTCTTCCCAGCTCCCAAATCCAATCCTCCACTACAGGTCCATTTAACTGTAACTCATCCCAATATATGACACACTCTGTGAGACACTTCTATTCCTTTGTAATTAATTTCAGTTCAAGCTGCATTGGTCAAACAGGACAGTCACTGTCTAAAGCTGAGGTATTTCTACATATCCATTTTAATTACAATGCAATGAAGTAGGAATTACAAGGCATCTACAGAGCAGCTCTTGCAGTTCTAGAGTGTGGATAGGTTGACTGGTCAGTCTTTGCGAATGGTGCAACATGCCCAGATATTGTACATATCCATAAATCCAAGTGTGTTTAGAGGGTTTGGAGCAGGTTCAGGCTGGAGGACATAATTCAAGAATTTAGTGGCCACATACTAAGAAGTCTGTACAGAACATCTAACAAATGAACATTTTCAAAAGCCTAAAAATGTCAAGAGTTGAAGGAAACAACAGAGACAAATGGCTGTCTCTGCCAAATACCAACTCCCTATTGCATAAACTAGCAGTGCCAAGCCTTCTCAAAGGTAAGCACCCAGTGGGTTCTTTCTGTTTTAACTACAGCAAAGAATATGTTACTTCCTTCCCTTGTTCTTGTACACGTGCAGAGCATTTTAGATGATACTCTGGGAACAAAATAAGTAGGAAGTATTTTCTTGACCTTGATACTTGTTACAGAGAATTGTAATCCAAATTGTTAGGTTTTTGCAAAGTTGGGATACACGTAAGTTGACATTAATAATGAACTAGCAATTGCCAGTTCTCCTTGTAGTAACACAGTTAATATAGTTCAATGTAAACATTCCATACTCTAATAACTGGTAAGCAAGATCATGTTTTGATATTAAAATCAATACTCATTTTGTTTTCAGTTCATCATTTTTAGTTTTGCAAGTGCCTAAATATAACTGGGAATGGCAGACAAAAGTGGCTGTGCATCAAGAGGCGTGTGCTGCAACCTAGGCAGAAACACACGTGGAGTTCTGAGCCTCATCTTAAACTCCCTATTCAAGCAATATTCCGGATGCCATCTGTTGTTGCATTTGAATGTTGTTAGTCTTCTAACATTAGCTGATTAGTCTTTCCTTGTGCATCTGAAATAATGAAAATGTCTCAAAATATATTTTCACAGTAGAAACTGCACTAAATGGAGAGAAAATGGCACAGGATCAGTTCATTCTAAGAAATGGCAAGGGAGAGAAAATAGCTATTTTGAATTCCTTAATTACAAAAAATGTTATTAAATTTGTACTTCAAATATTTAATACATCTCATTTAAATCTTTGCACTGTAATCTTACAAATATATATCCATCATATTTTAATGTATATGTTTTATAGATATACACACACACACATCTGGGGACAAATCAGGTATTTCTAAGCAGAGACAAATGTAAAATTACTCAGTCTCTAGAAATACACTAACAAAGAGAACGTGGTAGTAACTTGCAGCTGCATTTAGCTTTGCCTGATACCACAGTCAAGCAGGACTCCCCTGGCAGGAAAGCATGCCCTTCTCCAGCCACAGAGCCTTGTGTATACATCTCGGTGGGTATATTACATGGCATGATGCTCTAGCTGAGCTTGCTGTAATTATCCCTCCTCAGGAACAGCATATATTAGCCTGAGAAAAGTACAGTGTTCATGTTTTTGCTGTACTACTACTATTCCTCTGAGAAAGTCTAAAGGGCTTCAGAAGCTGAGGGTGGGGAACTTGTGTCCCCATTCTGCTATGATAGTCACATTGTCTGTCAGGGAAACTCGCCAGATTAATCCCTTCCAGGAGCTGGGCTATGCCTGAAGCTCACACACTGGAAGTGACAGAAGTACTGAGAAGCTAGTTCAATCCAAGAGCTAGAAGTGGGCCCAGAGGACAGAAAGTATATATACGTACATATACCGTAAAAGAAACACAGATATAATATTGGCCCAAGTTCCCTTAAAAAGGAGGACAGCAACATTTGGGAGATGTGACCCTGGCACAAAGAGAATGGAAATGGAGTAGGAAAGACCTGATTTAAAAAAAAAAAAAAAAAAAAAGTCCTACAGGAAAACTGAAAAGGTAGACACAGAAATTACTAATTCTAGCAGAGCCAATATCTCAACAGTTTTTACCCACATGTACCCTGATAAGCATTTGGATAATATGGTCTGCTGTTTCGACCCAGTTCTCCATACCTTAAAGCCTTCTACACTAGTAGAAATAATGCAGCAAATAAAAAATTAATACCTTTCTGCTGGGTATAGCAAACAGAATCGGCTAAAAAATGGTCCCACAAGCCACAGAGCCAGCACAAAGGAAGGGGTGGGAGGAGATGGATTTCCCCTTTCAGCAGGCTCAGCCGTAATGTGTAGCTTTACTCACACAGAACCAATTTTTTTCTCTAAAAATAAGTTCAGAGACAGGTTCCTGATATCCAATCACCAGAGTAGTATATTCAGCAGCACTAGGCAAAAGTTGATAATGAGAATACCTACTCACCGACTGAAATTGAAAGGAAAGAACAATTGTGTTTGGAATTTGGCAAGAACACCAAGTTTAAAATACTGATTTTACAAAAACACTGGGTAACATGGGTAACAGCCCAAGTGTTGTTCCATCTCATGTGAAATGCAGAAAGCAGAGACAGCGTCCTTTAATGCTATGAGATCAATAACAATGAAGGAAAAAGAGCTGCTCTGGTAGCATACTCGAAGTCCTGATGCTATTCCACTACTGGCACTAAGGATGCTCTGAATTTTTCTGACAATGGTCACCTGCTACTTCATACACTCCTGAAGTTCCATTAGCCTCTGTAGACTAAAGTATCAGTTCTTCCTCTGGAATTCCTGGTTCTTGTAAATCTTTGGCATTGTTGATAACTACAAGTAAACAGAAAGCTCTGGAAGATTTTTCTTTCTCCACAATATTTTGAAAGTTTAAATTTGATGTTAGCATCTCTCTGCTGCAGAAATCTCAACTTTTGACTATCTCTAATTATGGATGATTCATGTTATAACACCACTAATTGCCTTGGTAAGAGTTGGTGCCCCACACTCTTAAGCTACCAATCTCAGCATATGCCTACAGTGTTAGGCATCTCTATCTGTGGATCACTTCTAATAAACATAAATATCCAACCTCATCACCTGAAGGTAAATTAGATAGGAAGAGACAGACAAATTTGGATGACCAAACATCACATCTTTGCCAACTGTGCATAAACTACATGTAGCATATGGGATAATGTTAAATACATACAGGTTATTAAAATTTCTGTCCAAGATTTAAACAAAGTATATTTAAACCTATTATTCATAAGCATTATGATTAAGAAAACCCAAACAAACAAACAACTTATCAGCAAGACTATAATTCTTTTCCAGCAACATAAGTCAGACATGGAATTCCTTTAAAAGTAACTGTCTTGTATTTGTCTTCCTGCTTTAAAAGAACCTAAAATGTAGTCACATGATAAAGCTTATTCAGCGATAATGCAAAATAAATGCATTTTCATAAAAGATCCATTTCAGTCTCCTGCATACAGGTGTACTGAAGACAGGTTATGCATATTAAACCTCCATGTAAAAACATCTGAAAAAATATTGCTATCCAAGCACTTTCTCCCATTTCCAAAACTAACTGAATCTGCAGATGCACAGGATACTTAACTAGAAGCAGGGATAATGTATGCATTATTCCTTTTACTCGCTACTTCCTCTCATAGCTCTCAGCATACAGGTCTGATACTATACCTAAGAATGAGAGAGAAGAAAGAACTTTACAAATTGTGCCAAATAACATTAATCCATCGAAAAGGACATAAATTAATCCTCTCTTTTCTGGGACTGAAAGCTAGATATCTGTGAGCAAGTATTCTAGAAGCTCTTATTTCATTCCTGAATTGAGAAACCTTCATTAATTTGGGCCATTAATTGTGGAGATTCATTACTGGCATATTTTCATCACTTTAGTTTCCTTTTAATGTATTCTTAATGAAATGCTTCTATTTTCACACAGGCCTTCTGTATCAGAATTAACTTGGGCAGCTTTGCAAAAGCTGCACTCTAAAAAAGGCAGATGAATGATCCATGCGTTTATCATAAAATGCTATGATTTACTAATAATGCTAAGCGTACTTCAGTATCAGGCACTACAACATAAAGGCTCTGTATGTTTACTGTTTTCTATACAGTGACAATTCTGCCCTTTAAAACACATGCATCTGTGAAATCCTGTCTTAGAAGCAGGCCGATTTGTCTGTTTGGTGGTAAACATTAGTTTCAGGTGCTCTTTCCCTAGGTCTTATTTTCCTTCCAAGCTCACACATGACTCCCAATGACATTAATGGGACACAAAATGTGTGTAATGCAGAGAGATAAAAGGACTCCTGCAGCATTAAGGTAAGATACCCAGGAAAATCTTCTTGAGCAACATGTTAATTATCTACCAGGTACCACCATTCATAAAATATGAAATAAATAATAGGAAAATAATGCTCGCAAACATATACTTTTGGATACAGCACACACTCAAGAAGTGGACAGCTTCTTCAGGGTTCTGAGACATAAACCCAATGTAGTTAATTGGACTGAAAACCCTGTAGACAAATGATCTACAACAACTTTTTTCTTATTCTCTGGGCCTTTCCCTGTATGCCTTTGTTAGGGTGATAAGCAAAAAGGCATTCAGATTGTATTGACAGGCATTTCATATAAAATTCGTGATTGCAGGTATATCATGATACTCGCCTGTGGTTGTAGTATATTCACCTTCAATGATATCTGTCTGTTGGGTTCCCTTTCACAGTTTTAATGATAAATCCAGTTTTCAATTAACAGATAATACTTTTTAAATTAACTTTGTTTCATTTATGTAACATCCATCAATTTATTTTCAAATTTCTTTTCAAATTGTTAATTTTATGTTTAAATTAGAAAAAGAAATATATAGATTCTCACAGAAAATACCTTTGACACTTCACTGTGATATATTTTACAGATAATTGTTTCCTTTTATACGTACTGTAACGCATTTGTTGGCATCAGTTTATTAACTGGATAAAATTAAACATGTTTTTCAAACCTAATTCTCTGCACTTACTCTCGATTCACATCGGTGAAAGTCCATTGCAATTAGCTGCAGCTATGCAAATGCTCCAATGGTTAGTACGTGGAGTTGCATTCAGCAGTCCATTTCTAATCAGTATAGCTTTTAAGCATATTCCTAAAGGTTCACTTGTATCAATGACTTAATCACAACCTTAACATTAATTATACCTCAAATAGCCAGTTGAGCAACCTGCACTTCAGTTTTCATCAAATAATTCCCCAGAATGAAAGGACAGACCAAAGAGGAAGACTGCTTGTGTTCACCCAACTTTTAATTTAATTTCACAGCCAGAAATATGCATTTTGCTCTTACTGTAACCTAGACTGCATGCAACAATTTGTCTTGCAACAAACAGGACTGGGAGAAAATCACAGTGTCAAATACAATCTTTTTCATTAATGAAACGCATTTTAGGAGTTTTGTTGTGTTTCACCTTTGTGACATGTTTCAAACTGCTGTATTCCTTTTAGCACCAATGTCCTTAAATGTCACTGGCTCATTAGTGCAAGTATACTTACTTCTGCTTATAATTATAGGTTACTTATGATTAATGTGCATTTTTTAAATGGTACCTGTTCCACTGAGGATTATTAAAAATGGATAATTAGAAGCATCTCCTTGAGAAGAGGAGTTAAATATTCTAAAACTTAACCTACAAAAGTATCTGCACGTAATAATCACAGAGTTTAAATGAACAATTCCACATTATTTGTAATGCAACTTAAGATAAGTCTAGTTTTCCTAATCCTTCCTATCACCCTATGGAAAAAAAAAAAAAGAGAGAAGTGAAACCAAACAACATACATTACAATGAGATACAATATAGGAACTGCTGTATTTTCATACTTCTGATTAAAAGTTTCTGATCAAAATCCAGGTCTCAATCCTGGAACTCGAGCGCTTTGGTCTCACAAAGCCAGGTACTGCTATGGGACATCCCTGTGGTCTCTGTTCAGTGAGATGTGTTGTGTGTCCTTATATAGGCAAAGAAAACACACCCTCACAGGATGAAAGGCTTGTATTTCAATGGAAACAAGAAGACTGTAACTTTCCCAAGACAGAAGATGATGTGTTTGACTTCTTCTGCAACCACAGTCACCTTGTGCCACCTTACAGAAAGCATGAAACGGGAATACTTACTGTGAAAAGGGCATTTCCAAAGATTTCATCTGAGACCTGGATGAGGCCCATCAATAGTGATCTTAAATTCTTGTTTTCTGAAGTTCTTATTTAACCTGTTTACTTGATATATACAACCAATCTGAACTGGTAGAATTCCCTACAGCTAATGAAACTACTGGGAGCTTCCCAGACTATTGGGCTACACTTGCAACATTTTAATTCTGATAGCACATTCATTCCACTCACAATATGATTTCAGTGATCTATATTTTTCCCTGTATTGACAGAGTTGTTTATGGCACTCCTCAGGTATAGGCCTTGGGTCCCATTCTACATTTATCTGCTCCCATTAAGTGGTGTCATTAAAGACATTTCGACAGCTCTCTCGGCACTCTATGAATGTTTGTGACATTAAAGCTTGAATGTCTTCAAATTTCCTACAGCTAAATGCTGACAAGCTTGAATTCTTATTTATTGGTTCCCTGCAGTAACAAACTGCATGTTCATCTCTGACAGTTCTTTTCATGATGAGCTCTGTCCACAAAAGGCTGATGTTTTGAAACAACATTTGAGAAACCCACATATTTTAAGGGCCAAATTTACTGCAGCACTAAAAAAAATTAAAAATATATAAATATGAAAGGACATAATGAGATGTTTAAATATTATACTGAATCACATGTACTTATTTCAAGAAAGCAAGTTCCAGCAGAAAAAAACTCTAACTTTTGTTTCAATATGGGATGAAGAGAGAAGTATCCTCATTCCCAGCTCCATGAAAAGACAAGGCCCCCACAATCATAAATTGGCAAACAAAGATCAGGATTTTATATCACTCTCCAAATTCTATGTACAGCACTATAGAAAATTCAGAACTTTCAAATTAGATTAATTTGCTTGTTCTTTCCTTTCAGATACATTCCACTAAATGTTAACTAAACAAGCTTAGCCAAGAAGCTGAGCTCATGTACGTTTTCCCTATTTTCTATTAAACTGAACATCTTAACACAGAAGGGAACAGAGTAGTTATTTATTTCATCTGAAGGAGAGAAAAAAAATTTCATCTAAGGCATTAGGCTCAACTAAAGATTATATTATTATAAAAACCCAAAAAACCCAAGGGCCAAGTGATCGCAAATTCAAAATCTCAGTGTCAAGTTAAGCCAATATATAAAGAGAGCATATACAAAAACATAAATGTTCCCTAAGCAGATCTTCAGGAAATATCATAGAGACTTTTAATATAGAGAGTGTATGGGGAATATTTGTTTACACAGAGCCTACAAATTCTGTATATACCAGAAGATAAAAATTTAATGATATTGTAGTCTCTACCACGTACTAGAAATGTCCAAAAATGGACTAAAGAGAAAGATAATCAAATGATAGTGTAAAAACTTTGTTCTATATTCATTCACCCTTTGGACATGGTTGACATGAAGATCTTCATTTCCTGTGCCTACCCATCTCCTTATGCCTTGTGCTGTTGTACTCAATATTGAATCCTGGGTAGCATTCTGCTGTGGAAATATAAATCATTAAATCTACAGATGGCAAGGGCAAGAAACAAACCACCCAGAGCCCAGAATAAATAATTCACAAAAGCCATAAGACCAAGATAGGAATGTGTTCTCCTTATTTTCTCTGCTGAAATACTTTTCCAAAGGTTTAGAAATAGGTATTTACAAATAAGAGTCAAGTCACTTGACTCTAGAAGTCATTTTTTCCTGTGGTATCAGCAGGATAACATTGATTTATTTGGGGACAAGTTCAAGCCCAGCATTTGTTCTTTGTAGACTGCCTCTCTAAAGGTGAAACTCATAGTTCAAATCTTATACACCAAATAAATACCACTTAAATCTACTTTGATGGCTTAATTGGGGTGTATGACTTGTGTTGGCCTCCTGCAGAGTGTTGGATTTCACTCTATATTATTTGACCTTATTGTGAGAACAGCGTTGCGTCTTCTACTGTTTGTTTTATTCATGATCCTGAGGTGAATACAATAAATAAAAGCTTGAAAAAGCGCTCCTGAAGCAATTCCGCTCTTAGAGGAAAACACTGTTTACCTTACTCCTGGGTAAGCAATGGGACTACAAGCACCAGCGGTGCTCAGGTTAACTGCTCATTCTAGATACACGGTTTGGCTTCAGTTATGATTTTACAATCCCCCCAAAATCCCAGTCTCAGTTGTTAAAGTGGCATGAAGTGCGTACAATATAGAATATGCAGAATACTCGTAAAAGGGTTTTTTCTCTTTACCAAACTATTCTGCTTTTATTATGGGAAATGGTCACATCTAAATCAAGCATGGGGAACAATTTCCTTGCTGATGGCTGAGTAGGATTTTCAGATACATACACAAAGTGCTCATTCGCACTACAGTTGTTCCATCAGCATATATACTACCTTTTGCTTGCTCTGCTGATGCTGCAATAACTTGTCAAGTGAACCAATGTACAATCTAGAAATGACACTGCTTCATTAGAACACTACTGGGCTCAGATTAATGAAGACCAGTATTACTAACAGAGGCTTGTTTTCTGGAACCAGTGCTGAATTAATAGGTTTACATATCTTTCAGATACGGCTCACTCAGCTGCATCTTGGAGTGTTTTTAATTTGTCCACCCTTAAGATTATAAGCTTATAAGCGTGCCCAGTGAGAGGAGGTAAGCAAAGGGACACTGGAGCATGGTGATAGAAAAAGCACCAACTTCCTGTTGGCACAAACTCCACCCCTGGATGGCTCCGGGCCATTGAGTTCCTCCCTCTGCAATTCACTATTTCCCCTGGCAGCGCACATTTCCACTTCTCTGCACAGAACCTGTGGCTCTTGCAGTTCCTACTGCCTCCATGGCAGCCACGACTGCAGCCATGCCACGCAGGCAGAATCAGGCAGGCTTTAGAGAGCAGAGCAAGGATGCCTGGCAAAGAAGGCAGGGGCCCTCGGGCATCCCTGCTCTGGAGCAGAGAAATGCAGTGCCCTGGGGTGCAGACACATGAGGTATTTAAACATAGGAAAGATTTATTACCGAAATACCACCATGGCTTTTGATTAGAAGGAAATGATTCAAAACCTCGACTCTAAGAGAAAGCTTGAGTGGGCTTAGATACAGTCATAAAAATTGCTGTATTAATCTATGAAGTTCACGCTTCCAGCATGTCTTCCACCATGCAGAAAGAAGCAAGTGTACTGAGCCATACTGCAGATGTGCCAGGCAGATTTGAAACAAATCTCCCCTACAACATCCCAACATTACCCTGAACTCCACTGATCATGAATTCAGGGTCCTTCAACACCAAACCAAATACAGCAAACAAATAAGGATGCTTTTGGAAAACAAACGTGCAATACTTTTTATGTAAGTAATGCAGCAAATGGATGTCAAAACTAAAAGTGAAACTACTTCCCTTGGCACTACCTATCACCTGCAGGCCCTTACAAACACTCTGTAGGGAACGCATAACCTTGAAGGAGGAGTAAGAAAGGCTGTAAGTCCCCTGATAAAAACTATCCTCATAAAACAAACACAATCCTGCCCTTTAAATGAAATGACAGCCCATGACCTCATGTTCCAGGGGCTTTTTGTGTCTGTTACATTTTTTAAGATACAGATACTCTGTCTAGAGCAAAATGTCAGCCATACATACACTTTAACAGTTTAAGGAGAAAAATTAGTTTAAGAAGAAGAAGAAGAAGAAGAAAAATCCCCTAACCTTGCAATTTTTCTCTATTTCTAGATATTGATTGTACTGAAGCTCATAATATCCACTTTACCAAGAGGAGAGGGGCGACAGCAGCAATTATCTGTTCACAAAGAGAAATATAGAAGCTCTACAAGGAACAATGCTTGAAATTAATTTAAGAATACATTTAGGCGAATTTTTTAGTCTGAAATTTTTAAGAGACTTAGAAGCTAAATATCAGTTTCACTAACTATTCAATATTTCACAATATATAGCAAGCTACATAAAAAATTGTTAAAATCCAAAAAATATGTTTCATCTGGTCGGCGCTGAAAAATTCTCTTCAACTACTCTTTAATACAAATACTCAGAAGTCAAACAGTCTTCAAACAAGATTTCAGGCATTACAGTAATTTTCAGAGATCCCCCCAGGTTTTCTTCCTGATCTCTTTTTTTCTTTTTTAAAGTTTTTGGGGGGTCTGAACAGAATTGGATCCAGAAAGTACAAAATATTTGTGTAGCATAAGACAGGCGGGGTGGGAAGAAAAAGCTTTCTTACCAGTAATTGGATTTCTTCATATGAATGGTTTTTTATGACCCATCAGTCTAGTCTGGAAAAGAACTTCTCTTTGCAAAAATCCTAGAGAGTACATGCATGCCCCTGCTCCATTATACTTGTCCCAAGGTACATAAGGAGGAAAATATCCAGAACCATTTAAATTTTCCTTCAGCCATAGATATGGAATTCCAAATCCTGAAAAGCTCTGTAAGAAAGAGGAGGAATAAATACACTTTCATAAGACACATCTTGAAGAATTCCAGTTTAATTCAATCTTCTGGTCTTTGAGAGTTAATCCTATTTATATTCATATTGCAGATAGCTCCAAAGGACTTCCTCCCTTCTGGAAATTATGTGACAAACTGTTTTGGTGCCATCTGATGTCCCAGCAGCAAGTGAGGAGCTCCAGCACGTGCCAAACCATTGCCCAAGGCCTGTGAGATGATACAGTGCATGGGGAAGGTATGAATGTGACCCCTGTTGCTGCATAACAGATGTCAGATGCAAAGATGTTTCTCAACTGAGCAGTAAAACACATTTCATTTTAGGCCTAATAATTCATGAGTTTAAAGATTCTAATATATCATGGTTAACATCCAGCAGTCACCTACTCCCTGGAAAGTCTACTGCGAAGTGTCAGAGTAAGTCATATAAAAACGCATTATAATCTAACAAGTAGATGCAGAACCACTGAAATCACTGTACCTCAAAATCACTTATTAGTCATACTAATTTAAGGTAACACTAAAAATAAACCTCTGCTTCATAAGGCTAAGCTATGAGTCACCATAATATATGAATCCTAACTTCAAATGCAGTAATGAAAAGACATAGGAAAATTATATGGTTTGTTCAGGAGACTGCTGATTATTCTGTTTCACAGAAGACTGAAAAAAAGCAAGTTTCATTATTTTTATATAATCATCCTAAATTGCAAAGCCCTCCACACATCCAGCCTATTTAAATAGCATTTTAACAATGTAATTGCTAGAGATACTTCTCTCTGTCTTCTTTTAAAAAAACTACACCAGCAACAACACCTTAATTTATTTTGCTATTCATTATTCTAGGGGGCTGACACCTGGCAGAAACTATTTTGTTTATATTCATTCATATCAGGGTACTCAGCTGGAGAAGGCCCAAGTGAATAATTAACTAATCAGTGGAAGAACAGTGCACTTCTCAGCACAGAGGAGATCCTGGAATTCCCACTCTGTGACAAAGATAAATTCACGTGTAAGCATGAAAGTCTCAAAATTTGAGATCTTTAAACATGAAACAATAGAGTATTTGTTCAAAACTTTCACGGTGGTTGTCAATCTGTTACCCATTTAACAGCCGTGAATCAGCCAATAGACTATGCTCATCTAAACATGTTTTGAAGCGGGGGCACATTGACATGGGGAATTTAGTAATAAATTTTATCTAACATTGGGTACCACTTCAACCCTATGCCAACACCAGACCTTGAACACACATTATCCTCTTCTCAGAGGAGTTAGTGGAATTAGCCTTATGCAAGGGAGGCTGCATACTTAAGATGTAGTATTATCCACATTTTCATCATGTTCCTTTGAAGTTTTAAGAGCTTTGTGTACATTCTTGATTCAAACTCTGATTCCTACACAGAGGAATAGAATACAAAATCTCCTGAATTCTAATCTCTCCTTTCGGGGATAAAATGTCCAGTGTCTGGAATCAAAAGTATTGAACTTAATTTTCTTAGACATAACCTAACCCTCCCCATGTACTACACAGATATCTTAAGCCTTAATATACAGGATATTAGGCTTTCACTTTAGGGTCAAGCACCTAGAGGTTAGGCACCGAACTAAATTTTCAGGTGTCCAAATCTTTAACTGATCCAGCTGCCATTTTCATAAAGAGGCCTTATGTATATACACAAGTATTTCAATAATTGTAGGGTAAGAAAGTACAGCACAAGGCTGTGCATTTGCAGCTGTTCTTGAGCAACGAATCCCTCCAACACAAAGAAGTTCTTTGCACATGTTACATCTGTACCTCTGTGACATTTTGATTAAAAATGTAACTAATCTTACAAGAAGTCTTGCCCAAATGCAATCAATTATACTTTGTCCAAAATGAAGGTGTACCACCTTTGTGGAAGAAAAATGAGAGGAGATGCTGGTTTGTGGAGGTTGTCTATTGATGAATGGACAGAGAACTGTGAACATACCAACTCCATTACCACTACAGACAAATTAAAACTAATGCGCTTCTTTGTATTTCACAAGTTATACTTTTTTACCCCAGAGTAAATTGACTAAATTGTACTTTAAGTTTTCTGAATCATGCCAAAGATGGACTAATGAGCCAGAAAATTTCCATCATGTGTCTTCGTGCCCTTTTATAATATATTAAAATTTTAAAAATTTGAATACTTTGAATAACACATAAATATGGAACTTGGTCAACATTTACTAGGTGCTAATAACCAAGGCTTGTAATTTTTCATAGTATCATAATATATTATACGAAGTTGAAACTGATGAAACTACTTCAAGCTAGATAAAAATAACTGATTCACAAATCAAAGTTGTAAAGCACAGTCAGGCTTTTTGCCTCTCAGAAATCATGTTGAACAGGTAGTAACAGGTTGCATCTGAAATTTGTGCTCATTTCTTCAAAAGATATATAGAAACTCCACATCCCCCAAAGCTATACTCTGCAGTAGCTAGAGCAAGAAACGCTAAAAAAGAATAAAAAAATAACACAGCAGACTAGAGATAGTGGCTTAATTTTCTGGTCTGGTCTGGTGTAAATGTAATGTTATTCTTAAAAGTACATCAATATATAAAGAGACAGATCCCAAACCCGTGTAGTGCTATTGACATTGTTGGAGTTCCAATTACTTAAAATAATTAAATTAGTAGTCTCCCAAAAGTGTAATAGTTGAAAATTACAAACTTAGATATTCATGAAGAAAGTGAGGGAAAAAAAATATTCTAGACTAAACAATGGAAACACACGGAGAGTTCAATGATCTCGAGAACCCTTACATTCTAACAGTGCTGCGAAAAGCATTGACTAATTTGAAATCATAAAAAATGTGTGCAATTTTGAAATCATTTTGAATGACATAAGTGACACTCCTCTTTCTTATATTAGCTTCTGGGACACAACAGCGCATTAAATAGATACTCTATCTATTATTGTAATACTATGTGACATAGACTGAAGGTTTAATACATCTACTTTAACAGTGCACCTTTTAGGTTAGTCTGTCTGGTTGGATGTTTAAAAACAGATTACTTGAAAATCTGACTATTTTGACAGGGTATTTTACTAGCTAAATTTGCTTATGAATAAAAGTAAAGAAATTAATTAGCTTCAGAGGAAAGTATCACAGATTAAGTATTACAAAAACATCACAAATCTAGTTCCCTAAATTAGAATACTGAATCACAAAGCTTCAGGAAGCCTGCTTATTTTTCACATACAGATATAGATATAGATATATATAGGTATAGATATACATAGATATATATAGGTATAGATATATATAGATATATATAAAAAAGCATCCAACAGACATGTTTAAGATAGCTACCCCTCCTCTTTACTGGCTTATGTACCTAAGTACTTCTTAGCTGTTCTAAAAACTCTTGTTACAGAAGGCATCTTGTTAGACAAAACTGCAGCCATGGAAAAGTGAAGCTCAAAAGCTGGTTTCATCTATAACTGTTCATTTTTTCCCCCCTCATAAGGCAGATAATGAATGATGGCTCAACTATGAGACACTCCAGACCAACTGCATCCCTGCTGCAACTGCAGTGACTCTGATCAGCTTGGTCCTTTTAGCCTGATAAACAATAATAAGGACAAACCATCAATTATGCTCTTACATGTCCTTGTTTGTAATAAAAGATGCATTTTTTAGCTGTTTTGAAAGCTTCATAAAAATACAGATATTTCTGTAAATCGGCACCGTTATTGAGGAGCCTCAAAGTGGCTAGAAGATATTTGCTAATACCTTACTTCCTATCCTGACTTCTAAAGATGAAATTATTGCTAGGATTTCTGAAATGGAAGACATTGAGAGCCCAGGTATTGAGACCCTGAGTCCCACAAAGGTCAGTGTTATCTCTTAAAGTCTATTTGCAATTGCATTGTTTTTGCTAAATTGTTTGTGTAAAGCTAAAAAGAGATTAATTTCCTTTTTAAAACTTATAGCACTCATGGGAGGGAGTTGTTGTTAGGACACCTACTTCAATCTAATGGCATTTACAACTGATATTAAAAGATTATTCTAACACAACTTTTTGAAATTCATGAGCAGTCTCTCCACCACAGAACTGGGAAAGGGCAAGGAAACACCACGTATGAGGTGGAGATTTTATGAGCATGAATTCAACAGAGATCATCTATGAACAGAAAAGAAAATAATTTTCTGTTAATTTGCAGAAGGAGTTACCTTTGAACCCTGAAAAATTTTTACTCTCTTAAATTGGAAGATTCCTGGAGAATTAATATTAAGTTATACTTGGGTCAGGCTTTGGTTTTAATTAGTGAACGAGAAAATAATGGGTACTACTTACTAGCCTACAATACATTTTCCATAGTGTTTAAGGCTAATTTATGCTTTATTGTAAAATGCTTATGAATCCTGAATTTATAAGGAACTTTCAGCTAGAGTGACTTTACATTGCACATGTAAGTGCAAGTCATATACCAGTACTTTGGAACTGTAATATATTCATCAAATATCTCTGGTGCCCACAGTTGTCACCTGTCAGTCCTCAGTACATGATATTTCCAGGGATGTCACATCACTAGGCTACTGACTGGAATCCCTGAGAACACAGGTCCAGAAGTAAGGATGCCACTTTCAGGGATGCTGCTAAAGCATAACTTGCTGACAGTTTTATAGGTTTTTATAATACTCAAGGTGATGCACACACTGAGTGCATAAAGCATGACTCACTTTATTGGCACGGTGTATCCTTTGCCTAGCACATTTGATATTTTCTTTTTAGATGAAAGCCAGTGTATTAATGCAAAATGAGATGTGGCCATTATATATTTAACCATAAATTCTATTACATTTGTGATAACACATACAGTCCTAGTTGCAGCTTTTTGGATCTTTCTTTTTTGGTGAGTACATATAAAATAATACATTAAAAATTAAAGGACTTAAGATCACTTCTCTGTTATGCTGGGAGCTCCTTATGCCCTTCTAGAAATGCTGGTCAGCAAACCATCACTTTTTGTCTTTGCTAAATTCACCCAAGTGGAAAGTAATAGAGAAATCGTACAGGGGGAAAAAGAAGGTAAGTTCTGAATACTTTTAAACTATAGGTAATATCAGAATGGCCTATGCAATATGTAGAAGATATTAATTTTTTTTCTCTATCTTATGATAACCATTGAAATTAATTCCAACTAGAGATCTGAAAAGCTGGCAGAAAGCTAGTTTCTCCTCTTGACTTTTTTGAATCCTGTACTGAGCTCAACTGAACTAGAGAGAAGAGTTATGTGTATTACTGTCGAAGAAAGTTAAGGATATAAAATGGGGATCTGTCAGAGAACAAACATGATCACTCTCCAAATGCAGAATATGAATTTGTCTCCATTTGGATTCTTCTCCATATTGGGACTCTTGAAATTTACACTTTTTTTTTTTTTTTTTTTTTTAATTCATAGCAAGATAACCAACTTAAGCATAATTTCAAAAATAATAAAGAACCCCACAACTTGTAAGTAGTTTGAGGACAATTTGACTCATGTCCAAAAGGTAAATTTGGCAAATGATTTGTTTCTGGACAAAATTTGATCACTTTGGAAAAATTCTAGATGTTTGTAGGTCATTGGTGTTATGTTTGCTATCTCTACAACTGACATGCAGAATATAAAGACTATAAAAATATCAACCTGAATTTTAATAGAAATACAGGATCTGAGAAGGCTTCAAAGTTTCAGATTATTATAAAGAAAGGTACGTGAGTTATCACAAATACAGTACACAGCTGACAACATACTCAAACCTAAGGATGCTCAAGTCTGGGCTTCAGTAACTATAGAAATTCTGATAGATTACAACAGTGTATATTCCTAAACATTATAGCTGCATATAAAATCTAATACTTATGGCTCAACCTACAGAAGAAGTAGCTTTGTACTTGATCTTCTATGAGCATATTTACATATGTATGACTTACTGATGTATCATTAGAATATGCTAATGTTTGAGAACTAATACATTACTTGGAATTATTCTTTATTATTTTAGGTTTTTTTTTTCAAATTAGTTTCATCAAAATGACCAGCAGTACAACCAGGGAAATTCAAAGTAGGTATTTACACATCAAAAGTGCTCCTTTGATGCTTTACTTTTGCTTAATATCAGTTAGCTAAGCTATGTGATACCATATGTGTTTTGTTATTTATACAGCCAGGAGTGTTCTATGGCTAGAATTGGTTCATGGTTTAAACTATAAAAGATGATGAGCAAAAGACCCCAACTATAAAGGCACTTTGCAGACACTACTAGCCAGGGAGTGGCTGATACAGTTTGTCCGTGCCCTGCAGTTATACTGCTTTAAGAAATGCAATGAAATACAAAACATACAGAAACATTTTTGGACCCCACAGCAACATTTGCTCCAATTTTTGAAGTAGTGGGTGTAAAGGAATATTTGCTATAAAAGCAAGGACATTTTGGTTTGTCTGGATAGAAATGACAAAGAGGTCAAACTTTCTACAGCTGAATTTTCTACTACACAAGGGAACAACTGCTCTGGAGAAGGTAGCTGTGACAATTTCTAAGTCATAAGGAAGAGGTATGCATAGTATCAAATAATGTGTTCTACTTTGGAGACTGTCTAAATTGCAGAATGTGGGACTCACTTCCAGATGAACATCCCTCTGCATGCTAATGCCAAACATAGATGAAAACTTGTCATTTCCTTGACATTTTACATGGAAAGTATTCTGTGCACATGAGCTGGAAGGGAACCATGGTGTGGCCTGGCCAAACGCTCCATTTCCGCAATCAGAACAAGGATCCAAGAGCACAGCAAGCAATTCAGCTACTTCAGAGTTTAGTTGTAGCCTGAATCACACTCTAGGCACCTATCCCTCTCTGTTTACTACAAAGAGAGTTTAAGCTTAAATTAAAAATTAGGTGCTCTGTACTGTACCTTTGCTAGATGCCCAAATAAGCCAAAACAAGCAGTGTGAGTAACACCAGAAGAATATGTGTACATGTGTATACATGCGTGTGTATACATATAAAAATAATATCAAGATATCTAAATGACACAAGCATGTTAACTTCTGAAAGGAGTTTAAGCACCTAATATATGGATACATGCTGCAACTTTATTACCTAAGCAGGAATCCTAACTCTGACTGAAAACATAGAATCATAGAATTGTAGAATCATTAAGGTTGGAAACGACCTCTAGGATCATCAAGTCCAAACATCAACCAACACTACCATGTCCCCTAAACCATGCCCTGACATGCCACGTCTACGCAGTTTTTTGAACTCCTCCAGGGATGGTGACTCCACCACCTCTCTGGGCAGCCTGTTCCAGTGCCTGACCACTCTTGCAGTGAAGACATTTTTCCTAACACCCAATCTAAACCTCCCCTGGCACAGCTTGAGGCCATTTCCTTACATCCTATCGCTAGTAACTTGGGAGAAGAGACCAACCCCCACCTCACTACAACCTCCTTTCAGGTAGTTGTAGAGAGCAATAAGGTCTCCCCTCAGCCTCCTCTTCTCCAGGCTAAACAACCCCAGTTCCCTCAGCCGCTCCCCATCACACTTGTTCTCCAGACCCTTCCCCAGCTCCGTTGCCCTTCTCTGGACACACTCCAGCACCTCAACGTCCTTCTTGTCTTGAGGGGCCCAAAACTGAACACAGGATTCGAGGTGCGGCCTCACCAGTGCTGAGCACAGGGGCACCATCCCTGCCCTGCTCCTGCTGGCCACACCATTGCTGATACAAGCCAGGATGCTGTTGGCCTTCTTGGCCAACTTTTTACTTCTGTAAAAAGCAAAAGCTGTGATTCAGAAAATAGAGGACACATACCTTCTAACATATTTGTATTCAAGAAAGGTAATGTTCCGTGTTTTATCCACCTCAGAGGAATCTCGTGAAGCTTAAACTGCACATATAAGTTTTTCATAGTCTGCTGACGGAAAACAGGCTGCAATAGGAAGTATAAAGAATTCCAAAACTAATATATAGTTGATATATATCTGATATATATATAACTGATAAATATCAGGTTGTCCTTTGTAGTGGTCTCTAATTAATATTTAATAAAGCCATATTAGATGTAGTATAATTAAGACACTCTTCCCTGAAAAGTTCTTCCACAGGTTTACAAAACTACCTATGACCCCCCAAAAGCTGCAAGTCTTCAGACTTACAAAGCTGCAGTCACATGAGCCAATGAGCAAACTGTTCAATATCTATCTATTTGTCAAGCGCACTGGGCTCATTCATTCTGACATGTTTTTAGCTGTCCTCCTAACAAATCTGGTGAGCAAGCATGTAGCAACATGTAAGAATAAAGATATATAGAAAATGACCTACCAAAGGAGCTGAACTACACACTTAGAGCAAAGCTCACTGGATGTCTCTCTCTTACTTCCATAAAAAGAGGAGTGACAAAACAAGAGAAAAAAGGAAAAAAAGTGCCAACTTAGAAAAGAAAAAAAAAATCTTTTACTGGAATTTTAACTCTAATTCTTTTCTTGAAAAGAAGAAAAGGGGGAAGAAATGGGTAAATGGGGAAATTCTTCAGAACTTTTCCAATTTTCAATAACTCCCGTATTTTTTCCCTTTTAATTCTAATCAGTAACATCCCTTCTGAAGTTATTTACAGTTCCTTACCAGTTATGAATAAAAAGTAAAAATAAAAGACTGCGCTCAGAAACATCTTTCTATTTACATCAGTATCTCTGCAGACAACATTGTTATTCTTCACTTGAGCTATTTCCAATTCAGATTAAAGTGAAAGTATATCCAGTCCTCACTAGTAATTTAAAAATCCTCCACTCATGTGTGCCAGGTTTTATATATTTTGGAACATATGCCAAAAAGTGGCTGCTTAAGACAGGGTGTTTTAGGAGAGAGAATTGTGTGAGAAAGAAAATGAATAAAATAGTCACAAAAATATTTTATTCTTCTGATTGAATTTTTATCTCATCTCATTATCATGCATTTGCTTATTTTTTTCTACAGCCAGTGATACTGAATGCTGATAAGATTATGTTGTTGCAGCTCCAGCCCATCACATAATTTAAGAAATTTGCACACATACATTTTAAATAAATAAATCTGTCTTGTCTTGAAAGTATTTCAGAACTGGGCTAAAGAACTAAGCTGATTACTATAAAATACTACAGGAAAAGGTGATTGGTGGCAGATGATAAATTATCTAAATGATTCACTGTTGCTCTTGGAAAGCTCTACCTTAATCTGCTGCCATACCTGGATATTTGTTGGCCATGCTTTTATGGCGATTAACAGCAAAGTCAAAAACAGAACCTTAAAGGCGGTCATTGAAAATAAGTCTACTGTAACAGTGGAACAGTGATATGAGGATTAGTGCAGGAAAAGGTTTTCTTATCATTCATTGACAAAACCTATCATGCACATAGTTAAGGTTATTGACGGTGTTCTGTGCTTCTAGAAAGTGAAGTGCACTGCCACTCCAGCATCTGAAAAACAAAGAGTGAAGAATTAGAGTACTTCAGATCTATATGTCTGAAAAGCTAGATGATGGTATTGTCAGGACAAAAACTGAAGCAACCTTAACTCTGCTCCTTCAAGTGGCCACTTGAAAGAGTCACTGCATTCATTATTGCGGCTCTGGGTCACGGAGGGATCTGCTGAAGCAGCTTCCCAGGGCTGCACTGAGAAATGAGGTCCAGGGACCAACACGAAGACTGTAACTGTGATAGTGAGAATTCATCTAAAAACTCTGGTCATCATTCTACCTCACTGAAGTTGTCTGTGCAAAATGAAACATATATATTTAAATAAATGTAGTTGTATTTTGACACGGATATGCCAAATTCACTTTTCTTATAAATATCATGAAAGTGTAAATACTTAATAAATATTTTTGGACCTATTACTATCCTGGGAAACATGTTAATCTATATATAAACACAAAATGACATTACTACAACTATATACAAATATCCACTAAGTCACTGTATGACCTTTCATACTGCTGATAGCAGAAATCGACAGTGACATTAAATGAACTGTATTGTTTCTGTTGGTGAACTGTTGTATCCAACATAGTAATCTGTTTTCAAAAACTTGTTTTAATGTAAATCACCAATTTAACCACAAGTGCAGCTATCAAAGTTAATACTGTTGGGAATCCTCTGTAAGTATAGGGAGACGTTCAAATAAACACAGTTACCCCAAAACTTTGCACACAGTTGCTCAAAATGGCTGAAAACATATAAAATTCATGCATTCTTTTATTTAATAAGAACAGAAAAGGGTTTACTTCTTCAGCTAAAACATTCTCCCACAATTACAGCAAATCACTAAGTGATATGGAAGCTACTTTCTTTTCCACTTGCTCCATATTTTCTGCATTTAATTTTCATGAGCCCTACAAAGTTCCTTTAAAATTGCACAGTTTCTGTGTTTGAAAGGATTATAAATTTCATGGGTGAAAAGTCCCTAACAAACATGCTGGGACATGTTATTGCATGTCACTTCTCCTTATATTGACAAGTCAGTGATGAAAGCTGGATATACTTTCCACAATTCTGCTCTACTGCAGTTTCTAAATCAGATACATGAAAGACAGCTCGATATGAGACATAAGTCAAGGTGTGCCAAGACCTCTGAAAATTCAACGAACAAAGACTTCCTCTGATTCTTAGGTATTAGTATTAGTATTTGTGGGACATTTGTGCCTTATGTTGAAACACACGATAGCTATATTACACAGAGCTAAATCCTGAAGCTTTTGTGAATAAAATTTATGAGAACTTTGTTTAGAATAATTCAAGGATACTCTATTGTTTGGTTGAATTATGCTTGTCACAAAAATCCGGAGTTGCTCAAAAGACTAGATCCATATCTGTTGGAAGATCGGCCAATTTTCATCACAAATAAAAATGGTCCAAAGGCTTCTCTATTTATAACTGTCTACTCCTGGCTCAGGGCTATTCCATGAGACTGAGATTGCAGGGGTGTTGAAATACAATCTCTTTTCACTGGTCACAAGTTCCTGAACTGAGAGGTGCAGGAAATCACAATGGCTTTCACCTCAGGACCACTGAGACTGGCAAGGATTAGTGGAGAGCCATAACAATGATTAAAGAACTGGGAAACCAGCCTGGACGAAAGATTTAAAAGCTCAGACTGTTTATCTCAACACAGAAAGTTTAAAAGAGACTCAACTAGAGTCTAAGTGTCTAAAAGATATCCGAGACCAAAGAGGACAAATGCAGAGATTTACATCTATGCAGGAATACCTAGTTGAACATATACAGCCTACAGGAGCAACCGCAGTTCTTCAGAGCCAACACTGGATTTTATATTAGGTACCACCGGTTCAAAAAGGCAAGAAGTCAGACTGGGCATAAACAAGAATATGTCTATACATAAAGTGGAGCGATCCTTCTCTTTTCTGCTAGCTGATAAATCTCAGTTAGAACACAACACATCAAGAAAAATTATGGGATTCCTGAAGAGACTAATGCAAGAATGGAAATGTGAATGTGACTTTTCAATAGGCATGATAGTGGAAAGTATTTTCAAGTCCAATCCATTAAGCTTGCAAGTAATTTAAAAGGATAGTTAAAACAAGCAAACAAGCAATAAACTCAGTTGTGGGTACGCTGCCATAAGCATGAGCTTTCAAGAACTGCAGCTGCATCGCTCAGTGACCAATGGTCCACCACGCTTCTCCTTTCCCCTATCCCGTCCGACACCTGCCGCCTACACGGTGATGGGATACATTCAGGATTCCTAATAGGATGAGAGTCAACAGTGCTGGAAAATTATATTCACATGGTATTAATATATCTTTAACTGGAATTCTTCCCTTCAGAGCAACTCAGAAGAAATGCCACCAAATGATAGCTTCTGCAGCAGGAAGATCTGTATTTCTGGATGACTTCCATTACTAGGGTCTAACCACTTAGGATCACAACAGGCTTCATTTTTCATAAATTTCATTTTAGTTTGGCAGGACATAATAACATCCAGTGAGCTGACCCAACCTCAGATAATTACTATCAAAATTGGTCCTGCAGCTTCAATTGGAAAAAGTTTTCTTCTTCAATTCCTGCCTAAAACTACTGTGCTGCTTGGGTGCATTTCAGCAGTGACAGAAATAATTGCAAAAACGTGTAAGTTGAAGACTGAAGAATTAATTCTTTGCAAAGATATAAATTGTTTCTGGTAGTGAAATATTCAGTGATTATGCTGTGTTTGTATTTTTACTTGTATTCACTTTGACGACTAATCAGTTGCAATCCTCAGTATTCAGAATGTAAACTACAGTGCTTAGTTGCAAGTGGACGTAAGTCACATGGTACGGTCTACTTCCACTGTTAGGGACTGGTCATCATCCCAAAGTTAATGAATATTTTGTCATTGACTTAAGTTGATAATGAAACAACGTAAGTACAGTCAACATGAGGACTTTAAAATACTGTATTTTGTTAGAGCTTGGAAAGAGGTTCATCTCTGAACAGAATTAGGGCATTTGAAAGAGATTTAAAAATGCCTTTCTGGGCTTTACCCCAATGGACTGCCTGAGGCAGGATTTCCAGAAAAAAAATGGTGAAAAATTTCTTGAGATTGCCGCATTAATTTAGCACACAAAGCGTTCCCACATGGTCCAAGAAAAAGAATTGTCATTTCAGTAAACAATTTCAAAAGTATTTCCAGTATTTAAGCACTAACAGTAAGGAGATTTCAGAATTCTGCACGATCTGTAACTCTTCTATTTTCTGTTACCTGAGGTGATGAGGCAGGTGGGGAACACTTATAAGCACAAATCAGATTGACTACTTTTTTCTCCTGAAGTTTGGATGACTATTTCTCTAAAATAAACATCTTTAAAGACACAGAAAGATTTAAATGTGCAAGAATAAACATAAGAATACCACATGTTGTATCACAGCCAAAGTATTTGGTCTGTAGGTCAGAAAATAAAACCTATAGAAAAAAGCTTGCTGCCAAGACATTTTCTTATTCAGGCATAAAGAGTGAACATATTATTAAAAATGTGTTTGCCATGGCCCAAAGAATCTTTTGCACGTCACAGTTCTTTCCAAACAGAATACTTTCAAAACTCTCTAGAAGAAATTGCTGAGTGTCACTGAAGTTCCTGATGAAACTGCAGAAATAATTACTCAAGAGATTCTGAAGACTGCTAAAAAAATGGGTTGGAAACAAAAGTAATGAGTCAGTCTGAAATGTTAATACGAACTGGATAATTCTTAAAAAGAAGGATTGAACGCACCTTGACTAGCATAAAAAATGGATGTAAGATAAAATAGTTCTTGGTCGTAACATCTTTACAATCCATAGCAGTGCAGAGACAGATTTGGATTCCTTTTCAGAAAATGCTGGAAGGCTTGCCACAAAAGGGTTCACATGTATCCTTATTCAAGCAGACTCAAGGTTTTCTGTCATTTCATCTGAACAGATACTGCATTACTAAAATTTTCTCTGGAACTCACTGGAGTCTGCTTTGAAGTGAATGTTAAAACTGTTTGCAGATAGTTTGCAATTGCTGTTGAATTTCAATTGTTTTCCTACCTAGGCATCCAGAGTCCAGCAGTACTAAGAATTCTATTTGAAAATCCAGTACAGAAAAGCAGATTTGCATAACTCATCCACAGTGTTATCCCATAATGATTTCTTCATGATACTATAAAGCCTGTAGAAGGTGATCAAAACATCGTATAATGTAGTTTAGTTGTGCCACAGCTTTTGAATAAACTAACTTGTGGAAGAGATTACAATTAGAGTTACTCATTAGAGATGGCTAAGGAATCATTTGACATCGTACCACCAGGTCACAAATGATCCAAACTACTTGCTTCTTAGAAGGAACTCGGCTATAGAGGAGCTACAGTGTATTATCAACAATATTAAAGACATTGCTTTTTTTTTTTTTTTAATAAGTTCTCCTACTTCAGTGTATTTATCACTTAAATAATGGTAGGAAATTCATGGACAGAAGAGGGTGCAAAGCCCAAAATGAAGACCGAACAGGAACTTAGAGTGTGCTCAGCAGACAACAACAATGAAGCTGGAAGATGTTTTCCACTGAGGAATTTGTTTCTGGATGACAAAAAAATCAGGACTGGAAAAATGTAAGCATGGCAAACTAGGCTCACACTGAAGATGAAAGTTTTTAACAAGCTCTCTCTCTCAGAGAACTGCTTTTTTCTTATAAATATTATAGTTACATTCCTCACTTTAAAATGAACATCATTTCGCTGTGTTCCTCCCAGAACTGGAAAAACTACCAGGAAACCAGAATGACTTTCAAAGTACAGTCCATCAGTGCAAGCTCCATGAACCACCTCTCCCCTTTACAACAAAGTTTGCAGGTTGTACAAAAGCCATTTTTGCTGTGCTGCTAATTTAACTTTCAGTGTATGATGTCTTGGGTATATTGATAATCCATATATTCTCCTCTTTGTTGTTTTATAGAAATGAAGTATACAGTGCTTTCAAAATCCTTTTCCGCATCAGTCCCAGCAAAGGATCTTCATATTCCTATAAGATGGTTCTTCTCCTTTTAGACTGCAGGACAGAATTGATGAGGTGCGTGAGCAGCTATCAACACCCCAAGAAAGCTGTTAACAATTTTTGGCAGTAGTCTCCATTATATAGGTTCTACCTTGAATGAAGTATGGGCCAAGAAAGCTGAATTGTACTGCTGATAAGTAAGCCTATCCCAGAATACAGACTCATTTTTTGGCCCTCAAGAAGATAAAGAACTGTTCTCTGGACTTTTTTGGCAACCTGTATTGGAATTGTATTTTGGCAAGGATACAAGATATACTTGAATACTCATTCACTCTGAACATATCTGGAGATGAGAAGTCTCCAGAGATCCACCTCCCAAAGAAGTCTTTATTTATTACTATCAAAACATATTTGGCAAAAGTTCTCAGTTTACTTTATAGGTAAAGAGGGTGAGAACATATTTGAGACTAGGAATAAATTAGCTCAGACACAGCATTTTTTTCTCAATTTTAAGCACTTCATTTATGAAGGCATACTTATCAACTGTAATTCTTTTCAAGGTTCTGGCTCTGTCGCTGAGACAGGCAGAATGAAGACAAGAGACTGGAACTGCTTGCTTGCTCCAGTCAGGACTCCTGAACAAAAATTAAGCTCAGCCAGAAGATTTCTATGCCATAACTCATGAGATGGTTATTAAAAAAAATTAAAAAATCTTCAATAACAGAAGCTTAACCTTCCAATTATTCAAGAAATGAAAGGGAAGTTCATTCCAAAGCCCTGACAACTGGTCAGAATATGAGGTATGGCCATGTTTTGAGTGGATCTTGTGCAGAAACAATGTACACCACTTCAGCTGAAACAGCCTGGTTGAATCTAAAGGACACCACTTTAGTTTTGGCTTGTGTTTTTACCTAATTTGAAAATATCTTGTTGCAGTATGGCCAGTGCTATATTTTTAGTCTATTTATCTAAGCCAAAGAGTAACATATTTATAACCTTAGATCTAGTTGCTGATTTATCCTCCTTGGTTTTTTGTGTCTTGAAATTTAGCTGACACTGGCACTGCCCTGTGCAATACATTTCATATACCTAAGAAGGCATGGGTCCTACCTCCAAGAGCTAGTGCTGCTTGTTATTGCAAAGAATGTCTTACAGAGTCTGTAAAGAATTTAAGTCTCTTATCTTGTTTTAAAATACACCTTTGATGCTTCAGTAATAATTTTTAAAAGAGTATTTAATTAGAACTATTTCAAGAAAACCCGATCAAAAAGAAATATAAAAGATAAGGGGGTTTGCATTTCTTGAAGAAAACATCCAGCTAAGATGAAGAAAAGTGCTTTCCTTTGTACATTTGATAATAAAATAACCTTTCCTGCTTCTTTCATTAGTAAACCATGGCAGTGTACTTTTTCTTAACAATTTTTAACCTTAAATGTTTTATGAAAAGAATTTTATAAATGTCATGGACAGATAGGACCAGCTGACAGCAGGTATAACGAGAGACTGGTGCTACTATAGCTCTTGCATGTAGCATTGCTAGTGTACCTTTAGTATGACCTATGGCACCTCTGCTACAGAGTTCTGGGTCTCCAAAATACAAGACAACAAAAGAAAATGTTATTTTCAATTTAAAATCTTTCTTCACAGTACTGACCACTACAAATACAAAAAGGGTGGTTGGTGACCTATGGATGTGCTGCAAAGCTCATCTGTCACCAGCAGAGATGAACAAAGCAATCAGCGGACTGCAGCAAAAAATTATATCCTATGCTTTGTACACTGCTGCAGACACAGTAACAGCTGTCCTTAATAGAATAAGACTGCTGGGAGAGAACGCCATTTGTTTCTTTATGTTAGTGTCTCCTTCAACAAAAATAAACAGTAATAACAGAGGCAGAAGCTTTGTTGCTGAAAAGTACACAGGCTGTCAAGGGGATTTGGGAATTAAGATGTCTTTAGGAGGTCTTCCTAAAACATAGTGCCTCTTGAAACCTCAACAGTTTTTCGATATATGAGATCTCAAAAGAGAGGGAGAGAAATTCTTTCTAGATATCCTGTAAAAGTCCCTTACACAAGTAAGAACACTAACACTCAGTATTAAGAAGCAGCTGTCCTCGCTCATTTTTTTAAAAAACATTAGTTTGACTACTGTCATGATGCATCAACAGTGTTCAACTGAAATAGTCAAATAGTCAGTAACCACTACTACAATCAAAGAAAATAATGCAGATCAAGGAGGAATATGAAGTAATACATTTTAATTTGAAATTTTAGAAAGCTGTAGACTTAAAATTTTAAAGACTATTTTTTTGTTTTACAGAATATATCGCTTCTGTACAATCTCTGGAAAACATCCTAAAAATTAATAATAAACACAAAATAAGAATTATCAGGCAGGATAAGAGATGTTCAGACATATATTCAAGGACTCTGGTGCGAGCAATGGAGGAGCTTGCTGATAGTCTTGGGTCTCCCTCTTGCAGCACGGAATAGCTCTATTGTTCAGAGATGGCAGTAAAAAGAAAACACTTTCATAAGGTTGCCAGTCCGGATGAGTGCTCTCCCTAAGGAAAAAATGTCATATAGATTCATGTACTGCACCTGGTTCACTTCTGATAAATTAGATTTTAGCCTGAAAAGCAAAGGAGGAAGCCAAATGCATAGACCTGTGGGCTGGTACACAGATGCCCAAAGAAAGCTTCATCTTCTGGAAAATGCCTCCCTGATGTCCAAAGGAGAGCAAAACAAACTCTCAATGTACAGTCATAGCAGTGTGGAAGTGAAAGTGGTTTGGTTTTTTCATTGACTTTTGATCAAGACAGCAACTTAAATTAAAACTATATGAAATTTATTACCTTTTCTATCATGTCTAATATATACAATGTGATCTCAGTATTGACAATTTCTCTTTAGTGTCAGCAGAGTAATCTTCACAAAATGATTGGTAAACATGTTCAAAAAGGGCCCAGAGTGATGCAAATGTATTTGATGTGGGCATCTGTGTTATTTTGTCAGCACTGGAAAACTAACACTACTACAGCTCCCAATTGTTTGATCACTCTACCGGATACCATGAAGCATAATTGATAAATGTCAGTTCTGCTTTGTACATGAAGAGTTTTTACTGTGAAACATTGCTCTTTGAGCTCAGGACAAGAGTTAATTAAAAAGTTGGTACCAAAGATAACATCCTCAGCAGGCAACATCTATTGATCTCTTCAGCAGCATAAGAGAGAGAGAGAGATTATAAAATGTTCACACAGAACAAGGCTGATTGCCACAACTTTTCCCCATCTTACATGCTCAAGATTGGATACTACAAAATACTAAAAGTATAAAGAGTAGCAAATCATCAAGAAACCAAAGCAAGCCAACACTGCTCTTTCTTTGTATTCTTCTATCCCTTTTCAAATTCTATAGAAAAATCTCAATTTCTTTAATATGTTTATATTCCACTTTCCTCCCATGGCTATTAATTTCATTTAGAGATTGGAAATTTCTTAGAAGCTTTCACTGCACTGTGAAGCTTTATACTTCTTCCCACAGTTAATACTTGGAGTCCTGATACATTATTGCATACCTTAGCTTTTCTTTACTTCCTTATCCTATTCTACTGTTTAGTAGGGATCTGAAAAAGATAAGTAGACATAATAGCAAATTCTTCTGTAGACTGTGCTATTTTATTTTCAGGAGCAATTTCTTGGCATTCTTCTGGCCCTGTTATTTAATTTGGGAACACCTTAGAGATACAAGAAATCACTTGTATAAAAAACTTCTCTTTTTTGCACTATTTAAAAAAAAAACGATGTTGGTATCACTGTTTCTGTCATTAAAAGTTTGAAAGAGCTGCAGAGCTACTCCAAAGGTGCTTTCAAAAGAATGGATCATATGATTAAGATTGATTTCTCCATTTTTTAACTGTTTTTAAAATCTTGCATGTTGTTCTGAGCCAGAAAGCTACTCTTGTTTTTGGTCTCTTGCTGAACTCACGGCTTTTTCATTACACTTAGGAATATCCAGGACTCCCAGCTACTACATCGCATGCACTCTCATCAGCCAATTAGACAGATGGGCAAAAACATGGGAAAGACTTGACTGTGACTTTGAGGACCGTGATCTGAAAAGCCAGAAACTTATTTTTTTCCTTCTTGCTTAGCTACAGCATAGACTTTCACATGCTTTTCTATGGTAGAGTCAGATCTTAACCAAAATCCCAGTTACTGCTCTTTTTCTGCCTTGTCTAGTAAATTCTTCACTATGCGGGTGGTGAGGCACTGGAACAGGTCGCCCAGAGAAGTTGTGGATGCCCCATCCCTGGCAGTGTTCAAGGCCAGGTTGGACGGGGCTTTGAGCAGACTTGTCTAGTGGAGGGTGTCCCTGAATATGTCAGCAGGGTTGGAACTAGATGATCTTTAAGGTCCCTTCCAGCCCAAACTGTTCTATGATTCTATGTGCTGCCAGTTTTAGCTCTCCTCTCCCTCGGTTCAGACAAAGGCTCTGTTCATTCCTGTTGAAATGCAGGGCTCTGCTCCCACTGAACAACCCACGGTTCAAAGCCAATGCCATGCACATTTTTTTGGAAATACCTTTAATCACACACTGCCAGATTATTCTATGTCCTCAGACACTCTAATAAAGCTCAATTTCAGAGCAGTCTTAGACCTTAGCTTTTGGATATTTTCTAATTTCTTATTCTTCTTCTCATTATTATTATTATTATTATTACTACTACTACTATTACTACTACCATCCAGTTATAAACCACACATGCTAAGAGGACGTAAGGAACACAGTCATTAGGTCTCTCAATTAAGACTGGCACAGAAAGTCCTAGAGAAGGTCATGTGCTACATGTATTTGAATTTTCAGAGAGTTATAATGAATGCTTTTACTTTCTGAGTCAAGCAAGTAACAGTTGACGTTACTTGAATGAGGTGGATCAGGGTTCAAAATAAATCCTTCTTCAGGGAGAGCAAATAGTGCTTTCTGTTATGGTTCTATGACTCTCTTCTATTTTAAAGACATGTTGTTGGTATCTTTTAAAAAATAAGATGAGACCTTCCATTTGTGAGACCTTGTTTTCTGTACTGGCCCTTCTTGGCATGACTAGTGTGGTGCTCTATTGTCTTCTCTAGTCAAAAAATGCTGCTAAAAGCCTATCTTTTTACAACATATTGTAATTATTTTACATAGCAGGATCTTGGACGAGCACCATGGCAGCTTAGTACTTATTTTAATCTAAATTAAATTAGCTATTGAGCCTTCCAGCTGGAAATCCCTTATTATCAGTGACTTCCTGTTGGAAGTATGGCGTAATTCAGAATAAAAACCAACCCAGAGCCCAGAGCATTAAGCTTGTTGGGTATATCAAGGCCACGTCAGAATGGGGAAGAAGTGATCAGCCATGAACAACATAGCTAGAGGATAAGACGCAGCCAAATTGATCTTTCTTATAACTTAGTCATTGCATATTCATGGAACCGGGGGACAAGGGATCAGCACTTTTTAGATTCAAGACTGTTACACAAGCTGACTTAACTCTTTTTCATGGGTTATTTCAAACTGAGTAAAACCCCAAAGATATAAACCATCATATATACAAAGAAAAGGAAATGGCCTGATTGCTACAACAAAAATAAGTAGACAAACCCTTTTTTAGAACAGTCATAATACTGAGGGGTCTCTTATGGTTTTCAGACAGGGTAGAATAAATCTTGCAAGGTATGTGAAGAGACAAGCTGGCAAAGCAGATAAAAGGGTTACTTGGATAGCAGCAGAGGATTACAGAAACTTTTTTGGGGGCAGTGTTTGTCTAGTTATGGCCTGAAAAACCTGACTTTCTTTTTCTACATAGCATGCAAATATATTATTCAAAAAGAAAAACTGTATCAGAACTTGTCTCATAGTTTTGTTATCTCTTGTTATTACTAAAAATGATGGTTTAAGCGATTTCAAAGGATTTGCACACTGATTGTGGGTTATATGTCAACATGGTGATCTTTATTACATGTTTTATATGTCCTGTCAGGCAACAGATTTTTTTCAGTGCTGAATCTCTTGGAAGAATTTCCACAGAATGTAATCTTTATGGAGTGTGTTAGGATTTTTCTAGTCCCCCTGTCATTGCTCTCAATTAGTGACCATAAATAATTCCATTCTTATTATCTTCCTTGTGCATTTTTGAATTCCCCAAGGCTCTATTTTGAGTTCTAAGCTTTTGTGTATTTACGTGCATCCCAGGGGTGTTATTTTCCAACAACCTTGCTTCAGTTTTCATTGTTATGCATATGATGTAAAAAAAAAAAAATTGGCATTTTCTCTGATCACTCAAAAGCTATCTGTGCTCACAATTCTGCTTTAAAGCTCTGCCATCCAGCACATCTTTTTTTCCCCCTTAAACACTGATAAGACTAAACCCCTTTTTACGAGCTTCCTTCAGCTCATAAAGTCTGTTTCCTTCTCTCCTATTTATATTTCTTATGATTTAATAAACTTAAAGAGCACCTCTGCCTGTAAATGTTGGATTTTCTGGTTCTAGCTCACCATTTAAGTGATCAGATAAAATATATTTCATTGCACCATCTCAGCAACAGCTTTAAATAACTCTGACACACATTTGAAGATGCTGTTGCTCTCATGCCTTTGCAAGGTATAAAATTAAAGTGATTACTTTTACTCTTGGGTCTTGGTAGCAAAACAGATCCATGGACTACAGCAGATCAACTGCACATATTAGGCATACTGAAATGCGTTGATGTCACTTCAGTATATGCTATCAAAAACTCCATCAGCCCATGCCTTTCCTTTGACTAATATTCGGCTACATACACGATGAGGTCATGGAAATAGGTAATTTCTATTTGTCACAGAAATCCTAGTTAATCATTTTACCCCCTCATTAAAGGTGTAATCCAGTTTTGCCTACCATAAATAACGTAAAACCATCAGAAATGGTAAACATGTTATCACTAATAATATGCATGGTTTCATTTTTCATTTAACCACAAAAACATATCTATCTACATGGATTCTATGTCAAAACATAGCCCTAATCAATACATATGGTACTTTTCATAAACAAAAGATGTACAAATGTACAAATTTTTATGTCTAAATTTCTCATAATAAAGAGCTAGATCCAGCATTATGGAAAAAAAACCCAATCAAACAAAAATCCTAGCACAGTATTATCGACTTCAAATTCTAACCCAAACTGAGAAACCAAGTATTAATATTTACTTGCATAACATGCAGCTCTAATCTTAAGGAGGATACCAAGAAAGCACAAACCAGCTACATGCATATTGAAGCTGAAGATGGTTATTTAACATTAGCGGCTAGCTGAGGTAGCAGATATGCTGATTCCTAATATCATGGTGATATTACCAATTAATTTATAACAGAAAATAGCATCTTCAGCTCTGTAAAACAGAAAATCCAAAGAAAAATGGAAAAACATTTTGTAGAGCCATCTTCAGTTTCCTTTTTTGGGACACACCTTGATTTTACTTCTGCACCATGGCTTTAGTGAAATTGGGCTAAATGAGGAGTTTTACTATGAAAATAGATATGATTGCATATATCACTGCCTTCTACCTATGAAAGAAAAATATTTGTTATTTTTGGTACAAACTGCTCAATTCATAAAGCACAAAACTCATTGATGCTGAACTGCAGAATCATTCTTCTGTCCTCTTCTCAGTGATTGTGCTGTAAACAGTTTGATACCTGACATACACATCCTATTCAAAGTGTTGCATAATAATCACTCTTTTTAATTCCAACACTAGAAAAATATTTGAATTCTGGAAATAACTCATTTTTGTTTAATTGCTTTTCATATTTCCATAAAGTGTAATTTTTTCCCAATGAAATCTGCCAGGTTAAGAACAGTAGAATATGAATGGCACTTCTAAAAGTGACTATATAAAAGTGACATCCTCTTACATATATGTACCTCATTGTTTTTATTGCATTTTATTCCTGTTAGCTTTGCAAAGCCAACATACCAATGGGGAAAAGTAGCTGGATTCCGGTTAAGACATTTACAGAACTGTTCATTACACTCTAAAAGCAAAATTTTTATTATTTATGAACTGTTAGCCAGAGAGAACCTATTTGACTTTGGGTTTGCAAGACTGCCAATTAGAAACAATTTTTTTTTTTTCCTTTTCAGATGAGAAAATATGATCTGGAAATTACTGAGTTACCATAAATTTGGAACACAATGGCACAGATTTTCAGAGTGATTCTTTCACAGTATTATTTACATTTATTTCTTTACCTAGGAAACAAGCTAGGCACTGCATCTATAAACCAGTACTTCTTGAACTGTGAGCATACCTCAGCCTGTGTGCCCTCTCAGTTGTGAAATTCTGACCCGAGACAGGAATGTCATTCCAGCAGTTACTGAGAAGATCTAAAGGTAAAGTTAGCTATCCTAACTCTACACAGATATCAAGACAAGATATTTTAATTCACAAATCTAATTGTTTAGATAACCGCCTTGCCAGCAAAAGGACCACAAGCTTACACAAGCAGGCCAAGCTCTCAGAGGTGTAAACCAGAGCAACTCCCACACATGCTGGGAAGTTATATGCTGATTCCTCACATGCTGAAACCCTTATTCAGCTTGTAGAACCATCCACATGGATTGAAAGGTTTAGGTTTTTTTTAAACATGTTTTGTTTTAAAACCATGAAGCTATATTTTGGATGCAGATGTATTTATTACTGCTAAGTCTTGGATATATTTTCCTTATCTTATAAAGGAATTGCAATAATTGGCATTCAGAGAACGACATGGAAAATATAGCACTTTCCTCATTTCCTTTATCTGTTGCACAATATTCTCCTCTGTCTACCACTGACAATGTACTAATGATAAAAGAAAAAGCTTAACACAGTAAAAAAGTAGAGGTGTCTATTCTGAGCTGTGCATGGATTTGAAAAGAACACAAAAGAATAATACATAAATGCATCTGTTATGGCAAATCCATTTCATAGAATAAAATTCTGTACCAGAAACTATTACAAGTGGTATTCAGAGATGCAATAACATTTTAAACACCAGGATATACCATAAAGTATTTCAGAGAAATATAATCCAGCCATAATACATAACTGGATAAGAAAAGCTAACTGTGCATATATAATCAATAATGTGATATGTGCCAGTTTAACAGGATATATAAAGCTTTATATTGTCTTCCAAAGTGTTACTTCAAAAAAAACTCAGCCACTTTTTGCTAAGCTTACCAAAGTGATCATTAAACATTCTAAACTTAGAAAGATGCCATATTTTACATAATGTAAAATAATTACTGAATTACTCTATTTTTCAGAACTTTCCCCCCACATAATCTGATTAAGCAGTATTATAAAACAGATTTTGCAATTAAACTTACTGCAACAAAGACATAATTTGTAAAGGTTGACAAAAATATGCAAGCATTTTTCTTTTGCCCTAAGTTGTGTTCATTACACAGTTCAAGTTATCATCTGGCAAAACCTCAAAACTGTCCACCTCTTCATATGTATAAATTATTACATGGCAAAGCTAAGTATTTAAAATATTGTCTTACAGGACCTCTGCCCCAAAGAAGCACACCTATAGAGTTCTACAGGAGCAAAAATAAAGGAGGAAAGACTGCTAAATCCCCCTGGAGCCTGGCAGTGCTACACCCCCAAGCTCTTACCTACTGAGATGAAGAACTCCTTTAGCAAATTGTCAGGCTCCATCCCTAGAGGTCCTAGATGCAGGTTAAGCACTTCAGAGTCCACGAGATTCACAAGCCCCATTCCTAAGAGGAATAGTGGCTAACAGCTTCCTTCTCTTCAGGACTCCACTCCCACCTGTTAACTTCGTGGGAGATATGATGATTCTACAAGTACGTTGCTCAGAAAAAGAAGATTAAAGAACATGCACCCCCCTTGATAAATAAGACAGGAGACCTATTGGGTCCCTTCCAACCTGAACCATTCTATGGTTCTATGATCCTCCCAAAGAACCCAAATCAGAGATGTCACTGAAGGGTTGTGATGCTCATCTCTTCTGCTGACCCCAACTGTCCCCTACTGCTCTATGGATATGCCTATATGGAGACTAATCACAGTTTAGGAATGTCCCTGAGACAGAAAAAAACATTTACAGTATTCTGGTAAGAGAGCTTAGGGGATTTAAGAATCAGGGCAATTTGTGTCAATTCTTTTTGATTTCTGTAGCTAACAGTTCAAGCCATGTGCCTGCTGGACAAGAATGAAGTCTACCACACAAAAAGGCAAAGCACACCACTATGCAACGCTCTGCTATAAAGAGAACTGATGGTCGATTTTCTGACTAACTCTGACAACTGCATAATAATAATAACAACAACAATGAAAGACCTATGAAAGTGTTAGTAGTAGTTGTCAGTTAAGAAATTTAAAGATGTGATACCTTTATTAAAAGCTTGAATAGAATGGTTACCCTTGCAAGTGGCAAAGAAAGAAGACCTCAGCTTCATCTTAACTTGGACATAACAAGTTCACTTCTCGAAACTGAAGGAAAAAAAAGACTAATTAGACACTATGGTTTTGGTGGTAAGGACAGTTAAGCATGGGAACAGATGGGCTCTGGAATCCCTGGGATCTCCATCTCAGGTTTGAGAACTGACAGGCAATCACACAGGCTGTTAATTGTCAGCACACCCCAACACAATTCGGCCAAGGCCAGCTAGGATGCTCCCACAAAATGTCTGGGCAATGTTTAGGGGATTGCAAGGACTAAGAATCATCCACAGTTGGTAATAGTGGTCAGGCAATCCTGTTCTGAGAGGAAGAGAGTTCAGCCATCTGGATGTAAGCCATGCAGTACCATTTCATCTCAGGGCCAGACAACAGAGCCTGGCTTATTTTGCATATTAATACAAATGCAGTTTGTCCTTCATAGCCTGATTTTCCAACAGTTCTGTAATATGTTCTATGGTCTTCACTAAGATGCAGTCATAAAGTAACATTAAAAAGGAAACCCATTACATGAACTCTGAGAAGAAATTATTCAGTTGCTCAAAGAAGCAGAAATTGTTAAAGACAATTAGGCAGAACAAGTAGTAGAGTAACTTCTTTCACCTTTAGGTTACCAATTTAAACTTGATTCAGTTCAGTGGTGACTGGTACCCATTACCTCTGAAAGCTTTGCAAGATAAATCACGTCTTTGTCAATAGCTTCTCATGGAGAAATGTCAGCATCACTAGATTTGGTATTCTCTGGTGTTATTAATGCTAGTGTAATCAGGACAGTGGCCAGAGATTTAGTTTTATACTCAGAACTAAGCTCCTGTTTGCACCTGCAGTTAGAATACCAACAAGTTTTGATGGCAAAATACCTTGGGGTCATCTCTAATGCAGTGAGGTCACCTCACCTTACTTACAGTAACAGTGTATGCATACAGAGAGGAAATTGTCACACTTTATGTTGAGACTGAACTACCGTGCTCACTTAGTGCTAGTCCCTCCAGGTTCCAAGATACGAGTACCTTGAACTATGACTAGGACTATGAAAAATCAACAGCATTGCTATTTTCCTGCTACTATTTGTTTTCACCAAATTCACTTCAAAATTAGTCTATCTTGAGGAGCCATTTGGACCTGAAGGAGACCAAATTAGGAAAGTCTATGGTAAACGTTAGGAAACAGCAGTGGTAGTGAAGACTGCTACCCTGCCCTAGGTGTACCTGCTCAAGCAGGGGGGTTGGACAAGATGATCTCCAGAGGTCCCTTCCAACCCCTACCATTCTGTGATTTTGTCATTCTGTGACTTCAAGAACTGGAAGACAGCTTAAGAGGGATGAAATAAAGGGTAAGGTATCAGGAAAAATAGCGAGATTTCAATTACTAAATAGGGAGAACAGGCTGGTTATTTGAATATTGTTTAATCAGTTAGCACAATTTCAAGAATGTAAAAAAGAGAACAGCAATAACTTGAGATGGTAAATGGATTAGCCAAGAAGGAAGATCTGAACAGAGAAAGAGTCACGGGAAATACAATACAAACTTTGGGTTTGAAAGGAGTTAATATTATGAAGTAGGATTTATTTATGAAAATACCTTGATTTCTCCTTAATTTCTTCCTTCCTCCCTCCCTCTATAGCTCAACCAAAGTTCCTGTTGTTGCTGTTTGTTCAGAACCAAAGTACATTACACAATTTCCTTCTGTTATGTTGAGGTTTTGTAGATACTTGAGTAAATATACTGTTAAATGGAAAGTATTAACAAAAGATAAAATCTACATCCAGCACTGATTGTACCATGTGAGTCTATATATTGTTATAAATGAAATATTGGGAACAGCAGATCACTGACTCTAACATAGGGTGCTTAAAATCTGGATTTTTATTCTCTTTTCTGTTAATCATGCTTGCAGTTGTGGACAAATTATGCCATCAAACCTAATAATGATAAAACCCTGTCATCAGTTTGAGAAGTTTAGTTTAAAACAGAAGGCAAAATAAAGAAAACTCAAGATCTATGCTTTCCTTTGAGGGTGGCCCGTGAGCTACATAATATCATTCAAGCTATGTCAGAGTCACTTTCCCTTCTAACATCCTAAGTGACTGGCTGAAAGAAGGGCAGCTGGAATTAAATCTCCTTGCTTTTGTTCAGTTGGGCCAGGCTGTCATGTCATTGCAGAGTAACTTTGAGTGATCTATGAGTGTAGTTCCTGATGTTATGAATAGCAACATGGCAGCAATGAATTCTTCTCGCTCAGTTTATTCTGAATTGCACGCTTTAAAGGCTTATAGAGGAATAAACTGCACCTAGCTGAATGTCCTGGGACAGTGTCCTCCTGAGACTCCTATGCTGAGGTACAAAGTACACTAGGTCTCAGTAGAGTATGAGGATAAGAAGGCACCAAGAACAAGGGCATAAGTGATGCTGTAGAAAAAGCAGCCTCAGGCAAAAGTCCTGCAGTGAGAAAGACATAGCTGCCAGGAGTGGAGTCCAAAGTATTATCCCTAAAATAGTAAAAAAAATGCCAAATTTCCCATTAAATCAGAGCTAGAAACACTGGTTTTGTTGGCTTTTCCTTGAAAGGGACTTGCACAATTTGTACCCTTTGTTTAGGACAAAAATTAATCCTGTGTAAGTGTACTCAGTAGGAAGCACATTATAGTTCGAGTTCCTGAGTATCCCGCCAAATTAACTTGCAGCAATGGCACTGACTGTGGGGCTGAACTTCTCAAGAGGACTGGGAAAGACTGGAATCCCACTCAGCTATCTCTCCACAGACAAACTATTTAACAGGAACACATAATACCACCTTTGAATACAGATCAGTGGTGCACATAATTTCCATCTAAGGGCGACCAAATGTGTAAGGGGAACAGAAGCTGGGCAATTGCATGGCAATGAAGTTTACACAGGAGCCACAGGCCAACAATAAAGGCTGTGATAAAAGCCTACTTCTGTTCTCACACCATGCAAAGGATTGCTGGAGTAAATTTTAAGTACAATACTTCCTGGTATGACTACCTGACACGTAAGCTTCTCCTCTTCTTTCACCTAGAGCGCTCAATATGCTGTACTCAAGCCAGAAACCTGCACTGTTACCCTTTCTTGGAATCAGACTCTATTCAGACTTCTAGAAACAAATGCCACATTCTTTTTCAGGAGATTATTTTTTTTAATACATAATCTTTCTTAATTGATTATATATAATCTCTTCATCATGATCTTTATTTATTTAAAGAAAAAGAAGTGACAAATCAGTAACATACTCTAAAACAGTGCTGCAAACTACCAAGGTCTCCAAGTACTCTTGATATTGCTTGTGTATTATAAAAGAAAGATCTAACCATGGTTAACAAGAGGAAGATATCTTACAGATTTTTTGATGTATTTCCACCTATTCAAACATTCTAAGTTCAGAGAGTTAGTCAGAAGCAGCACGGCAAAAAGCAGTAAAAAGGATATTTATTTTCCCTTTCATAATGTAGAGCGAAAACTAGTCTACTGTCAGATGGAGCTACCAAGGCACTGGATATGATCTTCTGTAGAAGATCAAACACAGAGAAAGTTGAAACAAAGAGCCAGTCTGGTCACTGGTAATTCTGCAAACTTTGAAATACGAGGTTTTCTTCTCCAAAAAAGTCTCCCCTAAGAGTCTTAAGCTCCAGCAAGGACTTCAGATCTGTGCAGCCAAAATAGTCTTTCGGGAGATCAGTTAAACTATAGAAAGCAAAAGGTCTGATGTATTATTTATGAACTACAGCAAACACAAAGAAGGGCACTAAATTCTTGTCACCTGCAAATGGACTAGATGACTGCCCTAGATAATCTGACTAACAGGGAAGGACACAGAATAAGATTTATCATTTCCATAGATGGATTTAATACTTATGAATTGAGACTGCAATGTAACTGGGCAGACTGACGCAAAAATGGAGCCAGGCACAAAGTGAGCTCCTCCACAGCTCCTTGCTCCTACGCACTCCTAACACAAACTCCTGACATACTCACACCTGTTTTTCCCGACCAGCTTCCCTTTCCAGCAAACTGCTGCTTGAACTGAGCCATGTAAAGCAATGTGGCAATTCTGCAAATTAAACCAAACTACAATGGGACTAAATTAATTTTCAGTTGCATCCCTGTCTTGAGCAAGGATTTGATAATAGCTTTTCAGAAGTAAAAAGCCAGAACACAACCCACCCATTTTATAGCCTGTGCTGAAACAAAACAGAATAAAATAAGAACCATCCCCCATCCCCCCCCCCACCCCCCCCCCCCCAACCCCAGCATAATGAAGAGCAGGAAAAGGAAATCTATCCTAATGTTCTGAAATCAGAGGTTGCATTTACAGGAAATTTGATGGGCTGTTCTTGATATCATTCACCTCATTTGTGAGGCTTAATTACTACCTTACTATACAGCAGAGCTGTATCTGCTATCCGTTCAAGTAGAGAGCAGCAAGTTGTGCCTTAGTCTAATCTAAAAATAAGAGTTACACTAATGTAGCTAAAACTACATCCTATCATTTGCTTTCTGCCACTACAGCCACAGGAGTTGGACAGGTAATTTCGAATACCCTTATAAGCAAACCACACTTACACAGAGGCTTGCCTACAATTAGACAAAAAGCCAATCAACCTTAAAGACTACAGCTTACAGTGGCTGTGCAATATATAACAGGTCTATATATAACTCGCAGTGAACTGCTAACACACTTGTTTCTTCACTTAATAACAAGGAGAAACTGTCTTCAAGGAGTCAAACACCCACTGGAACGCAACCATGTAAGCATGCCTGCCTGCATATTGGTGAACCTGGCAATCAAGAGTGGTATGATTACCTATACGTTTCTGAGTTTCGTATCTGCAGATCAAAAGGGCCTGGTCTGCACATACAGATACCTTGTCCTGGCTTCCACAAAGAGGCTGGCTTGCAGCTGGGAAACATGTTATTACCCTCAAATCACATCATTACAGGACTATGATAAAAGTATTTATTTCTATGCACACAGGTATTTCTTGTTCTGTCCTCTCCTAGAATTTATACTTCTCATGTCTACTTTCTTTTGCCTCCCTCATGTCTTCCATCACATTTTTTCCTTTGTGATCTTTTTCATACATCGGCTAGGGTTTTCCAGGCAGAAGCATATACTCAGTAAGGTTGTTTTCTAAGTCTAAACATTTAAAAGAAAAAAAATATAATTAAGGGTGAAATCCTGATTCACACAGAATTCAATGTCAAAATCCCAATCCTTTCAATAGTTCTTCATCCAAGGTCTTTTTCGTACTCTTTTTCATACTTTTTCATGAATTAATGCAATGTCACGTTGCAGTGTCTCATCTCAAAAAACTGCCCTTTCATTCAAATGATAATGTGCAAAACTTGCAAATTATTATAGAAAAGCGTGTTTCTTTTTGGCATATACCATATCTTTCATATTGCAGTAAGGTACACTGATATCATGTTAGAGGTTATACCACAGCGAACAGCAGTGGATGATTCTAGCTGCAATTGCAAAAAGATCTTTAGTGTTTTTTCAATTAAACTTAAAATATGATACATATAGCCTGTGCCTTTTAACAGCTTACAAGCTTTCAACGTGATATCATATCCTAGTATATCAAAATCCAACTCTCACCATTTTCTTTTACATACTAAATTAATCTTTTGGACTAATCATAAACCAGAAGAAAGTCCTATGAAGGTTCAGTTCCCTAAGTACCAGTTGAATGTTCTTCTTCCCATGTCCAGGTAAAACTCTATGTTTGTAGAGAAATACTGCAAATTTAAATAAAGCATTTTTTAAAACAATGGTCCATTTAGATTTAAGTTAGTCTTCATCCTGAAGTTAATCATCAGGTTTTCTGCTGGGATTACGCACCTTTCATTCCAACCATATAAATTATGTTTACTATAAATACTATTCATATACAGTTTTTCACAGCACATAACTTCTCCCCCATCACAACAGAATTTAATAGCAGTTTATATTAACTTGTTTATGATAGTGTTCCTTAAAAATTTAAATGAGCACTCTTAATTTGCAAGTCTAATATACAGAAAGCTTAGAAACAATGATAACCTTCACCAAAAAATTATCAGTAACTAAGCAGGTTCTTTATAGAAGGCAATTATTAAAAAAAAATTAAGCACACATCATTAATATATTGCCTATGTCACATCTTAACAAAAGCAAACTTAAACTGATACATTAAAAAACAGTCAGACACTTCTCTGATAATTTGAATTCTTTTTCAATTCAGCCAAGCTCACATGTATTTTTACTGAATTGTTATTCATGTCCCTCTCTCAAAATGAACATGTGAAAATAGGATTCTCAGAATCACAGAATGTTTTCTATAATAGCTTCTCCTTTTTAGCAGGAAAGACACTTGAACCTGGTCCTAGTAAATCTAGTCCAAAAGCGGTATTTGCAAACCCCAAACCAGAAAGGGAATATGCACCATATCAAACTTAAGGGTGGAACATCAGGGCACCCGAAACTGAAATCTTTTTTGCCTGAACACTACAGTGCAGGAGTACCTTTCTAACTTTAGCACTTAGTCTCCTAATTTTCTAAAGATCTTTTTTCATATTTTATACTAAAAGAAATACTATTACACTGAAGTGTCTGGAACATTTATTATTATAATAAGCGTGCTTCTTGTGTCCTTCACATGGCTTAATGCTATTGGCAAAGCTGCTGCATCCTACACAGACTTAAGTATACTATAGTAATGATGTTAATCAATGTGTTATAATAAAAATGCATATATATAAATTTCCATATAATATGACAGAAGCACCACATTCATTGTGGGAATATTCCTAACACGAGGAGCAGACTTGTGCTATGTCTAGAGACCAGATTCAGAAATGAAAATAATTACACGTAGGATGCCAGTAGCCTTCTTCGGGGGACGGGGGGGGAGGGAGAGTATACATCATTCATTTAACTTCTTTCATTAATGAGTCTGCTGCTTTATTTTCTTAGGGCTGTCTCCTGAACTTTACTTACAAAAACCACAGGCTACACCCTGACATTAATTTATAAGTAGAACTCTCCAGTGAAAGCAAAGAGGAACTTTGTTTATGAACGTATCGTGCAGTATCTTCGAAAATGTAAGAAAAGTTTCTGAATTTTGTAAAAACAATGGACTTCCTTATGCAGACAGGATTCACTTCTGTATTAGAAAATGTACGCCGAACATTAAAGGACACTGCAGAGTTCTCTAAACCTTTTTCTAACACGTTTCTGATACCTCCAGTAAAACAGATTTTTTGAGAGCTTTGATTAAGTCTACTTCTTATCAATTTCACACAAAGCTGCACATGGATGAGCTACTCTTCTAGCCAAAGGGCTGGGGAAACTCACAGCCAAACCAGACATTCCCATTTCTTTTTCCTTCCAGTTCCAAGACTCGTAATGGTAGGGCAACGGGGAACACAGGAAGCATCAGACTTCGCAGAGAAAATATACAGCTATATGCTGTGCTGTATCTTACACTTATAAATGAAAAAGTACAAGTAGGTCGATCAAAAACAAAACAAAAAGATGAAGCTACAACCAACTGAAGTGTAAAATCCCCTTGTAATCAAAATGCAGGTGAAATCATGTTGATTGAACTATAGTGTAGGAAGAAATAACTAATATATTCATTCCTGCAAAATCAAATACCTCATTCCAACAGTTTAATAAATAATTTTTCCTATCAGCCAACATTTACATTACGTATTAGCTGTTAATCCAATCAAACAATAAATACAAAATTTTTAAGCTTAATAAAGTTCTTTTAAAAACTTTTTTAAAAATATCAAGTTTTAACTGGAATTAAATCGGTTTTCGAATAGCAAGAAACCTTTGAGATTCTTTATTTCATAAGGGTCCAGAAGAAAGATGAATTTCCAGAAGAAAGGTGAACTGAAAAGAAAATCTCAGAAAATAAGAGACTTGGCACCCACTGAATGCACACTGACCATTTCAATCTTTGCTGAATTCTGTGCATTATAACATGTTGCTGTCCTTAATAGGGAAGAAAACTCACATCAAGCCTCATCTGGGATCACCACAACCTAAGGTTTCACCACAAGTTCTGGGGAAGAAAGGGCAAACCAGCATTCATCACATTTGCTCCTCACCTGAAATTTATAGTTTGAAACTTCCTCCTGACACTGAAAATAGCAATAAATCTAGGAAGAAGAAGAAGAGGCAGGAAAGGGAAGAAAAACAGCCTTCAATATCCTATACTGAGGAAAAAGCAACTATATAAATCAAAAGGCTGACTTATCAGTATAGAGATTTTTAATAGAAAAAATATCAAGGGGAGCATACCATATGGATCAAAGTGCTCTCCACATATGTTAGTTTTTTCATTTGAAAAGTAACATATGCGAGGAGATGCATAAGAAGTGATTTCTGAAGATCTCATCTGGTTTATTTTTAATTGGAATAATATTAGATTTTCTATCTAACTGAATAACAAATGACTGCTGTTGCCTCACTAACTATTACTGTCAGTTATAGATTGATAGATTTGGATCCTATTTTCTTTGAATATGAAAGCTGGACTCGAGTAGCTAAAATAAGTGCAAAAAAAGGAGAATGAATACTACACAGTATGAAATACATATAAGCCATGGAAGGTTATATATTGGTATATCATATTTATATAACTATAATTTTCCTGGGCCTTTAGATTCAAAGGATTTCACAACTTCAGCAAGGCCAAAAGTTATATAATCAAAGATACCCATTTAGAAAGTCAGAACTGTATGTCTCCAAACACAGTTGCTTGAAGTAATTTTTTGATACCATTTTATTTCTCCCTTACAGATTTCATTATAACGTGTCAGAATTTTGGTCAGTTCTTGGAAAACTAGAGCTCGATTTTGTGATTTTAACTGAGGTAACTTATTCAGTGGAATAAATATCTCCAGGACTGAATTTCAGACACTATTGGTATTAGTTTGACAGAACTCAGAAATACAGTTATATACTATCTCTCTGGAATGTGTATGTTTTCTGGGAGGTGGTTTCTACTATAAAAAGTCATTACAAGACTATACATGTATAAATAAGATAAAACAACCGATTTATTGATAAATAAATAAGAGAGCAAACATATTATCAGATTGTGATTGCTTTAATTATACGTAGCTTTTAGATATTTTATGTGACTACTCTGAAATGAATGAAAACCCATCACTAATGAATTTACCAGTAGAATCCTTCAGCCTCTAGACCTGCAAGTAAGTGCCCCTTTGTCATGCATGCAAGAAACTGGAAGTGCTACTGGCCCATCTTCTTCTATATTTATTTCACTCATATCTGAAAACAAGTTTAGTCTCATTATAAGATAATAGTTCTCATTTACAAGTGCATAACCTAGTAATTCTGCCAAGGGAAGGGTACTCTTTTCAGGTCAAATTATACCAAAGATTTCACTGCTGCTCTTAATCAACTTGAAAAAGTTCTGTATGTACCAGTATGGTCTGTCCACCTCAAGATGTCACGGGCCTCTATAAAAAGATTTGGGTGCTTATGAGGAAATCTCAGAGATATGACTCAGGTAGCTGTGAAAAGCTATCTGAAGCCACAAATTATTTTGGTTGCTGAAGAAAAAAGCAAGTTTCATTTTTAAACAAACAGTACACATAAGCATTATGATATATGGAAGTTCTGAAAGATCCTAAGTCAGGTACTCAGCTGAAACCTTAACTAGGACTGACATGGCGCTAAGAATGATGCCAAGCCACTGCATAACAAGTGGCTGGTTTCTACGAGCAAATGTCTGGGCCAGCTCAGTTCCATTAATGTTTTACTCCATTATCTGAGAGCTGACATCTTTTCAGTAATTACTGCAGATGATACCACCTCTAGTGTAATTAAAGAACGATTATTTAGAGTGAAGTGAGCCAAGATCATCCCCATTCTCTGTTTAGGCCAAAGCCAAAGAAGGGCTTGTCAAATAAAATGGATGTTTTGCATTAGGGAGCAAAAAAAGGGTGATGTAAAGAGTCAAGTAATTTGATGGGCAACGCTGCAGTGGAATTAATTCAATATGTTCAATATGGTCAGTTCCATGTGTAGTAATATTGGACAGATGGGTATGATAGCTATGTACTTTCACTGCCTTTGCATTAGTGATTCAGTACTTACAAAGCAAACCTCAGACAGTTCCTGGCTTGTTGCCCAGTGAAAGAAAGACTGGAAGCAAAACACATTAAATGCTCCTGCAAATCTACATACTCAGCCACCCTTCTGAAACGAGCCTCTTTCAAAATGACCCTTTGGACACCAACCAACAAAATAATCATCATCGTAACGTGAGCCTATAAACTTTTGGATTAACGGTTAAATAATAATGAACGAGAACTGAAAGGAGCAATTCACTTTGTATGAATACTAATGAGAGAGGGTTTGCTGCATTCTTTGGTTTTGACTGTAACTAGGTATAAGGACTGATTACACCTCTTACTTAAAACATAAATTGCATGTTTTAAGGAATTACTTAACAGAAGAATGGAGTTAATGAATGCATTCTATCAGACCCAGGAAGGTAAAAGATCACAGCTGACCAAAACATACGTTTCCTAATGCATTGGAGTTCAGTGTTTATACAGCAAAGGTCATGTTTGGTCAATTGGAGATAACGAGTTTTCCCTTCAGGAGCTGATGGAAAGACAGAGATTCTCAGGCATGTAGGGAATTATTTAGAAACAGTCACAGTAAGTTTAGCTCCTTGGACAGTAGAGTCATCTTTTCAGGTGTTTGCACATGACTCCTACAAATACCATCCACAAAAGACGGTTAGGTTCCCCTATTCCGAAAATGAACATGTCATCATTAACATTTAAAAAACAGATGTAAAAGAACCATGATATATAGTCTGGAATCCTGAACGCTGGTAGCCTTCTGTCATGGTTTTAGCTGGGATAGTTGATTTTCTTCACTGTAGCTAGCATAGTGCTGTGTTTTAGACTTGGTATGTAAATAATGTTGATAACACCCTGGTGTTTTAGTTGTTGCTGGGTAGTGTTTACACTAGTCAAGGACTTTCTAGCTTCCCATGCTCTGCCAGGTGCACAAGAAGCCGGGAGGGGAGGGGATACAACCAGGAGAGCTGATTCGAATTGGCCAAAGGGTATTCCATATCATGTGATGTCATGCCCAGTATATTAACTGGGGGAAATTGGCTGGGGGAGGCAGCGATCGCGGCTCGGGGACCGGCAGCGTCGGTCGGCGGGTGGTGAGCGGTTGCGGCACTTGTTGTTTAGTTTTGGTTTTGTTTTTTTTTTTCCCTCTTCTTCCAGTGTTTCATCTCTCTCTCGCTCATTATTTTCCTTTTCATTATATTAGTATTATTGCTGTTTTATTCTAATTATTAAACTGTTCTTGTCTCAACCCACGAGTTTTCTTACTTTGGCCCTTCCGATTCTCTCCCCCATCCCACAAGGGTGGGGGAGTGAGCGAGCGGCTGTGTGGTGCTTAGTTGCTGACCGGGGCTAAACCACAACACCTTCCTAGTACAGTAAGATGCCCACTGAATGACTGGGCTCAAATAGTTTATATTTACAACCTGTTTAATTCACCTATCCATAGCTTCGAGAGATAAAAACCAGCTCAGAAACATTGTTATCATTTGACCGTTTCATTTTGCAGTTTGTTAAATTCCAGACTCAATTCCATAACAGCTTATTATTTTTTAGTGGATTAATTTTTGTATTCTAGCCTCCTGTGAGGAAAGACACTGTGACAGGGAGTGTGATATTAAGCTATTAAAGTGGTCTCTTTCTTGTAACAAAATGTTGAAAAAGTGGGGTTTGCTTTGGAATCAAGCTTCCTGAATTGAAGGCTGGGCTTTTGCTTTAGTTATGGGACAAAGTATTTTAGAAGCTGAGGGAAGAACTTAAAATTATGAAGAACTGGCAGATATCAAAGATGGAAGGTGGTGCAGTCAAATGAAAAAATATTGACACTGAATAACAGATCTGAATATTGAGTAGCAGCTGGCTGATTATTAGCAGGTTTCCTTTACTTCCTGAGACATCCTCCTTTCACCAATAAGACAAGTTGCAATTCCAAACCTGAGAAAGCCCTGAGATTTGAGGCTGAGAAACCACAGATACTTTTTCCTGAATGAAAATTGAGCAACCATGTCTGTCTGTTTATCAGACTGAGATAAAAGCACTAAGAAACACTGAAATGTCCTCTGTGAACACAGAATACTAGAATTCTCAGAGCTGAGACCTGAACACATCCTCTACCTGCTCTCCTCAAACCACAGCATGACCACTCTCACCATTTTTTTCTGGTCCTATGACTACGCAATAGTTTCACACACGTAGATCACTAGAGCAGGACTGACAGAAAGCAGCACATCCAGATGGCCCTCCAGCTTTGTGGCTGGAGCAGGCACAGAGGAGATGCTAGCTGCTATCTCTCTCGGGCAGAGGAAAGAACTGAACCAGTGCAGCCTCTCCTGTCATTTTAATCTCTCAGCTATTTCATAATGAGACTGAGAGGCATCCTTTATCTGAAGTTTATTCTGCTTCATTTGCTTCAGGAATGGCCATCAGATTAAGCAAAACTGATGGAACGTCTAGACTATAGATCCCCATGAGATTGGGTCCTAGCTTTTTAACTATGTTAAAAACTGCGTTTTCAACTCTTGTGGCAGTCTTACAGGCAAGTAAAGAACTTAATAGTGAAACTGAAGGTAACTATAGAGTGTATGCAACAGCTGAAGATTATACATTTCTCAATTTGGCCCGTAGATGTATGTGTTCTGTCTGGGCGACGTTGTAGACCTTGTACGTTTCTTTCAAACTGCGTGACACAAAGATTGGGCCATATATTCTAACAAAAATCTGAGCTAAGCTAGGACAACTTATAGAGGGCCACTACTTGTGGACTTGTAGAGTATACTTTTTCTTCAATAACATCTATCACTGCTGATTTCAGTGAGTAAACAACAGAACATGGAAGGCAAATGAGACCCTCCGGATGAAGAACAGGCAACAACAGAGCCAAAGTAAGCACTTCAGCCTGTACGTGCATTTTGTCTTACAGCCAAAGGATATATTTTGTACGAGAATGTCTCAGAGCAACATTTGCAACCATTCAGCATCCTACGTATACACGCTACTTAACGTAGATCAAAGTCTAGTGTCAAAGTTCTCTGCATAATACATATAAACAGAATGCAGCATCTTCAGAAATAACACCCAACATGTTTCTCTTGCACTTACTATGATTTTAGTGCATGATTTACATTTGTTTATTTAAAGAAACATCATAGATCTGATTTGTAACAGTAGTCAACAGCTCTTTGTACACAAGAAAAAAAATGTATGACCTCAGACAAGAAATAAACATTCACAATATTTTTAGCAAATAAAGCCTCAGGTGCAAAAGGAACTTATACTATCCTGCACAGGAAATTAATTTGGAGATCATTACTAGTTAGATATCACTACAGTTTAGGGTTACAGTATGGAAACTAAAATGTGACATTTCTGACATGTACGTACTTGTTCTCATCAAGGTGTCCCTGTGTTTCAAATACAGAACCAAAATGTAGACTTTAAGGAGTCTAGAAGCCTGATCTTTTTTGCCAATTCCATTCCCAAAAATTACCATGATAAATAAATTATAGCATATATTATAAATATGTGTTTGAAATGGAATGTCAAATCTGAATACTGTTAAAATTGAGAAAGTTAAAATGTTAGACTGTAATTATACATAAATTTTGAATTACCATAATCAAATGAAACAAGTTATGACAAAATTCGGTATGAGAGCTCTTCCAATACCTATAATGAATTAAGCAAAATCTCAGCTATATCCTTCAAAGCTCCAAGATATGCAGTTCTCTAGCCTTTAAATATGGCAACAGTACAAGAATCATACAGCTTCATTTGGAGGTACTCACTTTCATTATTTTTTTTTTCCAAATGAAAGAAAAAGATATCCCTCATATCCCCTGTGATTATCATGGAAATGATTGACAGGAACAATTGTTCGCTGGGAATACTGCCGGAGTAGGATTTGTAATAGAATTATTATCATCCTCATTTTGCACATTGAGAACTCATGTGTATAAGGGATTAAGCAATACAAGTCACACAGAAGACTGCAGTTGAAAACAGGTTGTTATTGACGTGTTTTTCCACTTAATGCAAAGACCCTTCAACATCTGCCTTCCACTTCTCATTTACACGGTCTCCGGTAGGGTTTGTATCCCAGGTGATGCCATTGCTTGCTGTTGTAATATAAACACTTTTAGCATCCCTAGTAAGCAGTTACTCAATATTTTAAATCTTTGCTTTATGTCATTTTAAATTGCTAAATTGCTGAATCATTGATTTCATGTTTACAGTATTTGAAAACCATATTGTAATTGCTTATTTTGAGAAGGGTTTTGTTTTGGTTTCAAATCAAGAAACCATTTTATTTATGCAGAGAAGCACCTGCATTCTGACAGGAGGCTGCTTGCTAGAATTCTATGATAAAATAATTCCTCTCTTTGAGGTCACTCAGAGACCAAATACCACCAATATCACCGCCACATATCCATCACTTGCAGGATATCTATGATGACAAGAGATGACATAGTAGAAAACTTATTGCAGTGAGTGTGTAGGATAGCAAACAAACCACTGATTATTTTTCTCTCTAGAAGTGTATAATGTATCTCTCCCCTTTGTTTCCTTATTGAAAAAATATTTTGCCCATTTTTCATTCTTCTAACTCTCCTCAAAACATTTTGAGCCTTCTTTTTTTCAACCTTCCATTCTACAGTTATCCATGACAGTTATTTACCTGTGGCTGCACTTTTGGTACTGCAAAGAAATCAGGTAATATGGAGAAAGCTACACCAATTAAAAGCCCATCATGAAAGATCTGCATGGACCTTTGGAACAGAACAACATGGACAATACTTTCAAGAGATACCTAGATACACTAGAATGCCCTCTGGAGGCCTTTCTCCCTATACTACCTAACATCAACAGGTGACAAAGACCTCCAGAGGGCATTCTAGTGTATCTAGGTATCTCTCTGGGGACCTCCTTTGCCACTTTGTAGTCAGTTAACTGATTAGCATTACAAAGTTTGAAAAATATTTCTTAATTATGAAATTCTGATTTTCACATGTTTTAATTTCATCCAATCTGCAAGTTAAAAGTCACATGCAAACCTGGTTAAAGCCTGACCTAGAATTTTCTAGGGATGGGAATTGGAAAACTTATTTACTGTCTTCTTTTAAGGTTATGAAATCTTTAAAACACTAGCATTTTAAATATAAGCCTTCAACAGCAATATCATCTTCCACAAGCAAATTTCTACTTTATGTAATGTGAAAAGCGGATGTTACCTTAGGCTGTGCTTCTCATTTAAGTTCATACAGGGTTACACCCTAGAAGGAAGTTCCTTCTCTGAAATGTCAGAATAAGAATAGGATAAGGGGTTGACTTATTTTCTGCCTGATGCCATCTGATTCTGAATTTAAATGAGCAAAACCTCAGGAGACTGGTATTTTTCGTAGAGAATCATATGGTGCTTCCAATGGGAAAATATTTACAAGTGAAATGCAGTTGGAAAAGACTGATGTTAAATGCTAGTGTCATTGGAACTGCTTAGATTTGTTCAAACAGTTGTGCAAGTCTAAAATAATTGTTCCTCTTTGTTGATCTTTTTCGTATACTATATGAGGAAGTTTATACAGTAAGCGATGAAAATCAATGCTTTAGTATATAGTAACAGAAGCGTAACTCTGGCTTATGAAAATAATTTCAGTATTTTAAAACCTTCATCAGAATCAATGCAATCACTAGAAAAGAAAACACAACTGACTCACAGTTATTTCATGCCATTTTAGCAGCCTGGAATTGCCCTCTGTGGTAACTTGAAGCAAAATTGGAGGAAAGTTGTCTCTTGGGATGGGATTTGTCACTGTCAGTGTTAAAAGCTTGGACACTAGGAAGTCCCTGCCTGTCCAGCACATTCTCTAGAGTGTGGTGCAAGGTGCACAGGTAGAGAGTTGGTAGAGCAGATGTCAGGAGGCTTTCCGTGGCTGGTGATGACCAGGAAGGCTCTCTGGCTTGTACCCAGATATTTGAGAGCTTGCCCGAATGCCCTGTCTCAATGCAGAGCCCCCATTGTAAATTTTGAGACATATCACATATCAGTTGTCACTAACTCTTTCTCATATAATTCTATATTATATTCACATTCCATTTGGGTAAAGTCATGGAAGAATTCATGGAAGATAGTTTTAAAAAAAGAGATCATTCTCAGGCTTTAGAAAATAGCGAAAGGAAAACATTCTGATCACTATACTCACAAAACCATGAGTTCTCCCCAAAACAACATACTTGTACATAGATATTATTGCTTGTGCAGTATTAAAAAGAAAAGAAATATTTCCAGTATTTTGTGTGCAATGCAACGTCTCTTAATAAATGCAAGTATTTATAAGGAGCTGAATTGCAGTGGTGGTCAGATAATTTTCAGGTGAAAATGACAATTTTTTTTTCCCTATGCTTCAGTTGTGCTTATGTAAAGAACACAATTGCAAAACTCTTCCATTTTGCAACCACTTGGCATCACCAAGGAGTTTTCAGAGAGGAGAGGAATTATGTGCTGTCTCATGCATTAGCAGCACAATTACCAGCTCAACCTTAATCCCAGTAAGATATTTTTGTATAAGAGGGAAAAAGCTGGTAGCTTTTCATGACCCAGGATGTCGTTATGATGCTGTCCCTCTTGGCTGGGAGAGGTTTATCCCCCCGAGGCTGCAGTTTGCTTTTGGAACAAGGGACATCAAGAGAGGCCAAAGCTGCTGCCTCCCATTGCTATGGCACATTTGCTCTAAAGCCTAACAGTGACAATTTAATAAGTGCTTCTCTGACTACTAACTTAACAGAAATACCAACTGTTTTGGGGAACCATTTCTGACTGTAGAATACTACAGCATTTCATCCTCAGTCTGATAATCATCCTCATACTTTGCGTGTTTGTTAAATGCTAGCTGAAGAAAGCAATAGATTTCCATTTCGATTAAAAGTAAAATCTTTAACATTTAACTGCAAACCAGCCACAGTGAGTGAGAAAGCTATGGGAAGTTTTTTGTTTCCCATTGGAAACTGCCTGCTATCCACAACAGTGGTCTTAATTCCTAGTAGATTTAAAATTCTATTATAGCAACCAACCATAAATATATTTCGCAAGAAGCTTCAGAGCAGTTTCAATCATTAAATACATATTTTATTTTTTTCCCAGTTGTGCAACTCTTCCAACTATTAAATATTAAAACATTACTTTGCCAATCAAGTAAACTCTACAGAACGTATCCTAGTGGCTTTTCTGGTAAAACAAAGTCTAATATGAGAACTGAATAGGAGGCAAGGGGTCAGGACCATAAAGATTTTACTTGGATAGTGTTTCGGTTTGTTTACTGACTACTAACACAGTATATACATGGGCCTACAGCATTCTGGATGCACCTTAGTATATCTAAGGAACTCTATAAAGAAAAATCACAGCAAATATGTAGTAGAGGCACTATGATAACCAAAATTAGTGATATTAATGATAGACTTATCCTGAGTATCAGCATCTGAAATCAGGCAGCAACTGGCCATAGGAATGATTATGGTTGTTTTCCATCTCTCATCAGGGCAGATAAGCTCAAGCATAGTCATATTAACACAGCGGTACAGTTTCTGGACTGGATTAACCCAGAGCATGAGGTGAGCAGAATGTGGATCTATCTGCACCTCTTTGTTCCAATATACCCTACCTGAGTATAGAAGGTGGATCTGGACTCTCTGTTATAAGGATCTACATTTGAAAGTTCAGAAATGTGCCAGTTTGCACTGCAGAAGTTTTTAAAGGCAAAGTCATAGCACTTTAAAAATGAACTTTCAATACTCAGTGTAAAATTCTACTTGTTTTATGTACAGTAATTAGATAAGGTAAAAAGTTACACACCAGTGACCAGTTATCATTATTTTTCAACATTCTTAAAGTTCTGTCTAATGTCCTTTATTCATTCTGACATATTTGTTGTAACTATTCTCAGTTACATGATCATATTAATGAAATGAAAGCTACTAAACAGTATAACTTGTGTGTCCATAAATTGCTTTTAAGAAAAAAATTTGTAAGTTACTTAAACTTTTTTTTAATAAAACAGCCTATCTCTATGTATTTCAATTTTCTTTCTATCCCTCTGTTGATAAGATATTCCTACTTGGCATGTATAAGAAAAATACATAATAGTGCCAGTGATTCACAAGAACAGTAAAGTAGCAGTACAACTATGGGGTTCAGCTGTTATTAACAAAATACTTAGTTCCTCTGTGGTGCTGTCCAAGCCCTGGCTCAATTATAGTCCAATATTCAAATGCCTAGTTATTTTGTATAAGGTTTTATTTTTTTTATTTTGCTTTTTTCATCATCTTCAAGGTTGTACTAAAACTGTTTCAAACAAGATATCACAGCTTTGGTGTCCTCTATGAGCTCCAGTGCTAAGATAAGCAGTATGACTTTCTTCTGGAATACATTTGCAGTATATAATCTGGATTGATATCAACTTCAAAAAAAAAAATCAATGGAAAAGCATCAAAGGAGCCCTGTGTTAGACATAATTAAAATTATGCTACTTCAGAGCTAGCACCACCATCTGTATTTCACTAATATATACAAATGTATTATTCCACATATCATATGTACAAATAAGCTAACTAAGCAAGAACCTAATCAGTAAAAGGAGTCTCTCAATTTAATTATTTTTAAAACTGGAAGTTGTTTTCAAGTGAAATAGGGTGATCAACATGTTATACCGAGGTATTTTCAATATTGCTTTTAAAAAGCAAATTCCAAAACATATTGCTCTGAATAGATAAAGAAACGGCCATTCATAACTTCCATAATACTACTTTGACTTTCTGAATCAAAATGAAAAAGTTTAACCATTCCCAAATCAAAACACTTCATTACAATTTAATTTAGCATTAACCTCTCTTGACAAGCAGCCACAGTGCCTTGTAAGAGCTATAATTTATTTGCCTTACCCTCCTGTACGAAATGGGTTCCTTGGCCTTTGATAATGAACTGTGGTGATCTTTTGACTCTCTCAGGGTATCATTTGGTTCAACAACAACGGCAACAAAATCAGCAGCGCATCATGGGAATTCAGCTCAGAACAAAGTTCAATACAGAGAAGAAATCGAAGGATGAGGAAAGAATGTGTCTAAATCCAAGAATTAAGGACCCGTTGGAAAGGTTATCAACATGCATAAGACTTAGGCACAATAAATACAGAACAATGAACGATACATTCATACTATTAAAACCTAAACTGCTGAGTGATTTTGATCAAAGGAAACACTTTAGTGATGTAGAGAAAGTGGGCTGCAAATAGTCTAGTAGTTGTTTAGTCGAAATAGAAGTTTTCTGAAGATAATCTAAGCAAGTCTGGAGAAGAGAAAAGAAATTGTAAGAAGTGTATAAATCATCTGAAAGGCCATGAAAAATCACTAAGAATTGAATCTTACTGCATTACTCTAATTTTACTTTAAGCTGTACACCTGAAGAGATCTGATAGAAGTAAGATAGCAGGGTATAATTCTAAAAAGTTATTAGATGATATCTGATTACAGCAAATCCAAAATAAGATCCAAAAAAGGCCTAACCAAATTGAATTAATGAAAGAGCACCAGTTAAAAAGCAAATTTAAGACACGCTTGTCATTCAGTCCACCAGGAATTGCATTATGCTTTGTGACATATACAAAATATAAACTAGATCTTTCCTGAATAAAGGTGTTTCTCTATGACTGTGTCTCACCTGTGATGATTGTCTGCCAGTTCCAATTAACTTCGACACAGAAAGATGCTAAATGGAGGTTGTTAAAATGCATAGCTACAGGTACAGAAAATCCTACCCTTGGATAACAGTTAACATTCGCTCACATTCTGTTTGATTACAATAGATCTGTTGGTACAAGAAAGATTTTAGGGACACATCATGCCTGACAGATCCACATCTAATAAGATCTAATCCCAAACAAGATTATGGAATAGCTGATATGCAACCCAGTGGATTATTAAATTGAGGGAAATACAATTAATCCTGCATACTTCAAGCAACTAGAAAGAATAACACAAAACAGAGAAGGCAGCAGCCAAATTGAATAAAAGTAACTAATTGAAGGGTCTTTAGCTAGGGCCGTAGAAGTAGAATTCTTGTCAATATGTCCTTCCAGCAAGAGCCTGAAAGAATACATTCTTAGCCTTACATTGTCTCACTTTTATTTGGTTAATTGGAAAAAACCCACCTAAGCTGCTCTCTGGTAAATGTCCATATCAACAAGGATCAAAAAGCATTGAACTACAAAGTGGATAGTACCTGAAACCAAAGCAATCCGGATAGCTTGCTAAGGTGCATACAACTGTGTAATGTTTACTTTGATACACCAAATAGAGTCATACCTTTAGTATCTAAAGAATGATGATTATACCACAATAGATATTTTCCTGCAAAGCACTGGTTCCTGAATAAGCTATTGAAATTCCAGTGCATAACCAGCCAGGATGTGAGATTTCAGCAGAATCCAAAAGGTCTAATACTCACAGATAAACAGAAAAAAACTCAGGTAAGCAAAGATATTCAGAATGCAGTATCCGAGTTTTGACCAACCATTAAAAAAAACCTTAAACACAAGAGTGTTCAGATATATTCCATGAGAATGGCTAAATGCCGGGACAATATGCATGGGGGAATGTAGTAGCTCACTACGTTTTATTTACCAAAAAGCTTAAGGTCAAGCCTTTGAGATCTACTATTGCCCTGTAGACGAAAAACTTGTCAATTGGCTCCGTCTACCAGACAGAAATATGAAATTAAATGGCTAGAAAACAAATTAGAAACAGTCAGAAATAAGGTTCAGTTTTGTAACAGTGCCAGCACAGGGGCAAATAGAAGATTTTTCAACATCTTAAAGATTAGATAGTTTCTTTTTTTCTATATGATCTGCACCAATACAAACAAAAATGAATTCATGAAGTCAGACTAGGTGACAACAGTACTCCCTTCTGGCTGCATAATCTATTACCTAGATGCTCATGGTCATCAGTCTTGGCATCTTCCATAAACAAGCATTTCATTTAATTATATTCTTAAAACTGGAGTTAGCTTTGGAAAAGTAATGTAGAATAATTGCTTTTCCTTTAATAGAAAAGAATTTTTGTCTGTATTGCAACTTACTTGAAATTTTTTTCTTATATATTTTGTTTCAGCTCACAAAATTAAATGTAAGCTACTATTACAAATGTAATACTTTCTAAATTCATTTTTACTGCTAAAGTCATTTTTTCATGATTACATTTTTCATCAAAATATCACCTATCATTTTTGACATGACTTATAAAACACCAGCAATACAAACACTCATTCACAAACACAATTTCTTATTGTGATCTGATTTTTATTTCATCTAAATGAAAAATAAATTATTAAAAATTAAATAAAAGTGATACAGTAAGAATATTTCAGGCAGCGTTAGTCTGATCATAACATTCTTCGACTTAATTACATGCTGTTCTTCCATGTCACTTTCACATATTATACTGCCTTATCCTCTCCATTTTTTATAGGCTACTATTAATATTTAACTATCAAATGTCTTTTACTAGCGGATGTTTAAAGATTAGACAACTACGAAATAACCATTCATGTAGCTACTACAGACTAAATTACATTCCAAATTGGAAAGCCTTTCTACCTAAATAGTAAATCTACATACATCTTTGCTAGATATAATATTTATTAAAAATTGGGTTTAGATATTCTCTGAAACAGCTCAATTCAGTACCATGCAATAATATTTAAAATGTTAGCTATAAGTAGTCCTATTAATTTCACAATAGCATTAAACATGTGCTTGAATGCTGTGCTGAAATCTAAATTTAAGCCTGCTGTCATCTTACATATCACAAGATTTTGGCCAATTATGAAAACTACATTTATAGACTTCAAAAAATCGTAGTATCTTTAAAAAAGACTATGTTTCAACACAGGATTAGTTTCTCTGTAAGTGTAAGATGAACCGACATACGTATAGTATCTTAAGCGAGGAGGATCATAGCATCATTTTCAGCACTGTAAATGTTACATCCTAGCTATTCCATTTATTTAAAGTGCTATGGAGCTTCTGCATGACTAAAAACAGATTTCAATTTTTCTGACTAAACGACATGTAATAACATTCCTCCACTTCTGCAGAGGCTGTATTGCTTGTTTGTGAGGTGGGGGAGATACTGCTGTCACCCTGATTTACTGTTCGGTGTCTTTCCAATTCATATTAAACAAATAAATGCTAATGAACCCACCACCCTCACCGTAAACATCCCTTCTGCTTTAAATGATGAAAGCATTTTCATTTGTTTCATTCTCCTACTATAAATGTTTGTAGCTCCACTGTGAAGTTATGGCTTTGGATGCCAGTCCTACAGTGTCTATGTTGCAACGGTGACAGAAGTTAAATGGAAGCCAGAGATGAAGCTCGTAATTCTGTGAAGTGTGGTGGAAGCTTCCAAAAGTGTTAAATCAATCAATAAAAACAACAGGTCTATAATCTAATTTCAGCAAGATATCATTCATTGGTTTATTTCCTTCAGAAAGTCTGCATTTGAAATTACCATCTTCTCAAAAGTTGCTTTTAAAAATTTTAGTGACTTGTGAACACGTTATTACTTGGCATTTAGACCTGATGGCCTTTCCAAAGTATCCGGACAATCATTCATCTAGCTGCTCTTCTAATAATTCCAAGCATAATTTAAATTTCCTACGATACTGGCAATCAAAAATGAAGCCAATTTTCTCATGGTAGTCTTTACAGCACAAGTAATGGCTGATCATATATAAAATCATATCTTAAGCAACCGTACAGTAGCAGGTGATAAAAAATTCCTTCGGGGAAAAAAAAAAGTAGGATACAGCAGACACAAAATTCAAAGGGAATCCATCCTAATTGTGAGAATAGAGCTTTGGATTCAAAGAACTACATCTAAAGCTAGCTAAAAAGACGAATAAGATTTCAGCAAAACTAACACTGAAGTAGTCACATGATAAAAAATATATTTGGGAAATACTTCATTGTCATTTGGCCTTTTTTTTTTTTTTTTTAATTTGAGTTCTTTCTACAATAGCAGGCATAAATATTTGCACTTGGCCTAAAATTGGTGGAAAAGCATATTGCCTAAAGGTTTTGAGAACCATCTGCTCCCCAGAATTTAAAAACACGTTTCCTATCTACGCGATATTGCAACAGATTCTTGCTGTAGAAATATAGCACTACAAAGGTTTTCCTTTCTTCTCTCAAATAAACATTTAAACCAATCAGCATGACAGAGGGTGCACATTAGACAATGTTTCCACCACTGAGGAAAAGCTATTGAAATAACAAGATCCAGATGTTAGACCAAAAAGAAGTTTTTCATCCTCAGAAACCCCCAAATTGTGTCTGATGTTTCATACAAAGATCGCCTAATTTGCTAATGTGCATTTTCTTGCTATGTGAGAGCAAAAAGCACACCTGTCAAGAAACCTGTTTTCCACATGCATTGGAATGACATCTGCAGCAGCTAAGCATCAGGGAAATCCAGATACCATTAAATGATTTTGAACATGTCTTGCTTTGTACAACTTTCCCTGGAAATCATCAAGGTGCACAGAATAAATAGGTCCAATTTATTTACTTTTTTTACAGCATCTATAGTTAGATAGAGGGGACAAAATTGCTGAGGAAGCTTTTTGAATAATAAATTCATAGATTGTTTTACATACTTTAAATTTTCATCCCTAGGAGTTTAGAAGAAACTAAATTCTGAGGTAGATCCACAGGGCTGGATATTCTGCTTCAATAATTAAGTTCAGTATCACTTATGGTCATCTACAACATATATGGAATGGCACCTCCAGAATGTTCCTGGTGAAATACTTTTTTGTTATCATCAGATAAAGTCCTGCAATAGTTATCTAATTCTCTATTATATCTGACAGCGCAACTCTGAGAATCTACTGATGTAGATTTTCCCTATTCCTCACTATTTTCTCTACCAAAGTCCATCTTATTTCAGGTGAACGTTTCCAGTGATGTTTTGCAATTTGCAATCTTCAGTTTTAAGGCTTGAGGAGGAAGAGAAGGGGAAGAGAAAATACCAGACTCAGTAATGATTAGTCAAAAGCACACCCGGCAGTCACATGGACTACCATAGACAGAAAGTACAGCAAAAGCTGGCTCTAATAAATCTTTTTATTAATGTATTATACTTTTAATCAGTTATTTTTATCACGTCTTCTACACATTGCAGTTAATACCATGATCACGGCAGACAGTAATAAACATGACTGGAGCTGCTAAGAGCTTACGCTCCATGGAAACGGACAACAGGAGAAAGAAAATGACCCAGACACAGATTGACGAAGTCCCTGATTTAAAAAAAAATCATGATTGCTACAAGTAGATGCAACAGTAAAAACCAAAAAACATGGTAAAAGGAGGGTGTTGCTCTTACCAAGTGACACTTCCAGTTGTGAGTGACGGAGCTCTGAAACTTTCAGAACTTCCTTCCCACAGTAGCTGCTTTATAGGCTTATTTTTCACTGTGACATAAGAGGGACTCTTTCCACCAAGGTTGTACCTGATGACTGCCATCTGCTTTTGAGAAGATCTCTCAGCAAGATCCACAGGGTCTTTCTGTCACTGACATCTGAACAGACCTCATTTTTTTTCACGCAATACAAAAGTTTGGAGTAGGAGGCTTTTGAAGAAGAAAGTTGATATAACGCTGGAGTTAAGCACATCTTCCAATTATCATAGGGTATATGATTTGTCATATTAATACTTTTCTTCTCATAAAAACTGCTGAGATGTTAAATTTTAAAATGCGATGCAGGTATTACACAAGTGAATTATCTTATTTATTTTCCATATCTTACAGCTGAATAGCAGTTCACTATAGCTGTGGTTGAAAATTGCTTACTATTTAACATAGGATTATTCTAAACTCTCCGCCTGCTGACTCAAATGCTTTAAATTATTATGCTTCAAGGTGGTGGCCAAAATATTGGGTAATTTGGAAAACAGGTTCTTAAGACACAGATCAGCTCCCCCTCAAATGAATTTGTATCACCTTTTCCTAATGGGTTTTTTTCACAAATTCAGAACTTAAGTGATGGTAAATGACATGCATTTTTCTTATTATATTGGAAGAAATACTATAAAATAGTGGAGGTGGACATTTAGAATCAAGGCATGAGAAAATGATGCATAAAGTGAAATACACCTTTAAGTTAACCTAGGAACTGTTCAACTGTACAACTTTTCAAAGTGGCAGAGTAGGTCCTGATGATGTATCCTGGGTGATATGATGTTGCAGTCTATCTATATCGGTTTTCTGGGAGTATTGTGCACACGCCTTGCTCTTAGCCTGAATCCAGAAATGTTTTGTCTGAAACTCAAATTTATGACTTTGGTGTAATATTTTAAACATGTGATTTACCTCAGAGCTATCGTAATGAACATTAATTAGTTATGGAGAAGATAAGGAAATGCAACCGTGCGTTTCACATGACTGAACTGAGTCTGACTAAGAGAAAGAAAACACTAAGTCCCTTGGTTAAGTTATCTATGAAACTCAAGCTCCCTTGCTCACATGAACTGCTTGGCTTTTGTTAGCTCTTTAACAGCTTGATGGCGGAGTTCAGATACAGAGAATGAGGAATAGAGTAAAAGAATTCAAGAATACTACGTGATGAAGCAATAAGAGGCCTGAAGTGTTACAGCTCCTTTTGCAAAGAATACATGTAGGCTGTACAGTGTGATGGCTCAGGCAATTTAAAGTAACAATGTCTTGTTGTTGTGAACATTCAATGGAGTTTTGCAAATTCAATTCAACAACTGAAGAGTTGATAAAAAACAGAATCAACCTGTAGCTTTTCTTCATCATTTCTTGATGAATCAAAGATCACCCTTAAAAAGATACCTAGTCTAAAGGAATTCACAGGTGTGAACACATAGCCATTGTGCGCACAAGAAGTCAAGCACTGAGCTAGCTATGACCTTCCTGCCTGTTATGGCAATGGCATCCATCTTCACATTTCCTCTTCAGAGCTAACCTACCACTTTAACGACATTACTGAGATGAAAGGGACAATGAAGGTTTGCTGATTCCAGAACTCAGATGCAATACATCATTACACAGCTGTGGCACATAATACAGAGATGTTATGAGCACCAGAGGCCTAACAGAGACACAGAAATCAGAGATCAGGGTGAGGAGCTGAGGACAGGCATCCTTGGTACACTCCACATTCCCTCCAAACAAGATGTGGGAGGTGCTGCATTTCCCACTTTAAGGTTTGAACATAGCTGAGGTTGTGTTAAAAAGTTTAAGACTTCCCCTCGCTGATCTTAACACTGCATTACCAAAATTTAATTTGTTTAGATCCTTTTTTAACATCCTTTCAAACTCCATGCAACACAGATCAACAGTCAAGTAGAAAGCAAAATCAACAGAAACAATTCTTATGAATTTACACTTAATTACAGCAATACAATAATAGACATCAGTTACACAAAGTGTGACAATTCACAGCTACCTATGAGCAGAGTCAAGAACCCACTGCAAGGTCAAGAAAAAGTGGCAACTTACTAATACGCCACCCTGAACTGCTGTGGCTTGCTAGAAGAAAGGAATCCCTAGTAGATAATTTTCTTGCACTACTAGTCTTAAATCAAACCTTTAACACAATTTTAATGTATTTTTGTGATGTGAGGAAAAGAAGTGTCTTGTGCCTGAAGAGAAAAAAATGGTTTAACAAATTGTCTGAGCCAATACCTTATTTGATAAGGTTTATCTTGTTTCTAATATCTCATATAGAATGTAAAAAAAAATATAGAATAGAAAATGCCTTTAGGTTAAAAAAGGATTTGGATAGACAACTGCTTTGTATCTTTGTTAATGATGCTATACGACACTTGCAGTTGCTGAATTATTTGTTTTTATAATACTACAAACCAATTCTGCTTTGTTGGCTTATGGGTCTGCACTCAGAAAACACTCACAAATCTCAGAGGATACAGGACCTGTATTATTACCAAAAGATTCATATACAAGTGACTAGACATATGATTTTTTCCTGCATGAGAAAAAATACTTCCCAACTCTGCTTTCAAGGTACAACAGTATCACTGAAATAAAAAAAAAAAAAGCTGAAACAAGATAAAAACATGAAAGAAAATGTTATACATGTTTCAGGGTCCTTTTTATCCAAAATCCAAGGGAAAAAAGGCAAAAAAAGCATTAGCAAAAGAATAAAAAGCAGATTTTATGAATTCCTGAAAAAAGTTCTATATTTTTAATATGCAATGGCTTTTTCTGACAGCATATTCAAACAGCATAATGAAGACCATACTAGAATATTGTATTGCTCTTTTTAGAAACTTTTTCAAAATTACCCTGGCATATAATGAACAGTAGGAGTTTTTAAATGGATACTCCTACAGAAAACAATGAAAAGAAAAATTAATTTGCTACAACTATAGGAGTATTTTCATCTTGGCTTTTTTCCTTTGTTCTTAAATCACTGAAAAGCATTTGAGCATGCAGCAGATAAGATGAGACAAAAGGGGATGAAAATAGAGGTACATTTGCTATTATAAACTAAAACTCTGTAACAATTCTACAAAATTCTATAATACATTCTTTTAGTAAATCAATGTCTATACATTAAATCCCTAACCATGATGGAGCACTATTTCAGAAAGTCTTGTGTACGGGAATTCACATTTATCTGTTCAGTTAGACCCTCCCACTATTTGTAGTATTATTGTTTGCTTGATCAGCCAAGGCAGCTACATCCACAATTATTATCTGGTAAGGGCCTTATAGGTAAAAGTACGGGTTAGTGAAACCTTAGGTTTATTAATTTTCCTTCCTTGATTTTCAGGACTCTTCTTCTATCATACATCATGATGTTCAAGAACACATAATATGAAAACATAAGAACTGCACCGAAGAATGTAAGAGGTTAGGAACGTAGCTGCACTGGATCGAAGCAAAGGTCCCATCCAGTCCAGAGTCCTGTCCTTGTCAATGGCCAAAAAAGGCAGTGTTTGTGGAACAGTGCTAATTACTAGAATACTCCCTCTGTCTTCACAAAGATCTACTGAATTATCTCAAGTTGAGCCTAGGTTATCATGTGGCTGCTTTAGAAACTCGCAAGAGTAGTTCAGCGTTAGGGACTCCACACTTGGTACTTTGCCCTTGTCAACACGGGCAGTCTCTCAGGATAGCATTCTATTCTAGGCATCACGCCCTTGGTCTTTCCACAAAGTAAACCTCAAACATAACAAAACACTCTACCACATTATTTATCCCCAGTGCCCATGGTGAAACCACTTCTACTTTATCTGCGCTTTTTGATACTTCTTTCTCTAACTAGGAGATTTCTACGAGAGAGGCAGGTATCAGCCGGGTGTGATCCTTCAGGGGAGACATGAGCTCCGGGTTCTCAGCAAAACCTAATGGTGCTCTGGATTCCCCTTCTCTGGGACCCACTGGTAATTATTTAGCTAAAAGTTGTTCTGAAAGCTAGAGATGGACATTCCAAGTTTGCAGTCTTATGACTAAAGTTTTGAGAGATTTTAGATGTAAACACTCTTTACCTTGTCAGTTATTCTAATCGTAGGTGTGCATTTTAAAGCTATAGTACTGAGAGGAGCTAACTGCTCAGCATCACCCAAGAAAGATGCAAAATTTGCTTGCTGCTTTTGTTGTCACCCCATGAAAAAATAAAATATTACAAGAATTTCAGTGTGATTAAAAATAATTCACAAAATGTGAATTACTAAAGCAGTGTCTTAGTTGTATGACAGTAAAAACATTACTGAGCACTTTTGCATTCCCAATATTCTAATTTGAAATTTCTACACCAGATTCTTAGCTACTATGTACTAATATTGAGCTCTGTAAAGATTCATCATTTTATATCATCTAAGAATTTGGAGAAAGAATCCTTCTTCAAGACAGCATAAGATCTCATAGGATTTTATTTCCTTTTAATTTCTACAGGAAAATCAATTATTGATGTGATCATGTGCTGCCTTTAGAGCAATTGTATGAGTAAATGACAATTATCTGTTAATGTCTGCATATTATTTAGATAATGACAATTGCAGTATTCCAGTCAAGGGGCAGTTATCCAATTGTATTATACACTTTCTCAGTTACTTATTTTACCTGTTCTTGCAAAACAGCTAGTAGAAGCATTAAATTGGACACTGCAGATCAAAAGGTTAAATATTACAGAACAAAGGGATGAATTTCTCTACTTCAGCACTTACAAGCAATGAGTGGAGAGGAGGTAAAAAAAGCATATTCCATCCTGTTTTACTGAAACAAACACTTGATAGAGCCGTTCATTTCCAACAGCTGCTTAAAAAATGAAGGAGCATGTTTTTTTGACTGAATTGAATCTGAAGAGTTTATTATGGGAAGAATCTATGTAAGACCCAATCTTGTGTCTTTATTCATATGGTTTAGTTTCCTATACTGCAAAAAATGGTATGGAAATAGTACTGCAACTAAATCTCATAATGCCTGTGGAAATCAGCAGTACCAATTTGGTATTTTTAGTGAATGCATTGTATTCCATAGCACGTTCACTTAATTAAAAAAAACAAACAAACAAACAAACAAAAAAAAAAACACCACAAACCTTAAATCACATCCTGGTATTTAAAATTTCTAAACAGTTCTTGTTAGCTGCTGACCCTCGTCTGAGCAGGAGGTTGGACTACAGGACCTCTGGGGATCTCTTTCAGTCTGATGATCTTATGATTTAGTAGCTGTTAGGAAAATATTAATTCTCCTAAGAAGCAAGATAATAGCAAATGAATTTATAAGACTGAACAGAAAAACAGAATAAAATACTAATGGCTAGTTCCTGGAGAATGAAGTGGCAGAAAGAAATAGAATGAATAGAGTGTAATGGATCAGGACTACAGCAACTTTATAACCATTAAGCTGAGAAATGTTCACTTACAGGTTCCACAGTGCTACAATAGAACCACGACTCTGTACTTTGGCGACCTTGTGAAAGAGAATGATGATTTCTAAAGGTGTTTAAAATAATGGAAACTGTTAACATTTATAATGATATTTTAGAATTATTTATTATATATTTTATGATTATTTAGGTGTGTTCATGTTTATCTTCAGTTCAAGTACTGAAGAGTTACCTTGGTTTCTCTGTAGACGCTCGATCGGCTAAACGAACTTAACAGCAACTAATTTAAATTATTCATTTGGCTTTAATGTTTCATTACTTTGGAGAATAAACCAGAAATAGAAAGCTTCAACTTACGATGATCCTCTAAATGATACACAACATGAATTAATGCCACTGGCAATAAAGCCTTTTTCTCTACCATGAGCACCTTGAGAGGACAAAGAATCAACAGCCCATCTCATCAGAGAACCATGAAGAAATTAGACTAAAAAGTGTTGCGTTAAAAGGAACATACTAACTGAAAGTTCAGACCAGATATCATCAGCTTTGAGAATGGCATAATTAGAAAAGAGAAGACAAAGTACAAACGGATCAAAACCCTGTTGGTACTGGAAAACTCCAGATGAAGTTTATTTCACCAGAGAATGTAGTATATTCAATACTTCCACCATAGAAATGTATTGCATCTACTGGCTGATTGCAGTGAAGCTTATCCGAGACTTAAAATCTATAACTGCGAGTCAGTAGCACTCGTTACACTGTTTTTGGTGAAACCTCACCCCAGCTCTCTTAACTAACAAATAACAGAACAGTGACATTAGCAGAATGAAGACATTTTAAAATAAATCACCATTTGTCCCTGCCACTACTATAGATTTTTTTTTTTTTTTTTTGTTAGGTCCAGTATCTTCTGCTAACAATGTAGGATTTCCCCTGCTGACTGCCAGTGCAGCAGTCATAGTTGCATGGACCGACTCTGGGCTCTTCCATTGAGAGCACTGGGCAGCTCTCACCACATAAACACTTCACATCTGTCACAGCACTAGGGGCCAAGCGGCCATCCTCAACTACACCCACAACATGAACAGCAGAATCTTCCACAGAAAAGTCAAAGAATTCAAAAAGGTATCATACTTGGCAAATTCTATAAAAATACATTCTTCAAACTTTGTGTCTGTAGGTGGGAACATCAGAGATGTAGAAACTTCACGATGTTGTTCAGATACTCTGCTGAACACATTCAGGTGTGAAACTAGTACTGTGATGTGAGATGAAACTAATAAACAGAAAGGCTGCCTGTCTGAAAGGAAAAGTCAGGACTGTTCTACTTTTGCTCAGTCTTTCAATATGATTTACATCTAAGAGTATCTATTAAAAACCCTGTTGCTTTTCTCTTTGATCTAAAGGTGTCAAAGCAGCATCCATTATAACACACTCCTTATTATTTCAAAAATCTGAATTTCCTTTGAATGGAAAATCAGATAGAATGACATCTTTTTTTAATGTGTGACAAAAATGCTGTGTATTAGGAATTAAATAGATCAAGACAATTGACAGTAAGAGCACAAAGGACTGGTAAATCAATAGAATGAATGAAATGTATGAAAAGGAAAAAAAACTACCCACCATTCTGCTTAAACAAATGTGGCAGACAACACAGTAGGGAAGAATAGAATAAGCTAAAACACAATAAAAAAGTGACTGTACTATTAAAGAATTAAAAGCTTTTGTGGGTATCAATTAACAGATTAGGATCATTATCCAAACAAAATCACAGTATTCATTTTACTTGTAGGAGTCTAGAGAACAAAAGAAACCTGAACATATCCAAAGACCAACAGAGTAAGTTCTTGAAGAACTAGATTACGGGACTGAGTGAAGGTTTATTGAATGAAGAACGGAACACAAGCACGCAGACATCACCGTCACTTGCAAATATGCAGTGGAGAGTATACATCATTACAAGCAGTGATAGCTTATAAGGCTTAACTATTAAAACATAAGGACACTCATTAGACTAAATTTTAAACAAAAAGCTTAAACTAGAGCTCATGAAATACTATCAAAAACAGCTTAAAATTCTTCCCTGAAATCCTTCAATGACCAACAGGTTTTTCCAAAGTACCTTAAATGACTCAAAAGTTTAAATTCTGTTAAGAGTCACTGGAGAAACGTCAGTGGAGAAAGGTCTCCATCTCAAAAGCCTATTTCTAACCCCCTAAAACTAGTGCAGGTTTGTCACCGATGCCACCCAGAAACAAAAACAAGCACTGAAGGTGGCACTTATGTTCTTCACAGTGCCTTGCATATATAACCTTACATAGAGTCCAGTACTGAGATGATGTCAATTAGGATTTGAATATTGAGATGTTCACACCACTCCTGTCACTCGGTGGAGTAAATCTGGCATACTTTCAGTCCTCTTTCTGTTGGAAAAAAAAACCACCCAAAACTCAGGAATTCATCTTCCTAAATTGGAACCAATTTAATCTGGAGGGCAGAGGGGGAAGACAAGTAGAAATAGCCCAGGGCGAACACTTTTAATCATTCTCATATTTTTCTATTTCTATATGCAACTATTAAGATGAGTCCACTTGAAAATATATCTTCATTCCACTGCCATGGCTGCTTGACATAAACAACAGATATGTCTGTTTTCCAGTCATACTTCCTCCACTCATTTGATACACATGCTGCCTGTCCTCCACAGCTCATCAGTCATTTAGAATGTGACCTAAAATTGAACAACTTTCTTTGAAAAAAGCCTCTCCTAAAGCACACTCACGTAAGTACAAGGAAGATAGGTTTTTCTTTCTTCACATCAAGACCTGGATAGTTCACCTACAAACTAATAACCATTCTCTCCCATAGTAAAACAAATAAACCTGGAGATACCAGGCATAACATTCCCAGAATAATTGAGGATTTTTTTCCCTTTTGAACATTTGTCAACAAGCAGGATTATTGAACAAAATAAGTTTCCTTGACAGAATGATTTCAGCTTTTGAGAAAATGTATTCTGTCAACAAGACAGAGTAAGGACTTGACAAAATAATATGTCTGAACCACTGAAGTGTTTTGAGTTTTCTTCTCAAGCATAGCAATGAGAGGTTGTGTGCATGTGCGCACACAAAGTCAAAAATAACTCTTTTGACATTATATGCATGTTTTCTCCTCAGGTGTCAAAGTCAAAGACAAGGTCTTGTAACCTCTCTAATGTCTTCATATAATGAGCTATGGCCAGAAATCAACGTCGTTTACAGAGACTGACCTCAGGACCCTTAGAGAAAGTCCTTTCTAAGCCAAACAATTAGCAAAGAATTAAGCAGCAAAACCAAAGGACAGCAACAGCCACAGTATATAAAAAATGAATCCAAAACAAAGCAGAAATATCTGAACATTGCCCAGGAAGAGTCTTTAGGCTGAGAAAGTTACAGTTAAGTCCTTGTCCTGAAAATATGGACTAAAAATGTCTGGAGATAGAGGCACTCTTGGCTTATCCACAGCTCTGTGCCCTGTATCAGAAGCCCTGCTCCTGTAAAACAGCTGGTAAGCTTTCACATCGGTCATAAAATTTCTACTAAAGCTGAATTGCCTTTTATGAAAATATTTGCTGCAAAAGCTATGGGGGAAGAGGGAGAAAGGGGAAGACTGCAAGCATAGGGTTTCTAGTCTCGCTGTTTTTTACTAAATTCAGTTTCTCAGTAACGGAATTCTGGCAGTAAAAACATCCAGCACAAACTTTTAAATCAAAGATGAGATCTAAATACTTCATTCTTTTCCTCACTATCAGATTAATAGTGGATGCTGATAATTTATAGATACTGATATAAAAGTGCGCTGATAGAGTCAGCACTGGAGAGAAGCTAATAAAAAGATGACGAAGAAAAGCAAGAGCATTATTTACAATACGCTTTGCCTGCACAGGAATGCAGTCACCATCAACATTTTTCACTGGGATTTGTGCTGCTGGATATACTGTATTTCCTCATGAGTTCCAGTGAGGGGAGAAAAAGAATAAATAAATAAAATAAAAAAGCAAGCCCTACATCTGTCAGCTGTAAACAGGATATCCTCCGTTTTCCTACTACCTTTATAAACAACTTTCCAGGAAATTGCCTTTCATAGTTGAATTACCCAAAATAATTTTGATACTTAATGTGTTAGTTGTCTATGTTTATTTGTGGTGCTACAATGACCAACAACATATTTTAAGAGCCTCTCTCTAGACTATCAGTTATTTGTCAAAGGTTATTGATTTTTTTGCTTCTGCCTTTGTTTTGATGTTAACTATGCATTTCCTATTGGCCACATGTAAACCTGGATTTAGATTTTGTTTAAGGTCTGACCTTTTCTGGCAAGTTCTGTACTTACTAATGAAACAGTCAAAACCAAAGTGAAATATGTCTTTCCAGAGACAATCTGGCTGTGGTGCAAGGTTCATTTATGGAGTCCACAGTGTATTTTTCATGTCTTTTGTTCTGCTGAAATAACTGGATCAAATAATAAAATGATGACAGGAACATGTGGCATCAAAATCCAGCTACAGCATGTTTTACCACTGGGGCAGAAAGTCTTGATATTAAGTTTTGCTTTCAGCAATCTTAGCAAAGCCTGCTGCTTGATAAAGTAAGTATGCGGAAAACCTTTTTCAAAATCAGGCACTGGCATAAGCGTCTCAACTTTAACAGCTGACTACAATGAAATTAGAAGTCTGTCTTTTTGGAGCAAAACCATGATAGACTTTGATCAGGGATTTCCTCATGGTCAAATCCGTGATAGACTTGGAGGAATTCTCCAATGCAGCTAGAGTTAAAAAAAAACATCGATAGCAGTAAAAGAAAGCCCAACAGTATCGTAATACTGGGAAATTGATGTAAGATGTGTCAAGCTATATTTTTACAATTGCATATATGATACACTGGAGTAAATTCAATATGTGCAACTTGAATGCTTGGCTATATGAAGCGCTAGTGACTGTGCAGTAACTACTGTTGTGGAGTAATTAAACAGTTAATGTATTCTATATACTAAATCTATTTGCTTTTTCTTATTCTCCCTCTTTAGCTGTCTTGCAGGGTGACAAGTAAGTGGTGTGCGTGTGCGCACGTTTGAGTTTCATGGTTTTCAGTGTTACTTGTGGGAATCTCTACGCGTGAGGTTCTTTTTTTGTTCTGCTTTGTGCTTTCCTTTGTTCTGCTGTGGTAATTGGACCAAAACCCATGCTAAAACAAGAATGTTGCAGCAGGGCTCATAGAGGTAAAAGATCATGTCTGTCACATCATATAAACAAAATGTAAATGACTTCCTGTAGTTGCTTCTTCTATACTGGACTTTCTTCTGACAAAATGTTGTAGTTAGGGTTGCTTTGATGACAAAGTGTTCAATAGTAACTTGCATTTTCTGTTGAAAAGCTAATAAACCTTTATGTCTCATGTTTCTGTGTTCCCATATGGCATACTGAAAATTCTGCTCATACATCTGGAAGAACATAAGTCAAACATCTCTAACACCCACGTTTCAACACAAATAGAATGTGAGCAGAGGAAAGTTACATTGTCAGCATTGAATGACTGAAATGGTCAAAATGCAAGAAAAACACAGCCAAAATAATATAGCCAAAGAAATCAGTGAGCGAAAACTTCAATGGTTCACTAAGCTATTTTTCAGACACTTGAAAGCCTCATGGAACTAAGCAGAAGAAAAAGGCTGGAGGGTGTGGTGGTGGTGTGAAGCCACCAACAAATTAGAAACCAGAAAACAACTGATATTTACTGAAGATGACACTTTTGGTCCAATTTCTGCTCTATAGTTTGAAAAAGATTCTTCAGGCTCAACTCAAAAACAAATCCAATTCAGCTTTTCAGTGTGAGACAAATTACTCCCAGCTAAACAGAAATCTGAATTACTGGAGATGCTAAAGTTCTTCAAAACTAGAGTGTGCAAATGTATGTAAATATATACACATACACTCACCAACCTACGTACAAAATAAGTAAGTGTATATATGGATTATGTGTTTGAGTGTGCATGTATACACACACACACACACACACAGAGCTGCTTAAAGCAAACATATATTTGTATCTTTGAGGTATAGAGAGATAAATATCTAGAAAGGTCCTTGTCATGACTTTATAATTCTTCCTGAAGTTTAGCGTTCTGCATCCACTTACTTAAAGGAAAAAGACCTGATGAATTGCAAATTCAATAAAGGCATGTTATATACTATTCTTGCATACAGGACGTGACATCTGGACAAAAGTAGAAAGATTTTTAAGAACGTCTATACAACTTTTTACGGAAATATTATTTTGAGGCTTGTTAGAATATGAAAGAAATAAATGCCATAGCAGAGTGCCAGACTCCTGCGCCATTTTTGTGTGTTTGTAAATTTCCCTTGAGGTCCTGTAAGTGGCACTTGGGCAGACTATGTTCCTAAAGCCCCCAGGATCCTAGAATTTAAGATCAAAAGATCTTTTAAGGAACAGCAGGTGCTAGAAGCTTCTAATTTACAAGATGTTGGAGACTTAAAAAAAAAAAAAAGGCAAATCACCAAATATCCTACCTGCTTTTCACCCTATACAGCTGTGTATCTCATGAATCCCATGAGCAAGGTTAATCCTTGACAGCCTTGAGCTACTTTTATTGTAAGAAGTTAAGCAAAGAGCGGTGTACAACCCGCCACATACCAGTCTGGGATGTAGAGTGGTTTAAATTACAGCAAGCTACAGTGCGCATTAGGATTTCTATTAAAAATAAATAAGGGCTTCTCAACATTTTTCTCCTTAAGAGGGAACAACAAAGGATACAGACACAAAAGTGAATATTAATCTTCCAGTTTAGCTTTGTACTAGGGCATGCCACGAAGGGAAATAACAAGAGCTAGTGCAATCAAATAAGTTTATACTGGCACACGGGTGGCCTCTTATCATTCAGATCAAAGGATGCGCCTTACTGGATCAGACCATCGGTGTGCATGTGATCCTCCCTAGGAGGCTGACATTGCCATAAAATACACACCTAACCAATTGTGCGCTTTCACACTGAAGCCCTTTGAAAATTCCATTCTGATTGACTGAACGCTTCCAGCCATACTTTCCACAATCTGAATATATAGTGTGGCACTTCTGAGTCTCCTTCTATTTGTTTTCAATTTATTTCCTTTTGTAGTCATAACACGTCCCTTTGTTTTCAAACTACAGGACAAAAATTCTCCCCCAGCACAGCACCCATTAAAAACAAAACAAAACAGAACAAACCCCCCCTCTGAATATTATAATTTCTAAAAAAACACCCAAAAAACAAACAAGCAAAAACCAGAGTAATTGGAAATCTGATGCCACAAAAACCAAAACAGCTTAACAGTTATCCATGAAATTCTTAACAGCCACACTCCAGATGGACTGAATTATTTTACATAAAGCATTCTCTTCATACCATCGCCCTGCACGGTCGGCAAAAACCATGTATTAATACATAAATAAGGTACAATTTCTCCAATATGTGCAACAATCCCTAAGCTAACAGTAACTGTTTAATGGACTTTTTACTTTAGTCAGATATTTTGTAGTAGCTTTTACATGTCTATGCTGCACAGACAGATAACACCTAGTGAGGATGAGTAGATCCAAAGGAGTATTTTTCATTACCTGTAAGGCATAAAATAACTGACAGAACAGTAAATAATAAAAATGCTCTCCAATAAAACAGTGTTTCTCTGAGGTGCTACCAACATACAACCCAAAGCAGAGGAAAACAGGACATTCATTCAAGAAAGGAAAACAGTTACCTGTCCTGGATTATAAAAAATCTCCAACTTTATGTTTCCAAAATCTCTACATATAGTAGACATAAATGCTATTCTTTTATTGCAAGGAGAGGAACACTTGCATGCAAAGATCCTCTCCACAATCTCAACGTGACACCCAAAGACACCTGTCACTCTTCTGGCAATACCTCTTCCTCTAGAAGAGATTTTTTTTTTTCCTCCAGAAGTTGGGAAAACACCTGAGCTAAGAAAGAGCACTAAAATCCTCTGAACTGTCTTTAAAAAAAAATTATTATTTTAGAAAGTCTACAGAACATGAAGAAAATATATTTTATTTCAGTCTTTCTGTTTGACAGCTCTTCTGAGCTGGCCATCTGCATTAGTTCTGCATGCCTGCCAGCTGACAAGTTCTATTTGTTGAGCAGATAATTGTAGCTGTTTTATTTTCCTAGTAACACACTATCACAAAACACAAGAGCGTTCGGCTTACTTTAGATACGTTCTTCAATATACAGAGGGCAGTGAATAATAGTGAAAACTGTTTTGCCTGACAAGCAAAGCATGAATGTGTCACATCAAATAGTTTGTCTTGCTCAGTGTTCCTTCAGAAGAGATAGCATTTAGCTTTCATATTTTACAAGAAAGGCTTGCCAAGGTAACAGTGAATAGGTTCTACTTCAGGTACAACTTTTTAAAAAGTTTTCTTCAGGTTTTTAAAACTTTATTTCATAAGTCTCTAAATCTATAATAAAATAGATAAACATTATAAACTGCAACTTTTGAATAAAGAAAAGGAATTTGAAAATTCAAAGTATTATATTGCATCACAAGCAGGTTATGGTTTTCTGGTCATAAATATTACCCCTTTACAAATACAGCTGTTTTTTAAAGGAGCTATTTCAATATGAGTATCCCAGGGGTGAATTTTAATTACATCCTGTTTAAGTTATATTGCTTTCCAGATGATTTGATTGTTTTGCCATGTAACTTACCAGGAGTGTAACTATGGCAAATTCACAGCCTAGATTTTGTTCAGATGAACAGCCAGCTGGTGAGTTATTCAGTCACCAATTATCAGAACTGAGGTCTACAAGTCTTTTGAGTGCAGTTCCACACTCACTAAGCTAACTTAAAGCCAGGCTTACTACTGCCATTTCCCTTGCCCTTTCTTAGGCATATCAGAGCCTTTGCTTGTGCCTTACTAGTATTTGTACAAGTTCAGATAAACCATTTTAAGAAGTTTATTTAGCCCCAAAATGGTACCTTTTTCCATAGGGTTAGTTTTTAGATAATCAGCTTCCTAAGCCCTCTTACCACATAATGGCATAAATGCCAGTGCAGCACGAGGCAGGAACACGTGGTTGGCAGCAGATGGGAGGACTGGACCCTGCAAACTAGATTTAGATCAGTTTACATTTCTATTTATAACAAAATCTGATAAAATGATTTCCCATCAGACTGTGAAGTGAAAACTCATTTTTTTAAATGTTTTGAAACTTACTGTAGAAGTATTTAAGCTGAAACAGAAAAATGTCTATACTTTCAAAGTACTGAAAAAAGTCAGTTTCCTATTTGATTCTGGTATTGCCCGAGAACCATGATGGAAATATGCCAGTTTCAGGGCAGGAAGGGTGCAGATTCTATTACTTCAAGGTAGTTCAGTTGTGCAATTCAAGATACAGGGGGGGGAAAATAGAACAAAAAAATTACATGCCAGCACACACATAGACTGAAACATCAGTCTACCCGAAAGGAGGTTGTAGCCAGGTGGGTGTTGGTCTCTTCTCCCAAGTTACTAGTGATAGGACATGAGGAAATGGCCTCAAGCTGCACTGGGGAGGTTTAGATTGGATATTAGGAAAAATGTCTTCACCGAAAGACTGGTCAGGCACCATCCCTGGAGGGATGCCCTTCAGGGCATAGTTTAGGGGACATGGTAGTGTTGGGTTGACGGTTGGACTTGATGATCCTAGAGGTCTTTTCCAACCTTAATGATTCTATGATTCTATGATCACGGTTTTGTTCATTAGAATGGGAATACAATCAATACTGCATATGAAAAAGTTACACTACATCTCAGAATGGATTTAAAGATTGTCTGCAATTTGGGCAGCTCATTATGATGGTCACTTCTAATGATGTACAAAGCAATTTTTCTTCCTTCAGTTTTGGTTACATGTGCTATATAATCAACATTGGCAGGGATGCCAAGAGGGCATATTATAGATATTGAAATATTAGAATTAAAAAAAAATCTTTAAAAGATGGAGCTGCGAATGTGCAGGAGCATTAAAAATTACAATGGCTTGTCACATAAATGTGGAAATCAATAATTATTCAGTAACAATTCCATACTCATGGGTATGCAAGTCCTGACCAAAATGCTGTATCTCACAATTTCTTAAAAAGACAGAGAGAAAAAGGATCTGAGCTGTGGGCACTTAATGTGGAGAAAAAAGTAAGAGGAACTAGAAGAATCAGAAGAAACTGCTGTACATACATGGCTTAGGGCAAGGAAACAAAACAATACCTACTTTTGGCTAAACTACATCTCACTAACCTGAGCTATTAAGTCTACCACAACGCTAAAGATGCTGCCTAAAGCAGCACACAACAGATAAAAGACTTGATTTACCCGTGTACTCACCTAATTTACACCAGTTCTATTCCAGTACAACTTGAAGAATCAATAGGTATGACTCACTGCTGCCTGACTTCCATTTTGCACTAGGGTAATTTTATTTGCTAAAATGATGTGACAGCACCATTAAAACAGAAATAAGATTCATTATGTATAAGCATTTAGGCTTATGACTCCCCCCTTTCTAAAATCAATGGCAAAATTCATCCACATCCTTCTGTCAAGTCCTGTTCCACTCACACTCAGAATTCAATTTAAAAAAATACCTTTTAAGTCTGTATTTTATTTTTCCTTTGTTAATCAATCATTTACACACCAGTGCTATGCCTTTATTATCCCATTATTTCATCTCCACTGATTAGCAAAGTTCCACTTTAGCCGCAAAGAATAATTGTTGGCATTTGTTAAGCAAAACTCTTAATATATAGTTTAGATTTTATTTTTATTAAAATCAAACCTATTGTGAGTTAGCACATCAAATTCCACATATTAACAGTTTAACACTTTAAGGCTGAATCCTGAAGTGACTAAAATACCGTAGGCATGCATGTTTACTGCCTGCATATTGGATAGGTCATATGCCTTCTAAACAAGTGTAAATAGAGTTGTATTCAGTAATATAACTTTAAAAAAAATAAAGCCTGATGAGTAAACAGTGCCATAGTATGCATACACACATGCATGAGCACGTATGACAACAGAAACCTTCTTTTTATTACATTTTTACATTTTAATTACTTATTATAAATTTTCTTTTTGTCTATTAAGGTAGAAGTGAAATAATTACTTTGGCTATTATGATATTTGGAGCGAGAAACCAAAAGGAATAAAAAGCCTCCCTTAAGGGCAACAAATACGGGGTTAAGATCATGTTGATTCCCTTTCCCTTTCTGTGTCTCTCCTCCCATTCTTTGCAAGTGGGTTACTCCTAGTGCAGTTAGAAGCTAATAAATTAAGCCAGTGAATTTTATAAAAGTGTCTTCTTTTCAGGAAAAAAATAGATTTATCTGAATTCTAGAAAGTAACAGGTGAAACAGCTGAAGGCACAATGCATCAGGGAAAAAACCCAAGCAATTTATTCAGTCTTTCAAGATCCTTTTTTGACTGCTTGAGTTTCCTCCTCTAGACTGCTTCTTTTTGTCTACGAAGTTGGGTATCATTGCATATCTAAACAAGATGATTTCTTTCTCCTTACTGAGACTTTTTGTCAGGTCAATAATATCTATTATATTTAATACATCTTCATTTTTTAATATGTAAAGAGCATTAATTGGGAAGAAAATGGACTGAGATTCTGGAATATCAGTGAGATTTTTAAGAACTGTATCTTTAGGTTTAGCAGGGTAAATGGTGTTTTTAATGAGATAACACCTTGAATAAGGACCACTACGAGGCAGAAAAGGAACAGAAACGGAGATGATGAAAGCCTACAGGGAACTGACAGTTATCTGGAACTTCTGTGGAAGAAAAATCATTTCCCTGAGGAAGGGAGACATGCAAAACTACTTAATTTTTAATCTTATTTTTAATATTTAAACTCAGACTCTCTCAGCCACTTCTAACGAGAAGAGACCTAATACAATGTAAGTACAATATTAGCTTAAGACAACAAATTTTGCCAGTTAAATGCTTGCCTCATAACTAGTCTATATTTATTCTCTTTGCATACAAGAAGTCAAGTATAAAGGAAAAAGATGACCTTTCCAAGTAACTAAGATAGTACACTTTAATTGCAGAGACGTATACAAAATTACAGCATGGTTTTGTAAATTGCTGTGTGTAATTTAATTGGTAAAGACTAGCATTACTGCTTTAAAAAATACCGTAATATACATAAGCAATAAAATGTACTTATACAAATAAAACTACCATAATCCTGCAGCAAAATGAATTTACAAACTAGAACACCACACAACCGGAGAGGGACTCTGCCTGACTTTGACAATGGTAGAGACAGCAAGGACTTTTATTTCCCTCTTCCACAGTTGTGTAAATGGTCAATGTTGCTACAAGCACTAGACTACCCAAGGGGGATGAGCTAAAAAGGAACTGCAATCACACTTCTAGCTCTACCCATTTTCTGTAACCAATGGAAAGTCTACAAAGCTATTTTCTGAACTATTTCTATGAATACTACTGTAGTAGATGCTCCCAGTCTTTTTGCAGCATAAGAGAAAGAAAGCAGAGATATGCGGACACAGAGATGGGCACCAGTTTGTGCAACATATTTCAACATATTTCAGCAAACACAAGTATCCCAGCTCCCATTCAAAGTACAAGACTGTACTAGAATACTGTAAAACTTTTAAAACCAATTTATGTAGAACATTCAGACAGCCATAGAAGAAATAAAACTACTAGTACATATGCAAAAAAGTGACACAATTACATTATTAAGTATCAGTAATTATTATTCAGGAGCAGCTTATCTAAAGTTAAAATTTCAATCAAAGTTCCCGTTCTTCTTTGGCTGTCAGCTCAGAAATATATTTAAAATTTCTTTGCATTTATCTGGTGCTTGAAGGGCTGAAAATATAAATATTTGTTTTAAAGATGATGCATATTAATAGATATTTAACTTCAACCAACAAACACTAGAATGATAGGCCAGCTTTGATTTAAAGCGATACCATAAATAACCATCAGGACAGAGAATGAGGGCCATGTATTTTCCTAGTAGTGTGACTAAAAGTTCAAGACAAAAATATTGTGTTGCAATTTAAGGGCACTTCAGAGTATAGTCACACTTACTTTAGACTTACATGTTAAAAACCCAGTTTTGCCAGAAAAAGTCTCCTGCAAACCAAATGTCAAACAAAGACACAGGAGAAAGACCAGAATTCCCTTTTTTCACCAAAAGAATTGAGAATGGCATCTGCAATTTAAGGAGGTCTTGCTTGCATGATGCTTTCACAGGTTAATATGCAATCTGTGGTGCTTAGAATACTCATGCCTCCTATATACAAAAGTACCACAGTAATACCATAAACTTAGTTTTGCCTGATTTTTTTATATCATTTTAGCCTCCATACAGAGTGTAATTGCTGTCGTATCGAAATTCCGACATATTTCTGTTTTGCACACTCAGAAGTTTACAGGAATACAGTCAGCAGGTATAAACTGGGGCAGTTTATGTTCACGTATGTCACACATTTCAGTAGAAAGCTGACAAAGATTTTCCTTCAGAACTTTCTTAGGCACTTGAACACATGGCAGGGTCTAGTATTTTAAGCTCCCTACAAGATTTTGCTTACTATGTGAGTTAATTTAGCATGTTGGACAGATCAAATACGTAAGTAAAGCATCACCTGTATGAAGAGGAAGTCAATAACATAGTCAATGAAAAATAGTATTTTTGAGATTCCGTCTAATTAATTCTAATTTACTTTGCAAATTATAAATCTGTCTAATTAATTCTAATTTACTCTGGAAATTATACGGAGCCAATATGCACTAGTTTTGCGCCTTCTGTGTTTGGTAGCTAAATACAGACATCGCCATTCCTCACTTGCCTATAGACACTCTAGACAGGAAAAAAATACTTCTAGTGACATAGTGGAGATAGCAAAACCAAAGCATTTCATATACGTTGATTTTGTTGGCATCTAAATATATTTCTATTTTAAATTCATATTCCTCTTCTACATTTTGAGATCATTTGCCCCAAAACTTCCTAGAAATTTATGATAAATAATTTCAGCTAATGATTTCAGAATAGAAATGAAAAATATTTCATATCAAATTTATAGATTGGAACCATTTCAATTCTTTTTGAAATAAAACATTTTAATTACAATTTGCTGGAATTCTAACATGTTCCTGTAACAAGTTCTAATCCTTTTTTTTAATTATCATTGCCTTAAAAAAACCAAAACAAAACTGTTTTTGTTTAGCTCTACTTTGGAAATCAAACATCTTGGTGCACTGCTGTCAGTAATAAATAGTTAACTGGCTTAGTCTAAACGTACGGTGAATTTAGTAAAACAGAAAAAGAGGAATTGTGAAAACAAGTGATTATTCTGACAACAGTGAAAAAGTGCTATTATTTTGATTCTTTTTGAACCAAGGAAAACCTTTTCATTTCTTCTTGTTTAAGTAAAAACTTCATAGTAATTGTTTGCTTTGGAATTCAAAGGAATTCCAAAAATTCAGAACACAAAACAGGAGATAAATCTTTTATTTCCTCTCTCCATTTATGCATGCAATGTACCATTCACCATCACAAACGAAAAAAAAAAAATGGCACTGACCCAATCTGTTTTTTATAAGGAAAAGAATAAGACAATCCACATGGGACTTGGCAGCATTCCTCACGCTTGGAACTGAAATATTGCTATGAACTATCACTTTTTTTTTTAAGGTGAACAAGGGAGATGAGCTATGTCACAAGCTGACAAGACTGAGTAAAGGAATGATTCTTTTCTATTTTATTAAGGTATATAAATATAACTTGAGCGCAGCCTTGCGCAATACCAAGCATCCTCAACGTCTACAATGAGGAATCCCACCACTGAAAGCAATAGCAGCAGAAAGCACCTCTGGACTGCCAGAAGCGCTTCACCTTTCACAATAAATGAGCCGCAAAACATCCTGCCTTGGTGAGATGGGAGTTTCAAGCAAACTGAATTCCCAAAAAGGCAACACAATACTGCACAGCAAATTTTCTATTAAATCTCAAAGACCAAAGTAGACGAACATTGCTGAAATGCTATCAAACCAAACTTAGCCTACTATAATGGAAATTACAACCTTTAGAAAATTGTGTTTTCAAAAAATAGAATGGAAATAATTTTCAGACAACGATTTTTCCTTTTTGGATTTTCATAAAAAATTTTAGCAGCATAACTTTTAAGCACCTTTGTAAGCTTTCTGCAATGTTTTATCTCACCTTACTAATAAATCCTTGTAAAGTAGGCAGCAAAAATGTCAACACTAATCATTACCAAAAATTAGAAATTAATCCTTATAGTTTTGAGTATTTCAGGTTTAGATTGGGCAGGAGTTCTGACAAAACAACAATTTTCCCCACTGAAAGAAGATTATTATATGGTCATGTGTGTGAAATCTCTCAAGAGCCAAGAAAAATGCAGGTTCAAGCAACAGCAGTAAAATGGCCACAAGGGTCTAAATGTCTGACCTGCCCCCAAAAAAATTTTAAAAATAAGCTGAATACTGCATTATGCACAAATAACATGGGAGAAAGTGGCTTTCCCACCCTTGGGGAATGTGTATTCATATTTGCAGCCCTAAACATGGAAAATGTCCATTCATATTAATATAGTTTCTACAAAAGACTTTCTTTAAGTGTAGCAAAATGGAGATAAGCTGTTGCAAAGAACATGGGATCTCTGCTTTGTTTTCTTTCTCTTAGGCTGCACTTTGTCACTGACTTCTGGAATCAAAGGAAAGATTAGCAACATGTAGAGGGGCATGTACAAAGTAAGCCAGCCTGAGAGCCAAGAACTGGGTCATCTGCTGTCAGCTGTGAAAACTGCTACATGCAACAGAAAGGAAGGGGAAAGAAATACTGGTAAGACATTTCCCTTGGTTTGGAACAGCTGACAAAATTGCCACATGGAAAAAACACGTTACTGGATTTCACTGAAAGCAACATATAATCTGATTCAACTCTGCGCAGAAGATGCCAAACTCAGACTTAATTTAAAATTAAGATCAATATTTGTAAAAGATTTTTTTTTTCTTTTTTGTTAATGCTTAACAGCTGTTTCTTCTGTAGGATTCTATCAGTGAGGTTTATGAGATACACGAAAAGTTTTGCAGTAAATTGCCCCAAATCACATACATTAAGGGCTGGGCTGAAAAGCATTTTCAATCTTTCAATATTCTTCTCCATTTCACATGTGCCCTCCTACTAGGGATGGCCTTAAAACATATTGAAACTTATCTTAAACTAAGACACAAGTAGTAAACAGCAAAGCAGAGATTAGAAACCTTGGGATGTTTCTAAAATCTTAGTCTCAAGCAGACAGAATATAGAGCTTGAAACAAGAGCTGGCAGCACTATCCTGACAAATTGTTTTATTGAAAAATGCTGTCTCAATGAAAAATCAAAATTGCCCTCACAACGTCTTGATGCTCCAAATGACCACTATTATTAAAAGCAGGTTTTCCAAGGAAAGCCTGTTCTAATTCAAAGTAACAAATACACAGTAGAGGCATAGCAAAGGTATATTGGCCAAGGGTGAGGATGCTAGGAGTTTGTAGGTGCCTGGAAGAAGAGACTGTGAATCCCCCCAGTGACTGAAAGCGTCACTGATTTTTCTTAATGTCTCTTTGATTTTCCTAATATTTTTTTTGTATTTAAAAACAAACCTGCATTACTATGCTGTATTTAAGAAAAAAAAAGTGATACATTAGTATTTCAGTAAGCCAACTGTAAATAAAGGTCTTGCATTTTTATTCATGCATCACCTTTCAGTGGGGGGCAGAGGGGGAAAGAAACACCAAATCAGAAAGTTGTGCGCTAACCCTTTATGATTTTTATATAACCAAATATACACAGTTAACAACACTTTCAACAATCCACAAGACTCAGACTTAAGCAAGAGACCTGGCATATGAATGACTCAAGCCTTTCTATTTGTTTTGTGTCACGGAGTAGAATGATAAAAAGACCATAAAATCCTTTAAAAAAAAAAAATTTACATTGGTTTTTGGGGTAATTATGTGCTAGCAAAGGAGAACGTGTTCAGTAGCTTGGATTTTCTAACGTATTCAGTTCATTTTGCATACTTTACTGCTGAAATGGAAATTACAATTTTTTGTTTGCACTGTATCAGTTTAAAGCATCTGTTAAGCACTTTCAAATTAATTACACTGTACATTGATTTTTTTCAGGCATAATTATTAACCCTTGAAAAGTCTTCTAATAATCAATTTATACTTAATTAAGCTCTCTCTGACATGCCCCCTAATATTTCAGTGTTCACACTTTTAAAAAATTACTTCCAACATATATGGATATCTCAACTTCTTGTTATTAGAAATCCATACTGGGTTTTTTCCAGACTGCACCACCCACATTTATAGGTCCCCTTCATCAGCCGATTGGGTCATTTGAGCAACGATCTGCAGGTTCAAGGCACATTATATATATTCTACTGCCTAGCAATGTGCAAGGAAACAAGTAGTTACCAGATCCAGTACAATAGCCCTGGGATTAGCAGGTTTAGCCATGACAGCCAGTGCTCTTGCATAGCCTCTAGCCCAGGAACGGCTAATGCCACGGTCGTTCTTTAAGGCAGCCACCGTGAGTGAGAATATGTGACTTTGCATGCACTCACTTTTATTTTATAGCAAAATTTCTTTGGCTTTAATGACAAAATCCAGGGATTACAGTAAATACAAGTATGCTATCCTTAATCTTTTAAGTCAACTATTATGTTATTAAGAAAACACTTTCAATGGCATTCAAACCAACCTTTAAGTACAGTAAGCTCTGGTTGTAAACAGATCTGTTAACTTTTTTGTTTGATTCTGCCTTTTGTTAAGATTAAACAGAAAATGCAATTTTCTGCTACACCAGACAAAGCATGGACTCCCGTGAGAAAATGGGGGAGAAGACTGTGGTACCTTCTCTCAGTAATCTTGACATAGTTCATTTTTTTTACTTTTACATAATGTAGTATTATTTTATCATTAAATCTTGTCTATGGTTAAAACTGACTCTCAATTTTCTGAGAAATAAAATGGCTTTTAATGCAATTTATTGTGATGATTCTTAAAACTCTCACAGTACATTTCATTGCAACACAGATTTCTCAAAGGCTAGGAGGGTACTATTTTACTAAGCTTCATGGTCCAGACTGGGAGATGCTAATCCAACAGCCTGTGTACAAGCAGTATCTTTTGCTAACTAGTGTTCATCACATGCTTTTTTGGGTTGACAGTTGGACTTGATGATCTTAGAGATCTTTTCCAACCTTAATGATTCTATGATTCTATGACCTTGTACTAGCTTAGCCAAAGAGATTGTACTTCATCCAAGTATTACAATATATATACGCTACATATTATATGATATGTACAACTATAGTAGCATATATTAGTGTAACTATCCATTGATAAATAACAAATCAGCTTGACATTACATGCATGAGAAGAAGAGTGTTTCCTTATGGCAAACACCAAGAAACCATTCAACTGAGGATGACATGTGGCAGTGATGTGAGGGAGTCCAATTTTTTCTGTGACCAGGTAATGTCATCTCCCTCTCCATGCTGAACAAAAAAATCTTCAAAGTGGCTACATTTTCTTGTATGATGTCCTTGGCTCTATTGCATGCCTCATCTCAAAAGTCTACAGGGCAGCAGAGAGCACTGGATGCAACTAATCTCTGTACCAGTAAGAGGAACGGCTGCAGCAAAAGCAGGAAAGTGGAAACACTACTGACTGAATGCTTTCAATGACCATATGTCCTCAGCACCCTGCACAGGAGCTGCCATCGATTACTAGAGCCTGAAGGCTGGAACAGCTTTGTGACCTGGTTATTAATTTCCTGAGCCTCACGCATCCCACTCGCATAAAACTGTTTTGTAGGAGGGAAGCCAAGTTCTACTTGCATGCATTTTCCCCCCAACACACTGCAATTTCAGAAATGCAATGAATTCCACAGGTAGACCAGCAAACATTGCAAGCTTCTGTTACTCACATTAAGCTTCTATTACTCATACATTAAGTTACAGTTAATGCAAATTATTCTGCATTCAGAGAGGACAGGATCTATACTGATTTGGTTCTTTTGCTCTGTATGACTGTGTACAGTATCTTCTACTTTTACATACACTGAAATGAGGAGCACACTTCATCACTTTCCACTTTAAGAATTACCTGGTATTTTATCATTACTACTTTTGATATTTGAAAATGTAGGCTACTTAACAAAACCGGTTTTTATGAAAGGTTACAAAAGTCTTGTCAAAACACATTTGATGAATTTATTGTCATAGTGTTTTGTAAGACCGGCATCAGAAATGATGTGCAAATGGCTTTTCTGAAGATCGTGAGAATCACTAAAACAGATGTAACTAAATGCGCTTGATAGTTACTACTATGCTTGTGCTTATTATTAATTAGCCTGTGGAGTCCTGATTTTCACTACTAGGAGTTAGTATAAGAGAGTAAAAAATGAAAGCACAGTTTATTAACAGCAGTGAATGACATCAGCCACAGCCCTATCCCATTAGAAGTGGAGACATGTAGGACAACACTTTAATGTGTAACAGCAAGAGCTACCCTTACAGAAGGAAAGGTCTGAAGGACTGCGTTGCAGTTTTATCAGCATGGTGCTTTCTCATGTATTACCGGGGAGAGCAAAGAAACTGTTATTGAAGCAAAGGAAGAATTTCACATACAAACAGAGCTCAAGCCACTTGGAAAATCCTCTCACAAGTGTTTTTTTTTTCCTTTCTGAAATATTTCCCAAGGGCTCAACAAGCCCTGCATGTCAAAAGTTGCTCCTCACTGCAGACTGGCAATGAGGAACATCAGGGCTGCATATCCCCAAACCCAAGAGCTGCCAACGCCTACAGAAGCTCCCTGGCCCAGGCTCGTTACACTCCCTTCACATGGCACATGGCACTCTAAATTGACTTGCAGCACAGCCCTATCAGGTTTTCCTCCTCACTTACCCCCAGTTTATTTCCCAGTGACACTGGGACACTCCTTCTGGTGCCACTGCTATTGCCATTTACTTCAAATATCTCTTACCTTCTGTTGCTGATGTACTGCATGGCTACATGACAACTCCATCCAAATGCAGTGTCATTGTACTTGGCATTGCAGTTAAACACACAAACAAAAAAAGCAATTTTGCCAAATGAATGTGTTCTCTTTTTGCATGTAGTAGTGGCAAACAGAGCATCCCACATAATCTCTACAGAGCTTGATCAATGATTTTAAAATTGTAATATCGATGTCAATAACCAACTCTATGGATACCACTTTAAGAGCTGAAGCAGCCACAGCATCTACGTCATTTGTATAAACCAGCAAATTATACACTTCTGTACCTATGTAACACTTCACATTCTCAAGAGTCAAACTCCAAATTCATTGTAGAGCCCCATATATTCAGGTATTGGTGTAATTTTAAGAGGAATAAAATAACCAAAATAGATAGCATGCATTTAATTTAATCTGTCAGACTAGGATCACAGTTCAAAAAGTTAAAGTATTTATAATGGCTTTCCAACTCTATGTTTGACTTCATATGTTTAATTCACAAACTTCACACAGAAATTTTGTGACAGCCATCTATTGATTAGTGTTGTCCTGACAAATTGTACATGCTACTAACCTTTGGCAAGAGTGATATTCCCAATAACTTACTCACCAGCTCTCTCTTCGAAGAGAACTTCTACATGCTCGTCTCCAGAAAGAGCTTGTTTGCAGGTTAAGATTTATCTCACAAAGAGCAGCTTCCCCTGAACCTGTGAGGAAAAATTCAGATATATGAATATTCTGACCAAAATTTATCATAGACTGATTTCCTTGGAAAAATTAGTTCTGGCCATACTAAATTCTATACCAAGACCTGCCCTCCCTGTATTGCTATATTTATTTTAAAAACAACAACAACAAAACCCCACAATACACTCTGGTAAAATGCAAGAGTAGAGCCTTTTATTTCATTTTAATCTGAAATCTATTCTTATTGAAGATGCCTATAAAATTTAATTTGCAAACTATAACTTACATCTACAAATTTTAACGCAGTCTAAAGAATTTTATAAGAGATATAGAATTGTCTATTAAATTGCATGGGTTTTTAAAGTTTTATAGATTCCTACTCAAACTCTAGAGAAGACTATTACAAAAATGTTAAAGGGTTTTTACATAAAAACTGAGATTGTGGAAATTAAATTTCAGTATGTTTTTGATCCTTCAAACACTTTCTCTTGCATATCATTTCAACGTGTGCTAGTCCCTTGCCACATAAATTCTGATCCCATAGAAAAGAAAAGAATATAAGGCAAACATTTTGTAGCACAGATTTTATTTCATTTTATTATTTTTTTAGCTACAATGATGATCAAGGTCAGTTGGGGGAAATGCTGGCTATATGGTTACACAGGAGGCTGAATTGCTGTTACAGTGGAAAAGAGTTTGTTACTACAAAATCATAGGCAATGGAACTAGGCTTATAACTGAGATGACTTATGCTGTTATAACAGCTGGAATGAAAGAAAATTACTGTAGCACATTTGCAACACAAAAGCACACTTTTAAGTAAACAAAACATTGATGATGACATTTTTCAGACAGTAATTTAGTGGGCTCTTTTGTTGCAGTTGTGTTACTGACAATCATTTTTTAAAATAAGGTAATATTTGGGGAATAAACACACAGCTACGCTTTCCACACAGAGCAGAAGGAACAAAACCAAATACAGTACAACTTCCAGAAAATCTGCACCAGGGTCATGTAAGCCCATGTCACTATTACAATAACTTTTTTTTTTCATTTTGACCGGAGCAGCATTAATCCATGCTAAACCACTAAAGATTATCGGACAATTTTGCTGACCATTGCAATTGCTTCTAATGTGCAAGCATCTACTTTAAAAATATTTAATCAGTGTAAGTTCTTTTTCTGCAGCCTAATTCTATTGAGAAAATAAGAAGGTTGTACAATATCTATTCTAATCTTAGTCATTTTAAGAAACATCTGTCCTGCATGATTTTTGTAGTGTAACAGCTGGCCACAAACAGTTACTTTTTCAAATATCCAGTAGAAATGAAAGCATTTACCCTCCAAAATGCACGTTCAAGTACTGTAAAATCCTGTGAAGAACAAATATTCCTGAAGTAAACCATAGCATAAATTCCACAGGGAGGAAGATGAATGTATTTCTGCTTAAAAAACCAAACAACACAGTAACCACCCGCACCTTCCCCAAACTCACTGATAGTTTAGTACAGCTGGAGAGAATATGCATCTCACCTGCTTTTTCAGTTAAAAGAACAGTCCATTGAAAGACAGTCTACTGAAGTAAATAATATATGCAGATTTCTATTTTATTTTAAACTGACATGTCTCTCAGACACGAGACACACACATCATGTGTATGCACCATGTATATGCACCGACATATACAAACTGAGATATAACACATTTAAACATCTATATGTATGTGTGCATGTTAATATACGTAGGTAGGTAGACACATGTATTAGAGTAAGTTCTAAGGGTGACTCCAGAACGTTGTAGCTATATTAAGCAAATACTGTCAAGCCTGATAAGCCTTAGAATTAACCCAGTCAAACTATTTTCCATATTGTAGGAAGTAGCTTCTGGATAACAATATCACAAAATTTTAAAACAAAAGAAATTTCTTTCATGCTATATTCAAAATATTACCAAAATTTTATTTTGCAGCTCACAACAAACCTTTGTTTCAGTGTTCTTCTCTGCTGCACTCATTGCTTTCATCTTGACCAACCTGAATCTTTTTTTCTCTTTCCATCCAGGAAAGGCAGTACTTCTTTATTTCTTCTCAGAATCTGGCAAATTTTCCATGATACTTACTCAGTAGTTAGGCTACTTGGTGCTGTATTAAACCAATTGATTGGATGAACAGAACTAATACTTATGCCTCTGAGAATAGAACGGATAGTTTTTCTAAAATTCAATTTCTGTTTGATTGCAGATTAAAATCAGTTGTGGAGCTGTTGGCTTCCTCTGAAAAGAGGATTGAAGAAAAAGGACAACTGCTTTTTGGGATTCACAGAAGGAAGCAGAGGTTTCCTAAGTGAAAGCACAGAGAAAAGAAAACCTGAATCTCATTAAGACCAGCTATCACAATTTAGGCAGCCAAAAAAGATTACAAGTATCCTAATGCTTTTTAATTTAGGGTGAATGGTAGTCATACTTCAAACTTTTTGAAGCTAGTAGAAGAGCCTAGAAAGTTAGCCTGTTTGAAAATCTAATCTTGCATCCGTTGACTGCAGGAATTTTAGCCATCAGAAGTACATAAAACATGGTCAAACATGATGGAACTGTGGGATGTGGCCATTATCCAATGCAGTTCCACCATGCCCAGACAAGACAACTTCCTCTCATCCCCAAATATCTCTTCACTTTCAAAGATGGTGTCAGGATTTCATATCGAAAAACCAACCAAGCAAACAAAAAATTGGGGCTCAGGAGAGATAGGTAACTCTCGATCACTAATGTTAAGAAGTTATTTAATAGGAATCAGCAAGATCCAGAGAGGATATGACTTAGCATGTTTGGTCTTTCTAGAACAGAACAGGTACATCTGTTAACTTCTGATCAAATCATTCATGGGAATGAGAAATGAAGGATAAGGAAGAAGACATAATATATAGAATACCTTGTAAGACTCTCAGAAAAAGCAATATTCACAAATTTTAAAGTTATCTGCAACTAGCAAACCTAAAGTGCATTTTCTTTCACAATAAATGAGATGAAGTGGGCTTAAAAAAATGCAATTTTGCACTTTTTTAGCACTAAACAAATTATTTGGAAGGAACAGCAACTTCTAATCCTGTGAACCTGAACATGCTTGATCATACAGGGACCCTGCATCCCTGAATAAAACAGAAGGAGATTTTATCTTGGATATTTCAAAATTAGCTGCAGGTCAATTAATGGCTCTGTTGACCTTCAACATACCATGTCCAACCAATGCTAAAAAAAAGTCTCCAATGAATGGTATGCGGGAGATACAGTTTTAATATTGTTAATCAAGTCATTTGTCACTAGAGGTCTACGTCCATTCTAACTTTTTTTACTGTCTTATACTCTTTTCTCCCCTTACCTACAATATACTCCCACAATAGCTAAGACCTTCTCTGTGATTTGAACCTCATTCATTTATAGTTCAGAGGCTACTTTCCCTATTTTACTGAGATGTTGTAAAACATGAGGTGAACTTTGCAAAAGCACTTGGATGGGAAATCTGTGTGCTTGGCATTCCTTCAAGAAACAAAGACTGAAAGACAGTCAGTGTACCTAAAAATTACCATAAATTACAAAGTTAATAATAAGTTACCATGTAGCAACATATTCATTTTTGTTTATAAAAACATCTTTTCCGAAAGAAACGGAATTATACTGAGGTATAACCTTATCACTGCAGAATAACAGATCTCCCCCTCACTACGTACAAGGGCATTTGTCACATAATTACCATGTTATTCTCAGATAATTGTGACTGCAGAAGCAGCATACAACCCAATAGGTGTTCATTTGTTTTTGCCTGCATTGTCAATAGTAGGAGAAATACACCACAAATTGTCTAAATGTTCTGACAGAGGGCAATGGCAGGACAGATGTTGAGAAGAAGTTTAAAAATGACAGGAGCTCTTTCAAAAGAGAAACAGCAAAGCTCAGTTAATTATTTTATGTAGCAAGCTGTTAAGATAGTTACAGGGGGAATAGGGCATAAATAAAACCTTCCATTTTTAAGCCAAGATAGTGTTGGCTATATATCTATAGAAAACAATTTATCATTTCATTTGAGACTAATGTTAATTCAAAAATGTGAAAAGAAAAAATAAACAATATAATAAAAGGAAAAATCTACCTACCTACCTCTGGGCTAGGGGCTCATATATTGCAGAAATTAAGAGTATCCAAAAATCCATGGCTGCCATCATACATCTGCTCAGCTTAAAATGTGAAATGAGTCAGCAGTTTCAACCTAACATGTACTTACCTAGTATCCCCATCACAACTGGCCCTAATTAACCTTGCAAAGAAGTGGAAGATATTAATCCAAGTGGAGTGCCATGTTAAAACAACTCTGCTGTTTCTCCGTCAGTATAGTTACAGCCTTAATTGCCTCTGTAAGCCCTAATTGGGTGTACAGACTGAATATTCCAGGGAGAAACAGCAACTTCCCTTTCCATTCAGAAACACTACTCTCAGCAAGACTCTGAAGCAGATTGGTACCTATATTTATTCTACTCATGATAAATATGCTTTCTCAATAATGAAAAGTTTTTTTTTCCTCTAAGAATATTATCTAACAACTTTTGGAAGCACTACATCCAACTTGGACGTTTCTCATGCCTTCCAAATGAATAACTGATTGTTGGGTTGTGATATCTTTTTGTAAGTAGTGTATTAATTTGGGGGGGATAAGGGGGATCCACTTTCTAATATATCTTTTCTTTTTTCATAGGAGGGAGCAGCTGAAAAGCAAAAATCCCACCAGTATCAGAACGGAGTCCCTCACCCTCTCCTTCTGAAGGCACAAGTTTTGTTGCATCCGCAACATCTTCCACTCTGATAAATTTTCTCACCTTTCAAGAACTACCAGAGAGAACGTGAACAAATCTCCAGACTCACCTCCATGCTCTGAAGAGGTAACATCGTCCCTGTTTCTCTTCTACTGCTTAAATTAAAGCCAAATGTAAATTTTATGTTGTGCCCCAAAAGGTTGGGTCTAATAAAAGCAGCACCTGAGATCACAGATTTGTCATGTGTACAACTCCAGCTCACCCCTGCACCTCGGTGAACCTCCACACAACCTTGTTTGATCAACACCTGGTCTGTGAAGTTGTCTACTCGACCCATCCTGTACTAGAGCTGCCAACAAATGAAAATTTTAACATACATTTTTAAAATCTCAACTCAAAACTCGTTTTGACAAACCCAATTAACATCTATTGTTAACCACAACAGTACAAATTAACTGACAAGCTTTTCCCATTCGGGGTGTACATGTCCAGGCTGTGGTAGCAGCAGGGGGCTGTAGTGGGGGTCCCTGTGAGGAGAGGCCGGGGCTGCCCCGTGCCGGACAAGGCCAGTTCCTGCTGGCTCCGTAATGGACCCACGGCAGGGCCCAGCCGGGCCCAGCAGCAAAACTGGTCTGGGGGAAAGGTGTTTTAGCTTTGGCTTTGTTTCTCACCATCCATTTTTAACTGGCAATAAATTACATCAATTTTCTGCAAGCTGAGTCTGTATTGCCCATGACAGTCATTGGTAAGCAATCTCCCTGTCTTCATCTCAACTCACGAGCTTTTTCGTCTTATCTTTTCCCCCGTCCTGCTGAGGAGGGGGAGTGAGAGAGCGCCTGGTTGGGCATCTGGCAGCCAGCCACAGACAACCCACTGCAGAAAGACAGCAAAACTATTATAAATAAAAATAATACCATGCTGTTTCATGGCATCTTCTAGGACAACAGAAATTCCTATTTGATCTGCTATTTTTCAGTCAAGCAAAAACTGCATGCAGTTACACATTGCTCTACCAGCTACCCTCACTTCTCCACTGTGATGAGGATGCTGCTGCCAGAAAAGCCTTTAGGCTGAATTATGGGAGAGAGATTTTTCTCATTCCTACTTTGCTGATTCTTCTCCCTTCTTTTTGTTTTTCCTTCTAATTTTTTGGAAAGAAAACCTCCCTCAGAGTCCTCCTCTTTTTTTTTTTTTTTTTTTTACCATCTACCTTCTGATCATTGCCTTTGTTCAATCCATTTCATTTACATCTTCTAAACCCAGCTTTTACAGGAATAAAAACCTAAAACCAAAATTCATCAACCTGAACTAACTCAGAAGGTAGCCTTACTCTGAGCAGGGTATTAGACTGGCTAACCTCCAGGTCTCTTCTCAATCTGAATTATTCTCCGATTCCATGATATCCATATATACATACTTATGCATATACAGAGCTTCTTTTTGACTAAAGCACGTACTCCACCTCACACTGCAAAATAAATGTAAGTTCATGGCATCCCATTTTCTACTGGCCCAGATGACCTTGAATTGTTAACATTAGTCTCCATTGCCCACTCCCAAGCAAGATGCTCTTATTCAGGAGGATTACCAGAATCAGTAATGGCCTTTGCTCCTGCATGGATTTATAATATTTGCAAGTATAACTTGTGCAGCATTGAGATAGACAGAGTAAACAAGGCTATAACAAAGGAGCAATACCAATGAGTTCTGGTTATCAATGTCAAGCTTCAAAAGAGAAATTTCAGTGCTGAAAAGATGAAAAACTGAACAACTGGGACTAAACAGAGTTTCTCATTAGAATAGGAAAAAGTTCAAAGATATGAGAATTTAGTTATAATGGATATACTCTTTCTTATTTATTTTCATGTAGTAAGTTTCTTAAGACAGTGGAAAACTAATTGCTTGCTAACATAAATAAGCACTCTGTGGCATGTTTGTGTATTCACTAAGATTTACACAAAAGCTAGAGAGAAAAAATATTGTGCCTTTAGGACATAGCGTGACGGTTAGAGCCTGTCATAACGATAAAAGCTTCTAACCTTGCTGTCAGTTGATGTCTTGCTTGAGGTGGCTTTGGAGTAAAATTCAGTGGAAACCAGTACGATTAATTCTAGTACGCACAGTTCTTTACTTCTCACAGAAAACACCATCAACAGAGTTTAATAACTTGCTTCTAACTGTTTAAATGTGATGTCTCCAATAATAATTATTGATTATGCCAAAAAAATTACATTTTGTATAAGACTACTGCACAACACTTACGGTAACTAAGTGCCAGCTGATACTTTGCCAATTTGATTTATTAAGAGTTATGTATACACAACTGGCAGCTTATGTGCTGGCTGCTGTCTTGCTACACCTATTCTCTCTTAGTTCCTCCCCTTCAATGCTAATCAGTGAGCAGAGCATAACAAAGACACAATTACATATTGTTGCTATTTGTGCCAAGAGACTTTATGTAAATATTTTTAATACATTCTGTTACATTTCTCTGGCTACAGGTTGCATTTGAAGGCAGAAATTTGGAGAGATGGCCTCATGCTTTTTGTTTGATATTAACTTTTTCAGACCATGTTGAAAATGATACTAAAAAATGTGCAATACACATTTTTGCAATTTATCTTTTAGTTAGCTTAAACCATATAGGAAATTTTCCTTTGCAGACAGCAAAGTAGTGAGGATACAATAGCTAAAGGAACTTTAACACTGAGTGTCTGAAAGTGAATTAAGATATTACGTTTTTGGAGGCCAAAATTTGCTCAACCATTCTGTTACTTAAAACAAGGTATATGTGAACTATTAGGGGGTTTTTATTTTGTAAATATCCATATAAAAAATTACTTGAGTTTTTCATTTATCATTCAAAAAAGCTCACAAACTCTGAGAATAATGCCAAAATCTCTCAAAGTTAGTGCTATGACAAACTGTCAGAAAATTAGCATGTACCATTGAAATATGGATAAATATAACAATGAGTTTAGCTGGTATAATGTTCATTTGGAGAAGAAGCAATTAACCTAAAAAAAAAAAGCCTAAACAAGACACTAAAAAGTCAGGCTATTACTAGAAAAATTTGTTTCCTTTCTTCCCTATTTAAATGTTAAAAATACGTTACGAAGCAAATTAGATTCCAACACGTAGCTTTTAAATTATGATAAAATGTAGTAACTGGAAAAAAAAAAAAATCTTAGAATAATTCATTCTAATTTGTGTCTACCATGAGCAACAAAGTCCCTTGGAAGCAGACCTTTATATAAAGTCATTAGACCGTTGCTATTTCGATGGGCAAGGTTTTTAATGAACCAATGGCAGCTCGCTGATAACAATTAGATGAAACGAAATTAAACCATGCACACTCTTTAAAAGAGCAATGGTGTTCCTGATAACGGAGGCTTAATCATTGTGTTACCTAATCGGCCACCTGTCTGGAATTTACTTCACTGCACGCTGATATTTAGTATTAAATGTCCATGTGCAAATAAAAATTATGTAAGCAAACTGATTTAATGTCAAACTAATGAGACTGGAAACTTAAGGAATTATATTTTAGCCTTTATCAAATAAAGTGCTTAAAGGGAAGGGGGCTTTCCTGAATTTACTGGAGTAGGAGATTTCAGTGGTTAATGAGAGGATCAAGACTAAATGTCAAACTAAATAATATCATAACATCTTTACTTCTGATGCTTGCCAATTCAGAGTCACTGCTTTCATGTAAGTAACAGGTTCATTGGCCAAATTTGAACTTCCAGCAATAGTAAAACCTCATTTATCAATGTTCAGACACTCATCTGAAATCCCAGCACACCAAAAGAGCTTAGTGCAATACTCTATCACGAAACAATTACACAATGATTTGAGGAAAACCAAATTCCTAAATTCACAGTTCCTAACAGGTTCTTATGGAAGCTATAGTGACTATTCTGAAAAGCTTGAGATATAAAAACATACAAATATATCAATGACTGCAGAGATCTATCAACGTTCCATCTGTGGTGTGACACAAATTAAATTACTTAAATATTTGATGGCTAACAGGAGTTATCCTGTCTGCCTGGTTATGACTGTAGCTTTTCCCTAAACTTTTCCCTTAATGGGGATCTGCACCTGATCAATGTCCAGGCAAAATACAGAAACTTACAACCACATTAGGAACTGGATATATTTAGCTTAACTACTTAGTTTTATTTCTTTGTTTGTAAAGCAACACAGATCCTTGATATTTTTGACTGTTTATTAACTTCAGAAAACCAGAAATTTTTGGAGATTTGACCATCCTTCCAAACATTTAGGGTGGAATTTCTGTAATAGGGACCTGCTTGTCATCTTTTCATTTTCCATTAAAAAAAACACAAAAAGCATCCAATCAAAAACCAGAAACAGTATGATGTGACCTAGCTAAGCCAACACACCACCCAAGTAGAAAACACATAACTAGCAAAACTAAAAATTTCCATTGTTCTGTGTCCACTGTGCTATGGGACACTGCCATAATGGTAGCACATGCATGTCATACGTACACACACGTACATATACGTGTGTGCGTATAGATATGTTATCTTTAACTTAATTAATCTGTTGTGAAGACACAAGGTTTTAATTTTATGGGCCTGAAGAGGCCTACAATAGTGGATTTAATGCTGAAATCTATGCCACAGTGAGTTCATTGTATGTTTTACACAAGCTCTCTAGATAAAAGCCAGGTCAGGCCTGCTCACGTGCTGATGTGCAGGTGTATCCAGAAACCAAACGAGTGCCCTCCAAATGTTTTCACAAGTCTTTGGATCAAATGCAAAGAAACTCCCTAGCGGACCATTAGAAGTGAGAAATATATTTTTGATGAGGTGAAGAGTTGACTCCCATCTAGAAGGCCAGTACAAGGCCTCTCCATCAGTTAAATCTCAATGGGAATTCCAGGAGTTAAGTGGTGCTCAGCTCTCAGGCTATGGTCGACTTCACCAATAATGAGTGATTCCACGCAAGTTACTGCTGGCTAATACCTCAATTGCAAAAATGGGCAAACATTTGAACATAAACAACCTTATCATTTTACACTACTACAGCTACAACTCTATTTCTCAATAATTTTTCAGACCTTCTCATTTACACTTCAGCTTTCTTCTAACCAAAGGTCCTACACGGGACATTTTTAAGCACTAACCCTGGATAAGATGGCCTTTAGAAATAAACATTTTTCAAGATTATCAGTATAGGGGGAGATGATGAAGAAGAAAGGAAGGAAAAATGTAACTTTCAGATTAACTTTAAAAATGTGGAGGAAGTCGAGAAGGATAAAAAAGAGATATTAAAAAATGCTGGGTTTTTGCCCTCTCGTTTCAGCAAGGGATTCTAAATATCACCATGGGAGAAATCAATTTGCAGCAGCTGTGGACAGCCTTAAGGGCTTGAACAGCTTAATTGGAGAAATGTTTTAAAAGCTAAAAGGCCAGAATCATGTCAAGTACATGAAGCAAAAACTCCCAGATGCTTCTAAATGTATTCATTATACAGTATTACAAAGGACAGCATCAATGTAAAAAAAAAATGTTCAAAAAAGGATGAATAAAAGCTAGTTTTATTGATTAATTCTAATCAAATACCAAAAATATTAATATAAGCATGTATATTATATTTTAATCTATTCTAAAAAGCTGTATTAGTAATTTTTAAGAATTATCCTTTAATATATATTTAATGTATAGAAGCTAAATTTTCAGGTACTTAGAAACATAATAGCCACTTAATTAAAGTCAGGATTGAAGTTTAACAGTTCACTTCAACTACTCATCTCCTAATTTAGTTTTCTTTTTTATGTTGAATTTAGTGTTTATGCAGGGAGACAATCTGACTTTCATGAAAGTTGAAGCCCAAATGCATAGAATATGAATGAGCAGAAAACCTCTGGCTTTTAACTTCAGAGCTAGAATGCACATTTATCCTTTGGCTTAATTGCACATAGAAATAATGGTGCCTTTAAAAGCACCTGTTTGCTCAGTAACTCAGACCTTCAGGATGAAAACAGTACAGAAGGAAAATAATGTCCACATCAGAAGCAGCAATTCTACTGCTCACTATTACCTCCCTTCATTAAACATGTGCATTTTACCTTTCCCATCATCATCCCTCAGTGGTGATGCTTAGGAGGGAGACAACAATGTTTATTACAAGCCCATCACTCCCAAGAAGGAGAGGTTCTTCAGCTACTGCACTCCCCAGTGAGCTATGATCTGAAATGTGGATAAATTAATAATTCAAAGAAAATGCTACTGACTGGAACTACTGTAAGCATAGTGGAGGTAAAGGAGGTCACGAAAATCTTGATTTTTGGCCCCATTCTCACACCGTAGCTCAAATCACTTCAGTGTACTATTCCAGATTTGCAATGGAGTTAAGTGGCAGAAAAAAACCCCCAAAAGATCCTTGTTTACTCTTTGGTAGTGTAAATTTACTGCACCATAGAAACAACAACATTTGAGCTACGGTGACATAGGTCAGTATATCTGCATCAATATTATTAACATACTTTCTGAATAAATACTCTGGTTTTTTATCACATGAAAATAATAACATAGATTGTTCTAATGATGCTTAGATTTATACAGTATTTGTAGGTAGTTTGAGCGAAAACATTATCAAGGACCTCACTTCAAACTGGTGTAAACTGTGATATCCTCATTGGTCTGTTTACACTTTTGCAATCTAGTGCCAAGCACTCCGGTATTACACAGGATTATTTTTTCAGTAATGATTCTAATATTGGCTTCTGTGTTATACTTTCGTGTGTTGAGTCATCCTGGAGGCATCCTTCTGCTGGAGTTAGTCTGGAAGCCTGCACCATGGAGGCTCCTTCCCCAGCTCCAAACTGTGACACAGGAAAGCCACCCAAATCCTGTTACCTTCTGGGTGCTGTCCCCATCTCCAAGAATTAGTCATGTGCTTTTGTATAAAAATCAGCACATGATGCCGATACAAACCCAGCACAAAAGAACCAACCCCTGTCACTGTAATACAGAGACTGTATCTTTTTAACTAGTAAGGTCAATAAATATTTTACCTCAGGAAATCTTCAATTCAGGAGCCCATTTCTACTCAGGAAATATACATTTAATCAGGATTTAAGCATTTGCCTAAGTTCTGTTTCCCCATTGTAGCAAGCCATTTTTAAGGTTGATCTCTTTTATCATCTCCCAATCCATCTGCTTGCCAACTTATCTAGTATCTATCAAAGGCTAGTAATCAAAAGCCTTTGTTGTTCTTTTATGTTGTACAATAAATAGCTGTGAAGCTATCTGTTATAAAAATTACGAACAGAGGTGAAGCTATGACATACAAGTCCTCTACAATAAGAAACTAGAGTTAAAAGATGGATTTGTGTTCTAATTGAACCAATTATTGGGAAAGGAGATTGCAGGACGCCCAAAACATTGAACTAATTCTCCGTGGAATGCCTTCTGGTAAAGAGGACATGAAAAGAGTCCTCACTTCATGTCAGTAATTCTTTTCGAGAATACAAAGCTGAATGTTAGGTAAATGTTCAAGAGTCTGCTTGTTTAAAGAAATATCTAATTAACAATTAAAAAAAAAGTCCTGTTGTGTAGAGCTTCCTGAAGTCCTAGCCTTTGTCACAGACACAATCTCAGCTGCAACTGTGTGGCCTGTCTTCTGTTCTAGGATACACAGGTCAGAGTCAGACAGTCACTGGCTACAAGTTTATATCTACAGTTGGCATGAGGCTGAAAAGATGTAGGGTGGGAATCAGGTGGTGCAGAGCAGCACCACTCCATTATTTTAGAACACCTGAGAATATCACTTTAAATCCTTATTAATAGATCTATAGGCTACACACAATGGACCTGAGCCTCTACCGTGCTACTCCAAGTTTCTGTCCTTGAAATATCTTTGAAGTAATTATTTTAACAGAATGGCATGACTGAAGTATCTCAATTATAGCATCAAAACCAATCAGTATTTTCATGCTGTATGTGTCCAGTACATACTGTTACAGTCCCTCCATAGCTAGTTCCAGTACAAGTCCAAAAAGCATGTTCACAGTCAGAAATATCCCCGAAAGCTTTTTCCCCCAAAGAACACTTTTTCTCTTTTCACATCTCATTCTAAGGAACCTTGAGCATCTCTAGCTTTAGGGGATTTTCTGCATTTAGCTTTCTCCTTGCTAAGAGATGCTACAAAATATAATATATGCAACCTCAGAGCTACAAGGTGCATTTGCTTTTTCATCTTCTGTTCATAAAATCAGAAAAACACACCCCCTGCCTTTTCCTTAAAAGATATAACTGGAAACAACTGGTTATGTTTGCAATATCCATCTTTCTGTTTTCGGACTATTAATTGGAGTGCACAGTCCTGTCATTCTTATTTAGCATTGACTAAGTTTGTACTCTTTATTGCTTCCTTAGGCAGTAAACCCTTCGCATAATTTGCTGGGGGCAGTCCCAAATTCGCAGTCTCTGCTGTTGCAGTCATTTGCAGGTGCTGCTCGATTTTCACCGAAGAGAGTAGCTGTGCTGCACGTACTCTGGACAGTCTGCCTTCTCACCGCCAACCAGGACAACTTTCTTCTGTGGACTGCAGCGGCAGCAGCAGCTAGCAGGGAACATATGTGCAGCAGCAGCACTTCCAGGACTGATCGTTTTAATTTACTGGTTGCTGTTTTATTTACGTACCTTCAAATTTGTTTTATCGTTTTCATTTTCTACTCATAATACACACAGGAGTAAAATGAGTCAAAAAAGTCATATCAAAATAACCTTTCAGGTTTTTCACAGGTAGATGGGGTATTCTGATATGGGAGCCCATTATTTTTCCATTTAGGCATTACAATATCCTTTAACTTACTCCCATTTTCCCTGCCTAATTTGCCATCTCTTAGATGCCAAGAACATGTAGAAATCTCTGAGGGGCGTTTCTCTCATCAGCAGAAAAGGAACATTGGAATAATGAATTTCAGGCATTGGTGGCAAGCATTGTATTCTCAGAAGCATAAAATCAGAAATGGAAAAACTCCTAATAGGTCACCTAAACTATCTTTCTGCACAAACTGAGTTCTGCAGAGTTGAAATATCCTCAATTTTGCCTGCTTGGGATTCCATACACAGATTTCTTTCCAGTTACACAGTCACACACTCTTCCCCATGTTCCCTTTCAACCTCAAGGAGGAGTCAAAATTCAGAATATATAAGGAATAAAGGACGAAAAGCTCAGAGAGTTGTTACATTAAAACCACCAACTTAGCCTGACATAACCCAGAGTTTTGGGCTCTGTATTAACAGGAAAAAATATCAGACTGGCATAACATTTCTGTGGCAATAATTACTTTCTAAATGTACTGGAATAAATTTAATCTTGATGAAATTCCACCTGATGCCAATGCAGTGACTACTGCCTTTCTAATACACCTCTCTAATTCTCATATCAGGAAGATAAGATCTTGAAATTCCTGAATAATGAACTTTCTTACACAGATGACTACCAATAACTCAAGATACACTTCAGCAGTTCCTCTCAGAAAAAAAATAAGGACCTGTTTGCAAAAGCTAATAGGTCTGCATTTGCTCTCTGCTTAGTTCTGCAACTTTTCAGTTACACCACTCACTACCTTATGTGTGCTACTGTCATAAGTAGGAACTTAAAACATTAAATGGCCTCTGAACTGGACATCTGTTTAATCAACCAGTTTCACCAGCAGAAGTTGTGACAAAACATCTACCCACATCCATATGGCGTTAGCAAGCAGCTCTAGACCATGGATCACGAAAAGGTGCTAATACTGTGAAGAGTTTCAGGCCACAGCCTCATGCTACCAGTGGAATAGCTCTTATTTTTTAATGTGACTCGAGGATGAAGGAATGAACTGAGGGTGAAGGAACTAAAAGGCTTATCTTTCATTCAGTAGTTGTTCAGTGGATCTGGAGAAAACAGACACCTCACATGTTCAGCTGAGTAGCAAACAGTCACAGATGGATGAGAAGCTGACCTTCTAAAGCATCATTCAGCAGAGCTGAATTAGCACAAAGGTATAAATAACCAGCTATTAGTATTGCAGCAGAAGCAGCGATTCTGTCATACTGCAAGACAAGACAATCAGATTTTATTACTTGTCTGTAATCACTGTTGCTATGGGGTAGTCCAGAGTGAAGAGAGACAAATAAATTATAACCTTTTTGCAAAAGTAAAATCAAAGTAGTTTTGTGGAAGCATTTAAAGCAATAAGAGCTCTTCAAAATGGGGCTTCTTGCATTTATTTTGACAGCAAGGGAATTTTTTTCCAGATCGCATAAAAGCAAAAAAGAAAAAGTTTCTGTCACAGCTTAAGCCAGTAGTTTTCTCCTAGAAATGTGTTTACAGTTTTAGTCTCAACAGGGAGGCATGTTTTGCATGTAAATAGCAGGTGGTTATGGAGAGTTACTTTGACAGCTAATGTCTTGAGCTGCCTTGACATCTGTGGTCTAATAGAGTGGCTCTGTATTAAGTGAAGTTCCTGATGAAAGGCAACCAAATTAAGTGGAGTTTTTCATCTCAGTTTCTAGCCAGCTATACTGCGACCATTCAAGGGGGAATGAAGAAATGATTAAAAAGAGATTGCACTCTGGCTCCAGTGGCAACTGACATAAATGAACTTGAAAAGACAAATAAGACGACACTAATTTTAAAGCCACAGTGGTTCTTCTCAGTCAGCATCACTGGAAATTGCATTGCTGAAAGCAGAGGTGGTCTGACTCTTGCCCAGAAAACAAGCAACATCATGCTGTGGCAGAGGGGGAATGTCAAATGCACCCCAAAGAGAGGTAATTAAGGTCTTTGTCTTATTTATTCTTCTGTGTAGAGAATTAATAGCTACAGTGTTCATAATGCCTCCCGTCTCCTGTGCTTAGGCTTAATTCACATTTTCTTTCTATTTTCTGAATTATAATCTGAAAATTACACTGCTGATCTCAGGAAGGTACACGGTTTTCAACAGTAATATCTCTGTGCCAAGGAATTGAGGCCATAATTTTTCCAGGCTGCAATCATGGACTTTTCCTTTCCAGATGATGGCCTTTCCTGCGCATCTTCTCTTAGAAAAACCTGTGACTTATGAATCCTACGAAGATGCTTGGGCAGAAGTATGGTATACTCATCTGTCAAATGTATTCAAGAAGTGTTAAAAGACTCCCTAACGTATCAGGCTCTATAAAACTACACAGAATTTACAACTAACTTATCCATAAAAGCATTTACTTATGTTTGTCTCATATGCAGATTGGGACAAGGGATTTTTCAGGCATTTCAGTGATTCACAGTTCAGCTACCGACGCATTTTAGTCCTTCTGACTGGATCTTTGCATTTAAATCTGTGGCTTTATCATAAAAACAAATCTCACTCTGCAACCGCACTTGGGGTAGGTTTGCTGCTAGAGCTGCCCAAGACACATTTTAAGCACAAAATATTCCTGAAAAAAGAATAGCTTTTTGGCAAACATGGATATTTTTTTTCCTCTCAAGAAAAGGTATTACCGAGATATTGCTGCTATCTGATTTTATGGTAGTGTTTCAAAACAGAAAACCAGATGTTTAAGCATTACATTTTTTCCTCAGAACTTTAGGAATTCTGGACATTACATCCCATACAACTGTGAAATAAAAGGGAGTTCATGGAGCAGCTACTGTGTTGCAGCACACTGCTCACATTTCCAGGGAACCCTCTCTCTGGATAGCTTGTGAAAGCCCGAAGTGCGAATGTGACTGTCTCCTCATAGATTTGCACATTTCCATGCCACCAGACCCTGCAGTGTGAAATATTCTTTGCAAGAGAAAGAACAGTGTCACTGCTAATCTGTTTTCTCTGAGAAACATTCCAGTGGAATGGGACCAAAGGTGAAAGCTGCATTTGAGACATGTAAGATACAACATCAGTCTGCCAAGCTATAAACAGAATGACAATCCTAAACATTCCTTAATTATTCTGATTCTACTTTGCCTTCATATTGGTCGTTGGCATGTGCACTCTATTTTGCCCTACAGTTCTGCTTCAGAGAAAAACTGTGTTTGTCCTGCCTCCGCTGTCAGAAGGATGCCCCCATAAACATGGCGGTCTTACAGGGATCTGTCTTGACAGGCAATCTATTACATGATGCATACTGAGCCTATGCCTGCCTCTTGCCCCAAAATACAGGTAGAACTAGAAATCAGAAAAACATTGTCCTGGCTCCTTCTTTTTTTCACTGTATATATCTGTGTACATCAGTTGTGTTATGTCCAGGAGCATTAAGAAGCTACATACATGTAAGGCTTAGGATCCATGGGGAAAAGAAAAGAAACTCTGAATAGATTAGACTCTGCAGAAAATTAAAATACTGAATCTCCATAACCAAATCCTGAAAATCAAATATTGACAAGAAGATAGTCCATAATAATCTCTTAAGTGTTTCTGCTCTGCCAATTATGTGCTAAAAATACTAAGAGCACACATTTCACTTGAGGTAAAATTACCATGCAAGTGAGATTTCCTCCTTTTGCATCTCATGACAAGACTTTGACTTAGAAGTCACAAACAATCATCATAAGAGTTTGTTAAATCCTTGCCATTTCCTTTTCACTCTGCAGCCTTGACATAACATTGTTAGAAATGACACAACTATAAATCCACTGCTCAGCAAAACTAGGTAACCATGTATCTTCCGAAGAGCAAGAATTCACCATGGAATATTGGAATGCTGGGAAACAAACGTGCTTGAAAACACGCTCTAACAAGTTTCTATTCTGCTGAGAAATAGAGGTGGCAGGAAAGTTGCATTTGGGAATGCATACAAAGATGATGCAGCCCATGCAGTTACACAGAGATAATTTCTGGGATCTGATTTCCGTACTGCAATGTACTTCCTCCAAAGACAGTTCTTGCACTGATTCAGATCCTACCTACTATGCACTAACACTGCTGCCTCCTACAGACTCTATCGCCCTTCTAACAAATCTGGTAACTGTACACAGCCTATTCAAATTCCTCCTCCAGAAAATTATGAGCCTGGCTGTAATGATAGATTCCAGATCCCATCCTTCCCGACCGAAATAAATTTGAACACTCCCAAGGCAACAGATCTCTAGTCTTTTTGTAGGAGCAGATGGTCTTCACTTTGTTTTTTTTTCCTTCTTTTTATCAGATCTGAAAAATCTAATCCTTAACAGATCACTGTGATAATACTTCTGTATGCTTTGGTCAAAATCTCAGATATAATCTTACACAATTCCTCATGTAACGAATGCTACAGGATGCATAAACAATCATGTCTTTCCAAGTCATATTGCAAGTTATATTTTAACAACAAAACTAATATGTCAGCAGCAGAAAGCTGCCATAGTTAGCCATGTAGCTCTTAATGCAAGTTATCTTAATGAGGAAACAAAGAACAGTATCAGACAGCAGGAAATAAAACCAAAAATACTTACTCTATAAGAAATTAATAGCTGTTCGTAACAACTTAGTGTGTCTAATCCAGAGAAATTCCTTTGTTAAACTATACTACCACTTTATTAACCAATATTTGTCTTTCCTTGTGCCAAACATGCACAACAAAAACAAATAAAACCAAAAAGGGAATCTTGCAAAGCGCAACATAAAATACTGAATGAATGTGACACTACAAGCATGCACTTTCTGCAGGGCAAATCAAGACCCAGGTGGTATCAACTGTTCTTTGACACAGACAATAATATTCCAACAAAGCAATAATGTGCTTATGCTAAAATCATTTTAGAATTCTAGTTATTTTTTAAAATGCTGTGGAAAAGATAGAAGATTGAAAAAGTATAAAGATTTCTTCTTCTAGGCTACAACTGCAAATATTTCTCAGTATAACGCTGATTTAAAATCATTGCCAACTAGCAGCAAATCCTGCTACCTGGGAAAGTGAGTAGACCGAATTCAGTCCAGCTCTGAGTGAATAAAAATCTGTATCAGAAAAAAATCAGTTCAAACCCACAGTGGACATCTCATTAGATAGGCTGAGGATTAATGAGGCTAGAAACTAACTGCACTTTTGTTCCTAGAAATGGTCTTTGCCTCATTACAGGTCAGACGCATTGACAAAACAGTATATAAAGATTATATAGGTATTGTCCTTGATGTTTCTCTTTCCTGCAGAGAGGACTTCTGTGCTCAAGTGTAGCAGTCAATAGTATTCATGTGCAGTTAAAATTAAAGAGGTGTGACAGATTTTATCCTTCATCACTTTTAAGTTTGTTAAGATTAATGAAGCACATTTCCAAACCTGATGATGTATTTACTCTTTACATCAATGTGCCACATTACTAATAAAGACTGCATGTATTTGTCACTATTAGTACACATTCTTGTTATAAAACCAAAAAAATAACCCTCAACTGAAATAGTTGGTTAACTTACAATGTTAGTAACCTTTAAAGTTTTCACACCTGAGACCTCTGGGGTTTGTTTGCTTGTTTTTTTTAACATAGCTTCATCAGAATATAATGTAGTTTCTATCACCTCAGTGTCATCACTTAACTAATGCTGAATTAAAATGTAGCGTATCTGTTGCCTATCACCAGTGTGTGGCACATGTTCATCATATAGAGTGTACAAGATGCAGAATTTAGTATATCCAGTTTTTTTCTGCAGTACATCCTAGGTATTGTTATTCTCTCTCTTGCCAACAGCCAAAATGAAACATTAAACAAAAGACAGGAGTGAGTAACTGAACTGAGGCCAGCCTTCAGCTTTCCACTTGGCATACGTCACTCCTTCTTGCTATTCCTTATGAAATTAATCCATCTCGCTACCACATCATGTTTAATTAGTATTGACAATGATTCTCTGAAGTCCATTTTAAAATCAGAAGTTTCTGTGATATATCTCCACATTTTGACCATGTGATCTATATTCCTTTTCCTTTACGCTCCATTTATTAAACCTCGATACACAGTCTGTCAAGCAATCCAGAGGTTTTCAGACTGGAACCTTTTTAGATAATTGCCAATCCCCAGTTTTTTCATTATTTATTCAGAGTTTTACCTCAATTACCTCACCTTTTCATTACTATTGCTATATCCTGAAGGAAAAAAAAAAAAAAAAGCACCAATTTAACCCTGCTGATGCTTTGTAACTACCAATATCATCTCAGATTCACCCGAATTCAGCTTCAGAAAGCTTTCTTTCGCATCCCAGGCATTAGGATGTGCAGTGCTGTTCCTTTCGGGTTAGATGAATGAAAACAAGAGAGCTAACTACCATCAACATATTATAACTTAATCTTAATCAATGTCTCCTTCCCAGTGCCTTCAAGTGCTCCATGTGTAAACTGAGAAACCTAGTAGAGTCCCACTTATGAAAGCTTCATGAGGCAGAAAGCAATTACTGAACATCCCTCTTGGATCTCCTCTGATACAATCCAATAAATTAAGCTCTGCTTTGTGTACTGGGTTATGATGCCATCAAGAATCAATACAAGAGTAACGCCACCTATAAAGCAGGCTGCAACGCCAAACAAATTGTCACAAGACAACAGAATTCTCGCAAATTTTTTTAACCAAATCCATTGCCATTTAGTAATCCTGATTTAATTGGATGCAGCAATTGCTCCATGTGGACTTTGTGGCAGTGAAATAATGTTGTTAACAAAATCTGAATGAAGCTGTTGCCCCACGAGGCCTGCAGAAAGGAGGTCTTTAGCTGTGCTAGTAGTAACCTTCTGTACAGATTGAAGCAGGATCCCTTTTATTCTTTCATTATTACACGGGTGTACAGCAATCACACAGTAGGACTGCCAGTCCCAACTGGGGGCTTCTACTACTCTGAGATAAATAAAATATGTGATCAATAATAATCACTAGAGCAACATCAGTACTTTATAAGAAAATGGAAAATACACTCCTGGAGAATAAGCACGTACTTTACAATAATTCTACTTAGCATTCATTTTTTCTTCTCACTTATAAACAACAGCAACAGGACAAAAGATGGCAATTTTAATTGTAAAGCAGCTTAATAATTTTATAAAGGGAGCTGTATTCCTGCTGTACATCACAGCATAATAAATTCCTTTTGAAATGGGAGAAGAAAAGAATAATCCCAGAAGCTCTAACAGATAAGATGAAATGCCATCCTAATGCAATCTGCATCTTGTTCCCACCATAATAAGTAGCTATTTTTGTTTAGCAAATTGAACGCTGCATTGTTCCCAATAACCGGAATGACTGTGGACGGGGAAGAATCTGCTTACATGGGAATAATTTTTATGTAATTATTAATGAAGTTGTTTATTGTTCACATTGTCTGTGCAGTATATAAATGCTTATATTGAACATTCAGCAGAACTTAGACAAACCATTAGTCTAATTTGAATAGTGGGAAGGGATCAAAGAGACCAGAATATAGTTTCAGCAGCTTTTTGAATTTTACTTTAATTCAGTAGAGTTCAACCTACAAATCTCAGGTGATTTGACAGACTGCATACAAGTCTCTTATACTTATGTATCTCTGTCTGACTTCATAAATCCTTCATATGTTTCTGCCCAAAAGTTTAAGACTTATACTTTAGTGACTGACTTTGGATGAGAGTTATTTATGGCTGTCAGTATTCAAAAAACGGGTTTAGTATGAAAAAAGAGACTCTCTGGCAAGACAGCTGAACTGCGAATGAGTCTTATGGATTCCTCCAAACTCTAACTGACTATAATTTTCAAATGCAGTATGGCTCCAGGTGTGATATGTGAGATCTTATGATTCAAAAAAAATGCTCTACAGTGCTAAGAAACCGAAACATGACTCACAGAGGGGTGCATTTTTTCTTTTTCTGATATACCCATTACTTTTTCTGCATATTGTTTAGTGGTTAGAAATGTAATTATTAAGTCCATATATTAACTGTTTTCAATACCATATCCTCCACAAAAATAGCCATTGAGCAAATGAATAAATTAACATTCTTAACAGTAGAAACATCACTTCAGCAGTAGTGGGATATAAAAACCAACAGTGGGACGTTTTTGCGGGGGAGAAAAGCTGCACTATGTAGCTGCTAAAGAAAGCACAGGAGTGCATGCATGGGCCACCAGATGAAGACATAGGTGAAGGTGAGGAATCCTGCAAGGGTTCAAATATTTTAACAATATGCTGTCAGAAAGAATGATGACGGATGCCATCCCAGAGCTCAAAGAACTAGTAAGCCCAAGATAAATATGAAAGACACTAGAGTTCAAAGCATGGCTGAAAATAGAGGGATTTCAGAAGCAACACCAGTTAGAAGTGCTCCCCTTCTACCTATTTTGCAGGAGGTTTATTTGTTTTGTTTTAACCCAGATGAGTTTGCTGATCCAATTCACAACATGACTCCATAAACAGCTGTGTTAGTATAACTGAGGGAGCACTACGCGGCAGCATGGCACAGAAACGAATGGCTCTGGATGTGATGGGAACTCATGCTGAAGTCATGAGATCATCAAATGAGGGCTTCTCGTCCACCACAAGGAAAGTGCACCATTGTTTTCATTGCCTGTGACAACTGTTTGATCCAGAATAAAGGGAAGCTGCAGCTTCACCAATAGCTGAAAGGTAATCTGAATTTAAACTCCACCATGAGAACAGAAACCAAAGTTAGGAAAGAATATTGTCAAGCCATAATAAATCTTCAAGAAAAGTAAAACAATTTGGATTATGACAATAAAGCTTTAACCTGTTATAAAACTGAAATTGTCTTACTCTCTGATAGTAAAAATGCAAATGATTCTGTAACAAGTGGAACACGAAGAGCTCCTTGCCTCTTATTTGACTATCACAGAAACTGTACGTGGCACTCGAGAGGGCATGAGTAGGTTCATTCCTTGCTCGTCCTCAAAAGGAAACTCAATGCATTATCAAATGGGCTTCCAACCATGGCTCACCAGCAGAAAACCTGTCTTAGAGATCTGCCATATCTTATATATACCTGCACAATTCCTACAGATTTTGGTGGGAAAGGGTATAGGCCAAATTTAAGAGACAACAGCATCTGCACAACTCTACAAGTATTTCTAACACCTTTGAAAAGGCAGATTCAGCTGTAGTTATACTCTCAGCTCAGTTACACAATGACCTACCGAAGTTACAAAATTACTTGAAATATCAGAATGTTCAAACCCCTAACCGCAAATATCAGCATAATTTACAAAACAACTTAGAAAAAGATAACAGAAGCATGGGATGTAACATACACTTTAACAGTGAAAACATCTGCAGTGAAGCTCGTTAAGAAACAATACCAAAAAGCATAATTCATTCCTTTCTCTTCTCATGTTCTGGTTTTTAAATATAGTAACTTCAGTGCCTATTAGAAATTTATTTTTCTTCCCTCAAATTAGCTGCCCAGTGCAGGAAATTTCTTAGACCCTATCTGAAAGTTTTCACAACTTTGTTCCTGGTGATTTTTAGAAAAACATGCTTTAGCTCCAAGGCCTAAGCGAGAGTTTTCTGATCCTACATTTCTACTATTCCAGGATGAGTTTCTGTGGTTTGGGCAACCTTCTTTTTTACTGAGGCTTCCCCTGCAAGTCTAGATGAGCTTAGACTTCTGATAAAGAGTTTATCCCTACTGGACCCATACAAAAGCAGGTGTTTGCAGAGACAAAGAGCAGCCTTTTCCAAATGAGCTGGCATTGGAACACACTATTTTAGTCAACTGGAATACACTATTTTAGAATTCCTAGGTCAGAATAGCAAAGCACTGAAAACCCATGATAACAGACTGACTTGCCTCTCTGCTTCACAGCAGCCATGATTTCCCACATGTTGCTCCAAGCAGCCAGCTCCAAATTCAGTTCTGAAGCAGAGTGCCAGTTCAGTGGCCCTGTACTGTGTTCCACTGACCCGCAGCCTGGCCAGGATACTGGGAGTTCAGAGGAAGCTGCAAAATCCACCTAGACACAGGCTAAATTACCTGTGCTTAGTTTTATGCTCCCATGGCCTTTTGGCACCAGAAGAAAAGTGTTCCTAGTCCATGCTAGGCTGCATTTACTTCTGCAGCTAGCAAAGTCTAACCTTATTGAAAGAGAGGGACCACCAAGAACAACTAAGTAGCAAAAGACAGAGGTTGAAAGTCTGGAATTCAGATGACAAGATTTCACATTTATGATGCTCAAGTAGATCTTCATATTTTGCTCATTTGTTAGTTCATTCATTAATTTTCACCTCATTTATAATATTTTAATAACCAACATGAAAGAGACTAATGGTTTACATCATGATAAAAGTATAAAAAATAATATGCATCTCTGGTTTTAATGTTCAATTTCCATGATTCAAAGGCATAAACTTTGTTAAAATCAGCCAAGACGTCACTGGATATTTTAACCATCTCAGTTTTAATTGCAATTAGTTATAGTGATAGAATTACCTTTGTATTTTCCTTACTGTCTAGGCAAAAACAATCCATACGTTACTGAATAAAACAAAACAATTTCATTTTAGACCTCAAAACAACAGATAATTTAATGTTTTGAATTCTTTCAAGGGAAACAAACTCCCAACAAATCATCTATTTTTCACCTTTAAATTGATTTTTGATATTGTTCTGCTTTATTTGCTCTCCCCACATAGTTTCTTCTGTTTCCTCTTCCTATGGCATCTCTTTTTCTGACATGCAATTTCCTACTTGCTTTTATTTCACTTATTCTACTATTTTTTTCCTATTATTTTTTCTATTATTTCATCTTCCTTTCTGTTTGTCAATTTTATGTGGGTTTTTTTAGTGTGGCTTACTGTTTTGACATGCCTTTATTGTTGCATTTATTTTTATTTACTTTTTTTTGCTTTCATTGTTCTATAGATGAGACACTATGCCAAGTCAAATCCCTTTTCAAATTTTCTTTGAATAAAAGATGAGCTGCTCTGGAATCATTCCAGATGTAGCTGCCAAAATGAACTGGTCCAGTACAGCTTTTTTTGGATTATATTCCATGATAGTTTCACTACCACTCTAGCTGTAAAAGGAATACATGAACTTTCACCATGAATCTCTTTTTGCCATTTTTGGTACCTTTGATTATCTCAGTCTATTGCAATTCAGACTCAAAAGTGGGAAAAAAAAAGCTTCCTTGTGCTGACTTTTGACAAAAACCTACTGATGGAGACCTTCAAAAAACAGTAGTTGTGTGAACAGTAAAACTGAGGAAGACTGGATTCTTGCAGCTCTTGTCTGTTGGGATTCTCCCGTGTCTAGTGCTGTGGGTGTTTTGGGGCATTGACTTTTTGTTTGTTTGTTTATTGCTTTTTGGGTTTTTTTTTCCTTTGGAACACTTTTGCTTCCAATTTGTACAACTTGAATATTTTCATATTTCTGCCATTGTGTCAAACCTGTTTAAAATGTGACAACATATTCTAAAGTTTCGATTCAATACTCTTCTCACCTTATCCAGTGCTTAATATAATGGCTGGTAAATTGAACACTCCCGACATTCATACATATACAATTTTTTCAGTCTTGGCTCAAAAATCAGTTATTCCATTTCAGATGGCGAGGATGGATTTTTTATTATAAACAGAGTAATCTTTCCAATAGTGTTAAAAATACAAGTAGTTGGATTTAAAAAATCTTTATTTCTTATACAAAAGGTTAGATCTGCACCTAAACATTTTGTTTAATAGTTGTAAATTACCTGTGAAATCTTATGGCACACCTGAATGAAAATACGTTACTCAAATGCTTACTATTGGAACTTGAATTATTAGACTGAATAAAGCTACCACAAGTACAAGATTTCCACCATTATCACGGTTTCTGAATGTCCGACGTGTTGATGGATCCTTCTGCACGTACCCAAACTATTATAGCTACATAAAACCTGGATGTATTTACTGCCGGAATACAGATAAATTGCAGAATTCCTTTAATGCAACTTTTTTTATCGCTGCATCTAACTGATGGGCATAGAAATCTCCAACAAGATGTTTCTGTATCCCGAAGCAGAGCCTGGTATAGATGTCTGAACTGGCATGAACTCAACACAGCAGCACCGACCCAAGTGGGAAGTGTTGAACACATCTACCAAGCATACTTTATATGGCTTATTTGTGCACATGGAGGGAGTCTAACACTTCTAAGAAGCTATTCAACTGACTTTCACTTCTGCAGGAAGTTCAACACAGGCACGAGTGCCAGAATTACTTGGTGTGCGCAGAACCACCACACACACACACCACGGGCCATTTATATATATTTTTGTCCCAGAAATTCTAGATTAAAATGGGCTAGTTGTACGAACACAAGTCCGATTTGTGCTCATAATCATAACATCTTATGATACAGAATAGGTATATGGACATGTATTGCTGAAAGACTTCGTGGACACTTGAACATCAAATCCTATGTAGCCTCAGAAGCATAGCTCAGAAATAAAGAAATATCTGAGCTATTTTTGAGCTGTTCTCTTATCAAGGTAAAAAACCCCTCACAATGCCACAGTAGCGTTCCACTTTGATTCTTAAGCATGCATCACTGCAGGTACAGGCACTGCCTTGTTCAGATCTAGCTCAGTTATTTCTGCATGGCACCACACGGACATAGCTTTACATCCTTACATTATGAAATATTCAAAGACTGATTTCCAAATGGTGTAATACAAGCTAATTACGTTTTCTTTTGCTGTACATTCACCACACAGACAATAATTTTCTTCTTTTGACTTACTCTTTCCACTGAGGAGGTATCAATTTACATCGGCTCTGTCTTGTGCTATGTCATGTTGTGCAGGCTTCTAATACCATCAGTGAACTCTACGTCCATCAGTTAATTTATCAACAGAACAAGTGCTCTTGGATGAATTCTACGGTTAAGGATCAAGCCAGTGGTTGCTCTGAACCTGAAGTGATAACTGGCTTTTTATAAAAAAAAAAAAAAAAAACAAACCCAAAAGTAAAGCATTTGAATCCTACACTAATTCATTTGTACCTCTGCTATGTTGTGCTTTAATACCACTGAAAGCCACAATGAAAATTAATTGGGAATGCTCCATCATGAATGCCTCCAGGTGTGAGGAACAGTACTAGCATAATGTCATTCCCAAGGTACTTCAGGAGAATAACACCACAGCTAGTAGTCAGTAGAGCCAAATCGCCACAGTATTTAAAAACACTTCTTATTTAGATTTGGCAAACAGCTTCTTGGAAAGGAAAACACCAAGTGTACTAGCAGCTTGTACCTGAATGTTTCTGAATCTATTCAGCCCACCTATAATGAATAAAAATGTCAATCAATATATTTGTATGTTAGTTTTTGAAAAGTAAAACAGAGCAGAAAATTGGATGCAAGACAGTATTATGCTTCTGAATGCAATTAACAAAGAACATCTATATGCAGAAGATGCATCACGCACCAACACATAGCACTGACAGATATGAATTTGCACACATGGTACAATGTGATACAGACATGAGTAGACACATTCAAATATGTATGCAGAAAGTAAAACAAATGCAGTAATACAGAAACAAAAGTCTCTGCATTTGACTTTCAATACTAAACCAAAACAAGGCATATGTCTACATGACTTGAGGAAAAACATCTGGTAGCTTGCTTGTAGTCTGTTCTCACCACTTCTACTTTCTTCTCCAATGAAACTTAAGTGTCCCAGGTCACCAAATCCTGCTCTAATCCTGGAAAATTTCTTCCCTTGGAAAAAGTACTTTTTGTATTTATTTTTTAAAAGAATGAAGAAAGGAGTTCATCATGTCCAAGAAATGTGAAAGAAAGAAAACTAGTTTGTAGAGGAAAGCCATGTAACACAACAAACTATGAGTACTGTTGTAATTAATTGCTGAGAAAAGTGAGAAAAGTGAGAAATTGAATATTATGTTCTTGGTTAAGTTTTTATCTAGAGGAACTCTGAAATTTTCTCATTCGATTTTTAAAAAGTTCACTAAAGCTTTAATACTAGGAATGTGCATTCCAATACCCCCATGTTCTCAATCGTGCATGTATTTTAGATACCAGATTCAATGCAACGAAACGTGATGGCCGCTGCCACGTTAGACAAACACACTTCCAGCAGGAGCAGCAGGAGGGACAAAACCCTTTTGTTTCCTTCATTTTTTTTGCACGTGGAAGAGGCACTTTTCAGATTGCAAATGGATCCTCTCTTCTGGGCTTCCACGTCCCAGATGCCTTTTCTTTCTTTGGATTCAAGACAACTATTAAGGCTTTCCACAGCATACAAGGAAGAAACTCTCATTCTTCTACATCCTTCATTTTTTCATCTTCCCATCACACCTCTACTCAGTGAGTAGTTATAGATAATGCAGGTTAGCAGACAAAGTTTACACATATCAAAATTATACTCTCCTAATGCCATACTTCAACATATTGTTCATTTGTACTGTTTCGTAGATCACCAATAAATGTGTCATGATAGGTTTTTGGTTGCCACCTGACTCCACCCATTAGAAATACTAATTAAAAAGAAATATGCTACAGGATAAATGTAATAATTTAATATGTTTCTTTCTACAAGCCAAGTATTTGAAGGATAGGTCGAGCACTTTCCTACTTACAGAATTTGACTTATGGGACTATCACCTCCTGTGATATTACTGAAGAAAGAACACATAAAATGGTCTAACAGATTTATATGAATTTTTTTAGTGGCTCTGGCCATTATTGACATTCTTCAATTATCATTGACCTTTATGTTCTAGGACAAATACTATTCCCTGGAGTAGCCACTTAGAAGAAAATATAATGTGCTGTTCCTGAACATGTCATTTTTATGCTACTTTAAAAAAGAAATGCTGCTTAACCAGCTAATTGCAGAAATTGTATGTCATCTAATGATAGCTCTTCTCTCTAGGAAACCTACAGTAAATTAGCACTGCAAATGAGATGGGGCAATTCCACTGTTTCTGGTAGACTGTAAAAGATAGATGTTACTGGCATCTAGAAACATTTTTACTTTGTTTCCCAAAAGCCGTAAACTCATTAGCATCTCATCATATTCTTGAATGCGAAACCCTGCAGCATGCACTGGACATCTGGGAAAAGCTGTAAAAGCAGATTAATCACTGCTTGTTTGTGATATGTTGGAAACACAGGAAGGATCTCTTTACTCCTAGCAACTATATTTTTGTTCTGTCCTTCTTAATCTTTAATCCCTTTCTCTGTTCAAAGTAATGTTACCAAGACGTCTAGTTTCTCATGCAGGAGACTCTCCAGGAAGAAGTGAATTCATCTACAGATGTTGCAAAACTGAGGTGGTGAGTTTTCCCTTTGTCACCACTATTATCTACAGTGATTCTTTGCTGGACACAACCAGTCAGATAAGGGCCTTCTTTTGGTGTAACCAGCTACGGTACATGTAATCTTTCTTCAAGGAACACCCTGTGTCTTTATCATTGAACACAGGGAACTCACTTGCCTGCCATAACCAGAATCAAGCTCCTGGATGGGCCTTTATCTGTCACCTTCCATTGCAAACAACACAAGTATCAGAGGATTTGATTAATGAAGAGTATAAGGCAGAACCAATGCTGAGGTGTTAAGACAGAATAACAGCTAATAAAACTGTCTCTTTAAATATGCTTTCTAGTCTGTTAAATTCTATACATGCTAGCAGTAACAGATTTTTAAGTGACTTTTCAAATGACACCATCAGCCATCAATGAAAAAATGTTAGAAATGGCAGGCAGGAAGAAACTTTATCTACTAGATCCTGTCCACTGAGCTTTGGGTCCATTTCTGTATTATGCGTGCAGAGAGTTTCTTACCAGAGGACCATATCCCGTCTTCCATTCCTGAGACTACATGCCAAACATTTATACCACACGTTAATGTCCTTCATCTAAATACAGAATTTTCATTGTCAAATTATGCTCTAGATGGTCTTAAGAAATCATGAACTGGTTTCTGTTATGAAAAGTCCTAATATTTTAAGATGTTACTGATGGGAACTGTGCATAAGAAGCAAAACCTGGGTTGCAAATTCTTTCAAAGCCTACACTGTATTTTAAAACATGTCAGACAACACTTGCAAATATATCTTTAGAGTGCATTTATCCAATTGTGGACATAAGCCACCCAAATATACTCTAAAGCTCTGGGCTATACCAAGTCAGGCTTCTGGGACAGGTTTAAGAAAAGAAGTCAGAAAATGGTGTAAATTTGTATACATAACTGGGACCGCAGTGAATTCACATATAGTGGAATCATATGGATATGTACTTTGAGAAGCAAAGGCCTGAAATCTTTAAACTTTATTAAAATTTCCTAAGAAACATTAAACAAGACAGAGTACCAAATGTTATTTAGCTAGTTCCTGATTCCAAATGGTAATCACATAATAACTAAAAATGCAAGGAAAGCCTGGTGGATGAATAAGAATATGAAATGGTCTGTCGTTTTGGAGAAAATAATAGACAGCCAATAGCCCTATCTAGTTTATGCTAAATAAAATTTCACCAAATTGTTGCTTCCTTACAGTCAACACAGTTCACAAAAGTATCTCTTGGAGAAAGAAAAGACCCTCTTATTTTTTGACATGTTTATCTTTAAGACTTCAGCTTTAAATTCAGGAGACTTAATTAAAGTATCTAGAATTAGACTGAGCAGAACTTATAGCCCAGTTCCTCCCACACACTACTCCTCCACATTAATCACCAGGCTATTTCAGCATACTCTTATCTTCCCCTAAAGCAAACTTTCTGAAGGTATTCTGTTGTTACAACTTAAGCTGTACAGCCAGAGCAAACTAGAAGCAAATCTCTAAACCTCAGAAGTTGACACTGTTGAGGATCATCCTGGTTTCATCTGCTTTAGTTTCAAGAATTATCACATTATTAGCTACACTAGCTTTAGTCTCCAAAATACCTGAAAGAAAAAGCTAAGAAGAATCTTTGATGCTTAGGACTTATGTATACATACTACAAAAGCTTCCTTTTGTTTTAAAAAGGAAAGTAAGAAGACATTCCAGATGTACTAAGGCTTCTTTTCCACTGCGGAAAGAAAAAGCAGAAGACATCTTCCCTCTCCTGAAAACCTGCTCATTGGTTAACACTGGACAGACATTCATTTATTTACCTAAATGGTGACCTGTTTCCAGCTTCCACTGATTAAATAATAGCAGTGTTCATATGGTGGGTTTCTTAAATAAAGTGCTCTTGGCCTCTTTTTTCTGCAGTAAAACAAATGCTACGCTTCCAATACATTGCTGACACGCCCTGCTATCAGATCTCCCATTTCTGCTCCAATTATTTAAATTAGTCTTGCAATTTGAGGTGATGTAGAAGTCTTCTATGCAAGTACCAATTACAAAGAGAGAAAATGAGCCAGATTCACATCTGATGTACATCAAGCTACACCAATTTACACCAGATGAGCATCTGACCTCACAACACATTAGAGATTCCAAACCCCTGTTTATGTGTTATAGAAAAATTACACAAATCCCTGTTTAGTTGGTATGGTTATGTCCAGCAGATACTTTAAAAATAACAATTTTTTTCTTCATAGAATCACAGAATCATTAAGGTTGGAAAAGACCTCTAGGATCATCAAGTCCAGCCGTCAACCCAACACTACCATGTCCCCTAAACCATGCCCTGAAGGGACACGCCTACGTGTTTTTTTAATTACTCCAGGGATGGTGACTCCACCACCTCTCTGGGCAGCCTGTTCCAGCGCCTGACCGGTCTTTCAGTGAAGACATTTTTCCTAATATCCAATCTAAACCTCACCTGATGCAGCTTGAGGCCATAATTTCAAAGAAAAAAAGGCCAGTGATCAAAGAGATTTTCACCCGGTTTTACCTACACCTCTCCTTTCACACATGCAAATAAAAAAACGAAATCAACAAATAAACACACAACAGTGTCTAATTTCTAAATTACTGAAGAGCAATTTCATATCATAATTTTCAGAGATATCCTAATGAATAATTACTGTCATATTTCTACAATGCACTTCAAATCAATAATATTATTGGAACTAGAAGCCAATGCCAAGGCTAAATGCCAGTTATTTTCCAAACTGCTGAAGACAGAAGAACAAAGTTCTTTTTTAAAGGTCCTTTATTAAAAGAGCCTTTTTTTACTAAATAGTGAATATAACAGCACCTGATTCTCATGTGCGTCTTTTTGAAGTAGAGAACTCTGATCCTCCAACAAAGTAAGGGAGGCAGACACTGTAATCATCAATTACATCGTCAGAGAGAACAAATTACATATTAGCAACCAAACCCAAATAAGCTGAGCAAAACTGACACAAAAAAGGAAACTGCTCCCTTCATTTGCTTCCCCTGCTGCACAGATAAAACAGGAATTGATCTTTCATAATTTAAATTAAAAGTAGGAAGAAGGGAAAAAGCATGACATTCTGGGAACATTGTCCTTTGACTTGGATTATGCAAAGGATTTCACTCCCACAGAAAATAGAGGTCACTCCTTATACAGTAGTAATATTTAAAACATGTTCAACACTTCATAAGCATAGAGAAAGAGATAGTTTAGGCAAGAAGATTTAAATTAAATACAAATTGATGGAAAAAAACAGAGAAAAGACATATAATATATACTTGCAGAGGAAAATACTCTGTGGCCTTTACATTATATGTATTTTCATTCCATAGGCAGCCCCATTTAACTGCAAAAAATTAGGTATTGCTCAGATCGAATAAATGATCTCAAGTGACCCATGTCATCATTAGCCCATGTTCTACCCACTTTTATTTTTAGAATATAGCTCTTAGAAACAAAGGTACTAAATCAATGAAAGCAGTGTGGATTTCTTCGGACTTTGTACCAAAGCAGTTATGTTAAGCATGTCCAAAGAAGGATTCTGGACTCCAGATGCACAACAGCACAGCTTTTGATGAAAATTCCAGTATTACTGAAGTCTGAAACATAAAATTTGTCCTTTCCCCAGCCCAAATCATCCTTATATATATATTTTTCCATATAGAGCATAGTACAAGAACTAGATTATATGTAGAGGCCATTATTTCTGCTACATCTTTAATTAATTCATCTTGAACACTTGGCAGAAGCACCAGAACTTAAATTTTATCACGCTCTAAACCTGTCCAAATGTCAAGTAACACTTGAGTGTTGCAATGGGCTTCTCCTTTCTCATCTCTTTAAATCAGTAAATGCTGACAAACCTTCATGATGGCATTTCAAAAATATACAAATATATACAAGGTAGTTTAAAATAACAAGCTCTTAGAAAGAAAAAAGTGATAAGCCAACACTTTACTAGAACATGGATTCATCTGGTGAGAAACTGTGCTCTCTGCCAGCAGCTAGACTCATTGCATGTGAAAAATGGAGTGGCACTTGCTATCTGCCTGAATGAGTTTCTTGTAAACAAAGCATGATGTGTACAGGAGATGTTCCCGTCACTGCCTGAGCTCTGTCTACCTTTTTGGGTTTTTTTGAAACCGGGAAGAATGCAGAAAATAAGCGCTTAGACTTGAATGTTGAGTCTCAGAAAGCTCACGTTCTGTCCTGAACTGACACTTCAAGACATATCAAGATGAGATGCTGGACAGAATAAGGCCTTTTTAAAGAGTTCAAGCAGACTTAGTTGCCACATGCTCAGCTACTGACCAGCTCTGTTACGTAGATCGGCATACATCTCAGGACTGTTTACAGCACCAGTTTGCAACCCTGCCAATATGAAACTCAATGGGAAAAAAACTGCATTCCTTTTGCCAGATAAATGCTAAATGCATCAAATGCAAGTATCCACAACACTCGTCCCTGGTACACAGAGTCAGCTTCCCCAGTGTTATTTATCATTCTGCTTGGAGAAACTTATACAGCTCATTCCTTAGGGTACGATACTTTCTTAATGGGCAGCAAGTTTTGCCAGACTTGTGCTGTTACCTAGTAGCTTCCCTGGCATTATCACAAAGAAAGGTTTTTAAGGCTTTTGTTAAGAAATGGTGTTTAGAAAGATGCCAGGCCAGGCCCTGAGCTGTTCTTAATCCTTCCTATGTCTGTTGACTCCCACAGAGCTATGCTAATTCATACCAGCTGGGCAGCTGTCCTATTAGAGTAATGTTTTATCCCTTAATCTGATAAAGGAGTTCTTCACCTAAAGCCATGTGGAGTCAGGCATGCGTCCATAAGAAAAGGGAAAGTTCAATCCAAGACCAGGAACTGAACCTTTTTTCTTCACCATAGTATCGTCAGACTTGTGTCCCAATTTACATCATTGACCAATACTGAACTCCCTATGATAGTTTCAGTTTGACAACACAAAGAAAATTAGCACTTATCTCAGTACCAGGATAACATATTTAACACGTACTTGACAGTTAATTTCAAATATTTGACATGTCAAGAATAACATCAAGAACTCCAGGCCCCATGGAGCCCCAAAGTCTGTATCCAAAAGGAAGTCTCGTGGTCATCCAGACCAGCTTGTCAGGTGAGGGTTACACACACACATACAAGCCACCATCTTGCATATCATAATCACTGATAATTTTGCAGCCTAGCCCAGACAATTGGCTTGCTCATGTGGTGAAGGCCCTATTCTAGAGGCCTGTGATAAATAAGGTGCAAAAGCTGAAACATGAAATAACGGAATTTACATTTCAAAGGTTTAAAGCATTTACTGGAAGTCATGGGATTCAAAAACCTTTAATCCTTCCTTTCTAGGCTAAATACAAAGAAATCCTTGTCGTGAGCCCTGTCGTGCTACAGGGTGAAGTCAGTGGAAGGTTCTAATTGACTTCAGCTGTGGAGTACATAAGGGATGACGAAGACACTCAAATGCTACAAAGAAAACTGATGAATTTTGTTTTACAGATTGCATAACAAAAGGGCTTTGTGAAAAATCATCTCACATCACTCTATAAAAAGGAGAAGAGCTCAGAAAATATTTCTTCTCTTGGTAGCAGCTGAATACTTGTACCAGTAAGGAAATGGAGCAGAAGTCATCTTCTTTCTGATACATTAAATCTGTTTGACCTTGGACACATACTGCTTCATCTGTATCAGTCTACCAAAGTCAAACCTACTTCTGTGGTGTGGTTGAGAATGGAGGTGTTTAAGAACTGTGAAATTCCTGCATGAAAGCCACTATACATGACACTCGATACTCTTAGCATTTTATTAATTAGCTATTGATCAGAAGGTTCCAGGCTTTATGCAGCAGAAACTCACTGGACTGTGCACAGCTATACACTGAGGGGAAAAAACACACAAGCATATATATTTATCTTTTTTCTCCTCTCCCGGTCCCTTGGTAGAGAGAATTGGTTTAGGATTTTAAAGTTACATTATAAACCTTACCTTCCTAGCTGCAAAACCAGATCATTTTACTGTAATAAAAAGAAGTAACGAAGATATCACTTGAGTCTTGTCTTTTTGCAACAGAACTTGCAGGATAGGCCTTGAAATAGAGGTGCATAGCTCCATATACAGAAATATACAATATGCAGGCATGTACACAGAAATAATGGAAAGGAGTAGTGTACACCTTAAGAGTCACGATGGCTAGGAGAGGGAAATCTTTGTCTTTCCATATGCCTTGCACTGGATATACTGATGAAAGTTTTGCTGTAGCTTATGATGTATAATAATGTTCACTTACTCAAATTACGCTGCCCTTTAACAATCTCTACTATCATATTTAAAATATTTAAAATCAAATAAATATTTTCTTTTAAAATTGAATATATTTTCCTAATCATTTTGGGTTTTTTCTGTCTCAGAAACTTAAGGTGCCTCATATTAATAACATTTATCTAGAAAAATACTAGAACTTTTTGACACATTCATTGTGATCTAACATAAGAAATTTTCTTAAGGAAAAAAAAAAAAAAATAATTCAGGGTTTCACAAGGAAATACCAGATCACAAATGTTTCTCATATGGCAATGCTTTCTGCCTACAGAAAAAAAAAGGAAATATCAGCTCCCAAAAGACGTCTTCACTTTTGATAACTGCAATCATTTAGACTTAAAGCAGCTGACCAGGGATTTTTCTGTGTGTGTGGGTGTGGGTGCGGGGGTGTGGGGGTGGGGGTGTGTGACTGTGTGTGTCTGTCTGTGTGTCTGTGTCTGTGTGTGTGTGTGTGTGTACATTGCTGCTGTTGTTTTTAAGCACTCAAACTCACAGATGATTTGAGCCAATATTGACCTTTAAATATGAGTTACACCACTTTGAGATAAATGAGTGTTGCTACTTGAGAGCTGTGTGAGGCACACAGCAACCTGGGGAATGAGTGGCTGAGTTGGTAGCACAATCAGTCGTAGCTCTGATTAATGAATAAATACAGGTGGGACAAATGAGAAATAATTGAGGGTTTTTTTTAAAATGTCTTGGTCTACAAAAACCAGAGGGAACAAACTGTGACATTTTTAGCCTCTTTTCCATTATCAGGAATCACTGAAGAGAGGGCTTAGCTTGTCTAGTACTCAGTGCAGCAGTAAAGCCATAATGAAGGTGATGAAGAGGATTTATACTGCCATTACTTCCTCTATTGCATTCCATCATGAATATTTTAGCTTTGGACATTGGCCAGCTTCCTTGTCGCCTTTGTCATCTTTCTCCTAGTCCTTCTGGAACCGGCCACCACTCATGTGGGCAATATGAAAAATAATCGGAGCTCCTGGAAGAACTGGGAATCAAAAGCAGTCACCATTCAGTGCATGTGGTGGTCTCCTGTGCCACAGACCTACAGGCTGTATTCCTTCAGCACACATCTCAGGAACATTCAAAGGAAATAGGCTATACATTATTTCAAATTTACTCAAAGTATATGAGGTCTTGGATCTTCAACATGATTTTCTTCTGTACTTCTATTGCCCACACACCCTCATCGCCCTAATTTCATTACTCCCTGCATGTGAATTACCTTTCTGGACAAACCGCTGAAGCAATTCCTAAAAAGGAATATATTTTAAATGCGACAAGAGGTCTTTGTTTTATATTGTACAAAATTAAGCACTGGCATTGTTTCCACTACTAAAACCCAGCAACACTAAAAACCACAACACAGCACAAACACAAAACACAAAAATATCTGGAGTTCCAACAACAAGAAGATTTCCAAGAATGGTTTGGTTTTTTTCCCCCAATAAAATGTTTCTAAATGAAGTATAAGACCATACAGGATATCATCAATCAGCAACATATCCGAGGAAGAAATTTACCTCCGGGGTAATGGGTGCCATTATTATTTACTTAAGAATTTCTTGCAGTATTCTTTAAAATCTCTGGTACTGGTTACTACCAAATGGAATACCAGATTAGGCTGATTTCTCAGCTGATCTGGCACAGAAATTCGTATATACTTTATATCTCTATATTGCAATGAAATATGGTAAAGTACAAAGGTGATCAAAGGAATGTAATTAGGAAATAAAATCTTCCAGAAAAAAAAAAAAAAGGTTAAAAGTTAATTGTATTTATGAATAGAAAGTATTATATGAAAGTACTCCTACTGTCATTCACACTTTTGTTTTAATAATAGTTTAAGGTCAAATCATCTTTAATGTGATGTGATGTGTGGATAACCTGCAAATTCTCTAATGTAATGTTACAAGAATACACATAAATATTTCAAAACTAAGTGGAAAGACAAACACAATTCATCTTGTCTAAACACGCATTCTATTTTCCCTGCATCATCCTCAGTAGTTAAAGACTATGATCTACTGTAGACATTTCCAAGAATATAAATCTTGCAGCAGTTGCTAATGATTCTCTGGCAACAACAGAAAAAATTAGAAAACTAGCTTTTAAATTCTACAAATGAAATGCAAATTCTGTTTTCTTAAGAATCAAGAAACCACTTCAGAGATATGACTGGAAGAAAATATTAATAGCCCAGTACAGAAGTAGTAGTGGAAATATTTTATTACTTGCAGCATTAATTACTACTACTGAAATGGATACCTATAACAAGTCATGTGACTTAGTTCATATATCAAAACTATTCAAATAAATCCTTCTTCTATCATTTTTATCCTACTCTTCAGGACCCATATATAAGAGAAGGGCATATACTGTCATCTCTGATAAGAGGGGTTTGTCAGAGTTTTTATGATCATTAAAAAACAAATATTTACACACTGAAGTATTTAAAATTCTATGAAAATCACTAAAAGATTCATAGAATCATAGAATCATAGAATGTGCTGAGTTGGAAGGGACCCACAAGGATCATCGAGTCCAACTCCTGTCCCTGCACAGGACAACCCCAAAATTCACACCATGTCTCTGAGGGCGTTGTCCAAGTGCTTCTTGAATATTGTCAGGCTTGGTGCCATGACTGCCTCCCTGGGGAGCCTGTTCCAGTGTTCCACCACCCTCTGGGGAAGAACCTTCTCCTGATATCCAACCTAACCCTCCCCTGGCACATCTTCCTGCCATTCCCTGGGGTCCTATCGTTGGTCACCAGAGAGAAGAGATCAGCGCCTGCCCCTCCTCCTCCTCCCCTTGTGAGGAAGCTGCAGACCACCATGAGGTCTGCCCTCAGCCTCCTCTTCTCCAGGCTGAACAAACCGAGGGACTTCAGCCGCTCCTCATACGGCTTCCCCTCTAAACCCTTCACCTACTTCGTGACCCTCCTCTGAACACTCTCTAGTAGCTTTGTATCATTAATGTCCTGTGGCGCCCAAAACTGCCCACAGCGCTCGAGGTGAGGCCGCACCAGCGCAGAGCAGAGCGGGACAATCCCCTCCCTCGACCGGCTGCAATGCAGTGCTTGATGCACCCCAGGGCACGGTTGGCCCTCTTGGCTGCCAGGGCACGCTGTTGGCTCATGTTCAACTTGCCGTTGACCAGAACCCCCAGGTCCCTCTCCGCAGGGCTGCTCTCCAGCCTCTCGTTCCCCAGGCTGTCTGTACATCCAGGGTTGCCGTGCCCCAGGGGCAAAATCCAGCACTTGCCCTTGTTAAACTCCATATGGTCGGTGATTGCCCAGCTCTCCAGTCTGTCCAGATCTTTCTGCAGGGCCTCTCTGCCCTCGAGAGTGTCAACAGCTCCTCCCAATTTTGTATCATCAGCAAACTTAATTAGTATTCCTTCCAGTCCTGCATCCAAGTCATTTATGAAGACATTAAAGAGTACTGGCCCTAAGATGGATCCTTGCGGAACCCTGCTAGTGACTGGCCACCAGCCCAACGTAATCCCATTTACTATGACCCTTGGAGCCCGACCCGTCAGCCAATTGCTCACCCAGTGCATTATGTGTTTATCCAGCTGTATGCTGGACATTTTGTCCAGGAGGATGCTGTGAGAGACGGTATCAAAAGTTTTACTGAAATCCAAAAAGATTACATCGACTGGTTTCCCTTGACCAGCTAGGTGGGTAACCTTGTCATAGAAAGAAATTAAGTTTGTTAAGCAGGACTTTCCCCTCGTGAACCCATGGTGGCTGGGACCAATGACTGTGTTGTCTTTCAGTAACTCCTAGAATAATCTCCTCCATAATTTTGCCAAGCACAGAAGCGAGACTGATGGGCCTGTAGTTACTGGGGTCATCCCTGCTGCCCTTCTTGAAGATTGGGACAACGTTTGCCAGCTTCCAGCCAACTGGGACATCTCCAGATTCCCAAGAGCATTGAAAGATCATTGAGAGAGGTCTCACTATGAGATCAGCCAGCTCTTTAAGAACCCTCAGATGAATCTCATCAGGCCCCATCGACTTATAGGGATCCAGCTGCAGCAGCAAGTCCCACACAAGTTCGGCATTGTTTGGGAGTTTATCATTCCCGTAGTCATGGTTCTCTAGCCCAGGGCTCTGGGGGCCACTGAGCCCATCATCGGTGTTGAAGACAGAGGCAAAGAGAGCATTGAACATCTCTGCTTTGTCTGTGTCGCTGTTTGTGAGGTGATCATGCTCATCAGTAACAGGCCAATGTTATTTCTGGCCTGCCTTTTGCCATCAACATATTTCAAAAATCCCTTTTTGTCGTCCCTCACAGTACTGGCCAGCTTCAACTCTGATTTAGCTTTGGCTACACGAATTTCCTCCTTACAGTGGCAAACAGCGTCTCTGTAGTCCTCCCATGTCGCCTGACTTTGCTTCCACTGGCCATATACTTTCTTTTCTCACCATTATTTCTAGAAGAAGATCCTTGCTCAGCCAAGGTGGCCTTCTGCCTCACCTGCCTGACTTCTTACACTTTGGAATTGCTTGCTCCTGAACTCTGAGGAGGTGGTACTTAAAAAGTGACCAGCACTGATGGACTCCAGCACCTTCAAAAGCTTTTCCCCAGGAGACCTTATTAAGTAGTTCCCTGAGCAACCTGAAGTCTGCTCTCCTCATATCCAGAGTTGAGGTCTTGCTGGCAGTTTTCCTCCTGTTACCATAGATTTTAAACTTGACTGCTTCATGGTTGCTGTGGCCAAGGCAGCCACCAATCACCACTTCACCCACGAGACCCACTCTGTTAATAAGCAACAAATCAAGGAAGGCACCTTTCCTGGTCAGTTCCCTTAGTACCTGTATCAAGAAGTTATTATCCAGATGTTTTAGGAATGGTCCAGAACATTTTACCAGCTGTGTGGTATTCCCAGTTGACATCTGGCAAGTTGAAGTACCCCATAAAGAGAAGGGCAGATGACTTAGAGGCACCCCTTAGTTCCTTAAAGAATAACTCATCAGTGTCATCATCCTAGCTGGGTGGCCTACAGTAGACACACATATTTCCTCATAGTTACACTGGAGATAAAACAGAAGCTATGGACATCCTATGCAGTAGGATGGAAGAATTAAAACAATCTTCTCTGGATGTGACTGTGTACCATTGACAGTTTTTGGATTTCTATTTTCTTTCACAGTTTTCAGGTAGATGAGGATAGCACATGGAACTGAGTAGGCACAAGTACATTATGTTAGTATCATAGACTACCTGCACATATTTCCAAGGCAAACTCATTAGCTGTGAAAACACAGTAAATAGTATTTAGCAAATTTCCATCTACTTTAGATCTTGTATTTTCCCATACAATTCTTTCAAAGATAGGGAAAAAACCAAACCAAACCAAACCAAACCAAAACCCAAAACAAATGAAAACAGTAAAGTAAAATTCTGTGCAAAAATTCAAGAGGACCCTGATTTAGAAAGCACATAACCAAAGATGCCATGCCCCACACAACGCATTTATTCCACTTAATTCAGAAATTTGGCACACCCAACGAAATGGACTGTCGATTACACTAACCTATCACTAACGTTTGAATGAAATGAAGAACATTCCGTTCACATGGAATAGTTTGATGTGTGCTTGAATGCGTTATCTTAAAGATGTAGTAGTAATCTCTGGCATATAATAAAATCTCTCACATATAATACTATTTTTATATATATTAGCAAGTCTATGGTACCATTATGAATTCAGGGGTTGCATATCTCTTGATACAAATCTCCATAAGTATCTGACAATAACTAATTCTAACGTGAGAAGGAGGAGAAGTAAACTCTTACACTCTCTTCCCAACTTTCCTTGTATTTCTGCAAGAACTAATACAACTGTCACCTTCTCATAAGAAGAGAACAGGATCTATTAGCTGCAGCTGATGAGCACTCCAAAGATGGTTATTTCTTCTTTGTGTTTCAAAACAGAGGTTCACTTTTTAACTATATGTGATAGAAGAGTAATGGGTTATCAAAAACCTCTACTTAAGATGAAGAAGAAGTTGCTGAATGGATGATAATAGGTAAGAGAGAAGTACTTACATTTGGGGCTTAAGTCAGATCTCTAGATAATTCAGCTATTTCAGTTGTAACTAACATGCATTACAGATGTAAGACTGCAATTACTTTTCAGTGAATCTCTGTTATTTGTGTCTTTTATGAATACTGATATCTGAATGCTGATATTCATGTCATGTAACTCGTTACCGCTGCCTGATTGGCAAAAGTAGTTCATACTAATAAATGTATCTTCAAGCAGTTTCCAGCAGAAGAGTAACAGACATCATGTCGTAGGTATAGGAATATGCTAGAGGCTGGAGCAAGACTCCCAACGAAAAAGGTAGTCTCTACTCTTAGAAGAATATCTCTTCTGGAACAGCCTTCCAAGAAGGATAGCAGAAGAAAAAAATGTACAACCTAAAAGAAAGATTTTGGGTTTTATGAAAGAAATTACATGCTGATGGTGTTTGCAATACCTAAGACAGAGCTCGATGGCCAGAAAATTTCAGGTAGCCCTACAACATATGTTAATCTTGTTGTTCAAAATGTAATAAACCTAAGAAAGATTAGACACCAATAACACACGATTCACCCAAAAATTTATATGTGTGCTTCCCCCCCCCCCCAAATGACATTTGCTTATAAATTATCAGGTATTTGGAAGAAGACAGCTGCAGAGAACTTTTCTTCAAAATGTCAAGTTATACTGAAATGAAAGTAAACTGTTTTCTTTGTTACTTGGAAACCAAGCAAGTCTCGTAACTCCATGATCATTTTATTCCAACAATAGTCGGAAAAGCTAACGATCAAAACATAAAAGCCTCAAACAAACAGGGCAAGGATCCACCTAGACCCAACCAGTTATCAGGATTTGAAAATCCGGTAGTTGTGTCTACTAGCAAAATAAAGGCATTACCTAGAAATCTGTACTGAAGAGATGAAATAGCTTTATATGGCTGAAAATGGCCACTCTTAATTAATCTGTTTCTAAGAGTTTACAACTGTGCTGATTTAGGGTTAATTTAATATAGTGAGATCTAAACTGCTTCAACCTACTATATAACCAGTATCTGTCAAATAGTTGAGCAGAGCACCAGACACATTATCTTTCTGTTCTTTAATGGTTTCTTTCCCTTTCCTGCTTGCATTTCATTTTTTCAGCTCCTATTGCCCTTCAGTTTTTCTGGTTTTATTACATTCATCATAGCTATAAATAAATAAACAAAGCACAATACTCACTGATTGCTATTTTATATGCTAAAATTCTAGAATACAGATTTTCAGAGACAGAAAAAAAAGTCTGATCTCCAGGATAGTACTTGTTCTATTTCTGGGGTAACCACCAATAGCAAAAATCACATTACAATAACAAAAGACACATTTTTTTCCAATGATGGTGAAGAAAGAAATATTCAAACTCTTCCTAATAAAAAGTTTTCTTAAACTCCTTTAGCCTTCTACTGCATTGCTGCAGAAATTTTGTACAAATTCTCTGAGGAGTACCTGTATTTCCAGAGAACGTACGCACAGAACAAAAAAAAGGAATCACGCTCATTCACCTTCATCTTTGAACACAAAAAATCCCAAATGTTTCTGACGTTTTCACCTCTTCTTTTCTCTAACTATAGAAGAAAATTACTGTTGTTCTCTCTGGCCTCTCAGTCTTTTGGTCAACAGTGGGATCTCCTGCACTCTGGGCTGCACTTTTAACACATTCATCAGATTCCATGATTAACAGGATTGGCTATTTTTAACTGAAGTGGTCATTGCTGCTCAGTTTCTCAAGCTTGGCATCCAAATCTTGCCCAGCTATTAACTATAACCTATCAGCTTTGGATCCTCTCCTGGGGAGAACACCTCTGCACAGCTCTCCAGTATGTATCACAGTATGTACAATGTATGTACCACTTGACACTGCTTCTCTAAATGCATCTAAAAATAGCAGGGCCAGAAAATAATTGTGTGACTGTATCCAACAGACGAAAACAGAAACCATATAAAACCACGCAAAACATACTTCGAAAGAGATCAACAATGCAAACTTCAGAGCTCAAGGGGAGTTTAAAGTGAACGAGTTCTTATGGAGACCTGAGCTGGCCCTCTAAGTAACTGCAGTCCTTCCCCCAAGCCCTCCCTTTTCCAAGGGGCAGTCATTCTTGGATACACTGCTAGGAAGCTTAGGAAAGCCTAAGAAACTCTGGAACAACCAAAGCAATATGATAGTGACAGTATTTTCAGTTCCAACCATGGATGACAGCTGGAAGCCAAGTGATAAAAGGCTGTACACAGTGAAATTCCACCTCTGTAAGAAGCAATGGCTAGTGGGTCAAAAATATCATTTGAAGATTATGATGTCTTCATATGTTTATAATGAGCAAAAGCCCTGAAAGCAGACTCTGATTTCAGGTGTGCGGTTATTCAAACCTCTAAACTATGCTGATGCAAAACCAAGACATTTTGAAACAAAACATAATTTAAATACTGTTTCTTTGTTTTCTGTTTTATCCATTATAAATGTTGTATGTTCAGACCTTGATTTTGTTTCCGGGCCTTGTCTCTGGACTTTCTGGCTTTTAAAATAAAAGACTCTGCTCATAACATCTCAGAAGTTCACTTGGATTCAGATCAAAATGACAAAAATTTAGGAAGTCTGAGAGTGAAAACAAACTCAAAAAATTAATAGCCTCTTTGCAGCACTATTAAAAATTTAATTCCTTGGCCTCTGATAGTATTGTTTTGCTATGTCACACGCTGTTACATCAGTCATGTTCTGTTATGTTAACATGTTGACATGAATCTCAGTAATGCCACGGCAGCCAAGAAATGTCAAACACCAACACCTTGACACTAAGTGAGAAACAGGCCTTATGTATGCTTAGGCCTTTTGACTCACCATCTTATATTCCACAAAAACACATAATCCAAGTTCCATGCACTTACTGGAAGTAGAAAATAAAGGATTTTTTCCTTCAGATGGATTTTGGTTTAAATAAAAGAATCATAGAAGTTGAAATACTGTAAGGTTTCATCTTCTCAGACTATCACCTTCCCATTTTAAAGACAGGTATATTAATTTGATCACCCTGTTGCAATGAAAAAGCTAGTCGTTGAAGTCTGTAAGAAGGAATGATGGAAAGTCACTGAGAAAACACAAGCATATTTTGTTTCCATGATGTATCACAGAGGTTTTCTTACCTCCCACGAGGTAACACAACAGTAACAGTGTAGAATTCTGTCTTCTATTTTTCCTAATGGATTATCAGTAACAGCTAAACCAGAAAAGAAATTATTTGAAATAGCGTGGTCAAATATAGGTGACAAAAGTATCTGTAATTTTAACACGGACTCAGATCACCGATCCAGCTTTAACTTCTTCACAAAAATCCACAAAAAAGAAAAACCCCATGAACAAACAAGTTTGTTTGGGTTTTTTTTAAAGTTAGACTGGCAAAGCAGTCAAACCTGTGATTAAATTCAGTGACTACTGTTATCTTTCGGTGCCTAGCAAACACAATAGTTCCTGATATTAGAACGCTCCTGTGTGCTGTACTGACACCACTGCTAATTTAAATATCTATCAGAAAGTCTAACAGAAAGTCTTCATTTGGTCAGTTTATCAGATGATTTACATCTGTAGTCAAACCACCTCTTCATTTTCCTTTAGAGGATGAATACATTCATCTGTATTTTTATTGCTTTTTCTGCTAGACCTGAAGCACAATTTCCCTCTACCCAATTTAAGTATGCAGCCATATAGATGTTATCCTCCTTTTGTAGCACATCTTCCAGGAAACCGATCAGTAAGGAGTCAACAGCAAAGACTGCAATAGCAACTTCATGGACTCTTTAAATTATTCCACTGCAAGTGTTAACCTCGCACTGCATTTACATTTGGAAAGTTAGTCCTCTTGAACTCACTCCAGGCATTATGCAGACTCAGAGGGCTAGATTTAATAAGAACAACTTGGTCAGAGTAGCTTAAATTTATACAAGTACAAAGGGAAGTCGTTAGAGATGCAGTTCACATAAAAACCATGCATTTATGCATTTAGATTCTGCCCCTTTTCCTACTTTGGCAGAAGAACATGAGAAGAAGAAAATAAGAAGATCAAAAGCTATAGAAGTTTTGCAAGAAGCCAAGTTAGTTCATCAGACCATAGAACAAAGTAATGTTATTTCCTAAGTTGAGGTGGCCTTAAGTGTCTTAAATATGCCTTGAGCTTGCCGGAGGCAAACACCTACAGCAGACCATCCTCCTTCTCATCTACTTTTTGTTCATTCATTAGAAGTTTTCCGTGTCGTGTTTTACCTACCTCAGTCTTCCCCCTGCTCTGAAAACACTTTAGTTATTTTGAGAGTATGTCTACAAAATGTGCTCTCACTGACACGCTCACTTACCTCAAACACGTGCACGCACACATACACGTGCAGAGGCACCTTTTTTGTACAAAAATGAGTTTTGTTTAATCTTTCCTTAAAAACAACTGTTGTTGTGGTATCCTTTGCCTGTAGGTTTGCTGTGCTTAACAGAGTTACCAGCTGTCACTAAATTCATGTCCTGTTCATAAATCTGACTGAATTTTTTGGACAGCTGTTCATCTGGGCATAAACACATTCATTCTAATAGCTACATTAGCTCTACAAGTTTATTTGTTTGGTTGTGGTTTTTTAACTTTCACTCAGTATAATTACTTCTGACACTCTCCCATCAAATAAGTTTTGGTGTGTTGAGTGTTTTCTTACTTTTATTTGTTTTAAGCCAATCAACTACATTATTTTTCATAGCAGATGCTGTAACATGATGGACAGTCTGTCATAAACAGATGGATTTGGTCTAAATTCATCCTCCAAAAAAGTCCCATCAAGAATGAAGAGCTCGTCTCCCGGGAATAACAGTCAATAATCAGCACACCTTCCTTGATGTTCAGTCAGCACAACTCCTGGGCGAATTTCAAACAAGCGACAATGGGTGTGTCAATAATAAAGGGAGCAGTAGCCGTATTTTACCCAAAATACAGCAGTCTGCTCATCTTCAGGCATAAGCTATCCATGTTATGGGGTATTGATGGGACAACAGACACAGCATGGAGATAGTTGTAAGACAATATGGGAGGGAGAGAGCACATAGGGGTTGGCTTTGCATCACAACTGCTGTAGTCAGAGAATAATTCAGTAAATGATCATGGAGTCAGTGAGACTTGTCTGTCTAACGTACCTATAAATCCAAAGCCAGCAAGAAATGGTAATCTATATTCAGCACAGAAGACATTCTTCTCAGTGCTAAGGGGAAGGGGGCAAATTTCAATTCTATTGACTCACAAGTGTTTGAGTCATCTTCTGAAGCAGACTGCCTTTCACTTCTTCCTGGGGGCTGCTATCTTTCATTGTTCACCAGACCAAGAATGACTATCCGGTACCATCACTGGCAGACAGCATAGTTAACTACTGGCCACAGTATAGTTGAACAACTTGTTATTTGTTCTGTCTGAAAATTCACTAATTTTTGATTCCTTGCGATTCTAGCAACTTGACCATAAAACACTCATTCATTTGTTCATGTCTTTGGATTTAAGGGTGCCCTGAGCATGTATGAATCATACCTGATGTGCTTCCACATAATCATCTGAAATAAATTCCTGTGTATTAAAGTGTGGTTAACTTCTCTGTCATGATTTATCCACTTCTATAAAACATAGCACAAGTTCATCAAGTCAAAAAATTATCATTATTAATGATTATGTCAGTCAGACTGCAGCAGAATGGTTAGGAGCTCCTGGTTTGGTACATCTTCCACTTAAACTAGACCAAGCAGACAAAAGGATGAATGGGCAAAGATGCAGAACACAACTGAAATTTTTGAAGTATGAAGGCTGGCTCACATTTCTGTGTAGTTGTTTCAATTTCATTACAGAAGCATGCATAGCTTAAAGAAAAATGAAAGTGGGGAAGTAGAAGAAGAAGGAGGGCAGTGAAATGGATAAAGAAAGGGAGAAGTGAAAAATAGGGAAGGATAGAAGACTGAAAGCAGAAAGTGCTATGAGACAAAGGTGGTAGAACAAAACCGAGAGGTAACAAGGATTATTCGCCACTTCTGTTGCCTTCTGGTGACATAGGCTAAGTACAGAGAAGTGTCTGGCAGATCAAACTGTATTTGCAGGTTCTCAGCATACAGCCCTCCTACTAAGAAGTGGAATATGAAGTTTTACACAATCACCAACAACTCTGAAATTCTAACAGAACCAATCCACTAAATGAGATTCCCTACTTCTCTGAAGATGGCAGTAACCTGCATAAAAATTCGTAGCATACTAGTCTGTTTGTGAACACCGGTACTCTATTTCTTAAGATGCTTTTACTAAAACTAATAGTACTCCACTAGATCATGTGAACTAACCACAGTTGAACAAAAAGGCTCAATAGTTTAATACATATTTGTGATTTGATCCAGATAAGAGCACTAGTCATGCTAGGGGTAGAGATCGTGTTGCAGGAACAGTCATTGCATACTTGACCTCTTTGGCCCTTAGAAACAAACAATGGTGGATTAAGGACTCCTGGAACCTAAAACAATATGAATGACCACATTCTTTTTAAATCTCAATATAAGGGAAAATAGCATTATGCAATGCTTATACACCAAAATCCAGACATGTGATCCATCAACCTGCCACTGGATGTCACTGTTCTTTGAAAGCTGAAAACATTTTAGGGGAGAAAAAGGAGAAAAAAAGGAACAAAAAACCCCACACGTTTTCTAAGTTTTTAAGACGTAGAACATTCAAAAATATTAGATTAAAAAGTATTTTTTACATTCTTCCTTCTAGCTTCACTTCCAGAAAGGTTCTGTTTAGCGGGTGGATATCTGAAAAGAGCTCTGCAATTTGCTTGCATAAAGCCAACCAAACAACTGTATTGTAAAAGCATTCCTCACGTATTTCACAGACATTATCCTAAAGAGATGGTACAGAAAAGAGCAAGTGGATTTTCCACTGCTCCAATGCATTTACTATGTTCTGATGACCTGTTGTGGTAAGGAAAGGAGGCACAAATCAATTTGGATTTTACATTCCATTTAATTGCATATATGTCGTAGTATTTTGAGGCTTCCTGTGCAATCTATAAGCTGCCATCAACACAATAAAGCTGCTTGTATCAATTGCACCACTATAACCAATTTTTCTGGGAAAGATCTATCTTTGCATCTGGGAATAGAATTTTTGGTTGAAGACTGCTAGGGCTTGAATCAAAATCCACTAGACATTATAATTAAAGCCCTTCTTTTTCATCTGCCAGAATGAAATGGCTTAAAGTGGGCAGAAATTTTCCCATATACATTCTCTTGTTAATACAGAGATGAAGTAAATACACTGCATCAGAGCAGAATGAATTTTACAGTATTTCAGGATTGCCTGCCACTGTAGTTATGCTTTGTTTTACTCTCCAGGAAGTAAAGCGATACAGAATCTCCTGTTTTACCAGTGAGGGATCTGGCAGCCATCTGCACAGTTCCAGAACAGAGCATGACTCATACATGAGAGAGATACATTATTCATGAGCTGTTCCAGGGTTGCTTCCATTCTCTTGTGTAAGAGGTGAAAAGCTGTGTCAGCAAGGGGGGCTGCTCAGTAAATTCAGTTCTGTGCAAAGAAGCATCTTAGCAGAGATGCGGGTCCTTAGATATGGATCCTAACAATGCCAGGGGACTCGGCAATCCAACAGCGCACAACACTCAGCTCCACGGAGTAGCAGGTTGCTTACAGAATTGTGATCTTTTGCTGCAAGGTATTCCTAGAGCACTCCTTATCATCTGTATGTTTGAGGCATAAGCATCCTGGGAGTCCTGATGGTATTTTATGGTGTCTGTGGAGTCAAGAAGATTCATCACTGATACTGCAGATTGTTGAAAATTTAAAATGAAATTTAAGAGGCAGGCAGAGGTGAGAACCATGCTGTCTGTTTCTAGTCACTTTTTAGGTCTCTCAACAGGATAAAATGCAAAAGAGAATGACTATGTTCCAAAAATATGAGTTATTCATACATGGTAAGAGATGTAGTGAATTGAAAAAGCCATAGAAGGAAATTCTGGAAAGCCTCCTTGCCTCTTCACTTGGGGAATGAGCAAGGTGGGGACAGAGAATATTGCCACTAAGACAACTGCCATATCTTCCAGAAGTAGCTTTAGCTTTTGTAGACACCTCTCTCTCCCTCAGTGACACCAGCTACTTACCATGCTTTCCAGGATTGCGGCAGAGCTGAAGTAGCAATAATTATTTTGCTGTTGTCAGCCCATAGTCTAAAAATTGCCTGTGGAAACCAGCACTTCATGTTCCAACTACTTAGAACATAATTTTATAACTATCATCAGCTCACAATCTTCTTCAGTAGAAGAACCTTCCCAAAGTTTCACTGTGGCAGTACTCTAAAATATCCCTGGGTGACTGATTTTGTGAAGTCTAATCGTCTTGGATAAGATAGCCAACATTTCGATTTGCTTATATCTGGACTACAGTTTGCTCAGAAGTGAGCTTTCAACATTAGGGAAGACTGTGTATAATGTGTATAAGGGCATTGTGTTGGCTCCAAAGGTTTGGTGATCATATCACCTTCTTCAGGACAATTATCAACTTTGCCAGGGAGACTCCCTAATCAGTGATCCATATAATTACTTTTCCTTGTAGATTGAACTTGAGAACTGTTCACTAATGCTCTAAATATTTGGATATCAGTGTTTAAGTATCCACAATCATGAATACTGCCAGATGCAAAATTTTCCAGAGGGTTTTGTTTGGGTATAGTGGCATAAAATATATGGAAATATGAAGTCACTAGAAATCAGAAGAAATATTGGTGGGAGTTGCTATGGTGCTTGATTTCTACTGGGGACTTAAAGTTGATGACACCCCCACACACGCCCAAATGAGTGCTCTGATCAGTGGAGTACTGCTTGTTCTCGCTTCAGTGTTTTCCAATGAAAGGAAAATTTTGTCACTAAGCATAACCTATAGAAAGTAAAATACTAAAATAATTCCAGGAGAAAAATGTATAGAGATATTAAAATCACTAAAAAAAAATCTAAAACCTCCAAGGCAGTTTTTTTTCTCCCTGGACAGAAAATTTCAAAATGTCACAGGCTCCCTTTGCTGAGCCCCAGAGACAGAACGGCCAATCTCAGAGGCCAAAGTGGCAGGCCAACAACACTCTATGTCTTTCATTTTAGGTCCCTGCTTCTAAAAAACCAAATGCATTTTTATGCATACATGAAATACCATAAAAATGTTAAAAGCTTTATGAGAGATATGTCTTTTTAATATACCTTTTTTTCTTACTTAGCATCTCAGTAAAAGAAAGAGCAACTACACAAAACAACGGTAGACTTTTCAGCTCTGCTAACATACCCAATGATTATATTTGTCCATTTTTATCACCCAAATATCTCATTCACCCCTGTGGCCAGTAATAATTTTTATCTGTACCTAAGTAAGACTTTCATTTGAGAAATAAAAGACCCTACCGTGCATTTTTCATGCTGTGCAAGATTATCAACTGGTAATCAATTTTTTTGTATGTGATAGGGACCCCACATCATATATTAGACAATACTCAGTCTCAGGCCATTTACATGTTTGATGCAGTATCCAGACTAAATGATGGTACGTCTAACACTTAAATATTCTAATATTCCCCAGTTCACATGTACTGAAACAAAGCACACAGAAAGTGTGTACTCCTCTTGAGAGATAAAAACACATTACCCCAATCACAAAAACAGTAAAGAAAGTACTGTATCACTGTACTGAAGCAGATAAACGGTGCCTCCCAAGGCTTCAAGTTCTCTGTGCAAGCTCAGGGATACCAGCATTACCTGCTAAAAATAACCAAAGCAACCTGCCTAAAGGCACCTGCAATATTCTGTACTCAGAGATCCCAACTGTACTCAAATCTGCTGAGCCCAGGCCTAACCATTAACATAAGACAATTCTTCTGTTCTTTGCACACCCATTAACTAATCAGAATGGGAATCCACACAACCATTATTTCTTTGGCAACATGAAACTTTGGTGACGCAGGCTGAACTGTCTCCGAGACCTCTGCTGGAAAGGTGCCTGATGATTATTTGTAACATGGACACTCATGAAGCCTGGTGTGTATCTACAGCTGACACCTACTGCCACAGACTCCCCCATAGCCAGTACCTTTATACCTAGGGATATTCCGATGATCAAAAGTGCAAACCACCACCATGCCGTTTACATGTCAATACTAGATTATTTTGAGTATCTAAACTTAAGTGGCTTACAGGCCATCTTTTAGACCTCTAAAGGGGGGTGAGTTTCACTCCCAGTGACATACTGAATTTAAAAAACTGCTTATTGTTTCAGAAGCTTCAGCACAACCATTATTTAAGCTTATTGGCTTGGTCTTCTAGCTTTTGTTTGTGCAAAGTAATAATACAATGCCATCAAGTGCAGTTCTAATATGCCTTGCAATTATGGCACCAAGCTCTAATTACACTGTTATTGTTATTTTTTATGATGAGAATTTCACTTTTTTTTTTTTTTTTTTTAGTTCAAGGCAATAGGAAACCACTCAGCAAAGCATGGCTGTGAATTTTAATTGCTGAGCCTTAATCACAAAAAAATAGTGAGAAAGGGAATTAGCCAAATAATTTCAGCATAGCAGAAAAAATTACTCGTATCTATGCAGTTTGCCATAACGACATCTGGGACTGTCAAAAATGGCAGTTGAGGCTCTACAGGATGAACCTTTGAAAAATATGTACATTCTGAACTCCAACTAAGTTTAACAAATTTTCTGCACTTCTAATTCTCAATACCAAAGTCTTTGCACTAGGTTGAAAGACAAAATAAATCCCCCCAAACCAGGTTAGAACTTCAGCTGACAGAAGTCCCCACTCCACTGACTTCAAGAGATAATGTAAGGCTAGTAGAGATTCAGCCCCAACTATTAAACATGGGGTTTACCACACAATGTTGACCTAAATTTGAGATTCAAGTTGGAAAGTCGCTGGGAGACTATGCTATTCCTAGAAGAAAACACATGTATACCAGAAATGGTTTCCTTTACTGGAGTTTTAATCCATTCAACAATGCTTCTTAAAAGCATTTTCATTTGTCTATTTTTAATGTGGTGAGCTGCTTTCTGTGAACACCAAATCCTGAATTTAATTGTAGTTACAGAAACGTTAGTCTGCACCCGCTATTTCTATGCAGCATGTCACTTCACATTTTTTCCCTGTTATATACTGAACTATACCAAAATTAATTTTAGGACTGTGCACATTTTTTAACAACATTTTAAAACCTTAACAGCTGACAACAGTAATTTAATTTCATTTTTCACATCTTCTAAAAATGCTAGAGAAAATTTAATTCAAAGTCCAATTCCTGCAAACTAGAAAAAAAAACCAAACAAACAAACAACAAAAAAAAAAAACAACCCAAAAACTTTTCTCACAGTGATGTTTTTTAGGAGCAATCTCCTTGGTACTGTTCAGAATTTCCTGTTTCCAGAGAATTCTCTGTAATTCAGAGCGTACAAACTTCAAGAGGAAAAAAACCCAAACAAACAAAAAAGCACAACCCCCCCCCACAAAAGAGAAAAAAAAAACCCACAGTAAAGATGAGGAGGAAACAATAAAAATGAAGCCAAAAAGGTATAAAGTCAAGCATTACAGAAATGACTATAGTTCCTGTGAGAGAGATGTTCTCCAGATGGTTTAGTACTGAAGGCAATACACTACTGTTTAGATGTATTTTATGCTTCTTCAAGAAAAGAAATCCAGTGTTTTCCCCCATTTCTGCATCATCTGTTTCCCAAGAGAATTGCCCCACGAGTAGTGTGCTCAATTTAGGAGACATACATAATTGGTCCTCCCTCTCTCACGCTTGCTTGCATTTTTCTTCCGTACAGCACATTACCTTCGTAACTTCCAACCATTTACTGACTCATCAAACATGTTGTCAAGCCTCATAAGTCTCACTAGAAGTAAACTATTTCTTTAGTACTCATTCAACCTTTATTGCATGAACTGTTTTTTTCTTTTCTTTAATGACCTGAATTTGGAGATACAGATATTCATGCTATTGTAATATACTTTATCTCTCTAATACATTTTATAGGTAAGAGGTGATTAACTCCTGGAACAGTTCCACATAAAACTGCTAAGAATTTGCAAGTAAGCGTTACTGTTATAATCACAATATCCAGGACAAAAATGCCTTAAGGATTTTTTTTAGTTAATTTTTTTCACAAAAGTCCTGGATATTTTTTTTTGCCTAATTTTATACTGAAAAAAAAAAAAAAACCCAAAAAAACAAAACAAAAAAAACCCCAAAAAAACAACAAAACAACTTATGCCTCCAAATATTTATTATTAAAGTCATAAAAAGGTATGTTGTTTTTATTAGTAGTTTGACCCCTTTCAAAGATTAGCAAAAACTGAGTTTTTCAGGAAATTTCTTTTTATCATCCTATAGTATGTTAATAGAGGAAATATTTCTTGTCCTATCAAACACTCTATATATGAAAAACAAAATAAGTAAAAGGGACAACCTGGGAGGACACAGATGAGACAACAGTACTTGCTGGTGTAGCCTGAGTTGCGAATCTTGATCTGGGCTGCTGCTATCAGAGTTTATCCTGTATATGTAGACTACTTTAGTCTTCCTTACTATACTTTCCACAGCTAAATTCATTACAACTATTTCACTGTGAAAAAGTCACTGACGCTGAAGTCTTCTGTCTCTAGCAGACAGTGCAATCTATTACATACAATCTCTCCTAATGCTTAAAGTTTACTCATGAGGCAAACCGCAGTCTTGATGTGAGCCGGTACACAACCCTAAAATGAAATCTATTTCAGCTGCTTATAAGAAAGATGAATTGAAATCCAGCTGTACTAAAGTGCAGCTAAAGAAAGTTTGCTGGACAAAATGATCAAACAATTTCTTTTTATTCTTTCCTAGATAACTTTCCTGATACACTATTTCTAACCCAACTCGGTCCCACTCTTAGGAATAGTGTATAATAATAATAAAAAACCCTTATTAAGCTGGATTCAGATCTACTTTGAGGTTTTATTTCATCTTCTGCATTTCTTTTGCTTCTTCATTGTGCAAATTTAAGACTGAGGCAAATGCTTAAAGTTTCAAAGATGTTAGTCATAAAATTATATATCTGAGCATGACAGAAATCACACAAAGCTCAGAAGAAAACCTCAAAAGAACTGAGGGAACACAGTTTCCAAACTTGGCAGTCTTTTACATTACAAGACAGTACATTAATAATATGTCACAGGTGAAGTGCAGGTGAAGAACTTAGATTGGAGGGTTAATAAGATCATTTCCACATCGTATTAGGCCAACTTCAGCTGTGCTTGTACAGCCAGGAGGTCAAGCATTTTAGTTTTTACAAACAATGAAACACACCCTGAACACTGCTCTTTCTTCCCCTACATGGGAAATGCGTCGATGAAAGGATGAAGTATTTCTTATGGCTAACTGGGATATTGTGAAAATACAAAATGGTAACAAATACTTCACGTTCTCTTTTCTCATAGCCAATATACTAACAAACTTCCAAGTAAAGGCCTTTGCATCTAAAGACATGTCTCTTTGGACTACAAGCGATTAGGAGAAATGGAATCTGCCCTGTGCCACACCTTCCAAAGAGTCCAGAGAAGGTCTGAAAACATTTTGCAGTGTGATTCTTGTAGAACAGGCTACAAAGGGGCACTGTCCAGATAGAGAAACTGATTTCACTACAGCGTGGGGGTGGGCTTCCTTTCCAGTGTGATGGTACTTTTGCCGAGAAGGACAAGGCTCTGAAGAACTGGACTTAGTTCTGTGATCCTTGTATAGTCCCAGTGCTCTTCAGGGGCCAGTCCTTCCGATCCTGTGGGTAAGGGACCAGCAAGGGGGGCCAGACACCTTACCTCCTGCCTAAGCTCTGCCACACAACCATCACCTGAAAACTAATTTTTCTGTGCTGCAGCCCTCCCACCTGGAGAATGGGAATAAAGCTAACTAATCTACTACATAAAATGCCACATTACCAAATGATTACATCAAAATCTCAAAAGCAAATAAAACTAATCTCATAGCTAACTTCTGTATTACTGCTTTTAGCCTGGCGATTAAAGCCTGCAGGGTTAGAATTGGAATTGTTCTAGCTCACTTCTCTAGAGACAACAGTGAGCTCTAGCCATGCTCTTACTAATTTCCAGATATTTATACTGCATTTCTTAAAAAAAATGCATGTACTAAGCGCCTGGGCTTCAATGGACCACAGTCAAATTTCAAGCTCTATGAATCCCAGCACAATTTCTATCTACTTTAATTCAAAATGATTTTATTAGGTCAGTGGAGTTTCAGTCATTTACATCAACTATAAAACGCTGAGAGACAAAACTGGGAAAGAGCTGCAAGGACCTTCAGTAAGTACACAGACACAGCAAGCCACACATGTTACAGGGCCTCACTGCATTTTGACAAGAAAGAGGTTAAGTTCAGTCATTTTAACATACTTACCAGGTCTCTACTAAGCAACTGTAGTAAAATAATGTGAAGGTTCACATTAGAAATTGTTTGATCAAAAAATAAATTGAAAGAGTCCCTTTCCATTAGCTCTATTTTAACATGGCACATGGAAGATGAACACAGCATGAAATGCTAGATATAAAAAGTGGGGCATAGGAAAAACAGTTCTTCAATCAAAATAAGCAAGCTATGCTGTTTTGCTGAAAGTACTCCAGCAGTCATGGTGGGTTTCCTGTTATCTGATGCCATAGCAACAATAATCCATTTTAAAAATTGTGGTAAGAAGGTAATACATTATCATGACAGCTGTGTTAAATGACTGCCTCTCCTGTGTTATGCTCTTGACTTTAAACAACAATGTTAAGATGTTTTTTAACCAAGTTTTCAAGATGAAAATAACATGGTGTCAAAATATTTTTTCTAACCAATCAGCACTATTGAAAAACATCACTGAGCTTTGCGTTTCCATGACAACTAGTCTCAAATGTTACAAAACTGCACCAAATTTACTTACAAAGAAGGGTTCTTACAAGAAAAATTGGTTCATGTAACATTCTATACCACACAAACTTACATATGTAATGTATGCTCACAACAAAAACTGCATTGGTGATGTTCAAGTTTTCTAGATTTACATTTCTTGTAGGAACTTTTTGTATTTGGTCTGGACATAATATATTTTGTTTCTTCTCTGTTTTAATAAAATATAGATTTAGCTATGGATCATTGATTACAAAGTAGCTGCAAAACCTATAAACAGAAGAATTTGAAACTATTACTTATTTCCAGCAAACAGAGCAGGGCAATTTTGGCCTGGATGGACAGCTATACAATTAAAAGGAAAAAAAAAAAAAAAATTATTCTGTAGTTTCCCTGTGTTTTTCCCCTGGCTATTTGCACCACCATTAACAGCTGAGAAAACCAGCTTCATTGCTTCTTCTGAAGACAGCTCATCTTGTGATTCCCACGGTTTTTGGTCAAGGAAAATAATCCCCTTAATATACTGGCAGGAATGTCTTATCAAACACGGTCTGCTATGGGATTAACGATTTATTATCAAATCTAAAATCACTCAGATTAATGGCTAGTGTGATTCGTGGAATAAACATCATCAGAGTATTATAAACCAAAACCTAAATTTCATTCATAGTGGATTTGTAAATAACCCACTACAATTTACAATCCATTTACAATGGATTACTGTGTACTTTAAGAGGTTTTTGGTATTAACAGTTGGATGGAAGAAAAAAATTGGATTTCCAGTACTATTCCATCAACCCTGTTAGTAAAAAACTCTTAAAGCACACAGTAAAATAGCGATGACAGTGCTTAAATTAGGTACCCTTTGACAATTAACTTGAACTTCTAATACAGTAGTACTATCCTTTTTCAGTAACACTGCTACATGCATGTTCAGGGACTGAGAACTACAAAAGTAATCAGAAAAAGGGGGGTTATAACCTGTATGAAGTGAAGTGGAAAGTCAAGGATTTAGATTAATGATTAACTTTTAAATGGTTGTAGGATATGCTTCTAGCTCACCTTTCCGCAGATGTGACTTTCTTTTGATTAAAAAGAAGAATTTTGATGTCCCTAACAAATGGGTTCAAAGTCGGTCAGAATCTTGGTTTTAATTGGTTGACATAACCCAAGCTGGTACTTTATTAAAATATGGACATCAAATCAAAAATAAAAGAGATATCAGAGAGTTGCTACATACTTGATTCTTTATTAATAGACTTTATTACATCTGTCATTCTTGTGACCTCCAGTAGAAACGTTAAAGAATAGTATTTTTCATGACTACAATAGAATGAGAAAACTCTGAATTTGTGAGCTTTATCCAGAGGTTCATATTATGACTGCTATTACTTTGAGTACAGCAATCAATCTTTCAGAAAGTGCCTTTAGAAAGTGACGGTTACATTCTACTCTGGCTAGGATACGCTGGGAAAGATTGCTGAAAACCCTACCCACATTGCAAAGCAATAGCTCAGAAGAGTCATTCCAAATGATTTCTATGCAGAACATTAAATGAAAAAAGATTCCCAAATCCTCACATTTTCAGGTGATTTATCTGCCCAGTTGGCAAGTTCTGGTGAAAGGCAATTCTATGGCAAAGAACAGGATTCCATGAAGCACGACTGTGATCAATGTAAATGAAGTATGAAACAGAAAAAGTTTCTCTGCGTTGATTTCACTACAACTTGACATAATCACTCCAGCCTCCTTGATTGACTCTTAAAGCATACATTTTTCAGAGTGACATGTCTATACCATCAAATGAGTTCTGCCACAAAATACCTGTTACTAAGTATCCTTCAGAAAGTGACATTAAACTCCCATAAGACCAGATAAGATATTTTCAGGTTCTGTCTGGATGATAGAAAATAGCAACAAACAAACAAAGAAACAAACCCCCACACAGAATGAGGATTTCTGGGGAGATGACATTGTTTTATAAGGATAAAAGGAAGAATCTCCTATCATACCTTGGCTTGACAGTAACTTGACTACAGCTTCTCTGTCAGATGTGCACAAGGCCCTGGTACTCACTCTTGGCAATATTCTTATAACCTTATTAAGACATAGCATGAATTTCTTTCTATTTAAGACTTATGGTACACAAACAGTTCATTATTTACCAAGTAATTAACTACTAAATCAGTCACTGTGAGTTAGCGAACCATAACCATATGTGCTCCACAGATGGAAGAAACAGGTAAACAAACCTAAGCACGCTTTTTCACATGATGGCAGCATCAGAGAATGGTGAACGTAGTTACAATACTCCCAAAACTGAAAGAATTATAGTGAAAACAATTTGAAAGTTTTGCCTTTTTTCCTAACTGCTTTAAGTGCTTTGGGTGCCAAAACCAAATGAGAACAGCTTTTCTTTGACTGTTTAGATACAAAAGCAACCTTATTCGCTCCTACACACAAGAAATCACCCGAGTCAAGTGTTAACAGCAATCTTTCAGTAAGGGTTCCTGAGTCACTCACACAATACGAGACAGTTTCCATTTTGGGGTTTGAAAGCATAGCCAGTAACTTCTGAGAAAGCAAAATTGTTTGGGATTTAACAAACAAAACAAACAAACAAAAAAATCCCTGATACCGCAGCAAGCTTGTAATCCTAAATCCCTCTCAATTAAAAAGAAAAAACACAAAAACCAAAAAACCAAAACTGTAAGACCATGCAAAATGAATATTCAATCACTGAAAAGTACACAAAAGTAATAAACATTTCTGCTGGTCAACTCAGCCTTCTCACTGCCTTGCTAGCGCACGTGTTGATCCTGTGAAAGCATACTGAGGATTGTAATGTAAGTACATAAGCACTGAGTCAGACTACAGGTTCCTCTGTTCGGTCCTCAACAGAGGTGAACTCTGGATACATCCAATTATTTGACACTGTGGCTGCAGAACAAGGGGAGTATGCAGTGATGTTTCTCTGAAACAGGTCTCCCAACCTCCAGGGAATTGCAGGACGAGGAGTTTTTGAGCCAAAAGATATTAGTTAGCTCTGAATAGGTTTTTATGTGTTTGGGTACACTGATTTTGAGCCACATAAACTTTCATCGTGTTCTTGTGGCAGAGTTCCCCCATTTGAGCATACTTTTTTCTTTCTCCTGAGCCTGGCACCTCTTAATTTCAGTTGACATGCCCTGCTTCTTGTCTGAAAAGAGACAACAAATATTCCCAAGAGGCCTTCTCTATGCGGTGCATGACTTAGAGACCTCTATTGCGTGTCTCACCCACCCTTTCTCCTGGCTGAAGCATCTTGGTGTGTATCATTAGTCCTTGTATGGAAGCCCTCCCACACACTTGAACATCAATTTCAGCTTTCTCTGCAACTTTCACTCTGCTATGCTCTTTATAAATGGCAAGAAACAGAGGTACGTGAAGTATTCAAAATGCAAGTATACCACAGATTTACAGAAGAGCTTAATAATGTTCTCTGTTTTATTTTTTTTATTCCTTTCCTGGTAAATCCTAACATTTGAGATTCTTTTGGGGCGTTTTTTGAGAATTGAGCTGAAGTTTTCCCAACATGCTTCAATCAGTTAATTCATTTTACTGGGTTAATGATTTCAACAACAAAAATGCCATCCTCCTGAACCTCCTATGGCAACATGGCACCTATTCTCTGCCTGCACTGCCAAGAACAAATGTGTTGTTGGGTTTATTAATGTTACCTGAAGCAATCTGTTGGCCTCACTGCCTCCAGCAAGTGGGTATGCCAAATTCACAACAGAAATAATTATTTTAACATCTTTGTCTTGTTTGGATCTTCATTTCAGTAACTGCCCCGTCAAAATCTGAGAAATGAATTTAACTCACTCACTAGCTGCTCACTAGCTGAATAGTAAAAAACCAACCAACCAACCAACCAAAACAAAACCAAAAACAAATGACAAACATTATCACACCTCTTTTATATGCAGGCCATTTAACTTTATTCTACATTCCTCAAATGATTTCGCCCCACCTGCACCCTTGCCAAGCCACTAAGACAAATTAAAGAGGGAGGGACACATTTTCTAGGAGACAGTTTAATGTATTCTCATCTTTGCCCTGTGCAAGACTTTTACCACCTTCTCACAATTACTCTTGGGGATAAGACAGGAGCAGAAGGAAGGCTTGGGGTTTTTTGTCTCGACAAACAGCACTGCAAACTTTTTTCATTAGTTTTGCCAGACAGTCTGGTCTATACTCGCCAGTATCTAGGATTACATTTCAAATATGATAATTAATTGCCAGAATTACAACCACCCTGACATAAAATGTAAAGCCAAATGCTCCCTTAAAAATTATACACAGGATCACGTTCACTGCTGTCTGCTGTCCAGATTTTTGCAAAGGGCTTGGGAGAACTACCCGCTCCAGTGACTGCCTGATGCCACCACCTCAGAGCTGCCTCACAAAACTTTTGGAGCACAGATGGAATTCTGCAGAGACATGGAAGCACACATGGAAAAGGTTGAAATGAGCTTAATGCAGAAACAAATGTTTGGCAGTTCAAGACAATGACTGCGTAGATTTTTGTGCAAATTAAGCACTTCCCAGAGTTGATTAAGTCTGCATTTGTATAGAATTCGTAAAGACACTCATGAATAAAAATCACTTGCTGGACTTTGGTCTAGGGTAACCACTGGGTCTCTGGAGAGACAACTACAGTAGAAGCATGAAATCTTCTGGAGTATCATATGTGAAGCATCTTTAACATTTTAAAACTCAAAATATTCTTAATCTCATGTGTAGAATCAGACCCACAATGAAGTCACTCATCTTCTGCCTTTCTCAGGCCTTTAAGTATGGCCAGGCAGTTGAAAGAAAACAGTTTCAGTTAAAGCAATTTTTATAGGCAAGTTATAAATCTCTGAAACCAGGAGTTTATAATAGCAACACTGACATAACTGTAATACAGCTTCACTGTAATAAATCAGTCGCTTGTCCTGTAAGTCACATGTTCTATAAATCAGAAATTTGGAATGTAAATCTCAGCACTTGTTCATAAATCAGCAATACTGATCAACAGCAGGAATAATATTTCGGCCGTAAATCACATTTGGCAAAGATATTCCCCTGTATTAATTGACTTAAAAATTGCTGGAGTTGTATTTCAGGGATTCCCCCTGTGAGCCCTCTGAATACACCTGGTGTAGCCAGCATTAGTGCAGACCCAAGAACACAGCTGCCTCTCCACAGCTCTGACTGTTCAAAGTAACTCTTGTTAGTCCAGGAGGGTGCTTTGTAAAGACATTTCTGTTACTAGTGTCACAATAGCAGTCAGTACCCAAACAGACATCTGAAACTTGATTAACACCCTAGGTTCTTGCACACTGTGCATGTCTACTTCAAAATCCAGTGTTCTTGCTGAACAGTTGAAGCCCATACAACCGTATTCCCACCACACTCAGCGTCTGAGCAGGAACAGGAGGTACGTACACAGTCTCAGTAACACCTCTACTAGTACTACAGACCTGTCCCAAACAATAATTTCCACCTGAAAGGTATGACAACAGGAATGGGATGTATAGGGAAGTGCAGGTAATAGGGTAAAACAATGAGGCTGAAAGACAGAAATATGCTGTTATTGGTTTTGGCTCATTAGTTACTATCCGGCTTAATGCTACGGCTCTTGTAATCTCATCTCTTCAGTAACAACTACAATTTTCAAGTACATATGAAAAGTTTTGCCTTAAAAGGAAGAAAACAGCATAAATACAAGAAGTAGTCTGATTTATTTTCTGGTTTGCCTGTGCAAATTTGCCAATGGTTTTCTTTAAAACAAACAAACAAACAGAAGAAACCCTGTAAAACTGAATTTCAAACTTGTAAAACCTTTTCTAGTACAGTGAGAATGGCACTTTCTAGATAACACTTCTTTCTCATACACATTTTTAATGTGAAGTATATTTCTAAGAGAAAGTTATTTATCTCTTCAGTGCAATCAGTAAACACACACAGACACATGCTCATTTAGAGCAGTTTTAATGTTCTGTGTTTACTGAACTCAGGAAGGGTCATCAGGGTTCAAGCATAACTTTTCTTCCCTCCATCCTTTGATACACACAGAAAACGAGGGAAAAGTTACTTGTCCTCTATACTGAATTTTGAGGAAATCATTGCTGAAAAACACCATTCTGCATCAATAAATAACAATGCAGAATGAAATAAGTTTCTTTCCTTAGTAGAATTATTTCCTGCCTCTAATATAAACCAGTGCAACCACTGAGAGTTAGATTAACTTTGGGTGCTTTCCTAAACTACTCCTAATCCTATAGTTTCTATGGATGTGAGATGGAGATTTCTCCTGTGGAAATATGTAACTTCCAAAAGACATACCTCATACCGTATAGGAAATAACGTACCAGAAGAACACAGTTTCTATTCTTAACACTGTTGTTTCTTCAGTTTATAGGAACAGCACTGACATATTCACTTGATAACGGAACTAAGTTACAAACCAAACTCATCTCCTCTCATCTACTTGCAATTCTGGCAGCTAAAATGAGAAAAGAAATTAATGCCATTAAAAACACTCCTCCAGATCTCCCAGGAACTTCGTACAGGCAGAGTGGGATTCCAGGAATGACAAAATGTTTGCCCTTGAAGAGCATACTCCAGACATGCCTGCCACTGCCTTTCCCAGGGCACTGCAGATGTAACTAGATGAGCAAATAAAGGGCGGAGGGGATTCTGTGGAGACATTAATCTTAATAACATGGTCTTGTGCAGTCAACCAACAACTGAGGAGGCCTGATATATTCCTTTTGCTCCAAGATCTTCTTCTGAGGCCTGTACAAGCACATATTGGGCATAATATTTCACAGCAGTTATCAGAAAGGAGGAATTCACACAGTATGTTGCAGCTTCCCCCGCCCCAAAATCAACATAGGTTCATGCTCTGGAGGCAAGAGAAGAATACTTCTGTGGGATTATGGACTATGAATTACAACACTAGCTTATCCAGAAAATTAATACACAAAATAGAGAAAGATAAATTAACTAGAAAATCATACAGAATCCTTGTGTAATTACAAGTTCAGATAGCAAGACTGATATGAAGTCCCTAGTAAAACAGTATTTTCATATTGTTTTTTTGAGTAGTGAACTAGCCTAGTGTGTTCTGTTAAAAAAAAACTTTTTTTATTCTCTAGCAACTTTCAGAGATGCAGTTGAGGTTCTAGTATTCCTGACATGTCTGTAAGAACATTCCTACATAACACAGATTGCCTGTTTGAATGACTTTACCTTCACAAATAACTGAATAAAGGGAATTATAATGGGAAATATTAAGCAAATTTAGTGTAAAGCTTGCCATGCTATAATAAAGTAATTATGGAGTATCTATAGTTTGCCTTCACAATAAGCAATTTCAATCACAAAGTTTGTGATCTAACAGTTGCTGCTGCCTATTAATTGCTGCGAAACATTTTCTCTGACTCTGCTGGAACTTCTTCCTGGTGCACGTTGTTTTAGGGAACATGTAGATGGAGAGATGTGGTAGAGCCCTGTAGCAAACAGGTGTCTACATAGCTCAGGTTCATACAAAGTTTTACGATATGTAACAGTTGTGTTTGTGGTTTTGAATCATTTCAAAATATTTTGAAATGGTATTAAAATCTCTGCCAAGCACTACATTTTAAAGATTCACACAGTCTGATAAACTGTAAAAAAAGTATTCCGAAGAATAACCTTTGATTCCAAAGGGAATTTGTAACTGTGCAAAGGAAATTGAAAGTATTTGATAGTTATTTGTAAAGAATTATGTTCAGACTTGTGAAGGATTTTAATAGCATGATATAACGTAGATAAAATATTTCTGCCATATAGGTATTTCCAAAGAATCTCTCAAGGATTCTTGACCAATTTCTAGTAATTGAAAAGATTATAAAACTGTTTCTGATGTACAACTGAAAACTGTTAAATGCATGTAACTGCAAACAGGTAAGGTAGTTCCTTTTACAAGCTTATTTCTCTAACAAAGGTTAGATTGCTGCAGGGCATACTACCCTTTGATACTCCAGAGATGACTCTTTTGCATACAGCATCTAAATGAACCGAAGTTTTCATGTGTATGAAGGACAGAATAAAGAGGGTAAGCTCATTGTCACCAAGGTGTTCACTTTACTTGAGCTCATCTTTTTTCTCCCAGAGGTGATTATTTTTGCTGAGTTATACCTCCAGTGGATTAAAGAAATTAAATATAATTTATAGAGGAAAGCAAAACAAAACATGGAGAGACTACAGTTTTCTGGAAATCAGATATTCACTTTTTTCCCCATCTCTCCATGGTTTTATTGTCCAGGATACATTAGGCTTTTCAAATACAATCCACATAAACAGATAAGAATTGGTGAGATCCATTCTGGAAGTTCAACATTAAATTAAAAATAAAACTCTGAGACAGATGCAACTCACCTCCTTCTCTAAATGTAAAGTGGGATAGGTAAACATTGGTAAATGTTACATATTTCAAAACACACAAAGTTTAATCAAATTAAAGCTCTGTTTCGCATTCTTTGGCCCTACTTCCAAGGAAATGTTCCTATTCTAACTAGCTGTGTATTTATTTTAATATACAATACTGGAAAATATCATCTTACTTCTGTTATTTGCCTGAAGGAAATTCATTTCAAATATGAAACTTTTACACAATATTTACTGTTCAAGTATTGCAGCTTTTATTAAATGGAGCCAGAGAGGATGACGAGGGATTTAAAGAGAGAATTAATAACAACCATCACTAATTTAAGCTTATGCACTACTTCACTGCAAAAGCAAGGATGAATATAGGAAACCAGGGATAATCCAATTGATACTAAACATTTTGAACCTATTAACTGTATTTGAACAAAACATTTTTAAAAAGAAGGCTACATAGCTAAAATAAGTCACATAATCCATGAGAGAGAGCATACAAAATTAATCTTTCCCTTTTTAATTTGTGTAAATGTGTGATAACAGTATGCAGATCTATCTTCCTCACCTTCATATGATCTACAGTGATTTCAGTGAGACCTCCAGCAGTTTAAAATAACGACAAATTAAAACCAACTGTAATTCACAGAAGCTCAAAAAACAGATTTCAATTAACAATTATTTTAAAGTAAGAACACTGGAACAAAACCAGGACCACTGGATAATTCAGGCTGGAAGAGACCTCAGGAAATCATCTAGTTCAACCTCCTGCTCAAAGCAGGGCCAACTCATGGTCAGATCAAGTTGCTCAGAGCTTTATCTACTCTGGTTTTCAAACCTCCAAGAAAGGACATGGCACAACCTCTCTTGGGCAACCTGCTCCAATGTTTGATTGTCCTCATCATAAAAAAGTTTTTCCTTAAATCCAGTCAGAGACACAAGGACTGTAATACAGATATAAGGACTATAAATGTCAAAAATAAGATATACATCATTTATACAATCAGCCAGGGTGAGAAATGAGTCTCTGGTTTCACTTCACAATTTAATGAACTAGTCCGCTATCACATTACCTCTGTACAGAAAACAGAAAAGGTGAAGAGAAACCCTAAGTTGTTGGAAATCCATATCCTTAAGGTCTCTCTTTCTTTTTCAGTAGACAGAGTGGATGCACTCTTTTTAATTCCACAGGTACATTCTGAATTCAGTCCAAACTCTATTGACTTTATACAACAACCATTTTGACTTAACTTACCCTTTCCCTAGAGTTACCAGTAATTTATTAAGTGAAGAAACAATTTTGTTTCAGTGACCATCACAGAACATTTCATTCAAAACCAAGAGAGGTCAATAGATTAATCTAAGTATCTCATAAAAGCAATATGTGACTCTATTGATGTCAGCAGAGGAAAAGAAACATTTGGTCCACGAGTTTCGACAGTGCTTCTTACCATATAGAAGATGCAGTAATAAAATCTCTATATGTAAATAAACAGAAGAATGTTATGTAAAATAGATTTAATAGACTTCAACCATTTATGTTTCATACCCAATTGTTGTCTTTGTTCTTCAGTCTGTCTGTGAAATCCAAATTTCAGAAGAAAAAACCAAAGCACAAACAAATGAAGAGGAGGAGAGGGAGTCAATCTGAAGCATTCAAAAGGCATTCAGACCCTTAGAACATATATGGATCTAAAATGTTCTGATTTTATGAAAATACTGACATCAAGAAAAAATATTTCTCATGCAGCTGCCACTACAAAAATTCTCCATGAGTTTTCCTAATTTAAAAAGTTAATATTTAATTTAAAACATTGGAAGCAATCTGTAATGGATATCTTAAGTGAATAGTAACTGCTAGTTCATTGCCACTTCTTTGCACAGTTTACATTATGCAGCTCATCTAACAGGTTCAGTTCTACTGCCATAATTTCTATGAGAGCATCTTCCACATAAGTAATTCTGTGTAGAAATATATGTTTTATATACAGCTTCCAAGCGTTTTCTAAAATATGTTAGCTAATTAAAGTTGTAGAATCAAGCACTCAAAAATTAGTGTGTGACAGAATTACACTGTTACTGCAAACTTAAAAGTACAATTTCTAATAAAGTCCAATTCCATGATCGCACACCATTTTTCCCCACGGGTTCCCTGCCTCACTGAATACGGAGTTATTTAATGTTTACTTTTAGCTCACCACACAATTCATGCTCTCATTTCTAATGAATTGCTTGCTATCCAAAAACTCCACTTAAACACAAGAAACAGTTCCTCTTGTAAGGTTATCTGTAATAGTCATCAATGGAGTATCTGAATGGTTACAAATAATTAGTTAATTCACCTTCATAGCACTCGTATACTCCATTTTGGAAATAAGAAACTGAAGCACAAAGGTACTACAGTTACAAATCTTCACTCATTTTCTGTGCTGCATTTGTGGTATCTAACTGCATAGTAGGGCTACACATTATGTTCAAACCACAGTTCCCACTGCCTTGCGCTGCACAAGAGCCCACCTCCACACAAACTGGAGGAGCCTCCCAAAGAAGTAGGTCTCCATGGCCTTTAAATAGCCCTTCTCTAAAGAGTGAAGACTATTACTGATGGGAATGGACTGTTCAGACACACAAAACATGTTTTACATGTAGCCCTGGAGAGCAGTGCTGCTTCAGACCTGTGTTGCCTTGCACCTCCTATCCCTTCCCAAGTTTCTATCCCTGGACCACTTTTTTCCCTTCTATGTTTAAGTCAAGCCATTCCCTCCAGCAGAAAGAGTGTAAATTCCTCCCTTTTAGTTCTCACACTTGAAATTGTAATAAACTTACATGTTTAATGGCTTCAGAAGACAACAGGCAGGCTAGCAAGCAGGAGTTCTGCAGGACTAGAAGGTGCTTAACACACACTGATTTTCAAATAATTTACTTTTCACTCATCCTTACAGAACACGTGTGTGATGAAATGTTCAAGGATGCGCTAGCAAATTCGCATGACTTCTTATAGGAACAGCAAAGGGCATGTCCCTACACTAAAATAAACTTATGATCAAGTTTCAAGGTCATTCTGGAAGCCATGACATTTTCTCTTCACGGATCACAGTATCATAGCAATGTAACACTGTAAAATACCTGAAAATGGTGCAGTTTCTAAATTCTCAGAATCATATATCTATCCTCTCATTCTCAAAAATGCTAGACTAAAACCCTCAAAAGTGGTGATTCCTAAACTTACTATGGAACCTAAACAGAATATAGCAATTAAATTTTTCCCCTTGTATTCGGTGCAATGCTTTTCCTATGATGAAAAAATAATAAAATTCCTGCAAGAACTTAAAAATAACTCCGGAGTCTCCAGCAGACTCCTTGCCATAAAAAAATCTCCAGTTTGAATTTTAAAGCCAGCACCAGAGATGGAAACCTATCACAGAGGGTGTTAGGAAATCTTCGCAACAAATGGAGTTACAGCTCCTTTACAAGCAGCACATGAATACAGCAGCACACATACATGAGTCCTATGGCTATTCTATGGGTGACTTCACGCAAAATTGTATAAAATCTGACTGTAATTAATGGCAGATAAGCAAGACAATAAAGACATAATACTTTTCCTTCAATTGTGTATTTCAACAAAGGTGGAAAAGCAAACAACCCACCAGAGTGACAAGGTACTGAGCTTCAACAGAATCCAAAAACTTTTTATTTTTTAATTTATTATTTAAATGAGAATATAAGTAGCTATGCTTGTTTCTTTCTATTAACAATAATTAACTAAAGAGATTTAGTAAGCAGTTAGCAAAGGCATTATTAATACTAATTATGTACCTGTTCTTTGTTATTTATAATGCATAGTAAATAACATAATATAATGCAAAAACACACAGAACAAATACAAATATCCTTGCATTAAATAATTTAAAGACTACCATCATCATAAGTCTATACAATGCTGAAGAGAGCATCGAGTTAACTTTGTGGTAAAAATTCTTTATGGAACAGATAAATCTTATGTATTGAAAACTAGAACTGTGAGTTTTATAACAAAGCTGTATAAAATTAACTACAGTAGATGACAATGAACTATATTAACGGTTCTAATGACCAGTAGCTGGAATTATGTTTGAAGCATTAATGAAGGCATAAAAGACACCCCAAGCAATAAGAAAAACAGAAGCTGAGACACCTATGCCTAGGAAGAGTGGTGTGAACTGCTCTGAGCTTATTTTGCAAAAGAAAAGCTGCCCGGCACTGCAACCTGTCATAGACTTGGCACAAAATCTGTTATTTGAGGCCTCCGATCTGTCAAATCTGTATTTATGCACTGGTTCAAGGAATCTCGGTTTTTATTATTTAAAAGTCAGGTTTTAGTTGCTCCCATCTTATATAAAACCCACTCTTGGGTAATTTGTCTTTCCCGTTCATCTTTCCTACTACCACCCCATTTTTCCTCTCTTTTTATCCCCTGTACTCATTGAATGAACAATTTACAGTTGCTCTCTGGGAAAGAAACTCTCCGACTCCATTCTAGACAGTCTCCAACTCGGCCTCTGCTCCCTGACTGCACTGACACTGCTTTCAACAAAGTCTCTAATTACATCTCACCAGTTACAATTCAGAATCGATACTTGTTTTATCCTAACTGACCTGTCAGCCACTTCTGACACCCATCAGCCACTCTCTTTTTCATGATACCTTATCATCATTAACTTCTGTGTTTCTAACCTCCACAGATATTCTTCAAGCGTTCCCACACTGGTTTCCTGAGGGCCATCTCTGGATTTCATCCCCACTTTTTTTCTGTACCCTGCCTCAGGGTAATCCCTCAAATGAATTCTCTGCTTTATATGACTACTATAGCCCCAAAATCTCACTCCTGCGGAGTACTATCAGCTCAAATCCCATCATCTCTGCATCACATTTAGTTACATGCATTATTGTCTTTATCTATTTAGAAAAATCTCAAGCTCTCTGATACAAATTTGTGGAAGTACAGTCAAAAGAACGACTTCAGCTTTTCTAAAGCTGAGTTTTCATTCTTCCCTGTAGCGTCTCCAAATACTTAACCTTTAGTGGTCATTGTGGTTCCTATCACTGCTCCTCTTAACCCTCTGGTTAATACTACCCTGTTCCACAGACCCATAGCACAAACACACTGTTTTTATGACTCCATTCTCTCACCATTTCCAGGGCCCTATTGACTTTTCTTCCATGGCACTAAATACAAACCTATATTCACTACAAGTCTTCCAGGGTAGGAATCATTCTCTGACAGTAAGAAGTCCGCTAAAATGGAGAATAGTGAGGAGGATGAAATTATCCTTACCCCACTGCTCCAGGGAGAGGCTAAGTTACACCAGAAATAGCACTTTTTACACAGAGGGATCACTGACCTTTCAAAAGATCTGCACATTCTCTCATTTTTTCCTTCCTCTTGATTAAATGGCAGGAAGGTGCAATATTTTTTTCTTTTTTTTTGTAATATGAACAAAAAATCATGCTAATGCATGAAAGCACATAAAAATGCAGTACAGGCAGGTAATCCTCCACTACAATGTAGCAAAACCAACCCAAACCCAAAACAAACAAATAAATGCCCACCACCAAATAGATCGGATGACTCCATTCTCCCCAGCCACTGGTAGTTCCAAACACTGCAGGAGAGCTAAAAAATAAAATAAAAAAATGTTAAGCAACACTGTGACCACCATCTCAGGGGATGGGGATCACAGCCCTCTTTAGGAAAGGGACTGCAGTGTACTCTTGTGTAGTGCCATTTTGTGATCCTCAGGCCAAGAATGTTCTTATGTGTGTATGTAATTCCCTATGCAAAGAAATTCTCTTCATATCACCGTAATCAAACAAAACCATAATTGAAATGACCAACCGCAATTATAAAACTCTTCTCTTCCATTTCCACCCCCATTCCACAGCCTCACTTTGGTTTGTGAGGTTTTTTCCTAATTAGACTGAAAAGATCAGTTAAAACTGATTTACTGTTCCAGCATCCCCATCCCAAAATGTCGGCTTCTGGTTTTTCACAACAAAATTAAACTCTTCAGGATGATCAGATATTTTCCATTATAAATGTAGTTTTGCTCAGTGTTCTGTTTCCTTCAAAAAGTTTCAGTGACAAATTTTAAGCAAGTTATAACTAGAACTAACGTAAGACATGAATGGAACACATTCAGTGAAGACTGATAACTTGTTCTCTTTAAAACTTCGTAAAAATAACCTGTGCCAGTTCTCACCATATCAACACTAACAAGAAATTTGTATTTCTACAAAATTACAAGAGAAAAGTCCTATGCTTTTGCTGATTAAAATATTTTCAAGAAGTAGTCTTTACAAGCACAAACTTTCCTTCTTTCACAATCTAGAAGATTGCCACCATGGCAGGTTATAATGGGTGGGATCATATCCTAGTTTGGGACATTTAACCTCAGATGATCAATAAAAGTGCTGGCACTATATAATGAAAGATTGACAGCATTTTTGTAAAAAGACCCTATAGAATTTTATAAATAATGAGCATTTAGTGGAATGTGGAGACAACAGAGAACAAATTACATTTTCTCCAGAGGGGTTTTAAAAACCATACCTCAAATGTGATAAATGTAGTATGATGGAAAAGACTGCACGTTAGTATGCTGCACAGCATAAAGTGTTCAAAAATTAGAATCCAGTGCATTTACTTTCTCCTGTTTAATGGTTAAGCAATCATTTCATCAAGACGTTTTCTCTTGCTACAGTAGCAGTGGGTCATAGCTAGCATTTCTCAAGATTTTACAGATGGCAGCAAAACATAATCTTTTCTTTTTTCCCCAAAGGTGTTGATCAGGATATTTTAACATACTTGTAGTTTGTTGAAATGCACTGTGTGTGAAACATGTAAATATCTTCACAAATGCATTATTACACTTTACTCTTAAGTAATGAGGCAATACAGTCTTCAACTAAGACACCGTCTGGGAGTCACAGAAATAGCTTTTATTATTAACTTCCTGCTCTTCAGCAGGAGGGCTGGCAGGGACACAGGCACTTTGCCAGCTGTCACAGCAGGGTGCTGGGTAGCACCTCCTACTTCTAATGGCTGAGGATATAGGTTGAACATCCTCCCTTATTTCTAATCTGTAGCTCTCTGCTGTTGCCACCACTGCCACTGGGAGGTGCTTGGGATGGCCATACGCACAAAGGGCAAAAAGCTGGTCCTTTCTGCCTCTCCTACCTTGCAGGCCTCATGTCCTTCCTCTCTCTTTCCTTGGTACAAAAGAATCAAGCCTTGACCTTGCTCTGGTCCCTTTTCTCTCCTCTCACTAATGATGCAATATTCCAGCAAAGGAGAAGGGGACAGGAAGAAGAACAGAGCTCAGCAGAAATAGGGATAGAAGCAACAGATCAATTACTTCTTCACAGGCAGAAAGTTCAAGCAGCAGTTATTCATTACTCTTGAAATGATCCCTTGAATCATGAACACCACCGAGAAGCCTTAAAAAAATGCCCAGGTATTATAACCCAGGGCTAAAAAACAAAGTCTGAGCCTCCAACCTGGGCAATAATGTCTGGCTTAAGGATTTTTCCTTCAGTGTTTCCCATACAGACATCCCAACATACCAGTGACACTCACTCTTACATCTCTTAGAACTTGGTCTAGCAAATACTGAAGTACTAAAGAGGGAAGTGAACACTTGGGAAATAAAAGGGCTCTTCTACCATTTCAACATTTGATTGAGATGCTGTTAGTTCTTAGTCTAGGAATGCAAGAGTTTCCTCATATTCCCTTCTATACTCTCTTGCTTATTGTAGGAAAGTAAGGTGGTGTTAAAAGGGACAGGCCCCTTAGTAATTACTGCATGAGCTTGCTATTTGCCATTTGCTGCTTTCCAAGCCTACAAGGTTTTGACTCTCCCTCTCTGACTGCATGCTTCCCCCCCAGTTCTGCAGTAGGAATCCTGGCCCCCATTAATCAAAGCCAGACTTGTTAGCTGCGCACACGGTCATACCAGATCACTGACCTCCAGGACAATCTTGACAAGTTCACATTTTCAAATGGCATTTGGAAAGAACCAGATGTTCCCTTTGAGCAGAATTTTATTGGAGGAAGCCTTAGCGAGTTATGTGAGGCATGCAGTCTTACTAGAGTTTCTTTTCAGAGGTATGCTGTCAATCCAGTTTGGAGTGCTTTGCTATTTTAAATACTGTCAAGGAGGTTCAGAGTAAATAACGGGTGCCTTTCTATGCCACCATAAATCAAGGCAAATAATGAATAAAAATAATGTTCCGCTTCATAGAGTTAAAATTCTTTTTACTCTTCTAATCAACTGTAACTCAGAAAAATATGAATGCAAAGACTAACTCCAAGTCTAATGCACCCGGAAGATTTAAGTGGGGAAAAAACCAGTGGTAACCAATAAACAAGATTTACCTGATTACTGTATAGCAATGTTATTTAATGCACATCTGTGTTCAGAAGCTTAGAAGCAGCGGGGAACACAGCATTCGTTTTTTGGTTCTGTCAAGGTCATGATAGCCTTTATGCTCTAGACAGTAGTAGCCCAAAGTCATGCAGTTAGTTTTAAATTATTGCAAAACATTGAAGTTAATTCATCTTAAAGAACACCTATTCATTTTGATTTATTTCTGGAAGGGACTTAGCCTACTTGGAGGCTGCAGTAAGTCAATAAATTTCATCAGCAGTTATAATCTCTTGGCATGGACTGAAAAGAAAAGATGAACTGACAAAACAGAGAGTCAGTAAAGTGAAAGTGCTAAACCAGTCTTGCACATCTACCTGCCTCAGATAAAGAGAGAGACAGTGCTCAGCTTAGCAGTTATGAATTTTGGTATCTTTGCTTTGCCTAGTCAGTGTAACTCATGGGACCTTCTACTCTCCTTACATTTCAGAAAACATAGCAAGCCAGATGTAAAATTCAGTAAGTTAATGAATTTTAAAATCAACTAGCCCTAGCATGAGTGTTTTATATCTATATCTCTCTATGTATATTTACATAGAGAGAGATAGATATATATGAAAGCACACACACTTGGCAATGAAAATATTTAAGTGAATAGTTTTAGTTTGCTTATATGAAGTCCCAAGGTTTGCTTTCTTCTTACAGAATAAATTAAATTTTACACAATGAACAATATCAATTTCCTTGGGAGTTCCTGGCCACATATTGGCAAACACACTTTTTTCCCTTTTCCTTTTTCAAGTTTTTATTTTAACAGTAGTTGTCTGCCAGTCCCAGGACTTCCAATCTAAGGACAAAAAGGCTCTTCTTATGAGAGGCAAGGACCTGAACACTCTGGTTACTTATCAAAGTACTTTGCTCAATCACGGCTAAAACTGCTCAGTCGGTTTTGTTCAGAATCTCTTTGGGTCAAGTCCTCATATGATCCCCCACCAAACATGCAAACAACAAAAATTTCTCAAGTTGGCAAGAGTGCTCAGTGCATTTTGTGATACTCATGAGACCAAAACGCTTATGATATTTTCCTGTTATAGAAAAGAAAATTAAAATATATCTTCAGTAGATAAATAGCAAACAAGCATCAAGTTCCATGAAGAAGTTCAGTTTTAAAAGAACTACAGACTCAAGGTCCCAAACCCTGCGAATGCCGACCAGACCAATGAACTAGCTTCTGTGATTCTTCTATTTACTATGCAAACTGCACACATTTCTGCAACACCGCAGGCTAAATTGCAACAGAGAAATCCATAGAAGATACTTATTAGAGCTAGATATCGATAGAGACTTTCAGCTGTTGCCATATTATAAAGTTTATCCATGCCCTGTGACAGAAAATTGACTTTACCGTTCATCAAGTACTGACCGTCTATTGTATTAATGTTTTTGATCCTTAAAACACTAATACTAAAGCAGATACCACATGGATACGTTAGACAGCTTAGTGGAAATTAAGGCAAGTCTTTCAAGAGATCGTGTCTCTGTATTCATGCTTTACAAATGCTGTTCTTTAGGACTGTCATCTCCAGCAAAACAGGAAATCACATTTGTTTAATGGAAAATAAGTAGTAAAGGCACTAAGAAAGCAGTAGAGGAGTGCCTTTATTAATGCTGCTATTACCAGAACAGTGCTCAAAGAATTTGGGGAATTTATTTAATTATGTCCTGAATAATTTAGTTTAGAAGAACGTGCTCACAAACACCCACCCACACACAAAAAAAGCATTTCATATATTTAAACAAAGGCAACATGAACAAAATAATGCACAGGAAATTCTTATCATTGTTATGATACAGGTTTTTATGTATATTATTTATTTTATCATTCTGAAGAGCCTGCAGGACAGAATAACATAAGAAAGGGTAGAACGGAAATTAAACAGTTATGCTGATGAGAAATAAAATTCTATGTGGGAGACTAAAATTCCATTATTCCACAGAACAAAAATGTTGTTTAACCTAAAAGACAACAGCCCTTGCATATCTTGTCTCTTCAATATAATCCAGGTCTAAAAGACCTTCACATTCTCTTCTCACTATAAGGGCCAGATCCTTTACCAACTTAAAGCACTTCACATCCATTTTAATCACTTTATACTACTAAGTACCTTTTGTATTTCTAACCAACAGCAACCAAATAATAGAAACTTACTGAGATTGTTAACTTACTGTGTCTGTTCCATTTTACTAAGGTTGAGAAAGACACTTGCAAATGAAGGTTTGCAATTTTTTTGTTAAGATTAGAAGCTGCTGTACTCAGCACTCAAAGCTGGAATTGTACCTCTACTAGCCACAGTGATTTACCAGTGGAAACAAGGTCTTGCAAATAAAGACAATAATATAGTTCTTCTCTACCTCTGACTTATTCTCTTTCTCCTCCTTTCTTGTTCCAAGCAGTCCACTAACAAGTGGACCCTAGGAAAAGAGTACCTGGATATTCATCTGTAATGTTGTGGTAATGCTGTGGTTCTACTAGCTGAAGAAGTACTTTTTTTGCCATTTCCAGGGCAACTGTTCCAGTATTTTAGAAAGCATTGCATGTAGACAGGGAAAGTTTCACCTCTCAGACAAAAATATGGCTCACATTTCAAAGCTGTACCTCTCCCTTAAGAGTTGAGTGCATCCGCCACTCCTGAGTGTGCAGTAAAATTCAACAAAATCTATGTGGCTTCACATTAACAGTGGAAAAACAATAACTAGTCTCCAATTACTATTACATCTAACAAATATATTTTTTCAGGAGATACTTTATCACTTAAAGCTATGAGAAAAAAATTAAGGATGTTTTAGTATGTGGAAGGAAGAGATGTGTAACATGCATGTGGCATGCAAAGAGGTAATATATAGTAACTGTTATATTTAGACAATAAAAAATTATCTGCTTAGAACAGGTAACTAACCCAGTAATTATACATACATATTTAGGTTGGACATTTAGCTTTCAAGTTAATTACGAGCAAAAAAATTAACCTGGGGTGTCAGCAGGAAATTAAAAAAAACCCTGATGTGTTAGAAACACAAAGCAAAGCAGTCTGCTTCAAGGCTCAGATCAATTTAATTTTTTAATCACTCTCGCACACATTCATTCTGTTATTCATACTCATAATTTATTCATCCCAAGATGCACCTGTGAAACTGCTAGTACTGAAATTTTGGTGTATTAGTTTTGGAAAAGGTAGGATATATTTACCTCTGAAAGTACATGAAAATAAATCATCAAGAAATTTATCTCTTCTGATTTGAGTGGTACGTAGCCCTCTGTGACCATGTCGTTCAGTTTTAGCTAGCTATACTGGTATCAGATGTTACAGATCCTGCTAAAAACTTTCATCATTGGAGCTGTTTCTGAACGCACATACTCAAATTTACGAAGTACTGGATCCAAAGCTCCTGAAATTAAAAGTTTTCAGCTGTCTTTCAATCAGCTCCTGTAATCCATAAGCATCATCAATATTTTATCCAAGTCTATGTCGCTCTTAGACAACATAGGCACTCCATCCTACTTACTTCAGCTTATTGTGGGATAGTTACTTTCCTCTTGCCTTTTGGACACAGCATAAACTAAACAGATTCTGGGGACATGCACATCCCTACCTGTAAGTTTACTCCAATTCCTTTGCTTTGATATCTGTGTTTGGAAAAAGATAGCTGAAATATATCTCACAGCCCTTTCATTTTCCAAATGCATTAGGATTTGAAAACCAGGACATCAGATAGGTCAATAAAGTAAAAAGACACATTAATTAAGCCTTTAACACAAACCAATCTGCTTCAAATGACATTTACTTTTACTCCCAAGATTCTCACGCCATGTGTTTATGCAGCCATCACCTCCTCCCTCCCCTTCCCCGCTTATATTCAGAATTCTTGAAATCACATGCCATTGCAGCCTATATTTGGGATTCCCAAAGGTGTTCTGGGAGCAGTTTTAAAAAAATCACGCCAAGGAAAGGCTGAATACTGAGAAAAGGCTTCTATACAGTTTATCAAGAATATATTTTGATGCAGATCATGCCTATGATTTTTTCCTTATTCCCCACAAAAGTGGGAGATAGCAGACTTCTACCTCATACACTAACTAGTCCCACTGGCCACTAAAAAAAGAGTTTAAGCTTTTGTAACATTCTTTTTGTAGGATTCTTTCTCTAAAAACTAACTTCTGAAGAAAAAGATAAGAAACGTTATGGTTTAAACATAGTAATTTTCATAGTTTGTAAATAAAGGCTTTAAAATTACCCGATTTTACAGCAGAAATATGCTCAGTTCAGCAAATGGAGATCCATCTGAGATGTGAATTAGGAATTCTTAGATTCTGATCTTCTTAAAAATTTTTGATGTCCCGAAGGGGACAAACTAAAAGCTTGGAGCAATTTGAAAATGAAGAGAGAGAAATGTAGTTAATGAAGTCTGGAAATAATTTAATTATCACATCTTGTGTTTTGTCATTTATTAATCTTGTCAACTAAGTGGACCGAATTACCACTTTTTCCTTTTTTATCTGATATTAAAATATTCTGTTACGCTTATGTAGGTCCACTGCAGGTGGTTATTTAGTTTCAAAGCATTTACTGAACAACCAAGATGAAGACTGCGAGCAATGATGTGAACAGCTTCAGCATTTCACCCTAGCCTACTGCAAAAAACAGGAGAAGGAGTCATCTTTCACCAGAATCTTACTACTACTCAGTGCTCTTGCAGAATATGCTGACAAAGTTTAAAATCTTTGATCTGTAAGCTCTTCAGGTACTGTCAGTTAAACAGAAGTCACAGGAGTTGAAGGAGATTTTGCATCAAGTTCTCTTTGGTCAGTCCCCTTTTTCTTGTACACTTTCAAAGGCCTTCATATAAATAAAGATAACTGTGTCTGGCCGTTGTGGTGGCCAGCCTTGCTAATTCTTCTCTGGGGAAAGGAGAATACAGGAATCTAAGCTGAGATGTTATGTCACTGACTAACGGTACGGGTAGGTTATCCAGACAAGAATAAGGCATAGAACCTGAAAGAATGATGCACTGTGCAAAGGCAGAGTGGAGAACCTACCAGAGCCCAGTACTTCCCTTTGCACAAGTCAGCATCGCTGCCCATGCCAAATATTAAGCAAAAATATGGTCAGAGCTATGCAACTGTATGCTCCCAAGGTTTGTCACACCTGTCACTTAAACAGAGCACTTAAATTAGTAATTTCATCTTTCAACAGGTTCTTCACTGAAACTACAATGTCAATGACAGATCTGGATTTTGCATCTCTCCTTCCATTTGTGTGTGTGTTTGTGCTTTTTTAAGGGAAGGCAGTACATTATGATTTTAGATTACAATTTAATAGTACTGAAATATGTTACTCAGAAACTGGGGTTAGCCCCCAAGATGTGAAGGTACTAATTCTGTTTCATAGCTGTAATTAAAATGCTACAGCTGCACTACTCCACTGAGAGCACTGCAAAGTGTATGTGGAAAAAGTATTATTGAACATTCAAAAATGGCATTTCCTGCATTTCAGTGCACTGAAAAAGGTGGGAATAATGGTTTTCTTCACATTGTGATATTGTTGTAAAGAAACTTTAAATATATAAAACAAGAAGAAAGAGGAATCATTCTTAACACAGCAGAGGTATAAATGATCTTTCACTTTGTTTACTATTATTCATCCTAAACACCAAATTCCTTGAATGTAAGATGTGCATTAAACAACTAATCCATTACTGTATTAATCCATTACTAGGTAATGACACAATTAAAAGCAAACTGAGAGTTACTGAGTTGCTATTATCCAGAAATGCATATTAAAGCAAAAGAGTAAACATGATTATCACAGATATTTAACATACATGTTCATCGCTCACACAAGCGGGTTCAAGAATAGTTCAAGAGATACAGGTAGCGCTTGTTCCACCTGCTTAACTGACTTGACTTTTGAGTGCTTTTTAAAATATCAGCTTTATTATTCTCTAGATTCTTTTTATTTCATAAAAGCAAACCTCTTCAAGAATCAAGAGGCTGAATCATTCACTACCCAACAAAATCTGACATACAGCAAATTCTTCTGCCCATACAGCAGTGGATAGAAATAGGTCATATTGAGGTGAAGGCTCAATATTCCATTATAATAAAATAATGCCAATAACTTACTATGGCCTTCCATCTCAAAGAATTTTAGAAACAATTATTAATCTTCATACTTTGCTATGAATCTGCATGAACTAAGTGAATAATTTCAGTATTTCTTCCTTTTTGCATTTTCTATGTCTTAGGATAAACTTAAAAATGCTATTAGTCTGGTGGAGAAGTGGAGACTGTAAACTAATAGTGGATATTATTTTTAGAGGTATTTTGGATCCTGCAGCTTTTATAGCAACACTACTGGAAGGCCAGAGAAAACCTGAGGTAGAAACAGTGTCCTGTCTCTTGTTCACCTGACTGTCCGATAATTTTGACACTAGATATTGAATTATAAGAAAACTAATTACAAAGATGCCAGCATAGAACATACATTCATAATCCAGTAAAGAAAGGAAATAAAAATCCTGCAAAAACACCTTCTTATAGGTGGTCTTTAAAATGTACAGATAATAACTTTTATCATTCAAAAACTAGGAGACTGGTAGGAATACCTTAAAATACCAAAATAACCAGAGCTTTTTGTATGAGATTCCAAAGATACTTCCAGCATTTTGAAAATAATTAACTGAATTTTCTCCAAATGATATAGCAAGCAGCAGTAATTTAATTTCCCTGCACTGTAACAGACACACACCCAACACCCAAGTATTATATTTCAAAGAATTTTAATTAAATCTATGTAACAAAAAAAAGGAATGTTTCACATCTTAATTGAAAAATCGCCAGCTAGAGAACTGAGACAGTGAAACAGTCTGGAAAGCACTGAGATATAATTGAAGAAAAGAATAGATGAGAATATTTCAAATGGTCTCACTAGTCAGCAACTAGTGTAAATACTGCAATTCAAATAACAGCATTTTAGTGATTAAGAGAAGAACTAATTTCTATTCTATTGCTCCTTTGCTTTGAGAATTATACCTCATCTTTGAGAATCCCTGACTGAACACAAAACTTCATCGTATACCCTACCAAAGCAGAAGGCTTAGTGTTGATATAAGCACTTTACATGATAGAGTAAGACACCAGCCTATAAGCAATTCGAGATAAGCAGATATTTATGATCACTTTTCCAGCTTTTATCTGCATCACAAAAATCACCATGTTCTCAGGGTCCTTTTGAAAGTATTTGGAAAGACAGGGAAAAGACTGCTATTTGTGGGCTTTCTATCAGGCCACACATTCTGTGCAGTTACACCAAGTGAGTGCTGTAAGAATAAGGTAACGGCTGAGCTTTACTCCATGATGTGAAATGAAGCGGTTAAGTTCTCAGATTTTGACATGGGAAACTTGCCAAGGCCAGATGGAAATCTCAGCTGTCATGAGCAGAGGTCATTCTGTCCTTCTCAGCACAAGGTGTTGCTAAAATCTTGTGTACTATTCATGCAAGTTCATCATACCTATCCTTTTTAATTAGGAGCTAAAATGATTTATGTTATGTGTGATTTTCTTGTTATTCATTGTCTTGTCTTTGTTTGGTTCTACTCTTAAATTATAGAAGTCCACCAGAGACATCCCTGAGGTAGTGCTGATAATCAAGCTTTACATTTCTACAGGATTTCTTTAAGAGAAGCTGGGATGAGCCTTAAAGGGAATCTTTGATAACCCTTTGTTCTTTTAAATTATTTTACCATAATGCAGCATTTTCAGAAAGGGCAATTCTTGCTGAATAAAGGAAGGTTTATTGATGACACTTTCATAATGAAGTTTTAATGGAAGTGCTTCTAAAATATTTTTACAAAGTCTATTTAACCCTCTGAAACTATCTATAAACAACTCTAATTACCAGACATGCTTAACGTTGATAAAGCTGTCTACCAAAGAAGCATACAGAAATACCTCTTACATAACTAAGCATTATAGGGTGGTTTGTACCTTTTTTTTCTGAAATAAAACACAACATTCAAGGTTTTTACTACAATGAGCCAAAATAAATACAAGTAGCAATGACAGTTCATTTCTTCAAGTGCTGATGAAGACATACGTATGTAAAACAATGAAGAACATTTTAAACAATACCACAGCCAGTGGTGCAGTACATGAAATAGTGGATTTAAAGGATAGCAAAAAAATGTTAGCAAAAACATTAGAAAAAATATTTCTACTAGAAGTAACTAAGTAATAACTCAACCTGTAATAAGTAATAACTCAGACCTCATTAACAGACTAAACATACTAACGAAGTACCGTTAAGTCCTACTGTCTACGTTCAGCTACATGTGAAATTGTAAGATCATTCTTAGATGTGAGGGTTTTTTTCCATGCACTTATTTTCCTCTTGACACCTCTGTAGGTACTATTGTACGGTAAAAATAAACTACAGCGTGACAGTCACGATGTGCTGCCAGATACTAGAGCTTAGAGTGAAGTCAATTTAACAAATAACCAAAGAGAATCTGTATGAGATTTAAATTGCAAACCCAGATTGGAAGAATCTAAGATTAGTTTATTTTGCTTGCAAAGGGGAAGCATTTTGTAGGGTTCTGCCTTACAAAGTTACTGATGTTGCCTGCAGGGGTTAGCATTGACATTGCCTACCTTTAAGCCATGTCCCTAGATGAAGTCCTTCATCAAAGGCTGTCAAGGCAATTATGCAGATGTAGGAAGAGAGGTCCCTGCACAGAAAGGAACTGACAAAGGCAGGAAACAGAGACGGAGTTTTCAGAATGAAGGGAGGACAATGTGGAGTTGGTGGTAGCTGAGCTGGGGCCTACAAATCATTTGGGGCATGGAAAACATGGGTAGGAACTGGCTGTTCTCTTTCTTTCAGTACAGAATCAAGAAGGCTTCAGAAGGTGGCACCACCCACTCAGTTCAGAAAAATAATTAAAAAAGAAAAAAAAAGAAAAAAGAAGAGGGGCTTCTTCACACAAACAGCATACCTGACCTGTGGTACTTCTGCTGAAGGATGCTGCAAATGCTACAGTTCCACACATGTTCAAAAAGCCTAACTTCTCTTTTCATAAAGTAACTAAATACACAGAAATGAACTGAAGTTCAAAGTTAATGAGGTGAAATCAGATGTAAGACAGTTGGTATCAGGTGGATGTATCACGTATGCTTGCCCTGTCCTCCCTTTTCCCTAGACTTTTATTTATGGCCACTTTCAGAGACAGGATACTGAGTTAGATGACCTGCAGTAACATTCCTAGGTTTTCAGGTTTACTTCAAATATTTTTGCACAAATTACTTGGCTAACAAGTCCCATTTTTGGCACTTCATTTTTAGCACATACAATCTGCAGTTATACTCCAACTACTATCTACAGCTTAAGCAGTGTAAGTACCATACAAGGACTATTTCTAGACTAGCCCCAGCCCTGTGATGACACACACCTGAAACAAAGAACAACCCATCCAAATCCATAAAATGTTTTCTATGTTCTGCAGTCAATGCTCAAGCCATTTTTCTCCATTTTTCTCAGCTTTCACTACAACTGTTTTAAATTGCACTAAAACACCTTTGCAACTTAACATATATTTACTGTATTTCTATATAAAATGTTAGAAATCACTGGACACATAATGAATGCTTTGAACAACTCTTAAGTCAGATTCTTGGGTTCTGTCAAAAATCTGAGACCAAGTAAAGTTGATCTCAAATTTAATTACATGAGACCTGAAAAGTTCTAACAGGTCATTGTAAATGACAGAAAAAAAAAAAAAAAAATCCTGTTAAGAAACTAATTATTCGCTGGTCACTGACAGTGATATATTTACCTGATGCCTGAACATTGTCATATGAAATCCAGTGTCTCCCCTTCCAGGTGTAAAGAAACACAGACCAAAATTCTCTCTCTGCCCTGCTATCTCACAGATGAAAGGTTAAGAATTCGAAAATCCACTGGGTCAAAGGAAAAAAGGCAATTTATCTACATGAGCCTATCCTGTCTCTCCTACCACATATTCATATACAGTATCAATTAAGTCTTCATACTGTCATGAGAGGAAGAGAAGGAAAAGCACTTTGTACAAATTTCAAAACACTCACCATATGTTCTCCTATTTTAAAGCATTGTTTTCACTTTCCTTCTCTCCCTGATCCTGTAACTACAGCTCACCTAGTTAGGAAGCTGCATAGTTAAGTACCTGACTTGAACACATGGATTAATGTTTGTACTAACAAAACACACGGCATTTTTCAAAGGAATCACAAGGTTTGAAGCATACTATATTCCATCTCCTGAAAAGAAAAAAGGGAAATGACCTTCATGACACTTCAAGGTGCAAAACCTTCTACTAGTATCAAATCTACTGACAAACAGTTTATATACTTAAATCCAGCTTGTGACAATTTGATGTGCCTGATGGACATCAGGTAAGAAAAGATAAGAAATTATGTCCATCATCATAATAATCTATCACATAGTCATCAGTAAAGTATCATACCAGAATCAGAATAGGTTACCTGTAGCGTAACCTTAATATTTTACCCATTATTAGCTTCATAGTTTCCAGCTTTCTCCTTCCTCTCCCATATGACACACCTATTAGCATTTAAAGAATGTAAAAATATGTTATTTTATAGTATTTCTAAGTAAAAAAATAAAGAAGTCAACAGTCTTCCCTGCAGTCTAACACAATGTAACATTCTGCAGAGGGCACCCTCGGTACAGTTAGAACATATCACCTTTTTCCACTGCATCTCTCCTTCTCCGTAACTTTAACTACATAATATCACATTTAGAATTGTCAGAAATATACAATAGGAAAAAGGCTTTCTCTGGTGGTAGCATTACAATGTATGATGCAGAGCTGTGAAGGAGAGCAAGGTATACCTGTACAGAGTACAGTCACTTTTCAAATATCATCAATGCTTTTTGGCTTAATAACTTATCATGAATTAATTTGCTGCTGAGAACTACATACTAATACTAAAGACAGCATCTATCTGCTATTATTATTTTTATTCCATTTTTTTCTGTATTTTTCCTTTGAAGGCTTCTATCTATTCAGAGATACAGGAAGAAACTTCTACATTAAGTGAGAGGGGATTGCAAGCAAACATGGTTATAGCAGCACATATCCTATATAGCATAATATTAAGTCTTTTTACTATTTTAACAATAAGTTGTCATAATCAAAACAGAAGCTATTGTCTACATTGGAGGTGCAAGGAAAGGCTCATTTAAATGTTATCTACAAGCATATTCTACCTGCATTGTCTTACTGCTCAAACCCTTCATACCCAACACACTTTTCTTTCTGCTGACACAGCTGCTTCTTTTCCAACACTGCTGCTTATATGACCTTTTTTCTTTTTTCTCCCCCTCCTTCAGAACCATTTCTGGGCAGTTTCACAAGAATTTTGATTGCTGTTGTAAAGTTTATATCATTGCCATCTGACAGCTGTTTGCTGGCCTTTGTGAAATGACTTGATGGTCTCAGTTCATTTCCGAACAGGCAGGTGTTCATAACTTAAAAACATCACCTCCACTGGCACAAAGACTTCTAGCCAACAAAGAGCGTAAGCATATGCTCACCAATGGGTAAAATACATGCTTCAAGTGAAACACATTTTTAAGTTCTTTTGTGGGGGAGGCTGAACTTCACAGACAGACTGAAAACAGAAAATGAACTCTGGTAGATAATCCTATTACAAAAGATCTGAATGATACTGGTGGGTGACTCATGCTTACTATAGTGAAGCCAGAATTTCAGCAAAAGTATATGCGGTGACAAAGCTGTGCTGATACAGCTGTATCTACAGATACGCAGTAAGACTGCTTGTGAACTGGAGAGAAAAACATAAGCAGAAGAAACAAAACTTGAACACTCATCTATGTTGGGAACCCTTACCTTGCTAGCTACTCTAAAACTAGAAACGCTTCACTGTGAGTTAAAAGATGTCCTATAACAAAGCAATCCTCAGGCTGTTACGTTTTACCCCTATGCATTTTCTTTACTGATTTAAAGATCAGACCCTTTGAGAAAACAGGAAAATGTTAAATTACTTAAATTCACTGTGATAAGGCAGTTTATGGATGGGCGCATTATAATAATTTGCCATTAGGAAACATACTAACCAACAAACAACACGCAGCAAATATTTAAGTCATTTATGAAGAACACTGCAATCTGAAACTTTGAATCCAATTAAAATCTGACCTTTCTTCTGGACATGGTCAGGGCCATAGTTTAATACCCCTATAAAACTACTAGGATATGAGAATTCAGATGAGTAGCACAATTTCCTCATGAGATAGAACCGTTTAGTATTGTATCCCTGACTCCTTTTTATTTGAAAATGAAAGCAACTTTACACTGACTGCAGAGCATTCTTCTGAGATTAGCTACTGCTACTTACTTTTATTTCCAGTGTATTTTTCTCAGATTCAAGGAAAATTACTTGCTCTTACTTTATGTTGATTAAATCATGTCAGCAAGTGTTTTAATTTATGTGTTCTAGCTAGCAAAGTAGAACACAATTTTCATTTTTGGGCAAAGATAATCATAATTAATAACACATTAGCTGATTATACCAAACATCCATTCTAAAAAAATACTCCACATCATGATTTATGAGTTATGATTTATTAACTAACACATTTTGAAATGATGCAACTTTACAAGCTGATGAGTGGTTTTGATAATACCCCAACTACCCAAAATGGGACACCCAAGACCAGACACTAAGAACTCAAAAGATTTTATGGTAGCCAGGTCAGGGTGCAAATGCTGACAAAAAAAAAAATATTCCATAAACATACAAAAATCTGTGCTAAAACCTTCACAAGAATTAATGAGTAACCTAACCTGAGATTTCTGTTTTCCATTACAGAGTAACAATTTCCTGTATTTTCTACAGCTACTGTTACAAAGTTTTCAGGAGAGGAAAATATCTCGGGTAACAAAAGCCTGCAGTTTTCAGTTTGGGGTTTTGTTTTTGGTATTTTAAACAAGTTAGGACTCTCTTCTTATCTTTAGTTATAATTCCAGTCAGCAGCATTAGAACAGACATGAATCTTTACTTTCAGACTTTCCTGCTTATCTTAAGATACTGCATTCTTACTGTATTCTGGTGCCTGCGCCCACTACAGCGAACAGGGTTAACACTGGGAGAGAAGGAACTAAATCTGTAACACTTCTATGCCATGTTGTAGCATTAGATCTCTAAATATCCCAAGTACCAGGGAACCTAGAGAAACACAAAGTTCCTCAGCCTTTATGTAAAACAAAAGACTGGAGAAGCGTATTTCAAATGACAACTTCTAAAATAAAGATCTAAATACTTTGAAGCTTGGGTGATGCTTTGTCGTCCAAGGATGGAGGAATCTCCTCTAAAGCAGACTCAGTACCTTCTATTTCTGTATGGTAAAAATATCCTACTGCTATAATAAGGAGTTTAATGCTTCTTCACGTATCTACTCACTTGATCTCATGTTCAAGTTTTTGACATCTTCCACAAGCAAACATATCCCATATAGGATGTATTGCTTTAACAGGTATTCATTTTACTAAGCTCCCCTATAATTTTTTAGTCTTACATGATGCCTCAGGATGTTTCACACATTCTAAAAAGAAGCTAAAGGGAATAATTTGCATATATTACTTAAGTTGTACATGCTGTAAATATTGATCTGCTGATAGAGAAGCAAGAGAGAACATTGTTCAAAAATCAGTGCTTGCATTTTTATAGTTTTTAAGAATCATTTTTTAGGATCAATTTTTAAACATGGTGAAAAGATTACAGCTCTGCTCACCGCTGCAGCTGAAGGCTACTCGATGCTCCACTTCCAGTCTGTGACATTCAATGTATATTATGGCAATTTACAGATCATGAAAACTCTTACTTTTACTCTGTTGGAGTTATTACCAATTCATCACAAATGGTTCAAGCCTCAACTACTGCTGTCTGTGTTATGCAGAGAGTAAAGCTTCATTTCACAATTTTGACCTGGTATTTTAGCCGACTCCCACTGACTCTCAAGGATGATGCACAGATACTCTTGTGTAATGTTCGGAATAACTTTGAAGTCTCTTCTCCCCTCAGAAGTGAGAAGCTGTAATTCATCTAATGCCCGAGAACAAAGAACAACAATAAAAAAGCCTTTACGCTACCTTCATGCCAACCTCCACAATCACTATCTATTTTGGAAAGGATCTGGTAGAGAATTACAAATCTCAGGAACTATGAATAAGCATAAACAGGATTCAGCTAGAGAAGCAATCATGTTATATATTAGCTCAGAATAAAATGTCAGTCATTTAAAAAGCCTACTGTCAAATGTGACAAATATGTGAGGCTTGGGACCACATGTTCTTTTCCCTTCACAAGCACACAGCACCTAAAATCGTCAAGGCCAGTGTACCATTCTGGTTAGCACTGCAATAGCCGATGATAATAAAGAGCACACTAGATGAAATGTACCAAATATTCCATGGATTCCTCGCATTGCATCAGTATCTTAATCACAAAGCATGCAAGAAGGAGGTGAAAAAATATCTTCAGGATAAATATGTATGTCCCAAAAGGTAAATGGCTCCTCACCATCAGCCCATACCTTCCTCCACCCCAGTGCCACATACTTTTTCTTTTGTGTCCTTCTTTCGTTCTATTCTTCCCATAGTCTTCTGGTCATCCTCACACTTTTCTATGCATGACTTTCTCCTCCTTAAATGACTGCCTATGCTGGACTTTCCTAACACCTTCACAACTCCCCACAAAGCCCCATCTTGTTTCCCCATTCTCTAGTAGGCTCCTTTTCCTAATTCTTTCTCTCCTGGAGCAGGCAGCTACACAGAGTAGGAGAAATGCCTCCTAGCTGCCACCAGGAGAAAGAGATTAAGTTTTTAATTTAAATTTAAATTTCAAAAATCAAATTAAAATCCCAGTCATTATAACCTTACTCCACCTCTGGCAGGTCCACACAAATAAATTAAAATAAATAAAACCCAAAGACCCGAAGGAGGACTAAGTGCCATTTCAGAAGACAGAAGAAAGTCACATTGTCCTGAATCCAAGGGATTCACTTCAACTAGCACTTAGACAGGTCACTGAGGCTCCTAGGGAGAAGCTGAATCACCACACAACTATTCACTGCACAGAAGGTCCTGGAGAGATCTCCGATCTTAGTGGCATATCTGGTGCCTGAAATTAGGTGTGATTCTGTATCCCTCTTATCTCTTTTAAGCACACAGAGAACCCCCATCTGAGAGCCCTGACATTTTCACCTCCCAAGAATTGCCTATACGCCAAGAATTATTAGACAAATATCATACTTTCCTCCGAAAATCGTTGGATTTGTTCAATTTGATGAATATTTTAACACTATGTCATATGTTACCAATAATGAAACTCCCCTAGGAGTAACCAGAAGTTATGACTGATTCAACTACAGGGCTGGACAGCAGTTGCATACAACCTTATGTCTTGTTTTCAATCTTTGTTCAAAATGCAGTGCCTCTTTGCTGAAAACAGCCTATGTGCTATTTCACGTTACAAGAGAACAAAGCACTCTCTTCTACCAGATAATACTGTTGGGCCCAATTTCTCATTGCTTGAATTTTTATTTTTAAGTTTTTTCCACCCAAGCAAATGCTTTTGCTCTGACAGCATTTAATAACAAGTTTGACCTTGGAGTGTCTAAGTTTAAATGATTTCAGAGTACACTGCAGCAGAAAATCTGGGGCCAGGGATTCTCTTCCTTATTTGAATTTTATTATTTTGGGAGAAAGGGGAATCCCTTGTTTCACAGAAGAAATTACTTTTGAGCCACAGTGTGAAGACTTTTTGCATGAGTGCATGAAGAGCCTCAACTTTTTATGCTTACTGCAGTTGATATATGATTGTCACCATTGCCAAAAAGTAACTTAGCTACCTCCTCCTGGGAATATCCCTGCAAATACAGTCACGAAAGCTGAGAACTGGTTTGTATTTAGTATATGTTGGAGAAGGAATATTATCCTAACTGGTGGGACAGCTTGAGCAGCGTCCCTTCCTGACAGTCTTGTGGGCTGGTACAGCTTAAAAGAAGCTTTGCGAGACTGCAACCCAGCCCTTTATTTTTCTAGTGAATTCATGCCCAGCGTCCCCTCTGTGGAAACCACCCTCATTACCAAGCATCATTCCCAAGGACGGTACAGGTTGTAATGAAGAACTATCATTGGCTACAGTTTGCTCTATTTTATGTGTGGATTGAAACATATAAAATTCTTTATATCTGAAGAGCCAAATATGCAAGTATTTAATGTAGATGAATAAACTTCCAAAATTGATCCTATTCACGTATTTTGGGCTTTTTTTCATTTCTCCATTTCCTATAAACACCACACAAACTTTCAGAAATATGAAGGACACACACAGAGTAACTATTTAATTTTAATGCTAAGTAAGAATGAAAATTAACTTTTGTTGCTGAATAGAAAAAAGCTACTGTGGTGCAAAAATAGTGTTTGGTATGTTTGTCTGAGTTATTACATAATTCAAAGATTAAATTACCTTTGGCTAGAGCTGCATTAATTGCTTTTTCCCCCTAAAATAATACCATCCCAGCTATAACAGCATAGATACAGCAGTGGGACATGGTTCCTGACAGTCTAATCATTGGTTCGTCTAACGATATTCACAGGGAGTCAAAACGTTGCTGTTAAATCACTGCCCTTCCCTATTCTAAAAAGCCACCAGGTGAGCTGTTTCAGTGGTAATAACAATGGAAAACACCACAAAAGAATTTATTGTCAGCAGATCTGCAGAGAAAAGCAACATTGCAGACAGAATATTGATTGCTGTAGGAAAAAACATTTCAGATGTACTCTGCATTACACTGACACAAACCCTCTCATGGAACATGGAATGTTACATTTTATGGACATTCTATTTTCATGAAAAAATGCTCTCTAAATTTACAGGTTATTAACGTTCTGGTCTAAAGCAATTTGAATGCATATTACATGTTCACTATGGTAACTATTACACAAAGAAAAGGCACCGATCTCCATATAGGATCCCCTTCCTTCACAAGTAAGCACAAAAGTGTATACAAATTCTGCAAAAAATTGTCATCTTGGTGCACCACACAAACTCATGAAGAGGAGAGGAGAAAAAGAAGAGAGAAGAAAAATAAAAACAGAACCAAAAGACAAGTCAAGTAATTTAACCTTTTTGTTTTCTCTTCTGGAAAATAAAAATGATGAAATAAATTATACTCCTGTAGTTTTTCATAAATAATCTTCTATTTTATGATGAGATTTCCCATTCAGACCTCTCAATAATTGTGATTTACATTCAGGGTTACAATTTACCAATGACACTCATAAATGGCAGTTAAAAACATCAAATTTGTAGTGAACATCACTAGAGATTTCTGTTTCTTACAAAAGTATTGCTTAAAAAAATTCAAAAGCCTGTGCATTTAAAAATATCAACATAATTACAAAGAAAAAGCCACAAATGAAAGAAAAAACATCAAAAGCACTGCATTTAATACATACTTTTTAAATTGTGCATTTAATTCACAATCCTTCAAAAACTATTAGAATTCACACATGACAACTACTAGCTCTTCTCTAAGGCCTCACAAGGAAAAGTGCACAAGGGCAGATATCCTCCACGAATCACTGTCCTCACCCAAGAGCAGATGGATTCTCTACATTTTTTGTCTGTGGTCTCCCAAGATGCTACTGAAACATTTGATCTCAAGCTAAAAGCCCTGAATTCAACAGGTACTATGAGGTTCTGACTATTCCCAAAGACAGAGAGAGAATAATCTCTGCAGGCAACTTGTTCTGGTGCTTGACCGTTCTCACCCTAAAAAAGTTCTGTCTTATGTTTATATGGAATTTCTTGCATTTTGGTTTACTCCCCATCTTCACCCAATTTGGTATTCATACACATTGACAAGATCCTCCTAGAGCCTCCTCTTTTTGAGGCTAAACAACCCCAGCTTTCCCAGCCTCTCTTCACATGTCAGAACCAGACACAGCACACTAATGCCAAGTAGATGGGCAATGTCTCACCAATGCCAAGTAGAGGGGAAGAATCACCTCCCATGAGCCATTGGCAATGCTCTGCCTAATACAGACAAGGATGCTGTTGGCTGCCTCAACTGGAAGGACAGCTTGCTGGCCCACGGACCACTTGTCCACCAACACACCCCCCAGGTATTTTTCTGCAAAGCTGCTTGCCAGCCAGTCAGCCTCCAGCCTGTACTGGTGCACGGCATTATTCCTCCCCAGGTACAGGACTTCACACTCCCCTTTGGTGAACTTCGTAACATTCTTGCTTGCCCATTTCTCCAGCCTGTCGGGATCATGTTGAACAGCACCACAACCATCTGGTGTATCTTCATTTCTGATACATACAGACAACATACAAGTCTATGACAGCAATGGTACCCAACTTTATGATTAAGCTTTTCATCAAATAAATATTACTTTCTGCACGAGAGATAATTTATTCTTTGTGTATAATTGATTTGTGCCTGCACTTAAAAATGTCTTTTGAAATCCATATTATAACTAATACTGTCACATAATAAAAAGCAACACTTTTAATTTAAAGTTAATTATTTTCCATTATTCAACATTAGTAGACAAGGCAAGAATTCCAGCTTAGTGCCAGAACATAAAAGAAGTTATTCTGAACTTATAATACATGGGTTTAACAGCTTAATGTCAAGAAGCAATACTGTAAATTAAAAACTAAGTAAAAGGATTATAGTATCTCATATTTGGAAATTTCACATGGCTACAGATAATTAAAGCAAGTGAAATATTTTTGCAGCATTGTCCTGAAATCTGCAATTATAAATAAAGTATTTTTACAGCAGTAGCACAATATTCTGTAATAACAATTTAGACATAACATCACTATGGCATTTGAGACTCTTCCTGTAATATACTGCTGCATTTTTCAAGGTTTTATAGGAGGTATTTCTATTTCTTTCTTCCTTTTATCGTTACTACAAGACAGCTCGCTTCATCTAGCTTACCTAAACCATGGTTGGAACTGGCAAATCACAGGTATGACAGAGAAAGGGCACCTCATCCACTGCACCTACGTAAAGTTGCTACTTTTGAGGCCTCTTTCGAGTGACTGTTTCAAAAATAGAAACCACATGTGGGCAACACAGGATTCTTTGCAGCTACTTCAAATTTGAAGATAGAAACTCTCATAAGACATGTGAAACAATCTGAGTGTTGACTTTCTGCAAATACAAAAAGTTTTCAAAATTAATAGAACACCTGGAAACGAGCACCATCTTGTTTTGAAGGTATTTATCCTCCAAAGAAAAATCATCCTCACAGTGGGCTAGAAGACAACTAATACTAAGCTTCAGAGATGGAGAATTGTGATCCCTTATGGAGATTACAGAAGAAATTTCAAAGATAGTTTTTCCTTCTCTGTGTATTCATTCTGCCTCAGATTATGCTTATTCAGAAACCTCTGTCAAAAGAAGCCACCCACAGGAAACAGCTCCTCTTGGAAAGTTCCCATCAGAGAACACAAATAAAAGTACACCATGATCTGCATTCTCATGTAGATTTGGATTTGCACTTACCCCTTTTCCCTTGCCAGCTTGGAAAGTATTAGCTTTTATGGCTAGTCTTCTCTTTAGACTTTTTGGAGTTGTCCAGATGGCTTTAACATCCCCATCTCCTCCAAGAAGTGCTCTATTCTCTCCTTAAACAGATTACTGGGCACTGTCCTAATGGGGGGGTGGGGGGTGGGGGGGTGGGGAGGGAGTAGTTTCACTGACTTAATTATTCAAGTATGTCCTTGATAGACTAAGACTCATCTACAGCAGTTAGCCCCTTGTCTCAGTCTCATTAAGATGTATGACAGTCCTCCTCCCTCCCTTCCCCCAGCCCATTTGCTACTGTTTGGCATGTTTCACTGGACCTTAGTGCTCTCTTATCAGTTTGAACATTAAAGACATACATGACACGTGTGCATAATTATATATATACCCCTCATTACTGGCTCTTAACTGAGGAAAGTCATGATGGCAGTTAACTGCTTTAGGCTGCCTGACTGTACAGTTCTTGTAGCATAAAGGGATATTTAAAGAAACCAACCCACATTTACTTCTGCCAAAGCATAAGCCCTCAAGTCCACAACCCCCCCACGACATAAATTACTACACTCGTGGCATATGGTTGCTTTTTTTGACAGAATGCGTTCAGATCTATCCAGTCACTCAATCAAGTCTCCCTTCATAGTGCACAGATTGTAATCATGTGATAGCCCCATATTCTACATCTAATACACCATAACTGCTGATTAAAACAACCAACTCCAAAAGATTTTCATCTTGTTTTAAGAATATGCACACACACACTACATATACAGTGTAACAGACCATTGGCAACATGCTTCAAGAACTTTCAGTCACATTAATTAATACCAAATCAACAGCATAGCTATACGCCTACAGAAGCCATAACATCCCTGCATACAGAGAGATGAACCATTGCATCAAAGGCCCTTCAGCAGGCACAGGAAGTCTTCAAAATAATTGCCCTTTAGTCATTACAAGATTACTTTTCTTTTAATGCATGCTGGTGTGTGAAGGAGAATATAGAACCAAATTTTATTTCTGAAATGTCTGCATCAATAAAGGTGTGTAATTAAGGTATTCATTAAAGTATACAAAGTTAACTTAACAGGAAAAATCTAGAGAGTACTATTACATTTCCCCATTAAACTAATTTAATTTGGTTATAACGCAAATTCTAATAAGATGCTATTATTAACTAGTTCAATTTCAAAATGTCTTATGTTTATTTTTATTATGTTACTAAGCAGAGTAGCAATTGACTTAATTTATTTTATTAAATAACATTTCTCAATCTGTTTAAAAAGGGACAATGGCCTATTTCTCTCCTTAGGTCGTTAGTATGCTGCCGTTTTAAACCTTACATTATAGTTAAGGTTTTTACCAATTTCACAGACTAGCATTCAAAACTATGTATACTTTTTTTACTCAAATCAGTCATTTGGTCTGCAGTTATATCATTTGTGAATGTTAGTATATATTGTCACTTATGAGTCGGGAAAAGATCTGCATTTCAGTTGGTCACCTGATCAGTTGGTTATTTTTTTGCTTTCTTTCAGTTTTTATAAATAGACAATGTAGACCTTTCCATTATGCTTTAAAATCATTATTGATGAAAAACTACAAAGCTATGTTTAACATTCTTCCAAAACAGAAACAGAAGAAATTTCCTTCATAAGAAATCAAGGTGCTTTCTGACTTTCTTCCATGATGTTATACTCAGAACACAGAAAATGTAATATTTAAGGTTCCAGTGGCAAATTCACAACAACCTCATCTAAAATCTGGACCACAAAACCGTTAGGTAGGGTATGCACAATTCGCTAACCCTGGGGCTTCTAGGGCTGCTGCATTTAACCCCAGGGTCCTCAACATATACTTTGTGTTCCACCACCAACAGTGTACAGAGCAGCATTCAAAACAGCAACCCGTGTAGACACATCACTTTCAGTGCTGGGAAGGAACTAGACATCACTACAACTGCTACCTATTGCATTATCTAGTAAAGGCGTTTTTAACCTTGTCTGAACACTCTGGAGCAGGAGCCTAATACTGAGATGACAAGAAAGGACACGCAGAAAGTTGTAATGCCTGCAAACTGTACAAAATAAATCCTGACACGCCTCTGTACCTTGGCAATGTTATCACCTCTGATGCTTCCCTTTCCTCCCCTATTGGTTTAGCACATTCTACCATCACTTCACCTGCATTTTTTTCGTTCCGTATCTAATCTCTCAGACAGCCAACTCCGCATGGAGAAGCTTCATCATGTGCTCTGTACTTGACCTCATCTGCTCTGCTAAATATTGATCTATTTAACATAGTATATGCATTAGAAAAATCAATGCTGACAAAGTTTTGAAGTCAAATCTATTGATATGGTTCAAAACCCAGAAGCAAGAAGGTTATTCAGTGTCAAACTAGGAGGTAACCTTGTAAAAAACAAGCTACTTCTGTCAGTAATGGACAAGTCATTTTCCTCCTAAGGCCTTACTCAAACAAACAAAATAAAGACTCTTCTAATAGATAATACAAAATGAATGTATATTTTTGTTGAAAAGTAAAATAAATATGAAAAATATAAATAAGTATATAAAAACAAGTTTTTCCAAAAGCCGAGGTTGTCTACTATTCCTACATTTCTTTTTAATTCAGTACAGAAGACCTCAAAACTAAACATTTTGGCCACAGAGGTCGTGTCAGTTTAAAAGCTTCCATCTGCTCTGCCACATTGAATTTCTAATGCACATAACATGTTCAAATGGATACAGTCAATAGTTCAGCAGACCAGACAAATCAGAGACCAGAAACGCTGCAAAGATTATCCTGATGCTTCACCAATCACAAGTATGGCCTAATGTCAGGAGATTAAAGGGATTTAATTTAATGTCAAGGGATTAAGTTTTATACTTTATTACAAGTGAAGTTAAATACTTCATAAGCAATTATAAGCACTAAAATATACCAGGAAATACATAAAATTAAAAACAATAATTTTGAGGAAAACAGTATTTTAAGTTGGCAAGAGAGACTCAACAATTAAAATCTCAGGCAATCTCACACGTACCTCCCTCATGTGGCAGACAAGTGGGGAAAAGGCTAACAATGTAAATGGTAAAGAAGAGAACAGCGCAAGGTCTCACCAGACTTGTAACAAAACCCCTCAGAATTCTGTTCAACGAGTCAGGCATAATATTTGATAATTGATAATCTGGTACATTTACTATGGCTCATGCAATACACCTATTATTTATTATCAGAGTTTAATTTCTAAAGAAAAATGTAAAAAGCCAACATTATGAACTACTTCAAGCACAGAGTCTTAAAAAACACCTTCTGTTACAAAATTAATTTATAATTTTAAATCTAAATAGAAAAATTACTCAAAACAGACATTATTTTCTTTGTTTGCTGCTGCTTAATTTTAAGGAAAAAGTCTGCCAGGGCCAGTGTTTATGAAAACTAAACCACAGTGTTTGCCTGGCATTCAGACACGAAGCTGTAGCACATCCTCCTCTGAAAGTGAACGCTGACTTCAACAGGCTTTATCAGCCTGACTGCATAAACAATTGTCACAGCTTATTTGCATATAAAAGTCGGAATGGGAGATTTCGTAGTAGTATTTATTATCAATTTGGTTTTGCAGCTGTGGGAAACAGTTGAGATTTTTTCCCCTGATGGAAGTTATACTTTCTAGGTGTCCTTCCCCTACTGTTACCTAGGTCAGAAAACTACTATAACAGAAAACACACTTCTGTGAAAGAGTGGTTTTCTGATTACACAAACTTCTCATACTCTTCTTTAAGCAAAGACGCCAGAATAGCAATATAATACCATAACCTATAAAACAAACACTGAATTAAAGTATTTGGAGACGATGAAGTTCTGCAGTGTCAGAGACTGTCCATTCAAAAATGCAATTCTTCGAGCATATGGTCCAAAGTCCTAATTTTGGAAGGAGTAGTCTGGGTTCCTTTCAGCTGAGAGATGCTTTAAACCTCAGAAAATCTGAATCTAGTTTTGCTATTAATTAACTCTGATAGTATACGATGACTGTTACAGTACCTTCCTGCATTTCTTCTCATATATCAACGTACAAAAGAGTAATGAGAGAAATTTGCTTGTTGAGGTATTACCTAATAGTTCATTATCATCAGCAGGGGTCAAAATATTAATCACCCTCATGCATTAGGAAAAGAAAAAACACTAGTAACACAAAGTAAATGCTAGTTATTAGTGACACAAAGACAAAGTATACGGACATACAGTGAAACAGTCTCTTGTTCCACTGACACCTGTGTAAGTATCATAAACTAGAGCCTAGTTACTGAATTTAGAATAAGGAAGAGCATCAATGATATTAAGTTTAAAATTAGAAGTGTAATTAACTGAGAGCAGATTATGTTATGTACCAGATGGCTGCACGTATCTGCAGTTCAAATGTTTGCCTTACTGCTTCAAGGCAATATTCCTAAACTCTCTCCCACTGCTCTGGCTTGTCATATATACTGATGCTGTGGTCACTGCAGATCCAACTCATTTGTTTCAGCTTTTTTCCCCAATAGACAAGCAGATACAGAATTTGAATTTACTTCAGAACTTGGCATTATATATCTGAATACACAAGGTGAATAAATTGTTATTTTGCATAAATTGCTAAAATAAATGAGTAAAATAGCAACTGCTGTTGTTGAACAGATACAAGAACAACTGTTCACCCATGTGTACTGCATGAGGAGGACTTGTTTTTAATGATCTCAGGTAAGAAAATACAGACTTATTTTGATATCGTGTATGATCAAGACTCCAATTAGTTTCACTGATGCAATCTACATGCTCATTTCCAGGAGTGGTGGAGCGAAAAAATTTGCTTACAAAAATTCACTTGTGTGAGCCAGTGATGGACAACACCCATCCATCACAGTACTAGGCATTTAAAACTGTAGAAACAAATGGCCGAGTCTATAAAATACTACAACAAAGTACTGGTAAACGTTAATGCTAGAATGCTGTAAATGCTGATTTATTTCTACAGAAGGCAAATTCAACATAGAATATAATTAATTAAGTAAATGCAAGGCTATATAAATGTCAGCTTTCCAAAATCCAAAAGATACAGCCGAAAAAACTGAACCACTAGTATATCTTAACCAGAAGGTTGCAGCAGTATCAGTTCTACCTGGATCCCCACTCCGAACGCTCAGTAACGTCAGCAGGACTGGCAGGGGAGCCCATTCACATCCCACTGCATAAGCAATCTACATAATCTGGTAAGGAGGAGAGCCAACAGATTGTCTGGAGAATAGGGAGGAATAGACTTGCTATTACGTAATGACGTAGTAGTAATGGTAGTAGTAATAGCACTTCTATAAGCTTCCTTAGAAATTTTGCTTAACTGAATGCTGTAGATCCAGTTCTGATTCTAGAGATACTGCTGTAACTCAAACATTTCTATTTGGCATAATACCAACGCAGTTTACACAAGAACCAGATTCAGTGTGTTCACAAAGGTTCTTTAATGTCATCACTGTTCTCTTATATATGACAGCTCCATTCTGCAAGGCCAGTAGATGTCCTGGTGAGTCACGCTGGTGTTAGTTATTTGGCAATTCCAGTTTCTTCCTGAGGTACTTCAACCAGTTGAATAAAATACATTTCAATATTCAGTTGTTTTTTTGCCTACAAAGTATCTACCATCTACAGAGTTGCTGTCTTTTTCCTAAGACCTTAAACTCAAAGTGAAAAGAAGCCCAGAAAAATGGCTCTGCTTGCAATTGAAAAGAAATGATCAAAACATCTAATCTTTCCCTCAGAATTCTCCCTAGAATTTTGGCTCTGCCTTTATGAATATTGGGGAAAAGTACTTGAAACTAGTAACAGCACAGAAAAGATTTTTGTTGTTGACATAGCTGTCAAGATTTCTCAATAAAAAAAAAAATGAAATAATTTTATCAAAACAAAAAGTATCTGTAATGAAGCTATCTACATTGGAAACTCAATTCTTACCCTTTAGTGAACAATTTATTACGGAGACTTCATGCTCCTGTCTTCTAATTGACACGCTTCTTTATATCCAGAGTGTTTTTCTCTTTCTTTGAATACATCCTGTCAGGCAGGACTTACGTACAAAACAAAATTAATTTTGTTGAATCCCTAATTTGATTCTGTTGATAAAAAAAAAAAATCTGTCAAATGATTCAAACCATTCTGTCCACAGAACATCCCTGGCTACTTTCAGATCTTTTCTGTAGGTGCAATTTGCAAAAGAATATCTTTTCTTGAAAATTAATTCATAATTTTAAAATGTGTAGTTCAAGAGCCTTATCTCCTAAAGTGCTCAATGTCTTTGTTAACATCTTCAACTCCCTCGGAAGGCACAAATGTGAGGGAAGTTGTGCATTTTGCAGATTTATATTCTAAGCCATCATGTGCATTACAATTTGCTCTGTCACACACTGTCTCTTAGTCTGTCTCTAGCATTTCTAACTTCTATTACTATATATCCTACAAAAGGGTTTCTCAAAATAGACTCTGGTTATTTATTGGTGGCATTAAAATTAAAAAAAAAAAAAAAAAAAAAAAAACCAAACCAACAACAAAAAACAACAGATATACAAATGAGATATAAAAATCGGGAGGAAATTTTACCTAAGAACTAAGCCTTCTTGTAAGATTTCATAGGTACCCTTTAGCTTCTCAAACAAATTGCTGAGCAAGAGAATTAGCTTTGGGCAAAGCAGCAATTCTTTGGTATTTTACTATGATAAAAAAAAATTACAGTAATGTACTTGCAACATATTTTGTGGAAACACAATTTATTAATTTTTTTTCACTTTGGCTTTTATTTCTGCATCAGGAATTCATATTTAAAACAGAAAATAAAAGCTGAGATCAATGTTACGGTCATTTCACAAAGCCTGACTGTATTATTGGAAGTAACGGTTTTGCTTCCTATAGAGGAAGAGTCTGAAAAATGAAGTAAATTGACACCTGCACATACACAGCTACAGTGTCTGCTCAAGATACTTATTCAGTAACACTTCTCAATTTCAATTATTTTTATGGTAAAGGGGATAAGCTTGAAGGAAACACGAAAAGGAAAATTGATTGCACAGTGCATTGAAAACCTCTGCAAGCAACATTTGTAAGGGCTCCAAGGTTCTTTTTTAACTTTATTTATGTCTGTAGTATCTTTTGGGCACAAACATAAGTATATAGGATATGTATGTACCTTACATAGTTTCTAAAATTATTATTCAGTTGTTAGACTTATAGCTGAATGCCCTGCTATTTTTTTACTGTGACTTCTTGAGCTTGAAGTATAGCAGATACAGCTTAATTCTGGCACTGAAAGGAGAATACATTACCCTCCAACAGCAATTAAATGCTTTAATTAAAGATGTGCAGTCAATTCTCATTGGCAGGTATTATTTTTCGTGTTTAAGAACAAAAGGCTCCTCTACACAGCATAATGAATCCACATACACCTATGTGCACGTACACAATAGTATACCACCGCCCACTTACCAGCACAGAGCCTAGATTGTCAAATAATTCTCAAATTCCAAAGTCATGCACAAGGAAGGAGAGAGTAACTTCAATCAAGGGCATCACAGTCTCGTTACCTGTTTACAATATGGACTCTAAACATCATGTTACTGACAAAAACTCCTGCTTTTTTAAAAAATGCTTGTGTTTCTTTTGTTTTTAAGAGGTTTTTTGTTGTTATAATTCCTAAATGATGAGGAACACAAGTGCCATAGCTTTCAATGAGGCTTCCTTTCATAAGTCTGTGGACTTATGGAATGCAACTGTCTGCGCAAACTACATGTACTAGAAATTTCACATTCCTGTAAAGCTAGTTTCTATCAGCACAATGAATCCTTCAATAAAAAAACCTGCAAATGAGAGTCAAGAGGAAAAAAAGTAGAGCTACTGAGATAACAGCACTACGTAAATCAAAGTAGTTCTAATGAATTCAGTGGAGCAAAGCCAACTCAGAGAAGCTAAAGATCTGTCCAAATATATTGAACAAATCAATCAAAATTGAGTGTCGCTGTTTTCTTACACATCATAATAATAGGATTTTAAGATCAGCTGATCTATGCACTTAATTCATTTAGCTATATCTCAGCATAGCACAAAACATGTTTTCACTGGGAAAAAAAGGACAACTCTATTGATCATGAGATGCTGAGATATTGCTAGTTTGACACTCCAGGCAGAATTCTGAAGGACAGTCTATGTTCTCCTAGTTTCACTAAATAAATATATCTCACACAGTTCAGAAGTTTTCTTCAGGACTTTATCAAATCCCTAGATCCCCAAAAGGGCTCTACATATCCCCAGCAGAAGATGTTAAGGCTTAGAAGAGGTATATACACACCCCTTCACAAAAAGCCCATTCACCTGTATGTTCTGTCTGCAAGGCGAAATAGTGGAAAATAAATGCTCTACGGAAGACAATTGTGCTGTCCTCTTTATCCTCATCAAGACTTATAACGAGAAGACAGTAATACATGGCAAATCTGTCAGGAATTCTCTAAGGCGGGATTGTGGCCAAAGATAAAGCCTTACAGAATTTAAACCATCCTCTGTTTCTGGCCTACTTCTGAGAAACTCAATGATTGTTGTCACATTGTCTATACCGTTACAGGTTCAAGGTAACAAAAACAGGCACTGCATGATATTTTTTTCATCTTTACATCTCTCTGTTTCAGGGTACCTTAAGAAACTTTATTACTGATTTAAAATGTAACAAATCTGGAATTATTTGGACAACAGTCACTCTTGAGGTTTTCACCTCTTCAGCCAATTTATCAAAACATTATCCAAGAAATTATTAAAAATATTTTTTATTTTAATCAGGCTTAGAGGTCTTCACTTTGTCTTTTTCCCTGTATTTTAACTATCACCATCATTAACTACATTAATAATGTATCGTCAGACATTACGTAATTTGCAATATTCAGTAAATTTAGTGCCACGGCTGTACTGTAAGTCACTTCTTGCATAACAGCCACATTTATAATTGTGACACTTCATTCATAGACCAAGGACTACACTCATGAGAATTTACAGTCATACCTTCAAATGGCTTCAATTTAAAGATAAGGGATCAAAAATGGCAAGCATTTCAGTAAAAATTCACAAAATGCCAGTCAAGATTTCTCATATTTCTTGAATTTACTGCTCGAAGCTTATTTTTCTCTCAATTCTGGGATGCAGAGAAGGGCAAGAAAAAGTAACCTCTCTACTTCTGTGGAGAAATTCTCGCAGTAAGAGCAACAGCTTCAAGGGTTATGGCAGAGTTCAAAAGCCGTAAGTGTAGCTCAAAGAAATATCATTGGGTTTACAATTTCAGACTTCATGACCAGAACACGTTAACCCAACATGCAGTAGATGATCACACTGGTAAGAGACTGAACCCATTTAGACGCAAAAAAACCATCAGGGGAAAGGAAGAAAAAAAAAAAAATATGAAGAGTCTTCATTTACCATACAACTAAAATTATTTATATTCACTGAGTTGTGGAAATAGAAATATTTAATTACAGTGGTGGAAAAAAACAGGCGGAAGTGTTTTGATTTTCCAACACACTGACTTCGGGCATCGTTTATTTTTGTTCAAGTTGGGTTTGAAACACCCATCATTATCATCACCAGATCACAGAAAGTGCAGGAAAAAACAGGGTTTCCCATATCCTTACAATAGTTTAAATACTGAAGTATCAAGTCTGTTCATTAAAAAAGCACCTATCAATGTATAGAAAGGAAACAAAAAAGAAACATTAAATTCATTTTTTAATATATCAATTCTTTACTTACTATAATGATTAGCTGGATCTAACTCTAAGTCACTTTTTAATCCAGAATACCAGAACCATACAATTTAATATAATTTCTAATCATACAGTGACTTTACATCATATATAGCAAGATATTTCATGCTCTGTAGAGTAAAAAATGTAGGTCAGGACCCACAGGCTATAGTTTAACTATGCTGCTGTGAGTTTAACATATTATTCTTTGGGGAAAACAATAAAACAATTTAATTTTACACACAAGCCAATGATCTTCAAACATTCCAATTTCTTAAGAGTAAAAGAAGACTGACACCAATGCCTGATCGGTGTGAAAGTCACCCTACTAGACACAAAAGTTTTCAGTAGGAAGGCAAGCGGAAAATGTTAAAGTTTTGCCTTGCTTGTAAATGAAAGACATTACAATGGATCAGGAGAACCGTAATTGATGTTGAAAACTGACAGTCAGTTCATCCACCTGTACATTTTACATACACACCTCCTTTCTGCTCTAACAGGTTTGCACTCAACTGGTTTAACTGAATGGCTCCTAAAGAACAACAAGGCTTGTCACTAACTCTTACTTAAGCTAAATCATCTTTTCTTCTTTCAGAAATCTCTGACTGCAGTGGTCTCACTGTATTTTGTATTCCTTTACCAAATCAAATAATTAAGGTTAAAAGAGTGATTGAAATAAAAAAGCTAAATGAGGCCAGCAAAATTAGGAAGTCCTCATATGGTCCAATGTATTGGTTTAGCGTACACGTGAATGTTCCAGTTGTATGATGGACAAATGATGTTTTAAAAATGTTGGAAATGTTATGAATATTGGTAACTAGCTCTGCCTACTTGTGGTCTCACCTCCAGTGTCTCACCTCTGTGACAAACCTCTCAAACAATAAGCACAGCAGAATTTGAACATGGGTGAGAGTCTGTATTAACTTTACCATTTCAGGAAAATACAAATATCTTTAAATAAATTTCTCCTGGAAAACTGGTGATGTGGTAGTCAAATCAGCAAGCCCTGTACTATATAACCAGCTTTGACAGGTGGGGTGCTGCTCTATCCTACAGCACACAATTTTACTCTGATTTCTCCAGGGATGACACCTCAAGGGAGAAAACATCAAGAACAGGAAGGTTTTCCTGAGAATTACCACTGGGACCTGCCTCTGAAGTTCTGTTTAAGGATCATCCCTACCATTTGTATATGGATACACTGAATATTTCCTGTACCTGTGGAGATCTCAGGGGGCAAAGGTGTACACATCGCAGAGTTGCAAGACAAATCATGTTATGTTAGGAAAAGTATTTTAAAGATTTACTTTACACTGTTTATGGCTGCAGCACATTTCCACACAATACCTAATAATAAATAATGTATCCTTATTTAATCAGCAGTGCCCCTCTACACAGCAAGTACAGTATGTATAGTATCTATTCTACTACACCAATACAGAAAGGTGGCAAATAACGTTTTGGGTGTGTCTTAGTATGTAATATTCCCAATGCTGCTTGTGCAAAATTACTTAGTCATGAGTCATGGTCATATATTTAATTGACAGTTTTCTGCAACCCTTCTGGCCGTCCCATGAATGAAATCTGTGAAGGATCAAAGATGTCTGTAGTTTCACCTGTGGACAACAGAGATGATTTTCACTTAAGCAAGATTCCCACTAACTTCCCAAAACACTGCCACATGAAACCAACGAATGGACTCATCATGGCAAAACCCTTCTGAACATGATCTAATACTTCACTGACTATAAACTCAGGAATAAGGTTCATTCATTATGAAGCTGAAGCGGCCTATGGAAGACAGCCTGCTGTGCCTAACAGAGCAGTTTCTTGAGAGTTGCTAAAAAGTTACAGGCACATACACTGCAGACAATTTTAGACTACACAAATCAGTAAGACCAACACAAAATACAGAACAAAACACAAACTTGCAGCCATTCTGTTTACTAGGTAAGCTTCTTTTTGGCCTGAAAAAGGCTACTTGTCAACCTTTCCTTCTTCCTAACACCCAAAAATGGTTAAAAATTAGTGATGGATTATGGCAACACTATGCTTGTCTTCACATGGGTCACACAAGTTGAGCCATACAATAGCAATCAGCTCAGAAAGATGGGTTGGTTAAGAAAATTTTTATTATAGAAGATCTATTCAGATCCTGATTCATATTCCTCATCTGAATCAAGCAGACGTACTGCAATCTAGACAACCTGCCTCTTGGTGAATGCTCAATTTAATCATCAGGCTATGTATTAGTGAGAAAACCCTCTTCAAAAGACCTTACACTAGCTTTAATTTCTAATGGAAAAATTAGCAAAGAAATTGAGAAATACAGAGTGAGCCTAATGAAAAAGGTCAGTTTAAATATACAGATTACAAATTAGGTAGTTGTTTTGCTATGATAACTATTATAAAACTTAATGGAAACCAGAAACCTGTTTAAATAATGGAAAACATTTGAGTTCAACATTCTCCCATAAATGATAAGATATTATCTATTAGCTTTTGTCAATAGGGATGTGCATAAAAACATCTGGCTACCAATGAGCAATTCTCAATTTGATAAATCACAATTTTACAGGTAGAATAGGAGGTGGTTTGGTTTTTTCTTTTAAATTTTCAATGACTTTAAATACGTTTACTCCACTTGTAAACTCTTGCAGTAGATTTCATTTAAACCTCAAAATGTTAGGATTTATTTTGATCTTAAACCAACAGCAGTGCAATTACAACTAAAAAACATAAGCAAGAGCACAGTGAGTGCAGGTAAAAAAGGCACTGAACACATCAACAGTAGCAAAAATTCTCCCTCTACTGGAGTTCACATTAGGGCTCGTGATCCAACTAAATTCCCATGTTTCTCAGAGATCAGAAAGAGAGGGGAAGAGTGAGGAAGAACATCTGAAAAACAGATGGTCACATCTCTTTTTCTCCAGTTAATGGTTATATTCAGATACCTTGTCTGTGATTAAAACTTTTGGGCACTTACATGTTACAAGAGCCAGACAGTATGGGCTGGCTACTTATGAGACCATATTACACTAAATAGAAAAGGTTTTCCTTCGCACCATTCAGTCAAATATTGCAGTACATTCTGGAAATCAAATGAAATTAAGTATACTGCTATTCAGCCATTACAACGAACAAGCTTCCCAATCTATCCACTCAGTAATTTAAAGCCACTTCATTACAGCAGTGCCTTTTAAAAAGTAATAATATTATGAGTGCTTCTAGTTAAACTATTACGTTTGTCTTTTCTTCCAATTAAATTTACTCACTTATAAAGAAGAGATGAGCATATCTGAAACTGAAATTGTCCCCATCCTAAAAACATTTATACCGTTTCTTTTCTGAGAACTTATTTTAACACTTCAACAAGAAAAATCTGCTCATGTGAAGATAAAACGCAACACCACAGCAGCACGAACGTGAGCAAGGTCACTGTTCTTCTATGGCTCAGCCAGAGCACTGCAAATTATTTTTCTAATGTGCAAATTGCTGAGTTGCTAATGGCAAGATTCTTAACACTTTTAAGCATTGCAAAAGTAGATTTCCAGCTTCCCTAGTCTATGAGGCACAAACTGCAGTCAGATCATTTTCATGTATCCTTAAAAATTCCAGTTACATATACTTCAGTTCTCAAAACACACCAAATGTTTTGGCCATTTTCTGAAAGTACAGATTTTAAGAAAGGTTAAAGCCTCAAATCACAAAACAAAGACTATAAAAAGAAACGAAAAAAGGAAAAAAGAAGAAGGAATGCCTGAGGTGCTGCCTTCATCCTGAAAGACTAAGGAACAATGATGCTCTTACAATTACAGGCTAGGTGACTATGCTTTTACAAATAACAGGCTGTACGGATATCAAGTCCATTTTAAATCTCCAAGTCTTTTCCTGCTGTTTGTAGTAATGAAAGTACCTTAAAAATATATTAAATTTATCTGAGAAAAAATTTTACTTCTCCTACTTTCATTCGTCTTGCCTTAAGTCTTATTAAATTACACCAACCACAATTTAACTGTTTTTTTAAACATAAGAATGCTACTTAATCATATTTCTTTCCTAATACAGGTACGCTTTTCATCACAGATATTGTGCTCGACACTTGGACATAAATGCATTTGCTCAAAATAGCATCAATTATGTATATGTATTTATTTAATATGCCGAACACAGTTAAATTCACAGAATAATTTGCTAAAAGGATAATCACACAAGAGCTCCAAAATTAATGGTTACTATCTGAAGACCTGACAGCATAAATAGCAAGTACTGCTTTTAGGAACCTAAGTATTTTTTTAATGATGACTTGGAATGCCAGCAGAACTCCACACATTCTGTAAAGGAGAGAACTTTTCTTCCAGTATTTTTCAAAGTAGGATTAGCTTCATTTTACAACAAAGGATGATGATGATGTGAAGGACATTATATGACCCAGAAAATTTCACATCACTAGTCAGTAACAAAGACAGAAACAGAACCCAGTCCTTCTGAACTTGAAGTTCCCATTCAAAGCAGCCATTTATCCCTCATGAACATTAAGGGGAAGGGATAAAAGTCAAAAATCAAGCATTAAAAATGTAGGCAATAACAAATAGAAGAAATCAGTTTCTCCGAGAGGCAAAAAACTTCTGTCTTGACTGAAGACAGGATTCCGTTCAGTGTATTTGATTTGTTACACACAGAAGTTTGCCTACATCCATACATAAAGTAAATACTACACAGAACTGTACAAAAGGTTCAGGATATGGATTTGCATCAATATATGGAATTGAAAGTAGTCAAATGTACAAAATCAAGTGGTCCTTAGCCTTCCGTCCTGAGCTTTGTACAAAACAGAAGTCCTGCATTTTAGGTTGTCTACATAATGAGGAGTAGATAGATGTTAGTATTTCAACTCTTAAGGCAGTACTAGCAAATGAATTGATAAGTTGATATATATCATCAAATTTGTTCTTTCTGAACACGTTAGAATTAAAGTACTGGGGAGGTGGAGACAAGTCACCTACAGAACTTTTTACTTTGGTGTGGCCTGAAAGCTTACAGCCAAGTTAGCTGTTGGTATAAACAGGAAAGATCTGCTGACTACAGCACAGTTTTATCTATATTCATCATATGTCTACGTAATTATTGTCTAATATTATAAAATACCTATTTTCATAAGCAGAAACTGGGATTTGTAGTCTCACAACTCCTTTACTCTCTTATTTATAGATCTACTTATTCTAGCTAGAAAAGAAAAAGCAGACTGACAAGCTGTTCCAATTATGTAGTCACTTGATTTCAAGCATGATTAGTTTGAATATGATATAAGAAAAGTGCTGGAATGGAAATAGCTGTTGACAGGCTCCCACCTATGGGAAACAGGAAACATATCTACTGTTTTAGGGTATTGTCATGAAACAGCCACTCAAGTCTCCAGAGACTCTTTCAGGATTCCAGGGTAATATTAGAAGGCTCAAACTTTCTTTTCTCCAAGGATTTTATTAGAAGAAATTCATTCAGATTCAAACACTCCAATAAACAAGCAGGCAAGCAGAGTTAGCTACAAGTCCTCAAGGTACTACAAACCAGGCGAGTGTTTAGTGTATCTCAAAACTATTAGATTAAACTCAGCGTAGATGCATTCTTCATTGTAATGTAATGCTTAATTACTTTTTTTCCAGTGCTATGAATACCTTTAAAGAATACATGCTCTTGAAATTTCTGTTATACAACAATCATTATCAAATAATTGTAACTAAAAACGTGTTGTGGCTATCCAATAATAGTTGAACTATTGTAGTGATATACTAGCTGTATTACTTTACACTATTTACTACTCCAGACACTTATAGCCAACATTAATTTAAGCAGCTATGCACTAAACAAGTATGTTGAAACAGATTTCCTTTAACAGAAAACTAGTAAATGTTAGGCACATTTTGAGACCAGGGCATCCATTTAGTTTTTAGGCACACATACTAATAAATGTCCACCAAACAAGTATCTACCTGTCAGAGGGTGTTTGGCTGTACTGAAGTATGAAAGTTGCTACAGCTAAGGCTGACATTAATTATTTTATTTCTAAGGGGAATTTTGCTAAGCAGGAAATTTTAGTAACATTTTTCATTGGCTCGCACCTTAAATTTTGTTTACACATTTGAAGTAGAAAATATTACATTTAATATTTATTCTTAATCTTCATATTAGAAGTCAAGAGGAAGATGATGTTTCAGTTTCCTTAAAACTGGAAGACTTCTGAAATAGCTAAAAGCACTCAAAGCAGTAGTTAAAGAAACTATGCTGTAGAAATGCCTTTTAAGCACCTTCAGTGTTTTTTCATGATTGACTCCAGCTGTGGATTGCTTAATAACTACAGAACACTTTTTAACCTCGCACTAGAAACATTTAAGGGTAATGACACTCTCTGCCCATCAGACTACTGTACTTGTGCAGGATGTAGACTCAAAAGCATTTATTGTGGCCGCTACGTTTTTACTTCTTAAATCCCAATAATGCCAGCAAGCAAATAAGAGAAGAAAAACTGGGAACAAAGTATCTAAGCAAAATATCAAGGTGATTTTATTCATCACATGCTGTTCCTTTAAAAGCAATGTCCTGGGCAGCCAACTAGAGGGCTGCCTCCTTGCTGGACTAGTGTCTCCACGAACCCCTTGAAGGGAGCCAGGATTACATCTCCCCTCTCCAGAGTGCGTGCAAGGCAGACACAGCAAGGGGGAAGTTGACTGGGCAAGGACAGATCTGCAACGCAGTAAAGACAGTAAAGGGACACTGTGGAACCTAGAGCAGATGCGTGGACAGACCTCAAAAGTGATGGAAAGAATTGTCTTTAGGCCTAAAAGAGTATGTATGCAACATCTGCAAGCCTGGAAAACTGGGAATTAGGCAGATATTAAAATAATAATAATAATAAAAATAATAAAATTCTGTCTCAACCTTTTATTTCTCTTTTGACACTATAAAACCTGTGGTTAAAGTTTGCATCTTAATGAAGCTCAGCCCCTGAAAGTCAAAACCTTTTGGCATCTTTAGGCAGCTGGAAACAAGGAAGCGCTTGGTCTCAACACACTTAATTTCTACCTTCCCCACTCATAACAGCTATGACACTGGATCATCAACTACTATCTTGAGTGCAAATATGCTTTTACCTTCTCATTTAAGCTTGCTCCCTCTAAAGGATAGAAGTTCACCTACAGCCATCACTTGTACCCTAACCAAAGTGAAGCAAAACAAAAGAAAACCAAACCAAATCAAAAAAAAAAAAAAAAAAAAAAAAAGCATACCAACAGATAGCTCTCAAGAAAACATCAACAGGTACTAAAAAAGAGGAGCTATAACAAAAATGTGACCACCAACACTGTAGTCTGTTCTTTGTACGGTTTTGTTGCAGTCACTGACATGTCTCAAACATTTGATTTCCAGTTTTGTTCTGTGTCCTGCAGAAGAAAATGGCGCAGCGGAGCCATTGCTCATGGTATCTGTGTTCTCACACTGCCAGGTCAGCTGAAATAATCAGGAAAGCTGTATTTGAAAATTGCCAGACCCTCCCATCTTTGCAGCACATCCTGAAAATGAACACACTAACCTTAACTATGGCTGTACACTATATTCAGATCTCCAGAGCCCCTCGAGTAGCAATATCTGTTTTTCTAAACCAGGAGGGAAATGCAAATACAGCAATATGCCCAACTCTGGAAACACACAGTTGTTTATTTACTCATGCATAAATGGCCTAACTGAAAGCTGGTATGTAACAGACTAAATAAGCAACTAAATCACTTCTCAGAGTACAATATGATGGGGGCAGCAGGGGCCCAGAGAGGAATCAAGTAATTTGTCCACAAAGAAATGTCATTTAAGATATATATTTTTAATTTCTGCTGACCGATGTTCAAATGGTCTTATTTTTCTGAAAAGAAGAAGGAAAAAAAAAAAAAAAGGAAAAAATATTATACTGCTTTTGCCACACTGGAGAAGCAGTCTGCCATTCAAGTGATGTCAGCTCACGGAGTAAGAGTTCCCCAGCGTGGGGCCAGGGAATGCCATCGCAGCACTGACACACACACAGACTCTCGGCGCAGGCGGGTTGACTCTGTTATACTCCATTTTGTCTCTTTTGCAGGGACTTTGTAAAGAACCTTTCATCTGCCCTGCCAGCCAGAGGCATCAGAGCTAGAACCTCACCCAACTGCGGTAAGAACAAGGAAACATTTTAAAGAAATTGGTGGTACCAATTAATATGCATAGAAATAAACCACTGAAACAGGCATTAAGAAAACTACTTTTTAATCAGTAGGATATTTTGCTAATAAATAAATATGTTTACTACTGTCCTACTGATTAAAAAGCATCTCTGCTGATGTTTCTTCTTAGTTGCTTATTTTTTATTCTACGATTGTACAATGTCTGGCACGACGGGGTTCTGGTCTCAGCTGGGGCCTCTCAGCTCTATCATCATAGCAATCTAAAAAATGGTGACAGAAATGATCTCAGTAAAGAATATGTGTGTCCTATGTGTGTGTGTGTATATATATATGTATTTTCCATTTTCCTGAACCTTGGTGACCTCCTCACCTTGATTTCCTGAAAAGATAATGCTTTAAATATGCTTCTTTATGAACAAAAGACCAATTATTATTTACACTTAAAAGGCTTGTATCCAAGGTTGTCAAGGTATCAATAAAAATTACTCTTACAATACATTAATGAAATGCACTAAGAAAGAACCACTAAGCTGTTTGGCAGGTGGATGAACTCAAACAGAATGCTTTTCCAAATATTATCAGTAGGACAGATGGAATCATGAAACTGTTTCTATTTCCAAAAAAAAAAAAAAAAACCCCATGTGGAAGTTCTGCTTTTAACTATCTTGTATCTTATTCCTTATTAAAAAATTATAAATATACAATAAATCAAAAACCTTTTCACATGTAAAATCAAGTTCAATTAATGAGCAATAAATATTATACTGATTAAGATTTCTGCCATAACATTTTTTTATTTATAGTTTTCATAAAAGATTATTTAAAAATTTCCAACTGATACACATTTCTATTATTCCAATGAGTTTTTCACTAAAAAATTGCATTGACATAATGAGTTCGTAAGGGTAAAGGTGAATTAAGCTTCTGGTTCTGGCCTGAAGTCATAAAACCAAGCAACAACAAACAGCCAGAGAAAGTGCTTTATAACAAGAAAAGGTTAAAATGTTCTTTAAATCAACCCTCTTCTCTTTATCTTAATTAAATGAATGTTTATACATTTGCATAAGGAAGTAACTGTACGTGTAAATAAATTTTTTTTGTATGAAGTATAGCATGGTATCATATTCAGGGATGTGCTGCCCTGTTGGCTGCAACTTAAATAAATATTAAGGAAAAACTGGAGCTAATTCAGTATAAATCTGAGCTGTGGTGTCACACATCCATGTGAGTTCAAGTATCTCCACAGTCCATCTGTTTGGATGACAAATATTCAGAGCACAAAAGTGCTGCCCAATGAGGAAATCGTTGACACCAGCTGGGAACCAGATCTGTGCTCAGAAGAGAAAACTAGAAATTAAAGAGGTAAACACTGATCAAATACACTCAAAATCCAGACGGGGGTGGGCGGGTGTGCCACAGTTGTGCCTAAACAGTCACTACCTCTCACCAAATGAAGCACCGAATGAGCTTAAAGACCAAGAAAGCCACATACATGACAGACTGTACTGGACAGGGATTTTTCATACAGCTTCACGTTTACTTTAACACCCAATGTCTAGCCCAGGTTGTCTGAGATTACCATGTCCTATGCAGTTACCACAATCAGCCCCCAGTAAACTAAACTTCTTAGTGGCAGTGATCTGACAGCGCAGATTAGCTGATGGTGCTGGCTTTTAAACTACATCACAGCTAAAACTACCAGTGGAATAGAGAGAGGCAAAATGGTGGGACAACACAGCCCCAAAAAAGACGCTTACATATAATGCCATAACAAAGCAGTAACGTGCATTGACTCATTGGTCACAGCTGAACGAGACACACAGTACCCCATTTCTCATTCCTTAAATGATTCTTTCACTTGTTGCTTTCTGAAACTTTAATTCTATGATTTGGCTGGTCATCAAAGTTTTTCTCTTTTTAAAATTTCAGGCAGAGCCCAAAGCCAACTGAAGTCATTTGTTATCCACAAAGACTTTCTCAAGTCTTGAATAATCCCCTTTGCGGACAGTTATTCATTTTACATGATACTGTTCTGAAGCAACACCAAATGAATGATATTACATCCTAATATATGCTGGACTGAAGAAAGCTGGCTGCTTGAGTCAAAGAGAAGATAATGACATAAAAGAGAAACCCATGCTGCTGGAATAAAAGTCAGAAACTCACGAAAACACTGCCTGAATTCCAACACTAGCGTTAAGAAACTGAAGTACAGAATACCATATATGTGGGTTTTCTTTTGCCATTCCACAGAAGTGTTTTTCATTTCACACAGATTTGTATTTCTCTTGTTCTGTCTAAAGTAAAGGATGAACAGTTTAGCAAAGTCTGTCTCTTTATGGATTTGGTTGTCCCACAGCCCAGGAAAAGACAGACTCTAAAGGAGAATATATTTTTCAATGTGTTTTAGCAAATGGAAATCTTGAGAGAATCACAGTAGCCCTTTGAATCATAATATTCTATGTCGATATTCGGGAGGGAAACTGGGACGGGGAAAATGTAGCACCTGTAATCTGCCCACAACTTGGGGGCCCAAAGCAGATCCGTTTTTTCAGTTACGGTACCGTAACCTGGTGACAATATCCAGAAGAGGAATATTAACGTGGTAACTGAAATCTCTGTATTTAATGTATTAAGACAACAGCCACACTTTCATCACTGCTTCTTAATGTGATAAGAGGAACATTGGCTGGTTGATCACTTTGCAAAAATAAAGGCAAAAATTTCACCAACATAACTCTGAAAAGACAAATATATTCCAAATACAAATATTCAGACATTGATCTTCTCCAGCTACAAAAGGTATAGATCCAAATTCCATAGTCCAAAATGACATACTCTAAAATATTTGTAAAGTACTTTTCTAATAAATGGATGCTGGACCTTAATACCTAGATGCCTCACTTTTCTGCTTTTCTACTGTAAGGTCTGAAGGTTAATTTTGCAGGACACATAACCCTGACTGTTGAGTATAGCTGAGCGTACTCATAAGAGGCTGTCCTTTCATTTCGTTCAACCAATTCTATGACAATTTTGCACCTTAAAAAAAAAAAAAGCACGTATAATTTGATAGCATCTTCTAAATATAAAGCTTGCAAATTAAAATTACTGTATATATGCACAGTAAACATACATATTTAAAAGTATATGATAACAAAAGATTGATAGAGATAAAGCAACACTTAATCAATTTAATGACCATTTACTATATTAAAAATCAAAATGAGTACTCCTAAATTTTGAGTATGAGCGTCGTGGTCAGGCTCTCAATCTCTGAACACCCTTCTGTCAAACATTAGTATCAAGGTTTATATCAAAAGGTATTTGTTAACATTTCAGATAAACTTGTTCAATTTTGTTGATGGTAGCTTTAACATCTGCATGCTAGGTATCTTACAACAGCACCCTGAGTATCATTATTGCCAGTGGAAGTTTTTATACGAACTTTCTTTTGTTTTGAAAAAGAAAATGCATTCTGTTTTCCATAAATGTCCTTTGACTATCAATTTTAAGCATATGTTAAAATAATTTTTATCTCATGTTTGAGGCTTCTGTGTTGATAATGTTAATCACAGTTTCTCCACTTCTTTGACACTATTTAATTTTGGTTCCATTTTCCAATGACTTTGCAGCAGATATTTTCTTTGATATGTTATTTAAGCGTATCAAAGACACAAATCCATAAATCAACAGGTAGAACATTTTGTAATATATTTTTCACTTTCTATTTTCTGTATTGATTTATGTATTCACAGTGATTTATTTATTTTTGCAACAAAGGACTTACTGATAAATTGGCTATGTACGTTTGAAGATCAAGTCAAGAAATTAAATTCTATTGAAACATTAAAAAGTATAAAACCACTGAGTTTAAGATGGTTTTTTTTCTTGATATAAACTCCTGAAAGTCATTATTGGATAGATAGTAAAATAAATTAAATATAGATTTAGAAAACACAAATCTAATAAGCATGTAGATCTCATCGGTAATAATCTTTAGAATTTATTCCGAGTTGTTAGGGCTCAACCAAACATCTTGCTTTCTTTCACAAAGAAAACTTCCTCCAACTTAGACCTTGAAATCAGCTGAAATTAGCAAATGGTCAGGAACCAAACATGTAGAAAGTTTCACAGCTTCCGTAACTCCCCACATGCATACAACCCAGGCAAGCCTGCACATATTTTTTCCACTGTGAGTCCCCTTACCCCGCTCACTCTGTGACGGACCTTTCCTGTAAAGTCATTTCCTGTAACAGAGAGCAGTCTCATGGGGAAAGCTGCACCCCTATGGTTTTGCTATTTATCTACCCCTTGTGTTTTAAAATGTTATATATTTTTGGAAGCCACTGTCTCTTGCAGAAAGACATTCTAACCGACATGTCCTTTTTAAGCTACACTACTTCAGTAATTTTTGTTCTGAATACAGTCATGCAGCTTGTCCATAAGACCTACAGAGAAATGGCTAGAACTGGTTCTCCACACATCCAGTGACGAATTGCAGAATCCAGAACTCTCCTGCTAAGGGCTGAGATTGCTAGTGCTTATCAACTTCCTGAAGCACGGAGATGGCACAGGTTATGCCTAGCTTCATGACACAGGTACTTAATTTTTGCCTTTGCAGACATAACTTTCAGTCCTGTAGCACAATAAATCTTTTCTGAGTACCTTGACTTCCCCAACAACCATCCATTTTAGTTTGCTGAGAACTAAGACAATGGCAGCAATCTGGCTATTCTCCAGAAAGCTCATGGTAGGAATGTTTCATCGATAGGTTAAGCTTATAGCTGAATGAAGTAAACCATGTAAACCAAAGCAACTTTGTTTTACACTTCCGTCTAGATAGACCGCTCAGTCTTGACTGCCATGTGCTTTCCTACGGTGCGTCAGCAAAAGATTTCCTGCCAAGAAATTTGCTAAAATCTTACTGAAAGACTAATGTGCATATAAGCTAGTAGACAATATAGGCACATGGTAGTAACAGCTAATAGTTGAAGAATGAGAAAACATATACATAAGAAATATATAACAAGATTAGAGAAGAATGGTTTGGGTATGTATCTTGAGTAACTTGTAGATAATTAGAAACACTGACAGCATTACAGAAAAACAAAGACCTACAATAGTGCTTCTCCCCTCCTCCCCTAAATTGATACTTCATTTTATTAGGTCATCGATGAAATATATAATAATTGCTTTTCATATCACTACCAAAATGCTTTTAATATGAAACAGCTTTCTGGTCATAAGTTAATACATTTAAAAAATACAATAACTTTCATTTTATTAGAGATGGATAACAAAAAAGAAGAGGGAATTAATACTAAAACTGTATTTACTATTATTTTTACAGATTTATGTGAACAGGAGTATCAGTTTTAGATATTTATTTAACAGGCCATATACAGAAAAAGTCAATTTTTAGCCATTTTCAAATCCCTACATTAGTCCCCAGTGTGAAATTAGTTAAGACAGGCCTAAGAAAGACAGTAATTGCTGGCAGCAGAAAAATGTAAGGGAATACTGGGATTTCAGTGCAACATTTTACTTACCTGACTATCTATTGGTTTTTAGCATCTGTTTTTACAGGCCTGTAAATAACTACCCATAAATCTTAAATTTACAAAATAATATGATTTAACATTGATTGATTTTAATACCACATAAACAATAGTACTACATTGCAGCTGAAAACTAAGACAGAAATGCAGCTTCAAAGACTTTCTTTAACCAAAATCTATTTTTTCTGATCAGTAACTCACACTAATAAAAGAATTTAAGTGAAAGTTTACAAAACAACTTGATCCAGCCCTTGTTTCACCTTGGGGCTCTGCATTTACTTCAGTGAAGTCAATACAGACACATCCTCTACCCAAAGGAAAAGAGAAAAAAAATGACAAAGCCACTATCAAAGACCTAGTTCTGAAAAACAGTTGACTTAGATGACACTGTACCTAGCAAGAAAATAAAAGCCTTTTCAACTTATATTTTAAAAACAAATACTCATTAACTCTGTCAACTAAAACTTATTATTAGACCCATCTAGATTCCTATACCATACTCCTTTCACTCAAACATTTGATTTCAAGTGATCCCATCCAGTTCTGATTCACCCTGTCTTGGAGGAGCCATGAGACAAGCATAGTCTCTGCCTGACAGGGCAGGCTGGTACCACTACATACGATATGCAGCACCAAGTTTGAAAGGCCATAACCTTCATATGCGTTAGTGGCCCCTGCTACTGGAAAACAGAAAATCAAACTTCTATGAATGTTATATCAATGATTAACATTTTTTTGTGAAATTATACACACTGCTTTGATATTTTAAGCTTATGTAGGTACACTGAGCTTTGCACCTTAACTGTGAAAATATGATGTGGCCTTAACTTCGTTGGTATCAAACACTCTGCGTTAGTTTATAGTGAACTGCATTGCAAGAAGTGGCAGTAAGCTTAGAATTTGAGAGGAACTTGAAAAAAGACAGGCTAGACTTACAAAAAGTCCTTCCAGTCACTCCATAGGGCAGTGAGGCAAACACTTTTTTCTACTTAAAGTAGAAATAAAAACTGTACGACTTCTTTTAAAAGAAGTCACTTGTATAGAACTCCTGCACAGAGACATTTCTTCCTTCAAATTTCTTCCCCCATGGCCACATACATGTTCAGACTGCCACCAGCTGTCTGACATCCTTCCTTCTGACTGCTTCTTGTTAGGCATCCCTGTAAGTCTAACTCTCCTGCTGTCACAAGTACTCTTTATACCCCTTCGCTGGTTGTACAGCACTTGTGTATTACAGAAGTTAGCCAAGGAACAATAAGAGCCTCCTGGAAGGAAGCGGAATTCCCTAGGGCTTGTTTATATAAGAATATTGAATTGGAATAACTCAAGATGTGAATCCAAACCATTACAGCAAAACTAGCAGAAAAAGATGAAGATATTTTCATATTTCATTGGGAGCATCCTACAAAAAAGATTTACCTACATAAAAATTATTAAGTCTCATACAAAAATCAGTGTGCCCACCTGTTCACTCACTGCAATTCATCAGTCCACAACTGGCGGGTGGTACCTAGTTGGGGAAAGTGGTAAACCGAGGGTACGGTTTATTCAGATCAATTTGAACAGGCTGGAGCAATAGGCTACTGAGAAGCTCATGAACTTCACCACAGGCAAGTGCAAAGCCTTGCATCTGGGATGAAGAGCCCCGTGCAACAGTACAGGTTGGGCAGCGTCAGGAAACCTGGTGAACAATGAGTTGATCATTCTCTCTTCATTGGTCTGCAGTTCCATGTAACACCTGATTTTTCTCTGCTGGATACTACTTCTGTTCACTTTGTTACATCTAAAACTGGTTACACCTTGCTCTCCAGGTTGCTTTGATTTAACAACCAGTCATTGACTATACGCACAAGTCATTTATAGCCCTGGGGCCTCTGGTATCATCCTGTGCTTGATAATGGTCAGCCCAGAGTGTACCATATTAAATGTCAAGGTACATGTGGCACCCATGCCCTTAGATAACCATACAACAGAAATAAATCTACCAACCTACAATTTCAGGTAATTTCACCAACTTGAAATGAAGATCTTTTTTTAGAGCATCTCTGAATTCAGCCTTAAGCTACAAAGGTACGTTCAGCCACTAAAGAAAGTTTCCCAGCCCAGGAAATTAACTTACTCCGGCATCATATTTGAGGTGATGCTATAATCGTTCTCTTCCTTGCATAATGTGTGGCTGATTACAAAGTCCTGATTACAAGGGTAAGGGAGAACTGAGGGCACTGCTTATCCTCATGTGCCACAGCCAAAAAAGATCTCTTCTAAACATGAGAATCTATCAAGACAAATGATGTACTAAGAATGGATGAGTCTGGCCATGTTACATCATGAGAAGGACAAAATTTGCCTAATTCTTTTTTATTAAAGATATTTACAAGTACAAAATTCTGCCTTTAGAAGTAAAGGGAATGTAGGAATATTGCAAAGGCAGAATTTCAAAATCTAATTACTAGTCTGAAAAAAGGTGAGGGTTTTTGGTTTGCTTTCTCCAGTTTTACCCAGAACTGAGAATCCAACAGGTATAAACTACTCCTGTAGGAAATCTGGACTATAAAAACCAGTATTTTGTTCCAGGTGATGCCATCTGTAAGATTTTCTCTCAAGTCTACCTTAAAATTGAAATTTCTGTCAAGAAGAGATTTGTGTAGAGACTTGGGATCTGCACTTGATACAGCGTATTCTAGAAGCATTTCAGTGCTTAAAAATCAGGCTGGGTTCCCCATATGCCAGGATAAATTTCACACTGGCTTTAAAACTGCTAAAATATAGTATCTTCTTGAAGCATCACAAAAAGTTATTTTCAGTCCTTCTCTAACATGATATAGCTGACATCATGAGTGTTATGTCCAGAAAAATGCATAGATGGGCATAGATGTGCATTTATTTATGTGAAGTACATGTAAAGCTCAGATTGTAACAATTTCAGAATTGTCAAAATTTCGTAATTTACAAATGTTAACTGATGGGCTTCTGGCATGTGTGGGAGAACCAACTAGCTCTGACGAGGCAATTCTTGTGCAAGAGCTGTTTATCATGATGAACAATCAGTTTTAAAACAGTAAAAGACTTACCTTCTAAGGCTTAAAAGTACTATAAATAAGAATTTTATTTCAACAAGAAATAAAATCCCACTTCTCATACCTGAAACTGTGAAACAGAATATTATGTTAAAGAATCTGTTTTTCAGGAAGTTTTTAAAAGCACATAAAAGCATACCTTTGTTTCTCTCTCTGACATGGTGACGGAACAGTGGGACCTACTACACACTTTGTGAAGGGACAGGTAGAAAAAACACTCTCATTGAAACAGTTACTGTTTCATTTTAAAATAGGGGAGGGTTTTTTTTAATAGAATCTAGAGTGAAGTATACTGCAAAGCTTTTGTCAGTGCTTATTTCAAATGACCTGAATAGCTCATCACAGCTTTGTAATTACTAAGCAGCATACCTATTCCAACAGTTAAAACCCTTTACATCGTACAGCACTATCGTGCATTTTGTATAGACCACCTCTTTTATAAGTCCAGTTAGTAGATAATAACTGCAGCTTGGTGAAGGTAACAATGCCTTTTTTCCTGCCAATGTCTGTGAAGATAACAATCACACTGGGCCAAATTCCACAGGAACTATGCCATAAATAGCCTACAAATCTCACTATTTCAGCTGTTCAGTGTACTGGCTTTCTTTAATGAATTCAGAAGTTTCCCACCACTTGTGTCAAATGCAATATTTCAAAGAAGCCCTGCATTACAGAGCAAAGCTCCAGAAGGAAAAGTATACTTTCCTGTGCTGAGAGGAAACCAAGACTGCCTGGTACAGCCTGAGCTGTACTTTGATGTAGTTTTATGCACTCCTCTCTCTCTCATTTACCTGAAGTTAGCCAACTGATAAACAGAAAAAAATGTATCCAGGAAATCAAAGATTATTTACTGGGGGGAACAAATTACAAAACTGTTCTTCATGCCCAGTAATCACTTAAAACACAAACCATTAGCAGCAATCACATTGATCACATAAAACAACTTGCAGGCCCAAGAAGCAGCTAACCGTAATCCTTCAGAATACAGACTATTAGCAACTGTATGATTTAGTATTGCTAGTAGATAATGATTTAAAATTGCTACTAAAAGATAGTATCAATAGCCACTTTACTAAGAAGCTTTGACCTCTGAGTACTGAACAAAGTAGTATTTTAACTAAACCATTTCAGTGAAGCTCTTTTCTTAGATAATGACGGTTTGTTAAGAATTTAATGTATACATACTGCAGGGACTTTGAAGAAAATCTATTGAGTGATGAAAACATTCAACTACAATTTGTAAATGAAGTGTTCCACCTCACAAAATACTGGTGATCACTGCTTAATTAACTGCCAAAAACAATACATGTGTACACATGAAATTGCATATTACTTTCAGAATCTCAAAAAGCCAGAGGATAGATCTGTTGCCATTCATTTCAATCTAATAAAGAAGTTTCTTAGGATATTGATAAGTTCCGATGAGATCCTCCCCAGACATCCTTGAGAAATTCAGAGTTTCATTGCATTACTGACTCGTCTTTTTTGTGTTCTTTAAATTACTGGAATAAGGAATACATGAAGTGCCCAAAAAGTTTACTAGAATTTTTAACATAACAGGAAAGAGTGTTTGTCTATTCTTTACCTCATCCCCCTGTTCTGGATGCCAATAGCATCCATCTCTGCAGTAGGTATCTGTTCAAGCACTCTAACTTAACAGCAACACACTTGATCAAAAAGGAAAGCAAGAAAATGGGCCTCAGGATAAGCCAACATAAATAAATGGAACTATAAGTGAAAAATGGGGAAAAGATAAAAGGTCAGAAGAGAAAAATAGCAATGACTGGTTAGCAACACAGTATCTGGAACCAGCTGATATAACTACACAAAACACAGCAACTTCTTTTATATTTCTTTGAATACTTTGAAGTACTTTAAATTAAGGTCTGACTTTCCTGCAACCCAACAGATACAACAGATATAGATGATGTGACATTATTTATTAATAGGGTATTTCAATGCTACATTCAGACATACATGGATATGAAAAAAAAAACCACAGATATAACACATGAAGTTAGAAAACCACAAAATAATCTTTGATAGTAAAAAACTGGAAACAAGAGGCTAGATGTAGGAAATCCTACAAGTCCCTAAACAATGATCACAAGAATCAAAGTTTAATTTAGTATCTTTGACATTTCTGTTATCTGATCCCGGTCCTAGCTGCTCTACACAAAACCAGAATTTAATATTAAAGATAAAACTAATGGCCTCCTATAACTACGTTAAGTCAAATTAAATTGATATTTCTCTACTTCCTGGTATATGGCCATTGGTTACAGTAAGCAATTATAAATATACATGGCAGAACACATTGCATTCCCTGGCCTTTGTAACGCTGGGAGAACAAGTTGATGACAGAAACAGATACCCAGTCACTTCATCTGGAATCTGCCCAGCGTGTATGACCTGGACTGCAGGATGGGGAGAGAATCCTGCTACACAAATACTCTACAGAGACAAATGTCCGTAATTCACCCAGCCCAACAGAGAGCAACAGAGGGAGGAGGAGAAGCCATTCTGGGAGAGCACAGGCAAGCCTAGCTATCTGCAGTTCATTTCCCTCATACACTCCCCAAGCATCAGTAGTCACTGGATTAAGGATGTCCAGGCCCATTCTTTCCCTTTAGTATCTGTTCATGGGCTACCTGTCCAGGAATTTCTCCAATACCTTTGTGAACCAGCTGAAACTATCTGTCTCCAAAACCTCCTACACCAACAGATTTCCAAAGTTTTCTGTGTAAAAGTACTTTATAGCATCTATTTTAAATTGATCTCTTACCAGTTTTCATTAGTGCCTCCTAGTTCTAGTACCAAGATTTGGTGAGTAACAACGCCATATTTACTTTACTCACTGCCTTTAGGATTCTGTAATCCTCAAATTTCCCCCATTTCAGCCTTCTACTCTCCAAACTGAAGACCTTCAGCCATTTCAGCCTCTACTTACAAGGTAGCTTTCTCCATCCTCTTGATTATTTTACCTGTGATCTTCTATACCCTAACTCTACTGTGTCCTTCTAAGAGTACTCAAGGTACAGGCATAAGGTTTTAAATGGCATTTATCTCCTTCTCAATACTTCTCCTGATAATGCCAAAGACATTAAGGGCTTTTTTGAGAACGGGTAATTCACTGAGCCAGCGATTTCAAAAACTGTTAGCAAAAACTCCAAGTTCTGCTTTCTGGAATCTGTCAGCATCTTATCAGGTTTAGATAAGATTTTTCTCCAGATTCATTGCATTAAATTTATCTACACTGAAAATCATATGCCACTTTTTTGCTCATTCGTTACATTTTGTGTAGTCCGCCTGGCACAGCATTAGACTACCCAAAAGAGCTTGTTCATCTGCAGCCTTGGATACTTCACTGCATACAATATCACTAAAATTTAATTTCCATCTTTGCAATTCACAGTCCATTTTTCTGCTAATTTTTATGAAAGGTGCCCACTGAAGAGTCTTTAACATTTTCCACAATTATGCCTATAGATTAGAATATATTTGGATTGGAAATAACATTTGAGCTATTTACCTGTTATTTAGGCTACTACAACTAGCTATAACTTACTATTAGCTAACAATAAGTTCTGCAGATAACCAGAATATTTTAGAAAACATCTCCTAGTTCTAGTTTGAACCTCAGGCTATGAACAGTAATAAAGTGAGGATGCGTGCTACTGTCCCATACTCATTCTGTGGCTGAATTTTAGTGATAGCAAGGCCTCAAAAATATCTGAAGTTGGACCAAGGCAGAATCTTATTATTTTGCTGACTAAAGCACGTTCCAGCTATCCAAACCTCTTCAGTGAGGAAATCAGCCCAGGTATGTCAGCACGTTATTTTTAAGGTACAATTTTGGCTGCTGTTTTCTGGATATTTAAAAACCTTTATCATGGCTACATTTAAGGTTGGAGAAGTTAAAATAAATACATGCATCTGTATTTGTTGAGAGAAACTTCAGATTTTTGAATTGGGTAAATAAATCCTAACAATTTCACTCCCTATCTTTTTCTCCTTTCCATGCTTTGATTGTAAAAGAGCTTCTGATCTTATTTTCTGTTTGTTTGTTAGGAGTTTTTTGAGGAGGAGTAGAGTTTATTAGTCATGTCTGAGTCATTCCAATACTTAATACTTCAAAATTTTTCAGTGTCTTTGATCAGTGAAGGAAGAGGAGCATTACAGTGAAGACTGTAGCTCCAGAGTCATGCTCCATTGTCACCAGTGGTTGATGTTGCAACCCAGCCCAAAAACAACTACTCAAAACCTACTTCAGTCCCCTTCACAGAAGGGACTCAACTCCCTGGACCCATATAAGTGCCTTTACCCTTACACTCACTGCAGATTTAGGAATACAGTCATGTTGTTTCCCCTGGACTACATGTCAACAAGCACACAGTGAATGACAGAACAGGCACCCAGACAACAATAACTAGATGCTCTGCCAAGAGCAGCAACAACTAATTAAATAAAGTTCCTGGTGATCAAAGTTCAATAATAATGCTAGGTGACTTTTAGCTTATTTATATTAAATCTTGGTGAATAAATGTAGTACAGTATGTGCCTCTTGAAAGAACATGCACATCCCCTATCTTCATTTTGCAAATTGACAACAAAGCTTTACCTAATCACAGGAAGGCAGCAAGAAGACCTGTGTGCTCGGAACAACTCTTGGTGAGATACAAAGCAGCAACAAACCTCTTTACCGTTACAGCGTATCACATCTTCTCAGAAGGTTATTTTTCATCTTTTGGATGCTGTAAAACTCTCCTGTGTAGAGCAAAATGCCCTAAAGCCCTCAGACTTTAGCAGTGATTCATTCATGTGGTACAGCTTTGTTGTCTGAAACTGCAGAATCAACCAGTGATCATTACTGCAGACAGGATCTCTTACTGTTATTATTTTTTACAAGGAATGAGGCTTATCTGCTCCTAAAAAGGCACATGTCTCAAGATACCTGTATGAGAAATTACTCTATATTTGATGTTAGCACTCTGTGCTAAGTTTTTTAATAGAAGATAATCATCCTTCAATTCAATAATCCAGCTGGGTTACTACTGAAGAAAAATAAATACAAGCATGCATGCAGACATTAAAATAAAGGTGACAGCTTTACATCAATACAATGCAGTCACAATGCTACACACATTTCTGTGTTTCAGGATCTTTTTTTTTTTTTACCACTGATAATGGACAGCTTCTTCTAGAAAGCAAGCAGCTGACAGTAAAAGTTATGTTTCTTCGCAGCTGATTAGTTTCATATAATTCTACTCTAGTCTAGAAATACTGTTTTATGCCATGAGGCAGTACTACTTCAGCAAACAACCACCACAGGCAGAACAGCACACGCAGTAGTGAGAGCAAGAGCAGGGGACGGTTCCCCTAAAGTCCCACTACAGAATAGTGCACCAAGTCGTAAGAATTCTTACCAAAGGCATCAGGATTACCTGTGTACCCAGAAATTGGGCTGAAATGCTGCCTAAATCATGGAAATCGGTATCAATTCTGAAGTTGTTAAAGGAAACGACCATGGATCTTACTAGCCCTGCTCACTGTGGAATTGGCAGTGAATTTAATGTAAACTTCAATAATGAAACGAAGTTGACTACAAAGGCCTTCCCTCTGTGACCACTATCTTCTGGAATGCCTACAAAACACCACTAAGTAAAAGTAGCTGAACTAACCATTGGTCAAATTATGCTAAAACCATTGAAAAATGCAAAACCTGAAGCAATAGCTTAAAAAAAAAAACCTTCTAAAATGTGATGTATATTCATCATCATCTATTCTTCTCTGCAAACGATACCAGAATCATATGCAGAGAACTAATGCTGGGCAAAAAAAACCCCACCAAAATGCAGAATCAAGATGATTTTAAGATTTAAAAACTGGTCTTTACATTGAATCTCAGGAGGAAAAAAAATATAAACACTTTTCAGAACAATTAACGTATTTTTCCTTTAGAATTCCATATAGTTTCTTAAAAATTATACAGAAAAGCTTGTTTCTGAAGTAAAATTGTAAAAAAAGCAATACCTTCTTCCCCTCTCCCCAAAACAGATTTCCAGTAAAATAGTTACAGTTTTCATAGAACTGCATGTTCTGGCAAAGTGGTTTTATCTACCTCCCCCAGACCCACAAACAGTCAAACATTAGATTAGTCAATAGATTTAAAATTATAAAATCAACAAGAGAAAGCCAACACTTCAAAAAAAAATGTTTATTAACTGCATAAGGTAGGCAAGAATAATTATTCTCACAGGGAAAATTAATTTTAGAAGACTGAAATCAAATTTATTTCCCCAGAATCTAATGCACTAAGTCACTGAATTGCATTTTGGCTCAGGGCTAAATTGCAGTGTAGGTGGACACTGCAATGCTAATTCTATCCTTTAGTGCTTTTTTGAAAATTCTATATGAAGACTATTAATTTTTAAGCAGAAGTTTTAGAAATGGAGATTAAAAGTTACTTAAATCTTACCTTACTGCAAACCAAGCACTGAGATTCTCTACTGATGGGAAAAACATGGCCTGTTGCAAAGACTTCAGTGTATGTTCGCCAGAAGATTTCTAACTACAGTTGAGACAACTGGTAGTGTATTACAGTCAAGATAACCACAGAAAACTCAGACTTGTATTTATAGCCATTCCTCAACTATTGCTCATGGCATGACACCTTAACCAGCTATTTAAAGATGTCATTGCTAGAAACAATCACCTGAAGCTATGTATCCAGTCAGCTCTACTGATACACTGCTGGGAAGAAAGAAGGGAGGAACTCACCTTTGCCTGTACAGACAGTTCAAATTATTGATACTGACTTAACTACAAGGCTTAGATATTTGCTACGTCAGATCTTTTTATAACATCTGCTTCCAATTTTATATGCTATTTAACGGCGAAGCCCTTTCTTACATCTAGATCATATGCGCTCTGTGGAAGGGAGCGCTGCCCTTGGAGCTTCCTGTAAAGGACACGGCACAGTGATTCCTGTGGTCCTGCAAAGTACTACAAGTGCAACTTCAAATCAGACATCAGGGAAAAACATAGTCATCAGTCATTGTCTAATTTTGTTCTAGTGTTTATATTAGAAAAGTAACTTCTTAAACTCTTTTTGGCCACCACTGTAAACTTGTAGTTATAGAACCACCTAGGTGCAAAAAGACCTTTAAGATCACCAGATCCAACAATTAACCCAGCACTGCCAAGCCCACCACTAAACCATGTCCCTCAGCACCACATCCACATGTCTTTTAAATACCCCCAGGGCTGGTGACTCCACCACTTCCCTGGGCAGCTTGTTCCAATGCTTAACAACCCTTTCTGTGAAAACATTTTGTCCCAATATCCAGTCTGAACCTCCCCTGACACAATTTGAACCCATTTCCTCTCATCCCATCGCTTGTTACTTGGGAGAAGAAGGAGACTAACACCCACCTCACTACAGCCTCCTTTCAGGTAGTTGTAGAGAGCAATAAGTTCTCCCCTCAGCCTTCTCTTCTCCATACAGCCAGTTTTTCACCCAGCGAAGGGTATGTCCATCCAAGCCATGAGCAGCCAGTTGCAGTAATATGTTCACTAATATCTCTCAAGTAACATTATACAGCTCATAGTCTGAAAGCATTAAGACCTAAGCAAGCTACAGTTCAAGACTAAGTGGGTTTCCACTGACTTCAGTGTGAACTGGATAAGAGTATTTTTCAAATTGCTTTTATGCGTACTTTCATCTCATTGTCAAAAATTAAATGCCAGGCAAAATATATGAAGAATACTCTGTTGCAGAACCAGAAAAAAATTTCCAAACTGCTTCAGACAAAAGACCCTTCAGGCACTGAAAAAATAGGGCTTAGTGTCAAGCTTTTCTTTTGAATGGATTGCAACGGATTTTTTCACTGGGCAAACCTTAAGGCTTGATCAGCACCAAAAAGAAGTGATAAGCAAAACAGAACTTGCAGTACACTAAGTCTCCAAGATGTGGCTAAATGCTTTTCCCCTTTCCCTTGTAGATTTTTCTATCATTTTTATTTAGACTTTAAACTAGACAAGAATTGTTTTGAATTTTTAACTTCCATTTTCATTCTGTGTAACTTTACATTTATGACAGGAGTACACTACACAAATTAAACAAGTTAACAATGATGAAAACAGAGCAAGAAAATGTCGTTCATAAAGCTATAAAGTTCCACATAAACCCTTCAGATCTTACTATGGAATGTGATATTTCATCTTTAAGAAACGTTAACTGAATCAAACATTGATTGCTTCATGGACAGGATTTTATGGTCAGCTCTATTAGAAGTGTAGATGAGTTGCAGCGATGGGCTGGCTGTCTTTGGAGAGAAAAAAAAAAAACAACAAACCAACTTTCCTTGAAATCTGTGCAAGGAAAATAACTCATACATAAAGAGAGTAACTATTCATTTGGTGATCTCTAAAAATGAAAGTACATAAAAATGTTCTATTTGTATTAAATGAAAATTATACATTTAACAGCAGAGGCTTATAACATAGGCAGGGAAAATCATCCTTAGGCAGATGGAGAGCCCAACGTCAAGCTTGGCAGCCTACAAAGAGCAATGCAGCACTCAGAAGTATCAGCAGTTGCAGTGCAAAGGCAGTACAGTCACATGCCATTATCTCTGTTGGCTCCACGCTTGCATTTTAACCCTCCAAAAGGAAGGGAGCAGCACCTTGCCTTGTACTGTACCTAAGTACTGGTTTAAAATCCAAGAAGTTAAAAAGCAGAAGCAAAAATTTACCTTTGGAAAAAACATTTAAATTTTGATGCACATGTTATGTGTGCTGGTGTATATGTATGTTTATCAAAATGACATTTCTTGTGAAGAATGGTTTATATTCTCTACTCCACTCTGGTGAGACCCCACCTGGAGTACTGCATCCAGCTCTGGAGCCCTCAGCACAGGAAGGACATGGAACTGTTGGAGTGGGTCCAGAGGAGAGCCACAAAAATGATCCGAGGGCTGGAGCACCTCTCCCATAAGGACAGGCTGAGAGAGCTGGGGTTGTTCAGCCTGGAGAAGAGAAGGCTGTGGGGAGACCTTATTGCGGCCTTTCAGTACTTAAAGGGGGACTATAGGAAGGATGGGGGCAGTCTCTTTAGTAAGGCCTGCTGTGACAGGACAAGGGGTAATGGTTTTAAACTAAAGGAGGATAGATTTAGACTGGATATAAGGAGAAAATTTTTTACGATGAGGGTGGTGAAGCGCTGGAATGGGTTGCCCGGAGAGGTGGTAGATGCCCCATCCCTGGAAACCTTCAAGGTCAGGTTGGACGGGGCTCTGAGCAACCTGATCTAGTTGGGGATGTCCCTGCTCACTGCAGGGGGGTTGGACTGGATGACCTCTAAAGGTCCCTTCCAACCTAAACCAGTCCATGATTCTATATATACACTTTAGGAGTGTTTAATGTTGTTTGCAGGTTTTTTTCAGTAACAGTAGCATTGGTAGAGCACGGCTTACAGGCCACGGATCAGGAATGTCACAAGCAGAGTCCATGCCCCAGGATCAAAGCTGGCCTAATAACACCATATCATTGTGCAGAAGTCAAAGAGTACCAACAGCAACATGCACTAGATAGCCACGAGGTAATTAATCAGGTCTAGATAGCTATCCAGACCTAATTTAGAGGCTATTTGAAGACAGAAGAGGCACAATTAATGTCCATCTTTGTTACCACAAATTTTGCATTCCTATTAAAGCTCATTATTAAAATCAAGCAGGGGACAGGAAAAGGACGACTGCAGAAAACCCGATCAGAGGAATTAAAGAAAAGCACATTTCCTTTGTAGAGCACACATTCTCTCCAGCTGTCTTTCCTTCTGTGGTGCTACAGTGTGACAGCACAAGACTCCCCATGTTTGGAGAAAAAAGAAAAGTGAAGGGCTTGCTTCAAAGGATCATAACTGTACTTGGGAGAAAAATATGCAAGGAGGAGAATACAGAGAAGACTTTATAATATTATTCAGAGGCTAATTTAATCTCTTCAGAATCAGTGCATGAAAGAATCTCTTGACCATGAAGACAGAGATAGGGGGTAGGTTCTCTCAAGTTAAGGCTAATTTTTAATGAATGTTCTCCCTCCTCAAGAGGAAAACACAATCTTACCTGAAATTAAGAATTAGACTATTAACAAAACAAAAACAACCCCCCCCAACCAATTAAATATTGCTAGAAAAATTACCACAAAAAGTAAGAAAAGTTATTTTACATGTTGCAAAGAGAAGCTAAGGAAAGACTCTTCTAACCTTGACTTGAAAGTTAATGATATCGCAATACTGAAGTTATTCTTAAAATGTAACAAAAGATACAGCCCCTGCATAGATCACTTGTGTCACTCTTGTTTCCCATGCTGGGACCAAATGCTATACAGAATTAGTTTTACAACACTGTAATTCATAAGCCAGACAGTCCAACTGTGATCTATCTCTCGTGCAGTGATTATTTCAAAAGTCAAAGCAATTCTGCTGTGACGAAACATAAGAAACTGATCTCCACTGAATCCATTCTAAAATTGTAAGTGAAGGATAAACAAACATTAGTATTGTTGCTTAGGAATTATTCTTATTTTTTTAATTTGTGAGGCATGGAATAGTGGGAGTTTGTACTGACTCCTATAAGCCACTCATAATGACCAAGGAACGAAAATAAAACAGAACAGCTTCAGTGGACTTTACAAATGCACACTCCTCTTCCCCTCCCCAAGCACTGTTTAATATGCAAGTGGACTATAATGTTTCTTGTTAGGCAGACAGCTTAAAATTAGAATTGTGGGAGAAGTGATTGATGATCTGAATTCCCACAGCCCTTTCAATGAAACATATTCCATTTCCATTTCAAAATATGTTTATTATGAATTATTGGTTTGTCATTGGACTTGATGAAAGTGCATTTACATGAACAACTCAGACCTCTGCAAGGGGAAACACTTTAATCAGGTAACCTTTCCCTCCGTCTTTTCCATACTTTACAGAAACAGACAACCTAGCTAGAATTTTATTCTTTGCATACAGAACCAGTTTATTGATTGAGCAATATTTCTTAGTTTGGAAGCCACTTACTCAAAGTCAAAAAACATTGTGACCTCAACCCCTTACTCTCAGAATAAATCATTAGCATCAGTGTCGCAGGCAAAGCTTTATGCTATTTGTGCAAAATGATGAAAAACTATCTGAATACTGGATGAGAGAAGAAACATCTTTTCAACATGTCCTTAGAAGAAGAAAATTTTCAAGCAGAATGGTCCTCTGAGTACAAGCTGATGGAAAATTTTTGACAAAATATGCTTCAACTTTCAGAATTTTGGTTTTCTAAGCAGCTCTAGTCTGACGTTTACTAATCAAACCCAACACAAGAACAGAGAACATGTCCCTGTGAACTACACGATCATTCCACAGCTTGCCACTGCTTAACCAACTGGTATTCCTTGGAGCACAAGGACTCCCATCATTCACAATACAGCTGTTACACTGCCTGTGTTAAGGAAACAGTGACATAGTTGAATATGGCTATTTGCCATCATCTCTCAGTCACAAAAAGCAGCATTTTATCAACAAAAAAGTTATGGAAATGTTTTTCCCTGTCTTACACAGCACTGGCTATACAGGCAGGATCTTTTTTTAAGAAAGGAGCAACAGTTATCACTGGCCCTCTGCATAAGAAGCTGACTCTGTGAGGGACATTCAATGACAGGGTGGTAACATTCAATAAACAAGAGCCCCTGCAGCCATCGTCTTAAAACTCCTCGAACTCCCTGGCATCAGTTGTTAAGTCAGCAGTTCAGCTGACCATAGATCTCATTTAAAGTAGAAACCATTCCTTGCCAGAGTGTGATGAAATGATTGCAAGGCCTGTAGCAAAGGATAAATTAGATTGCAATTAAAAGCATACAGGATTCCCTATGGAGAAATTAAAGGAGCTTCTAAAATCTAAGGTCATTGCATAGTATTGGTTGAATGTCCATGTCAGCACAAACACTGACACATCCTCATTTGCTTTATATTTTAATATAGGCTTCTGGAACCTCCCCACCCACTTTTGACCCTTACCAGAAGGAAACATAAAATAAAAGGATGGAATTCCCAGGGTGTTTTATTAAAGGACAAAGCTGCCATGTTCCTCATTTCACTGAACAGTAACTGTAGTACCTCAACTGCAATGAAAACAACTTATATTCGGAAGATTAATGCTGGTGTTGCCACCAGTTACCATTCTAAAACAACAGGAGAAATTCCAGAATTGTGACTCATTGCACAGTATCTTTCACATATGGGGATATAAATTTCACCAGTGTATCAACATTTCCATTGCACATTGTAGGTTAGAATTTAAATCCCAATGGCAGAGGACAGTACAGCAGGCCAGGGTTAGATTTGTTATTAACTTGACAAGAGAAAAAAAAAAAAATCTCAGTGCTACAATTAATACATCTCACCAGTAACTGCAAAGTTTCTCCATCCAGTCTACATACATCCATCTAGTTTTGCTAGCACAGTAATACCTAACAGCTGGTTCAAACTGGTCTAATCTTTTTCAGTAAGATGGCTCTTCAGCAGTCACTCTCATGATTTTCAAAACCAGACTCTCCTCTCACCCTACCAGTGAATTCATTCTAACTTACATCAGACTTCTGCTTATCTATCTTTCTTTACTTATGTTGTACTGCTGTATTATTCAGTGATTTATGCAAACTGTAAGTTATATATCTCAGACAGGGTCATATAACATTCTAAACTTCAGACTAGTAAAAGCAAAAGTGATCTCAACCAATTTGACTCTCCTTTTGATTAACATAAAATTGATAATGCAATAGATGTAACAGTACTAGGAAAAAAAAAGTAACATACACCAGGTATGAAACTTAACTTAGAGAACTTCAAGACCCAAACCATTCTTCTTTCTCGTGGTGATTCCTATACCTGGGGCAATTTAAAAACTAAAGCCAGTGGTCCTTGCACTTGAAGATTCGAGGTCCGAATCCAATGTCTGTCTGCATTTGGTTTTCCCTTATACATAACTGGGACACCTTCCTGGTTTTGTGAAATAACCTGACAATCACAGACAGAAACCATTTCTACCTTATTTCTCAGTAGTCTTCAAAGTCATTCTATCTACTTCTACTTAATTCCTAGATAGGTGGTGTCTACAGAAATATATTACAAAATATAATAAATTAAATATAATAGAAATACACCAAATATTCATTGTCTTTGATAGGAAATTTTCTATTCCACTGCTGGAAAGAATACACCTAGTATACAGGAACAGCAGCAATATCTGAGCTCCTAGCAATAGAAATTTTTCCCAAAGAGTTAATTTGGACTTTCGTTTCATTAGGGCTGCATATTACAGTTTCTGCTTAGAGTTGATTTGCTTAAGCATACACTAGAGGATAGTCAAGCCAAAGAACAGTTTTGAGAGAGCTACTAAATGGTTCAGTAATAGTTTAATACTAGGCAAAGTGGATGTGATGTATGGTAAATAGTCAAGCACTTATTCCACAAACAGCATGACTTTCATTTTAAAAATCATCATTTCTGATATGAAAAGAATACATGTTTTTACTCACTGGCAAACAGCTGCTCTGAATTAGCTTAACAAGTATGTAGCATGAGTCTTCCTCTCCTCCATTACAGTATAAACATATAATCAGACTGCTATTTCATGGAAAGTCTGCACCGTTCCTGTAAGTACTAAACGTTGCTTCCGTTTCCCCTGCTTTGTTTAAAACAGGCTTCATGGTGACAAACTTTTTCCAGATGAAGCCATGTTTATGCTCAAGTAGTTACAAGGGAAAAGGAGATGGGAAAAATTGGAAATGATAATCAGAAAGGTAGCCAGAATTTCGTTGTTCCTTTAATTATTCGATTAAAAACATATATGTATGTTGGTATATTTTGAGTAAATCCTCTCTCCATACTACAAGGAAAGTAGGGAATCTAAGATTCTGTCTGGCTCGGCACTGTTATGTACCACTGACATGTTTGATTTCAGACATCTTCTCTCCTGAGTTTTTGGCCAGACAGTGCTTGTAATCTGATTTACTCTAGAGAGTGATTTGTAGACATCTAATCTTATTTATCTAAAAATTGCACAGTGTGTAATTTTATCTTCTGTGTTGTATGCCAGTAAATGTACAACTAACAGGATATTCCATACCTGTATATAAGAGCTGAAATCTGTTAATACATTACATGTAAAACTACCTGTTCATTAGAGAATAGAGTTCAAATGATCTTGGTTCCAAGGTCTATCTTCTCATCATTCGTCCATTAGAGAAGCAGGAAATTAAAACTAAATCTAAACCATTAAGAAGTAATACAAAAACATTAAGTAAAATACAATGTTCAAGAGAAACCCATCATCTATTAGATAACTACACACATGTACAGATACGCATATAGTTTAGCTCTACAGAAGTTATTTTCCATTAAATAACATCAATTTACATTTGCAAAATGTATTACACCTTAGTACACAAGCCTCAACACTCTGAATTGCATTACCTCCTATTTTACAGTCACTAGATGTGAAGAAGGCTGAGCTGATCAGTTTGAAAGCCAAGCAAGAACAGAGTGCATGTTACCAAAATTACTGGACCTAAGCACTCAACTGGATAAGAGTAGCTTAAGCTTGACACTTACAAATGAAAGCATATGACTGGCAGACGTTTTGATTCAAGTGACATGGAGTAGTCCAAAGCTAGGAAAAGTGACATTACAGATCTCCTAGATTCCCCAAACTCTAAGAGAAAACTATTTTTGCTAAGTTCTTATTCTACCCCTAATCAAGGGTAGTCAAGTGTAAATGTCAACCAGAAAGAAGTTCATGAGTTGAGAAAAGAAACACTGGATTTCACCCCTTCCTCTATGATTTTGAATTTCTCACATCTATAAGTATATACTTAGGTGGCTTCCCATATTAAGATTCTAAAAGATAGGTTTGATTTCAGTTTCAGGTGTCAGTTTTAGCAAACATGTTTTTCTCCAGATGGGTAGAAGACCAGGTGAGCTAGTGGAGTGTAGAATACAAGAGGGATTTGATATTCCTGAGAATACTATCCATAGAACAAAGAAACCACACTTCGCCTCCCTGTTTTTTTCCTCTTCAGCACAGCAGAAAAGCTATTAAACAGATTTATTGATGGTATGTATGATTATTCCAGCAGAAATGTGAGGGAGCAATGGATCAGCATTCACACCTCATTTCCCATCACATCCCACCAGAACTGATGACCTCTCCCACAGTACACTCAGCCAAGGGATAGCACCAGACAATGTGAGAGAATACGTGTCCAAACCAGAGGTATTATTTTTCTTGCTTTGTCACAGGTAAGAGCATAAATTTGTTTCCCATATGTATAGACCTGTTTGTTTCCTTTGAATGTACAAAGCAGCATTGCCACATAATTACCATCTGCCATTTCATCAAGGGAGAGAGATACAGCTGTTGTTTTTTTCCTTTTGTTTTGGTTTGCAACCTTTTTTCATGGATTTCATGCAACATAAAGTAAACTTATGTAATATAAACTATTACTAAGTGGTTTCCCAAGTAAGTGAGCCACACTTTTACTTTAAAGACAGTCTCAATGTTTCACAGTAAAGCTCAAGTCTTCAAGTAAACGCTGCATCTCAAGTGTTCACATGTAAAAGGTACCGATAGTGGGACAGGACTACTGAAAGTCTAAGAAATGATACAGCCTGGCGGTGCACACATCCCAATGTCCACGTACCACCCAGCCCTGAATAAATCACATGGATGCCGACTAGCAACATACATCATCTTTGACCAGAGGCCCTCAATTACTGCGCTGAACAGCACTGACATTTTCTACAGCTGATAAACATTCCTTAGTGTCAAAATTAAGAGCACCTCACAGGGGAAGCCTTGGAGCTTAAGGTATATAAAAGTGGTTTTACACTAGTATTTATGTTCTGTAACCTGTAGAGTTAGGTAGAAGAGTTATAAGATACACTGCCAGCACTGAGAAAGGCTATTCCAGATGTAGAGAAGGGGTTTTGGATTACGAACCAGGTATTATTCAATGCTTCACAAGCAAGTTTTATTTGTTTTTTATTTAATTAGTCATCTCTCTTCAGTCATGAAGCATCAGCAGTGGCTGCTATGATCTAATTAGTTAGAGCATGCTTGCAGTGTTTTTTTAGTATGTCACATCCTATCTTATACTTCTTACGCAGCATCACAATTCAGCAAGTATTGTAAAGGTTTTGTCCTCTTTGTGGATTTATTGTTCCTTTCCCTCTGAAACAGCACCCTTTTCAGATGCAGCACGGGCTGAGAAGCAGCATCACAACCCTAACCACTAGGTACTAGCTGTTACTTGACAAGGGCCCACAAGTGTGCTAACATAAGTACTAACATAAAGGAATTGCACGTTCTGGTCCTTCAAGGACGCTACTTTTCTTTGTGCTTTTATTTTAAGCGTTAGTTAATTCCTGTGGTTACCTCCTGCCTCAGACCTGCACTCTGTTTTGGTTGTTTTTAAATCAGTGGAGGGGGATGTTTTATCCCCCTCAATGTTCTTTGAGCAACAGGTATTTAGACCAGCAATGCTGTGTATTAGCACAGTCTGATCAAGACGGTATTTAATTTACAGATTGTCTCTCCCTAACTTTTTTTTTTTTTATTATCAGGAACTCCAAAGGTATTAAAGCTAAACTAAAATCTGACCCCAATGCTCCCTCCATCTTCTGGACTTTCACACATTAGGAAAGTTAGAACTGAAGGTCTTTGAACAAATTAACTTTCCCAACAGGAACTGCAACAGTGGAGATAGATAACTAATGTAAAGCATGTTTGTAGAGACAGATCAAAAGTAACTTTATCACTGGGGCCTCAGCCTAGGCATTCAAAACATAAGAAATCAAAGAACTGGTAATTCATGTTTCTTTCATATGTAACATCACTGAATTGAATTATTTAATTTAGATAAGCTTTCAGGAAGAGCTATCCCCAATCTGAATAGCAGCCATCAGGAAAAGGTCCCCAAAGAAACAAAAGGATGGTTTTAGGAAAAGAACTAGCATTTCTATGAAAGTTGTATCAGCTACAGCACAGAATTGTGCTCTGTCTTTAAGAAATATACCTACCCACAAGTGAAAAGAATAACTGTGATAACTCACAATACATTTTTCATCATCCCAGCCTTCTGCAGAGGCATGAAGAAGAAAAAGTGCACCTTGCCTGGACATACTAACCTCATACACATATGTTGACCCTAATCATGAGAAAGGTGAAAACAATGGAGGAATTTAGTTTTTGAGTGTTCTCCTCTCTCAATATATTTCTTCTGACAAAAATTTTCCTTAGACAGAATGTCGAATTTCTCGCAAGGGAAAAAAATTAGATAGCTACCAGCTTCATTTTCACCCTCTTAATCTACACCCTTGAGGTAACCCAATCCATTCATATCTTTCCTATATAAACATTTATGTAGTGCATATCTCTCATAAATGAAATCCCAAAGCAATGATGAGCTTGTTATAAGAATAACTTGATATAGATTATTATTCAGCAAGGAAACAGCCAGCAAAATAAAAACACCTTAAAACCAGCCTTTGGCAGTGGCTATCAAATCCAGCTTGTTACACAGTGTTACCATCGTTTATAAAACTGCACTCTAATTAAGGTAAATGAGATAGCAAGAAGACAGTGACATTGTTAACTTAATGACCTGTAGCCAAATTATTTAAAACTTCTTTGAAGTTCAACTTAATTGTAATGGATATAATATTGAAGAATTTAAAGAAGCTCTGCATGTCTTGTAGAATAACCTTAATGATCTTTCTCTCCTCTCCCTTGAATTCTGGTGTTTGTGTGTGTGTGTTTAGAATACTGCTTATAATCCACGTATTTACTATGGAAGTGAATCCCAGTTTACAGCTGGTGTCATCCTCGCAGGAAAATGACATCCATGTTCTCCAAGCCAATCACCATGCCATATTTTAAACTAATAAGGTACAAGAACTTGGCAGGTCTTATGAGGAAATTGAGATTTGATCAGGTTCTCAATTCGGTCCAGTGAGATTTTGTCAATGCAAAGGAGGGTACTTTTGCAGATTCTAAAGGCACTTTTTTTTTTCACATTTCAAATACAAAGCACGCAAAAACCACTTTAAATTAATTACCAACATAACTGTATTTTGCCTTGTTCTAGAAAGCAATCTCAGAAGCACCACAGCGTATTGTGGGCTTCCAACCAAAACAAAACCCATTAAAAACCACAGCTTTACAGCAAATGGTAAGTTTAAGTTACTCTGGAGATTGGTAGTGAAATCCAACGTACTTATTTTTCTTACCTGAATTACAAGTGCATTGTTTTCATCTGCAGAGTGAGACTTGATGTCTAGTATGTATTTGTCATAAAACCAAAATAGGAAGACCATTTTTTTTTCATTTTTTTTCAAATTATTTGATTATGACCTCCAGAAGGAGTGTTACTTCCCACATAATACAGAAAAATCAGATCTGTTTAAGACCATTGGTACAAATCATGGAAAAGATTTGGAGCATTCAGAAAAGACGTGCAAATTATGTTGCATTTCCATAATGGTTATTAGAGAGTAAGGAAACAATCAAAAGCACATTTACAGGAAGTATAACACACATGGAAAAAACCCGAAAACTTTAAGCAGCTTAGACTACAGTCTTTTGGTGCTGGATCACAACAGAACTACTGCACACAGCAAGTCCATCCACTAATGAAGGGCACTGTTAATTAACACATGACTGTTAGAGACAGGGTTTGGATGCCCTTAATACCTTTAGAGTGATCTTTGTTTCACACAAGACAATAGAGAGACCTATGACTACTCACAAAATCCCTCTGATAACATTACTCTCTATCTTCAACTATAAATGCCAAAGAAATTAGTCTAAACACTTTGTAATTTACCCACCCGCTACATGATGTGGGTGATGATTTCATAAGACATATTTGCTGCATTACCTAATCACCCTGTGCTTTGAATCTCAGTGTAGTGTGCCAAGCACAAGGGGCAGGGGCGTTTTAGCTTTAAGTCTGAGCGCAGGCCTATTATGCAAAGCCGAGTTCAACAGAATGGGATTCAGAAAGATCCATGACAGTCTGTACTTACAATTTCATGAGATAACACTTTCAGTCCTGGGTCACAGTGCAAGTGTTTCATGCTAGATCTTGTTAGTGAAAACATCTCTTTTCCCCTTCCCGTTTGAAGGCTTCTTGAAGCATCTGTATTTTATTTCTAATCGGCTCTGTTTCCTGAATAACTTCAGCACAGCTCAAAAACACAGTACTGCACAGCAACTTTTCCCCTCAGTAACATTCCTGCAGGGCAGACCGGTGGATTATTGGACAAAAATATCAGTAGTGAAAGGGACTACCTGGACCAACAGTCCATGACTGTTAGTAAAAGCAGTCATATTACTTAGAATTTCCATAAGCTGATCAAACTACATTTTAAAACTAGGTACATTTCTTTTTCCTCTTACACTTCTACGAACTACTGCTCCAGAATTGTCTCTTATTGCCATTATTTTCTTATTAAAAAGTTTATTTTCATTTCCTTTGAAATAGTAATTTTCTAAAACCGCAATTTAAGTACAAGCAACCTGTGCAGTGAGGACACAGCAGTCCGAATTTCAGCATAGCATTTACAATGCATCAAGGACTCTGGATTTGTACATGGGTCACTGGAGTTCCCATTGCTCAATTATCACATATTTACTAATGCTAGCTAAAGTGGAATTAGTTTGGATTTGCTTACTTATGCTGTTAATCATATTTTCTTCAGCAACACACACAAATTATTAAACTGAGTCTTTCAAAGTTTATGTTTTATTATAAACACAAGCCAAATGCCAGGGCAACTGGCATTTCCAGACAACCATTTGGAGATTTCAGTCTCTTGCCGTTGTCACACGCAGTTAAATCACAAGTCTGGACAAGCAGTTAAATCACAAGTCTGTTCTGTTCAGCAAAATAGAGCTCTGACCTCTGCGGAGCCCCTAAGCCTTCATTTCACCCACACACAAAAGGATCAACACTTCCATGGACCTGATGCAAATTTTCAGATATAACTACTAATGCTGCATATATAATATAAAAATATTTTTAAAAATCACATCGCTGAAGTAACAAGTAATATGACCCACTGTATCTTAGCAAATTCATCTGTTGTTTTTCTTTGCAGAATACCTGGCCATATATAGCCAATTCTAACACTACATGATGATTTTTGTGTGTGCTCTGCTTTTCTCTCTTGCTAGCAGCAGACTTCTGTTTTGGAACAGAGCTGTGTGTTCCCTTGGAACCATTAAAACCCATCACATTGAAACTGCCTCCAGACTTTCACAGGCAAGAGGAATAGAAGCAGGAGCCACAGTTGCAGCGAGTAGTTTTCAGTTGCTGCAGTTTTACATACATGCAGTCTTTGCATAAAGGGTTAGCTAGAAATACTGCTGACTGCTGTTCACTTACTAAGAAGCCAACAATAAAAGACTATTAGTTGAACTATGAAAAATAATGATTAGGACTAAAGTGGTCCCACTGGTGACCGAAACGTTGCTCTGTCTGTGGGAAGTCGGTGTTGTTCAGCTGTTGGATTTAGACTGTGCGCTTTCTGTCTACTCAAGGAACAGAGTTAGAGCCATCAAGCACTGGTACTGATCTTGTAGCCCATGTTAAAGCTTCCTCCTCTGTGGATTTGGTTATGGTTGATCACAAGCCTCATTTTAAGCTGAGTCAATGTTTTCCCAATCATAAATCCCTTCTCACGTGGACTGCCTGGTGACCAACTACTCGCAAGTTCCAGCTTTGGCCTTACCCTCACTCTTCTGAGTGAGGATTTCCTCTACATAAATCTATTTTCATGAGATCTGTAGGAATCTCAAACTCAAGCGGTCTCTATTCCTCTGCCTAGTTCTGTTGAAATCAGTTCATAGCTTCAATAGTTATTAGAAGCTTTTCTTTTACACACACACACATATTTAATGAGGAACACCACCGTAGAAAACTAAGCTGAAAACAAAGTGTTGGAAAGCTACATGTTTAGAAATAACCTTGATAATTCCTGACAGTCAAATGAAGAGAAATGAATTCTGCTTGCTTACACCCGTGAATGAGCTGCTTTTCAAAAGTAAAAAACTTCAGATCTTGCTTGCTTCTACAAATTTTTCCCAAAATTTGGACGCAACAAATGGAATCTTCCCTTTGCTATGCGTTGGTTCACTTTATCAGTCTGTGCTGGTTTTAGCTCCAAATCCGACATAGATGTTTTTCATGCTATTTGCAGATTAATAAAAGCAGAGATTTGAGATGCATTAAAAAAAAAAACAAACCACAACAAAAACAACAACAAAAAAACCCACAAAAACACAACCCTATTGGTTTTATATTTAGGATTTTCAGTTTTTAACCACACAGTTTTCAATCTTTCTACAGTCTATTCAGCAACATAACAGATATTATTCTCACCAATGTCTTTTCTCTTTATCAGACCAGGTGAATTTTCTAAAATGCCGCTGTTGGAAGAAAGATACTTTTTCAGAGCTGCTTCAGATAAAGTGCTTTCTGAACAGAGAGCCTTATTGTTAGAGGTGAAAAACATGACAGCCTAATAATATGTTGGGACTTCTGAGACAAAAGCAAGCTCAAAAAACTACTGGGAACAACTTAGGGACTATTTTCCTTCTACATTTTCAACACAGATGGGAAGGTGCTGTCTTGCTAGATGGCCTCATTCTCTTTTTAGCTATTTCAATGTTATTTAAGGAGTAAACACAGAAAGAGGGATTTGCCTTTTTAGAGAATCTCTAATGCAGTGCTGTCAGCTTCCTTCTTACCGTCTATTAATAGTATTTGTAATGTAGCATGAAAAAGCCCTACCTCATGTAACTCAGTCTTCTTCACTGTAATGAGTGTGAACTCTAAAGACTGGTTTTGTTCATATAAATAACTGCATGCAAATAAGTGGACTGGAACTCCAAATTCTCTTCTCCATAGGATAGCAACTTTATCTAAAGAATCAATGACCAATACTTGAAAGTACTTCTCCCCAACTGAAAGCCATTCAATTCCCCCATCATAGAACTACGTATCTCAGAACTGCTATTCTGAAGTAGCAGAGAAAGCACATGCAGATATAATTTGCATTCTTAAAAGCCCCTCTCTCCTCAATGCCAAATCCCATCCATTTAAACAGAGGTGTGGATACATATGTAGTATAGCAACAGCACAACAGGATACCAGAAGATGGAGAAAAGGTGTCAAAAGGTTGGAAGGAAAGAAGAGCTCCCATTAAACCTGCTCCTGGCCATTCTTTTCTGCAAACCAGAAGCACACGGAGACCTGAGGAAGGGCTTCTATGCTACAACCATCAGTCTGGAATGTAAGAAGGATCCTGCAGCAGTCTGACGTCTGAGCCAGCCACGGGATCCGACAGTGCTGGCCATAAACAGGAGGTTAAAGCTGTGTCAATGCCAGCACGCAAATTCACTATAGGAGATTTGATCTTCCACTCTCTAGTTACACTGAAGTATAAACTTTTTATATCGTTTATGCACTCTGGGGTCTTCAGACACAAAGCACTGCCATCTTTTGTAACTTCTCAAGCTTGTAGAACAATATCCCTCAAAACAGACCCATTTTGCCTTGCTGTTCAAATGGTTTTGACTTTAACAAGACACCTATACCAACCATATTTCTATTACGCACGTACAGTTTATTTGCTGGTATGCATGGGAAGAAAGTTAAGACCGAAGAACAGTTACTCATTTCCTTGGCTCATAAGAGCTGGGTCTGCCAAGCCACTTTAGTCACCCGTTTGTAGATTTTAACTCCAGCAACATTGTTTCTAGAAAGATAAAAAAACCCACTGCACACATTCTTTAATAGGCAGTTGGATAGAGAGTTATAATTTAGTTTGGAGAGCACCTATGCTGCACAATGCAATTCACTGCACAGATTCCCAGCTCAGGCTGAAGCACTTATGATATACTGTAATTTTTAATAACAACAAAAAAATTGAACAAGACTAATCAACTTCCTTTGCCTGCAATTTCAGACTAAGTATATACTATCTCTGAATATTTCAGTACAACGACATTTCAGTCCCTATATTCAATACTAAATATTTATTTCAAGTCTGAAATTTTTCCAAACCACTGGGTTGATGTTCAATTTTAAGAATCATTCAAAACAATGAGTTGAGATCGTAACAAAAGCAGAAGAGACTGTGTTTAGGAATTAATAATGGAAAAATAAAAGTTAATTGCTGAAGAGCGTTTAGCATTTATGGCCCATGCACCTTGTACAGAATAATTCAGACTTCTCAGCAGATCCCCCTCCCAAACAGTCTTTAGATAAGTATGTCAAAATCCATCAATATTAATTTATAGCATTTACATTGGAAAATGAGAAAATCTAGATGACAGGAATATTAGGCCAAAAAAATGCATTGGTATTGATGTATTCAGCACTGAAATGGAAATAAATTGAGGATTTGGGGCATTTAACTTCTGTACATACGTTACTTGTCAGTAACCACAATTCAGAACTTTTTACAGTTATTATACAGCAAAATTCATCACCCTTCAGCTTTTGCTACTCTATATACATAGAGAATGTTACAGTGCATAAAAAATATGCACTGTGGCAATGTTTTAGCAAATGTCGAAATCTTGACAGCTACCATTGTGGAATCATGTGCAGTGTACCGCTGGTATAAACCTTATGACTTCTTTGAAACATTTCTTTTGACTTAAGTTAATTGGCATTAGGTAAGGCACATGAAAAGTGATTACAAAAACATCTCAGAAAAAATTAATAGCCCAAGTGTTTGAAAGAAGCATTTACACCATAGCTGCTTCTTCAGTCTATCAGTTCTGTCTTGAAACCCCACAGTAACTAAACAAAATAAAATCAAGGCAGAACTATTGTGAACTTGAGTACTGACTTTACCATCTATTCCTTTTCCATTGCATCTGGCACTTCAATATCCCCACAGCAGAAGGGAGCAAAGGGCTCCAATGACTGAATAAAACTCACGGAGCATTAGTGGTAACACATATGCATTTGCACTTCGATTTCTAACATCACACTTAATCTATTCCTGCTTGAAAACTCTCACTTTGAAATACACCAGGGATTTGTTCTCTTATTTCCCTGAGCTGATATGTATCAGTGTTATTTGTTAGTTCTAAAAATGCTCTCTGCCGTAAAACCTTTTAAAATTTCATACAGTGTAAAAAAAATTATTTCACATACCTTAATCTAGCCACTTATTTTGCCTCATGATTCATTTTGTTAAAGCCAGTTCCCACTCCTACTGCTGGATTTTTTTATTATTTCCTTTTAAAATTCTGATATGCCTTTATACGATGTGTCTCTGAAGCCAACATGTTCTGTTCATTTAGACAGAAGATACATTTGGGGCAATCTTCCTTTTTAACTGAATCTTTAGACTGTTTCCACAACAGGATACCAGCAAAAACATAAAAGAAATCAGAGTTCAGAGACAGAAATGCATATGGATAACTTGAATAAAAAAGGTAAAATGTAATCAATGCTTACTAACTTTCATATAGGATCGAGAGACTTTTTAGTTTGAATTTGTTTTACACTGACATTATAATTGGCTTCATTAGTCTTGAAAATTGTCGCTGCAAGTCAGACAGGCTGACTGCCTGGCTCCTGCAGTTACAAAATAACATTAGAAAATGCTAATTGTTAAATGAAATTTCAAGCTAAAATATCCTACATGGAAACACATTGCACTTTAAACACACAGATACAGAGAATTTTAGAGCAGACAAGTAGAACAGGGATTTTAAAATACAAACTCAAATCATCACCAAAATGGGAAATGGTGGGCATTACAACTGTTAAGATTGAAGCTTATTTGAAAAAGCACACACAATATACCCGGGAAACACTAAAGCTTCTAATGAAGTAATTCAACGAAGAAACAAACCCTCCATGCTCCGCTAAACAGTTTATTTTGCACTTCTCACTTTTTCTAATATTTGTAAGAAACACCACATAGTAAAAATTTAAAGGAAAACTTTTTGATTCCTGTTAAAGACAGATATTGTTAAACAGCAGAAACATGGAAAAAAAGCTTTTTTTATATGCTTTGCTTAACATTTGCATGCTTAAAGTACTTACTAATAAGAAGTCCCACCAATACTATCATACAAGGCAAGTCATTTATTGGGAGGAATGAGGGAGGAAGCAATTATGAGACCTAACTTTAATAAAATGGTTTTGATGAGGTCCTTCTTAAGCAGAGATTTAGATCTTCATAGATTTCCGCTATTTTATTAAATAGCCAGGTATTCAAGTTTGCCTCTAACTGTCATCATCTTTTCCCAAATACGTCTTCATTAAAATATTAACACAAGTTGAAAATGTTTTGGAGAAAACTATACTCCCTGTTATACACAGTAGTCTTTCTAAAATGGGCTCTTTCGCCTAATTACTCCACTGAGGCTTCTTCAGACTGTTGATACAAAATTCCAATAAAGTAGCATACTACTAGAGGAATTGCAAAGTTGAGATTTAACTATCTCCACGTGAAATCCAAAATGGATAAACCTGAAGAAATAAGCTATTTAAAAATGACTTTGAAATCTGTCATTTACTCAGTTCTTCAGTCGCATATGATGGGGAGCGGGGGGGGAAAGACTTGCGGAGACAGTCTCCTGATCTCTCACATGGGAGAAAATGCACGTTAGCCAAGAAAAACTTCACAGGTCTGCAAAGCCGGTTCATAAATCTTAACAGACTCTCAGAGCTCTGCTCGAAGTTCCAGATGTAAACGCCATGACAATCTTGGCTAGAAACTGGTACTCAAAAATCTGCACAGAGCAGGATTTTATTGGGGTTGAAATCTAGAAAGTGGCAGGAGAAATTAGTGAAAGAAGCAGTGTTCCTTCCTATTCCTCCCTTAGAAATGTCTGAAGAACCATCTATAAAGAGCATTCCAATGAAGAGCCATCTTCTCAAAACACTCGTCTGTATCCATAGGGCCCCATACGTCTTAGCAGTGAATCTACTAACACAGATACAGTGTCACCAACTATGGAATACTCAGAAAAACAGAGATGCAGAAAATACAGATTTTCTTAAAGATATTTTATCTGGAAATTTAATCAGTAGATAATAAAAATGGTGCACACTAAAGAAGACATTTTCCTTGCTTTGCCCAAGTCCTCAAATAGGCCCCAGATTCTGCTTTGTCCATCTGAGAGGAAAGGCAACCAGCAGAAATAAGTGCTAAGGGCTTCACTGGGGAGGCAGCACTTCTCACTGTATGCTCAAGGCCATACACTAGAAGCAGCAAGAGCAGATAAGATGTACTAGTTACAGAATCCAGATGGAAGGAAAAAATGGATTTGGAGAATCAGATTCTGGCAAATCTTGCAGCAGTTTACAACAGCTACAGTTCACTATCCGCTCTGTGCTCTTCCTAGGAGTTAGCCTGTTACCTCCAATACAGGCAGGTATTACACCAAGAACCAAACTGAGAACTGGGTCAGTTGAAGTCCAGGAATGTGTTCCCTTACCACCACGTAACCGAGAAGGGAAACTTCAGCAACTGACAGCCAACAGCCCCCAGAGATACTGACAGGGGAGGTTTCACCACCACCCTCCAATCACTCCTCAAACTCTGTCACACTGCTACCGTCAGCTGCCACCACTTCTGAGATGACAGGGAAAGAGTGGGTTTTGGTTTGGAGATTTTGTCCCTAAATTTTCTTAGAAGAGGGAAAATTTGTGCACCAGTACCTGCACCTAGTGAGGACAAAGTATATATACGTACAGAGGTGCACTGAGCTATTAGTTACTCCTTAGGCTTAAATATAATCAGGATACATTTATCTGCTGGCAAAAGCTATCAAGCAGCAGCATCTTTGACACTTCTGTAATATTCTGTGTCCAAAAGAACAAACAAATTCACATTTATATATTATATAACACAATAATCCAGCAAGATGCATTTTCTCTGTGCTTCCCCATGTGCTTTTAAAGAGATAACAATTACTAATGCTATTTTCTCTTGTAAGGCTAACGTAGTTTTCAAAATAATGTTTGTGTTTTACTACAAGATATGTTTTTCTGCAATTGCTGGAGACCAAAAAGTAGTTTTTGCTTATTCCAAGATCCCCATTAAAAAAAAAATATCAGCAGCAGACCATTTTGCTGTGCAAAGGAACCATTCTTTTTTTCCTGCCTAGCCTTAAGAAAGTAGTAACAGATGTACTTCATCAAATCAAAGTTCACTGTAGCACCATAGAGTTTGTAGCACCGTAGTCTCTCTCTCCTCTTTTCTCACTGTTGCATAAAGCAGATGCCTACAGAAGAGACTTAGGGCAAGGCAAAGAATATTATGATTGTTCTCCTCAGGCTTCGTTTGTGTTCACAGAATCTGAGCCAGAAATGGTCCATATATTAGCTCTCACTTCATTAACCTTTTCAGTCTCTTACTGAACCCACACAGACCTTTCATATCCACAACATCCTGCAGCAAGGAGTTTCATAGTCTGTACATTCTCAAACTTTACAGGGATTTAAATCACGATCAACAAACTGCAACTCATTAAGCAGTACTCAATAACAGACCCCGAAAGAAAACCTGCTGCAGAGTTTTTGGAGTTTATTCTCTTAAAGTGTTAATAGTATAAACTACAGGCCTTGAAAGAAGTGTCTCAGATTCAAGGAAAGCTGTTCTAAGACACACATACAGTGGTTTAACATTTCCATTTGAGTGAGATAAGACTTTGGCAGTTTGCACCTTTATTTGAGGGAAGCTTGTTTGTTTACTGCTATTCTTCACGTTTTGTTTGAATGTAAGTTAGTTATCAAAGGACTTGTTGGATTGGAATAGGCATTCCTTTATATGAATAATCAGAATACAGAAATACAGGTGAAGTTAAGCTCTGTTCTAACTGCTTGTGGCAATTTAAGTATATGAAGTCTAAAAGACTTACTGAAATTTAAGCAGTGCATCCTTTCACCACAAAACACTTTTCTGTAATGAAATACCTTTTCCTTACACTATCACTTCTGATAGATATTGCTGGTACATCTAAAATCAGCTGACTTCATGGATGCAAAACCTGACATTTCTTTAATTAATTAGTTGTTGAATGACTTCCTAACTTCTGTATGAATTATGATTAATGAAATTTCAAGCATCAGGGTCCTTTTTTGTCAATGCTCGAAGGGACCGTGCCTTTGATCTCAAGCATACATAATATTGATCAACTCTGAAAACAATAACCAGACGGTGATCCATATGCTACTCTACAAATTCAAAATTACTTCCAAATACAGAAGCACCACAGGCAAAACTAAATTAAGAAAAGGGTGACCAAGCCACTAACTGCACTGGTTGCAAAAGATTTGTGCTGAGGTATTGATAATGGCAAATACCATTGGTTTTGTAGTCTTTTATTATCTGACAGCACACTGTTGAGTGAGTACAGACAAGGATAAATGATACAAATATTCTTACAAGATTTTGTAAAATTCAGTAGAAGCATCTTGGCTGGTTGAGGTATTTCATAAAAATTGCTATAAGAAGTGTTGGAGAAAAAAATAATGAATTCCATCATGGGATTAATGTCAGCAGGCAGGAAGATTTTGCAGGGACTGTAAAAATTTCAGAGCCTGGTGAGTAAAGTGGTCTTAAAGTGTCTGACTAGAATAGTGTGATAATTCTAAAACTAGTAACTTAGACATACTAAAGATTACTAACAAAAATCACAATCTCTCCTAAAGTATTAATCCAAAATCTTCTTAGTTTTATTTATTGAATTCTAGCACTCAAACCCAAGGCAACTGCTATGACGGTGCTTTCATACTACTGACATAACTCACAACAACAGTACATGTGAAGATGAAAAAAGTGTAGACAGTAAGAGGAAGTTAGTTGGAGACTTCAAGCAGGTAACAGCTGACTACGCCCTACTTGTGCAGAAAATCGTAAATCAATATTCTATCTAACAGCAGTTTGATGAAACTGCCATTTACTTGAACTATAGCAACAAGTAACCAGAGTGGAGCAAACGTGACCATATGCTGTGTAACTGCTCACTGTTACCATGGGATACTGTGGTGGGTTGACCCTGGCTGGACGCCAGGTGCCCACCAAAGCCACTCTATCACTCCCCTCCCCAGATGGACAGGGGAGAGAAAATATAACAGAAGGCTCATGGGTTGAGATAAGGGCAGGGAGAGATCATTCACCAATTACCGTCACGGGCAAAACGGACACGACTCGGGGAAATTAGGTTAATTTATTACCAATCAAATCAGAGTAGGATAATGAGAAATAAAACCAAATCTTAAAACACCTTCCCCCCATCCCTCCCTTCTTCCCAGGCTTAACTTTACTCTTGATTTTCTCTACCTCCTCCTCCACAGCGGCACAGGGGGACAAGGGACGGGCTTGTGGTCAGCTCATCACAGGTTGTTTCTGCTGCTCCTTCCTCCTCAGGAGGAGGACTCCTCACACCCTTCCCCTGCTCCAGCGTGGGGTCCCTCCCACAGGAGACAGTCCAAAAACTTCTCCAACATGAGTCCTTCCCATGGGCTGCAGTTCTTAATGAACTGCTCCAGCATGGGTCCCTTCCACGGAGTGCAGTGCTTCAGAAACAGACTGCTCCAGCGCGGGTCCCCCGCGGGGTCACAAGTCCTGCCAGCAAACCTGCCCCAGCATGGGCTCCTCCCTCCATGGGGCACAGGTCCTGCCAGGAGCCTGCTCCAGCACAGGCTTTCCATGGGGTCACAGCCTCCTTTGGGCATCCACCTTCAGGCATGAGGTCCTCCACGGGCTGCAGGTGGATATCTGCTGCACTGCTAACCTCCATGGGCTGCAGGGGCACAGCCTGCCTCACCATGGTCTTCATCACAGGCTGCAGGGGAATCTCTGCTCCAGCGCCTGGAGCACCTCCTCCCCATCCTTCTCCACTGACCTTGGTGTCGTCAGAGCTGCTCCTCTCACATATTCTCACTCCTCTCTCCAGCTGCAGTTGTGCAGGGTTTTCTGCCCCCCCTTTTTAAATATGTCATCCCAGAGGCGCTACCACCATCACTGATGGGCTCGGCCTTGGCCAGCGGCGGGTCTGTCCTGGAGCCGGCTGGCATTGGCTCTGTTGGACATGGGGGAAGCTTCTGGCAGCTTCTCACAGAAGCCACCCCTGCAGCCCCCCGCCACCAAAACCTTGCCACACAAACCCAGTACAGATACATGTGGGGTTCTTTAGGGAAGGCAGAGCACTGAGCAACTGTCTTGACAGTCCGTAATAAAAAAAAAAAAAACGAAAATAGTATTCCTCTGACACAGGGAAAAGTTGAGTCCCTACTGTTGGTTTACATTCCTCTCTGATTCCATCCTCAAAAGATGACATTGAGGTTTCCACTTTATTTAGTCTGATGTCTAGAGCTTCAATCTTGTTTTGCAAATGGCCACTTCTCGTGGTAGCTCAAGGCACCTAGCTTAGAGGTACAAGCATTAAGGAAGTTAGAAGCTTTTTGAAAGGAAACTATAAATATGTCATGATTTAGTACAAATTTGTTCCTGAATTTAAAAAAAAAAAATATTATTGAAAGATCTGAAGTGTTCATTAAAGACATGAATATAGAACACAAAATATTTAAAAGCCTTCCTAAATGTAGCTGCGTTGTTTCCTCATGAGAACATGCAATGCCCCTCCTGTGAACACATTATGCAGCAACACTCACAGAACTACAGGGGACATTTTCTTAACTGTGGTTTACATGCAACTTCACCATTCACCACAAATGAGATATCACAGAGGTAACTATGAAAATGTTAACATTGTAAATGAAACTGATAAACTTAGGTGGATAGTTAAAGATTTAAAAGCATGGAGATATGCAGTCTAGTTATTTAGGTGATAGATCATCTAACATGATCTTAATAGATACAAAACAAGAAAGTGAAATGAATTCTGTGTAACTCAAGGTTAGCTGTATAGCCCAAAATACTTGCACAAAGGGTTGCCCAAAGGCTCCCTACAGTTCTTAGTGAACCACACTAAGATGAACGTATGTCACATCAAATCTGATGGAACATAACAGCCCTCAGCAACAAAATCCACTTTAAACTTAAATGCGCGCATTATCAATTAGTTTATTAGCTTTAAGAATACGTATTTTTTCCAGCCATCACCATAGTAATGGTTACACGGTCCCTGTCTCAAACCAATTTTGAGGGAAAGTGCTGTGAATTCCTATAATGTCATCAGTAAATGGACCTTGCTGCCTGAAAGAGGCGGCATTGTTTTGCCTAAGAAAAACATTTGTGTGTTCAAAGAGGGTGAGACAAACAATTGATGAAGAACACTTAAAAAACATTTTCTAAGCAAAATTTAATCAAAGAAAAACATTTAACTGATACTTCCACTTCCAAGCAGAACTTATCAAATTTACTTGGAAAAAAAAAAAGAAAAAAAAAAGGACACTGCATTAGCAAAGACAAAAAATATTCAAAAATATGGCAAATCTTCATTTACCTGTCCAACTCTCATAACTGACAACTGCCTTATGTGCTTGCAAAGCCATGTGTTCTCTAAATAGGCTTTCTTGCATCTTCTACACATCAACAGGAGATTCATAACCCTGAGCCCAGCAAACAGTCCGACTTGGCAAAATATGAAATTCTACTATTCATATTCATGTCAAATAATACACTTCTTCAAAGAGATCAAAGTTGCATCATATGGAGAGCTCTGAATCTGATTAAGAGTACTGGAATCACAATAAACAAACACAAGTTTATTTTGCACTTAGAATAAAAATATCACGATAGACAAACAAATGCATTTAAATAAAAAAAAATTCGACAGCAGTAAGCAGCTGGAACCATACTGTTTGCATTGCATTTTTAAACCTTTCTCCACGTCATAGATGTTTCAATAGAACAAAACAAGTAAAGCAACAGGGAATACATTAAGAATAAAATTGGGTTGGTAGATAGAGTCAGCACAGTTCAGTCAATAGTTACAATCTCAGTATGCTTTCAGGGGCTATTATCCGCACTTCTGCATTCTGTTTATTGTTTTAGCCCATCTGCAAAGCATGAACACTTGGAAGTATACTATTCTTTTCTATCACAGATTTTTTTTTTTTTCCACTTAAACATTGCCGCAGTTGAACAGACATGCCCTCCCATACCTACTGTAGGTCAAGAAGTCTGTCTTAGAGATGGCTCTTCCCTGTGAAGGAAATGTAGTAATTATAATTCATATTTTCTGTCCTGATTACATGGTCTCCTTCAGTCTACTAGCTGTGGGTTTTCAATACAAACACTGCCCATTTCCATGGTTATCAGCAGGATAACAGAGCTTTGTGCTCCGTTTTCAGTTTTAAAAGGCAAACTAGAGGGTATTATAACACTTGTCAGGATAGAGGGAAATAAATTTTCCACTGTTGCAAGCACAGTGCAGTTCTCCTTTGCTTGAAAGCAACCACTGACACTCAGCCTATTTGGTTCCTAGTTCCTACACCTCTTGCATGACCGCTGGTCCTCACGGTGTGGTACTTACAAAGGATAACTTTGCCCAGTGCTGTTAGTCACATCACTTAATAGCATGTCTGAGGTGTTTAGCTATAGCAACAATGAACCGTGTGTACGTATGCACACATTATTTGATACAAAATTACTTGCTCATGAAAACTCCGAAGATTCAGTAGAGTCTGTCTTTGTGCCAGTCTTGTCATTCTGTCACAGAGCATCCCAGTCAGCCAGACTGCTTATGATGAAAGGAGAATGCCAACAAGAATTTTGTTTCCTTTTAGTGTGGAAGACCAAATACCATTACATTTTCTGCCAATAATATTTTAATGAGGCACCCAGACCCTAATCTCTTTCAGGAGCATAAAATGAAAGATATCAGACTTAACTAATTTCACATCTCGCACTCAAGTGTGGAATACTGATATGCTGTTTGACTACTGAGGTAACAGGAGATACAGGTTTCAGTAGACGAAGTAAATAGCACTGAAACATTTGGTAGGCAAAAATAATCTCTTAAGTACAGCAATTAGGAAAAACACCTTAATTTACAACTGTCAGACCCCTATCCAAATCTTCAGCCACAGATTCTGAGAGGAAAGCGAGCAGAAGAAAAAGGTTAGTTTGGTTCAGATCAACCTGTACCACCACCAACACGGCCAGAAATAAAGACGGTTCAGTGGCATTTTAAAGAAATGAATTCAATTTAAAATTTAGACCTTTCGCCAAGCAAGTATTCTTATAAATATAAATCTGTTACTACCACAACTTTCAGAACTGTTTCTCTGAGGTCACTGCTCTGCATGAGGATATTATGTTAAGATTCACTTGACATGAATAAACAAACTAGACCATTTATTGCAGTTATCTGCCCAGTGTTGTAATTTCTTGAGTGTATTAGAACTGGAGGCACAGTCTATGCATTTCCTGAAATCACACTGTCCAGAAAGAAAAGAGTGAAGGAAGAAGAGGAAACAAAAGGGCAAAAAAGAAAGACATTTACACACTTCCCAGTTCAACAGACTGCATCGGATCAAAAACTCCTACCACTGCACCAGCCTTTCCTCAGGCCTTCAAGATCTTCATGGAGATCAGTTCCACAAGTAAAGATTAAATTCAAATGGCATCCACTACACTAAAAAGGCTGTTAAGAAGCAAACAGACATAGAAACTTTGCCCCATCTTTTATCCTGAGCTAGCTGATTAATGCTAATTGTCAGCTACAACAGTTGAGGTACCAGAGAAGGGTTTGGGGATTTTTTGTTTGGTTGGTTGGTTTGTTTTCTTCATAAACCAGTGTAGATTTTTCACCTCCTGCCTCTCACTTTGAATCTACTTCTCATTAAAACATGACAAAGAGGTCTGATTAGCAGGTGGCTTTGAGACTTGGTATTTTAGAAAACACAGTTGGATTATGGTTGGTTGAGGTTTTGGGGTGGGGGTTAAGAAAAAAGAAAAAATGCAACTCCTCCAGAGGTCTTCCAGCAACTAAATCTTTTATTTTAAGTATAATTTAGAGGTAAAAATCAAAATAAATACAATCTGAACTACAGCTAAAAGTCATCTCTGTAGCATTTGACTACATAATCGCCCTAGTATTTTTGTTCCTTAAGCTGAAGATAATCAATGCACAGTACAAGTCCTATTCAGCAATTCCTCCTGCTCTGCCTACCAGAATAGTGGTATCATTTTTAATGGCAGAAATCATAATCTGCTACCCCAGCAACAACTGTGATGACACACATCAAAGATGAACATTAACTGACAGGGAACTGGAAATAAAAAAAGGTCTACTTTAGATACAACCCAGCGAGCACTAAACAGAACGCAGTATAGAGGGGAAAATAACATATAAAACAGCAGATCAAATCTGTTTTCCAAAGATTCTTCACACATTCATCCTGAAGCTATAAGGGTAAATTACAACCTGATGTTTTGAATCATCTGCTCAAAATACATATTTAATTCTATTCTTTTCTTTCTCTTCACTGAGAAAGAACTGTGCTCTGCACTTTGCTCATGTAAGCAAAGAATTATCTGACATGATCTGAATGCTCAGCTCCTTTGAGAAGACAGTATCTCTGTACTACATACACCTGGAGTAGATAGCACTCTGTGCTTCTGTAACTTACCAATAATGTGAGATAAATAATGAAGCTATCCAGGGCACTAAGGAACGTCTCAACAGAGATTCTAATCTGTGCTAGCATCCCATGACCCCCCCAGCCCCTCTGTATTTGGTAGCCACTGCACATGGCATATGCTTCAGTGTGAAAGCACATACAGCACGCTTAGTTGCAGACACTTCGGATTATTTCTCCATTGCCACAGTAAGCACACAGTTAACATTCCTCTGTTCCCTGTGAAGCTTCTACCAGGGGCAAAATTTCACCTGCTTTACAGACATGATAGAACAAGCAGGATTTCAACCTTAAGCATATAAGCAATATTTCAGTTTTATTTCAACTTCTGCTCTCCCCCAAGTATATATCAAATTTAACAACACTATGTTTTGGCGTTGTCTTGTTTGTCTGTTAAATCTTTGTAAGGCGAACAAAAAAGCAAATAAAATTTCACAAAAGATACCCATTAATGATTACAGCAGGCCAAGAGTTAAATGAATGGCCTGTTTTCTCTTGATATAGTAGCTTGACAGTTCATATTCAAATTTATGATTAGTACTGCAGACTATGTGTAGTTTTAAGTATTTATCAACATATTAATTATATATTTTGCATTGATTCTACACCTTTCATCTTTGTAACAGAGAGCTTTGCAACCGTCATAGGGAGGAACCACAACAACTTCAAAGCTTTGCAACATTAAATACCATAAGCACTACTTCAGGGCTCTGCAGTTGGTAACACATGAGTATCAGGAGGGCAGAGAACAAAACTCCTCACCTGCTCCCTGGGGACAACTGCTGCCACTCTGTTGGAGTAGGCAAAGAGGCTGAGTGCAACATGGTCTTCTGTGTTATCTGACCTTGTGATCATTTAGCACTGGACTGGACAGCTGTGCTCTGCTAACACTTTTCTTTCCAAAATAAACAGAAAAGCAGGCAAGCTAAACCTGTCCTCCACCGCAAGTAGTTTTTGAAAGTTAAAAATTTCATGAAGGGTGCATGGACTAAGGAAAAACTATTTCTCAGCATGAAATGGGTTAGTTAAGCACAGAGATGAAAACTCCTATCATGATACTGACAGCTGTATTCAACATTTTCTCACAGAAGCTATTTCACCACAACTTCACCATACTATTCATTCTGTGATTTGTACTGACACATGAGAACGGTATGAGAAGAGGCAGCTTTTCTGTAACATTCAATCATATAGGGTCATAAGGTACCGTAACTGGGCAGATTCAAAAAGAGAAAGAATATTAAAACTAGGAACTAAAAATGTATGTATTTGTTTACTTCTAATATAGTACATTACATATGTAAAGCACAATACCAGTCAAAGCACCGTATGAGGAGCTTGTAAAGGCTTGATATCATATGCATGGAGACAGAGGGTAAAAGGCCCATTTTGAAGTGCTCAATTTTTACTCCTGCAAAACTCCACAGGAATAAGTATGGGTAACAGTATTAGAGCCCTTACACATTTGCAACACCTAGCACTTCCAACATATCTCTGTGTTTTGTTTTCTTTCACTCTCCTTTTGGAGTGAGCTATGCAAATTCATAGAGATAACAGTTCTTATTTGTCCTTCTTTCCAGACACTCTTAAAAATCTATTATTTAATACCACTCCAGTTTTTATTGAAACAAAAATGATCAGCACTTACAAGTGCGGGTATGTTCTCAACTTCCTTTTATTGCAACAAAAATGACCAGTACCTACAAGTGTTAGCATATTCTCTTCTTTTTTGAATAATTTTCAGTATGTACAGAATTGGAGCTACTCACTAAGGTAACAGGAATGAGAGACGGCTGTTTTCTGAGACTTAAGACAGGACTGCTGCTGTGGAGCAAGATTAGCACTACAGCACATCACATTTAGTCCAGATAGGTTGTATCACCCAGTATAAGGAGTTTTGTGAGATAATGAGACAACACAACTAAAATATCTTATTTTGGCAAAGGGAGAGTGCCACGGTCAGGAATGCTGTGCTACACTCCGGCTGTGCTTTCAGCTCCCGCACTTCATGTTCACTGGCAACCCTGACCCCCAGTAACACCCGAGTTACTTCTGAAAGACATGAGCTGATACACCAGAGATCATCTTTGCCCATCACAATCCTTTCCCTATGTGTGGTTTAACCTCACCAGATGATCAGCCCACACTCTATTCACTAAGTCTACTTATTACCTGATTGGTGAGGTGAGGAAATGGGGAAATTGGTCTATGTGGAATACAAGAACTTCTCATAGCACAAGTAACTTCATACTGCAAGAGAACAGGGTCACCTGATGAGCAATTTCAGATGCCCTTAGAAGCTGGAGAAAGCTATACAACAGAACACAAAGCTGGAACAGAAAGTTGTGCCTACTACAAATGATAGACTGAAATTTAATTTCTAGCACTCCTAACAAGTTTAGGAATTGCCTATTACTTACTGCAGCTTTCTCCATTTTGTGTGCAGAACAGTGGAATTCAGTTCTGAAAACATCCTAGAGAAGGAAAATTAAGCACCTTGCCTAGCAAAATATCTGTTACTGCATTACTGGTCAGAGATGAGAGGGTTTTCTACCCACAATAGTCTGCAGTCAGAATTCAGCCTGCCCAAAATGCTAGTGCTTTCTTTGGGCAGAGAGTGCCCTGAAGCAATAGAGAAGTCCTTCACGTTCAAGTGAAACCAGAATTCTGAGGCTAAGGAAGTAAGCACCCAGCAAGGAACAAAAACACTAGCAAGTTATCCATATTACTAGGAATAAGCTTTGGAATCATCTATGAATTACAAATGAAATAGTTCAATAGAACAATGAATTTTCAATATGCAAATTTTCTAGATCCTGCTTTAGGTTTTTTAGAGCATTTTAGAGTGTTGTGCTTTTTTTGCTCTCAGATCATTAGCACCAGTAACAAGAAATTTAACAAGAAGAACTCATAGATATAGTACTACATTTTATCGAAGTCTTTTGATGTTCATTACAGACTTAAATAAAGTAGTACATAATCTTATTTGGAAAGAAGAAGAAATATCATTTTCACTTGAAAAACAGAGAACAGGATAAGCCAAAGAAAAATTTAAGGCTGTGTTATTCAAAAATATAAAATAACAAACGGTGCAGACACTAATGTCTTTGGTTTGAACCAGATTAAAATTTCGTACTGAAAAATCACAATGCCCTAAATCAGCAATTCACAAGTTTTAGCCTATGCAACCTTCTGAAAGTTAACAAAAGGGTGGCTATAAGAAAGCCCTCATCAGCTATCAGAATAAATTTGGGGTAGTCTGAATTCCAGTATATTTATTTCTTACTTTGGGACACAGTCACAGGTACACTATTTTCTATTTTTATTCTTATAATTTGCCACCGGAATTTAAAATACATATATTAAAAACCAATTACTTTCCATATTCTAACAGGACAGCTGAATTGCATTAGATGTACCTGAAGTATCTATTAGATCAATGTATTTGCAGCTGAAGACATACCCATAAATAGCAGACTCCTAATTTTCTTGCAGAAAGTATCAGAAGTAACAAGTGAATATTACCTCTGATTTTAACAAAGCCCAAAACATCACAGATAATACCCCAGTCCTTCCAGTCCTGTACGCTGACTAGAAATTCTGGTGGAGATGCGGTCAGATGCAACTGTAGCAAAGTATGAATCCAGTAACTGCAGTCAAATGATACCTCTAGTTCAGCCTTTGAAATGTAACATGTGGTTACCCTTGGGTTCCAAGCCTGTTTGTTTGTGCTCTGTTTTTTCCTTTTAAAGGTTTGCTATTATGTCTCCAGGCTTAATTAAGCAGAATGCAAAACATGGAGGATGGGAAATGCACAAGATATGAACATCAATGATACACTAATTTAAGCTGAGGACCTAACTCCAAAAGCATGAATCGTTGCTACCAAGCTTAAACAGAATTTGCTCCTGAGAACACCAAAAATAAACTGCAAGTTCAAGTCCTTTCACCCTCAAAGTCAATTAAATGAATTTTGCAAATACATCCTGCATGGTAAAAAGAAATGATCACGTTAAATTAAACATTTCAGTTACCCCTCTGTGTTTCTAATTAAAAAGTTTGGTTACATTTGGTTTGGACCTTGGGATTTTTCTAAAGTGAGAGTAAAGGAGGGGAAGAGGGCTTTTTTCATATTTCTAGATTATGTTTTTAAGGAATTTACTAAGAAAGGGACAAAACTTGATACAGCATGTCATGACTGTCCCACTCACTGTAACTATTTGTTTTAGAAATAATGAATTAACCACCAGATGCTTCTTCCACCCACAACATGCACGTGGATGCAATAAGCCTCTATGTAACAGAACAAATCAGTTTATGTTTTTTGAGAGTGATTTGAAAGGATAAAAGATGTTTCTTAAAAATAAAAGATATTTTTGCTTCCTTTCTAATAAAAATGTAAAACTGATTCTAAACTATTTTACTTGAACAACTACATAGATTTTTATTTGGCTCAAATCTCAGCACAAGGCCTCTGGACAAAGTAACGTTTTGCACAAAAATCAGACCTCAGAGGAACTGGAAACTTTGTATTCATTATGCTTCAGAAAACCAACAACATAATTCAAAGTTTTTTGAGATATTTTATGTTGATAGTTTTATGTAAAACAGTAAATGGTTTACTATTTTCATTTTATTACTAAGATCTTCCTTAACGCGTTATGGGAGAACAGTAACAAAAATACTGCTCCTTGTAACGTGGGGTTGGCTCTTCCGTCATTTTGGAGATTACTACATTGGCATACCAACCGAACACAAATTGTCAAATTACTACGCCAGATAAAGCTTCAGGAAATAAAATGAAAAAACTAAGTGTGCACTACAAAATAAGATACTGCAATGTATGCAAGAGGTAGTTACTTGAGATAGATATGTAACACAGCTTGTAGAAATTACATAAAAAGGGGTAGAAACAGAGCAAGTTAGACATGAACTGACACCTAGCTTTGGATACCTATGTGTCCACGTACATGAGAAACAAGCAACTTCTCCAGTAAAAACTTATTTGATTTGTCCATTGTTTTTTAATGCCAGCTTTATAGTTACACTTTGGCTCCAGCTACGCTGTGCTCCTTATCAGATCTGAGAATGGAGTTACTGCACTTTTCAGTTCTCAGGATTATCAACAGTATGTTCACGTCCCAGTGCTGCTCTGATCCACAACTTCTTATAAGCCCTGCTGACTGTTTGTTTACCCAGGCACTGCTAGAGCATGGCAGCACTAGTCTTGCCATGCTTCTCTTGCTCATCACAGATAAAAAATTCACAGCACAGACTGTGTGGTCTACTGGGGTCTCCTGACACAACAATTATCGTTTAACATGTACACTGTAGCATTACCTTGTGCCACTGGAACCTTGTAATGGAGCTGCACTGGAAAACTAATCCGTCTGTGTCTTAAAACAGTAAGGCATTCAGTGGTCTTTGAATCTAAATCACATTATACAGAGAACACAGCACTGTATTAATTCCTAAACCAAAATGAAAAAGACTTGTTCCATATTATGAGAGCACAGGTACCTTTTAAAGCGGGAAGACATCACTATTAGAGCTATTGTGCTTTTTCCTGATACCATAAATAAAATATACATCAGAATACTGACTTCAATAAAAACAAAAAACCAACAGCAACAAGCACCAGGAGTTTCGTGTGTTCAGCCTGGCATGCCAGTTTCTTAGATCTCTGCCTGCACAGACAGAAGGTCCTTTCCCTGCAGGGCAGCAGGGCATGAACCCTCCGGAGCAGGAATCTCCAACAGCTGTAATGTGTCAGGCTAGGGTTGGTCCTGGGCACCATTTAACATGTACATGGTGGGTTTGCTTCAGCTAATCACATCTTACCATCACACTTGAGGAGGAACTAACACCATGGAAGTAAAATTGACAGGGGGGAGAGTGCAGGAAAGATGTAAACATTTTCATGAGATCAAGTGCTTTATCAATGCTATGAGAAGCAAGTATTAAAGACAGAAAATGAGGTAGAGGCACTACAGGTCATAATTTAGTTAAGTTTGTACAAAGACATTCAGGTATGGTAGAAAAACCAATTATTATTTTAACATGACAAAGTAGTTCTTGCAGGAGGAAATCTATTGGCAGAGGACGCCAGCTGAGACTGATACATACCTGTTGCTCTGCAAATGTACTTTTGGGGTTCCTGATAAATAGGTGGTAGGTACATAGGCCAGCAACATGGCAAGGCAGACAAGGGCTTGTAGCCATCTCCCCTTTTCTTTCTTCCTGCTATTCTCCTACTCAAGGCTCATAATGAAAGTCTTTTTTGTCTCTCTAATAGAGAGAGTGCTTCAATGGTAAAGACAATGGCTTTTTTCCTTTGTGGATGTAAACTGGCAGACACCTGTATTTGACAAACAAGCCACACGAGGCTCTTAAACACCCTGCCAATGGCCACCTTACTACACTGATCACTCCTAGGTGGTAGTCAAAAGTTACTGCCAGATGCAATCAGACTTAGTAACCAATATTAGAGATGGGAAGCAAACAGATTTGTATCTCTTTTACTAGTTGTGTTTCCTAGATTAAGGCTTACATAAGAGATCTTCCTTCGAATCCTGCATTAACAGCTAATTGTACCAATAATGAAAGGGCTTACAGAGTCAATGAGTTAGAAGGAACCAGAACTCAAGAATATAATCACTTTTTATCCCCCTCAACAGGAAGTATCAAACACTGTCAAATGGTACAAAATGTATTCCTGAGTTCCAAAACTAACAGAGAAGTTATCAATATAAATACTCAAGGTCACGGCATATTTTCTACTGATTTTTATTAAAACAAGGAGTGCGTACACACGGTACTCCAGAAAAGCAAAACAGACATTACAGGAGTTTGGAATTCACAGGTCAATGCTTTGCTATGACCCACAAAATGATCAGGCAGTTAGCACATCTGATGAATGGCATACTGGGTAGCCCTTACATAGAGACTGCTGCAATCAATCTGTAAAAATGTCTCAGAGTCTTACACAACCATAGAGACTTTTATGTGAACATAAAAAACACCCCAAGACTATGAGTTTCCCTTTAAACTTAAAAACAAAACTCAAATGTTATCGATGTTTTTACCACCAACCATGATAGCATATGCAGTTCCTACCCTCTGGGCCACTCTTTCCTTATCATCTTCTCATTGCAGCTGATAACAAACACAGTGTACAATTGGACTCTGATTTTGTGTAAACTCGTTAAGATGTAGCCAGCGGGTGAGTCAGTCACAGTGCTTTTAACTCCTTGCACTGTTTTAAACCACAAAAAGCTGCTTCTCAACTATCAATGAAAAAAATAGGTCATACTGGGGAAAATAAGCAAAACCTTTAAAGTACTGAAAAGGAACACCAGTAACCAACCAGAACTTAAGGATGACCAAGAAAATAATTCAAGTGTCATGAAGAACAATTCCTCCTGTACATTAATCACTCACAGGAGAACCGTAGAGAAGAAATCTTTGTTGCAGCTATTGTTTGCATATGGTATCCTAGCCAGAAAATGAAACAGTTTGTTTAAAAAAAAAAAAAAAAAAAAAAAAAAAAGTGTGTCCCGGGTGATTTAAAGGTCCCATGTCCTCCACACACATTCAGTTGACAAATGACCTAATGAAAACTTTAATAAGAAAACCTCCGGCAGGGTGGGGTGTGCATTTGGAAAGTTACAACCAGTAGAACAGGTCTACCTGAAGCCCTTCAAAGTACCACGGACAAAAATATAAATAACTTTAGAATGAGAGTTTCAAAGCTAGGAAGGAGAAAACAGAAGGAATTAAGTCTGAAAGACTGTGAACCTAATTCCCAATATGCTTTCAGAAAATTATTGCAGGGAAGCACATGTATAGTTCATTATTTATATATACTGCTAGAAGCATGTATAAATATATACACTAAAGAATACTGTCAATACTGAAGAAAGATGAGAGGTATGCAGAAAGCCATGTATGTCTACCGGTGCAATGCATGTTTAGAAAAGAAAGAAACTAAGCTCCCTCTCTGGATATAGCATGGAAAAATCTCAAAAAAAACCCAAAAACCACCACACATAAAAAAAAAACAAAACACACATGAAAACACTTCATACTGACATAGGAACTGTGCAACTATACTGTGAACATCACTTCTCTTCTCAGGAGAGAACAAAAAAGGGTTTATACAATGAGTCTGCCCAGAAACCAAAAACAGGGGAGCAGTGACTGAACTCCAGACAGATTCCGAGGGACTGAGTCCTCCCACATTAGGCTGATGGGTGCCAACTGAAAACAATTTATGGGGGGAGGGGGGGGGAAGAAAAAAAATGCTTTCAGCATTGTAAGGGTACATTAGGATGACATAGGAACACAGGGTAGGGAAACATCCATTAAGCATGACAGTTGTAGTATAGGTGCAGATTGACAGACCCAAGGATAGGGACCCAAGGAGTAAACCAGCAGCCTTACTCATCACAGTGATACAAAATGAAGTAAAAAATTAAGAGAAGAGACTATGTGCAGTTTATTTCATCAGGAGAAACCACTGAAATCTCGTGGGCTAAAAAAGCAAGACCAAAAGACAAGGCTACTAGAATCTGCAAGAACCCAGGTTGATTGCTTTCTGGATTTCCATTTCTTTCACACATCAGTTTTCCATAGAACATCCCTAAAATATCTAAGTTCTTGCTATTTAGGCAGTTTCTATTATGGGAAAAAAATATGAAAGAAAATGATGCTTGAGACACTGGAAGACTTTGATATCACCTGGCAAATGAATATCCATCAAATAAAAGGTTACAGGTTCCAACTTTAGTCTGGCAAGGTCCTGTTACACTTTAAATGTGCTCTAATAAGCTTTCACACTTTGAGAATCAGTTGAAAATGTGAATTTGCACTGGTTGTCTAAGTATATTTAGAATTGGCCATAAAGAACATTCTTGTCAGACTGCTATGCCTCAATTCCCAGCAATGTAAAGATTCTGATGTCCCCAAAACATCAAGACAATTTTCAAAACAATAGCTACTGGAATTTGGCCAGTAAAAGGTCTTGCCAGTGGGGTTTACCTCCTTCCATTCGGGTCTAGCTGTAAACTACGCAGAGAGACAAATATGCAAGAGTCAAACCAGAAATTTTCCTGCTTTCACTATTATATTTACTGTAAAGTAAGTTTTCATATACTGCTCTTCTGACTAGCAAATACCTGTGCTACTTGTCCACTGCTAGCTGCTGCCATCTGGTAGCTATGTGAACTACATCATAGATTTTATTCTTAAAATGGCAGCTAATCTACAACCGTTCTTTTAGATTGATGCTGCAAGAATTAGAGTTGATTCACAGTTGTTTTGCCCTTCTACAATGCCTTGTCAATTTTGTTGGAGGGCAGGTCAGGTTTTATTTGTGTGTGGTCTTTTTGGTGTGTTTTCTTTTGTTGGATTTTCTGGTTGCTTTTTTTAAAGATAATTTGAAAGATTTGTTCCTATTTTGAGATGTGATTCAGCAGCATTGTGTGAAGCTTCTCAACAAGCGAGTTAGAATTCTTCCATCCGTTTTTAGCAAAAGAAAGAGGCTGTGCAGGAACGCATGTGGAAAGTGTGGGAGTTCAGAGAACATTCATTATGTAACTCAGCAGGGAACAGAAATTCAAGAAGCCGGGGAGAAGCCAGCAGAGTGAGCAGTCAAGTCAGCAGTATCTAAGAGTAAACTACTGCATCTTCAGAGGCTTTAAGTTATGCGTCCTCCCTCTCCTTCTTAACAAAGCTGTCACTTTCTCAGATTCAAAGCCAAAAGGGATCCTTAAAAATCTTTAAGCCACCACTGGAAAGTTCATACTGGCCAAATATAAGAAGTACAAAATTATCCTGAATATCTTGCGTTAATCTTTGAAAGTACTGTATGCTTCTCCATGCTGTCTGCTCACCTTGAGCTCATTTTAGCTGGATATACATTTGCTGTAATTCCAGGAAGTCCAAAAATCTGGAGACAGTTTCAATACAGATACTAGGTTTTATAATCGGAACTGTCTTCTTTATAGCAAAGGACAGTAAAGCTGGAATGTGTAAGGAATCCTCATCAACTCAGAAGCTGTGCCAAGTGAAAACTGAAATGTTACCTACCTTCACATACAGTGGAAGGAAGTTAATTTCTACAGGAACATTTACAGTGAACCCAGCAATATTCCTGGATTAACAGACTGAGAAGCACTGGCGATTGATCTGGATTAAACCAGTATCCTATGGCTGCTCAGCTATCAAATATTCTACACTTGTGCACATCAAAGACTACTGTGATAAAAACAATGAACCAAATGAAACATAATTTTCTCTTGAACCACAATGTGCAGTGAAAACACAGTGCATTTTACAGCTGGAGTAATATACTTTCTCAAAATTAAATATTCTTGATTGCCTACAGAATAAATTAACTTCCAGAAAAACTGGCAGAATAGATCACAGAAAAAGAACAGAATTTTCTCGGTAATTATGGCTGGTAATCCTGGAGGTCTTCCACCCCCTAAAATATTCCAGTTATCACAGGCATGCTTGCATGTCACTTCTGTGATTTGATCTGGAGGGAGAAAAAAAAAAAACAAAAACAAAACCACATTTTTTCTTCATACTGAAAATGAAAAACACATTTACAAAGAAGGAGGCTGAAATGTAAAAATAAAATAAAATATCAGTGCCTGTTTTCTGCAGCACCTGCTGCTAGAAATGCCCTTGACAGAATTTTATTCCTTGCTAATATTTAGCTCACACCTAAGAAATCCCCACAGAAATATTACAAAGCTATCTCTAGCCATCTTTGTAAGTAACTGTTTTATGCTAACTTCAGTATATTTCTGTGGAAAAGCACCAGCATCTTTTGCGTACAGAGAAAATTCCTGAAACCACGCTCTTCCTGTATGTGGGCTGCTAGAACTGGACATGCAAAGTTCGATGCATCTCTTAAGGTACTGCTAATATGTTATAATCAAAATTGCACAAAGGGGAAATTTAAAGATTGGCAGCACAAGCTCAAGTGCGACATTTCATATTCAGTGAGAACACAAGAAGTTTGGGTTTGGAAGTGTCCTTCTTAGGTTATTTTCTATTTTAGATAAAATGGTGCGACCATCCTGTCTATGCATTTAGGCTTAAGGCAGCAAAACTGGACTTTCAGTGAATAACAACTATTTCTTGGGAGTGTTTATCCCAAGGTCTTTCTCTTATTTTCTTCTGTTTGTACTTCTTTGCTTCTTGGATTAGTTTTGACCTGTTGTCTGTTCATTCACGTTCCAGGCCTCAGTTGCGCTCCCACACACCCCTTTCCCCTCAGTTATTCCTGATGTCTCTCTGGGGGTTCTCCTCCCTCAAACATTTATACCCATTCTCTCACTTATCTTTTTCCCCCTCCTCCCACTAGGTTGCACACAACAAAAATTGAGCTGCCTTTTCCTACATTTTTCAAAAGAAGATGAAGATGCTGCATCGTTCATGTTTTTCTGACAGCTTCCAAAGAGTCACAAAACACATTACAGGAATAATCATCATTTAGTATTTCAGCCACTGAGTTTCACAGTCACTACTGTTCTTACAGCTCCTAACAGATGTACATTAGCACTAGGACTCTTTATTTGCCCTCTGGCAGATTGTGAAGACTCAGCTGTAGCAGACCATGATTGATTTTGGTGTGATGCAGTGTTCTGCGGTTGAAGACGCTAAAGTGTCAGCTAAGTTCTTCACAACAGGGTTTCTGCCTTCTGTAGATCTTTCTATAGAAACCATTCCATTAGCAGCGCAAATGCAATCTCCGTGGACAATGATTATAGCAAAGATCACCACTGTACAAGAAAACAATGATCCACCCATAACTGCTAAGTAAGTTGCACATAATTACTGCATCAACAAAAAACTTACCAGTAAAAACTTTTGTTCATGTTCTGCTAGCTCTAAAGATAAGAAAAGTTTTACTCAAGTCCGTAAATTGTATTGTATAATAGTGTTCTGGTGTTTTCTGCAGAACTCACCATTTTCAAAGCAAACAGAAAAGCAAGCAAACAAAAAAAACCCAACACACCCCCAAAACCGTACAACCAACGCTAACAGCTCGAAAAGAGACAATCCACCAATAACCACATATCTGGCATTTTCCTTTCTTCCCGTCCCAGCCCCACACAAAAGCCAGAACTTGAAAAGAGTCCTTTTTGGTTGATAGCAAACTGCATCCAATAACTAATTTTCTGTTTGAGTTGCAAACAGTGTATAAAAATCATAACATTTAACAGAAAACTTATTCTGGCTCATTTTGCCAAAACAAACAATAGTTACGAGAAGCAAATTACTCCATTCGAAATAGAACAATTCACTTTCAGCACTTAAAAGCAGAGAAAATGCAGAAGTAAATACAGATGAATGCTGAAACAGAGAATGGGTGAATAGCTCTGTTTCCTTCCAGGAGATCAAACTCCAGAGTTGGAACAGCCTTCACAACTGTGAGCTAAATCTGGCTTTTCTTCCTTTGCCTGCTTAATTGCAAAGATTTCAATCAACTTTTCTCACACAGGCAATCAGGTTCTGAAATATGCTGAACTGACCTCATAATGTCAGGCTCTGGGGTGTGCTGATGGGAGACTCCTGCCTGCAACAGAGAACCACTGCTCCACTTTGTATTAAAATAGGTACATATTCATGGAATAAAAAAAGAGGTATGATCTTCTGATGATTCGGACACTCATTTAGTAAACAATGGATTGTGGTTGACAATACGCGTTTGCTTATGCCAAGCAGAAAAGAATTAACAGGAAAGAATAAGAGAGAGAACACCAACTAGCATGGAGGTCACAAAAGTGTCATGAACAGAAGAGATTAACAGCTCAAAATTGTTTGGGCAGAGAAAGAAACGAAGCATGGTTCTTATGTTCTAAAGGACTGCCCTAACCCATGAGTGGTAAGAGAAATAATCCCGACAGTCCAACACCAGTGATTCTAGTCATCTCCCTAGAGAACAGCTGAATTCACATATTATCTGTAGAGAAAAACAATGGGAAGGCAGGGACAGAGTCCTACATACTGTGATTCAGAGCACCTCCATTAGAATATTCCTGCTTTTGCAGGTCTATTGACTTCCCAGATACAGCTAAATAATTCAGAGGCACTAATCAAAAAGGTATGGAGCAGCTCAACTTTTCTGCCAGTTATTTCAAAATTAGTAGAAGCTGCTGGTCTTGAAGTTTTAATTCTTTTCTTTTAATTTTTCAGGTGAGGGTCACAACTTGCAAGTCTTCATTCATTATTAAGGAAGCAAGTGAGCTTTTCCACCTTTTATAAACAAATACATAGAGGAGTTGCACAGTTTGCCTACGTGCATATATGAAGCATACATACTACACATACGTGATGCACTGTGCTGCTAGGTGACTTTCTATATTCACCTTTTCAGAGTGGGCTCATCTTTAAAGTGCTGGAAATGGAAATGTGCATGGAAAGGTTACCAGTTTAACTTGCGTTTAAGAGAAAAACATGCCATCCGTAACACCTTACTCAGAAAAGGAATTCCCCTTTTTTCCTCCAGTCTAGGATCTGACCTACAAATCTAGTAAACAGCAAAGGGGCAACCAGAGCTGGAACAAACTGTGCCCCTGCTAGAACCACCACATAGTTTAGTTTGAGAATAAAGCTTAAATTTAACATCCATGTCATCATAGGAAACAGAAATCTATACACAAACAAAAAACAGAAAGGTACACGTGTCTGAGATGAACGCAAAAAGCTTGTATTGACAGAGAAATCATGTGCATAATTTCTTTTGACGTCAACAGAGTTAAATGTCTAAATGCTAGAGCACTATTAACCGTAACAGTAAAACTCAGCTCTCGAATACAAGGAGGAATATACTGGTCTTAAGCAAGTACATGCACAGAGTACGTTGTAGTCCACAATTTGTTGTTTTTAGATTGTATGGATAAAATTCCATTCTTCAGAAAAAAACAAAAACAAAACAAAAGCCAACCACACTTCTGTTGCACCTCAGTATCAAATTGCTCTTCAGTTAACTGTATCTTCACTTTCCCAAAAGAGCAATACAGATAATTGCCTTCTTGTTCTCAAGTATTTTGGTTTGTAGATACATTTTGTGGCTTGCCACTGAACTGCTACAGCCTAAGTGAAATTCCAAAATCAGCTGGTCTAGTCAAACATTGGGCAGAAATGGATTCACAGCAAGATAATGACTGCTTCTACTTCTGCCGGCAACTACTTACACTTCATGGTATTTTTCTCAAAGTGCATTCCAGAGTGCTTGATCATTCTTACCCAATTGCATTCAGAGATATTCTAGTGCTAGGTTCAATAAGGAAATGTCTGCCCAGTGAAAGACTGGGCTCCTGAACTGCTTGTACTGATATACATAAAAACATTTCCACCGAAGCAGGATCAGACTTAACCAGAAACAGGGCTCAACCCGTAAAGCAACTTGAGCATGGAAAGCTTACTTGTGGATGAACTATCAAAACCATGTCTTTGGTGAAAGCAAAAGTATTTTTATTTTTCTGGACTTTCTCTCCTGTTTCTAGACACCCCCATTCTGCCTTCTACAGTATTTTCCATCCAGAGATATGGAAATTGTTTACCAGGAATGAATACTTCTATCCTTTTTTGTGTGTGTACGTTTGTGTTTGTATTTTAAGAAAGAGCCTACACACATGTGCACAGCAAGGCAAAGAAAACTGACACAAATAGCTTAAGGTCATGCAACAGATAAGCAGCAGAGGCAAGAGAAGAACCCAGGTTGCCCGACTCATCTTTGCACATATCAGAATAGCACTTCGACAGAACTTGATACAGTAGTGTCCCAGCACCTGGCAGCACTACTGTAATTCAGAAAAGCCAATTTATGCTTATTTTATATAGTCAAAGAACTGAAGCACTCAAAAATACTAAAACTTAGAACTACAGTGGCACACAGGCACCAAAGCCGATCATTAAGAACAGTTTCTAGGGAATCTTGAAACCATTAATAGGATACTTCACAACAGCTAATTTTAAGTCAACTAACTACAGTGTCTGAAGACGATTTTAATCAGTAAGTATCCGAAGCAGCTATGTTTATCCTTTTGTGCGCACTCAGAAGCAACCAGTTCTTGTCAGTGTTTATAACACCGCTAATATGTATCCCCTGCTGGGATCAATAAACAAGGTAATCCTCCTTTCTGATCTGTCAAACATACACCTATCATAACAGGCTCAGCAGATAACATCGCAGTGACTGCTCCTACCTAAACAAGAGGTTATCCTTTTCCAAGTAACTTAGCCAAAACATCAAAGACTCGGATAAACCTTCAGATTAAGACAATTCATACTTGTACTTCTGATCCACCTAAAAAAGACGCCTAATCACGTGATGGCAATCGAAAGCTGATCAAGTGACTGAGCAGCACACAACTGATGACAGCCACAAGACACACAGACAGTTCCTGCTTTTCATATTTTGTATAAATAAATAAATAAACCCAAACCACATAATGCTGGCCTCCCTATACGTAAGAAAACTAGCCTAAGTCTTAAAAAAAAGAAATGCTTACTGCACAAAGTAGAAATACACTACAATTCATCAAGAATTCATCTGCTGCTGTAGATTTCATGCAGCCTGTTTGACGTAGTGTAGGCTGCAGTAAAGTTTTTAAATCATAGTTTTCCTTTAACTACCAGTGGAAAACAAAGAGAAAAAAATAAATATTTCAGAATAAATATTACAGATTTGCTCATCTATTTTTTTAAAGCTAAAGACCATACTAATTTCTGTGACACTTATTCAAAGTATAAGTCATTTTTCATATTAAGCATAAATGTAACAGAAGCTGTGCCCACCAGGAAAGTAACTTTGTATAGTCCTTGATAAGACAATGTGTCATTGTACCAGGAAAGGACAATGCCCCTTCTTGAGCATTTAATAAATATATTAAGTCTCTGAACTGCTGCAAGTAGCAGTTTGAATCTACTAGCTGCTTGTTATGTACTTACAAACTTCATTATCATCATCACACACGAGACTTGCAGTGACAGGATGAAACTGTCAGAATTCTTAAAACTCTCAAACCTCTGTTCAGTCTTAAAACCTAGGACAAGTACAATCCTCATTTTCTTAGGAATCAGCCACAAAAGCATCTTCAATGAGTGATGCAACCGCTTAACAGTAAGCAGCAGTTTATTAGTTTCATAGCACAGCTGTGCTAAGAACAGCAGCCTCCCACAAAAGGCAGAATAGCCTTCCTGTTATCTTCTTGTTCCTCTAGTGATAAAGCTGGAAAATAATGAATTTGGGCCATTCACATATGACCCAGAACTAGCAGAAACATGACTGCTTGGTGGCAGAAAACAAAACCAAAAACAAACAAACAAACAAACCAACCCACCAAACCACCCACACCCAACAACCTACGAGTGACGTACATAATGCGTGAAGGATAAGAAAAGCATACAACTTTACATCAGGAAAATTTAGCCTAACTCTGAGGTGCTCTGGAATACAGGACATCTGAAAGGACATCCACATATGGAATACAGTAAAGTAGCAGGCAGTCAACAAGAAGAAAGTAGAATTCGTGGATAAGCCACTCAAAGATGTCTCAGTTTCTTTCACTAAAATAATTTTATAGAAGATTGTTATTATATATTTGCTATTAGAGCCCAAATGTTTATCTAACCAAAGATAAATCAGGACTCTTTGATTCAAGCACAAAAGACCTTTCTACTCCAAAACCCTGTCTATGGGGGCACTCAGTGAGCTTTCAACTATAGCTATTATTCATCTCTGAGCAGTTTCAGGAGGTCACTAGCAAATAGGGGGTGTAACATTTCTGCACAAATATTACAACATAGGCACAACAGTTGTTCCGAAGATCTCAAACCGAGAAGCCTTTTCTGTGTTAAATGGTGTCTAGCTAGTATTCCCCAACAGTTGGCACCGAACAATTCAAGTAAAACGTCAACACCTCTCATCTCTTGCAATGTATACCATGGCTTTAATTACGCGGCTGATTCTTCTTGCCTTCTTCAAGAAGATGAAGCGGGGAAGTGGGGGGGAATTCAAAGGGAGAAAACAAATGGCAAGTGATTTATTTGAGACCAGGATTTCACAGTCAGCACAGATTCACAAAACTGTAGCCGCAATACTCGCAAGTTAGTTTATTAAGCTGTTGCAGAGTTTCTTCCATCTGTTTTACCTTCCACAAGTAACCAAGCATCTGTATTATTTTCGGTGCTAAAATATCCCATATTGATGTATCTACTAATAAATCACAAAGTTAACAGCTCTTCTCAAAGACAATAATTAGAAATGCAGAATAATGAACAGAGAAAAGTGAACAGAAAAAATACATAATGTAATGACAATGATCTCTCTCAAACAGCAATTTTTCATCAATATCTATTTTTCATGCAGTAATTATAATGTTAATATGTTCTTCTGTGACAAAAAGGCACCTCCAAGTTATTAATGACAACTAATATCTGTAATATTAATTTTAAATAAATAATTCATGCAATAATTTATATACTAATAATGTAATTAGACCAAGGTTATGATCTCTGAATAGTAGATCAGTACTCAGTTCATGTTGGTATCTACTTTCCTCAGACACAATGTTTCTGGAGGCTTAATTAAAGCCTGCAGCATGTTTCAGCCTTTATTCATTATATAAATACTCCAATCCCTCACTAGACTATTCTTCCTCCCTGCCCAAAAGGACTATATTTAACTTTATGGCTGCACAATTCGTAAGTACAGTAGAAGGGCAGATGCATGTCAAAGAGTTGTGCAGGGGGAAAATACCTGCTGTGGCCTATAAACAGCAAGCTTTTTTTTCCAAGAAGTCTTCATCTTGTGTATTGTATCTGTTCTAGAAGACTTTTTCCCCTCACTACATCAAACCTACTGTAAGGTTATACAAGGCACAGATAACCTGTCTAAAATCAGACAAGTACCAGCTGACACTGCAGAAACACGTGAGACGTACGCCTACGGGTACCACCCTTCCTCGATGTCCTCTCACAGCACCAAGATGCCAGTTTATCCTTTGCGTGTTGGTAGGACAGTAACTGCAGTTTACAACACAGCAAAGCACTACCTTTCTTCACTCTAAACCCCTGGTGGTTCCCAACAGTCACGTATACCTCTGTACAACAACAACAAAAAGAAAAAAAAAAAAAAAAAAACAAACCCAAAACCCACACCTCACACAACAAAAAAAAACCCAACTATGTAGCTCTCAACTGGCCAAATGACAGCTTCTTGTAAAATCAGCCAGGGGGAAGAAGAAAGTTCTTACTTTTTCTCCTTTTGAAATACCATTTGGTTTCCGAACTGCAGGAGAGGAGGAAAGGGACATGAGTAGAAACTGGAATTGAGCCTCTAAACTACCTTTTCTTAGAAAAGCACTTTAGGTCTTTCCCTACTCAATGCCATTACCTAATATTTGTCCTATGGACAAACCACATACCTGCTTAATTAATTCAGATTAAGTTTAGACACAAGCAGCCTTGTACTGAAACACTTTCTCGGTGGGCCATAATGGTTGTACTGCTATTCCATTCCCAGACTAGTTTGCATATCATATAGCACTGCTATTCCTCAGGACCCATCTATGCAACTCAGACTGCAATGATTATAAATGAGAGGGCAAAACGCTGCACTGTTTTCCATTCTTATCTGTGTATCATCCATATGTTTACTGGATAACTCCTGGCTGATTATTCTCTCCCTGGTTCCCATCAACAGGACCAGATAATGCATCTGCTTTTCACCCCTCTGGACTGATTGGGGAAAAAGTATTCTCAATTGGCTGAGAGTATCCCATTGCACTCTAATAATACGGTCATTTAGATTAATCTGAAAACATGCTTTCTATTACAGAGCTCCAATTTCCTAGAGAAATGTCTTAAGTGTATTAGTAGTATGCTGTTCAAGACTGCTTGGCACAGATTTTGTCTTCTTTCTACAACTCTATTATAAGAATTTATGACAGACATTTGGAAGATATTTCAGCTTTACAAACAGCGAAACCAAAAGAGTAAAGCCAGAAGGATATTCACGTTTGCTGCATCTCATCTAGTATTAAAGGACAATTTCACAGTAGTGGCTCAACCAAGTCTTACAGGAAATCGTTTCAGTTGGGACCCCCATTTGTGAGGGAACTACCGAATCGCTTCAAGTTGTTGTTTGCAAAACTCCATTTGTTTTTTCAAGACATGCTTTGTCTTCTTGCAAATATAACTCTTCGGGACTAGCAGCCTCTTGTGAACACTTCTGGCAAACATCTAGATATTTCTCTGACCATCTTCTCAACACTACCAGTCTCAGTCCTAAAACCACTTGCCAAAACAACTGGCAATGACAGTTGCAACCACACCTAGAAAATCTGAAAACCCTAACAACTGCACAGTTAACACTATATTTTATTATATTTTACTAGATTTGCAAATCAGAAATATGGTATTCAATAGATTAAGAAAAACAATATAAAGAATATCTTTTACTGAGCTGGTATGGCAAAATTTTTTGAGAGTGCAATCGATGCAGAAATATTGTACATCGCCAAAGAAACTCCTGATGTTAGCAATGATTTTTTAAATAAACCATTATGATACACAAGTGTTTCTGAAAGGTGCATGATAGTTTGTCATTGGTAATTAAGTTGTCCATTTTTCCTCGGGACAGGTAGTACAGAAACAGAGGAAGCGAGGCTTGAGAACAGTTCTGGCACACCAAGAAAGGGAAAGTGATGGAGCTGGTCAATCCATCAATGACAATTACTGACATTGAGTCCTGCCAGATCACTACAAGGTATCAGCCCCCTGCCTGTGATCTGAGATCAGCTCCATACCACGGAAAACAGAAATAGAGAAATAAAATTGCAGTAAGCTAGAATAGAAAGATAATCATTGTGTACTCAACTACAGAGATTTATTGAGTCACTGAGTAATACTGAGTGTACAGCAAAAACCTGAGACCTCTGAAATCCCGCCTCTCTGAACAGACAACAATGAAAAGCATCTGATGGGAGCAGTGACAGAACATCCTGATCAGCATATCACATTTGTGTGTCAAACCTGTAACCATCTTAAATAGCACTCTCTGACCAGTCCACAGTTACCTTCACCAACAGGGATGTTACCCGTGGTGATGAGGTAATCCTCACATCAGCAAGGGAAAACCATGTGATAAACTGCAATACAGCCAAGCATACTTACCCCGGCATTGCTTGCTGCATATCTTAAAATTCCTAAACTAATTCAGCAAACTCAAATCCACTACTTCTGTTGACTAGGAGGCTGTCTATATCAAAAACAAAACTCAGAGCTACTTCATGTACTTTTGATTAAAGCTATATTAATGTTTGGGAGCCAGAAGGCATCCTATTATGCTATGATTCTAGATCAGAGTTTTATTCTAGAGTTTAAGACCCTCCCTGTAGGATAAATCGTCTTTATGGGAACCAGAGTGTGAATGAGAAAATGCACCAAAACAACTCATGCAGGACTCATCCAAGACAACTGCCCTCAATGCCTTTAACATCCACATCTATTTTGTGAGCCGAAAGATTAAACACCAAGAGCCTTCCACTACCATTCACTGAATTCAATGCTACTGAACTACCTTCAGCTCAGCAGAACTAAACTTCCAGTAGGAGAACTTCCATGAGTAGGTCTGAACTTTTACTTCTTATTTCTAAGACAAAGCTGATTGCTGAATCTTACACAGATGGTAACTGCTGCTGCAGTCTACAGTACTTGTCACTTAGGCCCTTTGCTAACTCAGACGATTTTCAGATAATCCTACACACCTGTTCTTCTGCCTTTTAGTTTGTCATGTTCTCAGTTTATCCCATCACTATATCGGACTGCAGGTGCTGGCTACACAAACCTATAACTAAAAGCTTAATTTCATCACGATTTAATTCTTATTTTCTAAAACTTAGCAAGCAAGGAGCAATGAAAAAAAAATAGCAAAAGCGTGAAACACTTTGTAATTTCCCAGTGCAAACACTGTGCCATGGCCTATATGGCAGTCTCTTTCCTGCCATGTACTGAGTCCACAGAAAAAGATGCTGCTGGAAACGGTAAATGCCATTGTTCAGACAGGATACTCAAAATACAGAGGATGTCGGCAGCTAACTGAGAAAGAGAAATCTATTGCCCTGTTCAACAAAATCAAAGCAACTCATATTAATCACTAGTCCTCCATTAGCTGAAGTTTTTAGAAGGCAAGTGAATGAAGACAAATGCAAGACTGCGCCATCTTTCATGGCAAAGTAATACACTCAGGTGACTTCAGCTCAGAAAAAACGCTGAGCTTTCACAGAATAATCTTACAATTCAAGTCTGCTAGAACTGAAAGCATGGTAAGACTGGAAAAATAGCAAAACAGTCAGCTACTCATTGAAGAAAACCAAACTTCTGGTTACTGTTTTTGGCCAGAGTCACTTCTATTTGAAGAAGCAATAACGGTCTTTCACATTAAGATTAAATCTGATTAGCTGTTAATGCTCTCAGTTCTTTGTTTGGTTTCCCCTGCATTAAAGGTCCATTCCACAGTCATGGCTTTAGGCTTATGCCTCCACCACACCCAGAAAAACTATGCATGCAAACCAAGCCCTCTTTTCAGAGAGGACAAGACAATGGCCGGGACCTGCCGTACATTCCAGGAGCTTCCCTCCGCCTTCGCGACTGAGGCAACACAACCGCAGGGCACACTGGAGACCGCGTCTGACCAGCGGCGCAGACACCGATTCCAGAACTGCACTGAAAGCTCTGAACCCGCAGGGATCACATACTGTGCTGGCTGATGGTAGATCTTAGCCAAGACTGCTGATTGTGCTTACCATCCATCACATTCGTGTCGTTACAAAAAAGCTTTTCCATCTTTCTTAGTTTGAGCCAGCAAGCCAGGTCCATCACAAAGTAAAAAGATTCCATCCGGTAGCTACTTTTCTTCCCTCTTTCAGTATCATTTAATTTTTAATGTCAGAGTATATTTATCTTTTACTGTTCAAGCAAAATGTAACCCTTTATCTCCCTCCAGAATCATATCTCCAGTTTTTTCAAGACAAATAAAAGTGACTTATATTTTGCAATACTGTTGTTCTGCTGCTTTTATTCTTGTTTTCCACTGTTATTAACAAATGCATGAGCATTTCATCAGTGAACAATTCTCCATCAAGGAATAACTCAAATTCTTTAAATTCTATGGGACTGGTAGAAGCAAGCACATGTGTGATTTAGGCACAGGCAGGGAGTTTTGAAATCTAAAGACTATTTTTAGAATACTAAGAATTCATACTAAGTTATCCTCAGCAAATAGCCAAGGAGCAAACTGAAACACCCTAAAGCAAACTGCTTATACAACTGCATGCACGTGGCCTTAGTGGTAGGGCCTATCGCCATTCCACTGTGCAAGGGATGATCCAGGGAGCAAGCAGCTCAGGGAGTGGGGGCACATACATCTTCTGAGGTTGTAGCAGTGATTAGAAATTCCTGATAAACTCCCACACCACTGAAGTTTTCCAAACATTGATAAAAGGAGTGCAGCATGAAGTAATGCATAGAAAAAAGAGAGGAAAAATATTCGGATATGCAATTAATCCATTCATTCACTCTTCTGCTGAATAGACTAAGATTTAAGCAGAAGCAGATTCTGAAGGGCTTAAACCCAGACACTTACATTATGCTTCAGCGATAAGGTTCAATCTTTCATTCCTTAAACATCAGCTTCCTCACCTCTAGAATGGAAGCCATTAAAGTACTTTCCACTATGTAAGGAGCTATGAAGATATAGATGTAAAGCAGTAACAGTACCTAGAACAGCACACTGAGCACTATAAAAAAGTTTGAGGTTTACATTCCCTGTGTCCTTGGTGTTATTACCTTAAATCACCCTGAATTCAAAATTAATGTGGACCCAAAATATGTATTTACAGTATTTAAAATAGCCACTGCAGCTACAAATATTAAGAATCTAGGTGGAAAACAGGGAAAGGAAATGCACATTCACCCTATTAATGTTTAAAGTCCATCTCTGCCTGCCCAGCTGCCTTGCGATGGATGGTTTTCTCAGGCACCCTTCAGCAAGGATGCTGGTAACAGAGCAAACTACTTGTTAACTATTGGTCTGGTATTTAGCCTCATGTGGAGGTTATCACCTCTGTTGGGATGCATTCCCAAGCAACCTGAATCCAACAGGTCTTGGTCCTGGCATGCCAGAGGAATACTACAGGCTTTACACTATTCAAGGGCCCTGCTTGAACTCTCACCAAAACATGCAACTCTGACAGACATCATCTTGTAGCCCAGATTATAAACTCCTTAACTCAAAGCTCTTGGTGATCAGTTGTGCACATTTTAGTATGAACCTTGTACTTTTACTACAAAATAATAATTTAAATAAATTAAAATGTAAACTTCAGTTCACTACCTAAACATAAGTATGCGTACAAATACATTGATCACTACCTCCTCTTTACTGAGATCATTAGGTCATTTATTAATGACTCTTGTTAACACTACAGTATCTCTGAGGCCAATGTTAACATGCTCTCTCACAGAAATGTCAAGTAGTACTTAGTCCTTCTAAACCATTAGAGGAGAAGCCATCTGAGGAGCAGCTAAAGTCCCTTCCTTTGCTCAGCCTGGAGAAGAGGAGGCTGAGGGCAGACCTCATGGTGGTCTGCAGCTTCCTCACAAGGGGAGGAGGAGGAGGGGCAGGCGCTGATCTCTTCTCTCTGGTGACCAACGATAGGACCCCAGGGAATGGCAGGAAGATGTGCCAGGGGAGGATTAGGTTGGATATTAGGAGAAGGTTCTTCCCCAGAGGGTGATGGAGCACTGGAACAGGCTCCCCAGGGAGGCAGTCACAGCGCCAAGCCTGACAATATTCAAGAAGCACTTGGACAACGCCCTCAGAGACATGGTGTGAATTTGGGGCTGTCCTGTGCAGGGACAGGAGTTGGACTCGATGATCCTTGTGGGTCCCTTCCAACTCAGGACATTCCATGATTCTGCAGAAACATTATGAGGTTACTCCCTTCGAAATAACATATCCACAAACACTTTCATTTACCATGATACAGTAAACTCATGTCAAATTCCTGCACATGAAACTCCAGTTAGGCACTTAAGGATCCATCCTTTTATTTTACACTGCCTGATTAAAGAGGAATAGTATATTTACATCCTGACTTTGACTGAAAAATATAGTACTTCAACTGTTTGACAGCACATACAGTAAAGGGGTTGTTTTTCTATTACAGCATTTTCGTATACAAGGGATTAACATTAATACAGCCTTCATCCCTCTCTCCTGCTTTGAAAGCAGAGCCTCTAAAGCTGAATGCCACAATACCGGTACACAGCCTAAAGGTCTGAAAATGGCTACAAAAGGAAACCCTAGCAGGAAGTCCTAACCTTCACTTGCTTTACTACTTTATTCTATTTTAAAAGCCATACTCCAAAACGAGTATAAATAAAGATTTTTAGGAGTCTATTAACAGGTATATATTACTTCCACAAAAAACCATAAGACTGCTAAAACTAAAGCTTTCCCAATCATACGTACAGAGAATACAGATGGCTAGTTTGCATAACTGATCCTTTCTTACCATGAAATTATTCAGTGGCTTCTTATCTGTGAAAGTTGAATTCCCATAATGAGAGAAAACTATTATAATGAGGATAGTCACAATCTCAGCCATCTTTTAGGTCTAACTCTTCCTAAATGTATTTCAACTCTATTTTTACCACACAGTCCAAGGACGCATTTCCTTTTTATTCCACAGGACAATTAAAATCTTTAAATGGTAATTATTCTTTATTGGGTAATGCTGTATTTTACTCTTCAGATATTCTAAACTTCTGAAAGAAGATTAAAAGCAAGTCATTCTCAAACATGACAGAAATACAAGAGTTGTGAGACGCTTAAGACTATATTACACAACCAGTCTCTAGATATTTTTAATAGTGGGGTGGCAGTCCTCTGAAAACCAGTGGTAGGACAATCCCTAACCATCTCAATTTCTGTAGTTTTATAATTTTTTAATAAAATATTTCCTACCTTACCCAGGTACATTAACAGGAAACCTAACCCTGGATGCTGTTGACAGAAAGAAAAACAGTTTCTCTCTTGGATAAACTGAATGGTGGATGGGGGAAATAACACAAGTTTTCCTACTGCATCAGGAAACTATCTAGTGATTTAATCCCTAAAACTTGTTAGTTGAAACAATTCTGTCTTTCCTCAAAACAGTCTTATGAGTCTTATGTATTTTATGTAAACACAAATTCCAAGGAGGCATCCAATAAATTGCTGAGTCATTTCCAATTCACTTTTCACTTATACACTTCAGAGAAAACCTTAATTCAAAGTCATTTATGAATCTTTAGTAGGGAAAATTGTGAAAAAAACTATCATGCGCCAAACATGACAAAGATCATACAGGGCAAAACGAGAAAATCCTAGTTATAAAATCATGGTTAAACGATTATTCATTTAGGAACATCTACCGTGTTTGTGCAATTGAAGATTACTTGCTTTTATACAGAGTAGTTAAAGATCTAGAATAGTGAATTACGTTGCCCAATTAATTATAGATGAAACATGCTTTCAGAAAGGTTGTAGAAGTCACTGTTGAGTAGGTTTGCAAATATGGGTACATACTACTTTCCTGTATAAGAAAGCTTTTACTTAAGAAAATAACAAGAAAGAAAAAAAAAAGAACAGGCCAGTTAGGCAACTCGACACACAGCAATTTAAATAAAGTTACATCATTAGTTATTGACAGTGACAAGTGCAACACTAAAGGTAAAATATTACATATTTAAACAAAATGAGTAATTGCTGTATGCATCTATTTAACACACGTTCAAGAACAAGGTGAACAAGAGGTCTCTTTATTCTAGCTAAAAAGTCTATTAGCCTAATTTACAATTACCGACACACTAGAAACAAAGCTGTCAGGGCATAAAAATGTCACTGGTGACAGTTTACATTACACCAGTACTCAGATCACAATGGAACTGTTAGGATCAAATTACAATCAACTCCAAGAAACACAGAAGTACTACAGTTGTAATAATGTAAATCAATCTTCCACCAATTCCAATTTTTTCCAGATGTTTTAAAAACAGTATGAAAGGTCAAGAGTCACACAATGCTCACCCATTCTGTTTTTAAAAAGGAGTCTTGAGAAAATTTAAACATTCTCTTGGTTTTTAGTGCTAGAGTAAACATACGGGGCACATTTATAGGGCAGTCTTTGCACAGGAAATTACTTACAGAAGTAATTTTATAATTGAAATTTCCTAGGAATTATTTTGAGAAATAATTTTATTGGCTTAGCCTGCAAAATCTATTGTAATTCTGCCTTTATAGAAATGCCTAAATCTATCTAAATTAAATATATATTTAGATAAATGTAGTGTAATCAAATTTTCCCGTTCCCCACCTTTCATCATTTGCTTGTTATGGTACAACTAATGATCACCTTTCCTTCTTGAAAGTAGTGATGCTTTCCAGCTGTCTGTGGTGAGACAAGGTTTTTCCTTTTATATGATACTACTGTAAAATAACATTATCAGGTATGCTTATAATTCACATTATATTTTCAAGAGAAAGAAAAAAATCAGCCTGCTCCCACTCCTATCAAAACTATAATGGCATCACATATAGGATCTCCTTGCAAAGCTCAAATTACATGATAGCCAAGCCAGGCAGTCAATAAACAATATATTCCATTACCACTTTGAAAACATGGTGGTCTAGTTTATGCCACACCTACTGTACATAGAGATATTAACAGAGTGAAGATGAGTTTGACAACTATGAATACTTACTGAAAGTTTGCTAACATACATTTTAAGTTCCATTTTAAGAGTTCCTGAATGCTAAGGTGAAAGTCAACTGCCAGAGTTAATTTTCTAGTGGAAAACTGCCACTAAAACCTATTATCACAAGTTACTCAAGCAAGTTTTCTGCAGCTAGCAATCACTATAGCTAGTAAACAAGTAAATTAAGACGTTTTGAACCACAGTAGTGATTGTTAAAAGAGATACTGCTATATAAGTGAATAAGAATAATCAAAGAACAGGTCTACTATGTGAAAGAACTGGGTTTGTGTTGTGTGGGGGTGTTATTGTTACTGTGTTCTATTCTTTTTAGGTATGTATAATCAAAGTTACAGAAGAAAAGTAAAACTTGAAATATTTTGAGAACAATTAACCACAGTAAAAGAGTGAAGGGACTTGATATGCAGGGTATGGAAAAAAGGCAAGGATAATATGACAGGTTTTATGAATTACCAGCAGCAGAAAAACTGCCATTAGCAATGGTACCCATTTTAAACTACAAAAAAAACCCCACAAAAACCACACACCCCACACCATTTCTTCTCCCACAATTTACATTATCTCTATGCCTTTTTTGGGTTTTTTTTGGCTTCTTTTCCTTAAGTCAGCTGAAGAAACTGTTCCTTCACCATTCTGAAAGGAAATAAATGGTTAAAATACTTCTTCTAATCTTTGCTAGCAATGAATACAGTCTCAGCTCTGTGGTGATCTGCCACTCTCAGGACCATAACCCTTAACAGCTTCATTGATCCTGAAAAACTTAAAATTTTGGGAAGTCATTAGCATAAAGAGATATTTATAAAACACCTGCTACCAACTTTGCAATTAACATCTAATTGTTGACTCAGCATTGTAGGAAGCAATACTGTCTCAGCAACTATCTTTTCAGTGACCCAACCCAAACTATTGTAAAGTTTCAGAGTCCTTTAATACAGACTTTACTTTGGAATTCACAAAGAAAAGACTGCTGTAAATAAACCTGGATATTGCTTAACAAGAGGACCAGTCCTCTAGATACTATACAGGATGAAGTCTATGACAAATCTAGACAGGTGAGTTACGTAACACAGAGTTATCATAACAGCATCCAGCAGCAAAGCATCTCTGACCATCTTAACGTACACAAATAATATTCAGGATTGTTGTGACACTGCCTCACTTGGATACAGAGAGTAACACAGAAAAGAATGTCCTGAAGTATCCTGTCGTATTTCTCTCCCCCATACTCCTCAGCAACAGATGCTTTGTGAGATCCACCCACCAAGGGAGGGAAAAAGCACTCTCAAACCTGCCCCTATGCGCTTCCCCGATTTATACTGTGCCAGTAGCTGTAGCCAGAGTGTCTACAGTAGATTTGCCTCCCCAGCATGCAGTGATAGGGACAGTGGTTGAGGCTATCTAAAGAGAGTCACAAATTCTGGAAAAGTAACGTTCACTGGGACAGTCAGCAGTTCCAGGCTTACCAGGAGTGCAGTTGCAATACTTCTCTGCCAGTCCCTCCAGAAGCCTGGTCCTTTCTGACAGGACAGGAAAATGAAGTGTAAGTTTTTCCCCTCAAAAAGAGACAGCTATCCTTAAACTTATTAAGTACATTACCTGTAATTATATTCTATTTAGAAACAGTGAAACAATATTTCTTTCCTGTGAAGAGGTACTTGTGCTTAGAACACTTTCATTTTTGTTTTCTGATCATTACCAAAATCGGTGCCCCTAAATCTCAGCTTGAGAAAGCACAGTATGAACATTATCTGCAGCCAAAGCATGTGACCCACAGAGCACCAGAACATAACTTCAGGAGCAAATGTGACAATAAAGAGAATTAGGAAACTTGGTTTTTAAAATAGAAAACTGCAATAAAAGCAAATGGATTGAAAGTCTAATGGTGGGATGAGAATTAAGTATTACAGCCCTGAGCATGAAGATCAAGACAGTAACAGCCCACTAAGCTTCTTTATCTAGAAACAATCACTGCAAAAGCATCTCTAAAAAGGGATATTTATAAGTCAGGCTATTCACAAGTCTTCTATAGCACTACCACCTTCTTTCCGGCTGTTCTGACCTAACTACTGTTGACAAAGTATGCACAGCTATTTTCCCTTCAGCTATTCCCATCTATTTCCTTTATATTCCTGGTGCACAGCCACACTAAATAATTTGCAATTATCACCTGCCTGATGCTGTCTACAAAACATTGCTACTCCAGGCCTGCCCAAAGCTAAGCAGCACATGTTCGCCGTGGCATCTGCTTTGCCTCGGCTCACAGCAGCTCCCAGTGACCAGTTAAAGCAGTGGCTGTGGGCATTAGGGAAAGCTTCCGACCTCTTGGACACGCAGCACATTCGAGGAATCAAAAGCAGAACTGACTGCTAAAATACTGGTCTGTTTCCTTTGGTCAAACTCAGAGGTATGGAAGTTGGGGAGCTAACTCCTTTTGCCATTTAATTATGTGAGGGAGTAAGTGCATGCCATCCTCACCAATTTACCAGTATTTTTAATCCAGTGGTTTGTAACTTAATTTTTCCACAGTGAAATGTACATTAAAAAAACTTTAAAAAATCAGATGTTAATAAATTTAGGGACAGGGACTACTTTCTGGTGTTGGTTTCGTCGGGGTTTTTTTTTTTTTTTTTTTTTAATGAGTTTTTGCCTACTGCTTTTCTAACCTTGGAAATGGACTTCAGCACTAACTGCTGAGTCAGCTGCCTAGAGGCTCGCATGCCACTGGAATATGACTCATTTTGTTTAAGACAGATTCTTGCTCTTTCACTCAAGACAATCACTTAAAGATGGGCAGGTGCTTGATAATTAAAATGAAAGGGCTTGCATTTACTGTGGTTGCATGATTATTTAGTCAAGGGGGAAAGATGCGAGCTGTTCTTTTATTAAAGATGCAAACACTCGCATCTCTGCTTGTTTGGTCAGCTACTCAATAGAAGTTGTCCTTCCTTATCTTGGTCCACAGCTCCCCTCTGATTAGAGGCCCAGGACAGTGGTATTTGGCACACTTGTGTCAAAAAAGCAGCACAGACTTTGGAACTAACTCCAAACTATCACTAGGCAAAGGCTAGGAATCAATTTATACATTTTATTTGCCATCTTTTAACCAACTTCAGATGAACAAGATGAATTAACATGTATTTTGGCAGTCTGGAGATCTGGTAACCTTCATAAAATTAAAGAACTAAGTGGCAAACAACTCTGCCAAATGGCGGGAGTGGGGGAGTACCGAGTTATTTATAACACTCATTTCAACAGGCAGTTCCTACTACATTTAAGGCTGCAGAAATATTTCCAGTCTAATCTAATTGCTTGCAGTTTATGATCTCATTAACTAGTCTCCACCTTTTGTACTGAAATCATCTTAGCTTTGTTTTTCAATTGAAGACATACTTCTGGAAGTTTTGGACAAATTAGTCTACTCACTTGGAATTCAGAAACACAAAGATGTTTCATTGTGTGTGTAATTTTAAAAGTATTTCATTTAAAGATTACTTTAAATAATGCTTTCAAAATAATACATTTATTATTTTAAAACATAATGCAATTGCCATCACTTTTGACAGGAAGAATTCTACATTCACTGAACAGGCTTGCTGAGAAGTGACATTCACTGGTTTACTCTGTAATGCTCTTCTGCAATCACGTTACTTTATTTTCCCTACACTTGACAGTGGTTTCAATCAGGTAAATAAAATAATTGCATAGTTTTTATTATCTTCAAGAGATTTTACATGAGGTCTAAAAACTGTACATATGAAAATATATGTATTGCTTTTCCCATGTAATTAAAAGTTAAATTACTTCTATAGATGCCAGTGATGACTCTACTGAGGTATTGGGGAAAGGATACAAAGAAAAGAGGTACTCCTTCTCACTTCTTCAAGGGGATACCAAGTTTCACTGAAAGAATTTATTTCAAAATGTTATCACTGAATATGAAAGCATCCAGAAATGAGGACACAACTAGATTTAAGTTGATATACAGTCATAGCCAGACAATTTGCAATTATTTCTGACAGAACAGCCCATGTATTTGAACTTACTGCCTTTTCCATTTGATTTCTTCTGAAAACACCAATAAAATCTAACAGGCATTCTAATATATCAAAAGTTCATGAAAATCACCAGCATGGTAAATACAATGAAACATTTGTTCAAGATATTAACAATCTTGTGGTCCAGAACAATAGCAGAAGTTTGCACACATGTAATGCTCTAAGACACCTAACATAGAATTACAGCTTTGTTAGTTTTCGATATTTGCCTCATCCTATGAATTGCACCTGCAGAAAGCTGTGCTGCTGGCTGACAATAAAATGTCTAGCACGCAGCTGCTCAGAGAAGTATTAAAATATGCAACTTAGAGAAACTCATAATATAAAAAGTCTAAAGTCAATAGGGATATACTGAACTATCATGACTGCAAAAGCTGTGCAAGCACTCGAGTGTCGGAAGAATACGCCACATGTTACAGAATTAGTAACATCAGTACAGAATGAGAAATAGTGGCTGACATAACATGCACTGCTAGAGAAATGACGAACTTTGTAAAAATGATTACAATTCACACACACAGAAGGGCAGGAGCAAGGCCAGACCTTTACTTTGTTATTTCAGTTCCCTTGTGCTCCACAATTAAGCTTGAATAGCCATGCGATAATTTTAGCAGTTTTGAATGGACTGCTGTTGCTATTTTTACAAGTGCCACCATTAGCCTGCTGAAAGTGTTGGTATGTAAAATGCATTTTTACCTCTACTACTTAGGGTTGCCTCTTTAAATTACTTGGGGAATATGAAGCAATTAACATTAGAAACCAACTTCTACTGGTGTTTTGGGATTTCTTGCATTACATTTGATCACTTATGGATATAAAGCTAAATACAAAGAAAAGGAACGTAATAGCTGCCAATGTTGAACTCCTTGTGGGAGGAGAGGGGCAATACAGAAGTGGTTATTAAATCTGGGAAAAAAAATTGTTCTTTGCCTAAAGAACATATCACACCTTGAGATATCTGCAAGGAAGCCACAATTCCAACAAAATTTGATTAGTTAACAACACAAAATATTAGCAGCTCAGAAGCAAAGACGATAGAATATCAAATACAGGACATTTGGGGTTGTTTTTGTTTGGTTGGTTTTTTTAAATACTGTTTTTAGAATGTTTACCATGACATTTTTTCCTTGTGCTGAAAGGCTGAATAGACTTTTTGGCCCTACAATCTGTTCAGTTGTTTCAGTCACTGGCATATGTTCCCCACTCCCCCCGCCCCGCTTGCTGCACCTCTCCATACTCCTGCTTTATTTCCAGCATTTGATCCTACGTATCATGTAGAATTAGTCCCCTCCTACTAAGACTTGTAACTTTGTACATTCCATTTTATTATTGTTTGTCTTTCCCTTATTACTTTTCCTCCACACCTGCTTAAGATTCCGTGACTTTCTGATGAGGCAGGGCTTTATGCTGCTGTCACAGTGTTAAGCAAAGGATCTTCCTTCATCTCTAAGCACTGACAAATAAAAATGAAAATAACTCAGCTCATAAGCCAGTGGTAGAAAATGGCACTTTCTCAAGGGATGACGTTCTGCCACATACCTTAATTGATTATGGTGGCCCGTATTAGAAGGGTGCCACATCAGTGGCAGTATGACTGCCAGACCATTACTTCAAGCCACTATTTCTCATGGACAGGGTGTCAGTTCAGCAAAGAACAGAACTGAATATGAGATTGCAATTAAAACTCACCATTTAGATTGTACCTAACACTCTAATCGAGTCTCAGCACCAGCTGAGAAGTGTATCATGTTCAAATATTTAGAAAATTCTAAGCCATTCCTTTACAAAAACCACAAGTTGAAGTTAAACAGATACACATTCCAAGAGATGATTCAACAAATCCAAAGTATCTTGTGCCCAAAAGTATGCCTTCTACTAGGTCATACATACCTGGTTTTGCTTCAAAGTGTCCAACAAATTCAAGGACCACCACAATCTTAAAATAATCACCAGCCACCCACTAAGATGTATGAAGCCATACTTCTACATGTTCTACAAGCTACTACATCAGCAATACAGGTAGTGTACCAGCTGTACTGTATTTTTCCAAGATTTAGGGGTTTATGAACAAGAACATTGTTTTACAAATTTAAAATTAAACCTCTGATCATATCTCGTATATACACTGAAGTTTTCCTTAAGCATCTTCCTTCCCTTCCTCCCCTGTAAGCAGTAACACTATTTTTGCCAACTCTAGTTTTGCCCTTTGTGATCTAATTAATATTCACTAAATTACTTCCTTTGCTTTTTATGTACTTTTCCAGCTCAAGAGATCTGGATGTCATTGGTCTTGCCCTGTCTTTAGGCAATTTCAACACTTAGGAGTACAGTACAGATTTCCTCTGTCCAAGTACCAGCCTTGATAAGTTTTGTTTCAAGCTACCGTGACAGTTTTAATTTACGGTTTCATATCAGGGCAGGGGCTTGAACAGTTCTATCCACCAGCTAGAGGCCTGGATCCCTGCTAAAGTGTTCTTTTTACAAAGACTTCAGTTTGGAGTTTAGCCAGAACAAAAAATTGATCCTGTTTATAGTCATGCTGCTAACAACAGTGGTATTAGTCACTTCTCTCAGAGGCTTTTGCAAGCCACAGCATACTATTAGACCAAAATACTTCTTACTCCCTGAGAACCTGCCTCTATGTTGTATTTCCTTCTACTTTCTATGGCTATTAGAAACAAAAATTTCTATCGAAAATCATTCATCATAGCACAGGGTTATGCCCTTAACTTATCACTTCTTCTAGCCACTCTACTTAAAGATGCTATTCACAGCATACAATAATTATTTTCTCCTTTCCATGCAAGCTGGCAGTGTTTGTTACTTTCCACGACCTATTCTGAATTCAAAATTACACCAGGAATCCCTACTTGTATTTCTACTGATAGCACTTGAAGACATGGCAGCTTTTGACTGTCAAAATGCATGCAGTAAGCTACTGGATTCTGCACATTAAATAAAGCAAAGTTTTGTCTTTTATGTGATGCATAACGAGTGTTTCCATGAACTGAGCACTGCTGGAGAAACATACCTTCCTTTTTGATTGACTCAAAACAACACTTCAAGTGCTCATCTTTTGTGTAGTTTAAATATGCACTTTTCAAAAGAATGATCAATAACACAACCCCAAAAGTAGAAATCCATTCCTGCTGAGACATTACCCAGAATTTCGAGTTGATCACATCAGTAGCAACTCTACTAGAACAATATTTGTTAGTCAGGGAGTCACAAGTCAGTGATAGCTTCATAACTAGTGTACAGAAATACTAGTAACACATATACTTTTAGGAAAAATATTTAAACACTTTCTGCTTGAGTGGCATGATAATAACGTTTACTGTTCTGAAATACAGCCTGTGCTCTGATACATCAAAAAGATCTTTTGGCTCAGACTTCACTTCTGAAGAACACCTAATATTAGGACAAAGTGATACGGAAGCAGTAGACTACTGCTGAGTTTTCTAAGATCATTTTCTTCAGGTAAAGGGTGTCAGGAATCCTCCAGAGGAAAGATGAGGTTTCAAGCTAGAATGATATATCTAACAGACTTACTTTAGTTTAAAAGAAAAAAAAAATCCCATTAGTCAAACTATTAGCAAAGAAAACCAAACCTGCAGGGCTTGGTTTGGTTTGTTTAAAAGCTGTTCTGTTATCAAGTTTTTCTACTTCACAGACAGCAAATGCCTGCAGTGTTATGTAAGGGAAACTGTTCTGCAAAAAGGCACCAGGTTGTCATCAATGCAATTGGCAGCGAAGTTTGACAGACTGAATTCCTTTCTTGAAGTTATATTAATCATGCATACTATATCATGCAACTGGGTTTTTCAGGACTTCGTGTGTTCACAGGATTGCACACACTTTGCTGACTTTCTAACACTTAGCTTATTGGCAAGAATGTTCAATCAAGTCTTGAATTACTAGCAAATGTTCCTGAAAAGAAAACTTCTAATTTGCACCTGCACCAGAATCCTGATAGTAGGAGTTATGTTCATCCCTGGAAGGAATGAAAGCATACCAGCCTGTCACCAGAACCTCTAATCAAAAAAAGCTATTGTTAACCAAGGACAAGAGTAACAAACTATCACCTAGAAAGGCAGAAGCAGAGACTGTTTAACATGAAACAATTGTTGATATGTTTTCACCGACAGTTTACAAATTAATAAGCAAGCTAGCCAAAAGTTACCTAACACAATTTAGAACTTTTTTCAATCATTTATTCAGCTATGACCAAGTTTAAGACTTTGTTAATTAACAATGATACATCCAATATATGCCACGGTTGTCATCTTCCAAGTGTTCCTACTGCTAAGAAAGCAACTGTTAAGTATGCTGTATAAAAAGCTCATATTATAGCTGTGCAATAATTACAGAAACAGAACTTCCAAACAACTATTATCATTATTCCCATACTGACATACATCACAGTATTTTATTAATATCTCCCTCCAACAGAACAGCTGCAACTATAAATATTTTTGCTTATCAAGAGAACATGGGCTAGAAGGACATTTCTTGTGGAATGGAAGCATTAATCCATTATTATAGTTTTATTATAGTTCTTGTTTAAACCCAGCCTGGATATGTCAACATGACCTCCAGATCCTTTCTTTCCAAGGTTTTTTTTTGTATATAAAACTCCCCATTATCAGTTCCTTGGACACTTCCATCTCCCAGAATAACTTTAAAACCAGATTCACTGCAGCTTAACTAAAACTGGACATGAAAGGTTACAGGAAAAAAAAAAAAAAAAATCCTAATTTAAGCTTCCAGAATCTACTGTAACACTCTCCCTTCAATCCCAAATGAAGCATCACAGCTATACAAGTAAAGCAACTCCTGCTGGACTGCACAAGATCCTGGAACAATCAGTGCACACGACAGAACAGAACTATTCTTCATACTATCCTCAGGGACATCTCTCCCTGAAAAGGAAAGGTATAAACTCATTTACTTCTGCACAGCTCTAAAAGGATTGAGTCAGCTGTACCTGACAAAGGAAACAATGGGTCTTCTCCCAGATTTTCCAGAGTTCATTAGTTCTAGGAATTTTTTTTTTTTTTTTTTCCACACTGCAGATGGACAATATTGTAATTAGTTATGACAGGCAGAGCAGAAAGGTCAGACAGACCGCTCAGGGGAAGGTAGACTTCTGGAGAAAGAGATAGAGATTAAAAAACAGGGGGAAGTAACAGCCCACCCAGTGAGATCTTCTAAAGCACCCAACTGATCTTGGAATGTGAATCCATTTTATTTCCCACTGAAATTAATGGAAATAACCTCTCTATTCCTTAACTTCTACAACAATGAAACTCACTTTTACAAAAATAAGCTCAAAGAACTTTGATAGCTTTCTTTTTTTTTTTAAAAAAAAGCAAGTCAATTTTAGATTATTTTCCCTCTTCAAAGTTCAATCCAGAAAACTGAAAAAGGTAGTCCAAATGGACACAGCATGAGAAAATTTCACTGAAACACATACATGTTCATGGAAGCTGATAAGATGGCGGTATCACCAAACACTCTGCTACTGCTTTCCTTTATGTTATTTCTCTGTTTTTTTTCTGTTTGAGAGTAGATGCATTTTTAGGTGAAAAAACCACACCACCTTCTTGTTTTCCTGTGCAATGAAAACTGCAAAAACAATGCAAGAAAGTACGGTAGAAAGTAAAAAAAAATGAATGTAATTAAAATTCAAGATAAAAAAACAATCATTTAAAATTAAAATAATTAACATGTAAATTAGCACATTTTTATAATACTTTCTACTACAGAGTATTACATAGGCACCACTTAATCCAATTGATACATTTTTATCCCATTAAAATTAATTTTAGAAGTCAGTAGATAGTCACAGTATAGTTATACAGTATGTATACTTTATAACCATATATGTATACTACTACTACTACACCCCACTGAACACAAAAGGCTAAGCAACATATAAAGGAAATTTGCTCATTTTCCTTTTAATTCATTGCTCTACCGGTCAAAGGCATTTCCTAATTACTGCAGGCACTGCTGTCTGTAACAGGACTGCACTGAGGAGTTCTAATCTTGTTCTTCAGCAGTTCCTGTAAGTAAGGGATTTCTAGAGGAGGAACAGGAACCCAGATGTTCCACCTGACATACAAGGTGATTTAGTTGTTAGCGTAAGATGTACTGTTTCTACTTCGATGACCAAACATTTTCAAACTGGAAGAATGCTAACAGGCTGGGGAATATTTGTTAGAACATCTGAAACCAAGAGACTTGGTAATACTATCCTGGGAGATTACAAAGGAGGGAACCCAAAAGTTTCTCATATTTTTAGAGGAACACCATAAATACTCAACCCTTGAACCAGAGCCACTACATCAGAATTACTTATGTTGTGAATCTAACTCTTCTCTTTTGATTTATGCTCAGGAACTAAGCATTTTAACTTACTTCCAAGTGGGTTTACTTTCAAAGAAACATTCGTGACACTGCTCTTCCCACACTAAGTCATTTTACATGGTAACTCAAAGTAACTATCTTACATACAGAATCTGTGCTTGCAACATATACATAGAGCAGATGTGTCTCAGACTTATGGATTCCTGAGCCTGGCAGGAATCAGTGCATTGAATACAGAACTCCCACTTTTACTTTTGTATGGAAGCTGCCAAAAGATAACAAAAGCTGTACTGAAAGATTTTGCATCATTATTATTGTAGATTAGATTTCAGAGGTTAACATAATCTTATCATCACCTCTGCATCCATAAGCACACTCAAAGAAAATATAACACATTTCGTTTTAAATGACAAAATGTGTCTGAAGTTTTTCATATTCTTGTGCTCAAAGTCAAGGGTAAACCTACCTTCTCACTTTATGGGCAATGGATCACCCTCTTGCATTTCTGTAATTGTACTTACTGAATCTGTGAGTTTCTGTTTCTTCAGTCTATGCATTTCTAATCATTCACTTCAAAGACCAAGTCACCCTTCCCAGTACTACCATTAAATAGCTACAGGGGACTTAGGTAACATTGAGGACTATAATGAAATGGAGGGGGGGAAAAAAGTAAAGTCAATAGGAAATACACACACAAGATAAAACAATACTGTTAGCTACACCTAATTGTAATTTTGGTCACCTGTAAAAAGAGTTATCAACATATTAAGCAACCATCCCCTTTAATTGAATTTTGTATTGCATGACTCCTCTAATCTCTATTGGGTAATTAACTGATCAGTTGCACTGCAGCACCAAAAGAAATAGCTAAATTTTAACGTAAAGCTTTGGAGGCTCAAACGAGCTTTGCAATGGGCAAATATATGCGTACAAACCAAGCAAAACTATGTGGGAGGGGAGAGTCAGTATTGAAGATACTAAAATCAGTTCTGCTATATGGCTATGTCATGTTCAAAATAATATTTTGATTACTATTATATATACGAATTATTTACATTATGTATCCATATGGATTGCATATTTTATATATTTATATAATGCATACAATATATAAATGTACATATAACGCATGCTATATATACATAATACATATACACATATATGACATATATACATAGATGTAATATATAATAATTTAATTAAATTATTTATTATATATTAAATTATGAGTCAATACATCCTTTAGTATGAAGTCTGCATACAGTCTCAGCTGTAAAATACAGAATTTTTGTAGGTCTATTGAAAAGAAATTAATATTAAATTGAGAATTAATTGAAATCCTAAGGCCCTAAGTTCCCTCCTAGGTGCAAGGTATGAAGAACCTACCAAGGGTTTGAAGGAGAAAACAAACAAAACCCCACAAAACACCACACAGAAAACCAGACACATTCTGGTTCCCCAAAAGTAAAGATACAAAGAAAAAAATAAATTTTACTTCAGACTGAACATCCCCCTTCCTCCCTCATTCCTTTACAAAGTGTTTTGGAAACATACGTTCAACATAACTTTTGCCTGACTTAAAATGAAAGGGGAAAAAAAACCAAGAACAATGTATGAAAATAAAAGGAGCAGTTTAAGATTTTTAAAAAAGGGGAAGAAATTAATCTACACTCTTTTTTGCATCAGATCACAGAACACTTCTGGACATCTAAGCTTCCATTCCGTTTCTGGAAATTCCCTGTTTTACCCCAGAAAAGTCTCCTATTGGAACTGTTGTACTTTGTAAAAATAAAAAAAAAAAAAATCTCTGAAATAAGGAGGAAATAGCAGACAACCTTCTACACAAGGGTCTTCAAAGGCAGTCTGAGGTGGTGTTTCTACTTGTTTACTTTTTTGTTAGACAGTCTAAAGATTACCAGTCTGATCTACCCAATTAGTGTCAAAACTTAATTAACTGAAGTCTGCCACCTTTCAAAGCAGTCACCCAGCTTAAAGCTTCCCAAGGTGGATTATCTTCAGTTCTTCTCAGAAGAACTGTGCTACTTGATATGAAAAATACAAAAACATAAACACTGAGCCAGAGAGACTAGAAAATTTTTTTAGGATTGCTTGTTAAAATGCTTGTCCAGTCCCTTTCAATCCAAGTTTGATCAACGAATGTCTAATTTATTTCTGCTAATGAATAACTAAACAGTTAATGCTCAAGTATATTAAAATGTGAAATAACAACCAGAGTGAGGGCAAAATACCCCAGGCAGACAGCAGTGCATGGATATTGCATATTCTACTGATAACAAGAGACTGAGGTTTTCAGCCATTAGGGCAAAGCGACAGAAATCTAATTAAGGTATCTGAAACACATTCGATGTAAATCTGTTTACTCAAAACTGCCTTTTGGGTGGCCTAATTAGTATTACTTCATATGCCTAGTTGTTGTAGATGACTCTGTGAACTGATTCCGAGGACCCTACAGAGCCATTCCCTGAGTGGCATCTCATTCTGGAAAAAGCAGAGGTGAAGTGCATCAGATAATATCAGCTCTAAAACATACATAAGTAATATTAAATCTTTAAATATTAATTCCCCTTCTGCTCTCAAATTCTTATTCTAAGATGGCTTTGCTCTCATAACTTTAAAAAAAAAATAAAATTGTGAATTGGCTCATCTAAAGACCAGAACAAATGCAGTTTTACTCTGAAAGTAATGGCTGGGTGTCCAGAAATGCAGGCTTCCATTTTCTTCACAACCTTAATTCCACTAGGAATAGCTTAGTATTTCTTTATGGATCCTTGTAACAGGGGGGAAAAAGTACTAAAAACCTCTCAATACTGATTCATTTGTCCAAATAGCCTCATATGGCTCTCATGGGATCACAAGGAGACAGTACAGCTTAAGTAAACCTCCACCAACACAGCTGAACCATTTGCTTCCCGTTCTCTCTAGACCACAAATGTCTGCAGATTTATTCAGTTTGTGTCAAGCTGACACCAGATCTGGCTATTTAAACTACTATTTCCAGCCTTTTCTTCCCCCATCCTTGCCTCCCAGTCTTTTATCTTCCACATATTTATCTTTCTATATTCTTCTGTTGCTATGACAGCATGAAAATACCACCATTGCCATAAATTAATATTTGAAGATACCAAAACCAGTGTTTGTCACTTCTTAATAACTGTGGCTCCTCAGTTACTATTCCTAAGGAAGATGCAAACACCCTATTGTGATATTTTATTTTTGCTTCCTTTGCTGAAGCATGTGCTTTTTAGTTGGAAATAATCTGAACCTATAGATCAGTGCATTTGTATGACAACAATTATCTCAGTTTTTAATAGGAACACTAAGCTGTTCATCAGTACTAAGAGGAGCATAGGACTTAGTATCAGATTGTGCCTCACTAAAAGAAGTATTCCACTTCACAGGCAAGTCAAGGGAGAGAGAAGTTAATGCTGACCCAGACTAGCTTTCCACTCTACCTACTAAAAAATAGTCTCTGTATTTAACAACCAACATGACAATTTTTTTTTAAAGCAGCCTTCAAAATTACCTGTAAATAAGTGACACAGGTGAGTAAGCAAGAAGTAAGAACAAAATTCACCACCATTATAACTGTGACCAGGAAATTCACAAGCAGTGAATTTTGTCCCTGACAACTGAGAAGTTTAGAAGTGTACTTTATAATTCAGACTCTTTTGCTCAACAGGCTTGCTTTCTCTCATTTGCTTGCTTGCAGATTTGCCAACTCATACATGTTTTTGTATTAATAAGCTGCACCCAGCATCAACACCCAGCATGTCTCTTCTGCTTTGTTTTTAATCGCCTTTCCCAATAAATTAACTAATAAAGATACAAAGCATCACCAAGTAAATAAGGACCTGGAAATAAACTGCACTATTCTAGCAATCTGAAAATTTAACAAGAGACTGACAAGGAGTGGATAAGATGAAATTAATGAGACTATCAGCAGGCTAGATCCTGTACTGCCTTCGTATGTCTTCCTAAGGCTGAAGTCTTGGGGAATGCAAGTAGACACAAATTTGCGATGCCAAGAACACAGTGAATAGTGTTATGTTCTTTACAGAAGACAGAGGTGTTCTAGCTATTACCTCTAAAATGCTGTAACATCCACAGTTAATTATTTCATACAGGTACAAATCTGTTGGCCACTGGAAAGGAAAAAACAGATAATAATATTTGTTTGACTTCAGTTATGTAAGTGGTTTTCTGATAGGTTCAGTACAAAAAACCAGATCAGAATCACACCCATCGCTCAGACTGCTTTACTGCGTTGATCATATGCAGCAAGTTGTTACCAAAGAGAACCTGAAATCTAGCGTTCATGAAGAGAATTACCAAAACTTTTATAAAATGTTTCAGAAGATTAAATAGCTCTTGGAAATAATTAGTTTCATTTTTCACCTTTCAAGTGTTTAACTGTAGCAAGTTTTTTTTATCATCTTAAGTTTTTACAAAAAACAATACAATGTAATACAGGTAAACTAGTAAGAATTTTTCAGAAGTAACATGATTTTTTTCTCCTCATATTTCTCTTTTCAGCTAGGTAAGATACTCCAGCACTTAAAGAATAATAAAAAAAAAACCACCTATGGATATGACAAAGAGAACTATGAAATAATAATGAGGTGTCTAAAGTGAGTTAACCTAAATCCTGTTTTCAAAGGTGTTTTATACTTAAAGCAGTCTGAGCACTACTGAGCATCATTAAGATTATGGTTCCTCATGTTATGTCTATTCTAAGAACACCTCATCAATCTAACAACAACATCCTCTACTGCCCAAACTGTCTTGTACTGGTATAGGATGGTCAGTGCATCTCCTACTCAAACGTAAAACACCTCACTGAAACTGCACTGCTGATACCATAACTGCGTTTTGATGACAGGAGTTTTGTAATAAACCTACTGAGAAAACCAAGAACAGTAACTATACATAGCGTAGACCTGATCTAAAACATATTCTTCACGCTGCAGAAACAACCAGTTTATCAATACTGGTAATGGCAGAATCCAAAACACTGAGGCTGTAATGAGAGAGGAATGGTCATTAGGACATGGTGCCTGAAACTCAATTAACTGCGGCTAAACTGCTTCTAGAACTTGGGCTGTTTGGATTGGAAGCTGTTGCACATTACCATATAAATTTATCAGCTACTAAAAGGTAGTTTCAGAGTTTGGATTTGAGAAGCTTGTAAATCCACTTTAGAGCTTACTAACATATCCTTGCCTTTACCTAGTCCTGTTCACCAGCTTCTGGGTAATTGCATGATTTCAAACAAAAAGTCAGAGAACTTGAAGGTGTCTTGTCTTGACTCTGAGACCTCAACTCCTGCCAACAATCAGTCAACGGTTTTGCTGTAACTTCCTCAGAAGAGGAGGCTGAGGGGGAGACCTTATCACTCTCTACAACTACCTGAAAGGAGGTGTAGCGAGGTGGGGGTTGGTCTCTTCTCCCAAGTCACTAGTGATAGGACGTGAGGCTTAAAACTGCGTCAGGGGAGGTTTAGATTGGATATTAGGAAAAATTTCTTCACTGAAAGAGTGGTCAGGCACTGGAGCAGGCTGCCCAGAGAGGTGGTGGAGTCACCATCCCTGGAGGAGTTCAAAAAATGTGTAGATGTGGCCCTTCAGGGCATGGTTTAGGGGACATGGTAGTGTTGGGCTGATGGTTGGACTTGATGATCCTAGAGGTCTTTTCCAACCTTAATGATTCTATGATTCTCATTAAAAGGTGTTCATGTAAGTTTTTCACACGAAAATAAACAGGACTGCAACCACTCCCAAAGCATGGACTATACATGAATAAACCCCAATGCAAATATTTTTCCATGAGATTTATGAGAAACTAACCAAAGTCTGACTCAGCCTACGTATACAAACACATAACATTTGGGAACTAGATATAACCACATATTTTTGCATTAAAAATATGTGAGTCCCTGTTAATCAGAGTGATACAACTTAAGCTTTAAAGTGATCTTTTCTTTAATTTTGTCTGAGTCCCTGTCCTACTGTCAGATAACAGTTTTATTGCATACTTTTATTACTTGGGGAAAACCAGGATTCAGATGGGGTGGGGGAGACCAGTCAGTTGATACAGACTCCCTAATGGCTCAGCTTGTCATTTTTTCCTTGCCTCAGACACGTAGTTACAACTGTGCCACATTATCAAAAAATTAAATGAAAAATTAAAACTTCAGGGAGCCTGAATGTCTGGTTCTAGTGACACAACACCTAGTCAATATCTATCTTTTCAATTTGCTAGCAGAGCTTGCATTTTACCTCAGCATTTAATAGTTTCCGTGTTGAATTACACCTGAAGTACAAAAGGCCAAAGCAATGAGGCTGCTTTATAAAGCCGGCTTGGCATCTCTACACCCCTTGATCCACACAGATCAATCAGACCACCAATAAATCAAATGAATAATGTATTAATATTTCTTCATTAAAATACTTCTTGGTTTGGGGGGGGGGAGGGAGAATTTCAGATGGCATTAAAAAAGCTTATGGTACAACACAAAGGTCAACACAGATGGCGGATATAAAAAGAATACTTGATTGCCCAAAGTAAATTTAATCACAGTAACAGAAACATTACAAGTTACGCGCATGTTTCAGTTATGCATTACTGTTTTTGTAACGTATTAAAAGCCAAGGCAACGCACCCAGCTCATGGTTCTCCCCCTCCCCGGGGGAGCTGCAGTTCCACTGGCTGGTGGGAATGGCTACCTTGCCAGCTTCACGATCCCGACACAAGGAAGGGATCCCGACACAAGGAAGGGATCCCGACACAAGGAAGGGATCCCGACACAATTCCTTCCGATAGGGCAGGGAAACACACAGCTTTCTCTGAGCTTCTCTCACACACGTGCACACATGCACAGTGTAAAAATTCTCGATACAAATGTAAAGAAAACATAAATTGAAAAGACTATGGAAGTAATGTAAAACTAAAATTACTAAGTAAAGCTAATGTAAATGGTAGTAAGAGATTCTTATCAAACTTTTCCAGAAAAAGACAGACTGATTTGCTAAGCCTCCTATTTGTATTCAGTTATATACATGGCAAACTCAACTCAAGAATAAAGTCTTTTATACCAAAGCCAAGGGAAGTTTGGTTTTCTTTTTTTTAAATGAAATAATTTTTTAAAAAGGCTCCAGTAGGCCACTTCCTCTGTACCCATTTTAACTTCTATTTTCAATTAATTAAAGCTTTCTGTGATATGTGTAATTATCTAATGTGCTATTTTGCCATAAAAAAAAAATCTACTAATTTAATTACACTCGACAGCTCTGCTCAGTAGCAACAAGCCTTTTGTGACCTATTAGCCACTGCCAGGAACTCAACTGTCCCAGATCAGTGATTTAATGGAACACACATGTACAGAGATTTTACTGCTTCTGACCACTGTTGAATTGGTCAAGAGTTTATATTAAAAAATTATGGCCATACAGACTATAGGGCACTACCTTTCTATACAGGCTTGGACAAGTCAGGTTTTGTTGGCCTTCAGCCTGCTATATGTGACATGCAGCAAAATGATACATATCTGACTGGTACACTAATACCTAGGGATTGAAAACATGACGGAAGAGCAAGGTCTTCCTATCCTTTTAACTTAGCTCTTTCCCAGCTATGATGATAAACTGTTATGGAAGCAGGAAGGTGAGAGACAAAGGGTTGGAAAGGAGAAGTGCTTCACTCAGCCTGATTTATAGATGACAAATTACTCAAATCACATGGAATCACACCCCCCACCCCAAAAACAAACAAACAAACAAAAAAAAAAAAAAAAAAAAAAAACCACACCAAACAAGAGTCCCGTGCCACAGAATAGTTATACACGGGGTGGAGAGGAAGCAACCAGATTCTACATTTCTCACTTTTCATGATTACTTAAGGGCAGGAGGCTTTTCTTTCATAAATTTAGAAGTTTTGTAAAGTACAAAACAGCATATCAACTAAAATTTCTACATCAACATTCAAAAGAACGCACACTTTTACCTTAAATGTGTTTAGGGCATTTGCAGTAAAACAAATCTATTATTTTCTACAGGCATGGCTCATGACTTAAAAATGAGGTCTTGGAAGTGCAATAAAGTGACCTCATATACACTTAAATGTACATTTTCAAATACAAAGTGCAGAAGTGCTAAGGCTGTGCCTAAGCATCAGATGAAAAAACACATACTCTAATTCAGCTCATGCATCTAAGAGGGACATTTCCCACAGTTACGTGAAATTAAGAACATCACTTGGCATTTATAGAGCAATCGACCTCAGACTTCACAATTTTTTTGTTTGTTTGTTTTAAACAGGGAGTGGCTCTGACCTCCTGCAGCAGACAAGCACTTTCTGACAGGATCTGATCATTAGCTTTCTCATCTGGGAGTGTTAGGATTTTAAGTCTATAGTAAATTGCTACTTCTCATAAGAATCATTGAAAAAGGTTGTTTCAAAAGTATGTTTTCTTCAAAACTTTTCCTCTGGTGTCCACACAAACACCTGTTCAACTTAAAGTTACTCATAAATGTGGAAGCGATGGCTACGAATTAGTTCTTTTGAAAACTACCACACTTAGAGCCATGAAGAGATTCAAAACAAATACGAAGGCTATGTGCTCAGGGACAAATGACGATTAAATCTTTGATCTTTCAGCACTGTATCAATAAAAAGAAAAATCAAGACTAGAAGAGGAGAACAGGTATTAAAGGAAGATTATTTTTCCTTTATATTACTCTAAGCAAAAAAAAAAAATTCTTAGCAGTTATTATCAAAACACAGTATTTCTTATTCATGGCAGATGTTCTGCCAAGTGGCTTAAATGGAATGCATTCAAACTTTCTACTTCATTTCCAGATTAGAGCAATTAGGAGGAATTCAACCTTTTAACAAAGTAACTTCAATGGTTTTAAATAATAATAATTAAAAAAAATGATCTTTTGGACTTCACAGATTTTAGGGACTATTTAGCTTTTCTGGCTCATTTCTTTCCACTCTTAATTTGCTGTTTATAGGAATATAAATAACAAAGTTTCTTCTCTGTTTCACCATTACTTTTATGTATGGTCTATGGGTATTCAAAGCAAATTTTTTCAGTTTCCTCTAAACTCTAATGTACATAAATTTGTCTGCAACAGGATCTAATAAAAATCACATCGCTATGCACTCACAGAGTTTACACATTCAAATCAGCATTTATTCAACACTGAAAACATGGTAAGTTAAATATATGATATTTCCATGGAATCTTTATCACAGGACCTTACTTGGTGTCCATTTGATTCTGCAGAAAGACTCCACAGAGTTCAAAAGCGCAAGATGAAACCCAGACAATCTTTTCATAATGCTGTATCACTTATGTTCCCTGAATTAACCACTTAGTTGGGAAATAATGGAATTACTGTATTAGAACATAGTGTCTTCTGTAACTGTATATTGTGCAAGCACTGCGCATGTTTTAAGCACAGACTTTAGGTCTTCCATTCTGCTACCATATCTTTGTGGAAAAAGATCATTAAGCAACTGCACTCATCACTTCAAAGAATACAGCAAAATTTCTGATGCCATCTGAGACAGGAAGACAATCCTTTCACTTAGTTTCATCACATTAGATCATGTCTACTCTTGGTAGAAACCTTAGGACAACTTAGGCTACCTGGATCACTTAACAGGTGTTAAAAACCCTGGCTGGCTAAGTTACTAGTAAGAATACAGGACTAACTCAGGTGTTGGTCTTTACTGTTTAAAGAAAACCCACAGAAACCAAACATACAAGGCTCTTCAAGTTTATTTTGCAGACTAACTCACCTGGCATCCACTGAGCTGCCACATTAGGGCATTTGATGTGCATTACAAATCATAGTGCATCAGGGACTTTTGGGGTCTATTCTTCTCGTACAAAAGGTAAGCCTGCCTGGGTAGTATGGAACTTCACTTGCTCTGCAACAAAGCACTATCTCAAAAAATATGCTAAAGAAAATTGTGTATTTACTCTTTTGAAGCCATAGCTAGAAATATTCACTCAGTGTGTTTGTTATTGGTAAAACAGTATTGTGGCTTTATAAGCGTAAGCATCAGAATACAGAACACAGTGACATAGATCTGGCCCCGTATTTGTAAAAAACTCCTTCCCTATTCACAGTCCCCAAACCATTTTTTCCCCCCTCTCCTAGTATTAATGGTGCCATGAAATGATCACCTATGCCTTACTGTAGTGAGTTGCTCATCCTTTTTTTTTTTTTAAATTTAAAACTGCCTTTCTCTACAGAAGAGATTGTTCTTTACTTGTAATACTCGGCAATCCTTGAGCTCAACATAATTTTTACATAAATATTTGATATAAACTCAGCAATGAATTTATCACAATAAAAGAAATATTGATCCTGCATCTTTAGCTTGGGTGGACTTCATTAGGACATTTTCTTTTTCAGTAACTACTTCTTGGAAGTTTAATTTCGACTGAATGATCCTTAATACTCAAATGCATCTAAGAGCATCTTCTTAGCTAGCATTACATTAAAGGAATGCGAGACAGTATATGATATTACAGGAAGTTAGATGCCAACAAACCTACAAAAGAGCTTTAAAACACTATTTATGTTCAAGATTCACATAAAACTTTAGTTAACATTTAAATGTATATCATGCATTCAAGTTTTTGAATGGAACTGTTTTGTTATAATGCGAAAAGAGGTTCCTCAGAGACTTCAGTGCAAAAGTCCTACCGCTTTGAGGTTTCCAGAAAATACAGAAGAAAAATAGCATTTGTGTACAATACCAGTTACTAAAAGACAAACTAATTGCTACACATTTGTTGTAACTTAGAGAATACATTTCTGGAAAGGTTGGACTGACATTAATAGTGAGAAAAATTCACAGGCAAATGGTATTAGAAACCTGTCCCAAAGTGGTAGAATTAGAAACCATCTTAAAATAAAAAAGGAATAAAAGCTACACCTAAAATAAACTGATTTTTAAACATATTCAGTACAAAGATAAATTAAAAGAGAAACTTTGAGGGCTTCTTCTGTCACAGGAAAGTTTTTACATCAGCCTGTATATACTAATTGTTCAACTGTCATCAGCATCTCAAGGCTGGAAAATTAGCTCAAAAATTCAAATCTCTCTCGGCAGGGCCATTAAGACTTATGGCACCCACAGTTCTGACAGTGAGCAAAGGACTTAAGAAACAAAATGCTCTCCTAAGGGACCATAATTCTTGTGCTGGAGGGTACACACACACACAAAAAAAAAAGGGAAAGTCTTGGCTCAGCATCAGAAGAAATCACATTAATTGGAAGACCTCATTTCCTCAGAAACCTGATCAACTACACAAAGATTTAAGCTTACAGAATCACAGCATTCTTGCTGGGGCTTGAATTACTATTCAAAGGAAGACTGCTTTGCACTGAAGAGGAGAACAAAGTTTTCTCTAACATTCTCAGACATAACTTGTGTTTTTACAAGTCAATGACCATTCATTAGTCAAAATAATAAATACATCTATCAAGCCTCATGCTGGGAAAGAATAATTTAAAAAAAAAAATTGCTCAATCCTGGATACGGCTGGAGGCCCCCACTCCTGCAGACAAAAGATACTGCAGACCCAATGTCAGGGAGTTCTGTGGAATGTCCTGGGCAGACCCCTGCCTTTGCATAGTGTTCCTGGTGCTTCTCTCAGTCAGGCACTGGCATACTTTGTATCTGCAGAGCATGCAGAAGGGAGGAAGGGGTTCCTTTGAGTCATCACTGATTGCCTACAGAGCCCCAGCAAAGTTGCCTGCAACGTGTCTGAATCCACATTTGGAAAAAGGCATTACCCTTTTCAAAATGAAAGTCAATGTCAATTACAGCCAAGCATACAATTTTTTTTTCCATAACAAATTAGCAAATACCAGTCATCTAGATTAGAGAAGAATCAGACTAAGAACAAATCCATCAACAGTTTTCAGCGGTGAATAGACCAAGTAATCTTTCAATCCATGCAAAGTCATCTTAAATCTTCATTTCTTCATGTGACTTGGCACTATGGAACAAGAAAATGCAGTTTTGCAAGGCATATGCGATGCAGGGGGTGGGGATGAACGAAGACAGATATCACAAGTCTAATCAGAATTTGAGCTAGGAGTGGTGTGGCAATATCCAGCCCAAAGTTTGGAAAGAGGTTTGTGGGGATATCAACATTAGGACTAATGAAATTCCTTAATGTAGTATTAAGACCAGAGAGTTAGATGCCTTCTCAGAATAGTTCCAACTTATCAAAACAGCCAAATTGCTACTTGCATGCTACTGCACTTGAAATAATGCTGGGACTTGCTCTTTCTTCTTTCTTTTTTTTTTTTTTTTTATTCTTACAATTCATAGATTTTAAATGTAGGTTCACAGGTGAAATCTTTCACATACAACCAAACAGCTAATTTTCCTGATCTATATCAAGGTCTCAACTGATTCAAAGAATATTCTACCTTGGATAAAATCCTTTTTAAATGCAATATAAATAAATAAATACATACATAAATACATAAATAAATAATTAAATGCTGACTACACTCTTTCAGTTTTCCTTTGCATATCAAGACAAACCAGTTAAATTATATGAAATAAGTTTGGTATTTAGTTTATGAAACAAAATAATTTGTACAGCATATGAGTTAATCATGCCTATTGAAAAAAAATGTAATGTTACACAGAATGGCAAAAAAAGTAACCCATTTAAGATTTTACTTTCTCTTCCTCAGCTGTGAGTAACAGGTGAGTTATTTCTGGGTGCTTTTGCACCATACTGCAGTCGTTGGAAGGCATGAAGCAAATGCTGCAGTTCAATATTACCTCATTCCCTTTGTGTAATACAGGCAGCAGGCTGGGTAGGGAAGGGGATCAAGAAAAAACCCAAACAAACCACCTAACAAAAGCTCAGTAGACAACCCCTGGAATTGCAGTTCTAGCAGCTCTTAACCAGCCCCAGGATCAGATGACTCATGAATGTGGCAACCTGCCACTTCCCCCTTTCTTTCACTGTTCCTACACTAAATGAACTTTAGTCTTAAGACTCTGTCCCTACGATTGCCTAAATCAAAACAAGAGTACGATGAGAAACCGTTTGAACTGTTAGAAGCACATTCTGTTTATTTAAGTATATATAGAGAGGATAAGTTTCAACTATGTTATGTGAGACGCCTTAGTTAAAATATGTGACAACACCACTAGGTACTGACTAACAAAGAAGCCATAAACACCATTTCAGAGTCCCATTTTCAAAGACCTGGCAAATGCAGCAGAAGCTGCCTGGAATCAGCTCACTAGCATTAGTTTGTAGCTGGAGTTTCTAAACCTACTCCTTGCTACATGGTATCATGCCAAACTGGAGACATTTATTTTGTTTTTCTCTAATGGTAAGACTATTTAATCGTTATATTTGGCAATACCTTACTCAGCAAGAACTGTCCCTGCAATCAACACGATGACATTCACGGTGAGGTACTGCGCAGAGGCTAACACAATGAGACTAACAGCACCAGATTCTGTTTGCAAGTGAGGGCTGAAAAGGAGTTCAGGAAATTCAACACTAAGGTATAGCCTTTTTTCTCTGCTCCACCCAACCACCCCCACCTCCTTAAACCATGCCTGCCTCTCATTAGAGCGTCTAGGAGTTATGAGCACCCACACTGAGATTAGACTATGCCCCTAAATCCACAAATTCTCCAAGTAATGAACTGTAATCTGAAAGGGGACAACAAAAGGAAAAGGTAGAAGCCAGCACCGATTGGACAAAAGTTTGCCATAACAACCCCTGCTTAGCAAACTCTCTGCCAAGCAATTTATATCCACAAGAGCTACATTCCATTCCCTTAGCCTCCAGTGTCTTTTAAAGTTAAAACTTCTTTCTTGCTGCAGTTTATGGCACATTTTTACTATGTGTACTTAGGAAGCAAGCAAGGCTGACTAAACAGATTTCCTCCATGACCTTTACTACTGTTGGCTGAAAACAATTTAGTCCATTTTAAGTCATCTGAGAGCACTGTAAACATTATCCAAGGGGCTTAGGAATGACCGCCTAAACCATGACCTTTCAAGCTGACAGATAACAAAAAATACTCCACTTTAAACCATTTTCCCACAGCATTCTCCTGGAGAAACTGGCTGCTCATGGCTTGGACAGGTGTACTCTTTGCTGGGTAAAAAGCTGGGTGGCTGGCCAGGCCCAAAGAGTTGCAGTGAACAGAGTTAAATCCAGTTGGCGGCCAGTCACAAGTGCCGTTCTCCAGGGTTCAGTGTTGGGGCTGGTTCTGTTTAATATCTTCAGTGACCTGGATGAGGTGACTGAGTGCACCCTCAATATGTTCGCAGATGACACCAAGTTGGGCAGGAGTGTCAATCTGCTTGAGGGTAGAAGGTTCTGCAGAGGGATCTGAACAGGCTGGATCGATGGGCTGAGGCCAACTGGATGAGGTTAAACAAGGCCAAGTGCCAGGTCCTGCACTTGGGTCACAACCCCAGGCAACACTACAGGCTTGGGGAAGAGTGGCTGGAGAGCTGCCCAGCAGAAAAGGACCTGGGACATGAGCCAGCAGTGCGCACAGGTGGCCAAGAAGGCCAACAGCATCCTGGCTTGTATCAGGAATAGTGTGGCCAGCAGGAGTGGGGAAGCAATCGTGCCCCTGTACTCGGCACTGGTGAGGCCACACCTCAAATCCTGTGTACTGAGGGGCCCAAAACTGAACAAGAAGGAGCTGGAGCATGTGCAGAAAAGGGCAACGAAGCTGGTGAAGGGTCTGGAAAACAAGTCTGATGAGGAGCAGCTGAGGGAGCTGGGGACGTTTAGTCTGGAGAAGAGGAGGCTGAGGGGAGACCTTATTGCTCTCTGCAACTACCTGAAAGGAGGTTGTAGTGAGGTGGGTGTTGGTCTCTTCTCCCAAGTAACTAGCAATACGACACAAGGAAAGGGCTTCAAGCTGCACCAGGGGAGGTTTAGATTGGATATTAGGACAAAATTCTTCATGGAAAGGGGTGTCAAGCATTGGAACAGGCTGTTCAGGGAGTGATCGAGTCACTATCCCTGGAGGTATTTAAAAGTCATATAGATGTGGTGCTTCGGGACATGGTTTAGTGGTGGCCTTGGCAGTGCTGGGTTAATGGTTGGACTCGATGGTCTTAAGTCTTTTCCAACCTAAATGATTCTATGATTCGTACAGAGAATATTCTGCACGTCTCTGTACAGAAGCAAGGGAGAATAAAGCCAAGAAATCCCTCTGGAAAAATCAAACACATGAACATGACACTTATCAAATGCACATTCATCACACAGAATATACAATGTGTGCAACAAATACAGCTTCTCTGTCTGCTGCTTTTCTATAGGAACCCAGTCATGCTCCTGATGACTGGAGTTAGTGTTGTCTTGAGCAGTCTTGACTAAAAGTCTACGTTGTCAGTACAAAAATGAGGGTCAATAAGTAGTAACTTCAAAACTAAAGTCCATCAAAGCTGGAGGACTGAACTGTGTGATGCTACAAGTACGTTAGAAATCAGTCTGCAAAGCTAAGTGTTTTCTTTCTTGACTTAAATAATCAGAAATTTAATAGTGCTTTTCTTTTCTTCCTTTCATTTTTCACGTTACTGATTCACAGAGTCTAACTGGTGGCCTTTCACATCCAGCTAAGGGATGCTGCTCACCAGGCAAGATCTTAAAATCAACCAAACGTGTGTTGTGGGAAAAGACTACATTTTGGTATTTTGGCTACTTCAGAGCACAGGAACACACTGCTCATGAAATCAGGCTTATGCATAAGAGGGCCTGACTTAACAGAATAATCAAAGTATCCAGAGAAAGAAACATACAATATATGATTCTATTTTATTGTTATACATTCAACAGACTTGAAACGCAGGTGTATGATATAGTTAATACCTCATGAAAAAACCTCCAAAGGTCAGATTCAGTGCCTCGTCAGGCTAGAAGAAGTTCTGGCAGGAATATCAGTAGAAACAGAAGCACAGCACTTCTAAAGCATAAACTATATCCAACATACAGAAGAAGAGGTAATAAGTGACATGCTTTTCTGCCTGAGGACATGAAGAATAAGACAGTTAAAATATAGAAGTCGGAAGTCACAGAAGTTTCACTTAGAAACAATGAAAAATGTCTCAACTTGAGAGAAAAAGGGGCAGATGACACTGTGCTTTGAATCATCTTCTCATTGAATCAAGCACAGTAATGACAAATAGACACAAGGGATAAGTGCCCAAACACAGCATTCAAGCACTTCCAGGACAAACTGTCCCTCGAGAGATATCTGGAGGATTTTTGCTCTTCTTATGTTTTGGCAACACTAACATACTTGTGTCATTGGACTGAATTCTCTTCAGCCGTGCCCAGATAACGCAGTAATTTCCTCATAGCATCACTGTATAGGCATTACACTAATCTTCTGCCAAATAGAGAGAGCAGAACCACCAGAGCTGGACCACTGCCAAGACACAGATCCCTGCTCAGCATAACCTTCCCCCACACCAAAAGGATAACACTTTCTCCTTCTCTGAAATTAAAAAAAAAAATTGAAAACTCTGCCATCTTGGGCACCTGCAGTGCCAGATATCAGAAAAGATCCCTTGAAGTGGGCAAAATAGTCTCCTGAAAATAAATCTAGCTATTGCCTTTTGAATTTGACTCACAGTAATGCTAGGGTAAGACGTTACAAAGCAGGTAAGCAAATCAACTGAATGGTTCCTGGGAATCATTCTCAAACCCCTACCCTTTGTAGTGTCATGTGAGTACACCACCTCAGCAGTGGTTTCTGTGCATTTCTTGAGTACTGACAGATATGGTGTTGCAGCAGCCTACTTAAAACATATAAAAACTGACTTGTTTTGTTGTAATCTTGATTGCACAGAACCATGTCCTTCAAAAAGAAGATGCATCTTTTTTTGGCAATGACCAAGGGCTCGTTCAGTGAAAAAGCAGAATACCTAAGAAAACCCAATTCCTAAAATATACTCCACATTTTCCCCCAATAGTTCTAAACTCTTACAGATTATCATAACTAAAATCATAACAGCAGGATAGGTAATGTATGTATTTCCTGGCTAAATATATATATGCCCATCTAAGTTCACAAATTTTGGCAGAATTACTCCTCCTTTTAATAGCCAAGAACTTCCAGATTTAGATCTCGCCACACTTCACAAATCTCAGTACTGCTATCCAGAAGGGTCTTATTTTTGACAGGTAAGATATGGAAAAATGAATCTTGCAGCCTGACTGCATTTACTTGTGAATAAAATCCAAGTAAATTGCTAAACGTCTTCTGCAGTAGATTCCTCTGAGGCACATGACTGCCTGTTGCCTCTCAAGTCAACTAACAAAGAAAATTTATAACTACAGTTAAGACTACAGTTTTGGTAGAGTATATTGAAGGATAAGCTTACTCTAGACATCCACTGTAAGGAAACTTTACAGATCCCAAGTTTGTCTTAAGGATTTATGCACTTTTTGTTAGCTGTGTAAGTGGTCTGTACTAGTTGTCTGCTAATTTTCAGTCAGAGACACAGTAAACACAGGGATGTCTAATGAAACATCTACTAAACCAGAAAATGAGAAGAAAGAACTACCTCTTTTGACAGCCAACCACATGGAGCAGTCTAGCACACTGGGGTTACCTGGGGCTGGCACACCTAGGAACAGGCAAGGCTATTCAGAACTCCGGCCACCATGCTTGCTACCTTATGGATGTCACATCTTGAAAACATCAGCACCCAGAACGGTTCACTTTGATTTTCTGATGTTCTGATTAGACTTAGGGAGGTCAGATTTCCTGTTGTTTTATTTAACTTTAGGCTTGAGACAAAGCTCATGGAAGTCAATAGCTTTCAGGCTAAGGTTTTCCTTTTCCTGCTCCTCCCTAGCCCTAAATGCAAGATGTCTTTCCTGTGATCTGGCCAAAACACCAGAACATTCTCCTAAAAAGACTGAAAAAAAAAAAACAAAACCAAAACCAGAAAACCCCACATATTGCCCATTCTAGAAAAATGTCAGTGATGACTTTTTTTAGTTCCATCATTCTAATGTTGTACGGGGTTTTCTTGTTTTCAAAGATTCTTAATTATGTAAGGTAAGAAAATTTATCTTTAATTTCTTCATTGCTTTTGCACCATTCCCTAAACATACAAATATTATGCAAGTCAACATTCAGGTTTACAGCATCTCAATTACCAGTACTAGAGAGGCACACAAATTCAACAAGAAGTCAGTAACCCTTTGGCACTTTTAATAAAATAAATTGCAAAAAGGAATCTCAAGATATTAAACAAACTTAGGCACTGATAAATCCCTTTCTAGTGGAAGTAGTTTCCCAGATTCTTGTTTTCTCCTATAGGCCATATTTCAGTTTTACATAAGCAGTAGCTTGTACTTCCATTCTGGATGCTACGTTGAATAATTCAGTACAGAAACAATCCCAGACGTCCATTCAACTAAAGTTATAATTTCCAGTTATGCACTACATGGTTTTATTTATGTATTCTGAGACTGTTTAGCAAATATCATAACCATAAAAATCAGACTCCTTCTCCGTTTTATTCTTTAAAAAAAAAAAAACCAACAACCTATTTCAGCTACTTACATTACCAAGGCTTTCCAAAATTACTATGCAAGACCATGTCAAGCTTAGTCAAAAATAAGGTGACAAGAAAATAGCTGAACAGCTATGCTTACACACAGAACTAACATTAGACTCACGGCCCAAGATAGGCTAATGCATGACTGCCTCCTTTCTTTCACCTGAAAAAATGGGTAGTGTGTACCACTATACAATCTATAGTAGCAGAACCACAGAAAACTAATCGTTCCTCTTTCCTTCCAAAATACGCCCTGGTTTACATAGCGCAGTTTTTCAGCTCTGAAAAGCTTAGACTGCACAAATGCACTGAGATTTAAGGACAGTAACCTCTGTTACAGGTTAAGGAGTAGAATAATATAGCCACAGCTGCTGGATGTCTAGACCCACTGTGTTCTGTGCCTGGCTTCATCACAGTTAATAGTTGTAGAGTACTCCAACTTTTCAAACCGAGATCTATTAAAAAGGCATACTAGAAGCATATCACTTTACCCACAGGCTCCCTAAAACCCCTAATTAAGACATACCCGTACACAGGTAAGTTATTGAGTGGAAGGATGGTAGAATCCCCTCAAAGAGATCCAGTTCTGCTTCTGTCAGCAGTTAACTGTGAATTAAAGCAAGTTATTCTATCTACAACAACACAATACACAATCCATTTGAAATGAAGCAAATGAGCATTTAGGTTTACTTAAAGCACTTTATAATCTTTGACTAAAAGTATATACGTAATACAAAAGGATAAGTATTAGTAATCAGAACACTTTGCATACAGCATCAAATTGACTCCTAGTGTAGGGAAGCATTCCTTTCCATTTTACAGATTAAGAAACATGGCAAACCGGTTTGCTGATGTACTAAAGCGGTAAAAGCAGCACAGCAACTAAGACAGAACAAGTTTTCATATTTCCATCCTAATGTGGGAGCAGCTAACCAGACTCCACTCTCAAGTTCCATGTGTTCCATTTAAGGCCATTAATGGAATAAGACATAAAAATTCACACACATCTAACCCAACAGAAAGCTACGTAAATTTTCAGCAGCAAGTTAAACATCATCATAGAAACAAACATCTTAGCTCTCATATTATGGTGTTAAGGCAAATTCTGAAGAATGTTTCAACTGCTGCTGACCCTTTACTTACTGCACTAACCAATTCATTTTTTCTACGCAAGACTAGTTCAGTTATCTTTACCAGATACCAGGTAGAAACAGCTCACATCAATAAAAAGGCACTAGCCAAAATACCATACTCATCATTACACTAGGTGTCTTAGAAAGACATTGTTGAGTTAGAAAATCCAGATATTCACAAAAGCCAAAACTCTAGCTTCCTTTAACATTTCACTGGTATGATGGAAATATTATACAGCCACCATTGAAAAGAAAGGATAGCACATTTTGCTAATTGGTTCAACCTGCAGTTGCCACGGTACACTATACTGCCACCTTGGGATATGAAAACTGGAGGATGCAGATTCTGTGCTCCAGGGCAAGGTGGGAGAAAGAAACTCAAGAAAAAGATATTTAAGCTAACCAAAATATCAGACTGAGTTCTGCTAGGTATTGAAGGTGCAAAGCTCTTATCTCTAATGTCACTAAACCACCCAGGCAACAGTTATCAAGCCAAACTGCACAGCAGAGTATTAGGACAACTAAGTTACACACATATGTTCACAAGAAGTCGTTCCAGCGAGGAACGGGTTTCAAGCAACTTTGTCAGATACTGATTTTAAGCAAGGTGCCACTACCATTAATAAATTAATACAACTAACTATGGCTTGCTAATTTGATATCATTTGTGATAAGATTCTTAATAGTTCTTTAGTTATTTTTTTCAGTTCCTGACTAGTTCCATCTGCCATTCTCTACTTTGTGTATAGAATTTTGGATAAAACCATACATTTAATGTTAATTTTCCTTTTTCTTCACAAGTGTATACTGCTTTATTTCAAATGAAAGAAATTAATACCAAGTAATAAACCAAGTAAAAGTTAAGTATGTTTACACCATCACTTCATTACATTACAAGAATAGATGGTATAATCATTTTACCTAGAGTGGGTGAAAAGTTTGTATTACTTGCCTCTGGTTCGTATCAATCCACTACTAAGTGGATGATAGCCCAGAGAGACATCCTACTCTCATTAAAAATAAAAATGTTACAAAACCCAAATGATTTATTGAATTACATGGCATAGCCATTTGATCTAGCAGGAATTAGTCTGCCAAAGTTTGACCTTCTTCTAGTTTCTGACATGTAATACATAACAGTTTATTTAGCACTTGAGACAATTTTTTGCATCTAGCTCACAAAGAATCATAATTGTACTGTGGACCTCATCATTGAAGAGATGCTTTTGAAGTCACAGGGTAAAAATTTTCAGTCCAGAAGTGACAAAGTCATCTAGCCAGATTTCCAATGAGCCCTCTAAGTAGATAAACCAATTTAAAGAAATCACAGTAAGAGACATCCAATCTGCATTCCCAGAAATATTTTCATAATGCATCTTAAGTAATCAGCCAGTATTGAAGAAAACATATTATTTTTAGCTCGACTTACTGCACTAGCTAAAAACACTGGATAGAAAACTCCACTCAAGTCAGACAAAAATGTAAAACAAAACGACATACACAATATAGGCTTTGACATCAGAGAGTCGGATAACAAGGCGCAAGATTTGTTAATGAGAAATTTGACTCTGTAAGAAAATACAGAAGGTCAGCAGGATCACTGATAAAAATATCACCAGTATTACTACAAAGCTAGAGGTTCCAAGTATGATCAGTTTTATAACAATTCCCAAAAACTTCAGCACGACTCTGAAGGTGGTGCAGAGAGCATCCTTTAATCATTTTCATGCTATCACACAAGAAACGGGCACAGTCACAAGCCTTTGGAGATGAGGATCACTAAGCCCTGGCATGCAGAAGACTAAAAAATTCAGTACAACAGGTAAAGAAAGTGTAAACTCATTTCCATCTCCAACATTACAGCTGCCTGCATACAAGGGAAATAACACGATGGGCAGCAAGTGCTGCAGCCACATGAACTTGCAAGTTCTCCAAAGCATCAAAACCAAATGATGTTCCCTTTTGCAAGTCTTCCATTTTGTCAGACACTGCAGTTCTACCCAGTACAAAAAGACATATAAGACTACTATTCTACCTGTCTTTATTTGACATTTCAACAGATGAACAGGAAGTAGCTGTTCACTGGTTCAGATTTGGTCCAGGTGTTTGAGTTTTCTCATATGCTCTTCAGAAACAAAATAGCTTGATTTTGAACCACATAGGAAGTTCTGAAGCAGAATACTCAAGAAAACTAAATACATCTGATTCAAAGCCTTGAAGACATACCAAGTCCCAAACTAAATTATTCTGGTAGGGCCTTAAGTGATCCAATAGAAAGGAACACCACAACAATGGCCCCAAAACTGTAACAGCTCCACGTTTATGTAAATTAATCTAATGTTTTCTTGCTGTCTTTCTTTTTTTGTTTCCTGGAGCAACTTTGCTAGTATAAATGAAATGAAATGGATTTCAGGCTACATAACACAATGAAAAGTATTTAGCATTTATTTGGTCTTCTCATCTCACAGGAAACACACCAAAAAATTCTTATGAGGACTATATTCTATCACCAATTTAAAAAAGTATATAAACTTCAGGACTACCAGTTTATAATCACTCTGACTTCTTTTAAAAAAAGTTTAGTGTTACAGGCTGGAAATATACAAGATACTACTTACTTTCTGCGTAATTGCAAAGTATGTTTGAAAACAGCCAAAAAATATTGCAAGATTCACCAGAAATTCTGCTATGCAGATTTACTTGGTACTGATGTACCACACAGTTACACATTATAAAAACCCCTAACAGAGAGCTAAAAAAAAGTAATCCCTATTTAAATCATCTTGTTCCTTTTAATGTTACTTAGTTTGATATTGTAGCAGTCTTTGTAGTAGCACCCTGTTGTGTGTGCTGTCTAAAATATTCTACTGTAGCCTAATCAGCTAAACACTCTTTGTTTAAGTCCTAATCTTTTCCAACTTTTTCCTAACTGCTGAACACCTGCAGAGAGCTCCCATAGTTATCTTTGTGATACAGAAACATAAAAGATGAAACATAGTGCGTGTCATAGAAGCTATGCATACATGACAAAAACCTCAAAGGACTGCCAGACTGCCCATTCACCATTGGATTTTCTCCTGTAGCTCATCTTCTGTGCAAGTAAACTCACAATAGAGCATTGAATTATTGTTTTATTAAATGTGGAGTACATAAAATCACGTCTCCATTACTGAAATACTGAACATCATTTATTTAGCAGTTTAAAATAAGGCAAGAAAGGAATACAAATCTACATCTACCTGTCTTTCACTCATTACATACTTAATATCCATTGTATCACAAATTTTCTCAGGTTTTAATTCCATTACCTTTCTCACACTGGACACTGTTTCTTCCTATGCAGAGATCCAAGTACTTGGATGGCAGTATTCTACCATAAAAGCAGAATGAAAACATACACTTCTGTAGAAAAGCTTTACCATCTTGCACATCCTCCACATAACAGTAGATTTTAACAAACCAACTTACTGTTACAAAACATTCAGTCCCTTCAGGGCTTTCAAAAGCATGTTCTTGTCTCATGTCATACCATTTTGAGCTATTTTGTATCTCCTCAGAAACAGAACAAGAAACATCCCTTTTTCACCCTTTCTTTTGACACATGAGCACTACCACACCGACACCTCTGCTTCCCCCAGCCCCAAGGAAGAGCATGTTGCCCTGAACTGCTCTCCACGATAGTGCAGGGAGCAGGAGGAAGCAACAGGAGTGCACTGGACACAAACACAAGAGCACCAATACACAAAAATGTTGCAAAACACTTAAGATACCAAGCAGTTCTGTGGGTCTTATTCTACAAAATTACATCTGTTTCTTAGACAGCTTAAGACTAATTTAATTCCATGTTAAGGAATCGAAACACTCTGAAATAATTATAGTTCCTTCACTAAAAATAGATTCAGATTTTACAGTTTAAGGCTTATTTCTTTTTATTGAACGTAAGAAGAAATAATTCTCACTAATGGCCCTAATTCCTTTAAAAGCAAATTCTGTATCCTAAATACAGTCCAAAAGGGGTAGACAAGACATTCTGTTCCCGTGATGCTAGAGTTTTCTACCAGGTCTTAGTCTTGTATGCAGAAATATCATTATGATTGATTTTTTTTCTCCTTCTCCTTTCTTGCTTTTTTGTCAAGGCATTTCACGTCTCTAAATGTATTAAGTTATGTGAACCACAGAGATTTTCTCTTTATACTAAATTCACAGGTTTTGAGAAATCAAATGAAATCTACCAAAGTTCCAGATTACAGATGGCAACTGTCAATTTTGCTTACGTTTGTAAGATTAACTTTAAGGGAAACATTCCTTAATCAGGTTCCATTTGCTTTGCCCATTAAGTCTCTGCAATATTGCTGATCTGGATATCACCTGGGAACTCTGCTGGCAGGAAAAGTTTCTACTTCAAATAGAAAGTGGATTTCTTTTTACACAAGATCCTTTGTGTAAGCTGTGCAATATGAGCTTTTGCTTGATGACAGAACCTTTACAATGTTTTTCAAAACCTTTGCAAGAGATTGCAAACATGATGTTACATATAAATTGTAAGGGAAGAGCAAGAAGATGGCTGTTCCAAGAGCACAGATAAGCCAGGAACTAAGGGTGATCATAGCACAGGCAAGGGCCGTCTCACCAAACAGGGGACACAGTCCCACAGGATCAAACAGGGCCAGGCTGGGAGATGAACAGCTTCCACAGGGGCCAGACAAGGCAAGGTCCAGGGTGTATCCAGGGTGGTAGAAGGCAGGGCCAGAGACAGGACTGGAGTGCAGGCTGACACAAATTCAACCTTCCTGCTGGAGACAGGACCAGAGATGAGACTGGAGAGGAGCTACCCACAGCACAGCTCCAAGGTCCATCCAGGAAAAACAGTCAGTAAAGCAAGACAGCAGGAGGCACAGCTAGGTACGGGCATATCTGTGACAGAGCACAGGCAAGGGCCCCAGACCAAGGGGCAGCCTGGGCAGGGGGTCCGGGTGAGAGGGGGCCCCCGTAATTCTAGTCAGGGCAATTAGGGCCCATTAGTGCAACCAGCGCCCTGATGCAAACCAGTCTGTGCTCTTGCCTCTAGGGCACTATTTAATAAAAAGTGTACATGTAGCAGCAACTGTTGCCCATTTCACTGGCTCACATGCTAACATCTGTTTCAGTTTAAGCCTGTATCAGATTCCATTATGAGGATTTTAACTTGGAGCTCTTTGGTAGGCCTCAAAAGGAGCATAAGGAAACTCTTAGCGTACTTTTTAGGAACAGACACTTGATCAATCAGAAAGTAAAATAAATTACAAAACTATACAGGAAAACAAATTCCAAGCATTATAATTTAACCTGAAAAGGATCTTTAACACACTTGTCGTTACATGCCAAGGGAAAAAGGAAAGCATGATTCAGTCTCCACTGATAATATCTGAAGCTACTATTTAGCCTAAAGAACCACTGAGGAAGCAAAGTTAGTCTGAAGTTTTAAACAGACATGCTATTTTAAAATAATAAAGTATTAACTGCATTTGACTAGCCATTATACTGCTTGCACACATATCCAGTATTGGCTTTTCTACAGTATTTTCTGTTAAATAATTATCTGCAACAAGGAATGAGAATGAGATGAAGTAGCAGAGGTGTGTATCCCATTAAAATATTCATTAGAAATGCAAATAAATGAATTTCTCTCTCTCCTTAGGCAGAAAAGGTGCATGAATCTACAACGACCATTTTAAAACATAGTTATTGTACTAAGACAAGAACAGGGAGGTTGTAAAAGAAAGGCTGTCAACAGGCTATCTGGACACAGATAACCAACATGGTATATACAAGGAAAGGGCACAGTATTCATCAATGACTGCGGCTGACTTCTGTGTCTTCTCAGTAGAGAAGGTGGTGACTGACAGCCCCTAGTCATGGCACAGGTGTCAAAACAAGCAACAGAAGAGCACTTAATTCAGTGGTTCCCAATCAGATTCCTTTGCTGCAGACACCTGCTGTTCAGTTAACACAGTAATCCCTGTCTTCACACGAACCAACCTCTGAGCTTGCTGAAGCAGAAGCTTCCCAGCTGAAGTCCAAGTCCCCAACCAAAGCTCTAACCCATACCTCCCTTTGGTTTCCCTACCGCTACAGCATACTGTAAGGACGTTAGAATACAATAGCCTTTCCTCACAGATCATTCAGTTGCTTCAGTCATTAATAAAAGGTATTATTTTAGAGACTTAAGGGGAAAAGATACTTTATAAGAAAGATGCAAGAGAATGTAGTTTATCTATGCTTTAGCAAAGCTTTAGAGGCAGCCCAATATAAAGAGCAAATCTACAAAGTTACCTTAAAATATTTGAGTTACTGGAGTAGATTAATAAAAGCAGATTTCAAATCAAAGGAGACTTGCAAGTGGGAATAGTTTTGAAGGAGTGCAGCAAGTACAGGAGTGCCACAAGAATCGATATTAAGATTAATATTATTCTTTTCACTATCTCTTAAGATTTATTCAATGCCACATGGACCATAGTGACAATATTCACTTAAAGTACAAAGCAGGGGCAGCCAGCATTAAGCAAGACAGTTATACAATTCACATGCATGGAGGGTTCATGTTACTACGAAGGGGACAGTGATGAAAAACAAAAAGGAACATAACATTTTAATGAGTTATATCCTACAGAGATGTGCAGGAGAAAGATCTATTCTCAGAAACAATTGTATTCTTCTTTCAACTTGGATATTTGGTACAATTATTACCAAAGGGAAAGAGCATTTTATGATACATTTGTGAAGCTGAATTTATGTAACTAGCTGCTTTGTTTAAAATAAATAGATAAGAAGTCAGAAGAGCATAATACAAGAATAACAAGAGATAGATGAATTTTGTAGGAACGTACCAAAGATCCCTAATGAAAACTAGTAAGAATGAGTATTCTTAATGAGAATGTGATTGATTTATGAATCATGCTGAGAAAATAGAACATATGGACAATGTCCTGCCTGAACACTATAACTTGGGTTTAATAGGAGTTTGATTATCATCACCACCCTGGACAGGATTTTGGTTCATAGTCACAGCTTCTGGAAGCCATGAATTCATGGCCATGTTACCCTGAGGAGTCCACACAGACACTTCTGAATAAATGCCTCAACTACATATTTAACATACAATTTATGATACACACACATAAAGTCAATAAACGAAGTCCTCATGCTGTAGAATGGGAACTGTTACTTACAGTTACCTGAGCTCTCCCACCAGTACATACACCTTATTTTCCACCATCCCATTCTTTCACCCTCACTACTTACTACTCTTAATGTTAAATAGTCTCACCTGTTCAGCATAAAACAATGCTAATTATCAGCTCCATCAAAAAGAAGTAACCAAGACCACAGGTTTGTAAAATTCACCAGCAACATGAAAAAACTCAAATTTTAAGCTCTACTTACTAGTCAGTGAGCCATTTTTAGCTTCTCTTCCTTCCGACTGGAACTTCAGTGGCCAAGATCTTCAGCTTTATCACTAAATTTCATGAGTCCTCATGCAGGTAAGCCCAGTATGCACGCTTAACTTCAGGCATCTGTTTGAAGTCTACCAAATTCAACAGTATTGAAACATGCAGTAAATAAAGACACAAATACATAGGCATCAAAAAAAAAAAAAAAAAAGAAAGAATTTTGTATTTTGTATATAGTTAAAAGCACTATAGCATTTTTCAGTGACATAAATTCACAACTTAAAAACTAAAGGAATAATTTATATGTTTGACACACAGCACAAATAGAAAAAGACATTCATTTAGACATTTTGATTGTGGGAAACATGTTTAAAAAAAAAGAAAAACCACACCAAATCATTACCTAAGCAATGTTTCAGAAGAGAAGAATAAAAATTCTAATTACAAATTCCTACCTCCCATTTGAACCAATCTAATCCCTTTATTTGTAAACCTTTCAAACACTGCTACCAGCCACAAATGACACCTAAGCTCGAGAAAACTGTAATTACCGTAGTAATTTTGTAAGGGAGTTACAAATTGCAAGTATTTCCGTTTTCAATTAAAATTCAAGGAAAATGGCAATAATTCCACAACATGCTGGTGATCACAAAAACGCATCTTCAGTTTGTTTTCCTTCTCCCTCTTACAAAGTGTCACGTTTCCAACTGGGGTACTGTGGATGATGAGCTAAACAGCAAAAGGCCCTTCCCTTCTCTAAATTGGCTCCCGTGTGAACAAACACGCAATTTAACTGTAGCACGGGAGGATCCCTCTAAATAAAAGATAAGTATATTGTTATTTGGTACACAGGCTCACTCAAGTAGGTAAGAACTACCCTGCTGTCCTCTAAAGCGACGATAAAAGCCGATTACCAGGACCTCATCCTCAAGACTCTCTATTTTTCATTAGCTGAGAAAGACAAGAGTAGGCACCGCCGAGGACAGGCAGGATGCAAAGGTCCGGCAGCAGCTGAGCGAGCGGTGGCACCCCGGCGTTCCTTCAGGAGGAGGAATGCAGACGGGGACAGGTACAACCCAGAAGGCGGCCCTGGGAGGAGGGCGGCCAGCGAGCCCCTGTTGGCTGAAGGGCTGGCTTGGCTTAGGTCAACAAAAAACCGCAGACCAGCTAGGCTGCGCCTAGAGTGACCTGAGGACGAGGGCGCACAAGACCCACGGCGGCTGAGGAGGCAGGCGGGCTGCGCCACCGCCGCCGGGACGAGGCCGGCAGGAGCAGCCCCCGCGCCCCGGCCCGCTGCGGCACATGGCGCCTTGCGCCTCGCACCGCGGGGCCGGGCTGCCGCCGCCCGTACCTTTCTCTGGGGCGAGGAGCCGCCGGAGGCCCGGCCGCCCTCCCGCGCGTTGGGATTCCACCTCATCAAGAGAAGGCGGCCGCAGCACGGGTCCCGTTCCCTCCCCTCGCCGGCAGCGGCGAGGCGGGAGCGCGGGGCAGCCCCAGCGCTTTAGGCGGGAAGCGCGTCCCCCACCCCACGGGCGGCGGAAGCTTCTGGAAGGCAGCTCGCCTCGCCGCACCCGAGCTCGCCCTCGCCTCGCCTGAGCTCACCCTCGCCTCGCCGCACCCGAGCTCACCCTCACCTCGCCCGAGCTCACCCTCGCCCTCGCCTCGCCGCACCCGAGCTCGCCCTCGCCTCGCCTCGCCGCACCGGAGCTCGCCCTCGCCTCGCCCGAGCTCACCCTCGCCCTCGCCTCGCCGCACCGGAGCTCACCCTCACCTCGCCCGAGCTCACCCTCGCCTCGCCTCGCCGCACCCGAGCTCACCCTCACCTCGCCCGAGCTCACCCTCGCCCTCGCCTCGCCGCACCCGAGCTCGCCCTCGCCTCGCCCCGCCGCACCCGAGCTCGCCCTTGCCTCGCCTCACAGCACCCGAGCTCGCCCTCGCCTCGCAGCACCTCACCTTGTTTTCCCAAAAAGCGGGTTCATTCCCTCGGTGTGCAAACCGCCAAACTACACACTTAGTAGAGGGATTTTATTCAATTCATTTTTGCAGGAAGATTGGTGCTAGGTGGTAACTCCGCAAAGGGAGCACCCCACACCAAGAAACTACAAGGCATTTATACAGCTAAATGTGTCAGTCACAGCTAATATTCACAGCCCTCTGCTAAAAATTGGTTAATTTCTTTCTCATTTCAACTTACAGGTACAGCTCCCTTTAAATTTACCACGCGTGCTGAGAATAAGGGGCTTATTTGAGTAGAGAGTTTTCTGGCCTATGGGTGTGATTTTTAGTATTAAATGAGGATAGTTCACCTAAAGGAGGCTTAGTTTTAGTTCTTATCAACATCCCAATTAGTTGTCCTCCTTGACTATACACTTTATCACCCAGTTCTCGGCGTCTTCTGAGGCGGGATGTTTGTTTTTATCAGTCTCCCAGCTCTCCTCAAGGATATAGTCGTAAAACAAATGCTTCCCTATCTCTCAGCTCTCTTCTCTGGCTGCCAAATTCTGTTTTGCAAGGCTCACATGGTTTGTTGTTCTTACTTAGAAGAAAATTCTATTTTCTTTGGGATACCAACCTCACCTCACAGCGCCGCTCACTCGCCCACCCCGCAGCTGCCTCCCGAGGCGGCAAAGGCCGAGCTGCCGCAGCTCCTGGCAGGTGTTTTCAATAGCCTCCGCACAAGGGTGCTGCACAGGTGAGGAGCAGCCTTAGGACCAGTAAAATGCTTGGTCAAACCTTTCGATACCAGTACATTGAGGCTCCTTGTTCTCCTGACACACCGCACAACTGCCGTATTCTCCCTTTTGAGCTGCTTTAAGTGGTTACTCAGATTATTCCTCCCCTCACAGGATGACAGAGAATGATTAAATGTGTGTGTTTAGGATGAGTAAGTTTCCTGCCAATTAAGTGTGATCACTGTAAGCTTTTTCTAGTGATAGGCTTTAACGTCTTTTCATTATTTATTAAGTAGAGATGAGCTAACTAACCCAGATATTAATGAGATTCAGGGCTCGTGAACCGTGGTGCCTGCCAGGTTGTGAGTACACGACATACTTTAATGCATCCACAGAAAAGTGGAAGCAATGAGCGCGTTCGGGTTTGTGCTGCGCTGACGCTGACCTTGCCTTGCAGACCTGATCTGACTTCGCCGTGGACCAGCCTCCTTGTCAGGGGTGTCACCAGCCCACGGCTGACGTGGTGACTGTGCCCGGGCCTGCTACACTCGCCTTGCCTGGCTCCTCCGAGGCTGCAGCTGCGGTGAGGGCTCTCAGGCTCCCCTGCTGCTCCCCACATCAACTGTGCCTTGGTACCTCAGTTCCTGTAAAGCTGCAGGGCAAAGCTGGACCTCCATCCCCTGGCCACCTTCACAGCGTGAGCTCAAGTCCAGCCATCTACCCACCATGATTCCAAAGACCTCATGTTTTATTTTTCCTGTAAGTACTACCTTTATTTTTGGGCCTAGATGTATGGTTTGGTTTTTTTATAATTTGGCTGTATGGTATACAGTATGTATACAGAGTACTTGTTTGAATTCACCTCAGCGATCTGGACCAGCGACCTGGCCTCTTCATTATCTGTCTTTGCGTAATCCACAGTAATTATCTTAGATGATTTGATGTTTTCTTCTAGCTCATTGATAAAATGTCAAGCAGTGAAGGACAAAGAACCAATTACATGAGGATCCTATCAGAAAGACTTCAGCTGGATGACAATTTCCCTCTGACTTCGCAGTTACTAATCCTTTAAATGTATTGTTTTAATTTAATACATCACTGCCTAGACTATCAGGTTTCCTTGTTATTTTTCTCTTAATAAAAAAACCTTAACTTTTACTCGTGAACTACTAGAAAAATAATTTGCTTTTAAGAATTTACTAAAAGCATTCTGATTTTTAAGCCAATCCCATAATAGCAGCAGGTGAAAAACTCAGTTACTGTGTTTCTTGTATTTTCTTTTTTATAGCTTGTTGCAAATTGATCAGGAATTTCTTACTGAGAAGACTGTGATTTCTAACACACAGCTGAATATCAGGATTCTACTTAGTTATAATAAAAAATTAGTATTATGCTATAGAGAAGTTTGCATCAGTTATTGTTTTAACAGAAGCCTGACTATGCAAGCTAACAAAAGAAATTTCCAAGACTTTACGTAAAGAAAAAGTAAAATAAATACATATTATTTACAATGAGTAGATAATCCTTTTTAATTTGGACTGAAATGATTTGATTTTCTCTGAGGTTAGCATGATACAATACAGTTTGCCAAAGAATGAGGGAATACTCAGTTAATAGCCAGTTCTGCATTATAAACGCAAGGGCATTATTTTAAGTAAAGTCAGGCAACAAGGTGGGCCACAGCCCTGACCTAAGCAATGCACTTGCCCTGATGTACTTGAATAAAAATGCCCTCAAATTCATCGTTTAAGGGTTATTTCCAAGTTAGCAGTTTTACCTCCCCTGAAAGAGTCTCCCAGTGTCTTCTGTTGAAAAGGCCATGACCAGCCCAAGATCTAAAAACAGACATAAATGTAGGAAAGACCACATAGGAAATCCTGAACAGACAGGAAAAGGGGATGATCATGAGCCTACCAAATAGCTTCACATTAGAATAATGGGGAACTAAATAAGGTTTACAGCTGCCCTTATAGTTTGTTATGGCTTTTGCAAAAAGGGATTATGTTTACTTACTGCTGTAGAAGGTGATATTGAAGCCCATCTCGTGAAGCTCCATAGTTGTTATCTCTTTTTAAGAAGGTCTACTCTGACACGAATGTAGACTTTCAAATTAATCCTGCAGGCGGCTTTTCCAGATCATGAGTAAGGTGCATAGAGACTGGGACACTTGTGCTAAGTGTCCCAATTCATGCGGTTGTCCTGAGCAGTAGCTCTCTGATGTACTCTCTGCAAGTAAAAGGTACACAACCATTACTGTACGTACACATAGGAATTCCACATATGCTTTCATGTTGTGAATCATTTATCAGTGAGTCAAATATTGTGGGCTGCTCCATAAACAAACAGTACCAGTTAGTCTTTGACTTAAGAAATTGCCTTAAAAACCAAGAACGTTAAGTCACAGTGCTTCTCCTGCTACTTCTTTACTTATTACCCAGTTATTTCCTAATCTTTAGCCTAACAGTCCTTTAGGAAGAGAAACTTTTCCTTACTGCACTTAAGAAATTAAGGAATGGGTTCTTGTTTATTTGGCTATACTTGTTCTTAGTACAAACTATTTTTTACCTACTTTTTGAATGTAACTTTAGTTGATTTAATGGTGTTTCCCTGACAATGCTGCTCTACATCAACTCTAAAATACCTTTATTTACATTTTTCTTTTCTTTAGCTGTACAAAGTACTGATTTTTTTTTTCTTTTTCTCATCCAGCCACACCATATAAACAATTTAAAACACACTTTTTTGTTTAGTATGTTAAAAATGTATGTAATTTTAACAGGTCAGAATAACCAGGTATTTAAAAAAAAGTTACTTTCTGGACAAAATGCATAAAAGTCTAATCCCGATTTCTGTCAAGTGTGTAATTCAATGTAACAAAAAAAAAAAAAAAAAAAAGAGTACTACATGCCAGTTTACAATAGCAGAAGGCAGGACACCCTGACAGACTGACGCAATCTCTCAGTGCCTTCCATGATGATGGTACGTGGAATCCTGTGTAGCTGTTTGACCAACAAGAGCAGGAACTAAAATAGTACTGTTTTATCTCAGAATTTTGTAACTTACATCCACACACTTAGAGTCCTTTATTATATTCCAGTTCCTGCAGTAAGATAGGCAACGTACAAGTGGGTAAACAGGGCTGCGTCAGTGATAAGCCATCAAGAACTGCAATAATACATACACCCTTTTTTTTCTTTTGGAATGAATCACTTTTTAAATGCTTCATGTTATTTGTTTGTTACCCAAAAATTAAAAAGCAAGCAAAAAAAAATAATTTAAATAACAAAAGAAGCCCACCCCAAATATTGCAACCCTCAGTTCTTAGCTAACTGCTAATTTCATTCTACCTTGTATACAAATGTTGAGCAGAGCATCTGCGAGTGCCCCACAGGCTGTTTTCTCAACCACTTCCCCACAGAAACCACTTTGCAGATTTTCACTGGCATGAGTAGATTTTTCTTCAGGCCCAGAAAGCCTGAAGGATCAGACCTGTTATCTGCTCAAAAACGCCATTTGGTTTTTCATTTACGGGGACAAACTGTGACATGAAAATACTAGCAGACAAAAACATACCTCTCTCTGTGCAGTCCCTTCAATTGTCACTGCAGGCACAAAGGATGGAGCAAAGGTTGGGCAACTAGTGTCTTTTCCACATTTCTCAAGCATAGAGCAAAAAGACGTGAAGATTTTGTTTCCTACCCAATTGTGTCAGCCAACAGAGAAGGGAATGAATACAAATTTAATATGCTTCTGGTCAAAGTTCAGCATGGAATCTTGTTCTCATCTGCTGACTAATACATACCGATCTTAGGGTGCTCAGCTATGTAAAATAGAGAAAGAAGAAATTAAAAGAACAAAGTTTTACAGCTTGTCTTCTTTGTGGTGGTACCTGCAATAATTTAAAAATTAATTTCAGTGTCTTTCTCACAGCATCACGTTTCAGTTTGTTTCTGCACTTACCTTGAAATTAAGTGTTAACCAAAGTACTTGTAAAGACACAGTGAATTTTGGTAGAGTATTCCCTTCAAAATCCATTGTAATTCACAGTCTGTTCTTCCCTGAAGACTGTATATTAGTATTTACTTCATTTTTTGGTAAACAAGAAGCAATGTTTTTGATAATCAACATGCTTTTCTTTATGTTTCAACGTGCAAAAATACACACAGTTACAGCCACAAAGTAACAATTACCTTATTGGAAGAGAGTGGTGGTGAGCCACCTTACACTTGTTTCTTACTGTTTGTTACAAGCAATACAAATTGCAGGTGTTTGTACTGACACTTGCTTAATATGAAAATATACTTCCAAGAAAATATGCACTATCAGACTTCTTTAGCAGTCATTCTCACCATTTTCTTTCAGATTGTAAACACATGGGTACAGACAAAGAAAACGTAATTGAGATCATATTAGTAATCATTTAAAAATGGTCTTAAATGATGATGATGTTCTTTCACGTTTTCTAGAACAGGTTGTGTAAAAAACTCGAACAGTGCTGTTCACAGCTGGCTTCTTTCTCTGTTTCTGTTTTCTTTATTCTTCCACTCCCTGCACACTTTTTACACAGCCCCACGGCAGTGCTGCTTCACACCAATATGATGCGCCAAAATTCTCCCTTTGTTTTACAGCACACAACCTGTCGTTCTGCTGCAGAGCCTACTGCAGCCTTCTCATTTCCCACATAGACTGAGATTCAGGTCTCAAATGATACCAAAAAGCGAAGCATTCCTGTTCCAATTTCATACACAGTACTGTATTTCAGATGTACTTTTATGCAGAAAGCCAAAGAGGAAGCTAGCAGTTTACCACAAGATTTTACTGTCATTTCAAAGCAGTAGCAAGTTGTGAGTTCTTTACCCATTTTTACATTACATATCATGATCAAAAAGCAGTAGTATTTAGTGTAGTGATGGGTTTTTTTTAAGTATTAACCCATGCAGCCTTAGAGTACAAACAAGCCTATCTGTGTGACCAGAATTTTAAGTACAATTCTTTGTAAAACTTGTACCTTGACAGTGTAACCCTAGATTTTTCTTTACTGAAAGATACTAAGATCAATTTTGTATTTTCCTCTCTTGGCTGTACTTATTTTGTCTTGCCATCTGTGTCAGTGTCTTTCCTGAAATTCCGCATCTGTCTTGTATCCTGGTTCCTACTATCTATCCATATCCATTTACTATCTATCTTACTGGTCCAATTTGCCCTTACTCTATATTTTCATTCTCTTCATGCTGTTCACATGCATTTGCTTAAGGTCTAGCACTACATCCTCCTCTTAGCAAGAGAGCTAGACCACAAGTGTGTTTAAATCACTCTTGAGCATCACTCTTTTTCCTCTGCAATGAGGCATGTTTATTTAGAAAAGTCCTTCTTTGCTGTCCATGTTTCAGGTTTCATATTCTTATAATTATATCATAGTTCATATATCATTGCAGGATCTATAACTTATATAATTCTGAAAAACATTTTTCAAAATTATATTTAATAAATATCACATTATAAGGAATGAAATAGAAATGTAGCTTTTGATGGAATGGTAAGTCACCCACTGGTTTTTTTTAGTTTGTGCCTACAGAGATACACACCAGTCAACCTCTTCACAAAAGCAACTCCTAAAACCAAGCAGCTCTCCTTAGTGCTATTTATCTTTTAAGATCCTTCTCCATAATAGAGTTGTAGCAGAATTTTTTCACACAGAGAGAGAGACAGTAGCATTTTTGCTATAAAGAGACCTTTATTAGACTGGGGGGAGGAGAAAATTTGGCTGGTACACATGATTTTGAGATCTCGGTGCTCCTTTCACAAGAATGGAAGTTGATAACTGATGAAGGGACCTTTGAGGGACCCCAGAACTATGTACACCTCTTATTTTATGTTACATTTTATTAAAGTGTAGCTGCTTCTACATTCAGCTGTCTAGTTCAGTTGGCAAGAACTACATTTTTCAATAAATCATTTTAAGCCTCTTTTGGTATCTATTCCCTTGTGTCAATGATAGGTTTCTGAAAAAGCAAAAGCAAAAAACTCTCCTAGGCTGTTTTTCAGTGGTAAGTACTAGACATAATGGATCCCAAATGCTGTCATGCACTTACAAGTTCTTGTAGCTGTATAGTGTGCTTGTAGTAACAAAACTCCCAGTACTGCCTTGGGTAAGTAACGTGACACAGTATTTGAGGGACTAGCTGGAGCATGGGGACCTGAGTTGTGCTCTCAACTGTTGCTCTTCCTCTCTCATATGTGGCCCAAGCGTGTCACTCTGGGCCTGTTTCCTATCCTGTTCCTCACCTGCTTCGCTTGCAAGTTCTTCAGAGGACAGAATGTGTTTTACCTAAGTGAGGCATCATTATTATTTGAGAACTGTGTACTCCAGTATTACTAAGTGGATAAAAAGAGATAATTCAGTGCTTTGTGTCCAACATACGGTTCTTACTTAAGAAATAGTACAAAATAAAACTTAGAGTTGGCCAGCTGCCGGCTTTTAATGCACAGCCCCCGACCTCTTCGTTACAAAGTTTACCGTCTGCCCAAAGGGTAGCAATTACAGTGGCGTTTGTGACATTTGTCACTACTGCAAACGCTTCACTGTCATATGTTATCAATGATCATAGAACTCAGGCGATGGACATTTACCTGATGTTCTTTTGAATCTGATACAGTTTTTCCTCCTAACTTTGGAATGGGAAGGTTACAGTAAGAGATTCCTTAATTTATAATAGGACTTGCTTGGTTTGTACACTTTTATCATGTGCCGTATCATACATGGAAGTATGACCCAAATATAAGGATCATACACAGGGCCCTTGATCAGGTTGCTTCAACCTTCTTTATCTACCTGTATATAAAACACCTACCTTACTCTGCCTCATCCAAGAGTATTGCAAGCCTTAGCATACCATAAACTTTAAATTAAAAATATCTGGAATTGTCATTATTGCTAATTACTTTGCTTGGTCTTGTAATGCCACTCATGTAGTCCATTTATAGAACTTCTGTTTAGTCTAAACATAATTGACCCAAACTCATGACTTAGTAAATTACATGACTTTCTAAAGAAGAGTATGTAAACAAAACTATACAGTATTTATATTTAGAATAACATAAATGTGTTGTCTTCTTACTAGTCAACTAAGTATAAAAACACTTTTCACACATAAGCTTTAATACGTTAGGCATTTTGCTGCCTCCCATGCTGACCAAGGAGTACTTTTGCATGCATTACCTGCCACATTCATTGCAAGCTAATGCATTCTACAAAAAGAATTTTAAAAATTAAATATTTACGTTCCTTTGAAGGTTTAATACCAGATATCCCTAATGTCTGCATTTTCTCATTTCTACACTTTGCAGTAATTACTTTCCTCACCATGTAGTCTTTGGTGATTTTCCAATTAATTGCCAACCCATCTGACCACCTTTACTCAATGTTTTATTTCTGGCTTATAAAAAAAAATCTAGCAGAGGTAAAAAAACATCATGGTAATGTTTTTGACTGTTTATGGATCTGAAAATGCTACGCAGGCATTAATTAAGTCACATAACGGTATTTATCACACACTACTATGATTGACATGAATACTTTGTAGACTGTGTATGTGTAGGTGATTCAAAGTGCAGTCTCATAGGGATTCCCAAGCCTGAGTTTCGTTGGTAAAGTCCACTTAGCAATTAGTGGGAAATTTAACTCATAACATCAACAATATGACATGGCACCCAGAAAATTGTGGCAGAAAATAAACGGCAGTTTGACAAATGTTAAATGGTACCAAAGCTACTCATCCCACCAAGTCTTCATACCCTTTGTACATACAGACTTTACCATATAGAGGGTTTAAACTACTTTTCTCTCCAGAAAACGGGAATTAGGATAATTTCTGCATTGTGCTGCAATGTCTTGCTGAAGAAAATAACTACAACCACTAAAAAGAGAGAAGATATTACGAAACTTATCTGTACTGGCTCTGTTTGGTAGAGTTTCATTTTAGGCCCTAATCATAGGAACGAGATTTGTTCTAAATTGTTTGCATTTGCTTCCGAATATCTGGAAATTTGCTTGTTAAGTGTTCAGGTGGAGGAAAAAGCCTTCTCAGGTGCAGAAAGAAGTAATGCTGTGCAGTCAGTGGAAAGAAACATTCAAACAATTATACACCCTACTGCTTCAAGTCATATTAAAACAATCTATAAGCTAATTCAATGCTAACACAATGTCTCATAAATGGTAAACGGGCCGGATGAACATCCTGGCTGAGCAGGCTGGATGAACAACCTTCCAAGTTAAGAAATATAGTATCATTGCATTGTTCAACAAGGTTTTAACTGCCAGTTATGCTGTTATACCTGGTATATATAATCAGTGTTTCCAGCACAGATTTGTTTCCAGAATGTGTGTCAGTTCAGAAAAGATTACATTCTCCAGCATTTCCTATAATTTTCACAGTGGTCCTTCAATGTTTCCAGTAAAATGTACATTTGGACTACTTGCCCCTAACTCTAAACATAGTGCTCAGAGGAAACCGATCATCAAAGAAGGAAAACTAACAACTAGCAACTCAGATTCTGAAGTTTGACAATCTTTTACCTAGCTTATTTCACTCCCATATTTTCTGGTACAAGCTAGTTAGTGGAAGATAATCAAATGGATTAAAATGGAGGTTTAAGAGAATTCTAGTACAAGTCTAACCCCCACTCCCTCTTCCCCACCTCCACCAGCTCCAACCACAACTTATAGCCAATCCTGTGGGCTTGGTGTCAAACACACATAACTTGTGCACAAACACTGAATTTATACTAGAAATAGCTGGGTTATTTTAAAACTCTCCCTGCTTTTGTTTAAAATCATATTCCTAGCTAGTTCTGGGTAAATAATTAATTTCTACTAAAAACACAAACCAGCACCAATATCATGACAGAGGGGACGATTGTAAAAGACATTGAAAATATAACATCACCGAGGTGATTGACGCAGAGTCCTCACTACAAACAGGTTGCAGCTTATAACAACATGGAATCCCCACTCTAACCTCTTTCACTATCCCCAGTCATCCAGGTCAGGCCTAAAGTTTGATCCAAACAGGAGGTAAACACAGAAAACCCTAAACAAATGACAGGCGAATATGGACTTTGAGAGTCTAAGATCTCTATCTATGCAGTAAAGAACCATAGCAGAATCCTGACAAGATCTAAGACAGTAAGTTAACCAAACTTTATTTGAAAAACAGAGAACAATATGATTAAAAATGAGAACTGTACCCCATTCTATTCCACTTCTAAATGCTGAAGTTCTGTAAAATTTCACGCAGGGCCATGATAGTATAAAGAAGGCAACAGGTTTACCTGCTACTGGTAAGTGTGACACTGATAAATAATTTTGGCTGAGCATTGTAAAATTTTGAATTGCTGAATTTTGATGTTGATAAAGAAAAGCACTTTAACTGGAAGGTAACAGGGCACAAACAATCTGGATACTAATTAAAAATCAGGTGAGGAAGGAGAGGGAAGGCATGCGGGAGTTTAAGATGCTGGTTGGCTCAAATTATCAAGTGAGACTTGCAGCCCAGCAGTGCAAGGTGTAGGAATTCAACTGAGATTGAGATTTAATGTGTTTAATTTTTCTAAGAAAGGTATTCTTTATTTTCTTTCTTTTCCCCTTAATTCACAAGCAGGCAGTGATGTGAATGTTTGAAGGCTTGTTTCTAAGTACATCTATGTTTGGAGACAAAAGATTGAAAGAGTGAACTCTGAGATCTCAAATCAAAATAATCCAAGTTGTGTTCTCTTAGTTCTGTAACACTTTGGGCCCTAAAGCAAGATTTTTGATTGACTGGCAATGGCTGTGGGGTGTTGTAGAATTGCCTGTCACAGAAAAGACTGCCTTAGAGTTTAGCAAGGGGCTAATACAAAGGTCTATTAAAAATAGCAACTTGTAAATCAAATTACTGTAGGCTCTACTAATACTGTCTCCTATTTTTCACTGTATGAACTTCCGATTGACTAGTTTCCTCATCTCCAAGTGTCTGCTTACAGTTTGAATCTCCCTTTTGTAATGTAACCAAGTGTGCTACTATGTGGACAAATTTGTAGGTATCACACAGGCAGAAAGATTGTTTTTATAACTGGCAGCTCTTCAAACTGGCCTTGGAACATGAAAAACCCGATGAGCTTTTTTTTTGGTGTGCCTTCTGCTCTGTTGTCTCTAATACTAGCACAGCCAAGGTGTCTCATGAAGCATAGTTAAAATGTGACTATAGTTACTATTTCCACATACCTCAAACTAAATGTTCTGCTACTGCAACTCGTCTAATTCTTCTGTTAACGTCTTGATTAGATGCATTGTCTTCTCATGACTGTCTTGATTCTGCAGAGTGAATATGGGTGAAAAGGTATTATCAACTTTCTAACTTTTTTGTTGTTTATTTCCTTTTTCCTGTGATGCAAAATTTGTTGGATGTAATCTTGTTCAGAACATTTTCCACTTTAAGAATAAACACAAGAATCTCACTGCAATTCTCTTAAAGAACTGATGGGAAACTCTAAAATTTGAAGATGATGCTTAATGCTGCCTGTACTGGTTTTGGCTGGGAGAGGGATAATTTTTTTTCTAGTAGCAGGTATAGTGCTGGGCTTGGGATTTGTGCTGGAAACAGCGTTGATAACACAGGGATGTTTGCGTTCCTGCTGAGCAGGGCTTACACAGAGCCAAGGCCTTTTCTGCCCCTCACCCCACCCCAGCAGTGAGCAGGCTGGGGGGGGCACAAGGGGTTGGGAGGGAACACGGCTGGGACAGTGACCCCAACTGACCCACGGGGTGTCCCACACCATATGGCGTCATGCTCAGCACATAGAGCTGGGGGAAGAAAAAGGAAGAGGGGAACATTAGGAGTGATGGCGTTTGTCTTCCCAAGTTACGCGTGATGAAGCCCTGCTTTCCTGGGGGTGGCTGAACACCTGCCTGCCCGTGGGAAGGAGCGAATGAATTCCTTGTCTTCCCTTGCTTGTATGCGCGGCTTTTGCTTTACCTGTTAAACTGTCTTTAGCTCAACCCATGAGTTTTCTCACTTTTACGCTTCTGATTCTCTCCCCCATCCCACCAGCAGGAAGTGAGCAAGCAGCTCTGTGGGGCTTAATTGCCAGCTGGGGTTAACCCACAACACCGCCTTGCAGGCTTAGTAATGAGCACTTACAGGTCTTTTGATTGAAAATTCAGCTGGCTGCCTAGTCCCTGAGATATCTTTAAATTAATAAAACTTCCAAATACTTTTTTTTTCGTAATTTTTCATTATGTTTCTCTTTGATGAAGAAGTAAAGCAAAACAAAGAAACCTGTGGAGATAAAGTTAAACCTGAGAATCATGAATGCTGTAAACCCAGGGAACATCAGTAAGGGATCTCCAGTTTGCAAATGAAATGACAGCATCATCTTTCATATCCTGGAGTAGCAGTAGGATCAGCTGGAAGATTCATTAGCTGGGATATTCGAAGAGAAGTATATGGAATAATGCTCCTGGTGCTACCTGCATTAAATTTGTAGCCTCATCTTTGTAAAAATGGAGTGGCATTCTAGGTCCGAAAACCTACAGATCTAATAAATATTTTAAACATATTTAAATACAAATAAATAAATATGTAAAAATAAAGTTGGAAGAATGTTGAAATATTAGAAGAAACTTTCAGCTTTTTCACATTGCTGTCTGCAAGCCAAAGTAAGTTCATTTATCTCCTTTTTTTTCCCCAAAAAATTATTTTAGGTCTGGCATCTATCTGGAAAAGCCAAGACGAGAAAAGACTGCCCCAAAAGGCAAGGTGGTACATAGCATCTGTCATGCATCCCCAAATGTTAATTACTTCTGAGCAAGATTTAAGATCAAAATGGAAATGAAAATGTTCTTCAAAGAGTAACTGAAGAGCCATGGCTGTAATTCAGTTCTCTGTATGTCTTGATCCTCTTTTTCTAACACTTCAGTTGAAGTATGATACTTCCACTTTTTACAGATTCTATACTTCAGCATACACTACTCATCTGGTAAAAATTTCTGCAGCACTAAAGGGCAATATCTGTTTGGAATTAAAGTTACAGGAATTTTTGTATTTATGCAGAAGTCAGATTGCAATTAGAGACCTTTAAACAGGCAGCTTTTCCCTTTTGGGACTACGTAAAAAGAAAAAAACCGTTAATGTCTTCAGATTTCATCAATATTTTTAAAACTACAGAATGTTTGGGATAGAAGAAAGGAAGATAAAGCTATTAATCTAGTTTTGAACCTATAGATCTGAATTGTTGGATGCAAAGCAGCTCAATAATTGTGGTTCCAAGTTACATCCAAAACCGAACAAAGTATATGCTTTTACCCTTAAGATATGGAATAATTTTTTGTAATAACTTCTGTTCACTCAAGATTTTGCCCTGAGAGGAACAAAGACTGCACAAAAATATCTACTCTTCAGAGGTTTCTCTACCTCACAAGGAAAAACTCCTGCACAGAGTATAATCACTTGAAAAGAACTTATTTACTTAGCCCTCAGGTAGAAGAGTTTATGCACACACAGAAAATCCAGATAGTGTCTTAAACAGTCTTGTATATCTCACATGCAACCTCTATTCACTGCTCTAAAAATGAGTACCAGAGCTTCAAAATAGCTGTATGCAAGCATTTCTGTGCAAGGAGTTGAAGCTAAGAGTATCTATAAAATGTTGCCCAAAAAGCCTAATAACGTTTTATGATCTAAGAGTGGAAATCCTAATGTTCGGATTTTCTTCGAAGAACGTTTCTTTTTATCCTTCGCTCAGAAAAGGCAAACTGGTTCTTCAAAGCCCCTTGTTTTGCTTAGGAATGTTTTTGTTGTTACTGCCCCACAGTGGCTCATTGGAATATGTATGCAGGGCGGTTGTTTTTTTCTGCTTGAGCAGGCATTTGAAGAGGGGGAGGGTTGCCAGGGAATCTTTTATTTCCACTCAGTCTGCCTTGCTAATGATCTACAGTTATAGGCAAACACAGCTATAATCCAAGATCGCATTTTCTTTCACGTCCTTATTAAAGAGCTAACGTATTCCTCTTCTCAATGTATAGATTATATTTTCCACTTACAAATAGTCCTTTAGATTGGATGAAATTAAAGATTTAGTAGCTAAATGGGAGACTGATTCAGAGAACAGGCATTTCATTGAGTCCTACTAGTGACAGTGAATCCCGCAGTATGCCATGAATGGTAAAAACCTCAATGAGTGTAAATACGCATCCGTGTGTGTAAATACTCATTTTCACACACTGTTCCTCTGTACATACTTTTCTTTAATATGACTTATTCTGAGAACAAAAACAAAACTACCTTATGATCTCAATAAATGTTGTTCTGTATTTAGACATACATGTAACAATCAGGAACTCATTTTTAGGTCAGTGGTTTCATCGTTTCGCTAATACTATGATTTGGCACAGCTAACACTTTGCACAATGCACCAGATTTGCCTGTGCACTGTGGCTTTGGGCTGCTCTGCCAGTGCCATCCATCTCCCAAAGCAAAGAGGAGGCTCCAGTCACACACATTCTCGGACCAGTGCAACTCTTTGCTGTGACTGTAGTCAGCAGACCGAAGGGTTAGCTTGGACTGTTACAGTGCCAGTTTAACCTCCTGGCCCTCCTGGCAGTGAACATGGTGCCATAATTCCATACAGGGACACCGGCCTTTGTGCACAGCAGCATCGGCATCGTGGTAGTATAAGAACATGTGTCAAATTACTTTTTTCAATTATTTTTCCTACAGCTTCTTGCAGGTTTGCATTTAGATACACTTAGTTCTATAGTCAAATATGTGTTCAAACTGCAATCAGATTAAAATAGGACAACGTACCCTGGAATTCTCGACTGCTTTCCGTCAGTGAAGCAGGAAGAATATTACAAAATACTAAGTTACCCTGCGTTCTGACCTTGATTTGCAATATACAATTTAGTGAATCTCACATCACATCAGATGTTCATTGGGTTAAAAAGATCAGTGAGCTTACCTGCCAGTACATACGTAGCTTACCTCTTTGTTTTGAGTTCAGCTTGTCAGCATACTAGTGATCTGTGCTCCGTCTGCACAGGGAAGCAGAAACGCTCCGTTCTCATGATACATAGGCTAGCACTGCACTGTAGTTCCCGTTTCAGCTGAAGAATGTTTATGGGGCTGAGCATACTTGTGCTGTCATCCTAATTTTTCTACATTGTTATTGTACCAGCACAAAGTTCTTGCAATGTGTTGTTTAAAATGCTGGCTGCTCAGCAAATGATCTAGTGCACACAGCATTGTAATAATACAGAAATCTGCATGTTGAATTTCAATTATGCTTTAAAGCTTTCTAAACAGAGTGCTTACACTTTCTTTTCAACATGCAATGAAATGTTAGTTGGGTTTTTTTTTCCCTTTTTCTAGAAACATCAGCCTGGCAGGGCAATAGAGAACTTCCTTCTGTTGAAGTGATTGTTTACTTTCGCTCCTGTGCCCTATGGAAAGCCTGCCTAGTGAGTGACCACGCTATAAAAGAAACTCACTCTGTTTTCAAATCAGTCAATGCATTATATGTCTCTCGTGAAAGAGAGGAAATTAATTCTGTGAAATGCTTTTTACTTTGCAGTGTTTAAAAAGCCAGTGCAGTAATGCATTTTGGGGTTGGCACAGAGCAGCAGGGTGCCCTATTATGGGATTTGTTTGCAGAAATTTGTCACTGGTGCATGCGGTCAGCGTATGATAGGGATTGACTGCTTAGGACATGAAACAGGAATCATTATTTACTACTTCAAACTGAGGTTTGCAGCTCACTAGCAATTATCCTTTTTATTCTGGGAAACATTTGGAGGCATCACTCTCTGGCAGGCTAGCTTCCATTGTCATTCTCATAGTGCAAAAAGAACATCTTTAATAACTTTAATAAAACATAAAGGGGAAATAGTGCAAGGCTGGAGTCAGCCATGATGGCAGGGAGGAGGGAGCAGGAAAGGATTTGTACTGTAGCAGGGCATTCTCACTGTCACAAAACATGGTCACAATAAATCTAACACTGGAACGTAGCGAAGGAGTTCGCACAGCCTAGAAAATGAAGACAATGCAGCGGTCACCAAGTAAGTAGGTAGGTCTGTATGCCGTAATGCAGCAGGGTGCAGAAGAACAGGAATAAAGCCTAGAAGCAATATAATCATGTTAGTGTGGCTGAATATAATCATATTAGCCCAGTTTGAAAGGCAGAGCTAATGTGCCCAGCTGCAAATTGTTTTGATGAAGCCATACTGCTTCAGGGATCTCCACACTCTACTGCGCTGGTCTCTGTAGATAAGTCTATGATCTGCCAGATGAAGGTGAAGTAAGTTGGGTTAGGATAATGGCACCTTCCTCATTAGTAGCAAAATTACAGGCTGAGACAGGAAAGCATTTTTAAAGTTGGAGATTATTAAAGGATAAGCCAGAACTATCTGAGGTTTGAAAAAAGTGTAAAATAAGAAATACAAGCAGCTCATTTCCCTTCTGTAAGAGCCTAACTAATTCTATATGGTTCTTCAAGCTAATGGACAAAGGAACAATGAGAACCAAAGTTCTCATTAGCAACGTTCAAAGAGAAGAAAGAAGTCGTAAACTCTGAATAACCACTTCAATAACCTCACTTACAGAGGGGTGCAATTTAAACCCCCGCTGCTGGTTTACAAAACAACACAGGCTCAAACTGAAGATAAAGCATATAAAAATCTTCTTGCAAATAGTTTTAAGAAAATAAAAAGAAATGCCATGGTTAGTTGGTCTCCAAGATGACAAAGAAGCAAAGAGTGGAGGAAAAAGTGAAGGAAGTAAGACTTTAACTTTCTTCTTGTGCAACATAAATTAAAAATGTGAGTACTATACTATGACAAAGCTTGTAAGTACATTTTGGGGCACTGGTGACGGAACAAACCACTTTAGCTCTGTTTTTTCAGTTTAGTGCAATGTCATCAAAGCCCCTTGAGGTGAATAACTTTATAATCCACAGAAACATCCAACACTAATTCTTGGTTTATGCATGCATGCATTCTGCTTTTAGAAAGCAAGAAACCCAAGAGTAGCATTTTGGATATTTCATAAGGAATGAATCCAACAGTAGTCTTGAAACACTGCAATAGATTAACATCTGTATTTGTTATGCTTTAATAATTCATGGACGTGGCTATGATGATGGTAAGGGGAAAGGAACTGCTCCCCATTGGCATGAGACAGGACCTCCAAAATTTAACATGGAATTGTGCTAAAGCATCTTCTTACAGCCAAGAAGACAAACGCAATGCAGAGATCACAACCACATCGTTAGAATTAGGATTATCCCATATTTCCAAGTAGAACCTGGCTTCCCCTACAAACATGGGTGTTGAACCAAATGAGACAGAAGGAACTCCTTTTTGGTAGCAGCCAGATTTTAAGTTAAAGTGACAATGGAAGAACGTCCTCTAAGCTTAGACCCCACACAAAAAGTGACTAGTCAAACCCAGTAGCAGGCAGGGAAGAAAAGAACCTGTTCTCCTGCGAACACACTCGAACAACAGAGCTACTTACAGCAAAAGGGCAAGAGGACATCATCCCTCCCTTCCTGTATATGCCTTCTCGCTCCTCAAACTGTGTATTTCCAGAGAGGTTTCTGTGCTAGAAATGCCAAAACGAGGGAGAACCTCATGGTGACAGTAAGCCTGAAAGAGAGGCAGAAATTCAAGACACAGCATTACGTACTGTGTTTCTTCACTTAGCATGCTCATTTTTGTTGATCCCATTCAGCAAGTATAACTTCCAGCAAAAGAGTGTGTAAGCAGCCTAGGCTTAACTTTACCCTTTACCTTTTTTTTCTTCTTTTATCAGAGATAAAATTAAGTTCAGTAGTACTTTTTGGTGCCGTGTGCTATTCTAACAATGTAAAGCTGCTTGAAATTTGCTCACTGTTAAGCCAGATGTAGAGCTGTCTGTATCTGTTGAACAACAGGAAGCAGCTAGAGTTGGCGAGTCTAATCTGAAGACTGTTTTCTTCTGAGGCACAACTCTGGTTTTGCACGTCTGTGTAATATGTACAGACATCTTCAAATGTATTATGAGATTGCATTTTTATTTTAAAATAATTAAGGCTAAGAAAAATGTCTGTAAGCACATGGTATTTGTATGACTAGCTCTTACATGCTTCACCATTAAGAGATAGGTTAAAATGGATGGGAGCACCTGAAGAAGACTAATTTGGGCTAATTTGTTTTTGTCACTGCTACATGTATATGCGTCAGTGATTAGTGATTCATTTTTGAGGAAATAACTAGTAAATACCAGTCCAAATTACCGCAGGCAGTGGTGGATAGCCAGGAGGATAACAATTTCTCATGTATTACAGGCTTATAAAAGCAAGTTAATGTCAGGGTTTTTTGAGTGCTGGAACATACAGTGTCACAAACGGGGTAATACTTGGTTTTGTCTTATTAGGCAAATACTGAAAACTCTTCAGAAATCTACTAAATAACTCTAGAGGAAACTTAACATTAGTCCGGAAAACACTCAGCTTTGCTTTCATTTCATATTACTCATTGTGAGAACTGTCTTCCGAGATACCGAAGGTATTATCATGGTTGACTACGTTACACTTAAAAGCCTCAGGGTAGCACTACACTTACCTGTGCATAACCTGCAATCAGATATGAAAAATAAATATTAAGGCACATTTTGAAATCCCTGAGGCCTTGTTTGAGTGGCTTACGCTGTCGACTTCAGTTTATATCATGTTTTAAATTTGGCAGACATATCAACAGCAACAGATACTTTATTTTCAGTTCAGATAAACCGTTTTGTTTAACTGTGCCTAGAATATGCCCTGAATTACATGGCAGTACATATTACAGGTTGAGCTTTTTTTTCTTCATAGAGCAACGTGAGACATTTTTAGTTCAGGTCTAACACAGATCACAGCTTCTGCTCTTCATTTACAACATATTGCAAGCAAATGAATGGAAGCAGAAGTGGAGAAAGACTTCGCCTTTGCCGTTTTATATGCTGACCCACAGCTGTCAGAAGAAAACAGTATTCTCTAAAGAGATCTGCAGTCTATTTCTCTGTTTCACATACTGAAACAGTGCAGAGCTCACTGGGAATTGTGAGACATGGTGATATGTAGTTAAGTATAGTTAGCCAATGCCGTAATGTATATGCTCAAGTGGTAATCATCAGTCTGGCATTTATTGCTGCCATGCCTGTGTGTTTGTGGAGTAGGACACAACTGCCCACAGCACGGCTAGAAACCTGGATAGCTCTGACTTGTCTTAAAGGATAACCCACAAGAACTTGAGGGAGGTTTTACTGAGATCGGCTTCTGGTCTTGCTCCTCTCACGTCCAGTAAGTCTGACACACAGCAGACATTTCTGTTATCAGCGTAGGATAAAGTTTAGGCTTGATCTCATTTAAATTTTATCAGCATAGCTGTTGATCAGCTGTTGTTATTCACACATCTATCCTGATTCTAGAGTTATCTGTTTAACTGCTGTTGTACTGATGCCAGGGTATGCCAGTAGAAACATTTTATACCTGTGTAATTGGATCTACACTAAAGCGATTGAAATAATGATAAAAGCAAAAGCTGGTCTTGTCTGTGCAGGGAATTTTATGAGCAGAAGAAATATATTGCTATAAGCAGGGGTTCAGGCACACAAGTGACTACGACAACAGCAATGCATTAAAGGATAGTATCAGCTTATTCATGGCAACTACTACCTGTGTGGTCTAAACCGTGGTAAATGCAGGATGGGAGCAGGGTACAAAGTTTAAGCTAATGAAGTTTACCAGGCCCTTGCCACAGGCAGAGGGCACTGACTTGGTCAGCTACTTAGGGCAGATGATGGATTATCTTGTTAAGCTTCAATAACTTGTGAGCAAGTCTGAGTTCCCTTTTTATGTAGTTACAGCAATTTAAGTCACTCTGTGGTAATGTTATGAAGAAAGAGCAGCTTTTTTCTTGTTTGCCTTACCCTGCCTTTATATTTCTTCAAGCCATACAAAAAAAACTGTCAAAACCTTGACAGTGTTGGGTTTTTTTTTCCCATAGCTGTCTTCTCTACAAAATTAATGTAAAGAATACAAATATCAGAATTTATTCCTGCCAAAAAATCCAAAATGTATGTTCATGACAGCAAAAGCTAAGTAACTTAAATATGGGTGCTCTGCATAATTACAGCAATACAGATCTCAGCTACCTGGAGTAGACAGAGGTTGCCCTGTTGAGTTCCATATTTGAGGTTATTGATAATGGTGATGATGATAACAACGAAGATGATGATAAATATTTATGGATTATTTTAAAATTTTATTCATGAAGATAAACTTTGGAACTGAAGCAGAGGCAATTTTTCAAGGTTGTGCCTGAGATCCATTGTTGGGCTGGAAGCAGAGCCCTGCCTACTCCTTTTCAGCCAACTAAATTATCCTTCCTCTCAAACTATGATCCATTATAGTATATATATTATTAGTTATTTTTGGATCAAACTGGATCAAATTATGCTCCATCAGTAATATATAGCCAATATCATACATAAACATAATTAAAGTTATAAATGTTCTGGGGTACTCATTAATTAAACTTGACAGTATAACTTTAAGGATTATTTTGGTTCATGAGTTTACTTTGTAAAAGAAAAATCAAAGTATCTTCAGAAATGTTAATAACATCATTTGTGATAACAACCTGAAAGATGTGGTCTTGAAAACTCATTCATTCCTAAATCCATTTCATCAAGAATATTTAAAGACCTTAAAATGTTTCCAAAGAACACAGCTAAGAATATTAGCAAAAGCTTAGCAGCACGTAATGCAATTTACAAGCAAAATATTGGCGGAAGTATGTTCTCTAGGAATGTATACTTTAAATGCATAAAGATTTATCAGATCCTATATGTATCATATAGGCATTATATATTTCTTTTTTTTTTTTTTTTTTTGCCAGTCACTTGATTTCTAATTCCTTTGTCAAACAATTTTGAACATCAGTGATGATTTATCCTGGCACTCTGTAGTCATCTTCTCATTTTTTTAGTTAACATTCAGAGAGAGTTCATGAAATTTAGGGTGCTTCCATGCTCAAGTTCTTCAGTTCGTACTGATACAGTTAAAGTGACAAAACCTAAAATTCATTGATTAATATCAGTTTAAAAATAGTTACAAGAGTTCAGGAGGGTGAAGTCTTACTCCCATAAATCCTCTTTGCACCAGATCAACTGCTAGCGCTTTTATTGCCATGATTATGTCTGTAAAAAAGAAATCATAGCCATAAATGCCATAGTGGTACAGCTAACTACACATCTTTTTAAACTGCATATCTAAGTCAGTGAGGAAAATGTCACCTGTATATTTTTTGTCTCATGTTCTTTTCAAATGATAGGCATAAGTAACCATCTTTTGAGAGCAAGCTGTGCTTCGCTATTGAGTACCGCAAGTACAAAGTTGTTTGTTTCTTTAAATTATATTTGTTGTGACACTCTGGCATGGAGTACACACTAATCTCACTGGGTAAATGGAAATCTAAGACCTTTAGGCTATATTGGTAGCTCCTAGCTATGAAAAAGAACAACCATGTGTTAAGAAAAGCAAACAATAGTTTGTTGTCAATTGTCTTACTGTAAATCAAATGCATTACCTGCAAACTGTCACTGTGCAGTTCTGCATATTATTTCATTGTATTTCAAGATTACCAGGAGTAAGGACAAGAACCATTTTTAATCTGTTTTGGTTTTCCCCTCAAATTCTTCAGTTATGAGAAATTATGTGAGGTAACAACTTGGTTTCAACATGGAAATGGTCTAGGACAGCAAACGCTCCATTTTTTTCCCCAACAAGCATTTTCTTCCTTGGGCAACAACAATAATGCTATATAAAAGTTGAATAATTATACTGCACCGAAATCTACATTTTAAACCCAAAAGCAAAGGAGGCCTAGGCTAAGCTGAACTAGACGAAGGTGCATAAGACTTACTAAAACTGACTTGATCAATGTGTTTTTAACTGATTTTTACTTACATCTTATTTTTCTTTTGCTGTTTACTCTAAAATTCCTGTGAGTACATTATCAGCTTTGCATCTGTGCTTTTTAATACTAATTGAGAAATATGTTAATTTAAAGCCTTATGTGGGACGTTTATCTTGCTGGTTTGTTGTGGTTGTGAAGCAAGATCATGATTTGTGGTAGGTGACGTGAGGTTAAAACAGTTTCATAAATAATCAGTAACTAGGCAGTGAAGTTAAATTATAGTGATGAAAATTATCGTGTATTTTTCCTGCTAAATATTATCAGAAAATCTTTTCTAATTTTTTAGTTGCAAAGCGATTTGAGATCAGGAAGGAGTAACATTGCCTACGACTCCCTCTAGTGATTCTGCTATGGGAAATGCAGCCCACTACAGACGCCAGCCGTACGAAACCAGCCCGAGTTTGTCACCAGATAAATTCTTCACGTCTAAAAAAAAGGTTCTCATAATGGCAATTGAATTCTCAATAAATTAAACAGGTTTTATAAGCAGCGGGATAAAGTACTGTAGAACATACACTGTTTCGGGAAATGGATGTTCTGCAGCAAATAAATATTTTCTGATGCGAGGAGCCTTTCTTCTTTCTGTTTAATGGAGAACCCTGATAAAACAATAGAAATAAAAGCTTATATGGTAAAACTGAGCAGTACTAGTGCATTCCTTGCTTGTCATTGCTGAAGGCACTTAGTTTTCAAAAAATTCTGAGCTCTTTTCTTGGGGTAATTGGGAAACTCCACTACAAAAATGACTCCAATGCACTTCCTGCATCACTTCATGTATCACTGTTTTGCATCAGTTTGTCATGCAGTAAGACAAAATGTCACAAGATGATCAACACAGCACCACTTTGTTGCGTGTAACTGTAATTTGCGTTCTCACTAACGTCAATATTTTAGAGTCTTCTCTCCAGTCCAAATAGTCGCTAACCATCACTGTCAGTTGCTGGTATCCTTCCACTATCTCAAGAACCTTTTACAAGCGTGCGTTCAATTTTCATAAGCGTTTGAACAGTATAAGTTTTATTAACTGCAAATGTTGTATTTGTTCCACATACAGATAACCTTTGCCACAAATATATGCTAGCGTTTTTTGTTGCCATGATTGTATAACATATTTGCGGCCAGCTTTGGAATTGTCATGAGCCAGTTCTTTATAAACAGGGGCCAACCTCCGGTTTGCCACAGCCCCTCAAGGAGAGCTCAGAACATCTGTCCCTAGCAAATGATGTCCTGGTTTTCTCTGTACTAAAAAAGAGGAAGAATGCATTTGTTCATTGATCATGAAAATACCCTGGAAATGAGAGGAAGTTAGTATTGAAAAGTGATTTGCTGTAATTCAATAACGATTTGGGGTTTGGATTCGTGTTTTCTGCACGCAGGTATCTCATGGTTTTATGTTTATGGGTAGTTCAGTGAAACATTAACAGCAGATGTAGCTTTGAAGAAAAAAACACCTAAATGCAATTGCAGACTTTAACTGGCAAAACTACTTTTCCAGCAAGTAGATTTAGAGTCCACACCTAAAAGCCAAAACTGAAATGAGCTAACATCATGTCCTGTGGTGTCAACCCAAAACCCAGGTAAGACTGACACGTCAGTCGATACGGAACCCTTAGTCTTCTTGTCAACAAACCACTTCACATTCCTGCCATGGAAGGAAAGGCTACTATGTTGCATAGTCCTGTGAAAAACTTAATAATAAATATTTTGTTACGTAAATTGAAGAAAAGGAATCCGTACCCCAGTGGCACGCGTTTCTGCATAACTCTGTCTTCCAAAACAATCCTGAGCATTCGTAAATCGAGCAGCTTCACTCACCACTGAAAGACAGCAATCTTTGGAATGGGAATTGCCAAGCACTCGGTAGCGTTACACAGCTAGAAGCATTCATACCCATTCTCCACTATTATTTTGACCCTGCAGCAGGCGTTTATTGGGAAAGCGCTATCTCCTAATTACTTACACTGAATGAATAAAGTTTTTGCTTGGGTCCAGTTTAGTGTTCTGCCTTGGCAACTCTCTTTTGCAAAGCAATTCCTCCATTCTCTAGCACACGAGGGAGTAAACGCTTCAAAGGATTTTGAGACTATGAACACAAGTTCCTCTGTTTCTTCCCCAGGTCCTATTATAAAACCTGATATCGATGAGCATTTGTGATACTCAGATTACAGAGCATGAAAAGCCAGGGAACACCATTCCCTGCAAATCACGCATCAGAAAGCAGAGTAACCTGATTTGTGCACCTCTCTTCTATCTATTTGGGGAAATCAGAACGTCGGGAATCTTTTTTCAATGAGGCTTCATCAAATCACTATCTCATTAACAGACTTTCCCTAACTGCTCAAAGATTCTAAGCACATTGGAAGAGTCCCCTGTTTTTTAATTCCTCTGGATATGAATTTGAAAGTAGGCCAATTCTGTTATGCCGGTCGTTATTGCTGGTGTTACTGGACTTCCTTTGTGCTAATGATTGCCAAATAATAACTTTGCTTAGGTACGGTCTGGGCATGCCTTGCTGAATCTACCGGGAACTCAGTCACCTAATATAGAATGTCTCTTTTGCAAAACAATAGAGCTGCTATAGCTTCTGATTCCAAAAAGTGCTGTGTACTTTGTTTCCCACTTTTACCCTTTCTATAAAACAGAACTGGTGAGTCCAACCTATGGAAACACTACAGCAGTTCCTATTGCACCACTTACTTAGAAAAAAATGGCCTGGTTTGGTTCTTTGGAAGCTTTCAGCACCATCATGGTCTCCTGGGCAGAAGGAAATACCCCTGCAAAAACTCAGCTCTGAACATGCGGTAGTGTAAAGTTTGCAGATACACGGCAGGGTTGAAGACAAGTTCTGCGACTCCTTTCCCTGACAAGCTCACTCTCCTAATACCTGGTCTGCCACACATGCTGATTTCAGTCAGCAAAATAAAAAACCCAGACCAACAATGACACAGGCCAATGCGCTCTGAGCTTAATGCAGATCCAATTTGATTTAGACGAGGCCCTGAGTCTCCTGAATATACACACTTCACGGAAACTTTAGAAATCTAATTTTTTGAAAAGAACTCCCTTCAGTATCATATGGCCACCAATACCATTAGTATTAAAGTGATGCCAGAAAGGATGCCTAAAAAAATTCTATTACTAAAGAGTGATGTTTTCCCCTTTTGCAAAATACAATATACTTAATAGCTTAAGAAATCTAGGTCTGATGAAGATTTAAAAGCACTTTATTTTAGCAGGTCTTTGCCCTCTCAGCAAGACAATACAAATAAATCTAGGTGTGTAAAATACTCATGAAATCAAGCACATTTTCGAATGTGAAAAAATTCGAGCTATATCAAAATATATCAACATAGGTATATCTTTTTATTCAAACATAATTTGAGCAATATTTAAGATATTTCTATTTTTGAAGTTTTACCTTCCACATTTAATAAGGATCTGACAGGCACAGAAACTAAATGACTTGCCAAAAGCCAGACTGAAGAGTGTACCCTGCTGGAAAAGAAAGATGGGCCTTCCAAGCTCCAGGCTAGCACCTGAGTTGCTGCGCTCCTGTTGTTGTCCAGCTCCAGATGTTGCCAAAGGCATTACAAGCCCTAGAAGGAGCCAGGGAAGGACCTGCACTGATGCCATGGCTTGTCAGACAAGAACGGCCAGTCCTCTGTTTGAAACCCTCTTGAAAACTGTTCATCTACAATCTTACGACGCTCCTGGGACGACGGTGGGGCTTTTCTTCAGCATCCTTGTTACCACCTAAGGAGGATTAACTAACATTTTATAACCGATACGACGTACAGCTGAATCGAGGAGACTTTCTCAGAAGTTCGTCTGAAACCTTCAGTTTGTGTGCAAAGTTTGTCGCAGTAGTGTCCTTAAAACCGTGTCTCTTGATGTATCGTTGCTGTGTCACAGAACCGTTTCTCTGCCCGTAAGCCAGAGGAATAGCTCTCAGGGCAGGTACCTACCTGCGTTATTGTTACCCCACAGAGCCACAGGGAGAAAAACCGCTTGCCTCGGCGTGACCGCTTCCATCATTGTCCTCCGGAATAAACAGCTCATTTCTGTACTCACGGTCATAAATTCACAATCTCGATCATGACTCTAGCTGATTACGCTTTAATTGCGCACACAATTCAGGTGAAAGGAGAATAAAGAAAAAATATTTAAGACCAGTATTTGAAGCTCTGTAATGAATATTAAATAGTATTTAATAATGTTTATATGTTAAAATGGTGAAACAAGCCACTAAAATAAGGAAGGGGGGAAAAAAAAAAGGATGTGACTTTTCATAACACGAAGTAAAATATCCTGTAAAATATCCTGAAGGATTATGGACATTTTTTTTTCTTTTATAGGAAATCACTTGTAACTGCATTAACTGGGAAGGAAGTTTGTATTTATAATGGCAGGTAACAGAATAGCCTTTTAGCATCTTTTGTTTTGAATATTTGAATAGAAATGAAATCCTGTTAGTGTACATCATTCTGAAATTTATAGCTTTCCAGTACAAGCTAATTTAAAATAATGAAAAAAATATTGTTTATTCTAGCATTTTTGCATGTCTAGACTGCTGCTTAAACACAAGCTGTGCTGTAAAGTACAGCAAAAGACACAATATATTTCAGCTTTCTTAGTTTGTTTCTATTTTGCAAGACATAAATCCCCAAACACTCTTAAAGATGCAGAGAACAGCACAGCAACACTTGTTGAGTTTGCAAAATTAATAACAGTTTCTGAACAGTTTCTGCAGATTTTTATTACTCATGTAATTGCCTGTTATCGAGAGCAGATGACAAATATTTATTACACAAAAGGTATTTCATTAATTCCTAGGTTAAAGACTTGGTCTGATTTTGAACTTTTTTAAGTCATCTTGAGATACCGCCTGTGTTGTCATCGACATCCCAGCTCCCGACTCACGTAACCGAGCAGGGAACTGGGTCCACAAACTCCTGCTCGTGCCCTAAGTTCCATTTTGAGCCTTTCTAACATCTTGTCCTGCACACCCGTGCCAAAGCCGTGCCCGTTTGGTACGCGTGCATGAACTCCCCATATGTGCAGTATGAAAATTAATGTATTTTATACATAATTCATGACATTTAAAAAGCATTGTCACTTGACAGCCGAGATGATAATAAAATTAGTATCTTCTACCCCCTGCCGTTAGGTACCGGGCTTCCAAGGCTCCATATTGTAATCGTTCTGGCAATAGCCCTGCAGGACGATAACCACCGCTGGTGCCTGGCTCTCCCTCAAAAAGGTATGTATTTAGAAATCGTAACCCTTCTAGAAAGAATGCAGCCTAAACTTCCTACATACCTTCGATAGATGTATCATGTTCCCAATCATGGAATGAAGGGAATGGGTGCCATATATAGTCGCATGGCAATTGTTCATCTGGATTTGTGGCTGTGGTCTTCCATGGCTGTCGTTTCTAATTAATACTGTATTTGACCTAAAGTGATTTGACTGGAAGTTATGCCAGTTTCTTGGCAAAAAAAATAACATTTCTACAAATACTTTAGAAAAACTGATCAGCCACTGTGAATTATAGCTCAGTGCAAAAGGTGGGACTCAGAGGGACCCGCTGTTTGTATTACTTATGAAGTCCAGGTACAATATCAATCAGCATTTATGAAGCACGGTGCAACACAGATAAACGTTGCTCCTAGAAAAGGTAAAACTTGGGAACTTCCATTATCGAGAAGCAGGAGTAAAAACAGTGCTAGTGCTCAAAGAAAAATCCCAAGTGGGATTTATTTTACATTTCCAGTAAATGGGGATGAGGGAAAAGGAAGGGAAGCTATTGTTCACATAAGTGTATGGAGAATAAAAGTCTTACTTGGGATTGAAGCAAAATCCTAGTAAAAGATGTGGTACAGTGTAGTTGCAATTTGTTCTCTGAGTTTTTGTGTTGCTCTGACAGGAAAAAAGAAACAAAGCAGAACTATGTGAGGCCTTCAGCAGAGAGAGACCTCCAACCTTATCTGTCAGCCTGGTGAAAGGAACTCCTTTTTGTTCCCAGCACCAGCCTCCCATTCCCAGTGGCGAAGGGAAGGCTCGTGGCTCTTACTTTCTTGCATAGAGACATAAAAGTGAATTACAATCTTTCCTGGAGACTGTCATCTACAGCGGCCTCTCCGTGACTTCTCTGGGTGACCAAAGTAAGGCTACTCGAGCAATATATTTTATGTGACCTTTGCAAAAATGCTGAGAATTTGTCCGACAGGCAGTGCATTTTTATTAACAGGTTATTCCACAACAACTGTAAAGCCAGCAGTTGTGTAATATCTATGAAACTTTTCTCCTTACATTTTGAGAAGTTTATAGAAAGATCAGGGTCTGTGGGAAGAGGAACCACAATAACTGCAATCAGGGGAAGGCAGGGACAGCCCCCGTTCTGCGAGGCAGCAGCCTGCCTGCAAGGTGACCGGCACCAAAGTCACGGGGACCTGCTAGGAGGCAGATTGCTCCAAATCAGCCCCAGTGTATACAGCATCCTGGAGAAAGAGCTGAAGGTGCTGTATGGAAACCATATTTCTGGGAGTTTTTCTGTTAAGTGCAAGTTTTGGAAAGGAACGAAGCTTGACCTTCACAGTATGCAAAACTTTGGCTCCGGTCCTGGCTCTTTTCACATGTGAATAGTTCCTGTGGGGCCTCTTCATGTGCTTTGAGTAACAAACAATTTCAGGATTTAGACCTTGCTCTGAGTCAAGGGTAGCAGCAATACCTTCTGATATACAGAATTATTTTTGTTCACAGCAGAGTAATGCATCTGCTGCACGGACAGAGTTAAACTTACTCTTTGACTCTTCATGATGTAACTGCTTTGGTTTGTAAACGGGTTTTGCCCTTTTCAAGGGTACCAGTTCGCCTCCAGTATTGTTTAAATAAGCCATCTATTCCTTCCACCTTTATTTTTTGTTTTTAAATGAAATAACAGTTTTCACTAAATTTGACTTCTGGCTGTGTATTTCAAACGTAGTTGAGGCTGAACTGCTGGATCCATTGTAGCTAATCCTTAGACGCCACTTGGAAAAGCAGGACGGGTCGTCCCCCCAGACATGCTGATTTCTTTCCCTCCTGCAACGGCTGATGCTATCGCAGTCGATCGCTCTTGCACGGGACAAACCATCACGTAGGACGTTACGTTTCCCACTAATGTTCAAACTGTATCTTTTTTCCAAGTCATAATCTTTATTTTAATTTAATCTGAAGCAAGGAGGAAAAGAACATGACACTGGCCAAACAACGCACAGAAATTCCTTCATCAACTGCCTCTTCTTAGGTGTAAAATGCAGTTGTCTGTTGGGATATGCCTTTTATGGAGCTGGCTATTTCAGAAATCCATTGCAATGACAGCTTAATGAAATAGGTATTAACGGGATCGGCAGCAGGTCCTAATCTGTATGCCATCGACGGGGTGTAAACCCAACACGCGTAGCTGCACGCTGCTTTTAATTTGTCCTTCTGTTGTTTATATATGCTTTATTTCACATTTTATGACAAAATTTTCCAAAGTGTTGATCAGGAAGCGTCACTGCCTGGTAGGCATTACTCAGCCTTGTGCCGCGCTGCAGCTGGGACGTGAGCTCTGGCTTGTGGGTGACGTTCTGTTTGTAGGTAACGGGGCACCTCTGTGCTGTCTGTGCCTACGTGGGACAAAACCAAGGAAGTCACAACTAACTTCACCAAATCCATGGAATTTAGCCCCCAGTAGAGTAAAACACAATGGGCACTTGGTCAAAGTCAGGTGACTGAAACGCGGTCTGGAAAGATAACCTACAAGAAAAGGAATTGCATCTGTTCTGCAGTATTTTAGCATGGACGACGGCCGTGCAGCTCGTTCCGAGTCCATATTCAAAGAATCTCACTGAATACAGGAGTTAACAGGTGAGATGGATACAATTCGCTGAATGACTGGGGATTTTTAGAAGCTGCTTTTAGAACTCTCTCATCCTCTCTCTTACATACCTTTATTTCAGAGAAATTCTGGCGTTTAAACTATATTTAGGGATAAAAGTGAGATATCACCTACATCTTGCTACAGTGAAGAAGGTAAAACAAGGCTTTCGCATCCATTTTCACACTCTTACTAAAGAAGGTCACGTGCAAAAATGCGTGCTGTTAGGGTAAGTGCAATTTCTTTTCTTGTCCGTCAGGAAGAAAAAGAGTTTAAAACTGCCTCCTCACCCAACAGCAAAGTACGGCAAAAATGCTAAATTATTTACTAATAATTATTGTGTTCACTGCGAAGCGCCTACTGCGGGCGTCTGGCAAAACACTGCAAATAATTCAAGCTACTCAAATTATTAAAATCAACACCGCGACTAATTAAGCCGCGTTTCCACGCAGGCGTCCGCCAGGAGCCGAGCGCAGCGGCGCGGTCTCGCCCCGCGGCCGCTCACCCCGCGCGCACAACGGGCCGCCTCGGCGGAGGCCGCCCCCCACCCCCGGCCCGGCCCCGCCGCGACCCCCGGCCCGGCCCCGCCGCGACCCCCGGCCCCGCCGCTGCGGGCGGGAGCGACCCCCCCCCCCCCCCCCCCGGCGCCTCGGGGCCGCTGCAGCGGGGACCTGCGGTGGGGGGGGGGGGGGCGCCCCCCGCCCCGCGGCGCCGGCGCGTCCCCGCCGGCGCTTTCGGGGGATTCTCCGGGAGGAGAAGGCAGGCAGGGGCGGCGGCGGGAGGGGGAACCCCCCTCGGCCCGGCCATTCGCGTCCCCGGCCTCGCTCCTCCTCCCGGCGCTGATGTCAGCCGCGGGGAGGGCCGGCCGGCGGCGGCGGCGCGGGGCGCGGGCGGCCGCCACAGAGCCCAGCCGGAGCCGGAGCCGCCGCCGCCGCCGCCGCCGCCGCCGGGACAGGGCGGGCTCCGGGGCGCCGCCGGCAGCGCATCCCGCGCCCCCAGGGGCCCCGCAGCGGCCCCGCAGCCGGCCCCGCCGGGAGGGGGGCGAGCGCCCAGCGGCGGCGGCGGCGGCTTCGCCGGGGGGGGACCCGACGCCGGGCTCCCCGCGGCCGCCCGGGCAGCGCAGCGCAGCGCAGCGCAGCCCGGCCGAGCCCGCTGCAGCGTCCGGCCGCGCAACTTGCGTTCCGCGGCGGGACCTCCGGGCTCCGGTGCGGGGCTGCCCGGGCGCGACCGCGCTTCCAGCCTTTTGCACCTGCGAAAGCAGCTAATTAACTAGACCCAACAGAAATAAAACAAACTCAGGCTTCCCTAAAAGTTAGGATACCTTTTTATCCCCCCCCCCCCCCCCCCGCCGTTTCTTTTACACTCCCGATTCCCTATGCGGAGGTCGCGCACGGATCGAGCTCGGCACACCGCACGGGGGGAAGCGGCTCGTGGTTTGGATCGAGGATTCGCCGTTGCAAAGCGGTCTAACTTCCATGCGGCGGGGCAGCCTTCGCTGCCCTGAGCGCCTCGCTGGTGTGCCGAGGAGCCCGTGCGGACTGACATCGTGTGCGGAGAAGGCGCTGAAGGTAAGAGGGGGGCTTGGGGGAAGAGGGATTTTTGTATTCCGTCTTTTGCCCAGCACCCCCTCCGGGGCGCGCGTCGGCGGCTCACGCGGGGCGGCGTGAGCAGCCCGGAACGGATGCAGCGAAAGGCAAGTCCGCTCCCGCGCGCGGAGCTCGCACGCGGTCGGCGCCGCCGCGCGGTCCCTGGGCGCGGCGCGGGGTCCCGCGAGCCGGCGGGGGCAGCGCCGCCGCCCCCGGCCCCGCCGGGCAGGGCTGGAACGCGCGGCCCCGCTGCCTCCCCGGAGCGCTCCGGCGCCCTGCTCGGTTCGGTGGGTTTTTGCAGATCCGGCGCCCAGTGTTAATGAGAGAGGGAGAGGGATGGGGGGGGGGGGGGGGGGGGAGCATATGGAACATTTTATTGATGTGATCATAATCCTGTAATGGAGATTGCATTAAATGAGGATTGCATCAAATGCCTAGCTGCTGTGGAGAGACGAGAAAGCAAAAACTATGCTGGATTGTAAATGAAGTTCTTTGATTGAAGGATTTTCTTGAACCGTGAAGGGATGTCCGTAAGCTTAAAGTTGCTGTGTATGTGGAGTACTGGAATGGGATAAAAACCAGATCAAGCTGAAATAGATTTTAATTTACTCAAGCTCCGGATGCAGATAGAATTGGTTAGAGGCATTGCAGTGATGTCCAATGAATTCTTGGCTTCAGCTATGGAGACCACAGAAAGGCAAGGAGAGAGGAGAACACAGAAAGGCAAGGAGAGGATTTTATCGGTTGGGGAAGAGAAGGATGGCTCATTTGTGACTTTTGCCACAATGGCACAAAGCTTACAGCCTGCTGGCTGCAAGCAGAGACCTTGTAGGCGGTCCGGAAGGCAGGGGATTTATCTCAGTTTCCTTTTGCAACCTTGGCGTAGCTGCCGGCGAGAAGTAGCTGTGAGGTGTATGTCAAGAGGCAAACGGGGACTTATTTGCCCCCCTCGGACACTGGAAGAAACTGTAAGCTTGGGAGAGATGGAGTCGACTCATCCGATCCTGCCTCTTTGAGCTTGAGTTGATAATGCATTTTGAGTAATTGTTGTTGCTTATCTCAATCGGCAAAGGAGGGGAGAAGATGTTCAAGTTTATTGAACCAGAGCAGAGCTGAGGACAGTAGATACTATCAATCCGCCCTTGCATTCTTATTGTGCTAAATGTTATTCTGGCATAGAGAACCGAGCCACAAAGAGCACCTTCTTCAAGCCTTACTGAAAGGAAGCCTGAAGAGAAGAAAAAGATTAAGCCAAAGATAAATGTTAACTTTTTGCTTGTCAGCAGTGGAAGTAGCCCTGATCTGCCAGGTTGCGCAGGTCGAAAGAGGTAAGGTAGGGAAAAAGTTAGTTATTTATTTACGAACGTTTCCACACGCACAAACAAAGTTGGCGTACAAATAAACATCACAGAGTGGGAAAGAACGACTTCTTAGAACCACCTAAGTTATAGCTTATGTAAGCAGCCGAGAAATTCTTGTAAGCTTAGTCCACCGTATTTATGTGTAACTGCAAAAGAGCTGGTTAAATACAAAATGGTACAGAATAAACCAGAACAAAATACCTGACATTCTCAGAGTAATTTGTTTTCCCTTTTGAGTTGTGTACGAAATCTGAGGTAAGAGCTCCACAGTTCAGTCCCTCTCTCCTGCTGTACACTTGGCATGAAGTTGAGACGGAAACACTTATTTTAAATAAAATGAAGAAAAGCAGTGTAAGCGTCTCGAATTCCTCTTAAGCATTTTATTTTGGCAAAGGACGACTTTTAGTGAATTGTGAGAGATGGGTTTAGAATATTCATGGCTAAACTCCAGGGAGCTTAGTGTTAGCTCAGTAGGCAGAAGGTTCTTCCTCTAAAGAGATATCTGGAAAAGATGTGTTTAAATTTCAAGCTATATTCAGTTGAGACTGTTGGTTTCCACGTTTTAAAATAATTTGTTATGCTTCTTAGGGGAATGATGCTTAATCTGGAAAACAAAGCAAGTATTCCTAGCTCACTTTTTTTACAGAAGGAGCAAGCAGTGTGCTTTAATTGTACTTCTGTATGTACAAATGTTCCAGATTTGACTCTATTTTTTATCAAATAACAGCTGAAGAAAAAAATTGTCTTTTGAAACCATGGTTATCCATGCAGATCTTGGTCTGTATTTTTGCTACAGAAGAACTCTGCTTCGTGGCTGCATTGTTCATCCTTGCAGCATTTCTTTAAATGTGAGCCTTGCTATAGTTAAAGGATAATTTATATTCAGTGTAGTACTGTCTGCTCAGTGGAATTGGCTTTATACATCACAGCCTCTGCAAAAAAGGAGATCAAAGATCTGAACCTGTGGTCCTGTATTGCATTTGTATTCTACGTGGACTTGAGTAATCTTATACTGGAGCCATTCACACTCCCATAGTTAAGAATATGTCAGTCTTTCCATTAAAACACCCATTTGCTTAGCAATTTAACAGCTAGTTTTAAAGGCGGGCTCTAAGCTTAAGTTAAACACATTCATATAGTAAAGAAAGAAAGATATCCTAGGCAATGAAGTATAGTAGCAATTGGCATCTGCTGGTAGAGCCCTGTAAAGCTGAATTTATAGAAAGCTTAGTAGAAAATAACTCCTGCCTGAAAACTTCAGAAACGAGAAGGGGGGGGGGGGGAATCCTTTCAGATTTGGAAAGCCCCTTGTTGGATCCAGGTGAGTGTTTAGACCGGGATTTTAAAGGGGCCTGTGATTGCTAAGCAGGCGGTAGGGCTGTTCTTAAAGGAGAACCGCACTGGCTCAAAACAGGAATTAGTCAGATCTCAGTTTCATGGTTCAGTTTTAGACTGCATTAGAACTCATGCCTTTGGCATCATTCCGGTTAGTTCTTTGGAGGGTTAAGTTACAAGAACAACAAAACCAAACCCCAGGCCTTGCATCTTAAGCAGAGAAGTTGTCCTTTCTATAAGCTGAAAAGAACAAAAGAACTATCCGTTTTTGAATGAAGTTGATTGTCTGCCCCAGGTGTTAAAAGCACCTGGGGGATGCTGCTATTAAACTAAAGCGCAGGGGAGATGGCCCCCCGGGAATGGCCGTGGTGCTAACTGTGCTTTGCTTCAGCGGGACTAAGGGCCAGTTTGCACTTCAACAGAACCCTTTCTTCTAAAGCATCCCCCCACAGTTTTCTACAGTTGCCAATCTGGGACAGATAGCCTTCTTCTAACAGTGGAGTAGTTGCTTCATCAGTGCAGAGGAACTATGTGAATGTTTATAACAGCTTTGTGCATTTTTCAGGTTAGAAGTTAAAAGACTAGAACTAAAAATACCTGTGGATTGACTGTTACGGTTGCACCTGCTATATGGTACCTATGTTCAAGTAGTAGGTTCAAGATGCAGCTTGCCGTATTCCAAGTAGTTTGGATTGGATGAAATAAATGAGTATTGTTTGAACGAAAGTTTTGTCATTTAAATAAAAATTCCGAAGGAGGACTAATAGTCTTCTATCCCAATGACCTCTTTCTGCAATGAGATCACCGAGAGGAAATTTGTAGCAGTTGTCCTCCTTCAGCGTGGTGAAGTAGTGGTGACCACAGCTTGCTTGGGTCTTCTGAAAATTCATGCTCTCTGCAAATATACAGGCAAGTAATATAAGGCAGGAAATTTAGGGTGGAAATGGGAATTTGATTATCCCTTAAGATCTGTGGGGAGACTCCCATTCTCATTATCCAACGGTAAAGTAAGAAAAATAGGTTTAAAACAGTCTTTTTCAATTACGGGCTCTGAATTAGTAGAGTGACTTGCCAGCAAGCATAAAAGCTTCTATAGCTTTTGCACATTTAAAAGCTCCACTGAAAGAGGAGTTTAAACTGTCCTTAAATTTGTCTTTAAGATGTTATATTGTGAATAGGACTGGGATTAGTGGAAAATACATTTTGAGTGATAACAATAGTATTTACCACCTCCGGCACAAGTAAATGAAATATATATATATATTTTAATTTTCAAAAAACCTTTTAGAAAAAACAAATCCTGTTTCCAAATAAGGAAAATTAATAACGTTTTCACAATCAGGCAGTAAGATTTCATATTTGAATGAAAAAAACCCGCCAAACCCACCTCAATTTCACAGGAGGTTTCATGAAGGTCCAGGGAAAGTTAATGTAAAAATTAGAATACAGATAAAAAAGACTGTGGAATTTAGTGTGTAGGTACAATGAAATCATGATAGTTTTCACAGCAAATTATAAACTGTGAAGAGTTTTCTGTAGCTGTGTCATAATTAAGCATTCTTTTTATTTGAAGTCATTTGTCATTGCCTTTAATAAATATCCTGTTGAAAATTACTCTATTTCCGATACGCTTAGAAAATAATTGTTTTCCCATTGATTACGTAAGGTTTAGCCTTCTTGATCCAGCGTAGCCTGAGCCAAAGCTTCCTGCAGTCTGTGAAAAAATTCCTGTTGGAGCAGGGCCTTCGGTGATTGCTTCTTGCGTTACAGAAAGTACATACTTTAAGTTCAGCTGCTTGTTTAGGAGTTCAGCATGTCAGCGTGGTACAGAAGGCAATGCTCGAGAGGAGTTTTGCTTGCGCGGATGGAAGAACTTGGCCTGTTCAACAGCAAGTGCTTTACGAACTTTTCAGGGAAGTTCTTTTTAAATGACTGTTGTTTTCCTTCATTTAAGTTGCGACAGACTCCGCAAGGTTTATATAATTTCAAGGGAACCTACATAACCAGATCAGCAGAGAGCCAAATATCTTCTCAGAGAGGCAGATGAACGCTGAAATTGTTGGAGGCTTCCAATTTCAACAGTGGAATTATAACCAGAGGTGGCCCACTGTATTTAAAACCCATCACTGTGGGGTTTAATATGGCCGTTCACTGCACTAAGAAACTTTGCCTGCTTCGTTTTCCTGCCAGGGAACATCTTGCGTTGTGTACTACTTTGATTTGATATGGTTGTTCTGGGGATGATTTTCTTCCTCCAAGCTGGTCTGGAAATAAGATGTCACTGGTGATGTAGTCTGTTTGTATATCAGCGTTTATCTGTTACATCCTTAAGGACATAGTTTTACTATTTTTGTAAGAATTTAATTAGTAATTATGTGTGCTTTATGCTGTCTACTGAAGTAGCAGGAAATACATGCTAAAGGGAAAAAAAATCCAAGTAAAAGTTTGGAATGCTTTAGGCGCAGCATATTTCATTTAACCAACTGCTTACACCCTCATTGTTACTGCTTTGTGCTCTGTTGTTGAATAAATAAGTGTGTATGTATGGCAATCGATGACCTACCGGATCTACGATCACATACATGGGCACACTAAAGCCATGCATAGTCTTGTTTCCAACTTTAGTCCCTGGCACATAAGATGCATAGTGTCCACCAAAAGAAAAGTGAAAAATATTTGGGGGATGACAGAACTGCAGGTTCCATTAAAATGTAGCGTAGGGAAGAGCTGTAAAAAAGTGAACTGCCTGCCTTTAGCCTGTAACTCAGATTTCTTTAGAAGGTCACGGGTGTTGATAAACCTCCTGAGAAAGGAAGTAGCATTACTTTGAGAAGGAACTGAGTTTTATCTCTGCTAATGGAAGTCATAGTTTAAACCCATGTTTAGTCATTGATACAGGTTTTGTGATTGCTTTTGTAATTATAAAAATACGGATCTTCCTGTCTTTTGACATACAAGTATGAAACCGTGTGTCCTGCCAGGCACACGCTTACCTGGGTCATTGGTTTTACTTAGTAATTTTCTTCCTGAAATGGAGCATAGCTTCAACAGGAAGCATTATGTCAAGGTGCAGGTTGGATTCACAAATTGGAAAGAGTTTTTCTTAGGACTTGTATGATGTCTGTGATGAAAGACCTAGGCTTGACTTGTCAATGCTAAATAGCCGAACAGTGTGCCATAGCGTTCCCTAAAGAAAAGTGCAGCGGAACTCTAATGTTTTGAAACTTCATTAAATGGTGGCTTAATAGGGATTGTAATGTGCATATAGAACTGTGGACTCAAATAATTTGGGACCTCGCTGTAGTAGTTTGTTCAGGTTGTAGTTGCTGCCAGTAATTTATAAACATACGCAAGATACAAGGCAAGAAACCGAAGCTATCGTTAAGTGGAGTAATGGCTTTACTTTGTCAGTCATTTAATTGACCCTTGGAAAATGGACGTGGCAATGTGTTGTAAATTAAGATCTAGAATACAAGGCAACACGGTAATAATTTGGGGGATGAAAATTGGGAACGAAATGCATATAATTAATTTTCTGTTCATCTCCCTGCCTTGTCTGCATGTGAGACTTTACCAGAATGAATGGATTCCAGCTAAGGGTTTCATAATAGTTTCCTGTAATCGGGACTCTACTACAGGAGATCAGTTAAGTGCTTGTCAGACAAGTGTACGTTTGTGTCTAATTATCAGAGAATTCTCTTTAAAATTCATGTTCAGGAGATCTGTAATTTTATGACTTATTAAAGAAAACTGGATATAAAGTAAATCAAGGGTTTTGTTGTCCTAGTTAGTTTGCTTTAGTATAGATAATTGAGAAAGGCGTTTTCCTCTGGCCAAATAGCAGCTGAAGGAGCAGGTATTACTCCTTTATCTTCTATGATTCCACCAGAAACTTGAGGAAAACAATCGCATATGTGTACATACGTAATTCTTTATGGCATTAGTTAAATCTGAGGAATGAAAGTTACAGAAGAGTCCTTAGATACCGGAAAATAAGTGTATTTTAGTTGTATATAATCAATCTGGAATAACAATGACTACAAAATGGAAGTATCGTAACATTTTTGGTATTGACATATTCTTCCCCACCCTGTCATTTTTCATATATAAGCTCCTTAAAAAGACAGTACATCTGGGAGAACACCGTAGACCATGCCTTGTTAGCAAAAAATTTCTTTAAAATACCTCTTCAGAAGGCTACAGAATTGTGGGCCATCATTTATATTTATTTATTTCTTGACAATATGTTCAGTCAAATATCAGTTAGTTTATGTCTTTCAGAGCTTAGCTTTATCTACATAGACAAAACTATTTTCAAGAACTGCTCTGAAAGTACACTAAAGCATGATACAAAGTATGTTTGAGATGAGTTCACAGAACATTAACTCAAGGTGTTTCAAGCTACAAAGGGGGAGAAAAAAAAACATTTGGCACATCGGGGAAAAAAAGGTTGACAGCTTTAAAAAAAGTGAATGTGAGTCAGAAAGCAAAGACATCAATAGTCTGTGTCAAAGAAATGTATCACCAGTGTCTGTGGTCAGAAGCTGCTGTTTTCTTAACTGAGGAATAAGGTTAGGGTGTGTCGGATGTCAATAGCCTTCTGATGAGAAATGAACCAGCAATATCATCTGGCTGTAGTACTGTGTCAGTATTGAGCCATGAGCGTCACTGAACGGTCTGAAGCTCGTGTGCTGAAGGAAGAGATATCCTTGGTGACTAAATAGCAATGACTCCAAAGAGTTTGGGTGTTGCCTGTGTCACCTTTGAGCGTTTTAATGAAAGCGCTTAAAAATTCCTGCTTTCTTCTTCTGTCCCCGAAAACAAAGAAAATTGAATTTACATGGTGCCCACTCTTTCTCACTTTTTAAATTCGACTAGGTTGTTTATTAGAGTGTAATATTATAGAGTGAAAGGATATTTTCTAATAGAAATAGAAGTGTCATTTTATCATGTAGGTGCAAGCTTGTTAATAACCCCTGCCTCCTTTTTACAACAATGAGGAAATGGGTATAAAATAATAAAGAATTCATGTTGCTCTTCAATGATACAGAAACTCAGTTTCTTTAGGTTCTTTGGAAACAATCTGTCTTTGAATTAACTTCGTTAATTGAAGTTGAAAAGGAGTAAACTAATAATTTTTATCACGCAACTGGGGCAGGACTAATATTTTCAAAAGGACTTCAATAGTTTGGGTGTACAAGTCCCATCTTCAAAGTGCGTCGGACTCTGAAAGAGCCTAAAGCTTGTCTGCTTTCAGCAATGTTTTAAGTGTTTTTGAAAACAGGACCATTTTTGTTAAAGGCTGGTTATAGTAACAGTTTATACCTCATCCATGTTTTCTTACATTTCTTTGACTATTAGGGACATTAAAATTAGTCACATCCAATATTCAAAATGTGGTAGAACTCAAGGATGATTGTCAAAAACCTAAAAGCAAACTCTGAACTTAAGCTAAAAACTTGCAGTCTTTACCAGAGTTGCACAAAATAAACTTTTTAAAGGAATTATTATGTCCTTTTTATCAATTCTATTTTATTCAAGTAGATTTTAAATAATTGAGAGGGAGGGAGGAGGAAGAGCAGAGGAATTAGAAAAACTATCAGAGAAATGATTCTGTTGCAGTAAGGCTGTACAGTATCATGATGTGGGTTGAGTTTGGGGCCTGTTACTTCTTATTTAACATTCTGTATTTTGTGGCTCATCAGACAGGTATGGGTAAGCATCAGCCAGCCTGTAGAGTTAACTAATGGTTATTGAGTTGAACCTTCTGCACTGGAAAAAAGATCCAGTTACATTTTTCGACAATCATGCTAAGCATGAATTCCAGTCAGAAAAAGAGATCCTTTCTACTTTCTGTTCACCTAAACTTTAAAATCCAGTCAGACAAACTGAGACAATAAAGAGAGGTTAAAACACTGGAGGAAGAGTTTAGGAAAGAGGAAAAGAACTGACTGAAATTTGCCTGAAGTTATGATAAAAATTGTTTATTTTTATTCATTATAGAATGGTGGACTAAACCTGAAATGGAAAAAAAGGTAAATATGCTAGTAAAATTGTTGTGATAGGACAGTCTTTTTTTGTGATTCTATTGCATTACACAGCGCAGATTCAGTAAGAAGTTTCTAACAATAAGAATGGAACTTGGCTCCAATTCTGTGTTTGAGTAGTGCTCTTTGGAATCACTGTGTAGGATATTTTTAAATTACAAAAAAATCCTAATTAACAAAATATTATTGCTATTTGGGACTGCTTAGCTTTATATACTGAACAGTTTGTTCAGTAGCTCCTTTCTTTTGATATTTTTTTTATCTTGCTAGCTTAAAGCAGGTTTCAGGTTTTGGTTATTGTTCAGCCTCAATGGGAAATTATAAAACCCCAGAATATTTTCCTGTTAAGTTTGATGAGAGCTTAATCTGGCTTCATGTAAGTGCCATTTGTTATGAGTCCCTTTAATGTCAACATTTGTATTTCTGTTGTACTGCACTTATTGAAAATGAGTATTTAAAAAACAATGTCTGAATCAAAAATAGTGCAACATCAGTCTGCAAAAAATGTGTACAGTCTCAGTTCCTTATATATAATTCATTTTGGCAGGTATGGTCATTTTAGGTTTTATTGTATTATAAACGCTAAAAAAGCTTGAAAGAAATCATTGGGAAAATTGTTTGGAGTAAGTGATTTAGAGGAGGCTGGCAGGTGGTATGGTATGGCTAGTGCAAGATCAACTAAATTCTGAAAATTCAGTCACTTCAGAGTGTTGGATCTATGTCTTGATTTTGTCATTGCTGAAGCAAAAGTCATCACTTTGCTGATCTGCTGAACTGCGAGACAGTGGTTGATGGAGACATTAATCAACCAACAGAAACTACTTTCCGAAAAATTTGGGATGCTCCAGTGATTAAAGTGGTAACTTGGTCAGGGCATCTCTTTAACTGCTGTATGTGTGGTTATAGGTATATATAATAAATATGTAACACTGTGACATTACAAATATTCCTGATGGGGAAGACGGATAAAGTGTAGGGAACCTCTAAGGGACAGTGAAGTTTAAATGATGAAGTTTCAAAATACTCTTGGAGACAGCTTCAGTAAGTTACTGTGGTAGTAAAATACCTCTTGATGAGCCTCACAAAAGTTAGGTATGCTCAGAAATTTCTTAGTCTGATCGCTGAGGAAATTATCATTTTTAATAGACTATTTTGTGATCAATAAGAAGAGATTAAGGACGTCATCCATCATTTTGTGAACCACAGTACGGCAGTTTTTCCTCCTTTGCTTTTACTTTAATACACACAGCTTTGACTGATGTAGTTCTTACAACTCAGCCATAACTGTTTCAGAGGGAAAAACATTTCAAAACCTTTGTCAGTTGGCAAGAGCAAATTTCTTTCTCAGATTTTGGAGATCCTACTCAGTGTTATTAAGGACCCTATAAATGGGAGCTGTAGTTGTAGTTACATATTTCTGTCAATATGAAGAGTTGCCTGATGTCCTTGACATCAGTGTGATTTTAGGCTGGGTTATGCATGCTGATTTGCACTACATCCTTTGTCATTTTCTATTTTCTCAAACCTAAACTGTGTATTCATCTGAGTTTCCTAGTGATAAAAAGTGTAAATTATTTGAAGCTGGAAGCGCATAAGATAATCCTGGTAGTAAACCAAAAGAAATATGGTTTCTCCTTTTTGCATACTACAAATGTTCACTTAATATTCAGAAGAATCCTTGGAAATTTTCAAAGCCTGACCTAAGGCCCTAAGCAACTGAATGTACTTAGAAGGTTTAAGCAGGTTTGGCTAGACAGCATCTCCAGACGTGTCTTCCAATCTGAACTTCTCTGTGGTTCTGTGAAAAAGACATTGACTCCTTTATACAGGTCATACCTTTTCGCTTCATCGTGATTGCGATTTTTTTGCTCAAATTCAGGAGATTGCCATGTCCTTGCTGTTCTGGTTTTTCAAGGAGTAGTTAAGGAGTGAGGAACAGGACAGGAAGAGGGACCTGCTAGTGAACAGAAGAGAGCTGTTATTTTTGTTCTCAGATTTGGATCTCAACATTGTTTGCTATTCCTGTCTCAGTGTGTGCTAGTTGGTGTAATTTTTGGAAGCCTCCTTGAACTGAGGTTATATAGACAGGCTGCCACTTCAACAAGTCATCTATTCGCTGTCTTTCTACAGTGCTGTTCTGAATACAGTTTAAAGTGCTGCTTTTGATCTATGAAACACTTTTTAGTTTCCTTTCTCTTTCTGAGGAAGACCTGCTGTACGTTTTTGTTCTTCTGTAAAAAGCAACTGGAAGGCAAAAGCCTCAGCTTTATAAACTGAGCTGAGGGCAGGAAAACCTGAGACTGATTCTTTTCCCTTAGTCCTGCAAGACCTAAGTAAGTTGACATTCAGAGCTGTAAGACAAACCTATTAATTGAGTTTTTCCTGAAGGTTCTCTGGAGTGGACACATCAGGTGGAGTCTAATTTTGTTTGTATTTGCGAAGAGTGTTCTGCTGGTGCTTCATGTTGATGGTTTAGTGCTCTTTACTACAAGAGTGTCTGGAGGTTGATTGACAGGTTCACTACAAAAATGCAAGAAATGCAGTTTCTAGAGAGGGACGTAGCAATGTATGGACTGTGTGGGTAAGAGAATAAGATAAGGTTGAGAATAGACAATATTTTTATGGACAGAAGTTTAAGTACTTTCACTAGATATAAGAGAAGACCACTGTAAATGAAACAAAGGTTCTTAAAAATTCTCTAAAAAGGATCTTTACTGTTACAGAAGCTCTAATTTATTCTTTGTTTTCTCATGAAATTATTTGTCAAAGCAGGCAAACAAAAACTGTGCACTGGAAAGTAGTGATGAGTTGCCTGAGTCTGAACTAGCATTTCATGATTTGTTGTTGTTGTTAAACCTAGATTAGACTATTTCTTCGTTTCAGGTACTTTCACTTATTTTCCATGCTGTCTGTATAACATGTCATTGGTATGTTTTTTAAATGTCTAAAAGGATCATAATACTGCATATGCTAAATTTAACTGAAACTTAGGTTAAAACTTGCTTCCATGGTCCTGTGTTGGTTTATTTGGGCCCATTTTAACGGAAAGCTCCGCAGAATACTGGATGTACTCATTCATATTTTCCATCCTTGACTCTTCCTGTACCATTTCATGATCCATTTTGTTTCTGCTGTCTGACCACAAACACTTTTTCTTTCCTTTGAAAAATACTTAGGAGTTACTAAAATATTTCAATAAATCTCTACTGTTTGTGGTTTATTTGTAGTTGCTTGTTCATTAAACATAGTTGTTGCATAATGATGGACTGTTTCCTTCAGATTACATGGAGGAAAGCCTCTTATCCTAATTATTTGTTTATTTTAATGAATGCGTGTGAAAGGCTGTATTGCATTTGTACCGCTAGATGCTCTCAGTCTGATATTTTCAGAATCCTGAAGATGTGGATTTTAAATAAATGAAGAGCGGATGGTATCCAGGGAAATCTTTGGTAGGCCAAGAAGCTAAATCAAAGTTTCCCTGAGTTCCAGGAGGTACCCTACATAACGACTGATTTTCCGTCACTAGGAAATTTAATAATAAATTGCTGACATACAGTATGTTGTAACGTTTCCTAAATACGCAGAATATTCAGTAGAAAAAGTGTATGCCATAGAAAGAGATCTTCAACATTCACTCTTTGCTTGTTAGCATGTATTTTAGACATGGGACTTAGGCTTGCTTTGAGATGATCAACCCTGATGGTGCTGAATACAAAAATGTCATTATAATTAGTCATCTCCAGCAGAAGATGTGTGGAGGAGGGGATGAACTGGTTTTCAGTTACTCTTTATCATTTAGGTTTTCTATTTTTGCCATTGACTGGGAACATTTACCAATGACTTTTTTTCATCTTATATTCAGGGATGGACTATTTTATGAGACAAGTCTTAATAAAAGAAATGCCGTGATGAACCAGTGTGAACTGGTGATAATTCAGGAAAAGCTCTTCCTTGGCTGATGATCAGGAACAGGACACAGAGCCATACACGGTCAGCTTTGGCTATAAAGTGAGCTACTTACACTATTCTAATGCTAACCCAGGCTGTCTCTGTTAAGATATTAGAAGTGTTCACTGTAGAAACTTCATATTAAATGTTCTGAATAAGGTACATATCTATGAATGGATTCTGTTTGGTTTTGCATTGGTGCAACTACAAGAAAATAGTGTTATGCAAATATAAGACGGTATCCACAAACTCAGAACCCAGACAGTTGTTCTGATCCTTCCTTTATTTGAATCACCATAAAAAATTCTCAGAAGATACTCCATTGCAATCATAGCTAGGCGACATAGTGTAATTTAAATGTATAGTTACCATCTTAGGTAATACGTACGGGCTGTATAACCACAGGGAGATCACAGATTTTCCATTTCCCTTGGAATGTGTTTATTATTAGAAGGTATTATCAGAGTATTGTTTGTTGTAAGAGAAGAAGTTCCTGTTCAAGTTTTTAATTAATCTCTTGAGAGATTCATCAGATTTACAGGTTAAAAAAGCTGTAAACATTCTACTGGGAGTAGTCATTAAAGAGAAGATGAATGTGAGTTATCTGTACATTTCTTATGAAACAGAAATCCTGAAGATGATTTACAAACCAAAAAGCTGTTTCTCTTTAAATGGCCTGTAATGCTGCATTATGTCATGAAATACAAAGTATGATTAAAAGTAAGTCTGTTTGCAAGATGAGATGCAGTTTCACTGTTTTGTTTGGAGAATTTTATAGGTAAGACAGCATTGATCTGAATTTGAAGGGAAGAAGCCTGAGACTAATATTTCCTTCATTTCTAGATTAGAAAAAGCATTAGAGTGGAAGAAAAAATCCTTACTGCATAGTTAATCAACTTGGAGGGCCTTATGTTGAAAATCTGATTTTCTAAATTGAATAAAAATGAATTAATAAAAGGTCTGTAGATTGAATAAATAAATTAAAAAAAATAAAAAACCAGCTCAATCCTCTGGCAAGTTACTTTTTTGGTAAATCAAAAAGTGACAGCACAGGACTGCTAAAAGGCTTCCCTTTCCATGAGGCACTTCATACCCTTGAATACTCACTCAAGCTTGACTGAACCAGCAGCATGCTAGTAAAAACTCATAATTTGTGATGAAATGGTTTGTTTAATCCTTGGGTTTTTCTTCTGAAGTATTAACAGATGCAGTGAGGGGAACAGTTTCCAATCTACTGCTAACAGGTAAAATACAGATAAATATTTCTAAACTAATTCATCAAAAATTGTTGCTTCAAACTTTTAAATTGGCCATCTAAGATTACTCTGAACATTTTCTTGTAGTTAATATCTCCTGCTTCTTCCGAAAGCTCTAGATCTGCCATGAAGAACACAGTTTGTTTGTAGTTCGAGTGAATTTTGGCATTAGTTTTGTTTTGTTGGTGTAACTCTTCAATGAAGCACAAATGCACTGAGAACTTGGATAACAACAAAACGTGAACTGTGTCCTAACCGCATCTGTTGAACATAATAACAGTAGTTTCACATTCATTCAGCTTTCCAAGAGGTCACACCCTTTGCAAATAATATGCATAACGAACTGCTGTATTCACGGTGCCTCATCATTATGAATAGTATGTATTTCAGCTGACACTGCCATTCACAACATGATTTTACCAGTTCAGTACATGACTGTGAATCTGGTCTTATTGTCATACTGGACGTATTCTGGACTCCAAAATAAAATCATTGTGACACCAAGAGGATTGATACTTCTGCTGAATTTTGTAAAGATTACCTGCCACTGAGTATTTTTTCCAAGATATGTCTGTGTGCTTTTTTTTTTTTTTTTTTTTTTTTTAATTTAAAAGCATATGTGTTTCTTATGTATATGCATGGGCATGCTGTGGTCATAAAAGGTGTAACTTATGTCCTTAGTCTGAGCTAAACACCGGGCTTACAGGCTTTGAGCAAGCTTCTTCATGAAGCATTCCCAGTAAAATTCATCTCTGACCTGAAATACCCATGTGCAGAATACTCTCGAGCAGAGTTCACTCACACTGTTTGTAACAGTTTGACTGATAATGAAGGTAAATCAGGACAAGAATAAGGACATCAAGTCTGCTGTAGCTTAAAACTGAAATATCACAAAATGTAAAGAAATGTACTTATTCATGTAGAATCATTTTTGTGATGTAACCTGTTGGTGGAAGATTAATGGAAGGGTCTTGTGACATGTTTTCTAATGGCACTGTGTTTGGGTATGTCTTAAATATCAGTGTTGCAACATTTTAGATGTTATGCCCTTTACATTTCCTTTTCACATGAATTTACATTTGGACTGTCATTTCTCTAGATGACTGGAAAGCATTTTGCCAATTTTCATGTATGCACTATCTACTACTACCCTTCTGTGCCTGTTTGTCTCCCACTAACTCCTACTTTTCTGCAGATATGGGCCCTAAAAGGAACATTTCTTGTTATGAAAGCAATAGGTTCCGAAAGATGATTTGAAATCCTGTGACTATTTCCTTCGTAAAGGCTTGCAAGATTTTAGGAAAAATGCCAGCTAGCGCACAGACAGTTTGGCTCTCAGAGCCCAGTGTATAAGGTTAACAAGTTGTAAATAGCTGCATGTTGCCATTATCTCAAAACCCTGCTGCCTTCGGGACACGATGAGGACTCTGATAAGAATGTTCACTGCTAGTTTGGTTTTTTCCTTCTCTTGCACAGCACTTACTGAAGAGTAAGATTTAAAAGTTGGATGGCTTGTGATGGGGTCTTGATGTAATTCGTTCATCTTACTGACCAGCCTGTTACTGATAGAACTCTAACAGATCACAGAGATGAGGGGAAAAAAACAAACCCAAACCTGCCACTGTTTATTTTAAGAACTATTTATAGGAAGGAATATGTAATTTTGGATTTTTTTTTTTTCCTAGAAAAATAAATTCAGTGTTAAGAGAGCTGAATATATTTACAGTATGTAGTGTAAACATTCATGTATGTATGACTTTTTTACAGCTATATAAATGTGTACATCTTGATTGATGTCTGAGCTGTGCTGACAACATGGATTGTATCTCTCATATATCACTCAAAGTTACAGTACCTCTGTTTTTCAGACATATAAAAATTCAGCCTTGTGTATTTGATGAAACAAAATATTTTCAGTGTTCAAGAGCTGCTTGCTTTGCTTTTGAGAATGTCTAATGTATTAACTTTTGCACGTATTGCTCAGTGAAGTGGCCGACTTGGGAAAAAGATTGGTAAATGAATCCTTATTAGTATATTTTTGCCATGAAACGATCAGTATGAACTTGACACTGATCCAGGAAGAGTTAGTATATTGAAATTTGGAATTCTGCATGATCACTTCTTTCCAAAAGAAAGCACCAACACTAAGAAACATTAGCCTCAGATATACTAGGAAAGAACTGAAGCTTGATGTCATTCTCCTATTAGTGTTTTCTGCCTGAAAACGCAGAAGAACATCGTACACGTTGTGATGTATCAGAATAAGAAAAAGAAAACAAACCAGGCAAACCTCACTGCATTAACTTTCTGTGTCAGGAGCTGATGATCATTCATTAAGTAATTTTTGCTTATTTTATTTTGGGTGGGGAGGAGGGATGGAGAGTACGTTGTGTTACTGAGGAGCACTGTGTTATGCTGCTGTCTAAGATATGTCAGGCCCTGCCTTAAGCCTGGTAAACTTATAATGGAGCTGAAAAGAACCAACTATGCAGGAAAGAAATAAAGAAGAGTCCTAGAGGAAAATTTCATAGACGTGAGGACATGGTTGTAGAAGTACATGGCTGGAACACCAGAGTACTCAGATGAATATGCTGCAATATGAAGGCAAAGTGCCAGGATGAAGGGAAAGCGTTCAAAGAAACTATGGCATTGGAGCCCTGCAATAACGAGAAGCTTTGAGGCAAGACACTGAAGTACTGAGAAAAATATCAAAAAGCCTGAGACGTTTTGCCAAGCGAGCAGAGAATAAGAACCAAGGCGAAACATTAAATTCTCATGGAGAAGCACCCAAGTGCTGAAGGAAAATGCTAAAATGTTCAGATAAAATGGATGGTTCTAATGCAGAGTGCTTAACAGGCAAAAGCAAAAGTGCGGAGTTCAGTAGCTTCGAACTGAATGGCTGAACAGAGGAACCACGGAAGTAGTCAAATTAGTTCTTTTATTTGAAACTACGTTTTTGGGGAAGCTGATGTTACGATTCAGTCTGGTTTCGATTCATGGTCAACTTATGGCAACAGCAAAGGATTTATTAGTGTTTTGGGACAAATGAGATAGTTTTACCAAAGCATAAGATAGCGGCAGTTATTCTAACACAAAAGACTACTGAGTTTTTACTAGAGAGAAAAGTTATGTGAGGGGTGCAGAATTGCACCCCTCACAGTATTTGCTGTGTATAAAATACAAAGGGGGAAATAATTTTGTTAAAAAATCTCCTTGAGAGGCTTAAAGTCTACAAAATCCTACCAATGTCACCAACATGCCTTAAGATCAAAGGCTTGTTTTATAGCTATACAACATGTTTGCAATTTTATAGGATATGAATCCTATAAGGTTAATAACGCACATTTGTCACGGTCCAGTGCACCTAGAAAGAGAATGCTGTATATACTGTATGCGTGGTGGTGTTGTCCACAGAGTTGGTAAAATGCCATCTAACACTGTGCATTTATTTTAACTAGAAATTACTCTGTTCCCAATTGTGTAAGCTCTCACTTTAGGTAGGGACTGACTGGGACTGCCAGTGATACTTTTTTGATAGTTGCAGACCTTTTCTATAAAGATAAGATTTTTAGTACAATGTTGAGAGACAGTTTTTTCTTTTCTTTTGCTTTAGTTTAAGGGTTTTTACAGTTCTGATTAGCATGCCAATTATCAGTATGACATAAATACTACCTCACCTGATAAGACCAGTGTTGTTTCACTTTTGCTGTCTGAACAAACAGATGAAGAAACGATATACGCTTCCAGAGTATACAGTATCTTCTGTTCTGTGCAGATTCTGAGAGATTGATTACAACAGAACATAGATGCATGCATTTTGATCCTATATTCAATATGAAATATGGAAAATATATTTTGATTACCATCCTCCATAATGTTTGCTTCATAAAATAAGAGGAGATATGCCTAGTGTAAGGTTTTAAAATGTTCAGAGGCTAAATCACACAGATGCATATGGAAGGATCCTTCAGCTTGGAAAAGAATGGTCTTGGAGCAGCCAGAATTTTCTCTTTACCCTTCAAGTGTTTGCAGTGTTGGTCTGTAGCACTGAACACATTGTAACTCCATAGGCACTGGAAATTTGTGGGAGAATTACTGGAGAATCAGAACAAAATTTGTACGTGATCCAAGTCTCTCTTGGGCAAATACAGCATGCTGGAAACTTGGGAAGAGTGTACATTATGTAACCAGGCTCAGCTTCACAACCGATTTAGAAAAAATGACATTTTGCTTCCTGGAATGAGATCTGAGTAAAGAAATTTTGTCTTGATCAAATGAAGCAGCTGTTGCAGTTTATATTTAAGTGTGATGCAAATCAAGCCCCCATTTCTGCTATTCCCTTCTGCCCAAAGAGGGAACCGTTAGGTTTGTTGTTTTTTTGTGGGTTTTTTGTGGGTTTTTTTGTGTTTCCCCCCCTCCCCTCCCCGGGAACTGTCCTGTGGTTTGAATCCAGTAATTACAAATGATTAAAAAAAAATATACAAGTTCTCACATATTGTAATGACACATATAAACAATTTGAAAATACTTAAGTAATGAATCTGTGTTGTAACAACCAGCTGCAGAGTACTTATAACTGGAGTATCTTAAAACATTTAAATATTCCAAACATTATGTACAACAGATCGTGTACTAATTCATTATGAAAACAGCAATTTCATTTAATCATTTATTAGCTATTTATAAGGTGTCTGCATATTAAGTATGCATACAGATTGTTGTTCAACCTGGCGACCGGTATAATGATTGCATAAGTGTCACCCGTGTGTAATCACTCACGATTTTTTTTGGTGATCATTGTTCTCAACTACTGGTTACCAGCATGACTCTATGGTTCTGAAACATGTACATGTAATAGAGTAAATGAGTCTTTGACCCTCTAAGAGGGGGAAAAACCCCCAAAATTGCTCAAAACAATACTCAAATTTTAATATAAGTCATTCATTACTCATTTCTATTCACTTCTGGAATGTATATTGACCACTGTCATAATAAAGACAGTGAAGCAGGTTGCTCAGAAACACTGTAGAATCTCTTTCCTTAGAGGTTTTCAAGATCCAACTGGCCAAAGCCTGAAGCAATCCGGTCTGAATTCAGCACTGACACATATCTGCACAGGAGATTGGACTACAGCCCTTTCAAGGACCCTTCCAACGTGAGCGATTCAGTGACTTCCCATGAAGTTGCAGTGGGGAACTAAGCAGAATGCTGTTAGTTATGTGTTATGTTTACAAGGTTGTTAAACTGAATTTTAGAGTAGAATACAATGTTGGACTGTGATTAAAAAGGAAACAAATCCAGAGGAAGCAAATTGTGCAATACTCTGTCATTCTACTTTGGTGTATCTTAATCATTGGTATTTTTACCACACTGCTGCAGTGCTTTGGTTTTTTATATGAATAACAGGTGAGTTTGAGATTCCCTGTTGTGATAATGAGCTGCTTTGCTGGGTCTTACTGTACCGTAGGTGTAGGTACCATAGGGTGCAACTCTTATTAGAAGTATGCTGTTTACTACATATCCTGCATACGTATCAGAATCATCTTACTTATATGATGATTAAAGCTTTGAGAACCTTAAAGAATTTGCTGCCAAAGGTAAAAATATCCAAGGATTTAGGCTACCAAATCCTAGAGCATGACTCTTATCCATGTCCCATAAATATATACTGTTTTGGAAGTGGTAGTGTATATCTTTCACAAATTGCAAACACCTTAGCTCGAGCTCTAAATAGCTTTACAGCATAATGTAAAATGCTAATACTATCAATAAATGTAAAAATGTGCAAAATTGAACATACAGCTATCTTGCTAAAATTCACCTGATCAGGTTCTCTTCTATGCCTGGTCACATGCTTCTCTGCCTCCTGCATAAACCAGGATGTGCACTAAATTATGTGTAGATTGAATATGACCGTTAAAATTCTTACTAACGGGATTATTTATCACATCTAGTCTTACTCCTAAAATGAGTACGTGAAGGGTAGAAGAGACCTTGTCAGGCTTAACAATCTTGAACGTTGCTACTGCAAATACCTCACTGTATAGTCCTTTTCATATGTGTACTTACAGACTACTTGAATCTTAGGAAGAGTGTGGGAAAGGGATAAGATTTTGTTGCAAATAATTTTCTCACACACCTCAGAACTTCCATTGTTTATTTTCCCCTTCCCAAGTAGATAAATATAAAAATTCCTCTTGCCAGCAAAGAATTGATTGAAGATTTCCAAACTCCAGCAGATTCCCATGGTGATACATCGCTTTGTTCTCTCAACTTTAAACTCTTAGATGCAAATATTTAGTGCTGAGGTATTTGAGGTTAGCTACACTATGCATTTCTTGTGAGGTGAACAGACTCTCATAGACAGTGAAAATCTGAATTATCCCCAGAGATATTTGGTATTGTTTGTGATGCTATATGCAACTGTACCTGCATCAGCTTCACTCTTTTTAATGTCTGCATTGTTGCTATTTTAGTAAAACTGAGCCTATATTTTGCTGTAAATGTCTGTATTCATGGATTCCAGTTGTCTTTGTCTGATCTATAGATACATACCTACATATATATGAGAGAGGTTTCTTTTTTAAACCAATTTTGTTTTCAGTTGTGAGAGTGAAATTTCCCTCTAGGCACTTCAAACTGAAAAAAAAAGAAGTTTGTTTAAATGAAAGACAACAACGAAAGTCAGCAATTGATAAAATTAAATGGGAGATAAGGAAAACTGTGAAAAGCCAGAATCTTAAGTCACACATCAGTACCTGTGGGCATTCAACAACTTGGCACAATATGGCATTCAATCAAAATGCATATTGCTTAAGCAACAGTGATTATAAAGTATTTCAGGGGTTAATGACAGACTGAAAGAAACTGCTAGCTTGCAGTAATCAAGAGAACTCATCTGGCTATTAATTGTCAGGAATACCTGCAATGAAGTCTTAATTGCTATTATAACTTGAAGTTGATGGAGAAAATGGTATAGATTCTCTTTGCATAACATTCATTTGCTGTTTAGCCATTTTTTCAGTGTTTGTTCCTATCACCTAAATATGTTTCCAGAAATAGAAACGAGGAAGGAAATTATCCAAAATTATCTACAAGGGCTTGTATAAAGTACTGCTTTTGCTGCTGCCTGGAAGAAACCTGCCAGTTACAGGCATAAATAACTGAACTACCAAAACCAGCATAAACCCAACAAGAATTCAGCAATGGTAATACCAAACAGACAAAGGACAGCAAGTAAAAAATAAAGGTTCATAAAAATATTTGTATATCAACTTGCCTGGCACCTCAAACAGGGCTTTTCTGGAGAAGTAGCATCATTTTACGTGCATTTTGGAACTCTGAAAATAAAGTTTGGTATGAACACACATAGTCTGCTTGTCCTTCCATTTATGCTCTTTTTATACCAGTGCACTTACACTGACTTAAATGAAATTACATCCTGATGAAATATGAAATTAAACTGTCTTTAATGTTAATTTGTGTAACATTAACTTCTAGAAGCCCATTACCTCTAGTTTAGAATGAACTGTTCCTTGAACGTGTGACAGTGAATTTGTAATACTTTGTTGTGAAAATTATGTAAGGAAAAACAGAATACTGAGTGTTCAGCACTGAGTACTGAGATCCTAAACGTGGAGTATGTGACAGATCATTTCTAAGTAGTAGAATTGGCAACCAGTGTGCAATCCAGTTTCAGTAAGTAAGGAAGCCAATGAGCTAAGTTATTGTCTTGTATTCTTTACAAAGCAAATCAAAGAGAAGAGAAATCTCATCTGTTAGTTTAACAGGCCTTGGAAAGCTCTTACTTCTATAGTGCCACCTGATTCTGTGTTATCATGCGAATATACTTTTATATGCCACTAACAAAGTAATGTCTCTAAATTCCTCTTCAATTTACGCTTAAACATGCTGATTTGCCTGAACATAGAAAAGGAAACGAGAAACTTTTAAACCAAAAATATATATTCTTAGAATTTGATATTAATGCACATTTTTATGCATGGCATTCCCATTAAGATTACTGGAAGATTTACCTACAAATCTTACATCCTGGAAGAGTGATTAACTTCCCAAAGTTTTATGAGAAATAAGAAAACTGTATCTTGCTTTTCAGCTGTCAGTTAATGCTAATAAGAGGCATGTGCAACTACATGCTTGTATGTTTAAATTGACCAAAAGGTTTGTATCGGGTTGGTTTGAAAGCTAGAGCTGGATAAGAATCCATGAGTTATTCATGTCTCGGAGGAAATACTTTTTGGTTTGACTTCTGCTTCAGCAGCTGAATAATTTTTACATTTTATTTTTCTGCAGAAAAAGCACCTTTAATAACAATGTGAATACGTGTGAATGTGTGTAAAGTAGATTAATTGCATGAGTATCAACTAAAATTAGTATCATGTTTCCTGAATAAAATGTAACCATTTAGGTAACAAGACTTTGTTTTTTAAGGCTACTCTTCAATATAAGGAGATATACCTTCTGTCAGAACTCTCAGTTAATCTGAATATGGTCTCAGTTGCCTAAGTGTGATGTAGCAAAAGTTCCCATTCCTATTTAAATTAAAATACGTTGCAACTTCAACCCACCCAACTGCTAAATGTCCCAGAACCTTGTTTCATCTTCTGTTTCTAGGGTAGCGGCACAGAATAATTTATTTCAAGTTTCATCACTGCTCTCTAACTTGTGGCAAACATTTGGTGCCTCATTTTGCCAGATACATTATACCAGAGGACTTTAATTAATAGAGGCGTCTTAGTCTGGTAGTGATGAAAAGCCTAAAGAAAGATCTGCTTATTTAGCCTGAGCTGCTGTACAGTAATATACTGTGCACTATGCACTGTGCAGCTGTTTAAATCTATATGGTGAAGTCAAGCAAGTGTAGAAGGAATAAAACTGGAAGAATACTGAGAAACAGTAATGGAGATTGCAGTACTGGAGCATGAATGGCTCTATTTTTTATCTGGGAGAATTAGAAGAATTTTTGTTGTTCACTGCATGTTCTTCTCTTTATATTATTTCTAAGTTTTCAATCCTGTGGAGTCACTGTAAACATTTCTTTAGGAACAACAAAAAACAATAAATGAGGAGGAAAGAAATATTTCTAAAATTTTCATTTGTTTGGTTTAGACAAATTCTATAGCCTGTATTTTGTTTTTAATATATTTTAATTATTTTTCTGTATTTAATTCTGACAGTAATGTTTCTCACCATAGCAAATATACTCTCTGACATAAATAATACTGGATTAAAATAAGAAATTTGGAAATGAAAGTTATTTGATGTTTAGAATTTATGTTATAGAGAAATGAAAATTTCTCATCAGGACTGATTGCTGAAGGTGATGTACAAACATAAATACAGGATTCTGGCCTGAAGAATCTAGGAATATAAAGTGAGTGCAATGAATAACTTTATTCCTGAATAACAGAAATGAAGTGAAAATAGATACAGGCTTTCGGTGCTTTTTCTGGTCCTGACATAAGAAGAGTTACTATGGGTTTCATAATTCTGTATTATTACATCCTTAGCAATTTGGAAAGGAAAAAAAAACTAACAGAAAAAATAATCTAGAAGACGATATTACATTTTGGTAGAAAATTTATCCTTTCTATCTATAGGTATCTCCAAGTCCAAAGAAAATATTGGCAAAACAGGATTTTGATTTTATTGGCTACTTTCACATTGCCAATGCACAAGTCAGAAATTGCCTGAAACCTACCTAATAAAATCACAGAAATTCTTAGAAAATTGCCTGAATTTAAGTTCTACCTGGTAGTACCAGCTTTTCAGCACAGTATTTTTGTCAATAAAGGATGAGGCACTTGCAGTACAATCATTTTTATTCAGAGCGATCCTATTTTTTGACACGTACTGATAATTTGAACTAATGCCTTGTGAAAGGGCATTTTCTTTTACGAACTTGTTATCCACTTTCACTAATAGATGCTCTTTAGTGATATTGCAGACCTTTTTATCATTACCTACACAGTATGTCCTGAATCAGGGCACAGGCTGCTGCTGCAAACCATTGTTATTTTTTTTTTTTATTCCAATAGCCCTCAAAAATAATTTATTTAATCGTTTTGAAGTTATGGTTGAAGCTTAAAAGAATAGGAGAAAAATAAGGATCTTAAGAGTTTTGGATTTTTTCTTAAATTAAACATGCTGTTCCACATTGAAAATGCTGACTCTTAAATCTGTAGAGTTAGATTTTTCTTCATACAAATGCATTTGTTACTTTGATATCAAAGGGGTTGCTCTGATTTGTAAGTGCTAAGCACACAAGCCAGACATGAGGCAGGGTGGGTGTACCTGTGTGAATACTGAAATGTTTATGGTAAAGAGACCATGAAGGAGTGTGCCATTGACTTCAGTTGCTAGCTGACTGATAAACTATGTTTTTGCTTTAATTTTTAGAAATTGAAGCTAGTTTTCATTAAATATGTTTTTGATATCACATATTGTTCATAAATTTTAAAGATTCCAGTTTTTTGCTACTTTTGTATTCTTTCTGCTATATTCAGCCTTGATGTACTTATGACATTGTTTGGCAAAATAGTTTACATACAGTTGTTATTGACTGTTTTCCATTCAAACAAACTACAGACTCTGCACAGAAGAGAACTTTCTGATATATAAAAAGCTATATAGTTCTTTCCAGAATTCAGATTCCTAGCGTAGCTCCTTTTGTATTATTGTTCAGATCCAACTGGATATTGTAGATGACAGTAACACCCGGGGGCACTTTTGTCTGTTACTCCTATATGACACATTAGTATACCTGATTACATAATTCTGAATTGCCCTGGTGACTGGACAGCTAGGAGGGTCATCAAGAATTCTAGGTACTTGTTGGCAGAGTAAGAGAGTTTGATCATTACAAACATCTTTATTTTTACCTTTTCAATTAATGCCTCATGCCTCCTGCTTGCATTTTCTTGACTTCCTAATTACCTTGAGTTTTGTTTCACCTATAAATGAGGGACTGAGCCATTAAATTTACAGCAAAAAAGCTCTCCAGGTTAAAAAGAAAAGAGAAAACGTAATCAGTATAAAAGTTGTATAAATGAAGTTTCTTATTATTTTTCTTTAAATAATGAATTATTCAGTATTTTGGTGTTAATAATTTAACAGAACCCAAAGTAAGATATCAGCAGGACGTATGTGGGATGGGTGGTAGTTCAAGTTTGATCTAAAAGGCTTGCCTTTGTATTGAAGTTGGGTTGAAGCTTTGATCTATTTATAATGAGTATTCTAAGGGTTTACTAATTATTTTAAACCTGAAGAGAATCTCATAGTCCATTTTTCAGTTGGAAAGGAACAAAAAAAAAACCTTGCTGGAAGGTAAAGGCAGAAAGTCATAAAGTTCAGGCGTGTTTTTTAAAGTTAAAGCACGACCGCCTACTGGCTATAATTTCTGAGAAGTTTGGGGGAAAAATGTATTTTCTGTCTCCTTTTCTCATTCTGTAGCATAAGGAAATTTTCTGAGGTACTTCTAGCTTCTGACTAGAGATATGGCATTCTTTATATATTCCATCCATTTAAAAAGTCTGTAGCCATAAAGTTAAAATGCAGAAAAAAGCTTCTGTTTTTTCTTTGGGATTATGTTTAGACAAAATGTGTATCGATCACATTTAATGTATTAACAAACTGAATTAACTAACATATTTGTTTATGAGAAATTGCGGGACGGTAATCCATTTATCAAGGGAAACTATATAAAATGTTCATGACTCTACACAAATACAGCTTTAAAAATAAATCTGAATTTATCACTGCTTAGAACATTGCTCATGATTTGAGAGGGTTTTTTTGGAAACCAGATACTTGTGCTTGATCCGTATTTAATTCCATCTTTAAAGGCAATATACTTATTCCACTTTGTTACAGTTCCTTTGTACCATTTTGTCATTCCTTAATGGAAAAACTTTTGTTAAGTTTTTCAGATACACAGAACACAGATGTAATTTCCTAAGATGATCATTATGGCACAGCAGCGACAGTAATCAGGTGGACATAAGAGAGTCCTCTAGCTGTATGTCTACAAGCACTGCAGCATGTAAGCTGCACAGCTGTAACAGCTGGAAGTTTTCATTGTGTTTGAGGGTTCATATAACTATTCCTCAAAGCACTAATAACAAGTCTAGGGAAATGATATATATTTGCATCCCAGAAAGCAGAAATTCATATAAAACAGTTCTGTAGATTCTGGCTTTGAGTCAGTCATTTTTAAATCTGGGAGATGTGGAAAGTATTTGTTTTATGCAGACATTAACTTGATGGTGAGGATGAATACTTTCACTGAAAATACATAGTGTCAGAACAAATACTGAAGCATTGTTCTGAACATAAAATGGTGTGCTTCGCTATGGTACTAAGTGCTATTTATATCATGTGAGAAATATGTTTTTTTTCCATTTGCTGGGAAATTTTCCAGTTTTCAAGAGGTGCTGAATAGTTTAATGAATCTATAATACATACAAAATATTTTCTTTTTTTCCCCTTGATTCAGTATTTGGGATTAAAGGTGAACCTCTTTTCATGGTTCAGATCATTTTCATTAGCAGAAAGGAAAAACATGACCAATAAGCCTGGTACTGCAAAGAATTATTTAAAATAGTTCTGAGGAGCAATTTTTTGCCTTTTCAGTTATGCAAAGTGCTCACCAAGTTTTTGTCTTTGGTAATCTTTGGCTGATATTAAAAAACTGACACAGACTTCTTGACCTGACACACATGTAATAGCCGTGAAGGTTTTTTTAATACTTTTACCCTGGCACAAGATTAAAGAAATCCAAGTACTGCATTCCACAAATCAAGCTCATACTTTCACATGTATCTTATCCTTGTGATTAAATTTTTATAGAATCATAGAATAATTCACGTAGAAAGGAATCTTCGGAGTTGCTAGTCCAGTCTCCTCCTGCTCAGAGCAATCTCAGCACTGAATTCAGATCTGGTTGCTTTAGGCTTTGTCCAGTCAGGTCTTAACCTGCACAGAGGGATACTCCACAACCTCTCTGGGCAACCTGCTCCAATGTGTAATTATCCCAAGTGGGGTTTTTTTGCCATAGTATCCAGTCAGGACCTTTCCCATTTCAGCATATGAACCTGTCTTTTGTTCTCTCACTGTGCACCTTGGTAAGGGGCCTGGCTTTGTCCTCCTGCTATTTTTTCCATGCTGGTAGTTCCTTTCCTCCTCAAACCTTGTGTCTTTAGGCACAAAGACCTTTTTCTAAAGACAGGCAGGGAGGCAAAGTTTCTATTGTCTGTCTTCACTTTCATGTCCTCTGTATGTCCCTTTTGTACTGGAGCACTGTCATGAGTTTCCTGTGAAACCAAGAGGGTCACCTGGTATGTCCGCTTGTTTTTCTGGGTTATCGAAATGGAGTGTTCTGCTTGCAGAGGGTTGCCCTTAAAGATCTGCCAGCTCTCTTGAGCAACTTTTCCTTTCAGTGCTGACTCACACAGGATCTCACCCACCCAAAAGATATCCCTGCCTAAACTGAACTCTGTCCTTTTAAAGTTCAGGTGAAGTACTCTGGTACTTGCCTTCCTCAGAATCTTGATTGAATATCACTTCTAGACTGCTATAACACATCAAATAATATACAGGAGTCTCTTAATTAATATACGTGTATAACTAGACACATTTTACCAAATTCAGTGAGGTGTAGCTATTTTCTGGCAATTAATTACTGATTGATCATTTAAGAATTTGTTACTGGGACATAGATGAGACTGTTACCAATTCAAACAAATCTAGATCTAAGTGGAAAGTATACAAAGAAGAATATTAGAATTAGACCTAACCAATCACTTAATTAGCTGTACCAATTAAGAAGCTGATAACAAAATAGATCTTTAACTGTTCACTCACAGGATTTGACTTCCAAGGTGCAGTATTTTAAAGCTACGTAACACATATACTGAGTCCATGACTAGTCACTACAGCAAGTAGAGTTTGTCATCAAATTTAGCATTCAGGGGACAAAATTCCTAATGCCATAACATTAGAGACAATTTATGCCTTTTATACAACAGAATTTTTGCTATGCAAGTATTTTGAACTAATGCAAGATCAGAAATACCATAGCAGTGAATCTCTCATGATGTCAAAATTAACACTGACTCCAACTGAGCTAGGGCAATGCAAGTCTTGTCCAAGTCAATGGAAGGTCAATACAAATCAAAATAATATAGTACATGGCTGTACTGTTCTTTAAAATTAATTATATCCCTATGACATTGGCTTTATTGGGATTGTACTGAGGTAGGCCTTGGTTTGGCTTATTTAAAGTGTTTTTGTATAAAAAAGAGGAAGAAGATTGAAAGAAGGGGGGTCGTATTTTTCTTTAACAGAAAAAATGTTTATTTTCTTTCGTTCAGTTTTTCCATCCTTTCTGTTTTACTAAAGTCAATGGAAGAGGAGATTTTTAAAGCTCATAGTATCCTGTCTGAATGACATGCAACCGGAAACCATATATGATAAACCACAGTGCTCAGTAGTCATAGTTTATCATGTAAAAAACATACTTAATTCTAATTTATTGTGATTAACTCTAGAACTTACTGATGAATCCAGACATGCTGTAGTAAGCTACTACCTACATAATATACAATAAAACTGAGGGTTTCTTCTCTGCTCCTTATTTTGCCAACATAGTTGACATCTAGAAAGGGACGCTTGGCTTGTAGCTTGTACACATTTTCCTTTGGGTTGTGGTAATTTGAGTCTGAACAATGATGCAGTACATAGTATACAGAAGATACCAGTAGCTAGGACATATGCAAAAGCCTTACTCAAAACACATTTAGCTGTTCTAAATGTTTGAATGTGATCTTTTAAGCCACATCTGTATCTGTTATCATATGGTGTGTTCTAGTACAACAGCAATTTTCCGTAGTAATATATGAAAAATATTTCAATGTTTTTTATTTATCTCAGTACAAACAAACATTCATTCAACTTTAAAAAAAAAACAAACCCAAACATTTTTGCACCATGGCTTAAATATATCCTGGCAATACAGAATACATTCAGACACCTGTTTTTGTTGATGAAGACAAGATTTCATACGTTCATTTAGTGAGCATGGGAGTGTTCTCTGTTTATAGGAGTATTCTCTGTTTGTAAGAAGAAAACCTTTTAAAACTTTTAAAAGCAGGAAATTCAGAAAGAACTGAGGTTTATTTCTCATACTTAAATAAAAATACTTACATGTAACAACAAAATGAAGGAAAAAAAAAAAAAAGGGAAAAGGGAGATGCTTACATACCAGCAAGGACTGGAAGTGTAAGCAATGTATACCAATAGCTTTCAAAAACCCAGGCTACTTTCTCTCAGTATTTACCATGTTTAAACTCCCTGAAGACTGCCATAATTAGTTTTCTCCCTTACAAGTAATTATGAGCACCTGTAATTTAAAAAAATAAAAATAAAATATTTGTGTCTGAGATATGATCCCTTGGGTATATTTCTTTTAGAACCTTCCTCATTTGCTCTTAGAAGTTCTTTTCCACTAACTTCTCTTGGGATACTTTAAATGGAATGAAATGTTCCTCTTCAACTACTTTTAAAACCAGATGAGACCTGAAACAACACTGACAATGTTTTTCCTCCCCATGATCCCTTCAGAGTGAATGTCATAGGTTCAGGATAGCTGATCACTCCCTGATGTGACAGGGAGACAAGTGAGGTCTATGTAGGGTGTAGTCACACCAAGAGTAGCCTTGAAAGGGTTCACATGGTTCACATCTAAGGCCGCTGAAAACTACATATCAGATGGCAACAATGTCTGGGTCCGTATTAATTGTTCTACATGGCTCACTCCACAATGCCTACGTATTTTAAAATAATTCTAATGTAACTAGAAATGTCGCAAGACGGCCGCATAGGAGCTGCCTTGTTGCAGATGCTTGGATCAGACCCTTCTGACACAGGGTACCTAACTGTCGTCGTGTTGTTCTGCTGTGGGAACAGAGTGGTGTTTCCTTTCAAAACTCTGTCCTGGGGGCAGCTCTTAGTAGCTATTCAGTGACAGAGGTATGGATTTTAGAAGTAGCTGGATCTTAAGGAAGATTTTTGTTAAGGGGTGGTAACTCAACACTTCATATTTTCTCACCGTTCTGTTCCACCCTTTCTCAAAATAGACTGTGTATCACTCTTTGGGAATTACGCAGTACCACAAATCAGAAGGTACTTTAGAGACTGAGAACCCCAGCATCATGTTCCTCTGCTCTTTCTTCTGCTTGCATGTGTAGCAGGTCAAACTCTACAGAAATAAATCTTCCATACCTGAATGTTGGCATTAGCTTTAAGCCAAAAGATTTCCTCAGAAAGAATTATTTAATAGTAATTTTGCTTAATGCGAGAAACTGACAGGATAAGCCATGAAGTCTACAAAGAATTGCCCATTAATTTGACACACCTAAACCGCTGACTATCTGAGAAAAGAATTTGATTCAGTTTTTATTCTAACACTGTATTGATCTTAGAATGATCTTAGCATTCATTTCGGTACAGTAGACCAGTGATTAAATTTTGTGTGTTTTCCTTTTCATAAGGTATTTTGCAATTTCTCTGTGCACTGAATCACCAATATGATCTGGGGGAACTACTTCTTTGTATTGCAAATTCTTAGTGATGGATAAAAATCACTGAAAGTGATTCGGTTTAAAAAGCATTTTGGTTTAAATGTTGTCAGATACAATACATACCCCTAAATTCATATGAGGGTTAGCAGGTGTCCTTAGAGGATAGAGGTGTGTAGCCTTAAGACTTTAAACCTGCGGGTAACATAAAGCACAGGACCTATATATAGTCTTCCCAGGTTCTGGACAAAATGTCCATCATGGGAATTTTCTCAGTTTGTGCTGATAAGGAATTTGGACCTTTCCACTTTTGTATCCTCCTTTCATAGAAAGAAATGCCAGTTGCACAAGCTTAAAGGAGACACGTGCTGGCCCGATCTTCAGTCAGGCTGACTGGGACACCAGGAGTCAACAGCTCAGAAAAAGCCTAAGTGGCTCTAATTTTCATTTTCATCCCTCCTTTAATCCCTGTGAAAGGCAACAGAGATACTATATTCTTGGAGGACAAAAACATCTACTGTTTTTAAGCTATAGCAGTTTCAGAATTTCTCTGCCTTTTATAACACATTAATACCAAACTAAGAAAAGGTTAATTAATACCAAACCAAGAAGTACAGTACGCTTCAGAATGCCCTTCCTCTATCCTGTCATGCAAATACTTTACAAGAACAGGAATGGTATAAAGCTATTTATATCAGCCCTATGCTTGGCTCAGAAATTACCTATAGAAGAAGGTCTTTCCAAGGAGCAGTGCCTGTTCCCCTTAAGGCCCCTTAATGTTTTCAGGGCATCAGCTCCACCTGGTTACATTTGACCTTGTTAAAAAGACTGCATTCAAATAAAGGGAAACTAATCTAGATTTCTCAACAAGAATAAAAATGAAAGCAGTCACGGGCTTTTCAAAACTTGCAGTGGTCTTAGCTGTATATGCTCACCTTGTAATTGTGTTTTCCCGAGAGCCTTTCTCCCAAAGAAGAGGTTGGGATGGTATTGTAATGTCAAATCTGACTCACTGTTACAGTTGCTATTAAAAGTTAGCAGCTGTAATTAGGGGAGAATTTTGAAGCTTCAGTGTTGTATTGTCAGTTGTAACAGCTTTTAATTATCTTATATTTTTCTTTAAAGTGATCAGCTTTGCAGAAGTTGAATGTGCTTTTATCATTTTTACTCTGGAAATGAGCTGACGCGTTTAATATAATTTAGATAGAAATACTGTTACTGCAGAAAACAATTGAAATCTGTGAACTTTTTAAAGGATTTTGAACACAGGAGACAGCCATAGTGCTTGGAGGGATTTTGCCATCATCCAATTAAAATAGTCCTCCATTCTCTCTAATACCATTCTATCTGGTCTTAAAATGCATAAGACTAATTACATTAGCCCACAGAGGCTTGCATGGCTAATACTATTGGCCATTTCCTCAAATAGAAGAATTATAAATGATTAACCACTTTGCAAATAATACCCATGTTTCTACTGCAGGACTAGATTCGATACATAGATATGCTGTCATTTTTACACCCCGCTTGCAGCAGTGTATGGTACTCGAGCTTAGAATAGTTGCCAATGTTGAAATTGCAACGGCCAATTCCATTGTCCCTCCAGCCTACTTTAGTCTGTCAGGAAACCAGACCCTTTTGTTGCTGTTTCTAATCTGGTCTTATGCTGAGGACAGAGAGAATAAAGACAGAGCCTTATAGATTAGCCTTTTAATAGGACAAGCCTTATTATGCATGACTTCACTGCCTTGAAGTCCCTTCACTCATATCAGAAAAAAAATTTAGTTTTCCAGGGAAGGACCCTGGTTCTTAAGGACCTGAAAGAATGCTGTTGGTGTAGGATCTACTTGTGAAAAAGGGTCTGGGTTAGCAGACTATCCTGTGGCATGCACCAGTCTAGAAGGCGAGATACAGCTAAAGAAATACTGTACAGTATTGTCATTTTTGGCAGGCAGCATCCTTGTCAATATGCATGAGCACTCAGATGAATGAGAGAACCTGTCACCCAAGGGATGTTACACATTGATGACAACAACCAGTCACAGGTCCTCTACTCTAACATGTAGTTAGATTAAGTTCTTTTACAGTTGTCACTCTGAAAGAAGGAAAACTGCTAGGCAGCAAAGGGCAAGCAGCATTGCTAGTGCAGCCATTCTTGCAGCCAGTATTGATGTTTTCACTTTTTGGATCCTGCTTCATAATTGATTCCTCAAGACTGGAAAACCGGAAAATTCTGTCTGCTGCAGGAGCCCCAGCAAACCTGAAAATTAATCCTTATATTATGATATGGTCTACTGTATCCCCATTAGAGACCAGTTTAGCCCATGATTCTTAGTTCTGGGAATGCCATCTCACCCCAGCATGTTGGTATTAGATTGTATTGTTTTGATAAATTTTAAGTTCATGTATTGTAACATTCATGTCCAACTGAAAATCCATCGTGGGATAGATTCATGGTCACGTCATGATCTGGTTCATGTACTCTGTTTTTAATTATCCTACACTTTACTGGCTCTATCCTACAGTCCCCAGATTCTTTGGGGCAGGGGATAAATAATGGTTCAATTTGGGGTTTTTTTCTGTTATTAAGGTCTGAGTAAGGATGATGCCTTTCAAATCACAAAAGCAGAAGTAATCAGTCAAGCAGGTATGGACGGGTGTCCTTTGTCCTTCTAATGCATGACCAGTATATATCAAGAGATGGGTAATACACCTATCATGTTTCAAAAAGGATAATTCCTTCTTCCTGTGAAACTCCAAAAAGCTCACAAAATGCTACAGGGGAATTTTACTGTTGTGGATCTAAATTTAGATTTGAAAATTGGCAAATGGGAGCTTTCATTTACCACAGAAGTAAAGATTCTTTTCTATCAAACGTTCAGAATTTACTTCCTTTTCTATGCAGGTTTAACACCTTGGAGTGTTTGGTGTTTTTTTTGTTTTGTTTTGTTTTGTATTTTTTGTTTTGTTTTTTAAATAAAAATGCCCATCAAAGTAAATCTCATCAGTAGTAAATGCAGTGCAATCTAAATGATGCTGGATAGTATTGGACAGTTATACAGTCACTGTCACCTACAAAATGTTCAGTATCCTGGGGCAAGGAAATCTCCAACTATTCCCTTGAGATAGATTTGTAAGTAGTGGGCATGTTCTCTTAAATTTTGCTTTAATGCTCAGAAGAAGTTTATTTCACTAAATGCTTTTCATTATTTCTTTTCCATATAAGCAGTGTGTATATATACACACATATATACACATACATAAGTCCTGAGTAAGTTATAAATTAAACTGAAGATTCAGGGTATTATGTGTTCCAGAGTAAATAGATTTTTGAAAAAATATTTAGCTTGGACTTTAAGAGCACTGGATGAGATATCCAGCACTGGACATAAATCTCATAGTGCTGTGGGAACCCAAGTTCCACTGAAGTTCAGGAGGACTAAAGCATTGGTTCTGACTAAACTATTTGTGATCTGACCCACTTTCATGGAGACATGTCAAATTAGAACATTTGAAAATTGTTCTATAGAATCTGAATACGAAAATATTTTCAGTATTTTCTGATAACTTTGAACATAGCCTTTGCACAGGCTTAAAATCTCACTATTCCTAGGAAAGCACTAAGGGTAATTTAAAATTGAGTAGAGAAAGAAATAGTCTTTTTTACTTTGAGGGACTATTGGCTGCTTCTTGAGATTATTGAATTTTCATTCCAGTATACCAGAAAGCAGTATATCACCAAGATGAAACAGAAAGCTTAATAGGCACTGTATCTCTTGATGTTTATGGAAACTTTGCCAACAATCTTAAAAGAAGCTGAATTGGAATCTAAAATACTGACACAAATGAAATTAGGAGGAAATATCCCTTGCAATGGTAATACCAGATGTGTCATTCACACTATTGAAATACTACATTATTTTTCATTTTATTAGATTAAATTAGAAATTACATGTGTTCAAGAATAGTGGGAAATCTTACTTACAGAAAAAGACTGGCATTTATGTTTTCAGCAACAGATTGAAACAATTGAAATCTTACAAGTAGCTTGATTATTTACAAAATTAGCTTTTAAAGGAAATAATTTGATCTTTCTTAACAAGAAAAATGTGTGTGTATCTATTTCATAATTAAAATTTTTACAGGAAACTGTCACAATCCTACAGTAGGGTGGGGGGGGGAACTTAATTCTCTATTATTTTTGCAGAGTTGTAACATGGCAACCTGATTTTGATATCCAGTTGACTAAGTGTACTCTTATATCTTGCAGAACACTTAAGGTCATTATGGAGTACTTGTTATTGTTAGGCACTAGGTGGCCTGCTTGCTAAAACATAGTTATGGAGACTTACACAAAGACAATTTGCAATAGCACTGAGTGAAAAATAAGTAAATAAAAATGCATCTTTAATTTCTAATAGAGGGTGATGCATTTAAACTATCCGATGTGAAGTAACATATGCATGGAAATCTTCAGATAGTACAACCTACCTAAAACCAACTTAGCATACAATTGTTTTGTTTTTGTCTTGCAGTCAATATTTAGTTCCGCTCTGTATGTTTGCTTAAGGAAGACCAGTAACTGATTCATACTTACAGTGAAAACATTCTCCTCCAACCCTGCAATGTCTAACAGTGCTGGCATCACTGAAATATCTAGCTATATGTGTGCCTTTTTTCCTTCCCATTACCATAAAAGATCAGAGTTTCCCACTGAAAGACGGGATACTAACCTGTATATTCTCTAAATCGTAAGCTCTTAATTCTTTTGAGGGAAGTTAAAAACTGTCAAGTACAGTGTAGTAGTGGCATTTGTTTTAGAAACCTAATGGGTTATTGTGTTATGCTCAGAAACATTAAAAGGATCAGTATTATATATGGTTTCTAAGGACCAAATGTAACAGCTAACTTTTTAGGAGTTAGTTGTACACATACACGCAATCTCATCACAGGTAGCAATCTATAGAAAACAGTCATTAAGAACAGTAAGCAAAGCAACACCTTGCTGGGTTTGTTTGGTTTGGTTTGGTTTTTAGTAACTGAAGGCCAGATGTGACCTGTGGTCTTTATTGCAACCTGAGTCTTGTGCTAGAACAAACCATGATGAACTATATTTTTCAGCAATTTTGATGTTTTCGTTTGTTGGTCTGTGACTCTTGCTCGTGTCAGCAGAAGGAGATACAGATACGTGGTGACCGGAGGTAGCGTTCAGTTTGAGCTTTTGGTCATCGTTTTTTTTTTTTTTAAAAGTATGGATTTTATTTATTTAAAATGTAATGAAATAAACATTTCAATAACAAGCCTTCATTAAAAATTGTTTTACTGTTCAATTGAATGGCTAAATAATTAACCACAGATATATTTCAATATGATTGTTGTTAATTTCAGGTCAAATGCAAGACTAATGAGATGGCTGAAATTCTAATGATTATTTTATCTATCATTGGTAGAATTCTAAAATATTAGCAGTCAAGGACAGTGCAAAGCTTTTACTGTTCTGCAGAGACCACGTGAGAAGTATGTATCTGAACCAAGGAACGGAACATAATCAGCATTCCAGGCAACACTATTTTTGGTCATCAGCTTGGAAATTCATCTTGCAGATATTTTTCAACTGAATTCCCCCAATGTCTCTGTTATAAAGCAAATAAATGAACAAACAACAGAAAACCCCTGTGCACTGATTTCTAATTGTATAAGAAAGGGTGTTGCGTGGCTAGTGTAATTACTTTCTTCGTCTTGTCCTGAAATCATATGAATTTAAACAATGGATTCAGATGACTGATCATATTTTTCTAGGACAGAAAAGATATTTCAACCTGATACTTGTGCGCTTTAATCTGAGTAAGAGTAGAATGCACCAGCAAATATATGGCAGAATATAGTGTGTTCCATGAAAACGTCTAATTATTTATTTTTTTCCTACAAGAAAACATTGCATCCCAATAGAAGAGGAACAACAAGAACTTGAATTGTTGTCATTTGATCAAAAACTGTATGCCTCTACATTCCAGCCAAGTCTGAGCATGAATCTCTTGAATTGATTTTAAAGAAATCAGACTTGGCAGTATCCCTCAGCTTACAGAGAATGATTCTCCATTTAAAACAATGCAGCATCCATCCACACTGTGCACTAAGGAATAATATGCCTCCTCAAACTCTGTCAGAAGAAGAAAAACGTCTGTGATAAGTGGCGCGCGTGCGCACACGCACACACACACAAAACATATCCCATCACTGATGCTGGTAGTAGCAGTAGTGAATGAACTACTGATGATATACACGCTTCTACTGACGCACAGAGAAACTTCACTGTGAGACATTAGACTGCCTCTAGGAATTCATCAGCTCTGCATATCAGAAAATGGGTGTAATGTTCTGCGTCACATAAAATTTAGTGGAATTTTATTAGGCAAAAAGACCTGCAAACTTAAGACACCATATCACACTTTCTATATACTCGCATGTTTGAAAAAATTCAAAATATGTCGTAATACTTCAAAGTATACATGGGACTAACATCATTAAGTTCCAGGAGCGTATTCTAGCAATCCTGTTAAGCCTTCTGATATTTTGTTCCTAATGATTATGTTGTAATAGAAGTTGTGGCTACTTTTCAATACCACAATAATTTAATACTTCCAGAATAGCACATTTTCTTTGGGAAATTTGCTCTAGTGCACTTAATACATTTCGCATATAACGCAACACTGGAATTCTGATAGACTTTAGTAGCAGAACACCAAGTTTTCTTTACTAAACATTCAGGGTTTGAATTTTTGAAGTTCTAAGCATCTATTTTACTGGAAATCATTAAGAGTTCTGACTGACAGTTATGTTGTCAGACGTTAAAGATTTGAAATGTTATTATTTTCTCCATTTAATCACAAATCAATATTTCTACTTCTTCTACCGGTAATTGATGGAGCAGTTAGTCTTATCACTGTTGTTCTTCTATCTTGTGAAGCAACATATAATTATGTCCTTGTGTCACTTGCATTGCTCTTGCTTAAGTCATTCAAAACAACTTCTGCAAACGGAAAACACCCATTTTCTTGGTAGGTCTGAGATTTGAAGGTGTAATTAACTGATGTAAAGGAACAGTCTATCTGATGTATTTTCATGACATTTCTATTGCAACCTTAATACAAATGTCTGATTTCCAGAAATAACCAAAAAGCCTTTGGTCATTTCTAGTTGACTGAAATAGGCAAAGTCACCAAAATGTGAAGCATGAAATTAATACAATCCCATGTTATTCAAAGATTCTCTGTGTTGTGATTACTTCAGCTAATAGGCTGGTATGTGTTTTGTGGTATTTTTTGTGCTCTTTTCTATCTTTCTTACATTTAAATAATAAGCTGTTATCAAGTGGTGAAGTCACTCCATTTATATGCAAAATTAGTTTTTTCACTTGGGTTTGTGGAGTAGGGACATGACTTTTAGACAAAACAGAGGAAGAAGAATATACATTTATTTGAAATGTTAATCTAATCGTGGTTCACATTATTCCTTTATGATTTTTCCACATTTAATTCCTACTTTCAAGAACTAATATTCTATTTTCTTCAAAAATGTTCTGTGCAGTGTACCAGTAATGATAAAATGCATCATGGACCCATTATGTTGTGTGAGAAAATGCACTTCAACATGATTTTTAAAAGCTTTTTCATGAATATTAGTGACCTACAGGACTCTGATATACAGATGTACACTGTTCTCATTATAAATGTAGGTATGACTTCCCCTGCCCCATTGAAAACCTTTTGAAGCTCTTCATCCTCTTGCACTATGTCAGAAGAAGGAAAATGGATGGGAAATAATATCCCAAACTTTTCTGTTCTACATTAGAAGCCTGAGTCTCTGCCACATCACTTGTGTCTGGACATCATTGACGGTAGGCTGGCCACACTAAGTCAATGGACATGCAGATTTCTAGCTAGAAATATTTTGTCCACATTACAAAACCCCTTTTATTTAATCCTAATTGTTGACAGGTTTCAGTGAGGAGGCAGTGAAAAAATGCAAACAACACATTTTCCATTATTTGAGTATAAGTCTGTGAAGGAGCTATGGTATCTTTATGAAGTTTTATGGATCTAGGCAAAACTTTAAAAATGAAGTTTTCTGAGATTCTGTTGAGCATCAGCTTTACCTTGGCAGGCTTCAGGCAAGACCATAGCTTGTTTTGATCTGGCCTGACATTTGTAATAAAATCTAAAATTCTAAAATCTAAGCATTCAGTGCTGACATATAACAGTCTGTGCAAATATTTAATAAAGTTCTGTCGTTGAGATATGTAAGCTCTCTGACTTTGCGTTTAAGTTTAAGGCAATCTAGTTCCAGAGCTGTAGTTCTGGCAAATTTTGTAAACCCTACTGAAGATGCCACTGATTTCAGTGGGCTTTGAATAATTTTAATAGAAAATGGTTGACCAGATCCTCCACTTTCAAACCATATTTACTATACAGGTAAAAGAAAATTTAAAGTACAAAACCAGGTCCTGGACATCAAGCCACTGTAACACATTTTAAAGTATTCTTGTAATTCTGCTTCATCCAATTCTATGACTCTTTTACTGAGTATTTTTTGTACAAGTAGTCTGACTGAATTTTGGTAGCTGCTTTCTCCCAAGACTAAACAGCTATGCTCCATCATTTCCACTGGATAATTTAGTTTTCAGTCCCCTTTCCAGAATCACTTTAGTGTAGTGCTCCTGGGACAGAATTTCAGTGCTTTGAGAAGAAGTCCATGTGTTTGCAGTCCCTACGGCAGTTTGGTGATCTGTCAGGATGAGAGGTGCTATGCACTAGAAAGTGTCTTCCCAGAACAGTTAGATGATTTCAGTGTTGTTTTGTTTTGTTTTTTTAAAATAACAGAGAAAAATAGCTTACATTTTGTGTATATAAGCTATAGAATTAAAGAAATATTTTTCTTATCTATCAATAAGGCATGATACTTTTTACTAAGAGGAGGAATTTTTTAAAAAGTTACATGATTTCACCTTTCAAAAGTTGGTATATCTTGAATAGTCATGCATATGCTAATATTGAGTTATTAAAAGTTCATTCCTACTCCATCAGTATATAACGGATTAAGTTAAATTTTGTTGCAATTCATGCATAATTTGCTATGCGTCTTTTGTTTGAAAGTCACATCAAATAATGTGAAAAAGAATTGCAGAAGGCACAGTATAAAATAATTGTTATTGTTATTACTATCTTCAATTACTTGCACTGTATCAACATATTGAACCAAAGGTCATTTCAAGCTACAAACGTAGTAAGGAGAGAAATCCTTCTTACGAGGATTGGAAGAACAACAGGTAATTACAGACCAAGTTGTGCCCCAAGGAAATAATCAAATGATATTACTCAATTTGATTGTATTTTAAATATGTATTCATGCTATCTGTTTTACAGTATCATAAGACATAAATTCATGCCCTTAATAATGTACAATATGAATTAGTAAGGCTTGATCTTAATTCTTTTAACTATAACCAGCTGGGATCAAACTCAGATGCTTTTGGTCTCCCATTTAATAAATCACAAGAAATCTTTTATCAGGCTGCTTTTCATTTGATTTTATATACATTTATTTCCTATCATTAGTAGAGGAAAAAGGGTCGTTCACTTATTCGGCAGAGAAAATTTTTCTACAGCCACACGACGCTGCAGCTCCCATCACTATCACCTTTTATGTATACAGTACCTTTCACTTTGAGCGATCCCCAAAGTGCTTTAGAGACTCTAAATACAGGGATTTTTTTCCTCGTACTACTGAAAGTCTGTACCAACAGTGTTGCACTGAAGTGGCTTTGGGAAAGGGAATGCAGAATAACCTCTCTGCCTGAACCTGTAAAATGCTGGCATTTATGTAGGCCAGCCTGTGGTAGCTCGGGGCAGAATTTGCAGAGAATTTTGTTTATACATGTAAAAGTTTAGAAAAAATTACAGCCTGTCTTTGCCTCAAGTTTTCCTCATCTGCATACCGCATGCACAAGACAATGCACACACCAGCGCCACAGGCTCTACCGAATAGGTTTGCTATTGACCATTCGTTTACGGTTGTTAGGCAGTGGTAGTTGACGGGGTACCTTGTCAGCTATGGCTCTTTCACGGGGCGGCGGGGGACACCCTCGGGCGAGAGGCGGCGGCGGGAAGGGAGCGGCGGCGGGAAGGCGGGAAGGCGGCTGAGGCAGGAGCCCCGTGCCGAGGGGAGGCCGCCGGCCCCGCCCGCTCCCAGGAAGCTTCCAGAAGGAGGGGTCGGGTGTGGCCGTGAGGGAGCCGTCCTGGCCGAGGCGGCTGCCAGGGCGTGGGGACAGAGCGAGTAACCTGTGCTACTTCCCCGGGCTTCCCGCAATTTCTACCCCAAGACCTTCCAAAGTTAAAGATGGTGGTTCTGTCTTTGTGTCCAGGTAACGATAAAGAAAGGGTTTTCCTAGAGACTGCCGGAGGGTCTGTGGAGGGAGCGATAAGCCCTAGAGCTGGCTGGGGTTAGGGCGAGCCTGTCCGGGAGGGACGGGCCTCCCAAGACAGCGAGTGGAGAGACATTTACTTATAATCTTACTTTTCTGTTTTGTCTCAATCTGTGTTGTTTTTTTTTTTTTTTTTTTCTTAAAAGGAATATGGCTTTATTTTATATTCTAATATAACTTATCTTCAGGTGGTTTTGTTCTGCCCTTGGAAAAGTCTTGCTCTCGAATCACGTTCTCTTAGGAGAGCCGTATATTACATACTGCGATGTTTTGTTCCTGTAGTGTGTTTACATAGGGTCAGTTAGCTAAAAAATGTGATTGCTTCCTTGCTGTTTGGACCCATACATAAATGATGAGAAAATTCCTTCCCACACATGCAATTGCTTCCATGCTCATGGTACTCTTAGAGATTTCAGAGTTGAGTTTATGATTTATAAATTTGTATTCTTAGGTATTGTATCCATATGTTACATGTGACAACTTTGGACAAACATGGTGATTAGGCTGTTAATTGGTGAGATATATGCTGAGGTATAGAAAACCTCTTTTGTGATGTATTTTATATTTTAAACTCTTGACCAGTACCTTCTAGTTTGAATATCATTTACATTTAAGCTATCTTTAAGAAGAACAAAAAATCCCATATGAAAATGAGTCGTTACGCTGCCACTGGATGAAAAATACTGTTTCTTATCTAAAGACTTCCATGGAGACTATGCTACTGTTAACATTTTCTTTTTTGCTGTGCTATATAAACTTTTGCTTGAAGGAAATAGATTGAATAGGAAACATTTTGCTTCTGTGAAGCGTTTGCAAGGCTGAATGTAAAATTACCTGAACCATTACCTCCCATTTTACCGAGGAAGAAGAAAATAAGATATTTGATGCTTTGCTAGTTATTAATTACAGTGATAAGTAATGAAATACATTAGTTGAGGGCCACATAGGTGTATGAATTTTATATGTTTTAACAAGATCCTTCATGAGCCTTACAGCATCAGAAGTGGAACACAGTGTCCATTTCTGGACAGCCTGATGGGAGGTCGAACTAAACAAATAATAAAATATGTTTTATATATGCTTTGTTGCAGTAAGCTCCTGGTCCTGTTTTGCGTAGGTGAGTGATAATTTGCTGAGCCAGAATTATGGTGGAAGTTCAGCTCCTCTTTTCCTTTCAGGCTTGGAGTACTGTAAGAACTTGTTACCGAAATCTGTGAGAGTTATATTCACAGGACACTTGGCCTCCTCTGGGTATGTTATGCTGAGGCAGAGAGAAAGTGATGGAAATACAAAAGTTTAAGTGACTGAAAAAGAAATGTGTAGAAAAAGTAAGGTTCTGGTATCATTTAAAGTCTGATGTATGAATCCTGACACACAGGTGAACTCCCCCCCCCCCCCCCCCCCCCCCCGCCAAATTTGATGCAATTAGTGCAAAATTCCAGATATCCTGGGTTTAACAAGAACTACAAAATAGATTTTTTTTTTGTTTTTGTTTTAAACTCAAGACTTTTTTAAAAGAAAAAATGGCTATATATATAGTTTTTGTTGTTTTTTTCCTATCAGTTTTGGAAACGGTATTCTCACAAATGGAACTTTTGGTTAAATGAGAAGTGTACGTTAGTGTAGTTACATCATCTCTGTGTTTTGTACTGAAGGAGGGATGGAAGAAGGCAGCTGATTTCTGCAACTCTAGAATGAAGAAATATGGACTCTAGTAGGCAGAACTGTATTTAGTATAAGTAGGTAATAGACAATATAGCATTCATCTGTGAGCAATATTCCCATCTTTATTCACCAATACTTGAATTGTTTAGTAGACACTGTGAAGTGTATTTTTCTACTATTCAATAATGAAAGTTATTAACTGGCGGCGAGGCAGTAAAGCAAAATGCATTATGTATGAAACAGGTGATCTTGACAATTGCCATTTGAAGGGATTTGACACAAGTGACTAAAATCAGATTTACTTTCATTTTTAAATGAATATAAATGTGTTTTAGGTTGAAATACATCCAATGATCACATAAGTGGTTTCACATAATTTCTTACTGTGATATCGCGTTCTCTTGCTGGTAGTTCGTGGATGACTTTTCTTTTGTTTGCTTAGCAGAGATTTAATTTTCAGATTTGAGGCATGAACAGATTTTCAAGGAACAAAACTAGAGCAATTTTCACTTGATTTGTAAAATGTATTCATGTGTACAAACACACAAATAAAACACTAAGAAAATGACATTATGAATCATACCATTAATAACTTGATTTTTTGTATTGTTTTTGAAAGTCGGTCATTGAATTTTATTGAATATATATTTGAATTTGTAGAGCAATGTTGTGTTAGCTTTGGAGTTGTAACATTCCGCAGCTTTGGATAGGGTTTGTGTGTTAGGTTTGTTTTTTTTGTTTTGTTTTGTTTTTTCTATTTGTTCAGGTATCCCAGTGTTTCTTTCTAATAAATGGAAATAGACATGCTTATCAGAGAGATCTTCACCTTTTTTCCAAGATTTCTGTTCTCAACCTTTAGCTTTCTGTGCAGCTCTGGTGCAAAACTGTTTCACTGCTAATAGCAGGGCTATCTATTTCCTAGTGTTACTGGTATATAAATAAATTTGATACTTCATATCTTCTCTCTGCATGTCTTCTGAAATCAGTTACAGGATATTTTTAAAATATTTGCTGACTGGTTGCTAGATGCATTTTCCCAAACATGCACTGTACTTACTATTTTAGTAGAAAAGAGACTTCAGCTTTACAGGGATTCATTTGAAACAATTAAAAGAAATTACTCTTTATGCCATATATCAATGTGATTGAGTTCAATTTGTCCATTCAGCATGCTCACTGCCTGTTGTGTATTTATAGTTCTGTTCACTGTTTCCAGCATCCTGATAAAAGTTTTAATGAGCACTCTTCCTAATAGTTGCAGATTAATATCAGGAACATAGAATTCTGTTTCACTAAGAATTTATCAATTGCTTCTTTTCCATAACTTGGCTGCTTCTTCATGTGGCTGAAAGAATTTGCCCTTTGGTCATTAACTTTTTATTTCTTCAAGTGAAGAGTATTTCTTACCCCCTCTGATAGAGAAGTAAAAAAAAAACAAAACCAAAAACAAAACCCCAAAAATACTGTTTCTAAAGCAGTGAAGACTCTGGATCAGGAGAGCATCCAACTGTAAGAAGGTTGTGGCTCACACTTACTTAATTCTTTTGTTGACTTAAATGGATGTGGGGTGATGTTTTCTCCTGGTGATAAGAATTTCCAGTTTCATTTTGCTCATCACTGGAAAAAAAATATCAAATTAAAGAAACCTCATTGAAGTCAGTACCATCACGCTAATAAAAAATAGATCAAAGAATAAATCAGTCCCTTAGTGGATTTAAAGTAAAATCATATGAGGAAATGAATTTGAAAGCCTTGATAATATAACAAATTGTCTGTTTCTTTTTGAGGTAGGTCTTTTTCTTTGAATATGATCATGAAATATACTATGTAGGGAGTGGATCCTGTAGATAAATATCGATAGCTACAAAATAATTTACGTTTGAAACATTATAGAGTGTGAAAATGAGTTCAGGTTGTTTGTTACCATTTCTTCCCGGCCTTAAAAAAATGAGAGGGATTCCTGTCAGGCAACAGCTTTGTAGTGTTTCTTATTGTCACCAAAAATGGTAAGAAATACCAGTGAAGTCTCTACCTTTTTAAAAAAGTTAACCACCGTCAACACCAGCCAGCTCCTTAAATGAAACATGGTATGTGTGGTGACAAAGGATAGACATTGCTGTGTTCAGCTGTGTTAGTGACTTAGAGCAGAAAAAAACCCCAACAAACCAAAACAAAAACAAATCAACCCAAAACCAACAAATCACCAACCAAAACACCCAACACTAAAAATCTACAATACCAGAAAAGATCCCACCTGACAATCCAGCAGCTGAGGTCTACAGCATAAAGTTGCAATCCATATCAACATGATTCAGAAATTCAAAACCTCTGGCATTTAGCATAGAACTGATTAATTATCAATGGACACTTCAGAGGGAGCCTTTGTGAACTGGAATAGTTGCAAATAGCTCATGCCATTGACTGACAAATAGAGCCCATGACATCAGGATATTTTGCTCTGAGAAACGCTGTTTTATTAACACAGGGATTTAAATACTTCTATTTAAGGAGTCCATGGTGGATTAGCAGCGTATGAAAGGGACGTTGTATTGAAAAAGTGTGGTATACTAGCTAAATTTTCCATGTAATTAAAATAGGTTTAGTAATATGAAGATAAGAATGGGAGCAATATTTTCAGGATTTCTTCTCTATTATGATTTTGGTATTTGGATATTGATGTAGTTTTGGACTTCAATGTAATAGTCCTAAATTTTTAAAATAGTCTATAATACTTTTTTCTTAAAACTTGATATAGCAGTTACAAAATATTACCACAGCTTATTTGTTCCTCGTCCAAGTCAAATCTGAACCCAGGTATCAAGAAATAGTGTTGCTTTTTCATCTGAAGTGGACTCCTGAACTCTTTCCTGCATTTACCAATTTTCTGTGATCCTCTTAAGTAAGAAATAGCAGTTGAATCCTGTAATAAGTTAGAGGAGTTCTGACTCAATGGGAATAGGTAGAGCCTTGTGTATAAAGAACAGATTTAGATTCTACCTTCACATCATACTCCATTAGGTAGTTAAAGTTTTTACATTCTGTCTACTTTTCAAGGTATGATTTGACAGCTGCTAAATGAAGATAATAATGAACGATGATAGTATTTAAATTATGCCATTAGTATTTGGTATATTGGACAAAAAAGCAGGTATATTTAAGTGTAGAGGTGCTCAGATGAAAGAGAGGAAATCTCAAATTGTTTTTTTCCCCTCCTACCCTCCATCCTGTCCATCTGGGCCGTTTGCCTTACTAGTTACAGAAGTCAGTAGTACAGACATCAGTGCATTCTTTTGGAAGATGGTAAAATGGCTTGGCAAGCTTAATGTTACCTTCTGTTAAACAATTTTATTTGTTCCTAATTTTTTTTACCACCTTAAAGGTGTTGGTGAGTGCTGGAGCTTATGACAGGTCCTTTAGAGTTGGACTACTCTATTTAGCCTTCTGCTTTTTTTTTTGCCTCTATACTCCAGTCATCAAGAAAGCCTGTTACCACACACTGTACTGTGACTGCCTTTCTGCCCAGTTCCTTTCTTTTTTCCTTTTCGTATTTTTATCTTGTCTGTCTTTCTTAGTTCATCTCTAACTTCTTCCACCATCTGTTACCATTTACCATTCACATGCTCTCTTTTGATAATTTCTGTTAATGTCTTGTTTGGTCTGACTCTGCCATTTCCATTTGCAGTTTCTTTAGCTTTTTGCTTTTGGATTTGTATTTATATTGGTTTTGCATTTTGTGGTATGTGTATTTATGACATGTAGACAAATATGAGAGACATATTAAATATTGTATGTCATTAGAAATACTCTGATTTTGTAAATGTCTTTCAGGATGATGCTTAGTGGCCTGAAAGTACCTCATGCTCTTTTCTTTGCGTTGCTGTTGCCATAGTATTCCTATCAGTGCTATGGCACAAATGACAGGCAAGACACCGCTATGACTATATAAATAGTTTGCTTATAGAACAACACTTTCCCCATGGCATAAGATGTTCCACTGTATATGTAAGGGAATACTTGAGTCATGCTGGGGTTTTGTCCCCTTAAAGGTCTACAGCTCTCGAACCATTTTTAACCGTTCAAAACTTCCTAGAATTGTTTAGAAAGACAGGTAAAGACCATTTAAAAATAGTGCATTCTACAGAAGTTCAAGAATTGCAAGACATTGTTGGTTGCTTTTCTACTTCGAGACCAAACAGTTTTCTGTAATAACTCATAACCTATTACATGTCTATACCCTTTAGTAGTTCAGGAAAATCTACAGCAGTAAAAAATATTACAAAAAGTCACGTTAGCATTTATCTAACATGGTGTTCTATTATTTCCATGTTTTAATGTATTTTCTTTAATTTGACACAAATATTTTTAATGAAATGGTTCAAACTTTGTTTCATTTAAAAAAGTAAATAAAAATATGCATAGTGATGTAATGCTAAGAATTTTCACCCCGCAGTTTTCCTGACAAACCTCTTTGAGTCCTGCTGTTGTTATTTCATAATCCCTAGAAAATCCACTGCAGTTATAACTGGGGTTATGGGAATTCTTATCAGCTATTTTTAATATAAGTTATCTACTGGTACTATCACAACTTTCAGAATTGATTCGGGGAAGTTTTTCCTGAACTCTTTAGACTGTTCAATTTGTGTACTCATCCTCAAATTGCTTTGTAAAACTTGATAGATAAAACACAAACTTTTGTTTTGAGTGTGACTAAAATTCCTTTTATCTTCAAAACTGGAGAGAGAGAGAGAGGAGCAGTGTGGCATTAATAACCTTGTTAATAATAAAAAGATTTTTTACAGAGTAAGATTATTTATTTGGAAGATCTATACACATGACCATGCAATATTTTTATATTATTATAATTTATAGGCAATCCTTATATCAATATTGTCACAGAAGAATTTAGGAAAGGGACTGGAATTTGGTTTATATTTATGGTTGGCTTTTTTGTTTTTATTTCCTCCCCTCAGAAATGAATTGTAAGTTTAAAATATTACTCTGTAAACATCAGGATGTGAAGGGTTTTTTTCCCTGTTTTGTTGTTTTTCAGTTTAACTTCTACTAGAGAAGAAAAAGTGGCAGAATAGTGCTTTCCAGTATGCACAGAACATGCTGCCATTCTGAACTTTTGTTTTGAGGGCAACATTTAGATATCAGCTCTTCATTATAACTCATACAATTTTATTGGTGTTTTGCTTGGAAACAATGTAAATATATTTATTTTAATAATAGTGGATACAAAAATGTACTTTCCCGAAACAAGAGCTTTCTGCAGGTTGAATGTATATGGGCAATTACTTTAGTGGGGTGACAATTGCTGGAGATGTATTTACAGAAATTTAAGACAGTTAATAAATAAAATCATAATAGTCAGTCTAATTTATTTGTACGATATCACCACAGATCTTTCATTAAAGTCATGCTGCTACCATAGTGTTACCATTAATGATAATCAGTATCTGCTGATGACACCCTTATTTATATATTTAAAGTTTAATATTATAATGGATTTATAAAATGGCTGTTTATAGTACACCATTTCATCACTCCTGAATGCCTGTTTAGTGTTGTATTGTGCCTTATACTGAATTACTAAAGTACTGCAAATAAGTCAGTGAATTACTAAAATACTGCAGGTAATGCGGTAACTACGCCAAATAAACTGCATATCCAGTTCTCACCCATGTCAGCATTCTCATTCAGGTTAATTGAATTACTCCAGTGAGCAATGCCTTTTTTCGTAAGTGAAGACTTGCAGGATGGGATTTTTATTTCATGTTGCTCCTTTTGTATAATCATAAAGCCAGAAAATGCTTTACAGTTAAATCGTGCTGTTGTGGAAGGATACACCTTGTGGATCTAGTTGGAATGTTCTTCATCTGTGACTTACTCCCAATCAAAAGAAGGTTGCAGAGTTGAAGTGGAATAGCAATATTAAATGTTCCTAATCTGTTTCACTGCAAAGTCAAATGTTTTAATTTAAATTACCCTGAAAGTGGTACTACTGAAAGGCAGTAACTAATGGGTGAAGACAATTACTGGCTTCAGTAATTTCTTCAACCACTGCAACTTGGTCTGCAGGAGTAAATCAATCTATGCTATGGCAGGGAGAATAAAATCAGAAAAGGCAGCAAAAAAAATTACATTTTTACCTGAACAATGAAAAGAATGTAGATGGTTTAATACAGGTATATTTGAAACAGATGCTAAGCTGGTAGGAGCTAAAAACTTCATTAACTAAAAAAATAATTTTAGATGGAACTCTTGAACACCTACCTTACAGAAATGCTATCCTAGATTATCCTAAATTCTCGAAGGGCAGAGTTATGCAAAGATTATGCAAAGCAGCATATTCTATACATGGACTTCAATAGTGTGGTTTTCTCTAAAAGTTCTCAGCTGTAGGTACATAGATACCTGTATGTACCTGTAAGTCATCCCGTTCTACTTCCATCTTTCTTGAGGTTGTTAACAATCTTGAGAGGAGAATAGATGTTTATTCAGAAACTAGGTTGAAAAGTACAAAATTTTCTTTTCTTCAGCACAGAACAAATCTGTACGTCACTTCAGATGTATTGCTGTCTCAGAGTACTTAGCTCATATATGAGCAGGCATCACCAGATTTAAAATTATATGAAATTTCTTACAGTTCATTCTCCAGGAGATGTATTAAATGTTGTCACATACCAGAATATTGCTGTGCAGTCTATATGTTTTTTTTCTTTTTTCTTTTTTTTCCCTAAAATCAAAGAAAGCAAAAGAAATCTCAGCTGTCTTGGAAATTAACAACAAATATCCAAATGGAGGTTATCTGGCAATATGGTGGGCAGTTGGGGAACTAAGAGGGTTACAAGTTTAGCCTTCCTTTTAGCTTTAGCTCTATATTGAAAAGTTTCGATGTTTTGTTCTCCTTCTGTGTTGGAATTTGTGCCCTGCTTTTGTGGATTTAGACACGTAATCCAAATTTCAATGAATTGAGTACTAGTATTTATGCTTACTTCCAAGGATCAAATGAGATCTTGTTGTCTTAAAGAAAAGGACTGCTGTATTAGTGTCCCTGTGTTAGACTCATTTCCAGCTATTGTTGGCTGAAGTTCATCAGACTCCATCTAGATAACGTTTTCTTGCCAGTTTAAGTTCCTGTATTAAAAATAGCCAGACTTCTTTGCTGTTAACAAATACTACATAATTTTGTCAGTGCCAAAATTGGGGAAAAATTAAGACAGGTGCTCTTGGTTTCCAGTCTCTGAGCAAGAGGTATAAAAAGACCTGGTTCTCAGCAGATGCTTGCTTGCAAAATTCTTACCTACTTTTTACTTTGGAAACAAAAAGATTGAGGGCAATGTGGCGTAGCGTTCAAAGGAAGAGATTTCTTAAGGAGGAAAGGAATATCTTGTGCTGAAAATAGAGATTTTTATATTTATTTGTTCATTCACTCTGATCCAGTTCTAAGAGTCTTAACCTCAGTGTTTAGTAAACAGTTTTAAGTAAAAAATGGTGCAAGAAATTTTATGCATTTTATGAAGGATTGTTAAGTCAAATACCACTTTGCTAACACAGTTTTCAAACAGTTCAGGTTATTTGCTATAGGAAAGGTACTCCTTTCATGTCTCCATCACTTTTAAGAACACAATATTCCGTAAATTTTTAAGAATTTTTCTTTCTTTTCCTTTTTCCAGCTACTCTTGGCATTCTACACGAATACTCATTAGTCATTCTGGAGATGGACTTGCTGTCTGGAACCTACCTCTTGGCAGTCTTATTAGCCTGTATTGTGTTTCAATCTGGCGCACAGGAGAAGAATTATACCGTGCGGGAAGAACTGCCTGAAAATGTCCTCATTGGCAATTTGCTCAAGGATCTTAACCTAACGCTGGACCCAGATGTGCCCCTTTCCTCACCGCTACAGTTCAAGCTTGTGTATAAGACTGGGGATGTACCATTAGTACGGGTAGAGGAGAACACTGGTGAGATATTCACAACTGCAAACCGCATAGACCGAGAGAAGCTGTGCTCTGGCATCTTTAGTGAGAATCGCTGCTTTTATGAGGTGGAGGTTGCTGTTTTGCCTGATGAAGTTTTCAGACTGGTCAAGATCAGATTCCTAATAGAGGATATAAATGACAATGCCCCCCTTTTCCCTTCAACAGTTATTAACATCTCTATCCCTGAAAACACAGCAATTAATTCTCGCTATTCTGTCCCATCTGCCATCGATCCGGACATCGGCGTGAATGGTATTCAACATTATGAACTCCTTAAGGTGGGTTTCTTCCATTCTTCTATGTTACTGTCTGTGTTACTGTCTTCCCACAAATGTTGCCAGTCCTCATCAACCCATTAGAAATATGAAGCTGTGTACCACAGTAGTGGAACACTGCAGAGACCTGTCTTAAAATGTTAATCTATACCTCTGAGTGTGTTCCAGTGCATCATATCTTCACTTTGTGGAAAGCTGTTTATGTATGTATATGTCTATCTCTGTAACAGTATGATGAAACATGCATGTCTTCATGAACTCTTCACCGGCGTTCAGAGTGTTTGTACACTTTGGCTAACAGTCTTTTTAGACCATTAAAGACGTGTTCTTATTGCCACCAACATGACGGCGCGAAGTGCAACGATATTTTGCATTGGGTTTACGTCTCCCTCTTGCATGACTGCTAGACTTGAGCAGTAGAACTTAGCGCAGAAGGTTATGTGATGTGATGCTCACCTCTATACTGATGAACTATTCCAGAATGAGAAAAAGAGTCCATTTGTCAAAGCAGCTTTGTAATGTTTGAGCAGGCATAACGTCTGGGCAGGAGAAAATCCAAGATATGCATGAATGCAAGGATAGTGGTGCCAATGGCCTTGTAAGAGCAGATATTTCATATTATTGCTTCTTTTACCTTTTATAGCAAATGACAGGAGAACTGCAATTAGAGAACAAAAGATAACAAGTAAATGTGGTGTTTAAGAGTGTGTGACTGCTAAATAAAGGATTACTTTCATGTGAGTTTACTTAAGTAGAGAGTTTAGAACAAGAAAGGAACTTATCTGAAAACTGTTGGGTTATTATCTGAGAAGCTGAAAATGTCTTCACTTCCCTTGATTTGGAATAGGGAACTATTGGGTAGTTTGACTGCTTAGCAACCAATCTGACACTCTCGTTACTGACTGGAAGAATATAGACTATATAGGCCAATATATTGCTTGATTGACCTGATAGCTAATATTCACCGATATCAGTACTTACTAGCAATTTAATAAAAATAAAGTGTTGCCTTATTTTAGCTCTTTTAAATTGCTTACAACAATAAGTAATTGTGGCGGTGTGGGTACTAACTAGTGACAAAGACATAAAAATCTCTTTCAGAAAACTGTATCCCACTGGGTGCTTCTGGTTAGCTATCTAAAAAAAAAAAAAAACAAAACAACCACATATGTCTGTCTGCTCTTAGCATAGCCTAGGAATTTAAAACTCTTCAAGAACTTGCTACAAAGTTTGAGGTCTTTGTAGTAAGCTCTTTAAAACTTTTAAATACCTAGGTTATACTGAGACCAGACAGATCTACATGTGTGGGGTTTTTTTTTAGATAGCTAACCAGAAGCATCCAGTAGGATGCAGCCTTCTTTATTTGGCATTTTAAATGAGAATCTGGGGAATAAATAACAGCATATTAAATAAATAACAGCAGGACTAGAAAATAATAAAAAAGCCAGGGCTACAGACAAAATGTGGCAAAATAATACACGGTCTGAATAGAGAAATGTTAGTTAATATAGCTGAGATAAATGTGCTGTTATTCTAGGAAAAGGAAAAGAATAGAAAACAGCAGAATCAGGAGTCCCTGGGATTGAGTGAGCAACAGTTCAGATCACCACAATAGCAGTCTTGTTTTGTGAGTTTATTTTTGGACTGCGTGTTCAGAAACAGAATGTAACAGATCAGCAGAATGATAGCATATCTGTATCACTCAAGTGGGAGCTCATCTAAATACAAGCTACAGCTCTGCACCAGAAGCAGTGTAGGGTGTAAGACCTTGTCTAAATATCTAATATGAGATGAGATGGTCTGCCAGAGAGCCAAGTTTCATGGAGAGATGTGCAGATAACTTTAAAAAAAAAAAAGGTATTTGAATTAGGGGTGGGGGGGCAATAAAAGGAAAACCAGTTACATGTTTATTCAGGTGTCCCTGAAAAACTGCTTTTGCCACATAAGGGAAAGAAAGGTGATGTGGATGAACACGCACCGGTATGGACTGAAAAGTTCTGAGCTAGATGTGCCGCAGCCAAAATAATTTGTAAAATCACAGCCCTATAGATAGATCTCCTGAATGAATAAATTGCATTTTCTCATGCATGCCTGTTGGTCAGGTACTTTTTGAGTTATGGATTCACTGCCTTTAAATAAGCCAGCAATTTCACATACCTTGAAAAGTATCTGTAAAACCAAGAAGCAGTTTAGGACAGCCAGCCACTGTTTAGAATAGTAATGTCCAGATGTTATTCCATTGGCAGTTTTTACGTTAATACCAAAAGTGATCATATGAGAAGAGGGAGGAGAAAGTAGTAGAAATGAAGGATTTTGGTGAGCAGGCAGGGGATGTAGCATATACAAAGATCCATCCATCACTGGGTAAGAATAGGGAGATGAAAAAGGAAGGGAAGAGTGATGGTGCCTGAGAATTTTTTCCTGGGTAACACTAAAATACTAGGAGGGAGGGTGACAGACACGCAAGGATGATGTTGCTTGCCTCTTCTCCCAAAACGCTCTTCTCCACGTGTGTCGTCCTATGCTGTTTTTTGGGGTATGCTCTGAAGATGTCTTCTGGCTTGTGATGTGTATTGACCTTTTCCTTCATTTTATAACCAGCATACAGAAAAGTGGGGAAACTGCAGCACATTAAACTGTCTTTTGCCTTCTGAACAGGATGAGTCTAGCAGGGCTGATATGACAGTGTTGTGGGGAATTTTAGGAAGCACCAGATATGAAGATGATGGGCAGGACAGCATACTTGGAGGATGGCAGAGGAGTGGGAGATGATAAGATATGCAAGTCACTTCGTAGAAGCACAAAGGCTGATGCTTTAGTATGCGTGCAGCAACAGAGTGAAATATGTTGCTCTATATTTTAGAGAAAGTAATAGAAAATTGACAAGCTGTGCAATGAAGAGAAAGTTCTTCAGTTAAATTTAACTTTTTTTTAAAAAAAAGTATAGCTAAAAAGTTCTTACTGTCTTTGTGAAGCCAGGCCTATTTTGCCAGAAGATGAAGAGATTTTTGCCATAACAGTTTCTAAAAAAGAATAAACTTCTCACTACAAACTCAGCTGGGTAGTTCATAGCTCTGTAACACATTTTCAGCAACTCTGTATCTCATTGGGAACGTAACTTCCCTCTGTTATGATATTTCCTCACTTCATTACGCTTACCTTACTGCCCCTCTCAAGCTGTGGGGAAAAAAGGTTGCATGTAATTGTTCTATGGAGTTTCTTTTTTGAAGTAGATAATTAATGATAAAGTCTTTTAACTATATGACAGCCTTTCATGTTATTTTAATTTTCTGCCTCTTTCTAAAAGTCCTTTTAAAATAGAAGAAAACAAAACATCCTAAAAAAGGTATTCCTGTATTTTGGGTTCAGCATTACTTGGAAGTTTTGTAACACAGGATTGCATATATTTAATACACGAGAGCACTTTAATTACCACACAAATTAGCATTCAGGTATTTTTTGCCTGCCTGAATTTTCTCAAAATGTACCTCAATAGAAAATAAGTTATTTATATGTAACTGATTCATGGTACTGCAACCTCAAAACTTTCCAGGTGTCTATGATTCCACTATATACTGCCTGAAATGCATGAACTCTAAAAAGACAACAGCTTTATGTAACCTCTTCAATTCTTATTGTAAGGCTCAGGAGCTATGTGGAGGACAAGCTCTAAGAGACATTCTAAGGAAAGCAATGCTTTTAATTTTTTTTTCTTTTTTTTTTAAAGGAATACCCAAACATATCTTTTGGATAGCTTGTCAGGTCTACTTATTGTTTCCTTATTTAGAAAATGAGTTGCAACAGTTTTCAAAGAAATATTTCCCACCCAACCCGTGAAATAGCGGTAGTAATTGACCAAGAGTTGCTCTGGTCTAAGTTTACAAATAGTGAATTATTTAAAAGTAGTGATGCTTTGACATTACATGAAGTTCTTCCCCTCCTCTCACCCCCCACAGAAAAGAGGGTTTGTAGGAAACAGCTATTCAAGGCATCTTGCTGTTACCCAAATAAATTGTTGTGCATAGCACTAAAAAAGATCGTGTTTCTCTGCTGAGATGCCTGAAGCTGACCACGGATAGGATGACATTAAGCGTTCAAATGGCAGATGGTAAACAGTGTTTACTATGAACAAGGCTAGGGAGGGAGAACTTAATTAGGTATGTTTTAAAAATAAAAGAAAAAGCATTTAGAATGAGAAATAGCTCTAAGTCTAGATTGGACAGAAAAGTGGCATAACACTGATAGCAGGAGGTGATAGAAGGGGCAGCTAAGACAGATAGTGAAGTAGTTTAGAGAAGGAAATAGCCAGATGGAAAACCAATTATTTTATTTCTGCTGAAATAACTACTTAAAGTATAAACTGGGAATGATAGGGAAAAAGGGAGACGGGCATTCATAAACAGAAGTAGTATGTAAAAACAGAAGGATGCAAGAGCAAATTTTAGTGTGAAGTATTAATAAGAAGTGATTTCTGATTAAGGATGAATCTACAAACACTAAGGTTCTGGTTTAAGCCAGATAGGCAACTAAGCCTACAGGTCTTTGTTCGCCTCTTCAGGGCATTCACATTGCTTACATACTGATACAGAATGTCATTGTGCCTGGCAATACCACCACAGTGTTAAAAATACTTACGTGCTGTTGTCGACTACACTATTTCAGTACACTTATATTTGAGTTCAGGGCAAACTAATATTTAGTATAACTTGATTAATACACTTAGAATTTACAGGTGTCACAGGCCTCTGCTTTAACTACGAAGATTTTAGTGTGAGACATTTCTTTGTTCTTTTAGATGTTAAAAAGAGCAGGTTTTGAATAGAATTCCAGCTCGGAGCACTGTAATGGAGAGTCACATTCATACTTCCAAAAGGATTTCTATAAGTGCATGTTTTAAATTAAATTAAATTATTTTTATTGATTACTTAGCATTTCTTGTCAACTAGGTATACCATATACACTAGATGTTGCACAGGTGCAACAATACCCAGTTAGCTGTGGACTAGAGTGAATGCATAACTCTGCTCTTACAGGAGCAGAACATTTTCTTCTGCGAGCTACTCCTGTGTGCTAATAGGTTGTTGCTCTAATCTGTTGCAGTTTGGGGGGAAATTAGATTGGTGTTACTGTTACAGTTCCATTACTCTTACCTGTTACAGTAATTTTCCCATATTTACTTATTGTCATAAGCAGCTGGTGCATTCCTTCTAGTATAATATAATAAACTTTTTGTAGCTGTTAGTTCATACCTCTGTAATCTGACAAAATAGATTCGTACTTAGTCTCACAACACGTCATTCTTGCCTCTGATGAGAAGAGTTACCTCTTGCTACTGTAAATCATCTCTTGTCGTGTCTTTCAATAGAAGCTTTCCCCTTCTTTCTGATACAGTTTATCAATTCCATGACTGGTGGAAGATCACAAATCTTCATCAGATTTCAAGCCTGCTCTCGCAGCTAGGTTATTTCTGAGCCTCACAGTACTTTTGGATCAAGTAACTAATGTCACTGTGAAAACCAAGAATGGAATGAGATGTATTTTATGTAAAATGAAATCTAGGAAGTTAAATCAAAATTATAGAGTGAAACTAGATCTGTAGATAAATCAGAAAATGAAATCATTGTTGATAATTGTATTGTAAGCAGTGATACAAATTTGATAGTCAAAAGCACTAACAGTAGAGGAGAACAAACAAAACTTTTCTGTGACCTGTTTGTGTTTTAATGTTACACCAATATTATGAGTGGGTCAATACATAGAGGGAAAGGAAGGGAGCACAGTTAATGTCCCTGCAGACTCAGTGCACAGTGACACAGACTTATATTTTCGTAACACAGGTGTTCACCAGATCATCTTCACTGTCCCAGTAGCAGCTGAAGAGGCAACCCTCACTTTTACTCTCAAACCATGTTTGAATGAGGGAGCATCCCACAGATAATCATACTGAAATTAATGTGGACAATTCTTCTGTGTAGGCTTCAGCAGCATGAGAGGACAATGAAGTGTTATACTGGCCCTTTAAATAGGTCACAGAAAGCCTGGGGTGGTTGTTATCAACATCTGCCTTCTGTGAAAAAACTGCCAAGATAGAGCTTTTTCTACATGTAAACTGACATTTATTAATATTGTCAGGTCTTGCTGAATATTGCAGTTAGACACTAATAAGATTAGGTAAATTCCAACTTCATTACTCTCCCGTTATCAAAAATCCTTTGTAAATTTATGGTAACCCACCAGTACCAAAGTATTTTTGCACTTTCTAATTTCTATTTTATTAGCAACCCTGTCTAGTAATTGTGTAAGGGGCATATGGCTGAATTGTAAAAGATGTCTATCTAAGTTCCCAAGAATTTTCATTTTACATATTTATATATACACACAGGAAAATACATGATTCAGGTAGCAAATTTCTTGCCTTCCTGATAAGACAACGACAATAACTTTTCAGTGTTTATTTCTTGTCATTGGAGAAAAGCTAATTGGTCAGTGATATTTCAAGATTCACAGACATTAAAACAAAAAGCAATTATATGCATATTGATGTCCCAGGTAACAGTAGTACTTTGGTATTTGAACCTAAAACTGAAAAATCCTAGATTTGACAGTGCTTATATACAAGGTGAAAATAAGATGTATGTTAAAAAAGCATTTGAGGATTGTTGGTTTTTTTTTTTGTTGTTTTGTTTTGGTTTTTTTTGTTTGTTTGTTTTTGTTTTTGTTTTTTTGTTTTGTTTTGGTTTTTTCCTCCCACTGACATGTAGCTTAGACTAAGATTTTGAGTTTCTGCTTGGGTGGGGAGGTGGGTTGTTTTTCTTACTTCACAGTCCCTTAATTTAATTAGCATAGGGATTTCATTCAGCATAACTTTGCAGGACAGGTTAACTTCCATCTTCACTGTAATGGCCCATATGGATTATACTTCATGTATTTGCAGAACAGTACTGCGTCTTCTTTTCCATTTCATGTGCCAGCGTAGATGGGGAAGGTAATAGATTTAGAGAGCTCAAAAATAGATTTAGGAATTTTTTTGCTCTAGAGTGGCACTCCAGTCAAGCCCTAAGGTCACCCTATAGTGCCTGTAATTTAATAAATATGGAGAGTTGGACATGCTGTCTTTCTAAGGTAACTTTTAGCTGCCCTTTAAAAGAGAGAGGTTTTCTAGGGTAGGCAGGCCATCTCTTGAATGATGCTGAGTACTTTTTTTCCTAAGTCCACAGTGGCAGTGGGGAATAGGTCAGAACTGAAACATCTTTCCCTTTCTCTGTTATTGCTAGAAGATCGGTGTATGTGTTTAATGTTGTAACATAGCTTCAGTTTTTTCACATGGGTGGTTCCCGCTCCTTGTCTTTTCCACTGAGACGTGCATAATTACCATCTGAAGTGACAAGAACTTCAGCAGTCCCTTGAAGACTGACGAATACTACTTGCTGAGATGGCCAACTTCACAAATAGATGTTGTTTGTAAAACTTACCTTATTTCCTGTAATACACATTTGTAGAGGTTGAAGTGCCTTTGCAGATTTCTGTTAAATCTTGATGCACCTAGCTTCCAAGTAATTTAGGATTTTTTATTCTGTTTGTCTTACTCTTCTCATGAAGTTCTAATGTGCTGTACAACAGGGCTAGATTTGAAAGTCAGTCTTCAGCTATAGGGAAGTTCATTCAGTAAAAAGCCTCAATTCTTTGAAAGACTGAGCCTCACAGAGTCTAAAACTATTCACAAATACGTAACGCTTCCTGCTGATTATGTGCTTTAGTTAACGTTGTCCTTAATACTGTTGTGTAGAGTTTCAGATGCTGACTATTTAAAGCTCTGGTTGGGGAAAGAGTCTTTTTGTTCCAGAAACCTGAGATTGGTGGTTTCAGGTGAAGTATTAGCTTTGATACAATGGTTTTAGAGTTAACTTCATAGGTGAGTGTCCTTTACTCTGGAAATAAGTTCTTGAAAAGTAAATATATTTTCAGAAGTTAATGATTTTCCTTTTGCTCAGGCCTTTGCCTGATAGGTACAATTAGGCCTGATAATACTTAGGACAGGGTGTATTTAGGTAATCCCTTATGTTGCTCTTCAGAGACGAGAGGGAGAAATCTGTTAGTACTGCAAATTGTAAAATTCTTAATATTCAGTAAATCCTAAAATAAAAGTTTTGCAGAATTTTCTTGTTACCAGTTTCCTTATGATATAAAAGGTATGATGAAGTAAGGAGAAGTAGTTCAAATAGAATGGAATAGAGAGTTTACCCAGCTTTCACTTTAGATGAAAAGTAATTGGCTCCCTACCATAATTTCTCTTGTCTAGGTCAGGTAAGTGTGGGTTCGTGGATAACATGACATGAGCTAAAATAAGCTATAAAATGAGATACAGAAACTTGAGGGATGCTTAGGAGTGCTAAGTGATGTCCTAAAATCTTGAAAAGCTCCCCTGCAAATATATGAAAGAGGCAAATAACCTGCATTTTGATCTTATTTTCTATTAGTAATTACAGGAGCACTTGGAAGGTAGACTGAGTGAGAAACTATAAATATTTATAGGTAGAATTCTTATCCCTAACATTTGTCATTATCCTTGGACATCTAGTGAAATATATTTGTTTCTCACTGTTTTCCAATTACTTAACTTATGGAACATAAGGAATTTTAAAAAAACCCCAAACCCTCTTCATTTTACATAGCTCCCTTACCTCAAAATCTTTTTACATCATCTTTGCATCATAAGACTATTTTCATTATTTTATGATGTAATTCAACACCCACCTTCTTACAAAGTCCTATTTTACCCGTTTTTCTTACTATCTGAAATATCAGATATATAATCCTTATGAGAAGGTTTTGTAGTAGAATAAAAGTATTGCTCAGTAGTAATTTTTCTGGACAGACAAGTGGTCATCTATGAACATTGTTTTGAAAAAGTCACTGGGTCTGATTTTTAAAGGGGAAAATACCTGATTTGCATTCTTAGAGCTGTGAATTAGTGTCTATAAGTAGATAAAACTCTGCTACTGACTGGTTGTAGTGAGTTAAGAGTCAAGGCAATTGCTTCTTGTTGGTTGATACAAAGCTCCTTTAGGGTGGTTTATGGCATTATTACTGTAAAACTGTCAGGTTCCATTATCCTGACACTCCTTTGGGGGATTGACTGAAGACTGGAGGAGAAAGTCTTGCTTCCAGGCATGGTGAGTTCAGTGAGTTAGAATGAGGGGCAAGCTGGTGTATCTTTTTTGCATTCAAGGCTCTGATTTTCACACTAGCTGTCATTAAACAATAATATATAACTTAGCACATCTCTGTGTGGGAAGGATGATAGACTCAAGCTGGAAGGCACAAATCTGTCAAATGGAGATCTGGACTTCATCTATCTTATATGAATATTATCTTTTGCTGATGTCCAGTATGCTAGCTAACACAGATGTGATGCTTTCTGAGCATAATAGACTAAAGATTTGTTTACATAGTCCTTGTGAAACCTACTATATATACAACACTTAGAAATTATTATTTTCCCAAAATACATTGAGTAAAAACTTCAGTTTCATTTATACAGAAAGAAATTGCCAATTACATGCTCTATAGTGCTCTCAACAGTAAACCACAATAAAAACAGTAACAAAAATCCCATGTATCTCAATAAAATTATAGTTTGGCTTGCATACATGGATGATATTGGAACTGCAAATATGCAATGTCAAGCAAAGTTACAGAAAGTGTGTCATATTCTTAAGCAGTTACTTTGGAGTATCCTCATTTGAATGGTGAATTTTTATGTTTGCTATGCAATGGCAATGTAATGCACCTCTGAGGAAAATTTATAGAAATATATGAAATGTCATCTTCAAAATCAGTTAATTCATATTTCAAGTTCAAGTGGCTTTTCCAAACTTGACTTAATTTTGGTTTTTATGAATACTTTTAAAATCTTTTCAGGTTGCCAAAATCTCTAATGCCAGCAATATCTGAATTAACTACAGGTGTTATTGCAGAACTAGTGTTTTCCACACATCATCTATGTGTTACAAGTTTTAAAGTAAGCTCACTCATTAACTGAACTTTCCAAAGGTCTTTGAAGGTTTCACAAAAGCAACAGTATACCGAAAACTTCTTTTTGCCCTTTTCTGTAGGTTTAGATGTTGGTGACGGTTACCTGAACGACAGGGTTTTTTTTTTTCATGTGCTTATTTGGTTTGGGATAGCTATAAATTATGAGCTACTTGGAGGAGAGAAACAAATCAGTGTTACAAGCTCAAAGTCTGTCTTAAGGGAATTTGAGACTTGTGAGTGTTTATCAAGCATGTGAACATAGACAGTTAAAAATATTTCAAGAAGTGCTGAAGGGTTGTTGAAGATGAGAATTTTTTCCACCAGTTAATTGCAAAAAGTATTAGTTAAACATTTTATAAGTGCAGCCAAACAATAAAATTCTCTAGGAAGATCTCTCTGAAAGTTAAAACTGAAGCCATGATTGAGTTTTACTGGTCACTTGATCAAGACTTCATTTGATTTAGGGAGAAGCTGCCTTGAGTCTTAAACTGTTCCTTGCGTTATGCTTGCCATAAAAACCTCCTCAGTTTCAGAGGATTAGAAACTATTATTTTTATTTGATTTGACTTTCTCTATTTTTGGCTTTCTACAAGATGTAAGCAGGAGGACAATAGTTTTAACTGGGTATCGGTGCAGAGCATGCTGTTGTTACAGTTACATGTAGATTTCTTGTGTATGTCACTACTTGCAAAATTAATTTGAGTTAGGATAGCAGAAATATGCACTGTGTCTCAACATATTTCACACTCTTCCTGAGGGCTGTATTTAAAAATATAGGTAAGTAAAAAATTTTAAATTGAAATTTTAATTTTTACAGCTATCATTAGCTTTCCTCATGACAATCTAGCATTGAAATTCAGTCTTTGAAAAATCAATACCTTCACAGTCTGAAATGAAATAAATTTATCAGTGCTTTTAAGGAGTAAATGGTTTTATCAATTGTAAAAGCAGCTCCTGAACATGTTGAACCAATATATACAGTTTTTAAAGTGAGAAAAAAAGTTGAAAACTGTATATAGAAATGAATGTCAAATTTGCCACTGAAGTACTTGGGTGAAGAGGACAACATCACTGCGTGCTTTCCTAATGGATTAAGACGGTCTTGATGCCTTACAATGTAATGAAAATCGCAAGGATAGAGAAGAGTGAGGAATGCAGCAGATCTCTGCTAAGTTTTCATGACTTGATGATGATTTTCAGGCAACTTACAAGAATTCCAGTGGCCTCAGATTTCATCACATGTTCCCATTTGCCATTGTTTTTATAATTCCCTAACCTGTGTGTTGTTCCACAAAGGTAGCGGTTGTTTGCTCACTTGTAATTGTGGAGCTTTACCACAATAAGTTGTTCTGCAATTTTTTAAAGTGGTGACAGATTTATGTTGTACCAGAGTGGGTTACTGTGTTTTTCACTGGTGAGGCTGGGAATCCCCATGCAGTCATCAACTGCCATTTAATAAATATCTGTCTGTCTTTCCTACTGCATTTACTAGTAGGTTCTTAAACAAATTTCTGCTTAATACATCATTCCTGGAGTAGTATCTATAACTGTTTCATTGATAGCTGTTTGTCGTCATTTTTGCTGGAGCAACCAAATGCAGCTAGCAGGACGCACACTGATCTTGCAGCCATCCAATGAGTGGTGTATAAGCCTGTTCTTGACTCTGTGATAAGTCACCCGATTTCTTTGTGTCTCTCTTTCCTGTGCTGTTGAAAATTCATCTGTCCTACCTGCTTTGCATAAATCAACGCCCTGCAAAATACTTAGGGATCAGATATGGCCTCCAGGTTTCCAACTGTTATCTTTCCCCAGATGTGATAGGTGAGAACAGTGCCAACAAACTACCTCTTCTGGGAACTTTTTCTCAGATGCAGTAGAAGAAAAAATTGTGGCTTGGACTATATATATATATTTAGCAATTTTATATATGGGATGTCTTTTATTCTGGCAGGTTGCTAACAGTGCACTTAGGACAAATTATACTGCACCCATAATCTTTACTACTGTCTCAAAATCTACAATATTTTAAAGACTTCACATTTTGTATGTCACGAAGGAAAGAGGTAGGAGCCTTTTCAAAATACCGTGGGAGTTTACCGCCATTGTGCTGGTACATTATTTTTATATATTCAGTGTCAATATCTATGAATAAAGACATTTCTCTTTGGCCCCTATTTTATCTTTAAAGAATGACCTGACATAGGTTTCTGAATTTCAGACCATTTCTTTATTAATTATGTTAGTGAAACTGACTTTGGTTTTCCGCTTGATATAGTAGTCATCACCAATGTATCCAACAGGATTTTTAATTTTTTTTATAATTTTCTTAGTTAAAAAGTTAGTCATTAAACTCATCTCTTACTAAATAAGAACCTAATTACTAAAGGCAGCAAGAGCTATCACCATCTGAGCATGAAACTTACTACGTTTAAAGACCATTATTTTTTTGACCAAATTAAAAATAATTATCTCAAGTTCCAGAAGAAAGTTAACTAATTGAACTCTGTATTGCTGCATGGAATGTAAAAGTTCTTTGGATCCACAGTAATTCTAGTTTCAGAATAATTTTGTGAGGATTATTTTTTTCTGTTTCTTCTAGTTATTGTAATGGCTGCTGCAATACAAATTTTACTTGTATTTTGGATGTCTATCATGAGAAACCTTGAATTAGGTTTCCAGCAGACTGCATGAAAATCCTAAAATTATTCCAATTATTGTTATTAAAAATTCCAAGTTATTAATGAATAGCTGTCTTTTTCACATATACATATGAGACCATAAAAAATGTACTATTTTCAAAATGTTCAATAAAGAAAATATAAAGGTAAATGATAATTGTCACAAAGTTTTTCAGATTTTTCTTTTGTCCAGCTCTCATTTCTATGACCTCTGTTTTTGGCAGGGATGAAGATTTCCAATTTTTAAGATATATTTTGAAAATAGGAGTGGTAGTTTTAGTTTTTCCTAGTTTTAGTTGTCATAAAATACACAATTAAAATATTAAAGAAGCTTTTACAATAATAATGTGTTCTTGATTTTAATTTTGCTTTTAGCTGTCTAGTATTGGATGGTAGTGATAGAGATTTAAATACTCCTAGCTGGTTTTTCCCCAAATACACTGTATGTAATATTTTTCTTCCTTTCAAGAGGAAGTACAGGGAGGAGAAAAAGGTAAGTCCAAAATTATATTCTTTTAGCTATCAAAAAATACATTTAAATCAAGTGTCAACCATGGATTGTGGCACTTGACTGCATTAGTATGGTTATTTTTATTCCTGAAAGAAAGGTTTATTACAAAGTAATTTATATTCCCTAGCCCAGAAACATAATTGGTCTGAACACTGAAGTCCCGTAGAGCTTTTGAAGCTGGGACATATAGCAAAGAACATTTCAGACAATTTTAAAGAAACAAAAAGAAACATTGGTAAAAGGAATGAATTCTGAGTCATCAGCTGTCAGTATTGAAATACGTTTTTCTCGCATTGTGCTATAATTGCTGGCTCTATTAATGCAATGTGTATTATTGCTTTGGTTATTGCTGATGCTCCAAAGTCAAATAATTGTAATTTTTTTCTCTTTGCTTTATCAAGCAAATTGACATTTTCTGGTTGGTTTTTTTTTTTTTTTTTTCCCCCTTTTTTCTTTTGAGTCAGGATGTTCCTCTGTGCTTTTCAGAATGAAATACTGTGGCTTTTTCACTTTGAGATTACTTTTTCCTCTTCATTTTAACCCCAGCCATATAATTTTCATCCTCATTTTCATTAGGGACTTTTCAAACCTATTTCTTTTAGCACGTTTAAAGCTATAAAACAAAGTAGTAGCTTCTGTTTTGTTCCCCATCCTGTTTCCCATGTAACCTCAAAAATAGTGTTCTGGCAGTTATATATTAGTACTTTGCATTGGTGAATTGACCTTTGTATGGAAAGCCAACACAAAGTGTGAATACCATAATTTGAAAGTCAGTCTTACAAATAGACCATAAAAGATTGATAGAACTTTCCTGCTTTCCATCAGTGTTGCACACCTTTTATTGTTTCCCGTAAATGAAATATTCATCCAAGATGAATTTCCAAGATACTTGCTATGCTTGTAAAATATCAGAACATGAATCGGTTCCTTGAAGTTTATGGATTACCTGGTTCTCTGTAAGATTTTACATTAATTTTATGGTTTTTTAACTTCTGAAGTAATCCAGTAGTTGTCTCTTACTCAAAAAAAAAATTGTCATTTGAATAATTTAAACCTTCAACTGCCAGCATCATCCAGAGTTCTTGACAATTAAGTTAAATGCCTAACTGGACCTTTGACAAAGTTAAAGAACAAAAAAATGTAAGTGTGTGTTTTAATATCTCCTTCTGATGTTTTTATTTTTTTATTATTCAGATTTTGAAGTGCATTGTGTTAAGACTTTATGACCTTTGCTGTACACCTGCACATATGAATCTTAGCTGGACTTTTGTCTTGTCAGTCTTTCCTTGTCTCTGTTTTCAAAGTCTCAAATAGTTATCTCTGCCAGCCCAGTTGTTTCTGCTCAGTGCTAACTAATGACAGCAACAGACATCATGGACAGCAATAGAATCTGTTTTGATTCTCTGGTGGTTTTTGCTTTCCAGGTTGCTTGCGAGGGTGGGGTCCTAGAAGGCAAAAGTGTGTGCATTTCAATCATAATGAAGGGAAAATTAAACATTAAAAACTTGTTCAAAGAATCTGAATAAAAAATAGAAAGGACACGAACCATTCCATGGTCTTTCTTCTAGTACTGTGGCATATCGATGGCAGGATGATTATTTACAATGTTTATGACTTCTATAAAAGATCAGTTTTGCCATCATTCTTTCTACTAATTTTTGGAGGGAATAAATGAGTGATCTGAATACAAGTTTTTTTGTTATTTAGAGCAGTGCTGTATGAGAAATAATGGTGTCTTCTTTCAAACTGCCTAGGCAGTTTTCTAAAAGGGACAATTGACTTGAAATCCTGTTCTCATTTTGTAATGGTATCTACACCAGTATTTGTGCTTTCCTGTTGATTTCTGTAACACATATATTCTGTACTTGGATGACATGATCTTTGAGGGTCACCAAACTGTGAGATTTGGCTCATTGTGGTTTTGTTACTGGCCTGCAGAATAGTTGTGAATGAGTCATTTCTGCTTCCTGTGCCTCAGTTTCCTCATAGCTAAGTGATGTGAATGATAATGACCTGACCCTAGAATGGCCTTGGTGGATGAAAATGAGTTTCATCTGATCTTATGTCCTGTCTCTAATTCTTGATATCAGATACTTAGGAGAGATTCTAAGAACAGCACAAGCATATTTTCCAAAGCTATTCCTGAGCTTCCACCAATGTGAGGCTTATATAGTTCTTGTCCATAAGTGGTGGTTCTGATATTCTTATCTGGATTTTTTTCATATGTGCAGTTTCTCTAGTTGGGTTTTGGACCTATTTTGTAAAAATTGTAAATTGTAAAATTTAAGCATAAAGTTTTAGAAACTACATCATGCAATGGTTTATTTTAGCTTCTGTTTACATCAGTCACTGGTGACATTCTTACACTGTGAAAACAGCCCTGTCTTTGAAATGTGTTTTGGATACAGTGATGAAGGAATTAAACTTTATTATTTTACTTAAAAATGTGTGTAGTTTTTCATAGGCTGGTGGAGGAGATCAGAAACTGTGCAAATAGATTTTTCACAAAGAAGCATGCCCATTTTATTAGATTAAGTAGAAATAAAATTAATTTGGATAACATTTGAAATGTATATATGCTTGAGCTAAGATGAGGCCAGAGATATAAGCAGAATTTATTCTGCTTCCCAGTGGCAGAAAACTTTGTACTACTCAAGGAATAAGGTTTTCTCCTAAGTTTTCTTATGTTAAGGAACTGGAAGAACAGTCAAGGCTTTTTAAGAAATGAATTTACCTTTGTGGAATTAAAACCTGGGGGGTTTAGATGCTTCCATATTAATGATTAGCTTTGATAATAACTTTGATGTATGAGTGTGTAACTCAATGTTCCATTTGGTTGAAAATCTCACTCCCAGGCTTGAAACCTTTCACAATAAGTAATATGTGTGTGTGTGGGGGGGGTGTTTAGAAATCGAATCTCACATTCATAGGGCTAGAAGAAACAGTAAAACCACCATTCTCCTCATTGCTGTTGTAATGTTTAGATAATACTAGAAAAGTTCTTATAAACAGGAGTGAAGTCTTTCAGACGCTATTTTGAATATTGTTTTGAAGTTCAACTACATATTTCTCACAGCATAGCATATGCTACAGGCTACTGAGTTTCATGAGCAAAGTTACAAAGAAAATTGCTTTTTGTTACTCATTGCCTCTAACAAAGACCGGACTAATTTAACAGTTACGCATAGCGGATTTTTTTTTCCCTCCTATTTTTCGTTTTCCCTTTGTATACTAGTGAGTGGAACAAGTTTATCCATCAGAAAAGGTTTTAAGATAGTCACTTACATTGTGATGATCAGGAATTTCTGACATGGTTTGCATTTGAAATATTCAGTATCACTATAAATCAAAAGATGCAAGCTCGTGCTATAGTGCTGCGTGCTACCTGGCTCTGAAATCACTGAAAACTAAAGAGATACATTAATATGCGTATTACTGTGGAATGATTGGTTGGCTTTTCCTGCTGGACTGCTGTTGGAACTAATCAGATTGTACCTAAGAGCATAATAAGGAAAAACTTCAATAATGCTTAGCCTGCTTGGAAGCTCTGCCATTTTAGTTGTCATACTTATTTTCACTAATTTAGTCTAGGTTTGCTGTATTGTTAAAAGCCGTAATGCTGGATTTCAAAACAAATTTCACTTATTTTTGCATTTTACAATGGGTTCTTCCACATATATCCACAGTAGGCCTCTTCTTATGGTAACAGTAAAGTTAATTGACGGTGGCAGCAGAGTTTTGACTCTGTAGGTAGAATGCATAACAAATTTAGCAACTAGTTTTATAGTGTCATCCTAGGATTTTGAGACTGTTCTAAATTGGGAATCCATGTAACAACTGAAAACTATTTTGTTGTAGTGAGCAGTCCTGCAGATTTCTATGAACAAATCGACTCAATCCTTTTTTGGAGACTACTTGTTTTATCTTTTTTCAGTATCTGTGAATTTGATGTCTAATGACAGATGTAGTTGGCAGAATGTCCTAGGCATGTTTTAAAAATAGAAATGTGCCTAACAAAAATTTTGAATTCAGAATCAACTGTTCATTTAACTCGCTGCTTCATAAACATAAGAAATTGAATTCTTGTTCATGTTTTTGCTGGATTTTAGGTTGATTCATTTTAATAGTTTTGGTTTGGTAGATTCAGTTGTTTACATCACGTTTTTAGAATGTGAAGGCTAAACTTTGCATTGAATTATTCAGAGCATGTTATCATCCCCAGAGGGTGCTTTCTTACAACCATTTTTCTAATTCTAACCTGTATGTGGCTGAGAGATGCTATCTTTGTTAGCAAGTGTCTCGAAGCAAGATTAATTCTATGGGTGTTGCGATGGTTCTTTAACCTGAGGTTATTGTCCCAGTGGAGTAGTTATGAAGAATCTAGGGAAAGTTCTCAGTTCTTGTTCGCCACACTGACACCTTGGTGGTTGAAACCATGTCAGTTGCCCAAAAGCTGTTGATATTTTCCACTAAGGAAGAGGCCATAGGTCCAATTTCTGTGTGCATATTACATACACAAACAGTATGAGTGCGGTTATTTGGAAACATCTGTTTTAGGACAGTGATTGAATTAACCTCAGGAAAGAACTTTGAGTGCATCCAGACTTGGGAAAGTTTGCTTTTAGTCTGACTTGGATTACACAAGTTGTCACTGGGCAGAAGTGGCTTCAACTATCTTTGCTTAATTTGCTGTTTCTGGAATAGTGCAGTTTATGTGAGGTCAGTGATATTTCTAAATAATACTTCAGCTATTTTGTGTACTCTGGTGTTAGCTTTCCTGTGCAGATATACCCCATCATTCACTTCACTGCTAAGATTAACCACTCTATGCAGTTTTTCCCATGAATTGTGGGAGAGCTTGTCTCAGCCTCGGAGGATAGACAGTTCACAATTTATTGGAGGATACATGTTACCTGGTGGAACCAATCTATATCTTTGCAACAGGAGATGGCTATTATATTTACCTTCTGAAGCTGGTATTCTTCATGCTTAAATGTTGGCTAATTGTGTTCTATGGTTCTACGGGTTCTTTCATGTTTTTTCCTGTCAGAGGAAAAACCCCTGCCCATTAACCAAAATTTATAGTGTATATTCAAGACTGAACTGCTACTAAAGAATATAAACAGTGAACAAAAACTGAGCAGAAAAGCTGGAATGGAATGATGAGTGATTGGTGTTTCTCCTGTAAACATGCCATTCTAATATTCTTAATTTTATTTCCTTTCTTGCAAACCAACTGTATCAATTTTGTCACTGATTTTAAGTCTGAGAAATAGCAGAAGTGTATTCAATTAGAGTAAAATTGGAATTTATTTTTGTTTTTAGAAAAGAATATATTCCTGAGTATAACTACTTATGAAAGTGTGTATCAAATATGCTTTTAAGATTTTTGATCCCAAAGAACTCACAGGGAAGCTGTTTCTAGGAATATAACTTGTTAACTAGAAAGTCATGACAGTTTATATACTAGATTTTTCAGTACACACAGGTAGCATGAGATGTCTTTTCAAAATTGACTTTCAGAGTCGAGTTACTGCCTTACAGTAAGGAAATCTTTCTTCCTTTTTGTCTTGCGTTTGTTCTGCTGATTTGGATAAATAGGAGTCAGTAACACTGGAGGACAAAGAAAACTTGTCTTCCTGATAAATCCAGCACCAGAAAACACATTTTTGGTTTATCCCCTACATTCCGTGATTAACATGGTGAAAAGAGTTTTATTTAATGAATTTTAGAATTCAGTCTTTCTGGCCTATTTTTAGTATTTACTATCACTCTGTACGTCTTTTCAGCAACTGTCATTTATTACTCTGAAATTGCAGTATTATTTATTATCTTGCAATGTGTGGTGAAGTGACATATTGTACTTATATATGTCACGTACTTTTACAGTTTGATATGGTAGTTCCAGTGTTTTTTTCTCAGAATAATACAAAAAGGATGTTTTCATTATTTGGAATAGCATAGCTTCATTTTTTTTCAAAAGCAAAAATGATCCTCTGGTAGTTAATTGTCCCACACAAACTTTCTCTTCTCATGAGTTTTGCAAAGTCCTGCAAAGAGTGAAGGTCTTGAGAAAAACTTACTATCATGTTCATTTTAGCAGTATTTGCGACAGGCCTACAATTCCTAAAGCCTGTTTGTGAAAGCTGGGGGAAGTGTACTCAAAATGAAAGAAGTGAACTCTATTATATTAGGTTTTTTCTCATTCTGTTATATTTTTGCCCACATGAATTATAAATTTTCTGCATTAAGGCTGTGTATTTTTCAATGTCAAAATGCATAAAGCAGTGATACATGCACATTAAAGTGTGGTCTCTGCATGTGAAAGAATGTCCTTGTGATGTAAATCCACAGAACGTGTTATCTTACTCATTTATTTTCTTTGTGTTTCTGGACGCTAGGATCCCTGAAGAGAAGGGGGTGCGTGTGTGAGATACTCATGCCATTCAGATGGAAGTTTCATCTACACTTTTTTCCTGAAAGTGTAAACATAACGGGAAGATATAGTGGCTTTGCTCACAGCTGAACTTCAGTTTAAAAGGGCCTCAGAATAAATAAGATAATCTTGCTAAAGAACTTCTTGGAAAAACCACAGCGTCAGAGGTTAGGATATGGATTTGTCTTAATGAAGATGCCATGTATTTAAAGAAATCATGCACCTTAGCTGAAAATTTGTGTGTGTGTGTGTAAGAGGGAGTGACATAATAACAATACATTAATTTAATGAACATTGGTTTGCAAATATTTGTACCCCTTTTTAACACAGGGCCAAGGTTTTCTGTCTACTTTATTTTTTATTTTTCCATTTGTCATGAGCCAATTTCATACGTGTCCGTCACCCCCAGTTCCCACTGAAATTACTGGAAGCTAAGGGTACTGGACAGTCTCTGCTTTAGGGTAAAGGAATTTTCAGAAACGTCTCAGTTGTTTCTATTTTTTTGTCTACAAGTGGCTGTCAGTTTTAATCTCCTTCTGCCTGAATGTACTGATGTGGTTATAGAGCAGGTAGTGAATGGGAGGGCATTACAGGTTCACACTGCACCAACACCCAGTCAGCATTCATCTGAGAGCTCTAAAATGTGTGATTAGGAGCTGAAGATACCTTGTTTGGCTGTTGAAGCAAAACGAGGTTGTGATTTAAGAGCTGTTCTGAACAGCAATACAGAACTGTTAGCTGTTACCTCCGAAAGCACAGTGGTGCATTAGAGAATTGCATCACTAAAACATGTACTCATTTATTTCTCTTTTTTAGAGATACTTGGTTCTGTTCCTGTTGCTGTTCTCAACTAGAAAAGTGAGCAAATATGTAATTGTCACACATATATAGTGCAAATATCAAAATTGACTTGTTGAATATATTGTTGCCTAATATAGATCCTAATTTTTTTCTTCATTATATAGTGTGACTCCAAAGACAGAGAACATACTGAAGGACAAGTCAGGTATCTGCAGCTTTTTCTATCTAGGTGTGGAAACATGGGAATTCAGAGCAAAGCTCAAACATATTTAATACCTTAATCTGAACACCTTCAGATGCATTGAAAATGTAGTTTCCTGTTCAATAGGATGTCTGTGAATATTTCTGAACACCTGTAATGGAGGGGATTAAGAGGGGAGGTTACTTCCCTAATTGCTTTACCTGCAGCTATTGACCTTCTTTTGGGAAGAGTGTCTCTAAATGAAATAACTTTTGTTTTAAGTTTAAAATTCTAAAGTTTAGTTTCTAAAGTTATGTTCTAAAGTTTAGTTAGTTTAAAACATGATTGGTAATTCAGAAATGGCTGGCCCTTTCAGACAAGCTACGAACCTTAGACAACTGATAAAATGTCTCTGACTTCAGTTTCCCATCTTTAGGTAGTGGTACAGCTATTATATAGCAGGAATATTGTGAAGATAAATTCCTTAAAGTTTTGTGGTGCAGCTGCATATTTTACTGAAATATATAATTGTATGTCTACAGTACCTTGTGCAAGACTATTCAAGTGACAGCCCAGTTCCTGCCGCCACTTTTTTGGATGCAGTTATTTTGGTAATTTTATATCATGTTAATGCAGTAATGTGGATACACCATTACTCTGACCCTAGTATAATATTCACTGTCTCTAATCGTTACTCCCTAATGGAGGTGAACATGATCTAATAAATACGTTCTGAGAAGTGGATGCCAAGAATTGAGGAGGATGCAAGAATACTCCATCTTAGAAAAAGATTGTCTGTCTGTCTGTCTGTCTATCTATCTATCTATCTTAGAAAATAAAGTTGACAGTGTTCGGAATATGACAAGATTGAAAGGAACTCTTTACAGAAAGGAACAAATCATCCAAACGGATTAAGGAGGCTCAAGCGATGTGATTGTTTGAACTGTTTCAGTCTTTTTGTAGTAACATTAAATTCAGATTTCCAAGGAAGCAATTTCATGTTTAGGTATTCTGCTTAGCCTTTTTTTCTTCTTCAGAAAATCAGTATTAAACGCATTGATTGTCTGCTTCTTCATTCCATATTATATTTTTTACTGTTCCTTTCCAGCATGAAATTCATTATTATCCTTATGTTCTATTGATCCCATCTACAGCATTTCACTTTCTGTCTGCTTCATAGGGCAAGCAAGGTTTTGTGTGTGGTTGTATATATGGAGAGGAAATCTTTGGCAGTGCTTTGCATTTGTAGAAGCTCTTTTATAATCAGAGATGGAAAAACAGCAAGTTATGGTATAGACATTGCTAATAAATGATGCCCTGAACTTTTACGTAGGGATAGAGCTAATTAGGATTCTGAATGCACAAAATTAACCAAAATTAGCTTTAGGTTAATGCATGATTGGAAGCTTGCAAGTCCTACTTTTGCTGTGGGTTTGAACCTGTAGGTTCAGTTTGGTCAGAGCTAAGCTTTGGCTTACTTCAAAGGAAACCACGTGAAACTGTGTGATACTGACAGAAAACCATGGAATGAACAAAACTCATAGGAATCTTGCCCTACAAATTAAAAGTCTGTAGTTGTTTTGACAAAGAGCTAGTGTTTCAAATATGTAAGCAGCTTTGCATCTGCTGAGTTTTGCATTATAATAGTTTCTTACCTTTGTAATTTTATTTTCTCCTTTGAGGTACTGTCACTCAGTTCATAAGGTAACCATTGGTATTGATAATACATATTTCAGGTAACTTTGGGTTGTAAGCTGTGCGATGTGATGAGGGTAGTGACTGTGCAGTCTTTAAACAGGACAGCTGTCCAACAAATTTTAATCTTCTAGAATGCATGAACACATGAATTTCACATTGTGTAAGTAATAGCAGACAAGGAACCTTTATTAGAGTTACAACACAAGATATTATAGATCTGAGTATACTAGTATGCGCATATGACTGGAACTTCCATCCATTAATGCCTATCATGTAGAATATTTTGTGTTTAAGGCTGTAGTGTGGCTTTGGGAATTCACATTTTCACAGCCAAAGTATCACCTTTGGAAGAAGAATGCAAGTTTAATTTTCAGCTTTTATTAAAAATGCTGTCCACTCTACAACTGTTGTCCAGTTTTCTGCATTAGGAATTGAAATTGTGCTGTTATACTCTCTTCCTTGCTAATATAACACTACAGTTGCAGAGTAGTTCCATATGTCTTGACAAAAACAGACAAGGAAACAGTGGCTGGGACCTATCTTGTAATTTTGCAGGAGACCTGCAAAGGTTGTCTGTGTTGCTACATCTGGAATAACTAGCAGTTAGCAAACGTGCATTATTTTCTGGACTTTCTGAAAAGATTTTGGACACAAGATTGCATTTCAGCCAAAGGTTTTATTATTAAGTGAATCCTTTAATGAGGTAATCAATTACTTTCTAATGGGAAGCTGATCTTTTTATCTTTTTTGTTCTTCCTTTTTTCTTTTTTTCTCTTTTTAAAATGTTATTAATTTTATTTCCCAATATTGCTGTATTTGGCCTGCTAGAATTTAGTCACTCTGAATCTGCTTATTTTAGATTTCAGGCAGAGTAAGATTTTTAAAAATCATAAACCTAGCTGATTTTACGAGGATTGTTGACATATAATAAATAACTGTGCACTTCTAAAAACTTCTCACTGACTAGCTTGTTGCAATATTCATTGAAATGAGTTACTGTAGAACATCAGTAAAAGTTCGTTATATGCATGTTGTCTAGCCCTTGACTTTTGTTTAAGATTCAGTTGAACTAAAGACATACATCCTATAATGTGTTTGTCATTTACAGTGCCTGAAGATAAGTATTGATAGTAAGTATGGGGCAAAGTTGTAGACACAAAACAATGAGCTGTCTTTGCTCATGTGTCTTTCTCTAAAGGTTCAGAATACCCTTCCTGAATGAAGATTGAGGACAGTGTTGATTTATTCTTTGTCAGTTAACAATGTATAGTTATTATATACAATTATATATTTTGTAGTGTTTTAAGAAATAATCACTAATAGACTGTCTTAAATTCAGAGTACTTTGTATCACAAGCAGTCATTTCTGTACGGTTATTTAGCACAATATATTCTTTCCCTTCCCTATTTCTTTGAGAAATTACTATGGTCTATCACCTTAGTGGTCTGCATGTGTTAGTTCATAAGATGTTTTGAACACAACAGACCATGCTGTTTATGAGCATTAACCAGAAGCTTGTCTTTTCTCCCACTCCTCTCAACAATGATGCCCACATTACAGTTTGTGGCCTGAAAGAACATTCATTACAATGTTGAGGTAGTCAATACCCCATGGATTTAACAAAACACTGTGGTGAGATACTGTGGTACCGCAATATGTATGTCTAAAGGCAAGTCACGTGTCAACTTGAGGTGCACTTTGTCACATGCAGTCCTGTCCATAATACTAGAAGCTCTTCTAGCTTATCACATTAAGTGTCCATGTGTCATTGATTATGTATTTATTAATCTACCTGGATGTTACAATTTTTAAAAAACTCTCTAATTTTTTATTTACATGACAGCCCAAAACAGCTCCGAAAAGGACATTTGGATCCATTACAAACGATCAGGTAAATATACGGTAGGGAGTGTTCAACAAGAATACCAGTTTCATTATTTCAGAGACTACTGTGTGCATGAATCTGCTGAAGACGATGTTATGAAAATGGAATAAGGTAACAGAGTTGCTTATTGCCCTGATAAAGAATTTTGTGATCAGGCCAGAGCCTCTTAAAGCTAATCCTGGCTCTGAGATGGGCATAACCTTGTTTTGCCTCAAATAGTTAGGTTACATTGCTTAAACTGTCTTTTTAGATTAAAAAAGTCAACCTCTTTTTATTTCTCACTCCCATCCTTCTGTAGTGGTGGAGATAATAACGTAGCAGATTATTTTTACCAGTCGGTCATTTTAATGGCGAAAAGGTACTATATAAATGTTAATTATCTATTATGCTTTTCCTATGGACTCATGCCCTTCCTAGTGTGAATGAAGCCTTCAGATCACTGGGATAATGTGGTGACTGAGGTACAGTTCAGTCCAAATAACAACCTGACCCTAACGGAAATTTTCACTTCACTGAGGTTTTAATGATGATAGAGCCATTTACTTCAACATTAAGAATTTAATCCTGAAGGGTTTTCTTCATGTTTCTCTCAGGAGTTTTAACTCTCAATTTCTTTGCTTATAAGGGGAAGAATTAGATATTTATAATCTTAAAAATGTGTTTCTTGAATGTTTCATCATTTTTTGGGGTGTTTAGAATGGGAGAACTGTTCATTCTTAGAAAATGCGTTTGTTAAAATGCAGCGTAATGTCATGGCTAACCTTATCCCTTAAACAATGTGAAATAGGCTTGCTTGAATTAGGAGAAAGTATAATTTTCTGTAACTTTTTTTTTTTTTTTTTTTGGTGGTTTAAAAAGATGTATAAACTTGTAACAAATAGCAAGAAATACTCTTGGATAATATTTTTCCATAGAAAATTACTCAAGTGTTAATTAACTTGGAAGAGATCTTTGCGTTCTTTTCTGTTTCTCCAGTAGTTTACTGCTAGTGATGGGAAACTGAAGCTCTGTATTTTAGATCAAACTCATATGCTATAATGAAAAATATCTTTCTCATACTTGATAGTTAAAGAAAAGCAGAAATGGGTATGCATATATATAGCTGCATGTATTCAAAGTCTATACGAAGTGTTTGTTGTAGTTGTGGGATCTAATGACAGAATAATCAGTGCCCATCTGTCAACTTGTGTACAAATAAAGAAGTAAAAGATAGATGACAGGTTTTTTTTCCTCTAGCTTCTGTTAGTTTTTTTTCTGGAGATCTATGTTAAAGCACAGAATATATAATTCATCATTTCTCAGTAATTATGAAATTTATTGCAAATAACTGCTAGCCAGATTGAAGATGAAGAGGAAACTCACACTCCGCCTTCATGAAGAGATCAGCATAGAATCACTGTTCTAAAATTTAACCTAATTGGTTCAAAATGTATATCTTGATTTAGAAACAGTTTGCAAGGCTTATGTTTTCATGGGCCTTCTGCTAAAGAAGCCAAAGCTTTATTTGCTTTATGGTTTCAGTTGTTTTCATCTTTGTCAATGCTTTCTTTTTTGGTCATCCTGTACATTCAGCTTTAGTGATCTGCATTCTAGCTCTGCCCTTATGGAAAACAAGGCTGGAAGACTGCCTTTACATCCCTTCTTTCTCTGAAGGGTGAGAGATGTGAGAAAAGAGGATAATTGTGATAGTCCTAATCTCTGCTTGTCTGAGGAGACAGCAGAAGAGGGAATATAGTTGTAGATTCTAATCTTCATTTTAGCACACAACTTTGTCAACACTAGTGTTTTAAAAGAAGCTGTGCTTGTAAAATATGTGTAGCATTTTTTCACAGTTCCAGGAGTGTTAGCTGTTCAACAGGCCCCATGAAAAAAAAATTGATTATTTTCAAATTGATCTCATAGTTCTGTGACATTTTTTTGAAATGAAAATTAATCTCCTTTTCTCACTGGGATTGTAATTTTCACTACAAATATGAAATATGTAATGATGAAGAAAGGAATAGTTTTAATGAGTTTTTAAATATATTTCTAATAAACTGTTATGACTTAGTTTTTTCTGTACCATCTAATGCCTGAATTATGTAGTAAGCCCCTTTTCAATGATGGTGTTGTTTTCTTATGCTAAGGATTTCCGATCATATCCAGAGTTGCTCCACAAACAAAGAAACAGTCCCTCTATCTTTCTTGTTTTCCTTGAAATTGAATATTGGTTTCGATCCTCCAGTGTATGCATACTGTCTTGCCTTTGGACGTGGTTGAACTTTGGCTTCGTTCCTCTTCTCCACGCTCACTCATACAACAGAGAAACCAAATTACATCTGTCCAGAAATTTAATAACTGAGAAACTAGTTACGAAAAACAAAACAAAATGCACCACCACCCCCTCCAAACCCACTCATCCTGTTTTTCTAAAGTATCTGTTTCTTCACACACAGAGCTTTGCTCTGAAGCTTTCTGAAGGCCCTAGACCTTAAAGCAAAATCTGGTATTGCAAAATAAAGGTAAATATATAAATGTGTATTCCTGTATACAGTATATATATAAAAATATATATTCCATGACAATTTCAGAACATTAATGAGATGTTTCTCTATTTAAAGATACTGTCATGATAAAGTGTGTTCTTCTTGTGTCTTGTAGGGTCAAAATGTATTTGGTCTTGATATAATTGAGACACCAGAGGGAGATAAGTGGCCTCAACTGATTGTCCAGCAGATCCTGGATAGGGAGCAGAAGGATACCTATGTGATGAAAATTAAAGTTGAAGATGGTGGAAGCCCTCCAAGATCTAGCACTGCCATCCTGCAAGTCACAGTGACGGATGTGAATGATAATCGCCCAGTCTTCAAAGAGAATGACATTGAAGTTAGTGTTCCAGAAAATGCTCCAGTGGGCACCTCTGTTTCTCAGCTCCATGCCACTGATGCAGACCTGGGCTCAAATGCACAAATCCACTTCTACTTCAGCAATCAGATCTCCAGTTTGGCCAAAAGGCTGTTTGCCATTGATAACACCACTGGCCTCATCACTATAAGAGAACCACTAGACAGGGAGGAATCTCCTGTACACAAATTAACTGTTTTGGCAAGTGATGGCAGTTCAACTCCATCAAGAGCAACAGTGACTGTTAATGTCACAGATATTAATGACAATGTCCCATCAATAGACACAAGATACATCATCAATCCAGTGAATGGGACAGTGCTTTTGTCTGAGAAGGCTCCCCTTAATACAAAAATTGCGTTGATAACAGTAATGGACAAGGATGCTGATCTGAACGGAAAAGTTACTTGTTTTACAGATCATGATGTCCCTTTTAGGCTAAAGCCAGTGTTTGATAATCAGTTTCTTCTGGAGACAGCCACGTTTCTAGATTATGAAGCCACACGGGAATATGCCATTAAAATAGTGGCTTCAGATTCAGGGAAACCTCCCTTAAACCAGTCTGCAATGCTCCTGATCAAAATTAAAGATGAAAATGACAATGCCCCAGTTTTTACACAGCCTATCATAGGTCTTTCCATCCCTGAAAACAACGCTCCTGGTACTCAGCTAACCAAGATAAGTGCTACAGATGCTGACAGTGGGCGCAATGCTGAGATCAGCTACATCCTGGGTTCTGATGCACCCCCTATTTTCAACCTTGACCGCCGTACAGGCATTCTGACAGCAGTGAGAAAGCTGGATAGAGAAAAGCAGGACAGGTACTCCTTCACTGTGCTGGCTAAGGATAATGGGATGCCACCCTTGCAGACCAATGCTACTGTGACAGTGTCTGTCCTGGACCAGAATGATAACAGCCCCGCTTTCACACATAATGAATATAATTTCTATGTGCCAGAAAACTTACCCATGTATGGCACAGTGGGGCTTATCACAGTTACAGATGCTGACTCTGGAGAGAATGCTGCGGTCACTCTCTCTATATTAAATGGTAGAGATAATTTCATTATAGATCCACTTACTGGTGTAATAAGACCTAATATTACCTTTGATAGGGAACAGCAGGGTTCATATACTTTCCAGGTAAAAGCTGTGGATGGAGGAAGACTGCAGCGTTCCTCAACTGCCAAAGTGACCATCAATGTTGTTGATGTAAATGACAACAGGCCCGTTTTTGTTATTCCTTCATCTAATTATTCGTATGAGTTGGTTCCAACATCAGCCACTCCAGGGTCTGTAGTTACTAAAGTCTTTGCAGTTGATAATGACACAGGAATGAATGCAGAGCTCCGCTATAGCATCATAGGTGGGAACTCAAGGGGCTTGTTTACAATTGACCAATTAACAGGCAATATTACTTTGAAAGAGAAGGTAATTACATCAGATCATGGCTTGCACAGACTGGTGATAAAAGTCAATGACCTAGGACAGCCGGAGTCTCTTTATACTATAGCTCTTGTGCATTTATTTGTGAATGAGACAGTCACCAATAGTTCCTACGTACAAGAGCTAGTGCGCAGGAATATGGAAACTCCAGTTGGCCAGAATATTGGGGATGGTGAGATAACCCCACAAACCAATGATTATGTCAAGATCATCATTGCCATTATTGCAGGCACTATGACAGTTATTCTGGTAATTTTTGTTACTGCTTTAGTACGGTGCCGCCAGACGCCTAGGCACAAGGTTGTCCAAAAAAACAAGCAGAGTGGTGAATGGGTTTCCCCAAACCAAGAGAATAGGCAGATCAAGAAAAAGAAGAAGAAGAAGAAGCGCTCTCCAAAAAGCCTCCTCCTCAACTTTGTGACTATCGAAGAATCTAAGCCTGATGATCCTGGCCATGAGCACATAAATGGCACCTTAGACATTCCTGTAGAGCTAGAAGAACAGACTATGGGAAAATATAACTGGGCCACCACACCAACCACATTTAAGCCTGATAGCCCAGATTTAGCAAAGCACTACAAGTCTGCTTCTCCACAGCCTACCTTTCAAATTAAACCTGAGACTCCTGTACCCCCCAAGAAGCACCATGTCATTCAGGAACTGCCTCTAGATAACACCTTTGTGGTGGGCTGTGACTCACTCTCCAAGTGCTCATCAAGCAGCTCGGACCCTTACAGTGTTTCTGAATGCAGCTGTCAAGGAGGCTTCAAGACCCCAGGCCCCATACACACCAGACAGGTAATGGAAATTTTAAGGTGCTCTCTTTCTCCTTCCCTTCTTACTTTGCTATTCCCATAACTCTAGCTCTAAGCACTGCAAAATAACTTTTTCTGCAAGGATTAAAAGTTTGAAAGGTCATGTTTGACTGAGGCATTGAAAAGTAAACAATTTGAGATTCATCAGTGTTAACGGAGAAAAAAGAAAATGACTGTTGCCTGTAAGGAAATTGAGCAGTGAATTATTACACTGGTGGGTATTCCTGGCTGCAGATGGCAGTATGGCACTTCCTGCATTGCTGCAGTACCTAGCACAGCTCTGTAAGGCAGAGAGGGGTTATGGTACTGTCCTCTGTAGGATTGTATGCTCAAGAATTGAAGTCATCTAGGCCAGGTGGAAAGCAATAAAGCTTTACAGGATCTGATAAGTGGTTCTTAATATTAATGGAGTCTGGAATTGCAGCCTTCATTTGGGCATAGCTTTACTTCACGGTCTCTCAAAAGTAGGCAAGGATTTTCCTCTGAGAGTTTCAGTGCCATTTTCAGATTAGAAACATACTGGACTACTTAAATCTGGTGGAATGACACAGTCGACAGGCAAAGTTAGGGGAAAATTCAAAACATCAGTAAAATTCATCTCACTTATTTGCTGCTGTGCCTGATAAACCAGGTATTAGCTTCTCAGAAATTCAGTACAGCAAAGGAAATGTCTAAAGAATCCTCAGCTTAAAATTAAAATAGAATGAGAGCCAAAGTATCTTTTATTCTTCAAGACTCTACAGAAAGGCTTTAAGTCACTGGAAATTGAATCTAATGTCTCACCACATTCTGGAAAGTTTCAGTAATAATAAAGCTTTGTTGTTTGTCTGTTTACTTCTCTTTCTTCACAGGTGTCACAGAGTTTTCAGCGAAAATAGTTTTCTAGTTAAGCTTTAATTAGTCAAGGAATTAATCATTAAAGGAACAAATATTTCAGGAGTGTTTATTGTATTATTGATAATATAATTTAATACCATTGCTCGGGAACAAATCCTCAGCATAACTGTCTGTTAGACTTTTTGCTCCAGCTGAGGTTTTGATTTTTTTTCTGTGGGCTTTGTTTTATTACCAGTATAGTGATAGCAAAATGTGCCTAAAAAAAGCTCTTCATTCAATGTAGTCATCATATTTTTGAAAACTGCAGGATGGGTTGTTTATTTTGTTGTATTTTATTCCCCTTACCAACACAAATCTGTGCAGTAGTCCATATCACTACACTTTATAAAACTTTCATCTTTTTCTGAGATGCATTAGCAGAGAAATTTAAGGAAAAAAAAATAATTTCTTATTTCTAAGACGTGGAATTAGATTTCTAAGCAATGAAAAATGTATAGCTTTTTGAGATTTGAGTATTTTCTACTAAAGGTATTTGAATGTGTTAATTTAAATGACATATTAGAAAAGCTTCTTGCTATTTGTACACCTCTTTGAACTCTCATAACTCTGAGGAGGGTGGTGCTGTTTTCAGCATCTCTGTGGGCCTGATCTAAGTGATTTTTCAGTTGAGTTCTGATATAGTTTCTCTGAGCCATAAAGGTTCTTCCATTGTCTGCTCAAATACACTTTGGCATGCAGTAGTGCTGCTAACAAAGAAAGCAAGCTAATGACTAGGTTTTTACTAACATAGTTCTTCCATCAGAAGGGACTTTTAAAGTAGAATGGAAAGCAATTCTCTTCTTTAGAAACTGGTTGGGGAAAAGAGCATTTTCTTTTATCTGTACCTTAAAGGTCAATGACAGGGGCTTCCTACCTGGAAGAGCAGAATACAACTGGTTTTTTTTTTTCTTTTTAGTACTCATTACCTGATATTAGCTTATCTTCATATAGCTGTACCTGAAATTATATTAGTATGATGCACTGAATATATCAAAAAGAGATTAATGTAATATTTGTTTTGATTTTGTGAAATCTACAGTTATTCTTCTTTTAGGTTTATTTTTCTGTATGAAAGTGATCATGTTGGAGAAAGTATAACTACTTACTATCAATGGCCTTTTACACTGATTTGAAAACAACATTTACCTTTAAACACTTGAATTCACATTTTTATTCCTTATTTAAATAAAATATAAGTAATTTGATTAATGTACTTATTTACATAAATAGGGCAAGAAAGGCCACTAAAGTTAAATCCTTTGTGTTGGACTGTGATCCAAAGGTAGACCTGTATTTCATGATAAGATAATCGAGCAAAGTATTTCTTAAACATCAGTGGATCTTTTAAAAGTCAGTCTTACTCCTAACCTGGTTTTGTATATCTTAGTCTGTATAGTTTTATCTCCTGTGGGGCTGGAGAAGGGGGCTCAGGACAGACTAACTTAGACTTGTCACTGTTAGCCAGTAAAGAAACTAAACAAACAAAAATAAGCTTCTGCCACGGTGCGTCAGATGTCATGCTGTCCTGCCATCCTTCAGCCTCAAAAACTAACATGATGTTTGTGGTTAATGATGCACTTGTGTCATGCACTCTCTGAACTTTCAGAAACCTGTAGGACAGTCTGGAGAATTGAAGGATAATAAGTTCAGTTAGAAAGGGAGATGTGCTAGTTTGAAAAATGAAAATAATATGTCAAATGTGAGAAATAATATTTTACTTTATCACTAACAATTACTGTAATGCATCCCTTTTACAAGCCAAAAGCTCTCTGAAGGAGACTAAAGAAGATTACACTCACTGTGAAGATAACTCTTCAGTTTCTAATGGGTGCTGATATTAACAGGCCACACATCTCAACTGTTCTTAGTTCTGTCCATGCAGGACTTTCTACTCAGATATTTGAAATAATATTAAGATAAAGCTAAAAATATATGTTTTCTTCTGAAGCTCTAAATTTTGTGTATGTCTGAATGGTATTGATTCAGGTCTTTAAAGAAAGGAAATTATGTGTTTGCTTTACTGCTGAATTTGTCTAAGTGATCTATAAAATAACAAAGTCATTATAACAGCTGTACTCAAAAAGCATGCAAGAGCAGACGGAAAAGTTTTTCTACTAAAAAACCAAAATATATCTTTAGTGGTCATGTGGGCAAATAAAGACAGCAATGCAACAGCTGAAATTTTTGTGGAGAAGGAATCAGAGACTCCTGAAACAGCTGAGGACACATTGAATCATGAACTCTACAGGAAGTCGAAGAGAGACAAGCATGGTCCTAATGTAATCTCCTCTAAGAGAGAGATCAAGCTTCTGTTGTACTTGTATGTGAGAAAGGGCAAGGGAGAGAGATATCAATATTATTTTGAAGTAGGAATTAATAAATACTGGTGTCAGTAGACCTTCAGAATAGCATGCTTTCTTTTGGGATGTAGTAGAGCTAATTCTTTTAAAGAAGTTTTACCAAGTGATAAACTGTGAAGGGGCTTCTTATTCATAATAAGGTTTTTCAAACTGGGATATTTGGAGGCTCATAAAATCAAACTGACTTTCAGTGTCATCAGATTTTCATTGCTTTGGTAGTTGTGGGCCTTGTAGAGAGATGTATTTCTTTGGTAGAAAAACATACAGCACGCTTAAAATTTATCTGTCTGCAAGCTTTGTAAAAGCTCAATTGCTTTTGACATTTACCTTAGTGAGAGCAGACTATGTGAAGTATTCCATACTGACACAAATCTTCTAATTCTTTTTGCATTTGCACTGGAGTGATGAAAAGAAAGGAGAGTTTTTTTTCCAGTCTAGTTTTCATGTAGTATGTAACACAATTTTAAAATCTGAAATCTTTGTTTAAGTACTTTAAACAACTTTCAGACAATTCAAATGACTGTCTAGGTATCAACCGCTCTATTCAAAACATGCATAATTATAGAGTACAATGTTATCTCTGGCAATGTTATCTTGGATCAAAAAAACTACCGCCACAAAGGTTTGTTAGAACTTCCTACTCATCATCCTTCTTGTCCCTTTCTTTTAATTAATACTATTTCAGACATTCTTTTCATTTGAAAATAGTAAAATGCATACTATAGGAACAATAGAAATCTTTGAAAATAAACACCCGGTCACTCAGGAAGGGTCCTGTGATGTTTTGTATTGTCATTTTAAACTTTAACTTAAGAACAAGTTTTATCTGACTTTATGTTAGTGAAGGAGTGTGACTGTTCATGAAAGCAGCATTGGAGGACTTGGTTGTTTCAGTCCGCCTCTTCCACTGATAGAGCTGGAAGCTGCGATCTTGCTCTGAATCCATGATTATGTGCCTTTTGCTGGTTCTCCCTGCTTCACAGTTTACTCTGGTCTGTATGTTAATTTAGTTCCACTGCTAATACACTATACCATCTTCAGGAAGTTGTTGAGGGAGTGAACAGGCACGCAAATTGATTTTTCTCATATTTACTAACGCAAATCTTCATTAGTTGATTTTTGTTCCCAGGATTGTATCAACTGTGAACATGTCCTAACTTATGAGTAGAAATAGGAGGTAGACCTAATTTAAAATATGTTGCCTTTTTGGGGCCCTACTGTGTCATTAGCGACTGCTTAGACCTGCTTACAGTTATGGTATACTTGGGTTTCTGATTCTGATTTGAAATGTGGTAAAATGTCATTATTCCCACTCACTATGAGAACAGTGGCCTTACGATGTGAATTGAAAGAATATTGCAGTGTTCCTGAAACTAATAGCTCTGAAGACTCACCTGTTATGTAAATATTTAGCTGCAGGGTTTATTGTTTTGTTTAATAACGGTGAGACTAGTGAGCTTAATCTAGTATACTGTAATAATCAGTAGGCAGTGCTAATGCTACTAGCATGTACAGAGATAACACTGGTACTTTGCACTGACAAATACAGGGTAAATTACACTCAAAGAACATTTTCTTCTAAATATCAGCTAAATAGCTGTCGGTATAAGCCCTTCCTAAGAACCATTTCAAAATTGATTACTATGATTCTAAATATTCTTGTTATTTTCTCTTAATTTTGTGGCTGGTTATTTTGCTGGCAGTTCTGATATGCTGCCATGTATATACATTTCAGAAAAAACCTGAAATTCACATCTGGAGAAAAGATTTCTAACTGAAGGATAAGTGAAAGTCTGTGACTTGGAAGTTAGTGAGCAGTTACTTACATGTGTAGTACTACTGAAGTAAAGCTGGACAAGAAAATGCTTTTCCTCTGTGGAACACTTTGAAGAAAAACTTCTTCAGAATTGTTCTTTTAATATATAGTTTTCACTGGAAAAGCATGGTGGAACATATCTAGAAAATGTCCCCCTTCCCTCATAGTAGAAGATAAAAACAGAGCACAAATGGGAATTAAAAAGAAATTAATGTTTTGTGAGAGGAAAAAATGAAAAATTTTCAATATGACACTTAAATAAAAACTAACTTGGAGAAAACAAGGGGTTTTTTTGTGTCGTCCCCCCCCCCCCCCCCCCCCCAAGAATTCATTGACTGAGTTTATACTGAAGTTGGTAGATAGAGTTCCAGCGTTAATAATGGGGTAATTTTTATGCAAGCTAGAATGATATGCAATGCTGTTTCCAATAGCAGCTTGCCTTGGGGTAGTAGCAGCATAAATTTTCCTAAACATTAAATGCATTTCACCTTCATTTCTCAGTGGGATAACTGAAAAGTTTATTCTTTTCTCCTCATGACTTAACTTTGTTTTTAAAGTGACCTATACCTATAAACCATTGTCAACAAAGAAGTCTGATTTCACTGTGGGTTAATTTTCACACTTCTTTCTTTTCCTATTTTCTCCCAGAAGGTATTGCACTCAATAATTTGCAGTTGATAGCAATTTCCTGACCAGTGAGTGGCTAGTGTCTTGGTGCCTGTGGTATTGATAGTGCTTTCTTTCCTGTGAAATAATTGATCGGAATGGCTTAATTTCTGGATTTTTTTTAGGACTCTAACTCTGTTGATGACAAATATAGATTAAAGATGCAAAATAACCTTCAAATAAAAATAATTTATGCTCTTTGGAAGGATGCTCTTGCATGAAGTCTGCTAACACCCTGTAGAACATGTTCTAGGTAGTATGGTAGTCTTCTGATAGCTATAATCTTGCAACAGCATTTGGGGTTTTGAGCTTATAAGGCAAAAAAAAATAATCAGTAAGAAACCTAGAATAACATACACAGAAGCCATTTCTGTGGCTCCTTCTGCTTCAGCATTTTTGCTATGTGTATATAGATGTGTGCAGATCTTTGCTTGTGTATAGAAACCTGGAAACACACACACATGAAAATGGTTGGTTGCTTAGAACTGCAATAGTTCAGTACTTCTCAAGCCATAGAGTGATTGACATGGTAGAAATTTGGAAACAAACTTTACAATATATAGGGAAAATTATGCAGGAAAGGGCTTTTCTCATGCTGTTTCTCTGTTTGCCAGCTCTGAACGTCATCGCATCTGATGTTATATACTGAAGTCGTACGTGTACACAATGATGTTAAGCCAGCAAACATGAAAACAAGGAAACAGCACGAGAAAGCCCTTTGTCCTGTCTCTGATTGCCGAAGAAATTTATCGTCTGATCTCCAGAGGGGTTTGGAAGTGACCATGAACTGTTCAAGCTGCCCTACTGAAAGGTATCAAGGGCAAGAATTTTTTAAAAAGAAAAGACAAAGAAATTTTAGTACATTGTGCTATAGTGTTCTATAACGTAGTTTTGCTAAGAAAAAAGTAATGTGATCCATCCTTCTTCACAGTTGGCGATTATGGTAAATTTATTTTGCTTGTAATCTTCTTGTCCCAGATTTTTTTCCTTATTTATTTTAGTTGAATCAATTAGGAATTTTGTTTCTATAAATATATGAAAAGGGAGCAATAAATTTTATTCATACATTAAAAAAGGAATGTAAAGTTCTTTATACTCCCTGCATTTAAAAGAAAAACAAATGAACTGTTGTCACTTATAGCACCATTATACATGTTAAGAATTAAGTGTTATTTATATCTATTCCATAATATTTTTAATAATGATATTGCTGCTATGGGTCATAAATAGAATTGATCAAATCACTGCTTTCTCATTTTATAGGCACAATAGTAGTAGTAAAAAATGAGTACTTCCTGCTTTTTCATCCACATTTTATAATAAATGATCACCTTTTAAATAACTGGAAAGTATTCACTTGACTTTTAAAAACAAAATTTAATTTGCATTTTGCTTGCTGAAATCTAGATAATGTCTGTGTAACAGGTGCCATACATTTAACCTTTTGAAGTACTTTATTTAAAAAAAAGAAGTCATAAATCCAGTGGCTTGCTTTTCAGTGTGATAAAATAGGAAATAGCATACATACTTTTTTCACTGTTAGCCAGCACATGGGGAAAAAAATGGCCTACTGTTGGGTTTTTTCCCAAATTATTTCTTTATACAGTTAACTTTTTTTAGCTTAATTTTTTTACATTCCAATTTTTTATTTAGCACAGGTCATTTAGAAAATAAAATTTGAATATCATAGCTTTGTTTGCAGGTTGTTTGCAAATTCTTGTATATTGCCTCACATTTTAGGGAGTAATGCTTAATATGTATCATTTATAATATTAGAATTTCATATGCAATGCAAAAATCTCTTAGGAAGCAAAGGAGTATAAAGAACCCTGTTTTCTGCACTTATATGAAGACATGTAATATTAGTTTACTAGAATAAAATGAAATGCAGACACTGCTTTTAACTGGGATGTATACAATATATATAACTTTCTTTTAAAGAAAAAGTTATTAGTGATTCATGAATTAGACTACAACATGGAATTCTTACACATTACTGTATGTTTGATGTAAAGATACTTATAGGCTTGTACTTAATAATCACGTTGCCTCAGTTCTTGGACTGTAGAATGTCTACCATGACTGTTGCCTATAGTTTCCTGCACATTTGCTATCTGGCTCTTTTAAAAATGTGTATTTGGCTATTTGATCTGTAAAATAAATTCTATTAATAATGAAGTATGTATTGTAATTTAGCATATTGTATTGCATAATTATAGCTATGACTGTTACAGAAAATTTTTTATTTCTGATAATGAAATAATTTTCTTGGGAAGAAGTTTATGTATCTGTAAGACAGTTTTGCTGTTCCTATTTATCATACCCTTGCAGCATTTCTGCTTTATATGAAAAACCTAACACTTGCAGTGGTTAGACATACAGTAATGATATTTATTGACTCAATGCCACAATTCAGCCAGTTGCTTTGGGTTGAAAGTTCATTCCTAGCACAGTAAGGAATTTATTCAAGAAGTATTGTTTAGTGTAACAAAGATTGCTCCTGCCTGTTGCTATTTCATTTGTTCACTTAGGTGCTTCGTAGGTGGGTGATGTTCCATTAAGAGTAATAACCCTTTGGCCTGGTAGAGCTGTTCGTCAGTAAGATAGTAGAATTTCACAGACTTTCAGTTTGTCTTTTTTCTTTGGTTTTTGAATCTTTGGATTTCTGTTCTTAGGACAATTAGGTTGGATTTCCTTGATGAGAAAAATCATACACATAAAATTAATGTTTCATTAAGAAAAGCACCAAATAATTTCAATACTTACATTGAAACATTTTTTTTTTTCTTTAATCAAGTGATTTGAGATACTGGACTAGGTTAATCAAATCTAACTTCAAGCATGTGACTTAGTCATCTCAAGTGGACATACAGTTACCCTCAGTTTTTTCTCTGGTAGTGAAAAGATATACTATAGCAGGTTATTTTGATTTTAGGACTGCATGCCCTCTAGAAGTGCCTATTTTCTTACACTGAGTATGAAGAGAACCTCTGTTAGGTACCTTTCTAATTTAAATGTGCCAGTTATGTGGTTGCAGAGAAAAATATTTTTCATGAGATTCCTAGTTCTTTTGCTTTTAACTTAGCTGAAGGTCTACATTTTTCGTAATATTTCACTCGTCATATCATTCTAGTCTATCAAGAAATAATTCTAAAAGTATCCAGGATGATTTTAAACTTCAGAAAAGTTATATGTACAAAATAAAAGGTACATCAAGGGGTTGAATTACTGGTCCAAATCAGTAATCTCTCTCTTCTAGTTCTCTTATGACTCAGCACAGCCAAATATAATAACCCTCAAATGCACTAAGGGAAAAGCCAGCAACCTCTTAAGTGGTTCAGTTCATGTGCTTCCTCTGTTTCGATCTTTGTTTTCTTACATCTAAGTATCACTATTAAAAAAGTAATTCTTTCATAGACTGGCGTAAGACTTGTTCAGAGAGCTCATTTCCTTCTGATGGTTAAATGGGTTCATGAAAGTCTCATGAAAGCCTATATATGTACTGACCAAATATGCATGTGTGCCAAATATCAATTTCTACACTTCTCAATGATGTGAAGGCTAAATGGAGGCCAGTCAAAAATTCTATATTTAGTTTTGGGTTTTTTTAAAAACGAGTGTTGGCATTCTGAGTCACAGCTAGGTGTATGTATGTCAAAACCAACTCTTTCTCTCAGATGTTCTCACATACAGAAATACTGTTTTCTGACTGGACAGAAGTCAGAGTAAATTAAAAGCAAAAATCACTGAGTTGACCAAATGCTGCTTTTGAAATTGAAAACTCATTATATTTTGTTTGGAATATCAATCATACTTTCTAAGTTATTTTAGTGTACTTTAGACTGCAATTATTATTACTCACCATCATCTCAGTAAACTTCTCAAGATATTCGTCCTTTTATCTCGTGCACATTGCCACCGCTGTCACTAGTGCAGGCAGGTCTGTGTCTATATATAATGTCCTAGAGTTTGGTTTTGGTTAGTTACAGTGTTATGTGTGGCTCAGCAAAAAGAATAGTTCTTTATTTGTTGCCAGTTTTACAGAGTAAATTAATCGCATCACTGCTTTTAGCCCTACAATGCCAGCAGCCAAAGATGGCTCTCAGACTTGCTGTTCTGCATCCTTTGTCATATTGTCAATGCCTGGATTTCATATGGATGTGTGTCTACCAAAGCTCAATTTCACTCAATCTCAAACATGCCCTGATATCAAGTGAGTCATTCCAAGGAAAAGCTATGGCACACAGTCTGCAGTTTGTATGAAAGCTGCCTATCAGATCAGAAAATATATCGGACTTCAGAGGATATCTTTAAATTCTTCTGAACTTAATTGGGTGGTGGACTGCTGAAGGGCAGTAGGGTGCTGTCAGGAACAAAGCTGGTTTGTGACGTAAATAGAATTTTTTTTTTTACCATAAACTGTAATGCTGTGGGTTTTTTTGTTACACTTTTTCAGTGATTTCCCATTTTACCATAAAACATATATTTATGGTATATCCTACTCTTAAGTATTATTTGTAAAAGCTTTTTAACAAATATTTTTTAATATATATTTTTGCTTTCATATTGAATAACTGAGTACTGTTCCTTTTATGTCTTATTTATCTATTTCTAAAATAAATTTTGTTTGAAGATTATATTTGTATACCTTCTGGAGAAGCACTGTTCTTAAATACACCTCTGGTCTGTTTGCTTAATGCATACACACCATCAAATCTATACATATACTGGTATTTTTTTTACAGTGATTAGGAGCTATAATTATTAAAATAACTTTACCTCACATAAAGTACTGTAAAACATACTAGTAATCTATCTAAAGAAATATGCTTCTTTCAAAACCTTATACTCCTTAGCAGTACATTTCTTTTGTTTATATTTTCTTCAACGAAATCTGGTCTAAGCAAGAATTCCGAGAGTTGCACATCTTTTAACAATTTTTACATGTATGCTGAGTGTCTATACAGTGTTTAGAGCTAGAAAGAGATATATAGTGCTTATATATCTGTGTATGTACGTATGTATTTTGTGTGCATATGTATCTGAAGAAAGAGCATGAGGGTGTATATACACATTTATCACATATTCAATTAGCAAAGTTTATAGGCAGTATATATGACACAGGATATAACTGTAGATATGTGCCTATCTCAGTGCTCAATATGTCTTGCTATGAAAGATAGCCAAGCACTAAGGTTTTCACTTTACCACATTACTTTGAGATCTGGAAAGGCTGGTCTTCCTTTCTGAGAATGTACTGGGTTCTCACTATATTAAAAAGTGACTCTTGATAACTTGGAGGTTAGGATACAATATGATAACTACAGTTTTGAATTTCAGTTCTTTTTCTTTCACTATTTCACTTTTACTCATTCCAATACTGTCTCCCACTATTCTGAAATACTATTTTTTTCTATTATATAGACTCCTTCTATTAAATCTTGCCACTGAAAATGTAATGAAAATGACGTTTCTGTTTTTCCTCCAAATTGTGAGCCTCTGCTTATTTCATAAATAGACACATGTAAATCTAATTCAGTTATTCATACAGATGGATATTAAGTAAGTGTGTTACCAGGAATTTTTCAGGGGTGCTACTGACTTTCTGCAATCCTTTAAACAGTTGTTGTTTTTTTTTTTTTTTTTTCATTTGTATTTAGTATGGGGTTTGGTTTTGTCTGATATTGTTATTTGCAGCAGTGATCACCATTGTTGTATTTGCTGTTCTACAGTCCAGGCTGAGTCAGCTTGATCTATAGTATTTTTTTGAAATTGAGTGGGAACAATGGATTTACCAGAAATCCTACAAGAAAATCCCGTTTTCATCCTTCAAAATAACAGTGAGCCACTCTTCCAAATACAGATATCTAATACTTTTCAGAAGTATGTCCCATTTGACACATTGAAGTAAGGTAATAGTTTCTATGTGGATCTTTATTATTCACACTAAATATTTACCTTTTAAAGTCTTATTTTATACTTTATAGGGCTGTAGAACCCTATACATAGATATACACACAAAAATAAGGTAATTTTCTAATACTTTTCAAATGCTTATTTTCTCTGTAAGGGAGTATTCTAGGATACTTCTTGCTGTTTAGTAGCATGGCTGAATGCATTTTTTAATGGCCCGAAGTAGGTTTTTATTTTAATCTAGCAAAATGACATTGTGACTAAAAAACATGGATAAACATATTGGTTTTTACTTACAAATGGGGCAATCATCAAACGTACTAATTTTGAAAACATTAGGCTTGAGGATTCCTTTAAACTTATTAACTCAAAGATAATAACTTCTGAGTATGTGATGAATACATTTTAAGAAAGTATTAACATTCTTTGGCTGTTGTATGGCCAAAGTTGTGAAGTAATACCTGATGAGTGATCTTTGCTGATTCAATTCCCTTTCTTCATCAGGTTTATTGGTAGACCAGTTCTGTGTATTATTCCTTTGGCCAGCTTCCTAACTCAAGTTACTTCATATCCTGCTCATCAAATATTATATTTGTTCTTTCATGGTTTAAAAGAATACTTGTATGGTCTAACACCATGAGTTTCTTGTTTTCTGGTCTCTGATAGAGTGTTTAGGATTGTCTTATTTATATGTTTCCCTATTTTTATATTTATATATTGAAACTATGGTGGAGGTTTTTGTGTAACAGTCCAGACATACGTAAGTTTTTGCACTTGGCATTGTGTCAACTTGATGTTTGTCAAAGGCACTGTGATAATAACCAAAGGAATGAATATCAGATATATAAATCTCCTTTGACAATATTTTTTAACCATTTAAGATATGTTGGTGAGTCAGAGAATATACATCTATTTGTTATATCAGAATTCTTAAAGATTAGGGATCATGGAATCATAGAATAATTCAGGTTCAGAGGGACCTGTGGAAGTCACCAAGTCCAATCACAGTGCTCAAAACTAGGCTAATTTAGATCAGTTTGCTCTGGACTTTGTTTAGTTGACTTCTGACTATCTCTAAAGGTGGAGATTCCAAAACCTTTCTGAAACACTAGTTCCTATTTGACTGCCCCCATGGTGAAAAGTTTTTCCTTGTTTTAATTGGAATTTCCCTTGTTGTATTTAATTTCTATTGAAAGAGCATGTATATACTTTACAGACTGATATGAAGTATTTGAGTACCAGTGAAACTTCTTCTGGGGCCTTAGAGAAAATCCAGCAAAGTCTGTTTTGAACAGAAGTCATTAAGGCAGATCAGTCATTCATTTCCTTTCAGTCATAACTCTTTGGTTTTTTTTTTGACAAAGGTGTGCACTGTATCCCAGACAGCATATATGCTCAGTTGTGCTTAAAATGATTGTATTGTGTACTCTCAAACAAGAAGCTTGTTCGCTGGCTTACCAGTTGAAAAAGTCATGATGGGATAAGGTGAAAATTTCCAGTCACTTCTAGTGAAGCCCTCACATGTTCAGATGGTCTTTCTTTCTTCATTCCTTCCTTCCTATCTTGAAAATGGCTTCATTTTGAATGAGAAAGCTGAACTGCTTCACATGAGGAAGCTGCAGGATAAGTTATTTCCTTACTCACAGTCTCACTTCTATCTGTATCTTCGTCTTCCTCTTCACTTCTAGATGTTGAACAGCCTTCAGCTGTCTCACCATGCTTCACCAAAGAGATCATAATCTTTCTCAGTCTTCATGTCTTTTGCACTTTCTGTTTTAATGCATAGTGTGTTGCATCATCACAGTATTTCTTTTGTGTCACTCCATATTATTGCTAATAACAGAATCTGTGAATATTCACACAAGTAAATTTTAAGGTAATGCTGAAAACCAAGCATATTTGGGAGAATTTGACTCTTTGCTGTGTCAATACTTTGAAGAAAGTACTTTTTCAGCCTATTTCTGGGATCTTCTGAGAATCCTCTGGGATCCTCTCAGAGTTCTCTGAGATTAATACATTCCTATGTCAGTACAATTGTTTAATATTTCTGGATCCTCGAATATATGTAGGTGTCTCAGTGGAAATCAGAATCTTAATTGGTTTTATGGATCCACTACTTTTGTATGCATAAAGATCCAAATGAATTCAACTTCCTTATAGATGTAAATATTTTAAATATATCTATTCATATGTGTTTTCAGGGTAAAGCCCAAAAGAACACTGTTTTCTGCTTGCTTGTATGGCTCATCAACTTTTGTATTTTTCTTTATTTTATAAATATGTTGTGAGTTTTCTTTTGGATTCCATCTAGTTCTGCTAGGGAAAACACCTGGAAGTTGACATAGTTGTGATTGTTTTACTCACAAAGTAATGAGTGAATCAAACCTTTTCAGAAACTTATGAAAGTTGGACATTAAAAGCAGATAGAAATGACAGAACAATGCTGTCAATAGCAATTAACAAAGGAAAATGTAATTGGAGGGAAAAATATTCTTTTGATGTTTTCTGTATACAAGATACACAATGGTGCAATTATCTGTTCTCTTTCAGCTACCAAGCGTGATTTATTAGTTACAGTATTTTGGCTTGGAAACACTGAACATGGATAAGACAGCACGTGCTCAGTTGTGTAAGGGTTCCAACATCTGTCCTGACAATCCTCTTACAGAAAGTCTTTTTGGAATTAGGAACTGGCAACATGAGTTCTGAAATGGATATGAAAGAAAGAGAGTAAATGGGGTGGGGAGGTAGGGGGATTGGAACAGAATATTTCATTATTTCGTTGCCCCTTTTTAACACATTAACTGCTTGTTTTTATGATTCCAGATGGTAGCAAGATGCATATAAATGAATAAAATGAAATAGAACAAATCAAATGCTTGGCTGCTGTTCAAGAGCAGCTAAGGCTAAGCTTTATTAAATTCACATGAGGATATGATAACTGTGGAATTTCACGGAATGAACTGCAATAATCTTACTCATGAAGAACATCATTCTTCTTGAGATAGATGTGAGAACCTGAAATCTTATCATGGAAGAAACGAAGCCCCTTTGAAGCTTTGTTTTCAGAGGACATTCACTACTTGAGTGAAATCTGTACATCTATCACAATCAGAATCAACATGCGCAATCCATTTTTACACATCAGAAGTTTTAAGGGTTTGTTCTTTCTCACTGGTAAAGTAGAGAATACTTCAGAGAAAGTTAGTATGTTCTATGTTAAAACTCTTTCCTGTGTCATATAAAGTCCCTTTAGGAATAAGCTTATTTATATTTAAAAAGGGGGAAAAAGTATTAAATTTTAAAATTATAGTAGACATTTAATTTATATTTAAATACGAAAAAAATATAAGGCTGACTACCCAAATATTTTTTATGATTTCTTTCAGGATATAATTTCACATTGTTGGTGCCTTTTGTGGGTGTAGATCATTTCTTATGCTTCTGCAGTTGAATGGTTGTCTCTAATTCAATGTTCTTCAGACATCTCTTTTGTCACTTAATGAAATTAAGCAAAAATGATTGTTTCTTTTTAAGATGCTATTTTTCTCTTATTTCTTTTCATTGAAATATCAAAATTACTGTTCAAAACTTCTGATGAAAGAGTGAAATGTTTTCATCAAAAACCCTGAAATATATTTCCTGCCAATACTTACAGGATATTTTTTGTCAAATCTTCCATTTAAAATTCATTCAAATTGAATTTCATTCTTAAAACTGCATTTCTAAACTGCATCCCTGTATCTAAAATGAAGGAAAGAGAAAATGCTAAAACTCAGGGCCAAATGACTCTGCATGCCCAAATCTATTGAGGAGGTGGTCAGGGAAAAAAGCAAGGGAAGGAATAAATCCAAAGCCAATTTTATATTTTCTTTACATTTCCTTGGCTATGTTAGTCCAGCATGGTCCCTGTGCAATACCTTCTATACCAGATGAAAAGAAGGTCATAGCATGGATGGAGATGGATGAATGGAGAAATCTACACAATACTTCATAGTATCTGGAGATTCTCAGAGGAGATTTTCTTCAATGGACAGCTAAGATTATTTAGTGGGCTTTATGTCAATAGAATAATGAGCAGCCTGGCTCAATATTGACTTAGTTTCTAGCTGTATATTTGTAAGCTGTTTACACTCCGTAATGATTTACTGTTTTTCCAATTTACCTGCATAGAAAAGTGAAGCAAATAAGCAACAGCATCTGGATCTCTGAAAAGTATATCCCATGAAGAGATAATTGTCACAACCAGAATTTAGACTCTTGAGTAAAAGTTTCAAAATGCAAAAGTGCAAAAGCCAAAAAAGAGAAATTGTGACAACTCTTTACCTTGTGGTAAGAAATATACTATCAACATGAGTCAGTTAATTGCAAGGCTTTCTCACAAATGAAATGAAAACTAAAACTCTATTTGTGCAGCCTGCATCAGGAAAACGCGCAGGGAAAATCATTCCTAGGTATGCTGTCCACTGAATAGTGACCAACTACTGTGACTACTGAACTTTACAGGATTTACTAAATTTCATGGCCATAGGTAGAGGAATTAAGTAACAGGTGACATAATTTATCAAGTCCTGCACATCCTGGTATTTACACATAACTGACGGGTCATGTAAATTAATTTACTTCCTCTCAGTGGAGTTACTACATGGATCAGGAGAAGAGGTGAAATGAAATTCCCTTTAAGGAAGGCTTCACAAACATGGGAAAGGATGCAGTTCATGCTTGCAAATATGTCTTGATAGAAGTTTCTGTTTGAAAGGTCAAGAAGATTTTGAAGCCTTGAGATAACCTAATAGCCTAAAAGGTAACTCTGATATGGCAACTTGAATGGTTGCAAACGTAAACATATTTTTCTCTCTTCTCCTTGTTTGTTTCATTTTGTTTTTGTGGGTGTTTTTTTGTTTGTTTGTTTTTTGTTGTTGTTTTTTTTTTTTTTTTTTTTTGTTTTTTTTTTTTTTTTTTTTAATGCTTGAGGGTGTTTCCCAAGTACAGAATATGTTATGCAGTAGCCTACAATATATTTTTTCTTTTTACTGGACACTATACATATATCTTTGTACAGCTCTTTGGCCATTTGGTGGAAGGTATGAGGTAATCTAGATCCTCAAATTCAGCACAATATTTTGAAAAGATTCAGTGCTGGGTACAGGAGCAGTGCAAATATATGTTATATATATTGATTTTTTTTGGTAACAAAAATATTTTATATGACAGGCACTTGTATCCTGTTCTGTGACTTGTAAGTCAATTTGAAAACATTAGACTAGTGACATCTTTTAATCTTAAGTATGTCTTTAAAACTTACTTCTGTTGTTTTTAATCCTGCATTGAAATGATTCAAAATTATCATTTTAGAACATAAAAAGGGAAAACTGTATTAAGAGAGAGCAGTGAACTATTTTGAATATTATATTAATATAAAGTCCAAAATAAAAACATTAGCTGTAACAGAAACTTTATCCAATTAATGATTGTTTATTACTTATGAGTGATACTTGTCTTTACTGTACCTTAAATGTGTTTATACTGAAGTTATTTTTCAGAAATACACAAACCCAGAGCAAAGTTTGCAATATTACAGGGAAATATTGTAGTACAGTAATAACAAATTTTTCAATAGGTGCGACTCATTAACATTTATCCATTCTGCAATAGGAAAAATATTGTTGAAAGAACATGGGAAATTTTTATAGGAACTGATGAATCACTACCTTCCAGAAGTTAGGTATAATTAGAGTGGACATCACATGGAAATAAAATTAAAAGCAGTGGAAGGCAACTGCTGTTTTGGTGTTTTGATGAAGTCCTTTGTAGTTGGTTTGGATAATGTCAAACGTGTCAGTTTTGTTTTGGGGGCCTGAATAACTTCTTCACTGTTGTCCCCTTTGAAAATGAAGTGAAGGACAGAATCTGGCTGCTTGATACACTGAAGGTATTCATCAAGCCACAAATGCCGAACTTACTTGAAGGCTACCTACACTTATTCCTGAAAATAATAGTTCAGTAGTCTATATAAAAAATAATGGCCAGAAAAAGTCTGTCATATGTCATAAGAGGTAGATAACTTTTTTCCCTTGTGAAACCAGCCCAAATAAAAACTCTCAGGTGTAATCAGAAGTGTTTTTCCTTTCCCTCTGTCAATCAAACCTTTCCTGTTGATAATCTGAACAAAATGGGGTTGAGAACACAAAGTCTACTTTTGTATTATTAAGATGAAAAGATTCTGCCAGGGTTTGATAACATTTAGGATGCAGAGGCTGGTACAGGAACATAATGAATATCAAATATATCTGCAAAAAGGACTTTTTATCAAGATAAAATCATGATGAAAAATGCCACTTATTCTTTATTTTCCATCAGGCAGGTTTAAAGACTGCAAGTCAAGAATATAGATCTATATTTAATGGAGGTATTTAGTTTAGTACTCTGTGTGCTGAAATGTGAACCTTGAATTCAGTCGCTTCTCATCTGATCAAAATAATAATTTTAAAATTAGACTCAGTTCTTTCATGTTCAAATACAGAATATTCTATTAATAAATCAGAATTTACCAATGGATGCCACAACCTTATGGGTAAATCTGTATAACCTGTTATTACAAAGGAGTTCTGTAGTATCTGGACCGGTTTCAATGTAAATATTTATTTTGTGAATTATTTCCAGAGGAAAAAGTGTCTGACTAGTCACTTTTAATTTATACACCTCAGAAGTGCTAGGTTCCATGGGTGAAGAAATCGGATTGGGTACAATGAACCAAAAGTTGTGGTATGCTAATTTCATATAATAGTTCATGACTGTTATAATTTTTTTAATATAGAAGAGGGTTATTAGTCTGTTGTTAATTGTTTATTGGTTTCTGTTTATTTCTGGTTTTATCTGGCAGTACAACACACCTGATACTGACTTTCCTAAGGGACAGGGAGTGAGGAGCTGGGGCAGGATGTTCCACTACCGATCAAAAAAATGTTATGTGGTGGTAATTCACAAACAAATGTATTGTAAGCTTCCACAGGGATCCTGGAAGATTGTCTCATGCTGTTTCTCTTCCATGACTTGTGTGTGGTTGTAGGCTTTGTATGGATTTTCTTTTTTGTAATTGTTTTTGCCTTAGCCATACTGAGGCTGGAGATTAGAAGAAAAAGAAAAAAGGTCAGAGAAGCTTGATAGCAATTTTGTTTTTGAAAGAGAGGGACTGGTTGATCCAGCTTAAATGGTTACTGCTGGATCAACCAATAACCATTGAATTACAGAGACAAATGCAAACTGCAAGACCTTAGAGGTCAGCACTGCACCAGCTGTAACCAGAAGAGGGTAGTGAGAAGGAAAGGTGAATCAATAGGACGTATCGTAATAAAATTCTGAGAGGATATCCAAAACCAGGTGGATGGAAATAGAATGCCCCTTCTTTACTAAGTAAATGACAGAGAAAATGAAAGAAAACTGAATTTCACAGCCCTGCCATTTGGAGTGTTGTTGAGGATGAATGGGGTTTTCTTAATGAAAGACAGAATTCTAATTCACAACTACATTGGTTGTACACCATGGTGTTTATGCAAAGTTAATGTATCATATTCAGGTGTAGGTATGATCTCACTGAGACAGTGATCATACCAAATCCCTCAGACTGATACAAGTGAACATTTTGTACATATTTTTGTAGGAAAAATGCTGAAAAGTGATGAGGTAATGCTTTACTTTTCTTTTTACTATCTTTGGGTTACTTCATTCTCTTTTACAAATTTAGAACAGATTGGCTCACATATTGGATCAGTAAATATGTTGTATCAGGCCTAGATACTCAACTGTCAGTGGGCTGAAGCACAGGCTCGGGGAGGGAGAATAAGCAGAGCACATACAGCCTTATTGTTCACTTCGTATTATGTAATCCTTGATGTTAAAGACAAACATCAGAATCTCATAGTGATTTCTTCCAAGTGGTAATGCTTTCCATTTTGAATGACTATAAAGGCAGCAGAAATATTTTTTATGAAGGATTTAGATTGGAATTCATTTCTTCTGTAGGAGGTGAAGGAAGAGAGGCACACCTAGAGAATCATCCGCTGTGGCTGTCGCACATACCTAGCATAAGCTGGAATGAGTCACTCTCTGTAACTATCTTTTCTCTATGTACTGTGGGAGGAAACTATATGAACACTTAGCTTCTAGGTAGCTAAAGCTGAGTAAGATGATTTCTGAAATCTAGTACAAAAACAATTTTAAAAATGAGGGCTCACAAAGCTGAGAACATTTTGAAGCTATGACCTTCAGTATTATAGGCATATGTACTCTCAGAAAGAGTGGAGGTAATTAACTGATAGGTAATGCAGAGAGGAGTTTTCAAAGTGCGTAAAAATATTGTGCTCATATTTTCACCTCCATTGACTCTAATGTTAGGGTGTATATTCCATATATGTTGTTAGAAATTGTTACACAGTAAAGAGAAATGAAATTCTCTGATATTTTCCTTATTTTTGTAGAATAAACATTTTATATGCTATGCTATGCTATAATGATCATATTTCTTACCTTTGAAGTAATTTATCTTCATTTCACCTTTTTTTTGTGTGTATTTCCATCAGTCTGATTCACCCCCTTTACTCCTTGATACTAGCTGATAAAGACTCAAGTACATTCCGCTTGTTTATTTGGGCGCATAACTTATTACCAGTATATTTACAAAGGAAAAAAAAAAAAAAGAACAAGGATTTTGGACAACTTATATTCAGTATATCAGCACATGCCTCCATATTGCTGGCAGACAATCTGCTGTGGATCCTGGTCCATTCCAATAATCCAAAAACCATGCCTGAGGAGAAAGTGAGAAATGTTGTCTTCAGGCAGTGTGGACAGTGTAATCACTTTCTTGTCTGCAAAGTTCACAGGTGTCAACATGCATGTTTTCATTTCCTTTAATAGCATCTAACCTTTGGAGAAAATGCCATCCACTTTGCTCTCTGACAGTAGTCATCACTGAGCTCAGTCAATGAAGCATTGGTCAGTTTAGTAAGTCTCTTTGGCAACACATCATTGCAAGATCAAGTTCATGTCGTGGTAAGAGAAGTCAGAGTCAGTGTCTTCTTGAGCTGTATTCCTATACTGCTACTTCATAACTTGCAGCAAAACATTTTGGGAGAAGCAGTCCAACAGAGAATGTGTTTCCAGAGAACACTAGATATTTTGCCATGTAAGTACTACTATCAAAGCCTAAATTGAGTTAATGGTTTTAAAGAGTTCATGTTCCTTTTGAATTATGCCACCAGAACTGCTTTTGGGAAAACGGGACTAAAAATGATAATTTGGCCGTAAAATAATTCTGGAATGGGATGTAAATGAGGAACAGTTGCCTATTTCCTCTTCCCAGAAACCTTTGGAAGACTGAGCAGCACAGTTTCATCTTTATGCAAAAGTAGATCAGAAGTTGGAAGTAGGGTGATAGGAAGATGGGAAGTAGATACTTCGAGGGGGAGGATTTTATCCAAATTAAGTCTAGAAACTCCTGAAATGTCACAGAAATTTTTGAAGCTGAAGAAACTTGTTGCTTTGCACAGCTTTTAGTGAAGTCCAGGAATTTTGATGTGTGTTAAGCAGTTTTTGCTTTATCCTTCCTTTGGAACGAGTCCTGTGTGGGGTGAAAAGGACCTCATGATGTGGGAAAACTGAAATTAAACTCTACTGTAATACAATTCTGTCTTTTATCACATTAGTCTATTGCTCTTTTACTGTTGTCAGAGATAGACATCCCAAATCTCATAAACGACCATCCCATGTGATATTAATTAACACATTTATTGTGATGTCCAGAAGGGTTTCAGAGTCTAATTAGCATCTGACAGCTGAACTATATTTTCAACACAAGTGCAACTCCTATCATGTCAGGGTTTACATGTGTTGGAATGGTATGGTAAAGCTGCTCTTACACTGTGATCTGTATTCAGACTGGAGAGGTTTCAAACCTGAACCTTCCTGAGTAGTCCTGATACTCACATGTGAGATTTCAGAAGTAGAAAAAAAACCACCCAAACCACATGTTAATCTAGTTTCTATTAAATAATTTGACAAAAAAATTACTTCTGATGGCTGCATTTTGCTATACCTTAAAAAAGAACTTGTATTATTACTGTTTATTATTTGGCTAGTTATTATTTCTTCAGGGCCACATCTGGAATTTATTTTAATGGAAAATCAAAGGTACAGTTATTATTTCATGCTTCATCTCATTTGCTTTCTTCTAGTTTGGAGAAATAACATGCTTTTATTGTATGAATAAAAGGCCAAGAAAAAAAGTATAATAATGAAGAAGTAGAATGATGCTCTATAAAGATGTCTTTGTGATGCTGTACATCGTATTACGTATTTGTTCACAGCTTTGCGTTGTAAGAAAAATACAAGGGGATGAAACCTCAGGAGAAGAAGCCCTATGAAATGAGAGCAGTATCAGAGCATAAGGTGTCTTGCTAACCTTTAAAACGCAATGCAGTCCCACACAATTTTCTTCATTCAGAAGCAATCTGCAGCTCTTTAGCAGCAGACCAATCAGTTGAGTTCTCGCTCACTTTGATGTATGAGTTGAAATTTAATACAAAAAAAGAAAAGATCCTTTGGAAAATTATATTAATGTAGGTTCATTTTCATTATGTCCAGTTTTCTTTCATTATTGGATAGTTACAGGCATATCTCTTCTTCCCCCAGTACCCTTCTCTAGATTATTTTTTGTGTGTGTATTTCTTCAGATGCCTTGAAATCAGTGTGGTAATCTCTGCTACCAGTTTTTTCCATCCTATCTTGCTGTATTAATTCTAGCTACAAAATTTTATGTTAGAATTTAGAATCATCTGTCCTTCACTGTGCTTTGACATCTTATATTTTATTTCTTTGTGCAGTGGCAAAAGGTTGCTGTTGCTTTGCAGGAAGTGATTTGTTTGGAGTTTTATATGAAACTAAGCATCTTTGCATAATTTCAATTACTGAACAACAAACAAGTGAAAATAGAATAATGGAAGTATTTTAGTAAATTGAAGTTCTGGATCAAGGGTCGTTATCTGCTTTTAGCTCACTCTATTACCTACTTTGAGTGACTCAAAGCACTGGAACTTGGTTATCATAGTGAATGAGTACTCCTATTTTACAGTGAGTTCAGAGAAGACTGCATTTGCTCAGGAGTTGAAGCCGCTGAGCATCACTTGTAGAGTATGAGGTCATTCCTCTTCTTCAGAAATTCTTACTTTTGTACATATTTAGGATGGGCTTTTCAAAACTATGCAGGCTAACTCCGCTTTCAATACAGAAGGGTAATTATTGACTTCTGGGGAAGCAGAGTACGGTCAACACAAAAAGCTTTACAAAACTCCATTTATCTGGTTTTCATTCCAGGATATCTTTAAGAAGGTAGCTGGTACGAAACAGGGAGGTTAACTGTGAATGCAAGTGTCATTGAAATGACTGGAGTTACAGATGACTCCATTACTGTCATTCTTTAATATCATATTGATTTATTTTAAAGTACTTAATTTTTCAGTGTTCTGTACAGTTTAGAGATCCATCTCTTTAGCCACATGCCAAACTGGTATGGAGTACACTGAGAACTATACCATTTATGACATTATATCAAATCAGATAATTCTGTGTGTCTGCATAAAGAAGCATTACATTAAGCTAAACTTAGCATTACATTAAATTAAACTGTAGTTTCAATCTCAAATTTGAAGCAGAAATTACTTTGGTTTGGAGTAATCAGAGAGATGTGTGTGTACACATATTTAATTCACTGGCTGTTTACAGATGTCTACAGGAAAAAAAAAGTTTAAATAATTAGAAGAATTTAAACATTCAGGAGTAAAGGTCTGCGCTTAGAGCCATTAAAATCAAGGCTTCTCTTTGTTAATCCACTGCTACTTGCATCTATTTACTGGGGTTTCTTGTTACTGACAGGTTAAATTAGGACTGGATGAATTTAAGTTTAAACAAGACCCCTCTGGTTTGATAGGACTAGGACAGTGGATTGATCCAAGTGACGTGTAATGGATCAATTACCTTGCTACTTGTAGACGGGAGGAATTGTCAGCATAGGAATGATGATCTGAATGCTCTTTTCATGAAAGGGAGATTATGAGGAAGCACTGGAAGGAAAGGGAAAAAAAGTTGTCTTCCATTTTAGCAGTGGAAGTTACAATGTATATACATTTGAACAATACAGATGGATGATTAATGCATTGTTAAATTCTGCTGCTCACTCTCACCAGTGATCCCAAGAAAGGACAGATAGGATCTAATGAACATTTTGTGGGAAACCTCAAATTTAACTAATATAAAATGTTGCTCAAGCAAACAAAAAAAGCAAGGATTCACTCAAGACTTTGCCCTTTATTACGTACTAGAAAAATGTGAGAGCAAGGTTTACATACTGTGGATGATGAGAGAGTTTTAAATATAAGATGAGATTTCTTGATCTGTTTTTGAAGAGAACTGTGTTACATTCCTGAAGAAGTATGTTACTGTACACTGTCCTGCATCCCTTTTCGCTTTGGAGGCCTAAATGTAAGGATGTGCCTGAATCAGACAACGGGATGCAAGAAGAAACTTGTACTAGCCAGCTAGTCTGTTTATCTGCAATGTCGGAAATAAACATAGAGCAACATTCATTTGTAGCACTCTCTGTTCAGTCTCATCCCAAAATTTATTTAGAAAAAGAATTTTTTATCATGAATGTTAACCAACCTATTGACAGTAGAACCTAGTGGCAGTTTATTTGGAACAGCGTGAATCCCTACAGTCTGATAAATAGATTCATAGATTTTCTTAGTACGGGTGGCATAGGAAGTCACTATTTGGAAACCATTGGTATTAGTTTGACTACATTTAGAACAGATGTTGCAGCTTAGTAGTCTTCAGTCTCCATTAGCTATATTTCCATATCAAGGAAATGCATATCACTGCAAGCTTTTTGAAAAAAAATTCAGAGTAATTACTATTGTGAATTATCAACCACTTGTTCCACATAGTAGGGACTAACCTTACTTCTTATCCATTATTTAAAGGAACTATATCACTTCAGAAAACTGAGTATTCTTAGGTGGCTAGCAAAAAGAGTTTATTAAGTTGGAACAATTTTCTTTAATTATCCTTCAACAATTCACAGTTCAAGAAAAATTGCCCTTTTAGCAAAATGAATATAATGAACCACTCCAAAGAACTCAGACTATGTACTGTATAGGAATCTCAATTTGAAAAAAAATCTCCCCAAATAAAACATCTTTAAAACTTTCTCTTTTAAGGATTTTTTAATGTTGTACAGCAGTTAATAAAACCCTGTAAACCCAGCCTAACAGTGTGTGATGGAACCTCTTAAAGAGAGGAACATTGATTGATGGGTGTTGGTATTAAGTAGTAGGAGAATTTTCCCAGCAGATGGGACCCGTTAATTAGAGGGAAACCAAGAGCAAAACCTAGAAAGGATCTGAGACTGGATTAGATACATGCCGATTCACTATGCCTCAATTAACTGTATAGTGTAAATGATGCTCCATTAGATGATGGATTTCACTGAGAATCTCTGTTTTGCTTTGACTTGGAAGAAGTAGTGGTAACTGGAGAATGGGTAAGATATCTTTGTGCAGGATGTTTTCTGATGTAGACATTCAAAACAGAATTTATCTCACTGGAAAGAAAAGGTTAGAAGCTTTGGAAATATGACTGATTTTACTTCTTGTTCATACAGCTGTACTAATAATGCATTATATTCAGCTCTACCCCATCTGGAAGAAAATAGGATGAAAAACTGTATTGAAATCTGTTTTAGGATATTTGGACTAGGAGTTAACATATCATACTAAACCTTATTGCCCTTACCTGTTGTTGTTAGATACTTCCTGAAGTTGTACCCAGCTAAATAAATGAAGTTTACAAAGTTTGAAGGTGTCTGTTCCAGTGGAAGCTGCTTCACTTACATTCTGTAATCCCTCGTTTCCATATTATAGCACTCTTCATCTAAATGCCTACAAAGCAAGAACTTGGAGAATTCTGCAGTTCTGGTAAAGTTTTGTTTGAATAATGATTAGGCTATCCTGGCATGGACTAGAAAAAGCCTGATTAAAATTGTACTATCCTGAAATGTCATCCAAATGAATCCTGGTAAAGGATAAGCTAGGGAATGTGAAACTGTGTCTGAGTACAAGCCCTTTGACACAACCTTCTAGAAGCCAAATTGAAGGCCTTCTCTTTGTTGCTAAATGTTTCTTGCTTGAATTAACTTAAACACAGAAGCTGTCCTGAGGTAAAGGTGCAGTGAAAGAGGACATTACTTTCACCACAGTGAAAGCTAGGTGAGGTCAGGCATATGTTGAGACACGTTGCTGACTAGGCCTAATTTATCTCACAATAACATGGAAGAGTATCGTCATTGCATCTGTGGTATTTTGTTACGTTGTGTTGTTAGTTTTTTTCCTTAGAGCTGGAATTTCTCACGCAAATCAACTGCTCAGCAGTAATAACTTTTTTAGCAATGAATTTACTTTAAACGTGTGCCTTCATTTCATGATTAGTCCAGTTTATCATCAGGAAGAGGCTTTTGCTGAACGCTTTGCTTTGCTTCATTGGTCAATATAAGATTCCAATCAAACAGGTATTTTCTCAAATTTTTAAGCTTTAAAAGATTATAACATTAATGAGTTTAGTAATGGTTAATTGTATGCATTTCTCTCACCTTCCTAACAGGATCAAATGTACCAACTTTTTGCTACCTGTCAGGAAGAGTCTTATCTTTTCCAATTCCCTTAACTCTCATTCGTACTCATGATAAGGATTTTACATGGTATAGTTTTCCTTTTACATCAGTCAGAATAGAGAGCTGTAAGAAATAAATCAATATTTTATAGATTATCTAGCTAATTGAGTAGCCTAAGTTTAGTAAAATGCAAAAGCAGTTTCTGCAAATATTTCTGATACTCTTCTAAAATACTTCAAGCTTCCATACTAATTTATGTGTTTGCATGCCAGGGTTCTTCATTCCTTCTGCTGTAATGAAAGTAATTAGAAAGAAGACAAATGCTGACTTGACAACTATGGACATTAAATACCATTTTTTGTCTTTAAACTGTAGACAATGGTGTAAAAATACAAATGTAGCAAGTTATTTAGTATGTAAAATACAACTGAAGTTTAAAAAGTTGAATATGATACTTATTTCCAATTTGGGAACAAAGACCAAGGAACTATGAAAGGTATTTGCTGTATAACAGCCTTTTTTTGCACTAGGCAGAGGCAGCTGGGGCTTCTTTGGTGAACAGAGTGGGAAAAAAGAAATCATCTGACAAAGAAAGTAAGGATAAGTTTTAATTTTATGGCTTGAAGAGCCTATGATAAACTCCATTCCAAAAAAAGGGGACAGAATTTTGAGAAGTGATAATCATAAATCACACTTACATCTTGCTGAATATATTACATAGAATTTACTTTTTCCCCACAAATGTTTAAGCTTGGTGTTTATTGAAGTCTGCCATTATTTAGAATAAAATACCAATGAAAAAGAACAGAACCTGAATCTGTTTGCCTTCCCATTTTCTAAATATTTCATATTCCTACAGATAATAGAAATGCATGTGAAGAAGTAATGCAAAATTTGACCATTTGACTCTGAAAGATGCAAGATAAAAGTCTGAGTCTTCATTCAGAGAAGTCCATCACTTGCATTTCCAGTCTTAGTTGCACTTATTGTCAGATAGGATCTGTCAAATTTTCATAATTAAGATAAATCTGAAGGGTTCAATCTCAGCTGAATGATGTTCTCTAAGTTCTGATTTTCTATACCTGCTTATAAAATAAAGGTGGTGAATAAATACCACCCATGTATTTATAAGAGGTACACCGTGGCAACTGGATAGGTTTATCTTCATCTTTGTTTTTATTTCATGAAGTTCATCCCCTCCTGTTCTGCTAGCATGAATAGTATCTATGCAATTCGGTTTGAGGGTTTATAATCTAAGGAAATTACAGCTAGAGACAGAATTAAAAACCTTAATTGAGGGTTTTTTAAAATTAAAAATTAATTTTTTATTAATTTTTTTAGAAAAAAATTAAAATTAAAACAAGCCTTTTCTTTGTGCATTTGTGTACAAATAGTCACACAAAATTGAGAGTATCAGAGAGATCTTTCAAGATCAAGTCTCATTGATGTAAGATACACCAGTTACTGAGAGTGCACTGTGAATGTTAAGGCATGACAAAAAGCTGTTTGTGACCCTTGAGTCAGGAACTCCAGAAACATACTATATCCCAGAAAGCACTGAGTTTCACGAGAAGCCATGCTCTGCTTCCACTGCCTCTCGTGATTCCAGCCTTTCATGTAGCTTGATACCTGAAGCGGGGGCCTACTGTTATGCTTTGTTCTAGCAGATATGTTAAGATGCTTGAGGGTCCTAGCTTATATATTCTCTACATTCATAGGTAAGGTGTTTTGTTGTTATTCCATAGCTTAAAATACACTTCAGGTAGCAAAAAAAATTTAAATGCACAGCCATTTTTTCATAGCATTCAGAACAGGCAACACAATTGCAGCTGTTCCTAAAGACAGATGAAAAAGTCAAATCTATGTCTGATCTACTTGTACAATGGTTACCACAAGTTTGTTTCTCTGCATTCAGCAGAACAGGGGGAACGCATGATTGGAATGATGGACTGAAATGATCCACCAGCATAAATTAACACAGCTGAATAGTTATTTTAATTCAAAGTGAGTGACAGTGTAGTGACATTACATGGTGATTACAAAAGCGGGAACATCTCTTAAACTGGCCTTGTATTCTGCCAACCCAGGAAAATATGTCTCAACCACTCAAGTGAGAAATCTCTAGATCAGTTTTTATTTCAGCTACAAAGAAAAGAACAGTTCAGCTGTACACAATGAGCAAATCCCCCTCTCCCCCCTCCATGACTCTCATTCAGATCAGGCAGATATACACTGGAGTTGTTGAAGGGTACCGATCTCTGTCTCTCAGTGGACAGTGTAGCTGAGGCCTGCCCCTCTGGTACTTGCAGGAGTGCTGCTGGGTTAGGAAACCTGGTAAGTTCTTTGCTGCCATACGTTCTTCAAAACAGGAGCTGTACTCAGTATCTGATCACATCAGTTATAAGGCTGCGCTCTAGGGATACGTGATGCAAAGTACATGTCTGTGACGGGACCAACGGTCCTTGCCCAAATTCCTAGGAAGTTTTCAGGCCTTGTTAATTTTCATACAACATCTTAAAGATGAAGCATGATAGCTATCATCTAATATTGTCATTTATATGCAGAAATATATTCTGTTTCATATATTTACTTACACAGAAATCATCCGACAAGTTTCAAAATGCTAATGTAGATGTAACTTATATAAACATAGGTGTAACTTGGCACGATGTCCACAAGACAAAACGTTACCAGTATAACAGTGTGATTTAGCTACATTCAGAAATGAGTAACGTACTTGCTCGTGATATTATAGTCTAGAAAATATACTTGGGAACTTAGCCCCTGATGGCAGGAAAATAATAAATTAAGTGATTGTATTCTGTACCAAGGTTAAAAATAACCTAATGGAGTTTTAATGATCTTACTAAAACCAGAAAACAACTGCTAGTTTTTCTGTGAAACTGGGTCATTTAACCAAAACTTGATTGGGCAAAGGAATTAACCGTATATTTTCTGACTTTAAACTAGTTTACATATCAGTTTTATTTTGCATTTTGTTTAGCTGTCTGAATTTCGTGAACACACTTTCCCTTAATGATTGTTGAGCCATACTTAATTAAGCATGTAAGTGTAATGCGTATGTCATACAGCAGTCAAGAAAGAAAGGAAGGGAGGAAAATTTTTTGGCACTGAAATCAATATGCTCAAAGATACTGGCACTGTATATATTCTGTTTTAAGTTCTCCCTCTGCTTTCCTATTACCAATGGCTGTTGTCACTGCTTAGACAATGAATGGAGCTTAATTCACAACATGAAGAAGATTCAAAATGCTTGTCTGGCACTGTTTGTTCCAAAAGCAGGAGTCAGGATCCCCCCTACAGGTTGTCTTCATGGCCAGAAATGAAGCTTGTGTGCAGTGTGGTTTCATATTTTAGATGTGGCAAACACACATTGCAATGACCTAATTCAAATTAGATGCATAAAAAAATGGAAATGACATGACCATTAGCAAGAGTGATAGAGAAGGTGAATTACAAAGTGAAGCTTTTGTTTATAGAAATAAAGCACATTTTCAGTCAAGCATGTAGCATTATATATTGCTAAAAGGAAGTTTTCTTATCTGTAAGCACTGACCATAAAAGGACTGAGTTATAAACTGTACTATGGCATAATGATATGTATTTCTACCACTCTTTAAAACAGCGGACTACACTCTAAAACTTTAACTGAAAAATTTCTCAGTGCAACTGTACTGCTGTGCTTCAGTTAAAATTCTTGCTCAGACTCTTTTCTATTGTTATGTTCCTAACTTGTCAGAAGAAGTTTCTTAAGAACATAGTGCCTTAGCACAATCTACGTTGAAAACTTTCTTTGAACACGAAGACAAAAAAATGTTAGGTTTTCTTGTATTTCCCTTCCCCAGTAATAGATTGCAATAATCACCTTGGCTTTCTCTGCATTCCTTCCTCGGGCTAAGTTCCCATGGAAGTGTGACTTTGATGGAAGCCACGAGTAAAGAGTGCTGAACAGGACCCATTGTGATTAGACACATATTTTGGAAACCTTTAGGAATGATAAACTGCACAGTTGCAGTATTGCTATTTTACTTTATATTTAAGAAAGACCAATGAGATTTGGGGTCTTCTAAAAGAACAAAACAGATAATAAGAAGTATGTTCTCTTGGAGTTTTGCTGAAGGCACTTTCTTGTCTGCTTCTGTCATGCTCCAAAAAGTGTAAAATGAATTGTTAGAAACTAAATGAAAACTTTTACAAGGAGAAGCGTTTTTTGTCAATGTAATGTGGGATGAAGCCTTCTGAGAATTCACAGGAAACACAGTGGATTAAAGATCAAAAAGCTAGCAACATTACAAACAAGTGAAAGGACAAATGAGACCATCGTGCACACAGCCATTGAATAATTCAGGGGTTTGCTGTGCATGTCACCTGCAGAGCTCACGTAGTTGAGAAAGTGTGGAATCATGGTTTCCTGAGCCATGGTAATAGCACAGATTATGAAAGACCAATATTGCCACTATGTTAATTAACTAGTGCCAAGTAAGCGAGCTTAGTGCTTATGACTTTTGTAAAGAGTTAAGCTGGTAGAAGGAAGGATGAAATATGTGGTTTGGTGTACCACTCAGTAGTCCAGCCTTAGCTATACATGATACATATACATGTTGGAGTGCATGGTCGAGTTTATAAACCTAAATCAGACACTTAATACTCTTATTTTACTTTGTTTCTATAATAGTTGGTTTTCTCTGTGGAGCATGAGATGGAGGACATTAAATAGCAGTTGGGAGTGAAACTTAGCACTAGGCAGCCACTGGATAAGTAGTTAGGAGTGACAATGATTCTCTCTGGGGAATCATGTACAGGGTGTCACCTGCTGGCTGCAGCACAAAGGACCCCCACAAGGAGACTGATAGGAAATAAAAAGCATACAATTAGGAAATACAAAAGCAAAAATTACTTTGAAACTCAGTAGGGGTGCACAGCAATCCACTGCTCAGAAGCAGATGAAAACTACCTAGGTCAGAATCGAGTCGTCCAAGTTCCACATAGCACTACAGGTAATGAGTCCATTGCCAGTGAATCAGGAAGTGCAAAACCAACTATTTGAAGTGTCAGAACTGTCAAGGACAGTTCCACTCATCTGATGACAGTGTTGAACCCATGTCACTTAGAGGCAATCAACAAATTAAGTTTGAGATCTCAAAAAGATTATCTCAATTTAAGAGACGACATTTGAATCAATACGCTTTTGGATCTTCCAGCAAAAGAGGGATGTGCGTTGATTCAAGTTTACAAGCTGTAGACAATGGTCTGTTAAAGCAATTACAGTCACACGTCAGGCTGGTTGGAAATCAATATCTGCAAATGTGAGATATTTGCATTTTTTTTCCTGCACAGGCCTATTTAAAATAAACTAATCATTTTCCCTCTCTGGGCTTCGAGTTACTGCTGTTTAAAATGCAGTTTATAGTCTACATTCAGGATTCTTAGGATCAGGTAATATTATTAAAAATAGTCAAGGAAAAAATGAGTGCCAGACCTTGATTAAAATTAGTCATGTACACCATGGGAAAGAACTTGAATATTCTGTGAAATGAACTCGATTTACTGTCACTTGTTTTTACTGAGCTTTCAGGTGGATGTGAAGAACATCACTACAGTGATGCTAGCTTACTGTAGATTTACTTAGCCACACTTTTAACAATCTTGATAGACTATTTAGATTATTTTAATCCTTTCTCAGAGTAATTTTAAAGAAACACTAATTAAAGCTTTTCTATTGAATAATACATGTGCTTCACCCTCCAAAGTTTAGCTTAAGGGACTCACATTGACAAAAATACCTTATATTCCTTTCACTTAATTTCATTACTGGGACTTCTCTGACTTTGTGGGAACATAGAGATTTTCCTCCAGAGCACGTTAGAGCACAGAACGATTAGCAGAGCATTAGAAGTAACCACAGCCCAGGAATAATGTCAGTCAGCCCTATGGCAGTATGCAAGTTCCAGGGCAATTTGTAGATGTTCTGTTCAATGGTGTATAAAATAGGGATGCACTGCATTGTACTTGAGGCACATTCTCTAGAACTCCAGCCAAGTCTGATACACTAAATAATTCAGACTTATATTTTCCCATTTACCAAGTAGTATACTTTATGTACTGTATTGACAACAGAACGACTTAAAAAGTGATTTTTTTTTTTTTGCTATGCAAACTTGGAAAAGATAGTTTGATTCTTGTGTTTATGCTACTGAAAATCAAAATAAGTTCTACTGAAGTCAAGGGGGTTCTACTGGTGTAAAATTAGGTTAAGGAACAGGAGAATCATGCCCTCACAAAACACTAAGAGGCAAGGGGTGACAGTAGAAAAGCATTGGTATTCTACGGTGAAGCTAAGCTTCCTGCAATAATGAGTGCATAGCAGAGGCCAAACAGAAAGCAATACATTTGGGTTCAACATCACATTCACCTTTTGTGGTCTGAGAGCACATGGGAACAAAAGGAAATACGAGCACTGATTTCAAATATTTCTTGTTATCCTTGTATTTCTTTACTGCTTTCTATTCCTTTCTGTCAGTTATCAGTGATCATCATTTTAAAACTACTTGTAGTTCTGGGAGCAGTTCATACTCCTTTGTTGAAGCATTTATGATTGTCAGTAAAACTTTTCAGACCATCATTTTATTTAATATAAGCCAGTCTCATTCTCTTTCAGGTGACTAGAAGCATTTTTCTTTTTCATCAGCCAGTCAACTTGCATGGCTGTGCTGCACGTGTGAAGTTTTGAATTAATGTTCTGAATTACATTGCACTCATTCTTATTTTAGGGCAGGTCTTGCACAACCTTGGTGTTGTATATCTACTGATTATATACAAGCAATTTGCCAACATTGATAGGAGTTTATAGATATGTGCTATTATTAATATAATTTTTTTTAAGTGCCAGGTCTAATAAAGTGAACAAATACAAAAAAATGTTCAGGACTACCTATTTTAATGTCTGTCCTGTCTAGTGCAATTCAGGAAAATCACATTACACAGATGTGAACTAATAATAATGCAGATTCTTTTCAAACAACAAGGAACTATCCTGCTAAATAAATTTTCAGTTTAAAATGTTCATACAAATTAGTTGATAAAATGCAAAATTGACTGAAATTCTGCCTCTACTGAGTTACTTCTCTTCACTGAATATCTGCAGTTACAACTGCTGTTTTACAGATTTGAAAATACAGCTTCAAAACCTCGGCAGTTGTGTCATGACTTTCCTCACCAGGTCACCCACTCATCCTCCTCCTGGTTCTCTGAAAATTTCTTTATTGTGTTATCCAACAGAATATCATCTCTTCATCTATCCTCTGCTACTCTTTCAGTCAATTTTCATCATGTCCTGTCCTTATTACCTTTTCTGTCTCCCTCTAGATAATATATCTGAATATGATGGGTTTAAAGGCTGTCACGGTACTGATGATTCACAATTCTACATCCTTACTCTACATCAGATATCTCCCGTACATTGAACTGAAATGTGATGGTCAGAATTATGCTTCTGATTTTTTTCTAGCCGTGACTGCTTCTAGCTTTCACTGTGTTACATCCAAATTTGCAAGCTTTGAGGATGGGATACCAGACTAAGCACAAAACAGTGGAGCGCTAACCCTAACACAAGCTAATGCTTTCTCTTTAAAGTAAACAAAAAACTTGCATATGTAGCAATACAGGCTACTAGAGAGACCAGTTCTTCATATCTTAATGTGAAAAAGGCAGCAGCAAAACTAGTGGGTTTTTTTGTTCAGGCTTGCATACAAAATTTAAGAAAAGGCTACCTACGTTCTCCGGTTGTTACATGAGGAGTTGAGTGTGTGACCCCTACACAACAGCTAGTCAATGTTTCACAAAAGGTTCCTTTTTTGCTTGCCATCCTTCAAGAGGAGAAACTTCTCCAACAGGAAAATTTTGGTTTTTATCAATACTCTTTAGGATACAGCTTTCTGATAGCATAACTAATGGCTTCATTAACACAATTAAGCTATGTACGCAACCTTGCTTTTGTCATTGCTTTTGTTATGCCCTGAAGCAAGTTGCTTTCCAGGTTGTGTTCCATGTTCATCCACAAGTGATCATCTACATTTATATTTCTGTGGCTTATGGTTTCATCCTGTGGCTGCATTTTTAAGGCTTCTGCTCTCAGCCTGGGATTCACTCAATATGCAGTATTATTAAAGAGTCATTGACAGTTCGCTTCTCAAAATAACGGTTTCTTAAAAGCATATATATCTCTATGTATGTAATACTTTTTCAACAATTTTATTTTTGATATCTAATTATTAGCGTATTTAGCCTGCCTGTCCTCAGTGATCTTTCCCTGTGGTTTGTCACAGTTTTTGTCCCAAATCCTGTCTGTGTGATCTGACAGAGGAATGTTCCTGACAACAAAAAACAATTCAGGTAGATTCAGAGACAATTCAGTAAGAAGATTTTGGATTTTTCAGTACCTCTGCTGGTTGATATAATATTGAGGAGAGTTATGCAAACCCACTTTATTCATTTTTTAGCCAAAATTAGCAAGCAGAACAATTTGAAGAAGTGGTTATCTGAGAGAAATTTGAGAACCAACAATGTTGATGGAAATTTCAGTAGGAATATGTGGGTGAATTGTAACATGATAATGTATCCAGTCTTGCAACTAGTCTATTACTGGTGTCACAACAGAATTTCTGTTACTCTGTGATCTTTCTTTTGATGGTTATAGGCCAGTCAGAAGACTTATTCTGAGCTTTGTCACCTGGAAAAACAACTAGAAAGGAGATTTTTTCTACCCAGTCCATCTAGTAGATCTCTTCTCCTTCCCTCCCCCTGAAATCTACCCATTTAAAACTGCAAAATCTCTTTAATCACTATCTTAGTCATAGTAAACTTGACTGAAATGTCTTTGTTTAATTGCCACAAAAGAAACTGTTAGACATAAAATGTACTGGCCATTGTAAATGTATCATCTAAAAAGGGCTATTTTTATTGGATTCCTGACTTTCCTTTTCATCTTCACCCAAATCCATTCTCCTGTTGAATTAAAAATAAAAAACCAAACCAAAACAGATGTCTGAAGATTAGAATGCTGAAGGTTTTTTTGCTTGATTTCTTGATTTTAAAAAAAGAACAGTAGATTATAATCAACATTGTTTATTTCACTGCTTGACTTCCTAAATGCTAGCGACTGGATTATGAGCTTGTCTGTGGATAATCAGAAAAGGCCAAGAATTGCCTATTTTGAAAATCCTTTCTAACCAGGGGTAGAAATCTGCATCTAGCAAAGCTGATGGCAGCTTTTAATTCCTGATTAGTGCCAGTTGAAAAGCTGCAGAAATTAACTGACCAGACAGTAATCAGAAAACAGAGACAGACAGAGGCTGGGAATGCTTAGTGGATAAACTTTATGCTTATTAGCCTGACAGTGGAGACCTTGTTGCAATACTCAAAGAAAACAAGAATTCTAACTTTAAAGTGGAGTAATACTTACTTACTAGAAAATAGTTGAAGCAACTTACATATAATGATAAGAAGACTTTTTTGTGCTACTTGTGTAACTACATACAGTGGAATGAGCTGTCACAGCACTAGAGTTGTCAGTTCTCACTTCTAGAGCCCCTTGGATACTTAACATTAGGCATATGTTTAACTGCTTGGCTTGGCTACCCTTGTGTCTCAGATTAACACCTAAATGCTTCAAAATATGAATGCCCTCTGCTTGCTTGCGCTGTGCACCACAAAGGAGAAAAGAAGCATGTACACATAGAGGTGTCCTTAGAACAAGAGCTGTTTTTTTCTACCTTTCTTGAAGGACTGAGTCCTGCCCATAAGTATAGGAGATAACAAATTCTTTAGATTATTTTTCTCTTTGCATTTTCTGTGTTTGTTTATGCTTCCACGTGCCAAGCAGGTTCCCACCAGGCTGAGTTTCATGGCCATACATGTTATATATTGGCTGGTAATGCTAGGGTTCTTGGTATAACAGTTATGTCTGGAAAAATTAATTCATTACATCCTTAAAGATGTTTCAAAATACAATTGTTTTATCTCTGAACTAGAAAAATATTTGGCAACATATCTAAGAATGCATAGAGCTTTAAGAAGAAGCTTCGTTCCCATCTGATAAGTGCTATGTGTGGTTTGGGTGGTTTTGTTGGTTGGTTGGTTTGTTTTGTTAAGACCAATTACAGCTGCTCAGTATGTATAGGAATGAAGGAACTCCTAGTTAGAAAGCTTAGAGGTTCTTAAACAAGAATTAGTTTGCAATGTGTCATACGGTTCATGGTTGTCTGTATTAAGTATGATTCAGTAATGCCAGTTAATCTGAAATGTCATGATCCACCATTGCTCCCTTAGCACGTAGGAATAGTTTAGCTGACTTAGTACGTCATCTTTATATTTTAATGTCCTCTGACTCCATGACACAGAAACCCATTGGGTATCGTGAATCCAGATATGCAGTCAGAAAATCAAATTGTGACTCCAAACTATCAAGAAACGTAGATAACTTTAAGTGTTCCAAGCAGCGGTTTTCCAGCTAATAGAATTTTAAATGTTTTGATGACTTTCACCTGCACTTTTCCCATTATTTAATTTCTTGATCTGTTTTTGAGAAGTCTCTATTTTATTCCCCTTTTTTGAGTCATAGTGACCTGGTGACCTAGTGCTAGTCACACATTTATCTTCTTATGATGTGGAAAGAATTGTCATCAGTGTGTCCTTTCTCTTTTGAATAATCTTGAGCATTAGTAGAAAATAATGCAGAATGAGCACTCTGAAATTCTTCACAGCAAGTCTCGTGTCCTCAACACTGCAACTCCATAGTGTTTTTTCACAGTGGGACTAACTCTTTGTTATGGCACTCTGGATATATTTAGCTTGCAGTAATGTGACACTTCTTCCTCTCCTTAAAAGTTGTGTCATTTTCCTGGAACTAAATATAATACAGTGTAGATCTTCCCTATAATGCTAATATGACTTGCTCCTAGTATCATTAGTCTATCACATTATTATTATTATTATTACATATATTTTTTATATATATATATAATGTTACTGGGGGTAGTTGGAATTTTTAGTGCACTGCTTGACCAGCTACATTACTTCTCCAAAGTGAGAATTCACGTTCTCTATGGCATTTCTGGTGTTTGGGATTCCAAGAGCAACAAGTAGCGACCACAATACCGGTTGGTCTAATTTGTCTCCTCTTTGAGCTTAGTTATCATGACTATTAAGGTCTCATTCTGCCTCTCGTTCTGTAGACCATAAAAGCATTGCATAACTGTATTTCTTAGTAAAAATGATTCAACAGCCAAAGGTATCGTAGAGACTTGGTAAATGAATGTGTCTGTTGGACTAGTAAAATGCATTAAGTTGTTACAACTGAAACAATGCATGTTGTTCCTATATTTGTCAGTGATTTTGAAAAGAATCCCAGTATTTGAAACATTGCTAACAGATGCAGCTAAGCAAGTCATAAATTAATGGAATGCAAGAGACTCCAAAGAGAGAGATATGATATTTTTCAGTGTGTATCAATTGCAGGAGAAAGTATTTTTGTGTGATGCGTAATTAAAAATATATATTATAGCCAAAACTCCAAATGTGAAGAAAACAGTCAAACAAAAGCATCTAAAATTCTCAGATCTTGACTATTTTCATTTCACCTCTGGGACAGGGATGAAAAAACTTCCAAGAGCCAAAACCACATAGGAATATGTGTGTGCTATCCAAAATGAACATGTGATTCTTAACATGAGAAGCACTCAGAACTGATGGCATTGAGGCGTGTGTGGAAATAGATGGTTTGTGGTGCATGGAGGGGAGAAATATTGAACGTAAGAGAGGTTTGAGTCTTAATAAGAGTAAGAGTAAAACTGAAAAGATTGAACCGTTGTGTAGAACATAATGAGCTGATTCAACTGGAGAGTCTACAGAGGAGACGATGTGAGAAGTCATGGTTACTGTTGAGTTAGAAGATAGGTTAAGGTACAGAAGCAATGGGCAGATGGTGCAGCTGCAGGCAGAACAAGAATCAGTTACAGGGAATTGTGTGAGCACTACTCATTGTGAATTAATTTAAGCAAATGAGCATTTCACTTCATGCAAAGAGTTGGTGTCAATTAGAAAAAACAATGAGAAAAGAAGTAGTTAAAATCTAAGAAGCAGCCAGAAACATCATCAGAAATATCTCCAAGAAACCTAAGACTTGTGTGTTATACTCTGTAAAACAAATCAAATTCTGTATCTTGCTTTACAGAAGCCCTTTCTAACAGTGGGAATCTGGTCAGAGTTTGGCACTCTGAAAAATATCCGAATGACAAGAGATCCAAAGCAGGCAGTCCGCTCTAATTTTTGTCGTGCACAGTTAGAATCTTCTGGGAATGCAGGAAAGGAGAAACAGCCAACATGCTGTATTTGTGATCTTGTGCTAGTATTCACCACTTGTGTTCCCAAGAAGAATTACAGAATGATGAATAGCACAGTATCTTTCAGTACTATAGTTATGAATTATGCTAATAGAGTAATAATTTTATGAATGTTAACTAGTAACTAAATTTCAACAAATTAATGAAGAAATAAATTTAAGAAATGGAGTGCATATTTTGATATAATTGAGGCATTTTGTAAGGCTCCAGTTAGAAAAAACACGAGATGATCAGAGCACTTCTGAGGTATTTTAGCTGTTCTCTTGTTAAGAAGTTGGTTATTCTTTGGGGCTTTAATATGAGGAGGACTGTTGTTTTTTCATTAAATGGTCCATCCATCTGCAGGCTAAGAGATAAGAGGATCACAGAAATAACTCTAATATCTATCAAACTCTATGGGGTTTACTTTTTTTTTTCCTTCTTCCTTTGAATGGGGAGAGGTATATTTCTGTTTTAGAATTTTTCTCATTAGTATGAGAGGATTTTCTCATTGTTAACAAGTAAATTAAATAAATAATTGGCAGGACTTGATCACTTGCAGCCTAATTTTCCTGTGCAATTTGGGACATTAATGTGTCCAGGGTAAAGCATAATTTGTCCACTGGATCAGTGAATAAGTACTAATGTTAATATGGTCATGGAGGGATTTGTTAAATGTGCAAAGTGAATTTGTTATAAGCTAGATGTGAAATCATTTACTTTTGATTAATGTATTTCAGTTTGAGAGGTTGGCAAACAGGCCACTTATGGAATTTTTACTATTTTTGTTTTGCATCTGTGTTCCAAGGACTTCTAAAAGAAAAATGGAAAAATCAAATAAACCTTATTTAGAAATGATAATGATGTGTGTAGGAAAATATAATCTTGTTTCTAATGTGAACTTTGACAGACCACATTTGACACAGCTACTCTGTAAAAGTACACTTTTAAAAAGTTATTGTGTTTGAAGTATCTTTAGCTGCTGTTTGTGGTAATTTTTTGAAAAAAGAAAACTCTATTTACTGTCCTACCTGTAGGTTTTGGGTGCAAATGTAGTTGTTTATTTCTTCTCATGGCTCATCTCGCCTAACCCTATTTTCTCATGCAAATATGACCTTTCTCTCATTTCATTGAATTAAATTAAATTATGGTCTTGTCTGGCTTTGCAAATACTTAAGGAAAGGTGAAAAGATTATCTGAGGAGAAGTGGACCTGTGGGCTCTTCCACTACTTGTTGCTTGACTTTTTGAAGAAAACAAATAACATATTTTTTTCCTATTAATTTCTTATCTCTTCATTTTGAGGACGGTACACCTCTAATGTCCAAAAGTAGATTGTAAATGTACCTTTAGCCATTCTAGGGCTTGCAGCCAATTTGTGGTGCCTTGTGTTTCTGAATAAACTTGAAGACTAGCCTTGCTTCCTAGATTTTTTTGTTATAATTGAATAATTTTCAAGAAAGACTCACAGACACTCTGGGAGTAATGTACTGTGGACTCTTAATAAAAGAATGAAAACTATGCTGCTTTTCCCACTTCAACACTCTCTCACTCTTTCCTCATTTCATGCAGTCCACTTCCTTATCAAAAAAAGACCAACTTTAACATCCTGGCAACATGTTTTGTCATGTAACATGACCACTATTGATAGTATACTAAGAAGATCAAAATAAAGATGAAAGTAAAGACAAAGCGTGCAACTGAGGCAGACAGGAGCAGAAATAACAAAAAGGGAGCAAATAGAAGTTTACTATGTTTTACGTAGTAAATGGTATTTTACACGATATTTTATTCTTCAGTTAACATAGGAGACAAACAGAAAAGGTCATTAATAATAACATTTATGCTAATGAGTGCTATTATTAAAGGAAGGGCTACTGAAGAAGACATTGTAGTTGCAGTGCCCATAGGTTTGTTTTTTATTTTTTACTTTTGTTTTTTATGCAAAATTGTATTTTTATCTATGTGATGATGCCTGATATGATGAAGCAGTAGACTAGATATGATTTCTGTTTTATTTGATGCCATCATTTTGGATTATATTATTATGATTTTTTTTAAGCTCCTTACTTGTAAAATAAAGATCAAAGCTGTTCGCTTTATCCATCTTTTTTTTTTTTTTCCAAAGCCAGATAAATCACGGAAGTTCAAGTCACTCAAAACAACTTAATACAAGTCTGTTCATGGTTGGTTGGAAAACTAAGAACAGACTTCGTAATTTTTAAAAAGTAAGAATTGCGGAGTTTGAATATTGGATTCTTTAATAGACTGTAGAGGATTTGAAAGTAGAGGGGTTTTTATGGCCCGTGTTCATTGTTGTTACTAAATACATATGATCTCAGAAACTGGTTTACAGTGAAACCCTCTCATATTGTATACTCACAGATGTAGAAGTGGAGACGAATTTCTACTTTTATCCTTGAAGTTTTTCTGTACCAGTATGGAGCTCTAAGTCACCGTTGTCCAATATTTATCATACCTAGCTGAAACTGTGACTATGTCATGCTTTACAAGATTGCTTATCAATTCCCCTAATGAGGTGCAGTGGAGAGAAAGGGAGGTCTGTTTCTACTAGGCACTATTTTCCATGCTTGATTCGCCTCAGTGAATAGCTGTTCATGTTGATATACAATTCAGAAAGATTTTAAAAGTACCTCTAATAATGTGTTGCTATTTCATCATTTATCTTAATTTAATATTGATGTTTTACTAATCTGATGTTATATGTGGGGGCACAAAGTTTTAGCTGATGTTTTTCAGTGTGGATGTTCCTTTGGTTTTCCGTTTTCCTTTTTTTAGAAGTAGACAGTTTAGATTAGTACGTGCATAATTCACAAAATTCTGTAAGAGTTTGTATATCACTCTGCAAGCATCCTGATTGCTTATGCATTCTGCCCGTGCAGTTTGGAATTTGACACCGATCCTTCTAGTGGGTCTTTCTGCTTCTTGCAGTGACTATGATTCTCCAGTTCCATATTACCTGTACAGCACATGCTTAAAGAAAGCGCTTGTGCAATCTCCTTTGCAGATTATCAGGTAATGTTTTGTTTTTTGTTTTTTGTTTTTTTTTTAAATTGTAGGTGTAGTTTTCATTTGCTTTGTAAACCTGTCACTATCTTCTGTCTAGAAATAATCTTAAAAAGGACCTTAACTTACGTCTCTGATTGTGGCTTTTGCATAGGAAGACATAAATAGGAGAGCAGTATCTCTGTGGCAATATATTCAGAGCATATGTCTCTGAGAAAACATGCTAAATGATCTTTGTGTGTGTGTTTGTGTGTTCAGAAGAGGTTAAACTTAATTATATAAGGTATTCTGAAAATGTTAACAGTAGAATTTCTGACTAGACTGTTTTATTCACCTAAGCATAGTTAGACAGTTCTGTTCTCTGAAGTCTGCAAGAGGTATTTTCCCTCTGTTGTTGTTCAGAAAGTTGTGGCTCAGATAGCATCCAAGCTGGTACCCTGCGTGCCATCTACAGCAGTTTACAGCCAGACACCAGAGCGCTTATAACTGAGAGGAGAAAGAGAATGTTAAGTGCTGTTCCTTTGCTTGTTGAGTTCAGATTCATTTTATTTATGATGAGGCTATTAGTAAAAATAACAAGTATCAATAAATCAATACATTCAGTCTATTCCTAATTTCCAATATACAATGTGTGGAATCTATTCAAAACTGAATCTTTGCTAAGTTTCTTAAAGCTGTTCACGTTGTCTGGATATTGGTCAAAAGGAAGTGCGAGTTCATCTTCCTTTTCTAAACCCTATTTATTTTACTGTACAGACTATTGCTAAAAGCTATTCTCAAGCCCTTGCTCAAACACAACCATAGTTAAAAAAAACCTAAATAATGCTCAGTGAGAGCCCCACCTCTTTTGGTATGTCATTGCTGCAATCTCTCCCAGGGCAGTAGAAACAGCTATCTAGTCTTGTTTTAATAAAATCAAGTTAACCACAATTTAATCTCAGTTTTTTCATGCGCTCCACATGTAAGAGGATGCACCATATTTTATTTTGACTGTATGTACTGGCAGTTCATGTGGCAGATTTTCAGTAGTTCATCTTTATTAGAGAAGCAGTCCTCCATTTTTTGCATTGAGACCTTTTGAAATGGCTGCAGAAGAAAGAAAATGTTACCCACTAATTTGAGGATCAGTATTTAGAAATCATATAAAATTCAGTTAAGAAATCAGTGAAGCAACAGTGGTGAGCCTAAAATGTCAGCATTTTAACGTACTAAAAACTATACCTGTCCTTTACCAAGCTTTTGTATCACTCTCGCTATTAAAGCTATCAAAATGTTATTTGTTAGAGAAGTGGTTTTACTCTCCATTCTTCACATTGCAAGTACACTATGTATCACCGTTCTGACATAAGGCTGTAGTGTGCACGTTGTGTATTTCTGCAGCGTACTGCTCTGCTGTTGGAATAATCATTTTCAGGTTACACTGCCCCAAAGAAAATTAATCTTTGGCAGGCCTGTTGAAGGAAAAAAACCTAGGCAGATGGTAAAGGAAAATAATATACAATGTTTTATTTTACAAATTATGATTAATTTCAATTTCATTTTATAATCCTTGAGGAGTAAAGCTTTTGAAGTCCCACACCTGATTTGAATAAGTATGGTGACACTTAAAATTCTAAACTGAAGTATAGCATCAGCTGATTTACTCTGCCATGTACATGCATTTAGAATTAATTTGGAAGACTGTAATTAGCACAGAGGACAAAAAATAATATGAAAGAAGAGCTTTATTGTTCAGTGGAAATTAGACTATTGTTTTCAGACTTTCAGTGTGGATTTAGATCTTGAGGACGGGGCTGAAAGCCAGCATTAGCTAATGGTTTTTAAAAGGTAGTTCCATTTCTCCTGCAAATGATAATTCTAGGAATTGTTAGCTGGCTCCCAGGTTCCTTCTCCTGGTTCTTCAATCTTCCACAACTACAAAAATTCATCACAGCAGGAGACTAGAGATACTGCAAAAACTGGAGATTTACCAGTTTAGAACCTCTGCCTAGACTGGGTCATTTGATTTTTGAATACGTATACAAAATCTCTGTTACATGATTTTCCCTAGGAAGGGCAACTCTAACAGAAACACATGCTTTAGAAATGACACTTCTATTTGTTCTGCAGACTGGGAAGTAACAAGGTTTTTGTTTGTCCTTTAAAACTAAGGGATACTGTTATTAAGGATTCTTATATATAACTATTACTAGTTAAGGCTTGACATAATTTTTACAACTTTTTCCCCTTATTAATGAGAAAAAAAGTTAGAAGATAAGATTGTAGGGTATGATAACAAATAGAAGAAATTACGTGTGAAATCTGCCATTTGGCTGTACAATAACATGTACATGATGAAAATAATTCACGCTAAAGTGTCTGCTAGAAAAAGAATGAAAAGAACTGAGCTCTAAGTGAAATGAATACATTTTTCTGTGAGACAGTCTGGCAGGAAGCTACTTTACCATTTCTTTTAAGGCACTATTTTATTAATGGATATTGGTGGCTGTGGTGAATGCTGGATTTTTAAAAAACCTATTGTTATTTTTAATTCTTTTTATAGTTTGCCTACTTCTCTTACAAATTGTCATGATAGCTATGCTAGCTTGTTCTTAGCCCATCTGATTTAATTTTTTACCTTCCATGAAATTCCCACTACTTAGTCAGAAGAAAATTAAATTTCCTTGGATCACAAAACTCAAGAACTTTGATAAATGGTTTCTTTCATTGCACTTTCCTGTAAGTCTTGTTTTTCCTTTTGTGTAGGACATTTATACATCTTCCATAAATAGCTCACTTGGATTATTACTTGCTAAGAAGGCCTTTGTTTTGACCTTGAAGATTTCATTTTATTTCTGAACTACTAGCAGATATCTCTGCTCGTCTGGCATCCTTTTGGAATGAAACCTGAAAGCAAACACATGTTTGCAGAGAAATCTTATTTTTATAGGAAAAAAGATGTGTTTGCATCAGATACAATTAGGTTTAAACTAAAAAGTTTAACTAATTTATGACCTTCATTTGGAAATCTTAAAAAAAAAAAAAAAAACTTCACAAATTTGTAAGGCTCCTTTGCTGTGACGTTTTTATTGTTTTTAGCACTGGCATCTCCCATGGATCACAGCTTGAGCTACTGTGGAGTCCCAGGAGTGGATTTCATAGAGCAGTGGCACAGCAGTAAGAAAACATTTCTTCCTTTTGAAAAGTGTTTTCATAAACTTAGAGTAGGCAAACAGATTCTTAATACTTGAAACTTCAGAATATACTGAAGTTTTAGACAGTATACAAAATCTTTAGGTGTACCTTTCAACTGCTGCTGATCCTCCTGTTTCAGATATACCTAATAAAGCTAATTTTTTGGCAATAATATTATATTTCTAGTCTTTTATTTTCAGTTATGATAAAAATATTGGTTGTCTTTCAGTATTTAGTCATCTACTGCTAAATCTACGATATTTTTTCTTACTTGTGTTATGTGGAAACACGGGAAAGGGCATTAAAGGATGCCAGGATTAGAGAGAGGCAGAGAGAGAGAATGAATGAATGAATGAATGTTATATTGAATACTGTATAGTGATCCAAGAGGCCAGTCTTGGGGAAAAAGTCAAACCTCAAAGAAACTTCAATTATGTTAGATCAGTGTCTTTCAACTTTTTAACCTATGCCTCCCCTGAATCCCTTAAAGGAACTTTGGCACTCTGTAATAGTTCATGGAGCGTGAGTGCTGTTCATTCCCACTGAAGGGCACCACCCACTGACACCGCTAAAAAACTGGTTATCAAATGCCACTTACAAGTTATCAGAGACAAAGGAGTAGTTTCTTTGCAAGGGTTCTATCAGTGTATTATTCTGAGGTAGTCAGTGTTACTGTAGATAGTTTCAGGGAGCGAGAAACCAGTAATTCTTCCCCTGGCCACAGCCATCACCTATATCCAGAAGGCTTGACTTCTCTGATGTGGATCAAGTGAAGGGCTTGAGCATACTGGGCTAACTAGTCTTTTGAATTCAGTGTAAGCCCTTCAGGACCCATGTTATTTAGCTGAGGTTTGTTTCAGGTTTGTTGTTCCTGATTTGTTTTTTTTTTTCTTTTTCCAACTGAGAATCAGGTTTGGAGCAAAGCTTGTGTTACCCCAGCTTACCACATGAGACAAAGACTTAAGCCTGAAGACAGTTATATCTTAAAAAAAGCCACCAACAAAACCAAACCAACCAACCAAAAAAAATTCCCCCAAAATCTGCAATGATATCAAGTGATAGTAAAACCTAAAATGTTTAAATATTACTGTATATTTAGCACTGTATTCACTTATGTAGTTTAGTTAATCATTGCTGAGTATAATTTCTCATTGAATATTCAACTGTGAATAGAAACAGAAGTGCTTACATACTTCGTAGATATGTCAATGAATAAAATTAGAAGTTTGGAAATCTGACAGGGGTTTGAGCAAGGTTTGGAGGTCCTTAAATGATTTATTTCTTCTCGTACAAAATAAGAAATATTCAGTGGTTTACTGAAGAGCTTTAAAATATTTTGTGACTATTCTACTTCAGTGAAAAGCTGAGGAAATATTAAATCATGTGATGAAATTAAATACTAAAAGTTGTGTAAACAGAAACTGCTGATTTTCATAAATGTTCAGTAATATGTTGTTTATGTTTGTGGAAGTCAAGGTGCTATCTACCTGCAATCAGTTAGGCAGATTTCAGACAAGTGGTTGTATATCTTCTCTGTGCTGTTACGTTTTTCCATAAAACTTTCTGTGAATGTAGGAGTTTTTTCCCAAACCTGTGATGCAAAAACTGAGGGCTTTTTAAAAGCAAAAATATCTCCCTTCCTTACACCTTGTTGCAATACTGTAGAAAAAAATAATCTCCATAATGATGAAGGATTTAACAAAGGATGTACATCAGTTGTCATGTCTCTCACATGAGTATAGGAAATAAAACTTTTTTTCAATTGCACAGTTTCTCCTGTAGTATTTGAATGTGTTTCCTTGCTGAGAGGAAGGAAATATATATAACTTGCCTCTTTTCCCCCTAAAGTAGTTACAGAAATATTGGAGATTGTTTTGTAATTATGCAATACACCTAGTATAGCAATTGATGAGAATCATATGACTTCTCAAAAAAAAAAAAAAAAGGTACACTCACTGAATAATAACTTATTAGTATTTATGGGTGTTGAATAAATGTCAGTACAGAACTGTCAATTACAAAAGAATTTGAAAATACTTTCATATGTATTTTGTATATCAATACCTACTGAGTATCTGTAATGTTAGAAATTCTGCATCTTAAATGACATTTTGTGTAGAATCCTGGTAAAGTATATTAAATAGAAGTCATTTAAATGAAATGGGTAATGCTGAAAAAACCGGCATGAGGGTACTTGGTTTTATTAGGAAATGTCTTCAAAGTTAACTTTACCATGTTAATCACATAAATCTCTTAAATAATTATCAGTCTTATTCACTGGGGCTAAGCATTTAGCAGGCTTTAACAGCAATTAAGTACTTTGCAAGGTTAGCACAGCTTTTAAATAACATTTATTGAGAGAATCTCGTAGAATATTCATATGACATCTGAAAACAGTTTTTAAAGTACCTATGAAAGAATAGCATGCAGGTACACATCTAGCTCATCTGGCTGAATTATAATGATACCGCGTGCGTTACTCTCAACACTTGCTATTTTGACAAGCTGAACTGCACAAATTTAAGAAACATGTTATTTGCTAGCATTTGTGCTATGTAAAAGCTTACATGTATGCAAATGTTCATCTTTGTTAGTATTATTAAGTTTAAAGTTAATGTCAGTATATGCAGTAATCACAACATAAACATAGAAGCCTGATCGTAAAACCTGTTTCTCATATTGAAAATGCATAAAGAGGACTGATGTAATACGTGCGTTGGCATATTGTGGTTCAGTGTCTGGATTACTAGATATACTGATAGTAATGTAGTAATAGTAATTTGCCCCTGAGAATGCAGGATGAGGACTGTCACTCAAGGGAAGTAAACTTCTTTCAAGGGTGTTGGGAGTTTTCAGTTTCTCTATATCATTGCTGCCGCTTATAACGTAGCCTGAATTATGAATGCATGTGAGCATACAACTGTGAGATTTGCCTTTTCTAAGAGTACCGCTCTAGAACAGACTTATTTCAATATCTAGGGCTGGACTATTGGTGTTAAGAATAATCAACCATAAATTTAATTGATTATTTTGTTTAGATATTATCCATTTGGAATCAAATAGGCACAACTAAGGGAGCAGTGAATCTTCAGGAAGTATCATGAAGGTACTCAAGGTTTAATAGCATTAGTATCTCCTGGTGTACCTTTGTGCAGGGATGGCTTTCCGTACCTTTCTTCTCTGAGTATGCATGTGCATATGTTCCTGCATGTGAATAATTCTGCCTTAGATGTGTCTTGTTTTGAATTTTGAGGAAGTTGAAAAATAGTAAATGGCTGATAAATTTATGCTTTGAGTTGCTTTCTGCTAAATCAAACACATTATGCTGCTTCCGTCTTGGTATCTGAAGTTAAATTCATTATACAAATTGTCTTTTTTTTTTTTTTTTTTTTAATATGCTAGGTTTTTGAGTTATTTTATGTAGGAAATATTCAAGCCTCAAAACCAAGTTTTGTGGTAAATGGGTAAGTGCTGATAATGTCAAAAATCAGTGCAATCATCTGTTGTACAGAGGTTAACTATTTTCCTGAGAATTAGTGTCAATACTTTAAAGCGTTTTTTGACTCATCGTAAAATCGGAATGAAAACGAAGATGCTTCAATTTGAAGACACCATCCTCTACTCTGATACATTTTATTCTTCCCTTGAGATAGATAAGTTGCTAGAGAGCTAAATGCCAAATGTCTCGCACTACAGTCCTGTATAACTGATGCCTCTCCCACTCTATGATACACAGCACTTAATTGCTTACTTAGTCTCGGTGTATGTTGGTCCATTTTATTACCTAATTAGATTGTGTTTGAAACACCATTTGGTAGTAACAGTCCAATCTGCTTTGCCATTTGGTTCTTCATTAATTTACTTCCAAGGGTTTGTTTTTACTTGGGGGAAAAAAGAGAAAAAAAAAAAAAAAAAAAAGGATTTTTTTGCCACAAAGTATCTAACACAGTAGCAATCTGGTATTAAAAAACCACACTGAAGAAAGCACACAAGTTGCTGGTAGATCAGCTCTAAACTCCACTTGGATTTCAACTTTACTGCATTTTTAGCTTGAGAGGACTGACACATACATATTAAAAGCTGCAGGGGAAGATTGGCAGGTAGTGAAGAGAAACCTGAAATGCATTTTCATTGTATGTTATAATTCAGGACTATTATATGCTTTTACCCATCCAAACCTCCTTGTCCATTTCAGCTCTTTGTGCTGGTGGTCTCGCAAGGAATCGCTTTGTTCTTTTAACTGTGCAAAGATGTGTCATTCCAAGCTTTCAGAACCATAGATATTTTCAATATGTGATCATCCCTGAAATAATGTTTGATAACTGAAGGTGCTCTTTGATGAAAGGAACTGCCCCATTCAACCATTTGTTTTCCAAAGCTGATTGCCTATGGCATGATTGTTTTACCTGTGTCTGAACAAGAGAATATACAATTTACTCAGTGCTTTAAATCAGGGAAACATCCTTGAATGAAGAATAAAAGGTTGTCCTCACTCACAAAGCAGCATTTTGGACTATACAAGAATGTAAATTTAGCACCTATAAATTTCTTTTCTTTTAGCTAGAATATATGTAACAAGGCTTCATTTTGTCTAGAATGTAGCTAGATGAGGAATTGCTGTAGGCAAAGGACAAAGAACCCCCAACGTCCTTGTAGAGCGGTAGGCAGTGGATAAGGAGAAAGAAATTCTTAGGATTCTTCTACTGTACTTTTTTTTTTTTTTTTTAATTATTGTGTGGTAGCAGGATACACAATTAGGCCAGAAAAACAGAACCTTGGTACTGTATGTTCTATTCTTTGAGGTGATTTTGTTAGCCACCATTAGTTATGCTACGTAAGAAGTAAGGGTTCTTTGAATAGCTCTGTATTTCTCACCCTGCACCTTACCCACTGCCAACACACATTTGTCACCAACCATTTCGGTCTGAGAACTAGACTGATGAATAATAGGAAAAGGAAAATGTAGAAGAAAGCTATAGCTGATGGATTTTAGTCATTGCAAACTAGAAGTTAAGAACTTCTAGTCTGAACTGGTATGGCTTTTCTCATGTTTATCTAGACCAAAATCTTCTTTCTAGAGAAGACAAGAAAGTGGGAAAGGTAGAAGTAATTCTCAGCTTATGATAGTATGTCTTTGTTATGGCTTTAATTCTTACAGGATTTAATGTATTTTACTTTCACAAATTAGTCCAGCTTTTTATGAACCCACAACATCCACAACATCAATGAATTACCCAGTTTAACTACAGGGTGTCTGAACAAGCAACTTGTTTTGTTTTTTACTTGCTACTTGGTAGTTTCCCTTGATGCCCCCCATAAGTTCTTCTACTCTTATTCCAGTACAAAGAAAACATAGTAAACAGGCAAGCTTTGCCTTCTCTATGCCACTCAGTTTAAAGGTTTTATGTCACACACCCCAAAGTCAACTTTTCTGACAGAAGAGCTGTTTATTAGCTGTCCCTGGTACAGAAAGCATCCCATATCTTTGATTATGCTGTCTCTGGATTTTTTGAAGTACATTACATATTTTTTGATGAGTAGAACCAAGCTTACACAAGTATTGAAATATCTGTTAGTGTTTTAGATGGTGTTCTGTGCTTAACTGCCAGAAAATTATAGCTACAGACTGTGGTCAAGACGTAAAGGTACCTTTAATATTTAGATCGATATTATCTGACAATTTGATGAATCTGAGGTGAATGGTTGTCATTTGACATGTTTTTCAAGTATCTGACTTAAACTGAGAAATAACTGGATTTGTTCTTGCTCTGAAGTATTTACATCTCAGATTTGAAATCAGAATGTCAATAGGACAATTAAGGATCATAATATCTCTCACATACATTAAATCAATGTCTTGATTGATCTGATACATTAAATCAGTGTGACATATGCTAGTGAATATTATAAAGAGCTCCATCATTTAAGAAGAGGACCTAATGTTGACTTAAGGGGATTTAATGAGAGAGTGAATTACATATGTGCTTCTTTTATACAGTCATAGAATGACTGGTATAGGCATAACAGCAGATAAATGATGACACTCTTTAAGAGAATTTCTATAACTTTTGGAGATGTTTCTTTCAATGTAGCCTATTTCTGTAGTCAGAATGCATCTTACTGTCCGGGCAGGAACGGGGACTAGTCATCTATGGTTTATGTTCTTTCTATGTGTCTGCTGGATTTGCTGTAACTGACCCTCCAGCTTTAAAACAGAGGAACAGAAAACTATCAGCAAAAACACCTACAACAAAAAGCATTTGAAAGTCAGCAAACTGCAGTAGCTATTTTCCATGGACTACTGTGCAACACCCCTGTTGCAAACAGATTAAAACAGCAGGGCGGCAATTGTACTGATAGTACCAATATCTGTTGGTATTATTTTTCCCCAGGCATGGAGAGGAAGTCTTTGTGCAGTTTCATTTTTAGTACATACCCACCTCCAAGATGAAAACATTTTTGATATCTTGGACAAGGTGAATATTAAGCAAATAAAAAAAAAAAAATCCAAATATCTGATTGCCAATGCTCTTATTTTTCTTGATATATTTAGAAGCTTTCTATTGATGTTGTGGCTGCTAATCTGAAATTTTCCTGCATGGAGTTGACACGTCTCAAACTTTGCAGGACTTACAGACAGTGGTCCTAGTTTCACCACTAAATATAGTTGAAGTTGATCAATGAGAGTAATGAAAAACAGTAACTGTTCCAAGGAAATTATCTCAAATTTATGAAGACCCTTTTTTTAATCTGTGGTTAGATATCCATAACTTACTTACTTTGAACAGATCAGTATTAACCTCTCCCTTCATGGATGGATGGTCAAATGGATTTTCTGTTTTTTCCAGCTCTTCATTCTTTTGGGACCAGTAAGGTGACAACCAGTGACAAGCCGTTACTTTAAACAACTTCTGTATTTCAGAGGCAAAGGGGAAATGCAGATCTGTGGGCTATCCATACACAGAAGTGCATGGGAAACGTACACACATCCATCTTTGTTCAGAGGTCAGCAAGGCTAAGCAAGAAACAGATTAAGACTACTTAAAACAGGATAGGTTGAACACTTCCAAATAGTGAGACTCGAGTTTTGCAATCTGTAATCTAGCCCTACCATTCTTACAGTTACTTAGCCGATAGTGACTGAGGTTGTGAAGGAGTTTTTATACTTTTTGCAAGTCAACACCTGATAAAGGAAAGTTTGTTTTTAGTTTGCTTGATGTGTTTTGCTTGTCCTGTTTTGAACCTCTTTCTTCTCATTGTTGCTTTCATGCAAATACATCTTTCATTATTTATGCTGGAGGGGAGAATCCCAGATACCTATGATCAAATTTTCACATACACTATAAATAGACTTACTATACTGAGATCTGAATTTACAGGGAGTGATCAATTGAAAGCACATCATGTTGGTTGTCTGCAGTCTTTCACAATAATCAGAGGCGGCAGGAGGAATCTTTCTGCTTTTTTTTATTTTTAATCATGCTTCCTTCTCACAAACTGTTCAAACACACAGGAACAATTTTCTTTCCTCATTTTGAAGGTTGTTGATTTTGCTGGAAGGCATGTTAGCATTCGTCCACCTTGAAGTGTTTTTACATCACCATAAAGATAAGTACAAGTTGTGTTTGTCTTCTGAAGAACTATGCTTTTGGGATATTCTGTCACAGTACTGATAAAGATCTGAAAAATTGAACGAACATTAAATCCAAATAAATTCTTTTCTCATAATTAACATCTATAGAATCAATATATGGATGGGATGGACAGTACACAAACCTTTGTACTTCTGTGATTTTGTGTGTGTGTGTGTGGTTATGCTCAACACTTTCTAATGAAAAAAGCTGAAAAATAAATTATAATTGCTTTTTATCCTGGAGTTTATGAAACATGCAAGAATGTTGCTTTGTGTCAACACTAGACTCTTTCCCAAATAAATCTACATATGGAGAATGGAAAAAAAAAAAAGGTTTTTGCAAACATAACAGCCAAAACACATGCTTGTCTGAAAAAGCCAGAAATTTGGGAATATACAACCAAAGATTTTCGGCATCTAGTTTGTACACTGCAGGTTGCTTTTATCTGAATATTGCAACTCCTAGGAATACTTGGGTGCTGCTTCCTGTAAAAAATGTATCTATCTTCCCCCTGCTTTCCCAGAACAAATAATTCTCTTTTTTAGCTCTCCAAAGGATGGGAACAGCTAACCACTACTCTAGCCTCCAGTGCAACTTACCTCCTCCTGACTTGTTGCTAGCAATAAGGGTGAAACAAGAGCAGTCTGAACCAAGGAAAAGAGAAGTGATGTTTGGGAAGAAACACGAACAGGGAATTGCTGTATGTGAGACTGCAGAGCTACTTTAAGATCTGCATTATCTCCAGTAAGGGACCTCTCCAAATAGCTATGTATCTCTACCAAACTCACTACTTTGCAAACAAGTTAAAAGATATTGCTAAATTTTGTGTTTCTTTAGCACATGAGAGGCTAATATAGGATTTTATGCTAGTTAATATATTTATATAGAAATATATTAGAAAGGTACTTTCTATTGTTTCAGATTTTTCTGAAGACAATTGGAAAATTGTCTCAGGGTGTTGAAAGCCTGAAAGTTGTCTCAGGGCAAATACGCAGGGGGCTGAAAGCCTGAAGGTTGACTCTTTCACATTTTGAAGTGTGTTGTCATGTGAGTTTCCCATCAACTTGGCTGCTGGTAGAAGTGAGATGTTGCTACTTGTAGGTAGAGAGGGGAAGAGTTTTGACTGAGAATTGTTAATTAAAATAGCCCAACCAACTGTGAATAGTAATTTTACTACTGATATAAATGTGAATATATTTATTGTAGCACAGACTGGTATAAGCTCTAAAATATGACAGTGCTCATAATACACTGGTCTAAAGCAATAAACTTAATACATATTTATTAATTATTGATATTTTCTGTCACTGTATAAAGCAGACATTCTTCCTAAGTGAGCACTTAAACATTCTTCGATGTCCAAACACATGATATTGAATAACTGTAATCGCAAGAAGCAGTTGACAGATTGGCTCTGTTATTTGTGGGTTGACGTAAAGTCATCAAAGTTCCTGCAAACATTTATTTATAGAAACGTCAAGATCTTAGTAAAAGCTTTAGTCAAGCAAAATTAGTATTGCAAATTATACCAATTAGAGTATATCAAGCTATATTAACCAGCATAATTTATTTTTGTATTAGAGAGCTTTAAATGGTTGCACCAACACTAATTAAAAGAAGTGTGCATAAATTCTTTTTTGTTACCAGTCTACCTTTCTTGTTCTACAGGTGTGAAACTGTGCAAATAGCTAAAAAACAAGATTTAGAAAAACTACTAAAATTAAGTTTAAATAGTGCTGAATACTGCTATATTTTATGGCTCATTAAATAGACTCTTCATTGTTTCCTGCAGGTTTTTGAATATATTGTCAGATACGGAGTTCAAAATAGAATGGGAATTTTCTGAGCTTTGCTTTAAAATACGCAAAAAAGAGCATTTAATTGAATTCTAGGTATAGTAGCTCAAAGCTCTCACATACAATTTAAAAACAATATAGCAAGATTTTGAATATTGGAAAGACTGTAAAATCAGAAGTTATTCCTTGTGATAGATAAAAATGGGTTTTAGCACTTTTGGTATGTAATGAGATAAGAAGTAAAAGTACTATTCACAATTTTTACTGATTTCTGGAGTTTAAAATGCAGCCACATGTCTCTCAAAGTCTGAGCTGCAGATCTCTGGGGTGGGTACCTTGACCCTCTTTCCCATTCTTAGGTAAGGAGATATATCTGCATCCTTGCTGTGTTCTTTTGTTAGGTGTTCCCTAGCATCTGTGTTGGATATTGGGTGACCTGGCTGAGATACTGTAGACCTTCAGTTTAACCCTGTGTGAGTTTTTGTCATCTTAGGAAAGGCTCTGCCTGGACATACATAGGTGGAATTTTTATGTTTCCCCTAATTAATGATCACTGGTTTTGTTTATGCATTCTAATTGTGTTGATTAGCACAGCACCTTTCTGTCATCCTCCTAGGAGTGGAAAACTTAATGTTTTAAAAAGTTAAAACATCTGCTGGGTGGTTGCCTATTATCCACTCAGACTTTCAGTTGTTTTAGTATAGTTCAGATACATCTCACAACATCCCACAGCTCTTTCTCTTAGTATCATACAGTTTTAAAGGCCTTTGCTAGGGCTTTAAACATTGAATGTTTCCCCTTCTCCACCCCATGCCCAAAAAATTGAAACTTGAAAATCTTTGATACATAAACCATCATTAATGTTCAAGTTTAAATATTTGCCATTGTTCTTATACTGCAGAAAGCATTCCTTGGCTTGCCCACTTTTCTCAGGCTAAACTCTGACAAGTTTACTGGGAGGTATAGAACATCGATACGGAATTCTGTAATTTACCTAGCCTTTTCTAGGGAGGAGGTCTTTTCGTCCCCAGTGTTTTCTTCAAGAAACTTCTGTCCTCATTGTGGCATAGAAATACACTCACAGTTTCAGTGAACAGTGGAGCAGGGCTGAGGAGAGGTGAAGGAAGGCATGGGGATGGGGAGGGGGTCGTGTGTATCTTTAGAATTATTTTACTTAAAGTTCTGATAAATACTACATAGTGCTATTTTTGCTGCCTGAGGATATCCAAAACATGAACATGGGGAACAGGTCTTATACGGGATCTACAGAAGACCTGTACCCTTCTTGGTTGTATTTGGTGTCCAGCCAAGACAACTTAGGGCATCTATAATGGTGTTACAGTCCAATGTTTAGGCAACCATTTCACACTTTGTGTACTGGTGAATTTTCTAACAATGATGAGGTTGGACTTAGAGGCCTTGTGATGTAGTTAACATCGCACTAACTTCAGGTGCATTGTATTCTCACGTGGAAATTTTCAAGTGTAAACTCTAATATTTGTTTTCTGAAAGAAGCACAAAAGGATTCTTATTTTTTTTTTTTTCAAATCTATTCCTGAGTTTTCAAGTATGTATTGCTTAATTAGTGAACTTCACCTCTTAGCCTGTGAATTATCAGATCTCTCATTATAACCCAAAGGAATATATGTTCTTATTTTTTCCAGATGGGTTGTGGGGGGCTTTCAGGGGATGGGGGTATTTGGAGTTGATTAGAAAGTGGCTACTATTAAAAAAAGCTGTTTCATGTTTTCCTGAGATTTAGTTTGATCTGGGGAGGAGTTCTTCGGAAGCCTGTGGGCATTTGCAAATGTTTCCACATGTCAAGGCAGTTTAAGTGGTGGAACAGTTTTGAGCTGTGAAATGAGTGACTAAGTGTAGAAATCTGTTTTTTTTCTTTTTTTTAAGTGTTTGTCTTAGATAATGGTGCATTGGCAATTTAAAAATCATTCTTCATTAGTTTCAACTGAATGCCAGCCAGACTGCATAGCTTAAGAAAACAACAACAACAACAACAAAAAAAAAATCCAGTATCAACAAACTAACCACAGGAGGCTCTTGCTTCATAGCGATGCTCAAAAATCTGTTAAAATGTTAGGAGAGTGTGGGAAGCCAAAGAAAAAAACCTACTCTTGTCTGATCTGACACATAAGTAAGTAGATTGATCTGATGTAAACAAGTGGATTAATCTGAGTTACAATGGTTTGCAGTCATCAATATGCTTTTGTAATAAACTGGTACTTATTGGGGGGAGAAAAAACCCTCTACCTGCCCTTCACTGATTCTTATCATAAAAGAAAACATTAAAGGAACAGCAGGACAAGATGTATATTTCAAGCAAACCAGAAGAGGCTTTCTTTTCTGTTTGATTTTGCACTTAGGGAATTTTACTTCATCTCTCCCTTCAAAGGTAGCAGAGAATTCATTTACTGTAGCCTGAGGTTATGATAGCAAAACAAAGGCTTGCAACTTAGCATACTTCAGAAAAAACAAAATAATTCAATTAGACTATCTCACTTGGTTGTTCTTGGACGCTTGTGAAGTTGGGAAGGACATGTAACTTCTGTTTTTAAAGGAGGTAGTCTGTAAACTGGAAAAAAAAAAGGGTCTGGGAAAAGGAAAGCAGGAAGATTGAAAGGGAGCACTTGGACTAAAAAAAGTCACCCAGCTTTCACTTCTTCCCCAGGTGAAGGGCGTTTTAAACTGGAAGACCAAGAGGTCAGACCAAGAGGACTTGTCAGTTCTAAAGATAATTAATTTTGTCTAGAAGATGAAATGTTCATTAAAGTTTAGGTAGCTGAATATTTTATACAGGTGGCCATATGATCATGAGAACTTTGTCCTAATGATAACACAGCTGTTTCTTCTCTAAAGCAAGTTCCCTAACCTTAAGTGAGTAATTTGTCTTCAAGACTTGATGCATTATCCTGTTAAGTGACTTCTTCTGCTGTTCTGAGATTTCATTTGCTGAATTTTGAAAGTGAACAGATGTCAGACAAGCCTTTATTATTTCTAGGATATTTTGGTTTGTTGTAGAGGAGATACTTAAGGCCTTAATATGTTTGAATGTGTTGGTGTAAGTTCCGTCGAATTCCTGAACTTAGTGGCTCAAGCTTTTTGACCTACACAATGTCATGCATAAGCTTATGAATTATTTTGGGAGATTTTTTTGTAATATATAGAAATCTGGTAGATTCTTGTGAAAAACAAGATCTGCTAGTGGATTTTGCAGTAAACTAGGTTTGTACTGATCTGGATTAAATCCCACTTATGTACCTTTAACTCGTAAAGCAATTTGCCTGTTATTAGAGAATGTGTCAAACCAATTGCCATAGGTAACCATATGTAATCTAAGTTGAGCTACATAAAGAATGTGATTTTAGTATCACAAGTCAAGATACTCTGTGGCTACATAACCCTTGAAGGCCTAATGGGGAATCTTTTTGTAGGTTGTATAAATTTGCAGTATACTAGACAGTCAATGCAGTTTGTACAACAGCTCGTCCTTTCAGAATTAGTTTGCATCAGAGAAAGCTTGTCTTCTGCTGTCTTCCATATTTCTGTGACCTGCACTATACTTCACTCCAAGGCCTCTCTAGCCAAAATAAGTGCAACCATTTCTGCCATCTGCTTCTAGTCAGCATCCCATTGTAAAATGTTTTGAAAGAGAAATCACAAATTTCATTTGTTGGCAGCCCTATCTAATCAACCTTATCTGCCACTATAATTTTTTTTCTCTTTTACAAGGGAAAAAGGAGTCAATAAACCTGAACCCTAAATAGGGAATATACATCACAAGTCTATATAAATACACTGCATGTTACTTATATTCTTCCTCATGAGTTTTGCAGTCACAGAAAAAGTGTATTGGCAGCCCCCTGCACTGTGTACTCCCCACTCCTCTTGGTCGTTGCTTCCCTGAAAAGGGAAGAAAGCTTATGTACACCTGGACTTTAGTGTGAACACTCAAACTAGGATTTATGTGCATATAGTGTGCTCCTTCAGATGCTTATATAAGTGGATAATTCCTTCTGCCTTCTTTGCCCAGCCCTCCTGATCTCACTGGAGATCTCCACTGCCACCCTACTTGCAAGTGTCACCTTTATAGGACTAAGCTTACATGTCCTTTGAAGGGTGAAGTTTTAAGCTCTGCTCCCCTCAGCTGCTCTGCTCTGCTTCTTTGACTTCAGAGGAGGAGGAATGTCTGCTGATCTTTGGCTCATCTTCTTGTCTTCCCTATTTTTCAAGCTAATAATTCGAGTAGCTTTAAGACAAGTCATCCCTTAACTTTTACATGAAAATAAATGTCAATGGAAAAAATATTTTCTCCTTCTTTCTGTAATATTTCATTTGGTCTTTCATACTCAGTCACCCTGGTGATATAACTCAACCTTTTCAAAGCAAAACCAGATATAAGTGCTCCTGATTTTCCTTTTTTTTTTTTGTATCTAGCAGTTCCCATGGTGCTGAAAATCAGTTTTTAATCTCCCCAGTTAAAAATAGATTTGAGTTCAATAAACAAGAAGATGAAATCAATTTTTCTTTTTTTTTTCCCTGGGACAGGTGACTACATCTCTCCCTAATTTTCTATGTATTCAATTCCTTTCCAAATCCTCATAAGTAATTCTGCTTTTACAAATGTATTTAGCTTCCTTTTTGGAGATGAGGGTTGCAGATGGTGAGATTTTTATAAAAATATTTAATTTGGAAATAAACCAACGAGGATTTAAAACTATGATGGGAAAAAACAGATGAAGAAAGGAATCTTGAAGTGATCCAGGAAATTCAAACCTGTTATATTTAGTATGTTAGTGTCTGTTTGCATTGTATTTTTCTTCTGTACAGAGTTGCAAGCATAAATTTCAGAACTTCTTGTAATAACATCATATTCTGTGCTACTAGGGACCATATGCATCAGTAAGAAGTTGTTTCTAACATGATAATCCACTAATGGTGAAATAAACATTTCTTAATTCAAAGATGTTGGAAGATTTTTGATCCTCTCTACTTTTGAGCATCTTTCTTCAAGTCCAAAACTTGTATTTTCTTTTTTATTGGTGGGTTAATATTTTTAACATGTTAAATTTCAATAAAGGAAGAAGGTTATAAAAATGTGAATTGAAATGTTTCAAACAGGTAAATGAAAGAAGAACATAGTGGAAAATGCCTCTGTGAGATTTCCTTCACTTGAAGGGCTGTAACAAATAGCCCTTTGTTGGCAAATGTAAGAACCGGAGGCATGACTGGACAGCTGCAAGTGCTAAAATAGAGAGTAGGCATAGTGCTGGTTTTATGACAATAAAAAAAGGAATTGAGTTTTGTCCCACCTGTGGAAGAAATTTTGGCATTTTGGAGAGAGAGAAATATATGCTTGTCTGTAAAATGTTAACAATCACTGAATCAGCATAGCTTAGTGTATGTTATTTTGGGAAAGAAACTTTCAGGAGACCTCCTTTAAAAAGGCTGCGAGACGTGAATGTGTTATGTAAATAAATGGATAGCCTTAAGGAGATCGTTCATTACATCTGCAAAACCAACTTTGTAGCTGTGTGGCAGCTGGGAAAATGCATCTTCTCACTTTAAGAAGTGGCTCCTTTTCACATTTTGTTTAAATACACAACCAGAGGGAGGGATATGGACCACAGTTAGAGGATTACAGTGCAATGTATATCACTTATTATTTGATTCTCCAAGGAAGTATTCTGCTTAAGGAGGAAAGTGAGAGAAAAATGGGCTTATGTTTGGTTTTGATTTTATGTTAATTTATAGTCTTCTTATATAAGCTGCTAAGGAGAAAAAAATAGTTATAAAGGGATCTTTTCACAGACGGGATTGCCACTATAAGTTACATTTTTCTTCTATCCTCACAGCATTCCAGTCATTCTAAAATGACCTTTGTCTTGGAATCTAGTTTCCTTCTGTGAGTGTCTGCAGCTATCCTAAGCCTAAATAGAACTGCAACCTAAAATACAATGTCAACAGCTAGAAAATGCTCAAGGTGAATTTTTGAGTTTTCGCAGTCATGCCATCTAGAAAATTCTTATTCACATATCTTTCCGTGCTGCAATTCCCTTAGAAAGCAGCAAGTCCTGACCAAAGGTGGATAGCCAGCTCTGCCCTCCAGCACATTAGCTGCTCATTCCTATTTGGTGTCATTTGCAAACTTGCTGAAGGTGCGATCCATCGCTTCATTCAGGTTGTTGATGAAGATGTCATATGGTATTAGCCCCACTGTTAACCACTGAGTAACACCACATGTAACTGGTTGCCAGTTATAGTTCAAATCATTGGCCAAGCTTTTAAGCCCAGTAGTACAGGCATGTTTTTGCTCACCTTGACTCTCCTCATCCAGTTTGTATCACCTCAACTTACCAGTATGGTATGGTAGACTTTCAAAAGCCTTCCTAAAGCCAAGATAAATTATATCCACTGCTCTCCATTATCCCCAGAGCCATCCACTTCATTGTAAAAGGCTTGATCAGGTTGGTCAAGTATGGTTTGCCTAGCGTTAGTTCCATTATGGCTCTTTCTTCTTGTGCTTTTTGTGTTTAGCTGTGACTTCCATGTAGACTTGTTCCGTAACTGCCACTGAGACTGAGGTGAGGCAGACTATCCTGAATTCTTTCTTGCCTTTTTGAAGATGAGCACAGTATTTGCCTTCTCCTAGTCATGGGGTCTCCTTCAATCCTAACAGTCTTTGAAATGACAGAAGGTGTCTTCACAATGACATTTTTTCAGCTCCTTGCATACCCTTGGATGCTGCCCATCTGATCTTGTGCCTGGATTTGTATGTGTGCTTATCCAAGCAGTCCCTAACTTAAGCCTTCTCTATCGTGAGTAAGTTTTCTTGCCTACATAAACTTTGCTACTAGACACAGGTCTGTACAATGCCTGAGAGAAGACCTTGCTAGTGATGACTGAGGCAAAGGCAGCACTAAACGCCTCAGGTGTGGGTACTAGTAAGAGTACTCCAACACAGTAGAACAGGTAACATAGTACTAAGGGGTTTAAGAAAATGGAAACTGAGATAGGTGGATAGGGTTAGTAGAATATAGGATCAAAAAGAATGCCTTCTTCAGGTTTTCAGCAAAAGTTCTGAAAAGCAAACACAAGCCATGGTGTCTTGTACTGCTGAACCGTAGTACCACTGAACCCACTGAGATCATGCTTGCACTTCAAATAGACATGGGAACAAATAACCTTGCGGAATCAGAACACTGTTAGTTAAGATATATGTACTACAGCCTAATTCAGTAACTGCTTCTTATTCCTCTGAAAATACAGCTGAATATTTTATGCAAGTATTATCTTGTCTCTAAGAAGTTTTATCCTTTCTGTAGTTTATTAGATGAGTTTTCGAGTTGGACTACAGTCAGGTACATGCTTTATATGCCTCTGTAAATAGAAATAGTGTAAAATGGAGCTAAGCTTAGAAATAATTTTTCTTTGAGTTATCTGGACATGTATTTGAAATTGCAGTGGCTGTTCCTTTTACATTGTGAAGCTTTTGAATGTAGATGAACATTGCCATTGGAAAGGGAAGGGATACCTCGCAGTATAGGATATGTAATTCAGTGTTTGAGATCTGTGCATTCATTAAAGGTAATGAGTATCCCAAACCTGCAACCCTGTCAATCGCAATGATAATGAATCAGGAGAGCTGAGTTTTCCGTAGATCTGAATGTATTATTGTGAAAACAGCTTTAATGACTTCCTGACAAAATTTACAATGAAAACATAGTTCAGCTAATTAGTTTTGTTTATATTCCTTTGACAAGAGGGCTATGGCATGCTTTTGGAATTCCCCTCGGAGTGCAGTGTTAGGTTTTAAGATGTACACTTTCTTTTCCAGCACTTAGTTTATAAAATAAGAATGAGCTTTCTGCTTTAGTCCCTTCTTTCTCTGCTGCCTGTATTGATTGTATTAAAAAGACATACAGCAAATACAGTTTCGTAGAAAACTGTATTTTTTCCCCCAGAAAACTTGCATTTAGTGTCTGGCCATTCTTCTGCTTTATTTATTCTCTACATGTTTCCCTTTCTCCTTTAGGTTAATCACCTTTACATTTAAATAAAACAGGTTTTCCTGTAAGATCACGTCCTGCCTTTTGTACAGAGGAATAGCTAAAAAAGGAAGAAGAGGAGGAGATGCTTTTCCTTTATTGTATATTGATTTAGAAATGAAAGACTATAGTGGAAATGATAATATAACTTTATTCAAAGCAGTAGTGAATCTTCAGTGCTGTGACTGAGCAGACTAACAATAATTCTTTAAGAATTTCCTCTATATTCTTTACAGAAGCTGCAACAGAAATAAAGTTCCTGTGGTGAGGGTGAAAAACAGCACCTAAACTTGTGTGAGCATCTTCACACTTTTTAGGATACTTTTCTCTTAGATAGGTTTTCATTCTTTTTCTGATTCTGCTAAACATACTAAAGTCTTACTAGAGTAAAGTAGAAAAATGTCTAGATACTAAATGCAAGTTTTCTGGGAAAAAAAAATCTTTGGTTGAAGTCCCCTGTCCTCTAAGTGTAGAACTTCTCAGGCTGTGAAGTCAAATAAAAGTCTAAGCTCCTAGGAGATTTATGCCCTTGCTATATTATTCAGTCAGTATCTTCAGTTATTTGGAAACATGTAGTGATTCTCTAATACTATTATAAGTATGTTAATATTTCATTGTTTTTTCCTAAGGTTTCCTGCTAATCACTTATAGAAATAACCATTAAAATTTCAGGGACCGGGTCAACTCCAATTGTTTTGGAAGTACACAGTCATGCCATTTAGTTCTTGTGCTGTACATGAAAACACAGTTAGTGGCACAGTTGGAAAAAAACCCATGAACTAGTTTTCAATTCCTATTTTGATGTAACTTTTTAATTGATTATAATTTATTTATGATTGCATAATAGCAGTATTACAGAAGCATTGAGAAGCTCTGAATAAGTGTTTAATTATATCAGACATTATAGACATGCAAAGCAAGCAAAAGAAAGGCTATTCTCCAGCTAACTTATAATCTTACAGGGTAAAGATGTGGTGGGAGAGAGGAAGCTGCTTTGTCATCACTTTACAGATCAGGCTCTAACACAGACTGAGTCTTTTCTCTTTTTCTTCCCCCTTTCTCTCCTTCATTGTCTCTCTCATTTAAAATTTCTTGCACACATATACAACCAGCTTCATATAGCAATAGAATTTCTTCCTGGGGGCCAAAATTGGATTGGCTACTATAAACCTAGGGCATGTTACAGAATACATGCAAATAATGAGCAAATTTTTCAGCCCATTGGAGCTATCCGTCATTTTGCCAAGTCAAATCATTAGTGATTGAGGGCAGTTTTCAAAACCCTGGTTGTGGGAGTGTTCCTGTCTGTGGAATGAGCAATGCATAGTGTAATAAAATCTCTATCACTATTGCCATCTTTCACAATTCTCTGCTAAGCTTGTTGTTTGATAAATTGCATGGAATTATAAAATAGTGTATATAAAATACTTATGGGACACTGGTTTATCTTCTGGGCATATGTGGGGGTATGTCCCAAGGAAATCTGTTCCATGTCCAGTTCCATTTTTGGTGAAATATGGTGTGTAAAACTTCTAAGTCAGATTCTTGTTGCTGATTCTTTAGTGAGAACATCTAAAAAGTGCCAAACAGTTCTCTATAAAAAGCAAGGTGTAGCACCTTTGAAGATGTTTGGGGTTTATCCAAGACATTAAAACAGAGTATACAGGAGGAGTGATTTAAGGAATAGAATCTATTGCAATAGAAGGGAAAGTTATTTATGTCAGTATTTTAGAAAGATACCTTATTTAGTATCATTTATAGGAAAGATATCTAGAGAGAATTTTCTGCTATTTCTTTGATATTTTATTCTCAACAATATGTTACTGAATATTATTTCTTTAGAAAAAATATTTTAACTTTCTGCAGAGAAAAGGTTTCTTAACATATTTTAATACAGGACGGTATAATTAGAACTACAGATTCTTTTTTGTCTTTTATTGTTGTTGTCTTTCTTTAAAACCTACAAGCAATTTACTTTACTTTTCCTGTTAATACAAACAAACACTTCCTAATTATAGTAATCAGTTCACATGCAGTAATCGCATTAGCTGTGGTAATTATTATATGCATCACCTGGACCTCTGTTTGGGTTGATAGACAAAATCAATAACTCTCAAGTAGGCAGAAGTGTGAGGCTGATTATGTGTTCAAGTGATCAGATTGCATTTGATTAAATGAATTGGTTAGAGATTTTAGTAATTAATGTTCTTCGTTAAAATACAAAGAACTAAACAAAATGCATATGCTCTACCCTTGCTGACAAAGGGCCACGCACACCGAATGTCATGGTTTGAAATGGAAAAACAGAATGGCAGCATGACTCCCAGGATCTGAACTTGAGGCCAAAAGTAAAGAAAAAAAAATTCTTTCAGTCTTTCTGTTGCTCACCTATTCTTTCCTGAAAATATAATTCACAAGAAGTCATTAAATCTTGTTTTTGGTACTATCTCCTCTATCAGGTAAGCAGCCTTATATGATTTTTCCCCCAGAATATTAGAACGGGAATGTGTTTGCAGCACTGCTGATTACCCATCTAACCAACAGAGAGTAACACACAGCTGAAGTAAAAAATTACTATCTTGTCTTTGTGTTTAACGCTTCAGGGTAAAACATTTCATGGACGATGACTAATCGTACCGGTGGACAAAAGATTGAGCATTACTGTAAATACAATACATAGCAAGATAATTGTTAGCACTTATATGTAAAGAAAACTTAAATTTTACTCGGAACAAAAACCTTCAATGGGATTGCATAGCTCAGTGCACCAGTTTTCAGGCTTGTTTTACCTAACTGCCTAAGTTTTTCAACAGCAATAACAAGAAATCCACAGACCGTATCATACAGTATTCCCACAGTGGATGTTTTCTATGATCTGTGTGATACATAAAACCAAATTTGCGCTAAATTGCAAGTTCAATTAATATTTTATTTTCCTGGATTTCTGATCTCTGCAAAATACTGATAGTCCATGGACTGTAGGAAAGCATGTTTTTGGTGTGGCACATCTGGCACTTGGATTCTTCAGGCTTTGTCTTTTAACAGTGCACTACCTAAATGAGTTTGGATCTTTGCCAGTTGAAAACTGTATATCTGTATCATCCCAGGTGTATGGTTGTAATTCCTTGTTTTGAGATTGTTCAGCAAAGCTGGTGGTTGTACAGCACTTTCAACTTGCTAAATATATGTAGTTTCAGAATTTATTAAAATTAACCTTGATATTTAGAATACTTTAGATGGCCTTAGCATATAATTTAGTACGTATTAGCATATTGTTATTTGTTATATTTAGAATTTTAGTATATACTAAAAAAAATCATAGTGCAGTACAAAATTATAACTAAAGACTTAACAAGATAACAGTGCAGGACGACTTTGAAGTATTGTGTCTTGTGCAGTACCTCAGCAGAAGGTATGAGATGGGAAGATGACTTAATCACTCTTCCACCTCTCTTACTGTAGGTAAGATGGATTGTTCTGTGCAGCAATAGAAGAACATAATAAAATAATATAGAGTAGGTTTTTTTTTTTTTGTAGTTGCAAATGTGAGCTGATTAAGCAGCAATGAATCCTGGCTTTGCTCCCTCTTGTCACTGGACACAACAAAAAGGGGCATCTTCTCAGGATAAATATGTTTAAAATTCCTGGCTTTACAGTATCCATAAATTGGATCTAACTGATATGTTAGACTGTTCTGAAGCCCAAAGAGTTAAAGCACCCTGAAAACATTTTGTTATATCAGTTTGTCTCAAAATGAGTCCAGAAAACATTTACTAAAATTGTAAATGTAATTCATAAAGACTTTTCATATCCAAATTATGAAAGGACATCTTGTGTCGGTGGTATTAATTATGCCACACATGAAATAATATGTCTATGAAATGTCAGCCGTGTATGTGCTAGACAGTTCAGAGAAGTGTGAGCAAAACACCCAACCAAACAAAAAGTTCTCTCATTACTGTAGTAAAAGTGGGACTAGTTGTTGCAGAGCACTGCTGAAGGTCTAGCTCTGCATCCCCAAAAGAAGGTTTCTATGGTCAAAGGAGGCACCTTGTACTGGTGATGAAACACTCAATTATGCCCATGGCCAAAGATAATCAGATGAAGCTGTAGAGTGAAGAAGCATCCCAAAAAAAAAGGGTTAGAATGAAAGACTGAGACAATGCCAGACAAAGTAGGCTGTACATCAAGATATGCTATTTCTGCAGAAGTAACTTTGCAGAAATTAACACTTACTCCCCTCAGCAAGGCTAGGCTACGTGAAGGTGCTGCTCTACACTTTACAAATCATTCTACAACAGCACTAACTTATAGAAATGGTGCTGCCTGAGGCGCTTGTTACTGCTTTTACTGTAGACTCGGAAAGGGTAGTAGAATGAGAAGTTGCAGGCAAGTAGAAAGAATGACCAGAGGTGTGGAGCTGCTTCTGTCTGAAGGGTGACTGCATGAAACAAAACTCTTCAAACTGAAGAAGAGGCACCTGAATGGAGATGTGATGTGACAGAACTGTATAAATCCACGTGTGCAATGGAAGAAGAGGCTAGGGAGCAACTAATCACTGTTTTCCAGAACAAGAACTGGAAGGCATCAAGTTAAGCTAGCTTCTGGAAAGTTCAGAATAATAAAAATTCCCAGTTACAGTTAAGCCCTGGAATCTTTTTGCCACACAGCATTGTTGATAACATGTTTTACATGAGTTGAAGTGATAAAAAATCCACTGGGAAATTTAATACAAAATGCCGTCTCTTGTTCAGGAGATGGTTGAGTCAGAAGCTGAGGGAAGCTGAGGGAAAAATTGAAGGCAGTACGTTGTGGGGTCCATCCCTTGTTGGTCACTATTAGGGACATGATACAGAGTTTGATGAATATTTTCTCTGTATGGCTGTTCTTTAACATGTGGCTTTTAAAAGATAAAGCTAAGTATATTTTGAAATAGTAAAGAAAGCTGGATTTTAGATTACAAGATTTACAGATTGCTAATTGAATGAAGTGCCTTTTCACAAGTCTAGCACACAGCCACAAGAGCACTGAACCACAGCAGCTGTTGGGGATGAAACTCAGCTGTGTGCTGGTAAAATTCAAGAGCTGGAAGCAGAACATAGGGCAAGAACTTCCTAAAATAGATTGGACACCAAAGAAAATATTATGTAAATACATGTATATTTTTTTCTGTGATGTGTCTTACAAATTATGTTCCATGAAGATTTTTGAAGGACATACCACATTACCTGTAATACTTCAGTAAGCTGGACTGCATTACAAAAATTATGTTGCAGTATACTGCAGAACTTCTTTACCCTTTTTGGCATATGGTAGAAATAGTGAAGGAAAAAAAAAAAAGGAAAAAAAAGGAAGACCTTTAAGACCTTTAATGGAAGTCTTTCTATGGCCTTAACTTTTGTACAAACAGATTGTGTCAGCAGGTGACGAGTGGTGCCCTTCTTTCAGGGATAGGATTTAGCCCTTTTGGGGCCTGATTGTTTAAACAGATGAAGAGATTTTTGGGTGTCACCAAGCATCTTTGCGAAAGGATAGGGCAGGGATTCTAATATATAACCCTGTAAGTTTAAGTTTGCACCAAATGAGCGTGGAGAGATCTCATATAGACATGATAAAGCTCAGCTGGTTTTTCATGAAAGAAATATGGCACCCTTGGCTGCAGGGAGGCACAGGTGACTGCTGGTTCTAGCGCCGTAGCTGTCACTGCACCAGCCTGCAAGGACTGCTTCTGTAATTGGTCAAAGATGTAATTGCTCCCAAGTTGGCTGCCACTGTCCTTGCTTTTCTATTTGCAATTCTACTTGCAGTGTTTTTTCTTTCCTTCTAGTTTTTACCTTCCTCTCCAACCCCGAAAGTTGGAGAAGGTTACAAAAGCAAGCAAAGAGAAAGTTCAATTTGTGCATTCCTTAGCTTAAAAAATGCTTAAAATTTACATTTTTAAAAAATGTTCCCTGGAAAGTCGTCTTCACAGATTGTGAATTGTATGCAAGTTTGCAAGAGAAATTACGATTTGCTATAAATGTGAGTAAGCAATGCAAGAGGAGTTTTTCCTTTCCTGCTACAAACACTTTTTTCTCCCTGGCATGTGTGTAACTAATACCAGTTTAATGCTGTGCTACTTTCAGAGCTCCCAACAGTATATAAGTTTAATCCATATCGATATAAAACAGATGAGTGATTACCTTACTTCAAGGCTACAATTTTTTAACATTGTTTTCCTTCTGTTTAATATCTCTTAAGTTATCGTAAAGGATTACTTGGACAGCAAGTTCAGTACAGAACTTTTGTTTATCCAATTCTGTTTCTCATTTTGTATTTCTTCTTGTTTAAAAGAAAATGAGTTCTCCTATTTACCAGAAGCAGAGGAGTTCTTTGGATTCACTTAGCAAGTATTCCCTTTTGTCATTCCCTATTGGAAAAGCTTTTGAGGATGCTGTCTTTAGCCTATTAAAGCTGAAATGTAACGTACTCTCAGAAAGCTACTTCATATTCTGAATTTTATAGGACAAATTGCTCAGAGTTGTCTTGTTTTTCCACATTTTTTATCTGTAAGTAGCAATTTTCAGGAAGACATTTGTGAGTCTAAAAATATTCTTGCTCTTAGTGCTATATCTGGAAACTTTTCATTAGCTCTAGCCATATCATTCATGGAGTTCACCAGACTTCAAAGTACCTTTAAAGATTGTAACAAGTGTCCTCACTGCTAAACAGGGGTTGCTCACAGGGAGTTCAGTTATGCTGAGAAACACTGACTAGAGAAGTAATTGTGGTCTAGGAAATCAGACCAAAGCACAGGTTTGGTGGCTGCATGTACTTAATAGCTTTTTCTGTAACTAGTGGTTAAAATGTATCTCACTGACATAAGAACCTATAAGTGAATAGGGAACAGAGAGATTATGCTGGTACACAGGGATTCATAAATTAGTTTGAAACCTGAACAGGTAAGGTTCAGCACCGTAGCTGCCGGAGAAAAGTGCAGGTACTTTTTAGATATAAATATGTTATTTATCTGTAATCTATGCATTTTGATATTTTCAATATCAATATCTATTTTTAATTATGAATCTAATATCTGGTGTCACCAGAAGTATGTATTGCAACCTGACTAAGTCTTAGACACTATTTATAAAAGTCTGTCCGTGTGCTGGAATATCTGTGTTTTCATGGCAACAGGGTTTCGAGAGAACTTTAATCACTGTCCTTCGCAATGTTCCTGGACTCTGCATCTCTTCTCGGGATGCAACATTTTGGCATAGCCCCCTTATGCTCACAGTTCTATCTCTTAGTATCTCAGTGATAATCCTCATAAATAAATGTGATCTCTTGTAAGTAAATGTTCAGGTGGTAGGTAGGACAGGTTTAAAAATTTCCTTGTCAGCTGGGTTCTCATTTTTAAGAGTATTTGTAGATCTGCGTTCAAGATACCAGTAAAATGCAATAAACCAGGAATTTGTTATGAATACAGTAAATGAGACGTGCTGCCATCCTTAGTTGGAATCTCGGCCCCTCTGTGAAGGCAGCTTTGATCAGCATTTCAGTCATAGTAGATCTCTGTTCTTCAACCTCTTCTTCAACAGCATAGTTGTTAGCATATGACAATCAGTGTCTCTGTGTCACGCTTGCTGAAAGAGTATATCTTCTTAAGTATGAGTTCTGATTTCTTTTTGGTATGCACCCTGTGACCAAACCCTTTCTTGGGTTAGCTTTCTGTGTGCAAAGGGCAATGAATTTATAAGTAGACCCATCATTCCAGTAAGAAGCGTGGTTCGGTGCTAGAGACTTTGCTACTTCCCTGTGACAACTTCTTGGCTGTTAATTAGGTAGAAGGAAATGGAGTTACATTTAAAAGGACAGGACTACTGTTAATCTGTCCTACTCTGTACTGTTGCATTCCTTATAGGCCCTGCTGCAAAACATCTGATATATGCAGGTGGTAATCTTAAAAAACATAGTGCTTATTCCTTTTTTGTTTTGAATGTTACATCTATAAATCCTTAACCTAGAGTTATGTTCTTTGAAAGAATGTTTAAATGCGACTGTTCTGTGGCAAGAAAGGAGAAAAATACAAAGAATAAAATAAAAGAATAAATCCAGATCTACTAGCTGATGTTGGGAAAGAAATAGGTAACCATCTTGGCAAAACTTGCAGACTTTATCTAGTCGATCATTCAGTTGCTGATTTTGGCTGCATGTTGAAGAAGGTGAGCAATAGTTCTTTTGCATATGATGTAAAAGAGATGGAAGGGCCAAGGTACTGTCACTTGACACTCTTCTAGGTACACTCTTCTAGGTACACTCTTTTAGGTACACTTTTTTAAGTGTGCTGTGTTTCCAGATTTCCCAGGAGTTTTATATAATTTTTTTCAGCCATATGGATGAGAAGATTGAGTTTCACGGAAGTAATATGAAAGCTTGGCAAATAAAATAATCAACTTTTCAGATCATGAAGTGAAACAAAGGATTTGAACCATTCCAGGCATTTCAGTTTGCAGTTTTATGGAGAGTCCTTAATGGTCAACAATAATGGATATTTTAGACAGGACCAACAGTTGTGGTTATTCTGCCTGAGAACATGTCTCTTTTTCTCTCTCTCTCTCTCTCTTTTTTTTTTTTTTGTACTGAAGCAGTCTATCTCTAATATCTGCTTCTTTTAATACGTGCTTCTTATATAGGCTAAGTTTTTGCATGTGCAGATTTAGTTTGCACCTTCTCACCTTTGCAGGAATCTAGTTCAGCTACAATTAACACATGTAAAATTTTTCTCACATTTTTAAACACCAAAGAGAAAAATAAAAATCTAATATACAATCAGTGAATTATCTCGGATAACCTTGCAGATATCCAGCCACTTAGGAACTGTAAAACTCAAAGTTATTTCCTCTTGAGCATGTAGGAAAACATCAAAGGAGTATTAGCAAGTATATAGACTGAACTGGTAGTGTAATAGGTTGAGCTGCTTGAAGGAAGGAACGAACTACTGAGCTTGATTTAAAGGACAAAATCTTTTAGTATATCTCACGCAGTCATATGTGGTTCACTTAGAGGGAACCGATCTGTTAGCTTGATTCGCATTTCCGTATTTATGTGTCTTTTTGTGTGACCATAATTTGATTCACCCTATTGATAGAATAGTCTAATACAGAACCAAAGGGCATCAGTAAGAAATGTTTGAAAAGGAAGGGGTCAAAAAATATCTTGATTGTCTGCAACCCTCCCGCTTTGGATTGGTTTTGTTTGGGCAGTTTTCATAAAAAGAGACTCTACAAGCACAATATTCTCAGCACACAAGTACATATTTATTGGTTAATGCACACGCAACAGAGCTAAAGGTAACAAGCCACTAGGTTAAATGTTAATATGCTCACCAGTCCCAAAACCACACACAGTGAGGCTTTACTGGCCAGGCAGTCATCAGCTGGATGGGGGAAGGCTGGCCACCTTTGCTCCTTGGGACAAGCTAAAGTGCAATGGTACCGAGCTGCCATCTTTCAAGTTTGTTACCCTTTTGTCCCCCTTCTCCCACCCCCTGACCCTTCAGATTTCATACCTTTTCATGTCAGTGTTTTTCCTCTTATATCCTTGAGCCAGTAGCTACTACCATCTCACTCTGTTTTTACTCTTCTTTTCTTGGCTCTAGCTTATTTTCTCACACTTTTTTCTAACAACTTATCGATTTTCTCAGTAACCCAAGCCAAGGTCACCCGGCTATGCTGCATCAAAGCTAAGCCTTGGATCACAGACAGCTGAACCCCTGGGTTGAGAGTTACATCTCCAGGATAACTGAAGTGCAACAGGTGTAGGAAATACATTTCCTGAACAGATCAGCCTGGATTTGTGATTGGCACTTAAGTGAATATTTAAACATTTCCTTTGCTTTTACAAAATAGAAATAAAATTGGCATAATCTTTAGGTTTTCCTAAATAGAGATATTAGTTATAGAGTTTGAGGAATACTTAAAGTTTGAAATTCAAAATTATCTTTCCAGCAGACAGATCTTTAATACCCTAAATAAGTCTTCCTGCATCAAACAGCATTAAAGCTTAGTAGCGTATTTCTTGTTGAAAATTTTCCAAAAGGCTATATTTTTCAGGGATCTATATTACAGTAATACAGAATACTTCTAAAGCTTAGGTATATCACACGAAGTAACAACCAAACATCCTACATTTGAATAGTTCTCAATGGATGTACTTAAATAAAATAAAATTTCATGTAAACTCAAATATTAGATCCTATAAGATCTTTGGAGAGATTTTGATGATTTCAGTGGCTAATGAAAATAAAAACTCCGTTCTTGTCTTTTTGCATTCTCTCTAATCACGAAAATATTATGTATTGAATATTTGGAGGTAAAATTTAAAAAACTGGGTAAAAGAGTGGGGATTGACGTCTCTCTAAATTCCAGTGCATTATGCAAAGTTGTCAGAGTTCATTTTAAAATTTGCTGGAAGATTTTTAAGGGACTACAGTTCTCTCAGTCTTATTTAGTGAATCCCTACTCCTACAAGTGATTTCACTGAAGTCAGTGACTATGCATAAAGCTGACAGTAAGGACGGACTCACAAGCAGGAGAAGCTTACCTTCACTGCTGTTGTTTCTGTTCAAAGAGTCTACTCCTCTCCTCTGTTGTTTCATTTAGCATTCACGTCTTTGTGAATCAGCAGCTTAAATGCTATAATTGATCTCATATTGTGTTAAAGTCTTTGATTTTTGGGTTTTCATTAATACATTTCCCTGTAGTTTTCAGTGATTCAGTGACTATTATATGAGCATTAGAGCCTGCAACATGGAGCTTTTGTGGAAGTCACAGGTTTAGCCATCTGCATGTGTAAATTGGAGCCCAAATAATGCTACAAAGTGGGTATGTTTGTCATACAGTGATATCCAGAGCTCTTTCATAAACATTGCCTGGCTAGTCCTGGGTGATATATGATGATACACTCCTTGACCAGAACAAAATGAACATTCACATGAACGATGACAGGAGAGAGATGCAATCAAATATATATGATTTTTACGTGCAAGTATGTTCTTGCTTCTATTATTATAAATAATTAGAGTAAGTGTAAGTGCTAAAGCATTAGATCCTCATTTTTGCTGTGGAATTATACTTGGCGTTCTCTGCTTATCCAAAAGGAAAGTGATAGTTCTTTGTTTCCGTTTGATCTATTTTTTTCCCTCCAGCATAATGAAGAATGACACTTTTAGATGTTGACATTTTAGAAAGCTGAGATGGTATGTAGTAGACTACAAATGATGAAAGCTTAATGAAAGTTATTTTCTCATAATAGCTCTAAATTGACTATTTTTATGGAGTGGAGTGGGTCCAGTGGATTGAGCTTGAACTTTTTACCCCTCTGTAATCCTGTAGTTAGCAAAAGTAATGTGGAATGACTTTAAATTTCACATTATTCTGATATGTAGGAATTTGTTACTGTAAAGAGCTGAAGGATTGTTATTTCCTGACGTACTCCATTGCAAGCCTGGCGGTCAAAACCAGAAACTATGTTTTATGAATAGTAAAGATCATAATGTAAAGCAGTAGGAAATGGGGATTTTAAACTTCTATACTAGGATAAAATTTTCATATTATCCAAACTGTGAGCCAAAATATTAAAACTTTCAGTAAATCAGCCTGTAATCATTTAATACAGGTAGAGCTGGAAGGCTCCTAAATCTCATTTCTCTCTAGAGAGTTAGGAAGGTTGTTCCCAAATACATAATAAAATGGGATCTTTCCCAATTTTTCTCTTAAAACAAAATAATCCAAAAACCTTATTTCAGCAGAACCCTTTTTTCAATATTTAAAACTGTTGGAAATTTTGTTATCCTGATTCATGCAGACATTCTCAGGGTGCAGTGATTTCTCTTGTTCATGCTACAGTGGGTCAAAGTTCCAAGATAGTAAACCTGAGACATGCTCATACATTTCTAAAATGAAATTGTGACTTTTTTCTGTTCTCAAATGTAGTTATTTAGATACAAGTCTCTATTATCTGTTATAGTAACAGTTTTTCAGGATGTATACATTTATAAGAAAGGTTGACTTTAATTCTTGTAGTTGTGTCAGGCTAAGGATAGGGTTGTGATATTTCAACAGACTTAAAATGTCATCAGCATTCTGGGCAAACACATTATCAGAAATACAGATGTTTTCAGACCTAATGTGATTCTATCAATGTCTTAAGCATAAGCTTCTATTTATAGGTGATTGGTAGAATTAATGAGGAAAACTCTGCTTTTGTAAATCTTCATTTTGTAAGCCTGAAGTTCCCAGTAAACTGTTTGTTCACCCTACCAATTTAATGGAAGTATGTTGTTGAACTTGCTGAGGATATATTCCAGTTGCTTGGCAATGGATTGTGGAACAATTCATTTAAAGTTCAATGAACACAGAACTAGAGTAATTTATTCAAATCCACCACTTATTAAATCAGGATTTGACTTTTTTTTTTTTCCTGACTAATAAAATGGACTTGAAAAGAATTAGCTAAACCTCTGTGGAATAGTGACAAAGTAATTCTGATGACTGTGTTGTCTATCAGTTTTTACTGCCAGTAAGTGAGGCAAATGGAGATGAATACATTCCCCATTGTTTTGTGGATTGTCAGAGGGGATTTATTTTTAAACTATTTATTGTCTCAACATCATCCTCCTTTCGAGATAAGTAACATGGAGATAATATACCTGCATTTTTATCAGGCATCTGAAGTATCTGAATATTTCACAGGAAGGGGTATTTTCTTTCTCTTTCACTAGTAAACTGAGTGTTAAAAAAAAGAGACTGCAGGTGTTGAATTGGGATAGTTTTCTAACGAGCATGAATAATTTAATTGCTTGAATTTAAAATGTTACAACAATAAATACATTTTATTTTAAGTATCAGTTTTGGCCCAATTTTACTAATGCATGTATTTCTGGTTGGAGAGTTGCTGTTTCTTTAACCTAAACAAAGGAAGACAAATATAACATGACGTATTCCTGAAATGTCAAGCTCACCTGCAGTCACTGGATTTTACCGTGGAACTCCGTGAGCTTTTGATCAGAGCCATAAAGCATGTTTTATTATGCAGTAGGATGTGAAAGAAGGAAACGTGGGATTCTGAGAGTGGTATTGTTGTTACGACATTATCCTCACTACCTGTAAATTATCTTTAGATCAGGGCACCAGAGCCCTGTGTCCTGTAGGAGAAAACAAAGCAAGAGAGACCCAGCAGCCTACAGACTTAGTATAAAACAAGATATAACTGATGAAAAGAGCAATGCATTTCCTTGTCTCCCCAGTGAGCTCATATGGAATATTTATCTAAGCACCAGTCTATGTTCTACGGCTGTATGCAACTCCAAGACATTTAATCTTATTTTTACCTATCCATCCTCTGTTTTGAGGGGATCTCGGACATGGGCAGGCTGCAGACTGCAGCTGAGATGACATGATCTGGCACTACCTGCTTGTATCTAACTGCCAGTTTTCTCACAAGCAGCCTCTCTGACTTGGGCAGGTCCAGGTAAGTCCACTTATCCTGTAGCACAGCAGCAGCACACTCTGCACTTCCTGACCAGTTGGCTTCATCACAGGATAAAGTGCACAAAGAAGGTGAACACTTATGGTGTTGTGGCTCTTACGATTTAAGGATATAACCAAGATAAAGCTTAGAGCAGAGCAGATTTTAGGCACATAAGCCCTTCTTCCTAAGGATTTTGACAAGTTCAGTCAGGATTTCAAAAATATCTTGGTGATAGCATTCTAAATAGGAATCACCAGAGTAGGACCACATTTATGAAGAAGGGAGGATATACTCCCGAGACTCTTTCAAAAGACCAAATGTGAAAATAATTACAGAGAATTACAAAATAAAATGGAGTTGATGAAATCCAAGTGTTACCTCTTTCCAAGTGAACTTTGCTTGACAAACTTGACAAATACTCATGATCTGTGTTATCGATTGCCATGAGGAAAAGTGATGAGAATGAACTAAAGGAATAAAACCACAAGGAAAGGAATGGACTTCAGAGATTGAATAGGAGGAAGCCATATGTAAAACTCCCTCTGGTGACTTCACAAGCATCATCTTCCTAAGGGAATTTTAGGATTTTTCTGAGATTTTTGAAGATTTTTGACAGAATTAAATCTGTCAAGGTTAACTCATGCTTTTTTAAGGAAATCTGAGCATGTGCGTGTCCGTGTGTGTGTGTATGTATTCACTTACATGATGCATGGGTGTCTGAAGTAGATTTGAAATAGTCTGAAAAAGACTTTCCTACTTTTCTCTGCTATTAGATCTCACCTTTTGGTTCTTTCCAACTTAAATAACATTCCATGACCAAAGCCTCACTCAGTGTAGAATTCCCTTTGCCCAGTTACACACCTGCCCATAGGACCTTCGGCGTAACAAAAGATCCCATATGCTTGTCTTTTAGTAATGAGTGTCTCAAGTAAAAATGTAAGTATACAGCAGAAAACACTAGCCACCATTTCTTAAGAATTCTATACATGCTAAATACTTTGTCTTGTTTAATTGAGTAAATAGACTCTTAATTATTAGCCATCATTTAACTCAGTGTTTGACTTCACCCCACTAAGTGAAAAAAACCCCTCTTAGAAAATGAGCTAAATGGATTTAGAGTTTATGTTACATTTCTTTTTTCTTATTTTTCTTTTATTGTCCAATCTTCAAATCCATAGAAAAGAACAATATTTGGGGAAAATGTGCTAAAGCAAACTATTAATAAATCTTCTCTTATGTTTGTGTACTTTGTTTTCAATTTGTGTGTATGCTTGCTGAGATAATAGACTCAAAGCATTAAAAGCATAGATGCCTTAACAAAGGAATTCAGCAATGATGAATGATCTAAAAATGAGAAACTAAGAGCAACAGTGGACATGACAGTGACTTATCATGGTTATCAGGGGTGAGAAGAGACACCAGGAATATTAATGGATTCAGAAGTGGCTGGAAGTGTCTCTGAAAATGGAGGTGTATTGGAGGATGTGTAGTCTACACCATTAAGGAGCAGGTGTGCAACAGCAGTAGTTATGAGAGATCAGACATTTATAAAGAAAAGTGACATTCTAAATAATATGATTTTAGCAGACACTAGTGTTTACTAAACAATGTGCTAGAGAACCTGTTGTTTGCAAAGTTCTTAAAAGTTAGTAAATTAATCCCTACAACTTCATTAAAAAGATAAATTATTTCAGGAGAAAAAAGGCAATGGAAAAAGATACACGATATGCTTAGAATTACAGAGTGTTTTTGGTTTGTGTGTGGTTTTTTGTTTCTTTTTTTGTGGACAACATTCAAGAGTTCTTTACTTTCATTTACATTCATATAACTACCTGCTAATCCTTCCTTCAGTCTATTTTCTTTGCTTCCATCACAGTTTGGCTCGTTCACTAGCACTTACAGTGTAATTATGTAGTGAAAACTTCCTAGAAAGGAATAATGAAAGACAATTTTATACTCTTGCTCTTTTACAAGTGAATTCAGAATCAAAGAATATAAAATGTTAGAACAGTCAAATCAGTTTTGTTTCTTACTCAGACATACACTGAGATCCCGACCAGAAGAGCTGATGACCATTTTTACTACTTAACACCTTTAAGTACCAGAGTCTTAGATGCCTAATTTTTTAGCAATATTATTGCTTCCAGAAATCGTTGAGGCATGCACACTCTTCTTCTTTCCTACAAAATTTCTGTTACCTCTGTGTTCACTGTGTTATGGAGGTATATTCATGTTATGAGACAGGAGAAAAAAAATCTTTAAAAATTGAATAAAAGAACTTGGTTATTGTTTTGGCACTGTTTCACTGTCACTGATAAGCAGAATATCTTTTTAATAAGAAAATAGTATCTCTAGTAGCTCAGTGCTGAAAGTCACATAAATGTGCATTCCTTTACATAAGCTCCTTCAGATGTGACCGGATACCAAAAACGTGTTAGGTAATCATGATAAAATTCTGTGTGGCAAAATATGATGTCAGCAATACTCATGTGAGTACTGTTCCATTTTCTCCTCTTATTGTCATAAATAATTTATTTCTTTATCTTCCTATCTTATATTTCTAAGAAATTATTGATTAAACTGTGTGTTATACTCATTGAATTTTATTCCTAGAAAAGAGTATAAATTTCAGTGAGACCGGGGTTGTAACAGTCAGCTTTGGGAATCCCAAGCAAAATTATTTAAAAGAAAATCCATTCTAAAACCATAAGGAGAGTATGATGGGTGAAACCTAAGAAAGGAAACAATGTGCACGTTCTGTCATTTTTTGCATCTACCTGGACGAAAAGTACTTCTGAAAAGAGCTTCTTTAAAAACAAAAAAAAACCCTTATAAATTCCCTAGTGAAGGTTTTAAAATTCATGTTCATAGCAAAATGTAATAGCATCTTGGAAAAAATCAATGAGGTGAATCAGAGTAGACTGGAATAACTCAGCATGCATTGGAAAGAAGGGACTAGAACTGGTTATTGAAGTGGTGGCTGTTTCATAATTGCATCATGTCTCATCTCATGCTCATTTTTTGAACCGAAGAATTGAAGTACTTTGTAGTTTCTAGTGACACAGCGAGAATAGGAGGATCATTTTCTGTATATATGGCTTCTGACTTCTGCTTGAGAGAAAATAATGATGTTAACATGAATTCTAGGGGAATGGTCAGGCAGCAATGCATGGCCTGTGTCTGACAGTCTAGGAACAAGGGGGTTTCTGAATATCAGGGGAAATTCAAGTGCTGCTCTCTTTAGTTACCTAATGATACCACCACACATTCTGGTACTGATTTCAGAAGTTTGCTGTTCTCTTTCCACATACATTCAGTTATTCATTAGCACTCTCTGTTTCCAGAAACAAACAAAAACTCTGAGTAAACAGACATGCAGGGCAGATGCTCATCTTTGGGAAGATAGAGAGCAAGAATCTGACAGGAACTAAAGAATCAACACAAATGCTGCCAAAACACTGTTTCTGAGGGGACATAGAATTAATTTGGTCAAATAGTTATCACATTGTTTTCTGCATTTATTTCCAAGTAATCCTCTTGAAATTTTTATGGTTGCCCCCTAGAGTTAATAGGAAGACTCCCATCCATTTTTGGACAAACTGAATAGAGTATGAGATGTCACTAGATGATTTCCAGAACAGCATGGACAAAAATGATTTGGCTGGCGCTATACCTGCTTAATCTGGGACAAAATACATATTTATATACAAAATACATATGTATATTCCGCGTTACTGGATTGACTTTTTCCTTGACAAAGTGCCACATAGCCTGCAACTCAGCTGATGAACACAAAAATTGCCTGAGATAATTTGTGTCCTTTGGCTTAAATGTAGCTTCTGCTTAAAAGGCACTTCACAAGAAGTCTTTCTAGCATTTTAGAGAGGCACAGGTTTCAAGTGGCTTTGTCAGATAGTGATTTTAAGCAAGGTGCCACTACCATTAGTACAACTAACTGTGGCTTGCTAATTTGATATCATTTGTGATAAGATTCTTAATAGTTCTTTAGTTATTTTTTTTCAGTTCCTGACTAGTTCCATCTGCCATTCTCTGCTTTGTATACAGACTTTTAGATAAAGTCTCTATAAATGGTTTTGCTGTAGCTGTAGGGAGTACCAATGAACACTGACCAAACACAGGTACGACAAAACGTATCTCTGTTCTAGATGTAGTGTAAGTTACTATTAACTGTGTCTAGGCGATGGTGTAATTCTCAGACTATTCAGATAACTGGGGAACAACATTAACCACCAATCTATAAATCCCTTGGACTGATAGCAAAAAGAAAAATGCAAGGCTATATTGCAATTTTTTATTAAGCTTAACGGAGTTCTGGATGCTACAAATTCATGTTCTGCTTAGAGTGGAAGGAGGAATCTTTTGGAGGAAATGTCATTGGTTTTCTTCTTTGTAATGGATTGTAAAGTGGATCTGTTGTACTGAATGGACTGGGAATAGTCCTTTTTATTATTTATTGTATAGTGCTGTTAGTTCTCTTAGCTGGTGGTTGGGACTCTTCCAAGGACATACATAAAACATTCATGATTATGTAGGTTATTCAAATTGACAGTTTTTATTGGGTGATTGTGTTAAATTGATAACAATCAAAATGTAGTTCGAGCTTAAGAAAAAGTTTATTTTAATATAACAAATTAAAATTAACAACATGGCTCTATCGAACCTAATAACAAGTGAGTGTAATATATCTCAATGCTTGTGTATAACTTATATTCATAAACACCTATATGCATACCCTTCAGGTACAAAATTATCTGCTGTTTTTATTTCCTGTTAAAACTGGCTAATGGTCTCCCACATATAGTGTATATATACCTCTCTTTCTGCCGAGTTTTGCTTAGCTGTGAGATAAAAGAGCCTCCACAGGTAAACTGGCTTGCCCTCTTTTCCTGAATAGTCGCACTGGCTTAGCCAGCTCTGTCTGCCAAACTGCACTGAGCACGTGCTGCTCCCAGAGTTCAGACTCTGCAGCTTTTCTAGAAGCTGGTCAAAAAGTATCAGCCAATCTACCTCAAACAGGCAAAGTGTGCGTCCCCCAGTCTTTGTACAGCTGCTCATTCCAAGCTTGAACAGTGTCTTGTGCTTTGTAACGTTCCTAGTGCCTAGTTTCACGTGGCATAGAAACCACTGGCAGACAGGGGTTGCAAAATACGGGAAGGAGCATCACTGGGCTTGTTTGTCTTGTATACATCAGCTGGAGTTATATCCCTTCTAGAAGGCTTCCTAAGTGTGTGACTTCTTTAAGCATTATCTTAAATGTCTAAGCTCAAATTGGTTTTGGTCACAGTTACACTGCCTTGTGCTGTCTATAATTTAGATACTTAAATAATGGAAAAGCCATTTTCTGGTTTAAAAAGAATGTTTAAAACATATGTGAATATATTTATAGCGTAATAGGAATAACTACTTCTACAGCTTAATGACAGAGGTGTGCCAATTAAAAAGCTGTTCTAACTTTCCATAGCAATGAGAATATGGATAGGTTTCCTTTAAAAGAGTAGTATAGCATATTTAAAGAATAGTATAGAGTATTTAAATAATAGTATAGATTATTTAGAGAGATTTAACTTTCCATATCAATGACAATATGGATAAGTTTCCTTTAACAGAACAGTATGAAGTATTCAAAGAGCTTTAAAAGGAAGAACTATCTTTTGTGTTGCATTTCTGCAGATGGTTTTATTAGATCGTTAAAAAGGTATATACAAAGAGCAGCATTTCTTACCAAGAAAATGAGATTTTAAAGTAACTCGCATTAGTGGTCAATCCTTGTTATGTATGTTTGAGTTCTAACAGCTGTAATGATTTGTTTTAAAGGAGCCATATCAATCTGTGCTGATTTTTAAGCCTTTGCTGATTGATTTGACTTGTTTGATGTATTATAAATCACACAGCTATAAAGTCACAGTAAAAATTCCATTAAACTTGTGAGGTAAAAAAAAATCCATAAATAAAACAGTACGAAATGCAAGACAGCAGCAAATGTGCTATTTCTTTTCCTTTTTTAAATGTAAGTTTAAGTTTACAGCCAAGGCCATTTTTATGTGAAGAAAAACAATGGCAACAAGTAAGAATCTACCAAGAGTCTCACTATGTAGGTGTGTTTTGTTTCCTACGCTTGAAACTGAAATGCAACAATATTTCAGTTTCCTTCACCGTGCCACTATAAAGCTGATTTTTGTCAGTTTGTTGATCAGAACTGTTATTATTTGTTTTCAAATTAAGACTCTTGACCAGGAAAACTATTGTTAAAAATAGCTAAAAATTGCTAGAAGAGGTAAGGACTTCAGAATATGATCTGTGTTGCTTCTATATACTTTAATTCTTGCATTTCCACATGCTAGTACCATCTAGACTGTCTAACCAGTAATTGTGCTGAAGCTCACACCGGACTCTATTTTCTGTATGATTTCTTGTTGCTGTATATTTTGTCTTGTGAATCATCCCTTTTCATTTCCACATTTAGGCTGAGTTCATAAATACTGAAGTAATTCTTCAGAAGTGACAAATGTTTTGTGATTGAGGTCTCAGAATGGAAAAAGACCTGATGTTCTTGAATTAAATGTCTTAAAATGTCAAACGAATTGTTTTAGCTTACACAATTTTATCAGAATTCTTGTCATTTTCTTCACAAAAAATAAAACTTAGCCTGAATGTAAATTAAAATGGATTTTTCATTGAAATAGGGAAATATTTTTAGAATTTACTGTTTTCTTTAATTTTTTTTCTTTTTTTTAATACCCATAAATTCAGGATACACTCATATTATTTCATTGTACTGTAGTGTCTTCATAGACACAAGGTATAATATTCAAGACACGAGATTCTCATTTTGGGTTCTATCATAACAGCCAAACATGACAGGGCATATTTGCCTAGTTAGTTAAGCTAGACTTTGGTTGTACTGTGGGGCTGAAGGTGACATAGTGGTGTATGTGTGAGATACATGTCAACTGGCTACTAAAACATCTCCTGACATATCTTAAAGATAATGACTACCTTTTTCATCTGAGGCTGCACTTTTATAAATAGTTATACTGATGATGGTGATCCATATACCTGTTTCTTATGAGTGAGATGTGGCTGAAGAGCTGCTGATTTTCTGAAGCGTTGAAGAACATGTAATACATTGCTTTATGCTTTATTTACATTTCAGTACTGTCATGTGGACAATAATCCTTGATTTTTCCATACTGCTGTCCTCATCCTGACTCCTGCAACTTGCATTACTAGTGCTCAACTGTCGATGCAGCAGATTGTATTCACCTGAGTCTCTGCCCTGGTCCAGTTTGTTACCATCAGAGAAATGGAGTAATATCTGAAAAATGGTGACCCAGTTTTTGTTAAGCAGTATGTGCTGGAAAGTCTGCATTTGGCACTGTGATCAGTGAGGTTTGTGAGGCAACTAATGCTGTGTTGTCTCCTGAATTGTCAGCAATGAAAATATACATGTGATTATTGTAGGAATGGAATAGATGAAGTTTCCAAGCTGTTCAGGCAGATATATAAATACCATATGCATACTATTTCAAGCAAATAAATTCAGGAAAGAATACTTTTCCTATTGTATAGACCTTTAGAGACAAGTCTGCAGAATCCTGAAGCAAATTCATTGGTATGTATAGTAGGAACAGTGAAATGAGACAAGATACCAAGATGTCCCATGGACCTGTTCATTGCTGTTCAGCACAATAGTAGGGTTGTAAAGAGGTGTTCCTTCCTCTGGAAAGGCCAGCATTTGTTCACTCTCTTCCCTTTCGAAGTAATCCTCATGCTGAGAGTTGTATGCCAGCAGGTAAACAGGCAGTTTAAATGTACGCAGAGCAAGTAGGAGTTGGCATTGGTCTTAGGTGCTTCTCAGTGCATTACAGCACACAGTTGTGGCACACCATGTGAATGGGCATTAATGAGAAATCAAAGGGGAGTACCAAGAGAAGAACATAGTCACAGAGTCATAATTATTGCTCTGAGTCAGAATGGGCTTGTACAAAATCAACAATTCTAACTTAGAGTTGTATTACCTGCCAGATGGGGATTGCTCTTCAGCTGGTTGGCAGATATATGAAGATGTGCAATTGATTGCATATTTGGACTGTTGCTTCCTGTAGAAGTGCATGTGCTGATAGTTTTTTAAATGGTGGTTATATAGCTGCCTTTAATTAGTGTCAGTCCAAACAAATATAGTGAGTGCCCCAAATATCGTGTAACAAATGTTGTAGCTCATGAGTATGTGAAGGCAAATGTACATATTCAGAGTGTATTCCAGTTCACTCCCTTGTCTCTTGATGCACAGTTTCTGAAATTTGTCTGTAAAAATCTGTATCACTCATTTTTCATGAGATCACAATAGAAGGCTCAGGAAGCAGCTCCTTTCTCTCCATTGTTGTTTCTCTCTGTTTTTTCCCATTTCCTTGTTTCTTATTTGAAGTACTTTTATGACTGCATGGAGCACATCTCATTAATCTGTTATCAGATTCCCTCTGCTGGTCTGTCATTTCATCCACAACTTCAGAATCCTGACATCAAGTGCTATTCTTGACAGGTCGAATATTTGTTCCAGAAAGAAAACTCATTTTTATGTTTTTCTTGCATATGCAGACACTATTACAATTAAATAGTAAAGGATTTTTTTTGTTGTTTCACTCAAAAGAATGACATTCCTTTGTTTTACATATACATACACACGGAGATTATTACAGAAGAAGGAAGAGTTGGATAATTCTACCTTTTAACCACTCAAATCTTCTTTGCAGCCACTGCAGCTTTACAAGATATGATATTTCAGATTCTACAATGTGAGAAAGACCTGTTGTTTCATGCATTGGGGCTGAGACCATCTGGTTTTGCTAAAGAAATTTTTGTATGTCTTTTGACAGTTAAACTGTTAAATAACCAAATGGGAACTGCAAGTAGCAGTGGTAGCAGTGTGAGGTTTGTCATGCCAAGAAATCTCAGAGACCACCTGGAATTACTATTGAATGAAAAAAAGAAATATGTTTTATTACTCCTGAGTACCCTTCCTTTAATCACATTATCTTTCCTGTACACTGATGTCTAGCCTCCTTATCTCATGTCCTTCCTGCAGCTTCTTAGAATCACTTCGGTTTGTTCAATGATGTTCTTTGTTAAAGTCACAGGTTTTGCTCATGTCAGTCACAAACTGCTGCAAGATTATTGCTCCAAGATTACTATAAGTCTGTACAAACTTCTTGACAGGATTAGGAGGGGCCATTGCTGCTTCAGATAACGAAGATAGTCCAGACTGGTGAAACTGCAAGCAGTATGGAGGTGTGAGTACTAATCAGAGAGACGTCAAGATAGCCTATTTATTGTCTGAAAGTAGAGTGCAGAAGTGGTCAAAGAGCATACATAAAAATGTGTTCAGTATGCTTGTTGAAAAGTGGGAGGGAACAGTGATACCTGAATTTATTTCAGCTACCTTGGCTGCATGTGTTCACTTCAATATAAATTTGCAGCATGAAGACAAGTTAAAAAATCCTTGGTGCCCACAGCAGTGCTTACTTCTCTATGTGTTGGATAATAACATGTGGGTAGATATTCACATGTGTGCCATAGTAATGCAGAAGAGAAAATTCCGTGTAAAGAATCTCTGTGGTGAAATCACAGCCATTGCTGGAATAACTGCTGCACGTCAGAGGTACGGTTTGTTGTCTCCAGCAGAGCTCCCTAGTAGCCCAGGGGCTGTTGGCTTTCCAAAGAGACATGCAGAATGCAGGAAAACCTTCTGCATTTGCTTTTCTTGTAGATTGCTGATGCTAGAATAGCCAGAGCTTTAGAAAAGCGAAGCCTGGGTGGGTGAATACTTCTTGCTGAGCTGAGCAGAGGATGGCAGGTAGCGTTTTCTCTTTGATGTCTGCTGCATTTGACAGAGTTTCCCGGGTGGCTAGGCTTCTTTCAGGATGATGTTCCTGTTAGAAGTAGCTAATTCAGGAGACATCAAATAGTTCTCAATTTAGCTTATTTTAAAGGAACTCAATATTGAAAGTGAAGCAGATACCAGTGAGATACTAGTGAGAGCAGCGGGTGGGTAAATGTACGTGGGGTGAGTAAGCAAAGGAGCCACTTCAGGGTACTAAAACATCCATTTACCTTATGCCAATTTGGCTTCAGAAACATGTCTTAAAGTATCACTGAAGTAAGCTTTCTTCACTGTTCTTACATACGAATAGGAGTGTATTTATTTGTTACTTGCATGTAAGGAATAAAGTTGAGGAGGCTGAGATCCTTCATTCAGACACAGTAAGTATGAGAATGTCTATCACAGGACATGACACATGGAGATGTGATGGAATAGAAAGTCCTGTTTTGAGCTAGTGCAAGGATGTGTGCACCTCTCCTGGTTAAAAGAAAGCCCTGAAGACAGGTCCAATCTCTGAGGAGGTTTTCCCACCTTGTGATGCAAAGCCTGTATCAGGGCCATGGATACAGTCTTACATACAGCCTTCTCTTTTCCTAACATCCTTGCATATTACTCCAGCATCTAATTTTAAAGTGCCAGCTGGTTACTCTCTGCATTTTAGCCCTTTCTTCACAGTGTGATGGGTTGCCTGTGGTCACAAAACAAGTGGTGATCTGGGAAAAAGATGCTTCCAGATCTGTTCATCCAATTCACACTTGGCTCCTTAGGCAGCCAGAAGAAGGCTATCGATGATTTGGCCTGGTAGTGGTGTCTTAGAGTTGCTATCTCTTCCCTGCTTACATTGGATGCTCAAAGAAAGCAGGTGCCCATTGCACATGCAGAGTGCATCAAACTGATGCTTTCATAATAAGCTAATTAGCTGCAGATCTACCTATTACCTGTATTCTGCATGAAAGTGCGTGGCTTGATGCAGTATGGAGGTGCTCTACACATCCAGCATGTCCAAGAGCTTGGAACGTTTACTCCATTATACTCTCTATCCTGTATATCTCCTTCAACAGACTTTCCAAAAAGTTAAATATTCAGGGTCTTTAACACATTTTAGTATTGCAAAATCTGCTAGCTGGACAGATAGCATTTAATCCAAATTTAAATGTGACAGTTGGAAGAAGATCCTCTTACCATAATTATTTTGCAGGTACTTAAGGATATCTTTTAGTATAATGCCAGGATTTGACTTTACTATTGAATTGAGGTTGAATATACTGGAAACAAAAAGAGGCTGAACATCACTGTTTGTATTTAGCAAAGTAGCAGCACAATGGAGTTTATGCAATGCAAAATGTTTTTTTCATTCTCAATGTTTTTCATGTTTTTTTCTTATTTTCAACATTACAACTTCCACAAGTAGTTGGGAAATGTTTCTTTCTGTAGCACTCAAACACCCAGTATGAGATTATAGTATCATACCATTCTGATTAATATTTTGCCTTTTTCCCTTCACTAGGGGTTTGTCAAATGGGCGTAGCTGATGACACTTCACAAGCTGACTGAATAAAAAAGAAGCTAATTCTTTCAGCACTGACAATATTTGCATTATATAGATATTATAGAAATAAACTTACTCGCAATCTCACATAGAACATTTATTTACAATCTGGGGCACTGCAATTAAAGAAAAAATGAATCCAAATGCAGATTAGAAGAATGAGGTATAGATACATGTGTGTGCAATCAAAAGGATGGATTTTTCTTCTTTTGCATTTGGTTTCCTTCCTTAAGGAAGGAAAGAATATCTTTATAATGTTCCCTAATGGTGGTAGTATTGAGGTTTTTACTCTGACTCTTTCTGAAATGCTCAGGCCAACAAATTTGCTGAGTGCTTTATTCCTTGCTCACACCGGCATCTCTATGACATAAGCACATCAACCGAATGCATTATACACAGAGAAAAAACATGTCTCGGTGCTCAAGAATCAATTATTTTTATAGTTTCAGTATCTCTTGCTACACTCAAGAAATGAAACAGAAGAAGTTAAACACATGGAAGGTATTTCCAAGAATACCTTCAGATACTGCTTTCAAGACACATTCCCTCTTTAAATTACTTTTTGAAGAGGTGCTAGAAATACTACCCTTCTCATGTATGATGTTCCAAAAGATTTTTCTGGAAAAATATCTGGTTAAATTCAAGGTGAGAAGTTAGGAGTTGTTTGCTGAACATTCTATTATCAAAATCTCTGTCATATAAACTCCTGAACTCCATTCAGCAGAGTAGAATTTCTAGGTATAGTAGCAATTTGTGAAATAATCATGGTGTTCTTCAAGTATATTGTGACTTCTTTCTTTCTCTGTAGGGGAATGGCATGTTCATAGGCTATTTCTGCATGTTCTCAGTTTCATAAGGTTGAGACTTGCAGAAAATAAAATACTGTTAATAGCTTATAGCAGACTTTACAACTTCGGAAAGAAGTGAGATGCAGCACACAGTTCAGATACACTTCTGTGTATTAGATGTTTATTAATACCCTCTGGACAAATCTAGATTTTTTGTGGTTTTTTTTTTTTTTTTTTTTTTTTAAAGAACATCACAGTTTTAATGCTTAATGTGTCAACACAGCTGCTAATCCATAAGTGTGTATTTAAAAATCTTTCGGTTTTTCATTTGTGGTGTTGTGATCTAGCTGTATTGCATTTAGACCTTTGTCCTCATTTTGGTAGAACTGCTTTATGGCAAAGAGGTTGGATCAGTTTTTTTACCTTGTGTAAGCTACGATCCCCTTGATTTCATTGCTTATACTTCATCATTCCTAAGTGATGCCATGAGAAATTATGTAAGTTCTCCAGAAGAAAGTCTGCCTTTCTCAGTTACATTCATAAGGGAGTGAAAAATGAAGAACACAAATACAGGTTCTACTCTCAAACTTGCAGCCTTGGTGTTTATTCTTAGGAGGCTGGCTTATGCTTACTGAAGTCAGCTGGTATTTTGTCATGGAAATCAATAATGTGTAATCTTGTTCATTTGGTTTAGAAGTTGGGAGTTCTATTTGTCCTGGAAGTCCCTCTTGAGAAAGACAATTACTGTCACATCCACTGGCTGATGGAACGGAGTCCAACTTATTGGATTTATGCCTAGTGTTGTCAGTTGTAGCCCTGAAATAAAAAAGACACTTAAATGGGCTGGTGAAAGGTGCATATACAGACTTGGAATAAAGTAAACTTTTTTTTTTTTTTATTTGTAGCATTTTATTTTATGTGGTTTGCATATTTTTACAGTCATTGTTCCATGAAAACCTCTGCCATAATCAAGTTTTGGCCTCATAAGAGTAGCAGGATGATATCATAATTTTATCTTGCCTCCATTTTGTAATCGCTGTCTTTGACTTCACACTGGCATGATAACAATAACAAAATGAGCGTTGACAAAATTACTTTGACGTGTGAGTCCCCTTTTCTGATGCGATATTGTCTCTGCAGTCCATGGAGCAGCAAGCTTTCAGCTTGGAAAGCACCCGACTGTCTTTGTCAGATTTTGGTTTTCCCTGTGTCTGTGTTAAACCTTTGTAGATGGTTTGAAGAGAGGCTGGATAATAGAATGAATGGACAAATATATAATTGCATTTTAATGGCTTCTTTCCTAAAGGTTTGTTCATACTTGGTTAAAAATAGGATCATAAAAACATAAAGGTAAATCTTTGCAGTTCAGTCAATGTGTAAATTAAGACTTCCTGGTTGGAGCTATTTAATGTCAGTCTAGGCAATTTGTCCTTTTTCTGACATGATTTGGCTTTGGATAATTACAGATGTAATAAACTGATCAGGAAACCTTCATATTTTTTAGCAATATAATATCTTCACAGATAAAGTGACCTATAGATTCTACTTTGCAAATGCAGCTTTAAGTTAGTAGCTGTATTGAGTGGTGCTATTGAAGTCAAACCTGTAAAATAGAGAAGCACAGGAAGACTTTATCAAAGCAATCTGTAATATTTAAACAGAATGAAATTAGCTGGGTAAGAATGAGATCAAAGCCTTAAGTGAGGTTCCGAGGGTAAAGAAAAGGCTGTGGTGGTGAATAGCGATTACTTGTAGTTAATATAAACTTACTGAAAGATTTTAAGGATCAAAGTTGGGTCTTTTGAGGAAGGGGATTCATCCAATTTCCTCTGCTTATATTTTTCCAGCAGAAATTAATCTTGATATATTTTACTAGCTTCTTACGTTTTTTTGTAGGAGCAGGAGCACTTTGACCACCATCAGCTGAAATGCTTCAGCTTTTGTTTATTGAAAACACACAAGAGTTTCTGTGTTGCTGTCTCGGGGTTTCGAGCACTATGGGCTGGCTCTGGTCCGACCCCTCAGCAGGACACAGCAGCGCAGGTCAGTGCTCTGCTGGGGAGGAGAAATTATTCTTCTGCAAAGCTGTCTCAGGTCCAGACAAATGTGGGTGCTCACGGTTTATATGTGCCCTTGTAGGCATCCCTTTGGTACCTGTATGAAGTCATGGTAGGAAATCAAAAGATTTCCTGTATGTAGTTTATGAAATTGAATTTCTTCTACAAATAAAATTACATTCTATAAATTATATTTTGAGGTACTTTTTCACCGTGCGTGGTTTCTCAGAATGCAGGATAAAGAAATAGTCATCCACTGCAGCACTGTTTGTAGTTTAGGGAAGCAGGGAGAAGCTGCCTGTATCTCAGCTCGTAATATGTTTTGAAAAAAACATTTTTCAGCATATTTCTTACTTACAGAAGCATAAAGCTATTTGATCTTTTGGGTATGCTGCATGGCCAACAATTTTAATATTGTATTAAATAATTCCATTAAAGTGCTGTTTACCAAGCACATGTTGTCAAGTTTTTGTTTGTTTTCTGTTTGTCTTTTAATGCCTCAAAAAGTCATTGTGGCTATTATGTTTATTTTATCTTTAAAAACTATATCTGTAATAGTGATAACGACGGGTCTTAAATAGTTTGTCTGCTACTAGTTGGATGCCCTATGTGGAGAAAGCACATTTTATTGAGTGAATGATAGTTCCTTTTTTTGAAACTTAACAGCTAACAATACACCTTCATAATATGCTTCCAAACTAGTATGTTGTTTTACAATTAATTATGACTGCCTGTACTCCATTCAGTTATTATGCTTCAGTGGTAAATCGGTAATGAAACATGAATGCAATATTTGGCAAATAAAGCATTTTAACATGATGGCAATATCCCTTTAGGGAAACCTTTCAAATTTTACTTTCCTACCTTACTTTGTCATCTGTGAAGGTATCCCATCAGATAATGTTGTCCAATTACTTCATTATCTTTTCTGCAAGTGTCAAAAGCCTCCAAAAATGTTCACCTTTTTATTTTATGTTAGTGTTTGACAGCTGTGGCAATACTAGTGTATAATACTAATATATAGGTGAATGGCATTTTAAAAATCAAATATATTACAAAATGTCCTGTTCTAAGTAATACAATTAATAACTGTGTAGCAAAATACTAAAGAAAAGATTAATCAGGTACTGCATGGGTATAAAAAGTCTCTTGGAAATTATGTGTCAAGGGGTATTTAGCAGTAATCTTGCTTTCCTTAAAAATTTATTCTGATAATTAAACATATATGTTTCAATTTTAACAAAAAATTCTATTCAGAAAAATGTTCACCGCAGACAGCTCTAGTAGATTTTCTTGCTGGTAGTCAAGTATCCCTCCACATTAAGAACTATGGGGTATGTTACATTTCTTTATATACTTGTATGAATATGAAATCCAGAAAGAGAGCTTAAAGTAACAATAGACTTTGTTTAAGTTTATAAGAATTTTATATATCTGGTGGATTGTTTTTAGGCTCAGACTCTCACGATGAGATTTCACCTGGTTGATGACATTGTGAAGTGCTGGTGAAATTAGAGACTCCCCTCTTTTCTCTGAATCTATCTGCACACTTGAGCTGGACGCAGTGATCACTTAGTGATCAGGGTGATTCTCTTTATGAAGAAAAAGGGAATATGAAACAAGCCAAATGAGAAACGCAGCTTTCTCCAGCTCAGGTTGCTGAAGCAACTCTTTGCAATTTAACCATCATAGTTCTGATGCCAGGGAAAGCTGCAAGATCGCTCCTTTGACAGTAGTTTGCTGCAGACAGTGATCGTCCTGAGCGGTCACCCTGTACCTGCTTTCCCCTGGGGGGCTTCTCTCCTAACGCTGAGGACAAGGCCCTGAAGTCGCCCCATCAGCCTGCACTGTTAGCAGTTTTGTGTTCCACACACAAAGCTGTCTGTACAGCAAGGCAATTGCTTCTACTCTTCTGGCCAAACCTTTAGGTAGCATGAAGCATTAATGTTGTTGATCTCAATAAAACTATCTCCAGTTTGAACCAGGTAAGAATTTGGCACTCTGATTTTGGAATTTTCATACTTAAAAGCCTTCCTACAGCCTTGCTAGTACCTGCTGCTGTCACCGCCGTTTACAGGCACGCTTTGTCTTGCTGTTCTGTGACAAGCTGAGGAAAAGCAGAGTTGCAATTCAGTTGATCTCCTGAGAACAAAGATGGGCATATTGGGGATATTTCTTTCCTTCAGATCATATTATAAGCACGATTTATATCCCTCAGTTTTGAAATGGCAGTCTTTTTAAACAATCTTCCAAATCATAGCACCTCTTCTGATGACATCCTGTACAAAAGCATACTTGCTATGTCTACTGACTAGAATTGTGTGAGAAAATATCTTTCCAACTTGGCTTTTCTTACCTCTTTAATTTTTAAATATTATAGCTCTTAAAATGTGTTTTTTATCCCCTAAAGTGAATGGCAAAGCTTCAATGCAACATTGGTATAAGGATTATGAAAGTCTTAGCTCTGAAATCTTTTTAGTCTAACCTTAATTTTCTTCTTCCTTTAAACCTGGACCATGTTTAAAATTTTATCCTTAATTATGAAAATCACAATTGTTATATCTTCAATTCATGAGCTTCTTCCACTTACTAGTAATTATGGCCTGGGGGAATAAAAACTTGCTGGTTTCTTTAAGACTGAAATAGAAAGCAGGGAGTTTTTAAAATACTCTGTTCTTTCTTGATTAATACTTGACTGCTAGCAGTGGTGCACCACCTTCCGTTTGGTCCATGAGGCTGCTAGCCGTTGTCACGAAACAAGTCATGATTTTTAACCTTATGCAGCTGAAATGCTTCATAAGAGTTGTGCTAAAATACTTATCTCTCATACGTTAGTCCAGGTATTCAGCTGCATACAGTGATCTTTACAAGGAATTTTAAAAACCTGCTTCTGGTAAACATGTATAACATATGTAATTCTGCACTTGCCTACTAATAATCTAAATGTCGCATAATTAATCCCACTATTTAATAAAAAGAATCTGCACTACAAATTCCATGAAAGACTGGGATAATGTGAGTGTATATAGTTAGCCTAAACCCATTGATACCTTCTTTCGCTGCGTTATGGGAGGTTTAGATTCTGGAAGGGATGCAGGGAGTTACATCTTTGAGTTGATGATATTTGATGTCTTTAAAGACATGAAAGTGTGCATCTCCACAGAAGACTTTTGATGATATTACAATATTCCTTGAAGAGATTTAAATTCCAAAACTACTGACACTTGAAAGTGACTTCTTATCTCTATCTCTAGTTTCAGTGAAAAGACACAAGGCATAACATATACTTAATCTTATTTGGAGGTTATCTAAAGGACATTATGCGCAGATTGATGAAAAATAAAAGTTCAGTGGATACAAACACTTTTCACTATCAATTTGTTGCAGAATGTGTCTACGTGCAGGTCTTTGACTACCAGATGTGTAAGGGAGAAGACCTTAAAAGCATAAGTTCTCACAGAGCCAGCAGATCACTAACTCACTGCTCAGTCAGATAAAGAAAGCATGCCTGATCGGGGAAAACAACATTTGCATCTCAGAGAAGGAATAAAATAATCAACATATTTCATTTATTTGGATACATTTCATAACTATTTTTACAGCAATTAAAAATAAACGTGTTTGGGATGTGACAACAAGTGTTGGGGGGAGGAATGTGTCAAATCTGCTCAGCTCCTTGAGAAACTCAAAATGGAGAGTAACGCTAAAAGCTAACAGGCTCTGCTTTGAAATGGGCTTCTCTGACTAAAGAAACCTGAGGAAGACAAGAGTCCCTGAGGAGGTTTTGTCAGGAAAGTATTTAAAGCGAGTCAGCTGGATACAGGAAGAGAGAGGCCTTTCAGATATAATTCTAGTTTGATAGGCTAAGTGTGGGTCCTCTGTCATTTCTTCTTGTAGCCATGTGAAACAGTAATGTCTATTTTTGATGGTGCATAAAGTACTACTATTTTCAATTTACTTTTAAGCAAGTTTGTGTTAAAGTTAAGTATAAGGTTTTCCTGGTCAACATCAAACTGTCCACCAAAGAGTGTCATCTGTAAATCAGGATACTGAAATCTGAATAAATATTCAGTTCTCATTAATGCTTTACTCTGTGATATTTAAAGAGTAATGGTGTGTAGCCCCCTAGAAATTTCGTAGTCCATTTAGTGATGTGGTTTTGAGGTGTGGAAGAAATGTCATCTAGTGAGCAGTTTTAACTGGGATGGGTCTCTGGAAAGCAAAAAGGTACTAATAGCTGCGGTCAGCAAGGTATCATGATGTTCTTCCAAATCTAAGGGTATGGTTGGGTAGGAAATTTAATATCCATGAATATGATACAAAAGTCTGGAGACCCATGGCAAGAATTTCCCAAGTGGTTTTTGGCTTGTCAACAGAGTACATTTTAAATAGCCTTCTCTGCACACACTGGTGTTTGGAAGGATGTGTTCCATGAAAACAAATAAGATTCTTTCAGTTTGAAAATGCCAGAGTATTTACTTGCTAAATAAAATATAAAGAAAGCTGTAAATATGCTTCATTACAACACAGCCTGGTCTTTAGAGGATTTTGAATAGCTGTTGTGCACAGTGGAAGACAAATTAATCACTCTGAATCTCTCTCAGCTGAAACATTCTAATGTTAACTAACAGTTTCTAGTGATCAAAGTGATTTAGTTAAATTATTTATTTGCATATGCATTTAAAAGTTTTTATTGTTGTAGCTCAAGGGAAGAGAAGGGAAGGGGGAAGAAGAAGAAGAAGAAGAAGGTCTTAAGTTAATTACCTGAGATTTAAGAGCAGCTGGCCCTGCCTTGTCCTGCTTTCAAAGCTAGATCAGGCATCTTTGGCTGCCTAAGATCTGATTGCGGCATGGTCTTGGCTACGGCTTCTCACAATTAGAAGTGCAGTTATAGCTGCCCTTTCTCCTTTTAACTAGTAGTCAAAATGATCAAGAATAGATATTTTCATCCATCAAAAAAATGTTTTATTGTATTCCACTCTAGTCAAAATGTTTGCTCAAAGGGTAAATCTCTCAGTTTTCCTGCAAAGTCTGTTGCAGTGGTATGTATTTTATTGTCTCTTTTCTGTTCTCCGTATTGATCTTTTTTACAGGAAAATTGTCAACTTAAAAATCAGAACCAGATTCTGTTTGGCACACAAGAGAAATCAGTAGAAGGTGAAGGTTATAACACTGCCTTTTTCTTTTTTTTTTTTTTGTCCCCCCCTTCAAGTTAATTAGTTACAATTGCATGTTGCTGCTTTCAGTTAGTAGTTTAGCCGATGTCTGCTATGTGGTAGTGTATAGCCCCAGGAAACAAACTGATTAATGAAAGCTAATTGGGGTGCAAATTTGTTTGTATTGGTGTTTGAAGCCTGAAATCAATACTATATAACAAACAAAGCAACTAAACTATTAAATCTAGTATAGCTCAGCTTCAAAATGAAAAAACCCAGCAATTTTTGGTTTTTAAACATATCTGTTAGCAAAAATGATGCAGGGAGAAAATTGCCAGTTCTTAGTATTTTGAGTATCATTCCTGTTCCATTTTTAGTTCTAATGCCTTTGCAACTTTAAAAAAAACAACAAAACAAAACCTCCAGAAATCCATTTAGAAAGGTCAAGGCAAATCACTTTTTTTTCTTATCACCTTTACATCTGTGGAGACAGTAATTCTCAGAACTCATAGGAAGAATATTCTATTGTGGCTTTCAAAAATGAAATAAATGTAAACAGAATACCATTCTGCATATTCTCAGAAGAAGGAGGCATCAATCTGTATGCTTTGGCAGTCTTTCCTTTACTTTTGTTGTCTTCAGGGCTGCATTTTAGATTAATGTCATGCCATACCTGTAAAATAAAAAACATATGAAAAAGGGTCCAAAATGGTAATTAAGCTATTTGTGATTTTTTTTCTCTTGTAGAATAAAAGTTCTTTATTAAAATGTTAGTGCAACTTCAGATCTTGATTTTTCCAGCCATTCTTTACAAAGAGTAGTCCCACAAATAATTCTAGAAAATACTGTTAGCCACATATATAAGTATCATGTTTGTGCCCAGACTTCAGCATGTATGTTCATATATCCATATAATTATATATATGTATATAGGATTCTGTAGTAGGAAGCTTGAGAACAGGGTGACTTTTTATGATTATTTATTTGTTTTGATATTTTTCTAACAAAAAGACACAATAAACTCAGCATTCTGTAATACAGCAATGCAGTGAAAACAGATAAACTTGTGTCAGTTGGCAAGTTATAAATATCAGTTATGACTGAAAAGACAACTTTAATAAGAAGTATAACTGGTTAATTACATTGCCTCAGATCTGCTTTGTGCTCTTATCAAATATGAACAAGACCTTTCTTCATTGCTCATGAATGAAAATGTATTAAATTGCTAATTGTTGCGGTTACTTTTTATGGAAGAATCAGTAAGTGAAGTATTCCAAGATTAGTTTCAGGTTTATCCTGTATTATCGCATTCTGCAGACAGGGCATTTTTATAATAAAAATAGATAATTTTATTTGAGTCATTTGCACATTGCTTTGATTTTTTGAAAGAGATGAGGTTTGGCCTAACTCTGCTCCCATTGGATCTGGCCATTTTCAATCATTCTATGATTCTATGATTTTATACTTAAATTGCTTTTTATGTCATTTTTCTGTTTGCCTGCAGCCTAAAGAAAAAGATAATGCATTGAAGTAAATAGCACTGATAAAATATAGAGATTAAAAACCATAGGAAAACTTGCAAAAGTCTCTTTTTGCATATCTGTAAATTAATGTAATTTCTGACCTGATTGACACCTTTTTTCCCAGTTCTGATTATAGACTGCTTTTGTGATGTCATCAATTATTTGTATGGGCTAGGTGAAGAATTTTAAACACCTTTTCACTACTAGTTAACTCCCAAAGAAGGATTAGAGTCAAGGTCCCCTGAGCACACAAGTTGGTGTATCGGTTCACAAAGTTATGTTATTTCTCACAATAAGATTTAATAGGAGATAAATTGGACTTTTGTAGTCATTAGCTATTTCAAGTGGCATTTTTTCTTCCAGTTTTTGTGATGACTTGTGGTTGCATACATAAACACTTGGAAATCAAATCCTCACACTTAGTATGGTTTGATGTGTGTATCTGATTGTACATATGGATCCATCTTCAGCACAGTGTAAAAAACTGCAGAAAAAAAGACAAAGGAAGAAAACCCCACTTTTTTTGCACCTCTAGATCTTAAATTTTACATAGCATTACTTCTCTCCTGTGTGTTGTTCAGACTTCAGATTCCTTTTTCTGTGTAAATAATCCTATTGCTATGCTTTTCTTCTTCCTGGGATATATTAATTTCATATCTTAATGTCAGACATAGTTATAATTTTCAATTTTTCAAGCATTCTTCTGGTTGATTATTTTTAGTATTTTGATTTTTACATGTTCTCATTTTCCTGCCTGCCTGCATTGACTCTGGACAGTGTATATGAGACAGATTATTTTTCTCCTTTTTGCCAAGTTCTAAAAATTTTCTACTTGAATAGCTGCATAATGATAACTGTAGCAGTTCTCTAATTCAAGCCATCTGCAAAAGTAATATCTCCCTGAAAAATATGTTAACCTGATCTAGTGGAAGTAAAAGAATGTTTATTTTTTTCAAAAAGACTCACTTGAAAGAAGATAAAATCTAGTGTCTGCATATTTAAGCTTTGATTTAAATAGCGATCCTGAACCTTGAAGTTTTAAGGGTGGGCTTTTAGAATGTAAATTGTTAAACTAGAAAGATTGGGGAGTTCTGATTCCTTTAACAACAATTTCAAGGGGTATGCAAGCAAGTCCTGAAGGGAGATCCAACTCACCTGATTACCCACTAGTATGAGAGGGTATTAATTACTATGAAGATTATTGAGATTGCCATCCTATAAATCAATAATTTTTCCTGGGTCTTGTCTATGTGACCACACATACCATCTTTTTACAAATCTTTGTAATTATGCTGAGTTTGTCAGTTACCAACACAGATCACTACTGATAAACAAAATCAAGAATACAGTTACAGTAAATATATGCTAATGCTTATTGGCAAAAATGGGTAGTAACATACCTAAAAGACCTAAAGGCTACGGTAAGTTGTACTCTTTGTACTGTTAAAGTGCATAGCAGATGATACTGGTTTTCCTAAGGGCTCGCAGTCTTATCTTGAAAATAGACTGTTAAAAGGGCTCTCTTTTCATTGTGTCACATCTAACTTACCTTGAAAAATTACTCTGGGATAGCAACGTCATAATGCGTTCTAATACTGCTTTTAATTAATGATCTCTAATAAAGATAATGATTCAGCTTACATTCTGCCAGATTAGTTTAAAAATGATTAGTTTAAAAACTTCAATACAGTTTAAGGGACTAAGGCAGAGACTGGCAAAAGGGTCTGACTGTATTAAAACGTTGATTGGAGACAGATCTTAACTGACCTGCAGCATTCAGGATGTTCTCTGTCAGGACAGGACCATTGTCCTGCCCCTTGGACTTCTCATCAAGTTTTCCATTCTTATAGACTTCAGAAAAGAAGGATGTTGTGATAAGTTTGTTATTCTTTGTTTGTGACCCATTTCTTGCAGCACTTTCTCCTTACCTCACAAAAACGTGCCTATGTTCAGTGGAACATGCACCTGCTTTTCCTTTTCATCTGGCTCTCTTCCTCACTGTTCCTTCTGTATGCAATTAATTCCATATCTATATATTATGTATTTGATCTAGATGTACATATTCTTTCTACTGAATTGAAACTCTGAAGTACCCTAGCATGTGATTTCTATAAATTATTTAAAATTCCAGTCATAAATTTTAATTTGATTCTGAACAACATACTAATTTAAGGAGAAGTTAAGTAACCTTTGCAATATATGTTGATATATAAATAGTGGCATTAATGCCTCTGAACATTTTGATAAGTGTTTCATGGTATCATACATTCTGCATCTCTCTCAGTTCTAAAAGCCATTGTTAGTATATATAATTTTCTTAGTGAATTCTCAGAGCCTGATCCCATATAGAGCTGCTCTACAACTCAAACTGTTTTCTGTTCATTTTGCTCACATGAAATGTAGGATTGTGCGTGTGGAGAGTCTAGGAACCTGGTTTTGCCAATTACCATCAAAGAACCGTGGAATGATCTAGGCCATGCAGGATCTCTGGATGTCTTTTTGTCCAAACCCCAATCAAAGCTGGGCAAACTTTGGTGTTGCATTAGGTCACTCAAGGCCTTTTCCAGTTCCTTTTAAATATTTCCAAGAATGGTGATTCCACAAACTCTGGGCAACCTATTCCAAACTGTATTTTTGAATGTTACAGGGTCAAAAACAAATGAAAATGGGTTTGAAGTATTACGATTCACACATCATAGTTGTCCTGTACCTTCAAGAGAAGCTGTTAATTAGCGTAGGAATGAGATCCTCCATGTAACATGATAACATTCAATAAATAAATCTTGTCTCTATTTTTACCAGTTCAATTTTAGTATTAATTATTATTTGTAATCATATTGGAGTTACCATTTAAGAGTAACAGCCCTCACAGGTACCCATCACCAGAACGCAGCACAGGAATGCAAAAGTATTTTGTCTTTTAGTTATGAATATGAAATGGTCTCATCTGATTTAAAAATCAAACAAAACTTTCTTGTGAATTGCTGTGAACTAAAAAAAAGTGTTTGGTATTTGTAGTACAATTTAGTGTGAAAGGATTAAATAAACCACAGAAGACAGTCAGTGGCAGGAAGAAGACATAACTTGAAAGTTTTATATTTTGGGTATTTCCTAAAGTAATTGTTAAGTATGATAAGTAGAGGCAGATTTTATAGCACTGCCGTATACCTGCCAGGAAGTATGTAACAAACTGTTTCAATTGCTAATGCCCTGATATTAACAGTGCAAGCCATGACAATTGTTCTATCAATAATTACTGAGACATGGTAAAAAATAGTGTACATTGCTAGATGTAGCCAGCCAAATGGAGGCCCAGTAATTGTCTGCTGCATCAAACTGTAAAGTGTAATGACTTTTGAAGGTTGAAGTTTATGAGAGCAGTTCATTATGTGTTCCAAACAATGCTTTATTTTGCTATTGTTTCTTCATTATGTGGATAGGAAGCACTGCAGCAGAAATTGGGCTCAAGGGAAACAGTGTCTACCAGTAGTTTAACCTTGTGACATTCCACTAAAAAGCAGAGGTTCTTCTGAAATACATAATACATGAACTTCTCTGATTGTTTAGCATTGATCAGTACTCAAGTAAATTGAGTTACTATCTTATTAGCATAAACAGCAAGGCTTTAGTGATCCTCTTCATCCTCCCATGGTATGTCAAGTGGCTTAGGGATTTCTGCTTCTTTAAAACTGAAAGTCCATTTAAAAAAAAAAAAAAAACAAACAAAAACCAACACATAGCTAGAAAGCTCTTTAACAAAGGCAGAACAGTATTTTGAAGTGGCATCCTTCTGATTGCACATGCAGCCATTTTAACTTCAGTATTCAGGTTCCAGTATAGATTAGTTCTCAGACTTCTTGTCTTGTGTTGTCAGGTCTATCTGTCATTCCATTTTTGTCTCTCTCCGTAAGTGTATATATACGTATATATAATTGTATATATACGATATATATTGTAGATTTCTGTCATAACATAATTAGGCGGTGTTTCAATGGCAAAATTAATAAAACTTCTCCCCTTTAGGAGCCAGCAAAGCAGAATGTTAAATGCATATGCCTTCCTCAGAGAAGAAACAATGAAAGCATGTTTTAGAAGCATGTTGTCCTCTTCTTTATAGAAACATGTGCACACACAGGTGATATCTTTAAAAAGCTAAAAGTTTGTCATTGAAGATTGTTTTCCGTTTGCCATGTTAACTTTTCCTCTTTCCTTCCTTTCACCTTTCCAGCTTCAGAAAGCAAACTGGCCAAAATGAGTGGAACGTTTCTAGTATAAAGTAGACTGATTAAGTCTACTTTTATCTTCAGTTGTACATAATTATAATTGTCAGCATTTATTTTTAACTCTCAGCAAAAGGTCAGGATGAAATATTATGTTGAATCAGGGGAACATGCAAGATTAAGGCTAACCATGTATTAAGAGCATTTCAACTCTGAGGGAGGCATTTCTGCCTAAATTAAAGTTTGATGTTGTGGGAACTAACTTTGATTTTATAATGTTCTGAGCCAGTCGTCCAGATTATCAAAGGTAGTTTCCCTATAAGACAGACAGAAAATATCAAAAAGAACCGTTTCCAAGACTAACTCCTACAGCCTTAATTGTTCAGCATCTCTGACGGTTTTGAACCCCTCCTTGCTTGTCAAACACAGCCTCAGCTGTTTCAGGTGATGCTTGGATACCTAGAATCGCAGGAGCATAGGCATCACAGGGGTATGCCAGCCAGCAAAACCCCAGCTTTTGCGTCTGCTCCTTTGTCTGCAGGCTGATGATGCTGAAGTTAATTTTTGATAAAATTAGCAAGATGAGTATCTCATAGATAAGTGGAACTGTGGTATAGGTATATGCTATCATTTGTGCATAATTTACATTTAAACTTTTGCATGAAAAAATACTGCCAGAATTTAAAAGGCATTACGTGTGTGAACCTGTTTGACAGAAAATGTTATGTGGTATCAGATCAGGGAGTTTGGTGTCTTAATCATTGTTTGCTTATCATTTTGGTCCTTTTCTCATTCAGTTCCTAAGTATCTTTTGGATGTTAAATATCTTTCATTCTTCTGTTCATGCACAGACACTCCAGAAGTGGGATAAGCAGCAGCGAGATACTGATTTCTGGATGCACAAAACCTCCTTCATGGTTCTGTGCGATGAGCTGGTATCTGTAATTCTTTTTTGGGCTTTCTGAAGATAATGTTCATTTAGGGTATGTGTAAATTCAATCTGTCATCATGGCCAACAGCAAAGCACATGACCTTGAGAAAAAATGTAAGTCTGGAAACTACTTCTTTTAGTCTGTACTCCAGAGCAAATAGAGAAACAAATAATGCCCCTTTGGGACTTAAGATTTGTCCAAAGCAGCCACGTAAACAGAGCCATTAGTCTTCATTATCCTTAGTCTAGAGCTTCAGCAGCTTCAGCTTCAGCTTGGCTGTTTATCTGGGTACTAAAACAGGGATCTTAAGGTCCCTGAGCTTCTTGTGGATCTTCCCTGCTCTCCCTTTCAAAACATGATCTTACAGTTCTCTTATTTCTGGATCACCCTGAGGAATCTATAACCATTTGAGTAGTTGTTGTAGGTGGTTGACCCCCAACAGGTGCTATTGACACAGTTTCTCTGGGCGCAAAAGCTTGAGGTCAGGAGCTGATTGCTTGTAGACTCCAGCTGGGCAGAAGCTTGCTGCTTGTAAAATGGTTCAGGAGATAATTCCCCAGGTGGAGGTGCAGCTGTAAGAAAAGGGTTTGCTATGGAGGGCTGTGGCAGGTACCAGTAGACTTGGAGAGATGGTGAGGTAAGGATACTCTTAACTATGGATCACTATGCAGTAATTGTTATACACTATAACTATACTATGGGTGAACTTTGAGAGCTCATTAATAGCTGGATATATGTACTGAAGGTTTTCATATCCTTTGTATACCAAGGGTATGTGTTGATGCAAACACTGTGTGTAGCAGTGAATTTAACCTCAAATCAGGCAGTGACATTCCTGCAGGAGGCAGTTGTGTGAATGTGAACTCTTCATTGGGAGAACCTTTGCTGGAGTTGTTGAATTGGCTTGCTATAGTAAGGATTTTAAGCACACATGTATGAATGGTTCTGTAATTAGGATTTGCACAGATAATGATCCTTGTTGGACTAGAGCTTCAGGAGTTAAATTTCCATTTTAACACAGAGAACTTCTTATTTTCCTTTCCAAGTGATGAAATAGCAGTTATTTCTCTATAATATCATTTTTCTCTAGGATGCAATCTCTTACTTATCTGTCTGGCATCAAAATATTCTATCCACAAGTTCCATTTGTTTTCTTTTAGCCTAGCAGCTCTATTTTTCACTATCCAGCATCATGTATTGTAATATCATGTAGTTCAAACTTCTGTCTAGTATTTATTGCTCTGAATACGCTAGAGTATATTATGACACAGGATAATAACACCAATTTCTGTATCTCAGTCACTTTGACTTTGGGTGAAAGGCTAAAGTACCGCTTCTGTTGTTTTCAAAACTGCTAAAACATTTCAATTCTGCAAATACAATTTGTTTAGATATTTTTGTTACTCAATTTGTAAAGAAACTAAGTCAGAGCAATTTCATTGTAGCAGATGTCGCTTAGCTTAGGTTATTGGTCACCTGTCTTTCTCCACTGCATTCTTGACACGCTACTGAATTCAGTGCGGGTAAGTTTGTTGATAACACACATGGGAGATCGAGATATAATTAAAAAATAATTGCCAAAACCTATTCCATACAGAATTTTTTTGACAAATGGAGACTGTGCATTATGTGCAAAATTCAGCTTTCTCAGTTAGATATGTATTTATATATGTCTTTATATAACCACTTTTTAAAATTTTGTTCTAATAACTGGCATGTAATTAGATGGCCACAACAGAAATACATTGCATTTCCTTTTAAATAGATTAATTGCATGACTCTTATTTTCTGTCTGGGAGTGCAAATACATAGTCAGAATGAAAGAGAGTCATATGCTTATGGAATTTTTACTTTGTAGAGTAAGCAGCTTCTTCACAACAGGTTTATTTCAACAGACTTAGTATGAATACACTTCAGAGTGGCAGACACTTAGCAAGGGGAAGTTACCGATTTCATTATGTCTGTGTAAATCCTATGAGATTTATAGGTGAGTTCTGTCAGATGAGTCAGAAAATAAAAACAGGTGTTGGGAATGTGCTAATAACAGATTACTGCCTGTATGCCAGTATTCACCTCATCTGTACAGAGGAATAATCAACCTCATTAACATAGTAAGATTTATCAGAGCAACTGACACTTTTACAATCTGTACCTGGCTTTTCATAGGAAAAGCTGAGAAATACTGCCAAATGTTGATTGATTAGGAGGCTCAAAAGCACTTGCTGAAGAATCATATTTGTGTTATTTGTTTACTTGAGATCTCAGGTAGCCTATTCTGTAGAACTTTTTTTAGGAAGGTTAATATCTTATCAAAAATTTTTACTTTATCTAAGTACTTCGAGAAAGTAAATGGTATGAATTGTCTGTCAAAGTGTATCGGAACTAAATTATTCTTAGTCCTTGCATTTGAAAAGAATTCTAAAACCGGAAGTGTTTTAAGATATGTTTAAGAAACAACTGATCATTAAACTAATTTCAGGTCGAATTCCATTTTGTGAAGGTGGATTGAAGCTCTTAGGTTTTGAAGATTTTTTTTTTTTTTAAATCCATCAGTTTTGAGTGTAGTTTTCTTAAATATTAAACTAAATCAAGAACATATGCTTTTAACAGACCAAAATCAAAGTGTGTATAATTCACATTGTGCACAAGCTCCTTCCTATCGGAATTGCTGTTGACAGTGTTTCCCTTTAGTAGATTACAAGGTCTGATGTCACAGTATCTTTAAAAGTGGCCATAGTAAATATTTTCTATCTTTATTTTAAAGAATTTGGCAAAAATACTTGATTTTGGAACTCATCCTTTTTTTCCAAGTCTCATAGTGTGTTTTAACTTTTTTAACTGCTGCAGGCAAGATTTTTTTAAATAATTACTAACTTGGAGGTTTTGGGTGTTGGTTTTTGGCGGGGGGGGCGGGCGGCATGTTGACTGTACAAGTGGAAGTAGCTTAATAGGCCCTTGTGCTTGGTAACCATCAAGATCTTGCCATCTTGAAACAAATTTCCTTCCATCTGTCAAAAGTGGATTCTCAAGAAAGCACTAATCACTTTCTGAAAAGTGTGATCATACTGCCATTACGCTTTAAAGGGAATCAGTGCGGCATTTTTCCAAAAAATCAAGTGCCTGGACAGAGCTCTGTAGGTAGATCCATCATAGCTTCTTGAACAGCTTCTATGATGTTGAGATTAATTCCGCAGCATTGCAGTAATAAGAGACTAAAATCTAAACCAGTGAGTTCCCATTTATGCTTGACATAAAGTTGCTCCTTAATCTGTACTGAGGGGTAATGTAATCAAAGTACCCACATCAGATAACTGCGTAGAGGCATCCACTTGCCCTTTGGCGTGTATAGAGTCTGAGGCAAATTGCCTGATTTACAGCATAACTACTGCCATTAATATTTTTAAAAGGATAGCATATGCTGGTATACCATGAACCCAAAGTGCAGGGGGGCTGGGGTATAAGAGCTGTCACTGGCCATGTTTATCTCTCTTTATAAAAGTAAGAGATGGAAGGAATTAATAGATCACCGAATTCATCCTTGCAATACAGTCTACAAAAAATCTAATAAGCTCAACCATTCAGCTAATTTGATTGAAATTTTTAAATAATCAAACTAAATCAAAATCATGCATTTTAAAAAGGAATCCAATCAAAGTATGCTCATTATGGCCGTACAGATATACATCTGCACGCATCTCTGTATGTCAACTGTATACATCTAGATATACAGTCACAACTGATAGGAACACTGACTCTAGTAACCCTCAAAGAGAAATATAGAAGTTTGAAGCCTAATTAGCAGTAAGATGAACAGAAAATTTTTTGGAAGGTAGATGTTAGGACAAAGTTGCTCATGCTACAGAAGAAAATACGTGCTATGTAATGCTTGCCACCTTAGCCTTTGTTACAGGGATTGTGAGAGGTTCTTGCCAGTAAAAGGGCAATAGCTTAATTCTTTTAAAATGAGAATAACTGAATTTTCAGAGGAGTTTATTTCTCTTGCTAGGTTGAAAGATAGATGTAGAGCACATAAAAGTTTATGAAAACATAATCAAAATCTGATTCTGAGATATTTATATTTTTATGGCAACTTCCATGGCATACAACTTAACTCAATTTACCTCCACGATTATTAGCTAAAGGACAGCAATAAGTCTCTGAAATACCACCTATCTCAAGAAGCTATTGCTGATTTTGTCAAGAAGATATTTGCCCGTTGCATATTACCAGATAACAGTGACCCTGTAGAGGTCATATTTAAATGACTAATAATTTGTCATTTCTTACATCCTGACATTGAAGGAAAGGTTATCCCTAGTCGTTTAGTATTTATTCCAAAACAAGAATTATTAATGTCCCTTAGACATTTCAAAATATTCAAGATGGACCTATATTTTCCTCTTATATATTTGCCCTGTTCATCTACCAAATTTTGTCTTGCTGTCGTTCAGATAGAAAAAAAAAATAGTCCTTTACAGTCTTAATAGTTCTTTAATGTGACATTTTATTCAATGTCTACATATCTCAAGTCTTAAGGCTTTTAGCTTTCTTTGACTGAAAGGAATGTTTTCAGGCTTTTATTTGTTTAATTTGTATCTGCAATATTTTATTACAGATGGGTCTCCACAGAGTTAGGTTATGTGGTACTTCAGTTCACTGTACAAACATGCAAACAATCTGAGCCGGTTTTGAAACACTTAATAGATTCATTTCCTTTTAATTATCTTTTTGCTCATACTGCTGAAGTCAGCAGTCTTCCCCCAGCACATAAGGATATTTTTCAGCAAGAAATACTAATAAAAAATAAACTGTCAAAACCATATTCATATCTGAAATCCACCTTTGTCTGGCAGTTTGTGAACAAATACCTTTAGAGTAGAATGGAATTATTACCTTCTCTGCTGATGAATTTCTCATCAAAGCCATACAAATTAAATTCAAGTGTTCTTTTAAAGCTTTTACTCTTCGTTACTTGGACAATATTTATTTAGAGTTCTCACCTAACCTCTGCAAAAGAACATCTTCAGTATTTTTATATTCTCAGGCCTGATCAGTACTGCATTTTCAATGGATGAGTCTTCATTAGCGTCTCCTATCTTTGTCTTCTTTCACCTTTCTTAAGAAGATGCATTTTTTTTTTTCCTGAATATTCCTACCACATCATTATATGTTCTTAAAAAGAGAATCTTCCTCATAATTGCTTGGTTCAGCATTCACATAATTCAAGTATTTTAAGCAGAATGAGAATTTACTAGGGCCTTAGTAAAAAATTAAACATTTCTTTTGCTACACTTTTGACAAGAACAGTTAGTTCTGGACTGGAACTTAAAAGAGCTGGCCTAAATTTCTGGCTCTGCCACAAACCTTTTTTTTGGGAGCATAAACATAACTGAACTTTCTCTTTGCCTCAAGTCTCTATTTTGTTAATGGGGATATTAATACTTTCCATTTTCCTGACAGGTTTAACAGATCAAATAGTCAGAACACACTTAGGTACTCTAGTTGTACAGATCATATACACATATGCACACATATAAATACTTAGAGTAAAAAAACTATAGATATTCTTCATGTGTTTCATAGACAATAATTTGGTGTTTATTGCAAGGGAAGACTGAAAAAGAATTTGAAGGATGTGAAAGATGGAATGTGGTTTTAAATGGGATCTTGATATTTTGTGCTCTGTAACCTTTCACTAGTTAATATTCTGAATGTCAGGGTTTTTTCTAACTTTAAATTGGATGATTTTATTGATTTATTCAATATGTTAAGTAGGATGTAGGTTAAATTTGTGGTATATGTAAAGGATCTAGTCCTCCAAGTTTTCTAGGTTAAACACAAAGATTTTAAAAGCTAGCAAAATTTTATTCAATTGTAATGACCACAGAGTGTTGGCAAAGTAAATCCGTGGCCAAAACTGTTAAAATTCTGCTCTCCACTCAGTCATCAAAATCTTTGTAAAAGCCATTACTAAAAGTTCTTCTGATTAATTTTCCATAGATTTCGTGCATATTGGGGAAAAGATTTTCTAAGATTTCTGCGATATTTATTGGAGATAGATTCATTCAGTATGGAGTGCGTTTCTGAATTTAATTGGTTTGTTGTTAATAAAGTTCTGAATTTCACCAGTGAATGAGTCTTCTTCGGTGAATCGTTTGTAATCCAGTAGACAAAAATCAAAACTGGCTGCTGTAACTTGGATAATTATTTAAGTTTCCAATATAAATTCAGAGTCATTCTAATAAATTCACCGGTAGTACCCCTGACAGAGAAGCAGAATTTTATTTATTGGCTGAAGTAATGTGTTATTTTATCTATGAAGTAATTACCAGAGATCGTTCTGTGTCTGCAGGGGAACATGTTGAAATGTAAAGCACCAGACATCTGTTTAGTTTACTAAACTCTGCTCTGTGCATGGAAATGCTTCTGTGCAAATATGTGGGTATAATTGAGTCTGTGTTGTGTGTATTCAGGCCAGTGTGATGCTCTGAAAGAATTCCTTCTGGGTTTGTGTTCCTTAATAAATAAGTTTAACTGTGATTCATATGGTACCCCATAACTCACTGATGAAGATTATTATGGACGGTGTCTCACTGAAAAATAACATTGATTTCTGATAACAAAGTAACCCAAATTTTTCCTTGTGCAGTTTGTTCCCACTAGGCTAATTTTTTTCTTTAAACTTAATTTTCGGTATAAAATTCCCGTATACCCATTTTGTATGTCCCTTTCCAGTTTGTGAGTTCAACCCAGATGTATACCTGAAACTTACACTCCCTAATGAGCAGTGATATTATCCCCAGACTCTTCCTGAGAAACCTGGCACCTTCAGAAGACTGTCTTTAAGCCAGAGCTCTCCTCTGGTTGATGAGGGGAGAGAGCTTTCTAAGGCAGGGTGATAGATCTGCTCCTCTTTCCTTCCCAAGGAATAGAATTGGTCAGTTTATACTGTCAGTGAAGAAAATCCACTTAGTGTTTTACTTCTGACAAAGTACACAGGTGTGCAGAAAATAACATACCTGATCAGTTCGGTACTGCATTCAGTAAATCAGACATTGTAACTTTTTGGACACAACATTTCATGACTTTAAAACACAAGTATTTTCCCAGCCTTATTCCTTATAGGGGTTGGAGGTTCCTATAGTAAAACCACAAGTCCGAATGACTGTCAAGAAGGAATGCTTAATAGCTGTTTCATGTAATATATGTCCAAGCCACTCCAGTCATGTAGAGGATTTGATTGCCAGGCAAAATCATAGAATCATTTAGGTTGGAAAAGACCTTTTAAGATCATCACATCCAACCGTAAACCTAACACTGCCAAGCCCACCACTAAACCACGTTCTTAAGCGCCACATCTACATGTCTTTTAAATACCCCCAGGGATGGTGACTCTACTATGTCCCTGGGCAGCCTGTTCCAAGGCTTGACAACCCTTTCAGTGAAGACATTTTTCCTAATATCCAATCTAAACCTCCCCTGGCACAGCTTGAGACCGTTTCCTCTTGTCCTATCACTCTTACTTGGGAGAAGAGACCAACACCCACCTGGCTACAACCTCGTTTCAGGTAGTTAGAATGTCCTGAGTTGGAAAGACTTGCAGAGCTCTTCAAATTATAAATTAATTGGTATAATGTGGTTTCTGTACATTTAATACATTTACTTTCAAGGAAATTAAATACAGCATAGAATTTCATTGAAAAAAGGTTTGGTAGTGTGACAAGACAAAGCTTGTAGTAAAAGTAAGTTAAGGAACTGCAAGTCTTTCATTGGTGGCATGAATTTAAATAATCATCTCAAAAACATAGTCTTGACATGCTGGAATTGATATCAAAAAGCATACCAAAACGTTGGGATGCTTTTTAAGAACTTGCGCTGCCTGAAAGATTGCTCATTATGAAAGAGGCAATCAGAAGAGGGATGATTAATAACAGAAAGAAAAAATGAAAAAAATGAACACACATTAACAAATACTGCAAGAACGGAGAAAATGTCTTCATCAGTGTCTGTTACTCAAAATAGTAATATTTTTGTCTGCCTCAGCCCAGAAGCTTAATGAAATACCTGAAGAAATGATGTGTGTGGCTATTGTTGAAAGAATAAAGTTCAGGTTACTGATGCAACTAAACTGTCTATCTTCATCATTCAGTTCATTACTCCTCTGCTCCTATGGTGTGAATGTCTCTCGTAAGTCTTGGAACTATTACAGTGAGATCATTGACCCATGATTTTTATCACACTTTAAACCCTAAGAGAAACAAAGAGCAAGACTTGTATTGAAAAGCTAAACTGGCAGTTATTCCTGACCTGCAGACTGACCTTACCTCATTTGTCTCATCATGAAGTAAAGATACTTAACTCCATTAGGATTTTACAGCACAGTAGGTAACTTAATTACAAAATGGAGAAGCACACCTTTTTATTTCTCTTCCCCCCCAGTAGTAAGATTAGCTGCTTTTACAGAGATAACTTCTATGTGGGTAGTAACTTGTTTGTGACACAACCAAAGTAAGCATAGCTGGGATGAGTACTGCAGCAGGAGCGCTGCTGGGCAGGGGGGCTTGGGCAGGAAAAAGAATGTTTTGTTCTTGGTTTAAATTCAAGATTAAGCTGTTTTAAAAAGAAATATGTGTGTCAAAGAAGCTGGAGAAAAGTGTTAGCAAGTGGCTTCCTGTATGCTTTTACAGTCCCCGTGTCAGTTTGTTCATGTGTATATCTGCTGGTAGAGTCATGTCAGACTGAATAAAGTTCTTAAAAGTCTCATTATTTTAACAGTTAAAGAAGTTACTTCTTGCTCTAACTGTCATGATTTTTAAATTTTATTTTGTCAGCTACATCTTTCAAGTATTTTCACTTAGCTAAATGCTACATTGTAGGTAGGCCAATGGCCCACATTTTAAGGTTCTAATCTCTTCTGCTGCCACGAGGAGTAAATTGATTAAATAGCTAATTTGACTCATGTTAGCAAATTAATCTGTTTGTCTAACAATACACAGAATTAGTTGGACTAAGCATTCATATTCGGTGGGATTTGTTGTAATGCCTCCTGAAACTTACACGTATTTGAACTTGAAATGACTTGAACTTACAGTCAGAGTATTAGCCTTTCATCTTATTAGTTGCTGGTGACTTTATAAACAGCATTAGTAAAGGTAGATTTTTCTTTGCTTTTGCAAACAAACAAAAAAAGGAATTAAATACACAGTATCACAGGATATGCTAGTGTCAGACTTATCTGAACGATTTAGGAGGAATTTGTGCTGAATCCCGAGGACTGTCTCCCATGGCACTGTAAAGTTCTTCAGTATTTGAGACTATTGTGGTTACTTGCTATGTTTTTATATCTTCCTTGAAGTACTCTGGCGCTGTTATGAGTCACTGAAGTTCTGGAAGTAATTTTATAGTTCATACAAACCATGGAAGTTTTATAATTAGTTTCAGAGAAGAGCAAGACTGGAGACCATCAGATAATTAGCTAGAAAGAATGAGTCCCCATTAGCAGCTGAAGAATTTGGTAGAGTTTCGCTTGGAAACCACACTGGCAGCTGTATGCCAGTTCTGATACACATTACACTTCTGAAAAGGGAAACTCTGGCAAGTGATTTCCATAAAACAGCCAACTTCAGAGCCAGCTTGGTCCAGCTGGGCCATATGGAACCAGCAGCAGTGGCAGCCTTACCCCTCTCTCCCCATCCTTTTCAATCCATATGGAATAGGAAGAAGCCAAACTCCAGTAGAATTGGCATGCTAATTTTGGTATCTAGCAAAGCTGTGTCTAGGCAAAAGAATGTTACCTGGGGCACCGCTGTATCTTATGAGCTCTTCTACAAGTTGTTGTAATGGTTCTCTGGAGATCAGTGCTTTTGAAGGGGCTGGAATTATATTCTCAGCTTCACAAGTTCCAGAATAGGGTAACAGCCAAACAGTGCAATCATGCATTCCTCTATCTCTTCAAAATAATGCACCATTCTGTTCCTACCGGGATATCTATGGTTTGTCATACAAGCTGCAGTTATCGTTCTTACATCAATTACATAATGGGTGCCATGAGAAATTTTATCCAAAAAAATGAGAAGATACTGGTGTGCAATATCTAGCTCATTGAACTGGTGTGTGTGCTGAAGGGGAAATGTGAGGGGAAAAAAGCTTCTTTTACATTATTCTAGGATCAAAATTACATGTTGATAAGGCGTAAAATTGCCACTCTGAAGTCTGAAGTTACATGATAACAGTATGAGATTTTATGAAATGAGAAAGCATTTGTCTCATCTCAGATGGAACATAATTGTGCAATACATGTCAGATAAAGGGGTAGTGTGCTGTCTTGGGCAATGCTGCAAGACTGTTAATGAACAAATATGCTATTTTTGTTTCTGCTGCTTATATTTTACATTGTAGGAAACAACTGCATATTTATTCTTAAAAAGTAATTATACCTAATTAAAGAAACACATTGCTGTAATGCAGAGAAGATCAGATACGTTTTTTCCAAATTTCCAATTTTTCTCTTTTGCAGAAAGTAGCCTAACAGAAGAGACATTTTAAGAGTATTACTTAGTGGCTGCATCTGTACTGTTCTGTATCGGTCTTCTGAGAAAACAGGAATCTAAATTTATCTACGTATATTTTCTGTCTGAAGGCAGCTTTTGGAGTTGGGTCTAGAATGACCATGCAGATATTTCTAAAAGGAAACCTCACTTCTACCCCCTGCTATAGAGCTTACTCAAGGATAGTATACCTGTGAGTCCATCTGTCCTTACAGAAATAATGCTGGAAAAGATGAAGGGGAATGTGTGGGAGTGTTTCCTAGGTGGGCCCTGGCATGGGCGACATGTGCAATTTCCAAGTAGGGATTTGCACACTTGTGAAAGTATGCGGAAGAGAGGAGGGAGATTTGCTTCCTTCAGCTTAAGAGGAATCTGAAAGAGCAGATATCTTGAAGAAAAAAAAAAAAAAAAAAGGCAATGATGGGTTCCTAACAACTGAAGGAGTTGTTTGGGGTTAAATGGCTAATACACTGGATTGGCATCCAAAGGTGGTTTCTAAACAAAGCTTGCTGGTTTAGGCTAATCGGCTCTGCAGTGTTGTTATTAGCCATTTTATCAATACAAGCTTTTCTTTATGGTTCAGGAACCAGAATTTCTTTCCTAAGAAATGTATTGTCTGAAAATTTCAGTCAATTCTAGAAAAACATAAAGATCAGAGAAACTTCAGTCTCCAAAAAATCAGTCTAATTAGAATATCAGTAGCTGCTTTTCCAGTGTAACTGCAATAAGCATCATGGGAAATTAGCAAGATAATTATGGGAATTGTTGCTCAATGAACTTGACTGCTTATTTGGCAAATAGTCCATTTGTAATGAAATGCTTTGTGCTGTGTTCTACTGTTCTCTTCAAAAATACTCTCTTAGATTCTGTTTTTATACCCAGTTCCCCAAATACTTTAGCCCATTTAAACTCTTATGTAAAGGGGGGAAAAAAAAAGAAGTGTGAAGTTCAGTTTTAAGCAAGTAATTCTGCTTGGTGAGATACTGCCAAAGAATATGAAGATTTTGGTTTGGTTGGTTGTGGTTTTTTTTTTTTTTTTTTTTTTTTGGTCAGTGCATGATCTCTTTTGACAGATTTTTAACAGAAGACACTAATAAAATTGGTGATGCATGCACATATTGCATAAAGAATCTTTTTAGTTATCATCACTTTTTATTTATTTGCTGGTGAAAGATGGATAGGTTAGAAATAGACATTGCAAGTACACAAACTACAATTTCAAAAAAAGCGCTTGGCAGAAATAACTCAAGACATAAGCTTTCTGTAAGAGGAAATGAAAACAAAGGATGAGATTTGGCCAAAACTTGTCCTCATATGCATCTTTCTTCTTTTCCTCTTCTTTTCTACAGGGCAGGCATGAGATTGTGTACAGTATTGTAAACTCTGATTTTTTTGTCACAACCAAGTAAATATTTTTTGTGTATGTTTCTCTTCTATCTGTGTGCTTTTAGCATACTTCTGATTTTACAATTACTGTCAATGTAGTTCTTACTGCTTTATCTTTCTTGCTAAGAGAAGATTAATAGTATATGTAAGAAAGAGAGGTATTGTATGAAGTTTGACTCTTAAAAGAAGTCTTATAAACCATGAGCTCTGACAGAAGCATACACTTACTGTTATTGTTTTGTATTTATTTAAAAGCTGCCAGTCTGCCAGTGAGGTTGGTACCATCCCCGGAGAAGAGAAGCTTTATGCCATTGCCAAGTAGCATCTCTTTGATTAAACACATCAATTAATTCTGCTGTAATCTAACAAAATGAGGTCCTTTTGACTTTAACCTTTCTTAATGTGGCATGTCTGTTGCAGACAAGAATGTTTTTAATTGAGGAAATAATGCTGTGCATGCCAAAGAATACTACTTTTTCCACAAGAGTTAGAGCAAACTAATCCCCTAAAATATCCCTTAGTGTATTCTGGAGTGGATTTAGGTAGCACCATTAGCCAATAACTTCTATTCTGATGATACTGGCTATCAGTGATAAAAGAGTTGTAGGACTCAAGTTGTGCTGCTTTTGGGGCATTTAAAGACCCACGGCAAATCTGGAAGAAGAGTGAATGCTCCAGTGCAATTCTCAGTTATGCTCTGCCAAGTGAAAGTTTTCTTAGACCTTCATCCTCAGATTACACTGTACACCTTAATCCTTAATCCTGCACCACTGATGGCAAAGACGACACACCAATTGACGCTGGATGCCAAAGCTGTGTTTTATGGCATTTCTTTCTCCATGTTGTTGCATGCATATGATGGACTGAATTGCTAAATATTACTGCAGAAGTCCAGGTGTGTGGTGCCTGAAGTGATCTTAATGAAATGACACCATTTCTCAAAGCTCTGGCATCCTTCACAATGTAAGATGTAATATGTATGTGCCCGAGTAACCATAGTAAATCCATAATTAAGGGACATGAAAACACTGTGCCATTTCCCTTTTTCATCTATCTCTAATAGAATCCAATAATTACTTTAAAGCAGAGAGAATTAATGACTAAAACAAGTCAGTGTGGGATTTATAAACCTATGTTAAAGTTACTTGATGTGGTAAGGCATTAATCACAATTTACAAGGAGGAGCAATTTTCATGTGCCATCCTGATATAGGTTAAAGGTGGGGTTTTATGTTTGTTTGGTTTTTAACTAGGCTTCTCTGCTGGCTGACATTGGCTCAAGAAAAGCTTAAATAATGTTTTAAATAAATCTACAAGGTAATTGTTTAACTTAAAAATAAATGAAATTAATTAAAACACCAAACTCAAATTCTTCAGTATTTCTGTTCATAAAGTGCTACAGTGATAAATTAAGTGAACTCCAGAGTGGCAGAGAAGAATGTACCTTAAAATTGCCTTTTTGACTGTAATCTAAAGAAAGAATCGGTGAAGAAGAAAAAATGTGAAGGTATGGCAAAGCTTTTAGTTTTAATTAATAGTGAATTATTAGGATACTGCTAATAATTCACTAATATGTGCTGACTATAAAAATATTTGTGGAGGCCCAGAAATACACAGTGCTGTGACTTGGCTCTCTTAGATTATCACAGATAGTTCCCTGCTTCCATCTGAATTTGTGCAAACATGCAAATCTCTGAGATGAACTAACACTGAAAACAGCACATGACTTCTGGTTTTGCTGAAGTGATGCTCAGGAAAAACACTATATCTGGCTTAATTTTCTTTTTTTTCTCCTTGTAAAGCCACTCAAAATCCTACATTTATAAATCAGTGAACAATGTAATGTAATGAAAAGTATGTAATCCCATCAAGTAAAATTGAGATGTTTTATAAATTGTGATGATTGGTTTATGAAGATGCCTACTGTTCCCTTACTCCCTTTTGATTTGGGCATGATTATACAGTCTAGATCTGAGTTTTAACCAGGAATTCACACTGATTATTTTTCTTGAGCCATTAACGTAGGTTAAGCTCCTCACACATGAGGCTTATTGAGGGTTTTGCCCTTCTAAAGAAATGCTACAGTGCCTCCAGTTTTATTACAAACTACTTTTTTAATAACCACAAAATGCTGTGTGAATACTTTTTCTGTAGAAGCCAAGATGTACTTTTTATGGTACATACAAGGAAGATGTGCCAGCAAGAGACACAGAGTTGCCTGTTTCTTTTTTATGTTTTGTCTGTAGTAAAAGGCCATATCCACATTTGGAGTGAAAAGTCTGAGTCTTTAAATTGCTAGAGAGTGGGATCTGGTTTAGACTGAGTAAGAAAGGCTCTTTATTTCTCCTGGAACTGACAAAATAATGAGTTAAATGCTGGTAGTGCACTGACTTGGCAGGCAGATGGTACAAATATAGTATGCTGAAGAATAATTCAGTTACAGCCTTGCACATTAACTATAGACTATATTGTTAAGAAAAGACATGGTTGGCTGGTGGGATTCTCCTTTGTGTGTTAGCCCAGAGGCCAAAATGTGATTTTTGTGTGTGTTAGGAAATCAGTATATAGCTTGAGCAGACTTGGGCCAGCATATACAGATTAGAAGCCAGGTACAAAATAGAAAAATGTCTTTAGTGTTTTTTATTTCTTCTTTTTTTTCCCCTTCTCATTATTTATCTTTGCATTTTCTATTTTCTTTCAATTTTATTAAGCCTGTAAAGTTGAAGGTCCTCAGCTGCTCTGTAGTAATAGGACCATAGGGCTTAATTCAGCAAAATGCTGAGCACTCCGAACCCAGTGCAATAAAGCACGTAAGTGCATACTTACAATTACGAATGTGATTGGTTGGAATGGGGATTTCCATTTAACTGCATGCTTGATTTCTTTCTGGGTTTGAGGGAAAAACAATGTAGCACCTTCTAGGGATAAGCTCCTATTAAGAATATATTTATTTGCTACTGTTGAGGTAGTTTTGAGGTTCTACCTGCAGAAGTCATTGCTGTTTGATGTTGAGTGATCATGGCTCATCTAATGAATACTTGAAATACTTTATGCCTGGTTAATCTATTTCTCATTAGCCTTTTTTAGTTTTTGTTTAAATTTCTCTAAGTTGGCACAGGTTTTTCAGTAGTCTAATAGGATGCATGATGAATTTGTAATCCTTTGCTACATAAAATTGAACAAATTTGCTCAAATGAGCATAAGAATTGAAAAACTTGATGGTGTAAGTAGATTGCTGCTTCTCCTACTCTGTTGTTCATCTGATCGTTGCAGGAGCAGTATCCAAATGTGTAATGACTGTTTTTAAAAATTAATGACCAGTTCTGGGAGATTAACTCTTCATCTTCCCTTGGTTTTAGGATTCTCAGTGGGTCCTTGTAGGAGAAGGGACATTTCCCTGTTTCCCCTTTGAGAGAATGCAGAGGTACTAGGGGCTGGGGACTAAGTCTATGAGTTTAATATGGCACATAATCACAAACCATCACCAGTTGTCATAATTCCAGTGCTGTAAACACTGAGAAAGCAGGCATGTTTAGTGTGTTGTAAATTGAGCACCTAGAATTGGTGACTGTGGTATCTGCAGTAACTGTAACACATCTGTGAGATGTTTTGTCCAAGGAAAAGCAAAAATTTGTGAAATATAACAGGTCATAAAGTTGAGATTAGCAGTAAGGATAACTTTATGAATTCTTCTTAAGAATTGTCTCAACGCTAATTGCAGAGGAGAATAAATGCATCTAAGGTTTTGTGTTTGACTGCTGTTGGAAATACTGACAGTGTCAAAAATCCTGTATAGTACAACTAACCTCAGAACCCAAAAGAAAAAGTAAACTCCAACCAAATATAAAGCAATTAAAGGTCCCCTCTATCTTACTGTGGGGTTAAAATGGTGACATGCTGGGAAAGACAATCCAGTTGTAACTTTGTCACAGGGAGAGTTAGTCCATAAGCCTGGACTTATCCGTTACACCATCTTGATTTTCTCTTAGTTTGCAGAGCATGACATGCAAATTTCACAAGCCTGCAGTTGAATTCTCCTAAACTATTGCAAAATGGCTGAAATTTCTCTGAATTGCTGCCGGATTTATGATTAAAATGGTATTAGGGAGAAGTACTGTCCTTTTCATAACTTTGAGGAAAAACTGGACATTTGACCTTGTATTTACTGAAGACAATAGCCAGCTAGCTGCTTCTACCTTTCAGGCAAACTTGACATCTCAGGGCTTTATTATACATTTTCCTAGAGGCATTGGCACTTTCATTTTGCTTGATTTAGAATAACAGAAATGTTTTGATTAAAAAAACCAGCCAAAGCTAACTTCAGTGTTTACCCTGAAGCACGATCCCTGTGAACACATGGGGTTTATTCATCCAACCATTACAGAAAATTGTTTTAAAAAAATTACTCTTACATTCACTGATTTCATTGTAAATGAAGGCCCACAGCCTTCCCTGTGGGCCTGCCATTACAAAGAAAGGTAGATATTGAAGAAGAGGGGAAAACTTGTATGTCTAACTCATACATGTCAAGTGTTCACTTCTTTGCTGAAGAATAATGCATTTAATTAGACTATCATTGTGACAAATTGGTTGTGATGAGGCCGTCTATCTCAGGAGAGTGATGCTAATCTTTCTTGTAGTTTTAAAGGCTGTCCTGTGTTGGCATACGATAGATAACTAATCTTTTTGGGGCCATGGGAAAACAAGAAATTCTTCCTATTAGAAATGATTGGATATTTCAATTGCTTTATATATGTTTTTTTTAATGAAGAATGGTTTTGAGGACATAATGATTTTAAAGGACTAGATGCCATTAATGCCTTGAGCACTGCAGAACTTAACTTGTGAGTACCTAATTCTCTAAAACCTCTGCCACTATAGTGGAATCCTAAGCCTACAGTTTAACTTTCCTGTACAGTAAGGAGAGAGTTACCCACCTGAGGAAGCTGGTCCTGAAAATTACTTACTAAAGGCCCACCTTGAATGAGCTGAAAGGAATGGCAGAGAGGTGTGGGAAATGCTTTGCAACCGGGATGCCTTCAGAGCCACTGAGTGCAGGTGTTGCTACTTTTGCTCTGCAAAACCAAGAATCCTCCCCTGAGAAAAGAAAGGTACTGACATTTCTTTCTCAGCATTCAGCATGCTTGTTTCATTTCAGAGTGTGACTTGTACTGCATCGCCTCCAAAAAAATTGAGCAATGTAGCAGTTATAAAAATCTTCACTAATTTTTATAATCATGTTTTCTACTACAGGGCTTGGCATAAAGAGAAATAAAGTATTTTTCTGCTGTATTTGAAGAAAATTCTGAATGCTTGCTTTAACCTGACAGGAGTGGTCCTTAAGGATGTTGTGAAGCTCAGTAGAAATAAACACTACTGCCAAGACTATTGTAGATAATGCTGAATTGATACAGTTCATCGTAAAAGGCAGAAGATCAAATAGGTCATTACCCTTTGGTGAAACACATACATGCTCCTGACACATTGCTGTTTCCTAAAGACAGGTATTTTACCATTTCTAATGCTCCATTGTAACCTTTTCTAAAGGACAGCTGCACTCTTAACACACCCCACCCTCCCAACCCCCCCGCCAATATCTTGTTTCCTAAACTTTTGACCATTTTGTGAGTCTCTGGTCTGTCTCTGTCTTCTGTTCCTCCTGAGGCCCCACTGGAGCTGAGTGAAGTCATGGTCTTCTGTCTTTCACGTACAGCTTTGTTAGTATTTTCAAAAAGAGTTGGCAGTTTTGAGCCTCTGTGTTGTAGATCATGATAACTTAAATTTTAGGGAGCCATATTAATCTCTTTTTTTAATGAATTTATGTAGTTTTAAAAAAATTTTTGTCAATTCTTTACTGTCCTGTAGTACATCTGCCCATAGCAAGGTTCTCTGGGCAGGGAGCTGTATAACTTCAACTAGGAGCTTGAAACAGTAGAAGCATGTGCAAGTTGGCGTTGACTATTAAGTGTTAACCTAGGTTAGGCTGTTGATCCAAAATGACCCAATATACTAGAAAAAGACTAGGGGTGGGGAAACAGCTTGTTGCTAGCTCCTTAGAAAGCATGGCCACTTCATTTGGAGGGTAATACCTGGACATATTCTTCAAGGCAGTCCGGATGGCATCCAGCCAGTGGGTGCCTTTAATTTATTTATTATGAGCACAAGATGCAAACACCTGTATGGTACAGCTGGGGCGCGTGAAGATGAGTATACTTTGCCAGAATGTTAATTGGCTCTTTTAAGTAGCTAAACTCTATTAAACTGACAACCACAGTGCAAAAAGCATTAAAGGTCATGGGGGACTGTTGGATGTGTAGTAATTATTTCCTACCGTTACATACTGAAGTGTCAGCTGTACCTATAGAAATCAGTGAGAGTATGTTTCTAGAAAGAGCTGCTCCCTCTCTTCCTGCAGGTTTACCCTCAATAACATTAAAATGAATCTGCAAGGACTTTCACGTTTTTACAAGGTGAATATATATTGAATTAACTCTCTTATCCCAACCAGGTAAAAATTAGTCATATAAAACTGAAGTTTGTATTGATGAACAATTAATCAGATTTAGTAATCCTGTTAAATAAAGGCTTAAAGCAGTAGACCTATTGGGAAAATCATTACGTATCTAGACAGTTGATATCACAGAAGGAATCTTTTTATTTATTTTTACTGTAATTGAAATAGACCCCAGGACATGGTGAAGATAGGAATGCTTATGTGAGCTGATCTTTATATAGCCACTTAAATATCACATGATTTGTTCCTATATTAAGTTGCAAATGTGGAGGCTCAAGTGCAAATCTTTCACACTGTTGACCCTTCCAGTGAGCTGCTGGGACAGATAAGCGTATGGCAGCTCCAATTGCTGGCAGGATCACTGATTAACCTCACCTGGGTTGTACATAACAAACAGTGTCATCTTGCTTCAACCTACGTTTGTTAAATATAGCATCTGGTAAAATAAAAAGAGAGAGAGTGACTGTGTATGTTAAAATAATCAGCTTGAGACACCTTGTTATTCAGACTGAAGGATAGCTGTTTTCTCCCAAAGATCAGATTCAGGGGCTTGAAGAGCCCTGCTGGCTGCCTTGCACAATGCTATCATTACTTCTAGCAGCAAATGAAGCATATGTGTCTATGAGATAACTTTAAGAATATTCCATTTTCCAATGTTATTTTCAGAAATCATGATGTGTTTATATGTAATACGTTAAAAGAAATGCTGCTGTATCATTTCTCGGGATGTATTGTTTCCCCCAGCACATGTTGGGATTTTATACACTCGCAAACTGAGCTCATTTGCTGGAGTCAGAGTATGTAAACTTCTGCTTAATGAGATCTGATTACTACGATATTATTTAAATGACTGAACTTTTGGCAACAATTTTTATGCTGTGGTATACCTTGATATTAATCTAGTTGTGTCTGAAGGCATACTTCAGTTTTTCTAGGAGGTAGAATCATTAGCTAAAAAAAGCTGTGTCTCTTCCCTCTGCCCTTCCCCTTTCCCAGATCACTAGCCTTCCTGCTATGTCCAAGCAGGAGAAGCAAATGCAAATGGTAACAGAAAGCTATGAGGCATGTCTTAAAGGAAATACTGGGATAACAAATGTTTACTCAGAAACTGATCTGTAACTTACATTGTATTTTATTAAAAAAAAATTATAATTGAGAGGAGACCTATGAAAATATTTTCTTTGCAGAGCAACATTACCATCAAAGTGTAAAGAAACAGGAGCCATACTAGCAATGATGTAATGGGTGTAGCAAGTGGGGAAACATGATGGAGTTTTGCAAAAGCTGAAACAGCAAGAACAGCAAAAAAACCCACCCTAAAAAAAAACCCAAGAAAATATGTTTTTGGGACTTGCTCCAAGAGGTGAACCAAAATACGCCTTAGCAGCTGCAAACAAGAGCTCTTCTCCCTTTCTCCTACATACTTCAAACATGATGTTTGCGTGTTGTGTTCGCTGATAACTGCCCTTAGTCTTCCCGTATTCTCGTATTCCCTGATAAAGTGTCAGTGCCATTTCTGCTTGTGCTGGTTTATATCTCAGCTCATGGCATAGCCTACTTGACATCGCTCAGGTGAGATGGCTATTTATCCATCCTACCACAAAAACACAGCAGATGACATGTTTTAGTTTCCAGTATGTGTGAAGTGAATTGTAATGCTTCCCGGGGAGTTACCCATATTTGCAGGTAGACCCTGTGAATATCCGTAAACCCCTGGCCATAATGTCCTGCTGCAGACGTGAATGACTGTGCAGCAGAGGACTGCTTTCTCTTCGGTTTCTGCACAGTTCTTTCTGTGACACAGTTTGAGATTCCTTTTATTTTTTTTTCCAGTAAACTGCAGTACTTGCCTTAAGACAATAGTTAGTTATCCAGAACTGTGATCCTAAATATTTAAAGCAGTTTCATGATGTCTTGTCTATTTTTTCAATTTAAGCTGAAAAATTGAAATTGCATATGAAACTAATCTTTGTCTTTTTGAGAGGAATTTTTGAGGACTCTCTTAAGCATGACACTAGAAATGAACACACTGGGTGTCACAACAGCAAACAAATTATGGTATAGATCGCTATGTTAAAGTGTAAGCTGCTAAACTTTATCTGTTTGTTCTACAATTCTAGAAGCCCAGTTTCTCTGGCTGTTTGCTGGGTGCACAGTAAATTTCAGTTAATTATTTCTGGTAGGGCTGATTTTTGCACATTAACAGTTAAATACTGCAGGAAATCCTCTTTGTATAGAAAGTGGCATGCACGGGTTCTCATACCAAGTGAGAAGTATCATCCCCTACTTAATAGAAGAATGGATGAGAACTGTATATATGTTCCTATGCGCAAAGAAGAAATTATCTTAATACGTGGATAGAATTTGATATACATGGACTAAGAGCAAAGTCTAGTCTTCTGCCTGAGTTAGAACTGTGCTCACAGAGGTGTTTCCTGAATCTTCCCCATCTGACCAATGATTTAGAATTGGGATTTAATGCAAAATGACCTTATAGATTAAGTCAATAAGAATGTTTCAGACTGTAACATTACTAGGACTTTTGGGGTCACTATTTAAATAAATAGATAAATAAACTGTTGTCTTTAAAATTGTGAGCACTTCCCAAAAGAATTCCTCTAGCCATAGCCTGCAGCTCATCACTGACAAGTCCTTTGGTTTTTGGTCTTTTACCTACCCCTGGCCCTTTCTGTAAAGGGTCATGTAATACTTTACTGCCATGTGGCAAGAGTAGGGAAACTGAGCATATTTTCTCTGCAGTCCTGAATGATTCATATCAGGAATAGTACAACAGCTCTAATGAAAAATATTCTGTGTGCCTGACTTGTGTTCTGCATTAACTTCCATGGGTTGTCACAAGTGCTACTGGTCTTACCTTTAGCATACAATTCCAGTGGCTGAATTTTTTTAAGTGGTATTGTTCTATAGCATGAACATTAACTACTGGAAACAGCTAGTTTCTCACGCATGGTTGAAGTCCATGCTGAAGACATTCTTCTATCAGGAGAAACCCCTGTAAATCAAATTATTGATGACCCAGAAGCTTACCGGTTAGCTCAGCTGTGCTTGGCTCTGGTGAAGATGTCAGTCATTCATTCTTGGTTTGCTTTTTTCTAATCAGTCTTGGGAGCCCACAGAACTTCAGCAGTAAGCCACTTCCCTGCAGCCAGGAGAGACACCTCAGAAAAGCTTTTCTGATAGTTTATAAGCATTGCCATGATGCCACACCTGCACGGTTATTTTTTAAAAGCTCCTTCTATAAACCTAATGTACAAACAAGTATTGTATATGACATTAGTTTGTTAGAATTGCTGCCCCTACAGTGCTTAAGAGCTGTTGTAAGATTGAGATTTGAAGTACTTTGTTTTGTCTGTGTGTGATGGATTCTGTAGAAAAATGGGGCTGCTGTTATAGGAGCATTAGCTGCGTTCAACTGTTTGAGTTACAGTGTGACAAAGCACTACTGCCAAAATTATATATTGGGGATTTTGAAGCAGAAAGTCAAAGGTTGGCCTGTAACAAGTACCTATAGGAATTCCCAGTAAAGTGTGGGGTTATTTTGTTTGGTTTTGCTTTAATCTATTGGCTAGACATCTATTCTGTTTGTGCTTTAGGAATACAATAGACAGACTATTTTTTTTTTTCTGATCTCTGCTGGGTTTTTGCTATTGATCACGGCAAAGATTTTTATTAATATTACTTGGTTTCACAACCTCTTTTTGTCAATATTTTATTCGATGGAGATTTCCTGACCAGTTCTGCTTACACACTAAGTTTCTCAACACTGAAATACAAAAGTAGGCACTAGGTACCTATATTAAACATCTCTTAAATGAGTATCAAATATTGGACAAACCTCGTCAGGTTTGAGCTGTTTATTCAGCTTTTTTCTTCAACTTCCTGTTCAGCTGTCCATAGGCTTATATAAGCATCTTTTCTGTCAGCAGGGAGGTGGGATTTGCATTATCCAGGATGAAAACCACAGTCCTGGATACATCCTGAATATGTGCTGGAAGTAGAGGGAGATAAGGAGAAAATGTCAGAACAAAGCTTTTTTTATACTTTGCTGGCCTTGTATTAGATTCAAGGAAGAATATTGGTCTTACTCAGCTCCATTGTGATCTTATGCTTCAAATGTATTTCTTAATCCTGTAAGGATGGATGAAACCTCCAACTGGTGAGAGACCTTACATTGCTTTTTTAGAGTGAGTGCTGCTTTTTATTTCTACCTCAACAGTCTTTTTTATTCTGCTTATTACTGGGCAGTCCATTTCCTGGGTCTTTCCTCCACTGACCTTTGTCCCTGGCAAAGTAGACTTTTTCCCTTCCCTAAAAAGTCTAGGAGGTTTGTCTAAGGAGGGGATATGATGAACTGAGTTCTAAAGTCTCCAGCCAATTAAAGGTTAATTGGTAAAGAAATGGGCCAAAGCTGCAGTGAGAGGGTGAATGCACACAGCATTGCTGGCCTACAGGAGGTGATAAAGGGACTTAGAAAGACTAGTGGTACCGCTGATTTATATAAAAATGTTTTAAGATTTTTAAGATTATGCTGGGGGATTTCAGAATCCGGGGCATGGTAATTCTTGGCAAATGGTGGACTTTTCAAAGTAGATCATCTAGAGAAAAAAAAAATATTGTAATTTCCTTAACATGCAGCAGGTCAGGGTATGGCAGAGAAGTTGTCACAGGTTTAGTTTGTTTGTTAGAAGGTTCATCAGAGTTTGTTACAAGATTGTTTGGTTTGTTGCAGAGGGAAATGCAAAGGAAACATTTCAATAAACCTGGTTAAAACTGTCATTGTTCTTCTGTGCTAGTGGATAACACAACTTTTACTTCTTCCCTTTCTTTTGTTTTCCTTTTTCCTCTTAATGAATGCTAATCACCTGGCTTGCAAATAAGTGACCTCATCAAACAATGTGCTTTTTACTGGTTGCTTTCATCTGGTCTGGAATATTTAATTTAAATAAATAGAAGTCATTCTTCTATTGATTTGAAATGTTTAGAATAATTTCCTTTTTCCCAATTAACCTCACTGTGATGTCTTCTCTTTTACAGTGTTTGATATAATCACAATAGAAACATAAATCTCACTTCTTTCTTTTCTTTGTGTGTTGTTTTGCCAAGCAGATCATCATGAATTAAGTTATACTTGCTTTCAGATTTCCGTAGTGCTATTGGGTAGTCCATTATGTACTTGTGTCTTACATTGATTACGTGTTTGCATGCAGACTTAGCTTATAAAGTTTTACCTGACTTTTAAACAAAATAAGAGTCCAAGGATTGGTGTTTCATCCTCTAGAAACACTGGGCCAGTGGTAAAATTTGGTCCTTCCAGTATGCTGAAAAAAACATTGCTAATATTCAAACCCCGAGGAAGACTGTCCGATACATGTGTCACATGAGTATTCATTTCAAAAGCGAAGTTCTCTTTACTTTCTTTGCTCATGTTTTAAAATATCCCAAATTCCCAGCTTCTACCCCAGAGCGTTTCCAAAGCTGCTCTTGTTCTTTTTCTATCTATCAGAAGTAGAACTTAAAATGCAAAGTTTGTCCACTTATAAGAACTTCTCTTCTTTCATCACTCTTTCTTGTTCCACTGACAGGTCGCTAGTGTGAGCTGAGAAAGCTAGAGATTGCTAGTCTCTTGCTTATTCCGGTAGATAATCTGGAAAATGTATGCATCTGTTCATCATCAATAAAATAATCAGAATACAATATTAATTAATCAGCACAAGGAATCAGGAAAAAATTTATTTTACTAGAAAATTCTCTTAATTATTCAAGAAAGCTACTGGAATAGAGTAGCTGTGCAGACTTCTTTTTCTCTTTTCTTTCACTCAGATAATCTGGGTTGTCCTGTTGGGATACAGCACCAAGGGAGTTATTTGGTTGTGCTCAGTGCAAGGAAAGCTGCCTTGTGTGATTGCATGACTGAAACGGGAAGCAAACTAAAAGCATATTGGTATGTTCGTGTAGCTGAGACCGTATTTTATATTCAGTTTCTGTTCTACCGGCGAACTTACTGGAAGGTCAGTGATCAAAACACTATGGTTGATTTTTTAGTATGGTAATTCATTTTCTTCACTAACCTGTACATTGCCAAGATACAATTGTGTATATTTTTACATCTATATTCTCTCTTATTGGAGATCTTCCTACTGTATTGGTGGAATTAGTCAACGTGAAAATGACTTGCTATGAGGTGCTTTTCTACTTTTCTGCTTTGTCTATGTGTACTTTAAACCTGGGATTAATTTTATCTCTAATAAGCAAAGAAACCCCGCACAAAATTAAAAGCCACCATTAAATTCAAAGGGACAAAACACCCCTATTAATTTGAAGGGAGTGGTTTGCTGAACTGGGGCCGTTGGCTTAAGGCCAAATGGGTGGTTATACAAGCATGAAACAACTGAGCAGATCGAAATCACTGTCAGTCTTTATCGACTGGTAGAAAATGCAATGGTTCTTGCTCGCGTGTCTGGTCGTGCAGTTGTTTGGGAATACGTGGATGGGACCCCTAGCACATTCTCTCGTGTTATCCGTGCCATTGTTGGATGCAACAGCAGCATTTCAAATCAGGGTTGGTTTTTTTTTTATTTTTTTTATTTAATGTATTGCATTTAAAAGCAGTGACACTGAACAGACCAGAGAATGTTTTGGTTTTTTTTTTTTTTTTTTTTCTGTATGAGCTGTGGCTTTACAGAATGCTGGGTCATCATGTATACACAAAAATTAGACAAGGTAATTTAGTTTTTCCTCCCTGAACTTTCCTTCCCTCTTTTTATAAGGTAAGATACTATCAAGGTCTCATTTGAGCTGGAGGATGGTGTTTTAATTGAGTAAAAATGAGTCTGTCAGCCATATTCAAAGACAAATCTTTACTGTACTCTGAAGTAATTAAATTGTCTGGATTTATTATTATTTTTGCACTATAACTTCAGAAGTGGAGTTAGCATTTACAGTCAAATGTTCTAGAACAGTTTATACAGCTGCTGTGTCCAGCTGTCAGCAGGCTTGATAACAGAATTTCAAGATTATTTATCTGCTTTGCTTAAATATTGCAAATTGGAAAATGCTAATGTTTCAATGAAATCTTGTATTTTCATTCTATCCTCTTTATCCTCTAGATATTAATTTTATCTACTTTATCCTCTCACATTTTGTACATTATAGTTTCTGGGTGTAGAAGTAGGTTTGTTTTTTTTTTTTTGCTTCTAATACATGCAGACTAATGCTGGGCAGCCTTTTTTCCTACTTCCTGGCTAATCAGCTCTTGTGATCAGATACTGAAAACCACCATTTAACGGGCATTCTCTGAGCTGTGATGCATCTATGGAAAGTCCAAATCGTGCAATAAAGCTTACCTAGTGACTGTGAGACAGATTACATACATTCAAAAAGAAGTGCTTGCAGGCACTTGCTTTTGAGTTCTCAGTGCAGCAGTGAGAACCAAATAGTGTGGAACACTTAACACTAGGTCTGCACTGGTCCTATAAACTTAGTGGCTTACCCTGCATTTCTTTTTTTTTTTTTTTTTGTTTTCCTTTGTAGGGAAGTGTTTTAACTTTCTTCAAAGTTAATATTCTCTATTCTGTGGATACAATGCTTTCCTAAATAGCAAAGTGCAGTTAAGGTATATATTTTCATCTTAAAGAACACATCCCAGCCTAGCCACACCTGTAGCCCTTCCCGTCAGCTCCCTATAGGGTTCAACACAGGTATGTACATAGCAAGAAAGAAGCTTCAGTGAAGATGTGGGATCAACCAAATCACCCCTTAGTTAGAGATTTATTTACACAGACACCTTGAGAAATCTGAGATTTCATGTTTATTTTGTCATGTTGGAGACATCACTGTTTCTTATGCCTCATTCTGCTTTATTTCCTTATCATAGTAAAATTGTGTTTGTACTGGGCTGGGTGTATGGGGAGAGAAATTATAAATAAATTATAGGTAACGTGTGTTGATTTTTTTTTGGAAAAAAAAAATCTTTATTTACTTCCTCGCCCCCAATCTTTGTGGCTTGGCAAGTCAGTGTAATTGAACATTTGAATAAATCTTCTTCCTTCATTGCCTCCTAGATTTTTTTCTGTGTACTTCAGTCATATTGCAGGAGTTGACATGTATATAAGTCCTATTCAAATCAAATGGAAAATAAACACTGATAAGGTTATGCCATAGATTAATAAATATCAGTCCTGATATTTCAGGTAGATGGTTAGTAAAGGAACACACTCAACTTCACGCAAGGAAGGATTTCTCTGGGAAAATATTCTTAAAGTTGGTGGGGATTTTTCTGTGCCCATATTAAGCTGCTAGAATCACTTAGCAGATGCTCTTGAGCCTAATTTATCTACAGCTATACTTGTTTTGTTGTTGTTTGGGGTTTTTAGATCTTATTATATTTATCTGAGTTTCCATGTTGTTTGAGCAAGGAGCTAAAAGTCAGAAAGCAGTACTTCACAAGTAAGTCTGACACGGCAGGAGCAGCACTGTTCTCGGGAGACCTAGCAAACTTCCTGACATGACTCCTATGTCAAACAAAGAAGACGCCGGTGTACGAGAAGAGAACAGGCCAAGTGCTCACCAAACACTGACTGAGTTAGGAAAGCTGAGGTCTCGTTAAACAGCCCGTTACATTTGTGAGGATAATAAGCTGTTACATTTCTTCCCCTGAACTTTATTAAATTACATGCAATTGTGTCTAGGTAACATGAAAAAATAAAACATACATTACTGGTTTGTACTATAGAATAACAGAACCCAGAATATAATTTTTAGTGTTGATTTTTCTACCCATTTAATCACATACTTCATGTCTTTGAGAAAGTGTGTAAACTTTAATATGTTCTAAGCAAAGTTTTTGTTGATAGGTTTTGTGATTATTTCTTAGTTTGGCATTTTGCAACTGCTTTTTAGTTTACAATACCTGGAAAAGCCCACACATATACATTTAATGCATTAACTTGCTAAAGTTTGGAGTTTGGACTGAGTTTTCCTGTTTAAGAGTCAAACATCTGAGGGTTTTATACTATGAATTCTATTTTACAGGGGTTTTTGTGTTTACATGTGTAGTATCATCAAAAGTGTTTCTAGATTCACCTGTGTGTCCCTGAAGGCAAAGGCTAGATACTTTGCTTATGCTGTTCTCATTACTGGGTACATTTGCATCGAAACAAGATAATTACAATACCTTCTGCTTATAGTAGATTCCCTATGTACTTTTAATTAGATACAGCTTCCTTGATTTCATTTTGTGAACAATTATGTAGCTTGCTATGCAATGTTAAATAGTTTGTGTTTCACCCCAGAAGTGTGTGAAGTAATTCATAAATATGGCAGGATCATAAAATCACTTTGTTGGTATAAAATTGCAGATGGTGAAAGCAATCTAGAAATACCATGTCCAGGGATAAATGGTGGATGAGGTAGGTACTCCCAGGAGAGGGAGGGAGACATGGAGCTGCACGGGGGGCAGAGGAAAGCAGAGAGGATTCATCTATGGCAAATCTTTCTCTCCCTCCCTCCCTCCTCGCCTCTGTCCCCCACCCGTCGTGGCAGTGAGAGGAGCTTCCCTGGTAATTGCGGAATAGGAGATTTCAAAGGAGGCTGATAATGGTGTTTAGAGCTAGTGCTTATCAGTGGGAAGAGGAAGAAATGCCTTTTTTATGCTGTGTATCTCTAGATCTGTAGTATCCTAAATGTCTGAAGGTTCTGTTGCTGTCTTGTGGAAGGAGAGGCATAGTGTGTTATGCCGCTCTTCTGTTGCTGTCTTGCTATAGCCGCTGTGGCTTTGCTCTCATTCGTTTCTTCACTATGGGGAGCTTAGAATTAGCTTGTTAAATGCTCTCAGTACCTTAAACAGGGCACTTTGCAACCACTTTTGAAATGCTCGCTGGGTTAGCAAAGCCTATGGGGTTTTTTGCCCCCATTTTTTCTGAGGATTTTCTGTGCATCTCGCCTATCTCAAGTGTCACTCTGCGTTTTCCCCACTGGATCTGTGGCTACTTTATTGTGTGTTTCACTTTCTTAACCGCTGTGGGTTTGGGGTTTTTTTAGCTGCTTGCTTTCAGCAGTCAGTTACCAGTAGTATGCAGTAAGAGAGAAGCTTGTCCAAACCCCATGATTTTTAAACACAATAGCCAGTTTCTGTGCATGCCTAAAGACTTACCTTGATGCTAAGCAAGGTCAAGTGATGGCTCAAATCTCTCTAGTCTCTTTTGCCCACTCCTTTTTCTTTCATGCAGCTTCCATCTCTCTTGAGAGTATAACTGTTTTAAATATACCAATCATATTATGATCACAGTTTGCATTCATATATTTTGTCAAAGAAAGAGAAGGTGAATAAAGGATTTGTTTCCCATATGTGTACACTGTACTTAAGAGCACTCAGAACAGTTGAGCAGAGGTGTTGCCAGTATGCCTAAGGGGAACTTAAAAACTAGTTGTGAGCAGCATCCAACCTACTTAATGTAAATTCTTCTCCAGGGTAGGCACACAAGTTTAAAACTGGTTTCCAATAATATTCCATTTCAGGGCAAGCTTCATGGCGCTATGTTCGTCTTGTCAGCAGGAGGCAGAGCCCTTGCTATTTCACCAGACAATCCACAGCAGCCCTTCTCTTTTTTTCCCTGGGCCACAGCGCAGTACAAGGCAGCTCATCCCTCGGGTTGCAGTCATTTGAAAATATTTGGGGAACTCGGAAACAGGGAGTTTTCCCACTTACTTTGCAACTAGCATAGGAGAGCCTTCGGAAGGAAGTCTTAATTAGAGCTAAAGGAGCTAAGCCTGCATCTGAATCCAGATATTTGTATTCTTTGATAGTAGCCAGTCTTAGCCATCTCAGCAGAAAGTTCACAAAGATTATTCTGCTTTCATTCCCAGACAAGTTTGTGGGTTTTTTTCATCAGAACCTAAAAAGCAGAAGCAGCCTTCGAATCTGGTGACTTTGTACTGTTACCTCACTGCATAGTTCTAACAGCACTTTCATGCATTTTGATGTTTGGGTTTTTAATTTTTTAAACCAGGTTCTCTATTACTGATGAAAAGTCAACATCAAAGATACTAATTTGGAGGTAGGTCTTCTCCTTGTCTAAAAAAGAAACAAACATTCTAGCTATCTGATTTCCAAGGGAATGCTTAATTTTATTATGCCAAATGCTGGTGTTACATATTAAATGAAGAAACTTAGCTAGCAGCAGTCACTCAGAGTTAGAATGCCACAGTATAGTGGGATTTTTAAAATGGAAAGTGTGGCTTATGCAAATGATAATACAAAAATCGAGAATTTTTATTATCCTTTATCATTTGCATAGTTCAGAAACAGAATGTCCCCCATCTGTAGTTGACTGGAGGGTCAGAAGGTTTCTGGATTTAATGAATTGAAAATCTCTTTGTTATGACAAAACTTACTTTCTTGAGAAAATATATTTTTATTTTGTCCTTGCTACAGTCATTCATGTTTAATATAAAATGACACAGACTCCCTCAACAGGCATAATGCTGCAATGTGGTTGGGCTTCGTGTCCTATATGGTGCTCTGTTCCTAGGTGTGGTGTCCATACCCAATCTATCATAAGGACACCAATGTAAGGATAACATTAGCTCAGATAAAAGCAGTTGCCAGCTGTCCACATCTGAATATTGCACCTGGTTTACTGTGGTGATACTGTCTCCCTGGCCTTCACATCCAGACTCATTCTGGAAAGCGTTGTGAGTGATTATGCGGTCAGCGTCTGGCAGTATACCTTGGCAGGTGTAAAGAGTGGTGTCCCTTTCACAAGGTGTAAGTAGCATGTTGAGTATTCCAGAGGGCTCAGGTGCCCTGAGATGTTTCACTGCGCGGCTTTTGTGAGAGAATGTCCAAGCGTTATTTCTTGGGTTATATCTTGGGATTCGCTTTTCCTGTGCTTTTGCACCCAGCATAAATAAGCAAATCCTTAGTTTCATTGCACCTGCTACTGTTTTCTATGCTGCACGGTTTACATAAGCATTTATCTTACCTCAGGCTCTAAGCACCAAATACTTCTCGGTCTTCATATATGTTATTTTGAAAACTTCATTTCTGTGTCAAAAATACAGATGCTTCAAAGCAGATTGCAAATGGCCCCTCAATTCCCCCTTTTCAAGAGATAGTGTCGTCTTCTACTTCATGTCATCTGCAGAACTCTCAATTGACATTGAGGCTTGAGTGCTAAAGACATCTACTAAATTGCCAACTTAATCATCTCAGAAGACAGGGCAAACTCTAGAGCTTTTCTCAGTGCTTCATTTATCAGTTACTGGACAGGGTAGCCTATCTTATGCAGTGTGACAGACTGCCAGAAGGTGGGCAACTGAGGGAAAGAGCCTGGCAAGAGAAGGGAAAGGTGGGTGTCAGAAGTTACCTGCATTATTAAGGTGGAGTGAGTGTTGTCCCCCAAAAATGTATTTTAACAAACTGAATAGAGAATAACTTTTTTTTAATGCTTTAGTAGGAGTACAATGATAGGAACTAATACTACTTAGTTTTGTGTGACCTGCTCTTTGGCTCTCAAACTCCTCAGGTACAATATTTGAGAAGCAGAAGAACTGATTTTTTGTTTTCCCCTAAGGTTGTTAAACGATATAGCAGATTTATATTTGCTTATGTAGCTTCTGTTATGCTTCATGAACACTTCATGAATGCTTTGAATGCTGAAAATGTGTCAGTCAACTTAGAGAAAGCTAAAAACACAATCTCTAGTGTTTTGGCTTCGGTGTTTTTTTTGTTGTTGGTGGTGTTTTTTTGTTTGTGTGTTTTTTTTTTTTTTCTTTCCTTGCAAGGTTTTGTTTTGGATTGTTTACTTACCTAAAATAAAATTGTCACAGTTCTCCATCTTGCAATTGTTATTCATCAGTCTAAATAAATGTGCACTGCCTAAATAGAGGATCAAAATGCTTTAGACATGTTTAGATAATTTTGTTGTTGTTGTTAAAATTTGTTCTAATTGAAGCCTACAAAGTAGATTTCGAAGTCATGGCTGTGTTTTCAGCAGCAGTTGCCCTTGCTTGTTTTTTCAGCAGCAGTTTTCATTTGTTGGGTACATGGAAAATACATGCACTGAGAACTATACCTTTGATAACGCTCTATGAGATGATGTTTCAGGGTTGCTACTGGGAGTCACCTGTGTGGGTGACAGGCCTGGGAGTTCTTGGGCTGCCCAGGGAATCCACGGTCCGAGTGCCCTGGGTGTGCTTGCAGATGCAGCCCTGACACCCAGCTGCACCACACTTGTAACTCAAGGACAAACTGGACTTTCATATGTACAACTTGCACCTTAAATCCCATAGCTCTTGTGGAAGCGACTAGTTTTCAGAGCTGATGAAATATGCCTTTAGTGGTTTTGTATGAGTCAGATTTTCATCTATTTCTTTGGAGACTTTGATCACTGCAATATTTATTAGAGTGTCCATATTATGTAAATAAGTACAGATTCTCTTGTTACAGCTGTACAATGCAAATGTAATTATCTTTGAGGAGGTACAGAGTATGGAATTTGCTAAAGTGTGGAGTTCTCTACACCTTGAAGAACAGTAGCAAAATTTAAGTGCTGGCTCAAAAAGGTTATTAATTAAATCTTGATTTAGATACAGATAAAAATAGCTCTATTAAATGTATGCTCTTTAATTAGGTCTTCCTTTTAAGGTCATGCAAAACTTACATAAATTATTATACTAAGTACTGTATGCTTGTACTATAGAAATAGTCAAGTTTACAGTTAATAGTCCTTAATGTTAATAAGTAAGTTGTTTAACAATGCTAAACCCTAAGAACATTGTCATACTTGCAAACCACCTGAGTACACGAACAAAACAAGTGACAGATGCCTTGTTCTGTGAGATGGAGAAAGGTATCTATCTTCTGAGCTATCCTGTTCACAGCTATTTGTAAGCCGTATCAACTTTTAAGGTCTTTCACAATGTTTTCAATATTTTATTCTACTGATTTACTATTTGCAATTAAATCACCTTTGTATTACAGTATCACCTATGTCAGAATATTGCCATATTAATTTTGTCTTGAAAAACATGGGCTAAGGGCTAAAATGTTAATTCTAAAACAGACAGAGCATGTTATTTAGTTTGTTTAGCTGTGTGTTAATGTGATACAGGGTAAATTGCTTTTAATATTTTACTATTACATTAATTTATGGACTTACATTCAGTTGTATGCTTATATATGATACTTATGCTATACCGATATTCATTCTTATATTAGACACAACACTTTTTTGCTGAGCTTTCAGACTCCTTTCTGGCTTCTGTTTGTGTATCCTTATAACTATTATTTCTGGGAGCTTTAATGTCAGTAACAAATACCTTATTGACCAGAGCCAATAAATATTTGACTCCTTTAAATAATTTAGAACATTTCAAGGTAGCTCCACTAGTTAAGTAGGGGGTTTTGTAACACCTAGCCTATCTGCTGAGAAACTCTTTTTAGCACTTTGTTTGATCATAATCAGTATCCTTTCAGGAGCTCAATCAGTGTTCCTCTTATAAACCTGCTTCAGTCATACCAGTTCCTGTATTTTCATCACAACCAATTTGTCTCTCTTCCCACCCCCACCCCCCCTTGAAATACCAAATTTTTAATGGTAAAAATGTGTCTGTATCCTGGTGGGATACTGATAATGAAGATTAATTATGGTTAAGAAAGGAAAAGACTTTCTGCATTTTGGTGACTGGAATGTCATAAAGACATTTATACATATTTTATATCTGTTATCAGAATGTTAAAGTATTCCCCTGTTGAAGTATAATACAAGGTACCAAAAAGAATATAGGGGAGTGTTAGATATGTGCCTCCCTCATGCAGTCTATTCCTTGATTTCAAGGCTGCAAAAAGTCACATGCAAAGCCTTATGCACAGGCACCATAACTAGACATCAGTAAAATAACTTGCACTGCATTCAGTGGCTTTGCATCGGTACGTGCCTAGGCTGTTTCTAACATTAAATATACAAATAATCCATCTGAAATCACAGGGATGAGTTCTCATTACTTTAAGGTACATGAGCAGAAAGGCAAAAATCCGTTTATATATTGGAACCATAAGTAACTCCTTATGCTTTAGTAGGATCTGATATAATTAAAATTATTATTATTTTTTCCCCCTGAATTGGAATCTTTGCATATCTTACGGTGAAAAACTGACAAATAAAACGCCTGGCTTTCTTTCCAACTGCACATCTCATAGTACAGAGTTAGCACAGCATGCAAGTGGTTACTCCAACGAGGGTTGGATCCTGTTATGGCATTGGAAATAAGCTTGGTTGACAATACTGAAGCCAGAAAAGGATTTACTTGTTTTCATGACATCAGTATTAAGTCATGTAGTCATAATATGAGTGTGTGAAAATGGAGAGGAATTGTCTCTTTTAAATGCATGAAAAATATCCCTCTCCAGGGTAAATGATTCCTCAAGTACTTCTCCCATTGAAAACATTTCACAGATTCATCACAGCCATCATGCTGTCCAAACTTAGGAACAAGAAAGAAAGCAGAATAAACCTCTTCCATCTTAAATTAACTGTGTATCTGAATTAGGGCATATTGTGTCCACTGACAAATTCTGGTTTTCTTCTTGATTTGAAACCTTCTGATCAAATTGTGTTTGGAAATGGCTTAAAATGCAAAGTGAATTCAGTAAAGAAGAGCGATGAATTGTAAAGTAACAGCAGAGAAGTTAAAAAACCCCTGTGTATATATTTGGAAAACAAAAGTTCTTGTTAACAGTTATGTAGTTCAGCCATTGTTTTAGGAGACTTTTGAACTAAGTTAACCATTTGCATACTGTGTTTTGTTACATGCTGTGGAAACACAGCTAAACTGAACTGCCTTGTGCTTGTAGCTGCCGCTGGTGTTTTAGTGTGAGTACTTGTTGGGAACGTCTTGGTAACCTGTGTAATACTCTGAAGCTTGTGGGTGATTTATTAAAAAGTTAGGGTGCTTTTAGCAGAAAGGTAGCAATATCCCTAAGGGAGCCTATGAGAGGTATCATGTTAGCCCTTGTTTGGGATATACTTTAGCAGCATCAAGCCATTAAATTTTATTTTGAAAGTACTCACAAGTGGCAGCTAGATGAAGTTCTTATGATAATATTCCATAGCTAATATTTAATTGAAGAAAATAAATTGAATACATATTTATCAAATAACCTAAATTTAATTCTCCTAAATACCCATAGGTATGTGCTAACATAGAGGAGACACTAAAACTTGTATTTTTAAAAGAAATCCCTTTTCACAGGGAAACAAAAGCATGAAAGGTACTTCTTTATTTAGTTTTCTCTGATAGGTTTTTGTAGGGTCAAAAATGCAAATTAAATTTACCAATTACATTACCAATTATTACAGAAGAAAAGGTATGGGCAATGGCAGTGAGTTAGTAAGACTAAATCTGTGTTTAATTAATAGCTGCTTGAATCTGAAAAGTTTGTAATCTTACGTGTAGAGCTCAGAGTGTTTACCCTTTCTGTAGTTTACATTCAAGACCATGAATTTTTAAGAGTCAGCATTAGATTTGTGAAAATCATTGGGTGAAACTTATCCATCTTTAAGGCTGAATTGAGTGCTAACATCCCCAACTCTGTACCAGCTTAGAAATGTTCTCTCAATGCATCTGGCGTTAGACATTTAACTTTTATTTCAGATTTTTGTTACTAAATCATAACTTGCAGCCATCCTAGCTCCACTCATTTTTGGTGTCCAGTTTTGCAGTTGGACTACGGGAGAAAGGTTTTAAGATGATTGTGCTTTTTTGGCACGCCGATTGGCAGTGTACAATCGTGTTCATGTGTGCTGCTGCAGTGTTATCACAGCATATTATTTGTTAGGACATATCTCTATAGGTAGCTTCATTGCTTTTAAGAGACTTGTACAGTGGTTCAGATCACGGTTCTGATCTTCCAATTAACTGTCATTACTGGTAATGGCACATAAGCCTTGTGAATAGAAGGGATAACCACTCAGCCACTTTGCCTTCTGGCCTCTCGTCTTCTGAAAAGACACTTATATTAAAATTGTGTTTAAAACTTTTTCTTGGGGATGGAACCATTATATATGTTATGTTACACGTTCTGACTAATAGAAAGATATTTGGGCCATATTTGGTTTTTTCCCAGTAAATGTGTGTGCTATACCTATGTAAAGTCCTGTATCTCTGCTACTGTTTTGTAAGGATGACATATGTCAGTGATTTTAAAACAAATGAGAAAAGAAAAAAGGCTACCTGTTTGGTAACAATGCAGAAAAAAATGTAAGTGCTTTACTGAGGTAAATGTCAAATTCTTTTTTTGTTTTGTTTTGTTTGCTTGTTTGGGTTTTTTGTGGCTTGTCTTTTGGTTTTTTTGTTTGTGTGTTTTGTTTGGTTTTTTTTTTTTTTTTTTGTTTTGTTTTTTTGCAAAAGGAAGTCAGAAAGTAATGTTAGGAGCCCTTTTGATATGAGCGCATCAGCTGTTGTAAGTAAAATCTCTTCAGTCTGATATTACAGGCTGGTAATTTGATGCATAGCCTGATAATGCAAAAGAAGTCAATCCTGATCAATATGAATATTTTTATTGAACTTTATCATTCAGGATTGACACCAGAAAGTGCTTCATTGTGTGCCTACAAAGATGAGAGCAAAAATTCAGGAAGGTAAACACTTCTCCCCAGAACTGTATATATTTTCTAAAGGTGGGCTGCTAGAGTTAAGAAGGCAAGAAGTTAATTATTTATCACTTTTTTGGACTGAGTAATATTGCTCAGCAAAAATTTTATTCATAAAGTAGGCATTGTGAAGTAACAGGACGTGTTTGCTAACGTTTCCGCTCATTGCAATAGGAGCTTCATTTCTGGAACCATAAAATACTTCTTCTTTGTGATTTATAGGAAGATGCTTTAAGTAATTCAATTTGATAAGTAGGTATTTCAGGAATGATTAAATGCTTCCTTTTCTCTAAAGAAGAAATAGATACATGCTTTAGGTTATTATATACAGGCTGGCAAATTGCTTCATAATGTTTTCTGTCTTATTTCTATCCCCTGCTCTGGAAAGCAAGAACCCAATAGCTCCACAGACATCAGCATAAATGATAAACAAACTTGGAAAAGAACTTTAGTAAACAGGGGAAACCTTTAAGAATCAGAATATCTTTTGGCCAGGCACCATTGCCTTTAAAATATCTGTTGAAAGGAATTTATACCTGATAAAAGAGGCAATTAGTTTGCTGAATGACAACACGAAATTTCACCACTGGTAGTAAACTGATGACTCTATTCCTTATTCTGTTGGCAGGTCTTATTATTATGAACATTAAAGTAATCAGTTCCCTGTCACTTAAAATCCGTACCTACTTCTTCCCTTCCTGAAATACCCTGATTTTGGTTGCACGCTGTATTATTTATGTACTGTTTTTACTAATCCTTGCTGGCCTGAAACATTACAATAATCTTGCAATCTAGGTAGAAATATGACCCATAATAAGCATGAGGAAGAAATGACAATGCAAGCATATAATCATTGCTGAAGTGCTGTTTAGAGATTTGTAATGACATAGGGGTCCTCCACTGATTTAAAGAAGAAAGCAAAGAGGATACAATTCAAAAACATAATTTTAGTAAAAATTTATTTTCTACTGAAATGGAAACGAGGCAGATGTGTTCTTTTTTTTCCCCAATTGTCTACAGGAGTTCAGACCCTCCTTGGTGTCCTGACACAGTCTTTTCATAAATAGCATCCTGGCAACATGCTATTTACCAAAGGTACCTATCCTGAGACTGGCTTTGCTCCTTGTTCTTGTCTCCTCTCTCTGGGAAAGTTTACTAAAAACAGTAATTGCAAAATAGCAATCAGATGATTTTAACTGATCTTAAATTAAAAAAACTGTTGACTATATATTAGGAGATATTAGAATAAAAGAAGCTCTCTTTTGAAATTTTGTGTAGCTTTATTGAACACTTGGAACATGATCCTGAATTTGCCAGTTGGATGCAGAAGGTGCGTCTGCATTTTAGTTCAGATAAAGCGATCCCTACTTTGTGTGCCTCGCTTCATTTTGTGATATGGTTTGGGAGTATGCAAACTGGATTCGGTTTTAGGTAAAATAAAGTGAGGGATACATTTCAGGAGGGCATCTTCCATGCTTCAGTTGAGTTTGGTTGTTAACAATGGGACTAGACTGAAACTCCTGAAACACATACAGGGCAGACCTCCTGTGTTGATCAGCAACCATTTTGCTGTACAGATTTCGCTCTACAGCAGACTCCAGTCTCTTCTGGGATTTGAGCTTTCTCCTCCGTGTTGATACATGGTTTAAACTTTGTCTCTTCCAATCGTTAATTTGAAATACTATGCTCAGTTGAAACTTAGCAGTAAGTGATAAGAATGAGCTGGTTGGCCTTTTCTTGCTCTTTCGCTATGGATGTTGCACAATGTCTGCCTTTGGCCATTGAGTTGGGTCAGAGCAATGGTTGCTTCCTCTAATGCTTATTGAACTCCAGGCAATTACTCCCACTGTATGAGGTTAAGGCTGTGCCATAGCTGTTGCAGGTTTTTTAAGTAGGTTTAGGGGAGTGTAAAACTAAGCCTACAAATAAAGATTGCTGTTTGCAAACCTGGTTGTCTAAACTGTGCATTTAAAGAAAGAAAACCCTTCATTTTTACCTCTTGAGTTCTGTGGGAAGCACTTCTCTGAAATACTGTGCTGTTGCTCTGGCTCTTCTGCCTCAAGATGCGTTAGTATGGAGAGAGAATCTTAAGTTAATGACATGATTCATGGCAGTTTCAATTCTGAAATCCATCACTGGTATAGCACACTAATGACTTACCATAACATCGCTTATCCAGCAAGCGTGCAGTTCTGTTGTTTGGTCTTGTATACGTGAATGGCTGCTGGCCATACAGACTTGAGAGACAAACAGGGTCTGAAGTGTGATTAGCTAAATACTTCAATGATAACTTTCAAGAAACAGTCACAAGGTAAATGGTGTAACTCGTTTTGGCAGTTGGTGATTTACAGGAACATTAACTTTCAAGCTCAATTGACAGCCTCCGAGCTATGTTTCATATAAAGTACATGCAGTTTGGAAAGAAAGTCACAGAGACAAAGAAGTCATCTATTCCATTAGAGGAAGTACACTTTCAAAAATACCTTCAGCATTATGAAAGGGGGCATTAATGAAGTGTTACTCTTATACTACTTTTCTTGATTCTAAACAAAAGAAGCAGGTGTCTTGCTTTAGACACCTGAAAAATGGGGTTTCTTTTGTGCTGTCATGACAAATTATTATATGAGATTGGCAGATTCTCATGCAGAGAAGAATCAAAAGTTTAAAAAAAAAAAAAACAAACAAACAACAACAAAAAAAAACCCCAAAAACACAAAAGCTTTGGAAGTCTTGGAAACTTTGGTAACTTACAGTCTTCAAAATAGAAGATGACTGTTCTGAAATTGTGTATGCTATGCAGGAGATATTCGACAAACTGGAAAATATTATTCTAAGTTTAAATATCTCTTCATAAATATGTCACAGACTTTCTAAACTTTTAATTTAGAGTGAACTTTTTACTTAAGAGATTTTAACTTTTTTTCTGATTGGATTGATACTTCCAAGATGAGTACCTCCTTACATTTCCTAGGCTCCATCCTGTTTGTTCCTTCTCTCTTTCTAGTTTGGTCCATGTTTTGTACTTTGAGTGGAGGAGAGTTTTTGTCTGAGTTCTTACTACTTTGGTGAAATTGGGTAATCTTCAACAGGTTGATTAATTCTCTGTCTCAAACGAATAGAGTTGCTATTGTTAAAATTGTATGTTTGCTATTGAATGAGCTAGTTAGCAAGATTTGTGACATAAAGTAGAGATACATAAACTGAGATATAACATACATTTTTAACTTTTGCAGAAGTCTGTGTTGTATCTAGAACTGGCATTAAAAATTCATGTAACCGTTGTGACTGTAATTTTTATATAGTCTGAATTTGCCTTATTACTGTATTTTCAGATGTATCTCTTAAAAAATGTAATCTAAGTCTCAAATGCTAAAGCAACTGGTCTGGAAATATGTATTCCTGTCTGAATAAAATAATTCATGGGAATGAACAGTGTGGTTTCGTGCTGCTGCTCTATTGTGCAATATCTGGCTTTGTCCACTTAAGAAGGGTCATTAGTACTTGTTGCACTATTTCTTGATGTCTGAAATAAAATGTGCACCTGACATTGTGCAGGAGGGCCATCATATCTTTCATCTAGAATATTACTAGTCTGCTAGACTAAATGTTTCATTGTTAGGAGAGGCTACTTCCATTAAGTCTGTTTTCTACTGATTTCTCAACATACCACCTTGGACAATTCATTTAATCTCTCAATTTATCTTTCTGTTATTGGAAGAAAAATGACACAGGATAATAGTGCTTGTGTAGGGTGAGAATTATTTGATTCATTTGGATCTTTGTAGTCTTTGTGCTTTGAAGAATTAATTATTTAGTTGCATTTGAAAGAGCTATAAAATATTGCCAAGCATATTTATTCTTTAAAAAAAAAAAAATCGTCCAACCCAGAAAGAACAAACAAAAAAAAAAAAAATTCAGTAGGTAGGTAGGTAGAGAGAAGCTATCCATTCTAGGACTGGCCAGTTAATATTGCAGATGCTATCTTTTTACTGTAACCAAGCATACAGTTCAGGATAGTGTATCTATAAGTAAATCTCAAATTTAAATACTGTTTACAGCACTTAATAAGAGAGTTGAGATGAGTATTTTGTTTCAAGAAATAACAAGACTCAGAATGGGGCTAGCTTCTGTGGCAATGCACATAACATGATGTATACATCACATGTAAGATAGCACTCGCCTCTTCCCACAGTGATACTTGCATAAGAACATTAACAGAAATATCTCTGCTTCACCTTTAGAATACCTGTTGACCTTTCTAGTTTAAAATACTCATATCTTTCTCTTATTAACATCTGTTGGGAGAAATGAAGTGAAAAGATTGCTGCCTTATTCTACTTAACAGCCTACTTAAATTAAAATGGTAATATGCACACTCACGTGTTGTCCTAATTTGATCTCTCTGCATTTTTTCCAAACAAAAGATTTTGTATTTAAAAGAAAAGCAGACATTATTTGTCTACAAGGATGAATTAAGCTAAAGTGTGTAAAGGGAAAGCAAAGATAAAAAAACAGATTTCATGTAAAAGCAGACCTGTAAGGAAACCAAGCTGAGTCTGTGACTTCCACCATTCTCTGGAGTATTTTGGAGGCATCAGAGGGATGGGAGAGGGAAGAGGATATGACAAAGCCTTCCAGACAAAAGAGAAATTCAGTTCTTTATCTTCCACCTTCTAAAATGTATTTACTGGAGTCATTCATCCTGGCAGTCACCAAAAGTGCTTTATGAAGTCTTCCAGTTGCCCTGAAAGACTTCAGGGTAGAAATGTTGTATTAGCTCAGCAATCGTGTTGTGTTCTTAGTAACTGTGGTGTTCTCACCAGCAGAGTTTCAGGAGTTTCTCACTGGTTACTTTATCGGAAAATCCAGGAGATTGTTGCTTTATAATTATGTTGTGAATTCTCCTCTTCAGCGTCTGATTTTTGGGATGGCTGAAGTACGGCCCTACCTCTCTGGGGAGGGGGGTGAAATCTGGCATTAAATCTTCTGCCACGTAGACTGAAAATGACTGTAGAGAAGTGGTGATGATGAGAGTAGCTCTGAGATGCTCAGAGGGGCGGTACCTGGAGGCCAGCCCAGGTGTGAGCCCTCGTGTGAAGGGGTGAGGGATTGTGCCTGTGACTCTGCTTTATCTTCCATGCATTAGTGCCCTGTTGAAGGTGCCATCTCCTTAGGTGTCATGAGAGTAATTGTGAGTGGATCCTACACTGCTTATCTCAAAGGAAGAGAGTATGTAACACTATTTAGTATTCTAATTATTTCAGTATAGGCTATAAGTTATAGCTTTAACTTGTGGATGTTAAGTGTTTTATACTGTTGTAATTTTAAATCTATATAATTAGATGGAGAGTCTTCTCAAGATGCTGACCCCTGTCTAACAGCAAAAAACAATTTTTATTGATGGTGGTAATCCAGATGGCTAGTAATAGATAACTGAAAGGATAGAAGAGTAAGTGAAATTAAATAAACATTTGAAGTTCATCTCTTACTCCAAGAAGGGTTACTTAAGTAGAATCATAGAATCGTAGAATCATTAAGATTGGAAAAGACCTCTAGGATCAAGTCCAACCGTCAACCCAACACCGCCATGTCCTCTAAACCATGCCCTGAAGGGCCACATCTACGTGTTTTTTGAACTCCTCCAGGGATGGTGACTCCACCACCTTCAGTAGAAGGGCTGCTTGCTGTGTTGTATCTGAAATGGTGAAGTTCCTCAACTTAGAAAAGAGAGGAAGAAAAACTGTGATGAAAGTACTTGAACATGTTTTTAAAAAAGAAACCTACAACAATGCAATTTCTGACAAAAAGCCGGAAAACAAAAAGTTTTCATCCTTAAAGTAAAGGTACACCCACAAGGACTATTAGTGCTATGTCAGCTGTAATGGATCTTTACAGTTCTGCAATTATGTCTTACCTATGATGTTTAAGAATATTTCTGAGAGACTGGAGAAGGTTACTTGATGAAAAAAGAAAAAAAGCTATCAAAACTAGACACTTTGAGATGTTAAAATTCTCAATAGGTGCATAATTGAAACAAATGAAGTTACTATTGTACACTTAAGTACTTTAGGAGATTCTTTTAACTGGCTTATTTACCTTTAAAAGATACTGCACTGTTTATTACCTAAGTTGGTATGTATGCATATATCTAAAGAGTACAAAAGAGGGATAAAAGTTAATAAGTACCATTTTTATTCATATATTAAAACTAAGTATAGAAACTGATATGCAGTCTGTATTATGCCCTGTAGGAAAATAAGCATACTCTTTTAATTGTTATTAATATTTTATGGTACGCTGAAACCCAGTAACAACTAACATAATGTAAATAAACAGAAGCACAGACATCTCTGGTTGTTTTGTTCTTCATAAAGATACTGGGCACAAAAGATGAGCTTTGAGAGTTCCTTGGGAAAGTAGATCTGAGCTGAGAGTTTTGGATTTATTCCAACATAAACAAAACAGTAGACTGGGGAATTTCGAAGAATTTCAGTTATGTTGAAAGTATTCTTACTTTCTGACCACAATTGTTATGGAGTATGGACAAAGCATGCCGTTTCATACTGGTGGGGCATTCCTGCACATACCGGTTTGTGGTAAGCAAATTTATTCTGGCCAGAACAAGTCTCTTGGTGACAACATTCTATAAAATGTGGTTGTTGTGCTGCCAGATACCACAGTGTGAGTTCCATACAAATGGGCATGTATTCCTGGTTTTCTCTAAAATACAGGATATTTACAGGTATGGGATTTCATAGTATTGTTTTGTATTGGTATGAATCTTATAAACAAAGAAAAACCCCTTTTCACAGCCTTCCTAAAAAGGGTTTAAAAATCAGATTCCAGAAGACACTGTTCCTCACACATGATTTTTTTTTTATCATGGGCTGATAACTTTAAATGACTAGTCATCTTGACATGAAAGAAATCTAAACACGTATGTCTACGTATGTATGCACATATCTAAGCTCTGAACTCCAACAAACCTCCAGACTGGGACACCAGGACCGAAGAAGCAAAGGAGGGATGGATGCAGCCAGAGACTTATTGCACTGGAGAAACCTCTTCTGGAAATGAGAATGACTGTGAACTGCAGTTGAACCTGTTCTCTCACTTTCACAAACTCATATACAGTAGGAAAGAGAAAAACTTTCAACTTTGGAAGAATCTTTGGAAATGCGTAATCAGTTTGGTTTTATCCCCAGTAGGAGGGATTGGGGGATTATTAGTAGAGTATAAATATGTGAACAGTAATCTTGCCCTGGCTCTGTGTGGAGGTGGCTGTGGAGGGCAGCTAGCAGGTGACACTCCATGGTGAGCCTTTTCACTGCATTGCCTTTGTTCCCTCTGTGCTATGTAGCAGTTAATGATTCTGATGAAGAACTTGGCTATAACTTTTAACATTGGGTTGACAAGGTCAAGGTGCTTGCATTTCTTTTTTTTTTTTTTTTTTTGGTCAGTGCTGTATTCATAACAGCTTGTATTGCACCTCTCAGCAAGGTGATCTCCTCCGCATGTTTGGCACAGAGGGCAATCTCAGAAATATAAGTTTCAAATTCAGTACAGTGTGCTGCACAGGGGCTGTTGTGTTTGGTAGTTAACTTCTCTAGATTTACTCACACAGCTGATCGGCACTGGCTGTTAATGAAGTAGATGATTTACGAAGTCTAAGGGCATGGTTAGGATGAACCTGTTGACATCTAAAAGCAGAAGAGTGCACGCTGAGCCTCAGGAAACCATGAAAGCTTTTTACGCTAGTGAACGCTTACTGTGCGTTAGGGAGCTGACCTTAGTGCCCCAACATATTTAATTTTTTTCTTTCAAAATCCCTGAAATAATAAAATTTTTAATTTTCTTTTTTTACTTCACCATGTTAAAACTGTTACAATCTACAGCTTTCTCTCATAAAACTTGTAGCTTATTGATTTCTCTGAGAGTCAGAAACTGATTTTCCCCTATTAACACACGGGATTGGAAGCCAACTCTCACAACATGCTCTAGCTGATACAGGACAACATATCTCTTGTTACTACCAAATGGTTTCTTCCATGAACTATTTTTATTATTGCTGAAACAGAGTTTATGACACTGGAAACAGAGGTTACCACACTGTGTAACTTATTGAAATGATAACTGTTGAATGATTCAGTGATTCTGCAGGTTTTGCTGGTGCTGTGTGATCTACAGCGGTTTGGACGTGGGTTGCAATGAGAACCATGAAGTGCCGTGTTGTGCCCTGCCTACACTGGGGAAGTCATGTCCTCAGAGCGCTGACTTTCAGTTACTGAAATTAAATCAGTGGAGCACACACATAGTGACATCTTGGCACAGCCTGCTTGTCAGCAGGAGATCTTGTGTTGTTCAGGGGGTTGTTTCACTCTGGAGGCAAGCTATGGTTTGCCAGCTTACATCAAACATGTGCGGACAAATGCAAATCTGCAGAAACAAGAAACACTGTGTTGCTAAAACTGTAAAGTACACCAGAACTAACACGGGCAAATGTGAGTTGTTTATGAAAAATGTGTTGGAAGTGCAATAGGGTGGAATTATCACTTATAAAGATCTCACTCCCACAGCTTAGAATAGCTTTAAGGTGCTGGAAAATAAGGTTCTGCACTGCTCCCTGGAGATCGTGTCTATTTTGTCTTAATTATTATAGCTCTGAATATCGTTACTCCTTAATGCCATGTTGTGAAATCTGTGATGTGCTTAGCACTCCAACCATACAGCACACAAGATATTTTTTTTTAGTCCCTTAAAAACCAACATATTAATTTAATTGGCTCCTCCCACATCTTAAACTAGATTTTTGCATGCAGTCACTGTGTAATTTACTTGACCTACAAATACACCTGTGTGTGTTGGTATATGCTTTTCATTTTCTTCAAAGATGAACAATGCCATTCATTTTAATATTTCTGTAGCAGCTGTATGTTTACCTTTTCTGTATCCATTTTCTTCTTGCCTCCCTGACCTATCTAACGATGTGGTGTTCTTTCCAAGATACAAAACCATCTCTTGTGAAGTTGAGTTATTGATGTACTCCAGAATGTCTGAACAGCTCGGTCTTTAATTATGGTCCAGATTGTTGAGGTACGGCAGTAACTCTTAGTAGAGCTTCTTATTGGTATTACTTTGCATGGCTGATTCTAGTCATTACTCAGTTGAGATCAAGTCCTAGATCCTGATATTTTTTTTTTTTTCTTCCCCCAATACTTTTTTCTGGTACACTCTGTAACACTGAGGCAAATGGAAAGAAGTGAAAGAAGTATTCCAAAACTGCAAGAAGGAAAGGCATATCCTAAGAGAGGTTCTAACTGTGGTGCATGTTGGTGTTTGTGTGAGCGGGTGGAGAACCTCTACTGGTTTAAGTAACTCCTTTGTGTGGAGCAGCGTATTCACAGTGTTCCTGTCATCTTCCAGCTCTGATGGACAGTGATGGCAGTGAGACTGGGAGCACTGACCAGTCCACTGGCTCCGTCTGAACCCAGCTGTGGTGGCAAATGCTTAATATAAAATGAATCTTCCCGCACTGCCACAGAGAAATACAAAAAAAGAAGGATGATTACAACTTTCCTCTTGCAGGCAAGAGGTAAACCTTCAGAAAAGTTGGAGGAGTCAAAGGATTGATTTGTTGTGAAGGATTGTTAGAGGAGACAGCAAATCAATTTACTGAAGCAAGAAGTTTGTGGGAGGGTCTGCTAGGACTTGTGGCTAGGGAGGACTGAGTTAAATGACGCCCCAAAGTAAAATGATGTAGATAAAGGTGTGTTTTTCTGAAATGAAAGGAGGGAATGTAGAATTAAATGCCGATCTCAAAGCAGCAAAGAACCTACTCTTGTGCTTGGGAATTTGCGATAGAGGTAAATTAAATAAGCCAATTGTTGGCAGAAAATTGCTTGAAGAAATTTTATAAGCTAGAGATAGCTTCATAAGGACTAAGTGAGAAAGAGAAAGGGGAACAAAAATCAAATCCCAATATGTTTCTGGGAGAGAAATGTTACAATATTTTTAAAGTTAATCTGATTACTCTTTGAGATATAATAACTTTTGTAAGGAGATGACTGTTTAAGACTTCACTTGAGCTGTGTAGCTCATTGTCCTTTATAGCCATGTTAGCCTTTTTTGATAAGAATCTTCCACACTAATTTTTGCTGAAACAAACTGGCTTGCCTAAAATGAATCAGTGGTGTCTTATGCTACAGTAGAATATTTCTCTAAAGTAAGAGGTAAATGTAGCAAAGATGTAAATAGAGAAGTAGAAAAATTATTTCCACAGTGTGTTTTTTGTTTTGTTTTTTTTTTTTTTTGGTGTGTTGTGGTTTTTTTTTTTTTTCTGTAAATCTTGTGGTTTGTAGTAGTTCCTGCATTTATAGATATAATCTGAAGGGAAGTTTAAATGTGGATTCTGTATTACTGGTATTTCCTATAGTGAGGAGTGATTCTAGATTCTCTGTGTGATGAGTTGGGTAATAGGGGAAGGACATGTAATTTGAATCTTTAGTGTGATTCATTGATGTGTTAAGAGTAGAAGTATAATATGTCATGATACTTTGCTATCTTCTATTTACTGCTATTGGCCTTTCTAAGATTGTTTAAAAAGAGTCTAAAATTACTAATGTAACATAGTACTTTAAAAATTTCCATGAAACAGAGATGTGAGGTTATGTAAAATTCCTCACTCACACGATTCAGGACAATGCAGGGTTAGGTCTGCTGTCTTAAAGTTTAGATTTATCATACACATTTAATGTAGAAAATAGTTTTGCATTTCTTATTTGATCTGCAGCTTTCCAGAAGTCTTCCTCCATCCCTGTTGATAGATCTTTTGTCTAACATCAGTTGTGTGACACATGCTCATTTTGCTATGTATCAAAAGCAGCTCGTTTTGAGGTAACTCTTTTATGTCATTTGCTTTGTATGTCATTTACCATTTTTATTAATTATTTTAGCTCTGATTTTTTATTTGCAATGGTTAAGTTCTCCTCATATAATCAGTGCATGTCTACAAAGGAGGACAAACGTCTTTCATTCCCTATTCCAGAAGGTTTATCTTTTTGGGCTTTTCAGTTAATATCTTAATCGACAGTGTGTCTTAGCGCCCAGTGGCTGAGCAGCAGTGACGTTTTTGTTCTTCTCATTTTCATTTTTATTCTAACTCTTTGTTTGCTAAAGAAACAGAATAGGATGATTGTTTTATGATATTGTCAGCATGGGTTCCTTGGGCTGGCCGATATAAATCTTGCCGAGTGTACTTGTGCCAGGTACACTGCTGCATCAGAATCGAACATGGAAATTTTGAAGGGCATGAAAAGTTTGATGTTTGCTTTTTGAGTTCCACTTCACCAATATTGAGCAGCAGTGTATGTACTCAGCTACATAGAGGAGGAAAGGGAAGAGGAGCTGGTGCGTTCGTACAGCCAGCCTATCTCTACTGTTTGTGATTGCCTAGAAAATTACATTTGGTTCAGTCAACAAGTTTTACACAGCCTCTTCTTTCTTTCCAACTGGTCCCTTTGAGATAAGTCTTGGAATAGTAAAAAAAGGAAAAATATTATTTTTACCTTTGAACGCTGAGGCTTTATACATGTATAGATAGATCATAACAGCTTTACATTCCTGTAATGGTGTTTTATCTTTATTTATGTTACAACGGGACTGACAAGAATATTTAAAGGATTGTGGGACAGAGTTTTCCATTTCCTACTTCAGAAAGAGATCATTAACTTTGATTTCTCATGTTGATAATGTTTCAATTCACACATAATATTAAGCTATACTTGCATTTAAAAAAAATCAAATAGTCTGTAAAAATAAAGAATACTGACCCAGAATCCTTTTGGCTAATTTGTGGGTGTTTTTTGTTTTTTTGTTTTTTTTTTTTTTTTTTGCAGTGAGCCTTGGACCAGTATTGTCCCTATAAAAGTCATTTGGAGTGAGTTCTGATCATTCATTTCAGTAGTACTTCATAAGGTGTAGGAAGTGGAATAATAAAGAATATAAAGAATATAATCAGAAAAGGTTTAAAGGCCGCTGTCATTTAAGTTGTGAGAGTGTTTCATATTCCTTAAGATTGTAACTTTACACCAGGAGGTTTAGTGCAATAATCCTGAAATAACAGAATGTTTTTTTTTTTTTTTATGGAGTACATAAATCATAGGTATTAGAGAAGATCATACAAGACTTGCATAACCCTTTAGAAAATGATCGCAATCTTTATAAGTGAAATTATTCCCAGTCTGTTGCATATGGACAGAATATTGTACTTCATAATAAATTGTTGAAAGTGGCTAATGTGTATGATTTCACTGCCATGTGTCTGTTCACTGAAAGTGTGCTTAATCTAAGACAAGTAGCAATTCAGTATAAATAGTTTACAAATGCAGTGATGGCCATTTTCTGTGGGTTTTGCCATTGCTTTTCACAGGCTCCAAATGTTTATTTACAAGTCTTTTATGTTAAGTGAGATACGCAAAACCTTCAACGTCCATCAAAATGGTGCTTCAATGATTTTTATCTCGGTAACTGTTTCTAAAAGCTCAAATAATTCCTGGAATACCTCATCTGGAAGAATTAAAGCAATTCCGCCTAATAAGCAAACTACCATTTTCTTTAACACGTATAAGAGCTCTGTGTAGAAAACAGTAGCTCCTTTGATATTGTTTTCCTTAATCCACTAGGATGTATTTTTTCTACAAAATAAACAAGAGAGGATGGTTTAAAGTGATCTTTGTTTTTGTAAGTTCATATCTATGACTTTACCTACCTGAAACTATAAATTCGAGTTTTTGCATTTTTTTTTTTAAGAACATGTAGAGTTTTGATGCAAAAAATGGAGTTCTAAATCTTGCAAAGCTTCCTGTATCTCTTTGTAAACTGTCTCAAACTGAAGTCTCTGCTATCATGTCTTCACTATTTTTGGTGTTCAAACTAGCTAGAATTAAACTAGACCAGGTATGTGTACAGATTACCTTGTTTTGGATTCTGCATTAAAAATTCTTAGCTAACATTTTTGCTGAAATTCCAAGAGTTTCATATTCATCTGGTTAGGGCCAGAGTTTGTAACTGAGGTATCAGATCACCTCACTCATTCCCTTAGGTTTCATGTGCCCCGTATCTGTAACATACTGCTGGGAGGTCAGATGCAGAAAAAGAATTATTTGCAGTAATTTAGAAAAAAAGCTTGATTTATACAGTGCATTGCTTAATAAGAGTATCCTCTACAATGTAGCAGTCTGTTTTATAAAAATGCATAACAAAAATCAAATACATTTTCACGCAGCACATCTGAAATATTTGAAATCTAGAGTGGCTCTGGAAATCAGAGAGTTTTCTTCCCGATCTTATTAAAGAGAGGTCATTTTGTCTCTCATCTTGGCATTAGGAATAAAAATTGTCTGTTGCTTTAAAAATTACTGTACGTGTGACTCTGCTTTTTAGTTTGCCATTTTTAAAATGAGAAAAATGATGCTTCCAGAGGGGTGATACTAATATCAGTTCATTATTGTTTTTATAAAACAGAAGGACTGTGCTTGAAAAGTTTTCCACTGCAGGCACTATTAGTGGAAGCGGACCTGCATAAACTAATTTAATCATATATTTATGGAAGATTTGATTTCAGATACTATGTTCTGAGTTTTCTTTTTCTCTTTCCCCTGCCCTGCCTGAAGGGGGAAAAACAATTTCTCATTCAATAAATCATGAATAATAGAAAATAAAATAGAAAACATGGAAAGTGTCAGGAAATGCGTTTGAGAAACAGTGTGTGTCAGGATTAAATTAAACTTTAAAATAGAAGGTGAGAATGCACTTGGGCTTAGATACAATACAGTTAGTAGAAGACAGTCAAACTGATTTATCTTAAGTGAAGACACCTCACAGGATTAAGTTTAGACATCTTTAACACCACCGTAACACCTGCTTGTTAACGTACTTTGGAAATACTCCTCCTGCCTTGCCCACTTTTTAAAAGACTCGGATCTCCCCTGATCCCTTTGCATTCTTAATTCTCACCTTGCTTATAAAACCTACTGAGAGCATGGCATTTATTTCTTCTTGTGTTCATTGTTTTACTTTCTAAACTTCATCTAACTGTCTTCAGTTATAATAGTGTCGGAGTCGGGGCGGCGGTCCGGAGTTACTGATGACAATCTCAATATGAGTACAAGCATCAGCCTCACTTTATTAACCGTCGTTACAGAATATATAGAGCTACAAACGATCACGCGCTTAAACAAACAATCTGATTGGTGGTGAGCTCCTGTTCACGCGCCCCTTAGGACATTCCGATTCGTTCGACGTTGCTGACCACGCGCCTCGGACCGCCCAGACCCACCCCTCAAGCTCCTGCTCGCCAGCCCGCCAAAACCCAGTCTCCTCCCCCTTGCTCTCAAGGTTGCCTCAAGGACGGCGGGCGCTCAATACTCCCTGAGACAGCTTGGGTTGCTCATATATACGTCGTGGCCTCTGTTAGCTAGCCACTCCTCCACAATTCCCTTCTCTTCTTCTTGAGCAAGCCAAGCGTGGGTCAAAAGGCGGTTTACAAGTGATTTTACACATCCAAAAACACAGCTTAACACGAGCAAAATTAATACTCCAACTAAGATTAACATGAAAAGAGCTTTTACAACATCCATTAACCATCCCGTTACGCCTAACCCTTTTAGCCATGCATCAAGCCCTGATTCAGTTATGGTGATCTTATTGAAGTTGTCTTGTAACTGTTTTAGTTTTTCATGTATGGAACTGGAGTGATCAGAGAGGTTAAAACAACACATTCCCTCAAAGTCCTCACATCCATGTCCGTGTGCCAGAAGCAGAAAGTCAATGGCAGCGCGGTCTTGTAAAACCGCGTGTCGGACACTGTCTAAATCGGTCAGGAGACCAGATATCATTTCTGATGTTAAATTAAATTGTTTTTCTGCCCAACAGGCTAGATTCTTTATATTTTGTGCATTTCGCTTAGAAGCTAGTTGAGGAAATAACAACGAAACTAGGGCCTGAGTACCTGTGCCCCATATTTTAACTTCATCCTGACAGTTTTCACCAAACCACGATACAGACCTTTTTTGTCGTTTCGAAAAGGTTCTGTTTAGGTGCCCGACAAGGTCTCTGGCGCTTGGGGTAAACATAGTGAGCTTTCCTATATAACAAGGTCCACCCACTGGATTCAGGGGAATGCCAGGCCAGGCACGTTCCCCACAAATTAGAAACAAACCAGGGGGAAGTAAGTGGCCTCCACTCGTATTGACCAATTCATGACAAGTGAGATCGTCTTTTTGCCAGACTTGGTCGTATCCACTGGCGTTTTGCCACAGAATTAACTTCGCGTTATATGGGTTATTATACCCTGGCTCCCCAAAGGAAATAACTCCAGATCCATTAAAAGGAAGTGTCCTATTGTCACTCCAAGTAACCTCAGCAAACCATGGTTGAACGCTAGCCATTAGATCTATTTCTTGCAAGGGAATTGGGGAGGTATGGTTTAGACCTTTTATAAACCCCTTTTGAATGGCTGAATTGTTACACACAGGTCGTGTATTTGATTCCCCGGACTGAGTGTAGGGACCGGTGTATTCTATGGTTCCGTTCCACCAATTCGCATACTCGTTAATTACATCCTCTATTACAACGGGTATCCCAATCAGACACGTCTGAAAAGGGTTTTCTGGCCGACTCATGGATAAGCAAAACGCACTTTGCCCCGAGTAATTTGCCCATGCAACCCACATATTCTCTCTAGGGTCAATTCTATGTATTCCTTCGCTTACGGTAATTAACATAATAGTCAAGAATGTGAGCGTCATCACTTCTTTTGTTTTGTTTTCCAGGCAAACCTCTTTTGACATTTTCTCTTAGTTTGTTCCCACCGTTCAGGGGCTACTTTCCAGTTTATAGGGACTAAACAGTCTCTTTGGCACTCTATTTTTAGTACTGTTGGGTTGTTGAATTGTTCCCTTAACACAAGTCGTCGCCACGCTATTCCCCAAAGTACTTCTGACTCGGAGTCAGGGGCTACGTGGCCAGTGACCCGTAAAAGTCTTACCGTCTGCCCCTGTTGTCTAACGCACAGTTCACACCACTTACATACACAAATAGGTGAATTTATCCAAGAACGTTGATCACAACCTTGACATTCAACAAGAACCCAGGGATGACATTGCTTACAATCTGGACACTCTGTGTTCACGCCGGTTGATTCCGACATCACCTTCCCAGCGCTGGTCTCACTGCACGACTAGGTACCCATATTGGTCCCTCACCTGTGGAGACACACATATATCCTCTCCCATTAAATATGACCGACACAGGTCCCTTCCATTCCCCGGTACGCGGGTCACGATAATTTACTCTTAGCCTTGGCAGAGTTGTGTGATCGCTCAGTGCAAGTTGACGGTTGTGAATAACTATTGCGGGCTCTCCCCTATCTCCCATAATACTGAGATAATTTAAAGTAAACAAAACCTTCAACAATCTCATTTGGGGATCTTTTTCCACATCCTTTTGTTTTGCCAGATAATCTTTGATCACCTGATGGGCTCTTTCTATAACCCCTTGTCCTGTAGGAGAATATGGGATTCCAGTTACGTGTTTAATACCCCACATTTGCATAAATTTTCGAACTTTCTCACTAGTATATGAAGGGCCATTATCCGTCTTTACTTGTTCAGGTACACCCATAACAGCAAAACAGGCCAAAAGATGCTTACACACATGTTGAGCTTTCTCCCCAGGCAGTGCCGTGGCCCAGAGACATTTAGAGAAAGTATCAATTGACACGTGGACATATTTAAGCTTCCCAAATTCGGGCACATGTGTAACATCCATTTGCCAGACTTCTAGGGCCTTGAGGCCCCGGGGATTTACCCCCATGCCAATCCCTGGCCCTTGTCCTCCACATCGTGGGCATGCCTGTACAATAGAACGCGCTTCAGCTTCGGAGATTTCATACTGGCACCTTAAACTCCTCGCATTCGTATGGAATGTCTCATGTCCCTGCCGAGCCTGAGCAAATTTATCCAACGGAGGCAAAGGACAGGCAGCGCTCACCAGGGAATCAGCTAACTGATTTCCTTTTCCTAACCCTATTTCAAACTTGTGACTCCTTATGTGAATGATACAACACAGTTCGGTTCGCTGCGTCAACAGACCCCGAATCGCTAAGAACAGCTTTCCTAATTGTGGATTCTGTATCTCTTTTACCAGCGCGTCTTGTAGTCTTGGCACTAATCCTGCTACATATAATGAGTCTGTGACCACATTTAACGGTACCGTTAGCCAATTCGACAGCGCCCAGGCTACTGCTTTTAGTTCGAGTGTCTGTAAACTGTCTCCTGTTTCGCATTGTACAAAATGCTTGTTCCAGCACGTTCCCTCCTGCCAGACGCACACCGCACGCTTATTTTTCTTTCCCGCATCTGTATAGACTGTTATTCCGTTCACAATAGGCTTTTCTACCACCTTAGGCCGTTCCATCCAGGTGTTGTTTTTCAGTACCTGCAGTAATCGGCCTGCTGGTTTCCTGGAATGCACCGTCCCTTCATAACCTAGCAATGCTTCCTGCAATGCCATGACATGGCGCAACCACCATTCCAGGTCCGCTGCAGTGACAGGTATGCTTATATCATGTGGTTCACGTCCCGTTATCTCCATTATTCTTGTTCTCCCCTTTTGAATTAGCTCAGCCACTGCTTCTGGTCGTGTTAGTACGCTTTTTCGTGGCTGTATTTTTGAAAAGACCCATTCTAATATGATAAACTCTGGTGCCTTATTTGTTGCCTTTTTATTTTTCTGTTCCCTGCTTCCCTCTTTGCTGTGCTTGTCAGTGGCATTGCTAGATAAGGAAGGGGAATCTCCCCCCATTTCTTTTTGCCATTGACAAATCACAGCAAAAGGGGAATCAGTGGCATTGCAAATTAGCAATGACACTGGCATTTCTAAAATACGCCGACTAGTCCAAGCCCTTGTTAGCTTGTCACATATTTTAGAGATGGCTTGGAGCTGTTCTGGCCCTATATCGACGCGGTTTGCAGGGTGGGTACCCCGTAAACTACGTACTAATGGTTGAAGGTCCGTATTTGTAATTCCAACGCAATTTCTGATCCATTGAATCTCTCCGAGAAGGGTCTGCAAATCTTTCAGATTCGCCAGTTCAGTAGTTAGTTGTATTTTTTGGGGCCGAATTTTTGCTTGATCAATAATCCACCCAAGATATTTCCAAGGTGCGGCCCTTTGAATTTTTTCAGGGGCAATTTGTAAACCTTTAATGCCCAGTACCTTAGACAATTCTTCGACATGGGCCTCGGACCATGGGGCTTGCTGTGCACAGAGAATATCATCCATGTAATGATAAATTATCGTTTTTGGCCACGCCAATCTTATTGGCTGTAGAGCCCAGGCAACAAATAACTGGCACAAAGTGGGAGAGTTTTTCATGCCTTGCGGCAAGACAACCCATTCGTATCTCTTTGCTGGCTCCGCCTTATTGATAGCGGGCACTGAAAATGCAAATCGGCAGCAATCTTGCTCATGTAAAGGGATGGTGAAAAAACAATCTTTTAAATCTACTATAAGGATATGCCACCCCTGTGGTATCATATTTGGTGATGGGATACCTGGTTGCAGAGCTCCCATGGGTTGCATAGTTTCATTAATTTTCCTTAAGTCATGCAACAATCTCCATTTCCCACTTTTCTTAGGAATAACAAAAATAGGGGTGTTCCAGGGGCTAACAGAGGGTCGAATATGCCCCGCTTCTAACTGTTCCGCCACCAGCTGGCGCGCAATTTGCAACCGCTCCTCAGTCAGGGGCCACTGGTCAACCCAGACCGGATCGTTTGATATCCAGGTCAGTGGAGGGTTGGGCGGCTGCTCTCCAGGGCCCTGTCCCGAAAAGGTGTTGTAGTCATTACCACCCCTAACTGTCCCAGAATGTCGCGACCTATGAGAGCTTGTAGCCCACCAGGCAACGCCATCACATGAGGCCTGAGAGCTACTTGTTGGCCCTCCGGAAATCGAAAAATTACTGGCTGTTTGCTAATGTAGGGAATAGAGCTGCCCCCAACTCCAGCAATTGTGGTTTTGATAGCTTCGCAAGGCCATTGACGAGGCCACCTGTTGTTATTAATTATGGTCACATCGGCACCTGAATCTAGCATAGCCGTTAATGAAACAGAATGCCCGTCCTGGGTAATTCTTACCCGTTCTAAAGGTCTCTGATCCATGCTTAGTGTGAAACAGACAGCGGGACCAGTAGATCCAAAACCTCGATCACCTCTAAAACAAGGTACGCTGGGTGAGTCCCCTAGAATGTTATCAAAGGCCAGCAGTTGGGCAATCCTGCTACCTTTCGGAATATATAGTGGGGGGCTAATGGTATATGCCATTATACATACCTGCCCGGTAAAATCGGCATCGATTACCCCCGGAATTACAATTAGTCCCTTAATCCCTGATGAGGATCGGCCCACGAGTAATCCCCCAATTCTTTTTGATCCCTTCACTAATGGCCCAAAGGCCGTGCTTGGAATTTTTTGAACTTGTGAACAGAGTAAGGTCACTTCTATTGCGGTTTCCAGGTCAAATCCCAGGCTCCCGGCTGTTGCGCGAGTAGCGTGTTCGAAGAACCCTGAAACTGACCGTTGGGGTGAGTCGGGGGGGCCATTTTTGTCTGCGCGCGGCCTTTCCTCGCGCTCTTTCTGGAGTTTCCCGAACAGACTTTTGTAGAATGACTATCCCTTTGACATCGTTCGCACCAAACAGGTGTTCGGCAATTGCGTTGGCTGTGCCCAGACCCACCGCAACGATAGCAGTTCCCTTTGAATGGTTGATCTATTACCGGGGATCTAACTCGTTGTGCTGCAGCAGCCAAGGGCTGTATTACCTCCTTTACCGCGCCCTGTACCGCGGCTGCCATAGCCTCATTTTGACGCTGCGCTCCCGCCCTTTCTACTCGGGATAGCATTTCATCCACCCCCGCACCCTTAGGTAAGCTTGCCAAGATACTTTTAGTGGCCTTATTGGCATTATCAAAGGCCAAAATCCGAAACATTTGCTCTTTACTCTCGCCCCCCAGATCTGGGTGATTCATTACTGCATCCCAAAGCCTATCAACAAAATGATTGTATTTTTCTGTTGCTCCTTGAGTTAGAGTGCTAAAAGAAGGGGCTGACGACCCTGGCAGGCTCAAAAAGGCTTCTAAAGCAATTTTTGCAGAGAGCTGCAATATATTGGTTGGAAAGGTCATTTGAACATGGTGATCAGCAAATTGACCTCCTCCCACCAACATCTCAACCGTTATCCCATAGAGAGGGTCTCCCAATTGTTGGTGTTGGGCAACGGCGGCAGCCGCTCGTTGAGACCAAGAGGATCCCCACAACAAAAATTGGGTAGGAGTTAACAATAATCGCATTAACGCTTGGCAGTCATAAGGACAGAGTACATCTGCATTGAAAAGCCAAATTACAATTTGCCGTGCGGCTTCGGATTTTACCCCATACTGTGAAATAGTATTTTTTGCTTGCTGTATAATTTTCCAATCATGGGGTTCCCATTTTTGCCCTCCCTGTGTTGGTACAACGGGGCAAGCCAACGGACCAAGACCCGAGGCCACCTCCCACTGCCCATCTAAGAGGGCGTCTCTAACAATACCACTCCAACGGCCAGGTCGAGTTACCGCTGGAGGCCCAGAAAGACAGGGGGGGGTACAGTCCTCCGTCCCAGCTCGCTTCTTAACCGGAGTCTCTTGCTGAAGCGTCGTCGTCAAGTTCTTTAGCTCTCGAACCACCTCCTTGAGGAGTTTTTTCGTCTCTCCGGTAGCTCTCTTCTCTGCCTCTCCAGCTGGGGGTGTTGACGACGCAGAGGTGGTGTCGGATGGCAGTAGGGGAGGGTAGAGAGGCGGTGCGAAGGGCGCCGCTTTTTCTTCCTCTGGCTTTACCGGCGGAGAACAGGGAGGCGCTGACCGGCAGCTCTCCTCCTTTTCACCCGCCCGAGTCATTTCCGCCCTTACCACTTCTGCCCCTCCCTGCAAGGGAGCCGGAGCTGGAACATTCGGGGGAGAGACCCCGCCAGCTTCCCTTGAAAGAGTCTCTCCTTCCACTCTTCCCCTCAGTTCGATGGCATCTTTACAGGGGGTCACCACCACCCCTCGACAAGTGAGAGGAGGGGGTCCGAACAACCGAGCAACTAACCCATGCTTCGGTTCCGCACTCTTCGTTTTTTCCGGCGTAGGCGCGAGCATCTGCGCAGCTGCGCAGGCGACCTCTCTTTCTGCTTTCATAGCTTTTAGCGTCTCTAGAACATCTTTCCAGAGCTCACGCACCGATTTTACTTCCTTTTCCACCTTCTCATCGCCTTCAATGGTCTTTCGCCACATCGGATCGCCTAACTCTCGCCATTCAAGCACGGAAAACAACGTGTGAGTGTCCTTAAAATGTCCCATCCGCTGTCCCAACTTTATTAACTTGGTCAGCTGTTTCACCGTTGTCTCGATCCCTCTCTTAGAGAGTATGCTTACGAGCAACATAGCGGCTGCTTCCCCTTCCATAATAGCAGTCGCTCCCTCTGGGAGGCGCTGGCCAGGCGCTCTGTATCTACCCCGTATCGGTAGTACTCTCCCAGCCGCCTTTTCTCCCGACTCCCCCTCTCTCGCTGCTCTTACCGCAGTCTCGAGGTTCGGAAATCAACCATCCGCTGGTTCGGAAATCAACCATCCGCTGCTTCGGAAATCAACCATCCTCTGCTACCAGATGTCGGAGTCGGGGCGGCGGTCCGGAGTTACTGATGACAATCTCAATATGAGTACAAGCATCAGCCTCACTTTATTAACCGTCGTTACAGAATATATAGAGCTACAAACGATCACGCGCTTAAACAAACAATCTGATTGGTGGTGAGCTCCTGTTCACGCGCCCCTTAGGACATTCCGATTCGTTCGACGTTGCTGACCACGCGCCTCGGACCGCCCAGACCCACCCCTCAGGCTCCTGCTCGCCAGCCCGCCAAAACCCAGTCTCCTCCCCCTTGCTCTCAAGGTTGCCTCAAGGACGGCGGGCGCTCAATACTCCCTGAGACAGCTTGGGTTGCTCATATATACGTCGTGGCCTCTGTTAGCTAGCCACTCCTCCACATAATAGCAATAAAATTTTGCAGTAACACGGGCTCCAGCACAGGCTGTGTAATTCCCGTGGATCACTAGTCTGTGCTGATCACGCTGCTACCATTTCGTTACCACACTTGGTGCTGGGTACAACAGGAGTGGGCAAGCTCTGCCTCTGCTGCATACCTGAGCATATTTCTGTTCAGAGTAGGGACAAGATAACAGATGCACCAGAGGTAATACTTGTATTAAGTACTTAAGGTTTAAAGCCAACCCAATATCTGGGCCAAGGAACCTTGTAATGATGTCTAGATAATAATGAGAGCACATCAATATTATGATAACTTCCGTGAATCTCCTGGGTGGGCCCATTTCTTGTAAAAAAACAAAAACAAAAAACAACAACAACAACAACAAAAACAAAAACAAACAAACAAAAAAAAAAAAAAAACAACCCTGAAACAAACACCCCCACCACCTCCACAAACCAGAAACCCCTTCAAAATACACAACCTCAAAAACCACTGAGAATGCTTCTGAATCCACCTGATTTGCACTCCTGCCACCACGTCCCAAGCATACAAATCTACCGTACGTATGGAGGCAGTTAAGTAACAGTGAAATTCTGGCATCGGTGTACCTTGGCCTCAGTCCCTCAGGACTTCCAAAATCTCTTTCTTCAGTGCAGCCTCCCTAGGTGATGTCCCCGGCCCGCCAAGGCTTCCGACGAGTTGTAGGTTTCCTCCTTCCAGAAAGGCAGCATACAGACAGATTTATATAGGTCAGCAAGAGAAGTAATTTCCTAATGTTGTTATTTATTATGTTTAACTGCAAAAAAAAAAAAATAAAATAAAGGTTAGAATTTTATAATTCTTTCTGAAATAGAACTACTGTTCTCTTGACAGCAAGCCCTATTAACACAACTAAATGTATGGTATCAAGGCAGGATTTTTCCTGTAACTTAAGAAGGGATTCCTGACACAGACTGAAGATGGGGTTGGTATAACATATGAGTATTCGAGGAAATGTGATGGGACTTTGTGGACATCTGTGGGTAGCAGTTTCCCATTGGAGCAAGTAAATAAGTATTTTTCATATTGTTTTTCTCGATGGAAAGCTGATGTGGCTAGTTGTCCAAGGGAAGGGAAGAAGCTGCATAGAGGCAGACAGGCACCAGTTTCTTTTGGTTAACAAGAATGCAGTACAACTTTAAATGGATTTTACTATGATAATACTGAGATTTCAGACTCTATCCTGACCACATGTAAAGTAACAAATGATAGGAGTTTGTGATTACGTACGTCTATGCTTATGAAAAGACTCATATATTTTTCACACGTTGTGCTGATATAGCCCACAGACATTCTTGACTTAAGCAGGGCGATGGATCTCCCTTGCATTGACCCGCCTTAGAGTAGATGGGGCTAATCCTGCCTGTACTTGCCCTTGGTGACGCCTACATGCGTTTCCCTGTTCCTCCCTATTTTACAAGTTACACTGTTTGCATTCAGTCTGAGTTCTGTGCTGTAGGTTAGGATACATGCTGAATAATTTACTCAGAGACTTGATAAGAAATAAAAGTTTATTTCTAAACATACTTCTTTATCTCTTGAGGGATTATTTATGGTACAAGTGCCTGTTCTGGACATACTCTTGCCACCTGAAGAACAATTTGACTTTTTATTTTACTTCATATACTAAGAACTACAACATGCACTAGAAAAATCAAACATACTTTACAAGACAAATAGTCACAGCTGGGGATAAGGAATGTAAATAGGATGACATGAAGTGAAAAGAGCTGATGAACCAACAGGGCTTCTATATATCATGTTGTCTCCAATGTCAGGAGAATTGCAGATTAGTCTTGCTGTTCTTTATAAGTAAGCCTATTTATCAACTTTCTGGAAAAAATCTAATTTAAGGTGGCACATTTTCCTTGGTTCTGCCACACTTCAAAGCTTAAAGTATAGGAGTTTGTCAGCCATTCTCTCCTGGCTATAACCGGTGTGTGAGATTCCCGTTCAGGCCTTTCTCCACCAGCCAGGTCTGGGCTACTCCTGGCCAACTCTGATAATGTAATTTTAGTTTGCTTGATTAGTAAAGTAAAAAAAACTAGGAAGCCTTAGGTTTTAACAACTTTATCCAATTCAGACTTAATGTTCAGAGAGAGAGAGCGATTTAAATTGCAAATGTTCATTATAAGAAGCTGGATTTCGATGAAGTATAACTGAGTCACACCATAGAGAAAGAAGATGACAAGCCCTAAAAAATTTTGGACAAGGATGGATACTGGCAGGGGCTATGCTATTTTTCCTGAATAACCTACAGAAAGAGAAACTATTTTTATGAAAGGGTATAAAAGGAAATGTGAATTTTAACAACTCCTGAGAAAATATGCAGGAATATGAAAATTCGTAGTTTTGTTACCATGTGCTACATTTTTAACATGATGATTTATATCCGAGTCACAAAACGGATTTGTGTATATTTATATTTGTTCTTTAAAAGCTAAGTAGAGCTCAGGCAACTAAAACAAGCTGTTTGATATTATGTTCTTTTTTTTTTTCCACTTTCACTTGATGTAAGAATACCTTAGCATATAATGTCACATTAGTTTTATATATGTAAATACTTTCAAGTCAGAACATGTAGTGTGAGCATATTTTATCAGCTATTACCGCTAAGATTTTTACATATACGAACTAGAAAAAAAGTTCTGTGTTTATCAAAATTTAAAGTAATTTTCCTCCTTTAGGATTATCTGAATTTGTGGGAATGCCTCTGTGCTTACATCAGAAAGAATTTAACTATACATTGATTAAGAAATTTTTATAATTTCTGAAATTTGGGAAACTTGTTTAAGTATGTTAGCAATGCTCTGCAAGATAACAGAAGTGTAACACGGTATCTGTTTTTCAACTGACTTTATTAAATTTAAGTGACAAAGTCTTCAATAGCGTATTCTTATAGATAAGCATTTTCTTAGGCATTCCAAAATGCTGATATTCTTACAGAGAGCTTTAGGATAAATCTGTATAATTCCTGTGCATGACATTTTGAAAAGACCAGAGCTGTGAATATCACACCCAATTGCTTTTAAGTCAAAAGCTTTCATGTGCAGGAAATAATGTTTCAATTAAAAAGAGGGGGGGGGGGGGTCATTTGACATTACTACATTGCATTGAAAATCATGTACGGAAAAAGAAAATTAGAGCAAATTCAATAGGCTGCCGACTCAAAACTGAACAGACTTAAACGTTTGTATCACCTGTTCAAAAGATTGATAGGCCACAGTTTTAGTATCAAATTACTGCATCAAGTCTCAGAACTTGGTAGTCTCAGTCTCTTGATTTCTGAAATTTTGCTATTGCTAGTTACCAAGCGCTTGGTTTTGTTCTCCATTGTTCCCACTTCAACTTTCTCATCATTTAGTGTCTGAAATCTATAAATTCCATCTACTACAATTTCACTTCTGAGGATACTGTGTAAGACTACAAATACTGACAGCAGGTGGAAAAATTTCTACACCTTAGTATACTGGCTTTTGCTTTGTGCTTTCTCCATGTGAACTGTATTTTAGAATTAAAAGTATATATATGCACTTGTAAGATTAGTGAGCATTTTAATTTTTAATACTACGTACAGTATTAGACATTTCACTGGGGATTCAGAGGAAATCCTTTCTCCTTGCATAAAATGAATAGGATGCATTTACCCTAAAATTGCCCTTGAAATAGATACTTTTTCTAGTAATGTTTGGAATCATTTCTCCCAAATGACATCTCCTTTCCTGTAAGATGCTTGATCATGGAATCCTGAAATACAGATTTGGGTTTTGCTTATGGTTGGCTTTCTTTACAGAACCATTAAGAAAAAGAATTTGCAACGTGAAGATTCACCATGTATGTATGGATTTGCTAGCTGTATAAAAAGCGTTGTTCTTCTGTGGATGACCTCCTTGCACAGAATGATAGTTTTATCCTTCTCTACATCATTATGTTTGCTGTACAAAAATCCTGCTGTGCTACATCATAATAACATGTAATCTTCTTGCTCAGTTTAGCTGAGATTTAAGGAGCCACTGTTCACGGAAGCAGTTTTCTAAAGTCTGATCTATAATTTACCAGAATCAACCAGGCAAAAGAGCAAGAGGCTTTATAAGAGGGATACAGCCCTTAAAACTCTTAAATGAAGATTAGTTTAAAGTTTTACAATCCGGTACAGAACCATCTGGCAAATCTCATGTCAGGCTTTGTTAAACCTCTGAGCTTTCCTAGTATGCTGTAGTCATTCAGCCCCCACCCCACACCCTGCCTTTATCTTCCATTCCTCCATCTCCTGCCAGGCACCCGCTTTACTCATAGATATGTTGGAACAAAAGAAGGAAATAAGTAGGCAAAGGGCTGATTTTTCTACAGGAATAGTATAACAGCTGTAAATGATGGAGGCTGGGGGTGTGCTGCACCTTTGGAAATCATGCCCTTATAATTGCTGGCTGGCTGGATATGCATAGGTGATTTATTGCATCTTTGAAGAGGTAATTGCAAGATAAAAGCTGCCCGTTGGCAGAACCATTAGAGACTTGCTGGGCTAAATTGTGGCTTTTGAGGCCAAGGAATCACTGGGAGGATGTATAGCAACATCACAAGGCATTTTGATACTTTCGGAAATGGAGCCACAGTTGTTACGGCCAAAACAGTGTAGAAGTTGTGTCAGTGATGATTCCAGGTTGCTGTTTGGTGTGGAAGGCCAATTGTTCCTGTCGTTCCTAAATCACATTTCAGGGCTCTAGACTGTGGGTTCCTCGCCAATACCTCCACAAAAGAGTTTCTGTTTGCGAGTTCCAAACTGTATTTTTTTTTCTTTGGCAAAAGGCAGACCTAATGTCTTTCTCGAATGCAAAGCAAAAATCCTCCTGTATGAATCATTATTAACATCTTGATTTCAGCTGTCCTATGGTTTTCTCATATACTTGTGTGTCATACAGATTTATTTTCCTATATAGAAATATGAAAATATTTATGTAAAAAGCTCGGAAACATGGAATAAAATTGTTTGTTCTAGCAATCTGTTACATAAGATTATACTTTCTTCACTTAAATTAACCCTTCTGTTCACCTTTAACATGAAGGATCTTAGGAGGCTGAAGGAGAGGAGTACAGGAATCCAATTACCTGAAAGCAACTTACAGGCAAGAAGGAGGCATTGTTAATGGAGATAATCTCCTTCTCAGGCTTACAGTGTTTCTCTGTCTCAGCGTGATAATAAAGATGTTCTGCTTGGACAGTGAAATTAGTATACATGTCTTCCTGATTATAATGCAGGGCAGAAAAATAGTAAAGTCTGCAGTTCCTGTCTAAAAATGTAGATTTTGGCCATGTACTTTAAGCGTAACTAGAAAAGACAAAAGCTGCCCCAAATAAACGTGTACAATCCCAACCAGACTTCAATAACATAACATAGCTAATATACTACTTACAAAATGTAGTTTGCTGTTTGTTTCCTAAATCTCACTGCAAGCCATACAAGATTTCAGCTTGAAAGACAATTTCATAAAGCACTTTTTTTTCTCTTTCCTGTAAAGTGCAGGAGTGGAATACTTTGAGTCAGACAATCTTAATGCTGCCGTAGCAATTTTGTAAGGCACCAGAGAAAAATGCATCATATTGTCTTTGAATTTCAGTCTGCCTTTGCTTCTCACAGCAATCAATAACCATTAGAATTATTGGTGGTAGTATCTGTCTACATAATTTTAGGGCTTCTCCAGAAATCAAAATGCATAAATGAAAATTGTCATGTTGTAACTTTTTCTTTTCTTTTTAACTCTAATAAATAGAGATTTGCTTTGAAGAAAAGCGAAAAACTGTCAATAGGGAAGTGGAATGAAAGGAGATGACACCTAGCTGAACAGATCCAGTAGTTAGTATTAGAATAAGAAGCTCAAGGGCCAGAACAAATTCCCTTTACAGCCTGGAAAAGTGATAGTCATTGAAAAATTAGCCATATCTGTGGGTCAACTTACTAGAAATTTTTGTGATTATTTTAAAACCACAGCTCACAAAGCTGAGGCCAACCAATTGAACATAATTTGACTTCTTTCCAGCAAAAAGGGAAGGACTTTCCCACAATGTCAGAGCATGCATTCTGTATTAGATGTGGCTGCCTGGCAGCTCAGGAGTCCTGGCTGTAGGCAGCTAAGGGATATATGGCTGGCTCTGCGGCCCGGAGTGCCGCTCGAGCTGGGTTCAGCAGAGGCAGAGAGCAGGCAGCTGCCTGCCTGTGCCTGCGGAGCGGGGTGCTGTTTGTGTGTACAGCTGGACGTGGCAGCTTCCTCTGCTTGCTGCTTCTCGTGTGATGCACTGTGGAGAGAGAGAGGCAAAAGGCAGAGCTCAGCAAGTGGCTGTCAGACAGGATTGCAGGGAATGGGCATCTGTTCCTCAGTTGCCTACATCCCACCTTCCTGACCTACACAGGGAACTGGCAGGGCAGGATCCCAGACAGAGAGAGCTGGACTAGTACGTTAGGGCAGAGAGAGAATGGCGTTGTCTGATGGAGAAAATAGGTTGAGCAAATTAGCAGTGTTTTGTTACAGATCAGCCTAAACCCAACAGGCACTGGGGGCTGAGTAGCGTAGCAGGAGGATGCCATCAGAGGGGAGATCTCCTTCTGTGCCTGTACAGTTTGTTGTAAGATTAGTTTGAATTATCTCAGGTGTACAAGAGATTTCCCCCTCATATTTCAGACTGGGGACCATCAGTGTGACATCTCAAAGACAAAAATGAAGTCTGACTTAAAATGATGACTTTCATAACCTTTAAAATCTATTTTACCTTTTTTTTTTTTTTTTTTTCCCTCTGGTAGATTTTGGAAGCCTGGGTATTACCTGTCAAGCTGTCATAAGTAATTATATGTTTGTTAACTTACTTTTCATAATAAACAACTGGAAATATTCATGAAGAATTTCATTTTTCCCTAAAAAAAGATTTAATAACTACTTTGATTAAATATTAAAGCTTCCTTTTACTGTTACAACTAGACAGAAAAATCCAAATGTCAGCAAATTATTTGTGTACAATCTTTTTACTACCTGGCCATTACGCTGGACTTCATTGATTGCTAACATTAGGTCAGGGTAATTTCTAGGTGGTCAGGTGGAAGACTGATGTGACTGGCTGTATGATGACTCAGCCAACTAAAACTTCTTTTGTACTGTATCACTGAAAATACCTGAAAATTGGACTTTCTGTGGATAGTCAGGATTGCCTGGCCTTGGGGAACAGTTGACAGTATTGCATTTCCCACTGGGCAAAAGGGATTACTGAGACAAAGGAGGCTTTTACAGCCAGTGAGACCTTATGTGGTTTCCTGTCTTTTTTTTGCCTTCCCCAGTGCCTGTACCAGAGCAGTGATATGGGGTGTCAGGTAATAATTTAGAGCAAAATGAGTCTCCCTCAACTCTGGCGGAGGGGGGAGATCTCGGAAGGTGTTGGATGAATGGTAGGAACTGAATCAGTTGTCCGGATACGCCCCGTGCTTGTGGAACGGTAGTTGGCTGTAATAGAAGTGACAGGTGGTTCATCAAACATGAAAAGAACGTAATTTATTCCAGAAGTCAAGCCTGCCTGCTAGAGAAATTGTAATCGGTGCGTGTACAAGAGCTAAGGGAGCTTTAATGGCACTGCTGAAACCATAATGTAATATCCAGGTTGAAATCATTCCATCTTTATCTCATTATGAGTACAATTTTCTTCTATGCGTGAAACTTAAATGTCAAATTGAGGAAGTGGAGGGAACATAAACAAAAGGCTGTGGGCACATTCTATTGTTTCTTTAGAGGAATTGTAGAAGCTGCAGAAGGTTGTGGGAAGATGCTCCAAGCAAAATGGGGGAATAAAGGCTTCCAAAAACTTCCTACTTTTAGTAAGAGATTCTTTACCTGCGCTGGAAGAAAGACGCTCCCAGGAGAATTGTTTATCATTGCCACATTCTTCTTCTTTAAAAAAGAGAAAAGAGAACTTGTGAATAAGTGCTGCTTATGTGATCCATTAAGAATGTGTGTATATCTCAGCAAGCGGTAAGTAGGGAGCTTGTATACTAGAAGCACAATTGCTATAGTAGCAGGTAGTTCAGAACAGGTATTTGCACAATTTGAGTTTTACAGCATGCTGAGTTGGAAGTTGCAGAAAATATGCCGCTAGTTAGTGGTACAAGTGCTGGTTTGTTGTCAGCTATCTCGCGTGTAGTCACAGCTCACGTACAAGATGTTTTTCCAGTGGCAATGCAAATACACTTCCAGGTTCTCTGTGGCAAACCACATCTGTGCTGTGTGTTAGGGCCTTTAATTTCTAGAGCTCAATCCCTTTAGTTCTGAAACGGCATTGCCAAAACAGAATGAGAGCTAGGAAGATGATGTGTACTGCCTGTGGAAAGCCTGTAGGGGCTGAAAGCAGTTACTGCTTGGTTTTTTTCTTTCTTCCATGTGCTCCAGGATGCAGGCTACTGACTGACTAGCAGTTGCCCCAGAATCTGCTCTATTTTCACTCTTGCTGTGTTTTGTCACTACTTTCTGATGCTTGTCTTTGGAGGGGTGAAAGGGCCTCTTTGGGTGCTGGGCGGTGGAAACAGTAGGAAGCTAATAAAGAACACAAGGTGCTAGTCTATAAGAAGTTCAGCATTAAGAGGTGTTTGAGTCTTCATTAAGTCATATTCAAGATGTAGAGCACGGTTTTCAAGTGTTACTCAAACATTTTGAGTATTGTCTCACCAAAACATACTTTTGCCTCCCTTTTCTTCATGTACTCATGCTCTTGCTTTTTCCTTTTTCTCTCTGCTCTAAAATAAAACAGACTGGACAAATGCTGTATAAAAAAAAAGATGTGAAATTCTGAGGAAAACTATTTCTCAAGGAATTGTGTGATTTTTAATGTCAGTTCCCAGCAGGTTATCCCGTATGGAATTATTATGGTATCTTGGCACCACAATTGATATGTTTAATAATTTTCATTATGTGTTTGGGTCCCTTTGATGCTTGATTATTACATTTAAAGAAAAATTATAAGGTAGAATATATTTGCTTTTGAACATATGAAAAACACAACCTTCCCTTTCCAGGTGCATTCATTTTAACTCTGTTTAGCATTCACTAAATCTGTGGTTATTTCTTTTTTCTTTTGAAATGCACTTATTGTTCTATTTCAAGAATGAATCATGTTCTGTTGCTACCCCAAAATATAACATAACAAAAATGGTAAAAATGATTGCCTGTAATCTATTATTATAGGCAATCCAACCTGCCAAAACACAATTGCCATTTAAATAGGTGGTTTTTTGAAATGAGCTCTGTGAATGCTCCATGCTAACGGTAGTTGCTCACAAATTCTGTATTTAAAAAGTTGTTTCCTTTTAAGTGACCATACTTTGACTATGTATGACAGAAAATACGATGGCATATCTCTCCCTCTCTGTGTCAATCCTTGCAGTCTCCATGGGCATTAAGATCACTCTGATGTGAGACGTGGATAAGATGCTATTTATATTACATATTGTCAAAGGCCTTATCCAAAGGGTAGTTACATTAGAGAGGTTGTATTTCAGGACGAGGAAAATCCTGGCACTACTTAAACAGTATATTTCAGCAGAAGACCTTTTTTGTGAATGTCATTGTTCCCATTTTATGACAAAGCATTTAGGGAGAAAGAAAATATGAGAGACTTGTCTATATTTTTGCAGCAACATGTAAAGTTCCTTCCCTGCGAAATTCATACAGAGAAAATTAAAAGAAGCCAACATTCTATTCAACGCTCAGTCCCAGTGCTCAAAAATCTTGCGTGTTTATTATTGAAAAAGAGTCATTACAGATATTAATAAGTATTTGCAGGATGGTTTGGTAATATTAAAAAGGAGGAAGTGGGAAGGGTCAGCAAGTCTAATTATATGAAGACTGCTTTAATCTGTTTGATTATACTGGCTTTTGATTTGGGGTGGTCGATCTTGAAATATTGCATGGCAGTGAGATGTTGAAGAGGCAAGAAGCCATTAACTGCTCAGTCTTCTGGCTCCAGCTCCAAAGAGCATTAAGGAAATGCAAGGGTCGTCATCTGAAAACATGGCTCCCCTGCCCAAATAATGCAGACTTTAAAAAAGTTTTCCATAATATTTCTTTTAATTCACCTATTTAAGTTAATTCCACTGCAGTCTATGTCCTTCTTTCAGGTGCCCATTAAACATAGCACAGCCTGGGGAGGAAACGGCAGAGAAACTGGAGTTGAGTTCTCTCTGAAATTCTGCCGCTGAACTTTACTCTCTTGGCAAATAATTTCATATTTTTGTCTGAGGTTTTCATCTGTACACACAGATGAAGGTGTGCACCCACACACCTTGAAATTTAATGCAACTCTATAAAAATAATGATTATTAAATTATGATAAAAAATATCAGACCTACAGTCTACTCCAAGTGTATGCAGTTGTGATACATTGCCATTATTTTGTATGAATTTTGTACCTGACTGTTTTATTCCCTCAAGGGAAATTAATGCTGAATGCTGATAGTGTGGTTGAACATATAACTGATGCATACTTTTCTCTCCTAAAAGCACACAAAAGAAATGGGAAGGCCACAAACTCCTTTGAAAGAAACAGCCTTGGAGCCTTGGACTCAGCCACAGGTAGGCTGGAACAACTTTTCTGATAATGTGGTTTTTTTCTGTATCAGTGATTTCTATACATCTTAATAGAATCAACCTGGGGCTCTAAAGAAACGCTGCAATAGGTAGCAGTGTGGTTCTTAGCATCGTATGTCAAAATGATTTGTTTTGGTGTTTGGCTGCCCAGACTATTGTTAGTGTCCTTTTAGTTAAAGTTTCAGATTTTTTCTAAGGCAGAAATGCCAGGATTATCTTGCCTTCAGTTTGTGTTCCTTATGTGCTTAAAAAACTTCGCAGAACTCTACAAAACAAAACTCCTTTCTGAATGGTGTGTCAAGAAACTGCGAGTGTCTCCTGGTGTAGAAATGAAGTTGTGGAAGTTTGTTGTTTTGAGAGGAAGCGTTGAAAGATCAACCTTTTGTGTCATAAGGATTTAAGCAAAAATGAAGCAAGCAGTACTTAATCATGCAAAAAGAGATAAAGAAATGGGGATATTAATATGCAAACTTCCTTAACACAAAGTGGGTTTGGGTGTTTTGGCCTTGCAGTTATGTACTTACTTAAGCAAATTTGTTGTTATAAATTTCTTACGTGCAGGAGTTCAAAGCCATTTTTGCTATTTATTCCCTGTGTATCACCACTGAATTGCCCATTGAAATATGTGGCTTCAGAGGTGACGGAGGGAAGGAAAGCACCAGTTCATAGTGTAGGTGAAACTGGGTGGTCACTTCCAAGGATAAGGGTTGGGACCGTATGAGAAAAGGCACTGGAGCGGGGTGGAGATGAAGTAGGGTGCTGGGAAGACCAACCTGGAGAATGAGGCTGCTTCTGCAAATTCCCAGGGGAAGATAGCTGCTGCTTTTTGTGGATGCGAGGGCATTTTTCCTTCAGCAGCGTTCACATTTTTAATTCATATGGCACAGTGCTTCTTCATGGCAGAAGCACCCAGCCCTGCTTTGCAGGGTTCACCTGTTGCTAAAAGCAGCAGTGAATCTATAGCTGTATTGCCGAAGTTGAGAGTTTGCTGGCAAAGCTGGAGAGAACCAGGCAGAGGTAGCAACCCCTGATCTGTAATTACAGCGTGGCTGTGGTCTAAGAAGGCTCTGCCTCGTATTTTCAGGCTGTAAGCGCTCTGCTCAAACAAATATTCTCCTATTTAGTCTCTACTTTTTACAAACTATGTATATGAAATCCTAGAACTTAGGCTTTTTCTAGAGGCACATTTACTCCAAAAGCATGTGGCAAACACAGTGTAGGAATTTAGAAGTAGGAATGAAAAAATCCCCCACATCTCTGTTACTGCTAACTTTGTTCATGCTTGAGTGTATATTTTTCTTTATTAGTTAAAATGCTAACTGTGCAGGCTTTCATGGTACAATCTATACAGCTGATTAAAGTATAGCAGCTCTTACATGGTAAATTCTTCACTGTAGTCACAGATTTGTAGTATTTATGTTTGTGCACCTCTACATACAGAAAAAAGATAGTTATCTGTAAACATGCAAGCCTTGTATTGCAGGGCAATCCCTCAGCTGTTACTCTCCAAAACGCAGGATCTTCCCTTTTTCCTAAATAAAAGGCTCCCAGGTGCAGCGTGTGCCTTGACTGTTTCCAGCTACTGCATGGCCAAACCTCCAAATGGCCCTATCCAGGCAGCTGCTAATCACAATAGTTAAGCGAGCATTGATCTGTGTCTGCAATCAATAATGTTTATGTGCAGGACCACAGGAGTTTGCTATGGTCCGTAGTTACTAATAGACAGTAACTCTTTATGTGCAGGAACAAAACTGTTGAGGAAAAAGTTTCATTCCAGCAGTTACTGCTAAACAGCAGATGAATCATTAAGGGAGGGCTAAGAGGCTCCTCCTGTTTCTTTGCCTACAGCATGTGTTGCAGAGCAGGCAGGTAGAGAGCTCGGAGTTAGGGCTGAGCTTTGGTTTGTTGGCACGTAAGAGAGAGTTTTGGCTCCTCAGTTGCAAGAGGAGGAGTTGAAGCGGCTTGGTGCTGTGATCCTTGTTTAGGGGAGCCCTGGTGCATGAACGTGGGTGTCAGAAGGGAGCTTTTGCAAGAGGTAGTTTGTGTGACTGCTGCCAGCAGCACTGACAAAGGAATATTCTGTTAGGCTGTCCCAGTGCTGACGAGAATCAGTGTTCTTCCTGAGTATACAGACCACCACCGTGTTATTTGATCACTTCTGAAAGCTGCATTTGTGACTGCTTTATTTAGTAACTACACGGATTAAAAAGTGTGAAATGTTTTTGTAGTTTCTATTCATTTTTGGGGGAAAAAAAAAATCTTCCTTTTTAAAAAAAAAAAAAAGCTAACACCAATATGCTTTTTTATTTCACAGAGAGAGGAAATGTAATCAACAAAATCAAAAACTGCTGGAGCCATTACTGTAGCAGAAAATTAAATTAGTTGTTAATTCTTTCATGGATGTAATTCTGGCCCCTGCAAATCCCTCCTTAGATATTTTGTATAAAGTGAGTAAAAATTCATGGCATGGATAAAAGCTTTGTCTATTTTATGGGCAACAGGCAAATGATCCAAATGGTGCTCGTAAAGCAAATGGTTCCCAACTCTAAAAGGAGGAGGAATATATTTAAAAGCTGCTAGAACGAATCATGAGTAAAACCAACTCCTATTTACAACAAGGTGTTATTTACATGTAAGTTTCTTTGAGTTCTCTCTCCCCCTGCCAAAGGGAAAGACTCACTACTTTCGTCTACCTAGAAATAACTATAAAAAAATCATTACACTTTCTTGCGCTGCTTACTGCCGTTCAATGTTGAGAGCTGCTGTGGGATGCGTTTTATCAAGAGAGAGTGAACGAAATAGCTGAGAGCACAGTTTCAGTGTGCAGGGCCAAACAGTCAGTGAAGCAGAAAGTACCACATCTGGCCCCTAATATCATGAGGTGAGAAGCTGGTACCTATTAGCAGTTGGGCAATTTCACACAGAGGTTATAGTCTGGGGGAAACAAGAAACGGTGCTTTTTGTGCAGAGGGAGGGAAAGCTTTATGTCGCCTGTTCTGTCACGGCTCCCATTTGCCTTGTTTTTTCAAGGTTTCATCTTAGAAGCGGCCAGGTAGCTGAAAGTTTTGAACCTGAACCATTCAGTTACTCAAAAGATGAAGAACGGTAGCGCTTCGTCAGGCTCATTTATTTTTCTGTGGTGGATTTTTTTGGTCTTGGTTTTGGGGGTTTTGTTTTGCTTTTTGGGCTGTGATTTAATAAGTTCCTAAAGCAATACGACACTGCCAATGTGGGAATTCTTTTTCATGGCCATGCCTTTTAACTTGCAGTTTTCTGTATCTTTTTCTGTGAACTCAGTGAATGGAAACTGATGTTACTGCCTGGAAAATAAAGTGTGAGAGACTCATTCTGATAAATTTGGGACAAGACCTTTGCAGATAAGGAACATGTGTGGTAGTAATTGCCCAAATAGACTTGTCATTGGTTTACAAGCTTTATTGAAATGCTAAATACCATGTATTCCTATGGTTATGTTTTTTGCTGCTTTGCCTGATTAAACACTCAGCTGATAAACCCTGTCAAGGCTGTTCAGAGCTACTGCAGTTAAGATGACATATTTATAGCCTCTATTTTTATGGTCAGTTGGAAACAGGATAATTTAAAATCAAACTAATCTGTGATTGTTTAAATTTTTGAAGTTGCTGATGCTATTTTAAAATCTGAATTTTGTTTGGTAACACCATGAAATAGTATTAATCATGATGATTCTGATTCAGAAACAAATTGTTTTATTCTTCCAAATTACTGGGAGGATAAATCTAGAAAGAGAGAATAAGGATTTACCAAAATAAGGAAAAAGAACAATGATAAAGGTTATATAGCTTAAAACTGAAGTAGTGGCAAATAGTGAGGTCAGATAGCATGGCAGGTACAGCAGAACTCCCACTCTTTAGTTGCAGAGTATTTCTGACTTAAAACTTTTTGGGTTTTGTGACTCTTACATCAATATCTATTCAGTATCTATGTGAAATACTGCATGTAAGTGATTCCTAGAGGTATTCAACAGGATAAAATGCGAGAGGGTAGTGTTATTAGTGCTGTAGCTTTTTATTTGTTTATTAATTGTAATAGCTCCAGGTGCTCTTACTCACTTAAGATAATGGCTAAAAAGCCAGGGTACAGTTGCATTAATTTTCCTGGCCCAAATGTAGCATAATTACTTTAATGAACACATTAATTCATCCCCTTCCCTCATGCTTTTCCTTCTTAGTCCACGTTATCACTGGAAACCCAGTCAACGATGACCCTCTCCTCAAAATTCTCTGTGAGGGTTAAATATCTAAGGACTGAGATTTGTCAGGCTCAGGTAGTGGGCATTCATGTGTGTCTTACAAATAAGCAACACCTAGCGGCAACGTGGCTTTATTACCACCTGGTGTAACAGTGGTGCATTGCCACAGCAATGAGCATGACAAGCAAGAGCAACAAGATACAGGCCAAGTGCAAGCATTTGTCTCTCACAAGCAGAAGAGGAAAATAATCTATTTCCTCTTTTAAATCTATAGTTTTGTTTGCTCTTTGTTTATGTGCAGAGTACAGTCCTTTTTTCCTTTTTTAATTTTTTTTTGAAGTAGAATTACTTTTTGTGGAAAGGCAAAAACACTCAGACAGAAATCTAATTACAAATGATAGAGTGCAGTATTTTTCTGCTCAATTTTAAAGAATCACTTCATAATCTTGGAACAGTGGATAACAACATCACTAATCCAATATTTTAACAGTAAATACGTTTGATGATGGGAATTGCTACACTAATCTTATATCCCTCCACAGTATAGTTAAGAAATCCACAGGGGGTTTTACTAATCAGTTTTTGTAAAGTAAATCGAGTCATGTAATTCTCGTTCCCTCTAAATGCCCGGCAACTGCAGGCAGAACCATGTGCAGTACTTTCTGTTCTTTTCATCAGTTTTGTACCCTAATCTGCAGCCACGCTTTCCCTTCAATATGCAAGAAAGAGACTTCTGGAGAGAAAAGTCTCCAAGCACCCTCTGACAGAGATGTCTTATTAGGTGAGCTGGCGATTCACCTTGGTCCCCTGGCCTGCTGTGCTGGGAAGGGACGGAGTGAGTCCACCGTCTGCACGTAGGCAAAGAGCTGCCAGTAATAAATATAATCCAACCACGTTTGCCACTGTGCTTCTGATACATATGGTTTAAGCTACTTAGTTTAGACCCCAGTTTTACTGACCAGTGAGATATATTGCAATATGGCTTGTGGTTTTATCTTGTTTTAAAAAAAACTGTCAAAAGCAAAATAGTTTTCTTTTTTAAAATTTTATAAACAGTGTTTTAAATTAGGAAGAATTATTAACAACCGTGGTTAAATATTTGAAGAGAAGCAACTAATAATAATTCTGTGCATATTTTGTTCCCACAGTTCATGGGAACTGAATTATTTTTCATGAAGTCCTGGTATGCTCTGTTTACTTGGCTCACAGCTTCAGCCTTTAGGATTTGAAATCAGTGAAAGTCAGAATGAAAGTGAAGCTTTATTTCTGACTTGGTGTCTTCAGCTTAGATACAAACCAGTTACCTAACTAGGCTTATACAGTCTAGTTATACCCTGGTTTTACTTAGTATTTAGAATCTGTGTGCTCAAAATTATTCCCATTTTATTTGGTGCCTTAATAAATTTTTATATGCCTCAAGTATATTTCTTATTTAATGGAACTTCTATTGTAATCCGGAGTTCCGACACAAAAGACTTGGTAAATTAAAAAAAAAAATAAAAAAAAATCAAGATCAGTCTAGAAGGTGTAAGGATTCTAAATGCAGGTAGAGTTGCCTTCATTAATACCTGAACTGTTCTTTGAGCGCTCCAATCTTAAAACCTGGAAGCAGAGAGTTGTTTTGGTCTAATCTGTGTACCAGCAGGAATGAAATAGTATTTTATTATGAAACTTAAGAGAAAAACACACTAATTTTTGCACTTTGAAAATAATTACAGTGGATACCCTCATAAACATTTAATCTTTCCAGCAGCAGCTAGTGCAGTACCTGGCTGCCAAAAGGTACAAACCTGGCTTCTCACAGATAGCACTGCTATTTATTTTAGCTGTGTTTCTGACATTCTAAACAAAGAATGTATCCAGAAATCAGTATACAGTCTTGGAAGGTAACTTAATGGAAAGGCAATTTATTAATTGGAAATGGGCATTAACTATTTCTTGTATAGCAATCCTCTTCCCTGATTATTCCATTTAATGCAGAATAGAAGAATACCAATATGCCATATATAAAACAGTATATCAGCATATGTTGTGGCTGTATTAGGCCACTGGGAGAATTCAGCTGTAAATTTAAAAAGTGAGGTTTAATGAAGAGATGTTTGCAAATAGAATCTTAAGTATAATCTAAATAAATTTTTATTTTGCAGAGGAGCAGGTTTGCTTGGATAATCTAGCCAACAGGAAGATCTCTATTAATCTAGTAATATTTTGGTACATTTGACAGGCTTTATGTATGTATAAGAATACTTATTTTTTTCAAGATCTAATTTTGCCATAGTGTATGAGCATTGGAAATTAGTAGCTGATGTAGCTGAAAAGTCACTTGGAGAAAATAAGAAAAAAAAGCAGGATACCAGACTTGTGAGCACTGAATTTACTATTAATTTCAGCAGGGGAGATCATTACAAAGGCAGAAAAAATTCCCATTTCATTTAAGTTTATCTGTCTGTTTTCCAGACCAGCTCATGATTCTATGATTAAAAACTCTTGATTTGAGCTAAGCTACAGTTCTCTTATGAGTTAATTAAAATGAGAACTCTACAGACAGTTTCCATACAGTTTACTCAGTATATTTTCAGACGTTTAGCTGTACAGAAGGAGAAAGCCAGTTGCTTTGGGGGTTGTATCCCTGAGGACAGGCACTTGCATGTTTGTCTCTGTCAGATTGTTCCATGTATTTTCAGAACCCAAATGTCAAAGCTGCTGAGTGGGAAATTGGGGGGTAGTAAAGGTTTCGGTTCCTTACTACCTTGAAATTTTTAAATCTTTTCTAAGTCATTCACTGAGACTTTGAAGAACATCTTTTCCTTTTTTGTCCGCCATGACAACGATGTTGCCTGCCTAATTTCTTTGGCTCATGCTGTTAAATCTTTTCCTTCCTCTTGCTTCTGACGTGTCAGCGTTGTTATTACAGACTTGAACAGCAGTGTAAATGAGGAAAGAATTGGTAACGGGAGCGGGGAGCTCAGCTGTAGACCATCACCTGGAAATTCAGCCCAGTGTGCATGAAAACGGGTAACCCCAGAAAGCATCTTGTCAGTGTGCATCGTACTGGAGCTACAGGAGGGAGCTGTACTGCTCAATGCAGGCAGTTGATTTATTCTCCATTGCTGTACGCTGAGTTGGAGGAGATGGGGTACTCAGTAGTGAAATATCCATGACATTGTTTAAAAAGGGCAGGTAGACAGCTACTCCTTCATCTTGTGAGATGCCAAAAGACCTGTCAGTGTCTAAGTAAATCACCACGGACCTGCTTTCAGAAAATGTAGATGAGATCTTCAAGGTGCTTAGTTATCTATTGGGATGCTCAGAACGGTGTTCCTCCCTGCACTATTTCTTCTGCCATCACCTCCATTTGGCAAGAAAGCGGAGACATCCCCATTATTTAGGAGAAAGCACGGAGTAGCAAAATCATTAAGTTGCACTGAACTGTAACTTACTTGCTCTGTGCTGTGCTCAACATGCATAAATCTTAAAACAGAAAACATAAATGAGGTGTGATTCATCGAGGTGTCCATTTTTCCAGTGTCCAGCTCGCTGTCACTCGCAGAGCAGTTAGCTGTAACATAAGGTGGGAGCTGGGCATGGGAACAGATCCATCCTCTTCACTACTGCAGCTGGCAGATGTATTTATGCATCTCAAAGTAAGAGGAGTGGTCTGGAAGGCTTCTGGAAAACATGAACATAATAAAAGCTTTCTGGTCTTATGTTTAAACCCTAAAAATGGTATCAGCTTCAGGGTGGCCTTTGCATGAAGAGTGGGCATGTGAGGGACAGTTTTTGGAAGTGTTGGGCTTCCAACTGCCTGTTAATGTCTTGAGGTTTTTCTTCCCCACATTATGCTTTTAAGAAATTTTAACCACTGTTTCTTGGTGGTGGTGTTTTTGTTAGGTGGCGGTGTGGTGGTTTTTGTTTTTGGTTTTGTTTTTTTTTTGTGTGTGTGTGTGTTTGTTAGTTAGTTGCTATAAAGTTATCCAATGTTTAACAAGAACATTTACAGTGTTTAATAAGGATGTTACGCCTTCCCTCCTGATGAATTAGTGATGCAAATTTTACTTTCCTGCATAACAAACACAGGAACTGCCATAAAGTCTTGTCTCAGAGAATAACAGAAGTAGGCACTAGATGCATCATGTGCATTCTTCACCTGGAGATGTCCATCCTGGTCATGATTCTGTAGCTGAATATTTTACTATTGATCATGATGGAAGAAGACTGAAACCCGGTGTTAGTTTTCAGGTAGGAGGGACAAATTATTCACAAATGCTGTTAGGGTTCCCAGTGCTCACTGACCAAATCACAGTTCATAAATCTTCAGTGTTGAAAATAGTTTTTGACTGAATGTAGTTAACTGAAATGAGGTATTTCACCAGTCCGTTAAGTTATATGATTATTGTTGTGTATCCGGAGTGGAGGCAGTGGCTCTGGGTTGCTGGTCACTTACCCTCTCAGTCAGTTTCTCAGCTGTGAAATCAGTTGTTTTTCTTGAAGGATATTTTATGGACTGAATAATTTTTTGGCTGCAAATTATTGCATATAAAGCAGATACGCTCCAACTTGGTGCCCCGATGGCTATCCGGTAATGGATATTATGTATCCATTCAAAGCCCAAATGATATTAACACCACTGTTCTCTCCATCTGCCTTTGAGAAAGAATCCAGTAAATAACGAGGCATATAAGCGACAATTTTCACATTATATTCAGCGTTTACAGTGTGTGTATTAATTATTGTAAGGAGACAGGCGCCCACTCAGAGCGGGTAGGCACTGCTGTGCTGCTGAGTGTGCCTGTGTTGAGCCCTTTTAACCCAGAGCAGCACTGCCCTTGAAGACGATCACTTCTCACTTCTTGGGCTGTGCCTCGCGGGCTCACTGGCAAGCTAAGCTGTAAGGTGGTTCTTGTTACTATTGTTTTTGTTATCTTTATCTAAAAGGGACTGCAAAATAGGGAGTGGATTAAAAAAAAAAAAAAAAAAAAAAGCATTGTGGAGATTTTGCCTATTCTGATAGCTTTTGATTGCAGATCCTAATGCTGTGCTGGGATTGTGAGAGTCCAGCCTGGCCACATGGCTCCCTTGCATGTGCCCCCTGATCTACATCCAAGTGTCTGTGCAATGTGTAGGGAAGCATGTGTGTCCTCTCATAAGTAGTACAACAAATAAAACCTTCTTCCAGATATCTTCCTTCAGTGTCACGTTCTTCCACCTTGTATTCCTGCAAAGCAGGAGCAGTTACTGATTTTCAAGCCATATGATTCCAGTCCGTTTCTGTCCATCTGACTGAGCTTGCCTCTGTCATCTTCCAGCAGCACAAGTTTTTGTAACAGTTGGAGACAAATTACAGGGGGTCTCAAAAAGATGTGGCCTGGAATCAGTTGTCACTGAAATGGTGTATCCAGCCTGCTTGTAACTGAAGGACACAGACGAACAACATAATGTATGTGCTAACTCTGAAGATGCTTAGAATAGATTTGTACAATGCAATATTTGTCTTCTCTTAGAAATTAAAATATTTTTGTTTAGCAACTAACCCTTCTTTGATGATGGAAGGTAGTTTTTTGTGTATACCATTCTTCCTGCGTATGAAGTTCTTCATTTGGAAGGCTCAAACAACATTCTTCCATTGGTTCTAATTGATTTGTTTATTTATGAAGTTAAATTAGGGAAAATGCCATTAGAAAAGAATGCCAGGTTCCAGAGAGTAGATGTTGGTGCTGCAGACCAAGACCATAGTTGGGAAGATGATGACCCAAACATTACATTTTGACATGCCTCTATGCTTTCCCAAATACCACACAAGGGTAGTAAAAATATTCGTTGTGCATTATGCTGTTTTTCTAACTCTAACAGATACTAGAAGTAGCTCAGACCCAGAAGGGAATTAATGTTGCAAAACTGTGACAGTGGTTGGTGTTTGTAGGAGAATTCATCATCCCTGAAAAGATGCACATTTTACTGCTTTGTTTTTAAATCCATACATTTTCACCAGTAGCACAGTACTTTGTAGTGTGATGAATTTCTCTATATGGCTGCAATATGGATGGTGTAAACTGTGAACCAAGGGAGAAATCATGCTTTATGTTTTATTTGTCACGCCCTCTCTTTGTGCTACTCTTCTCCCTTAGGATTTTATTCTAAACTCCTCTTCACTCTCGGGCAGCGATTCACATTAAATAGTCAAGTTGCCACAAGTTGCCAGCACTTGTGGAAACTTCCTCTCCCAAGGTGCCCACAATCAGTTATTGCAGTGGCCAAGATTAGTTTTAGGTGTTCATTGTTACAGTTCAAGGTGTTCAGGGCAGTATTGTCCTAATCTGAAGTACTAACAATTCCCTAACTATTTGCAATATGGGGACATTTTTAATACTGGGTTCTTTATCTGGCAATAGTCTGTACTTATATTTATAATAAGGTACAATTTTCTCTAGAACTTAACCTCCATATTGTTCTAGCTCTTGGGTCTGTTGTTCAGGCAACGTGATAAAATATCATCTTCTTTATTCTGTATGTTTACTACAGAACATGTGTTTGCTAGAGGATCTTGGACAGATTTCCAAGTATTTCTATGCAACCCAACTGTGGACGATGAGCATCCAGTCCCTGGTTTTATTGGGAAAGAAACCTGGTTTGAACCTGCAGCGGCACTGACCAGGTAGAGAGTGGGAAGCGTGAGGAGCACGTTGTCCGCCCTGCAGCTGAGATGTATATCTTACATTAGTTTGTGCTGGGTTTTCATCAGGATAATAGCCAGTACTGATGGATCAACATGCAGTACAGAATGCTTTTAATATGGATTCAGCTTATTTATATATTTGACCATCTCTCACTTCACCAGTACGTCATTGCCAGGCCTTCCACAGACCAAAGGGTGGTTTAGCAGGTGTGGCAGCGGTGGGCCAGGCCCATGATCAGTGTAAGCATACTGACAGAATTTCGTAGAGGAAACCTGGTGGTTCTTCCGTTTGCTAACTTTATACAAACGAGTCAAAGTGTGGAAGCATCTCTTGTGATTTTATATCTCATGATTTTGTGGGAAAAAAGGAAGAAACTGGTCTAAAGCTGGTGGTTTTTCTTTTGTTTTGGGAATGCTATTACTTAAGGCCTTTAGAACGTTTCTAGGACTTTTTTCTTTTCTGAAAAGAGGTATACTCCCTACAATTGAAGACGAATGATGAAGTTGCTTGATTGCCCATTCTCATGTATTTCATTGGCTTTTCCTTGCTCTTTTCTGCCAGTTTTCTCTATAGGAAAACCAGATCTTTACAGTGATCCTCTGGCATGTGAGAGTTACGATTTTCTTCTTCCAAATTTTGTTTTTGAACATTATGGATCATTGGTCAGGAACCATAAAACTTTTGCTATTCACAGTGGATTCTTATGATTTGTATCCGCTGGTTTTGTTTTCCTGTTCAGCAGCTTGCCTGTGAGGTGATGGGACAAGGCAGGCAGCTCTCAGCGAGAAAAAGGCTCTTGATGCTTTTGAATTCTGGTCCTTTTTTCTTTAACTGCTTTCGTATATATGTCTAACACACAGATCTTTGTCTGTTTAAGTAAAAGTAATGATGCTTTATGATGTGTTTCATTTTCTCTATTTCAGGATTTACAAGTGTTAGTGTTGTGACTCAGAAGCATCTGAACTTTTTTTTTTTAAAGAGGAGCAGTGAGAGGGACTAGGTTGCTTTATTTCTTTTTCAGAACACAGCTAAAATGGTAGGCTTCTGGGCTTGGCAGTTTTACAGCAACTTGATAAAAAAAATAATCGTGCCATCACTATTTTATCTTGCTGCTTTTAGATGTGCTTCCTTCAGAACTGCTTCTTTCTTTAATATTTGTGGAACTCTGCTCAGCAGAGTGGCAGTCTGTTCACAAGCTCTGCCAAGTTGAGGATTTGAGAGAAAGTAAACAACTCAGTTGGAAACATGGATAGCAAGTATTGCGTAGACTCTAAGAAGAAGAGATGTGCTGCTATATTATACAAGAGTTCACTTAATGGAAAAAAAATGTTTTCCCTTTAGAAGGAATGAATCTTTCTTGCTGTCTATTGTAAAGTAAGCCAGTCATGCCTGACAGCTGCACTGTGTTTGGGCAACTTTTCTATGAAGTTTTTTTATAGCACTTTTCCTGAATGAGAATACCCGATTTTTGGCCCTCAGTTAGAACATAAGGAGGATTTATAAGGAATAAATCCTCGTTCTAGAGCCTACCTAGAGAGAGCTGATAGAAGGAGCTGGGAAATACCTGTGACACCTGAGAGACGGGTGGTTGTTGAAGAAATCTTTTCATACGTATGAAATAGTTACTCCTCATATATTCCTCAAATATTACTTTACTTGTTAGCGATATTTATTCTATGTTCTACAAATACATTCATTATACTTTACAAAACAATACTCACACCCTGACAGGTTCCAGTTTTTGCAAACAGGCATGATTTAACTCAGCTGTTTCTCAAATTATTTGTGTATTGCTCCTACCCTCACCAAACCTCCAAACAACTGGGAGGTGAAAGACGATTCCTCACTATCTTCCTAAAGAGGAGGTGGGGCTTCACTTTTAAGAAACACCTTAAAAACATTGCCTTGCGCAGTTTTCCCCAAAGCAGAAAGATTGCTGTAGAAGAATTCCCCCCCACCCCACCTTCTGCACTGTTCCTGTGCAGGCTTTAACTCCCTCTTTGGTATCTCCACACTCAGAGACAGATGAACCTCAGAATTTTTACTTTTTTTTTTTTTTTAAGTCAGTCCCATAGCATTGTGAAGCCCTGTGACATCTGTATTAGTTTAAGGGATTGCAGGTAACTCATGCTGTATATTTTGCTGAATTACTTCACCCCTCATGGCAGCATACGTTAGGTCTTCAGGCACAAGTTTTACCTATAGCTGTGCTTCACAGAAAGAACTTAGCAGAAGTTGCTCTCATTAACTTTTCTTTGTTGATACCACTTTGCTTTAGAAACCCAGGAATGTGACTTGACACCATACATTTGAAATAGTGAATATCAATTGCACTCAGATATCAGAATTTTTGGAGGGCATAATTCAAATTGTTGGAAAGTATAATGACTACCTTTTGGGACAGGAAAATTCCCATTTTACTGAAGTAGTGTCTTGAGAGATCATATTTTTAAATGAGGTGAGCATAGGAATATTTTAAATTATTTTTAATAACTACCAAAACACTTATACATGGCACTTATTCAGTGATCTTCATTCTCCAAAGAAACTAAGCTCTCTTAGAAGGCAAGGGTGTCAGTCATGATGATAAGGAGAGAGACACAGAATGAAGAGGAGGTACAAAACAGCTTATGTGATACTGTAAGCAGACACAACGTAAACCTGTGTCAGTATGTGGGAACTTACGAAACAATGTATATAACAGAAGACCAAACAAACATAGCTGCAGAAAATAAATGCTTCTGAATAAGATTGTTTAGCTATGATAGATGTGTTGTCAACCTGCTGCAGCTAAAAGCTGAATACATGAGTTGGAGAGAAAAAAAAATCCAATTGAACAAAATCAATCATTGGGGTGTAGGCTATTAAATGTTGACAAGTGGTAAAGGCTGGTTATACTGCTCTAAAACTTTGGGGGATAGCAGAGCACCTTTGAGTAAACTTACGCTCTTTAAATCAAAAATGAAAGTTCGTTGTTTTCTTTCATGGCATTTTATGTCAGGGGCCAGTATTCTCAGAGACTGTTCCATAGTGTGAAATTACTGTTTTACTCAGTTCTTTTTATTTCTGACCTTGAGATCTTGATCATTACAGTCTATCCACCTGACAGAACTGCAAAGTTCAGAAAGAGTTTAGATTCTGTAACAATAAAAATCTCAATTTTTTTTAGTTAAATAATAAGCGATACTGTTTATGCAAAGTGGAAGTCAGGTAACCGTGATTCATTTTGTTCTATAGGGAACATTGCACAGAAAGTACACACAGCTCCTTCGTTTGTTTTTCTTCTACAGCCAAAGAATTCGCCACACAATTGCATGAAAATGCAAACTGAAAGCTTAAGGAGACAATATTTCAGACTCCTTGGAATTGCTTTCTTGAAGTAACAAAGCTTCCATTGATTTCTACTTCCCCAATATGTTTTAGACTATAACGTTTAAATTTATATAGAAAATAGTGAGAATAGACAGGGTGTGTTAACAGTGCAGAGACACAGGCTTCAATTCCGTGTTTCCTTATGCATTGATCTGACTGTGTTATTTGGTGGTTCAGCCACTTTTCTGAGGGCTGAGGACTAATGATCAGCACTTGCTGGAAGAACGAAAGGGAGCTGGTAACTGAATTTAACTGTGACAGCCTGCTCTCCTCTTCTCTTATCACTGCCTAGGAAATGCACTTCTTTTTATGCCAGTCAATGCTAGAATAAACTGAGGGGTACTAAGTGGTGAACAGTAGTCATAACTTAAAGGTTTCACTTCATAGATGTACAAGGAAGAAACAGGAAAACAAAGAACAAAAATCTGACGTGTCTACTCCTACTGTTGGTTTATTTTTCAAAAACATGATTTGATCTCCCTTGTAATTTGTGTCTTCTTGCTGTTTTTCCTCTGAGATACAGTGTTGGGGTATCATGATGCATACAATATCGAAGCTTTTGACGCACACTCTTGTGGCTGGATAGTATTGAACGAAATAGTTTTCCTGAAGGGAAACCGCCTTTGGTCACTTCTAAGCCTGTTCAGATCTTTTGGTCAGCTTTTATGTGGTGAGGACAAGTGGGTGTAAAAAGCACTTGCTTAAATCATTATTTCAGTATTCTTCTGAATGTTCTTTTGCCGGGTTGCTTGCCTTAGAGTTAGCGACAGTATCCTAACACAAAGAAGAAATTGCCTCCGACTAAAAGCGTACTGGAAACGATCAATCTTGCATAGCTGCAGTAAGCTATTGGAATAGAAAGCAAAAAGTAATATTGTATATGGCCTATTACTGACTTCTAGACATTACTACAGAGCAGTCAAGGCTTCTCTGTGCAGTGGAAGGAACAAAATGTATAACTGCTAATTAAGCCTAGACAAAATAAATTTTATGGTGTGCTTCCTATAGGTAACATCATATGGCCGTGGCAGGCTTTATGGGGAAATTAAGGCCAAATGAAGAAACAGCACTGCTGCTGTGCATGTGGTAGTTTTCCTTAGTAAAAAATAACAAGAAATATTCTGTGGTGACCTTACCTGCTGCAATGGGGTGTGAGGTAGAAGGAATTTTTCAAATGCTAGTTGTGGTTTTAAGGATTTTTCCAGTTTAATGGTAGATGTTGGTGAAGTTAGCAAGGAGGTGCAGAAATGCAGATATCCTTTACCTCTGTCACCTGCGAGAGCAGTAGCAGCCCATTTTATGTCATATTATCCTTACAGAAAACATGTGAGAATGGAATAATGTGTATAGATCCAACATGTTTTTGTCTGAAGCTTTGAATGCTCCCACAGCAAATATGCAGGTCCCTACCTCTTTGGAGGTGGGTGACAAATTCCTCAGTGGCATAAGAAAGGTCAAGACAGTACAATGACAAGTTGTTTTTGACATGAAAAGATAACAATATTGAGAAACATACACTGTTAAAATCTTGTTATCTTCAGCGTGTTAGTAAAGCTGTAGTTAAAAAGGCAACTTCAAAGCCCTGAGTGGGAAGAGTGGCCAGCTGGGGCCCAAGAGAGCACCTCATGGCAGGAGGAGTATATCTGCTGGGTATCCAGATATGCTTTCCCAAAGATGTTAGTGTGTGTTACCCAGAAATATTTGCAATCCCTGTGTGTTGAATGGAACCTAAGATAATTTACAAGACTACTCAGAAATTCTTTGTTTTAAAACTTTTCATTGGATTTTGTATTTGTTTGAATTCTTTTTCGTTAGTTCCCTTGTTGATGAAATTTTGTTTTCTTATGCTAAACTTTGTTCAAGAAACCCACATTACCTTTTCTTCTTGTAATGAGTTTGGATGTGCAAAAGAGTAAGGAGACTCAAACCTTCCTGAAAGGCAAAGATAACTGGAAGTCTAAAAATTCCTTAAGTTCCTCCAAAACTTTTAGCCTGCATTCTTTAAATTAAGGGAAGCGTGAAAGTTTAAGGGCTTGTTTTACTGGTAAAATCTTTAAAATAGAACCTTGATGTCATGCATGAGCTAAATCATTGCAGTGGTTGTTTTGACACATTGGAGTGTAGTTATATTATGCACTGGTTTCCCAAGAGATCTTAAAATTTAACAAGCAGAGGCCAGTGTGAGTGATGAAATGAGGCAGCAGTAGAGCCATTTCAATTATACTTTTATTACACAGCCATTCTTCCTGGAGCGCTTCATATTTTTTTTGTAACGCTTACTAGAGTATGAAGTGCTTCGTGTGAAGGAAAGGTAGCTCCGATTTTATGACTAAGTGGACAGTGTGATTTCAACTTGCTTTGACATCAGTGCTGGAGTTGTAGCAGCATGAGTAACACAGGAGAGCGCAGGGAAAAAAGAATGCTCTGCTTAACTTCAGTGGCTGAGGCCCTCCTCGGAGAATGGTAAGATTTGATAATTCAGGAATATTGTTAGGAACAGAGGTACTTGCAATCAGTTTAGGTTTCTCTGTTTTGTTTTGAAAATGATTTATTGTTTCAAGTCTATGGTTAACAGCGGTTACCTTCTTTATTATTTTTTTTTTCCCTTCCCAGTAGGCCACTACAACAGCTTTAATATTAATCATCTTCCTTATTATCTTTTTTCACTCCTTGTCTCAGTTATCTGCTTGTACTATGAATTATTCCTGAACGTTTATTTCTAATACCGGCTATAATCTAGAAAGGCTATTAAATATTTTGAAGTGTTAATAACATAACTTGTACTTTAGATTATGAATGTAAGTTCCCTTTTCATGCGAAGACAGTAACAAGCACGTTATACAGATTACATGTATAAATACATAGTTAAAGATCTGAAAGTTTAAACCATCTTTTGCATTTATTACATTTTAAGGAGCAATTTGAAGTTATCATAAAGGATTATATTAAAACAACTTTCCATTTAAGACTGCAATAATGGCACCAGGCGCTGGAAGTCCTCTTGGGTTACACAGGACATTAAACAGCTTTTGCTTCTATAGCAAATTTATCATGTGGCCTCTACTTGCTTTAGGATGTGTACCTTTCTGTGTTATTTCATGTGCCCCCTCAGCATGGTTGAATGGCCATCGCTAAATGCGTGAGCAACTCAGGTGGCACCCAGAGAGAGGGGTTCATTGGGCACGTTTAAGACAGTGCTTCGGGGGGAACAGGAATCATGGCTGCTTCTTTGGTAATTGAACTGCACAAATTCTGGTCAGGCTGCAGCTGGTTGTGGTTGTTAAATTCCCATCAGAATATACTAACTTTCATTCTAATACAGTGTTATTAGAAATCTCCCTCAATGTCCAAGGTAATTGTTAATTTAGACCACTTATGTCTTTCTGAGATTAGAGAGAAGGGAATCTATTTTTTTCTCCCTTTACAAGCAGGCCTGTTAAATCCTTTAGCTGAATGGATAACGATTACAAGTCTCATCTGACAAGCTACAATTTTTTCAATTCCTGAAAGGTCATTTATAATAACAGAAATGACTAGCACAGCACACCTACAATATCTGTGTTGTGAGGGAACTCTGATTAGAATTTCAGCTGGTACCAAGGGGTACGTTTTTTGTGTGCAGAAGGAGGCTGTTAGACTGCTATTCATGGCCACGGCTACTCTGGCCAGCAACAAATATTCTCACTCCTTCCTTATAAAAAAAATAAATGTGATGGTATAAATGCAAACTGCCTCCATTGATGGAATATTATTAAATTCTTCTGATTAGAAACAGATGTGCAACATTTCCCGTTACAGAAAGTATTATCAGACTGTAATGCTGCAGTGCAATGCGAGCACACGAGGAAAAGAGGGAAAACTCAATTTTAGAAAATGCAAAGGAAAAGGATTTTTTTCTTCTATTTGCTATTTGTGCTCTGAAAAAAGTGAGAAAGGGTGACATATCTAGTGTTTGAGAACAGAGCTGTATCTCCTTGCCAGTCTCGGAGTGGGTTTTTTGTTTAGTTGTTTTTAATTAGCACTTGTTAACAAAACTCTTAAATATGCTGGAATGCATATGGAGCTCATGGTGTAGGCTGAATAGTTCTGTTAGAGTGGTAGCACTCTCTAAAATTCAGGAAGTTTGTGAACACTACCACTAGATAGAAGGCTGTAAAGTTTCTACAGGTTTGCTCAGGTCTTAGAGAAGTTCATATGATGTTTGTGTTGTGATGTTCCTTCTGCTGCACCTTTGGACCCCAAACACGAGAGTCTACTCGAAGAGCCCTACAAGCCTGAGTGTTGATTCAAGAGTGACAACTCATGTTCTGTTCTTTGTCTGTACCTGCACAGACTTTAATATCTATTGGGAAATCTTATTTTCCCTTGTAATATCTGTGATCTGAAGTTAGCTACTTATTATGTACCCTTTTTTTACTTTGCTTCTGAGCTTAAAAAGGAGCATTTTGCTGGACAAAATGAAGTGAATATGTTGATGCAAAGAAATTCAATCAAAATTGCTTCTCAGCAATTTAGCCAGCTGTTCTGTTCAATTTTGAACGAATGACATACTTCTCTGTTTCCTTTTAGTTCTTTTAATCGTTCCCATATAATAGACCACCGCAGTATAAAGAATGTTCCATCTGACAATATGCATACGTATTTTCCAGGAATAAATTAGGACATTTCCCAATGCTCCAGCACATCACTGTTTAATATAGGCCAATAGATCAAAGACAACTACTGTAGTTTCCCTCCTGGGTCTGTTAAAGCCAGTATAAATGTGACCCTTTATAATATGTGCTGTATTATTTAGAAAGCCACTGTTTCCCTAGAGTTAATCTATTCATGAAGTTATTGAATTTGGGCTTCTTTTTAAGTACATCTTTCTAAGGTATGTCCAAATACATATCTAGTTAGCTGGCTAGCTTATTTTATGTAACTACCCAGTTACCTACCTGCACCTACCACACTACGCTACATCTGGACTATGAACCAGCAGCCACAAATAATGTATCCAACTAGTAACTTCCCATTTCGTGTATAGAGCCCTCAGATGGTCAATGATTCAGACAATTATCAGTTTGCCAAGAAATACAGAGGGGAGGATACGGAGGATCATATTTTTAAGTATGTGATTAACCTGTGCAAAGTAATTTCTACTTCTGAAGAGTTAATTACGTTTTATGATCATATCTGTAAAATAGCCCTGCTTTTCTTGTGAACAAAATCAATGTGATTTCCTTCACAATACAAAATAAGTAAAATTACGTGCACATGCACATAGCAAGAGAAGAAAGGAATGCTGTGTATGTTTGTGAGAAGTTTGATTGGAGTATATACACCAGTCTCTGAGAGATTCTTGTGTAACATGTTCACTAGCACATTAAACACTAACGTATCTTTTCCAAAGTATGAAAACTTGTGGGCTTTACTAGAAAAGAAATTCATTAAAATGCTGCATTATTAGACTAAATATTAACATAATAAATGTCATGTCACCACTAGAAATGAATTATCAGAACCTTAATATGACTTTAAAATCTTTCCTAGCATTTAGGTGATGCTGTATTACTTTACTGGGAAATTATCATTAAGCCACAACTGGGGGAGGAAAAAACACAATATTTTATTCTGCTGTGGAAATCAGAATGAAAAAAAAAAAACAAACCCTACCTCCTTGTTTTTTAGCAGTACTCCAGGTTTAGAAAGTCAAAAGCTTTCTGGTATGCAGTCTATAGCTCTCAGATTAAGAAATGATGGAAAGGCAACTTTGTTGTAACTTGCAGTAGGAGAAATCTGGAATAGCCATAGTCCTCTGCCAAATTTGTAACCCAATTTACAGATCTATCTGTTAGCTTCCAGATAGAAACTAGAGATATTAGTATCCAATTTCATGATGAGATTTCATAATAATATTTACTGCTTTATAGGAAATAAATAGGCTAAAGTGATTGATAATATTGCTTATTTCTGTAAATTTATGCAATGTTCTTGTTTTCATGCCCACCCAACTGAGGAACTGCGAGTCGCTTGGTGTCCACGTTGCTGGATGTCATGCCAGCTGCCAAGATTGATGTTCAGCCTTGGGCTCATGCATTAACTGACCCAAGCGTCTGTTTGAACAGTGCAATATAACTCCACAGCGCTTTATTCCTACTCTGTCATGCACTGTAGTTATTTATTATCCTCTCTCACACAATTTAGTACACTTTGGCATACACTCAGGTGAATTACATCAAAGATTAGCGAGGTCTTTTATTTTCCCCAGGAGACTGAAATTTAGCATTATGAAAATTAACCAGCATTGCTGTCCCCTCCCACCTCCTGTTCTGAAACTCACAGGATGTTAGTTAAGCAACGTTTGCTTAAATCAGCACTGAAAAAAAGCACCTGCAATCAGAGTTTCAGACATATTAAAAAATGGCTGATTGCAGAAATCATTTCTTTCTCCCAGTAAACACAGTAAAGTGGTTGTGCACTTTGATGTTAATACAGAGAGGGCATGTGTGGCAGACTTGCTATTTCTGACTTACCTAGGCATGGTCTTACAAGTGATTTATTATTTAATGAAATTTGAAGTAGCTGAGGTAAAGCATCAAACTCAGTATAAACAAATCATTTATTATGTAAACAAATGAGATCTAAATTACAGTGATTTTTCACCTGATACAGATCAGTGCAAAGTAAATAGCCATTTACATTACACCATGTAGCTGCAAGCGTATGCCAACGTATTGCAGTGTTGAAGAGCAGAGGCTGCGTGGTGGGAAAGGACGAAGTCCTGTCCCTTTCTCTGCCCATTTTCTGCCTGAGGACACAGACAGTCTGTGGCAGCTGAGGAACCCTTCCTTCTTCCTCTTGCAGTCTCTCTAGGGGGGTGATGGCTGTTGGGCCCTTAAATCTTAAAAGAGCAGTTCATGCCAAAGGAGATAAAGGGCCTTAGTCTGTCTCTTCAGTTGCATTTCATTTCCTTCCCTTGTATAGTTTTTTGATCTGTGAAAAACTAATTATTTTTTCTGTAAAACCTGATCAGCTGAGAAGAGGAAAAAAAAATCTTGCATCTGACCTTTCCTCCTGACATTAACACTACAGGGCTAAAGCAGTTCTAAATGTTTTGTGGGTTTTTGTTCTGTTTTGTTTTTGTTGTTTTTTTTTTTCTTTTCAAATGTATATTTTATAGACAAAAGAATTATTCACTTAATTTCTAATTGTTGGAACAGTGTTGGCCACTTTAAGTTGTCTTTGGGAAATAATCAGGTTTGGAAAATGTGACCCCTAAAATTTCAGAGGCACCAGTGAGTAAAAGCACCGGGGAGCAGGGACGGAGGGAAGCATTAGCAGGGTCCCGAGTGCTCTGTCAACGGATTGACAGTATGGTGGAGGTATGTGGTGTCCAGAGGACAGGTCCAATGGTGCAAGACTGTCTATGCACACAGACAGGCATACACAATGTTTATATGTGATCTCTGTATTGCATGATTTTAAAAGAAACATTCTTAACACTCAGAAGGGAATCCTATTCTTGGGGCTGATCGTTCCATTAACTGCCAGGGACGCTAAAAACTTCTGCCTTGATGGCCAACTGGTCTGTGTCTGTCTCTCAAGTGCTGGATAATGTTGTAGCTCTTGTTGTTACCAGGCAGAAAATGATTCCTACTAGCAAGCTTGACCTTCACTTGAACCGTCAGTACTGTTAAGTTGTTGGTAATGATACGCATTTGCCTGGTGCATTGGAGAATATTTTCCTGATCCATTTGTGCTTCTCCCATGTAGCCGAAGTACAGTGCTTGTAAAATATCTTTTTCCTGTGCTTTACCTCTAATGATTAATAGTAAGCCTAGTGATGAATGTGAACGAAAGGCTGGCAATTATAATTTCATTAATCACCTAATAATTGGGGTCCAAGGCTCAATTGTGACTTTAGACTTCTACATCCTAAGGAATTAAAGAGAAATTCCCATTAATCACTGTGTCCCAGCTGCTGACAAGGCCTGTTCTAACAATAGATCTAATCATTTCAAGATGTGCTACAATTAGCCTGAGGATGATAAAGGAGTTCATCTGAGCCAGCCTTCTGGTCCCAGGAGGCTGCAGGAAGGAGCCTCTCTATTACGCCAGTGATTTACCTCTAAATGCTATGCGTTAAAGTCATGCTTCCCTGGAGATTTATAAATGTTGAAAGCTTTTAATAAACTTAACCTGACTTACGGAGTCTATCAAAGCTGGATGGTTTGTTACAGTTGGATCTCTCTGTGGTGATTTGGCTTTCCAGTTGCTGGGTGGTGTGCACCCGCAGCCGGAAAAATAGATCTTGAAATTAAGGTTATAGTATGTTTATTAATTTGTGCACGGAAAAACATCTGGTTGCAATTCTCTCGTTGTGTCTCAGCTTATTCATAAGGTTTGAGCAGATGTGTGGTTAAATTAGAAAAGAGTGCTGTGCCTGATTTTGTGTAACCAAAGAGGAACTTTGTAACAGCATTAACAGCCAGTATGTCCGGCTATGCCGAATATAGGGAGATGTGTCTGATACTGCTATTTCAGACCTCCAGCTGGTAGGAGCATTTTTTGTATAAATCTTCCAGAGAAATTCTTCGAGTTCACGGGCTCTCTCTTATCTGCCCTAAGTACAGAAATAAATGAAGCCACCAATGTGCGAGCAACATCCTGAAAATAAAGACTCCATGCATAGAGAAATAATGAATTTTCTAAAATCTCTATGTGGAGATAAGCCACAGGTATCCATGTTTGAGATACTGAAATGATGTAACTAAGGCAACTAGAATAATAATTTGACATCAGAAGGAAGCTGGTATAAATGGGATTTCAGGGAGTTGTATACATTTTTCAGAGGTTTATTTAAACTCTTTTCAGCAGAAGTGAAACTTGTCAGGAACATGAAAATCTGTTGAAGTTATCAACACAACCATTTATGTTTATCAATCAATCATGTTTATGGTAAATCTCTGCAAAGGTTTTTGGTTTTGAATAGAAGATTATAAGTAATCTAAAAACAAATAGGGGATTTTAAAGGTTTCCATATTAAACCTTCTAAGCCACGAATTGTGCATGATTTCATAAGTGATTCCGCATTGCAGTATTCATAGGGTGTTGCTTAGCCCTTGGAGGTGCCAGGGTACAAAGCAGCCTTCCCCATGTGTAGAAAAACTTAGCTAAGACCTGTTCTGAAGCAGGATTACTGAACTGAATGTGCTAAAGCCGGGGAGACAATTAAAAGAAAACAAATTTAGGATGACAATCTGTTGTTTGAAGCAGGCTAATCCTACATGGCATAATTAATCTTGTAGAATAATATCATTATTTTATATATACACATAAAGTACCACCCGGATCATTATTTCAAAACTTTTATTTGAAGGAATAGTACTAAAGCTGTGCCCTTTCTATATCACACCTTTATTCAGAAGAGCGGGTGGCTCGCTCTTCCTAGGTAGCCATCTCAAACAAGGGCGTAGGGTCCTGTCATACAATGTCAGGTAGTTCCTAATGAATAGTAGAAGTAAATGAAAAAAACTACTTTGCAAGGTGTCCCTGAGCTGAATACATGGTCTTGAAAAGTCAAATTAATATCTTGACCCAGTGTTTAGGTGAATTGCATCTGCCTGAGGTGAGTCTGAGTAGTTTAAGGTAATGATCTGAGGCGAAGCCAGCATGATTAAACACTTCGTTGTTAAAATTGAGCTTTGCAAATAATTTAATTGTAAATAATTCAGTTCGTGAATTAGCCTCCTTTTCAATTCAGAGGCTGTTTGAAAGCGAGTTTTGGTCTCCTCTGTGGTATTTGCTATTCCTATTGTTTTTTGTTCAACTCTGTGAGGCACGGAACTGTTTTCTTTGGTCGTTTGCTTCATCGCAATCAAATCTGAGCCGTTCGGCTCGGTGCTGCTGCTTGTACTGCTTGGCGAAGCGTACATCTGAAATGGAGGACTTGGTATAGCTTCTGAAGCTTTAGGTGCTTAGGATAAAGAAACAGAAACTGTATCTTTAGTAACTAGATTCAGCAGAGGTACACGGAGCTGTACCTCTTTGTGAAGCTCAGTTAAATCCTGGTTCTCTTGGGTGGGTTTTGCCCTTTTCCTATGTGTAAGCAGGTGCCTCTGCCATAAATTATGCTTGGGCTGATGGGAGAATTTGGAGACTGTTGCCTATGAGAACTTGTACACGCAAAAGTTGTTGCTTGGCAGCGTGGCGAGAGGAACTGGTGTGAAGATTGGAGTAGTGGTCTTTTGAATTCAAGTGAATTGGATTTTACCAGATTTTGACTCAACTTTTATGGTCTTTTTTCATGTTTCTGAGCAACACTCATTTTTCCATGCAAAGTCTTGAAAACGGCGGGAAGTAGGAGTGCCAGGATATTTTAAGAGCAAATGGGCTGAACTTCCAGGGTGTGCTTGGTTTATCATTCATGGATTAAGTTATATGACTTTATTACAGGTAGAACAAGTGACTGCCATCCTTTTTAGTACAGACATGTTATGATATGTAAGAACAGGAATAATTTGAAGGTCATAAATTTAAAATTCAATTGCTGTTATTACACCTCTCCTTCCTCCTTTCTTTAAGAAGAGATGTTTCAGATATTTCTGCTATCTTACATTATGCTGTACAGGCAATAATACAAGGAAAAGTTATAATCTGAGAAGAAACGTTGGCTGAAATTTTTTTTGGCATCAATAACTGAAAAAAGGTCTTTTGCATTCTTGTTATAGTCATTGGCGTTCACCACAAAATGATTACCTACAGAATTTTGAGAATTTTAAGTGGAGTTCAAAATTACTAGTCCAAAAAGAGATCACTTGGATGATCTCTTCTTTTTAAATGATGATGTAAACAACAAAAGTTTCAGCATAGAACAAATGAATGGAGAGAGCTGAATTTCTATAACAGCATGGAAACAGAACATGAAGAATAGAAATACTGAAAAGAAATGTTTTCAGAGAACAAATTAGTTCGTAAACTGTTTGCTTACTATTACCATTAGATTTTTGGCAAGTGCTGCAAGTTCTTAAAAGGCTCCATCTAATTTTTTTTACAAATAGGATTATTTTTTGTATTCTTTTTGATAGTGTTGATAGCACTTTGTCATGCAGGAGGAGCTAACCCCAGTAACTAGTTTTCAGATTGAAAATAATCACTGTCTTCATACTTGCTACTGAATTACTGCCTTTTGTCTTTGCTTAGGCAACTGTTCTCCTTGTCATCTTCTGTCTAAAGTTTGTCACTACTGAGGACGGTATAAAAACATTTTTTGTCTGTATGTGTTTTGATGCAGTCCTGGTTTGTTAGAAATTAATAGGCATATGCTATTTTCTGTTAGGGAGGGCTTATATTAAGTAGTAGCCGAAGGTGTGTGCTTTACATATAGTTATTTAATACTCATGACTGGTTTTTTTTTAATACATGTATACTCTGTTTTATTGTATTTGGGTATGTAAAGAATTTATAATATTATAGAAAACTTAAACGAGTCTCAAAACCATCATCTTGCTTTGCTGATCATATTGAAGACCAGAGTATGAAAAGCAAAGAAATGAAAAAAACTGTTTATTTGTTCTTATAATACTTGCTTCCTTCCCTCTCCTTATGCCATTTTCTTCATACTTTCTTTCATACTCACACAGTTTTTATATATGCTGTATAAAAAATAAAGCAGTATGATATTATAACTTCAAATAAGGATACTGTAGACCAACATACTTCAAAATTACTCCAGAATGAAGTTTCTCTGTGAGCAATGCTGTATATTGTAGTGAATGCGTGTGTAAGTGTTTTTATTGGTGTGCGTTTGAGATTGGCCTTCTCAGGGCAGCTGATTTCTAGTACTCTTCGGGTCATGAAGAAGACTTCTTGTGCTTTCCTCCACGAGTACTACAAATAATAAAATTTCCTTATTTGTCCTTTCCTTGTAAGGACTGAGAACAGAGCAGCAGCAGCCGTGTTATGGCAAGTATTGCCATTTGGGATCCTGCTGGCAAATAAATATAGTGTAGCAAAAAGGTGTCATTACAATGACTCATTTCACCCAGGTTGTGAAAGGCTGTGATTCATTAGTGCCAAATATATGCTACAGAACATGATAAGTACTGCAGCCTGAAGTTTTACAATAACAGAAAGGCAAGAACAAAATGGATTTTAAGAAGAGGGAGAGGGAAAAAAGAAGTCCCTCTACCATCAGTTGAACATACTGGTTTTTACTTGACGTTGATAAAATGAATATGCAGTAAAGAGAAGTTATGTAAAATCACTACACAGATGAATATTAGGAACAGGTGATATTCATGAACCTTTGTATAGGATCCTTTTATGTCCCTTATTATTGTTCTTTCACTGCATCTTCCAGTCATAGGAACCTCAGCTTAGAAAAAAGACGTGGCATACAATTTATGTGATGGATTTATGGTAATCAAGAGAATTATATGTTTTGGTCTTTTTTTTTTTTCCCCCCATGAGATTTTTTTACTTTAAAACCTGTGCCCTGAAGAGAGTTTTGGATGCTTTAACTTGATTCAGTAAAGGCAGTCCCATAAGTCTTGTGGCACAATTAGGATATGAAGTTTTTCTTATAGGTGATGTGAGGAAGCTTTCTTCTCATTTACATCAATCCTTCAAATCCCTGAAACTTCTCTTAACAAAGGGCAGAAGGATAATAATTACTAGTTACGTGGGGATTTTGTTTAGACAAACAGAAGAATGTGTTTTTGTATCCCACATCTTACACTTAGATTAACTTTAGATTCTAGAGCTTTCTCACTGTTTAAGCATATTTAATGTGCTCTCTCAGTAAATTTTGTTGACACTTTCTGTAATTTAGGATTTCAAGTTCACCTTGAACTAGAGCTGCATACCAACTGAGGAAATCTTTCCATTTCTTTGTTTTAATTTTTGGCAGAAGGTGTATTTGCAAGTAGGGGTAGTGTCCTTGTATATGATATCAGCTCTGCAGCACTGTGCATGCAGTGTTTTGTTATACTGCTTTTTAGGAAGAAACGTTTGCTTTTTCATTTTTTTTTTCTGCTGGTGCCTTGCTCTAATGTTGAAGTTGTCTTATGTTTGCTAGAGTTTGTTTTCATTATAGATGCCATCTGTGGAACAACTTGTCTTTAAACTATGTTGAAGAATATACAACATTTTCTATAAAAGTAACTCTTGTGTCAAGACATGGGCATGTTATAGATTGTAAATCTTTATTTTACTGCCAACCTCTGCCAGATTTTACTTGCCGCTCTGTGCAATCCTCTGTTCAGCAAAATATTGTCATTGCTATTCTTTCAACAGTTAAGGACATCATTTCAGTATTAGAAGGGAAAAAAATTCAAAGTGTCCTTTCCTTCTTGTGGTTTTTGGCCTGTTCCACTCTGCGGGGGTTTTTTTAACTCACTGTGTAACAAAGGTGGCATTGCATTATAAATGTTGTATCTTATTAATAGTCTCATTAGCATTCCTTTTTAATGTGTACTGCAATTCAAGTATCAGAGGGGAGCTCCCTAGCCCAATTACTGTCACTGCTTACCCGAATACTGTTATGATATAGAGTGCTTTTATTTATTTGGTCATAAATGCTGTGGCAGCTGGGAGCCCCAGCCCTGTACTAGGTGTTAGAATCTTCCCATTACTGAAGTTTTTATATCAATTTTTGTTGACCTCAACTTTCCCCATCCCCATTGCAGAAGCTCCCATAAGATAAAGGTGATAGAGCCGTAACGCCGGGTAACACCTTTACTTTTGAGACTCATTTTGCTGTTTGGGTCTAGCAGAGTTGCATCTTGGGACACAGGGGAGGCTGGGTGGCATGGCTCTGATCTCACCAGCAGGGCACGTCCTATGGAAGAGACTGGTGTCTTTTGCATGAAACTCGACAGGTGTGTCATATGGGACCTCTAACTATTTTTGTGAAATGGAATCTTTACAGATCAGCACACATAGCTGAATCTGAGAGCCTCATACAAAATGTTTCCATGGGCAAAATCGTATGTCCTGGACCTGTGAAGCTGAGGGTGAAGAGGGATAATTAATTAATGGGCAGGAGTTTTGACTGCCTTTGTTCCTACAGAGGTGGACTTGCTCTGAATTTGCATCTCTGTCCTGCAGCCACCCAGCAAGGGCAGGCTCTTTTCACTCTCGTTTTTCTGCATTTATATGCAGATCTCGATTACAGCAGTGCAATTGAAGCACAGTGGTGGGCTACAGCATGGGAGCCACGCTTGAAGAACCTGAGGTTCAAGCATTTATTGGCCATGTTTACTATACTGTTTCATTAGATGCTCTTGCATCCTTCTTTATGTTCTAGAGGCAATGGAGATGATGTGGCCAGATGGTAATGCTTTTTTGGTGTAGCGTGGCACTTCATCTGTGTTAGGCTGTGAAATGATGGTTAGGTGACCTCCACAGCACAGGGAATGCCTCAGCTGCCTGAAGTCTGCTCAGACTTACCCAGGTGATAGAAATCTATTTTCTAACTTCCTATACATCATGAACAGAGGATTGTGTGACTCAACTGTGTCCAAACAAAGGCAAATGGTTGACAAACATTTTTGGTATGAATGGGCGGGACTTTTGGAAAGTCCTAAGGATTGTGGTTTTTTTCTCTCACAGCAACAACAGTCTGGGTTGTAGTTCCTGTCCTTCAGGTTTCAGTTCTATCCTGTCACAAAACACATTAAAAACTGTACTTCTGTGGCTTAAAAATGACTTACCATTGATGAGTTTAATTTTTTACTGTAGAAACTGGGTGAAGAATATCAAACCATTAGCTCAATTTTAGAAAATTATTAGCTTAATGTAATCAGTCTCAAATGAAGCTGCGCTTACCTTTTTCCATTCAGTGGAGACTCTATGAGGCAAAGTGTGAAGGACTATGGGAGGACAAGGATGAACTTTCCTCTTACCCACCAGCCACATGAACAATGTTGTAAATATGTATTACGAGTGAAGTAGTTATTGAAGCCAAGAAGGTGAACTAATTCTGACTGGATGTTCAAACCGAAATGTCAGTCAGCATGATCACTGCAACTCATCATGCTTCGCTCCCAGCAGATGGTCTGATAGCACACTTGTAATTTATTAGCTGATGTGAGACACAGTATTGATTTAATACTCTGTCTGCTATACCAGCTTACTGCTATGTAGTGCAATTTTGCCTTGGAGCATGACCTCAGTGAAATCAGCATTAGGTCTATAACAGCACTAATATAAATCATGTGTCTCACCAAAACACTCCTAAATGTTGACTAGTAATTAAAATTTGCATGGAGATGGTTGTATCTAGCCATCCATATGAACTGTATTTTATAGTTTTATGTTCAACACATTTGCATTAGTTAAACTTTAAGCTCTTTGTCTAGCTTTGTAAGGATCTGTGCAGTCCTCATTTAAATTGATAAGAATCCATAAACTCAGACATATTTTCAGAATTGTGTGACTCCTAATTTTAAAAGATTGCAGTAGAGAGGTAAATGTCTAAATACCTTTGAGGATTTGAGAACTTTTTTTTTTTTTTTTTTTTTTTTTTTGCTAAAAGTGTTTTAGTGCTTATATGGAAATTCAAAACTTGCTGGAATTTTTCTCTTGAGCTAAGAAAGTCTCACTTTTTTAAAAATGAAGGAAAAGTTAGGAAGGCACTTTTTCTGTTACCTTAGAATTAATATTTTATTTATATTACTTGCATGAACTGTATCTCCATCAGTCTGAGATCTATGGTCAAGTGTATTCTTTCCATTTAACTGCAAGTTTTCAAGATTCTCTGGAGATGTGGTATCCAATATTTCTATTAAAAGAGAGCGCACGGAATGAAGTTTGACTTCCCGGAGGAAAACAGAATGAAGTTCGCACAGATTTCTCTATAAATTCATAAGCAAAAGGGGCAGGAGGAGGGAGACGTGAGTTGTATGTTCAGTTGGCGGCAAGACTTGGTCACATTGGTGACCTTCAACACAGGGTCACTAGTCTTAGGAGGGTCATCTGTATAGGTGAACAATTTCACAGAATGTAAGAATAAAGAGTCATGTAGGTCCTTGGCTTTCCAGCCTGCGGAGACTGGGAATTTTATGACTGCACTTTGTCTAGTGCTCTTCTTTGTACCCTTGCAAGGCCACACTACATCTAGTTTCTCTTATCCACACCTGAATTTCTGTGTGTGTAGTTAGGACATTGTGTTTTGTCCCTGAGGGGTTTGTTTGATAGAAAGCTGGCTGTGAGTTACGCTCCATATTGGTACAACTGTTAAATTTAACATCATGTAAAATTTGACAAACATAAAGACAAACCTTATGATTAAAAGCCAATAATCAATATAAAATAGTAAACTACACCCCAAAATTTTAAACTAAAACTTTGTTTTGCATCAGAATTTATCACAGATGTGGTAAAGTAAGAACTGATAGCTGAGGCTTCTAGGTGGTATCTCCATTAAGTTTCTAGCTTTTCGATGGGAATAAGCAACATGTATTTATATGAAATTTGCTGCACCAAATTACTTCCTGACTAACAGAAGGAGAAACAACATTATTTTTAGCAGTCTTAACTGGCTTTACTATTGCTCATTAGTTTCTAGTAGTTAAAGGAATAGATGAGATTATGAAATTAAACCAATGCAGCTAGCAGTGTTTTGTCAGACAGGATTTAGTGATATGCTGAAAAAAGTTAGTAAACAGTAATGGATGAATGACAGCTTGGATTACTTTCAGAGTGGAATGCTCTTTCTTGCAGGTATGACAGTTTCTGAATATTAAGTGGAAGTTTCCTAGACTCTGAATTCTGAAGAGCTAGTTAAATTAGTCTGTAGGAATATTTAAAAGGCAAGATTGCAGATTTTTTAACAATAATTTCTCTTCCCCCCCCCCCCCCCCCCCCCCCCCCCCCCCCCCGTTATCGTAGTGTTTTGTATCTGCGGTGAATAATGGAACCCAAGTGGCCCTGGAAAACGTACCATGCTTAGCATTTTGTATAAACTGTGTGAAAACAAGGAACAGAAAAGCAATGCAAATGTGGCTTCTGCTAAGGAGATGTATGTAATAGGTCAAGTATAGAATGATGTCTTGTGTGCTAATGAAGTCACCCTATCTGTGAGCAGACAAGTGTAAACTTGGGCAAAAACTAACCATTATGAGTTTCACGGATCTGTGGTAACTGCAAGTGATGCAGATTAGTTTTGATTTGTGTTCTGGCCTGAGACGCGACCATATCCCAGAAAATCGTCATTATGACTAAACCGCTCATAATTAATGTCCTTGTAAAATTACAGAGAAAATTTACCAGTTTAAGAATATTCATCCCTAGTACTTCACACACACTGTGCATAACCTTTGAGGCATGTGCAATACTTTTTAATCAGGCCTGAATTAGGCAATGGCTAGTAATGATGATAATCAAAAAGCCGAGGTGGCTGTTTTTGGAATATTTCCAGGTTTTGCTGTATCATGGGGACCATTGGGTCTTTGCATCCTCCGGGATGAAAAAGCCAAACGCACAAGTTCACCTCTGACTGGTGATTTTTAGATTGAAATCTGATATTTACAGATATTTGTAAATGACATGTAAAAAGAAACAAAGAAAACATCCTAATGTAACAGTGTCGGTTAGTTACGTGTCTACCTATCAATAGTTAAAAAATTAATACAATTAACTGTCAGTTATTTCTTGTGGTGATCAGGCAGTTACGATTACCTCTCTGTTTGAAAATGAGATTTTTCTTCTGAAATTGGAATCTTGCTAAAGTTATAGAAGCTCTTCAGAACGAAACTCATTTGAACCAGAAAATCAAATGTTAGTTACATGTGATTGAAGACGCAAATTTTTTTCCCCAAGATCCTTTTGTTTGATATAAATGTCCTGATTTCTGTGAAACAAGTATTTTAAAGCGCTAACTCTTTGATACTCATCTTCTGAGCGGTTTTCGATCTGACTTCATTTTCCCAGCGATAGTTTCCTGCTGTTTGAAACTACATGCAGCTGGCAACATCACTTTGAAATATTCTTATATGAAAATGTAACACACAGTGATAAAGGGAACTATGCTGATGTTAATTCTCATTTTAACTGTGCCAAAAATTAGTGACTAGGAGTTGTAAAGTAATGAGAGGGGTTCTGAAACAAATGTGATGATAAAATGATGATGTGTTTGGCCTTTGCTGCAAGGGCACCTGGCAGATCTCTGCCGATGTTGCCACTGAAAGGACTCGATCAGTCCTAAATTAGGCTTGTCTTGCCTAGGTCTGCAGGCTGTTGCCCTTATTTTTTATGAAGAACAAAGGTTTTACAGTACAGTCAGGTTTTCACATGCATGACAAATAGCAGATCGCTGGTACAAGCTCTATGTCCTTAACTATGGAACTGAGAGAAAATTTCAAATAAAATGTCAGTACAAGATTTTAATACAGTCAAAGTAACCTACTTTTCACATTTTTTTCAGTAATGGACTAAATTGAAATGACCATAAAAAAGATCAGTCAGAACTATTAACGTCTGGTGGAGTCTTTATAAACAAATATAAATAAGGTACCCTGGGGACTAGTGGGCAACCTCAGTAATCATCACCCCGACCATCATGACATGCTATAGCTTTGTTGGAGTTCTCTGCAGCCAAAAAGAACTGGATCAAAATGTGCCTGGCATCATAACAGCCTCAGGTATGCCCTTCCAAGTAAAATGAAGTTGTTTGGCAAAGAGCTGATAAGTAAAAAGTGAGCTTAAAAGAAATGAACTCATGAAAGTGATTAAGACACATGGGTCTGGAGGGGGTTTATCAGTGGGGATTGGGCTAATTTGGTGGAAAGACAGCTTCTTCAGCGGGCACTGCTGCAGTCAGAGGAGGGCACAGCCTGAGACTTCCAAATTAATAATGTCTGAAAACAGATTTGATATCCCAGGTGGTTTCTTAAATTGGTCTTTTGTTTAAATAAGGTAAAAAAACGTATTTTTATGTGAGAGCTGACCATTAGGGAATTATAGTAGGAAATAAGTATTCCCAAAATGAGGTATGCTGGTTTTATGCACATCCATATTGAAAAATACTTTTAAAACATAATACAGAGGGAGATAAATTGTGACTTGATTTCAGGATGCTGATTAATTTGGTGCTCAGTGTACATTTCCCAAAAAAGGTTAATGAATCTGTTGAACTAATGAACTTTTCTTAATTAATACAAGTTTCAATTTTCTCAGAGCAAGGGCATTAGAGAAGAGAGCAATGAATATCACACAAATAAGCTCATATTCACCACATTTTTGTCAAGTAAAAATACTTAGAGGACTGAGTTATTTTGCTGCCTTTATGCAAGACACTTAAGGAGTGAATCTGCACATGTGTATGTAAATATATGTAGATTTTCAGGACTCCCTCCAGAGTATTTTTATAGGTAGAGGTGAGGTTTTGTCCCTCCAAGACTCTTTTTCTTTGTGTAGCTATTTCACAGAGGTGAAATTCCTGTAAGGAAAAAAATCATCATTCGCTTAGTTAAATTGGCCTATAGATCCTAAGGTGGAAAGGTTCCCACTCAGCGCGGAGGCTTTTTTTCCTCACTAATGTCTAAAACTAAATCGCCCTCAGGCCTTGAGCAAATGGCCAGCCTTGTAAGAGAGCGTGTTCACCAAAGTGCTAAACGAGAGGTGGCAGGAGCTGAACGGAGGGGGATTCTCGGAGGAGCGCAGTACGTACCACTCTGTATTTGCCTGAGGTGAAGTTACAAAGTGGTTCCTATCGCCGAGGCGAGCAGGTAACTGAAATAGGAGCTCAGTAGCTGGAATGTAAAAGTCGCTGCCTGCCCCTGGCCGCTTGTCTTCAGAGCAGCTGTCAGCGGTGCGGCCGGTGTGCTCGTGCTGACGTGAAGGTGTGCAGAACCCTCAGAGGGCTTGAGGAAACATATGTTTGAATGCAAACTTCCCTATTCGCCTGCCAGTGTCGTACTGCACCTTTTCATCCCCAGGTATCCCACTAACCATTTCATGGCTTTACAACGTACTAGGAAATTACTTCCTTCAGCGATTTTTCTTCTGATCTTGACTCAGTTCCACCTTTCAGTACGTGCTTTGGACAGTGCTTCATGCATTTGCTTTTTGGAGCCCAGACTTCTGTGTGAAATTACAAGGCTCAGCTCAGCTCGAGTCAAGTGGCTGGAATATAGCTTGTCGTTATCAGAGGGCTGATCGTTCAGGTCTCTTCTGTATTTCGTAGTCTGAGTGAAGCGAACTTTTCAAGAGTGCAAGCTGCATGTATGGCTTCAAACTAGGGAAATTTTATTTCCTCTATAATTATATTAAATGCCTTAATAAAGAAAAAGGTATTAAAAAGATCATTCCTATTTATAAAAGTAATATTTATGCTGTTATTCTGCTGAGTAGCTACTAAGGATTGTCAGAGATGATTTGTAAAATAGGAAACTAGATCTTAATTATGTAGACTTTTGTGGTTAGCAGGGCTCCCTGTTACATCCTCTTTCTGAAGCAGGAAATTTATTGAGCTCATACACCAAAGTGAAGTAACTGGGTGTGAGGGAGGACGGGAGGAAATACAGCCATTGTGAAGGAGGGTCGTTCGGATGGGTGTTCTGCTCTACAGAGTTTCTTTTGAAATGTAGTCCAAGCCACCCTGTGTTTGGGTAGCACTGGCTGCCTTTTAAGAACCTTATATACAGTTTCAAGTGTCCCTTCTTATTTTAGCTCACGGATGCAGGAGCTGAAAGATCCCTCTCATTTTTTTTCTTCCCTTAAATTGTCTTTGTTTCTCAGAATGAGCTTTGAAGTAAGTCTGTGATGCTTTATGGCACTCCTGTATCAGTATGCAGTCCTACGCCAGAGTTACCCTTACTGATGTGTAGGATTATGATGAATACAGAAGGAAATCACTGTCTCTTTGTACTTGCTTGCTTCTCTGGTCAGAACTGATAGTCTGTAGCAGAGGAAGTAAACTGCTGTCAACACAGGGCTCAGGAAGGGCTTGCAAGGAGTAACAGGGAGCCATGAAACTACACCTCTTTCTATTCCATAGGTAGGCAGGTTCCTGTGACTTGGTTGGTAGCGAAATAATTTTCCATAATCTTTTAAATACTTCAATTTCTTTTAACAGAGAAGATCCCTCCTTGCTTCTAATATAACGCGTATGTTTTATAAATGCTTTTATGTGTTTTAAAATTTTAGTACTTAATCAAACATTTAATAAATTATTTTGTAATCAAAATAAATTACCTATTAGTTTTCAAACATAATGTCAACCAATTATTTAACTTACATGAAAACCATTAAGCAAACAAACTTACATGAATTCCATGTCTGTGTTTTCTTTTATGCTCTCTTTTAAACTAGTTTTGTTATTTACTGTCTAAAGCACTGATGGACCTACTATATGAATTAAACTTTTATTAAGTAACAACTTAAAGCTTCTATATTCTATCCCTCTCACTATTACATATGGCTTTCAAAGCCACTTTTGAGGAGTTTATATAAAGTTAAAATAACTTAGGAGAAAAATTCAGATTGTAAGTATGGTCTAAAGAGCAATGAATAAGACTGGCCTCTTCTTACTGAGAAAACCCTTACCCTCAAACTTAATATGTGTATTTAAAATCACAAACATTATTTTAACAAGATAATATTGTACTAGTTAACAGTGTGCTAGCAACAAAGTATAGAAAATGGAATTGACTGCTTTGCTTTGCATTTATTGGCATTGTTGTGCTTCTGTTTCCAATTCCAGGAAGTGTATTATTGATGAGGTTACATGACGCAGATTAACCTTACAAAGGTACATGGAACAGAGGGGAAACCATTATATTTGTGTATTTTTAATAATTCACACTTCAGACAGGCAAAGGGCTTAATGTATGTTCCTTTAATGTACAGCCATTCGTGTAATCACAATTCTTTCTGAAGTACTAACAGCATAGATCTGTCTACGTTGCTGTTCAGTTAGCAGTATGGATGGAACAGCTGCTAGAGGAGCAGTATAGATATGCACACAGTAATCAAATGCTTCCTTTGTGCGGGAAGCTGTAAAATAAAGCATCTTTAGAATAAAAGCGCTTTGAAAATGGGAGTGTGTGTTTATAATATGCACAATGAACATAAGTAAAATCAACACCGGGAAGCAGGTAAATGCCCCAGCTCCTTTCATACTCCTCTCAGGATACTTAGGTGGATTCTGACCAGTAAAAAGATGAAATGTTTTCTATGACTTTCAAAGCCCAAGTATCTTAAGAAGTTGAAAAACACACAGCTCCTGTGAGGGCTGAAAGGGGTCTTCTTGCAAGCCCCTGTTTTTCTCCCCAGCATTTATAGGAAATCAGGCATATGATGATTAATCCTTGTGTTACATTGATTGAGCTGTTTGTACAAAACCAACTCCGTTAATATACAGGTCCATCTCTAGAGAATACAGAATATTCAGGCACTATAATGGAACAATCAAGAAGAGCAGCTCACGTTCTTCCTCAGAGAGTACTATGAGAACACAGTACAAAAGTAAGCAAATAATAATGTTACCTAAGTATCAAGTGACAATATTCCTTTAATGTTTTTGTAAGACTTTGTTAAAAAATCTGTTCTGTCTAATATTCAGCAAGCGTATTTGTGTTTTGAAAATAAAATTTGGTTTGCTACGCTCATTTTTAACTTGTGTAAATATTTGCTTGTATTTTCATATTTAACTACATTGTATTTCTTTTTTCCACTGTCACAGATGTAGGCAATTTTCTATCCCTTCCCCCCAGCATTTTTTTGGCAGCTAATGAATGCAGTCCTTTGGATCTCATCTGATCTTTGGCAGGATATCTGGAATTGATGTCCTAGGATGTGTGTAGCTAGCTCAGTAATGATGTTACAGGAAAACTAAACACTCCAAGCTACAAAGCTCTATTCAGAAATTTTATCTCTGATCCAGAGGCAAACTAAAAACTGCTGTAGTCCCGTGAATCACAAAATGAATATTCAGTAACGCACACAGATAGCCAAGGGAATGAGAGGGTGATCCTCCAAGGAAAGCATAATACCAGCAAGTCAGAGTGCTTGGACTCCTTGTAAGGGGATTGTTATATATTCTTGAACAAGTTGCTTAATTGTTCCTCCACTGTCCTCAGAAAGAAGTATAATGATGTAATACAAAGTATTGTTAGTATATGGGTTTATATCCATATTCAATATCAAGATCTCACCGTAAGGGACTGTAAAGTCACTTTGCATTTCACCTGCTTAAAACTAATTCCTGCTTCTGTGGGAGTAGTACAGCAATCCCATCTAGGATTTATCCAGGATGCTACCAGGTGCCAAGAGCTATCAAACAGTGCCTGAGCTGATGTGAGACAGGTGGAGGACTCTGTCACTCTCCTCATCTCTTTGGAATAATTCATTAAATACTTCTACCTGTGTCAGTTGCAGGTAAAACCTACAGTGGAATTACTTGTCTCTATTCTTGTTAATCCCTTGCCTGTCAGCTCTCATCAGGCATTACATTCTGCCTGCCTTAGCAATTTCGAACATGCAAATTCTTTGGCTGATGAAGTGCTGCTAGACTGTCTCATATAGGTGTATATTATGGATTTGGGTGTCATATATTAATCTTACAGGAATATTTCTCTTTGTAGTTTGGACACTTTCTACCACAGTTTTAACAGCAAATAATTGAAATCCTTTACACTTTTTTCATGGAACTAGACAGTTACATATTGGTTCCTACTGAACCATCAAATAGCCAAAATTCCAGTTTCAATGAATGAAAGTGTGCTCCAGCATAACTTGTTAGGTTTGTAATGCTGTAATACATTTTATATGATGTCGACCGTATTGACAGTAGCAGCCCTAATGCTTTACTGAAATCTAGCTACCTGGAGGCTAGGCACCAGCAGTCATTTAAATGTGTAAAATAGCAAGTCAAAAAGATGAAGTATTGTATATCTCCATCTACCTGCTGAAAGAGGACACAGAGAGTGTAGTTATGTCCTTCAGATTCAGCTATGACACATCAGCTTTTTAAGAAGCCTCTTGTTCAAGATTCTGTTAAAACAATTCATTTACACAGTATTTAGGCTACTGCACTGGTTTAATTCTGACTTGGTATATTGTGCTGTCTTAGGAAGAAGACCACATCATTAGATTATGTCACATAAATAACAAAGTACTGATAAAACAGTGTGCTGTGTATATTATTTTTTTGTAGAGATAGGATTATAATTCAGCCCTCTATGGATTTTAATGCAGTTAAAGTAACTTCTCCATCTTGAGCAGTAGAACGAAGGTGTTGCCAAACTATTACCTTTACTCGTGCTGAGTACCACTCTCCTTCTAAATAGTCCTGTTGAACTTGAGGCAAAGTTCAACTCAAAAGATGAAACCCACAGACTGCTGAGGGACCTGCATACTCTGCAGCAACTGGAGTCTGTACTTCCAAACTGATTAGATGAGTATGGTCCCTGTCTGGAAATAGTTCAAATATTTACAGTCAAGGGAGGTTTTATCCAACTCCGTTTGTTTCAAATGTCCAGCTGTTAATGTTTAAACACTTTCTGCTGTATTTGGAAAACTATAGATCTTGACTAGGCACTAAAATTTTGCTCCTCCATATGACTTATATCTGCACAGCTTATGTAGGGCTTGATATGTTTCACTCGGCTTCCAGCCCTAAGTATTCTTCCTGTAGTTTCCATTGAATACACAGATCTTTCAGCAGCTGAAGCCTTAGAAACTATTCATCTCAGGAAGTATGGGGTTTCATCCCTAGTGACAACCAATATTGCACATACATGTATGAAGAAAAGCTTATTCCTTTCCTTAATTATGAGATTATTCAAGTTGAATTGGATTTTTCAAGTTGAAACACCATATAGATGCATGGTTACTACACACGTGTAAATACATATACACACGCATCTATATAGCAAAGGGAACAATTCACTGTGAAGCAGTGTTTACCACAGAGCTTCAGAGGACTAGGGGTGTTTTTTGGTTTAGTAACATGTTTGCTGGAAAGGTGGTGGTGGAGAGGAGCCAATAATCAGTGTCCTCACACCTTACCTGTACTCAGTCATAGATTTAACAGTAGAAAAACTGGAAGTGCGATACTGCATCACCAACTTTTACTTGGAGAGGGGGACAGAGAAAAATGTAATATGAAGTGTGGTGGACAGAATAGGCAGTGAACAGAATACTTTCAGAAATGATACAGAAAAATCCTCTCCCCCCAAAAGACACATAAGCCCAAGACCTGCCCCACCCTCAACAACCAAAACCAAATTATTTATCACTGAAGAAGAATGTAATGTATTTCTGAGTGGAATAACGAATTCTGAAGCTGTCAGTTTGTTCCAGTACTTTAAGTGCTGGAAGCCCAGAGTACTTGCTGAAAGTAGTTTTGTCCACATAATTAGGCTTTTAATGTAAAATCAGATCTTTGTGGATTTCTTTCTTTCGTAGGACTGCAACTGTGTAAGGAGAGTGTTTTGATAAGCATGAGTGTGCAGCAGCGTATGTTTTCAGTACTGTTAATAGGCTGGAACCAGTGTCAAAGAGAACATATGTATCTTTTCTTCCAGCCACCTCTTTCGGCTGCCTTTTGGGCATTGATGCCAAATAAATGAATAAATCTTGTCAGTCCTTTCAGGCCGTTCATTAACTTCATTTCTTTTTGTTAAATAATTTCTTATTACTCTAGGGGTACCAATGGTTTTTTTCATGAATTTGATTTTCAGATTCATATACCTATTCCCTGAGTGTTAATCAAAGCCCTTTTCCTTTTTAATTGGATTCTCTGTGTGTGTGTATATGCTTACTTAAAGGTAGAATACTAAATTTTTGTTATTTTTTTTTTGGATTATAGAATTCCCTACAATTCTGAGAGCTTCCAGTAACCAATACCTAGTTTGGACCCTGCCTATGCTGCTTCTTGAAGAGTAAAAACTCTTTAGTTTCACTTTTCTAGTTCTAGTATTTAAATGCTGGTTGTTGCTGCTTTTATCTTTTTTCCAGTGAGAGAAGAACATGACTAATGGGTTTGTTACAATGCTGTTCTAGGTACTGATGTAGTGACCGAGTTAAAGCTAGTGGAAAAAAAAATTCAGGACCAGGGGACCACACTAGCCTTCCTACCAGCCCAGTGCGTTGAAAAGACTTAGGGAAGGGTCGGATGATCAGAACTAGCACAAAAGATGGGCAGCAGTGTGTAGCTTGAGATACAGGAGGTAAAGGTAGGTCTGCTGTAGCCAGCAGTAAGGTGGACAGGGCTTCTCTAGGTCCGCAGCCTCAGCTTACTGTTTGACCCTGTGTTTCTGTGATGAACATTAGAGCTCTTAGATACGATATTGGAATACCTATTGAGTAATTGGAATACCTATCGAGTAATTGGAGTGCCAGCTGGAAAACATCCCGCCTGCTCATATCCTCTCATAGCTTATCCATCTCATAGCAGTAATAGTATGATAGGATGAAAATATAGATGTGCTTTGAAAACATTAAAATTACAAATTATGTAGGTTTATTACTTTTATTCGTGCTTTTAATAAGAGCTGTTTGAAATTATAAAGCTCTATCATTTCATGCAATTGTTTGTCTGTCAGTATTCCAGGGGGAAGGCTGTCTCCGGGAGAAGGTATCAGAGTATGCATAGTGCTGAATGATTCATTTATAACTTGCTTTATTTTGTTAGGAGTTTTTCTGTTGTACTTTCCTCTAAAATACCTAATTTTTTCTCTGCTGTAATAAGCTCATATTCTTAAAACCTTTGAGAAGGTGTGGTATGACTTTGATCTCATAGGCTGGACAGCATGGCAAATGAAGCATAGCGAACTTCCTTAAGAAGCCTTAAGGTTCATCTGGAAATGGGGCATGTATATCCTTATTTATTCTGTGTTGTTACCAAAAGATAGCCTTTTCTGGGTGCATACATGTGAACATAGCACAGAACAAGAAAATTCCTGGTTAAGGCAATTGAGTTATCAGGGAAGCTGCATTTTTTTCTGGTGTGCTTGTAGCTATCTGGCGTGCATGAGTGCGTGTGTGTGTTGAACATAAGACGACCACTTAAATTCTTTAGAGAGGTTGAGGAACAGTAGGCAATAAATGATATTATTGACCCACTTTAATAAATGGCCTGTTGAAAGAAATCATTTATGTGCATATAGTATTTCTTCTATGCTACGTAAAAATCTCTGATGTGGGCTTGACAGATTTGTTCAAAGAAAATATTTATTGTACCCTGAACTATGTAACATGCCTTGATTATTGATGTTTCTTGTTTTTGCTGCTGGAGAATGATATTATTGCCTTTTTTTTTTTTTTTTGAGTCCCTGGTGTTATTCTTAACAGTAAGGAACTAGGAGTTCCGCACCTGTATTGCAATGCTTCACACAGTACTGACTAGGTGTGTTATGTGTGTCTGTGTTATGAGCTACTGAATATTGATATTTTTCTCTTTACTCCCAAGATTGTATATCCTTTTTTTCTTCCACTTCTTTTTCAGAGGGGAGAAAAATGTGCTTAAACTTGTGTCTTCAATACGATTTAACTTAGTCTTTTATTGTTATAATTTACACGGAGCTTAGATGGCTTAACAAACAACTTTTTTGGGTCAGCAAGATGATGCTGAGGCAGCATAACACACTTTTCTGCAGCAGTTACCTTAATTAATACGGCTCTTGCATGCTTTCTTTGAGGTCCTCGATACCAGCTTTAAAAAAGCCTCCTGATTCTTTAAGCTTTCTGATCAGAAGCGTGCTACTGGAGGAAAACAACTGCTTAAAATGAAAGGTAGTCAAAATAGATTTAAAAAACTTTAGAATATGAACATATATTTCATTATAGAGCTGGAAGTACAGGAAAAGAAGGAATCTCCATATGAAGTCTATTCTAGGGGTCTAAGCTTGAAGATGAACAAGACGGTTCAGTGAGATTTTCTTGTATTTTCCCAAGAAACAAATATATCTGTCTGTGTCATTGTCTGTTAAGAAAATGCAAGTGTGTGTAATATTTGATGCAATAGATTCCTATTTGCTTGTATCTGTATGACATTTTGTTAAACATAAAAGCAAATGGGAAAATAACGTGTATCGGGGGATGTTATGGCTGAAAGGGAAGTTTTTCACTGAGCTGTCATTGACAGCTGAAAGAATTCATAGACTCAAGTGTCACACGATAACACATTGCTAACAGCAACTTACTTAAGTATACCATTCTGAATTTAATCTATGTGCTACCTTTAAGGTTAGTAGCTAGAGGATACTTGGGATCAAAGAAGGCAGAATATTAAAGAATCTATTAGAGTCTAAACCAAATGCTTAACTTAGATGTTGAAATGGTTTTATCACCTGAATCCAGATCAATGAATCTGTGTTTAGCACTGAGTCTGTTGTAGTGTTTTAGTTGTCCAGAAAATGGTCCTATTCTTGAGGACAAGGCATCACATGTACCCTCATTGTCAAGAAAATGATGCATGGAGTCAGCTGAGTTTTGTCTTCAAAAACAATTGAATCCCAAGAACCCTTGATGTGTTAACTCACTCAGTAAGCTTAGATCAGGTATTTTAAGGAGAAACTAATTTTTAGCAAGTTGAAGCAGAGCTTTGGTATTGAAAATTTAAGGAGAAGAACAAAATGATAGGAAACTGTTCCATTGCAAAGGACGTTTAGCTTAATATTTTACTTTAAACATGGAGCTGTTTTGTACTATCTTTATGTTTTTCATTTCTCCAGAGGAACTGGATAGTCCACAGATATAATATTGGTTCCATTTCTTTTTCCTTAGCTGGTTGCTGATTGTAGGGTTTACTTAGCAACAAATATGTTTTTGAACGTTGTGGGTCCATGAACAAATTCCTGTTGACACAAGCATTCAGTAGCATTTTCCAGGATCAGTTCAGCTTTGCATGTCCATATTAATTGAATAGATTTCAAAGAGAACCATGAAGGTACACTTGAATATATGTGGCCACTGAATATGCCTGTGTAAAGTCTCTTGTAGAATCAAGACCTCAAATAATAGTTTTAAATTAATCATCATGTTCTTACAAACGCCAAATGTCTGCAAAGCAAACATTTTGATCTTCCCTTTGTATGGAGGAACAAGCTGGATAGCATGTAGCTACTAAAATCATGAGACATCTATTTCAGCAAGCAACTTAATAGAACTGATGCAACTGTGAGGGGAAAAAAAAAACGTTACCTTGCCCATTGTCATCTTAGAGAAATATTTTTATACTGCCTCATAAGAACCTTGCTGACAAAGAAAAACATGCCTAGTGATTCCAGGTATGGATTGAAACGTGTTGTGTGGTCAAAAGTCTGTGAAGAGCGGCTCCCTTGAGAAGAGTCTTGTGAAGCTTCTGGAAAGGAACAAGTTGGGATGTGGAAGAACCTGGGAGAAAGTTTGTGTTTGTACGTTGAGTTGCGATCTGGAGTAAGAAGTAAAATGTCCGTAGTTGCATTAGTAGCTTAAAATGGTTGGGATAATTGAACTAGTTAGTTGATTCTGGATTGCACATCAGTGGTGGTGTGTGGAGGGAATTTTCCGAAGGAGAGAGGAGAAGGTGCTAATGGCAGATCTCACTCACAGCGAGCAGATGGTGTTGTCCTGTGACTTCCAATAACCGTGGCTTTCTTCAGTCTTCATTTTGAGATGCCTCTCCTGAAATAAAGATGTCTAAGTTGAAAGGCTGATGTCAAAAGCATGGAGTCACTCAGTTAACACTTCCCTTTTGCCTAAAATATCGTATCCTTAATATGGGACTTGTTTCATATTACTGCCCAGCAAGATGGAATCCATGCTTCCCAATACATTTTTCATCATTTACAGCTTTTGCTGCAGTGCCTAAAGCTTCATTTGTCTCTTCAGGATGATTCTGTATCAAGTGCCGTGAATCAAATTATTTTCTAACACAATGGGCTTAGCACCTCTCCCGTTGTGACGAGTGGTTTTGCAGAGGTACCAAAATAAGTCCTCCAAAGCAGCAAGGTTTATATCCCATATTTCAAATAAAATCTGCCCACTTGTTCACTCTTCAGTTAGCTAGAGAGCAGTACAAGAAATTGTTTTCCTTTGAGGTAAATCCACATCAGTATACATCATGGGCTCTTTGGAATTAATTGTTCCTGGGAGACAAATTTCACTGAGTATGTGGGGCAGATAGCTACAGGAATGTACCTGTGACTCCATTCCAATGTCCTTGGCAGGATGAAGGAAAACCAAACTACAAAACCTGAAAAGTCTGCTAATCTTGATGTCTTCTTTTTTTAAGTCTGTGTGCATATCACTCCTTGTGTGTTTTTGTAATTTTTTCAAAGGGAAACAATATATATGGGGATTTTAGGCCTTGCAGACTGATTCCATGTTTTGAGCAAGAGTGCAAGTTAACTTCTGGCAACTTTGCTGATGTGAATATTCTGGCTTTCCAGTGAAAGAAGAATTAACCTATCCACAATTTTTTCTTTATCTATTTAAAGATTAGAGAAAGAAGAGCACTTTGACTTTCTGTAAGGCCTTTCAGTTGAATACCTTCAAGCATATCATAAAATATGAATTATTTTATCTTTCCATCCATTATAATGCTAACAGAACATTATAATCTCCATTTGTTGATGGAGTTATTGAGTCACGTTGCAGTATTATGGAGAGAAAAAAACCTGAGACACAAGTGGGACACTTTAGAGAAAGAGATATTCTACATTTTGTGAATAAGGATACACACACACACTGACATGCGTAATCAAATTTTAAAATAATTGTACACGTATTAGTTTTCATAGTCTGTGATAGTCTTTCCCCATATCAAAAGCTTTGACATTCAAATGATGTTTTCATCCTCATAAAATGTTAGAATAAAAACCCCAGGGCTATATTGGCAGTAAACTAGGGTTGCTTTCTAAGTGCTTGTTTGACTGCAGCAAACACTAGCATATTATTGATGGAACAGTTTTTCTTCAGGTGAAGGTTCCCCTTCATCTAGAAGTTTATAGGGCATAGTTTTATATGGAAACTTTTCTTTTTTACAAATATAGTTTGATACTTTACCCAGGATATTTTCTAGACTATCAATTTTATACTTTTCTTTTGGATTGCATGTTACTAATTGTAATTTCTCCAAAACGCTGTGCAAGAAGAGACCTATTGCTTGGTGGTGTTGTGTATAAAATCCTAGCCTTCCACATCAGGTACTGTATTTCACATTTAATATGAAAACCCTATGAGATATACTGAACTGCTGAAAACAATTTGGGTAGCTAGTGAAGCACAATATCAAGGCCGATAGGTAGCATAAGAGATGGGTTTTTTAGCTTTTTTTGCTTAGGTCTTTCAAAAATATGGTGTCAGAGCTAACATACCTCCTGTTTAACTGGACCTGAAATGTTTTAATTCTCTAAATTGCAAACTCTAATGGAATTGCTGCATAGGAAAAGGTGATACCTTCTCTCAATTAACTTCAGGTTTTTCATACCCCTCGGATACCCACATTATAAAGTCATTTAACATAAACTTGAGATTTTAGTCTCTATGTCTGTAAACATCCATTACTAAATATCTGTGTAGATGGGAAGAATAATTACATTAATGCTAACTGATTGGTTTCTGGTATAAAGATGTTTGCACCATTTGTGAACTAGTTCTCCTCAATGCATTTGATTGTACTCTGATCATCTGAGGGAGTCTCAAAGAAAATAGTACTAAATTATTTCTGAACAATTATAGGATATGTAACATCTTCTCAGGTCTTCACAGTGAGAGGGGAAGGATATTGCTTTTGGTCCATGGCACAAACTATTTTCTTAGATATGAAATTGAATTATCCCATAGCTAGGTATGTTTTGAAGTAACCCTTTGAAATATTTTTGCATCTGATGCCCTTTCAGTAATGTAAATTTTCAGCTTTTCTGCCAGGCTTTGTATTTAGTTAAAGACCTTTCTCCCAAGTATGTATTTAAAATGCTTAAACCATAGCTAATCTCAGTCTACTGTAACTTTAAACTTTTTTATTTCAGCATTTTAAAGCTTCCTTCTTTTATCTCATTCAATAGTATACAGGAACAAACACACACACAGTCAGTGTTAGGGCATGAAGATGAGGTTCAGGTAATGGAAACAGACAGGTGTTGAAAGATATATAGGAATTAAATATAATATTTTATCATTTATCATAGAATTTTTGATATCAATGAATAAAATGTGGCAACCTAAGTGAGAATAGCCTTGAAGGTATCTGAGGCTGAACAAGGGTCAGCCAGACAGCCCAGTGGGTTAGCTGATTTTGTGTTGTGTGAATTCCAGGGAAATCTGCAATTGAAATAATAGCTAGTGTTAAAGCAAAAGCAAAATTTTGATTTAATCAAAATAGAAATTAAAATATCATTTGGTGGTGCAACAAATTTTGCAAGGCAAATCCTATGCCTATTCTTGCTTCAGCATTGCTATTGTATGTGGGAGAGAACGGCACACACACACACGCACTGAAAGAAATACTACAATAGAAATTTGAAAATGAATAAATGGCTCTGAGAAAAATCATATTCACTTCATCATGTAGCATTTATATTAGCACTGCTACTTTACTGGAGACAAATTAAGGGGATGACTTATTAGAAAAAAATGATTTGCACACACTGTAATTGCAATAGGTTAAGAACCCGTAAGTGCTATCCCAAATAATGGAAAGAAAATGTAATCGTTTAACCTCATGAACTCTCGTCCATAGTTGGTATTTGGATATCTGTTGGAATTATCAGTTCCAATCTTATTTTTGATGTTATTTTGTGTCAGGCTTTTTGGTAGACTCTCCTCAAAATTGCGGCGAAGTCTATCCAAGATGTATACATTCTGTATGGAAACGTGCAAAGAGTGAAACAGGAATCTCAGTAAACACTTTCATAATATCAACTTTGGCATGTAACAATTCACTCTTGTCCAAAGTCATGCGTATCATTTGCAATTCATTGTAAAGAGACACATTAGGAAAAAGTGCAATTTGATGGGCTCACTGACCTGGACGGCTTCCCTGTACAGAGCTGAATTTCACAATTAAGTATTGCAGCTATTCTGTAATTGTGAAATATAAATACATGTGAAATCTCTGTCTTTTCTGATTTTAAATGGGGTTGGCTATATCCAAAAACATCTGTTTAGTGAGAAACTTGGAATTAAAATCTAGAAATCCTGTTCTTACTTTTGTGCCTCAATCACAAAACCAAACCTAGGCTTTCGGGATTTGATTTTACTCATAGTAAAATCATGCTAATATTAATCTAACAAGGGAGGCTCCAGATCTTATAGTTCAATGCATAGACCAGTAGCATTATGTTTTGCTCTCCATGTTCCATGGAGGTGTTTTCTGACCTTTTTTTTTTTGACAATGGTACCACTTTCAATATATTAATTCTACCTGCTGCAGCAATGTTAACAACTGCTGGATTGTGAACTCCTCTAAAAGCAGTAGAATGTAACAATATTAATGAAGTCCTTAAAATGATGGCAATTATTAGAGTGATAATGAGCAAACCTCTTCTACGTTCATTAGTTGCAGAAGAATATATTTGTATTATGGAAGTGATTTCTGCAGGAGCAGTTCATAGTGTGATTGAAGTCTGAAGGATCATTTGTATTAAATATGACAAAATTATGTATAAAGCAGGTATATGAATCACCATTCAAGGTTTTATAGCTTTTTGACTTCCAATCAAAACTCTATTGTTACTGGTAAATCACTGTGACTGACTTTTTCTGTTGTAGCACCCTCAGCAATGTGGCATTGTGGTTTTGTGCTTGTTGTTGAGTGAGAACATGAGTATATTTCAAATCAGGAAATAAAACCAACATTGATGCTCTTGCAGTAAATAAAATAGGAACATATTAATGATGAAAAGAAAATCAAAGGCACTGCTTATGTGAGCTGAGTTCTGTGGGACTGAAAGCATAAATATTTTTTAAAAATTGGCATGTAAAAAGCCATACTCTGAATAGGAGGACAAAGTCAGGCTCAGTAGGTGAAAAATGTCAGCTTTACTCCCTGTTTGACAAGTAAAACATAGTACTTTTAAAAAAGACTTTTCTGTATTTGTGACCACTATTTTCATTTCCATTTCGTTTTTCTTCTAACAAGAGTCTATGCACCCCCATATTCTTATTCATTCAATCTGTGAAGTGGATGAAGAGTTCTTACCTTTACCAGAAAAGATTGAAAAACTGACCCCAACCCCCCCTGAACTTTAATTGCTTTGATCTCATTGTTATCACTCGAGGAAGACTCTGGTAAGAGCCACACATAGACCCTTTATTTTGCAGCTCCCTTTTGAAATCAAGTCAGTACAATACTTATAAAACGTAAAGGCTGCTTATCATTTGAAGTGCTCGTGCTTTGCTGCTGCTGCACAGAAGGGAGCTGCTCCCCACTGGGGAACACATGCCTGTGTTACCCACGCAAGTGAGGGCCTGAAGCCAGAAGGTATAGAATGATAATCAAGTAAGGAGAGCTTTAACATGGCTCTATGTGCAGGTAGAGACCCTGCAGAGCAGTCTGTGACAACTGAGACTCCCTAGACATGCTGGAATCCTCTGGAAAGAGCTGAAGTGGCAAATGAGCCAATTTCCCTCATTTCTAGCTCAGATAAATTTGTCTAGATGACTTGTAACTCTCTCTTCTTATGAACGAGACCTTTTTGAGTTAAATGTATCACTCGTGATAAGAAAAAGAAGATTAGGAGACAATGACATCTGCTGGCTTTGGAAAGAGAAGACATCAAACCAGCATATCCTGACTAGGCAAGGACTTTCATTTTTAGCAGTCCTTCATTTTGACTTTTCAATGAAGCTACAAACCTAAAAAACAACGTGAAAAAGGGTACGTGGGCAGAGCCCTGCCGTCAGGAACACCAGGCACCTCGGGAAGGAGAGTGGCTGCTGGCTTCTGCTGGATCTGAACTCAGCCCGTGCAGGAGGGCGTTGCAGAGAAAAGGAAGGTCCTGACCAGCACTCAGTGGCAAGAGCTGCTTCTCTGTGGGCACCCTCGTAAAACGTCCTGAGAGACGTTTCTGGTGCACTTACTTCTTGATTTGGATAAGAACAGTCACAGCTAACTATCCTTAAAGGAAGACATTGTCCTTGAAAACCAGCGTATAAGAAAAAAAATGACAGATTTTTTTGTTTTATTCCTTCTTTGGGGTGATGGGATATATCCTTTTTCAGACATTTCTGTTGGAACTCTTAGTTAGCACTGTGCTACCTGAAGTATATAGGGTCTTCTATCTGGTGATGTCAGAAATCTTTAAAAAAAAAAAGTTTATAAATTGTACCTATCCTTTTTTCCAAAGTTAGGAACTTTTTGTCCAGCTTTTCTGGTCTCATTTGTTTGGGGATCATAAGACTGGATTGAAAATCATAACATTTGCATTGAATATTTTAGGAAGATTTTTCAGCATTTGTTTTACAGCTTTGATTAAGAATCATATAGTAAATCCTTCTGCCGTCTCTTAAATCTCCAAGTGTCATGTAATCACATCTCTCTAGAAGCAGAGATCTAAGGAAAATATTAAATAGGAGGTGTTTTGAATTAAAAATTGAGATTTTTAACATTTGGAAGCCTTTGTAGCACTGTAGGCACCTGGAGGATACAGAGGCACTGTTTGTTTCAAAGATTTCTTCAGGGGCCCAAAAGCCAAATGAAAATACCAAAAATAAAGCCTAGGCTTCCAGCTGGTCTGTGACTGCAGTGGGACTTAATGCTTCTCTTGAATAGGGAGTTTGAGAGAGAGATGTTAAAACAGTTTGGCTGCAGTAAAATAACGTCCAAATGTCTGTGTGGCTTTTGATTTGATCACTCAGACTCAGTACAAAGGGAAAAGTTTATTACAATACAGGTAGGAGACTCAAAGTACTTATTATTTAGTCTGTGTTGTCCATTTTCTGTTCATCCTTATTATAGCTTGTTTCTTGCCTTCTACCACTTACCCTCAAGCTCTGGAATTTGACTTACTAGCTGATAACTACAAAAAGTCAACCTGCTGGTTTTTTGTTTGCTTTTTTATTCTTTTTTTCTAACCATACTTCAAATGTTTTTGTCAACCTGCTTTTCCTGTACTAAACTGTGTACTAAAAGGAAAAATGCATCTGTTTTCAACAGGATATAATAGCATAGATTTGAAGTCAAATGGATATGTTGGGATTACGGTTTCACTTCACAAGCAATTGCACTGTGTCATCGTGGTGCTTTTGTATGTGAAATATAATTTACTTGTTTCAGAGTGGGGGAGTGTAAAACTATTTCTGTGATTCTCTGTCTGTCAGCTGTCATTCACCTTCCTCTGCAGTAGCTTTTGCTGTTGTTTTTGTTCTTTCTGGGGTTTCTGTTGTTGTTCTTGTTTGGCTTTTTGCTTTAAATCAAGCCTGGTCATCTAGTTGGCACGCTGTACCTGGAGTTGTACAAGAAACGTGCTGAAGTATCACAAAAGGGAATTAAAAAGATGAAAGTTCCCTTGGCCCAAATAGTTTAAAAGCTCCTCCGTATACAAGAAAAAAATTCTTAGCATTCATAGCACGCCTCATAGAAATGCATTATATATTGTTATCACGTCACCTTGTAATATTGGTGCATGGCTTGTATTTGTAATTACATTTAAATAATTTAACTCCATTATAGTACAATGTCTAGTGGAAATGCATGATTCTTTAGGAAGACATTTCCTTTCAGATTGATCTAATGACTTCAGAAAATCCTGCTATTACTAAAGCTTGTTAACTATTGATATGCAAAAATAAAACTGTTACGAGTGCAATGGAAGACATTAATAAATATGCTCATTTTTGAGAATATTTTCACAACAATCTATTTGATAATCATTATTTGATTTGGGTTCTGTGTCAGATAGCCTGACACAGGCCAGAGTCCGACTAGTTGTATTTTGCAGATCATAGGTAGCTTTTATCAAAATGAGGCTAAAAGGGTTATATTGGTGAGTGATTGAATTTATCCAGTGAAATACAGTAATTATTCTAGAATAATGCAATACCCAGCTGAATTTGTGGATGGCAGCGAGATTTCTTGGGCTGCAATAGAACTGTGTTCACCTGAAGCAGGAAAAGAGGGTAGAGTACACACAGTAGATTTTTTTTTTTTTACTGTCTATGTTTGCTGATTGATTTGTTGGCTGTGTAAAGGGTAGTGTAGCTTCATAACTCCTGAAATTCATCTCATATTTTGCTTTGAATTTGTACAAACCCTTTAAAGTTGTTTTACAGTCTTCTGTTTGGTTTCTTTTTGGTTTTGTTTTTTTTTTTTTTTTTTTTCTTTTCTTTTCATCGTGGAAAACAGTCTACCACAAATTTTGAGTATAAACCACTACATCTCCGTTGCAGAATGTGACACCAGAGAAGCTTCTAACATCACAAAAATGTACATTGGTGGCAAAGTGCACCTCCTTTTTTTGTTTACACTAAACGAGCCTGTTTGCAGGCTCACAGTAGAAACTAAATAGTAAATACTAGGACGAGCACATTGTTTTTCCCTCCGTAACACCAGTGAGTCCTTCCTCAGCAGCACTGTGGAACAATATATGGAGAGCTACAGTAATTTATCAATGATGCTCAGTAAATCTGTTGCACCTTCTCATCCTTGGGTTGCTGGTTCACTTCTTTGCTGTCAGTCCACAAAACGGGCACAAGACTCCAGCTGTCTCCCTTCCTGGGTGTATCTCTGAGGTTGAGCTGCTGGGTTTCATTGGCTTTTTTTTCCCCCATTTTTCCAACCTGTTTATTCATTTCTATCAAATTTGCCTGCCTTCTCCCAATCCTTTATCTTCCTTTAATCCTTTGTTCCCTTTTCCTGATCTTTAAGGGCTTTTTGAATGTCTTCCAGTCTTTTTGTTTATTTTCCATCAGGGGATTCTTGTGGTGGATCCAAAGGTTTGTCTCAGGTTTGCAATGCTCAATGCATATGATGTGCTCTGGCACCACGGTAGCAGCTTTCCGTACCTCCTCAGCCCTCCCACCAGCAGCAACAGTCTCAGATTTGTGTAACTGGAAAAAACCTGAAAACATCTGGATCAGGTTATCTGGTCCATTTATCATAAAGTAGATTTTCTTCTTCTTAAGAGGCTTCTATGGAGCAGGGAGAAAAATCAGATATATATGAAGCTAAGTGGAAAAGATCTGAGTGAAATGTCAGGACTCTGTTTTATTTTCCAAATATGTTTTTTCTAATTTTCTCTAGTTTTGCCACTAGTGGTGAAATTAAGGGATTAATAAAAGTTTTTCTACATGCTAGTGGGCATGGCTGAAAAACCCTGAAGGTTTTGTTTTTTTTTTTTTTAAAACATATGCCTTTATTTCTGTATAAACTATCTTGAGGTTTGGTTGTTTTTAAGCTAAATGGCAGCAGTCTAAATTACTGACTTTGTATTTTCCTACTGAACTAAATGCTTTGATCTGCTTTAATATAATCAATAATAGAAATACACTCTGATTTGGAGAAAAACAGATGATTAAATGTTTTTGCAAAATGAGGACAAATAGCCATCTCTCCCTGTTGTGAAACACATTTCTTTTTGTTTGATTGAAAGTACAGGTATTTTCATTGTACGTTAGCTGTGCTACTTAATGAAATGGACCTATCGTTACAGCTCAAAACTGTATATAAATTACATATTGTTATAGTTGCTATGGCAAATAATTACCATTCTTTAATGGTAACTTATGAAACCATTGAGTAGCAAGGCAAATGTAGTTGCTATAATGCAAAATGCTATTTCTCTGGGGAATATATTTAAGAGCAGATCTAGACTATTTTTTCATAATTGTCTGGCTTCATAGCTATTTTGAATCGTGTACCTCTGAAACATTCACAGGTTTATAAGAAGGCAGCTTGATTTTGGACACAGAATATACCTGTAAGTACTCTGTGGTCCTGATTCTTGTACTTCTAGTTTTAAGGATGTTCCTCATTCATACTCCAACCTTCTCTCTCCCATCTGTTAGTGTTAAGAAACTGTGCCGTTACCTTCTCACAAATTATTCCTAGACTCCTTCAGACTTCAGACTTGTCTAACTGTGGCTCACCTCAGTAGGGTATTACCTTTTAATATCAAAGGGATTTGGATATTTGTCATAAATGACATTCTGAATCACAGCCAAGAAGATATTACTGATATAAGTGCCTGATGCTGGCCTCTTCAAAAAAGTGGGTTTTCTATCACACATGAATCTTTCGGGATTGTTCATGGAAATCAACAAACATGCCTCTTTGCAGAAATTTTCTAGCTAAAAGGGAATCATTGTAGTTTTCTCAGGAGAGGAACAGATGCAACCACATGGGTAAGTGTAAGTAGAAACACTGCAAACTCAATATATTCCAGAGGAAAAGATGGAAATAAATCTTATGTGTATATTATACTGTCAAACCCGGTAGTAATTTTAAGATTAATTTGCCTCCCCATTATTGATATGTGTCACATTTTCCCCTGAGTTGAGTCAAACTCTGTTTATTTCTTGCCTTTTCTCTCCCTCCATCAAAATTTGAAAGGTGTCTAATATATAGAGGTCTGGAGCTGAGTGTTATTTAAATAACAGATTGATCCAGGGCTTCGTATACAAATAAATGGTACTGGGAATAAATGCAGATTTTGCACAGCTCTAAAAAATATGTGGCAATTGAAATTAAAATTCAGTGTTTATTTGTGAGGGTGTCATGCAGTGCTGTTCCTCCTTGATGATAGGCTTATTTACAGGATCTCACCGTGATAAAGCATTGTCACTGTTGGTTTTATCAGGTACTGTTTGGTACATGACTTAACATCCTTGTAACAGGCTGGTGTTAACCAGTGGATAAACTCCTTCAAGCCAATAAAGATGGTCCAGCTTGGCAACAGAGACTACACAAACACTAGCTAGCTTGAAATCCACATTCTCATTGTTGATGATCTGGCTTTTCCAGGTTGACCTCTGTTTTCAAGGAGCTGGGCAAAAATGACATATGTAGTTTTTCTCTTACAAAAGTGGTTCTGGCTCATTTCTCATTAGTGCACTTTGTTCATATCTCAAGCATCAGGAGGGAAGAAGAATGAAAACTATATTAAGAAATATGGCATTTAACACAACATAACCTCATCAATTAAATAGCTTAGATTTGGCAAGGATTAGATTTTTACAGGATGTAAATAAAATTATTAATTACATAAGGTATTGTTTACTGAGATTCTTAATCCTCCTGTTTTCAGGGTGTAAACTAATTAGTAGGCAGTACAGAAAAATTGCATAATTTTATGATATGAGTTCATGGAAAAACTGGATGAACAAAATGAAAGCTGTCATGTGGTATTAATAGACTAGCACAGACATCAGTGGCTCTTGATGGGAGGTTATACATGCAGAATGCTGGGAGAAATAATCCTAATCATCTGGAGAACTGAAGTGGGGATAGCAGCAGCCCTTCAAGGGGAAGGAAAACTTGAAACATCTAATTTAACTTCCTTTAAAAATGGTATCTGTAAGAATGGGCAATAATTAGATGTATATTTTAAATAGACCTTTCTCAGCAGAGACCACATCATGAGTGTTTTAAGCACAGGTGGTGCATTCATCTTTCTGAAATGTGAAAGTCTTTCTTAGTTTTTTAGTCAGCAGAATAATGGCTTACAAGAACCTCCTCCAATGGTGTGGTTAAATCAGGGCTGTCTGTCTGTGGCAGAGCCGTTTTCCTGTGGCCCGGGAGCGCTTTGGCAGGCTTTGTACTCCAGTGGGTAATGAGGGTTAGGAATGGGCAGCAGCTAGGAGAGGTCAGATCCCTGTAACAATTCATCATCTTCCTACAAGCCTATAAAAGGAAAAATAAACCACCATTTTATTCAGCAACACAGTGCTACCGCTTTGAGCAGGATGTATTTCTCACAGGCTAACTTTCCCACACAGAACCCTGTGCTTCTTTTAGCTGCTGTTGATCCCTCCCCTTGCTTCTCTGTAGCCTGAAGGTTCGCTGGCAGTTTCAGAAGTCCAGGCTCATGACCCCAGTACACTTATCTTCCCTGTCCTGTTCATAGAAACTTGTAATGGAGAGAAGATCTGTTCTTTCACCGGGCTGCGCTGGGAGCCTGCCGGAGAGCCTCTATAGTTATCTGTATTCCCAGAGCTTCTTTAGGAGCTCATGGATGCAATGGGAGCAAAGAGAAAGATATACCAGTGTTAAACTAATTAAAAATCTTATCTTCAGAATTTCATTTTTGTGGATGAATTCACAATGCTGGCAGGCTTCTGTGTATTTGTGTGTGTATATATGTGGAGGTGTATGTGTGTGCATTCAAAGTGAGCATGTATGTGTATTAATCCTGAGGAGGAAAACAGATGTTGCGGAAATAGAAAACTACAGGTATTTATTTCTGTAGACAGAATAATATTATGGTTAAAGCTAATAAAAACATGGTGGGAATTGGCTTCTCCTTTCTTCACAGTCAAGGTCAGTGTGAAGAAGGAACTGTGGAGTTACAGGTAGTTCACATAAAGTATTTTCTTAAAACGAGACAGAATGTGAAACTTTTGGAGAACCAAAACATTTTTTCTGCCCACAAGCAGATAAAGTGACCTAAATATTGTTTCTCTGCTTCTGTTTTTCTGTTCCTATAATACCAGGGAAACTCAGTAGAGATCATAGTTCATGAAGGTTAATGACTGCTGCCTGTTTCTGGCTACAGAACTGGTTGGGATCAATGCTCCACACAGAAGCAGGTTTCAGGATTTTGGACCAGCTCAGAACTCTGGCTATGATAGCAGGAGAGTGATCTGAGTCCTGCCTTTGTCAAGCATTCCGAGACATCAGGTAGCATGGTGGTGTAGTGTGCGGTATGATGATCTGTTGTATGGTTTGTGGTTGGTTTCATACCTACGTAGTAGTTGTGATGAGTATAAAGGTTACAAGTACACTGTGAAGTAGCATAAAATTAGAGTAGCTTCCTATGATGCAAAATGAGAGTTGTTAGGCTTTGAAGAGATCACAGGGGTGATACTGAAACAAGTAGAAAGACAGCAGGTTGCATCTTCATTTTACAGCACTATTCTTCTAGCTTTTTTTCTTTCTAGTCTCTCTCACTAATTTTTTTCTGAAGTATAAGATCATTAAAAATTATACTAACTGAATCATTTTTCTACTTCTTTGTGTTGAAGTCATGGATTGATGATATTCTCGCTCATGTCTGAAACTTGCCCACCATTATTTTAATTTATTTTTCTAATTGTCTTGTTTTGTTAAATAATCAGTATAATAAGGCTTTGCAAAGCTTTCCAAATAAATAAGCAGCATAGGATGGCATATTTGATATATGATTTTTGAAAGTTCTTGATCCAGGCTTTCAACAAATCTTAATCTTGTAAGTAGGGAGTGGATGAACACAGTCTTGAATTCAGAACTGCACATTCATCTGTTTATGTAATTTGCTGTTAATTGGAATTGCCTGCTTTTGTCAATAGGCTGTTAGACCTTCAGCTCATGAAATGTTGGCTTGGATTCTGTTGCTCTTCTCTCTTTCTGCCGCTGGTTCTGACTGAGTCTTTCCTTTGGCAGATTGCTTGTAGTCAGTCAGTGACCTTTTATTTTGGTAAGAGTTTTCTGCTGGATAAAATTTTTTTGAATGGTTGAGCCCAATGCAAGAAGTAGTGGAAAGGCAGTGGAAGATAACTGCTGTAATTGCAATTTACTCTGATTCATGAACCCTCAAGCATAGGCTGCAGTTAAACCCCATTACATCTGCAGTCAGCAATAAAATCCTAATGAGAAACTGAAAGTGTTGCAGTGATTCCAGACTTGGCATTCCCATGGAACTATAAACTGATGCTTCTCCAATATCCAGAAGAGGATACCAAGATAAGAAATTAGTGAAATTATGTTAATCTAAGTTAGCACTTAAATGCCCACTTAATTTTGGTTAACCGGATACTCTAATTTCAGCTACTTCTGTGCTTAAGTTAAATCCTTTGTAAGTGCTTTATTTAGACGTGGATGATGGTTTTTCCATCTAGCATTCCATAGTGGTCAGGTGGAATATGGAACTTGTACAACTGCAGCAGATTTTACAGTCTGTACTTCCTACTGAAGGAAACTGGAGGGAAATAGAGTCATTTCCTCCATGTGTTACCAGTATGAATTAGCTTACGTTTGCTAATTAGTTCAATAATCTTCTAGTAATTCATTCTTTTTCTCCATGGCTTTTCATTCTTGAAGTGTTTTTTATTGGTACAGCATCTTTGTATTTTTGTGTTTTTCCAAGTGCAATGAAGACTTCAAACTCGGAAGTGGGGGGCGGGGAGGGAAGCATGAGTAACATCTAAAGGAGGAATTAAAACCAGTGCTGCAGTGATGCTAAATACATTCTTCCCAGGACAGGAGATAGATCTCACTCCAATCTACGTAGAGGAATCAAGATAAAAAGCATTTTAACATTCTTCAGGACTTGCATACTGCTTTGCATTTGCAGAAGGCTGTGCTAATGTTACCTAATGGTTGCCTGTGGACTGCTGACTGCCTGTGTCCCCTTTAATTTATCCCATACACTGAAGTTCAGTAAAGGTAATGCAGCAGTCAGAAAGAAGTGTTATAAAGTGTGACAACCCAGTTTCCTCTGAAGAGTTCAGCTGCCATGATGCATATTTTACATTTTTCTCTGATATAATGAGAGGTGTGAATTCCTTTCTGATGTTACGTTTTGGAGCTGGCTATACAGATTTAGACTTGCCTGGAGCCAGAAGATGTCCATCAATATAAAATGTTTTATTTTGGGTGAAGGGGCAACAAATCTTTTGCAGCTTGAAAGAAAGGGTGGGTTTCCTCATACACTCCACCCCAATTCGGGAACTCAGAAAGGGCTTAGTGGATGCTCTGCTAATTTTGCAACATACTGTGTGGGTTGATAAATATTCTGACTTAACAAAATGTTGTAATGAAGTCAATCAAAAGTTCCAGGAAATATTTCAGGAATTCAGAATAAAATAGAAAATTATCTGAAAGTATCTGCAGAGGTAAAATCAGATCCAATAAAAGCATCCCTCTGCAGAAAGTTTAGCTAAACTGAGAAATACTTAGGGAAGGAAATGATGATATACAATGAAAAACTTTCAAAGGATGAAACAGAAATGCTTCAGGGAAAAAAAAAAAGGAAGAAAAACAAATCTTTCAGTTTAGATAGGCAATTTGGTATAAAGAGAGACAAAAATCATTTGAATTTTATTTTTTCCACTTAATCCTGCTGTATATTAAAGCAAGAGTCAAAGCTTCAGGACTGACACTGTATCTTTTCGGTTACAAATCTCTTCTTATTCCAGTGTCAGCAAGTTCTTCTTTGCCAACCTCTGGGCTATTATTTCATTCAACAAAGTCACTGATTACTTTAAAAAAAAAAAAAAAAAATAAAAACCTGCCCATGAAAAGAATATTTAGATTTCAGAGTTAAACACAGAGAAACTAAGAAATGCCCCATTTTAAGTAAGGTAGCCAAAAAAGTGATATTGTTGACCTTTCTTGGGTACATCTAGCCTGTTCTGTGTGTTGAAGCATACACACATTCTTTATTTCTCTAAAGCTGTTAGACTGAGGAACAAATGTACATAAGCTGTAGAATGTTGATGTAAAAACAGAACTATGAGATTGCCTTTGTAAGATTATTTTTTTTCGTTTTTCTTTTCAAGAGGTAAATAAATACAGTTTTTCAAATGATCCCACAAGGACATCATTTGCAGAGAAGAAACTAAGCAAAATATTATTCCTTCTTGCAATGGGACATAACTAGCTGAAATTTCTTCGGGAGTGAAATTTGATTGTAATAATAGAGGAAGACTGCTTTGAAAAGCTCCTGTGATATAAGGTTATAGGGATCTGGCAATGCTAAACTGTGTACCTGGAAGACATTTACGTACATAAAGTCTGAAGAGAAATTATTACAATCAATTGTATTGTTTTTCCTCGCATCTCAGACTGGGATGCAACATCCATAATACAGCAAAAATCAAGTAAGAAGAAAGGGATGTCATGTTAATTCATCTAACTAAATTCTAATATTCAGGCCCTTTGTTTGGCTGGGGAATAGCACTGGCAGGATAGTGGCTGCTGGCAGAGAAGTTCATTTCTTTCCCAGAAGAAAAGAAATCAAAACAGCTTTGCACTGATCAGCTGGCAGAGACTGCTGGATCAATGGTTGGCAATTTGCAGGGCTGTGCTGTAGATAAGGCTGTCACATTTTGGCAGTCTCATCACTACCAGTCAGCCACATAATAGCTGATAGGTCCCTTTCAGATAAAGACAAGTAGAAGATAGAAAACTGAAGAGAAAGGGGAGTGAGAGGGGGATAGAAGAGGAAGGGAAGATGACAAATCAGTATTTTCAGCCTCACTTTGCAGTTGTGTTCCTTTGGTCTCCAGTTCATTTAAATGTATGTTAATATTGCTGTTAATTCTTGCAGCTTTCAACTGACAGTGGTGCTCATCAGTGTAATTCTTGGTTTTCGTGCTTTATCCTTCTGAAAATGAACAGATGTTTGCTGAAAAGTAGAGTACCCCCCCCAACCCCCCAAAACCAAATGCATAGGTTCAAGACAGTCACTATCTCCTTCAAGATGTCAAAAATCTATCTGGTTTGCATCTTAAGATTATTGTCTCTCACTTTCTTTATTGTAAATATGACATGGAATGTGGTTATCTTGAAAAAAGAAAGTGGACTTTTGCCTGGATCCCCTCCTGGTCCATTATTTATTGCAGCTTAGCTCTAGATGGTCTTGGAGTTTCTTTTGGCAAAGGTTGTGTCCTGGGGAAAGCAAGCTAGTAAAGAAGTGAAAAGAACAGAAAAAAGGTACTGAAGCAGCAGCTGAATTATTTTCAGATGTTTCTGGTTGTAGGAAAATTCTGAAAAATAGCAGCTTCCTCTGAATTGTGCTGCTTTCTATTTTTCTAGTGGTTCACTGCAGGTTGTAAGGAAATCTGTTAGCGACTGGATAACAGTGCAATGAAAAGAGGTGTGGGAATCATTACATTAATACTGATAAAGCTGCTAAATATGCTTAGGGAGATTTAGACATTTCCAGAAGCCTGAGAACACACAGAGTAAAGGATTCATTAGTAAAAAGTGCTCTGGCTATTCTTAATCATCTTGAATCTTGAGCTTGTATTAGGATTTCCTTACTATAGAGAAAGTTCTCTAATTCCAATGGCTAGTGTTCTACAGCCTTCCAAAATCAGTTATACCCAGTGTAGGCAATAAGTAATTTTTTTACTTTTTCCTTTTTTTTTTCAGATTTCCAGATTTTACCCATCAGGAGGAAAAACGTTTATTTTATTTGTAAAGGAAATTTGAAAGTAATTTTTTTTCTGCAAAACCAATTTTCAAATGTTTTTATCAGAGCAATTTAATACCGCTCATTTTGGAAATCTCCATACAAATTATTTTTGCTGTTTAGTCCTTCCTGCTCTTCCTTGTGAATAGAGGAAAACAACTGTTTTTGATCCATTGCAGAGAAGCTGATGAAACTGCATGTATCTGCAGTTAGGTAGAAGAACTCTCCCTAAAGTCCAAAAGGATTTGGGATGTAGTCAGCCAAGTCTTTCAGACTATTTTCCAACTTGATTTAGTCAATTCTTATGGTGCATTGCACCACTTTGTTGTGACTTGATGTCAGAAATACTAAAAAAAAAAGAAAGAGGGGGTGGGGGAATCTTTCCTTATTGGCATTCTGTGGAATTAAAGACCAGGGATGAGAGCGCCACAGTGGCAGCTGACATGGATTGTTTATTTAATTCTTCCAATTTGTTCACCTTAATGAAACACCGGAAGATTTGAGTGAGCGGTAATTAACAAGAGAGAGCCTGTCTAATGAAACCAGTACAGGATGATATTTGTTTCAAGGATCAATAAAAGACTGTGAGTGAGGATCATACCGGCATCATTCAGGAAAACAAATCACCTTGTGCCAATCAATTGTCATGCTGCACATGCATGAAGCTGTGTGAAGCATTTTAAATATTGCATCACTAGAAAGACAGGAAAGGAAAAGCTTGGCAAATTTGGAGGTACCTAGTACATAATTTGTTGGTCTGTCAGGTACTATAATTATAGTTGTACCATTCTTCTTCTGTGCCTCAATAGTCATTACTAAGCAATTCTAGTGACATAATCTAATTAAAGTATGCTTCTCTTAGAGCGTACTGAGTCCATTGTGTACGGTTTCTTTGTATTCTATCACCACTTGCATGTTTTCAGAAAAAACAAAGTAGCTTGCATTCCCAGAAAGAAGGAAAGAAAAAACAGAGCAGCTGATAAAAAAAGCTACTTCTTTGACAATCCTTTTGGCCCTCCAGAGACAGGAGTTGGATTCCCTGTTGCCACCAGTTGATTTAGCAATGAATAATGCAGCAATTAGCAGTGAGCTTCCAGATCTCAGTGCACAAGGCATGATTTTATTTATACAGTGAAGTTACTGACAATAACAGAGTAAAAAGGAAACACTGGTGCAAAAGTTGTATATCAAAATACAGAATCAATTTGATTACGGGAAGAATGGGGTTAGTGTTAAAGGAAGGTAAATAAGAATGGGGTTAGTGTTAAAGGAAGGTAAATATGTGCTTACACAAGCTTATTGAAAACAATGTTGAAGCTAACGTGAAATTGTTTTTCTTCTAAAAAACATAGGTTTGAAATTATGTTCTTGAAAGAACAGAATTCAGAATGTTTAACTGTATGGAAAGATGCAAATTATAGATAAACGTTTAGGAACTGGATTGTACTGCTGCCTGTAATTTAGAATGGGATAGATGAAAAGAAATACAGGCCTCCTTCGAACAATGGCTGGAGTTAATTCAGAGCTGTAATAAGGTTAGAGGTGATTTTTTGGGGGGAGGGACAAAAAAAAAAAAGTTATAGACATAGTTCTTTGAAAAACAAAATACTACGCTTAAGCTCAGTCTTTTGGTTGAAAAAAAGAGCAGTCCCAGAGCCAAGGCACTGCTGAAACTAAAATAACCAACTTAATCTAGATGTGTAGACTTGAGGTGCAGAGAATGGTGTGGAGGATGCAGGGAAATATTCAACAAGATTCATTCATGTGGCTGGAGGAGGTTCGGAAGCTTTACTTTTCTGATCCTTGTAGATGCAAAGGTGAATGACGGTTTCACTGGAATTGTTGGTATATTGCCAGGAATTTTATTCTAGAGCACTTTTTTCTTTTTATGCTCATCTGTAAAACAATTAGAAAATTAATGTCACGACTCTGTCTAAAGTATACTCTGTGAGATATTCAGACAAATTCATTTGGATAATGGGAATGCATTTTTAACACAAATTCAGAGATTTAAATTCTCATGTAAGTGTTATGAGCCTCATTGAGTCCAGCTACAAGAATTGTATTCAGCAATTGTGTTTATAACTGACTGGCAGCCAGAGCTGGGCTGTAGTTCTGAGACTTCTCAGACCTTATGAAGTGGCAAATAGCTCTGACTGGCTTTATTCCTGGGATGGCATGGACTCCAGGTGAGAAAGTGCCTTTAGAAAGTGGAATTTGCGCAGAATATTCAACCACTAGCAGCCACAAACAGGAGGAAATGCAGCAAGGAGACAGTAATTGTGCTTTTAGTCAAAGTATCAAAGACAAGATGATCCACAAGTGGCACAAGGTGGCAAGATTTATAGGCTAGAAACTGCAAAAGATTAACGAGAGGAAATTGTCTTTAGCCATTACAAATAATGGTTTTATGTGTCAGGATATTGCCCCATCAAATTATTGGAAGATACATGAGATAGCATGAGCAACTGGAGATTGCTTCAGTGACTACTGAGAAACATTATTTCTTATTATTTCATCCATGTGTGTATATATTTATGGTGTGTGTCTAAAAATATATGTATATATTTATATGATAACATAGATAATTTCTGTCATCACAGCAAGCAAACGGGTTGTGGGAAGGTATGAGACAAGAATGTGTTCAGTTTGCAGCCTTTCCTTTGTGTGGCAGGGAAGTGAAATGGGATAAGGGAAAGACTTTACATAGTGAAACTGATCTACCATTTATTAAAATCCTTGAACAGATTTCAGCTGTATCAACAAAACAGCATCTTTGCACAACTACCAATTTGGAAGCAACAAAATATTGCAAAGAGTAAGGACTGTTTGTGAATATGTCAAAAATCTAAGATTTCATTAATCAAAATGAGATGCAACACATCAGTCATCAAACTGTAGAGACAGTAAATTATTACAGACATTCAGGATCCAACCTAAGCGTTTCTACACTATTTACTAGTTTGTTCTGCTTGTCAGTTAAATGCATCAGTTGTCGGGAGCTCTTAAAATTCCCAAGTAAAATAGTTAGGAAAATTAAATTGTACAAGGCATAACTGCATAACTGGTTAAAAGTGCCCTTTTTTTTTAAAGTAGCCAGGATGAGCAAGAATTGGTGGTGACAGGAAAAAAACTCAAATCTTTGAGGTGGAGTGCTGGCAAAATTTCAGAAAAGTAGACAAAGGCTTACGTTAGAAAAATTAACTGCAGGGACTTTTGTTCAAAATAGGTTACAGCAAATTTATGTGTTTGATCATGACAGCCATTGGAATGATCATAATTTTCACGATATAATTATATGAAAGTAATGCTGGAAGGTCGCGGTAATAGAAGGCAACCATGGTCACATGGATAGAAGATACACTGGGAGGTTGGATCCTGGTGCTCAAAGCTATCAGTTGCTTGAGACAACTTCTAAAAATTCTGTTGTGTGAAGGCTATAAATGAGTTACATTCCTTTAGCTGTTTTGCTTTCATCATGTTTATTTTAACACTATAAATCTGATAATGTTGTTATGCTACTTCTGGAAGAGGAATTGATCCTCCTCCACATTTTACAAATGATACAGTTGTAAGGTTAATGGATGCTGCATTACACAGATATTACTCATGTGCTAGTCTGCTTTTAAATCTGTGATTTTGGTTTAAAAAAAACAACTTCTGATGAATGCATCTTACAATAAAGCTTTGCAAAGAACATTCATTTTCTACAAGCATGACACTGCATGACTGATAGTGACCATTTCTTTATGGTCAAGGCCATCTTCTTTCTCAACGAGTTATTCATACTGATCTACTATGACATGCCTCCCGTTTGGGTACAAACTCACCCTGCATGAGGGAACTCCAAACTGAAGAGAACCATATAATGTTTGAGAAAAATTCCCATTATTCCCCAAACCGTGTTGTGTTTCTGTTTCCATGATGAGACTGCTCTGGTTTTTGTCTAAGTATTAGCCTGTCTATTTAAGTACCTCTTTTTTTGTTTGTTACTGTTGAGTATGTGTATATAAGTTGATAAGTGCCTGTCTCTTTTATCTGATACTTTTCCCTATTCTTGTTTTGATATTTTTCTGATGAGTTAAATAATTTGTCTGTAAAATAACCAGCACGTTTAGAATATGACTAGGTACACTTTCAATGTAGAGAAATACAAAACGGGTGGAAGAAAACACATTTAATTTGCAAAGGAGTGGTAAAGTAACTCAATGTTCAGACTGTTGTTTTCTGGTTTCATGTCCAGTCATAATAAATAAAAGTGTATGACTTGTAGCAATGAGAAGGGTGAATTAAAGTACATTGTGTTTTAAATTGTATTTCACTTGGAAATTGGTCTGGAAATTTGTGCAAGTTGTAAATATTCTATATGAAGGCATGCATCAAAATTTGACATTCTACTGGGAAGGTCAAATTATTGGTTGACGCAAGTTGAAATTGAGAAGTTAATGTTTTTCTTAAATATACGGGTGCCTTTCTACTACATGTTCATGAAATTCACCCAAACTCCACCATATTTTTTAACATTCCCCTCTTTCTTAATTTTATAGTGAGTACCTGCTAGGCTATATTCATTACCCTGAAACAACATACATAAATCAAGCATCCCAACTGATTCCATCCCTAATGTATCTCAGAACACTAATTATTAGCTGAAATTAAGAAAAACTACACACAAATAGGTATGCATTAATGTACCACGTGAAAAAGCAAAGGAAGCACACTCATAGTCCTTGCAGTTTAAGTTCTCCTTCTGAGCTTCAGATGAGAACTGCATTCAGAGCTGGTGTGTGGTGTGTGTGTGCCTGAAAGTACTGCCGTGTTCCCATGTCTGAAAATAATCTCAAATTTTTTGACACTTGTGGGTATGCCTGGATTTTTTCCTAAAGAAATCAGGTGCATAGGTAGCTATGAAGTGGTTTGTTTTCAGATGCTGAAAGAACAATTTTTTATCTTCCATTCCCTGTAACATCTCTCTCATGTGCATCTGCCTTTTTTATCTTGAGTCTGTCCTTATTGTTGAGGACTTGTTATGTTTGACATTTCAGCCACCTCTGGTCCACAGCCTTGTCATTTATGTTGGTGAAATGTGTTATTCACAACACTAGTAGTGTCTAAATATCTGTTACATACTTAAAAGCAGTGTGAGGAAAAAATGACTTGTTTTTATGTTGTATCAATATTCATTGGACTTGTAATTGCTGTCACAGTTGTAAAGAGAAAAGAAATGGGGAACCTATTAAACAGATAAAATATCAAGTATCTGAATTGTGAAAATGATTTAGCATCTAATCTAGTTCAATCTGTGCAGATGCTGCTGGAAAGGCTTAGGGCTATTTCATTCTAAAATTTTTGCAAGTAGTTACTGTTGCTTGTATTTATTTATTTAGAACAAGTTGGGTTCCTTCCATTTGAAGGATACAGGCAATTAAAAATGTGCTCTTTTCTTCTTGGTAAATACAAAAGAACCAAGTGTCAGCACAAATTATTGTATCACACAGATGGGAGGATATAGCTGTGTGACTGTTTCCTTTTCTCCCTAATACTCTGAAACTGCTACTCACTGTTGTATGGATTGGGTATATGACAGGTAGAGCGACATCCGCTCATTTAGGATAGGAAAATACAACTGGAAAGCCTCCAGGTGTTTGGTTTGATTTAGACCCATTTGCAGTTTTGTAAGAGAGAGAATAAACCCTAAGGAAAGCTATAGACCTGTGATGTATTGCACTACAAGGACTGCATTAGAGCCCCTGTCTGGTAGTGTAAATAAAGACTTGTATATTTTCATTTATTGACTGCAACGCTAAGAAAGCTTTACATTGTCCAGTAGAAGTGGCTGAAAAATAATGTATAGAAAATCTATAGGAGACACAGAGGCATTTTAGGAAGTAGAGAACAATTAGCTTTATCATCAAAGACAAAAGCATTGTTTTATACAGGCTGCTTTGATTCTCAAAGTACCTATTGATATTTCCCCTCGTGTTAAGCTGCTAACAATGCCTTCAGTAGAAAAGGCAAAATCTGTTCTCACTGCGGGGAGGTGGTGCTTCATAGTCTGTTTGTATTTTCTTGAACACTGATATTCCCTGGAAAGAGTGGGCCCAAGCCCTCTGCCACTGTGATTATAGGATCTTTTTCTTTAGCTTCAATATGACCAGGCTGAGCTCTGAGTTGTGTGGAAATACAGGAGTCATGCCTGAGTGTGTGTAGGGGCGACGACACGCTGAGGACTGGGCAACAGTAACTCAGAGTCAACCTGTAATCCACAGCTCGGTCCCATTTTTAACAAAAATATAAAGAAAATGGTACAGTGAAGACTGAAAAAATTACACATACCATTAAGTCTATATTCATATTTCTTTTTATAGGCTTTTGTATCACTGAATGTGTAGGGGTTGTTATATAGCATGTAATATCTTCAATATTTTAATAGAAATGACTGATTAATGCTTCACAAAGCATTGAAGTTCACTAGTCACTTCATTAGCTTGTGAAAATTAGCTCTTTTCAACAGAGCATATATACATTGTCCTGCTTTCCTGCCTTCTCTCTAGAATAAGTACATATATTATATGCAGTGGGGAATGTACCCCTGAAGGCTTTTAACCATTAAAATACGAGTGCTTGAGGAAGCTGGAAGCACTGGCCTGAGTTCTGCCACTGTCACAATTCCCGAAGTCATGAATCATTCCTTGTGGCTCAGATATTGCTGTTAAAATGAAAATGGATATGAACAGAAAAAAACTATGGAAGAGATCACAGCTCACATTAGTCAATCTAAAGCCGTCTTTGTAAAGTATTGCCTTGCAATCAAAATCTCACATAAATAACAAAGAAAAAAAGCAATGATCTTGATCTAAAACTTACCCAGGTATGTCTGCAGAGATGTTTGTAGTCATCTTTCATGTATACTCATTTGATGAAAGAAGGAATTAGGATCTGGATATAGAGTTTCTCACTTAGTCTTTGATCAGCACCTAGATAGGAAATGTTACTTAAAGAGGAGAAATGTGCTCCATGATCATCAAGTCACCCTGTTTGTGTGTCCTGAGCACTGGTGAACAGCAGAAAATGATGATGTGAAGGGGAGGGAGTCTTAAGATTTAACTGGAAACTTCACTATGTGCAGAAAATGCAAATAGTGCAAATAAATATTTGTAATACTCCACTCACCAGTGAGGCATGAGAGAACCAGATTCTTGAATTTAGAGGAAAAGAATTGAAGGGACTGAACGTAGAGCTGATCCAATGGCACAGAGATATGGCCAGTGGTTCCGCAGAAGCACTGAACAAAGGTTTGGTTTTATTTCTCTATAAATGCAAAATACTATTGATTTCAGTCCTACTGCCCTGGATTCACACAAGTGAACAGAGGAGACTCCTGTTTACCAGTATGTAAAGGTGTTCTGTGCCTATGTACCTCTCCAGGATATTTTCATCTGTGTATAACTACCAGTGCTAGTAATTAGATATCTCTTAAATTCCATAACTTGATTTTGCACCTTCCTCATCCCCACCCTGCAAATTTAAATGCTTTGGAGGAAAGATATATGCCTGTTGTCTTTTTAAATTAACATCTCTTACTAAATGCCCCTATATTGTGTTTAATTATGTATTTTTAGCTCCCTAAGTTTACTTTTCTGTTTATGACTTGCTCGCACACATATCCAGTTACATGACATACAGTCCAGAGCCTCTGAGAGATACCTGTGCTACTGACAAATGAGCCTCTGCTACAAAGTTAGCTTTTACTGTAGTTGCGGGTATGTCCGTAACTAGAAATTATTCAGAACGTTTGTCTTTCTGCACTCTAGGAATTGTGCAGGCAGTCATAGCTACTGCCTGGCCCAGCTCCCCTCTGGCTCCTCAGGTGCTGGGAATTGGGCAGCTGCAGTTTTTTCAAAAGCTGGAGAAGTTCTGTATGCAAACCTGCAAGTTGTTTTTGAATAATTTAGTATGTTTATAAATGAGTTCATACAAGACAAACGGTGCTTTTTAAATCCTAAGGTTTAACATTTTATTGTCACATAAACGCAACAATAATATTAAAAGGAAAGCAATGGGCTTTTTCCTTTGTTTCCTTGAAGTGATTACAAAGTATTAGCTTATCCTAGTGCACTGGTTTGCTAATAGGCTAGACGCTTGCTTAAGCTAGCAAATAACATGGGCAGGATTTTGCCATTACCCTGCAAGTAAACGGAGTGAAAGTAACCGCACTGCCAATTTTAGGCTAATAGTTTTTTTTTTTCCTGTGGCACCGATGAGTGGGCAGTCTGGAACCTGGGAGACAAAGGGAAACCGATGTGACAGACCAGGAGGCCAGGACTTCACCAAAACATCGCCAAGGAGCTCTCAGGCTGCAGCTGTTAAAAGCAGCGTGAGTTTCCTAATTTCAGTGTTCCTGCTGCTTCTCTGCTTTAGTCCGTTTTTTTAATATTCTATTTTAGCTGGAGTCTCCCTGATTTCACAACTCCCCCATGGTGTATAGGATTTTTTTATAGCTGTAAGGATTGTGAGTTGTTGCCTTGGAAACACAGTTGTGCATGCAGCTGTTGTAACTATACTTGTTACTTTTGCTTTATCACAAAAGGTTTCAAAGCTTTTTTGTATTTGTCTGACATTTCTTGATTCTGTAACTCTTTATAACAATCTGTTTGACAAATTATCGGAGGAAGAAATAAAACCTCAGCCTCGCAATGTACAGCATGCCCCCGAGTCCTGACTGAATCACCTGCTTTCTTGCCCTTGGAAGCCTCCAAATGCCATTCAATCCCCTGCCTGCCTCTTTCAAAAAATATGAAAATATAAGAAGTTTAGAAAAAAACTTCCGATATTCTCCATCCGGGCTTCTGTCTGCAGATGCTGGGGACAGCCTGAAACCGCAGCTCCTCCAGGTGTGTGCGTGGCACCAGTCAGCTGTAGGAAGAGAGGTGCCTGCACCAGCCCGGGCCTCTGGCGGGGCTCTCGCTCGTTAGGACAGATCCAACAGGAACAGTAGGAGGTAGCAAATGATTCTTGAACGCTTCACCCATGTAAAGCACCTTTCCTATGAAAGCTGCTTTGGTACCAGAGAAGGACTGATGTTCATACTTGCTGCCTTTGTTGTAAGAGTGCTTAGTCCTTTCCTTTGGGCCTCCTGCTCAACATCAGGTCCTTGAAGTAAAAGGTGTTTGATCCCTTTTAGTACTGAGAAGGGGGGTGGTTAGATTGGAGAGAAACCACACTGGATCCCCTTCCAGAGCAGGTCCTCCTTACACGCCAGCTGCAAGCTAATGTCAAAGCTGAGAGATGGCTGAAATCTGTAGACAGCAGCATAGTTTTGAAAGTTGTATGTGTTCAGGATTTTTAGCCAAGGCTTCTAATTGCCAGCATATTTTCAATCCATATACCTGTCAACTACACCAGTTTAGCTGGCATTGCACTGCCTTTATACTGTCTTTTGTTTTTATAGCAATATAAAAAATGGTTCATTTTTTGTATGTCACTCCCTCACTGGTGCTCGGACTGCTGAGCTTTCCCATTTCCCCTGTGTGCAACATAAGCCATAATAGTTGGAGAGGAGGACAGGTGGGCACTATTTCTGCTGTGCACTCTGAAACAGGAAAGGAGTGCTGCACAAATAAATAGAAAAGCTACTAACTGCAATTAGATATTACAATGGTTTTGTCTCCTTGCATTTACTTGCTTTTCATGGACTTCAGTCCATTGTAATGCCTTGTGCTGCACATTGTTCGTAGCTAAAGATTTTGTAGATAAACCTAAAGATAGCCTTTAATGTGAAGATTTGAGTCAAGTCAGCAACTGAAATCATAGTTTCAACCATTTTGTTGACCAGCATGAAGTTTGGTTTGATTTACTGTGGAGAAAGGTAATCTTACCATGCTAAGAGAGGCTTACTATAGTATAATGTGGAACAACTTTCTTTTTCAATTTAATTTCTTCAGGTGATTTAACCTTATTAAATTATAGTCTGCATTTTTTTTAAAGGAGTTTATTAGGAAAGCCACTAAAAAGCAGGTCAAACCAGAAATCTCTGAACAAGTAATATGCAGAGATAATATACATTGCTGAAGCAGACAAGGAATGGATGTTTGTGATTGCTTGGAAACAACTTTTATAAACTCAGTGAAAATTATAACAATTCTTTTCAAATTGTCATTCACCTGATGACAACACATGTTAACTGTCAAATTGTAATCCAATTGCAAAAATTACTCAGTTAGTCCAGAGGAAGTTAAAAAAAAAAGAAAAAAAGGACAGTGGACAATTCTGGAGTTTCTTGAGCTGTGGTTGAGAAGTGCAGAGAACATCCTGACGGTGATGACAGTCAAAGGCAATTTTTTACCCTGTTCTTCATGGGTCAGTCTTTGGAATAAGAGATCGTTCTGCAGAGAAGCACAAGCCATATCTTCAAGTTCTTTCATTACATTCATTAAGCTGACAGGGTTGGTGTAAGGTCTGCTGTTTTACCCCAGTTTCTCACTGTATGGGGAGAGGATTTACAGGACTTACCATCTTTTTGTCTGGGCAACTGCAACAAAGTGAATTCAATGAAGTTAAGAATTACAGCAATAATTTAAAGTAGATGACAGTATCAGTTTCAGAGCAGCATCTCTGTAGTAGTTTCAGAATATAATTAAATATTAAAATAAGTACAGTCTAGATTGTTAGAATGTTGACAGCTAAACTAATCTGTGTTTTTACTGGTTTTATGACAGTATCTGAAATACTTGCTTCTACTGTTTGTGTTGAGTATAGAAAAGAAATTGTATTGGACTTTATAAAATTCATATACTACCAGATGCAATATGGTAGATGCAAGCTAGATACTAATGGTCTATGAGCATTGGTAGTTTAAGCATTTGTAAACTTATTAAGAATTTATTGAGGTTGTGTTCTTGGTTGCTGATTGGAGTGAGCTGTGAAAAGCATTGCACAGTAGGTTCTGTCATATTCTGAGATTTTCTTCCTCTGTCAGCACTTCCTGAGAGGACACTTTGACATAATAACCTTTACAACAGAAGTTTCCAAAGCCTGAAATCTGGGAACTTAATATATTTCAGACTTGCACAGTTTCTTCCTGTCTTGGAGGATCCTTTGTATGGGAAAGAGATCTTGAACTGCAAAACACTATACGTAAAATAATCCAAACACGTACCGTGCTGTGTTAGCAAGAGTGCAGGCAATAGGTCCAAGGGAATGATTGTTGCCCTCTCTTCAGCTCTTGTGAGAGCACGTCTGGAGGGCTGTCTCAGGGCTTGGGCTCCCTGCTCCAAGACACACATTGACTTACTGAAGCAAGTTCAGCAGAAGCCAGGATAGTCAGTGAGCTGGTGTACGTGTCTTGGTGAGAGAACTGGGTTTGTTCAGCTTGGAGAAGAGGGAGTGAAGGGATGAGCTTATTGCAGTCTGCAGTTGTCTTAGAAAAGACTGGAGAAAAGATGGAGGCACTATGAGTGTGGTCAAACACTGGAAGCAATTTCCCAGAGATGTTCTGGAATCCAACTGGACATGGCTCAGAGCAACAACTTCTAGGTGGCCGTACTCTGAGTTGGAGGTTGGACTAGGTGAGCTCCAGAGGTTGCTTTTAATCAAAATTATTCTCTTCCTCTTGGATTTTTTTTCATCCCATCAACCTTGTCAAAAATGTATTCATCATCTACAAAAGCAGTTAAGGGAAAAAAAAAAACACAACAACTTTTATTTGAAGATTTGTTTTACTGTTTGTTCAAGCACAGAAACTAGTACAAATCAACAGATATTTGCCATTGTGGAAAAAAGCAATGGGTAAGATGAGAGAAAAAAACCCAGAAAGCCCCTGATGAAGGTTGTTCAGATCTCAGAACTCTCTCAGAGAACGTCAAGAAATAAACTGTCTTAAATTATCCTCCCAGGAATGTGGTGGCAGTGGAAATGAATGCTGCATTTGCTACAAATGATAGCATCTTAATCTATGCACTTTGTATTTCCTTAACTGTCTTCCCTACTGTATTTCAGCTGTCGAACTCCAAAGTCAAGAAGTTAACAGCTTTGCAGATGAAGTTCTGCTTTCCCATTCCTGACTGCAATTGCCTCTGACAGCCTCTGTTTCCCTGACTCTGAGATTCACACAGATTAATTTCCATCTTGGCACTGAAGATTTGCATCAGGCTATTAAATGTACAAGGATGCAATGAGTGAACACCTATCAGTATCCTGAAGACACTTTGGGTCTTGAGAGCCTTTAGGGAATTTATAAACTGGCTTGTGCAGATAAGGAGATACCTCAGTGAACCGCCTTTGCAGCTACTGCAACAGCCTTATGAATTGAAACAAGATTTAGGAGGGTTACTTACTGCTTTGTTCCTAGTTCTACTAAGTGAAAGAAAACCTCTATAACAGGAAAGGGTGTTAGATACTGCCACTCATGAAAAAAACTGTAGAGAATTAGTGGTCACTAAACTATTATTTTCTGTCACTGTTCATACCATTGAGATCACAACACTTTTTCAAAAGATGGCAAACAACAAAAAGGAGTTTTTATTAATAAGTTTGTATTTTAAACCTAGAGGTGTATGTCATAAAGTGAGGAGTGGCATTGGAAGCTTGTAGCTATCAAGCTAAGTATCCTTTCTGTAGCTCCCTATTTTAGTAAAGTGTCTTCTTTTGTTAGTAGGTGTTATCTTTCGCTGTCACACACTTGCGTCATTACTACTTGGCACATCAGCAGCCTTCTGATGGCTGGAGAAGTCAGAAGGGAAAGGAGATTAGGATAATGAGGATTCACCTTCTCTTAAAATGATCACATGATGATCATTTACAGCCTTTGGTGGCAAATAAAGCAAAGTTTAATAATTCATTAAAGAGGTCTATTTATGCCATAAAATACGGGTGGTCTTCAAAAAGTAGCAATGATGATTTTTTGAGGAAAAGTGCAAAAGATCTGCTATCACCTTTTATGAGTTCTGTAATAATAACAAAGGTTAGTAATAATGTATAGACCTCTTCTGTCTTCTCAGAACAGCGTTATTGACACTGCAATGCGTTCTTCAATGCTTTGCCTGTGAAAACAAACTCCTGTGGTTGGTGTGCAGCCCCTGCGTAAGAAAAAAGCAGTAAGTTATTATTTCATCCAAATTGCAGAAGAGACGTGCCAAAATTCTACATAATCTCTAAATGGTGGTTTGGAGTCTCCCAGTTCTGCTGTACTTAACTGTTCTGACAAGTTGTGCTAGGGCCACAGACAACGGGTTGTTACATAGGCAAAAGGTAAATTTGACTGGACTTGAGAATACTAGCATAGAAGTTTGTGGCAAATCTGTTCTGCAGTCAAAGAGAAATAACTTGTTATTACTGAAGCATGTATTGTTATTTCAGAAATAACCAGCGCCGGTCACAGAAATAGAAACAAGATGGTTTCTTTAAGGGAACTTAATCTCTGAGAAGGGAAGCATGGAGATGGTGCAGAATAAAATCAGAACAGTGTCACCTGTTGTTAGCTGCCGTGCTTAGATATAGAATAACCAGCTATTGACCAAAGCAAGGCTTTGATGCAAAGACAGGCTTGCTTTAGAATACCCAGCACTGACAAATGAGTTTCCCGGTCACCTGAAGTAGGTGAACGGTAAAAAGTACAGATCTGATGTTTGTTATTTAATACCCTAGATTAAGCATAAAAATCCAAAAGCAAAATAGGAATCTGGTAGTGAGTATGTGTGTCATTCTATAAACTGCGATAGGAAAACTGTAGGAAGCTGAAAGGCAGTGTTTAGCAACTCCCTCTCAACATAGTTGGGCTTCTTCTCACGAGCATGGACAGTGAGCTGATGGTGACCTGCTCTTCAGTTCATCATTTTACATCGAAGACAAGAACTGGAGAGGATAACAATATCCTATTCTTTTTAAGATAATCAGATTTCTGGAGCTCGCTAGTTTTACGGGGTTTGTATTCTTGAAGGTGAGGTTTTCCATTACCATGGAGTTTACTATGCAGATGGAAAGAGTTGAAAAGCATCAGTGTTTTTAAAGCTCGGTGAAGCTTTTCTTTTTCAGTAGATACTTTCTTTTACACTGTACCAACAAGCTGATTGGTACATTGAAGTTATGCATCTGTGTGTTATCTAGACGTATATCTACGCATCCTGCATATAAATATACATTAAAAAAACGATCTAAGAATTCACTCCCAGCAATAGCTATGCCACAGGTGAAAGGGTGAATTTTTAGGGCCATTGAACACTGTAAATGTGTTCATTGTATCAGTGCTTCAGAAATACCCATTCTAAATGACTTTGTGTTGATCCACTGTGAAAATTCATTGTGCTCAATTGCCCTCAAAATTTCTCATTTCTCATCTGTGATGTTGCAGTCTGCTGACTGCACACTGGACTGCTGTACAAAGTGTGTAGGCACCCTGCTTAAAATACTTTATATTGCCTGCAAGGTTTCCGTGTGTTACTCAGTAACTGAACAGGTCTATGTCTAGGGCTTGTGTCTATAAGACTTGCAAAGATCTGAATAGATTTCATGGAGCTAATTTCGAAGTTGAGGCGTGCACGCACAACGAAACAGTCTTGCATATGTCACGTATAATATGTATCTAATATAGAAATGTGGAAAACGGAGCCTTGGCTTTAATTTTTAATAATACCTTTGATTCAGAGAAATCAAAACCAGTCTCACATAATTTCAATTCTATTCAATTTAGGAGAAAAAAAAAAAGAAATTACCAGTGGCATAAATAACTTTCTTTTGGCATGTATAGCAAGAAGTTGAGTCACAAAATGATTGCTTTTTTTTGACATCTCATTGGAAACAAGATTTACTGGGGTTTTTTTTCTTTCAGTTTTAAAAAGGGGCATTTATACCAGACTTTTAGTACGGTTTTTATGTCCTTTAATTTACTGTATTGTCTGATTTCTTATAAAAACCGATGCATATCAGCCTTTAAAGTGTGGGAGAAACAAACGCCTGTTTTGGAACGAAGGACAGGTGACATTTAGAGACCTCTCCAGAATATGTTGAGCTGTCTGTTTGGTCCTTACTGTGTTACAATACCTTGGTTATTGCTTGTGGATGGTCTCAAGCATTAGAATAATGATATCATTATAAAAGCTTGATTGGATTGGCAGAAGCACTGGCCGAAGAAGATACGCCCAGGAAAATGAGAACTTTGCATTCTAATTAGATGTGGCAGAAAGTGTGTTGACGAGTTTCACGAAGTTGCAAATTTAAAAGAAATGTTGGGTTTGTTCACCTTGCAATTTTATGCTTGTAAGTTTACCAGACAAAATCTTGCTGTAATTTAGACAAGTTGGACATTTTGTCTTAAAAATTGGAGCAGGAGATACTTAATCATGTAAAAAGACTTTGATTTTTCTTCCAGTTAGTAGGAACTTTAATTACGTCCTTGTACTAACATCTTGCTGGAGCAACGGTTCATTTCTGAGTTGCTGTAGCAGAGTAATTCCTCCTTAAGCATCACACAAGCCACTGCTCCAGGAGTGATTCAGTTTTACACTACTAAACCCGAGAGTCAGCTGGACAATGACAAGGTCAGACTCTGCCTCAGTCGGAGACTGTTAAATATCTGAACTCCCTAGTAACTACTTAGAATCATAGAATCATTTAGGTTGGAAAAAGACCTTTGAGATCATTGACTCCAACCGTAAACCTAACACTGCCAAGCCCACCACTAAACCATGTCCCTCAGCACCACATCTACATGACTTTTAAATATCCCCAGGGCTGGTGACTCAACCACTTCCCTGGGCAGCCTGTTCCAATGCTTGACAACCCCTTCTGTGAAGAAATCTTTCCTAATATTCAATCTAAACCTCCCCTGGCGCAGCTTGAGGCCATTTCCTCTTGCCCTATCACTAGTTACTTGGGAAAAGAGACCAACACCCACATGGCTACAAACTTCTTTCAGGTAGTTGTAGAGAGCTTAATTCATATTTCACTACAAATTCAAAACTGTGTATTATTTACAGTGTGTGTGGATTTAATCTTTAACACTGAAAATGAGAAAAAAATATAAATCAATTTTTTTGTTTGTTTGGGGGTTTTTGTTATTAACAGTCCATTTGCCTTGCATCCCCACACTGCTCTGGTATTTGTTTTTCAAACAGATTATTTGTAAGCAGGTGAAAGCTGTCTTCTAGGGATACGAATATCAGTCATAATTTCTTAAAGAAAAACAGTATTTGCAAGCACATTGCATTTCCAGTCTTGAATGTTAAGTATACAACAAATTATAATCTTGGCAAACACATAAAGCACTTTCATGTCTCTGTATGTCTCTACATTAATCTCCAGCTTCTAGTAATAATGCTGTGGGTGGCAAAGAAGTACTAATTCATATAAATGATGGTACAGACAGTCATAATTCATCTGTTCTTCAGGTTTAAGAAAAGACCTAGTATTCTAAACCAGAAAATATTGTCTGATTTGGTTTTATATAATAGCTTTGTTTTATTGAAGTTCTTGGGAAAGGGAAAGGGAAGATCTCTCTTGTTTTAGTATCACTTTTTTGTGTTTAAATGCATAGAATTAATAGAGCCATTCTTATAAAGAAAATAAAACATCAGAGAAATACCCTTCTGACTAGGCTTGTGAAACCTGGGTTTTGTCTAAATTATTTGCTGACTTCAGTCATCCATTTCTCAGAAAGAAAAAAAAAAAGGTACTGTATCACATAATCTCAGAACGTCTCTCCAGAGAAGATAAAGGCCAGCTTGAGTCTATTGTCTAGACTCAACTGTTCAATACTCATCATCTTTATTCTTTTTATTCTTTTGCCTCAAAGTAATTTTAAAATGAGGAAAGATAATAGGAGTATTTCTATGAGAGTGGTATCTCTGGCAAATATGACCAATTCTCTAGAAATGGAGCTGCTTTTGTTATAAAGCTTTAATTTTCTTTTACTTAGTTTTACTGCAGGTCTTCAGCATTTCACTGCTGTTTTTATGGTATTTCAAAAAATATATACTTTCACAGTAAAAGATTATATTTATGTAGTCTGTGAATTTACACTTTGATGTAGTTAGAGTTGCATCTTTTGTTTCAATAAATTGCATTTACATTGCAGTTACATTCTGTATCATAATTAAATCGCTTTCAGTCTGGGTAAGTACAGGAAATCTATGCGTCAATGTGCAAGTCTGCTGACAAAGTGAAGAGTAACCCAATTCTCATCCATGCAACTTTTTAATTAGTTGCTACACATCTGAGGATTAGGTTTGTTGGGATGTCTTGCAGAAAATAACATTAATATTCAATTTGGTTAAGGACTTTCAATAAACAAACAGAATTAATAAGGCTATTAAATAAATGTCTCTGATGACCGGTTTCCATATGTACTGCAACTATTCTAAACTATTTCCAAATGCAGAGAGTTGAGAAGGGCTTCTCTTTCAGTGTTTTTGCTGAATCTTGAAGAGTATCTGGGTATTTTCCATCATAAGCTAATATGCATTTGAATTTGCCAAACATCTTTTCTAGGGTCTGCAAAAGCCAGGTGGAAAATAATGCTTTGTTACAAGCTCTGTTATCAGCCCTCTCAAAGTATGTTATTTCATTTTCTATTTGTCTAGGTTTCAGAATATTCTGCATCTGAACAAGATAGCTTTTTTGCCAAGTTTGAAGTTATTATATTAGAGATGAAAAGTTTGTTAAATTATGCCCTTATCTGGAGTTTTTTTAAATTAATTGATACGTGAGGAATAGTTTTGTGAAATATTCTGGATGAGACTCTACACCTCTGAGTTAAGTTACTGGTATTAAAAAACAGCTCATCTAAAGTAAACCTGGAAATTATTTTAGATTTGAAAAATTTGGTATTTCAGTGAAAGAGAACTGGTATAGAAATGAATTCTTATTTCCCATACCCCTTGGAAAATAAGCTCTGCTATTTAAGTCCTGGCAAGATGGCGTTGATTTTGTGTGGAGATGTTTGGCTGGTTTTATGGTGACATAAATTCACTTTATGTTATAGCTTGCTAATACATACAGTGCTATAAATCGAAAACATTCTTTCACAACTTTTGAGAGCTATTGAGGTGACAGTGATGATGTAACTTATCCCAAAATACTATTTACATTGTATTAAGATTCCTGTTGGGACAGGCTGCCTACATTGAAGAGCCATTCAGTTTCTAGCCAATATATACTAATTTTATTTGTATTATTCCATGTATTTTCAAAAGTGTGCGTGAAATTTATTTCACTTTCTGGTTTTTTTTGCCAAGAAATTTCAAAAACATTTTAGATAGCACTAAAAAAAAGGCTGTTAAGAAACCCTGCACCCAATAGGAGTGCTAAACTCTTTGGGTGTTGGTTTATGAGGAGTTCTGCACTCCACTGTGACAACAGAGTTGTTTCCCTGCCTCGCGAAGGGTGACATCCCTGCAGGAGGATGGCTGTGGTGGGACGCAGCTACTCCTGAAACATCTCTCTTCAAACCTAACTGGGTGAAGAAAACAGAAACTGTTTCCTTTAACCCACTGGCCTGTGAGCTGCATTAGCAGAAAGGCAGTTCGGCAGTCTTGCAGCAGGGTTGCAGAGTAGCATCCTCCAGGAGGGGGTTTGGGCAGGCTGCTAAAGAGAGTTATTTCCCTAGCTGTCCCAGTTCAATTTGCTGCCAATTTGATTTAAGCCTCTAATAGTGAGTTAAATGTGCTGAAGCACTGCAGGTGGCGTCTGTCTGGAAATTTCATCTTCTACTATATTGCAGAGGGTGACCAGCTACTCAGAAAGCGAGTGGGACCTCGAGTATCATACTGGCTCCACTGCTTTTCCTCTTGCACTTTGCTCCATGCTAAAGTTCAGAGCTTGAACTCTTGTGAGTAAATGAGGTTTAGTCCATATAGTGACTGCCAAAAGGAGTAGGTAGCAGAAGAATATTTCAAAATGAGTTTTCCTGTGACTTTTCATAGCTTTGAATGTGCAGTGGGCTTTTCAATTTGCCTAAAATTGGTAGAAATCTGGGTTCTTTCTTCAATGTAGTCTATCATAGTCTTTAAGGGGGTTTTTTGTTTGTTTGCTTTTTCACATAAAACAACTTCTGGAATCTGATTCAGTTATAAAACAGTATTTAGGCTGTATTCTTGGCTGTTTTGTGGGTTGAGTTTTATGCAGTAAGGTACATGTGTGTAGGCTGGTTTTGTATAGACTTAAAAAAATTCTAATGCATTTACTCTATTTATGCTTTCTTTAAATTATTGAACTTTACAGATACAAAATTTATGGAAACAACTGTCAGTGTGTTTATTATACCTAAGTGTTGTGGGTTAACACTGTTAGGCAGCTAAGCTAGACCCAGTACAGTAAGGTTTATTTCTAAGGATCTTATAATGTGAAACAAACCTGAGAAGAATAACATTAACCCATAGATACAAAATTGTGTGTGGTCCCTTTTAATGGACTGAATTGTCATTAGCCTTTTTCACTATCATTTCACTGTTGTTGATGAAAAACACAGTACTGCTTTTGTTCTGTGGTTTCTTCCCTGACTCACGGTCAGTAGTAGATACCATACTGCCTTCACTTCACAGGCCAGGGCAAAAGTCACACAAGAGATATAATTTCTTGTTGTAACAAAGATGTAATTATTTACAGTAAATTTTTTTCTCACCATGTCTTGCTGTCCTGCACAGCTGAACACTCAGGACACTGATATGAATAGTTAATCCACTGAAATAACAACAGTTTCTACTGTCTGAGGCATTGCTTGTTGTCGGCAGGCAGGATCCAGCGAGTGCCTCCCCACCTTCCGCAGGGAGCTCGTTAAGCTCCATGATGTTTGTTGCTGTTAATTTAATATGGCATTGCATACGGGACTAGCCCAAAGTCCAGACTGCAGTTTAGGGAGAAGCAGTGAAATGATAAAATTCTTTCCTTGTTTGGTAGAGGTTTTCTTCCAGCCTTGAATTTCAAGTTATTTGAGGATTAAATGCAAAGTAGCTCTATAGGAACAGATTTGTAGTTAGCTTTCATTCCTTAAATTAGAATGCCATAAATTGCAGTTCTATGTGACACTACTTTCACATTTTCAAAATGCCTTGTGAATTGGATGGCCTTTTCCCGGGAGCGAGGGGATTGATGCCTGGGTTTTATGTAAGGGTTGGGAACTGGCCACGCTTCCCTTCCTGCCTTCCCACCTTTCATTCTGTAAGGCCAGTGGTAACTGCAACAGATACAAGGCTAATGCAGACCAAATACCTGTCTCCTTTCATGGGGAGAGAAAGATAAGATTCCTAATGCAACTGCTACTTAGCACAAACATGGGGAAGGTGAAAAAAATCTTTCTGAAAGGGATTCTTGTGCTGCAGAGGTTGTTATTGCTTAGCCATAGTGATACGACAACTCCTTAACCACTTTAATGGGACATTTTCTATCCGAGATAGATATTATATATTAAGGTACCCATTCACACATTGATCTATTGAGTTCTCAGGAGAAATTAAATAAATAATAAATTGTACCGACATGATAAATTTGGAGGAAGCCTTTAATCAATTATTAATTGATTATTCACATAAGCACAACGCTTGTAAAGATCAAAACCTAATTTTGACAACACATACAAACTTTTCCTTTTGAATTTAATAATATATTCTCAATCTGTTGTTCATTAAGGTGAACATCTGTGAATTCATTAATTTTTCTCCAAGATTGCTGCATCATGAACTTCATTTCTTTAACAAATTTTCCAAAGAATAATCCCATTACAAGCTTAGTTTATAATACATACAATGACAGCTTCATTAGCATACTTATCTCTTTTTTGTCTAGTAAGTCTTTGCAGCAGAATCTATTCCAGGATGGTATAGGGCAGTCAGACCAGGGAGAGTGTATAAATCCGGTTCAGGAAACTGGCTGCAGGGTTTGAGATCTCATTATCCGAGCTCATAAAAATGTGACACCATGGTTTTCCCAAAATATGGTGATTCTTAGCTGCAAATTGTCGCTTGCAAGTTACAGAAAATATACATTTTATCCAGCTTGGTATTTGCCTTAGTTTCTTTTCCAAACTGGAGTTTTAAAATAATAAAATTGTAAAATCCCTCTGTTGCTAATTTTACTTTACTATTTAAGTGACATTCTAACAGTCTTGTAGTCCTAAAGATTTTCAAAGCATACTGGGTAGAAGGAAGAAATAGGTTAATGATTCCACCTGCAAACGTTGATTTTGAACTTTTAAATGGAAATACATAAGTAAAACTGTACTCAGAGATAATACCTATAGGTGTTTCTTTAGATGCTTTCCAGGCAACATAGATACCCCTCCCTCTTACATAGTACAGTTGCAGCTGAAATCTGCCTGACTACCCCTTTCAGGCATATATATATAGATAGCTGCCTCTTCTTTCTTTGATTCTTTTTCATAAAGTTAGTGGTAAATGAAATACTGATGTTTCAGAAAAGATGAGTTACGTGCTGTATTAATCTGACCAGTCCACATTAGGAGAGCACTGAGCGGAATTTGCAGCTGCAGAAGATTGTCACTGTGTTCCTGTGTTTAATGGAATAATTTAGACATAGAGACAGAAAGAAGTCTATACTAAAATGAGTACAAGCACTTTTAAGTAGAAAACCTGTAGCTAATTTTCAATCCTGTAATTGAATTTGCAGGGTAGCACATAAATAAAGCTAGGCTTTTTTTAAAAGTTGGATGCTTTCCACTGCATAATAATGTTTTACTGCCTTGTAATGCTTTCCCATGTATTTTCCCACATACTGTGCAATTACATCGCAGTGCTGCATGCCTGAAAACTTCACCCGTGATGCAGCCTACACAGTGTTGCATCAGGGAAGCTTCAGAAATACATGCAGGTTGATGGTTGGCAAGTAATTGACAGCCTGCTAGATATGAGTTGTTAATTTGTGATTTGCTGTAGCATGCTCAGCCATCAGTGTGTGGTCCCTGCTGGGTTGTATTCTAAAATGAGGTGCAAAACTCCTTCCTTAAAGACTTTTTGATGATCTTTATGTTTTGCTCCCACTAGAAGTCAGTGCAATTCTTAAGAGGTTCGATTCTAAGCCTGAGCTTTGAGTTTTCCTGAAAAGAAATTACAACAGAATAGTGTTAAATTATGTTAAGAAATATATAACATTCTTTGTACCTTTTTCTGACTTTATTGAATTATTTGCATTTAGTAGTTAAGCAGATTTTGCAAGTTACTGAGTAAAATGGTGTTAAGAATTTGCTGTAATGACATCACTTAAACAGTCATGTCCTTGAACTCAATACTGCCTCACAAATGTGTCTTAGAATGTGTACATTTGAGCTGTAATCTTACATAGTACTGACTTCTCTCAACCTTTTTTAAAGTCAATGGAAACCAAGGCCACCTGGGTTGAATCAGAGGACATCGAGCTCATTGTAAAATTGAGTCTTCACTGTAACTTATGCTCTTAACATTTTAGATAATCCATTGATCTCTTTTGAACAGGTAATATCTGTAATAATACCACATTTCTACATCATCTGAAGTCAATTAAAAGGTGTGCATTATAGCTATATTTCAATCAAGACTTACTGGGAAATGGAAGTAAAGAATTCTGCTTTTCTTAATAGTACCTTTTGCAAAAAGAAAAGCTGACTGGAAAATCAAAGGAATTATCTGTTCTTTATACATCCTTTATATGTCCAGTTCCCAAAATGAATTTAAATTACCTCTATCCTAAAGAAGAAGGTATTTCAAAATCATGAGAAAAAGTAGGTGGATCTTTCCATAGCATTCACATGGAGAATTCAAATATAATTCATTAAATTTTGCTCTATAAATAGGAACTCAACAAATACCGGTTGTCATTGAGAGATGGTAAGTGGACAACTAAGTTGAATATCTTCCAGACCCATCTACTTACAAGACTTAAATTAGAGGGAATGCATTTCACTATCAAGTAGGATATGGAAGAAACAAACTGTCATATACAGAACTGCAGAATGGGCTTTAAAGTGCTATTATTTTTTTTCCCTCACTTTTCCAGTCTGAAAACTATGCTCAGGTTTATAACCGTGCTGTACGCTGCTATTTGAGTCAGCAGCAAATACGTGCCTTCAGAAAATTGGCTGTTGTCTTATTTCTGAACTAGTCAACATTAGTGTGACTGTGTACTATGCTGCTGAATTTTGAAAGGTTTCAGGACCTCTGTCAGGAAGCATTTGCTACTTTTCAGTGTGTTCTAAAGTAAAAATCAGTATCTTATGAATTAAATCATCTCAACCAAAACATGATCTCATATACTTGTTCAAACAAAATAGTTTATTGCATGTGTATGAGGGATTGTCGTGTACAGTTGAATTTATTTTGATAACCTAAATAAATAATTAAAAAAGGGAATCTACAGTTCACCTAATGTGTTGTCATTTACATTCTGTACTTCTATGGAGGGTAAGCTCAAGAGCGGATGTAATTAGGAAAGCAAAGGCTGATTTGCTATTTACCACACGTTAAGAATGGAAAAAAAGATACTGCGTTGGCAATGAATCTGTTGGTCCTGTGACAGATTTGAGATTAAGTTCTTACACTTCCATGACATTTTGAAGTAGACCATTTTTGTTGGGGAAAAGAGAGAGGAAAAGGAAAGGTCATGTCTCTCTTATCAGGCAGTCATAGTCTCCTGTAAAATAGAAATGTCTGTTTAATGTCAGTGAACAGCCCAGATGGAGATTCATGTTGGAGCAAAACATCTATACTTTATCTTATACCTCAAAGTTTATACTACTTAAACCTTGTGATAACAGAATCCTAAGTCATTTTCAGATGGGATTCCTCTAGCATTACACCCTGATTCTGCATTCACGCACTGTCCACCTTTTAGCTCTTCTCCTCCAAAATCAGCCTCTCCGCATTCCTGACAAAATAATCCTTGTATCAGATATCTAACATCACGAAAGACTCGGCAAGCTCAGACTCAGGTTACTACATTACAATATTTTACGGTTTTTGCTCAGAGTGGTTTTTGCAAGTCCTTTTTCCTTCCTGGCTGAATGTACAGCCAGAGGAGCCAAGCACATCATTGACCAAAGTGATTAAGAGGAGTGGTGTGGCAGTGGTGTTCTAAGGCACAAAGGAAGGCATGGTAAATAAAAGCATATTACCCACACAAAGTTTGACTTCATAATTCCTTTGAGCTCTGTATAAGGAACAACTTCATTTCTGTACTGCCTTTTCTCTTCTTCCATCTCTCTCCTCTGTTTTATGAATCTATTTCTAGCATGTATATATTTACCTAAATGATTTATTTCAAAATATCATTGTTTTAAAGCTTTCCTTTACTGATAAAATAAGATTCTGTTCTTCTTTTTAACCTTTACAGGCTATATAAAAATGGAAGAAATTATTGTTTGCAGTCACGATAGTTTAATTGTAGTAATAAGAGCGATAGCTTTTACTTTATTACTCTGTGGAGTTATGTTTCTGAACTATTACTTTTCCCCACCTTAAAATAAAAAGGATTTAAGTGCAATCTACCTTGAGGTTAAATGTGTGTATGTGCATTTGAATGGTTTGTACACATGGGGGCTTGGCATAAAACTGGGTAAAATTGGACCACCTGTAAATTACTGTTCTTGAAGGAAGTTTTGATATTACCAGAAACTAGAATCATTTTAGCAGATGTGTTTATTTTTGTGTGTGTGTCTTCGTGTGTGCACATGCCATGTTTTTTAATTAGCTGCATAGCTTTTTTCTCACTGTGCCCTTCTACATAAGGAATACCCTTCAAAGAAAGATAGGCTTTTTAATAGCTAGCACTTTTACATTATTTCTGGCAATAATTGGTGAATATTATTTAATAAGTAATGATTGAAATAGCTCTTTCACATAAATTACCTATTAAACAATTTCAGAAGTGATGGCAAATTATATTGCATTGCATATTCATGCAGTTTGATTTAATACGATATTTAATGTAAAATATTAAATTAATTGCTTATAAACAGTTCCTTATACTCTAGGTGCAATTTTTTAAAATCCTATGCTATCAGAAATAATGACCTGGCAATACAGGTTAATCAGTCAATGTCTTTGTTAATACTAGGTATGTTGGCAAAGCAGTAACATCCGAAAATAAGGAAGTTTTGGTTATTTAGTCAAAGAGGGGACTTAATTACAGGTCTTCTGGAGTCTGACACCATAAAGCAAGTGAAGTCAATGTTTTGGCAGCTAAGATTCTAGGAAAAATTAACATAATTAATTAGTTTATATGTTACTCTTCTCAGTTTTTCTTCCCCTGCCTCTTTCTCCTACATTCCCCCTCCCCTTTTTAATTTTCTCCTATTTCTCCTGCTTTTCTCCAGTACCTCCATGTCACTGCTTATTCCGCCTTTTGCCTATGGTAATTTTTTTTTTCCTTTCTTTTTCAGGATCAATCCTTCTCTTGGTCCCTTCCCTCTCCCTTCTGCACTTGGGTTTCATTTTTCATCCTCAAAACGTTATTTTTCCTGATTTTTCATACCTTCTCATAACTCCTTGGAGCCTTTTTTTGATAGAAACAGAGGACATGTATCAAGTCACTGTCCTCATAAGCCACAAAGCGAAATGGTTATGTCTGTCGAGCACAGGTTACAGCAGCAAAGTCAGTTATGTACAGACAGGTATCTTTACAGTGTTTTGTCTTAGACTTCAGGAGTTACCTTTGGTGGGCAGGCCTTTGTCTACCTTCTCTCTATTATTCTGGAATTTTGCTTGCTTTCAATACATTCTTGTTAGGAGCAATGAGTTGTTCTTATATGGTGTGATTTGCTGTCATTAGTATTATTTTACCTTCTTCTCCAGATCAAAACATGTAAATGTCTCTGGGTCTCTTGGGAAGCTTTAATCTTATAAAGTAGGTTTTATTGAAGAGTTGTTGTTTTTTGACATTCATGATAAGTTTGATAATTACATTAATAATTATTCTTTCATGTTTGCTATTTACAATGAACAGAGCATCTGATTCTGAAGCTGAAGGAGAGATCAAAATATTCGTAGAGGCAAACCTATAACAGCAATTGTAAGCAAAAATTGTTTCTATTGGATAGAAACAGTTGAGTTTTAAGAAGAAGGATGGTTCTGGACAGTTGTTTCACTACCACACCGTAACAGTTATACCAGATGTGTTTCAGCTATGGCAGATGAGAAACCCATGACTAGAGCGCAGTCAGATTCCTCATTATCCTCGGTAACTGTGTCATCTAACTTTCTTTCATAAACTAATCAGTTTTTGCCCTAAATCCCATGAGCAACCATTTAAATAACTGGGAGCTCAGTGTGTCTATGTTTTCAATTTACAAAATTTATCACTTCACCTCTGGGTTTAGAGTGCAGATGTGCTGAATCCAAACACTTCAAAGGAAATTTAACAGTTGGAATGCCTAATAAATCCTTAGCTCACCCATCTGTATGATTTGTATTAACATGTCCATTAAAGGTTTCCTTATAGCATGTAGATTTCTTCAAAAATGCTTCAGAAAATTGAAATAAGGGAAAAGCAGACAATAACAACATTCTGTAAATGTGTCTATTAGAAGCTCAGCTAACTTTTAAACAACAACAACAACAAAAAAGTCATATCTTGCTCCCATCATAATTAACCAAGTGCTTTACAACTCCAGTCTCTCAAGCTGTGAAATATTGGACTCTATCCTCATCCTCTTCCTTTCAGTGAATTTTGTTTTGGAATTTTGTGCTCTTCTCCTCATATCAGGTCTGCTCTGTTACTTGTCATTTTTTAGTAGTCTGTTAGATCATGAGAAATTATTCTACTATTATAGTTAAATGTAATTTAACTTACCTAATGGTTTACCTATGACAGGCAAGCATTGGATGGATAGTAAAAGCTATTCTTGAATTAGATTATATCTATCTCATGAGCAAGATTTTTCTTGAAAGAGAGCAAAACTTGGATTGGTTAATATTACTGGGTTTTTTTGTTTGTTTTGCTTTAGTTTTTAGATTCAGATATAGTGCAAAAGCCTACTGCCTCTCTCCTGGGATGGATGCATTTGCACTGTTGTTAGTATAAAGTATTGTTTGGGAATTGAGCGCTTTAGACTCTGCCATATCATTGGTCCTCTGTCTTACAGATACTTTGTCGAGTATCTAGCCACCCTGAGACTGTGTCTGTTCATCACATCAGTTTCAGTGTCACTCCATACAAAGAAACCAAATGTGACTGTCTCTTGCTTAATGCAGTTATAGGAAGATAGTCTTGTAGAGACTTTCATTAGGAGACTCAAAATATATGTAGGCACGTGAATTTTCTGATATGCTTTAGATTCCATCCTTTTACCAAACGTGTTTCCTTGTTCCCTACAACCGCCTTGATTATTTTCTGTTTTGTCATAAAATATTTGCTTAGTAACAGGCATAGGAAATTGGCAGTCATCTCTGCATTTCTGCCTTTGATTATGAGGAGCTTTGAACCCGTACAGATCATTTCACAACTCAGATGGGAAAAGTAAGCCTGACAGCTGATTTCCAGCTTTTAACCAACATACAAAGCAAAATATTTATTTACAGTGATCACAGTTCTAGTGTTCTCCAGACTATAGGAAACAATAATGCCTAATCAGATACTTCTGCAATTCAGACCTAAAATTGTCTTGACTTCTACAAGATTGGCTTTAACCTCTATCTTACAGATTTTCATTCTCCTGTGTTCCTCAGATTTTTAATGGCAGAAGAAATGAAGACACTTTTGCATTTTTCTGACTTCAGCATGGAAAGTTTTATTGCCAATCTGTCTGGCTCAAGTTAATGAGAATATATATCAACTCTGTGCTAGATATTAACAATATTTATCAAAAAGTTCATTTTTCACCTGAATCTAACATTATTCTTGAGCCATCTGCTATACTTCTCTGAATTCAGCAACTTAAGGGGTTTTACTAGAAAAAGTGGCCCCTGCAGCAGTGTCTGTTGTGGGACAGCATGTGGGATAGTGTAAGATGGAGCTGGAGTGCATCTTAGTCTCTCTCAGCTGTGTGGTATCCTCAGTGGTTTTGAGCAAAACCAAGGTATTCCTGAAGCAACTGTACATGCATGTTACAGGGTATTGAAATGATCTTTTGATCTAAAAGGCACTTGGCTTGAGGGGACAGGAATTGAATCTAGGGAAGAGGTAAGATCTGTGATTTACTCAGAGGATGTTGAGCCTCATGATTTCCTAACCATAAGGAAATAGATTGACGTGCATGTTGCATTTCAGTGCATTTCTGGTTCTTATAGGGGACAGGAACCTACTTCTGCTGTCAGTTATTTCATCAGGTCAATGAGCATAGATGTAATATGGCAAATAAAAAGGTTTTGAATTTGTAATTGTTTTGGTGCTATGAATGAGGTGAAAGTTGCTTTGAAAACTAGGAAATTACATGGAAAAAGGAAATAAGAAAATTACAAAAGCATTCACTAAAAAAATTAGAAAGTACTAGAAATACATTTGCAGTGAAACGATCAGTCCTATTATGTCTATTCATTATGAAATAATCACATATTTTTCTGCCTAGGAAAGTGTAAATATGGATCAGGTTCACGATGTGAAGTTCCAGGTGCAACATCACTGAGGACAGAGGGGTGTGGGGGAGCTCTACATACCCACTGTGTGCCATGGAAGAATAAGGGATGGCAGGGGAATGGGTGTACGTTCTCATTGTGTAAGAACTGACGACAGGCCCCCGTACAGTCCTGTGTCCTTTCTCTAGATAATCTACTACTATTACCAAAAAGTATACTGAAAATATTTTACTGTTACTATTATAATAGTAAAATAATTAGTGGCTATGAATTGCTAAGAAGGTACATTAATGGATGGTGTAGGAAATTATTAGGAAGATTAATAATGAAGTCTTCATCTGAAGTACAAGAAAAATCTTTGAAATGTATATGGAGATATAGTATGCTTCTTTACAATAACCAAGGAGAACAAAATACTGAAAAGCTGCTTGTTTAGTGAGCACTATCTACCTTCTTTTTAAGTTTTGCAGAACAGGGAAATTTATCTTCACAAGTACATGGAGTCTCACACTATGAAAGTCTTGTGAGATGAACATTTAGGTTTGGCGGCCATGTATTCCCATGAACATCTTTAGAGTCCAATTATGAGTCTAGTTCAGCATATGCTTACATCCACCTGGATCAATTTTTTATGAGCCCACCACTTTCATATTTTGAAATGTGTTGTCCCAACTCGAGGTGATTTGTCAAAGGTGAATAAGAGTAAGATCAGGGTTGGCAAAATCCCCAAATACTTCCTTTTAGTCAATTCTTAACGCTGTTAATGAATTAATTCTTATTTTTTAAGGCAATAATATAACTTTTGTTCTTTTAAAATTCATCTGATAATTACAAATTATTAGACCATTTGCATTTTCTGGACAATACTGATCGTGGTCAATAATTTAGCCAAAGTTGTGGAAGGAGTGTCTGTCTTTTCTTTGTTTAAATTTTTGCATATCTAAAAGTAAGCATCAGGAATGGACCCTTTTGTATAAGAAGAAAATTAGGCACCATGCAATTAATAATCAGCTAATACTAACAACTGGTTTTTGTGCTTTCAGGTCATGTCATGTAATCATGTTTTTACAAACAGCCTTCAGTTATTGTATGCTCCCGTTTTTCCATGGGTGTGCCAGATTTATTTCTCTCTGAATACTTATCTCATGGGGCTGCCTGACATGTGGCAGCTCCTGATAGTGGTTCAGCCATGCTCTGAAAAAGCCGTTCTTTTAGTGATGACCAATACAAATGATTGGAGCAGCTCTGTATGTGCTGGGCAGTAATCTGTGCTTTCACAGTAAATCCAACAGGCCTTGAGCATATCCAAATTGCTGGGCATCTCCTGGCTGTGCCTTGGAGGTTTGAAGGTTCGATGGTTTGCGAATGGTGGACCCACAGTGCATATATTTAATATGATCAAGTCCTATGATATGGAAATCTCAGGGAATAAATTTGGTACCTTTGCATCATGTTTTCCCAGACGAATATATCAAGATTGAATAAATGTTTTTATTTTTTTTTTTTTTCAGAATTTGAGAACTTTGAAATAGAAGAGGTAGAAGTTTCCTCTTTTTGTGGTGGAAATATGTTTAAAATTTAATGGATAAATTAATATTTTTTTTCAGTTATAAAAACTGAGCAAATGTTTTAGCTTAACTGATATATGCCTTCATTTTATCTTCATTTTGTTTATGCAAAAGGCTTTTAAATTTCTGTAAATCAAGTTTTTTCACTTGGTTTGGAAAAAATAAAAATGTTTTGAAATACACTTTTCTGATTCTTCACTAACTCTACTGATCTGTGAAACCTTTTTCTGTGGTTTGTACAGGCTAACTACAGACAAAGTGCCATTTCTTGACATGTTTGTACAGGTCAGGTCATAAATGCCTCTATCAGTTTGGGTCCTTCCATCATTTTGGGCTTTGAAAGCTGTTTATGTTGAGCTCAGACAAATCCCATATATAAACGTTTTGGGCTTCTTGAGGTCAGGTGGAGTAACAATGTGTGTTTGGCTTCTCTGAGTATCTGTTGTCTTTAGTTCTTGATTTTTCAGTTTTAAGGGAAAGCAATGAAAAGAAATGTCTGACTAGCATTGGGGCTAATAATGTAAAGATCAGTATCAGAAACCTGGTTACTAAAAGTTAAAAGCCTGATGAAGTAGTTTCTCCTACCTTATTTAGTTAGTAATGTACAATAGAATAATTTCCTCATTTAGCATGTGAATAATTTTCTTCACATGCAGATAGTCCAAAATTTTCTGCAAGATTATCCCTGAAAATATATATCCAGGGAGATAAAATGAAGAAACTTAGGATATTAAAACACAGGAAAGGTGTTGAATTTTTGCGTGATCATTGACAGGAAAACAAGCCTGTCCCATAGCCAATTCAGCCTCATAAGTAAAGCACAGACATCACAAATCATACGCTTCTCTTTTCACTATCTCTCCCACTTTGTGTTCATATTTTTCAGCAGCTGTCTGTGCTTTTAATCTGCATTTAGGCATGCGACTGAATGTCTGCTATGTACTTGCTAAGAGATGCAGTGTTCAATTTGCTAGTTGGGATTGAGGCCTTTTAAAATGTTATCCTGTGTTTTAGCATTGTATGCAACACGTTTCTTCATTTTTGATTGAAAAGCTTACTTTAGTGAGGGAGGCATGAACGACCATGTTTGTTATTTTTTTTCCTTATTAGCACTCCTAAGCGTACTCCACATTTGCCAGCGGAGAAGCAGTTAGTGTACAGTGAAACTCGCCCTGATTGCCTGCTAATCTATAAGGATCTTTCTGGTCGCCTTCATTACTCCATCAGCGAATTACAGGCTGCTTGTTTGCTCCGTGCTTGACTAGGTCTGGGGCACTGCCAATACATTCCATCAAAAGAAATTGCGTTGTTCTGCATTAAGGCCTCCGTCAGATGGAGTTTTGCAGGACAGAGATTGTGGCATGCTTGTCATCAATGCTAGCTGTAACATAAACAATTAGTGATACTGCACGGTGGTGTATACCACATGATAGAATACATGAAGTCCTATTTATTACTTTCAGCAAGAAATTAAAACAGATTGTGACTATACTATTACGGTGATAGGAGGGTTTGCCTTGAGAAGTACCTGTGGGTTTCTGATCAAGATCTCCAGTGCACTAATCTCAGACACCCAACGACTGTGCAAAGCTCTCATTGTTATTCCCTGCTCGCTCTCAGGACAGCCTAAATCTCAGATTCTCACATTCAGCTTGTCTTGAAAGAAACCAAAGCACAGCTGGTTTTGGTGTCTGCCTTCTCAAGTATCCTAGCAGAGCATTATGGAAAGTTCTGCCATTTTATATGGTTGATGGTATAGATGGGACATCTGTACATTGTGCTCTGGACGTGAGCAGAGTCTGTCTGTGCTCTGAGTCAATAGCAGAGATTCAGAAGAGCACAGAGCCTGCATGCAAGCTCTCTATGGTGTAAATATATCCTGAGATATTTTTCCGTGTCAGTGCTCGTAGCAAACAGTCACACTTTGATCCACAGGGGAATTAGTCCCTGGGAGATAATCTGAATAGCAAAGCAAAGCAAAAATCAAACTGCTCTTTCTGTGCATCTTTGATGCACTAGAACTTAATTTACTTTATGCATAGAACTGCTTTAACTTTACCTGGAGGCAAGGTGCAATTTAGATTGCTTTTTTTTTTTTTTTAAGAAATCCCATTATCAGTATTAAAGTGTTTCATGCCTATAAAAACATAGGCTGTAGATTAACCCTTGTCCCTTTTTATTTTTTTTTTTTTTGTACTTAATCAGTTTGAAGCATGGGCTTCTACGACTTGTTTAGTTTGGATTCACCAAAATTAACAATTAATTTGTTGCAAACCCTTTATTTATCAAGTTATTCTTTCAAATACTTTGCTAATATAAATATGGCTTATCCTATTCTGCAGGTAGATGTTAATGTTCTCATGTCTTTATGTGGCAGAGACACAATAGGCATGTCCAAAGAAGAGTGCAGCTTAGTATAAAAGCCCATCTTGTTACACAGTTTAGGCATCCCAAATTGAGTAGCAGTGATAGATCTGTGATTTATCAGTGGGAGCTCTGACTTCCAAGTAAATGAAAGCCAGAGTATATACAAGCAGGTACATCGAATTAGATGTACAAATTAAATTGCAAGATTTAGATTCCTAAGTAAGTTTTGACCTAATTTTTCTAAAGTCAGTCACTTGCTATTCCCATCTGCCTCACCAGGACAGGTTTTGGTTTCTAAAAATATAAGTGGGAATGTAGCCTTAAACACCTCATTCTGAAAAAGAAACAAGATAAAAAGTTTAAGTCCTGGAATTAAGTTTGAATCTCTGATCTTCTGATTTGCAATATATTGAATGCACTTATTAAAACTTATTTGTAAGTCTGTCATAGTGACATTAATAGTGAGGGTTTCATTCTGAAACAAAGCTTATTTCCACCTACAATAAGTTATGTTCAAATCAAACTTAAGTCAACTCCTGTAAGTTTATATAAATTTTTGGTTCTGTGATACCTGACAGAATTAGAAGATGCCCAACAGCAGCTGCCCATTCAGTTTTCACTTTGCAGAACACCGTTCGTGTCTATGCCAGAATTCTTTTCTTTTCCCGAAATACTGTTGTCTAATAAGCAGAAGCCACATTCTACCACTCCAGATTTTAATTAGAGCATTTGCTTAATGCAGAATGCTATTCTTTCTTAACTGTAAATCCACATAGGTTTTGTTACATTCTCTTGTCCATAGGGCAGAGCTTAGACTAAAGTAGCTATTGGTCTCAAAAGGAGTTAATACTTTAGACAGTGGGGTAAAGCAAGTGCATTAATATGTTCATCAATTCCAGCTAACTTACAGTATTTCACTGGTCAGATCTAATTTGTTTGATGAGACATCACTGAAAGATGTTATCTATAGTGTAAGCTTAAAAATTGATTGTAGCACATAATTCAAGGGCATTGTTTTATGCCTAGGGCAAGAAATAATATTTTTCTCTTCATTTCATTTGCCCTTTATAATAGCTTACCTTTGCCAAACTATATCCACCAGATTTGTTTGTAGATTTGCAGAAGCAAAAAAAACCACAATAAAAAAAACCCTTAAACTATATATTTTTCACTTGGACCACACTGTAAAGTCACATTTGTTTATTTTTGCCAAGGTATGTTGGAAGGCAGGAATATCTCAGGCAAGCCAGATCTCAGTTTATATTTGCTTTCAAAGCTACTGTAGTTAATTTGATTGTCTCATTCTTCAATCATTAAAAGAAAAGACCTAGCCATCGGAGTTTTAATGATATTGTGAAATTCACATTTTAAACAGGCTCTACTGATTTATGTATATATCTTTATACGTATACACACAAACTCAGCAGTCATGTCTTTAGCTAATATCCATTTAGAATGCATCTTAAAGCTGAATCTTAAGTTCTCAGACTAAAAGTCTTACATTAATTGGCTTAAAAATTTCCCCTTTCTACCAGTTCCATCTTGTGTAAGCCTAGAGCCATTCTCTGGCTTTGAAAGCACTGTAAATTTTATTAAGCATGTCCCAAGATGTTGTGTATTTCAACTGTTTTGTTCGCTGCATGGTGGTTTTTTCCCCTCTGTAGTAAGTGAAAATATACTGTGATGAGTCAGCTGAGTACTTAAGGTACAGGTGAAATTTACTGCTGCATGCCTTTACCCTTACCACTGTAACTCCCCTGGGACTACAGACATAAATACATTGCCTTCTCTACAGCTGTCACTCTCACAGTTCAGGGAACGCTGGCATTCAAAGTATTGAAACAAACCATTCAGTAGGTTTCCATACTGCCCATGAAAGTTTCAGATTTCAGACAATTCAAGCATTGTTGACCTGGTGTAATTTATTAAGATTTTTTTTTTTTATCAGAGGGATTGACATTTACTTTTTCCATAACTGCTGTTAACTCAGATTTCTATGCTTTAAAATAGGTTATAAACAATGTTAAAATACTGTCTTTTAGTACACGCTTCATCTGGCACTGGACACAGGAATAATTGGATTGCATTGGACATAGTCTTTTCTGAATCTCTAAGATTCGGGTAATTAGCAAAGTCAAAATTTATCAGGTCAGAGCACTGCCCAGAACAGCCAGTCGTCTTGGAAAATGTGGTCTATACCCATGATGATAACCCACCTATCTTACTGCTTACAACAGGGGTTTATGTCTTGTTGCTTTATTTTACTAGGAACAAGTTTGCCTTTATGTGGCCAATGTTGATGCTGTTTGACCTCCTGCCTTGGTTTCACAATATACTTGAGCCTTTTACCTGCGCAAATTTATTGTTTTAATCATTCCGCTAGGGACTGTTCTGTCACATTGCCAAACTCTTAGATGTGATTTAATGTCTAATAAATCATTAATTAATGAAGAAGTAGTAATGAATTTAGTACAAAGAACTCTTTTCCTGGTCAGATACCAGTCTGACTTGTCAAAAGCTTGTGGTCAGTCCTTCGGAAAGGCTAGTTCCACCCGTCTGTCGTCGTACCACTACTGCTCCTAGAGTAAGAGCTTGTGTTTGCTCAAGTGTTAGCTCAAAGTATCGCTTCTACATAACATGAAGCAGGGCTCACATTTGGGCTTGATGTCTGTGATCTCTTCTCCATATTCCTCCAACATACCATAGTTTGACATTTTTTGATATTGTTTTACTTTTTCTTTTTTTTTTTTTGTTTAAATTGCAGCAACAGATTTGGTTACTGGACATTAGGATGTGTTCGGTGGTCTCTTTGTGAGGTGGCTTGTGGAACAGTTGTTCTGCAGATCTCTCTATACTACCCATGTATAATCTGATTGCCTGTGACTGTAAGGGACTTGAATCATTGAAGAAATGAAAGCTTCCAGTGCTTTGATTGTGCTTTTTAATTCAATCACTGTTGTAGATCCAGTATTGTTTTCCAGTGCTCATTTCTCATTCAAGCAAAATTATCAGACTATTTATGTGAGGTTATGCACTGAATATATTTGATGCCCCTCATTCTGAGCATTGTCTGCTCAGGATTCAACACTTCCCTTTGACTGAAATTACCATTATAGGTGCTGTTGTCATAGTTCAAATTAATTTCCTGTTTAACAGGGATACTAACGAGCTGCAGTGACAAGAATAAATGCAGTTGGAGTCTGCTCAGCCGAAAACAAAAAAGTAAATTGGTGGTCTTTTGAGTTCTCAGTGTTATGATCACCTTTGTTATAGGGGAGGCGCTATGATTGTGCCTTTATTTCTATAATTTACCTTTTATGTCATAGCACGGGTTTATTTCCTTGAATGACATTCAGCATGGATTGCATTCTGTCTTCTGCTGCTTGCTTGTACCCATATGTATTTCTATGCTGAGCATCTGCATCCTCGAAGAAAATGGCTTAATTTGTAGTAAAATTGAACCTGTCCATATTTCAAATATTTTGGTGGAACAGGTAGTTGACCCACCTTAAGTAAAAAAAAAAAAAAAAAAAAAAAAAGTGGGCTTCTTGGATCTGCTCCTAAATTTTAGGACTTACATGGCAGCTATAGTGCTCTGTGCCATGTATGAGAATGAGCAGCTCTGGAAGAACTGAAGGACCTTTTGACCAGACCTAACGTGACCAACATTCTGAGCCTTTTGTCTAACGAGAACAATCAAGAACATAATTTTCTTTCTTAGATGAACACCCACCCCAAAAATGATCAGAAGAGGAAAGATATTTCTCTTCATTATGACATCAGAGTTCAGAATCTGTAAACAGTATTATTCTTCAGAAAGGTTTTAATATATGCCTATCGCTATGTTAAGGAGCTGGATTTGTAGAAGTCTCCAGAAGCTTTCTGTCTTGGTTCAGGCTCTTGCATTTTATTCATATGTTCTTGCTATGCTTTGGTTTGAGTGAGGATAATACTAATTTCTCTTCATGAAGGAATATTCTGAAGATTTGTTCTTAATAGTTGATGTCTTTGGAAATTAATCCTGAAAGCAAATTGCTTTAAAAATAGTATTAAATTTAGGCATTTTAAAAAAAACACAGTGGCACATAATAAAGGAAACAACAGTAGCATATTCCTAATGTCATACATGTGCATAAAAATTTACTATTACCTAAACCTTTTTCAAAATAGCTTTCCATAAATTCTGGCAATCATTTTGAGGCTGAATTGAATGTTCCAAGTTGGTTTTGTTCTTTTCTTATATTGTATACCAAGTGGCTGCAACGAAGTATACTTTCCTATTCCAGAGTACTTTAACAGGGTATTTGCTGCCATCATTTAAGAAAAGGAAGGAATGAAGATCCCTGACATGTAACGAGCAATCCCTAGTACTATGTTTATGTTGTTTTCTATTCCTGTGATCAGAGCCTTGCTGAGGTCATCAAACCTTTGGATCAGGTCCTACAGCAACAGAGCATATCTGTGTTTTAATTTTTGCCTAAGTAATCTCACAATGCTTTGTCTTCCCAAAATATGTCTCCTTTGAGATCAGTGTGTTTCACTAGCACTAAATGGACTGATTTTCTGTCTGCTTTCTTTGTAACCACTGGAGCCAATGCACATGGCTGGAGATGAGAGAGGAAATGTGCAAGTGAGCATTTGTCCTGGTTTTGGCTGGGATAGAGATAATTTTCTTTCTAGTAGCTGATATAGTGCCATGTTTTGGATTTGTGCTGAAAACAGCGTTGATAACGCAGGGATGTTTCGTTCCTGCTGAGCAGGGCTTACACAGAGCCAAGGCCTTTTCTGCCCCTCACCCCACCCCACCAGCGAGCGGCTGGGGGGGCACAAGGAGCTGGGATGGGACACGGCTGGGACAGCTGGCCCTGACTGACCCACAGGGTGTCCCACACCGTATGGCATCATGCTCAACATATAAACTAGGGGAAGAGCTGGCTGGGGGTCTGCTGCTCGGGATCTGGCTGGGCATCAGTCAGTGGGTGGTGAGCAATTGCATTGTGCATCAGTTCTTTTGTATATTCTTTTATCATTATTATTATTATTATTATTTTCCCCTTATTATTTTTCCTTTCTTTTCTGCCCTATTAAATTGTCTTTATCTCAACCTACGAGTTTTACCTTTTTTTGTCAGTTCTCTCCCCCATCCCACTGTGGGGGGTGAGCGAATGGCTGTGTGGTGTTTAGCTGCCTGCCGGGTTAAACCACAACAGCATTGCTGCGGGACAGAACCTGCTGGATCACGTAGGCATCTTTCAGCACTGTGTCAAACCATTTCCCAAAAGGCAGTTTATTACTTTGCCACCACCCTCACACAAACAATAAATAATGTGAAATTAGTCAAACAACAAACAGCTGAAAAGAAAAGCATACCATACTGAGCACCTGCAAAGGCAGACAGTCGTGCTTTGGCATATATTGAGGAAAAGAACATTCCAGATTACACGTAGCAGGACTAGGCTTAATGAACAAATCGACTTGACAAATTTCACCTCCTTTTCTGCTCATCTGCAAGCTTTCATCATTAGGAATTTCCTGTTCTGAATTACCTGTTAAGTATTTCCCGCAGACAAATGTCAGCCTGTGAATTGCTCACGTGCTTGGTTTTTCTCATTACTAGTGCTGTCTGCTTGACCACTTAGTTAAATGCTCCAAGTTTCTTACCCCGCAGGCAAAATACAGCTGCAAAGAGGTAAAGACCCCGTACCAGAACTAAGTTTGTATCCAGAGCCTTTACTTCTCTTTGCATAGAGAAATAAAAGTCCATGCCCAAAATGCTTGCATTAAGGTTTACCACTGAATAAAGGAATTAAGGAGGTGATGGCACAGTGGTTCCCTTATCAGGTTGATCCTGACTTGATGTAACGCTTACACTCATGCTCATATAATGTTACAGAAGATATGCAGACATTTCGTTCACATTACTGAATTTGCCCCCAGGTATATGAGTAGTATTAGGGTGCTGGTCCTGGCATGATAGGATGTTATCCCTTTTAGTTGTATTTCAGTCCTGGTATTTACAGGGAAAATTGACAGGGATTCAATTTCTATTCACCTCCTCTTATGAAGGTCATTTGTTAAAAAAAGAATGGACACATGTGCGGACAGTTGTCCTGGTGAGTCCTGATGAGGTAGCTACAATGCCAGAAAAGTAGCGTCTCTGATGATGCTCTATTGTTTGTGTTGCAATTAAAAGAAGTAATAGGTCAAGGATGGATATCTAATTATATTTTTGGTTTCCAGCTTTCTATCAGCCCTTTCATTATAGTCTATGACAGGTCCAGTAGCATGCATTTCCTTTTTATTTTAGCTCAAAAATCATCTTTCCACACTGTTTCTAAATGGTAATTGTAAGAAAGTTTGTGTGTTTGGGAAGATAACTGTCCTGTATGAGGTATCAACACATGCTGAAAGTTTGGAGTTGTGTCATCCACAAATGTGGATCACATCCCAATCCATTTTTCAGTAGTGCAAGGAAGGTGTGACCCAGTGAGGGCATGCTGAGCTGGAGTGGTGTACGTGATGTTAGGGTATTGTCTGGGAAAGAAGCAGATTTTTGTTCTTCCCATATCCTATACCCCTGTCGTTACCTCTGCACCCTCCTGCTGTTTTTCTATGAACAGTAGTATTGCTCACAAAGCAAATTAAGTTTTCAAGTAGATTTTAAACTTTCTCGGTATTGGGCTTAAGCGGTATAAAAGGTGAAGTGATGAAAGCCCTGGACACCAGTGCCTATTTACTTCTTGCAGAAACAAAAGAAATGAACTCAAGATCGCTCTGATGTGGTCTTACCTAGAGCTCAAAGGCTGAAATGATTCCTCCTTGATTGCTGTACAATGCTTTGGCGATAGAACTCCTTCGCTGCTGGAGTTTCATCTCATTAGTTATACCACCTTTTGCTGTAGGCTGACAGGATAGCTTGAAAGGATATTGATTAAGGGTGTTAACTCCCTTTTTATCACAGCTAATTATATTTTTTTGGCCAGGTGCTAGATTTCAAGACACTGCTTTTGGAGCAGCCTCTAACAAATGGAGGGATGATTGAACTTCAGTGAGCTGTTTACTACAAGTTCTGACTATCAGCTATCAAAACTAGTATTCATAAAGAGTTTGAAAATGAAAATTTTCCAGTTCTTTAAGATGTGTTTTAAGAATTCAGACCTTACCTTCGTAGCGGGTACATGCTGCTTTTCATCTTCCCTTACTCGCACTGTTGTTTTTCAAAATTTGGGGAGGGGTTCAGAACAATAAACCACAAAAATTTGGCTGCAGAATTGGCTCTGAGGGAGCCATTGCATTTATGAGAGAGATGTTAAGAGCACACCTTTGAAAATGAGAGATGAAGAATTAACCAGGGTCAAAGGTCCTGATGTACTAATTAAATATAATTATGTTTATGCAAGCATCAGCACAATGACTTTTGCTTTGTGCTTTTTTTTAAGTGTTTACATGCTTATAGAGTATTCATTGTAGCAAAATGCTAGTGTAGAAAGTTTTCTTGTTATTACAGGTTCATTTTTTCTTTCTGAAGCTAACCAGGTACTTAAAATTGCATTTTATCATCTCAAATTACATAATATTTTAGTTAACCTGGGAAGCATGCTAAAGCCAGGCTTTTTAGGAAGAAGGAACAACGTTAATTAACTTTGTAAGGAATGAGATCAATATTGTTCTTTTCCAGTTTCTCAATTCAATTTCTCATTTCTATTTTCTGAAATGGAATTGATGTAGATTATGGTCAGGGGTTTAATGTGACAGTTTTCATAGTCGCTCAAGTGAGTAAGCATCTCTCCCAATTGCTTCCACAAACATAGTCTTATACACTGCCGCTGTTACCGGTTTTTTGCATCCAAATTACAGAAGAGGTTGCTTGAATTCTCCATCATTTTGCAGTCAAAATCCTATTGCAGGCAAAAGAAAGCAGTTTCTGCACAAACCCGAGAATTTTTGTTAGTCTAATTGAAGTCTTAGTGGTCTAAAGAATTATTAGTCCAGTTACAATGATACTTATAATTCAAAATGTATGCAGTTAAATTTAATATATGCAAACTTTCTAGTATCTGCCCCTTTCTCAGGTGTTATGTTACTTTTCCACTCTCTCACTGCTCAATACCGTTGTTCTGGAGGGAGGTAAGAATACCTCTGTCATGAGCATTCGAGTCCTTTGACAAAGGTGTGATGCTGATGATGGTTTCTTCCTCCTCTCCCTTCATTCCAGTTGGGGTCATCTTTATGTACTTGCTAAATGTTCTACACCTTGCTCTTTCTTCATACAACTGCTTAGGTGCAAATTTACAATATACAGTGTCTTTTACATATATTGGATATTTGTTCTTTGTTCTCTTTGTTAACCCTAAAACTAGTTTTATCCAGCTCCCAGCGGTGCATTCCCCATAATGAGGTGGGGTTTTACACCTCTTGGGCCTCTAGTATCATCCTGTGCCCATACTTTTAAGGCCCCTACTGTCATCCCATACCTGCACTCCTCTATCTTCATTTTATCTACAGTCATAGACCGTTCATTTTACCTAGAATAGCTGTACGTATTGCTATTTATTAGTTTCCTATACTTATATGTGTATATATAAAAAAGCTACTTCCCCACACCAGAAGCACAGGAACAATAGCACCTGTATTTCAGAGAATTGCTGTTACAAGCAAAGCAAACAAACAAGCAAAGCAAAGCACACCTCAGCCCGGTCAAGGCAAGTCCGGGCAAAGCCTGAGAACACCTGAGGTCTGTGCTGGCCTGTTCCAAGCAATGGCAACACAGTATTTGTTGGGCTACTAGGCTACCTAACAAAGACAAAGCCTAAGTTAGTTACAGTTTTATTCTCTACTAGCATATCACAAACTAAACCTTTCTCTTTTCTCTTTCACCACAGTAAGCTGAACCCTTTAGCTGCCTTTTTCACACTTACCTTTTGCAAACTTAACCTTGATATGCCTCCCCAAGCTGGCACCTACATCTGCCGTGCTTGTTTCATTCGTGCCCTTTGTGCTAGCTTTCTTTACCTGCGGATGACTCCTGAAAGGTACCAAACAGTGAGATATCTGAATGCTGGAAAATGATAGTTGATCCCTTTTAATGATGAATAACGAGGATGAAAGGTATGTCTGTGTACCTTCCCTGCATTCTTAAATGTTGAGGTTTGGGCAGAGGCAACAGGGCCATGTCTGGTGTAGGTATTGGGCACTGAGCACACTAAGAGAAAAGTCTGGACTCAAGTAGTTTGCAATAAGCATTTGTAAGTAATTCCAAGTATTAAGTGTAACAGTGCTCGCTCCCCCTTTGATTTTCAGCACCCATTTTTCCTCCTCTTCCTTGATTGCTAATCAAACCGCATACAGAAACGCTTTCCTGATGAGTCTCGCTCAATCTATGGGCAGTCTCTCATACGTACTTCACGACCAAAACATGTAATTTGATTACTGTATGCCTATATAATATAATTCATCTTTTCAGGAGCTTAAAAGAGTCTCCCTCTGTGTCAAAAGGGTAAATATCTCAGAAGGCCATTAAGTGGACTTTGTCCCTCAAGTCTTAAGAAATAAATGGAATGCTGATTTGATACAGGTTTGAGCACAATTTAAATAACCACAGTATCCCATCTCATAAACTTGTGTGCTATCTAAGGACTCTCTGTATTGATTTTAATGTTTGGGAATGTTATTGTGGGTTTTTGTAATTTTGCTTATTTGTTTCTACCGAGACAAAGAAACAAAGAGGAAGAGAGAAGAAAATAATACTTGTTATACTTCTGAAACATTTTCCTTTTTTCATAGGTTGTAGGCTTTCATGTATTTGTCCAAACTCCCAAGTAATTTGTATGATAGATTAGACAAGGTCACTGGTTCTGAAAAAGTAAGATTTGAGGGAATAATGAGAATGTACATGTGAATAGGATAGGGGACAAAAGCAGGCTGTTATTGCATTGCCGTGACTGTACACTGACAATAATGCCCATGATTGCAGTAAAGGACCCAAATGAATAATAAGCCTTTTTTGAGCAAGTTAAACTGTCAGCCTATCCCTAAAATATTCCTCTGTCTGTCTTATTGAGTTAGCTGTAGCTCTTGAGAATCACCAGATGCTATTTTTGTGCTCTTACGTGCAAGTAGAGATGTCACACCACCTGGCTTTTTCCCCTGTTTGTAGCTCCTGTGCTTTGCCAAAGGTCAGTATGTGAAGATTTCTGCTTAACTTTGGAGTCTAATGTTTGATGCTGTACTAAGATAAATTACCCATTTAAGCACTGTCTGAAATGAGTTGTCTTTTGTTTACAATGGTCTGATTTGAGTCATAGTATATAATAAATAATGAATGCAATAGAGAGGTTGCAGTTCAGTCACAAATTATTATTTGCGGAATTACTGCTGACCTCTCATTAGCACTTACAAGTGGCGGACTAGCTCTTGAAGAATTTAGGAGATTGCTTAATGAAGATTCATTTATTAAGATGTATGGCTGGCCACGCCAATATACTGGCCATTACATTGATCTTAGTATTGGATCAGAGTGTGAGCAATCTTTGTGTAACTGAGGAATGAAAAGCTAACTACTTTGAGCAACTTTGGAGTAATTTTTTTTTAATGTCTACTCTTTGTATTAAGAGGTAGTTCACTCTTTCCTTCAGTCTTCTTTAAAAGCTTTCCTTTCTTCTCTAGAGAAAAGGTATTTTGTTATATGATACTTTTAAAAGCAGGATTTTGTATAATAGTGCAGTATGCTATTCCACACTTCAGTATTACATTTTCTTTACCTATTGTAAAGCCTACTGGAATTCCATCCACACAGGCATATGTAGTCTGCTCCAAAGCTTTGTGGTTTTGACAGACAAGTTATATAGGTATGTCAAAAGTGTAAACACAGTAGAGAAACAGAATGTCTAAAATATATTTTATTCATAGACATGGACCACTGTGTCACTAGATGTCACCTAATCAGGGAAGATAAATGTCTCTTTGGTCTTAACCAAGTTATAGGTTTGAATTAAGGTTGTGTTGTGCCCAACTCCCATTTCTGTTTTCTCATTTGTTTTAGCACCCAAAATCTTCTAAGTGGTAAGAGATAAATATGTACACAGTGTTTAGGAATGACATATTTTTTTCTTTCTGTTACAGTCATTCTTGGTGTGCGGTCACCTTTTTTTCACACCCTTTCTCCTGGGAGGGACAGGGAAATATGCTTGGTTTTGATGGAGCAACTTAAAAATATCTCCAGGTGTAACCCAGGTCTTGTAAACAAAGGAACCTGCGGTCTCCTGTGTGACCCACAAGGGGCTTAGTACCCTCCCAATGCACTGCTGGAGCTCCAGCCTCATGGCTTCTGTTTTACAGTAACACTGCTTCTTCATCGTAGCATTTTTATTGTGCATGGAAGAATCGATCTTCCTTGCAAAATACCCAAGGGTGAGGGAGCGTGCTTGTGTGGCAGATAGTGCTATATATGCCAGATTATAGCCACGTTTCGAGCGTTGAAAGATTTTGTGTGATCTGTCTGTAGGGATTTCCTGGGTTTATATATGACTAAAATACTACTGGCAAAGTAGTGACTAAGAGCAGGTCTGTGTTTAGCTGTCGATGGCTGGAACTCCACTTCAGCGGGATGGGCATGAGTGTTGACCTGAAGAGTGACAAGCTTTGGATTTATTCTGATGGCAGAATAATACTATACAAATATGGTAATGTGGATTAAATGTAGGGAAAGAGTGGGTTTGGGTTTTTGTTGGTTTGGGGTTTTTTAAAATAATTTAAATGGAATGATGTAAAGCCAAATTAACGTTTTGAATTTTGGAGTTTCAGGATTTCTTCTGTTCCTGAGTTTTGCTTCAGTTTCATGCAGAAGCTTGTTGTTGTTCAGTGGCTTCGGACGTGTCTTCCTAGGGTTGGAAAATTGGATTTTGCCTGAATTTCCATTCTGGTGAACTTAAATTAAGAAACAAACAAACCCACAAATAAAACAAAGAAACAAACAACCAGCCCCCAAAAAACATGTCCAATGCTTTATTTTCATGAATGGGAAAACAGCCATTGATTGTTTTACTCAAGTTTTAAGCTAGCTGGGATAATGCAAATCATTACACTTAAAATATAAGCTGCAATAATTGAACCTTCTGCCTTTGGTAGGGGTATCTCAGTGGGAACCTTTGTCAAACGTTAACATGCACTGAGGGGACATTGACTGTTTTAACTTTCCATTTCTGAAGTTAATTGTCTGGTCCTCTCTCACCTCTTTAAATCGATCAGGTTTTCAGCTTTTTCTGCAAACATGCACACTTACAGCACTGGTGGAAGGTAAGGCAGCACGTTGTAGAGTCTGTGCTGGATTTCTGAGCTGCAAAACAGACTCATTAGAGAGGAAATCTACCTTACGCTTTCTTGTCAAGTAACAAGTATCACAAGTATTTTAGCTGGAGTATTCTAATTCACTGGCATCCCTTTGTTTGAAGAAAGTCGTAGCGGGGAGGCAAATGCACGTTGTCCCTGGCTGGGTGGCGCGGCATTCTCACCATGGGAGAACAGTCTGTAGACGATGATCAGCCATCATTAACAGCAGAATTTGACCTTTTTATATTTATTTTATTATTTTTAATGAGCTGAGCATATTGCAATTTAAAGGAAAATAACTCTCACAAATGACCTTTCACCTGGTAAGAGGTCCTTTTAAAAGAGAAAAAGAAAAATCTATTTGCATGTTTGCATTAAAGTACAAGATCTCTGACAACTGTGATTGAAAATATGTCTAAGATCTATTTGGTTTTCAATATTCTTCAGTCACTGAAACTATCAGAAAACCAAATTACTTAGTTTTTCTCACAGGAATTATCAAGAGTCTCCTCAAAATAGCTTAGAAGTCAAACTACATACAATAATATAATATTCTGAATGAACAAAACAGTAAAAATCTGAGGGTGCAACGTCTTTAGCTGTCTGGAAATTAGCTGGATCCATTCTGGTTCCTGTTTTGGACTTAACCAAAATATCGCTAAATATTTCCAGAAATTACCCCAGAACAAGCAAATTGTAAACAAATTTGAAAAGCTAGAGATTTTTTTTTTTTTTTCTGTTTGCTCTCTTGGGGGGATTATTTTTGTTTTTTAAAGGCTTTGAAATGGCTGAAGTCCTGGTTAATCCATGTGCTGCTTGTGGTGAGATGAAAAAGAACACAGCTTAAACGAAAAAATGCTGGTGTGCGAGCTAGTGCAGTTTTCAGGAGCCTACTGAGTAAATCATACCCAGCAGCATGATGCCACAGTAGCTTCATACATGCACCGGGGGGTGAATTAGTTCTTTGCTGCCGTATTCTTATCCGGGAGGCAGCAAGGACTCTTGGCTGGCCTGTTGCCAAGGGAAAGTGAAGTACAAGGTTTTAGTAGAAGGTTTTCCACAGGTTGGTGTTTAAATTGAAGCAGAATGTTTGGGTACCTGTGCAATAACTAAACCTAAACTTATGGGTAAATTTGCTCTTACCACCTTCAGTGTTGCTGTGTTTTAATACTACAGTTGCTTATTTGAGAGTATTTGCAACTGGAGCTGTAGCAGTGTGCTTGTAAGCTCGGACAAAATCAAACCTTTACAGACGGGTGTGTTAGTTTGTGATATAATGCCTTTTGGCTGATTTTGGTTTGCATCGATTTGCCTGTGTTTTTGTTTGATTACCTCTAGGCTGGCATTAGAAATGTGGGCTTTTCTGTTTGATCCCCCATTAGGCTTTTACCTAGATGTCCTATTGACACATGCCACTCACTTCTCCTCTGGCCTCCCGCTGAATGCAGCTCCCTTCCTGCCTGCCTTTGGCACATGAAAATTTAAATGAAAAAAAATTTGGGGTGGGCCTGAAGCTGAACAGAGCTCTGGTGTTCTGTTTGAGTTTCTAAAATGAATAACAATAAAACATTTCAGCATTCTTTTAATATGAAGAAGCTCTCTAATGCTGCTCTGTAGCAGGGCTTTGGTTAAAGGGAGTTTTCAGGAAAATATTATGGTCAAGGGAAACTTAAAATTTTAAATAATCTCTGCTTTTCCTCTGAGGATGTCTGGTTTTGCTGGTGATAGCTTGTTGGGACTCAAGATTTAGCCTTGTTTTGTGTATCTTCAAGCTGGTCGCTGTTACCATGTCTTAGATTATGAATCTGGATTTTATTGGGGTTTTTATCATTCACTTCACCCCACAGTTTTTTGGAGGGAGGTAGGGCTGGGGGAGAAGTACTTCAGGGAGCTTTGGATCAAGTCTGCCATATGTATATAACGCATCTGCCGGGGGTATGGTGGTACTACCTTGAAGCATTTTAATTGTAAGATTGACTTAAATGCTAAAAGGAACACCCATGCTTCTAATCTAAATTCTGCATTATATTGCAGAGCTGGTAAGTTGTCGTACGTGACAGATTTCAGGCTCCGTGCTCAGAGCTCCTCCCAAAGTTCAGACTGTTCTCATGGAACAAGTGGCAAACGCTGGCAGGAGCACTGCTGTCAATGCAACTTCAGAACAAGAAAAAGACATATTTAAAAGTGATAGCAGATAATTCTAATGACGCAATCTTAAGCCTCATGAACCCGTAGAGCTTTTAAGCAGGAACTTCGCTTGTCAAGGCAGTCCTTTCTTAGCCGTGCATTTCTCGGCTCTAATTTGAAGGTTTCCATTAATGAACTGGTCTGTTACTCACAGATGGAATATCTGGCAGAATGCATCTTCTGCAGTCACCAGTTTTTCAGTCTTGTTAGAGCAGATAAGATCATTATTGTTCTCTCACTTGCTCACAGAGGTTTAGTGTTAGATGATGTTGCTAATAGCATTTTTTAATCCATATGGCTCCATTGAAACAGACTGCATTAGCACTCACTTCAGTGAACACCCACTAGTATTGGCCAAACTAGTCAGAAAACATTGTTTTTATTGAGTCACTTTCTTTTGGGTTTGTGGTGTATTGTCTGGCTTTGATACGTTTTTAAGCGATGCTGTATGTGCTTGCATTTATATGCATTATTCTTACAGAATGCACATGCGTAATTCCCTATTTCGGGCAGTCTGTGATAGTTTATTGGAATGTAAATACCTTTTTGAGAGAGAGAGCTTTTTCTCTGGGGAGGCATGGAGACCATGAACTGTAATTACAACTTGCCTAACAGTGTCCCTTCTGTCCAGGACTCCTGATTTCATTTTTTGATTCTGCCACTGACTTAGCCTACCCTCCAGTCATGAAAATCAAGAGGATGTAGCCATTTGTGCTTTGGTTTGTTGATTTGTAAACTGTTTTAATAACTGTCTTTTCTATTCTGTTATTCTGAAAATGAATTCATCTTTCTAAAGCCCATTCAAGTAAAGAATGATATATAAGTGCAAAGTACTATTACAGTATAGGCTGTTTTTCAAATTTCTAACATCTGTTGTCAGTCTGTGGCAGTTATTGTACATTTGTATTGCTGGGAGAAGGAGATTTACTGAAACGCAAAACCCACGGGATGCAAAAATGCTTAATGTCTACGTAGCAAGTGTAAGAGAGCATCACTGGTAAGAAACTCAGCAGAGTTATGCCAATAGGGCAGTGCGCTTGTGGAGTGACAGGCAAATTATTGACTGGAGCTGGAGAGTCGTCTTCTTGTAGTTGTTGATTGTCTTTCTTCTGCGAGTCCCTGCGGAGTCAGTTGGGAATTAGACTATAGTCTGTACCAAGAGTGGTTTTCTAGTCTTCAACTGTGGGGAAAAAATGGGGTATATCTTTTGAGGCAGGGATGTAAACAATTACATAAAGTGAATGTGTTGGCTGGGGTTACAGTGAACCAGAACAAGGGCGTATAACACAAGAGGAAATTATTTCCTCCCAACTAGGGAAATGACTTCCACAGCTGCCTGATCTCTTTCATCAGAGACTCTTAGCATTAGTCACTATTTCTGTTACGAAATAAATGAACGTATCATGGTCCTGAGTCTCAAAGGCAATTCTAGAGATGTAGGTGAAAGGGACAAAGTGTTGCTCTGGATCCCTTTTGTTTCACTGCTTGTGATGGCATTTAGTATCTTGCCACCTTGCTTACACGAGCCCTGACTGAAATCTGTGCTGATTTTGATTGTGTTCATTTGAGATGTGACAGTACATTCCTCTAGTAAATATATCCCTGTCTGTGCTTCAGCTACCTACAGCAACACAGCCCAAGTCTTTTGAACTTCTGGGAAGAGTCAGCTGGTGTGCTTCAGGCTGCTGCTTCACTTCTGGTTTCCCAGTAAACTACTCTGAAACCAAAGCAATGCTGCCAGCCTTCTTTCAAACAATGAGCCTGCCTCAACAGTTTAATATTATTCCACTGAATCTCAGACAAGCATTGGCTTTTCAGAGAGGGGTGGTTGTTTTTTTAAGAAATAATTTTTTTTGTTTTCAACGCACTAGAATGAGATCAAAGTCACTTTAGTTTGTGTTCTGTGCAAAGGTCTGAATCCAGTGTTCTGGAAGTGAAGCTTCATCTCCTTGTGGCTTTGATTTCCTCCTTGCAAATACCATGTTTATGTGTTTTCTTTGTTATGTATCTCAAAACGTTTACATGTCTTATACATTATAGGCAGTTTTTCTACTGCTGAATCAACTACAACCAGTTCTGCAGTCATTCCTCCCCTTCCCACCACTGCTCTTGCATTCACCCAGCTTCTGCATAAAGTGATTTTTAAACAGTACGGTCAGTTAGCTATAACAGTAGTTACGGATATTTTTGATTCCTCAATACCATATAAAACTGCCAGAATACTGTATAATTCACTCCATTAAAGGTGGTTGCTGAAGTTCATGACATGCCTTGATTTCTGGCTGCTAATGAAAATACATTTCAGTCTGTCGAAATGGAAGCTGTTTAACAACAAGCATTTACCTTCCTCTAAGTCTTTACAAAGAACAAATACGATTTTAAATAAAGTAGGATTCTTTTTCAAATGATGATTAGTCCCTGGTGTAAAGAAGGGTCGTTTAATTAGGCAACAACAAAAAGCACGAAATGAGCAAAGCTGATGCTGTAGATATCCGATGATCATACTGAGATATACTTGAAGCAGAGGAGCCTGTTGCTTCTAATAGTTTAAGTGCCTCGCACACCCACTGCATGCGCCGAGTACAATAAAATGTTCTATCACACATTCTCTTCATCATACCCAATATATGATCCATACTCCTGCAATAATAGCAGGGATAATTAATTCTGGCTTAAGTATTTAGAAAATTATTAAGTGCTGCAATTACAGGCTTTCTAAATGGCAGTATTTAGAAGCAAGAAGCTATTCTCTACGCACCCCCCCCCCCCCCCCCCCCATATCTGAGTGCACTGAAAAACTTCAATTCAGCAACATAAAGAAAAAGCCCCTGCAGGAGTGCATCTTAATGTAGGATTAATTGGGTAAAGGAAGAACATAGCTCAGGAACACAGAGGGTGCATTTGGAACAGGACAAATAATCTGAAATACAAGTTTGATGAATTCCCTTCGTCTCTGTGCTGTGGTTGCTGCAGCACTTTTGTTTATATTGATCTGAACGGCATGGAAATTTTCTTTCATCTGTCATTTACATTTTTACCTCTTGCAATTGCCTCTGTCAGCTTACATGCTTGTTTTCTGGTGAATCTATTAATAAGATTTCCAGTACATCAAAAGAATTTCTTTTGTGCAAAGGTAGAATATAGTACGCCTAAGGTGTAGGAGGGTTCCTAGCTTCAATTTTACCTACTAAAAGTTATTAATGAGTTATGTGAGGTAAAAAAAAAACTGAAAAGGATAATGCTAATTGCATGCTATAGATTTTCCTCCATTGCTTACTAATTTAGTTGGTGACTTGCAGAATAGAATATTTACACCGTAGCTTTCTTCTGATTGCAATGTGCCTCCTGAATTGACAAAAATAGGACCAAAGGTCAAATTAATTAAAAACAGTAGGAGAAAGAACATAATTAATGCTGCAAGTTTATATTTACACGTTTTGCCTGGAAAATGTGTGAAGTGCATTTTGTTTTGTGCAAAGCACAGATGCTGTATTCCAATGAAAATAAGAAAACACTACAAAATATCTTAAAGAGTAGAATTAAATTGAATTCTTCAGTCAGGAAAATTTATGCATAATGATGGTTTCAGGGTGAGCAACCAGGGCAGCTACCATGGGCATTCAATAGCGTAATTGATGCAGGAATGCAAGTCTATGTGCATGTACGTGTAGCTGTGTGTAGAAGATACCCATGCCCATAGTGTCTCCCTGTTGCCCGCGTGCCTTATGCCAGCTCTGCTGACATACATCGATGTTATTACCCTTCCACACGCATGTTTTTTTCCTTGCTGGTTTATTTCAAAGGTCCTTCTTGATTCTCAGATAACTACAGTAATTTCCCTTCTCCTGAGCAGTAAGAATACACAGAAGGCCTACAGTGTAGACCCAAAGCCTAGCATTTGTTCTTGCATGACTGCATGTTACAAGGGATTTCCAGAACCACCAGCACGCTTTTCTGGATCAACTAGAGCAAGCAGTTGCCTCCCCTGATCACCTCCTTGGTGTCAGAGTTGCAAAAGTGTTGCAGTTGTATAGGTCACAAGTTTAGGGTGGCTTGTATGGAGAATAATATTTACCTCTGATTTAACTGAGCTTTACAGGAAATTTGAATAATCCTGAAGTAAAGATAGTAGCAGTGTTAGTCTTCTGCGTGGCAGGTGAGGAAATAGAGGTAGCCACTCAGGGAGTTGCAGAAGTGGCAGTCACTGGGCCTTTGGCCTTCCCTCCACAGCCCCTTTTATTTCTCAGCTTTTGGGGCTCTTTTACTTGGGCGTCTTTCCAAAGGTGCGGGGACTCGGACTCAGGTCTGTGCTGTTTATGACAATGCAATAATGTTATTTTTGGCTTTATGCAGTAAATGGCTGGGACTAAGTTGCTCTTAGGCAAAACATTGGTATGCTCAGTGCTGCTGACAGAGGCGCTCGGTGGTCTGCGCGGGCTACGCAGCCGGCAGTCCCGTGAGGAAGAGCTGGCCTTCATGGCTCACTGGAAGTGCCCAGTCCTCACTTTTGCTGACTTCTCTACTATTTCGCCTTGGTGCTTTATATATTTTTGCATTAGTACCTTTCTCTTGATTCCTTGACTTACTAAGTAACCTACTTCACTTCTGTCTTGGTTTCTACTTACTGTGCATGGCTTGAGCACACCTGTTTTCTCACTTGCCTCATGACTGTCAGGAAAGCAACCCAAGATCACAGGTCTGTGCTTTATAAAGACAGGTCCCTGGTGGCAGATGCCTGAACCTCACAAAACTGGACCTTGACTTTCAGCTCCCCTCCACAGCTGCACTCTCATTGTGATTTCAGAGCACAAATCCCATGGTTGTAGGTCGTGGCTGGGCTGGCATCGGGGCAGCTGCAGGCGCAGGGGTCTGACTGCCGGCAGGTTTCTGCTCTCGGCAGCACACAGCAGCTCTCAGCTTATTTTGTGAGGAAGCGACTTTCCTCAGACTTCAGCTGGAGTCCCTCAATTCCCCTTGCCCGGAACTGCGTGATTTCTTTATGCAAACTAATGTATGCTGCATTACTTCAGTAATTTGTATTGTATATTTTGCTCTGTGAAGAAAGATGAGTAAGTAATCTTAATAGTCCTAAAGAATGGCTGTACTGAATATGGAAATAAGCTAGAAAGGTTTAAGGAACAGGGAAAGGGTAATGGCTTTATATTTTGCTTTACTGAGATTACACAAGTGGTGAATTCTGAAAGACAGTTATATATTCTGATTATCTGAAAGGACAATTGCAGAGACATCGCTCTGTAGGAGCGAAGGATGGTATCAATGATACAATACAGCACTTCAATTTGTAAAATTTTTCCCATTTACAAATAGGTATTTCAGACTTCCATTTAAGAATGCATTAGTAGCATGTGGCTCAACTCATTTTAGTAATTTTGGATATTTCATGTATTCTTCTGTAAATAACAGCTAAAAACTTATTTGATATCACCCTGATAGTATAAGCTGTGAAAATAGTGGTGCAAATGAGAGATTTCTGACTTTAATCAAATGAAATGTAATGCTTTTTCTTAAAACAACTTGGAGACAAAAATGGATATTTCAAATATTTCAAATAAAAACAAAGTATTGCAACAGTGTTCACCATGGCATTTATCACACAGCATCTTTCCTATTTAAAATAACAGAAGACTGAAACAAACTAAAGTGTACCAGTCAAAAATCCTTTATTTCAGTATATGGAATAACTTCTCTTACTGAGAGTAAAACTTTTAACTGGCAATTGGAAAGGCAATTTCAGGGTACATGTTTTGATCCTGGAAGCTTTCTTGGATTTTTCTCAGTGGTACCTCTTCTGGTGAAAGTTTTCTTGATCCAGGGAAGATTGTTGTGGACCACTGGAGTCTGCTAAAGAGTGTAATGCTGATAAACGTCACCGTACTTAAACACTAGATTTTTACTTTGTACAAAGCAAATACAGCATGAACTGCATCACTGCTTGTAAATTTTGGCCTACAACTTTATTTTACACAGGTCAGCAGGTTTTCTTTGTATTCTTTTGCCTCTTCCTTAACCATTTCACCTGAAGGTGGACTAATTAAAATTACCATGAGAATGTACTTTAGATAGGTGACCTCGATGGCAAACCACTGCACCTTTGAAATTAAGAATGGGTAATCTAGGTGGTTAAAGGATATTTGCTAGAGGCCAAAAAGGTAAACATTGGAAGGAAATACTGATACAGACAGCAGAAAAGAGAATGCTTCCACTGCACTCTAAGTCAGTCTTGAGTTTCCCGAGAGCCCATTTTGGGTGAAACGGTAACTTTTTGTTTAGTCTTTCTCTTCTCCAGAAAGAGCAAGATGCTTTTTTTTGACAGCAGCATAAAATGTATTAGTTTTATCCTTTCATTTTAAGTATCATCACCTCCCATTCTAGCTAATCAAACACTTGATATCAAACATAGATTTGTTGCTGTAACAAATTAAATGGTCTTATAACAAAGGTGTGCTGTCATAACAAATGTAGTGAGATAGTGACATGCCAAAGGGCTGCTTTTCTACTCACTTTAAAAGGCCCCTCACTTTTAATTTAATTTGTTTTTTTAATTTTTGTGTTGACATTTCTTAGGGACATATTGCAAAAAACCTGCTTCTTTACTATGTCAGGGTGCAGCAAGGGCTGGCTGCTCCCTGGGGACCGGGAGCAACGGGTGGTCTCCACAGCTTTTGAATGCTCCTGTGAATGATACCAAAATCGGTGGAAATGTAGTCTAGAAACCTTTGGATCCAAAAACATGGGGCTTTTTTCTACAAGAAATTGAGGAGATCTGTCTTTGTTTCTTTCTCCCTATTCAGGAAGTACCTCAGCCTTTTCAGGTTCTAAGCTTATACTGCGGCCTTGCTCTCTGCCATAATCTATGTACCTTTTTTTTTTTCAACCATAGCAAAATGAGTTCACATTCAACAACTACATAGGTGAATATCAAACATAAGCTTATTCCATGTCTGTATTACACATGAACTGCTTGATAATCTTCCCACTCAAATATCCTATCCACACCTGCAGGAAAAAAGTTCTGTGGAGCCAAGATTTATTTTATAGGGTGAAATACAACTGAAGTGATACACAACTACTTGTGCTAGAGTATTTAAGAATACTCCTTGAGCATGTCTTACTAAAAGTATGTGTCTGTGTTTTTCTTCTGACTTCAGTACACTTTCAACCCAAAGAACCAAAATTAGATAAAAGTCCCTTTTTCCGGGAACCACTAATAAGAATAGCTCCATTTATTGGTCAGAAATGATGGAGGCACATTTTCAAGCCTCTTTAAGTGAATACTTGTGATGGCTTGTGAAGTTATCCGCATGTGTATTGCTTCAGAAAGATTTGACCTTTAAATGAAAAACTGAATAGAAAAGAATTGCAGGTGGAAATTAATCATGTTCTTGAGATTTCTTCCAGGTCTCTATAGCTCTAATAACCTCACCATGCTTGAACCTAATGTCTTAGCCTTGACTGCTATGATGCAAAAGCAGGGGCTGGAGGTCAGTGAGTAATTCACTGGAACAACATTTATTATTCCATAAATCTATACCTTACTCATGAAGAAAGATTAAATCTATTTATCTGAGCTACAAGTGAAATGTATAAATTAACAGAATGAAATTAGAGCTAGAGTGCTATGTACGTTTATGAAAGTATAAATTCTGCTCTATTTCAGTATTGACACAAAGAAAATAATAGGTAAGTAATAGTGTTGCTTTTAAAAGAAATATTCACAACTGTAATAACACCCAAACAATATTTCTGCTAAAAAAGATCCATGTTGTTGGACCAGCAGTCCGAAGTGATGCCAAATATTACCAAAATGTTTCTGTATTTTTTTTAATGATTATGTTCTTATAACTTCAAATGGCTTTGCCTATCAGAAATCAAGCATTCAAGATAACATCACAGATGATAACCTGGAAAGTGAAGAACATATTTAAAAAAAAAAAAAAAATTGAGACATTCCTATTTCTCAACCTTAGCAACAGCACAGCCATAGTGCAACTTTCATGTGTAATTTTTATTTAATCACATGTCAAATTGAAGACTTACATGAATTAAACTTTAAAAAGCATGCTTTCAGCTATCATTTTGACGTCTAGTTAGCATACAATAACTGCCTTTCAAAAGCTAAATAAAATGTTTGACATGCTTTAAATGTTATTTTCAGTTTTATTTGTTTTTTTATTTCAGTTCTTTGTTATTTCAAGAAACTCAGAAAATACAATTTAATTGTTAAATGTTGCTGGGAAGTGTCATATGAGATATACTCTGGTACAGCGAGGATTAGAGTCTGAAAGTAAATACCCATTGAGGTTGTTAATCAGAAATTTGTGAAGTTCCAGATTTATAACGTTTTTGTTCAGCGATGATTTGGCTAATGAGTTTGTTCCGTGACCTCTGTGCCACAAGAGGAAGATGGGAGTATCGGTTTAGCTTCTAGTTACTTCAGTGAAAAATGGCATCAAGTGACAATTTGCTGCTTAAAGCAGGTGGTGTTAAAAAACCTGTTGCTTACCCACATGAAAAAGGGTTTCACAAAATTATTCTTTTGCAGTAGCTAATAGCTGAAATATATGACATTTTCGCTTATCAGTTAGGCGCAGTTTTACATGCCTGCAAGAAATGCCTGTAGGGGCGTGCAAGTATGATTTTAATGAGGCAGCCTGAGTAAGTGAGTGTGGTGGAGTTACAAGATAGTCTTGCAAGATTGCTTCTCATCACTTGAGCCAACTCTTTGTGTGGGTGAATCCAGCTACAGGATCTGACAGTTTTAAGTAATTTCCATGTGAGCAGGTAAAGGGGCACCGTCTGTTCCACTGTTTTGCTGTGGAGGTAGTAATTCTTTAATTGAAAAACTACAGACCTGTCTAGGATAATCATCCATATTGAATTTGCATTTGTCTGGGCAGTCAACCAAGCTTTTACTTGGCTTTTTGAAATTAATAGATTATGCCTCCTGCATCTAAATAAATTAATAAAGTGGGAGGAGTTATTTAAATCAATAAGTGAAAGCCTTAAACTATTTACATACCTCATACTACTATGGAACAGTTAGATCGTTAAGCACAGTGAGGAAAGGTAAAAGGATTTATCAAAGCTATCTCTTCTTTAGAAGGAAGCCAGATGCTGTATTTTCCATTAGTAATTAGTGAGCATGTAAGACACCAGTTATTAATGTTAATGATATTAAACCAGGAGGACTAGATAAAATTATAACAAGAATGTCAAAAGGATTAGATTGGATTTCTGCAGTTATAAACATCTGAAAATGTAATGTTTTGCCAATATTTAAAAGGGTAAATATGGTAAACTGGGAAAACACTAGGTGGGTCTGATTTGACAAATGTATAGGAAATCAGAAGCTGAAAGGGATGCAATAAACAAAGATAGGACAGTAACTGATACAGCTGAATGTGTTCAATAAAAAAAAAGGTCTTGTTCAACAAGCTTGATCTGTATGAGATGACAATTAGGACTAATAGTATTGCCAATAATTGGGGACGTTACTTTTTCATGTGAGATGGGGAAAATACTAATTTTAATGTCCACTAAGCTTGGAGTGGTCAAATCAGCTGGATATAGTCACTCTGACACATACTACCTCTCCCCTTTCCCCCCAGTAGACAGGCCCTGCGTTTTCCTTTTTTAAAAAAAAAACATTCCTGTGCAGGATCACTGCAGGCCATATTGAGGAAATCTAAAAAACCTCAACTGCTTGATCATAAAGGGTGCTTACAATAGTGATTTGTTATTAGTGAAGTGTTTCTAGTTGTGTGTAATAATGGTGACCAAGAGTGTTCAGCATCTTTATAGATGGTCCAAGAGAAAATACAGATCATTGCTGGTAAAAATTTAGAGGTTATTCTAATTTGGGTGAGAAATTATAATGAACTATATTAGGTATTTTGTCCATTACAAAGTAATCACAATAACATAGTAAGATCTTGGATTTAGTGCTCTGAGCTGCAATAAGTATGTGAAATACAGACTTATAAAACAATTGATAGAAACTCTTTTGGCCATAATAGCTATGCTGTACACTACTAAGTTTAGGGAAAGAAAAAATAAAAATACTGCCTTTTCTTTCTTGAGTTTCAGCACAAAGACATGCTTCCCATTGGGTTTGTGGTTGGATCTTTTTAAGCTGTTTGTTTTCATGTCATTCTGAGAATTTTACGTTGATAGTAGCCGGGTCCTGTGTGTCTCTATCAAAGCATATGGAACAAAAGCTTGTAGTTTTGGAACAAAAGGTGACAGTTGAGTATAAATGATTTGAGCTGGAAATTATAGTTTGATTGGGGATTTTCTTGAACAAGTGAGAAGTTGTGCTGGTCATAACTGAAGATAGTTGTTGTCTGGTTATTTAAGGCATACATTTCATACCTTCCTGGTGTTTGAGGGACATAAGCAACTGAGAAAATGAATTTTAGTTGCAAAACTAGAGTTTAAAGGTAAAAAATATTTTTGACTACTTCTTTATTCACTAGCTGCTAGCAGTGGAGAAAAACATTGAAGTAGTCCTATTGTTTTACTTTCATGCTGTCTTACAACATCTCCCAAATAAGGGCTGTTTTAAATCAGAATTATCATCTAAATAATACAATTAATTCAACAGAAATTAAACAATAATATTTTTTCTTTATTATATCCTTTTAAAAGGATATTAATTTGATTCAATGAATGAAGATAATAAGGTTAATAGTTTAATGTTCCTCAGTTGATATCTGCTGCTTTTTCTATTACCTTTTTTCAGTTTTTGATTATAAATTGGCTAACCCCTAGTGTATAATTCCAGAAATCATCCCTTCAGTGTATCCAAAGCTATTTACTTAGACTCATCTTTTATTATTCCCACTGCCACAGTCTAATTATTGTAGTGAAAGATTGAACACAGAAGAGTTTGGGGCTTTGATCAGTCTTCATATAAATTTCAATAATGAGAGTAAAAGGTTTGTGTTTTTCTGAGATAATTTGATCCCTCCAGACACACACTGCTATTACAAAATGCAGTTCTTTTTTGGATGCCGAATGAGACCTCTGACGGAATTTGTGTCTGGGTTCGTGACATCTCTGGAAGCAAAATTCGTTTTTCATACCAATAAAGAGTAATTTAATATTGTTAAATTTGTCAGAGAAACTATATACTATGTACATTTTTCCTTAAATTTTCACTTCATTTTCCCCTATCAGTCTAATTGTCTGTATCAGAAGTTCCTACATCAGCATTTTCAGAATCCACTAAGAATACATAATGGGTTTGCTTGCATTTCTCTCTTTTTGAAAAAATATACTAACTGTCAGTCAAATAAATAAAACAAACCATAATCCTTGTTATTCTATTACTATCGGTGCTAACTCCCTTTGGAGATAAATAGAAAAGCAGCTGGAGTCTGAGGATATTTTGTAATCTTATAAATTGAAATTTAAATGCCTCAAGGAGGAAATTTCCAAAATAATTGTGACAGAAGATAAGTCCCAGCTTTTGGCAAAATTTTATTAGAATTACTTGTTCCAGATCATTGTCTGATGCCTGCATGAATTAAGAAAATGGCAGCACTGCCATGTAGAGAAATAGCTGGGGTTTTTTTCAACTTGATAAATTCTTCCGAAAGTGCTCTGTCACCAGTGTTATCAGGTGTGACATACTCAGGAACACTATCAAATTAAAAATCATGAGCCTTTAGATGATGCCAGTTTATTTTAAATTGTATGGCTTTTGTCTTTCCTAGTAATAACATTTCAATTTTTGTAACTAAATATCTAAAATATTTACTGAACGTGAGGGTTAGTTAGTGAGATTTTTTATTTTATTTGGGGTATGGCTTTTGGTTTTTCTCACTGGGCTAGACAGTGAAAAAAAGACTTAATGACTTTCTGGTCTCCTTTGCTGTCATCTGCTAAAGAACTTTTGCTGTATTTTGACAACAAACGATGAACAGAAATATTCATTTGTCTAAACTTAGCGAATCCCAGTTGCACATAATAGAAACCATTGCATTCCAGCCGTTTGCAAAAGCTAATACTGGTATCTAGTGCTAAAACTTGGGCTGATAAGGTTTTAAGAATACTTTATCCTTACGATCCACTGGTAGCTTGGAGATGAGAAGATACAACATAACATGAGTACCAAACAGCACATGTGCAACATGAGACAGCACAAAGGCAAGGTAAACCTCACAAAATACACATAGTTTTTACAAACAGTTTATGCAATGAAGGTTGATTTTTCATAGATACTGTGAATAGCAGACATTTGGTCATTTACGACCAAAGAGATAGCATATTCCATTTCCACATGCCATCACTATATGGCTATGCAAGCTCCGTGCAGTTTGTATTCAGGGAGTAAATCAGAAACATTGCAGGAATATTTTTGCTGGATCAACTCCATAAAACTTTAGTTATTCGGACTTCCAGATAAGGGTCGGCTGAGACTGCTGGTATGAATAGGGCTCTGACAGGCAACTGACAGGTAAGAAGTAGAATAGGCTAAGCCATATCAGTAGTTCCTGTGGATCCATCTGGTTTTTGGACTGTGCAGAGACACCGTATATCTCTACCCATCTTTGGTGGGAAAAGGATCGGACAGCCAGTGGCAGGAGCAGGACCACTGCCCCAGCCAGCCTTCCAGAGAGCCCTGGGAGCAGCTGCAGGCAGCCCACTAGAGAGTTAAATAATAAAATTCTTCTGGTGACACCAAAAATGCATGGGGGGGCGGGCATGGGGGAGTGTTAGCTGTGAAATTTTCACTGTCTGAATTTTTTTCCAGTGGGCCCTAAGGCTTCTCCTGCAGTCACAGGAGGGACCTCTTCTCCCCTTTCCATCCTGTGTGATGGGAAGCCATTCTGTGTTCAAGTTTTCAGAGCTCCTCAGCTGATCTCTTGGCTTGATCTGTTCCAGTTTTTGTTACAGATCTGCCTAATGAGGGAGAATCTAAGATCTGCAAATTTGATAAACAGGAAAGCAGGACTGGAAGGCAGAGTGTACTTAATGATAATCAGACGAAATCATCCGGAAAAACAGAATGGCAGGAGGAATGAATGCGAAGTGCCACACTTAGGCTCCAGCAATCAATGGCAATAACCAGAAAGGGGACAACTAGCAAAAGATCATTAGGAAAGGAGCTGAGCATTATGATGGTTGGCAAGGAAAATATGTAACACTGCCATGAAAAAGGCAAAGCAGTAGTGGAGCCTGCAGCAGATGTGAAATGATCCTTCCGCTCTACTCCATGCTTTAAAGCTGAAGCTGCGTAATGAGTTCTGAGCAGTGCACAGAGAAGCATGTGTGAGCACGTGTGCAGGGGGAGCAGTAACAGATTTCAGAAGGCACATGACAGATCGAAATAATAAGGTCTGTTTATTCTGAAGTAGACTAAAGTGCAAAATGCCAGAAAGATGAGTGGGAATAACCAGACCATGATGGATGGGACTGAAGAAGTGATTTATTTTGTAACAAGAAAGAGGCAAGTTAGAAATTAGGAGAAAACCTCTCCATTAGCAATAGTGAAGCACTAGAACAGATTTTCTGGGAGAGCCGTGAATTTCTTACTGGTAGCTTTTAAGAAGAGTTTTCACTCACATCTGTCAGGAATTGCATAGGTAAAGTTGATCTTGCCATTTTCTTGGCTGTACCACACTGTACAGCAGCTGTCTGTGGGCATATGTAATAATGTCACAGTGATGATAAGAGATTTTGGAAAAAAAGAGGAACTTAACGTTTTAGCAAAAACTTAATATAACTAATAGTGTTCAACACCATCACCTATAGGAACAAAATATCTAGGGACCTCTGACAACATCTGCTGTATTATAAACAAAGTGTATACTTTTTTTGCATAAATGCATCAAAAATCTGATCTCCAGCATTACTAATCCCAGCAATTCTGGAACTGGAAAGTTTTGCATTGCTTTTCAAATAGAATTTTGAGTAACACCAAGCTAAGAACATTTTACATTGTTATTTTGTTTTTGGGTTTTTGTTTGGTTTTTTTGTTTGTTTGTTTGTTTGTTTGTTTGTTTGTTTAAATCTTTGTGTTTCACCTTTCCAAGGCACATGGAAATAAGCAGGAGAGCTGCTTATTTCTTTGTTCATATTTTCTTTTAATACTGTAACAGACTTAAATTTCAGCTGCTCAACTCCTAAATCAGGCAAAGTCACTTAGGTAATGAAAATGTCTTATGCCTGATCCAGAAGTGCTTCAGTCACTTGGCCCTTCCTTTAGTAGCCGTGCTGTGATGCTTTCCTCCTTCAGCCCTCTGTTTCCCAGCTTCCAGCATTCTACTGTTAAGATACAGGTCTGTGGTATAACAGAAACCAAAGGGGTCATAATGAAATGTCTGAAGGAGAGTAGTGGAATCTACTTTTAATTCATTAGTTTAATGGATGTGGAAAATCTGTTAAAATTGTTTTCAGTACACAAGGCTTGTTATTGTTTGTTCTTTCTCTGCCTTAGAAGAATCCAACATTAGAAATGTGTCGCATTTTTTAGGCCCAAAAGTGTGGAACAGCTTTTAATGGGAAAGAAAATGTTTTTTGAAAACTGAGCAGTGAAATAAATTGAGCCTCAAAAAGTGATTGAAATCTCCAAGTCAATATACAAAAGGCATCCAAAGACTTGTGAAGTCTGACAGAATCTCTTTAGTTTGAGGTGTCTTTCATTTTGCATCAGGGCTTACATTTTTAAAAAATAGAAGAAAGCAGTGCTGTCAGGTGAAGCGGGTTTGAAAGCAGGCTGCCTGTTCATGAAAGCCTGAAATTGTGCACAACTCTAGATAATGCGTCTTCAGCAGATAACTGAAATAATACATTTCCTAAATTGGTTGCATTAAGCAATTACTGATACCGTAGTGGAAACCATATAATTTTCTTCCTTCCTTGTAGCCTCAGCGCCGTGTCACGTTTCACCTACCAGATGGCTCCCAGGAAAGCTGCAGTGACAGTGGGCTCGGAGACCATGAACCCACGAGCGGTGCTAGCACATCGCACCCTCTGCCCCTCGGCTTTCCCCAGGAGGAGTACTATGAGCAAGCTTCACCCAACAGCCGGACGGAAGGAGACGGCAACTCAGACCCGGAGTCCAGTAAGTGATGAACTCTGGTCATCTTAGTTGTTAAATCATTTGAGTATCAAAAGTGGGCTTCTTTTTCAGGCAACTGTTGAAACTGAACATTGATTTTAATGTGGTCAAAGAAGCCCTATATTTCTAAAAACGCGAAGTCTGACCATTGGAAATAAAACACTCTTGAGCTGTAAAGAGTTTATGGATTACCTGGTATTTTTATAGATCTGCTGTGCTCTACGCAGAGGAGCTTTCTGATGAGGTTAACGCTGTTGCCCTTACAGTCATAAATACTGCTCTGAGGGAGTTTACACTTTTTAATGTGTTTCCCTACCCAATGCTGCTGTGCATTGTAGTTTGTTTTAACAGGAAGAACTCCTGGATGGTGAGTAGGTCTGTGAAGACACTGCAGCCTCCAGAAATAAGGGTTGCTTGATTTGTCTTTTGAGAACAACTATGGTATGTCGTAATAATCTCAAAAGAGTTTGTCATCTTACTTCTGCTCTTACCACTGGCTTCTTAGGATATTGAAAACAGTTAGGCAAAATCAAGATGAGCTCAGGACCATGCTAGAGCTATGGATACTGGTATTGCTTTCTCTGCCATGATGTGATAGCCAGTTAGAGACTCCACTGTACTTTAGTTAACTGTTAATTGTCCAGGGGCTCTTTATCTGGATTAAATTGAACCATGCCATTGATAAAGAGACACCTGAATGTGTGTAAGCCTCTAAGGCCTTGTTAGCAGCCTAATAAGTGATTTGAACATACATCTGTTCTGGGCAAAACTTGGCCCGAAAGGTGTATTTCACCTGCTTTACTGTATCGTGAAGAATGAATTAGTAAGTCCTATGCACTTGAAATAGCTCTGTGAGAAGGTAGTTACATCTCTGCACTGGCAAATACAGCATCCAGCAGAGATCATTACCTCCGACTCCGAGCTGGCTCTGACAAATTCAGCCTGGCTCTTGGAAATCACACTTCTGCCTTTGCGTTGTGCTGCCCGAGACTGGAGTCTGAGGGGCTTGTCTGCATGGATGAGGTCCATTCCCTCTTTTTCATTTAGTTCATAAACTATTAACTGGGGATCCTTAGTTTCAGACTTTTTAAAATTTGTAAAGTTATATGGTTCCTGAAATAATGCCAGAATATTATTTTTTCGGAGCTGATAGACAGCTGACAAGAACCATCAGAGGTTTTGGATGTTGTGTTGAAAATCCTGTTTATTGCTTGCTTTTGTTTGTGTTTACATATTTGGGGCTTTAATATACCCTTAAGAATATTCTAGGCAGTCAAACTGAATTCTTCACAGAATGAGGCTCTAAGGGATACAAATATATCCCCAAAGAAAGAAAATATCAGGTTATATATTGCGTTTGCTGCTTTTGCTATGCATACTCATGATCTGAACTTGCTTTCCAGCTCTCTTTTATTGTTTGTAACTCTGATGTTTATGCTTTACTGAAGTGAGCATGATGTACACGAAATCAGTATTTGTGTCCTTTCACGCAGAAAGCGTGGGACAGGACCTGGCATACGAGGAGTTGTTAGAACAGGCATGTGGATCCTGTCTTGCTGTTTACAAAGAGGCTCAGGTTTTGGATTTACCAGTGCTTTTTGAGCCCCGTTTGTGCAATTTCAGAAGAAATATGGATCGTGACTCTTCCAGAACATTGGCCTAAAAGTAATACAGCTTTGACATCTGAATATTATTGACATATATTACTGTGTGGAAAGTAAGCAGGCATCTGATGTCTTTTCAAGTGTGAAGTTGAAGAAAGTTTAATCACCTGTCTAATTACCTGACAGTTCAGTTTTAAACTTTAAATCACAGTTTAATTAGCATTTTTGTTATGTGAAGATTTTTTGCCCTTCTAACTCATATCTTATTGAAACAGTTCAAATTATACAATATAGCGTGATGCTGACAATGCAGAAAGTGTAGTTTGCAGTCCTTTTTTAGTGTTTTATGGTTATATTAATGGCAGCATGTAGCGGCGCAAAAAAAAACAGATATAAATAGATGCCTGTTGCGTGTTCTCACACATCTAAGTAAAAAAGAAGGGGAAGACCCACAGCATATTTTTGTTCAGTATACTGCTGCAAAGTGACTTACTGTAGGTAAGAGCAAGCAAAATATCTTGTGTGCTGATGTATGAATGTGTTCAGCCTGAGGTTCATTTCATTCACTTGTGCATGCGTGACACTTCTAGTCAATAGTGAAGTAGTGAAAACCGTTCTGAATTGATAGTTTCTTCTGCAAACATGCTGCTAGATTTTTGATTCTTGGGTTCTTTTCACCAGATTTGGGGTGGCATGATATATTCAAAGTATTTATGTTCTTGTTTCATGGACCAAAATGTTGTTAATGTGCAGAGAGAGAGGAATATACGGTCAGATAATCTGAGTAGAACTCATACAACAGAATAAGCATGGCCTTCATTCTTTCTCAAGATTTTTAATATCTGACCTGTCTTAATCTGAAACATTGTCTAAAACATTAAGCCTGACTAATCATCTGATGGTGATTTAGTTCAACTTTCCCTAGCAAGAAGACATAGAATTGGGATGAAACAACTTCAATAATGTCTAGAGCCTACTGAGATGTTAAGTGGCTTATGAAAGCTGATGACAGAAGCCACATCACACAGGGATATATTCAAAAGTGTTTTCTCCCTCTTGTTTTTCCTGAATACAGTTAGTAGGTTTTATTTGTTTCTCTAATATTAGAAATTATTCTATTTTGGAAATGCTCTGTTTATTAGGAATAGCAAAGCCTTTATTACAAAACACTTAAGAAGATGAGCATAACTTAAAATAACAAAAGCTGAAAAATATTGGTGAGAGGAATCCTTACAAATTCACATCCAATCTAGGACTAAAGCAACGGGGAAAGAATAACTGTGAGAATATAGTGTTTAGAAAACTATAAGCAATTTATATGTACACCTTTAAAATTAATTTACTGTACTAATTAAAATTAGAAATAGTCTATTTAAAATGATTTGTCTTCTCTTACTTTAGTTGCCTCCTCAAAAAAACATAATGTGCAGTGTACTAGATGCGTCATAAGGAAGAGATGCTAATAAACTGTCACACTAAGTAAACAGTAATATAAAAATGCATGTAGTTTTGTAGAGAACTTTATCCTTAAGTAACGGTGCTAATGTAGGCAGTATTCATATATTTTCTGCTCATAAATTGCTCAAACTAATAAGGACGCTCCAATAGCTCCCTATGCTAAGAATTTTAACCACACCACTTTTTTTTTCTTTTCTTTTTTTTGCCCCTGTATTATATTTTAATACAAACCATACTACAAACATAGACAAAAAGTAACAAATTCTCTTTTTGTAAACTTCCCCAGCAAACTGTCTCTCAATGGTGCCCACTTAGTGGCTGTAAGCAGTGATGTTGACCGAAGGGGTTGAAAGGTGCATGTTAACCCCAGTTATGCTTGGTTATTTAATACATGTGTAACGTATTAATGACAGATTTTCATGCTTCACCTGTTTTTATAGCCTCATCAAAACAATCTGGCTGTTTTTTTCCTCTAGAGAAAAAAAATATTTTTCTTACTTTTATTTGGAGAAGGTAAAATACGTCCAGTTCAGCTAAGAAATTGGGCAGAGTAAGAGGAATGTGATTGCAGCTTGGGGGGGGGGTGGGGGGGAAGGAAGCCAGAAAACCTGAAAGTAAATAATTGTAATTATTTTGTAAGACAAAATGGAAGTATAACAAAGCTAGCTGAAGATTAAAGGACTAGTTAATGAGGCAAATCACACTGAGATTTAAGGGTTTTGAATAGGAGAAAACTGGCATCTTAAGGAGAGGACGTCTCCATAACGATATTTAACATGAATTAGTGACTAATAAATAATCCAAGAAAGTTGTCTTGAAAATCAGGAGGTGGAGCGCTAAGGAAAGGATGGCCAAAAGGCGAGCCGATATGTACTGTAACTTCATGGTCACTTCAAGCCGGCGTTGCCAGAGGTGTCTGTGGTTGCTCATTTGTATCTCCCAGTTGCACCTCCTTTTGTGGCAGCACAAGCATTTGTAGAGCTGCTTGGGTGAACAGGATAGAAGAATTCATCTGGTTTCAACCTGATCTGGGAGGGGGGAAAGTTACATGAGGCACTACCTGAGGACAGCAAACGAGGGAATGAGAAGCTGGGCAAAGCTTATGATGGCTTTAAGTGATCATCAGAATTCAAGAGAATTAAGACTGTAATCTATGGTATTTAATGACATAAGAAGGAGGTTTGCAGCAAAGATGACATCTGTTCATGATTTAAAGATAGCATATATTTCCTCCTCAAAATTAAAAGAACAGTTTCACCTTGCCTTAATTTTTGATAAGGATGATGTTGATGAGAGCAAAGACAGGCTGATGAAGAATGATGATAGTGGAACTAAAAGTCAGAGCAGGTTCAGTGCATTCACGTAGAGGAGAGGAGATAATCTTCCTCCCAGGATATCAAAACTGATAGTGTTTTCCTTATTTTTCTGTAATTCTAAGAGACAAGGTGTCAAGAAAAAAAAGTGCTCGGTTAGGCTTCACTACTGGAAAACATTTACAAGAAAAAAACTAAGATCTATGTAAACAGAAGACAATAAATGGTATGGTAAGTTTCCCAAGAATAGTACTAGACTAGCTCAATTATTTCACTTCAATGACTTGTATTTTTAATATTGGGGAATACATGTATAGCTAGTCTATATAGATCTAAGAACTAATTATTATTATGACATTAAGGTGAAGCATTAGTAATTAAGAAGGAAAAGACAGATTAGTAGAAGAATGGAAAAATCTCCATCGTTATATTCATTAATGAGTTTGGCATTAAAAAGCAGGAGCACCTCAATGAAATATTCTACTATCTCAAAGCCTGAAAATTTAGAGGAGGAGGTGTGTATGATGCAAGAATAGGATTTTGCTAAGGATTTGGAGTAATAGTAGTGGGATGAAATCTAGTAGTTGAGAGTATTTCTCATAGGAATGGGTGTATGTAAGTAGTGTATAAATCACCAGCTGAAAATGACATAAAGAAAAAAACAACTGAGTATTACAAAGATAAACTATAAATCACCAGTACCTAATGTGATTGTGGAAAAAATCCTGGGTTACCCCCAGTACAGGGGAAAAAAGAAAGAAAAACAAAAAATCCAAGGCATTGATGGTACCACAATGGGAATATTATGAATAGAGCTGGCTTCCCCCATTAACGAAAGGTGAACTCACTTGAGAAACAGGTGTAAAGAAATGTTATTAATAACAAGGGAATGGAATGCCTATGTACAGAAAAAGGACTTAATATGGGCTTGTTTAAACTGCAAAGTAAAGGCTGGCTGGGGATTCGGACTGCCCTCAAGTAATAGCAGAGAATGGGGGTAGAGGGATATTGGTGGCCAAAATGAAGTGCTGTGTTGCTTCACAGGCACATGAACAGGTGCTGTCTGTAAACCAGCCAAGGCCAGAAATTTGGGGATTTCAAACAAGATCAGTGAGGAAGTATAGAAGCAGGGAATGAGAATGCTAACTGGTTTTAAAGAGAAGCTTGATAAATTTATGAGGGCAAATAAATTGCCCTCTGTAATAGCAGCAAATCTGTTCTGTGATTTAAAAGGTCCCTTTTCTATGTTTGTAATATAAAAGCTGTCAATGAGCGTGTTTGCTGAGTCTCAGTTCTGCATTAGCCCTTGGCTTCGAATTCCAGCATCAGGCTGGACACCGGGCCGGTGCACGTGCTGCATTAGTTGGCTGGGGAGCTTTGCCCTGCTGCCGCCGAACACCCGTGCGGATGGGGAGCCATGCTGGCAGCCTGTCCTTGCACAAGCGCTGTGGGAAGCTTACCTTAATGACAGCTCGCAGGGTCCTGTAAATCTCATTGATGTCATCGTGAAGAAGAAAGGGTCAGTGCTGCACACTGATGGCAGGCAGCTGAAGGAAGGAAGCTTGCTCTCCCTGGGGAAAATGGCTACATTTTTTGCCATGCTGACTTGTCTGATAATCAGAAACTCTGCGGTTGCTGAAATATACTCTTTAAACATCATCAATAAGACTGCTCTGGCAGCTGGACTTCAGACCTCATGCTGGGGCACAAGAAAAAATAAAACTATAAAGTTTTAAGTATCTTGTTCCCTATCCGAAAACTGGGGCTAGGAGTGATTGCCAGCAGATATGATTTTTTTTTTTTAATACTGTTTTCATTTTTTTTTTGTTCTCTTCTTGTGTGTTTTTAGTTCCACAGCAAGGTTGAAAAGTAACAGTAATAATTTAATTCTGTTGTTGCTGAGTTATAAACACACTATAGCGCTTAGGTCTAATGTGAGTAAAAAAGAAAGACACTGTCATTAGTTAAAGATAATAAATCTTGGGCTAAAACACATCCCAGTCTACCACATCTGCCTTTTGGGTCCCTTTACTTCTACTGTATTGGGTTTTTCTATCCCCACGGCTGAACACTAATAATTAATTCAGAAAGCGCTGAGGTAATTAATCTTTCTGAGGCAATAGAGTTTGATTGATCTTCTACCTTTAATCAAATTAGCTTGTATATAGGTAGGAGAATGTAATGGCTGAGTACGGTACTGTACCACTTTGTGAAATGCCAACCTTTCCGATGACCTCCTGAGAGCACGCCCATGAATCACATATATATAAGCCACCACAGCAGTCATTAAGTGGCTGTTTGATTTAAAAGATGGGGAATTGGCAGAGATCAAAATCAGGATGTGCTCAACATTCACATTTTAAAGTATGTCTTCTTTAGAAGTGCAACTTTATATCTGTATGGCATATGTTTGAGGGCATTGAATGTCACAGGGCTGACAACTGTGTGGATTTTCCAGATGTTTTAGCTATCTTTTTCTAAAATAAAATAACTGTCTAGTCATAAGCACATACAGTGAAGCAAGCCAACAGAAACTCCTATAAAACAAAACATTATGATATTCTTGACTTGTTGATGACTGGAGATTGGAGAGGGGGGAAGAGGTCAGACTGGAGAGGTGAATTCACAATGACACAGATGAGTGGCTTTTGCAAGCAGATTTTTACTTGTACCTAAGAGGATACAGATTGCATATTCAGAAATAATTCCATTATTTGGTAATTTGATCCCCGAGTGCCTGAATTAAGAGTTATTAAAGCAGCTGATGCAAAGGGGAAAAAATTGACAAAGCAAATTAAATGAAAAAATGCAAAAGCAAAAAGATTGTACCGCTTGGACGCTATCAGTCAAACACAGTGCTATAAACACAGACTCTGATTTTTAAAATCTTATACTTTCTGTGAATAGGGAGCACTCTCTATAAATTCTTCTAAAGGTAAATTTTACGTATATTATTGTTATCAGAATATAATGCCTTGATGTACATTTTCTACTGTTCAAAGAAAAGTAAGATAAAAGCAGGTTTTTCGAGATGCACCGTGCTCTTTCATGCAAAATCAATGGGGATTGATGAGGAAAATCAATGGGGAAAATCTGTTGGATTTTCTAGACTACATACTGGGATGAAGCAATTCGGGCAACAATAATGTGTTTGTGAATACCATCTAATGTTATTCTTGACTGAGGTTTATAATAGAAGTTACTCTGTGTAAAAAGATTAGAAAGAATAGCTCCGCCTTGCAGTTTACAAATCAGTCATTTCTTGTGAAATAATAAGGAAGGCTTTAAAGTGTTTGTTTTGGGGTTTTTTTAATAATAAATGAGATCTGACATCTATAAACAGTGATTTAGTGGCAGATGTTCTGTGATATATATTTATGTTATCACTTAAGCTGACATGGTAATGGATAATCCTATTTTTTTCTGTTTGAGGTTTATGAAAGTTTTAAAATATATCACTATAGCAAGCAGCCTGGTGGGGCAGAGGTGGATAGAGAACAAATTTCTTCCCTCTACTATTTCAAACTCCTTTTAGATCTGACTAGAGCTGTCATATTTGCAGTAAATAGAGGCCCTGAAGTTTGGCTGGATAAATGGAATCTAATTTGGAACACCCTGTATCCAGGAGTGTATTAGGGCTTTGATGGTTACGATAGCTTGAAAAGTCACAAAGGGCACAGATTAAAACGGAAGGTTTATCTGGAGCGTATGAAAGCTGAAGCCATTGATAGAGTTCCCTTCTGGTGACAGCTTTGAAGACGAGTGTATCCTACGTATCTTAAATCTAGCTATGGATGAGATAGAAGTTTATCACGGGGAAGCAGACCTCTGCGAGCAAAGCAATCCCTTATCTTGTCCAGTGGGTTTGCAAATGACAAGTGTGAAGACCGGGCACAAGTGCCAGGCGGCAGCAGGAGTCTGGGGCAGCAAAGTCACCCTGCTCCAGCAAAGCTTCTGTCGGAGGGAAGTGGTGGCTGCCTCTTGACAATAAGCCTTTCTTTGCTTCTAATTTTTATTAGGCCACCCACACAGTAAGATAAAGTTCATATGACGTTTGTGTTTCTATTACTTACGAGCCATGAAGCGATTCATTTTATGTCCTCCTTCTGTCTGTCTTATTTTGTCCCGAACTTTCACTTCTTATTTTTAAGAACAGGAAAACACTGATGATACAATTTGTTTTGTTTTCTTTTTTTTCTAAGTCAAGCTAATCAGTGGCACTGGGAGGAGCTTTTAGCAAGATGAAATATTAAGATGTTTGTTAGCATCTAGTTTCTGTTTTAAAAATAGAAAAATAGAAAAAATCTTTTTTTTATTATTTTATATAATTTAAGCCAGGTGGAAAATTACATGATTATAATATCATTTGAAGCATTGTAATTTATTACTTGATTTTACTGTGATTAATGGAAAATGTATCAGCAAATATATTTAATGACTGTCTGCAGCTACCGGTCTGTCTTAGAAATTAAACGGAAGAATTGTATTTATTGAACAAAGAAGATTCCCAACCAACAGTGCACTTAAAGTCACAACATTTCCTAGTCAAAACTGATCAACTCAATAAATCTAGTGATTGCTGTCCTAGTTTGTGTAGAGATGTGGGCATCCTTTAAACTGATATTTTCCTTTTAACTGGACTTTTGGTAGGGAAATAGGATCCAATCTTGAAGTATGCATTAAGTATGCATTAGGAACAACTAGAATTTTTGTTCCAAAAGGCTCGTGTATATCCATATATTCCTGAATAAGGGAGATATTTTTGCTGTCACTCTTCAAGTATCTTTTAATCTTCTGGAAAAGCCGCATGTTTTTAATAAACTGCTGCTTCTGTAGTTTTTGAGGTTGTATAATCTGTGTTGTAATCCTTTTATTTTCTGGCTGCTTTTCAAATCTCAACTTCACTGTGGTAAGGTCAAGGGAAGGCTCGGAAACCCTTGCACAGGCTTTGCGTTAGGGGAACGCAGGGCTAGCGTCCTTGGTACGTGCTGTTGATCGAGCTAGTATACCACCAGTTTTTCTTGAAACTTAATGGTCAGTGATACTATATACACATTCTGAAAAATAAAATACATTTGTCTGGGTTGAGCTGGAGAGACCTAGGCAAAATATTTATGATGATACTTTTGGATTTATATTACATCAGAGGTTGAGATTCTCACCTTTGTGTTTAATACCAATAAATAATGTTGCTGCTTTCTAGTTAGTGGCAGAATTTTGTGGGGGTTGTATTTTATTCAGAATGCTGTGTGACTCAGTACTTCTGTTATGAAACCAAGTGGCATTCTAATTGTTCGTAAATGTTTTCAGAGTTAACTCTGACTCTGTACATTGCTGATTTCAGCAATGCCAGAAGCTGCTATCGCAGGTATCCCTTTCATAATTCTTATCCTGCTCTCACACTGTCTTGGTAATTTGTTCATATTCATTCCCCTGTTTCAGTTTGAATTAGATTGTAAACTCCCTCAATTACAGACAGAATTTTTGCTATTTAGTTGTGGGGCTCTGAGCACAATGTAGCTGTTACGCTCATTTTACGCTCCCAGTACAATTGCAGTAAAAATGTTCACTAAGACTTGTATAATAGAAGAGGAGTGCATCTATACAAATAACATACGCTGTACTAGCAGAGCTTCTAAGTGCATATCAGGACTTTTTGTTTTCATTTCATCCTGTAAAAATAGATAGTTAGCTTGTCTTGTATCGGATTCCCAAAGTTCATTCACACTGTTAATGATGATGTGAATTGGGTAACTCATCATGTCGTGAAAAGGCAGGCGCCGTGTGTGGACGAGATGTGCTAATGCTGCTGGGCAGTACTGTGGTGGGCCAGCATCGTGCTGTTTTAATTTGCAGAGTCACCTGACTGCCAGATCAACTATTTCACAGAGCTTCCTGCAATAACAAGTTAGTTTAACCTTACTGTATAAGGTATCTGGCAAATATTCACCTGCATCTGTGCGTGTTAATAACACTATTCTGCTGATTGTATTTAACAAATGCTTTTGTGTTCCTCAGATTTGTGTTACTTCTGTGAGGGTGAGCAACACTGTTGCATCCTGAATAGCTTGGCTTAGATGAGATAATGGGGTGGGATGGTGAGATGGAACAGTAGTTAACAGCATCCTCCCTTTTTCCTGCTTGGAAAAAAACATTGCTTTCTGACATGCCTTGCTGCCAAGTAGCACTGTTGCAATGCTTGTCCCTGCAATGCTTAAAGCTCTACTTAAAACCTTGTTGTGTCAAATTTAAGTTCTCTCTAATGAATAGTAGGAAGCAACAACTGATGCAGCTAAAATGCTGTTTCCAGGATAAGGACATGGCTAGCTGATTCTGTATGGTCTACTGTACTTAAATTCCTCTCATCCAAAATAACTCTGTTTCTTTGAAATATCAGGAAGAACAATGACACTATTTCAATAGCTCTTCTTTTATCTGGTTATCTTAACAGATGTTCCAAAACCAGTGTCACAGAGATGTGTCCTCTATAGGATGAGACGTTATAAAGTCTAGCCCTCACCTAATACTTTAAAAGAAAGCAAGCATTTCTCTACCCAGAAGGGCTTTACTCATGTCACATACTAATCATACACCAAAGAACTGCTTAGAAAAAGAAAGACCACCTCTCCCTGTCCTCCTCAGGAGTAGTACATGTAAAGAAAAACAGTGGCAATAAAGGGAAATAGGAATGGTGAGAGAAAGTGCTTTGAAAACTATAAAAGCAAAAATTGTTTTTATCTTATTACAACCGATATTAAAGCTTTGTACACGTGCTTATTTGTTCACTGGGGGTCAAATATCACTGATTACAGATTCCGCTGGGGTGGAGCTCTCATACATCTGTCTCTAAAATTATCTCCTTATTTCTCTTTTTTGTGAAGATCACAAGAATCTCCTTCCATTGACCCATTATCAGTCAGCATTACTCTGACCTACTCCAATACTGGAACATATTCACAGCATTGTAAAAAAGACGTATGCCAGAGAAAATCTGTAAATAAAACGAGGCCTTTACCTTTCATCGCTATGTCCTGTGAATGGAGTAGCATTTGGTTATGTCTGTACTTGGGGTCCGAGTTGTCGTGTGATAATTAGGAGTTTACATGATTGAAGTATGGTTTGTATGTTTTGTAAAGAATATTAACAGATAAATAATCAGCTTGGATATTGAACTATCCAGTTTTCCATTTAAGGATTCATAATTACAAGATGTTTAGCTTTTGGGAAAAGGATAAGGTACTTTTTCCTCAATTTTATTTCTTATTTTTGTTTACATCTGGTAAGCTGCAGAAAGATTTCAGAAGTGCAGTACTGGGAATTATTCTGGAGTCAGAAAAGGACAACTCTTTTTTTTTTTTTTTTTTTTTTTTTTTCCTTCCCCCTGAAATCTTCTGATTTTTTGATACAGCGGGGCTCTTTCTGCGGAGGGAGTTTGTGTCTGGATCATTGTATGACTCCTGGCCCTTAATTTGTGACAGAATGCAGCAGATTGCCAAATAAGTGTCACAGCTTCAGAAATGTTTCTCTCTCTGTCATCATATAACTGGCACAATAGAAGAAAGCACCAAGGAAAGAGCCGTGACGTTACTAGGACTTCCTTTGCTACTGATATCAGCTAATACTATAGTTAGTGGGGCTCTCACATTAACACTTAACTGCTTGATAAACCTAATGAGGACACTTGGTTTATTTGAAACTGCCTGCCTCTGTAACAAGAAAGCTGACTCACTAAATCTTAATGCAGTAGGAGATTTTCTGTCTTGGAGCTAAGACAAGGCGCGTATAGTGAGGCCTTTAAGGAGCATTTCCTAAGAGTGTTTGTTTCTAGCAGAGACCGTGCTGTGACAGGCATCTTGCAATCAGAGCTCTCCACACAGAGCCCCAGCAGTTGAAAGCAAAGAGCGGAAAAGAGAGATTCACATCACATGATTAAAATTGCCAAGGAGACCACTGTCCACATCGCGATAATTCAGTGCACTGACATAAAAATTAAACACTCCGATAGACAATACTGCCACAAATCCCAAGAGAGGCAAGATATTTAGGAGCAGGAAAAAGAAGAAAATGCCCTGACCTTATTCTAGTTCCTGGGTTAGGATTGAATCGTTATAAGGATTACAAAACTTAAGATATTAATACAGCCACTAAAGATGTCTCAATAAAAAACTCCCTCATAATTCTTTCTTTATGCTTTTTTATAAATACTGAATTTTAGGGTTTGTTTTTCCTTTGAAACATACAAAGAAACGTGGTTCTGCCTTGTACGTTCATCGTTAACCTCTGCTCTCAACTTTGTATTTCTAATCTAATGAGTTCCAGAGAAATTACAATACAAGTAAACAGATGTTTTCTACTTTGTATAACACCTATTCTTGCTGATGAAGGAGAAAAGATGATATATGTAGAGGGACATTAATATTTCTTGTTAAAACATGTTTTGCAGGCTGAAGAAACTCATATACATAATGATAGACAAAAGTCAGGGAGTAAAAATAGGAATTTGTTAAAAACAGCTGTGCTGCACAACTCTTTGTCAGGAATAGAGGAATGCTTTATCTAGTAAAAATTTCAGGATTTATTTAAAAGGAACTGTAGCTGCTAATTTTCATCAGGACACAAGTTTGTGAAGTGCGGACTTGGTTTGGTCCTGTTTCATGACCATGAAAAATGAAATGTTTAACTCCCTGGTAGAGCTGCCATTTTTCTCATAGCAGGATTCTTTGTAGCATCATTCTGTGGTTGCAGTGTATTTTTAATGCTGCCAACCGTACCACCATCATCTTAATGTTCCCTGAGAGTCTTTCAAAGAAATGCTGACACAAAATAATAATACAGTTTTAATGCTCTTGCTATCAGTTATTTTTAGTCTTTTTTTTTTCCCAAGGTGATCTTACAGTCATTGCCCCATTTCCCAATGGAAGCTCCAGGAGTGCAGCCCGGGAGTTTGTGTGCCCTAGTCCAGTGCTTTGTACGCTGGGCAGCGCTGCACACGGTGCCGGTGATTACCACTGATGTGTGGACACAGGTTACTCACTGTATTATTCAACTGGAACTGGCATTACCTAAGTAGTTTTCTAGGTTATTTGGTTAGTATAGACTGTACGTCAGAAAAGATCTTAGCTTTTTAGCCAAATGATTGGCAAGCTGAATTACAGATGGCCCAATCTATGAATTCAGAAACCAGACTCAGACAGCTGCCTGCACTGGAAGGCAAGAGGCTAGTTTCTTACCTGCAACATTGATGAAGCTCTAGAATATATAGTACAGTACTATGTTGCATTTATGCTTTAAAAATTGATTGCACTCTAAGCATATACTGTAACTGTATCTTACTATTTACAGTGACTGAGAGAAACTGGATCTAACTTCCTGCACTAAACACTCTTTGACTAGGAATGCACGATTTTGAAATAAGCACATAAAGAGAGTAGATGGGGCAGGTCACAGAAAGATTTTTCTGGTCCAGAAGCTGGAAGTGAAACTGTGACCCAGCCGGGCAGCCAGCATTTCTATTTCACAGTCACTCTATCCTTTCCCCCCTAGCAAATGTACTCTAATCCATAACCATTTTGCATGCTGAGGTGAGATGTTAAATACAAAGAATTGCTTTTAAATAATAAGCTTATGACACAAACCAGCAAGAACAGGGATCTCAAGGTTAAAGATGGCATTCCTCCTTCAACCTAAGCTGCTGTAGAGGAAGAAAGAGATTAAAAAAAAAAAAAAAAAGAAGCTGTGACTACACCAAAATACATCATAAAAAGACTTTTAAAATCTGATGTCAGTGTACATATATATATATCTCTCTCTCTAATTAAGACATATTTGTTTTCCATTGTTAAAATATTTGTATGGAGGCAAGATCTTTCTCAGGTGTTTGCTCCATATGTACTCAGTTCAAATTATCGTCGTCTTTGTTGCATGTATAACTACTTGCAGAGGGACATATTTTAATGCAGATGGCAACTTTTTTTTCCTCGACAGCAGTAGAAGATGGCTCCAGTAAAAATATACTATCTTTATTCAGATGTCCATAGTAACGAAAAGAGGAAAATAAACAAGCTCTTTTCTCAACAGAAATCCCTTTGAAGACAAGTGGGATTTTTACTCAAGTATCAGTGGTATTTCTGGAACATATTTGAATGTTACGCACTTTGTCTGAGCTTCTGTTAAGATTCTGCTCTGAAACAGTCCTTTTGCGTAAACACACCTCTTTCCTGCTTAGCATGTGAGCGAGTTCTTCTTGGAGGGCAATTAAAAAATTGTCAATCGATGACATGAGATGGCTGCAAAAAAGGGGTCATCTATCCGTATATGTATTTTAAAAAAATCTTAATAATTCGGTTGGTTTCTATGGGTGACTTTTGATTTCATTTTGTGAAGAGAAATAATATAATTTGGTAGATTACTGATACAATTGGAAAAATCTGGCAAAATTTTAACTCCTCAAATATCTCTATAAACTCTCACTGAGGACTGTGCAAGCCATCCATCTGCTCAGAGGTTACCTTTGGGTTGTTCACAGTCTCTCTGACTCTTGGTAATGTACAAGGAATAATTTCAGGTAGTGAAGAGAGAAAAATAAAAATAAACCCAGTCTGAGAGGATAAGTATGTGAAGCTATCAGTAAGAAAGCACAGCACTGTGTTTAGCAGATTTCACTCTAAAATCAGTAAGATAAAAATGAAACTTCATTAGTTCTATTTCAGCAAATTCCTTTTTCCAGAGGAGAACTTCAGCTGAAAAGTTGGATTCCATTTTTCTTTCAAGGTTTGTAAGAATAAGAGAGCTCTCTCTGGAGTCCTTGATGGAACTTGCATTTTTATCCCCATTGTGTCAGGAATTTATCTAACTTCTGCTCATGTCAGAAGAAGTCTCAGTTGTAAAATGTGTTTGTAAATTACTGTTTGAGAATCTTGAACTAAAAGACCTGGTTTATTTGGTGTGAAAATAATTCTAGTGTCATGTGTGAGATATATAATACGTAACAATAATATTGCATTGGTTGTACTAGGTTTGTTTGGAAAAAAAATAAGCAGCCCTGTCATGGTTTAACCCCAGCCGGCAACTAAGCCCCACACAGCCGCTCACTCACACACCATCTCCGGTGGGATGGGGGAGAGAATTGGAAGGGTAAAAGTGAGAAAACCCATGGGTTGATATAAAGACAGTTTAACAGGCAAAGCAAAAGCCACGCATACAAGCAAGGGAAAACAAGGAATTCATTCACTCCTTCCCACGGGCAGGCAGGTGTTCAGCCATCTCCAGGAAAGCAGGGCTCCATCACGTGTAATGGTGACTTGGGCAGACAAGCACCATCACTCCAAATGTCCCCCCCTTCCTCCTCCTTCCCCCAGCTCTATGTGCTGAGCATGACGCCATATGGTGTGGGACACCCCGTGGGTCAGTTGGGGTCACTGTCCCAGCCGTGTCCCCTCCCAACCCCTTGTGCCCCCCCAGCCGCTCGCTGGTGGGGTGGGGTGAGGGGCAGAAAAGGCCTTGGCTCTGTGTAAGCCCTGCTCAGCAGGAACGAAACATCCCTGTGTTATCAACACTGTTTCCAGCACAAATCCAAAACATAGCCCTGTCCTAGCTACTGTGAAGAAAATTAACTCTACCCCAGCCAAAACCAGCACAAACCCTGGCTTAACTAGGCAGTTTGCAGCCTTCATTAAATAGAGCAGATGGATGAATGACTGAGAAGAAAAAAGATCTCAGGCAGCACAGCTTTTCTCTTTTTTCTTTTCATGTGCTTCATCTTGGTCACCTATTCAGCATCAAAATGATAGAGTTGTAATATACTTTCCCCAAAACTTATTGAACTTATCGCTGCCTTTCAGCAAGGCCCTGGTTTGCCACTCAGGATCTTATCTAAAAATATATCTACCACTGAGTGAGTCTCTGGTATTGATGTGATTTTGGTTAGTCCTGCTGTGCCTGTTGATGGATATATTTTTCTGGTTGAAGTTTGGGGTCCATATAGAGGCATCAGGATAGAAGTTATACATGACGCAGGCTTGTGGGACAGATGCTTCTGCTTCCAAATGCGGTGAAAGTGTGGAGTGGTTAATAACATGAACTATCAATCCATAAATTGTTACAATTACTATTTGCAATTATGAATGCTAAGACATAAATTAGGAAACTCTGGGCACCAGTGTAACAGGCACAACCATGGCTAAACTTCACTATGAAGTGCAATGAAGAAGTAAAGTGATAGATCTGCAGAAATGGCATCTTCTATGAATAAATGCAAATAAATTGAACATGAAGGGGTTTGAGGTGGTGCTGGAGATTACTTAGTTTTTCAGCAGTGAAGGAAATAGACAAAAGACCATTGCTAACATACAACAGCATCTAAAAATCAGTTATATTAGTGGGAGATGTTAGAGCTGTGACTTACTGACAAACCTGAAGATTGAATCATTCATCCACAACCCACCAGATAATAGTAGTGCAACACTGATCCTGGGCTGTATTTCCAAGGGACATAACATACTTTGCCTTCAGGCCTTTGAATGTATTACAAACTTAGAGTCATGGGCTCTTGAAAGATGGGCGTCTCTCCAGTTTCCTGCTGGAAACTGCAGTGAAACTATCCAAGTAGTTTTCAAAGCATTGATCAGATATCACATACTGGTAATGCAGGACACATTACTTACATGCATGATAACAACCCAAGATCTAGTTAACATGTGGTGTCCTATAGACCAGTTTCTCCAAAGGTCTGTGTTCTGAAACTCAGAAAAGAAAAAAAGGTACTAATCTAAGCTTCAAATAACCTTTTACACTGAGATTCTTCAAATCACTGAGTACTACAAAGGCAGATTTTTTTCCCCGTCACCAGTAAAACAAACTTCTAGATTTAAATTCAGCACATTTGATCAGTAAAAATTGTTTTGAAGTACATTATATTTTCATTTTAACATTGAAACTTGTATGTGCTCAGAAAGCTGAACAGTATGTCTGGCTTTAGCCTGTGCTCATTTAGAATGAATAATTATCTAATGACAGTAATGTTCAGCATGCATGAGAGCTCCTGTAGCAAGATTTGGAATTTTAAGGAAACACTGTAGATCAAATGATAATGTCTCATTTGTATTCTCTCAGTTCCCTAGCCACTATTGCACTTCGTAAAGCAACTACAGAAATGGATTGCAAACATGGATTGCGTCATTTTTGTGTGAGATGAGAAGAGGCTCGATGATCCTTAAATAGTGCCAGTAATTCCTTTCACACACCTTACAGTATCAGATGATGCTGTTCCATGCAAATCCCACGTTGTATGAAATATGTTTTCAGTCCTGTCTAGAAGTGCGCCACTACGAAGGTCTTTGGGGATAAACGTGTAACTGAAGGCAGCATTAGCTCTGCATGACTATGTGGACATGTAGTGGAATTTTTGTCATCCATCCCCTTAGCTGGAGGACCTGGTGATACCTTTGTTGTAGCAGCAGTGTGCTGGAAAACTCATTTTGGAGTTTCCCCTTTCTAGTCTGGGGTTTAGGACCATGGATGTGTGGGATGTACGTATGAACTGTGAATTGAACAAAAGCGTCTACTTCCACTCTAGGTAATGAAGGACATTGGTCATACCATCTTCAGCACCAGTTTTTGTAAGGCAGATTCATAAGTGTAATGATGTTTTGTCTGATTCATCTCCACGTTAATCAGGTCTCAGCCTGGAGGTAATGGGCTGATGGACAGAGGACATGCCTATTTTCCTGTTGTCAGGGCCCCATGGTTGCTCTGCAAATGAATGTGTAGACAGAGAAAAAGGCTTTTCCTTGTTGCTAATGTCACAAGCTTCCATCCTACCCCACTGGGGAAGTAACTGAAAAGATAGTACATACATGGAAAAGTTTGGATTGACCAGAGGCCCCAAATTTGAGTGTATTTCCAGCCATCAACTGAATCCATGCATGAAATTGAGTCTAGTAGATTGTGTTCTATCAGGAGGAAGACTTGGGTTTGATAGGGTCTACAGAGCTGTGTTTGTCTTGCAAACTCTAGGCATATCAGCATACTAAATCATGTTTATTGCTCGAGAAAAAAATATTTACCATGCAGATTATTCTGGGCTCTTTTCCTAGTGTGACTTGGCCACATCTTCACAGACTAACTGTTGTATAGTCCAACCTTTATATATCATTCCACTTGTTCTACCACTCCATACAGGCTGCCTCTAACTTTCCAGAAAATTCAGATGACCTCATAAATTAATTTTCTCTGTATTTTGGCAGTGTATGTTAGTGAAATAGCATCGTTCGGTCAGTAACACTGAGCAAGCAAATCAGGCATAGACTAGGACTGCAAGATCAAGATAAGATTTTATGGATTTTCTTGTTATCAAATCCACACCAGTTAGTTTTTCAAGGTCTTACTGCTAAGAACATTGAAGGGCCTTGTACTGATGCTGTTGTAACAGCAGCACAAGTCCTTACATTACCATATGTTTAATAATGACTCCTTTGCTATAGCAAACCAGGGTGCATGAGATGGATTAATGAATATGCCATACAGACAGAACATCAGTGGGAGCAATTAAATACTCTCTTTATAGAATGGAATATTATTTTTTTTTTTTAAATCATCTTGGAGTACTCCATACATCGAGCAACACACTGTGGCTAAGTCATAGGTGCATGCTAAAACCATAAAAAAACATATGTTTTTCCTAGAGGCTCAAATTCTGTTCCTCGTGGATCATGTGGATAAGGCAATCTGTGACAGTAGGATAAACTTATTTCATAATTTTATACTCTGTTCCAAGAGTTGCACATATTTAGTGCAGTTAGGTATTGAAGTTCAAAGTCTGTTCTTTCATCTTGCAGCAACTGCTTCTTGGTGTCTCTCCATTGACAGTGAATAGTGTTTACCTGCATCTGTAGGTTTATATTATGGATCCATCACTGTGATATCTGACACCAGCTGTTGACAGAATGGCTTTATTCCCTAACGTTCCCCCAAAACTGTATGAAAAAACCCAGATGATCTAGAAATTATATGGCATATATAATATAAAGTGTATGTAGCTGTGTTACTTCCTGGACTTTGTACTGCTGTTACGTGGTTTTCAGGGTCTCCTGTCAGTGAGAACCTTCTAAGATTACAGCCAAAGTTGAGGCAAAAGTGTTCCTTATTGTGGGAACTGTTCAAATCCGTGTATAACTATAACATCGTGGTATCTTATGTTAGCTTAAATCTATGAGCATATAAAAAAATTCCATTGAAGAGCTTGATGTCGTGCATTAATGCAGCAGGCATAAATAATGTGACACAGGGGAGGGAAAATGTATCGGTCTGAACCAATGATGCCTTTGCACTCTATGCTGTTATTTAGTTAATGGCATAGTTCCATAAACAACACTGTGTCGAGTGACTTGTAGATAAATTCTCTGCTGAGTCAGATGCCCTTCTTCCAGTGTGCTTTTAAACATGAAAAATGTTACTTTTTGACATATTAAAGTTGTTTGGTTGGCTTTTCATTATGTAGTTGTTCACATAAGATGGAAAAGTTTTCAGGGGTTCCATATTAAGCCTGAATTACACAATTATTAGCAATATGCCCATGATTTACATTTAGAGTCTGTTAAGGTTTCAAAGCCAAACATGCAGAAGTGAGTAAAATGAGAATCAAGACTTCTTATGTAGTCTTAATTCAGTGTCTTTTGCACATGCTGCATGATATTCAGTTGATCTTTGGGTCAAATCTTATTTTTCTACAAAACATTTTGCTTATTTAGTCATGGGATGGACAGTGTGGTTTGAATGAGCAACCTCTCAGTTTTTATTTTAAATCCTTAATAGATACTGCAATTATTGAACGTTATTTAAAGCCTAGTCTGAATAAAGACTAATGTTCCTCTTGTTCCTCAACACTTCCTTGGTTCTAACACAGAGAGCTGGGGAGCACAGGGGAGATATTTCTAGAGATAAATGCTGTAGCTGGCGCTAGCACAGTTGGCAGTCAGTGATCTTTGGGATAATGCACAGGCAATCTACTTCTGCCGGGCAGAGGAATGGGACTGGGGTATGATGATGGAATTTAGCTACATATTTCCAACAAGTCTACAAAGGGGACCTGTATGCCCACTTGGCCAAAAGTGCCTGCCTCCAAAGCCACTGCTGGACCTGCCAACAGCTGAGACAAGAAAACATGTTTGATCTTTGCCAACTGGCTGGCCAACCAGCACTTGTCCACCAGAGATTGTACAACCAGGCCAAAAATTAGAAAGGATGGATGAGAATATGAGGAGGCTGGAATATGTAACTGAAATACAATTGAGGCATGTGGTGTCTCACTTGCTTTCTCTCTCTTCTTTTAAATAAGGTGTAGAAATATAGGAAAAATCTTCTATTAAAAGAACAGCAATGTTAGTGAGATTTCTTTAACAGCTGTTAGTCCTGGTTTCAAAGCATATATGTGTCAGAACTTTCCAATGTCATTGTAATGGTTATAGCTAAAGTGGAGGGGGAAAATACCAAAAGCTTGAATGGCTGCTTATAAATGAGAAGCTTGGTAATCCTTTTAAAAGTTTTCTCTGTTTGCAACTGTTAATTAAACAAGTGGAAATCTGTTTAGCAAAATATAAATGGTTTACAATGTTAAAATCTATGAACTAGAAACTTATTTATTTTGAAAAAGATTTAGGAGTTTTCCACTAACAGTAGACAATAATTTGGCTTCTATGCTAATTTCAATATTTTTCACTGTGTAGGAGATATGTTCATATGTATGCACATATATGCATGTTTATCTGCCTTCATAATGTGGACAAATTATGTGTGCATCTAAACGTATGTATATACAGATGCATACATCTCATATCTCACTGAGTGGTAGCTCGGTTTTGCTCAATTCAACACTTTATCCAAGAGTCTATCAGGGAGCAGTTCCATGCTTTGTTGGGGAAAGACAAATATGCCCATGGAAGACAGTCTTGTAACTGGAAATAACAAAGAGCAAAATGCATTAAAGTCTACCATAGATATAAGCGTGCAAAGCTGTGGTCACTGTTTAGCTTTTAACCTGCAACAGCCTACGTGCATTCTTTAGTTAAATTACATACTCTGAGCAGTTCCAATGAATTCAGTGGGTCTTCTCTGAATGAGAAAAGTTAAGTAGGTGCATAAGTGTTTTCAGGCTTTAGGCTTTACAAGCTTTCATAATTAGTGCTCTAGACAACATTAATTAAAGAGTACTTTAGAAAGAATATAGCTGTTTAAACCTCTCTAGCGGTTTGCATCTTATTCAAGGATCCCAATCAACGCAACACATGGGTAATCCAGTCAGAAAGCAATACTGGGTTGGTATGATTGTAGTTTAATATCATCTGTATACATCTTTGCAATTGCATATAACAAATATGACTTTATGCAAAGTCACTTCAGTTCAGGGATAATTAAAGATAGAAATAATGAAAGACAACATATGTTTTCTATTTTATTATAGAGTTTCTTGCAAGTATTGTGATCTGTGGTAATCAAATATGATGAAGAGGCAGGATTTCCTGAGGCTAGTAATATTTCTCTTATTTCCTTCTTTAGTCTTGGGCCAGAATTAGAATTTATATCTCCTTCACCCTCCTGTTATTATATAATTGAGGGAGAATTAAAAATAAAGCACTGATTAATAGCTGTAAAATGCTTTTATGAACAAAAAGAGTTACTGAAATGTTTAGCATTATTTTATACCTAATTTATTGCAAAAAGGCTGTTTTGATTTTTTGCTCCACTGTATGTGTTATATAATATAGTCTCCTGTCTTCATGAAACCATCTTACTATCAAATGGCAAATCTTTCGATGTATGATTGAGAATTGTGTTTGACAGTATAGGATCCCCTGCAGTAGCTCTACTTAAAGCTTAAACATAGTTTTAATTTTTGACACTACTTGCCTTTTGTGCTGTCTTTTCCTCCCATATTGAGATAATTTCAAACGCTGATGAAGAAAATTACTGCATCTTGTACTGATATAGTTGTAAAGCTACAATAAAATTTGACATCTTCCATTTAGTGAGTCTTGATCAGAAATAGGACTATCACTCAGAACAAATTATTTTGAAGCCTAAAGCAGGAAGGATATAATAGTTAAGCACAAAATTACCTGATGGGTCTTTAATGACCCTACAATTATAAAAGAAAAGATCTCTGTCCATTACTGAAAGATGAACAAAAGACCAAGAATAGAAATAGAGACAGTGACAAAAGAAATTATTGAGGGGGTGGGGGTCTCCTGTACTGCCTAAAATCTTTTACCAGTGCCTAAAGATGCTGTACAGTAATGGGGAAACTCAGATATTTCCTTGAGTACATTGTGCTTCTTTTCATCTTGCTTTGTATTTCAGTTGTTCTAACAGAAAATACTGAAAAGCCCCTAGAAAATTTAAGCAGCTGCTTGTTTTCCTGCAATGTTTCCCTGAAAAAAAGTGATGAACTCAGAGCATCTGCAAGCTTTGAGCTGTGGAAACATACCCAGAACACTGGCAAGCCACCAGCCCGGACACTGGCCTGGAGTGCCAGAGAGAGCGGGACTGCAAGAATCCTTTGGGCTAAGAGATGGAGTTACCCAAAACCACAGAAATACGTCTTCAAAATAGTGATAGGTTCCTCCTCGAAGGGAGACAAAGGTATAAAATTCTGTAGTACTGTAAATACTATTTCTCTGTTTTCTTTGAAAGACCAATTTTTTTTATAGTATGTACTTTCCATTCCCTCTCAGCATCGTTCCCACAAATTCCACTTAGTTAAATTAAACCCCACTGTAAAATCCTGATTTGGCATGATAATACAAAAATTATTAAACAGGTAAGATTGAATCATCATTTTTTCCTCGACTCTATGCCAGTGACTGCTGATTATAAATACTATTAGTGAAACAGAAATCAGCACAGTGTACTCAAGTTTCTTTTCAAATAAAGGGTTTTTTTCAGCATTCAGGTTCCCCATAGGCTTTTAATCAAGGTTATGGGAAAGTACATAAACTTTCTGCTGAATATTTAACAAGCTGGAGGTCGTAGCAGACATGAGATCCCAAGGACAAGTGAAATGAGATTGCAATCAGAAGAGCAGAGGAGACCTGGAGATAAGCAAAGCTTTGTCCACAGATAATATCTAACAGAACAAACACCAGAGTCACATTTTCAAACTTCTTTTGTGAGACTTCATTTTCCCTGTATAAATAGCCATAAAAAGGGGTAACTACAAATGGGTGGTTGCACTGGTTTTAGTCACATTGAAATGATGACTGAAATCCAGTCTGAAAAATGCTTAAAAAATGGAAGACATTTCACTATAGTTACACACATTGCTTCTTTACTGACCTGAAATCCCAATTCCCTAACACCTTTTTAAAATAAATTCTGTAAACATCCTCTATTATACTGAATTGTAATGCCCGTTTATATGTGTTTAGCCAAGAACTTTTGTTTGCTAGATCTTTATAACTGACCTATTTTTAATGGTATAGTTGTGACAATATTTTTTGTATACGAATGGGAAAGCAGTCTTGCAAAAACTCTTATCCATGCCTATCCAGCAGCTATAGAAGTGTAATTATAATACTCTGCATAATGTATAGACTGACTATTCAGAAAAGGTATTTGTAATGTTGGCTGACATGTATGTAGAGACTGCATGGAGTTTGCACCATGATTTGGCTTTGCAGCAACAGAGCAGAGGCGGGCGTGAGACGGTGCCACAGACCTGCCGTGGCTGCAGGAGCTGCACAGTCGCACGCTGCAGCGAGCAGGCCTCTGAGGTGGTAGCAACTCGCAGCATCTGCTCTTTTTGGAATTGGAATTACCTGCCCAACAAAGTTCTCTCCCTAATAATTAGTGGAATTTTAACTGTGTATATCCTGAAACTGAGATGTTGTTTATTCTTCATTTGTAGCAAAAAGTCAGTGAAAATTTTAATACCTGGCAATGTAGTTTCACAGCCTGCTCTGGATAGTATAGATATAAATTCCTTTTATAAGACCAAGTTGTCCTATGCCTTTTTATCTGATTTTTTTTTCCCCTTGTGTAAGAACTATTAAAATATTTACCCTCAAAAGATGCGCTGAACTTCTGGTTGGCATTGTAGCTCAGAAGCTGGGCACATCCCATTTCTATTAATAGAGTAGCACACTGTTTTGCAGTAGATCTGGTTAATATTGTCTTCAGCTTAATTGTTGTCATAGAAGAAAGGCTGATACCATGCTAAATGCTTTCCATCCTTTCCTTATACCAGATACTGCTAAGGAGCCCAAACGTTTGCAACTCTGTCTCAACCGTTCTAGGTCTGCGATAATTTCCAATGGTCTTTCATAAATCAAATCATTAATTTGGAGGATCATTTCTAAGAATTAGGTGAATTTTTCTTCAGATTATTCCTTTCATAATTTCTGTTCATTTTCATTGAGGGGAAAAGAGTGCCCAGCAGAGAATTGTAAGCAAGCTGATAATTTTTGTGATAAAACATTTGAGACATTTCTGTTACAACGGTTCTAGTTTTTACAGCGCTCTTACATCCTCTGTCATTCAGTGAATGGTTTCTTTAGTTCAAATATCTTGGCGAGCACCTCCAGCAAGGAAGGCTAAAAGTGACCCGGCGTTTTTTTCATTAGATGCCAAGAGCTGGAATCCCTTTTCTCTCCCTAATGAATGAGGACTGCTCATCGAGAATGGCTGGGCTCTCTGTCCCAGACACAGTACTGATACTGGCATCCCTGTCCACACACTGTAATGATGAAAAATTTATGCACCTCAGGAGTAGATGTTTTTGAATGACTTGTTTGAAAACAGGGAAGAACACACCTGTTTGGGTATTCTCCCTTGCCAGACTTAATGACGTGAGGCTTCTGCAGGGAGTTATGTGGGATGAAGATAACTTTCCTGTGTGGGGTTGACAGGGCATGATCCATTGCCCCGTGTTTTTTGATCGTGCCATCAGATCACATCTTTGCCACTATATAAATAACTTCATATGAAAAAAAAGTCACTCTGATGTATTTAAAAATACAAGACAAAATTTTGAATCGTGCACTTTTTAAGTCTTGTCATAAAATAACAATCAAGCATTGCCACAATGAAACGTCTGATAAAAATACTGAAAACCTGAAGGAAAGGGTTGGTTAATAATAAATGTCATCTCAGTGCTTCACTTGTAAGATATTCATGTTTCACTTGAGACTGTACTGCTTTCAAGATAGAAGAGCTGAAAAGAAGTATATTGTAAACATCCATTATATATGGTTTGCGCATATATCTTTTTCCTTTGCCAATCTAATAATGCAGAGTTATACCCTCAGCATAAGACAAAGAGAAACAAGTTCAGCAACTGACGAAAAAATTAGAAAACTTGTGCTGAAGCTGAATCTTTTGACCCCACTACATTCAGTCTATCCAGTGAACATGCACAGGAATTGTTTATGTTTTAACTGCACTTCTCAATGAAACACCACAAAGTTACAAGTGTAAAGCCACAAAAAGGAAGTTTGTTTGTTTGTTTTAAACAGGGAAGTTCGTTAAAAATTTAACAACTCTAATAATAATACCAGGAACAAAATTAAGAGGAAAACATCAGGTTAAAATTTAAGTCTTGATTTTAAAGAACTTTCTTTTTTTTCTGATACCACTAATTTATAAACTCAGTAGCTATCTTACCAGACCAATATAGGACATTTCAGTGTGGAGCAACTGAGTTTAGTTTCTCCGTGTAACAAACCTTAATAGTCTGGTTATCTTTGGTTAAATAGGTCTGTCTGCCAGAGAACAGCAGATGGATTAAGGAAAAACAAAACTTTTCATCTCTTCTAACTGACCTTTATTCAACTTATTTTTGCATTAGTAATGTCTAATAGTTTCTCAGTCTCTGTAAAATGTGTTTCATAAATTTAAATTTAAACTTAATGGATTAAACTTAAATCTATTTTTCTACTGTACATACACTTAAGTTTATGTATATTTATATATATTTTAAGGAACATATAGAGGCTGAGTTGTGTTGAAAAATAAGTATTTTACAGAACTGTGTTATAAATCAAGACTTTCAAAATGTTTCATAGCACATACACTCTAACAGCACTTAATAGTAGTCATACTTGTTCCAGACGATAGATCATACCAGCTGTTTCTCTTAGACTGGCTTGCTCTGGTAGCAGCACAGTCACAGTCGTAGGTCTCTGCTGCTTTTGGTGAATATGCGCTTGGAGTTGTCTGACTTTGAAAAAACAGCACGAATGTCCACAGAGAAACATAATTTCCCAAGCCACCTCTTCCAGTTCTGTAAGATCCATGAAATTAGAAGAAAAGGGAAGAGAGACTGAGATTAGAGACCCTCAATGTGAAAAACTTTCACAGTATCTCTGCAGATTATAAATGATGTGCTTATGAATAACACATAATCATTGCAGAGATTTCATTTATTCATATGGAGGCATTATTATGCAGCAAGTGCAACAGATACCGTATGTACGTCTCATACGTGGAAGTGAAAGTGAGCTTTTTCTATTCTCTGTGCTTCTTTGCATTTTCAGTTTGTTTTCTCTGAAAATATAAAATATTTTTAGGAAATTTAAATTATTGGAGGTTTTTTGGGGGGATGGTTTTGTTTTTCTTTAAAGATTAAGAAACACTAATAAGCCAAATGAGGGAAGGTATTAAAAAGGATATAGATAAATCTGTTTCAGTATAAAGCTGACTGAATAGCTATTGATCTCATGAGAACTGGAAATTTAAAACCTGTCTCTGTACAAACTATAAGATAGGCATTAGATATGGATAATAATCCATATTAAAGGAAATATTAATCTGTTGATAGAAATGAGATGTATGGATAATAGTGAGATACTTCCATTCCACATTCAAAATAGTAAAATTATGTGTATATATTTTCTGCTAGTTGTTGCCCCTAATAGAGAAATAGCAACACTGTGGCTAACAGATACGATAAACAGGCTACACATGCTAAATGAAGAACAGTATCTGAAAACCTGGCAAGACTGTGACAAGCCATCCAGATAGCTAAAAAGCAGTAATGAAAGAATGTGTAGTCTTATCATATTAGAAATATTCATGAATCCTGCATAAGGTGACAATGAAATAGTTTACATCAGGATTAGGCAAGGAAGTGCAAAATTATTTATTTTTCCAGAAAATAAACTAGACTGCAAAAATCAGCACTATGACATCCTGACAGCGTCTCTAAGAACTTTATTTACCATGTGTCCTTCATATCTGTTCTGTATTTACACATAAAGATATGGGAAGATGTATGAAAGTTTTCCCCATTACATGAAGTTCGATACTGTGTTTTTACTTTTTTTGTAAATGCCCATTTAGCCATGTATCTGGATGTAATACAGAGAGATATGTTGGGTTTTGTACCAGAAAATAGAGTAGACTCTTTCCTGCCTTCTCAGTCTGTAGGCAGGCTACATAGCCTCCCATAAGATATTAATCAACATAAATGAGAGCTTAAAACAAGATCTCTTTTTCAAGATGGGGCAAGTAAGAAAAAATAGTGTCGCTGGTTTACCCTTGGTGCTGTTTCAGATTTTTTTCCATAGTGTCTCAAATGAGAAAAAAAATACTGGTTTTGCTCAGGAAGTTAAAAATAGTTTAATATGTTTTCATTTGGTTTTATGGGACACTAATAAAATACCATAAACTATAATAAAAACTGATAATGCTAATTTGAAGTGTGATAAATGAGTTACAAAAGTATGAAAATGGTGTTACAACATGGGAAAATTGTCAGGTAATTAGTTATAGGAGGGTTGTCAAGCAGGGAAAATGACAGGGGTTTTCAGAAATGAATTTGAGAGGTCAATATGTGTATTTTTCTCAAATATTTTCTTCACGTTCATAGTTTTAAACATTCATCATAAATGTTTATCATAAATAAATAATTTCCTAGATAGCCAACTTCAAATGATATATATTTCAAGGCAATGTAAGAAAAGTTTATTAAGTTTTAAGGAGCTTTATTCAATTTCTGTTGTTGATAATATTTAAGAGTTGGAATTTTCCTAGAATTTATGAAAAGAGATTTTTTTTTTTAAGGGACATTTTGTTTTAGAAGCAAATATTAAGTAATTCATGAATAAATCCCCCCACTTTTCTGCCAGTCTACACTCATAACTAAATTTTCAAATGAAATTGGGGAAGAGATGGAGATTTGAAGTAAGATTAAACCTGCAATTCCAATAGCAGAATGTAAGAAAAAGCTAAGAACAGTCCTACAAATAGAAATGAATAAAGAAATAATTCTTCACATGTATTTTGCAAAACAATGCTGGCATTTTTCATTTTGCCAATCTGTTGTTTGACATCAGTCACTCTCATTATTCTGAAACATTAATCCAGCAATGGCATCTCTGCCTTCATAAACTACCTGGCATGATAGCTATATGCTATCACTGATTTCTGAGACCAAAATAATTTTGAGAAAAAGTTGTATAGATAAGATTTATAGGTGGAAAAGATGCATTACATTAAAAATTTAGTCAAAAAAAATCATCAAACCCGCTCATCTGAAATGGTTTGGAAAGTTTCTGCAATAACAGCCATGGAGAACATTTTCCTGGGTTTTGGCAGGAGACAATAGTGATTGACTGAACTTACTGTCCAACTGCAAATGTTAGCTAGACACAACGTTTCTGCCAGCATTATAATATCATTTACTGTGCAATCTGAGTAGTAAAGGTGACAATGGAAATTGGAGTTGAGAGCTATATGGCTTGCCAGGGACCCATAGCCACTGTTGTCCTATAAATCTTAATTTGCTCGGTTTGGTTTTGGCTTAGTTTCATTACGGCATGCAAGTACCTTCTTACTTGTGGAGTTACAGTGACATTTTCTCCAGTATGCTCAGAGACAAGCACATGATGCTGTACTCTATCTCCTTATACTTGCAATTAAAATGGTCCTGAAATAATGTGGAAATCACAGATAGAAATTTGTGTTATTTCAGTATGAGAAAACGCTGTTATTCATTCAGCATAGGTAATTAGCTTTAGTTACAAGAAATTCTGCGTAAGGTCTCCGAATGTAAGTCAAGAGGTGCAAACCTGTTGTCTCTTTAAATGGGTTTTGTGTCCATGCAACGGTTGATGTGTTAGGTACATACATGAGGATTTAAATTAATCTGTGGTTATTACTTTATATTTGTGATTCAAGATGAAATAAATGTAACCTGTTACTTTTAAGTCTGCCTGCTGGAATTCTGAAACTGGTATCTGTAATTTCAAGTTAGATTCTTCCAAACTTTCTGTAGTATTCAGACCATACTCATGTTTTGGGGGAAAAAAAGAATCTGTGCATACAAACGTTGAAAAGAAAGAGTTCCCAACTTTGTTGGTTAACAGTTTTTCCGGAAGTCATTATCTGTCTCCCCTAACAATAAATTTTTACACAATTCTTCTTTTTCACCTGAATGCTGTGAAATCCCCAGTTAAACATGTGTCCTGTGCCTTTGCTAACGTTAGGAAATCATACTCTCTTGCTGTAATTCCCCACAAGGAATTTACTGTTTGTTAAACATAAATAAAGGATAATTGGCGATTGGTTATGTTTTCAGCTCCCTAGACTTGTTAAGTGAAGCTTTCTTTGGAGCTCAGTATTGCTTTATAAGTACAGTTTTCATAGGACGGACTATTATTTCATCAGCAGAACAGAAATCTCGCTAATTTATTTTACCGATGACAGTGCCTGGTAGCTGGCACTTAGGCATGTTTAAGCTATTGTATTACTATTTTCTTTAGTGTAGCTTTCTGCTTTCTGCTGTGAGTAAATGTCATCTGCAGACAAATTAATAATTTGTTATCATTTGTTGAAGCAAGAAATAAGAGAGCTGGCTGTTAGCTAAATAGGCAGGACCACTGCAATGGTAGAAACCCAGTGAGTATCGCTTATAGTCAGCCCTCAAAATATAGAGGTAAAATGCAGTAAAACTGAAATAGTTTCTCACAATTGTTTACCACCTTCAGTGCATTAATAATAGATGAACATTCAGTGGTGCTATCAAGTTATGTTTGTTCTGTCACTGTGATTAGGGAGAGCATCGACATTCTGAAATGGAGCATGCGGTAGTGTAGGCATGCGTACAAAGCCTCATCTTTCAGCAGAAGAAGCAGGAGTTTCATCATCCACTTAACTGTGCACCTGAACAAGCTTTTATAGCCAGTCAAGTAATTGAACACATACATAAATAAAATTTTAATATGTGCTCGAGACTGGGAGTTTCTGAAGAATCTGAGAGTCTGAGGTACCTAGTGTCCATTGAATACTGAAGTGAGTTTCTTACAGTGTCCTGTGGAAATGTCCTTTTCCAAATAATCTGTGTTATATTATCACTTGGAGAAGCCAAGGTATCTCTATTGAAGGTGCTGTGTCCTTTCACAGTGGTTCAACATAGTCCTTGTTTCCTACTGGGTTCAGCTGGAGTTTGATCAGCAAGTTATTAGGTGAAGGCTGCACTTGTCAGAAAGTACTTTTTGTTGTGTGGGAATTGATCTTGCCATGCAGAAGGACTTGCTCATAGAGGACACGGTGAAACCATTTACTTAGCTGCAGTTGAACATAGCTAGCTATCTGGCTGCTGCTTTTAATTAAATCGAGCACCAGCCAAACAACTTGGCTTGTTTCCATGGCCTTGTTTCTTAGAGGGTTTCCCCCCCTGCCCAGTTTGTCCAAGGATAATCTGAATACTGCAGCTTATTTGTGATTTTGACTAAATAGCACATTGCTTTACTCTTGGTAGTTTTACTAATCTTTATTAAGCTTATGACTAATCTGGACATAGTCCCTTGATTTTGATTTTATTTTTTATTATAGTCCTTAATAAATAAAATCACCTTTATCATTGGCAGAGGTACTGTAAGGAGTAAAAAATGTCTCAGAACAAAGATATTTTTACTGAACGGGTTGGTTTGTTATAGAGTTGTAAGATATCTGAAAAAAAATGTAAGCTTATCCAGTATATCATTATTTGCTGGTACCTTGATAGATTAGCTTACAAATTATGGTGGTCATACATATCCTATTATTTATACAATGGCTTTTTTAAAGGAAGTTTATTTTTAAGGTAAGTAATCGAGTAATTCCTTATATGGAGATGGGGGAATACTTAACCTTGAGTGCAGCAACATTAACTCCAGCGAGCTTAATGAATTATTCATGATATTATCCATCTTGAGAGACATCAAATTGCTCCGCACTGTCTGCAAAGTGCAGTTTAGAAAAAAATGATAGCTTGGTGAATTATACTTGTATATCTGAACATTAAACTAAAGACAGTACTGCGAAAATGTTTTGGCGGATTGTCCTCGTTTCAGCTGGGATAGAGTTAATTTTCTTCCCAGTAGCTGGTACAGTGCTGGGTTTTAGATTTAGGATGAGAATAATGTTGATAACACACTGATATTTTAGTTGTTGCTGAGCAGTGCTTACACTAAGTCAAGGATTTTTCAGCTTCTCATACTGCTCTGCCAGTGAGGAGGCTGGTGGGGCACGAGAAGCTGGGAGGGGGCACAGCCAGGACAGCTGACCCAAACTGGCCAAAGGGATATCCCACACCATATGACGTCATGCTGAACAAAAACTGGGGTGCAGCCACTGCTCAGGAACTGGCTGGGCATTGGTTAGCAGGTGGTGAGCAATTGCATTGTGCATCACTTCTTTTGTATATTCTTTTCTCATTATTATTATTTTCCATCCTATTACATTGTCTTTATCTCAGCCCATGAGTTTAACCCTTTTTTTCGATTCTCTCCCCCATCACACTGCGGGGAGTGAGCAAATGGCTGTGTGGTTTTTAGCTGCCTGCCGGGTTAAACCACAACACAGATATACCTGTACAATCCATGCAGAAGCAAGGTCCTGCATGTCATTTCCTAATCCACTTGCAGTCATAACTCATTAATAATTTGTTCGCAAGGAATGGCCTGATAGACAAAAATCATTTAATATTCAGAGATTCATGTATCAGCAATAGAGGATGTAATCACTGCAAGCACTAACCTTTTTACAAAGCTGTTCATTATATTTTCTGGAGTTTGGTACAACATCCTGAAGTATGAAGTTGCCTTTTTCTCTGTTGCTTTTATTTTTTAACAGATGGACACCAAAATGCTATTTGCCTTTCAGTATGCAATTCTGGAAGGAAAGTGACTATTTTAAAAGCTTGGTTGAGACTAGCGCTAGCATTTTTGTTGACAATAACAAAATTTAGACTCTTCAAACGATTTTTCTGAGGTCTTCAGATGTATGCTCTTCACAAATATTTCCTGCTTTTCCCCACCTATTCTAAAGTCCCAATTTAGCTGGTTACTTATATATATATATATATATATATACACATAATTATGAAGCATACAAAGAGTATCAGTCTCTGAGCTCTGTGTGTGTTTTTACACAGAGAACGTTACCCCAGAATTTCCTTATTTAAAAGCATGTGTGTCTGTTCTTTACACCTATAATATTACTGTAGTTTATTTTGGAGAAACTTCATGCAATAGACTGGGCCTTCTGGATTCCTTTTCTGAATTTATTTCTTGACAGTAAGATATAGACTGTTCTTCAAATTCTAACTAAACCATATTTACACAGCAGTTTGAGCGACCGGCAGACAGACACACAAACACACACGTGTGCTTCATACTACAAGGACACATGGATGGAGTTTCTGCTTTTTCTGATGACTTGTATTTATTACCTTTTACTCTCCTCACATTGTAAGTTTAACAAATAAATTATCTACCTATTTTAATATTAAATTGCCGTCTTGCTGGAACTACCGATTTCAGCAGGTTGCCTGCATTGAGCACAACTCCTTAGCCAGCTCCCAAATTTGAAAAATTACTTTAAACCACTTTGACTGCAGAGGTTTCTATTTTGTAAGTTCTGGAGCTGTGGCCCTCTGGACCTGTTGGCCAAGAGCCTTTGCACACCATACAGCCTGCGCTGAGGACAAAGTGGGAAATGCCTGCAAACACAGCAAACTTACTTTCTTCCTCCCAACTGTCTCATGCCAGCAAGAGTGTTTTCAAATAGCTCAATTTTATGTCAATTGAATTCACATTCTGCAAAGGTGTGCAGATTATTTTTCTTAATAGCCTAATGTTTTTAAGACATTCTGTATGTAAAAATATGTATGCATTATAAGTATACATATATACATTTCTATTTTTAAAATACCATTAGAATGTCATCAATTTTCAGGGTGTATGGGAAAGAACAAGAACAAATATTACACTGTGTGTCTTCTATTCAGTAGACTGTTTTTTATAGAAAGGCTACCTGGATAGGCTTAACATATGATGAGACAAGGTTTGAATACAAAATGGCATGCTTCATTCCAGAACTTCCCCTCAATAGCTTAAAGATATTTCTGTGTACAAGTATTTACACTTTTCACTTTCTCTATGAGCTGTTCATTCTCTGGACCTTAGCACAGAATTAATATACTTTTCTGTCATATTTATCATTAACATTTAAAAAATTATATTTCCTAATCGTAGTAACTATCCATAATGCTTAGAAAGGAGGGGTGGGAGGCTGTTTGAAGAGGACATAATTTTGCTGTCTGAATATAGATAGATGCAGAACTCCCGCAGAAAGATTTATCATTAACTAAAACTCAGAACATCAAAAAGATTCAAATTGAACCCTCTGGCATCTTCAGCTCCATATCAAGATGGTATTACCAATTTCTGAACATAGTCACTAATTGCTTTTGTCTGTGAAATGTCTTTTAACCCATTAAAAATGCTCAGGGCAAAACCCATGTATTTTATGGATTTAGTTCCTAATACTGTGTAACTCACAAGATCTGATAACTATGATAAATCTCTAAAGACTCCCATGATCTGAGTCTCTTCTTTTCCTTGTGTACTATGCTTGTAGCATTAACTATGACTTGTACATATATGAGAATGCATTCACTAATTTTGAAAGAGCCCAATAATTTAAAATCAAAACGCTTATGAAGAGCTGTTTCCCATCTGAACATCCAAGCACAGATAAGCTTTCCTAGCTGTAGAAATATCAAAATTAATAAGATAGATAGCAATTTACATCAGTTCCAACTGTTGCCAAGAGACTTCCAATCAAAAGATTTAGAAGTTCGCTAGTCAATGTCTAGACTGGCAGGAAGATGTTGGGACCACTGTAAATTGTTGTCCTTCAAATTATTACTTACGACAAGGGATTACAAAAAGAAATTGTAAATATCAGACTTGAATCTGTGTCACAGTGTGGACTCAAAGGGTGAATGCAGCATTGTATGTTTTTGTAGCCACCTGTGGGTTATTTTACAGGTTACTCATAAGGCATTTATCAAGTCTACCAATATATAGCATTTTTTATTTGGCTTTTCTTTGTGGAGCTAATTTCAGTCTTGAGTTTTGACTACTCAGTGTTTTTGGAGCATCTTCTGGCTGATTTCAGAGCTTGTAATTTTAAAATTATATTGTCTGGAATATGGAAGGCTCAGTATGATATCTGACTTGTGTATCTCTACAAAGAAAACTATTTTTTATGATGATTTAAATAAAACCATGTTTATCTGACTTAAACTTTTTGCCAGTAGAGATTCTGCTCATCTTAAAAATGTTTGAGAGTGGGAGGAATTAGCATTTCTTTTTCTCTGAATAGCAAAAGAAAGAATCTGGAGAAATGATTTATTTAAGTCTATAGTTTCTTGGTTGGGGTTTTTTGTATCTCAATTGAGTGGGGCACCCCAGGTACCCTTTATCTAACTCCATAGGTGATATTCTGAATATTATCACTGTAGCAAAAGAATTGCAGGTGGAGAATTAGTACATTGGGACTTACAGAGGTGGTTGTGAATAGAATGGAACGGGACTATATAGCGAAGCAGCCTTTTTGTTTGTTTTGCAGTTTTGATTATAGTAGTAGCTTTGTATTAATTGGTTTAATACTAGAATACCATTTTGCTGACTACATGAATTTGAGGAAGTGATTAGGCTTCCCTGCGCCAAACACACTTTTAAAGAGTAATACAGCATCTTAGTGCTTTTGTCTTTGTTTCCAGACTGGGTAGGAATTTCTTTCAGATAGAACTTATTAGAATAGGTTGTATGTGTACTATGTAATAGTATATCAATATGTGTATCAATATATGTATATTTAATATTCGTTGTTTCAATTCCTTTTATTAACTATGCTGTTCGTAATTTGTCAAAGACTCTTAAAAAAAAAGGGGGAAATCTTAGCTGAAATAGGGAATGAGAAATATATGTTGACACTTATATTCATTACCGATTACGCAAGTATTTTCCATAATTCATACTATATTAAGAAACTTCCTCAAAAGTTTGGAAGATATTTTGGAAAAAATGTTTACTTTTAGTGTTTAATATACCTTTAGTATATTTATGATATTTTTAAACACAAATCCAATAGGATAGAATGAAAACTTCAGTGCCATCTGAAGGGAAAGAAAATTTATTGATTTAAAATAGACCTATTTGAAAATCTCATGCAGATTTTTTAAAATTTCAATCACAATAGTATTGAATAAAAAAAACAAAAGTTGTTCAGATGCTTTGCTAATTGTAAATCACCCTACTATTGTACAAATTTCCCTGGAACATAGCTCTTATAAAATAATCTGTAACCATCTGCTCTTCTGCTTTTACAAATTCCAGTAATTTATATCAAATTTTCTTTTTATTTATGTCTCCTATCTTGTTTTCTTTGACTGTATGTGTAACTACTGAGGTTATGAATGATCAACGGCAAAGCAGAAGTCACAGGAAATGTGTATGTGCACGAACCAAATTTCCCTTAGGGTTTTTCTGTTTGTTGGTGTTCAGCTTAGTCCTTTCCCAATCCAAAACAAAACAATATCTACTTAATTTTCTTTTGCAAGCGAGCCTGAGGTAAAAATTTATTGCAGATACTCACAGAGACCACATCATATTGAGAAATATATAACTATTGCACTTATCCCATTACTTTGGAGTAAGGTCATCTATTATAGTATATGTTTTTGTAGGTTGTATATGTTGTTAGCCACTACTGGAATTGATTCCTCGACTCACGGAATTTATTTTGCATGTTTTAACGAGTTTTGACATGTAGTTGATAAATGTTTGATGAGTAACAGGCATGATTAACACAAAATAACAAAGATAAAATAAATTCTATCAATTCTGGGGATGGGGGAGAAAAATAATACTCTTCAAATTCAAGATGACAGGTGTATGGATTGCAGTTTAAGGCAGGCTCAGCAGATGGACATATTCAGTCACATACAGCTACCTGATATTTGGCTGTCAAAGACCTTGGACTGTGCTGGAAGCAGACATATTTACCTCTCACATTTACAGACGGGTCAGGATTGAGGTCACGAACAACAGAGTGAGAGAAATCTTGAACTTTGCCTGCTTGCACTGTATCTTGGGATGCAGCTCTGTTCTGCCTGAGTTCAATTTCTAATGCTCCCTGACCCTTACTCTGGTATAAATAATCAGAAATATTCATTACAGAATGGCAATAGCTTTGGAGAAGTGATGGAGTGTATATTATAAAAGGAAAAATACATCCAATTCTCATAACTCCTTGCAAATTGTATTGGAAAGCCTTCAGCTGAATATATTCACATCCTGCTTTAAGAAATGCTACAAATAATGTGATGAGTTGAATTATCCTCAAATAATTCAGCTCATGTAGATGTGTGTATACCTATTTCACAGTGCAGAGGCTTATCGTTTTCTGTTTTCAGACTGATACAGCATATTGAAATATTGAAGAAAAAAATCTAATTTAAGGTCAGGCATCACTATTAAAGTCATAAAGTCATATAGATTGAGGAGTGTTAACATGGTACTGCTTTAGTTTTTTCTATTTCTATACATTTTTAGTTTCCTCTATAAGCTTGAATCATTAGCATTTACAGCCTGGAAAATTCTACTTTTCGAGACATTAATGAAAAAAAAAAAGTCTGATTCCTGCTCTGATTCCACAGCTTGCTCACTTGCAATGGATGCAAAAGAAGAGTGTGCTCTTGGTAGTGTCATTCCTGTGTATTCAAGTTTAGTGAAGGGCGCTCTAGAAAGAATCATGAGGCTCTTTTTTTGTATTAATATTGAATTTTGGAGATGGCTTGCTTTGGATAATTTTCCACTTGTTCATGTAAAATGTGTTACATTTTCTGTTTTTTTTTTTCCTCTACAGCCATAAATGATAGAAGCGCTGTTGGTTTTGGAACTCTTACTGCTGCTTTGTTTTTCTCACCACAGAAAATGAAATTCCAAAATGCATTTGCAAGCTGATGCTTTAATAAAAGAAATGAATTGTACAAGTGCAAGGAATGCAAGATTCAAAGGCTTATTCAGGCTATGTTATGGTCTATAATATACCATACCAGCTGAAGTTCTGATAGGAACACTAAGTAAAATTTTCTTTTCTGTTCAGTGCAACACAAGAAAAGCAGCTATTAGGTTTTGTTAATTAATTTAAAATATGTTGTTAATTAATTTAATTTATTTATTAAATATCTGCCTTCAATTTCTAGCTTCAGCGTTTGCTTTTGGATAAGACCACAGAAGTCTGCTAAGTTGTAACATTTGCAAATGTTCAACTTTTGCTACTGAAAAGAAATAAAGTCTTCCCCTGTAGGCTTCAAGCACGAGGGGAACTTAGAAACTTTAGCAGAGGCAGTGCTCACAACTAAGTTCCCATTCCATGCCTTAGCTCTTAAAACTTCTGTGCATTTATCATTGCTACTATTAATATTCAGCACAAATCTTATATCAGGTTACGGGCAGTGGCACTGTAGTCTGTATGCAGTATTTTCTAAAAAAAATGAAGCACAACTTAGTATAGGTCTGAGGGCAATATTTTCTATTTTGCAATTTTTCCTATTATTTATGCTTCTATTTACTTCTATATTGATTTATATTTGTTTTGGTTCTTTAACAAGGAGGAACAATTCTGACATCTACAGTAGAGTGAAATCGAATCACGTTACATGTGGCAGTGGTTAGTGGAGGCTTCTGGGTTTAGGAAACCTGAGCATAGCTAAGGAGCGTCTGCAGCGAGTGCTCTGGCAGATATAGATTGAAGTCTGCTATTCTTTCTACATTGGCAGGTTTGTATTTGCAAGGAAGTAAATGTAGATGGGAAATTACCTCCCTTTAAGTGATCCATACTGGTTCCCCACGTAGAGTCTCTGTGCTCAGTGATGTTCATTTTTGAAAAGGGAGAGTGAACTCTTACAGAGGGTTCTTGTGGCACATTAGCAGTGTCTACAGGTGGAGTAAGTGCAGAGTCCCCTATAAATTTACAACCTTATTTACTGCATAATAAGTTCCCAAGGGAGATAAACTCTCAGGTGCAATGATCTGTAAAGGCTAAGAAGAAATTGGAGGCAAGCGGACTCACCAACATTCTTCAACTGATTACTGACAAACCTTGGAAAAATACCATTTAAAACTCTGAGACAGCCTAATTTTATCCAAACAGTGCACTGTTTTAACTTCATGTTACCCTAGATATCTTCATGTGTTGCCCTGGTAATTTATGTGATGTTCCTTTGCAGGAACAAAAATCTGTCTTACACTTAACTCTTTTTGATAATTAATTCTCTCCCATCTGCTTACAGCTGGTATGGTAGAAATGTGCTTGCATTTCCTTATTTGCTCATGCCTTGGAGTCATCTTTTAATACAAATTGCTGTGAATCTCCCAATAATTTTGAAATTAGCCTTTTTCAGTTTCTGGCCAGCATGTCCAAGTCATGTTCCTTGTTGCAATTTTTAGTGTGTTGTTAGGGGAACGCAACCTGACCTTTTCATACTATTTAATAGGAAGGTACAAACATTTACTTTGTATATGATCCATCTTGCACTTGAAATATATTTTTAAGAGCAGTGTGATCAGATTCACATAAACAGAAACATCATATCTCTGAGTTAATCTGTTTTCTTCTCTCTGAGAAACTCCACAACATTTAAAGTACACTCTTTTTGCAACCAGGCAATAATTTCCACCTAATAAATAATCCCAGAGTGTTGCTGCTCTAACCAGCTTAGTTTATTTAACACAAGATAAGGCACTCCATATTTCCCCTTGCCCTGGGTAATGCATTGTGCATTTGTGTAGGGTGGGGTTTTTTTAAACATTTCTTAAAAGAGTTGTCTTTTGACCCAGTTTTTAGGGTAAATGTATCCAACTTCTGCCTCGCATATCTTATTTATTCTAACAGCCTGGAACAAGCCAGGAGAGAATTCCTCCAAAACAAAATAATACAGGATCAAAGTAGCTGGCCACAAACTAGGCTATTCTTAAGACCTCAGCAAATGAGCTACGTTGACTTAGGATTCATTGCAGCTTTCCTGCCATGTCATAGTCTGCAGTGTTGGTTTCCTTCTTATGCAGTGAAATAAGCAACAGTCTTACAGTGGAAAGAGAGCTCTAAACATGTATTTAATGAATACAGTGTGTGCATGCAAGGTGTGGATGCACATGGTTGCCTGGAAAGATAAATTTGGTCTTTGTAATTACAGCCTCCAGTCACAAAGGTTTTACTTGGATTTTGCAGAAGTAAGGTGATTCTTTGCAACTTGACTGTGTTTAAGGGGGTCTAATTTTCAATTAGATACTGGAAATTTGGCTCTGTAAAATTAAAATAAAGTACTACTTTTGGATGAAATTACATATTTTGTTGCTGCATTTTTGAATTAAACTTTTCAATCTAAAACATAATGAAGATACATTTTGAAATTATTTTAATTAAATGTTTTGTTATTTAAATGTCAAAGTCTTCCATTTCTTCATGGTGTTTTGGTTTTCACAACTGCATACAATCATGAAATGGCTGCTATTTTTTATAATCTGAGTAAATATAATTCCAGCTAAAAATTAGCAAAGCTCTTCTAAAATCAGTGGAAAAGAACAAGGATGATTTTTGTTTAGATCAAATAGTCTCTTCTCAGGACACATGGCGGGGATCCTAGCCAAATGCATGGCAGTATAGATACTATTCAGTGTGACTGCAGGAGAAAGTATAAATCAAACCATGTTTCCGGTTGCTTTAACTTGTTCTGCCCACTCATGAGGAAGGCAGCTGGTTAATTCATGCTGTGGCATATATAAATGTAGATTAAAATCACCTTTTTTTACTCTTAAAGTACAAAACTGAACTGAATGTTTCACATTTCATTGTCATCCATATACACACCTCTCTACAAGTACTTTTTCTATTAATACACTAGGGAGATCAATGCTTTTGTTTTATGTACTTTAAAGTTCATTTCTGCTGCAGTATAAGCCATAGAATAAATGAAATAATCATTGTGAATTTTGGCATAGTTTGCTGAAAATACATACTCTTTTTAGCACTTGACTACATACAGTGTACCTCACAAAACCTTCTCATTTGCAGAGATCTGGCTGAGCAGAATTGACAGCCTGATACTAGCTATTGAGATTTGGATATTTGACTTCAAGTAGTTACAGTTCAGTAGCTACTATTTGCTCTGGAATGTGTGGGGGAAAATACTAAACTTCTGTCGGGAGTTTGCACGGTTCCTGTTGTAGGTCAAGTAACATCAAAGAGTAAAACATCATCATTTGCTGAATCTGCTGCTCCATGTCATGTCCACTGGTAAGAGTGACTGGGAAATTTTCTCTGATCTTTGCTTATGCAGTCTCAATTTTAAGTATCCTTTTCTACAGTTTCTAGATGGATATGTTTAATTTCTATCTTTAGGAAGACATACGTGCAGATTTCAGAGCCACTGAGCTAGTGGATTTTAAGGCAGAAATCTTTGTAACGTCATATTGGTGTTTTTTCTTATTGTAATCATAGTGCAGTGAATTAGCTTGTTCAAAGACATATTCAAAACAAGGCTTGATCAGTTTTGTTCTTGACCTCTTTCCTTATGTTATCCAAGTACTTCATCAACACTGTTCAGTTTATCTCCATAAAGCTTCGTGTGTGGATTGTGATAGGATTCCATTTTAAAGCTGGAAACACAGGCAGAAGATGGCTTAATAAAAAACTTTTATCATGTAGAAACTCTGTGATGGACAGGAAGTCGTCCTTACTGTAGTCCAGTTCTTTAATCACCAGACTGTTCATACTATTCTGACTGGTTTCAACTGAAACAATGTGTAATGACTACGGTAACTCCATAGTTAAACAAACAATTTAAATAATCTGGTAATAGGCAGTTTCACTTCATTTAACATTCCTTCTTTTGCTTTGATTCATACTTCTTCTTTAAATAAAAACCCTTTTAATTACTTATATCTACGTCTTTATTTCTTTTAACAGCTCATCTTTATTACTGGCATTCTAGCCATAACCTAAGTATGAGCTTTACAATCAATGCTACCAGAAATGATGACTTACAATATGAAATTTAGATTAATTGCAAATATTACTCTCTAGGTCTAGGCTCTGATTTAATTGTCTTGTTTTCATATGAATAACTTATATGGCTTTAGAAATGAGTACATTTTCCTTTGCTTATTTGAAGCTAGACTGGACAATTTAGCAAACCAAGGATTTTGGGAAATACCTTTTCCTTCTTTGTAGGCAAGAAGTGAACATCAGAGTGCTCATGTTTTAGTAGCACCTCACAGTACACAGAATAAATTCTTAAAAAAAAGTGTGTGGACATAAACTGAAAAAACAGTTCTCTAATAGTTTATACTTTTTGTTTTGCGATCCATCATTGAATAATAGTTTATATAAACAAACTACATGAATTTCAATAGTCTGTTTGTGAGATTAAAATCTTAATGGGACCTAAACTATTGCTTTCTTACTTTTTTTTTTTTGTTTGTTAAATGTAGGTTAAAATGTAGTTGCAAAAAATACAAATTTAAAAAAAACTGATAGCAAAGTATAAACATAAAACTGTGATAAACTACAAAAAATTACAATGTTATTAATTACGCTTTAAAATTAGCATTCTAGGTTTCCCTGGTGAGTAAAATCTTGTACTTCATTAATTTATATTACCAAATTCCAATTTATTTTCAAGTCATTGCAGAGGCAGACTAAAGAGGACTTTGATATGGCTGCTTACTCAGTCATAGAATGGGAAAAGGGTATATTGAAGCTCCTGTTTACACAGCTATCTGCTATCTGTGTTAATTTTTCTGAGCAGTAAATTGTCATGCAGTCCATAAATAATTTCTGACTCCTGACATTCCCATGTAATGAAATCTCTAAAAGTGTTACATTACTGCTGGTGGTGATCCAGTCCGCCACATTGAGTCAACACTTATAAATATCCCTCAGGTTTCAAGTGCAGTTCTAATTAAAACCTAGAATTTGGATAGTCAAGTGCCAATTCATTCACAATTCCCACAGAGCACATGGAAAATCTAATCTTCCTCCCTTTTTTCTTATCCTTTAGATGGCAGCATAGCAGATGCAAAGCTTTGTGCTGCTGAAGGACCAGCTGCAAAAGACACCCACAATGGAACAGCATTGAGCTGTACGGAGCTGCCATACTAGCTGGGGCATTGAGAACGTTGTTAACCTTCCCTGCTTATTTGGGTAGCCTGCTCATTACCCGGATTTGCCCAGATATCTCTTTGCCCAGATCAGACACTTCTAAACTGCCCCAAATTGTGTATATGCTACCATTAAATCATAAGAATTTTTTTTAAATTAACTTTCTCTCCAAAGTACTACAGAGAGATTATTCCATCTTTATTTGTGCAAGAGTGTAGGCAGCCAACATAATTTTTGTATATGGAAAGTCAGCTTCAAATGTTATCCTAGTAACAATTCTTTCTAGAACTAGCAAAGCAAAAGTTGCTGATAATTATAATGAGCCTATTAAGCCTAGTCATGAGTTTAGTTCCATCAGGAAAAGTTTTAGATTATTTTCTCATCTCTTCTATTCTGTTGAGAATAATTAGTGGCATGATAATCTGCTTACCTAAAAGAGGAATAATAATTATTATTTTCTAATCCCAATACAGTGTGTGATTTAGAACAAGGCTATTACACTTTTGAGTGGGTTTTTGGTTTTCTTTTTTTAAATTAAAATTAGGAAAGCCATGAGTGTAAAACAGGTGATACGGTCAGTTAAGTTGTTTTGGGCTGCTTTTCATGAGCACAGTGCCACTGAGCTTGCTTGATTCTCTCATGTCTAATAAGGCTACAAAAAGTTCCAGAGGCTTCCAGATATGACAGATTTGCAACTGCAATTACAAGAATAAGTCCCCAGCAAGATGACTGTTCAGGTATGTGCTTAACATGGCATTACATCGTAACAAGTAGTAGTAGCCTTGCCCTTCTGATTGTCATTGCAGCTGAAGAATGTAGAAGCAGACACCAAGGACACTTCCAGGACTCCAATTCCAAAGTGAATAATCTGCTACATTAACAGCAGCATTATGTATTTGCTGAAGATACAGAGATACCTTGTAATGTTTATGACTAGGAATGTCTCCTGTCTAATGCTTCAGCTGCTTTATACACGGTAAAATCAATAATGGTCTTAGACAGTTTTATAGTTTTAAATATTTCAGATACCCATGCTGGTGCAGAAGCTTGTTGTTTCTGAGGAAAAAAGGTGTGCATCTGGTGTCTTAAATGCTATATGCACTACCAGCTGCTATTTCTCTTAGAAGCACAAGAACATATACATGCAGAAAAATTTATGTCACTATATTCCTGTGGCTAAAAAGAGAAACAAAATGGCTAAGTCCTGAATTTGTTCTTACTACTTCTTAGGTTACTCGTAGGATTAGGTGCTTTGTTCCATGACAGCTCTGGCTGACTAGGAGCACAGTGATTTCTGTGTTGTTCCAAAGGTGTTTGGGGTTGGTTTGAATAGCTCTTTGTGGCTCAGCTTTTTCAGTGCTTTCTCAAAAAAGGTGCTAATCTAAATCACAGATAGGAAAAGACCATGATAACTTCAAAATATGAAAGCTTTTGTGGTAATTTCTACTGTTGCTTAAAAAAGGTTTTGAGGCCGTGTTGACCACAGTTTGTGTGCACATTGAAGGTGCTAGAACAAGACAGATTGGTCCCTGAATTATGCCTGACGTTGTTGTGTCATTTAAGTCCTACTTAATTTTGATGGAATCATGAGAAATTACTGTTTCTTTTCTGGAGCACTAACCAGTAGCTGTGCTTTGTTTCTTATATTCTCTGGCAGGAAGTTGCTATTTACTCTGGCATTGATAATTACAAGTTGTAGTATGAAGGACACCGTGGGGGGAATTCTGTGTGTACTACAAACAAACTCCGTATTACAATAATAGCCATGTTTTCATGTAGATCATAAAAAAAAGGATGGGTACCACCCTGCTGCTATCTAAAGGAAATGTCAATTTCTTGCTCTAAGTACACCAAAAATAAACGATAATTTGGAATTAAAAATAAAAGAACTATGACTGGGTGACCTAGATTATGACAATAGAGCAGAAATTTAAACTAGGTTATATGTTCAGCAATCAGCATTAATTGTGGGAATAGGTACTGACAAAATTCCATGTGCTTTTTAACACTTTATTTCTCAGAAAGAACTAAACATCAATCCTGTGAATAGTAAATATAACATTTTTTTTTAATAATATTAGAATAACATTTCTTGTCATGGTTTAATGCCTCGTTTCTGCATCACTAGGGAAGCTGCTTAATATGTGCAGAACAGCAGCAAAATTGTTAATAGAAGAGAAGCAGCTCGCAGTGTAATGCTTAAACAAGTACTATTGATAGAACAAACAGTGATCTAGCCTTGTAAAGCACCACCTTCTAACTGAAGAGTCTTGCTGGTTTTATGTAAATTTTCACAGAGAAGCAGACCATGAAATATGTTCTCTATAGAATACTTCTGCAGAGGATGGAGTATGTGCTTGCTGAGAAATGGATGTCTGAGACTGCAGTGGAGATGTCCACTCCATTTCTTGGTAGACTATTTGTGAGAACTTTTTTAAAAAAACGCAAGCATTTTGTGTTACCCAGCTGTTACCTTAGGCTGCTTTACCTAACTGCTTTTTAAATGCTCTGTGTATGCAAGTATGTAGCAGTTTTAGGTTTTAGTGTGTTGACAAGTCAGACAGTAGAGCCATTTCTTTAATGTATTATAGCTACAGTCTTGTTTTGTATTCACTAACTTGTGTATCATATTTATGTCCTTGTTATTTTAACATCTGTACATGACTCAGATAGATCAGAGGTTATATTAAGGCAGTTTGTCTCCTGCAAAAGTTACAAAGCAAAAATGATTACATACTGAAAAACTGGTTGTATCTAATTGCAAGAATAGTGTACTTTCAAAATCAATATCCTTGAAAGAAAAAAGAATTAAAAGCAATAATAAAATCTATTAGAAGTTAAATTGCTATGACATATTAGGGTATGTTACTAAAATGGCTTCCTATCTTTTCAATGGTGCATTGAAAAGTAAGGCAGGATGGATGGATGAGTCATAATATCCATTATTAAGAAATGGTTAGGACTCACCAATATCCTAGGGTCATTAGGCAGCTTAATGGGAAATAATTCTAGATCCAGAAAAGGACTTGCCCCATACCTTCTCATAACTGGGTGGAGTATCTATAGAAATGCCTCCTTGTAGTCCAGTGTGAACACAGTATAACTTAGGTTGTGGATCATCCTCCTTAACAGATAATATACAATGCTTTCCTGAAGGAAGTAGAATAGAAATAAGGCTTTCAAGAAATGAGTAGAATGGCTGCCATGCGTGTAGAAATGCAAAAGTGAAATATGTAATGAGAAAGCAGAACCTGATAGAATGACTAGCATCTATTCTGGCAAACTTCTTAAAGCCTGCCTGAGTGTGACCATGTTCTTCTCTATCTTTTAAGAGTTTAAGTGGGAAATATATTGTGCAAAGCAGATGACATTAATACACATTGATTACAATTGTCTTTTTCCTTTCCTTATTCTGATAATGTTTTCTTCTTACGAATACTGCATTTATTTTTCTTTCTCTTTAGCAAAATGTTGGATTTATTTAAACATTTCTACATTGCTGAGTTTCTATTTTAACAACATGGAGGCTAGGGCTACCTAATCCTTCTAATGCATAAACTTAGACTTCAATGTTATGTTAGTGCACTATGGACCATCAGCGGAACGAAGGTGCAGACTGGAATACTTCTCAGGTAGGGTTAATAGCATTTGGGTATAAAGATGATTTACATCATCTTTAATAAGGGTGGATAGATAGCAGGTTGCAATTTAATTTTCCATTATTTCTTTAATTAAACATGAAGCCCAGACTAGGTCTAATTACATCAGTGAAATGGTATATTTCTCAGTATATGTTATAATTTTGTTAAATCAACAAATTCAAACTACAACTTTCCTGTAGAATTTTACTGACGAGCTTTGTTGTACAGTGCTCTAAGTACTCTGAACTACTGGGTCCTAACTGCCTCAGACTGCTCGTCAAAAATTTGTGAGTACCTTTAATCTTAATTTCTCTCCACCTTAATTCCTTTAGTTCTTGTCCATTGCATATTTCATCTCACAAAGAATCTGTGAAAGTAGATTCATTATTGTTAGTGAAGAGTCAGATACCCCAGTGATGAATGTTACAAAATGGTAGTAGAGATGAATAATCCTCCCATCATGATGTGAACAAATCTGTCCTGAGAGCGAAGTGTGAAGTGTGCAGTAAAAATTAAACAAGTCACACACTGATGAAGACACACGAACAAAATGAACTGTGCGCTAAATAAAAACTCTGCGTCCAAGACCATATAATGCAAAACTGTATCGAAGGGTGTACATACAGAGGCCTCAGAGGTTGCAACCACAAGCGTAATTCAGGCATATTGTCTCTTCGAGTACTTGACTTTTTCAATCTCAACAGTGTTCTGACTGGAATTAGTGTGTGAGGGAATGTATGTATGCACACATGATTCCTACTGATTGGTCAAACCTTACATATTTCTAACATGTGGGAAACTACATACCATAGTTCATGATTTTTAAGGTTTGGTTTTTTTTTAAATTTGCAAGAAACAAAAAGAGCAAGAAGTGACAACAATAGCAATTAAAATCCATTCTGCCAACATAACACACTGTTGTAGTGTGCTTATGGCTCAAGTTCTTAATTTCCTGGATTTTTCTGGGCTACTGACATCTCTATAATTAAACAAAGATTGAGAACTATCTTAGAAATAAAGACCTCGAAAAACCCCCAACAACCTCCCACTCTCACAACTTTAGGCACGAGCATGCAGAAAATCACACTGTGTGGGCAGTAATGACAAAAGCTACTTATTGCTTATTTTGTCTTAGCAATCACCTTGGACTGAGGCTGTTTTCTTTTTTACACCACAATAAATAATACTGCATTTAAATAAGAAAGCAAAAATGAGATGAGAATGCATAAAAGAGTAAATTGTGTATGACCCAACCAACAAACAGTGCAGACAGTACATGTTCTGAATAACAGGTGAGGTAGTTAGCTCCTTCTGAAAGCTAATGCAGTGCTTATGAATAACCCTTGGGAGTGAACAATGGCAGATAAATGGTTGTTTCTGCCATTGCAGTTTAGATTCTTAACCCTCAGAAAAGAAAGACAAATTGCATACAGGATTTTTAAAAGCCTTGATGGAATTATCCTCATGTTTCTCTTAATATTCCTTGAGGTAATCATCACATAACTCATTTTTAAATGAGCAAAAATCTCTGCTCTTTTTAGAAATAGTGTCAGTGTGGGATACAGAAAAGACAGACTTAAAAGAAACATTTCTTCCTTTTCTTTCTTTACTGAATTATAACTGAGTATATTTAAAGTGCTTCTCTGGTTCTGCATATCATGGTATCAAAAAGTTTGAGTCTGCTGAGGTGTCAGGAGCATTAGAGTGATATCATTTACAGGATCACCGTGGATCTGTAATTTGCATTCCTGGCTGAGCAGTTCAGAACTAGGAAGTTCAAATAAGAACAAGTTCAACACATGTCTGTCTCTTCTCCACATAAGTGGAAAGGGATGAAAGAAAGAAAGAATTGAGATTTAGTTATTCTGTAAAATGTAAATGTTACTAATCGGAAGTGAAAAAGACATAAACCAAAAAGTAAACTTATAAAGAATGTGGAAGACCTACAGGCAATCTGGGTATGCCACAATACTCTGCTTTAAATGGCAATTTCACCTTGTATTCCTTCTGACATATGAGATAATTCAGATAATGTACAAACATCTGAGACGTATCTTTGAGTGCAGCAGGTGTATCACAATTGTATCTTAGATAGGATTGTAAAGGAAAGAATTTTCACTTACCATATTGCTCCTAACTCAGCTTCTTGTTGAATTCTTGACCTGCAGGTCAGTGATTATGTTTTGGTGATTAGATAGTGGAATCTCAGTTTCTTGCGTTGTTCTGTGTACATGCAAGACAGAATCAACAACATGTACTTACTGCTGAATAATGTAATTATCAGTTAATGATGGTTAGATCTTGCTGTGAATAATGTTAAAAAAAACCCCAAAGGTAGGTTCCACTCAGAATTATCATCCAAGTTGAAATTTACTGATGTACCTGTTAACAGAGATGTTTATTAACTGCATCACTTGAGTATGCATGTTGTCTTTAGTTGAGGTCCTGCTGCGTCACAGCCAGTTAGTGTATAGTTTGTCCAGAAGTTAATGTAGTTTTCAATTAAGCCATCATAAATAAAGGAAAGAGTAGGAAAGCCGTATGACTTTCAAAAAAATACTTTTTATATTTATAATAAATCTGAAGATGTAAAATGGTATAACTTCTAGTAAATGTAATTTAGGATGTTTTCCTTTTTTGCGATGTTTCCATATATAGTACGTATGGAAAATACCTTTCTGAGCAAGTCAGGATCAGTCACTTCAGAAAGTGCTAAACTCAAAGAGGTTGTTTGTTGTCTATTGAAAATTTTCAGAGAGACTGTTGTTACTGCCTTCAGTGAAAGATAAAAGGTTCTTACTACAAATATGTTATTTAATGAGTTGACTTTTCCAATTTTTAAATAAGTTCTCTTTAAAATATTTTAAGAAGTGTCAAAAAATTCACATTGGATGGTATGAAAGTGTGGGGGGTAAGTACATGAAAGAGAATGTGTTTGCACACAAAGAATGAGTGTCAGTTCAAAGAAACCTGTGACCTTCCTATTTAATGAACACAAACCAGGCATAGTTCTGTTTTATAATTGCAGTCAGACCAGCAGCAATCTGAACTAATGTTATTCTTTTTTCTCTAAGTGCTTTGTGGTGAAAAAGCAGCAAATACTCTGCCAAAGCACTGTGCCTAAGTCGAGGAAGAATAATGGTAGTTCAAAACTCCAGTACAAATTGTGTGTGGTTATAAGATGCAAAACATAGCAGAAGGAACACCTAGTCTGACGGAGATCTAAAGGAAAGCATTACATTCTGATTCTTTGCAGCACTGTTTTAATCCAGGGTAATCTACCACCACTGCTTTTTGCAAGTTCATTTTTCAGTAAGGACTGCAGATTTTTTTCAGGCATTCTCCCATTTCTTGAGAGAACAACTGAGTGCTATGGTGAGCACACCAGCTTTAAAAGTAAATCTTTTAATTAGCCTAACAATAACAAAATTCTTATTCAGCTGAATGATAGTTTCTTATATCTCTTTTTAGTTTTACGTATCATAAAGATATACAAACAAACACTGTTTTCAGTTGACAAATGGAGAAACTGAGATAGAAAGAGTTCAGATACCTGAAGTCACACAAGATACCAGTGGTAGGTTTAGCAATAGCAAATGCCTCTCCTGATTCCTGTTCCTTACCTGTTATTTACATTGTTGCAGTATTTTATATCCCTTCTTCATAATAGTATTCAGTAAGTTTTGTCCTTGCACAGGATAAAAGACAGTGAGAACTCCCTTCAAGAACATCTTTAAAGCACATTTGTCACAACTTTCCTCTAGGAAAAACTGATGTAGCAAAGGTTTTATATTTAAGAAATATTATTCTTTATCAGTCTAACATTAGTACTAAATATATAGCTCATCTCTGTCAATTTGTGTATCCATAATTAGTAAGATTGAGCCATTAGGCAGATACAATGCAATTTGTAATTGTTTTATTGGTGAAAAGCTTGCTAATTACTGCATAGCGGTTCTGGGCATTCAGTGCACTGCTCCTCTAGTAGTGGTATTCACTAAGTAAGATTTAATTTACCTATTGTATTATTACGATCTCTGGTTGTCTTCACTGGAACATTTTGTCTCACAACAAACATTCCAACAGTTCTCTCGTGGATCTGTTATTGTCAATCTACATATTCCTCAATTTTGATAGAAGAAATTTTTCACTGGAAGCAATGTCCTTAAAAGTATTTTTTAGAGCTGCTCTTATTGCAATTGTTAGATGCTTGTGCTTTTTATGCCAATAACATGAGATAAACTGCCTAAACTGTCTGGATTCAGATGTGTTTCTAGCATTTTATGTAGAATACCTGAGTTATATCCTTAGATTTCATTACAACTCCTTTTTCATCACCCATTTGCTGAATAACCTCAAAAGCAGTCTGCCTTCATTCAGCAGAACCGCTGAAAAAATTTATTTGATCTTAATTGTATGTTACAGAATTCCACATTTTCTCATGTGTTTTGTGCTCATTGACCTTTAAAGAAGCACGGCAATCACAGCACATATTGGTTTTTGTGAAGTACTTCGCAAACTTCTTCTGTCTTTAGGATGTTATTATTTCAAAGAAGAAATATGTATAAATCAGGATGTTTATAAAATTTTCCAATTGCTCTCACCCACTTTTTAGTACAATTGCATAAAAATGATTTTCTGTTAAAGGAATTTCTGTTTCTAAAGGATTTTAAAACTTTACAAAGCTAGTAGATTTGTGGTCTCCGTTATTCTGGATATTGTGATCTTCCTAAACGATGTCAACATGAAGAGCTTGTGTCTGAAAACCAGTCTAACAGTTCTGATGCATTATTGATATGCTTAATGAAACTGAATGAGGTTTATGTTTTAGGATCTCGATGTTTGTTTACACATGTGTACACAGGAAAATTAATGCAAATGAGATCTGAAATTATCTTAATTCATTTTATCTTTAGTTTAGGAGTGAGATAAGACAAACTAAATTAAGATCATTTTAATTTTAAATAAGAATATCTACACAAGGACTTAGGATAATGTAATTAATCCACTTCAAAGTTCATACATTTTAGTTAATTCCAATTAACCTTCTTGAGTATCGTCATGTTGGTAAATTCCTACGAACAGCCTATCTCTAATGTAGTCATGTAGATGAACAGGAGTGCTTCTGGCATCCCTCTCCAGAATGAGAGCAGAGAACAACTTTCTTGAAGACGGTTCGTTCTTCTGGCATATGTTACTCTGTTTTGTCTAACTAAGCTCACTTTCTGAGAAATATTACAGGAGGTAATAGTAATTTAATAATAATGTAGGTTTACTAATTAATAATTAATATTAATGTAGGTTTACTTTTCTTAGGAAGAAGAAAATGCCCCAAACGCTGTGATGTTTACATAACTGAATGTGCAGTACAAAAGACTGTAACTTCAGCATTATCCCAAATATCAAGAATCTCACTTTTTCTAGACTTCTAAGCATTTGTGTTCATACAAATGTATACTTCTCTCATCGCTTCACAGCATCATCATTGGAGTCACGCTCCTTCATCATAGGTACAGATATATCCCATTTTGGGGGTCAGGGTGTTGGGTTTTTTTGTTTGTGTATGTGTGTGTTTGTTTTTTGAAGAGTGAGAGGCTGTCACATCTCTTTCTAGTCAGCTATGTCCATTGAGTGAGACCATATACCTTTGGAAGACTGTTACCCTCATGACTCACCCTGAATCCTCATTGCAAAGGCAGTGGATTCTAATTTGAATGAAAGCAGGGCCTGCGTTATAAGCTGTACATCTACTGTTAGAGTCTGTCAGGATTTAAATCAATTCCAGTGCAGGTAAGAGGTTTTGAGGTAGTTAAGTTGTGATGTAAAACCCAGGTAAATCTGCAATGCTGACATAATCTAAATGATTAAATGTTTTAAGGAAATCCTTTGAAATTTCAGGCTTTGTGCTCAGATTTTGGGTCAGAATTGCATTCAGTTAGTCCTGCTCAGCCCTACTTACTATTTACATTCTCTGATCTTGTCAGATCCATAATTTTATCCTTATCATTTATCCTTTATGCCATATACAGATTGCAAGTTACCTATTCCCTATCACTTACAGTGTGCACACTTGTGTGTATGTGCACAGGGAATAGATCATGGAGATCACATAGTTACTGTCTAATGAGGAGATACATTTGAATGAAATAGAAAGTCATTTTGTCGTTCATTCCTTTCAAACTGAACCAGCCTTTAATTGCACAGTGTTTTTATTACACTGCACCTAATATTTAATCACTTAGTACTACATCAACTCTGATAGGTAGGGTAGAAGTACATGCAAAAAGTGGAGTTAATCTTCAGCTCTTTTTCTCTAAAAACTTTTAACGACCACTTTATCAAAAAGCAATAAATTTCAAGTTTATAATGAACTTTCTTCAAGACCTTTAACTCCAAGGCTCCAGAATCTTTTTCTGTACAATGATCTGCCCAAACATATTAAATGTGAGAATAGAGTCTAAAAATAAAAAAAACAATGATCTATTTTATATAAAGTTTAAATATAATCACATGATATTGGACAGGTTATGTTCATACCCTTCCCTGGAAATAAATTTTACTTTATTTTCCAAGAAGTTTGCTCTCTTCACAGGGTTTCTCTTCCCCAGAGCGATATTGCAAACAGCTTCGCTGTCCCTTTCTTGCTCTAACTTACTGACATTTACTCTTCAATCAGCTCTTCCCATTAGCAGAAGCAGATTTCCACCTGGTTCTCTGTATTCCTCCTTGCAACATCCTACACTCATTCTGGATGCCTCAGCTTACAGGCTAATGACCAATTTCTTTTGAGCTGCATATTCCTTGTTCGCGCTTTCATTTAATCTACGGCCCTACTACAACACTTCTCTGCAACAAAAAAGCTTTTCTTTACTGTTTTATTGAACACTCTTCTTTCTTTGAGTCATATTGTTGTTTATCCTTTTCCACATCTGCCTTATTCAATACTGCCATCAGCTTTTTCCTGCATGTAGCACCCTACATTTTTTGGACTTGTTTTAAAATTCTCTCAAATCTCTGCTCCCTTATTCTTCCCTTGCTTCCATTTATTTTTATATCACTGCATAATATCTTGTCACTGTCTTCTGGAAAAAAACTGACAAAATGAGGTGTTTATCTATGCCTTCCCTTTAGTTTGACATTCTTTTCTCCATCACAAACATCCTTCATTACAAAGAAGCCAAAGTTTGTCATCTACTTCCTATTCTAACTGTTCTTCTTGTCCCATCACATTTCCTTACATTTCTTGCATTGTTTTTATCTTTCCTTTTATTTCACTTGACAATAAAAACATGATAAAGCTTTAAGGCTCTCAACTTTAAAAAAAAAAAACAAACACCTGAAACACTGCTTCTGCTCTTCTCTTCATTTTGTTTTGTTTTATATTAAGGGTGTCTCTTTTCCTCTCAATCTTACCCCACTCCAGCTTCTGCACTCAGCTAAAACTATTGTTACCAAATTTTTTAATCATACATTTTTAGTTTATTCTTATCTTACCTGAGCTATCAGATGCTTTTACCAGTCAGCCATGCTCTTTGTTTTATATCTTGTCATTCCTTGTGTTTTCTTATTCCATCCTATTATGGAATTTGTCTGCATCTGTCTTCCATTTGTCATACTGTATTCTGTTCTTTAAGAGCACACAGCTTTTTATTTCATAATTAGGGCTTCTGTTTTTGTAATAATATCAATCATAAAATTTTAAATGAGCTTAGCTGTTTCTTAAATCATATAGTTTCATTCAAAGAAGCTAGTAAAGTTTAAGTAAAAAAAGGAATTTGAGAACATGTACAGAAACGGCTTGTAGAGCTAAAATGGTTAAAATGAAACATGGCACGAGCATTAACAATTTTAGGACATTATCTAAAAGTGTAAAGCTAAGTAACGTTTCAAAGTAGTAAGTAGCATATAAAGTATTGTAAATTAGGGCTAGTTATAGGGTAATAATCACACCTACCTGGAGGCAGTGTAAGCATTTTATCTAGTAATTACAATGCTACATTATCTTCTTATTATACTAGTGATGTTTCAGCACATAAGCAAAAATGGGAGAGGAAAAATAAAACAAAACACAATACTTCATCCTACACTGTATTCTATAGCACGTCATTCCAAGTAATTATGTTGCTTTTTTCAGTGACTTTGTAAAAAACCCCAAACATTCACTTATGTCAAAGTCCATAGGCAGAAATCCACGATTTTCAAAACTGCGTGAAGACTGTGGATGTTTTTCACCAATACCTTTGAGAAGTGTTCACCAAAATCCACCAGACATCTTTGAAAAACTAGTGGAATATCATATAGTCCATATACAACAGAATCTCATTGTGTAAACAGAATGTTTCTGAAACAATTCATGACATGAGAGGAATGAAATGGCTTGTAAAACATCAGCTTCTGCTGTTGAGTAGATTAAGCTGTTTTAATGAGAACAACATTCTATGCTGCAATTCTGTGGTTTTCAGTGAAATAGCATTAGAGCAGACAGAGTTGCAATTTGTAGCTGATCGGCGGGGTTAGCTTAAAATCTGCTGGCATTGTAGTCAAAGTAGGTAGGTGTCTAACTCATTTTTAACATATGCACGTGAAACTTTTAGGTGACCCCAGTCTTCAAAACGTTCTAGTTTACGATAAAATTTTGAAACTAATATGTTCTGAACCTACAAAAGGAATTTTCATCTAGTCTTTAAAAGTTTTGATTGAGACCACAAACATGAGTACAAGATAACTGTTGCATATGAGTTCTGTAAGCAGAATGACCGAAAATATACATCAGGAAAGACTGACTATTTTTGCACCTGATATTACTGTTAGAATGTTATTAAAATTAATATTGTTTACCGGAAAAACAGATACTGGATCATTATGGCATTGCATATTCCAAGTGTGCTATTTTTTATTTGGACTTTTCCACATGATTTGACCTTTAGTAGAGTAAAATTTGTTCTTGAACATTGAGAAAAAGTGTTCTAAGGTTAGTCCATAATAAATGAGAGTATAACTTAGAAGTAAATTCAGGGCTCAGAGATTCTCTGCAGTGGGAATTAGCATATGAGACTTTTTATATAAAGTTAGAAAAGAAAAACAGCTATGCAATACATAGTCATAAAGCTATATCCATAGATTATTGCATTAAAGTAATTCAACTTTTCAACGAAAATCAAATAATAATTTCTGCAATCTTGATTGTTATTGTCCATATACGATTCAATAATATCTTACTTGGAGTCTAAGATTAAACTCATGAATCTATAATCTCAAATATTGTGTTTTTCATGCAACCTCAGGTAGAAAATAGTCAATAATTTACTTTTCATTTAACCTTAGATAGACACTAACCAATTATCTTCCTTCACATCTAATACTGATTTAGAAATGAAAACAGAAAGAAAAGCCCTTCCCCCAGAAAAAAAGATTCACTTTGATCTAGAGGAGTAACAAGAACAATGAAGAAAAAACTGTTTTGTTACACGTGCAGTCAGACTAAACAGACTTCTTTACATTTTGTTCCTTCAAAGCTTTATTAAAGAATATTATTTCACTGTTTCTCTTCCAAGAAAATTTCTGCTAAGGCAGGAATATGCAGTAGAGAATCATATACAGGGGCTCTTGGGCGGGAAAGGGAGCTCGGGACAGGAAGCCATGAGCTGGGGTGGGTGAAGTGACTGTCCCCACAACAAAGCACCTTCCGGTCCAACCCATTCCCCAGCCATAGGCAGAGGTTACGGACAGCTGTAGATTATAGGACAGGAGTTGTCTACGCAAGATGGGCTAGGGAGAGTACAGGCTTTGTGACAATTCTACTTTTATTTGCTTTACCTATATATAACCCAAACTGCTGCTGAATCAGCTTTTAAAAAATAGTGATTGGCTACATATATGAAAATATAGCATACGGAGCTAGAACAACAAAAAAAAGTCACATTTTGAAAAAAACATGCAATTAAGTATTGTGGTTTACTGTTTAGCAAGGGTCCCTAAGGGTAAAAATGACAGAGGACAGCAGACATGGAAAGAACAGGCATGTGATGGTACTAGAGATCCCAAACGTATAAATGCAGATCACAAATGACCCATTACTATTCACTGAAGAAATGCAACCTTGAAAGCTGAGTGGAACTGGTTTTAGGGCATAACAAAAAACATGTATGCATTTCAAACGTGTTCTAAATATCTTATGGTGAAAAGGAGATAAAAAGGGTGTATTGAAAAAAGGATGTGCAGCCCTTACAAAACGCACAGAGAAAGAACAGAAAGAAATGCCAGGCTCCAACTCTGTCTCTGCTCTTAAGGACACCACATCTGCTTATCTGCAGTGGTGGTATTTGATTTGCTGTTCAGCACAGATTGCTACTGCAGATTCAGTAATCATTTGTAAAGTACTACCTTTCACTTTATGTGCCTTTGTGTGCTTGTGAAAATTTGCACTATGGGCCAAAACATGTGGCTCAGTAATTTCAGGTCATGCAGTGATCTTCATGTGCTCAATGAGCTGTGTGGGATACGGTTTTCATAAGCTGGGTGTTTGAAATGCGGTTCCAGATCTTTCTATCGCACTGCATCATAAAAAACCAAGCAGAGCTAGATCATCTGCTGATGTAAATTACTGTGTCTGAAGTCTGTGTCAGCTCAGGATCTGCTACCAGAATTTTATGCAGAAATTTACACATAGTCAGAAGGTTTGCTTTGCAGAAGCAGTTCAGGCTTTATTTTATACCGCTACTTGGAAGAATATGTAAATTGTAGAGGCACCAGACTTTTTTCTTCCTTCCTCCAGATGTACTATTTCAATTCCAATATTGCCCGTTTGTCTAAGCAAGGTTGGATTAGGTCAATACTTCATGCTATTCCTGAAGCATCCTAGTTTTCCTTAGAGTCTTTTCATTGAATAAATTGCACCTTAAGTCAATACTGAGCAAATCACTGCGTTCGGAGGCACTATTGCAGACAATGTGTCAAACAAGTGCCTCTTTAATTTGAAACTTTTTATGGGTAAGAGTCAGCCAAAATACAAGCACTGGAAAAACGTGACCAAAAGAAATTTGTTCTTGAACTATGTAAATGTAAAAAAACCTCCTGTACTTTGGCATATATTCTAAATTCGGTACTTATCTACCAAAAAACACTATACAACTTCAAGTGTCACTTCTGGAGTGTTTAATAATTGTCACTGAAAAAGAAAAAATCGTAAGTTTAAAGAAAATGAGCTCCACATTTTTTTTGCTAATATTCTGTGTTTTCAAACAATTTCTCTATTTTTATTCTTGTGTGTTTGACCTACTATTCTGATAATGACATGAGGAAATTACTCTATCAATTGCTGCATTAAAAATTATTTTAAAATGAAAAATAGTTTCATATCTATTATGTAAGTCTATATGATAGTGCTGTCTCCTCATTAACATTGCCCAATATTCTGCTTATTGTAACACTTTTTTTATGCATGATTGTAAATCAGGCAGACTTCTAACTCTTGCTTTCTAACCTAGCATGCTAGGTAACTGCTGGAAGCTTCTCACAAAAACATCCAGCAATTCTTGTGCGATACTATGACAAAGACTACACTCAGTTTTTAATACTAGAAGTACATGCAAGAGGATGTTCTGTTCTGAAGCCTGAAATGGAAGGTCCATGAGTCTTGCCATTGTTTGTCAGGAAACAGTTTTAATGGTTCTCATTCAGACAAATTCTTGGTTGTTGAAATACATTTAAATTTGTTCAGTGGGATTAAATTTACCATAAGGCAAAAATTCAATATACAGCTGAGTCAGATACACCTGCTGTCAGCTGAGGCAGAAAATGGGGGAAAAAAGTAAATTAATAAAATATTTCTCATTCTTTCGGATATTTTGTTTCTCAAATGTATCATATGTAATTTTGTGAAAGATAAAAATATTCATAAGAATAGGAAGAAAGCTCAGTTTATTTTTATTTTTTCTTGTACCTGTTCTTTTGCATTCTATTATCTGTGAGTTATTAAATGTATCAGCACTATACTTTTGTTCTTACTCTTTATATAATGATATTTAAATGTTTGTATTTGATGAGCATGTGGAGTACCTTCAAACGTATTTGTATGCAGTAATATTCCCCTGTAGCCCCCAGAAGCTGTGAATATTCTCACTGTTAGCACAGCACCTGAAAAAGCAAGTGAACACAGGGGTAGGACAATTATAGTGGATGCTGCTTTCTGAGATACTACTGCAGAATGACATATTGGGAAAGTGGCAAATGCTAGCTGAACCCCCACATACAAGTAATGAAGTTTTCACTGTCAATGGCATGAAAACCTGAGACGCTTTCTGTTCATTTTGTTGCATATCAGATTCATACCATTATAACACCACTATTTGAGAGGCACTAAACCTTAAATAAGCAAAAAAAGTTTTAATTCTAAGCTTGTGTTATCAAGTTTTATTAGGTTGCATGAAAAAATACTACTGAAGAACAGTTTGATTTAAATTACCAAAAATATAATGATTCTGCAAAATATAAAAGTTGTATAGAGAGAAATAAAATCAAATAGCTTCATTCAACATAAAAACATACCACAAAGTATGGCTGTTAATTATTAACACTATCACGTATCTTCTCCAGATGGAATGGGAGACAGGAGGTAAAAAAGGCAAAATGCTACAAAAAATTTCAGACAGGGCAGAATTTAAATGAGTTTTTTAGAATGATAAAGGATATTACTAAAGTAACAGAGTTACACAAAAAAATATCTGTCACGTACACACACACACAGATATAATATGGAGTACTAATGTGTTCTCTGAAATAGAAATCTTAATGAGATTTTAAATAAGCTTAGTTAAGTAGCAAATCATAAACTGAATATTCAAGATCTTTAGCAGAATCTGTAAAATACTTGTGCCTTGTAGTTGAACACTGAATTTGACTCACATAGCCATTAAGCACGTTCAGCCATTTGCACAACAAATATATGCACTGTTGGGTTGGATTTTGCAAATGAAGGATGCCATGCAGTTCCTACTATCCACGACATAAAGCAGCACTATAACATCATTCTTTAGCAGGTAGGCCAAGGATAAATTAAGACTGATGATCTTACTGTCATATTGATAAGAAGCCTACTGTTTGGTGCAGGTCAGAGGTAGGTCAGCTCTGACCAGTAAAGAAATGTGAAAAACCTATTTTCTTGCGTTTGTCAATGTCCATGCCACTAGGCTAAAAGATCACACAGTAAGAGTTAATACGTACCATTTGAAAGAACAAAAGTAGTAGTAATTCCAACCAAGGGATGAAAAGAGAACAGCTCTTGGAAGAATCTATAAACCAATTTCCAAACTGCAATGTTTCACAATTGTTACGATTAGGAGGAATCTGAACTTTAAAACAAAGGTATGTGTTACTCTGAAATCTGCGATGAGCAAGAGGTCACTAGAGATTTAAAGATCAGATGCTTTTCCTTTGGAAAGCCTCAAGGTTGAGAAAACTCAAGAATGACCTTATTGCAGAAATATAAGGCTGACATCTGCAGCAGTATTAAAGTTTCCTGACTTAAAGTCAGTGCTGGAGGTGGCTAAGAAATGGCAGAAAGATTCCTTGGCAATACTACAAGACATATGTCAGGGCACACTTCTGAAATGAGTAAGTAGCTATTTTAACATACTTTGGTTGGTTCCACTAGTGATGTTGTCACCCATGTCGTATTTTCGTACATCAAACACTGTGTTATATAAAATAGATTTCTAATTCAGTAACAGGCCTTCAAGTCAACTACTGTGCAAAGATTCATGTTTACATCAAATCTGGCCTGTCCTGACAGTTATCATTATAACAAAGTTCTGTCAATTCTGTAATACTCAGAATATACAGAACAGTTTTCTCTCAGCTTCTGTAGCCCAGCAAAGTGAGTGCACAAGGAAAGAATTGATGTGATTACACTGTATATTCTGGCAGGATTGTGAAGTTATGAAGTAAATAATTTTAAGCAATTATTTTTCTCTGAGAAGACAGGAGGGCCAAGGGGGAAGACTTTAAAAAAGCTCAGTATTTATTAAATATTTCCTCGGGTCTCAATGACTCAGTCAGAACTGGTTTCTTAAGTATTTCATAGAAGTTGTCTCAAGGAAAGTCATCTGTCAGAAGTTTACTCACTTTACACAGTGGAACACTGAACGCTTTCCGAACTGTAGCAATTCTTTTAAATAGTTACACTAGGCTGCTTTATCAACAACCCCTTCAGGATGCGTGGGATTCTGTGAAATGATCAAAGCATAGTGCCAGTGCCTTTACTACCTAATGATTTTTGTTGCTATTTTTAACAAACCCTTTGTACCTTCTTCCTAAAATAGCAATGGGACTCTTCATAAATGCAGTATTAAATCTCAGTAATGGCATAAGTACTTTTTTCTTATTGTACTCAGATGCCTGTTGTTATGCAAAAGAGGCTCAATAGTAAACCAAAAGACACCCTGTAGGGTACACAACTCTTTCTTCCCTAGGGAGAGAGAAGTAAGTTAAAATAATATACAGCACAGGTGAAGGAGTCTCATTTAAAGCATTTACCCCCTAATGCCCTGCCAGGTAAAACTGCCTAACTGTCAAGGAGGAGTAACTATTTAGACTGTAGAAAATAGAATACTGCTAATATTATATTAAATTCAGGAAACAGAAGCAAGAGACACACAGTAAAAGAGGATGAAAAATGCAATTTATAGAAAATGTGATGACAACTTTAAGTGTTCCCCTTCAGTCTTTACTAATTTCCTGTGATGTTCTGTTCAGCCTTTTTCATACGTGGTCTTACGACTTAATATGGAGAAATAGGGAAAACTGTGTGGCTGAAGAGCTCTCTGACACAAAGCTTAGAGGTAGATGGTTCAAGTGCAAACTTTAGATTTCAGCATTCAGTAGGCCCAAAGAAATGGCCAGTTGTTTTGGCACATTAAAAAATTGTAGACTACGCAGTTAGAAATTAACGCAAGTAACAGTTTTCATCTGTGCCTCCTTAGGTAAAGGCTAATTTCTGCTGTAGATCATAAAAGTTTATGGTGGTGTTGTGGTTCAAATCCATCAACAGACAAATATATGAGCTATTTTTCATCCTTTCTTGCTGTTTTTAAACAGTTCAGGACTACAGTATGTTCTGTGAAAAGTACATTATACATTTTGACATCTGTATCAAACAATTCCACTTATGTAATTACACTTTTATGAGAAACAATGAATAGGGTAATGGATTAGGATAGTGCTATGAAGAAAAAGAGGTGAGGATTTACAACTTGGGGGGAAAAAAACCTGAAACACAAAACATAAAACAAACCAAACCCCGTTCCAGAGAATAAATTTATTAGAATTTTTGTGGGGAACATCTTAAAATCTGGTCAGAGAGACTGTATAGTGGTTTAAGAAATTGTAGCAACTTTCAAAAGCAGTGATCAGTTCTTCTTGTGTTTTCTATTGATGAATTTGAAACACTACCAGAATGAAAGAGGAGTCTGCTTTTACTTCTCTCATTTTTTTCCAAAGAGAGAGGAAACACAAGTTAAAGGCAAGTATTCAAGTGAAAAAAGAATAAACACTTAGATTCTAAGAAAGAACAAAAACAAAGCAAAATATAGTATGTCTCAAAAAATATCTCTCACTGTCATAAGTATTTAATACGATGAAATTATCCCATTCCTCCTATTCTATTTGAACTAGAATAAAAACAAAACAGAAGACGTAGAAAAACAAACCAAAAAAAGAACAGTTAGGCTTAACAGGGCATGTCAAATTTGAATACAACATGATGCCCTGTTAATAGCAGGTATTTGCACTCCAGCAAATAAATGTGCAGAAGTGGTAAAAATATATGGAAGTTGGTTTGTCACCATTTTGATTTTTATAAGATAAATGCAGTCAGTGACTATATGGATAGTTAAAATGCTAGAGGCGTGAGAAACTGAACTACCAACAATACATGAAAACATTTCCTGCTTCCATGCCATATGTGCTATCGGATACTTTTTTAACACAGGCTGTATACAAGTAGCATTTCTTTGCACTTCTCTGATTTGTTAGAATTCACTGGATACCAGATCATCTGCTAAGATATATATAAAAGGAAAACATCTATAGATACATTCCAGAGGAGCTTTGGCAATAAATTGGAAAAAATGAGTTCTTAATGGTAGGTTATTTTGTGGGATAGAAACTTGCTATATCGTGACCTTGCTGCCAGTAGATACACTGTTCATGCCTGGATGGAGTTTCTGACAAAATCAGCATGTAATCATGAGCATTTTATCAAAAGTTCAGAGAGAGAAGATACAGTCACTGTGAGTTTGACAGGGTCACTTTGAAAATGCATTCAGCGTGCACTCTTGCATACCTGCTGTAGCAATGCAGTTCAATCAAAGGCATTTCGAAAAATGACTCCGTCACTAGATGCTTCATCTGTGGTAATATTTTTGGATCCTATTTTCTTGGAAAGTTAACAAGGCATATTCTAAGGATAGATGCCTTTGGCTAAGGTATATCCAATATTGTATATACAATTTTTCATGAAAATGAATAAGTCACTTCAAAATTAACATGTAAGTATGCATTTCTTCACTGTTGAGGGCCACTATTAAATATGTTTCTTAATATAGAATATGCTGAAAAGTAGTATGAGAGAGAAAGGGTCTTAGGCTGAATTTAGTAAAAAATGTTTTGTGTTTTTTGGTCATTTTTGGTAACTTGCCATGTTTTTCAGCTGGTCAGATATAAGACAGATACTAATGAATGAATGCATGACTAAAAGCTAAAATGAAATTAGGTTCTAATCTGAAAAGTTTCCAGTCTGTCTCCTCAGAAGAAATCATGACTTAGAAGAAGAAATCTCCACTCCTGAACTAAGTGAAGAAAGAATCAGTATCTTGCCAAAAGCATCCAGCCTTTTCTGGTGTCCCCTGTAAGGCACTCAGCAATGAGTGGAGTTGTAGCCTAGTGGCTAGTATTTACCTCTAAAGGCTCTTCCCTTTCCAAAAATAAGTGAATTGATAATTATATTCTTCTTCCTGGAAATGCACACTGTTACATACATTGGTAGCTAAAGTGTGATAATAAGCCTGGTATCTGCTCAGGGCCTGAAGCCTCTGGAGTGAAGGAATAAACAAGACCCACCAGTCCAGGATCAGATTTTCAGAGCAAGTGAACATTTTCCACGCAGACAAGTTGTGAATGCAAAGTAAACCTGATGTTGGACACATCAGATTTATTGTGTTTGCACAGAATGTTTGCATGTCACATACACCACAAATCTAACTGGGACATACAGACACCCAAACAGTGCTATGCCAGAACTGTGATGACAGCTACAAATTTGTATGCAGAAAATGTTTTAGAGTTGTGCCATACTGACAGAACTAGAGACCAATACATATTTTAAGAGCTTTTTCTTACAGAGTCAGAGAAAACAATGTTGAAAAGTTCTCACCCAGCAAACACGAAGTCTCAAGCATGAGCCAAGGAGAAATAACTGGGTGAGGGCCCAAAGTGTAGTTATTCTTGAGAGCGGCTTGCTGATGTGCTTTATCACATTATCACATGCTTTATCTGTGATCCTAACAGGCATGGGTATTGCAGAGTAAGAAAATCTTATTTTTATATAGGTTGATTTGGCTAAATAATAACTTTCTTAACAGTAACGTGTGATTATTTAGTTATTTAAGCTATTCTATAATATAAATAAACCCTGAGATAGGAGTCGACCTTCAATTTTAGGATGCACTAGTAAAAGCAAACAGTATGCACTAATGGCTTCCTTGCACACCACTCACCCAGTATATGAAAACTCATCTGCATATCTGTCATTGGATATGTGATAATAGCTACAAATCTAACATTAAAATTTCATTCTCCCTCTTCTCCAAGATGGCATGGCTCTGGATAAGAACTAGTCAGAGTTGTAGAAAATTCTTTTTGTGATTTCATTTATGCTTACGCACTAACAAGCTAGCACCACTTTCAATAGCTCTACTCTCCCATCATTGTATTGTAGTTTATGACCAGCATGTTACGCTTCTCCAATACTGGAGGAAATATTGCAAATATAATACTAGAACCACAGAAACACATAGGTTGGAAAGAACCTCTGAAGGTCATCTAGAGTGAAAATTGAAATGCCACTAGAAAAGCAGCACAACACTGTTCGTAAGTAAAGATTTTATTCTTGATCTTTATTTATATAGGAAATCCAAGACAAATCTTGTTCTTCTTCCCAGCAGAATGAGAAAAGTAATAAGTACTTTTGTGTGCCACAGGAAAGGCTGTCTTAACTACAACCTGGAAAGGGCAAGATATGTGTAGTGCTTTGTGGAGAAGCCAAAGTAGTGGATGTCCAGCAATATTGCTATTGAAGCTAATGTCTATAGGAGTGATATAGGTCACTCCTTGCTCTTAGCTGCTCTATTGTACCTGTAAAAAAGAATCTTAGAAAAAAATCTAATTCTTAGATTAGAAATCATATTTTCCTGGAGAAAGACTTTGAGAGCAGTGAAACTTCAATAAAATGTCATACCCAGTAATGTTATTTATGAAAGGGTACTCTTAGTGAAGATAGACCAAGAGCTGGAATTCCAATAGCTAGAATTGCGTGCTTCAAGAAGAAGCATGATAGATATGTTTATTTTTCTACTACTTCCCTGTATATGGTCAAAATAATTTTAAAAGTGGTTTCTTTTCTGCAGCAGAAATTGAATAAATATTTCATTCTAGTGATTAGTCATGTTCCTCATGTTAATTATTTTGGGTGGTCACTTCTAAAGCAAAGGTTATTTTTTAAATGCTTCCATTCTGGGCAGGCACTGTGTTTTTTATTCTTATTATTAAGTTTAATTAGTTTAGGTTAAAGGTCATAAAATGCCGATTTTAAAGTAAATATAACGTATATTTGCTTTTAGAGTGGATTTTTTATAAGAATTGCACATTGCAGTTTCTACCCACAGTCTTATTTACAAATTATTAATTCAATACCATCATTGTAGCATATACCATTCCTATTGCTTGAACTTAATTAAGAATGCATCCCTGCTAATTGATTATGGTAGTGCTTCCATAGAGATTACTCCCTAATGGCTATCTCAGGATATTTCCTTCTAATTAATTAGCAAATTTCTTTTCTTTCATACATTGTCAATAAAAGTAAAAACAATCTCAACTTCACCTTTGTACTGTGACGCCAATAAGTGTTCTCCTAAAAGTTTCAGAGAAATTGCATATCTTTACTTATGGTTTTTACTATTTCTTTTTCAAAATCAGGTCACCCATATTTTCTTCTCTTTTTTTTTTTTTTGAAAGATATTAACTGAATTACCAAAATCTAGTTCACAAAGTGTATTTGCAAGAATGTTTTCCTGCTATGTGGAAGAAAGGGCCGGACTGGATCAAGGCTAACTTGCATTTTATTCACAGCTACCATCAGGAAATAAAAATGACTGCATTCAATATTGCAGTAATTTTCTCTCAAGTGAGAAAAAATCTCAGGACAGTAAGGAGGTGGCTTAGCTCTGTGCAGAGGGGCAAATCAATAAGGTACAAAATGGTGGAATTTGTGTCAAATACTAGAATTTTTGCAGATTAAAGGATTATTTCCCAAAAGTTCAAATCTGACATATAATGTCTGAATCATTCATTAATGACCACCTAATCTAAATAAGGGAGTGTTCAGGTTAGTCATTGTGTTATATCCTCTGATGTTTGCGTGTGATAAAATTCAGTGACATTTTTACCTTGTTTATACTTGCAGATTTAGGAAGGTATCATGAACGTTACTGCAGCACTGTTAGCGGCACCATTCGTGCTGTCAAGACCTAGTATATAATGAAATAAGGACTACAGTAATAAACAGATTTTTAGGGCATATTGATGGTTTCATAACTATATATTTCTCATTACTTTGGTTTCATACATCTCTACTTCTGATATAAAAACTGACAGAAGTGGACTGGGCCCCCTGCATCCAGCAACATATGTGATTAAGATCCCAACCCTGAATTTGATGTGAATTTTTCTAGACTTCACAGCTTCACATTTGAGGCAAATGAGGAGTGGCCTAACAACTGATAAACACCATCAAAATAAAGACATATGTCTGTGCATGCTGTGCAACAAAATGTGTTTGAGAGAGCTGATTTTAGCTCTGTTTCTCAGGCAAACCTTTGTTTTCCTCATAGCAGCTCAGTAAGAAAGGTGATCTCACGTTACCAAAATACTGGCAGGTGACAGAGGGTATTAATAAGTTAGCTCTGATGAATCTCACTGCTATGTAGATTTAAGTTCAGTTTTCCAACTTTGCACTGAAGTACTGAAGATGCACGCAGACTTTTCCTTTTGTCGACTGCTGTGGGTGTGAGAATCTGTGGAGCCACCAGCTGTTCTCACCGTTCTTCCGCCGACTCCTTTGTGTGTGATAACTTCCAGGAGAAGCATTGCAGGAGCAGCTGGTGACTCCTTAGATTATCACGGGAAGACCTGCCAGAACTTCTCTTTCAACAGCCTCCTTAATGCTCAGGTTTTGTGCAACCGCCCATGTGCTGGCTCTGGTGATTTCTTCCAACAGAAGGTTGAATATCTTCACATACATAATTATGAAGATTGTCAATGGTTGTGACGCAAATTAAAAAAGTCTTTTTGAATGAAGCCATTAGAATAAGTTAAGCAGTGAAGAACCCTTACTTTTCCTTGAAGTTTAACGGAAATGGAGCTATAGTTCTACCTATCCATTTCTTCAGGTCAGTTTATCTATGAGCTTGCTAATATTTCACATATAAATCTGGTTGTTTGCTACAATGCCATAAAAGCATATAGAAGTTTTGCATTTTACAATGTGGCCCTTTTGATTAGTCAGCTAAAGGTAATCACTTATCAGACGTGTGGAGGGGAGAAATCCACTCAAGAAACAGAAGGGAGATAACATATCCATGTCCAGATACAATGATTAAGATTTTTCCTTATGTATCAATAAATTGCAATCTGTAAGCTGTAAAAAGGAAGTGTAAGCGTACTTTTTTCTTGAACTGAATTCCTCTGAAAGGTGTCACAGAAGTAGTTTTTTATGAGAATTTACAAAAAAGATCATATTTTTAAAAGCTACTTAGATGGTCATACTATGAAAACAGATCAAAGCAAGTATTTGGCATTCAGCAGAATCTCATTTCTTTGGTAATTTTGTTCAGAACAGACTGTGTCTTCCTGTAAGCACACTGACTTTCTGATTTGATTTTTTTCCCCTCTCTTTCATTTATCTTTGACATTTAATTTCCAGATGGGTTCCTAGTATGACTGATGCTTTTTTTTTGTGTGTGTGTGTGTGTAATCCAATCCTGAATTCATTTTCAAGGCTGCAGAAAGTTGATGGCTGCCAGTTAGGTACCAGTATTTTTGTATATCTGTATATGAAATCCTAATTTGATTGATTAATTATTAAATACAAATTAACATACCAAGAATCATGCAATCTCCATACATCTCTGGGTCTCATCATTTCTGTCTTATCTGATATATTTTGATCTGTTCTTCTGTCGCCATAGTTACCACCAAGACAAGTTAAAAAAAGTCTCAGTAAAAACAAAGGAGAAAATATCACTAGTGTAGGGTCTAAGATGGCAAAAGATTGTCTAATAGTTAGAAATTGTAGGCAGTATTCAGACTTCTTGCATTATGAGGTTGTTACAGACGTGTTTTATTTAAAGTTGATGGACAGGAAATTTGCATAAGTGCTTGCAATTTCAGTGTGAGATCAGCCATTACCACGGGCTAGTAATTATTTTTATTTGGCTTGGAAAAGCCTGAAGGTGAATACTTGAGACGAACAAAACCAGAAGAAAATCTTTCAAAGTATTTTTAACAAGCGAGGGTTGTTTTTTTTTTGTTTTTTAAAGAACAGTCTCTTGAACAATTGAAGCTGAGGAAAACATTTTGGCAACTGAGTAGGCAGAATAAAGTTCAGAGGAAGTGCTGTTTGGAGAAGTTCACTTCAATAAGCTGATTAAGTTTAGCATTGTAGAAAACAGTGATTTAATTTGCAATGGGCCAAACCTAGTCTGAGCATAGAAGTACTTTTGCATGGCTTGTAGGAGCATTAAGTAAATGGCATGAGAGAGAGAGAGACGGACGGACGGACGGACAGACAGCATATATGTACATACATACTTTGGTTCCACCACTTACATTATCTTCTCTATTTCCCAAAATTAATATTGTACGATAATATTGTACTATAATGTTGTAATTTGGAAGGCTCACTGATTCTGTGTGTATAGATGTAATATATTAGTTAGCAGATATTGTATGTAAGATAGTAAATAATGGAGTGGCTGTACTCTTTTGGATAATGTTATGCAGCATTGATGTGAAATTATCTAAGTTAGTTCACTTTCATAGATAATTCAGTAGTCCCTTTCCAGACTAGATGAATGAAAAATTAACCATGACATTTTATATCTCTTAAAGTATCTGACCTGAACCTTTTTTTTTTATCCCTGCTGTATATTTTATATTGATTGGTCCCACTTAACCCTGTATTTTGACGGAGAAGTACTTCCTTTGAAATTGCTATGAATGTGTTGGTATATATTGAATTCAGCAGTCAAAATGCAAAAAGGAAAATGATTTTTAAAACAATAAGGTCTTTTTTTTAGAAATGGGTGATTGTACTAGGTAAGATTCTGGACTCTTTTGGTAGCAGATGAAGACTATTCACACTACAAGTGGATGTGCACATAGAATGGATAAAGATGTACATTCAAGTTCTGACACTGAAGTGTGAAAATAGGCATAAAAGTGAATAATGCTGTAGATTCCATGAATCTGGTGCTTGGAGATTCAAAGAAGCATCTCTACTTGGTTTATTTTTGTCCTTCTACCTTCCTTTTCTAATACAAAATCCATCTGTGGGATTAACAATGCTCAATCATATGCTTAGTGCAGTCTAGATATTTTCATTTATAGACCTCAGTGATAAACATTATAAAGTTTCTCCGACTACCTATCAACCAGTTAATCAGTAAAACTTGTTTTCTAACTCATATTCACTGTAAAAGACAGGAAACCAGGTCACACATGAAGCTTAATATTACAAGTAGGTTTTTTCCCCATTGAAATTTGGGAACAAAACCTGAGAACAAATATATTTTCTAGTTAAACTAAAGAATATCAATGTAAACTATAATTAAAAATTTTAAGTTTAGCATTTCTGATTGTGTAGCTAGGTAACCTTCAAGTGCTCCGGATATATCAAGAATATTGTCTCAGTGAATTATACATGGATGTTGATTATATTAGATTTTCCACTATGGTATGGCCATAAGCAAACAGTTGTTGGAGACAGAAGAGAAAAAAGATCTTAAAGTAGAAGCTTTCCAGCACATGAAAAACATGCCTTTGGTGGCCATGCATACTTTCAGGAGATCTTCCAGGATTATATTACAATTGTTAAAAAGTCTGATTATCCTCCAAATTTTGAACTTTAAACAAACTTTTAAAATAAAAGCCTGTAATAAATCTATCTGTAACCCTGTTTTTTTATCTAATGACATTAGCCTCTTTAAAAAGCATACTGCTGGTATAGCTTCCACTTATTGATATCACAAAAACTTGCACTCTTAGTTAGCACTAATTTATTCAGTTATAACAAGATATTGTGTTGTTATTACAATACAGAAAATCTAAAATATTTTCAGTAATGTATGTAATCATTGTTTTTTACATCAACTCTCCTGTTTATTAAGCCACTAGTTAGACTGGTATAAAGCAATATTGTGCCTTTTTTCAGTCAGCTTCTTTTGGACATCCAATGATTAAGAAACAAAGTTCAAAGTATAACATTTGTTTTTAAGCAGTCTATTTTTTGTTTTATTTAATGATTGTAGGTAATGCAAGGACAATCAAAGCTTCATTGTGCTTGGAGGTGTATGTACATAACAAACCAACAATACTGCATCAGTATTGCTTCACCTTGTCAAATACCTTCTTTGGAAACAGATCTGACAATAAAAGGGTGTAATAATAATAGCTTCCGCACTGATTTGTTCTTTGTCATACACTTAGGATGTGAAAAACGTTTTGTTGACTTCCTCTTAAAATGCATAACCCAATATTAATAGCTCTACAAGTGAGAGCTCGTCTGTCAGGTTTCAGCATTGCCTGGTTATTTTTATGACTGAGTCACAAACCCCATAGTGACTGGAGCTAAAAATGCTGATAATTGTCTAAATCTACTGTCATTACAGGGCTTCAGAGATCAGTGAGGTTTTTCAAGACTGCAGAACTGTCACCATCTCTGACCTACAGTCATGGTGAGAGTGCAGGAGTCAGTAACTCACTGAATTATGAGGCTTAGAAATGGCAATACACACAGTACTTCCAGGGCAGGGAAAAATATAGACACATTTAGTGAAAATATGATTATTCTTCTACTTTGAAAATTCTGTGATAGTTTTACAAATTGTTACTCGGCAAAAAGAATTCAGCAACAGCCAATTTGCTGTTAACACAATTACAACTCAAATGGCTGACTAGAGTTTTGTTGTGTGACAGGAATCTGATATCCTGCCACAATATATTATGCATGGGAATTTTTAACAACAACCCATTAGAAAAAGCCACAGTACTGCTCTTTTGAGTTCCTAGCTGCAATTAGGCAGCAGTGGGACACTGATGTGAAGCCTTTATGAACAGAAACCAGCATGCCCCTGGGCAATAGAAGCGTGTGAAGTGAAGGGATGGCTCAGCGGCAGCAGGGGACAAACTCACATTTTGAGCAACACTATGTATTGCATGAGAAATGTTTTTTAATGTGAACAGGCATCTACATTCACCTGGGTATTATAGGAGACTAACTCCCTGACAACATCAGCACAACTATTGCTGACTTGAGCAAGTAGCAAGGATGGCTCTTAAACAGCAAGGTGTCAAATTCATCTGTTTATGGAAGTTTTCCCATAATTTAACCTCATAAACAGAGCTAGTAATACAACTGAATCTTATTATATAGTAAATCCATTCCGGGGTCTCTTCAGGTTACTTCAAAAACTGAGGAAGAAGTAAGGAAAACCTGCTTTAGAAAGGTAACAGGTGATTCAGTTTGCAAAGTTTGCCCACTAAGTTTTCTGGTTTGTTACCTAAGGGCTTTGATTTGTGGTAAATTCTTTCCTTGAAGATTGAGAGAGATTGGGTTGTACAGCCACAATTGGGCAGATAAGAATAAACTATCAAGAGCTGTCAACATATGAATGTACTTAACTAAGATAAATCAATGAAGGACCTTAGTAAATGTCAAAAGATGCAGAGCTTGAAACAACTAAATTAACAGGTTACAGAGACAAGGTGTCTGCAAGCAGGGTGAGGAAAAAAATCAAGAATGAGAGAGAAGGCTGTATATTCATAGACTCTCAATTTCCATTGTAATTTAAGAGTTCCTAACTCTGTTGTTTGGGGTTTTTTGTTAAATAAATGCTGTTTTGTGCAGTCCCAAACATCAACTGGTTGCAGAAATGACAAAAAGGTAAAGCCTTTGAAATGTTGTTTCATCAAAAAATTATACGGAACAATATTTACTAGGGATTAATGTCAAAGTACGGAGTCACAGGAGAACCACCTCACCGTCTTTGTGAGCATAACAGTTGAAGTATGCATGGTTTATAGAAGCTGGAATCAAGCTTACCTTGAGGATACTAAACAGATATGAAGCTGAACTGATGTTCATACAGCCTGTTAAAAACACCTCTTGCCAGATGAGTACTAATATGTCAAAAGGTGGTGTTGCTGATACATAATATCATCTGTTTCGGTGAGTAGTTCTGATTAAGTCAGAACAGCTAAGTAAGCAAATGCCAGTAACATGGCTTATCTGTCCATTAGCTGCATATGTGCTATACCTGATTATCATCTAACCCTAGTAGAAATGTACTGCAGCATTCAGGACAACATGCACATACTGGTAGATCTGCACTCATATAAGGGACAGATACCCAGTTTTCCAAAATCCCTAGCTGCTGATTGAAGTTAGGCTAGAAAGGCTCTTGATTTTAAATATTAAATGTCAATGAGTTTTAAAGCAGAACTATTTTGATCACTACAGGTATTTTTAAAACTGAAACACTTCAGAGGTCAAAATTCGCAATCAAGATCCAAACATAATTAAATATGTACTGAAAAAGAAGTGAACAGAACTCCATAAACAAAAAATCAAATGGAACCGTACAAAAGCTTCCAAAGATACAGGAGAAGAGACCTCAGAGTAGAGCCTCCAGAGTGGGAAAAAAGCTTACTTAAAGAACTCAATTCGGGAAATTATCTTCCCCAATCATAAATAAAATTTTGTCAGTGTCAAATCAGTGTGAATTTTGTCCTTGACACTTTGAGTCTGGATTTTATCTGAAAAAAACCCACATTCCCAATTCATTTGAGCCAAAAGAGTAAAGAAGTCACTTGAGCAGTTCTACTTAAACAAATTTTATTCTATCAGTTGAAGACAGGATAAGGTAGTCAAGTCAGAATTTGTGAATCTTGTCTGTACCTGCCACAATGCATTGTTGCTGCCAACATTTAGCTTTCTCCATGTCAGTTTATAAATCTACTTTAGAATTGCTCAGAGCATAACAGAGTCCTTTCACTCTCATAACATGTCTTAAAAAGATCAGTCAATTAACATTTACATAGTGCTCCCCGTCTAATGAGCCAGAGCAGGCCAACATACAGATGAGCTGCTCTGCTGAACTTTGAGGTTTAACAAAGAGCTGTATGCAGGCAGATTTGAGACAAAATTCTTTTGGGTGATGGTGTGTTTAACCAGATCAACACTAAGCCATCTTCTAAATTTCCACTCAGATGCACAAACCTTCAACTAAGCATGCATGTTTATGCTTTCAGAATATTGAAAGGTAATTGAAAACGCCAAAACAGGTAGCAGTATTACTCTAGAGAAGTAGAAGTTAAATAAAATGCAAGAGAAAAGGCACAAGGAGCCTGTTCTTCCATTTTGAAATCTTAGATGTATATTCACTCTAAACTAATGATGATTTAAGCCTTCTCCTCTGTCAAAAATGGCCAGTGAAGTTACAAAAAGGAGGCATATCCCAAGTCCCAGGTTCCTGAAGATGTACTAAACATTTTGAAAGAAAGTTCAAATGGTTAGCCCTATCAGAAGCATTCAGTCTGCAGGAAGCATTTATTGTGAAAATATTTTTAAAATCCATCGTTCTCAAAAATGCTTTTTTTCTGTCAACATAGCAAAAACTGAAACTATGTAAAAAGCCTCATTATCCCATAAACACAGATCTGAAAGCCTTGTCAGGCTGCCTATTGAATTAGCAAATACAAAAGTTTAGTGCTCTGATTGATGCTGCCCTGCCAAAGCAGCAGCCAAGAGGATTTAGGTAGCTTTATTAAAGCTGGGTTGTACGGCAAGACTAAGTATTAATTCTTAATATGGTTGAACACAAGGTTGGAGCATGTCTGCTGAGACTGCTTTTTCCTTCTGTTAGATTACCAGATTCAAGCTTACTGTCAAAATGCAGAACAGAGGTTTAGATGTGAAGTACTAACTATATTCCACAAAAAGAAGCTTTCAGTTTTAACCATATGACAGTTCTAAGAAAAGGACCCAAAACCCACCCCCAAACTGAAAGAAATAGAACACGTGAAGCAAAATATAAAAGATGTAAGAAAGTGTCCTTAGATACTATCTTCAACTTTTTGCAGGGAGGAGGGAGTCTTCAAGGAAGGAGAGTGCGAAGAACGGGGTCCATTCTAATTACTAACAAAAGGAAAGGAGCAGATGTGGCTGCACTACCTTTTTTATGCCAGAGCTTCAGAGAATGATGCCTTGCTCCATCACCAAGGTGGGGTTAGGGTTAAGCAGCCTCTCCAGTAAAAGAGGTCCCCATTCCCACACACTACCATTGGCAGGAAAAAACCACCGAGGACTGGTTACAGGTTTTTTCATCAGGTAGCAAGATTGAGTCTCTCTTACTTTCAGAAGGCTTAAAGTAGTAGTTGTATTATTATGTAGGCTTCATTTGCCTACAGCACATTCTGATTAAAGGGGAGTTAACTTATCTCTATGGGAAAAAAGTCTATAACAAAAGCACCATAGTCAACTTGCTTATGGTTAACAGTTGCAGATAGAGCAAAAATTGAGTAGGATAGAAACAGAGGTTTCAATTTTGAAAACACTTCTCAGGCTGCTCTTGTCATGCCTTTAAGATGAGTTAAAAAGAAAATGCTTACAACTAGGGGAATCATACTTTTTCATCAAATGCTAGTTTTATTACCTATATATTTTTGAGCATCCAGAAAGTAGTAGAAAACAAGAATGGCGTTCAAGTCCAAGCTTACTGCTCATCAACACCAAGACTGTGAATTATTAAAGTGTCTGGAAAGATATATCTCTGTGAAATGTATCTGCTTGTGTAGACTGTCATGTTCCTATCCAGCTATCCAGAGCTTATGATACTGTGTTTGTGTCCCTTGTACACTTGATGCCAAGTGCACAGTGTTGGAGTGCCGCAGACAGGGGATTCTGAGTGGGGGGCTCTAGCCCATTGTGGAGAAAAGTTAATTTGACTATTTGTAAGCTACATTTAAATTTTTGGCATAAGCTTTCAACTGGTTCAGTGTTTTTAATCAAAATCTTAGAGTCTTAGTTGTCTGGTGTTTTTCCCCCCTTTCTCCTCCTTTTCTTTTGAGGCTGCTAGCTTGACAAAATAGACTGTGCAAGCTTCACACCTGCTAGTTTTTCTGCCAGGGATTTTGTGATCATTTTCCCCTTATGCACAAGCCTGACTTATTTTGCAAAGTGTTTTATTTGTTCGCATTTTATTTTGCAGTGTTCTTTCTAAAATGTGTGGGTACAGGCTGCTGTTTGTCTTGGCCTGCTGGCTGCAAACCGGGTCACCTAGTGAGAAGGGTAGAGTGCAGTAATTCTTCCATATCTCCTCTTAATTTAAGAGGGCAACTAATCCAACTCTCAAGTTGCTTTGGCATAAGGTAAGAAAGGGAGACAGGATTGAGAATGAGAGACAGCCAGCAGGGAGCCGACATGCAGACAGATGTGGAGGCCTGAGAGGCAGCAGACAGAAACATCTTAGGGACTTGGAGCAGACGAATAGAGCTTGTAACAATGTCAGAGCTGCTAGACTGAGAGTAAGGCTGGAAGAAAGGCCCTTTCAATATCCTGTAAAGACACAGTGGCAGAAAGGTGACCTGTTCATAAATCTTTTGGTTTTATTGTCTCTTCCTGATTTTGAACTATTGAAGAAGTTAATAGCTCCAGGTGTGTTCTAACCAAACTTGGCTTTAGCATTAGAAAGGCCTTTTGTCTATCATCCTCATTATAAATAGAAAATCTACACAGATCCAGGCTCTCAAAGCCTGACTGAACTGAAGTCTTGCATCATCTCAAGCTTAAAACACTGAAATAAGTGCTGCATTGTTGAGACATTATTCCGGCACACTGGCAGCACTCCTGGGACTAATGAAACAGCAACTTCTTACCACTTTTAGCATTTTAAATAGGTTTCCCTACTCTAGTTTTCGGCCTGAAAAACAGAAAAAAACATTCTCATATATGCTGAGGAAACTTTGATAGAGATTTTGGGAGTTTGTTTTGCACTAATTAAATGCCTGTCTCAGTTTCTGGGAGTTGAATGCACTTTTGGGTAAGTTTAAATCTGAATGATTATCAAAAAAGGTCACAAAATACAGGGACAACCAGGATCTAGAATAGCGTTATACAAATTTTAAAAATAACTCTATTTGTGCAAAATAAAATGAGTACTGTACAGTTTCTCTTTTAGAACGATAACTCACCAGTTAGAATCCATGTCCTACTATACAATGTGGCACTTTCTTCAAATAACTTCAACAACAAGAAGGACACCTACGTTGAAGTGCTTGGTGTCCAAATTCATATGAACTAATCAAAACAGAGAGCATCTCCTTAAGCCCTGTGGCATACCCACATAATCTACAAGCTGATCTTTGAACAGAAGTGTATTGTAAAATCAGGAAACATGTACATAGCATAACTCAAGCTCAGCTCATACAGTTCATAGGTAATTTTTGCCTGACAAACAAGGATACAAATTTGATGAGCTTTAACATACAAGATAATAAGAGCAGTCCCATGATAGGGAACACTACACAAAAAGAAAGAGAGAAACATGAAAAGCTAATTGCTGTAAATTCTCATAAGCTGTAATGAAATACAGTAAGAAACATCCCCAAGCCATACTGCATTAGGTTCACTTGCATAGAAATCAAGAACTGGTTAAACAAGCAAAACTGAGATTGAACACTCCCTAGCTCAATGGGTCCAATCTCAATACAATTTTTACAAGAAAATGTATGCTGTTTACCCAGCATGCACAAATTAAAATTAAGCTAAAAATGTTTTTCTTTGTTCTTTTCTACTTTACTTTCCAATGAACAATTTTTCTAGCACAAACACTGAGCGGAGCAAATAACAAGCTCATTGAAAACCTGAGTCAAGAACAAGTAGTTGATTTCTTATCTTTGCACTGCAAATTAGGCATACAAATCAAGTACAGTGTTGTCTTTCTTAAAATGCATCTTTAAATGTCTATGAGATCATCTTTATTTCCAAAAAAGGGGTTTACTCTACCAGCTGAAAGATATATTATTGTAGTCTGTTTTCCACTTCTGTATTATCCTGGGTTTCGGTCTTAAATGGAAGCATATCACTCAAGCCATGGAATACTCACCTGAGGAGTAATACATGGTTTCACTCATAGTTGAAATGGAGTCAGTGCTGGTGCAAGTCAGTCCAATTTTCCTATACCTGTATAAGTAATGTTGAGTTAAGGATACAACACTTCTCAGATAGAGAGGACAAAAACCAAACGTCCCCAAACATTTTGCTGCTAGCTTAATCAAAGCAGGACAATTAACCAAATCATATAGAATGAAAGATTTCAGTGTTAGATTATTCTGTGGTAACTTAGGTTGCTATATACACTATTACTACTCTCATATCTGTCTGGCATAAGGGCTAATGCCCATGAAAGTTAGAGTCTATCATGATGATATGATATGATCTGAATTTCAGCTTATTTCAGTTGTTCAATATAATGAAGGTCTCATACTTTCCACTCCAGAGTTTTAACCATAGCAATCAAGCAATATTTGTTTCTTGTTCATCTGACATGACCGTGTAGCAAGTTTCTGGAAAAATCTATGAGAGGATCTATAAGTCTCCCCAGCACTAGCTACCAGCAACTGCTACTAAAACTAAATTTGCAGTTATGACTACTTGCTACTCCAGATAATAGGTAGCAAATGAAAAACTCAAAACGTATTTTGTAATAGCTGGCATTTGTGAAAATCAGGTACACTAGATATCAGGTATGGTTTAGCTCTCTCTAGTTGACTGGTAACTCCAAGAGAGTGAAAATGGTAAGTTTTAATGACCTGCCTCTGTTAAGTATCTGTCAGTCTTACCATTTTACTTGAAGTCTTAACTAACATACTAAAAGTCATGCTACAAAGTCCATTGCAGTCTGATTAAAGTCACCTTCCTTTAGGAACTCAATTTGGTGAAAATTTCTGTTAATATTTTGTAGCAAAGTCATTTCCTCCTTTTCATTTGGCAGTTGAAATAGTAGAGATTGATTAAATAAAAAGTTTGTAGGTGTTAATTCTTATACTCCACATCCTTACTGCAGTTGACTAACATGTTGAACAAAAAAAATTATGCCCCTTTCTTTTCCAAAACCACATAATTACTCATTTTCCACTTGAATATCAGGTGTCAATCAAATGTGGGCCTCATAATTACTGTTATGCAGTAATTTCCATTAATTAAAATTATATGCATAACAACATATTATTTCTAAATTCCTCCTCAGAAAAACAGGATTCCACTTTTTAATTCTGCAGTTTATTTTAAAGGTTAAACTTTGACTTTAAAGCAAAAGTTACATTGCACCAAATATAAAGCTCTGTTTGTTATGACTTACACTGGAAAAAGTCTTGCTAATTTTACTCTGACACTTCTCATTCTGTACATGATTTTTGATAAGTTGAATACATTTAGTGCAGAAGTACTTCAAATATTCTTAGCTTGACAGAACAATAAATAAATGAGTAAGTAGAAAAAATATTTAATGCTGCTAGCACCTGCTTCCATTGTAAGGGAAAAAAATTGATTTAAAGTTTGTTTTCCAATATCTAAAAAACAATTGTTTGCTGCTTTACACTAAACTGGCATAAAACCATTATATCTCATAATAGTTACACAATGTATATTGTGTATTGACAAGAACATTTTAACCTCAAATAACCAGAAGAGTTCAATTATTATATAATTAACCTGAAATACAAAGAGGTTTTGGGTTGATTGTGGGTTTTTTGGGTTGTGTTTGTTTGGGTTTTTTTACCAGTTCTGGTGTCTACGTTAACAAAGAGTGAATTTTTAGATTGGGCTATTTAAATATAGTTTTTTCAGCAGCTGAAGTATTGCATTTTATATCTGAACTTCCACTTTCACTGTTTCACTGTCCTCATTGGAGAAGTAAATTAGATAGTTCATCCAAGTAGGATGGATCTAAGGAACCATCCAAGTTGTTCTATAGTGCACAGCAGACCTATTGTCCTGGTCCTGAGAGGGTTTTGCAAGTGTAGGTTGTTTCCTCTTCTGTGCAGTAACACAACCTAGGATCAGTAGTTTGACAAAGCCAGCTGCTTTGTAGAGACTAATGATGTCTTTTTAAATGGCGCACAGGCAATGAACTGATGGTAAGTTTGATCTACAGTTCTCCACCTGTTCAGCATAAGGTGAACTTTGCAGTGTATAGACTTTAGTGTTATTAAACCATCATTTGGGAAAATAGTAAGGAATTCTAAGCAGTAGGCCCAAGTCCTAGTCTTACTGCATGAACGTCCTCTAGCTATTGCACATCTGACATTAAGAAGCTTTCAGCAAAAAACCAGAGATGCTCAAAATGGGAAAATGGTGTTTGTCCATTAATATGTGAAATAAGTGTAAAAATTTCTTCTGTGTGCCTTGAACTTAATGGACAGGTTGATTTAATTCATGCTAATTATATGCTTAGCAAGATTATCAATGTCAGCAATTCAATAGTTACAGAGGAATACTGTGTGTATCCAGCAGTGCAATGGGACTTCCAAGTAAAGCACAAACCTAAATCTTTGTATTTGGCTGACTTGCAATAATGAGCCTTTCAAGACAGCAATGCCACAATCTTTTAATGGCCACATATTAGGAAAGCCATTTTATCAAAGAATCAATAGGGTAATCACTTAGGTAATTTACATAATTTCTGCAGGTTTCACACATGTGCAAGCTTTTGCCTTAACTTGAGTTAAGGACTAGTCTTCCTTAAGTTAAATGATTCACAAAAGCTCCTAACAAAACCTAGGGATTGTTTTTATGGTCCTAACATACCACTAGGTAAAAGAAGTGAAAACAAGCAATGGAAATACTACTTTATGAAAAAGAGTTGTTGTGGATTTTCAGTTAAGAACCTTACTACACAAGATCTGTGTAAAATGGGTTTGTGCCAGAGAAAGTGGGCTAGGAGGTTGGTTATGTATGGATTGCAATCAAAACACAGCACAAGACTTAATAGTTTCCCTAAAAATGAGAAAAAAAGTTTCTAAAATTTTAAGTACATTCATTCTGCTTTTTAATCTCTCAGCTCTGATTTCACAGGGCACGGCCTAGCTCACAGCTTGCTTTCATGCAGCCTCAGACAATTTGTTTCCTTTTAAATAGTAAGCTAGAAAACTAACAAAAGACAACTTGCAACGGCATGGTTAGAGTAACCATTTAAAAAAAATATTTTAACAGCCCTTCCTTAATGATTCTTAGGATCCCCGGAAGACTTTCAATTGCCAGTCCCGAGGGTGATGTTTCCCTGTTACAAACAGGTACAGCCTAGATGGAGTGGGCTAGGGGCGGTTTGGTTTTGTTTTTAAAAAACCCACTGCTACAGGAATGTGCTTCAGCCCTGTTCTGGTGAGAGGATTTCTGACAGGCGGGAAGGGAAGTTCATTCTCCATGGCCCATTCAGTCACTAGCTTCTTTCTTTTCCTGAGGCTGCCAGCAAAAGTGCCAATTAGTAGCAATTGTGATGGTGATTTCTGAAGTGCAGTTTAAAGGATTTCTAACTGGGTTGGAGCTGTTGTCAGTTGACTGACTAGAATAATAATAATAAAAAAAGCTCACTGCTTCAACAGAAGCTTGTTAGACTTTCCTGTGTGATCTGCTATGGATAGCGTGAACTGCAACAGCTTTTGCATTCAAAAGAGGGATTTTTGTAAGAGCATCAGTGAGCACTTGGCTGTTTTATCTGCTCTAAAAAATCCGAATTTTAAATTCTGTTAAAAACAAAAATAACTGAGAATCTGGAAATAGGAGGAAAAAAAAACCCAAGTAACCTGCAGGGCATGCATAACTGTTTCAATATACCAGGATCCCTTAAGTGTAGTCTTACCAAGTGGAAAAAATATTGTGAATTCTTTTATGTACAGTTACTGAGATAGAACCATAAGCACTAAATGGGTTAAAACACAAGGGACCTGATACATACTGAGGCTTTGTGTTGATATTTTATCACAAACATCACAAACTGACATATACTGACAAGCCATCCAAAGAAATAAACATTTATTATTTGCATATAATAAGGGAATGCTTGAACTATATGTGAATAGTATAAAGCCACCTTTTTAAGAATTAATTTTTGTTTAAAACACTTTCCTTTATGGGACCATACATAATTAGCTTTATTTTTTTTCTCTCCTTACTAGCTTATTGTTACAGCACTGAGACCTGTTCTCAGGGTTAATGAACTCACACAAGCAGCCACTTAGCAAAACAACATTCTTAATTTTCAGAGCCATGTATATTAGTTGCATCAGATATCATACCTTCTTTTAGAGTGCCCAAGAGGCTTTTTTTTTTTTCGTTTTTTAACTTAAACAAAAGAAAAAAAAGAAAAGCCCACATCTATGGGCCTGAACAAGTTACGGGAGCACAGACTAGCCTTGTTGGGTGGAATATGGGAGGCGGCTCCTGGACTGTGCCCATGGCCTCCTCCCCGCTCCTCTCTGGGGGACTTCCAGCTGTCCCCTAAGCACTGACCAGCTTTCCCTCATTCCCGAGGGCTCTTCCTGAGCTGGTCACTTCTTAGAGAAAGGGGACACGACTGAAGGAGCACAAACAAAACCAATCCCCCATCAGACACTGCAGTATGGCCTCACTGCCTCCCCTACAGCCTGCCTTCCTCAGGGAGAGAGGGGCTCAGGCAGGAGCTCCTGGGCTTCACCTGTCAGGCCCCAACCTTTCTATCCTGCTTTTATCAACATGCCAGTAAAACCTGATGGGAGGGAGCAGGGTTTAAAGTCGCTATCTTTTTAGCAGATGGTGTGAATTCATGGGTGTTTGCATGTGTGAGACACTGCCTCTGTATTGTGCACACCTGGGGATGGGGCAGTGAGCTGCGATCTTGCATGGGCTGAACCCACGAAAGTCAGCCTGTGAGTAAAAATGTGCCGTTTGGGTTGCTTATATGTATGTTGGGTTACTTCTTTGTTACTTGGAAGAATTTAAACTGTTGCTTTAACAAAGCTAATGCAGTTTGTAATGCTTGGGGTGTTTTCAAAGCAGCAAGTCAGAAGACCCTAATGTGTGAGATGTTACACATTCATTAGATGTGGTGATTTAAGGATATTTGCCTAAAAAGATTTGGGGACTGCCACTCTGAGATAGTTAATGCTTCCAAAATTGTTTTTGTGACTTAGAGTAGTTGTTGCCTAGCATAACCTACTCAGAGAATAAAACCCAATTTTTTTGTTATCTGTTTCACAGTGGGGTTTAAGCATATTGTAATGCATTTTTTGTACATACAGAATTATATTCTGGTTACGTATGTGGCAAGTGCCTCAGAGGCTGAGTGTGTTCTGAAATATGCAGTAGCTGTCCTTTGGAGAGAAAAGTGGCAAAAATTCTATTAATGCTATTAAGAAACAGAGAGACAAGGGGTATGAAATGAGGAAAAAAAGACCTCTGAAAAGAACTGCTGACCAAAAATACAGGGTTTCCGCCTACATACTTTTCTACTGCATATTACAGAAGAAAAATCAAAATCACTTGTTTTACTTTTTAGTGTGAAAAAATGTGACTTAAATTTTAAAAATTAAATTTTGTCTCTTAAAAAAAATATTGGGGCTAAGGCATTTTTTGTAGAGTGAATTTTCAAACTGTAAGAAATAGTACAGGATTCTGCAGGACTTCCTTACAGACCCTCTGGGAAGAAGTGGTGTCAGTGTAATTAATAGATCAACTAGTAGTTCACTAAAGTTTTACTGTTGTGTTCATAGTTCCAATAACAAATACTTTTGTTGACTGCAAAAGTGGATCCAGAATAAGATCAAAAAATGTCTATGATTATTTTCCAAGTATATACATTTTTAAAATACAATTTTGTGCACAAACATGCACACATATGTGTATGTGTGTATACATATAATTGAAATGGATATGCTTCTTTTTCATAAAACAATAGCAACTGGCAAATGTTTTTTATGTAAAATTATTCATGCAAGGATCTAATGTGTTTCTTTCTGGCTAAACCCTGTCTGAATATATACATATTTTAATGTAAATGTATTATGTGAATATTCCTATATATACACCAAGAAAGATCCCTGTGATTAAAGTACGTCACATATTTTAGGCACAAGCAGTTTGCCAAATTCAGAGTTATGATTACAGAACACTGCTGGGTAAACGAATTCAGCCTCTGTTTCTGGCAAGCATATCACATAATATCTTTTATGTCAGGCTCTGTCTTAAAAATTATTATTATGACTGCTTGGAGCTATCAAATTCCTTTAATGGTTCTTAAGTTTTCTAATTTCCATGCCAGTTTATTCATGGCATTTGTTTTGTACCAACATAATTCTTTTAATTTGGTAATTGCTATTCTTCTGATCATTCTTTTTTTTAAATAAATTATAATCATATTTTGGAATTCATTTTTTCTAGAGAAACAAGCAAGCATGCTTTAGTCTACTTTGTTGTAGAGTTCACTATTCACCAGTTGGTCTTAGTTCTTCTCTACACCCCTGCCAATTTAACTTCGTATTTTTATTGCTGTTTACAATAATTGTATAAAACCTTCTAGATAAGACTCCCATGCATTGAACTAGAGCATGAATGCCTCCCAATATCTGTAGAAAAATACCAAAAATGCTTGTATATAAAAGCAAAGTACATTTATCTTTTTCATGAGCATGTTAACCAGGAGTACTTAGAGAGAGGAGCATCTGGGGCAGTTCTGTAGAGACCCATTCTCTCCTAGTCAGAAACACTTCTGTAATTCTTTAAATATATGTAATGTAGGGAAGAATGGGATACCTCAAAACAGAGGTGGGAAAATTGAGGCATTAAAAAGAAGTATGGAGGAGTAAATGGGAGTTGCTAGGATGAAAGAATTTTGGGACATAGTCATCCTGTTAATTAATATTCAAAAGATATTTTCATCTTGTAACTCTTCCTATGAACTACCCCCTGGGCTACCATTTCCTGTTACTAGTACACTTAAATTTTAATAGTGTTAAATTTCATTCTAACATCATTTTCAAGGTCATCTAGTTCTTCATGTTTGATATTCTAGTGCCCTTCAAGCTTATGGCTTCCAACTTCCTGCCACCAGAAAACCCCACCAGCACCTCCTGCTATTTTATGGAAGCCATTAGGTAAGAAGCCTCCAGCCCACTTGTTCCCTTTTCTTCTGCATTGTCTTTGCTGTGTACCCTTTAAGCAGTTCCTTATCTATCTTTACAATTCTTTTACTACTACTTTCTCCAGATTAACTAATAGTTTCTTATATACATCAAATACTTAATATTAAGGTTCATATAGGTTAGTTCTACAACACTTCCTTTATCTATAAAATCAGTTATCATTCTGACACTCAGTCATGCATAAACTTATGCTTTATGTCATCCCATTTATCATATATCTCAGTGTCTTTGCAAGGAAAATAGTATCTTACAGGTTTCTTTCCTCCCTGTGGAAGAGAAACTCATCACAGAAGAGTTCAACAATAAAAGGTAGTTTATTTCTGTATGTTCCAAGTCTATTTTAGACAGGAAGTAATTCAAGTGCTTTCTTTTTTTGTGGAATTATAATACCCATGTTTTTCTGCTCTACACCATGTGCTGCCTTTTTGACATAATTCAAATTATATCTGAATCTCTTTCCTTGGGAAAAAAACAAACTTTTGACATGAACATGCAAATACGATAAAATAGAATATTGCAGTGTGCCTAGGAGTATGGTATGGGAGCATTTTGATTACTTGATTCATGAGAGCAGTCCAAGTATCTACAGTGGAATTTCCTGCATAGAGCAGGAAAATCATATCCACTTTGTTATTTGTAATTTTGGGACAATGACAGTCATTTCAGGAATAATTTCAAGTCCTGGATATATATTTAGTCTTAAAGAATTTTGTATTTCCTGGTTGACCTGGCTCAGCAGGTTGTAGGAGTCAAAAATCACTACTTCTCAGAGGCAGGGTCCTTCTGGTGAGCTCCTTGGCAATATCATGCCCCTCTGAACCTTAGTGACTACCAAGTTGGTTTATTCCACCGTGTTTTCAGTGAAACCTAATCCTTGCTTCTAAGCAGCTGCTTTGAATCCAGGTTTTTCGCACACACAGGAAAGAAAAAAATGGTGTGCTAAAAATACTCAGAGCAAAAATAACAACAGTAGATACTTCTCCTACCTTGGACTCTGGGTCTATAGGTAAGCAAATCTAATCAAATTTTGGAATGACAGATGGAATGTTATCTAGATCCCTGGTTTTTGTTTTCAGTATGAAGATCTACCATATTTCTTGGCACTATTTTTACAAAAATTAACATAAATAATTATCTAATATGACTAAGATACTGTAAGATAATGGGTTATTACATGTGTTATGTTAAGCACAAAAATGTGTGGGTTTTCTGCAAAATCTTTCCTTAGTTTTCAGCATGTTTCTTTATTTTGTTATACTGTTTTCTTATCAACATTCGTTATCATTGCTTATAATCATTTTTCATACAATCTTATGCTACAAACTCCTGAGAGATACTCGCTTCAGAATAGTTAGACAACATTTTCTTCAGCAGAACGTCCAGTTTGAGAAGATCGTGCCCTGTTCCCCTGCCCTTACTCCTATATCAGGTTTGCTGCCATCTCTGTCCTCCTGCTTCCCATACCCCATATGTATTGATACTTCTCTTTGTGAACCCTGCGAATGGTCTAGATGAACACTACACACACATGCACGTTAAAAAAAAAAAAAAAAAAAAAAAAAACAAAACCAGAAAACCCAAGGTTTTTTCAACTGTTGTTTTTAATTTGACTTAACAAAGACCTGCAAATAGCTGTACTGGTGCAGCATGGAGGGCCAGCAAAATGAGTGACAAGAATGATGGGCTGGGCTGGGTGCGTTAAACCACTTCTGAAGAAAATATATTGTGTAATTACATCCTACGTCAGCTTTTCAGGGGCAAGCTATGTGTCACAAAACTGAAATCTATACTGCCTCCACACATGCCCAGTTATTTTGAAACTGTAGTTAGCCAGACTTTAATATAGTTATGTTTTCAGTGATGTTGTAGCCTGAATTAGCATTATTATATAATGTGGTAGTAGCTAATTTTTGTTTTGAACAAACTATCCATACACCTATTAACATTTAATGTGTGAAAATTGCATTTGGATGTTAACATTCCATTCAGATAAATGGGCGCTGTTCATGCCTTGGTAAGTGCCTTACTGTTTCAATTTGGTTGTGAACAAACAAGACAGCCATGAATTCCTGTGCAGTAGAGTCTATCTTTGGAAACAGAAGAACTAGAAATTTCTAGTTAAAATGTTCAAAATCTTACTGAAGGACATTCCTACTGTAGGAAGTTCTGAAATTCATAAGCTTCTCTTACAATTTCACTTCCAAATTCAATTTCCATGAAAAGCTGATTTTCTTTTTGTTTTATACCACCAAAATAATGTTGTGCCATGGGGAAACAGTATTATTTGCATTGATTTGCATTTAGGATTCCAGAGTAATCTGGGTCCCATACAGCACAATGGAAATCTAAAGTTTCTCTTTGTTCAGTGTGTGAATATCTGTATTTCTCCAATTACTTTCCAGGGATTGAGGTAAAGGAACTGATATCATCTTGTAGAAATTGCCTTTAGGAATTTTATAAAGCTCTCCTCTCTTCGCCCCACAAAATTAAAACTTATATGCAGTGAATTAAGGACAAACATTTTGGTTTGAATAATATTTATGACTTGCATGTTCTAAAGGCAAACCATGAGAAATCTTGCACCTGATGTTCTAGGATATTCAATGCCCCTTTTAAAGCAGAGTACCTAGATATGGTGAATGTGAATTATTGATTGATTTGAGAAAATATAGTGATTATACCCTTTGCTTAGAGTAATTGAATGAGCCTATAAATATGTAAGTTGTAAAATCCTGTCTATTGTCTATGAAAAAGTTAGATTTTATTCTGCTCTGACATGTCTATGGTATCCTAGCCTGTTGTTGTCTCTAAGCTGTCAAAAATTTCCATAGATTTGAAAATCTGTCCCCTGTTCCCCATATTAAATGTCACTGTCGGTTTACTCCATGAAAAATGAAGTTTATTTGATGTGCTTGTCATGATACTTGTATAAGCAGTGCACCTATCACTTTTTTTCTGTAAAGAAAAAACTGACATGATATGTACTCAGACTTTTTTTCTGCAGTGACTTTTGCAGAGCAAAACTGTAGTAATATATACTTTCTTTACTCCGATAATTTACAGAATACATAAACATGTAATAGTCTAAAGAAAAAGAGGGTAGATAGAATAATTACCTGCTACACAATAGGATTTACTCTGTCTGGATCAGTATAGCTGGAAATACTGCTTGGAAGCAGTTGTATACTAGGCATGTTTGTTCTTACCTATAGCAAAAATTCATTGTCAAATAGTTACGAGGACTGGTCTGTAAATATTCACCCCTAAGCATTTATATAGATTTGTCAGGCTGTTTTCTTCATTGGGATGAAAGGGTGGCAGTGACCACTTACTTAGTGAACAATTACTAATGGGAACCCTCTTAGGATCTGAGTCATCATTAGAGTCAGGCTGCAAGGTACTGAGAAGAAGTGCAGGAGCTAAAAGCTATCTGCTTTTTCTAGGGAATTCTTCTTTTGGGTGAGAAAACTCCAATGAGAACAGTCTCCATTGTGACAGTCCCCATTTGGCTGTCATACCAGTGTGCTTGTAGGGCATAAGATCTATGCAGTTAACTCCCACATCAGTGGGTATGCCTGTTGCTCCCAAGTCCATGAGGACATGGGAAAACCAAATGCCTTTGTTCACTTTTGAATTTTATTATTTATCAGTCTTTTACCTACTTTCCCCTAAAATAACAGTATTTGGGTTTTTTTAACGAGTTGACACTACACTATGAGCACTGTGAGTGAAACGACGCTCCTAGCAAATGGCTTGGCATGCTGGGACAATGTGCACAAACATGACCAATCTTACATTATCATTATGTGACAAATTCTCACTTTGAAAGCAGTGTTTCTTCAGATGATTTTCCAAACCTGCATATGGCACATCAGTCCTTTAAGCCACCTGCGACATTAAGCATAAATCTTTCTAACTGACTTGAGTTAGTACTTTTTATGCCCATTGTTTTTTCCTTGTTAATTCCTCTGCACATAACAGGGGTATTCATATTGGAATTGATCTCTTGTTTTCCACTGAGGTTGTTTTTTGGCCTTTTCTATTGTATTTTAGGATTGTCTCTGTCTCTGTGTTGTGCCATTCAGTAGCCCCTCCTAGGTTAATCAATGTACATACACATTCTCTTGTATTCATACAGAAACCGTCATGGGTAAGAGTCACTTTACTACATATGTTTGACAACTACCTTTGCAAATAATTCAGTTCTTTATAATCTGTAGGGCTTCATTTAATAGAAAAAATTTGTGCAGGTCCAAACCACTGTTTCAGGAATATATGTATATGCTAAAGGATGATCATTTTCCCACAAAAATACTCAGAATATAAAATGGTCAGTATCTAGCTGGATAAATGGCTAGTATCTAGCAAGGCCATGTATACCTATACTGCAGTAATATTGCTGTTTGTGGGTGTTTATTTTGTCTTAGTAGATACTATTCTTTAATAAATGAGTTCACAGAACACCTTAATTCAGGTTTTGTAGCATGACTGAGTTTCACTGAAATTTGTCTCCTGTACAGCTGTTAACACTGTCCTTAATTATGACTTGGCCCAAATCACCTGTCATCAGCAAGAAGAAAAACAGGTATTTAATGAGCCGTACAGTAAGCCAAGAAGGAAATCCCACACCTAACATTAGTTTAGGTATAAACTTCCTAACGAGTGTTTACAAGTTATCATGAATGAAGTGAGATTTGGTGTTTTAATTAAATACCTTTCCTACTTTAGGAAGCCTAACTTAAAGTATTAACGTAAGTTATGGCATACACTGGCCTGCAATATATTCTGGCAAATTGAGGCATCATTTAAGGGAATACTTTAGTCTGTCAAACTTGCCTGGGCAGTTATAATAAATGTAAAAAAATAATTTGCAAGTCTAGCTAGATTATATATTATTAATAATAGCCTCCAAGACATATCAGGCACTGTACAAAAATGTAACATTGGCTGTGATGCCAAAGGGCTCACACAAAAAACAGGCAGAGAAGAAGCAAGGATGTGACTAGAAACCTGTAGTTTTTCCTTTCAATCACTATAATTTCCCCCCATTAAAAAAAAATAAAAGGCATCAGTTGCCCGTACTTCTCTCCATCTTTTCTAAGTTTCATTTATTTTTATAGTACAGATCTCACTCACTATGACACTACAGGCCTAATTTTTTTTATCCTTAAATTTCTACTTATACTTTCTCCATTAATATTGTATTTGAGTACTTCAGAATCCTTCTGAACCTCATAAAGCAGTTTTGAGGTCAAAATTTATTATAGGGGAGAACAGATAGAAACAAATAGTAAGGTCATGCAGAAGGTACAAATGACTAGAAGGGGTCTTCAGATGTAGGACAACTCTCCAGCTATTTGGTGGTCTATTCTCCTGCCTACTGCCTGTCATGTTCTTTCTCCTTATCTCCCTGCCATTGCTTAAAACTACAAAGTGCTGATCCTCAACTAACATTTAACCTAGTACACATCCTAACAAAACAATCCCCACTCTGTTTTTCAGCAACTGAGGCAAGTCTTCATTTTTGTTCATTGAACTCTCCTAATAGAAGAGAGAGAATTTTGGAGAGGAGATGTGGTAGAGCTGTGATATGAGGTCATGGGAGATGTGGAGAGGATAGATTCAGAATTTCTAAGCTCTTCATGTTCTAAGGAGGAAGGGCACAGAAATGGAAAGCTGGCCTGTTCAAAACCAGCACAGGGAGATTGGTTTTCTCTAGGGACTAATGATTAATCTGCATCACTCATTGCCATATGGTCTCCTGAACTGAACATTAATAAGAATAAAATAACACTCTACTTGAAATGATTAGTATTTAAAAATATGTCAGAGTATTGAAAGGATTACAAATCTTCATGCTTCCTTGCACAAATGGTCTTGTGGCACATGTGGTAAAAAGGACACTTTTCACAGGGTAGATTTGTCTCCTAAATGAATAGTTTTGGGTTTTTTTCCTGTAAAATGTCACTGTACAAGACAGGATTTGGGATTAGGTGGATGACTGCTTTGATCTGTGCTGGCCATTCCTCTTGACACTCCAGTCAAGGAGTTCCAGGAGTAAAACTTGTCGCCTTGAAGATTTTTTATCATCTGCTGCCTTGGGAGATGGAGGCTTGCTCCATGATCTGACAAAGTGCTGTGATGGGTTGAGATTTTCAGTCAAGCTTTAGGCAGCAGTGAACATTTACTGACAAATTATCGCCTACTCAGGAGTAGTTAATAGTAATGAAAATGCCGAGGAGCCATTAACTCTGTTTGAATAACCTATGCTACTGTAATTAAGAGGGTATCAGAAAATCTACAAAAGATTATTTTATAATCTAAAGATTTCAGTTTTTCACATCTTTAATAGTGACAGCAAAAAAAAAATGCCTTTGTTTAGATTGAGAAAGGTTTAAGAGAGGAATAAGCAGATGTCTGAAGTTCTTCCCCAAATGCTAGCATTTAACATCTATTCAAAAGTGTTATTACTGTTAATGAAGGTCAGTATGACTTTGACAAGTAGATAATGTCATAAACTGGGCTAGTAATTTTGGTAAAAATACTATGTTTAGTTAGTACATGCTTGAGGAATTGCAAAATAATGGTTATGTACAGAATGAAATAATAGAATCGTGTTTTCTTGTCTAGAAGTCACATGATTTTATTTTGATTAACTGGAGGAAATACACACTAACGGTGTGTGCTTGTACACTCTCTCACTCTCCTTCTGCCTTACATCTCTGCTATATAAAAGAATGATCAAATTTTTTTTTTACTCAAAACACTACATAGTCCCTTTTTAGGACACCTTCACAGCACATATGGTATGCAAAGTCTCCAGTCTTTGGAGAGTCCTGTGATACAGTATGGTAGTTAATCGTTCCTAACTGTGACCATCCTGGCTCAGGATTTTTAAGTTAAAGTTTAAGCAGCTCCTACTGTACAAATCTAGTTTATCTAATGCTGACTTGAAAAGTGTAACCCAAAATGTCAGCTCATAGAAGATAATATGGTTGTATGAATTCAATAAGAATATTTTGTATTTTTGGGAAGTGTTAAATTTGGATCATAGTTATTATGGATCAGTGACACTGCATAGAAGAACAGCTTACCTTGAAACCAGTAGGCTGGAAGGAGCTCTTACAAATATTTGGTCATATCATCTATCACAACAGATGCTGATCCAGAAACACTCATTTTTAAAACTCCCATTAATGCTAAAAAAACCATGGGTGTATAAGCATCTCTGCCTCTGCTAAAAGTATCTTTTCCAGTTATCGATGACAGGTGATGATTTTTACTGGGGGGGAATGATGAAGCCAATGTCTTCACATTTTAACAATTGAGTAGGAAAAGTAGATTCTTTCTTCCCATGGTTGCATATAAGAAATTCCACTGAGCTCTGTTCTTATGTATGCATCAGTGGCTATGCTTACTTTGGGTTTTCTATTTTGAAGTTATTCCTTTGCTTTAATCCAGTTTGGGGAGTGATCTGCTTGTTTAACTTTGGAACTATTCACATCCATATGACCCCCATTTTGTAGGGCAGTCTGGTGCATGGAGGCCACAAGGCTATCACAGCTCTCCCTTGCTTGGGGCATTTTATGAGGAGAGGTTGAGGGAACTGGGGTTGTTTAGTCTGGAGAAGAGGAGGCTGAGGGGAGACCTTATCGCTCTCTCCAACTACCTGAAAGGAGGTTGTAGCGAGGTGGGGGTTGGTCTCTTCTCCCAAGTTACTAATGACAGGACACAAGGAAATGGCTTCAATCTGTGCCACAGGAGGTTTAGATTGGATATTAGGAAAAATTTCTTCACTGAAAGAGTGGTCAGGCACTGGAGCAGGCTGCCCAGAGAGGTGGTGGAGTCACCATCCCTGGAGGAGTTCAAAAAAATGTGTAGATGTGGCCCTTTAGGGCATGGTTTAGGGGACATGGTAGTGTTGAGCTGACGGTTGGACTTGATGATCCTAGAGGTCTTTTCCAACCTTAACAATTCTGTGATTTGCCCCATAAATGCTTATGTCCCCAGAGTCTCTAAAGCAGTGGATGTAGCATGCCTAATCCTTTCTGCTTTGTATTATGTAGGACCTTTTCAGCTCTCATTTTGGACCTTTAATGAAGACTTGGGAGCTTTTTTATTTTGGCCAGTGTGTTTCAGGGCTCTAAGTCAGAAACATAAAGCTGTTACATTCTGAAAGTGGTGAAGGAGGTTTTCACAGGAGTATGTGTAGTCTTGGTAAGGCTGGGATACTATGAGGCATGCTGTCACAAGGTCATGCACCTGGCTCAATGTTGTAATTCTGAAACTTTCAATTTTTATATGGAATATTTAGGAATTTTTTAACAATATGCTCAGCATGATTTGCAGAGAAATGTATATGTATTTTTATAGCAGGACATTAGGGTGTGTGAAGCATGCAGACAGTGTTTGAGTGTGGTTCTGAAAGAGCATTTGAAAGACTGGGCTGAGAGGAGTGATGCCTGATGCAGCCTCTGCCATACTAGCTTGTAGAGTAGTCCCAGGTTTCATCTAGTGGGAGATCTATTGTTTCCAGTCCAAAAAAGGTTTTGGAAATGAGTTAGCATGTGCATAGTGTCAGCAGGAACCTCAGGGCAAGATCTAAGGGTGATCCACATTGACAGAATTAACTACTCTTCTCTTGTTCAACCGTATACAAATTGCAATGTGACTTAATTGATCCAGTAAGCTTAGTGCTTTTCCCTTTGTTCATTTAATTCAGCAAAAGCTCTTCCACTGACTTACAGTGGATTCTGGAGTGAACTCTCAGGCAAACCCAGTGAAATAATTGTGACTACTACAGGAGCTAAGGCTAAAAAGCTTTTAATTTTACAGTACTTTCCAAACACTTAGGGGCTCAGATTCAATAAAAATACTAATGTTTTTGAATTTTGTTGTTGTTCTCTATACTCCACTAAATTGTGTATTAAATTAATAAATGCACTATTGAAAGATGATTCACACTTAAGTATGTTTGACAGTGAAGCTTTATTCCCATGTTAAGTGGTGTATAAATAGGTAATTAAAAAAAAAAACCTTTGACTGAAGATGCTTATAATACACACATAATTAGAATGCACAACATTTGCCTTTTATTATCCAGTGCCTGAAGAGGTACTAAGTATTGACTAGCTTTGTCTAGCCTAGCAGCTATCCCAAACTATTCTTTGAGTGGCAGAGAAGAGATAGCACTGGAAGGGTAGACGAGGTGAAAGCATTATCTCCAAAGTACAATCAAATTGTCATTTTATTTTCTGTTACCTTTAGCAAATCACAGTTTGATTGTTTAAATGCATCTGTGTTTGAGAATTGCAGCCAGGGAGCATTGTAAGAAAATACAGAATTCTAAAGAAAAAACCTTTCTGTTGTTCAAAAAAAAAAGTTTTAAGTATTGCAAAGAAGTGCTCTTGTTACTTCTTTAAAATATGCAGGAAACATAGCCTGGTTCATGCATCTCTTCAAAAGCAGTTAGCCATTAAAGGCTATAATGTAATAACAGATTTTGGTATGATTCAGTAACAAAAGATTCAAACATACAGGCTGTTCTGATACTTTATAGGAAGAAGTAAGCACCAGTGAAGGATTCTAACTCTTCTGTTTAAAAAAGTTCTTTAAAAAAAAAAAAAGGAGCTGTAAAAAATTTTCTGTGCAACCTTTAAAGCAAACAGCTAATAGTTAAAAATCTTAATTTCAGTTTCTGGCAAGGACTCCTGTATAACCTTGATAGAAGTTAATTAACTTTTGTTTTCTTCACATCTCAGTTACTCCTAATATATGATGTATAAGTTGAGTATCACTATGTATTACTTCTTGGGCCCTTGTGAAGGTAAATACCTTAAGCATGTTAAAGGCCTCAGTATATGCATTAACTTGTAACTTAGATTTAATTTCATCCTATGTCTATAGAGTCTGCAGTTAAATACAGTCTTGATATGACAAGGATTGAGCTGCTTTGTGTTCTACAATTAATTGTTATTATTACCATTATTTATTTTACAAATGGATAAATTAAAAATACTACATTACTTATAAGGTATAATTATATCTGTTGCCTTGTTCTCACTGATTTCTTTTACAATTGAGGCAAACATCCCTAAAGGAGAATTTTCACTAGAGGGAAAAACCTGTAGGTATTAGTGATTATGCATTTAAAACACTGTGGGTGGGTGGGTATATGTATATGTAGAGTCCTATGAGAAGAGTAAATGAACATGAACGCTCATTTGCAGTGCATTTCCAATTCTCATGAACACCACTCCTCCACTGGTTCAGACAGTTCCTGAGCTGCGAATCACGGCAGGCTGGAAAGTATAGCCGTCTGCTTGGTTTTGCCAGAGTCTCAACGCTAGGGCAAATGGTCTTTTCGCATGACCCAGTGGAAATGTTCTTACATACTGAGGTTAAGGCGATCTGAGGAAGAATTCTCTGACACTGAGATACATGTATGTTATAAATGACAAATACGTTTTACAATTTGCAAAACTTATAAAAGATCTCAAACTGATAGGGTAGAGTGTACAGAAATAAAGTGCTTCCCTTGTACTAAACTGGCCCAAAACTTTCAAAACATCTTAGTCTTCTGTTTTCCATTTCCACCTTATTTACAGTTGTCATGGTTTTAGCTGGGATAGTTGATTTTCTTCACTGTAGCTAGCATAGTGCTGTGTTTTAGACTTGGTATGTAAATAATGTTGATAACACACTGATGTTTTAGTTGTTGCTGGGTAGTGTTTACACTAGTCAAGGACTTTCTAGCTTTCCATGCTCTGCCAGGTGCACAAGAAGCCGGGAGGGGAGGGGATACAACCAGGAGAGCTGATTCGAATTGGCCAAAGGGTATTCCATATCATGTGACGTCATGCCCAGTATATTAACTGGGGGAAATTGGCTGGGGGAGGCAGCGATCACGGCTCGGGGACCGGCAGCGTCGGTCGGCGGGTGGTGAGCGGTTGCAGCACTTGTTGTTCAGTTTTGGTTTTGTTTTTTTTTTTCCCTCTCTTCTTCCAGTGTTTCATCTCTCTCTCGCTCATTATTTTCCTTTTCATTATATTAGTATTATTGCTGTTTTATTCTAATTATTAAACTGTTCTTATCTCAACCCACGAGTTTTCTTACTTTGGCCCTTCCGATTCTCTCCCCCATCCCACAAGGGTGGGGGAGTGAGCGAGCAGCTGTGTGGTGCTTAGTTGCTGACCGGGGCTAAACCACAACACAGTAATGTATTTCTTTGCTATAAATGCTTAGTGGTGACTACAGAGTAACTCAGCCAAACTAGTTTTGCGTGGGCAAATTTTGGTAGAGTAGCAGGCTGACTGTAGCAATATAGACCTTGGTCTAAACTAATAGGATTTCTCAGTGTAGATGTGTAGACAGATCAGCAGTTTTCCAAGTGAACACTTTAAGCATTTGCCTATGGCAAATATCTGCACACTACTCTTTGTGGATACATTAGATGGAAAATGATGCACCTTATACAGAGTATTTTGTATCAACCTATTTTTTATTCACTTTCTTTGCAACCTTCTGAGGAAACAAGACATATCAAAATTAAAACAGCAGCAAAAAAAAAAATCAGTTACTGAGGTGAAGTTGAGAAAAGCAAAAGTGACAGCAGTTATACGAAGAAGCGCTGGCTCTTGAAGTTAAGCTGCTCTGTCACATACCATCAATTGGACTATTATCTGGCACAGGAGGACTGTAATAAATTGTCAGATTTTCTTCTTATCCGAAATGATGGGATGGAAATTATGCTGCATATTTTTGGACAGGAATGGGGGGAAAAATCCAGCATGTAGCTGATTTCCTCACATGCCAGACCTGCCATGAGGCACAAACCCAATTTCCAAAATATAGCTCTTGGAAATCTTGTAGGATAAAAGCTGAGATGGTTAACAAAGAAATCCTATCTCTTCTCTGGGAAAATAAGGTCAAGAAGGAGAAAAGTCAGAGAGACAAACTATTATTTTTTTTTCATATTTAAGACCAATAAAATATGTGGTTTCAGATGGGTTTTTTTCTCCTTGTCAGAGAAAATGATGAGGAATGCAGGCTTATCGCTGTCTCTGGTTCTGTAGTATTTTCATTTGAGTAAACTTTTACAGAATTATAATATCAGAATGTTTGGTTCCCTAATAGCTGGATTTGATGATTATTGCTTTTGTGTGTGTCAGGAAATGGAAAAGATGTTCTTACATATGGAAATACTTTGTGGGATTTATGTGATCTGATTTGGACTATCTGTGATGTTTTTGGAAAGCAGCTGATAATACATAGTAATGGTACGACCAGTAGATAAAAGTACTTTTTCAAAATGTTATATGTTCTCAGAAGTGGAACTTTTCCAGTATAATTATTGTATGACTAATATATACATATCTGTATATTGTGTGTGTAATAATAGGGTATTGATACCCACTTTTAAAGCCTTAGCTGAATCATAACTGTTGTAGTCAACAAACTTGAATTATTTTGCAGGGCCAGCATCCTTAAATCATGGCTAAGACTTCAAGGATCTTGTATGGTATTACAGTTTTCTGAAATATTTATAATATTGTAGACAACAAGTTCTTAATTGACAACTACTCTGAATAGAAACAGATAGGAATGCCATTATAAGGGGTTGAAATTACAAATGAGTAAATTTAGAAGCCATTAAGGCTGCCTGCTTTATTCCTCTACTTCATTATGACCATTAGCTGATCATTCACCTTTTCCTTTATTTTCCAGTCAGCTGCAGCAGTAGTTCAGTTGTGTAAAATCTCACTTATGAGTCTTTTCAGCAAGCTTGGGGAAGTTCAGACAATGAATCAAATGTGTATGGCAGAAGAGAATATGAAAATCTATCTACTACCGTCAGCTTTCCTTTTGTGCATCTTTGCAAGCCATTTAATGTGGAAGGTTCAAGCTATGAACTAGAAGAAGGACTTTTACCTCAATGTACCTTATGAAGTATTCTGTGTGTATAAGATTTCCATTATTAGATAGGCCTGTAAAATGTACATGTTGTATTTAGATCTTCTTTCTTGGGAAAAAAGTAGTTGTTGTATCAGAATGTGTATTTTTTACATCAGTTCAGAGGCCTTGGTAGTAGAGTCTGAAATAAGTTTCTGTCCACCCAGAAAATGGAAATTTAATCTAATGAAGTCAATAAAAAATTGTAAGAGCCAAATAAGAAAGTGTGGAACAACTAGACAGAGTACTAGGAGCCAATGGAAAACACTTCATGCACTGGATCAATCAGAAATGTGAGACTGTGAAAGAATTAGCAAGTCTGTTGGAATACTAGGAAACAGAAAGCAGAGCTGAGAATCATGAGATTGTGAAAAATCAAGATTATTTACCTGCATTATTCCAGTGCCATTAGAAACTGAGCCAAAAATGGAGATGCTAGAGCATGTCGAAGAAGTGTAAAAAATCGTCAAGCGTAGAGTATATTGATCTATGAATTTTGAAGGAACGTACTAACATGAGCAAGCTGTTAACAAAAATGTGGAGTTTGCTCCTAAATAAACAGTGGTGGAAGAAGGTAGCAGCTGCTGTATCCAGTTTTTACAAAATGCTAGAAATTATCCTAGGATCACCTCAAAATGAGAAAACTTGTTGAGAAAATGTTTCAAAAGGTCCAAAACCTCCCATCAATGTGAAAAGAATTCTAAAAAATTAAATTATGCCAGCATAGTTTCTGTAATAGTATGTTTTTCCATCCTGCTGCTTTAGGATTTCCTCAGTTTGTTGACTGAATAACAGATACACTGTTGGGATAATTCCTTGGAATATTAAAAGATTACTGTCTCTGACAGATGAATAGAAAAGAATTTGTCATGAATCGTTGGGTAAATTATTGCTTTGGATTAGAAAATTGATAAGACACTAAAAATAGGGTAAGAATAAGTAAATAGTTTAGAACAGTGTTGCCTCAGGGTTCTACTCTGCTACACTAAAAAATGAAAAGTTAAAAAAAGTTGCAAACTGATAGATGGCACATGAGAAAATAGATTAGTGAATGTCAGAGAGGTTCAAGGGTGTTCAAAGATTTCATCTCAGCTGAGAAACTTTAGAATCACCAGTGTATGATAACTGGTATAGTCATTGTTTATATATGTATATCCTATAAAGTGTTGTGGCAATGTATGTTTTAAATTCTACTCAATATTGTAAATACATGTTTCTACTTTTTAATGTTTTCTTTTTTATTGGAAAGTATGGCTTCAGAGGAATATGAGCATAGTTTCAATTTTTGGGTGCAAAATTTCTTATTGTCATGTCAAAGCCCATGATTTAACCACAGCTGAGCATTTCTCTAATATAAGAAAAACCTGGATTATTCTATGAGAGGGTGCTACTACAACTGATTTTTCAGTGCTTTTGGTGTGGATGTATGTCTTCATTTTGTGGCTAAAGCAGTGGACAACAAATCTTTACAAGCCTTTACAAAGCTTACCAACCATGAAACAGATTTCACGTACCATCTGCTGTGTGAAGGACACATTAAAGTAGTCCCCCATTTGTCCAAAGCATCAGCACATTCATGCAAATCCCTATTCTCCTACCTGTATTTTTGAAAGTGATGGAGTGTACTATCTACACAGTTCATTGAATCATATTTGAACTGTGCGGTCTTCTTCACAGGAAGACTAGATAGCTAGATAACAGCTAAAATGCAGCACACTCAGATGTATTCAACATCTTCATTTGTAGCAGAGGTAATCAACTACTTAATAAGGATAATTACTCTGAGAATTAATTTTATCCAAAGTCCCATTAAGGGTATAACAAAATTTTATAAAAGCAGTTAAAACTTCTGGAGAAGGGTAAACTCATGACATTCAATGCTGAATTAATAGCAGTTCCTCAAAGAATTAATCCATTATTTGTCACAGCTGAAGTTACTTTATTGAAAGTCTATTTGAACAGTGAGACAAAAACCAAAGAAAAACATGAAAACGCATTAATAATGAGTTCAGTGTTTTTTGTTCATATTAGTGACTGAACCAAGTCATTTAGCCTACTTAAATCAGGTGTAAAGACTTTTCATCCAGATTGATTACAGTGACTTTTGTACATCAGAAGAAATGTTTCTTATGACACAATCTAGTGGTACTTTAACATCTGTAGATTGTGACCTTGCTGTAGGCTTTTACTTGACTTGTACTAGTAAGATGATCTCAGCTTAAAAGAGCTAACACACTGGAAGGTTTCTTGACAATCAACGTTTATTACTTTTAGTGTAGTGCTCTAAAACCTCACAGTATTATTACTTGTCAATAGAACAGTGGTAGTCAGCAAAATCCAAAAATATTAAACTGTTCATCATAATTAGTAGAACACAGCAGCTACCTGGAGAGACTTTAGACCTTTAGCAACAGAATAGCAGGCAGTCTGCAATATATCACTTCCAAAACCCTGCCTATGGTCCAAGTAGCACCTGAGGAGATTTTAGCACTGATTTACATGTATTGCTTATATTCTACTTTGATATCGATGTGACTATTCTGTACAGTTACAGCATTTAAATCAAACCACTCCAAAAGTATTCATTCCTTTATGTAGCCGTGAGGATCAGACACTTCCACATCCATATGACAGGAAATCCAGTCCTAAGCTTTGTGTTGTGGATTCTGTGCAATTAAAATGTATACTTGGAATGGAACTTTGATTCAGGGAAGTTTTTTGCAATTATATCAGTTTGCTTCACTCAGAACTTTTATTTTGGAGGAAAATAGTTCCTTGTTTAAAAGAAATAAGGAAGGTGCCTCCTGTGTAAAAATTCCTCTTTACTTGCTGGTAGGGCTTTTGTCTTTTTTTTTGTTGAGTAGTGAAGTAAGTTTAAAAGAAATAAAATTCTGTATCTGGAATGCCTGGGCTTACTACAGATTGAATTGGGAAGTTTCACTGTTTGAAGAAGTTTTCTCTTTTATTCACATCTTGCTGCTCAGAGCTATCCCCATCATATAATAAAAGAAAACAACTAGGTAACAGAATGAAGCAAAAGAGGCAGATTTTTATAAGTGTTAGCTGTGGGGCTCTCTTGTCCTTCAACATTGATTTTTACTAAATGCCATAGGCATAATTCTATTCATTCTTGGGAAGTGATTCCCTAAACTGCAGTATAAAACTTGGCTTATCACCTTAAAGACAATCTTAGTCATTCTGGAAATCTCATAACGTAGTCTCATAGGAAGCATTCCTTTCATTTGCTTGCTCAGGTTGAGTTTCTCGTATCATGCTATCCGAAGAGAGCTTGCTTAGTTTTATTCATTCTTGCCCCTCTTCTATTCATAAATAAGCCTTAAGGAGGCTTTGTGGTGCCTCACATTTAACATTGTAAACTATAAACTATATTTTAGAATAGTAAAACAGAACAGGTGGTTAAAAGTTTATAACCTAGTCCAAATTTTACAGCAGAACCTATCTGTCCCAAATCAATGTTTTGCTGTCTGTTAACTGTGGATTAAAAGGAAAAGTCATGTTTCATTCCAAGATAAAGTAATCCAGGAATTGTTTCAAGATTCATGAAATCAGCTGTATCATTTAAACTTTACATCAGGCTGTCATTTTTCAAATATATATAATGGAATTTTAAAGAAAGAAGAATTATATGTATTACTGGAATGTTTAGGAAGTGAATTCACCATGATCACTGTTAACAGAATGAGTAGTTAGTAACAATGTCCTGTGCTTCTGTCTTTTGTCCTACTTAAATATGGTCTTATTGTTAGTTTATAAAGATTTGAAGTCTAAAGCTAGAAAAACACCAGAAAAATTAGGGAAATAGCAGATTAATCTCTCCTTGGCTGTGTAAACATAATTCTGTATATTGAATTGAGGGGTTGCTAATCCCTTACAATCATGTTTCTTCCAATTAAGTTGCAGGGCTTTAAATACCTTCAATCACAGGAGGCTGAAGAAACAAGTTCAGTGTCAGGAAGGGGAGGAGGGTGGTAATCCTAAATGAAAGTAATTTTATTAAGAGAGAAAGCAAGCAGCAAATAGAAGTTCTGAAGTGGAGAAGTTCAGAAAATAAAAGATTCTGCAAAATGCTCAGACCCCCTAGGGAAGAGAAGAAATAAAATTGGGATTTTCAGCTTGATTAAAGTTTGATTTATGAGCTGCTTTTTGTTAACAGCAGTGGAACAGGAGGAGAAAAAGGATTTAACTTGTAAGGGAGAAAATTCTTTTGGAAATTGTCTTCAAATTCTTGGAGTTTAAAAAAGGTGACAAATGGAACTGTTTTGTAAGTACTCCCCTTCTAGCCTCTACTTTGCTCTCCGCTCCCCCCCCACTCCAGAGTTACTAATAAATCATAAGTAATAGTGAAGTAATCTAAAAACATAGCAGATGACTAATTTAATCTCTTATTACTGTTCAAGAGGAAATAGCTTAATATTGGGGCATATCTCCTGTATTTATATTGTGCGCAGTCTTACTTAGGTGCCACAAAAATGCATCAAAAGATCTAGGAGGAGATCACAAGCTGAATTTCTGTAGCTGAAGGTCCTTTGCACAGAAGTTATGATATGTGGGAGATCAGGAGGTGGAAAAAAAATTTCAAAAGTGCTGAACCTCTGTGCAAAATGTGCAGTCTTCACAAATAGAATTAAGATAAGGAAAACATAAAATAATGAAAAAAGTCTCTTAAATTTTTCTCCTGCTGGGAAGTAGCATGGCTAAAGTTAAGGTTGGCAGGGAGTGGTAGGTGGTACAGCTTTCTTCTTGCTCTGTGTATGGAAAGATTTCTCCATCCTTTTTTCATCAAGCTCTTACCCTGGTTCACAGTTGCTGGTATGAGCTGTCCATCCACAGGAAATGGTAAAACAAACGCTTATTTGATACTGCTGTCCCTTTCTCTGCAAAACATTAGGTAAGTGAGTCCTGGACCCAGCAACTTAAGGCAGGATACTATTTCCACAGGTCTAGTTCTCTAAAATGCAGTCATGGAGACACCCTACCTTAGATCCAAAGAGAGATAATATATAAAAATTACCAATTCTTTAGTGCACTGAAGGGTTAAAGAAAATGCTGTCATGTTTTGTAAGTAATAATGGGTTCACACTGGCTTACAAATGGAAAGTTACTGTTTTAGAATAACTTTTGAAGGTAAATATAGGAGTAAAATTGCTTTTCAATTTTAGTTGACTCAGACACTGAAAATTCTGAATTTTCATCATAAAAATTCAGGCTCCTAGTGCTTTAACAACCCTTTACCTTCCATTTTTAGATAAAGCAGCAATCCTGTGTAAAGTAATAACACACAGGAATTTTTTTTCACTGAAAAGGCACTAACTTTTTGTTCATCAAAAGTTTTAAATGCTGTGATCCATGATAAGATAATTTTGACCACTTTGCAATTACATGAAATCTTTTATTAATTTCAATTTAACTTGAATTCTAAATAGACTCCCAAAATTTCATGCTAACAAGAATGAAGTTGTCACTGTGCTAGTTGATACAGTAATTTCATTTATAAACACTCAGATTGTGCATTTGTCAGTAAAACATACTAAGTAATATGCAGTAGCTCTTGAAACCATCTGTCACCCATCATCAGGGTCTCTTTATTTCTAAAAATTTACCTATTCACTATAAGCCCAACTCTACCCAGTTTGCTAATACATGCTATATCTCTGTGAAAAATGAAAAAATTATGAATAATTGATTTTTAAATTATTTTTCTTCCCTTAAAAATATAAACCAGTATATACTGCATATATTTGTATAAAACTTTTGGATTTAATATTATGTTGGCTATATATCAGCAGATATTAACATCTGCCTAAAAATAAGAGCATGGACATGCATGGTATTATGAATCTGTATAACCAGCAAACTCTCTATTTCACTGTTTCAGCAGAAGTCAGTATGCGATATAAGAGTTTCCCAACTATTAGCCAAACAAGATTTTCAATCTGGAAGTCAGTAGACTGAAGCTTGTCTCTCATATCCTCATATCATTGATGATAGGCAATAATATATCAACACTGTCAGTGTATCACAATTTTAAACATCCTTTGTTTGCTATTCATATGTTTGTGATACTTTCAGAATGCTCAATCTTATATATGTGATACCAAACCATAGCAGAGGTGGTAGGCACAGGTATAACAGCAGTATCTTCGTACCTCATTTACACCAGAGTGCAGAATCTGGTCTAACCCCAAACGCACCTGGCAGTGGAAATGGAGGACATCTAGTGGTGGCCATGTCCCCTTTCCTTTCCCCAGCTTCAAGCACCTTCCTCTTCCCATTGGTGGGGCACAGAGCAGAGGAACTCCCTCGAAAAGGTGGATGGGAGGCTGACACAAGAACGGGTAAGGAAGGAGGATACTTGTGGTGCTACAGCCCACAGAAATGAGAGCAGAAGAGGTGGCTCCCCTCACCCAAAGTTGCCTCTACTGGCAACTTTGCTACAGCTACATCCTTGAAAAGGTTGTAGCTGTGTAGTGAGAATGGAAGTCAGTGGAAAGAGGGAGAGAGAAGAGATCTGAAACATCCAAGTGGTTCATAGATATGTTATGTAGCAAATATATTGGCATTAAATTAATATTAAATGTCTGTTAAAGACATAGTATATTGGCTGAAAAATCTCAGCAAGTGCTCCCATCACAAGTATAAAACCTAATTCCATCTCTGGGGTTTTTGCTTCATAAGTGTGTAGGCATCAGGATAAAATCAGACGCTATGAAACAAATAAGGATTGCATACCAAATATATTTACTCTAAAAAAGGCGGAGTACCTTTTCTTCCATCAGTGCACAGATATTGTATTGGGTTGGATGCAGCGACAGTAAGGACTGGTGTATGCAAATTTATGAATATCGATCTGTAAAGTCAGTGCCTGAGATTAGAAAGTACAATTCAGTGTCTTCTCTGTGTTGAACCATTGTCTTTATTACAGTATATGCAGTAGGTGGCTTCTGCGTGTAGAGATTGGTCCCTACAATCATTGTACCTTTAAGACTATCTTCCTGTCACTTTGGTGTTTCTAGGCTGTCTCTTTACCACTTAAAGAAGCTGGACTGTCACCACATTCCTGGCTGCCACTGTCAAGCTCTTGGAAGAGAAGTGGGCTTAAGTACTGCTGATGAGTGTTATCCATAATTTACCACAAAAAAGCAGAAACTTTCAGGGTTAAAATTCTGCCCTCTCACATCTTTTTCTGGGTGTGATTTTATTTTTAATGTACTCTTACAAGGTAGCTTTGAACTCGATTCACATAAAAGAGCCTCCAGCCGTACATCTTACAAAAAAGCATGTAGACCTCATTTAATCATTCTTCTTATTCCTCTGACTTGAGTGTGATCTCTGTTCCACTCTCACTGATGGAGCTGGCACTTTAACTTCATCCAAATTTATTCCTGATCTAATTCAGTAGAACACAGAGCAGAACAGATTTCCAAAGTGGAATAATAACCACTTAAATATTGTTTAAGCCCACCACATACAGAGGCAATAATTTCAGTTTCTTCAAAATTATTTTACATCTTCAACAAACATGATTATTCTTCCTCCTGCTTAGTAAGGTACCATCTAAGTCACAGCATATCCACTACAGGCCAGATGTAATTTTATGTGATCGTTGTTACACCTTTTGTGCTGGAATATTTGGGTTTTTTTTCAAACTGCTTGCCACCATGTTGAAGAATGGGATTTGTTTTCCTCAAGCAGAAACTGGGATGGTTCTGCTTGGGCCATAAGCTACTGAATGGGGAACTTCACTTATTCATTCTCATTAACAATGAAATTCAGCATTTTGATCATGTAACTGTGGTTCCCAGGCCACAAAATTCTTTGGTAGTGTGAATTCCTGCAGCTAACTCCACCAGATTGGAGTGGATATATCAGCAGAAATACATTTATTGTTCAGTTTCTCAGAAATACTCATCATTACTCAGCCTACAGAAGAATAATGCTTTGAAATTTATTACTGTCCTGCATCTTTGGGTCAGGTGGGAATTGTTACCTTTTCCCATCTACTCCTGTATGAGTAGAATCGTAGGTCACCTGAAGTGGAATTGGATTTAAAAGCTGGAATATCTTTTCTCATTAGCCAGTACATGAAATAGCAAATAGACCTCCATTGCATGGATTCATCTGTGTGAAATAACTTCTCAAGGAACTTTTTTGTTCAGCAGTGTCCCTTTCCATTCTTCAGTAAGCAGCTCCCTAGACAGCAAATGTAAAATAAAAATGTTGTCAAAGCAAAGTGTATCCCAAATAAATAAAAAATTGTTCTTGTTCTCTAGGTGGTATTTTTTGGTGTGCTTTTTGCTAGGAAGGGCAATTTTTACTATTTTTCAAATCACTCAAGAAAAATCATGAAAGGGCTCCCCACCAAATTTTAGCCATGTAATAATACCTAGTTCAGTTATCCTCACATATTGCTTCCTAAACTTTCAAAATGGTATGTATAATAGATATCTTTATCTTGTAAGGATATACTGCACAAGCTGGCCATCAAAGCAAATTCTAATACATACCTGGAATACTCTGGCCATCAGCCTTTGAGTTGGAGCATGCAAAAGAGAATCACAAATGGTCAGACTTCATGAATTAGCAGCAGCACCGCTGTCACAATTGTGCCATGACATGTCATTTCCTGACTGTGATAAACTGTGCTTTACCAGAAACCCATTTTTCAGTAGAACAAAATGGGAGAATTAAATTTCCTTTATATTTCATTTACTTCGTTGTGACCGTAGACTTCACTCCATCTGATCCAAATTGGTTAAACGTTAAAGAAATTTGGCCTCTTCTCAGCTCAAACTTCTCCTTTCAGAACCTGAAGACTGTGAACCCTGTCTTACCAAAGGGTAAACTCAATTTTATTTTCTGTTATGTGAGCTAATTTATGAGGGGTTCTCATAATGTCATGTCTTCAAGGAGATTGCAATGAGTGTCTTAAAGTTCAGGCCAAACGTTTGTGAATTTGCTGTTTGTGTTATAGTATTAGTTAGAACTAACTTAGATCTTTTCAAAATGTCCAAACTCTACTATTCAGAAAGCAGAAAGTCTCATCTACAGGTGATCTGAGACCTTAGACAAATTCCATCAGAAGTGTATTTAGAGTAGAAATTGGGATTCCTCTGTTGAATCTCCAGCTGTTCCATTGATTCATTATTTTTCACTTAGCCTTCGATTCTTTCTTCATTAGTCATTGTCATATTGCTTACATTTTTATAGGGGCATGGCACCTAATTATTACATTTAGCAGACTCTGACACAGCAGAATGTATTTTAATATATAATAAGGTATTATGATTTGAAAGTAAACAGCTCATATTTTCACCAGTGTTTTCACTGTGTAGTGTTGCATCCAGTCTTAGCAGCAAGTCCTCAAAGGTAACCAGACCAATCGAATACAAAGCAAGTAACCTTAAACCAGATCCTAAGATACAGTTCCTCTTAATGATAGTAAGACAACAATTTATATATAAAGAAGCAGTGTAGTACAGGCTATCAGAATGATTAATTCTGCTTAACCCAACTCTGAAGAAAAGGGAACGTGTACAGCTCACTAAGGTTTGTTGCAGTATTACTTAAGCAATTTAAATGTGGTTTCACTTGTGCTATCAGTTATGGTCAACTTTGATTCTCCACGTTTAAGTTGTGTGGTTCCTGTACTGGGTTAATTCTCACAGAGACTTTCTGGTTTGTTTTGTTGTGGGTTTTTTGATTGGTTGGTTGGGGTTTTTTTGGTTTTGCTTTTGGTTTGTTTGTTTTGGTTTGGTTTTTTTTTTTTAATTTGCTAATGTATCCATTCTCTGGACATCCATCAAATTATATTTTCTCAGATAACTTCTCAGTTCATCTAGTGGACCATATATTTTCTCCTAACTCGGTTATCTGTGAACCATCCACCAGGATGTTTTTCCTCAGTATCAGATTAACATTGTTTTGAACCATGTCATACTCATTTTTTGCCAAGCATGGTTCAAGATTGCCTTAATATATTCTTGGCCATCCAAACGTTGTTACTGTAGGGTTCCTGAATTTCTCAGGGTTCCTGAAAATTCAAGTTACATAATAGCAAAAGAATATATACACGTGTGTGTGTGTGTGTGTGTGCACGCGTGCGTGTGTGTGATAGAGATACTTTTCAAACAACTTGTTACTAACATCTTAACATCTCATGTTAATGGTAGTTCTCAAAGATGTTTTCTTAAAATAATATGATTCTCTTCAGGCTACAAAAGTATATTCAGGCTTGGATATTGTGGTTTGTTTTTTTTGTTTGTTTGTTTTTATTAAGGTTCCCAGAAACATAGAGCAAGTAAAATGCTGCAAAGACATATTCTGTTTTGGCCAAATGGAAGGATTGAAGAGAGTTTTCAGGGTAATGAGCACAGATGGGTTTGCCATTATCCCTCACATAAGGAAAAAGAAAAAGACAGCCATTTCATGCTTTTGTATGGCTAGTTCATGCTAGATATATCTGAGTCAGCATTTCGAATACTGATTTCAATTTAGTCCATGGCTGCAAGTGCTACACTAACAAGAGAACACAGCTGTGGTTCTCTACAGTGCAGTGATAATCACGATTCACTGCGGTTGCTGGTTAATGCAGTAACCATCCCTCTGGCATGCCAGGTGAAGCCCCTGTAACTCTTTATGATGGATGCTATCTGGTTTGTTTGCTCACAGTTCACTGTATTGGTACTTTATGCTATTTTTTTGTGTGACTGGGCAGCAAACAGGAAGGCTGACTGTTTTATCATGACTGCTGTACCCTACACAGGTGAATACACTGGGTGGAGGAAGAGTGTGCCAGGGCATGGCAGATGTATTTGGCAACAGCTCAGGTCCAGACAGGTTCATCTCAAACCTCTAATCACTTGGGATCCACCATGTACTTATATATTACCGTTGATATGTTTTGATGAATGGCAGTTGTCATGCACATGAGAGCAAAAACATTAATTAGATTCTTGATCATTTTCATTACTCTGGCCTGCAATAATAAAATACTATTACCTTAGTTATTGCTTCTTTAATTGCCACTGGCTTACAGGTGAATGCGCAGTAGATTTACTGCTGAAGTATCATACATACGCATTTGCAAGCAGCCACTGGTGTTTATATGCACTGAGTTGAACAAGTAAACCTGTAACACATGCAAAAAAAAGAAATTTCAAACAGGCAAAGTCGAGTTTAAGGGTCTCTTCTGTTTTCTGAAGGCACTAATCAGAGTGGTATTTAAATACATAAAGGTTCTGTGCTTTCAGATATTTCAGATGCAATTTTACCAGCCCTTTGAAAATGAATTCTGTACCTTTCCATCTACTTCTATATGTAATCTGTATATTCCTACCTCAAAGATATTATTTATTTTTTTTAGTTCATTTCTACCTAAATATTGTATGACCGTAGCTTGCACTGAAAACAAAAATCTGCAAAAATGAGGAGAAAGAGAAGAGAAAGCTACTCCTACTCCATCTGTTCAAATTTGGAGAATAAAGAGCTAGCCTTAATCAAATGGGTATCCTTTGGTGAACATAATAGCATGGCATTGGCTATGAGTTCTCTTCTGAGCTTTGTAAATGAAAGTCAGGAGTTCAGTGGAGTATTGTAAATTGCATCATCTGGGAATTTAGAAAGGGAATATATGGCCAAGAGATGCTTCTTCAGGGCTTCAGCTGTTCAGGAATTGTTGAGTCCTATGGAATACAGATATAAGCATAGAAATGCTTAGAAGCTCTTAAGTTTTGTTAAAATGAGTTAAAATGTCATTCAAGGGTAAGGTGAACTATTTTTTTTTCCTGAAATTTCTGGAAGAACAGAATATAATAACAACATAAGTTCTGTAATAGTGACCATTAGGAAAGCACAGATCAAATAGTTAAGCTGTTTTTCCATTGTTTACAAGTCTCTGGCCTTCTTTTTGATTATCTGAATAATACCTCTGCAATCCTGTAACCCAGAAACAAATCCCTGCCCATGGTAAGAAAGCTGAGGAAATCTTATTCTTCTGAACATTTTTTAATTAGTTTGAATGGAGGAAAAAAGGCAATTCAGGCAAAACAAGAATAGTTCTGAATATAACTTGTGGCTATACGCTTTCTCTCACCTGACTTAAACCAGAAGTAAATGTTTTTAGAAATAGGCTTATGTTAATTACAAAATCTTCTGAAGTATACTCTTTTTATGACTAAGACTGTTTCAGAAGGATGTGAGATGAGTCTGAAAAGTGAGTACAAAAAGATGTTTTAGCACCTTACAGCCTGGTTTATCCCAGCTAACCCAGGCATATCGTTGAGAACTGCCAGGGATCAGAGTGGTCCTACTCTCCTCTGCACCTTGGCCTCATGTTGCTCCTCCCATTCTTGTGTTTACTCTGATTGCCAGGTTGGTTTGTTTTCAAGCAATTCTTTTATTTTTTTAAATATCTGTTCTTCTTAAATCTACCTTTGTTTTAAATCTACTTTTCGTTTAGCATTCACAGTCCAACTTATTTTTTATTGTTACCTGAAAGCCTTACTTGTGCCCATAAATAACATAAATTAAAACAGAATCCAAATTTTAAGTCTGCTTCCTGGCAGTTATTCACTAACATTGAAGGTAATGTAATTAATTATTCAATTTCTTAAGAGAGATGTCATGCTGGATATGTTGACACAGCTCAAATGGAAAAGCAATATTTGATCTTCTGTTGTTGTTATTGCTGGATTTTTATATTAAAAAAAAAAAACCATACTACAATTACTTATACTATTAAGCCATGGCTAAGGGGTGATTGCAGATCTGTGGATTTACAGATAGCAATCCTTTCATCACTCAGTTGTGTGTTTTATGAGCATAGGATTTGTACGTTGTGATAGTTGCTATGGTATCCACATGTGTACCAGGAAGATTGTAAGAGAAGTGTGATTTATGTTAACAACAAACTGCATAAAAAAAAAAAAAAGTTATTCAGAGGTGACTGGTAAATTTTAGTTGTATTCCTGAAAAATAGAAATCTCTTTCTTTTGGTGTAAGGCTAAAATTCTGATTTCCGCCCCCCCCAGGATAATGCCACTGTGGAGATATCCTAATAATTCGGGCATGGGTCCTGGAATGGTACTGTTTAATAGAACCTACTCTTTTTTCTGTTACCTGGCTCCAGAATGCTCTCCCCTGAGCTTTGAATCTATAGCAAATGCCACAGTCACTCAAGGTAAAATTCAACTGTATGAAGGGGAGATGCAGGTTTGCTAATACCTATTCTAAGAAATACAGCAAAATACTTGTTTTATTGGAGTGGCCACTAAGCACTACAGATTACACCTTTTTATTTCCATCTCATCCCTCCGGCTGAACTGGCAGTAATTTGGTAAGAAATCAGTGCGCTCAGTTCCTTGAGGTAAGGATGGGAAGAGCTGGCACTACATCTTCAGTGGTAACCCTTTCCTCCGGCTGAAGGAGATGCAGCAGTAAGAGCTCTGAGCTCCAGGCCATTCTCTGCTGGATGAAGCGTGGCTGGGCCAGGCGGACATGTGTCAACAGGGAGAGATGAAATCCGGGTGCGTGGGACTGCGCAAGGAAGTGACAGAGCCAGAGGGAAGGGCGAGCTACGTTCCTGTATTAAACGTGACCTTTTCCTCTTTCAGTTTGAATTCTGACTTCCTCCCAATTAAGAGAGGTGACCACTTAATTCCACCTAATTAGAGCATTTTTTAGATCTATGCTCCATTAGGGGCACTGTACATGCAAGATCAGCATCTTACCTTTGCCGTGAACTCTAATGGATTAATCATTTATATTGCATAGTCTAATTACTTCAGTTCAACACTTATTTACTTTTGACTTCTAATTGACTTTATGAATGCCATTATTTGTACTGTAAGACTCCTTAAGGAGAAACTGATAATATTGTAATTTTTTCAGCAAAAATAATAAAACACCTATAGGAAACATTGTTCAGATAGAGTATTATGTAGGTAAATTTGTTTTCTAAGATACTATGATTTAGAAAACTTATAATCAATTTCTCACAATTAAATAAATAAATCCAATTACCTCACAATTTCATAGTTTCTCTGAATTGCTGGTTCTCAGTTCTATTTAGTAGTTTTGTTTTCATGCTACTTGATCAGGGTCTCAGATTTCTGAGAATCTGGAAAGACTTTCTTTTTGAAAAGAATTTTCTACCTGTGTGGATGGAGATCAAAAGCTTCAAACATGAGTTCTGAAGTTGCAAAAATCATAAAGGTACAGGTGAATGCGGCTCTATAAAATGTTCTCTAAAAGTGACATTTTGCTTGATCTTTGAATGTGATATTCTGGAAGTCATCTGGTTGCTTAGACTTAAGAGACATGACAATTCTTGTGTGTCATTGGATGTCTTTGGTGCCAAAACATAGTAAATGTAGTGTAAAAATGCACTTTCCACAAAAAAGAAAGAGGGGCAGATGTCACCCTCTTCTGCTAACCCTACATAATCTTCTCTAAGGACCTGGAGATATAGGTTGCTAATTCTCTCTCTGGTATAACCCTGACCAGATAAGAAGTGAGGAAATACTTAGTTTTTCTTCTTTCATTTCCTCATGTCTTGTTTCCGTCAGGGAAGCCAACTTTTGTCCTGTACCTGGCTTTTAAACTGATTGCACAAAAAGGTTTGAGGAAGTTCTGTATAGTATCCCGGTATCTGCCATCTCAGCAAGAAAACCTGACCTTTTGTAATACCGTTTACAATAATAATCTCCATAGTTGACTGTACAAGTAACATAAAATAGTGTTTTAATTATACTTGCTGTGATTTGATTGTCTTTTACATGGGATTTTGTTTTCCCTCTGGATGCCTACATGTTTTTCAGTGGAATGGTGAAACATTAAGCCTCTGGCCATAGCAAAAATAGTCCCTATATATTTTGCAAAACAGTTCATAGTCTCTGGAAACATGGCATTCTAGTGATGCAAAGTTTATTATTTTCTCTCTAATAAATATTTTATTAATCTATCAATAATGAATGAATTATGTATATCCTTTTCTTTCTTTAACTTGCTATCAGTAGTTGTGAAGTGGAAAGGTTTTTTTTTTATTCGGTTTCTTTCCTGCCTAGAACCGTTATCTTCTTCACTTTAACATTTAGCCAATTTATGCAGTGACCATCTCCTACCCTGAAGAGCAAGAGTCTTCTACTTAAAATATAAGAAATATTTACTGGCACACAGCTTTGTTTCATATAGAGAATGTTTCCTTGAGAGAGTAATTGGTATTTTTTTTTCCCCTGCTTACCAAAGGAGCTTATCAAGTCCTTTTACAGAATCCTTAATATTGTTGGTTTTCTTCCTTGAATGTAAATAAATGCTACAGGCAGTCCGGAGGAGAACTAATTCCTAAGTTACATCTCTTGCTTGAAATAAAAAAAAAAGTCTTTCACACATTGTGAGTTAAGTCTGTTTTCAGAAAAAAAAAAAATATTCTCTATTGTTGAGTCCTGTAAACAAGATGATCACTGTGCCTGCAAACTATATTGGTTCAAAGGCAGGCAAGTCTCCTTGGCCCTTTAAAGAACAAGCCAGCTTAGAACAACATCTAATAATGCAATAGAGTTATAGGTCACATTTGTTGGGCTGTAGAATGAGAAAATATTTTAAAGGATGATGTGCTGATGGTCTGTCAATATTAGGACTAAAGTGGGAATCAGGTAGGCAAAATCTAGTGGGCATTTGTCTAATTAGAAGTGACCTTTATTAAAGCAGAGCTGTCTGAATTAAATTAGTTATTGCTCCTCTGGTACTAGCTGTCTTTATCTCATCTCGGATGCTAATTCTATCCTTCCATCTTTTCCTCTGAGACACTTTTCATTTAATAATGACTTTCTTCATTGTTTTTAAATTTAGGACAGAGCCCTCTTTTTTTCAGGTTATGTTTTAATTTCTGCACTGAAATACGTAAATGCTACTTTCGGAGAGAAAGCAGTAGGAGAGGTGGATACTTTAAGTAGAATCAGATCTGTTGCCTTCAAAGAGAAAAATACAGTACTCTGCTTGAGTAGCAAGGTAGCATCTGAAAATTGAACTCTCTATTTCAAAAGATTTTTAAAAGTAATCTCCATCATTTAGCATCCTCCTATTTTAAACCTAAACCTCTCATTTGGAGAGTTCTACGCTGCCTCTGGTTTAGATTTCTTCAAGTGAGCACAGGTGCTACCCTACAGCCTGAAAGAGAAGCAAAGTCATGCTCAGAGAAAGAGAATGAAAATGCAGCCCATGCGCAGGTTCCGAAAAGACTCGTTTTCACCATTACTAGCCATTTGGCTAGCTGTTAACCAGGTTAATCAGCATGTGCTTGCTGATTTCAGTGACATCTGGTGTGGCATTTTGGTTATTTTGGATCACATGGGAGAAGTGTGGTTCTCCACAGGCTGTGCATGGGCAGCTGTTTAGAGCTCAGAGAATACTAACTTCAAATGCATCAGGGTTTTTTGGTAATGTCACACCCGTACTTTGGAAGCCGTTCTGTTGTAGGTAGTGTTTCATGTGCAAAGCACGTCCCTTCAATCTGTTGTTCTTCTCACTCTTTGGGTTAATAAATTCTCCTTGTTTTAATCAAGGTGGTTCTATTGGAGTTTGCCTTGAGTTGCCGACCACCCAAAGTTTTAACAGTTTTAGGCTGAGCTTTGAAGAAACTTGAGAAAATGCAAAGTTACTGTGAGCTCAAACTGCCCAGATGCCTTGATAAACTGGTAAGGAAATGAATGTACAAGGGTAGAAAGGATTACAGATAGAGATAGAAGGATTAGGCTGTGAACTAGCAGGAAGACTTGCTGTAAAAATGTTGCTTCAGGCTTTTGTTTATTATTTGGAGAAATTCTATTTAAATGCAGATTAGATTTTCTACCTAGAAGTACAACTTATTCTTTGTTTAGGAACTCTGCAAAGAAGAATGAATACAGAGTGTTTTCTTTTCTTCACAAACTTTGACAATCACAGTTGCTTATCCTGTTATCTGGATTAGATATGCAAGCTGTGGATATAGGAGTTTTAACAGTTTGTTTAGAGACACTGGTTTAATTAATCAGTGTAAGATTACCAAATTGCCTTGGGATGAAAAACTGCATCCGAGAAGTTGTAATTGGCTACTGACTAAACAGAAAGGCCCAGCTCCGCATAGGGTATTTGGGGAGCGAGGCAGGGGAAAGAAAGGGAAAGAAGAAGAAACAAGCAATAAATTAGACAAATATTGAGTCTTTTGTGAACTGAAATCTTTTCATTCTGTATACAACTTAACAGTTTTGTATTGCTGTACATTCTGTAATCAGTCACCTCTTAAAATGTCATTTCATCTTCCTTAGAAACAAAAAAAGAAATTAAAACAATTCTTTACCAATTCTGCTGGGTTTATGAAAAGTAGTCTGAAAAGTCTTCACTTTAGACTTCTGAATACTCAAAAATTTTTCTCTTGCATGTTGCAGGCTTAATTACCATAGCAATATCGGTAAAATGTAGCTAAGGGGAAAATCCCAATCACTTCCTCTGGGTTTGTTTTTATTCCTTTATCCATTCTTCTTGCATCTTGTCACCTGCATCTCCAGTGATGCTTACAGATCTTTTCAAAATGATGATAACATAATGTAGGTACCTAAAACAACTTTTAGTTAATCATTCAGCTGTCTGTACTAAAAAAACCATGCCAAATTCAAAACACGGATTTCAAGGGATTTTTTTTTTGTTTTAACTTTTTCTTCTTTCCCAACATAATTTGTGAGTTATTCACCATGTTTTATGACAGAAGTTCCACATGATAATTGGCATGAACTGTCACTGGGATTCATGTACAGAAGCACTTGAATTCAGATATGCTTCAGATTCTGAGATTTTGACCCAATTTTAGAAAAGTGTAAGAGCAGTTTGAATTCTTTGGATATAAAGATGACTTGTGTTGTTATTTGTCTAATATAGGAAAGAAGGCCACATTTGGCTGACTAGAAATCAAGTATGTTGTCTAAGAAGACCTACTTCACTAGCCATTTAGCATTATCAGTAATTTTGTATTGATCATTTAGCATGGAAATAACATGCTAATGTAATAGATTTAATGTGTTGTTATGGTAATGGTGTACCATTTAGCAAGGTAATATTTTAGTATTATCAGATTCATAAAAGCTTCTCTGGTGAGAATATAACAAAGATTTCTCAGTGTATTGCCTAGCTTTGTTATGAAGTGGAAGAAATAAAAAGATCAAGCCTTTGCTTAAAGGAGGTTGATGAAACCTTTGCCTCATACTAGATATATTTTAGGCGCCCTGTGGTTTTTTGTTCCTCTCTCTATTTCTTTTTGATGGACAGGCTAAAGCAGTAACTAATATAAAGGAAGGTGATTCTTCAGGAGATGAAGAACCCTAGGCCAATGATTTACAGAAAGTAACATGTTCTTAAGAGCTCACACAGTCCCATTCAAGGTTTCAGGGCCATTTTAAAATCTGAATTTAAGCAATACTTTTCTATGCCTCCTCTTCAGCAAGCCAAATGTTTCCATCCATTTTTGATAATATGATGAGCTGTGCATAAAATAAGTCAGCAAAAATGTATCTGTAATGAACAGTGCATGACTGGTGAGTGATAGAAAATGGTATATATTTCAGAGAAGAACGTAATGAATAACATAGTTAGCAATATATGAACATGTCAAATTTTGATATCATACAGGGTCAATGGACAGACTGAAAAACAGTTATTAGAACAGCTTGGTTTTCCTTTAATATATCATTTCACAGTTGCTTGTACTCTTAGGCTACATCAGACATTTCTATTCTGTTTCAAGAGTTTCTTGTAACATTCTATTATTTGAATGGAATACAGCAACTATTAGCTTTAATTTTAATATGTACTTGCAACTATGTGCTCTGGGCAATTATTTTTTTTTTTTTAATACTTAGTTTCTTTTTTTGGCATATCTACATGTGTGCATTACCATTTCAGGCTAGTTGACAGGACCAGCAAAAGTTTTGAGCCCTAACTTTTTAGCTGTGTTTAAGTTGTGAAGATTTTATGACAGTTTTTTTTTGCTGGAGGGAGAGAGAAGCTTACACTGAGGATGGTTACTGTGAGCCTGTGGAATTTCTGAAGCCCAAGTGTATCTAAAAATCTTTGGACAAATGCCCTTTCTAGTGGGTACTTACGGCTTAAATTAGAAAATACAGTTTTCTGAACAGACCTCTGCGGTCGCCAGCAAATTGTTGCTTGTGAAGATGAAACCTTGTAATGAAAAGTCTGGCATTAAAACCTGATAGACCAGAAATATTCTAGAGTAGGTCTTGCTTTCCCTACTTAGTTTTTTTCTTTCATGAAAGGAAAGATAGTCATATCTGCTATTTTTCTTCTTTTCTTTGGATTACGAGAATATGACTGTCCAGTTCAGAACTTTGATTCTTCAAGCTGACATAAGTATAGGGGCCAAATGTGAAGCTTTTTTGTTATGTGATAAGAGTTAGATACCCCTTCCTCTCCCTTCTCCTTCGTAGCTGTCCTCGAGCCCATTTACAAACTCTGCTACATAATTATAGTGTTCTAACATGAAATGGAAGCTCTAACCCATTTTTTAATGCTTCTTAGTTCCTCTGTATCTGCAACAGTCTTTCTAGCGAAAAGGGGTGCAAGCTTATCTGAGGAGATTTGATTGTTGCATTGCAGTAACATGGATGTAGCTTAAAGGCTTCTACACAGTCATAGAAAAGCTGTGCAGTTGCTACCCTGAGCTCCCTGTTGCTGTAGCCATAATGGTAGTTAAGCCTGAGCTGACTTGGGTATAACTAATTGAGCTGAGCATATTGTGCAGACTGCAGAATAGACCTCTGTGTTACTGTACATAGCTGTACATAGCCTTTCTGAATTAATTCTTAACTTTCTGCCATCTGTATGATAACAATTTGTAAGATTTACTTTTCCACGGATGATGATTGTATTGGAACTAGAAAGGGAGAGCAGACTTCCTGCTATCAAAAGTACTTTCTACTTTCTTCTGCATATGTCTCCTTCCCTTCTCTTCATTATCTGTCTTTGTATTTGGCTTGTTCCCTCAGGAAATAAGTATTTAGCTTCACGGCATAGAAACTGTAGTCTGTCTATAGTGGTTAGGAAAGAAAGGTTACAACCCATGTCAGAAACATACAGGAAAAAAGAAAAATCTTCAAAATAAAATATGCATCAATTAGGGATAATAACACAGTAGTTCTGAGAAATATTGATGTATATGTTTGTTTTTAATTACATATGGCCAAATCAACTTTTAATTTGCATACAAAACCATAAATATTTTACAATGGGATTAGTTGTAACTATGGTCCGATCTATTTTACAAAAGAGTTAAGGTTTAATTCTGAGAAGCACTTCGAGGAATTTCTAGAAATTGCTTTACCATGTAAAATTTTATGAAATCATTTAATTTTATTAAATGAGAGTTAATGATAAATTTTAAGATATGTCGTCTGGAAAGATTTGATACCATATCAAATCATCAAAGCACATATAATCCTGGGATTTTTAGTGGTTTATTAACATGAGCTCTTCATCACAGGAGGACTATTTGAAGTATATATATGGCTTTCTGATGTTGTATTTGGTTAGATTTACTAATGACAGTGAAAGATTAATCATTAATATGTCCAGGTTTTGTTGTACATTTTAAAATGTAAAACACAGCTCTTTGGTGGAGAGGGAAAACTGAATTTTTGTTAATACGTTGTGTCCTTCAGGTTTCTTTGGGTGCCAAGGGCATCATTCACTACTCCAACAGATATGCTTTGAAAACTTAGTATACTATCAAATGCTCAAGCATGTGAAAATCTGGTTTAAGCTATCTCAAGTTGGGAACCCAGAAATAATGGAGACTGCATAATTTTGCCCAGTTTCTTTATGCCTCAGTTTCCCAGATGCAAATGGACTCAGAAAAAAAAATAATGCAAGTGGGGTGTTATTCATGTTCATGAAGCTTTTGACTGTGCTGTGAAAACAACCAAAAAAGTACACAAGGAAGTGAATAAATCTGCATTCGACACAAGGCTTTGAAAGTATTAATTAAAAAGGTGTACGACCACATGCTGATTAAAGTAGATAAAGAGAAATATTGAATAACTACTTACTTTCTGAATTGGGCCCAAGGGTCCTATGAGAAAAATAGTATATGATAATTTAATTAAAGTTTGCATCAAAACACATTTACACAAGGGAGATGAATTAATATTGCAGAATTTGCACTTCCTAACTTTTCAGTGCTTCACTGGGAAATGTTAACTCTTTTTTAATATAGTGGTTTATCAGTGTGACATAATGTACTGATCAGACACTTGGCATATTCACCTCACTGAATTTCTTAGATTTAAGGCACTAATATAATAAAGTATAGATCCTGAATCAGAAATACCAAATGATGATAGCAGTGCAGTTAGAAGCATAATTCTGTTGGGTTCTGGAACATGATAGAACGAAGCAGGGAAAGGGAGCTAGGATTTATGTACAACACCGATGATCGGCTCTGGAACCCCCAGAGCCCTGGGCTAGAGAACCATGACTGTGGGAATGATAAAACTCCCAATCAATGATGAACTTGTGTGGGACTTGCTGCTGCTGCTGGATCCCTATAAGTCGATGGGGCCTGATGAGATTCATCTGAGGATTCTTAAAGAGCTGGCTGATCTCATAGTGAGACCTCTCTCAATGATCTTTCAATGCTCTTGGGAATCTGGAGATGTCCCAGTTGGCTGGAAGCTGGCAAATGTTGTCCCAATCTTCAAGAAGGGCAGCAGGGATGACCCCAGTAACTACAGGCCCATCAGTCTCGCTTCTCTGCTTGGCAAAATTATAGAGGAGATTATTCTAGGAGTTATTGAAAAACACCCGAAAGACAACACAGTCATTGGTCCCAGCCACCACGGGTTCTTGCTTAACAAACTTAATTTCTTTCTATGACAAGGTTACCCACCTAGCTGGTCAAGGGAAACCAGTCGATGTAATCTTTTTGGATTTCAGTAAAACTTTTGATACCGTCTCTCACAGCATCCTCCTGGACAAAATGTCCAGCATACAGCTGGATAAACACATAATGCACTGGGTGAGCAATTGGCTGATGGGTCGGGCTCCAAGGGTCATAGTAAATGGGATTACGTTGGGCTGGTGGCCAGTCACTAGCAGGGTTCCGCAAGGATCCATCTTAGGGCCAGTACTCTTTAATGTCTTCATAAATGACTTGGATGCAGGACTGGAAGGAATACTAATTAAGTTTGCTGATGACACAAAATTGGGAGGAGCTGTTGACACTCTCGAGGGCAGAGAGGCCCTGCAGAAAGATCTGGACAGACTGGAGAGCTGGGCAATCACCGACCATATGGAGTTTAACAAGGGCAAGTGCTGGATTTTGCCCCTGGGGCACAGCAACCCTGGATGTACAGACAGCCTGGGGAACGAGAGGCTGGAGAGCAGCCCTGCGGAGAGGGACCTGGGGGTTCTGGTCAACGGCAAGTTGAACATGAGCCAACAGCGTGCCCTGGCAGCCAAGAGGGCCAACCGTGCCCTGGGGTGCATCGAGCACTGCATTGCAGCCGGTCGAGGGAGGGGATTGTCCCGCTCTGCTCTGCGCTGGTGCGGCCTCACCTCGAGCGCTGTGGGCAGTTTTGGGCGCCACAGGATATTAAGGATACAAAGCTACTAGAGAGTGTTCAGAGGAGGGTCACAAAGTAGGTGAAGGGTTTAGAGGGGAAGCCGTATGAGGAGCGGCTAAATTCCCTTGGTTTGTTCAGCCTGGAGAAGAGGAGGCTGAGGGCAGACCTCATGGTGGTCTGCAGCTTCCTCACAAGGGGAGGAGGAGGAGGGACAGGTGCTGATCTCTTCTCTCTGGTGACCAACGAGAGGACCCCAGGGAATGGCAGGAAGATGTGCCAGGGGAGGGTTAGGTTGGATATTAGGAGAAGGTTCTTCCCCAGAGGGTGGTGGAGCACTGGAACAGGCTCCCCAGGGAGGCAGTCATGGCACCAAACCTGACAATGTTCAAGAAGCACTTGGACAACGCCCTCAGAGACATGGTGTGAATTTTGGGGTTGCCCTGTGCAGGGAGGGGAGCTGGACTCAATGATTCTTGCGGATCCCTTCCAACTCAGGACATTCTGTGATTCTACTGACTGAGTCAGCCAGATAAGCCTACATGTTTACACATATTTAAGCACTGATATTTAGGAATGTTTATCATTATACTCATATTTAAGATCCTCTGTAAAATATTTAGGCAGAGCCTGGTGAATCTTGTATTTCTTGGGCAGGTCTGGAGTACCCACTGTTGGGTTTTTTTCCCCCTGTTCCCTGGGGAAATTTAGTTACTCAAGTCTTGAAGCTACATAATTTCTCAATGTAACAAAACAAGGAGCAGGGAAATGACTCTGGTATGTACAGATTTAGAATACAAGTATATAAGTGATGGATAAATGGAGTAGCAGTCCCTTGGGGAAGTGGCCATGTCCAGTATAGAGCAGCTTCTAGTATAGGGGAGGGGAAATTCTCCCCGTGCTGCAGAGGGGGATAAAACAAAAACTGGGTGAAGCAATAACAGCTAGAATATTGACTGTAATGTGGTGATTAATCAAGTGTTTCCAGGCTTTAAAATAAATCTCCACAACCCATATTACAATTACAGTAGTATCACATTCATGACAGTATCACAGTGCTTTCCAATTCTACTGTATAATGGCAAAAACAAAAGATTTTTTTCCATTGTAATAGCATCTAAAACAAGTTAAAAATGCTGTTAAATCCCACTGTTCCTGAAATTAATGTAATTTGTAGGTATGTAGTAAGTGTGTTATAATACTTAGAGTAACAATTACCCAAAATCTATTAATTACTGTTATAGAAGGGATAACTACAACAAATTGTAAATAAAAGAAATTAGTATTACATTATGCAGCATTACTATGAAGCCCTTTGCTGCATGGATCTGTTGATTAACAGTTTGTGACTCTCTGAGTATCAGTACCATTTCTGTACAGCTTTTAATGTCACTGTCACTCCGTGTACTTTTGTGATGGTACCCCTCCGTATCTCTAGGCTCTGTGGTATGCAAATGATGGCGAGCAGAGCCTTAATGATTACTTCTGCCTCAAGGCAGCACAGAGGGTGAGAGAAAGGACCTGTGAGTGTGAAAATAAAAAAGAGTCAGTGTTAGGAACCTACATATTTTGGGAGTTAGACTCTGGGGGTTTTTTGTTTGTTTGTTTTCCCTTTGAGACTTTAATGTCCTTTTCTGCAGAAGTTCTGCAGTCATTACAATTTCATCTCCCAGCATTCCAACAGCCCAGTTGGTGGGAGGCTTTTTCCCAGCCATGATAAATTATTCTCTGTCAGGATCCAAATCTGCTTTTTCAAGTGTGATCATTTTTGATTAATTTATTCTGTTAACTTGAGCTTGAATAGAAGCAATAGATGATAATGAATTAACTTTGAGCATATTAATGTCATCTCTAGGAGACTATGGATGAAATAAGGAATAAATACATGAAATAGGTTCAATAACAGGCTGGTGAACACTTAGTCAGCAATTGACTGGTAGCTTTTCATTTAGGTCCTTTTGTATCCTATGATTAATTAAAAACCATAGAAAGATTTTAAAGCAACCTTTTGGAACACAGACAAAGTATGAACTCCTCCTACCATCCATACTTGCTGTAGAAAAGATGGTTGTCAAACGTACTCCATTGAAGCTTAAGGAACATCAGCTTCAGAAATTCAGGTTAGTACCCTCTTAAAAAGAAATCTGTGTGCCAAACGTGGTGAGAGCTTTCTATATGCATCTGCCAGAGCAGCACTTACCCCAGACTTAAAATAGCCTTTCTGTAGAGCTTATGAAAAAATAAACATAAATTATGGGTTTTGTGGATTTGCTTGTATAAACTAGAGATTAGATTAGCTTTCATTCCTAACAAGAACTGTTGTGATTTCATCTTATTTTACTTTAACATGTGCCTGCTATGTCCAGGATTTCCAAACTGGCTTGAAACTTAGACTTTCAAAAGAGCTGGATGCTAAGCTTCAGTGACTTTATAAGAACTGAGTGTTTCTTAAATCTGTTTCTAAGGGATCCTCTGTCATATGCAACAGAGAAATGGCTGATTGAGGCTTACATACTAAAGAAACAATAAGTTCCTTGACAAATCTGAATGGTAGTATTTAACCTCATTTAATAATATATGTTAGGCTTTTATTAGCCTAGGTGTACTCATGCCAAAGCTTATCAAACAGGAGCCAATTTTACTTTTTTTGCAAAGATAGTTATGGTCTATTAAATGTATAAAAACACAAAGTATTGTTTTATGCTAGGACATCTTATTATTCAAATAGGGCTGAGTCAAAATTTAACACCTACTCTCTGAAATTTGAAGCTCAACAAATATGTCTCTCTTCAGAATCCTCAGTATAGACACGCATATACGGAGTGTCGTTATAAGAAGCATACTTTAAAGAACAACCCATTTTTTTATTCCTATTTTAAAACATTTCTATCTTTGAAGTAATGGAATTTAATTTCCTGAACAATTGGATACCCCATGAAGTTTAACTTTATACCCCCACAGTTTTATATTTGTTGTGCTCAAAATAATTTCTTAAAACAGATTAATAATAATAATAAATACATTACCCTTTTTTTAAGCGTCATCATAATCCTCATGGTTGCAGTCATAGAACCTGTCCTGACAGCTATTGAAATGTGCTGAAAAGATTGCTGTCAGCAGTTGCTCATTCCCGTTCTCTTGGCTGATATTACTGACCCTAAAATCTTCCAGAATAATCACAGCTATGACTGTTCCCTAACACTGTCTTTTAAAAATTATGTATGCTATGAGAAATCCTGTTCTGTAAAGAATTGTGTGAAATGTTGATTTGGCCTAAATGATTCCCATCATGTGTTTATTTTCCAGGTGTTCGGAGAATCATCTGGTTTAGAGAAGAAAACTAAAAGTTTACTAATGCTACTAGCTAAAATTAGACTGTTTTTATACTTTAATTGAAAATTACTTAGGAAAATAGAAAAGAATATTGAAGAAAATCTGAAAGTTGGAGATTGTTCAAGGGAAACTGAGGATTAAAACTAAATAGCGTATTTTCTGAGAGGTAGTATTTTTTTCTTTCAGCAAAGGAAAAGGGGAAAGTTTGTAATATATACACATATATATGTATATATGTCTATCCTGTCAGCAAAACTCCTTGATTCCAACTTCTTAATAGTTGGAAAAGGCTTATGTGAAATGATATGAGAAACTTCCAATCAAACAGCAGAACTTCAGTGGAGAAACTGGTCACAACTGAATGTTTAAAGAGACGATAGTTGTGAAAGTATTGCCTCATCAGAATGGTGCCAAAATTTCTGAAGATGCTAGCAATGCCTATAAAGGCCCAATTAGGAAGTCGTAGCCATCACAGTAAGTAGTTTTGAACTCATAGGTAAATGATGGAAACTCTAATCAAGCATCCTTTTTCTTTCAAATGTCTATTCTGAATGAGGCTCTGAGCTACTGTGCAAAGATTGCTCCAAATCACTCAGCCACACTTCTATGCCTGACTGGAGCACAATGAAGTTTGGATTATGCTGTTTTAAATTATCACCCATTCGAAGTAATTTTCTTTATAAAACAAGATTAAAATGACTGTAATTCAAAACATTTTACCTCAAATTGATGTGAAAATTGTAGTGTTCATATTATTTCCATTTTTCAATTTGACAAAACATTTCACTCCATATATAAGCTTTTCTGTGTTGTCCCTATCTTAAGAGTGAAAATATGCATTTTACTCTGTGCATTTTACTCTTTCCTGATGTGTCTTATTTCTTAACACTACTTATTTAACTTTTTAAAAGCATGTCTTTATACAGTCTATTATGGTACCCGGGGAAAATATAAATAGATTTAGGAGGTTTGCTTACTTCCTTTCTACCCCACACAATAACAGTTTATAACTTCATATTGTTAAATTTGTTCTCTGGCCTTTCTACCTGTCTGATGGTTAGATAAGTGCTGATGATAAAGCAAAGCAAAGAAGTATTTGAAGTTCTAGCTTGATAGAGTTGAAATTTAGATTATGGTGACTTTTATTGACATGAAACTTCCTTTAATTTGTTTTCATACTAATACCATAGTAGAAATTTCTCTCCATATTTTTTCCTCAAGGTTTCAAGTGTCCTGAATAAATCTTTTAGGGAGAGAATAGTGTTTTCTCTTCCGCAGAAGTTTATTTCAGAGGCAGGCAGTTATATCAGTAATTCTTTTTTAAAATCCAGTAAATTCCAAGTTACTTACTTGAGTTCCCTATGAATAATGGTACTTGTTTCATCTAATATAGAATGCTTCCTGCAGAATTCTTGTAGTAGCACAGTACAGAACACTACTGAAAAGCACTGGAAAATTAAGTGACTTGCAGAAGTCCGTGGCTAAATTAATGCCAGTGAGAATTATAACTGTAAAGTTCCTGGCCTAAAAATACCGATATACAAATGTACTTATCTTTAACTTATGCTGTATTCAACCGTAAATGCAACAGAATGCCAAACCCTATCACTTAATGTAATAGCAATACATATGTCAGCTATCAGACCCTCAAACTCTCGGAAAAAGCTGCTTTGTGTGCTAAATCTGCAAAGGATAATTCATTCCTTACTAGGGGGTATGATTTCATGAGCTGAAAGCTTTAACTTGTACATATGTATAGGATATATTTAAAGTGATTATGGAAATGTCACCGCAGGACAATACATTATTAGTAGTCCCTCATATGTTGTATGCTGTCCCCTTATGTTTGCTGATAATTAAAAAGCAGATTGGGATGTCATGATAAGAATGAGTGTGAAATGTCCCTTTTATCATTTGCAATAAATATGAAATAGTGGTCTTTCTGTATCCTTCAGTGATCTATTTGTGTTGGTGACAAATGACATCTTTCTCCTTGTAATGTGCCTGCAGGGTTAAATGACTTTATTATTATTAATGAGTCATTGCTCCAGCTGCCCAGAAATAGAGGGAGTAGGAAACATAAGAGATTTAGACCTAAGTAATTACAAATGTAATTATTACCTTTCAAATTTCATTTTTACAGCAATCACAAAGTTGTTAATCAAACATGGCCCTTTCCATGTATTCACACTTTTTTGGGGTCTTTGTCAAAGGGATGAGCAGCTACGTGTTCCACTGAGGGTAGTCTATGGCAGATTGACAAAGTGGTAATGACAGAAAACTGCTGTGAAAAATTGGTTAGAAAATGTTGTCTAGTCATCAAGGAGTCTGTGGTTCAGAGGGTTTTCCAAGAGAAAAACCCTCCTGAGCTGCAGCCATATGGAGGAGAGTGTCCTCTTGGGGAGGACAAAAGCCGCAGGAGGGGAATCCTTTTGTCCTGTGGAGATATGAATTGTCAAAGTTTTACTCCTCCTGTCTGTCCTTCTGCAAGGTTGTAGATTGTCATTAAGGAATCTAATAAGCACAGCAGAACCGACATGCTACTGGAAGCTTTAGGGGAATTCCAAAGTGTTCCCTCTTGGCCCTGCAATAGTTATTCTGGATTTTCAGGTTTTTAGATGGAGCACAAAGTTTATTCTTCTGTAGTAATGGTAAGGGAGTCACAGGGAATTTATAAAAGGGAAATATTTGTGTATTGTATTAGATCATGTTGCAGATGCCATGAAATGTAAGCAGTGTTGTTTTTCAGAATCATAATCTGAATTTGAAATTTATTGTGAAATGGAAAATCTGAGGAAAAGCTTTGAAGAAGTGAGAACATTTCCTTTCAATAATGTCATTTCTGCATAATGTTGAAATATTAAGGTTTCTTGTACTTTAAAAAATATAAATTAAAAAAAAATGAATAGAGAAAATGGAAACTATTAGTCCCATACTTATACCCCAAAATGTCATTTGAATCAACACTGTCACGAAACAGTTGAACTTTGAAACTACATTGTTGATGGAAAATTGTTTTGTCAAAAAAACTTCAACGAGCTTTACTTATATATTAAACTGGAATAAATAGATTCGATATTGTTGATGGTTCAATCAAATGTAATACCACTCAGCACTCAAATAAGCATAGTGTGTTACATAGTTATCAGCATAGGTGAATACTGTAAAAATGTTTAGAAGTATTCACAAAATAAATAAAGTCAGGGTATTCATAATAAAAACAAATCATTTTTTGTTTATATTCTCATAAAGAAAAATGCCTTTTTTTTTTTTTTCCTTGAAATGCTATTGGAGTCACAGCATAAAAGCCAGAGAATATTTTTAGACTGTTGTAGGTTTATTTTGTTTGCTGCTCTGGTGGCCTTTGACTTTAAATTTCTATTTGTGTTTACTTGATGAAAACACAATTTCAAAGCATCTTTTATTGTCTACCTCTTGAACTATCACAGAAAAGATGTGTTTACTAGGTTACTTAGTATTTGGGGTTTTTATGCTTTCCTTTTGAAAATTAACATTTCATTAAAGTGTCTGAACCATGAACAATTCCCACAGATGTTCAATTACTTAATTTAAAAGCATTTCTTAGTATTCTAATTTAGATCAAACTTTTGTTTATTTTTACTGTAAAATCGATAAAAAGAAAACGGAGACCCATTTGGCATGTAGATACATCAAGAAACTATTACTGAAGTGAATAAATGGTGTAAATACGGATATTTGAAGCAGAACTCTAGGTTTTTTTATCCCACACCTATCCCTGGAAGGAGTTACCGTATGTGAGGTATCTCAAACATAACTGAAAAAGAACTTCAGCTTATCCCCTTCTTCATCACCCTGCCTGTATTCTGCATTCTACATTCTGCTGAGGATTACTCACTCATCTGTTCTACTTATTGTCACCAGTGTTAGAATTCATTATTACAGTAGTATGAGAGCATACTAATATTTTTGTGTAGGTCTTTTATCAAGAATAAATGCTACTAACCTTATTCCACCTAGAAATTCTGTTCCTTTCTTATCTCTTTGAAGTTCATCCTTTTTCCTGTCTCCAGGCCCAGACCTTTGTTCTCTACCCAGAGAACCACAAAAGGTAATTAATTTTTTTTTTTAGTTATTACTATGTCTACAGCCTAACCTTAAGAAATGTATTTTCTGCTGTTTTCACACCAAATGAGTTTATGTAGATTCAGTGATTCATAGCTCTCTTTATGAATCTTCACCCTTTTGAGGTATTTAGTGATTTATAATAAAACACACACACAAAATTTTATTTAAAACTTACACCTTAAAAACTGAGAATAATATATTCTGTATACTTTCACTGTAGATATTGTAAGCAAGAATTTTGTTCTTTTTAAAACTTAATACATATATTTGATTGCACGTGTGAATGAAACTGAGCAACCTCTTTAGCTAGGTTTGAAGAAGAGAGAGAACAGATGTTAAGAATTTTCTGTAGAAATTACTGCTAAGTGATTTTCTTTTTCTAAGGATTAGCTATACGAAGCTGCATTTTGAAGACTGCTCATTTTATAGTTTCAGACAACCTTTCTGTACAGACAAAACCTCAAGCTCTTTGTATTGTTTTAATGTATTTTCCTGCTTTTATAGGAAAAGTATAGTAATGACCACATTTCCATGACATAATACATTTTTTCACTTTGTTTCAATCTTTTAATGTGTTCAGTGCCTCTTAAAATAGTATATTGGTATGCCCCTAAATTCCGCAGCAAACCCACATGCAAAAGATTCTCCTCAATGTTGAATTAAGTGAAAGAACATACTATGTTGAACTGACTTTGGATTAAATAAATAAATGAATTTTCACAAATACACATCTGTTTAATTGGTGGTAATGGATCCTCATATACATTCCTAATGAGGCATTTGAATAACTATTTGATCACTAAAGGAGATATAAATGGTATTTCAGAGTGTACAGTTACCTTGTATTGGTTGAGTGATTTTTCTGTCAATTAGCCCCCATTCTGTTTATGTTTGACATGTTTGACTAGATCACTTTTTTAAGTTAAAAAATTTTAAGGGATGACTTCCACTTGCGTGTTTAAGAGCAACTTTTACTGAGCATTTGAAATTTAATCTCTAGAAGTTCATATGAGATATACTTTTCTTCATAGATTTCCTGCATCTCGTATTTCAAGTAACGTGTAAGGATATTTAAGAAAGCTTAAAACTAGGTTTTATGTATGTACGCACAAGTGTGAGCAATAAGGCTTTAGAAACATCATCATATCAGAGTATTTAGTGAAATTACTGTTGAACGTCTTGCTGTGCAGACTCTCTAATAATGCTTGCAGATACACTAACATTACACTTTTTGTCTTCCCGGTCACTGTAACAGACAGCATTGATAAGAAAAACTCGTCTTCCAGAGAACGGTAGAAGGTTGTCAGTCCCCTGAACACCGGTGAGGGCTGTGTGGTGCTTAGCTGCTGGCTGCGGTCAGCCCACCACTTTAAGATAGAGATGTTACTTGAAGAGGCAGTCAGTCCAGGGTGATAATTGCTGGGTATCTACAACTTTCTATAGACTCTTCTTTCCCTTACTGCAAGTAAGAGTTGTATCTTGAAAGGCTTAAAATAAAGTTTTACGCATCAAGAGAGAAAGTTTGCTGTGTTACAAATGCCCGATGGAAAACTCATATTGAAAATGTTTCCTCTTCCAGGCACCAGCTGAAAAATGGCAGCTGAAGCCCTTTTTCATCCAGCATATTTTCATAGGATGTTGGGTTTATTACAGAAACTTTACATAAGTAGAAGAGCTTAATATATGCCACCTAAAATGCATAGTCTTCTCGGGTATGGGGGACGAAATGCAAATTTCACTCTTCACTATGTTTCCAGGTCAAAGGTGATTGCTGGAGGATAAACCATTTTTCACTATGTAGTTTCACCTTGTTTAATTGATTTGAATTTGAATTTATATTCTGTGTTAAATAATGAATGATGTATTAATAATTAAAAAGGTTCAGTACAAATGTGAAGCAGTTAATTAAATATTAAATAAAGCACATTGTATTACCCAGTGTTGTAATCAATATACTAGATTTTTGGCTATTCGTTTTAGATGGTCATTACACTTTACAAGTTATGGTTAAAATTCTCATTCATAACTCAATATACACTTCAAAGGCTGAGAAACATGCATCCTTTGCAAATTACCATATTTGTTTTGCCATAATTAGCAACAAAACGTGGACATTAAAGGTGAATACAGTTGGTCTGTGGCAGCAATAAGGGTCAGTGCTGTGTATTCTACAACGCTGTCACACCTATGTTCATTAGGCTAAAACAGAAGAGGTTGCAGGGGGTTTGGGGGCTTGAGGTTTCTTTGATGAAATCTCTTCCTGTGGAAAACAGTAATTATTGAATCTGAACTTTTTACAGGAGCATTGCTTTTAGACCATTTCTTAGTTTTGATTAATACAAGATTGAAATTCTAGTCAGAATAAGAGATGACTTAATGAAAGATTAATGTGCTTTATTTATATGGCTATTATTTGGAAAGGAAAGATTCACTTCACTTCACAAGCACAGTTAATTATACAGGAATTACCATATGCTGTCTCTTTTGCCCTGATACTTCCTCCATTCCCTGTCTTCTTCCTCACCAACTTTCCCCAGCCATCTTTGAGAACATTTGCTTGACTAATTGAAGCCAGGTGCAAAATACTCATACCTCATTCCATCGGGATTTTATAATAAGAAGCCTAACTCATAGGAGTTTTAGGATCAAATTCAAATTAAACCCATGGATGTTAGGATATAAACTGTGTTCACTGGAATGAAAGAAGAGCTTATTCTTGCAAGTTATTCAGTACAATCTGGCAAGCCTAGGTATCACATGAAAATGTGTGATTTCCTGCATGCCTGTTGATTCCTCAGTTAGAACATCTGGAGGATCAATCTTCCTCTGAGTATGATTTCTCACAGGCTCTGGTAGAGGCAAGCTCTGTACATACAGCTCAAAACTAAAGGAAGCAGTGTGTCCTACTTGTTCTTTGAATAAAAAGGTTCAAAGGCGAGAACTTAAGTAACTTTTTTAGGTTTTTAATTTATTAAGACATATACAGGAATAAAATATTCATAGGAAACTTCTCCCAAAGGCATTTTATTATTAAACCAAAAAAAGTAGAGTATATTATAGCAGCAGTTTTTTAGGGTTTCTACATTCAAGCTTCTTCCTCCTGACCTTATTAAAGTAACCCAGTTTATACTAACAACTATTATCCCCTCCCTTTTTTTATTTTTAATGTCATTTCTGTTCTCTTCCCAATGTGGAGACCGCTAAATGATGTTACCCAAGTGGCCAGTTTTGGTCACCAGGGTAATTCTGGACTATAATTTCCCTATATTATGCTTGAATTCCTGCTTGGATTTAGTACCACATTTAGTAAATACACATGGGCAAAAAATGGGGGGGAACACAACTCATTCCTTAGGAGCTATTGGCTGAGATGAGTAGTATAAGGTTGTCATCTTCATCACTCTGGTGGGTTCCTGCTGAGCAGAGAGCACTGAATGTGCGATGGGAGCTGTTTAATACGAAACGCTTCAGTAAATGAGAGGCACTTCTGGATGCTGACAGAATAGCATTGGCACTGCAAGCCATGTATTCATATATGTGCTGTGTTGTGAAAATATGAAAAATAGCTCAGCAATGGCATAATTATGGGCAATTTGCTTAATTGCTTGCTAATTGTTGCTTGCTTTATTATGAAACAAGAGTGCTCTAAATGTAACACTGGATGGTTTGCATCCAAAATGTGTTAAATTCAATACCGGCTTTTCATTAAGACTTCAGCTACATAGCTTTAAAATGCAAGCACTCTATACTCTGTGTTTAAAGTTGTTTTCTTTTTATAAAAAAATTGTTTTAGAAATTTTCTTTACACAATTTATAAGCCCCTAAGCCTGCATCGGTACAGTGCAGTCTGGCAGTTTTTGAACTTTTAATGAATCTGAGTACTTTGCTAATGAATACATTTACAAATGTCTTTTGATCATTATCACACATGTGGATAAAGGTGGAGATGTTTTAAGGCTTCTCTGGGAGCTCCTGTTCTTGATTGTTCAACTCTTAGAAATGCACATCTCCCTTTTAACATACACAGGCAGATTTTTCTTTAAAGGGTTATGTGCAATTCTGAAAGTTTGACCTAAACTTCTGGAAAAATTATTCTCTTCTATTTTGACTAGGATATCCTGCTTTGAGCAGAAGGTTAGACAGACATCTGCAAAAGTCCCTTCCAGCCTAAGTCTTTTTGTGATTCCGTGATGCAAGTGATGACTTCTGTGGCAGATTGAGAAAGGAACCAGCCCTCTTGATGTTGTCTTTGTAGTACGTCTCCTTTTTGGGGGCGGAGGGGAGGGCATAAGGGTAGAAAAGAAAGAGTATCGTTTATACACCAAGTATATGCTTCCAACTTTTCAACACGGAGACTGCTGATAACACAGCTGTACTAACAGCCTGTCTTCATTTGAGAGTTCTGTGTGAGAAATATTCTTAAAACTGAAACATAATATTAAGCTGGAAATGCTGAAGTATGCAGTATTGTGCCACGTATTTTGTAGACTGAGAGGGAGAGTAGCATTGTAGAGTTCTTCGATTTTCATCCCCCAAAAGCAAAGATAGTAACCAACATTTTTATTTACTACCTATAAAACCCTTCGCGGTCTTTATAACCACAGAAAGTATCTAACCAAAACAAACAGGAAAATAAAGTATCAAATGGTATTTTTTTATAATTGTTTTGACTGAAGGATAGCTACCTGGCAAGGTTGGAATTCCATGTTTTCTTAAGTGAAAGGAAATATTCTTGCTGAAAACTGCTTTGACCTATAAATGAGAAAGACTATGGAACAATGAAGAAAGTCTTTTAACTGTTGTGCTTTTAGTTATATTTGACAGTTCTGATCTAAACATTTCATAAGAGCTGACAGGCACGTTCTTTAAAAATGTTCTTAGTTCTGAGGCAGACAATTTAAAAAATAGTTTCATTCCTAAAACAATCTGGAGTTCAAATGAAAGTGGTAAACTCACATGTGCATGAGTGTGATCTAGTCTATGAATTAAAAATTCTCTTTCATACTACTTGTATGTCATGGTTGAAGAATCTCCATGTAGTATGAAAAAAATATATAAAATTAAGGGTTTATTATTGAGTCAAGTAAGAAATGAGGTAGACTGGTAAGAGTTTGATGGAATGTATTGTTTATTCATAATACATGGGGGATATGTACACTTCTATTTCCATTTATAAACCTGTCGTATCTTATGTGAGAAGATGTTACTTGATACTGAATTTCAGCAGTGAAAACCACAATTTCTTCTGAAAATATTCAGAGACAGCAGGAACCTTCTTTTACTTGATTGGTAGAGGCAGATGTCACAGATGTTTCCTACCACTGATTGCTTATCGGACTATGCAGAATAATCGCCTACATTATGACTTTCCAATGAGAGACAAGGGCTCAGAAAACTTTCTTTTCACCCACATTTAGCAATGACTTGCAAAGCTGCGAAATAGTAGGAAGCTTAAAGAGTAGCAGCTAGAAAATGCTATGGTCAATTTACACAGCCTCTGATAAATGGCCCCTTGAGCACCGAACTTTGCACTCACCCAGCTGCATGGCTGGAATTCCTCCTCAGATGGTCCTCTGGGATGCTCGGCTGAGCCTGCCCAAGAATCCTTTGTTTAAAGCAGGCAGCAAGTGGTGGACGGGAAGCCAGACACAGTGCTGAGGACCATATCTGAATGCTAGTTACAGTGACCTTTTTGCATGTTAAGTCTGTAACAGAATATTTGGAAATCAGCTGCATTCTATTGTAAGTTGGCACCATTAGTATAATACATTGCTAACATAAAGCTCTCTTTGATAAAATAGGGAATTGTTAAAAATATATTTTTAACAAGTAAAGCATAGTTTAGATGACAGTGCAATGCCAATGCCAAGTAGCTGTTTAGAAGGACTTCAGGTGCTAAAGAAGCAGGAGAACGATGATATGTTAGGAAAATAGAGAATGAGTTAGACTGATAGAAAGAAGCTACATTTCATGGCCTGCAAGAGCAGGCAAAAAAGATAATGCCTGGTGAATATTCATGCAGAAAATTTCCTGCATTTTGTTCTAGGTTCATTCAAAACCAGATCAATTATGCTCCAACTGTAATTTTTAACTTCATTGTGCTAAAAACATAGTATTTCACACTGCTGATTATATTTATTTTTACTTTATACCAAACAGAAACTGTTTTGCATCCCAGTTTTCCATGCTAGTACTATTTACTGCAGCAGATCAGTTGATGAGATTTTCTAAGTTTCCTTTACATGCAGATATTGGGGACCCTGCCTGCCTCACACTATATTCATTGTAACACCCTTAGTTAATTTGGTTTCCTACAGCATACTCCTAAAGACTGCCGCAGGGTTGCACTAATGCTATGGCCTGTACACAGGTGATTTGGATTAAAAAACCCACAAAACTGTTTACTAATTAAAAAAAAAAAAAAATTGTAGTCCTTTTAAAGTTAGTTTAGAGGTTAAGGATATAATTGATTTTTAAAAAATTATTTATTTTCTTTTTTTAATGAGTGCAGTATATTATAAAACAAAACTTGACTGTTACTGTTGGAAAAAAATTGAGTCAGACATCATACAGAAAAGTACTTGTATTTGCTAAATACTTTTTAATTTCCTGTTCTTCTGCAACATTGCAGAGGTGCTTAGTAGAAAAGGGTCTTAATTCTTCAAAGTTAATGAGAATTGTATATTTTACATGTTATTAATCATAAGCAGTGACGAAAAACATACTCTGACAATCAAGACTACGTGTACCAAGTACCAACATTGAAGGAAAGATTATGACTGCTACAGGAAGTGTATCTTCTAAACAGTCCTGCATTGGCAGACTGTTGTATAACAAAACTCCAACTCAAAGCCAAAATAATTTGTATGCATAACTAATGATTGTGCCCAGGATTGTTCCAAAGTTTTTGGTTTTTTTTTTGTTTGGTTGGTTTTGATTTTGATTTTTTTTGTTTTGGTTTGTTTTGGGTTTTTTTTTGTTTGGTTGGTTTGTGTTTTTTTTTTCTAAAAAGTCAGATAAAAATATGTCTTTATTAACAGAATAAACAAGACTCATTCTGACAATGTTATTATTCTTTGCATGGTAACGTGTTCCAAGTCTACAGGTAGTCTAGCAGCACATGGCACAAAATTACTGTCCTACTGATCTGTCAAGATGGTGTAGAGAGTGTTTTATAAGTGACCTTTTATTTCTGCAGTTGCCTTGTCTAAAGCTTAAATGTTAAGTTTTTATTGCCAAATACTTCTTTTGATGGTTTAGTTTTGTTTGCTCTTACTGAAGTTTGAGAGAGATAGCCCAAGATAAGTATTGTAACCGCTGGCTGTGAAGAGCTAGAAATGCGTAAGTATTATTTCCAAATAAATAATTGTGTGGTTTTCAATTTAACTGAATTAATAGCATTTTAAGAGCGATTAGAAAGCCTTGAGAGAAAATGAAACACTGAGGTACTGGATATCAAAAAGGGTTTTTTAATAAATACAAAAAAGATCAGTTTCTGTATAAAAGAGGGATAACTCAACACTGTCAAGGTTGTACCTGATTTCAATGAATTGCCTTGATCAGAAGGGAAGCCAACCTGGATAATTAAAGAGCTTAACAAGACTTGTATATACTCAAATTTATGTCTCTAATAGCAGATAGGAGGACACAGAAAGATTAAACTAATCTACCAGTAGTAACTTTTTTTTTTGCAGGAACTATTGCCTTTGCTGAATTATTTCCATATTTATGTCTCCTACTGCCCATCAAAACTGGATTAGTATTTCAACAGCAAGGTGCCAAAGCTCTGTCAGGATTACATTGAAAAATACTGAGACAGAATGACTGAAGACATGTTGAAATGCCAGAAATAGGGCAAAATAGCATTTATAGACAGTCCTTTCTCTAACTGGCACATACTCATACAACGTACTTAAGGAGAAATATTCAAGAATATAGCATTCATGGTACAACAAGCAACCAGTTGTCGACTTAAACGTGGTAGATCTAAGAACGATGTATCCTCTGTTTTGGACAGCAGCGTTATATATTTCAATGCCTGAAGGGAAAACTTAACTCATTTGTATTGAGATGTAACAGGGAAATATGTATTTGTGCTTTGTGGCTGTACACAGATTTCAACACGCGAAGTGTTTATTAAAACAGAAATGCAGCATGTGTTTAAACATAAAGCTCAGAGGGTGAGAGGCTCCTACTTTGAACTTGTATTGCTATAAGTCATTTCTAGCGGCCTATCTTCTCCAGTGGTTATGAGCCAGAATCCAATTTTAAATGTTATTTTCATGAGGACAGATGTTAAAAATATGTATGTATCTTTTGTTGGAAAGTTTTGTGAAGACAACAGAATGAAGTATCTAATCAGATATTCTTCTTTGCTCCTGATGTGTTTAAACCAAGTACACAGCAAGAGAATATAAAATTAACACATATAATATGAAAACTATTTCAAGGAATGATTTGTAGACTTTTAATTCTATTAGTTTGAATTTACACAACATGGTAAAGCCACAGTTTAAATGAAACTGATGAAGGTTGATTATGTATTGCAAATTACGTCTTTCAGATTTATTCGTTTACTTTGCTTTTGAACAAATTATAATTTCTATACCTTTTTCAAGGGCAGAAACCTTCCATCTACTGAAGAAATCTGGTTCGATTACTAGTAAACTACAGAGGTTACAGCTTTTTTTGCTATTGCCCTTTGATTTTTCAAGGTTTCCAGTATTGAACGCATGGAGAAATCAATTCTCTTTCAAATAGCTGTTACGCTGTCTTTCATTCTTAAAGCTCTTGAGTGCATCTTTGAAGCCAATGTACCATCTTTGGCTATGTGTCCAAATTAATTTTGTTTTGCCTTAGGCAAAACTAAACAATCCAAAAAATCCAGTTTTAAGAGAACATTAAAAAAATTCCTAATTTTAATAATTATATTTTTTCAAGTAGTTGTATGAAAATATATTGAATTATGGTGTTAGATTATTATAAAGCTTTTAACTTTATTACACAAATGACAATTTCAAAAATTGAAAAGTCATTTTAAGTAGAATGTATGAGGGCTTTAGTTACATAGCTGTAATGATGGTATCATCTGTTCATTAAACATTAACTTTTTTCTGATGATAGTCAGTGACAACAATGTGGGCCCCAAACTTGCAAATATCTAAACCTTCATTTAAGTTGTACACCTGGAGGTATTTTCTTTCCGAACTGTGGCCATTATTGAAGAAGTGGGATTGCTTTGTTAACCTCAATTCCCTGTGCGCATCGGTCTTCAGACCTCTGGTAACATCTTGTCTTTTTCCATCCTCCCAGCTATCGAAGTAAATCTCCAGAAAGCCCTGGCTGAAGCCTCTGAAACCTGCACACAGGAGTGTCTCATCCTAGGCCATTCTGACAACTGCTGGATGCCGCCCTCTTTGACACAGTATCAGCAGTCCAACACCCCTTTGCCATCGTTTGGCTTCCAGCAAGGCTGGGGCCGAGGAGCCAGGCCTGAGGGACGACACACTCTTGGGAGGCCCCTTCCAAAGGACGACACTGACAAAGGCCAGGGTGGGCCCAGGCCCCATTTCTACAACACCTGCAAAAGACATTGCGCCAGCGAAGATCCTGTCAAAGTCATTCCTCTGGCAAACTTCGCCGCGTCACACCAGGCACCGGTGTCTGGGAGTAGCACTACGTTTATACATGAGCACCAGCTATAAATGCATATCTGACAAATCTGTTATTTCAGGCTTTAAGTGTGACTGTATATAGTCACAGCCTAACACTGTTCTTAGTGCGTATACAAACTTGTTAGGCTTGTGAATATTTATGTATATAGAATCCTAAATTTGAAATTGGAAAGCTAAATCCTTAGGACTTAGTTAAAAGAAATTTACCATAGTTCTTGGTAAAATCCACAAAATGGGGAAGAAAACCCACAACCCAGAAACAATCAAAAGAAAAACGCAAAATCCTGTTCATTTTCTTATATGGGCCATATAGTGCAATTATATGCCAGCAGTTCTTCCTCCCTGTTGAAAGCAATTTCTTAGTACAGTTTGGGGAATATTACAGTCTAAATATAGCTTACTCAAATTTTTCTTTGTTGTTATAATTTATAGCATATTCATAAATTTCATCTTCTGTTTGCTTAGCAATAGAGGTCAAGCGGGCAATTTCTCATTTGATTACCTTACATAATAGAATGAATAAGATCCTAAAATCTAATTCTTAAGAAGGATGGTGTATCTTTCCACCATAATTTATCTTTTACGTAATTAAGAGGGAAAATGTACTTAAAGACATGACAACTGCTTTTGATTTTAATTTTTTGGCTCAATCTACAGGTATTTATTCTTTGAAAGAATGCAACAGATGAAATAGAAAGCTCTCAGCTAGGCTTTTCTGTGTGAAATAAACAACACGACAATGATAGGATATGCAAGATCAAAACTGGGAAAAAAACTATAAATAACTTTTTTAATTTCTAAGATTTTTCTTTCTACAATAATGCAAGCAACAATATGATACATATTGTGCTTTTCAAGCCATAAGTCTATTTCTACTTTTTTTAAATTTTTTTTTTTCATCTTGCAGAGCTTGCTTTGGCTACTGTTCCTGTTAGTTGAAAATTACATGGGCACAGCTGAAAAGAGTAAGAAAATGGGGTGGGTTTTTTTGGCTGATGTGATGTCGTGGCTGCAAGCTGCTGGTGTTTAAAAGAATATTATGGTCATGTATATGGCTTTTTTTTTACAGCTATATTCACCTATTGGAAGTATTCAGTAAAATGTTAGCTGTGATATTAGTTACTTCACCACAAACCTATTAGATGAAGGAGTACTCGTCATTGTGGCTTAGTTTATTAGAGAATGACTGACAGTTCTTAGCACAGAAAGAATTAGGTAATGAAAGCTGGATAAATGTAATCATAAACACACCCCAATTATATTATTTGATAAAGTCTCAAGATGATTCTCTTTAAAGATGAGGGATTTTTTTCAGCATTCTGTGTACTGGAGGATATGTTCTTACTAGTGGCAAAACAAAGCTGGTAAATTCTACACTGGATGAAAAAGGAGGTTCCTTTCTTAGATGAAAAAACACATTTTCCTTCTAGTATTTTGTTGCTGTTTAGCCATTTCATCATTTACAGTATGTACAAACCAAGAAATTCTTTCTTTAAAAAACTGCATAACTTTGTTTAGTTTTATTGCTACATTAAGTGAGACAATCGAAGTTGTGTGGAGGGGAAAAAAGACAGTGTGTGAATATTTCCTATGGATACAATTCTATGTAGGCTTCATATTGTAACTTAAATCTGTAATTTATAAAGAAAACTGTGTGTAAAAATGCTGTAATATTAGCTGCTTGTAAAATTTACAGAAGTTGTTGAGGGTTTCCAATGAATGCTAAAAGAGCTTCTCTTATGTGCCCAGCAGGTATAAGTAGCTTTATATATCGCTGTCCCCACTGTAAATCTATTCAAATCACATTTAGATTTTATGTGCAAAATAAAAGAAGTTTCACTTTTAACCTACTGATAGGGTTTAATTAATGAACATCAAATGATCTAATGATGTACTTCTTTTCTTTTTTTTAATGTAGTTTTCAATAACATTTAGAAAAGATGTGGCACACTGGCTTCCAGTTGCATGTAAATCCTGGAAAAAAATAATAATCCTTTGGGTACTGACACATAATAGCTGACACAACTCATTTCCAATTCCAGGACAATTAAAAATTTGACAAATTAATTCATACCTAATATATACAAAGCCCTTTGTTGTTTGCTTTGGAGATGTCACGACAAGAAAATTCAGCAGTCCTTTTCAGGGATATACAAAAAAAGCTTATCTGTAGTTTACACAGATTTACCAAACATATTAATTGTGCAAATTTAGAACAATGCTGACAGCTTATGCTTCCTACTGTAAGCAGAGGACTTTAGTTTTTATTACAAAGGGCTGCCATACCAAATGTTTACAGAATTGGCAGCTGCATTGGAAGACTCTCGAATTTTTTGCCTGCAAGATTTCCTTTCTGGCTGAAAATTGTAACTGAAATTTCCTGGCAAAGATTGCATTTCTACAATTTTAGGATTTTCACTGGAGAAGGTGAAGAAACCAGAATTAGTGTTTTTTGTAGGTAGGGAAAAAAACCCGACAAACTTCACATTTGAATGTTTAGGGGTTTGGGGTTTTTTTCCCCTGCTAAGGTACAGAAGCAATTAACCATCCCCCTTTCTCTTGAAAGCAAACAAACAAAAAACCAACAAAACACCAAACCCAAACAAGAACAACACATTGCTTAAACAAAAAGCATTGTAAAGATGAATCTGATTATAGGAAGTATTAAATGTTATATCCATGAAATTGTGTTGTGATATTCTAAAATTCTGTCAACAAGATACAGAAGAACTAATTGTAAATACATGTTGTATCAGGAGTGAAATTGTTCCCTCACTTTTATATATTACGTATCTAATATATAAAACTATGCATTTGAGGCAACATTTTTCTGAGTGGCATGTCAGTATCCAGAGGAGTAATGTTACTAGAGACTCTTTACACATCTTGCCATATATATAAGTAATTTATCTAGTACATAGACTGTATATTTTTGTGTAATTTTTTTTAGTCATTTAACTTATTTTATCTTACTTGTGTGAATTTGTGGAGAAAACAATCCTATATACAATATACAGTAAAATGGTAGTTACATGATTAGATTTGTTTCATACAGTGTAACAATAAAGGAAAACCTTTGCCTTCAAAATAATGTGTCACACAGTCTAGCCTAGATTATTCCCCACCACCACCACCCCAAACTCAAAACATGCTTGTTGCACGTCTAAGTATTGCATCAAAGTTATGGGTAGTGGTGGCAGAAAGAAAGGTAAAGCAGTCAACTATGGAAAAAAAAAACCAAACAAAAAAACTTAAAGAACTGTAGTCAAACTCTTTGAAGTAAAATATGCTGTTTCTTTGTTTTCCTAAACTGTGCTATATTCTGAAGTGTAACTTAATTCTAAAGAAAGAATAATTAGGCATGTCTGCTTAGCCAGACAGAGACGGCTGAGCACCTGCTCTCTCTGGATTGTTAGCTGGCCGGATGCAGGTCATTTAGCTAATTATCATGGCAATGAGCCCATGCTAATAGGACCTGAGGGCTTATGAATGTTAGGATGACAGCTAGCTTGACATAACATTAGTTATGTGGTTCTGAATCCAGCCAGGTCTTTTTGCTTGGCACAGGGCTGGAGGAGAGCAGCCACTTTGATTCAGACATCTATGACCCCAGTGTGTATAGATCTATTTGGGTTTTCTGTAAGAAATTTTGCTCTGTTGTATTCTGAGCAAGCTGTAATTCAGTGTGGAACCCCATCAGCCCCAAGCTACCATTATTACCCTGCTTCCAGTGTGGTCAAGCCAAAGACAATAGACCTAAATAATTTCTAAATAGACCTAAATAATTCTCAAGGTTGTCTGATTCAAGCTTATAAAGTTTGAGTTTTTAAAGCTTGAAGATTTACACTTCATTTTTTTGCTCAAGTTTTGCTTTTGCAGCTTTAATACCAATCCTTAATGAATGATTATCAATTAAACGATTGCACTGCAGTTTACTACCATTGTTTAACTGGATAAATAAAAAGGAAGGGATTGGTTTGTGCAGACACAAAGTAAAGTTGAAGGCAAAGATTTTATTTGGTATACGTAGGAAAATTGTGTATAACTTATGTTATCCCTAGTGAAGAAAGAGATTGACGATTCCTTGTAAATATTTGAGTTTGTATTTCTGGGAAATCTCCCTGCTCTGTGGCATACTACAGGATCCAAGAGTGAGCAGTGTTATGTCTGTGTATTGAAACAGCCCTAACCACACTTTACAAATCATGCAGTTGGACATCATATACTACAGTCCAGCAGCATTTAAAGTCCAGTAAATTTGCAGTAGTTCTATTTCAGGTTTCTGTACAGCATGATGTCTTGTTAATTACAATGCTTATTAATAAACTAGATCCACAGAAGCAGTTTTCTCCTTTGCGCTGTTTTCTTTGTGTTTTTGAAATATAAAGGTTTTAAAAGTATTCCTCCAGCTACACTTCTCTCCCATTTCCAGCATTCCAAAACTCATTTCTTTGTGAAGACCCAAACTGTCAGAAAGGGAAGAAAATTTAATTTCATTTGCAGTTCCTTCATGCAACTGAGTAGCAGGCTTTTGGTAAACAGTAGAAATAGTCACACACAATGTGTACAGCAATCTAGCTTTATATTATCAGAAGTATCTTCCATTTCTGTGTCACTTCTTTTCATACTAAGCTCCCTCCTTCTACTATGCCTCTGATACACTTACTTATAGAAAATCATTATGAGCTGGAGGCAGGAGTGTTTATGGGTTTTGTTTTATTAGAAAATAAGCTATTTCTAACTGAGAGAACACGGTTAATAAGTTGTTGTTGAGCTAAAGGGATTATCCTCTCATCGTGAATGTCATGTAATGAAATAACCGTCAAACGAGGAACTAATGAAACTTATTATGCATTTTTTTGTATTAAAGTCCATATTTAAAAAGCAACTCTTTTGATAGTTCTTCTGACACTAAGGCAGTAGTATCTTATTCTCTGACACAGTTATGGCTTTGCAAGCATAGCTTTACTGTCTGCAGAACCTTTTCAAGCAGGAAAACAAATATTGTTTTGGCATCAAAACTGTGCACAGGTATATTCCTTCACTGACAATAACTGTTGAAACATTAGTTGTTATTCTAAAGAATGTATTCAGCCTAGAAATTAAAAAAAAGAAACAATTGATAAAAACTTCTGGAGATGGAGGGTTTCCCTGTTTTGGATGGTAAATTCTCAAGCTGGGCTAAGTAATATTTTGAAGGGCAACCTCAGGAGGCAATGAAACTGTAGAATTTCACAGAGATCTGATAAACCAGAATAATACAGCAAGGCAAAAATATGTATTGTTTGAAGATGTGCATAATTTTAGCATTGGTGTCACTGTGCAAACCTGCAGGGGGATTGCAGAAGTAACATTCCCTGGGAGCCATCTTTTTGCTTTCCTCCCTTTGGGCACAAGGAATACCTGGAGCACTTCTCTGGCCATGTTGGAAATACTTGAATCCCAGCTTTTTGCTGTGTAGCTCTATAGAGTGCAGTATTTTCACCAAAGCACTGCAGCACTGAGGGAGGGCTGGTGCAGTGTTCAAAAAACATCTCTTACCTGTAAGATGGACTCCAAGAGCTCCTCCTAGGTAATTTGTGGTGAGGTAATGGCTTGTTAGAACACACACATGGATTTATTTAAAGAAGAACATGTGTTTACCAATAGCAGGCAATTTTGGAGATAAGCTACCCATATGACCATTTAACATTCTTGCCTTTTCTTCAGGTTTCTTCCGGGTGTGGCCTTAGGACTGAACCATGGTTTGATTGAACAGCAGCTAGTCTGCTCCTCCTTAGAAGTGCTGCATATCAAGCAGAAGAAGGAAATGAGCAAGAAGGTACTTTCTACAACAAATGGAAGACAGCTCTCCTCCCTTGCGTGGTGGTGAAAGTCACATTTTAAGAAGGTACATATGGACTCCACTTGCAAATAACAAGTATTATTCGAAGATGTAATCTTTTTGTCCTGGTACTTGCATTCATGATCCAGTATGAAAACATCATGTCTGATAACTACAATGAGACTAATGTTATATTTCAATTTTTATTTGTAATATTTTAGTGATTTAGTGGTCTTCTGATGGTGCTAATTCCATGCTTAAAACTAAAGCTCTAAAAATCAATGTATTTATGATCCGAAAGCTATGTCTTCATATTTAATGCAAAGCAGGAACTTAAATCTGTAGGTCCATGCTTTCTGGATAGCTTTTAACTATGGTATTGATGCTACCTCTTCTTAGACCTTTTCTCCACGGGGATTAAGAAGTCTGTATTTATAAAAAAAGAAAGTTACTGTGTACACCTATACAAGAGACATATAAATGAAGTGCCTGGAAGCACTGTAGTAGACTTCAACCCATAAGCCACCAGCTGTGTTGTGTTCTAGAGCAGATGAGTAGGATGTGCAAAGAAAAAGACATTTTCTAAGGCACTGAAGTGAAGTTATTCATTGCTACTGCAGCTGTTATGTATGTAGCAAAAAAGCTCATTAACATAATAAGATTAAACTAAGAGAAATTGCTTTTAACCTGTACTTAGCTTGAGTTGTTTAGTTATCAGAGATGATAAAAGACTGCACCCAAAAGCTTGTCTAAACTTTCCAAATGTCAGCTGTTCTATAAAAGATGTATTTTTGCTTCTCTTCTGTGTAGATCAAGCTTCAATTTACAGGTGTATGGAACTACAATAAGGCAGTGTATAGTTCTCAGGAGACTAATTGAACAGAAGAAAGTTAAAATCAGTCTGAAAAATGAAGTGATTATAAGTGGGGTGGGCGAGCGGGGGGAAAGGTGAATACTTTGAATGCTTTGAGCAAAATAATATAAAGACACAGGCAGGCAGGTAAAATGAGTGATTTTCCAGCTGTACTAAGATACACTGGGCTGTCTACAGACTTGCAGCGCAATGCTAATTTTATTATTTAACATTTTGTAGATATGTAAAATTTTTGTTTTGCATAAAAATATCTGTTAAAACCAATGTAATCAAGATCTGTAATGGCAAAGAAGACATACCTGGAATATTTTTAGGCCTACTTAAAAAGGCCCTTGTACCAGGTTGGCCTCCAGGCTAATTTCTAGTAAATATGAAGGGACTCTTGCTGTTGCTGTGCAAGAGCTAATGCATTCAAGTGATTTTAACTAGAGACCAGAATAGACCATAATGGTTTAAAAACTAAAGTTCAATGAGAAAATAAAGATATGTAATCAATCTACATATAAATATACACAGTCTCAATTTAATTTGCTTTGTTTTCAAAGTTCATCTATGCACAAGAGACAAATGTCATCACTGAGCATCACACCAATTACTATATATAATCTAAAAATATTCATTATATTATGTAGGTGTGCACAAAGTCAAAGCTGCCTGTCTTGGCAGATACAAGTTGCTGTTTGTTTGTTTTAATTGCAGTGGAGACATTTAGCACTGTGCCTGCCTGGTAACATAGGAAACGTAATACAAGACCTTGACATCTAAAAAGATTAGACTGTCTGAGCTGACTGGCTCATAAAAATGATGCTGAGGAAATTGGCAAAGAAAACAAGTCTCTGAAATTCTAAACAAGTATTTTAAATGCAGAAAAGTAATCTAAAGGGTCATATTTGCAGCTTATGTGCTGCAAATAATGTGCTGCACAGCTATATCCATATAAAAGTAAAATTTTCACAGTGAAGCATGGTAAGAAAGCCCTTTTGTTAGCTGAATTCACTCTTTTGCAATGATTACACACAATCAATCTACTTGGATTTTTAAATGCTTTTTATCAGATTTCAGCCTATTGAATCATAAATGTATTTTTGTCAGTGTAATACTACTGAATATTAAAGTAAAGATCAAATTTTCCAACCCAAAAGCCATCACTTCAGTCTACAAAAGGCAGTTATTGAAGCCTATTACTGTTTTAGAAATGCTTGTCTGAAATTCACTCAAAATATGCTGCTAAAATACACAGAAAGGACGAAGAAAACACTAGTATTGAAGATTTATGCTGTAAAATTTGAGTGAATTTGCATATAAATGTTTCATGGGATATATGAAATGTAATGAAAATTCAGGAACATTAATGCTTTCTCTGCTCAGAACATCTGACATAAAGTGAGTACCTGACTCTAATTACAATGAAAATAAATCTAGCCGGTAGGCTGAATAGAAACAAACATATAAATATATATACACATTTGCCTATTACATATTGGGAAAAAAAAATTCTTTCTGTGTACTTCTAATTAGACACAATAGCCAAGGACAGATACATCACCCTTAATTTTAGGGAGGTGTTTTATCAAAGTTAATTGCCTAAAGCGTCTCTAAGCTGGGTATTGGGAAAAAGGTACCTCCCAGGTAATTCCTTCAGTTCTAAAATTTCTGAATCTGCACGTGCCCAGTTGATGATGGAGGAAAGCTAGAAAATTGAGATTGCATGTCTGCCTTTTAGATGGCTAAAATCAAATTAATCCAAAACCTAGTGTTTACATAAAAGATTACATTCTGTAATCCAAGTATGAAAATTAGTGTGATCAGGGGATATCAAATAAAATAAGCCCAGCCCCTCTTCTTCCACCAAGCATGACTACTAACCTCTTCAGAATGGTTTGCCTGCCAGGATGCACCTGGTTGTGTTTTGTCTTTCGTGCCAGCTTCCTGTCAGAGGGGTATAGAGAGGCTGACATTTGATGTATGCAAAAGAACAAAGAATAGGTTTTGCATTAAAGCCAAATTGGCAAATATTTTTGTTTCCTGTGACAAGTTTTGCTTAACTAGCACAAGAGCCAGCCATGCAGAGAAGTGTGCTCCTGTAGTGTAAAACAGAATCTATTTAAGAAGGTAAGTACAGTTGCTGGGTTTCCACTTCCCTTTCTTCACTCCCTTGCTAAATGCTGTGCTGGCACATCACTTTCTTTTCTGTGACAAGTCTTTCGGAAAGCTAACAGGGAGCCAACTGTGCTTAGGCATGTGCACCTGTATCATAGAGGAACCAAATGAAAACATTAAATAATGTTTCTCTTTGTGCTGGGGAAACATCAAGAGCAAAAAAATTCTGCAAGAAGCATTGCCATAATGCAGAGAAATTGGTAAATAGTCTTGTCTCTTCATGAAAAAAGAAATTTCTTCTGAACTGGGAAGAAGTGTCTTATTTTTATGAGTTTACCTGTTTGCTGAGTGCTTACATCTGAACAACCTGTACCTGTAACAAAGCAAGAAAACAATTAGGTCAATGGAATTGCTTTCCCTCAGCCTCAGTTTAACAGCTGATCACCTGCAGGAAGGTCACATGCAGGGAAATAGCACTTCTGTGAGAAGGTCATATTGGACTGACCCAGGTGATATTCCCAGGCCTCCTTTACTCGGAAATCTCTTGGAATGCCATCATCCACACTGTACAGTCACACGAATCTGACGGTGCCATTTCTAACAGGGACAGTACTAAAATCTATTTTTCCAGTAAATTGTTTCAATATTTAGCAGCTCTTTCTATGCACGTTTCAAACTCCTTCTCACTTAAGTTTCACAAGTTTACTCCAGCCTGCACCATTAGTTTTGACAATTTATTACTAATTATTACTTTTTGGGCTGTTTCAACACTGCATGTTCTCCACATGGTCAAGAATGAGCTGCCAAAAGCCTATAACTTAACAGCTGCCTTTCTTATCACATCTGCCTCACATGCTAGAGAACATGGCACTAGGATTAGAACTTTTTTGCCAGGTTTGGCAACTTTCTGCTTTCCAGAAAGGTCCTCAACTCATGAGATTTCCAGAAACACCTATCATAGAAGGTCATAGTTGGCTGTAGTTGGAAACAACTTAGTTAAAAAAACACCAGTGGTAGAAAGTTCATGGCATGCGCAATGGTGATTTTAATCTGGTTGAAAAGCATCTTCAGTAGTATTCTCCAAGTCAATTCTTAGATGATAAATGACCTGAGATATCAGTTTAACAAGAGAAGTGTGCACAGGCAGTAAAAGTGTGGATGTCGGTATGAAGGAAATGATTAATTATATGAGTTACATGTACCTGGTTCTCAGTTCAGCTGGGCATAAATATGCACAGTAATGTAAATATGTACTGTGTGGTTTTTAATATTTTTAAATTATTTCCTCTCCATCTTCCCCTCAACTTTAATCTTTGTATCACAAACCCTTTTAACTACTCAAAAATACTCCTCTTACTGTGTTATTCACCTTTTTCTTAATTTTTTCCAAAATCCTTACAACCTAGTTGCCTAGTCACAGTTACCTTCACAGACTAGATGTGACATAAAAATATAATAATAACAAATATAAATTCAAAGAAGTTCTGCTTGTGATTTCAGTGCAGAAAGTTCTTATCCAGAGTAGGAAAATTATTCTTTTATACAGCTACGTTACAATTCTTAACTTGAAGTGCAGGCACATGATAAAGTTACATATTCGTATTGTATTTCACACAGATTTTATAAACTTGGTTTGCCATTTTCTTAAATGGAGTTTATGGCAGCTGTAGTAACTAAAGGGCTTACGGATTTTTTCTGCAGAGGAATGTGCCCATTTTTTCTCAGTTTATGAACACTAATTTAAAAAGCCAGAGTTTGTGACTATTGATTCAATAATTGATAGTTTGCATAAAGGGTTTAAAACGTAGTGATCAATTGAGTGCTGACCCTCTGGAGAGGCTTTAGCTGTTCAGCATAAGTCTAAAAAGTTTGACATAAGTAGATTGTAACTATATTGCTTGATAAAAAAGCTGAATTAATCAAGGTTATTGTAACCTTTTTTATTAAAAAAAAGAAAACCATATATTTATTACAGTAGATAGTGTACAGTAGATGGTGTAGTAAAATTACTTTTTAGTCCTGAAAAGTGTTAATTTATAATACTATTATTACTATGGAAAATTATATGCATTGAAGCAACTACGACAAAGGTGATTTGTACAAATCAGTAAGTATTACATCACATGCTTTTATCCTTAATCAGCACAGTTAAGAAAAGCTGGAGAATAAGAAAAGGTCTGGATAATGTCTTTGGATACTATGGCAGCTTGTTCCTTTCTGGTCTTTCCATACAACTACCACAATTTCAGCAACAAAACGAGATCTTAGTAAAAATGAAAACAAATTTACTTCTCAATTTCTATTTAAGAGAGCTTGCATTCTAGACTAATTTAGGTGTGATGCTAGAAATGAAGCTAGCAAAAGTAATTGAGCCTTCCTAATCTTAATATAATTATCAATAAGTGAAATTCAGAAAAAACAGTTATGCTAACTGAGTGTTCAAGGCAGGCAGTCAATATGGAAATTGTCAACGAAGAACATCCTGGTTTCTAAAGCCATCATGAAGTTTTAGGAGTTAAATTCCATAAGGGAATGAGATGAGCACTAAAATTTATATTAACGTGGTAACTTTTACAGTCAACTTCTTACACTGTCAGATGCTCCCCTTTGGGCTCTCTATCTAAAAAACTGTATCCTTAAAGGAAGATAAATATTATTCTACTATTACTAGTTTTAACCTTGTCCTTGTCACATCTTCCTATTTTAGGCTAGGATGAAAATCTTATTTTGAAAAAAATTAAGCACACATGAAGATTTTACTCACAAGGGATAGCAGTATTTTAAGTATGTAGGTAAGTTAATTGCAACTACATAGCTGTCACAGGAGGATGTACAGGCAGACAGCAACAGCATGGTCAGTAAGGGACTAGACAAATTCATGGACAACAGATTTATAAGCAGATACTAAAAGGGATGGACTGGGGTACAGCTTCTAACACAAAAAGTGTGACTGCTGGAGGATTGTCTGGGGCCTGGACAGCAGAAGATAGACTAAGTTCACTTGCTCCTTCTAAGTAGCATGTCCAGCTGTCCCTATCAGAGCCAGAACACAGAGCTGGACACACTTCTGGTCTCACTGAGTAGGGCATTTCTCATGTGCTTGTGCAGTCTGTCAAGGACGTCTGGACAATTAACAGTGTTCACAGCTCACTGAGATTAATCATGTCTCCCAGGAGCCACTTCTTTAATATGTCTGCAGAAATGGCCTCTCTTCAGAAGAGTTTCTGCATAAGCAAATGTTTTTTAAAACTCTTCCTCTTCTTTGAATGCAAGCTTTAAAGCCCTCAGACTTTGCAGCTGTGATTTATTTTTCATTTGCCATAACTAATATTACTACTGGTCCTAGTAATTTTATTTGGCCTTTTCCCACTGCAATTTTCAAACAGTATTTGATAATCCAGAGAACTTCCATGTACTAGTTCATAAAAATACTCAAAACTGTTCTCACATACTCATGACAGTGAAGGCATGGAATATGACTGTCTCTCTGTCATTTATTGTACAGAAAGCAGTGCTGTAATTCTCTGGCATTGCATCATCTGTTAAACCCAGTTTACTCACCCTTTTGCATTATCAAGATTGTATTTTTTCCTCCCTGAGAAATAGCAGTTATAATAGACTATTTTCAAAATGACAGCTTAAGTGGCTCCATGGTTCCTTAATATCTATTCAGAAGTCTTGTCTCCCTGCATGTTTTTATTGCCGCCCTTAAAAAGCAGCTTGTGAGAAAGATAATACATTATTAATGCTACATGTCATAAAATAAAATAAATACTCACTTTTTGAAGAATCTGATCCACTAATCAAGAGTAAATGAATGCATCTGAATTATTCAAAGAACCTCAAATAGTGCAACTTGTACTCAAATTGAATATTGTGAATAGAATATTCACAATGTAACAAAAAGAATCACTAGTCATATTAACTACTCCATTTTCATAACAGGAAATGGGATTTTTTTCCTTATTTTTAATCAGTGTAAGTACTTTACCCACCCAAGGGCAAAAAGGTCCAGGGTAGGTTTCTGCACTTTGTTACCTTTAATCAGCCCTCTGAAGTAATGTGTACGTTCACAAGAACAGTTGTTAGGGCAGGTGCCCCATGCTTCAAATAAAGCAGGTAAAACTCTATTTCTGCTTTACACAATTATGTCTCAGTTAATAGTGAGCTGCTGGTCGGTGGTCATTAAACAGCTGTGCAAAGAACACGTGAAAAATGCTACCATTTGTTGTGAGAAAGTGAACATTGCTGAGTTGGTGGCACTTTGAACCATGAGTGACAGCATCAAGGGCAAGATAGGAATGAGGAGATCTTAGGCATTTAATTAAAAACACCTCCTGTAGCCCGAGTTTGTTTCCTCCCTATTATAATCCATTTATGTCAATGAATTTTCTGGCACTTCTTTGGGCATTTTTCACTACAGCAGCCTGTTTTCACACTGTGGCATTTATACCATATCTCCCAAAGATATTTGCATTCCCAAGTAAGAGTTTTCTTTGGAAAAACCAAAAGAAGCTGCACCACATTTCTAAATGCATCTGCAAACTCTCGTTCTTACAAATAGAAGCATCCTAAGTCCTGTGCAACAGTACAACATGTTTAGATTGTTGATTTATTTAGATGTTTCTATTGAATAGATTTTCTGGATTCAAATAGACCTGCCCAGGAACTATTAGGGATGCCAAACTGGTAAAAGTAATGACAGTCACCAGAAAGCAGTAAAGCAACAAACTGCTGTAGGAGAATGGAGTTCCTGATTCTATTCCTTGCTGTTTCTGTGACCCGGTCTTTAATTCTTGAGATAATCAATTTTTCCTTCTTGGTTTCAGTTTGCCCACTCAACACAGGCATGGTTCCCTAATATTTCACAATCAATGACATTTTCTCAGGGGGGTGACAGGGCAGGAGGGAAGAAGAAGTCTTCAGGAAGACACACGTATTATGTCTCAACATCTGAAAAGTAATAGCCTGTTGCTTCAGACACACTCACAGTGAAAGGTTTCATGTCATTGGGGCTGATAAAATAAAGAGCTGCTAGAATAATTTTGAACAGCCTTTATGCTACGAGAATTTTGTTTATGTAAACCTGAAAGCCAATGCTGAAGGAACATATTTTAGACATTCTAATATGAATTTAACCTGGGTGCTGCAATATAAATCATACAGCTATTTTTAAACTAAATCAACAATCTGGAAGTAGTACACTTCTGAACAGGATTTGAAATTGCAACTTCCATTTGGGAATCTGAGATTTGGCCGGCATACCTTGACCCACGATCCTATTACCAAAGATATCAAATTAATGCTCAAATCCAGTAGCAAGTTTGAGACCTCAAATCTGACCCAATTTCTATTGAAATCAATTGATTGTTTCCATTTAATTCAGTGGCCTTATGTTCAAACCAAATGTGCTTTATATTTTGTGACAAAAAGAGTAAAGAGCAAGAGAATTTTTTCATCTCAGATAGTGTATTCCCTAGAGGAAAGCTGCAAGCTGGAGCTATGGGATTTACGAACCCCTTTTGTTTAGTCTTGAAGGAACAAAATGTCTCCAAATGCCTATATTCCCATTAGCTTTATGTGCTATGCCTCTGGAATAAAGATATTTTACCTGGCTGTGTTTCAAAAACATTGAAAAATCTGCAATAATCTTGAAGAAAAGCAACTTCTGCCTGGAGAATATGCAAATTTCCTTCAGAACCTGACATTAATCTGGAAACATGAAATAAAGTAAATACTGAATTCTTTCTAGATTACTTAACTGAAATGTAAGAAAGAGTCACTTAAGTATTAATATATTTTTCTACTCAACTTGAGCATGTTTACATGCATACATAGATTTAATTAAAAATTATTTTCAGTTTATGGTAAGTGAAATACTATATATACCTATATCTATACATACGCACAAGTACTTTTTCATTATAGTGTGAGCAGGTCAAAGCACAGCCAGAGAGAATGTATTTGTCACATCTTCTATGCAATCTCACCTGTTTTTCCATCTACATGTATTCATCATAAATCTAGTAAAACATGCTGAAATCCACTGGAAGGGCAACCTCAATAATGTCGGTAGATTTATATGTTAGCAAGTCTAGATTTTAACAGCAGCATTACTTTCCATTTCAAACCTGTGATAAAACTTCTGCTGCAGTTTGAGAGAGTTATCTGACAAACATTTCCTTGTTTCAAATGTGGCAGGAAGATGAATGATTGAGTTGGTAGAATGCCACAGATAAAAGGTTAGGAACATTCTTTATCCAGATTTTTTTTTTTTTTTCTGAATATAACTTAGAGTGAATTATATATCATCCCATTTAAATCTTGAGTCCTTACCATACGCTTTGCTGGGGAGTGGAATTTCCAGGAGCTGAGATATCACAACCAAAATCCAGTGAAGTCGACCAAAAGATTTTCGTCAGCTCTTGTTGGACCTTGAGTCATGTACTAAATGAATAAGGCTTCTTTTAGAGCAGTGAAAAATATCTTTTTTGGTTTTAGTTTTTATTTCAGGGAGACCTGATATATCCCTTATCACCTGTCAAAAAGATAACATATTTAGTGTGAGGTAGTAAAAGCTTTTTTATGTTAATATTTACTTTGCAGACTAGTCCTCTTTCTTCCTGCCTTCAGTATTTTGAGTATGTTTGTTGCCATGCTGCTAGTATCCTACACGCCACCTTTTTTCTTTCAGAATATTCAGGCCTTATGCTGAACATTCAAAGGAACAATTTCTTTATTTGCAATGTATTTTTATACAAGAACACATCTACACAAATAATTACAAGTGTATTAAGTGTCTAAAAGTGGTATGCTATCTTGGTATTCTCTGATTTTGAGATAGGTATTTGGCAAATGTTGATCAATCTAGGTATAGGCTGAACTTGGGAGCTATACAGAAGGAGCTCTGTCTGGATGAAGGAATGGCTGCCTGGCAGAAGACCACTTTCCAGGATGAGCTTGGTGTGTTTTGATTATGTAAAATTTTAGGAGGGATTCAAAACCTAATAGAAATAATTTCTAAAAAATGTTGGGTTTTTTTAACTATAATATAGAGAACACAAAGCATTGGTGGTGTTGGGGAAAAATATCTCAGTTTCCTGTCTTATCAATCAGTTACAAAGTATAATTGTCCAGCTGCACAACATGGCATGAATCATTAGGATGCCATTATCCTGTCTTCACTCATTTCTTTTCTGCTGTATCTCACAAGTCTGAGACAGGCAGCTATTTTTAATACTGAAAGCTCTCATATGCCAGGTCCCACATGAACTAATACTGTCCTCTATCTTATTCAACATCTGTCAGATCAGCAGCAGGTAACATGAGATGTTCCAGACTCAAAAGCCAATGACACCTGACGATACAGCTCATCTATCAGGAACAAACACAGCACCGACCGGGTCCTTGAGGGACTGGAGTGTATGCACAGATGAGAAGCAGTTGTCTTGGGACTTTCAGAAAAGCTAGTACTTGAACCTTACCTCATGAGCAGACCTGGCTGCAACACAGGTTTTTCTAGCTAAGGCTGAATCTCTTCAAAGCCTATATCTACACTGTAGTCACAGTTTCATTGGGTTCTGTCACTCCATAATGACACATGTAAAGTGGCAATAAACTCAAAAGTGGAGTGATTAGAAGTATATTAGAAAATGATGAGTGGTGTCTGACAGGTGAAGAGGAATTAATTGCCTATCAAGGAACTAGAACAAAACTAGCAAGAGTTCAAGGCATGCAAAAAGAGATGGCTCTTCAGGTGTCTGCAGTTCATGTCTGGCGTTCCTGGTCAGGCAATGCTGTCACTGCTTACAGCCTAAGGGGTTCAAGAGGAGGCATAACAAATCCTCAGAGAAATCCTCTGTTACTTATTAAATGTGTACCAACAATGTCAGCTCAGGAAATGCTGAAGCTACAAATGGTTCGATCCTGAGAGAGTAGCAGGAGGAAGTACTGTACCTGCTTTAGCATTTTCTTATCATCTTGTCAAGGTATACCTCCACTGGGCTAGTCAGACTTTTGGCTTGAACCCACTACAGCCTCTCTAACGTTCCTTATTCACAGTCATCCAGTTAGGTTATTGAGCTCCGGTATGGACTGTCAATTAATATAACACTGTTTAATCTATGCGTGCACACTGGTATATATCAGAGAATGATTTAAGTTGGTTAGAAGGGACCTTTGGAGGCCATCTGGTCCATCCCACTATCTAGTGCAGAGCTAAGGTTAGGTCAGGTTTCTTGGGGCTTGCCTTGCTTAGGTCCTGTTCCAGTACCTGATCACCCTCCCTGTGAATTATTTTTCAGTTATACCTAATTAGAACTTGTTAATTTACTTATTTGTTTGCTTCTGGTTCTGTGTTTGCACTGGGTTTTGTTTTTCTGAGCACTAGACTGCTGCTTTCAGTTGCTTCTAGGAACTTCTAGAAGGTTCTGCAGCCCACAGCTTCTGTGGGCTATGATTGGCAGGTTTGTGATTGTTAGCTGAATCCTGATTGGCTGGTTCTTGATTAAATGAGGCCTGTAGGGCCAGCTGTTGGGTTGCTGGTTGCTTGTGGTGGGACACCTCTCTAGCTGGTAAGTGAGTGCCTGCCTGGTCGATGGCTGGTGGGGCTGTCTGTGGTGGGTTGGAGGCTGGGAACTGTCCAGGAAGGTGTGGGAGCGCTCTGCACTGGTGGTCCCACACTGCAGGCTCAGTTCCCAATGCTGGTGGCTGCCATCCTGTTTGGGGTGGGAGGCAGGGCCCAGGGACTCTCCCAGGGCACTTGAGCTGAGCTTCCTTCAGCTGACTTTCATGTTCTGGCCAAGTGCATGAGAGTGCAAATGCATTTTCCAGGCACAAAGTTTACTTACAATAGCACAGTAGATATGAAACTTCGGGGGAATTCTTTTTCTGATTTTGGCTTTCTTCTGTTCCTTACAAGTTGGGCTGAGCTGTGCTTCTATTAAAACCCTTGTTAAGGATTCAAGCCTATAAAACAGAAGAATCATCCTGAATGACTGACACTTAATACTGGCTATGGAGTGTTCTTTGGCCATCGTGGCCTTTTTTTCTGTCTTCAGGAGAGTTGGAGAAATCAGTTTATTCAGCATTGGGAAGAGAAGACAAAGGGGTGACCTTATTGCTGGTTACAGCTACCTGATGCGAAGGTGCAGAGGAGGCAGAGCTGGGTCCTTTTTGGAAATGCACAGGGGATAGGCTGAGACACAATGGATAAAAGCTGAAACAAGGGATAGTCCAGTTTGATACAAGAATTTTTTTTCACTGCGTGAGTGGTCAGACCCTGGAACAGAGGATCATAGGGGCTGTGCAATCTCTGTCCTTTGAGACACTCAAAACTCAGCTGGGCAACTTTGAGCAACCTGATGTACTTAGCCCTGCTGTGAGCTAGATGAGCTCCAGAGTTCCCTTCCAACATAAATTATTCTATGATTTTATGAATCCTATTGGTAAGCCTTTAATATATCTCTTCATTACTACACATGCAGTACATTTGAATAAAAGTATTAACAGAAATAGTCTATGTGCAATTTAAATATCCTACTTAGCATTTCCTTATTTCTTTCTGCATGCTTTTCCTGGTCATGATTTCCCTTAGTGAAGACAAAGGCTTGAAATACTTTCTTGCAGTAATTTCTGAATAACATTCCTGGTAGGGGAAAAAAAAAAAACCAAACCCAAAAACAAACTCCTTTTAAAATTCTAAGTTTACAAATGGCATTTTCCTAATTTATTTTTTTTATCTTCATAATCAGTGTTCAGGGTTCAACATTCACATTGCAAGTAGAAGAGATTAATGGTGGGGATTGTTTTGGTGTTTAAGGTCAGGAGAGAGTGAAAGAATAATTTGTAGATGTACTAGAAGCATGACCCAAAATGAGTAAGAATTTTCCCCAAGATGAATTTCATACAATGTGTGTCTTAGAAGAGGTCCTGAAATAGCGTAAATAGTAGTATCACAGAAGAAGCTACCATGCAGGTGTTGCTAAAAACTTATAGGGCAGCTTTACTTATTTGCTAAGATTCTTCTCCAGCCTTTTTTGCAAAGAGATTGTTACTAAAAGAAAATAGAGGTGGCCACTATAAAGGACTTTTTCATTAGTCCTTGCTATCAGGCTGTATAATATACAGAAATTCTCTCTTCACCTTGTGCTAGTCCCCAGAATATCTCTCTACCTAATAGAAAAAAAAACAGAATAGAGATAACTGTTGTAAAAGAATAATGAATTTTATGATGTGGTTAGTAAACAAAAAGGAGATGACGGCATCCTTGGTAATATGGGGTGTCTGTTTCATTTGTTCCTGAACCTTCTTGTGTTGGTGTCAGGTCTAAGGCTCTGTTTAGGATTTCCGTTACAGATTAGTCCCAAAGGCAGTATGGATTGGTAGGGACAGGTGCCTTCAGGCATGTGCCCTGTCAGCCTGATTCCCAGCCTTCCAGGGTAGGTAATTAGATAATTAAGATGCAGTAGATTTCTGTCCAGCAGCAACCAGAAGGTAATGTATAGTCAACACAGAAGTCAATCTGAAAAGCTGTCAGGATGTCCTTGGGAATATATCCCTGGAGCTAAGAAGTATTTCTAGGTCCCCCTTTAAGGACAAATCAATTCCAGGACTATCTTCACGAGCTCTATTTTGCTGCAATGTAAGACTGATTGTTCTGGATTGAGTCAAAAGTTCATATAGCCCAGGATTCCACCTCCCAGAGTGGCTGTAAATGGATGCTTGAAGAAGAGAAAGATAGGTTCCACTAATAGCTGAGTTTGACACCTAATACTTTCCCTGGTTTCAACTATTTTTGGTTGGCTGCTTACTGAACCAGATGTAGTTTCTATGTAGCTAGTAATGCATCATTAGTACAGGATTTCTCTTCCATGAGCTCATCCAGACTTTTACTGAACCTATGTAAAGTTTTGGCATCAATGATGTTCTTCGGCAAGGAGTTCCACACCCTAATGACATGTTGCATTAATGGTGGTCTAATGTAGGTTGGAACCTACAGATAGTTTGTTTGATGCCATCTAGTTCTTATACATGAAGGGCTGGTGATTGATCAACAAATTGATCCAGAGTCACCTCCTCCATGCCACTCACAGTTATAGATTTCTGTTGTATCTGAAGGATACAGAGGAGTCTTCACTTACTTGATCATTTCTCATAAAGAAGCCTTTTCATCAAGCTTTGATCATGCTTGCTGCCCTTCTCTGAACCTTTTCAAGGTCTAGTATATTCTTTGAGGTGAGAAGATCAGAACGGGATGCAATATGCAAGATACTAATGAATCATGGATTACTTGTTGCTTGTGGTACTTTATCTTGCTTTCTTATACAACGATTAATATTTGCTTTGTCTTTGAGGCTGCTGAGCTGGTATTTTCATGGAACTATTTATAATAACCCCCAATGTCTTGGTCTTGAATGATAATAGTCACCTTAGAGTCCATTGTTTTGTATATGAAATAAGGATTGCTCTGCTCGTCCAACATACATCACTTGATGTTTTTCTTCATTGAGTTTTGTCTGGTTTTAGTGCCTAGTTGTTCTAACTTAAAATCCTTCCGCAGTTCTTTACAGCTGCTGTTTGTCCTTATTCCTTTGAATGACTTTGTATTGTTGAAATTCTATCACCTAACTACCTAGCTGCTCGATCCCTTTTCCATCTTGTGAATGTTCAACAGTCACAGTACACATCCCTGTAGAATGCCATTAGTGACCTCCCTTCTTCATGAGGGCAGATCATTTATTCCTACATTTTGTTTCCCATCTTTTAAGCCATCATTTATCCATTACATTCCCTCTTATGGCATAGCTTCTTAGTTTCTTTCAAAGCCTTGATGGAGAAATTTGTTGAAAGCCTTTTAGAAATACCTGTAGAATTTTATCAACTGGATCACTTTAACTGCACAGAGGTGACCTTTCTGGAGAATTCTTTTAGGTTTGTGAGGGGCAATTTCCTTTAACGGAAGGCAGGTTGACTCTCTTAAAGTATGTTATTTTTGTCAAGATGTCCATTATTTTTTTCCTTACAGTTTCTATAGATGTCAGATTTCCAGACATGTTATTTCTCACATCTCTCTTGGCATCCTTCTAAAATTTGGTACCATATTTTTCCATCCCTGATGCTCAGATGCCAAGGTGATTTTAAGTGAATGGTTATTCACTGTGAACAATTTGGCTATTTGACTTCCCTTAGAAGTCTTAGATGAATACCATTTAGTCCTTGTGATTTGCTACTGTTCATAATGTAAAAATGTCCTGGAATCTCTTCTATAGTCACTTCAGTTTCAGACAGATCCTTTGAGTCCTCCACAAAGAAAGATTCCGGAGTAAGAATCTCCTCTCTTTCTGCCAGAGGGAACATATGCAAAGAATCTGGCTTCTCTGAATGCTTCTCTTGGAGTAAATGTGTTGACCTTACAGACCTTTTGAAAGGTTTTCTGCTGTTGCTATATAGGGAAAAAGAGATTGTTAGTGTTGATTCCTTCTGCTTGTTGTTTCTTGAATTCTTTGGTTGACTTACTGTGTGTGTATGTTTAATGTACCAAAGGTTATTATCGCTTCATTTTTACAGGGATGCCTTGTTGTGTCCTAAAAGCTGTAGGGAGGGCTAAAACATTTTTAAGATCTGTATATAGTAAAATATGTTTATTTCCTCTCATACATATGTGTATGTACATTTCTTTGCTGAATAGGAAAGGATTTAATTAGAGGCTTAAATATTCTGCTGAATTGGGGCTTGATAACTCTAACTTCCTAACAGTCTGTGATATTTAATGTATCAACTATGAAGAATAAAACTTACCCCCAAACACCTTGAAGATTCTAGTTAAAGCTAGTCAGAGATCAAAGCTCAATTCAGCAACTTCCATTGCTTTTTTTTTGTCCTTTTCCTTTAATAATTAAATAGTTAGGCATACATTGTAGCATACCTTACAACACAAAATTAACCTGAAACCTGTTTTCCTTCCATTCCTAGTGAGCTATGAATCGAGGGATTTGAAGTGGTTATAATTAATGAACAATAATGAATAGAAGCACATGATAACACCACTGTTCAGATAGAGATTTATCAGCTAAACTGAAATTCTCTCTTGTTTCCATTTTGGATGACTAGTTTTAGATTTGCAGTAGCTTGTCTAGATCTCATGTCTGTCTTTTAGTTTCCCTAGGGTTCTGAAGTTTTATCAGATACTGGAATAGTAAACAGTTGTTCAGACTTCAAGCCCTAACGTTTCAGATTAAAGCCACAGAAGATTTGCTTTCCTATCACAAGTTTCAACTGAAGCAAAAAATGCCAATTCAGGATTTTCTTCATAAAGAAATGTTTTGTAGAAAGAAAAAACAAAATCCTGTATTTATTTAGCTTGCCTGCTTTAAAGATGAAATGAACTTGGAATATAAGCAGTTTACTTTACAACTACTTACTTGGTTTTCTACTTACTATAATTTACCAAGGCTTTCTAACATATAGTCCACATCTCTAGCCAGCTAGCCAGACTATCACCAAAATAGCTCTTCAGGCATAGAGTGTTATGTTATTTTGGTTAACAGTAAGCTCTGCATCTCAAACCTTCCTACCTGGACAGAAATAATAGTTTAACATTTACAGCTTTGACATGAGACACACTAGCTATGGCACAAGTTTGGGTGAATGTAGTTAGAAATGCCTTCTCGATAACAAGAGGTATCCCTGAGGTAGGGATACATGTATGAATGACGGAGACATATATATGACCTTTGATTCTACAGCACTGAAGTAAAAGCCATGCAATATGCTGGTATAGGCCCTTAAAAAAGGAATTTAGGATCACCCTGAAGAGTTCAAATTCTGTTCTGTTTCATAGAAATTTCTTATACTGTTAACTTCTTATTCCTCTTAAGGGCAAATAGATTTAAAAAGGGAAATAAAGACCTGATATCATACCTATAGTCTAGGCTGGCACTGTGGCTGGGGTTACTTCTATAATAAAAGAAAAAAAAACCTTAGGAGATATCTGGCTATTGTTGGCTTTTTTTTAAATCCTGGAGAGGTTAGAGAGAAGCCTACTGTTGTCAAGATCAGTAGCTGATATCAAAAGTAAATATAGTGATGGTTAATGCTTTTTGATGCTGGAGATGGCTTTGGGATTATTATGAAGGCATAGAGACTACAGTAGTAGTGTCACTGAGTCTTCTAGATCAGCAACAGATCAAGTGAAGGAAGTGTTAGTGATGTATGTCTGGTTTCAATACATGTATATTAAAAAATGAGACTAATCAAGGATTAGGACCAATCACTAAGCCAGGGTTTAGGAAGAGAGACTGAAGTAAGATTACAGATGGACTAGTAATGCTAAAACTCTACAGAGTGGTTGGTTTTGGTTTAAGTACTCGGTTAAGTTTGGGCTTGGAAAAAGAAGGCTGTACATGCAGTTTGTTGCTGAGGCCCTAATGTTTAGAGTGAGGGTTGGAGATGGAAAAAAGTTGCTTGATGGATGTACAGTTTATACAATAAGGTGAAGGACTTGGTAGCAAGTATGACAAGTAGACCTGATGGGTGGGGTATATTGGTGGAGTCTACATGGTCTGAGTTTGTGCCACTGTAGAGTTGATCAGTGTTTGTATTATAGGGGGGGTTTTGTCACTAAAATGATCTAAAGGCTGGGTTAGGTTTGATTGCTGGAATTAATGGTTAACGTTTAATTTTAGTTTAGCTTATCATTTGGATGTAGTTAAAGCCAAGGTCAAAGTAGGTCATGATTAATTATTGAGAAAAATGTTATTTAATAGTAGGGTCAGTTCTTGATCTCTTCATAGCTTATTTGTGCAAAACTCTGATAAATGGTTTCTTCTTAATTTTAGTCACAGTCTTAATGCCTCTTCCATTGAAAGGTAGACAGACTTCATTTCATAGATAGATCTTCTGGGCCCCAGAGGACCCAGGTTGGCTTCAAATTGGTAGGAATCATTCAACATTCTTTAACTTTTCTAAATGTCACTTTATCTGTATACTTTGTGTGTGTACAAACATATATGTGCCAGTCTCTTTCTTCCAACTAAATAATTACAGTCAGTTGCTTATCAAATGTAATATCCTTGAGCCTGTTAGAATTTTCAGCATCATCCCGTTGCCAGTTCATTTCCCCCATCCCAGACTATGTGTTCATTTCCCATACAACACTGATCAAAACAGTTGGAGAGTTTGGCCTGCAGACTAGGCTTTGGCAACTTCGTTTAAGTGTTAAATTTGATTTTCTTTTCCAAATTAGAGGTTATGTGTTCTCATCGTCTCCTGATTCCTGCTGAGTTTCCTTCTCAAGAAGCAAGATGCTACTGATTTATTCCTTAATGCAGAGGTAGATAGTGCCAATAACACCCCTATGATGGGTTTGGAATGGGGTGGAAGCCAAAAACTAGGAGGATCTGCCTCTCACAAATTTGTTCAGTGTGCCATGGCTCTTGGCTCCCTGTTCTGTGGCAGTTTTACTACGGGCTGCTGAATAGAGATGAATAGACTGTGTCCCACATCACAAATTGCTAACTTCTCCACTGAGCAGTGGCCAGTTTAAAGAGTACTTTGTTTTAAAAGCATTTCACTAATGTGTTCAATTCCTTTCAATCTGAAATTCAGACTATGCATTACCTCTACCTGCCTTTTTTTTTGAGTTGCTTTCTCATTCCAGAGTCAGGGTCATTTGAGATGCAGACAAAGATAAATAACTAAAAATATTTTAATTTGCCTTTTAAAGAAAAAATAAGTCAAATTTCTAAATTTGAGTTTATTTGCACCAGTGTTCATGTCATTAAGTGTTTTCCATCAATTAGAAGGCATTGCTTGATGTCGCCAAGCTTTAATAGTTCTGATAGGAGCTTAGTAACTCTCATTTGTAGAGATATTCTCATATAATGAATAAGAAAATCTAAGGCAATAAAATTAATGAGAGAAAAAATTGGTAAGAAATCATTGACAAGTCAATGACAACTGAATGCAATTCATATAAATGTGACTGGTACTAAAAGCCATCTGTGAAAGCCTCAACCAGAGAATTAATCTGAACTTCCTGAACTCTTCACTTTTTATTTCTGCTCTTTCTTCATATGTATTTTATTCCTGTCAGGAAAGCCTTTGCTTTTCCAACAGTTTTACAGAAGATGTTAAGAACTGCAGTAAACTAGCAGACATGTACAGCAACTTCCCTACAGTCTTTTAAAAAAAAAAATTGATGGTGCCATCTGGAGTCCTGGGAAGATTAAACAATTTGCTTTTTAAAATGTGTTTGATTGCATGTTTGAAGGTGTTTTCTTTTACATATTGTATTTTCATAATACTATTAAATCCAGCATTAGTGAACAACAGGCAGAATAGCTCAGCAAAGTTTTAATTTATTGATTATTATAAGATATGGGGTAGAGTTCTATAAATGTGCTTTGGAATACATGAGCATTGTGCTGCACAAATCATGCAGTTCAGTGTGTGTTACATTACGGTGTCTTTAGTGAGTTGAGTCTAGTATTTCGCTATGACAGCAATTGCAGTCATCTTCTCTAACATGATTCTGCAGCTCTGCTATTCTGTATACCACTTCCTTATGAACAAAAATGTAGGCTATAAGATATTAAATATGCTTAAGCATAGCGTGAGGAATGTTGAAATGGGGAAATTTAGTGATATAGCTTTAGTGATATAACTCTTGGTATAAACACATTGTTTCAGGATTTACAACATTGTTTAGAGTGTTATTTGTGTCTTCTTGGAAGTGGTTCAATTTTAGCAAAACCACCAAAAAATATAAAAAAAGGAAATAAAAAACCCTACTAAATTCCAAAGATAGAGACCTGTACTAACATAAAGAGTGCTATAATTATATTGGTTTGAGTATACCAATACATTTTCCTGGGTAGACATTCTTTAATCAAATTTTGGAACTTCTATTGATTTTTCTTGTTAGCAGTGGCCAAAACAAGATTGAATGTAACATCTAGCTTATGCAACAGTGCCCTGAAATACCACTTAGACATATCAGCTCAACCCTCACAGTGACACGCAAAATCTGAGTACAAATTTCCAGCAGCATCAAAATAACTAATAAACCTTCTCCTTCTCAGGAAGTTAACAGAAGATCATCAGTCAGGCAAGCACTTTATCCATCCTTGGGGCTACTGCCTCCTGTTACACTTTTCCTTCACAGGGATATCTTGGAGTAGTTTAGTGGTACATAGTGTGAATTTAAAATACTTTCTCTTACTGGTAGAAGTAACGGTATCTGCAATTTTTTTCCCCACATAAACCTGTGTAACTACATCCCTGTATTTAAATATATACACATAAACCTGTGTAAATACTTGCAGAAGTCTTAATGGGTACAAAATCTATCTGCAAGTCTGTGTTTTTATATATGTAAAGATTACTTGGAGGGGATTGAAGCATTTTAGTCTAAATAAACTTTCTGTGTTTTCCTAATATTTATTTACTAAAAAACTTGATTTATCCCCCCCCCCCCCCCAACTCTCCTACTTGAGAAAGCTACTGATGTTTTTTTAATTAAAGCCTACAGGACTAATGTCATTAACGTGGTTAAGAAAGAGAAACAGTCTGGACTGAATTTGAAAGCAAAAAGTACTGATAAGTTAGAAATTTTAGGGAAGGTTTTACATGTGTCTTGTATTCCAATTTTCTACCTTTTAATGGTCTTGCATTGAGTCAGAGATTGTTTTATAATCCATTATATGTGGTGCCTTTTAAAATAAATGTGGCTATTTTTCTTCCATTTAAAATTTGGAAATCAATATTTCAAGTTTATCTTTAAATGAAGTATGCAAGATATAGCAACATTCCTGTGAGGCTAATTTTCGCTTGAATGTCATGAAATATTACTTTGGTCTTCTGCATTAGTTCTGCTATGTATTCTGAGTTCTACTCAGTTACCAGGCCAAATCCTAAGAGTAGGGTGACCAGCACATTCTTACTTTGCAAAAGAAAGGGAATAGGATCAACTGAAGAGAATTGTTTGCCTATTTGGTCGTCATGATTTCTCAGTCTGCTTCTTGCATCTTCACCCTGGGACAGCAGCCCTGTATTGTTCAGCAGTGGTTTGTTCCTGCAGTCCAAGGATAAATGGTAAAGCAGCAAAGAAGACAGAAGCAATTTGATCACCTCATTGGTATACTGTGCCATGTGTTGTCTAAGACTTGAAAGCCTGAGAACTTGTGGAAGGCTACAATTTGTGTTTATCATTCATATTTTATGGATAACAACTTTGATTTTCAGTTGTGAAAGCAACAGCAAGTGATAGCTGGGAAGCTGTCAAAATCACTGAAGTGTTTAGCAGTGTTATTCCAGTGACTATGCTGAAGACTATCTGTGGAATTCAAAGCCATAAAACATAACTAAAGTCAGGTCCCTTGCTTATCTATTTAAAAAGGTTGAATTCTTTGTCTGGAGACAAATGTGAATGAAACCTAAAAGAAAAGGATATCTGAAGACCTGATACAAATATAAATTATTTTCCAATACTCTTGTCTTGGTCATTTTGGCATTAAGTGCCAAAATAGTCAGAAAAATAATGACATAATGATTGAGAAATATATCTGAAAGAGCTTGAAAAGTCACTAGGACCATCCCTTTCCTATAAGCTGTTGTCAACTGTCTAGGCAATTTGTTCCAAAATTTACCTGTCTCTATTGTTACAAAGCTTTTTATAATGCCTGTCTTGCTCCAGTATTATGTGATCCACTGCTGTTTATTGAGAGCTTGTGATTGTGGAAAGGATGACCTTCCTCTCTGCAATAGTCTTTTATACCGCCTGCACTGCTATGACTTTTGCTCAACTCAATCCTTCAGTCTATCTTCTTAGATAAGGAGCAAGTACTCAGACTCACAGGGGTAGAGACCTGTTATCTCCTTCCTACTAAGTAATATTCATATTCCTATCACTTAAGGCACTTCTAGCTGAACTATACAGGCTCCCACAGACTAGCTGTTATAACAGAATTCTTGACAAGTTGAGTATGTTAATGTTGATGTTCCCTAATCAAATAAAATTGCTTCACTCTGCATGAAAACTTTTCATGAAAAAAGATTTTCCTCATGGAGTAATACTGAATACTGAGTAGTCCTGTGAATTTATCACAGAATAATCTATTCCCAGGTCAGACCGTGGGTAATCCAGGCATATTGTAATATCTCTTAAAACAGAACATAGGAGATGTAATATCCTGAATATATCCCAGAGCTGCAGTATATCCTCAACGTTATAATGCCATGGATAAAACATTTCTTGAGGGGAGTGTGGCGGGGAAAACCACTGGTGAAAAATGATGGTGTAGGGATGCTTTTTGGAACCAATTAGCTATGCGGTGGACATAAATGAAGACATGGTTAGGACATATAAGTTGTTGTTAGTGGATAGTAGTTGGGTAAATAGGTGTGTTGTCCTTTTCCACACTCATTTAAGCATTACAGGAAAAAATTGTTGTTTCATAGCACAATGATGGTGCTGATAATCCCATCTAGTTTACGAGCTTCACTGAACTCTAAGGTCTGTAAAACACCAAAAAAATTTAGAAGCCAGCTTCAGAGTCTGTGTGGCATGACAAGCTGTATGCCTAAAAAGATTTAAGTATCCCAGGAATAACAAAAGTAATGTAGCCAGGCCTTGAGAAGCACGAAGAACAATAATGTTGCAGTACCTTTCTCCTAAAGGATTTTTTGACCACCCTGCTATAGCAATGTACTTTGCTGTTGCTTTATTTTACTGTATTATCTGATATTAACAGATTTTAGCCTATGAATTTTGCAGCTGGTGAAAAATGCGGTCTGCTGCAAATAGAATTTTATTTCTGCAAGAAGGTGGATATTCAATTTTATGCAAGAAAAATGTAGAGAAAGATGAGCAAGACTTTTTGAGTGAGAAAGTATAATAATCGTATTGAATGAATGTCTTTTATGCTGTTCTGCTAGTCCCCCAATTTTGATTTAACTGTTAGCCTACACATAAGAGTTTTTATAGTAGCTTGGAAAGATGAATAGAGGAGAAAACCTATTTAGCACCCAGAAGCTGGAAGGATACAGGGTGAGAAAATACATTCTGGACCATGTCTTCAGCAAATGTCTTAAGAGGAAGAAGAAAAGACTTACTTATTAGTTAAAATAGGCCACTGCCACTTTGGATAACGTACTCTAAAATTCCACACTGTGACAACTGTGACCTAAAGAATGTATGTTAAGATTAGCTACAGAAGTTAAACACTGCATTTTTATTATGACTACCTTGACAAGACCATAGTTTTATTGTATCTGCACGTGAAATAAAACTGGCTGGATTGCTGAGATCTGTACTTCTGGATGAAAAACCCTTTTAGAAAGCCTAACAGGTTTCATACTTCAGCGCTTTACATGCAGATTGTGACATTGTCTTTTTCTCATTGCTTTTTCTAGTGTGCTTTAGCATAAAATTATGTTGCTTTCCCCTCCCCTCCTCCCATAAAAGACAACTGTACATAAGATGTCTTGTAAATACTGAGCTGATCAGAGTTATGTCACTTCTATGGCATTGTCAGAAATTGCCATGTGATAGGACCGAAGGCTGCTTCTGGTGCAGGCATACTGCTCTCTTCCTCAGCTAGATTCAGATTGCTAAAAATGAAGAAATTCTCCCTTATTTAGGTCAGGTGGAGCAAACAATCCCACAGAAGCAACTGTAAGTTCAAGGCCAGAATCGTGCTTTGCTTCACGTTCAGGTTTATGGTCCATTGCCAGAATTGAGGCTATAGCTTAGTAAATGCTACAAATCTGATAGGAAAAAATACCATGATGTTCTAGATTTTTTCTATTGGATTTAACACTTCTAAGAGCTTTCTAAATTAATGAGTTAGAATGTCTACATATTTTAACAGTCATATAGTGACCATACACTTTTATTTTACTAAGCCTAAAGCATTTTAGTCTGGGGACCAAAATAACTGTAACAAAACTGTTGGAAACATGCTCTTAATCATTCACTTAAAGACTTTGAAGAGAATGAACATATATAAACACCATCTTTTCTCCGCGGTAGAGCATCTCCTCCCCCCTGCCTCCCCACCCCCACCCCCCCCCAAAAAAAAAAACAAACCCCAACCCAAACACCCAAAACCAAACCAGAAGAGAGGCTGCATTAATTCAAGTTGTTGTACTTCTTTCCATGGTCAGAATATTGAGCGGAAAAGTTCTAATGCATTAAAGTCAGGACGAATATAGAAGGAGTAAAGATCAGCCATGGTTTTATGTTCGAAAGCCTGAACAAAGACCTAAATATCATTCTTTGAGAGAGATATACAAAGAAAGCAGAAATTACTCAAATAGTATCAATTATTATATTTATTAATGAGGGAGAAGAAATCAAATGACCTTGAGAAAGCACACAGTGTTCCTCATTCTGAGTACTTTTTATTCCTGTCTCCCCTCTATATAGGCTTTGCTCCATCTAATACTAGACTGCTTACAAATTCCATCTGTAGTTATGGCAGGCAGGTGGTATTTGGTGATAGGCTATCTTATTTCCTCAACAGTAACCACATGATGGTGCTGCAAGGCCAAGTGGAACAAATGAGTCTGCCAGACTGCATACTGAGCAGTGGCCCATCGAAATACATCCTCTGTATCTATCTGTAGTCATGAGAAAAGGAAGGCTAGCAGAAGAAGTTTTGTACAAGCAAGTGAAAGTCTTTATCTGAGACTTACTATCTAACTGGAGTTGCCCGGATCATTCCAATCCTACTTTCTTAACTTTTAAATTACTACTGTGTTTCCCCCGTAACTTTGAAGGTGCACTAACATTAACAGTGCACTGACACAAATTTATCCTCAGCAGGACAGTTCAATAAGTAAATAATCTAGACCGTGGCAACATTCTCTTCAAATCTGGCTTTATTCTGCTTTTACAGAGCAGTTGACTTGCAGCAGGATCACATGTGGCTCAATAGTCAGAAGAAAGAGAGCACTTCTGTGCAAGATAATAAGCACGAAAGTTATACTCTTTACCAAACTGATGAAACTGGTTTCATGTTAGTGTATCATATTTTGATATTTTGTAAACATAATATAAAGTTCTTATGCAGTCTTGTTAGTAGTGTGTCTCCTTGGCTTCAGTCTTTTACTCATTTTAGTCTGTGTATTAAGTATACTGCAGTGAAAGTAAAACCATGCTGCGGATGCAAGAAAAAGACAAATTGAGATAAAATTTGATCTGCTGGTGATGACAATCATGCCAATGATCTGTACGACCAATATGCATCTACCTGTTTTTATTTTCTATGCTAACAGGTTAAACTGAGTGCATCAGGAACCATAAATTAAGAATTATAGGGTCTGGGCTTCTTGTAATTTTCCACTTACAAATGCTAGTAAAAAAAAATGAAGAAGAAATATTTTGAGATCATATCTTAGTGTAAAATAGTTCTGTATTTTTCTTAGGCACACCTTTGTACTAGGTCAAATGCTTAGGAAATTTTAGGAGAACATCTTGCATTTAGCCCACTGCCCTTCTAGCAGTAACATCTAAGAGGCTAATAACCGTGCAAAACCACACACCTTCTGAACATCTGATTTTGGACACCTGATGAATCTTAACAGGTTCTCATAGCGGTAAGATCTTGCTTTTATAAAAGGAGAGTTCTTCCAGATAATTAGACAAAGGTGGACGAAACCAGAAACAGAACATAAAACTGTTTTTAAAAAAAAAAAAAAAGGAAAAAGGAGGATCCTTACCCCCGAACTCATTAACTTTTAGGTCATCAATGACACCACAAGGAATGTTTCCAGAAAGCAGAGCAGGGTGAAGAAATAAGATGAGAAATTTTTCATCTTGATATGTTTGTTGGAATTTTTAAGTGAATACTATTTGTTTTCCATGTGCAAAGTCTGTGGAAAGTGTGCATCAAGCCTACTGTTTCTGTTTAGAGATAGAGTAGAAATAGGATTGCTCAAAAATCTAGGACTCTGGGAAATAGTGCACTGATGCCAGTAAGGAACCTGGGAAAGGTTGTCTGCATTCACACAGCTCAGGGCGATGCAATGGTGATACCCCATTTCTGAGACAGGGCAACAGCGGCTGCGCTCAAGAAGCATGCCAAAAAGTTAAAAACGACGGTGCTGGTCAGCAGAAGGGAAACCTCAATGGACGCAGTTCCAGCACATAAGGTCCAAACACAAAGTCCTGGGCTATTTCAGTGAAGGGAGTTTGCATATTGAACTGTGAGGAAAAAAAATACAAACGAATATATTGGTGGAAAATTATCAACAGGAGTTATAGACAGAAAATGTTTTAAGCTTTTTTCTGGAGGAAAAAGCTATCTGTTTCATTCCCTTTCCTGATACTTGACAAATCTCTTCCTGCAAGATTTCCTTACCAGACTCCCCTCAGTGAGAAAAAGAAGTCGTTATCCTGCTAAAACCCTTCAGATCTCAGTCAGGAATGTTTCAAATCTTTCTCATCCTCTTAAGTTTTTCGTTGGAGCAGTATGAACTGTTGCTATCAAAGCAATCACCTAGTCTGTATGTGAACAAAGAAGGGCATTTCACATCATGCTACACAGTTCAGAGGGCTGGATACTTTCTCTGTCTAAATAATTTCCTGATGCCTGGAAGGGAACTGCAGGACAGGATAAGGTGCAAGGTCATTCTGGAAGCTGTGTAGGAGACAATACCATCTTAGTTCACCTGAAACTGAGGTAGAAGTAATTCGTCAGGACAGTGCTTACTGGTATTCTGTGTTTGCTTTCTTTCAGTAAATTAATAATTTTAATGGAGAAGTTTCTATATTTGAATAGCGTCATATCACAATGTGAGACAGCTTTGTCAGAGTGACAAGTGATTTTCAGCTTCCAGGCTTGTGAACTGCAGTGGTGTTAAACTAAGACATCAATTTTCCTTTGAAAGGGGCACAAATCTTCCTTTAAGATGACATGGGTTTAGTTTTGTAATCTGGTTTCCAGTTCTTACTCTCCTAATGGGATCCTTTAGACTCTGGGAGATGTTCAGAGAAAAGCAGGTAACCAAGTAGGCAGTAGCAGACACCTATCCATCAAAGTACAAAGGGAGAACAAGTTTAGTATGGAGTTGGGCTCCTGTACATTATTTCATATCAAATCCACCCATTGTTTGTGTTGACTGACAGCATATTTTCATAATTCTAATTCTTTGGCAAACATACAGAAAGTGCTGTTACCCACCCTGAAAATATTCTGTTGGAAACTATGAAATAGATTAGGATTCAAGGTTATTTGATTTAGGAATCAGTGGATATCAGTACACTCCAGCAGCTGCTAAATAGTATGGAGAAATCCAGCTAGCTGGTTTTAGTCATCCTGTCAGGAACAGCTGCATAATTATGGCATTAGGAGGATCATAATGGGCCAGTTCTCTTTGGTTTCTTGGCTACTCTGAGACTGTAGTATGGGCATGCTCCATGTATAGAAATTTCTTTTCTCCTTTGAAAAATTTCATACTATTATTGTAGGTTATATTTATTATTTTTGTTTTTAAGAGCAGGAAAAATAAGATTTCAGATCTTTTATCAAAGGTTGACATCAGCTGAACCTCTGTAAATTAAGGCAGAATTGGACTTACAGGGCGAAATATTTAAAGACATTGTCTGTCAGGAAGTATGATTCCTTACCTGGTCCCTGTATCAACTTTTAACCATCATTCCAGCACTTGACAAGACTGTTATTACAGACAGCTGTCATATATACAGTTTGCCACTTTGATCTGGAATTGTCATACCACGTGTTTTGTATTTATTTGAATTTGACATGCCAGGCATTGCTAGTTTTCTGTAACTTAAAACAAATAGTTGCACAGGCATATGAGGATTTCTTTTTCAGTAGTGAAAAATGCATGAATGCAAAGGTAAAAAGTGGTAGCACAAACAGCATGCTGCATTAAGTTGTCCTGCCCATGTGGAATAACTTAAAGATAACTGATGACATTAAACTGTAGCAGATTTCTTAATAAATATTAATGTAATTAAAGTGGTATGCATAAACAACAGCTCTCCGCTAACGACCTGCTGGCTATATGACTCAGCCCTATCATATACCAGATCAAATTTGCCTCCTCATTATGGTCTTGTAGGTAAATGTAGGTTGTTTATGCACATAAATCCTCATTTTCCACTCAGAGCACATCTATGTAGTAAGAAATGTAGTTTGTTTCTTCCTCCAGCACATGTTAAGTTTTTGTATCTATGCTGCAGTATCTCTGTTCTTCATCAGTTCCTCACCAAAGACAAATCTGAAGTCCCTGAATATTGTTAGCCCATGACTATAGTTTTAATAAAATATTGTCTTTCAGTTAGCTTTAGAAGATGAAGCATTTTATTTCTTTCAACAAATTTTCAGTTTACTCACTATCCCAAAGATGGGTTTCTTACCTCTGGCATCCAGCTAGACTGGGAGATACAGCAGTGCAGAGTGAATCACTGCTGTGAACATCTACTCAAGAGGTTAAAAAAAATACAGAACTATAGTAGTTCCAGGCAGTTTACGTGGTACCTCTCCCTGCCTTTCCCTTTTGGAAGACATTTCCTTCCTATGTATTCTGCAAATTAAAAATCTAGGGCAAGAAGGTGTCAGAGAATTGTCCACAAGGCTACAGAATTGGGTGTGACGTCACATACCATACAAAGACCAGAGTTAAGCGTTTGCTGCCAACTTTTATCATGTTTGTCTATCATTATCCATTCGGTAGCTCCTGGTACCATCCTCACAAATCCTGGGAATCACCATATATCTGATTAGAACGTGCTGCAAAGAGCACTTTGAAAAATGGGGGAAAACACCAAAAATAGTGGATTGGTGCATCCTCATGTCATCTAACTCATCCCTGTCAGCTCTCAAGCTGTCCATGGAAGATAGAATGACTTTTTAGCAAAATCTACTTAAATTGTTAACCTTCTTGGCTGAGAAATCAGGAGTTCATACTTGTTTGATTATGGGATAGGAAAGAGAAATGCTAGACATATTCTGCTGTGCTACAGTATACCATTTGCCACATTGCTCTGTTAGGCAGATTTTGTGAACTTTAAAACCCTGAGCACAAGACTGGGCCAGTAAGCTACTAGTAGAATTACTTGCTGGCCAAGACAAGTGATGATTCAAAAATATTCCAGGTTTTTCCTTGGCTCCAGACCTGAAAGGAAAACTCTCAGATCATCAAGAAGTGACTTATTATAGAAAATAGACCTGCCATTTTCTGCTACGGAAAATATTTCTACATTTTAACATACTCCTGCTTGAAAATGGTCTGCTGAATTTAGCAGTTTTATGTGGAGCTAATCTGGAAGCTGCATACTGTGTACAACAAAAGAAAACCCTTTAAAAATCATTCATTAGGCTGCCCTGTGATTTTAGGGGGTCTATTTAATTGGCAGTGCTTCTTTGACCCCACCCTGTTCTGGGTTAGAGACTGCTGCATCAGCTTCATATATGTGTGCATGCTTGTGCATCCATATGTGCTTATATTCAGGTGTTGACCTCTGATATGGTCACCCAAGATATAGGAAAGCTTGGTCCAGATGAGAAACTTAATTAGATACTTCTGCCCATCAGTGGTTTTTGCAGCTATGTATTAAAGACAGTTAATTAATAACTACAGTCTGGGTCTTCCTCAATATTCCAGGAGGATGGTGAGGAGAGGAAACATGAGTTGGGACAATGAGCATGCGACTGAAATGCAGGACCACTGCATGCCAGGAGCAATGCCAGTATGATTTTAGGCAGGTTTTCTAGTACTATCACCTTCTCGCATTTCCAGCTCATCGATGTATGGTAAGAACGAATGAGTTAATGTCAGTGCTCTAAAGGTGTAAGTCAAGATGTATGTAACTAAGAATTATGAACAACACACATGAATTCAATTGCACCCATTAAAGGGAAATGTGCTGTTAAAAATCCTGCACATAAAGGATAAAATGTGTCGAGGCTAAAAACAAACAAGCAAGCAATTTTTAACCTTATTAAGGTCTGATGCCTTTCTGTCTAGAGGGCTTAATCTTTTAGTACAGAGCTATAAAGAACAATTACTTTTTTTATAGGTTACGATTACAATCTAAGATGATTTACTATTTGGCTTATATTGCTGATGAGAGTTGGGCTGTTAATTTTGCTGGATTTTTTTTGTTTTGGTGGTCTCTCTTGTTCAGTCTCTCCTTGCATTTTCTGCCTCCTAAAAATCCTTCATGCTTGCATGTCAGCAAGTAACTCAGCTATGTACTACAATTTGTTGAGGATGTAGCAGTACAAAAAGCATTACCCCCTTCAGATGTGACATTTGGTGTATTACCTGCATGTGCAGTATTGTCAGGGGTGTAGTTCTGACCTGCAATGCATTATCTGCTCTACTGACTTTGGGGCTGTTTATCACCAGTGACATATTTCTCTGCAGGAACCTGCCATTCTTCTTGTGCCTGCTTTAAAACACTAAATGCAGACATACGGTCTGAAACTAGGTGCAAATTTGAAAGTAGAATGAAAACAGATTTTTCTTTTTTTAACAATTCTCTTCAATGTTGTCAGCTAAACATGGTGCCTAGTAAGCCGCTTTTGCTACGGTAACAAATATCATGTTAAAGAGCAGAGGCACTGCAAGAGTGAAATTAATTATGTATGCTTTATGCTTGTCCAACTAACCACACTGTATTCCCAATGAAATACTTAACACATCTGTGCATTCCTAAAGTCAAGTAATATCACTATAATTTGAGACTTATTTTGAGCCGTGAAGAAAAGATTTTTGTTACACCTACAGGAAAGCTATTCTTTTGGAGGGTGCTTTTTTCATTCATATGCTTTGATTGTGTGCTACTTGATTTAGCCAAAAATTCTAATTGAGCTTATTGGCAGACTGCCTGATATTTGGCACGGTAGGAATCTTTAAGTTTGAACCTTTGGGGATGTTTTCAGAGGAATGTATGTCTTCTATTTCATGCTTTATTGTGGCAGACTGATGAGAACTTTTAAGGCAAATGACAGTTGACATAAAATAACTCACACTGGAGTTTGTTCTCCCACTGTTGCTTTTTAAATGATAAATTTCAGATATTCTATTTCATTTAGAATATGTGAGTGTTTGATATGATGATAATAGATGGCAACAGCAGCAGAATAATTCAGTCATGGAACAGGAGGTTAAGTGTGAAAAGAACTCTTTAACGGGAGTGATTTCTGACTAAACAATCCGTGGTAGACACTAGACGGTACTCAGTATCTGAAGGAGTTAAACAAGATAGACGTTATTTGACAGAGCAGTATGTGTCATGGTCTAAGCAGACATAATAGGATGAAATGAAGAAATATGAATATTTAGGCTACAGACAAGACTATTTCCTGATACTAAGACCTGTTCTAGTTCAAATGGTCTCTCAAGGAAAAAAAAAAAAAAAAAGCATCTCCTAGCAGGGAATATTTAACGCCATGAACAATATGCTAATCCTCACAGCAACATTACAGAATTGTCAGCAGGATGAACTAGCTGATCCTTTCCACCTCTGTTATGTTTAATTTCAATATCTCTTAAAGTTTCTGCTTAGGTGAGTATGTACTTCACTGCTTCATTTTTTGAGAATTCTGTTTTCTTGAGAATTGTCATGCCTATAGCCTAGAGAATGACCTACTGCTGCAGGACATCCTCTGTTTGCTTCTCATTGCCCTTGATTTTCACAAGTAGACTTATCAATGAATGGCTCCAGCTGAAGCATTTGAGCTCAATTTACCTAGTTACATACTAAGTATCTCTGTGGTATCAACCAGATGCTTCCTACTGACCTGGAATCATCAACTCTCCAAAGCTCTAGGACTCCGCAAACAGATGTACACAAACAAAAAGTGTCCTTTAAAGACTTGTCATCTCCTCTCTACACTCCCAGGGAGAAACTGGAGGACTTACATGAATGTCTGCCCCATCTTTTGCCTCTGGAAACATGGAGAAAATTGCATTTAAATAGGACTTGTGTGAAAAATGAGACAAAATTATGCTTTTTAAAACATTCTTCTTAACTCTTCAAAGTATTTTAGGTGAGATGAAATCTTTCTACTTTTCTGCTAGATCTAGGGTGTTACATACATGTGTTTTTCAGCACTGCTAGTCACTACTCTGTTCGTAAACCTATTTTAAAGTACATTCATGTACTGTAAAAAAAAAAAGTGCTACATTTTAAACTTTCAGGTTGATGACCTAAATTAAATAGATTAATTTTTTTTTAATTTATTAAATGAAAATATATTTAATATTAGTGGGAAAAAATCTACAGAAATAGTTGGTGTTAGTAAACAAACTCAAATAAAATCCTCCATCCTGCTACAATTTGCTTGAGTTCTTATAAAGACAATTGGCTTTACAAGCTCTGCTGGTCTGTGGTCCCTTACAATTTTCTGTTCTTAAATTCAATGACCTTTTGAAATGTGGAAATCCATTTGTATGGTTCGAAACCCTGTTGTCCTCAGAAAGTTCTTTAACATGCTGTCCTCTGCAGGAAATTAGTATGAATTTGGATGTTAGCCAAAGGCATCAGAAACCTCTAAAAAGATAAGGTCTTCGGGTCAAATTCATAGCATTCAGAAAAGCGGTGAAAAACCAATCCAAATTAGTCAATCATAGGTGCTGGGTATCCAAGCCTGCAAGTGCATCCAGTTTTAACCCCCTTTTCCATATATAGCTGTGGCATATCTTTATGTGCTAATCATAGTGCTGCTCACCCATAGAGGGTGGTAAATGTATTTTTGTTAAAGGAACAGCTTGCAGCTTCATTGGTTGTTGCCATTGAACAGAATAATCATAGATACTTCTGGACAGCTTATTTATAAAGAACAGAGGAAAATGTTTACTGTGAGATTCCCAATGTAGTTGGTGAACCATGAAGTCATCCTATAATAGTCTTTGGTCTTTCTAACATCTTATGATCCTGAACCCTGAGGTTTAGTTTTTCAATACCCTTCCTCTTCCATAAAAATCTCTGGATAGTTTGCCAAACTCAGTGAGGACTTCTTTTTCACCACTAAATCTTTCAAAGTTTTTGCTTAATGTTATGGAAAGTGAAATAAAAAAAAAAAAAAAAGCAGTGCTGTGTAATAAATACTGCTGGAAATATCTTCCTAAGATATGATCCCCATTTTATTTATGATAAAATTGGAATGTTCCCATTAACTTCACTGTAAAGTAGATGGCAACTTTAATGATACAATGTGTGCTGTTGGAGAGATGAAGTAGCAGCTAGTACTTTGTACATTTGTGATCATTGCAATTTTATTGTAAAATATTATTGCTCAAAGTCACAAATCTATCAAAATAATACAAATCATTTGACTTAATGAAAAGTTATTGACCCTTTTAATAGGTATGTTGTATAGTGTGTAAGCATTCTAGTCTTAATAATGAATGTTATATAAACACAAAATAAATGTAATCGCTTCATGTTTCATACTAGGATTCCAGAAGGTATTAGATACAATGTATCTGTCTCAGAAAGGCTTCATGTAAATACAGATAAGTGGGGTAGAACTTAGATTACGCCTTAGCTTCCTGGGAAAGCCATTCTTTGAATGCCAGGATCTAAATTCTGAAGATTTTGCAAGGTTCTGAGAATAGTGGCAATAAGAGACCAAGAAGAGAAGAGGTTTGCCCATGCAAGGAGAAGGCATGAAGGTGTTTACAAGGTTTTTGGTACTGAGTAGCAGATCATCAGAATAAAGACCAGATGGGAAACAGAGAAGTCCACGAAGACCAGAGAAAGCCATAAAACACAGATTCCCAAGCACCACTGATGAGCAGGCACTTCCTCATTAAGAGCTTGTTACAGTACATATATATAGGCTCAATCAATTTGTTTTATTTTAACAGGGCACGAAGTGCTTCCCATAAAATTTGAGGGCACTCAGTACTTAATTGAAATCAGCCACATATAACCCTTGTACTCAAATAAATATCTAGCTTTTCAGAAGTAATCAACTGAACCTTATATACACCAGTATGTACAGAATAGCATAAAATAAAAAGTCATTTTTTCAATAACGATGAACCTGTACATACTATGTAATGATTAATATACTTTTAATAATTGACATGTCAGTACCGAGGACCACTTTATTGAAAGGAATTTTTGACAGACTGAAGGTGGAAATGGTCCAAAACTTACTGTGCTGGCTCTAAACATACAGAAAAAAAAAAAAAAAAAAAAAATTTACTTTGTTCTTAGAGAATCTCAGCTTTGTTTTTTCTCATGTTTTGTTATAAAACTGCTTATGTTGTTACAGTCTTGATAAAAATATGACATTTTACAACATGCATCCAAAGTGATGTAACTCCTTTCTTTTTTCAAGCTAGTTCATATTTGAGTGTAGTTTAAAGTGGGTTATGTCATGCAGTACTCAAATTTCCCATAAATGACTCTTTGGCATGTTTCCCTGAAGCTAGGTTTCTAGCTTTTGACTCTTTTACTGCAGTGTCATTCCCTTCCTCCGGTTAAGGACCTTGAGCAGGCTGGCAGTCTGTGTGATCTTTAGAGTAGCTGGACTTCCATGGACAATGGCCTATTGCAATCCCACATATAAGCCTGCCTTTATTTCATGGATTTCATTTACTGTGACAAAAGAAAACTGAAAATCTGTTTTGAAGGAAGTAACCTTGATTCTCCACTGTATTGCGTACTGAATAATTGCTTCACAACTTTTCCAGGTGACTATCAATCATCAGATTGTCTTGGATATACTAATATGAGTAAATATACAGGTCAAAGGCAAAATATGCTCATGTTAAATTCATGCAGTCTAATGAGAATCTTTGTTTCATTAACAGCTCGTGTAGCATGTAGTTCCTTCGTTTGGACACACTATGAGAATAGAATAAATAGAATCATAAATACACATTTCTAATAGCTTGACTATTTCTTGAAGTATATAGGATCTGTTGCTGGAAGATATAAAAAGAACACTTATTTAATAGAGTTGTGTAACTTTATATATATGTTTGAGCATGTAGACTGTTACAATATATTATAATGTACACAAAACCCAATATGCTCTATATACAAACCCATCTGTTTTAGATGTGATGATTACTGATCACTGCAGACGGCACACATAGTGTAAACAGTTTGCTACACACAAACTAATATATTCTAATTACATGTCAATAAATTTCATATACAATCCAATTAGTTGTCATAGATGCTGTTGTATTTAGCAAATGTAACTGATCTGTTTCAATTTACTAATTTAAGTAAACTATTACTTAATTGACAGGCCAATATATTTGAAGATAGAAAACAGCATATCATACAATAGAAACATGAAAATAATGCTTCAAAGTACAATCTATTTAAGTTTGTTTGTTTGATAAATCAAGTAACTTCGTATGGGAGAGGGTACCATGAATGCCATTGAAGTCCTCTTCCTTCTGCGGTGCTTCATTTTGTAGATTATCTCTAAATCGGCGCAAAACATAGTAGCTATAACTAGAACTTCAGGATATGAAGGCAGTTCTCGAATGAACTTTCACACTTGTTCAGACTAGCATTAGAATGACTGCAGAAAGTCTTATTCAGAGATGTGAAGGAGGAAAGAATTAGGATCATCCAGTATAGTACTAGTGGTTTAAAAAACAATCTATGTATCTCTGGAAAAGGTAAAGCATTTCCAGAAACACTAAATAACTTCAAGGAAAAAAAACCAAACCTGCTCTTCACAGCAGTTTGATCCAATGATCAGTTTAAATCTAGTAGAAAGGTGGGAAAAAAAGGTATTCCTTCCCCTCCCTTTCTGTGATTTGATTCCTCAACTGGGAAGGACAACACAAATCTATCAGTACTGCTGCTCTGGGGAGACATGACAATTCAGAATCACAGGATAATGGATAGACTCTGGATGTCAAATCACACAGGGTTGCCTATACAGTACACAGTCTGTAGCATAGGATGTTGACTGATTGAAAACCAGCTAAGATTACTGAGAAGGTTTGGGCTTAATGTAGCTGCGCTGATTTTGGGCAGATGCAATCCTAAGCAAAGAATTAGAGCAGGTCATGTCAAATGTTCTGTGGGATTCCCTAGAAAGATTTGTCTTGCAAATCTTTACTGAAGGTCCTGAACACTACATCAGTTGCACCTAGGCTGATATCTTCATTATCACTAGGTGTAGCTTTTTAGATGCCTTAATATTAAAATCAACTTTGGGGCTGTATGATGACTGTATTTAGCTATCAAATATCTAGCATGTGTCAACTTAAGACTCAAAATGATAGGATGAGATTTGCTATTGGGTGCATTAGAAAGGAAGAAATTTTCAGTTCTCTTCCAGTCCTCTTTCTTCTATTTTACTGCTATGATTATTTGAAATGGTTTCACCCAGCTCATAAACAGCATTTTATCTAGTCTGGCTGAATTGAAAGTTGTAGCTTTGTCTCTGGCAATAGTTAGTAAATCAGCTTTTTTTCATTTTAGAGGTGTTATTCTTGGCATTAGGAAATTCACAGATAATTTTTTTTTCCTTCTACTGAATATGCAGAATGTGACTCTTAGCACTGTCTTAAAGGCTCCCCAAAGAAGGAAGATGACACGAAAGGGGAATTTATTTCAAAGCAAAATTGTATTGCTTGCAAGATAAAATGAATAAAGTTGGGATTTCCTAGCAGAGAAGCCTTAAGACTCCTTAGCTTAAAATTATTCCTCTTTCCCATTCTAGTCCAATCTCTGAAGAACAGTAAAATGATCTGAAAAAAACTGCATAAATAATTGATTTCCTTTACTCTAGATGTGGATTCTTTCTGCATAAAAATGTTCTTGTGGAGTGCAGTTTGTAAGGCTGGAAGAGTGAAGGATTTGGTCTTTTGTTTAATAAGTGATGGCTTCCTTTGGTTTTCCTAGCTGTGCAACATAGTTCTGACTAAGGGAAGTTCTTACACACCAATAAATTATGTTTTTGATCCTGGGCTAATGATTTGAATTTGTATCACAATTCGTTTCTTCCAGATTTCATTTTTAGCTCATGCCATGGTTAGGTCTAGGCAGTTCTGCAAAATTAGAGACTCTGGGCATAATTTAAGAAAATAGCTTTTTAATAAAGTGAGAAAACCACATCAGTAGTGCCTTTGCACAGTTCTGAAGACCAGACAGAGAGGACCCGATTTTACCCTCTACAGAAGGAGCAAATAGAGTTACTGTTTGCTTCTCTGAGATGTAGATGCTATATCACACAGTCCCTGATAATGTGCATTCGTGTACTTGATAGCCCACAACAAGAGTGGTTATTTCCACAGGTCTCTGCACCAGAAAAGAAATATCCTAAATAGTGTCAGGAAAACTTTTAACACTCATCCTAGTTTTATTTGAATGGAATCAGGTCACAATTGTAACTCATGTACAGCAAGGAAAGCCTGAATTTTACAGGGCTGGGAAGAGAATACTGAGAATTAGCATTTTGTACAGTTTTGTAGTCTTCTGCTGCCTTTCTGCCAACTCAGATGGGTGACTGGTATTACCTCTGGTCCACCTGGAACTTGGGCCTGTCAAAAAATACAAATCACAATGTAAAATAATCAGCTCATGAAAACGTTCAGGCTGAGATTTGTTTCTCATTTGTCACATCAAAAACAAGAAACCTTTTATTCAGGAAGCTGGAGAGTATTTGACATTAATCCTGCTGATATGCAGGGAGAATAAATGAGGAATTTTTGTTGTTCGTGTGTTCATGTAGCATATTAATGATTTTGATAACAGCATGAGGATATTTGGCTACTGTCTAACATGTTAAATTAAATTGTTATGGCCTTAAGCCTGTTTTTGTCTGCCATTGTTCTAGTAGAGTTATAACAACATGTGATTGCTAAAAGAGTGACAAACAAGATCAAGTGTAGTTCAGACTACGGTAAAAAATTTATTCTCTTTAGGTAGTTTCATTAAATCTATTTAGTTTCTTGGTTGACAAACACACACATCTGTTTTCCTTTTTTTTTTTTTTATCAGCAACCTGCTTCATGTTCTGTGATATTTGTGTGACATATATGTGCAATAGTTGTTTAATGACATTAACTTTAAAAGGAAATAATTCATCATACTAAGAAGAAGCTATACAGAAAAAAAGCAAGAAGCCAATTCTCTTCTAAAAAAGACATGTTTTTATTTAGACTAACAGTTCTCCTACAGAAGTTGAAAAATGTAACATGGACTAAATTTAACCCTGCTGCTGTCATCAAAGATAATAACGTGTTCACCTTCTGACAAAATAGACTAAATGACACTCACTTGACTAATATTTACCATCATTCAAGTCCTACAGGAAGGACTATTCATGAGTAGTAGTTTGGAAAAACAAATATGTACCCCTCATCTTGAAAAGATAAGTTATTGAAAGAGACTTATGAACTGCAATATTGATGCAAACCACAGAGCCGTCTCCTGAGCTATTAGGGGTGGCTAGAAAATGCTAAGTTTGTTTTGTCAGCTATTCAGACCGATTTCCTACTGCTGAGTGATTGACTACAATTGTTACAATGCAACACCCTCACATGGAAGTTTCACCAATGGAATCTTAGAGCAGAAAATCTGGTTTCTCATCTATTCAAAGTCAGTCTTTTGCTCTGAAGGACTTGTATGCACAATAGAATCAGATTTCTTCTTTTATTGATACATTTCTTCATCCTATGGCTTACAAAAAAAATCACTAATCAATTGATTTTTTTTTTTTTTGTGAGTTGAGGATAACCCACTCTTTCTCCAGTTAGCTCATTCAAGAATTTCATCTTGATTTTTGCAGTTGAGAAACATACATATAATCAGATGGTCAGAGAAAGGCAGACCTGGAGCTGGGCAGAACTGTTTTCAAGGATGGAAGAAAACAAACCAATAGCTAACAATAGTATGACACACCATATTTAATAAATTTAAATGTAATTTGCAGCTGCGAGTCAATGAAAAAAGAGCAAGATGTAAAAGCATGTTAGAAAACCTAAAAACAGCAGCAGGTGAACAGAAAGGTAAGAAAGAGAGAAGGAAAAAGAGACCCTCAACATAGCATCATACTCCTTAGGGCAAAGGACTCAAGATGCCAATGAAATGCCATACTCCACTCCTCCAACTCCCTCCAACCAGACTGAAGTCATCAACATTAGGACACCCAAGGGAAGTGGAAGGGTGACTGTAACACCAGAAAAAGGGGTAGAAACTTGGAATCTTGCATATAACAATGCTACAGAGTCAACCAGTGCCCATTGGCTGTCATCCCAAGCCTTCACTCTTCTACACAGCATCCTGTGTCCCCACTTCTTAATGCCTCTGCTATCATACCAGGCCTGTATTCCTCTACATGAAAGCATTATGCTGCAGTCATAAATATCTCATAGTACACAATAGCTAAACTACTTGTTACTATTTTCTATATAAAAAAGAAAGGCTCTACCATGCAAAGGTTACCAAAAGAAATCAGACGTAGGCACTGGGTCTTTAGAAAAGTTGCTGTTGCCGCAAAATCAAGAGAAAACAGACCTCTGGGCAGTTCGCATAAAGCTTAGACAGAGCCTGACCTGCCTCAGTCCTAACACCTTGCAAACTTGGGACAAAACCTGTGGCTTGTTGTTAGCAATGGCAATTTTGTACTCCAGCAAAAATATGTTTTCTCTTCAGTCACAGCATGAAGGTTACAGCTTTTAAGCTTGAAGGCTTGTAACCATGCGGAAGTGAATGAGGTGTTCATTTTGGTGCTGCTGATTCTGGAACAACACTTTTAGCAACCATGAGTAGAAAATTAGGAGTTTATTTAAGATAATGAGCCTTATAGCACTTTCATCATGTAAATGCAGCAACTAGAGACACACTCAAATCAAGATAATTAAATTTTATTGCATTAGCTTTTAAAATTCTTTTAACGGCACTAATGCCAGTAGATGCATTTTTCAAAACTCTGTCTGAAAGACAACAACAATCAGTGACTTATATAGGTCTTCAGTTTCTGTTCTGCTCCTGAGCATTTTTATGCAGGAATAAGCAGTTCAAGAAGCAGATCTAGTATAAAAAGCAAACTAGCACTATAGTTTGGGGACAATTTCCCTTCCTAGCCACCACATCCCCATAGCATCTCTTTCAGCTTGATTCTCTCACGATGAAGGCTGGTCGACCATTGTGATAATGTTGCCTTTATGTACATGGCTCTATGGTTTTTTTGTGTAAGACAGCAAAATTTCACTTGCATTTTTCAGTGATACTCGGTAGATAACAGTGTCCTCCTAATCAGAAGGAAGTAAGGGACATAGTGAAGATACTGCTTGGTAATATTCTGAACTTAGTTAAATTTATGTAGTTATAAGTTTTTCAGTGAAGCCACTGAGGCAAAGGGTTCTGGAGCGGAGGGTTGTGCCGGAGGATCCTTCCCAAAGTGGCAAAACTGCAGCAAAAAGCGTGAAGGCAAAAGCGCAGGGTCATCACCCACCGCAGGAGAGGCCCTAGCTACGGCTTCCACTCACCCAAAAGCCATCGCCAGAAGGAATGTGGCTGCCCAGATGGAGCCCACACACAAACACACAGCCGTCCAGGTCTGCGGCTGCAGGGAGCGCCTGAGCCCGGCACTCGTACCGAGGGCGGCAGGGACAGCGGCTGTCTGCGGCATGACCAGGTGGATGATCTGCTCAGCCTGGTGGCAGAGCTGAGGGAGGAATAGAAAGGTTAAGGAGTAACAGGGAGTGTGAGAGGGAGACAGATTGGTGGAGCTGCACCCTGCCATCCCTGGGGCCAAGGCAGCGGGTGGAGGCTCCACAGGAAGCAGAGGATCCCCTACCCTCTTACCACCAAGCAGAAGGAGGGAACCTAAGAGATGGGGGGGGAATGGAAACAGGTCCCCGCTCGGGGCGGCAGGCAAATCCCCTCCCGGCCTCCGTCACCTTCCCAGCTGCCCTTACACAACAGATGTGCGGCTCTGGAACTTGAGGGCCAGGCAAATGAGGACATACGTGAAGGCCCATCTGGGGGGTTGCCTAGGGAGAGTCACTCAGCCCCATGCATTATGACCACCTCTGTTAAGAAGAAAAGGAGGGTAAATGTTGTAGGTGACTCCCCTCTGAGGGGGACAGAAGGCCCAATATGCCAACCAGACCCATCCCACAGGGAAGGCTGCTGCCTCCCTGGGGCCCGGGTCAGAGATGTTACTAGGGAACTCCCTGGTCTGGTACGGCCTTCTGATTACTACCTGCTACTGGTTATGCAGCTGGGCTGTGATGAGGATGTGGAGAGAAGCCCAAGAGCGATCGAAAGGGACTTCAGGGCACTGGGGTGAATAGTTGAAGGATCGGGAGCACAGGTAGTGTTTTCCTCAGTCCCGTCAGTGGCAGGGAAGAAGAATACCAAAAGGAACAGGAAAACTCACCTGATTAACGTGGCTCAGAGGCTGGTGCTGTCAGAGGAATTTTGATCTATTTGATCATGCGGAGGTATTACATGGCACTGGGCCTGCTGGCGGCAGGTGGAGTTCACTTGTCTCAAAGCGGGAAAAGGGTTCTTGCACATGAGTTGGTGGGGCTCATCAAGAGGGCTTTAAACTAGGTCCAAAGGGGTAAGGGGATATAGCCAGGCCCACTAGAGAGGAGCCTAGGGGTGGTGTGCCAAGGTTGGGGTGAAATCGATAGCCCAGCTCAAGTGCATCTACACCAATGCACGCAGCATGGGCAACAAACAGGAGAAGCTGGAAGCCATTGTGCAGCGGGATAGCTACAACTTAGTTGCCATCACAGAGGCATGGTGGGATGACTCTTACAACTGCAGTGCTGCAATGGATGGCTATAAGCTCTTCAGAAGGGATAGGCAAGGAAGGAGGGGCAGTGGGGTGTCTCTGTATGTTAGGGAGTGTTTCGATTGCATAGAGCTTAGCAATTGTGATGATAAGGTTGAGTGCTTATGGGTAAGGATGAGCGGAAAGGCCAACAAGGCAGATATCCTGCTGGGAGTCTGTTATAGACCACCCAGCCAGGCTGAAGAGGTAGATGAAGCGTTTTACAAGCAGCTGGCAGAAGTATCACAGTCGGTTGCCCTGGTTCTGGTGGGGAACTTCAATCTACCAGATGTCTGCTGGAAATACAACACAGCAGAGAAGAAACAGTCTAGGAGGTTCCTGGAGTGTGTGGCAGATAACTTCCTGACACAGCTGGTAAGTGAGCCTACCAGGGGAGGTGCCTCGCTTGACCTGCTGTTCACAAACAGAGATGGTCTGGTGGGAGATGTGGTGGTCGGAGGCCATCTTGGGCTTAGCAACCGTGATATGATTGAGTTCTCAATTCTTGGCAAAGTAAGAACGGGGTGGGGGTCAGCAGAACCACTACCATGCACCTCCGGAGGGCAGACTTTGGCCTGTTCAGGGCATTGGTTGGGAAAGTCCCTTGGGAGGAAGTCCTGAAGGGCAAAGGAGTCCAGGAAGGCTGGGCTTTCTTCAAGAAGGAAGTCTTAAAGGCACAGGAGCAGGCTGTCCCCATGTGCTGCAAGATGAACTGGTGGGGAAGACGACTGGCCTGGCTGAACCAGGAGCTTTTGCTGGCACTCAGAAAAAAAAGGAGAGTTTACCACTTTTGGAGGAAGGGGCAGGCATCTCAAGAAGAGTACAGAGATCTTGTTAGGTCTTGCAGAGAGAAAATTAGACAAGCAAAACCCAGCTAGAACACAACCTGGCCACTGCTGTAAGGGATAACAAAAAATGTTTTTACAAATACATTAACAACAAAAAGAGAACCAAAGAGAATCTCCATCCTCTATTGGATGCGGAGAGGAACATTGCCACCAAGGATGAGGAGAAGGCTGAGGCCTTCTTTGCCTCAGTCTTTAACCATCAGACCAGTTATCCCCAGGGTATTCAGCCCCCTGAGCTGGAAGGCAAGGATAGGGAGCAGAATGAAGCCCCCATAATCCAGGAGGAAACAGTTTATGACCTGCTGAGCCACCTGGACACTCACAAGTCTATGGGGCCAGATAGGATCCACCTGAGAGTACTGAGGGAGCTGGCAGAGGAGCTTGCCAAGCCACTCTCCATCATTTATCAGCAGTCCTGGGTAACAGGAGAGGTCCCAGACAACTGGAGGCTTGCCAGTGTGATGCCCATCTACAAGAAGGGCTGGAAGGAGAATCTGGGGAACTACAGGCCAGTCAGCCTGGCCTCGGTACCAGAGAATATTATGGAGTGGTTCATCTTGAGTGTGCTCACCGGGCAAGTGCGGGACAACCAGGGGATCAGGCCCAGCCAGCACGGCTTCATGAAAGGCAGGTCCTGCCTGACCAACCTGATCTCCTTCTATAGCCAGGTGACCTGCCTAGTGGATAAGGGAAAGGCTCTGGATGTTGTCTACCTGGACTTTAGCAAGGCTTTTGACACTGTCTCCCACAGCATCCTCCTAGAGAAGCTGGCGGCTCATGGCTTAGACAGGTGTACTCTGCTGGGTAAAAAACTGGCTGGATGGCCGAGCCCAGAGAGTTGTGGTGACCGGAGCTAAATCCAGTTGGTGGCTGGTCACGAGCGGTGTTCCCCAGGGCTCAGTGCTGGGGCCAGTCTTCTTTAGTATCTTTGTCAATGATCTGAATGAGGGGATCGAGTGCACCCTCAGTCAGTTTGCAGACTACACCAAATTGGGCAAGTGTCGATCTGCTCGAGGGTAGGAAGGTTCTGCAGAGGGATCTGGACAGGCTGGATCGATGTGCCGAGGTCAATTGTATGAGGTTTAACAAGGCCAAGTGCCAGGTCTTGCAATTCAGTCACAACAACCCCAAGCAACTCTACAGGCTTGGGGAAGAGTGGCTGGAAAGCTGCCTGGCGGAGAAGGTCCTGGGGGTGCTGGTGGACAGCTGGCTGAACATGAGCCAGCAGTGTGTCCAGGTGGCCAAGAAGGCCAACGGCGTCCTGGCTTGTATCAGCAATAGTGTGGCCAGCAGGAGTAGGGCAGGGATGGTGCCCCTGTGCTGGACACTGGTGAGGCAGCACCTTGAATATTGTGTTCATTGTTAGGCCCCTCAGGACAAGAAGGACATTGAGGTGCTGGAGTGTGTCCAGAGAAGGGCAACAGAGCTGGTGAAGGGTCTGAAGAGCAGAGACCCCAGCTGAGGGAACTGGGGTTGTTTGGTCTGGAGAAGAGGAGGCTGAGGGGAGACCTTATCGCTCTCTCCAACTACCTGAAAGGAGGTTGTAGTGAGGTGGGTGTTGGTCTCTTCTCCCAAGTTACTAGTGACAGGACGCAAGGAAATGGCTTCAAGCCACACCAGGGGAGGTTTGGATTGGATATTAGGAAAAATTTCTTCACTGAAAGAGTGGTCAGGCACTGGAACAGGCTGCCCAGAGAGGTGGTGGAGTCACCATCCCTGGAGGATTTAAAAAAATGCGTAGACATGGCCCTTTAGGGCATGGTTTAGGGGACATTGCAGTGTTGTGTTGATGGTTTGACTTGATGATCCTAGAGGTCTTTTCCAACCTTAATGATTCTATGAATCTATAAGTATACATAATGACAATTGACTTATATTTATGCCGTACTTGTAATGTCAGCTTTGTTGTTTCTGACCTGATTTACAGATTAGCTATATACTCAGGTCTCTCAGATGGGCAGCTAAAGAGACGCAGAAGAGGCATGTCAGTCTGTGCTCTATGGTTTGTATTTTACACAAAACAATTTCATGGAAAATACACAGAGCAGTAGGTGCTTGAACATGGAGCCTCCCATTTCTTTTATAGTCATTAGCCTTCAATGCCATGCTTAAACTAGCCTATATTTAGCTCAATTAATTTTTTAGCCTTAAACTGAAATAAAATCACTTCAACAGGAAGATTAAATTCTTTATCGTGCTCTGTAAAATTGCTAAAATGCCTTAGATAGTGGACTGAGGTGCCTGAAAGCTTAGTTCCAGAGGCCTCTCTCCCACAAAGGCAGTCACCCCACTGTCTCAGATGTAAAACATGGGAAGAGATGTCTCAAAAGGGGATCCACATTAAATGTTGCTCAGCTGGGCAAAGAACATGGAGGACAAGGGGATGTTATCAAAAAATCTCTGAATTATCTAAAAAGTGCAAATTATTAACTCAGAAAAAATTGCATATGATGCTTAGAAATCTAAGTCCTATTCAAGGTTAACTGTACATGCCGCAGATAAAGTTCTCTCCATGTATTAAAGGCATGACTGCCACCAAGTAGAGAAAAAGATTAATAAGGTCTGTTCAGTTCCCACCTGTTCTTCTATCGATCAATCTGTCATTGCTTCCTCTGATTTTACTGCAACAAAACATAACTTTAGACTTGAATATAAATCTGACTTGCAAAGTTTACCCATTGAAACATAAGATACGAGACTACAAAAGAGAAAGTCATATAGCAGAGTGCTTTCTTAACTGAAGCAAATCCTTTTTCACTCCTTAGAGAGTGAGATAGTATAATGTGGAAAGATTGCGCTTCTCACATTCTGGAAGAACAGTTTATTCGTTGTTCTGACAGCATTTATTTGGATCTTGAAGAAATAGGTTATAGGAAGTATGGGGAAAACATTATATTTGCCATGAATTACCCTCCTTGGAAATCTGTAATATGGAATAGTTTCAGTCAGTCAATGTCTTTTGAAGAATATTTCTGGCATCAGATTCTTACATTGAGAGCTAAGAGTAGTTTCATCAGAAAAACTCAGCACCCCAGCCCCCTGGAAAACAAAACAAAACAAAACCAAACAGACAACACTGGGAAAATCTGTAACTGATAAGAAATTTCTGGCTGGAGGTACAAGCAAACAAATTATCTGTACATGCAACATTTTAGAACCACAGAAATATAGAATATTTTAGGTTGGAAAGGGCCTTTGGACATCATCTGGTCTACCCCCTTAAATATAAGGCTTAGTTTGGTGAGGTTGCTCAGCGCTTTTTTGAGTTTTGAATATCTCCAATGGAGATTTCACATCCTCTCTGAGCTCTTGTTCCAATGTTTGACCACCTTCAGCATGAAGAAATTTTTGCTTAGCTCTAATAAAAACTTTCTTTTGCTACAACTTATGTCCATTGCCTCTAGTCTTGTGCATCTCTGAGAAAAGTCTGGCTCCATCTTCCCTATGAAATACTCAATAGGTAACTTAAAACAGATATTAGATCTCTCATTAAAAAAAGTTTGGCAAGGTACTGATGGCCCAAAACTGGGCAAAGTGTGGTCCAACAAATGCCATGTAAAAGAGAAGAATCACTTCTCTTGACCTGCAGCTACACTTTTGTAAATGCAGCATAATACAAAGTTTGTGTTCATCGCCATAAGGATACACTGCTATATCATTTTCATCTTTCCCACCAGGACCCCCAGATCCTTTTCTGCAGAGCTGCTTACTGGCCAGTTGATGCCCTCCCAGTACTGATGCATGGGACTGTGATGTCCCAAGGATGTGTCTTTGCATTTGCCCTTGTTGAACCTTGTTGATATGTTGCTGTCAGTTCATTTTTTTTTCAGTCTTTTGGGATCCCTCTAAATGGCAGGATGGGCAGCAGGGAGCCACTGCATTTGAGTCAGCTCATTGTCACCTGTAAGCTTGCACAGGGTGCCTTCCACCCACCATCCAGGGGGCCAGTGGTGTGAAACATGAAGGGCTGTGGTAACTGCCTCTAAGTAATGCCACTTTTAATCAGCTGCTAGGCAGACTTCAAACAGTTGATGCACTTCAGGTCTGAATTTTGCTCTTACTTTATTTTTAGAGTAATTTCTTCATCTATTTAAGGAATTCCAGAAATTAACTATCATTTCATTACTTGTTATATACGATAATAAAATTAGTTCTTCACAGAGCTCATTGAAAGTACAACTAAGTGTTGCATACAGAGCATGTCCTGATTATCTACTTGTGAATACTCCAATATAGACCTATATAGGTAAAATTTGTCATGTTCATTTAAATCACAAATGACACAATGACATTACAGAAACTGTGACAGAAAAGAAGACATGCTGTACCTTCTCATCTGAAATTTCTACGTCTTATGGTACTGTAGTGCCCTCAAACTTGTTTTGGGAGTCTGAGGCGAAAGCAATCCATACTTTTCACTGTCTATATATGTTAGTTGGCTGAAGCTCAGGTGACCCGGACTATCATAAATTTTTATCTCAGTTTCTAGGCTTTGACCATAACCATCTTTGTCTGAGAATCCTAAAATCAGAAAGTTTTAAATTTTTGATACAGATACATCAGTTTCTCATGTTAAAAATAATCAAAAGAGAATATTTTGAAGTATTAGAAATGGTGTGCTTTCACTCTGCTTTCTACCACCTTATGTATCAGTGCGTCCTACATGAATGCAGTAGAGTGTAAATAAGAGACCTGACCATGCAGAAGTTGAAACATGTTGTAATGAGATGGCAACACATTCAAGATAGCAAACGTTTGTAATAAACAACCCTTGGCTCTATTTATCACTACTCTGGGATATCTAGACACAGACACTAGTCTTAAAACAGGACCATAAAAGTGAAGCCAAACACATTCAGAAACCCTTTTTTCTGATAAGCACAATCTCACAAAGGTTTTTGCATGAGTAAAATGAATGTACTTGATTGAATGGTACCAAACAGTAGATAGGAAAGCTTGGCAACAGATTATCAGCACTTTGGGGGAAAAACTCTAGTTATGTTAGAAAAAGAGTTGCTGAGGTATGTTTGGCAGTAAAATACTTATGCTGTGAAAAATAATTTACTTTTTCTTAGCCAGTATTCCTGAACATATCTAGATGAATATGCTCCTACAGCTCTGAAAAGCCACACAGTTATGTCAGTCTCATTGAAGGATGTAGACCTTCTTAATTATAAAATTCCAGTAAGAAAACTACACACAAGCAAAATTCCTTAAAGATGCAGACAATCCAGACAAGGGTATCATTGCATTATTCTATAATCACAAGCTGATTTCATCAAGTGATTTAATATACCATGTATTAGATTTGATTCTTAATGTATCTAATTCAATCAGGTGATGTTTGCGGTCTGAAAGGTGATGCATCTTGACTGAAGTGAGGTGCTGGCTGCTGTGGAAACTGCATCTAATGTGGCAGTGGAAGTGGCTGATTTGCTGAATGTTACATAAGATTCAGGAAATGGCATCGCAAATTTAATGGATAACATCATTTAGAATATAGTCCACTGCATAGACTTTTTTTTTCTTCACTTCAGTATGAAATCACACATGTATACAGTATGATAGTTTATTTTCTGTCTGAATTTTATCATTAACATGTTTTGAAAACAAAGATAGATAAAAGTACCATTAAAATAATCAGATCGTGAAAGAGCTGCTATGTTTGGGTGTACTAGCACACAATCTGCTTTAATAGAAAACAAAAATTACTACATTTGGTGAGAGACATAATGGAGGTGTTTGGAGTAAAGAGGAGAAATCACATCGTTGGCAACCACCTTAGATTTTGAAGGTTTTGCCAAATTTGTTCTGCTAAAGTAGCAAAAAAAATTGAGAAAATATCTTTGCAGATGATCAATAAAATTTAAAAAATTTTAAAATCTGAATGACGGATCAGTCAAGCTCACTTAAGCATCATCCTCAATCTCCTTGTGAATCTTAACATACAAGGTTCATGGATCAGAAAGATGAGAGAGGCTGGTGGCCAAAGACACAAATAAACTTTGGCACATAGGGAGAAAATAGACAAAACCATAAATATTACAGTAATATGAGCCAAAGATAGGCTGCTGTATTTCAGGTTCACAATTTCCTGACATTTTAGGCATGTGTAGTGCAATTGCTACAGATGTAATATGGCAAGAAAGTGCTGGGCATCCTAAACCAGAAAATGAAAAAAGAATGTTTTTCCCATTATTACTGGGAGGTTTTCAGAAAATATGTGCCTGAAAAATATCTCTGTTTTTTGTTTTATTTGACATACTAACCATACTCAGAAAAGGCAGAGGCAATAAGGCTTGAAGAAGCTGTGCTATTCATCCACTGGTCTGTACACTCCATGTTATCTTCAAGTCCTGTTGACACTGAGTATCTTCCGCAAGACTAATAGGAGCAATGAGAATATACTCCTGTCCTGATTCTGTCTTTTGTCGTAAGTGGAGCCACAATGTGACTGAGCAGTTTTTCCCAAGTGATGATAATAGGCAACAACCTGAAAAAGAGAATGCAACCCCAAGGATTTTCCTTCTGTACTTCAGGGTCCTTCATACCATAAAACATAACATTACTGGAATAACACCAAAAGAATGAATCTCCATCTGCTATATAAATATGGCTACACAAAGGCAAGAATTGTAATTTCTATGTTATCGTACGTGTTTCATCTCATATATTCACAAGATTTCTCAGTTCTGTAAGTTTAAGCCTTAGAAGATGAAAGTTTTACCCTCTGCTGCAACTAACACAACAAGCATGGAAGGCTCCACCATTAATTGCTTTTTCTTTACCTTTTTTGTCATTGTACAAGTAATAAATTGTCTTCCTAATGTAACCAGTTTTATTACATTCTTGAACTTAGACAGGTAATCACCTTTGCACCATTAGATTTGATTAAGTTAAACTAAGAAATTCCAACTGGAAAGCACTGAACTGTACATTTCATAGGCCAAGTTTAAATGTACACAAATATTTTTCAATACTAATGACCTGAAAGGGTTTTGGTTTTACAGTTACGCAAATAATTTTCCTAATGTTTTCTATAGAAAATTAATGTCAAGGATATATTTAACAGTATGTAAGCTGGCATAATACAAAGCAACAAAAGCAACCAACCATGCCGGTGAGGTCCTGTTCTTAAATTTCAAACCTAAGATGTTCCATCTTTTAGACCTCTGTGTGTTAAGTGCTACTCATACATAGTTGGGTAAGATAATATTAATTCCATTAGTTCAACTGTACTACTATGAAATAGTTTTTAAATGACTGAAGATTAATTCTTAAATGAATGAACCTCTGATTTTCAGTTTTCAGACACTTTTTGGTTTTGTTTTTTTTTAAATATTAAATTTCTTACAGATAACTCAGATGAAAGAAAGATAATACAAATATTGTGTCTTCTGCAATCTTATTTTATACAAAATATTTAGTTTAAATAAGTGGACTGTTTAAAAGTAATGGGATACTTCCACAATTTAAGTAACTTTCTTTGCTACTTTCCAGATGAAATAGTCAATATGCAACTAGAGAATGTGACAGTAAGTCAGTCACAAAGACACACACAGGGTGGTTATAAAAGTGATACTCTGAGCATGTACTTAGGATCTCTGCAGGCCTTTACAACTCAGAGTGAACCTTTTGCTGCCAAGATCACAAAATTATTGCTACATGAATGCACTAGACAAAAGCTACCTTTGGAATAGATACATGAAGAGCACTCTTATTTCCTGATTGTACTGCACTTACACCCAAGGGAAAAAATACTTTTTTACTAAAAAAATACAGTCTGTGCATACCAATCAACCAAATCTGATCGACTAAAAACTATTTGATCTGGCTTCCAGGAAAGCTAGTCAATGAAGTTAGTTCTTAGCTAACTAATAGGCCAGCAGGTTCTTTTATAACTAGATAAGGAATATGAAATTGCTGTATTTTCAATTTACTTGCATTTATTCTTACTTCTGATATAGTTCAACTTCTTTGTGTGCTATCATTGAGATCAGCAATAAAAAAAAAAAAAAAAGCAAGGATTACAGTATGGGACATAGTGGCATCCTAATGATTATACTGCTTGTTTTCTACTATTAGAAGGATTTGCATCATAACTAAAGATTTGCTTGTGTTTTTAAGTGAGGGAAAAATAAATTACGTCTGCAGCAGAAACTTCTACCCCCACACCCAGTGTAGATCTCCTAGCCCATTACCTAAGCTCAAATGAATAACTGAGAGTCTTAGCCAAATAAAAAGAAAGTTCTTTGAGTTCCTTTTCTTTACATGAAGGAATAAGCAAGTAAAAAGGTTCTTAGTTATGCATGTTTCAGTAGACATCATGTTATTAAACAGTGTGAATGCAAACTGAAAACTTGATATTTTGCTGAGGCAATCATAGGGTGTAAGGTGAAGAAAATCTGGCAGTGAAGTCAGATAGGAGTGAAATTTTTTTATGATTCATCTTTCACACATTTAGCTTGAAAGAGTAGCTCTGAATAATTCTGCTTTGGAATGAAGTGGCCTACCAAAGCCAAACAATGTGAGAGACTTGGACTGAAAACATACTCACCATCAAGGCTGGATCATGCGTATTGTGTTTGTGACCAGCAAAGCTGCCTGAAAATATGTGTTTTTGCAAGCGCTTTCGTGAAATGGAGCAACTTAATTTGGTTGCTTTGCAGGATTATGTGATTTTGAGGGTTCTTAGACATTGATTCATCAAACCCAAATTATTTTCAACAAAAGGTCACAGGTGTTTACTAGTTTGTGAGATAACTATTAGCCCTGATTTAGATTTGAAATGGCTATAGATTTCTCACATTTTCAACATTCTCTGCCTTTCCAAGAAGTTACCAAAAATAATGAAATAATGACTCAGGAAAAATCACATTCATTAACATCTGTACTTGTCCAGGATATAAGTCTTGACCACAAACCCTTGTAGTTATAAAATACTTCCTATCTTCTCTAACACTGTTAGGAGAGTTATGTATTGTTTCTCAGCCACATTTTTGAGGATAAAAAGACCATCATCCTCATCTGCTGGTATAAATCTCTGATAACAGATGAGTAGGACATAGCTTCAGAATGGCAAGGTTTAAAAAAAGAAAAATGCTAGCTAACAAATTTGTTAGGCCAGACCTTCATGATGAACTCCCACAGGTCTACATTTCTGAAGGTGTTCCTCTTATTGGGTGTGTGTATCCTCATGTTTAGTACAAAATAAACCTCATATGTGCAAACAAGTTCATTAAAATTGCAAGAGCCTGTAGCACATTTGTAACAGCTTGCCCAAAGGTTAACATTTATAGTTTTGCACTGCCAACATCCTGCTTTTATGGGGCACATTTATATGCTAAATTGCCCATTATGTTAAGCTGTAAGTTCCCACTTAGCAGCATCAGGAATAAGATTTGACTATAAGTGTTTAGATTTTATTAGTGCTATGCTAGTCTTCTTAACAGCTCCAACTTCCTACAGGCTGAAAATTTGCCGCATCCTCTACAGAGGTTCTTGTGTACGAGATGTGTTTATCTGAGGATAAGGAGCATGGGAAGTAATGTAAGACAGAGCTCACTGATTGGGAAAAGGTGCCTTACTGCATCTCACCTCTAAGCAAGTCCTAAATGTCATGTTTAAGCAATGATTGCATCTAAAACAATCTCAGTAATGTCCTCTTCTTGAATTAACAAGACCAAAAAGGTCAGGTGAAAATATTCCAAGAAGAAGGGTGTTTTTATTGGTAAGTAAATATGTCTAGTTGCTTTGCTTTTGCTGTAGTTTACTTCCCAATGAACCTAACAGAATGAAGTGCGATATAGCAGCCACATAAAATGAAATGGCAAATTTTAGCTGTATATGCAGTTCTCAAAGGTAAAAGTGTTGTGGTTTAGTCCCGGTCAGCAACTAAGCACCACACAGCCGCTCGCTCACTCCCCCACCCTTGTGGGATGGGGGAGAGAATCGGAAGGGCCAAAGTAAGAAAACTCGTGGGTTGAGATAAGAACAGTTTAATAATTAGAATAAAACAGCAATAATACTAATATAATGAAAAGGAAAATAATGAGCGAGAGAGAGATGAAACACTAGAAGGAGAGGGAAAGAAAAAAAAACAAAACCAAAACTGAACAACAAGTGCTGCAACCGCTCACCACCCGCCGACCGACGCTGCCGGTCCCCGAGCCGCGATCGCTGCCTCCCCCAGCCAATTCCTCCCAGTTAATATACTGGACATGACGTCACATGATATGGAATACCCTCTGGCCAATTCGAATCAGCTCTCCTGGTTGTATCCCCTCCCCTCCCGGCTTCTTGTGCACCTGGCAGAGCATGGGAAGCTAGAAAGTCCTTGACTAGTGTAAACACTACCCAGCAACAACTAAAACACCAGGGTGTTATCAACATTATTTACATACCAAGTCTAAAACACAGCACTATGCTAGCTACAGTGAAGAAAATCAACTATCCCAGCTAAAACCATGACAAAAAGAAATGTATTTGCTAATGAAATTGTGTATCACTCAGTCTTCCCTTGCTAACAAGCGCTTCTCAGGAGATCCTGGGACTAAGGGAGTTCCCAATATCACGAAAACCTTTCATTTCTAGGTCACCAGTTTGTCAGAGCAGCGGCCTGATTTTAGATGTTACTTTAGAAACATCCATAAATATTTGCTCTCCTTAGTAGTGACTGAAGCCTGTCAGTGGTGACTGACTATTGAAAGTGACTTGACAAAAATAACAGAAGCTCGAGTCCTCAGCCTAGGCTTTCCTGCAATTTGAAAAAAAAGAAAAATAGTGTGAGAAATTTCTTTTTGAATGTTTCTGTCACAAAAAGAGAATGTGAGAACATTAAGATGCTACTCTGCTCCTAAGCTTTTTCTAGCATCCTGGAAAACAGCATTCAAGGGTGATGTGCTTCACAAGCTGACCAGGCCAGTTTTGCAGACTTATTTAAGTTCACATAGTGGGTGTAAGAATGATGGTCTGTGTTTGTAGATCGTCAAAGATCTTTGGAAACATAAGCCATTTAAAACCATTATTGTTGTTATAATTATTAGACTGCAACTAGCTATTAACCCCAACAATAAGTGGAAAACAGAAAAATGGAGCTTCAGGTTGTTCATACAGGAAAAGAAATATTTTCTGAGTGAGAATCACAAATGTATTTTGATAAAACAGGAAGTTCTTAGCAGCAAGTAAGAATGGTAAAAGTAGTATAAAATCCCTCGGCACAATCCATAGCTGAGGAGGGCTACCTCAATTGCTGATTAAATAGGATTGCAGAGAGTTTTGAGTGTGCTCTGCAGAACTCAAAATTTTTCAGTGATTGTAGGAGTGGGAGTGAGGAAAGTGCTTTCCGTGTAAAATACAATATCATTTCCAAGAGACAGAGGTCCCACATGAAAGCTCTGAGGTCTCTGTAGGAATCTGTCTGACTGAACACGCTGACTTTGTTGCCAGTAAAGGCTGCAACCCCAGCAAATGCAGACAGTGCTTTACCTATTAAGACAATCCATAGGGGAGAGACTTGAGGAAAGTAGCTCAGAAAGTTTTTTTAAAAAATGACCTATTTAAAGTTACATTTTTCAAATCATTTAAGGAGAAGACTCAGTTAATGCTACTTAATCAAAGTTCTCTTCAAGTAACTTAAAGGTGACAGGTCAGCAAAGACAAGCTTATTTAAAGACTGTATTTTAAGATTTAAAATGCTAAGAGTCTTACCAAGTCTAATCTGCTAAGAATTATAATAAAGTATAAGAGAAGTTCAAACCTTATTTATTTCAAGATCAGAATTATTATTTTTTGAAGACCTTGCAGGCAAAGAAACAGACAAGAATTAACACAGCAACTATTTCTCTAAAAGCATACAGCCTATCTACACTGGTGGTTGGATGATGACTGGTCACTTCTGTTATCCAGAATGTTTAGAATTTCTGGTTGATAGGTCTCTATAGTCTAAATGGGTTTCTGTGTTTTGGACAGTTGCAATTATTTACATTCAAAGTTGGTGTTTTTATGTAGACATGACACGACATAACATCTGTAAATATGCTGCAACACTGTGTTAACTCCAAGTTCTTCTGGGCTGTAAATTTCTTTTCTAAATAGCTGTTGCTGTAGTTTGAAATGAAAATGGTGACCTTAACAAGCACTATCATTATTATGCCTTCAAGGGACATATACACACTCTCATTCACGCTGATATGCTATATCTGAATAGCTTGGTGTTCCGGACTTATTATTTTGCTGAAGTCACTGAAAAAAAGGGGCTATGCATTGCCCTGTGTTGCTTTCTTCAGATACATTTCATAATAAACCACTGCACAGTAGGATTCTGATTTCAAGTTAGTAATTGGACTGGTATTTCAATTAAAAATGTGCACCTAGAACTTTACTTTTCCAATGTCAGAGTTACGTGGTGAATATGTAATTGAAGAACAAAGCCCAGGTGATTTTCTATTTTTTATTAGGATAAGAAAGAAGTGGGGGCTAGCCAGTGAAGGCATTACAGACTCCTGGAAGGAGAGGGAGTTCATTGCTATAACGTGGTGCTCACAGCTGGGAAAGGAGAAAACATCAGCTAATGAAATGGAGTGAACCACAAGTTCAAAATTCTAAAGACAATTTGACATAACCACTGATATATTACTAGCCTAAATCCAAAATATAACTCAGCCTTGCAGTTGGGTCTGTGCGAGTGACAGGATCTGAATGCCCTTTTTATATCTGAACACTATTTGAATTACAACAAGCTCAATAAAGGAAAAGCAGAGTTCTGAGAGAGGGGGGAAAAGATTGTACCATTGTGCATTTTCTAAGTCAGTGCTATCACAGCAAAAAATAATCGAGGACACATTTTAGATCCATTTGAAGATTTGTGAGACATATGTGTTAAGCATATTAAGAACAAAGCAGCAAATCCAGACAGATTTTAAATACCAAATGATGTGCTTTAGTTTAGAATGAAGCAGTCAGTGTTCGGAGAATGCTCTTAATAACACTGTCTCTCCTTCTGGAAATTACATATTCAGTGCAGGAAATTTCTGTTTGATTATTTCTACAGGTAAACATTGTATTTATTACATTCAGAAAACAACAGGAATTTACATAGCTGAGCCTCCACATACTTTTGTAGCATTTTTCTTCTCCTTTACATTTATAATAAACATGAATTATATATGGAGACAGCCATGCTTTGTTTAAACTGCTGCACTAAGTACTCCTTGACAGCAGTAAATCAATGGTTTGCTTTCTTATACATTTGAATGAATGTAATAACTGGAATAAACAATTAATCTGATGGATACACAGGAACTCTCTGCAGCTAAGTAGAACTAAAAGAATAATACTGTTCCATCAGTCATACATTTGTCATTTGTTTATGATCACACATTATTGACTTTGTGTATTATTTGTCTAATTATTTGATTCTCAAAGTTATTTTGAGTAACTTATTCAGCATTTACGTAAACTGATGTCTAAAAAAAATCACTAAGAAAATGTCTTTTCTCAATCTCCAACTAATAAGATCAGCTTTGGAAACTATTAACCAGATTCCAGTTTCTATTTTTGCTACCCAATTAACTCTAATGCTTCTGGTACTACAGGGACACTCAGGCACTTAATGTGTTAATGTTTTTTAAAAAGAATGCCAGTATTTGTATAAAATATATACACATACATACATATATATGAGATACTAAACATATATATATATATAAAAGTACTTAAATGCCAATGACCACTGGCTTATTAACTTTAAAGACCAGCATGAGCTCCAGTTGGGCTATAAGGCTATTTGGATGCATCAGGAGACAATAAGTGAGTGAAATTGTTCAGAAGAGCTTTCATTAGGCTTCTGCTACCTGTTGCCCTGAAGGTGTCATGGACGTCATTAAATTAATGGAGGAAACAAGAATGGCTGCACAGTGACATTCTGTGGACAAGCATGAAACATTGGATAATAAACTCACAGAGCTTGTTCCATTTTTTTGTCTCCTCATTTTAGAAATGGAGGAATTGGAATCACTTATGTGAGAGAAAGAAATGCTTGGTGAAACATTCCTGTTCCTGTTTCTCTGTCTTCCTTGCTAAGTGAAATCAAGGAACAAGGAAAATTATCTCTTTAGGACTATTACCCATCATGCTTGCTGAAGCTCATGTATTTCTTCATTACGTGCAGAGATGCTTGATAAGTTCTGGAAAAATGCTGATTAGGCTTGGCCTTGCACATACCCAGACCTGTCAATGTGCCTGTACTCAGACAGTAAATGGTGTCAGTTAATGTCCTATACAAACTGTTTGCCATAGTTGAAGGACTGCAACAGGCAACCAAGACAAGTGGACCTTATATCTAGGGAGAAAAAATTAGGTGTTTCTCCCCCCTGAAGCTTCTGCTTTCTCCAATACAGCCTATATTCTTACATTAAGAATGTTAATCATAACTTATGCAACCACATAACTGAGATCAATGCATGGAAGACATTCTTGCTTTCTGTTTGAGATGGACAGTGACCAAATCTGTTTGGGACAGGATGAGTCCAAAGGCATGAGCTTGCCTTTGGGACACAAGCAGCTTAATTGATAGCAATACTGTGAAAAATGTTTTCCTTTGCTTTCTGCCAACCCTGTGAAAGGTTTCTGAATAGTTTGTGTGCAGCCAGTGATATTGATGTTTAAATGATCAAAATCTTGGCTTTGAACAATTTTGCCTTGAGGCCTGGATAATTTCTTATCCTTTTTCAGAAATGAAACCAAGTTATTGTATAGCTGCTGAAGAAAGGCAAAACAAGCTCCTTTGGATGGAGACATATGTTAAAAAAATAAAAATCCTGGAGTCATTGCAATGTTTAGAACTGTGTTAGACTTCTCCTAGGGGAGACTTCAGTTGCAGTGCAGTGTAACTGAAAAATAACCTAACTAAAAGCCTGATTCTGCTTTTTAAGTTTCCTTGACTAAATAGAAGAGGTAGGGCAGCCTTCTGAGAGATTCTGGGTCTCCATCTTGGGTAGCTGAAGTCATTTGGCATCATGGGAATGAATACACCATACTTATTGCAGTTATCTTTGGCCATGTATACAAGAAGTGGTTAAGACAGATGCTTGCTATAGTCCAAGACTGTAGGAAGGAAAGGGAGGAGGGAAATCACATGGCAAATGCCAATCAGGCAAATCTCCACAGGCTAAATGGTGAATTTTTTGTTTTAGGCTACAGTTTCCCCTGATACAGCACTATGTGCTGGACACAGCAAGATTTGAGTCAGGCACGTTTTATATATTTTGTTTGCTTGTTTTCATTGTGTTCTGCATGTGGGAAGGACAAGCCAAAGAAGATTGTTTTACAAAACCTAAAAATGATGGAATGCATTCTTTAAATTTAAACTTTAAATTTAAGAGGGGCAGTGGTGTTGCAGTTAAGGAATCTTTTCTCTTAATGTGTTAAAGAGCTGTCTTTGGGCACATGCCTTTCTCCCTCCTCCTTCCTAACTTCACTAGGAATGTATAGCTGCATCCTCAACCAGGTTTTCTTCACAGAAAGCCAAGTACAGAAAGCAACCATCCCCAGGGACCTCCTGTCATCAAACTAGAAGTCAACCAGAATTTCCCCAGCCACCCTCCTGCTGCTCTTCAGCAGCTCCGTAGGCATGTCCTGAACATTCAGGAAGACAACATATTTCTACCCTCTCCCATCCAACTTGCCAACACTACTGAGAGCCACAAGGCTGCTTTTCATTTGACAACAGTGGAATCTGCTGTACAAAACCCACATGAACAAGAAATTGAGTCTGTGACACAAGCACTCAGGTTTCTTATAGTCGCTGAGAATTATTACCCTGTCCTGCTATGCACTGAGGCCGTGGGCACAGAGCCTGGTGCTGCAGCAGCCTGCTTAAACTGGGGTTGCCAGCAAACCTAGAGTTCTAGACCCTGGATTTCAGTCAGTGTCTAGCATGCAGATCGGTCAAGGTTTTGTAAACTCAGGCATGTAAATTGAAGAGCCTGAGCCAACAGCTGACATACAAGTCATCTGCTGTTCTTTGTCCTGGATTTTAGCAAACTGGATATGAAACCACTTCTTTCATCAAAACAAAGTTTCTGACCTGTAAGTGTCTTCTTTTGTAAAACTTTGGCCAGTTGTCCCAAAAGGTAGCTGAAACAGTGTAACACACCCAAAATTTGAAGGCTTGCCTCATGTTTAGGTAAGTTAAACCTCCAGAATGCAAACCATTTTCAGTTTTAGTTTGTAAACAGTAATAAAAGATGAGCTTGTGTAGTAATAGTGCACAAACCTAGCTGTTTGTCTTTTTGTAATTCAGCGAAAGGCTAGATTTATAGGAAAAAAAAAAAAAAAATCTTTTTTTCCTACATGTTTCGGCTTTCTGTCTCAGAAACAAGCAGATCTAGTGGACACTAGTATCTATGGTTAGGGGAGGGGGAGCACAGCTTCTCAAAAACTCATTTTATTTTTTGGCACATACTTTTAACACCTGAGGTAGATTAGAATAATCTCTGCATCGACGTAGAGGTTAAGATAGTAAAATATTTTTTTTTATTATTATAAAAGACATTTCCTTAGCTATCTAATTTAAAGAAATTATCTGTTTCACAGAGGTAATGCACTTAAATAGGAGCCCAGATTTTAGATAAAAATTTGCTTCATATCCCAAAGTCAGAATTGACTTTAATATGGCAGATGGGAAAATATTACTAAAACCCACTCCTTTTTTTAGCATCCTGGAATGCAGATATTACTGTAGTTTTACTCTTTATGTCCAGAAAGGGTTGTACGTTTGGGGAGGATGGAGCAAAGCATGCCACAAATTCCTTCTACTAGGAGGAAATAGCATTATTAAGTTAGTTGTTTCCTTGGTAATATTTATGAATAATAACACAAATTCCTCTACTGGTGAAGGAAACATCAAGAGTTGATTAATTTCAGTTGGTTTTGCTCTTTTAAATTCTTCTCTTACATTGCTTTTCCTTGTACTAGCTAACAATTTGTTCATATTGCTTGAATCTTCCTGTCTGCTTTTTTTGGGTTTTTTTTCTTCCATCAAAGTTACACTAAACCAACAAACTTGTGAACTTTTTTGCCTAACACGTGCCTTTATTTCAGGTGTATCATCTATTAATATGTACCTGAAATAGGGATTGGAGTGTTGGAGTTTATCATGCCCCAGAACAACAGCAAGATGCTTGCAGGTCAAAAATCCCTGCAGCCTGTTTTTTCTTTGTGCCAGTATATTAATAACTGGATAGAAACCAAAACAACAAAACTTCTTCATTTTGTCCTTGAAACCTCACGGAGAGAGCTACTTCATGAAAGGAGCAGAGGTATTTTTCCCGTAACTGGCAACAGGCCTGTGTCACTTGCTATAAGGATCTGATGCACTTTAATCCTTAAGATTATTCACTGTATTTCCACTTACTAAGGCATTTATACTCTCTCTCCATGCCTCCCGTGCTGTCTTAAGCATTAGTGTGCCTAAAAATGCAAGTGGGCATACCTAGCTGAACTGCTACTATCAAAAGATAATCTTCCATTTTAGTTTTAGGCTCTGCTAAAAGTTTCATAGAAATTGTCATAAATACACAGCATGCCGTAGTGGCCACAGTCACCAAATTCAAAATTGGTTGTCTTATCTTTCATAATAATTTTAATATTTAGACCCTCATTTTGTAACATAAGAAGCTATGGTAACTCATTATGTATTTCTCCAAATTACTCAGTGTCAAATGGACATTTCATTGAAAAAGTCTTCCTGAAAAGTATGAGAAACTGGCCAGCTAAAAACTTACAAAGGTAAACTTTTGCTTGTTTATGAAAACATAATTAGCAAGTGAGCTAGACAATGTAAGTGTGATGGTTGGATAAGGCTGATGATTACCAAAAGCCAAATGACAATGAAAATAAAATAGGGCTTTGAATTAAGATGACCTAATTTTATTTCCCTTCTCCCACTGACTGGCTTTAATAACTTTTAAGGACAATGTTGTTCTGCATGACCGCACTGGTATTGCATCTTCTTCTGAGATGCGAGTTCTCCTCTGCATTTTTTGTGAAATATAGTGAAATTAAAATGACTGATAATGGAGTTTGTAAAACAGTTTGGCAGTCATGGAAGTGAGCCTAGTTTTGATACAGCCAAAGACTTGCTGGCATTAATTTTTGCAATATTAAGGGGAAAGAAAAAAGTCAATTCCCAGATAACATTTACTGGCTAATCTAAGGCCTGGGTGTCCTTATATTTTGTTTAACCTCTTTACAGATGTTTGATGGAATATGGACAGATAATTGAGTGCAGGATCAAGTCTTATTCCTGGAATGGCTTTTAGGGCTACTGACGTAAATGTTCTCAGTCTGATAACATCAAGAAAGCTTTAAGTAAATGGAACATCTTGTATTGTGGTCAAAGAGATATGAAATGTAGCACTGTAATAACCAAGGCAGTCTTATTATCAAGAAATATGTCAAAGGAAGCCAGTAAAATTCTGATTAAAAAAAAAAAAAATTGCAATCAGAATTCAGAAAGGGAAAATTGATTCTAATTTTTAAATCCATGAAACTGCATGCAGTAATAAAATGTGTTAAATAGAGTAGCGCCTAGTCACTATTTCCTTTTCCCTTTATATACAGTGTACTCACTGTCTGCTTGAGTTCTGCTGAAGGTGATAATCACTTGCTGCCAAACCAAAAGGAAAAGCAAACCATTATTATTTTCATGGCAGTAACAGGGATTTTTGCAATGAAGGAGCATGTGCACTCCAATTATTTGACTTCCTGTCAGAAAACTAGATGTTACTATGTTTGTTTTCTGCTTTCCAGTCAACGTGCTTACAGCACTGCATTTTCTAATCTTTCTGGTGCACAGGCTGACATTGCAGCACCACAGTATAGTCTGTTACCTTCTGTCACATCTGCTTAGATCTAAAGTAACATGTATATACTAAGGCACAACCTGATGAAACATAGCACATCGGCAACATAAAGTCATGCTCTTTCTTGGCCTGGGGGACAAGTGTAGAAACTGAAATTCCAGTACAAAAAATATTGCAGGCAATAGTGCATTTGTTTACTGGATTCATTGGTTAAATGAGAATATTCCATTTTCAGTAATGAAAAAAGTTGGTAATATTTAATGAAAACATTTGCTAAAATATATGATTTCAACACTTTTTTTCTCATTGTCTATTTTGCAAATGTTAATGGGAAAATCATAAATGAACAGAGGGCCAACCTAAGTCATTCCTACTGCTTATTAAAAACCAATTCAATATGTGATTAAACAATATACAAGCCTTGTTCTAATCCTATTCATGAAGTGAATTTTATTCTGTAGAAATAATTTTTCTGTAGGAAGATCATATATAGAAAGCATGTCATGACAGATTTATCAACAAATTCAATTAAACTAAAAGCTAGAATGTCTGCTCTAGCAAAATTGTACAAGAGAAATTGCTTCATGAAGTTAATGATAATGTATTATGTCTACTGATGATCCAGCCTTCTGATTCCAGTTAAGATCTAAAAAAAGAAAAAAGAAACCCAAATCAGAATCCTTTGCTCTGTCAAAACACAAAAGAATATGACCCTTTTAAACTTAACATGAACTGAAGGCTCATAAAGATCTTACTAAAAAGAAATCGTAAGGTGTTTATTGCTGATAGAGGATAATGGATAGGTATGTTCAGGAAATTAAGTTATTTCAATGAGAGGGGTCTTCTCTGCAACCTTGTAGCAGACCTTGCATTGGAAGGTTCATCCCTTGTCTTTTCCAAGTAGAAAAATGTTCAAATATTATGAACTCCATTTTCCCTGGTAGGGGATCAAGTCAGGGGAGACACAGATCATGACTAATATTTATTAAGACCTTTTATTAATTAAGATGGTATTATTAATAGAATCCAGACTTTATTTTTAATTACAGATAACTACACATCCGATTACTCCCCAAACAATTCAGTCATACACACACTCACATGTGGTGAGTCACGCTTATTTGGATGGAGCAAAGGGGAGGCCAACCACATGGAGAGCCATGGTGATGCCAGCAGCTTCTAGGTAGGTGTGGAAGATGCTCAAGGGTGTGTGTATGACATTGGTGTCTTTGTTTGAATACAGCAGCCGCCACCTTCTTGGATGTGGTCCAAGCGATATGACCTGTTATTGATGCTACTGTGTACTGGTAGCTTTGGACAAATTCAGCAGACTTTGGCTTTTTATTAATTTTTGCAGATTCAGCCAGACCATTAGTCTCCAGAGCTTACAGGCCCTGGAAGGCTTTTAAACACTCTCTCTCAACACATACCTACCCTCTCGTCAGCTATTTTCTGGTAAGTTTCTCTCCATCCACACACATCAGTACCTCTAGACCCATTTCACACAACTTCACGCCGAGGGTGTGATACATGACTGAACTTTTGAAAGTGCATACACAAAATGCTACGATAACATTGTATTCCTGCCAGGTTATGCACAGATCGTTGAGATGCATATCCATATCTTGACTATCTGGACTATAGTGACAATGTTAATTTATGGTCAAGATTAATTTTCCATGCCCTCCTGGATTAACATATTTGCAGCCCATCTTTGGACAGGCACATGAGTTCAAGTAACTCATGTATGCTGAAAAGCCTAGTAAGGAAAGAAGAAATCTGAAGACCTTCCATTTGAATTTATTTCTTCATATTTACGTTCAAGAGGGGGATCCTCCTCACACCTATTGTGCTTAGCTATTGACTATATCATTGATACTTGAGAAATAAAGGACCCTGCTTTCCTATTGGGGTACTGATGGATCTTGGCTTGCTCATAGTAGTCATTAGAAGAAGAATAAGAATGTTGATTTTGCTGTTTGAGCACTGGTTGCTTGTTATTTTTTCCATATTGTGTAGAGGTTGCTCTCTGTTAAAAGACAAGAGAAAATCAATACAAGTGTTGGAAAGGAACCTTGTATATTCAATTTTACAAACAAAGTTCTTAAATAAGCACGAAGAAAAGTTGTAACAGAAAAAAATATGAATGCCAGACTTAATTACCAGTGTACACATAAAGCAATATTGCTTTTTCAAGTATAGAAAACTGAGTGGAAAAAGCAAAAAAGTATTTCCAATGAAAAGAAAAATGGATGGATAACATACATTTGCATTTCAGCTATGTTTATGTGCTTTCATTTAATACTGATCTATCTTAAATGTTTTGTTGATTTTAAATCAACAAATTTTGATTTGATTTTAATTCCTCCTACTTAAAATATAAAGAAAAAGGCATGATTTTTATTTCAGTTGTTGGCAAGAATTATTGAATCACCTGTATATCTTTTAGGTTCTAACCTCTGAATATTTCAGTGTATTCATCTGGGCATTCTGAAGATGAAGAAACTTTAAATAATTTATGATCCTTTCAGGAAAAAGGATCCTTTCAGGTGAGTCTGCAATCCTATGTTTTGATGGTTTTTTTTTTTTTCTTTAAGCTAATTCTACAAAAGAAGTAAAACATATGGATATATTCCCTGCCTGCTCCTGAATTAAGATACTGATAAAAAATAAACAGAGGTAACAAGCTGGATATTGGGTCACCATATTGAACATAAATTAATTGTTTGGTTCTTTATTAATCTGTCTCTAAATTTCACACTAATTTTCTCATTGATTTCTAATCAGTTATAAGAATATTTTTTATATACCTTAATTGATATCACAATGCAGAAGGCTTAGAAAAAAATAGAGAGAGAATCTTTTCAGGTAAGAAGCAGAGCACATCATTCACCTGAGAAAAACTTATCTACTAAGAGTAGAATTAATGATATCTAGTGCTAGGCTTTTCCAAGGCTCCTGTCCCATTTCACATGTAATTTGTAAGTTGCTTGCCAAGACAGAGCTGCCCAGAGCAATTAGACTTTCATGTACTAACGAGAGCAGGAAGAGCTGCCAGCAAAAAAAGACAAGCAAACCAATCCTAAAATATGTAATGGTTTGCTGGGTGGATGAGAAAAGGTACAGCTAAAGATGAGTTGGGGAAATAAAAAGCCAGCTATGTGGTCTTTTGTTCATTGACACCATTTCACAGGGAATATGTAATAGGGGAGAAAAGGTGGGGAGGACACCAGCTATTAGATATTGATATTTGCCAGGTCTGTAGCTTTCAATTACAGCCTCTGGTGTCTACTCCGTAAACACTTAAATATTTAAGAGAAGCAAGAGTACAAATGTAAGAGTAATATGAGCTACTATCATGGACTATAAGAAGCTTTAAGCTTCAGTTATCTTTCCCATTTCTTTGTCAATCTTCTGGTCCTTCTCCCACTTCCCCAACCTGCTCCCTTTTAATATTAAACCATTTAATTGTTGATACTAAATTCTTAAACAAGAAGTGAGCAGAAGGAGAGAAGCGCATTCACAGTTGCTGTGGATGTTTAAATAGGGAACATCAGAATTTAGACACCAGTCGAAGAATAGTGCTTTGTAGATTAATGCAGAATCATACAGAGAAAGGTGTTTGTGAGCATGTGTGTTTGTTTCATGAAAAGTTTTGTTAACCTCTGTATTTAAAAAGCTGACACCAAAAAGCTGCCGTCTGGGGTTAGAATCTGCTACTTTTTGGTGTAGATTAACAAGATTTGTCTATTAAAGTCACTGGACACAAAATGGTATCTCAAGACATAGTTAATTATTTAGGTCCTGTATAAGTAGTCATTATAAGAAGAAAAGATATTTATCTATGGTTGATTTTGCACAAAATAGCCATTACTTTGCTACTGTAAAACTAAAGGTTTTTATTAGTGTTTTTTTGAACACTCTTTACAACAAACACAAAAATACTTCTTCCACATCACTTTCAGCCCCAGCCAGCTTTAGCGGTTTCAGAGGTACCTTGGTAACATGCCACCAATATGTACTGAAAAATGAGAGAAAATGCTGATCCAGAAATCCTTTTAATTCAAGCAATTAAAGAGTACAGTTCTGAGCGAAGCAGTTTGTGTTTATACTCTACATTTTATGCAATTAAAAGAAATAAATCAAAAGACTGTGCTTATTTTTTAATAAAATCAATGTCAGCATCTAGTTACTAATAAGAAACTCTCAATAACAGATCCTTGCAAGAAATAAAATTATTTCAGCTTCAGGCTGATAAAAAGATTATTAGAAAACAGCTCTGTGTGTGTGTATGCATGTGCGCATGTCTGAATGTTTAAACAATCTTGAAAAATAATACTTTGGCATCATTCACCTCAAGCCCACGTAAACAAGACTGTTTCGCCCCACTAAAAGCAAATGAGGACATATATCTAAATGTGATGGATTCAGGAGTGTATTTTGGACTGATGAAAATGGCTGTAATAAGCACACACAGGAAAAAAATCATCCTTTTGAAACTGTGGTCATGCTAAGATTTTGTGAGAATTTTTCATAGTAGGATTTTTTTTTTTTTATACCTACCCACTGCCAACTTATCATACTTGCTAGGCTTTTCTGCAGTAGCATACTGCACACTATGCAGTAGACTTACTTACTATGTAAAATACCAGCAAAAAAGGTTGACATAATGACTCATTACAATTTAAATCTTATTACACAAAGCTTCATTCAAGTCAATATACATAGTACAGAACCGCAGGGGTACATTTTAGCCTGGTGTGAGAGGAATGAGTCATGCAATTCTCATTATGGTTAATAGAAGAAACACATCTATTGCCTCATGTAAGCCCCTGGAAGTGCACCTCGCAATTCATATGCAAATCACATTGGGCAGTGGCTACTCCAGTAACAGTCAGAGTAAAATAATTACATTCCAAACTTTAAAGTTCATCTGATTAAAAATTTTTGGAAATGACATTGCATTATATTGACGCCCCAGTACAAACACTGCATTGGCAGTGATGATTACTCCTAATTGCCACAGCAGTAAGTGGAGCCTTTCAGAGGCTTAAAAAGGGAGGGACATAAACCACATTAACGTGGATCATGTCTTTCCTCTCCTCTTGTTATCTTTACCGGCAGACTGCTAACTTTTCCCTTCCTAGATGCTTATAAACTTTGTTGTCCACACAGAAATGGTTATTACTGAACCTGGCCACTCCCTTCTTGAATTTTAGGATATATTTTTAATTTTATTCTTTTTTTATAAACTATGCTAGAAGACTAATAGCTTATATACTTATGGGTTTAGTTGCTTGTTTTACTAATGGCTTGTTCCAGCTAATTAAAGGAAATCTCCAGGAAATCTCTTTCTTCTGAGAAGTAGGTTGCACAAACAGCTTCAAGGAGAATGCATCCTTCAAGCCATAAATCTGTACTTATAACTGCCAAGTCTGTTTGCATAGTCCAGAGTGGTATGCTTATAACTTCAGTTTTCTTTTATTATTGTAAATTCATGCTGTTGTGCTGTTGAAAAGAGATATTTATCATTAATTAGTGGGGATTTTTGAAAAACCATCCTGTAAAATATTTTTAATTATGGACAATGCTACTGTAGATTACAATCAGGCATTTTTATCAGTTTTTTTACTGGGAATATCTACATCAAAAAGGATTTAATTCTCAAAAAAGTGCATCCTATCTTTCAAGTTAACAAAGGTGATTCTCCTTTTCCTGCTTCAGTGGGATTCATAAGGGATTTAATTTATGAATGTGAACTGCAACAGCCAGATGATCTTTCCAACATTTTAATTTTTCCTAGTTTTTGCAGAAGATGAACCCCCAACTGAATTTTAATTTGGATAGCTCACATTGCTTGCAGAACTCAAACTTTTTTTTAAAAAAAAAAAAAAGAAAATCTACAATTATCAGAGAGGTATTTTGAAAAACAAAGTTGCATGTGTTGTGAAAGCAGAGTCTAACTCAAAAAACCAGACTTTATCAAAGATGAAAGCTATATAAAATGGATGTTTGCATTTGTTTCCAAAAGAATTCAAACAACTCTTGCTAAATCCTTAAAGAGCAGAAAAGTTCAGGTTACCAGTGCAGTCCTGCTTCTGCAGAATGGCAACATCATCAGGAATTCAGCTTCATTGCTGAGATTTAGCAGAGAAGCAGTAAAGCACCCCTTATCCAAAGGGCTTGCAAAGGCACTTTCTAAAAGAGCAGGATTTCCATTGTGTCTGTGTTGTGAGCTTGGCAGAGGTATTCATCAGCCATTATTGATTTAGAAGAAGGCATGGCTGGAGTGAGGAGGATTGATCTGAATCCTCCCTTGGCCAAGTCAACTATTGAGGGATCTATTCATATCAAGATGAAACACTGAAGAGTGACCTACAATAATAGGAAACAGGTATCTCTCTCTTTCTTTTTCTTTACAGTGTGTGTGAAAAACTCTGGTTTGTTGTTCTTGGGTTTGGGGATTTTTTTTTTTCTCTCTCCATTAGCTTTCAGAAACATTATCTTTGCTAAGTTTAGTATTTCTTGAGTTTGCTGGGCAATTCTTTAGGGAACTAGAGAGTGACAGTTTCCTCTGAGATGATCTGGTAAAGGGATAGGGGAGAAAGAGCTATTGACTTTCTATTCAAGCTGCAGTCTTACTTGTGAGAAACAAGGTAGCCAACAGGAGCCTGGCTTAGCTGTGCTTTCTTAGTCAGCCCTCCTTGTCCTCAAATGTCCTAGCATCTCCCCAAGTTATTTCTGTGGTCAGTATTGCCATCCTTGCCTTTCTTGTTTACATATTGCTTCTCTTCCAGAGGAATTTGCAACTTGTCTTTCTCAGAGAAAAGACCATGAGTTAAGTGGACCCAGGAAAGCCATTCTTGCATACTCTTTGCTGAAATCCCTTACCTGGATAGCAGCTGGGCTTGGACCTCTCAGCTCTGTAATCATGTGGGCCATATTTCATCTGCACAGTTTTGTCCAGATTTCATCTTCTATCTGCAACATCTTTCTGCAGATTCTACAAGTACAGATTTGCCTTATTGACAGCCATCTGAAATGCTTCTGCAAGGAAGCATTTTCCTCTCTTTGTATCGCTTGCTTTTTTTTTTTTTTTCTTACCCATTTCTGTCACTTCACAGATAACCTGACTGTCACGTGCCTTTATGGCCTTTCCTCCAACTCATCATTTCACATGAGCTACAGATACATCAAGTGCCACCACTGATTAGCTTCTGATCTCAGCTTGTTCAGATATTTACTGGAGTTAGGGACAAATACATTTGTTCTTTGTCTTGTGCTGTTCTTCACACTCTAGAGGGCCTTTCTACAAAAACACATACAAGGCCATTTCAGCGTTTTTCCCTGCAGTCTTCTTCAGGGAGAAATAAGTACCTTTTGCTTATATGCTGCTTGCTCCCTCTTTATGACTTCCACTTGGCTGAACAAACACACTTCAGGAGATTTTATCTCCTCACCGCCCCCCCCCCCCCCAACAGATGTATCTTTTGTTATTTTCCTGTTAGTCCCTCTTTAATCAGAGACTTTTTAGTCTCTGTTACTATTCCTATTCCCACAATAAACATAGCAAAGGTAAGACTGAGGGTGTACAGAATATATCCATTATGGGAATTAACATATTTATCATCTTCATATTCTGCATGTATCAATAACTGGCTTGTATTTTGTATGCAAATTGGGCTCCAATATAAACAAATAATAATATTATTCTTATTAATAAAGACATTCAAAAGCAAGACCAAGGAGTTACAGTTTAAGTATGTTTTGTAATAATTTTAAATACATATAAAATTGATATTATAATTTAGAATGCTACCTTTAGAACCAGATTATTCAGACCTGACAGCTTTGTAAAGGAATAAACAGAAGATAAACTTTTCAAATGAAGAATAAGCATGGAATTCAATGATTCTGAGTAGCTCAAGATCTCAAGATCTATACTTCATTAAGTGGTTTACTCAAGATCTTTATTATTTTAAGTACTTCAGTATTAAGAAACCTATATATATGAACTTGCTTTCCCCACTTACTGTGCTTTGCTTCATGTGGTGGAGCACCAGCTGTTAATGGAATTTTAGTCCCAGGGATCAAATTAAAGTAAATCTGAAGTAAAATTCCCTCAACGTTTCTTAATGTGGTTGTTGGGTTTGCATTTCAGGGTTAAAAAAAAAAAAAAAAAAAAAAAAAAAATCAGACAGAATATCCCTCTGAAATTGTTAATCATTAGAAGGAAGGTTACACACATTTGCATGGATTCCTGTGAAGTAGACAAGAGAATTCACAATCACTCTTTTTGTGATAAATTAAACCAGGAAGGAAATATTAATAGTCCAGTTCTTCATGAAAGAAGACACAAGTTCAAGATGAGGAAGAGTACTGAAATGCAGAACAGTGAAAGATCTGATACATGGCTCACATTTTTTCTTTCAAAAAATTTTCTGTTGTGACCCAACAGAAAGCTCTGGCTTTTGAGAGTTTTATTACATTTTATAAGCTTCTCATCTTTGATGCTGAAACCACCAGACTACTAACTGTGTTCAAAATAAAGTGATCATTGTGGTGACTTCACCTTCAAATCATGCCATATTTCCTTTACATTGCCTTTACGCTCATAAGTCATAGCATATTGATTTCACCCTTACATTGCACTGAGTTTGACTCTCCCTTAATAGACAAAATGACTACTTGCTTTCTATATAACCTACTATTTGTATTTCTTTTCTTCTCTGAGCTGTAATCTGTGACTTACAATAGGCCAGTACTCAGTAAAATGGTAAGGTGCTAGTTCAGCCTAATATTGTTCAAATAAAAAAAAAAAAAGTCTCACTGACAGTCTGTTGTTGCTAGCGCTTTTCTAGTATGTGCTCTTTAAATTATCTGACTTCCCAATAAGTTGAACAGTGCATTATATTCACCTGAAAACTGTTCAGGTAATTATCTCATACAATATTTGATCCCTTCACAATGTTCAGTGTTGGCTACTGTTCCCTGCTCCATACTGTGCAGTTCCAATTTAACATTCACCTTCTGTAATGTTGACTATTACTCTGAATTACATATCATACTGCATTCATTCCTTCGCTGTCTTGGATATAACACACAGGACTGGATTGTCAATGCAACATCCTTCATAAAATTCTTTTTTTCTTCTAAGGCCTGTCTTGGTTCTCTAAGGTGGTTACAGCTTTCTGATCTGTGACCTGAAAATACAGCGCCAGCTCTATTTCACATGGTTAAGAAGTGAACATGCTCCATAACATTTCTTACAAGTGCACATGTCACTGGGGCCCCACCAACTCGTACCTCTCCCCTGGGTCTTCCTGTTTCTTAGCTTACCTGTTCCCTGTCAAAAGCTTTTGTCATATTTTTACCAGGAGAGGTATAACTTTGACCATATCCATTTTTTATTAAGAGATCAAGTGAGATACTAGACCCCAGCCACTTTTGCCTCTTCTACTCTTGTGTAGAAAGAAAAAAGAATTTCAGGCAGGATAGATACTACTCACACAATAGAGAAATATGCTTTTAAAATAATAATTTGAGACAGAACAACATGTAATTAACTCTTTAAAACTGTGGACTGTCTCCATACTCAGCTTAGTGTTTAACCCACAATCCCAGTGAACCAAACTTGGGGCTCCTTTAAACTAAAATGAAGTACGTAAAGATTAGCCCAAACTGAATTAGAAGGATTTGACTCCTTTAATATCGTTACAAAAGAGGAAAGAAAAACCTATCAGTAGAACATATTTTGGTTTTCTTCCTTCTGACCATGACAGCTATGAACAGCTCCATTCAGGGAAAAAAAGACCTTCTTCAGCTTGTTCTTTAGTGCCAAATTATCACACTGCACTGATCAAGTCAAGCATCTTGTTTTGCCTGTGCTTTACACTTCTTCTGGAGAAATGCCATTTATTAACCACTTACTGCCCTCAACCTTTTGTCAGCTTTGGTCTCCTTATGACTTTTACGGATTTCTCTTGGAGAAATTTCTTCACCAAAAGTGAAAACAAGATCAGCATCTGTTTTGGAGAAGTGCTTTTCCAACCCACTGAATAATGAATGCAAAGGAAAAGAGTGTTGAACTTATGAAAAAGTTTCTATTGTAGATCTCATTGGTTTTGATTTTCTTTTTCTAATTACAATGCAACTGAATTAGTATCTATGACATTCCTTTTTTTAACTTGTTTTTAAAAACAGATGTTTTGCTGAAATGATAAATGTTTTTGCAATCTGCATAAATGTAACATAGAAAAGAGGATTATCAGCTCTCACATCAGCAAGATGTATTGGTACTTTTACTAAAGTGGAAGACCTGACCTGACTTCTTAATAATTAGGAAGATTTCTATAAGTTAATAAAAAATTGTATTTAACAATAGTAAAATTTTCATTTCCTTTGATTAAAATGGATTTTAGCAGTATAGCCTTATGCCTCATACATCAAACTCCAGAGAAGCAATCATCACAGTAGTTGGTGGTAAAAAAAAACATTTTATTATAGGCAATTTATTATAAGAAATAGTACTGGAAAATCATCTTCTATTAATTTTAATCAGGGGCTAGCATTTTAGCAGGCCAATAAGCCAATAAGTCAACCAAAGAACAGATTAACTAAATGGAAGGTGCAGTGCCTGCATGTAGAATAGCTGCTCAGTTGCCCTGTTCTTAAACAGATTAAAGGTATGACTGCTGTGTATACCCTCAACTAAATGTTATTCCTTATAATGCTAGCTTCCAAGTTATTTCTCCAATGGTCTCCAAACAGTAGACTGCTCATTGCTACATAAGACTTGAACTGCTGTTTTTTGACTACAGGAAAAGCTATGCAGTAAAATTGCATCCCTTTTGCTTCACCGAGGATCTTCCCTGTTCCTTGGCCTCCTTACTTCCAACCCAGTGTATATGTGAAGAAGAGCTTTCACCCCATCAAGAAAGCAGCCCTTATATTTGATGGAGTTTCTGCACCTATTATTGGACACCTATTTCATTTAACCTCAAGCGTATACGCACTCGCTACCAGATAAATTCAATTAGTTTTTACACATGGAGTTATGAAAATATGTGAATGGTGGGGGAAGCAGTATTATCACAAGGGAAAAAAGCCAGTCTAAGTTGAGCTACCTGTCTACCTCTTTGACAGCGACGCAGGAGGGAAGCATGGCAGCATTGTTATACAGCACACAGATGAATGATGGCTGAACAGAGCTTTCAGGCCTTTTAATATGTTCTTTGATCATCTCTGAAATAGATCAAGGCAAAGCCGTTCCCTTCCTCTCTGACAAAAGTACTTACTGACTTCTCTGTGTTAAACATAGCCTCCTATTCTGGAAATTGGGCTCAGGAATATCACCTACTTACTCCATTTCACTCTGCTCAGTATAAAGGCCTGACCCTGGAGGAGCTTTGGACCCAGTCCTGTGGTACTTCATTGAATAGCCAGAGTAACTGGGGCATGTCCTTCCTGAACTGAGGCAGATATGATTAATAAAAGGAGCCACAAGGAATGCTGAAAGGAACTAGTGAGAAAGAACTGAATTGTTTCTATGTCAATGTAGATGGCCTTTAAAACTAAACAGAGGAATTCTAACAAATGATGCAAGTCATGAAAGCTGATATTATAAGAATCAATAGATACCTAGTATCAAAAAGCAGTGATGACTGGAGTACATTTATCAAAGTCCTTGCACTCTCAAGAACAGATAGTGCCGTAGTGTATGTTAAAGATGGACTAGAGTATAAAGATAGAGTAGCGCAAGAAAACAATCCATTTGGGTCAAAATCACTCCTGAAAAGAATGATAAATAGCCATTGAGAGACTATGGGGATTCTTTCTATGTAGTCCAAAAGGTTACCTTAACTCATAGAATCACAGAATTATAGAATAGTTTAGGTTGGAAAAGACCTTAAGATCATCAAGTCCAACCCTTAACCTAGCACTGCCAAGTCTACCACTAAACCATGGCCCTAAGTGCCACATCTACACATCTTTTAAATACCTCCAGGGATGATGACTCAACCAGTTCCCTGGGCAGCCTGTTCCAATGCTTGACAACCCTTTCAGTCAAGATATTTTTCCTAACAGCCAATCTAAACCTCCCCTGGCACAACTTGAGGCCATTTCCTCTTCCTACCACTTGTTACTTGGGAGAAGAGATCAAACCCGCCTCACTACAACCTCCTTTCGGGTAGTTGTAGAGAGCGATAAGGTCTCCCCTCAGCCACCTCTTCTCCAGGCTAAACACCCCCAGCTCCCTCAGCTGCTCCCCATCAGACTTGTTCTCCAGACCCTTCACTACTTTGTTGACCTTCTCTGGACACGCTCCAGCACCTCAATGTCCTTCTTGTCCTGAGGGGCCCAACAATGAACACAATATTCAAGGTGCGGCCTCACCAGTGTCCAGCACAGGGGCACCATCCCTGCCCTGCTCCTGCTGGCCACACTATTGCTGATACAAGCCAAGATGCTGTTGGCCTTCTTGGCCACCTGGGCACACTGCTGGCTCATGTTCAGCCGGCTGTCAGCCAGCACCCCCAGGTCCTTTACTGCTGGGCAGCTTTCCAGCCACTCTTCCCCAAGCCTGTAGCGTTGCATGATTGATACCTTGATAGTATTTATTACACAGAGGGACAAAACCCACCTGCAATTTTTTAATTTTCTCTCATTGGAGAGAAACGATACTGGCAACAGTCAGGCCCATATGTGATTTGCTATGAATGTTCACAGCGTTCTTCAACAAAAAGTCACCAAACACACAAGGTAGGTTGTTACTTTAGTTGCAGGTTTGGTAACCAGTGAGGATAGTAAATGAGTGATAGAAAAATAACCTTGTTGTTGATGAAGGCATCCCAAGTTTGCTCAGTTTAAATGTAATGAAGATCAGAGAAAAGAGGGTCTGTGGCAGACAGCTCCAATTTCAAAAGAACAACAAAAAAAGGTAAGGAAATGTTCTTTTAATTTATTGTTGGTCTCTCCCTGCATTCACAGGTTTAGTTCCTAAACTTCTTGAAACAAAGCATTTGGAGAATGCAAAGCAATATAACCTATAAAGAGAGAGAAGACCTGTTATCCCAATGCTTTCTCTGGTTCTTCCCTCCATTTTATGATAACTGACAGTTTTGAATACTCCTGCCATGCTTATGCACAGGTATTCAGTTCTGTATCTGAAAATTATTCCTATTGCACCACTGACTTATGGATGCTAAACCCAAAACCTGAAATAGCTTAAAATTCATCAAGTCAACAGTAGTAGCATTGGCACAGGGCATAAATCCATATTTTGACATCCTGAAGACAGTGTTAAGTTTTCTGTTATCTTATTAAATTGTATCAGACTTGCCTTGCATAGAGTACAACCAGGCTTGATAAATGCTTGGCTTCAGCTACACTCTCCCATTTTTTTTCACACTGTCAGACTTAATCCATAACTACTGTTCAAAGGCAGCAAGCAGGAGAGGAGAGTGCATTTTGACTCAGCTGGTAGCTGGCTACTAACAGCTAAAAGCTGTAATAATTTATTATTATTCATACTGCATCTTGACATAATTTATTTTCATTTTTTATAATCTATTCTCTAAGGATAAACAATTTATAAGCACATGATTTAATTAGTTTTTATTTTGTGTCAATTTGTTTAATGTCATTGACCAGAAAGCATGGATTTTTATGAAAAACAACCCCAACTGTAGCATCTGAAAAGCACATAGAGGACTTAAATGCAAAACTCGGATTGCTGGAGTTAATATAAAAGTCTACGAACACCTCTTTTACTCAAGCTGAACATAGTACAGATGTCACTGCTCCATTGCAACAGATAGGCTTGAATTTTCTTGAATACTTTAAAGTGATGGGGGTGGTCTCACACTGGATTTCACTTCAGCAGTCTTTGGCTAGTACCTTCTCCATTTCATATCTGGCATTTAATAATAGGGACAGGCACAAGAACAGAAAACTCAATTTCCCATGAGAGAGGCTGTTTATATTCATCACCCAACAAAAGTGTATTTTCCTTTGTCTAAGGGCTTATGTGGAAACCGTATTTTGGATCCTAAAATGGCTTAAAAATTACATCCAAATACATTTCCTCAAAGAAGCTGCCATAGAGATACAAATAAAACAACCTAATATGGATTTTGAGCATCAGTTCTTCCTATAGAGTCATGCCCATGAATAACAGTTCTCCTTGTATTTTGATAATATTCCTGCCAAGAAAAGACACTATGTTGAATAATTAACAATATGATTGATTTTCTGCTAGGATAAATAATGAAATTAAAAAAAACCAAACTGTAAGCATATGAGTTAAGGTTTATAAAACTCTTCTATTTAAGCTGTTTGTAAGCAGCTGAGAAGTTAAAAGGTCCTTATTAGGTCTTCATTTATGGCTATTTAGCCATAGAAGCTTTATCAGATATTTCTCTTTCAGATGCAACCTTCTAACAGATGCTGTCCAAAGAGCCCAAGGTTAGCATCTGTGTTTACGTAATAATGCTGCAAATGAAAACCTGACCATTGTGCTTCTATACATCAAGTAAATCATAACCTATATGGAATAATAAAGATATATAAGCCACCTCCCAGAGACCATAACAAAACTCACCTGTATTACCTTGAGATGTTTTCCCTAAGGCAAAGAAAACACAGCTGGTATATAAACATACAACAGTGTTATGAAATTCGTGGGAAAGATGTTTGGCTTGTTGTTCAGAACGCACCAGCTGTTTATTTTCCTGGAAATGTCCTCAATAAAAACCAGCAGGAACTAGTGGGTGGCCTTGCCCACACAGCAGGTGTTAGAAGGACCATTGGTAGAAAGCCTTTGCTATAGAGCAGCCACTAGACTGAGCTCACTACACTTCTATAATTTCTTTCCCATACTCTTTACATGTTAGTGCTATTTATTTTAGTTGGCATATAGAGTAATAAATAGAGAGTAGGGTGTTTCTGCACATTGGGCACTAGCTTATCCTTCCTTCATCCACAATTTATATGGTAAAAGGAAATACACAGATTTTGTGCTCACAAGAAACACTCTGGTATGATTTCCTCATATTCTACGCTTGTTTTAAATGAAATAAAAAAAAACAAATTTAGGAAAACTTTAGTAATACTGGTGCCAGAGTCTAAAGGTAGCATCATCCTTGCTGGACACTCAGACAACATCCACCTTCCTTGGACTGCAGCTAAAGCCTGGCAGCTAGGCCCATTCTTCTGCAGGTGTTTATACACTGAGGGGCAGTGGAAAAACCTCTGTAACAAGAAAGGAAGCTTAGCACTATAATAGATTGCCTGATGCAGCAATATAAAATACCTCTCACTGAAGAATTTTAAGATTAGATTAGACCCATCACTGGCAGTCACTGCAAGTTCTCCCAAGATGCCCTCACCCTGGGCAGCAGTCCCATGGCTGCTTGCTGAGCCTTTCACAGGACACATCTAATGCCTTGGTGCCCACTAGCTACATGCTCTGGCCAGGCACTTGGGTTTGTTACCATATTTCTGTGCTCTCACAGCACAGTAGACTGCCAGGTGCATGCTTCGAGGATGCCTGGGTTGGACAGAGGTGTCAGAATGATACAGGAGGCTAATCCTGCCTCTGATGGGTAGTGTGGGTGGACTAAACAAGCTCTTCACGTTTTAGGACTTATTTTTGTGCTCTGTGATATTATACTGCAATACTTCTTCCTAAAGCAGAATTCCTTCAACGGAGATTACACGTGGGCACCCTTACGGCATTTTTCTTCCATGAGAATCCCCTTCATAAGCACAGCTCTAAAGGAGAGGGGAGGAGAGTTATTTGAGCCAATAGTTTCCACTTTTTCATTGAAATCATACTGAATGGTACCAAGTCATCCGACCAGGTGGCAGAAAGAGGAGTTTGCAAACAATTCCTGTCTGAGAGAAAATAAGGTATGTTCTGAGAGTATTCAGTCAGTTCCTGAATGATTCATGTGAAATCCTAATAGACAGAATTTGTCAGTTTACTTCCAAATTATTTATGTCAGTGGATTGCTCTACTTCTAACCCTTGTAAGACTTCAACGCTGAATGTGGCACAAGTGTTGCATGTAAGCTTCAGACAAAATCTTTTAAAACTTTGTTCAAAACATAAAAAGCACTGATTCAAAGAGACTTACTATGTGATTTGGTAGTTAAGGAAAGAAAAACAACCCGAGGTATGCATTGTACCGACTTGCTGAACCTCTGCAGTAAAAGACACATGGTAGAAAGATCTTCACACTGTAGGGGACTGGAAGAAGAAGGAAAACAAAGGGTAACAGGGAAAAAGAAAGATCAACACAAACTGCATGAGGAAAGAATCAATTATTATTATTATTATTATTATTATTATTATAATTCAGTAGCATAGAAACAAAATTGCACTGCAAATCACTCTAAGTACTAAAACAGCAGAATTAGGATTTTGTGCTCATACATGCCAGTCTGTTAAAAGATGGTAGGACAAGTAGCAGAGTCTCGTGTTGCCAAGACATGCTGGTAGCATTGGTCTGTAGGAAGCTCCTGTGATAGCTTGTCTCTCAGCTCTGAATCCCACCATTCCAGTGGCACTGCTGGAGTCCCTGTAGATAATTTTGTGTGGACACTTCTATTCCGGAACCTCTGTATTGGGACTTTATAACTAGGTAATAAAACCTGACTCCATTACATTACTTGGCAAGCAGACTTGATGCTTGAAATATTTTTTTTTTTTTTTTTTTAAGTGGAATTTCTATTTTCATGGAGTATGCACTTGCAGCTGTCATCCAAGCTTTGTTTCGCTTGGGAACCTGACAGCTTTTATAGTCCTATTGGTTCTAAAGGACACCTTCTTTCCCTCCCCCCTTAAGTTGGGAAAAGATCTGATAAGACTGGTTTTCACTGTTTTGTACTGAGCTTTGCATAGGCTGGGATAGCTTAGCACTTTGTCAGCTGTGACACCTATATTCACTCCTTTTAGGTAACAGAAGATCAATGGCCCTATAATAACATTTTATCTTATTCTTACTCTTAACTTGTCTTGCCGCAGAAATGCTCCATGGGGGGGAACTATGTCACTGTGGTTGTATCATAATTTTCCAGCTACTATACTGCAAGGGGAGGAACATTCTCAATAGCATGTAGTATATTCCACTGTTTCATCAGGTATATTTATTCATAGAGCTTCTTTATTACGAAGACATGTTAAAAGTGAAAATAAAACAAAACAAGTGTTTCAAGATGTTCCTATTCATCATTAGAAGCCATCTGAATTGCAAAGATGCCACTGTATCAAGCAACCATTTCCTTTATCCCTTGGGGTTTTGAGAAAATCTTATTACAGCATCTGAATTATTCCCTTGATTTGGGATTTAAAAAAAAAAAAAAGAAAGAAAAGAAAAATGTTCCATTTGCTGATTCCTTTGCAATTTAAATTAATCAAATACAGTGTATTGTGCAAATGTCCCCTCCAAAAAGTTTCCCCCCTGCCAGCAAACTGCTAACAGGTTGTCTTATAGTCTATTATACAAGTGTTGTTTAATCTGCTCTAAATTGTCAGTTCTCTGTTTTGCACCAATTTCCACAGGTTACTGAAGTATGCAAAATAATGCGGACTGATTGATGCACCACCTTGTTATCTTCTCACCATCTACATTCTGGTGCTGCTGGTGGCCGTCACCTGCTCACCACAAAGCCAGTTGAAACAAAAACCTTCTACATGAACAGGATCTAGCAGAAGCAGATATTGCATCATTGTACTTTTGCACTGTCTTTGTTTTCACTTTCTGCTTGTGGGTACCAGACAGGAGGGTTCTAGCACTAACAGTACTAGAAAAGTCTGTGCCTGGTTCAGACTTCAGCAAAAATCCTATGCATTCCTTATCTTCACTTAAATGAGGCATTCAAGCATGTTGATTTACAAGCAAGTTTGACCTGCTTAAATTATCCTGTCTCTAAGCAGTTGATAGTTAAACTATTAATTACCCTGGGGGCAGAACAGCAGTGGTGGTCCGAGAATTTGTTGTGCACAAAGGTGAGTAATGAAACCAGGAGGTTTAAGCCCATTTACAAAGACAGAAAAAACTGAAACAATATTTAAGGGATTCTGTTGTATATCAAGAATATTGACTCACATGAAACACAAGCTCTTTTTTCTCCTCACACTTTTTCATCAGCATAGTTACAGAAGAACTATTCTGAAAACAGAACCAATTGATAACCACTGTTGCAAACCCACTTAAAAAGTTGGTGATGCACTAGAGAAATGGAGCAGAGGATAAAGGAGCAGCAGCACTGAGCTGTGAGCAGTATAGCTATGCGAAGATCTATTCCCCTGCCTATTCTCATTTATTGAGGCAGAGTGGTGAAAGGAGACCAAAACTAAGTATTCACATTCATTACCAGGGAATAGGAGGGAAAAAAAGAATTTTTCACTTTATTTCTTTTGATTTCAGGAGCGATTAGGTTCAGTTGTGTCTCTTAAATTGCTTGGTAAGTGTTCTATCTCTGTCATTTCTATAAAAGGGATAATATATTTCATTGTAGCATTTTCACTCAAAAGAGATTGGAATCATAAAGAACCAGAGAGAGGGAGGCAAGGTAGTATTCTGAGGTCATTAGGATGTTTTAAGAGTTGTTTCATTGTCTGTCTAAAAGCACTCTATCACCCCTCTTCATATCCTGTAAATAGGAGAACTGCCTCTCCTGAAAAAAACAACATTAGTGGTCATTTTAGGATTTTTTTGGGATCTATTATCCCCTGCTAAACTACTGAACACAATCAGTCAGGACATTCCTCTGTAGCATTAGACTGAGTTAAATCTTACTGTAAACACCAGTGTTCTGTCACAGACGACAGCTGCTTTATTAACAGCGCTGTGCTAAGCAATATGTAACCAACAACAGCAGAAAAGTTTTCTGAAAGTAGACATCACTTGGCCTCAGCACAGCAGAATCAGAAACGCCAAAGTCTGTAGTAACAATTTTTCTTCAGAGCTTCCTGCTCAACTACAAAACCATTTGCATCCCGTGTTCTATGGCATCAGTCTGCTGTTTCAATGCCAGACCACATCTGAAAACGCAGTCAGAGAACCCAGATGACACCTTACACCTGCAGTCTCTCCTTAGTACTGCTGCTAACTGAACACAAAAAAGGAAGAAGTGTTGAGCTTACTTCACTGTAATGGGCTAACAAGCTTGGCATAATAAATTGTAGGAAGAAAAGGTGGAAAATCATCAAGGAAATAGCTAATATTAAAAATATATAAAGGTCCAGATCTTGGCTTGCTTATAAGACAGATCTACAGCATCTTAGCTTCAGTTGAGATTGCTTCCGTCTGAGTTTGAATTGAAGAACACATTATTAGGGTATGAAACTTTATGTCCCAATTAAATGTTTTCTTTGTGACACCTGTCCAAACTTGTTTTTAGAAAAACAGAAGAAATAGGGAAAAGAAATTTAAACATGCTGTTTTGGAACAGAACTCTAAACTCAAAGTTTGTTTTTTTGGTAGGAAAATATTTGCAACAACTTCCTAGTGCAAGCTGAAAAATAGACAGTACATATCAAAACTGTATTCTCTTATCCATGCATGACAACTTCAACAACTCCTTAACATGTGCTGACCTCTCAGCAGAAACATGAACGGGCCAAACATGAAGTAATTATTCTCAGATCCACCAACTCTTGCAAGACAGACTTCCAGACCCAGAGGAGATGTCTTTGTACTTAATAACCTTTAATTCATTTCTCTGTCATGAATTTGTTGGCTCACACCAAACATGCAGACATTCTCTTTGTCAGCTCAAACACAGATGAAGCCTGTTTTATGCAACTGGTGCTCATGAATGCACACTTGATATATTACTTTGTTGGGTCTGTGAACATTGTTTGAAGAAAGGATATATCAGATATTAGAAAAGACTATTTTAGGATTTCAAGGACATAGTCTTTCTTATTAATACATGATGGACATATATTTTAGCTACATGAGCAAATAATTTATACTATTCACCAATCTCAGATATAGGGTCTAACATCCTCAACACATTACAAATTTGGGTTTTGATTGAAGCTTCAGGCTCTGTGCTGGGAACACTGAATCTACTTGTTTCTTCTAACTTCTTCAGTACATTACAAATTTGGGTTTCTTTATTTTCCTTAAAGCAGAAGGAGGGAACAATAATATTGTGACCCTGACGTGTTCTAAATGTGTTTAGATGTTTCTTAGGACAATAAACATGTTGTCTACTGTACCTGTCAGGGAAACATTATGAACATATCTGGCAATATTTTAGAGAAAAATAAAAGGAATAGAGATTTCATTAGTAACCATGATTTTGAAGATTCAAAGAAAAAAATCTTACTCACAAGGAGCCATTTAATCCTACCATCAATTAATCACCCATTTCCCAGACTCAGGTGTCAAGCCTAGAAAAGCACATAGAGAGTGTAATTTGAAATAGATCAATAACCGTTGTCCTTTTTATTAATTTCAAAATTTAGTACTACTGTGGGCATTAGGGCAACCTTTGAGCCATAAGACATGATTCCAATTAGCTCTCAGCATTGCTAATCAAGAGTTGCTTCCAGAGTTCAAAAGAATTACAATAGATGTAAGTGAAATCAGAATCAGGCCTACATATTTCAGCACTGTTGTTTCTAAAGTTATACAATAGCACCAATACTAAAATTTTACAGTGTATGGTAAAGGTCAGCAGATAAAATATTTGGAACTTTTACTCATGAATATATTTAATTTGCTACTGCAAATGATTTTGATTACATTTTACAAAATACATAGCTGCTTTTCCTTTTGCAATTAAAGATTCCTAATAATACAGTCAAACCTTCTTAATCATTGTTCACTCTAGCATAAAGTAAATCTTCCTGTGTTTGAAGAGAACCTAGTCATCTTAACGGCATCCATTTTTGTTCCTTTTTATTTTACAAGATTAGTATACTTAATAACCTTTACCATATTTGGCTGCAGTGGAAATGTGAAGAAGAGTAAAATTTGCACAGTGGATTATATGGCTGGGACAAAACTCAGTTCTGTAATTAGGTTTGGTTCTGTTGCTTAGGTTTGCAGAAAAAGTCAAAATTAATGGTTCTTTTTGCCTAAGATTCCCCTGCAGAGTTATATATAATACTAAAGCATGGTTAGAGCCAGGCCTGTTATCTGAGTATTTGCCAAAACCATTGATTTTTTTTTACTTGCTAAAAACATTCCTGTTTGGAGGAAAATCAGTAGAAATACTTAGCGCCTGAACAGTCATCATTTTAACTGCAAATAATTAAGACACTAAAATAGCCCTGGAATGCTCACGTACACTTACACTCATCCTTGCAAAGACTCAGAGAAATTCCGGCAACAGTCTTGGATACTGAAAGTCCACAGTTGGTATTGCTGCACCTTTAGCGCTTTACTGCAGAATGGTCTTGGGAAAGATCAGTGAGCTTTTGCAGGCATCCCCCTAAATCCTCAGAAACGGAGCATGGAGTTCTTTTTAACACAAGCTTAATTTTCATTAGAAAGAAAAATGTGTTCCGGCAAGTTGATGGAGAAATGAACCAATTTGAATGTGTTGAAGTTCTTTGCTTTGCTACAGTGCTTTTTAAATGGTGTCTAAACAGTTGGTCACAGATTTATTTATGTTTCCATGTAAAGAAAGAAAATATTACCATTTTCTATATGGGAAACAGTTTCCCTAATTATTTGGCTCCTTTTTCTACCACATAAACACAGCAATTTGTACCCCTCTCCTTCAACTGGCTGCAATTAACAGCTACATTGCAATAAGCAGATTATGTTAATTAAAAACTCAAAACTATGTAAACAATGGGAAAGCTGACTAGCCATTTTCTATTTTCGCCAACTGGGAGGAACACAAGAGAAATTAGTACCAAGCTTAATTTTTCTGTTTATAATTCAAGTTATTTGTAACAAATAACAGCATTTAAAAAGTATTTTTAAACAGCTAACCGCATCTCTCTACACTAATTGAACAACATCCCACATGAGAACTTTTACATCTGTATGAACTGGGGAAAAAATTTTTTTTTTTCAAAAAAAAAGATCTAAAAAGAGGTTAAGGGAACAGATTTGCACACATCATCACCAAACTGATATATTAAACACAAGTTCCCTTCCATGTCTGAGTCACACTCTCAAAAAGTCATACCTAAGGATAAAAGTATATCTTAGTTCTACTTCTTTGGCAAAAATCTGAGCAACCTGTAGTATAAACATTACCCAGCAGACGTGAATAAATTGTGAAGCTTTAAGATGTTGCTAGAGTTTCATGGAGGCTATAGTTTTGGTTTTGTTCTTTCATTTCCAAACCAAGATTGCTTAATGAGGGTGGGAAGAGTGGGAGGTAAAAGTGGATTTTGCCTGTTAGTTATTGTGTTCCCAGTGCTCCCTCTTCACCATGGAGACACCTCTCAGTATCACATACTAAGAGGATGTCATCATCAAATGAGCTGCATGAGGCCATGTACATATATATAAGGTTTATCGACTATAGCTATGAACTTGCTATTGACCAGACTTTGGGGAAGAAGAAATGGAATGAAGGACTATAGCTCTTCTTCAGCATTATATAGGAAATATTCTGTCTAGGTACATGAAGGAGACAGCGTATTTCCTTCCCCAAGATTGCACGACTAGGTATTTCTGATGAACTACTAAGAGGAAAATACGAGCGTGGGGAATGTTCACAGCTTCAGATGAGGTCTTAGACTGTTTCTATGGGGTTTTTCAATGACAGTATAGGAAAAGAAAATGATACAGAAAAATGATATGGCTCATCATCATGGTTTAACCTCAGTCAGCAACTAAGCACCACACAGCCGCTCGCTCACTCCCACCACCCCAGTGGGATGGGGGAGAGAACCAGAAGGGCAAAAGTAAGATAACTTGGGAATTGAGATAAGAACAGTTTAATAATTAAAATAAAATAGTAGTAGTAGTAGTAGTAGTAGTAGTAGTAGTAGTAGTAATGAAAAGTAAAATTATGAGAGAGAGAGAGGCAAAACCCAGGAAAAAAAACCAAGTGCTGCAACCACTCACCACCCGCCGACCAACGCCCCCAGTCCCCGAGCCGCGATCGCTGTTTCCCCTGGCCAACTCCCCCCAGGTAATGTACTGGGCATGACGTCATATGGTATGGGATATTCCTTTGGCCAGTTCGGATCAACTCTCTTGGATGTGCCCCATCCCCTCCCGGCTTCTTGTGCAGCTGGCATGGCTTGGGAAGCTGGAAAAGTCCTTCACTAGTGTAAGCACTACTTAGCAACAACTAAAACATCAGTGTGTTATCTCATACTAAATCCAAAACACAGCACTGTACCAGCTGCTAGAAAGAAAATTAACTCTATTGCAGCTGAAACCAGGACACTCGTTCAATCTGGGACCAGATTTTCAGAGTGGCCAGGATAAAGACACTAGTTCAGTGTATTGTTTCAGTTACACCCTTGATCCAAACTCCTTTAGAAAATGAGAATATTCCCAGAAGATGTGAAAGTTGCTGATAGTTGTCTTATTCACCAACCCTTAGGAGGCCACATAATGCTAAGTGTATAGGAAAAGGCAACAAGAGCATGGGAAGATTGAAAAGGGCAGAGATTTAGAAGAGCTGGCCACATTGTTAGATTTTGCACCTACTATCTTACAGTCATTTACAGAGAGTGGGAATACTGAAGTGCTTCATATATATTATGTTAGAAAAACATTTCTTCTGTTTTAAGGGCAACACTGATTTCCCATCTCCTGCTCCCCTGCAGAGTTCACGGACTGTGGGAGGGCTACTCAAAATACAACTGCAGTTGATCATTTCGCTTTTTGTATTTCCACTATTTTCCTTTTGGAGACATGAACTTTAAATGAGCTGCTGTACAAGCTTCTTGGGGTCAAAATAGAGGAAATCACATCCACCACAGAGACAGGCACAGCAGAAATCCCAAATATGACCATTATGTTCAACTCAGCAGCCTTTTTCCTGTTGGTAGGTTTTTGATACAAACTTAGCATCAAGCCAGGCTGTCAAAACCAATGAAATCTATTTCTGTGACATTGAAAGAGCTCTTGATGAAAGTCAGTCAGTTTAGGGACAGTTTTTTTAGAGTACCTGGAATGAAGACAGAAGAAGATTTGGGTTTTGACAGAATTGCTGCTTTTTCTTCTTAGTTTCTCAGATGAGGAATATGTGCTGAGTAAATCCATTTATTCTGCAAACAGGACATGTAGTGCTTGATGCTACCAGCTACATTTTAGTCTGACCATTTGCTGAGAGTCTTGTTTCTTAACAGAATTAACCCTTTTGCCAGATCTTTTATTTTGAAATTATTGGAGGGGTTTAGCTCTTGATGGGACTCTCTTTCTGGGTAACACACAGAGCAGCCCTCAGGCTTCTGAGTGAAACAATTTTTAGTTTTCATACTATAGAAGGAAGAATATCAAAGGGGGTAGGAATGATAAATGGGAGGAATAGCAGCTTGGGTAGTGCCAATGATACTGGATAATTTTTCTATTTTTAAGCTTTCAGAGGATTTCCTGTACAAATACCTGTTCATTGCAGTAAGCTACTATAACTATTATACTAAGAAGTGCTAGACTTACTGCAGAAAGCTTTTGCCTGCACATACAGTATTTTTGATGCTTTCTAGGCATTCTGGACTTACAGGATGTGAACATATAGTTTGTAAGACCAATTAACAACCTTATCTAGTCCAGAAGCATTTTTAACCACAATTTAAACAGTATGTTTTCTTATAAAGAGTTTTATGGTCTCTTTGATTCCCATTGAAAAAAAGGGCAGAAGATAAATAACCCAGCAATAAATATGTGTTTAATGGTGTTATGAATCATTAATTGTTCCCCTGTATGGGTTTCCCCACCTTGGAAGCTAACTATGGCTGTTTAGAGATGATCACTTTACAAAGAGGTTCACTTTTACATCTCAGTCCATTCTCTGCTCGAGGTGTAATGAAAGAAATTGCTATCTTTTCCCCAGCCAGTTATTATAATGGTATGAAAAAAATGACTTAAATATTGACCTTGTCAATACAACCAAGTTCAGATGAGCTAAAAGTAAATAAAACAATCTTTTAATCCTAGGAAAATATTTTAAGGCTTTTCTTTCTATTGTTTGTAGCTCACTTTTAAGACCTTATTTTATGACACAGTAGTGATTCATGCAATCACCAAAAGAAAACGGAGAAAAGAATAAAACAATGGTTATCCACTTTTGTAGCACTGAATCAGTTTTATGGTTTGTTAACTCAAAAGCAATCTGCACTTTTTAAAAACTCTATTGATTGTTACTTAATTTTTCAATAAAATAAACCTACCAGCAATTTTCTCATCCAATATAAATCAAGCCAATACATCGTGTAACACTGGCACTTTCCTTTGCTGTCTTTCCAGCTGATGTTGCTCAATTTTACCCACTGTTAATATATATTACTTTTTCTATTCAATCCAAATGGTACTTTTTACTGTTCCTCTAGCTTCTGATCTCCGAACTAAAGCCAGGACTCAATTCAGAGCCTCCAATTCTACATGGGGGAAAAAAGGCACTTCAAAACAGAACCTAAGCTACCAACAACAATAGCTATTAAATCAAAATACTCTGTGGGTAGAGTGCAAGCACAGGCTAAATTATGCAACTTATTTAGAAAGTTCTAATGCTGATACCATTGGATCTACAGTGTTCCAAGGAATTATTAAGACAACCAACAGTCATCAATAAAAGCAACAAGAAACCTACTGTTAATAAATCTTTTTTTTCTCATCCTAGAAGTGTAAAATTGAAGCTATTCCTGAAGAGATTTTTACACTTCCATTAATTTTATTGATATTTTCCTAGAAGTTTTTTTCTAAAATTTTTTAATAGCTAAACTAATGAAATGCGTTCCAGCTTTGAGATGATATTAGGTTGTTCAAAAATTTAACTGATGCTATAAAGATACAATGGTGTTGCAGGTTTACCAAATAATTCCCATTGATTCTGGATATCATTCATTTCTTTGATGGTGTCTTTGAACAATTTTTTTATTGTTTCATACTATGAGAAAAGACAAGACATAATCTGTTTCGTAAAATTATAACAAGAGGATGCTATGGTAGCATTTCCCCTCCATGGAGTGGATTCAGTTGCTGGAGTTCAACCCTTGCATAAACGTAGTGTATTTCACCATTAGCTTTCCTAATATATATATTATCTTTCATTGTTCTAAACTCTACCATGGATGAATTCCAATGCCACTAAAGCTACAAATCTCTTTGCTGTTAACTATGCTACCAGTTTCTAGATGAAGCTATCCCAAAGGTTACACAGCGTGTTTCAAATAGGTTATAGCATCTTTATGTTGTAATTTACTCCATGAATAGCCAGTTATAGCATTGGTTCGGGCTGCGGTCACAGTAGTATACGCCAGACCCTGCCAGTGAGTCCAGGACTCGAGGTCCCAGCTTTTCTCTTGCTCAGTAAGAATTCACATTCAGCAGAAGTCTCTTCACCTTTAGTGACTGGTTCTCAGAATAAGATGATGATGATGATTATTATTATTATTAAATTATTATTATTATTGTGATGGGTGGGATTGTATAACATGTCCACTTTCTTGCCAGAGAATGGGGTGCTCCAGATCACCAGGTGGAAACAAACAAGCAAATGGTGAACAAAAACCCAACAAGCCCCAGCAAATACTGAAGGAGGGGAGAGTAGAGGACTTGTTTCAAATAGTGGATCTCCTCTCAATTATAGTTTAGGGGACACACTCACAACATGCTAGTCTTATAAGCTGCTCAGCTCTTCTGAGACTAATGGTGCTTCCTAGCCAGATTTCCTGTAACTTTACCACAAGAATATTCACATATTTTATGTAATTTTGTTTAGCCATACATAATGATTTTAATTCAACTTTTCAATTCATCAAACGGATCTGTTTATAAAGCCAAATGGTGGACCATAGGAATATTGCAGTTTCACAAAATGGAGGTGGTGGGTTTTTTGGTTTACTTAAAAAAACCCAACATAGGAAATTACATTAAAGCAACTTAAAAGGCAATTTCACAGTAAGGCATGTAAAAGTTACAGATAGAATAATGCTATCCATACTTCATTGTCTCTCTATGCATGTGAGTTATTGCTATATTAAATTATCATGTTTTTCCTTTTGGTCTCCTACCTCAGTGCCCAGAGCAGGAAACCTGTTCAGTACAACTGAAGCCCACAGCCAGCTGTACTTGTTGCCCAATGCACCGAGATGTCCTCAGAGGAATGTCATACCAGAAATTTCTCAGGGATTGCAACGTTTTCCCATTTGTGAGAAAGACTTTGTTATTTTTAAGATTTGGGGTGAAGTAGGGTTGGCAGAGAATCATATACCATGGCTATTTTCCTCCCGTTCCCATTCCCTGCCCCACCAGGAGCGATAAACAAATCCAGAGAGATGTGCAAAGCTCATCTTCAGCGTGACAGCCCTGAGTGACCAGAATTTTGAGCTGACAAGGACATAAACTCTTGTAAGTGAAGTATGTTATTGATTTGTATGCAGCTACAGTGCAGAGATCAGGGGAAGTTCAAGGCTATACACTGTTGTTAAATCCCTCTCAGATTAGGAAAAAAAAAAATCTAATTACTTTCATTGAGGTACACAAAATGAAAAATCTATTTCAGTATTTTGAATTTAAAATTGATCAATTCCTTTGTGTAGTTTACCTCTTGAACTGATGGAGGCTTTGATCCATTAAGTAAAGAACAATTATATCTTAGAATAAATTAAAAGCAAACATATTATTTGTAAAACTGAACCACAGATGTTCTCTTATTGTGGGCATTTAGAATAAATAAAACCAAGATCATGACTCAAGAAGATGCATGAAAAAATTATGATTATTTAAAATGCTCTTATTACTGTTAATACAGATGACCCAGGCGTGATTCACCCTCAAAGAAATCATTTCTCATTTTATTTTTAGTCATTTTCAGGCTGACTCCAAGGTTCTTTGCAGCCCCAGGAAGGTCTGAATAGTCTAATGGTTCACTTTTGCTATGCTCATTGGTATTAGTATTTTATCCACCACCTGCGTTATCATCAATGCTTAAAAAAATATGCACTCTAAGAAGTATCTAGAAATGAATTAATTCCACAAGATTTTCAGAGTTTTAGGCCTCTTTAAAATAATCTCATCTGCTTGATACAAATAAGTCTTGTTTAGCCCTTCCCTTCCCCCCCGCCCAAGTTTGATTCAGCTTTTCTTTATTGTTGTGGCAGACCTTTCAAAATGTGTTTGATCAGACATTCTTTCTGCATGATGTTCTGTGCCAGTGATTGACAACAGTCCTTTGTGAGCAAGCATTTAAGTAATGATGTACAGACTTGTTAGAGAGCTGCTATGTCAAGAAGAGAAATGAACAATAAATTAGAATAAAATGGAATTGCATTTGAAACTTGGCTGGAGGATTTTGCATTTGTGAGGACAAAGGACATTTGACAATCTGAGTCATCTTGCAGCTTTGCCTGTAGCAACTGTCAAATTAGTTCTTAATGCTACAGGGAAAGGGATTGAGTCACAGCATTGCTTAAAGTTAAGAGGCTCATCAGTAAATCACTGGCAATATTAACAATTATGAGCTACACATTAATACAGCGAAAACACTCTGAATATTACGCTTACAACAGTAAGCCAAGAGGTGAACATAATTTTGCTTTCAGATTCCTGTGCCTTCTCTCAGGAACTATAGCTTTAAATTGGGGAAGGTAAAGAAAAAAGGAGTAAAACAATTCAAGGTATTCTGGACTATGTGCCCTCACAACTATGTAACAAGAAGAAAATCAGGCACTAAATCTGGATTTAGCAAAGTGTAAAAGTGAGGTGAGGAAGGGAAGTGCTTACCTGCATATAAATTCAAGATCCACATGCAGGTCTGTCATCCCTAAACTACACCTAGCAGGATCCTGCAGTCCTTTCAGACACCTTTGACTCCAACCCTTCTCTACAGTAGCTGGAAGATGTCACCGGCTGCCACAGTGACTACCTTCCCACCAATATGTGGTTCAGATAACAAATTTAGATTGTGTGTCCATGCTGGGAATGAGGAAGGACTGTGTCACATACACCAGTTGCAGTCCACTCTGAGAGAAAAACGTAAGTTATCTGTAAATTATAAGCCATATTAGGGAACAATATTGTCTTCCCAATTTCCTTATACTCAAGAACCTCTTAGAGCATTACACTGCTTCGAACACCAGAGATGTTTAAGTTGCTTCACAGAGCATGGTCCCTTTGGTGGATATGGGTCAGACGGTAATCTACTGTTAGAAAGACTCACACAGAATCCTTGGATTTGAACTACTTTTTAAAAGATGGTGCATTTTCAGGCCAGCACTGACTTTCATGATCATTTCATGCGTCATTTTATAGAGTGGCTTTCAATGGAAAAAAAATGTATGCCCGTGTTTTATTTTTAAGACTGAAGATAAGACTAACTCTCCCATATGATGATCAGCATAATTTCACCTCTTTCAAAATCTCTGTAGGTCTAGCTCAATATGCTGTATGATATTATAAAGAATCTATTGTGCCAGTCTCTATGCCACTTTTCAAAGATACAACTGCACAATTCTACCATTTTCTGGCATGAAAGGGGTCAGAGGGGAACAGAATTAGATATGTTGTGGGAATGGCCTGAGGTACAATTGCATTGACAACTCATAATGACACTATAGGATATCTTCTTTCATAGGCTGCATAGGTCTTTCACACAGTAGGTATTGCCCTTTTAAGTTCTTGCACACTATAATGAAGTCCCGTAACACTGACAAAAGAAGGATGATGAGTACATTCACCACCTGAAGAGTCTTTTATAAGTGATGCCAGAGAAAGAAATTTCCTGAGCTCTGCAAACACTGCACTAATGAAACTTCAAGTGGGATTGGTTGATCAAAATTCATTAAAAAAAAAAAAAAGAAAAACCTCACAAACAAGCAAAGAGTTAACTGAAATTAAGAAATTAATTATGGAATTCCACTGATGCATATTTTTAAAGAACCACTATTTCATGTACCCCTGCTCCTACTCACCAAACTCCTTGCCTGGCACACAAAAACATGATCACAGGATCTCAAATATCTCCCAACCGTAATGAAGATTACTCAAACTTGACAGCTATTCACATTTGAAATTGGTCAGCCTAGATTTGTTGGAAACTTATTTCAGATTTATAAGAATTTATGAGTAGACTTATTTATAACCACGCTGAAAGTGTATTCAGTTCTTTAACAAGCTTTATTATCAGTTGGGTTGTTAACTGAACCTGAACACACAATTCAACTTAGCTGGACAAGTAATAGTAAAAAAAGGACGATTTTTTGGTAGATCTAGTTGAAAGCAGAAAATGATATCCGGTCCAAGGGGTTTCGTAACAGACCTATTTCTATTTTGTGCTGTAACTTGTTTTTTACTAAATGTGCTCAAATTTTGGGTAAATAGAGACAATACTGTCAGTGTAACACCACTAAGTTACATGACATTTAAATAATAATTTACAAGCTAGCTGGTGCAATTAGATTCACACAAGTCTGCAGGTCTGGCATCAAGACGCTTTCTGGATTATAAAATTGCTTTATGTTCTGTTCTCAGAGTCACTTTGCAAGGCTGATTGTTAGATAGTACAGTTTAATTTGTAAGTGAAAGGCATGAAAACCAGCTCTATAAAACGGTTTGATATTTTGAATTTTAGATTAAAAAAATATACATTAACATAAAATATGAGAAGTGTCTTTGGACCTAATATCTGGTTTCAATTCTTTGCGGCCTCAGGAAAGTCTGCTTGCCCTTCCAAGTATTTTTGGGATAAGTTTTCTTTTCTTTTTTATGTGAGAATATTCCTCTATTTCTAGCCAAAATCTCTAGCAAGGTCTGAGAAAAGAGTTCACTGCATAGGAAATAATTTCAAAAGCAGCAACAATTCCTTGTTAATTGTAGCAAAGTTGAATGTGTGAGCCTCCCTCCTCTGACATGGTATATTTTCTCCTCGCATTGGAAAGAACTGCTGAGAGCGCTGAAAAGAGCATAACACTGAATGAATTTAGAAATAATTTCCTTTTTTTCCTTCAATAAAATTCTAATAGTGAGGTAGGTCACTTGTTTTTGAACATATCAACGTCCATTCTCCAAACCACCTACCTCCCATGCTTGAAAAGACTTCAAACTCTATTCAGAGTCAGGAATTTTTAATTTTTCTGGTTGTCTTTTCTGATAAAAACTAAAGAACTCATGTGGTGCTGGTCATTGGTAGCTTAACCTGAAAGAGCTAATGACAATCTAAAACACTATCTCTAGACATGTGTAAACTAAGGGATATCAGCACAGATGTTTAGTCATATCCCTGGACAAGGGGAAGCGTGGATCTAGTTTTCTTGACATCTTCATTTTTATTTGTTTACAAGTGGAACATTCCCATTTTTTTAGACTTTATTATGTAGATTAATAAGCAAGACCTCTTCTGCATCTAGAAAGACGTTAAACACCCGACAGAAATGCAAAAGAAAATCAACCAACCAAATAAATAAAAAAAAACCAACAACAAAAAAAGACCAGAAAAAGAGTAATTAAAATAATTTGTTTCTTTTGTACTAAGAGCCCTGAGGAAAGGAATCAAGCTTTATACACTAGCTTGATGTAGGGCCTTTTCTCTTCCCAGGGAAAATATCAATGAAAAACATCCTGAGGGACATAGAAATGGAAGATCTGAACATAATGAAGGTTGACAATGACTATTATTGATGTCCTTATCACAGATGACAAGAGGTTTAGGAGACTGTTCAAGCATATTGACACTGTACTGGGTCAAATGCTCTTTTTTTCTTTCTTTTCTTCTTCTTCTTTTTTTTTTTTTTTTTAAGCTAGTATACCGTCTGCTTCAGAGGCAGTTTTGGAAAAAACTTGATGTGCAGAATGACATTTGTCACCCTCTGTTTCCCAGTTAAGAGCACTATCTTCCTGTTAGTCATCTTTCAAAATGAATAAAAGCTGCATTAACACAAATTATTCTCTGCCATTAATTTTAATTTCAAGATGAAAAGCAAAGGCAAACTCCAAATGGAAGAAGAATGTTTCGAAAATAGTTTCTCCCCTACCTTCCTCCTACCCACTTACTTTTACAAGAATACGAATTCAGATGCTAAAATACAATATAAATGGGAAGTAGTATTTAGAAATATTTCTACACTAGTATGATCCAAATTGTAAAATGGTATAAAATATTCTTTAGAAGATGTCATCAATTTGTATTGTACAACATCACTGAAATGCTAATAAGGAAGATAAGAAACTGGAAAAAAAGAACCTCAAATATTTTTACCTCCAGACATCAAGAATGGGCATGGTGCCCTCAAGGTACCCAAGAGGTCATCTAACAAAAAGCAGACACAAAGGAAATCCACCCACCCTGCCCTTGCAATCCTATCATAAAAAGATACAGGTACATGCCCATTCATTATGAACAATACTTGCCATATTCAAAAAGTACACCACAACTCCAGTCACTCAGAAATTTTCAGTCAGTTTCCCAACATAAGATTTACTAAAAATAATTTTGAAATATTTCTAACTTCTCTAGGTTTTAAGCCTTTAACATTACTCAAAACAAAATTTCAAGCTTTTTATCTACAGCTAAACACACTGGAAATGTTTTCTTGAAAAGGTATAATCACACAATTCCTGAAGTTTAAATATAAGCAAGGCAAACTTGTTATATAATTGTGCAACTCGGTAACACTGTACTCGTGTATAGCACAACATGATCGTAAATCATTAGTAGTATCTGAAAGTATAAACTCCCCAGCTCGTTAGTATTAAAGCCTGGAAAATGAGATTTTATTAAATAAAGTTATCTTTCTGTAAAACAAGTTCTTACTCTGCACTGCTTATGACAGGCAGATTCCACCATCTCTAAGACAAAAAGTTCTCCCTCATTCTATTTTCCATTTTAATAACAGTTGCTACAAAAGAAACAAACTCTAATTACAAAAAGAAATAGAAGTGCATAGTAAAATAAGTATGAATACAACAAAAATTTTCAGCTTTAATATGCATTTTTGGTATATACCAACACTTACACTTGCATGTATAGAAGACCAGAATACTAGCGTGTTTTGTAGAAGGAAGGCTCATTAAGATTAAAATATGCAGATCAGAAACTGTCTGCCTCATAAAACATTGCCCAAGTTAAACGTATGTACACCTCAGGTTGGATATCTTTCAAAAATAATTCCTTTCCATGTAAAATATTCTTTAGATCTTTTCTTTGAAATAGGACAGGACTGAAGATGTGTCTGAGAATCTTATGGCAGAGATATGACTTGAGAAAGAGCTGTAAAAAGCTCCACATAATTTATCCAAGTTATAAATCTCTTAAAAAACAAAACCCTAGTCTTTTGCTCATATTGAAGAATTCTTTGTGCTAAGTTTCCAGAGTCCAGTTGCACTAAGGTGAGTTTTCCTAGCAATGCACTCTCATGTTCTCACTGGCTAGGCTGGCTACAGAGATTTAGTTGGAAAACTGAAGAGCAGGACAAATAGGTAAAATGATTGCAGGAAACAAAGGTCTCTGTAGACCCATTAGATAATCAAAATAAATTCCACTAATCCAAATAAAACCATCTCCTCTAAAATAGACCCTTCTGTTTTCTTCTTTCTCAAAGAGCATCATGGCTAAATGTTCAAGTAAAGAAGCATCTCTCAAATGCAGCAGTATTCTTCATGGGGGGAGAGGTGACGGGTGGAGCAAGGAAAAAAAAATTGGTCAGGCAACAGTCGGTGTATTACTTTAGTACTTAATATATCCCCTCTCATATTTATGTTGTGAAAAAGTTTTCATTGTTCTTTGTCTATTACACTTAAGATATGTTTTAAAAAGTGGTGCTACACCTATTTCACACTTTACTAGCAAATTCATGCCATGTTAGAACGACTATCTAGTTCAGTATCTTACTGGGAATTTAACAAGACTACAGCACGCTTAGGCGAGTAATCTAAAAAACCAATTGTCTGATGGAGTTCTTTATTTCCACTAGAGCTTTACAGAAATTGCAGTCAATGTGGAAGTAGCCAAGAGTTATGAACTGTCAACATGCTGATAGGAAAGTAAACAATGTAAAAGTGAAGCCAGCTTTTGAGTCTCACAGCATGGTACGTTGCTGTAATGGTTTAAATCATAAGCCAAATGATTGTTATTATAGAGATAGTGAATGTCATGCTTACAGAAAAATTGTGCATGTTAAAAGTGACTGCCATTAAAAAGATAAGCCTCACAGGAGGAAGGGATCTCAAGCCAGTAAACAGACAAAATGCATTACAGCAAAAAAAAAAGCAGGACAGAAAAGGGAAGTCTTGTCTAATTACCAGATTCAGCTATCATTTATAGTACTCTTTACTACCAGGAAAAGGCTGGAAGAGAGACAGATACAAGGGCAGTAGACTTAATTATTTATTTTTTAAAAAGCAACAGAATCTCAGTTAGAATTAAGAGCATGGCATCTAAAATATGCATATCTGAAAATAGATACTGGGTCTTTGTAGGCAAGTCTTTGGCATTAGTAAGAAGAATTCTGCCCATAAGTGGGATTCTTATTTAAATGTCAAAATAAAAAAAAGAAAGATAAGGCTGATTTATAGAAATTTAGAGAATCATGTCCCTCCACCATTAACACAGAAATGTGTTCCTTATCACAAAAGAAGACAAAATCTGTGTAACCATCCCGCCTGTTATTATAACCAGATTAAAACAGCAGGAAAGGAAATCTCTTTCAGTACAACAGTTAACAGGGAACCATTTTAGTTTATTGTCCAGGAGGCCAGAAGCAGAGGGCTTCATTCATGTGGCAAAACACAAGCTACCTTTTTAGTGTTCTCCTAGCACACAGCTTTGGCCAGAAGACAGTTCATTCCCCTTCAACTTGGAATCTTACCGACAGCTGTATGGTACCTGACATGGAAGGGCAACATGTTCAAGAATGCTTAAGAGTCAAGTTTTGAAGTTTTTAAATCCAGGGAGAACCATGATTATGATGTCTAAGAGCCTCCTGCTTAACTCAAACCAATGGATTTTCTTGAATTAATTCTTGCTTGACTAGGACATTCCAAAGAAAACCAAAATATTTTTTTTTTTTAAAGTTACTGCTGATGGATAATCTACCAAAATTTTTAGACAATTGTTCCAGAGATGGCTTATTCAGCATACAACATGAGATAAAGATGCTATGAAGAAACTACTTAGCTCAATGCATGGAAAGTTTCACTGATCTTGTACCATCTTCTTACAGCCAAGAATATGAATTTAGACACACCCAATGCCGTAAGGTCTGATCTGGTTTTTGAAGACACACTTATTTCTATACCATGCTATCAAATATTCTTGAGGACACTCTACCCAGTGTTGTAAAATCTCTCAGAATGTCAGTATTGGAAAGCTCAGTTTCCACACGTTCTATGAGAGCCAGCTTTGCTTCCAGCAGAGCTGATACTCAGACTGAATTTGTAAGCCTTCCTAGCCATACAGGGGCTTTTCTGAGTTTCAAGGGTGTCTCTACAGCAATAGGTTGCTCTGAAATGGGCAGCAATTCTGGAACAGAACCCTGTTTGATAGGATAACTTCCTACATACACCTTCTCTTTGCCACTTCTCAGTTGCTATGCACCCAGTTTGCATAGCTATCATTGTTCATATTCTCAGGATCTTCCCAGGAAATATTCAGATCTGCTTCTTTTGAGCTCTGACACTACCCCAAGCTCCTATGCCTTCCCAGACTGTGAGATGACTGAGGAGTCCAGCAGAAAACACCCCAAGTGTGTCACACAAATTTCTGTCACTTTGTATGTGCACCTTACCAAGTATACAGCTAGCAGAACCAGACACTTTACTCCTGTTACTATCACACCCATGTTAAATGAAAAGGTACTGGAATATTTCTATTTAATAATCTCTTCTTCGTATAACTAAGAAGCATATCAGCACCCTTGGGCATTTAGACAAGCTTACGACTGATTGCCCATTCGAATTCAAGTGGGTCATCCACCGTAGCTGCAGATTGCTTCCAGAATATGTCTCGGGGGTGGAGGGGATTCTGTAAAAAAGCGTTCTTTATTCCTAGGAGCACAACTTTCTTTACTTCTAGCCATTTCAAAGACTCATTATTTATTGGCACCAAAATCCACTTGGAAACTAATATGTGAGAGAAATGCTCAATATAGAGCGTGAGTTGAAGGGCAAAAGTCATCTTTATAAGTTATTCTCAAGGCAATCACTTCATATATCTTTTCATTATGCAGCATATTTTTCAGGTATTCATTCTGAATATATTTTAAAAAAGAAAACATTGAGCTCACTATATTTTAAGACTCCTAAAGTACTATGTATTTGAAGGATTTTATGCTCCAGGCCAGTAGTTCGTCATCTCTCTTCCTCTGTTACATGTGAAACTAGATGAGAAAAATCAGATTATCATTCTCAAAGCCCTGTAGGAGAAAACTGAGTTAACATGACAATTCAAGTTCATGGAAGAAGATACTTGTGCAAAGTGTGCATGACTTATAAATTCATTTAACATTGACTTTGCAATTAAGTTAGCTTACTTCCTTAAAGATACTGCAGCAAACTTGAGAATGCCATAGGTAGATGAAGTAGCAATGCAGAAGGCTGAACTCATGCATTACCTTCTACTACCATTTGGATAATTGTGTTTTCCAAAAGTCTCCATGTCTTCCAGAAGTCTTCAGCACAAAATTATGACAAACATAAAATAAAAAAAAATATAGCTGGAACTTTAATTTTTGAGGGGAAATGGCAACTGCAGAAAGAAAGGAAAAGCATAGCTACTGTAGGCCACAATCTGTGTGGGAAGAGTTACATATTTAGCAGAATTCATTGTTACTGTATTCCAGAGGGCAATATCTATAAAACTGGTGGTATCTCAAGGCTGGCATATAATGCATTTAACAATGCTAATATGTTAATGCAATTTAATTTGCTCAGTTCAGCACATTGCTTAAGTGTCCTTTGAAAGACTCATAACAGAAGTATGAAGATTGGAATGAATGAAGTATGAATAGAAATGTGTGTATGTAAGCACCAGATGAAGCAGCAGAACAAGAATTGAAAAGAATGTCCTATACTGATAACAGAGGAAACCATACCCAACAATAAAACGAGGAATGTGCTGCTTTTGTCAAACCAGAAATCCCGCGCTCTGAATTAACCACGGCCACAGACCACATGTTGGCAGAAGATCCTGCATTCAGCAAGCGGAACAATAGCATCAGGGTTACAGCATGCCACATAGCCTGCTCCTCTTCCAGTTAGCTCACAAGGAAAACACAATCGTCATATAGATGGGTCTGTCTCAAGCAGGAACAAGACAATAAGACAGCAACCTTGCCTGTGATCTATGGAGACTAATGCAGGCAAGATTCAGAAGCAAAGGCCCACTCTACAACAACTGAGTCTGAAAGACCAAAAATGAGTTTGCTGTTACCACGCAAGAACCTCAGAGACATAATGGGATGGGAGACAGGATTCAATAGTTGATGTCTTTTGTCCTGTGTCAAGCACATCCTGGACAGACTATTTAGGAACACACATGTCTGTGCTTGAGTATGTTGGTGTGAGAATGAATGCAAGTTTTAAGATAGATAATGAGTAAAATCAGTTTACTTATAGATTTTGTAAATAGATACTAACTTCTGCTACTATAACTCCTTACACTTACACAAGTAGAAAAAGCAAAGCCTTGAACTTTCAGTGGAAAAGAAGTGGTTGCAAGAGAGGAAAGGTGATTTACATGTCATTACTTCTCTAGCAAACTCCTATAGCTTTGGCTGAGAAAAATGACCCTTCTTAAAAGATGTCATGAAACTACTTATGCAGGATAAATAGATAAAATTAAGACAAACTGATAGTTTTCATGCAATACCAAACTTCATTCTCTCTCATGTCATGGCTTTATGTTTATAGACATAGATTATAACATTGAATTTAGGGGCGAAAAGAGATAGACAGCTTGTTTAAGCCCCTGCCACTTTTAGCAAAAGCTCTTAGCTAAGGTTAAATCTCTACACTTTCAAAGAGTTTCCAGAAATAAGCAGCAGTAGAATAAGTGCAGTAATAGTAGAAAAACTTGTCAAAGAGTAATATACTCTTGAAAACCAGCAGAAAAACTAGTGCTGTAAGTTTGGAGATCTTAGAGAGAAAAAGGTACTTAGATTACTGCAGAATCAAAAAAAAAAAAAAAAAAAAAAATAGAGCCAAGGGGCCCAAGCAGTCAGTCTATGGACTAGTATAAATCGCAGATTTATACCTAACAGCCTGCTCCCACTCAGTAATCCACCATCCCAAGAGTCCAGTGTTGGGATTCATACATGAAAGAGAGGTGAGCAGTGGAAGCAGAAAGCATGGCCAGGGCTTGACATACTCTATTTCATGGCTCAGTGAGTCACTGACATTGCATTTAAAATCTGCTATATTCTAATAATCTCCTGATTATAACAAACGTCAGCATAGCTGAACTTTACGTATGTGACTAGCTTATTAACTAAGGAAGTTTAGTGGTTTAATCTGTACATTTTTTTTAAGATGGGGTAAACAGTCAGCAAGAAATATTTTCGTTCATCACTTTGTTTTCCAAATTCACTTACAAGCTGTTTTTCCATAATTTTCTTCTATCATGGCTCAAGGTGTGATGTAAGTGATAGGAATAATCATTGATGTAAAGATCCTGCAGTTCAATTAAAAAAGGGCAATGAATAATTAGAAAGAGGCAGACAGGAAAGCACAGTTCTGATGAGCATGGGATGCAGTTTCCTGCTTACCTCATGGCCAGGAGGCAGCAGTAAAGCAATGCCAAGACTGAGGTGCTACAAGCAGTAGGATACATGAAAGACCAACTTTGCAGCGGTGTCAAAGAAACATGCACATGGCAATTGTCAAGACAGGGGATGTTGAAAAGATATTGCCATAGATGAGTCTTGAGATGACGTGGCTGTTTGCTGTGACAGGTGTTTCCTTAGACAACCCACATAGGACAAACCTATAGCACATGTGAGGGCCTGGATAAATGTCCAAGTCAAAGAGCAGCCCTTTAAGAAGGCAGAATGATGGTGATCTTGGTCTGACGAGCAGACAGCACTGCAGGCTGCTTATTAGTATCTGTATGCACGCCTTGACATGAAAGAGAGTCACAACTAGTAAAACCCAAAGACGGTAAATTCCACAATGACTACACTGAGTGACAAATGCTAATTTCAGTTAAAGATAACCTCTCTACCACAATATGAACTTCTGAAAGTAAAAATGTACTGCAATAGTGAGAGTGAAAGGGATCATCAGCACCCTCTGGAGCTAGAGGATTTAAGCTCATTTTTCCTTCAAGTTTAGGAGCTTCCTATTCTTCCACTCCAGATAAATGCAGAAAAGTCTGTCTTCGTAAGGTAACTGTAGTTGAATTTCATGCAGCATCACAGATATAGAGTGTGCAAAATGTAAAGCTTTGCAGTGCAATCTGTTTTCTACAACACAGCTGCAGAGAATATCACCATAAGACAGCAGTGGTTTTGCCAGAATTCAGACGAATGGGAGCTTAATAACTTTCCTTTGTATTTGTCACTTTAGATCAAAATATTAAATTTCTATTTTGCACTTATAGTGTGCCTTTGAGTCACAGGAATACCAAAAAATACAATTATATACAGAGATAATTTCCTTCATCACTGAAAAGATACCTCCTTTGGGATAATGAAGGAGTCGAGCATACACCAAATCAAGAACATCATTATGTTCAAATACAAATCTGTATATATGAGTCTAACAAGGTGCATAGACTTTAATTTCCAGAAAGGCACAAGCCAGGTAGCTCAGTAGGAGAGAACATATTTGGTGCTTTGAACATCTAGCCACAAACAGCACAATTACAGCTGCTGTACAGCAAGTTCTCTTCAAAAACATGCTGGTGCACCTGCAGCCAAAGCGGTTAATAAGGCACATGTATCAACCACTGCCAGGGAGGCTTTTCATGCCATGCAGAAGCTCTGAGGTCGCATCAACTCTTAAGTGCTGCCTATTAAACTTTCAACACCATTTCTGAGCACTGGTGTTAACTTAGTCTTAACACAGCTCAGATTAGCTTAAGTGGTCTGCACTAATAGGATCATAACACTGAAGCTGTGACTTTGCCCTCCCTAACCCTTGAAATCTTCTCAGACTGTGACAGTCTTTGAAAGCCTTCAGTTAACATAACTAATTATAACTGCCTTTTCCTGGGTTTAAAAGCAGTGAAACATTGTTTTTAGACTGACTGAGGCAATGCTAGAGGTCTCAAGAAAAGACCTTTCTTTTCTCAAGCCCCCAACACTTTTAATAAATGCAGAAAGCTTACTATCTTGGAATGATAAAAGATAACTTCTTATTACTAGATTACATATTAAATCTCACACAGAAAAGTATTAACTTCAGGTATCACTTTGTCTTATTAAAGCATTACAAAAAGTACAGAAATAACAGTTACTGAACATGTTCATCACTGCCTTAATATGCAGTTTCTGAAAACTATATATACTTAGGCTATCACCTGGAGAGACCACAGATACAATTAAACAATTGTCACCAAAGAGGTCATCTCTCAAGCACATCTTTCTAGTATGTTTTATATGTAGATGCACACACAAAAAAATATTACTACCCAGCATTAAAGTCAGAAAAAATTCTCACTCACAGCAGAAAAATCCCCCAAACAGTACAATTGTACGGTTTTAAGTAGCTGTATCAGTAGAACTATGTAGGTCATTCAGTCACAAACATGATTGACATCAAACAGAGCAGCTCTTTTCCAACCGTTGTCATGTCCCAAATAAGAAAAACAACATAGTGATCTCACATAGCAAAGACTCAGGAGCACTCATACAAACCTCTGTCTTACAGCCTCCTAATTGAATTAAATACTTCAGCCATACATCTGCCTTATCACATGTTAACCTTTCACTTCAGAAACATCAAGATCATATATATAAATCTCTCCCTCCTAGATGTCTTGCACTCTTCAGCAACCCAGCTGAAAAGATTTATCTCCAAGTCCAGCTACTCAGGGACACTTACACATTTCTGCTCAGTGAAGGTGTCTGACCCTCCCTGCAGGAAAGAAGCGCTACGAGCACATGCAACAACAGACATTCTGTGAGTCTCCCCAAAATCTCTTAACATTTAATTAAAAGAAAATTTGATTTGACTAGTAGACAGGGAACTGCTGGGGATGCGGAGGTGTATGTTCCCTCCTTCAGTGAATATGTAGTGTGAAATGTTGGTGCCTTTACGGGAATGAGAATGCAAGTCTGAATTTCTCAGACGTTATGCTTGAAAGTCATGTTTGTGTGCTCTCCCCCCTCGCGCCCCCTTTCCCTTGCATCTTTTCTCCGGCAAAGATTTAATTATTTAATGCCAAGTGCAATAACATCAGGAGAGACCGAGAGCATTCGTCCATAGAATACTTCATAGCACACTAATTAGGACACTTCTGAGAGATTTAACAATCCCTGTAGGCAGAAGGGGGGACTGAACCTGATCTCTTCTAATCCCAACAACCATCCTCATTTTTGTGCTATTGCAAAGGGAAGCAGAGGGCTTCTAGTGGCCACCTTTGTAAGAAAAGTACTGCTCATGTCTCACTCCAGCTGCAGATGGGTGCCTTGTTTGGTTCTAAGAAATTGGTTAAGACAGACAAAATTCGGCTCCCAGAACTTGCTATTGTTTATGTAGCTCACAGCCTACCGCTTAACATGCTGGCTTTGATCCGAGCGTATTACCAGCTCTTCCTCCATGGAAGAATGAACTTTTGTACCTAATTCAGAACTGTGAATCCCACTAGGTACACATCTGTGTGTGAGGGTCTCTAACACTGGCCTTGGCTCCCTTCAGCTGGATGGAGCTTACGCAATATGAAATATGAAAGGAGTGAGCCACACGGGGAGTACATTTTCATTTATGGCAGAGCATGTTGTTGAGTGGTGAGGAACACATGTCTGAAGGGGAGCACCAGCATCAAGCAGCTGCCAGGAGGAAAGCAGCACATAAAGTGGCAAGCTTTACTTTTCTCACAGTTTTGAGCTTCTGACCACATCATGACCCCACCATCACACTTTGGCCAGTACAAATGGGATTTTGCAGTGCAAAATGAGGTAAGTATAAGCAAACTAAAAGATTAGCACTGGTCTGAACATTGCATCCAATTGCAATGAAATATATTACATACATATTTGGGCCAATAGTTATAGGTGACATAAACCGAGGGCACAAGAAAGATTGCTTAAGTGGTAATAATATTCAATTACCTCTCCCCTTATTACGGATCACTGATGTTTCTGATATTTCTGCTCTTCCTTAAACTCTTCAGGTTTGCCATTGAAAATTCAACAGTAACTAGCTGTGATAAAAAATAAGGACAGTATATAAGGATTGGTTTTATTAAAGCATGGCTAATAGTTTAAGAGTTATTGTAATGTTTATTGAAATCAACATAAATCTCCCCCAAAAATTAAACTAAGATCTTTTCATTACAAAAGAAAGTTGCAGTATTAATATTATGTCACCCTATATAATTGATCTTTTTTAAACCAGAGCAAATGTGAAATTTTAATCCTATTTTTAAGTTGCTGCTCTTTATTTTTACCAATTAATGACTCTTTTGAACTTGACTTTGTGATACTTGATTAGCCCTCTTAAATATACTGGAGGTTATACATTCTTCATTTGTGTCATTCATTAATCACTGTTCAATAAATGCTGTCAGAAAGCTGTTGTCTTTGATGTCTCATTGTTTGCTGCATTCTTTCTTGTTGGTAGTTAATCAAATGTTCCCCTGCTGTTGTCAAAGCACAGTTTGATAGCAGTTTCAGAGGTGATCCAGCATTAAAACACAGAGCTTATTGTAAAGGATCGTTTTTTCTTATACCACGCTAAACTGAAAGCTTTCATTTTGCAGTCCTTGGCAAATGACACATTGTTGTCATGCCCTTATGACTGGGTAGCTCAGAAAATAGTACTAAGTTCTGCCATCTAACTGAAGCACACTGTAATGACTGACTAATTACCTGCAGCTCTGAAATGAACTGCAAAGTTTCCACTGTCAATCACAGTGAAATAATGTTTCTTTTTTTTAGAGATTGGAATTAGAACAATTGTCAAAATGTGTTAAAACTTCAGGGGGCGGTAAGTCAAATGAAAGCATCCAACAGAGAAAAATTTCTATCCTGGGATAAAATGAACATTTTCATTTCTAATGTTTGTTCAAGACAGATTTATATTGAAAATATTAAGAAAGAAATTCTGCAAAAGCAATAGTTAGCGGGCGGACTGAAAACAAGTGAAGTACCAACTAAGAGGAGAATGAGAGAGGAGAATGAAATGGCACCAGGAATCATCACTGAAAATAAAAATAAATGTAAAAACAGACTACTAGAAAATACTGTGGGTTTTTATAGTAGTTTGACATTGCCATGCTTATTTGCTTTAAAAGAAATCACCAGTGTTTGGGGTCTTTATCTTAAAATCATCTAGAGTAATAATTTTCTGCCTCTTTTCCTTTTCAGAGATCTTATCCCTGGTTACATGATCCCCCAAACAATTGCAGCTGTATAGCTGAAGAAGCAGTAAAATGTAGTAAGAGATCTATCAGATTATGACATATTATGATCATCTTTTACTTGTAAGTGAATTTGTATACTTATATAAGACCAGTAGCACAAATAAAAGTGAAGAGAGACAATTATGTTTTGGATATTGTAAATGTAAAAAAAAAAAAAATGCATTTATAAAACCATGTTGAGCTGGAATTCTAAGCTCAGAGGTGAAAGTCAGATTCAGATCAAAAGCTTCAAGAAAACAACCAAAAGCACCAAAATAATTCAACTGTGGGAATAGTTGAGGTAAAGGAATAATTTTTAGCTGCATGTTTCAAGTTACTTGGGAGATGGAGAAATAAAAAATTATTTCTTGTCTTAAATCCACAAGGATTATTAGGAAAAATGGTCATGTCTGTGCTTATTGCTTTGTATGTTTTTTAAGTATTAGTTTTGCTTGCTGTCCTGAGATCTAACCTGCTTTGCAAACATGAAATTATACAATTAGCATACAAACCTTAGACCTGCTTAAAAAGTTCATTAAAGTTCCTAGAAACTCACTGGCATCAATGATAAAGAAGAAGCACTTCTAGAAAGAAGGCTATTATACCACATAATTATTTTATAAATAATATATAAAAAATACTATGTTTAGCAAGGGGTATACAGTAGTCCCTAAGAAGAAGTAAATGCACTTTTAGACACTTAAAAGCCTGCCCTACTGCATCACTGTTCCCTGGGTTCCTCTTCTGCAAAAAATTTAGCGATAGTCACCTATTATTAAAATTAGTAAGACAAGATCTTGGGACATGTATAGGAGAAGTATCCTGGAAACTCTCAGACTGTGACAGAGGTGGATAAGTATAATTTAAAAATAAAAAAAAAATGTAAAAGCATCTTTGCAGTAGACATTTTATGATCCAACCATGGTACACATAATGACAAAACCCATCTGTATCATTTTTGGATCTCCATGCTGTGTGGTTTTGCTATGCCTTTCATGAAGAATATACATCTGTAATTAAAATAAGAGCTTGGTGGACTATTTATATTCTAACATTCTCTTCACTACCTGCTATTTCCCATTTTTCCCTCATTTGAGACTGAACAGAAGAAAAGATGATGTTTTAGCCTGCAGGCATTTTCTTTAGATTTTTTTTCAAATGACTGAGGGAACAAAATATTTTCCTTTCTCTAGACACTAGCATTCCACCTTACTCAAATCCCCATGGCCTCAAGTACCATTTTCCGTTCTGTTCAAGTCTAGAAATAAAAGCACTAAGTTAATACATAGTCAGTCTGTTCATTCTTGTTACAATACATCTCTTGGTATGCATTTTGATCTTAAGAAGAGCAGTATAAAAAGTGACGGAAAAGATCTGAAGGGTGTAAATCCCTGTTGTACTAACACCAGGCACTGACCTATTCAAAATCCGGAAGCTAATTTGCTAAGGTTTTGAGGCAGTAATACCATCTCCATTGATACCTGTAATGCTCCAAACAGTTCTCTTCCCAGCAGTTTCTGAAGTTCACCAGGCTGTTTAGCCTAGCTCTTAGCTTACATTGCTCAACTTCTGTGTGATATCGCTACTGTCAATTTACACTACTCTCAGGCAAAATTGGAACAAATGTTTCAAGGTGAAAGAAGTGACATCATCATCCTGATTCACAATAAGCTGTATGATGAAAGTCTGTTGAGCATTTCAGTGCCAGCAAAAGATGGGCATTTGGAAAGATGAGGGACCCACTAATATGTTTACCAGTGAGATTTAAGTTCAATTGCCCGATTTTGTTTTTCCCTGCCAGGCACCAAACTTTTGGTGTTGTATCATTGCCTCCGGTGTAGTTACTGAATGTTTTGCAGGAATATAATAAAAAAAAGACTCATGCTAAATTTGTCTTGTGCGTCAAGCTTCTGTGAAATGTAAGCCAATAAAATTGCGTTAGGATCAGTTTGGACCCTTATTCTGTAAGGAGCTTGAGGGACTTTGCTACAGATGCAAAATGATAGATTGCTGATGGCTTTTACATATATTTTATGAACAGAGTTACTCATAAATAATTATGCTAAACGAAGTAAACTCCCCATAGCTTGTCCATGGAGGAAACTCTGAGAACATTAGAAAAAACCACCCCACAACAATGAGGTAAAGCAAGGAACTGACTGAAAGGGGTTTGTTTTATTTTCTTGCAAATTGAGCTATTATTTGGAAAAAAAAACAAGAAAAAAAAGTCAGCTGCCACAGCAATTTTCGAATAAGTTTTCGCCAAGGTGTTTAAATTTTAAGGTTTTTGCATTCTGAGCCAAATGCAGAAAAAAACCTCTGCTGAATGCCTGAATGGTGGAATCAAGAGGATTCCTTTCATTTAATCTAGGATAACACTGAGTCTCTTCACATTAAGAATTTCTTTGCTGTCTGTTTTCAGGAAATATGATCCACCAGGGAGAAGGAATTTCACTCAGATTGCATTATTTTTTACCTAGCATATCTGCATTATCAATGTAAAGTTGTCTACTCTCTTGTAACTAGTATTCCAAGGTATAATTATATAGAGATTACAAATCTTTTTGTTTTCTCAATTTAAAACTGTTGCTGACAGCTCCTCTTCAGGACACAGGCTGACTCAGTATCTTGTCACAACGTGTAAGATGTCTTCAGTATCTTCATTGTCTCTTTTTCCTTAAGGTTTTTGTCTTTCTGTGATTACCTTTCCCCCCGCCTCCTTTCCTTTTTCTCTTTTTCATTGTTTGTTATGTCTCCATATTTCCCTATGGGCTTCCAGAAGACTCTGTCCTTGGTTCCCAGTCTCCCCTCTGCTTTGTCTGCAACAATTTTAATTTTTAAATTTAATTATCCTTATTAGCTGCTTTCTCTTCTCTAGACTGATTTTCTTCTATTTTGTCTGTTTTGTAATCTAATCACATGCACCTAGTTTTGAGCTGCAGCTCAGCCTGTTTTAAACAGCTCTTAATCCTTCACCAGAACTTCATTTCTGACCACCAGACAGACCATCAGCTTCTTGCTTGGCATGCGTGGTCATAAGATAGGGAGCAAATTTGACATGGTTGCCACTTATTCAGGCTATATCTTGTTAATTCTTTCTGCATACTAGCACCTATTTTCCCTTCTACAAGGAAAACAGTTGCCATTCATTCTTGCAGCTAGAACACTAGCTCAAGTACACATGCATCTTGCCATTGATTGATGCTGTCCTGTCCCACTCACAGGTATGGAGAATGCCTCTCATCCCTTTCTCATTATTGGAAAATTAAGTACCTTGAAAACACAAAATAATATGATTTTTTTTTTTTTACTTGCTCATCTCACTACTTTTCCTCATCATTATCTTGTTACATTTTATATGTCTCATTTGTTTATCAGTAGTTACCAGATGCCTCTTGTTGATTAGCAAGAGGGGAAGGGAGAAAAACTTCCCTCCAAGCTGGACATTCATACTGGCTTCATAACTTTAATTTTCCATACACGAAGATACTTAGCCTCAAAATTCTCCTTTGAAGTAAATATTACCTGCTTGTTACAAACAGGAAACCACAGAAATGATCACATCATCACAAAGACATTGTATTAAATGGAAAAGATACTCTTAACCTTAACAGTATCTGGAAAGTTTCTAACTTAGAAATACAGGTTCCCAAAATGCTCAGTGGAGGCTGAGTGCTTCCAGAGGGAAACTCTGATCAGCTACATTACAAGGAATCTGGCTGCTTCTAAGCGGACATGCTGGATCATGCTTGTTGTGAGCTTTTTGGTGTGGTTTTGGGTTTATGTGTGTGAGTGTGTAAGGTTTTTTTTTTTTTTATACAAACATCTTCCCACTGACTGTGCAGGAAATTTTGGAAGTTGGTCTAAGTCTACGAGCTTAAATATGGTACTGGGATAAGCCATTTAAGTGACTTGTGCTGTCTCTTGAGGGAAGGCTCTGGCAAAGTCAAGTATTGATGATTATTTATTTCTCAACAGAGTTCAGATGCATCTGCACACTAAAGCACTTCCCCTCAGTATGTTGTTTACAATATAAGTAGGAAGAAAGTCCTTAGACTGACTACTAAACTGGCACTAAATATGATCATGTAACAAGATGTAGACATACACAAAATATTAGACTTATATACATAAACCATTTTGTAGTACAACCTGTATATGTAAAACTACAGTATCTAAAAATCGCATATATACACATATAAACATTATGTATGTGTGCATATATGCATGCATTGATAAAACTTATCAACAAATACAAAATTCTGCATTAGCAGAAGAGCAGTATGCTGCAAATGGCATATTTCAGTAGCATAAGAGATTTTTACCCATTCTTTATTATCAGCCACATTTCTTAGTTGAACAAAAAATGTTATCTGTCATCTTGACTCAGAACTCAAATATACTGTCTTCACAGTATTTCCAATGAGAGGAGGCATACCCATTTTTATCCTGGGAAAACTGACATACAGTTACTTACCTAAACCCGTACTAGAAGTTGTTGGCTGAACTGAAAATTGAAGTCAAATAACCCAGCTATTACTTCTGTGTTTTTTCCATTAGGTGATTGCTGTTACCATGGCAGGCAGCATGAGTAACATGAACAAGATTAGTGTTTATTCCATCCAAGGCTGATATCCATGTTATCTTCATACTTGGGAAGCAATTTGTAATTTTGGCATTAATTTGTCCTTTTAGGTGCAGGCATACTATTTTCTGTGCTGCAGAAGTTCACATGGTCTGTAGCTTGACATGCTGGATCACAGTTTGGAAAGTACAGTGGAGGAAAAATAAATTAGTCATTTTGACTTAAAAATGGAATTTAGAATGAAAAACACAGATAGAAGCTTCATTTATAAGTGTTTTCAGGAGTCACCATGATAAAGCATAGAGCCCAGACTGCCACAGATCTTAAAAAATAATCCAAGTATTTGCATAAAATATAATTTTTTAAAATTAGGAAAAAGGAAAAAGTTAATAATGATGGATTAATTTAGTTCAAGATAATCCAATAAGGAGAGGTAGAAAACTGAAATACCATTAAACAACTCCTTTCCTGCTTTTGTCTGTAATCATATCTCACTATTATCACTGTAATTGGGATTTTCAGGTGAAATGTTCACCTGCTTTATGGAATGCTTCTTCAGCACTCTGGCCTATTTTAAATTTTTTTTTTTTTTTTTTTTTTTTTTTTGAGAGAAATGTGTTCTCTGAAACAAGAAAATGATCTTCCGATATGTCATATTTTCTTCTTTATTTTAAAATACAGAAAATTTTATTACCACACTTTCCAAAGGGGATATGCAGTAATTTTCTTGAATTTGAAAAAGGGAAATTTATTTAGGAAAAAATAGTTACTGTTGCCTACTAGCTACAATTATTTTCATGGTGCTGTGACGCCCTACTGACAGGCATGCACTGCTCAACGCTGTTAGGATCTGCTTTACAAACCCAAGTGATTTGTAGTCTCACTGTGAACATTGAGACTCAACTTCACCTCATTCAGTTGGCAAGGTTGAACCCCCAAATTTCTTCATCTATTCTGGGTCCTTGAGCATATGCTGAGCCTGAGCAGTTTTTCACTATCAAAATACAAATATAACTGATTAGTTTCACTTAGAATCATTGACTTTCCCAAAGAAAAAATACTTTTAGCTGGAAAGTTTCTAATGAGCTTGACATAAAAAGTACTAGCTTTAGAAAAACTGTTGTCGTTCTATACAATATAACATCATTGATCAGCTGAAAATTTCTTACTCTTTAAACATGATCAGACTTAAAGCAAGCTTAAAATTTTTTGCAAGAAGAAAAAAAAGGTTTATTGAATGAAGGAGACCATTTTTGAAATATTCTCTATAATTGAATCGTTAGACTTTGGGGTGTAATTAATGGCAAAACTCATCTAGATGAGACTAAAATCAAGATAAGTTATAAAAGATTCCTTTATTAGTGTGTTTTTCCTGTTCAGTTCAACTACCTTTCATATTAGTGTGGAGAATATAATATTTAAGTTAATACAACAATAGAGTTCAGATCTCAGCAACTGTTAACCTAGTTATTTTATCTGTGAGAAAATGTGGTTTTAATGTAACCAAGAGACAGCTCTCATTCCTTCCATGTTATCTGTTATCTAAAGTTTGTTTTGAGTCATTCCCTCTAAGTGATTTTCTGTTAAAGAGGAGTTGTTTTTGTTATACTTTCAAAGGAAAACAAAAGAGCCAGGTAAGTCATTGAACTGGCATATTAGTTGTTAAACTGGCATATTGCAATAGTTTAAATTTTAGATTTCAGGACAATTAGGTTTTTTGGTTTTTTAAGGGGAAATTTTTATTTTTAGAGAGGTTAAAAAAACCCCAACAGTAAAGCCAAAGTGAATCCCTATAATACCTTTTCTTGTTTTACTTTCTTTCCAAGTAGGGAATTCTACACTGAGAGCTTCAACTCAGTTGCTTAAGAATATTAGATTCTGTTTGTTAACTTGTGGTGGGTTGACCCTGGCTGGATGCCAGGTGCCTCCAAGCCGCTCTATCACTCCCTTCCTCAGCAGGATGGGGCGAGGTGGGGGGGAGAAAATGAGATGGGGGGAAAAAAAAAAACCCTCATGGGGCAAGAAAAAGGCAGTTTACTAAAAGCTAAAGCAAAGGCCGCACATGGAAGCAAAAGGAAAACAAAAGATTTATTCTCTACTTCCCGTCAGCAGGCAATGTCCAGCCACTTCCCAGGAAGCAGGGCTTCAGCACACATAGCGGTTGCTCTGGAAGGCAAACGTCGTAAATAACGAATGCCCCCACTTCCTCCTCCTTTCTCTTAGCTTTTACTGCTGAGCAGACATCATATGGTATGGAATATCCCTTTGGTCAGTTTGGGGCAGCTGTCCTGGCTCTGTCCCCTCCCAAGATCTTGCCCATCCCCAGCCTCCTGGTGAGGGGGGGATGTTGGAGAGACAGCCTTGATGCTGTGGGAGCCCTGCTCAGCAGTAGCCAAAACACGGGTGCGTTATCAGCACCTTTCTAGCTACCAATACAAAGCACAGCACTATGAGGGCTGCTATGGGGAAAATTAACTCCATCTCAGCCAGACCCAATACATACCTGAAATTACCAAGTAACTGTGTTAGGTATCAGGCCTGCATTTCAGCATTTGCCATTGCACATAGTTCAGGTTACAGGCACACCATGCATTTACCACTGCATTGTAGTTACAACTTATGCAATACGTTGCACTCAAAGGATGCTAGAAACTATTGACTAGTTTGTAAGGCTCTCTGTAGATAGCACAAAGGCAATGCTGCCTGAACCATCCCTGGAATGCACTGTCAATGCATTTTTCTGCCTGGAGTTCTGCAACGTGGCCAGAGGGCTCCTCTTGGCTCATACTTAGTTTCTCTGGAGAACTGATGGCAGCCATCCCTATTTGGATCACCTAGCACAGCAAAGCAGTGCCCCAGGCTTTGAAGGCTGACTGATGGCTGCTGGTGGAGTTCTGAGAGGAATGACACTGCTACATGGGAAACACCATTCTTTTTCTTTATCTTCTTTGCTATGCAAGGCTTTCCCCAAAGGGATGGGGTAGGATATCTGATGCCCTGGAAGGGTACAAATAGAGGTTGCTGAATTGCATTCAGATTTCTTTTTTTTAATGCAAATTTGTAGCAACAGTTGTTCAAGATTGTCACACAATCAAGAACTCTTAGTTCATCTGTTCATCTGTCATCAGTAAGATGCAAGCAAAGACTAGCCAACCCTAATCAAGAAGAATGTTTCTGTAATTAGATGGGATTGTTTGTTAGCCCAAGAAATTAGAGAAAGCTCTTACAATACAAACAATAACAGAGTTTATTGCCTCTGTAGTAATTTTTTCCCTTCACAGTCTCATGATTTGCAATAACATTTTGATTTTCATTTTAAGTCGTTTGGAATTTGCTGCTTCCACTGCAGTACTTTTAGGCTGTAATGAATGAAGATAATGTATTATCTTAATAATTTACCATCACAATAATGCTGTGATAGTTTTTGTTTTGTTTTTTGTTTTGTTTTCTTAAGGAAGTCAAGAGAATCCACTCTTAATGACATTCCCCCTCTTATGTCTGTTCCCTGCTTGTGTCTGTTTATCAAGCTACAGCCATTTCACCACATGAATATACTGAGTTGAAGCAGGAGTTGCAGTAAGAAAAAGATTGGTGTTTCCAGATATGTGAGTATGTCAGCAATACCTGAATGCCATCTTCCGAAAAGACTTGAACAAAGAAAGTAGGGACGCACAGCGGAATGGCAGGTGTAATGCTATTAGCATACTGCAAGTTGCACTGGTACCTCGCAATCAGGATTAATGAGGGTGAATATACAGCGTTCATTGCTAATAAGCATAGGAAGAAGTAAATCAGGATCCCACTCATTTTTGCTTGACAGAAGGCAGTCACAGATCAGTTCCAACACTTCCCTCGGTGAATGATATGCCATGCTAGATGAGGCAGAGCTTATTTGTGTTATTACAAATGCATAAAGCAAATTCCCCTGGGCTATCGGTGGGTACCTTTTATCCTCCCTGTGTATGAGATACGAACAGGTTTGCATCTGAGTCTCTGAAACTATCTTCATGACAACTTAAGTGTTACTTTATGAACACCCTCCAAAAATCAGACTTGCCATGCAGGCAGTCAACAGTCTGAAATATATTGGTGGCTGCATCAGATATCTGTGATTCTTCATGGCTGTGCACACCTCTCATCTTTGTACTCTGCCCAGTAGCGTCTACAAAAGGCTGGCATTCTTTGACAGTTGTTTATATGGGTGCCAAAGAGATTCATACATATACACACAATTTGATTTCATATGGGATAAGTACTGTTGAATCAGTAAGTTGAATCACCTGAATATATGAGACTAGAGGCTCACCACTACCAAGACATTCAGTTTTTCAAGAAGTAAACTGAACTACAACACAATAAGTATAAAATGTTGTAGAGAATAGAAGTTAAACCCCAAAGTTATTCTTAAATTGAAAGTGATAAAAAAAATATTAACTGGTCAGGATAATTGACACAGCTGGTTGAAAAAAGTGCAAATCAAAAAACTACAAATATTTTTATATGCTAGTATTAATTCACCCCCCAGCACACAGTTGACTGCTGTTATGCAGTTCCTGTAACCTACGCAGTGTTATTGTCTATCAACATGGATTCCATGTGATCGCATTTTGTGTTGTGCATTGTACCGAGCAGCAGTCGGGCATACTCAGACACAATTAACAGGACTGCGATACTTGGAGCTTAGTAGTGCTCTGCACCTTTATCCAAGATAAGTCTCTAGCCTTTATACTCAGTGCAATGCTTTTGAACATTTACTTCAAAGAGGTAGAAAGGGGTGTTCAATAAACTTAAAACACAGAGGAGAGGTGGAAACTATCCGAGTGTGGCCATATCACATTAGGAAGTTGCCTTGTAGACATGTATTTGGGACAGGATGCAGCAAGAAGTCAGGTTCTATGGGAAGTTAATCATATGCTAATTTCAGTAGTTCAATCTCAGATATGTGGTTCTAAAAAAACCAGCTAATTTACATTTTGCTGTTTCCCTTTCACATCTGAACTTCAAAAAGGAAAAATAATCCAATTGCTGATTGTGTTTATTTTAAATTTCACTCTATTTAATAAGGCAAAATATAGAAAAATATATTTATATATTTTTAGATTTAAATATATAAGTAATTAAATTAGATAATATATATAATTTATATAATAATTTCTATAGAAAACAATTACATAATTTATATAATATTTTTATAAATAAAATATATAAAAATAAATGATAAAAATGACTTTTATTGGCTGGTGTTTGTACTATATGTAGATCATACATGTATGATGGTTTTACTCCTGGATGCAAAGGGTGAAGAGAAAAAGTGCATTCCTCGCAAGTGCAGTGAATATAACAATGCCCAGACAGAACAGCCAAAATTGTACTTTGTGCATTTAATATGCACAACTCCCATTTTCCAGAAGATTTCCATCATCTATAAAGTGGCACAACTTAACAGAAAAAATATGTCATTTTGTTACAGTGACTGTGACAATCCCAGGCCTCTCTGGAGGTTATTGTGTCATGCGGTCACCAACTGCTTCAAAGCACCAGAGTTGTTGGACCACAAACAAAGGATTGGCAAAAGCAGCCCGACTGTCTAAGTGCTGATGACAATTTAGGACTAATGATGTCAAAAAGCCATTGGCCACCTCTACCCTGTTTTGCCTCCTTGCAGGAAGAAAAAACCTCTTGTGCTAAAACGTGCCTGCATGCTTTAGGAAATGTTTTACTTTATTATAAAAATTCAGTGAGATTCTAATTACTTGTACTACAATATCAATTAAATGAGATATATATACATGAGAAAGGAAGATTTAGGCAAGAAGTTATATCCTTAATTTTTTCTGTGGAAATCTAAGAATCTTAAAGTTTGGAACACTATGCTACACAATGATTAAATTTTCATAATGAAACAATTTGTTGGAAACCATGACAGGAAAGGGAATTGTTTTGGAAGACACAACCAGTGTTTATTCATCTCTCTGTTATATCAAGTAGTTGGCTGTAGATTAGAGCTGGGGGAGGGAGTAGGCATTATACCTGCCTAATGAAACATCCTCATTCATGTTACTCTGAACAAGCGTTCTGCCTATCTGCTGCTTGCAGATTTGTAACACTGCTATGGTTCAGTCTGTGGCCAACAACGCAGAGTGATGAGCTTTTTAAACAGGTTTTAAATCAATTATCTTTCACCCAACACAGGAAAGACTTAAAGTACCAAAAAATATTAATAGGCCCCAAGACAGAAGGGGAAAAAAGCCTTGGAACTTGGAAAAAAGTAATATAAACCATTTCAGACATTATATCTAATCATACATGTAAGTCTAGTTATTCTAAGTCTCATTTGGAAAACACTGTTTTCTTCTGAAGGGTTCAGATTAAAGCTGCAGAGGATTTGTAAGCCCTATTCTGTCGTAATCAAAGTCAGAAGTCTAGCAAGAGTCTAATTAAAGTTAATGAAGAAGTTAACAAATGAAAACCAGAAAATAAGAAGAGCACATAAAAGAAAAGGAGAACAAAAGTCATGGTGGTCAGGGTTGGCTTTGTTTTTTTTTTTTTTTTTAATTATCTTTTGTATTTTCCCTACGATGAGTTACCCAACCTACAGTTACAGCACCACAGAAATGCATGCATCTCTATAGGTATCATACATCATGCCATTCTGGGTTCATGTTTCCCCATCAGAAGCTGAAACTAGATGTTATATAAAGAAGCCCTGAGAACAAATTAGCTGAATTCCTGCAGGAAAACCTTCAGGGTCAATTTGAGGGAAATCCTGAAGGTGCATACTTTAGAGTGCACTTACTTGCTCTGTGGGACAGTGTGTCACTCTTTTCATTATTCAATTCTGTGTCAGCTATCACACCTGCTCTTGCAGCATTAACATCAGATAAAATAGATGACTCTGATTCCTTTTTTTTTGTGGTGATTTCAGCGTCCTTCCTAAAAGGACACCAAGACATCACCTATTGTGGAGGCAGAAACAATTTATAGACTGCCTGAACTTACATTCTGCATTGGGAGGCAGCCTATCCTTTGTGCGTGGACAGATCACCCTGAAAATTAAGACAACTGCAGAGAAACCTTGTCAGGAACAGGCAGCATAACTTTATAGTTCAGGTTTCCCTCATATTTAGTGTATTTTGATATAGTCAAGGAGAGATCATCTCTAAAAGATTAACTGGCATTGGTACAAGAGTTTGGGTATGAAAGCTGGATCACTGTGGAAAAAGATCAGTTCTGATGACTTTGGGAATGAATCAACTGGATGGGGAGGAATGACAGCATGACATGAAGTCACACAGGTCACTAGTACATCAAAATTTATTACCTCCTTCTGTGGGTGCTGGAAGTTTGATGATGCTGAATGTGAGACTCCATAAATATGTCTAGAGGGATTTTTGAAAAAACGAGTCCTTGCAGCTGTCTCTTACTCTTCTAGTGATGTTGGAATTTGTTTCCTATTTTCAGATCCCTATGTTTTGATTTTTTTCCTAACGTTTTCATGGATTTTGCCCTTTAAATATCATAAAAATTATTCACAAAAGACTAATTATAGCCACTTCATACTATTTCAGTGCTCAAATATATTTTAAAAGACTTACTGTGAAATTGGGACCTTTCCAGCTATAGGTGTTTACACCCTACAAAATGACACATTTGAATCACATGCTCTGACAAAAAGAACAATTTATTTTCAGTCACCATTGCGTAAATAGGAAGGAAATCCAAAAGGAAACCTGAAGCAAAAGTAACAATGGTGTCTAAAACCTATCTGAAAAGTCCCGATGTGATGCAAATCTTTGTGCGTGTTACTGAGAGCCCTACTCTGACATCTCCTCTGATGGCTTGGTACTGGAAGTATGGCTGGGCCCGTCTACTTCTGGTTTACTGCATGTGCCATTCGGATGAGCTGTTGGTGAAGTTCACATCTGAGAGTTGTGTATATGAAACTGGAATTCTGGAAACATCATAAGGCTGGCATTAATGAAAAATGAAAATAACATAGTAATGATTAATAGGTGAACTTCATGGCAAAAATACCCACTGCCAGTCTAGACCTTGGTCTGAGAGGTGTTAGTGATAGGTTTAGCTGTTGAATTTCTGATGTGGGAGCAAATTGCAGGAGAATTCTGAAATATGTTATTCAATAACGAGTGTTCCTTTGTGTTGCTTGAGTTTTTTGAGTATATTCCAGCAGCTACAGAGTAGTCAGCTATCTAATAAAATTAAAAATATGATCAATACATAAGTAAAGGATAAGACTGTGTCAGACCTGTTATAAACTGAAAAACGCAAGCTAAATCTTCATGTTAACACTATCTACAGAAAAGAAGAGTCTGAAAGCAGGGAATCTCAGCAGTCACCCAGAGACAGGCTGGGCATCAGACTGATCAATAAAATAACCTTTTGGGTATTATTTCTCCATAGCGCATACATGACATATTAAAGAAAGCTCTGCCTTGACAGATGGTCTATAGTCTTGTCTCTCACAAAGCTGATAGGGCTATATCTCAACATTTAAGTGGAAGCAGCACTACATTATTCTTTTCTATGACTTTAAAAAAAAATTTAAAAATCTCCTTCTCTCATATCTCCACGCATAGGAAGTATAGTTACCTGTCCTACAATCATATGGGCTTTTTGAGCGTAGGTAGTTCAATTCTTATTCTAGATTCTGAATTATGTCTAGGTTCTTTCAAGCAAATAATGACATAAAATTTGACAGTTTTCTTTCCAACAAAAATAATAATTCCAACGAATTAACAGCTTAATTACAGAATTCTGCGAAGTTGCAGATTTCAAACAAAACCTTTTAAAAAGCACAAGAGTAGAATTTTCTGCAAATAGGTCGAAGTACAATTGCTGTTCAACTTTTGTGAAATTATCCAATACTTTACTACTAATTCATCATTTCTAAAATTGAGAGAAAGTGACCTTATTGTCTCTCTGCAAGGTGGTAGAAAATATTCAAGGTCTTGCAAGACCTTTTCCCAGTGGAGAAGTAATCAACTAAATAGAATCGGAGTATACATTAAGTATAACTTGATTTAGATTCAGACATAAGCTGTATCTCAAGCATGAGAGGACTACAAGTGATAGTATTTGAAACAACCTTATAGAACATAACGTAGTTTTCAAGCACAGACGCTGCTTCAGGTATTCAGGCACTCTGTTAGGAACAAATTTCCTTGCACCACTCAGAACATCACATAAGAAAAGTGACAGCAGCACTTTGCATATCTTCTAGAGACACACCATTTATTTACAGACTTAAGAGAGCCTGGAACATTAATCTAGGCCACTTGTTATGCAATTTATATGGTACAATTTGCTTCTAAAATAGAAGAGTACAGACTGCCTCTTATGCCTTTATATAATAGGCCGTGTAGGAACTATAGGCATTACACAGATTTGGGGTTGGAATCTATACTGATTTCCTATATAGCAAGTACAGTCATTAAATTCCAAGCCTGTATGTTCTTTCTTAATTTTCTTTCATTCAGAAACACCCTCAAAACAAAACAGGTAGCACAGCTCTATTTTAAATATTCTTTTTGCTAAATTTTATCCTCCTACAGCTTAATATTACAGGCACAAAGAATACACAAAAAGGAGTAATAAACTTTAAAAGGCAGAGTCAGTGGAAATTTGCAGATGCAGATTTCTCAGATAGAGCGAATGTGATCCTCTTCATGACTTACAAGCCGAACACAGATTAGGGTTGCTATAAATCTTGGTGAACTCATTTATATGGTTATATTATTGCATATCAGAGTGATAACTCATGTGACAATTGTAGAAATCACATGAACATTGAGCACCAACTGATTTTTGCCAAACTTTCTTGATTTAGCTATAACATTTGTATGTTTTGATTAGTCAGCATAATTTTTAGACTGTTAAGCTAATGATAAATGAGGCTGTTTATTACCACATGAGGAGATTATCTCACAACTGTTGGTCCAATGACCATCCTTATAATAACAAAGACAAGTCTTTATGGGATAGTATTATTCACTCTGTGTTAGCTTTGCAGTATTCCTGCTGCCTGATAACAAAGAAAGATACAAACTGCCTTGCACAGCACACAGACTTTCTTACTGTGCACTTCCGATGTACAGCTTTTGCTTTACAAACTGATTTGAACATTATCACTAATTTTTTAATGTAAAACAGTTAAGTAAGCAAAAAGACTAATAAGCACATAATTCTATCAATAGCACATACATCTTTTCACACAAAAAAGCAGCTTTTCTAGAAGCTTTTCTAATCCTTTTCTAGTGCTTCAGACACGGTGATAGATATTCTGTCATTTAACTCTGAGTCATTTCTGGAGGTGATCCTGCATTTTAACCAGTATATCCCTTGTTGCTCTATGCAATTTGTTCAGTATATTTACTGACTAAAAGAAAAGCATTAGGCTGTTAGGCACTGTCATTAAAATACAAACCTACTGGAATCATGGACATCATAGAGAAGGGAAGAAAAACAACCTATCACCCCAGCCATCACACTGACTGCAATAAAAGCCAGCCTTTGGCATTTATTCATCTTAGTGAGACATTGTTATTGAGTAGGTTCACACATTACATTTCATGCAAAATATTATGCACAGCAACAACATACGGCTTGGCTGAAATTTGAATATTGAGCTAGTGATAAAGCCAGGAAACATTACCTAGAGCTGGAATTGGAACAGATTTGGGCTACTATCTAAGAAATTGCTGTGCTACATCAGCTGTTCTGCATATTATGAATAACCTGGACTGAATGGACAGAATGAGTTTTTAAAGCCAGAGACACCCCTGAAGTATAAAGGGCTATTGGGCTTCTATGACAGCAGCAGTGGTGAACAGGACAAGATCACACAGTGTGGGAAAGGAGCATGTGAGACACATGGTGAAAAATCACAGGAAGAAGCCTTCACATTGATCTATCAGGTTTCTTGAAGAAATCATTAGGGACAGTAATGGAAAGAAAAGCAGTGAGGAAGGGTGACATATAAAACTTTACAGAGAGTCAAGTACAGCAAGTTGCTTATGTGACAGGAAACAGGCTTAAGTACATTCACTCTAATGACCCTGATTTTATGCGTTGCATTGTTTTTTACAACCAGGCTTTTTCAAGTATTACATGGTGAAGTGTGAGGCAGAGGATTTTTTCTAAGATAAAGTTTTCCTTCTTAATATATATAAGATTTCCTTTGAAAGGTTTTCTCAGATTTCCTAACACACCCTTACTTAGGACTTTGGTTTTTACTATTGTGCTATTACCTCTCCCCTTGAATAGACTAGGACGCACTCCTGCTTTCCTCAGAATTCATTAATGCACAGTAGTGGATGCATTTAAAAGAAAAAAGAGAAAAAAAAATTAAAAACCCAATAAAATAAATCCCCAAACCAAGCAATAATGCCATTCAACATTTAAAATTGAATGACTCAAAGATAGAGCAAAGGTAAATAATGAATGCATTTTGAATACAACAGGAAAGCAAAACAAGTTACTTCAGTATAGTTGGCACATGCCCAAAATACAACAGAAAGAATTGGACCCTGGCTCTACTTTTCGGTAATACATATATTTTGCATTTCATTTTTGTTCCTGCTCTGGAATATTTCAGAAATTTGAGCTGCAAAAAAATTGAGAATTCTTTCCCCATTTTGTAATTACAAGGTTATAGAAGCAGAAGTAAATATGACCTCTCCAAAATACAAAATTTCCAAGTTTTTTTTTTCTTTTTTCAAATAAAAGCTACTGTTTAACCTAACTATACTGTTAGGTCTGTTCTTTAAGACAAATAAAAAGGATATTAATGGAAAACAATTTCTGAATGATATTTTTCCCCTCTAGAATACTGATTTAAAATAATCAGGTAGCTTTATTATTTGTGGATCTCATTAAGGAAAGAAAAAGCAAGCCTTCGATTTGTAAATTACGTGTGTACTGGAACAGGACCCTGGAATTTCTATAAATTCAGTGCAGAAAGGGGGTCAGATAACAAATATTCATTACAGCAGTTGACCAGTTTTTTTTCACTGCTGAGTCTTTGTGAGCATTAATTCAAGTTCCTAGTAGGTCAAGATACGATAGAGTGCATGAAATTCTGGTTATGATGATTCAGAGGCATTCTGATGACTTTGGAATAGTGTCATATGATGTATAAGCTATGGTCTATTTGTCACCTGCACAGATTAAGGGTGAAAAATGTAATGCCATTAAAGTCAATGGAAAAGTTCCACTGGCCTCAGTGGAAATAGGATTTACTGGGAAAAATTCATAAACTATTTCAGACACAAGATGAAATTCAGAGTCTCCCTGGCGTTTTAGGTTTATATTAAAAAGCACAACCATTAACATCTGTTCAAAGGAGACTATGACTCCACGACTGAAATAGCAGCAGCATTAGATTAAGTCATTACACAAACCAAAAGAGAAACTTCAGAAAGCTTTAATACATATAGTATCTACTTGAATAAACGTTATTCCAGGTAACCCTCTTGCCTCCTCAATTCTCATAAGTATCATATGATCCTACTGGCATTTCCTGAATGGTGAGAAAATCTGATACTGTAAATAATAACTGCTAGTCTTCAATTCAAATGCCAGCCAGACTCAGGCAGAGGAATCAGAGTGAGTTGGTATGCAGAACCAGCACTGTGGATCCCATTCTGTTCTCTGTATTTTCAAAGAGTTAGGATCCAGGGACCAAAACCACACTTTTTAAGAAATCTCATTTGTTCTCTATTTCCTCACTCCTTCTCTTTTTATAAGTCTTCTTTGACAAATAAATATTTATGTTCAACACACAATAGTGTTTCCTGAACAGTGCCCAGGGTGTTTGCACATCTCACTTTCCCAGACCTGTGGGGACACCACTGGGAGTTTTAAACCCCAAAGAGATTTTGTCATGACAAAGCAGCATAGAAGTTGAATTCGCAGTTGGGGATAATGAAAAATAGGCATCTGCCACAGATGAATCAACCTGGGCAAGAAAATCATTATGAGACCAAGGAATTAAACAACAAACTAAAACTGTAAATTACTTTATACCATCACAAGAAGTTTAGGAAAAAGACTCCTTGCCTAACTCATAGCCCATAACCTAAACCAGAAAAATTCCAAAAACAATGACTTTGCAAAGAGTCTGCCTGGAAGCAAAGTTCAAGTAATGAAAATTCAAACAAACCAGTAAGATTATGCTAACAGCCGCCTTAAGCAATCCAAGGAGGGGGAGAGAGAGAGAGAGACTCATGCATGTTAACCAACAAGTACCAAACATTCAGGATGCTGGCTTTGGACACTGTCTCATCTGGAGCAGAGTAATTTCCAGGAGTGTTAGGACTGGAGTGCTGTAACAAACTACCTCAGACACAGAAGAATTTAGAGGAGAGGCACCAGGACTTAATCCTATCTCTTAAAGGACAAATTTATGTTAGCAATGCACAAAGCTTTCACATTTTACCCACTCACAGCACATGAAAAAATATCTGGCTAGAAATATAGCAATAAATACGTATACTCTGTCACTGAAGTACTGTCTGCTTCTCACTGAGTCAGAACTGCATAGGATTCACAACAGCCTTGCTATAACATTACAGAACTTACCTCATGCAGAAACACTTGACTTTATGACACTGCAGTTCTACTGCTCCTGGAGAGGTTTCCTTGGAGTCCTAGACCAGAGAGAACCATAAAGACCACTACAAACAACCTCATCTCCCCACACCAGCAATCCCCCCATGCTCCACTTCACTTGCACACCTGTGATACCTGAAATTAGTTCCAGCTGTGCTTGGGTTGAATGACAGCAATTTCCTGGGAGTGATTCACTGTTTCACACATTGAGTTTTTCTTAAAACCAACCAGCCTTTTCTTAAATCAAAATCAGCTATTCCTCATCAAATAAAACAGCCCCTCAGTTATGGTAAAATGCTATCAACTTTTCTCCTTAAAGGAAAAGCAAATCTGTGTTCAATCACAGCAAGAGGAGAGGTGTAATTCATCCTGCTGTTCTATACTATATGTGCACACACATACTACAGGCTGACTTTAATATATTACTGGATTAAATAGGTAAATACCTAGGGTCTGACCGCTGGGCAAAAAAGCTTTTATCTTGCAAGTAATGGATACATGGTTCATTGATATAGAAATCATAGTGTCCATGTACAGGGCAATATGAGATACTTTTCCTCAGAACCATATTTCTCACCTTTTTTATCTCCCTTTTCCTTTTCTACTATTTTTCAGTTGAAGAACTGTGATAATACTGTAAGTTTTCTCCTCCAAAACACTTGCTAGAGAAGTCCATCTTTGGGAGCTTGACCTCCTTACACCTTCACCTTTGTGAGAGAAATCCCTACCTCCACCTTCCAGCTGACTCTTCTGAAGTCTACAGTGAAGATAAAGGAGCAAGTAGTTAAGCCTTGGCCTCCCAATTAATTTTTAGCTATCTAACCATCAGAATATCTTCTATTTGAAGAAAGTTTAGTAAGCTCATACCTTCCCTTACAGGGACACAATTTGTTCTAAGAAAAAAGGAAAAGAAAAAAAGAGTCCAAGACTAATATGAGTGTCTATTACTATTGATTTGTAAAGATGCTAAAAATTCTAATGAGCTTACAGCAGTATCTTTATCTCATTTACCTCTTAAAATCTCTTCTTCCTAGCTTAGATGGCAGCAACAATATAAGATCTTACCTATGCTAGATCTTCCCAGCTCTTACCAGTTGTATCATTTAAGCTAGGTATAAAGTAAAGCTAGATGAAAATGGCATTTGAAATTTTAGCCACCCTCTGCATCAGGTTTGTCCAAATGTTACCAGTGACAAAAACAGTTGGAACTTTCTGGGACGCCTGATATTATGATCCTTATGATATTGTATGAAGCGCTCCTTTGGATACTCTTAACCATAAGAGTAGAAAACTATCTAAGAGCTAAAATACATGCATTTTTAATGTTGGTGAAAAACAGACTGAGACAACCTTCTTATAGCACTGAACAGATTGGATGGATAGATGGTCAACTCAGTAGCTCAATTCAGTTCAGGTACTAGCAGAAAACAAGCTAATATAGCTTGGGAAAACTAGTCTAAACAGATATTTAATAGTAAGAAAGGTGGAAAATTCTCAGAAAAATAAAAAGTTAAGCATTATTTTCATATTAATTTTAGTTTCAAAACTACTCAATTTTAAGGCTCCAATTCAACAGGGTTTTTAGATACAGTTACCAGCCCACTTAAAAAATAAATCTATTGTCTTTTCACTACATCAACTAATATGCTTTAGCAGAATCAACAGATATAACAGGAAATACTGCATGATCTTATTTTGATTTTACTAGTTTCCTTATTTAGTATAAACACTAAATATAGCTGTGCTTTTAAAATGTAACTTGGAGTGGAGGTTTTAGCTCTGAGCAGTAGTATTTATTTTTCTCAACCTGTTAAAGTGACTTGGAACAAATATATGCCTCTACCTTCATGCAAAAATCCAAATGATTATTTAATGTAATTATAAAGAGAACACACTGAGAACCACATGACTGTCTTAGGCAATGATGTGAAAAAGTCTTTTTGTTCCATCATTTGCAAATAATTTTCCATGATTCATCACATAACTTGTTATTCAAGCCTTTTCCAGAGGAACTATCGGACTCATAAATTATTTAATGGTAAATCTATGTTGAACATGTTTCACCCCACTTCAAACTACTGCCATATTCACATTTTTGTCTAGAAATAACAACTCAACCCTTCTTTGATAATCAGAATGAATCACACTGAGTTTTTTAATCAACTAAAAGGATGGGTAAAGCTAGAAAGAGAACCAAAACCACATCCAGAACCTGTAAAAACAGAAAATCACAGTACTGTCTCTATTCTTTGTGTTTCACTTTAAGCTGTACATATCAATCCTGTATTCAGAACAAAAAAGGAGGAAAATTTTAAAAAACAAGGTTAATATGTAAGCCCAAGCAACTGCATCATTCTTTTAACTATTTACCAGATTTGTCTTGAATCAGGCTACATTTAAACTTAGACGTGAAGGAAAAAATACTATTCCTAGGGGGCACATGGAACCCAATATCTTTCTTCTTCATGCTTAATAATCTTGTATGTGAGGGACCAATCTAATTTGTGGAAACGAATTGTACCTTAGGGATATGTTATTTCAACCCAAACTGAATATATTATTCATTCTAAAAAGTAGCAATAAAGATTATATAAGATGTAATTCATTATTTTTCTAAATGTTCCATGATTCCACTGGGAAGTGAGACTTAAATAGCTTACAGGAAGCCTACCTTAATTAGGTTGCTTTTCAAATCAAATATAATATAATTTTAACATAAAAATGTCACTCAAGGGAAGTATTCCATTTACAAGGATGATTAATGAAATTTAAAGGAAAAAAAAAGATATAGATCCATGGGTAATATCACATGTGAAGGAATCTGAGAGAGGGAATGTTGCACGCGTAAATGGACGCGTACAAATATGCAACTAGCTATGAGCTATATACAGATATCCATCTCATATTCATGCATGCCTACACACACTCACAGAGAAAGGCAATTTGTTACCAGAGCAACCACAGTCAGTTGGTTTTTTGTCCTCCATCAGAATTGGTTTGCATTTTTGTTAGCTCATTTTAGCTACTAGAGTTCAGAAGAATTTATTGTATAAACAGATTTATTTAAGCTTAGTACTTATGTTTACATTTGCAAGAATGTCTTTTCCAACATTATGATGAAAAAAGAAGAAAATTAAAATATTTTTCAGAGATTTACAAACAGTTCATTGTAAGACACTGAAGTTATAATTGAGGTACTTTCCCTCAGTAGTGCTATTAAAATATTGATGTGTATGCCATAGAAATAGTCATTGCCTTTTCTGTGTATAGAGAAATGCATCAGTTTCTTAGATCCCAGAATGCAGTAATTTCCATAAATATTGACTTTTAATGAGGGTCGTAGTCAATTATTTAATTTGTGGACTGCAATCCCACTGTAATTTAAGAAGCAACAAAAAAGCTGCAATTTAGGGGCTTCAGTTCTCAATGTATCCTTTTCTAAAGACACTAAAGTTTTTCTAAAACCAAAGTTTTCTAAGCCTTCAAATAACCTTTAAATGAACTCCCTGAATTTCACTATTACCATACACTTGCAAGACTGCAGGTACCCAGCCACAGTTGAATTTTCTGCAATTAGGCATCAATATTTGAAACTTTTGGCCTTACCTTTTCTGCACCCCAGTTAACACAGTAGAAAACATGCTCTAGGAAAATGCAGGCATTCAAGGATTTATACATCCTAGGTAACCATGGTCCTTGGCTGGAAGATGCTGTGTATAACCCACTCACAATTACTTTTTCCTGTCAGGCAAGAAGCTCATTCAAATGAAGAAGTGTTTTGACCAAACAGTGAGTGAGGGAAGCAAAAGCTATAATTTTATTGCTTTTTTCCTATTTTTTCTTTTCCTTCTGTGAAAAGGTGTAAAAGTTGGTGAGTTCAGTCAACACAGAATACACTATTCTCTGATAGGACCACTCACATCTTCTATACAAAGAACAGGTCCATCCTGTAAGTCTCGTCCATATTTCAAACAAAACAGACTAATGTATTTCATTAATTACAGTCTGTTCATCAGAGACACTTTTCCAGTAAATAAAAACTTTATTTCCTCCAGAGAAATGACATATATGAAGTGCTTAGGGGCTACAAACAGTATTTTTCCTCATAAATGGCAATAGGGATTTTGTAATATGATTTCACATACAACTCAGATATTTCAATATATAAAGTTAAGAAATACTTCACTAGATCTGTGAAAAAAATGTTATTAGTTTTTGGCTTGGTGAGAGACTACAATTTTTAATCAATTCTGGGTCAATCTTTTTCTAGTTTGTTTAGAATAAACAACAGACGTTGTTTTGAGTCAAATGAAACTTTGTTTTTAGCTATATATTTTAACCTATAATCTGCTATTTAGTTTTAGGCAGATTTCTAGATTAAAAGTTATTTCAAATTAAAAAAAAAAAAAAGCCTTTATGTATGTTTCTTTACAAATCTTAAAATGTCTTTCTGGAATTTAAGTTGACTTTTTTTTTTTTTTTTTTTTTTTTTTTGCATGGAGAATGCAATGTACTTGCCAAATAAAAAAACTACTTACAGCTTTGTGCCAGTCCATACACATCTGCAGACCCAAGTCACCCTGGACATTTCACACAGCTGCAGATACCTCTCTGTTTCATCACCCACAGAAGGTGACTGTTATTCACTTCCAATGAATGAAGCGTGTCAAACAGCAATCTTCCTATGTTCTCAAAAAGATGAGGCTGTAGTAATAAACAATTCTGAAACCTTGAGAGACTTAGAAATAACCAGGACTCTCTTGTTAATGAAGAAAAAACAATTAATCAGTTCCACATAGCAATTTGTAAAGCAAATAGGTAAAGTGACGGATTGTCATGCACAAGCATCGTGTACCCAAATACTGATTACATGCTTTATAGTATAATGCTCTCTCTGTGTATTACTATGCAGATTTAAAATAAATTACATCCTTTGTTATGATTAATATTTGATGTACTTAATGATATTTGACAGATGCCAATCTTTTTTCTTTATTTTTTAATATTTTCTTTTATATCACATCTTCCCATAGTCTATTTTTAGCCTTCTCTAAACTTTTTGCTAAGCTGTCCTTTTCTCTATGGAAAGCATCAAGATATTAAGGACTGGGGTGTTTTGGACACATGCCAGTAATCCCACAGAAACAGCCCATGACATCCTACCCCAGCAGGTCTTTCAGCACGTATGAAAGATCCTTTACTATAGATGAGAAGAGCTGAGAAAAAGATTAGCCTCTCAGAGCCCCTTTACCATTTGGATCTGCAGATATGCATATTCATCAGTCAGCTTCCTCTTGGGCATGGATTGAATTTATGACCTGAGGAGAAAAAACGGCTTTTCATTCCAATACAGAAAGTTCTACAGCAACCACCTGACCTCTTTTGTTGATAATAGGAAGCTAAGCAGTTACTGGCTGAAGGAAATTAAAGGTATTGCTCCTTTACACACTGATGATGATGTCTTCTGAGCTAAGGTGAACACATCTCTCAGATGTAACCATGGTTACTGCTAGTTATTCCAGACATGGCCCCTTCAGCTCCATGTCTTCTCCTAGGAGAACTCTTCTTTGTCCCAGCTGCACAGTTCCCACCTGATGCCCTGGAGCTGGCTCCTCCTCAACCTGGAATATTCCCACAGGTTTATAGGCCATCTTTTCCAGCTCAGCGAACTGTTTCCCAGCCTGTCTGTCAGGGTTGCAGCACGTGCCTGATGCTTTGTGGAGGCATGAGATTACAAACCTTTGGCTGTAGGGTAACTGCAATACGAGTGCATATCCCCACTTATGGAGCTCAGAAAGTCCATAGGGGACAGGTTCATTAGGGGGCAGGAGAAGAAGAGGGGTGTTGGGTAACAGTGGCCTCCTTCTCCCCAGGGGACAACAAAACCACTGTACAAATGAGATTATAGAAATGTACAGTAAATCACTGTCTGACCATGTCTTGCAGCAGTCCCAGACCTCCCACCACCTTCTGCTTCACAAGCTCTTCATGCTAAGTAAGAGTCACAACATCGGTACTAGCTGCTTCCAAGACAACATCAATGGACTTAAAAGGGCTTGAGGGAAGGGGGTAGATCAATATACCAATTTGCAAAACTCTCTTTGTCCCCAGTATCTCTCAGCTACGCTTGGGAATGTAGGGGACTTAGTGATCTCCATTCTGTGTTCTTATTGGTAACCAGCAAGTGGTTGGGTTTTTTTCAAGGTGGCTTACTAACACCACAAATATTTGAAATTAAATATGGAGGTTTATATTTTCCATATTCAGATGAATCATTTTGGATTCAGGTATGGTCACTGTAATTTAGGTAAGTGGCAGTCACCAAGGAATAGGGAGAGGAAAAAATTTCTGGGAGAAATATTTTTCAAAGGAAAGGAGAGATTTCAGTTGTTGTTTTTTATTTCCTATGATTTTACAGCCTGCTCTTTGATTTTCTGTGCAAGAAACAGTCTGCCTGTCTTATCTGTAAAAGAAGATAAGGGCACATCACATCATAGTATTTTGAACCAGCTCTTAGCCTTAGACTCTGCTCTAAGGTCTCATTATTCCCAGAGGACATAGATAGAAATGTCTGTCTCAGCAGTACAATTTTTTTTTCCTTCAAATTATATGACAAGTCTTTAAGAGAAGTTATTTGTCCATTATGCTACAATATGTCTAGAAATGGTATCCATCATGACTGAGGAAAAATCATTCATTTTCAGACCTGTCAGTCTGAGCAGACAAAATAGGTAGGCATCTCAGCATGGAAAAATAGAGACAGCTCATCCTCCATTAAAGTTTAGCACCGTCAAGGGACCTCTGACATCCAGTAAGTTAGTTCTTCCTTCCTAGCAGTTACTTTTACTTTTTTAACAGGAAGTTCAAGCTTAGAGTTGGAGTACAGCTATTTTAACTCTGATAGCAAGAGAGAGGTGAAAAAAATGGAAAAGCTCAAGTGCATACTCAACCTATACCTCTGCTGTGCATGAAAACAAGCTCTTAGAGTTACACGCTCACAGTTTATACCTTCTTCGTGATATCCCAGTCAAAATGAAGCAGTTAATGGTTAGTACAAAAATTCGGAATAGAGGCTAATGAAACAGTATAAGGCAGGTGCAGCAAAACCATCGTCTTTTGGAACGCATAGAGACTTGTCATGTAATGTGATGATGGTGTTAACTGCTTCTTGGACAGAAGTCTTACATCATATTTCAGCAGCTTACAGAAACCACACCACTACCAGGAAGCAAACTATAAGAGTAAAAACTACATTAATTCATTGTTTAAGATAGATTTTTTTACATGCTTCCTTAGATCAGATTACTTAATTAAAACATTTTTTGAATATTTTAAAATAAAATAAGAGAAAATTCTCCAGTTTTCAATGAGGGCTCTAGTCATACAGATTAGTTAGAAATTGTGTTAGCATCAGTTAATGGGTAACCTTTCCTCCCCTTCACCCCCAAACATGCATAGCTTTATGTGGCAAAAGAGAAACTTATTCTTGGGGATATTAGACATCTTTTCCTTCTAAGATATTTGTTTGTTTCTATAGATGACTCTGACCATGCTAAGTACGGGATCTAAACATTAAATTTCCACGACCCTCCCTCTAACGCCACTTGGAAATCTATGTCAGAGAACTCAAAATGAAAGCTGTAACAGGAAAATATGCCAAAGGAGCGAATGCTGCATATACTACATAATTTTATCTCATAGTGAACTTCCTGTCAATATCATGGTGTTTTTAAACGTTCTTTTGGAGGTCATTCCATATATAACCACAAGATATGAAACAAATACTCAAGTCCTTAATCCTAACCTTTCATGGCTTGGACTGTCTCTTTACTACAATTTCTCACCCAGTACCACAAGATAACAGTTCTGGCAGGGGACTTCCCCATTAACAATGGTTCAATTCCACAGTATGAGTATCTTATAATAAAACCCAAAAAAGTAAAAATATTAACCAAACCTGAGGGTTAGGCCTTCCAGCTTATAGAAGCAGATACATAATGCTTTGTGCTTCACTTATTATGGTGACAAAATAATTCTGACCAAAAGGTAGACTGCAATTCATATATGCATTTCTTTAATTTAGCCTACCCTTATAGTAATGGACATTATAATAAAGCCAAACCAAAACAACAAAAAAAGAAGGCTTGTATTAAAGCATCTTTATCACACAAAAGCATGTACATCAAAACAAATTGCATGTAATTTTATTTTGATCATGTTCTTATTATCTATTATAAATCTTATGTCTGAGTATAGATATTGTACAATTACTTTCTACATTTGGCATAATTGTTTTGATCTTAAATGTTATTCATTCTAAGAGAAAAATACAGTAGATAATACTATATAACAAAGGAAGCATTTATGAGTAATGATGCTGCTCAACAAACCCATTTTCATTTTCCCATTTAATAACTACAGAGCTACAGTAATGGTTATGTTATGTGTGTGGCCAAAATTATGTGGCAATTGCTAATATAATGATACAGCTATGGTAACTCTGCAATTCCTGAAAAGTGAATCAGATAGTCTAGATAAAAAATGCTGTGTATCACCTGTCTGTAGCCAAATATTAAGTCAATAATACTTCAATTAAAAAAAATACATTATTAGGCTTTTATATCACAGTAGGTGGCTTCCAGTTCACCTAATTTTAGCCAGCAGAAAGTAAGGAGTATAGTCTAATTCTAAAATATCCTTTTATTGCACCACCAATTACTAGAAAATAATTAATTCTTTCTTAAAATAGGTGGGCTGAATATGTTCTCTGGAGAACATATTCACTGACTAAAGTTCACTTCCAGACGATCTTTGTAGACCAGGCACCTAACTGGAACACAGGTATTAGATAAATGTTCTCAGACAGGCTTTTAGAGTTTTGAAGTCAACCACCTGTACATGATATATTCTTCTGTATCATTTGACTTCCCTCTAACAAACACCAATTTCAATTACTCAAAAATTCTGAATTCTCAGAAAACCCTTCGAAACACACTCACAGTGAGAACAGAAAAAAAACTTAACAGACCATTGATACCCAATACCTCCCCAATGGCAGGAAATTTGTTGTGTGAGATACACAGATGATTCAGCTGGTGAGCTCTACCACACACTGAAAAAGAAAGGAATAATCCCAAAATTGGAAAATCAGCCTTGTGTTGCAGAGCTTAAGGAGCTTTATATATTTATCTTACCAAAAAGAAGGCTGAAGAAAGGCTTGCTCCACCCTGAGCAGCAGGGACAAGTATATCAGTCAAGCTGAGCAGCAATTCTAACTAATATCTATCTCCCTGAAGCACCCACAGTTTATCATCTTACCTTCCTTTGGAAAAATCACTGACGTTTCAGAAAGGACAAAAGAAACTAACAAGTCATAGTAAAGTAATATTCCTATGGAAGGGGAAACAAATATTAATTTCTGATTGGTCAGACGACTAAATGAGGCTCTGAAACATAAGCCTAATAAATGTTACGTTCTTGCAAAACTAAGATTTATGAGAGTATTTAGAGCAAAAAGAATGTGCCATGAATGTCCCAGAAAGATGCAGTAGACCACCTGAAAGATTTAGAATGATTCGTCAATACTCACAGGCTGAAGATGTCTTCTGAAAAGCTGAATGAAATCATACACATCTTAGAAAACTGTTCCAACTCACATCAAATATTCTGAATGATAAGAAGTTGCATCTTTGCATCGTCTGTCAGACTGCTAGGAAATCATATCCTAATTAGGCAATGAATTTCTCTAACCTCAGTTAACAGTCTTTGGACAGAAGGACCTTCATGCCTCACACTATTTAAATGCATCCATGGATAAGCACTTCTAAAGAGAGAGCAACTCTTCTTTCAACTTCCTCTTGGGTAAGGCCACTCTTCATGATGTAAGGCTTGATATTCCAAGTTCTGGATACACTTTGTGAGCTTCCTTTATTCCCACTTGATTATTTGATTATTTTAATATTCCTTTTGAACTGTGGTAGTTTTAGCACAGCCAGGAAAAAAAAGCAAAATATTTTCATTACCTAAATTTTCCTTTTTTCTTTTTTTTTAGCTTTTTCGTCTTTGGGGTGTATTTCTCAAGTTAACTCGGAAATGAATTTCAACAGTATATGTACTGACAATGACCCTTAAAAACCCTTTTTAACTTACTGTATTTCTACACAAGAACTCCAACTTTGTAAGCACAGCGTGTGGTCTTCATTTTGAAATGCATATCATTATGCATATCAGTATTCAATTGTGACCACTTAATTAAGTACTCCAGGTCATTCTTAAGGCCAGATGTACTGGAAGAAAGGAGGAAGAGATTAATGGACTTGTAACTTCTGCCCTGAGGGAGGATGGGCTGATGCAGTGGAGATGCTCCACTTGCATGGCTGCTATTAAGCAGCCTCTTCAATCAGGTCACCAACTGAATCCATACCTTGCTCTGCATTAGTATCCCATCCTTCTCATCATTTCTTACTCCAGAAATGTTGTATCATTTGCAAACTTCACATATATGACTCCACATATTCTCTGTATGTCTCCAGCAAATAGTAATTGCTCAGTAACAGCCCAGTACTTTCTTTTCTTCCCATTAGCAACTTAAATTTGTCTTCTATGAGGGAGTCACTTTTAAACTTAATCTGCAAAATACCCTGTTATTCTATGTAATGCGAGCTTTCAATCACAAAGAAGCTGGAGAAACCCAGATACCATGATACTGACAATCTGTTTTGACCAGGTCTGCAAGCCTCTCGGAACAGACAAATACAGAAAGGAAAGTTTGAAAAGACAAATTCCACAAAACCAGACAAATAATGTAAGAATCAGCATTGTAATAATTAGTCATCTTTAAAGTCCCAACTCAATTGTTCCTTTATTTTATTTAGAATCAATATCAGTCTAATTCATATATAATTCCCAGGTCATAATTTTCACCTTGTATAGTAGTGGGGTAATTTTATAACCTCAGTCTTCTGTGCAACCCTTGTTTTCTTGTAATGTTGATATTAATTGTGGTCCAGGACTACAAAGTTAGTTTTTCTGTGACTCCAGGATTTATGTCACCTAGGCTAGATGATCACACATGGTAGATTTTTAGTAAACATTTCTTTTCATCCTCCCCAGTTATAGCTGGCAACCTTTCTATTTCACAAGGGCTGGAAACAGCTTCTTTATTTCAAATCCCGGCATAACTGTTATTCCTTACACAGGTTTACAGTGCTATTTTTAACCCAAACACTACTTTTTTTGAAAAACCTTCCTTTTACTTACTCTATTCACTATTGATATCCCTGTTTTATTTCTTCTCCCCTTTAGTAATTGCATGAACCTTTTAAATAGTAACTTGTATTTACTACCTTTTTCCTTTTTTTATAACCCTTGTCTTGTTTTATTGCTGCTCTACTGTCTCCTTTTGACCTAGATGACTGCCTTCCACACTGTAGCTTTATTTAGAGAGCAATGTAGGGAATAAAACATGTATGCTAAATTTAATTATTTCCAATCTGTGTGGTTTACAATATAGTGAGTATTATATATCTTTATATATCTTGTTTATCTATGTACTTTTACACAATCAGTACAGCTTCGCTTACAATACCCAGTTTGGAAGCTAACCAGACTTAGACTCTTCCATACGAGTGAAATGATATTATACCACATATGACTTCAGAGCTGCAGGACTTGCATTGCAGTATCTGTGGATTTGTTTAATCTTGCCATAGCCACTTGCTTAGGCATGGGTCTGCAAATAATATTAGACTTCAGGTTTTAATTTAATTCTTGAAAAATGGCTTACTTAATAAAGTAACAGAGATTAAACATAATGGAAAAAGTGTTTTTTTATGGAAAAAATAAATGAGTCCCATTTAAGTGACAAGTCAGTATGCTGCAAAAATAAATAAGACTAAAGATAAAAATACTAGCGGAAAGAAATCATCTTTTGCCAGTGGTGAACCAGTCTCTTAAAAAGAAAAATCACTAGGACAGGATCTGTCCATTAATCTCCTTTCTATTGTGCAAGGGAAAATCTATTCTCCTATCTGTGCAAGATATAGCTATGTATGAGTGGAAGGAAAGGCAGCAAGAGTGTTTCAGCACTCTGAGTTCCTGAACTCCCTTTCCTCCCTTCTTTTTCAGCTAATGTTTCTAGCAAAGGTTTGTGTTCTCAGCACATGCTGCTTCCTGGTCCATGTTCACCTGTTTTTAAGTGGTGCTAGAGAGAATAAATGGATAGCAGAACAGCAGCCAAGGGCAGGATTGGAGTGAACGGGCTGCAAGATCCTTGAGGGAAGAGAATCTTCACAATTGTTAAATTGTTTTTCTCTGTACAACAGAAGAGATAAGACTTGATTTTATCTGAATGCTCTCTGGACCAGTTGTTTTTCCTCTTGCTGTCCTTACAATACCTTTACATAGCTTTGAAGTCAGATACTTAAAAAGTCTTAGCAACTTTCTGCCATTTAAGACATGAATGGCTTTGGGGAAGCTACAAATATTATTTAAGGGCAGAATTTAACCTTCATTATTTTGCCATGTGGTTACTGTGAACTTTATGGCTCACTGACATTTCAATCAATCCAAGGTTCAATTACATACAATTACAGGTAACTTACTAACCAGGTTTACACGTTCCACGTGGTACTGACAAACTCATTCATTGAACTGCAAAAAACCACAAGTATATATATATAAATAGGCTCGATTTTTTTTAATGCAAGCATCATAGTTTGTTCATATGCCACTGCAAAGCTTTGTACCAGACATTAAGACGTCTTCATCTGTGCTCAGCGAAAATGATCACACCCAAAATAAAGGAAGATAAATTGTGTATGACAATATTATTTCTGCACATAACTCTTTTCTCCTTTACTCAGTTTAAAAGAAATTATTTTCACAAGTCCTACAGTTTATTTTTCTTGGGAAGAGAGTAAAAAATATGCAGTAAGGAAGTCCTTATTATATGGAATCTCTAGCCAGGGATTCCCATACTGTAAAAGTACTCTGAAATTCGGTTCTTTATAAACCAGAGAATCAGTCATTTCTAATTCCTGTTTGGATTTGACCCGAATACCTTTTCTGTGCTTCCAGTACTTAATGTTGTATAAGCTTTATTAAAGTCACTTTTGAAAGTATTTGAATTTGAGCACAAAGTCTCTTAATAATAATTATCTGATACAACATATGAATACTGAATATGAATATGATACTACTTGATACTCTCTTTGCCTTGTTACTTTAGAAGCTATTTAAGTATGATATAAGTCTTGAAATAAATTAGTCATACAGTAATGCTTAAGTAACAGCTTCTTATATATAAGAAGGCAAAAAGAATCTGCTCCTCAAAGATTAGCTTGCTGAGAGTTAATTGTGCTCCAGCGACTGCTGTGCAACATAGCAATATCCAAATTAATTTTAACCCTACCACTTACTGGTAAAACTATGTACAGCAGGCTTAAACTCGGAAAAGGTTCTTCCACTCTAAGAAATAAGAAATGTTATAACCTTGAGCTAACATTTCTTTTTCTTTTTTTTTTTGCATACAGATTTACAAATCACAGAAATATTCTGAATAAAGTTATTTTTCACCTTCATCCTTAAAAAATTATCTACAGAGGCCTACTGAATTTTTATTTGATTAAGTACATGTTAATGTAAAAATGAAAGATGTCCATTTTGAGCTCAGAGTGGGTGGCCAAGAAATTTTACAATTTACTAAATTCAGTAACTTGTTCTATGCCTGAGAGAACAAAAAATGCAAAAGATTTTCAACAGAGAGAAACCATAATTTTTTTCTGATGGGAGAAGGCAAACAAGGTGTGGAAAAACAGAAGAACATGTTATTAATAGAAACAAAATAACTGGTATATTCAGCAAAACACCACTATGAATTGTAAACTTACTTGAAACAAAGCCATCAGTAATTAAAAAGAAGTCAACAATTATTAAAGGAAACTCTTGGCTAAGGTGTTAGCTATTACTAACGAGGTTAGGACTTGATAAGAGCTGGATATGGTTAAACCTATCCACAGACATGCTCCATTATTCATCTAAACAGAATAAGCATCCCTCATATGGTATGCAATAAGATACTTTTCGTGCTACAAGTTTCTTAAAACATATTTAAGAAAATGCAACTGAAACATAATCAGCAAAACCAAATGCAGGTCGAGGAATGAGACGCAAAATGCACAGGGGCATAGCTGGAATTCATTAATTCTTAATAACTCTTGAAAGCATTTGCTGCCCAAATTTTCTGTTACTATAACGTCCATTTTGCTAGAGCTTTTTTTATATGGCTAATGAATACACATTCAGCATGGCCTTTGAGAAAAATTATTCTCCAAGTTAGAACAGAACTGTTAGAGAAGCACTACACCAACCCTACTCCCCAAACTAGCTAACAGGAGCATGGTGGGAATGTATCACTCTGGCTAGTTAGAGCTTAACTCAAAGGCTGCAGTTTTTGAGGGTGCCTTCTCACCAGAGGTCACAATGGCCTCTGAAACACATCAAAAATGGAAGCAAAAAATGGTTTTGAGCCATCTTTTTGCTGTCAGCTGAAGGACAGACTGGATGAGAATGGCCGTTGAGTATTTGTGGTTTTCTACTGAATATAAACTCATTGTGTACTCTCCTAAGTCTATTTCTCCATTCTTTGCTTGTCCAGTCAGTATATGAAAGGCCTGAAAGCTGTCTTATTTCTCCAGAGTTTTCATCAGAGCTGCTCTCTTTAAAGCTTTTCAGAATGAGGCCGTGATGGATGGAGACTTGACTAAAAGCCAAAAGGCATTTAGAAGGAAATGGTCTATGGACAGAGAGTGCCCAGGCCTGTGGTAACTGAAAGAGTAAGGTGGTTTTGACAACCACAAGAGAAGCAAAAGGGAGAAAACTCAAAAAGTGCAAAAGTGAATCCTTAGGCAGCTGGTTTTTGTTGTTGTTTTTGCATTTTTCCTGAAGAACTGGACTGACAGAAAGCAGTCAGGGGGTCTTGCTAGGCTAGAAGTTAAGAAATGAACCTCTGAGCTTTACTGGGGATTTTTCTCTCTACCCTTCCCAGTACACTGATCCAACTGCTCAGAACCTGGATCAAGTTTATTTGAACACTCTGTCAAGCTGAAATTTCTTTCACTGTGTGCTCCTCATATGCTAACTTCCCTACTGCAGTGTCTGTCTCAAAACAGTTGATGGTTTAAATTAAAGTATATTGGTCAAACAAAATGGCTTGCAGGATTAAACTTTGTTAAACTAGCTATTGAAATGAAGTCTTACACAAATTAAATAAAACATCACATGAAATTCAGCAACTGTGCATCTGGACAAATCTATAACACTCAAGGCAACTCGCAAATCTATTTCAAACATCTGATTAAACAAGGTGACAAATACATTTAACATAGCATACAAATATATCTCTATTTCTCATTGTTGCATTTCTTTCTTGTGATTTAACCTTTGCATGTTCATAGCCTATTTAATTTGTATTTTCTACAAGTATGATGAAAATGAAATAACATTCAAATATACTAGTTATAAAAAGCGCAGCTACCACTCACAAGGAAACTGTACTTTCCTACACTCAAACTAGTGGCAGAATTACATTTATTTTGTGAATTTTACTCATATCTGTGAACTGTTTCAAGACAGGTAAATTGTATTTTACAAAGAATTCACTATTTAGCAAGAAAACATTTGTCCCATTCCAAATCTTCATGGAGCTGTAGGAGATACTCACACAGTCTTTCATTCACCTAACTAAAGTGCCTAAGTTAGAAAGCTGGTCACAAGCTATATGCCCAAAAGCAGAAAGAGGATGTTCTCTGGAGGAGTCCAGTTCAAAGCACCTAAGTTAAATTCTTACTCTGAATTACCCTCTGGAGAAATCTGTCTCGCTCATCATGAATTTCATTGGAGGCTTAGGGAGATTAGTTTCTGGTTTAGGCACCAAAAGCTCCTGAAGTTGGATGGTGCGACTCTCTCTTTATGTACCAAATAGGTTGAACTAAACACATTGAACTACAGTTTCTCTTTGACTAGAAATGTGGACTTAATGAGCTGAAATAAAATTTCCAGTATTCAAATTAAATTAAGTCACTTACTTTTTTCATAAACTGACAGTCTATATTTGGGGGGAAAAAAAAAAAAAGAAAAAAGAAGTGGCATTTCCAGTCCTTTTGAACTGTTATCTTCATTGCTGAGGCTGGCAAGAGTGTGGAAAGCATTTTGACTATTGAAATGCTTGCTATTTTTCCATATAAATTGCCAGCAGCAGTTATAACATTCCTGATTTTACTTAACCAAACTTACTTGTTAAAAAAAATAGGGCATTTATCCTCTGGAAAGAGTATGAAAATGAGCAAGCAAACACTTGCATAAATAAGACAGACATACAGGAAGCAGGTCACATGGCACTACTTAACTTGCTCTGGGTGACAGAGCAAATATTAAGCTGCACTGTGGTTGAGTGATTTTTGTCCAAAATAATATCAACAACACGCAGTTCTGTTTTTCTCACTTACTTCCTGTCAGCCCCCTCTGAAATTTGCTGTATTTCAGGTGCTGTCTCTGGTTTCCTTGACATAAGTCAATGATTTGTGTCCCATTCAATTTAGTTCATGTGAAAATACTCATAGCTCCTTGCCATATGTCAGTGGATGATAATTGCATTGATCCACCTTGCAGTGGGCTCAGTAAGGGCACTGTTCGGATAACCAAGTAACCAGAGGCTATTGCTTGTTAGAATTAGCAAATTTGACTGGTTGACTGGTATGATTCCAATCAGGCTTGACAGAGTGATGCATAAAATAGGGAGCGCTAAAAGTGCCAATATGTGAATTACTTTTCAGATTATGTTGCTAGTAGAGGTATTGATGAGTATGCTTTGTAAGCTGAATACCGCAGTTTGCTACATTGTATCTTCTATGAATGGGTGAATGTGTTCTGATAAAATAAAGAACAAATTTAAGTTTTCATCTCCAGACTATTTAAAAGACAAATATTGTTTTAAAGAGTGCAGTAATTTTTTCTAACAACAATTTTCACTCTTCTTATTTAAAGTTCTCATCAGAAAAGAACTCAGAAGGAGAAGACCTATCCTCATGACAATAGGAATTCAAAAAGCAAATTTGTAAGATAGACTTAAGACAAAGTTGTTGGAAATATAGCCAGACTAGAGCATCATTTTTGGGTATAAAATTCTTGCTAGCTGATTCTGCATCAGAGCCCAGTTCCATTTTTTCAAAAAATTATTTTTTGACGTATTTAAACTTCAACTTCTCTGGCTAATGCCCTGAAAATCTTTATTAAAAAAACCCCAAATATCCAAACATAAATATGCCAGCAGGTAATTAATCTGTCACTGTTCAGTCCATGCATTTATTTTACAAGTGTACTTATACTTAAGACTCCTAATTTGAACAGTAACAACTTTTCATGATTCTCATTTCTCTCTGACTGAATGCCTTGAAAATGTTTGTGAAGTTACTTTTCCAATATTCCTCTTAAGCAGAGTAGCTCTAAGTCTAGGAAAAACTAGGTGTAAAATGAGAGATTAACAGCTTCATTTTAAAGCTGTCTCTTAGCACCCACAGCTCCAAAGGACTTGTATAAAAGGTGCAGATGTTCAGCACCTGTTAAAGAACATTGCCAGGAGGATCATGTTTTCACTGTGACTTACAGCATGCCAAACATCCATTAGTGTTTGTAAGACTTATGTAGTTTTCTAAGAGGAGAAGTCCCTCATGCTCACTTCCTTAAGTTTTGGGCAAAAATGGGTGTTCTACATACTAAATATTGCAAGAATCAAATATTAGCATTAATCTCATTGCTGTGTAGCCAAATTTTTCCAGCCTTTTTTTGCTTTGCTGAGCACAAATACAAAGAAACAGCATCAATAGTTTTAAAGGGGTGATTTTGAAAGAAAAATGTTATTTAAAGTCAGTGGAAGTATGTGTTTGGAAGGGACCCTATCTATAGTCACCTAAGACTTGTAAAACATAATTGACAGCCAAACACATGACTATTTCCCACGCACTTTCAAATGCATTTAAAAAGAAGCTATGATTAATATCTGATTTTCTACTCCAACAGAAAACACATGTAATTGCTTTGTAGATAGAAAAGGAAAAAAAATATTTAAAATAATTTAAAGACATTTTAACTGCTTTAGAAAGTCATTGATATATTTATTTCACTTTTTAGAGCTCAGTTAATGTAACTGGGAGGAAAACAATTTGTGTTTTTATATTATGTTTTCCAGTGGTGAATGTCCATACACTGTCATGTTGCCTGCACTCAGACAAGTTAGATTCCAGGACTGCAAGAATACCAGCAATAGTAATTTGTTGAATTTGTCACTGGACAGGTATTCTCAGTAAAAATTATATGTGTGAAATTAATAAAGAACAAGTTGCAATTCCTGAATGTTGAAAAACATCGTCATTGATTAAAACATTAAGAGTGGTTGACTGTTATCCCCATCTCTGGAAAAATAGTGGGTGTATCAGCACATATTAATTGGCACGAAATTAAATTTCTAAGAGACGAAAATTAGGATAACCATAACCCTTGTGGTTTGTTAAGTCATCAGCACAGCAGGATGAGCTTGAATAGCAACTAGTGAGCACATGTTGAATCAATGAAACTTGTGTAAAGAGTTTCAGTGTTTGCTGACCTCCAGATGATATGTGGAATTTTTCCCTAAAAATCAAAGGCAAGTTTTCAGGTGGAGCCTGATCTAACATTTACTGGAATGAGAAGAAAAAATCCAGTTTTAACTTCCTCCAATACACAATTATAAATTACAAATCTTATGCAATTAGTTATGGTGAATCAGATGCCTATTTTTGGCTACTATTTTAATTATTTACATGCAAAATTAATATTGAAAAATTAGCATGCATCTAATGAAAATGTGTGCCTATCAGGCACACTTAGTTTACCTGTAGATTTTAGATTATAAATAGAAAGCTTTAAAACAGCTAAGATCTGTGTTTTAAAAATCTGAAGTGCCTGTTGAAATTTCTTCTCCTACTCATATGGAAGAGAAAAAATATTCCTACCGCCCTCCTCCAAACTACATCGTTAGTCATGTTTTCCTACCTACTTGATTTTTTTAAACAGTTTCTCTAAACAGCATGTTACAGAAACGGTATCAGGTGGAACGATCTTTATTTACCACAATAATAAGAAAGAGAATTTGTGATCTAAAATAATAGCAACAGTAGAAAGAACAAAAACTGTATGGGGAGAAGGAAGAAAATAAAAGAATGTGGCTGGTTGTAGATACCTGGTGGCTGGTTTAACTAGGTCTACTGAAGTGCTGCATTGACATGCAATTACATGTTCTGCTGATGTCTGACAGAAATTTTTCAAAAAGCTTTTGCTTATGGATAATTCTGCTGGTAAAACACAAGATACTGACTTATTTGTTTCTTTGGTTCACTTTTTTAACAGTAGGCATACATGTTTTGTTGTAGGATTGATTATTGGACTGAATTCAGCAGTAATAAAAATACATGAAGATTGCATTAAAATTAAGGTACTTAACCTTCATTTAATTTAATACTTTGCTTTTCATATAAAGTCACCATCATTGTTGAGTAACGAACAAGCCTCAGAAAATTATAATAAAGCTATACTTAGGGTAACCTTTTGACTATTTGCTGTGTTGGGTGATTTCAACGATGTTATACATTTATATTATTAAGTGCTTAGGATGTATATTTAGGGTCCCAATCAACTCTTAAGCCACCCTATTACTCAAGTGCTTGAATAATAATGCATATGCATCCAATGAATGCTTACTTTACTTGCTGAGTGACTGTTTGGCATAAAACTTTTTCCTGTCCAAAATTTATCTAGAGAACTGCATCCAATATAGAGTAGTCAGTTAACAGCTTCGGAACACAGCTCTTAAAATAGCCAGTATAGTCAGTTCCACAATGCAAAAGGCAGCCTTCTCTTGCACCAAGTATGTGAGACAAGGAGATCCTTAATCTATCGGACAAAGAAAAAAAGTAAGATCAAGAAATCCTTATGTTCCATGTATTCTGATTTTTCTTCGTATCTTCATCCACTTCATTTCACCTTGATGCATTAATTTTCCCTAAGATGAGGGCTATTACCAGCCTATTCATCAGGCAAAGTTTATGATCTCAGCTGCTCCCATAAAAAACTTTAACTGCTTAAACTTCTATTATGAGAGAAAAGGGAAAAAATGGAAGGTGGGATGCATAAGCTGACCAGCTGATAAAAATGAGGGTTGTGGCATGCAGTACTTTACAGCTACTGTCCTACAATAACCATTTCTGCTTCAAAACAGCAAATCATTCCCAGGAGACAAGCACAGAGTCCATGAACAACAGCTTGACTCCATTAGGTTGTCTTTCTAAGTAAAAATAGTTTCTGCCTTTATGTACCTAAAAAGAACAATGGTAGTTTCTGTAAGCAGAAAAAAATGTGATCTTTACACAGAAGTGATGGTAGCTATTATTGTATAGCCTTTTTTATATATGGAACCACAAAGATTCCAGCTTTAGAGTCTAAAATATACATAGAAAATAAGTCTCTCCAAGGAAGATAGGTATTGCTAGTACCTCCTCTCAGCATTCTGCTCTCATCTGTCACTTCTTTGGTGAAAAAGATGCCAAATGGGTGAGAATGGTGGGAATTGCTCATATAGACATCACTTTTCTAGGCCAAGAAGGAAACCAAGAAGGTTTCTTAGCACTATAATTTGTTTTTCTGAGTTTTTTTTTTTTTTTCTTTGAGAACACTCTTGAGTTTGGGCTGGTGTTCTTACATCTGTATTTACTTTCCCTTTATTTATATTTTTTAGTTAATGAGAAAAAAAGTTTTTAAAAGTCTTCATTCCTAGTGAGGCACTGCTATTATAAGAATTTAGGTTGTACTTCTAGTAATCTTTACGCTTTACTTGGAGAGTAATTTGGATTCCAAGTTACAGGAAGGTAGGAAATACCATTAATACTCTGGTTCATATTATTTTCTGAGGATCGAGCTGTGATAATCTGGGGAGCTTGTATGTAATTTATGAGCTCCATCTTTAATATGAACTCCAGATTTAATAACCATCTACAGCCTTATGTCTTTCCTGCACTGTTACTGTGTGCTGCTTATACAAGAGACTGTGGGATGGACTGGAAGACAGCAGTCTCTCAACTTTAATAAAAGTCAGTCAGCCAGAGCCAGAGCTGAATTGCTCTTTCCAAGGAACAGAAATAATTCTAAAGTACAGAATCCTTATTAAGACTTCTCTCATGTTTAGGGTTTTTTTCTCTGAATCTTCCATCCCTTTCTGGAGGGGAAAAAATGGGAACTATCCTACTCAGCATACTTTGTTAACAGGAAGAGCTTCAGAGTGGGGAGGACACTGAATCCACCATGCTTAAGTTCCCAAGGGCAAGATTTAAGAGTACATCCTTGGGATAAGACAGCTCCCTATTTTCTATGTAGAAATTGCTGCTCTGAGTTTTGTAATCTTTTCACACATTGACAGAAGCTGAACTGGGTTTGGATTCCACTCTGGAAACCAAGCAATAAAAATTGAGGAACTACAAGTCTGGCAGTGACCCAGGACTCTTGTTGATCTCAATAAGGTTCAAGAATAAAAGTCCAGACATATTATAAGGTTTTCCATCCAGAGCTGAAGGATAGCAAGAAAGACAGCAGACAGCAAAGAATTATTGGGGTGTTGGGGTATTTTTTTGTTTGTTTTAGATCAGTGCATTTCTTATGTGATCTAAAATAGTCACTTTAAGACTTTAGTCTATATACTTTTTTTAGCCATCAGCTATTGCTGAAGAAGTGAATTATAAATAGGACAGGAAAAGGTGGGGTTTAGAATTTGGATAGGCTGTTAATGTTGGCACCAGTCACTGAGTATTGGCAACTCATCTTGAAGGAGGGTAGTTCTAGAACCATCACCCAAAATATGCTTAAAAATGAGAGTTATAATCTGCTGAGCCCCATTTATGTTAAAAGCACAGACATCCAGAGAAGTCAGGTGAATGCCCAGTAACGGAAACTTAACCAGCACTCTGAGAAAATTCATTTGCCAACAATAGGTAAATGTGTTTTTATTCTTTGCATTTATGCCTCAGAGCTTTCTTTCTCTCATCTAAGCATTCATTGCTTCTTGAATCACAATTAAGTTATCACAAAATCGTATTTCTTTAAAATCTTTTCTAAAGCATCAGAAGCTTTTCCTTTGCAGTTCGCTTCCATTGAATCCATATTATTTTGGGGTGGTTTTCAATGGAAAAAGCTCAACATTTTAAACTGGTACATTAATGATTTCACTCAAATTAGAACATAAGAAATTCTGGAATGAAAAAAAAAAAACCCAAAACTAACTAGAATAATTGTAAGTGAAGAGAAACCAGATTGTCCTTTATCTTACTCCAATTTACCCTGTTGAAGTCAAGGAAATCTGAGCAGTGTAATGAAATGATGAATCAGACCTAGTGCCTTTCTCCATTGCAAATTTAATGTTACGGAAAATGATATTAAAGTATAATATCCATACTTTAGGGCTTACCAGAAAATGACTCATGATAAACAGAGTGCGTTTTTTGAAATGGCATTAAAAAATAAATTTAACTTCTCTCTCAGACTCCTTCAATATTTCAGGGCATAATTTAAGAACACATCCTTCTTTGCTTTCAATAATTTTTCTTGGGAGTGGGAATTCAGAACTTTAATGGTAACTTTCACATTCATGCATAAAGTTATGAAGGAAACTTGAAGTAAAAATGAACATTTCTGAATACAGAAGTAAGGTAGCATAAGGAAAGACATGTTTCTCTTTCTCAAATTGCCTTTGAGTAAGGCAATTTAAGTTACATGAATGATTTTTTAGCTTTTAGAAAACAAATTTAATTTACAGAGTATTAACTATGTCAGTCTTTCTTTGTTATAAATGTTCATTTACCTCCATATTGAAAACATTTTTATTGGCTTGAACCTGTGCAAGTTCTTTCAGGTAATTTACCAAATAAAAGAAATAAATTAACATTAGACTTACAAAGAATGTAACAGGGAGGACTGATTGTCAGACGTGATTTTGCATTGGAGAGGCCAAGTGGTAATAAGGAAAAATCCACTTTTCTCCAAAAAACATCCCCCCAAACCAAGACAAAAAAAAATCCAAACCCTACTTGGCTGAAAGTTGCACAGTTAAGTTATTCTTCCTGAGTGTTTGAGGATGACATGTTCTGTTTTAGGGTGAGATATACTTTTTTATGATGCTCAGCTAAATGAAGTAATAAAAACTTCTGGTTTCCCAAACTATTGTATCAAGTATCTTATTTTGTACTTGCAGCCCTGAGAATATGTATCTCCAAGATTTAGAAAGTTTAGAGCTTTTATTAAGCCTCTGTCATGATTTAAAAGGGAAAGACTTAGGCAAAACTGTTTGAGATACCTCAACAGAAAAAATACACTGAAATCAATACACATTAAATTAATGTCAGCCAAATAGTAGTAACAATTTTCTTTCTACCATCACTAATGTCTGTTTCAGAAATATTTTAAGCTTGATTTCTTTCCTTTCCTTTTTTTTTTTCTTTTAAATGCCAAGTTTATTAACTTTGAAAATGAAATGCTCTTCAGCACTGTATAGTCACAGATCAATTGGTACATTCAGGTAAAGTGCTGGAGCAGTGGGAATGAAAATCGATCAGTGCAAAAAGTTGCAGAGGTCACTCCATCACTCCACTACCAAAAGCCACTGTCCCATGTAATGTGCTGAAGAAGCATCTGAAGCTGAAGAGAATTTCTCTTAAGGTCACATCCCTTCCTACAGTGGTAACGTGGGAAAACTCGACAATGACAGCACAAATCACACAGAGGTGTGAGCTGATAGAAGCATCACTGCAGGTTACCTCTTCTATTTGTCCTTTCCTCCTGAACATAACCATAGGCAATCTCAGGAATAGAGTCTGAATAGTACATTCAGCCTTGGTCTTGGGTCTGTTTCCCCATACAAACTACACAGATTTTATAAAATGAGCACACAGCAAGAAAAGAAATTTCCATGACAACATATTGCAGCAACTAAACTCATACTTGGAACCATTTCTCATTTTAGTTCTTAAAATCAAAAAGTGTCTCTAGACTACACTGGTCTAACTACAATCATTATTGGTCCAAGATACATTGTTAGAAACATGTGAATTGAACATGGGGAGCTATCCCCAAGTGCAATGACTTCAGTATTTTGTAGTTACTCTTAACTTTGATGTTTAAGGCATCATCCCTTTCACTAGAGATCCAGTACTGACTGATCCAGCAAGCAATGCCACCTGCAGCTTAGCTCTCAGTTCTGTAGCACTAGCAGGTATCCAGCTGAACCAACAGACCTCCTGTTTCTGCTTTGCTCAATCTATACACAATTCTTCCTTTATTTCTGTAAACATTCCACACGTCTTTCTACATAGAGAGAACACATCACTCCCGGAGTCAGGTGTAAGGTAATAAAGCATAACTTGCCCCTTTACAGTATTACAGAGTTTCCTTTTGTGATTCTCTCTCACACCAATACTGTGCCAGCTCAGTGCCACAAAAGGAAATATGTAAGGAACAAGTATTGTCACAGACCATATAGGAAGAGTTGCTTTGATTCTGTGGGGCAGGAATGTAATAGCACCATTGCTACCACATGCTCTCAGAGAAAGATCTGTTTGGCTGGTATTAAACAGATGCCTAATTGGAAAAAGTGCTGAAATAACATTTTTTAGTATTCAAAGCTGCGTTTTAGTCGTTATAGAAAACCTGTAGTGTTGCTTTATGCAAACTTACCATCCTCAGGGTTCATTATCTGACTTGTCTTGCAGAGTGAATTTTGCATAATTATAAAAGTGTATAACCCAGCTCTGACAATCTATGTTTTATGTCGGCACTGTAAAGGACTCGAGATGAAATGGAACAAACCATGACAGTGCATTTCATTGCTTCAGGAACATAAGAAATTCAGCCAAAAAGGTTTGGTTTCATTTTGCTCCCTATTTTAGGTTCACTATGTGTGTAAATCTATTCATTAATACTTAAAAAGAAGCTGCTGTCGCCTAGTTTCCACTATTAAATCTTCTGAAACCAGGCCTTACTCCAAATCCTGCCATTGACTCTTTGAAGAATTTATGGTTTGTTTTTTTTTAAAGGACTTTAATTAGTTGGGAAAAAACTTTTCTAAGTGGTAAGAACTCCCTAAACAATGTAAAGATATCACACAGCACTCAGAGACTGAAATATACTGAATAACATGGCTAATAGATTGACTTATTTGATTGCAGATACTAATCAGGACCCACATATCTGAATTCTGGATAAATTGTTTGATTACTGTATGAAAAGTAGACTGTAAATTTAAGTGCTTTGTACATTTCCTATAAGAAATAGCCCTTTTCAGTTACTTAATTCATACACTGATCAAACAAATATTTTATTTAATTATAAAAATCATAGAGGCACTAATCAAAAGTATTTAGTTAATAATAAAAGAGAAGACAAAAGCAACTGGAGTGATAACATGGTTAAAGAGCTCTGTGAAAATTGTAATACTATTTTAAAAGGAGTCAAATGTTTGATGTATTTTTTAAAAAATACCTTTCTTGATTTCAGTCAATATTAATCTCTAATTGATGAAATAAATGCTACTGCTGTTTCTCTTTGAAATGAATGGACATAAAAATGTTCAAAGGGAATCCTTTACAGACATCACATGCGGCCACATCAGAAACCTTAAGAAGTTAAACTACATCAGAGTGAGAACATTAATAGTGGCCTGAAATAGAGACATTGATCTGTTGAAACTGAATGTAGACCAAGTATCTGTGGTGGGTTGACCCTGGCTGGATGCCAGGTGCCACCAAGCTGCTCTATCACTCCCTTCCTCAGCAGGATGGGGCGAGGTGGGGGGGAGAAAATGAGATGGGGGGAAAAAAAAAACCCTCATGGGGCAAGAAAAAGGCAGTTTACTAAAAGCTAAAGCAAAGGCCACACATGGAAGCAAAAGGAAAACAAAAGATTTATTCTCTACTTCCCGTCAGCAGGCAATGTCCAGCCACTTCCCAGGAAGCAGGGCTTCAGCACACATAGCGGTTGCTCCGGAAGGCAAACATCGTAAATAACAAATGCCCCCACTTCCTCCTCCTTTCTCTTAGCTTTTACTGCTGAGCAGACATCATATGGTATGGAATATCCCTTTGGTCAGTTTGGGGCAGCTGTCCTGGCTCTGTCCCCTCCCAAGATCTTGCCCATCCCCAGCCTCCTGGTGAGGGGGGGATGTTGGAGAGACAGCCTTGATGCTGTGGGAGCCCTGCTCAGCAGTAGCCAAAACACGGGTGCGTTATCAGCACCTTTCTAGCTACCAGTACAAAGCACAGCACTATGAGGGCTGCTATGGGGAAAATTAACTCCATCTCAGCCAGACCCAATGTGGTATCAAAAGAAAATCATGCCAAAATTATTTCATTTTTGAAATATACATCAATTAATAAAATGAGAATTTTATCTGAAAAATTATTTGGAAATCCTTTTTAATTATATATTTGTAAAAAATTTAAATTCTCTAAACACTAGAATTCTACTATAAGAATATCATGAGGTCTGTTAAAACATACAAAATAATTCTTTTTTCTAGAGGGTAGCAACAGCTTACATAAAGAGATATCGAGACATAGTCAAGATTTCTGTTTTCTGAAGTGACTGTTGATTGTAAGATGCTCAGTACGAGGCAGGTTGTATAACCTTAGTTTTTCCAAAGTTCTGAAAACCAAAAGGTTTCTCTACTCAAGCTTATTCACTATTCAGCCTCTGAAAATAAATCCTAAGAGTTTTACTAACATTCACTAACAGTCTTGGTCAAGGAGTTGTGAAATCCCATTTCACAGTACAGTCAGATCTTTCTGAACTCATGCGCCAAAAAGCCATGCTTTAAAATGCTATCAGCTCCTCTGAGAGCTGTCCACAGAGACTGCTTCAGAAAGTCAAAGTAGCAGAGCACTGTAATGCTTCACAAAGATGGGTGTCTACATATCAATGACATATTCAGAGGGGCAAAATTGTAGAAATGTAGTTTGCTATTATAAATAAGCATAAATGAGGTATTAAGTTTACAGCAGTATAATATTTTGAAGGTGTGAAACAGTACAGGATTGAATTTCATCCCTTTTTACTCACCACTAATCTGAATCAGGTTATACCAATTAGCTAACACTTCATCAGCAAGAATGATACTGGACCATTTTTCTTCTGTCACTTAAAAAACAACAACCCAAAACTTAACCTCGACCTCTTAGCTCCTAATTTTCTAATTTACCTCATCCCACACAAAACCCTGGGCCCCATTTGCCATTTATGCCAGGACCACTATCTAATTAAAGAAGGGCATGATATTCTTAACAGAGTTCTCAGAATAATTGTCCTATAATGTCCTCCTGCTTGTTCTATAAACTATTCAGTATTGTAATTGCTTTTCTTCAATGCTACCTTTTCACAAAGACATAAGGAGGAACCATTTAATAAAGTTGTTACAGTTGTATGGAGAATAGTTTTTTCTTTCTTTTTCTTGCTTGTCATTTTACAAAGATATCAGGGAAAGTCAGGCAAAGCTGGATAATTCCACAGATTCTGAAGGAATCCAAGGGTGAATTTTTTCAGCCCCTATTCAGAGTGACCTGCTTGCCAATTTTAGTTGTCTAGTTGTTGAGCAACCCTTCCAGCAGTTCAGGCACATTCTCCACCTGCCACTGTTGGTGCACAGACTGCTGCCCTCCTCAGCAAGGAAGTCCTTCTGAAACTTTCAGTTTCAGCTTCAGACACAGCCTCTTTTTCATTCTCTTGACACCCATACACTTCACACTTTCAGAAAGTTTTCATCATACTTTGCAAGTGCTTTCTTCCATAGGCAGAAAAAGGAGGACAACAATATTAGACAGTTTTTAACAAGGCATTTCAGTTTTTCAGAGTGGGAAGTAATTTATGAAAAACAGTTTTCACTTTCCATGCTGTTCCATATACAGAAGAGGGATATATACTGAGGCTCTGCAGAAATTTGTGAATTCTTTCACTGAACCATACCCTTTAAAATATAGGCATCAGCACCCACCCAAACAACAACAAAAATTCTTAATGTTATCAAATTATGAATTACTTAGGATTAGAGCTTTCATCCAGCAGTTTCCAACAGACATGCTGATGAAGTCTCAGAGAAAATCTCTGCAATAATACACAAGTGTGATTTGGAGTCCTGTGGTCTCTACTATTCATTAGAAGTTGGTTTAGACCCATAGTAAAACTCTCCAGTCCAGATGGGCCAGAGGACGTGTTGATTAGATATCCAGAGTAAACTTATGAAGGGCTGAATACTTTTTAACAGCAAACACCTTTATGGTAAACTTAGACTTTATGCTTTCTTGAGGATAATGATTCAGTCCAAACCAGTGTTCTTTTTTTCTTTTATGGTACACAAGTCTATTGAATGCAATACAGAATATTCTCCAGTGAAGCAACTGGTTTCCGTGGATACAGCTAAGATTACACTTCAGCATATTTATTCTTGCAATTCAAAGCTGAGAGGAGCTCAATTTGCCTTATTAAGGGAAAAAAATTTCTTTAGTAGTCTGTCCAAAATGCAGACAAAGGAAAGCAAATGTAGCATTCTAAAGCAAGAAGTCTTATGAGGACTGCTGCCCTTTTAGTTAGAAATCATTAAAAAAAGCTTACATATTTAAATGTAATAACTGTAAGAGAAACTTTTAATTTGAAATTGGGAGGATATATGTAATTCTAATAATTACTTTGAAACTATAATATGGATTTAAATAATTTCCCTCAGACATTTACAATATTTTTATCAATATCTTGCCAAAATCTAGAATAATAAGCTAAATGGTAGATCCAGTTTTCTTGATACAGGTAAACTATAACATACCAGAGTAGAAAATTTTTATTTGTAAGATTTTTAATTTAAAACAGGATTTTAAAAAAATTTGTTGTCAATGAATGAATTATTTTTATATATATATATATACTGAATACAAGAAAACATGTATTTTTCATACTTTCTTTAAACAATTAGGTGACCCAGTCAAAACTTTTGTCATTACTGTACAGTTCATAGACTCCCACATATTTCTGCATTTCATCATTACCTGAGAATACAAATATTTCTTCAACTACAGATATAACTATGATCTTTAAATGATTCCATTACTGCGGCTTCAATTACTAAGATGCCTCCTTTCTTAAATGGCTTGCAGCAACCTCTGTTTTTATAAAAATTGTTAAACTGTAGGACTTGACCCTATAAAGCGTACTTATGTATTCTAGTGACATCTTAGGCAATTTCCTGTAGATTCTTAAATCCGAGTAGAGATTCCAGAATTCTACATAAGTCACAAAAAATTCTATTGTTTTTAGCTCCCAGTGAGTCAGTGGAAGACTAGACTTAACCACAACATGAAGAAATTCCTATTCAAAAGATACAATGCAACCATTGAAGTTAGAAACTTATGTCTTCTCAAAAGGTTACATCTTTTTATTACAGCTTTTATTATTGCTTTATTCTAATGATATTGATTTACATTAAACGCACACTATTTTGCTATCACCTCCCTTGCATGTTTAAAGAACAAACATCATCTTTTTGCCCAATTTATATTTGTTCAAGAAGTCTGCAATGTTGAAGTATTTTTATGATTTTTATCTACTGAAGTATATTTCCTGAGTTCGCCTGTTTTTTCCCTAGTTGAATCACTCCAAAGACACTCCCAAATTTCTCTCCAATTTACTATATCTACTATGACACAATTCCTTTTCACCTCTTTCCAGTGTATTGTTTGCTGATTAATAAAGGATACAGCTCTGTAAGACTACCTATCTGCTGAAAGGCTGTCGTACTTCTTGATCCTCAGTTCTTATTCCAGACAATGTCATGATAAAACTCAGTAGTGATCAAATTTCTGTTCTTTCATTAGGGCTCCCTTATCTATACAAACGTTTCATGTTCTATCTTTCACGATGCCTAGAGGTTTAGAATAGTTTTATGTATTTTTTGCTGCTTCTATCTTTAATCTTGATCCCAGTTGGTTCTTTATAGTTAGCCAGAGGCTTGGGTTTCTTGTTTTGTTTTGTTTTGTTTTTAACTTCAGATACAACTTTCTGTTATACTTCCTGCACTGAATACTGACAAATTGAAAGGAAGGAATAAGGGAAACACAAGGCAATGCTGCATTAATCTGCAAAACCTATTGCAGGTAAGTAAGCTGTGCATAATTAAGATTCTGCCAAGACAAGGCCAAAGAGTTTTGGCACAATTTAAAAAAATAAACAAACAAACAAATAACCCCTTGGGGACTTCTACTTGTAGGGCTAGAGAGCTTTTTCATTCATATAGGTACATATAACTTCAAACTGCATTAAAAAAAAATTATCTTCCACATACATATTTTGGGGAACACTTTGCAGAAGCTACTTATATTTTAAGGAAATTTTTGGGGTTTTTTTTTCTGTTTTGAATGGACTATGTAACTTTGTATATTTTTGCTTGCCTACCCCATGAAAATATATACATATTTATCATTACCATACATCTCTTTCTGGGAGAAAAAACAGTCAAGAAACATATGCTCCTTATAACTGAATACCAAATGACATATTTAATAGGCCAAAATTGTAACATTTTCTAATACCTTACCATTTTTTAACTGAGAATAATTTAAAAAAATCCTTTGCTTTCAAATTAGACTTACTAGAATTAAAATAGTTCTTCACTTATCATTACCTTACTTGGAATCACTTATTCTATACTCAGAGATCTGAGAAATATTTATTTCATCACTATTGGTAAATGTGAGATATAAACCTAGATTATTAACTTAAACATTAATTTTGATGTATTTCATTTTAATTTCCTCATTGGTATCTTATTAATCATATCGCAAATTAAATGTATCAAAGCTTATAAATTATGATGAATAAAATTTAATACAACAGTAGTACTGCACAAGTCTTAGTATTACCATCTCCTTGGTAATTACAATACATAGCATATATGATAGGTTGTATATATGACATAATTATGATATATGATATAAAATATTTTATATATTAAAAAATCTCAAAATATTTCTTATAGTACAGCATTTTTTTTTCTTCAACATAATTGATATAACTTATTCCACATTTTTACTGGACAGTATTAGATACAGAAATTGCATTCATATTATTGTCTTTTAAAAGTTAAAGAAGAAATATTTTTATTTTGAAGGATTTAAATGCTTCTTTCCAGAATGAGATTTCATCTAAATAGCCATGTTCCCACAGAAAGTTGTGAACTCTCCCAAATTACCTTTTGTCACAAATAACACTTCCATTAAAAATGTTGCAACTACTTCAGGCTATGAAGATTTTGGTACAATTTGTTACAAAAAATATACTTAATTTATAGATACAGGGAAGTGAATTCTACTTTCATTTAATGTTTAGGTTACAGAACCTTAAAAAAATTATTTTCCTTTTCTTAATTGAGCATAATAAGGATATACACTGGTGAAATAACCTATTAAATTCAAACAAATATTTGAAGGTTTTTTGCCTTCTGGTATTTTCAGTCTCAGATATACAGCTTTATCATCATCACTACTGTGAAATTACATTCAGTCTGCTACTAAGTCCCACCTTCTGAAAATAGAAAGCTTTTTATTTTCTTTTATCCACCAACTCCAATTGTCTGAAAATTGTTAACAAATCTTAAGTCACTGGAAGAATTAAAGTAGCCTGTTCAGTAGATTATTTTTTCCCCATGACTTCACACAACCTAAATTGCTCTTCATGCCCACTGTAAAACAGTTATTGCCCATCTCTCCATCATTAATATTTTCTATGGCCCTTCTGTTTTGATTCAGCTCTGTCCATATCCCATAGAGCCCCTCGTTTTATGTGCAGCACCTCACATAATCTTCATATACCAGTGTGCCTGCTAGAGGCACTGAGTGGATAAAACCAGAAATTGTCTTGTGGTGTTTCTCAGCAGGGTGTTAATCCGAGTTGTTCCCCATCCTCTACACACTACTTGTCATGAAATTTGTTGGAACTTAATTATCTTTGAGACCTCTGTCCCTTTGTCAAATCTGGTTGAAACTAGCCAAGAGATTCAACATTTACTGAAGGGAGAAAGGGAGACCAGATAGAGAGCGCTATCACACAAATACAGTTTTGTTAGGACACAAGGCTAAAATAACCATGTAACAAATTGTTTGAAGGAAACTGTCTCATGAATGTACCAATTAAATCACAAGCAAGTAATTTGTTTTGCATGTATTATCATAAATATGCTGCTTTACACTTTGCAAAATCTCATTTAACAGCATTAATTTTAAAAGAACAATTTCAGTCTGAGTTTTGTTTTTGTGGAGTACTGAGGGGAAAATGTTCACTTATCTTCAAATATTATTAGCTGGAAATAAGTGTAACCTGCGCTTTGAGGTCCTTATTGCAACTCAGATAGACAATTAGACATACAATACCAAAAAGATAGAGAGAACTTTGTCATAGAGCTTTTTCTGCTGGTGCCCCAGGTGACTACAGTAGTCTTCCTTCTGTGTTCAAATGATTAAAAACTACAATATCCTTCAAGCCAATTTTAGAAAGCTATTTATAATTGCAGTATCAAGTAATACAACTTTTTAAAAATTAGCTTATGAGATTTACATAGGATTGTGCTTTTTATAGGAAGGTAAATTGTGTTCTCATTTGCAATATTTATTCTATTTTTTCAAGGCTGGAAACTTGCAATAGCGTAAACCAAATTCTTCCTTCACATAACTGGATACATGCAGAAGAATTTCAACCTTGGAGAATTCCAGTAGCTTCTGCTACAGATACAGATCCCTTTGACTAATAAAAATACATGTCTCTGCTCCGTCACAGATCTATCCTTCAGGACAGTGCTGAAAATGAAATGATTTACATTGTGAAGTTATGTTAAAAAAAAAACCCTTCTAGTTAGATGTTCAAAGGGACAAAAGATGACAAAAGAATATTATCTCTTTTCTTGTACTCAAATGTTGCAAGCAACTCTACTTATAAACTTTTTACTGAGAGAAGGAGCTTTAATGATTTAGTCACACCGGACCCATGAGAAAGTTTATGATTTAGCCACTGATATTTTTTGTGGTAGCTTGCATGTTGTAAGATGAGAAACAGTACATAACTTGAACAAATACTTCTTTGAGAGATAAATGATCTGCAAAATTAGAGGCATATACCTCTGTTTAGCTTAGTTTAGTTCAAAAGCATCTGCAGAACCACGCACTTAGAAGGGTTGATTTAAATGTTGGTATGTCTTCCACTTAGGAAATATTGCTGAGAAGAAAACAGAGTGGAGCAAAGAATAGAATAAAGAATTTTGGCACCCCCATGCCAAAAAAGAGACAGGGAAAGGAAAAAACATAAATGCAAATTCATTTGCTTTTCCCTAATTTGTAACTGTTTTGTAATTCTGTCATACATAGATTTTATCAACGGAAATATATACTGTAGGAGCCCTCAGGAGCCGCTCTCAGAAAATTTCTTAAGTTTTCACTCACATTGGCATTGACAGCAGATATTGGGGGGTTCTGAGAGCATATAATGCTTGTGAAATTATATTCTTATAATCACTGGAAATCTGCATTATTTCGTTTTGTTAAATGACTACTTCAGCACATAGCGTGCTGTAGGCAACTCACTGTTCACCTTTGATAATTAGATTTTGTTTAACAATGCTGTTGTATGTTTTCGTTGAAGTTGTATCTGGGCAGAAGGCCTTGGTGTGATGTGAGGGGATGACCTTGTAGAATGCCCTTGCTTAACTAGAGCCCCAAAGTCAGGATGTTAATTTGCTACAGAGAGTAATGTATACAGATAAATGGAAAGAGTTTCCTCTGTTAACTGAAAAATTTATGTGGTAATTAAACTCAATTTAAGAGAACAAACATCAACAGTTTTAGTAAAATAACATTTTTGCAAAAGATTAAGCACATTAAGAAATACCTAAAGGTCGATTTCTGTAAGAATAATGTGTTATCTTCACCAAGTTGTCACCAGACCACTGGGAATATATATTTTTTTTTTCCAGAACAAAACTTCTGGCATATTTAATAATCAGCTCTTGGAAAGTGAAGATGAAAACCACCAGAATAAACTAGCAGTAGAAGATGTGCATCTTTTCAGAAATCCAAGATTTCTGGAAACTTATAGAGGAATTGAGGTACCAAAAATCAGAAAATCAAAGGTAATAAAAAAAACAGGTTGCTTTACTCTGGGGAAGTACATGCTTCACTCCAGTGTTTCCTGTTTGAGAGCTCTGACTTCCTTTTTACCTGCATAACAATGATCTCTGTGTCATCTTCTTAATTTTAAGCTTTCCTAGCAAATTCCAGATTCAAACCTAAGGAACTCATTAAAATACAGAAAATGCTGTCCTTAAATCATGATTCTCAGTAATTCAGTGTCACCATGATCTACTGCAGGTTGACCCACTGGATCTCAGTTTGTCTGCACAATACCAGTCTTTCTTTAATTGCAAATACAGGAAACAGTAAATTGAACAAAATAATAAGCAAATATTTTAAAATTAAAATTTACTTCGGAGCTTATGTGATTGCTGATTAGAAATTTGAACTCAAGGTATGGATAAACTATATTATCTTTCTCTTTTGTTTTTTGTGAGATAGGATCAATGAATAAATGAATACACATTTTTTAGCTAGAAATTAATATCAAGAAGGTTCCATTTGTAGGACATATGTTTTATAGTAAGAACATTCCATTCAGTAAAAATCAGTATTCCAGACTCTAGTACTGGAAGTCCTCTGAGTATATTTCACTTAAACTATACAAAATAGTATCAGAATACATCTCCTCATTCACAAAAGTCAGTAGGGTAATCTACATTAATAAAAGCCTTAAGTTAGGTTGTATTTCAAAACTATATCAAAATAACAAAGATAAAATTTATCTACCTTACGTGGTACTCTACACATGCTACAGCCTGCAGCACATCTGACTGATGTTATTTAGCTATTTAGCTATGGAAAACGTAGCTACTTGATTTGGCATAAAAGCTTATAACCTATGTTTTATCAAAGAATTTTAAACTACTTAATACTGCCTGTTACGTAGATGCTATATTTAAGTATTTGAAAAGTCACTTTTAACCCTTTTTTAAAAAACATAATTTGACTAACTGCTGAAAAACTGAGAGAAAAATAGTCATTAATGACACTGTTCAAAATATGTTCAGAATACAAACATATGGAATGTTATAAAATAAACCAGAACTTACTCACTTAACATATAAGTGAAAAGCTTATCTAAATGTCAGAGTAACTGTTGCAGATGTCAAACCAGCTTCCTGATAAACTTCAAAAAGCTTCACAGGAGGATCCTTGACTTTCTTTTTTTGTTTGACCTTTGAAATCATTTGGCCTCCTTTTTTTCCTCATTCCTTGCTTCCTCTTCATCTTTCTTTTATGATGGAAACAATAAAACAGAAAAAATACCTTCCCTGAGGACAGCAGATGAAGACTTGAAGCTCCTTGCATTTCACTTGAGTCAAACTCTGGAAGAGGATTATAGACTTGGTCAAGAGGGAAATGTTGTGGAAGACTATCAAGCCTGTCCATGTAGCGCATTAAAAGACTCTTTCTCTCCACTTGACTCTGCTAATCCTTACAGCCATTGTTGGTTTTATGCATAATTTTCACACCATGACAGACTTTAAATTGAAATGTTAATATGAATTTGAGAAATCAATACAAACTTTTAATATCAAAATAGTTTTCTACAAAACATCAAAGAGTTTCTGTCAGATATTTTGGCAACTGCAATTTCCCTACCAGATTGTAAGCAAATGTGATTGACAGTACTTCGATTTTAAATTTTACCACCCTATCCTTTAGGCAACTGGGAAAATTATTTTCTCACCTAACAGCAGTGCAGCAGTATCTAAAGCTGATCTGAATTTGATTATATGGTTTAAATCTTAATTTGTCCCAATGTTTTTTCTTTACAGGAAAAGAAGAAGAAAAAAAATTTCCATGGAACTAGTATTTTTCATTTAGTTTATTCCAGTAGTCCTAAGTCACAATACATGTAAATTTCACCCTCTTTTTTTACTACTTAAAAACTAATAATAAACACAAAGGGTAGATGTTTCATAGCAGCATATCTTATGTATTCTGAAAGCAAGACAATAAAAATTCAAAACACCAGTAAGCTTATAAAATAGCGGCCAACTTCCGTTTATTACTAGTAAATCTTCAAAAAGAAAAACATGAGAGTTTTCAGAATGGTTGTACATATCTATAAGGCCAGTGAGTAAGGACAGTTTTTATAAAGATACTTTATATCTGCAAACCTTGCTCTGTGCCACGCTTCAGAGATGCAGCAGAATCTCATCCATTAAAAATTAAAAAATCAGGAAACATAATGTTTCATAATCCTGACACATTAACTCATGTTTCCAGTTTACTGATATAATTCCTTTTATTCCAACTAAAGTAAATGCTGGCAAAATTAAATGTCTCAGAGGAAGACAGAGACTAGTTGAAACATACATCCTCGATTTAATGGAGTTGTAAATGCTTTCATGCTAGGTAGTGGAAGGTCAAGTTCTTTAACATTTCCCTACACACATAATAGAAAAAAATAGCATTCTAGTTAAATCTAGCTACTCTGAATTCCTAGAAACTATTGTATCTAATTTTAGAATCTTTCATTGTCTAATACTGAAATTTTATGAAGTACAAAAGCATTATCTTTAATCATCGTGCCAGATACACTTTAAAGGTGTTCCTTGTGAGATCATAAATCCGTAAATTTTCGTTCTTAGCTAAGAATTTTTCTAGAGTGTGTGACTTCTTACAGCTAAGAAAGTGTAATTTAGTTTTAAAGAGAGACAGCAGTGATTACAGTACCATCAAACTGCATAAATAATTATTTTAAAAAGCAACCTTTGATAGAATTTATTATGAAGCTATTTATAGATCTTATATTTCTAACACAATTACTAGTAATTTTGCACTAATAGGCCCAAAATATATATATATATATATAAAAATCATACAAAGATAAGTATGGTAAATATTAAGTAGTATGATTTCAGTTTAGTTTGCTTTCAATAACAGTCAAAATATATTTAAGATAGAATATTTCAGACTCCTTTTCTACTGTTATTACTGACTACAGTTCAGTAGTCATTCTGAACTGTCCCATTCAGCCTTTGAGTCCCACGTAACTTCTTTTGACTACAAAAAAAATAAATCCCTTTGCACAAGATCCAATGTTTCAAGAAGAGCAGAAGCGGGTGAATACATTCAACTATCCATATTGGTAGAAAAACAAAAGCAGTTGGACGAAATACTCACAAATCCTTTCCAAAGAATGCAACTTTCATACAGAACTGCAATGCACCATGGCAAAAGCTTCATTACTTGATAAATTATCACAGTGTTATCATAATTGCTACTCAGAATGTGGTAGGTATATAGCTCCTATCCCATAAACTAGGTAGCTTTTACAAGCGAAACTAGGAAAAACCTGAAAATCCTGCTGAAGGAATACATACCACTTTACCATTATCTTACTAGAAGACATAATTTTTTAATCTAAGATAATTGTTAAAATGAAGAGGAAAAAAAGAAAAGGTAATGTTGTCAGAAAGTCTTACCTAACTGCTAGCTGTGATTCTGCATGTGTCTGTGACTCTTTTAGAGGAGTATATGGTTTCAAAGATAAAAAGAAAATATAAATAGAAGGTATGAGGAGTTTGAACTAATTCAAGCATTCTTCAAACTGTTTATCTGTCACAGACAATATTAAGACTATTCTTCTAAAACATCTTTGTTTATAAGCCCCAGATTTATTGCTTCTATTTCCTACCTGCATCCAAATTTTAAGTGAAAGTATCTCTTATGGAGTAGCTCTTTGTAGTTGCTTGTGACACAGACACAGTGTGAGACAATGTTATTAAAACAAAAATTCCTGTATTTCCCATTCTTACAGTCAACATAAAGTGCAAAGACCATGTTTTCTCTTGTGCAACAGTCAAAATTATACCTTACCTACGTAAATCAAACTTGAAAAAGATAGATAGAGGCTCTTCGGGAAAGAGCTGGGAAGGTGTGGAGAAAAGGTTGCGTTCTGTGCAGAGGAATGGCTGAAACACACACAGCTTCATCCTGGGGCAGCTGATAGGCCAGGGGAGAGCTTGTGGGAGAAAATAAGAGATCAGCACAGGTGATGCTGTAGTAGGCATCTGCTACAGACCAGCTGATCAAAAAGATGACATAAATGAAGCTTTCGTTAGAAGCTGATGAGCTTTACCTTTGTCACTAGAAGGGCTATGGAGCAAATCCTTCTGGAAGCCTTTCCAAAGCCAGGTTATGCCTGACAACTTGATTGCTTGCCATGGAAAGATGACAGGCTCTGTAGGCAAGGGGAAATCAGCTAATGTTAATATAATTTGCAATTTTAGCAAGGTCTTTGACACTGCTACTCACAGTATTTTCATAGCCAAATTGGTAAGGTACAAACTGGGTAAGTGGATGATAAGTTCCATAAAAAATTGGCTCAACTGTTGGGTTATGATTGGGAGTTCAAAGGTCAGCTGGTGGCTAGTAACTAGTGCCATTCCTCAGGTATCAAATACTGTGGTCAGTAGAGGTAAATGTGTTGATTAATGACCTGGAAGAGGGGACAGAGTGCACACTAAGTGTTGCACCATACCAAACTAGAGGGAGTAGCTGATATGCTGGAAGGGTGAGCTGCTATTGACAATAAACTTGACAGGCTGGAGAAATGGGCTGACAAAAATCCCAGGAAGTTCAACAAAGACAAATGCAAGTTCAGCATCTGGAACAGAATAACCCCACACAGCAACGCTTGTTGGGGCCAGCAGGACAGAAAACACCTTTGCAGAAAAAGACCTGGAGGTCCTGGTGAACAAGTCAAACATGAGACAGAAACCTGTCTTTGTGGCAGAGACAACTGAAGATATCCTGGGCTGTCTTAGCAAGAGTGCAGCCAGCAGGTTGAGGGACATGATCATTGCCTCTTATCTGGTAGTTGTGTGTGTGTCCAGTTTTGGGCTCCTTAGCAGAAGACAGACATATACTGGAGCGAGTCCAACATACACCATTGGGTGGTCAGGGGGCTGGAGCACCAGGGAAGCTGAATATGTTCAGCCTTCAGACAAGAAGGTGAAGGGAAGATCATAATGCCATCTGTGACTGTGTTGTGGGAGGGCAGAGAAAAGAGGAAGCCAGACTTTTCTTGGAGATGCCTGGTGATAGGATGAGAGACAACGGACACAATTTGCAACACAGGAAATTCCAAGTAAGTGTACGGAAAGCTGTTTTGACCATGAGGGAAGTGAAACTGCTAGAAACTAGCCTCCATTTGCAGAATGTCTCCAGTATACTTCAATGACAGATCTAAAGGTGTTATAATGGGGGATAGTTGAGAAAGGGAGGGACCAAACACTGTATGTCACCAATTCAACTGAATACCAGAAGACAATCCTAGAAAAGGAAGGCTGTGTTTCACAAATTATTTGACAGAAAGTATTCCCACAATGGCAGAGAAGAAGCATGTAGTAAATTAATAAGAGTCTTTCCATCACAGCTTTATAACTTCCAAGTAATATGAGACAATCCAAGTCCTTATTTAATGACCTGGCATAGAAGTGCACATAAACTCTTGCCTTGGTGAATCTTTTCACAGGAGAGGATGCTGTTGAACTTCAAGGATACTATTGGCAATAGAGCAGGAAAAAAAAAAGACACAGAAACTCTGAGAGGTTAGTATGCTTAGACCCCATTTTTCTTTTTCAGGTATGTGAACCAGAAAGTAACCTGAGAGTTAAGCAACAGAGCTAACAGCAAAACTAACAAATAATACAAAAAGAATTGACAAAAATTGTCCTGTATTTAAAAATAAAAAGTTGTACAACCTATGCCATAAGAGTCCCTTTGCTAACCAGCCTAACGCATGAACTGCTTTCAATAAGTTGAATTGTTTCTACATGATAGTTGCATGCTTCTGTGTTTCCATCCGTTGTAAACCTTCTATGAAAAACTATGTATATTTTTTAAAGTACACTAATTATTCAAAGGTGTTGAACATGAAACAACGTGGCAGGAGAAATTAGGTACTTAGGGCATGAACTATAAAAATAACTTTTGAAATGTCAAATTACATATTGAGACAGTAAGAGCATATCACACAGAATATAACTGCAAATTAGTTAGATATTATAACTGCAGGAACATATTTATACCTTATAATTTAAAAGTAAATTATAACTTTAAAGAACTGTACTGTTTTATCTGTGATGTTTTAAGAACATTACTGGCTGATGTACAGTCTGGCTACATTCTTGATTTCATCAGAGTATCTGAATTTTTAACAATCAGGCCCGTGGCACAGATTTTTATGTTGGATAGCTGCAAAGGGTATAAATTGTGATTGTTAACATTTGTGGGGATTGATGTTAAAAAACATTTGGCAGATTGCTTTCATTGCATTAGTAGGAAAACAATAATAAATGAGGAGAAAAGGACATACAGATGCCTGAAAATACATGAAGAGAGCACAAAAAGGAATGGAGAAAACAGTAAATGCGACATTTCATCTTCATATACAGCTAGTAAATGAAAAAAAAAAAGATAAATTAATGAGGAAAAAACCCCACAAATTGGGGTCAAGCAGAGCCAAAAGACAAAACAAGATGCTACTATTAGAGGTATATAATAAGAAATTTTTTTCTATAACTAAAAGCCAGCAGAATGGAAGCACTTCAGAAAGATGAGCTTGGGACTATTGTCAGCATCATGATTAAGAGCTTCATGTCCATACAGTGGCCAGCATGTTTTACATAATAGGGTTCAACATCTACTCCCATTATAGTTAAAGTCAGTCTTCCATAAATGCATTCAAATTACTATCTGAGTTATCCACATATTTTCTTAAGCTATTTAGTAAGTGCATTTCTGATGCAAAAATCTCAGTAGAAAAGGGAAAGTTTTAGACTTACTATCTTCAGATGAACAGGCAATAGTATGCCATTCAAACCTATGGAAAATTTCGTATTTTGGATGACATTAAAAACTTCCAAACACTTGAGGGCTTAGTCTATGCTTCTTTTCTCTATGATTAATACTATAATCACAAGTATAGTTTGTAATGTAACAAGTTGTAAAAAGATTTTACCTTATTCATAGAACATAGAAGCTGTAACCACTCAGCAATGATTGCAAAGAAAATGTCTGTACATTGGGTACATTTATTTGCTAATAAATGGTTTACCCTTATTCAGTAGATATTTTTACAGAAAAGGGTAATCCTTAATGAAATATGAATGCACTTATGCTGTTTAGGGATAAGGCATAACATTTAGGTAAAACATTAGACATGTAGTAAATAGATCTTTCTATCTGTTGATTAAGGAACAAACATGCCTGCGAATATGGTGGTGGTTTTCATGGAAAAAACTTAAAGGAATCAAGAATGGGGAATTCAGCTTCTAAACGGAATGCCAAAAATAACACTAATGGTCAGATGCTTTAAAGTATATAAACATAAAGTATTTTATTTTATTTCTCAAAATATAAAAAAAGTAAGAGGACGTGATTAAAACATAGCAGAATTGAGGTTATGAGTAAGGTGGAAATTTGTTTTAAAATACATTGCAGTTTAGCTATTTGTGTAATTGATGATATGTGTATATAAACAATCATTGTGGAACACACTTTTTATCTAAAACTTGTGCTCCCTTGATATACAGCCAAATGATATTTAAAATGTGAACTTCTGAAAACTATGCCTTGTTAAATTGTGAGTAAAAAAAAAGAGACGAAATACTGTTAAGTCAACGGATCAGGCTATGGCACTCTGGCATTACTACGGAGGAAGTCAGTACTGTACTAAAAAGAAACCAAAGAAGAAAAGACAGAATTTTCCTTAGAAGACTCTCACCATTTTATAAAAGAAAGTTGAAATGATCATTGTGCATAACATTAAAAGGTCCATCTGGGAAAAGAGATCCCATTTAGCAAAAGCAGAGAGGCTGAAGAAAAAAGAAAGAGGAGATTGGGTGTGAAATCCAACCCCCTTTGAAGTCAATGGGAATTTTGCCATCGATTTCACTGGGTCAGGTTTTCATGCAAGGTGGATGCAGACTGTGCTTTGTGATATCCATTTTGAATTGAGGATTCTGATTTCAAAAGCTCTATTAAAGTCACCCCCACATAAAACTAATGTAGCAGAGTACAGAATAAAGTCAATTATTTTTTTAACGAGAGAAAATGAAAAGATTACAGTTAAAACCTTACTGTTAATATAATTAAGCATGGACAGAAGAGAAGAATACACATTTCAGCATTTACCTCCTACATCTATTTTGTTTTTTTCTCTTTTAGTTTTCCTCCCTGAACACTCTTATAACTCCTTTTTTCACTCCTTATATTCATTTCAATGCTAGACTGCAAATTCCAGTTGGGAAAGTAAGCTGACAAAAGCATAATCCCATTTTTGTACAATCTACCCCCTTAAGCCGCACTTTTCAAGTTTTGGGTAAAGTTTGTTATATACAGTTTTTTATATATATTTTTATATATATTTTTCAGTAAGAAGAAAATCAGTCTCAGATGCATATTTTGTTATTAATAAAACAAATTCAGATGTACAAGTAACAAATAAGAAAATGTAACTTTGAGTGAGGTGGCATTTGGTGTAAACAAATAACATTTAAGTGCTACTTCCAACTATTGTGAACAAGTAATAATAAAGATACATTATTAATAATATAATAAACAATACTTTTTACAAAGGGAAAAAACAGATCCCTAGCAGGATCTTTCTCATGAAGTGCATTCAAAAGTTACAATCCTTGTCTAAAATTGCACATATTATGACAGTCTATAACTTTCATAAAAACCGTATCCAATTAAAACTGAGAACGAAAGAAAGAAAAATAAAATTTTGTATGCTATACAAAAGTTTGCCTTCTTTCTAATTAAAATTACACCTGGAACCTAATGTTAAAAATGTGTGTTCATTCTACACACATATTTAATGGAATCAGTGGTGCTATTTAATCAGGTGCTGGAGATTTAAGTTGGAAATAATGAATATCAGGTTGGGAAAGTATTCAAATATTCTTTACCTGCTTCTTTCTTACAGTTTGTTAAATGTATTTTTAATGCAAATATATCAGTGTGCTTTCTTCCCTCTGCTGTCCTTGATGAAGACAATCCCATAAAGGTGAAATGCTGGCATCTCCTGTTTCTTCCCTGCTGTGCCAAGAGAGCAATAAAGTTGTAACTGTCATAATATGAATGATGCCTACCTAAAGATGGCTGATCTCTAATATAATTTGGTTTTAATTTAAAAATATTCTTGCTTACAGAATGCAGCAGTTCACAAAACTATTGTTGTACATATAGCTGAAAACGTAAGAGTTGAATATTTATGAGGCTCTACAGAAATATTCCTTCTAAACAGCTTCTTATCTGCAGAGGAAGACTGGATTCCAAAGTTAAAGAAGGCATCCTTTTGCTTTTAATGTCAACAGTGTCAAACATCTTATTGAGTAAAATGTTAATTACTAATAACTATAAGGATCAGACCTAGAAGTCCCTTTCTGTCACGTAAATACTTTCTTTTAAAAATTGAAGTGATAAAGAGATTTTTCCAAAAGCAAACTTGTTACTGAACTTTAACTGAAAGGTGATGAAAATAGATCTCAAGTCTCATTTTTGCATTCTGAATGTATTCAATTAAAGATTATTTTTATTCACTACTAAAATATAAAGATGAGTAAGAGTTGGAAAATAAAACATACAGAAAATTCTTTGACCAGGTTTCCAAGCTATTGCAATCCCTCACTGCCAAACCAGGTCTTCTCCATTTCCCTTAAGTTGAGACATAAGGCAAGCTCTTTTCAAAGGAAAATAATTAATCAGTAGCAAATCAACAAACACACATATCCACTGTGTGCCTCACATTATACACAAATCATTCTGGAAAAAAAATTTTTTTCCAAGGACCAGGTATTTTAAAATGTATTTAAAGTCCAAACTCTTACCTGATTACATAACTCTATAGCTAGTTATCTGTATATCTCTACATCCCTATCTGTCTATATATCTATGGCCCCTGAATATGCAGTTATCATTTAAAATCCAGATCCTGAGATATGCCAACTTGCTTTAACTTATGACTATGGAATATTACATGTCATTGAAAATAAAGAGAAATCAGGCTAGTTTTGAATTTGGGGGATTGAAAAATTTGACAAAATTTCCCTTGTTTTAGATGAATCTATAAGATCTTGTCTTGCTGAACAAGAAATACATCTCTTTGAACATGAAATGTATTAACTGTAAAGAAAAAGCCACATGATGGTGTATAAATGAACTGTTATATACAGTGAAATAAAACTAATTACTAACACAATGTCCTGGAACAATTAAAAATAATTTTTCATTTCTTTTACTAGATGAGGATTTTTCTATATTAAATATAGTCCATTTCTTCTGATAAAAATGTAAATGTTCAAAGCTGTTTTCTTTCAAGTGTCCTTGTGAAAAAGATGGCTCTGTCTAAACGTTTCCAGAGGCATTTGTCACTCATTCAGCCTTTAACCTTGTTCAGCGTAATGCTGCGAATCATAATATTCCAATCCTTTCCAAAAATTAGAAAAACAGTACATGCAATGGCAACTAAAGCAACAGTCACTTTCTCCTGAAGGTTACACTGAACTGCATAGTCTGAAATATTTTTCAGAGAGCCTTTTAAGACCAGAAACATGTATAATGGGTCATAGTCTTCAAGTCACTGAAGACATACAAACTGAAAGTTATTTTGCCTAGATCTATTAATTTTAGGGTTCAGCATGTTATTATGAATTAAATGAGTAAGTTCTTTTCAAACACTTGTTTGCATCAATTCAATAGAAAAATCGTAAATTTCAATCATGTGCTTTGAGTTTTCTCTCAAAATTTCTGTATTTAGAATACATTATAACATATACCTGGTTCTCAACTTTTATCCAGTGAGACAGCTTTGTTTTTCAAGGATAATTATACACATGTAATAAGAAAAGCATAATTATATATCAATTCCGAGATCTACAGTCAACCGTGATAGTCACCCTTGTCTTGTTCAAATCATAGGAGTCACAGTTCTTCATAGGCATCTTCTTGTGATGTTTCTCATTTTATACATTTTAGTCCTCTGTCTTGACTCTGTTTGGAGTCTTGGATTGTTTCTAAAGGCTGACAATAGAGCTGGGATGGAGAAGTAGAAATGGAAAGAAGAAAGTATGCTGGTGCTATGTTCAGGACCTCTAATGAGCAATTTAGCTCCTACTGTCTTAAGGAAATGGGCCTGCACATAAGTCTGCAAGCACATTCTTACTTTCACCAGAGCTGCAGGACTCAAGCTAAATTGTTGCTGGGAAATCAAGGTACAATTTGTTGGCATTCTGGGTTGCAGAATTACTTTAAACATCAGTTTAAATACACAATAAATTTTATTTATTGACTGAGAAATTGTTATTTACAAATTTATTAGTGATAGCAACCACTGGGGGTGGGGGGAAGCTGTTAAAGCTCCTGATAGTGTTGTCACATCAGCATTAAAACAAAGAAGAAATTTAGACTACAAAGAAGAAACTGGTTTATAACTCCCAGAAGGGTGAGATTCTGAAGCAGCCTTCTCATGGGGTAAAGGGAGAGGGAGAGGAGAAAAACACAACAAAGCAAAGAATACATTCATTTTAAAATGAAGCCTGATAAATTTAAAGAACCAGCCTCAGCAGAGGAAGGCCTTTCTAAGCCTGTATTCCCAATAAGATTAAAGGGATTGTTGAAATCACTTCAAGCCTACTGAGGTGCTGTCCAGTGAGACTTTAAAGAGATGTACACACTTCGGAAAAGGCACAAGATTGTTGGGAGGACTGTACAAATAAGGGCAGGTTTTTCTACATATAAGTTAACAAAAAAACTTTGCAGTTTGGTTGAAAATGAAACAGCCCCCAGTTTGTACTGCAAATTCAATGAAAAACATGAGAACATCCTGTCTTCACAGTCAAGGCTGTAAGTGTTCAGACTGGAAAGAAAAATGAGTATCATGAAGGTAATCCCCGTACCAATTCATCAGGTGGTTTGCTTGCTTGCTTTATTTTATATTTTGTACTACTCTAGCTCTAAGCCTTAAGCCTTTCTATAAACACTGCTCCTCTTAAAGAGCAAGGTATGAATGATGTAGCATTTGTGCTTTAACAGCATTGCTGTGTTTTTAACCATTCCAGAGCCTTTCATATAATATTCGACTACTAATGCAGTCTGCTCACTCTGCCTCAAATATGCAAAAAATGTATTTTCTAGTGAAATTGAATAAAACTGACTTCTGTTATTGCAGTGAAAGACTAAGGCAAATCCAAAAAAAAGATGACTGGTAGGCTAACTTCTGAACAAATACAAAAGGACAATAACGGAGAAATTAATGTAATCACAAAATAATTAACTCTTCACTAGAAAAAAACTGTGAAGATTTCTCTCATTTCAAATCACTGAAGTTCACAGTTAATTGTCACAAATTATCATTTGCCTTCATTTCAATGTAAGAGAAAAAAATCCTTAAAAAAAAATGTGTGCCAAGTGTTCTTCATGTAGAGGAAGAGCAGGTTGTGGGTTTCATAGCACAGAGAAAAAATGCTCACTGATTACACACAGAACAGGACGGTTGTGCAGTATTGTCCTCTTCACCGTGTATCTGACACTGGCTCCTTGGGATCAAAGCAAATCCTGAACACCATGGGGTTCGACATCAGACGGGCCTATTCGGCTTGCAAGGATAGCTGTTTTATGCAGTAGGTTACCATAGCAACTTGCCCCAATTTACATAGTGAATAGCTGCATAAGTTAATGTGACTCAATATAAGCATTCATTCCTGGTCCAAGATTTCAGCTTGTTAGCGTCAGACAGACAGAACTCCTATGTAGAAGTCAGAAGCTGAAATGCCTAGGCATAACCATTTAAATGACTCAAGCCCATCTTCCTTACACAAGGGTTCTCTCTTTGCAGTTTTTACCTTATGCATATCCCCTGCTCACAATAGTCTTGAAACCTAGGTTGCACAAATGGAGTAAGACTTTTTAATGGGAACTTAACCTGCATAATTAAATACAAACTTAACCAATATCTGCCTCCCACGCTTTGTTTCTAAAAAAAAAAAAAAATCCAAACCCAAACCCCAACACTTTCTTGCATGGAGTTTGAGACCAAAAGTCAGTTTCTTGTTCAGGAGCCTTGGGTCTGCTTCTGACATTAATTACTTAATTCAGCCTGACAATGCAACTTCAGAGTTTTACTTCTAAGTGCATTTTAAACATTTTGTGAGACACTGAAACTCAACAACTTCCCAAATTTTTTGTTAGCATTGTGCCTGGTCTTAATAAAGACCTACTGCTGACCGATATGCATTAATCTCTCTTACATACTTCTGTAACCTTATGTGCCTACATACCTACACACACATTTCTAAAAGCAAATTTCAGTGTATGAAGGAGCTACTGAAGTAGGGCCAATCAGTTTTGCAAATACAAAATAAAGAATCAAAGATTAGACAGAAGTTCTTCAGAACAAAATCTGGGCATTGTTTTAGATTGCAACCAAAGCATGATTCAATGTCATGATATTGTTGAAGGCAAATACCATACCAGGATCTACAAACAGGACTTCATACTTGCAAGATATATGAAGTGATCCCTATTTACACAGCATGGATAGAATTTCTGTTGAAATAGGAGTTTCAGACATTGTGTTCCCAGAGACACATGGAGGAGAGCAATGAGAGAGATGAGAGGTCAAGAGAAACATACTAGAAAAGGCAGAGAGTTGGGGTACTATTTATCTGAAAGGAAAGACTTAGTTCCGTATGAATTTAAGAGGCTCTTGAAAAGAGGAAAGAAATAATCTGGTTTTGATGTTTGTGGGTTTAAACTGCAGTGAGAAAAACTAGGGAGGGAAGGGACTTTTTTCACAGTAATGATGAAACCCTAGACTATAGAAAACCAGAGCAACTGTAAGGTCTTCATCAGTGGATATCTTAAGGAATATGTTAGAAAAACTTTTACCAGGAGCAACAGAGTATAGTCAACAGGATAGTTTTGTTCAAATTCTCTCAAGCCTAGTACATTATATTTTGTACACTGGAAATTAATATGGTACTGATAAGAAAAGCGAAGATTTTTCTCCCAGTAGGCTTATTTTTATTATTTTAACTCAAGTAAGCATTGGAACAGTCGTAAATAACTTTCACCTCATTGTACCACAGAGACCTTAATATTCCTTAAGTAGGGAATGGAGAAGCAAGAGTCCAAAGATAAAGTTTGAAGAACTAATTCCCTTGAGATAATTCGTCCCATACAGCATGAAATGAGTATTGAAATTTCATCTTCCACATTATTTTGGATCATCTTTACTCAGAATTATATTGAATTATATTATATAGACTATATTAATTTATTGCCATTCAAAGATAATTTATTGGTTAGTCACATAATAGTGAGTAAGCGTACTCTTAACCTGAGCTCTTTCATTCAGTATTCAGGTAAAGAGTTGGCCTGGTCTTTCCTACAGCACAGCTTTTCAGACTGGAAGTATTAATCAAAATAATGATAATTACAGAATTAAGGTTTTTCTTCTGCTGCTTTTACATTGGGCTTTACAAAAAAAAATTCAAGGACCAAGAGAAGCAAGCTTTAAGTCAGTGTTAGGATCCTACAACAAAATGGAAGTTATTGAGCATGAACGGAAGTCGAACATAATGCTGAAGTTAAAATGAAGAAAAGTTGTGGTTAACGATTTTTTGCTTCTGAGCTAAGGGAAGGTTCTAACTGGGTAATATTCTTATTGCTCTGCTTGAAGATCTGCAGAGACACTCCAATCAATTACTTTCAAAGGAAATTTTCCTTTACCTGGATTGATTTTTTTTTCTTTACTTCCAAAACTTCATTCTAAAGCAATCCTGGATTCCTTGATGGTTAATAATCGCCCTCTGAATGCATATATTAAGAAAAGTAACTATGTGCAATATATTTTAGAAGTGTCAAATTTCTTTTTCTCTAGAGAAATAAATAATATTGCTTCTTATCTCCCAGTTCAGAAATATTCAGATAGTGGCCCTAGGACCATATATTCAGTAGGAGCAACTGTTTGAGGAATTCCTTAATGCCAGTCTAAGGAAAAAAAAAAAGAGAGAGAGAGAGACAAAACACACGATCCAGTTACACAACTGGGAAATACTGCTGATCACACCTGCCTTCACAGTGAATTTCAGAACATACAATTATTGCAAGATTTAGAATCAACTGATACCTATCTTTCTGCTTGCCATACCTTTGTTCTTTTTGTTGAGAGTGCTTTCCTTGTTTTTTAGAATAGAGTATTCTGAAAAGAACAGTGTCCATGGAATAAATAAAAATACAGAAGTTATTTTCAGAGTAACTTCTACCAGAAGAATTTTAATCCCAGAAAATACCAAAGGAGAATATTGCTGCTATCCCTATTTTGCAAATAAAAACAATTAGAAACAGACTGGTAAAATGGCTTCCTGAAGTGGAAGAAAAAGAATCTAGGCTTCTGAAAACTTAGGCAGAGGTTATTTAAATAAGACATACTTTCTTCTTCTAACTCCAGGTAGTCAATTTCTAAAATTTAATTATCTAATTTCCAAACCTAAACATTCTAAAAACTTCTGGAAAAATAACAGCTCTCATTTGATATACAAGGTATTGAAAGAATTACTTCACTCAGACTTTCTTAAATCTGTTAATCCCACTTACTAAATAACATACTCAAATGTGAGTGCATGTGAACACACAAAAAATACAGGTTTTTTTCAAAGAAAAAGGCATATTTTAAAGAGTTGCTTCAATAGTACACTGTATTGTTGTGTACAAATTGTATTGTCATCCACAGATAACACATTAAGCTCTACGTTAGACCTCTGGAAAAAGAATGTGGTCTTCTCTTTTCAGCTTTCTTCTAATAAATACTTCATGTATAACTTGAAGGTTCATGGGCAGGAGACTATCCAGTGTCTATATAATAACTATATAATGTCTATATAATAATAACTAACACAACCAAAGACCCTAAAGGATACTGAAAATATATGCAATATATCCTGGAAAGTGTGATAACTAATAGAATTGTGCTCTTTTTTCAATACTGCTGAAACAAATCCGCAAAGTTTTAGTGGCGGGAAACAGATATGACAGAAAGCTATCTGTCTTTCAGAAGCTTTACTGGAAGAAGAAAACGCTGAAGTAGCTGTGGTTTATTACAAGATTCAAATTGTTACATATCTTGAAAAGAAAAGATTTCCAAATTGTGTATTTTTTCCAGAATACAGGTACGATTCCTGATATATGTTGTGAAGAAAATCAACTATCCCAGCTAAAACCATGACAGTATATCAATAGCCCAAGGGCACAACATATTGAATGACTTATTAAAGTTTCGTGATACAAATTTATTTCCTAACAACACTGTAGGAATATGTTATTTTCCATTACAGGAGGAAACGCTTCTCAAAAGTGTTTACAACTCTCAAATTGCAAAATTTAATTTTCAGATTGAATGAAGCATAATGAGCTTCACGAGCTCTTCATTCTTCACACCCAGGTTTAGGGACAAACATAAGAGAACAAAACAGATTAGAACAAGTAAACCAGGTCTATTAGAGAATTCTGATGTAGTAAATGAGCATCTTTCTCTTGACCAATGGCAATCCAAAAAAGACTTCCAAAGAACAAAGCATGGTCAATCTAACAGGCTATCTTCACCTTTAGGCTGAGAAAAGCAATGAAATTATATGCTCTTTGATGAACATGGGTGAGCAAACAGTCATCAAATTGAAATTTTTTTCTATCTCATATAAAAGAAGCTCATTGTTGAGATGTATACCTACATTTATCCTATGTCTAGTATCTTTGCAGAAGGCTATGATTCTGTTATAAAAATGCTGTTCTTGTATGACAGTACCATGGTGGCAAGGCAAAATGACCGAAGGAAAAATATAGCAAAATGAGAACCAGAAGCACCAATCAAATTACAGCTAGATAAACTGAAAAATTACTAAATCTGAGCTTTTGAACCCAATTTTAGAAGAAGTGAGACTGATAGTATAGGTCAATTATACTCCACACATCAAAAACTTCAGCTCTGCTTCTGTGTGAATATGACTGACTGGAAATTTTGAAACCCGATTATTTCTATTGATCCAGTCAAACAGAATCAAAATAAAAGAACCACCACACTTTTCAATGTACTACTGTGAAGGCTACTGCAGTTTAAACGAACAAAACCCCGAATGTGGTGTAAAAATAGACATAACTGAAAATTTTCAGTTCTGCACATTTTTCTATATTAATTACTTCATAAAATATTATATCACAAACTATTAAATCTATTTTGAATTAGTTTTCCTAATTTTTTGATAAATTTTATCAACAAATATTTACTCAGGAGGAAAAAACTCAGAGCAACTAAACTCTAAATTACTCAGTCCTCTAGGGTAGTTTTGTCTTGATGCTGTTCTTTTTAAAAAGACTAAAAGAGTTTAACTCAAAAGTTAGGTTTTATTAGAAAATAAATTAGAATACTTGTTTTTATAGAGAATATTTAAAATAGCTAAGTAAACCCAGGTAGAAATATAAAAGAAAATTAAAAACAAGTGCCCAGATATATATCCCTGTTTCCAGGTGGGTTTCAGTCTATTCTGCACCTTTCTGAAGGTGGCAAAATCTTAATAACCCCTGCTGATCAAGGAAGGTTATTTAGAAAGTTGCCAAGGCCTGGAAATCTGTTCCCTGCACTGCTTAGCCTACAGATCTTTTGTGAGTGCCCAGCTTGCTGTTATGACCCTGTCTCTCTCTTCTGCCTGGCATGATCTCCCCAGACAATGCTCTGTGTTTGCCCAGGAAAGGCAATGTCTCCCCTCTCTCCAGACCATGTCATCTTGCCTGATCACTCCTTTATAAAAGAAATAAGATGTAAATTTAGAACAAAGAACTCAACCAAATGTTGTCTGTCACATTGCTTCTTCACAAATTCACACACCCACAGAAAATAGACAAAGTACATGATTTACAGTGGGGCTTGGAATCCAATTCCACAAATAAATTGTAATTTTTTTAAATTGTTATTAAAAACCAAGATAAATTTGAATAAAATTTCATAAATTTCAATAAGTGTCTTTCCTGTGACATGCCAACATATAATTGAAGAAAAGCCCAGGAGAGGTAAGAGTTTAGTTTTCCCATGATAGTAATTTTCTTCTGGTTATGCCGTGACAGCTGGAGAGTGAGTCTTAATTTTTTTAGAAGCAAATTTAATTGCTTTAGAGAGTCAGTTTAGCATATCACTTCAGAAATGCCCCAAAGCTACAAGTAAACCCATTGTTAGCCAAATTACTTCTTATTTGTAAGATTCTTAGTTTAGGGCTGTAGTTAACAAATTATGTTTTCAGTACTTACCAAGTATTCCACAAGTGGCCTCCAAATCTTATCCCTGTTGGAACATTTTCAATTAAAAGTTTTATGATAAGGATCCATGATAGTCTGAGAAGTGTGGATGGTAGATAATGGGATATAACCCAATGAATTTGGGAATCAGTGTCTTAAAGGTTATCCTGGCAACAAGAATAATCCATCAAGTCTAAGCAGTTCTAAGGAAACGATTGTTTAAAATATGATAATAATTTTTAAAGAAGTGGTAAAATTCCTTTTCTGAAAAAGATAATGATTCTCAGCTTGAATGTAGCTTAAATGAAACAAATATAGTTTATAATTAAAAGTGATTTGTCTCAGCTGAGAATACAAAAAAATTTGCCGTTTTAATTGTAGAAAGTTTTCTAATTATCGAAATATCATGGCTGTGTGTTTCCCACTATATGCAGTTCTTGGAGAAATGTGTGGTAGATACCTTATAACAACAAATAAAGTATCTCTAGAGACAGCTTTCTCTTCTGGAGGCATACCATTGATTTCCAAACACACCAAAAAAAAAAAATCATTACTGTATATTTAAGGAAAATAAAGTAAGGCAACATACAGTAATGACATAAAATATAACAATTATGCTGTATTTTTTCCCTAAAGTACAAAATTTTCTGAGGATGAAAAAATTAGAAAATTTAATCATCATCTTGTATTTCATGTACATCTTGCATCTTGATAATTGTTTTCCACTATTTTTGTGAAGCTGTTATTTATTTTGATTTTTTTTTTTTTTTTGCTTGTTCAAAGTGGTAAGAGAGAGATTAATTAATTAGTCACACAGTTAAAAAATAAGGTGCGTATCTACATGTCGAATATATTCATATACATGCACTGTTCATACAAATGTGACTTAGTTACTATTCAATGACAGCTTGTCTTCTGACTGAAGATATGCTGATATCTTACAGCTAGTTCTTGTAGCAACCAATACTGCTGTCATTAAACCAATTAATAGACCCTATCTTACAGGCTGAATTTATTAATAATTATTTTATTCCTCTTTTCAGAAAGACAGAAGAAAGGAAGCTAAGGTGGGGAGGATAAGCTCGATATGGTGAGACTATACTCAGAAAGTACATTAACTCTGTTCCAGGGTAAGAAGAAGATCATAAATGAGACTGGTAGAATACACTTATATTTCACAAAAGATGCAGTTCATGGATCTGGAATGAGAGTTTATCCAAAGAAATTAGCAAAGTAACCCAACATCCAAACACTAAAATATCTAATAGTATATGAGGATAGCTCAATAAAAGAATGAATAAAGAAATCAGAATAGTTTTAATAAAGAAAAATGAAAAATTTATTGTAGAGAAACAAGTATAGTTTTGAATGAACTTCTCTAGCTGTTGGAAATGTTTCTAACAGGTGAGGATTTGTCCAGATATGCTTTCCATCTGGCAAAAATTCTGTTCAAGAAAGGATTGTGTACAAATCTGTTCCTCCTTGCTTAGAAATTTAAAAGTGATTTTCTGTGAATAGTGAATGAAGTAATTGGACGTTATCGAAAGAACACTTTCTCATGAATTTTAAATCATGTTACTTCATACATGTACTATGGACCTGTACTCACAAAGAGGACATGAACACCAGAGCACCTGAATTTAAATTACATTATAAGCAAAAGTTCAGGAGTATGGTGTCCTACCCTGCTCTTACATATGCTACGGCAAAACAGCAAAGCATGACACAAGGACCATTAAAGGATGCGTACTGCAACAATTAGCAGCAATACTAAAAAACATCTGTCTCTGTATAAGGATCTCCTAAACTCATCTGCAGCAAATTTATCAACATGATGATTCCTGTTTTCCAGGTCACTGTATCAGTAAAATAATATCGATGCTCCCAACAGTGACAAGAAATTTCTTATTACCAGTCTACTAATTCATAAACATACACTCAGTGCAAAATCCAGACAAAATCAGCTCATCTGTGCTGTTTCTTCTCTTTGCTAAGCCTACTCTTATATTTGTTGTGGCCTATTCTTTTTAGTCTCTCTTCAAACAGAGGTCTTTTCATAATCAAAACTGTTTCTGCCTCCATGTCTGGGTTCTGATAAACAGATTGTACTTACTCTTATTTCATCTGTCTCTTTGATGATATGTGTTAATAGCTAGGCAATAAAACTATTTCTTGCCATGACCATGTATGAGCCGCCATCATTTGTCATGCCTTATTGGCACTTCAACAATTGACATTAAAAGCACAAGATCACTAAGCCCAGACAGTCTGAACTGAATTCATAATCCACTTTGGCAGGATTCTCAGAAGCACTTGCTTAAAAGAGTTTAGTAAGTTTAAAAGAGTATAGTAACAGTAACCATATTGGCTAACATGCGTCAGAACAAAACCATCAAATCTAAATGGATGATTTAGTATGAAGTGAAATAAAAGAGCCATCAGTGCTTGTTCAAAGATGATTTACATATTTGCCATTTATTCTGAGATACGTCTTCATCAATACCAATTTCTCACTTTAATGTGCTAAATTGCAAACACCACTTTTGCAGTCACTGATTTTTTATTCTTCTTTGAAGAGATTTAATTGTGGCAAGAATGTGTTTTCATGATTTAGGCCAGGCATCTACAGTATTCTATTCATATAGATGCAATGGAATAGAATAGAATAGAATAGAATATTTCAGTTGGAAGGGACCTACAATGATCATCTAGTCCAGATGGATACATGATTATGAATTGTAATCCATAAAGCATCCAGTAACACCACAACTGCCCTTTAAAAAGGTGGTTAATTTCTTAACGTGTGTGACCTTATCACACCAGACATTTATTAGACACCAAATAACAAAATGCAAAACCAACAGTTCTCAATACCAGATTAATCTTCCATCTAGAATTTAGAAGCTTCTTTGACAAAATCACTAAACTCATACCCTATCTTTTACGAGAATTCAGTAAGAGAAAGCGTGGTCCTGTGTAATCCATAGTTAAAGTGTATTTTGATGGTGGCACATCACGACCTACCCAGATTACCCCAAGCTGTTTACAGCCTCATTGCTCCAGATGTGGAAAGCAGTTACATTCTAATGGGAGTAGCATATAATTGGCATTGCAATTTAAGAGGTCAGAGAACATCAGCTTTAATTTGGTCTCAGTTTAGATGGCAACAGATGAATTAAAATCATAGATAAAACCTTCTGTACCAGAACAAATTGGTTGGTCACTCCTGAAAATGTTAAGTGTGAGTTTGCATGACAAACATTGAAGAAGAGTTTTCCTGTGAAAGGACATGATCTTGAGTATCACTTAGAAAGTTTTTTGAACAAATTGTATCCATAATGTCTTTGATTTCATTTTATCCTTGTTTTCATTGCTCTGTGCAACTGCTATTTCAGAGAAATGTTAAAAACCAGTTGCATATGGGCTGAAAAACTGAAGCTCTGTATAAGCTTTCTATTTAAAAACTCATAGAAGCCTTAAAAAATAATTGCTAAATTCAGCATAGAGGGGTCATACCTTTGTCCTTATTTACATTCCCACACCACTGCTTGGGACAAATAGAAGGTGATACAGAAAATGGGTATAAACAAACACTTCCAGATTTTTGCCATTCCTTTCAGCTCTATACAGGAAACATGGCAATTTCCAGATGTTGGTTGACAAAGTAGACTCCAGTGAAATATTTTACCAGCATAATTTAGAGCTTTTAGGGTTACTTTCAGTGGAGATGAAGAACTAATTTAATATCTGGACCTTAAATACAAAGTTGTTGACGATACTTCCAAATTTTAATGCATGTTTATCTAAATTTAAAATTACTAATTATATAGGGATTTGAATGGCACCTTCATGTTATACTTCTAAGTTAAATCAAAATGAAAAGCTATGCTTATATTTAAAGACCAAATATATATATAGAAGGTATTTGGATTCCTTCTTCACTTTTGGATTTCCAAATAAGTTGTTTTGTAAATGTTGGGCATCTATTAAGAAAAATAAAATCTACTGCACAGTTTTGGAATAAACAACAACTCTCTATGTCCTGCCATTTCATAACTAAGGATTATTTGTTATACCCATATTTGTCCTGGCAAATCCCATGTTTTTGTCATAGTTAGTTGTAATTTGGACACATCAAGGGATCCTATTTCATGAAAACTTAATTGGGATCTGTCAGACCAGCTGCCAAATTTTATCAATGTATCATTAAAATATATTTATGTTTTATTGGACATCTTAAGCTGATATCTGAAAATTAAATTAGGTCTGGGATCATAGACCTGGTCAAGGACTGGTCCTTTGAATCCCATTCACAGAGCTAACTCTAAGATTTCACTATCACAAAAGTCATCATTTTTAAGGAAACTTTTCAAAAATTGAATTCTGAACTTTTTTTTTAAAATGCCTTACGTATAAAGAAGGAGCAGAAGAATCTGGGCGTAAAATATGTGTTCTTCAGCAATAAGTTCTTTTCATCGTTAGGGAAAAGGACTTCAGTGAAACTTTTCTGGGAGGGCTCACAGCTGAAAGATATATGAGATACACAGATTGCAAAACACAGCTGGAGTAAAGGCGTGAGCACACGAACACATTAACATAAATTTAGCTAAGGCAGCCATTTGCTTCTTCATCATAAATGTAAAGTAATGGGACTTCACAAGTGGCTACTATGCCAAAGTAAGGTTTTCCAAGTGGATATGAACAGAACCAAGTACAAAATTTCACAGCCTCATGCAGTACAAAGCTTGAGCTGGAGAGTAGATGTGCAATTGTACCACTGTTACTTAAACCACAGAAAGCTGCATTTGACAGACTCCAAAGGCTTTGGAATGACACAGAAGTGAGCGCAATTGCATTCACTCAAGCTCTAAGCACTGAAGATACTTTTACTTCATGTAAACTATGCCATTCTCAATCACCTTTTTTTTTTTTTTTTTAAAAATCTCACCATAAGTTGGCTATGATTGAATGCATGAAGCTCCCTAGGCAAAGATATCACTTTAGAGTTACAGAGGTACTTATCAAAATTGTCAATATTAAGGTTCTGTCCACGGCACAACAATTTTCTTGAGGAAAATATTATATCTGAATATTCAGCTGATTTTATTAAATCATTTCTCCTAGGCCATGCTCAAATCCTTTGGGGTGTTTGATTTTCATGAACATTTCAGTGACTAACTTATTGGCATGCACATTTGTGCAAAGTTAATTTCAAAGTACTATGCACCAGTATTTGCAAAAGGAAAGTAAAGTCCACACATGAAAGTATTTGTGCTGGAAGGGCTTACTGCTGTGGGACTTACTGATTTACCACAAAATCCCAGCCTCCAGCAGTCAATAACTACTGAACTACGCGTGATCTCTGGAGTTCAAAATTATTTAAAAAAACTCAATTTTTTCAACTATTAATATTGGTTAAAAAAAAAATCTGCTCATAAACAACAACCAGAAAAAAAGTCTTAAGATTTTTTATAGTGAATATATCAACTACTTAGCTCCATCAAACTCAATTATAATTTTAGTATATACAATTTTCATAGAGAATCATATTTGTAGAAGTCTACTGGACAGGGTTTTTCCTGTTTACTTTTTGCATGGGAACAATATAAATCCGATGTTAGTTCCAATGCCAACTTTGCATACACTTTATCCTTCCTTTCCTTCCATATCAGCCCCCTTAAGAACAGATTCATTTTTCCCCTCCAGAAGAGTGAAATAACAGGTGATAGCTATGGAAAATACAGCTTTATTCGATTTATTGAGTGAATCACTGTTTCTCTGGTTCATTAAACTTCTTGGTAAGAAAATGCAAATTCAGATAAATTTTTCTCCATTTTCAAGTATACATTCCAGTTGTGTTGTTCATCTACTTTCAGTATAAAAGATGAATTAAAACATTAATCTATGCAATCATCTTGTGATGAAAGTAATGATAGTTTCATACAAGATTTGCTGTATAATGCTGTAATCACATTTTAAAGAACCTCTCATAAAATCACATTGAGCTGAGGAAGGAATAGAGCCTCAATAGTTATCCTTAGAGGACTTCACTAGTATTTTCTGAGTTGCAGTTGCTAAACCACACTGGAAACAAATCCTTGCTTATATTTCCACTTCAGAATTATATTTGGATTCTACCAGCTGTGGACATTGTCAGGAAACAGGCAAAGTAAAAATTAAAAAAAAAAATTGAGTTAGAGGGCTCAAAACAAAGTTTTGGCCAGGCTTCATATTCCTACATGAAGTTGTTTCTTCTTTACTTATCACTGCAAGATTTGTAAGAAAGGAAGAAAACAACGTATTAAGTTCTGCTTCCTTGCTTTTCTGTGATCAATGGAAAAGCTGAGTTGATTTTCAGTTTTTAAAAAGATAATAAAATAATCATGTAAGAAATGAAGCTGGGTGCATTGTTTGGAATGGAATCATCATACCAAATATTGAAGATGTGAACACTCATTTCTCAGATATGAGGGCATGTTGTTATTACTTTTACTACTGAAAATGGAAGACTGAAAAAGTTCAGGAAAGAAGTAGGCTCTTCTCTCTTTAAAATCTGCATGGAAAGAAGTGGTAGGGAGATCCCAGTATTTGGCTTCTCCTGAATCGAGGAGGCATATAAAACAGAAAATCTGAAAGTAGCCTGGACAGCTTGTTAGAAGAATGCTTCCAGCACTCCTGTGCTGCTCTGCCTCTGTAAAATCTTGCACTCATACGCAGCAAGTGCCTCAGAAAGCAGCATGTCAGTGGGATTATTGGGTAGGCAGAAACCTTGCCTGGGGAGAATTGTACCCTTTTTTATTCTTTTTAGGACGTCATGTGCAGGGCTTACAAAAAATAGACCTGAAGAAAGGATAGATGCTAACCTGCAAAAATGTGAAAGAAAATAAAAGGTGCTCTGGAAGCCAGCACAAAACACAGAATGAGTGCAAGATTACTTATTCATACACACGAACATGGCTACATTTTACTTCCTTCACACACAACTATTCCACTTCTCTCTGTATTCCTACTTAACAGGCAGACAATCTCCTGGGAATCCTCCCTTCGGGAGCTTGTAAGGGACATTATAAGTTTCCTGACCTTTACACTTCTCTGCTTCGGGGTCTCACATCACAATTACCAGATCTTTAGTCAAGGACTGGAGGCTGCCAGGCAGAGGTAGTTAATACGACTCCATCCAGCCAGGTCAGTATGGAATAGTAACAAATGTTTAATTTGCAGGCCTAACTCAGACATCAGGGCAAAGCCAAAGACTGTTTCCAATACAACATGGCATAACATATCAAGCTGTTGTCCCAAGCCCAAATTTTACATCTGATTTTTGTATTTGAATACAATTTATTAAGAGTTAGCCATTTGTGAAAGTTTAATAAGAACTAATGACAATATCTTTCAGGTCAAAATTTAAATATATTTAGGTCAAGGAGCAATTTTCATTTTGATACTTTGAAAAGACTTAATTTATTATGATCAAAATATGACTTGCTTAGTCTATTTGTTTGCCCACATGAATGTATCTGTGACAAATCCAGTGTATTACTTATAATAACTTCCAGCTACAGTTAAGGTCAAACAATTTGTCATTACAGCAGTAAATGGGGAAAGGGAGTTGGAGGGAGACAGATAATTAGCCTTTCTCCCCTCCTATTCTGTCCTTCCAATTGCATCTTTTTCTTCCCTGGATCTCCCTCTCCGTGTCTGTCCCTGGCAGACAGCCTCATCATGTGAGTTCTCCTGATATGGCATAGGGAGAAGCTCCAGGTCTGAATGTGTTCACATCGGGGTCGTGTCCTTCCCTTTCCACTGTTCCAGGCATTTTTAACAGATGCTCATAATATTTAAATAGTATTTCTTGTAAATATAAAAAATTTCCATATTTTTCCTTTGGGAAAAAACATTTTTGGATTAAAAGTAAGGGCATTTATTTCAAAATTTTTCAAAATGAAAAAAAGTCCATTAAGATACATTTATTCATATTGTATACAAAATTATCTATCTTTTGGCTAATCATTTCTCCTTTGCCATTGTAAGAAAGGTCCTGCCTTGAACCATTGACTTTGGCCTCACAGGTTAATTAATCCATTTCTGTTGTGTGTACAATTAGGCAAATGTTAGTTGGAGGTAGTAGTTACCTTGCCAGATAGGTAAGTGTCAAAAAGTGGAGTTCAATGTCCCTCCTTCATTCTGGGTGTCCATATAGATGCTGAAATAACTGAGACAAAGAAGCAGCTACCATTGTAGATTTATATTTCATAGGTAAACAAAATTCACCCTTCCCACACACATATTAAAAAAAAAAAAAAAAAAGAAAGGAAACCCAAACTTGCAGGCACCAGAACCCGCAAGTTAGGGCTTGAACCTAAAAATTAAATACAAACAGTTTAAGCCTTCATGCTACAGATTTTCCTTACAGTAACTGGAACCTCCAATGAACAGAGTTTTGATTACTCATGACCCTTCCTGGGAATCTCTGGGTCAGAAGACTGAAGAAGAACAGAAAATGCTACTTGATGAAAATTCAGAGATAGTGGATGTTGTGTAAAACTACAGTTGATATCTATTGACATATTGGTGTTTGGAAGCTTTGCAAAGATTAGGCCATACCTGGCCCTTGAGCTTGTGGCAACATCAATGGATGTTCAGCAAAGATTCCTGCCTTTAGCATTGTCATCCTTTATCTTAGTAAACATCAAAATCTGAACACAAAAGACAGAAAATGAGCTATTGATTTTCCAGTATTGTCTTAACCTGCAGCTTAATTGAAGGTCAGTATATGTATTCCTGTCAAAGACAGACTTTTGCTATTCATTGTGGGTGTCTGACACAAAACTCTCCTCAAGAGGGAGAGCACAGATACTCTTTAGGCAGTCCACAAAAGGAGAATACTCAGCCCAACAATTTCAAACATTCTCTAAGGAAAATTGAGACATGGAGAAGACAAACTGCAAAGTAATTGGATTAGATGTCAATAGCTTTACAGAAAAGAAGGGGGAAAGAGGGGGGGAGAGAGAGAGAGAGGGAGGGACTGAGAGAGAGGGGAAAAAAGGGTCAGAAAGAGATGAATGTGAGTTTGCCATTATATGACAACAAATACATTGTCTCTTTAGAGGAAGTAGATGACTGCCTCTCTCCCGCGGTGTTGTTCTCTCTCTCACTGAGGGATGTAAACCTGCAAATTCTCCTTTTCCTAACACTGTAAAATAGCAGCTTTTGTGAATAAAAGTAGCTTGTTTTATTAGAAGACAAATGTAGTATGACAGTAAAACAGAGGTTGTCAGATAATAGATAGGAAAGTAAATCCACATCTTTCTCTTATTTTCTGTTACTGTTCTTGCTTTGTTATCCTTCACCATCTTCCTCTCATGAAGTATCAGATTTTGCCATTTCATATCTGTCATTCAAGAAAGTTGTAAAGATTATTTTTCGAAAAAGAAAAAAGAAAGAAAAAGAAAACCAAAAGAGTAGATACTTCTATTTCCAAGACTTTCCAAATAATTTATGAAGCTTGTACTTTTCCTCTGTCATTAATCTACTTTAAGTCTCTTTCTCCTCCACATTAAATGAATTCATTTTCTCCTATATATGTCAATCATCATCATCATATACTCCTCCTGCTTCCACTCTAATGATTGAAAACCTGGAGAGGAAAAAGCTTTATGGTTATTTAGCTTGACATTGCAGTGGAGCTCCTCAGATGGTGATAGTCAACATAAAGTATTTTGGTAAAATCAGATAGTCCTGTAAAAACTCTTAATTTCTGTTAGTATAAGATTTTCTGAATGAGCTTTAAACTGTTGGACGATGACTTGCATGATCACAAGGATACTGAGCAAAACCAACATTAAGTCATTCATTTAATTCACAAATTTTTGCAGCTGGGAGAGCATGAAGATACCTGGCCATACTAAAACTTTTAAACATGGATTACTTGGTGGTGAATGAAGTGAATGCATTTATTTAACTGTTATTTGCTCCAGAAAGATGCAAGCAAGAGCATATAAAGCTGATAGCTAGTAACTGTATTTGAACTTTCAAACATTTTGTGTTAGGGTTTAAAAAATTAAGTTTATTTAAATGGATAAAAGTAAGCCCAATCACAGCCACTGAGTAACATATCAAAAATCTTAGTGGTCTAAAAGTGTTCCCTAGAAAAACTGAGTTCTCAAGTCCTGGAAAGAAAAAATTATTCATAATTTTTAAAAGTACTAATATCTTCAGACAGTAGTGTTCTATGGCCATACAGACACAAAATAAAGGCAGATATTTTATGTGGCAAGCAAGAATTTGTTTCTCATATTGTGATTTTATTAAAGTCACACTTTTCATTTGATCTCCAACCATCTTTGGACCTTTCCTGGCTCAGCTCTGAACAAAGATTGAATGGATGGCACTGCACATGTTTCATAATATGATTATCATACTGAGTTTGTCATTGCAGATTCTGATACTGAATTCTTGCTATCATTTATGATAGTTAGCATATGTTTTTTAATGTTTATTAACTAATAAATCTGTTCCTTACTTTAAAAAAATATATGTGCTGGTCTTTCATTAGAAGGGCTCCATGTGGATTTGTATCCAAACCAATCAGAACTAGATCTATGACATGCATCAGGATCCTGGGGTTTCTAGCACATAATCTTGTGCTCAGACTACTACCATAAAACATGCACAATGATGTGGAACAGCACAAAAGCTACAGTGGCAGGTGGATGAGATTGGAGCATTACTTACAAACAGCAAAACTTATAGGTCAGCTCTGGTGAGCATCCTAAATGCGTGCTAGTAAATCCTATTGTATGGCATCCTCATGTACACTACACATCTTCATAATACAAGAAAATATTTTATGACCATTTAAAAAAAATTAAATATCTTAACATTCTGTACTTATAAACGCAAGAGAATTACCACAAATCACGGAATGAATACAAGGGATCAAGAAAAAGTTTCAAGATGTTCTCTTAAGGGACAATAAAAACCTTCAGCTGTATGTAAATAACTGAAAAGGACAAGGTTCCATTTCTGTAATTCAAACCAGGAAGAATAGTGGGATGCACCTGAGGAAATTTAAAATACTACTAAGATATAGATACCTCAAAAGAGGTGTCTGAAATCTAAAAAGGAAATATTAATACCACTGTAAAATATGGTAAAATGAAGTTGTTCTGGAACAGGACGGGTTAGGAAAACAGAGTCTGCTAAATGAGTGAGGATTAGAAATTCTCGTCGTGTTCATCTCAGAAAAATAAAGGCTTCACAAAGGTAGGGTTCCTAGAAGTTCAGGAGGGTGATAGACACCAGAGAAGTAAATACTAGAAGAATTAGCATGTTGGAAGAAGAGCAAGTAAATATAAACCAGCAATGAATAAGTCTCCTAAGATGTTAGAAGGTTCCTAAGCACTAGGAGAGTGAGTTCTTCAGTAACTTAGTAATAGTTTATACATTTGTAATATTTTTTTTAGTCTAGACCTCCCAATGATCCTTTCTAGTCAATATGCTCTTACATTAGAGATGCACTAAAATGAAAAAATAGAAGCAGTACTAAAAAAAAACTCCAATTATCAAGGGCTAACTGACAGTGATTTAATAAAACTGAAAATAACCCCAAACACTTTCTTTCTCACTAAGCTTGGAAAACATTTTATGAGCCCAAAAGAAGAAAATGTCTTCTAAATAAAACCCCCCAAATACCACAGACAAATATTTTGATACTGATGTGATTATAAAAAAAAACAAACAAAAAACCACCAAAAAAATGAAACTCCCTTTTGGATACTATTGAATTAATTGTGTATGTTCAAAACATAAAAGAGAATTTAACTTTCTCCCAGCTTTCTTGGAAAGTCTTAAAAGCCTTATAATGTGAGAAAAAGTATCAATGAATAGAGAGAATGCAAGCCATCCTGAAATTCCAAAATTTTGCTATTTTGCCTCTACATATATATACAGAGGGAAAAGAAAGCACCTACCTCTGTTTCTGTAGGAGGGGGCAATGAAGGCAATATTTTATCTGGGAAAGGTAGAGCTTAGGCAACTCAGACTATGAATCTCTTGTATCATTTTCATCATCTCCAGACAGACATATTTTTCTTACCCTAATGGCTATTTATTCTCCTTTTCATTTTTGTTTGATAATTCTTTATATGTCACACACAACAAACACAATTATGAAAACAAAAAAGTCAATCATAGGCTTTGAATGTGTGTGTTTGTATGTGTTACCCTACACAGCATATCTATTGCTTTAAGAGTTATCATGCTTATTCATTTATTAGTTTTGTTTCTACATGAGCTCTACTAAAGGTAGTGTTATAAATATTAAGGTCCAAATCCTGCTGCCAGAAAGGTGAAATAAAATACTCTACTAGAACTCATTCATTTCTGCTCTGTTTATCCCATCTATTTCTTTCTCATTGTTCTTCATGTAAGGTAGCTGCCCATATTGGATATGACATTCTGGCCTGTTTCTTTATGCTTTCCAGAGAAGGGAAATATTTTTCTTACTTTTAGTTTAGTTTATTTTACCTTTAAATGAGTGTGTTACTTCAGAGACCATTTCTAGTCCAGCATACCAGACTAGATGATAACTGGGTTTCTCAACCAGTCTTCGGAAAAGAGCACTGTATTATAAGATTATTTGATTTCAGACCAGATCTCAAAAACAGTATATAGAGTACCTGATATCCATAAGATCCATAGCTTCAAGGATCAAAACTGAGCCATGGAAAAATTCCTTTCTTTTAAGCAGCAGCTTACACTGAGCACTGTTTCATGGAGAAAAGAACGCTACAGAGAGGAGGATACAGATGATGTAAAAATATTATAAAACTAGTTTGGAAATGTTTTCATGTTTCCTAAATGATTGTCTGTGGTCTGAATTATTCCTGTAGCTATGAGAGCTGTGAGTCATACTCCTTGGCAAATCACGGCCAACTTGTTTAGACAAAGTTAACTAATGCTACAGAATCAAACTGAGAACAAAAACCTTCCTATACTCATGAATGCCTTCACAGCTAAAGAAACATGAAGTTTTACATGGTGACGAAGACTTGTAACAATTCCTTTAACAGCAGGAATTCTATAGAAATATAAATAGAATACTTCATCTCATGATATTCTCCTGATGGAATACTCATTCTTCTGGGATTTCCTATTGCTTCCTTTGAAAACACTCCCCCCCCCAGTCCAAATTGTGAATTACGATTACTACAGACAGCAGTATAAATTGGCATTGCAGTGGAGAGATAGCTCCACATCTTTCTGGCTATGTATATAACGCATCACCACCTGTATATTTTGGATCCAATACAATGTATACAGCCTACAGTGAGATTCTCTTTGGAGACTTCTGTCACAAACGAGATTGCCTGCATTCTCCTTCCAGGCTCACAACACTTCACAGTAATTTGTGATAGTAGGATTAACCCATAGCATGTATTTTCTGAATTACCATAATTACCAGTATTTTTCTGCTGTCCAGAGAGCCCTTTTGCCTCCTTTTCTGTTACATTATGTAAACTAAAGGTTGAATGGCCACACCTCAAGTCAAGTACTCTATTATTGAATTCAGAATAACTAGTTATATATTTTTAAGGAAGACTGAAGAGCACAGAGAACTGACTTGTAAACTAGACCACAAAACTGAGAAGCTTAAAAACATAAAAACATATTTACCTTTTCAAGTAAAATCCAGCTGAGATACAGAAAGCAAGCTGTTCTCCAAAAGGTGGACTTTAACATATAAATATACACCTTCTCATACAGAGGCTCAAACTCAGAGTTACAAAATAATAACCACACCAGAATGCAATCAGTAACTAGAGAATATGATCTAATGAAGAAACAAAGCATTAACTTCTTTTCTTTTTGTCCTACCAAAGCTTATAAAATCATTCTGTTCCAGCATTATAAAAATTCCGCTGATATGCCTTACCTTCACAGTGGGAGACTGTTTTTTTTTTCTCTTTAATTACTAGAAAGCTGGAAAAGACTTGCCTTCCCAAGAGAAAAAGGACTTGAAACTCAGCCAGCCATCTACAAGTGATCCTACAAAGACAGTACAAGCTACGTTTCTATAGCATGATCAAAAGCCTAAAAGAAATGACTGGGAATGCACTGGATTTAGAAGTTCCTATTTCCTCTCTTAAACACTGATACAAAAAACAAAGTTGTTATATTTTGCCTCTAAGTATCTCTGGAAAAAAATTATAAATTATATAAATTTAAACTAATAGTCTCATCTTTTATTTTTTTTTTTTAGTTAATCTTTCTTTATTACATTTATACAAGATAGCTTTTACTTTTATACTTTTTTTTTTTACTTTGAAACATTTTCAGGTTATACTCAGGATTTATTTATTTTCTATTTCATCACTTCTCTTTGACTTTGCCTTTCCTACCTCCTAATGTCATACAACTTCATATCTACCATATACTATTAAGTTCAGGCTTTTTGCTCAAGTTTTCCAGAGCACTTTTCTGCACCATTGCCTTCAGCATGAGCTTGGTTTTGCCTGGTTGAATTTATTAGGGGTGTTTTATAAACAACTAAGTATAAGCACCTAAGAATACTGGATTTGAGAAAGAAATCCCAGCCTAACAAATTTAGGGAGGGATTTTGCAAATCTTGAGCAGTTGGGTTTTGACCACATGTAACAGTCTGGTCTCCCTTCACAGCTGTACAAATAGGAGAGTCAGATAAGCTAAATGGAGGGAATGGTGAATATCTGGCACCTCATACTCCTTTTTTAGAACAATTTTTAAAAGAACATAGTCATAATATTTGAAACAAATATTGCTTCAAAGTAAAAATTAAAAAAAATTCTATCTAGATAAGACACTTAATGAAACATAAATATATGTAACATACATTTTGTAGTATTTTGTAACAGGGAAAGTTTCTTTTCACAGTAAATAAATTTGAGTGAATTGCTGCATGGAATAAAAGTAGTTAATTGCCCCTAACTATAACAGCACTCTGGGGCAGTTGGGGGGGGAAGGAGAGAAGGGGTAAATTATATTTTATTATTTTTTATTTATACAGACTCATTCCTCAAAAAATTTGTTATAGTAAATATCAAGAATTCTCTCATACAGGGATATATTTAACTCCTGTAGGTTTTGGTGCCTGTTTTCTGCGTTGAGGGGATAAAAATCGGCATTAATATTTCTAAAAGGAAAAAAAAAAATCTTTTACTTCAAGAAAGAATAGTTGAGAAATCAGACAATAGAGATTTCATCTTAGCTCACACGTGCAAAGCTTTGGACTTTTCATCATCTGTATATGTTTTGGAGCAAGTTCACCAGTAACTCTCTATACAATCTCTCAATCTCTCCCACTAAGCCCCCACAATCTCCTGTTGCACAAACAGAACAGAAAATACTACTGTGTTAGTTCAGCAGATTGTCTGTGCTTTTTAACTCTTCCTAAGGGATGTCTGTGTGTTTGATATCTCCTCTCTCTCCTGCTCTGTTCATTAATGTCTGGGTCATATGAATATCAACTATTTCACTTTATTACCCAAGAGCAGTTCACTATTTCTAAACTAAGACCTTCAGAAAGATTTTTATATAAAAATCTCCTATAGGTTTTGTAAACAAATGTAAAAATGATCCTTGGTCTCAAAGCAAGACTTTCTATTGCCAACAAATATTTTACATCCAAAAAGAATATGAAGTTCTGGATGAACTTCAAATTTCAAAGAATTCAGTATACGTAAATTCCTTGGAGTTCAGAAATATATAAATTTTGGAAGAACCAAGGCACTGAACATGGAAAAAAATATTACTTATATTCAATGTCTTTATATACGGATTTTTTCTCAGCTTTTCTCATAAATTGTGTCCCTTCTGAAAAAGCTTTTCAGCCTGCTTCATTTGATCATTTAAGTGACCTTTAGGTGACAGTTTTTTGGTTTGGGTTGGGTTTGGCTTTTTTTTTTTTTTTAATAAATTTCCTTTGAAACAATTTGGATGATTCTATTGTACCAATCAGCCTAGTTATGTTTCATACACTACTGAAACTCTGGAAGAAAAAAAACCTGTTTGTGAAATGTCTAATCTAGAAGAAACCTCCATAAGATGCTGTAGCATGTGAAACTGTAACCCTGCTAAAGCTTTCCTAGAAATATAACAGGTGGCAGTCAGTGAGGTGCAATATCAGCAATAGTTTCTTTTTTATCCCCATTGAATTGAGAAATACTAAAGGGGAAAAAATAGAAACCCAAAAATGGAGAAATAGCCTTGACATTTCACAGATTTCTTACACAAGATTCCTGGTGAGGAGTGTTTTGCTGATACAGATGCTCAATGAAATCAACACTTTTTCCATGATATTTTAGATAAATGAAAGATGAGATGTAGGCAGAGAAAAACCCTCAAAAGCCCACTGATCATTTCATTATCATTTTATCTCAAAGAGTCAGAAATGCCAGAAGGAAGTTAAATACATTAAATGTAGTTCAGTTTCATGATGTCAATTGTATAATGTACAAAATCATAGGGGTTCTTACTACATAGCTGATTTGTATTTTCCCTTTCATTCTGTTAACTGTTCCTGAAGAACTAATACCAAACCAATCTCTGAACCTGAATGGAAAAAAAAAAAATTAAAACTAGCTGTGAGAGAGAATTTTTCCATATTGGAGAAGAAATTTCAGAAAGCAAGTACAGATTAGCTAATAGCTATATAAAATTAATTATTGTAGTGACTACTACTTATAGGATATATTTCACCAACTGCTGCCTGAAACATTTTAAAATATTATAAATAATTTCATCAAGATCTTTTCTCCAAACCAACAGTATATTGAGCTACACTTTTAGGGGCTTATGGGTTTGAGGATTATTTTTTGGTGTACTACCTAGAATATAGTAAATGAAGAGTGCTTCTGTCATTGTAAGTTGAAAGAGTGAAATTAGAGAAGAGACATATGTGTACCAACAGAGTTCTTAGAAAAAGATCTTGATTAAATATTCAGCTAAATGCTATGCACATCAATCACATAAATACCTTTTTCAAGTATTATGTTTCTTGTGCAATTCAAGACAACCTTTCCACAAATGTTAACCTTTTCTTCTCATCTTTGCTCTATCTTAACATTCTTGTTCCCTAGTACCTTTACATCAGCATAGAGATCAAAATTATGGTTATGTTTTATTTTTTATTAAAATTATAACATTTAAAATACATTTCCATGGACAACTTACACAGGGACTCCTCACAAGCGAATATATCAGTTAAAAACCCTACTTATTTTTAAAATGCTCAATGGTTTTCTGTGCATTATATCAATTTCCCCAAAGTTTATTATTTAATTACAAGTGGTTTCAGTGCTCCGTATTCAATGTTAAGTAAATAAATAAGAAGCTGAAACATTATACTTTGAGCCAATGCAATAACAGAAGTAAATGCTTTCGTTCACTCAGCCTATATTGTATCTTGATAGCAGATTTTCTCATTTTGCTGTACAGACATTACAAAATTATCATCAGCAACACTCATTTTCTGCCTGGGGTTTGATTTTTTTATTAATAAAACATAAACAGAGTAAGTTCCAGCCTGTTGAAACTTGGATTTTCAGGCAGTTTGCCTTACAGGTTTACTTAGTTCACACACACAAAAAAAATTTAAAAAAAAATTTTTTTTTTGAGAAAGCCAATTCCAAACTACACTTAGGTGGGCAAGAGCCATCTGTCTGGTTAACTGTTCCACCTTGACATTTCTATATGTTATCATATGTGACCTCCAAAGTCTGTTACTTTTTAAAGTCACGATCAAGCCCGCTCCTTATACATAATATTCACTGAACAAAATACACTCACCCCACCTAACAGAGATTGTCCGAGATGTAACGCTTTTAATGCGGCCATGAGGTGTTAGCAATTTTGGGGCAAAGTATTTGGGAGCATAGAGGAGGAATGTAAGTACGACTAAGGTTTAGATGTTGACGCCTTTCCACAACTTTATATTCACACTGCACTGAAATGCCAATGCTCCCCTGCTCCTGCACACAGTTTATTACAACCCTTTTCCAGTACCCAAAACTTGCTGAAATTCATCTCCATGGTCCTTGCAGTTACATCTTAACCACAGCATAGTGTATCAGGAAAATTTATCACCCACATTATTGGCACTTGTCTGACGTTCATCTCTAAAAGAACAGTAACACTTTACACATTAGTATTATCCCAAAGCATAACACCCCCCGCTTAAACCGATAAAAATAGAATAAGAGCTCTGTTCTTCCCAGTTGATATTGTCTCTGTTCAACATGTTTGGGGTAGGTAATTGTCCAGTACACCACCTCATATCTGTATGACTACTATTACAGATAAAAGACATGTAGAAGAAAGGATTCAATGTAGAGTTCACTGAATATCTCTGTTTTTAGTGTCAACCTACCTATAAAATGTGATAGCCAAATGTTTACCACACCTGTTTAACACATGTATGAAATGCTTTGAGAAGTGCAAATAAAACTCATAAAATGAGGTCTTTTTATTTTACAGTTGTGAGACAAATTCTGAAACATATTTTCTATTTTTAGGTGGGGAAAGCTTTTTATTTAATCTTTGACTTTCACTGAGGAAAAGCCACTAATGGAAAAAAATATTTTCCCAAGTGCGCTACTCACAATTATCTGTAGCTATGAAGCTTTCTGACAGTTCTTGTGATTTAAAGCACACAGAATCTATTGACACTCCTCAGACTCTTGGCAGCCATCAGACTTTCCTGAGCTTGTGCACAACTCTAACAACTGTGTTTGAAGCAACAGCCCTTCTTAAAGTCAGATGTAGCCCTGCCCAGGCTACTTCCTCGGCTGATTCACTGGAAGAGAAAGTGGAGGAGGAAAAATACACCTGTTTTTCTTCATGGAAGATGTAGCCCTAGTCCCAGATTTTATTCACATCTACCCATTACCTGTAAAGAGGTGAAAGAAAATATGTTTGGTATTACATATTTTACCTAGTATGCGGTGGCAGAGAGGATTTTGGTAACTTATGCATGGGGCCTGTTCTTATAGCTGTGCTACACTGTGATTTATAACACACTTGCTCTCTGACTGGCTCAAATCCCACCTTCAACTCCTATGTTCCCTTCCACAATCTTCCCTGAGGCTCCTTACCAGCTCATAGCATCAATGTTACTGAGGAAGAAACAAGCAGCTATTTCCTCCTCCTCCAACACTTCATAGTTCACTACACAGGAAAATGGGAAAGCAAAATTAATTCTAGTATATAACAGCACACACACTGCCTACAGTTGCAAGTCTGCCCATATCTGAAGCAACATAACTCTCCCATCAAGCACAGGGAAGATATCCAAGGAAAGATAGCTCTTAAGTATGTTCTCAAGCCATCTGTGAACATTTTAAAAAGTGCATTCCAAAGCATGCAGGAGACTATGGCATCATTTGGAGTGTAAGCGAAATGCAGGGCACATGGCTGGATCCAAATAAATTCCTTCTGTAGGGAGGTTCCTAGTAATCCACACAGGTCTTTTGAGCATTATTTTACCATTCCAGAGCTGTGACTGGTGACTTTTAGACTGCATAACTCCATGTAAACAGATTATTATTTTGCTCCATTAATAACCTCCTGTTGAAAGGCAAATATTTTATTGTCTGTCTTAGAAACAAAGCCAGCAGGGACCTTGGTGATGCTGAAGCTTTCCTCTTTCCATCTTCCATGTACAGAAATAATGCATCTGAAGTCAAAGAAAAAAAACCAAAGATACTATCGAACATACTCCTAAGACTAGAAACTTCTGTCTGAATGAATTGCCTTCTTTTAGAGACTATGCCAAAATAATTTCTTTAAATAAAGGTTTATTTTAAAGGAGGTCCTGCTATGTTCATTGAGAGTAAACTCTTACGGTAACAGCCTGTCTTTTGCAGTTAATTGCTACTTGTCTCCTTGGATATAATAATTTGCATAATTGTGATTCTTTTCAATAAAAAGGGATTATATAATCTTGGCGAAGCAAACATCATAAAATTTAAATTTACAGGAAATTAAAGGAATAAGTGTTCCATAGTAACAGTGCTATTAACTTCCACCAAAGAATAAAGTCTTTAATATTATAAAGACAACGTATTTATAGAAAATCACTTAGACTATGCTGCTTCTCAAATGTCATGCAAAATTAAAATATCAGACTATACTTTGAAGCAACATTAATGAAATAAATATTAATGCCAACTTTAAAGGTTTGTAATAAGGACATAAGGTTCCTCTGAGGTTGATTTCATATTTCTGAATTGGAAGATTTGTACCCCTTGTAAGTGCAAAATAAGTAATTGGATTGCAATTTTATAAATAAGAGTAAATTTCAAAGTGTATGCCATAGTAAGTTTTCCATGCCATCCAGTAGATACATTTGCATAACCCATGGTTGCATAAATGAACTGCAACAAGTTGCAGTGAGACTATGAGGTTATAGAAGAGTTTTTCCTGCGAGGGTAACTGGACAATTTATCCCTTCCTTTTTTATATATGGATTAATTAATTGTATTTGTTCTTATTGCCACTAACATTTGAAATTACCAAGAGCCCATGGCAGGCAAATCTAATTAAGAAAATGCTTTGTAAACTGAAGAAAAAGGTCTGACACTGAAGAGCTACCAACTTAAGTTCTCTAACATTAAGTGTCAGTGAATTCTTAAATAATTCTTTCACAATATATTGCAGCACATTTAATACTGTAAGAATTTAAATTGGGCCAAACTCCAGCTTAAAAACACAGAACAACCACTCACACCTCCTTCCCACCTTGCTTAGCACCATCCAACTTTCCACAAAGGTTCTACTTTCTGTCATCAGCTATGTTTTTGATATTTTAAGAGAATTTATTTCAATTAAATCCCAGTGATGACCTTGACTATCATTCATATATGCAACCTCAAATTAGTCAGTATGGAGATCATAACTATGGAATGTAACTCAAGAGAAGCAGCTCTATTCTAGAAAAAACAGTCTCAAATGTTGAAGTAATATGATGGAGACACAATTCAAAGCAGAATATAAAAAAAACTGATGGGAATGAGCACCTGTAACTTCTTTGAAGGTCAAAATATGTGCTGCTCCAGCCTGATAACAAGTACGTTTCCCTTAACCTTTATATAGTTAAACAGGCATGACAGAAAAATAAGCAAGCTAAACAATCTAGGTGTCATCATGATCTGAGGATGAATGAATGCAAGCCTGTTGCCTCAGCACAGCATGCAGCTCCTCAGCTCGGCACAGTGAGCGACAAGAATTCTTTGTAGAAAAAACTATTATCAAACTATATCAAGGTGTCTTTGCCTTCTGGAATATTTTTTAGTTTAAGACTGTTCAGAAAGACAAAATCACATAGCCTGTGTTGCCCACCTTAGTGCTCAGAAAAGAGCAACTGTATGTAAGAACCAATGTAGTTGGTTCCTCAAATGGCAAATGCTTTAAACCCAGCAAATCAGAATGTCCCTGCCTACCCTGCTCTGTCGTGTCTGCTGTGAGGAGTTGGGAAGCTATAAATCAATGATCGCAGCAAAGTAAACAATTTTGTCACAATTCAGTGTACACATTGAAAAAGATATCCAGAACAATAAAAATAACTGTATTATTTTAGGCATGGATCTTGGCTAACGTAATTGGCTGGGAATATAGACAATGCAGAAAATCAGCCTGCATGTGCTTTGTATTTGCCTTTCTCATTGCAGCCAAATATGTTAAATGTTCCTGCTTAAAAATAAGCATCAAGGGAAAAATAGTAACTAAAGACTGGGTGGGGAGATCCTTTGATCATTCATTCAGGACAAAAAAAATAATTTCTAGTTCTACAACTGCAAAACATTGGAAGACTTCCTTTGTAAAGAAACACCTTTGCAAAGTGCAGTAACACAAAACCAATAAACTAAATTAACAGTAATTCCATAAGTATCTTATCTTCAGTTAAGAATGTGATATGGTTTAACAACACAATAAGAAATAGTTTATCACTGAGACACAAATTCATATTTAACAATGCCAAATAAGGAGAAGGAAATACCAGGCATCTACATCTTGAGATTTCCTCTTGAGATAAGAAAATATTTACAAGATTGGCAGAGTGACTTCAGATAAAACCCAACAAATTTATGTTGTTCATTATATTGTATTGGAACCTTGGATGCAAAGTAACTTGTATTCATGAAGTAATAATATACAGTGTGTTGGAAGTGCTTGATGAAAGCTGATGATCATGGACATATACTCTGCAACTGCCCAAAAAGTCTTACAAGCTATGCTTTTTTTCAGAAAGGTAGTAATACAGGCGACTTTGTACAAACCTCACATGGCATAAAGTATGCATAATATACATCCTGTAGCTTAAAAAAAAAGGTGGGGGCAAATTTCTGGTTTAATTTACTGCTGTCACAATTACTCTATTAAATAGGAATTCTTTAAAAATAAATTGCTTCATTTTTAACAGCCTTGGGATGTTGTAAGTGCATAGCTCAGTAATATGCTTTTTTTATTTGTAGCTAGAAAGAAAAATCAACCCCCATCATTGCAAACTGATTTGAAGTGTTTTTCCTAATTTCACCTCTACATCTGAGTTGGAGGGTGGTAGAAGGGGAACAAATTAATGAACAAAACCCCCAGCCAGGCAAACAATGAAACAACAAAAACATTCTCTGGCAAAGAACAGCTTCGTCTCTGTAGTAACCTGGTACAATCTGCAGCAGTGTTGGAAAAGAGATAAAAGAGGCAGACTGGTCTGCTCCCAGAATTGGAAGGATCAGAAATGGAAGAATTTCTTCTAGAAGTGAAAGGACCATAAGTACTGAGATAAAGTTACACCTACACGTACAATTGTGCACAGCACACTGTGCTCAACAGGAATGGCTGCAGTTTTCTCAGACATGACAGTGAATTTAATGTCTTGGATTACTACCCAGGAAATAGTAATTGTGATAAAGCCACTGGCAGCCAGAACTCGATGAGAACCCAGGTGTTCTAGTCTTATCTAGATTTTCTGTAACAGACAGAATTCTTCTGGACAGACTGTCTTCCTTTTGAGTACAGATGGTTGAAATTAAAATAGCTATGACAGTTCATTAACATTTTGGGGACAGCTGCTTTCTCTCTGTCCTTTCTGTCTGGACTGATTTTGTCCTTTGCCAAGTACAGATCTGTACCTCACGTAACCCTGACAGACACACTTTGCAACTGGTTGCTGCTGGGAGTCATTGCTGTACCAGTGCATTGAGAAGTTATGCATCACTCTCTGCACTGTCTGGCTCAGACTAGGAACTGCAGCAAAGAAACAGTCATGAAAAACACACACACAACCATGTGTGTGTAGGTACCAGGTATGTATCAAAGTACTTAGGCAAAACAACTTCAGAAATTGTTACTGTACTGTAGCATAATACTATAGTATAATATATATAATATATATAATGAGATATATAAGTATACAATAAAATACTATAAATTTATGAGGACTGCTTCAAATATTTTAATGAAATAATGGAACAAGACAACTACTCTTTGCTTTGGTTGTGAAAGGACACCATTTTTTAAAGGTAACACTTGCACAGTCTAAGTCTGTAAAGAGAAGGAGCCTTCTAGGTCCCTTCTCTCTGAGCGACCTAGGGTGAGAAATTATAGTATGTCATCTGAAAACTGCCAGATCCGCTGTCCAGAAAAAAAAAAAAAACAGGCACAAAGGGCTGTATTAGAAAGACAGGGAGGGGAAAACAAAGAGAGAGACCAGAACAGCTCCACATACACAAATTATATTTAGTGGCATTTACCGTGAAAGTTGGCAGTTATGTTGCAGGTGATATAGCCCTCAGTATTGACATAACGCTTGCTTTCAGAGTATAACATGTGAAAAAAATATTTTCATGTCATAAATGCAGAAAAAGCCATCTTGGCTGGTAGAATAAGTTTCTTTACCTTGTAAAAAGGGAACCATTTTCTCTTACCTGAAAAAAAGAATTCCGTTTTTAGAAGATCCTCCTAGGTATACCCATTTTTAAACATGCTCAGAACAAATATGCTTGTTTAAGAGGCCATAATTTCCCTTTACATTTCTTTTTATTTGATTTTTCATTTAAATATTTTGTGGGAGAAATACTGATTAAGCTTTATAAAAATATACAGCTTAATACAAAACCTGAAGTCCAAGTGAAGTTTTAATGTTAAAAGAACCATCTTGTATCAACTTCAAATAATTTTTTAGTGAGTATTCAGCCAAAACTGGTCTCTATGATCAATTACTGTTCATAATCCAAATTAGAGCTAAAATATGTGTCCCCATGCATTTCACTGTATGTTACTATACAATGCACACCATATAAGGCACTGTTTCAACGAACTATTCCAATTCATTTTTTCCTGAAAGAACTGTATAATCAGTATCAAAAAAGTATTAACTATGAGCACAGAAGCTACAAAAGCTCTGCTATTGCATCCTTAAGAGCACACAAGCATTGGATCATGTTACTTCCTACAAAAAACTTAAAAAATATAAAATAATAACAGAAACCCACACACCCCCAAGAACACCAGAACCACGGCCATTTGTCTGGAAATTTAAACATCTATAGCATATCACTATACTTTACTCCAGGTTCACAAGCTTATGCAAAATATTAGCTGTACATTACACCCAAGGTATGATTTTAAGTCTGGATTAAATAGCTATTAAGAGATAAGAATCAATGTAGAGTGTTCAAATGCACAGCAAGTCCATTATTACATGCAGTCACTACAGACCGTGTAGTAGATGTGTATCTTCCCAACTTCTAACAAGTTAAATATAAGTTATTGCTGCCACCAACAGGATGTTCCTCAGTATATTTTATCTTAATATTTCTCAAATTTTGCCTTTCTATACAAATATCTGTACACTTGCATTCAGTTGTAAGGCTACTACTGATGCGATATGAAATTTATAATCAACATTGAAAAACCCATACAGCAAATGATTCCATGTCCCCTAGTAAACCTGAGTAGTACGTTACTTTTCCTCCTTATGAAAACAGCTTACAGAAAACAGCTTACTGTCATAGGTTCAAGTCAATTGCTCTAAAAACAACAACAACAAAAAACAAAAACAAAAACAAAAATAAAGCAACCAAAAACCAAACAAACAAAAAAATCCCCACCCAAACAACACAGAGAAAGTAAAGAGAGCCTGGTTAAATGGATGAAGAGTTCAATCTGGCGAGTACCATAACAAGTAGCAATGACACTATCTGAACTTTTTACGGTAGCAACAGAGTCTATATACAGATAATGCAGTCATGGTACAACCATGTTTAGCATAAACCAATTGAATAGAAAGCAAAATTTGGGATGAAAAGCACTGTTGATGTAGACAAGGAGCTCTTCCTTTTCATATTCTCCTGTCGATCTGGCCTTGTTCAGCATATATGTGTTTGCTTACAATGAGAAGGGAGCAGAGGAAGAAAAAGAGAGGGAACCATCTCTGTGGCATTTCACGCAGGAGATGGAGGGATGCTTTACAAATGACAATGTCCAGGCTTTGGAGAATGACAGAGAACATGGCCAAGGAGGTGCGCAGCAAGGCTGTACCATGCAGATCCCATTAAAAAATGGAAGATTTTTTTTTTTTTTTAAAATCATTACAGCTGCTATGATACACCGATAAGTATCAGTGGTGGCAATATGATAGCAAAATTATTGTCTGTAAGAACAAAGCTTTGATAAGACTAGCAGATTTATAAACAAATCAATTCTAATCTGTTGAAAGGTCATCTTTCCATTAAGACTGAATAGAAATGAGATTAAATTACATGGTTGGCTACAGACATCTACAACGGGGCACCAAACAGGGAGAAGGTTAGGAGCTGAGTTGCATAAAAAAAATGCAGACTGATGGTTTTGCTTATGAAACACTCACATGAAGCTGGCTAGCCACATTATGGTGAATCTGAGTTTGAACATATCTTTATGATGGTTAAAGGGAAATATCTGACTAAAGAAATACTGTAATGGTAATTCACTCTATTCTTACACAATAAACATTTATTTCCTCCTTCCCTATAAATTGGGTCCAGCTGCTGAAACCTGCAATGGCAAGATTCAACTGTAGTAGATCACCATCTGCTGTTTTTCTTCCCTGCAAATTTTGCTTGTTAAAGAGCTTTAAAGAATTTCTGTTTTAAAAAAGGAGACTGATTACAAGACCTACCAGCTAGACACAGAAGCAAGGGATGTGTATATTCTGCTATATTGGACAAAGAGGAGGAGAAGCAGGAAAGGGACAGAACAGAAACTTTGCCATTAGCACCCAAAATCCTCACAGGAAAGGTTATGCCCTACCTAAAAGGATAAATAATGAAGAGATACAATTAGCATATGGATTACTCAGTTCACTCTTCATGTCTCTGGAAAGTCAAACACAAACAGGTCCAATGCAAATCAGTTCTTTTTGTTTAGTTGATGGCTAAACTGCAGCAGATGCTAGAGCATTTTTAAGCTGCAGAGACCACATGTAGAGGCTGATGCAGTACATTGCCCATATTGTATGCTAGCTTGATTTCAGCATTCCCTTTGAAGGTTTTTTTACCTTCTTTGCAAGTGACTGTGAGAAAACGATTCTTCTCCACTTCTGCCCCCAGAATATGTTTTAAGACTACCTTTCTGTTTCCAAGACAAAGACAAAGAAAGCAGATAGATATTAAAAAAAATCGCTAAAATAACTTATGCATTTTGTTGTGGCTTTTTTAATATGTTTTTCTAATGTCTGCTTTAAACCTGTCATTAAATACTTTAGCTTAATTAGCTTATACTGGCACCTATTGGTAGAAAATAATATTTGCATGGTACGTTATCATTATTGCTTGCTCTTTAATCAGGAACAGAAATTCTGTTTATAGTAATTATTGGTTTGCACCCTTCCCACTTCATTAGGAGAGTATTTTCCATTGTTTTAATTGTTCCGCAGTAATTGGCTCAGAATAATAAGGGGGAAAACCTGTTCTAATTCATATAAGAGTTAATTTTTCTTTTTTTTTTCTTTTATGTGAATCGTTCTAAGAAGCTTCTTAACTGATTCATGCTTATACTCAGAAGATCTGCAGAGCACATTCAGTGTGATGGGACAGAAATCAAATGACAAAAACCAGAGGTTTTAAATGGACGCATAGCATGCCTGAATCTAAGCAAGCAAACCACTATCTAAAGCGACTCTAGAAGAGTTAATTGACAATTATTCTTTCAATGGTAACTACTAGTATAGTAATGCTAAAAAGAATAATCTAAAACAAAATTAATAAACAATAAATAAAAAATGAAATAATTATCATGAAAGTTATTTCTGAATAGGGCTGATTTGGAAAAGGTTTTCTAGCTTTCTTTTTTCCCCCCTATTTGATTACAGATCTGATTATTTATTCAGAAGGGTGAAAACTGAGCTCTTCAATGGCAATTTATCTAGCAGATCATATGAGTAAACTAAAATGTTTTCAAGGATCTCTGCAACTGTGCTCTCAATGCACATCTCCTGTACTGAAAGAATATAACCTCCAAATTTGGGTCCTGATTTGGAGACATTCTTTTTCCTTCTGTGGGCTTAATAGAGATTATTAAAAATTACATAAATTTTGAATCCTACTACTTTTCCGCTTTGCAATGGCTGTTTCCTGCCATTCCTGGAGACCTTTTTCTTTTTTCTCCTAGAACCCTGAATTTCAGTTGCCATAAAGGTCACTACTCAATAATTCGGTTCTTTAACTATAGGCTTCTTGTGCCATTTTAGATACTCATATGTAGCCTCCAGCTGCTGCTCCAGAAGGGCACTGGTGTCCCATCCATCCTGTCTCATACCTGCTTGCCCCACAAAGCTGTCTTAAGTGCCTATAATATAAAAAACGGCTTTAGATTTCAATATTTAAGCAACTGAATTTTACACTTAATATCCAAACGATATTCACAAACATAGTTGCTTCTACTGTCAGCTTGTATTTTGTCAACCTTATAAATAGCTAATACAAATAAAGAAGTTTATGCAAAACACTGAAGTTTCATGGAGTGCGTTCTGTAACTGCGCAGTTACTCACACTTTCCTGTTGTCTATTCTTCAAATGGATCATTCAGCCAATTGAATGAATCAAATCAAATAGGTAACTTGCACACTCCAACAATTATTATATTCGTATAGTGAATTTGGCTAATTTTCAGATGCTAATTGTATCCATTACACAGGAGCTGGGATAAAGATACACAGCAAAGCCAAAAAAAAAATCTGAAATGCATGAAATATTTGTATTGAACAGTACTGGCTAGCTGTAGCAATAAAAATAAGTGCAGGGAAGGAACACAGTGTCTACTAGACATTTTGACCATATCTTCTTTCTCTTTGAGCTCTGTAGAGATGCCCTAAGCACACATCTTTATGGTATTGTGGTTGTGATTTCATTTCAAATCATAAGCTGCTATCAACACAGCCTTGTCATTGCAATTTGTCACACATAGTAGTGTGAGCTTTCTCTAACTCACTGAAATTTTTATCTCACCAGTTACAATCACAGACTGCTAGTTTAAAGCAGAGCTCTCAGACATTATAAGAAGATGAAATCACAAAAGATAACATTAATAGACATTGCCACCACCATAGAGACAAATACTATAGCTCTTCTGGAGTTTATAAAATCAGAGCTAATATAGTATAATAGCCAAGCTTTCACATATACATATGAGTGGGAAAAGAGAATCCACTTACAACACTCTTGAAATTTTCATGAAACTTATCTAATGCTGTTTGTGCAAAGTATGAAATGTACCTTTTTATTTTTTTAAATAATTTCTTAATGTCTCCCCTCTTCCCCCTTTCCTCCCCACAGTGGCAATCTCAGGAAAGAAGCTTTTTTCATTCCTCAGGTCTTGAGTTACTAACATTATTTTTTTTCATCATTATGCAGATTTGCTCTGATCATGCCCTACTGTACCGTGCACTGTAAAAGACACAAGCCTTAAGCCAAAGATTTTAAATCAGTTGAGGTATGGACAAATAACAATGATTGTCCTAAACTATACCATATAAAGAATTCTGAAGAACAAAGACCTCCTGTGTTTTGTGGCTGTAAAATTCCTGCCATACTTCAACTTGCATGTACACATTTGAGTTTTCATTTGTGAATGATTCTGTTTTCAAGGATCTATTGTTATGTTTACAACTACTAAATGAGATTGTTTTTTCACTTGGATCTCAAAACCAGCTGAAGCATTTTATTAAGGCTTACTGAACTAAAATCAGCAATCCCATCTATGCCATTAGGCATGCCTTGATTACAGGTTCCTAATTCTTCTGGTTTCAATTTAAAAGGTAATTATTAAAGATGGTCAGCTTTGTTAATGGAATAACTTCTGATGATAGCTGTATAAAGTAAAAGACTAAATATTCAGAAATATTATAGTATCTACTTCCCATTAGTCCCAAATTATTTTTATGGAATTGACTGAAGCATCAATAACAACTTTTTTTCAGAAAGCATTTTAAAACAGTAAGCATCCTAAAACATGTTAAAATAAATCCTTGCCTTGGGTAAACATGTCACACTTACTAGGACACATAATTAAAGACAGAATATATGTAACTGTTAAGTGCTACTCAATCTGGAAACAATCATGAGCAGTTTGCATTGTCTTGTTTTCATTAGTGAACTAACAACATCATTTTTGTTACAAATTCCTTTATTAAAAACTGTTCAAGGGATATTTTCATTTCAGTTAAATTCAAGGAACTTACTCTCCAAACAGGGCTTCTAAATAGAAAACATCCAAACATTCAGTTTGTTTTTCTCTGGTTCTGTCTTTTTTTTTTTTTTTTTTTTTTTTTTAACCATCACTCTAGAGAGTAAGACTAACTCAAAAGATATATTATTGAGAAAAAAATTTCAGGCTTGAAGCAAAAACTAAACCACCCATTTGTGAAAAACCCTTAGATATAGTTGCATTAAATAACAAAAAAACTAAAAAAAAAAAAAAAAAAAAACCAAAACCAAAAACAAAACCATAAACATTGGGAAATACCCCAGCACCCTAAAATATTCTGCTTTGTACATTATTGTATCTGTATTTGTTCTATGCAACAGCAAAATAGCAAAGAGGGGAAACCATTTCCCTCTTTAAACAAAACTGGCTGCATTCTGTGATCAGTTGAGATTCCATTGAGATACAGTTTATTATGTCAAAAAAAAGGGGTAAGACTTCCCTACCCCAAGCGGATGCCCTGTGTTTTCATGTAGCCAGTAAGAACAACCAGCATTTTGAGTAGAACTTTACAATAAAAATGTGTTTTCATTTTTTCTGTAAATGACAGTTCAAAAGATACCATATGTATACCTAGTTACACTTGATGAAGTACTTCAACAAATCAAAACAAAAAAAAGAAGTTTAACACAGAGTCACTTGATCTGTCACAGTCTGAAGCTTCCTATTAAAGTATTCTTCACAAAGGGATCAAATTAGCACTAGAGCTTCTGAAAGTTTGGAACTTTTTTTGCTACCATGACATTTTGTATGTTATGTAGTTGGATTTATTCCAGCTTTTGGTTTCTTTATCATTGTTTGCACTGTAAAAACCAGATGCTTATCCAAGGATGTACAACCTTTAACTTTACTAAAAAAAGTATTTGAATGACTCCAGAAAAAGTTTTGTGGCCTGATATTGGAGTTTGCTTTCTCTACGGAAAGCTGGCACTTCTGAAAAAAGAAGAGTAGCGTGGTCAAAAAACACAGGTTTTTAAAAATGCTTTCCATTGTTGGGTGTAAGAATACAGCCTCATTCTTACAAAGTAGAGTTACAGAAATAGGTCACATACAGATAACTCCACCTGTAGTAGAAGATCTTAAAAGTACTTCTGGGAAAGGCAATGACAGATGTATAAAATTAACATTAACATTAATCACCTCTATTACTTCTGTGTATTTCTTCTCTTCCCCCTGACAAAATTGCAGGTTTCCTAATAAATGGAAACCAAGTAGGTTTTTCTAAGGAGTACCTAATGTCATAAAATTTTACATGAGAAATGGGTATCCTCCTCAAGACTTGGCAAATACAAATGAGGTTTCTTGGCATGGGGAGATACTGTTTAGTATGATTAACTGTTCAGGAATTTGAGAGCATAAGGATAATGATTTGAAAGACTGTACTATAAGAAGTTTGGATATTGAATCCCCTAAGTTGTTAAAAAAGATGGGATGGGGTGGGGGGGAGGGAGAAGTAGTAAGTTTACATGTTTGAAGCAATTCAGACAAATTTTCCACATATATTTCCTTTGGTGACAAAATGAGACATTCCTGAGAAATTCCCTCTAATGCACTGCAGATGCCCTTTGTTTCTATCAGGAAACATAATGATGATAATAATAATAATAAAAAAAAAATCATCAAATAGTAAGAAAAATACATGTGTATTGTTCAGCTCCTACAGAAAAAAAGTCAAGCAGAAGTCAGTGGAAGGGTCTAATCTTGGGTAAGAGGAAAAGATTATTTTATTCCAGACTATCTTTAGTCTACAAACTGTGGAGAGGATAAGACCTCAATAAGTCAGTCTGTAAAGACAGAAAGTGATGCATATTTCTCTGTGGAAACTATTTAATAAGATACAGCTGTAAAAGATAAAAGGTTTAGTGAAGAAGGAGGACTTTTGAAGAGCGAGTACATATTTTCACATATTGTTTATATTTACAAAAATATAAAGCTTCAAAAAATGTTTTCTTAAAACAATTGTGTAACAAATATTTAATGTTGTCTTAAGATTTTCTTGAAGGATGATACTGCAGAAAAAATATCATTTCACTAACAAAGATGCAAAAATATTTTTCAGATTTTTAAGTAAAAATTTCTATATTAGTGCAACCTAACAAAAAGCTGACCTCACACAATATTAGACATTTTATGAAATCAATATGAAATTAAATAATTTTGATGAATATATACAGTTTGCACTCAATTACTTGGCAAGGCAAACAGAAGATGAAAGGGTGAAGCACAAGCTGGATTCAGAATGATGAGATGATCAAAACTAGGAATGGGTATGATGATACACAGGCATATATGAACATCTCAGAGTTAATATCCTCTCAATCTACTGAAATACTGGTTAAGCTATTAATTCAACAAATGCACTTCTAACTATTTCTTCAGCTGAACTCAAGGTGTCTTTTTCAAAAGATGATTTGGAATAAAAACACAAGTAATTAAAAGTCCAAGAAATAATCACCAAAGCCACTATACACTTAACCTGAAGTGTCTTAATATCTGATATTTTCAATACTGTATATTTTTATTTCAAATTATATTTTTTCTACTAATTTCACTCATCTTCAGAAGTATAATGAATCTCTAAATTAAATGATTGGTTACACAGACTGTTTTTGTTTCTACCGGAAAAACAACATTGACTTCTTGGGTTTATAAACTGTCTTTCCAGCTGATCAAACAAACATATTCTATTCTCTCTATGTAATTTCAATTTTGACCTCATGAAATTTATAAACTGACAATGAAACAGCAAGCTGCAAGAAGGAAAATATGCAACATGTCATTTGCATAGAAAACAAAGCAGAACTCATAGATGAGACAGACTGCTCAAAGACTGAACAAGGAAGGTACCACTATCTGATTATATAAATGGGCACATGTAAGTTTATGTTTTATGAAACCATTCAGGGAGATAACATATTAAGTACCACCAAATTATCTTTGTATTGCAAGCACAAGCACACTTCATGTATAAATAATCACATGCTATGCTTCACAACCTGATAAAGTTACACTATGAGGAAACACAGCAGGTCAAACTCTACTCTGAGCTATACCAGTGTCATGGAAGCATCAACTTCCAGCAAGACTCTTTTTGTTAATAGTGATTATCCTTTAAAAACTAAGGTAAAAAAAGACAACATGGTTTCAGGAAGCAGTTGCACAAACACATGAGGTAAAAGTTCGTCAGAGAGTCCAGCAATCATCATCACATTTCATCACTCATTAAGCACAAGGATGGCACAAGAACAGAAGTCAGAGTCAGCGTGGAATCTACAAGGAAAGTAGCATTAAATACCTGCCTTATTGTAACACACTTTCCCTAAAGCCAAGCCTCCATCTGGGAACAGAATCTGGGCTTGGACCAATCTGTAATATGAGCCATTAAGTCTATTGCCAGGTAAAGAAGGTGAAAGGGTCCTCAGCAAACTTAAAGCAAATCCTGGCATCTGACAGTCATCACTGATGATTTATTGTTAAATGTCAGCATACATTGAGAGCTTCACATTACCTGCTCTCTTAATTCAGAAATAGCTCTTTCATTAATTTAATCAGAAAGTTTTTGACTGTTCATAGCAAATTTTCCTTAAACTTTGGGAGAAACAGCCAGAAGAGTAAATACTGGCATACCAGTATTTTTAAATTTTCACCTATATGGGAAAATATGTGATGTAAAAAGTCTTGTTCTTAAACCTTAGAACTATTCTCAGACACGGTAACTTTAAGTGGAGAGTACTCTGTGCAGATTGTATAGGACAGTATATTTCTCCTGCACCAAAGCAGGTAGTGAGGAACTTATTAATTATGCCAGGGCCTTCAAGTAATGACGATAACATTTTCCCTCAAGCACCACAACAGCCAATATAACATATGAAGGTGCAGAGGCTGAACATATCCGGGCCTGAAGCAAGTGTTTTTCAATGAACTGCTCAGACAGGTTCCCAGCAGTGATTCTACGGTCCCATGGACCAGAAGCTGTGAAGCTTTTAGCTTCTTCCATTTGGGAACATTATATGACTTATGGGAGCAAGTCTGAAAGATTTCTACCAAGATTAATGTCTCCTGAAGCAGCTGAGAGATGAATGCATGCACAGTGCAAGTCCCTGCTATGATTTTAACAATTTTCTTTCAAGAATGAGCTTGAACAAGGAAGCATGCTGATTACTATATCTTCTATGATCCCCACTTCCTTATCCTCTGCAAAAGAAAGCAGAGCTCCAAGGCATATAGGTTGTTCTGCTTCCGTTACACATTAACTGGAGTACAGAAGCTACAGACAAGGACTGTGCCATCTTGCTACAACTACCTCTTGCCTTATGCCAGATGCAGGCCACTGAAATACCAGTACAGGTGGCCCAATTTAGTCTGCTACATGGATATAACAAGGCAGAAAACAAGCTGTGATGATCAGCAGCCAGTTCATGGAATGCGGATGCAGCTGTAAGAGTAAATGAGGATGCAGTTATTTAGAACTACAGTTTCACCCTAAGCTTTGTCCATTCTAACTGTAGGCTCCTGCTAAAAATGGACATCTTCTCTCACTCCTCTTCCCAGCCATTAATTTTTCTTGTGCTAAATCTAATTGCCTACAACTGTGCAGTTCAGTTCAGGAGTTTGTTGATCTGGATGAACGCTAACTCATTCAAACTAACCAACCAAAAAAGTTTGGTTTGTTTCATGGCATTGGTTAATTGTAATAAACATTAAAATAAAAAAGGTACATAAACTTGATGATGCAGCTCATCCCGCCAAAGGATATGCTGGCAATAGCACTTTTAAAAATTTTCCATATATTAATAAATTTGCTGAAAAATTAAACATTGATAACTGCTTATATTTTTATTAAGAATCTTCCCATCCTCTCCTGCATTACAGGAAATGGTTTCACCTTCTTAATGCTTTTTCTGGAACACTGATAGAGAATGACTAAAAGTGAATCAGGTGAAAACTGAACTAAATTTTTTCTTCCAATTTATCTACTTATTAATTGCCTACTATTAAGGACATTACAGTTTAAAAGTCCCCCCTTATCCTAAAAATTATGGCAGTTAAATAGTTTGCAATCAATTTCACGAACAACTAAAATTTTTGCTTTCAGATGTGATAAAAACCAAGCTTGACTCATCTAAAAAGTCTTCCAGCACAACTCCCACACGATGCTGGCAGAGAGATAAATCCTAGAAATAGCCAGGGTAATAAGTGACCTCAATATGCTTTCAAAATCCAGAATATTAATGTTAATGAGTTAATGGTAAGTGTAAAATACTGAGCAAAATCTCGCATCCCTTACATCACCTCACTGGTTTAAAAAAAAAAAAAAAGTGCAAAAGTATCCTAGAGAATAATATCTTAATTACACAGACTAAAATGATCAAAGGTTGTGCTTTTACGGTTTTTAAAATCTTCAAAAACTTGTTGGCATAGTTATAGGATGCAAAATTATTTCTGCATCAATTGCATTACTTGAATGAGGGATTAATTTGTTTCACATGCTTAATGCATTGCACAGAGTCAAAATGCCCCACAAACGTAACATCTGCTGATTACCTCTTTCTAAGCACATACAGAACACGGATAAAAATCCCAGAGACATTATCCAGTGTACACCGTGGTTCAGCTAGGCTGCTGTTGACAGTCTTTGGTTGCCTCATTGCTACGTTTCCAAATCCATGAGGTATGTCACTATTTGGGGAGGCAATGGGAGTTCCAAGGATGTTACTTACTCTGGGAAAGCAGAGCTGCAACTCTGGGCTCAAGGACTTTAGGCTGCCTATTTACAACATGTACCATGATAGGGCCTGCCCTTGTTCAGCTACTAGAAATCACAAAACATCTTTTATTCCTGGAAGTTAATTACAATCTGATTTGTCTTTACAGCCTTAAACACAGTTAAATAAAGCAGTACAGTGTTAAGGAGATGCTGCTCTGCATCATTTCTGCAATCAGAAATCACAACTAAGAAGAAAAGTGCTTGTACTTAAAAGGCAAAATGTGCTAGTGCAATAATCCTGTTATTATATGATACCTCTGGCAAAAAAGAATATCCTCTACCTGGATGGGTGGATGGCTCAGGTGGCCTTAAGTACTTGATAAATGCATTTTCCAATCTATAACTCCAAAGAGTATAATAATCACATATCATTTGGATTTTCTGTAACTTAATAAAATCCAGGAGAGTTCCTTGGAAATATGTTGGTTAAGCTATAGCATTTCTGTATAAATTTAGGTAAGAAAAGGTCTCTTGTTGAAAAGCTAGATTAAAGTATCTGAATGGTCCAAAGGTAGTGTTTGGAGAAATGCTTCATTTCTTTATGAATCTCTGTGGATACTTCTGTTTGCAGTATTAATGGCAGATCAAGCAAATGTCATTTGTTTGCAACATGCATCATCACAGGTGGACCTGGTATCTTAGAAACATGTAAAAACTTAGATTCTTGCTAGTAGAGCCTAAAGACAGAAACAAAATAGAGAAAATCAAGCTGAAAAGCAGATAGCACTGAGTAAGATTGCAGCAGAAAAACTAAATAAAATATGAAAGACAATAAAATTAACATTTTGAAAACAAACCAGCATATTTCTGAAATAGGTATCTTCCCATAATGATACTGTAGTTCTTTTGGTGGCTAGTTAAAGTTTCCAGCATCTAAAAAAAAGGCATACAGATACATCTTGAAGATAAGTCAACTAGAATTCAACTTCTGCACCAGAAATGAAGAGCTCTCTGCTCCAGCCACATTTAATTATCTTGCCTAATGAGGTCTTTTAACATAACTGTTGAACTATCCACCTGCTGTACCTTTCAGGGAAAATATCAAGTACATAATTTCCACTTTGTCAGAAAAAAAAAAAGTTTGTTCTTTTTCTTTGAAATGGAAAACCATCCGACATTTTGAGGCAAGTCTGGAACCTCATTGAAGTTACTTTGCAATCCTTTCCTCTCACCTAAGTTCACTCTTCTGAGATTTGTTTACTAACAGTTAAAATACATAAAACAAATAAGCCCATATTCACTGAAATTATAATTATATGGAATGTGATTAGACAACACGAATAAGAATCCACTTCTAAATGAGTACATAGTATGATAGATGAAATTGGACATAAAGAATTCCCATGGCGAGAAACACATTTTAACAAAAGCTTAACCTCCATCTTCTGATTAAAGACCTCTAAAGTAATTTTAAAAAGTTAAAGATACAGTCAGTACCTCACCCCAACATAAGCTGTTTCTGCAACAGAGTCCTGTATCAGACAATACATAGAATTCTTCCACTAAGTGTAGTACAGGGCTATAGCCAGGGTAAATGGGCAGTGTACATAAATAAGTAGACATGAACAAAGAGTGAGATGAAGAAAAGCAGCCATAACCAAGGCACACTGAGAAGGTAAAAGCCAGAGATGAGACTCTTTTTCTTACCCAGTAGTAACATACATCAGCCAGACTCAAAAGTAAGTCCTCAGCTGGACAAGAAAAGCTCAGTAAGGCTGACCCTCAGGAAGCCAACACAGGGAAACAACAGCTGAAGCACCCTGAGGACCCTCCTTCCCTCACATGTTGTTTATATCCAGCTGATTGCAATGTAGTCTGGCAATTCAAAAGGCCCCATTATTTTTGTGTCCTATACAAAACTTATGAGCTATGACTTGCCTTAAAGCTTACTTTTGATGCCTTTCAAAGAGTTGGCTGGGCTTAGCCAGGAAAGTTTGGAATTTGATGTAGGTGCAATTCTATAATCAGGTGAAGCAGGAATTCAGACTGTACAACCGTAGATGGTCTCTTCTAGCTTTAAATTTTCTAAATATGATGTGCATTGAAAGAAAAAAAAATCCAAATCAACAGACAAAAGAACTGCTAGTGAACAGTACATCTTGATTTAGTATTCTAAAGACTGGTACCACAAACTAAACAGAGTACTGAATACACTGAAAGATATTGATAATAAAATTGTAATACAAACAGCAGAGTTTATTTCACTACTTATAGAATGAAGCCTACCAAAAATGAAAATAAGTTAAACATTGAAATCTGTCTTGGGGCCGAGAGGCACTCTCAAGCCAGAAGAAGAATAGCTATATGAAGAGGAAAAAAATAAGCCTAGGAGAAGTTTAAAAACCATCTTTTTCTAGACTTCACCCAGTAATCTCCCTCAATCAGCCTTTTTAACAGGTACAGAATGCATTGCCTCATGTAATGCATGAAATATGAAACACAGCTTTCATAGACCAATTATGTCATTACAAGCATGTAAATAGTAACACATTAAAATATATGACTGGAAGTTCAAATTCAGGTAATCATCTAGAAATTGAAATGCACTGCAACATCTTATTCTGTTCTCCAACATTTTCACAATCCAACAGGAAGCCTAACAAGAACAAATAATTTTAGAGTCCACCTTATTAAAGTCCCAGGCAGAAATGAGAAAGCTATCTACAAATACATTTGTAATAAATTAGGTGCTGTTCTAATATGGATATTAGTTAATCATCCCCTAATACATACACATATGTACACATATAAATCCCTTTTCATTCTCCCCTTGCTGAATAAATAAAAACACAGATAAACCAAGATATTTCTTTTGGGATTCTAAGAGACATTGGACAAGCTCATAGGAAAAACCCATTGAAAATTTCCCAGAATCCACCTGAGAGCATTCCTCAACCTCTTGGAAAGTATGTGAGGCCAGCTTCCACTGCATGCTTTATTTCTGAATAAAGAAAATCATGATGAGCAATAACGTGGGTGAATTCAAAAAAGGGAGTTCTGTAAGACAAAGGCCTATGCAACCAAATTCATAAGTACAAACACATACATGAAATAGCCCAAGGAATTTGCATATGAGAGCTAGCAGGGATTTGACTACACTGTGAGCTGCCTAAAAAGGGAAGAAACAAATGATATGAAGAAAGGTGATTGCCAAACATCGGTTGTAGGATTTTAGCCTCACGCAATATAGGTTCCTGAAGGAAGCAAATTAAACTGTCACCTAAATTGTAAATTATAATTTTCAGAACAACTTGAGAAGTTACAGTCCTCTCCTGCTCCCCAAATATTTTATTTGTTTCATAAATGGTATTTGCAAATTGTGTGGGGGAGTGGAAGAATGAAACAAAATATGTGGTTCAGCCGGAAATATATAACAGAGGGGGAAAATGTGTTTTCATGAGAACTATGTACTCCACTGTGATTTCGTAGCACACAAAACATTCTGGGTCTTTAACTGATTTTTTTTTCCTGACTTCTAATTACTTATGGCTCAAGAAATACTTTAGATACTCATATATGGATGTAATTTATAGTATATTGGATTTATTGTAATCAAGACTGAGTAGCAGCTAAAAGTAAAATTGTTAATCCATTTACTAGTTTTCATATAGAGTCCCTGTTTCTAAAAGCCTATGTGCATGTTTATCTTTATATGACTATACCTGCTGAATTAATGGGAATAGCATGAATATAGTGAAGTGAATCTGTAAAACTTCATAGTTCTGTTGTTCAAACTATGACTTTGATTAGAGAGCTTAAATGAAGTGAATATGATAATTTCCTATATGTGAAATACTGCTCATGCAGGCATTAATATTTGCTATTTTATTGACTAAGTAGAAATTAATTAATGCAAAAAACTAGTCTTATTTTTCTTCCAGTGAATACATTTGTGTTGAATTTGGTGTGCAATTTCTTGATTTCCATTGTCAGTTTTTATAAAACTGTCATATCATTAAAGACTGCAGGTATTTTTTAATCCCTCAGTCACTTTGGTAATTTTAAAATTTAATCATCCTTTCCATCATTTAGGATACTTGATTGGCCCATGAATTTAATCGGAATGTTTATTAAGCGTATCTGTGAAACACAAGGGTTCTCATTAAGGGGAACTGGTCAAGCTTTTACATTGACAGCTGGTATCCACTCAGGTCACCAGAGGTTCTGGACCAATACTGATTAAAGAAAGGTGATACAAAATAACTTGTTGTTCTGACCTTGATTTAACTGCTTATTGTTCAGTTCTTTGGGTTTCTCTGTATTGCTGTCTGAATTACAACACAGAAATACTTGAGTAATACAGAGGAATGACCTAGTTTCAATGTTGAAAGCAGCTAACTAGGGCAGTACAGAGCTCAGTACAACCTTAGCTAACTTTTTTTTGGCCACATTACTCCCAAAATTTAGCTTCAAAGTATCATATAGGGCCTGTTGTCCCGTGGAACCTTTCTTTTCACAAAAGGACAAACGGTCAATTGAATACAACCGCATTATGCACATTTTATTATGTTGGCTTCCAAACAGATCCTCAGTAGGTGAAAGATTCAATGCAGTATTGAAGTGCTCAACATCTCCAGCTTACCAAGTAGAAGTCTGTATTATATTATTCTTTGTACGCAACCATTTTTTGAGACTTGAAGGGCAGAAAGGTTAAAGAGCAGGAGGAAAGGTCAAGCCAGATAAGTAAAAGTCCATATTTCATAGAATTACTGTTTTACTTATCACTTTCCTTGAGATTTGACAGGCATACTAGTGATTAGGTTATCACCTTCAAATAGATTTATAGGCTCTAGGGAATTTTTATTCAACTTACCCTTGGGGATGTCTTGATATAATGTCTCTGTGTTGACGTTTTTGATTTTTAAAGGTCTCACAAAATAACGAAGAAAGACATAAGCAGCAAATATCTTTGGAGTCACTAAATATTCTGGTAGCAAATATTTAACACTATTTTAAGTATGCCTGTTTGCATTGCACATTGCTTTTGAATGCATACTGTTACTGTTCAAAGATAGTTTTAAGATAGTGAATGAAAATCTGCATTTCCACTTTGGCTAACTTTAGTATTTTTCATCAGTGATCTTGTTTGATGCAACATTAATTAACTTCAAGGGATTCTTTCATAATAATCGGACAGGTGAGCACTGAGGAAAACACAGTAATGGATCTAAGCTTCTCATATGCAGGAACAAGTGTGCACACACTGTTACAATATAGCCAGCAAGAATTTAAATAGGGAATTTTGCAAAAGCTTGTACACTTCGTCAGAACCAAATGCAGCTAAAACACTGCCTTGCAACTACATGTCATAAATCCATGGATTTACTCAGCAACTGATTTCTCAAAATATTTTCAGTCTGTTATTGACAGAGCTGTAATCTTCACTATAAGTTCTTACAAAAAGTGGTCCTGCCAGGTTTGCTACAAAAGGCATTCCCATCTCTACCAAGAAAAAGAGCATCAGATACCATTTTATGCAAAATTAAAATCATAGCATTGCTGCTAGAAGCAGCAACCAGAAGTACCAGCAAGATCCACAGACAGACAGCTGCCTGTTCAGCAGTAAGACTCCCTCTGGCTGATTTATGGACTGCTGTTTCATTATTTTGGATTTCAATGCTGTTTTTTGATAAAATCAGCCAACAGCTGTATGAAAGGGCTAGCGTAGTACCTGAGCAACCACTGTCAGTCTCATTTCCAAAACAGAGATTTCACTGCTGTCTGGGTGAACTCTAGTTACTAGTCCTACCCATCTAGTAAGAAGTTTCTCAGATTAAACCTGATTTTAATTTTTCAGTTTCATTGGGTCAATGTACAATGCCTATGCACAAAAATGAATGAGATCCTTTTTGTACTTTGTTGTTAACACCCATCAAATATTCATGCAGTTAGCACAGACATCTCAATATTATGGCAACTGTCCAGAAGCAGGAAAAGAACATTTCCCCACAGGAAGAAGCTTAGTCAAGTTATTGTTTCTTCAGCTTCAAAAAGTAGATACCTACTTCTTTGGGGACAGGGGAGGGAGAGGGGGGAGAACTGTCACTGTTCCTTTCACCCGTTTGAGACAAAAACATTGACCGTCAGCTAGTTTCTGACAATTGGCTGTTATTAAACTCCAACTTGCTGGGGCCAGCTGTGCCTAATTTGAGTCACTGGTGCAAAAATAACCAGTCAGCAGGAATTGAGGCAATTATGGGTAATTCTGCTGTAGAGCAGTCCTGCATCAGAATCCCAGGATTAACTTTAGACTGGCACTCCAAGGTGATTGTATGGAGAACACAACGCTTCAGTAAAATCATCAGTAGCTGAAATCAGTTTTTATATAAGCCAATTTTGGAAGTTTGTAACCTGTGTTTTAATTTATTTGCAGGCAGATTGCTGAAATTCTTTTAGTGCATGAAGGTATATAGAGGTAAATACTAATATTTTCAAGGGGCTATTTGTTTTACTGTTAAATATCCAGCCCTCTTGCCCATATGTTAACCTGTAATCATTTTGCAACCCAATCAATCTCTAAATTTGTTTAGCAATTTCTGTACCTTGTCTTGTATCTGCTCTGCTAGATTGCAAAATAATACATTCAGTTTTCTTTTTTTTAAAAAAAACCAACTTAATTTTAAGAAAACACTTCCTTTTTCCTAGCTGAAAAACATATAAGGCTATCTTTGTAAGTACTGCTCTGAAATACATACAATAAACAAATTCAGAGAGTAAGTAGTATTATTCTAAGCAGTCAGCCTTAAGTTCAGTTTCTATGTAAAAAAAAAAAAAAAAAAAAGTAGAAATAAAATTTTAAGTTACTGTGTCATTTTGACAAAAGACTCCAGAAACAGTGGTACAACTTCATGCTGCAAGACATAGTTTAGTTTAAGCTTTTAATATGAAAACAGCAACTAGATATGCTATATCACTTAAATAGCTTCATTAAAAAAAATGTATGGAAAAAATAATGAAAAGAACCCAGCAAGCAGTTTAAATTTCACAGAGTCCTGTCATTAATAGCAGTATTAACAAGACCAATATAAAACATCTGTAGCTTTGCTTTTAAAAATGACACTTTACGTTCAGCCCTTCTGACTCTGTTGTGTCACTGTAACGAGAAAACTTTTCATAGAGAAAATTAATAGTATCTTAATTGTATGTGATAATTACTACAACTTCCTGTTTTTCAACTTCTTAGGTTATAAGTGACAGACAAAAATATCAGGTATACTGACACTGTTTCCTTAAGTCAGCTTCTGTTGAAACAAAGCATAGGCTCCCTACCTCTAACAAGGTATAATTTAGGACATCAAGCCTCTATTCAAGCTAATAAGTAGATCCATGTCCCTTCAATTATTTATTCCTCTGGCAGACAATTCCATTAACCCCCTCCTGTGCAATAATTTGTTCTGCCACATGTTAGAAAAATTATTTTCCAGCTGCTCAGCAATACCGCTACAGTAAATTGAAAGTATTTCCTGGTAGACAGCTGATACTCAACAGAGAGGTGAACAGTGACATCTGATACATGGAGGGTAATGTAGTAGTAAATAGCATAAGACAAATGTTAAGTTCCTCCAGCATGATGTTTGTGGACTGACAGCAAGAAGACATGCAAAAATACTGATGAATTATTCACTCAGCTCAAGAAATAAATTAAAGCTTTTCCTGCTAGATAGGTGAGACCCAAGCACAAAGTGAACACTAACACCTGTTACATACAAGTTAACTTAGTAATAAGTAGTACAACACAAACATGGTTAAGTTCACTCACCACGACATTTGTAGGCTTACCATGACAAGACATGTAAAATAGTAATGAATTATTCACTTAGCTTAGGTAAGCAAGGAACCATTTCATTGTCTGCACCCAGGAGGACTGTCTGGTGAGTCGATATGAACAAATGTATTATGACAACAGCCTTTGCTTCTGTACTTTATTTTATAGAAGGCTGCACAGCTTAGAAAGCTACACACTTAAAGGAGGTTTTGCAAAACATTTTACAGCTACACCAAATGGTATCTCCACAACAGGTACAAGTTTCTGAGTGGGTATCCAGCAGCACATAATTCTAGATGGAGAGGGGTGAGTAACAGCAGCAGAAGCGCTCCCACTGCACTGGAAATGAACAACTAGGAGGGCAAAACAACTCAGGCTTTGTACAGATGTCCTATTCCTGAGTTCAGATAGGGTGAAGATTACTGGAAGGGCATGTACTTACCTAATGTATGACCAAGAAACACAGAACCAAGAAGCAGCCACAAAAAAATGAACAAAAACACCCACACAAGTCAGAAAGTCCTGGCCAGCAGCACACGTACCAGATCTTTCTAGACAGAAGTGGTATCTAAAACTGGTAAATCAAGACAGATTGGCTGAATTCCTCTTTTCTCCCCTCTCTCCTTCAGTTTCCTGGGGGACTCATTTGTTTATATTGTTTCTGCAGTTTCATTTTCCATATATTCAATCAAAAGATAGATATCTATCTTTTTGGTTTGAACACACACACACACATACATATATCAGTTAATCCTGTTCTATGTTTAGAAGACAGGAGGGCATTTTTCATGAGCAATTTGACCAGAAAAGATATTATATTGTTTTAAAAAACATATAAAGAAACAGAAATCCAGCCACCAGGAGAAGCCGGTTTAATGTAGAGAAGAAAAGACACGGCATGCTTTACAAATGCTAATGCATGTAACAGAAAACTATCAACCTCATTTCTCAATAGAAAATTTAAAATTCCAAGCTTAAATGATTTACCAAAAAATTACACAATAAGTCACTGCTGAATTCTGAAAGTAATCCCAAACCTAATCCCCAGACCACAGTGAGTCCCTGGGGAATTACTTATGGACATATTTTTCACTGAAACTGCGCTTTCTCTTGTTTCTATTGTATTTAATAGAAAACATGGCTCAACATCCTTGAAATTGATTATATTATATTTCATAAGCAGTTGACAGAGATGAGTGCAGATTGAAGCTGTTCCCTCACTCCAGTCAGCCCCATGCAAATCCCAGCCGCCTTTTCCACCCTGAGGACCCGGTAGCCTTTGGTTGCGTGAGCGCCCCTTGTCCTCCCCAGCTCGCTGCTCCCTCCCACCTCCTGCCAGAGGCTTGGGCACAGATATCCTCCATGTGTGACCCAAGCCTGGGAGAAATCATTCAAAATGGACAAAAGTAACATTTACGACTCATTAAATGCAAAATGTTTACCTCATCTTAAAATGCGACACTCACAGGGAGCTGCGGGACTGTGGTCTGCAGGGCAGCCATGCCTTTGCTGAGGGCTGCAAGCCCAGCACCCCCAGTGGGTCTGGGGCCCTGGAGGCTCAGAGATGCCTGCCGGGACACCGGGATGTCAGGGCTGGTGTCGGGGTCCCGGCAGCAAGGCACAAGGTCGTTGAGCAGGAGAAGGGGCACAGGCCTGAGCACAGCGGCCACGCGAGGCAGGCAGCTCCCCTCAGCTGGCCTCCCGCTCCTGGCGCCGGCATCGAGCACGGGCTGCCAACCACCCACCCGACCTGACCACCACTGCAGTCCTTAAAAGAGCCTCTGTAAAAATTAAATCCAGGTTTGAATGAAGAAACGTATGTTTGGGAAAATTTTTATGAGTCACTGCAATGTGTGAAGAAAACTGGGAAATAAATATTATATACGGGAATCATAGAGCCACTGTGACCTACTGCACTATCAATTGTTCCTCATGCTGGAATGATTCTTAATTAACTTGAGAAACTGTGTACCAAACAGGACCTTTAAGCTTTTTTACATCACCTATTTATTTGCTTATATTAGCTGCAGGTAGAGCCATCATTTTCTGGATCATTTTAAAGGAAATCTAGGCTGCCATAAGGAAACTTTATATATCCCAGGCTGATTGTACTTATGCAATAAGGAAGCTGCAGCTGAAGACAGCTCGATATAGTCACATCACTGAATTCAGCAGAAAAATTCATTTTATTCTAGAATTCAGGATGCTGCTAGTCAATGGAAAAAGTAAGAGAAAGTACTCTGACAGTATGGGAAGACATGAAATATCACTTATATGCTTATCACTCAGACTGAGAGGGACAGTCGGAAAGGACTGAGCAAGGACACTGGGATGGAAAGCCTGTTTCTGGACATAAAGGGACTGAGAGAGCTAAAAATGAGTCTAGGAGAAAAACTCTGGCTCAGTGAAGAGTATGAACAAAAAGATAGGCAAAGGTAGCGAGAAGTGACATGTATGAAGCGGTCCATTGGAATGGGACACACAATTTAATTATTATTTTACAGGAGATATCTGAAATCTACCAGTAAAGTGTTCTCTTCTGTCCAGGGCTGGTTGATATGGCAATAGTAAGCTGTTATCCTTAGCAAGGTACTCTGCTGGGCTGCGCAGAACTACGTTTAAAAGCTCCAAAACTGATGCTGGGAGTGGAACACCGATATGATGAAAAACCAATAAAGAAATTTCACCAAGCAAAAAGAGACATATGAAAGTGTCAGGGCTGCAAAAAATCAACTTCTAAACCATAAGAATAAACCTTGACTGAAAATAATGATTTAGCTGTCTCATATTTAGTGACTCTGATTAGTGGATGATACACAAACCCATTGTACATTTGTTTATTGTTTCAGTTCCTGGAGAAACTGGAATGTAAATATATCATTGTTACAAAAGAAAAAAGGATTGTCTCACAGGCAAAACAGCTGAATGCTGTTTTAAAACAGAAATTAGAATTGCCTTGGTTGAACAATTCATGTGTAATGCTAGGTGATTTCTCTATTAGGGTTTTTCTACAGGTGGTCATTTTCCTCATGGAACGTATGGTACCTTCATTAATTCCTTACAGACAGTTTTAAAAATTGATCTCACTTACAAATATGCTACTACAGAAGCTAACTAAGTCAATGAAGCTATGGTATAAAAATACAAAGTTCCATGTAATGAATATGCTGAAAATACCAGCACTTGCCTTCTCATTTTGGGCACCCTGTATGAGAGAGTATTTTTGTCTTCTTTCTGTGCCCTGATTCCCTATTTACAATTCCCTAGTTACATGGAGTATTTCTTTTTCATCTTTCTGTTTTGGCAATAAATAAATTAATGTTCTTAAAGCACTTAGACTTTTCAAATGCTGTACAAAAGCCAGATAGAAACTAATTCCATCTTAATAGTGTGATTTTACTTGCATATCATAACTTAGGACAAGAAATGGAACAAAAATGAACATTATGTGAGCACTGACCATCTTGTTTTAAAGGTGGTAGAGTCCCATGGAAATAACATGATTATTGTTTTAAAGACATTGTAACTCATATTAATAACAAACTGATTAAGAGTGAACAGACAGCACCAATTCAAGAAATCCTCAACTCTGTTAAATTGGAGTTGGTATTTTTATATAGTATTTTGTTTGCAATACTATCTGTATGTCAACAATAACCAATATTTTGAACAGTAGCTGGACTAGAAAAAGTAGCAAAATAATAAATCAAATAAAAAAAGATAAACCCTATAAGTAGTGCTTATGAAGCTTCAATTCATGATAGGAATACAAATGGAAAGTTGTAAATATTTTTTTTCTTGTCATTTAAGAAAAGTGAGTTAGAACAAACCCATAGAAAGATGATTGATGGGGTATGGTGGTATTATGAGCAATATTCTGGAAATGTCTGGACAGAGAGCCTATAAATTTGAGTTCACACATCCCTGCCTTACACAGATCACAGTTCCACAGAGCAATGTCTTCTATATCACCTTCCTCCGTCATGCTTGCTTTATGCATTGTCTCTGTCTTAATGCAGACATTTGTACTGGGGTTTTTAGCAAATCGATAGGGAGGGGCAAACAAGGGGCCTGGCAAAAGGTTACCTCAAACCTTCACATGAACTGTCTGGCTAGAATCCAGTCAGTAGTCAAGAAATTAAACACGTTTTCAAACTCAGTGGGTCACATTAAGAAGTGAAGGAAAGAATTCTTATGACTGCTGGAGAGAAAGGCAGGTTGATATTTTTGCTTTCCCTTAGATCTACATACCTTAGATACACTTTGGGCCAGCCTGTAGAGCTCAGCAGTTTAGAAAAAACTCAGATGTGCTTGCTCAGAATTTATCTGACATTGCAAGTTAGCTAAGGGACAAAAGAGTCCTTTGGGAAAAAGAGCTCCGTCATCAGGAAAAACTTCAAAAATATTTTCATTTTCTATTGTACCTGACCATCATGTCTAAAACACTAAGAATAATTTCTAATAGCCATTAGTTGAAGTCCAAATAGATGCAGAATCTATATGACACCAACTTTAGAACAGAAAGATTTCAACAACATAGAACTGATATTTGAGACTTGGTTATACATCAAGTGTAATGAATAAATTCCTAACTGGGAAGCCAAATGTTTGTATAAATGCTTTCACAGCATTAATCGTCTCACTTATAAGACTAGTGACAGACAGCATCAAAGGAGAAAAGCTATTTCTATGGGTACATAAACAGGAACATCCAAGGAAACTGTGCCTAACCCAAATCGTGACTTTCTAAAAGTGACAAAGTGGAGATAAATGGATGATAAAAATCAAATAACAAATAAAGGCCTATATGAAAAAAATCCAAGCTTTTGGCAATCAGTTTTTATAAGAACTTTTAGTTCTCTTAAAGTGCTGCATTACCTCTTAAACTGTGTCATATAGATGTAGACTTTTTTTCAAAATATGTTCAAAAAAGTTTCCTTTCAAGACAGTGTATATTCTGAACTCTGCTATCTGGTACATTTATAATAAACTATGAAGTCCATTTGCTTCTAATTGTAAATGGAGATTTAGTGTAGTAATAGATTTGATCTAAACTTGGTTTTAATTACCTGTACAGTTTGTCATAATAAATTGGGTTACCTTTCATCACATTATTTCTGTGGTACAAAACGAATGAATATAAACTAACATAACAAGTAATATATTTAAAACACTTTACTAACTCTTACATTTTACCAAAAATGAATGAGGTAGTGGAACTAATCTTACCCTAGGATGGCGATTTTACCCTTAATTACAGCTTCAACTGTTCAGACCTCACTTCTGTTAAGAAAGTAGCTTCTAGTGAAAAAAAAAGTGGAATTTTTCAAGAGTGCTAAGGTTGGAATCAAAGAACATTTTCTGAGATCTTATTAAGAAAGCTGCAATTGGAAGAAAAATTATGCTTTTTAAACACTGATTCGAATGTCAAAAAGATGTAGCTTAATTGGGACTGAATGAAGTCTAACAGGATAATGCATTACCATACAAACAACCCATGCCATCTGACTTGGAAGCAGGATCTGTATAGCATGAATTGCAAAACCCACGCATGTAGCAGTACAAATAGATTAACTCTTGAAGTATTTAGGCGACCGACTAAGGGAACATGATACATGCTGTCTTAACAAAAACAACAAAAACCTCATATGCCATTGGGAAATATTGCTGAAATAATAAAATTTGGCTGAAATTTATTCTTAAGATTCACCAAAACAAATTTAACATGACAATACTAAATAAGGAGTCTGAAAAGTAGCTTACACATACAGAACAGGATACACTGTAAAAAATATCAATTTGAAGTACTTTTGAAAATCTGAGCCCATGACTGAAAAAGGATATTACTTTAATGTTCTGACTGGATGGACATCAACTTAAGAAAAGCTCTTTAGCAGGACCTCAAATCTAGGCCGTATAAATTTCGAAGTTCAAAACTTTATTTTTAGTGCCCTGAGTAGGTGAATATCTCTTTAACTGGAATATTGGCGTCTATTCTGATAATCAAATGACAATCAAAGATGACAATCAAAACGCGAGTGTGGATGGTAAAATGATATCATAACTCTTGATAGTACTTTTATTAGGGATCTTCAAGAATGAATTTAGAATAAAAATCATTCCATTGGGTTTATATTAACAGATGGACTACTTGGAAAACTGTTTTCATACACAGTTTAGTTTAATTTTCCTTCCTAAGCACTATCAACTGCCACATATACCTGCCCACAAATATCTATATGGGTATTCAGAAACTATGTCTCTTATAATGTACACAAAAAATGTCTTACAGGACAAATCCTAGCTGCATGTATTTTACATTCACACTCTTTGTTGATCCTAGAAACTATGGATTTATTGAAGTACAGCCATGTGTCCTCAATATTGCATCAAATGCAGTGCTGACACAAATAGTATTGAGCATATAGGCCCTATAATATTGGAGCAGCAGGAATTTCTTTAATAGCAGCCATAATTAATTTTGTCATTAAATTCAAAGGCAACAGGGCTAAACCTCCAGGAATAAGCAGAGTGAATCTGAGATTATAACAAGAAGACAATATTGTTCAAAAATTTATGTTTGGACAACACAATAATCTCTTGGTTTTGTGCCTAACAGATACCAAAGATGACTGTGAATAAGAAACATTATGTTACCCTAAAAAAAAGTCTGTAAAACTGATAGATGAAATTGATGCTCTTCTATCTAGTGAAACTAATAACAGTCTTCCATTTCTAACAGGAAGAAAAACACTGAATTCCATAAGTCTTTGTCTTTTGGAAAACACATCCAGTAATGGTTATCTCTGCCCTCCTTTTCTTAGATGCAGCTCTTGTTAGTTCAACTAATTGATTACAATGTTTTAAGTAAGCAGCAGTGGAAACTGCTGACAATTCTGCTCAATTATATTCCAATAACTGAAGGTCTACTCAGATATATATACCAGCCTCATTGCTGTGACATTTGAGCACATGGATCTCCAATCCCATTCTGTGCATTTATTGATGTATCAGTTTCCAACATAGTCTAAAAATGTTTGCATTTATACAAAACTTCAATCCTTGCCACATTCTATACCTCGTCCTTTTTCTAAGCCACAGAAGGCTACACTCCTGCTAAATACTTCATAATCTTCGAATAGGCAACTATCAAATGAATTTGGAGTTATTGTGCACATAAAGTATAAAAAAACTTCCTTGAGAATTGTTTAGCAATTATTTCATATTCTTTCCTATACCTTGTAAGTTTTTGCTGTCATTAAGTTGCATCTTGTTCACTTTCAGAATGAAACATACTTGAAAGGTATATTTCCACCTGAATAGAAATTAAAGTGATGACGGTTCTTCTTCGTACATTCCCAAGACAGAAAAAGTGACATTAATGAAACGTGAAACATTATGAATTAGAGGTTCTAAAATATTTAAACTTAGTTGTAGTTGTTCTGTCACTATGACACATAGTCCACACTAGAATTATACAAGAAAACTAATTAGTGTTTTTTTTCCTTATTATTTTTTTCTTTTTTTAACACTTTTTTTAAGTGCAGTGAGTTTTTCAGTTGACACATTACACTCATCTCACAATTTAGACATTTTAGAGCATCAAATTTATGGCACTGCGTCCAAAATGTTATTGAGCCAACATTTGGTAAATGGATATAATAGAATAGAATGACGCAAAATTCTCAAGATGCCATTATTCAACATTTCTGAACTGACCTTCTGCCTGATCATACCTAAAGTGGGAGTAAGGTTTTAGAGTGTTTAGATAGCCTTTTGACAGCAATAGTCAGGTTCAAAATCTAATTAATTTTAAGATAAAGCTTGCAACATTTGCAAGTAGGATTATATAATGCAATTCCTAATGATAGAGGGGCCTGGACTCCCAACAAAGATACCTGCTATTTCTAGTCCTAACATTTAGTGTGATTAATTCTGCAGAATTAATCTACAGAATAGACTTTATATAATTTGCAAAGTATGATTAGCCAAGATGATTTTTACTGAAATCTCATTCTATACTTTTGCTCATGAATGGCCCATCTTCTAACTTTAATTTGAATGCGAACAATTGTAACACATTTCACACTACCTCTTTTTAATCTTCTCTCCCTTTCCTCAAAGAATATGATTTTTATATTTCTTCTCTGACTACACAGTGAACTCATTTATATCCCGTTTCAGTTTCCTATCTGATTAGTTCTTTTCCCTACAGATTTAGTTTTGCTGAACCATGATGGTACCACACAGACAGCAGAATAAAATATAAAATTCATACATAATCATGTAAGCAGAGATAGAATACCTGCAACTCCTATTCATTTCAAAGAAGCTGCCATTGTTTAATACCTTTAGAAGTCGCACCACTGTTTATATGCAGCAGAATACATTATCCGAGCATATAGCACTGAATAATTATCAGTGGATGAATGCACACTGTAAAATAAATATCAGAACTGACACAAAAAGAAATACCTTCTTTCCACTCCACTCTTGTCTCCGGAATAATTATGTGATCTTTAGGGGGGCGGGGGGAGAAGTCTGAAATGAGCATTGAATGGAAACCTTCCCATATCTTTTGGTTTAACAAGAGTACCATTGAAAAAACATGTACAAAGCTGGGGAGAAAACTCTGAGAAAAGCAGACTGAATTTCCATCGAGAATCTCAAAGATTTTACTGCTATCAGCAGACCCAGATAAAACTCTATACATAAGCACTTCTCTGTCTTGCAAGAGTATATAATAGAAAAAGGAGCAGCAGATTTCGTTATAATCGTCAGTTCTATTCAGATAGGCATATAGTGGTACTGTTCCCTCACATGAAACATTTTCTGCAATTTATAAGGCCATTCGGAAATGTGAGCAAGCTGGCAGTTTATTACCAGCTGCATTTCGCATAGCAGAGATGGTGTAAGTAATTTCCATTTAGAATTAGAATGAAGTGGTGGCAGTCTCCCACTGCCAATAACCACATGGTCTAGTAGGTTGGATACAAAATTCAGGTTAGAAGAGACCTGTCTTGCTGCTAACTTTAGCAATGGACTTAGAATCTCCTTCATTATCTAGTAATCCTTACACAACATGTTGGTACCTCAGCTACAGTTAAGACACTTCACTGTTGAACATACTGTTCCTATACTCTAAATCATTTCTCAATGAAAACTAACTCGATTTTTTAAGGCATTGGGTACAGCAGTGTTCAGCAACATCTCTCTACAGGAATTGCTATTTGTTGACAATGTTAAATTAGCATTAATATTGGTAGGCCTTAACTAAGATACAACCAGTAAGTTTATAAGAAACAACCAGAACACTAGACATCATGGATGAAACTAGCTTGACTTACCAGGCTCACCGAACCTGAACCCTTGGACAGTTACAAAAATCCATATGCAAAACCAATCTGGTTCATTGTAAATTTGGGACCAACTGAAACCCTGAGATGTCTCTTTTTTACTAAATGGAGATCTATTCCTCTCAGCCTTTTACTTATTTGATGGCAAAATTAGAAACCACTGTGTGAAAAATTTGACTGCGTGAATGGAAGAATTCTTCAGATGGATCAGAGGAATATTATAGCAGCAGTTTCTCTGAGCAGTGAGAAGCACCTGGAAGTGGCTTACAGTTGTGCCATTTCCCATGTTTCCCGTTAAGGATAAGATGGCACTAAAAGTAGGTCACAAGTATACCACTCCACTTTGTGAGAATTGAGCCCTAAACAATTAAAGTAGAGCTGCTGGAATAACTAGTGTGTGAAGGAGAAATAAAAAAGGTTAAATATTTGATGGAGTGGTGTCAGATCATCCCATTAGTATTTTGCCCCTGCTTCATGGTTTTTCTGAGAAAACTTGTAAGCTCAGCAGCAGCACTTCAGTAGCACCCTGTGAATACATAAAAGCATTCTAGTGAAACTTGTGACTAGAAAATCTGCATGAAACTGAGGACAGGACTTAAGTGAAAAAAAAGTTTTAAACATGTACAATTTGATCATTCAAGAATGAGCTATTTCTTTGGTTTGCATTATTCAAGGTAATAACCTAAATTTCAAGCTCCCTCAACTTCTTGATGTTACCCAGTCATAGTCCAGTATAGTTACTAAACGTCTTACTAACAACTGCTAACTTTTACCATCCGAGTAATCCACTCTTTAATAATGGATCTTAGGTTTCAGAGTTGTTGCTGCTGAAGTGCATGAATATAGCCAAAGACAGTTCGGAAGCAGGATAAGTGTCTCAGTCCTGCAAACAGATATGACCCTCCAGGTACTCATTTGAATCGGCAGTAAACAGGCCACACTTTTAAGCTGCAGGTTTTTTTCACTTCATAGCTATAGTTCAATGTAGGGAAATAACAGGTCTACTATTAACTGTGACTTTACTGGGGGGGCAACAAAGATGACCTTTGGCAGCCCTCATTCCTGGGCCAGAAGGTAGTGGTTCTGTCCTCCACACCAGGCTTTTGGGACCTAGCCAAAACTAACACTGCAATCTATTATGTGCTGTTCTTTGGATGAGATGTTATAGATTTGGGTTCATTGCTACAGATCTCATGAAACATTTTGAAAACAGATGGGGATAACCAATGCTTTCTGGCCAGCATATCCTCTATCACACCACACAACTGCAATATACCTTCTGTCAACAGAAATAGGATGTCATGCTGAAATCTGTTTTACCAGGCACTGCTGGTCATATCATAACTGTCACTCATATGACAATCTCCTATCACTGTCGCCCTACCTTTACCAACTGATACCTTCAAGGGATAGTGTATGATTTCAGACAAACTTCATTATAGACTATAGAGTAAGCAGAGACCTTATTCTCTCCTTTGAGCTACCTGCCATCTCATTTTGAGCTGAGGCAAGTAGACAGCACGTTAGCTGCTTAACTTAAGGTTATCTGAGTAAGCAGCTTAATTTGTTTCCAGTGAAACTTCACAGAGCTTGGCACTAGTATTTTTTAGATAAATATTATTTTAAAAATTGTAAAATACTAATAACTTAAGACTTTTCAAATGGTATAGAAGTACCTATGACAAACCAAAATAAATTATCATGCGATCAGATATTTGGCTGAGTAGTAAACTTATTTTAGGGTTTCTTTTATGCTCCATGACAGGGAATTTCAGACTCACTGAAGCTAGAAATATCTTTCCATAACCCAATAATTTGGATTCTTTTCAATTAAAACTTTATAGCACCATATTCATATTTTACCTAGCTATACTGAATACAGAGGCACAAGAAAATCTTCTGTACATGGCTTTCATGTCATTTGACACTTCTATTTCTACATGAAAGTCTCAAAAAAAAAAACCAAAACCAAAACCAAACAAAATACTCTTTAAAAAGAACACTCTAGTAATTTTCCTGATGGCATACAGAATGTCTCGTCTTTTTGAGTTCTTTCTCCTTACTTTTTCACAGGAGGAGAAAGTTATCACAAAATATGAAGCATGAAAGGAAGAGACCAGAAAATCCACATCACAGACAAAAATCAACATGATTTTGCTGGGAATAATGGACCCAATCCACCAAATAACTTTTGAGAAGCAGCTAGAGTTCAAGAAACTACTTTCTTTTCAAGACACACTCACATGAAACAATATTTTCACAACTGGGAAGTATGTAATTTGTTCTATGCTTCTTTCCATATGCTTCTGTGCTTCCTCTCTAGAGACAAGTGTAAAGCTGAGATTCAGTATAAAACAATACATGAAACACCATGAAGAAGAATCAACTCCTTGCCAACATCAATAGAATGAACAATTTTTCAGGGCAATAAAAGTGGTATTTGTGTAGGTTGTTATGTTATTTTAGATACCTTAGGGCCTGATTGTGCAGTTAATTGGATTCAAGGGAGTGCCACAAAGATTAGGTGGTATCTGTCAGTGATAACTGTTGCTAAAAGTAGGGAGATATTTTAGAAGTAAAAATACAGACTAGATATTCCAGGAATGTTTATTTTTCTACTGAGAATAAAAAAATATTTATGCAATTTTATACCTCTGTAGCAGATGTCATAGCATTTCTGATTAAAATTGCTTGCCAATAATAGATTTCTCTCAGGCACAGATTAAAATCAGCTTCTATAGCTAATTCCACAAACTAAAAATTTCCACTGCATTTGCCAAAATGACCTCCGTATTTTCTGATACGAATAGGTAGACAGATACAAATAGGACTTCAAGAACTGAAAGTTAGAAGACACAAGTATTCTGAATATCTTCTGAGAGCTTGTTCATTTAAAGACCCCACTACCTGTGGATAATTTATGTGTGCTCATTCCAGCTATTGTTGATTTAAAATATTAAGACAGCTCACTAACTTCAGTAAAGAGATTCATAAGCTTGAAAGATGGGATAAGGCAAAAAGAACAAGCTTGCTGAGCATGCCAGATGAAAAATTTATAATTTTAATATCTTTGTATTTCCATATTCTATTATATGTTCATCAGAATCTGAAGCATGGAGTAGCAGTTACTTTATTTCTTTTCTGCCTCCAGGTATACACCAAGGCATCAAGCTGATAGGTTGGTTCATATAACACCAGTTCTTTTATCACTCCAGATAATTTATTTATAAGGAGAATCATGTGTTTTCCCAGTATGATGTGGATGCAATATGACTGCCTTTTCAGTTTTTAAAGATGTATAATTGGTAAAAGGATACAAATATTGATAAAACATCACTCATCACATGAGAGCAAATGTGCCACCATACAAGGAAGGTTTTCAGTGATGAATCCCAGGAAATAAATGACACATAATCTGATTTTCAACGCAATGAAATATTTCCTCAATATTTAAGGTCTGAACTGCTGAGCAGCTTTAGACTTTTCACTTACACATTAATTAGCCTATTCACAATTACCTGGAAGTCCTTCACTATGTGTAAGAGTGATGTTTACTTGGCTTAGTTCCTGGAGAATAGACACTGAGGCTCTATTTGGAACTTGAGTTTACAGAAATGCACAGACGTGTCAATTCCATGCATTACACCATAATGCATAAGATGATCCTCTGGCATAATAGGATGCACAATATATGCACAAGGTCATGCCAGATGTTACACCAGTACAGTAAGCCATGTGATGGGAGAAATGTGGGTGCTAACTAGAGAACGTGTCTTACTGCAGGGCACCTTTGCACATGAGACTTTGCTTGCATGTACATGATCATTACCAAGTTCAGATTAACTCCTTGTGTGATTCTGGCAGAATCAAAGCACTACAATAAAAGTAAAAAGCACTGGAAAAGCTTCAGGTTGCCTACATCAATCTCACCTTATAAACTACTTAGAGAATTGAACACAAATCTTTCACTTACCGGTTGCTGGAAGTGAAAGACACTAAGACTTCTCCTGAGAAGCTCCTAATAGATGTGAGTCAAGTTATATAAATCAGGTACACAAAAATAAAGGAAAACAAACAAAAAGGGCTGTACACATTTAAAGGCATACTTACAGTTAGCATAACCTTCCTTATAGGAAAGTGATCTTCAAATTCTGTGATTCTGTTAAATATTCAAAATACATCAAAAAAAGAATCTTATATATTTAAAAGATTTCTTATAGGTTTGGTAGCCACTGGAGTGGTAAATATCCTTACCTCTACTTAGACTAAGCCCTATGCAGTACAACACTTTTTCAGACCAGAAGTTAAGTGGTACACTTGGAGCTTTGGTTTGTGCCCAAATGACTTGGCAAGACTAAATTCAGTGATAATGAAACTTCACAGATTTACAGACATCCTGAAAACTGTAGAAGCGAGTTCAATATTTTACTCTAAGACATAATTACAGGACTGAAATATTTTCATAAAAAATAAAAAAAAAATTATGAAGAAGAGATAGAAACCGTTCACAGAACTGAACAGTCATATCAAAAGAAAACTATAAAGAAGAAACCTTGCCAGTCCTCCAAAAATGATATCTTTGTACGAACTGGTGACTTCAGTAATTAAATTTCAAAATACTTATGTTTCAAAACATTTAAAATATTCACTGTAGTATGTAAGAAATAGTGACTTAACTGAGAACATTTCTAGGTAGATCTGTAGTAATTAACAGAGTACTTTAGAAGTGTTTAAACACAGGTCATGATGTCCTTGACAGAGATTACTCCCAAAAGATGAAGTAGTGCAGTCTTTTCAGTAGCGAGTAATTTAGGATCAAAATCTAGCAATAAAGGAGTTTGAAATGAATATGTCAAGGGGGGCAACGAAGTATCCCCAACACTTACCATACAGTTGAGAACATATGAAAGTTATGAGGACTTGTTATGATCAGAAGTGTGATAAAATGAAAGCAGTTTAACCTTCTTAAACATTTTTTTATTCCTAAAATCTGAGTTTAGCTATACGAGATAATCTACATCTACAGTAACCAACCACCTGAATAATGTTTTTTTTGAATTTCAGACACAGCCTATGACAGTTTCAGAGTCTTCCTCTAAAGAAAACTGTAAAACCCATCTGTTCTGATGAGCAAGACTGAATAAATAAAACCCTAACCCTTTTCACATTCCAAGCATGTCTGTTAACTTTCTCTATTAACACTCTTTGGATAGAAATAGCATATAGAATGCGCAAGAGCTAATATTGGAAAAGCTAAACAAAAGCTGTAATCAGATTTTAAAACAGACAATATAAAGCATTGTAATTAACTGGGTTGGAATAAAGTGGTCTTTATTACTGCAAATGAGCTCATCTGCTATAGGAATGAATATTTCACAATCTAATCCAGAATGTATTGACATCAGCCAAACATTTACATTTCTTCCATGGACAGATTGTTATTGACCTTGTGATGTGACATATCTACTGTCACTAAGCTACAAAATGGGAATCTCATCCTGCCTTTCCTCTTTTATATACAGAAAGCAACTAATTTGTCAGCATGCCAGCTTTAACTAGCTGAGATGAAGGTAAGCTAATTTAATAGGAACTGTTCAATAGCTTCGACCCACCTGACACTGTCAGTTAAGGCAGCTCCACATTGCAGTGTCTTTCATTATTTCCAGCTCTTTCTTCAGACTACTTGAACAGCAAGTCAAATAATATGCTTAGGAGTCAATAGGCCTGACTTTTTCTCAAGGACATTCTTTTGATGCCAGGAACTGTCAAGTGGGAAAACACGTAGCGTGAAGGTGAGAGGACACTAATTAAATATACATAGCTCTGGCCAAAGAAGAATGAGGCACAGCTTGCTATCTGAAAACTCAGTTGCCTGTTTGACTGAGGTCACAGCTGTTGACTTGTACAAGTTCTTAAGTTGCGGTCTCAGTATGAGATGCTTTAACATCCTTAAATACTAGACAAAGGCTATCTTCAAGGATTCTGTGTACAGTTATATGCGCTTTTGTAGTTTAAAGACAGACAATATAAAGTCCTTATTTAAGTTCAGCTAAAATGAATATGTATCTTTTATCTATCAAACTTTGAGGTATTACAGTATTTCCTGAAGCTGGGGAAGAATCTATGCTTGTTACAACACAATGTGAGTGATACTATTAATCGTGTCCATGCAAAAACTGACTTTTTTAAGGCCTATTTCAAAGTGTGATTATAACCACAACAGCCCTTCAGATTAGATTGGCTATAGTGAAGAGCAATGAACAACAAGTAATGTGTTTACATACATGCATTTAGGTTATTTCACAGAGGTGAGAGTACATGTTCCCATCCGTGTCAAACACTTTCAGGCCATGAAGTTAACATAAAAATATCAGATGGCCTAATGCTTTCCTCCCTTCCCTCTGTTTTCTTCACGCTGCTGATTGCTCTTATTTAGTATATATTATCTAAAATCAAACTTCCTACTATCCAGAGCCGAAAGTTTATTTTATTTACATTATAAAGTATCAGTACAGTTTTTCTTATGAGTGCTGTTGGACATAGCTGTGCAGTGCAAGCATTCTGCAGAGTTCCCTGAACGGTGTTACCCTGCACTCTTACACTGACATGGCTCAGTGCAGCACTGTGCCAATGTGCCAGCGAACGTCCCATTCATGCAGTACCATAAATGAACTCATTTACCAAGTCAGAGTTTATTAGGACATACTGGCTTGAGTACTCTGCCCTCTAAGCACAGCTATACTGTAGGTGGACTAGTATCTCTGCATCTGCTCCACAAGGCTTGCAGCACCTCAGCTTAGTCGGGGAGTCACTTCAGCTGTGATGCAGGTGTATCCTTTGAGAGGAACAAGTAATACAAATAGTTACGGAGTTAAAATATTTCTTACATAACCATAAGACAAAAAATCCAAGTAGTATTACTTGTATGTGATTGTACTCGGTAATACCACATCTAAAAAGCTCTCAGAGAACTATCATTTTGACCTGAAAGTTGTGGCACTTAGGTGTCTTTTCATCTTGCCAAATACCACCCTGATCTGCAGAGTCTTACTTTTACTCTGCTATGACATGATATGGATGTTTAGCCTTCCACAAACACCTGGGTAGCAATGGCCCATACTAACAAATGCATTGGGTTTTTTGCTCATATATTTGTGCAGGAAGAAGAGATTTTGTAAGGCAGTTTACATGTTATGAGGACTATCCCTCCCTTCAGACTCAAGGGTAATCAGAACCCACATTATCTGTAAATGGACAGATGAGGAAGTGCTCAAAACTGGGTTTATATGAGAGAAAAATTATGCAAATTAACACATTTAATAGTTGCATAATTTCGCACTAACAACTAAGCATTTCAAACTCCAACATTTACTATTCCTAGTACATAAATATAATGGTGTATCATATTCATCCTTTATTGTTTCCAGCCTCTTGCAATTTTATCAGTCTGTGTCCAAGGAGAGAGTGTTTTCCTGGAAACTGAATTCTTCCTCCCAGTTTTCCCTACTGACCACACAAATTACATTGCACATTTAGTTTATAAGAATGACCTTTGTTGATCAGCCATCACAAAGAAGAACAGGGGAAAACAGAAGTTCTTGCTTTCTTTAGAGACTGGGCTTGACCTTCCTCTTCACTCCACCAGACTGTTTTCAGGTCTGAAAGCTGTGGGATTAAATACTGTCTGATAAATTTCTAATATGCCATTAAACTAAGTCTCTTGGACTATTTGAGAGCTATCACAGGACTCAGTTCATAAGCTTTTCAAGTTAACAGCCTCTTTTCCCAAGTTGTAACTGTATTACTCTCTGAACACATTTATATGTAGGTTGAGAGCAACATAGTTCATACTCCTTAGGAGCAACATGTAATATGCTATTGCTGAAGGCAAAATCTCCACCAAGATTAACACATGCTTCACTAGATCCTGTTTTTCACTTCTGTTTACCTTTGGTTGTATTTTTCATGCTTACTTGATTAACAGTCTCTGTATACATGCATCAGTCCCTTCAGTTCAAGACTTAGCTGTCCATGGATAAGTAGGTTCCACATGGTTGAGGGATACTTAGCAGCTGCCTTACTTACCTTGCTTCATTTCAATCTATTCACACAATGTTGTTACAGTTTTACAAACACACTGAAATAGCAGACACTTCCTGCCTCATTGCAATTACATATTTTTTAACATCTTGGGTGTCTCGTGTACAGTCCACGAAAACCTGGCTGAAGCAGCTGGCAAAACTAAGCTCCATGGGTTTGGTCTGGCAGCTCAGAAGAGACTTCCTCACAAATCCTTCCCCCATTTACTGTGAATGTGCAGCAATGTAGTTCTGCTCATTGTAGAGGAATCCATTATATTTATAAAAATGTAACTCATAGCAAATTTTGTCCTTTTGGGCTTAAACACAGATGAATATTGACTGCATTTTCTAGTTTCAGATACTTTAACACATTATGCTTCATATTCTGATATTGTGCTACAATCACACTCCCATCCAAAATTACAGAAAGAAAGATTATATGCTTTGATCTATTTAAAAAATATGTATTATTTCCAGAGTATTATTGAAGTATAGTAACAGAGAGGAAATACAAACACAACTGTCAAGAAAACTGTAAGTGACAGTAGATTGTGGTAGGGGCAAACTGGATGAAGGCAAAACATTAAAGAAAAATATTTTTGACTTATTATTCACCCTGAAACAATTGCAATATATTGATGGTAGATAAGAAACGTGAGATACTAAGATTTCTACAGAATAATACATCAGCTCTACCCAATGGCTGTTCTGTAATTAGTGCACCTTAGGCACTGACCCACTTTAAAAAAAATCAGAAAAAATAAGGTTATTTTCCTCCCTTCATTTCTTCAGGGCAGGAAGCATGTCAATGTTTGTAAACTGTTATGTAAATGCATAGCACTACACAAATTTTGTTAACAATGAAATAATTCTATTTCTGTGAACAAAATCCAGATATTAAGAGTAACCCTTTTCTAGCCAAGGACTCTATACAGACGCATATATCCCAGTGTAGCATAATAAAGCAAACCCCACAATGGCAGCTGTATAATGTCACTCAATCTCACAGCTTCATGAGCACATTAAGGGTGGTTTCAAAATTGGCTTTAAGAGCAACTGCTCCTAAAGCAATCACCAGTGCAACACACTTGGTGACCTCAACTGATTTCTATATGACTGGCTCTGTCTTTCAGTGGAGTACTGTTCTGCCATGCCAAATAATGTTATACCTGTATTTTGGAGATGGAACAAATCACCCTCCCCTTTCCTTGTCACTTTTGTAACATGAGAACATCTCTTTCTTTTGTCTCATTTGAATGTATAAGAAAATATCGAGTATCTTTTTATAACAAATAGATCTTACTGCATAGCAACAACTGAATTGGAGATAATATTCTGGGTAAGAGCAGAAAATGATTTGCTGGCTCCAGTGAATTGTTAAAAAGATTTGACTTGCAAGTAGTCTTTATTGTGCAACTCAGAATGAGATTTTTATACAATCCCTGTGCTTCTAACACTGCACTCATTCAGGTCTCAGAAGGAGCACAAACATGGCAGGATGGTGTGGGCAGAGAAATGAGCAAAATGGTCTCTGCTGCTTTAAAGCAGCATCCTAGGGCTGCTCTAGAGCACCCTGGTGAAGTTATCTGCCTTGTACAAGTCATTGATCTGTGACAGATCTAGCCTACAAATAATGCTTTATTATATTCTTTAAAAATGAAATTTTAGAATGGACCATATATTTACAGAAACTTTATGTATAGCTTTCTAAATTTTCTGGTACTTTAAGATTTGGTGAGATATCAAAAATTTAACAGCATTACAGAATATTGAACAACTCACAGGTCTAACAAGGGCACAAGTCATCTTTCAAGATAATGTGTTTAATTTTGGCTCAAAGTTGAATCAAGAGGATTTGCATCATCCATGTTCCTTTCATAAAATTTGTGATTTCAGACCTGTTAGTTAGGTGCCCATTTAACAAGAACTCTAATACATAATCACATTTGTTTCTTTTGTTTGGGGAGGGCATTGGGTTTTGGAGTTTTATTCCAAATAATGGAAAATAAGAAACTATGCCTTTGGTAGTGTATGCATCAAGATTTAAGGTCACCCGTAGGATTAAATCAAAACTTAATTTCCCAGATTAAGAGTGAGACATATTGTATAATAACCAATATTTGCTAAAAAAGAAATAATCAATCATGACATTTACCTATAGCTTTTGTAACTCTACCATTAAATCTTTTGCAAAACCCAAAGAAGTTTTATATTTAAAAAATAAACAACAAAATTGGATACCTGATTTCACATAACCTAGACAATATGCTGATTTAGCCTTACGATATTAGAGTACCATATTCATATGATCTCTCAACTGTATATGGATTCAACAATGATATTTGTTTGTCAATGTACTCCTGCACATTTTCTAGGACCTAAGGATAGGATAAGTAAAGTTATATAAATTCTTTAAGCTGGATACTAATCCACACCTTTTTCCCGCAGAAATGCTTTTTTCCATTCACACCAGAGGGTAAAACATTATATTTTTAACTGTTACAGCAGTGAAAATCGCATTTACTCTAGCTCTTAGTAACATTACTATGTATTATGTTAGTTTAAAGCCAGAATCCTCAGCAACCAGCTTCTAGTAGATAGTTTTAATAGGCTGGAGGTCATTATGTCACTTGAGCAATCACTTCTCACTAGAAAGAGTTGTTCACTCTTTTCATATTCCTTGTATTTATTCTTGGCATTATAAACACTGACATTTGACCTGTTCCAAACTGACGTTTGTATGGAGCTGAGTGCAAGCAGGTTCTCACTTCATCAAGAAAAACTAACTGCAAATAGCTGATGTAGACTTAGTTTATGGTATGATCTTCAACAAGAGTACCAGTGTTATCAATCTGCCTGAAAAACACTGAAGATGTAACAGCACTTTCAACTTAAGTCAACTCCTTTGTTATAAAAACCTAATGAGAGTATATTATAAGCCTGTTTGATCAATCTATGGTATTTGGAGATATTAAATATTCCACCATATTGGTCAAATCATGAAACAGAGATGCTAAGAATTTAGAAATCACATCCATGCTTACTACCCCAATGTTGCTCTGGTTCAGACCATGTATTTTGTAGCACTTTTTAGATTATAATACTAACCTTTAAATTAATCAATTGAACTAATGACATAGTTCTTCAACAAGAAGTTATAAAAGATCATGTTACGTGTATTGATTTAAGAAAATATATGACAGAGGTATATAAGATAATGAATGACATGAATCAAAATGCACCATCTCATCATAAATAATCTGAGAGTTAATGAACACTGGGACGTAATTATTAAAACAGACCATTTTGTTTTAATATGATACATAATTAACACATGGAACTCATTGCTTCCAGGCATCATTTAATGAAGAAGTTTATGAGTTTGGGAGTTTTTAAGCTTTGTGTGGGTAATAAGAAATTTCACGTATATTCCAGAAGGCATATTCTGCCTCAAGCTAAAGATGAGGGATATAATTTAAAAGCCAAGACTCAAAAGTCTTGTGAGTGAGCATACACTTCAGGTTTATAATCCACCAAACCATAAATGTGCTACTGTGCACTGTATCATTAAAAGTCACAAAGAGATGCACTTATGGAATTTATCATTGTACTAAAAAGACCTCTACATTAGGTAGGGAGAAAATGACAAATTATGGCTCACACCAGAAAGCAGATTATTAAAGGCTTCGTGTGTCAATACCTAGAAACACCATTGATAAACCTCAACTCTTCAGTCTGAAATACGGTACCACAGAAAGCATTAATAAGAGCTCAAATGGATGAGATCAAAGAACCCTCAATGGCAATGACCTGTCAGTCTCTATGTGGACTCTTAAGAAAAAATTTTGGAATAGGACAAGTTTAGAGTGATACTTGCCATGGAAATGCTCCCATAATCCATCAGTTTGAAGCTAAAAGGTTTCCTGACTCCCTGAGGCTTTAATCTACCTGGCAAACCTGAATAAACTTTCCATGCAGGAAACTTTCAAACCTCTTCTGGAATCCATGTATACTTTAAGTATTCACAGCATAATAATAAACTTAAGTTTGTTTTTTAAGAGAAAGATCCTTTTCCATATACAGATATTTCCATTTAACTATATTGCATGTTAAAACTTTGTTATAAGGGCTGTATCTCAATTGGAATATGCAGTTACATAGTATTTTCTACTTCTCCAGGCATATATGCTGCTCTAACCTTTTGGTGTCATCTGTAAGATCATGTTCCCCCAAAATGCATTTATTTACTCTTGTATATTTATGGCCTGAAGTGGGCATATTTAATTGATGGAAATAGATGCAAACAGAATATTAGAAATGTAGAATAGTATGTTTTAACACAATCATTTGACTATTTTTCTGAAATAAAACAGATCAGGCAAAATAACTGCCAATAATGCACAGACATGGTTTATTCCAAGACAATCTAATAAAAACAAATCTGAACTTTAGCCTTCAACAGGAAAATAAATATTTTCTCTAGTATTAAGGATTTTTTTTTTTTGAAGTATCTTTAGAAGATTCTGAAACCACATAAAGCCTTGTTTTGCAAAGATTCCTTAGAAAAGAATGTGAGAATAAAAGTACTCTGAAATCAATTGTTAAGTTCAAATCACAGTTGAGTTGGTGAGAATTGGAGGTGAGACATGTACATAGGTATGTATACAGGTAAGTGAGTATATATCTGCTGAATGCAAAGTAATAAGGAGAAGAAAAACCTTGTCCACTATTTGTGGGGATAGTTCTTTTCCAAATTTGCTATTTCAACTTGAAATGATAATTTCTCAAACACACACTTAAGTACATTTAACATACAGTTGAAATCTTGTGAATTCTGACTTGAAAATATTCCCCCAAATAACACCATGTTTATACCTAAGGAACAATTTTTCTCTACAATCTGAAGAAATTTGTATGTTAAGGACAATAGAAATGTATAGATTGCCAGATGGGAATCTACAGTGAGACTCAATACCTAATTATCTATCTAAAAATGATAATACATATTAATGTGCAGCTATATAATGGCATTTTATACTTCAGGTACATGAACTGGATTCAAGATAAAAAGCATTTTTTCAGGTTATTTAAACTATCATTTCAAAAAATGTTTATAATATAAAATTTTACTAAAACATGTATTAGACTTATATGTACAATTAATATCCCAATGTCATATTAGACTATGTATATATTTAGTATAACATATATTAATAATTAGCATACATATCTGCTCTATTTCATTAACACTGGGAACCACAACCAAAAAAGAAAATCTATTCTGAGATTAGAAGTATTTTGGGTAAACTTATATATTTTTCTCATTTTCTAATACTAAGTCTTAGAAAAAGTGACCCTTGAACAATTTTGAAACAGAAAATTGAAACTCTATGTGAAAACGATCTGCTTTTAGCAAAAATATTTGATTCTCAACAAAAAAGGAAATATTTTTCAAAATTTTCCTGAAGAAGTTACATTTTTCATGGAAAAATCTGGACAGAAAATGGAAGAATTTCAAGAAACTGGGAAAAAAACAACAACAAATCCACACTGCACTGCGAACATGGAAGTACTCCAAACTTTGGAGAGTGCCCTGATCATCAGCTGCAGCCAGAGCTTTTCTCCTTTCTTTGAAGATGTAAATACAGAAAATGAAACAGCTTCTGCATGAAGAGTTGAGAATACTCTCTTTTAAAGCTTAACCAGTTAGACCAATATTTGAAATCTGTACTTGGTTCTCCTCCATCCTAATTTAGCCCACTTATCATTTGGATATCAGGAGGAAACATCATCATCATCATCATCATCATGAATTTACATTTGCACATCTAACTCATTATTTCTTCTCTTTTATTCCAAATAATTAAATATAAAAAGTGTAAAAGATCCCAGTTTATCTTGTGTAAAGCAGTTCATGACACAGAAGATGACTAGAGGGAGAGGACCATTTTGTTTGGAAATGAAAAGTAGTTAGAACAGATTTTATTTGGTTTCTTTAACTTCCAGTTTGGTTACAAAATCAAAAATGCACATAATTTGCATAACACCAGGATAGATTCTCTCTTACAAAATAGGAAGCTATAAATATCAGCAACCAACAGCTATAAATTAGGCTGAAACTCATAGCTATTGATCTCCACTTAAAGAGACCCAGGCAGAATTTTAGGACTACAGGAATTCCTCTAGTTTCCATGGATGGGGAAGGAGGGGAACTGAGAAGACGGTAATAAGCAAAGTGTTTTGTGATATGCAGATGGTAAGAAGCTAATTTCCATCTGACTTCTTTTCTCCACTGGGTAATTACACTCTCCTAAGCAGAAACTTTATGTCTGCATTGAAAGCAATAGCCAGTTCTCTGTAAGTAACCTACTTTGTATATTGGGACAGAGGGAAGGGGGTTTTGCAGAAATATTTTTTATATTTTTGGGTTAGAATTTTCGTGCTGTAATTTCAATTCAAGTGGCTACTGTAATTACAGGTTAAATTTGGCACCTATGCTACTACTCTAATATTTTGCTAACTCATTTAAGCTATAACATAAGAGGATAGAAAATTAGTTTTAGGCTTCTGTAATGTAATTATTACCTTTTATAAAAAATAAAAATGTGTACACAATTAGTAAATAATGAAAACTAATTTCCTTTTGGTAGTTGGCAAAAAAATCATGTAATTTATGTCTTACAAATTTTTTAAATAGCCTGCTGTACATGACCAATTTTTCTTCCCCTTATAAGTTTTGTAAGGACTTTTACACAAATAAATATCAAAATTCTGTAATTACAAATTAGAATCACTGATTACATGTATTTACAGTAATTACATAATTAGCAATAATTACATTAATTATACAAACAATAGACTGTATTGAGCAGCAATGAAAAACAAGAACATTCTCACATATAAAAACATACTTTGAGCTAGGAAAAAAAGATTTATCGTCAGCATTAAAACACAGAACTAAAGCACAGAGAAACACCACTGTATTATGCCCTGTTTTGTTCAAGCACTGAAAACTCTTAAAAATGCTGGTTACAAACATGATGCAGTATTTTGGGATACATACATCCCACGTAACCTACAAAGAGCTAAGGAATACACAATAGATGTGGAATACATTAGGGACAACAGTTTCTTTTTCAAGAGCACCTAACTCCTATTTTCAAGAGCCTTACCCTGTAGCTGCACAATTACCTAAACCTGCCCATACTATGTGCTGCCAGTGAATGGTGTGACCTTGCATTTGGCACTGCTACCCCTGCTGCATGCTCCCACCCTTTCTCCTGTGCTGGCTCTGGTGCTGGGGTGGCCATCGAGCTGAAATATTCATGGTGCCAACTCTTTTTATTTGGCATTGTTAGTTTTCTGTCAAGCTGTTTCAGGTTATCTTACAGCTGTGGGAGCATTAGAGCTGATGGGAGAAGGGAGAACAAAACTCTCCTTTTGAAAGGCAGCATTATCTTAGATCAAATTAAGCAGACAGTGAAACTGCAATTTTAGGTGCTTAAATTAGATAGGTACCTCTAAACATGGTATGCAAAATCAATGAAAGTCAGCACCTGGAAGATAAAGGCACTCTGGGGACACCTCACTGCACATCAGTTGTACAAGAACCTACTGCAATTAGAGTAAGAGGAGGTGACTGGAAGAAAGCTAAGAAACAGAGACATACATTTTCCAAAGAAAACGAAAAGCCCCATCTTCTTCATGACTTCATCTGTGACCAAACAATGGTCACAGTTAGTAACTACATATGTAAAGAGTAATTTTAGTCTGAACCTTGTAAGTAAGAAACTATGGTTACATCTGCAATGCTAATTATGTCCCTATCAAGGGAATGAACCACAAATTGCAACCAACTTGTGCGGAGTAGCCCTGAGTTCCTCTGAGCTTCACATCACAGTGTTCCATTCTTTCATGTGGGATTAAATCTTTTTTTTTTAAATGAGTGTTGATAGGATGTGAGGATTGTGTTGCAGCCCACCCGAATAACGGTATCTATGGTCTGAAATGACAGGTATGGTTTATGCAGCTGGGGGTATAGCTTTGGAGCATGTGAGCTCCTGAGAGTGTGAAGTTTGCCACAGTGGTGTCCAAGGGAAGGGATAACCAAACCTGGGTCAGTCTCCTCCACACTGCTCAACGGGAGAAGTCCCTGCAGCAATGACTCCCAAAACCACACCTGTATTTGAGAGAACTTAGAGAGAGAACTAATTAGTTCACACCAAAAGAGATCATCAGTGAATTAATATTTATGCAACACAGATGATCAGGGGACCAGGAAATAGGTCTGAAGAGGAGATAAATTAATTGACAGCGTAGTTGTTCCTATTATGTTTATTAGAGTTGTAGTGACTAGCTTTGGTGCCTGGGTACATTTCTCTCTTTATTAGAGCTTTGATGTTCAGAAACCTTGGCTAAGTTAAATTACACATCTGTTTTTAGTTGAAAAATGAATTGCAGATCAAGACTGTTTGTTAGGTGAATGACTATAGGAAACAGTGAGCTCAGAATGCTGAGGGTGAGGCAACCTTGGTTAAGTCAATACAGGCAGCTGCTCTGTGGGTTTCACTAAATCTATGATACCTGTATTTTCTGTCAAAGAGGCGCAAAAGAATTCAGGCCAAAAATTCCTAAATTAGCTGGGTTAGAATCCTCTCAGGTCAAGAATATGTGTAGTTTTATCAGTGTGACACTAAGCTCAAGTTCTTAATTTGGAAGGTGCCACGCTAATACTGATCTAAAGCTTCTGAGTTACAGCATGTGGAGCTATGGTCAGTTCTCAGCTAGCCTAGGGATCAATGTCCTGTCATTCATTCTTGTTTCCTAAGGAAGCATGGCAGAGATACCTGGGAAGAAATCATGAGTGCTGAAGCTCATTTAGGTCAAGGAAGCAGAAGAGTATATGTATCGAATATGTGAGGCTCTCCAGAGCAAACCAGTCAGCAGCAGAGAAGCAACGTAGACAGGAGCAGTCAATCACATACATAAAGGCATTTTCTCTGTTAGTTAAGATTTTGATACAAAATAAGTTATCTAAATATTAGTTGCTTGGTCTGACATCTAAGCTGACACCTAAGCAAAATTGTTGCTTAATATAAATTCAACACTGGTTTTGAGCACAGGCCCCCACAAATGTTATCAGTATGTCACCAAGTGGTCCACCTATATTCACTTGCTTTTAACTTTTTTGCCAAATGACCACCCCACCCCCAAAAAAATCATAATATTATGATACTATGCTTATGATATTAATCTAAGGATTAGCAGAACAGCAGGACTACAGTTTATTTCAGTAACTAGAATACTTTGACATCAAAGATTTAAACATAGGGAAGTTCTATTAGTTCAATAAAAGACCAAAGCTTCGGGGGTCCACTAGGATACTTCTTGCTCATTATCTGCTCTAAGCCTTATTCCACAAAACCACAATGAGTTGCAGATAGAGCAGTTACTGTTTAGAAACTTAGCTACAGCAGTCTGACTTAAACACTTTAGTTATGCTGTTCTCATGCTACCTTTATATTTAGTGAATGACAGCACTGGTGAAGGTTTAATGAGCTGTGAATGACTATGCAAAATGTACAGGCTCACAAAACCTGCTTCTGGTAATTTACATGAACAGTTACATCTAAGTGCCAGAATCTATGTCATGATCCATTGTTAATATACTCTGTATGTTCCTTCTTAGGATTGGTTGGAAAATAATTATTTTCAAGTCTCCAAGCTAAACCTGTCTATTCTGGTTTTCCTCTATCTGATTCACTCATTGATACACAAAAAGCCTGCCTATGAACATCAGCTCCCAAGAGGTTTTAACAGTTAAAATATTTGATACGTTAATACTTTTCACCTAACATGAATTTTTTAAAAGAGAATGCTCTACATTTCTGTTTGAATCTCAGTCACATTCTGCTTGCGGATTTGCAAACTGCCAGTATTCCCTGCTAGAATACCTGTAGACACATAGCACTGCCCACAAACCTGATAGAGGCTCTTGAAGAGAGAACCAGTGCTTTATCTTCCCTTGCACATACATTTGATCTTGTGTTTTTTCCAGCTACCCAGAGTGCCAGAGCTTTTACTCTTTGCACATTGTAACTGAGAACGTGCTATTTCCTGAATGGAGTATTTTTTTCTGAAGACCACTGGTATTCTTGCAAAGTGTCCGTATCAGATCTAACACTGCTTACCTTAGGAGACTTAAAAATCCTATCTCGGAGGGACATAGATTAACATAGTAGTCCTTTAAGCCAAGTCAGATAACGTTATCTCATTATTTGTAGTTATTGCCTAATAAAGAACTCTTCGTCTTTTATATACTCACCTGCACTTCTCTCTCTACTTATAAACAGTGGCCATTTACTTTAAGAAATTCCTATTATTAAGAAATCCTCCATTTGTATCTCTTTGAGTGCCTCAGCTCAGGAAATTACTTGACATCATCTATTAATTAATTACATAGATAACCAAAAGCTACCTCCCACACTAAAAAGAGAAAACTGTAGGAAACAAAAAAACACCAGAAACAGAAGTGATGAATGTTCAGTAATTTTTTTCCTGATAAGGTACCTTCAATTCAGAGTATAAAGTTTGGTTTAGAAGTATACGAAAACGCATCAGGAAAAATAATTCACTTTTAGCCCTTTACATATACATACACGGCTGCTATTACTACTACAGAATGCTCAAAAATAAATTAGAGAATGACTCAACTTCAGTAACATGGCTAATGTTCTACACTGACATGGAAGATAAAGTCATAAAGGCTGGGAAATAAAACATATTCTTCATTGTATGTTTGCAAAATATTTAAGAAAAACAAAACCAAAAAAAGCCACCCAAATTATGTAAAAAAACCCACCTCTTTTTTTTTTTCTTTTTTTTTTACAGTTCTGTTTGCAGAATTGTTAAAACCAACTATAGAAATATAAAGTAATTGCCTGGAGATGTCATGCAAACAATCTTGCGCTTGATTGATGAAACATCAGATTCATAATCTTTTTACCTGAAATGTTCCTACAAGCTCTACAACACACCTGCCTAACATCCACTTCTGAAATAACTCAACATGATCCAAAAACCAGAAAAACAGGAGCACAAGGCAGAAATTTCATTGTGCAACAGAAAAAGGAAAGACAAACACAGGAAGGAATTCTCTACAGCCTGAGCTGATGTGGATATGGAGAAGAAAAGGTGGGGCTGCTGTTCAATTTCCAACGGATGAATCTAAAGTAAAGGCAAACATTTTTCTTCTTGTATGTCAGTTCTGCACATCAATCAAATCAAATATATGGGACAGAGGCAAAAAAAAAGGAGAAAATACAGCGCACAAATAATTCTCCTTCTGAATGCCTCAGTTTTGTACTTTTATATCATTTTGCTTAATGACCCAGTTTGTTCAAATCACACATGCCTACACTTAATTTTTCTCTATGTACTTTAAACAGAAGAATTACTGATTGCAAATATTCACTGTCAAGTGTCCAACCACGTTTGTCCATGAGCTGTTAGAAAATTCTGTGTCTACACTGGGATTAACCCCAGCTTTAATTATACTGTGTAGGGAGTTTAATGTCAAAGCCACACATTCTCTGGCATCTTTTGCAAATTGAGCATGCAGATCAGTGGGCAAAGCCCAATTAAAATAATACCACAACTCAGCAGTAACAAGAGTATGGTGACCTTCCATGGTGTTAACAAGTACATAATTTTTTGCCAGTGCTGGTACACTTGTTCCCAAAGAAGTATTTCATTATCTTGATACTTTGAAAAATTATAACCATCCTGCGTTATATCATGCTAGTTATAGCCCTCTTTCTTTTCCATCTCTATGGCTTGTCAGAAGAAAAAACAAACAAACCAACCTCAAAATCATGAAGATTTTTTCCTCCATCTAAAAGGTAGGAAATGAACACACTTGGAAAACAGCCAAAAATTCCTTGTTGTAGGTTTGTTCCCATTGTGGCGGAACATCCATCTTTCAGAATTTCAGCAATTCAGGTAATGAGTTCCCTGTACAAAGTGTAGGAAGAGTCATGAATACCAGACCAAAATTGCCTAACCAGTATAGCCATCAGGACACAGTAAGGAAAGAGATGTTTCTTCCCCCCTGAGTTACTGTCTTGACACTATCCATACCCTCTTGTTTGGATCTGTAATTCTCATCCAGAGCTCGGTGCCTGCAGCTGCACTGGTTGTACAGTCACCCTTCTAAAGCAACATCCTCTTTATCTCACTGTTGCATCATCCTTTGTTTAACAGAACTATTGTTCTTTGTTTAATTCAGAAGACATCATTTGAATATTTACTGAACACATGGGATAGTTGATAAATAAGTAGATCAATTAATCTGAAAAGGTCTTAAATTGCTGTTTAACTTCCCCTGAAAAATGACAAGTGATGACAATTTATTTGAAGACAGAACTCTGCAATAGACTTCCATTAATTAACAATCCAATGTAACAACCATTCAGATTCCCAAAGGTCCTGAAGATCAATGTTATAGTATTTTCCTCACTCAAGCATTATTTATTAATACAGTAATTTAAAATTATTTTTTGCTGCGATATGATGACTTGTCAAAGACAAAGCATTTTGCAGTGCTTTATCTTTGGAGGAAAGTGTTAAAAAAACAAGAGAGAATATTCTTAAGGCCAATTACTAAGAGAGCCACAAGACTACCTGAAATGTTGCAGAATTTTCTATTCCAGACATATAATCAGGAGCGAACTGCCTTTCCTGTATGTCAGGTTAGTATTCTAATCTAGTGTCTACATTGCTTCATCTCCTTCCTCTCTCACCCCTAAAAAACATACCAGACAAAATCCTCCTACACAAACTTATGCTTCAGTAAAGATAGATATTTCAAGAATATTTGAAGTGCTTGAACTGCTAATGTTTAGGAGATGGACGTTACGCTCAGTTTCCACATGCATAAAGATATCTTGTGAATGCTCCACTTAAACTGTAGTCAAAAGGAATTACAGCATAACTACAGTTTTAAGACCTTTCAGACTTCATCAATAAATCTCTCTTTGATGCTATATGAAGATATGGGGAAGTTTAATCAATAATTAATGTTAATCACGTTCAGTCGTAATCAATAACAGAACTACTACTCTTTTCAAAGCCCAGAGACAGTTCTGTTAGGTACTTTAAAATCAAATTTAATTAAAGCTGTGCATACAGAAGAGAGTTGTTAATGCTACCATAATTAGTTTGTTTAATACTGCAATTGCCAAACTCCCCTGTACCTTTTGCAGACTACTTGAATATTAAATTCATTATTTGCACCTGCTGCAAGAGAAACTTGGGCTGTTCATTTACAGTACACATACATGGAACTATAGAGATACAGGGATTCTCTTATCCTTCCAAGCCCATAGAAAAGTTTGCTCAGAAATAAGTAGATAGTACCCAGAAATCTGAACATTTGTGAAGATGAAAATTGTCAATGGCAGATGCATCAGTCAGTCACGTGTGTCCTGGTAAAAAATGCTTTTATATGTATGCTATGACTTTCTTTTAGCTTCCCAGGATCATTAGGTCACATCGTGGAGAATAGCAATTTCATTCACTGAAAGTTATTAGGAAAAAAAGTTTCTTCTTTAACTTGGGGATGAAAAAAAGGTAAGTTCTACCCCTTACTCCACCTGATCTCTTGAGAGATGTCAAACTGAGCCTTTCTGTTTCCCTTCACACTTGAAAGAGGAGGTCACAGCGTAAAAGTCAAATATTTAACAACCCTCCGAACAGTGTATTCAGTGCCAGAGGACCTGAGTCAGGGAAGAGGGGTAAACGTTATGTGAACTGTGCTCTTTTGAGACTGTTCTCTTTCCATTCCAGTTCTGCTAGTAGGTGTCTATTTTCACACATTATAAATTAGGTAAATGTTAACCCGTTCACACTGACAGCTGCCTATAATGGTACATTTCACACCCTGTGTAAAGAAAAGAAAAGAAAAAACCTGTTTGTTTTACCAGTATTTCTCAGTCACACTAGCAAATATCACTGGTCAAAGGACTGTTTGATGACATGTTTTTGGTGAGAAGCAAGACAGTGATGTGCTCTGATTTTTACTTGATTAGAATCTAAGATTTGCTTCTGAAAACTAAAATCTTTATATTTTTAAATTTATAAAAATAGAAATTCTACCCTGCATTGAGTCTTAACCTACCTAAGTGATAATGTAGGAATTAATATTGCAACACATACCAATATTCTCAGTTTCATCCATTTGGATATCTGCCTTGAGCTCACATGTATAAAATTAAGCAAGTACATAAATCTTTATAAGCTCAAGACAACCATTCTCTAGCAGTCAGGTTTGACTGAAATCCAACAATAAAAAATTCTGTAGCATTAAACAAACAAACAAAGGACAACATCACAAAATGGAAACTCATGAGCAAGTGTGTCACCACACTCAATAAAAAATACCATCGATTAGCTGCCTGAATGTTTGCTATTGCTCTTTTGACTTTTTTTGAAAAGTAAGCACAGAGAGAAATTTGCTCTGTACTTATTTTTCTGTCCTTAAGCATTCCTGATTGCTGCAAGATTCGGTCTTGTTAAACTGCAGCCTTGCATCATTATATATTTCATTGACCATTTACTGTAATGTTGAATGACTGATCAATTGGCAGTTAAACTGCTCATTAAGAAAAAAGTACAAGTTTCTCTAAACTCAGCTACTCCATCTTTCTCCCAATCATTTCCTTGGTCTATTAACAGACAGCTTTGTCCTACTGTTCAATAGTGCAAAGTTAGATTTGCCTTATTCTGTGTAGTGTAAAGCACTTAGGCAGTTTTAAAGTGAAAGTACTTTTTGAGAAGCTTCTTTAGAGCAAAAATGACAGTAATAACATACATCTTAAATGCTAAGTTTCCATGTTAAAATATCAATTCAATCATCTGTGATCTGCAAAAAAGCAAAGTTATTTTACTGTGATTTTATTTGTTACAATGAACTTACTGCAATTCCCAGGAGCAAATATGCATGCTATAAAATTTAAATTTAAAAATCTGACACTAATGGAAACTTCAATACACTGACAGAAATCTACTTAGTCAGCAACCACCAATAAGGGCCACCGTTTTCTTTCAATAACATTTGCAACCTGCCTTGTAAGTCAAAAGGGCTTACTAAAGAAACCAAAAGCAAATGCTCATGAAGGTGCAGACCCTGAATTTTTCACCCCTCCACTCCAGCATTGCCAGGTGGAGCCTGTGCACAAAAATATATTTGTGTCACCTCAGATGATCCCAAGTTATATACATCATAGGAGCCTTTTCTTTTTCTTCTTTACAAGATTCAGGGACATATATATACATATAAAATTAAGACACATGAACAGGTCTTCAGAGCTGAGATATTAGTGACTCGTGAAACAGAGGTTAGTTCTCATCTGCATAAAAGTCATAAAACTTATGGTTAGATTAAGCATTTTCATATTTATTACATCACTGCATATTCCCTTTTTCCAGACAGATGGGTCTGCAGCACTTTGGCTTCAAGCTGGAGGACCAGATGCCAAAAAGATAAAAGGTACCTGTTTACTAAAGCTCAGAAGCAATTCTTCCATCTTATAACATTGTTACCAGTCAAAACTTGCTAAAGCCACCATTAAAAGTTATGCATCTCCATTCACAAGTCACTGAAAGAACAGAACTATCATCCCAAACAGCTATGCATGAAAATACATCGTTAAAAATACCCACATGCCACAGGAGCCAGAGTAATGCTGACAAGCTGATCTAAGTGATACAGGGGACTGAAGCAGTGGAGGTACAAGTGAGGAAGGTTGTATAAAGAGCATGAAAAATTTTAGGGGAAACCTGTAGGTTGCTGAAAGAGCACAGACAAGCAAGGGGTCCATGAGAAACTGAAAGATGTAGGGCAACATCCTGACCAGAAACAAGCCTAGAAGAGCAGACAAAGGCACAGTTCTTGTTCAGTTCTTCCTGCCTGTGGGGAATCACAGAAACATCATCCCCATTTCTCCTCCACAGAGAAACTGAGCAGTACACTGAAAATTAGTGAATCAGCTGGGCTAAGAAAATGAGCGAAATGGCATATCTCAACAGCTTCACTTCCACTAGCTAGGACAGCATTGTTTGTGAAACAGCTTTTTAGAAATAGGGTAGAGCACTTTTACTGTTATTTTTTCATATTATTCCAGTGCAGATGATAGAACTGCAACCTTTTGTAGGTTTAAACATTTCAGTTCCTTAATACTAACGTAAAATGCCTCTTGTGTGGGTCTTCTAGTCCTATTAAAGGTGTGATTCTTATGATTGCAATTGAAGAAACAATAAGCAGTCTTTCTACATGGTTTCTTTTTCATTTGGTTAAGTATATTTGCAAGCTCTGACAGCTTGAATCTCACCAGCAAGAGGAACACAGAAATGTGACAGGCCTTAACCTGAGAGACAGAACAGTCTGGTTTGTGTGACATTTAGGAAGGGGATTTTATATTCTGGAGGAAGAAAAACACTCAAAAATCAAGTAATCAGAAGAAGAATCCAAATCAGAAGTTATCTGGCAGCACTTCAGAATTTTGTATGTTGTAGTCTTGCACAGAAAGTATCCGGGACATGCAGAGGAAACAACAAACACTTCACAAAAAAAAAATCCAATTTATCCCATGGTTGTCACCATATGATACAGTGATATGACGTGATACGGTATGAAGACTGTAGAGAGACACACCATTTGCTTCCTTTTTTAGTTTGAGACTCTATGACCTGTGGTATAGTTATAACACGTAATAGACCTTGCACATACAATGTCAGTTTAATCTAACTTCTGAGAACTTTCTGACAGTAATGGAAGATTTTTATTGCATTTTTACAAAGCAATATCTTGAATTTGCATCTTCATATATTAAACACAACTTTAATCCTATTATCATTTTTTATTTTGGGTTTGACTTAACTTGTCTGACAAAATTTCATAAAATCTCTTTAAGAACTGATGACCTGTTCAAATTTATATTAGTATATGTTGCCATTTAATGGTAGTGACAAAGACAAAATACCAAAGTTTAGAAATATAAAATGGGATATGATAATGAACTCCAGTACCTCAATTACGACCATGCACAAAAGTAAAGCTCATATTGAGAAGAAAAATCTGAATTTACTTGTTTAATCTCATAAGAACTTAAAAAAACAATACTTATGCTCGATTCAAACATTAAATTATGCCTTAGACAGTTAATATTGAGCCATCCGTCATGATACACCAAGTGTGGTGACTGGGAAAGTAACTGGACTCTCAGTTTACAGGCACATATTATGTACACTGCCTAAGCCAGCAGACAGGATTGCAAAGGAAAAAAAATCTCTGGCGTACATATCACAATTAAAAACAAAGACCTAGCCTTCTCCTGATATGTAACTCTTTAAGTGAATCCCTTTGCTGTTTAGCTTTTGTGAGCTGTATTACTTCAGCTAGTTGCCTATTAAGAATAAATATTCAGTCTTGGACCTTTACGCACTCTTATTTCACCATTCTAGTTAGGACAATTAAAGTAAAGCATGCAAATAGCTGAGGAAAGCACTGACCATCTGGAAAGACATTCGATCTGCTTGTAAATCTAAGCAGCCCTTCACAACAGTACCATGAGCAGATTTTTACCTTTACAGATTTTTGCTCTTCCCTCATTTTGGAAAAAAGCTTTGTTTTAACCAGAAAACTCCAGTTTGGCTTCCCGCAATCCACAAAGTTTTTTTCATGATTCCCAGACACAGGAACCTAAATAGCACTTTGTGACATAGTAATAATGATAAAACAACCACCATAATCTTTACTGAGATCCGAAAACATAATCTCATAGTCACTAATAAAGGCAGAGTTAGGCACAGATAACTGAGTAATTCTGCTCTAAAACTTTCTGAAAAAACCAACAAGGTTTCTAAAAAGCTATACAGCTTTTCAGATTTGACTCTCTCTTAAAATGAAAACAAAATGTGTACCTAGATTAGTCACCCCTCTCTCTTTCTATATATATGTGTGTATCTAGATATATATTAAAAAGCCTTTATTTCTAGTTCATATGAAGTTATAACATGAAACAAACAGACGTCAAGAGGTGGATTTTACTAAGTCAGCTTAAATGTTAGGCCTAAAAGCTATCACTGCCCCTTTAACTTTTAAGTATAAGTCTTTCCCACAATAAAATAGTCAACTACCTCCCCACTGAACTATAAAGAAAGATTTAGTGGATACATTATAGCACACTACTATGTTCATACACCTTTGCAGCAGAAAGCCAAATTAAATTCTGGACTAAGCAAGATCAATTCAGCTGTAGTCAGCAGAGAAGCATCAGCTGACCTGTGATCACAACACAATTTGCAAAGGAAGAGCTGCCAATGTTGTATAAATACTGATGAACATTACCTGAAAGTTTTTTTTTCCCTTATATACACATGACTCTGGAATTAAGTCCAAAAGTAATGATTTTATTACCTAATTTGAAAACAATGGCTTTTAGGGGCTACATATATTAACATCCTTGAGAGGTAACTTGACAGCAATTGTGCTGGTTTACAATAGGAGGAATTAAAACATGCCCTTCAGTTTCAGTCATTATGCACATTACTTCATCACACTTTTCAACACAGAAGGAAATAACTTGACAGTAATATTAAAGAAGCTTAAAAATGAAGTTTATAATTGTGAAGCAGGTATGTGGGATATCATAAAGTAAGAACTGGAATGACCCTGTTGAATGCAGTAAGATAAATGAAGGTCAATGGGTATATGAATAAATTGAAATTAAATTAAAGTTCCTTGGGCTGTAGTGTTCTGGAGCAGCATTCCAACATTCTGAAGCAGCAGAGTCAACATAAAGATCCTAACTGCTTTTGAGATATAGCTTGATCAATTTATTTTACAATCTTTTTCCTATGCCTGAGTGCACTAACAGGAAACTGGATTCAGTGATGCAGGATGTTCCTTCCAGTACTCTTCCCTGCTAAGAGAAATAAATAATACCTTAAATGCTTGTATTGTTTAATTTAAAAAAATCAGTGGAGTGAATTTCCTAGTTTGCTGGAGCTATTATGCTGGTACAGAGCGAAGGAGGCTTTGCCAAGGTAAGTATATAATTTGCAATGACTGCAGTTTGAGTGCACCTGGATGGAGGTGCCCAAGAAACTCTATGATGAACTGACAAGATTATTGCAACATGCACAGAAAGTAAATAGCTGCTCCCACCTGTGCACATACTTTTAAAACAATAAAGTTTTGGCATAATCCTGAGCAGATTAACACTGATACATAAATATGTAAAGGTACATTCTACAATGAAATGGCATTTTTTCCTAAATATAAATTAAAGAATTTAGCAAAACCATTTAAAGCCATTCTGTTTTCATGAAAACAGAATTTTGATCTCTTTGCATGCACATATAACTAGGCACAGGCAGACTTGTGTCCAGACGATCTATATGTAATTTCTGAACCCTGGTCTGAAACTATTTATGTCATGATTGTCAAACTAAAAGCTCAGTTTTGCTTCTGGAGGCAGTCAGCTGGATAAACGCCTCCATTCCTAGTTCACAGTTTATAGAGGGTGGTGATGCACAGTTAAGTCTGGGAAAGGAAATAATTAAAGCTACACCTTAAATTTAACTTCCTGTAAATATAGGTTTGTATTTTTACTCACAGCTATTTTCTTTATCATTTTTCAATAAGAATTGAGTTAAATAATCTTGCACTTGAAAATGGCTCTCAAGTACTAAATTTTGACGCAATGATGCATTGCCTTTTGCTAATGTTTGAAATCTTTTCTCCATTGACATGCTAAAATCTTCCACATTTGTTGTCAATACCCAGGGTGGGCCGGTCCATCTGTGGTGATTTAGAATAACCATAAAGGATGCTTAAGTATGAAAGGAAGAGTAAAATGCAGATAATTTGTGTTTGTATTTATCAATGAGTTAGAAAGTTAGGAAAAGAAAGATGATACTGATCGTCTACAACTGTTACATTTATTACTGAGATTAAAAAGTTTCTTCTTTTTATTTTTGTCTGTTTTTTTTAAATACATTTTCTGTTTTAAAAGAAAGTTGAGGGAGATCGCTATTTTTAATATGGGTGCACTGGAAGTAACTGGACAGCCAGCTATGAACTATGGAGAGATACTGAAAATTCACTTTATTTTAAGATGCAAGTTCTGTTACTAAAAATCCAACAACATTAATATCCAGATGTTTCTGACTTGTGCAAAATTTTAACTCATACATCATTACTTCTAGATTATGCATTTTTAAGTCTTTTAAATTAACAAAATAAAGATCTGGTCTTTCCTGTTATAATTTAATACAGTCCTCTTCTAAAATGCCATGTCATTGAGTTGGATTATACCAGCATCTAACTTGGATCTTAAAAAATACATTTTTAATTAATCACACTGGTTTTTTTGCCTGATAAACTTCAGCTGTTTATCTAAAATGCTGTAATCCAGAAATGCTTCCATGTCATATCATAAAGCTAATAAGCTTGCTTATTTGCTGACAGAACACACTGTACTTATTTGCAGAAGAATCCAGAATTTGAAAGAAAAAAAAAGCCTTTAACAAGGTGCAAAGCACAATTTTTCAAAAAAGCTTCATCACCTAGCTACATTTAGACAATAGCCTTCTCTTTTCTAAAACCAGTCTAATTAAATACAGCTGGAGATAGCACAAAAGAATTTCATTAATTAATTGGCAACCTGCTGACACTAATTAAGCTATGAAAATTCAACTCCCTCACACCAGATTTTAAACATTAGTCAGTTACACTTGTTGGGAAGTTTGCCTTGCATCTTTAACACTATCAAAAAAGAAAAAATTAACTTTGTGGTTAACACGTGTGGGAACAAAATGACCTATTATTGGAAAAATTAGATATTAAACCTTGCACTAATACAGAAAAGAAGTTGTGCTACAGAAGCTCTTACTGATAGATTCCCTTATGAGTGGGATTAAGGGCTTTACAACTACAGCCTCCTTCTCACTATACAGGAAAGAATCCCATAACACTAATAGCACAGTGGAGGGTAATTACCTTTATTTAATCCTCTGCAACACCCTGTGTAAGGTGCCACAAAGCTTCACTTTGCTGTTGTTTGTGTGGCTGCCTACCAGTCAAGATTTCATGCAATAACTAATAGAAATCATACTAACTCTTTACCCATATTCTAAATCACATCTAAAATATCCAATAAGACCTCGCTTAACATTTTAACAGTTAATTACTCTGTAACAAGGAAGATTTATTATTTCATACCTCAAGGCCTACTGGCAATGAATGCTTATGCTGTTATCTGAGTGGACATTAATGAGTGCCATCTGCTGCATGTTCTTTCCCTTTCCAAAATACCACCCCCATCTCATGACATGAGTAAGGTTTCAACACCGTGTTGGAAATGTGCTAACCCTGACCTGTATCCACATTATATATTAGCAATCTAGGAAAAAAAAAAAATTAAAAAGGGAACTTAGTGCAGCAAACATATTGTCTACTTGTTGAAAATCCCAACCTTTACAGTGCTGCAGGGACTATAAGAATCAACAAACAACTAATTTATTTTAAAATAAGAGAAATAAGTTATTGTAGTAAAGTAGCGTATAACTTTCCTGCTTTTTTTTTTCCAGTTTTCTTTTTCACATGAGACATAACAGTTAAATCACATAGCCTCTGTACAATACAGTACAGCACAATTCGCCCACCTCACCATATTTTCAGAAATCTAATGAACAGAAAGCTGGCAATTAATTTTGAATCTGCATGAAAGTATTTTTCTGAAGCAATTTTATAAGACTTGATTTATATAAAGTAGAGGTTCTGTAACCTAATATGCTTTCAGCTCTGAAATTCTCAGTTAGTATCTGGTGAATCAGCCAGGAAAGTGGCAATCTCATGTTAATGAATGGCTCATTTGTTAAATGCAAAATCTTAAAAAAGAAAAGAAAAAAATTTAAGAGTCTAGATATATATACTAGTTCACATTCTCCTCCCAAATACACGCTCGTTGTTCTAAGAGACGAGCTTTGTATTGAGGCTGTAACTCAGTGTAAAGTCAAATAAAATTCACAATTTCTGTGCAGGTTAAGATGACTAGCTGTGATTCTCAAGACTGACTGGCAAGATCTGAAGAACTACATCTGACTGTGTCCTTAAATGCTTTCTTGCTACGGTTGAGCTAACCCAAATGGAAAAAGGTAAGCATATGCTTAAAAGCTTCTTGAACTGTTGCCAACTAGGAATAATCAGTCACTGAAAAATAATGGAAGTCCCATTGCCTCAGTCATTGCTATACAGTGCTAAAAATCAGTGAGATGTGAACATGCTCAGCACCCATCAGAATCAGTCTCTTTACAATATGTTGGTTACAATACACAAAATATAATAGAGAATATGTTTGCCATTAAGGGAGGAAAAGAACTGTTAACGAGTGTACCGTTCCTACTTCTAAGCTTTATTGTACTCTCATTTACTACAGTTGTAATTGTAATATTTTATCATAAGATTAGAATGCATTTGACAATACATTTGATAAAGCATTTTATTAATAGACAAGCTAAAGTAGTTTATGTTGACTAGTATCCCACCGCGTTCACATGGAGTCTTCCATTTTTCAGCTTACCTCATGTTATACTACTTTGGTGACATCATCAAAATGCTGTGAAGTCAAACTGCAAGCAAAGCCACCACAGTACAAGAAGACATTGAGATTTTCAAGTGCACCAGAACCTACCTGGAATTTTTATTTAGGTGCAAGCAAGGTCACATGAGATCAAATGGGATAAGACCATTCTAGAGACTGATCCTTAGATTTAGGTATTTGATTATTTTTCAAGAGAGAGTCGCAACTTAATTCCAGAAGCATGTTTTTTACAAACATTTATGTATATAACAATAGTAAAAAATGGGTGATTAAAGGAGAATGGCTTTCATCCAAGGGGATACTCTCAGATGAGGGCTGGGAAGAGGAAGACTGCAGCGTGGGATAGTGTCTCACTGTGAGAACAGCTCTCATAATAAGGCCCAGAGACATCTTCCAGGAGATTGGCAGTTTCTAGTAGTACCACTTTTCACAAAACTGTCAATTTGATAAAGGAAAGGAAGAGATGCAGAAAATGAAAGCAGTATCTTATCTTAATAACAGACTTCTTTACTATATTGTAATTAAAAAAGGCTTAGATATTACATACAAGTAAATATTAATAGCTGAAAGAGGCAAGCTCTTCTATGAGGGACTGAATCCTTCAGCTATCATGAAAACAACAAAATGAAAATTGAGACAATGAAGGTTATATTGACAATAGAAAGGAAAAAAGTTCAAGGCATGCCTGGGGCATGAAATGGAGAGCAAAAGTTAAAGAAAAAATTCATGAAAGATGCATGACTGTCAGATTCACATGTATTACAGTTAAGTGCATTCATTAAATGATCATAAAGAATATATGGCATAAAAAGGAAAGAGAAGAGCACAGTCTCTAACAGAACCTGATAATTTCAGTGTAGGAAAAGCAGCAGACCATGACAACAATTTAAACTAAGATCACTAAATCTTGCATTCCAACTTCCACTGCAAGCAGTCCTTAAAGAAAAAAAAAAGAAAAATCACACAGTAAATGAAACAAGTGACAAAAGAAAATATGAGATCTAATTTTAAGGTTATGCTGCAGTAGTACACAATGAAACATTCGTTCGTTTTGAAACCAGCACGAAATTATCCGATCATTAACCATGTTGAGAAATGTATTGGTTCTGAATGCACACAGTGCAAATCTCCTGAAAATACATATCCTGGTATAGGAGTTGTAGTGATTTTGACCAGGTCATTTGGTATTTGAAGCCCTTAACATTCCATTGTGCTTTATATCATCTGTATTATTTCACACAACAGGTTATAACAGATCCTTTGGCCAGGGTTTTGACACCTCTGCATGAGACTATGTTTAACACCTCATCAGTTGGTATACATATGCTAATCATTGATGTTTAGCACCTGTTTTCTCCTTTCCTGCTGTTAATACACAACATACCACTACCACAACTCTGCCTTTGCTGTATTTGCAGAACATTTCACCACTTTACAGAGTAAATCAGATCTATCTTTTGAAAACATAGCAAAGAAAATCCTGTCCTCACTTCAAGTAACATAGTAAAATGGCTGAAGTAAACAATTCTCATTAACATATTTTTTTTTTTCCACTAGTTTTGTTAATATATGAAGAAAGAGTGAGTCGGGTATGGAGAAGGGGAAGGGACTGATAGTGCAGAAGCCTCTCCTCACCAACCTCAAAACTTCTTTGTGGGCATTGTCCACCAAGTTCCATACCATACACACACTGGTGCTCTGTGCCAACCCATCACACTTGTTAACTGAGCATATTTCATTATAAAGTAATTCACAGATTAAACACAACCCACTGATTCCCATGAGTTTGCTATCAAGGAATTCAGCCACTGGTACTCTATGCCACTGGAATTAAAGCAGGGGATGAAGCTGACAGGGACTGCTCAAATACCTGTTTCCGTGGCTCTGTCTTGATTTCTCAAGGTCTTAGCAGAGCTTAAACCCTACCCTCATCATCTTACTGATGGTATGAGTTTTCTTCTTGGGAGGCAAATGAAGAATGTGAGCAAATGGAGAGAACCCTTGTTAGAATTTCTGACAAGAATTTATGCAGAGTTTTTGATCAGATAATTTTAAGGATAGAGTAGAAGAGATTATAGAACTTCAGGGTAAAAGCACTGTTTTTGTTCCTGAGTTTACCCTTTCCTTCAAAAAATGAGGGTAGGGCTTGCTTACTATGAGTGAAAATGAGACGAGAGACAGAAAAACATTACTACAATGAATAACTATAACTTTTAACTAAGAATATACTAAATGATTTTAATATGAATAATCCTTATGAATATTGCCATGATATATACTTGAATACTATTATTGAAATATTTGTTGATATTAAAAGAATACTGGTGGCCTCTCATATCTCTGCAAATGAACCCAGAACATTCTTTGCAATAAATTTTGAAGTACATACACATTCCTTCTTACAAAGGAAAAAAAAATCTGCATTTTCATGAAGTTTGATTGACATTGGAAACATAAAAATAGTCAGTGTGATGAAAAACAGAGAAAAGCAAATAGGAGAGGAAAAACCTGCACGTATAGAAAATGGCTTAAATCAGCTCATCATCATATAATGATCAAATGTATTTTCAATGTATTGAACTAATCAGTTACTGCATGGATATTTATTGCCATGAGGACACTCAAGCAATGGCTGCTTGAGGCTGCTTCGAGAGGTTGTGGAAGGTTTCCAAGAAGAGACTGGATGAAGTCCTGAGCTCAGAGCTGACCCTGTTTAGAGCACACGGTTGGACTAGATGACCTCCTGAGGACCCTTGTAACCTGAGTTATCCTTTGATCCTAATGCACAGGTTCTCACTTCTTTTTGTCATAGTTTTTCTATGCATTATTTTCATATTTACTAAATTAAATCAGAATCCAAAAGCACAGTACAACATTAGCATAATGGTAATCCACACTTTGATCAAATAAAATAAAGCAGATGTTTTATTTGGATAATGACAGCATACACTATCATCACTCAAAGGCACCGGCCTGTCCAGTCTTTCTGGAGGTTAGCCATCAGGTATCTGGGAACCTACATTCTCTGGTCAAACATGAAAATACTAACAAGAGAAATGCACGAGCCTTTTGTGATAGCAAGTTCATCAGAGATGTACATAATGACCATCCCTAATTTAAAATACTAATACGTTCTCAAATTAATTTTAACAGGTAAATATCAACCACGGAAGTAGGATTTAACATATTGCAAGTTCTTCCCTTCATAGAATTACACACTGTGCTCTTGAGAGTTTTTTACATTGTTATATTTATTAATTAGGACAATAGCATGTCTGCCTCAGACATTAGTATACTTTAAAACTCTGAGCAAAAAAAGAACAACATCAGTGCTTCAGGCACTGTTGCTTGAGCTTTCAAGATAACCTGAAGCATAATTTGGCTTCATGTTGTAAGCAGGTCTAGAGCCAAATTCAGCATTCCCTGCTGAGATAGTCTAGATATCACATGTAGCTGTGGCATAGAAATGTATAAAAGAACAGAAATTTGACCATTTTAATTTGAAGAACAGAATACATTGCATAAAGCTTTCCAGCTCCTTGACATTGAAAATAATGGAGTCTGACAGTTCTAGGGTTAAGTAGCCACTCATTCAGCACAACATCGTTTATCTGCCAACAGTATGTGTCTCTTGTTGTTACTTCAAAGAAAAAATTCAATAAAAATTTAAATAAAAACAGATCTGTCAGTATAAAGTTTTAATATTTTACACCATACTCAATCTCTTTCCTTTGTAAAGCGCTTTCATACTTCCTGAACTTGTCCTGCAGTACACAATTCTCATCTTTAAAAGAAAGAAACCATGAATCACCTTTAAACATCTACACTTTCCTGAAACATTAACGTTTATTTTTATTAGATATCACTCCAAAACTGGCTTCACTAAGTACTGTAGAATGCTTAAGAACTCTGTGTAGATTGAGAGCTATAAGAATATATATGTTAAATACTTCAGCATCATTACATACAAGCAGATTACTTGGTTAAGCATTCATGATTCAGAATATAACATTAATGGTTTCATTTCTAAGCATAAATCTTTTCCTTCATGAATATGAGATATACAATAGTCCTTAATTCCATATGGTCTCTCATACAGGTCATTTGTTGTTACAGACTGCAGAGTGTACTATAAATACACTTTGAAATAAATGAAACAAAGGATTCCATTTTTCAAGACAATGGCATCTCTATATATTTTTGCCCATTTTTTCCTTTACCTACCCACATATTTTATGGATCTAACAATTAAATACTGCAGTATTCACTGCTTATGTCAAACTTGTGTTTCAAAGCTGCTAGATCCAAGAAATCAAATACAGGTTATGAGAGATAATTAATGTCTCTCTTCTGTAAGACCATATGGCAAGGTATAGACTCTGGATTTTAAGCTTTCTCCCAAATATATTTGAATAATAAAATTATTTCTATTTATAAATCTCTCATATTATTTAATAATTCAGCTCTGGAGTATAACTACTTTGAGAAGAAGTAAGCCACTGGCCCCATGTAACAGATTCAGATTATAATAACTTCAATAAAAACATTTTCTTTAAATTTGATTGCATACCCTAAAAGCAAAATTAACAATCTGCCAAAGCCAATATGTTCACATAAAGAAAAGATTGTAAAATATGATCATAATTATATGCATATAAACAGGCTTACTTCTATTTGATTTTAAAAGTTTCTTCCAGGCAAAAAATCCTATAATCTATTTTCTATCCCAATCACAAGTTTATAACCATGCTACAAATTACAGCACTAAAATTTTGTGAGGAAGATTATGATAAAATTGTCATTTCATATTAATTTTACTGGGCAAAATATAGGCATTAAAATGATAACAGGAATAATCTATTATTTTATTTAAGTATCTTCATTAATTGAAGTTATAGTTGCTTCACACTATTTGCCAAAATGTTTTATGTGTTTTTAAAAGTTATAAACCTCTGCCACTCTCTTCTTTATACAAGTGTTAACTATAAAGTTCTATCATAAATTATGAAATAAAGGGCTTTACGTCAACCCAATAACATTAAATCTGTTCTTTCAGTAATAAAATCCATGCAGCTGAGAGCTGCTCATTATTTATTTAGCTTCCACAAACCAACACCTGAATTTGTTTCCTTATAACTTCACTTCACTGTTTATCTTTCTTTTCCTACAAGAAAAAAATGTAGCTGTATCTTCTCAGTCATGTATGTTGCGCTATTCTCTGGTATGAATCTACCTGTACCATCCCATTTTGTTACCCTAGGTAATTATCGTATAACAGTCTAATTGAAAGCATGTTCCTATCCATATCACCACTGAAAATAATCTATCTGAAATCCCCAGATATCCTAAATGTGATCTCAGACATCCGTACCACAATACTCTTAATTACATAGATTTCTCATTTGTTAAATAGTTCAACTGCTTTTCTGACAACTGGTTACATGTCCCTGCCTGGTAGGAAGAAAAAAAACCATATCCAAAGTAAGCCATAGTGGAATACAATCCACAAGTAGAAGAAACATGATCAAGTACTGGTAAAAGCTACTCTTTCTGAAATCACTTCAGAAATACACCTGCAGTATATCCCCCACATTTAAATTGCCAAATAATCCTTCCCATTATATTCAGGAACATGTATGGGTTCAGCTGAGGGCTCTCTGTTACTGCCCTCTCTGAAAACAGGCCACCTTCTGAAAAGCAAAAGCAGAAAGGCAAAGTAGATGAAAAAAAATTTTTTTTTTACTGTAGCGTTTATAGATGGTGGTACATGAGACTTCATTGGTGCAACTTCAATGAAAACAAGGCATTAGTGGAACAAGGATAAGAAGACACAAAAAGGATTTGGAGAAGGGGGAAAGAGCACCCCATATTTTTCAGGAGGCTGCTATCATGCCACTTGCAGCCTGGCTCAGCTGCAATTCTCTGGGCAGCTTGTAGTTCAGTCTAAGCTGTGAAAGGTCTGACACAACTAATACTGAAAAAGAAGGTGTTGCAGCCTGCAGAAGTGAAGGGCTAGAATTCAAGCAGTCAGCGCAGCTATGCTAGCTTTAAGGCTCACTTGTCAGAGCAGAACAGGATCAGAACAGAACAGTGTTTAAAACAGAGCAAAGCTTAAAATATTTGAGTCCCCTTAGGAAAGTGCACTAATGAGGCAGTCTATGTATAACATCTAATTCCAAGCAACAGGCATGCTGGAGAGCTCTGCTTGCTCCCACAAGTCAAAGGACAGGAATAATCTCCTTCTCGGAAAGCCAGTAGCATTTTTGTCATGAGAGTGAAGAAGAAAATGAAATCAAGTGGCAGAAACTAAGTTCAGTTTTGCAAGTCCAAGACAGGATACTAGACTCCATTCCTTATGGGCGTATGTTACTAGCAAGTATGCATCCTGCATATATTAGTGACACAACCTTTTTTGCTCTCTGAAAAGAAAAATCTTGGCCTTCTGTTGGAGCATGAGTTCACAAAGAGCCAAGGAGCTGTGAGGCTGCAAAATAATTAACTGAATCAAATATCCAAGAAAAATAATGTCTAGGGCTTAAAAGTGCAGATAAAGCCAGCTTTACACCAGATGTGGGAGGTATGAATGAAAGAAAAGAGAAGGAACAGGTTTGAAAATCCTTAGCTTAACCTTGATTAGATAACTGCAAAAATAATGGTATGAAAGTATTAAATGCATCAGGAGCAGCCTACAGCACGTGCAGCAAGTGGGCTGCTCTTCATTTCCAGCAAAACATTTCCTCCTGTGCCCAAACTTCACTGTGGTTCATTCTCTTCTTTGCAAGTTTTAAATAAGTGTTTGATGACCTGTTTTGAGATCCTCAGATGGAAAATGTTATTAATTCACTGTTCTTTACAGTGGAAATCACAGAATGGAATTATAGCAGCACCAACTACTTCCCTTTATGCTGGAAAACCTACCTTTTTTTTTTTTTTTCAAAGAATAGCATAAGAAAGCCTCATTTTAGCAAATCAGGAATAAAACATATAAAAGTTCTTGGCACGTCAAGGGAAAAAAATATCTTCTTCCCTCTTCCTGATTTATATCTCGCAATCACACCATAATGCATAAAATACACAAAATGCTCTTTTATGATTTAGAAACACTACACAAATAAAGTTTGAAATCTTCCTGTGGAACTGTAACTGTGCAATCAATGAAAGCCCAACAGTTAATCAATGGTAGCTTCATCAGTGATTAGTTTATGTAAGGGTAGCCTTCCTCAGGTCCTTGATTTAAAAACTAGAAGTTAATTCAAAGCCACATGAGGCAGCCAGAAAAGCATTGTCTGCTACCTAAAAAGTCATGCATTTGAAAGTTATCTGACATACAAAAGAAAGCCTACTGCTAATAATCACCACAAAAGTAGCAGAGGATTTGATAACATACCAAAAGATTAGTGTAATCAAAAAAATATGTTCTTCAGAAAAGAAACCAAACCAACTTTTAATATTTGTAGAAGTCTGGTAAAATAGCAACTGGTAAAGCTAAGCTTTCAACTAGTAAGAAAACAATGACTGGCTTGCTGACTCGTTCCCTTAATTAACTATTGCAACATTCATAAAGTTTCAGTATTTCAGACAAGCTTAGATGAAGATATAATTACCTCTGAAATTCAGAGGCATTTATCAGATAAACGAAGTTAATCTAAAACATTCTCAACACTCAAAAGCATTGAATGCTGCAAATATTAATTCCAATAGCAGCTTTCATACCTGCCCCATAACAATGTAATGTTAACAGTTTTTTGTAGTTCAGTGAAAGTGTAGGTCAATTTGTAACTCACTGACTGTAAAAACATAAGCTTTAAAAAAAAACACATCAGAGAGGAGAAAAGCTGGAAACAGCAGTAGAATGATCCTGCTCTGTACAGAGAAACATCTGCCAAAAAGAGGAAGAGAAGGTAATCCTGAAATGATGGACAAACTGAGAGTAAGCACTAATGCAGCTCCATCTGAGGAAGGAGGCCTCTATCTTCAAGGCTTCTCTAGATTTTCACTGATTAACTGAGGCCGGGATATTACAAACAGCTTAAATAAAATGCACAGGAATAGATCACCATCAGAGCAAAATAGCAAAGTTAAATACATGAAGGACTCTTACTGGTCTTCAGTCTTACTCAGTTCCCCAATTTCCCTTTTTATTGCTTTTTTTACTTTGCATCACACTTCTACTGTGGTATAGATGGTAACCCTTGTCTAAAATTAAAGAATAAAAGATTAATTTTGCTTTAACAAAGAAAGATGAAAGGTACAAAAGATGTTCCTTGAAACCTATCCACTCCAAGGCTAGGTCTTACTGACCTCTTAGATGTATGCTGAAAAGTAGTTCATATCCTTTCACTCAATCATTAAATGTAAAGATGTCTGTTAATAAATAAATAAAGATCTAAATGCCCTATTTTGTCCTTAACTCTATGACTCTTTATGTCATTTTTTGTCAAGACTAGAGGAAGAAAACCACTCCCAAACACCTGCCATTTCACATAGGCAGGTACCACACTACTATGAAAGCAAAATTATGCAAGTACTTGGTCTTGTTCGGAGAAACAAATTTTACAGTTAAGAAATTACTTCATTGTAGCAGGCAAAAATATAGCATTAAGAAAGCTTAATTTCTGGTGGTACTATGCACATAGTACCACCTTTACAGGCATAAGAATAGAAGCTGTAATAAACAGGATTACTCTTATCTATGGTTAAAAGAGTTTGTCTAATCATTTGTAAGATTAAGGCCTAAAATACAGGATCTTTAAAAAAAATTGATGACTGCATTCTGTAATATGATTTACAATTTTAAAAAGAAGTATTGGTGCACAGTGTTGGTAGGTGCACTTAATAGAGCCACTTAAAAAGAAAATTATATTTGTCCTCCATTTTGTTTGCTAGAAGGAAGACAACAGGGAAGTCATGGGTCATGGAAACACACATTACTACGTGCCCTTCTTGAAATTTATCTTAGGCTGAATTACATGTACCATTTTGTCACAGCTGAAGATAAGGACTAACATTGTTTTTATAGAAATTGAAAAACTAAAATAAATTAAAGCTGTTACCTTTTAACAAGATCAACAAAGCAATTTAACTACCAGTGAACTAGAGGCGCTACTTCAGAGTCATACTAACCTCCTCAATATACTGCTAACTGTCTTAACCTGTAGGGTCATCTGGCAATAACCAGCCTTCATCTGTGACTATTCCTTCTTTCCACCTCTTCTGGATGCTACTTAGCTATCAGCTTGTAATAGCTCCCTAACGCCATCCCCTAACCCCCATTAAAGCTTGAACAAAATTTATTCTTCAAATGTTAACTTTTTAAATAGATCTGTTCCTCTTGGCATTTGCTTGTTATTACTTTGCTTTTGAACAGATTTTTCTTTCCACTTTTTTAATGTTTGGTGTTATGACTGATTTCTTTCTTTATCTGGGAAATTAGAAAACAAGACAAACTTTCCAAAAAAATCATCCACAGCTGGTAGTTTTCCAATAACAAGCAGTAACTCCTCCCACCTGACACTGGATATAGCTATTCATGTTATTAAGTACTTCTAGCTCCCCACAGCTAGACAAATCCCAAAGTGCCTTCTTTATTGCATTTTTTTATTGATGAGGTTTGTCATTTTATGGGATGTGGTATAATAGAGGGCAATTTAGTCACTGATGCACACAAATGTTACCTTTTTGCAAAGTGTCAGCAGCAATAATCTTCTTTCAAATATGCTGAGAAGCAGGTATAAACCTTCTCCTGCCAGAGGCAAGCTCTAGTGAGTCAAACTCAGCTGTGCTAAGAGATCTTCCCAGACTGTGTTTTTTAATGTCTACATTCATCAAATATAGCAATAATTAAGGCACAAAAGCAGTTCAATTTTTGCATGGCCCAAAGAAAATAACCACTGAATTATCTCTGAAGTTTTCAAAACTGTTTATTTGATCTCTTTTTAGTGCCCCTCTGTGAAAACCTGGAGGAACACGAGGCCCAGGTACTATTTGCATGTCTTAATCATCTCAGGAAAGAGATTAGACAGGTCACAGGAATCAATGAACCCCATGAAAACCTGTTAGCATTCCAGCTGATAACACAACTCCCATGAATTGGAATGTGTCAGGAGTAGAACCCTGGTTTCTACAGATCAAAACATTTTTCCCTTAACCTTGGTGAAAGTATTACTTTTAACTTCACCAGAAGCAGAAAGAAATGAAAGTCTGATCCTCTCTTCAACCTTTACAAGTCAGCTAAATAAAAGGTATTACAGCATGCAATTGCACGAGGCAGTAATATTCATTGAAATGAAGAATTTTTTCCCCAAGTACTAGAAAACACTTGATACTTGCTAACAGAAATGGAAATATTTCATGGAACAAGTTATAAAAGCAGCATTTTCACTACAAACAATCTGAACTAAATCATTCAATCACAATTTATATCTAGAAGTGAAACGTTGGGCAGATTAAAAAACGTGAACTCGTCCACCAAACTGGTTTCTGAATAAGCTGAAGCTGTAAACTATGATCGTCATTCACGGAGAAATAGCTCCTAGGGCCAGTAATTCCAGAAGTGACAGACAGGCATGGGAGACCCTGTAAGTATTGTAACAGCCCAGGTATTGGGCTGGAATCACAAACTACTCAGTAATAATTTTGATTCCAATTGCAGCTTATGGCCCTGAGGAAATCACTTCATTTCTGTATCAGTTTTTTTCATTTATTCATTTAAGAAGGAGGATGTACATTTTCCTATAAACCTATTTCATTGGGGTAGTGGGCAATTACTTATGATTTGTAAAGCTTTCTGTGGTAACAAATCTTTCTTTTGCTCAAGTCTTGTATTTTAAAAAGCCTGCAATTTTCATAAATCTACCTCTAAACAGTTCATGGCACTAGAAAAACTAACCTAAGCTCTGATTATACTTCCAGACTGAAATAAAAGTGACCTAAGAAAGTATGAATGAAATGTATTAATATCAAACATTGACCCTCACTCTGCCTGGGGAGAATTTTCTCAGCAACAGTGATGGTGATGTATTGCAGGACTACTGCAATTAGCACCACTGAAATCTCACCTAGCAAGTATTCGCACACTGGGAAGTCTTGTGTCTGCATGTATGTATCTGTCTCCCAGATGAGTTTGTCAATGATTTTTTAGCTTATTTTGGATACACGTTTCCATGTCACGTTTTATGTTATATAAACACGTAGATGGAAACTTAACCATGTCGAAAGAGATTCCAGCCAACAACTCTGAGATACTGTTTTACATTTTATACTACCCTTCATTTTTATCTTTTCTTGGAAAGCAATTTATGTAACAATTGTTTCATAAGCTGACAGTAAGCAGGAATAGTAGTGAAACACTATTAAAGCTAGAGTTATCCATCACACTTGAGGCATTTAACTGTGGAGTTAAAAGGAACTGCAGATTCTGTGCATAGTCAACAATAAGGTACAGGACTTGCAGAATACTATTCCTCTCAGGTCACTACCATTCTCCAGATGTACGTCTCTTTCTCCGTAATCACTACAGAGGAAATCTATGGTAATACAGTTCTTCATCTGGGAACATCGGATAGCTGGGAGAATGCTGGGTCCTTGTTCTCTCACTCTAGCATATCTTCCAGTCTGTTTATACATGTGACCACAGATATGGAAGAGTAAATATGGCAAATATCAGGACCATGAAGCTCTCAGAAGCAAAGAGCTAATAGACCTACCTAGTACTCGAATTAGGCATCACCTAGGAATCCTGAATGTTGCAGTTATAAGCTGTTGCTTTTCATATTACATTTTTTTTATGTACCAATCTCCTCTGAAAATGCATTCATCTTGTGATTATTTCTTCACTGACTGAAAAGCACAATGAAAAGAAAGCCTCTACATTTTTTCAGTATATTAGGCATATTCTAATAATCTTAGTCTTTCTCTCTATTAGCAGCTATCTTTAGAAGACTACTTCAGTCAACAGTGAATGGCTTGAGAAACTGAAAAGCACTTACTTTGTCCCCTGAGACCAAAAGCTTCAAATACCTACTTTTAACTTGCTCTAGGCTTGAGACATGATTCCATTCTCCTAAATGGCAGCACTATACACTGCTGCAATTCCACTGGGTCATTCTTTATTTAAATTCTCATTGAGAGAGGCTTGGGTAACATTACATTTGCAATATACTTCTCCAGATTCTGTATTTTGAAATCCAGCTATAAAGCTAAAGCAGCTCTTTCATTAACTCACAAGTGCCAGGCAGAATACTTGGCTTGGCAGCCACATACAAGTTTTTTGGAATGTTTACAGACAAAAATCCTCTCACTTGACCAAAACAATAAAAGGAATTATACCCACAGCGCTGGTCTGGAGATTTGAACATAATACAGCTGGAACAGAAAGTTAATGGTAAGTCAATGCTGTCTGATACAGCTTCATAGGATATTCTGATCCCATTGACCTTTTGAGGATAATGTGGCACCATTATTCATTTAAATTGTGGACATCTCAAGAGAGAAAACACAATGTTTATTTGTTAAATGTTATTTTTTGTGCATTGCAACACAAAGGAAGGGACAAGAACAGAATGCTTGTAGAAATGGCGATAATAAACAGATTAAAAAAAAAAACAAAACAAAACACAGCTAGAAAACCATTAATAGATACACTTTGCACAGAGTTTGAGCTAGATATTGAGCAACCTATGGTTCTCTGGCCCCAAACCTGCAAACCAGTTTCTGCCAAATGATCTACTGCTAGATTGCATAGGTCAGCTCTTTGCCAAACTGTAAATGAATCTATTATAAAGAAAGGAAAGAGCAAAATGTAAATTTTCCTTTTTGTTTGTAATATGTAGTTTTTCATTTTGATTACATAAGTGATCCTGTCATATTGCTATGTTGTTACATTTTTCCAGAATGAATAAGCATTGAAGAATGGACATGAAGAAAATTGGCTGATCTGATACAGCATGCTTTTTTGCTAAAACTTTCTTAGCACATAGGTGTTTTTGGAAACTCCATCACAGAGACTATGGGACCATATATAAACTGATAAACCTCACAGCAGTGCTGTTGCTTAACTGATACCATGGTGTCTTTTAAGCACCACAGTACACAGCTGCATAGAGCAAACTGAGAATTCCTGAGAAAAAGGCTTATCCAAGTTCCCATCACTCACCCTTCCATATTTCAGGGTAACGTGCCAAGTCCTGGATGGTCTCTATTGCAAGGGAAGCTTTTGGTTTCTTCTTTTAGATTTGCTCTGCTTTGCAAGAGATTGAAGCCAGGCCTCACATTCTAGATAACTCCACTAATTAAGCTAATTAGCTCTATATATCAGATTTCTTCCCATGAACTGATAAATATTAGATTATTTAGAATATCGTCAGCTGCCAGGAGGCAATAAGATGATCTGTCCCCAGAATGGCCAGTATAGCTCAGGTAGAACAGTAGTTTCACCTCGCATTCTGTTGTAAACACATAACTATGTTATAATAAAACATTATGTTCAATCTTTAAAATGCAACTTTGTGTAGTTAACTATAAATGTCTGTCCCACAGATTACAGAGTGTATTTTCACCTACAAGAGAGATCTAAATAGAAAAACTTTAAAAAAATCCTAAATCACTCTAACATATAGGACAATCTGTTAAACTGAATCAATATAAAAGCAGTAAAGCCAACTATTACAAAAAGACATGAAACATGGTGCAGAATTAAAATCTGTAAAGACAAGTGAAGTTATACTCAGCTTAGGTTATACTTGAATTTTACTTTTTACTTTTATATGTATGCATGTACTATGTGTAACCTTAGAAATTTATTATTTGGTCTAACTAATATTAACGAAAAAATTTAAATTCCGAATAGAAATCATAATAAAATGCCATCTTACAGTTTGCAACTTTACTTACAAGTAGGATGATATTTCAAGACAGACTAAAATAAGACTTCTCTAGTGTATGCTAATTTATAATTTCAAACTCTCTTGTAAGAAAAAGGAAAATTCCTGCTCATTTATACACTTAATTCATAACTGCTGTGGTGTAGCTAGTGGTCACCCCAAGGACAAAAAAGACAGAATCAGACCTCCCGTGACAAAATGCTCATATTTACATCATGCTTACAGACAACAGCACTGCCTGATTGAAGCCGTCCAAGGATCTGAAATGCCTATGTCAATGAAGTCCACATATGGTATTAAATACCATTTTTTCCTAAAAAAGATATGTAATAATGCAAATATTAGAGTAATTCTTTTCATACAAATACACTTTTCAGGAGAAAATCAGTGTTTATGCTTTTAATATGGTGAAGACACAGTTCCTTTATAAAGGAAAGGTTGTGGATCTGATCTGATATTCAGTTTCCTGTCTTTGATTACTCTTACCAGGTAATATGAACATTTTATAGTAAAGGGTGCTTTTGGAATTTGCTAAGGAAGGATTCTAAGATTAGGATGGAAATTCTAGCTAAATTAATAGTAAGAAAACAAAATACCCATAGAATTAAGGGATAATGGAGGAACGGAGAGACCCTACATCTTTTATAGTTTAGGTAACTCCTCTGAGTATCTGGCTGTCACTCACCTGGCATACTAAATAATAGTTATACAAAATGACAGAGTGATAAAATATCCAAGCAGGCAAAATGTTCACATGAGATGCAAATGATCTGTTTTCAAGTCCATGTGCTAATCAGTGCTACAAAATACATTGGCTATTCTAAGCCCCCCATGCCTGTTTTTCTGTTTGCCAGGGGGAAAGAGGAAGAGATATGGATATTGGTTTGAGGACTTTTTTGAAATTTCAACAAACTTCATAGGATAGAAAAATGAAGTTCTTCCAAATATTTTCAAAATTCATTCCATGTATACTTACACATTCTGCAACAGCATTTTTATGCCTTATTTTCAGAAATTCATTAAGGAAAAAACCCCATGGGCAAAATGCACACTAAACTGCAAGTTACAAATCCTCGAGCCAATAAATGCACATTGGACACTATTTCTTGGAAAATGGCAGAAAGTAGTGTCAGACTCATTCCCACGGTACATCTCTTTCCACAGTCAGCCTCTATCTTGTGATAAGTCATTAGAAAAAATGACGTGCATCCTGGCAGAACTAGGTCCTAGGGAAAAGTTGACAGATGTTACAGTATATATCAGTTCTGATGCACATTGTGTTGCCTCCAGAGGTATCTTCTGGTCTTCTACAAAAGGTTACTGAACCATATATAATACAAAAATGCAGATACAATTGTAAGGAATAAACGTAAGGTTCTGCTCTACTCCACTTAGGAAGTCTAATGAATGAATAATGTTCCATCTGCACAATGGTCAAATGTGACTGAAATTGATTTTAGATGTACCACATGGAGCAGCACAGACCTTAACAAGTTAGTGACATAGGGGACCTTGTCAGGAATCAGTACAAAATTCATGATACAAGAAATTTGTATAAATGTGAATTTGGGACAATGAAGAATGGGGGTTATATTACAGGAAAATTTTGTACAAAGTAATCAAAATGAATCACATACTGAAGGCATTCTCAAGTAGAATATAACAAAGTTTAGTCACATTAAATTTATAATAAACATGTGAAACATGTCAAATGCACAGCTACATATCCTGACCATTAACTTTTCTGGGTGCATGAATAAAATGTGAGCAATGGGAACAAAACAGTCTTCTGCTGACATGTTTAGCTGGATAGAATTTTTTTTTTTTTTTTTTTTGCCTGCAGCTTTAATCTTTCCACAACCTACCTTAGTCAACATCAGGGTAGCATATCCCACCTGCTTCCGTGATAGTTTGGAGTTGCTCTAGGCTTCCTAAAATGCTAGACAATGATCCAATGACATCTGGCAATTCTGCAGAGGAAAGAAAGAAGAGTTAGAGTAATATTATTCCACACTTTCTTTCCTCTTCTAATAGCAAATGCTCCATGACACTGCAATCCTGGGAGGAGCTGATGTATAGAGAATTGCTCTAGCCTCTTGATTCTCCATCATGTTTTTGCTTGTGTAATTCTGTAGTCATTCTGAGCAACCATAACAAACAAAGCAACAGGAAGAACTTGTGTTTGATCTGTATTCAACAGGAGAGGAACTACGCTACAGCAGTGCTTTACTTCAGTAATTTTTTGCACATTGAAAAATGCCATTTTATTCTCCTTGCTCTGACTCATACTTGTTTCACATCTTGAGGCCTAGTTCAATTCTCATTATTATGAGGAGCTTCAATTATCTCATCTGGATTCAGCATAAAATGAACAACCTGGTGAAAACTCACTGCAAATATATCTGGGGGGAAAAAAATCAGAATGCATTTATAGTCTGTTATTCCTCAAAATACATAGTTTTCTTATAAAGAGTATTCCATGTTTAATATGTTTTATTGTCAAAAAAAATCCCAAAACACTAAAAATAGTTCTTAAAATTCTTAGTTTTCAAAATAAGCCATAAATATATGGCTTTTTTATTTAAAAATAATTTTAATTTATTTAAATCAAATTCCTGAGTTTAAATTATTAACAACAAACAAGTTTATTTTATCTTAACGAAACTATTTCAAAAGCTTGAGGCTTTTTTGATGATGAATTTGCTTTCCAGTCTTTCATTAATCTTTGTAAGGACTATGGATTTAAAAAACCATTAAAAGAGTGAAAAAAGCTGTAAGATAAGCATTCTAAAGTTTTTAAATGCCCTATGCCAGAACCAGTACTTTTGTTCATTAAAAGCTCGGGATCAACAACAATCTTTGAAAAAGCACTTATAAATATTTTTACCTTTCAACCTGACCTATTGTTTTCATCAATATGTAAATACCATCAATGATATTTACATCCGTGTGTATTCATTGCACTCTGTTCAACTCATTCCTGGAATAGGAAATAATTCATTTCTTGATCAGCTCTTTAAATCCTCTGACTACAGCAGCCAAACACCTAACAGGAACCACCTTATCCTGATGAGGCAATAGTGTTATCTTCATTTTATAGATGGAGAAGTGAGACAGAGAAACAATAAAGTTTCCTTTAAACTATGAAGTCCAGTCTAAAATACTTAGGGACCCATTTTTCAGAGTACTTAATTTTATAGCACAGTGAACATTAAAATCACTGAATTAATTTACTTCAAACTGGAATTCAGTGACAAATTCTCAAGTTGTAAGCCAAAAAAAAAAAAAAAAATGAGGAAAGCAGCATTAATATTTGTTTCAGTACTTTTAAACTCCCGAACCTCCAAATTGAATAAAGTCCAATCTAAACAGCGTCAGTCAGGAGACGATGCTCTGAAATCCTTCTAGCCTGTCTCAGTATTTCCCAGTACAACATGCATTGACAGTTCTGCAGCCTTTATGACAATCAAAATAGGTTTTTTTATGTATAAAACCACTTCCACACTTTCATTGGGTTGGTTCACTCCCAGACACATCTTTCCCAACAAGGGTTCAAGATGATAAGTCTCATGTTGAAAAGTATATCACAATTCACTTAAATGGGACAAAAAGATGTCCTCAGTTTTAATAATTCTAAACTTGGGGTTTGATTTTGCAATCTGAGTTTCCTTTGGCTGTGTTTTGTGTAAATAGCTTCTCCTATGCTTAAAGAAAAAAAAAAGCAAACCTAAAAAATTCCCAGTAATTTAATTTTGACTTTCCACCCCTTGACCCACAACATCTCCACCAATTAGCCCAGTTATGGGTTTCCAAACTTTGGAACATGTAACAGAAAAACGACAAAGGAAAGTGATGTAGTTTGAAATACCATAGTGCAGTGACACCCTGGCTCAGCTGAAAGGCCGAGAACTGAGACAGCAAAGCCAAAAAATGATGAAGTTCGAGAAGTCTTAGCACATGCCAGAGTGTAACTGTGTATTCAGAAAATCAACCTTCAAAACCAATAGTTTCAGTTTCAATAAGTGGTTGTTTTTCCCAGTCTAGTTCCCTCTTTTGCATTTCAAAAAATCAGAGAATTGATCTTTTAACATATGAATGGCATGAGAACTGTGAGGATGTGGATACAGTTTAGCTGCACAGGAATAATAAATGGAGAAGCCTAAAGCTTCTTCCCTGCTTCCCTACGAGATGATTGTTTCAGAAATCAGGCTTCTAAGTAGACTCACAAAACATGTCTGAACCAATATGTTCTGTTCAGGAAGGCATTCAGGCACCACAAATTCATGAACTAAAAGGACTGTCAGTCACCAATTTAGTACAGTGATTTATTCTTACATGTTGCAATGGCATTATGAGCCACATACTACTTTGCTTTGAAGGAAAACAAGAGTAGCATTTTTTAAATCGGGTTTAAATTTATACATTGATTCCATAATGTCTCAGGCTGCTTTCTCTAACTCACTTCAAGATTTTTATTAAGGAACCATAGAATTTAAAGACAAGCCACTGAAATAAAAGTTAATACAATAAAACCAGTTAAGTGTTTCTTTCTACTGTCAGTCAATTCAATTTTCCCAGATAGGAAACAGAAATAATTCAAATAGCCATTCACCCAGTCTTCTGGATTTTGACACATTTTGTTTTGCATTCTTATAAATGCATCACACTTTAAAGTGTTTAGGGATCATATTCCCTGCCATATAAAGATTCTTCTATATAGATTTATACAGAGGGGACTGCAGCAGCTTGAACGATGGAAGCTAATAACATCAACACAGCATGCATATGATTTTATGCACAGAAACTTGGCAAGAGTAAGAGTGTTTTTAGTGGAATGTGGCTATGCTAATACTCCCTCCTGTGAATAGCTCCTTTTCACTGTATAATCAAGATCTCCATGCAGTGATCTGAGATGCCTTTTCACAGAGCTGCTTTCAAAAATGAAATTATCTTCATTATTATTAATTTTATGAAAATAAATTGCTTTGGAGTTTAGTGCTAATTACTGTCCCTGTCATATAGCCCAATAAGAAGAGGTGTAGAATTTTATGCAACAGAATCTCAAAGATACAGGCTACAACCTTGCAAAGTAATAAAATGACTTCTAATAAGCATAACAGAAACCTTGAGCTAAAATGTCTCTAGTCGCAATTACCTCACAACAGAACACAATACAGAGCATATTTCCCCTTTTATTTTAAACTCCAATAATACTACTTTTATGTTCAAGGAAAACTTCAGAATAAACGCTACCCTTTTTCTACTGAATTGTACCAGTTTTCAACAAGCATATATGGCTGACAAGGAATCCACAACTGAATTTTGGCATGTCTGGGGGTTTTATTTCCTTGTTTTACAAATAAGAAGTTTTTAGTAAAATACTATTGAAAATAAGTATTAAAAAACACATATGAAAATCCATTGTCTTGGATGTTTCTGCCCTGATTTCGCTTAAAGATGAATGGTTCAGGAATACAGAAAAAACTCACAAACCTTGATTCTTGTTATCACTTAAGAGCAGACCAGATAAGCTCTTGGATCAAATTTAAGATACTTCAGTCTAGAATCACCTGCCAAATGCTCAACCACAAGCTTAGGTTGAGCTTACTGTCTAAGACAGTATTGTCTTACATGTCACAATCACTCCTCAGAATGGCCTTTTCGGGATTCACATATAAAATTGAGTCCCAAGACTCTCTGAGCCGTAACCTAAAGAGATCTACCTGATGAGACTGAAAACCACACAATAGCTTATGGAAAACTGCAATAATAATAGCAGTTCATATCCTCAAAAAAATAGCAATTTGGAAAATGACTAGTTTTGTTCTCTGACCTTAAAATTCGTAAGAGGAGGAAGCTAGACATATCTGAAAAAAATACCAAAACCCACAAAATCCTAATTCATGCTGTTTCATTCAAAGAGCAGTACCGAAAAGCTGTCTGCACAAGAAGAGGTGAATGTGGAAACTCCTGCTGCTTTTAGTGCCTCTCTATAAACTACAGTCAGCAGAACTGAACAATATAATACAACATTCCCTACATAAAAATAGTTTAATAACTGCTAGGTAGGAGAAATAAAAGTTAAAAGGAAGAAAGAGTTTTCTCCATTCTCTCTTCCTCCCCCATTCAACCAGGAATGTATTAGATGAAGCTGTTTAATAAATCTTAGGGCTTGCTTAGGGAAAAAAATTATGAAGAAAGAAAGAAAGAAGTTAGTAAGAGATCATTGTTTGGGTACTGATGTAAATTTTACTTTAATTCAAAACCAAGCCAAATGCAGCACAAATCACCAGCTATATGAAAATAGTGTGGAAATTTAAAACCTGGATTTTACACCAAAGATTACCAAAAAATCCAACTTTGGTGAAAGCTGAGGTAGAAAAAAATATATAAAAGTAGTGTTACTCTTTGATTAAAATGAATCTGTACTTTAGATTCACTGGCACATGCAGACTAGCCTAGGAGTAAACAATAAAATTTTAAAAATCATGTCTTTTCCCTTGTACACTGCTTTTTTTTTTAAAAAAAAAAAAAAAAACAAACAAATTAAAATTGCAAGCAACATTTCCAGTAATAATTTATAGAAAATAAGAAAGGAAAGGTGAACTGTGAATTGACCTACCAGAGTAGCCTGGTAGCCCAGGATTTCACATGAAAAACTTGTATCCAGAAGACATAGTCATCAGAGAAAATTATTTCCTTCATGTTGTTCAGAATACACGGGGGACAACGAGGGATTTGCACTGACAAATGTGAACACGTTAAGTGTTCGCACTTAGAGTAAACTGTACTGCAAGCAGTTATGTTACACTCTACACCCCTGAGACTTTTTGGATTGAAAGCAAAGAACATGTGGATCTGCAGAAACACCACCTTCCTCATTCTTTGGGATTTTAAACGTAAATGATTTGTTTAAGATACTGTAAGCAGTGAACATTTCAGTTTTATGAAAAACCCACCCTGTTTATTTAAACTGTTTTCAGAGATATCTAATTAAATAAATATATTGAACACTTATTTTTCCCACAAGTTGAGAAAACAAATGTGAAGTTTCATTAGATATGAAATATCAGGCAAAACAACATAAACATCACATCCATCACAACCTCATTCGGTTAATTAAATTCAGATGCTCAGCTGAGTAGTTTTAATTAGTAGTACTGGACATATTTTTGAGTTGTCTGGAAGCAGGAGTTTTCAATAATTTATCCTCCTTTCTTGGAACTCATATATTTCACTATTTGATTTTAAATGGCTATGCCCATAAATTTTTCCCATGAACCATGAATTATTGTAACAGTGTAAGTTTGTTCACGATTAACAGGTGGCTAAATAGGAGTGGAATGGGACTAGCATTTGTTAACTTCAGCTCATCTTTGGAAAATATTAGCTTGATGGAGTCACAGTAAATGACTTTTTTTTCTTAATCTAATCTCAAATGCAGATCTCCTGCATTTTCAGATGAGTTAAGGTTGCATTTCAGCTCATTTAAAGTACTCCCAAGTGACTTCATGAAATCATGGAGCTGCTTTTTTATCTAGAGTGGTAGCTGTACTTTTGACCTCAGCAACTAAAAAAAAAAAAAATACTGACTCTGACTTTTTCTTTTTCTTAGAGGGAGGAACTGATAATGGATATTGTTCAATATTCTGTTAATTGAGAATTTGTTATTTTATAAAATATAACTTCTTGAGAACAGGAGATATCAAAAGAAAAATGTCTTTGCTCAGAGCAACAAGGTCTCTTCAGCAAGTTTCTTACAAAACCTTTGTGTTAGGCTTTTTTCCTAATGCTGTGTTCTCTGGTGGCTCAGGTTGTGGACCACACTTGTTTTTTGCTCTGCCTTCTGCTTCTGGTCTCTAAACACAGGCACACACACACATCTTATTCAGAACAATGATGAGATAAGGGAATCCTTTTACACCTCATGCCTTGAGCAGTCTTATCTTTGTCTTCGATAATACAGGTACCTACCCATGTTTTGATCTGGAAACTGCTCATTTTCAATATTGAATTGTAATGAGTTCTCACAGCTATCTTATATGACATATATCCTGCGTTCTTAGCTAGATTATACCTAACTCATAACTGCTTAATACACACCAAAAATTTTCACAGCTGAAAGTGTTGCTAAAATTGCTAATTCAAGTACTGAAGGCTAGGAAATATCCCCAAGGTTTCCTTTTCAACCTTGGGTTACCTCCTAGGCACCATTAAACACTTTTAATTTTTAATAGCATGGTAATATCCCATTTTTTTCACTGACTACATTACTGGGGAGTTATTTACTCACAGAAGGAGCAGCACTCTGCAATCTGACTGCCCCATTTTCAGTTGGTAGCAAGTGAATGATAGAGAGGATTGCAAAAACCAATGCACAGACTCGTGCTTAAAGCAGCAGAATACCTGCCTTAGTCATAGAGTTCCTTGGTTTGTTTACCATTATCCTTACATTACACAAGCCTAAAGTAGAAAAGATTTGCCATAAATGTGCCACCATGTGCAAAATTTTTCAGTCTAATACAGCTGATAGAGATGCTGATAAAACACTGTATTTATTGTTTACATAACCTGAAATGCTGGGCACTTGCTATTGCTAAGATTCTCACGCATAATTTTGTTTTAGCAGTCAATGTTGTTAATATTTTTTTATAGGAAGAAAGTAAAGTGCCACTGCATTAGACTACCTGCATGAGAGCTCAACCTGAAACCACAATGTTCTACTTTTTCCTGTAGAACATCTGCAAAGTATAATTATAATTAAGCACATCTTGAATATTAATTGTTCTAATGTCACTGATGTAATATCCTAGGATACACTGAATCAGTTCTGTTTCAAAGTACTGTTTTATTTAAGAGCTTTGCCAGATGTTCTAATCATTTCACTTAGATTTTTCCACCAGGAAAACAGTTGCTGAGACTTGTGAATCTCCTGCCTTTGCCAACTGTCAAGGAAATAATTTCATCCCCAAAGAGGAGGTGAAATCTCTAAGAATCTTCTTTCTTTTAAAAAAAGAGAAAAAAAAAAAAAGAAAAAAAAAAAGAGCAGTGATGTTTCAGAAACATTTGTATTGCTGCTGTCTTATAGAAGATTTTGCTGAGAACAATGCAATTACTGTAATCTTGGACAACAATGAGCCCTTTTATTCATTCAAGTAGTCAACTTAGCTTTTTATTTGCATCTTATTTTCCCATCAGATCATGCAGCGGAAATTCAATGCAGTCTGTTTCGGTGTTATAGAAATGACCATTTTAGAGGACCATATCTTTAACTGATATATCACTGTATCTTTACTGACTTCGGTGGACATGTACCAGAAGAGAGCATCTGAGGATCTGATCCCTCTCTCTAAACAACAACTTTTGTAATAGTAGGGAGAGACACTCAAGAACTGCTCAAACTGAAACATATTTTACAATTACTGATTCCAACAGTCCCAGTGAATGTAAATTCACTTGGATTACTTCATAGCTGCACTACCTTAAATGTGTTATTGTAGCTTATTTATAAAGAATAAAAGAAAGGCCTTTGCATCAAGGTTAAGCAGTGACGATGAATGAATGAAACAACAAACTACGGCCTCTTTGCTTGACATACTTCTGAAATAGTTCTTTCAAAGTACCTACTTATAAAAAAATTGCTGAACACCACAGTAGTTAAGAAGTTGATCTCATAATGTGTCAAGTGCCTTTCAAGAAACAATGAATTTGTTATTATGCATTGTTTTCAGCAAGAATACAGATTCCATGGAGTGGGTTACAACTTTTAAATCCACATGAGCTTAACATGCACTTGGCAGATTTTGGAATCTTGAGCAGGTGTTGGACCAAGATGACCTCCAGACATCCCTTCCAACCTCAGCCATACCAAGACTCTGTGAATGAGTGGTTCATTATGGTGAGAGAGAGGTAGCAGCTCTTATTGCCAGGATTGTTTTCATGATGAATACGACAAATTCAAGATGCAGGCCAACATCTGCTTGGGCTTTGGTTGGATGAGCTTTTGGGTAAGCATGCTAGAAGTTCATGCATAGGTAAGAACACTCTTTTGATTACAAAAGATAACAATGTGCACTTTTTTTGCCGTGTTCACTTTACACTTTACTTTACACAATATTCACCTGCACAGAAATAATTTTAATCAGCATGCAGTAACCAAGGTGAGTTTGGCTAGCTTCATAAAAATCTGGATCAAATTATTCTGCTAGTACTATGCTAACTGCAAATAAAAAAATAATTGTGCCAACATTTCACTGTGCCAACCACATACTCACCCAACAAACAAGTCATATATGAGTCCTGAAGTATCAGATGACACAAACATTATCATGCCCATATTCTGTTCATAAAAGTAAGTTTTGTGTGGGGAAGTGACATCACTCAGAGTAAAAGTTAAATAGTTAATTTTGCTGTAAAGAATTCTTCTAAATTTAAGTTTTACATAGAATCAGAGTATACAATAATATATTTAAAATAGGATATACCTTAGTTAAAACATTTTGCTTTCTTTTTATGTACCTCGATCAAAATTTTGTAATAAATTGGACTGAGACTGATAATGTTTATCAAGGAATGAGTTCTTGAAAACATCTTCAAAGGACATCATGATAGGAAGCACAGAAGATGTAGTTTATCACCATACTCATTAACAGATGGTATTAGCATGTGTCTCACAAATAACAAGGAAAAAAATAGATTCAAAAGTAATTTTTCAAAGGTGGCCAGAGTTTCTAATATTAATTTATGTGTTAGAAGAAAAAAATTTAAAAGACATACAGTAACAAATGTCACTGCAGTGAAACCCTAAGAAAAAAAGAGATTTTTACCCATTTTTTTTTCCAAATGTTACAACTGACTCTCTTTTGCTTTGTTATACTATATAGAAAAAAGATTATCAAGGTTTAAAAGTTTTACCTTTGCATGTAACTATAACCTTTTTATTATTTTAATCAAAATGCAACTCAGAGTAGAGGAAGAAAAATAAAAGCTTGATATTCAGAGAAAGAATACCCACTGTGCCAGAAAGACTTATCTTTGAGTCAAAAAGGACGAGAGAATAAATTACCTTTTCCAATAAACTTTTAACTACTTAGACAAAGCAGTATGGTTTTTATTGGAAAATACAGAAAAATGCCCTAGTTAATAGTCATCTCTTCATTTTGAGTCATGAGATAATCAGAAAATACTGTGGTACTATGACTTTTTCCATTGTCTTTGAATGTTTCTGTGGTAAATACATACACTTTACAAAAATGGATATTAGATATCAGTAATCATTGAAAAAAGGCAGCTTTAAAAATAAATGGTCAACACAATTTAGAAAGCATACAAGTAGCAAGTAGCTAGTTCCAGCATGATAAAAAGGATGAGCAATTGTTTCTCTATTTTAAATACATAGTTAAGAACGTAGTCCTTTCCTAAAACAGACTGTATTATATCCACAAAAGTATGATAAACACAAAAAAAAGCATATAAATAATACAAACCTGAACTGAACCCATAAATATTTTTAAAACTGCTATGAGAAAATCAGGATATTTAGAAGTGCCAATTCTCTTGTCAGAACAAGTTTTTGCTATAAAATTTCAAACAAAAATTAGTTTTGCATTTCTCTAATAATTGATACTAAAATTAAGCACCTCATTATGTGAAATACCTGATATAAGGGATACACATTTATTCATGGTGTGGTAGTAGAACATTTAAAGGATTAGCAAAAGTTTCTGTAATAAAGAACTAGTTTTCTGATGTATTTATAATCTTATCCCAGAATTTTATCACATGAACTCAGCAGAATAAATCCTTTCCTACACCAATGAAGCATCAGCTAAAGTTAATGCAGAAATACCTGATCAAAGCTTTGAAAAGGCTACCCATCTAGAAAAACTGGTATTTTCACTGAACAAGAACAATGACATATTTTATGTGACTATTTTCACACTATGACTGATTAATTTTGACTTGGATGGTTGTTTAAGAAATACTGGGTAAGTGCCAGAGGTGACTGTTTTCTTTCCTTTTTTGTTTCTGGAAGCTTTTGTTTTAACAATGGAATACTAGGCTTCTCAATTGTTAACAAACCTCAGTGTTCTCTTGCCAGCTGATGAAGAAAGAAGAAAATTAATTCCATTACCTCTACTACGGAACATGTATGCCAACTAGTAACTCCAAACAAAAAAGCACATTAAAAAAAAAAAAAATCAAGATTTACGGAGTTGTTCTTTATAAAGTAGACTTTTGTTCTATAGCATTACCATAATTTTCAAGCAGGTCTGTGACCTTACAATCTTACAAGCTGTATTATCAAAAGCTATTTTCCAATGGCTGATTTGCAGAAGTCCACAGAATTACCAGCAAGGCTGGGCACCGAACCTGCAGATCCCTGATTTCAGTTCTCTGTAACTGCTCTCTCCCTTTGGGGAACTTTACAGCTGTCCTCACATCAGCAAAACAGATGGGAACATCTTTTATTTCAACAAAGAAAGTGAGCATATAGTGCACTCGCTTCCGCAGAGAGCAAAGGTTCTCTTTAATGGGCTCACTGCATTCTCATTTCCATAATTAATTCTGTTAATCAAGAGGCTGAAGTTTAATCTTACATCCCCTTTTTTAGTCTAAACCAAAGAATGATGGCTTCACCATTTCATCAAGACTGGCATAGATACTGCTGAGCAAGCCAGCAGTTTCCACAAACAGTAACAGATTTTTCGTCCAAAGCCTGGAGTACAAAAAGGAACATAATCAAGGAATGAACTCTAATCCTCCACAAACTCCCTTGTTTTTTAATATTACCTTGCCATGAAATAGATTCATCATCAAACTTTATCACTGTAGTCAACAACACTCATGATTTGAAATGTGTCCCTTTCTTCAGTTGAACATCAAAGTGATAATATCAAGTAATTTCTAATTATAAGCAATCAGAAGGAGCAAGACTACTTCTTGTTAAATACATTTAATTTTAAAATATCTTTCCCTTTTCAGGGGAATTCATATCCTCAGATCCTTCTGTTCTCACTCTCTAAGCAAGTTCCTTAGAAAGCGCTACTGTGCTTAGCTGAGGTCACTGTGTATGACTTCCTTGAGTAGCAGAAAAGCAGAAAGATTGAAAAAATTACAAACAGTTGCTCTAGAAATCCTAAAAAAAAATTCTGTTTTTGTTCTTAAAGTGCTATTAATTTTTCTTTCCCTGTCAGGAGTATATGCAAATTGAACATATTTTTTAAAACATTTTATGTAAATGTTAGATAACCATAAATAACACTGCATGCATCCTGTCTTATGTGACACTTTAGTCTCAAAAAGTGGCAGTGTGATGTATTTTTTTGATCTCATGCATAATTAAGGACTCCTGACATGTAACGCACTTAAAGGGATTCCACTGACCAAAGATGCCCCTAGTAATAAAGAGCAAACACCCAGGTACATAGCATAGCCATCAAAAATACAATTTAACATATGAATCAGCACATGGTTCCTTGCATTTATTACTACCTATTTTAACTCTGAAGCTATAGAGTTTTATAACTTCTCTGTGTTTTATCCAAATTTCCCAAAGCATTGGTGCATTTTGTACCACAAAACCTGATAAATGACATCTATTTACTAGATAGTACTACTGACTTACTTTTACTTTAAAAAGCAATGTCTTACTTAATTTTATACCTCACATGAGGCAGGCTCCACTGAGAAACATAAAGGAACCTAGTTTTGCAAGACTGCCAGTAAAATATATTTGGTTTCGGACAGTGCAAGCTATAAACAAGATAATTTGTTTCTCATTACATTTATCCCACTCAATACACTATTTTTTGTTAATTATACCAATATACCCTGTGTTGTATATCTCTCTCTTCAGCTGAGAAGTAAAAGAAAGTATGGATAAAGCAGTATGGCTGGGGAAAAATCAGCTAGGAAATTATCCTTGAGTATAGCTCAACATTATCAAATTCTTACTGATTACAAATTGTCAGAGATTGACAAACACACAAAATCTCTTTCTTTTGCCTTCTGATTTCATTACTTTATGTACTAGGCTGAATGACAGTTTTCTAATGTGCTTACTTGCTGCCATCATGCTGTTGGACACATTTTTTTAAATGGAGGCATAATGAAAATAGAAAATGGTATGTGCTAATGATAATAATTGTTTATTAAATGTTTTGTTACAAATATTTAAAATCAGATATCTTAAACTGTGAGTGAAGCAGAAAATATGTTTTAAATCTCTATGTGATCTTGCAACTGCCATTCTCTTTACTTCAAGACTAAAAGTGGTATTTTTCTTAGTGAAGGCAAAATGTATCAGCTTGTCCACCACTGCTAGATGTTCCACAAGCAGTTTGGTCATACTTCATCCAGCACACTTCAGTGATGACTGCATCAAAGTAGATATAGTCTCATGTGGTTTTGGTCCCCTATTGTTCTGCAAATTTGTCCACTAGCATTAACTAAACACACATATCAAACATTTGCTAGCAAAATTCATTAGATTTCAATGTTTTTTCTATTACAATCTACAAATGACATACTTTTTCCATTCTTAGTTCAATACTGCAGAGCTTACTTTTTCATGCATGAATAAAAACGTTACTATTACTTTAGTGATGCAATTATTTTCTTTAAATAACAAATAATTGTTTCAGCAAATAGAAGTTTATTTTGTGATATCAAGTGAAAAGATAAACAAAATGTAAGTACTAAGGATGACAAATTTAAAATGCTGATATGTTGGGCTGAATAAGCAACTGTACTGCATACAGTAACAGTGTGATACACACATGTGGTTTTCAGTTTCTTTATATTAGAATATATTTTTGCTGGGCACTTTCTTAGCATTGTTAATATTCACAACTCAATGTGAAAATTCATAGGACTATAACCATGCTGAATTTTTGCTCATTATTTTTCTAAACAGAAAAGTCATTCATAAAAATTTATTTCAACTCACAAAAAAAAAAGAAAAAATATTTGGTCAATAATGACCTATATGAAGAGTAGAATAACAAATTTAAATATTTAGGATTTTTTGTGCCTGTTTAGCATTGAAGAAGGCAAATAAAATACATTGATTTTTTTTTCCCTCAATTATTAGATGTTTTTAAAAATCTAGAGTTTTTAAAGATAATATTAATCTCATATTTTCATCATGGTGAGAACCATCTAGAAAGTTTCTGATATTTAATGAAAATAGGTAAACATATCTATTCTTATCAAACTGAGGAAAAATGTTTTGAGGAAAAAGAAGCATAAATGAAGATATAAATGTCTCAATCAGAAGTTTAAAAGTGTTGTCAAATAGCTGAATCCTAACATACAGTCTGAGTCATGTGAGAGCAAAGACCTTTATGATTCAACTTTAAAGAATAAATCTTAAATAAGAGATAAATTCCTGAGATAGTAGGCTTGACAGCCTACGTTGTTGGGTCTGAAACTACATAAATTACTGTAATCCAAAATGAAAAGGGTATCATTCGATCTTCTATTACCTAAAAGACCTTGAGCTATTATTTGTTTTTTAACAATCTCTATAAGTTACTCCCATAGTGTCCTATAGGAAATGATAACTGATCCCCCCTCTCTTGGTTATAAAAAAAACAAACCAAAACAAACAGCCCACCAAGTTAATCTTCTGCTTGTATTTCACATTAGGAGTCTCAAAACTTCACCTAAAGTTTGCAGAATTTTAAAGTCAAGGGCAAACCAGCATGCTGCTTTCTCCAATGACATCTAGGCAGGAGACTCAGCCCTCTGTTTCTTGCCAAGAATTGAGAGAATTTGGCATGTATGAACCCTGCGATGTAGAGTGAATAAAAACTGCATTCAGCTTTGTGATATTGCTTGCACATCTACCTGCTACACAGAGATAGGGATGTACATAGAGTATAATCTGCATTCGAGTTATGATTTTCTGTACAGTGAGGTTTTATGTGAACAAAGAAAGGTGGAGAGTAGTAGCACCTACTCGAGGCAGCAACTAGTTTTCTCCCCTCTGCCCCTTCAAACATCAATCCCGAGCAGTACTGAAATCAGAGCAGTTCAAGACCATTAACTCCTCTCTGGGAACATATTTTAAATGAATGAAGCCCTACTACTGCCTAGTGGTAGTGGGCTTTGACTAGTGGATAATCCAGCCCCGCAGGTTTCACCAGTGGGCAGCACAAAGTAAGTAACTTACTCCAAAACGAGAGTAAGTAATCAGTTTCATATTTATTTTGTAGCATACCTCACAGTAACTATCTCTCAGTACATAAACGTGTTATGTGTAATCTTGTGCAAGTCACCTGAGTCCTGGATTATCCCTTGGGATCCTTCCACATGCTTCGACCAGTAAACCATGAGCCTTCCCGGCCTAGGGATTGCTAGAGGATTAATCTCGATCTGAAAAGGCTCTTAGATATACAAAATGCTACTTCAATATTGAAGACTAGATCCTACACTTTTCTCATGGTTTAATTTTTTGAGACCACTATTTTATTGTAGAATTTTAAGTTTCAAAAAGAAAGTTTTCAGAAAGACTGTTACAGCTTTGGCTGAAAAGGACACTGATATTTGAGACTGAAAGGAACAACTGTGACTAGGCTTCAGTCAACGACTCTCAAACATAGTCTACAACTTGTAGTTAACATACAATGTCAGGCACAGAATTGAATTTAATTACCCCCAGTGAAAGAAAAATCTGTCCAATCTCTTAACAATCAATTACAGTAATCCAGCAGATATGCTCTTTCATAAATCTTACTTATAAAATTAACTTCAGCTTGCCTGTACATAAGTCCCTGTAACAGGGGCTGAAAGCACCAAAACCAATAATCAATATGCCATACTGCAAAGTCAGGTGCGGGAAATAAGTAGAGGTATTTTCATATCTCATATGAAAACCACCCTGAAATATGCATAAAAGTATATACAAACCGGGAGGAAATACAGACAGAAATAATGAAATATGAATAGATTTTGAAAGTGAAAAATACCTAATGTACTGTAAGAATAAGAAAAGCAATCTCTATGGTGAGAGAAACTTGAAAAAAGTATCCTTACAGCCTACAATTCATGCCTCAGGAAAGGCTGCATTTGCTGAAAAAAATATGCCAAAAGAAGAGCAGGATAAGCTTATTTCTCAGGAACCAAGACCAATCATCACAGTGGCTACACATACTGCGGGAAGGGGAGGGACAAAATCCCTCATCTACACATTATATCAGATAATTATAAAGGTAAAACGAGAAACTCTTACATTGTTAACAAAGGGAGACATTCTTGTAATTAGTTTTCTATAGGCTTTTAAATAATTTTCTGTAACGTGAAAGTTATATGACACTGGAAGCACCTTTAAAAAAATGTTTCTGCACAGATTTAGTACCCTTTGAAGTTATTATTTCTTCACATTGCACTCACTTCTAAAAAGCAAAAAAAAATTCTGATTTCTTGATATATCATCTAAGGTAATGTGGGACATCTCATCAGGGGAAAAAAAGTATATGACCAGAGCAATTTTGGGAAAGAGAACAGAGCTCTTCAGCTAAAGTTAAACAAAGAAAATTGTTAATTTACTGCAACTGAAATTATAACAAAAATGGAATAAGTGGACTATAGCAGCTTTGACAGAAATAATCTAAACCCCTATTCAGACAGACACAGAGGGGATACACAAATTCCTCAGTGCCTTTGAGTGGGAGGAAAATCTTGCTTAATTAGCAACCTGGAAGTGTTACTGGGCAAGGATCTCTAACAGAGGTAGTATGAGAAACCTAATAAAGATTTGAAGAAATTGCTCATTTTAAAGTGAAAGCACTATGGTAAAAAGGAAAGGAAGTTATATTTGACTATTTTCGAGTAGTTCCTTTCAACAGTAGGAGCAACGTCAGCAATAAAGAGTTTATACAGCATGGAAACTCTCAGAAATGGAACAGCGATATGTTCACAAGACATCTCATCCCTGAGTGAAATTTCATGTTTCTACCCATTAACTTTTATCACTATTGTCAATGGGGACCTAGACAATATTCCCTTTTGAATTCCCTCACTATTTTTTTTTTTTAAATGAGGTCTGTAATATTTGCAAACTGAATTTAAACCAGGTAACTACTGGTAGTTACAGACGCATTCTTAAAAGCATTTGACAGAAGTTCACTGAGACATGTTGTAGAGCATCCACAAAGCCTTTGGAGTTACCCCAACTACTACATCCTCCTCCTAGCAGAAGAGGACAGATAATTTAGGGTTTGCTTAGAGGTACCTGGATGGTAATCCTTAATGTGTCAAAGAAACAGGTGTTAAATGGTACATGTAGGTATATTAGATATTGGAAATACTATTACAGGACTAAAAACATTTCTTATCAGCAACAAAAGTATGAAAATGATCACCTTTTTCTCCTTACAGATTGTCCTTAGTTCACTGTTACCTGAACAAGACTGAATGATGCAATTAAAATGCCGATTAAACTTCATTTCAGTACAGATTTTATTAAAAAATCTGAATCTTAAAAAAAAACGAAAGCCAAAATTATCCACCAACACTGAAAAGGCAAATTTTCCACAAAGTAAAAGTAACCTTTTTCATTTTCTGTTTTCTTGTGTCACATAAAATAGTATTATTCCAGACTTTTCTTAAACATCATTGACCAAAACACAATTAACCATTTGGGAAACAAGAGGAAGGTCTTATTTCTATCATTTTTCTATTCTTCTGAAGGAATTTGCTTTGAGTGAACTTTTCCTGTTCTGCTTCTAATATCTGGGCTGCCTTCTTTAATCACCCCCTTCCATTTGTTCTGGAGTTGCTCTATTTTTATGCTCCCTGCTATCCTTGGTTTGCTCTGCTCCACTCCCAGTGACTCTCCAGCTCCTGACTCTCCTTAATCACCAGGACACTGTCCATACAAACTCATTCCCTCCCAAAATAATTTCATAAACTGTCTTAAGGAAAGGTACATTGGAGGGTGCTAGAGCCACAGGTACACTGAAACAAGAAACCTGACTGCAAAACAGAATTATTTAAGGAAAAATAAAAAGACTGTATGCAGGGCACTTTTAGGTGAATCTGACATAACATCCTTTGTAAAGATCTAAGAAATGAAATTCTGGTCCTACTCTTAAAAATACAAGGAGCAGCACCAGAGCTCCATACTGGGCTAACCACTTCTATTAATGTCAATGAGAACACAATTAGTGTTTTGCAGAATGGGCCTAAAAATGTCAGCTTACATTTCTAGAAGAAAAACAGTGAAACTATGAAGAAAATACAGTATAATACATATAAACAGAGCAAGCAGTCCAGAAATTAGGAACAAGCCAGTGAATATTCATATCTGCCATGTAAATTCTTTTATAGATTCATATGTCTATATTTAGATTTTTATACAGTTTTTAAAAACTGTTCACATGCAAATCACAAGAGGAAAGCAAAGATTAGATCGCGCATGACTGGAATGTTATCATGGATGGCTACGTACTTTTTAGGAAAGACAGGCCAGCAAGGCGAGGTGGGGGAGTTGATCTTTATGCAAGGGAGCAACTGGAATGTATCGAGCTCTGCTTAGGGGTGGAGGAAGAACAAGTCAAGAGCTTATAGGTAAAAATCAAGGGGCAGGCAAATATGGGTGACGCTGTTGTGGTCGATTGCTACAGGCCATCTGATCAGGTGAAGTCAATGAAGCCTTCTACAGACAGATGGAAGTAACCTCACAATTGCAGGCCCTGGTTCTCATGGGGGACTTCAAACACCCTGATATTTGCTGGAAGAGCAACACGGCGAGGCGCACACAATAGAGTAAGTCCTGCAGAGCATCAAGGATAACTTTTTGACGCAGGTAGTGGAGCAGCCAACAAGGCGAGATGTGCTGCTGGCCCTTATACTAACAAAGACCGTCTAGTTGAGGGATGTGAGGGTTGAGGGTAGCCTTGGGTGCAGTGACCATGAGATGGTGGACTTCAGGATTCTGCATGGTAGAAGCAGGGCGACAAGTAGGATTACAACCCTGGACTTTGGGAGAGCCAACTTTGGCCTCTTCAAAGACCTGCTTGGAGGAATCCCATGGGTTAGGGCTCTAGAAGGTAGGAGGATCCAAGAGAGCTGGTCAATATTCAAGTACCACTTCCTCCAAGCTCAAGACTGGTGCATCCTTGTGAGGAAGAATTCAAGCAAAGGAGCCAGGAGACCTGCATGGATGAGCAAAGAGCTTCTAGAAAAACTCAAATGGAAGAAGGAGGTTTACAGTATGTGGAAAAAGGGACTGGCCACATGGGAGGAATATAGGAACATTGTCAGGGTATGCAGAGATGCAATGAGGAAGGCCAAGGCCCACTTGGAACTAAATCTGGCAAGGGATGACAAGGATAACAAGAAGGGCTTCTTCAAATACATCAGCAGTAAAAGAAAGACTGAGGAAACTGCGGGCCCGCTGTTGACCGAGGTGGGTGCCCTGGTGACACAGGATGTAGAGAAGGCAGAGTTACTGAATGCCTTCTTTGCTTCAGTCTTTACTGCTAAGGCTGGCCTTTAGGCATCTCAGCCCCCAGAAGTGAGAGAGAAAATCTGGAGAAAGGAAGCCTTCCCCTTGTCTGAGGAGGATTGGGTTAGAGATCATTTAGGCAAACTGGATCCTCACAAGTCCGTGGGCCCTGATGGGATGCACCCACGAGTGCTGAGGAAGCTGTCAGACACTGTCACTAAGCCACTCTCCATCATCTTTGAAAGGTCGTGGAGGACAGGAGAGGTGCCCGAGGACTGAAGTATGGCCAATGTCACTCCAGTCTTCAAAAAGGGCAAGAAGGAGGACCCGGGAAACTAAAGACCAGTCAGCCTCACCTCCATCCCTGGACAGGTGATGGAACAGTTCATTCTGGAGGTCATCTCCAGGCATGTAGAGGAAAAGAAGGTTATCAGAAGTAGTCCACATGGATTCACTAAGGGGAGATCATGCTTGACCAGCCTGATAGCCTTCTATGATAGCATGACTGGCTGGGTAGATGAAGGGAGAGCAGTGGATCTTGTTTACCTCAACTTCAACAAGGCTTTTGACACTGTCTCCCATAACACCCTCATAGGTAAGCTTAGGAAGTGTGGGTTAGATGAGTGGACAGTGAGGTGCATTGAGAACTGGCTGAACAACAGAGCTCAGAGGGTTGTGATCAGCAGTGCAGAGTCTGGTTGGAGGCCTGTAACTAGCGGTGTTCCCCAGGGGTCTGTGCTGGGTCCAGTCCTGTTCAACATATTCATCAATGACCTGGACGAAGGGACAGAGCGTACCCCCAGCAAGTTTGCTCATGATACAAAACTGGGAGGAGTGGCTGATACACCAGAAGGCTGTGCTGCCGTTCAGCGAGACCTGGGCAGGCTGGAGAGCTGGGCTGAGGGGAACCTCATGAGATTCAACAAAAGCAAGTGTGAGGTCCTGCCCCTGGGGAGGAACAACCCCCTGCACCAGTACAGGTTGGGGGCTGACCTGCTGGGAAGCAGCTCTGCTGATAAGGGCCTGGGAGTGCTGGTGGACAGCAAGGTGACCATGAGCCAGCAACGTGCCCTTGTGGGCAAGAAGGCCAACCGTGTCCTGGGGTGCATTAAAAGGAGTGTGGCCAGCAGGTCGAGGGAGGTTATCCTCCCCCTCTACTCCACCCTAGTGAGACCACATCTGGAGCGCTGTATCCAGGTCTGGGCTCCCCAGTTCAAGAAAGACAGGGAACTACTGGAGAGACTTCAGCAGAGAGCTACGGAGATGATCAGGGGACTGGAGCATCTCTCTTATGAGGAAAGGCTGAGACACCTGGGTTTGTTCAGCCTGGAGAAGAGAAGACTGAGGGGGGGATCTTGTCAATGCTTATAAATATCTAAAGGGTGGGTGTCAAGAGGATGGGGCCAGACTCTTTTCAGTGGTGCCCAACAAGAGGACAAGGGGCAATGGGCACAATTTGGAACACAGGAAGTTCCACCTAAACATGAGGGAAAACTTCTCTAATTTGAGGGTGACAGAACACTGGATCAGGCTGCCCAGAGAGGCTGTGGAGTCTCCTTCTCTGGAAATATTCAAAACCGGCCTGGACGCGGTCCTGTGCTCCCTGCTCTAGGTGTACCTGCTCAAGGAGGGGGGTTGGACGAGATGCTCTCCAGAGGTCCCTTCCAACCCTTACCATTCTGTAATTCTGTGATCTGATTTGTATTTACACAACCTCAGAAAGCACAGGGATAGTTTCCAAATTCTGGGGATGCTAAGGAAAAAAACTACACCTTCAATTTTTTTTCACAGTATTAAGGTTTGTCCATGATGAATAAAATTGAGTATAAATATGAAAGTGAATTTAAATCATAAGATTCACTTTTAGGACTTAAACCTGCACTCTGATTGTGACTTTGGGTTGCAAAGGATGCATTTTCCTGATCCAGACATAACTAAATCTACTGCCTAATTCAGTCTCAGCTCATATAAAAAATAACCTACATGTGTTACAACACTTCATTTATGCAGAGCGTTACAAAGGGACTAACAATACAAAAACATTTTCTATGTTTTTCCTTTGAGTGAAATTTTTTCCTTATATATCTTGAGTAGTTCATCTTATTCTTTACTTGACTTAACATGAAGATGCCTGGAAGCAGTAAAATATTTTCTCTTCCTTATTCTACTGGCAGCAGCATTACTCTGACCTTATCAGACAAATTTATGTTGACAATTTTCTCAAACTGTATTCTCTCGTGAGCTACTATAATGTGCATCTTTATATTATCTGGTGTAATTTAGGTGTGTGAGGAATCTTTTAATTATTAATTTTGCCCTGTTTTAAAAGTATATATTAAAAATTGAAAGAAATCCCTGGACACATAAATCTGTGTTGCACTTTATGAATAATACCAATAAATAAATATTAATGCTTCTATTTCATTTATATTTCAAGATTAAAGCTATGAAGCTTGAGATTCCCAATAATTAAGGTTACAATTGCCTAATGCTTCACACTAAAATGTTATAGTACTTTTTCAGGTTGAAAACATGAGGAGGTGCTGCTTACAACACCATAGCACAGTAAGAATGAAACAAAGGCACTGCTGATTTTGTGAATCAATAAAAAAGGAATGATGTAATGACATTTCAGTCCTGCTCAGAGAATGTGGCACCAGAGATCCACAAAGCTTTCAGATGGTGGACATTCACCCTTTATTTCAATAGTATTTTTGTTATGCAACAAAAGGAGGAAAATATGAACGTGTATAAAAACGTTCAATAAATTATAAAGCCGCACAAATTCAAGCAAATTCCATTTGCAAAAAGCTTAAAAGCTCTTCCTTAAAACAGCATTAACATGATTTAACTGATGTCAGATAATTCATTAGAACCAACTTAATCTTGTTGCAATATCCAATGGAAACTTCAAACAGTTAATTTCAGATTTGGTGGCAGGCTGTTCTTAGAAATAAAAAATTCATTCTCACAAAAAGAAAAAGAACTGCAGTATACAACTGGCAATCTACAGTTCACAGTTGTCTCCATCCAGCAATGTACTTCAGTGCAGTCATGTCTGAGCACAGAAATGATCCACAGAAATGATCCACAGAAATAATCCACCCTTTGTTAACAGATCTATTTAAATTTTAAAGTAACTGAATATGCGCTCCATGAAAAAGAGTCTCCTTGGAAGACTATGAATGGACAATGACCCTAGGATTAGGGAAACACCACCACCCTACAAGAAAACAAATCTGCTAAAGAAACCCAACATAGATTTTACTTATGCCAAATTTTGAACACCCTCACAGCAATCTCGGAGTTGCTTATGTATGAGAAACACTTCAGGCCATACTCTCAGGAATTAGTCTGAAATATCCAACTTTGGTCTTAGTAGTGAACATCCTTTTCTTACCAGAAGCCTATCACTTCCCCATTTCCCTGATGGCAGGCTGTGGTAGACAAGAAACACTGAAGATCTCACCTTCTAGCTCATAAATTACCACATTGGCTTAATCCCACACACATATATTAGCTCAGGAAGAGTTAGAATTATGAATTCAACTTTCTAAGGCTTTTTCTGGTGTTTCAGTTCAGAATAAAACCATCTCCCTTTGGTGTTAATTTTAGGAAGGCTGGTTGAGAATCTGTGATATGCTATGGGGAGTTCCCACTCCAGAGACAATTCTCTCATGAGTATCTTTGTTTTGACTTCTTATTTCTTTTTTGCTTTGTTTCCTTATCACCTCATTTAAGTGTTTGTCTGGATAACCCCTAAAGAAAACCTATAGGGATGTTGCAAAGGGGAAACTGAAGGATAAAAATCAAGCTTCATAGTCCATAAAGTCTGTAATTTTTTTTTCATATGGAAATCTATGGCCAAAGAACAATCTTCTCTGTGACTCCTGAAAGAGCAATATGAGTGTAGTACCTTGCAAGGAGGATCTGAATTGCTCTGTGCAGCTGGGTTTAGCTGACATTGTTACCTGTTTAGAAGGAGGAAGTCAGAACCACTGCAGTAAAAATGACCTTTATGATGGATGTTTTACTTTGCACATAAAACCTCTTGAGTGAAGGAAAACTGCTTTGCTGTGTCTTAGCATAGATTTTGTCCCCTTGCTCTCTAGGTACTACTGGTGGAAAAGGACTTAGAGATTAAGGAGTCAATAAAATTTCCTTCTCACTTTGAAAGCTGGGGGAATAGGTTTCTGTGGCAAGGAAGCCATAGAGAGGCTTTGGGAGAAAAAAAATAATCCAGCCACACGGCATTTCTTGCAACTCCCTCAGCTGCTGTGGCATGCACTCACCAATCAGTTATCAGACGACACTCTCACTGCAGCTCCAAACTGTTCAGGGTGGAAATTATTCACATGTCAACTGGGACTTGGTTTCAGTGTAGCCTGCTCAGCCGTCCTGGCAAAACATTTTTCATAAAACATTTGGGAGATAAGTTTCTACGGCCTGTCAATTATGATAAAGGAAAAGGAAAGGGACACTTTCCTCAAAACATTACTTCAGAGAGGCCTTTATTTTTTTTTATTTTAAATTTCATTTTATGTGGTTTTGGCAATAAAAAAGCCAATGGAAAAATGGAAGTTATTTTAGTTCTACAGAGCTTTTAAAAGTTCTGTGTGAATTCTTCAAGTCCATGTCCTGCACGCAATGCTGATGAAGGAATGCCAAGACCTCTGCTGCAGAACTGGGGCCACCCAGTGTTGGCAAAAGGACCACACCTGCCTCTCCCACCATTGCTGTGTTATGCCCTGTGACCAACAGGCAATCTTTATTATTCACCAGATTTAACTGGATCATTTCTGTACTGGTAACTGAAGAAGACATCTGAACTCCCACAAAAGATTTATTACTATTATATCATCTTTTCTTTTACCAACATTAATCTTCCTAGTGTCCATTATTGATTTACGTACAAAAGATGGTGAAATTAATCAGCTTCTTCAAATTATGCCCATAAGCAATGACTACAGGAAGAAAAGTCATTTAAATTTTAATGTAGAATCATGCAGAAAATATTTTAACAAGACGGCATCAAACTAAAGTAAGGAGAATCCCGAGATATTCAAGAAACAAAAAAATCCTCCTTGAAATCAAAACCTCCCATCTGATCTGCAGAATGAATGAATGCCCACAGTATTCCTCACCTGCTTTTATGCTTCCCAATTAATATTTTTGGTTTGTTGCTGGGCAAGCTGCCAGTGTATATAGTCCACACTACATGATTGTGCTGCTCTTCTGTGAAAGTGACCTAAAAATGACATTGAGTAATACTTTATCCATAGTAAGAGATGTCAGAATAACCTATAGCAAGCACTAGAAACAGCCGTAAGAACAGAGGTAAACATTGGACAGAGCAAATTAATCAGAGATTGGACGACACTTGGTTTCTACTGTAAAACAACACTGTCTCTTCATAAATATATATTTGTATATTATATACTTATATTAAACCTTTTAGATTTTTTCTCTCTAAAGAAAAATAAGACATGGTGACAAATATTCTTTATTAGTCCTACCAGCTGGACTGAAATATATTGTATATGTCAGCTCAAAACTGTGATTGAGATTGTGTTCAGTTGACATTTCACTCATATAAAATATTCATACTTGGGAAGTATCTAAAACAAGCCATTTGAAACATAACATTACTTTTCCTCAAGCTAATCCTAGACTGAAAAGCAAGGTACCATATTGCACAGTTAATTTCTCCATCAGCTTGAAAAATCAGAAAAACTTTGTCCCTTCTCCAGTGTTTGAATAGTGGTACACTCTGAACCAAACCTTAAACTTTTCAAGCTTCTCCATCACTCTGGTTTGTCTCCGTGGTTCCATAGTACTGTCCAGTACTTTTTTTCATGATTGCACAACTGAAGACCAGGGATGAGCTTTGCACTCTGGAGCTTAATGCCTGCCCTTGGAGACCTTTGGATAACGGTGAGATAGGTTTATCACTGTTGTAGAGGCAGAGAGGAAAAAGCAAATGATACAGTAAGTCGTTGTATACAAGCATACACAGACTACGTATGGGGCCAGCAGCATTTAGAATGTCAAACCCAAATGCTACACGTATGTATAGTAGTAGTAGCTACTCAGGATGCTCCAGCTGAACACACTGGACAAACAACTCATACATGCCTTTATAAGGCAATAAGAATCCATAGAACAAACTTGCAATCATACAGAAGTAAATGGCTTTTGATACTGAATCTTTCAAAGACTGAACACATTACTGATAGCAGGCCATTCCCTTGCAGTAATAGAAGATTATAATGTCTGTGATAATGACAGAGGGCTAGATGCGCAGCATTAACCACCACAACAGCCAACAGTAATGTACGATGCTGCTCAACTCATTTTCAAGGCTTACTCTGTTCACAACAGCCTTCGATAAACTGCAAATCCAGTTTAACAGCTGAGCTGAGCAATCAATCATTCAGAAACAAGATTCAGAGCAGTCCTGGTGAACACACGGAAGGCAATTAGATGCCACCGTTTGTGAAATAATATTGGTGGGAATTCTTCTCCCTCATCTGATTTATTTCTGTCAATCTGCAGTTTAGATTCTGTGTCATAATTAACTCCTTTGTCCTGAGATGCCATATAAATGTAACACTGGCATTATTAAATGCTTCTGAAAGTAATTGTGAACCTCAGAATTGCTAAGGAAATTGATTAAAGAGAGTCGGCTAGCACTGCTAATTTGCAACTGGCTATTTTTAATGACAGACTGATAAAATGAAATGCTAAGCTTGAGAATAAAACTCAGTTTATGTAATACGTTAACTTGTACAGAACACATTTGCATACACATTTGTAGGATAAAATGAGTCCTTGGGCAGTTCAGAATATTCAGGCTGGCTGGTTTGGAAGAGAGGCTAGACAAAAATACAGTGACTGCACTACCAAATTACAATGTCAAAAGTATTCACCAAAAGTCGTAATTTGTTTAACTTGTTTGTCAGGTTTTACAGAATAAGTTTTTGGCTTGTACTCTGCTTCAATACCAGCAACTAAATTCATTGGAGAGAGTTCAAAGAACCAATAAAGACGATATTCAAAGACAAAAGAAGTGAGCAATTTTGGACACATGTAATTCAAACAAGTATGAAGTAAGAAGGTAGTAGTTTCCAAACACAGTATCTGAAGGATGGAAAATCCAAGGTGGAGGATAATTCCTTTAACAGAAACAAAAGTATTTCAGGAATACCAGGATGATATTAAACACAAAACTTTTCTAAAACAGGGTTGACTAGATAGCACATCACCTTTTTACCCAAAGAGAGAGAGAGAAAAGTATTTGAAGGAATCAAAAGATAAAAATCTGCATTGATTGCTCTCCAGAAAGCAGGGTAAAACTGAATGCTTGTGTCCTTACAAACACATTGCATGGATTTCTAAAACCCTCTCAAAAGCAGGTTCAAGGCAGAGACAAAAAGAAAAAAAAAATCTTATTTCTTTAGAGAATTTTATCTCCTCATTCCATTGGAACTGTGTTAAGAGAAAGTTTAAGTGATCATTATTTCAAAATAATTTAGAATATTATAGTAATAGAGCAATATTTAATGCAAACACTGAAAATGGATGAGGTTTGCTGACAATTGATGCATTAGAAGCATTCTCAGAGCCCTGAAAACTGATTATCTGCTTTTTGAAACCTATGTAATTCAATTGACCACAGCTAAGCAAAAGGTGAAATTCAATTTTATGGTAATTTAGGAGTTTTCAAAACATGAATATTTGACAGAGTTTTGAATGTTTACACAGGGACAAAAGCAAAGCTTTTGAACACTAGTTTTTGAGAATGGGACACAGCATTGATACATCTGTATTCAGGCTGGACTTTGGGTTTTGAAAAGGATGTCTAAGCTGACAGTATATGCAATTCAAGTGGTATTGCTTTCCTGTTGCCAGACTTGACACCTGAATGCTTGATGAACTTCACACAGGGATCTACTCCCAGATAGCAGGGTATAGATGCTATAGTCCTAAAGTAAAAAGTAATTTCATAGTTTATGAGCTTCAACATCTACGAAAATTCTACAAAAAGTAGAGGTCTATCAGCTTAAAAATTCCCATTTTCCAATAAAAAATATGGAGATGCCCATATCAGAGAAATGAGCATATCATTTTATCTCATCAAGTTCTTACTTTGTGATAAGAAAGGACATGAACCTCCTGAAATGAACACATTTGCACACAATAATTTGCTGCAAATCCATATTTCATTTTCCATAAAAACTGGTCCACTTTTAAAAATAATCTTCTAAAACACCTCAACTAAAATTAACATGTCTATTGTATTTTTTTCACACATAAATACTTTGAACCATTCTGTAACTGTTTGTCAGTATGAAATAATGTGGAAAATACTGCTGTAGTTACAGATCTCAAGCATTTAAATATATAAAAACTTCACAGATGCAGTTAATATATTATGCATGTAACTATTATAACTAAAATTAGTTTATTTCCATGGTAAAAACAAGACCTCAAATCCATGTTTTTACCTCCAAACCATGACTCTGACACCTATGGCTCAGAAGCTGTGATTAAGGAAATATGAACAACCTTAGATCACTGTACTGTACCTTTGTGCATTAAAATGTTCCTTCAGAGCAATAAATACTATTTACTAGTCCAGTACCCCAGTATTTACTGGTAACACAGGAAAATCTGTAAAGTCAAAAGAAGTTTTCGTAGCTATTAGAAGCAGTAGTTAAGTCCTGAAACAACCAGAATACAGTTACCTTCTTACTGCACTTCAGTGAAATATTTTCTCTGCCAAAATAGGATCTAAATGAAACAAGAATGAAAGTAGAGATTATTTTAAGAAACATTTTCCCGGGTCTAAAATAATTAATTTTGAACTGAATATTTCTCTTTTGGTTTTCAGAAATATGTTTACTCTTCCTTCCCAATGCTTCTTTTTTATATTCCCTTTGATTTTTGAAAGCTTAGAGATTGTATGATTTCAAAGATTTTTAGTCCTATTTTTCCTTCATCTTTTTCTCTTTGCTTCTGTGTTTTCCCAGAGATTATTCAGAATTTATCATACTGTTAAAAAATGTTAAAAAGAAAAATAATTGATAACTAAAAAAAAAGCCAGAAAACTTCTGGATAATTTGTATTTATAATTTTTTGTGGATCTATAGTCAATTGTGCATCTTTAATGTACCTAACAAATGGAAGGTTTGTGAATTTTCCATCAAAAAAGTATGAATTTCGTCAAGTTCTCAGCCTAAGAACTGATCATCTAAATGCCTGATATTTGAATTTCCATGTATTAATACAGACATACTGTGTATAGATGATGTACAAGATTAGAATTTACATTTTAAAGATGTACTTGCTTTTATATAGACAACAGAAATAATTTTAAAATATAATACTTATAAAAAAGTATTTGAGGGTCATTATTGTTTTAGTTGTTTGCTGAGATCTTAAAAAAATTCTATGTCAAGCGATTTTCAAGTGACATATAGTTTAAGTCAGTGCAAGACTGGATAACAGATAAATTACAGTCTGTATTACATTGTATTGGGCCTGCATTACATTCTTTGACCACTGTTGCAAGAGAAAAGAATTTTGAACACAGATCTTATAGTCAAATAAATTCCTAATGTATCTTAATGCATCTCCTGATCAAGTACGGTGTTTAAAGTCTAGTTAGAAAACAGATTTTCATCTGCATTCCAACTATTACTAGGTGCATTTTTTAAAGACTGATAGCAGAGTTTTCTCCAGAATCCATCAACCTCATTAAGTGCCAGTAAAATCTGGGCTACAATTCAAGATCACAGTGTTTAATGCACTCCAAACAAAAGTCAACATAAGCCAATATTCAAATTCAGTGCAACACTTCATTACCTATCCAGGTACAACAGCAGTAAATATAGCTCAACAGTCACAGGAAACAAACACACCTCTGTGACTTAGATGTAATGAAACAGAGAAAATTCGTGGCTCTTTCCAAAGTATAGCTAAATTACATTGTAATTTCTCTCATACTGTCTAAGTATGATGCTTATTAGTGCAATATATATATATACTTACTTCAGAATTTAAATAAAAAAAGAACTATCTGACTGTAGTAACACAATAAACAAAAAACCGTAAGTGTGTATACACCAAACATTGAACACTCCATCTGAGAATCTAGCTGTAATGACTAACAAGAGTCAGTGCAGGAGTACTATTATGATAATTCATTCTTCTTGCCCTCTCAGTGTAAGCCCTCACTTTTTTTTTGTCCCATTAGCTATTTGGGATTCATTCATGAACTGGCAAATTTAAAACATTTTGCATAGTTCTTTTTCACTATAAATGTCATGGCTAAAATTATATGGCCCATCCATACCTGGTTATACAAAAACATACCCAATTATTCTGGTTGATATCAAAGTAGGGGAACACGTGCCACCATCTTTGTCCATATTTCTTTAACAGTAACATAAATACATCACTCCTGACTAGGATAGAGGTTTTGTGGCCAGGACTGAGAGTGCTGAACACAGACCAGCTCCGTTTTCAGCAGAGCTGAACCAACACCGACTCTATTCTGTTTCCATTCAGGCCCCTTACTTTGGGATGTTCCATAAAAAACCAGAACATTTGTATTAAAGAACATTTTAGCAGCCACAGTAACAAGTAGAAAATTAGTAAGTTAAAAGACAAAGAGAGGGCTTAGCTGGTTTTGAATAGCCACACTAAAGATAAAGATAGCTCAACTTCTTCTAGAAGTAAATTAAAAAAATGCTGTCACTGCCATGTATGTGGACAGAGACTATTCCAACAAAGATAACAGAGCTGAAAAGTATCAATGTCAGTTTTCAATGTACCTGGAATTTAAACATATATTTTCTCATAAGAAAATTGGATTTTGTAGGAGGATAAAAAACAGCATAAAAGAAAAAAAAGAAGTTGGATTCAAAAAAGAAAAAAGAGTATTGCTCAGGGTAATTTCCAAGTTGAGTGGGGCAAAATCTATTAAAAACTATTTAAAAATGAAAAAGTGTGTAATTAGGAAAACAAACAAGGTAGCAAAGATGCTAGCATATCACTGTATGTATGGAAAATGAGTACTGCTTCCCAAAAACACACCTTCAGGAACCAAGCAAAGATTTTCACAGTCCCTGTATACAATGAGAAAGAAGAACAAAAGACATGAATTCATTTGCAGAAAGCAAAAAACTGCATAAGATTACATTTTTTTTTTCATTGGTTCTGTTTGTCTTTTTTATTGTCACTGCATGACAGAAAACTCCTTTCCCCTCTAAATGAGAGGGCAGGATCCACTCGCTCCCTTTTCCTTTGGAGAACAAAAGCCATCCTTTACACCTATAGACCAGTCTCTGTCTAATTGCTTCAAAAGACATTTACTAGCACAAAATCATCATCAGGTTTTGACAATGATCTTTCTAATATTTGTGGCTTAAACACCTCCAATACAATCTTTGATCTTCAATGTGGTTGTAAGTATCCTCACACACCATATTGGCCTAGAATAGTCACTTTGTAATATTCAAATTCTTTTTTTCTTACCATAGCTCACCAGAGGCATTCTTCTCAGTACATTTTTGAGTATATTCTTAGGATATTTTCTGCTTCAGATAAAAGACACGGACTTTGCGAGAATTTTATTTTGAAAACTTTACCTCTACCAATAAATCATACAACAAACACAAACATTTTCATGCATTTCTGAGTCACAATGTATGAAAATATGTCTACAATTGACATTTTTTAGTTGACAGAAGTACAAAACCTCATGAAATACCCACTAATCAGCATTTTTTTAGGGTAAAAAACCCCTGAATACAGACTCCCTTAATACAGACGATTATATTAATAAGGCAGCAGCACCAAGCAATACATGGAAGCACTGAAGTTCACACACACACACACACATGAGATTTGCAGGCCTTGTCAAATAGCTTGCTTCTGGCTATCTTCAGTCTTGTAACATTTTCACATTAATTTTGGGCAGCATGAGTTATCCCATTTTTCAACAAGAATTCCTTGGGGTATTTTAAACATACTTGAAAATAAATAATTAATGCATCGGACACTATTAATTAGCAAAACTCAGAAATAGCTACTGTTACAGATCCTGAAAAGTTTTTCTAAACTTGTCAAGCTGTTAATAATAAATAGGGTGGAAATGGCCAATTAACATACTTAAATAACAACCTTTAAAAACAGTGAAAAACACTACTTTTTCTGTTCTATTGATACTAGAAAAAAACAAACCAACTCTGCTACTTTAGCCCTGATCCTTCACTAACGGAAATGTGGTTTTACACTTTAAGGGGATCTCCATGTGAACTAAACCTAGGGAACCAAACACAGTACCTAACCATGACAATTTGTTTCAGATATTGGAAATACAGGTATTTACACTTTTTGTGTGACAATAAAGTTTTTTAAAAATAACTATTTGAAGGTGAAGATTTATGACCATATTTACTTACACCTACAATTTTGAAAATCACAGATCTGTAGTCATACAGGTTATATTAGAGCGAAGTATGACTTCTCTAAGGCATTAAGACAAAATGTAACTAATTTGTTTTCTAGTCTCCACTTTTTCTAATAAAGACTCACTTTCATTGTAATACGGGAAATAATGAAATAAAAACATGAAGATGATTGTGAGTAGTCAGCAGGAATTTACAAAGGGGAAATCACATGTAATGAATCTGATAGCCCTCTTGTGAGAAGATGTGCTCCGTGCATGATGAGAGAGCAGTGATGATGTGTATCCTGACTTTAGCAAGGCTTTCAATGCTGTCTCCCATAATATCCTCATAGACAAACTGACAAGGCATGAACCAGAGAAGTAGACAGTGAAGCAGACTGAAAACTGGCTGAACTGCTGGGCTCAAAGGTTTGTGATGAGCAGCATACATTCCAGCTGGAGGCCCTATTATATAAGTGGAAAATAACCCACAGTAGTGTGATGTCAACAGGATCAAGGAGAAAGAAAAATGTAAAATCAGGCAGCAGTACTATTCCTTTTCTTTCCTTTCTCCTTCTAAAAATTAATAGATCTGGTAAAAGAGAAAATTATATAAAATTGACTGCTGTAGCATTTGAGGCTTATTAATATTCATCTTTAGGTGACCAAGACACTGATACAGCTTATACATCACACTGGTATGGCATCAAGCATCTACTTGACAGTCTACAAAAACTGCAGTACACTGAGCTATAATATTGTTGTTGCACTACCAGTTCATTTATTCATGAACTGCAGAGGAAAATAAGCACGTGGAATGTATATAAATTTTCAGTTCAAAAGTTACTGCCATCAAGGGACAGCCTTAACTTATGCACTACCTTTAAAAAAAAAAGTTGTGGGTTTTGGTTTTGTTTTTTTTTTTCCCAAGGAACGCATGCATTGCGTCTAATGAGCATACCCCTTAGCCTCTTTCTTATGAAACAAAGTGTTCTTTTGTTGCTTAGGGCTCACACTCTGCGTGACATGTGCACCAGAATCAAAACTGGTCTAAAAGTTTTGAAATAAGTACGTTAAATTTTCTGCTTTTTTTTTTTTCTTTTTCCAAATAGCAAGACTCCAGATTCTTATTTAACTGTATCCTCATTGGCTACTCTTGCCTATATGTGGTCATGCAATAAAAACAAACTTGCATAGCGGAGTAATCCACTAAAAAACACAGACATAAGATAAAAAAGATTTTTTGCAATGATCAGAGAAGAAATTCTGTCCCAGGAGGTAATGCAGCCCAGACAGCATTAATGTTTCCTTTACTCCATTGACAACACCTGAAAAGTATAAAAATCTTGACTAGTTTACGCAAGAGTAAAATAATCTGTATTTGAGATGCAGCTGTCCTCAATAATGCAGGGCAAATTATATTCTTTACCTGAGGTGACCAATTCTCAGAGCAGTCTTTAGCCTGCTGCTGTCCTGAGATCTAGCTGTCATGCTGCCTGCTAAATTCAAATACCTTTGAGACAGGAGATGTCAGGGACCATCTAGGGGGAGCCACAGACCAGGAGATCTTCCTTATCTGGGTGAAATGATGGACTACACAGGGTTGTCAATATGTCCAGTCCAGCAGTTCACAAAAGCTTCAATATAACATATGGAAACTTAGTACACTCAGGCCTTTTTCAAAGCAACTAACCAAGATCCAGTGCTTTAAGTTACTTCTGAGTTCCGACAAAACAATGTTTAAATCTTTGTGATAACATCAGGATTTGGGGTTTATTAATTCTGCTGTGTATCAACAAAAGCATAATTCTGTGGTTTTCTGGCTGTCTTATTATGCAAAAAGAAAAACAAATATATATAGTTTTCATATAAAACTTTGGTTAATGAATACATTTAATTAATAACCAAGAATTACAAGGAAAGAGGTTTCTACCAAAGACCTAATGAAATGAAAAACCTATGACCTGTTAAACCACCAAACATTCCCAATAAAGCCACACTCATAGATTTTGGATAACCACGAAGACTTTAAACATATGACATCTTCAGATTTAGCTATGATGAAATTAAAAATTATCTATTAAAAAAAGTAATGGTGGCTTCAGAAAAAAATCAGGGTAAAGTACATAACTATACACTTGTAATGAAAAAGTAGTATCAGTGAAGGAGAAAAAGAAAATATTCAATTTGCTGCTTCTCTATAAAATTCAGAACAACAAATTAATTTAATTTAAAATACTCTTAAATTATTTTTTAAATTTATTTATTTAAAATATACATATACTTTCCCATTTTTCTAATTCTTCACTTTAGATTTCACAGTGTATTAATTCTTAAAACAGGTTATTGAGTCAGTTCTTCAAACTAAGAAAACCAAAATAAACTGCTAAGAAATATGATTAGCATTTCCTTCTTTTTCCTTATAGCAAAATTTCTTTTACTGCAGCTATCAATGCTTTATGTCTTCCTCTGTCCACCCTGTGTAAAAGCACGCACAAAAATGGGGGGAGAGAGATGACAAAAACTTCTGGTGTAGTTGACATCTGATCTGAATTCTGATTACCACCTGCTGTATCGTTTAACTAGAAACAAGACCTAAAATCTCTCTAGAGAATATATGACTCTGATTTAGCTAACTGACATCTGGATGCTCTACATAAATATAGCTGAAAGAACAGTTTCCTGGCAGTTACAAGGCTGACTGACAAAGTAAGCAGTTTGAGCATTAAGGCTTCAGGTGGCTCATTACATCTTTATTGACAACTCAAATATTTTTTCCCTAAATCTCAAACCAGTTCCTACAGAAACCCTTGGCACCATGCGCCGTTGGGTTCTGTGACCAACTTGGGAGGGGAGGTCTTTGACTTCTCTGGAAAAACACACCCAGAATGCACACATTACACTAGGCAGGCACAGATAGCTGAGGAGGCAGGAATGCTTCATATATATCCAGTCCAACTTATAAAAATTTTATTTTGCAAGAGGGATTCTACAGTTCATCTTCTATTTCATATTTTGCAATGAAAACAACATTTCAAAATAGGTATCTACAAATACAGGTTCATTTCATTTATATGTAGGTCAACAAAGTGTAGCACAAGCAGCAAATTCAAAGCTGTATAGAAGTGCAAATCACTGGAACAACCTGTTTGAAGTCTAAAACCTCTTTATGCTTTCATTGAAGGTTTCTTGTCACTGTGGTCGCCAAACATTGTGAACAGAATTAGGTAGAAGGAACATTATTGGGCAGACCCTCTGCACTTGACAAATAAATCCTGAACAAATTTGTTCAGGCAATTGAACATAGAAAAAAGGTATTTTCATATCAACACCATAAGGTCTTAGTATGAAAAGAGAGGGGACAAAATAAAGGAATACTCAGGATAAAAGTTAGCTAATTAAAAAACCTTAAGAGTAGATTTATAGCAATCACCCGTAAAATTACAAAATTATGTACTACTAAAATGTCAAAAACTTATGACAAAAATGCTTGGAACTAGAACTTTTGTGATACAGCTGAACTTTTTTTTTTTTCTGAACAGATTCAAAGAGCTTTAGCACAAATAGTTTCATTTTTCTGAATTAAATATATAAAATAAATAAAACAAATGAAATTTACCCTCTTGAATCAAAAAAGCCAGTTAAATGCATTTTAGAGTCAGTCACAACTGCAGAATCTGCACTCCATCAAGCTGTTACCCAGTTTTTATAAAATTAAGAGATACATTCAGAAGCCTTAATATGATAATGCATTAATATAATAGTGCATTGTGTCTCAATATCACTACAGGACAACTTTTAAAATGCAAAACAAAATTAAGTTACAACATTACCTGATTCAATCTGATTTGTTAAATCCCATTTAGTCAAGTTTGCAAATTCTTTCTGCCAACATCAGCTGTTTTGGTTGCCAGTTAGTAACAACATTACTACTGCTGCAAGAAAAGGTGAAGCCACGGGCACCACTATGGCGCACAGACCTCTTACTGTCTTCTGCAAATATGTGCTTTCAGCAAAGGGCTGCTTAAATGGATCGAGGGTCTAATGGCTGGATAGAAGAAATCCTAATAAACTGGTTACGAGTCAAATAATGCAATCCTCTAATTTAGTCAAAAGCTTCCAAAATTTTGACTATCACAGTTATTTCTTACATTAATATGATCAATTAACTTGGTAGAACTGGTTGGAAAATCGTAAAAGCAGTAAACATGTTCTGTGGGTAGGCAATAGTACTTGGGAGTATTTGAGACTTTTCTATGTAAGCGAGAATATGCAGGGGTGTGTAGAAAATGCGGATCTTGATTTTTCTAATAGTGCAGAAAACACTAAATTTAAGTAGATTTTTCTCAGGTCTGTTTAAAATTATAATGGGTCAGTTTAGTTTACTCTGTAGATTGATGATTTATTTTCTTCTGTTATAAAGCTGCTTAATAATTTCTTGTCTCTAGGCTGCAGCCCACTGCTTCTCATGGTTATGGCAGATAACTGAAATTGGGTTAAAAAAAGTCAGATTTGTCTCAGAAGTTTAAAAAATGCCACTGTTTTGGTTTGATATTCCAGAAAAGGTCCTCAAACACGTACATCAGCAGAGCCAAGGTGGTAGTAATGAAAACATCTCCTGAAACTGCCCCTCAGTCAGCAGAAACCCCAAGTACACCAGGAGCTGTGACACCAGAGTAACTATTTGTTGAGTCTTACAAGTGAAGTAGGTAGGAGAACTACTCCAGCAAAATTACTTCTTTTTTAAAACTCATTAGTTAAACCACATCAGTTCCTTGATTCAGTTCAGAAGGGACCATACCAGGGCCTCCAGGACTGGCGTATGGGAAGGAATGAGCTACGTGGGGCAGGAGGTGGCAGGACTGCTGTTGGCAGCAGCTTTCAGCATTTGCCAAAATACACCTTGTGGTGGACCCCATGAGACACTTGAGAAGATCAAAAGGCTTGCTGATGTCAAAAGGGGCAGTCCCACTTTTCCCAGCTACTCTTGCACTGGCCCTGTGCTCATCTGACCTCTCAGGGAAGTGGTTCAGCTTTTTGCCAGCAAAATAACAATTTAGGAGGGGAAAAAAAAAAAGTGACAAGTATTGGAGCTGGCACAGGAGAAGCAGGAGGGGCACCTGGAAGCAGCAAGCTGTTAGATGAACTCCAAGGTGTTATGAAATTTCACACTTCAAGACCTAGGTTAAAATTACTATTTGAACAATTCATTATTTCAGGCACACAAGCACTTCTGGGGAAATGAAACAAAAGAAGTGAACTTCATTTAAATACAGTTTGGGAACAATTGTCAGGAGGAACAAGGTCAGCATTAATTCCCTTGATCATATCCCTTATTGCTGTAAAGTACAAACTGCTTTTATCTTTTAACAGTTGATTAACATGACTAGTTAAAATTGCTAGTCTCCATGGGATGAAGAGAAACAGATATATGTTGAAAATTAAAGGGTCATAAGAAGGTAAGAAATGAGTAGGCCAACCCCCCAAACTCTGCAGGAAGCACAACTTTTAGGAGCCAAGTTCTGAATTGTGGCTCCCAGCCTCATTTCAGAGTTCCCTGCTCTGTGTCAGATGTGAAGATGACCTTATTTGCATGGAAGCGCACTGCCTCATTTTCAGCAATACTTTTGGTCTGATGAAAGATAAAAGAACTTTAATCTTTAGCCACAACAACACACCACCACCACCATGCTCCATGGAACAACACTCAAAAAAGAAAACAAAGACAAAACCAAAAAAAGGGAGAGAAAGCTCAGAGCTGGCACTGCTCTGAGACAACTCAACCACTGGCTTTTTCTCTTTCAGTTTTCACAGTATAACCCAAAATATCTTGGTTTCATCCTGATTCTTGTCAAGAATACTGCTGAGAGCTCAGAACTTTTTATAAAATAGGTTTACTGGGAAGCTGGGAACAAATCCATTTAGATGAATTTTAAAACAAGGGCTTAGCATTCAGTGGCACAAAATGACAGGCACGTGCTGGAATGAATTAACCTCCCTGGCTTGGAGGTAATACCTAGTGTCTTTAGATGTATCATTCCTACATTCTTAAACTATTTAAAAAGAAAAACTCCTAAAATGTTGTGAGAGTAAAGGAAGGGACTGAAAAAAGAATTGAGCTCCTCATTCTGTTTTTGATTTCGTAGTGGTCTGAGCAAATCACTAACTCATTCTTCACTTTCTGCCTCATAAAATTGAGAAAAAACTTGATATATATCTGACACTTTTAATATAAAAAGCACTTTAGAGAAGCTTTTTGACACAGGATGAAAGATTGTACTTTGCCATACAGAATAGCTGTATTACCTGACATGCTCATTATACACTGTCAGAGAGCAACAACTTTCAGCATATTTTCCTCTTATTATTGCTCACTCTTTGACTGTGTTCAGTAATTATGGATGGAATTTTGTAGATTGCTTTAGTGACTTAGGAAAGTAATTCCCACGGAAATCCAGACAAACCTTTTCTCAATTGTTCAGAAATGTTTTAAAGAGTCTTGCGTGTATTTCGGTAGGGTTTTTTGTGAAGTAGACTTCTCAGACCAAAGAGTTTCAAAAATAGGAATCATCCTTATTTAAAATCTCTGGCACTTCTTATTGTTATAAATGGAAAATAACCCAAATGAATTATTTTTCTTGTCTCGTGTCACTAAACACTACACACATGCCTACACAAGCAGCATTCACATCAGAAAAAGTTATGTGTGAATTCTATGCCTACGTTTTTGGGTCACAATTCAGAGCCAGTTTTGCTTCTTCTCCCTGTTTGTCTCTGTTGTATGGGCTACACAGAGGCACAAAGATAAGATGACCACATTGTGAACGTTACATGACCATTTTTGCTGCACACATTAGCCCGGCTCCCCTGGCTGTGCTTACAGCTATTGGAATTTCTCTAGCAAATCAGAATGATTTTTGGCACACTTCAGACTCACTCTCCTTCAGCAGAAATTGGCCTGCCTATTTTAGAAACAATCAGAAAGCACCAACCACACATTTATTTGACTACCTGACCTGCCCTTCAAAACAGTCATTACCATGCAGAATAATGACATTCTGCAAAGAGGAAAGTGCCATTCTCAAAAGCAGTGAGTGCTTTTGGGAATCATTTCAGCAAGACAAACAATGCTGTTCAGCCAATGAACTGACATCACTCCTAAAAATACTTCTTTGTATGTCAGTGAAAATTACACTCAGACACACTAAACAAGGAGGCTGTATGTTACTTGTGGGTGGCAGCCAGCCGAGACTGCTATCTCACTACCCATCTGCTTCTTCCACACTGCCAAATCCTAGGACCTTTATTAAAAACAGGACTTGAATTATGCAATTTGCCAGACTCTGCACCTTTCCTACTACTGACTCCAACATAGTGTCGTACTCACGTCTAGAGGAAGGGAAAAAAACCTGCTTCTCTTCCATCGGCTTTCACAGGAGGTTCAGCCAAAATACATGAGTTGCTGTTGAAAATTCTTAGAAAATTCATGGCTCTGTGTATTTCTATTTCTTCAACTCCTTATGCCAGCACATTTTCTGATTTTCCTCAGAACTGAAAGTCATTATAGAGAATAACTTAGCTAAGTGCAAAGGAATCCAAAGGGACATCTCTAATGAAGGTGCGTCTCCTCACAAGCACTACACCATGGAGTACTGTGGGACAACTGTTGCAGCAGAGCATGACAAAAATGTGGGCTGGAGAATAAGCTGGTGAAGGGTTCCAGGTCGCCTCAGCCGAGTTGTCCACCTTGGGCCTGTAGGCATACCCAAAGTTTAATTTTGGTCACGTGCTGGGAATGTTGCCTGTGTCTAACAAGATGTTCCAGATTCCAGAACTATTCCAAGAAGTATTCATTTCCAAAGACTTACAGCAAAACAAAGATTTGGAAGTAATTTGGAACATTACTGTCTGCCCTTTTAACCAAAACTAGAGAGAATGAATAAAAAAAAAAAAAAAAGGTGAATAGCTTGAATGACCTACTGAAGTACAGGACTGCTATATAAACCATTTGCATGTATTTACATGAAATCTCCAAATTATATTTTTGGGATCATTTAACATATTTTGTAATTTTTTTACCAGCTGGAAAATACCATACTATATAGAATGAATACACATTTGCAAAATGCTCTACAGAGAGGTGCAATTTGCTCTCTATGGTGGACAATCAAATTCAGCAATTTGTATTGTTATATGGCACCTAACCAACACACTGCAGGACAGTCTACATCGCTGTATGTTACCTTTCAGCTGAGATGTTATCAAGTGTTGTAAAACAGAACTGAGTAAGAGAGATTAAACAAAAGCAAAACAATCCCCCCCTCTCCCTTGCACTGGTTTTGCTCCTTTGGGACCAAAGATCACTTTTTGTTTGTACATTACCCTTTTGGGGAAACTTTACCCCAGTCACTAGGTTAAATTGTGTTCTGTCTTTTGGCTTAAATCTTTCTGGAACCTTCAGAAGTCCTACCCAACACTTTTATCATTTATAAATGCTCCATAGGTCACAGCTGATCTTAATATATTTTTCTAAGCATTTTTACATTGAACATCGTAAGGTTTTTACCTTATCATTTTGCCTTTTCACTTCCTTTTAAAGATATACCAAAGAAAGAATAATTTTCTTACTGTAAATTATTCCACTTCAGGCAGTAAGGAAGGTGCATGCATGGCACAATGATGTGTGCAGTCTGAGTAGCAGAGGAAATTCCACTTTAAATGGAATAAAATCAGAAAAGGAAATCTTGCCAGAAAAAAAAACCATCTCTAACTCAAGTGTGGCAGGGCTGCTGTGTTCTTAAATGCACCAGTATTAGCAAAGACCACAACAAAAAGTACAGCCTCCATAAAGGTATTATGTTGACTATCTTTTCTATGCATTCAAAAATATTGCATGATTATCAAAATAAAATGAAAACAGAACTGGGGAAGATTTATGAAGATGGCAGAAGTGCACAGTAAAACTTTAAATATACTCAAAATAGACAAAGTTGCAGTGGGAACGTTGACTTTTTAAATTATATTTGGCTGTTCTACAGAATACACAGTAGTGAGTAAAAACCAGTGTCTGTTATACTATGGTAAGGGTTCACCGGGTCTCAAAATTTCTTAGTTAATAGTTCAAGCTTAAGGTTCAGTAGAAGAAAAATCTTTTGGTTTCCTTTTTTTGTTGTTTAATTTAGGAAGTAAGAGTGACTCTCTTTTATAAACAACATGCACTCTGGGGCCAAGATAATTTTACTGTGCACTTGTTATTTAAATGAGTGCAGTGTCTCCATATGGCCATATGGATGCTTGATATATGTTGCATACTCAAGGGGCATTGAAGGGTTTAAAGTACATATGTTAACAAATAATGCTGAGTTGGCACCCACACATTGCTGTCCTCACTACAGCGTACAGTAATATGTTCTATTTCTTCATTTATTATTTTCCTTAGAAGTATTTTTAAGAGCTAAAAAGCACCTGGGGATTTAACAGAAACTTTACTTTATAATCAGGTTATTTCAAGAATTACACTACTGGAAGCATCCCATGGCTTGCAGTCGGTTCTGGTATAGCAAATCATACTTTTACCTATGCTCTTCAAAGCAAAACCAAAACCAAATTCCATATACTTAACTATAAATATTGGTTAAATCTAGAATTCCCAGACAATCTTCTTAGTATTAACACTTCTCATTTATTATGATACTATGTTAATTCATGCCAGATGGAGACTATTCAAATGTTCATGACTTGTACTTGTCACGAACATATGTTCCTGGAATAATGGAGTGGTTTCTTAGCAAACAACATCCCATATTTAAAGACCTATGATGAGGCTTATAAAAGAAAAAACATAAACAGAGAAGGGCACAGCTGGAAAAGAAAAAAATCAGGTTTTTCACTACCTAGAGGGTTATGGAGGGTAATGGATTCTCTGCACACTGCTAGCTGTATGCTGGGCAGAGAGCTTTAACCTATTCCAACCACCAGAAGAGGAACGCTTTGTACTTTCTGACTGGCCCACATCAGAGCAATTCTTCTTGCACGTTCAAGGCAAATACTTCCAGCACAAGGAAAAGCAAGCTAAAAATTAGGTCTTCAAAATCCTGCATTTCATGTCAAGGCCTACCTTATAGAAATGCATACAGTGAATGTGTGTGTGCTCGGGAAGTGTCAATTAGAGTGCCTGAATACAGAGTTAGAATTTGGGTCTTGTTGCTGTAAACCCAAGAAAGGCATGATCAGGGACAACAAAGGCTTGCTGTCATATAGTGCTGTCATTGATTAAGCCATCAGAGATAGGTGCTGTAGAAGAAAGTATACGCTATTTATTTTTTTAAAATATTCTGCTTAATTAAAAAAATAGATTTCTCAGCTTGTTGCCATAATGCCATTGAATTATGAGCACAGTTTCTCTTCCCTACCTGTGTGCCTCATTCCTACTGCCAGAGTTAACTTATACCTGAATGCTTCATTTCCAATACAACGAAATGATTGCTTTGGGGTTTTGCCCTAAATTGCAAGGTATCTCCAATTAACTTTGTTGCAGATGGGCTGATTTCTGATTGTGAAAAGATGATCTGACTAGTTAAACACTTTTTTTCCCCTTTGAAATAGACAGAGATGGAATTATTATCTCTAACGTGATGAAAGGTTTCAGAACACCTTCCTCAAATTTTGTCAAGGAGAGATACAAACTCCAAACCTAACTGCTGTACTGTCATAACTAGAATATGCAGAATTTCCAAATTCTTTGTGCATACGTTTGAATGTGAAGATTTGTAAAAAGAGAACTGTGAACAGTGGATTAACTTTGAAAAAGGCAGCAGAGTCGAAAGTGGCACATGATAGACCGAGAGGTGGGTGACAGGGGTATAAGTGGGAAGACAAAGAAAAAATCCACACAAAAATGATCACACACTCCAAATGGGTAAAAAAGGAGTGGTATAAGTGGTTAAGAAAATACATTCAGAGAAAATGAGCACCAAAGGAAACTCACAAAAATGTAAACATTTCCTCCAAGACCCAGAAGTCACATAGAAAGGAAAGAAATTGTAATAGGAAAATGAAAAAAAGGCAATTTTGTGTCAAAAAAAAAAACAACCCAAACACTAAATGAATTGGGCAGGTTGTGCTGCATGTCACACCAAGAGTTTTAAGCCTTACATTTTAGATGTGCAGAGATGTTAATAATCACAGAAGCAATTTTTATCCTTACAGTAACCGAGTTATATCATCTCTAATAAATACATTAGAAGGAAATGTCTGTTTAAAATACTAAACCATGTCTATACAACACACTTCCAAAGGCACTGTCAGAGGCAGACTGTGTGAGGGGAAATTACCCTTTTGGTAGGTGATTCTGCCAGAGTGCAACTCATTCTCACTCACTGGACGGTGCAGTGCCAATTCCCATCACAAAGCCTCAGGCTGCGCAGGAGAGGCATCCTGGTCAGAAGGACGTAGAAAGGTGATCTCTGAGCGGTCAGCTGTATTTAGGGTACGTGCAGTCATACTGACAAAATTCTGCCAGAAAAACTTGATTTTGTTTTATGTTTTCCTGCTGGGGAAGGGGAGAACAGGGAAAAACCAAAGTGAAGAGAAAAAGATGTGAGTTGCTGATGCCTACTGGTACATAGCAGCAGTTTTGGGTCACACTCTGGGTCCATGGGAGAAGCATACACTTATACAAACACTGTCCTACAGTCAACTTCATGTGGATACGGTTTCTGTGATGAGCTAACCTTGGCTTGTCTCCTGTATTTTTCTCACAAACCCCACCAGATTTTACTGAGCTAGTCATCTCAAAATAGAGGTCCACACCCTATGCAGTCTGTATATATGCAATAAATTATAATTCAGTCCAAGTAAATTATTAAACTACCAGACTGATATTCTTCAGCATATTAGAAAACTAATGTAACTAGTTTCTTTAACAGGTATTTTCACTTAATATGCCTGTCTCATCTTCCAAACTGACCATCAGAGATCACAGTTCCCAAAAGGGGACGCTGGTTGCAGCTGCATGTTTATATTTCAGAGGCTCTACAAATTCATTTCACTAATCAAATTAATTCATAGCCTAGTAATATGCACCATCTTCTAGGCTGCCCAGGGTCACGATACTGTCCATTTTGGAAGGGCAGATGAGAGAAAGGAAGAGACAGGAAATAAGGACTGAAAGAAATTTTGAGATTTTGAATTATCATGACAGAATGAGCTTCTGCAGCACTGAAAAGACCGTTATAATATTTATCGAGTTCTGCCAGTAGTAATTCAGAATGTTTCCTCCTCTATGCTGACTCAATGTGCATAGAAAATGAAAACCTGTTGGATGAGATAATAAAATGTGCATGTGTTCTGCCTGATAGCAGTAGCCCTGGTGATAATCCCATGAATTCCCAAAATATGTCTCAGCATGATTCAGAGAACAAGTGTTACATCCTGCACAGAAAAAGAAGGGGAAAGGAAGGGGCAGTAGTAGGAATGACCAAAACCTCAAGCCTAACAAACAGATAAAAAACCTCCACACAATTGTTTCTTTCAGGAAAAAAGGTAAAAGCAAGTATTCAGCCTTCAGTCAAATATAATCTAAAAATCCCCATCACTCAATAAATCACACATGATTTTTAATTTGTCTTTGTCACATACGCTTTGTTTACAAGCACTGAGAAATTATCTCCAAACCATACACCTTTCTGTGGCTGAGACAGATCATATGTGCTCTTGAATGTAAGGGATAGTTACAAACCCTGAACATATTGTTTTCCCCATATGAGAAGAGCTGCTGTACAGAAAATATCTGAGACATGCAATATTTTTTGTTCTTATATGCATTTATCCATTACTCCAAAAAATGGCAGCTTTCTGTTTTCAGTCTTTTTGAAAGAGTGGGAAAATGAAGGAAAAGTTGAAAATATTTTACATACTCTTTAGAAGTGATGAGCTAAGGTTACTTACACCTAGAATATGTGTGTGTTTGCACATATGCTAGACACATATACAGGCATATATGTATATATGGAGACATAAATATGAACAGCTTTTTAAATAGATAGTGCTACTTTTTCTTTTGTTACAAAACACAAATTTTTGAAAATACCCAAAAGCTACTGTTAGTAATCAAGCAGAAAAAGAAATACATTCTTGTTATTTTTTTTAAATTATTTGTTCAATCACTTTTTACTACAGATCATTTAACTTGCTCTCTCTTTCACTGACAGAAGAGAAATCAAAAACTGTCAGGTATTTTAAACTGTGATCTGCACAACACTTGAAGTTTGAACCACAGCTCAAAATCATTGGACACAGACCTACAATTGTTGCTATTCCTAGATAAGTCACAAAATTCAGCTCTGCTAGAGGTACATGGATTCTGCCTAGTCCAAAAATAGGACAAAATGTTGTTCAAGGCAAAGAAGTCCTACAAAGCCACAAAGCCTATGAACAATCCAAACAGCAATGTATTCTCATCTCCTCACCACACCAGCACAGCTCAGCAGCTGTGCTGATTCATCTACTAAGCCTCCTTCCCATGCAAACATCTGTTTTACCTGTGCAGCTTTCAAATATTTTACCCCTAAAAGAATGATGTATTCCCTGACCTTTCTCTCACTCTTATTCCCAGTCTGATTCCCAGATTCACCCTGAAGCTGTTTGCTACACTCGTCAGTCTCTCCTTTTTCCAGAATGGATCACATCTCCCTAGAAAATGCACCTTCTCCTTCCCTTTTGGCAGCCACGTTCAGCATCTTGCTAAAGTCTCAGCCTACTAAGCAGTCCTCCTGAAGGAATGGTTCCCCACCTCACTCGTGACTTTTCAATCATTTGCTGAGCATAGGTGAGGAGTTTCTCTCACCACATATTTGAATATATTCGGTCAATGAACAGAATTCTTCACAGATGATGCACAACTACATTCAGATATGAGGATGACATTAGTGGCCAGCAAAAGTTGCAAATACTGCTGTCCATAACAAGTTCCCTCACTAAATCCATGTATAAATATTTTTCTACTGTCAACTCTGAAGATGACGGTGGTCTATCTAAGCACATCCATGTTTACATCTAGAGTCATGATTTGTTTCTTTACATTGAGCAAAATTTCTCCAGGAAAGTCTTTAATAAAAGGATAAATTACTCAGTCATAACGGGTTACAGAAACACTTTATCCTAGGCCACTGGTTCAGCTTGACTCTCTTGAAAAGTTCTGGGTGCTAACTGGGACATAAGAGACAAGGAAAGAAAAGATACTGTGTCTCTGAAAGTATTTTTCTACCTAGTACCTAAAAAGTAGAACTCCCAGAAGTAGCAGGAGATACTGGCTGCAATACTGCTACAGTAGGACACCAATAAGGGATGTTCTGGGGCATCTAATATATGTGGGGAAAAATCTTGCAAATCAATGCTTCTTGAAGGACTTAATTCTATTGACCATTTGAAAAGATTCTGCATGACTTTTCCTGTCATTGCTGAATACTGAGACTGCACCAAAGGAAAAACATTCCAAAGGACAAACTGATCAGAAGTCAAAATTCTTTATAGAGTGCAATAAAAAACCCCATACTCCAAGTCTAAAATAGTACATCTTCCATCTTCTATTCAGTCAATAAATCAGTGTTACTAAACACAATGAAAAGGAGAAAAAGGACACTCTGTGCTTTATTTGAAATATACTGTCCATACTCAGTTTTGTACTCTTTTTGTGAGTAATGTTTTACTGCACCACTTGCCTAGATTAAGAATGTCTCGATCTACATACTTATCATTTAAAACCATGATTCCCCCTAAGGGAACACAATGGGAGTACATGATGTTAATTAGCCTTATGGCATTATATCCCAATTCTGCGTTCAGTACACCACTGTTGCTGCATTCCCAATGCCTACTCCTTCAACTTCTTATGAAAAGGACCTGCACTTAGTCAACTTGGAGTATATTACTTTCCCATACGGGAAAAAGACTCATGTAAAACGTAGCGGCCTGAAGTGATCACCACTAAAACATTAATGCATTGTTCTTTAAATAGGCTTTCCTTTTATGCTCATTTTATCCTAGTGTCATGTGAAACTGCTTGACATGTTTTGTTTGGCTGGTTTTTGAAAGAGTGCAAATGTTACTCAGTCCAACTTCTAGGCCCCTGCAGCCCCTTCATGCAATTAAAGAACTTCAGAACGAAAACAGAAAAAGTGCTTTGTGGAGCGTCAGAAATATTGTCTCTCAGGAAGGCTGTCTGCAAAAAGCAACAAATCCATTGTGCAAACTGGTGCATTCCAATAGAATAAAATTGCTCCTCAAAGTCTCTTTATACAACATGGATTACTGACTCCTGATAGCTGTAGGTTAGTTGAAGGTAGAGTCTATCGGAGGCAAGAAAGCTCTTATTACCTTTTATTATAACACATCCTCCCTCCATAATCTATAAAAAAGCCTCTAGGAGCCCATTCATTTCTACACCTCTTCGCCGCCTTTCAGTTTCAATAATGCTGAGTACAATTCAGTACTCTTTTCAGCCCACTGTAGTTTTCATATGTATTCACATGCTAAATATTCCTAAAATGCCCTTGGGAAAGACAGACTGCCATTTATTATTTCAGATTCTGGAAAACTGCAGTTCTTGCAGCTACCTGGGAATATTGTTTCAGACAGTTCTGCTAAAACCTGCAACCTTACCGCCGGACCACACTCAGTGAGATTAATTTTCACACAGAGTACCATGTGATACCCTTTTATATATATTAGTAATATAAATAAATAGCAGAGGAAGACATTTAAATCTAGGCTGACAAGCAAATGCTAAACATCGAGTTTTTATGATTACTGAACTAAGATTTGAGGAAGTTCACAGCAATAACTGCAGAAGACTAATTATGCAGTGCTTCATGTTGATTGAAAACTCAGGAATACAGCTTGATTGTCCAGATTTCAGGCACACACACATGCTCTTCCTCTTCAAAGAGATAAGAATGAGCTAACTGCACAAACTCCTTCTCCTTTTTCTTAAGAAAGAGCAGAAAACCACAAAACCTGAGCTACAATTCCTGTATCCTACCCTCCAACACATTCACACAGTTTTGGCAACTCTGACATTAATTCATTCCCTTTGCTTCTCTAGAAACCAGAGGATGCTCCCTTCCACCCTGCCCACAGATTAAAGCAGGGACCAGTCCAAAAATAAGTTCACATTTAGACTGGCTTGAATGAACCACGAATTTCCAATGAATGTGATATAAAGCTGAAGAATTTTGCAGTTGAATCAGCTGTAGAAATTGGTTGCTACAGCAAACTGTGTGGTACCTGCATCTCTTGAATAATACTGGGGCAGTTAGTTTGGATGTTGCTTTTCCACTGTAGTTAGGAAGTGTTTCTAAGAAATATGTTCACACTGCTTTCCTTCCCCCCCCCCCCCCTCCCCGCCCCCCATTTAGAAAGTAAATCCTTGCTTATTCTCACATGGGATTGATGTACCACCATACTCCAGTGATGTGACTTGAGATCTGGGATCATAATTTGCCAAACTAAATCATATCCTGATATGTAAAGGACCACTCACTTCCTGCAGGCTTTAAATTTACTAATTATCAACAAAAATGTTGATCAGAAGCCTGGACTTCTAATTAATATTTAACAAACAGCATTCTTGGCAGAGCTTATTGCAAAACTAATGTGAGAGGAAGGAAACCCCAGTGGTCCTGTCTGTATTCTTCACAAATTTGTTCACAGAGCTGTCACATACTAACAAGGAATGCCTCTTTTTTTGTTGCAGTATATTAGTCAAGTTTTAACCTTGTATTCAAGAGCTTTTTGTAGCTTCTTAGAGACCAATTCTTTTTTTTTTTAGTATGTAAAACTGAAATGTAGCATTGAAAATATGTTTTCTCATGCATTTTTTTCCATGCAGTATATCATGACCATTTCAATATCAGACAATGCTTTTTAATTAATTTTCTAATTGGCAGTTACAAACCCAAAAGCATTTATTAAGGGAAAGATTAAGCTAAGAACTAGCTTAATTAAATTATTATTATTACAAATTTGTTTGCTATTGAAATTTGTCATTATTTTCTATTAACAGAAAGAAAGTAACTTTCTTACCAGAATATCATAATTACTGATTTTATGCACATGTCTAGGTTAATATATACCACAATTTAATGTAAATATATACTAAAACATTTGGATACTTTCCCTGAAATTTGTCATGACAGTTTATGAAAAATTATTGAAAAAATTTGAAGTGACTCTTATATCCTTATTTTCTGTATGGTGGTATAATATGAATAATTAATGACTCAAAATTATTTGCTAATTTCTGAATTCTAACTGCCCTTCTAATCCATATGAAGGAATACATATATTTGATTTATAGAATTATCCTTCTTTTTATTTGATGAAGTCCCTGTTTGTCCATGCATCATTAACAACCAATATAAACTTAGAATATCAGTACCTAACAAAGGCACTTTGAATAGACTTAAATTTCAGTTCTCATAAATAAATACCAACTGTTTAGATTTATACTTCAAGCAACTTCAAATACATCCGGTCAAGTGAGAACTCATTTTTCTCATCAATGAGTATTTTTAAACATGTTCTTTCTATCCAGTTATATGTGAGAGAAACTAATAAATCTTCACCTTCAAATGAGATAAACTAGATGAAAATAGGCAGCTTACAAATTAAATGCTTATTTACTTGTTTACTGTATGACAAGTTAAGAAAGGATTCTTCCTTAAATGAGGCAAATTATGGTTAAATTAACTCCATTAATATCTTTGATGACAAGAGAGTCAAACAAACATAATGAATTATAAAAAAGAATTAAAAATTCAAACAAAGCATTCATTAGAATAATATTTGCTGTCAAAGGATTTGGACTGGCAAATCAAACAGCTGCCCAAGCTAATAGTGGTTAAAGAACATGTTCCATAAGCATGTAGTTGACAGAAAGTACCGAAGTAAATTCTTAAAATAGTTCCTTGGGGGGGGGAGAGGGGGAGAGGGGGAGAAGAAAAAAAAGCCTTAGGTGCAGAATATTTCAACTTGATAAGACTAAAATACTACAGTGGTATCCCAGAAATTGATACAGGATGAGAATATGTGACATCAAAAGGTATCACGTTCCCATTTGTGATATCCATTCCCATTCCAGGTTCCCTCCTTCCCATTTTCCTTTTTCAACTTCTCAAAGGCCCCTATGCAGCTTGTGCAAGTCACTCGTTCATCAGCCTCTGCAACAGCCATCTCTCTTTTTCAAGGTTATCTATAAGCTGAACTTAAAAGCAAATGTAATAACTATGAAACCATTGAATTGCAAGCCTAAGACTACAGTATTCTTAAAAGTTCATTAAGAGATGAAATTCCATAACTCCAAGCATATTTGTTTGGGAACTCCTAGAGCATTAGATCCCAAATTAAAAAATATACTTAGGTGCCTTCCTCTTATTTTGGAGCTTACATTCTTGCTGTGTTTAGGGTCATATCAACATCCTTTTCTTAGGGATGGGCTGAAAAACATTCTCCAGAACCAATCGTTAAGTGTGTAAGAATTGAATCTTCCTCTGAACTCCTAGAAAAATGATTTGCCTGCTTTACAGGAAAATTTAATGACCTGAACAATTTAATTTGTTAATATATGGAATCCTCAAAGCTGGAGCTTTTATTGTTTTCAACGAGACCTGTAGGACAAGAACACTTTATAAGAAAGCATGGCTATAAATATAAATTTTGGATGTCAGCTACCAACTGGCATTATAAAATAATGACCTTTTTCGGCTAGGAAGACCTTATAACCTCTCAGACTTTGGGGCTGTGTGCTGAGTAGATAGGGTCTTCTGAGATGACAGTGAAGCAGAAACAAGATGATATACTTAATCATATTCAAAAAAGCGCAATCACCTCCAGCACCTCACAGCAAGCGCTGTTACAGTATAAATTTAGTCAAGACGAAAGGGGATATCTGTACTCTTCCTTTGGCTCACAGTTTGAGCTCACACTGGAAATCAAAATTTTTGACAGTCCCCTTGTTCAAGTACAGCACAAGTTGGGAATGAGACAACTGGATCATCAGCTGGGGAAACTTTTACACACTAAGTGAAAAAAAAAATTGTTTGAAAGTACTGCTGCCCAGAAGCTGCACGAACACAGTCACTGGCCTGGCTCATTCCTTCCAAACCAAGCCACTCAGTTTGATAATCTTGTTCATGTTCTCAGACCTCACTTCTCCTGTCCTGGCCTTAATGTAATACCACAATAGGGATGCATGCAGTAAAGATAATCTGTGATTACTCCCACGTTGCCCAGAGTTTGCTGTGGATGGGAGACAAAATATGTGTGAGACAAGATGAGTTGAAAAGTTTTGAGTTTTGCCCCAACCACACACGGCTCAGACCCAGCTAGGCAAAGTCCTCATGTGGGGAGCAGAGACAAAAGCACACGGGATCAAGCACTATGGCACACATAAGCCCATGCGCAATTTTAGCTATTAAGGCAGAATATGCACATCCAAAGAAATTTGTTGTCTGTGTCTTCAGTTACTTGTTTATTGTGACATCAATTTTTTTGATGTCTAGTAACTAAAAAACTTAAAACCAGTGTTATCCAGGAAGGATATGCACATCAGTATTCTCTCAGCATGTTTGCTCTTCTCCAAGTACTATATCTAGCTAATGGACACGGCAACATCCCAGTCCCCTGTGCTCCTGTCAGTCTGGAGCACCAGTTACAGAAGAAACATTGATTTGGACTCCTGAAGTATGTTTTTAGTTAGCAAGCAACCAGATTGCTTTGGGTACTGGATTTTATGCATTACTTTCAAATCAGTGTAGATAGATTAAATTAGTTTAGGAATAGAAGAGATAATGAATACCATACAAGTCTGGACTTCGAAATTATTATAAGAATTACAGTTGATCCACAGTAATTTCTCAGTCCCTTGTTGTGAGAAGCACGTGGGACATGTACTCAATCCCTTTTCTTTGATATTATCTCTAACCTCAACTTCTGTTTGCAGCCCCATAATGGAACTCACTGAAAACATCTGAATTGGGAATATATCAAAGAAACAGGATCATGCGCTGAAAGTGCTAAAACTGCTGAAAAAACCAAATTTCACAGATCATCATATTTCTGTACATTAGAGTGAAGACAAAAAGTGACTGAAAATATATGTTTCCCCCCATAAATTTATGAACTGATAGAAGAAGAGGAAAAGTAGTTCCTATGTTGTTAGATGAGAGGGAACTTCTAGATCTTTTTGTTAAATACAGATTTATATTTTTTCTTTGTGAAAAGGGGTCTTGGAAGTCGGGCCTGTAATATTATGGCAGTTAATTGACAGTGAGTAAAAAAATCTGTGTGTTCTTATCACATATCTTTCCTCTCCTTCAGCTTAATCCTGGTTAGGGTTTCCATTAGCTTTCCAGCGCTCAGCACAGCTGACTTGTTCTATTTCTCAGTCTGCTGAAAAGGGGACTCTTCTGCTACCCACAAGCCCCTCTTCTCTATCAGAATGTGCAGCAAGACCTCTCCTGGCATCTTACACTCTTTTTCTATTCTGAAAGGGCTTGTCAGGCTACAAGATGACATGCACCAAGTCATTACATTTCCTTTTTCTGCGCCTCCAGCTTGGAAGAAGGTTTATGCAGCAACAACAGTCTGTTTTTCTTTGCATTGTTTTTCCTATTTATTTGTGTTGTGTTTCTGCCACAGTGACTTAATTTGTGCAACTGACAGTATTGTCTCACCCACCTTCCTGCTGCCAGCAGGAAAGGAATTAATGCTTGGCACTGATGGCTGCTGGTGAGTTTGTAAGGCTAAACACTTTGGTTTTATTTAACTCAATTTTATTCTTTCTGTTCTGTCCTCTAGTATTGGCATTAATGCCCCACAGGCAAATGAAATGCAGTGTTCCAAAACTATGTATTTGCTATGTGATTTATTTGCTACATAAATGTTCTTCATTCTTCTCTACCTCTCAGCAAACTATTCACCATAATTTTTCTGTGGTTGTTGAGAAACAAAAAAATGTTATGCACTACATAGTGTCAAAAATCTCTTTTTCAATTACATAGAAGAAGAAAGGGCATGTGGAGAGAAGGGGGAAAAGGAGGATTTCACCCAATGCAACTTCCTCCAACTTCTCTGGGCTCACCTGGTAAATGAGGGACTGAAGTGTCCTTCTTGGTGGGCAATTCAATTAGGCTGCCCACTGCCATTTCCTAGGTGATTACTCTCACCACCAATTCCTTGGTTATTCTGAGTAGATGTTTCTTGATTTCCAACCACTGCTTTTTGAATAAATAATTACAGATTCAGTGGAGGACACAGAGAGAAAAGATGCTAACTGTCTTGCTGGTAAAGACTCTCAAGATGGGTCTTGGGAGACCCAGATTAAAAGCTCAAAATCAACAAATATTTAATTACTTTGTATATAGCAGAACAATGATTACAAGAAAGTATGAAAAGGACCAGCTTCGGAGTAGCAATACAGCATGATGCTAGCTACTGGGATTTGAAAGACTTCTAATCTAATTCATATCAGAGACTTTGGGGCTGAAATAATCAAAGCCTTCTGAGAAAAACTGCAAAATAATCCAAAAAGGTTTATCCTTTTCCCGCTAGTGCAGGATAGGATAAGATGCTTGCTTGAACCAGACAGTACGCATGAAGTGAGCTAATAATGAACAAAAACAAACAGGTGATTTTGATCTCTTTCCTTCTCTGCTTAATACATTTAGAAAAGTCCCTTTCTCCATTGACGGGAATTAACTCAGATGTGTTTCATAAGTCATTTCCACCCAGTGTGTCCCCATATTACTGTTTTAGTGTTGTCTGTGAGGTTCAGATTTTGGCAAAACAGTGCCAACTTACCCATGGCGAGTCCTCAGAAATACCCAGGAGCCCTTCGCAATGCTGCAGGTGGCACCGTGACGTGGGAGGCTAAGCGGTGTTCCATTTTCAGCCAAAACTGAGAAGCAGAAGAGACGACCATCCATGGTACTGCTGCTGATCTCCCAGCCAAGGGGCTCTGTCCTAGCAAGGGCATTGATATGACTGTCCCAAAGTTGATCTGACAACAGAAGAGGACAGGGATGCAGGACTTGTTTCAAGTTTAAGGTCTTTTGTGTTTGTAGCTGACAGGCTGAAGAGAACTGCACCACAGGCAGCAGAAATGGGTCAAGCACTGGTGATGGGACATCACACTGTGAAGAAAAGCACTCAAGAGGAGAATCTTTAACATCATTAAAAAAAAGTGTCTTTTAAATTCAGAAATGTGATTAGAGATTGAACCGTTACTTCTAAGTGACATAGTGAAAAGGCTTGCTAAGGACTAGGCAAGAGACACATAAAAAAAAAAAAAGAAGAAGGGAAAGGTTAAAGAAAGAAAGAAAACGTTTTTCCAGAGCACCTAAGTAATGTTGAATAAATGTAGGGGAACAGTAAACATAAATAATGATAATTTATAACATAAGACAATGAAATTAAAAGAGGCAATTCTTCAGTAGCCATGTGATATACAATACTGGAAACAAGTAAAAATCAAGACAAAATGAAGAAAGGTGCAGTTAGTATGTATTAAGAATTAAAAATATCCCCTAGAAACTACATGTACATGCAAAATATTATTTCTTGTGATGAATCGATAGATTCCCTTCTAATACAAAGAGCTACTTTTATTACCAGCAAGAGGAAACCTTTGGAATACTTTGAAGAGCTCAGAGCATCTAATTTTTTTTTTTTTTTTTAAAGCTGCAAATCCTGACAGTCCAGCAGAGGGTAACCAAAGATTCAAGGCTTTTAATTATTCAAAAAAATTAAAGATAGTAAGCCTGTCATTTTTGACAAAGAGAAGTTGAGGGAAGATCAGCAAGACAAACTGTTCCAAAGGGAATAAAAAGGCAAATTGTTAAAACTGCACTGCAGCTAGCATCAAAAAAAGATAAAATAAAAACAACTAAAGAAAACACAGAACAAATAAGACATAAAACTAGAAAAGAAATAGTTAGGATGACACAGGAATATAAACAAAATGCATATTTTGTAGGGCTACCGTGGTTGAAAGTGAATAGGAGGTGCCAGTGCATTAAATCCCGACATCTACTCAGTACTGGCCCTAACCTCCACTGCTGGACTTTAAAGGACACACTACTGCACTGCCTTTCACTGTGGCAAGTTTCTTGCCACTGCTGTGTGGTAGTCATCTCTGTTCCCCACCATTTACCTCAACAGCAGTATCTATCACTAGTTACTGTTGTTTTGTTATTACCAGAACTGCTGTTTTACTAGACCTTTTTTTCACAGTTGTTCACAACTGTGAAAAATAGTTTCACACTGCAGTTTCACAATTCCTTTTGTCCACCAGAGAAATACTTACACAGGGAAGAGACAGTCTGAGGAAGTCCCTCCCAAAGACAGAAAGAATGAAATACACCTATAGGAACAAATGCAAGGAAAGGACTTGCATCCTTTTGCTTTCTTAAGACGGTATAAATGGAAGGCTTTGCCAAGAAAATTAAATTGTAAAATTAACAGGTTTGGAATAAGAAAAAAGTTTTGGAAAAGCTAATGGAGAAACAGTAGTATCTTAACTAAAAATGAGTCACCTCATCTCCAAATCATATCACCATGATTTGGTCAGACATGATTTAGCAAAAATACAATTTTAAAGTGACAAAAAAGTTGGAAAAAAGTTTGACAGGTTTGAATAAAAGGGAGATAACTTTGAATTGCAAATAATTATTGGTTTAGTTATTGAGATTTTAACTCCAGTGTGGTTTTCTCTCTACTTCTAAACTGAAAATTACTTTGTTCAAAAGCACTGTGTTATTTAAGAACAGTGATGACAAGACCAGTGCTCCAAACTCACTTAGGCATTTCAGAATAGACTTGCCTCTGATGTGTCTGTGTTCCTCTAATGCATACTCCTCTTGATTTCAGTTTTAAAAAAGTGAAAAAAGGTTTCATTTTCTTAAACACATATATTATAAAAACTTCCATAATAGGACCACCAGGAAGAAAAGAGAAAAAGCTGAAAAAACACTGAATTCATTCGTGAATGGCATTGACATTCACAGACGTTTTATTGGGTGCACTGATTTCTTCCTGTTGAAATAAGCAGACCAGCTTTCCTCCCTACTTCACAGGACAGCACAGAAGGCATGAGGAGGCCAAGGTCTTACATAGACCCTTCTTCCCTGTCTTTTCAGTTTCCATGCATATACCTTTATACAAAAGTCTGGCAGATGGGCCATTTTCCAGAATATTGCTTCTTCTCACTTACCTGAACCTCCCCTTCCATGGTGATTTTCCCCTTTAAGTTCATGCAGATGAAGTCAAGCAAACTTTCCACTGCTTATGCCACCCAGCAGTTTACAAAAGGGAATCTAGGTTTTAATAATTTAAAAAAACTTGCTGAGCAATTTATATTCTTTTGCTAGCCTATAACATAACTAAAATTGTATTCCCAATAATTATTTCAAAAAATAATTTCTTAGGGCTTGATTTCCATTTTAATCCAACAATAAATCTAGTAAGAAATTTATATGACTTAATTTAAAGCATCTAATTGAATGATTTAGCTTTGTGTAAATGTAATGAGCCATTTCATAAAATCAATAACATTGTAAAGTATAAACTAAATTATTATAAATGAAGGCAATAAAAAAAGAACTCCTCTTTATTAGGAAGGGTGACACTTGATTAATGGGTTATTATTGTAGGTTGCAATAGAGCAGGCAGAAGATACTGGGATGAAATTTTCAGAGATACAAAGGTTTGCTGCCCAGCATGCACAGAGCATGTATGCTAGTGGTCTAACTTTCATGAACATAGTGAACATATTTTCAAAAACATAAGCTTTTAGCGTGCGACTCTTAAATTCCTGTGGATGTCAGTCCACGTAGGGCAGAGAACTCACCCCTGCCTGTCCTTGAAAATGCCTCCCCTCCCGCTCCTGACCCCAGCGAGTGATTTCACTTCATTGCTGTTTGAAACGTGCTTGCTTAAAACCCTCCTCGGACAGGTATGGACTTGGAGGGACAGAGGTAGGTGTGAGCTCACTCTGCCTCTGCTTCAGACTGGTGCTGTTTAAGGCATCCCTTGCACAGGGTACAGTGCTCACCAGCCTTGGCTCTGGCTTCGGCACGGTGCTGAGCACAGGCGGCTTCTTCAACCAAAGCTGTCTCACGTGTGACCAGCTGAGTGCACAGGCAGAAGGAGATAGTCTCTGTCTACGTATACCTATATAAGTAGTGTTCGTTTGACTTTAAAATCATAGTCTCTAATATATGAGCTTGATTGGAAAGCTGTGTTCACACAAACACTGTTAAAACTTACAGGTCTATAGTCACCATGAATAGGATCTTAATAAATTCTGATACCTTCTTACCAAATACATGTTAATTGCCTTCTATGAATGAATAACACATTTAGAATACTGTTATTTAGACAAATGACTACTTTTAAACATTATTTGCTAACCAACAAAAATGAAGGGCCAAAAACCACTTACAAAAATGAACATTAAAATATGACAAGTATAGTTTACACACTTACAATATATTACACGTATCTGCCCACATAGCCACATATCTCCAAACTTGAAACACTATAAAAACAGAGTTACAAATCTAAGTTCCTGGGCCAAACTAATAATTCAACATTTAGAAATGCTGCTTCTATTTTCCTTCTTTCCTCCACTAAAGTATAACATACTTAGAAATTTTCAGAAAAGCTTAATGTTTAATTACACGGATGGGATTTCATTTGCAAACATGCAAAAGAGTACCATATGCTTACATTGATATTTCACTGCATATATAACAAAATTTTAATATAGATTCAAATACATTTATATCAATACATTGTATATGGGTGCATATATGTATTCATGTCAATAATATGTTAATAAATTATTTTGGCACATATTTAATATAAATACATGTTATATAATACATATTTATGTATCTAATTATAATATACAACAATATAAATATAAATGCATCAAAATCATATGGCATAATATATATTATTTATATATTTGCTGTATATTATATGTCATATATATGTATACATATTCCTGTTCAGAGACTAAGCAACTAATAATCTGCTGAATTATATTTAGAATTAAAATAGAACTACATTAAACAGTTATGTCTTGATCCTGATACAAGCAATTCACATGCTTAGTCTACCCAATATCAACTTCAAATATGAAATCAATGAGATTCAGGACGTAGCTTTAGATACAGCCCAGGTATAAAAGACATACTGCCATGTTACAATCAAAAGGGTATATTATCCTGAAGGTTTCATAAAATTTATTAGCAAAGACCTAGTATAAATACAATATAGAAGCACATTACCTACCAGCATCACTACCTATAATGAAATAAATGGACTGATTTATCTATTAATTTATATTGGTGTTATAAATGCTATTTTACGCTGGAAACATATATTCTTACACAGAGTTATTTTTGCTTTATAACACCTTCAGAATTTGAAAAGTGTGATGTTAATTATACTAAATACTTGAAAAATTGTTTCAAATGCCAAGACCCATGACATTTATAAAATGCTTTTTCTAGCATTGTATGTGCAGCAGCAAACATCAGTGTCTTCAGTTCTCCTGTGCTCTGAAAAATCATTCTCTTTTACTAACAATGAACAATTTTCCTTGGCTCACCTCTGAATGCCCTTTGAAGAAAATGTTTTTTTATAAAAAAAGTTTAAAGCTACAAATAGAGATTTAAAAAGAAAGTTTTATATCTGTGCTGTCTCATTTTCAGATTAGGGGAATAGCCACATACTTTATTAATTACAAGTGTTCATTGACTGGCTGGGCTAGAAACAGCTGGAGGTATTTTGGCCTTAGACTGGACAGCTTAGAAAAAGACACAAGAAGAACAGTATCATTTTCACTACATAACAGAATGAAACTGGAACCTTTCCTTTGGTTCCTGTCAGTTATTCCACACCTGCAGGAACAATCTGAGGACACCCTGAATAAAGAAAAGGCAATGGAAGAAATGCAAGTGGAAACATAAGCAAGAAAGATCGACTAAAATAAAACTCCACAGATTTCCACTTTACGGCAAAAAATGCCAGGACCTCCCCAGACTTCAGATATTCCACTTGACTTCACTAAACCCAGCAGCAGTTATGGCCCTGCAGTACATACAGTGGGTCACACGAAAGGAATACCTCTCCAGAACTGCACATACAATCCACCGCTTACACCAAAGATTTTTGGTTCTTGTAGCAGGACAGTATTTCTGACTTAAAAAATATCACAAAATGCAAAGTATTACATGAGGTGGAAAACAGCTGTGGTTAAGAGAAAAGAAAAATGCCACAGGCAGAAAGTGTCTCGATCTACAGTCCTGCTTGGAAAGCACAAAGGAACATGAAAAGCAAAAACATAGGTCAGCCTGAGGCCAGGACAGATTAATAGAGGGAAACAATCAATGATCTGAAAAAGCTATGTGCAAAATCAAGCCACATGCTCACTGAGTTACAGATTTATAGCCAAATCCAGATCTTAAATTTGCCTCTAAAATGGACAAATGATGGAGGGCAACAAGTCTTTTCCAAAGGCAAACGCAGCTCACCTACTATTATTTCTTAATAATGGAGGAAAGAGAGACATCTAGCTGCTAAAACGAAATTAGCAGGATACACTGTAAGCAAGTCCACAGTTTAACAGCAGCACCCTAATGTGTCCGTGAACCTTGAACCGTGCCCGTGCGACAGTTTGTCTGTGTTGCAAACTGGGCAGGCACCACGCCATCTGCAAAAGCAGCAACTTATGCAAGAGTGCCTGCATCAAAAGCCAATGGATTTTCACCAGGGAAGATAAATAAAGGTAAAGAATCACTCATCTCTGAACTGGAACAGAGTGGCTTTCAGTCCAAAAACTAAAAGAAAGATTGCCTTCATTCACATGAATGATGATAGCTAGAAATCTAGCTGGAGAGAGGATGAAGAAAACATTTTTTATATTACAGAGAATTTGACTGGTCTGTGGAGAAAGATAAGAAGAATCCGGTCAGCAGAGCACCTGAACACCAAGCAACACGGGCAGTTTTGCTCAGTACAGGACACAGAAGTTAGGCAGGGAGCAATAGACAATGATTAATCAGGTCTCTGACAATTAAACTAAATATTTAAAGCACTCCGAAATAGGTTCCAATGGGATTTCCTCCTGAGCTGAGGGTTTCCCATTTTGTGTAAAGCAGTATTTCTTCCTGTCTCCACAAAGGTGTTGATCAGAGGCTGCATTTTCACTTGGCTGTCTCTCAACAAAACACAGCACCAAAATGCCAAAGAGGAGGCAGGTAGGGCACCTTCACCAACATCCAGCTGAGTGTGTGCGGAGGGAAGGAGGAGAGTGCAGTACTTTCATTCATACAAAAATACCCTTCCCTTTCACACCTGATAAATCAAATACACTCAGGAAATCTAGCTATACTGTTTTATTTTTCACATATACAAGAGTTTTGTATAATATTGGCTAATGCTACGGTTTAATCAATTTGATTTCTATCAGGGTGTCCTTGTCTCTGCCACTGATACGGTCTGTTCCGTGACCTTGATTCAGGATGCTTCCCATACACACACAGTTTTTGAGATCTTCGTGAGAAATTATCCAGATTTGAATGCTAGGATTCAGGTCAATGATTTACTGTTACACAGAATGTAAGCTAGCATTCTCCAAAGAAATAAACATGCATGATGTATACAACATCTCATACTTCTACATATGTAAGGGATAGAATATATCCGTGAAAGAACAACTGCATATAAGCATTGAGCATTTTAGTAGAATAGCTTTTTACTAAAGCTGCAATGATGCATTTTGTGTCTAATTTAAAATGAGCACATGGACAAGTTAACAAAAACAGGAAAAACAGTTAACAGTAAAAACAGTTAACAAAACAGGAAAAAATTCACACTAATCACCAGTGTCCTAGCACAGTATCTCACATTTGTACATGCAACTGATGTCGGTGTAGAAGAGCTTTAGCATTTTACTAACTGATATGCAAGCAGTCACAAAACTAATAAAAATTATTCTAATTTTCCGCATATGGAGAGATGTTACCAGCTCAACATTGCATACCAGCTCACCTTGGTTTAAATTGGGTAGTTCATATACAGCACTATTCTTTCGCCCACCTGAAATGCTTGCTGTAAGGCCGACCAGCTACATGTTCAACAAGGACTACAAAAACAGACTGAAGTTACCTTCTGCTGTTCAGTTTCTCCCTTAATATCTACTTATCTAATGATGTGCCTATCGGTGAATTGACCTGGCTCAGTGTGGCCTGTTCAGCACTTAAGCTCTGATGTGCCAGCCAAAACTGCCTTAAAACCCCCCAGAAGTGCCTTCACTATCATCCATTGCTTGCAGTATCAAATGCCATGAGTGTCAATTCAATAACCAGGGCATGCAAAATGATCCTCTTCACAAACAAGTCACGGAAAATGTCACATGGATATCTTGTGGAAAAATCCCAGTTCACATAATACTGGGAAAAAGTGCTCTCTGATCAACAATATTTGTAAAGCTTGCCAGCTTTGATTAAATGATAGAAGTGTATTTAGATCAGTTACCCAACAAGAAAGATCCTAACACCAGACTGTGAAGATCTAAAGATTATAGTTGTTATTTTTTCTTTAATAAAAATTGTCTTTTTGCAGTAGTGAATATTCCAAAGCCCCAGGCTCCGAATTGCTTTTCACAGATCTGAAACTCCCTCTGAGGTAAGGGAATCAGCTTTAGTACCTCACAGGTTTAGTACTGCTATAAGTACCTCACAGATTTACTATTCCACCCACCTGTTCAACAAACCGCTGGAAGTAGGTAGATGTTTGTGACCTTTTCTGAAGTTTAGACTACCTGTTGTTTACAATGTCTATTCAATAACAACTTGAAAGGATTTTTCCACATATATGTATATTGGTATTGGTACAAGCATTAGCATTGCATTCTTAATCCACATCTTGGTTTCATCAGTTATTTTCCCTTATGAGACTTAAAATACTTAAATGTTGCTAAACTATTGGCATTTTGAACATCTAGCATTTTTAGGGTACATTGTGCTAGGTACACCTAAGCGCTCATGATTTTCAGGTTTGGAGCACTTAATAAACTCTTACTTTCCAAGTTAAACAAACAAACAAAAAAAAAACCCCAAACAAACAAAGACACAAACAAAGGTTCCCAAAGCCAGTTTGGTTGTCTCTAGTATTTAGGTAGCATGTGGGAAGGGGTTTTCAAGGATCAAAACTTTAGATGTTATCTGTTTATGTTCCCTGGTAGTCCCCATTGCACACTTGAGGCTGACCAGCCTCTCAGTCTGAGAAGTTTGCAGGAAATGACAGTGTGCACCCAAGTAGGTGGGAAGAGGAGAGAAGGGAGGGAGCCGGCCACAGAGCTCCTCGGGGGCCAGGAGCAACAACCAACTTCCTAGACTCCGAACCAGCACTGCAAAGGAGAGGCTGCCACAAAACACTGCATTCATGAATGAAAAAAATCCAACATACCAAATTAAATATGAAAAGTTCATGAAAAGAAAGAGGCACTTCAGACCTTATATTTAAAATAATCTTAATTGTTTCAACTGAAATTCATATCAGCAAAATAATATACAACCATTAATTGATTTAATCTTGTAACTCCCCTCTGGACAAGGCTAAACATTTGTTTCAAATGGCCTGTAATTTAAGGATGTGCATAATACAAATGAGTCAAATAAAGCCCAGGTAAAATTCTAGGAGAGGCAGAAAGCATTTTGTCCAAAACTGACACATTGTGAAGAACAATTCTCTCTCTTTTACATAGTTCTACTATGGATTTAAAGCTGCAGTCAAGTCTGGAGCAGAACATACGTTAAGAAAGAAAAAAAAAAAGAGATTGAAAGTTACTAAAATGCCAAAGACTATGAAAAATGTCAGTGAAAGAGCAAAGCTAGAACTCAAGAACTCTTCAATCCCCAGTCCTGTGGCTGCAAAACACAGCTCATTCTGTCTCCAGATGTAAGCTGCATTTCCTTACCTCAAGCAGAAAATAAGAATAAATAGGAGCTGGGGGGAAAACTGAGAGGGGTAACTTGCCTAAGAGAGTTAAATGAGATGACTCTGGTCTATTTTCCTTTGTTATTCCATGCCTAATGAAGTGTCTGGGTAGTTGGAACAGTTCCTGCAGCATGATCTGATTGTTGTAGTTGCCTGTTTGTTTGCCGTGAGTTATTGTTTTATTTGGCTTTCATTTCTGAGCTGTTTCCCTGGTCTGTTGGGCAGACGGATGCTGCTGGATTGTGTTTATGAGCCTGTAAATGATTGGGGAGCTGTTGCTCTAACATAAGAGATTATGAGAGAGAGAGAGAGAGGGGTTGTGCTGTGCTAGGAAGAGCACAGACTGCTGCAGCATATGATGGTCTGTCTGTGTCCAAAACCCAAGGCAACATTTGAATGCACAACAAAGTGTGGATTTTTTTTCCAAAAGCAAGCTAGTCAGTCAGTGAACTCTTACATATTACCCAATGTCCTTCATATCGAATAGCACGGTGAGCATCAATATCTCCAATAGTGGCTTCTTGCAACCACTTATATCTGCCTGCAAAAAGTATGACAAAGGCATCTCATCTTCACAACTGTAGCTTTTGGCTTCTTATTTAAGTTATAATCAATATTTTTGTTTATGCCAGAATATGACATCAATCACCTAACACCGTGGTGAATAAATCAAATCTTTTGAAATGAAATTCTCATGCTTCACTGCAAGTAAGAAAAGAATATTTTGCGAGAGTCCAGTACAAATCAGTCAAATACTTTCTGGACTGCAGAACAGAAGACGTGCAATATTTTGGAAAAATTACTTGCCACTTCTGGAATAATTTGGACTTTTTTGTTTCAGTTTCTTAATTTCTTTAACAATCTTAAGGCCAGGTAGGATGGAGCATAACAGATACTAACAAAATATTCTCAAAGCTAAGGAAGGGGGCAGGGGGAAACTGAGGGGGAGGTGAAAAGTTGTGTGTCTTTACAAAAAAGGAATTGTAAATGCCAGATCAAAAATTTGGCACATAAACCTCAAAATCCCAGTGCTCACCCAAGCTCTCCATTAGAAGGTAGCTTCTGCCCTTTGCTAAGAGAATTCAAAATCTGTAATAATACTGAGGGCTAAAAGTTTGCCCTTTTCATTCTCCTAACATTGGGTATTATTAATGAGTGCCTTTTGTGATTCTTTCACACATGGGCACTACAACAATTCGAGTTCATTACTCAGAGGGCTTTCGCATCACTTAAGATACCCTGAAAGCTCAAAAAATTCTCCTGAGAAATCCCTCTCCCAGGAAACATTTCATCCCAACAGTCCTTTTAAATAGGAAGGCAATATGAAATATGTTTTCTTTCAATGCTACTCTGCTTTTTAGGTAAAACACAGCACAGAAAAACAGATCAGCAGCAGAAACTACGCGATAAAACAAAGAAATGAGTGCCATTACACAGAGGTCTTCAGGTACCACAATTCAGAACATCCAGTCATCACCTGCTATACTGGAGGTAACTATGCTGTTTCTTAGGTGGTTTACAATTTAACATTAAAGTTCCTCAAGAGCCTGGCCTTTTACTTTTGTGTAGGCTGGGTCAAAGTAGTTGAAAATATGAAGTAACAAATAGTGACAAGGTTTATATCACAATTTCCTTCTTCAATTTCTATGAATAAAGCAGTACTGCTTTAGCGTGTAAAGGCAAGTAGAGAGCCGAGGATCCTTGAATGCACACCTCAGTAACCCTTTGGTCAAATCCTCGCTTTCCCACACCGGCAATCTCACACAGCATCACTCAGAGTTATTTGGACAGTCAGTTATTCCTCGCTCTTGTCAGCTAAGCACTGGGAAAAGAAAGAAACTACTCATGAGCAACAAAGAGCATCAACATATTGATAGCCAGCTGACTTAGTCTCTCCACGAAAGCTTCCCATCCCTGCTTGTAGGCATGGCAATAGAAGGAATTCAGGCTCTGATCTCTACTGGAGAACCTCTGAGGTTTTAAACATAATTGCCCAGCTCTGCTGCCTCCCAGAATAAAACATTTCATTTAGTATTCCTGTTTAAGCCTGCAGCCGTACTAACTGCATCACATGGTCAAAAATACTGAAACCAGCTGCAAGATCTAAACGAATGAGTCTGTGCTATACACTTGGCCTTGGTCCATTCCCTCCCACAGAACCCTTGGTCTAGGGAACACTTCTATATCCTCTGTGGGGCCAAGAACCATTAAGAGTTAAGACTACAATGCACCTGCAAATTCAGTTGGATGGGCTAGCTATGGTATTAGCCCCTTCCATCAATAAATTCTGCTTCTGCAAATGATATTTCAGGCAGTCACTGGGAGATGGGTGACACAGTTGGTTTCACTGGCACAGCACACAAGGTTTTATTTGTCAACAAATGGGTTTCATGATCCATCATTAACACTTGATTGATTGGCCCAGCACTTTGGCAGAATAATTTTTTATCACACTTTTCTATGGCATAATGTATTTCAGGAACTATCTTACCCACTGATTCGCTGGCAGAGGTTCTATTGGCAGAAGGCAGAATGTTTCCTTGCATTCTCTGCTGGTCAGTGTGAGAGTGTGTTGCAGATAACATAAGAGACTATGTTATGGCTTTGCACATTACATCTGTTTTTGTTATGATCAGGTCTGTCCCTCCTCTTATCACAACAAAAACAAGTCTCACATTGTTTTCTCATTCATCTAACATAATCCACATCCTCAAATATAAAAAAAATAAACCACCAAAAGAAATGCCCAACCCAATTAACCATTCTATATCCCAATTTTTAAATATTCACCTTTACAAATTTTCTGGGTTTTTTTGTGCAATAAATAAATTCAATCAGAAGGAAAATACACTAACTCACTGTGACAGATTGGACTCCATCTGTCAAGATTTCATGTTTGATATAGACTGGAAATTGTAGATAAAGGGGAAATATTCAGGTACTGTTCTTTCAATGAATGTCCCAGAGGGAGATGAAGAGAATGATAAATTGGTTATGGTTATACCCTGAGCCAAGCCATTGGAAGCCTAATTAGAATCCAGAAGGATTGCAGCCAGGAAAGACAGATGCCGGAGAGAAGAGTAGTGGGGGGAAAAGGATATTAGTTTCAACTGGGACAGAACAAATATACAAATGACCTTAACTGTTAGCCAGGAAAGAATATACTTTGTCAGCTAGGTTACAGAAGGGGTTCCTATATATGCCATAAAGCATATTTTGGAAATAACTTAAGAAAAACAAGAGGAGATTTGCTTAGAAAACATACAAGGGAGGGAGGAGCATCCACCAACTTAAGAGTATTAGTCTGAAAATTAGAAATCTGGAAGACTTGCTTTATCACAGCCTCCTCTTGACTTTAACCAATTAATTTAATTTCCCTGAGTTTCCACATGTGTGCTAAGAGGCTGCAATGTGCTATTCTAGGACAAGGAATATATACTACCATGGGAAATTTCCAAATACTAACAGGGACTACAAACATTTGGAGATATGCAGTGGCTTTTGCACTAAGAAAAAGAAAATATCTTCAGGTGAGAGCACAGGAACAAATATTAATTTCACCTAATCAAGGCAAAACAAAGGACCTGACAAAGAATATTTATGCAAATTCACTCCAACTTACTGCAAAGAGTCCAGTGACTAAAACTGACAGGCCAGCACAGCTAACAGAGGGCACTTTGCTCCTCAGGGACTGGGAGGTGACCCTCTGACAGACGGCAATGCTGACAAGAGATAAAGGGCAAAACCAACTGATGGGCTGAGCTGACCCATGATGCACTTTGAGCTGTATAGTGAATGAATAAAGATTGGATTTTATTCTCATGAAGCTGTTTCTCAGTTAGAAGCTCAGTATATGCCAGGACTGCAGGAGGAATCAAACATGAGAGGAAGAAAGTGAAGTTAAGAGAAGCTCTGGAATATCTTGATGCCGGTTATCTCAGAGCTAGGATGGTGTCACTCTGGCCCAAACAAGAAAACCTGCATCATAGATAACATCTAGCTTTCCCCTTAAGTTGTATTAACAAACAAACAAACCCAAAAAACCCAACCCAACCCAACTCAAACCAAAACAAAACAAAAAAAAAACAACCCAAAACTAAACCAAAACAGGAATCATTTTAGCCAAGGTTTTGGGGGAAAATCTGTGAAATAGATTCTGCTTTCTCAAAACAAAGGAAAGACTAATTATATGGAGTCAGCAGAAAGACCCTGAGCCTGTGATATCAGGTTCTGGAGAAGAAAAGCTGCCTGCAGGATAGGTCACAAATATCTATGACTACACTTCTGCAATGTAATGTTTGGTCATACTTTGCCTTTTGCTCCATATGCGTCTTCAAAACCTCAGCCTTCAGTCACTAAAGCAGACTAGGAGTACAGGATTAAGAAAATGATCTTCCTGTGGTGAAGCAGTACTCCGTCTCTGCAACTCTATCCTTTCTCAATCACTTACAAGCTCTAGTACTTTTGCTTTATAAACATTCTTGCTAAGTTTTCTGCTTTATTAATTTTTGAAAACAAAGATGTAAACCACTACGTCCAAAAGAAAAAAGAAATATGTATTTTGGATTTATGAAAGAGCTATTATTGACAGTGAAATTCTCCAAGCAACATAGTGTGATAAGTGAATTTAATTACATAAAAGCAGTACAGGGTTCAGGAAGAAAAAAACCCAGATATTTTCCTTGACAGACATGAAAAGAGATACAGATATGTCCAATACAAAGTACTATTCATTTCTAGATATATTATCTCATATCAAAGAAAGACAAATGCTGGTGATAATAATAATAAGCACATTACATGCAGTAAGTTTGGTGGTTAAGAGTTTCTGTTAAACTATGCCCAATCTTGTCCTGGGCATGACAAGGCAAATTCATTTCAGAACGGGGTATAATGTATGAGGCCAACAGAGCAACTGCCAAAAAGGACAGTTACTATAATCTCATCAGTAAGTCACAGACACATGATAATACCTTGCTTAAAGATGCCTGATAAATGTGCTTGAAAATAATAGAACAAAGATATCTTCCAAGCTGCAATATATGTTTGCTTGGCCAGCAAATTACAACAATCGAAATGTCTGTGCATTTACAGATTGTGAGGATTGGTTAAATAGCAGTATTGGGCTCTATTGTTATTGATCATTTTTATTGTAGAAACAAACTGGTTTAATTTGATGACTGAAAATTAAAAAAAAAACAACTAACCCAAACTCCTACTAGCTGTGATACTATATTGTAGTAATACTAACTGCCTAGCAAACACAGAAGATAATACTCCATGCCCACTTTATGTCAATAGTGCCTTCTCCCTAATTTAGTGTCTCTTCCCACTTAATTTGTTTTCTTATTTCTGACTGATCAAGCTAAGAAATGGACTATGACACTTATAAAACTAATTACTCCTTTTTTCTTTTCACTCTCTCAAAGGCTAAGAAACTAAACATCACAACAGGAACTCCAACAGTAATTGGTCTTCAGTATCACTGTGCACCAACTAGCTTCAATGTGAAATACAAACTTTAATTTAAAAAACGTCATTGGCAGAATTGAAAAGCCTCACCCTATCACAGATCTTTGTTAAGATGACATTGAGATGTGCATTTTCAGTACTATGCACAGTGAGTTATGAAAATTACTTCCACTAATAAAAACAGGCATTGGACACATAATTATTGTAAGTACAATAAACTTTTCTCTATATAAGCATTTCCCAACGGCAGCGTTGCTGATATGATACGGGTTAGAAGAGAATGAATATACAGGTAGCGAATGAAAACAGTTCAGCAGTTTGTAAATTACTTCCTGCATTAATATATATGATCTCCAAATTCCAGAGTTCAGCATAACTGTGGCCAGAGCTATGGAACTGAAGTTGTCAGTGAGATTTAAGTATGAATCTCAAGTTTGTCCTAGAGCTGTAACTGTGGTGTAAGTGGGTATCGGGGCTGTGCCCCTGAGCACACACACCCAGAGCACTCAACCTGCTAATTCCCCTGCTGGCCCAGAAACGCCCAGAAACGCCCAGGCCAGTCACCTGCATAGGTGAGCCAATGGATCACCTCCAAACTAGGCGCTCGACTGAACCCCTAACCACCTTCAGCATTAAGTATTTGACTAATAGGTGCAGCAGCTCTCCAGTTGGGAATTTCGGTCAGTTATGAAAATTCCCTCCTGCAGCTTCTGCTGGGCCTACACAAATTTCTATGCTTTGACATTTTGATTAGCATCCTTGACAGAGAGTCTGGCCCTTCCAGAAAATTTCCACTGCAAAATTGATCAGATGGTACATAGGCAAGACATCCATAAACAGCAAGAAGTGTTTCACAGGTGCAGAAATGGTAAAACAGTCTTTTTATATATGGCTTAGATAGCTAGATGGTTTCTTCGCAATTTAAGCTAATCAATAGCTAGAGATCAAGCATGTGCTGGATTCGTCAGGTAGGACTACTGGCCAGCTGGATAAAAGGATTCAGCAGAACAACGGTTTGGGGAGCTTAACATGTCATTGCAAGGACCCTTGCAACAGAGACTTCTGTTACCACCCAGAGAGCAACCAACAACCCTGTTCAAGAGATTCTATACCCCATGCAAACTTTACCCGATGCCAAGATCCAAATAAATTTGTTTTTTAAAGAAGCACTCAGACCACAAGTATCTATGAAACAGAACCAATAACTAGAGATCTGTGTAAAGGATTTCTCATTTTTGAACCCAAGGAATGTAGGTATTCCCTAGTGTAATTGGAAGCATTACAATGGTTGCAATCCAATGGTTCAGTAACCGTTAAAATAACCAAAATGCAAAATGCAGATATATGAGGCACTCACTAACTACCTTGTAGTAACTGCCCATACACATTTTGTTCTCATGCAGTAAATGCAAGATACATCACCTACTTTGAGTGATCTATTATCTCCTATTTCCTGTGGAGTAAAAGCATACACAAGGCCAACTACTACAGATTGGCTTTCACTTTGTAAAGCTACACCGTAATACAGTTTAGATTAACTGGTTCATGTAGCTGACTGGTAAAACTCACTCAGCTTTGAATGTCGGCAGGTCCTGAAGTCTCAACTCAGATACTCAACCAAAGAGCTAAAGTAGTTGAAACTGCAGGATGTTTCAGCGCAGATACTTTGGTTCACATTGTGTTCTCACACACATTGTGTTCAAACAGAAGTAGTAAACTTCCTCTATTTTTTCTATTGCACTGGTTTTAAGAAAATATTTAAGTTTTTCCTTATTATTATTACTTATTATTTGCTGTATTTTGACTATGTAACGTTGCATAATTTGGATTTCTGAATTTTTCTATCTCATTGCAGGTAGCGGTAGAAACTTAAATCAGATTTTCCTCATGTCACTGGTATGTTACATGCCACTATGAAGTCTTCACTAGTAGATATTCAGGTTATCTTAAAAATCAATACCACCTAAGTGGTGCCATAGGAAAAAAAAAAGTTAAGCACTGTAAATGAAAATCGTGGTAAGTAAGCTAGCCTTACATGCTAACCATCACTCAGCGACAAAATGCTAAGCATGTTGAAATCACTGATGTGTTTACTAATGTGCGCATCCCAACATCATAACACTGACTGAAAGCTGAACAGAAAGTTTACATTATTCTTTCTTATATGTTTGCTGCTGCAGACCTGAGACTGCTGAAAAAACCCTGTTTGTGTATACATCAAAGTTCAAAAAACAATGTAGATATATTCAAGTGACTATCCCTCCTGTGCCCCACTACATGACACACAATTTACTACATGCCAAGGCAAAAATTTATCTTTAACTTGGCTAGACATATCCAAAATGTTTTAATCGACACTTTTCCTTAATTATGACAAAAATAGCTTTCTTTTGTTCTTTATTCTCTTTTATACATCTTTCATCAATATATTTGCTGTGTTGCTACTTTATTCTGTATTAGAGACAAAGGAACTGGAGATTTAAGGCTGAGAGGGTCACCTAGCTTTTGACATTGGTAAGATTTAAGAATGACAATTTGAGATCAAGGGGACTTTACTGCTGGCAGTAGAGGTATACAATTTTTGGATTTAGGTTGCTAAAGCAGCAGTCAGACCAAAAGATTTGTCTCCTTGATTTTTAACACTGTATTTCAGGAAAAAAAAAAAAAACAAAAAAAAAAAAAACCACATTAATACAGATCTCTCTGGGGCTTAGATCATAGAGGTGTATAGGGCATTCTCATACATTTCAATTTTTTGTGTCTTTTTAATGTTCCAGGCAGGATATCTTCCAAACATAGATGAAAATCTTTTTTTGATATCCCTTACTACATATAGAATAAAACCAAGTACAGGACAGTGTGGCCTTGACTCTGAATTCAATTTCTTTTTTTTTTTTTCCCTGCACGGTTCAATGTTCATAAAGAGACTTGCAATCCTTAGTCAAGGATTACTTCATCTGCTTTCCAACATGTGCAGAATACTTCTGGCTGCTTTCCAGACAAAATGATATAACTTCATCATTTTACAGGATGCCTGAATTTGCATCCAATACTTTAAAAATGTAAGCATGGACTTGGTTCTTTTGAGTTTCCTTAAGCTTAGCTTTCTAGCTCAGTGTAACTTTTTGTCTGCTTGTTTAGGCTCTGCTCTTGTCAGACACCAAATACTGATTTCCTTTTATTTGTTCCCAATCTTATCTACATTGCAGACAGTTTTCATTTAAGTTACAGCACTTAATGCATTAATTACTTTTAATTTTTGTTTTAACAAAGGGAACGTTAAAGGGAATGACAAATAAATGTATAGGAGAGATGACTCAGAAGTGATCCTGGCATATGAAAACAAGACAGGCTGGTCTCCTGATAGATTAGTGCATTTGTTTCCCCTGAACTGCAGCATCATCTTGAGAATTATTATGACTATGCTAAGCTCTATCACCCTTCTGCATTAACAAGTAAGATAAGTCAGCACCTATACAAATGCACAGTGAGAAACAAAGAGCTTGATTTGGGACGCGAGTGGGAACCTGGTGTATTTAAGTTTCCTAGTTACAGATGCCATTTAGGATTCAGTCACTGCTGGTATCAAGGAACAAATCTAGGAAGCCTAAACCTATCAGTGAAACCTACTAATTAAAGTGCAGTTTAAAGACAACAATTAATGATGAGGTGTATAATTGTTCACAATAACCATTCACAGGAAGAGAATATTGCCACACTAAGATACACTGTGCGTGAACAGCAAAATAATACAAAAAATAAAGAGGGCTTTAGCTCCCTTCTAAAAACATCTTAAGTGTAAAACATTCTTGCTAGCTATTCATAACACAAAAGAGAGAAAAGTGAACAAAAAGAGAGCCTGTGATTAACTCTTTGGCAGGAAAATATAGTATCAATCTACCAGCATTGATCCAGACTACATTCTCTTGTTCTACAGCTATGGGATGTTTTGGGAGGTCAGATTTGTTAGACATTATATCTTCTGGACTTCTTAATACACTAGCAAATATTTGCTGGACAAAGGATGTTAAATACTTTCTTTACCCGTGCCAGTGTGTTTGACTGACTCTCGTTTGCTTCTCCATCTTCTTTGTGGTTGTCTTCCATCACAACTAACTCTTCTAATTCCCTTTTTATTCCCTTTTTCCTTGCTCTAAGTTATCCTAGTTTATTATGCCTTATTCTCAGCTGACTTTCTTGGCTGCTGAGCACTCTACTTTTCTTGTCTCCAACTTCATCTTACACAATTTCAACCCCACTGAACTTTCTGGATAAACAGAGTAGCATAGCAAAATGACACAAATGAACTACAATTCTGAAGAAAATGCCTCCATTTTTTGAAGTTATTATACTGAAAAATAAGATGTTACTTAAAAGAAGGGGACAGAAGGAGAAAAAAGAAAGCAAAGGATTTCTTGCCAGATGGAAAAAGAAAAGACAATGCATTAGCGAGGTACAAAAATGCCTTCTTTTAGACCAGCTAGCATACGGTATACTTAAAAACACCAGGCCTTGAAAGAACATGTGGAAATGGACATATTACTGTTATTTGCAGTAATAAAAAGGTGGGGTTTTGTTTGGTATATTTTCCCCAAGCTTAGTAGCACAGTACCACCACGCCCAACTATAGCAGTGGTCCTCCATGACCCATTTTACGTTTGTGAAACGAGGCAACAGCAGATGTCTCCAAGGAAAGTTCACAGTGTTCAGATTGTTCCAAGTTAAATTGCTCCATTTACATGTTCCTTCCAGCCAACACTGGTGAGATGTTGTTTTCTGAAGCAAAGTGTCCATATTTCTCTCAAATCAATGGAGAAAATACCAGACTAGATCTGAGGGCCTAGGACTACTGTCAAATCAGGTAAAAACTGAACCGCTGAGAGAAGTCTCTATACTTTTCTTTGCCTCAGTTTTTCATTGCTTAAGTAGTGAGAAAATATATTTCCTGTAAAATTCTTTTCTATAACAGGATTAATCATACTGTAGAAGTAGTAGACATTTCATGAGGTTGGAAATGCAGATGTTATTATTACCCTGTGTCAACTCTCCCTCTTGAATCTTAAGAAAGAGCCCCCATTTTTTTCTGGCAGCAGTGAATTCAATACATTAATTGGGAATGGCAAAGAAATTACTTTCATTCATGTACTTCAAATTGATTGGATGCCTTATTTTGTTAGAAAGAATGAATACAGCCCGAAACAAATAAACTAATCTACCTAGGCACACTATTATTTATTGTGATTTCTTTTATTATGCCCCTTCTTATTCTTTCTTTCTGTAAGATAAACATCCGTCTTCTCATCTCACTGCTTATGAGACTTTTTCAAAGGCCCTAGTTACCCACTCTTGATAACAAAAGTCTAGGTTAGTTTATTGGTTTATATCAACACTACACAAAAATATTGACTTGCTTAAAATCAGTTGTCTTCAACTTTTTGAAGAAAATTAGTGAAATATTACTTATCCATGTGTCCAAGATGAAGTTTATAGTTGATGTTTTTCACCACCAAAAAAATGGTACAGATATCAAGAGAATTGTATTTTATTTTAAAGTAAATTGTAGGGCTCTAGTCTATTCTTGGACTGACAGCTTACCAGGCAAAGCTAGGCTTCTCAGTAACATTAGGCATCAGATATCTACAGACTCCTTTTCACATTTTCTATCATATACTGTCCTGGGGAAACAGGCAGAGTCAAACATGTTCAAAGTGGGTTTTTTAATAGAACTTACCTGATTATTATTTTCAACAGAAAATGTAAACTTTTCTAAAAGACTTCTGAAGTCCTTTGAGAAAATCAAAGTTGTGGGTTTGAAGCCTTTATAGACAGAAAGTGGAGCTGACACGAGCTGCCCAAGCAGGCAGCAAGGCAACTGACAATAAACCTCTCAAAAACAATTTCACTCACTAAATGAGATTTTTTGGAACATTCCTGAACTGTAAATAATAGAAAGGCTAGTGCTCAAAGATTAGAATAAGTTAGAAGATGATTTATTTTCTGTGTGTTTTGCAAAATACAGAAATCCAATTTCCAGCTACTTTTTCCATTACCTGAAATAAATATTAGGGTCTGATCACACATTTAATAAGAATATGCATAACTTTGTGGAAATTTCATCAGGAGAAAGGAGGATACAGGCAGCATAGACAAACAATCCACAGAAATGAGGCACTCTGGTTTTGGGGGGAAAAAATATTTTCCACATTGTAATAAAAACCCTTTTATAGTGTTACCCTTTTAGAATGTTAAGAGAACATCATCTTCTGTAGTTTCTTGGACATTTTCTTTGTTTTAAGTTGACAGATTTACTTAGTCTTTTGACAAAATTTATTTCAGCAGTACTGTTCACTTGCATAAGTGTTTTAAAATGTATATCTGATTAGTAAGCTCAGTTACTGAAAGACAGACTTTCAATAAATCCAAAAGATTCTTTCTCAAAAGTTGGGAGTAGTTGTTATGAAAACTACTGACACTTTTTTGGAACGACAGACACCTAACATGACATATACGATATTGCAAAAGTGTGAAAGTCCACCTCAGGCTGTGGCAGAATTCTTCTGCCATTAGGTAAGGAAACAGTTTCCCGATAGAGAGGATTAGTGGCAACTCTGATTTAATAACTTGCTTTCTATTTTTGGCCTTCTTCACGGGTTACATCCCCTTTAGTTTACACTGTAAGGCCTCTTTGTGACCCAGATCAGGTTCTAAAGAAAACACAGCAAATCCCTGATGCAGTTTAGAGCACAATCCTACAGAAATGGTTCCAGCCCAAATGAGGGAATGTCATGCCACAGCATGAACACGGTAATAGCGCAAAGGCAGGACAAGAGATTCTTCAGCTGCTGCAGATATTCGGTGCTATGTCCTGTGGTGTGCCCTTAAGAGTCGAGCTCCAAATCTCAGTAATAAAACTGAGAAACTTATTTTAATAAGAAAATATTTTTATATTTGTTTGCAACTAATTGAATTTCTAAATACTTTGCAGTGAAAACCTGGATCAATTGCAAATCCTAAGAAAACTGGACTATATCCACAAGCCCAACGTGCAGAAAGTCTCCTTGCTCTTTAGACCAGTGTCATGGTTTTAGCTGGGATAGTTGATTTTCTTCACTGTAGCTAGCATAGTGCTGTGTTTTAGACTTGGTATGTAAATAATGTTGATAACACCCTGGTGTTTTAGTTGTTGCTGGGTAGTGTTTACACTAGTCAAGGACTTTACAGCTTCCCATGCTCTGCCAGGTGCACAAGAAGCCGGGAGGGGAGGGGATACAACCAGGAGAGCTGATTCGAATTGGCCAGAGGGTATTCCATATCATGTGATGTCATGCCCAGTATATTAACTGGGGGAATTGGCTGGGGGAGGCAGCGATCGCGGCTCGGGGACCGGCAGCGTCGGTCGGCGGGTGGTGGGCGGTTGCAGCACTTGTTGTTCAGTTTTGGTTTTGTTTTTTTTTCTTTCCCTCTCCTTCTAGTGTTTCATCTCTCTCTTGCTCATTATTTTCCTTTTCATTATATTAGTATTATTGCTGTTTTATTCTAATTATTAAACTGTTCTTGTCTCAACCCACGAGTTTTCTTACTTTGGCCCTTCCGATTCTCTCCCCCATCCCACAAGGGTGGGGGAGTGAGCGAGCGGCTGTGTGGTGCTTAGTTGCTGACCGGGGCTAAACCACAACAACCAGTTACACAAAAAGTTGCAATAATACAAAGGAAAACAGTTCAGCTCTTAGAGCATTCACTTTGGCAGAATTATTCTACTCTGCCTCAGTTAATACTGCCATTTGTTAATATAGCACATAATTTGATTTAAAAGTAAGACCAATTCAGAGATCTCATGTCTTGCTATCTATGTGTATTTTCTTTACGTAGTGACTGAAAAACTTAAAAGTCCTTGGAAATGCACATTACAGTGAAATATAATATTTAGTCAGTTTATTACCATTACTAAATGTACTGTTACAGTATAAATCTTTAAAAGCATGTCAGGATCTACCTAAGCTTTATGATGGATTGAACATTAAGGCTTGCACTGGCCTAGGAAAAATCTAATTTCCCAATATTATGACAGCTATACAATGTGTAAATGCTGAAGCCACTGATTACATTTGAGTCAAATATTTATTTACCAACTGACAAACTGTTAGTCCTGGCAAGATATGCAAACCCTGATGCTAATTAAGGAGACAGTTTTCTCCTGATGGCATCCAACACTCCATAATGCAGTTTTTCAGAAAGAAAAACACGGTCATTTCAGAGACTTTTTTCCCCCCAAATATGGTATATTTACTTCCATTTCATGCATCTAAAATTTCACAGCACTATTAAGAACAATGTACTTCACCTTACTTGTTACTTTTCTTTCTGTTAAAAAAAATTATATTAACTAGCTAACATAATTGTAATAGTTGGAATTATCAAAGTATGAGATATAACTGCATTATATTACTACTCCAGTCTGGCAGAAAACATCACTCACCTCATTTGATGAAGATGTAAGGATAATGGCATAATACTAACAGGAAAATACAAAAACCCATGCCAGAAAGTTTCTGCAAAAGCAGCACTTCAAGATAAAGGAAGAATTCACAGTTTTGTATGGGAGGCAGGCAACTGAAGACCAGATTTTGTGAGAAAATGAAGGACAAAACAGGCTATTTAAAGACTGAGAACTTGGTACTAGATACAACACACAGGAGAATGAGTACTTTTTCTGTTCTTTCTTCTACATTCCTCCCTTTTAAATGATAATCATGGCATCATTGTAAGAACTATAAGGAATTTATGATTTTTTTTTCCTTCTTTCCTTTTTGATCCTTTACAATAGATTTTCAAACCTATAGTCTTTCTCAAATGTTATGTAAAAAACCAGTCTAATCAGGAAAAAGTAGATAGCAAAGATCAGTTTCTTCATGCTGAAATCAGTCTTGAAATTGGAACTGAGGTTCCTAACAAGTTTATGTTTTCCTGAATTGTAACTGTTGATAAAAATTTTTTAAACAGGCAGTAAAGTTTTTCTTTTTTCCTTTAAAATTTGAGATTCACCTGTAAAAAAGAGACAGGCGTACAAAGCATTGAAAAACGCACCCCATTGTCTAACAATCAGCAATAGCAAAAGTTAATGGGAAAAAGCATGCCAAAAAAAACCAGACAGGAAGGGGATAAAAAGGAACAAAGATGATGAAATACATCCGGTCAATACACCATGGAATGTATGAAGTAAAGGAAATCAGAAGACAGGGAGAGGTTAGGATATGGAATAATTAATACTGAGATGTATCCATCATAATATAGCTAGAGATTTTGGAGTTACTGCTCCCATTCAGTTTCATTAAGGAATTAATACACACAATACGATTTGAGTTTTGTAACATACCTCGTGGTATAATATGCTGATATGCTGTTTGTGTGACATTTTCACTCTTAAATTCCCATCTTCTTTCAGCTAAAACAGACTGATTAAACTTTAACAGAGAAGACATGAGTTAGGATGGGTTTATTTGCTGCTCACATATGGCTTCTGTCATTGCTGCACACGACATTAGAACAGAAAGAAAGGGCAACTGTCTAGACCCTGCTGAATCACTTTGAGAGTCCTACATATGGTTTCTATTAATCTTTCGTTTTCTCGAAAACCTGTTCTTTTTCCCACCTTTCCCTCAATCTATAAAACTCTGCCTGTCTCTTAAGTCTCACCACAAAATGCATTTGTGAAATCAGACTCTGATTCTGCAAACATTTATCCACATATGCATATAAAACTTTAGGCTACAACTTAATGTCTTCAATACGACTTAAATAATTAAATCTCAAAGCATACGCAAGCTGTCTTAATTCAGGATGGAAAGTAACTGCCTTCCATGCTACAGTAGATGAGGACTCTGTGATCTGATGCATGGTAATGCTGAAATTCAAAGGCAACCTCAACATCTGATGTTCACCTGAGGTAGAATAGCCTCAGGCAACACACAGACAAGGGAAATCAGCCAGAAAGGGAGACAAGGCATGTGATCAGAGGCATGCTTGCTCCTTAAAATAAAAAAGCATAAAGTAGTCCCAGTTAAAACCAAAAACAGTAAACACTTTCCTTTTGAGAAAGTCTCAAACACTTGGGCTTAACTGGCTAAACAAGTGCAGATACAACTTTATTGCTTAGGGGATACCTACTCTGAGTAACTCCCTTCCCAGGCAATGGTGCACCAACTACTACCTTGTACTTTATAAATCATATTAAAATACAAGCATACATAAATGCAGAAATATACACACACACTCACCAGTGTGATCTTATATGCAAATAATAAAATAACCTGGATAGACTGGGTTACTGTGAAATGTATATCTGTGGATTTCCGCAAGAAAAATCCTCAGCCTTTTATTTTTGATTGTTTTCTATTTTTCCCTCAGAAAAAAAAAAAAAAAAAAAAAAAAAAAAAAACCAGAAAAGAGGCAGAAAGGAATACAAATCCTTTGCATTAAAGTAGTCACCAGCACAAGACACTAATGGCACAAACCCACTAAAACTGTTAAACGAGTATTATTTCTTGTCAATGAAATAGCGATATATCTAGAATAGGAATTTCACTAGGTATAAGCTAACTTACTTTCACTAACGCAGAGAAGTTTATCACAATACACAGAAGTATCCATCATAGTTAATTTTATTTCATCCTGCAAACAACGTAGCAGTAGAAAGCTGCCTGAAAATAATGAATATTTTCACATGCTGCTTCAGTTTGTTTAAGGTGAGGTCACTGAAACAAAGATTATATAGGAGAAATATCAGCTTCACGGAGTAGAAAGCAAGTTTCTCAAAGCAATTCAATTGCAATCATTTTTTACTTTCTAATAAGTATATCTGCTACCCATTAGGAAAAGGCCTTCCCCTCCAGGTCGCTTGTACTGGAAGAAAAATATCAGGTTGTTATTAAAACAAGGTAATAGATATATAGTGGGTGTCAGTGGGTTGGGCTGCCCTTTTTATTATCTCTGTGTGACATCTGGAGCTCATAAAAAAAAATTTTCATTTTCTCCATGTAGTGCATATTACCTATATTATTAATGAAAATAAGCATACAATTAATTTATTGAGCAAAGAAGTTTGCTAGAAATAACAAACCATCTTTACTACCTAAATAATACTGTGTTTTCCGAGTATGATGAAAAGAGACTGTAAGGAGTTACCCTTCCTCCTTAATAAAAACTTACAGATTAAATTATGAGATAAAATATTTGAAATGTGCAAGGCAGGACTTCTATTCCTCTAGGAAAACTGGCGTCAAAAATCCACTGACCATTTCTTTACAGGCAACATTAATATCTCATCAAAGTTATTGCTTACAAATACATAGCATCCAATGTCCATTGTTTTTAATCATACTTTCTTAGGGAAAGAATCCACTCATCAGACCCCATGATCAGTAGTATTATGTATTCATATGAATAATTTTATTAATAATCTCTTATAAGTCTGTTTAGTTTTTTTTTTCATTAGGCTGTTTTTGGAAAAAATATGCATCAGTTGAAGTCTCTTCAAATACAGAAGATAGGTTTGCATTTGTAAAACCAGAAGCATTGTTTTTTTTTGTTTTTTGGTTTGTTTTTTTTTTTTGTTTTTGTTTTTGTTTTTGTTTTTTGTGTGTGTATGTAAATATATAACAAGGTTCTGTATAAGAGAATGAAGACTTAAGGATACTTTAGGAGAGTGCCTTTAAATCAACATGAGCTATGTTGTACTCCAGAACTTAGCTGAATTCCTTATTGCAAGAAAATCACTCTGTATCCATAACCAGGCACAAAGACTTTCAATTAATTTCTGCTAGTTGATTAGCTGAACAATACAATCCCCATGGAGGATACTTGGCTGATATTATAGCCAATGTAAAATTAAACTCACAGTAAAATATTAAGCACTGAACCAGTGATCCTTCAAGCTTAGTTGTGCTGGTGTGGGCACTCAACGCATATGTTGGATAAATACTGCTCAGAGCTATCTCTATATGGCCATTTAAAATACAGTGAATGACTGAGGTAGGCCAGTCAAATATTACAAGGACATGCTCAAGGCAAATTCTCAAGCTGTGTGGCATTAATTCCACAACACAGACAGCAGAGATGAAGACTGTCTGCAGGGGCAGAGATTATATACTGAATCTGTCAAAGTTTATGAGCAAAACTGTATTGACACTGCACATCACTATAGATGCCAGAGAAAAGCAGGTGTTGTGGATGAAGGAAATGCAACTTCTGCACCCACTATGTTGCTATAAAAATCAGAGCAGTTTCTCAATCAAAGAAACATAAAAGGCAGAATTTTTTTATACAAGATGTATATAAGACTCCATTCTTCCCTGCTTCTATGCTCCTTCAAAATATAATTATAAAATGAACTGGACCACATTCATTCATGATGCAATTCCACTGAAGTAATTTCTGGGAGAAAGTCTAATCCACTAACATAAGTCTGCAGCATTTTCATACCTTTTAATTAAACAAACTGGATTTTCCTTCATCTTCTCTGTATTGCTTGAAAACACCAGATTTTTAAAAAGGAGATTACTACTATTACATGTGGACTAGTAATGATTAGTTGTGTCCGGGAAAGAAATTTAAATTGTTGATCTTGGGTAGAATTTATTAGTCTTTTCCTAAACAAGAAGCTGCCTTAAAATCTCATAAAACAGATTTTAGCAAAATATTTATGCTGTAGGCCTGATTTCAAATATTAACATACTTGAAAGTGAAATGTGAATGTTCATTTGCTGTATTTTCTAGATAGCTGTGTAGAGACTACTCTGCTCAGAATCTGCCAGCAGAGCACAGGGCAGGAAAGCAAATGTTTGTATCTTGCCAAATAGCCCATCGACATCTGAGCCGTTCAGATTGCTGCTTTTAATTCCATTTAAGGTAAAAACCCATATGAGTTACTAATTTTTTGCCAAATAACATTAGCCATTCTTGTGCAGTCTCTGGTGAATTTCCACTCACACAGGTATTACCATAACCATGCTTCCACCTGCACTGAGCAGGTAGAGAGGGAGCCAAAGCTTTAACATCTCTTTCAATTGACTTTGCTCACACATCCTCTGTGCACACGTTCCTAATTCCATTTACTATACTTGTCCTTGCATATGTTTTTGCATTATTCAGCAACAAATTCAGTCCTCAGGCATAAACAAACAAATCACATATGTTTCATTAGCTACAGAAAGTTCTAATTGCAATAAGCAGAGACACAGAAGTAAGAAATTCCAAAATTTAAGGATCTCTCAGATTGGTTACTATAGTCATACCACAAATTGCATATACTTAATACAAACTTTATAATATAAATAATTTAATAGATACAAACCTAATGAAAAACTGAAAGAAAAACCAGAAAGGAATACATATTAGAGCATTAACATACCATGGAAAAATACATTCAGTTATAAATTGGCCAAACACGATTACAATTTCAATTTCTCAGTGAGGAGAAATGAGGTTTAAAACCCTTCTCCCATAAAACAGAGACAGTTGAGTTTTTACATTAACGAAGTAACAAATAAACATCACAGAACATAGAATGGAATTCCACAGAATTCCAGGTTTTACGGAAGAGGAGGGGATCACAACATAAGTAACAGCTAACAGGTTGCTTTTCTTTTCCCAGTGTAATGTAATTATTCTAGATGTTAATTCAAACCTAACTTATCCTTTTAAAATACCTGCATACCTAACACTACCTCCAGGTTCTCACACTTATTCCAAGCTGGTTGAATTTTCTCAGTTTGGCTATGACTTACAGGTAGTAATATCAACCTATTAATAACCCTAGAATACATCCAAGCTTTTCATGAACTTAGATAGAATCATTGAATCATTAAGGTTGGAAAAGACCTCTAGGATCATCAAGTCCAACCATCAACCCAACACTACCATGTCCCCTAAACCATGTCCCGAAGTGCCACGTCTACGTGGTTTTTTGAACTCCTCCAGGGATGGTGACTCCACCACCTCTCTGGGCAGCCTGTTCCAGTGCCTGACCACTCTTTCAGTGAAGACATTTTTCCTAATATCCAATCTAAACCTCCCCTGGCGCACCTTGAAGCCATTTCACCTTGTTCTATCACTAGTAACCTGGGAGAAGAGACCAACACCCACCTCGCTACAACCTCCTTTCAGGTAGCTGGAGAGAGCGTTAAGGTCTCCCCTCAGCCTCCTCTTCTCCAGACTAAACAACCCCAGTTCCCTCAACCTCTCCTCATAAGACCTGCTCTCCAGACCCTTCCCCAGCTCCGTTGCCCTTCTCTGGACATGCTCCAGCACCTCAATGTCCTTCTTGTCTTGAGGGGCCCAACAATGAACACAATATTCAAGGTGCGGCCTCACCAGTGTCCAGCACAGGGGCACCACCCCTGCCCTGCTCCTGCTGGCCACACTATTGCTGATACAAGCCAGGATGCTGTTGGCCTTCTTGGCCACCTGGGCACACTGCTGGCTCATGTCCAGCCAGCTGTCAGCCAGCACCTCCAGCGCCTTCTCCATCAGGCAGCTTTCCAGCCACTCTTCCCCAAGCCTGAAGCGTTGCATGGGGTTGTTGTGACTGAAGTGCAAGATCTGGCACTTGGCCTTGTTAAACCTCATATAACTGACCTCGACCCATCAATCCAGCCTGTCCAGATCCCTCTGCAGAACCTTCCTACCCTTGAGCAGATCAACACTCCCGCCCAATTTGGTATAGACTGCAAACTTACTGAGGGTGCACTCGATCCCCTCATCCAGGTCATTGATAAAGATATTAAACAAGACTGGCCCCAACACTGAGCCCTGGGGAACACCGCTCGTGACCAGCCACCAACTGGATTTAGCTCCGTTCACCACTACTCTCTGGGCTCGGCCATCCAGCCAGTTTTTTACCCAGCGAAGAGTCCACCTGTGTGAGCCATGAGCCACCAGCTTCTCTAGGAAGATGCTGTGGGAGACAGTGTCAAAGGCCTTGCTAAAGTCCAGGTAGACAACATCCAGAGCCTTTCCCTCATCCACCAGGTGGGTCACCTGGCCATAGAAGGAGATCAGGTTGGTCAGGCAGGACCTGCCTTTCATGACGCTGTGCTGGCTGGGCCTGATCCCCTGGTTTTCTCACTTGCCCGGTGAGCACACTCAAGATGTATTGCTGCATAATTTTCCCAATCGTACAGGAGGGTATAGGGAAAAAAAAAAAAGATATCCTGTTTCCATAATGAACCTGCTACCTACAAATGGCATTAAATATGAGGTTTTCAAAGAAGAGCCTAAAATAATATTTTCTGTGTTAATTCTGAAGCTTTAGCTTGCCAAGTGAAGAAGTTAGACACCAAGAACAAAAAACACAACCAGCTTTTAAGGAGCACAATGTTATTCCTACCTTCTCAAAAAGAGACAGGTACAGCTGCCAAATATTTGTAAGTTTGACTGTCTCTGAAAGAGACTTACATAAAAAACAGTGGCCCAATTCCAGCTTTAGAGGTTTTTTAAAAAAGAGAAAAAGCTTTATTACCATACAGTCTCTAGTAATAAGAAGAGGTAGATGCATCTCCTGCAAAATCAAAAAGAGAAACTTCTGTGTGTGTGTGCATGCACACACATACATATGTTATATCTACTTATGTGTATGTAAATATAGGTAGAGGGATATAAATATATGTCTGCATTGAAACACATGGGAAGGCTAACTTAAACAGAAGTAAACCATCAAAATCTACTACAATCTACTCCAATTAATAACTGTAATGTTTGGACAATGTCTTGTGTCTGTTGTAAGAACAGTCAGCTATTAAGTCCAATATCAGTAGTTCTCACAGATCTACAAAGAACAACCATTTTTTCTCTGTTTTGCTAGGGAATAAGAAATGTAGCAAATGTTGTGCTTGTTCACTCATCTTAAACAGCAATGCTTTCTATTCTTAAATTATCACAAAACCCTTTTGTTAGCAGCACTGCAGAGGTATTTCCACAGCTGCAGACTGTATTCACAACTCTGGACAATGATGTGCACTGGCTCATTACAATGACTCATTTTTGTGTTTTGAAAGCCATGTACATATGTTGAAGTGTTTCAGTCTTCTTGCACAACTCATGCCCCTGTTATACAGTCCTTAAATTTGCCTGAGATCATCAAAGAGATAAGCGGTAAGCCACTTTGAACTCACTTTGTACCTAGCTACATTTCCATGAATAAACTACTGAGGTATGGCATCTTATGTGATCTTGGGTGTGGTATTTATGGATGACTTTACAAACATATTTAGTGGCGTACGAACACAAGTTACACCAAAGGTAGGAGGACTTGCACTTCTATGACACTAAACACTGTTAAAGTTCCGACCTCCCTCTGTCTCAACTTCATATCACTACAAAGCAAACTCTAAAAGGAATTCCAGATGAGAGATGAGCATTGGTCCAATTTATCATTTCTCATTGAAGTTGAGATGGAGCATGTTACAACTATGAAGAGTAAAAAGGTAAGTTCAGATGAAGACAAATGGGAGCTAAGCACTTCACCAGATATGTTCTTATAATTAAGAAAGTGTCAGAACCTCTGCCCTATATTTGTTCTGTTGAGGTTAATAAAACAGATCATTGTTTCCAAGGCTAAGACATGTTAGAATTTTTATTAGGGACTCCTTCTAACAAATGAGAAATGCAAGAGCAAAACTGTTATTTGAATGTCACTGATTCTTCAGGTTTAATACATCTAATTTCCTCTTTCTCTTAGCAATGCTGCTAGTTGAGCTGTCTGCAGAATTATACAGTGCTCAGGCACAAACACGGAAGAGCCAGTGGTTTGCAACTGAAATGAGATTTCATAAATCAAGGGAATACAATATTCCCTGTTAGCGGAAAGCTGGCTCTGCACTATTTTAAAGCAGTATTTTAAAGAACATCTTAATACAAGCAGAAAATGATTTTATCAGTAGTGTTAGCACCAGTTATTCCTTTATATATTATTGGTGTCTTTTCATATCTTACACATAAAAATATATAGTCCTTCCTTCCTTCTTTCAACAACATCCTTTGTATATGTATTAAATATTTTATCCAACAATTTTACTTTCTAAAAATCTTCTCTTTATTTGATTGTGCAGTTTTGCTGTTAAATATTTTTTCACTCAGTGTTCATTTCCTTCATGCAAAGACTCTAGCTTTATTTTTAGTGTCTTATATAATTGTTCACTAATGCCTTATTAAAGCTGAACACCCGTAGCTTCAGTTATCTTAAAAATGAATTAACAAGGAAAAATACCCCCCCAGGGAAGCTTGTTTTATATATCTGAACCAGGAGAATGAAAACATTTTATACCTCCTCAAAGTTATCTGTACTTTGGTTCCAGCATTTCAAGCTGTTACTCATGCTTTTTGGCAATGAGGAAGGAATCAGATTAACACCAAAAAGAATGAACACAGCAAACTGAATTCTTCTGTAGCAAGCCTCTGCAAAACCTCATCACTTTGAATATGTTACTCTTTAATAGACATGATGAAAGTGGCCATTTCAGAAGCTTGGCATTCTGCTCTGCAAACAGACAAGAAGTGATATCATCCATCAGAAGCATTCAGATGACCGTCAGATTATTTGCTCACAGTTGTTCATTCTGGCTCCTTTAAAATACCGATGCAGGCAGTGGCAACAGGTTTCTTTGCTGCCTCTAAAAAGCCTTTATTAACAAGAATATTGCTAGGCTCCATAGCTAGCAGCAATCAGCTAGTGGGTTTTTTGTACAACACAGTTTTGGACTGGGTTAGATAAGCAGTCTTACTTGCAGCTGAGCCTACTAGCCACCCAAGCGTCTCCTTGCCCTCACTCCCCTCCCATGGTAGAATTGCCACTCCTCCAAATTTACCCGCACAGCTGTGTATGTCCCAGCTAGGGAACAGCCACACATGCTGCTACACCAGCAGAGCTGAACGGGAGGAGAGAGAGGGGGGACTCATTTCCAGGGCAGAGCAGAGACAGAGCAGTGACAAACAGCTGTAAGCAGCAATATTTTCACCCAGTTCAGAACCTCACACTGACCCCAGTCTTAGTGTTGGTAATGAAGTTTGCTACTTGCACTGGCACAAATGTCTCCTCCCTGAAACCACAGTAAGTTAGAGGACAGACTGTGGTAATGGGACACCCTACACAGGCTGGCATTTACAACAGATTAGCTATTCTGACAGCAGTTTGTCCTTGACTGAAATGGAAGCAAATCCCCAGTATAAACAAGATCTCAAAGAATATATGTGGACAGAAGCCAAAGAGCAAGGACAATTTTGCAGCACCCTAGAAGCTATTGTTTTAATTTGTCTATACAGCTATATAAAACTAGCAATTTATCTTGTCTTTTTCTTTTTCTGAACAGCCTTTTATAACGCAAATCAAATATTCTCACAAGTGTGACTCCTAGTATCATTTCTGAATGGGAAGCTCAGGTCTTCTCAGTATCATTTGATAGTGTGCAATGTAATTGGCCCCTGGCTGATGTCTTCATTTATTTCATGCATTTTCAGATTCACATCAATACTGAAATCTGGTGCAAGCTCTGTCCTCTTAAGTGAAAGAGCTTGTGACATAATCCTGGAGGAAGAAATAATAAATTATCCAAAAGGGGAATGACCTGAACTCAAAGTTCCCAGCAACATTGTGTGTCTCTTTCCACAGTTCACACTGCTGGATGCAGCCTCTAAATAGAGCTGTAGCTCTATTTAAAAGTCTGAAAGAGGTCTAGGTTTGTGCATATGTACTAGATCTGTAATACACACTTCACAATAAAAATTAAAAAAATAATTTCACCAGATGAGCACTAAAGTAATTAAAGCCTATCAAATTGATCCTTATTGCACTTACACCACTGGTAGGATATATCCTTTCAGACAGGACTCTATTGAATTCCCATTACCTTAACTGAAAGCATAATAATGCAGAGCCACAGCCTGTTCTAAAAATGGTTCTCTGAGCTTTTTCATGACTGATCATAAAATAGACTTATTGGAATATTTTAAAACAATTCTTCGTTTATTTACAGGTATGAAAATAAAGCCCCCAGCCACAATCCGTCAGATTTTACAGAGTATCACAAAACCCAAATATATGCCCAGTTTAAACACTGTAAAATAAAGATGACTCACTTCAAATGATGGCCTAAGGGCCTGTATGTTGTAAAGATGACACTTTTGAGTTATAGGAAAACCAAAGGGTCCTAGGCTAATTAAATCCATTCATCTTGGACTTTAAAGTTTCAGACAGATCTGTAATAACGATTTATTTCAATTTCTTCATATTACTTATTTCATTTCTCATAGCTCTGCTGAATGACCAGATGTTTGTAAAATCCTGGATCTGGTACTGGGAAGGCTTTTGTGTTGGTGAGAGCTCTGTGTCTGAACAAAAAGAACCACAATTCTCCAACAGATTATTTCTTAAGGAGACATTGATCCCACATGAATCTGACAAAAAGCATCTCTATAAGATTAGGTGCGGACTCCTGACTGAACCCATATCAGAGTATACATAGCCTCCCCTACCTCCCCAGTGCTCCATTTTTGGGTTGCAAGGGAGCTGTAGCACCCACCACATACAGGACTGGTCAAGGCGATATAGGCACCCGGACTTATCCAACCAGTCTGTTACATAGCACCCCTGCCATGAGACTAAATGTAAACCACTGAAGGACAGAGCTACAGAAGCTGTTAGGCATCTAGAGTGGAATTGAATTCAGGAAAGAGATGCTCAGTACTCTCACCTGATACCAAGATTTTCACCAGCGACGCACAATCAGATTAGTTCTTGTGAGGGCTGTCAGGTATCTTACAGCTATGCCCGTCTGAGGTGCTCCTGTGCTGTGCTCCCTTGAACTAGTTGTGGTTCCCCAAGTTCCCAGCTCTGGAACCAGGAGGCCAAGAGCCTGGGGAGCCATTGCTCTGTCCATTTCTCTGTTGGCATTAGAAAACCTGTAAACCTTGAAACTATGGGTTGAATCCAGGGCTCTTGGGGCTTCCCTGCTGCAGAGCTGGAAGCCTGGAAGTTCTGGGCTGGGTTCCCAGGTCCTGTAGCGTTTAGGCAGTCTGCATGACAGAGCAGCCATAAGGCACAGATCCTGAGAGCCCTGCATCTGCTCAGGGAAATTGATATTCGGGTAGAAACAGAGAAACTGAAACACAGAAAAAAACAATTTTACAGAGCAGCTGGGGTATGGAGAAAACGCATATTGTTTGGAAGCTATGTATTTTATTTCCTGAGTTTGGGGGACAGAGTGTTTTTGTTCTTGGCTTCTTTTTTTGGCCCCTGAGCAAAATCTCCCCCTTTCTTAAAATACCCAAAACATAACTCAGGAGATGAAAAAATCATAATGGCTCTGATAAAGAATAAATGAGACAAAGGGGAAACAACAGTCACCAGTTCAGGGAAAAGCCCTCAAAAAAAATTGTGACATGAGATCTGTGCTCCCTAAAGTTAGAGAACAGCTAAATAGACAAGACAGCAGTGGTACTACCTAGCAGAAGTAGCATAAGAATATGAATCTCTGTCTGGATTCTATGACCCACAGTTATTAATCATCAATTCGTCTGGGCTTCAGCCACTGTCACTGCACTGGGATGCAGGTCAAATACCCTGCAGGACATTAAGAAAGCCCAGAGATGCATCTACCTAAGCACTGGTGACAGTTGCTTTCCTAAGTTACTTTTCCTTCTAATTCAGGTATATCAGGAATGATTACATTTGCATTCTGTCCATCTCCCATCACATTTAATTTGATGTCTGTGGCCTCCTTCCTACAAAAAAAAAAAAAAAATAGGTAGGCATATTTAAGCGAGAATGCATGATTTTCCCAGACTTATCTCTATTTTTTCCCCATTTGTTTTCATCATGATTAAGTCTTAATCACTATTTGGGACTACAGTCTTAATCATATTTTCCCTATTATGTAAATACTGAATTACAAATAGGTACAGGACTGAAAAGTAGATCAAATCTGTTGAACTCTCTTCAGTAATGACAGATGGAGATTGTCTTTTGCGTTGTTGTGACAAATGAGTTTTACAGCTGTGACTCTGACTTGACTATTATCATCTACTTAATCAATCAGTGAAATTCCAGGCAAATGAAGCTCTGACTCAAAGGTCAGAAGTGGTTATCACTAGTGTACTTCGTGCTGCATAGCATTTTAATTAGTTAAATGGCTCTGTACATATGTATGGCTTTTATTTGTAATTTATTCATGATTTTACATTAATCACTGACATCCTGACACCTAATTAGTAAAGAGGACAAACACTCACAGGTAACGTGGGGTGAGAACTACCATACATATTTTAATAATCAAAGTTGAGACAGCAAACTAAAAAAAAAAAAATCAGGGCTTCAAAATGAAGAGCGACAGCTAGTATTTAATTAGTTTCATCTGCACATACTCTATTCCATTTCACTACAGACAGTTCAGGCTCACTCCAAGTCAAACAGAAATTAAAGCAAAAGGCTTTCAAAAATACTTTATAGCAATGCTACAAAATTTCATTAATATATGAATACTGTAATTTATTATCTATGCCTTGGAAAATACTATGGAATTCTGTCATCAGGTTCTCTGGAGAAATCACTGACATAATTTTTGACTCCAAAAGCATTGCTGCCATCCACACACTAAGCCACAATCTAAGGGTTTGAGTGAGAGTATTTGGAAGATCTCTAAGAACTAGGCCCTCTCCCTTATTCAGAAGATGTTTCAGGGCAGAACTTATTTAATTAGAAATTCATTTCATGCTAAACAATTTTTTCTTTACTAATTAATGACAACTCTGACAACCTGGAAAAATGAATTTCCTACATTTTCTTGATGTGCTGACTTTTTTTTTTTTTGTGATATTTTGTTTTGGCATGAAGTTTTTCTTTTAGTTTTGGAAAAAAAAATTAAAACATTAAACTTGAGCCAAAGTATTATTCCTTTTTTAATTGTCAACTTCTCCACCCTTTTCAAGGTTCAGGTCTTATTGGACCATTACTGTTTTCTTTTATTCTGCTTCAGCTAAGAAACCAAAAGAATCAGTTATTCACAGAGTTCTACTGTTCTGTAACTTATATAAGACTTCATTTCCCCAGCAGACAGCTATAACCTCTTTAAAGAGTATCATGGGCTTTTCAGCTGGAGGGAGCATTCAAATACATTGAGCTGGGATCTTCATTCTTCTTCTTCCTCAACATTATAGACTTCATCTACTGTAATATCAAGAACATATAAATTGAAAGCTAACTATCTGATTGGTGTAGTTCATGAAACAGAAATCCTGATACATGCAGATAACCCGTCTTTTTTGATAGTGAATTTAATAGGAATTTGTTCTTTTATTTGGATCACTCATAATAGCACTGTTTCTTAGCAACAGCATGTGGTAGAAGACTTAGATGTACAAGAAGCAACAAACACTACATTCACGAGAACAGTGAAAACTGGAAAGAAATAGCAAAATTGGATTTAATTAGCTTGACTGTGTCTCTCCTGGACAGACACACATACCAGTACTATTTGGGAAGCCACTAATCCCAGATCTAAGCCTTTCCTCTTTTGGTTGGGACACAATACACTGTGTAAAATTTTTCATCGTAAGTTGGGATGCAGAAATGCAACTCCAAGTAGCTGAAGGGAAGGAGGAGGAAGATGATTAAATAAGCACTGTCCCATATTGACAAAGGAGATGGCAACCCTGAAGCTTCTAATTGTATTTTTAAGTAATTAAAATGCTTCTCCTGCATACATATTGATACAGTCCATTTTGATCAAGATTTAATCCTTGGACTGAACTGGTGAAGTATACAATAATATTCATAATAATGTCTTATCAGGAGCAGAGTAGTAAGCACTCTAATAAAAGAGTAGAAAATATTGCTCCCTTCCTCCTATTCTGCAGCAAGCACCTTCAGCCACAGAAAACATATACAGCTTCCCACAAGTCACTTACAAAATCATGGCTAGAGCCAGAAAATACAGATTAAAGCCTGCTATAACACTGCAAGTTTTTTGCCCAAACCACTTGCCTACATCCTCAGAGCTTTCTCCATAAGAAAAATGGAAGATGGGAAAAGTTGTGCTGCCCTGGAATTGAAATTTTTATATTTATGGCAACAACTAACCCAAAATAATTCCATGGCACTACTTAACACATGCTCACAAAAGAGCACTTCTCCAAACAGTGAAAAAAACACATAATGAGCAAAAAATAAACTATTATATACCTTCAGACTGCTATGACTGAATAACTTCAATATGTAAGGGGTTTGGGAAAAAAAGTTGTCAGTTGTGTTAAATTATTCATAATGGCTATTTAAAACAAGGGAAACTCTCTAAGTTCTATCACTTTTGGGTTGGAATTTTGTGCATTTTAGCCACCTGTTTTAGTAATAGTAAGTGTCTACATTGGAAAGCTCCCTCACATCTGTCTTTTTTCTGATGGCATTTATCCTCCTTTTTCTCAGCAGCTCATGCCAGACTCCAGTGGTGCAGAATGATTGGAAATTTTTTCTCCTCCTGTGAACGAGTGAACCATCCATCTTAAACAGCAAAGGCTATCACCACTCCCTTCCAGCAAACTGAAACAGATAGGTAGCAATTTAACACATTCTGATCAAGATATTTAGTTGCAGATGAAGGGGAACATGCAAATGGCTGAATATGACTGTTTGTGGATCTACATTTACAGAATATTGTGTAAATCAAAGCTAATCTGAACAGCCATATGATCTAGCTTTTTCCATGGACAGCCCAAAAATCCATGAACTATTATTTTTGCTTCAGCAAACAAAGGTGTTCTCTGAAAGCACAGTTTAAAATGACAGCATGACCTAACTGTGCTGATAACATGGGAAGATTACAAGTTACGATGTTTGGAAACAAGTCTTAAGAGTTCATAGAGATTTCAAGCACTACAGTCTATATCCATCCTGAAATTCCAGCACTCCAGTAGATGGTAGCACTCCATACATGGTCCATTTTACAAATATATGAATTTTAATACATGCAATGTATATAAATATATAACATTCACATATAAAAATATTTGAGGGAAATTTTAATATACTATTATACCGATAGTTTATACTATAGATGACTAGGGGACTTCAAATTCTCTGAAAAATTATGAAATACATAAACACTTGTATTAGAGAGCTAATACCTGAAACAAAAGAGGTAAGAGAAACATAAAGGTTGGAAGAATTAAAAAACAACTACAGGATATAGTAAAGACCACTCAAAACTCTTTTAACACCTCTTGAAGCACTTTAGGATCTTCAGCCCACTCATTTATTTATGATTTCTTTTTTAAATTATTCTCAGTATTAAAGTAAAATCCTGCAGTGACCTTTGCCTTTGGAAAAAAAAAAAACAAAACCACACAAAAACCACAACCCCCCCACAATGCAGGAGAAATAATTAATTGAGCATGAAGCCTGTAACTTTGTATATGTTTCCATTAGTTCTCAAGTGGCAACCATCAGTGTGGTTCCACACAAGTCTCATCGCAGAGGCCTGTTCTCAGACTCTTTCTGAAACACAAAATAAAAACACAAGTCAAATAAAAATTTAAAGGAGGCAAATATAAGACTCCCATGTGTCTCATTACTATGAGCTAACTTAATGGTCAGCATTAAGCTACCAGTGGTCTTTAATTAGCATTTCATATTTCCAAAACACGCTTTATTCCAAAGGATACCAAAGCACTTTATCTGTATCAGTATCACTTCAGGAAGGAGACACAGGAGATATTTAATAAAAAACAGCTTAAAACAGTAAGTGCTCCACATTGCATAAAGCAGGAAATAAATGTAGTTGAACACGAAGTTGTGACAAAAGGAAGGAATGGGACCTCTGCAAGCTTATGCATACAGTTTATCCTCTGTAAGAGCATGTGTACATGCAGCCTTTATTCCAACTTCAGGTAGTACGCACGATACACTTAATTAGCAATTGTTAATAAATGACTAATTTATCTTATGTGTGGAAACTGGACACTTAAGCTGGGTAATACAGATGTAAACTACTTCATTCAGAATGCTTTACTTTAAGCTAATATGAACAATGAAGAATTTTTACTTTTCATTGTAAGTCAGGTTAAATTCTAGGGTTAAAGCCAGTTATTCCTGTGCAACTAGACTGAACTGTCATTGCCCTGAGGCAAATCCCTATGCTAAAATTGTGATTATGTTATCTTTACAGCATCCCACTGCAATAGGCTTTCTCTGCTTAGTCCTGTCGCTTTTGATAATTTGTCCTTTTAATTTCCCTATGTTATACTATACTGTTGCATCTACCCACCTCACTTTCTTTAAAGCTCTTCATAGCAAACCTATCATTCTATTAGAGGCCATAATGAATTATTGCTAGGCAACCCCAAGCAACATGCTTCTTACCGTGTGTCACTGTTTCATAGTTCAGACATCCACTTCTGCGCTTGGACACCACAAAGCAGATTTAGTATTTCCTTGGCTATCCATGGTTAACACTAGCATAGCACTATGATCTACACAAAGTACCTTGTTTATAATGTTATAGTGTGACAGAGAGCAAATGAAATTATTATTCATCATGATTTTTACTACTGTTTGCATATGGACAGTCTTCTCTCTTTACCCACATATCCCATAAAGATCTAGATCCTAACCACTGGATCTGCACATACATTTTGAATATCCTCTGCCCTGTCCCAAGAGTAGAGCTGAGGTACCATTCAGATCCCTCAATAATTCACAGTTTTGAATCTGTAGCAAGGATAAATGATATGTCTGATGGAATTATCAAGTCAAATAAGCATTTTTCTTCCACAGACTGTTAATAAATATTCCAGTTCTGTTGAGTTACAAGCACTTACGTGGCATACTGAGGTGGGTGTGCAATGCAGCTGCAGCCAAAAGAAGAAATTCCAGTGCTTGAAGTGGAAGTATTGCTAGGGCAACAGGCGGTTGCTCTGAATGCTTCACATATAGATAGCAAAGTAGTTTCTTTCTCTCAAATAAACTACAAATGCTGGACTTGCATGCTGTGGATCGAGTACTAATTTAAAAAAAAATTAAAAAAAAATCTGAAGATTCATTAGAAATGAGTGATAACCATTTTGAAAGCCTTTACACTGAAATATCTTGAATGATAATCTGTTCTCAATTCTGTAAATAATATCAACATGTTTTTCTAAAAGGTTCCTTATGCAAAAACCTCAACCTAATACCCTGATTGTACCCTTACCTCTCCATGATCTGTTTGTCATTACATTTTTATGGTGGTGTTACTGTAGAGACAAATTAACAGAATGAGAACGAGCAAGTAATGAACAAATCATTAGAAGAGTCACACTGTGAGAGACTAAGATCAATCTAGGACATTATCCTGCTTCTTGTGGGGCCAATAGTGGATTCCTCTATTGGGTTAGAGGACGTAGAGGATAATTCACTAATCACTATTTTATACCAATCTTAATGTTATCATTGTCTCTGTATCCCTCTTAGGTCTCTTTTTTCCAGACTTCCAAATTCTGGTTTAGGTAGCAATTTCTAAAGTAATTTTTTGTTTTGGTCTTCTCTGTTCTTCCTCTGTTTCAAGGATTTTTTATTACCGTTCCGATTCCGTTTGGATCAGTCAGCTCTCACAGTATGCTGTTGTTTTAATGTTTAGAAATGAACCACAACTTTACAAAACATGGGAGGAGTGGGTGGTGGTGGTGGTGGTTTAGGAATGATTAAATAAAATAGCATCAATGAAAGCAGATCTGACCCAAAAGGTAGCTGTACAGACAGAGGGTGTCGAATCACTCCTGGAAGTGGAGTGAGGACGGACAAAAACAGGCTCTGTCCCCAGACACATCACGAAAGTTTCCTCAGGATTCACAGGCTCTGCTTTATAAAGAGCAGAGAGTGATAAAGGTATTCTATTATACAGAAACCTTATTTTACTACTTATCCCCCATGATGGTCCAAGTTAACTAATGCAACAGGCTAATTATTCAAAGGAATAAAACTTTAGTACTTATTTCTCTCTACCTACCACCGGACCTACTTGCTACACTTACTACATCAAGTAGCTTGTGAGCATAGATTATATTTAAAGTTTATATTTATGAAGTATAAAAAAGCCTTATATCTGTCCAATGTATTGCTTTATACCTCAAGAACTTAGATGTTTTTTGGAAATATCTTTCAGTTTTTCTCCTATGTGCAGAAACAAGTTTACTGTGTTATCATCTACTGCACTTTATTCAAAAGCATATAAAGTATATGAACTCTTTCTTGCTTTAGAGTTGTAACATTATTGCGACTTCTGGATGTTTTCATTCTTTATCAGGTTTTGTTCTTGGTTTTGTTTTCGTTTTTATTTTTGTTTTTAAATAACCTGTATCCTTGGCAGGAATCATGAATTCATATCTGATGGCAGAAACTCTATATTCTGTAGCACAGGTGTTGGGGTTCTCTTTTAAGAGCAACCATTGTGAGGCTTCACTTCACAGGCTGGGGCTATTGTACATTTTGCTCAGTAGCCAATGGAGTATGTTTCTTTTTGCTCCTTATTTGAACAGACGGGGAAGAATGTGAAGTGTTTGATTACTCTCCAGCAGACCGTTTTTTATTTCTGTCTCCTAATCACAAAATATCCTGTGGATATGGCTTCAACTAGTATACGAATGCAAGAATCTAGAAATACTTATTAAAATTTTACAACATTAGCTAAGCATAATATATTCTAAAAAGAATCTGGTTTCTAAGAGAGAAAATAACAGTAGATGAAAAGAATGGAGAAAGCACCATAGAAATGGCTCAGAAATTATACAGAACCAATGTACTGTGCAAGGAAACTGAGAAATGGATAAAAAACATAAGAGAGTGTCTGAAGAGTTGGGGAAAAGAGAATCTCCAAGCTTCCTCGGCTAGATGGTGGAGGAAAAATGTAGGGGATACTGACTTCAGAGATCATAGCAAAAATGTATTGTATATAGTCAGCTTACAAACCTTGAATGTATTGTTAAATTATGAAAACAAAGTTCTGCTGAGCAACAGGAAGAGTGGTTTTTTACTTTTTTCCCTTCCGTTTTGTAAAAATCTGTTCAACTACTATCAACAGTTCAGACAGAATACCTTCCTCAGAATTGAATAGTGATGATGGGTGGAAGTTTGATATAATGGGATTTTGTTTGCTGATTCTGTTCCAAGTGTCAGGTACATTGAGCATAGTACAAGTTAGCTAGTGCATCACTCAGTTTTTCTCAGTGGTAAGTTAGCCTAGGAGACCCTGAAAATCAGCATCAACATCTCAGCAACAGAATAACAATAATAGAAATGGTGTTATGAAAAGGTAACATTACTTATTTTGTTGGTAGAAATAATAAAAGAAGAACTAAAAACCCTCAAGTATTAAATTGGTGGCCAGTGAAGTTGGATGTAAAAAAGTGCTCATGAAATTATGGTAAGCTATTCATAAAATGTATTTGAGCTAAATGGAGAAGGTTTTTCAGAAAATGTCAAGCAGCGTGTAACTCCCTGAAAACTGATGCTTTTGTAGACTTACTGGCATGTGGACAAATGCAGTGCAGGGAAAGAAAACAGTGCTACAATTAGCAATGAAGTGTAAATTTAAGATTACTAAATTACTAATTACAAAAAGATAGACTTCTTTTTTAAAACTTCAAGCAGCTAAGTAAATGTTGCATTTCCTATTGTCAATATATTACTTACTACCCAGATCAGTGTTTTTGCCATATGAAAACTGTATTGCTAAAAAATTTTAATGTTGTGTAATGTGTATATATACACAAATCTTTGCATGGGGTGGTTCTTCTCTCAAAGGCAATAGGAGCGTCTCCCTACAAAGATGGGTTGAAGAAATAACGAGGAATTTGGGACAAGTGCATTTCATTAAGTTGATTTGAAAAGATCATGCCTTGCACAGGGTACCCTGGTAAATTTCTTTCTTGATGCAGAAAGGATAATCATATTTGCAACCTGGAAAAGATACATCCATATTAGGAACTACTCTTTGTATTTGGAATTTCATTTAATTCCCATGAGCACTGATAAGGGTTGGTCACAGAAAACTCTGAGCATTGAGTGCAGAATGATCTAGTGATGTGTAAAAATCCATTGATTTACACTGTATAACAAACTCCATTCAGAGAGGTTGAGATTTTGAAATCACTCTTTGACATTTTTAAACTAAAAATATCAAGTATATCAAGGATGTATTCCCTAAATCCTGCTATTCATTTTTTTAAAAAACATTTTAATAGGTTTTAAAGGCTCAAGTCTCTTTAATTTTGAAGATTACTTTTTATAAGGATATGATCTACTTACATACAATTTTTCATAGAAGACTACAGAATCTTTTCTGCTGCCTTCCTATTGAATTTACTTTAAATGCAAAAAATACAGGGGGTCTTCAACTTGGTCTGTCAGATCAACAGCAGGAGACCAATACTATGATGGAAACATTTTAAAAATGATAAATAGCTCCAGCCACTACAAGACTGAAAATAAATAGTCACCCCTGGTGAACAAAATTATTTGAAGTGTGGTCCTCCATGATTAGTAGAGATCATCTCCCATTGTGCTATAAATCTTTCAAAATGGATTGCTTCCACTTATTCCTGTTCAGAACCTATTATCACTGTCACATTATATGATACTTAAAAAGGGTACATACAGTAAAGAATATCAAATGGCAACCTGGAAATGATGACCAAAAATCAGAGAATGGAAATGATTAATCATTACTCAAGAGTAATACACTGGGTTTGAGAATGAGCCAAGGATAATGATGTACTTTTCAAAAAAGCAAGGTAAACATTAAAAAAAACTGAAACAGAAATAATCTTTGACACACACAAAATCATTAACAACTCTATCTAGATACTATATTGGTAAATGGGGGGGGGGGGGGGGGGGGAGCTATTGCTTCTAAAGTCATTGTAGCTTCCCTGCAAATCCTTATGGAAGAGGAATTCAGCAGGTTCAACACAACTTCAGCCTATTAATTCTATTTTAGACTGTGTCCTCAAAGGAATCTAGTTTTTCTAAACAATAACTCAAAAGAGTGCTCATGTAGACTCTAACACTACATTGTCTGGAAAATAAAATGTGTTAAGCCATAAAGACAGGAAAAGAGTACTGAAAACAAAATTAAACACATTTCATATTAATTGGGCTAAAACCACCATTGGCAGAATAAAGTTTCTTTCACAGAAGAAAGTCTCTTTCCTTAATTTTCCTCTTAGTCTGATTATTTATACAAACATCTGACATCTCCAGATTTTGACAAGAAATTTCACAAGAAATGGCCATTGTTGAAATACAAAAAAGTATACAGAAAAATACTTCAAGAGTATAATATCATTTGTATGAGAACCCAAATGATCTTTGAAACATTAGAAAAACCCATAAACATATTGTGTGTCTCATAAACCTGAGACACATTCTCAGGTAATATTCCATTAAGCTGCTTATTCTATGAAAGAACTTTATGAATCCATAAAACTCCTGTAACACAAAGAAATTGTAACATACATTGCTTTAGTTCATGATGTCAACAGAAGATAGCAGGCTCCTTTCTCAGGACTTAAGTATTCTGCACAAGGATGTAGTTAAACATTTCTAACTTTTGTATTTGTTTGGGTTTTGGTCTTGGTTTTTTGTTTGTTTGTTTGTTTTTTAACATGTGTCATCCCTTTTGTTCTTCTTTAGCATGGGATTAATCTAGGTTTACTCTAGTCTATTCTGCATTATAGACATGTAACAACTTCAGGACTGCAAAAGAGGCGATGACATTTTCTAGTCAGGTACAGTTACGCAAAAAAATAGTATAATTATTAAGCATTTTAGAGCTTAAGATAATAAAGTTGTAACTCAGTACTCAGCAAAGCTAAGTAAAGCAACATGACTAGTCACAGTTTTGGTGACACATTTGGAGTCCCTGCACAAACCCAGTTACTATTGCAGGGCCCATCCTCCATGATCACAGCAGCAGAGTAGCTTTTGGAAACACTGCACTGTATTTTCCCACCATACAGTTTGCAAAGTGATAAATTCATAGTAACTGTGATGGCATCATTTGGAGTTCAAAGGGTTAACTTTTTCCATGTTGATTTTTCTTACTTTAAATTCTGTTTCCAGTTTACAGACAAATGCAGACACTGCCTTGGAAGTTTGTCAACAGTTTAGAGTAACTGTATAAGCAACTGTTTGATATCTCAGAAATCCTAAGCTTTCCCTCTATATAAGTGCCTTTGACTCAACAGAGAATCAACATACCCAAGTATTCTTTAAATACCTGTCCAGTTCTTCAGCAAGGCTGTTATTCTATTTGCATCTGTACAGTGTATTTCTTAATTTATATCGTGAAAATGTCACAAGGCCAAACTTTGCTTGAAAAGAAAGGTCACAGACCAAGCAATCACTATCATAATCATACCAAGCCCTTCTTATTACTAGACCTTTGTAGTTTTAATGGTGGACAACAGACTTTCCTACAATGTTTTTAAATTGCTCACTCACTTAGAGATAAATATACTGGCAAAATCATAGAAAACTATCAAACCATCAGAGACCATTAGTTTCACACTATATGCAGGACTCTTCCTAGAGCTCTCGAGTCCTGTGAGGTATTAAATTCTGAACTAGGATTTGACAGCAAACATTTGCTATTACATCCTGCAATTTTATAGCAAGTAAACAGTTTAACTGATCAATAAAAGTAATGCTACTTTTAAGAATCTCCCTTCCAAAACAACTAATTGGACTACTGAAGAGAAAAACAATTCCCTCCAGACTCCCCACCACCACCACATGCACATGTGTAATTTCTTATCATTATAACCAGTCTTATTAATCCTAACATTACATTTAGCATTTTCACTGGAACAGCCAAGTTAAGGTACAAATTGAAAGACCTTCCAGCATTTTTCCTATAAAATCTTACAAAAATAGGAATCCAGAAGCCTGACTTCATAGAGTACTCCCCATGATCAGGTTCTACCCTAGAAATCTTCTCAACCACTCTTCAAAATCTCAATTAAAACATAGCTTCATTATCTGAGACGTTAGAGCAGATGATTGCTCTGTGATCTGTCTTGAACAGCTCATCTTAATAATTTTTATATTCCCACAGTCGATTCTCTTTGGTTATACCGCTTCTTTGTCCAGTTCCTTACAAACATAACAAAACTGCATGAACTGGAAATAGAATATTTTTTTTTAATAAATACACACTTTAGATATGTATCAAATTCTTTTCAACCAGACTGTGAAAAGCCAAAACCGATGATTAATTTGAGTATCAAATAAAACCACTCAGAACTCAGGAACAAACTGGCTGCTGTCTTCCTGACAGGATAAAATCATACACATTTAATTATATGGCAAATAAGAAAAAGAGAACTGATCATTTTGTCATAGATGCCCTCACAAAATTTTGTGTTGGGTTTCAGCAGACTAAGTATTTGAAAATCTTAAGACACTTGTTATCTCGTAATGAAGAGTCTTTCTTCCTCTATTCAGACAGTGTGAAAACTGAACTGTTAACACCTGTAAACTGAATGCCCATTTTCTTTTATATGTCTCAAAATCACTAGTCTGGATTGGATTCATGTGAAAAAAAGATTTTACAAGACAAAAGTATTTGTTAGAAAAAACTACACTGTTTTCCTGACTTTCAAGGGAAATTGGCCATGTATGAAGAAAATACTGACATATTTATCACAGGTTGAATCACATTCAAGTAAAATACACATTTATCATTAAAAAGAACATGTACAAGTTCACAAACAGGGAATAATATAGTCTGCTTTTTCCTCCCATCATTTTTAACGTGTTTTATATAATCAGTTTCCTGATTATTTGGGTCATTTAAACAGCAAAGCTTGTTTATAAATTCTACAGTATAAACAAGATTCACAGCAGAAGTTGATACTGAACATGAAAGATGTGAAAGAAATGTAGTACTGGAAAATACAACACGCTTCAATGATATCAGGAACTGAATTTGAATTTTTGTCAAGTAATATCTTTTCATCAGGACCCTCTTTAAGTCACTTTAAAAAAACTCTTTTTATTTTATTTTATACATCTTTTTATATATATATGTTATATTACAGAGAAAAAGATATCACATTTTTATATATTTTCTATGTATTTTAATTTTTCAGTTGTTTTATTGTTTTCCACTTATAAATTATTCTGGAAAAGAACTGAAACAGAAATGCTACAGCCCATAACTGCTTATTCACACTTCCTCAAATCCCTATCAGATGTTAACTCTATTCAATGCTACTACTTTAACTGTTCATTTATGGGTGCCCTTACTTTTCGTCTATTCAATGACTCAGCTTTCAAAGGTGGGTGGAAAAAAAAAAATAATCGACATCTGAGCCTTACTTGTAGACGGTAACCACTGACTCAGTGTCTCCCATCAATACAGCTGGTCATACCATGTTGCTCTCCATCTCCTTTAGATCCATATTTCCAGTCTGGTATTTGCTTTGCCTGTTTAGACTGAAGACAATCAGGAAAATAATGTATTTGTTTCCATGTATTTGGGAAGTAGTTTGCACAGCACTGGAATTACAATCCTGAACCCACTGTTCCTTTTGTTCCTGAGCTGGATAATTGGTTGGACATAATTTAAAAAACAGTTTTAATATGCATGGTAAATCTATCTGCTATAATGTCATTGTTTAATAAAGGTATAGCATTTTTAATAATATAATGAAAATAATATATATTTTTTGCTAATACATTCTTGGAGTATACTTTTTCACAATGTAAACCACATTCGGATACATACTACTCCTGTAGCATGAAATTTCATCCCAAGGAAAGCAGAGGGCATGCTGAGACACAAAGATTATGCCTTGACCTACTGTGATTTTGGTCACATAACTCTACAGGTCAGGGATCAGGACAGACAGAATGACTGCTTCCTCCCATCTTGCACCCTCAAATCTTCTTAAATTAGATGGAATTAAGAACAGCCAAAGACACACTCAGATGTGAGAGCATAAAGAACTTGAATAGATCACAATTTAGACATAGCCCAAAGACAGACCCCAAAGGGACTCTAAAATGCAGTAAACCTCAATCATTTTTATGTTCTCAAAACAATTATAACTTACTATTATCCATTTATGTATTTCTAAAATATACTGTAACTGCCAAATTAAATTCATTGGACAAGGTGAAGACATACCTGCAGTCACCTGAATCAAGATCATTTAAATCTACAGTGTGGATGGTGCTGAATAGCAGAGCTCAAAAAACCGAAGACAATTTTAATTTTTATCCTACTTTAACATTTTTTTCACCAGTTCTTTTACCTTGAAACAAGAACTGAAATACTGACTTATATCATGCTGCAGCATGCTGTAGCAAAGTGGCACAGTAAAATTCCTCAACAGCAGCTGAACTTAATCCTAATCCTCAACTTTGATACTGTATAGTATTACTATATTACTAATATGTATATACACATACATAAAAATACTAGTAGAGTATCTCTGCTGATAATTGTCATTGCCTTACCCATAGTGTAGTGAAGACTCAGTACTTTAGAAATAAAAGCATTTCACTAGGTTAGAACAGCACAAGAATAATTTTTTAATTAAGGTCTATAAATAAAAATGTTTTGTACTGTTGCTTGAAATAATATCTATGCCCAGGTAGTTTATACCCATACACACTCACATAAAGTAAGTATTGATTAAAAAAACCCCACTCTTCATCTTCTGTTAGTGTCTATGCTTAAAATTAAAATATCATTTCTGGAAGCTCTGCTCACTGGAACTGGCAGATGCTCCATGGAAAATTGCCATTAACGATTAACACATAATGAAGAATCAACCTGCTGGGGCACCTGGGATAAATTTAGTTTGTTCAATGCATTATTATTCCACTTGAGTGAGATAATAGATTATAATTTTAGAGAAAGTGACATATGGAACATTTATGAGACTTTGCAAAAATCATTTGAAACCCTTTACTTAAAACATTTATCACACAGTCTTGGTAGGGGAGGGGAAGGACTTTGACAGTAAGATTTTGGTGGGCCAATTTTCTTAACAGAAGATTGAAAGACTTTTATCTCAAACCAACTTCAGCTACAAAGTCAAAATTCAGTTTCCAGCTCATGCCTGGCAAAACTATTAGGTTCCAGGAGCTACTCTTGTTCTTCAATTTCAGCCCATTCTCACATTGCTAGTTTAATCACTTATTTCAGAATCTGTACCCAAATCTCTCTCCCAATCTCCTAATGCAAAGGAGGGCACAAATGCAGTTCTTGCGAAACCTGAAAACCCTGCAAAAGAGGCAGCCACCAGCTGAAGTCAGACAACTGAATGTTACGGATAGTGAAGGGAACTGCCATCTCTGTCTCCAAGAGGCCTGTATCAGGAGGAACCTAAATTTGGACAATAGGTGAGGATTTTTTTATTAGAAGACACAAATTCTTCATACACAGTATCTTCACATCCACAACATTCCTGTAAAGAGCTTCTAATTTCCTAGCTGCTTCGCTTCAGCCTCTCTCTCCTCCAGAGAAAGAACCTCTTCTATTAATGCCTGCACCACATGAGCCCTCTGGGCAGATAATTACACGTGTTGCAATGGACTGAGAATCCCCCTCTGGTGCTGGACATCTTCCAGCACCTTAAACTTAAATGTGTTACTTTGTGAAAGGATATGCTAGTTTACTTTATCCTTTGATTAAGTGGGTAAGATTATGTTCCTATTACTGTTTTCTACTCTTATTAACCTAGTTAGCAATAGGTGTGATCACCACACAAGTGTGTTTGAAAAAAAATAAAGCAAGGTGACCCAAGGTCTCTGTATTTTCTCCTGTGCTGACTCCTGACACAAACTCCTGTACACCTTGTTTGCTCTCTTTCAGGATTAGACTCAAAGCAACATCCAGCGTTGCCATTATCCTACTTTTGAAGTAACACAATTTCTTAAGCATTTTTTAAAAGAGCTTTCTCCTTCCAGTGAAAAGACTTCCTCCTGTAGTAGTCACATAATGCCTTACTGCTGACAGTTCATTCATATATATATATATATATATATATATAAAATTACCTTTACTGATGTGCAGTGATCAGCATAGAGTTACGTTCAGAGAGTGAGTCAGATGGTCTCCTGCAGGGGAACCTTTTTAGTATGGAGGGGCCCTAAGCCTTATTGCAAAATGGAAGGTATTTTAATATAATCCAACTTTCAGATGTTGTAGTTACAAAGGCTCAAATACTTCTCTATCATTTATTTTCCACCACATTTGTGAGTAGTTATGTGAAAGTCTTCAACACCATTAGGGTACAACATCTATTTCTAGAGCAAGGAATCTTCCAGTTGTACAGGTTTTCAATTTTTTCTTAATGAATTAGTTGTAAAATGTCAAAACAAGAACACAGTCCCATGCCACGAAGGCAAATAAAATATCAAAGCAGGAAAGAAGTAATTCTTTCACAAACCAAACTCTTTCTACAGTCCCCCTGGAAAATCACCCACATCCAATAAGGTTTCAAATTTTTAGAAAAAATTATAAAACATAAAAGGCTTGGCCTCACCTAAAGAAGGATGTAAACCCAAATGGACTCATTTCACCAAACAAAAGTAGGCAGTTTTTAGGTAAAATTTGCAGAGTTTGCTGGGAAAGAAAGAAGATGATGTGTCCAGTGTAAATTCAGTCTCCCCATCCATGCTCATTGTTATACAGACTATCCATAAGGATACGACTGTGTCTATACCACTCTATTGGTTGAGAGAAGTACACCAGTTTTTAGGAAAATCCTTGATTGTTCTGACTCCCCATATGTTAGGTCAGGTCACACGGTGGGTTTGGTGTGTGTAAACTGACATCCCAAGGAAGTTGAACTGAACTCCCCAACGCACGGGCTCTGCAGGGTCATAAGGATCCAGAGCAGTATCTGGTCTGTCACAGCTTTGAACCACATGCATGACAGGGCTGTTGCTCCAAGGGAACAAAGTGAAACCCCAAACTGCATTTAGAGTTGCCGTAGAGGCCTCAGTACCTACTGCTTCTACCTAATGATCTGATCCTTTTGCACCACATTACCAGTTCTGAGGGTATGGCTAAGGCTGTATGAAAGACCAAGAATGCCCTAATCTATTTGAGAGAGAAGTTATTGTTCCAAATACCAATTACAATTATTTTGAAAATTACTTTAAAAATCCAAGCTATTAATTTCCAAGGGCACAGAACTTTGTATACCAACTTCTGTAAATCTTCTCCTCATCCTTCCTCCTACTTCAAAAAGAAGTTCTGACCAAGTCTTTGTTTGCTCTGAATCAAGGAAGCCGTGGCCACGCAGTTATCTGCATAATGGTTCCAGGTACAACTAGTCTGACCTATTGCAATCTATTCAGTTTTTCCATTTTCAAGTTTCTTACTTGTTATGTATAATGGGCGATTGAGTTATTCCAAATTTGGCTGTAGTACAAAAAAGCTTTCAGACATACTGTGAGGAAGACTTAAAAGGAAACTGTAAACCACACTTTTAATTCTTTAATTGCTAACCTGTATTTTTAGACTTGAGTATTTATTTGTAAGAGGTACAGCAGCTTATATAATAATTTGTAAAAAATGCACAGAGCACAGTAAAGCTTTGAAGGAAAAAACCCTTTGCTAATGAAATAACAACTGTGAGACTGAAAAGTACAAGCAGGCAATGAAAGCTACATGAGTTCACTGCATGAGCAAGTGAAATCCAAGCGCAGAGGATTATGTTCCTGGCTCTTACGTTTCTGGCTCTGTATCCATATTTACCTTAAGGTGCAAATGCACATCTGGTGGGTGTTTAGTTATATTACTAAGACACTAAAAGACAGAAAAACAAGTTAAGTACTCTAAATACCTGATGGACTTACAGGTTTTAAAGTGACAGAACTGGTGATAAATAAAAATCTCTGGAAAATACCCTTAATAAAATAAGGTATGATTAAATATGTATATGCTTCTTATGTCTAATTAAAAGGTGAATATAGAAGGAAAACACAACAGCATCATTTAAGTCTAAATACACTTAATTGAAATCCTTAAAAAGTATTTGAACATGTATTTTTTTAATGAAAGAGACAAAATCCTTGAACATAACTAATTTTTCTTAGTCCTCACATAAAAAATGCCAAGAATAACCTGGAGATTTGCATGCAGGCCAGTAATGCCCCGGTTTGAGGTATGCCTTCTTCCATTTCAGTGAAGCAAAAATGTTTCTCTGTGATCCACTTAGGCATTCAGAAATTGGGTTTTTTTGAGTAAATAAATAGTATCATTTAAGCTAAAAGCAACTTTCCATATCAAAGAAAAAGAAAAATGGAATCCCAGCCTACCACACACATATTTACATATGAAACTGTGGGATCCTGTGTTTTCTGAGTACTATTAGATTTCAAAAACTCTGACTTCACATTCTGAACAGCAGTGCGATCCTTATGTTCACTCACTGAATTAGTCTAGTCATTTGCTAGGACAGAAGTTGACACTTCAGAAAGATTATGCCAGAAGATTTGTGACAGTGCCACTGAGGATCACCAGGGCTGGCTATGTGCCATACATAGGTAGGTTTTACATAGATATTAATTAAAGAAGGATCTGTATAGAAACTAAACTGGTGCTACAAGAGTGGGGAGTGGTGCAGTCTACAGCTCCTTTAGCTAATCGCATGAAATAAAGCAGGCCAGTTAGAGCTGCTTCTTCTTCTCTTTTTTTTTTTTTTTTAACAGGGAAGGGTAGGGATTATTTTGCTTTGCTTTTTAATAAAGCAGAGCTCTTTGCTTTTCATATATTAGACCATGTAAGAAGATCAGGTCAAAAAACATCTAAGGTCTGTTGTAAGAATGATAACAAAAGAAGCAAGACTAGTTTTATGAAGAACATTTTTCAAAGCACATTCCATCACGAACAGACATATTCTCTATATTGAAGAGCTTCCTTTGCTAGGCCTGTATTCATGGTTGTCTTCTCATGTTGCACTTGAAGAAAATGTGCAAGAAATTTTCAATCCTGAGAATAAGGTGAAATTTGAAAAAAGACAGCCCTGGCAATAGCTCCAGTGCTTGAAACACTTAGTCTGAGGAACCAACTACCCAAGAAAAGTGTCTGCCTCCAGGAATATTCACAAAGCAGTCAGAAATAAGAACTATAATCAGGTACTGCCCAAATCCATACTGACTAAGAGTAAAGGTGGACAAAAAAAACCAGTCACATCTTTCATTGGTTAGAAAGATGCAAAACTGGCCCAGCAGAATCTCACTCATTTGTCAAATTGACAGAAGTTAGTTAATAGAAAAATCACACACACGCAAAAAAAAGTCAGGGTTATTCTTTTTCAGAACACTGAAATAAAGATAGAACACACTTCAAATATGTTATGGAGTGCAATATCTACTTTTTTCCACTTTGAAACAATATCTATCTTTGTTTTTTACCTGTATCTTTTAATTTTTTACATAAAATAATTGACCACTAAGTATCTGGAAATGTTTTTTTTTTTCATAAGTGAAAAACATGGTTAATGATTTTGTTTTTACGATAAATTGGAAAATCCGTAGTTCATTTCTTTTACATAGCTGGTTTGGTTTCACAAACCAGACTGTATTCAGCAGGAAGGACAGACTCAAATTGTAACAGAAATGGAGGGAAAAAAATCTCACTTTGCACCTCAAAAAATAATGGTGACACTGGTTGATTCACAGCTCACGCTGAACAATCAGATAGGTTAATATGTCATTGACAGTCTCATCTTCCCTTCAAAGACAGTCACATGCACAGCTGAGCATGTCTCCACTAAAATGTTTGATTCATAGTTCTGCAACTACTGGCTCAGAAACTCTTTACAGGTTCCAAGATGCCCAGAGTCTTGAGGTGGAACTGCCCTGATCTTCATAGGAGTCTTCCAGTTAGGATGCCCGACTCCTAAATACAATTTACTCTCTCTCTCCCTGCCAATTCTATCCTGTACTCCAGGAAAATTCTTCAAGCTGAATATATACTTGGCTGTTTTCAGGAAAGAACCAGTTTCTACCCTGGACACACTTTCCTTGACTTGAAACCCAGCAGCTAGGATAAGATAAATGAGATCTTCCTGCCTACTGCCCAGCCGCACCTTTTAAAAAATTGCATACACATATACATATGCAAATATTTGTAAGTAATCAGCTCTGTTGCCTTTTACATAGCCCATAAGCTCTCCTGATATTTGAAAATGAACATATAATTATAGGCATTTTTTGCATGCAAATACCTTGTATATTTTGGATGGATGCTTGAGAGTTGATTTGTCCTTTAATATGTCCTACAGTAGCAAAATTCAATAAAGGAACAATCCAAGCACATTTTTCATTCCAGGAAGTCTCTGCTGCGGATGCTCTTTCTTTCCTTTCCTGCTTTTTCTATTGATTGCTCCTTCCACAGTAACTAGAAGCCACATATCTCTTGATACGATGCTGAAACTTTGTTTTTGTGTTTTCTCATTTTTAATAGGCTAATTTCTTTTCTCAGGATGATTTTGTGACTTCTACAACATCTAGGAGGGCTAAGAAAAAACTGTAAAGATTAGACAGTGTGTAGATTTTCTGTCTGCTCATTAGGCGGAGTGAGTTTGATCTAAATGAGTTCTGCATTCTCCATTTATTTTTCTCCCTATAATCTCTTTTACTTGTATGTAATTCACAAATGAAAAGAAAAAGCCTAACAAAAGAAAAATGTTAAATCATTGTTTTGCTTTAGATTCTCAATCCCTTGAGTGGTTCCCAACCCACAAGTGCTTCTTTATTCCTTTCATTCCAATTACCATTTAACCATCAAATGAAATAACCAGCAAAGGAAATAAGTTACGCAATATATGGCATTCCCCTGGAAATATTAAGTAGCTTTTACAATAGCTTTTTGACAATGCTGAGAAACAGATAGAAGCAATTAACATCAAATTATTACTTTTCCCCAGAGGAAAATATTTGTTTAATTCCACCATTCAAATAAAAAGAGAAATTTAATTACAACAGTGTTTTATAACTGCCTGTCCAGATTAACAAAAAGCACAGACATATCTCTCTGGCATCCTATTCAACATTAATGTGGAATGTAGGTAAGTTGGTTGAAGAACATGGTACACAATGCTAACCATTACCTTCCTCACATTCCATAAAAATACCATTACGCAAGATTTTAAGCTCTGTAAACTATGAAGACTGTTATTTTTAAAGAAACACTTAACTATCTGAGGATAAGCAAATTAAAATATTAATTTTCCTGTCTTTTATATTTAAACTGCAAATTTAGTATATGCTTGGTCTGCAACAGGCCATATTGCAGTTTTCAATACTCTATTGCCAGCTGTGAATTAAGATCGTATCAAATGGGATTTTCACCAAGACCAGACCAGCAAATCAGGACTGCCACCAAAAATCCCTGAAAAGAATGGCAGCAAGAACAGTAAACTCTTGTCTTAGTCTGCAATGAACAAGACAGGTCCATGAAATTCTGCTTCTCTCACAAATAGTCATCCCTGATCACACGGGGAGCATTTGCATTTGCCTAACATTGGACAAAAACTGTCATATTGGGAAAGAATTATGAACACGCACATTAACTGGCACCTCGTTTCCTCACTGTTGAGCAGGCCAAGTTACATTCAACACAATCTCAAAAGTGCTGAGGGGAATTTGTGGTCTACTGACAATTTTGGTCATCTGTGATGAGTCAGTCAGTCATATCTGTTAGTCATATTAGCTAAATAGCTGTTCACAATCCTTCAAACATGGTCTGATGCTTAAAGGAAACCATACGTCTGCTTTAGGTTCAGTGCGACCCTCAGGGACAACTGTGGTGTGGGACCTTGCCACATGAAGAGCAACATCATTGACAGTGGACATCGTTCAGCAGTACAGGAACTACAGTACCTTTTAAAACATCTTTTAAAATTAGGAACACTAACACTACAGGTGTGACAGTAGCTAATCCTCCCTTTTTTGCTTTTCATTTTGATCTTGCTGTCATTTATTTGTATTTACAGAAAGTAGCTAATTAATTCAGAGTGCGTGTTCATTGTGGGGCTGCATTTTCTTACACACTGAATAACAAGCTAGAGATGGGTGGAAAAACTACAAAGGGAGAAAAACCAAACAGAAATAGGTTATGAATCTTAAAATTCTTGTGTAGTGAGAGAACAGAGAATGAAAGTTGATTTAATTTAAGGAATGGGATTTTTATAGACAATTCAGAACCATCAAATACACAAAGGTCTGTCTCAGTGAGAGTACTGGAGTATTCAACCCAGAGCTTGATAAATCCAACTCTTACTGTATTTGAAAATGTGACTGAAGCCAGCAGCTTATCGCCATTAGATAATATAATACAGGAAAAAAACAGGAACACATTAAAAGAGCTTGTTCAGTTACAACTGCAGCTGCTTCCTGTAAATTCCATCTTTTGAATAATAAAATTATTGTGCAATTAAAAGCAATTGCCACTTCTGTTTTCCTACGGATAAACATTATGAAAACCCTCAGAACCACTGCTTTTTCCTGTTTATAGCAAAGCTCATCATCATCATCATCCAGCAAACCATTTTGCGTAGGTCACACTGGATTTGCAATGTAAGCTTAAAAAAAGAGCTGCAGTAGGACCGGCTGATTTCTGGTTACTTCTAAAGACCAAATAATCCACACTGCTAAACCATGCTATTACAAATATGCTGCCTTATTGAGCAAATTTGCAATGCACTGCATGGCATATGTTTTTAGTGAAATCTGTTGTCAAATTACGGTGCCAAATTCAGTACGTTTGAATATGCTTAACCAAAACTACTAAGCTGATGGTATGCTTCTGGGCAAAATTTTCCACTTCCAACAGAACAGGCATTATTTTATAATCTTGAGATCTATTGCTCAACTTACCTTGCCTGTGTATACTGTGCTGTGCAGACCTGCAGCCCAGTAAGTACAGTATTGCCACGGGCTTTGTGCTGACTTTGTAAGGCCTCAGGCAACAGGCTTGTCAGCCTTCATTTGAACTCCTCTTGGCCAGCCTGAAGCTCTCTTTTAGCTTGCTCAGTTGTACAGAAATTTTTCCCTAATGACCAGTCTGCTCTGTTCTAGCAACTGGAGGGGGGCTGTGGGCCCTGGCGGCTCACATGTCCAGATGCCAGCAGCTGGGGAGACCAAGGACCTAGGGGCCAGCCGCAGGCTAGCCTGACTAATGCCAGCGACTGGAGAGATGCACATTGTATACATATATATGTGTATATAACATTCATAGTCCCACTAACAGACTTTCAGCCTGATCAGCCAGAGAAGGGAACAAGGTGAGGCTTTTGTTCCTATTTGTGTTTGCATGAGTGCTGAACGTTTCTGTCTGTGTTGAGCTGCTTGGAAAGCTCTGTGTATGTGCACCTACAGCAAACACATGTCCAGCCTTGCAACTGGCCGGACTTGGGAACAGAGCTGTGCCCACCTCATCTCCATTAGGCTACTATATCCAGTGACCTTGAACTGTATCCAGTGAATAATTAATTTCAGCTTCTTTTTTTATATTTGCTTGTTCACTAATACCTTCTGTGCTTCGGCAAATATATTTTGCAGGAAGTTCTGAAATTCTGTTGTCTTCTACGCATAAATTATTTGATGCTATGCTGGTTCAAAATGTTTGTGCTGAAATGGAATAGGACAGTATTTTCACAGGCCAGCTAGTAATTATATGACTTACCTGACAGAACAGATGCAAGGTAATGGTGATCAGCCCTCATCAGTTCAGTAACGAGACCACTTCATCAGGCATAGGCTCCGTCAGAGTGTATGTGATAAATTTTGTCACCTGCAGTGGGATGAAAGGTAATGTAAAATTTATTAGTACTAGATAAAATTAGAAAATATTTCAATAAAAGTTTCAGCATGCGTGGCATAGAAAAGACTTTCTTTCCCCTTCTGTTCCAGACTAATATATATTTAAAATTTTCAACAACATTTCCACCCCCTTAGTCTAAAGACTGTATAATTTTTCAAACATAAAAAGTGATACAAAATACAGAGTAGTTGTAATGCAGGTTGATAGGGCTTTACTTCTTATCATGGTAGGTTTTGTTTAAGTTTAATGACCAACTGTTTGATTTAGATAAATGGAGAGCAAAAGCAAACTAAAAAGTTTGAGGTGATAGTTAACTGATTAAAATAAATTAAAATAAATAGCGCTCTTTTGGGAAACTGCAAATGGATTAACTTTGGCAGCTGTTTATGGCAGGTGATCCACTGTGAAAATTTCAAAGACCTTTACCCTTTGCTCTGACTAATACACAACACCAAACTTTGATGTTCAGTATACACAAATATAAATGAAATGAAAATTCAGACCTTAAAACAGAAAAAGATGTGGGATTTTCTCTAACAGCCTTAACAGTTAAAAATTTGTAGAACACCTTGAATACTAAAAGAAATTGGAGATATAAGAAAAGCTGCCTCTTAGCAATGTTATGAGGCAGATCCTTGTTCTGTACTTCATCACATCCTAGCAGGAACTAATGTCCTGAGTGGGAAGAGGATGGCACCCATCACACACTAGCTGAAGCTGTTTCTTTACTGTATCATGATAGGGAAAAGAGAGTCTGAAAAACCTGTGCTCTCACCAGTCTCCCACGTTACTTCTGCTACATGCTTGTAGCATACTTATGCAGTGAACTGTACATTTCTGGGTCAATGCAGGATTAAGGTGTGTGTATATATATATTTGAAATATAAAAGTTACTCTGCATCTCCAGTCCCAAATTTTGTTTCAGATCAGATAGAAACAGGTGGACTAACATAGGTATCTGACTAACATTGGAAAATAAGAAAAACAATAATGTTGGAGTGAGATGTGCATACTGTAGGATGACCAGACCCCACAGAAGTGACTGATTTCCATATACTGCAAAGAAATGTGCTTGCTATATTGCCCATTTCAAAGCAGCAGCTCTTTTCTTCATTTACAGCTGATCTGCTAAAACAGACCACAAAGAAGTGTTGTAAAAGTGAAAACCACTGAATGTTACAGTCATTTTACAAGCAACATTTAGTTTTACTGTTAAAGTGTGAAGCTGAACAATGGAAGGAAACACAATCAAATACTCATTGTATTTAAAGAGCTTCAGAAAGATCAATTATCTTTATATGGATAAAAAGCTACTATTGATTTCAACAGTGTTATTCAAATTCCATTTAAGCAATGAAATGCACTGCTTTTTTTATCAGAAAGAGTAATGCATTATACTGATGCAACCCAATACTTGACACTGTTCAAGGGTATACAGCGAACAGAGACTAGTGGCTTCTCTACAACAGGGAAATCTCTCCGACATCGATCTTTCTAACTAAAAGAAGCTTAAAACAGATTTCCTTTTCAGCACTCCTTCAAAGAGACTAGGCAGAAATAGTGCATCTTTACAAGATGCAAGGTAAAACCTACTTATAACATGCCAGCAATTCAGTATATGGGCCAGACTGCATCTAGCTGTACAAATGCGTTTTCAAAGACAAAGGAAAATCACTTTCACAGATTCATAGGCAAACCTTCCAAGGAAATTCACTGGCATCCAAAACATCTCAAAGAAGTCCTTGCTGGACTCCTAAATCAAGCCAAGCAAGTCTTTACATATTATTAAAATTATATTCTTCCATATTGGAGTCAACTGAAACAGGTGATTTTATGTATAACCTGGCTTTTAAACAATTCCAAACTTCTCCTCAGTTTGATAAGAACTTAAAGCAAGAGAAAAGAAGTTATTCATCATTTAAAAGAACAGAGCTAGGCCTAGAAAGAAAATCTGACACAAATACAGGACTGTTTGCAGCATTTCTTTAGTGTCCACTGACAGCCTGCTTGATTACAGCCCTTTTCTTCATTCAGAACACAGCTACACTCCCAAATGGTTGTGTGACTCTAATCAATCCACTTTGTGTTCACCAACAGAAAAAAAATGGGTGCAGAATTGGCTGTAGATTTTTATTAACCTCTACTATATGGAAGTAAAAAACAAATACAAATATCAAAACTGATAATACCTAACGCTGTGTAGACCACAGCATCAGAAGTAAGACTGCAGAGAGAATCTTAAGATTTCTAAGATTACCTTGGAAACCTTGATAAACAACTACCACAAGAGAAAAAAATTATCCATTTTGCATAGAATACTGCTCTCTGGGGGAAGAGCAGCTAGGAAGCATAATTTAAAATAGGCTAGCTGAAACTTGTTATATTAAATTTAGCGCAAGGGTAGTTTTCAAGTCTGGCCACTTCTGAACTGTACGCAAAAGCTCATCTCACCCAAAAGCTCTGTTCAGATGGCCAACTGGCACCTGAACCTGCAATTTCTGAAGTGAAAATATAGGTATAAAGTTCTGTGACTCAGTGCTCTAGAGGACAAAAGTACAGTGAATGACGACAGGATTACGTTTGATGTTAGTGTTGTGTACATATTGCATCTGCCTTTTCAGGTTCACCTTTTACCTTTCCTCGCAGTTAAGATGAATTGCCAGAATGTTTTGTGTATGCAGTAAAAATGCACTATTAAATTTTAAATTACGATTAGTATACATACACATTTTATCCATCTACCTCCAAAGTCCCCTATCTTTAGAATTTAACTGGTTTTACAGGTTTTATAAAATTTTCAATATGATGGATAACATGTTGACCCGCAGTTTGACAAAATCAAATACTCACCTGCATAAGAATACTCATAATAGGGAGGCAGCGTTGTACCTCACTCATCAACACAGTATCCTGTGAGACATTCACCTTCAGGTGGAGAACCCTTACACTGATACAAATGCTTTTCTGAAGATCTTCATGCCCTCTGAATCCTTCATCTTGAATAGTCAGCTGCCACAAGTTACTATTTTCTTATTTGCTGTCTAATAAATCTATACTATGGAGTTTGTAATTGTCCTGATATATGTTACATTTTGACTGAGTGCCTGTAAATAACCCCGTTGTCAATAGCAAACACAGCAACAACTATATGTATGCAGTTGGTTTGATGTGAAAAATGAAAAATCAATGTAATATGCCCTTACTGTAGGCACCTGCAGATAACATCCAATAGAATTGATTAAGTCCTACACAATAGATAATAAAGCCAATTAAAAAAAACAAATGGAACATCACAGTACAGCTACATATTTAAATGCAGTGGTAAAGACAACGGAAGAAGAAATTAAAATAAAAGCTTAGATGTGACTAATGGAGGAGGGTAGTAATCTGTATCTAGATAAAGGTTTATTATTGCCCTATAAAAAGTAGATGTAAAAAGACTTACACAGTGTATGTATTTTACTTACCCTAAACACCAAAAGTATAACCTTGTACATTGCAGCATATCTTTGACACATTTTTTAATTAACTAGCAATCCACGTATTCATGTAATTCTACTGAGATAGAATAATTTCCTATTATTCTACTCCTAGATAATCACAATTTTAGATTAAAGATTTAATGATTTTATAACCTTCAAGCAATATACCCCAAATAATATCTGAAACAAAATGAAAATATAGTAAAATTAGCACCTGACAATCTTTAATGTGACACTTTCTGCATTCCCTCCAATTCTGGGACTCCATTTTGGTGAAAGTTTCCGTATTGACTACATGTACACCCCTGTAACTATAACTGCCACTGTAAAAGGAAGAATGTGATGAAGGAATAAAAGGAAGAAAGCAAGGGGGGAAAAAAACCACATTTCTTATTTTAATTGGGTCTTGCAGAAGAAACACAATCCTGAGTGTATCTCTAAAAAACAACCAATTCTCAGTTTCATTTCTCTTGTCTGTTCCTACAAGCTCATTCCTTAAAAGCATAAACCGAACAGAATCCCATCAGAATAATCTAGTTTGCATAGGAGATAAGACTGGTAACAACAAATGCCTCTCATTAGCTAGGAACGCTTTCAAAAGAATAAAAAGGTCACAGTTGTTTGTAAGTGAGACAATGTTACAGACTTCTCCAAAATTATAAGATATACAGATAAAGTTCAGAAACTATATTTTTAATTTTGCTGTTATCAAAGAATACTTCAGACAGGAAAAAAAGTTTGGTGCACTTCAAAATAAACTCCAAAACAGTAGGAGGAGAAGAAACACTTCTATGGTTTGTAATTCTCACAGCAACTGTGTAAACCTGTGATGCCACGTAATCCTGGGCAAACACGGCTTGCCCTCACTCACCTGTGCAGTAATTTACTGAACAAAATGCTTCTGAACTAGAAAAGGCTATATCTAGCTTCATTTTACCTTTTTTATACCTGGGTACTCTTGGTTGTTCCCTTGAAGATGCACCCATTCCTTTGGCCACACAAGGGGGTCTTCCAGTGACATTTCTTAATTCAGATTCTTTATTCAAGCTACATAGAAAGGGCAAGCACAAGACTAGTACTGATGATCAATGCACATGGTGGAGTCCTGCTACTGAAGTCATGGCAAAGAGTGATGCCTTCAATTCATAACCACTTACTATCTTCCTTTTAGCTACTTGGTATCTTCTATCATACATCTACTATGCATTTTTAATTGGGCAAGTATTTTAGCCATAGTTTAAAGAGGGATTGGAAGCCGATCAATTCCGTATGTCCTTCTTTTGAAGCATTCACATTTGATTTCTGCATTCTAAGTGTTTCCTGCTTTGACCACCTATATTCTACAACAGCCTTTTAGAGGTCAGAACAAAAGGCAGAAGACTTGTAGTCCTGCGTAGACTGGACATTGGTAACAGGGCCATAAAATTTCTGTCTGGCCAGCTGCTTGTTCTGTTGCTGTCTTGAGCAATCTAGTAATTAATTGCACAGCTGAGATGAGTGTCTCGTCTTCAGCCCTCCTGAACATTACTTGTGTAACTAGAAACCACTTCTGTTTTTTACTAGAGTGTTTTATAACCAAGGACTAACCCTACCACATATCAGAGTGATGCTGATGTGGAGTATAACACCAGGGAAACATAGAATAGTGCAAGTGCATCAGGAAAGTGAACCTGCCTTGAAAAGTTGAAACTGAATTTTTGCTGAGGTCTGGTGCAGCCTCTTATATATGAATGTTGCCACCACCACTTCTCAGGACATGGTATGCTAACAGTAAAAGGCCTTTTAATTCTAGTCAATCATTTCAAAACTTAAGATAAAACAAATTCTTTTAACAAAAAATCCAAACTGTCTGTATTTTGCTTTTGTGCAGAAACTCCATAAGGAAACAGATAAAATGCAATTCTATACAATACAGACATTTCTTATGAAAAGATACTATGAGTGACAATTCTCACGTGGCCTTGAGAGCAAGTTGCCTAATGAACAGCAAGCGCACTTCAATGTTAATGAAAAAATCCTGTCTAACTCTTCTTCAGACACCATCTTTCAATATGTGACTATCACCTTTTCAGTTGCCACAATTCCCTCATCTGAAAGAACAGCTGAGCTTGTCAGCAGTCTAGTTGCAATGTCAGAGATTAGCTGAACTGCTCCCATTAGAGTTAATGGAGTTACCTACTAAATCCCTACATGTTGGGTTGTCAAGTGTTTCTTAAGCAATTATATCCTTGGAAGCTTCCAGTTACCAAAGCTTTAAAATGAATGGTCTGGCTTTTTTCCTCTTTATATTACACGAAATGAAGTCTTCCCTTTCATATTTTAAAAATATCTCTCTCTCATGTTTACTTCCAATAAACAGAATTTTCAAGAGCTTAGTGGATATTGTGACGACATCAAAATAGCATAAGAACAGATTACATTTTCAGTGATTTGATGGAGAATTTTACTAGTAGAATAACATGCAAACCTATGAGAAAAGCTTCTCTAGATTTCTCTATGCCACATGCACATATGTATCAACTCTTACTGACATTTTAGATATTATGTACAAAAGAAGAAAGCAACAGACTTCAGATCAATTAGCATCCTGTCTTCCTGAAATGGAAGAATAAGGAATCTTACATTCTTGTGTATCTACAGAAATTATACTTTTCCTACTAACTTTAAATCTCTACTAGACATATGTAGCAAGTCCATCTGTTTTTACTGAATTTGACTATGAAATCTTCCTATGCATATCATAATTACATATTGATCTTGAACATATTCTTGCATATGCAAATATTTAACTGGAGCTCTGTGGGACAATCTCTTTATGGTAATTAGTGGTTTGAAGAGCTCTGAAAGTAGTCTTGTTATGATAGCAAGGACAACAGACTTCAGAACATCCACAGCTTTCTTTTTCTGGGTTTCAATAACGGAGTTATCAATGCAGTAAACAGAGAAGAGAATATGAAATTGTGTCTATGGCAACCATATTATCTCTCTCTACTTTGTATGTCTATGGCTTTTCAATAGATCTAGAATTCACATTTTTCGTGTACATGGGTCAGTTAAAACATATCTCTGAACTATGGCATTATTTCAGAATTGTTACCCACTACAAAACTGGTTTTGTAAATTCTCACCTAAAAAGGAGACAGTCAGTCTTTTCAGGAAGAAAAAAATAAAAATAAAAAAAAAAAATCTCTACTGAGCTAATTACTTCCTAGAAAGTTTCTGCTATTTTTGCTATCTGGCAACAAACTCTGTTTCTTATAGACAATTATTGCAAGAGGAAGACGCAGGGAAAGGAAGAAAGGAACAAAGAATGAAGTTGTTCGATAACCTGCAGCAACTCAAAGGTTGGGGGAACAAAAAGCCACAGTGCAAGGCTTTGAGGATGAGCCTGCAAAGTTAAAAAATCTGCAACAAAGTAGTTTGGTGTTGTGGGCTGAAAGCCTCTGCTGTGGACTTGACTCTTGTCAATTCTAGTGTTAAAACATTGGGTTTTCTAAGTTCTTCTTCTAAGCAATTAAGAGGTGAATTTCTCTCAACAATAGTGATCAGACTCTATGGGTTCCCTATACATGTTCTCCTTCCTCCCACATTCAAGGTTAGCTATACAGACTACAGGACATGAAATCCTGTGTGAAACACGGTGGACTTAATCTGTGCTGACAGGGTTGAGGTCATGAAAATCCAAAACATTTTTTACATACTAGAGTTATGTTCACAGATCAACCACAGATCCCAGTGTCTACTGGATAGAACATATACATTTAAATGCATTTCATAACATACATACAGATTTCAGTCTCTGTGTTTTGGGTTTTTTGTTTTGTTTTTTTTTTTTTTTTTTTTTTTTAAGGAAAGTTAAACAATAGTTCTGTAGGAATTATATTTTTTGGGAAGACAAGGTGTCATTGTCTAACTTTCCTCCTACAAATATAAATTTAATTTCTAAATTTAGTTTTAATAAAGCATGGGGGTTTTTTTGTTGGTGGTGTTTTGGTTTTTGGGGTTAGGTTTTTTTTTTTCATTAGTCACAAAAGTGCTGTCAGTGCTATCTAAAATAAAACTGATCTGTTCTGGATTCCAGGGATGAAAAGCTGTCTTTAATATCCAGATTTACTAATGCTGATACGGTGAGCTGTTGCATTATGGCAACATAAAACAGATATAAGGTAATTTTAAGCATTAAAAATGTTAGTTCTTTTGCATATCATGCTTCATTCATGCTTGTCACAAGAGACTTCTAACACTGGTATTCAGGATTATGAAAATAAGAATTTGGTGTAAGGAATAAAACATATTTAAGAGGAGTGTTTGCAGTTTAGTACAGGAATGAAAGAATGCATTATTTTCATGCAATAATTCAATGGCATAAGGCTGCCAAACCTGCCATGGAAACTCTTTTAACTTGTCATAAATGTTTACAATCTATTTTCCGTGAGCTACTGATTTCTCAAACTCGTTTTCTCCAAGGAATTTTCTAGAGACTTTACCAGCAGTTTTTGCATGAGGTGAGCTCTGCACACACTGCCAGTTGAGCACAGCTGAACCCTAATCTAGATCTACCCTTATAAAAATATTAGAGCTTTTCTGGTACTTTCATTTAATGACTGCTTAAAGGAGGGGATAGGGCAGGAATCAAGAACTTTACTAGATTTCAGAATCTCCTTTTGTATCTTTTCTATCCCTTTAGAAACATGATGCAATTCTTTTTCACTTTAGTGTTTTAAAACAAATCCTCTCTCTCAGCCCCTAAACCATATAGAGAATGAAATCTTTACTGTTATAAAGTCTCCTCAGACTTCTCAATGCTTAATACAAAATAATGACAGTTAAAACTGTTTTAATACTCATACTCCAATCCCCTGCCTACCTCTTTCCTCTCCTGGGTACTGTTTTAAAACATGTTCCTTATCCTAGGCTTCCTTTTACATTCCTTAATGAGCAGCAGACTAGTCTCTTAACTGTCCTCCACATAAATGGATTAAGTTTCACATGAAGAGAGATCCCCAGGTATGTGTTAGAAGAGCTGTAAGTAGTTGTGTGAGACGGGATGAGAGTGGAAATGTAATTCACCTGTTCCTGACAGCAAAAGCACCAACTCTGTAGCATTTATTTTGACTCCCAATGAAAAGACCCTTTTAACTTGTTGCATCTTTTATTCAGCAACTCATTTTCTGCTAAGCATTAAAAGTCAGTAGGGTGTGAGGATTTGTTACAAGGCTTGCTGAGATATTACTTACACAAAGGAGATGCAGACCATTTCTGCTGAGTAAAGCTATTGGGAATGTTTGAAATTCAAATGCATCTTACCCCCACCCAACACACAGAGGCCATCATGTTTCTTTTCCCTTCTCTGTTACTCCCCCCTCATCCTACTTTGCTATATATTTTTCTGCAACTTTTATTCTTTGTACTCTAACTTTTAAAAATAATTGCTGTTACAAACATTTAAGATAATTTATCTAAATTATTGTTCCTATCCCCGAGAAAATGATGTTTCAGTACAACTGGTATAAGTTTACACTAATATTCAACACCATATTTTCAGGCAAAAATGATCAAGGCTGCAGTATGTTTTCAAGATGAACCACTATAATTTTAGGTGGATCAGGTCTCTCAAATATATGTCATATATATATAATGTCTCCTACCTCTTACTCTTGGAGCCCTCCATCAAAGACAGCACTATTGGCAGCTGTATAGGTAATGACCTTATGCAATGGCAAATCTATTAGCTCAGTACAATCAGAACTTTCTCCTAAGTATATTTATGGCATCTCTTCCTCACAAACTAAGAAACTAAAAGTTTACACATTTATGGATAGAATTGTATTATATGAGAAGAAAAGATAATCTTCTCTCTTATGAACATTCACACTAATGAAGAAATCCTCTGTAACAGATTATATCAACTCTCACTGACTCATTGTTTTGCAAACTCAGCTGGAAAGTTCCCACCCCTCCCTCTTCTACAGTATCAGCTCTATTTAAGGTGAACAAAACCCAACATCATCTGTGGTTCTGGAAAAGAACCATGTTCAAAGCAGCAAGATTGAAATATCATATTTAATAAGCATAGTATTACAAAATATACCTGCTTAAACGTCAACAAAACTTTCAAATGTAATGATGTGCCTTTCCAAAGAAAGATACTTTGTATAACCAAAAAAAAGGAGCAATTTGCAGACATAATGGTACAAATCCAGACTGACACAAATATTTTACTACAGTACATAGCAAGTAAGGAAATTAAATATGACTTACATCAATTTATTCAATTTATCAATGTTTTAGTCATTAGTCCTCATTTCCTGTCAAGTACAATAATAATGTCAATGTTAACATTCAGATTAGAAGCAATTATCCTGGTCCTATACTGGCTACTGGAAAACACACACTAAGGAAAATGATTAAAATATTTGACTCTTTCAGCTTTCTATTGAACTGAATAGAGAAAAATCTACACATGGAAGACACATAAGCTAACATTCCCTTACCTGTAAAGCAAACCCTCAAAAGATTTCTTATAATACAGATGTTAACTGAGTTACACCATGTTTGTATTTCAGTCTGTTTTGTAAAATACACTGCTATAATGCCCAGCTCCTCAAAGACATTACATGTCTGACTCATACTTCGGTACTTAAATCATAGCCAGTTGGGTTAGTCAAGCAACTACAAGATAAAATACAGAAATGGACCCTGGAACAGAGTAGAATTGAATTCTGTCATACAAGTATCTATTCTTATTACTCTTGTACCCTGTTTTTCACCTGAGGAATATATTACATTTCTTTGACAAGTGACACAGTAGCCTTTAAAATTGTGGCTTGGGCATTCTCCAAGGCGGTGGAATATATGAATATGTGTGCCCCTAGCTGATTTAAAACTGTACCTAAATCTGTCACTTTCTGGGAATTTGGTCTAACTGGTACCTCACCAGATCCAACACCAGTTTTACTGGTATGCCCCACAAGGGCAGGGCACAAGGCAAGTAACCACTACCATGATTTGCTAGTACCTTGCAAGATCTGCTGCTCTTGGGATTTGGCAGCTGTAAGGATGTGAAAGGGAACTAGAGATGTAATTATATCATTATTCTAATATTGCTAATGCCTCCTTGCAGTACCAGAAGTACGACAAAGACACAGCAGACACAGGAGAGCAGCAGTATGTGATGAGGGAAAGCAAAGGGGCAGCATGAAAAGACTAGGGTGATTGAAAAGGCAGTTAGGCACTGAGTACAGAAAGATTAAAAAAGAAAAAAAAAAAAGGAGGAAAAAGAAACACAGTGATCAGAGAAAGAGAAAAAGCAGCTTTAAGTGGTAGGTAGTTCCACCAGCCCAAAACAGATAGGCAACTGCTGAACGTGGCAGTCACGTAAGACCCAGCTAAAACTGCCATCTACCCCTGTATCCTCAAAGCAAAGGACAGCATAGTCTTCCATGGGCTATGGGACAACATAAAATATGTCCCAGCCCTGCAGTAATCCCTAGCTGTCCAAAAGTCCTAATCCAAATTTACACAGCCACATGGAATAACACATTATTTTACAGAAACTCTAGCTTTTGTTTGGAAGGAGTATGACTACACCAGTGTGGCATTGCCACTAAGTTAGGAAGTGTATGAGTTATGCAGCTCAGCTGACCTGCAACAATGCTTTCAGCACTGGAAGTCACCTACAACTTCAGGCTCTGGTTACTTATGCTGCCTTAAGTCTCCCACCAAAGTTTGTCCAGGTGGTGAAGGTAATTCTTCTATGGTAGATGGTAGGCACCCAAGTTCTGGAGAGCAACAGGATTTCACATGTGTATCTTTTGTTTGTTTCTTCTCAATTACTCCTGTGGCTCTCCACTCAAAAATACTGGGTACTGCAAATTCCATTCCTGAGCATCCATGCAGAATGGGAAAATATGCTGGGAACTTCATGCAGGAAGCCAAGCTCCTGAAGCATTTGTGAATCTGGGCCTTCATGTCAGGAAATTCCACAGAAACTGTCATGTGCCATAAGCTTATCTGAAATACAGATTTTAGTGAAAAAAAAACAAAAAGTATGATTCATTCTTTGTGCAGGCTGATGACAGAATGTCAGTGTTCCTTAATGTATTATATTAGAAGGAATTTCAGTTTGCAGCATACACATTAACAGAGAGATGAGCTTAAAAACAATCTTGAAAAATAATCACAAGTTTTCTTTTTCTTGTGTTGTCTGATCACTAAAAAGCATCTTTAAAAATTTATCTTATATTGCTGAGATGAAGAAAACGTGCCTTCAGTGATATTTGATTGCTCCTTGGTAGATAATTATTTGTTCGAATAAACCAAATTTACTTTTCAATCCTTTGCTGCCATCTGTTGGCAAACAGAAGACAGTGAAGAGACGCAATTTGTTGACATGAAATAACAATAAAAGCTAAAATGAAATGCTTAGTTACATTACATGAAATGCATAATTATAAGTGATTACAGTTGGATAATTGGGTCTACTATATTTTTCCTCTTGTTACAACCTTAGATTACTAAAAGGGTGAGATACATGCTGAAAGTTAACATTCCCCAAATTCCCAAATCTTAATAATGCTTACAGAGATTTTCTCGATAGAGTAGAAAAAAAATAAAGGCAAGGGTTAAGTTTTCAAGAGACTGAATATACAGACAGCAATTTTTTCTTTTCTCTGCTAAAGCTTCATGACAAGTCTGTATTTATTCCAATGAGAGTTAGTTACTGTATCTACCTGCTTTTAAAGGTATCTATGTTTTTGTAAGCCTAGACAATAGACTTTAAAACACAAAGCCTAGCTAAACTCTAGCTAGGTAGCCTAGCAGGTGAATTTATTATCATCATCATTATTACACTGAGCTTGATAGAAACATAGCTTTTTCCATCTTTCTTTTCATGAATTCTGAACCTGATCTAAATGAACGAGCACCTAACCTTTACAGCAAGTCAAGTCACACAGTTACAAACTCTACATAGAAGCAGGAGTGTAAGATAGCTCTAAAGAAGATTCAGGTTCTGGTGAAAAGAATAATGCCAGTGCAGCAGATGTGACTTGTACTAACAGCAGACAGATACATGGCATAAGCTGCACAGCTCTCATTAGCTCCCTGACCTCAAGCGTATGCAGTAACTATTAATGATGTAAAGACACAGTCAGAAAAATGAAGCAGAAATAGATTCTGATCCTATTTCAGGCTAGAATATAAACATCTGTGTTTGACTTTGATGGATAAACTCTAGATTGAACCCAGAGAAGCAAAATGAAACAGTTAATATTGATGTTTAACCTCTGAAAATTGTCCTACTCTTTGGTGCTATTTTTTAAGTTTCTGACTAATCAAAAAGAATGACCACTTTAAGTTAATCAAAGTACCCCAGTCACAAATCTTAAAAGTATTAGGAATCAAGGTAGATGTCTTCCAAGTGCTAGCATTTCAGAATTAGACATTTTTCTAAGGCACAGTTTGATGGGTACATTAAGGATAAATTGAAAGAGACAAAGGATTGGGTCAATCAGTTCAATTAGACTAATCTGCTTAGTAAGTTTTTACAGTAACCTCAAGTGAGAGTTGTACTGAGATCAAGTTTTTGCACAGGCAGCTAATCCTTTTGTCCTCTAAAATACCATCTGTTAGATTCAGAATAAAGCAAAACCAAGACCTCCATCATCAGCAAAAAACTATATATTTTGGTTTAGTTTTTATTAACTTCAAAAGAACAAATTCCTCTGAGACCACAAAAAATAGGAAGAGGCTCTCCAGGTAGAAATCCCAGATGGTATTAGAGCTGAAGTCCATAAATACACAGCATATCCAAGTTGGCATGAATTTCAGAACCACTCCCCCCCCCAAAAAAAAGAAAAAAAAAAAAAAAAAAAAACCCAGTCACCAATATTCCAATTCTGCAAAACAGGAAAAGTTTCCAGACAACATATTCATTTATACTTCATTTGGCTAACTGCCATCAATTGGTATCCTGCTCGCCAATGTCAGTTAATAATGTATCACCACAGTATCTTTATATTTAACCTAAATCCAAGAAAAATATTCTGGAATAATAAGAATTCTGTCACAGGTATGCTTTTCTTTATGAGAAGTTTACTGTCAAAGGAACACATAAAATAATCCATTATAGTTGCAAGGTGTCTTCCCACATGCAAAAATTCAACTAGATGTTCATATCATACATATTAAAACCTTATGGACAAAATAAAACCTTAGTTTTTAGTTAATATTTTAAAGTAAAGATGGAAAGTGATAGAATTTGTTATCAGTCTTTCAGGCAGAAAATATTATTTTTTTGGAAGGTAGAAACTGAAGCCAGTTACTATAGTGACATGAAGCTATTTGCAGGCCAAGTTACCAATGACATTCAAAACGCCTTCTGACTTCCGCAAACTGTATTTCCCAGATTATTTCCTAATGAACAATACAAAATAGGACTAACCGCAAATACCTCAAAAGAGTAACAAATGATAAATTGTCACGATTCTACTTTAAAATCCAGGTCCTCCTTTTTCTTTAAATATGTGTCTAAGAAACATAAATTTAGGTTGGTTTTATACTGAACTTTAGCTGTATTTTATCATTCTCTTGGTTTAATTTTTCAGCTAGAATACCTAGAAAACCAGGAATTTACTCTTCTTTTAATTGACACCAGATGGCACTGCAAAAGATGAACCATGATAAATACTGGGGCCTCAATACCTTCTGCTTTGAAACCAAGTTTCAAGCCAAGAAATACAACTGCATTTCGAAAGTATGGAACGCACCATATTCAGGTTTAATATGTACACAGCAGCTGCAAACAAACTTGACAAAACAAGGAGGTGAATTAAAATCAAAGCTACATTTGTGGAGAACCCCAAGTGCAAAAAAGACATCTTTATATTCTGAAGATGCCTGTATCTAATCTGATTGTTAAATTTTATTTCAGAAAAATTAACTTTTATTTATTTTACATTTAACATATTTGTAATTAGCTAGTATCGTGTCCTGGCAACATTGCCCAGAAATACCTGCATATTCTTTAAAAAAGTGTGCAAGAAAACCAAATCTTTGCTAACAGCGTAGATCTGAGCTATGAATACCTGTCAGAAGTGACACCTCCTGTTTCAGAAGATTTGCTCTCCAAGACTACTTTCACTTCCAGTTTTCACTATATTGCCTAAATTAAACTTTCAGTAATCCATCTGGATGCCAGGAAAACAGCTAAAAGAAAGAGAGCTGGATTATCGTATTTGCTCACATACCATAATTTGCCAAGTCTACGTAGACTGTTAACACAAAAACAGAAAGAAAGGAGACAATGAACTTAGAATTGCTTTGAAGAACAGCAAATCTGTATACTACTCACACATAGCCTTACCTCCACTAATATACTATAAGCATAAACCCTTACCTAAAATGATTATTGCCATTATCACCACTATTGTCATCAGAGGAAGGATTTATCAAAGGCCAGTATAGCTGGGAGACTTCACTAAGCATTAGCAAAAAAAAAATGTAGAACATAAACTAACAGTGCTTGAGTTTGATAGAACCTGGAAAAAGCTGCTTTGCTTTAGAGGAGTTAAAAGGCAGTCTTTGTCCACAGGATAGCAACAATAAATGTGCTTATAGGATATACAGGGGTAAGGTCATGTGGCCTCTTTAAGAATTTGACCAAAGAATTTTTTTCATCATTTCTCGTCTTTAAATTGTAAACTGCAGGAAATAATAAAAAATATTTTGTGATGTTGAAATACAGTAGAATTTTTCTGACTGTATTCTTCAACTCTTTTTAACTCTTTCTGATGCATTGCAAAGTCTGGCTGTTGCAGCAGATCCAAACAATGATATGGGCTAAATGACACAGATGAGTAATACTCAGTGCAACTCCTGCAAATTGCTTGAGATGGTAATTTTATTTATTTCTTCAAGACTACTCAAAGGTATAATCATTATGCCTCGTACTAGCACAGGTAAACCTTTACTAATGTTTTCATTAAAGGTTGCTATATAATCTGTCACTGGCCTTTTTTGTTCTGCATAGGGCCAAAGGCAAGTTTAATCCTTAATATATTTAGTAATCTGCTTTAAAGACAATTGCGTTACTGTCCACAATGAATGCCCAGTTTGTACAACAGAACTAAAGTAAGTCTGCTACTAATGACTGTACGTCAGAAATACTTTAAAAGTATGCACCTTAATAACCTCTTCACTTCTCATGAATTCAGTAGCTGAACCATTCTACTACACAGACATCATAATTGCAAGAAAAACAGGACTGACTGCCCAAGATGTATTCAGTTGCAGGTTTAAAAAGTAAATTTACCCATTAGGAGGTATTATCCTCTCTAAACCTGTAGAGCTATACTATTACACAAATCATCAGAATTAGTACATGGGGATAAATTATGAAATTTTTTTACTTCCATGTCTTAAGGGTAACTATATAAACATGATTGAGCATTTCAGAAATAAAAGTATTCCTTCCTCAATACAAGGGGGTTTAAAAGGTTAGACTTGTCCATTTGATATATTTATGACACACATTCTTGTGATTGCCTAAAGTATGTTTTAAACATTAGTCAAAGATGATTAACAGATTTTATGAGCTATATGCAAATTGGTTTAGCCATGAACTGGATGAATGAAAACAGTTTGTAAATAGAAATATTTTGTTCCAGCTGGTGTTAAGCAGGAGGGAATTAAACTCCTTATAATGGTGGGGAAAAAAAGAAGGAGGGAAGAAAAAAAAAAAAAAGAAAAAGTAGTCAGGCATCAAAAAAAAAAAAAGTGTTATTTTACCTAGCCTTGAAACATTTAATTATAATTAGGACCAGCTAGCACAACGACCACAGAGAAAAGATGACAATAAAATGTGCCACTGGCCTAATGATGAAGTGTGTGAGAAAAACCATTAAACTTTATCTCAATTAGGCCCATTAATATCACACCAGTCTACTATGCCCTACAGCCTACTGGAAAATAAAAAATTAAAGAATCACAGGGACAGCTTCAAAGATTCGAAAAATGCTAGGGAAGAAAGGAGAACAGATAGATGAGTTTAACTAGCTTTAAAAGAAAACAGAGACACTGAAGGAAATAAAACAGCAATCCTATATATTGACTATTTCCTAATTGTATAAAATTCTAGGCCAGATGTTTGCTTCCCATAAACCAATTTTTCTTTTCTTAATGAAAGGTTAAGACAGATTTTGATAGTCAGAGACATGTCCTTGAAGCAACTGAAGTAGAAAAAATTGTGTAGCAGCATTACAGCATTATTAGCACTTCTCATTTAAATGGAAAAATAAGGAAAAAAAAAAATTAATTCTTTCTATTCTACATGGTACCAATATACTACCAAGTACCTCAAATATGAAGCCACTGACATTCCTGGAACCCTCTCATATTGCTATCTTCACAACTACCAAAGAATTTGATTCACACTGCATGATTTTATTTTATGGTTTTATTGAGGTAACCTAATTTTCCCATCAGAAATTCTGTGAAAGATAGCAATCTATACTCCATGGTATATAGAAATACCTACCCTATTGGTATAGAGTAGTTTAAACACAGTCCATTACACAATTCTCACTGTCTTTTTGTAGCCCACATAAGCTATGAAAAAAAGCAGAATGGACACCTAGTCACAATGTAAAATATTGAAAATATCAAATAAAAGAGATTATATTTCTGATACATAATGAATTATGTTAAGTAGAGCAGAATAAATAACAAATATTAACATTGATTGCAGGCAGAATATTCAGTGGTACAACTGTAAGAGTTGCTTAACTTGATGGGAAAATAAAATATCATTTTTTTACCAAACTCAACTCCACTGAACTTAAAAGCTTCCATGAATATATGGACTTCAACAATTTGATTGAACATTTAGGCAGGCGTTGCTTTACATAGCATCTTTTTAATACTGAAAAAAATACATGATAATCAGAAATGCATCCCAAACATTGTCCTTCTATCACATCTTTGAACATTTTTTCTTTAGCACATATTCATGGGATTGAAAGTCCAATTATAACCATGAAATAACCATGAATAACCCCATTTTTTAAGTAACAGCATTTCCTTCTACCCCTTATCCAAAGTAGGGTACTTCTGATATAAAAAAATAAATTCAATAAAATCTCCATTGTTTGGCAGGTTGGAAGTTTGCGGGATGTTCGAGATGATATACACATACTTGCCTAATATCTAAGAAAAAATGATGAAGAAAAGAAATTTAATTATTCTGTTATCACTAGAGAATAATCTGTACATGAAAGTAAAGCATTTGAGTAGAAAAACATTTTTTTAATGTTTCATTTCTTCCATCCATTAAAAGCACCGGTCAGTCTGAACTAGAACAGCGGATGTCAGACTGGTTAACTTATAGAATTGTATCCCTTTACTGCAACTCTAACTCTTCACAACGTTTCTCCCATTACAGGTGATAACCACAATCCTTCCTCTTTGCTGCTTGGAGGAAAAACTTACCTACTGAATTTGGTCCAGCAAAACAGGTAAAACCCTAGAAGTGCAAAAGAGTTCAACTAACCTGGGTTCCCTAAAAAAGACAAGAGAAGTATGTACACACTGTGACAAACAGAACTTCCTTTGAATCAGGAAAAGTGTTCATCGTTTGGAAGAATCAATTCCACAGCGAACAAGATTCTTGTTTGAATGTGCAGTGTTTATTTAACATAAAACAAGTCACACTTATTACACATTTAACTACGGGTGTTCAACTGATTCACGCCTTACAAGAAAACATTAAATAAAATAAAAGCATTTCTGGTGCTTACTTGAAAGCAACTGTTATGAATTCTTGTAAAAAGTACATGCCAGCTGTAAATCTATTTGGAGACCTCATCCCTGTTGGTAAATTATAATGCAAGGTGTGTGTGGCAGATGGTAATCAGAAGGCCTTGTAACAAGTCAACTAACCAGTCTGTTAGCTTCTTAAATCTCCAAATAATACAGGTGTCAAAAGCTCCCCATTTCTAAAATCTGCTCTGGCAGCCTTTTCCCCTGTCAGCAAAGCTACTTGTGAATGCTTCTCACCCGGTAATGTACTTGTGAAACAAATCTGTTGAACTGGAAAAACAGACTGGTTTATTAGTCAAGCAATGGGAGAGGTTGGAGTTCACATGCAGTGAAAAAAGTTGGAACCACACAGTGGTCTTAAAACACTTATTTTCAGAAGCACAGATAGAAATAACTTAAATTTTGACATGCCATGCTATGAAATGCAGCTGATGAACAGTGGAACTATAAAAAGTGCAGTCCTATTAACTCCCAGATCATTTTGCTTTTGGAAGAGTGGAGTTAAGAAATACAGAAGCAAATTAGAATGGCTAAAGTGGCATTTAGCCCACTCCCAACACATTTCAAAGGTTGCTAGGAAATGAGGATTGATCTCCTTAATTTGATTTGCCTAATTTGCTCTAGCAGAACAGGTAAAAACCCCAGGAGCTGAAATTATATATAATGATATAGTAAAATATGCTGGTGCAAAAAAGGCTTCAGTTAATCCCAATTGTGTGATAAATAGAATAGTCATGTGGTGCTACAGAGCAAATGCCCCTTTCAAACAGAGAAAGGCACTTATTGCTTGAAAATTAGTTCCACGGTGACAGCAAATGACGACTCTGAACAGCAAATACACACTTCTGATTCCTGAAGCACAAAACAGTTAATGAGAAATGGGACAATGTGACTATTACATACCTCACCTCCCGGTTTCTTTACAGAAGCTTGCAAAATGCCAAATATTTGTCCGGAAACTCTTCTTCCTTATTACTTTACATAAATCCCAGTCAAAGTATTTTCTGCACCAGTTTAACAGCACTGGTGACAATAAAAAGTGTAATTTGGTAGAACTGGTAACAATCAAAAGGAGCGACTTTTACTGCAGAGGAAGATGCTCTGCCATCTGCACAGGATCTACTGGCATCATTAACAGACTATGGCACTTCCTCTTTCTCTGTAAGGAGAAAAATAATCTTTCAGAGAAAAGATTATGCATCTATCTCTTCATGAATCTCTTTTCACGTGTTTAATGTTCTTATAAAGGGTGGCAATGTTTTCTTACACTAAAATACATGTAATTTACATATATAATGTATAACCATAAATGTTTATGTAGCCACACAATTCTAGACTCCTATTAAAAATGAAAAGCAACAATTGCACAGGGGTAACGAACATTTTGAGAAGTAGAACTTGTCTTACAATTCTTGGGGAAGTCTGAAAAAAGGACTGTCCTGAAATCACTGGTATTGCCATGTAACCAAACAATTATGTACAAACAGGCTACAATGCCTACACCAGATGTGGTAAGAACCAGTTTTCAACCTGGATGCACCAACGCTCAGAATCTGCCCTTGCTGCTCTTTGAAAGGTCCAGGAGCAAGAAGTAAATGGAGACTTACTGCTCTTGCAAATTCATGGCATGTTCACTTTAGTACATTACACAGAAATTTAGGAGCTGTGATTTAGGCCCTGTTACTTGGAGATATATGCTCATATCCCTTTCCCTTTTAGCTAAGAGTTTGGAATCTTATTTTACTCAGTTAATACTTTCTTCAGGGCAGCATGCCTGTCTGAGAGCAAACAGGTGAATCCTTTGGAGTTATCAGAAGGGAGATAAAGGATCAAGAGAAGAGATGGCATCGACAAGCTCAGGACTAAGAAGGACAGATACCAATTATATATTTTTTTTTTAAGTCAGAGTTTGTACTGTGATAGAGAGAAGACTGTGAGTCTAGTTCTTTTATTTTAAAATATGCAAGGAGTGGAAAGTAAATAGAGGGGCCAGGCAGACATTGATTGCCAGACAGCACTTTCCTGTATTTTGAGATTACCAGGATGTGCCTGTACTGTCTGATGGGAGACTGCAAGCAGAAAGAAGTCAGGAGAATGACAATCTACAAACAATAAGATTAAAGTGCTCTGTGCAGTTAGGACTATAAAATATTTGAATAATCCTTCCAAATTTGTAATGAAGACAGAAGTAATTAGATTTCTTAGAGAATCAGAGTGTCTGGAAATACTATCACTTTCAAAAATGCTATTAAACTTAATGAACACACAGGTTTCTGGGGGGGAACATGGTGGTTATGTATTTCTTTTTAATTATCTCAAAATACAATCCTCCTAAAGAAAAAAAAGGCATAGAAGGTTGATTTTATTTTGTTGTTGACTGCAAATATAAACTTTCTACACTCACTGCTGAAATCAGTCATTTACACCACATGAATGCTTCCAGGCCCTACTGTGCCAGACTTAACATCCACTGAGAAACAGTCTCTGTTCCAAGGAGAATGGATCAAAAGTGAGAGAGAGGAAGCTCAGTAGGTCAGTTACAAGGAAGGAACAGAAACAGAGAGACTTACCTGACTTCTTAGAGTACAGCTCAATTGAATAATGTAAGAATCAAAACAGGTTGCATTGGAATGAAATGTTTTACTTGTTATTGACAGAACTTCAGCTCTTCCCTGGTAAGCTGATTCAATTCATTTATCCAGGAAAACTAACCTGGGAAAAAATGGCTACGTTGCTCCTGAATTGGTTGGTTTTGTGATGCGTTTGACAAACACCAGAGACAGTGCAAGGGTGAGACAGAAATGCACAGCCAGCAGCACAAACAGAGGAAGAGTAACAGAAAGAAAGGCAGACAGGGTCAGTTATAATTGTGCATTTTCATGGTGGGGAGTTTTAGATTAACTAAAACATATTACATAATTTTAACCTCAGTGAAGAGTACCTTTCACTATATGCAGGATCAAGAATTAAGAGTTGTTCTGGAATTTCTGAGCCATATCTTCTCCCCCAAAATCTATTTTTAGAAAGTCCAAAGACAGGAAATAGCCCAGTTTATTGTCATTGTGTTCCTCCTGAAATAAACTTCAACATATTACTGCGTGCCTAGATCCTGAGCTTAACTAAATACTGCACTAAAATACCAGGGTTTGTGGGGTTTTTCCCTTTTTACTTTTTTTTTTTGTGAACACTAATAATTATGTGCCAGGAAATGTTGCTTTTCTACATGCTATTTTACATATACATATGCTGCTGTTATCATACATAGCTCTTACCAATATGCCTTTCCATGTAGTGGACAAGTCAGAAGAGCAAGCAGGCTGCCCCTCTCACGTCAGTCAGAGGTAACTAAGCCACAGAAAGTCCCACAGCTCAACAATGCCTATCAGGCTCAAAGGGTTCAATTGCATTAGGACACATAACTTGATATTAACTTCTGTAAAACTATTTGCAGTAGAAATAAGCTTGCCTAATATCTACCAGTTTTCTAATTGGTGTTCAAGCTCCACAATGCCCTGAGACTTCAAAGCCTTGGTTGTGTAGTCACTATAATTTCAGTCAGGGCAAGTACTTGCTATAGAGAACTTGTAATTGAGACGGACAAGAAAGAAGAAACCAGGGAAAAAAGACATAATGGAGGGAGCAATGGAGTGGTCTGCAAACATTACATTAACTAACCAGTCAAATGAAGTTAGACATGCTCCAGAGTTAGTTCAGTCTGTTCAGACCTCTGAATATGTCCAAGGCTGAAGACTTAACCAATGTCTCTCTGCAACCGGTACCTGAGAAGGTAAGGCTATTGATTTTTTTATTGATTACTAGTATTGCCGGTCTTAACATCAGGGGATGCTAAGTAAATAGAAACCACATGCTGTTCAGGAAGTCCCTAAGCCACAAATGCCTGACATTCGGAAGAGTGCCTGGAAGTAGTATGAAATATGCTTACCCTGTTCTTATGTGCTTCCATAGGCACCTACTGTTGACTACTGCTGTAGAAAAGATACTAAATGCACAGGCCTCTCATCTAACTTACTGCAGATACTCTTCAAGTTTTTAGCTTATATACACACAGTGCTACACATCTGAGTTCCGTGTTATGGAATTCTGTGGTTGCTGAAATCTTAAGTAATAATCCAGGTCTTTAATTTTCTGGTTAGGTGTTGTTTTGCTAATCAATTCCTTCTAAATGTAAACATTTCTCAGAAAACAAGTATCATTACTATGTAACAGCCAGGACTGTTGTTTGTGGATGCACTGTAAAATGTGATCAAGATCAGAATTTTGCTTTTACCATGCATTAAAGAGAGATTTCAGCTATATGCAAATTAAAGTATTCAGTCCTCATTAACATACGCCCACATGATCCACACCTGAAAGAATGACCAAATACAGAAGACTATATTTAAGTAAGAGCACAACAGGAACTTTTAAAACACTTCAGTGATGTATTCACATTTTTTTTTAAAAGAATACTAGTGATAAGAAGCACTAGAAAAAATTATGCCTCAATCCTGCTCATTTCCTAGAATACAGAATTAGATTTATCTATACTATTAAATAAATTTATTTATCTAGATTTGCATTTATAACTATTCTCTATTTGACATCGGAGAATATCTTTCAACATTTTCTCCTTATCCAATATATTCAAAATAAAAATTACTTCCTGATGAATACAGAAGTTTTTTAAATAGTATGTATTTGATAGCAGAACAAATTAGCCAATAAATCCACTTCAATTTTTATATTCAAAGAGGGAAAGGTTGTTATTCTGTTCCTGTCATAAAAGGCACATTGTTTATATAAACAGGCATGTGAACTTAATTTAGACATAATATACTTGTGGGTTGTCAGATATATATACCAAACTGAAACAAGTAACACTTTTTGATAAAATTAAATGCTTTCACTCAGAGCTTTATAATCAACATTATACTAATGCCTATAAATGTTCTAAAAATAGCATCATTTTTTAAAAAAAAAATGTGACTGTACAGAGAGGGGAAAAAATAAAGTGCCATTTGTCCACGGTTTCAGAAGCCTGCTTCCTAATGATAGTAAAATCAGTCACATAAAATAACTGAACTTATTTACATGTATGCAAGAAACAGGTTAATTTAAAAGAAAGAAGGCTGTTCTTCAAGAAGCACATCCATTGCTCCTCAATGTACGATGTATAACCAAGAAGCACAGGCACTAATCAGGTTACTTCTAAAACAGGTGGCACACACATGCTACGCCATCCCTTCTGTTCCCCAATTCCCCAGTCTTGTGGTGGGGATCTAACAGACAGACTCTTTATTTTCTGACTTGCTCAAGAAGTTTTGCCATGATAAAAATACCTGCTTATACTGGAGGACAGTCTCAGCCCAATACAGAAGTAAAATACAACAGTGGTGGACATCCAGCAGGTTATATGTAACACTAGAAATTGTTACAGAAGGAAAATTCACTTTCTGCTGTGTAGCACCATTTCAGATGCTGACTGTCTTTCAGCAGAACTGTGCTGAATCGAAACAAATGTATGAAAACATAACCTCACATACTGACAAAAAGAACCTGGGGAAGAAATAATGACTACAATTTCCTCTAAAATAAACAAACACTCCTGATGCTTCTTTTTGCTTCCCATTTTCTGTTATTTTTAGATTGTCATATTGTCATTACCTACTGTCAAAATAGGATTCTAAAAAAAAAACCCCAACCTCCCAGAAAACAAACCAAAACCAAAACCTAAACCCAAAGAACCACCAACAAAACTGTCAAAAGCAACATCTTAGAGTAAGAATTTAGAAAGTTACAACATGAAAAATTATGCAAGGCTTTTTGGTTTTATATCAAAATTATATTGCAGGAAAGACACAAATTATCTCATTGTTCAAAACATTTTGCTAAGACCAAGATGACCATTCATTACTGAACAATGATTATGATGATACAAAGCTAACAGTTATAATTCGTACGATATTCATAATGGCCCAATACATTTAAACAAATATTAAACAAAATGTCTGATCAAAATTAAATTTTGGCAAGTACAAGATGACGTATAATCAGAATCATTAATTATTAGACTTCTAATGAATAAATCGTTTTTATATTTCAAATTATTTATGAGTCAGAGGAGGAACTGTACACCAAGACTGCTCAAAACACTTCGTCATTGTGTACAAATGACCACAAACCAAATCAAACACACAAATAAGGAAAAGGAGAAGTTTTATAACAACCACCTTACCTATTCATTTTAAAGTATGCTCAAAAAGAAAAAAGTGTTCAGTTTTAAAATTTCCTATTTCAGAAACAAAACAGAAATCAAGCCAATTGTTACATGCCAATTCATTTTAGACTCACAAAAATACCACAAGGAGAAAACAATTATTAAGATGATTTTGCTGAAGAAGATAACAGACAATGGAATGGACCATACCAATAAGTCAGATAAAACACAGCATGAAATATGAACAGGAGGATAGCAGTCAAAACTGAAAAGGAAAACATTAAAAATAAAAAATGTCATTTCATTATGGCAAAGCGTTGGAGATTTAATCAAATAAATATATTAGACTTTAAAATTAAAAAATACATAATTTTCCCAGGTTTTTCAGTGAGTATATAGCATATGATCCTAAATACTTCAGACTATAGTCCAGTTAAAACTGGAAAAGGAAGAAGAAACTCTCTTGTAAATACTTTACAGTCTGACACTTTTTTTCTCAAGAATAGAGCTAAAGATTTTTTCTAAGCAGAACTGAAGGAAGTGGTTTTGATGGTGCAGCAGCATATGCTCACTTGGAGAAAAGAATAAGTTTTTGGAAAAAAAGTTGAATCAGTTTCTAGGGAAGCCTGCAACAAACCCAACCAACCAAACAAAAAAACCCCAAACAAACAAAAAACCCACCACCAAAACTTCGGACCAACACTGTACCTTCCTCTGAGCTCAAATGACTGCTTTCGCATTATGTGATCTGCTTCAAAGCTCTGTAAAGTAGCTCAAGCTCAACAACAACAAAATTAAAACAGGAGCTTACCTATCATTTTGGAGAATTTCTCATAAATACTGCTCAGCTAAAACTTTTCACCCACCAGGGGAATATAACGGTTCCTAGAAATTCTTTCTCACAATGTATATGCTATCTATTTAAAAGATAAACAGTCAGTATCTAATATTTCTTAAGGATGATTTTGATGGGCCCTTTGAAATGAGACAAAGCTTGCTTTACTCTTAGGCAGAAGACTGAAAAATGACTAGCATAAAAACAAGTTCCATAAATTACGTAAAGCAACTGCAAATAATGAAAACTACATCCACAGCCATAATTATCTCATATTAAATCAAGTAGCTCTAAAGATTTTTATCCTGAACAAATCAGAACAATAGAATTTTGACTATACTAGTTTACATAGCAAAATAAATTACCACTGCTCTACCGCATTGAAAGTCTAGATGTAATAAAAAAGTAGCTAATTAACCCATTTATCACAAATACCAAACAGGCCAATGGTTTTTGTAATTATCAAGACAATTCAATTTTTGCTTTAGTGTGCAGGCTTGTTTGCCCAACTCAATTGGAGATCATCAAAATTACTTACAATACACTGTCTACCAAAGCATGACAAAATTAGTCTACTACAACCAATTAATTGAACTTAATAAAGATTTTAAACTATTTTTGTTTATTACCATTCCTTTGGGCTTAATGATGTAGTCCTTTTTGGCTAGGAGGAATAATTAATATTTTTTTAAAAGAAAATTAGATTTTTAGTGTGTTAAGATAGACCAACAACTCTCCCTAATGGGTAAATAGTAAATTATTCTTCAAAACCAATACTTAAAACATTAATTTATTTATCTAATAAAACCTTCTGCCTACATACAGTTGTGTGTATATATGTCTGCTTATAGGCAAGATCACATATTATTAAGGATGATTGCTGAACTACATCTCAACAAATATGTACTAATTAAAATTAATTTTCATAAATAAATCCCTATTGTCTTTTTTTAATAGAGAGCAATTTGACCATAATTCTGCGAATATAGCTCTATAACGTTTCATGCCACACTACTTGATTGCAGTTGATTAGCCATAGTCAAAAATAGCTGATAAGTTAATTGCTTTAATAACAATGTCAATGCAATTAACATTCAGATATTCAAATGAAGTCATGCCATGTTCATCCAAATGAATTAATGCTTAGAAAGTCTAATGAAATTGCTCATCTCCTTTCTACTTTCTTAATATAAAGAAAACAATGTATTTACTGCTTTGAAAACTTTTATATTGTTCACAAATTTCAGAAAAAATCCTATTCTCTACACCTTAACATACACATTCCTGCCTGAAGAACTTATATTCTATTTTTAGAATGAGTAAGCTAGTTGTAAACATTAAGGAGCTACACATGGTTCCATTTAGGTGGTGACATGTATTGATTCAGAAAGAGATCTGTTATGAACATCTTCATATCTCACGTAAAATATTTCTTCAACAAGGGGTAGATGTTCAGAAAGGGATACCTTCAACAGCAGCTTTTTCAGTCCATGTCCAACAGGAATCGCTGATTGAATGATCCAGTCACATTCAGCTCCATGCCCTCTGAGGAATGAGGATGTGAATTTGGGCAGTCACTGAAAATACACTTTGGCTGAGAATTATTTATAGTCTTTTAATTATTTTTTTCTGGGTTTTATGGTGACAAAACATTGCCTGCCAAATCAATCTCAAAAAATCCTGCATGGTAGGAAAAATTCACTGTACTTTCTCAATTTGCTTTTGTTCACTGCTCTCTCATCTTAAACTGAACTGAAAAAACACTAATAGGATCAACTTCAATAACAAAGACCACAGCCAGCAAGTGAAGTTAAAACCAAAACCTTGTTTCTCCCTTAAGATTACATTTTTATGAGAGGTGAGAACACCATTTTACCCTGGTCAGTCATCCCAGACTATCCAGAATAGACATATCATGCCTTGACAGCAGAAAGAAGAATGTCAAAACTATATTTATTCAACTATGACTAATGGCAGATGCAGCAACCATTGACATACAATAATTTTATTACTTCTAATGAAAATCTTTTCTACAATGGCTGTTTCTAAACAGTATTACGTGACCTACACTCTGAATGTACTCATTCAGCCTACACTACATATTCACTTTGCATGTAGACACGTGTCCTATATCCAGGCAGCAAGTAGACACTGATAGTTCACCAAAAAATATCTTGAGCTTGTGCACACAGAGTTGGAACCTCCCTGCAGTATTACGTGGCTGGGGCAGGCACACTGCATGGAGGCATGTGCTTACACACCTGATAAAGAAACCTGAACTACAGCTTTCACCGCAATTCCAATATGAAGAAAATTTGGTTTTAAAAGTGTCTTCGAGACTATACTAATACACAGGATAGATGTAATTTGTACGTCTTGAACCTGTGACATACTTCACAGCAGCAGCTGATAAACAGACCGAGTATCAATTAGAGCTTCCCCTTCAGAGTGCTCTTTTCTTCCTTTGCTTTGACAAAATGGTTAAATTTCACACATTGTGCAAGGCAGTTTTTATGGACCCAGTCCAGCCTTTGATTCACTGTACTGAACAAGCCAACAGGATGTTACAGGCTGGCTCAGTATTCCTTGAAAGATGGTGCTATCAATAAAAGAATGGTACCAGAAAGTTCTGTTGAAATTAAGAGCAGAATGATGGCCTGATTTTCTGTTCATAGGTAAGCTTGGGGAGCTTGAATCCCACCATTGTGACTTTTTTTTTTTTTTTAATCCTGAATATTAATTCTGAGTGGTTGATGAACAACATGGCAAATGCTCTTTTTATGGCAATCAGATCAATCCCATTCTCCTTCAGGAATTCCTGTTGGGTCAGTTTAGTGAAATGATACAAATGATGACTGATGTCAGAAAAAAGCACATTGATTTAAATATCAGTCTAGACAAAACTAAGCATTTGACTTAACTTGACTAAACAATATGCAGCTTCCGACTCTAGGAACCACCTCCACATTAACCTCTTTGGCCAGGTTATCCACCCAATGCCAACACATACCGCACATGTGCAGAGATGCATTGGGCTCAGTGGTATGAAGGTGATAGATCAGCCCATAGACATGAGTAAGAAAAGACATTTTACCATTTTATTATGTTCACACGTGTCCTTTCATCTGTGTATCAGGATCAAAACCAGGTTAGAAGTAGAGCATTGTGGGTTATTTGAAACCTATCTTAATAGCTACCACTCATTTTTGAGATACTCTAAGATAACACTATGACATCAACATTTCTATGAAGTTAAAACTACAGATTTTAAGTCCTTTATGTTATGCACTGAAAAGACAGGAAAAAGGAAATTGCTCTCCCCAAATACAGAATGAGGACAAACACTATTTCAAAAAAATATCAATAGATAGCCTCTTCACCAAAAACTATCATGAATCTCTCTTACACAATAATCTCAGGAGGACAGACAGATATCACACAACTTCATTAATAGTTTTGATTAAAAAAAATTAGATCTTTCCTTAGAAAGTAACTCTGCTGCTCACTGTGAAGAATTTTTAAAGTGTTATTTTTATAGCGGGGAATTCTCTTATGCATCAAAATTAATATATAGAAAATATTGTATTTAAAATATTCTTAGATAAAAGTTAATAACCTACAGTCACTCCTTTGTTAGCAAACCTTGAAAGCTTATCTCCTTGCTTAAGAGAAGAGAGTCCTCAAAAAACAAAAACTTTTGTGTTAATATTCAACTAATGCTGCAATGTTTCTTGTGTTGCATAAAATCATCGGCAAACACACTTCAGGATGAATTCAGCCTGCGTACGAGAACTGGCAGGTATGTATTTTAGATAGAAAATTAACATTTCAATGGGGGGTAGGGATAGGGTGTGACTATAACACCTCAAAATATAACAATACATTAGAGGAATGATTTACATTAATTCACAGTGCCAGCCCTAGATACAGAGAAATAAGAGTAACATGATGAATAAAAATTCAGCTGACTAATGCTGTTTAGTCTTATTTACAAACAGACACCAGAGAAAGCATACAAGGAACTGATTCTCATCACCATTACATTAGGGACAAGTCAAACAAAGGTTGTTGGTTGTAATCTGGTTCACAGCAGTTTTTGTCCATTCAGTAAAAAAACCTGCAGAGCTTGGCAGGGTGACTGACACAAAAATAACATTCATCACCTGGAGCCAGTCAGCTATTGTAGTTGCAGTACATAGCAAATTTCCCCAATTTTTTTTTTTTTAATATCATACCATCATGTACTGTTATGTAATTTTAGTGACATTATTTGTATAGAATAAATATATACAGATGTATTTAGAGCTGTATAGCTGCTTTCCTGCAGTCCTCACACAGCAATTCTACTTGTCCTCTTCAGAAGCCACTGTTAAATCTACATATTAGGAACTAGTCTGCAATATCTACTGAACAAGCCTCCTCTTCAATTTAACTTTCCATTCAGAGTGGATTCTGACACACAAATCCAGTATTGGTTTATTTTTCAGATTCACACTGAGATGTAGCCTTTCTGGCTCTAATCCACAATGTCCTGACACCTGAAAACCAGATGAGTGAAAGAACTTTCAGGTAATGAGAAAAAGCAGAATTGAATTATTCCTGCTGGAGAAAATTTGAACATTTAAGGCTTCTCTCTCCAACTCAGTTTGTAACTTAAAATGTAACTGCGTTATAAATTTATAGCAGACATATCCTGTTAAGATCACCTAACTACTCCTTTGTTTGTATACTATTAAATGTTACAGTTTATTGCTTGAAATATCGATTCTTATTTACAAGATTTTTCTCCTTCAATAAATCCCATCCAGGATAACTGTGTTATCAGCTCTTGTCTGTTACCTTCAGTAAAACAACTCTTTGTTTTCCAAACAATTGTTTTCTACCAACTACTCAAAATGTTCTATTATGGGCTATTCCTTATCACTGAAATAACCCAAAATGATGCATCACATTATGATTCACCAAGGACAGAGTAATAAACAGACCAACTTTAAGGGAACCCAGTTTTTAGAAAACAGATTCAAAGAATGGAAGAGAAGTTAAGTGTACCAAGAAATGTTGATTCTAAAACTAAATACTTCTTCATTCAAATGAGGGAAGAACAATTTCTGGAAAAAAATTGTTTCTCAATTATCTTACCCATACAATTTAACTATAAAACACTTCATATTGTTATTTTTCAAACATTTGACAAATGATTCCACACTTGTCATGGCAGAAAACATCATGGCAATTATATGAAGTAGTTTTCCAGTGAAGAACTATTTCACAAGTAAAACAATGAACTGTGCTTCTACCATTTTTGTATTATGGCTTCTCAAATTCTTCCTCAATCAGTCATAACAGCTTAGTGATATTAAATTTTGTGTTATCTGTAGAAAGCTGGCGTTGCTATCATGTCAATGTATTTTGCCAGAGCCCTGGTCAGACAGAATGACTTGAAAGGATCCCCAGTAACTCACCACAATCCTGCTGTCTCAGCACAGCTTCTTTCCGTTAACCCTCCTTCACACACCAGTCTCAAAATTTAAATTTCATGAAAAAGCACAGAATCTGCTTAAAGAGGAGTGAAGTGAAGGAGGACTCTATTTGCTGTAATTCCAGACATTTGAAAATTAAGCTTGCCCTTGAAAAACCCACTGGTTACTAAACTTTATGGAGACAGCTAATGCTCAAGGTGTATTGGCATCTTTTCTACAAGATTCTTCACCTATATTTCACTGTTCTCTCGGTGAAAAAATCCAGGTGATTTGCAATGGTCAAAACATGAAATAGCCCCAGTTCACAGATTTTTGTTTACATTGTGAAAGTTAACAAAGAAAATTAAAACCTCTAAAAAGCTTGAAATCATTGTTTATACAGCCTAAGGGTTGTTAGTTCCTCTTTTCCAAAGTTTTTCATGCATATACTACTCCACATCAGAAACAGAAACTGCGAGCAAAAAGGTAGCAATTATCTATTCATCACTGTAACAGGCACATTAAAGAAGTGTGATTCATGACCTAACTGACACTCCGTGCAGAATAGTGCATGTCAGCCCTTCTGTTGTTCAGGTTTTGGGGAATGGTAGGAAAGAAATGCACACAGAAGTGGAAAAATAATTTGCCTTTTTTTTTTTTTCTATTTTTTTTTCTAAACTGGAAAGCAAGGTCTTTCATAGAAGTTGGGCTGATAAAGCATTTCTGCTAGTGCTGGATGTGGTTGTTATGTTGATAGGGCACATATAACTCTCTATCCTTTGTAACATTACCAGCAGCACAGCTTCCAAAAGGCAATGCTAACAAAGGAGTTCCTGCTGTATTAACTCCATAATGAATATATCCCACGGTTCTCTATACTGCAGAAGGATAAGATTAAATGCCTGCAATAAAAATTTTAAATGCAGACTTCCATAGTTATGATGGAGATGATGCTACCTACATTTTGACCAGCAGACCATGACCAGACACCTTTAGAGCTTCCAGTGTAACCCGTTACATTACCAAAACATCTAAAGGCATAAACTTGGTTCTTAATGTTGGAAATCAAGCTGCTTATTCATATCACATTCGCTGCTTTTCTTTAAACACCATCTGTCAGTTCTTGGATTAGGGTGGAAACTGTCTGTCTTCCTTGGTATACTTGAAGGGCCTGCATCTACAGAGAAAAAACTTAAGAGCCTAACCATAAAGACTATGGTACTCAGACCAATAAAAATCAGTCTTATTTTTTAAATGTGATAATAGAAAGCTAACTCTAGAGCTTTGAGTGTTTGAGATAAATAACGCTGACGATTTCAACGATCATGCTTTAAGAAGAAAACCACGAGTACAAATTATTTGGAGGGTTAGTTTGCAACATACTCATCAAAATTTTTGCAAAGTTTAAGAAAAGTCTCTCTGCAAATGAGTTACTGACTTGTACTAAGCATAATGAGATATAATTTAAACAATTTGTTTCTTCCATTACAATGATGTGTATCAATGAGTCACACTACAGATACAAGCAAACATTTAAGTTCTCAGTCAATAATGTGCTCTTATTTTATAGCCTTTCATTAAATATAAACAGTCACCTGAGTTATTATAAAGTAAGAAATTGCTGAGGCTTAAACCCAAAGCAACTTCAATTATCCTTTTCTTTCAGGCATTTGAAGTGCTTAGTTATTCTTTCAGATTCTATTAAGACATTATTGCTGCTTTATTGCCAGTAAAACAGTATGTTTTCAAGTCTTTATAATAAGATGCCAAAGGGACATCTGTATGTGGAACAAGCTGTTTGGTGTTTCCCCGAGAGACTTGTCAGTTATGCTGAGTTCAACAAAAATCATACATCTGTATATAGAAATGTTTGTGCCAGTACATACACTACACTGCACTGTATTCATATTTCATATTTATAAATATTCATTTGGGAAATTTCCATGCAAATGTCATTAACAGTGGTCTGTCTTCTGTAAATAAGCTTTTAAAGTACAAATCACATTTGGAGGGTTATTACAGCTTCTAAAAACAAAGACATCTCAAGGATTCTTCACTTCTTAAAGGCAAAACCACATTTAAATGCCTACATTTATTGGTTAAAACCTTGCTACTAGGTACACCTGCTTCAGGCTTTGGCGGAGTCCCATCACACAATCATTCTCCTAATCCACTTTTCTTTCTGCTAGCTCAATACCTGTTTCTCCAAAATGCTTCAGAACAATGGCAATAAATAATGAATCTGACCAGTATATCCATCCTCAGATGATTTATGCAGTACTTTGGGGGTTTCTGTTCTATAAGCTAGACTCCAAGGATTAAGAATGAATTTCATCGTTAATGAAATTAAGACAGACAGGTGACAGATATATTATTGGGCACTGTAGAGATTCCAAGTGTCTTCTGCATATTCAGGGATATGGAGCATGACATATACCGCAGCTCCATAAGGTGTATAAAGAAACATTCAAGACAGAAGTATTGCTTATTTTGATGGAATTTTTAAGTTGACCTTTTAAGAAAGTTATTTTTCAACATGGATTATGTAGTTCCTTGTTTATACTCAAGCATTCATTCCAACTAACCAAACCTTTCTTCTTGAAAAGATAAAAAGTTTTGCTATTATTTCCACAAATTGGTTTATACCCTGCCACAATGAAACAATTATTGCTTTATCTCACATTTCTGACCAATACTGCTGTTTTATTACTCAATGTGTGAAATCAGTACCATGATCAACCAAGCCTGGTGCTGCACTGCCGATCCCTTTTCTCCCTTTCCCTCCTCTCCCTTCACTTTTTCTGGTGTTCCCCCCTGCCTTTTTTCAGCACTGTGCCACAGACAGAGCTACAATAACTTAATTTTTGAATGGGGAAGAAACATTGAATTTTTTATATTCTTGCCTCGTGTATCTGACATTCTAGATTATTTTGCTTGGTGTGTTCTCAATAAGTTGAATAAATATGAACACAACTGCAACCAAAAAAAATCACAGTATTTTCTTTTAACAGGAATCTTTATCTTGTGAGGTTTTTCTTATCCTTGCATGTCTATGAAATAGAGACTTTCTAAAAGAACTTTCAGCAGGTAACATGTATAACAGAAGCCTTGCTGATGCCCTAATGCTATAAATCTGATGAATGTCACCATTTCCTTTCTATGTACTCAAAGAAGCTCTAATAAACTAACCTTGGGGGAAAAAATCAGGAAAAAGTGCAGAGAAATAGTATTTCAACATGGAAAAAGTACTGAAGAGTCATAGCATAGTACCACAATCCACCCTTTCAAATGAACCTAGACAAGTTTAATGGAAAAATGCTTCCAGAATACTTGAATAAAAATCCTATTTATTCTGTCTCAGAGATTTGTAAAAGTTTACTCACGATCATTAAACAGAAGCATTTAAGGAGATAACAGGCCACTATACAACAGAGAAATACATCTTGATGGTTATAATAGAATGAGTCTTCCCTGCTCTCCGGTGAAAAAAACTGTCAAGTTACCTCTAATGGAAATTAATAAAACACTAACATTTTGGGGATTTCCTATTAGAAAAAGCCTGAAAATTTCCTAAAAATATGCCCTGGGAACAACAACAACAACAAAAAAACCCCAAAAAAACTCAAAGACAAAAATGTATATTTAAATATAAAGCAGAGAGCTAGATTTAAAATGTAAGCACAAGGAACAAAATTTATCAGTTTACTACTTGATGTTTAGAGTTTTTCTTGGCTGAATGCATTTAATGTTGACATTAACTAGAAATCCAGAGCAGTAAGCAGATTATACTACATGATGAACCGGAGAAACCAAGAGTCATGGCATATTCACAACTGTTTACTTCAGCTGAGAATAAACAAGATCTCTTTAGACAATAGGGCAGTCACTTGGGGTTTTTCCAAGAATTTCTGTTGCAGCAATATTTTTGTTTTACCTCATCCTTCCCATACATGTAGAAGCAGTGGGATCCACAAATGTGCAGTGATATATCAGTGTAAGGATTTTTCATGTTCCACTAAATGCTAGGCTGGCTTTTTTTGTTGCTGTTGGTTTTATTTACATAATCAATTAATTACCAAACCAGTTCTAACATAATAATAAACACTTGTTAATTCCAAATATTTGTCAAAAATCAAGAATTTGAATCACGCAAGCTATGGCTTACTATATAGTTCCTGTTCCAAGAAAAAGTGAAATGTCTGCTGAGTCACGCTCACTTTGATTATAATTGGGAAATAAAAGTACTGTTGTTCTTTTGTCTAATGACTTATTTGAGTAATTGCCTTTAAGATAGAATAATGATTCAGTGTCTGCTTATCTAAAAATACATTTCCATAACAAAATCATTTGTGCTAACAGCCAGCAAACTTTGTGAATTATGAACATCTGTCCACATATGCACACAAAAAAGTGATACAAAATTACCATTGCATGCTCTGCCAGTGGAAAAAATGAAATCTTAACAGGTTAAGAAAACAGCACAACGTGCTGTTGTGTTTCAGTAGTAATCATTTTGGCTAGGATTGCTTTTGAATACTTCAAAATGCTTGACTGGCTGTGGCAGTTCTGTCTACCTTCTACTTCTGACTTTAATTGTTACCTAAAGATATACATATTTATAACCAGAATTTTCAAAAATAGCTAAGAAATGACACTAAGCAGTAGAGCTTCAAAGGAATCTTATTTTTGGAGAGGGGATGTGAATAAATTCTAACATCCAAAAAATATATATAATAAAAGCCAATAGTAAAGCATAGCCTGCTGAAGTTTTTCAAAATTTTCATTATGCATCACACATCAAGACACAAGAGAACCTCATTAGTCAAAGTGGTTCACTTAAAAATCACTCATTTCTAGGCATAATTTGAAGAGTTATATTTATATGAACATTTCATTATTTATCAGGTTAACTAGTACATTAAACAAGATCACACAATTGCCTCAAGCAAACTGGCCCCTGACTGACCATGCTGTTCATCGGTTAGCACAGTCCTTCAGGCACCTCACATTGACCTCCTGAGCCTTAACATTTTAGTCTCCCATGTCCCAGGTAATACTCTGACCACCAAACTAGCGGCTATTGAATGACTGGTCTGAAGAAGCTGTTACATGCTATTTTATTCTAGTTAAACATTATTTCAGAGAAACTAAATGATTTTCTCTCTGGCTGAAGAATTATACACAGTAAATAGAAAAGACCGTAATAACTCATTTACTGATACTGAGGAAAAACAGTATGGCAAAACTTGCTAAGTTCTTTACCACTTCATACGAAACAGCACGATCTTGTCCGTACTGCCTACTGTAGTCCTGTTGTTACAGCAGAAAAGGGGAAGACACTAGGAGAACGTGTAACAATTGCACATGCATTTCTCTCTATTAATTATATAATTTGGATTATTAGACTTTAAAAGCACTATTTGGACCAATAACAACAACTCAACTCTGTATATGTGGGGTGTTCCATTTTCCCCATTAAATTTTACAGTTAAGACCATAGCAACAGCCCCTTGACTACAGTTTTGCTCAGTCCATCCTCGAGCATTATCTTTGAGAGCACAGGCAGGCAGAGGTACACTCGTCCCAAGCAATCTGCTGACAGGGAAACAGTGTAACAGTCATGGGCCATCTTGAAGCCGTGCCTCATCTTGTCCAGCTTATGAATGGTGATGTCTCTTCCATGAATTTTGCCTTGAAATGAGCTTTTCTAACATAAATAGAACATTTATGGAAAATGTTTTCCCTAAATTTCTGAGGAGTCGTTTTGATTGCTTAGGATTGAAACCTCAGCTTTAAAGAACTGTTTTTGCAAAGAAACCTTTTAGAAGAGAAGCGCCTAAACAGTATCTTGCGGCAAAAACTGTCAAGACTGAAAACTTAGTAATTATGGAACCTATCTTTCTCATCTAAAACCTGAGATAGGCTGTAATGTTCTTTACATAGTTTCATAGCCTCTTACGATTCAAAGTCTCTGATACTATATTACACCTATAAAAGTGTATAGCATAAAATTGCTTTATAAGGTCAGACACTGATTTGTGCCTTAACATGTCATAAAAACTGTTATTGTACACACGAAATGGCAATTTTTCAAATATGGGAAGAATGACACAAACTAAGAGTTGTACTTTAGTGCTGATCTCAAATAATATGGCATTGATGCTTACATAAGCAATACTTGACCATGGAAACTAGGAAGGATCCCTCCCAGAAAAGTCATAGTTATTCAGATGTCGTCTATAAAAAGTTTTTCCACTGAGATCCAGAGATCAGTCCTAGAAGCTAATCTTACACCAGACTTATACCTGTACAGCAGTAGTAGTATAAGTTTGAATCAAAAAGAGGCAAGCATAAGTTACACAGCTGACAACAGAGCTACACTGCAGATACAGTGCACAACTACAACAAAAATCTCAATTCTACTAACATAGAGGTTACAAATACCAAAATCTGATGTAGCCAAATCTCTGCTCCTGTTTACCAATAGCTCATATTGTGCCTCAGCTGTCTGCAAAGAACTCTGTAGGTTTTCTTCATTAAGAGTTTTGAGATACTATAGATGAGAATTTCTACAGCTGCATGAATTTCCCTAGCTGTTTGCTATTTCTTAGTTAAATATGATCTACCATTAAGTGAAGATATTTCCTGAATGTAGTTTCCCATAACATTTTTAGAATTTAAAAAGTTTTCTCTTTATAACAAAAAACAAATACATGAGACATTCTTACAATTCCTGGCTATTACTGTTTGTAGAGAAAACCATGGGGAACAACAAAGACAATGTATTGAACACAACACTAAAATTACAATTACACAAAATTACAGCAGCCCAAGTTGCACAAAGTGCAAAAAAAGCCCAAGTTAAAAAGCCCAAATGCACAACAAAACAGAGAATAAAGGTTTCAAATTGCTTGTCTTAGAAAAAGAATAATCTATCTTAATGATATAAATGAATAAGAATGAATAAGAATTAAGCAATTATTTTAATAATGAAGTGTCACCTCTGGCATGGGTAAAAATGACAACACAAAACATTGAGTCTTCAGCTTTGTGGGAACAATCATTGCAGTAAACTGACATATAAGTTATCTACCACACTAATGAGCTGTAAACATAACAGCAGATAGTAAGTTTATAGTAGCTAATAACATTAAGTGATACAATTAAAATAAAAACGCAAGGAAAAACATCTTGCACTCATGTGCATGTATTCTGTCACAAATTATTTTGTTAGATAAGTAAACCGATGGATCCATCAACCAGTTTGCATAGGTTCAGGAAAGTAAAGAAAAAGATGTCAATTTAAGCAATTCAGTCATATCTTATTTCCCAGAGAAATCACTAATCATAATACCTAGAGAGAAATAATAAAATAAAAACCAACTAAGACTCTGCATTCTTCATGCCTTGTTTGTGAAATTATAAAAACTCATCTATCTGTGGTATATTTGGGCCTAATTAAGATTATGCACCTGTGTAAAGTTAAGCATTTGCTGAAATTAAGGCCATAAATTCTTCAGGACGGAAGAGTTTGCAGACTTAACACACTGATAATCTTACACCCAAAAATAACAAAAAAGCCCAACAAACCTCTAGGAATAAAGTTTATCAGTTCATATACTCTCTCTGTTTCTGTGTAGTTCTTGGATGACTTGGTCTAGATTTCTCCCAGAAACAGGCAGAAGTGATTAGCAATAGAAACAAAATCTAACCTTGGCAGGAAGTACTAGCAGTGGAAGAAATGTTGGTTTCTTAAGAGTTCCATATCTCACTTCCTATTCTAGGTTATTTCTACAACAATTGGATTTTACATAAAGAGCTAGACATCTGGAAGGATACAGAATTTCAGTGTTCATGCCTGAGGCATGTGTCACCAAGCCTACAGTGATGATGATCACTCAAAAGTTTAAAAGATCAGAGTTACACTTAAGTAACTTCAAAATTTCTGTCTCACTCAACAGGATTGCAAACGTTCAGCCTGTTCCTCACATCTCAAAAGTCAATCATAGACTGTTATAATTGCCAAAACCAGAAAACTCTTTCCAGTATCTTGAGATCACCTGGTGTTGCTGTGTTCTAATCTGTCATCCTTTGTTCTGTTTAAATTTTTTGAAAGCAATATATTATTAGTAATTTCTTCACTAGAATATATATGTGCTAACTACTTTGTTGCAGTAGTTCATGCTTAAGTCTTCACAGTTTTTGTTCCCCTGAAGAATAGGTCTAAAGAATATCCTAGAAGACAAAAGTATTTTAATTCAAGAACTCACACGAGATTTTTGTAACTCTTATGCAGACCAATTACACTAAAGAAAAAAAAGTTATCTTGAGCATACATTGTAGCATGAAAAATTAGCTTTCTAAAATGTTAATGTAATAAATGAAGATTTTTCTAAAGAGAAAAAGTAACCCTTGATATCCAAGCATTTGCAGTGCATAACCAAAGTTACCTTCTGTACATTGCATTTTGAGTATATATTTGCAACACTGATTATGCAAAAGGAGTGCTTTACACCCTTCAGAATGTTATTTTTAGGGTAGTATGCTGAGATGGCATCCGTTCTTCCCAACTCTGGTTGCAATTCAGAAAACACAAAAACTGAGAGCTTACTCAGTTGAGGGTAGTCTGAGAGAGAATGACAATCACATTTTCAGTTTGGCTGTCCTCACACTCCAAAGCAAGGACACCAAACATCACTTTATCTGGCCTTTATCTCAATTTATTATCAGAAGCAATTGTTCCAATTCAACAGTGGACTACTAAAGACATCCCTGTAACTTCATTACCTACATATAAAATGCAGCTAAACATTTGAACTGATAAACAGCAACTTCATTAAGTTACTTTGCTGTCTATTTTCCTAATGTGAGGCGAGCTAGACCTCCACTGTCATTACAGGTATCTGAACTGTTATGATTTAAAAAATAAAATATCCTTTTACTTCACTTTATGCTCAATTAATGTATTTTCTCATCTAATGGCAAAAGATGTCAGTAAGACTGGAAAAGATCATGGCAGAAAAATCCATGTCAGGATACTACCTAAACAAAACATCTATGTCAGGACCTTTGAATTGTAAGTAATTGCAGGTTAGAAGAAAATTTGAAGGAAGATTTGCATACGCTCTGCACTCTTTCCTTGTCTTCCATTTGCACAGGGCAACAGCTAAGAGAACAGCTAAGGCAACAGCTAGACAGACCTTTGGTCTCAGCTGTTATGACTGTTCCTGTGTTGTAGCCTTTTTTTTGTTCAAATCAAAAGGCAAATAAAAGACATAGAGCAGGAATGGCCAGACCTTGAACTCTGGCTGCCAACACAACCAAGTCAACGACGTGAATTTGGAGAAGCAATTTCCTGCTCAAACAAGCTACAGACTGGTGGACCCCCAAGAGCATTACAAATCACAGGATTAGTGGTTGAAAGGGACCCTGAAAATCATCTAGTCCAACCTACAGCTCAGAAATGGCTAAAGTCACAACCTAGCTCTAAGTAAAACATACCGCAACTTATTTCTGCAAAGCTGCAGTATCAGATGCAAGCAACTATTTCATAGATATGAAACTACACAAGGTCAGCTTTGAAAATGGGTATGAATTGACAGATACAGTAGGCATTGTATACAACATGGCTATTGTATTATATGAAAAATATTACAGGAAATGAAAATCCGAAATAGGTAAAAATTAAACATTTTTATTGAAGGAGAATCAATGCAACTTAAGCATCAAATCATTCTCACTGTTTCAATGCTAATTTTCTTAGCAAAAGAAATGGTTGTATTAGAAGCAAATCTTAGGAAAAATGTTTCAGTGTGATGACTGTGCTTCTGAAGGAAAAGAATAAAATGATTCTTGCAGTGGACTGCTGGTGAAAGTAAGAAATATAAAGGATAATTTGCCTCTTGTAAAATTTTTGTCTTTCAAAATTCAGATGTAATGGCAATCGTAGAGACACTTTTAAAACACTGGTACACAAAGGTCTGATTCACAGGATGGGACATACTCTGATCATATGGGCCAAATGATTATCAGATGTGTATCCAAATAGCCAGAAGTAAATCCAATGGTTGAGAAGCAAACCTGAGTTCTCAGATGCAGTAAACTCATTGTGAGATCTGCAGCACAGGTATACTGATTTCTTGTAGCAGGGACATAAATAAACATTCTTGTATGCTTTTTTTCTGAGGGAAAAGCAAAACAAAAAGAACAAACAAGTAAATGTCAGTCTTCCTGTCTCATAGATCTCATTATGAGTTTATGTATGTAAGTTTCAGACAGATGTGTTTGAGAACACCAAGCAATCTAAAACACACATGAAGTTATCAAAATGTGTAAAAGTTTGCAGAAAAAAAAATCATTATTACAGCATCATTAAACCATTGTATTACTTGATACAATTTCCTTTTCCTATCCTTCCTAATTTAGAGTTAACTATACTTTCTTTGACTTGAAAAGATTTTCTGTAAAGTTACACATAAAACATATTCCTGATTGGTGCCACTTTTTCACAATTCCCGGTTCATTTTAGGTATTAGATATACCAGGGTAACCCATTGCCAAGGAAATCATAGCTTGTCAGGACCATACTTAATTTCACTGTGGGTTTTTTTTTTCTTTCTCAACTTCACAGAGAAATATCAACTCACTGATATTTATTTTCAAGAAAACCTTGCCTATTGAAGACACTTTAGTAAAAAAGCCAACAGAAATTAAATAAAAGAGGCAACCAGTATTTGTCAGTTTTTCCAACTCTTTATCATAGTAAGGTCAGAACCAGTGAAGATATATACCCCATTTGTATGTTTTTGTATTTAGAAAGCTTGAAATCCATTTATATCAATACACAGAGCCAGTTTCCACTAAGAACTAATGGCCCATGACAGTAGTCTTAATCTCAGTATTTCTCATATGGGAAGCATTCACACATCAATAGTATTCATTTCATAGAAACCACTCTGATTAACATAGATGAAGAATTTTTCAACATTTCTGTACTTCAGTATGAGAATGTTCTCTAAGGCTTTTTTTTTTTTTTTTTGTAGTTCATTTACATGTCATATTTTGAGTTTACATTACTAAAACAAGCAGACTTTACAACAAAACACACCGAGAAAGCATGATACATAATTGGAAAATGAACATCACAAATAAGTCACTTTTCAAAGTGTTGTAAAATATAGCCAGGTAACACTGAGTCATTTTAAAATGGGAATAGACACAATAGACTTGAAAGTCCTCTGCTATTCTAAGCAGGGTAGAATTTCACCAAGACACTGCCATATGTATTTCTTTGTAATGATCAGTCTGAAAATCAGCCCACATCTGACCACCCAGAGCACTTTAACAACAAGTTTATAGACTTAAAGTGGGCAAGCTGTTAGTGGTTAGACACCAGGGAGTATATATCCATAGAGACAGAAGCAGTGAAGAATTAATCAGACGTGGAAGAATGTTTCTCTTATAACTCCCATTTGCATTTTCAAATAATTTTGCACATCATGAGTCTATAGCCCCTGCAGATTAGCATTTTATACTTAATGGACTAAGAATTTAAGGCACCCCAAGGGCTTATAATTAAGGTTAATAAGGTCTATGGTCTGCTCCAGCCCATCTCCTTTAAGGTAAATAACTGTGTTCATACTGTTTTATATTACATTTTCCATTTCATTGATAAAATTAGCATCTTATAATCTATGTAAACATCCCCTTAAACCTGTGGGTTTTGCTAGCTGTGCTTGTATTACTTCAAAATCTAGATTTCCACCAATGAAAATTGGTTAAGACTTTCAGACACCAATTTTAATACATCTGTGTTATAACAAAAAGATAGTTGCTTTGAGCTGAAGGAAGTCTGTATTAAGTTGTAAACAGGTATATGAGCTGACATGCTAATGCAAATTAAAGACAAAATTCAATTCAATCTTTGTTCCTTTTGTTCCTTATTACTAAGGCCCCCTATAATAATAATTAATTGCCCTTAATATAAGGCAAGCAAATTTATTTCAGTGTCTGGAAGCTCATTTATTATTCACAATCATCAGGTGAATTTGGTTTCTGCAGTGGGACTCTCTTTTACAAGCAGGCAGTTGCCAGATCCTTTTGAACACAGATCCCTTCCCTAGCATTTCCTAGTGCATAGTCTACACCAGTTTTGCCATTAACCCACCTACTTTTCTGATTGTTTTACCTTCTAACTGGTCAAGTCATCTGATGCTTATTATTTCCAAAAACTGTTTATTGAAGTTCAGAATAGTTTTTACATTAGGTTTTCCTAAGAATCTTCCCTTGCAGTTCCAGCATGTTTTGCAAGGATTGCAAGGGCTTTGGAAGAGAATATTAATCTGTGCATTTTCCTGTATAATAGACTGTAATTCTTGAGGATTTTGAAAATTATGCAAGAAAAACTCAAAAGGGCTATAAAGCCCATCTTTATGATTTTTGTCATTACCAGCAGAAAGGCATGGGCTCTTTACTGACCTGACAGGCAGGGTAGGTCTCAGGCCTTGGCTTAGGTTTTTTGGGCTGTCACTTTGGCAGCCACACGACTCCTGGCAGAGCTCAGGCTCTGTGGGCACTGGTTATGGCAATGGCCTGGCAAGCCTGGGCACTTGCTGCAAATGGTCAACAGCCCTTCACTGCAGCGGAGGCTGGGCGGAGGCCATCGTGCACCGGGAAACGAAGGAGAAGGAAACTGGTAAGGAAAGACACACACAGAGCCCCAAGCAGACCCCAGGCCAAGGAGACCCCCGCCTTGCAGTCCTCTCAGCAAAGGCCTCACCTTGCCGAGCGCCAGCTGTAAACCCCCGCCGGCCCCTCGGGACTTCATGAGGCAGAGCTAAACTGTCAACCCACAGCTTGCTGGTAGGGCGAGATAATAGCAGGGAAAAGGGACAGACACCAGGAATATTTTGTGTAACTTTACCCCACTGTTAAAGAACTCTTCTCTATTAATTAGATCATTTTGATCATTAGATTTTAAAGAATTATTTAGACTAACAAGAAAAAACTCTGTTCCATATACATATATGTGTGTGTGTGTGTATATACAGATATATTTATGGGGTATTCCTTTTTGCCTTTAGTTAGACTTTGAGTTAATGAAGTGGATGATACAGCCAAATTATAATTTCTCTTTAGAAAGAACCTGATTGCAATCAAAATAATCAGAAAGCTCATTTCAGCGGGTTACCCTATTACTCAACTAAAACACGCATCTATAAACTTACAATATATTATCAAGTTTGTATCTGAAAGGTATTTAAACATTTGTAAGGGTTAAGTGTTAACTATGTTGTACTTACCAAACCTGTCAGTGTAATGAGCTGGCACCCTTTGAATGTGCTCTATGTTATGTTCTCCTTGGTTTGCAGCTTTTAAAGCACAATAGTATTAGTAGATCTGTTAATCTAAGAAGAACACCAGGGCTAATTATATGAAAAATGTTAAATTGCTGGGAAAAAAAGTTACTGAAGTCAGCAGTTGTTCTTTTTCACACTCCCAGCACATCCCAGGATGGCATCTCTTGAGGAGCAATTAGCTTTGTCAGGGCAGCTGAATTCAAACACACAAAGATGTCATTTTTCCATATTAAGAAACATTATTAGCAAAGAAATTATAGCAAGTTGTCATAGACTACCCAATTACTGTAATAACAATCCATTTCTCCCAAAGCTCAGGGGAAGATCTTCACAACATTAAGGTGGCAGAAGAAAACATTTTACTGTTTCTGGAAGTAAAAAGGAAGCCAAATGGCATTGTTGTTACTGACTGGTTGTATGGGAGTGTTGAGCGCAGATGCAACAGTAATACAAAATTTATTTATACTGTGCAAAAACTTGTGTCAGATCAAAACCAGTTAGAGCTAAAGCTTTATATTTTATTCTGCATTCAAAGACACGTTAATAGTAATGACTAGGATGATGACAAAATGTCTGTCACAATGTGACATAACCAAGCTTTGTATTGTAATTATAAAATATCAATGGTGTTTCTTGGCAAGGAATAATGTCTTACCTCAGCAAACTTCCTGTAAGATTTCTAGTACGTTTGCTATCTGTTTATGCAAAGTGAAACTATACAGAAGCTTAAATGTGACAAGATTCTTTTTATCTGCCCAGGTATTTCTTGCATACTGATTACTGTGACACCCATCTGTGAAATACTAATCGTCTCTGATACTGTTGCCAAGTCCTTATTAAAATCACAATAATTAAAGCTATTAAAAATTCCAATAAAATAAATAGTTAAGAAATTTCTTAACAATTAAAAGTTAAAACAGTGGAAGCAGTCTTCAAAAGATCTAACTAGAAATTATTACACAGATTAATAGTAGAGTCCAAAACTGTTTAAAATACTAAGCTGAGAGTTTCTTGATATCAAAAACTCCACAAAACTAATGGTGAAACTTAATCCTATAGAAATTACGTCCTTTCCACATTATACAGAAATGAATGCAACTGGGTTTCTTGTTATTTTCAAGGCTGCACAGCTTCTGAGAGAACAGTGGTTTATTTTCTACTTACACAGGTTTCAGGACAAAAGGTCACAACCAAATGAAATGACAGTGAGTGAGGAACAAAGGTCTTCAAAACCAGCCTGGCCAAAGGCTTTAATTTTTTAGCATGTCGCTTAAAATGCTGTGCATCTATTTTCCATCTGTACAGTCAGAAAAACTCATCATCTTCCCTGGAGTGTTTTGAGGCCCACTCTGATTGCTCTTAAACTTCCAGTTGTTCTTGAAGTTCATAGTGTTTTTTCTGGTGTTTCCCTTTTCCACTCAAAAATGGTTAAAACCTTCTAATCCAGCAGGGACACAGCATTTATGAAGTGCTGCTGGGTCTCTAGCTTATTGAACGTTCCACCCGGGACCATGACACCGTTACTGTTAGACATTTCATCAAATGTAGCTATTTCAGCAACCTTTCCTTACCAAAAAAAAAAAAAAAAGCGCCTTTACAATGCTTAATTAAATTGTTCACAAGCATTACAAACACAAACATCATCTCCCTGTGGCTGGTGAGGCATGCAGGAGATTGAAGTGTTAGCTTACATATTAAACCAATAAGAAAACCGGTCAGGATTCTGGAAATCTCTGCATTAGGCATTAAAATATCAGATCTTGTAAAGGGCAGAGTGTAAATAGCAAAAGATTATACTTACAAATTCCAAGGCCAATATTTTTATACTGGCAGCTATTGCTACTACTATTACACATGTGTGCATACAAACACAGACTCAAACTAATTAAAGGACTGAATCTAAAAAATCTTTCCTTAGGAAAAGATAATTTGAAGTTCTGCAAACAGAACTGAAGTGATAGCTAGTCAGGGCATTGTACTTCCATTTTAATTATCCATTGCCATAGCAGAAGCTTCAGCACAAAATATCAAAGATTAGGAGCTAAGTGAAGACTCTTCACATAAGCAGAGATGATGATCAAAGCTATGCATTACTTAACAGGTAAAGCAGGATGCCAAGTCTTTTAACTAAGACTAATAGGAAACATTTTGATAAAGTGATTTTTGCACAAAATGGCAACTTTAGGGGAAAAAAAAAAAAAACAAAAATTGTTTGAGAAACAGAATAGTTGTACTGAATTGCTCAAACATTTTCAGGAAACATTCAAACATTTACATATTTGAATAATTTAAAAATACAAAATATTCTTAGAGACATATCAACTTTAAAAAAAAACATTCAGCCAGTTCAAATGTATATTCTTTAGAGTGGCAAGGTAAGCCAGGGAGTTCCAGCTATAAAACAAATGTCACATAGCTGGCATCCGCACAGTTTAGAAAGCCTTTTACCAAGCTTTCCCACATTTTCGAGTTTGAGGTTAATACAGCAGAAACAGGGGTCATCCTCTTCCAATAATACAGATACATCCTTAAAGTTTCACACCGACTTCAATGGCTGCTACCTATGAGACTAAAATTAATACCACTTCCCCCTTCACTGGGGGTTAATCGTATATTTTGCTTCCATAACTTTCCCCAGCTACAGTGCTTCTTTCCAAAGAATGAAAATGAACCCTACTTGAATAGTTCTCAGCAATATACACCAGTGGCAATGACAATCTAATTAAGAACTCATTTATTTTCTTCAAAGTTTAGCCATAGTTCAACCGATATTGATCAAACAGATGCAAAGAAGAGAAAGACCTACAAGGTAACAATTCCACTGGATTCACAAATAGTTACATAATACATTTCAACTTCACAAGTAATTACTCCCACAAATAAAACTTTTATGAAAGTTTTTCTTCTACTAATGTCACTGTGAGTATCATCAGGGATTCAAAGGAACTACATATTTAGAAAAGTTAAAATATTTATGCCAAATTTCTCTCTCATCTCTGATAACATCTCAAAAGTGTAAACTAAACTGATAATACCATGAATATTTATATATTGCTTAGCAGGGAAAATTAATGTAAATTAAACAACTGATAAAGTTGGTAATACTTATTGGTAGCCATCTTTTTCACAAATCATTCTTATGTGGCACCAGCTATGTTAGCATGAACTCCAGAAAATCTTACTATTGTGCAGTCACATGTCAGTGCTTGTTTGGCATCTGCAGCCTAGATTATTTACTTGCAGGGAGCTGCAAATACAGTCATTCAGTTATAGCCTTTCATAAATAGAAGTGGCAAGCATGGAGAAATTATTCTAACTTTTGTATGCAGTAAAGCAGACAATTCCTGTTAGGGTATACATCCTTTAAGATTACAGTTAGCACAGACAAAATGATTGTCTAACTCAATGTAAGCAAGAAAATAGATCTTCTTGAATGGATATTAAAAATAGAGAAGTGTTAAACCAGATTCAAAACACCATGGAAACTAGCTTTAAGAAACTCAAAGAAATGCTACAGTACTTTCCTTCAAAAATATTTATCGAATTTTTCAGAAGATCTGCATTTTAATCACTTTTGGGAACACTTGACTTTGTTATGCACTAAAGTATTGCTAATAATTTAAAGCAAAGAACATATCCTTGAAGATAATAGCCAAGAATATAGCCTGAATTTCTGTTAGACATCAGTAAAATGACATTCCAGATAAGATTCACTTGATCTCTATTTAGGCTTGTAGCCACCACCATGCTAAACAAGTCACTTGCTTACTGCCCCCCTTGCTGGACCACAAAGAGTATGCTGAACCATGCCATATGCCACTCCTGTTTCTGTAAAAAGTTGTCAGGAAGAAATATGATAAAATGCCACTTGTTCTAAAAGTTCATTTAGTTTTTAGAATTGTTTGAGGAAGAGAATTAGTTTCTGAGCACTCACCAATTTGGCTTTTGTTGTTTTCCTTGGTAAGGGTTCTTAGCCAGGGCAATAGGCAATGCATTTCTTCTCCATGCCCCCCATGATTTTTTGCACAAGTCCAAGTAACATCCATGCAAGTTGACTCCTAAAGCTAAGCACTGGTGCAAAGAAGCCATTCTCTGTGCCCTGCAGTCCAAGGAATGAAGTATGAATGCCCACCTAGAATTCATGCGGAGTTCTGCAGCAGAATGGATAGCTAGAAAAACTCATGAACTTAAACTTCTTTTATTTTTGAAGGAATCAAAATCCTGAAAATGAGTATAAGCCAAGAATAAAGAAATACTTTTCCAAAGTAGAATAAGTATTCCGATGAAGTCAGTCTTTGCTCTCTCCCTCAAAAACAGACTTCCTAACTTGCATATTTATCACCCCGCAATATACTGGTAAGTTACTAGCAGGCAGGGGTAGGATTCTGTTGTGCTCACAGACAGTTGCTAGCCTATGAACGCTGTCTCCTCTTGAGCACAAATATGATTCTACAACTTTAACTCTACATCCCTTTAGAAAAAGAGAATTTGCATTCCTCAGACAAGGACACCAGTGCCAAATTATGTAACACTGGTAATTTGGTGTGCCAGCTACACTAAGTACAGCAGGTGGTTTCATAGGAGACTATCTGCTTCAAATTTTAAACAGAACAACTACAAAAAATATCCAGTTCCATGGAACAGAAAGTTGACTGCACAGAAGGAAACACACCATGCACACATGTTAACTGTTCTACTTGCTTATATCAAGAGACACCAAACAGCAGTAATTCTTAGCTGCCTTAGAAAATACCAAATGGTGCTGTAATGGGGATTGTAATTTTCCTCACTAGGTTGCTAGATGAAATAATTAATATGAACTAATGGCATCAATTTGTCTTTAAAGCTACAATACATTTTTTTACCCTACCAGCAAACACTTATTGCGACAAACTGCAGGGATCCTCTATGTGATATTTGAAAATATCCTTTATGCCAAACTCTTATCTGTACAACTGTCTCTCAGCATGTCCTGAGCACCGATACAGGATAGAACTGAATTGCCTCATACTGAACTTATTTCAGTAAAAGGATTTGAGTATGGCAGATCAACGCATCTTTACTAACTCTACTGACTTGGTTTAGTAAGGATTGCCACATATCTATATGTTCTTATAGATGAAAACAGGAACAACTTTCTATGCAACTACCCCTGGTTACTGTCGCAACCTCCAGCAGCAAGGGATTCCAGAAATTTTAATACAAATGCACCAAGTATACTAAATAATCAGTATTTAGATCAGTCTGCATACCTCTATTAATGGTATTCTATTCTTGGCAGAAAATGTAATAGAACCCTTCTGGAACTGTCAATCATTAGGATATGAGGCACACTAGCAGTGCTAATGAGGGTTAGGTGGTTACTGTCACTAGCATTTTAACTCCGCTATGTGAAGGTCCTCTCAGGGAGGACAGGCAACAGGGAGGTTACTAAAAGAGCAATGCCACTAACCTTCGGTACTGTTGTCTGTGTTAGTGCTTCTGCAAGCCTACCCTGGCAGCAGGTGTCAGTACAGGGAGTAAGGTTAAAGAAAAAGGATAACAAACACAGAAGGATACATAATCACGGGAGTTACAACTGTTTCAAAAGCTCATATTGATAAGAGAAATTTGGCTTTGTGCTGTGAAGACTTTACAGAAGGGCTGTGAGAGAGGCTAAGCGGCCCTTCGAGGAAGAGGTGGGGAAAAAAAACCAAATGTAGAAGGAGAGTTAATTTCTGTCAGAATGGTGGGTCCATGTTTTGTAATACATTATATAACATACAGGAAAATACTGTATTAAGTCTTTCTCCAAAGCACACCATACAAGCTTTCTATAAAGTTAATTCTGCCACTGAAGACTTTAAACAGGAAATGTATTATGAAATACAAAATACAGGAAAGGAAAACCACAATTAAATCTAAATAGCAAAACAATCGGTAGAGGTTGGGAGAACTAACCTTGGCTTGGAGATACGGCCACAAACATTCATATTCATGCTTAGTAGTGCTAAAACAAGGAAGAAAAGGCATAAAATTCAATTAACAACTGCCCTATCTATGGTTTGTCTACCTTAGTTTGCACTGCAGACTAAAAGTGGAACACTTCAGTGAGACACTCTCTTCAGCCATAGAGACTACATTTACTCTGTAACAGGAAAACCAATTAAAGGATCCTCCAGAAAATTCAGAGATACCTACATACTTAACAGATATTAAATAACAAGACAGACTCCAAGAATCAGAATATTCTGTTCATCAGAATCAACACAAGGGATAAAAAAACCCAACTAAACAAAAAAACCCCAAACAAACCAAAACCACAAAACACTTGAGTCAAACAGCTTCTGTGGAAACCTTCAAGGCTCAGTATCACATTTCCAACCTATAAAATTGGTAATAATAGCAACTAAATATTCGGTTCTTCAAAAAGCATTTTTAGGCACATAAATGCTAGTCAGTGCTGTGATTTACATTTTAGGAATACACAAAATAGGTCAACAGGAGAGACTTCCTTTGATATTATTGGGAATCTGCCACAGGAAGATTCTGGCATCTCGGTAAACACTACTGTGAGTCTGAGCTTCGGTTTTGGTTCATACTGACAGCTGCCTTCACTTGATCCATCTCTAAGTTGGTATGAAGTCATTTGGACTCCAGGGTCAAAAGTTTCTTGAAATGTCATCTGTATAACTGTGTGACAAAACTACCCAGACTGCTTCAGGTAGACTTCTGCCCTTGACTTTCAGCATTCAGCTTTCTGTTTTAAGGGAGTTACCCTACAAACTTTGTCTAGACCAAAATTAGTAAAAGCCCAGCAATAGCAGTTCCTTTCCATTACATGGTCTTTGAACAGTTTTTATACATGAAGTTAGCCAAGCAAATTTACTGCTAGTTTTTGCCTATTTTATTATAAAATATGAAACATTCATGCCTTTAATCACTGAAGAAATTGTCCAGAAACATTCTTAATTATGAAGCACTTGAATTGCCCTATTGTCCCATGGTGATTTCCTCTAAAATATGTAGAATGCATGACACACCAAGAGGGTGAACTGGACAAATAAGAAGTCATGTATGTGGTCATAATAGGCATGTATAAAATGATTTTGAAACACTAAACAAAGAAAAGTTGTAGACTTATGTCTTCGTAATGTTAAAAAGACACCCCAGTGGAATTAGAAAACGTAAGAAAAAGAATGAAATTGTATTATACTGTACTTAAAATTCACCAGTACAACCTATTTAAACAAGGTGCTTATTAAGACAGAGTAGTAGCTAGACAGATCATTCACTGCAGTATTGAATAAACTTTTAATAACTTCTTAAATGCATGCTTTGAGTCATAATAAAATTACTTCCTGGCATTAGAAAGAGACATACCTGATGTATAGATAATCAATAAGTGCCTATTTCACAAAGACACAAACCTGCGGTTGATTTAGACTTAGGCTTTTTTCTCCCCCTTATGTATTAGAAAATTTATTCTAGCCAAATGCAGTGAAGGAAAAAAGTACTTATGTGAAACATGAGGAGTACATTTCTGAAAAACTACATGGAAAAAAGCAATAGGCTAGATAGCAGGTGCCTTGCTAAGACTTCTCCATCTCCAACTCACAAGACTTTTTGAGAAGGCACTTGTTCTTACTGTATTCTACAACTATCAGTACTAATCTCCATGAAATCCAGAAATTAAAATTAAAAAAAAAAAGGACTGTAGTAGAATGTCACTATTAATACATTAGAAACTTCTACAACTTTCAAGAACTGTTCTACTCTCTCCACAAATCTGAGCAAAGGACTGACTGAACTGAAAATAAGGTTTTGTATTTGAGAGCCAATTGTGAGTGATGGCACAAAGAACAAAGGTCAAAACTAATATAAACAGGTCAAAGAAACCATAGCAAAAAGTATTTTTTTTTTTTCTTAATAGGCAGCATTGCACTGCAACATAATAGAAATCAATTCTTTGAAAGGATTGCTCTGAAATGTAACAATTAGCAAAAGAAAGACTCCCTGAGCCACTACCTGTTAAGGTAGCAAATGTGTTTCCAAAGATACTAAAAAAGACACATCAAAGACTGAACACTCTTGAATAGCAGGAGGTACACCAGTAACTATGAAGAAGATCCTCATTTTGTAATCTGTACCCAACGCACAGAGACTAGGCTGTGCTTCTACTCTATCACTTTGTCTGATACAGCTCTGAAAATGTATCACACATTCTCATGATAGCTCAGCTACTCTATTTGATGTGTCAGGGTGTCTGCTTCAGACGTGGCAGCTCAAATAACTGTCCATCAATATTAGAAAGTAAGCTCCCACTCCTTCCTGCTATGCAATTCCAACAATGTATCTTGCTCCAGACCCTTTGTGAGCAATTTAACTCTTTAAAATGGCAGCAAACAAACCCAGCAAAAAAATTGCAAGGGCTTATGCTATTTTAACAAGTCAAGTCATCCCACAGAGTGGTCTAGCAAGCACCAGGGCTGGGAAAACGAAAAGGGTGGAACCACCCAGCTGGCTGCATAGAGCAATAATTTTCCAATCGTTAGTTTTTATGTATACACACTGGGAAAATAATTGGGAATAATGGATTAATCTATTCTCAAATTATTTCTTGTATTAATGACTACTCTTAAAGGAAATGACAGGCAATTGTCTTAAGATCTGCCATTGTGTATCCAGCACTCGAAGAGTAATGAGAGTTGGAACGACTGGGAAAAAAACCCACAAGTTGAATAAAGGGAAGCAGCATCTATTCAAGAATATTTTCCACACATTAATGAATTCCTGGAATTCCAAAGGGCACATAGTGCCTTAAATTATTTTTCCTTATGAAGGAAAAATAAGAAAGTTTACTTTTTGAAAGTGTAGTAGAATATGACACAGAAAGTTATTTCTCTGAAGGCTCTCAAATAGTCTTTGAGAGTTTGTATAAGCATTGCTAATTTTTGCACTAGAAAACCAATGAACTTACCACCATTCCATTTCACCATTTAAAAGTATTCAACTATTAAAAATATTTAAAAGTATTTCATGTTTCTTTACACTGATTCTGATTAAGGATGATTTCAAGACAAATTTCTCAAATTGAGGTCTTCCACTTCCTCATTTCCAGGTGGTCTGCACACCCAGAAACATAGTACATTTCTCCTAGGTAATTACTATTGTGATCATAGAGCTATTTATTTTTTACTTTTTATTTCATTTTTTACTCATCTCTCTGAAATATGTTAGTATTACTCTTGTTTTCCAACGTTTTCTACATAACTAGATGAGTATAAAAAAAAAAAACAACAACAAACCCTTCAAAGTATTTACTGATGTATCATTTTCACTAATTCCTTAACACTTACCATCCCAAGAAGAGTCTCAGAGGAAGGTTTGTGTAACTTTGAAAGGGAAGCTGTTATTTTTAAAACATTGTCTGAAAGCATGCAGAATATGCAGTTTTCATCTGGCCATCTGCTTAACTAAGATAGCCACTAAAAAGGTCATTAGCACTGAAAAAAATTAAAATAGATGACAATGTAATTGTAATAAACATTATTTTGTATAACTTGAGGATGAGAATGGATGGTTGCAGTGGATATGCCAAAGCTGGAGTGAAACCAAGTGATGTGATTTGGAAAGATGTCACTCAGTTCTGCCTGTCGTCTTTTTATTTTTTTCAAACAATATAATCTAACTAGCCTATTTCCTTTCTTCTGTGCTAATCACGGTGGTATTTCTGCAATGGAAATTTAAAAGCTAAATGTTCCAACTAATTAATAGAAGAAACCCACCACTTAAAATACAAAACAAAACCGAAACACTCCTACAGTGATTGTTTCACCATTTTCTTGCCCCGGGGTATAATCTTTTCCTTAATGTGTAATGTCTTCATTACATTCTGCAGTGGTGCTGCAGGTGGAAATAGTGCTTGCAGGGTCTGTAGGCTGGCACTATGGATCCCCTGCAGTGCGCAAGAATGTTCACCAGCTGTAGGTCAGATAAATAGTTTATACAGTGTGGGTAAAGTGTTCACAGCTGAGTTTCTTTTACTGCCACTTCATAGTCTAACTAGCACTGAGGACTGTACAGAGCTTTTACCATCCTCAGTTGTAACAGAGTACTTCAAGAAGAAACTCACAGGAGAAATATCCCTTAAATACTCATATGTCCCTACCAAACTTGAACATTAAAGCAGCTATTTAAATTCAGAGAAATAAATGTACATACACATAGGAATTATTCCTTCTCTTTGCTTAGAAAAATCTGTAGAGAGCAACCAAGAAAGTCTCGAATAACTTATAGTGCTATTGGACATACGTAAAAATACTTTCTTATCATGAAGTGCTTAAAACTTAATCCATCCGACAACGCTTTGCATGAGTGACTTCCAGTGACTGTGTACCCTTCCATATAGAATCATGACCTTTGACACCTAATGAATGAGTAATGGAAATGGAATCAAAGATGAATCAAAAAATAGAATTTATGGGGCTCTCTGGGTAGAAGAACACTTTGTAATGTATTAAGTTACCTAGATTAAATTAGCTACAATAGCATAAGAATGGATGCAGGATGGTAAAGCAGTACGTAGACAATTTATTTTTCTGTCTTGTAGATACCACAAACGTCTACTCAGGATGATCATTCTAAACTAAATCCATTATGAACTGGGAGAGAGCATCCATGTCAGTCCTTTAAGGAAACCCACTCCTACCTCAGTCAACTATACATTTTAAACATGGGATTTTATAATGAACCCTGAAGTGGAGCTTTTACATTTCAAAGCCCACAATTAAAAATAACATTTTGAAACTTCATAAAGACTTTAAATCATATTTTGGTATTTTTGCCTTTAGTCAGTTTTAAGGAAGCTTCTGTAGGTCCACTGAACTTGAGAATCCTTTAAGTTTTGCAATATTTTAACTCAAAATTTAAATAAGCTGAATTAGTTACATTTCTATCCACAAGAACTGACAGACTGCCTTTGAGCAGCCAGAAGCAGAAGAGATTAGAAAGATACGTTTGTTCACCCAAGTTACACATCACAGCCACTTCTATAGAATTATCTGAAATTTTTATAAAGCAACTCACAATGCTATCATTATTAACATTTATTTAAGATTTAGACAATACTTCTAGGCTGAATTAATACAGGTTAATATGAGTTCAGAATCTAACATTTGCTACATCCTAGTACAAAATAGTTTAGAAGAACTATATTGTCTTCTAAATTTTGCTAACTTCTGGTAGTCTTTGAGAAGCAGTTTCTAACAACTGGCAAGACTAATTGTAGTCTATGTAGAAAAGGATATATTACTAGGACCTTATGCCATTTTTAAGAACCAGATTCTGTAAAAACCTTAGCCTTCACTTAACCATAACAGATTTGTAACATACAATGAGCAATAAATATGTTATGAAACAGTGGCTACACATGGGGTAGTAGCTGACAAAAACATTTGTCTTAAGATACAGCAAAAAGTTACAAAATGGAATTCACAGTGTAGTAACTTAAATTAACTTAAACCCAAGTTTTAGATGCGTAAGACCTCCTCAAATTCTAATTCCAGTAGTGCCTGCATTTTTCTTAAGATGTCAAGTTTTTCCCAAACACATTTTAAATTCCAGCCTAAATTAAGCACTTCATGGTACTCAAGTCCTTGACTCTGCAAGGATTAGATACCCATGTCATTTAGTACTAAGCCTCTCCCCGCAAGGTATTTCCAAGAAATAGCTCTATTTGACAGCTCTCTTCAAATGAGAGTGTGCTTGAATTTCTCCTTATTTTGAAGAAAGCATGAACTTCAATCTTTAGAGGGCTACAGGTATTCTCTAATAGGTCTTTCTAAACCTGTCTTTCTCATTAAAGCAGTTCTACTTTGTTATCCTCATTAAGCTGTTTCATTTTCTTTATTCACTGTAAACACGCATTAATATATTTTTCTCCTAGTTTTAAGGAACGCAGAAGGAGCCATGCCATGGAAGCACGGAGGAGCTCCAGCTGAGGTTGAAATTCCCTAGACTGAATACTGAATAAACACACGGTAAGCTTGTTTGGTGTTTGAGCAAAGACTTTTTCCCTTCCCTGTCCCCATCTAAACAGACTTAGCAGAGGTTAAAAGAAGAAACTGAAATACAGAGTTGAACTCACTTTATCAGAAATAACATACAGATTTAGCAGGCCATGATACCTCTCAAACTGATGTTAAAATGTTGGATGATATAAGTAGCCCAGACTCTAAATGTATCAGTGGTTTGATAACAAGAAAATTGACTTCACTGTAGATCTAGAGTCCAAGAGGCTTCTGTCTCATAACAGATGCTTGGCAAACTGCTTTTTGCTTTCTAAAGGTCATCTGTTTTATCCTTCCAGATTCTGAAAGCGGAAGGTAAGAAACTGTATAAAGAAAACAGTGCAGCCTGTTCTGAGATTAAGGAAGCAACACGCATTACACAATGATGAAAACCAAGCCAGCTCTGAGTCTCATTTCTTACTATATAACATGTTAAATATGCTTCACTCCCAGTTTGAATGACCGTACTCCCATTAGCTGCAGAGAATGGAAACATGCATGCCAACAGCTATTTCACAGAGTTGATAACATAATTTCTCTATAGGGGTAACTCTACTCCATGTGTCACATCCAGAACACAACTTCTTAAATGCAAAAGTTGTTGCTAAAGAGAGAATCAAGCTCATTCGATATGGATTAGAAAAGTAAAACAAGGCAGGCCGGTAAGTACAATAGTCTTGGAACTGTTTACCTGACCCTTTCACTTTTGAGTGTTGGTATTTTTTTTTTTCTTAGTAATTTCTTTAAAATCTGCTAGGACTTAAGACTGTTTTCTGTTCATTGGTAATCAATTGTTCTTCAGCTTCTAAAGAAAGATCAGAACTTTGGTTGGCATTGTATTATCTCGTTGGAATTATTACCACTCTCTGGCAAGCACAAAAAATCAACTCTTCCATTCAGAGAGAGTGAAAATGAGGACTGTGCCATGGGAAAGAAAGGGAAGTCACCTGGATCAAAAAATGTAATACTTTATGAGAAATACTTCATAGACGTTGCCTTCAATCTTCAAATCTTGACTGTATAGCTAATCACTGGTTTGTTGTTTCCCACTAAAATCAGAAGTGAAACCTCTTCTTCCTTTTAAAAGTGACATACCACACATGTAACAGTAGAGCTATTGAAGAATAGGGCTTCCCTTGCTGCCGCTAGTGCTGCATGTTAATCTAAATCGTTTTAAACACTTATCAAACAGAAGATAAAAGGGTTGAAGTTTAGTTTTAGTTTGGTAAACATTTTCCACAATTTGTTCAGTTACTTTCCCTTGCACTGAGGAGCATGATTGGTGCTACACACAATGTACTGAATCCATGGAAGACAACACAGGTTCAGTACAGGTTCTCCACAAAACTCACAGCTCCAGAGAAAGATGCTGTGATTATAGATACAGTTTATAGTGTGATCACCTGATACTCAACATAGTGAAACTGGTAAATATTAACAGCAAAACACAAGGCTATATCTTGATTATTTTTAACTTCAGCACCACACTCTAAAAACAGAAGCCATTGTTTCTACATAGACACCTAACATCTGTCAGCAGAAATTGTGCATCTACCGCACCAACTGGGCAGGAAAGGAAAGCTGAGCCTATACTATCAATGTGCTCCCTGTATTTCTGCACATCCCTGCTGTATTATTATTCTGGGATAGCTGCCTTTCTTTAATTCCCTTACTGAATTTTTATTTCTTGACTGCCTGTCAATGAAGCTTGACAGGTCTTTAAAAGAATTCTTTAAAACATTAATTTTATTTTTATACATGAAGTTCAGACTTGCCTATTTATGGTGTAAGTTCCTCCTCAATCATCTTTCAAAAACTGGAAAAAAGCATTCCAGCATTCTTACTTTCTAGCAAATGAAACTGATTTCATTCCAGTTTTATATGGAATCTTACTTCTGTGAATTGCCCAAGTTTGTACACAAGCTTTTCTGTTAAGGTCCTGCATAAGAAAAAAGAAAAAAAAACCCTGATAACTTACTGAATGGTAAACTGCTGACATTTTGTATTAAGGAATAATAAAATAGAAACAGACCTGTCATGGTTTTAGCTGGGAGGGAGCACATCCAAGAGAGCTGATCCAAACTGGCCAAAGGGATATTCCCTATCATGTGATGTCATGCCCAGTATATTAACTGGGGGGAGTTGGCTGGGGGAAGCAGTGATCGTGGCTCAGGGACCGGCAGCATCGGTCAGTGTGTGGGGAGTGATTGCATCACTTCTTGTTTCAATTTTGTTTTTTTCCCTTTCTCCCAAGGTTTCACCTCTCTCTCTCATTATTTTCCTTTTCATTATATTACTATTATTATTATTATTATTACTACTACTGTTTTATTTTTATTATTAAACTGTTCTTATCTCAACCCACGAGTTTTCTTACTTTGGCCCTTCCGATTCTCTCCCCCATCCCACAGGGATGGGGGGAGTGAGTGAGCAGCTGTGTGGTGCTTAGTTGCTGACTGGGGCTAAAATACAGCAATCCTTTTTGGTGCCCAATGTGGGGCACAAAGGGTTTGAAATAATAACAGTTGCTGGTCACAGCATTGATTCATCTGTTCTCGGTATTAGTTCATCAGATCTACACCATGACGATTTTGAAGTACATGTCAAAGACTGGTGTTGGGTTTTGTAGTTTGCTGTGCTCTGCAGTGGTTAGAGATGTTTTGCCTAGGAGAATTTTTATTAAAACACTGGCCTTGAGTTTTATCCGTTATTTGGGTCTTGCATGGAAGCCGTTACTGTACTTCAGGTACTACCTCATGGAGAAAATTAGCAATTATACCTCCTCCTCTGAGAGATTTTTATGGAGGAAATACAGAATGGCACCTTACCTACCATCTTCTATAATGTCTCCTCCTTCATTAAAACAACCTTTCAGTATCTTAAACATCCTTGGGTAGTTATGATACATCTGTTGGTATTCCTATGGCAGATTGTTTCAGTTTTGTCTAAGGTTAATAAACAATTCAAGAATATCATCCAGAGATCTGCCCCAAGGCTCGATAATTATGGGTGGCAGGGTATGTGGGATAGTATGGGCAAATGCCTAAGACAGTGGGCACCTCCAGTGTTTTGGGACTTCACCCCTGAACAAGTGCAGAATCCTGAAAAATTGGTAGAATATTTGGAGGAAGTGTGTTGTCACCCTAGCAATTCCAGAGAGATACAAATCACTGCAATGTGCTGGGGCCTGGCCCATACCTACTGAGCCCTCTTTAACACTATTCAGTACCCCCAAGGGGAAGAGAAGGCCCCTGGATCTAAAAAGACAAAGAAAAGGAAAACGACAAGCACTGTGGCCACTCAAATCCCCACAAGAGGTGCTGCGGCTACTCCAAGCCTGTCAACAAGCACTGTAGCCACTCAAACACCCACGACAGGCACTGCAGCTGAATAAGAGAATCAACTCATGCCAGTACCAGTTGCCCCTATACCCAAGAAGAAAGAGAAAGTCTTAGAAGAGAAAGTCAACTTGTTTAGAAAGAGATGATGGAAAAGCAGGGCCATCATGAGGAGAGGAGGAGGAAGAGGAAGAACTCATAAACAAGACAGAAACCACCTGATCTCTATCCTTGACTGAGTTGCGAGATATGCGAAAAGATTTCAGCCATCGTCAAGGTGAGCATGTTGTCATCTGGCTGCTCCAATGCTGGGATAATGGGGCCAGTAGCCTGGAATTAGAGGGTAAGGAAGCCAAACAACTGGGATCCCTTTCTAGGGACGGGGGCATTAACAAAGCAATTGGAAAAGGGACACAAGGCCTCAGCCTCTGGAGGCGACTCCTGTCTGCTGTAAAAGAAAGGTATCCCTTCAAGGAAGATGTTATATATCGCCCTGGAAAATGGACCACTATGGAGAAAGGTATCCAGTACCTGAGAGAATTAGCTGTGCTTGAGGTGATTTAGGGTGACCTGGGTAGTGAACAGTCATCCAAAGATCCAGACGAAGCCCAGTGCACACGACCCATGTGGCGGAAGTTTGTACGGAGCGCACCATCATCCCATGTAAACTCCCTGGCAGTAATGTCCTGGAAAGATGAAGAGGCACCAATGGTGGGGGATGTTGTTGATAAACTCCGGGATTACAAAGCACATGTCTCTTCATCCCTTGTCTCAGCTGTGGAGAAACTGTCCCGGGAGGTTCAGCAAATCAAAGAAGATATGTCCTACTCCCTACCTGTACGGACCAGTATCTCGGCCATTAGGAGTAAGCGTCCTTCTGCTCAAGAGAGAGGATACACACCACGGGGCACCCTATGGTTTTACCTGCGTGACCATGGAGAGGACATGAAGAAGTGGGATGGAAAAATCTACCTCGACCCTAGAGGCACAGGTACGTGAGCTGCAAGGAAAAACAATCACTCAGGGGGGTTCTTCCAGGAAAGCTGTTGCTCCAGTTTCCAGTAAGCAGTTCCCCAGACAGAGAAGTAGAAGTGCTGATTTTATTTCTGATCTTAATAGAGACACTTTTGATTTGCATTTACAAGAAGCGAGTAGCGAATACTATGATCAGGAATAGAGGGACCCTGCCTCCAGCCAGGTGGAGGAAAGGGATAACTGGGTTTACTGGACTGTGTGGATTAGATGGCCTGGCATGTCAGACCCACAGGAGTATAAGGCTCTAGTGGACACCGGTGCACAGTGCACCCTAATGCCATCTAACTATGTAGGGGCAGAACCCATCTGTATTGCTGGAGTGACAGGGGGATCCCAAGAGCTAACTGTTTTGGAGGCTGAAGTGAGCCTAACTGGGAATGAGTGGCAAAAGCACCCCCTTGTGACTGGCCCAGAGGCTCCGTGCATCCTTGGCATAGACTACCTCAGGAGAGGGTATTTCAAGGACCCAAAAGGGTACAGGTGGGCTTTTGGTGTAGCTGCCTTGGAGACGGAGGAAATTAAACAGCTGTCTACCTTGCCTGGTCTCTTGAAGGACCCTTCTGTGGTGGGGTTGCTGAAGGTCAAAGAACAACAGGTGCCAATTGCCACCACAACAGTGCACTGGCAGCAATACCGCACCAACCGAGACTCCCTGATTCCCATCCATGAGTTCATTCGGCGACTGGAGAGCCAAGGAGTGATCAGTAAGACCCGCTCACCCTTTAACAGTACCATATGGCCAGTGCGGAAGTCTAATGGGGAGTGGAGACTAACAGTGGACTATCGTGGCCTGAACGAAGTCACTCCGCCACTGAGTGCTGCTGTGCCGGACATGCTAGAACTTCAATACGAACTGGAGTCAAAGGCAGTCAAGTGGTATGCCACAATTGATATTGCTAATGCATTCTTCTCAATCCCTTTGGCAGCAGAGTGCAGGCCACAGTTTCCTTTCACTTGGAGGGGCGTCCAGTACACCTGGAATCAACTGCCCCAGGGGTGAAAACACAGCCCTACCATTTGCCATGGACTGATCCATACTGCACTGGAACAGGGTGGAGCTCCGGAACACCTTCAGTACATTGATGACATCATCGTGTGGGGCAACACAGCAGAAGATGTTTTTGAGAAAGGGAAGAAAATAGTCCAAATCCTTCTGAAGGCTGGTTTTGCCATAAAACAAAGTAAGGTCAAGGGACCTGCACAGGAGATCCAGCTTTTAGGAATTAAATTGCAAGATGGATGTCATCAGATCCCAATGGATGTGATCAACAAAATAACAGCCATGTCTCCACCAACTAGCAAAAAGGAAACACAAGCTTTTCTAGGCATTGTGGGTTTTTGGAGAATGCATATTCCAAATTACAGTCTGATTGTGAGCCCTCTTCATCAAGTGACCCGCAAGAAGAATGATTTCAAATGGGGCCCTGAGCAATGACAAGCCTTTGAACAGATTAAGCAGGCAATAATTCATGCAGTAGCCCTTGGGACAGTCCGAGCAGGACAAGGTGTAAAAAAATGTGCTCTACACTGTAGCCAGGGAGAATGGCCCTACCTGGAGCCTTTGGCAGAAAGCACCAGGGGAGACCTGAGGTTGGCCCCTAGGGTTTTGGAGTCGGGGATACAGAGGGTCCGAAGCGCGCTACACTCCAACTGAAAAAGAGATATTGGCAGCATATGAAGGGGTTCGAGCTGCTTCAGAAGTGATCGGTACTGAAGCACAGCTCCTCCTGGCACCTCGACTGCCGGTGCTGGGCTGGATGTTCAAAGGGAGGGTCCCCTCTACACATCACGCAACTGATGCTACATGGAGTAAGTGGGTCGCACTGATCAGCCAACGGGCTCGAATAGGAAACCCTAGTTGCCCAGGAATCTTGGAAGTGATCATGGACTGGCCAGAAGGCAAAGATTTTGGAATATCACCAGAGGAGGAGGTGACACATGCTGAAGAAGCTCCACTGTATAACAAACTACCAGAAAAGGAGAAGCAATATGCCCTGTTCACTGACGGGTCCTGTCATCTTGTGGGAAAGCATCGGAGATGGAAGGCTGCTGTACAGAGTCCTATAAGACAAGTCGCAGTAACTGCTGAAAGAGAAGGTGAATTGAATCAATTTGCAGAAGTAAAGGCCATCCAGCTGGCTCTAGACATTGCTGAACGAGAAAAACGGCCAGTGCTCTATCTTTACACTGACTCCTGAATGGTGGCAAATGCCCTGTGGGGGTGGTTACAGCAATGGAAGCAGAACAACTGGCAGCGCAGAGGTAAACCCATCTGGGCTGCTGCATTGTGGCAAGATATTGCTGCCCGGGTGGAGCACCTAGTTGTGAAGGTACGTCATGTGGATGCTCATGTCCCCAAGAGTCGGGCCACTGAAGAACATCAGAACAACGAACAGGTGGATCAGGCTGCTAAAATTGAAGTGGCTCAAGTAGATCTAGACTGGCAACATAAAGGTGAACTATTTATAGCTCGGTGGGCCCATGACACCTCAGGCCATCAAGGAAGAGATGCAACATACAGATGGTCTCGCGACCGAGGAGTGGACTTGACCATGGACACTATTGCACAGGTTATCCATGGATGTGAAACATGTGCTGCAATCAAGCAAGCCAAGCAGGTAAAGCCTCTGTGGTATGGAGGATGACGACTGAAGTATAAATATGGGGAGGCCTGGCAGATTGATTATATCACACTGCCACAAACCCGCCAAGGCAAGAGCCATGTGCTTACAATGGTGGAAGCAACCACTGGCTGGCTGGAAACATATCCCGTGCCCCATGCCACCGCCCGGAACACTATCCTGGGCCTTGAAAAACAAGTCTTATGGTGACATGGCACCCCAGAAAGAATTGAGTCAGACAACGGGACTCATTTCCAAAACAACCTTATAGACACCTGGGCCAAAGAGCATGGCATTGAGTGGGTGTATCACATCCCCTGTCATGCACCAGCCTCTGGGAAAATTGAACAATACAATGGACTGTTAAAGTCTACACTGAGAGCAATGGGGGGTGGGACATTCAAACACTGGGATACACATTTAGCAAAAGCCACCTGGTTAGTCAACACTAGGGGATCTGCCAATCAAGCTGGCCCTGCCCAGTCAGAACTCTTACGTACTGTGGAAGGGGATAAAGTCCCTGTAGTGCATGTAAAAAATATGCTGGGGAAAACAGTTTGGGTTTTTCCTGTCTCAGGCAAACGTAAACCCATTCGTGGAGTTGCTTTTGCTCAAGGACCTGGGTGCACTTGGTGGGTAATGTGGGAGGATGGAGGAGTCCGATGTGTGCCTCAAGGGGATTTGATTTTGGGTGAAAACAGCCAATGAACTGAATGATGTGCTGTTAATTGCTATATAATATTGTATGTCATCACTCCTATGGTTGCTATATGCCATATCAACAGTATCATAGTAAGAATCTCCCAAATTAATGAAGAATGAACTTTGATTGAACCAAACAAAGTGCAGCGGTGATAGAACAAAGACTGACTTCAGCATGCAACAATCCAACACCACACAGACCATCTCTCTGGCGTTGAAAGACTGTTACGATAGATGGAGCCCAAAGTTATGGACTAAATGAACTCAATGGACATTTGTGGGCCCTCTACAGACATTTTACAGGGGTGGTCCATAGACTAAGGGAATGATAAATGATAACTGTGTATGTTATCAGAGGATGGGAAGGCGGGTGGTGGTTATTGAGGTTGTATTGGATAGTATGGGATCTGAGCATGACTTAAATGGTATGGAATAAGGGGTAGATATTGTCATGGTTTTAGATGAGATAGTTAATTTTCTTCACTGTAGCTGGTACAGTGCTGCATTTTGGACTTAGTATGAAAATAATGATAACACACTAATATTTTAGTTGTTGCTAGTAAGTGCTTATCTAGTCAAGGACTTTTCCAGGTTCCCATGCTCTGCGAGGTGCACAAGAAGCCGGGAGGGGAGGGAGCACATCCAAGAGAGCTGATCCAAACTGGCCAAAGGGATATTCCCTATCATGTGATGTCACGCCCAGTATATTAACTGGGAAGAGTTGGCTGGGGGAAGCAGCGATCGCGGCTCGGGGACCAGCAGCATTGATCGGTGGGTGGTGAGTGGTTGCAGCACTTCCTGTTTTGGTTTTGTTTTTTTTTCCCTTTCTCCCAAGGTTTCACCTCTCTCTCTCTCATTATTTTCCTTTCATTATATTATTATTACTACTACTGCTGTTTTATTTTTATTATTAAATTGTTCTTATCTCAACCCACGAGTTTTCTTACTTTGGCCCTTCCATCATCCCACAGGGGTGGGGGGAGTGAGTGAGCGGCTGTGTGGTGCTTAGGTGCTGACTTGGGCTAAACCACGACAGACCTCAACACCATGTATCATCATCAAGACTATTAAAATCAGTTTCTCCTGACAGAAGAAAAAGAAGGAACATTATACTTTTAAAAACCTGTGCTTTTGAAGAGGTCAGGATCAGAATTTCAATAATATATAAAATACATTAGTTGGCAGACCTATGATATTACAGTTACCTATTTTCATACAAAACACACGCTGCTAAGATGGCCTCATTGGTCATTTCATGTGCTCATTGGAACAACGTGTTTTGTGCTCTCCATTAAAAAAAAAAAAAAAAGAGACAATATATTTAGCAGTTTTAAATGTCACTTCTATAACGTCCTCTAAATCTAAAGTTTGCATATTGTAGCAACCAACTTCCTCTGATATAATTTATTAAATAGTGCCATCCAGTGGTAAGTGACTCTTATCACAATGAAACACTCTCTAAAAACCATTGACACTAAATGCTTAACCATTCAAGCAACTGCAGAAAGCAAATATTTCAACAGTTTATACAAATGTTTAGCTTATACATAAGCTAAAGTTTATAACAATACTAAATTCCTGATAATAACGTGGCATGGTTTATGTTAGTTGCAGAGACAATAGTAAGCATTAATTCTCTGCTACGTCAAAAGATGCATTTAATGGGCATTTTAAGGTACCAATGCCAGTCCTAGATCCTCTGAAATCCTTGATAGTATCTAAGTAAATGCAAAAGATGTTAAAATTTTTACTATCAGAGGTTCTGAGTATACAGAAGGGTAGGCAAGACAATGAAAAGTAGTGACCTAACTACTAATTTTAAGTCTACTAATTCATGCATAATTGAACCCCCACCAAAAGGTGCGAGAATCGTGATACAATTTTGTTTAATTTCCAAAACACCTTTGCATTATTTGCTACTGATGGAAGACAAATATTGAAAAAACCATACAACAAATTACACAAAAATAGCATTTAAAGCGATACCAAAATCTTCTTTCCAAACAGACACACACACCTGTGGCTATTGGCTCTTTACATACCTGCAGAACTTGATGCTGAAAGAAAGTACAGAAGTATATTTCTATGTAATAAGTACAGCACTGAAGAGCTATCAGCAACTTAAGAGCTCATTCCTCTCCCCTGCTTTGTAATTCTCCATGAATTGCCAGCATGAATCACAGTTCTCTTCAGATAATGAAGACTTAGAAATTTCATTATATAGTGTAGCAATATAAATCTATCTGGCTATCCCATTAGAAATGCTTACCAAGGAACAAAGTGTACTTCCTGGAAGTAGTTCAGTGCAAATACCTCTGCTTTTTTCTTTTTCTTGACATTTCACTAAAGAAATTATAAGATGATTTATGTCATGTTTAACAACCAAAATCACCACATACAGTTGTATATTTAAAGCATTATGAGCAAAAGATATTGCATGTTCAGAAGACGGCTTTGATTTCTGTATGTAAACAGTCCATATTAGTAAAAGGAAGAGAATTTAGAAATGAGTACATATACTAGCATTCAGATATCCATTAGGATTATGCCAGAAAAGGTCAAATTCACAGATTTGCTGTAAAAAACAGAGTGAAAAAGAATTGTTCCAAAGTACAGTATCAAAATCTTTTCAGATGGTAACACAACATGTGATTTCTTTTATTATAATCGCAAAAATTAAGTGATGGCTGGATGTCAGAAGTTATTCAAGGTAAGAAGTTATAATATTTTTCTAAGTTGATGTACTTCACAAACAAAAAAAGTTCCATCACCTTTGCCATTGCCTTGTTTTTTACTCCTGTAAATACAGATTATAGTAGAATTCATTTCAACAAAACTAGTTCTTCCCAGACCCATTGAGGACTCACTGTCTTAAATACTAAAAATAATAGTCTTAAATTATACAATAATATGCTTACAAAATTATCTACAGATACTTGGAGATAATTAGAAATAAGAATAATTAGGTATATTTGTAGATACACCAAGAATATGAATAAATTGAAAAGGATTTTTCCCATCACTAACAGCTAAATATGAAGTAAGACAGAAAAACTCTTTTTAACATGTGCAAGTTTTTTTTTATTCAAGTCCATTCATGGCTCTTTAGTAAAGACTAGAGCAAGTAACAAAAACCAAAACAAAACAAATAAACCCCCCAAAACAGCAACAACCAAGAACCCCCCAAAACGACCCTCCTGCCAGAATTTCATACAAAAAATAAACTTGATTAATGTTAGCAAAAGGTTACTCACTAGCCTCCATAAAACCATTCACAGTAATGGTGACTTCTGGTCATGTAATCAAACAATCCCATTTCTCTAAAAGGTAACAAACTCATTAGTATTTCTATTGGCTCAGTTAGTAAAGCTCTTTAACCCCTATGTCAATGAGAAAAATCTCGGGAATGTTTCATTGATTAGCAGTTATAACATAGACTGGCAGATTTCTACCTAACATCTACATTAGGAGCCTGCTAAAATAAAAGCAGGAGAAGATCCACCCATAACACATGCCATACAGTCTGGAGATCCTGACAAGAATTTTTAAACATGCACAGAGCATTGCTATTAATCAATGTACAACTATTTACAGCACACCTCCTGTTCTTACCGACCAAAAAGACTTAACTCTGCATCAGACTCATGGTACCATTACCTAGTGACACCCATGCCAGCGGTGACTCTTCCAGCTCACTACTTGGCAAGCCTGTAACAGTTATCTGGTGTTTTGAGGGGCCTGGCAGTGCCTACAAGACTTAATAGCCTGCAAAACTGAAATTCTGTTTCACAATTTTTCTATTTCATAATTTGGGTTTAGTTCAAATTGTGATGATAACTTTTCAGCTTTGGATGAGAACTCAGTCACACTGAAAGAAAATATTTTTTAAATGCTAAAATAAACATCAGTAATGAGTTATACTAAAGGCTTCTAACACATGACAGGCCTTAACACTGAGCAAGTCCAGCCAGCCTACAGCACCTGAACACTGTCAGACATACCAGAAGTAGGAATCACCTCAAGGACATATTCCAGCATCCCTGTGATGGAAAGTAGCAACTGAAAGGGCAGCTGGCTTTGAGGGTCTAAGAGAAAGAACATCTCACCTTCATTGTCCCCGTATCACACTTCAAAATATTTAAGCACTTAAAACTGCTTTGATAACCGAAGTACTTTGATAACTTTGCTGAACTTTCTTCAGTTAATATCTTAAAGATGTTTCATTTAAAGACATCAAAACCAGCATGCTAAAATGGGCAAAAACTTTCTCAGGTACTTGAAAGATCTGTGCTACCAAAACTTTTTCCTCTGGAGTGTCAGACATGGTGAGAGCAGATAAGTTTCTACAATCTCCACTCTGGTTTTAAGTGTCTTTCTTCCCAGTTAAGTTGAAATTGAGAGAAAAAGTGACTTTTGCACACAAACTATCCAATAAATGGATGATTATAAGGCAAAAATGAGAGAGTAGGACCCTGAAAAGAGAAGCCTGAAATTAAATGCAAAAAAACAGCAACAGGTAATTAAGGTAGAGGTGGATCACACACAGCCATGTTAATGTACCTTGCTCTTAATCTGCAATTGCTTGCCTTTTCAAAGCTCTAAAGTTAATAGAAGATCTAATCACATAAATTGTGCTGAAAACTGTGGAGGCTTTTGTTTTTCATTCATATATATATATATATGCCTGTGTATGTGAATACACACAACAAAATCTTTTTGGACAAAGGATGAGGATTAACAAACTGGTATTACCTGAGAAACTGAACATGCACCCAAGTTTCTGAGGAATAGTTTAATGCATTAAACCACTACATTAGTACTGCAGTTCCATATCAGTTGAAATGCATGATGCTTGATAAAGTTAGGATTTAAAAGTGAGAGAGAAATGGGAAAATTATATCATTTCACCTACAGCTGCCTATTTAAAAGTTTAAAAAAGCAAACTTTACAGGTTGGCTGTCTTGCTATTATAGAGTGACTAACAGTCCTAGTGAGAATCCATTGACCCCTTCTGGTCCAGTATAATTAAAGAATAAAATATCAACATTATGTGGACATAGAACTGTATTATCTTGCTTATATTTCTCCACTTGATGAAGTAGATCTAAAAAAACCCAACAGCCGACAGATCATTAAAGTGCTCATTGCTTTAAACTAGTGGGCACTGGGCTACCATCCAGGTTAAGTCCCTTCCAATGTCAGGTACTCTGTGATTCTTTGAACTCTAGCAGAGCCCTCTCTCTTGTATATTGCCATATCATTAGTTCAACGCAAAACTAATTTTCAATGTTTCTTTTGAGCTCAGAAACATTAAAGGAGAGAAAGAAAAGTAAGACCTGAATTTATGGTAGTATTTTGTGCATAGCATAGCATCTGTACAAACAGATGCCCTGGACATTCTTTTCATCTGCTAGATCACAACAAATAGATCCTGATTTTTAGTGGCATATTCCTTAACACGTCTAACAAACATTACACCATTTCCACTCCCGGTATGTGGAAGATTCAAGTTGCCCATCAGGAGATGCTGCAGAAAGTCCTGGAGAATAGACTTCACAAAGACCTCACTGAGGTCTTTCATCACACTCTTAATATCATGTCAAGCTTAGTATCATTAAAATAGAGCTCCTAATCTTCAGCCCCCCACAATTCTCCGCACTGCCTCTTTGCTCCATCATACCAGGCACAATTAAGTATCCTGACTCTCCCTATGGTCAGAAAGTCAGGCATCCCAAGGCAGGGACATCTCAGGCCACACATTAGTGTAAGTCTACTTAAAAATCTTCCAGGATTTTACTCTTTTGCCTACACTAACAATGACATAATGATTCACTGAATATTGTAATAATGAATATTACATCATCCAACCTTACAGTTATTACCAGAAAGTACTTTGCACCTATGCACACATTAGTAACATAAACTAATCAAACATAATAGAGCTAAAATGTATAAATAATTATAAGAGAAATTAGGCTGTTTCTGAAATTTTTATGCCCTTTTATCTACTGGTGAATAGTTTACCTGTGTAAACTACATCTGATAATAATTTTAACAGTGAGCAATATTGCTTACAAATTTGACAGTAAAAGCTATACTGGCCAAACACCATATATTGAAAATTAAAACATGCAAGGTTTTGGAATAAAACTAAATATAGGATTTTCATTTCTAACATACTTGCATTAAGCTATGTAATTTTTCTGTATGCAACCTCTCAGAAATTGATTATCCTTTTATAATTTTTTTTAAACAAGGAAAATAAACTAGAAAATTAGTCATCCAAAATCTTGTAAAAATTATTACAATGGTAACCTTAATAACTTCTTTTTTTTATAAGCATGAAAATTTAAAGTAATTAGTTTCTTCTATCTGTGCCAACAGAATTAGTAATGTATTAATTATTGCAGCATAAAAGGCAGAATAATATAACTTAATTAAACTCAAAATGTTGTCAAATAATTATTCTCAGGAACATAAATTTTACTAATTAAAATATTATTGCTAAATATTATAATTTCTCAAGTTATTTTATACAAATAGTATCCAATTCTTAATTAAATAACCAGTTGAACAGAATTAGTCAGATGATAGAAGCTTTGCAGTGTGAAACAATCATGGCTAGTTGCTTATATATTTTAAAAGCAAATGCTTCTGCCCTAAAAATGTTTTGATACTTGATAAATATTCATCAGCAGCACCTCCAATGAATTCAATGCATTTACTCATCACTCAAAATCAAGAGGCAATATGTAAGTGTACTTAAAACTGGTATAGAACCAATACACTATTTCAAGGTATTCACTCAAATTAGTTGTACAAATAAGTTTGCAGGATCAAGCAAATCAGTCAGGCAGTGATCTGCATGGAAATGTTCTCTTCCTGCTTTATCTCCCTCCTGCCTGTAGGTGATAGCAATTTGATATATAATGAATCTGTTACTTAAAGAAGAATTGCTTTTAAACGTAGATTGGTCTACCTTCCATAAACATGCACTTACTTCATAAAGTTACTATTCAACAAGACAGAACAAAAGGCAAGGAAAGGAAAAGTTTTCCTTGGAACGGCAAGTTTTCATCACAGCTTGATAATTATTAGTAACTCCATTCTTCTCCATCAGCGTTCTTATCAAACTAAAAACGAAGAATTAGAAACACTGCAAACTCTCAGCACAGTAAGTTTGTATATAATACTGGATCTTACAGTGACAGGGTCAAACTCCCCCATTTATCTTACATTCACTTCAGTCAATATCAGAGTTAAGTTTATCTAGGTGTTCAATGCACAGTCAAATACCTACATTTTCCAGAACTTTTTGAAATTTTTGAAGACTCCTCTTTGCACTATCATAGACATGCCATTTCTCTATAGGAGTTAATGATAGTTTGACATTCAATAATAATAACAGTTGGAGTATCCCAAGCATTTTTGTGTAACATGACACACCTTCTGCAAAGAGTTCAAGTAGTTAAAAATCATAGAATCATAGAATGGTTTGGGCTGGAAGGGACCTTTAGAGGTCATCCAGTCCAATCCTCCTGCAGTGAGCAGGGACATCCCCAACTAGATCAGGTTGCTCAGAGCCCCGTCCAACCTGACCTTGAAGGTTTCCAGGGATGCGGCATCTACCACCTCTCCGGGCAACCCGTTCCAGCGCTTCACCACCCTCATGGTAAAAAATTTTTTCCTTATATCCAGTCTAAATCTACCCTCCTTTAGTTTAAAACCATTACCCCTTGTCCTGTCACATCAGGCCTTGGTAAAGAGATTGCCCCCATCCTTCCTATAGTCTGCCTTTAAGTACTGAAAGGCCGCAACAAGGTCTCCCCGCAGCCTTCTCTTCTCCAGGCTGAACAACCCCAGCTCTCTCAGCCTGTCCTCGTAGGAGAGGTGCTCCAGCCCTCGGATCATTTTTGTGGCTCTCCTCTGGACCCGCTCCAACAGTTCCATGTCCTTCCTGTGCTGAGGGCTCCAGAGCTGGACGCAGCACTCCAGATGGGGTCTCAACAGAGCAGAGCAAAGTGGCAAAGTTAAAAAAAGGCAGTTAAAGTTATGGATGTGCTTAGGTATTTTATTGCCTATAGCAGTGATACAGAAAACCTCTTTAGCATTAAGCATAAGTCTAAGTCTTATTGATAGGATTTGAATGCACAGATAAATACTTGAAATAGAACTACTGCATCAAAATAAAATGAAGTTTGACACTACTATATATCCAGTTATATAATTTCAACCCACAGCAGTATTGATCATTGACAAATTGCCATCAAATTCAGTACACCACAGGCATATGTTTGTATCCCTACAGAGTGGAAGAGAAATAAGATACAAAGGAGAAAAGCTAGCAAGAGAAAGAAGGCAAAGCCAGAATGTGGGTAGCCAGAGATGCCCTTGATTCCAGGAGCAAAGAAGAACACATACTGAATTAAAACAAATAGAATTGCAGAGAGGAGATAACCATCCTCCATCATTGACATCTTCCCTAACAGGAACAAATTTGAAAGCCTCTACAGTTTGGCAAGGCACTTTCATAACAACAAACAAACAAAAGGCACAGAAGCAGGCTGTCCCCAGTTGCCGCAAGACGAACCTGTGGGGAAGACAACCTGCCTGGCTGAACAGGGAGCTTTTGTTGGCACTCAGGATAAAAAAGTAGAGTTTAACACTTCTGGAAGAAGGGGCAGACAACTCAAGAAAAGTACAGAGATCTCATTAGGTCTTGCAGAGAGAAAATCAGACAGGGAAAAGCCCAGTTAGAACTCAACCTGGCCACTGTTGTAAGGGATAACAAAAAATGGTTTTACAAATACATTAACAACAAAAAGAGAACCAAAGAGAATCTCCATCCTCTATTGGACACAGAGGGGGACATTGCCACCGAGGATGAGGAGAAGGCTGAGGTACTAAATGCCTTCTTTGCCTCAGTCTTTAACTGTCAGACCAGTTATCCCCAGGGAATTCAGCCCCCTGAGCTGGAAGGCAAGGACAGGGAGCAGAATGAAGCCCCCATAATCTAGGAGGAAGCAGTTTACGACCTACTGAGCTACCTGGACACTCACAAGTCTATGGGGCCAGATGGGATCCACCTGAGAGTACTGAGAGAGCTGGCAGATTGCCAAACCACTCTCCATCATTTATCAGCAGTCCTGGGTAACAGGGGAGGTCCCAGACAACTGGAGGCTTGCCAATGTGACGCCCATCTACAAGAAAGGCCAGAAGGTGGATCCAGAGAACTACAGGCCAGTCAGCCTGACCTCGGTACCAGAGAATATTATGGAGTGGTTCATCTTGAGTGTGCTCACCGGGCAAGTGCAGGACAACCAGGGGATCAGTCCCAGCCAGCACGGCTTCATGAAAGGCAGGTCCTGCCTGACCAACCTGATCTCCTTCTATGGCCAGGTGACCCACCTAGTGGATGAGGGAAAGGCTCTGGATGTTGTCTACCTGGACTTTAGCAAGGCCTTTGACACTGTCTCCCACAGCATCCTCCTAGAGAAGCTGGCGGCTCATGGCTTAGACAGGTGGACTCTTCGCTGGGTAAAAAACTGGCTGGATGGCCAAGCCCCGAGAGTTGTGGTGAACGGAGCTAAATCCAGTTGGTGGCTGGTCACAAGCAGTGTTCCTCAGGGCTCAGTGTTGGGGCCAGTCTTGTTTAGTATCTTTATTAATGACCTGGATGAGGGGATCAAGTGCACCCTCAGTCAGTTTGCAGATGACACCAAATTGGGCGGGAGTGTTGATCTGTTCAAGGGTAGGAAGGTTCTGCAGAGGGGTCTGGACAGGCTGGATCAATGTGCCGAGGTCAATTGTATGAGGTTTAACAAAGCCAAGTGCCGGGTCTTGCACTTCAGTCACAACAACCCCATGCAACGCTTCAGGCTTGGGGGAGAGTGGCTGGAAAGCTGCCTGATGGAGAAGGCCCTGGAGGTGCTGGCTGACAGCCGGCTGGACATGAGCCAGCAGTGTGCCCAGGTGGCCAAGAAGGCCAACAGCATCCTGGCTTGTATCAGCAATAGTGTGGCCAGCAGGAGCAGGGCAGGGGTGGTGCCCCTGTGCTGGACACTGGTGAGGCCGCACCTTGAATATTGTGTTCATTGTTGGGCCCCTCAAGACAAGAAGGACATTGAGGTGCTGGAGCATGTCCAGAGAAGGGCAACAAAGCTGGGGAAGGGTCTGGAGAGCAGGTCTTATGAGGAGAGGTTGAGGGAACTGGGGGTGTCTAGCCTGGAGAAGAGGAGGCTGAGGGGAGACCTTAACGCTCTCTCCAGCTACCCGAAAGGAGGTTGTAGTGAGGTGAGTGTTAGTCTCTTCTCCCAAGTTACTAGCAATAGGATGCAAGGAAATGGCCTCAAGCTGCACCAGGGGAAGTTTAGATTGAATATTAGGAAAAATGTCTTCACTGAAAGTGTGGCCAGGCACTGGAACAGGCTGCCCAGAGAGGCGGTGGAGTCACCATCCCTGGAGGAGTTCAAAAAATGTGTAGACGTGGCCCTTCAGGGCATGGTTTAGGGGACATGGTAGTGTTGGGTTGATAGTTGGACTTGATGATCCTAGAGGTCTTTTTCAACCTTAATAATTCTACGATTCTATAAAACAATGAAACCAAAACAAACAAAAAACCCCAACCAAAACCCCGAAACCTACAGGGGTGATCATTGCCTGGAAAGGGTCATGACAATCTTTTTTTTGCCCTGTATGAATCCTTAATATGAGCTTCCCTGGAAGTTTAAGGTAATATTTCTGCTGCTTAAAATGAAAATACCTACCCTAAAAGCTATCCTACTAATATAGCGTACTATACAGTATGACAACAATTGTAATTTTACTCTGTTATTTAAACACACCATATCTAATATGAAGGAAGGAAGGAAGAAAAAAAAAATCTTTGCTTTGGATACCTTTTCACAAAGGATATCAACCGTGAAGAATGACCATCCAAAACCCATGAAGGCTGTTTTAACCTTCAAAGCGCAAGCTGCACTGCTCCTGCCAAATGTAAAAGATTCCCTAAGTAACCAGTATCATATTCCAAAATTTCATAGAAGGCTTACTGAAAAGCTTGCTGAATGACAATAAATTCCCTATAGTTTGGGGATTATAAATACACAGACAACATTTCCCAGAGTCATAAGTAGTTTCCAGACTTGGCAACTCTAAAAATAAAAGGTCCTGGAAGATTACCTAGGGAAAAGCCTCTGAACTTGGTGGACAAGAGAAAATGTGAGCCAGTAAAATGGAGAAAAATATATAAAATTAATTATTGCAGTCTAAACAGAAAAGAAATACTGACTCTTGATGCATATTTATAACCTGTTGTTCTGGGAAGAGCAGAAATAAAACAGCTGAAACAGTGGTCGTTCACTTTATGTCATTACTATATCCCTTCCAGGAGGCTGCAAAAAATACTGCTGTGTTGGTAATAAGCTATAACCTATTAAAGAATCATCCTGTTAAAACAGTATTAAAAGATAGTAATTTTGGTACGTAATTTTGCCATCAGGTCCTCCCAAGTATAAGAGATGTGAAACACCCTAAGGCTGCTGCCTTTGCATTAAGTGAAGGACTTCATCTGTGTACATACATGCACCTCTGTAGATTATGATACAATCTTTACACAATAATTTTTCCTCCAGATCTAACCTCTTTTTGTTCAAAGCATGCACGGTACAAATAGGAACAGCTTTATCTAGTAAAAGCTGTTGTAACCCAGTATCATGAGAGGGACTAAGAGTAGCTGCCAAGAAAAGTGTAAGCGCACACTGCCAGCATTCAGTGATCTATGAGATCTCAACAGCTTTGTGAGCCAGAGAGACCAGAAATCGCTGATGGATTTTCCTTCCCTGAAACCTGAACCCTTGGTTCAATATTCAGTTTCAGCCTTTATTTACTACCTACTTTTCAAATCCACATTTCAGATGTAATCATCCCCTTTTTAATGGAAGCTTCAGTTGATAGAGCAAGCAATCTGCACTTCAATAACTTAAAACACTTTTGAAAAAACATGATCCAAACAAAACAGACTTTATAACAAAGTTATTCTTCATTTCACACAAATAACTTATTTTCATCACCTGTGAATACTGCAAAAATGATTGCTGTTAAAGAAAACCAAGCACTGAAACTGCCTAACAAAACATCTGAATGCAGAAACTGAGCACAGAAGTACAAGAAACAAGAAGTCTTTTAAGAATCACATTGTTACCACTATGAATAAGGTGCCTTCTGAAATTTTAAACGTGACGATATTTCTTTGCATTTCAATTTTGACATAGATAGTCCCTCCACGTAATCATGTGCTATATGCAAAAGCAGCAACTGGAACAGTATTTATGTTACTGTCTTCTTTGGTTGTATGGCAGTGTGAACTCTTGCAGAAAAAGGAATCTATCAAATTTTCGCAAGATAAAGGTGTAATTTGTGTTAAATAGGTGCAAGAATTCCACCCCTTGAGGCACCTCTTAGGCTTTGTTTTTTGTTTTGTTTGGTTTTAAGTGTTACCACAGAAAGCTTTCTTTAACTGCCATTTAGATATACTGTGTTAATCCTTTCACCCGTAGTCCCAAAAGAGGACAGACATAGAAACAGACTGGGAAGGAGAAAAAGAAACAAAACAAAGCACAGCAAGCAAACCAAAGAAACCCTAGCATACCTGTATCTCAGAATTTCTTGCACATTAGTTTTTCTTCTGAGTGGAGACTGGTAAGAGACATTACCCTCTTAAAGAAAAGGCAGAATACTAAGAACATGTTAATTTACAAACAACCAAAACCCAAGAAGTAATCATTTATTCTCCTACATTCCTCAGAGGCAAGCCAGAAAATGAAGATTTTTGAGGAAACAGACCTACTAGTGAAGCACCAAAATGGAAAAAAAAAAAAAAAAAGCTATTCCACAATCCCACAATAGTCAATACTGCCATTCAGGGTTCTGTCGTGGTGTTAGTTACCAGGCACAAGCTCTGGTAACTAACGCTCTAGAAATTTGCCTCTTTCACCTCCCTTATCTCAACCAAAGCTTTTACCTTTTACCGCATTGCTCTCATACAACTAATAACCAAAGAGTGACCATTCCATTTAAGAAATGCACAGACTAATAAACATTTGCTGTAGTATTTCCAAGTGGCCCAGTCAGAAAGAAATAAGGAGGATAAATAGATAAAATGAGTATTCAATGGCACCATTAGGGTTTTTTTAGCTTAACTTCAAGCTAATAGAGATTACAAGGAACCAATTAATACACAGACTTAGCAGTCCATCCAGAAGTGATTCCACAGCAGATTTACAAAGCCCAGAAAATACAGGATATATCCAAAGTTACCATGAACCATTTTGCTTTAAAAAGGATTCAAATCTAGGCCAGGTGCTCTTAACAGCTTCTTTCTTTCTTTCATATAATTTTTACATTCCTTTGCTGTTGAGAGAATAAAAACGTCGACATGCTACCAGCATAGCATACATGGTGTCAGACAAGAAACAGCTTGAAAGCTTTACAGATTAAGAGAACCACCAAGCTGAGAGCTGGTGACAAAGGTGTCTGAATAAGTTTCCTACATTGATTCAAGTCTGGAAGAAATCTATCCCAGATCCACCAACAGAAACTTCACAATTTTATGAAAGTGATTTGGTGATTCTTAAATGTGGAGTACTGTGATGGCAGTGCTTTAACTATGAAGTTGTTCTCATTTCTTTTAAACTGTTTTTTAGTTTTTAAGCTCCTTTGTCATAAATTATCACAGAATATCTTACTTGCTTGAGACTTGCCCTTTAAATTATGGATTCATACTATCAACAGTAACTTTTTCTACATGTAATTTGCTTAGTTCCAGATTAACACATACCTATACATGAGAAACCTCCTTGACTTTTTTCTTATACAGTAGCACTCAGCAGGTGTTTTTGACCTTTTACATACCAGGAGTTCATGTTATGACTTAACATGAAGAAGATGTGACCGCTAAAATCTCTTTGTGAACCCCAAGTTCTTACCACTGATGACAATGTGTTTTCATGTGTTTGTAACAGCGCTGTTTAACTTTCAAGACTGAGTTGAAAAATTTGCTTTTACCACTCTATTCATGTTCCAAACGAGGAAGACACAGAGCCTTGCACACTTTATTTTTTGAAGAATAAGGATAATCAGATAATCTGCCAATTGCATGTTAACATAATTTACACCCAAAAAAGCCATTTTCAGTTATTTTTTATTTTCATATCATGTATTATAATAAATATGATAATTATTCTGCAAGTTCCAGCTACACTATTAATTTTGAAATGGCGAAAATTACACTGTTTTTGGGGAAATACAGTGATCTACTTAAAGAGTATAGGAAGGAAAAAAAAAAAGTAGTTGGTGGAAAGAAATCTATAAATTCAAAGTATTTATCATCCTTTCCAAACAAATGAGTACTGACAACTTCCTTGCATTAATGGTTTAAGGTTCAAGTACTCACTCACCTTCAAGTCTTCAGTCCCCATCCTCATCATCAATATATAAACTCTACTCCAGTCCTCTGTTTCTACAAATGCTTTCTTCAGTACAATTTCTACATACATTTGGATTTTCTGACAGCTCATGAGAGCTGCTTCCTTACGTGAACGTTAAATGATATCAGAGAGAAGATAGGCATTTTCAGCTACCAGAGACAAGTGCCTATGAAGATCGTGCTCATTTCCTGTAGCTCTCGTTAAGAGAGCCTAGGACTGGCCTCTTCCACTACCAATCACTCTTTTTTTATGACAAAAAATACAACATCAAAATGATTTATTCTGAAAGTCAGTTTCTTAAAATGAGCTATGGGTTTTGTCTGGATGCCAACACTGATGTGAAAGGCAAGGTTTTGGGGATGCAGTGCTGTACTACAGGTCTGAACTAGGGAGTGAGATAGTTACTGAGTAACAGGATACTCACTTAGTGGTACTTACTAGCTTGGGAAAAAGGTGCTAAATCCCATTAATTAGCTCTGAAAAGCAGCAGAAAACAGATACTCCTTCTGGACCTAGAGTGCTCTGTTCCAGCCTTGCCTCAGCAGTCTCCACACCATATCACTTTATGCTGTGCAGCCGTCACCTTTCAATTTATATTTCAGCTTGTTGATGGTATGATTCCAACACAAGGTTTCCCTGGCTTACTTTGTCCTCCTGTAAGAGGACGAGGAAAGAGTACTTTTTCAAACAGAACAGCAGCTGAGGCATTCAGCTCCTGCGAACCACTGGATAGCTTAAAATCTTAAAGCAGGGACAATCCTGATTTGGAACAGTTTTTCCATCACCACCAGATGCCAATTTCAAGCTTAACAATGCAGCAAGCATATGTTGTTTACCTACTTTGCTTGTTATTATCTCTTGATGCCAAGAGGGTCAAAGGCTACCGCTATTAGAGGAAATGCAGTGCATTTTTTATTACCACAATGCATCAGAAAATTCAGACTGAGCATTAAATGTAAACATGGGTACAAAAGGCCAGCAATTTTTAAATGCTGCTTACCACTTAACAACTGTTTCTCATGTTGATTTGGCAATAGAAACTAAACCTCTGTAGTCTAAGTAACAGAAAATCTTTCTATATTATTTCAAGACAATAATTTTGGTAAATGCAAAAATCCATCATCGCCACATGCAAAGATACTTGATAAAGAAATTTATATGACATTCTTGTGCTCTAGCTCTATTTTAAATTTTATTAAATGCAACATATTTCTTGAAAGAAAATATGCACTTTTTTCAATAGAATAATTGTAGTGTAGAGAAATAAATTACTATGTCAGAGCTTTGCTTTGCTGGTTTGATAAAATCACAATTTCATCAGAGTTTGGTTATCAAATCAGAAATTATCATTGATTACAAACTCTTTAGTGACTAACACTTGACTATAAAAGGGCAACTTCTAGCTAATGCTTTCATGTACCTATTAATAAAAGAACTGCCAGGGTCTGTGGCGAAGTAATGAAAATATTCTTTAACGATTTGACGACTCTGGTGTTCAAAAGAACATGATTAAAGTAATAGAGAAACTTTAAATGCCTAGGATGCTGGATATGAGTTTAATATATCAGCTACAATATTTAGCTAACATATTACATCATTAACTATTATTTACAACATTAACTATTAATTGTTACAACAATATTTAGCTAACAGCTAAAAACAAATGCATAGTCCACGGTACATATATTCTGGGTTTGTTACACAGTTTGAGAATTAAGATTTCTGTTGAAGTCACACTAATGGCATTAAATGCAATATATAACTTTTTGTTAAAAGCACTGGAAAGTCACTGTGCTTTAGCTCATGGTTTAAAAAGGGGAAGCTCCTCTTTCCCCCTAAACTCAGATTTTCACTTTAAGTACAGAATATTTTCACAGGTTTTCTCTGCCTCTCCACTTCAGCTAGTGAGAAAAAGGGGTCTGTGAAAACAATGCATTTGTGTAGGTTGGTTCTCATAGACTTCAAAGACTTGCCTAGAAGCTTCTCCCATGGGTTCATGGGAACCCATTTCAAGTTTCAGCATTGTCTAGCTACTGATGAGGTAACTGCAATGGTAAAAATATCTGCAAAGTTCACAAAACTAGGAAATGGGGACTCATGTCAAGATGTAAATTTCCAAAATCTCTGTCTCTTCCTCAACTTTTCTGAGGAATGTTAACCCCAGGAACTCCAGAAAGTACTATAATAGATGCCTCTCCTCTTTTATGCCCTACTGGAAATGCTTCAATATTCGCAGGAAAAAAAAATACCATTGTTGCCTCCTTCTTGCAGACACTTTCAAAACTTCAGCTGTTTTTCAGATACTTTGTTTAGAATAAATAGCATTTAAACTAGAAAAAAATCTGATTTGTGGACAGCTCTCCTCTCTACTCATTGTCTTCTTAAAATTTCCGGTGTGCTAGAATTGAATCTCACAGTCAAAAAGGAAAGGAGCTCAATATTCTTCTTACAGCAACCAGAGGGTTTAACACAGACAATGTGGGATGATTGATGACATTCTTCTTCATCATTACCTCCGAGAACCACTGTTAGTAACCTGAAGAGGATAATAAACCTCTGGAAAGTTGGGTTTCTAGTCAGATAGAGTTGATCCTGTCTTACAGAGCTTGACATTGGATTAAACAACTATTTTCTATTATTTGATATTGTCTCCTCTTATGTTGTTGCACTGATTTCTCTGACTAATTTCTCTGTGGACACTACAGGATGAGAAGGCACTCAGTCCTCAGTGGTGGACAGCAAAATTACATACAAAACCTACTTTTTCTCCTGCACACTGAAACAGAAATTTCCAAAGCTGTTTCATTTCACCACCACTTGTTTCTGTGGTTCCACTGGCAGCATATTAAAGCTGGCTTTGATTGTCTAGCACCATTTCCATTCATCATCAGAGATGAGATTTTTAACAACAGATGGTTATGGAGAACTGCCATACTGTTCCCTTGATAACCAAAATCTGTCTAACAGCCATAGCCTGCAATGATACAGCAGGAAAAGGACCACAAATGTAAACATCAAGACTCCCTGCCTTGCTCCTATATCATTAGACTCTGACAGATCTTATACTGCCTATGGAGGCTCAAAACCAATAAAATTTGTAATCCCATAAAGGATCCATCCAACCCTATGAACCCTACCATCTTTCTTCTGATTTTTAAATTGCAGTAAACAAACTTCTCACAGTTTGAACAAAGGTGAATTAAACCTTAGTCTGGACAAACTGCAAGACAGGGGGAATAAGAAACAGATTCTGGTTCTATTTACCCTTTTAAGTCTTTTTCCCTACATTTAAAAGTAGTTACACATATTTTTTTTCAATTTTGCAATAAAAACTGCAAAATAATTGCTGAAAAATGAGATCAGCTGTTCCTTCTGTTACACTTTTAATATCAGTAATGGGCAGTAAACAAAGCAGAACCAACATCCCTAAGTTATTTTGCACACAGTAAAGAGGATCCCCCCCACCCCTTTCCTTACAGAATTTATGATCTTGGACTTAAAATAGAAGGTAGAAATTAGTAATTTTGGATTTTGCATTGGCTCTGGTTTCTATCAGAGCATTTATTTCCAGGTTTCATCCTCTTGACCAGGCTTGCTAACATTCCCTGTAGCACTCAGAGCTCAATATCAAGTTCCCTTTGGAATACAACAAAACAATCAATGTGTGCTCTTATTTAGCCACCAGCTAAGCTCTGCCAGCAATTGACAGCTTGGCTTATGAAAGGCCTGACAGTTTGGCCTACATTTGTTAGAATACTCCTCTTAAAAGAGGGCACTGTCATCTAGGGGCCTATTCCTCACTGTAAGAACATTAGGCTACAGCCTTCCCTGTTCCTTATCTTTTCATCATTAACATTCTGGATCCTACATTCTGAAAAAAGTAATGTTAATTTTTTCCTCTTGAAAGATACACAATTTCTTTCTCTAGTTAGCCCTTCACAAGCTGATCATATCTAAATGGAACCCTGTGCTCTAAACCCTAAAGAAATGGTCAGATGTGCCAAGGTACCATTAAACACAGACTTATCATCTGAATTTTCCTCCTATTCTGCAGCCTAGGGCAAAATCTCTGTGTGGTAGTTTCATACACCATCTACTAATTGGTGGTAACTCAATCGGAAAAAAAGTGGCATTACTTCCCGAAGGACAAGAGCAGGTTACTTTGATTTTTCAAAGTAGGTCAACCCCTCTTCAAATGAAGGATGATTGACATTCAGAAGTAACACTAATACAGCAGTGGCAGCTGTTGTCAAGAATGTCAGCTTCTTCCAGCTTTGCAATACTGCAATGACATTTTATACCTGCCTTGTTTTGATCTACTGCAGATTTAAAATGTTTCGGCACATACCTTTACATGCCAGTACCTCCCCTCTGGGATGTCACCAGTCACCATCACTTACAACTTTGTTCCATCAATATCTGTCAGTATGCAGCTTAAGAAAGTTCATATTTTCCACTGTTGGCTATCACTTTCTACGTTTCTAACTTTCAACCAGTAACAACTTCTCAGTCACGCACAGTCAGAATGCTTTAAAGTGCATGCTTTAACACATAAGCCACAAAAATGATGGATAAAAAGTGACCCACAGAAATTCAGTGATTTCAACATTCAGCTATTTCAGCCTACAATATTTCAGAAAAAGCTATTTCAAACCTTCTAAAAATTTAGCAGGACATTATCTACCTCCTGATCAAAGGTTTTCCCAGAAAGACTTGTACAACCACGTTTATAACTGTTGGGAAAGTTGGCACGTTATCCAATGAACACCATAAATTAATTTTCTAGTGCATAACATTTTTTCTTACTGTATGGAAAGGCTCACTTGACATAATTATGCCAAAAACATAATTTAAGGACAACATTAGCTCAGTTGGCGGGGGGGGGGGGGGGGGGGAGAAGGGGAATCAGTCCTCCAAGTTTCAAAGATCAGTGTAAAAATATAACCCCCAAATTGCTAAAGACTAATAAAAAAAAAAAAAAACAGGCAAAAGAAACTGAAGTTGCTTTTGAAAGAATCATTAAATCTTAACAGAATCTCATCAATTATGAATTGTTGAGGAAAGCAATCCTTGCTCACACTGACAAAACAGCACACATATATGCTGGTTTATACTGTCTTTCCATTTACTACCAGGAAAATATGCATAAAAGAAGTAAGGAACTTCATCCCTCCAAAAGCCAGTTTAATTTAGGTAGTCTTGCTGTTGCCATAAAGGTCTAAATACACAAGCATGCCCCAGGTTTCTCAGCTTGTTTTTTTTTTTTTCCTTTCTTTGTTGTGCAAGCCCCACTTCAAGTGGCAAAATTCAGTATCTTCCATGTTTTATTTGTAACTTTGCTTATACAAGAAGTTGAGCACAAATGGGGCCCGACTTTTCACGAATTCTCTCCAGATCTGAAAGAGGGTCTGCCAGATTAAAAGTTTTCCTACTTTTTTTACTATTATGGTAATTAGTCTAACAAAAGATACTCTATTACAAACTTTGTTCTAACATATGGCTTCAAAAATTTTAATTTGCAAATATACACATACCCCACTTAAACAGAATATTCTCCTTTCTACATCATAAAAATCCATAAAGCAATTCAGTCACAGACCAAATTACAGTTTAAATTACTGATCGTTATATTTTGCATTCAAATCCAGATCACAGATACTGCTCTTTGACTGTGGATTAGTGATACCATTTCTGTAAGGAGCAAGTACCTGTAGGTCCTCCTAACTTCATAGAAATCTTCAAGTTCTCAACATTTTTTGACACGACAATAAAGCAACCAAACTTGAGAAAGTCTCAAACAACAAAATTCAAGCCCTCCCCAAACCACAACCTCAGGGTTTTATTTCTTCAATTCTGAAATTTATGAACAGTTCTATTTTGATAAACTATCATTTTCTAAGTACACAGAAGTTTACAGTTTTTAACCTTAGAGTTAAAATGTATCCACAGGCTGATTAATAACACCTTCTCTTCACTTCAAATCTGGATTGAAGAGCACAGATTTAGGCATATTATTCATATAATTTTGCCCTATTCTTTAAAGAAGCTCAAATGGTTTTGAAGATCTCTGAGCTGAATTGATTTATGACAGTTATTCTGATAGGCTTAAAACCCAATGTTAAGTGCCAATACTAGCAGCACCTTGCTGAGAAGGTCCTTAGCCTAAAAGCTTGTAACTCTTGGGGGCAAGGGGGAACAAAAAGAGCATTTTCAACCATTCCACTAACGGTTTGTAACTTCTGCCATTTTCAGTAACCCCTGTGTCCTGGTTTCAGCTGGCATAGAGTTAATTTTCTTCGCAATAGCTAGTATAGGGCAATGTTTTGGATTTGTGTTGAAAACACTGTTGATAATGCCGAGATGGTTTAGTTGTTGCTAAGTAGTGCTTACACTAGTCAAGGACTTTTTCAGCTCCCCATGCTCTGCTGGGTGCACAAGAAGCCAGTAGGGGGCACAGCCGGGATAGCTGACCCCAACTGACCAAATGAATATTCCGTACCATATGACATCACACTCAGCATATAAAGCTGGGGGAAGAAGAATGAAGTGGGGGACGTTCGGAGTGATAGTGTTTGTCTCCCCAAGTAACCGTTACGTGTGATGGAGCCCTGCTTTCCTGGGGATGGCCGAACACCTGCCTGCCCGTGGGAAGGAGTGAATGAATTCCTTGTTTTGCTTTGCTTGTGCGCGTGGCTTTTGCTTTGCCTATTAAATGGTCTTCATCTCAACCCACAAGTTTTCTCACTTTTACTCTTCTAATTCCCTCCCCCATCCCACCGGGGGAAGTGAGCGAGCGGCTGGGTCGTGCGTGGTTGCTAACTGGGGGGCTAAGCCAAAACACCCTGAAACAAGAGTTCTGTTCTCACTCGTTGTGGTATTGGAGGACTTATTTTTTCTGTACACAGTACTGTAGAATATTAGAGTGAAACTGGATACACTAATTTTACTCATGTGATCAAATACTTGAACAGGAAAGTCATTAGTTGAAGAAAACACCTGCTGAAGCTAGTAGACAGCACACACACAAGCTTTAATACCTGTTCTGCAGGTGACAGCAGGGCTACAAGAAAAGTGAGTAAAAATAGCTTTTCCAAGCACTGTAGTGAGAAAGTCTTTGTGCAGATTGAATTCAGACAAAATCCAAACTGAACAGAAAGGTCCTGCTTTTGTAAAATGGGTCACTGATCTACTTAATCCTGGGAGAGCAAGCTCCCCTTGCATACATTCTGACTAACCAGACTTGATGGCACTGAACTATGAAAGACTGAAAAAGTAAAACTCCCAAAGAGCTGCTATTTGAGCTTATTGACAGGTAGTAGTCCTTGCTATTTCCAGAGTGTATTAAGGGAAATTCTGTTACTCTGATATATGGCCATCATCTTGACATAAACTGCATTATGTTTCCTTTGTTGGCATATGTTTCAGAGAAAGAAGACCTGTTGATATGTTATGGTAAATAACACTCCCTGGCATTCTCTTCCATAAAAATAAACATAGCAAGCACCTTACCAAACAAGCAGAGTTTGCCCTAGTCTCAAAACTAACACTTGATCATAAGATGCCTTGTCAGAGTCCTGTTCTCTTTGCTAGCTGATACATTCTTGTAACATTTTCATTTCTTTAATTAAGCCTTGCGTCGTTTCTAGTACTATTTTGCCACATGATGACAGTGATTCAATATATTTTTTAGAATAATGTTACTGTCCCTTCAAAAATATTAAGCAACCAGTAACACTCAAATGGCTTAATGCTCAAAGGGCACTTAAATGTAGAACACTGATGAGTTCAAATTCTTCCAAAGTGTTAATGTTTCATTCAATATTCTTGGCCAACCCCCCTACCTAAGCAAGAGCTATCTACCAGAGTCAGAACAGCAAGAGGATCTCATTAGTTTTGACTTTAATATAATTCAGATTACTTTTTCCAGGGTGATGTACAAGTAAGTTTTTTCCTAATTCTTCCTATGTCTACCCCTTCTTAATCTGGAATCATTCAACAGAACTACTATGCTGTTCACCAAAGACATCATACTCATTAAAAAGGAAGATCCACCAAAATAAATTTATAAGCAGTCTGTGTTAAAAAGAATAGGTTCTGATTTTCTAGCAGCTTTATAAACTATTATGACAATATTCTTACTTAAGAATGGTAATGAAATGTTAAAGCTCTCTGAAGGCTTCAAAACTTATTTTAATTGTGTGTGCATGACTGGTAATTGCTTCCTCCCCCATAACACTGTGTGTGTAATTTGATTATCTTAAACCATGAAGGACAGTAACCTTTACTTCAACACACTTTAAAAAAATCTGGCAAAATAAACTCATAAATAATTAGATCTCATCAAGACATAAATAATCCCTGACACACTACCCTACTGATAATTGAACTTATGACTAATACTAAAAGAAACATTACATGAATGATTTATGAAAAAAACTAAAAAAAAAGAAAAAATATATCCTCATGCAATTCTTTCATTTCCTGGTGGAAATAAAACTATTCCATATTTTTAATAATATATTATTTCATTTCCTTTAAGATATTCGTCACTTATGCTGAATACTAGTAATGTTTATAATATTTTTCCTGCACACTGTTTTTAAAGTGGTAATTCCAACTTGATATTTTCCTCCTCTCTTTCACCCAGACCTTTTATTCCCAATTCATTAATTATCATAAGAAAATTCTATGACTTGCTTCAGGATAAGGGACTTGGGTGGGTGTAAGTGAGGGGAAGGACTTTAGGTTGCTTTCAGGGGAGCTGCCATGGCTCATCTTCAGGATCAGCCTTGTGAGGGGCCACAGATCCGTACCGATGGTATTTGCGCATCAAACCTTAGCTGCTAGCTTGGCAAGAACTCTTTTGCATGCAGTACCATTTAATCCTTACAACTTTACAGGGATCTGCCAGTTTCATCTAATTTAGGAATTCTTCATGTGTTTGGAGTAAGGAAAATGGTTTAACTAGTGAAGCCTCTAAATGCTGTCTTTGGTTCATGTTTCAATCTCCCATCACACCAAAATATTTGATCTCAGTACGCACTCTTTTAAAAAACACAAGCACAGTCCCAAGCTTACACTGAGAGTTGCACCTAAAAATCGATTGATCTTATAAGGTAATTAATTTATGGAATTCATTGAAATTTCTCAAATATTGCATCAAAACTGGGTCTATGATTAGCATGCCTGCTTCAAGATAATTTCTGTTTTCATGAGTATAACAACAAACGCAAAACCAAAGGTGGGGTAGCTATATAAGGCACTACTTTCACTGGCTACCTTTTAGCAACTCATGACAAACCCACTGTGAGCCAGTTAAAGTACAAAAATTCAAACTTGAAACAATTCTAAAATTCAGAAACTAGATAAGGCCTTGTCACTGTATGTGTTCATTAGTCACAATATGATATAGCTTTTTTCTTTTTTTAAAGTGTTCACTGTGAAGAAAATACACACCTTTCACTTCGGTACTTTTTTTTTAATTTTATGAAAACAAGTCTTCAGTGCTATGTTGCATATCTTAAAGCTTTAATATATACACTTTATACTAAAAAACAGTGACACTAAAAACTAAGTACTAAACAAGAGATAGCTAGAAATTAGAACAAGATTCTGTTGCTCTAGAAACAACAAGAAAATGTGAGGCGCTCCTTACTATATGCCTACACCTTCAAGAGGAGCTCAAATATTGCAAAGAAAAATACTGCAGAGAAATAAATATTAAAGGGAAAAAAGGTAGTATTGAAAACTTGATTTACATGTGTAAGTATGAACCTATATGTCTTCTCCACTTCAAATCCATTTGTTTTTTTTTTCAAAAAGTTTGTCCACAGGACAGGTGCCTCAAAATTGCCCCCAAGCTGAAAAGGAAAGACTCCCTCAAAGCGTTCCTTTTCATCCCCCAGAGGAGAGGCAGGTTGCAGTTCTTGGCCAGTCATTCTTAGAAACTAAAGTATCTGCATGATTCCTTATAAATGCTCTGAGAAAAATCCTTAAGAAACCTGGAATCATTTGGTTTGGTCTTCACAAAATAACTTTCTCCAAGTTGTCAGAAGATTCCAAAGAATTGAAGAGATGCACTACTAAAGCTGGTTTAAGGAACTTTAAAGTAACCCTGTACCAATACCACTTGTCAACCCACTGCAGTCTATCAGTGGATAAATTCCAGCTTGTGTCACTGATTTAATCTTGGAAGGAAAACGGAATGAAAAGGGGCTGCTATGGACACAGAGGGACAAGGTGAAACTGTGGGGTGTTACACTTAGAAAGCATCAATCTGTTCTACTGCACCATCACTACAAGACCAACAGGTGGGGAAATAGCATTTTCTGAGAAATACAAATCCTTAGCTCATACAGACCTCCAACAATTATATTTAATGAGTGCTACATCCTTTTGTCGACCTTAGCCTCTTCCCATAATTAATTTCCTAGTACCTTACAGAAAAAAAACCATGCAATGTGTCATATTTGCAATCCCAGCACAGAGCTAGAAGTTGTCTAGCATTAGATGTGCATTAAGTGCTGTTTCATTTATTATATTAAACTTAGCAGAAAACACAGAACTGCACAGGGCAGGACAGGGCAGGACTATAACTCAAGCTGAATTTTTCAAGAAGTCTGGAAAACTATCGAAGGTCACTTACAACAAGAGCTCTCTTGGTTTTTATGGATGGCACTGAATGTGAACAAATGTCTTTTCCTTTTTCATAATAATCATATAGTATTTGAAGATCATGTATAATCTACAGTTTAGCAAGGCTGTGGGAAACAGACTTACAAACTCCAAATAAGGACAGGAAAAACTAACTTGCACTTTTAATGTCTGGAGACAATGGAAATAAGGGTAAAGTTTAATTCATGAGGTTTTTTCAGTGTATACCAAGAAGCATGGAAAGATCCTTAATTTATTTCTTCTTACAGCTTAGTGTAAAGGTAAATAGACTATCCATTAGGTTTAAAATTGTATTTCACCAATTCCATTGGATATCCAAGACCTTATCATCACAATATTGGTTAAAGTATGGCAGCAGTAAATGTCATGTCTGTCAAGCTGTACTGTTCTGAGCCAATCCATGTTAGATTTACTCTGAGTAAATGTCAGTGCTATCGGGAGCTCCCAGAAAAAGCAGATTTTTCTTTACAGACAAGCATTTAACAATAAATTGTCTGGCTAGTACAACAGCAGCAAGCTAATGAATAGGTCTTGCTTCCTGGGATGATTTGAAAGAAGTTGCACAACTGATTTTTCATCTCAAGGCAGTTTTCACACTGTTACACAGCTACGTCGTCACCACTCCAGGATGACATTTACCAAATGGCTGCATATCCTGGCCTGTGTGTGCCTAGGTTTTTCTAGCCACTCCAATATGCTCCTTGGAGGCACACTTTGCCAGTTACCTAATGCAGGAAAATTCCATACAGTAAGTTCAAGGTTTACACAATCTGATCTCTTATCCCACTGCAAAGCCTGCCTTGAGCAAACACAGGAACTGACTGACTGTGCCAGTCATGTAGCATTACCTGGAGCTGCAAAGAAGCCAGAGAGCTAAGCTGAAGCTGGGAACTGCCCTCCCAGTGATGCCATGCAGGTTCTGCCTCTTCAGATGAGCTGCTGCTCCAAACACGATTCATAGAACATTTACATTCATTACTTGATCCAACACAGCTGATGCATTCTCCTGTCATTGCCCAGTGGCAGTTCTCACATATTAGGCATGTAGAAAGCTGAGATAACCAGTTCTCTGTTACTTGTTTTATCTTACCTGTAAGCAAATGCCCTTGGGTTTATCAAGTTCTGTTGCTTTTAAAGCCTGCCTCTAATCCTCATCCTTACAGATTCAGTCTAAATTCCCAGCCCCTCCACACAAGCTTGGCAGGACTCATTCTGCTGCATTTCACTACTGTCCCAAGATGTTCTCATGTGAAAGGAAACCCTCTTCAGTTATTGATCTCCATTACTCCTGATCTGGGATATGTACAATGCAGCACTGAGAAGTGACATAGCCTGAATATAACGAACCTGTTGAAGTCATAGCAAGCTCCAGGAAGCAGAAATTATTCACCACAGTCAAAGAATGATTGCTTGATATACTTTGTGGAGGAACTATTCATTTCAGTTAATCAAAATAAATACTGAACAAAGAAATCAAAATTACCACTTGCACAACAGCCTTTGAAAGTTTCATTCTAGATACAGGTTTCATTCACTGATTTCTACTCAAGTTGGCTTTAACCATGAATGTATTTCAAAAAAGAATTGCTTTCCATTTTATCTTGTTTCTTAGCTCCTTGAGGCAAAAGGAAGATGGCCACAAAAATACAGAGAAAGTGGCACAGGTAAAAAACCCGAACACTGGGACCTCAAACCATACTAGCATCCCAAATACCGCCAGACATCTCCCCATCAGGTATCAACAAAGTATCTGCATAAAGGGAAAATGCCCAGCATTCATCTACTTCTAACTTGCTTCTAAATTACACTGATACCAAACAAACCAAATAACTCTTTCATACAGTTAGGATTTGGATGTGCCGGACTGAGTGTGCAGACCTGCTCTAAGAACAGTAAGGTTCCGCTCTGCCCCCCACCCCCTGTTGTTTAAAAGAGATGAGACCTCTCAGTGCTACCACAGTAGGAGCAAAACTGCAGGTAACTGATAGTATCAGAGCTGTCAGAGGTTGGCTTACAGTAAAAGTAAAGCTGAGGCATTAACTCCATCCTTTCTTTTGAGAAAGAATCCACCTGCAGACTGCACTTCAGGATTGGCACATTAGTTTCCATTGCTTGCATTTCCCAGACACTCAAAGAACTAAAAAAGGAAAAGGAATCTCTCTCTTAAAAGGTCTTTTTCCTTCCCTCCTCCTCGCCCCCCCCCGCCCCCCCCAAGCTTTGTGACTGTGTTCTTTCAGGAGAAGAAGATCCAACATCTTGGGGTTTAGAGGAGCATGTGCTTTGAGAAAAAGACACCCCACACCTCTGGAGTTTAAAGGAGTCACAACAAAAAGTCCTCTTTCAGGTTATCAGAGCTTATTCCACCTAAGAGTTTGCTAGGAAGGCTTCTTATTAGCACTGTCTGGCAGAGAACAGGCAGAGAAAGAATTTCACTTAGAGCTTAAACAGCAGCTCTGTGCCTTGTCTGGAAATTTGAACAGGAGATAAAAAGTGAAAACAAAGACAAGTTGGGAGGTTTAAAATAGATACGATTCCCTGCCATTATGTGGAGATGCACCATAAAACTGACATCCTTGGCAAAGTAGCCTGTCATCTTATGAAGCTTTAGAAAAGAAATCACTCTAGGCTCTAGAGCTACTTCTACCTTTGCCTCTGTGAGAAAAAAAAAAAAAAAAAAAAAAAAAAACAACAAAAAACAAACAAATATATCAATTTTGTAATGAGAATGGTGCTAGGATTGTGGCATGAGCAAAATGAGCAAATCTGGAATCTCTTTATGCTTTATGGTTGCTGTGATGGAGGATTTAACCATCTTCTCTGCCAGGGAAGTGAGTGCTGCCTGATGAAAACCCCCACTTTCTTGGCTGCTGTGTGCACACAGACACACTGTACTTCAGTAGGGCCTTATCACACAAGTTGTTCTGGATATAGTTTGAGCAGATGAATAGGATTTCTGCTCTCAGATGTTAAAGATCCCCTAAATCAAAGCTACACATTACTACAAAGTAGTTTTCCACCTAGACCTGGCCTTTCCATACCCCTTCTGAGCACCTGGCATACTTCTGTATATAGATTAGAAATCATCCTGTCACTCTTTATGTGCCTCAGCCTGGACCACAGTAACTTGGAAAAGGTAATAGTATCTTTAATGCAGACAGCTGTTTCCAAGTAGGTGTTCTATTATATCCTGCTTCATCTCTGAAGAGTGTGGATTTTAGCTTCACTGGTACAACTGGTACACGGATGACTACTTTATTTAGGAAAGAGAGTTGATGTTTTAACCACATGGTGATGAACAAATTGCAGATCTTTCAGCTGCATGGTGCAGAACATTATGGATGCCTAAAAATTTAATCAACACCAGATTGGACAGATTTCTTAATCCTAGAATACATTTCCTTACTACACTCCAGGAGAATGGTAAATCTGTAGCCATTGTTTCTGTAAGCTCACAGGTCACCTGTTATATACATCCACTTCTTCAAGAAATGAGCTTCAGCAGGTAAAACTTACTCTTAAGTAAAACGGAATTAAAAAATGTAAAGCTTGCAATATTTCCTTTTAGATCATATACATTTTATACATCACTTATTTACAACAGCAACCTAGACAGCTCACCTACAGATGGTCCTATTCCTTTTTAGCCTTTAGAGCAAATCCTTCTAATCTTGCAAATTTTACAGCTGCTTTCATAAAGTTTGCTACCCAGGTTCTCTAAGAATTCCCATGCAGATTTCCTCACACATTCTTGCACATTCAAAGATAACACATAGAAATTAAAAGGATTTCCTATTTCCACTACAACTTGAAAAGACATTTCAGATAACATCCCTGCTGCTTGTCAGAAAAAGCTGAAGGGGTGAACCTGAGGTCATTATGTACAATCCCATTTTTAGCCCTTTTTTTCCCATGAGATATAGGGTACTTTTTAGGGAGGAAAATATACTATAAATATTTGCACATAAAGACAGTAACGTAACAAGCAACAATTTACAAGTGTGGAAGGACAAAATTCAGGAGCTCAGAAATCACTGGTGAAGGGTAGATATCTTTTGCTGGGTTTTTTTGTGTTCTTATAAAGAGGAATTTATCTTACAGGAGACATAAAATTTCAGCTGCAGAATCCTATACAAAAATCTACAGGCCTTGAGTAACTGTCTAAGCTTAATGAGTCTGAAGAGAATAAAGGGTTTATAATACTTTAAGCAAAGATATGACTGTTAGATGTTTAAATGTAATTATTAAATATCTCAATTAACTCCTGGAAAACTCTAAATTTATATCATTTCTGTGTGGAAAACAAAGTCACAAGTTACAAATACAGATGGGAAGCCTAACAGCCTTTTAGATAATATTAGGAACTAAAGAAATGAAAATCAGATGTGCTCTTTCCTCCAGTTATATATTGCCACCACACATTTCTTAGACTAAGTTATTAAATTCCAACTTCAAAATGAATTTTATTTGTTGTATTTATTAACACATGGCTCAGGCATCTTTTTCATGGACAAACCCCACTTTGCATTAGAAGCAGTTTCCTCCCTCAACAGTGTGCCATGCTTGAGTACCAGAGAAACAACTTCTCTCCAAACGAACACAGTTCATTTTTGCCCATGTTGTCACATCCATCTATGTTAACTATTTAAAGATTTTTTACATTATTAAGTTGTCTTTAATGACACGATTTCCAGTAGTTTCAAAAAAAGTTACACTGAAACCAATTTAAACTGACAGGTTCTGTTTGACAAATAGATTTCCCAGAAAGAATTAATATAGTGCCTGCTAGTTTGACTTTTGAAAATATTCAATACAAATATGTACTTAAAAATATATCTTTTTTTGCTTTGAACAGAGCTTCAGGTTCTTTATTGTTTTTCTTTTTTGTAAGCTATGAACATCAAGCAATTTCTCAAAGAATTACTTATCAAAAGATACTAACAGTTACTGCTTGGTATTTTTCTTTTTGTCAGTCTCAGTATTGCTAACCACAAAATTCAAACATCATGAGTCAGTACACAAAAATAATTAGATTTCCATTCAGAGCAACTAAATATCTTTTTAAAAACTGATCATTTTGTTACCTAGCTTCTGAATGGTCGTTTTTTTAATTCTAGTATTATTTCTTATTATCTTTAAAGGATGTCAAAGCTTCTGCTAAACATTTCATCAAGCCTTGAAATACTTTACTGTCATCAACACCAACTGTGTGTGGGTGATTAATAACATTCTTGGGCGATAAGAAAAAATAAGTAACATTATCAAAGGAAAGATCTGTAGTGGACGACATACAGGGATAAGCATCCAATAGCTTGGTAGTACCTTGCTGTACAAATTTTTTTAAACAAATTGCTTTCTAACGTACAGTTTAGTATCTCATGGAAATAAGCAGGCCCAAAGTTAGTCCCAGGGAATAGAAAGTTGGAGAAGAGAGGGGAGATTGGAAACAATTTTTGATTCAGATGACTGTAAGCACCTAGTAGTTTAGGAATCCTTCCTCAAGTCTTCCTATTTCCTAGCAGATTATCTCTGGTAGTGATAAATCACAATCAGTGGAAGATGAGACATTCTTCTGAGAAGAAAAAGAAGGAAAAAAAAAAAGCATCCCTGATCTCTAATCTGTAAAAAGGACAAGTGCACTGGCCTGACTCAGCCAGCTCTGGGCTCAATAAGTCCACTTATCACTACTCACAGCTTGTTCAAGATCCAAATCTACAATTACAGTGGCTCAAAGTTCTGCTTTAATAGTATTTGGGCTTACTAATGTTCCACAAACGTTCCACAGAAATAACTGCAACAGTTTGAAGACTGCATTTTGCTTCTCTGCCCTGCTACTGTAGATTTGAAGCTATCAAGCTTCAATCTGCATAACAACTGTGAAAAATCTGCTACAAAAACAATGCTCACTCTTCAGTGAGACTACGAGTGCCTAATTTACTTCCAAGGGAAAGGTAACTGGACAAATGTATGAGACATTACATCATTGAAAAAAGCCACATATCAGTCTCAGAAGTGGTTGTAATTTTCAAACCTTCTCATGGATTTACACTGCTGAACAGGAGATAGAGGCTTTTGGGACAGGATTACTTCAGTTCACTGGGAATAAAGGGCTATTCTTGACATTCTTCCACTTATTCAGAGGCAAAAACTTGAATTGTAGAGTTCAGTTTTTGTTCATAGTTAATTGAATGTCACCTTAAAAACATTTAAGTTTTCTGATGCACTTGCAGAAATTAAGACATTTAGGTCACTTCTCATTGCCAGCATACTGATATAGCTAGTTCACTCCTATTTGGTCATGTGCTGAAAAAGCTTTTCACTGTGATATTTATTCCCTCTTCTCTTCTTTCTATATATTATACAGCTCAATAATATCCTTATAATAATTTTTTCAATAACAACCATACAATATCAAGCTCCTTCATTCTACTCTTAGAACTGCTGCTCCATATAATATGCCTTCTGATCACTGTCATAAATATATGCCAGCCAAAAGTAATCCTTTCTTTAATATAGGTGCTACAAATTGTAAAGGGTATTCCAGATAAGGTGGCATAAATATTTCCCTCTCAGAATATTTTTTTTTTGTTATCAGCATTACACTGACAGCCCACAGTGATCAGATCAGGTCAGTAGCCTTCTCATCCATTATTACTGACAGTCTTCATTCCGTACATACGTGACCTTTATTACCTATGTACATGTTATAGTATTGAGTTTTCTTTTATTTCTCCTACCTGCAAGGTCATGCAGGCTTCTCTGCATGATAGTCTGACCATCTTCTGTCCCAACTACATGTTCAAAATTTGTACCTTTGATTTGGACCAAGGAAGACGTAACTCAGTCTGAGAAAGCTTCACACGAGACAACTTCCTTCTACCTATAACACATACTTGTTTCAAACAGTAGCATAACCTGTTCATAAAATAAACTACATCTGCATTTTGTTACTTTTCAAGTCTTGAAGCGTTTCTTTGTTCACAGGATTTCTTTCTACTACTACATCACAACAGAGATGAAAACATCAGCTGTCGGTTATTTTTCTCCTTTCATTTCCCTATCTCTTTAAACTGCATTATAAACCAAAAGGTTTTAATTAGGTTTTAATTACTTGCCATTTATTAAAATTTGGGTCAATTACATTCATTAAAGTAAAACAAGGCAATTAAGTGAAAATGGTTCTTAAAATACAGGCTCTGTAATCTTTGTCCAAGTATATTGGTCAGGTAATATATTCTGATCCCTATTAAGCATCATAATGCTCACCAAATTGCTTAAGGAGTGAAAACTGCTGAAATTAGAATTATTTGGGGACCTTAAAAAGAAAATCTTTGTTTAGTCTCTGTGTTATTAAACAAAAATACTTCCGAGTGAATGTTCTGATAAAGCACATTAAGAAATGTTGCATTTTTAGAACATTTAGTCCTAATTTTGTTTTGTCTTTCTTTACAAACCTTTACAAAGTATATAAAATAGTGTATAACTACAAAATATTAATTAGAAAATCTACAGAAACTGAGCTTGGGTAGGATCGCTTTACCCAAAGACTACTGGAAAAATGATCAGCTCAGGAATTTTAAAAAGGTAAAGATCAGTTTTCTTTTTAGGGGAAAACTCTTAGGGCAAAACATTGGAGGATTTCTTAAAAAATAAGCTACTGCAAAAATGTAAAAGGTTATTTAAATATGTAGGTTTTTTAAAATAGTGTTAGTAGAAGGAAGACAGTGCAAAATTACCTTTTCAGTTCTCTTAAGGAAACTTCTTCGCATACAATCAAAACATGACATTGCCTTCGTTCAAAGGAATAAATACAAAGCATATATTTCGGTAGACCTTCTAGCAATTATGATCACTAAATTTGTTAAGATTGCATACAGTATGTTGTAGTTTTAAGAGACAATATTCTTCAGTACATATTTCTATCACAATGTATAAACTTGACAAACTAGTTGATATTCCACTGTGTCATATATCTGAACAGAAAATGTATGTACAGGAAGAGACAGAAATATGGAGCGAAGTGCCTGGCTGTACTAAGTGAAAAACATTCCAACAATACTGTGTTAAAACAGGGCAAAGTAAACATTCCCTATAGAAATCACAACAAAACTAGAAATTTTCTTTGCGAATAGTGAAACGAAGATTTAAAAAACAGATGATCTACCAGGCAAAACATCAAACCTAACAGACACAGGTAATAGCCTTTCAGTTACAAGCCCTTCCACCAACTGACCAATTTATTGCAATCAACATTACTCTGAATAGCTACCACAGCCACATAAGATCCTCTCTTTTTGAATCTTTGACAACAGATAGTAAGCTAGAAGAATATATCTGCTGAAGTATGTAGAGCCACTACTCACATGAAGGAGTTACTTAAAATGGAAATTATACAACAGGTGCATCTACAGCTGTTTATCTATATATACACACACACGTATGTGTACACATATATGGATAAACATATACACCCACCACAAACCTAAATGCTACCATATCAGAGCATATAAAAGGTGTGTTTTGGCAGCATACCTTGAAAAACATCTATAAAGCAGAATTAGAAACAGGCGTATATGTATGATTGCTCTGTTTTCAACAATTTAGAGTTTCAAGTTTTATTTAGTCATAAAATGCATCTAGGCATTATATTTAATATTTAGCTCCTTGTTTAATTATCACTTAAGATTACTGTATAATACACCACGACACTGAGTACTACAATTTAATATTGTGTCAACAAAAATATATTCCCTTTTCTTTGCTTTAGATAAATTTTTTTAGATGTCTAGGAAAACCAATAGGTGCTCTTAAATTCTTGCATTCTGAAAAATGGTCATCTTTTGTCCTTATTCATATTTTCAACATATTCTCAATCTTGTATGCATCACTTAAAACTCTTTTCATCCTTGTAATTGAGCTGTGAGAGCCTGTCAATTCACTCTCCATGCACAAACACTGTTCCAGAGCTCTGATAATTCTTGTCATAATGATCTTTACAGATACCATTTCCACCTACAACAGAAAGCTTACCAGCAAGCACTGAAACGTGTGAAATATCTACATTGACTTCAGAGGTATACTTTGCAACAGGTTTCCAACTCCCATTTTCTGCCCAGTACATAAAAATAACAAACATGAAAACTGTTAGAAAACCCAAGATTCATTTTTTCCATTCTAGAGAAACATGTGGCAATATAATTATCCAAACATGAAAATTTGTGTACCACTCACCTCCATACAGAGCTAGCTTGTTAATAAAAATTAAAATAATCTTTAAAAGTCTAGAAATGGATGTGGTAGAAAAGATTAAGAACCCATTCATGGAAAATTTTTGCTACTTCTTTAGCTCAGTTTTTCAGGATGATTTGTGCTACCCTTTAGACTCCCTGTTTTTCGCAATTGCCTCTCTTGGATAGGTTTTCCTCAAAAACTTGGTATGAACCACAATTCCCAGGGCCTTGTGCATGAAAAGTTCTTTAAGCCAAGATGTTTCAAAGAAAACACTTCAAACTGAACAAAATCTACACTTCCCAAAAGAAAATACTGTTTTGCTGAAAAATATCTGACCAGCCCTAGATACAAGAATCTGTTTTTCTGATGTAAAGTAATGTTACCTAGTCTGATAATCTTTGTTGCTCTTCATCTTTACTATCCTTTTTGTTGCTGAACATATACCCTACCTTAAAAAATTTCACCTAAAGAAAACTGCCAGTGCTAGTGAGCAAAGAGACAACCTCAAGGCACAGTGGCAGACAAACTACATGAAAGCATGCATATCTTTTCACACTAATTTCTAAACATGATTTCATATATGTATATAATAAAACAGTTGCTGACATCTTAACTAAGAATATGGATCATACACAATAGATTTATTGGGTTACCAAAAATGATTCATCCTATTCTGCTTGTTTTCAAGCTAATTTAGAGGTATCAGGGAGTCGGGCATTTACATTCAGTGAACCCCCTTTTTTTGTAATCTTACCTATTTTTAGAGATACTACTACATCACACTGCCATGAGGTGATACTCCCTCCTCTGAAATTGTCAGTTGCTCCAACTAAATAGAAAGAGCTAATTATCTGGTTTAGTTCAAATTGCCCTTCTTCAGCATAGGTTTTAATTCAGACTTCAATGACTCTTGGCCTGAAGACTCAAAACTACAGCCAACCTTATGGATTTTCTTCCCCTTAAGTTTCATCTTTGCTCAAACAACAGTCAGAAAATCCATTGTAATGCCTGAACTCTCAGGAATTCTTTTCTTCCTGTGACCGTTTCTAGAAGATCACCAATTCTTCCATGGAAGGTAGAGATGCTTGCCTGTGTCTTGTGCTATCTGTAAAGATGTGCTTACTATGGGCTCACCCTTTAATGCCAAAACACCATTTACTGTGAGAGACGGGAGAAGTGAAGCTCTGGACAAATTTCCTCTCCAGATACAGACCATCAGTTCTAGTCCTATGCCACAGCCATACTGTGTCTTCCTGGGACCTGACAGCCCTTGAGAAAAAGGAAGGTCTTTGGCATCTTCCAAACTTATGCCTTTGTCTCTACTGGGCTTTTGCTAAGAACACACAGCTTTCAGAGACCATATTTAAAATCACAATTGCAATCTATTACTGCTATGAGATTAACTACTTAGTTTACCCATAATCATTCTTTCTTTGGCTCTGTAATTTCATTATTAATGAATATTTTATTGTAACTTATACCTCATAGCACAAGAGAAAGGGATGAATGTTTAATTACAGTACGTATTTTTACTTAAATATTCAAGTATAACACTCACATTAAACACAACCTGTTCAGACTGGAAATTAAAGAAAACATGGTTAGCCATTATTTTTAGAGTTGTTTGTGGATATATTGTGACTTCAGGCAGTGTAGACTTCTTTCACTGAAAAGGTCATATCATCCTTCAGAAAAAAAAGAACAAAAACCCTGAGATTCCTTTTATTTCTTTGTATATCACTATTCTAAAGCAGGTCTGAAGTGAGAAACTAGCCAAGGTTTCAGAACTCCAGTGGAGACATCTTCCAGTTAATCTGACCTCTTTTCCAACAGTAATAACTCAAAAGAATTTAAGAGTTCAGACATGCCCTTGATTTGTTTTAAAGGGCACATTCTGCTTTTGAAAACAACATCAGTTCAGATAACTCCTAAAGCTTTCTACAGTAACAGCATCCAAGAAAAAAAAATACCAGGAGTTTTTTATCTATAGTATTAACTCTTAAGCTTCCCTGGCTGTTTTACGAATCTTATTCAAATTACACTGGACATGTAAAATCAAGACCGGCTAACTGAGGGAATCTGAAGTCTGCTACACTTGAATATTGGTCAGAAAAAGCAGATACTTTTAACGGTGATACCAAGCAGGCTTCAGAGATTTTTAGCCACTTAAATCTGTCTTGGGGCAGGGGTAAAAACACAAAGGAAAGATGACCCCACCTCTCCTTCAAATCTAGTTTTTACGGTCTCACATACTCTTACCATAAATGACTTTACAGAGGGATTTGCAATCTTCAACAAGTAGAACACAGCGGCAGGATTTTTGCTGTACTTCAGTCTACTTTAGAAAACTTTCTAACCACACCCATACAGGACAAGGGATTTTTATTACAGGCTTGTTCTAACTACAGATTATAAAATGATTCACTATATTCTTTCAGTGCCTCCAACCAAACAACTTAAAAGAGCTACAAAATGTTCTGTCAGCAGCTTTTAGAGTAAATATGTGAGCCTTGATAAAGAGTCATCCTGGTGCTTCTTTATGACAGAAGGGAAATTTCCCTTGTGTAGAAATTAACACAAAAACAATGAAATTCAAAGTGTGGAAGATTAAGTAATCATCTCGACAAATTGTTAATTCTGACGGGGGTCAGCAGTACCACCATTAAGGACAGACAGAAACTGAAAAGGAACAGCAACTCAGTTAACTAACATGCTGGGACCAAAAAGTCTACCCAGACTCCAGAGCAGGATTACAGAACCACAGAGGCACTGGAGACCACTGAGTCCATGCTCCCCTGCTCAAAGCAGGATCAACTAGAGCACCTTGCTAAGGATATTGTCCACTTGGGTTATGAGTAGTTGTGAAGACAGAGACTCCACAACCTCTCTGGGCAACCTCTTCTATTGTTTGACCACTCTCACTGTGAAAAAACTTCTGTTTAAATGGAATTTCTTGTGCTTTAATTTGTGTCCATTGCATCTTGTCTATTCACTAGGCACCACGGGAAGAAGATTGTGGCTCTGTCTTCTTTACTCCATTCCATCAGTTATTTATCAAAGCGTGTATTTTATACACATATATAAAATCTAACAGTCCCCTCCCCACCCCACCCTCAGGCTCCTCTTCTCCAGGCCAAGCAATGCAAGCTCTCTCCTTCCATCTCTCCTCTTATGTCAGTTTCTCCAAGCCCTTGATCAACTTTGTGGCCTTTTGCTGGACTCATCCCAGCGTCTGTTTTTTACTAAGGAGCAAAGAAGTGCACAAAGCACTCCACATCTGTCTCAATAGGGATGCACAGAGGGGAAAGAACACCTCCCTCAACCTGCTGGCTACGCTTTTCCTTATGCACAGGACGCTGTTGACCTCCTTTGCCATTGTGCTGGTTTTGGCTGGGATAATTTTCTTCATAGAGGCTAGTATGGGGCTATGTTTTGGATTTCTGCTGGAAACAGTATTGATAATACAGAAATGTTTGTGTTATTGCTGAGCAGGGCTTAAACAGAGCCAAGGCCTTTTCTGCTTCTCACCCCACCCCACCAGCGAACAGGCTGGGGGGGCACAAGGGGTTGGGAGGGGACATGGCTGGGACAGCTGACCCCAACCGACCCGAGGGATGTCCCATGCCATATAACGTCATGCTCAGCACATAGAGCTGGGGGAAGAAGGAGGAAGGGGGGGACATTCAGAGTGATGGTGCTTGTCTTCCCAAGTAACCGTTATGCGTGATGGAACCCTGCTTTTCTGGAGATGGCTGAACACCTGCCTGCCCCTGGGAAGGAGTGAATGAATTCCTTGTTTTGCTTTGCTTGTGTGCGCAGCTTTTGCTTTACCTATTAAACTGTCTTTATCTCAACCCATGGGTTTTATTTTTTTTTTTTCCCAATTCTCTCCCCCACCCCACTGGGGGCAGCGGGGAGGGTGACTAAGCGGCTGAGTGGTGCTTAGTTGCCCTCTAGGGTTAAGCCACAGCAGCCATGAGGGTGCATTGGTGGGTCATGTTGAACTTCACATCCACTAAGAACCCTGGGTCCTTTTCTGCAAAGTTGCTATCCAGCTGGTCAGCCTGAATCTGTGCTCGTGCATGGGATTATTCCTCCCTGTTGTGGTTTAGCCCCGGTCAGCAACTAAGCACCACACAGCCGCTCACTCACTCCCCCACCCTTGTGGGATGGGGGAGAGAATCGGAAGGGCCAAAGTAAGAAAACTCGTGGGTTGAGATAAGAACAGTTTAATAATTAGAATAAAACAGCAATAATACTAATATAATGAAAAGGAAAATAATGAGAGAGAGAGATGAAACACTAGAAGGAGAGGGAAAGAAAAAAAAAAAAAAACAAAACCAAAACTGAACAACAAGTGCTGCAACCGCTCACCACCCGCCGACCGACGCTGCCGGTCCCCGAGCCGCGATCGCTGCCTCCCCCAGCCAATTCCCCCAGTTAATATACTGGGCATGACGTCACATGATATGGAATACCCTCTGGCCAATTCGAATCAGCTCTCCTGGTTGCATCCCCTCCCCTCCCGGCTTCTTGTGCATCTGGCAGAGCATGGGAAGCTGTAAAGTCCTTGACTAGTGTAAACACTACCCAGCAACAACTAAAACACCACGGTGTTATCAACATTATTTACATACCAAGTCTAAAACACAGCACTATGCTAGCTACAGTGAAGAAAATCAACTATCCCAGCTAAAACCATGACACTCCCCAGGTGCAAGACTTCACACTTCTCTGTTAGAATTCATGAAGTTCCTGTCAGTCCACATCTAGTCTGTCTAGGCAACCAACTGATCTATCAACAACCCTTTCGAGCTTTCTATCACCCATGAATTTGCAGAAGGTGCACACTGTACCCTCCATCCAGGTGACTAATTAAAGTGTTTAACAGTTTTGGCCCCAGTATTGATACTGGGATATGTCACTAGTACTGGCCTCCAGATGGACTTCATCCTGCCGATGACAACCCTTTGTGCTTGACAGTTCAGCCTCCTTTCAGTCTATCTCACTGTTCACTTATCTAGTATACACTTCATCAATCTGTCCATAAGGGAGTTATGGGAGACAGTGCTGAAAATATTGCTGAAGCCAAGATCAAAAAAATCCATTGCTCTCTACCAATCCTGTGAACTATTCGTTTTATTGTAGAAGGCAGCTAGGCTGGTCAAGTATGATGCCTGCTGCTCTTCTTTTCTGTATCAGGATATTCTAAGTCCTGCCTTTAAACCAGGTGTAACACAAAACATTTACAACTCCTCTAGAGTCAGCTGGAAGAGTCCAAAAACTGAACTCTGTAATAACATCTATTATGATAAGGACAGCCTTCAGAATTCTGCGCTGAGAAAATTTCTGTCTTCATATGCACGACCCCTACACATCGCATTGCAGCACATCTCCTATCTGAAAGGATATGTGCTTCCATCACAGATACAAACCCTTTTCTTAGTATCAGGAGTCAGCTAGACAAGTACGTTATTTACACAGCTGTGTGTCAGTGGGTGGTAGTTCAGAATATTCAAAGTACTTTATAAAATACTAATTCAGATGACAGAGTTGGATCTTCTGAAAATAAATATACTTTTACCTTAAAGAGATGGCAACCTGTGATTCAGTTATGAAAATGATCTACATAGCTAGCTGATTGTTGTCTTAATATACCAGAAAAGAAAAAACATCATTTCAGTGCTAAGTGTTCTCAAATAAAAGTGTCTAAAACAACATTCAGAAGTACAATGACTCAAGTACAGAACAGTCAAAAGTTAGCTTATAGTCGAGAGATTAACATGGTGAATGCATGATGATAACTCAAGTGCTCATGCCTGAACCAAGGGTGAGAAGATTAGAATGAAAAATAAACACACTTATCTTAAACCAAGCACATAAAAAAGTAATTAAAACTTTAAAAGTAAAATGAGTAAAAGATGATGCAACTTCTGCTATTTCGTTTGGAAGACTGTTTACCAACTGTTTACTGCTTCCAACAGCCAAAATCACCGGCCCACGGGTATTTTTCTTTCTGAACTATGTCCTTTGTTTTTCTGCATAAAGTACACACCATTGTGCTCTCTGCTACACTTTTAAACAATTTTTCAATTTTACAACTGGCACAAATGCAGTCTACTGTAGTTCTTGGTGTTAATCTTTCAACTCACCAATCCTTTGATTATTTCAATTACATTCGAGTACTGAATAAAAAATGTTATTTATTTGTAATTGGGCCATAAAAAGTATAAAAACCCAACTGTCTAGTAGGAACATCATACTCTCTAGTATTCCAGAAATGTAAATACAGTGCAAACCCCATCTCAGACTTGTTAATGTAAATATTTTTAAAGAAAGAAGAGAGAAATGATCTTATCTTTTATCTTTAGCTAAGGATAACTACACATTAAGATATAGGTAGACCTTTAAGCAGAAGAAGCAATATACATTCAAATATAATCCATAAGTTTACATTCTAAGCTCTGGAGTCTTTTTATGTCTTTCCAATTCAGTATCAGAATTTCCAAATACTAAAACCATTCTTCCCCCTTTTGTTCTTGATATAATTGTAACCATTTAAGTGGGGTTTAAATGCCTGCCTATCTGAAGGATATCTGCACTGATGCGATAAGGCTAACAGCTCTGCAGTATAATAAAGCTCCAATTTATTCACCTGCAAAAGCAATATGCTCAAGAGTGCCTTATCCTAGTAACAAGCCTGAAAATTACAACTCTAAAACCGGCCTAATCTTAGCAAAATGTGCTTCCCAGTGTGAAAGACTTTACTATTCTACTACTGAAGTTGTGGCCAAATGAAAAAGAAACACCACCCATCCGCCCCTTCATTCATCTGAGACTCTTTGATGCCTTTGCTTTTGGCCTGGCAGGCCAGGAAACTCTACTCCTATGTTCCAAAGAGGTGCTGTAATTATCAGTTTGCATTCGGTTTCTTAATCTTTCTTGACCTGTATCTCCCATATAATAATAAATAACTTACTGGAGGAAAATCTAATTCAGACACACAGAGTTGTTTCAGGAGAAACTAATATTACAGACCATACATAAGGTTGGACAGAAATACCATTTACTTCTCCTTTTGATGTGAAAAGAACAAGCAATACCAATCAAGCTATACAATTCTGTACACGGTAGGAAAACATCTTTCCTGATTCATCTTTATTGATCTATATATAGATGTTATTAATATGTGACCATAAAATTGTCTACTCCCTTTCAAACTTAGCCACAGAAAATTTTAATATGTAATGTGTCTACCATATTAGATGTTAAAGTACACATTAGCTGCCAGATCTCACTATGTTGTACAAAATTATTTTAGCTACTTATCAAGGTGATATGCTCTGTAATCTCATTCTTACCAAAGCACAATAGGAAGCAAAATTTCTCATGCAAAATTCATGGAAGGACCTTATCATTGCCCCTAATCAAAAGGGAGCAAATAAATAAATGCTTCCATACAAATCCATCTCTTTCCTCCAATGTACATAAATAAGGAACTTCTGCTTCAAGATTAATCTTCAGAAATCAAGCTCATCATTCTTTTACTGACACAAAATACTTAAATGACAAAGATACATAAATAAACCTTTGCCTACCCTCTTTACTTAATGTTGCATTTTGCATTTGCACCACTTACAGACTACTAAATTCTGTTTCTCTGGAGACAAAACAGAGCTTTTCCATACAGGTTCTCAGCTTTTATATCTTTAGTGTTCTTAGTTTTATTCCCTTACTTGTTGGGCTGGTCTTTTGAAATAGTAGCATGAATTTATGCTCTAAAACAGCCACTAAAGTGTGTTCATTTTAAGAGTCTTATACGGGTAAAAAGAAACATGCTACAGACCTTGATAGTTACCCACATAGCATAACCCAGCTGAAAAAAAAACCCAACAGTACACAGATAAACTTCTTTGTGAATAAATCAAACACACACAATTTGGCCCAAGGATCAGTGCCATACCACATGGCAAAAGAGACAGGCTTAATTAATTGTCTGAATTTAAACAAAAATTTGTGTTATTTTAGCTTTGTATTGCAAAGACAAGTTCAAAATACTTCAAGACAGATGTCTTGAAAGGACAAAAAAGTATTCAAAAGAAATGACAGACCTCTGCAAGCTCTCACCCATTACAGGGAATGGCATTGCACATTGCATATTAATTGTTTAGCAAAAAGCTCTTTGTCTGAATAAGACTGAAATCTGAAACATTCTTATCCAGCAATACATTAGCGAGTGCTAATAAGTAAGAACTAATACATATCTGACAGTCAATAATTCATATTTGGATTGAATTTGTATCTGCTGCTGCTATTATTTCAAAAGCCATCAACTTTGTCAAATACTGGAAATTGCAGTAACACCAGAAAAGCATACCAATCCAAAGCAATAAGTAAAACTTGAGTTGACTCCCAATCTGCTTTAGACAGCTTCTTATGTGGTTCTGACTTTATTTTCTCTTAGTCTGGAGCATTTCTAATGTTCCCTGCTGGAAACCATTTATCAGTTTAATGAACACATTCAAGGAAGACTAACCATAGGGGTGGAGGACGGATGATATGATTCCTTTGTTACTCACACAGTATAACTACCCATCTCTCAGTAAATCTGACAGACTCCAAACATTAAATTAACTGAAAGGAAAACCTCATTTTGAACCGTGCTTTCCCATACATATCAAACAGCCTGTGAAATGCCTTGGATTTTATGTCCAAATTCATTAAACACGCTGGAAAGAAAAGTATAGAAAATTCATGGTTGAATATGTGCTCACAGAAACCTTCCTTACTTTGTTAGCTTCATAGCTGAATTGATCCATGGGGTGCAAAGCAAAGCACTGAGCATACTAAATAGCACGGCATGGCATAAATGGAAAAGCAAAACCAAGTGAAATATGAATATTCAAAAGAACCTACCCATGTAAACTGCTTTCCTATCTAGCTCTTGGTGTACAAGCAAGCACATGGATGTAGGCCAATCAGCAAAGACTCCTCATGGGAAGTCAACAGATATTTAAAAGAATGATGTTTCAGAGCAATGAAGAAATGCGATCATTTACTTGATGAAGCCGTGTTTTGTAAGTGGTTGTGTAAATGGGTGTCATAGGCAGGAACACATAAAGTGTATCATTAAGTATTCAAATGTTGCAGTTCTGTAAGATGTAGCACAGTAACAGGCTTCAGATTGAAATGCAGAGAAGCTTAATTTGCACTCTCTTGAAAAAGCACTATACACAACTACGTAAAAGTCAGTAGGAGGAGGTTAATGGCAGTGAACTAGAATAAAACTAAATGTCACTACATCTTACTTTTCTGTAAAACCTTCTAAGTAGATAAGACATGTTCAGGAAGCTGTAAAATGTGCCCTTTGCTTACAAGAAAAAGGTCAGTTCTGTGCTAACAAATTGTAATAGGTTGGTCATAAATGATCATATCAGCCCCGGAAATATGGTACCTTACATGTAATTTAAATATTGTTACAACTACTTGAATCACAGTACTGAATATAGTGTGAAAGTACTTTGCACAGTGCAAGCTCCTGCATGCGTTAAAATGATGCAATTCATGAAAATATGAGCACAATACCATGAATGAGGAAAAACTACAAATTTCACAGCAGTGAAGCATGCCTAGATAACCATTTGTACAGTTGCCTTTGCCATTAAAGGACCAGTACAACAGATGTTTAAATGTATTCTGTGCAGTGATTCTCTGCTGCTTGAGAATGATTTGAGATCAGCTTCGCAGAACAATCAATTCTACTGGTTTTCAAAGTAATGAGCAAGCAGAGGTTCTGCAGTTCCTTGCATGCATCACCCCTGTGAGAGCTTAAGTTCACTTTGTGCAATTCTTAGCACATGGTTTTACCGAGAAGGACACAGAGCATACAGCAACAAAGTATTACCTTCCACTTCTCTCTCAAGAAATAAAAATGACCAACACAGAGCCAATATTTAGTAGCAAAAATCCAATTCCACAAATGTAATATTGGAATAGTTCTGTTATGGTAAAAAAACCCAGTTCTTGTCATGAGGCCAGATGAGGTTTTTGCTATGCAACTATTATTTTTGTGATCCAAAGCGTTATCATTCAAAAAAACATTTTTATCAGTTGCATGGTTAGTTCAGTATTTCTTCCTGTTCTTTTGTCAACAGCTCTGTGAGGTCCTTAATAACAGGTGTCCCATTCAAAGAGGGTTCAAGTTATGGGGTGAAGCCAGGCTTTGCTAAGAAAACTAAGTCTTGAGCCCCAGCCCTGTTGAGAAATACCAAAGTTAATACTCAGTTCAGAATATTCTTAGGGATATTTTGCAATGATTTCTGACATGGGTACAGCACGTAAAACAATATCAATAATTAATCTTTTACTATTGAGTGTGTTAATTCACAATCACTAACAAGCCTGTTCAATAAGGTTGTGGTTTTTTTTCTTTGAACACTGTATTGAGCCACATATTTCAAAGGTGACAGAGCACTTTAAAGATCAAACGCATACATAGAATACTAATGTTGCTGAGGCAAGAACACATGTATTCAGCTCTACACACGTTCATAGTCAGTACAGCAAAGTTTACTCATGCTAATACTTTGTAAAATGCAGGGAAAGGATATAATCAGTGAGCAGAAATGCTATTACTATCAAAACAGGTCCCCTCTCCACTCAAACTGAAACATTTCACTCTGAAATACCTTTTCGAAATGGCATTTCTAGTGTAGGTATTACAGTGCTACGTCTTGCTAGGGTAGCTGCTCAACCTGCATGGCGGTCTGTGCTAATACCTATCACTCCCAGGTGTAACAAGCCATTTATCTACTAATGACTTAGAAAAGATGATACAAAAGGACTAAGGTAGTTATAGTTCTTGTGTCCTTTTTGAAAACTTAACTTCTATATCCTTTAAGTCAAAGCCCACTTGGATTATGCAGAAAATACTGGTTTTAACTTTACATTTACATAGTAAGGATAAAGGAGAAAAATTTAAAATGTTCATTTGATTCATACTGAATGCTCTATTTCACAAGTCACAGGAAATAGAGCTCTTAAAAAAAGGCATAAATTGTGTTCAAGTAAGAAAACAGATTAGCACAGTTGTTGCCATTTTTTACTTAACTTCTAGGGTTATTAAAGAAGAGACTAAAGGAAGAAACAATACCCATGCCATTTCTGCTGATATTTTGGGTCACTTTTTATCTTTAGTTATATGAATGGTGAAAGACTGAGTTGCAGTGAGGCCAATGAAATGCTCAATTTCTCTTTAGCTAAACAGGTTCTGAATGACTGTAAGATTTCAAGTACTTGCTCAAAATACCTTGGCACTAAATCTTCTTCTATTTCTTAGGGTTCTATTTCTTTAATCTCCTCTATATCCAAGAAGTTTCACACAGTAACATCACAAAAACAGTAGCAGTCCTCATATTTATATTTTTAATGATACTGTCTCACCTAAATATGTAATTTTTGAAGATATGCTTACTATTCAGCCTGTAATTCTGTAGTGAAATTAGTTCCTCGATCCCCTCCTTTTGAAAGCCATCTTTCACTTTAAATGAACCTTTGGTTAAATACGTCTGCAGTGTTTACTCCATAGGAAATGTAAGGCTGCAAGTACCCCATTGATAGTTCACATTAGGATTTGTCCCACAACTATTTCATGTTTCTTTGTGTGACAAGCTGGCTTCTCCAGGGAGCCATTCAACCTGCCTCAGTTTTCAGTATTGCCATTTGATAAATAAAAACTATATTCTAGTATAAAGCACTAAGTCATGCAGGTTTCCTACAACTTGAAGGCAACAGAGAATACCCACTTCATCTTTTTCTGAACCCTTCACAGAGCAGTTGGGACTGGAACTGAGATAGAGGCTATCTCAAGGTGGTTAGCTTTGTAAGGAACATGGGCTTTTTTTTTTTTTTTTTTTTTACTTTAATCTTTTAATCCTTCTAATCCTTATTATACACTCTCTTTTTTTTCTGTGGGTAAACTGATGCTTCTGCCCCTGCCAAGATATTTTCTGCTCTTTCTTGCTTACTGTTTACTTTTACTTTTGAATAGAGTGTTAGAGGAACATTTGCAATAAGATTCAGTGTGTTTTGATGGACCTTGAACTAATCTAAGCTGGAAATGTAAAAGGCATTTTCAACCTCATAATGAAGTTTTAGAAGAATTTCTTTGTGACAGCAATGAATTTGTGATGGAATTTTAAAATTTACTGAAGGGATTACATGACAGAATTGTCTATGATAATAGCAATGAAATTAAATGGGAGGAATTTCCATTAGCACCAATATTGCTACACAATCCTAGAAAATGAGTGCCTTATTTTTAATAAAATCAAATACCTATAACTTTATAACTTGCTTTGCAAAATAGTGTTTTCCAACTACTTCTGAATGGAGATTGTGACATGCATCGAAGATGGCTTATTGTTTTTTCAATTAAAGTTTGCATACACAAGTTTTATCCTCTGAGGTGGCTGAAATCACAGAATCCAATATTTCTTCACAATGAGATCAAATGAAGCGCCTCTTGTTCATCCTCCACCTCTCAACACATACAAACACAAATGAATTCACTAGACATAATGCCAAATGGCTGTGAAGCTTACAAAGCTATGTTTATCAAGACACACTCAAGACTTCCTAATGGATTTTCTTGTCATAAAACACTTCATCATCTTTATAAATTTATTTTCTGTAGACAAAATTTAATTTGTTGTAGACAAGATTAAAAGGTCATAAACAAAACATTGTCATTCAGTTTGCCCTTTAAAGTCATTTCAAAATATGATATATGATCTGCTTAATTATGTTAGAATTTGGTGTGACTGTATAACTTCTCCAAGATACATGGTAAGCATCGCTGATCAGCTTAAAACATGCATCACTGTCACAGTGAGAAGTCTAAGTATGCAACTAACATAGCGTACTGGTAAATCACTGTGAGATAGGTATGCTAAACTTTCACATTAGCTTATCTGAATAGTAAGAAAAATACAAAGAATCAGGAAGTACGAACATAAAATCTTATTGTCACAGGGCATAACACAGTGTGCAGAAGGGAAACAGACGTTAAAAAAGACCACTTCTTTTCCATCACACGGCCATTTTCCCACCCATCTGCTGCCAGCATGTTGTGGATATTTTAAGCCTGCAAAGGTTCAAAAAGCAACTAAGTTCCCAGAAGAAAAGTCCAAAGACAAAAATACTATTTCCTGGTATGGGAAATGGAAAAACAGAGAACAGAAACCAGGTAACAGCTCAGTACACAAACCAGATATTTCCCTTCAAATTTTTCCTGATCTAATATATATGTGTGGAAACAAAAGGTATACTGCTGTATTTTTCACACTGTCCTATTAGTATGGTGAATGTACTAACATATATCCAAGACTCAGAGGACAAAAGAGATAGCTATACAGTAAGAAAAATAATCTTTTAAAAAACTCTGAAACTAAATGGAGACAAAAGTCTAGTATATTCTTCTCTGCATCTATGGTAAGTTATTGGCAAATCACCTAGTGGTTTCACAGATGGGTTTTTCTTGAAAGTGATGAAAATAACTTGACTTATGGAATGAGTCAAGTATCTCAGCTAGTGTCCTGTTCAATATTCTTCTAGGGCCACAGTCATCTTGGCTCTGTAATACAGGAGCATCTGGGTACCTCTCACAGTGAGATGTCAGATCCTTAGTGGTCAGGGAAGGTCACATTACTATTAGAGATTAATAAAGTGCTAGTTAACAAAATGCAGAAATTAATCAAGGTGGCAAAGAAGTAGTAAGAGTTTTCTTCCAAATAAAACAGGAGTCTAGCCAAATTTCTGAAACTTTATTAATTTATTGTATTTGTGCTTCTAATGAAACTGCATAGCCAAACACATGCAGAAGTACCAATGTGTTGTGCTTGTGTCTGACCCTTGGAAACAACCCTGAGTGTCTGTAGTTTTTGAAGAATGTTCCACTTAATAAACTAACCACATCTTATATATGCCTTTCAGATGGTGTGAAGAGATGATCCAGTTCAGTCAGGACAGCTGAGATGCCCTGGAAACAAAATATTTATGATGCTATTTTTACCAAAATTTTATCCTGGAAATGGTATTTCACCTATTTCTTTTTATTATTCCGTATTCTTTTTTGGTAGAAGCATGATGAACAGACAAGCCAGGTGACTTGATGTAATTACTCAAAGTTAAAATCTGGTTATCATTTTCTTTCAAGATTTAGCTCAAAATACAAAGCCTATTGTTCAGTAGGATAGGCACAATGGATTTTAATTTGTTCCTGTGTTTCTTGCAAGCAAAACCATTAGCAAACATCCATTTTTAGATATAAACTGTACTCCTTCTTCCCCTCACCATCTGTATAATATCTTAGGACGCTTAGTAGGTGCTGATTAAGAGCTCTGACATTGTAATACCACGGAGTTCAGGTGGGGGGCCTTTTCTGTCAATGTTTTCGCCCTCCCCGCCCTTTTGGTTTTTTCTTCTCTTCAGTGTACATAAACTGCTTTATTGCAGGCTGATCCCAGTAAGTGGTTACTATTTAAGCAAAGACCTCAAGAGTACTTAAGTCTTTTTGAAATAGGTCTCCAATATTCTGTTTCACATTTAACCTTTAATTATAAAAGTGATGGAGACGAAGTGTTTTAGTCCCTTATTATCTTATGATAAGGATTTAAATGAGTTCAGGTATCAGTGTGTTGCAAAGTGGCTAGACAAGTGGTAAACGTAATTGTCAGAAATGACCACTGCTTCTCATTACACAATGGACTTGAAATATCCTCAACATTTATTGTGCATAAAATCTTCGTATTTGCCCTGGCATTTCAGTAGCAGGAGGCACTTACTAACCTGAGGTAATTTTCTGTTCCACTGACATTATCTCCTAAATTTATATTGTTATAACCTGAGATAATTTTCTGTTCCACTGACATTATCTCCTAAATTTATATTGTTATGAAAGACTGAATATTCACAAAATGAACCTGTTCATAGTGCCGTTTTGAATATTTGTGCTCAAATCCAGAATTACAGAAGACAATTTTTTTTGTTGTTGTCGTTGTTGCTTTTTACAGCTTGTGTAGCCTAAAATGGAGATAAAAGGTGGGGTGGGGTTTTTTGTTGCTCTTGTTGTTTGTTTTTTTAAAAGGGACATCATTAGACTATTTTAAGTCTTTCAGAATGAGTAAACAGCATAGAAAAGCCAATTAACTGCTTTTAATGGGCAAAACTGTAGGAAAGCTACCAAAAGTTTTAAGTAGCTAAACATCATGCAAGGGCTTTGGAGTTCCTTCAAATTCTAATACACTTTATAGTTAAAGTTTGACTTCAGCTTTGTTACAAGCCAAAATTACTGTCTTTCCTGCTGAGGAGGTAGCTATGCTGCCTGGCTAGCCATGCTACAATGGCTTTTTAAGTGTTTATCATTCAAGCTAAAAACGTGTGCAGTGCCATCTGGTCGTTCATAATAGTCATAGGCTTGAGAACACACCAAAGTACACAGAAGCACTAATAAGACTAAACAGATTTTGCTAAAGAGCACAGAATTAAGTATGTGTATTAACATGGATGGGCAATTGCTTTGTATGGAAAAACTTGACAAGGTAACATTTAAACAGAACACCTGTCCAAATGTAGAGCAAGATGCACAGGGTTATTTGCAACATGTTCGGCTATTTTCAATAGTTAAAACACAGTAAGGGGAAAACCAGGATGCTGGTGACACACGTGGTAGCCCAGTACAACCACCCCTGGCAACCAAACCCTTAACAACCTAAATCAGCAGAAGCTGGCACTCAGTTCACTCTGGCTGATGTAGCGAGTTGATTTCAGCCATCTGAATACACATATTTTCTGCAGGATCCAACCGAATTATTGTGTTGCTACTGTGCAAAGTTGTTTACCTGTAATTTCTTACAGAAAATAAGATGATGATCATCTACAATACCAAAGACTTCATCTCTCCATGAAGAATGCGTAAGAGAATGCTGGCTTCACTGCAAAGGGTAAACTCTGCCTGTACAGCACTGCTACATCCCAATATGCTCACCTGTAAATCCATTTTCACTGCCCTAGAATGTTTGTCCATCAGGAAAGGTGGCCAATCTAAATAATATGTGAAAGGATGTGTTTCTAAATGCAATATGCTTAATACAGTTATATGATACACTCTACAAGAGAGTTAAAACACACTTTCTTGAGGAACAGCTCCAAAAATTATTCTTAAAATTCTTGTTCTCTCTTACCAAGTTAACTTACAAATTTACTATCTGATATTTGTGACTCCAAATAAATACATGGTACCATGCTTTATTAAATTTATGTAAATTCAAGTGCATTTACATTACTTTAACAGTAGCATTGTAATATTATCTTTACATAATCCAGCACATAGTTATCTATCTCACACCTCCAGAATCCTAAAAAAGCCATGCTGAGAATTATCTCATTAAGATATCACAAATAATCTATTTTTCTTTCTACTGATAAATACCATAGTCCAGTTCAAACAAATATAAACCTCTTAGATTAGGTAGGAGATTAATAAATGAAACAAAACACCCACTATCAAAGCTGACAAACTATTAGATACGGCTTACACTTTCTGTAATGTCCTTAATCACCTTCTAATTTTACCCAAACCTCAAAATAATTTTCCTGAGTCACACTAAGTCACAAAAATCAACACTTCAGAATGCCAAAATTAATCTTAAAAATAGTTATGCAGGCAACATGTCAGTAATGAAAGAGATATGAAAACAGCATATTTTCAAAATAGCACTAGCATGGGAAGCTATTCAGTTCTCATTGTACTGCATATATCTTACATCCCAAATTATTCCTGTAGGACAGAATACTAAATAAGGTTGAATTCTTTTATGGGCAACACTTTTCTTAAAAGCTTTCATAAGCAAAAAAACCTCCTGTAGCATCAATCAGAAATAATTTATTGCCTTCAGTAAGCAAGTTTATTCCCTGTTATATTAAAACTGGTGAAAGAATAATTAAGTCTTTACAAAATATATTTTTTTTCCAGCCAAGTTGTGTTTTAATTTTTTTTTTTGTGACTGTGTAACAGCTGCCTCACCACTGCTGTTTTGTGCGTCCTACTCCACCATGTGGTGTTTGTTACACAACCTGCTGAGAGACCAGTCAGCCAGATCGGACCAGCAGAAAAATGGGAACTTCATGAATAAACATTTGCTTAAAAATCACATTATTTCATCATTTTCTCTGTCTACTGTGGTTACTCCACATCTGTAAATTGAACTAGTACCAAGCAAAACCTACTGCAGTGCTTTGGTTTCCACTGGCATAGAGATTTATACAGGTTCGCAGTACACATTCATTTAACAGCAGTGTCTCCAAACTTGCAAACTTCCTATCGAGATCATTATTTCATCCCTTTGGGTGTTCCAATCATCCTTCATTTTTTATCAAGATAAAGCAAGGAAAAGAATGAATAAGAAAGTGGGATAAAGAATAAGAAAAATACTTTCATATTCAGCATTTGGATTTGTTTCTTTACAATGTAGGTTCTCAAGTATTAGCAAGAACAGGCTTAATGCTGAAAAAGGACAGCATGCATTTCTTCATCACAGAAAGATTAATCAATTTTCAGAAATTATGACTGATTGCAGATATCCAATTTGAAAGACATTTAAAGAGTCACATTTTTCTATGTGTAGAATATGTCTTAAGAATTAGATGCTACTCTAATATTTAAATGGACATTCAAAAGTACTAAGCACTTCAAAAGCTTGGCCTTAGTTTTTAATACTCAAACAAAGAAACGGTCATGCAAAAACATAAAAATGTCTCCTTCTCCAGTTCATTTCCTCCTACTTTTCCTTTCCTCTTGCTATTCCTAAACACTATGCATGTCATATAGAAAAAAAACACTATCAGGAAAATAAATTACCAAAGGAGTTATCCTAGAACATCTTCTGAAAAAAGCCAACAGGTATTCTGGCCTGATTATAGAATAATAAGTTTGTAGTTTTCTTTTGTTTTCTTCTCAAGCATACCACATACTACATACCACAGCAACTGCTCATCACATGGGAGGAAGAAATTCCCTGAAATAAGCAGTTCTTTCATCCCAACAAGAAAAATTGCTAGGAAAGACTGTGTATGTCTATAGCACACAAGACGATTAAAATGTTCATTTTTAATGAATTTTTAGCAGTCAGTATTGACTGAGTACTGATGTACTGTACTATTTTAATAGTTACAATTGATTAAACACTCTATATAATGGCTTCACTATAATTGGGGTTTTTTTCCCCATTATTTTTATTTTTCTATGCGAGTCCTTCTTTCTTACCTCATGTAACCCTACCTTTCTCATCACCCTGCTTGGAATTTCCAAATAAGGAATATTAAAAACTAAACCCAATATGAATTCTGATCTGAATTTGTCTACAAACTGTTATGAATGTTACTAACCAGCTCTCTAAATCTAGCTCACAATAATTCCCCTACTGTAAGAAATACCACCATCACTTTCCAAAGAACAAACTACAGATATAAACACTATGTCCTCTGCCATTTCTGAAAAACAACAACAACAAAAAAAATCTATCCAACTTAATGCACCAGTGATTAAAAAGCGATTAATGCCATGCAGATCACGAGCAAGCTGTAAAGTAGAACACAGCACTGGAAACGACCAGATGCATATAATATCCTTTAAAGGGATGATTTAAGAATGAAAGAAACTGACCAAACTAACTGAGAGTCAAGAAGATGGAGATACAAATGATCTACTTCCAATTAATGAGCAGCGGATATGTCAGAAAGGATTAGCTCTGCCTTTCTCCATTTAAAAACATAGGCTTTATTCTTGTTGCCAACTCTTCACAGTCTTTGAAGTCCATCCCTGACCAAACTGTTGAAAGCATACACATCATAAAGACCACAGAAATTCCTAGACTCAAAGTTATTTAACACATGCACTGAATGACAAAGCTCCAGGATATGAAAAAATGCGTTTGTCAAAGACTAGCTTACCAGAAGGGCAGCTTACTAGAAATACAAGTTTCTTGAAATGACAGAATCAAACCATTTTCTGGTGCCTTCAGGTATGACTGTGGGAAAGAATACTGTGGAAGCTGGAGTAACATCGAGTTATCTCCATAACCTTGTCATTCTTACAATTTAATTTGGTCCCTAAAAAGAACTAGGATACAAAGATTTTTAATGCTCTTGTTGCCTAATATTCCTTTTTCCTCCTAAAATCAAACGGTTGATATCTATTTTTGTGTCATCCACTACAATCATTTAAAAATGTAAAGGACGAGCAACCCAATTTCACATTCATGCTCTAGAAAAAAAAATACAGTACTGAAACCTTTGAAAAAGACCACTTCCATATTAATGAGATTCAGTATTTCTATTATATTTAATATCTAGTGGAAAAATATCATTTATGCTTATTACTGCAAGATGTTTTTAGAACATCTTTATCTGAAGTGTCAGATACTCCATAAATAGGAAAAATATTTTTGTTGATTAGTTTCATCTTAAATGCATTCCAGTCTGAAACACACACACTTGTCCATCAGCAAAAAAGTCTTAGTGGTTTTTGAAACAAAGGAGTTTATCTTTTGCCTTGATTTTTAATTCTCTATAACCATCTCATTAATTGTTCATTTGCTAGAACCCATCTCATCTGCAGTTCTTTTACTATGTGAAAAATGAAATGTATTCAATAAAGCCATGTGTGACTTCTGTATAAGGATTTTATAAAAGCATCTTAATTTTTGATTCAGAGCACTCTTTGAAAGCTTGTGGGCTCTGGACTTAAATCTTCCATTAAGGAATACTTCCAGTCAAAATAAAATAAAAAAAATATTACCAAAGGCTGTTGGAATGAAGAAGGGTTGTTTTGTGCAAAGCAAAACAGCAGAAGTAGTCTTGAGAACTTTCCCTACGAGTTTTGACATAGGAATTAATAAGCTTGTGAAGAACTTATGTTCATGTGATTAGAATTTTGCTGAGCTCTAGTGAAATACCTAGGTTTAAGTGTCCTCATAGATGTTGTTTTAAAACAAACAAACAAAAAAATCACGCCAAAAAAATCCAATTGATATTTATATGGTAGCAAAGATGTGATAGCTAAAGTACATCCTCTCTCCCAATGAGGAAACATTTTCTCCCATGTAATAAACTTTGGGGCATCTAGGCATGAAAAGACTTATCTGTGCAACACTGTTCAACTGAAAGTTGTTAAAAATGAAAATATCATATGTACTGGTATAAACCACTCTTCCTGTATTCAGAAATAATCTATGAACACAAACTCATTTATACATTTCTCAGAAAGGTATTAGTTATCTTTTATATATCTAGAATATAAGGAAATCTCAGAAATATTAGCTATCTATATGCATGGTAGGAGACAAGTAAAAATACAAATTCATATCGGGAATGTGCATAAAGCTTTTTCCCTTCCTACATTTCTTTTAAGAAAGCCAAGGATGGATGACAACTATACTCTTCCAATGGTCTTCTATCCAATGGCTGTCTTTATCCACACTATAAAGAGATGTGGGAGATGCTAATGAACTAGAAGATCTTCCTGGGACTGATAATAGTGTCCATCCTTTGTTTCTCATGAATCCAACTGGAAAAAAAAAAAAAGTGAAGCCGCATGTCTAACAACACCTGCTCAGTTCCTTAGGCAACTCCTGAGGAAGATACACATCCTTCAGCTGGACACAGTATCAGGTATTGAGCCCTCAATTTCTAAAGGTACAGACAAACCTTTGATTCTTCACTACCTCTAACAGTTGCACGCTTAAGGTCTCAGATATCCCAAAAAGCACATCTTCCACACCTTTCAGTGGACAGCAGTGCAACATGGGAAATAGATTCTATTTACTACTTTAGTATGTGACAATTAGCTGGTGAGAGAGCATTGCTTCCTTAACATTGAAGAAATCCTTCAGAAAACTTATGCTGAGGAATCAAGCGGCTCAGTCTAAAAAAGTGTGATCTTTAAATCTTACAGGCTAATACCCCTGGCTGAGTTTTATTGTTAGTTGTGTTGGGTTTTGTTTCTTTGGGGTTGATTGGTTGATTCGTTGGGTGGTTGGGTTTGGTTTTTTTTTTTTTTTTGGGAGGGGCAGTTTGGTTGGTTGGTTTGGGGGTTTTTTTGGTTTGTTTTGGTTTTGTTTTTGGGGAATTTTTTTTTGTAAGCTTGCTGTACTTAGTTTTCTAGCCCTGGATTCAAACAATGTTGGGAATGTTCTTTTTACAAAGGTTATCCCAAATCCATTTCCATGCCCTCACTAACCAAAACGTTGGGGTCAAATTCTGTGTCTCTGCTAGAATGTAAAGAAAAGCCAGACTGATTCTACCATGTTTTACTAGATATCTACACAATTTTAGACTCCCTCCAATAGGAGGGGCTAACAGAGAACAGTGGTACTACTGTAATCACAAAGCTTTTCACTGTGAGACCTTGTCACTACGTTTCTCTTGAGAAATGACAGACCTTTCTGAAGGACATAATGCTCCTCAATGCTGCTCCTTCAGATCCTGATTTATGGTCTCACTGTTAGACTGGCTCTAGTCATATCTTACCAATCAAGAAAATTGTTTGATTGTCTGTCTGCTCTAGAGCACCTCTGACCATACCCAGAATATCCCTGAAAGAAAAGACCGAGAGACGAACCACCTTCCCATTACACCATGGAATGCACCATTTTATACAGCAGCACCACTGATCCACTTGGAAATGACAGGAGTTTAATAAGCCTCATTCTGAAAACACACCACCCCACACAAAAGCTGTCATGCTGCTCCCAAGACATCATGCTGTTCCCTAACAAAGTATTTTATTTAATCACAGTGCTTGCTCTGTACATTATTTTTGAGGTCTAAAAAAGCCACTTTAGTGCCACTACAAAACCCACTTTTTGAAGAGAATAAAGTTCTGGCTTAGTAAATGCAAGTTCCTACAGCAGATGCATAAATTTCTATTTCATTTACTAACCAATCGGTAAGATCGGTCCAGCAAACAGGTATTGCTACACGTGTGCGAAGAATTCAGCGAAGTATAACACCTCTCCCCAGGATGGGATTGTTGCATGGAGTGTGTTACGCAGTGTTGGTATCTATCCTGAGGGCATAAAGTTCTTCAGAGAATAAAAGAAAGTTATTTTCCAAGGAAAGCTTTAGAAGTACAGCTTCCAAGACCTAATGTTCTGTTGAAATAGATATAGTGGTAGAAGCTCCCTGTGGTGGTTACTTTCTTTTCTCTTTTTATTACATTCTTTTTAAAATCTTCCTATAGAATTCATTTTTGGCTGACACATTGGAGAGAAATTCATAGTTTGGGAGTTCCAGGTTGGGAGGAAGGTTATCAAATTCTCATTGATCAGTTTACTTGCTAATCTACCTTTCCACTCCAAATTTTTTTGTGCTCAGCAGCAGGGAAAGAATGGAGTCAGAGGAGAAACAGGAAGATAGGGGCACCAACCCCATCAGTGAGAAGCAAAGGGAAGCATTAACTTCAGCAGCAGAAGAAATAGAGGTCATGAAAGAAGTGTAAAACACAGGCACAACAGCAAGACAATCCCTTAGAACTCTAGCAGGAAAAAATTGCAGTGAAGGAAGGGAGAAGCTCAAGGGCAATGAGGTGGAACTCAGAGGAAGTGGAACAAACAGAGATGGATATCACAGAGGTGAAGAATCAAGGGAGTTGGAAAGAGACACATTTTATAATACATCTACCTTTCCTGCAAAGACGTGACTTAAACTCATGAGAACATGCCTGTGTTTCTGTAGACTATCCATCTCGGATACTGTAAAGGCCACACTGAATACATATGCCTGAAAATAACCCATTGCACAGTATAATGATACAGTAAATCAAGATTTAGGGACAGATTAAGATTATGCCAACTAAATGAGTGCAAGCACTAGCATAAGAGCACTTCAAATCTGTTCAAAAATTGTGAAGACTAGTTTTAATACATCAGCTTTTATAACAGTCTGTCTGCTCTACTCTAATTCTATGTTTGTTTATCTATCCTTCTACACTCAACACAGAAGTGATAAGCCACCATGAATCCTAATCATACGTTCTAACCAACTGAACAGAAATCATATCATATATTCATATATAGTCTGGATCAAATCTGTACTGCCTGGGGATCCAAGAGCACACAGTCTAAACATTAAGGAGTTTTGGCCCGGGTTCAGTGCTATAGAATGACAGTTCTATTAAGAGTGCTGGCTTTTTCAGCTTTTGTTAGAAAAAAAACAAAGAAACTAATATGACACTATCCACAAGACATACATTGAATTATTTTCCTATAGGTCAGATGTACATGAATGTGTAGTGAGTTTATCATATAAACAAGGTTTGTTTATCTATCTATCTATATACGTAAAAACTTGGTTACCAATCTTGGTAAACCTCTTAAGAGGAACTTGAATTTTAGGCAGACACAGTTCTACCTTTCAGAAATGCTTCAGAAGCCAGAGGCTTCCTTCTTGTGAGAACCTTGACCATCAATTGTGCCAGAAGATTTTAAAAAAAAAAAAAAAAAAGATTCTAAAAATCTACTGCTAGTTCATTTAAAAGTTTAATAAAGATGTACTTTCCAAACCAGAACACATGCGCTGTCTGCAGTACTTAACATTCAAATTTAAGGGTGAGGGGAAAATCAAGTCTATAGGATTATATAAAAATTATGCACGTCTAACTAATAGAGGACCAAAGTCATTATTAACAAGATGGTTTAGAACTGCAGTATTTTTTCAATTTTTTATTTCTGTTAAGAGCAAAAGGACTTCCCTATGGCATTCGGTTTTATTTATGTATAAAATTATATATGACCATGCAGCAATATTTGTTTTGGGTGACAATTCTCACAGTGTATTTAGTAAATAAAATTCCTGTCAGAGAGAGACATTTTTCTTAAAGTTTTCGAAACAAAGAAAAAAGGCTGGTGAATTTTTTTACTGTTCAGAATTCACACAGCATACAGGACCATGGAGAAACAAAGCCAGGAATCATTACTAGACAAAAATTAAAGTCTCAAATCAACTACAAATTATTCAACAAATTATTTGGTAAGAGAAGAAATCAATGATTAATGGTGCGAACTAAGACACTCTGAAGACTGTAACTGTTAACCTTCACAAAAAATTGGGAGTAAATCCAATGGGTTACATTTGCCTGTGCCAGCATGAAAATTTGTATGGAACCTTTCAAGTTCCCAAAATAGTTCTGAAGTAGAGCTTGGCTCATCTCCATTGTTAAGACTTACATAGGCAGGATTACAGGGCGATGACTTCAGTTGCTACCCATTAAGCATGTATATAACTAAGGCATAATATTTACCAGGTTCAAAAAAATGAGTTAAAAATACATTTGTATATTGGATGCATCTACTCCCTTATGTCTCCACCACAGAACTGAAAGACACAGTGCAAACTTAAAGCTAATTTTAGTAATGAAATTATAGCCTTTGCTGTCTGATAATTAATAAGTGTTTCATTCAACAAGGATATAATTAAAATTTCAAATGCAAGCATTATAAATTACTGATACTTTGGGATTATAAATCTCTGTAGTGTTTTCTAATGAAAATAAATTGAATTGACATTGTTTCTAAAGGAGTTGACTCGTTTCACCTTCACTCTTAGTATCTGATTAAGCTTTCTGACTCTGTCTTTTGGAAACATTTGAAACATCTTCCTAGAAAACATGAGTTTAGTAACGCCTAGTGTCATAAAGGAAGCAAGCGAAAAAATCCATAAATATTGGATATATGCACAACCTGACTATTCATGGAGATTTAGTAACTTTACATTAAAGGTTGAAATAATTACTTTAGGCTTCATGGATACATGAATATTTCTATTATGCTACTTGATCATCCCTAAAATTGCAACTTTGTTACGAGGTCCCCATCACATTAACCTGGTCCAGTTTGATTAGAAGAGCTACATTCAGTTTCCGTCATAAAACACATGACAGAAGTGTGGCAAAACAGACTTAAGTTTCAATTGGTATTAAGCAGAAGACTAAGTACCTGGAAATTAAAACAATGATAAAATGTAATGGCATCTACCTTCTCAAAGAAAAAAGAAATGGATTTCCAAGAATTTAATATAGTACAAATACTTCATTCTTAAGTGTTTGATTAAATGGGAATATGGTTCACCCTTTTCAATGTCATAAACTCAGGACAAATTCCACCAATATGACATTTTATTTTTTCTGAATGGGGATTATCTGAAGTCTTAAGCAACCTTAAATCTTTATATCTGCATGCATAATACATGTGTAGAAGTTGTTACAAATATTTCTGTATTTTAAAAGCTTGTTATTTTTGGGCAAACTTTAGACCTGCCTGTCCCCCCCCCACCCCCCCAAATCTTCATAGACACAGACAGAACAACAGCCTCTAAGTAATCCAAAATAAAAAATGAAGCTTATTAGAAATTAAGCATCTGGTAATGCCAAATTTTTAATTGCTGCTTCTCAGCATTTTGTAGAGTGACAAATTTTTGGAATATTGCCTTACAAAATGCTTTGGTTTTCTTGAGTAGAAAAATCCCCTCACAGTTACCTCTTTTCACATGTTAACTTTATAGTGGTCTTTCTTATAAGACAGTGGGCTTTCTAACCCAAGAAGCGAATACTGTCCAGCTGTTCTACATTGTAAGAACTGTTTCAAACTAGAATGAACTCTGTTTTGTAGTAAGTATACAGTGGATGAAAGAATCTTATACATGTGTGATCAAAAAAGCCTCCTGATCTTCACAAAGATGACAGACCCAATTTTTTTCCCTAGATAAGTGAAGATACTAAGTCACAAAAATTGAATGTCAAAACTATTATTTACTTCCAGAAGGGTTTTTTTGACTGTGCATCTTTGATGTCACTAACTTTGGAGCTCTACAAAGATTTACAATAAAAATCATACCATGGCTTTTGTACAATCCTACCAAAATGGAAGTAATAAGTGTTCAAGAGAAAGTTAAGGCAGAAGGAGGTAAAACAAAGAAACTGTTTTGTTTTGGATATTTGTGGAATGTACTTCTGGAATAATTCAGAGAAGAAAATTCAGTACCTACTAACAGAGAGTTACCAGCCTGGGAACAGCTTCAAGTCATGAAGTTCAATTTTTAAGAGAGACAGAAGAGTGCAACCCTCCTTGACCCCCCAGATCTTAGCTCATCTCAGAGGACCTCATCTGTTTACAGTTAACCCAAACTCCAGCTATTTTTTAAAATGGCTTAAAACTCCTCCCCATTATCTTTGCAATAGAACGTGCATACTTATTTTGAGATTAGTATAGTATCCTAGACTTGATACTGTATGTTCAGTGTCTACACTCAAAGATGTGTGAAAAGGTCATAATGATACATTTCTGAAGATGCTGAAGGCTTTAACAGAAAAAGAATTTTTCTTAGCCTGAAATGAAAGAAATGGGAAAAAAGGAACAAATGTAGGAAAAAACACACACAAAAAAATCTCATTAAACTACCGATAGCCCCTGCCACTATGTGTGCAGGTGCTTGCTGAGTCAGAAAACTGAGCTCACTTAACTCAGAAAAGACAGACTGGAACTTAACCACTAGACAAGTAGTAAATTAAACACAGGCTTCAAAGCATAAGCCTCAAGAGAACTCAAAACATTGATTTTTCTAAGAACTTGGTTTTTTTCTTCTCTTTGAGAAACTGTTTTGCTGTTCAGAAGCTATAACCTTGTGAGTCACAGACTTACAAAATCTGAATCAAATACATCTCACATGTATGGTCTAATTATTAGGAGATTATTTTGATACAAAGTATTAAAATCATATAATGATATGTCAAAACACTTTAACATTAATGCCTATAAAGCAAGTAAAAAGTGTAACTTTCACTCAGTAAAAGCATTGTGAGGTGATCTATTAGAGAAATGTTTATCACCTGCTCTGTATTCAAGATTAATTCGTCCCCAACACTAGAGCAGTAGAGCAGTTACAAGAAAGAGAGAAAGTGTGTGTGTATGTATGTATATACGTGTATACACACAAGAAAATCTGTACAAGAAATATTGAGTAAATATGGATAGCTAAAACAATAAAAATAATCATCCTGAGAAAATACACAAACCCCCTGCAATTTTATGACAAACTAATGTTCATATTGTCTGTATTTTGGAAATATTACTTTATTTTGGAAAGGAAGAGCTTTAGTTACAGATTAGACTCTCGTACACGGAATATATTCTAGGGAACAATCTTCATTTTTAGGGAAAAACAGACAGCAGATCAAGCAACTGACACTCAAAAAAAAAAAAGCATTTATTTTCTGTCCTAAAACAGACAAATACAGGACACTTTAGTTTTTATCAAGAAGGCAAAACAGAAGACTATGCAGAATTTGGGCTGTGAAGTAAGGAAAAAACTGGAAAACATTTCAGCCATTATTCACTTTTTACTTTGCAAAGTACTTTTGCTAAAGGAAATATTGCACCCAAGAGTCTGTACTATATATTTTCGTACAAAAGGAAGGATATATAAGGATGTGAAAGAAGTCTTAAGCGAAGCAACTGAGCTATCCTGAAGCTTTTAAGAACACTTTCTCCTATATTATTGAAGTAATAGCAACTAAAGATTATTCCAAGATATAAATCCTACCATGTGGTTGAGAAAAATATATATCTCCAAATGAACCCAAGCATATATTTCATTTTAAGTTTCATCTTTTAACTGTTTCCTGTTCCTCTGGTCTGCTTTTTTTTATTATTAATAATTTATTAATGTGGGTATACCTATATTCGAGCATAACATGGCTCTACAAACCATCCTCTCTCCTCCACTGCCAAAAAAACACTTTAAAATTTGAACTACAATAAGAGGCAGTAAACTCTCATGAGATTTATAATCTTCAAAAAAGTAAAGAAGTCTGGAAAATGGATATCCTTTATACATAACTGTCTGACTAGATACAAAATATACCCATATGTCTAATTATTGGAGTTGGAAAGAGGCATGAGCTGTGACAAGCAAAGACCCATTTTGACTTTTCAATACTAAGATGCCATTTTTCAAGTAAGATTCTAAGTGAAAATTCAAAGCAGAAACAGTACACTTGCAAACGTAAATCCCTAACAGTTCCCATGCACAGAGATATCAAAATGTGAAAGGCATGCCACTAGAGCTAGCTGTGCTTGGAGGCAGCATCATTAGTTCTTTCATGTTGCTTCCAAAATACCATTTTCAGCTGCAGAAAAAACTTTTGATCTTTGACAGTTTAAAAACACTGGAATATCAACAACCATTTTAATCAATCTGCTGCTAAAAGAAAGCAGTTCCATCACTGAGTTGCTCACTCATAACCCAGAGCCACCTCCTTTCTTGTGTCAGCACAAGCATTCACATGTGATGAATTGAAATAGCGATTGATCCAAGTTTAAGAACAATAACAACAAGCTCATTTGATCAAAATCACTGTGAGGCCATATGTAATTGTGCTGGCATATGGGAAGAAAGGTAGAAGGCTATATCACTCTTTTCCATGGAAATGCAATTGCTAGGGTTAAACAGCAGTGTAAATCACACTGATGCAGATTCCTGTTGCACACTCACTCTCAGCATTGGTATAATACTAAGCGAAGCAGTAAAAAAAATCCCACAAGAACAGCTTAGCAAAATAAAAAGCGAACACACTTTGCAAGATTCATGTATCACTGCTTTTAACCTGCACTAGCACAGTTCTATTGTTAGCAGAACTATTTACTGGAGGTAACAAGAAGACATATTTATTTTATACTGTCATCCTATTCTAGGGTGAATACAGCTTTTACATATTTCTGATCTTTTTCCTTATCTAACTTTTTCTTTTTTCTATTCTAATTACATGCCTGCAGATTAAACATAGGCTAACATACACTCAAGTAATTTATACACACAGAAATAGACACATTTATACACACAGAAAATCTAAAGACGCACCCACCTCAACAGAAGTCATAAAACATCGTTCAAACAAATGCCATTTGGCCATCTATATTAAAAAGCCATTCCGGGTTTTGTTTTTGCTCTACAGCCTCTCTCTTGTTCCTATCATTAAGAAGCTACTCAACTCTCTAGCCAAAACCGTATCACAAAACCATACCAATAGGCTTCCCTTGTTCAGGCAGCACAGTAAGTGGCAAAAGTACACAAGACCAGAAGACTGTTAGCTGTTGTGCCAACCAGCACCTAGAATCCAAAGCTACATAGGTTTTCTACACGTCCTCTACACAGAGGAGATTATTACCCAAAGCAAGTGATTCTGTGGTTCAGAACAGATCATGATTGTCAACTAGTGTGGCTCTGTGACTCCCGAGGTCCAGTCTACAGAGCAGTGGACATGTATGGACACCAAACAAAGAAACTGTGGCCATCAACTTAAATAGGAAAAGAATTTTATCAGTAAGCCCAATACCGTTTAAGTTACAATAAAGCCCACGACTAACATATTTAACAGCAACCATGAAGTCAGCTGGCATTCATTAGAGCGATAAGAATATATGAAACAATGAAAAGAAACACGTTGCCAGAGCCTCCACCCAAAATGGCAGATTGCAGAAGCTGAGCAGCATGCTAGAACAAAAAAGCCACATGAATTGTTGCCACCACTATTGAAACGTAAGCAGTCCAATAAATCACCAGAAATATTCATTTCCAGAAGGTTCTTTTCTGCATGGTGTAGTAACACACATGAAGTCTTGGGATATCGGAAGAAAAGAAGGCTTTTCTCATAGACCAAGCCACAAAACTTGCTGATATCTGTAAGCATAGGCAAGCCTTAAATAAAACCAGACAAGTGATTCTCTGCTTTGGGAAGATGCTGCTAATGGTCTGTCACAGGAATCGGGACTAAACAAAGATAGGACTAGAAAAGGTTTAGACAGAAACAATAAGGTAAGCAATTTCTGATGCATTATGTGGAAAAGTTTGATCAAAGCCAGGACCATTTATTTCTTCAAACACTTTTAGTCTGCTCTGCCAGTTTAAAATCCAAACAACAAACAAACAAAAAACCCAACCCCAACACATTACTGGTTTTCATACAGCTTTAGCAGTGTATATACATCATTCTATGAATCTCCTTTAATATAAGTTCAAAACATAGAGGATTAAATGAAATCTTCCCAGTTGTATGTGCTTTAATTCGACTTTGTAAAATGACATGCCTTTGTGCATTCAGTATTCTGCACTGTAATTATTAGACTACAAACTGCTTACAGCTCTATGTGGTAGCATGGAACACTCCATCATCCTGGCATCCCACAGGAAAAAATTGCAGCAACAGACTCTTCTCCAGCTGATTCTCCAAAAGCTGCCATAATATCTTCTGTTGTGAGCACCAGAGTAATTTAGTAGATTTGGCAGACATTCAGAGAAGTGCCTGGGTTCTTAACACATCTGATGTTGAACCCCAGAAGAAAAAAGAAAGAAAGAAAATAGGGGGTGGGGGAGGAAAATCAAAACCCAAAACCAACAGAATCCCCCTAAAGACAAGGCAAATAACAAATAAGGATGGGAAGACAGAGATCCCTCTCTTCTTCTAAATCCAGATTTTTTTCTCCTGACAACATCACTGGTTGTTTCATTGTATTAAAAAGAAAATCATTAATAAAACATAACGAGCAAACTTTTCAAGCACTTGGCAAACCACTCTAAGCCTTATGCATGGGTGTCCTATGAGAAGGGAGCTATGAAATATTATGCAGGAAATGCAGTGAGAATTGTGAGGTAACATATTCAAAGATTATAAGTATTTCTCTCCATTGTTAGAAAAGGTTTTCCCTACCTGAATTGTGATTTAAACAAGAATTCCAGAACAATAAAACTCTATTAAAGCATTCATTTCTAAAGGACTGAGTCACTGTTCAATTCTGAATTTTAGTAAAGACTAATGAGACATGAAGAAGAATTAATCATTTTTTTCCTCAAAGCTTTTCAACGGAATTTATAATAAATACTGCTGGTCAAAGAAACACAAACCCCCAGATAAACAAAACTATTTGCCTACAAGAAGGAACACTCTACACTTCCATTATGATCTCGTTTTCTCTGGAAAGTTAGATTTCTCATGCTATGCATGTATCCCTTCATAAAAGCAAGAAAATTTCAGAAACTTCAAGAATGTCAAATAGTTAAAAAAGATTACTCAAAATTCATGAAAATAGCTCTACATCATCTTCCACAGAAATAATCTTTTTCAGAGAAAAGCACTGTATCATTACCTGTCCCAAATTCTCTATCTCCTGTGCTATACTTAGCTTTTTACGAATCTCCTTGAAATAAGATTTATTCTTATGACAAAATGGAACAAATTATGAACGCTGACAGCCTGCAAAAATTGTTTAGCTTTCTACCAGTGTACACGTTTACAGTAAGATGGATCACTGCAGCTACAAATGGTGAAATGTGAAAGAATAGCTGTTCTGTGTGAAGCAAAGTGACACACTAAAAAGTAATTCTTCCAGGAAACAATAAACTATCAAGAAAGATTAACTGATGTTAGCACCTAATATAAAAGGTATACTAATGTAATCATCTAAAAACCTGCCTCAGCTAATGCAGTAGCCTCCCTTAAGTGATCCTGAGCTTTCCTTTAAAGGTACTCAAACCATAACAAATGTAATAACTAAGTTGAAACTACAGGGTTTTGAGGTTATAGAGTTTTCTTTTCTGTTCTTAGTAACTACTAAGGGACATGAACACTGTTGCACAGGTAGGTAGCTCGTTTGGACTCTTTACAGATGAACTGCAGTACCAGGGCACTGCAACACATTTGTGAACAACACTCCTCAGAGGGACATTATTTTGAACTTTACATCCAACAGCCCGTGCCTAGAAATCAGAACCTGCTAAGTATCATACCAAAGCTGTGTCCGAAGAAACCCCTAACCAGGAATGAAGCTGACTCTTTCCTGGAGAGAAATTAGAAGGCCTGACAAAAGACTCTCCTTACAACTAGCTTAGCAGCATTTTTCTATCCAGCTCGTACTGCTACAGAATTGCATTAGCAGATCCAGGTCCCACAGCTACTTCACCACACTGAGTATTTCTGTACAATGGTTCATTCTGCACAGACACTCATGAAGACACTTATCACAGAATCACTTATGATCTATTTACTGTGGTTCTGCTTCTTCCATGAGAAAGGCAGGAAAAAAATGATTAAAGTTTCTCGATCTCTGTTTGAAAACACAATATCTGCTGCCATTGCACTTCAGTCTCCTTTTTCCTGCTGCCATAGGCCATCAAAACATCCTTGGAAATGAACACACACAGACAGCACTTTTGTACGATTTCTAGTAGGGAGCAATACCGTGTGTCTCGTACTGTCAAAAGAAAAATACTTGTACATTAGTTTTGAGTTTTCTCAAGGCCCTAGGTGTAGGTTCAAAGCACATTTTTTCACTTCATAGTTGTGGCAAAAGGTTGTTTACACACTCAAAAAAGAAAGCAGTATGTGCTACTCTCAGGTAAGGGGTATGTAGCCAAGAATAAACTTCAAGCTGAGGCAATATATATGGGGGAAGGGGAAATCATGTAGATTATAAATAAATATCTGTGTGTAAATATATATACATATACAATGTATGTAGAATGGAAGCTGAGATATCTGCTGTAAACCAGACAACAACGAAGTTCTGGTATATTATCTAATGTTGAAGCCTCCATTGACAAAAGTTCTGGTAACTTTTATTATTGTGCCAGACTGCTTTTTAAATTCTTTTGAAAACATTTGTAATTTTAGGCCTATCCATTCCCAGTGGTTGGCACAGTTTCACACACTGGCAACCTAGTGGTATCCCAGCCACCTGGGAGCATTCAGGCAAAGGGCTGGCAAGTAGATGTGAGGCTGTCATGTATGACAAGGGAGCCTGGCAGCTTCAGGGATGGTGATGCAGAGGCTGCAGCGAGCAAAGTGGGAAAGTGTTCAACTGCTGTTTCAGGAAGCAAGCGTAGGGCAATTCCAATTCTCATACAGAGCCTCCAAACTGGTGAAATCGTCACTACATGATGTTAGTGTCAGAACGTTCTCAAAATACTTCATAATGCTAAAGGGAAATGCACCGATTGCTGAGTTACTGCGGTTCCTTCTCTCTGTATGAATGTTCTTTCTCTGTCAGAAAAGATGATGCTAACATTTTAAGACATTCTGGTCTTCTAAAGAAGCAGGGAGAGAGCTTTCATATACAGTTTGAAAAAAAAAATAAAAAGAGGAATATCCAGAAGCACGGGGAAAGGTAAAGTGAACAATGAGATATACAAATACAAGCAAATCCAGGTGCTGTGAAAGAACCTTAGAATATACAAGAGTAATGAGAATATGAAGAAATCCCTTATAATAATATTTCAAGATATTTTGGTCTAAGCCTTTTGGACTATTTATATTTAGATATCTCTATTTATATTTAGATATCAGTCTTTTCAAATTAGATAATGATAATTTTAAAATATTTCAATATACTAAATACGGAACATTGGATCCCTAATAGTTTAAAAGTTTTAATGTTTATGGAGAGCATAAAGTCTGTAATAGAATAACAAGCCACTTATCTAGAAGGGATTACTAAGAAAATTCTAAGTCCTTCAACAGTGTGGCTCAAAAAGGACAAGTACTCGTCATCTACATACATAAACCCTAGGAAAATTTAGTAAGACTATTTACAACATTTACTTTTTGTCCATCTGCTAAAATAGCACGCCTGTTTTCCACATTGTAACTTGATTATTTTCTTACCAATATTATTTCAAGCTGTTACACAGCAGTTGTTTCTTCATTTAGTAAGAAAACAAATAACCTTTCAAAAGTACAGAAAACTGAAACTTTCTTATATAATGTTAGAAAAAAGAAAAGTGTAAAGGAAGGCATTATAAATATTGCAGAATTTAAAACTGGATTTCATGAGATGCTGAAATGCTCTTGTAAATCTAAAAGCTAGCTATAGGTTCTGAAGCTTTAAAAAAAAAAACCCACACCGAACAAATAAACAAAGAAGTCCAACACATAGAGCACAAAACAAACCAAAACCAAACCAAATAACTATTTCTTCTACTAAAATAGTAAGGAAGTTAGTAGTTGACCTCAAGATTCGCTTAGGGTTTAGAAGCTCTTAGCACAGTTTTTCTTCTCAAAATGAGCTGACACAAACTCTTATTTTTGCTGATGATCAATGCCCATCAACAAGGCGTTTTTGGTACATAGACCAATTTCTTTACTTCCCAGCAATTAATATAATTTCTGTTTCACAGCCACCACATACATTCATCAGAGAAAAGGGCTGGTTAATATAACCGAGTAGTCAATGAGATACCAGTTTTAACACTCAGGCATTTAATGTCTTTTTTAGATTCTTTTTATCCAGGTTTTTAGAAGTATTAAGCAATAAGGAATGATGGAATTGCTGACAAATGACACATTTTAGGACGTGCTTTTACTTTCTGAGAAACCAAACTGCAAGTCTGAAAGGAAGAGAGGATTCTCTTCAGGCTGAAACCTCCCTATTTTATCTTCATTCCTTTTCTTAAAAGTATTTACCTTCTTTTGCTGCACCCTGCAGAAAATTAAGCTATAAATCCTGAATTTATTGGATATCAGTAGAAGGGTATGTGGAATTGCAAATGTGTTTCTATGAGCACCACAGATGTTTGTTAGACTGAAGCCGTCACAGCAAAATGGCAAGAGCAGCGGGCTCTCTTCCATGCTTGGAGAGACACGGTTCTGTAACTTTCTGGTGTTGGAAAAGTCAGTAGGATTAAACTATTTACTACCAAACACCTTGTATCTCAGCTCTGGGAGCTATTTGATACTCTTACCTTAGCAGTCAGTTTTACATGATCAAAACACTCAGACACTAAGAGGTATTTCAGAAGTACCCCCATGAGCCCCTCAGAGGCCTCTATGCAAATTAAAGAGTCTCCCCTCCCCTGCTTACTTCATCTCTTTTCCTCAGGAAAGCAGAAAACAATATAATCAAATTCCGAAGTAATATAGCACAGTAGATTTATTTGCCTAGCTTTCAAACTTCCTAAATATTTATGCTACTAAAAATTTTAATTAGACTGGAAAAGTAATGTGGATAGAAGATACATAAACATAAATAAAACCAAACATTAAAACTAGAAATGAAGACAAGTATTTAGCCATTCATATCATTAAAAAAAGTAATTACCTTACACTGTTCTATAAATTGGTTTTTCTTCTTTTTTATTTAATTTTTAATGTAAATTAGTTTCCTTCTGAAGATTCTGAGCAAAGGTCTGTTTATAATATGAAATTACTCTGCATTCCCACCCTACTGCCTAGCTTTAAGATACAAACGTCATCATGAAATAGAGTGCGTGCCTTTCAAAGCAATCCGAAACTTCAAGAATTTATCAAAAACTGAATGGACTACAATCCATCAGTTAAAGTTTTTATTTCCTATAAAAGAAATATTTCAGTAGATCAGTGTCTGAATCACAGGAGGATTAAACTATGAATCTATACATAAAAGGAGGATTTATAAACATACAAGTATATCATTCTAGGAAAAACATTTAAGAGAAATAAGGTACAATTCCTTAAAGATTTCTATAGCAAAACTTCTTTCAACTGTATCATCTGAACAGGAGGCCTAGAAATTGTGGTGTCCTATTTAGTACTAATGGAGAGACTCCAACCATTTTATCCCTGCACAGAAGATGCAGAACAAGTGACAGAACATATGTTTTAGTGCCTCAGGTTGTCTTCTGAAATAAAGCCGGTTGATCCCTGGACTGTATAAGCAGCAGGTTTGAATGACATTCAATTAAAATGCTTTGCTAATGAAAAACATTCCAGAAATCTTCATGATGAAATTTCTTAAGGCAACAGCCAATCAATTCATTTTAACAGAAACACTCATCCTTTTTGAAATAGGTTTAACCACAGAAATATTAAATACAGTAAACAGTGTTCCTTGATTGCAAAAAGCAAAAAGGCAAACTGAAGTGGCAGAGAGTAGAGTATGAGCTGCTTCGTAATAGAATACAAGTAAAGCAATGTCAGGCACACAGAGCAACATATGTACTTTAAATTATTTCTGTAACACAATCAGTAAGATGGAATAGAGAAAACAGCTAGGAACAACTGTGGTGACGGTCCATATATTTAAATTAAAAAAAAGAAACAACCTACCTCCCTGTCCCGTGCTGTTCCCCCCAAACCCCCACCCCAAGACAGGAATTTCCTTCCAAAATATGACCTTGAGCATAAAGAGCAGGACTCCACTCACAGCTCCTTAACTACCATAAGCAAATCTGTATTAACTAATTAGAAATACAGATATACCCTCAAATGTATGGTTTTTGTTTTGCTTTTTAAAGAAAACAGTACTACTGCTTGTAAGATGAGATAAAAGCAGCGTGACTTGGCAGCACCACTGAGCAGCAGAACAGGAGCCTGTATTCCAGCATTCCTGAGCAGCTCAGTTCTTTCTCAGAATAGGCAAAAATTACTACTGACATGTAATCTTTAATCTGGACAGCCTTTATGTTTTATTAATGTATAGGTATAGTAATGCACCATAGTAAGGAAAACAAAACTTGTTTTTGTTCAGGTCAATGTTTCAGCACTAAGCAATCAGAATTTGAGCACAAGCATAGAGCTAAATCCATATTCGCATTTGACAATCAATCCAAAGTAATAAATTAGCAGGGAAGCATCTTTAGAATCATAAATATTAAAAAAAACTGCTAAAAATGATCCAACATTAGAAGAAACCTGCAGGGTTGCTGATTAGAGGACAAGGATGCGTAAGCACAGTACAAAACATGATTAATTTCACAGTAGTTAACACAACATGCAAGTTTATGAATCACACAGATCACCAGTATATAAAAATGTTGTTGTTGAAATCACATATGTATTTAAAAAAAAAAATACAAAAGAAGTATTGAGTACTTCTAACTGAAACTTAGATTGCCTTTGTATCACAAGTCTGAGCCTGATTCTCTGCTTTTTCTCCGAATGATCACACCTCTAAAGTGGTTTTAAATTGCTCTCATATCAAAAGGGAAATTATTTTAGAAGGTTAGAAGTCATCCTGTCACCCCGTTATTTCCTTAATTACAACACTATGTAGGAAAATAGAATTTGAAATACCTATGTAAGATACCTCTGTTGGAATAGTTCTTGGATATTCTCTTCATAGTACATACAAAGACAAATTTAAAAGGGAAGTAATGTTCTGCCTATCACTCACCCGTTGGGCTTTATAGGGCAGCTATATGGCAGCACTGCTTCCCATTACATCCTGTTCTAAATAGTGACTGAGTACCTTCTAGGATGCTGCTAGACAACAGGTGAAACAGCTACTCAGTTACTTCATTCATGGAAGGTAAGTATGAGTAAAGGCTTGAGGAAGAGTTTCAGAATTGTCTAGAAATAAATAGAAGCCTGACAGGCCTTTGCCCAGCAAAGATTTATTTACCTCTTGCACTGGCAGAACATTCAGCTCCTCACTACTAAGAAACAAGCAGCTATGATGCAAGATTTATACAGCAATAACGGGAAGATTTGTTAGCAAGATTCTGATTATTCTGTAATGAAAGTCTAATGAAACTAATAAAGCTTTATCACAACCTGCAGGGATCTTACTAGAAGCCAGACAGAATATTTGAATTAGGTTGTGGGAGGTCTTCAGAAAGTCAAGAGAGAGACAGGTGCTAAAAAAAGAAAGACTTGGTAACATACAGGCAAGGATACGTAATGATAGGCCGCATTGGCAGTTAATCAGGAAACTGTACTTATGTCCATGTCTTTTGGTTCAGGGTATCTTGAGCTGCTAGAAATATCTCCTATACGTAAGTTTCCAAAGGGCATTGAAGTTTTAGATTAATTTGACACAAATCCTCTGTATTGTTGGCTTTGGACAACATTCTTCTCAAGAGTTTGATATTAACAGGCAAGACAGTTTAAGATTTTTAATTCCTATTAAAGAATCACATTTATTACATTGGTATTAATAAATGAATGAATCCCATGTCTAATTTGCTTGTAATTTCTGTTTTTCACCACATATATTTTATCTGTTCTGGATTCTGTCTACCTCTGTGAGCTCCACAGACCATCCTTTTCAACTATTGCAAAGCCAGTAATATATAAAGAACAGAACACAAATATGCTTTTCATTATCCAATCAATAAAAAGCTGTTACTTAGCATTCAAGTGTTCTTAGGATAGTACCACAGAGTGTTTTCTGAGAGATTGAAACCAATTCCTTACCACCACCACATTTCTTTTGCTCTCTTACACTTCAAATTTCTTACTGTGAAATGGAAGAACGCTCCCTGTTTTCAGGTCTACAGGCAGTCAACAGCTTACTTGCAACTCCTGAAACAACTGTGAATGTCCACTACTCTTAAAAACTTACTTGACAAAGGGAAGACTGGTGTTTATGAACCCACACAAAATTAGTGCAAATACAATTCCTTGGTTTCTCCCTTACAGAAACCGTTCTGAGGAAGTCCATCAAGATACTCTCTTGAAAGCCTGGAACACCAGCTGATGGTCCTCTAGCTCACATCAAGCTCTGCAACATGGTACCGCCTTCATCCGCTCTGCTCGCCCCTTGCAGGGCCAGGGGAGTTGCAGTACTAAAGCAACCAGTTGGTTGTTTCCCCAGAACACAGTCCTCACCACACACCTTCTCCTCCTCAGGCTGCTACATCACCAGCTTACTCATTTTTGACCCTGGTCTACTTACAAACACATCCCACTTCAAATTTCAGTTGGTATCACCAGCAGAGAAAGACAACATAACCAACCAGGCTGTTTGCCCACAACCAAAGTTCCCAAAAAGCTTACAATGGCTAATAAACACACTTAGTGTCTGTCACACTGAAGAACCACATGGAAGCTATCCAGAAGAGTCACTCTACAAAGCTGTAAACAAAAAGTTTTTAAAAATAATAGCTGTATTTATTCCTTCCTCATGCTGCTGAGTCATACTGTTTAAAGATACAGGTATTATGACATGCTTAGTAGAAAGCAGTTGGGATCAGTCATCTTAAATTTGTTTGTCCCTTGTGACTTGTCTCAATGAAGAGCCAGTAAAGAACTACATGCATTTAGTCTATTTACATTTTTAATAATAATTTGCAATAAAAAATAGATTGATGAAAATCTAAAATTCAATGAAATACTCATTCTCATCTGAATCAACAAAAAGCAGATGAAACATTTTAACTAATATTGAATAAGGCATTGCCTGGAGTTAATATCAAAGTGATATCTATGTATCTAAAGAAATGAAGGAATCCTTAGTTTAAGTAAGAACAGCCAGGTGTTCTCCTGGACAGGGAAGATCATATTTCAGGATAAAACAGTGAATCCACCTAGACTCTAAAAAACATTAAGAGTTAATATCCTCTGTGAAGAAAGGAAATCTAGAATGGTGTCGCGAGAATCTTGAAGCACAGTGTCTAAAAGCCATCCTCTGATGACAATAGCTCAAGGGAAACGCTGCCTTACATATGAATTCCTTAAAAAGGCTTCTGAGTTATGTCTGTCCAACAGATGCAACTGAGTTGCACACAGACTGAAGGCCTAGCTGCCGCTTTGTCATTAAGTCCACTTCTGAAGTAACCTGAATCTAAGTACTTCAAGCATGGTTCCCTTCATTTCCTCACCTGTACCTTTCATAAACCTTTTTAACTGCAAGTCTGGTTATTGGGCTTTGTGGCTTGGTTAGTTGGGCAGGGATTTTTACGTTTTAATTTCAGCAACCAGTAGTAAGCAGGAAAATTCTCTGTAAGAATGTGTCACAGTCACTTATTAATGCATTATGTGCTGTTCCTCTTTAGCGAGGCTGAAAAAACATCAAAGTGACCCAAAACCAAATAATTTAAAGAACCTTTAAAGTAATAGAATTTATATTTAAAATTGTTTAATGATTAAATACTTAAGCAAATAATTAAAAAATCATTAAAAATGTATGTACTGCATTCCAGAGTGTCTGTCCCTAGCCCGAAGACTGCTAGTTTCTTACTGTTTTGAGGTTATCTTATCTTCATTTAAGATTAATGCTAACTCAGAGAAGATGAAAAATGAAAACAAGAGGACCACATATTAATGCATTTCCCATAAATTATTGGGGTTGGGTTTTTTGGGCTTTTTGTTTGGTTGGTTGTTTTTGGGGGTTGGGGTTTTGTTGGTTTTGGGTTTGGGGTTTTTTTTTGGTTGTGTGGGGGTTTTTTGTGTGGTTGTTCTTTGGTTTTTTGGGTTTTTTTTTTTCTGGTTTTTTTTTTTTCTGGGTTTTTTGGGGGCTTTTTTGTGTGTGTTTTTGTTTTGTTTTGTTTTCTCTCCAGTGGCACAAATGCTTCCCTGCAGCCCCATCTGCCATAGAGGACTATTGGTTGCTAGGCAGCAAGTATCCAACCTCAAGCCTTTACTAGAAATGCTCATCTCAAAGCTACACTGGGTCAAACAATAGCCACTTGCCCACTAGACAACTGTTGAGAATACAGCAAAAGAACGTCAGGCCCAGGGAAGTCCCAAGAACCTGCACTGGCATGTCACTGCAAGGCATATTGCTGCCTGTTAGTACCGGCAAAAACATATTTACCAGGCTACACCATATTGTGAGTACTGGGTACAGTTTTGGCTTCTGTCTCAAGAGGGTACAGTGGTAGGAGACATGGGCAACTGAACCGATCCAAGGGGATGGAGCACAGCTGCTTTTACAAGGAAGTATTGAAAGGCAAGCTCTCTTCCATCTGGAAAGGAAAAGGCTGAAGGGGATGTACAATGAACATTTTCAAAATCATGAAGGTGACATATCCATCTGACTACAGAACTGTTATTTGTATTATCCTGCACTACCAAAACACACAGTAAAGGGAACAGGTAGAGATGTATCTAACATCCCTAGTACATCAAGTGGGGATGCAGGAGGACTATGAGGAGAATGGACAACCAAAAGTGACTAGGCTCACAGAATCACCCTAACTGCTACTGTTAGAGATCAAATATTGGCCTACATGGACCAATGTACTCAGCAGGCCAGTTCTGTTCTTAACAATTCAAGCTGTACCAGAAAAAAGGGAGATGTCCTTGGGCTAAATATATCATTCTTGTGCCACCAGGTCAACTCCTGACACTTCTTCCCTGCAGTATGATTCTGCTCTCTCATCAAATCATGGATGCACCCCTGTCTCATAACAGAGTTGGGTATGAGAAAGGCAGAAGTAGGCTGCTACTGCTGCCAGAACAATTAATATAGCCCATAGCCAACCCCAAATTTCTTGACAGAAAAAACACTGCAGGCTAGAATAGCTGCATGCTCTGGAGTAGCTGATGAGCTGTTGGTGGGCACCACTGAATCTGTACACCACTTGAACAGGTTTATCCTGCATAAGGGCAGAGACCTGGAACTGCGCATGTTGGAGAACACATCATTCTGAAGTGGCACTTAATTCAAAGGTAGATTAGAGAACTTCCCAAGGACCAACTAACAGAATTGCCTTGGGTATGCTGGAGTTAATGCTGATAAACTGTGAAAGCCTTGTTAATGAAAGAGGTCTGTGTTAATCATGATAGGAAACAAACAAACAGCTCTTAGCCTATTGAGGATCAGTCCCACAAATATACTGCTGCTCACAGGGAAAAATCAACTTCTCATCTCCAAAGGAAGTATTTAAATGCTCAGAAGCTTGGCTCACTTCACTGTGTAACATTATCTTACATGCAGTGTTCATGGGTTTGGTTTTTTTTTTCATACCACAAAACTATCCCCAACTTGAGTTATACAAAATATACTTGCATATTTTCCAAAATATTATTATACATCTTCTTTTCCTTATCAACACTTAGTTCTTCTAAGAGATGCTTGAACAGGTATTAACAGGATACACCTTCCTTTCTCTGGCAGTGCTAAATGTGCATTTAAAAAAAAAATCTGTCACTGAACTACAGCACAAATCAGTCTATTCTTCCTTCACTTATTAGGTACACTAAGTATTTGCAACCCTCACACCATCCAAGGAGAAACAGCTCCATCTAAAGGTTAATTGGCTGCATATTCTCCTGCCTTGTATTTTCCTTTTTCAGATTAACTATGTCACAAACATAATAAACAGCAGCAGCATGCTTATAAAAGTTGGATAGCGAAGGACGTAGATTGGAAGGCCGTGTCCTAAAGGTGGGGGGGAAGCAGATTTCCCTACCTGAACAGAAACTTGACACCAGAAGACCCATTAACATTTTGTTCTTCCTTTGAATAATCTCACACATGTTCACCTTCTCTGTTTACTTATGTTCTCATGGTCCCTGCTGTATTAAGTGACTTTTGGTTTGCAGCTTACGATTCAGGATCACATACAAACAGTCTTCAATTCTGAATCAATTTTACCATGAAAACAAGAACTCAAAATCACTTTTAAGAGTCCTGTTTTTTAAATCCATCCAGAAGTCTCTTATCCCTCTTAAATTGTATTGACTGGAAGGGAAGGACATCTCAGAAAGAGACTTTTTACTTGCAAATATCTGATAATTGGTATTGGAAAACATTAAAAAAATTTTTGAACACCTTTCAGAAAAACATTCCTAGCTGTAGTGATGCTCATCTTTGAAAAATCATAGTTTAAGAGTATGCTGCCTTCATCAACCAACAGCTTTTTACTTATCCTTATAATGGTACCATGAAGTTCATTCTCAGGATAACGTAACAGCATTTTCCAAAATTAGACCTGGAAAGTTACTTTTTATTCCTCATTTCACAGTACAGTGAGTGAATGAAATGAGAAGTTATATAAAATAACTTTAAGGATATTCTGATTAAAGGTTTCTAAATACTTTTTAGGTTCTCATGTCTACGTAAACCTGAGCACAATTTGTGCACACTGTCAAAGCAATAGCAATGTTTTAATAAAGGTGTTCAGCGAGGATGAAGTACTTTGGGACTGCAGCCATAATTATAATCATAATTGGCATTAAATTAACAGTGATGACAAAAAACAAGCTTTTCAGAGCTGAAATCAAGAAGTGTTCATTGTAACTATGCAGTGTTTATTGAAGTGCTATTCTTAATCTAGATAGATCATTAGGAACGAGAGAGGAAAAACACAATTATGTTCCAGGTAGCAAAATATTCTCAGTGGATACAGTTACGCTCAAAGCAAATTCAGCAGCACAAGTTCTGATTCCTATCTGGGTTTTGGCCATACTTGAGCTGTATTCAAGATAAGGACTGTTTTGGATCTCCTTCTGACTTACTCCAGTACCATTTTATTCCATAATTTCTATAATAACATTGATAAAATATATTTACTTTCTATAATTTATTCAACATAATTTAGAAAATAGTAAATTGAGAAATAACACAGCCAATACTAAAATTTCTACTGAACGTTTCCTTGATTGCACAGGATGAAAAAGACTACAAACCCAATCATTTAGGAAATACCTAAGTATTCAAGTTAGCAGAGTCTTTTTTTTTTTTTTTTGGTTAGTGTCCCTAGTCCCCACAGTGCCAACTTCCCTAGTCCTAATTCTGTAGCATTCCTGCTATTTATCTTGTGTCAAAGCATCAGATTCTTACAATCTGATCCTATGCACCCAACTTCACAGTAATTCCTCTTGATCTCTTCTCCTTGGGGAGACAGCTGGCTTTCTTTATAACACAGAGACTGAAATTTTTAATCTAATGAAGTCTCCTTACAGTATAAATTTCATATTGATTAACCATAATAAGGATAATAGCAGCACCCAGAGGCATCTAGAAGAGTCCAGCAGGACTAATACCAAATCAGACACAGTGAACAACACAGTAATCCTTGTAAGACCATCCTATTTCTCGTAACTGGCTTACTTATCCCTTTTGCAAGTTTATTCATGTAGTATTTAGAAGGCACTTCCTGTACATTATTTTGGACTATTTCACAGAGGCAAAGAGGTACATAATTTAGTACAGCCATTCCCTGTTTTTTACCACATCTACCTGCACCACTGTGATGGTTTAAAATAGAAATTTAGTTACAGACTTACCGATATGCATCATATTTCCAGGCAGAAAACCAGGAATGACACTGTATCATCCTAAGGGAAGTTAGTATCTCTTCTGACCAAAAGATGTAAACTCGTTGCTATTAGTAGTAGTAGTTTTTAGGTGACAGCATTTCAAGGTGTGTAGGTGTAAAAAATTATACAACAAAAAAAAAAAAGAAAAGAAATCAACCAAAATAACAATCCACATAATTTTGGTTTGTTTTTTTTTTTTCTAGCAAACACATAAAATTTAGGGGTTTATGATTTTTTTTTTCCAGATTTTTCTTCAGTTTCTGCTCTATGACTGAAGGCAAGCAGCACAGGGACTGTCTTTACAGGGCTCCCCACATGGACTAGACTTCATCCTGTTCACATTCTCTAAGAACAGAACTGCCCTGCTGGGTCAGACCAAAGATCCACATAATCCAGTAGTCTGTCTCTAACTAACAACAGCACAGCTGAGAAATAAGTGTTGGTAACAGGACACCTGGCACCTAAATTCTCAAAGGCTTTTACACATACTGAAATAATCTCTTCAAAAATATCAGCAAACAAAACATAACAGACTACTGATGTCTTGACTAAATAATAACAACTTTCTTTTCAGATTTCAGAATTTATCCAGATAAATCCAATGGACTTTTACGCCAGCTAGCACTGGCTTCTGTTTTGTCCCTTAACAAAATAATACTTGGTTCACATATTTTTTTTTGTGCAGAACTCACTCAATACCTTCAGCAGCAGTTCTATACAATGCTTGTGATTGAATAATCCTCTGCAAGGAAATAACATGGCCAGCATAACCTTTGCATTATACAGAATCTGTAACCCAGCATAATGGTATACAAAAGAGACACGAACAATGAAAGTAGAACAGTTTGTTGATCTGATTTAATCTCTTTTATATACCTACCACATAACGTCCAAGACCAGTTCTGGAAATGTCTGTTTTACCTACGATAGTGCCATCACTCTACGCATTTCACTGCAGCCATGCTGCTGGTTGGTGACACTATGAATATTGCAAAAGCAAGTACCGTAAAGAATGGGCTTTTACTTTGCTTCCACTTAATTATTTTCCAAATACCTGACAAAGCCAAATCGTAATCTTACCACATCGGTAAAGTACGTATGCTTTGTGCCCCTCTCTGTAATCCCGATTCCACCAATGGCTGTTCTGCAGCAATCGGTATAGGTGGTCAATAAATGGTAATTCTCTTTTGTATTAGCTGTTAAACATTAAAAAGTACTTTATCTCTAAATTTATCATATTGGCAGAAAGTCCAGCCTGAATACCAAGAACTGGCATGGGGGTAGAAGGGTCAGAATTGATCAAGATGTTTCATGAAGATTTTCTAATAAACACACTTCTAACTTAAAATAAAATACTTAAAAGCATTCTTCTGTGTCTATCAGATTTCTGTGTTGAAAACAATACTTAATAAAACAAGTCTTTCTGAGACAACATACCCTAGAGAGTTTTTCCAAAGGCTGCTGTGCTTGCTTCTGTTATTGTTCATCAGTTCTGTAGAAATATTAGTAACTACGGTCACAGTTTAAAGCGTGACCTGCAGTTTTTCTTCTGTGATGGATGGGAAATAATCTCAGTGCCATACTAGCAATAACAGGAATCCTGATAGCTTAAATAAAGTTTCCACTCTCCCTCCACACCTTCAGTTTTCTTTAGATTTCACAATTTGTCTGACCCATCACTGAACTGGGAGTTGTGGCTCCATGCTCCACTTGGTTCTGCCCAAACCTAACTAGATTAAGCCCCAGCCAGGCCCCCCTGCAAATGCACTGAGTACGAATCCTTACTTAATGCCTCTACTTCTGCTGGCAGCCTTGGACAACCTCCCCAGAGAATGGCACTCACCACAGACCACAGCTGGAGTCCATTCCAGCCTTGCAGGTCAACCAGCAGAAAAGGTTCCTCTATCACATCCCTTTCCCAGTACAATGTATTTTACATTTTACAGGAATGTATTTTTATATTGCCATGACTACCGAAATGTGTCAAAGGGTGCAACAGCTAACATCTGTTAACCCCAAATCAGTCCTCCAGGAGGAAGCACTACTCTCCTACGTCCTTCATCATCCCTCATCTGGGTCAAGCCAAACCATAACATTATAAATAACTTCTTTCCTGATTATTTTTCCCCCTGACTCAGGCAAGTCTAGAGTTTAATTTCCCAGCTATCTCAACAGGGTGCCATGTAATCCAGTAGTCTTAAAAGTAAGTCCTAAGCCTTTTAAAGCTTTATGAATAAAAGGCTGTAAGTATTTTAGAGCTTTATAAATCAAAAACTGGTAATGTGTTCTAATGCTCTTAAAATGTTTTTTGGAAGAAAATAAAAAAAACTTTTTCAAACTATGTATTTTTTCATTTTATAAGGAAAAGTTTGTGAATTACAAAGATTTATATCAGGTACCACACAATGCATACAATTAAAAAGTGAAGCGCTATAAAATTACAAGAATAAAAACTGAGTAGCTGATGAATAAACAGTAAGATTAAACAACTCATTTGTTTCATACAAGTTCACAGTCTGATCCCACATACAGCTTTGTATTGACCGAATGCATTTCTTCCCTGTTTAGCCACATTCTTGAACACATCAACTCCTACGGTATTATAACGCATCCTATTACTAGTTCCTGGACAATGTGAAAAAAAATTTACTGTATTTCATAAAACATTTTATTAGGGCTGCTCATATTAAACCTAAACATATCTGTTCAAAGGGTTTGCACCTTGCTTTGAATAAAAGTATTGTATGTTGTTTTTTAAACTTGATTTTTAAGAAAATTGTTTCTCTTTAAACAGCCACCTAAAAGCTATTGGTACCACACTTCTGAGTACATTGTCTATTCTTAAAAAAGCCACAAACTTATTAAAATAATCTGTAAGTTAGATCAGCAGCAAACTGCAAGATCCTTATATCCTAACAAAAAATGCAAATCAACTGCTTTGAGGAAGTAATTTTCCACTTTTTTAAGCATCAGGTTGATGAAGAGTTAAATGTTTAAGTTAGTTGCCAAAGAAAGAAAGATCATCTGGAATTCTTTCCCTCCTGCAAAGAAGCCTGAAATTGGAGATTTGCAATATGGGATTAGAATAATGTAAATCAACTAGAAAAATAATAAATTGGTAAATTAAGGTGCTGAGCATGAACCAGGAAAGATTTCTACTCCGCACATAACAAGCAGTATGATTGGTCAACATAATTGTAGTCAGTAATAAAAACTGTCAGAGAAGTGTATAAACACTGGTTTAGTCTTTTTTAGTTCAAAGGTAGACTAAGATGAGTAATTATCACCTGATGTTAGATTTGTATCAGATTTTTATTTAATAGATTATTCTCCTGTGAATTTAGCACCCATTCCAGAGATCACATTATTTTAAGATCTTTAAACACCTTTCTTCTCTCTTGGAAACAGGAACAGTTTTGTGTCTACAGAAAAATTAATCAATTTGGGCTTTGCCAGCGGATTCATGCTTCACTTGCTTATTCCTTCTTTAGGTCTCCTGCTGGTCCCACACTGAGTTAAGGAACCTTGATTTTTATAGACTATTCAACTCCAGTGAACAGCTAGCATACTGTGCACACAGTCTGCATAAAACATTCATACATCAGAACTAAAGTCTTCTACTGAATCCTTTATTTGAGTTCAGGATGTCTCTTCTCAGAGATTTCACAAACATTAAATACTTTCTTTGGAGTACCTCAAAAAACTCTACGGGCAGTTGGTTCAATCTGCACACTGATTCATAATCAGGATGGACTCATATTCCCTTGTCCTCTTTCTTGTAGAGCAATAGGAAATCATCAGAATTACACTGTGCATTCTAAGTCTGAAGCTTCCCCCGGCCCCCCAACCCCGCCCCCATGCAGAGCTTCAAGTCAGTAGCTTCTGCTTTCACAAAAAATTAGAGAATAACTCTTCATTACCTTGAATATCTACATTAGAGCAGCAGAACAAAAGCGGCACTTTAGAAGTGGAACCTTAACAAAAGGCATCATCCCTTGAGAAACAATATAACAAGATAGAGGAATTACACAACTCCTAGATGTAGCATCTTACTCTTCAACTGCTGTCTTGGCACCTGATCAATCCCTGGCTACATGTCAAATATAAGTACCGCCTCCACTTCAAACTGAATCCTTAAAGAGATGTGTTAATCATTACTGTTCCCTCTATCATGAGTGAAGAGCCAATCATCATTACAGTATCAAAATACTTGAAAAGGTAGCTAGGATGTAATCATCAGATATCATTTCCTTCCCCCTATCAAGAAGAAAAACATCTCTTACTCACTGTGTCTTATTATATGCCACTAAAGCACTTCCAGCTCTCTGGAACCTACTCAAGCATTATTTTCAAAGTATACCCAACTATGCCAAGTTAGCCCTAATCACACCTCAAACAGTACTTTGGAGATGACTTTAAATATTGCTTAAATAAGTGTTTTCCATCTGCAGACAGATCACTGACTCCTGCACAAAATTATCCCCACATTGCACCTTGACATTATTTACATACATTTTTCCACAACAACAAAAAAAATACTAGTCCAACCACTAGAAAACCCCATGAATATTTCCAGTGTATTGGTTCAGTAAAAAAAAAAAAAAAAGAGTCACTGAGGATTACTTAAACAATATGAAATTTTACCTGATCCAATACAGTTCACTTGATAAAGGAAAGCCAAAATCAGAAGGTGATTGCTCCCTACAAAGTCACGTTGAAAAAAACAGATAGGAATAATGTGCTTCATCCATCTGAAGTTTATGTATTTAATCACAAAACCTGAGAAAGCAACAGGGAGAAGCCTGGCTTGAATTATTTCCTGTTTTACTAGTTTCTGCTTAGGAATCAGTCAAGGGAAAAAAATACAAATATATAATATAACTTGTTAATGCTTAATCTACCTTCTGGGATAAATAAAAGAGAAAGAGACTGTGGCTGCATTAAAAAAAAAAAAGACACAGTGAAGGTTGCTGCTTTCTCTTTTCTCACAGCACTGACTTCCAGTCACACAACACTAAGAACATTAACAACTTTGTAAAGTATAAACTAACACATTCAACTTTAAGTCTGGGTGCACCTGCCAGACTGACTATGCTAAACTCAATCCTCCACTGAAATTTCATAGAAATACGCACAATCAATTTTCATATTACAGACAAAGGAAAGCAAGCTTGCTTAAGGGGCTCAGAGGAAGATGATGATCACTCCAGTAAGTTAATGCCTCAAGCTTAAAATTTCTGCCTTTGAACGAAACTTTCTTTCAATCCATTAACCTTCATTTTCTGAGTTTTGGCAATACAATAGCATATATATTAAATTTTATTTCTTCCCAAATTTTACTTATGCCTGGGGGTGGGAGGAGCTACCAGCTGCGGCTGACACTACTTCAGGTACCAGAACCTGAAGATTTAGCATTAATTTCAGCTAAACATGCATTTTCTTAACTGAATACATAAACACGTTATGTTCAAACTTAGTTAACCAGCTACTGCTTACCACAAAACCCATGAAGTTCTGTTTTGGGTTTCAGATGTACAGCAAATACTCTTTAAAAATGCAAGCAAGTAAATCAACCTAGAAACACTGTTTAAATAGTTTAATTTATTAAATATGCTGGGAAATGGGAAAGCAGACATTTCTGACTGTAGAAAGCTTCAAAGCTGGTAATTAAAATTAAGCCTATAGACTTAAGATTCCTCTGCATTAAGTAGCGAGTGAAGAAGGCTTTAAAAATCATTACTACACTGGGCAATCACATCTGGTTTTGTTATTTAGTTCTAAGGCATTAAAAAGACCTCTGTTTACACAAAGAATGGGTAAAGTTACTCTTCAGTTAGGATGGAATCCAAACACCATAACATTTGCTCAATAAACAAGACCAAACCACTCCTCTTTATTAAACAGTAACTGTGAAGAGACAGGAAATAGCAAAAAAAGTAGCAGAATCAAATATATTACCAGTTACACTGTAATTACATATCTGACAATTTTTTCAATGTTAAACTTGTAATACAGAACTGATCTCTTCACTATTCCAAACACATTTTGCAACCAAGCTATTGAGCAAATTAAATTGTCTTTGTCATCGTTCTTTTTAATGCACTGTCTCCACTGATGGCTATTCTCTCTGTAAAAAGTCAACTAGCCAAAGAGCAGCCAAAAGACCAAGATTAATGGAAGCTTCCCTTGTTCTATTTTACAATAAAAGGTGGAGCAGTAAATTACACACAAAACTCAACTGCTAAGTGATAAAAGGAAAATAATAATCTTCATATTCATCAATGACATCAGCATTAATCATATAATAAAACACACTAAAAGGTTTAATTAAATACCAAAGAGAACTCTTCAGACATATGGGGTCAAAAGCTTAACATTTCTAATGATACTAAATGTTCTTAATTCAAGCTTGATTCTTATTTTATAATCAGGCAACCATTCTGCTCTTCTATGCAGCAAACTGTCATTTCACTTTTAATTGGTTACCAACTTTACTTCAACTCATTGTGGACATTCTGGGTTAGATACACCAAATCCAAGCTTGTATTTATTGAACATCATGATGCAGAGCAATGCAGAAAAACCCCATGGCTTACTTCTAAAATGAAATTAAAAGGCCTCCCCACACATTCAAGTTTGGTTGCTGAGCCACAAGGTCAGCTATTTCATCAACCTAATTTAATTTGTCCTTCGCAGCTGAGATGACAGTCTGCTTGAGATATTTAACCTAATGGCATTTATAAATGCCAAAATAGGGTGTCTGCTATTATTGTAACTATAGGGCTACAATCAACCACTGCATTTTCAGTTTTTTAATTCTGACAGGCTTTCTCTTTTTTTAAATATGCTTTGTTCTGAGTATGAATGTAAGCACATTAACCATTTTGCCATTACTATTTTCTTTACTCATTACCAATGAATTACCCATGAAATCAAGACCTTCCCTCTTTCAATACAGTAACATAAGTGTTATTTCTACAAACACTGTGGTTTGGAAGCAAATCATCCAGTGAGATAGGTCTGTAAAAGTGGTACCTATCTCATAAAAGACACAAGACAAGCCATTTTCCCAGTACTATGTCCAGTCACTTACACTAATGCTCTGGCTCCAGAACAGACTAGGAGCAACTGGATGAGTTACTGCAGAAAAATCATTCAATGAGGAAAGCTTCAACATACTTCACACAAAAATTCAATCTATTTAAAGCCAGTATAATTCCTTTTCATCTTCTCTCCAATACTATGACTTGGGAATGATGGCATCTTGCTCCCCTCTCTGTTATACAGTATCTGTAAATTGCCAGCTATGAAAATCAGGATAATCCTGAGTCAGTGAATGCCTCTTAGAAACTATATCCTCTTCTGAAAATATGATGGACTTACTGACAGACTGTAAAATATGAATCCTATTTCCATTTAATCAGTTCTAAGGGACCCAAAAGTCAGAACATGAGGGGCTGGAGATTGGTAACATGAATTCTTTTCACAAATGTCATTAATTTAAAACTATTGTCAAGTCAGTAGCTACTACCAGCTGTCATATCATCTATCAGAGGATTAGTGGTTGCCTATCATTGCTGATGAGTCACACATTCTTCTCCACTTCTCCCAAGGCTATGAAATCCTATGAAGATGGCTTTTCCACCGATAAAACAGCAAATAACTAAGGAAAAGTAAAAAATTGGTCATTTTTGATCTTTCTTCATGTTTTACATGAGAATTACTTCAAGCAAAATTAAACAGCCAAAAAGTTTTTCTGTCATTTTTTCTTCCCTCCTCACAAATGCCATGACTGCACACACCTGCAGAAACTGTCTTTACATGTATGAGGTTAGTCTTTCAGAAATCTTTGTACCTCTGAAGCAAAGAAAACTTACCAAGCTTTGTTTCACTACAGAACGCAATTTCTTAATAGTCTGCCGCAAGATACAAACTACACAGCAATTCACCTTGTCTTTACCATCCTTGTCCTCAGCTGGCACATTTAATTGTCTTACAAGCAGACTACCTGGTATCTTACATCACAGTAAACTTGCACTAACTATCACCTGGCTTCCATAAGACTCATCCAGATTTGCGTATGAGGTGCCTTATAAAAGTTTAGCTACCACAAGAACAGTGAAGAAATGTAGTAACTCTTGTCCCATTGACCTTATATCCCTTTCTCTCTCCCTCCTTCCCTCTCCTATTCTCTACCAAACAAAAATTAACCACCTCAAGTCTTTAAGTATCCCTGACAGCTGTGGACATCTGTGGTATTTCATCTTATGAGAGGGTTCTGCCCGAGAGATCAGTCTCACCCACTGCTAACATCAAGTCTCCAAAAACAATGACTGTGTTGCAGAGAATCAATCAGATAAATAAGCTGTCATACAATTTCTGTCGTCTTAATACTAATTATATGTAACTGCAGTTTTTAAATAGTTCATGAAAAAAATTCATCAAAAAGATGAATTTGATAGTCAAACTGCCATGGACAAAAAAATCCATATTGCAAAATCTGCACATTTAATTTATTATTCTTGATACAGCTTTCAGTACCTCGTATAACACAGACCATCAAATTTCCTATTAAAATATAAGGTCTAAAGCACTTCAGCTCACCATTAAAGATCAAACTAGCACAATTTTTGTGTATGTTTTATTTCTTTCACAAACAAGCTAGTGACTCCCTTTTCCCCTATACTAGTAATTTTACAATTTTTTTTTAATTTTAAATTAACTATATTAAACACAAGTCACTGCCTGGACAAGAGCCACACAGTCATACAGGAAGAGCAGTGGATCACAGGACATTGCAGTAAGTCGGGTTTGATGCTAAGGTTGCAGAAGGGACTCTAGCAGTCCTAAAACCTCAGCTGGTGACATTTGTAAATAGTATCCATGATAAAGTTAAGGAAGAATAAAAATCACCATTTTTACACTGTCAGAAATTTCATGTCTAAGTTATATTTTCCTTCTACTGAAATACTAACATACTTCATGGAACAGAAGGTGAAAACAAAAGAACTATCAATTTGACAACAGGAAAGTGTTTCATAGTAACAATGTTCTGGTACTCTCAAATTGGAATATCTTGTTTAGCATTGCTGTGGTCAATATTTTCATTTTGAAGTATTCAATATTGACTTCTATTTTATGGCAGGCTGCATTGTTTCAGGAATGTTTCAAAGCCCCGTTTTTCTGTTTTTGATTGCCATTATGTCCCACAGCAAAATAAAAAAAACTATTTTCATTGGGTTGCAGATGCAGAGACAAAGTGCTTTTAGGACACTGTACTTAACTCTTGTAACAATACCTCAAGATCACACAGCAGGTAAGTTTCAAAACGACAAAGAACAAAGAGCTATAGTTTTACAGCATCTCAACCACCGTCATATACTCCATCTCAGGAAAACTGTCTAAGGAACAACTGTATTTTGACATATCCAGTCTTCACCAGGCAATCAGACATAACTATAGTCATGGACAAAAACACCTACAGTAACTCTGTTCATCAATTCTAGTCACTGATTTTATATGTGTTTTTATAATGCCAGCAGAACGAACGTGCTTCCAACATGAAAGTTAACATTATTTCCCCCCAAAACTGTGCAGAGTATTTTTAACTTTTATCATAGAATCAGATAGAAATTATTGACAATTCAAGATCCTCAAAGTTAATTTAACCTTTCTTGTTCTTCAAAAGGAAGGAGACTAATAACCAACATCATAACTTCATGTAACTGGACAGCTTTATTTCCATTCATAGTGGAAAGCAGGAGATGAACAGATTTTTGGCACTGAAGCAAATCAGTCTCAGAAGAATTCATTGAAAAAAATTTTTAAACATATCATCAAATTAAGCAGTATTACAACCAACTGAGGTATGTGTACATTTCCTCGCAAAGTGGTACTTAACTTGAAAAAAAAAGGACTCAGAAGTGCAATTCATAGCATCCTTGGCTTCTTAGGCACACAGCATTAGCTCCATAATTTCAGTCTTTGGAGACAAATAGCTGTGTACTCGTGAAAATTTCAGCTTGGCCATCGGGGTAGGAAGAAAATGAGCTTTCTAGAACTGAATTCAAAACACGAACTGAGTTTTGTACCATTTTTACGTTATCAGTGCTGAAAGAAATTAAGGTTGCCATAGCTACAGCTTCATTTAGGTACAGATTATATACACGTATATCATCCCACAGTATTTCTTTAAATGCCTATTAAAACCTTACAAGTAAGACTGAAAATGTAAAAACAAAACATGAAAAACGGATACTGTCAAATCTGTCCAGTACTTTGATAATTGACGTAGTAGCAATATAACACATTAGGAGTGGATTTAACCCTACAACACTTTCTGGGTTAGAAATATTTTTGTAAAAAACCAGGGATATCACCTTTACCTACACACAGGGGACAAAGACATTGTGGGTTGTTTCTTGGAAATGTCTAAATGTTTGATATCTTTATTATAACAACAATCTATATTAACATACATAACAGGGACCTCTGGGAAAAATTTCACAAGTACTTCAGAGAGGTTGGACTTTTCTGAACAACCACTGGAGTAGATCCAAGTTCATAAAAGCAATCTGATAAAACCGGTATGTCTTTAAGTATTCAAGGCTGTAAGTATTTGAGATCACTATTTCATTCTGAAACCGCAGGGTATCCAACATTTCCTAGTCTCTTTGAAAGTTCTGAAGGAAAAAAATCTTGCCAAAGAGATTACTGTATTTTAAGTAGCCCTTGATAACCTCTTTCCATGAAACCACCAGATGATGGATGAGGTTAATCTGGGGAGGCTTTTTTTGTTTGGTTTTTCTGTTGTAGAACTGTTTTGACTGCAACTGAAAAGCTGTCTTTGTGGGACATATGTATAATATATTCTGTGTAAGAATTGTCATTATACAGATTATTTTTTGCCTCTGATATTTCTTCATGCCACACATTAGTTAGAAATATTCTATTTACTTACCAATAAATCAAAATATTTAATAAGAACTTGACTTTTCTTCACTGAATGTCAAGAACAAATCATGAAGTAGACTATTTAAAGATGTTATTTTGCTTTTTGTTTGTTTTGTTAGTTTACCCTAACAGTATCATCTAGGCATCCAGTATGCATAATACTATGGGAATTTAGAGTTTTAAAAAATAACCACCCTCCCTGATTTTTGCAAATTCTTTTTTGTTTGTTTCAAAGAAACATTAATTTGGGGGAATTATTTCTCCTTCAGCACTGTGCTAGCATATTCAACTCTTAAGCCCTGGCATACTGTCCAAGAGCTACTGGTGTAAGTTTACTACATTAGCCAGACATTACTAATTACTTATTGCTCTAAGTAACTAAGGTTGGAAACACTGTGGTGCTTATAATGCCAACTGATGGCTCTCAATACTTCCTTTGCACAGTCTGATTTTCAAACTGAGCCAGTAATGACAGGACTTCATCTGTATTTCTCTAAAATATAACAAGTTTTCAGTTTGGAAGAGTTTTCAGAATTTTTTTTATACTACTCAGCCATCAAGGGAATTCTCTAGATTTATAATTGGTAGAGTAGCTTTATCTTTCACATCACAGTATTGCAAGATTGGTAACAGCCCATCTAGATCAAGCACAGTACGTTAAGGACCCCCTGCACTGTTGTGGAAGAACATTAACAGAAAGTTCTCTTATACTTAAAGATATCAGTGAAACCTGACTTTACCAGCAGCATAAGGAATGGAAAAACCTCAGCAGCTTGATTAAAGCTATTTTTGTAACAAACAAAATAGTGCTGCATTCCTTGAATTTTGGAACAGATGAGAATGATGCCTTAAGGAAAGAGCACTTTCTATCAGAAATTCCCTAAATTATTCTTATTCTAGTATTATAGGAGCAGAATGAACTAAGGAGTCTGCATATCTGCCGGTGAGAACTCTGAAGTGATTTATAAAGCTTTTTGTGCTTGAAATCTTATTGTAGACTTACTTTAAAAAACAATTCACTCATCTATTTATACTTAAGAACACATGCAGGCTCTGATGTTTGCTACGTTAAGCAAAAAGAAAGGATTTCAAAGCTAAACAAACATTCTCAGAACTTCTTTTCCAGTAGAGGCTGAAGCTTGTTAGAGGGAAGAGAAAGCACTGAGAAGTAATGGGTACTGAGAATGGAAGACTGACATCAAAGTTGTGCAATACCTTGTAAGAGTTGATTCTTTTTCCTCATTGCAAAATAGGATTTCTTACAACTTCAAGTAAAATACACCTTTTCTAAATGCTATTTTTATTTGCCAAATATACCTCAAGTATCTGCTTTCATACTTTTTTTACTTACAGTCTTCAAAAAGATACAGTTCAAAAAACTACAGGACCAAAAAAGCCCAGTTACGTATCTAAAAGCTATAACAGATATAGATCCCTTTCTATATATGCAATGGTCCTCTTTTTTTTTTGGGGGGTGGGGGTGGGGGTTGGGGGTGGGGGGGCTGTGTTTTGCTTTGCTTGCTTGCCGAATTAAACACACAAGTTCAAGTTTGTGTTATAAGCCAGAATCAGAATCATGGAAGGGAACACTATGAAGCTGTTGGTTTTTTTTTTTTTTTTTTTAAAAAACAAAACAAAAAAAAAACCAACAACAAAAAAAAATTACCTTAGAACTTAACACAACTGGAAAGACAAGAAAAGGACTAGGATAACCATAAAAAATTCAAGAATATATGTATTTTATTTCCAATAGCACTGATAACAGACACATTCTTGTAGAGGGAATTATATGTAAAAATAATTCAGCAGAATGTTATTTGTGATGCAGAGGAAGCCTACCAAGCGGTAGTAAGTCTTTTGCCAAGCCATACTTGTTAAACACAGTTAATGCAGCTCCCTTGTGTTTTGCCACCTGTGACTTGAGGATACAGGAGTTAATTCTGCCATAGTTCTCTGAATATACAAAATATTAGTTATATTAACCAAGCTGGACAAATCCAGCCAAATTTCAGTTAATCTCAAGGAAGTGTCACAAGAACATGATGCCTCAAAAAATTGTCAGACCTAAGTCTGTATCATACACAAAAAGTCAGAGAGGCCCGATTTCATTGTGCATGTATGACTACAGCCAATTTTCCAGCTGGCACTTTGACACAACAGTAGGTTTCTATTTTTATTAGAAAAGTGAGCTAATAACTAGAGTCACTCCTAACTGTTAGTCAAACAATATCAACAACAGTTTCATCCAGGGAGAGTACTTCAAGAAAAGCCTTCCTTCAAAAGGTACATTAGATAAAAAAAGCCTGTGAAATAGATACACTTGCTCAAGAGAAAACTCCTGGTTTTCTATGCCACACTACGTATGTATACATCCATCTTTTTTCTTTAGAATATGACTATTCTGATAGTACTAAAGCTCTCATTCATTGAAGTAAAATTTGGTGTTAATTAACATTTTAGGTCTGTTAAGTAACAAAACCTGGAAATATGATCACCCAGTAGGAATATGTTTAAAAGACAGGCTAAAAATCAATCTCTTGATTTATTTACAGAATCTATTAATCTGAGTAAAATTACACCTCTTAGACACTCACCCATTCTTGGTTTTAAGATTGCTGTTAATGAGGAATTCCTCACAACCTTGAATAAGCTGATCCAACAGTTAAGTGACCTTTACTGTTGAAAGCGTGTTCCTCTAGCTCAAATCTGTCTGGCTTCAGCCTCCATGAAAAAACATTATATCTTTCTTTATTGACACCTAGATGACTAGGTGTATATTTGAAGAGCATGGGCACATCACAGCTCTTACCTCAGCATTTCAAACCTGCTCCTTTTTTTCCCCATACATAAGCCACAGCACCCCTACAATGAAGAACAGTATGAATACATTGCTCTTGCCTGCACTTTGCATCCTACCAGAAATTTACTACAAAACAAACCAAAACACCCCCACAGCACCAGCAGCCACAAATACACACTTTGGGGAAAAACAGGGCAGGAGTGTAATTAGAGCTGCCTTAAACAGTTTTGGGGTTAGAGGTCAGTTACATCAATGTTTCTGGCATTTCAATACAACAGAGTTTTTCAACTGAACAGACAATATAAAAATCTTTCAGCATTAATGCCTTTCTTACCAGGTCATGGACATCTTTCAGATAACATCAAGACCTCTAGAAAAGCATGTATTTAGAAATTTGTGTTGCTCCAAAGCCTTAATAACCATGATGATTTAGCCAGCAAGTTTCAGAAACAGTTCATTGCCGTATATTTTTCCATATCCTTCACAACTGTCTAACAAAGATAGCTCTGTGTACAGCTGCACCACAGCTTGAGGTAGTCATTTCCAGTTTATTCCTCCTTCTCGTATTTGATCACAGCCAACCCTGCCATGAGTTCCTTAAAATCTAGTTTTCTCTCCGTGTCAAAATTAAGACAAATTCAGTTTGAGCACAGCAAAACCAGAAATTTAAGATCGAAGCATGGAAGGAAAAAATTATCTTAGATTAGAGAAGTTAGTAAGAAATGAGCAGAGGAAAACATTTTTAAATTTTACTGACAGTCCAAAAGCCCTAATTTCTTTTCTCTGAAAGCAACATCAAGAACTCAATAAAAAGGGACTATCTTTTCTTTTGAGAAAAAGCTATCTCCTTTCTCTCTCTCTCTCATGAATCAGAAACTCAAATGGACACAAGTGTTTCTCAGCAATAGTAAAGGTCTGACATTCATTTCTAACATCAGCATTTTCAACAGTTTCAGAAGTTCATAAATTTGAAGCAATGATAACGAACGGCTTTAAGTGCAAGTATAGTTGTTCCTACAAACAGGTAGCAGTCAGTTATACTAGACCAACGCATCATCTCACAGGACATGTACACACATGCACAAAGGAAGGATAAAGGGTAATAATTTTTGAAACTATATAGGTATTCATTAATTATCAGATGAACTGTCTCATTTTCTACTAGTTCAGAGGTAAAATTAAAGTTAACTACACCCTAAATAATTGAAATACATTACCACTGACATCACAGTATACAAAATCCTCATTAAACGTATAATAAAAAAGTAAAGATGTCCATGTCTCCCTTTAAAAGAAAACAAAAAGTGCAATTACTAAACCAGCTTTTTCACCATGTAGTGCAACAAGAATATCCAAATAATTTCAAAAAATAAGCCAATTTCTTTCTTAGAGTTCATTACAATGGTCAGGTCATCTGCACTGATTCCCAAGCATCAGTTAATACACTATTTGTGCCCTCACAAAAGACAAATACATATTTTCAAGTGTCATGTCTGTTTCTTTAAGGCGCCAAAGAACTTAAGTGACTGTGTGTAGAAATCCTATTACAGCCACCACACAGATTACTCAAAAAACCCCATAGTCCAGCTCCAAACTTTCCTTCTTCCTGAAATGGAAACAGAAAAGACTGACTGGATGTAAGAAAAAAAGTTCCTCAGTTCACTCTGAGGACAGTTAAGCATTGGAACAGGTTGCCCAGAGAGCTTGGTGGGATCTCCACCCTTGCAGTTTTTCCAGACCCAACTGCACTAAGCCCGAAGCCACCACCCAGTCTGAATTCAGCAGTGACACTGTGTTGAGGCGGGGATTGGACTAAACCTCTCCCCGAGGTTCCTTCCAACCTGAAGAGTCTGTGATCCTGTGAAATACTATGATTTTCATTCATCCTTTCGTAGAGGTAGCATAAGATAATCCAAGAAGAAAGTGGTGACTTCTGTTGCAGCATCTGACAGTTGCTATGTGATAGATTAGCTCACACACACACACATTTATTCCATGGTGTCTTCTCAACTTTATGCAATTACCTATGGAAAAGATTGCAGCAGGAAATAATACAGGAACATAAATTCCAAGAAGTCTACCTCATCTTTCTCAATGTGTATTTGTGCGAAGGAACTTAAATGGTATTTTGCAGTTTACTTACAAGTGAAAACAATCAGTCGTATTTTCCTGGAACATGACATGCAGCTATTAAGTTAAACTTTCTTTGTAAACTACACCTTTATAAAATTAGGAGACCAAAAGTTGAATGATTAAAAAAGAAACAAAATGTATCAGGATTAGGAATTTACTGGGAGGGGAGCATCATGAGGTAGAAGCTCCTCACCCCCATGCACTTGTTTATCAGTGGACTATGAGAAAGAAAAGATACACTGACACAAAAAAGGTCATTCGTTGCTGTGATCTTTTTTTTCTTCCATGATAAGACCACAACCCTAGAGATAATTTTCCTTAATATTTTTAGACCTAGCTTTCACAGAAGTGCATACAGAAGCCGTTCTGAACACCTGCTGCTTCCAGTGCATGTGGAAGAAGAAAAGTCATTTAAAGGCTGCCAGGTATACCCCAAACTCAACTTAATTAAATACCAAAATGACTTTCCAGTATCTCTATTTCCAGACACAGTTTTCCTAAAATTTTGGCTGAATTTTATATTATTAGGGAAAATAACAACAGGGAGAAATGCAACATAAAATTAAGTCTGCTGTGGTTTATGACTAAATATAAAACCACTCTAAGGTGCAGTTAATTTTTACCCTAGGGAGAAAAATTCAAGTATTTAAAAAGGTCTAGAGATCATGTGTTCATTAACTTATCTCTTGATGGTAGCATTTATATTCTTTCTGTATTTAAGCTGTATTGGAGAGTCAGTCTACATATACATTGTGAAACACCCCACTGTAAAAATAATTTACAATTTTAATAACAATATATTAAAAAAAGGAGTCCACTACTGGATGCTACAAGATTTATCAATGCTTCTTCCCGGTTCTGGCCTCTCCCCAGTAGATGGCAATGCAGCTCCAGAGCTCCAGGGCCCCTCTGCCGCAGCCTGAGCAGGGGGAGGAACTGTACAGCTGCTTTATTATACATTAGTTATTAGGTTGATAGCATAATAATGCCTCCTGAAAGACTGATATAATAGTTAAGGGGAAAAAAAGATTCCCTGAGAGAAGGCTTTTCTTAATATCTTTTCTAATTAGGCCTGCTTCATCTGAAGTACAGCAAGAGATACCAGAAGTAATAAAAAAATCCAGAGGGTTCTTACACTTACCAGATGAAAACATGCTGTGTTGCAAGTAATATTCCTTCAAAGTTACTTCCTTTTCTTCATGCCTACATTCACATCCATAAACCTAATTGAATGCATATATTTCTGTAACAGCCTGTAGATAAGGCAATCTTTTTAAACCATTTTTAATTTATTTTTTTAAAAAAGAAATTAAGCTTTTTAAATCAGGAGAACAAATATGAACACTCAAAAATATATAATATTTCTCTGTATCACCACCATTGTATCACCATTTTGGAAAGCAGTGCCAAGTGACACTTGCCCTTCCCTTTTATCCTGAACCACTAAAAAATGTGAAGACAAGGAAACGTTTTCTGACAGAGTTCCCAGTATTGTCATATCTTAATTCTGTTAAAAAAAACCAAAACCCAAAACTAATACATTATTTGAGGTCAGTGTTGTCTGGTATTCCACATACAGGAAACTCAGGAACAGCTGCAGCCTAATCAGTTACTGTTGCAGTTAAATCTAATGTTTTAAAGGCATCTGGAAACAGGGAGCCTAGAGAAGCCATATTCTCACTAAAGCTGCTAATAAAGACAGGAAAGCAGGAGAGAGCCCAGCAGAAACAAAACCAGCAAAACAATACAGATTCTCTCATACAAATCTCTCCCTTTACCTTTCTTCTCCCACACACACTCAAAAAAAAAAAAAATCAACCCATTAGAGTCACCACCTTCTCCCTCCACATCTTACCCCTCTTCCATCCTCAGACCATCACTACTACTAGACAGTTACGGTGACAACACTACTGTAACAACACTTGCACGTTCTATCAACTTAGTCCAGCCAGCCACATAACCATTAAACAAGAAAGAGTCTAGCTACATTATTCTACAGTAAACATTTAAAAGGATAGCATGGCAGAACTTTTTAAGAAAATCCTTTGCAGGTTTAAAACAGATCCCCATCCTTACCTAATAAGGAAGATTTTAATAAAGGCACTGACACATCAACCTGTCAACTAGTGGTTTTTCCATCTTTCTTTTCAAGAGGATAATTTACAGGTGGAATGTCAAGCTTAACCATCAATTTCCTCTTTCCAAACTAAATCTTCAGCTGTTATTAGACTTTGCCCACCACTACCAACTTCATTTTAAAATAGCTGACTCAATTAACTACATCTTCCCAGAACATTTACCAGACATAAATATCAAGCAGTCTTTATGCAAATCCACTGCATACAGCCATCTTCCTACCTCAAAACACACCTCTCAGGTAAATACACACATTTTCGCTGTACCAAGATAAAGTATTTTTCTACCAACCTAGCTTCATTTTAGTATCAGCCTGCAGAAATGTATGTAACATACAGTTTATTGAGAAATTAAATTAGTGCTAGCTTTGATTGCAGTAATTGCAAAAATCACTGTAGTAGCAGATGCATTATACATACAACTATAAAAAAGATTTTAAGTGATAATTTTCAACTGGGTAATTTTAAGCTAGTTTGTCTCATCTCAAAAACATCAAAGTGACATGTTTTCACAGTCAAATCTTAATTATTGTATTTTGCAGACCTGTTGATAAAGCCTACAGGAATTCTAATTAGCTGTGCTTCTGCATTACTGCTTCTGCTGTATATTCCACTGTTCTCAGCATGTGCTCTCCTCTTGCAACTTGCTCAGTCAAGGATGAATACCACCACTGGAATTTTGGCTTCGATCCGAGTTACAAAACCTGTAGAATTTATTTATTGTTTTAATCATGTATTTATTCATCCTCTAATTTTCTATCTCCAGCTTCCTATATTCAGAGAGCAAAAGAAAATCTTAGTTCCTTAAAAATCGAAAACTTCTCTTTTGTAAATGTAATTTTAAGTAATAATAGTAAAAATGAATAATAGTAATAAAGTGACAGTAATAAAGTAGCAATAAAATAAAAGGGAATAAAAAGCAAAAGGCATTTAAAGTAATTATTTTCGAGATTCAGACTTAATATGAATAGGGAGAATTCTAATGAGATGTTCAAGAACTACTTTCATCTGCTTTTTGCAGTGAGTTACCTCCCAAGAAAAGAGGTTTTATTATACTGAAATTTTTATTTTTATTATCTCTATTTTTATACTAAAGGACTCAGTTTTAAGATTGCTGGATGTCATACGTGAAATGAACCTTCTTATCAGTTTTGTGATCTGCAGTAAGAGTTAGTGATGGATGCTGCTTGAGCAGAGTCAAAAATTCAACATCCCTATTTCATTTCCCTTCCCCATTTGCTTCCAGAACCTACATAATTCACTTCCACAATGTTTTTAGTGCAAAGACAAGATACCAACTATTTATTTAAATAATAATAGCAACAACAACAAAAAAAAAAATCACAATGAAGGAATGGAACTGGTGTAATAAAAAAACACTCATCAGTAACTTATTCTTTTTAACTTGCTAAATAGGAGAAGCAACAGTAATACTTTCAACATAAAATCTACTTTGACACTGGTTTTGAAAGTAAGTTTAAGTTTATAAGATTGTATTTATAATAAAATTAAAGAAAGATTAGAGTTGGATATGGAAAACACTTCTCAGCAAAGCACTGACCAGAATAACCCTGTATGTCAGAGGGACATATTCCCAAGCAGATATGTTGCAGTACACCGAGTAAATGAAATACATGAAAGCCAAAGATTTCAAGTGGAATGCACACATTGCCCTACTGCCATTCAGTGCCTTACCGTGGCCCAGAGCATTACTAGGGACTACAGCATACTGTATAAACTGGAAAAGGCCTAGACGTTACAGGATCACCAAATGACAATCCTTGCTGAGTTTAAACATCCTGAGCTCAGCAGACCTAATTTGCTATCAACATTATTACTGTTAAATGAACTCATATGAAGCCCTGTAAGTCTTGTTTTCATGGAGATTACATCATATGATGTAAATCACTGTATTTACACATACCAGAGGATGTGATTAACAGGACTATCTTTCCAACTCATGGTAACAGAACAACACACCAGAAAACCAGCAAGAAGTCTCCCTACTTGGTGAACAGTTTTAAGCTTATGGCACTAAATGAATCCTGAAAGCCATAAAAGATAAACTGGAATAGGGTTGTCATTAGGTTCTTCTGGTGGTTTGGTTTTTTGGAGGGTTGGGGTTTTTATGCTTGGTTGGGTTTTTTTTTGAAAGTAGAGTTTTATCTGTAATACCACTCCCTGAGATATTCCGCTACAAAAACAAAATGTAAAGATTTTATCTGTGAACCAGGAATTAATGACAGAATTCTTCATCCAAACCTGGTTGTGTTTGTGCTAGTCTCTTAGTTACTTTTTGGAAGTTTTGGGGTTTTTTTTGTTTTCAAACAAAAAGAGGAATAGGGGAAAAAAATTCTTCAACAAAAGTTTGATTTGGAAATTTTCCTTCAAGAAATAGCAGCGGTTGATAGCGTGATCAAAGGTCTCCAAATAACAGTTGTACCAAGCCTCACCCAATTCCTATTGAAGCTACATTTATGCTTCACCCTAGAGAGCATACATACTCATACTTTAGCTCTAAGGAAGCTTTGGACACCCAAAACATGGGTATCTTGGAATTTCTGAAATAGATTGACCGGTAGGTTAGAGGTCAAAGTACATTCATGAGACAACACATGCGTTCTTTGACATAGAACATGACTAAAGCCTTATAATACAGACTCATGTTCCAAGCATTTCATCACACAACTATGCATAACAGAAGTACCTCAGAGGCATATGATGAATCTGATTGTATTTTGTCTTGGAATTAGGCCCTTTACTCTCCAGACATGCTTTAATGTAACAGCAATATACTTGGCAAAGCTTTCTAAAGCCTAATGATTTAATCGACTGGAAACACACTCATTTTGAGAAACTTGCAGAGTTTTTTACATAATATTTGCACTATGCACTCACAATTTAAGACATTTCAAACTACTGTGATGCAGGGTATCAGACTGAGATCTACCTTCCGCTATCCTGTAACAGCTGCTGGTCTTTAAATTCTCATATTTTCTGTTAACACTAGAGGAAAAGCCATTAAAGGCAGGTAATGTGAATAGGGGAATCATGCTAGGCAAGGAGCTGAAAGACTCTGTATCAAGCAGAATACTGTTTAACCTTACAGCTTACCTTAGAATCACAACCACTACAGAGATGCTGAGTTGAATACATCACTTGTTGTCGTAAGGAACAACAGCATGACTACTTGAAATTAATATGCTCAAATTGCTAATTACCAAAAACCATTAGAAAAATTACAGCCTTCAAGTTCATAAAAAGTGGCTTTCCACCAAACTCAGAAAAAAATATCACCGTACTAAATTGTTCACCTCTCCTGCTATGTTACTTGTACATATAGTAGCAATGATTTATAGTCCAGCTGTGTGACAGACAACTGTGCCTTTATGTAAACTCTCTAGGACACGTTTTTCATAAAAGTGAAGAGTGATTTAGCTGCATGAGTTCCATTAACATTAATGGGTGTCACATGGCTAAATCCCCGTGCCCCACTCTAAAATTTTCTATCTCTGCCTTGTGTAATTAGAAATAATTTTCTCTGAACTGACTTCCTTTCTAAATGATTGTGTGAAGAGACAGCAGAAAAATATTGCAGTGCCAATCCACCATGACATCAGTGACACAGCTCTTACAGAACACCCAAGAAATTATTTCCCATCATTCTAACCATTTCTCTCTTGCTTTCCTAAGTTCTTAGTTTCTTCCTCCAAGGTATTCTGGCTGCTGATAATAGCTTTCATGTTCTTTTTCTTTCATAAAAGGTACAAAAAAATTATATTAAGCTTTCCTCCCTTTAAAATTCAGTCACAGAATCCAGGTATTTAAGTTCTGTGCTTCTATTTCTTTGGGCCTGCTACATCACTTCAACCATATCCTGTGCAATGAGCCAGCAGCTCGTAAGCACACCCCTTTCCTATGCTTATGTAACTAGTTTTTTTAATCTTTCAGAGCAACTGCGGCAGTCAGCTTTTCTGCACCACACCAGAAATATTCTTCCACATCTGCTTCTCTGAGTCATGTTCAACAATTCAGTTCACTGCTATTTCTACCATGAGACACAACTTAATGAAATAGTGAACTTGTGCATACGCTCGTGTGTGTGTAAAATGGAGAATGACAAAAAATATGACTTATCCACATAGAGAAAGTCTGTATAGGCCAAAAAAACCTTTTCAGAGAAGATTCAAATAATCTGCCAGAAAGAGATGGAAGACTTGGGATATGCCAGTTATCTACACACTCCCTGGAGAAGCAACTGTCTCCAGAGAAAGGAGCATCAGTAGAGATTAGGGTACTTACTGAGAGCTTTTGCAGTTGCACATGGGGAAGAAAGTAAGTGTAAATAATGAGTAGGAAAGACAAGGTAAAAATTAAACAATCTCAGGGGGGTTCGGGGGAGTGGGGCAGGTTATGAGTACCTTATGATAAGTGTTGCCCCGCCAAGATTTGAGCCATTGCAATCATGACTTCAATAAAGAAGAGATGGAACAAAAAGACAGGCAGGGCAAAAGGTAAACACCACAAGCAGAATAAAAAGCAAATGGGGGAAAATGCATACGTTAACAAGCACGATATAGAAAAAAACTGCAGCAAACAGGTAAAGCAACAGCAGCGTGATGAAAAAGCACTTTAAAATGTCTGAAATGCTTATTTAGAGAAAATACTCACTAAAAGTTAGGACTCTGGACTCACTCTACCTATTTATAAAAGTGCATAATATATGCTCCACCTGCTGTTGTGAGCTATAAGTAACAGATACATGTTTTGCATTAACTGCAAATTGAACAGGAACTTCAAATGGAAGGCTTTCTTAACTGTTCGAGTATCTCTTAAAAGCTTGCACATGACCAGAAACATTGTCCCGCTTTTGATGATGCCTGTATTGCATGCCAATACTACCCACCACTATAGGAGGCCAATTGTTTGGTTCATGCACTCAGGTCTATTGTAATCAAGAGCCATTTCCATCCAATAACTGCTTCTTCATGCATACAAATTGAGCCATTTATTTCAGTTAGCGTCTTTATGAACACCAAGCAAAAACCCACATTAGTCTGATTGTTGCCATTTTCATGTGCAGCATGAACTGCAGTTACCTACACATGTTTTTCATCATCTTTTGGTAATAGCTCATTTTAGTGCTACACTTCGAACAAGAAAATCTCCATCTTTCTAGTTTCTTCTCGCAACATTTATTTCTAAAGTGCATTCCAATTTTGACAACATTTTGAATGGGTGTGGAAAATACCAAGCTATTAACACTGTTTTTAGTGGCACTAGATTCCTAGTGCCCCTTGTAAGGCTGCTGTTTTCCTTTAAAAAGCTACATTAATGAAACCACAGCCTCCCATGTGAGTTCCCTGAGCAGCCACATATAAGACATTTTAAATAGCTTTATATAGCTTTTACTTTCCTGAAGTTATGCCCAGTATCATGCAAACACACTCTAGAAACACTTCTAGAATTCTGTGCCTGTACAGCATAACAGGCAGTACAAAATTTTCCCACCATCTTTATGAAGTCAGAGTAACTATTCTTTGTCAATGAGATACAATTCTAATGGACAGAGTTAGTTCTAAAGATACACAGATTAAAAAATACTATCAACTTAACAGCATATTAAAAATGTTTTACCATTGTAAGCCACAGTGCGACATTACTCTGTGCTAAGAAACACATCAGTCTGGTAAGCATCTCTGACAAAAGCTCAGCACAAGTGTAAAAAAATTTACGCCACAGCCATGACTAAGTATCTGAGAAAATACTTGATTGCCTGGAACACTAAGCTACTCGGATTTCCTTTTTTGTTTGTTTTCTTTTTTATTCTTTCGCAATTATATACATTTTCTCTTTTTAAAAAATGCAGTACCAATGGCTGAGTGAATATCAATTTGTTCAGTCAAAACCCACCTACTGTGCATGGTGGGTGTTCTGTCTGGCAGATATATGCCTTACATAAAAAATAAATGCAATGCCACTGCCTAGTGAATGGCTGAAACCTGACACTCATGGTTGCTTACACAGCAGCTCAAAAGAACAATTGCTTTATACTGTATTGGTAAAATGCAGAAACATGTTATCCATCTTGCTACCTGTTGATATTTGATTACTACACTGTAAATTACCAAAATGGCAAGGCAAAGCAGTTTTAATTAAAAACTGTGAGGCATGTAGATACAGGTAGCAACAATCCTCATGAAACCCTCCAGCATGAATTAGAGAAGTATAAGATCCCCCTAGGTAACTTTTTTCCAGATAAACAAAGAAAAGAATAATTAATGTTCTGTCATTATAAAAATAATCAGCTCAGTTTAAACAGGTATAGCAAGATTCACAAATCAGATTTAAGACAGAATGAAAAGGTGACAAAATACAAGGTTCAGAAACAAACAAAAAAAAAAGCAGGAGACTTTAGAGGTGCTGACGGTGACTCGCCTGCTCTAGGCACACACGTTCAATAGAACAGAATGGCTCAGCTGGAAGGGACCTACAATGATCATCCAGTCCAATTGCCTGACCACTTCAGGGCTGACCTGTGCAGAACAAAATTCATACTGCTACTAACAGGAGAAGGAAAGGACAGACTACAAAGAAAATATTCACATCCAGATAGATATTTATCAATATACTTGTCAACTGAGAAAGGTTTATCTAGAAAGAACTGGGTATTAACAACATCCATGAAAAACAGCTGAAGTCAGCTGCCTCATCTCACTTTTCCTGAAACTTTTTTGCCCAGTGAAGCCATACAGAAGCAACAGACAAACAGAACGGAAGTTAAGTTTGATGCATCCCATATGCAGTATGACTGAAGGAGACACACCGAGGTTTAACCATCACTTTGGTGCCTCCTAGGCTGCCAACATTTTGATTTCCACAAGAACGGAAGTATAGGTACTTTCCTTAAGGTTACTTTTATTTAATAGACAGAAGAAACTTCAATACCATCCAAGACACAAAATTAATCACCTGTGAAAACAACATCACATCCAGAGTAATATATCATTTTTGTAAGCATCGGTGCTTTTATTTGTGAATGGATGTTGGACTTCCTTTTCCTCCTCAGTTTAGTACATCTTTATTTCCAGTTTTTATCTTTCCTTGCAGCCTTCCCTTCCTTTCTCTGTCAGCTTCCATTGCTTTTATTGTTAAATTGATCTTATTCCCAAACCCCTTCATCCTCTTCTCTTGTCATTGTGTACCATTTTTATTCCTAAATCCATATTATTACTTCAGACCTTTTTTTTAATCCTTTGCAGTTTTTATCTTTCTTATATTTAATCCCTTTTATCTCTGTATCTGTCAATCTTTCAAAGATCTGCATTAGAGGCAGGCTTCTCATGTCTTTATCCTTCAGGTTTCTCAGGTATTCATTAAGTAGGAAACTTGCAAATAGTCAAGTTCTACTGCTCTCTAAATAGTATCATTATATTCTCACTCAAAATTATCTTTATTAAAATTGCCTGACAAAGTCACAATTTTAGTTTAACAAGTTATTAGTTTGCATTTGTAGAGAGGTTAGCCCTGGCTGATAGTAAAAAAAAAAACTAGCTTGAAACAGACATAAAGTAAGCTTTTCCTCTAGGGCTGCTAATATACCTAATTCTCAAACACCAAAACTCTCATCACCCTCTGTCCTTAGTAAGAATGCTAATCATGACAGATTTCACCACATTTATTTGTAAACTGTGCAAAATCATGGGGATATTTTCAGTAGATGTTCAAAGAGGATATTTTTCTTGCTGACTGGGGAGAAAAAAAAGGTTGAAGCTAGATTTACTGATGAAAGACTAAAGAAGTCATGAATTACATCTACGCTAGCTTACTTACGTAGTTTGCATCTTCACATTACATGACAGTACCATTTGAGAGACCAATGCATAAACACGTTTCTACTTCAAAGCAAATTCATGCAAGTAGTCATGAATATGTTTTAAAGTTAACCATCAGAGAACAGTCATCAAGCTCAAACAGACTGCTTGCAACACAGCAGGCACTGCTTAGTTACAGCTAGATTCCTGTGAAGTAAGAATTCAGTTCCATAATGAGAGATGACTTATCATACTGTTTACAATCAGGGTCAATCCACACCTCAAAGAGTTTCAAAACTCACACTGACTTTAATAGCTTCAGGATTTACTTGTAGATTTCAAATTCTGTGGAAGTAGCTCTTGCAAAGTAAAAGAAAAAATTTCTATTAAATAAAAGGTGTCCCTCACCATATTTGTGTCCTGGAGTTGCACAGTAAATTAGAGTTTCTACAACTCTCTATCACCAGCTGTAAAAATATTACCTACATTATCATACCCTATATTCATCAGGGTTAAATAACTTGTTTTTGACAAGCAAGGAAAATAGCACTCATTTTTCATTACCATTAGGTGAAATACGAGCAAATAGACTGTCTAAGCAGGTAAATCTCATGATTATTTCTCAATATTGTTTGCAATGAAGTCAAGTTAAAAAATTCTCCAATTTGGCACTGCAAAAGCAGAGAGAATGTGCCAGTCTTAAGGAAATCTTCTTTACTGTGCACTGCTGCTGCTTGTAAAACTCAGCAGTAGTTTGTTTTGAAACTGTTGCTTCAAGATGATGTGTTAGGATTATAGTAGGTAAATATCTTGAGACTGTATATTGCATACTGCCCCTCTGGGGGTGGTAATATCACTTGTTATTCTCTGTAGACTTACAATTTGATGCCTCCCTTAAAGCAAATTATTTATTTAAAAAAAAAGTAATGGTTCTATTTACAATCAGGTTTTAGCATTATATATTACACATTTGATTATTGTAATTTAGCACTTTATCTTCTTCCCTTATCTTCTGTCTCACTCCCCCATGCCAACACCACCCAATTCAGTGAGTTTCTCAGTATTGAACTCCTCTGGGAATGAGAAAACTTGCTATTTTTCAAGTTGCTACTACCTTATTTGCAGGATATTAAAATCAAACTTCAGTGCAGTGTCTGAAAATCTTTCCTTGGTTTTAGTCGAGTATGACCAGAATCTAAGGTGTTTACACAATGTGAGTTGAATCAGTAAAGCACATATTTTAAAACATGAAGCTGATAGAAAATGTCAGGGTGACAATCCAAACAACAGTTGTAGGACCATGACAGTGCTATACCTCTCCCTTCTTCCACTGTAACTGAATCCTGAAAGCAAACTAAACATATAAGTTCCCTATTCTATTCCATTCTGTGACGTTAATCATATGATTTCTCTGCTGAGACTACAAATCCTGAAAAGGTTTCTAACATTCAAAATTTAAGATTTTCATCTCAAAACTCTTGCATTCTGTTTCTGCACTCTTTTCCCACTGCTGTTGATGCACTCTCCAGTAGCCTCCGACCTGCTAGCGTACAGACTGTTCTAACACTAGGGATTAAGGCAGGGATCCATCCCTCCCTTAACTTTCCAACACTCAGTAAAATCTTCCAAGTCTTATTTCCCTTTTATGCTAAGCACATGTGATGCACATGCTAGCACCAGGCCTGGCAGCATAACACACCGAAAGGGAATATACTGCACCGGCAGAGCAGACGAAAGGGAATATACTGCACCGGCAGAGCAGACCACAGTGGGGACTTCCCTGGGTATCCCCAAGCTCACTTGGATAGGCATGGGGCCACAACCAAGAAGCTGGCACACTAGTCCTATTCATACTCGAAGAAATGACCCAAGGCTGAAGAGGTGGTGGGAATAAAGATGTCCATCAAACCAAGCAGGCTTCTAGGAAAGAGGAGCAACAGTAGCAAAGGACAGATGGGAACCCACCATGACTTTAATTAGTCATTCTATTAATACAGATTTTAATACCAGTAATACAATTCTGTTCTAGCCTGATGCAGCAGCAATAGAAAATCTCTGCTTTTGCTGTAACACTATGCAATGATGGACAGAGTTTACTTAGATATGGCTATCTAATGTAGGTGTTGACGAACTCAACTGTAGCAATGGCTGGCATAGCCTGGGGACACAATTGTTCTCAGATGAAGATTTTTCATAACAATCTCCTGAGTGCTCTATTTTTCAAAGAAGAAAAGGTGCATTTTCCAGAAAATTTGATGACCAGCATCATCAAATATATCAACCTAGATAAAGACAGAAAAATCGCAACATTTAGGCATGAAAATATGCAGAAAGAGTATTTTAGGAAAATAAACTAATCTAACAATTTCATTTAAATAGGAATTCTTCCTTCCAGTTATCATTTGGGTGATTGCTGTATATATGTCTGTGTCATAATATGAACTCCCTCCTCATTATAAACCTGGTCTTTCCTGTAGGCCTGCCTTCTACTGAGTCAGTCTACAGTTCTTATGAATTTATTTCCATCAGAAGAACTACACAGGGCATGAAGTGAGAGTTTCAGGAGGGAAGAAGTCACTTGGTAAAACCCCCCCATCAAGATAAATTCCCTCACACACAAAAAGAAGGAAGCTCATCAGTCAGTGACCTGAAGCAAGAATTAGAGAGATATGAAAGGAAAATTCTGCAATTTGATTTCTGTGCTATTTTTCAACAATTCAAGAAAGGGAGACAGCTGCACTTTCTAGCTCTTTCTTACAGGGTTGCACAATACAGCAACTGCCCAACATTCACATACTCAGTTTCCAATCATATAGATATCTCTATTTTGGAGACTGAGATTGGAAATGGAAGGATACTCCTTTCTCTCTCTTTCTTGAGCAAAATGAGACTATTATAGATAGCGTTCAACTGCCTGAGCTTAGTCTAATTGAAATTACTGAATTAACACGGCATTATCTTACAGTCTCCTTTATTTACCCATCACACTCAGCATTTGTCATTCCACCTCTCAGGAAAACGTTGAACATTCTAAATTAAGAAACCTGAGTTAGTTAAAAGGCATAATCCCAGAAAATTTAACAGCTGTCATACCTTTCCAGAAGAAGGTGAAGCACTTCAAGCCAGTATTATTAGTAAGAAATTAGAAAGTATGTAAGAGAGCTTCATAAGAGAAGTTAAAAGGATCCTTCTTTGCTAGAGAAGAGTAACCTTGCTGAAATAAAGTGCTGACAGAAATGTCACAGGAACTGCACTAATGACAACTGCACTACTAGCTCACTAGTCAGTGTGCTGAAAAAAATGACAGCAATGAACACCAGGTCATACTACTCTCTGCAAAAAACTAACCAGATGTAAATGGACTATATTTTTAGCAGAGGTGCTTGGATAAAACACATTTCAATCCAATGCCTAGAAACCTCTGCTTTTCCAGTCATGATTTCTAAGACATTTATCTTAAACCCACCCCCATGCAAGAACTGAGGATCAACAGTCCATTTCAACTGCTCAGGCAACACAAGGCAGACAGAAAACCACACAAAAGAAACAACTTCAGGAGTCCTTGGGTGGCATAAAATAGTTTTCTGCTGCCCCCCTAATTTTCATGACAGCAAATAGTTTAGGAAATACAGCTGGGATTCCTTTGATTCTCAACTGCAAAACACTGAGGGTGGGGGAAAAAAAATGCAATTTGGCAGAGGTGATGGCAGCTTTATGCAGCACTGATATGCACTGACAGCTCCAAGCCAGCCTCGGGAGTGATCTAGACAACAGCCTCAAATGTATCAAGTTCTGTGATGACAACTCTTACTGCAAACCACACCTACAAGCAAAATATTCTGTCACCCTTTAATTTGCATATTATGAGTTCTGAAACAAATAGAACTAGAAGGGAGGTAATCAACAGGAAAAGTTCTCAGAGACAACAGTCTGGGTTGTTGGGGTTTTTTTGGGTTGTTTTTTTTTTTCACTTGTAAAGTATCCTATGAGATGTGAATAAACCACTCCAACTAATAACAGAGAATTTTCTTGTGACCTTAAGTCACAAGTCTGAACCCAAACTAAATCTGATTTTTTTTTTTAAATTGAACTGATCTTCATCTTAGGATTATCACCGTGGATGCTTTTGCCCAGTCAAATATTTTTTTCTTGTAACAGTCCTTGTTACAATTACTGCTATTTGCTGCCTCAGAAAAGACAAAAGACTAAAAACACTGGACACCAAATAATCCTATGGGGAGAGGTTCTGCTCCACCAGAGGAATGAGATGGCAGGCAGGCTTTGCCACCACTTCTGTTGTTTGTGAGTTCTGGCTGGAAAGAATCAGAGTCTTCAGTATCATTATTACAGCAGCCTCTAGGAAGTAAATTCAATTATTAATTACATCAGTGAATGAGCAATACAAAATTAGTGAATTAAAGTTTTGTTAATTATGTCCTGGATTACCAGCTATTAGTCATAAAAATTAACCGTGCAATTATTCAGCAGATAAAAATGATCAAGACAAATCCAGTAACTGACCAATTTCATTGTCATCTCACTTCAAAGAAAATGTTTGTAAAAGAGAAAATGATAAACCAGGAGCTTATTTAACAACATCCAATTTCTACTCCAGCTGCTCCTATTATTTTTGTCTTTAGCACCTGCTAATATGGCAACTTTAAGAATTTCAAAACTAACAGTATACCCTGACTACTTACCTGTATTAATTTCTAAATTAACTAATTGATTCCAGCGTATTCAGAGATTTGTTATTAAAAATGGCTGATGGTCAATACCAAAGTCATTTTGCAGTTCTTCTCAACGTATTTATCTTGTTCCTTAACATATTGGGCACATTATGAGACACTAAAATGCATTAATGACAAACTTTGAGAAGATAATTGATTAAACCTGTGTATCACTGTATTATTCACTGTGTATTATTTGGAAAGAAAGCAAAGATCCTGTACATCATTCAAGAGAACAGGGTCATCCAAGCATCTCAAGATGGAATTAACATCATAAACTAACCTGGAATCAGGCAAATAGGACAGAAGCAAGCGATGAAGCAATGTGTCCAGGACAGCTTAGGGATTTATTTAAAATATCAACACTATCTGCAGTAGGAATCATTAAAAAATTACCATCAGTACTATCCTATATCTACTGATATGATAATTCATAATGGAAACTCATACCTTGGTACTTTAGTAGTCAAATCAACAGCATCATTCACTAGGAGCCAATGAATAGAGTAAGTCTGTGCACAGACTCATGTCTTAGGTCTTTCTTGCTCCCATGTAAACTCTTCTTTCTAATGTGATAAAGTCTAGCACAGGTGGTTCTGACTGTCCACTCAACTGCTAGTTAGAGCTTTCCTAAGCAGTTACTTCCAGAAGACCTACAACAAAATACATTCACAACTGTGATCTAAACACAAAACATAATCTTTAATTTTTTTAAAAAGGTACTTGGCCCAACTGGCCTAAAACCTTAGGATGGATGTGAGAAACTTGAATGTAAAACGATTAGCAACAATGTGACCATCAACAAGACAACAGAATGGAAGGAATTCAGCAAGATGAAGGCAAAAGCTTGTTACAGCACATGCTAATAGTTTAGACCTATGAAACTATGTCCTTTATAAGCACATGAAGTCTGAACCAGCATTCCTGGCATCTTCAAGAAGCGTTCAGCAAGGTTCAAGAAGGCGTTTTAAGATTTGAGAGACCATGTTTTATTATAGGGACTACTATTACTTCTTGGGAATAGTATAAAGGATTCCAAAAAACTGAATATACAAACAAATGTTAACAAAGTTAAGCCACTATTTAATATTCAAGATGATAATTAGAAACTGCTTTTGAGGAAGGAATTTATCTGACTGTTGTGGTTTCAACTTTTTGGTTTGGGGTTTGTTTGGTGTTTGTTTTTTTTTTTCCCCTCCCCAAAATGATTACTTTTACTAAAACATGGAATATTTCATTGGTATGAAATCAGTTCTCAGGACATCAGAGTTCTCAAATCTCAAAAAATTCAGTCAGAAGGACTGAAAATAAATATAAGAAATTACTATGTAGGATTCATACATGTATTAAATCTGAGCTAGAACTAGCATGATGTCTGATGAAACTAATGTGTGGAAAACTCAAAACCTACTAGTAATTTTCTTACATTAAAAGCCACTGCCACAAGCATTACGGAGTAGGAGAAAATAACAAGACTTAAAAACTGATTAAATATTTATAGCTACAAAGAACACCCAGAATCATCACAGTGGCAATTACAAATTTAAAAGGGACATTAACCTTTGTGCATCCCAGTTTAAGGAAATTTTAGCATTAGAGAAGACCTACATGGGACACACAAATGTTTTACATAGGCATAGCAAGGTTCTTGGGCCTCACCGTAAGAAACCAGTTTTGTGACACTTCATTATCAATCCGAGTCAGTACAGAAGTCCCTCTGATCCCAAAGGCATGTACACAAGATGACTGTATTGCTAAATGTGCTACAACAACAGGATGAAAAATTTTCTACCACTATCACGTACCACTCTTACCACTGATTTTATTTTATATCTCCTGAATTTTGGCAGAGTTTTGTTTCTCCTCCTTTTTACTCAAGCATTTCATTAGTAAGAACTAGATTTCAAGAATCTCAGTAATAATGCTCAAGGTCACCACCGTTTGGGATTTTAGAACTCTGTAATTGTTTGCAATTTTAACCACATGAAAATCTCATGTTTATACCTCAACGATAAAATCTGCTAGGAGAACAACCAATATCGAATCAGAGATGGTGATTACCTATGCACAAGCAGCATTTTAGCAGAGAGGCAAGGTCTCTTGAGAAAAACTGAAATTCTATTTAATGTAGTAACGGTCCATAGCTACCATCAGTAATGATCTTGAATGTCTGACTGGCCTGAATACCACACACATCAACTATCACTGGCAATTTATTGCTGATCCTAACAGATGATGATTCCACAAAGTAATGAAAAGTTGATTCATCAACTATAACCTAAAAAAATTACTACAGTCTTATAAGGAATAAACTGAAGTTGTAGTGCTCTCACATATTTGGTAGGTACATATGCACACACTCTTCCTTAAGGAGAAAAAGAAAACTGTATTTTGTTTAAGAGAGTGTAATAGCAGCAGAGAGGAACGTGGAGAAGAAAAGTATGTTCTCTAGACTCTCTATTAACCTGTTGAACAGAAAGGAAAATAAATTTTAACAAAAAACTGGGGAAAATAGATGAAAAGACATAGGAAAGGACACAGAAACAGCAGCTTGTAATAAAATCAATTCTCTGCACCTACCAGCAGTTAATAGTGATTTTCTGAAAACTCATGGGAACTCACTTGCCATGAATTTACCATTTGTAGAATGACGTTATCTGCATCTGCCTGGAAGAAATGCACCCAGATTTAGTTTGCATTGTTAAAACACAGAGCTCCTGGAACAGTTCAGTGTTACACATCCACTAAAACACAGGGATAGTATTACCTGTTTTGAAAGAACGCTACAATAGCCCACTTCTCATTTCAATTGTTAAGTCCATGACATACTACTAGGTGTTGGGTTGTGGGATTTTTTCCCTGAGGAACCCTGTAGAAATAGGATATTAGCTTATGTTTTTCAGTAAACTCTTTCCTCCAAAGGGTATGTCTAAACCAGTAGCTTTTTCAAGCAAATGATTTAATTTTTCCTGTTTCATCATTTTAGGTTTTCACTATTTAAATAAAATTTTAAAAAAATTAAACTAGGTTTGTATTACAAATTAAATACCAAATGTTTCTTTCAATACATTAAACTTTCACAAAATACTGGCCCAGTCCAGAGGGATCCATATGGATACATATGGATCATCTGCAAGAATTTAATTCTTGTTACTTCACAGGAGACAATTCAATATAACAAGACTTTCAGTTTGGTTGCAGTATGGGACTCCATGTTCATGCCTTCTTCATATTTACGTCTTCAAACACAAAAAAAACCCCAGCTCATAATGAAGGAAAATAAATTGCTGGAGAAACAACATAAAGCACATGTGTTAATAATTGAATGAGTGCATTTTTTGTGTATAAATGAAAAATTATCTTCTCCCCCCTCCATTTGGGGTGAGGGTTGCTCCACTCCTAGACAGTCCTGCTCTCTAGAAATTGCACAGGTCAGTCTGTTTGCGGTTCTCAGAATCACTGCATACTGTGTTGCCATCTTCAACAATGTACGTGGAAATAAAAAGCAAGACTCATTCTGTAAGTTCTAGCATGAGCTGTCAAGTCTTGCTGAGGGAAATTCTATGCATTTGTGGTCTAAGTATCTGCTTTCAAGTAGTTTCAGGTTCTGCTCTGATGCTAATTGTACTGCTCAAGCCCAAGACATCTCCAAAGACAAAAGTGAGCTTAATAAATTACAAATACAAAAGTGAACTCACTTTTAATAGTGAAAGGTAAGAAGAGCCTCTGCTTACAGAAAACCTTTTGTTTTAAAGAAATATTTCAAAGAATACAAATTTATCTGATCTGATACCAAGGCAGCAAATGTGACAGAAGAATACAAATCACTCCCCATTATATAATCTTGACTGAAAAACAAGCAAGGAAATATCATCCACACAGATACTGCAATAGTGGGAAAGTGTACATTAAAATGTATTTTCAATGTCTTTAAATGTTTCCAGGCATTATCTTCAACTCAGAGAGTTTACTACTTTTGCCTCAATTCGTTAAATAAATGCTACATTGTACATAACTGGTTGATATTTACAATTTGTAAAAAACATGTTACACTCCTATTTCACTTTTACTCTCCCATTCATTCTTGTCTGTTTTCCTACACAGCACTGACAGGAAAAAACACTTCTGTATTTTGTTCATGTACAATAGTTCTGTTGTTTCCCACTACACTTCAGAAAAACACTGCACAGTACTTTCAATTACACAGTCTATAAAACCTCCTGCTTCTTTCTAACGTACAAAGCTGGTCTTGGGAGCTCGAAAAAACTAACAATAAATGACAAAATTGGTATCAGTTTAACAATCATCTGAGGGGAGGATACCAGCACATAAGGAAAAGAGTTAAGTTCCTTAGATTCAGCTGTCATTATCTGCAAACTACATATCCGTAATGGAGACTAGAAAGTAAGCGCTGTTCCGTGGTTGGGTCACACCCCCCACCCCAATGTCATCTGGAAATAATTTATTGAATCATCAAGGATCAAAATTGTGAATCGCTAAAAATAAGACAAACATTTTCATACCTACTGTTTCGTGTTGCCATGGTGCTTTGTTTCTTTCAAACTACACACAAGATGACATCTCATTGCATTCACAAATTAGTCCCGGGGCACCCAAGACGTTACTACCTTGCCAAGTTAACCCTGAGGAAATTTCTGGTATTTTACTAAGAGACATTAATAGTCTAAATATTCAACAGTATTACAATTTTTCTTTAAAACAAATGAAGTACTAGCAGAGTGGAATACGAAAAAGATTCGGAGAGAAAGACCTGCAGTATGCAGACCCTGTGTATGACGCTTCCCAGTTCTGCCATGTAACAAGAGTTCCCTTACCATGCAACAAAAGCAAGAAACCTCCAATATTAGCGCCCACGCACTGCGTAGCAAAGGTCCTCTCTAAATTTGGAAGGAAGGATAGGTAACAGAATTTATCAGAGTATCCAAGCACTATAAGGTGCTGGAAATTACATCTATTAGAATACTCCAGAAACAGCATCAGGCCGTCAGGGTACTAGGGGCAATTTGGCATGCACTGAAATTATCACTGATGGTTCACAGGCTGCATGTGGTTATCTGATACATACAGAGGTGGGGGTGTTTCTTGAAGTTGTCTTCTCCAACACATCAATGCAGCTCAGTTTTTAGTTTCAGCTATTTTTCTAAACTTCCCGTCAAGTCACATTAATGCTCACATTACGACAAGATGTGCATGTCTCACCTCTTACAGATCTATGCGGAGTGGAATAAATTACAGATAATAATTATTATAATAAAGCCTTATTTTTCCTAGATATATTTTAGTCTATAATAATACAATACAATGGATTCAAAGAGATTTCTGTGATACAGTTTGAAAGACTTTTTTTGTGGAAACAAAAGAAGACTGAATTGAATTTTTTTTTAAGTAATCTCAACCTGCAAACAACAGCTTCTCAAGCACATTAAATTAGGAAAAATCTTCCTCGTAACAAAACTTAGCTGGTTAGTAACCTTTGCCAGCACACGATGTAAATTTCGTGTTGGAATCACACACTACAAGAAAATTCCTATTAAAAAAATTAAATTAAAAGTTAACTCAGACTGGAAAGGACCTCAGAAGGTCTGTAGTCCAACCTGCTGCCCAAAAGAGGCTCTAAATTCAGACTAGTTTGCTCAGGAGTTTGTCCTGTTTTTTCCTGAAATCCTCCAAAGACATAAAGTCCACAATCTCTCTAGGCAACCTGTGTCAGTGGTTAACCATCCTCAGAATGCATAATTTTCAATGCAGAAGAGAAATTATCAGCCTGCACATGTGATTTTAATTGCTCACATGGTATAATCACCATGTCATATCTCATGAAATAGCACTGAGAAGCACAATAGAGCTCTGAGGTAGTCTCTTCAGGACTGTCTTGCAAGGTTGTTTTTCTTTTTCCATAATCTTATGCCAAAATACTGGTTATAGTTGAATATAGCTGGGTTGGGTGAAAGCACCAAGTAATGATTTACTGAAAAAAGTCACATGCATTTTATAAAAACTTTTTAGCACTCTGGCACTTGTTATTCTATACTTTCCCATCATAACATTAGAAAACTAAGCTGTGACAACTATGTTGTTCTGATTAATTTAAATAAAAGGATACAATGCTGCTCTGTATCTCTAAATCTATCTGTCTGAGCAAACCAGACTTTAATAATTCACAGTTTGAAAAATTACAATTTCATTTCCATAAACAAAAATTACTTGATAGAGCCTGGATTGAATTAATTTTATACTTCTGGGAAAATCAGCAAACAATCTTTTATGTAACAGACTGAAATAGGAACAACATTGTGCAGACACTGCAACAACACGCCAATTACCATGGTGCAGTCTCTGGTGAAATATATTTCCAATTTTCAAAGCTGAAAGACCTTCAATAATGGTAATTAAAGATGCTCTAATGCTTAAAATCCTAAATACACCAGGGATGGAAAAAGAGATTAAACAATTTCCAGTGTCTTAGCATACAGCTGATGTTGCAAAAACGTACTGGGACACTAACGGAGAACACCACATTGCCTCATTTACAGGCACTCTCTGGAACATCTGACTGCCAACCCACGGCTGGGACTTGTTTTCATAGTTCGCTGGTTGGAATACATCAAAATCCTATCAGGGACCTTCCTAACAGTCTGCCAGCACAGGGAGTTGGGTCCCAGCACCCAGGACGTCTCCTAGGCACATCTGAATTGAGTATCTATTCAACCCTTATTTGCAATTTATCCATTTTGTCCTCAGTTATCTCCCTGTTATTGAAAACATGCATTCTAAATCCTTTTCCATGTCTAAATTGGATAAATGAACTGATAGATATTAAATAATAGCCTCAATGGCACACCTAAATTTGATTTAAATCAGTAAAAAAAGTCAGTAGGGCAGATCACCAATCACCATTAGTTCAAGTCTTGTCTTTTAATAGAATAAGCAGCCTCCAAATTGAGAAAAATTACAGTGGAAGACAAATGTGGTAATCGAGTTCATGTTGTAATCTTCTTCAATGCACTAATATTTCAATGGATTCAAAGGCAGAACACACTAAGGAACGTTTAACTTCTCCTCCATATTAATTTTCTTTCACATAGGCAATTGAAAAGCCACACAAAAAGAGCAAACTACCCACATTTTATCTGCTGAGTGGTCACTTAGAAGTAAGAAAAAAAAAATTTCATCTATTCACTTGCATTTGTGTCTCTACTGTATTAATGCCTAAAGCTCGGCCCTAGTTTAGTACTTTTCTTCACCAAGCAGACTACAACCTGATTTTTATCCTTATCTTGACTTTTATCAAGACTTTCTACATCGAACTACAAAAGTACCTAGTACTCAGAGCTGACATCCAACGCTACACAGATCAAATACAGAATACCTTCAAAGTAAGTTAACACCATATGAAACAACATTGGAAGAGCTCTATTAGTAGCTTTGCTTATGCTCAGCTGTTACCTTGTCTCTACCTCCTCCCTTTTCAACCTCACAACCTCAACCCCCAAAATAATTTTTTCACTTATTCCCCGTTCTTACTAATTACCCCTGCCTCTCCAAATCAGGACTTACTCCATATTGCCTTTCCCATCTTACCAACCCACGTTTCCCACCTCCATACACCCACAGTTCCTAATCTGTAAATGCAAATCTTCATAAGCATTGTCGAGCACACCAAAAAGTGAGGGACTGCTATTATGCATAATATAAAAGTTCTCAAGTGGTATAGCCACTGATGTACAGACAATTATGTTTCATCTTACATCATATACTTTCAGATAGGCAGAGTCATCACTTGCCCCTGCTGCCAAAGATAATGAGGAACTGTAAATACAGTAATGCTGTAGGGTAATTCCTTACATCTAATCCATTGGGTTGTCACTTATGTGGGGTATATTATGAACAACCAGATCACGTTGTCTTATCTTTCTATCCATATCACATGGTTACAGTCTAGAAATGCCTCTTTGGCATACCTGTAAGGAAAAGAACTACTTGATCTAAGCTCAGATAATTGTAAAGGTTTACTGGTAGAAGCAGGTTGTATAGCATATGCTGTGGAATCCTCACCCACAACACCAAAGGTATCCAGTGGTAAGCTAAAATACACAACTTGCACATTCAGAAATGGTAGAAGACCTTGAGAGACAGGCAGCTACCTTTTATAGAAAAACTGAGTTAAATTTAAAACTTATAACACAACAGGAGAAAATTCATGGAAGATATTAAATTAAAAATTAACAGAAAATAATTGTTATATACATTAACAAGGTAACAATCATTAACACTCATCCAAGATGCATGGGAACATCATTTCCACACGCAAAACAAGGAATGAAAAGTGGTATAAAGACAAACTCACTACACTGAGGGGGAATAAAAAGCCAAACACCCTGAAGAGGTTCACTTTAATTCATTGAGTTAGATATCTTCTCTCTAGCCCAAAATCTGCCACTATGGCAGTTAACATGAGTTAGGCCTAGTTAACACAGCTGCTACCTAAAGAGTGTTAAAGTTAACAAACTTACTTTGCAAGATGAAATATGCCCAACCTCTTGTCCCGAACAACAGAATGAAATTTGCGTGTTTTTTCTGTGCTCAAAGAAATAAAGCAAAATGACACAAACAACCTATTGATCATCAAGAAATGCAAATGCATCCAGAAGTGTCCTGAGAGAGCAGACTGGACTCCATCGTGTCTCCTACAGAACAGGAAGGTGATGCAATTTGTAAAATTGCGTATATCTGTGATTAAAGTGTTCTGGTATCTGAATGCATTTCAGTTTCCATATTGCCATTTAGTCTTATGGGAAGTGTAACTTGACAAAACCCAAGATGTATGTAGTGGCTTGACCCTGGCTGGTTGCCAGGTGCCACCAAACTGTGCTATCACTCCCCTCCTCAGCAGGGCGAGGCAGGGGCGAGAAAATGAGATGGAAAAAAAACCTCGCGGGTCAAGATGAAGACAGTTTAATAAAAGCAAAAGCAAAGGCTGTGTGCAAAGGAAAACAAAAGATTTATTCTCTACTTCCCGTCAGCAGGCAATGTCCAGCCACTTCCCGGGAAGCAGGGCTTCAGCACACATAGCGGTTGCTCTGGAAGGCAAACGTCGTAAATAACGAATGCCCCCACTTCCTCCTCCTTTCTCTTAGCTTTTACTGCTGAGCAGACATCATATGGTATGGAATATCCCTTTGGTCAGTTTGGGACAGCTGTCCTGGCTCTGTCCCCTCCCAAGATCTTGCCCATCCCCAGCCTCCTGGTGAGGGGGGGATGTTGGAGAGACAGCCTTGATGCTGTGGGAGCCCTGCTCAGCAGTAGCCAAAACACGGGTGCGTTATCAGCACCTTTCTAGCTACCAATACAAAGCACAGCACTATGAGGACTGCTATGGGGAAAATTAACTCCATCTCAGCCAGACCCAATACAATGTAACGTCATGCAGGAAATTTAAAACCACTGGGGAAGGTTTATTTCCAAAAGCCCCTCTTTAAGGTGCCTCAGAAATATTATAACAATCCTGTAATGGGAAAAAAACATGTATTTTCAAAGATGATTCACATTACCTAAATATAAAAATTCATATCCTGTATTTTTAATAGTAAATTTAAAATAAGATATTATAGTAAATATTTCAAATATAAATATTTTCTAGCAGTAAGTCATACAGATTTATAATCTGATTTTTTTGAAGGAATTACATCCATTTATCATTTTTTTGCTTCATATAAAGGTCTTGATTATTACTACAGCAGTACCCACATTTTATGATCACTAGCCTTTTTTCAGAGCTCTGCAGCATTTCATTATTGACTACTTCTCTTTCTATGAGGTTTTATTGTTCTATCTGGCATTTTAATTATGGACCTAGTATCAATTTTACATACTTCCTGAAGAGGAAAAAAAACTGACTTAAATACTGACTTCCCTGCAAATTTACATTATGACTCCATTAAAACAATTAATTTTGTCACAGAATTCCAGCATTAAGTATTTTTCCTTTGTGATACAGAAATATATCTGACTATATGTTGGACAGCATTAGAACAAGTAATTTAAGTGAAGGCTAACATTTAAAAATTCGTCATTTTCAGTTTTACAGGAAATCACTGACAAAAAACTGAAGTTGAGTTTCAATGAATACATAAGAAACTTGGTCAAGATTAACAGCATGACCAATTACAAGGAGCTAGGTATTTCTGAGGACAAACACAGTACTATCTACCTACCTTCCATCAATCCAGTACCAGGTATGTGCCAGACACACTGACTGGGTGCTGTATTCTGTACCATGCACAGCAAAGTATGAAAGAGGAACAGAAATCAGCAAGAAACCACTGTACCCCCTTTCATGGCATTTCACTTAAGATTCAGAGCCTACTAATAGGTTTACACACTTGATACTTTTGCTTATATGAGAAATGTTAGTCATTTGGTTTCAAAGGTCCATGGCTGAAAAACTTGTCATATAACACATTACATAGAAAGATATGTCACTTCAATTTAATCTGTACAGGTCAGATCTCCAGAAGAAAGAATAAAACAAAGAGAACATCAGTTGAGGTATTGACTGTGAACTAGCACAAAGCTTCTCAATATCCTCATTAAAATCATCAAGTAACCATACAAGAGTTTTCCTACAGCATCAATATACATACCCATATTTGTAACTTCAAAAAAGTACTATTCAACATGCCTTGCTATGGGTAAAGTCCATCAACATCTATGATTCTATGATTCCTGGTAAAATGCAACCATTTGTTGACAACTTTCTACATGAAGCATTATATTCTATAGATCATGTCATGTTGCTTCACTTGTTTCATGTACTATCATGTTATCCAGTATGATTTGACAGGTGTAATTTGACAAAATGTAAGATGTAACATGTCACACAGGAAATTTAAAATCACAGGAGAAGTTTTATTTCCAAAAAGCAATGTTTTTCTCCCTCTAGAAGTGTCTTCAATCAGTTATTTTAAAATATGACATAAAAAATAACTCTATAGTTGTGTAATTTTCCTATCTACTAATGACATGAAAATTACAACTCTGAAAAAAATACCAGATAAATAACTCAGAAAATTTTATTTTAGTATATTCTGTTCCTCAATTTACTAGTTACAAATTGTCTCCAGAAGTGCACTGCTCTTCAGAAAGTCGAGTGATTTTCTACTCAACTTTTAACTTTCATTCCTCCACGGGCAAATACAAATTCAGAGACTTGTATAATTAATTTCCTGTCCACATAGCTGCTTCAAGATTTTCACACTATATCTACAGCCACAAACCAAAGACACCCCCCCCAAGTAAAATACTACAATTATTCCTGTATATTAAGAAGTTTATGGCTGAGACTGCTGTTTTGATCTGATCAGTAGAAAAGAGCAAATGATAACATGAAATCAAAAAGCATCAGTTTCGCTGAATTTTCTACACTGACTAAGCAGATTTATCAGTTCAAGGACAGAAGGGGAAGAGGGGGCAAGGACTTCAACTCTCCTTAAATGCAAATTACTGACACAACTGAGATGCTTATGCCAACATAAAATTAAATCCAACAGGACCCTCTGGAGTTCTAAATCCTCTGTACTGTGATTCTAATGGGCAGTATGTGCTTTCTTTCAGGCAAACTGACAAAATAAAAGTGAAAAATATGCAGGTAGGAATATATTCACCTCACTGAACTATGCAGAAAATAAAAATTAACTATCATCTTCTTGTTTATGTCCTGTCCACAGATTATCAATTTTTAAAACTGGAGCAAATGCATGATCTAAATTTCTTTCCATTACCACAAATTCTATTGAAGATCATGTGGAATGAGACTAACACTGAGAAATAATTTTTATTCTCTAACAATAATTATTTCAAATTTCAAACTGCAGAAATACTTTGTTATTTTGTGCTATGTCAGTCATTTAATGGTTCATTTTATTATTAAAATACATGCTGCAAAATTAAAAGGCTTCCCAGTTAGTGTCTTGGCTCCTTCCAGTCATTCTATTCCACATCATAATATATACACAGCAAACTTAATTCGTCATTAAGAAAAGTCATATAATATGAAAATCCCAAATCAAATACCAAACAAAGGCTGGGAATACTAAAGCAAATCATCTTGATGATAGGTACAGGAGCACAGACCAGAGCAGCATCTGCCTTTATTTAATGCAACAGAGATTTCTGCCTGCACACAGACTGTACCGTCAGCGCAGCCTAAATTCAGTTTCATTACAGCATTCTGATGAAGGGGCAGGTACCTGATGCAGGTGCACATGGGGCTCGACTGTTTAAGAAAACAAAGTCTTGTTTGGTCCAGGCAGACTGCTGGGGTGCCTCACTGGAGTCCTCGTTCCTTTGTGATTAGCAGTTTGTGCTTTGTAACATGGAATCTTCACTCAGACTTCATCTCTTAAAATGCTTTGTTCTGAGAGTCGCTAGATAAGCTCTCTTCCCTGAGGCAACAGTGACAGACTGATGCAAGGAAGCCAACTTTAAAAAATAAAAAAGCAAACAGCAGGATGAGGGTTTGAGACTCTGTATGTGGCAGTATTTCTGAATCAAATTATCTTTCTCCTGAATAAATCACCTAAAGTTTGATGGCTTCTTATTCACAACCTAAAATAACACTCCCAGTAAAAAAATTCATATGATTTTGTTTCATAATTAGGTTATCTCACATAGAAAAAGTTATTTTCCAGATATAAATAATGACACTTTGTACTCAGTTTTGGAAGGAAAGGAGGTAAATTAATATAATATTGCCACTTTTAAACTCCATTGTAAGTTCTCTTAGTCATGAATAGCCCAAAGAATAGGCCAGTGTCCTAACGAAAATAACTTTCATGCATCTATGATCTTCTATTTACCGAGAGCTACAAGCACAGATGCTTCAACAGCTGTTTGGTGGCACTAGTGTAACACCACCACAGTGTTTCTTTAAAGCAGAGACTACATAAAGTTTAAAAGTAAAGATACATACGTGAACATCACAGACACAGAGACAGGAGGATTTTCTGGTTTTTGTTTAGCAGTGATCCTGGCAGGCTCATGCATGAACACTGACTCAACAGCTTAACTGCCGCTACACTTTTCTTGTCCCCTTAGAGTACAACATATGGTCATTATAAATTTTTTTTTAGGAATTTCTATGGGTAGATAGGTAAAAACTCCCCACATTTTATGCTCTTGATAATATAGCCTAACATGAAAGGAAGAACTAATCTCAGACATCTAAGGTAACAAAAATAAATAACTTCTCTCTTCAGTCTCATCCTCAAGTATATAAGACTTTATACATCTAGAACCAAAAGGCTTCCAAGAATTACTTGAGGAAAGAAAATAATGGGGGAAAAATTGAAGATCAGTTAAAATTACATTAGAGAAGAAGTCAACTTGCAGTACATGACAAAAACTATCCTAATATATTATGAGCAAATGAACTCATATGACCAACAGGTACACTCCCAGATTATAAGTAAAATCTTAAGTAACTCACTATCTCCACCATACCTGGGTCTGTCATAACATGGAAACTTAACAGTTAACTGCACGTGTTAACAGCAGCATTTCATAAACTGCATCAACATGGATCATTCTGGTTATTATTTTCACTGAACATATAACTATTTTAAGAAGTCTTTAATCCTAAAAAGCATATGAGGAGTCATACTAAATGTCTGGGGATAGTCAAAATATTTTCCTCTCTTTAATGTTTCTCAATGCACTACATATCTTAGTGAGTTAAACTTTACTAACTCTTGCCATACAACACTTGCAATTGCCCTAATCGAAGAGTTGACCTCTTAGAAGTTCAAAATGAGCAACACTTGGCCTGTATTAGAACACTCATAGCTGTTACTGTTTCTTTAAAGGACCTGAAAAATCTCAAAATTTAGCTTCTTTTTTTGAAGCTACTGAATGTAATAACCATTTCGGAGCTGCCAGAACTGAACAACAATTTTTATTTCTTTATTTAAATGTTAGTGGAAATGAGATACAGTCACATCTCAAAGGACAGTCAGAGTATGGAAGCAGGCAATTAATTTATTTCCCATTACCACCTGGAATTTTTTTTTTTTTAAACTACTCATAACAATTTATCATCTGTTCTACTTAGTCCACACCTATCAAAGTACCTTCATGAATATAAAACTGAAAACCATAATTTTCTGATATACAACAGCTGTAAACTAATCTGACCAATGACCTAAAAACAGCATTTTAAATTAGTGTCTCAGGTGTTTCATTTAGATGCAACTAGATGCCTAATGTACAGTATGTGAACTAAGTAATCACTTGTAAGCAAAGTCCCTTTGCTTAGGTTACTCAGGCTCCCATCTAAGTAAGACACTAGTTACTTGACTGATTCTCATACTTGGCTCTTTGAGTACAAGCAACTACCTAAAATCATTATCTGAGCCTCTAGTAATGGGTGGGGCAGGGGGGTGATAAACAGAAGTCATAAACCTTTGACATCCTAGTCCTTCATTCTATAGTCTTTTAGTATTGGAAAAGCATTTTTAATTATATATATTATTAGTAAATAAAGCCAAACTGTAAAGTAGTTATGATCACAACCTTGAAATGGAGACTAGAACAGTAAACCATCTGGGAGAACCGCCTTCTTTAAAAGCAAGTCTACCCGAATACTCACCTGCACTAGTAGCCTATGCTATAAGGGCACATTAAGTCAGAACCTTCATTTCACCTTTGTAAGCATGCCAACTGCCAGCCCCTTTCTTAATGATCTTCCTTCTACAGTAAAATGTTTCATTTTCCCCAGCTGCTTGATAAAACAAAAAAAAAACAAACAAAAAAAAAAGCAGCCAATTTTTGAAGCGCAGTGCTAGAAGATGGGCTTCCATGATGATACCGAGCAAAACTGTGACTTATTTACCAACACATTGTCCCACCCTACTCACTTCCCACAGACACTGCAGCCCAAAAAGCCATTTATGGTGACAAGTTCTGTCCTGAAATTGTTTTATGGGTAAAACTTTTGACACATGAATGCAAAAACCACTGATTCAGCAAAAGCAAATGTGGTAAAAGCACAAAAAAGTTTATTATAATGAACAATACAAAGGCTATCTTAAGTGCATCATGTATTTCTACAAACAGTTCATTAAAGCTACTTCATTTTTTAAATTAGGCTATCACATAACTTATAGCCTACAATGTCTCTCACATTATAATGAATTGCTCCATATAGACATTCTCAGAACTACCTTCTGAATACAAAAATAGCAGTCATATCAGTAAGAACATTGCATCTTTGGACTTCAGACAGACTAGAAAGGTATATCATCTGCTTTAAGTTACAAAATCTTTTGTTTCTACATCTTACCACACTACTCCAGTCATCATCAAACAAATAAACACACACAAAAAAAATCTGTCTTGGTCTCTCTAGAGAAAAAGCTCCTTTAATCTTATCACCTTATTTTGATTTTGACATTGCTGGTCACTGTGTAAGTTTTTCAAGTTATTTGGGCACACAACTAGACTCAAGATTATTTCTGAATTTTGCTCTCAATGATTTGTACCGATTGTCAACAATTGTCTAGAGTCACTTCCCTCCCTTTCTGTCCATTCTAGAAAAAGCCCTGTGTAAATAAAATCAAATATTTACGTAGGAAGTGTCCTAAGAATTATACTACCACACAGTAATCTTAAAGTGGAGTATAATGCTGCGGTCTCTTCAGTAAGACATCATAACAAATATCCCTCATAGCAAATAGAATGATAGAAAAGACAACAAAGACAAGACTTGTAGTGGTTTCTAGTAGCATATAAGAAGGTGTGTGTGTGAGGGGAGAAGTAATTCATCCAGATCTTATCCGGTGCTCTATAGCTTCTACAGAGCTCTCCTTGAGCACAGCAGTCTTTGCTCAGATTTTTATCCTTTGTGAGTTTAAGTTATTTATGAAACTATCCTGGTATCCAAACTTTTCAGCTTCTGTTTTATTGGGATTCCAAATAGGCCAATATATTTACTTAAAATTTATCCACCAGAGGGCACCACAGGATTTCACAATCAGCCAGACTCCGCAAAGGTGGGAGAGCTAAGCACTGTTCTAAAAAAAAAAAAAACCACACACAACAAAAAATATGGAGGGTTTCAGAAAGTGCTTTTTTATTTATTTACGAATTTGTCTTGGCACCCACCCCCACCCACTGAGTACCTCTCTGTAGTATAATTACCTTCAGAGACACAGCAGAAAGCTTTCAAAATTAAATAACCCAGTAACGTAAATCTTGTACATTCAGAAGTCAACAGCATATGAAGACCATAGGGATGATATTACCTGTGCCCTGCCTTAAATCATCCTCATCTCTTTCAAAGTTCAACTATCAGGCTCAGGTTGGAACCAGGCACCAGCCCATCAATTTACAACAGCTCATTACCATCATTTAGTAATCTCACCTTCAAGCATTTTTTAGCTAAAAATAAAAAAGCCAACAACCTTCTTAAGAGAATGTAGAAATATAATAGAACATGTACAGCTTACATACATGTTCAGAGTGCTTTAATTTTCTCTTACCCTGCAAACAAATCAGATGTACTTTTAGGATTCATTTGGTTTGCATTACCTCCCCAGTTCCAGAGTCGCAAGGACGCAGCTAGGCTTCTCCTGTCCATTTCCCTTGTTTATCTGCAAGATTCCCCAAACAAGCGTGGCCTCAGTAAACCTATGCCTAATGCCATATTGTTCAGTGACTCTTGCTTGGCCTATTTTCCAAGTCTTGCTTCAACATGAACTATTCCTTCCCAAACTGACCAAGAACAATTATACTGATGACCTGTTGATTACTGTTTCACTGTGTGGTAGTTCAGCATTTAGTAGCTCTCAGAGATCTCCAGGGAGGCTGAACTGAAATGCATTTCCTCCCAAATTCCAATACACCATGCCTTCTATGCAAAAAATAATTGAAGATACAGAGAAATATTTATTATTGAACACCATCATACATGGCTTCAAAGTAAAACCACTGAAATAAAAATTAAGTATTAACCCATTTGCATTAGCCTTTTGTTCCATCTCAACTATTGCACAATCACTGAAGATCTTATTTTCTGAATCCAAAACTATAAAGAATTTATTATAATTACTGGAGCTAGGCAGCAGCCCAAGACAAAGCCTGATGGTTGCTGAAGGAGGCAAATGAGGGCAGCTGCTTGCACAAAGAAGAGGACCAGCAAAGGCCACAGGAAAGGGCAGAAGTGGAATTTGGTTGCACTTTTTTTAAGAATCAAGGAAAAAAAAATATCAAATGGGTTCTAAAATATGCACGAGTGCTCCAATTGCCTTTGGCCCACCTGTCCATAATTTCAATAAAAATATTGGCAAAAATGTTTATGCATAGCATACAATGTTTAGTGCTAGAACCACAGGGCTTTGTAATGAGCAAATATAAGAAGCTAAACTGTTTCGATATCTTCTACTTGGAAGGTTTTTTTTAAAAAAAAGAAAAAAGCATCCACTCTAGAAGTTCCAGACAAAGCTTTTAAACTCAAAGCACATTGCTGCATACACATGTCACCAGTACAGAAGCCAAAAATGATGCGACACATTGAATAGAAGCTACTGCCAAAATTCTCTGGATATTTTCTGAACTGTTCTTGCAGGTCTTCATCTAGAATTTCGAGGTAGACACCTCTAATCAGAAATTTGAAAAGTGGGTTTTTTTTAATGTCCTAACACAAATCTGCTTCTGGATTATACTGCCACTATGACATTATCAAAAGAAGTAGATGTTTGAAAGGGTTTATTTGTGGCTTGGGTTTGCTAAAGAGAGAAATCTTGCAGAATTGAAAAATACAATTCACTTCTCTTGACGAACAGCAATAGCTGCTAACTCTCAAAATACAAATTAAGGTTTTGGCTTTTTATTTGGGAAACTGATTAAGCTCAAGCAAATTTTTTATTTGATAAAAACTCTTGCTTAAGATTCTCTCAAATTTAAAGAAAAATTAGGGGGTTTTGAACTGCACTGGAGTCACCTCCTCCCAAGTTCACCCTCTCCATAATCTGCCATTTTAAGTCAGCTCTAACACTCAGAGGTCAATGCATCAGGAGCACAGCTGTTTAATTTCATATTTGTAAGCTCTCCTGCAGAAGATGGTATCTCTTAGAGATCACCTGTAACAGTTATTCCAGCAGAGAGTGAAACGTTACCTTTATTCTCTCTTTCCTGTGAGTTTTAAGGTTGATATTCAGATCTCGAAATCTAACCAAAACATTCTCACTAGCTCTTGTCCAATTTTTTGGGAGTAGGTGATGGCTCTGGCTGCTAACAAATGGTGACAGGCGGTGCAATAAATGCTGGGAGATTACATTCATGTAACACCTGCAAGTTCTCTTTTTGTTACCTTTACCATACTTCCTTCATCCCTTGTATACCTCCTCCAAATACACTCAAAGTTCACTGCTACAGCCTTTTAACTGATGACCCCCGGTGACACAGGACAGAGAAGCAGTGTTCTCCACCTTCAGTCTGGTTGATTGACTGCAGTGACCTGGTACCGCGTGAGCGCAAACCACAGCACTGACTGCAGCCAGTTTCTGTTGGCTTCTTTTTCCCACCCCCAGGGCTGGAGGTGGGCCTATTTCTCTCTCTCTTCCCCCCTTTTTTTTTTCAACTAGTATGTTCTTACAAATGAGTGGCCCATGGCAGGTGCCTGCCAACATGAGTCTTCACTGAGTTACAGCACATGTACCGTATGCAGACAAGCACACACACACAAATGTGCGAAAAAATTGAAATGGCAAAGACTGTTACAAAGAAAAAAGTGTGAAAAACTGAAATGACAAAGGCTGAGTTAACAGCTTGTCTCACAGTCACAAACTGGAATAGCTGCTAGCAGTTGTAGAGTTAGAAAGAGCTATGATGGAAGGACTGACTTCAGATAGCCCCATTTTCTTCTTTGTTCACTGGTAATTTATCAGCAGCTGAGGGCTACTGACACAGTAAAATGTTTACAGACAGCCAGATGTAAAGTCTGGATACATTCTAGATTCAACACTTCATCAGGAGAGGATTCCCACCAAATAATCACAATGCTAGTTTAAAAAAAAAAATTACTAAAACAAAATACCTAGGAATTGTGAAATACCAACTTCAAACTTCAGGATTCTGAAAAGAAAAAACAAAACAAAAAATTACAAAAAATAAAAAAATCAAATAATATTTGCAATAAAGCTGCCTAAAAGAGAAAGGACAACAGTAAATGGTGTGCAAGTAGCTCTGTTTTTGTTGGTTTTACATGAAAAGAGACAACATCAAGACTGCATATCAGCACTTTCCAACTCTTGGTCAAGATGTTCCCAGAAGACATTCCTATGTCACTTGTGGTCACCAGTGTCACAGCTCACTAAAGTACAAAATTATCTGAAACAGGTATTTTCAGATCCAGAGCTTACCTCTAAAGTCTTTTAAAACAGAAAATTTAAGACTGTTGTGTTTATTAAGCATGTTTATGTTCTAAATATTTTTTCTCATTACTCCTGTATCTTATGCCATCCAGTAATACCTGTGCAAAGGAAGGAAGATGCCCCCAGAATATTCCCCATGTGAAGAGAGAAAGTGCATAAAGGAAAGATTCCATGAGCTTTGCACTCCAGGACAATTGCTCTATTCATCATGCTAATTTTCAACATAGCCTATTTCTATTAACTGCAGATTTCAGGATTTTAAATAATAGATCTTTCAAAGGTGAAGATTTCCAGTTATTTCTCAGAACTGGAAGTCATCTGCAAAGCACAGAACTACAGCATCTCATTGCAAAGTCACTCAAGTAATCCAGATCATGGCAGAAAACCTGTGATCAGCTGAAGATAAATACTGCTTGAAATACACCTTATCTTGCCACCAGAACAGAAGGAAAAGAAAGGCCTCTAGGACAGAAAAAGACCAGGAAGAGCAGCTAGCTTAGTTCTTATGGTAAAGAAAATAAAGGAAAAAAAAAAAAATGCATAAGAGGTCATTTGCTGCAAGAATTTTTCTTTGGGCCAATGATCCTATTGACAGCCCATTTCTTCTTTGTTTATGAATCCATCCAGCTCTGAATATCATGATGCCAATACTAGCTTTGCTATTACTCCACAGTGTATCTTCAGCAACACATTTAACTCTCTGGTGACTGAAACTCCTCCCATGCTGTGTATAGCCTATGGTAACCAATGTAATACCAGCAGTAAGGTGAGAATACAGGCTGTTCAGTTAAAACATTTCAAACAGTAGACAGGAAAGGGAGAGGAGAAGAGATGTAGTTTCTTAACTGAAAGCCAGATGTACATCTACAACACACATATACAAGCAGCATAACATAGTGAATAGACCACAGCCTGTCAGTTCTTATCCCAATGCAGAAAACCCACAAAGGTCCGTAGATTTGAAATCCTCTTATGAATTTAACAATTACTGAAAGACACTAAGTATCAGTACCATAGTTTTTAGGGTCTCCAGTATCTTATGCATATGTTTTGTCCTTAAAATATTCTTACATTCATGTGGGAACTGTAATTTTTTTTTCAACCAATTAAGAACACTGTAGTTTAAGCTAGTAGACCCTGATCAAGTATTAAAAAAAAACAAAAAAAAAAAAAACAAAAAAACAAACCAAACACAAAAAAACCAAACAACCCAAACCACAAAAACCCCAACAAAACTAACATTTTGAAAACAGGATAATTGTTGTAAATATTCTGTCATCTAAATGTAAACATGAAAACAATTACTGGATAAACACAGATATAGTTTTCCACTTACAAGTGAAGAAGCACTGGACAACAGTAACAAAAAGAGATGCTGACACTACTTCCGTGTACCACCTGGTACACTGTAAAAGCATGGCAATTAAAAAAATAATTAAAAAACCCCACCAGAACAGTGTGAAAAAGATTACTGGAAAAACAGCTAAGGGTCTGAAACATGCCAGATTCACTTCTGCAGTTCTCATTCTTAAGAAAATATGAAGTTCAAATGAAAGACAATTCTCATGGGTACTGCATATGGAATATGCACATCAATATGGTATCTTCTAGGAACACCAGATAAGCTTTATTAACTTTTGGCATAAAGTCAGGAATATGCCTCTTCCACAAATAACTATGCAAGACTAATTGATCTGCCCTGTAACAGCTCAGCAGTATAACACCGGAGAAAAAAAAAGTTATCATTTTTGTCTTTTCTATGCTTTTAATAAACCTTTCAAAGTTTATAACAATATGACCACATCATAACTTAAGATAGAAACCAGGTATCCTTCCCACACTCTTTCACATATACAGGTGTTCCTATTCATTAACCCTTAAAAAATTTTCACAGAAACATATTACAGCCACCAAACACAGACTGATCCAAGTCTTATAGAAATCAACGTTCATCCTTCACCTGTTTAGAACATTCTCAGAGGTATGGCTGATCACCACCTAAGCTTTTTCTCAGGAACCTAGAGGACTAATTACAAAGCAACACTGAGGACAGCTCCTTCTTTGCGTATTTTGTACAAGGAATTCTAACGTGTCAACCTGTTTATCCAACTTTCTTGAATGAACTTGGGCATTTAGCCTGCTCACATAATGTGAAACAATAAGCTCAGAAGTCACTACATGGCCCAGAGTAGTAAGCAATGTAAGCATAATTCACTTTGCATAAAGATGCATAGCTGATAATAAGCTGTGAAAATTTGAGTTAGCAACTGAGAATTACCACTCACAAATCACTATTTGGTTTTTCCATTAATACTGTAAAAAAAAAAGTACATTTTTGAAAGAACTACATTCAGAAACTTAGAAACTACATTTCTGAAACTTAGCCCAAGAAATTCATCAACATTGTTAACTTCAGCCACTAAATAAATCATCTGCTACTGGAAATATGAAACAATTGCATATTAACCACGAGACTCATGAATGCACTGTGACTTTAAAAAACACTAGGCTATCAAGCACAGTAAGTTGCAATGAGTCCTCCCAAACATATTAATAAAGCTACATGTAATAGGGCACTATTTCAGAAATGGACATAGTAATTGTATAGAATCTATTACAATAACAAACATCGCGTGCACACACAAAATCAAGTGAAATGGCAACCTCACTCTAGAGAGGTTTAGCTTTTAGAGACTAGAAATTTTCAGCAAAGTTCTGCTGTTGAGAACAATTTATGTGCCTTTTACGGTAGGGATACTGTTAAATGTTGTTACAGTGAAATATTAAAATGGTTATGCTCCACCTATCCCAGTTTTCATTTATTCTTCCCATGTATTATTCTGAAAATTTTAACAAAATTAGTTTAAAAGCACTAAAAACAAAAACAAAGCTTTCTGTGATGCTAATAGAAAATTCCTTGTAGAGCACCCATTCTCTGCTCTGCTTAACACCCCAGTGTTTTCAAACACCTTGGGGTTGTTTCTGAAATTAAACAGTAGCTGTACTGAGTTCCAAAGAGGAAACGGTTAATTTGAGAGTGCACACAAGATATACCAAATTACATCTGTTCCATTACTGAAACAGTCTGCACTCTCAGCCATTCCTCCACCCAAGCAGAAAAGCAACATTTTTTCTTTTAGTGTCATCTTACATAGAGATTAATTCATTAAAGAGTTGCTGCAGCATGGTCACCCAGGCAGGGAATCAGCACTAATGAAAGATTTGAGTAGTTGGCTTCACCTTTCCTACACAAGAGATGAAAGAATTGTAGCTGATCTTACAATAAGATTGATTCATAGAACAAGCAGAGTTGTTTCTCTTAACTTTTCACTGACACTGAAACTCAGCGCTAATGTACGAAGGTAAGCCCATCCCCGTAAAAATCTATGAAACAATTTTATCTTTCCTATCAAACTGACACCTTAAAAAAACAACCAAACAAACAAAAAAACACATTAAAAAAAAGCCAAAAACCAAAACAACCCCCAAAGCCCCCTACCCACAAACACCCCCAGACAACCCTCCCTAAACAACCTCCTCCCAAAAAAAAAAAAAACACAGAAAAACAAACCAGAAAACAACCTACACCAAACATTGCAAGCTCCATTTGCAAGAGATATTTCAGAATTCAGAATATACTGTATACTAATTGTTTTTCCTTAAATAAATCTAGAAAATAAAACTTGAATTTTTTATTTGCACTGAACAGTGAAAATTCAGTTCAAAGCAATAATACTTCTGGTATCTAAAAAGTTATCCAATATATGAATTACCTTTCTACAATTCTATCAACCTGTTTAGGGCTTTAAAAAAAAAAAAGACAGAAAAACAACTACAGAGGCTTGTATGCTTGTGAAGCATGGGCATTATCTTCTATCAGTTGCATCAAATGCTACCACTAAGATTGACTATTGTGATTTCTCTGTTTCTCTTAAAGCCCTCTTCCTGGTATCAGAAGATTGGATTAAAAAACCCATAATACAACAATAGCGTCAGCCTTTATGTTAATAAAGGAAAGTCTGGAAGCATCATGTAAAAATAAATTAAGGAGTTTGAAAACTAGAAAGTGAATAAAGTGAGCCCAAAACGTAATAGTCTTTCAAAATTTCAATTTAGTCTACGATCTTCTGATTTTCATTTTTGACATCATTTTGAAGGACTGGCCTTTGAGATCAAATTAAAGCTATGCTGTTCACCCTGACTTTGGGAGAGAGACACAGATATTGTATAGGAGATAGCTTACTTGAGAAATACATGTGCATACCTTCCAAATTAAAGTCAGAATTCCATTTTGCTTTTGCAGAGTTCACAAGTAATATAGGCTTTAATTCTAAACTTGACATAGAGTAAGCCTACTGTCAATACGAAATGCCACCACTTTTAAGCTGCAGTTATAGTACATGAGAGCAATATAATACATCAAAGTAACTGCACTCTATCAACATAATCTATTTTAACTGATAAACTCAGGTAAGTTTCTTTTAAAAACATTTTTAAAAAAATACCACTCCAAAAATCACAAGTACGTGATAAAAATGACTTATGTCATCTACTCTTTCTTTGCCAATACTACATTCAGCTATACAGCATAGCTCTATATAAATAATTTTTCACATATTCTTATCTTAATAAAAAGGCCCTCGTTAAAGCCACTCACGAAATGCATGTTTGTAATTTCGTCTTACACAGTCTTTGCATGTTTTAAAAACAGACAAACTTCACTAACAGAACTTTTCAAAGTAGTTCAAACTGAAACATGCTTCATGTTAAGAGCAAAAGAAAACAATTTGTACATCTGAACAACAAGATCTGGAAACAAAAGTAAAGGAGACTGTAGGAAAAAGATGTTATCAACATTCTAGGGGTTTGAAAATATGGCTAAAGAGGATAAATACACACACAAAATTGACAAGTATTAACAAAATAGATGTCCCTACTGTTCTGAAATAGTCTTATAGTGTACAGCTTAATAAAAAGCTTGATATTAAAGCTACTGAATTTCAACTTACTGGTCAACCCTTTATTACCATAGCAACCAACAGTCAGTACAACAGAAATAACATTTACCTTCTGCATATGTAAAGACCGTATTATCTTTTTCAAATTTAACTTGTCTCGGAGACAACATTGCCTTCCATCTTCATCAACCTTTTCCACACCACAAACACAGCCCCTTACACAAGTAAACAGTTTGTTTTCCATCATTCTCATCCCACATTCTCCACCAGTTTTTCCACTTCTCTCCCCTCATGATAAATTTATTTCCTTTCCAGTCTCTCAAATAAAACATTAAATTATACAGCACTAATTCAGTAGATTTACTTAACTGATTTCTCTATAAATCAAACAGGAAGCCATCTTTGTTAATGATATTGAAAAAGTATGCTAAGTGTTGTTTCAGAAATCTATTAGAAATTTATTTAGAAAGGACTATAATAGTTAATCCATGCTTGTTAACAGGTTGGCCTTTCTTTCTTTTACAAGGCTTTCAGAACTCAAATTAATATCAAGATAGAACAATAACTACTGACAGACTCATCTGGCCAAGTTTATCTTCTGTCTCCTAATGCAACTCTTCTATTTTTGCTTTATCTTATCTGTTTGTCCAAAAGATAAATTATAGAATCATAGGATCATTAAAGTTGGAAAAGACCTCTCAGATCATCAAGTCCAACCGCCAACCCAACACTCCCAGGCCTCCTAAACCACGTCCCAAAGTGCCACGTCTACACGTTTTTTTGAACACCCCCAGGGACGGTGACTCCACCTCTCTGGGCAGCCTGTTCCAGTGCCTGACCACTCTTTCAGTAAAGAAATTTTCCCTAATATCCAATCTAAACCTCCCCTAATGCAGCTTGAGGCCATTTCCTCTCATCCTATATATAGAATATATATAAATAGGAAAGCCTGCATTATCTTTGTCTGTATTATGCAGCAGTACAGTATCATAGGCTTTCATATCCCAGAGAGCAAAAACACATCATTTTAATGGTATTTTTATGGTATTCACTCAAAACTATTTATTGGCCAAAAGTTTTGACCATTTCTAATATTCACAAACCAAAAATTCTCCCAAAACAATCAAGAAAAAAAGGTCTTCTAAATTATTTTAGAATCCTTCCACAATTCATCACATCTTGAGGTCCAGTGTGTGAGATGTGCAGTCAATAAATTCATCTTTGGAAGCTTAAACAATAAATTTGTTTATATCTAAGATGTATAGATGCCAAAATGCATTAGTCCCGTGAGTGTTTAGTACACTCAAGTGTATGCGTACGTCGCAAAGGCATACACATTAATCATTAGAAGACTTCTCACTGCGAATCATAGTTTCAAAGACGCTTTCCATGTACTAAAGCATGACTTCTACATGTCCTTCTAATTTTATTTGGTTCCTATCAATGAGCTTTTGAAAAGTAGGAGCAACAGTTGTAATCTCTCTTTTCTGATTTTGAGGACAGAAAAATTCTTGATTCTGCTATATTTTAGATATTTCAGTTTAATATTTGTAAAAGCTGAAAAATCAAGGAGATAACAGATTAAAATTACTAACCCTTCACATGATAAAGAAAACTTAATTAAAAAATAATTATGAGCAAGCTTTATGCCATTACACTGAAAGCGATACAGCTGTCTACTTGAGGTGCTGGCATGTATTTTATTAAAAGTCTTTTTCATCTGTGTTATATATTGAAATAGAAAACTGAAATCTGTTTTCCTAGATCCAAGCCAGTGCATACTAACCAATGACATCCACAGGTCCAGATGACCAAAGGTATCTGAACATTGGGTTGTAGATTACCTGTACCTCCATCTTTTCTAAACAAAGTTTTCTAAACTTTTTCCAAATCACCATAAACAACCACAAGGGAGAAAGTGACGGATGATAATTAAATCTGTTGACAAAACTAACCAAAAAAAAAGCAAGAGACACCTAAGTAATGCAGCCATATTTGAGGAATATTCCAAGAAAGTTATTCGATCCCTATTAACTGGCACTTGATGGATAAAGCCTTATTAAAAGAAGGAATGAAAGAACTAGTCTTTTTTCCACTCACATGAAGATTGTACATGGGATGTTACAGTTTTAACTCAAAGTAATCTCTTTGCTTTAAGAAACACACTGGGTATTTATTCAGCTTTTTTGCTACTGCTAGTTATTACTTTATTTAAAGATTAAGTAAGTACAAAAAATAAAAATCAGAAACTGTTCACAAATCCATTTTGAAAGACAGAGAATGAATCTAAAGTAATTTAATGGGTAATCACTCTAAAAGCAGGTTTTCTTCACTGCTTTTGTAGAGTTTTAAGTTTTGTCAAGGCATCCAAAATACAGTTTGTTGGTAACTGAGTTTTAATTTTATGATTTGAACACATTAGAAATTTCCAGCGATAGAACTGGAAATATTCTTAAGGTACCACAAATGACAAAGCAGTTCTTAGGTTAATCACCAGATCAGAGCAAGGGCTATTTCCCTTCACCATCAGGCAGAGGCCTTAGAGTGATCTGCACAACAATTCTGCAAAACACCATAAAAGGTCAAAACACATTTTATGTTCTCAAACTTACTATGTTTCATAACTTCCTGTTGAAATCTTTCTTAAAAGCACCTGAAATGAAATATAATGGAGGAGAAAAAATAACAACACAGAGATCACACTAATCTAAGACAGACATTCTTCCTACAAGAATTACGCTTAAAGGAAAAAAATGCATCTGATGTTTAAGAATACTGTATTCTGTCTTTCTACATTAGTAATTCAGCCCCATGTTATGATAAAAGTAATACTAAGAATTTCATTGCAAATAATTTTTCAGATCCACAGGAATATTTTTCTACATTTCCTTGTGTATTTTCATTTCCCTTTTTTTAGTTTACTGATCAGTCTTTGTTCAAAGAATCCTAGATCTCCCATAAACTTGGCTGAAAAGCTGTTTCAAATACAAGACAGCATCTATCACATGCAAAGGAACGCACTGATTTTGCAACAATTAAGGGATGCACTATTACCATGGTCTACAGGAAGAGTGACATTGACAATTTTGAATTTTAGCATACGCGAATACTCTGAATACACTGTCAAACTACACAGGCAGTGAAGCTTTCAGGACTGCAAGCCAACAAGTACAAATATCCATTTTTGGTCAGCTTGAAGTTGTCAAGCCTAATGTCAGTTTTATAACAAGACCAATGTTTAACCTCCTCTCCTTCCTGCTAAAGGAGGCTGAGAGAAGGGTCGCACAATTTTGACACTTCGGAGCCCAGCCACAAACCCCTTCTCTTACTGAAAGCTGAGGAAACTGCAGACAGTGGCAGGGAAACATCATTAAAGTCTTTGCATTTCTTTTCCAGAGGTTCCAACAGACCTACAAAAGAACTAGTGAACTGAGGAATTAATCTGAAACACTTCTGACTGCTCTTCACATAAAGACAGGTGATTAAATTCCATGTTATGAAGGGATATGATTTTCACTGGCACTTAATGGAGTGGATATATGTCTGAGAAATCACTATGTACTAATTAAAGAACCCCTTGAATACTGGCAAGTATCAAGTTAGTCAAGTTCCTCTTCTGTTCCCACTAGGACCAACTGGTCATATAAACCTCTGCTCTGCTTCATGCTCCAGATGGATACTTAGACCCTCCACCATTCACAATACAAGAGTTCATCAGAATTCTAGCAATGCCATTCTTTCAGAAGTTATGCCAAATCCTGTCCTGGGTAACATTTTGTAGCCTTTTAAGGTGAGCTTTGGCTTCATCTCCAGCAATAAGATGAGAGTTGCATATTATCTTTGCAACGTTAGTTAAATCACCAAATATTCAAAATTATTTTCCAAATGAAGATGTGAGTCCTACAAAGTGTTTTTCCTGAGATACGTGCTTTAAATTCACATCTGTAAGACTTTGATGTGAATAAGGGCCCAGTCACCACTACTGCAACCTTTCAGAAAAAAAGGCTTTTCATTCAGAAAATTCTAATAAGCAAATGGGAATTACTTACCAATGAGAAATTCATAGTTGAAATTAACACTGACATTTAACTTGATCCCTACAGGACAATGCTGCAACACAGCCATTAAAAGCCTTGCTTCAGTACCTCAGTAGAAGCAGCATGCTGAGTGTTTGAGCAGGGCTGGACTGCCGAGTTTTGCATGGGGGCTCTATACTGGAGTCATCTGCACTGTCAACCATTTTTCAGCAGTATCTATGGCACAGACAGAAAGTTAGAATGCACCTGAACTGGTGTGAGCTGTTGAGAAACCATTAATTCATAACCTATGGACATGGATTTAGCAGCTGATGAGGAATTCACTACATTCGGGTGACCTTTCTGAGGTTTGAAATGCATTCTTTCTACTTCATCAGCATTTGACAATGGGCATTTAATCTCACTAATCAGAAAAGGATTATAGCACGAGACCTGAAGCACTAATGAAACCTTTTGATGTGCTTCACACATTTAAACAGATGTGATTCACACTGATAGGCATATAAAAAGATTTGATGCTTAAATATACTCTTCCTTTTAGAACAGTTTGTGTTTGTTAATTGTTCGGTGTATTTTCAGTAGGGTATATTTGGGGAAAAAAAGAAAAAAACAACAACCAACAAACTAAAAGAAATGTGGATTCTGATCTAATGAGTTTTCATATCATGTGCCAGTAACAGAATTTGGGAGGAAAAAAAGAGTAAGAAGCAAAAAAGTAATAAAAAAATCCCTAAACAGTGAGAGTATAAACCCAAAGTCTTTAATTTACTCATTTATCTTCAAAACTGAAGTTCATCTCTATTCATAACATGATTTAATGTTAAAAATCACAGTTTTGGAATACAGTTTCTGAAATAATCAATTATAGTAAATTATGAAAATCCCCAGATAAACTTTTCAGATAGTGGTTCTCCTAATGTATTTTATATGACAAGTGAAAAACAAAACTCTTGATTAGAGAAACACTACTCTTTGTCTAAGGCCATTCACAAGAACAAAATCAGAAACTGTACAATAAACATGTGTTGCTCCTAGCCTCTAAGTCAGTATGCTTAAAAGAACTAACAATACACAGGAAAGCTTATTTCCTAGACAAATTTTCACCATGGTCACTGACCAGACTTACATTCCTGTATTGCTGCTGATTCCCAATAATTTCCTGAGTGACCAGACTTACATTCCTGTATTGCTGCTGATTCCCAATAATTTCCTGAGTGAGGAACTGGTATTTTGCTAGGATAAATTTCAGAGAGCTTGCCATTAGATGCTTACCATGCACATGAGACCACCTTTATTGCACCGGCATGAATATATTTTCAGGAAAAAAAATACTTTTTGTTTTCTTGGCTAAAAACACTAACTCTTGAGTAAAAAAGTTTGCTAAGATACCTATTCTTGACAACATGCTATCGCAAAAATCATCCTTTGAAAATACTGCCCTATCACCACTTAAAATATATTCATCACTCATAGTTTAAAGAAGTGCTCAGCTGAGCTTATTGCTACTGACAATTATGTCAGAGACCGGTCAAAAAATACCAACTAATGAAAACAGAGGACAGAACAGAAACTCCAGAATTCAGCCTGAACTGAAGGATAACTTGAATGACCCAGATGTATAGCACTATGCTGTATGCAAAAAGAGTTTTTAAACTTTTGATCTACCCCCCCTTATTTTTTTTCTTTTCATTAAAAAAAGTAAAAAAAAAAGCAAGCCTTAATTTTCAACTATGCTATAAAGAAAGGGGTGCGGAAACTTTGTTGCAGTTAGGAAAAAAAAAAAGACAAAATCATAAAGGATGACACACTTCGAAGAGTTACAGGTAATGGAATATAGCAGTAAGGTCAAGATTATTTCAGCCAAGACGCGATTTCATTTTGGCTGTCTTTCAGTTCAACAGTATTGGTACACTACATAAAAATCAGCAACATCTCCACTTTTTCCTCTTGAAAGGTCAGAAAATAAATGAGTTATTGTAAATTATGATAAAAGATACTGTACATTAGAACCTCCCAATATGAATCTGCAAATTCCTTTTTAATGTTCATGAACCAAGCTGATACCAGTGAAAAGTCTTCTTGGATGAAGTGCACATTGAGCATTTCCAGTAATTAGGAGTTGCAAAAAGTGAGAAAGAAACTGATGCAAGGCAAAGACTTGAAACCAGATAAGCAACTGTTCTTGGAAATAAACTCCAGGTATAATAAGAAAAATTCTGGAAAACTCCACACCCAGTAATTAAATATCTCTCAGAAACATTACTGTACTACAAAAAGTAACCTTTGGTACCACATTTTCAAGACTTGAAACACTCTATAAACAGCTGTGTCCACAGGACAATGCTGAAAAAAGGAGGCTGTGTGTCTAACTGCAGTCAAGAGTTGGCCTGCAGAAAGACAGATATGCTAACGACATAAGGAACTTATTCCTTTTTGCATCTTTAAAGAAAAAGATTAAATATTAACAACTTATTGTTATATTGTCTCAAACTTATTTACAGTTGACCAACACTACATCTACGTTTTCCTGCTTTTTTCCTTTCTACCCTACTAAATTCTCTTACATGCCCCTTGGTACACTTTTTTTTTTTTTCTTCTGTGAAGGCGAATAGATTCGCCATGTTTACTACATAGCATCCTTTTTACATAACCGAGTATTTTATTAAACTAACATGTCCACAGTATTTTTTTGAACTGATTTCTAAGAAATATTTCAACTGATTGAAATAATTAAAAAAAAAAAGAAAGAAAAACATGCCCAGTATGTATTTTCCTAACTGCAAATACCTGAACTTTTGGTCATATCATTAAAGTCTCCCACTGTTTCACTTCTTACTTAAAATCTGGAAAATACCTTGGCATAAAACTATAGTCATGTCACTGCCCTGTTTAATAGTTCCAGAAATTGCCCCACTGCTTATTTTCCATGCTCAATTTAAAAGTTCAGAAATAGCTTACAAACCACAGATGGATCCTCAAAAACATTTAACATTTCATGTTTCCTTTTCTTTCTGAATTTGATGAACAACTTTAAGAAGTTCACTAATACAGGATGATATACCTTAGCACTTGTTGAGCTACCAAGAATTCTGAATTTTTTCATTTGATCCCACACAACTAAAACAGCAAGGTAGTATATTTATTAAATTTTTATGGAAATTGATTCCTGCAGAGACTTCAAAGACTTTTTCCCCTCCTTACAGAGATATAATTACACAAAAACCGAACTTTGCTGAGAAAGCCAAGCTTCTATATAGGAACTTTTGCTGCTTTTCTGGGTAAAAAATAACTATGTTCTAAAAATTTAAGTATTTATCCTCAAAATATAATTTTTTTTATTAAACAGTGAAGCATATTGTCACATCGTTTTGAACATGTCAGAAAGACTTCTGACAGAATTACCCATAGTAACCCTATAGCCAAATTTGTGAGATATGGACTGGATAAGTGGACTATGATGGGGGTGGAAAATTGTCCAGACTGGTAGAAACAAATCAGCAGTACAAAATCCACTGCCAATCAAGTACTAGTGGCATCCCTCAGGGATCAATACTCAGGCTGAAAGTATTCAACAGCTTTGTTAACAGCCTGGACAATAGGATAGAGTGCACTCTCAGATTCATGGCAGCGGCCAATACACTGGAGGGCAGAACTGTTATTCAGAGGAAAGTTGACAGGCTGGAGAAATTGGCTGACAAGAACCTCACAAAGTTCAAAAAAAGGCAGAGTCCTACATCTGGCATGGCATAAACCCACACAGCAGTACAGGCTAGGCAGTAACTGGCTAAAGAACAGCTTTAAAGAGACTTGATGGTCCTGGTAGACAAGTTGAACATGAGTCATCAGTGCCCTTGCAGTGAAGAAAGCCAAATCCATACCAGGCTGTATTAGCAGAAGTGTGGCTACCAAGTCGAAAGAAGCGATTACTCTCCCTATTCAGCACCCATGAGACCACATCTGGAGTATTGTGTCTCCCCAGTTTGAGACAGACACTGACATACTGCAGAGTATTCATTAGAGGCTACAAAGATAATCAGGGCCAGAACACATGACCAAAAAAGAGAAAACAAACTCTGAAAAAAATTCATAACCAGATGTAATGCTGAGTTAGACCTGTATCTCTTCACTAAGCTGGTTCCTATCAGAAAATCTATACATGAAGGAGTCACTCAAGCAAAATACAGAGTACGCTGTGGCCACACTTACTTATATAAGTACCAAAAATGCATGTACGACACGGCTCTTTCACAAGCAAAAACCATAGTGATTTCACATGTAGAAAGTGTATACGTATAATTTACTTCTTGCTTGTGTACCATTAACAAGTGCCAGGAGAAACTGTACTCAACAAAAAAGTTGCCAAAATGTGAAGTTATTAAAAGGAAAAGTAATGAAAAGAAATACTTTAACTGTGTATTTAAAAGTCCAATTACAACTGTAGAATCATGAAAACCAAGTGATAAAGCCATTAAGTACTAAAACACTCTTGTACTTAGCACAAACACTAGAGCAGCTCAATTAATTCATTTTAATTACTGCAAACCAGTACAAAATGTATCAATTTACCACATATTAACTCAATAGTTTAAAGTGCAGCTAAACATTGATGCATTAAAAAAAAAATCACAAGTGATAGAATTCTACACTGAACAAATTAGCAAACACTAAATGCAGTAACATTTCCAAACTCACAAAATTGAGTCAGGTAAAGCTGATGAGATAAAACAGAATAAGGTGACTTTTTCTTAAAGAAAGGGGGTTGCTTTTTTTTTTTTTTAATATCCTTCTATTATGTAGAAATACAGAAGACTAAGTTGGGTATAATTTTAAGGCATAAATCACCAACTCTTAAAACTTTTAGTTGTCACTAATTCGTTAAGATTGATGAACAGTTGTTATTGATTTTGTGGAGTAGAAATCCTTTGAAGCAGCTGTACAGAAACAATCAATATATTTTGACAGCTATTCCCATAGCATCACTGTCCAGTAAGACCTATTGTTCCTCCTTCCTCCCCCAAGCTCTTTAGGACAGCTATATTTTCAGTCTGGCATATGAGGGACTATTTTTTTCTTCCCCCAACTTTGCGAAGGACAGAAAAGAATTGATCTTATGTTATTTCAAGATTTTTTTTATGCAAATATACCTTATTCTTTTTGACAGAAAAAAAACCCCAAAACATTAGTATGCAAATTTGCATCCCAGCTGCAGCTTGCCTATATTCCATAAAAAAAAAATCTACTTCAAACTCAATTGTTCAGTGAAATTCAGGGCTTTGATTAAAAATTGTAAAAAAACACAAAACCAAAGACAACCACCAAAAAACCAATATAAAATGCTTACTGAAGCTGTGGTTGAAGGTGGAAATGTCACACATGGTAAGAACATCATGCTACCTACAAGAATTCTAAGATTTCAGTTGGTGAACAGAATATAAGAAACAGAATTGTAGGTCACTGACTGACCTGAAAGTAAAAACTGTTTCAGAATTTGACATTTTCTACAGTAAATAGTCAATTTTGAGCTCAAACTCAGGAAGACTCTTAATAAACAAATCCCTTAATCCATGTCTAGGAAGATGCAAAAAAAAGCTGGAAGGCAAAGTCACTTACAGTTGTACTCACAGAAGCACAAAACAATCCCTGTGCCACTCTGCCACAGTTGTTAAAAATCATGTATTTCCTCAGAATTGCACAGAGCTTTAAGTCAGTAGTTGGACTGGCTGCAGCATGAGCTGATTTGGTCTGACGTAAAGCATTCTTTGTAAGGTCAAAACTACATATAATCTGTTTATTAGCACAGCAAAGCTTGAACAAGTCGTCCAAGGACAGAACAGCTATGTTATGCTTAATGGTGTGTGTGCTTTCAATATCGTTAATTCCTTCATGCTGTTTGTTATTGTTATTTGTAAGGATATGTGGCTTAAGGAGCCTATATATATTGCAATTAGTACTGTCAGAAAGAAAGCTCTTGGCTCTACCAGTTGTCTGACAGGGCAACTGCCAAACTGCCAACTATTCTAGTACTACACCTGCCACAGCCAGAGGTCCTCATCAGTACACAGCCTGCCACAGCCGCAGCTTTCCACATCACCTGCAGTGACACAGCTATGACTAGCATTGTTTTGTCTTACAAACAAACCAAACAACAACAAAACCCACAAACACAGAGACAAACCCATAACCAAAATCACTAGCTGTTCCCATTTTCAGTGCTACAGCTGTGGATACCAACCACTGCCTGGTAATTCTAAACCAAAATGGTGTTTGATGCCACAGCACCTAGGTGCCTATCAAATATTGAAATAATTATTGATTACAAACTGGCATTAATATAATTGTTTTGATATGAGAAACCACAGATGATGCTGACAAAGAAACAATCAAATGAGAAAGATTGGTAGTAAGACATCAAATTCTAAATCCCTTTATTTAGGTTTACTAATCTAAGCTTTCTCCAAGTAAATCTGACCCACTGCAGAACTGTACACGCAAGAGATGACAATCACTTGACACTTACCTAGAATTATTCTGAATAGTGTCAGTAAAAACATTTGTGCTTTATTTAAAACATCACTTTGTCTCCTGAAGCACTGCAGCAGCACAAGGAAGGACTGGAGAGTTAAGCATCAGTTCTGTGTGTGCAAAGTCTAAGATTATAATTATTAGATTCAGATCAGGATGTTTAAAGATAAACAGAGTAGCTTTTCAGTGAATTAATAAACAGCCATCTTTATAATAATTCAAAAGATACTACATCTCTATATGTGGAAACAAAAATAAGGAATATGCACACACAATAGACAGGGAGAGGGAAAAAAGATCCAATCTACTTTCCAGAATACAGGCTGCTTTACACGTTACAGCCTGTAGAAGTGAGAGCGATAAAACGTTTCACTATCAGTTTGCCAATGGGGTGAATTTATTTTTTTTTAATACTATCACTAACATATTTTTCACTTTTGCTGAAGTAGGCAACCCAGAAGTTTTGTTATGCAAATTCTACAAACAGTGTCACACCACTGGTATGCAAAAACCTGAATTCTCAGTATTAACTATTTACAAGCTATTTATGATCTAAAAATCATTCTTCAACACTGTTCTACTAATCATTTAAAATAAATACATTTGAGGTAACTGTAATATGCCATTAAACATTTTCAAGAAAAAATTAGTTTCAATGAATACATTATCCACTATGAAGTATTTATTCAGACTGACTCCATAAAAAGCCGATTATGTCTGTCCGGGGGGAACTATTCCATCAGTAGCATTTCCAGGATGCTCAAAGCATGTCCTCTTTTTTTGTTTCTCTTCCCAGTAATCATTGCCACTTTCAGCATTTGGCCTATTGGCTCACATGAACTATCTTCTTTTTTATTTTCATCTCTTAACTGAGAGATTTATTTTGATTCTCTCAAGCATTCTACATAGAGGTCAAAGAAGAATCAAAAGGTCTGACACACAGCATTTTGTTAGCAAATTACCTTGCTGAAGGCAAGCAAAGCAGTCTTGTCAACCTTGTTATTCCCTTGAAGCATGTCCACCAAGTTTGTGTTGTTTTTTTTTTCTTTAATTACTTGCTGATTGGCAGAGTCATAAAGTGCTCCAGTAATTGTATAGCTTTACAGCTTTTTTGGTACAATGTTAATCCTTAAAGTCATACTAGTCACAACATTTGTTATTAGAAGTTCCACAAATATATTGCCTAGGAATTATTACAACTATGGGTACTTAGAAAATGGCAGCAATCATTCAGGTGTTTTTACATGAACTTAATTTTTCCATTAACAACAATAACAACACATTAAAAGAAAACTAACAGGAAGTCTTCATCAAGGACGTACATATGATAAACCAACCAAACAAAAAGGTACTTTTGTAAAGAAGATGCCAGGAAAAAGAAAGATCTCACAGACATTTTACAATTTCAGTGCAACCACATTTGGGAGTACACGGTGCAGCAGTAACTTTCCTCCACTGCATTTCATTTCAGAATCTACACATGCTAGTTCACAAGATGTATACCAATTTAGCCATACCCATATCCCATGGCATTTTAACTTTAAAGATCTCCAAGGGGGGGGGGGGGGGGGAAGATAGGAAGAGAGGTGGCTACTACAAGCAGTCTTTTTCCACCACCACCATTGCTCTCTACTTGGAGTACACAAAGCTCTCAGGGTGGCTCACTCCCATTCATGAAGCAGCATAGGTTTAGCAGCTGGAAGTGGAGAGAGAAAGACAACAGATTTCAGCAGGAGATGTTAGTACACTAACTGGTGGAACAAAAGATGACTGGGAGCAATAAGGAGTGGTCTGACAAATGGCAGAGAGTTACGTATAGATTAAATGATTCACTATACTCAAGTGTCTAACTTGAAGTCACATGTCAATTGTTACACAATAAAAAGAAATAACATTACCTCAAAGTACTATTGCTCCCCCCATCAGCATCCTTTCTTTAAAAGGCTTCCTTAGAAATCAATAATCTACTCACATTTTTTAAAGTAATTCATTTTCTCAGCACAAACTTTTATTACGTGCTGTAGCAGCGATGAATTTGCACTATGTGGTTCTTATTTTTAACTTCTACTTGCTCCTACAGATCCAGAGAAATTTCAAGAATTTCTAGTAAAATATTATTTTGGGTATCCTTGATAGTATTCAGCACTAACAGCTTCAGAAGACCCTTGTGTGGATATCGGTAAGTGTTTCATAAACTTAGCAGCTAAGTTTTCACAGCAGGCTGCATTTTTTGTCATGTAACCTAAAAAATCTACACCTGCACAAGATCATCAGTTTCTAGTTTCCACTGAGCTACCAGATGAAAGTACTTGTTCCACAGCAAGTAGTAATGACACACTGTCCTTACTGCAGTCTCTTCTGGAGAAGCAGAATGACAACTGGAATACCTCAAATTTGTAAGAACCCTTTACAGCAAGTGTTTCCAGTTCAGGAAGGACAAAAGGACAAAATCTATATCCATAATCAATCTTTGATTGATTGAGCTTGAAGGCAGAATGGGAGTGAAGTTTAAATGTGAAATAAGATTTAGTTCTTCATTTTAGACATTTAAAATGGATGAATACCAGTTAGAAAACCTGGTATCAGCTAATTTACATACAGAAGCAAATTAAAAGCCAATTGGTGAAGACAAAGCCAGAATTGCTTCAGGATATATTATCTGCAACTGTGAAAGGAATTTCTTTCTCCACGTTCCTACTTTTAAATACTGTTATACTGCACAACTGATTAATTCCACCTACCTGCCATATAATATATTTACAAAACGTGACACCAAATCTGGCCCAGATGAAGAAATCTGGACCAAATCTAATTTTGATGCAACTACTGCTTGTAGTCAGCAGAGAATTTGGACATTATAGTATTTTCACTAAAAAGTTTTACTTGCCAATGTCTGACTTCAAAGAGATCTACATAAATTGAGTATGATTTAACAGCTAATAAGGCAGCAATTTCTTTTACAGGCACAAGAAAATCAACTTTCATACAACATGCTCTTGTCATTTATGTTAATTATAAGTTAATCCTTCAAAAACACTGTTTTATTTGCTTAAGTGGAATGATTACTGACCCTGTCACAGACACTATAAAATTTTAGTTAAGGAGACTGCAATGCCTTCAGAAGACCATTATACACACTACCAGACCTTTTCCAATAAAGTGTTCCACAGAAGTAGCTATTATTCACCTGGTGGGATTTGCTAGCATGGGTCAGCAATATTCTAATACTGACATATAACATAGCCTGTTCTGAAATACTGGATAGCAGCTAACACAAAAAGACAGTGAATAAATAAATAAATAAATAAATAAATGAATAAATAAATAAATAAGATTCTCCTTCTAGTGACTGGAAATTACTGTGAAACATCTGACAGTGATGAGAAAATAAGAATGGATTTGTTACCCAGACAAAGGTCTCCTCTTCCAACTCAAGATATTACCACAATTCCTGCCATAAATGACTTCTTACTGGGCTCTTAATTCTTCTGAAGAGCAAATACTGGTTTTTATTATGTACTTTAGTTTTGGGTATTTCAGTAAGAGACCTTATGATGTCTTAAGTCAGGTAGACAAACTGTGGCCATAAATAAATTTAGGCTTGAAAACGGAAAGAGGCTTTTAACCATTGGAAAGAGAAAGCTTTGTAATATCCTTGCAACTGGAAGACAACAATCAAGCTAGTTTTAACAACTAGCACAACTGAATTATTTTCATTCAGACAGAGCTCTTATATGCACAGCTGACTAATAACTAGGGAGAGGAGAGCTAGAAATGGAAAGAATTTTTTCAGCCAATGTTTCCAAATTTTTCTACCCATTCATTTTAGAACAAAAGGATATGTATGTATGCACTCCATAAACAATTCATCAATTCAAAACAAATAAATGCAGTGTGTATATGTCAAGTGTGTGATAATTTTGAAGTTATTTATATCACTTTAATATAAAAATATCTTAGAGATATTTATGTTTAAGTATCAGCTGCAGTCACTTTGTGCAAAAGTGGAAGAACGCATCTGTTACTGAAAAAACAGCCCTTGAGCATGCTGACACATTTGGAATCATGGTGAATGGGAAGCAGGAGAGAAGGCAGAAGTTCTGTGTAGGACAGTTAAATAAAGTCCCCTGAGCATGATCCCCAAAACAGAAGTTATTGGTCAAAATACCCTATTTACCGGGTCTGCCCTTTGCTTGCATTTAAAGCCTCCTAGTATAAACTGCATAAGCTTTACTGATTATTAACACATGTATTCTTTTTGTTCTTAAACTTGGCCTAATGTTCACTTGGAATAATCTGGTGCATATTAGCCACGAGACTCTTTCAGTCATCACACATTTACTACTTATGGATAGCCTTGTAAACTGTTAGTGTTAATCTCCCACTGGCTATGAAGTTTGTATGACAAGATGCCGCAATTCATCTAGGATATATAGAGGGTCTGTCACAGAAGAGAAAGTTCCATACCTGCTTGTCTTCAAATCCTAATTGCAGTCAGATATCATTACAGTATCCTTAAATTCAACTATTGGATTGAATATTCTATATTTCTAATTTTGCTTCTCCAATAATCTCAGGGGAAAGGTAAAAAAACTATTTTGCACAAAGCTTGCAACCATGTTGTTGGTGTAACTTGGATAATTATCAGCTCAGTCAGTAGATAAACAACACAGAATTTTCATGTCAAAAAAACAATTTAAAAAAGTTGTTCTAAAACAAGTACTTTATCTTCTCCATTCCACAAACCAAACTTGACGGTCAGAACCAAATGTGTAACATTCTTCAATGCAAGATCCTTAGCTAAAAAGGGCGCCAGTGACACCCAAAGTCAATACACAAGTTGCAGGCCATAAGCCCCCAATTCTTGTCTAATATCAGATAATAAGATGTTTCACAGGACACTTTCTTCTCTGTCAGTATGAATGAAAGGTTGATTTCAGAGTTTACACTGACAGTGAGGTGTGCAGTCTAAGGGCGGGGGAGGGGATAATAAAAAAAGCACTCTACATATTTCTCCATCCATCCACCTCCATTTCTCTGTAACAGAGACACACCTCTTGTTTTAAGAGTTCAATGGTCACCCTATACAACAGGGTCAGAGATCACCACACCAGGTATTGGACAGTCCATGCATCCAAACAGCATGGGTCTAAGGTTGCACACAATACAACTCTGGCCACAGAAATAACTGTCGTGATCTCAATGTCTTATCTGAACAGCTACAGCAACATGTTAATACAGCTTTACTCATTTCACAGGCAAGTCAGCCATGCTGAATCACAGCATCTTGAGACATGTACATGTAACCACAGGAGATGCTGCTTAGGCTCTTCTGTAGGTGGAAGGCTTTGTTCAAAGCTTTCTAAGGTTTTACTTTACCGAAAAATACTACTTTCACACCATTAATAAAGCAAAGCTTCCACATAACATCACTAAAATGTTTCTCAAAGAAAAGATCACATCAAAACCTGGACTTGACAAGATCTAGCTGTCAGCAGCAGTCATTTAGTATCATTTGATATGTGGATTCCTATGCAAAAGATATGTTAATAAGTTCAGTTCTTGAACTCATCAAAAATAAACTGTTTAATAATATAAACGTTTTGCAAGACGTGATCTGTCCCCACCACCGAAAAAAAAAAAATCACCAGGAAGAAGTCAAAATGTTCTGCTTCCAAAATATGCAAAAGCATTGGTTTAAAAAAAAAAATACTGGCTTAAAACAACATTAAAGTACATGACAAGCGAAGTTTCTCAGCCAAATTGAACTTATATTTCATTCATAAAAATTTCAAAATTGTAGTTTTTCATTTCACAGCAGAATAAGAAAAAATAATGCAAATCAAGTACAGCAACAAAAATCAGGAGATCTAGTTTCCATAACAATAAAATTATTTTCTTGCATAACTTTTTAATGTAACAGTTGAGGAATATCATGAAAGCTGGGTTTGGAAGCATAAATTTCAGCATATGAATAATTTCCATTTCTTAACAGCGGCAAAATAATTCAATAGGATTACACCCTCAAAGTTCTTCATAAAAGATGCCTATTTCATGAAATACAAATTGAGCACAAAGCACTTCATTCACTCACAATTCCTATTTGGGATGTGTCACACAGTGTTTGCTCGTACAAGTCTTCTTGGTGCACTGTGAAGGTGAGAGATAACATTATCATAGAATCATAGAACGGTTTGGGTACAAAGGGACATTTAGAGGTCATCCAGTCCAACCCCCCTGCAGTGAGCAGGGACATCTTCAACTAGATCAGGTTGCTCAGAGCCCTGTCCAACCTGACCTTGAAGGTTTCCAGGGATGGGGCATCTACCACCTCTCTGGGCAACCCGTTCCAGCGCTTCACCACCCTCATGGTAAAAAATTTTTTTCCTTATATCCAGTCTAAATCTACCCTCCTTTAGTTTAAAACCATTACCCCTTGTCCTGTCACATCAGGCCTTGGTAAAGAGATTGCCCCCATCCTTCCTATAGTCCGCCTTTAAGTGCTGAAAGACCGCAATAAGGTCTCCCCGCAGCCTTCTCTTCTCCAGGCTGAACAACCCCAGCTCTCTCAGCCTGTCCTCGTAGGAGAGGTGCTCCAGCCCTCGGATCATTTTTGTGGCCCTCTCTGGACCCACTCCAACAGTTCCATGTCCTTCCTGTGCTGAGGGCTCCAGAGCTGGACGCAGCACTCCAGATGGGGTCTCAACAGAGCAGAGCAGCAGAATCACCTCCCTCGACCTGCTGGCCATGCTTCTTTTGATGCAGCCCAGGATATGGTTGGCTTTCTTGGCTGCGAGCGCACATTGTTGGCTCATGTCCAGCTTTTCGTCCACCAGTACCCCCAAGTACTTCTCCGCAGGGCTGCTCTCAATCCCTTCATCCCCCAGCCTGTATTGATATTGGGGGTTGCCCGACTCAGATGCAGGACCTTGCACTTGGCCTTGTTGAACCTCGTGAGGTTCTCACAGGCCCATCTCTCCAGCTTGTCCAGGTCTCTTTGGTTGACATCCCATCCTTCTGGCGTGTCAACTGCATCGCTCAGCTTGGTGCCATCTGCAAACTTGCTGAGGGTGCACTCGATTCCACTGCATCATTGATGAAGATATCAAATAGTACTGGTCCCAGTACAGACTCCTGAGGGACACCACTTGTCACCGGTCTCCATCTGGACGTCAAGCAATCCACCACTAGCCCCTGGATGCGACCATCCAGCCAATTCCTTGTCCACCCATCAAATCCGTATCTCCCCAGTTCAGAGAGAAGGATGCTGTGGGGGACCATGTAAAAGGCCTTACAGAAGTCCAGATAGATGACATCCGTAGCTCTTCCCTTGTCCACTGATGGGGTCACTCCATCATAGAAGGCCACTAGGTTGGTCAGGCAGGACTTGCCCTTGGTGAGGCCATGCTGGCTGTCTCAAATCACCTCCCTGTCCTCCATGTGCTTTAGCATAGCTTCTAGGAGAATCTGTTCCATGATCTTCCCAGGCACAGAGGTGAGGCTGACACGTCGGGAGTTTCCCGGGTCCTCCTTTCTACCCTTTTTTAAGATGGGCACAATGTTTCCTTTCTATGGCACAAGATCTGCCTTTGCAATGAATCTGCATGAACTGGACAATGCCAAACATACATTTTACAAATACTGTTTCCATTATTATAAAATTTGAAACATCATTGAATATATAAAATGTATTAACATTTTAAAATGTCACATGACCTATCCTGAAGTTACCAAACCCACAATATATTGCAGTCCTCCAGCTGAATCAAAACAATGGTTGGAATCAATAATCAGCAAAAAGCAGTTCAGTGCTCCTCACTTTAAGACGTATTCCTGAACTTAAGTCAACAGTTTATGTGTTTACTTCAAGTAACTTTTTTTTTTTTTTTAAATTTCTTGATGCTCTCTGGCTCTTTTCCACGTAAATCTGTTAGATACACTGTAGATCTATTTTCAAAAATAAGAATTCAGTTATAATTGCCCCCCCCTTTCTAGCTTAGTATTGCTCTGAGGTCATCCATGCAACTGACAGCTCTTAAATTACTGCTACATAAGGATTACCAAGTACAAATAGCACTGCCTCCTTTTCCTGCATGGTATGATATGAAAGTGTGGCAGCTTTAGGAATATGTTACAAATATTAGAACACTGACCTTTCCCTCACCTAGCAAAAAGTATAAATTAGCTATTCATATGAATTATGCTTGATTAATTCTCCAAGCTACATGAGAAAGGGAGGAAAAAAATCCATCTCGGTTACGACAAAGCTTTGTGATTTTAATCCCACCGAACTGACTCACTAGAGGGCATGATTTAGCCAGAAACGTGCTCTAGTCGGCAGGACGAGGGGTGGGGGGATGGAGGAATACAAAAAGCTCTTCTCTTACAATGCAACCAAAATGGCTAGCAAAATGTTAACATTTATTTTCATCAGAATTATCCTTTTCATCATGCCTAAAACAAGATTACCAAGATGCTTTTTAGATAGACGTGTCTCTCGAATACCCTGAACTGGAAGAGGTTGGATGAGGAAAGCTACTTGCTAAACTAAGGTTTAATGAAGGCGTGGCAAAGAAAAATCTCCCTAAAAGCCATGGTACACACAAGTGTTCCAGGGAAAAGAACAGACTTGTTTGGGGAATTTCTTGGAAAAGCCATGATGTATTATTTGAGGGTTTGCATTGCATTTGCAAGCTGCAGCGTCTAGTTTTCAAAATGACACTTTGTAGCTAGCAGCCTGAAAGGTAGCACTCACTTTTCAAACAAAAGTATTGCCAAAGGTCTCCAAAATTAGACTTTAAGTAAATTTTGATACATTGTTTCTTGACTTCTCCCGGCATGAATCTCTACATAGAGTTGGAAATGATAACCACTACAACTTGGAGGAATGCAATACCTTCCCTAAAGCCAAATACCACAGCAACGCTGCATAAAAAAAGATAGCACTACCTGCAATACCCTCACCTGATTTAGCTATGCTCAAGCTGACTTGCAATACAGAATGAGACACACAACCCAGTGTTTTAATGGCTTATCACTTAAAAATTGCTAATATTACTACAGTATACTGTAGTAATATTAGCAATATCTCCTCTGAGGTACTGCTGCAAATTCTGTGATGAGGGGATCAACAGAAGAGACTGAATTGCTCCACAGGATTTAGCTTATCTTCATTCTACGGCAGCTGACTGTTCAGTACAAACTGGTATCGTTATTTTAAAAGCCTTTCTGGTTTTCAGTAAGCAGATATTAACAACAGTGAAGGAAAATAATACAGTTGGTCTGAATGATATTCTGAAATGCTCAATGTTAAGGATGTTACCAGGCAAGTAGATCATATTTTCTCTATAAAGTAGTTTAACCTCTGACTTAACAGCTTTAAGGCAATTGTGCTACCTAATCAGCCACTGTATCTCTTGGTCTCCTTCCTGCAGTTGCTGAAATCATTAGTCAGGAAATTGGTGAGGAAGCCATAGAAACTCGCACTAGCAGCAAGGAATAAAATTCTTCAATGGTAATAAGTCACACTAAAAATGACAATTTATGGCTTTTTACAGCATGTAATATAATTTATGGGATGTTACCCATTGATGTGTATGCCTAATGAGTGTTGTAGAAAGCCATAAATCATCAGCATTTCCAACTTCCCATTAAGAACTCATTTATTACACTATTCCAGAAGTGTATCCTCATGATAACCACACCCTTGTCTTGCTTTATTAAAAGATAGGTAAAAGATAGAAAAGGTAGCTATAACAGCAGTCTGATACAGTATTAAAACCAAAAATACACTCCAACTAATACAGCAGAATCAAAAAAAAAGTCTTCCCTGAGAAATGCACTGACTTCCCTGATCCTATTTATTTTATTAACAACTAGGGGAATACACAAAGAAACATTTTACCACATTCATCCTCTGAAATGCAACATCTCATTTAAAGAGGTAATATAAAAGGGAAAAAAGACAGGAAGACTGTCTCCAGAGCAACAAAGTTCTCTCCATTGGTGACTATTGCCATACTGAATCTAGTATTATGGGTTTGCATAATTGTAGCATTCATAAAATCAGAATCCAAAGCTGAGGAATCCCAGTAGTTCAGTAGCCAGCCTTCAATAAGTGCATGTTACCCTAAAAAAAAAGTCTTAACATTGAGAACAGAAACAAAAAATACAGAGCATTCTGATGGAGAGAAAAACAAAAAACAAAAAAAAAAAAAAAACCAAAAAAAAAACACCCCAAACAAACAAACAAAAAAAAAACCAAACATTGAGCATTAAAAAAAGAAATATGTAAGAAAGAAAAAGGATCAGGACAAGCACAGCATGTCCAGATATTGGTTTGGGGTTTGCTTGGGTTTTTTGCTTTAGGCATTAGTTTCTAATTCTCTGGTAGGTAGTAGTATAACACAGGCCAAAATCAAGTGAAATTTCATAACAGTTTCAGATGACATGATCCCAGATGAGATGTTGCAAGAGATGCCTGGGATATTATTGAGGAACATTCTTAAAAAAAGAAATTCTCAGGGACAGGATAGAACTTCTGGTCCAACTGAAAGCAAAAGACATGCACTCAGAACTGTTAACAACCTCAAAGGGGTGGGAGAAAGTCCAACTTTTTGTTCATGGCTAGCTTAATTATGTGCAAAAAGAGGATATTTTCTTGCAGAACAGACTGGTACTTTAACTCCTACATACACATGCCGTAGGTATTTATATACCAATTGGGAACACCAGGTGCATTTTCCTGCTCTATAAGAGGCAGTCACATCTTAAGAGGGTAACCTAGCTACAGAGCTAGCAAATTTAAGCAGTGCTAAGGGTTGTTTTATCAATGAAGAAATTCAAGAGCTCCCGCTGCTTTCTGATGCTCAAAAAAACCAGTTTCCCTCTCCTCAAATTTGTAAATTGTAACACTTCAAAATATAAGCTGTCATATATGTAATTGAGCATGCACTGAAAACCCAGGTATTATGGTTTGCAGGTTTTTAAACAAAGCCTTCTCATTTTGCAGCAGAGACCTCTAACCTGAAAGTCAAAAATTCAGCAGTTTTGCTACAGAACCTGTCTTCAGGTTCACTTCTTACAAAAGTAAGTGTGTTATAGCAGAGGTAAGGTGTGCTTCAGATGAGCCATTTAACATTTTCAGCTACAAAACTCAAAATCATTTCAAGACTGCTTAAGTTCCTAACCAGAGAGTATGAATTGACTCAGCCAGGTCTGAGGTTGAAATGAATCCTAGCTCTGCCATGGTTACAGTGGAACAGCAAGCTTTTCAAGGTGAGAAATTTTACAATACTTCACGGTTCACATTAACTTTTACTGCATCCTTGGATTGTACCAAATCTGAAAATTTACAGGGAAACAAATTCCTTCAGAAAGTCTGACCATATCTTTACATAAACAGCTCAGACCTCAAGCGATGAGTTCTGAAGCTTAACTTGTGTTAAGCTTACTCAGCATATATCTTTACTTAGTAGACAGTATGTTAGCAGCAAAGCCAGCTAGAAGGCCTGAGGACAAAACTGGGAAAGGCTCATCAGCCTTTTGTATTGCAGCAGCAAGCATTATAGATCAGTCTAATCGGATGACAAAGCAAAGACATTTATAATCCCCCCCCCCCCTTTTTTTTTTTTTACACTGCCTGATTCTTTAGCAAAGTTTAGAGCAGCCAGGTAGCAACTCCCAGATATCCCATCTGAAAGCATTTCTTGAAAACTATTACCAAGCCCTTCAATGGCACTGATACATTTTGCCAAAGGTGAGAGCAAGCTCCAGCTCTCTCATACAACATACAGCTGAGACTAGTTCCATAGACTGGCAATATTAAGGCACTTGAATAACAGCAAGAAACCTGTAGCCAATTGTCTGGAATTGTAGATCCCTGAGCTAAAATGACTAAGACTGGGATATACAAATGATCTTGCACTATGTTTTGGTTGGCTTTTTTAACAGTTCTTATGGATCATACATACAAAAATGCATTTATCCATAAGTAAACTCAAGTGCAATGGAAATTGTTGATTATGCTATTCCATAAAACAAATACAGCTGTTTAATTAAATATTTAAGGCTGAAACATTAAGTATAGCAACTGCTTCATAAAAGCACGACTATTATTCAACAGGATTCATTTTATTTGTGGTAGCCTTGAGAAACAGAGTTTACAAGACTCCCTACAGAAGTCACCCACCCATCTTCCCATGTACACAAAGGATAATATTTGCAAACCTGAAAGGCAACCACCATATATAACTTGAAACATAGTCAAAATTTTTTTGGTTAAGATCATCCCAGAAGTGGAAACTAAACCAGGTAACTTTTTTCAGCTTCCTGTTCTAGTAATTACATCAAACTTCCCAGATAGGCAAATATAAGAAAAATCATAAAGCAGTTTGGGTTGGAAGGACCATATTGAGTTCATCTAGTCCAATCTCAAGCTCAAAGTAGGGCCAATTTCAAAATTATCTTAGGTTGCTCAGAGGCTTACTCAGGCAAGTCTTTAGTGTCTCCAAGGATGGAGATTTATCAGCCTTTCCCAGCCTCTGTACTAATGTTTAACTGACTGTCATTGTGAAGATTCTTTTTTTCCCCTCACACATAATCAGAACCTCCCTTGCTACAGAGCACCTCCCCTAGGCAGGTTGTTCAACCCTTACAACAAAACATAACCTCAGTGCACTCAAGAAAGCTTCCGGATTGCCTGTGCTCCACCACACTGTCCTTCCAGAAGATATCAGTAATTAAAGCCCCCATGAAGAAACAGAGCCAGGGATCATGAAGCTTCTTCCACCTGTCAACAACAACAAGGCTTCCTCTACTTCCTCTTCCTGACTGGATAGCCTGTAGGTGGTGTTCACCATTGCAACCCTCTTGCTGGCCTCTCTTCTAATTGATTCTGACCTATAAGCTCACATGGCCTGTTCTATAGCAAAGCTCCATGCACTTGAGCTGCTTCGTTGTAGTAATTGCACTACCCTTCTCCCTTATCTTCCTAAAGACCCTGTACCAACCCATTGCAGCACTCTAGGCATGCACTTTATCTTACCAGGTCTCTCTCATTCCCATTTAGATTACAGCTCTGCAACTCTGTACGTAGCTCAGATATTCCACCCCATCCTCCACCCACTTAAGTGAGGCTTTTCAGTGTCTCTCCTTCCATGTAGTGCAGGACTCTGGCTCTTTACCCCTGCTCTGCCTCCAGGAAGAACTAGTTATGTCCTGTTTATTCTCTCTGATATTTCTGCAGTTTGCTCACAGCCTCCCATAGCTCTATCACTTAGCAGCTCAGTAACTTGAACAGAACATACCTCCCACAGATGAGGGCACCACTACTTCCAGTCCCAGCCTCAGGGTAAACCACCTGGCACACCTTGCGAACAGAGACCTGAACAGCAGCACTGCCCATTAGGAGTTCCATTTGATTCAAGACCTCTTGACATGCCTGTGAAGTTCAAGTTAATTGATGGAAGAGACTTGTGCCCTGCGGTGCATCACCACCACTGCCGCACAGACTAGTAATCTTGCACAGTATCAAGAAATGCTTCTGGGTCCCACACCTGCCCTCTTCCCCTCCAACTGTTGCATTAAGTGCTAAATCCCTGTTTAACCAGCCCCAAGGCTGGTTCCCTGGACATTAAACAAGAAGCCAAACACAAACTTGCTCTTGTCCCCTCAAGATCACCTGCTGAATAAGCAGTTTACCACTGTGCTTTGTGGCTTCCATCCCAGGCATGATAGTCTCACTGCCTGAATGCCAAGTAGGCCACATGCTTCTCCCTGCTTTACTGCACCCTGACAGGAAGTGGAAAACTGGCAGAAAAATAAAATGAAAAATAGTCATGAAGCAGACAAAGAATAGCGCTCCCAAGCATATCCCATTAGAAAATGGATACTAAACAGTATGTGACTAAATATAAGGCATTCCTTTTGCTAGAAAATCAGCATCAGAGCACTAAGCCTTGACATAACAATAACTGGAAAGTATCAGTTCTTTCTTCTCTCACCAATTTCTCCTCCTGTAAGTGCACCAAGGTTGTTTTGATTTCCCTTATCTCTCCACAGACTGGAAAGGCAAAATAAACGCTCTTTATTCTTCGTGATAAAAAAAATTCTTTGTAAAGCACTCAGAAGATAGATAAAAGTTAAATTATTCCATTCAAAAGTAGAAATACAATAAAGAAAAAAAATAAAGATAAAATTCTGGAAAATGCATTTAGAAAGAGTAGTAAACCAATGTTAGGCTTTTTGGGTTTGGGGAGGTTTTTGGGTTGGAATTTTTTTTTTTTTGCATTTGATAGATTGAATCTAACTGGATCTGGCAACATACAGAACAATTACAAATATTACTACTAGGAATCTTGTCCATATTTCACATACTATTAAGTGCTGAATGACATCAACTATCAAACTGGAAAAAGGATGTATAGATTTTTAAAAGACTTTCTCAGAGTTTAATGACTTAAGTGCTTAATCTGTGTTGTACAGACATGGAAATGCCAATTTGCTAGAGAACACATTAGGGGAGATATCATAAAATTGGAGAAAAAAAACAGAAAAACTACAGATTCTTTAACAGCTATTTTTTGAACATTTGAAACAGATATATGTAACAGAAGAGGCAATGGTTACAAACCCATGAAATTCCATCTGAAAATGAGAAAACATCTCTTATTGGAAGGGTCCTTGAACACTGGATTATCCCAGAGAGATTGTAGAGTCTCCATCTTTGGAGATACTCAAAGCACTAGACATGGTCCTGGGCAACCTGCTCTAGCTGACCCTAGTGTGTTAAGGTTGGGCTACACAATCTTCAGAGGTCCTTTGATTATAAATTCTTTATTATCAGACACCAATAAACACTTGGTAAATACAAAGTGTTAACAACAATCAAAACCTTCTTTTAAAGTACAGACGATATAACAAAAACCATTATCCATAAAACAAACTACGTGCCCATACCCCCTTTTCAGCTGGAACATTATGTATGAGAAAAGAATAGGTTATTTCTCAATCTTTTCTCAATGCTGTAACAGAAATATGTGATTCTTAGAGACAGATTGAAAAGAACACTACTAGAGCCATATGAATTTTAATTTGTCCAAACCAGAGCCCCAGATTTGCATTACACTAAGAACTCTTTGGGGTATACCCTGACTAAAAGACCAAGCAATTCAGCAGTTTCCAGATGTTTATTTTGTTGGGGAATTCTTAGTGTACCCCTTGAGGCAAATTAAACATGATTGTACTTGAACATTAAAAAAGTGGGAAGAAAAAAAAAAAAAAGAGCAATGCATTGGATAGAGTCCTACAGCCATAAGCAGTTCTACAAGGAGTCTACAAAGATGCATCAGAAGCAGACTCATTATATACACTTGCACCAGGGCCACTCCTGTTAACATCAGCATGGGGCACCTCAGCCTGGTGCACTGGGTCCATCCCCCAGCCCAGCTCTGCTGCCCAAAGCTGGAATTCCAGGACAGCTACAAGACAATGCTGTAGCTGTTTCATATCTCATCACCACAGGAAACTTTACTGACTCACAAGGAGTTGCTCTGTCTCTGGCATTCCTGCTTCCAGCCAGTTTAATCCCTTCTGAAGTTGGGCCTTCTTGCCCTCCATGCCAGATCATTCCTTGACCACAAATTACCACTGCTGAGCAGTTACAAATTGAATTTCCCCTTCAATATGCACCAGGACCCATGAAACCACAGCACACTTCAAACTGACTGTAGCCACTGCATTGTTTTTACCCGGATAATAGTACTTGTCTTGAAATTCACCTGGTAATGTTTTCTCTTTAAAATCCAGCCATTTTCTCACATCACTATCTACAGAGTATGATACAAATATTAATTGAATATACTAACAAAAGCTGGAAACATTAATTCCCAGTTTGCAGGGAAAAAGGTAAAAAATGGTTAGAGCTACAAGCAAAATACAGTATTCCATCTACAGCACATTCTTAGCAGAGAAACTCTCAAAAATCTTGTATTTCTCCAAAGTACACAATTCAAGCCCTCAAGCACTTCAGCCTGCTCAGCAATGATAAAGGTTTGAGCTTTTGCTGTCACCTTAAAAACAATTATCTCTCACAAAAATTCCATTCCGTATAAAGCCATAGATATTACTGACCCCACACTCTGAAAAGGCCTCTTTACCTCTCTTTACACAATTGCAACCTCTCTTTACACAATTGCAGCAACTATAACACTACACTAAGAGCCAGAAGCAACATCTGCTAAGCTGCAATGCTTCCCAACGTTTTCAATGCTTTAATGATTTTATTTGGTTAGGTTTTCTACCAACAGTTCAGTCTCTGTCACTCCAAAGCATGAAAGAGCAGTTGCTGCTTTTAGTAAGAGCTGCCTAACTACTTTCAAGACTGTTAGCTGAGACAAGAAAGCAAAACCAGCAACAACCAAGCCTCAGGCAAAGAAATTTAAAATTAATATATATTAATTGTATAAGACAGTCCCTGACAGAAACAATACCATAAAATTTATGGGAAAACTTGAGGAAATTACCAATAAACCATCTACCTGAGATCAACTACCTACGTCTGAAACAGAACACCACCACAGGTCTCCCAATATGAAGTTCACAGTCCTATTAATTAGACCAAAGAAATCTAATAGTAAAATCTTGGGAGATGCAAACAAACCCAAAAGAAGTGTCACTTTTTTTGTTCTTTATTCTACCTCTGCCAGCAGAGGTGAGCTTTCCCCCCACACACATATGCACACTTAGTTTCTTCCATATACTAGATTTCAGCCAGTAAAATTAACAGATTATATTGAATAGATGTGCACTCCTTCAACAGTTAAAAATATTAACCACATTAATGTTAAATGTAATTTACTGCAAGGTAGCACTTCTGGCCAAAGCCCCTTTTGCTAATAAGGTTGGAAGATTTATACCATGTAAGGGTAAACCAACGAATACAATTCAGATAGTGCTTTAACCCATTCAGTAGCACCATGCTGTAAATCCTCAACACAGTTAAATGCAAAAGACAATTAGGAAAATTAGCACTTGGACTAGTCAGTTTCTCCAAGTTTTTACAGTGTTATATCAGAAAGAAGAGAGCTGGAGAAACATTTATGAATTGTACTTAAAAACATTATTTTGGATACCAGGAATGAGTCAGCATTCATTAGGAAGATTTTGGGGTACCAGACCAATATCGGACCACAGTGTATTTTCATATTTGTATTCCATCACCTCCAAATCTAAGTACTGAGAGAACTGATCCTTCTGATGATGCATGAGCTAGGCTAGGCTGGATGAAAAAAAAACAAACACACACATTTCTGCAATGAAAGATGCACTCCCTGCAACATCCAAATCATCTGTAAAAATAAAAAGTGGTGATCAAAGCAAGGCTTTTTTTTTAAATTACTACAATACCAAAGAGGAGAAGAAGAAAAAAAAGAAAAGAAAAATTTTAAACTCACTCTCAAGTCATTTAAAACTCCACTCCCTTGGAACTCAAATAGTTCTGAAGGAAAAAAAAATAATTTATGAAATTTTGGCTTCTGCAAGAGTCATTAAAATTAATGAGAATATCTGATATTTATTTGGAAGGAAAAAATAGGAAGTATCTTTTTTCTGAGAGAGAAAAATCACCAGTCTCTCAGGAACAGAGTTAAGAAATAAGCTATCAGGTATTGTAAGCCTCTGAATCAAATTCCAACTTCAAACCCTCACTGAATTTTCCCCAGCTGTGCTGAGTTACCTATTTACATCACATAATAAAAGTTCTTTTTCAGCACAGTAAACTTTATTTATCCTGTTCCTTCTGTCTAACAACATATACTTTAGGCTCACACTGCAGCACATAGCTTTCAAATATAGAAGATATAGGTCAGGCAAAGCTAACAATTGATTTTTAGTTTTCTCTGCCCAGTTGACATTTCAGTTGGCAGGTCCCCCTGATCCTGCCATCCTGCAATATTCAGCCTTCTGTGTGAAATGAGCTATTTATTTAAAAAAAATATGCTGGATATTTCTGTAGCACCCAGTTTACAAATAACTTGCTTAATACAAATCAGAAACAACATGCATTCAATCCTTTTGACTTGGCCTGTTCCCAATGTGCATTTTCACAGAAAAATATACCAGCAGTTCTTGGAAGTTCAAAGGGCAACAGTCAACTTCTGTTTTATCACCCGCCAGGTTTACATACTTAGATGACTTATAAGAGTATACGGTATTACTTCAGGACAGTTTTTTGTTTTTTCCTTTGGTCTTGTAGAGCCAACAAGGCACTAAATTTGCAAGGGGAAGAGACATGACTTTTCCAGCAGAGCAGAGGTGCTACATTTCCAGATGCGAAGAGTCAGTTAACTGCAAAACATCCTGCAACTGATCTTCTCCAAACTTCATCACCAAATAGTATGTGGCATTACTTTGGGCTAGGGAGTACTTACCCTAATGCAACTCTTAAGACCTAGAAAGTTCTAGGAGTTGCATTTTAAGAGACGGAGAATACATTTCACTGAAGCTCTCAAGGACTTTGAAGGACTTTGTTGTTTAACAGCATTGCCTTTTCCAAAGCAGCTGTACGCTAAGCACCATGCAACAAAAACAACGCATTAAATACTACCTTAACAGTTATCTACAGAGGCCTCGAAATCCTGCAGTCAGAACTGAAGCTGATGTCCACTGAATTCTAAAAAAATAAGTTAGATATAGGAATCCTACCTTGAAGTTTCAGGCACAGAAGCTCCTCCCCAGGTAAGAGGAGCCATCACCTCAGCTTCCTGCAGAAAGAATGGTGCAGACCAGCTCGAAGGTAAAAGGTCTGCTGCTCTCCAATAACTGTGTTCCAGGCATCTCCTGGAGACTTACAGAATTTTAAAATCAACTTCACTTGTTGATCCTATACAGAGCATTAGTATTCCTCAATTTGCCACTCCCTTCTTCACATAGATTCACTGAATCTATGACTATCTACTTAAATTAACTTCTCCTTGCAAAAACCATTCACATTAGAGAACGTTCTCAGATTACAGAGGTATAATTTTAGACTTATGTTACTACTTCCATAACAGTCTGTAAGTTTCAAGACTACAGCATTACAAACACAATGATTTTGCTGATTTGGAGTTTGCTACATTAGTACAAAGATCAGGTAGTCCTACATGTTGTTAAGGTGCATGCAAAATAAACAAACCCCACCAAATTCCAAGAGGAACCTTCCTGTCAATTCCAAAGCAATTTAGCACCCAAACTGAGATCAAGCTAAAAGAACAAACTGGAAGAAAATGTGTTATGAATTTAAAAACCTGTGCTCAAGTAACTGTTTTATTTCCTCAGAATTATAACTCCTCCCTTGTGGAAACTGTGCATGTGTGTGTGTAGGTACTCCAAACAGCTAAGCATATAAAAACCATAAATTAATAATATTTTGCTTCTTTAAGTCTGTTTCTACAATTACGTATTTAATTTAGAGATTTACAGGTCAGCAGTGCAGCAGCTGCAACATCACAGTAAACTAATGGAGTTCGAATAGTTGATGGTTTAGCACTATTTGATGAGTTTAATTGATTTGTAATGCAGATAAGCAACAATAAACCAAATTAATAGAATCTGTGGAAATTAACATCTTTCTTCCCAGAGCAATAAAATTCTGCATAGAGTAATCTTTAATCAAAGAATCTTCACAATAATATTAAAAAGTTAAAAATAAGCATGAAAGAAATGGTTATGCAAATTTATGTATAGGAGATTAAACTCTTCATAGAAGTTTTTTCCTTCACCAAAACAAAAAAGCCCTCATCAATTAGGGGTAGTTCTCACTTGTTTTGAGAAAGCAGGTGCTACAGTTCTAGGTGGACTTGTACCTCTTAGACTAAGTAATTCAGCACTTTCCAAGTTAACTGTGGAGATGCTCATTACTGCAGACTAAAGAAGTCTACAATTTAAAATCATGAAAGGAAGGGCTACTTTCACAAGGAAACACCAAGTAAATATTTTTGGGTTTTCCTTTATTTTCAGTTAAACAGACTGAGGGGCTGAGTGCTTATTTCACATTTGTCAACATGTGCAGGAAGTCTGTGACAACAGTGAAATGGATGCTGAAGCAGTAAGCCTTCCTTATTAAGTCTTTATTAAGAAATATGGCAGTACAGTCTGCAATCTTTAGCTCTTCTCTAGGTATAGTAGTATGACATTTGTTGCAAAGCCTTATGGTTTGGGACATGTTTGTTTCCTTAGGCAGCTTATTCAAGCCAGCTGTTGAAATCAAAGCTAATATTACAAAGTAAGAGGGCTAGGGAAATCCACCTCTGTACCATCACTTTCTCTTCCTAGCCACAATTGATTTACAACATGTTCGATTTAGAGGCTGAGACCACACAGTAATACAAGTCTAGTTAAAACTGGTGCAGGTGCTAGATCAGAAGTCTCCTTAATTTTCCTTCTCAAATATGCCAAATTTAAAATGCATGTAATGATATAGCTACCACTTCTCTTAGTTTCACTTATGAAATATTCCCAACACCAGAAATTCTCTGGTAGATTTAAGAACATTCTTCTTTAAAGGTGCCTTGAGGAGAAGCAACCGTCCCTCCTTTGTTTACTCATTTTAATTAATTTCTATGGTAAAATTTACAGAGTTAGATTCACATTCTTAGCAGTGTCAACAGTCTTAATAGGCGACAAAGAGGAATCATGCAGTGAAGTCTATTTTAAACCCACTTGCATATTCTGAATCATCTTCTGGCATTTTATCAGTGGTTTTTACTACATGTTTTTTCTTATCTGGGGACAGGCAGTGGGCAAAGAAATACTCTGATATCTATAATCTCTTACTTAGCAAAGTAAAAGTGATAGTGTCTCAAAATGTGGGCAGTGATTGTGGAACCCTGTATAATTGACAGTCAACAATATACCTTCCCCCTCAGTACTTATTTATTTTACTAATCTTATAAAAAAACCTTAAAAACTAAGCCATAAAAAATTTATATTAAAAAAATGAAACACAAAAAGCAAAAAAAAAAACCAAACCACCTTGCTGTAAAGTTTGTGGTTCATATTAATGACCTCTACACTGTGGAAGCTGCAGATAAGGACAACTACTCTTTCATAAACATCCTGCCACTGAAACAGAGCTCACCTTGCCTATATTCTACATAGGTGTTATGCTAGCTTTTAATAACACGTTATTCTTAACCTTTTAATTTTTATTTAACTAAATAAGCCTTTAATGAAAGTTAGGAAAAGCTGGAACTCCTTAAAATCTGCAATACTGTGAATAGGCCTGTAGGTAAAATATAATGAAATATGCTTTTGCCAGCTTACTGACTAACTTGGTTAGCTCTGGACTAGCTCCACTGGATGTAAGTATGCCTTTAGTAATTGTTTCTACATCTGGATACAAGTTAAAGGTAGGTGGAGTTTATTTGTATCTAAATGGCATCCTTATTTAAAACTGAAATTAAAGCCAAATTTACTTGGAAAACTCCTGATCATATTTTAGAACTGCATTATGCTATACAGCACGCTAGAATATATCCTTAGAAAATATACACGCACTGCTGTGCATGAAGTAATATATAAATAGCAAGCCTATTGCTCTCCCATTATGTCACTTGGACATTAAAAAGAAGAATAAGCTTCCTGGAGCTGAATTGCTATGAATAAAAATGTACAATTCTGAGATGACAAATTATAATTCATTCCAAAATATATTATGCCGGAGTAGACTTTAATTGGCAGGGTAACTGTCTGTGGGTTTTTTTGTTGTTGGTGGTTTGGTCTCCCCCTCCCTGCCCCCATCTCTGCAGTTAAAGAAGAAATTTTGACTATTAAAATGCTCTCAAGGCTGGTGCTGAAACTGTACCATGCAGCTGAATCTCACGGAGTTCATGAAACTCAGAAAACATGCCTTCTGATCTACTTTTGGTTAACTACCTCTCTACAGCAGGAAAACTGTCACACAAACAAGCAAAAAAAAAGTATTCTGGATCTTTAACAGCAGCAGCCACAAGCTTGAAATTATTTCGCTTTGTGTCAAACTAATTGGCTTATGCTTTGGTTTATAAGCTGGGTGCCCAACCCAGGGCATGATTCTTGCTCTGTATTTAATGGGAGACAGTCACAGGCTGAAACCCAAAGCTATGAGTCTACATATTAAGCTGGTTTATGGTACAAACACTACTCTGCACTCTGATCCAAATTCTATGCATGTACATACACAAACACATACATAGCCTTTGGGCTAAAATTTTTGTCCTTTTAGAGAAGGTCATGGCAAGGTTTGAATGAAAATTTTGACATGTTGGTCCAACAGGTGTTTAGTTAAACTGCATGTGGTTCTTCATGTCTACTTGCACTACCGGTGGGGGAGTCAGAGATAGTAATCCTGTTTCATTAGACATTATATATTTGATCCAAGGGTCCTTTGTTTAAAAAAACAAACAAAGCCCCCACCACTACCACACATAGCCCTTTATTCTGCCAAAAGTCCCTGTGCAGCCCAGTCAAGAGAACAGAGAGGCTATTTTTGATTTTACTGCACTTATTTAAAAAGAATAAAATCACACAGAGGAAGAACTCTTAACAGCTAGTATTTCCCTTGTACTGGACAATTCCTCATCAGAGCCACACACATTAACAGGCCCATACACCAAACTGCAGGGAAGACCCTCTCGGAGGGAGATCGTTCCTCAGTCCCGTGAACTGTTACAGTTTCAGTGTTATTTATATAATCCAGTTTCAATGAAAAACACTCCTGGTCTTCCAATCCAAATCAGTTTTACCTAGTTAGCTTTGTAGACACTGCAGTGCACATGCAACTATTTTAGGTATAAAGCATAGCATAATTGTGCAGAGGAGCTTTAGCTTTGCAACCTACTCGCATATCATAGCATTTATTTCTGCTCACTAAATCAGTGCAGGCAAGCAAATTTAATGCACTGAAAGTCAGGAATAGGTGTTGGTGGGCGGCAGGGGGCACACACAAATCAGTGGCATTCCATGTACCGCGACAGAGGATTCTAGTTAGCTTTACAGAGGGTAACATAAATTAATAATACCGGTTGACTCAGCTCTTATAAGGCTAATTATATGCTCTGCTTATCAACTAATGTTATAGCTGCTGATAAAAGGGAATGAACTCTAGTATCTAGACAGGGATCTGCATGTTGCATCTCTTGGGTTCTGTACCTGATTCTGACCTTAACACCTCCTGAAGCGACTCTAGGCTCCTGCCTGTACACTTATAATAGTGGCAATTTTACTTGTTCAACCTACTAACTGAAAACAAGTTGAGAGAAGAGAGTGGCAGTCTTCAGGGAAAGTCTCTGGGAGCCTCAACTAGCATGTGGTTTGTACTTCACAGTAGGATAGTGTTGTACAAAACAAAATTTGGGGAAAAAAATTATAAGGTAAATAAGAACAAAATTGGAAAAAAAATATTATTAGATTGGTGGGCTGATGTGTTGGTTGGGTTGGTTTTTTTGTCCTAAAGAGTTCCCAAAGCTGGAATTAGCAGTGTTTGTTCTACATAGTTATCTTCAAGCACTCTCCATTAACTTTATCTCAGCTAATGATTATCAAATGGAAAATCTGCAAGGGACAGCAAATTCTGCTATGAAACTTAACCATTTCTTTCACAGGTAGACAGCTGAGATCAACTTTATACTTACAACATTTATATTAAATGTACTGTTCAACTCTTCTTGAAAATTAACTGATGACAGTTGCCTGTGATAACTTCCTATAGCCCACAGGTACCACCCAAAATTTGGGCCATGGTTAAATCTGGAAGAAACTGTTCCACACAAAACTGTATACACAGTGAAATGCATTATTGAATTAAAACTGCTGTTAAAAGTCTTGTTACTTTATCAGGTAATTCAGCCAAGATAATTGGCAATAATTATTATATTATGATGTGGCTGTTACCCAACAAGAGGCTAGCTATTATCTTGGTTCTCAACAGATGTCCTGTAAACTAGCCTTGGTGTCTTGAAGAGCTGTTATGTCTTGCACCTCTCTGAGCCTGTGGCCAAAATAAGTTACGTCGGTGTTGTTTGGCACAGTACCTGCTCCAATTTGGGCTTTTGAGAAAACAGTAACAGATACAGCTATAAATTACTCTGACAGAATTAATTTTGTTGCCAAAAAAGTTGGATGTTGCACATCACTTTCAGAGATTATACTGCTTTCATTATCTTGCTGCTGCAGCCCACAGTGTAATACACTACACATGTAATATACCTCAAACTTATCAGAATGAAATAAACATCAGCTTCAGAAAAGTGTGATCCAGATTCTCAGAGCTTAGTGGAAATAAGGGAAATGCCAAAGGTCAATGAGATTTGTAAATCAGGACAAGTATCAAAACAGACTAAGTGCATGTATTAGCTGTTATTTTTTCAAGCAAAACATTCACAACTTCTCACAGGAAAGAAATACTATTTATGATCTCAGTCAGAAAAGAAGCTGCCAGTCAGCAATTAAAATTTATTTTTTCCTTTGTGAATATTTACATGCTAACTCATTACATCGGCCTCTTTATTACTCTGCTGCTTAGCTCAAAGTCAATGGTTTATTTCTTGCTGCTTGGAATGTTACGTTTCTAAATGGCATGTAAATTAAAATACAGTACCTCTCCAGAGTGAAACAAGGTATGTAGTTAAGAGCACCCTCTAACAGATGGAGAGGAGCTTTACTGATGCAGTACTGTATCTTCACAAGGTAGCCCACAGGAAACATCACTTTTGAACATAGCCATTTTGAGAGTGAACCCTGCTGATAAACACAGAGCAGATATAATTATGTGCACTAGTAACGCTCCATAGTAGCAATAGGGACTTGACTTAATGGTGCTTAGAGAGTCAGATGAGTGTGCTGTTGATGCCTTGGGTATCAAGAAAAGAATAATCAGCATTTAACTGAGCTCATAAAATTCAGTCTTAGCTAGGACTTTTCTGTTCTAGGGAAAAGACGACGGAATACAGACAGATTCTATGACATTAATTAATGTTTACTTTTCCATTCCTTATATGCTATGTAATAAATATATCTTCATATACTATGACGCAGATTTTAAAAACAACTGGGAAATCTGACTTCATAACTTGCAGTAAGAAGAAAATAACAGAACTAAGACTAAAAAGGTTTTTCAGAGTTAATGAGTATATATTCAAAGAGTTCCACAAATATAATTCACCTTGATATAAGCAAGAATTCTATGCCTTTAAAAATGTAACTCTAAAGACACAGAATCTGTATTTATGATGACAAAAATTTAAAGTTTTAGGATTCTTGCTGTAAAGTCACTTTTGAAGAAAGATGTGGCATTCCTTAAAACCAGAGGCAAGATTATTATCCCCATAGTATATGGGTCATGCAAAAGGGACCTTAATCCCATAGTCACATTTACTTTGCAGTAAACCCCCCACCAAGTCTCGAGGAACTTAAGGGAATATGTAACTAAAGCCCCATATATTAACTGTGTTAATTAAATATAGTCCTGTATAGCTGAAGGAAAAAAAGTGTAAGTCAGAAGGGGAGCACATTAGACACCATTCTTGTATGCCATGCATCACATCTGTACTCTCAGGCACTATTTAGTCTAGTAACGGGAAAATAAAGTTATACAGGACATGACAGCTTCCGCTGCAGATGAGAAGGCAAGGAATATACTCAGTAGAATCACTTTTAGACAGAACATTCCTAATGTCATTACAGCCTATCGAAATGAAACACATATGGAAAGGTAAGGTTTTTGTCTAAAACTGAGAAGACAATTTACATGGAAACATTTAATTTCAAAATCCTAGTATGAATGAAAAATTGCACAGTAGAATGGGACTTCATTATAGTACTTGCCTGCTGAATGCTTGCAGTACATACAGTTTGAGTACTGGTGACCAGCTGTTAGAAGGGTCCTCAGAAAATTCAGTTTTGACATTGTTTGACCTGAACCAGTTCAGTTTTGTAAATATCTGTTTTAAAATGTAAATATCTGGTTTAAAATGTATAAAAAGCTTGGAACTTGGCAGTAAGCCATGTGAACTCAAGCACAGTAGTTTATATTAAGAATACAGTATTTGTGATCTTTTCTAAACTCACAGTTGGAGGTAATTTCATTACTAGTTTAGGTACGGGGGTATTGACAATTTCTGTCATGCTTTACTTGGATGACTCACTATGACAGAGAAGAGAGGAAACATAATACAGAGTCCAGCAACCTACCGACTGTCTAACAGTTAACTGTGCTAGATAGAGGTATTCCTTATTTATTCAGTTCCTTTAAGCCTATTATTCACATCATGAAATACTGCATAACTGAATGACTGCTAGGAAGTGTAGCTAAAAGGTAATCATCCTCTGGAAGATACTTTGTTTGAACTCACATTTGACACAGTACATCATGCCGTCGTAGTACTGACATACTGCTAAATGTTAGACTTCATTCCAACTTGTTGCCTGTAGAGATACTGTACTTGGTGACATTAAAATGAACAAGTTGCATCCTTGCTGCTGCATTGCTACATCTTCACTTAAGCTAGAAGCTGACTAATAGTTTTTACAAATGGCTGGGACATTTTTAAAATGGAAGTATTTACTGGGGAAGCTTTATTGGCAGGTAAATTTGCAAGAAAAGTGTTGATTAGATGATGTTTCTTGAATACTATACGAACAGAAAAGAAATACTAAGTCAGGGTAGAACTTGTTTACAGCACTCGCTGATTTTAGAACTAATCTGCGTGATTGAGATTAACATGTTAACTGCATTTACACCAAGAACAGGCTGATGATTGATTTTATGATGTCTTGAGAGGGCAAATAGCTGACAGTAGACTTCAGCATTTGAAACAATTTGGCATAGGAAATGTGTCAGTTCAATTACTTTGGAAAAAGAGAATTTGAACTTAAAAGCATTGCTCAGCTGAGAATCTAACTCTTCTCCCATTTATTAGAAAATGCACAGAAGGTTTTTTTAGCATTGACTAGTGTATTGATTAATTTCTAAAATTCGTGTTTCAGACCTAACAAATTGCCTTAGCCTGAGGCATCCAGAAAATACAGCAAATTTTCTCAAGCAGTTCATCACACACGTTCCATGAAGAAAATTCTTGGTTCCTTTTATTTGTACTCAAGTTTTCCACTTAGGTGCCCAGAAGAATGATGATGTAGATTAGGCATCAGGAAGTTACTCCAGACCAAAGCTGGAAAGATGCGATTTACAGAATGTTAATTGAGCACCTGGAAGGCAAAACAAGAGGTACATAAAGAACAAAGTAAAAAATTGTTATCTTAAGAAGGAATAATTGGAAACTCACTGAAGGCAGAGAGCTCACAGCCATTCTAGACCTAGGGAAGCGCAGGGCACACCACATCCATTTTCACAGTATTTCCATCACAGAGCATGGCAATACTTCAGACAAATCTCTGTGGCAAAATACTAACATACATTTTATCTAAAGGGAGAGTGAAATGAAATGCAAAGGTTTCAGATCATATAAAAGAAACCTTTCAGTTCATTGCTTAATGATACTCAGATGCAGAAGTACATCGTATTAAAATGAGTCACCTGACAGGTGCAATATGTGTACTGCAACTGTTTTCATTATATTGCAATTTCAAAAATAAACTTATTACAAAACAAACAGCCTGTCAAACAAACTTCTGTTGCTCCACAAACAGAAGTAATACTGATGCAAGTTACTGGCTTGAGAATAAAATTTGTTTTAAGACACTGATGCTGAATAGGTCATGGGAGCACTAAATATTTTAATACCATCCTGGGCGGTATGATGTGATCCTCACTAAGTGGGAAAAGCAAACTTCAGTGTAAGTGCTAAATCTTTGGCTATAAGCACACTACCAGAGAAGAAAAAAAGGATTTTTTTTTTATTATTAGTACTATTACATTCAGCATATTCTGGGTTGGTGTGTTTGTTCTGTTCTTCGAAATCAAGAGTTCTGTTAACTATGATAAATGTTGTGTTTTGTGATGATCCCAAAATAGAAGTTTCCCCACACATTTTCCACTAAAGACCAAGGTTATGGCATAAGCTTTAAGACACAAAAACTTTCTGGAAAAAGCAATGGAGACAGAACTTTGCAGGGTGCTCTCAACAATAGCTGATGTTAAAAAGCACTGATATTCTCCAAACATCCTTTACTTTTTATGATCAGCACAAATGTTGTCCTTCAACTCCAACAGAAGAGTTTCAGATCATCACAACACTTACAGATTTGCACTTGCAAAAGCAAAATTTCCAGTTAAAAAACAGTAGTGACATTAAAAAAAAGTTCATAAATGAATGTATTGTTTTACCAAGATTAAACAAAAAAAAAAAAAAAAAAGACAAGCTGGAGAATGAAAACTAACTCTGGAAGCAACCAAAACCAAGGATTGGCCAACCCAGGACGAAAAGCGCAGCATGTATATTTAAAATTGCTTAGAATTTGTATGTCATCAGGAGGATTCAGAGACCTAGCCTATTTGCAGCCTGACATGCATTCACAAATTAGTAAGTTCTCTTTAAATTTGGTTTTGACACTGACAGAAAAAAACCAAACCAAAACAAAAATTAAATAAAAGCATTTCTTGACAGATTTAACAAAGTTTATGTACTTGTCTGAATCAAGTTCAGAAGTCTCACTTTCTGTCATCTGATGCCTTTTCTGAGGGCTGGCAACTCTTCCTTCCTAGTCCAGGATACTACTGATTATCAGTAAAAGCTAGAGCTAACTTTAGGGAAGTATGGTAAAGACAATTTCTTTCTCATTTAGTTATAGAAAGAGCTGTTGATTTATGTTTTCAGAAGCCAATTATAAAACTGTATATGGTTATGGTGACCAAAGTGGTATTATGAAGTGTCTAGTTTACTCCCCCACCACCTCTACACTACCAAGCTGGCTTTTATTAGTGTTCTTGAATTACAAAGAATTTGCAAATCATTCCTGAGGTAGTGGCATGTCCTCAGAAAACTAGTTTATCTTTAGGAAAGCTGGCCATGTGGCAGCCTGTGATTGTTGCTTATGTTCCACTAATGGAAGTGCAAACAAGTGTGACTGCCAAAGGGAAAAAAAAAAAAAAAAAAAAAAAAAAAAAGGACCTGAGAGGGATAGAAGTTTCTACATGAAGATTAATAAGTGCTTATTTTGTATATACAAGCATGGATTTGGGCCTACTTTAAAGTATCTTCAAACCACTTCATTCTCCTTTACTCTGCATGTAGTTTCAAATTCCTTTGTCTAGTAGTATGATATGCTACCATTCAAAAAAAACCATTAATCTGTTTTTGTTACTGATGGTTAGCCAAGCAATCGATATTGAAAGTTCAAATTCAGTAGCACTCTACTTCAAAATGAGAGCTACAGCCTGAACCACAAATTCTGTCAATAACTGCTGCAGTTTTAATGTTCTGTTCCTAGCCACATATTTCTGTGTTTGACATACTTCTGAATTTTTTTACTGAAGGTGTAACACAAGCATGCTTTCTTCTACAGTTAACTTTTGGATAATTTCTGGATGGCAACTACTCACAGGCAGTTGGCAGCTTCTTCTTTTTGCCATTTATGCAGCTAGATTGGATTTGTTAAAATACAAATTGTAGCTATTAAAACTGGACTTTGAATTTTGTGTGTGTGTGTACACTTATGCATACACACGTGTCTCTGCACTCACACTTCAAGTGAGGAGGAAAAGTAGTTTAACTACCACTCAATTTTACAAGGCAAACAAAAATGCTTCACAAGTAATATTTGAAAAACTAGCTAGTTTCTTTACTGCAACCTTAAATAATGAGATGTGGTAAAGGCAATTGCAATTCTCAACACTTTCCCAGCTAGGGGGAGAAACATGCATTACTGATAATTGGCATAATGAAAAAGATTATATTTCTTCAAGAAGAGTCAACACCTTCCAACACAACAAGACCAAGGAACACATTTCTAGTCCAAACATTTAAGAACTATTTTGATGCATCAGGAATTCCAAAAAATACAATGAAATCTAGAACCTCTGAGAAAGTGAGACATATTAGGGTTCAGAATTAGAGTTTACCTCTCTCACAAACTCCAATCTAATAGAACATCAAGAATTAATTATAAACCTGGTCTCAAAAATAGTAATGGGGGTGAGCACTTGCTCAGGATTAATACTGACACTGACTCATGCGAGCGCTTGCCCCTGTAAGCTGCACCACTGCTGGAAAATTTGTCATGCAGAGAATTCAGTGGGCAGCCTCACGCTTCGCTGTGCTGAAGTTTTGGGAAAGGAAAACTGCATTATTTATGGTTGGGAAAAGCTGATAACCAGAAAACTACTTCATGCTCTGGGAAAAAAAACCATACGTTTAGAGATTTCTTATGAAGGTAGAAAAAGCATGTGTTATTCACTGGAAAATGCTAAAGTAACAGTATAAAAAAGTACAGGCACAACATGCTTTGGAGGTGATCAAACATCCAGAACAAAATAAGATGGAAAAAAAATCTCCTACAAAAAAAAAAAAAAAGCTACTTAAAACAAGGCAAAATTGTAAGTCTTGTATCTTTCTTTAGCTTACTTCACCACACAGGCTACAAACAAAACAGGTCTCAGAACTTCTTGAAGAACTTCTTTAAGAAACCAGCGAGGACCTGAGAGGTGTCTGTTCTCTGCCCCAACCACAACACCATCCCTCTGAGCCACCAGGCGAAGGCGCGCCAGAGGCCAGACCCGGCGGAGCACAACGCGACCTCACCTACCCCAACTTCGCAGCTTCACCCGGCCAACCAAAAGCCAACCAAAAGCCAACCAAAAGCCAACCAAGCAAAACCCAACGCACTACAGAGTTATTCACCTTACAAAAGAAGCTCTTTAACGGCCAGACAAGGTATTCACATACAATCTGCTGCTCTCCAGATACTTCCAAACGTCCGCACATACCTCTGAAAAGCAAGACAAGTACTTGGTGCTCGACCTCCCCCCGGGGCCACAGAAGCAAGGCAGGCACAGGACGATGCTTCCCGCCTCCAGCACCCTGGTCTGGGACTAACTCAAAGAAATGCTCTGAATTAACAGGGCAGAGGACAGCCTCACCTGCCGATGCACTTCAAATAAAAAAGGCTTAGAAACACACCTGCCCCCACCCCGCGGTGGCCTTCGAGGGCAACGCCTCCCCTCTAGCCTAGCCCAGCCTAACCCAGCCCAGCCTAACCCAGCCTAACCCAGCCTCGCCTAGCCCAGCCTAACCCAGCCTAGCCTAGCCCAGCCCTCCCGCCCAGCTGAGGCGGGGGCGCGAGCCCCCACAGCCAGCCGGCACCGCCCTGCCCCACGCGCTCCGCGCCGTCCCCCGCCGCGCATGCGCAGTGCCTCGCTGCCCGGCGCCGGGGCGGGCCGCCCTGAGGCGGGGGGTGCCCGCCGGCCCTACCCGCGCAGCGGCCTCCCCGCTCCCCTCAGGCACCCACCGCAGTTCGTGTGGGGGCCCAGCTCCAGGTAGTTCAGTCTGCCGTTGCACCGTGATTGGTTTTGTTTACTGGCTGAACTGTTTGGGGCGAAAATACAGAAATTAAGCAAAAAAAAATTAGATGCGTTTCTGCGAATTTGGTTTTCACCGAGTTACAGAAAGTTTTGTGGCTTTCAGATTTGAGCGATTTTCTTTTCACATTTGTTGTGAAAGCGCCAGGCGACGTGTACGGCGCTTTCCAAATCACGAGCCGTTTCCTCAGTCAATGACACTGCCAGCGCTTCGCTCCTTGTTCGCTGAAGCTGGTCCCCTCGTTCCAGTTGCATCCCCCTAACAGCACTATGCGGTTGGAATCAGTAACAAGCGGCAAATTTTTCATCGTTAGGGCAAAAAGCTTCTGCTGAATGGGCGACGACTACTTGGACGACTACACGTTGGGCTAACCCCTGGCGAATGTTGCGGCAGAGGCCGCTGCGTGCAGCAGAGCCGCCTCTCAAAGAAGCGGGAATTAAGTGAGTGTTGTCTTAACTCCGGGGCTCCTTATCAACAGGGTCGCTCAGGATGGGACCGGCATGTGCCTGCTCTTGTTGGCGTGTACTTGTCTGCAAATCATCAAACATCGTAACTATATGTGCATATTACGCTTATACCTTGAAGTGTTATAACCGGTAATTAGAAATAGTCATGTTTGTTGACATTTTTTGTTACAAGTGAACGAATGGAGGTATTGGAGTATGCCTAGCACAGCAATAAGAAAGACAGCCATTGTCTTGTTTATGATGTTGTTTAATTTTGTGAATGGAATTGGAAAAAGAGTTTTTCATTAAGAAAACTTCTGCAATCTTTTTGTAAATGTCCTTCCTCAAAAATTGAAATGGTCCAACTACCTTACTGTTTGCTAGTTATGAAATCTTTAGCAGGACATTAAATAGTGAAAGAAAATGTGAAGGACACCCTTGAAATATTCTCCATGTTTTTCACCAATAGGAATAGTAGGTAGCTTTGTGACTTTTCTATTATTATTTCCTAGATAAAGTATAAATTTACCTAGCTAATATAGATAACTTTGCAGTATAAGAAAAAAATATCATTGAATTGACAGTTTATTTAAGGTAAGACAAAAACTGCCTAAGAGCAGAAGTTCTTTTATTTTCTTTTTGTGCTTTGATGCTTCTTGTTCAATAAGGATTTTTAAAATGTCAGAAACATTTAATGAACAAAAGAAAATGTCCCTACACAAATGAACCAGCTGTTCTATCCACCTGGTTAAAATAATTGACCAAAGTGCAACCAGTCACATAATTTCTTTCATTTTTCTGAGTGATACCATCCGTACCCACTACTGACATGTATCAGGAGAGGTCCTGATATTAGTTATAGCTTAAGGGAGACTGGCTGTAGCATAGTTACAGAGCATTATGAACAGATTAGAGCAGAAAGCAAAATTCATAGTTTCTGAGAGACAATACAGTCTCTGGTGCCAGTAGGAACAGTCTACAGAAATACGGACTGAAATAACCTGAAGAGAAGTTTCTAAAGCGAAGTTTACAGGTTTTTTATACGATCATCATATAAAGCTATCTAGGAAGGCTTTCAGAATAATTACACCATGAAAACTGAGCATGCAAGTTTTAAGATTTGAACATAAAGGTCATCAAAGTGTTCTAAAGACAAACTAGGGCTACAAATTAAATCTAGTGAAAAAGCAGCAGACTGGTTATGCACGAGCTGAGGTTAATGTCAGCCTATAAACCAATAAAGAGGATCTGAGGTACAAGCCAGAATAGCCTTCAAGCGTATTTTGGCTTGCCTGGTTTTGACTAATACAATAGGACTACCAATAGGCCAATAGAAATTTTATCTTGTTTATTGATAACATCTAAAAAATGTCTGTCTTGTGTCATGATAAACCCAGTGTTTACAGCAGAAGCTTGATGAAGCTTTCGTTGCAAATTAAAGTTGAAACACAGTCATTTTCAAGCAAGATGGGTGTGAAATACCTCCCAAGCCTGAGATGTAATGATGCTTTTGCCTCAGGCGAATGATCTAGACGATTACTGAAAAGGGGTATTAGCAAAAGCAAACTGAATTGAAGAAGTACAAATTATTAGAGTGTAAAAATGAAATAATGTTCACATCTTGCAAAACCTTACCAGATTCATGTAGAGGAGTTCACTTAGGTGAATTGCTTTTCAGAGGACAGGTAAGGATCAAAGTGTTAGAAATCAGATGGCAAACGCAGGCGATTCATAATCATGTGAGAAGATAATCTAATAAAATAATGAGGAGAAAGGTGTGTGTATAAGTCATGTGATACTACAGTATGTTAAGAAACTAATTGGGAAAATGCATTCTTCCCCCCTGCTCCCCTATACTCTTTGTACACCATTGCAGCTCAAAAATCCAACAAGATTCAGAAAAAAATCATCCATTCCACTCTAAATAAAAAAGGAAATTTATGTCAAATCCTATGCAGGATGGAGGCTACAGTATAAGATGTGCCTTAGACGATTTAAAGCTTAAAAAAGCAAGGATGAACAGAGTAGACTAACATTACTTTCTAGTAATATGAAAGCTATTTCTTATACTTCAGACTATGTTTTAGGCATTTAATGAAGTAGGGAGGCTGAACACTAACTCTGAGGATGCTTTATGTGTGATACTGTGAGGATATTAAAATGTTTATGCTGCAAATATATGATTGTTACATAACTAACAGGATTGTAACTAATAATATCCAGTAACACCATTTAGTTAGATGGAGTATGCTCTTCTTACTGTCTTGCTTTTTCAGTAAATCCTATTTTACTTTCCTTGAATAAAGACAGACTAACCCAACTGTACAGTTTCACAAAAATATGGTGATTGTTTTATTGTAAGGGCACAGTGCAAGTTTTTCTGTGCAATTCATTGTCACCCACGACTTGCAGCATCCTTTCTCTTCCAAGCTGCAGTCCTTGGCAGAAATAATGTTTTACTCTATTATTTGAAATGTCATCGGGATGATGGGAAAAGGAACTATGTGCTGGAGTGGAGGCAGTTCTTTAATGCTGATGATGGAAAGTAATATATATATATATACATATGTATAGACACCTCATTTTACTCAAACTGAAATAAATTGGGGAGGGAAGGAAAGTGATTTCACAGCTGCTCTTCAGTATGCTACTGAATTACTTTTCTCTGTGTTGATCTAAATCCAAAATTCAAGGCCAGTTTTCCTTAACATTCGATAATTACTGTGAGTATGAATTTGGAAGTTTGGGGTGTTGGAAGAATCAACGTTCGGATTTGTCTCACCTGTGATTGATGGAAGGCTTTCAGAAGTATGAATTTAATCTAGATTTGTCATCTCAGTGCACATGACTGAATGCAACTTTACTGCTGTCATCTGAAAAACTATGTAATGTTTCAACTTCAGTAGAAAATGGCAGTATTTATAAAATACACACAGTTTATGATACTAACCACAACTTTCTGAGAATATAATGCAAAAACATACTTTCAGCAGTTGCATAGAAAAATAGATTATTAGCAGGTTCATAATAAAAATATTATATCTGAATTAATAATTTAAATAATACTGTAAAGATTTTTTTTTCTTAAGATGATTCTTATTAGAAACTTTTCCCTAAAGAAAGGGAGGTAACTTCTAAGGATATGGATGGCATTTGGTTTATTTTATTATTAGGCACAAGCTCTTCAACATAAGTCATTTCAGATGTTAAATTATCTTGTGAAAGCCGAAGGGCTCTTCTTAAGTACTTTCGTCTATGCACATTATGGCTTCAGTACAATGGAGTTAAAGAACCTGTATTTCATAATGTAATTGAGGATCACTCAATTTTATCCTAGTCAAATGCTGGGAAAAATCTAGATTATTCTGTATTTTTCTAAGCTGAACATGCTCAGGACAGCTGACAGGGACTCAAGATAGGGATGAGACTAACAGTAATTATTCTAGCTTTTGGAATAATGATTCTGTTAAATAGTCACAGAAGCGCTTTACAGAGCAGGGGAAGTGAGAACAAACACTGGTGGGGATTGAAGCTCAGTGGCTATAACAAAAATGATGTCTTAAGTAAGCTTGTCTGATAAAGCTGACAAGAAAAGCCTCTAAGCAATAGTTTTGCTGATGGCACTGAAGGGTAATGAAAATAAAAATTAGAAATAAAGATTTTCCTACTCACTTCACTAAAATAGTGCAGAAGTGAGAAAGGCAGTAAAATAGATTCTTTAATGAAAACACTCCAACAAAGGATATTCTTAGGGTATGACTCCATGTGTTTGTTAGATATATCTATAGAAACTTAAATATATTGAAACTATTTAAATAATGAAGTACATACTGTTCATAGTATTTCTTTTTCACACTGTGCTTTATCACTGGCTCCTTTTGTTACTTTGAGTAACTAAAGAAAATGCTGCTAGTTCTGAGCTATAATTACCTTTTTCATACAGACACTCCAGACATACCTTTAAAGATAAAATTTATAACTAAAGACGATGTGTTTGGGACTTCTGGTTTGTTCTTCGTCCTCCATTGTATTATATCTGTCTCTGTATCTGAATATGCTCATCTGGTGTCATTTCAAGGCCAGATTAAAAGGCCAGAAATAATTACAGTTTTTCTTTAAAGCAGAACTAGATGTGGGTCCTGTCATCCAAATAACTATACTGCTGTCAACAAAAGCTTTGCTTACTGTACTTCCTGGTAGGATTGTTTGTGGTTGACACACAGTCCGTTTAGTTCATTGCTATGTCTTGCTTGCTTTGTCAAAAGAGCTTGAGATCAGATAAGAGAATATGCCCAAACTCAGCAGTGGTAAACTTCTCCCTAATCCCTGCAGACATTTTAATCTTTGAAGCACAAGGACACCTATCTTTTTCTAACCTATTTCTATGATCTTTTCCAAAATGTAGTTGATCATATAATATTTGTGATGTCTAACATGTTTTCCTGGAATGCTCCTACGACTAGTATTTCTTGCCTGTCAACGGGAAAAACACAAGTTGTAAAATGTTCCAGGAAATGAAAAAGAAGAGTAAACACTTCAGGGTAAGACTGTGAAGCAATCAAATGGGTTTCACTAGTAATTAAACCTTGTGGGAAGTTTTAAAACATGGAATTCAATTTTTAATGCTATCCATATATAGAAGATCCATAGAAAACTGCAACATCTAATACCTAGGGCAAATCAAGATGAAATAAAGGTATAGAAATGAACAGAATACTCTTATTTTCCCGGTAGGATTTTCTATGCAGTGCAAGTTGGCACTAGCTGAACATCTGGTAAATTGCAAAGACAAAATTATGTTATTTTGTTCCAGGGACATCCTCAGCTCATGTAATTCTTTTCACAAAATAAGTAAAAGGTACCATTTCCAGAAGTGTGGAAGAAACATTCCAACTATCTATTTGTTTAGATTTCATCTCACAGAGCTCCTTCAACACAGTTCCTGGATCGTAAAAAACAAAACCTCCTTACATCAGGATAACTGGTGATATTGCTCTCTTTTCAGTTTGTAGTCCTCCCGACCATAGTGGCTGTAATGTGAAATCAGACTATCTGGGATTTCTTATTATGGTGGTCTTTTGCTTTTGTATCCAATCACCCATCTGTGATTCTGTAATTTGTCCAGATGCTTTTAGAATTCAGGAAGATGCAATCTCTGTCTGTAAACTCCTTGTTTTAGTCTTCAGGTGGTTTATCACACACACAAAAACACTTTCTGCATGAGTAAAATAATTCCCTATTTTTTATGCAATTTTTCATGCAACTGGTATATGGATCATATGTGTGAGCATGTGTAGAGAAGCGGTGTAGAGCTTTCTGTAAAAGCTGTTTAAAAGTGTTTTAATTGTTGTTGTTGTCTTGAGAGATTGTTATAGCTACTTTCAGGAACTTTTTTTTTTTATTCCACTAAATCACTAGCTTCTGTGCACAGCGTTCTTGTGATTTGTTTTTGTACATCTTAAATCTTTCTGAAGTTTGCTTTCCCAGGCTATTGCCACAGGCAGCTAGTGGGGGAACAGTTTTTATTAACCACTGAGGTAGCTGTAAGTGGAAAAAAAATACAATGACTGTTTCTGCCTCTGTTTCAGAGGTTCTTCAGCATTAGCAAATTTCACAAATAATGGTGCCATATAGATTGTGTTTCTGTTTTTACTGATTACTGCTCAATGATCTTTACCTGCTTTGTACAGACCAAAACATACTTCAGAAGAGGCGGTAACACTCACTGTTTCTTGTCCTTGCTAAAGCTGGAACTCACTTACAAGGATTACAGTGGAAATAAGAGTTTCTGATGCTTTCAAACATATGAACGTATCTTAATCCCTTTTTCAATGTCATTTGACTGCAAGTGAAGAAAATGACAGGCTGAGGGAGTGCCAGTTATGAAAGTCTGTAACCTGATTTTGACAAATGTGTGTAGAATAGAGTTCACCTACTCTTGGAAGATTTAAATTAAAAAAAAAAAAAAAAAAAAGAAGCAGTGTCTTAAGGGGCCATATCTGTGTGGGTAAGATAACTGTTATAATAATAATGCGTTACTATATAGATCAGCCTTCAGGAGCGTTCCATTGTACTGTGTGTACAGTACGCTTAGTATAACATGCAGCTTATTCTTCTTACATGCTAAGTGTTTCTTTCAATTTATTGTTGGTTGCTTGATGTTATCTTTGTATTTGTGAGAATCACAATTACAGAATCACAGAATCACAACTGAAGACTGATAATGCAACATGGCAATGTATTGAAAGACTGATTGGGGTTTTGGGGGGGTTTTTTGGATTTTTTTTTTTTCTTTTTATAATCGATGTTCCTGTTACATGAGATTTCATATTGAATTTGGTTTTGTCCTGAGGTGACTGGATAGAATTCTAAAAGGGTTTTCATAGCCTGTATTTCAGGAGACAGAGGTGTTACTAGAAGCAACTCCCTAAAGAAGGAATACATGCAGTGCATTTATTCAAAGTAAATGGTATTTAAGTTAGTTAATAGTCAATACACCCAATGAATTCTTCTTTGCTGCTTTTTGTAACAAGAATTCATAGTCTGCTGTATGTTACTGTGTATTTGGTTGAAGATTTTACGAATAAAATCCTTCTGTGCGGGTGTGTGCTGTTGGTGAGAAGTTTCCGTTAGATGTGTGAGTGGGAAGTTGCAAAGCTCTTCTGTGCAAGAGCGATCAAGGATAACAATATGGCCATAAAAAGAGTGATATTTTGGACCAGTTTTCTGTTTCTCACAGGGATTCATGGTGACATTTATCATGCAATGTGTGGTATTATGCACAGCTTTCTCTCTTGTTTAAGATTTTAAAACTCACAAAACCCAATTATATTTTTGTACTCTGCTTGTCTTGTAATTCACTTTGAATTAAAGTGCTTTTTAAAACTAATTACTTTCAGCTATGATACCTATATGCAGCCTGAACAGGCAACAATTAATTTGTCAATTCCATTTCATATTTAGGTTTTATACTAAAAAAAAAAAAAACAAAAAAAAAACACCAAACAAAAATTGTAGTAAGATATCACAGAGAACTACCTGAAAGAGGATGTGATCTGCTGATTGATCATCACATTCTTTTTTTTTTTTTTTTTTTTTTTTTTTTTGCTTAAAAAACTCTTTCAGTTTATTTGAACTTAATTTCAGATACCTTTGGAAATGAGATCCCATTGCCCTATGCATTGAATTAAGCGCTCAGAAATTACTTCAGGACATGGTGTGCAATGAGGACACTCATGGAATACTAATGGAATGGACCTCTGAAAATTGCCTAGTGAAACCCTCTGCTCAGAGCAGGGTTACCATCGAAGCTTAAACCAGGTTGCTCAGGGCTTGTTTCCAGTCAAGTTTCAAGTATCCAAAAATGGAGATTCCATAACCTCTTCAAGTAGGTGACCACCTACTTGTGGTCAGTTGTTTTCTTACGACCTGTAAAAATTTTCATTGTTGCAGTTTCTGGCCACTGACTCTTAACCTATTATCTCTTCTCTCCTTTGTGAAAAGTCTCTCTGTCTTTTCTATAACTCCCATTCACTAGTGGAGGACTGTAACTAGCTGCTGCTTTCTCCAGCTCTTTTTTTCTCCAGGCGAAACACACCCAAAGCTTTCAGCCTCTCTTCATACCTCATGAGCTTCAGTCCCCTAGTAATCTTTGTGGCCCTCCACTGAACTCACTTCAGTTCTGTCAATCTCTCTTGTCATGAGGGAATCTAAACCTGGTCTGAATGCTCGAGATGTAGTCTTACAAGTGCTGAAGAGAGAGGGAAGAAACTCAATTCTTGCACACAGCAACAAACTGATACTAAATAGCGATAGAAAACATACAGTATCTAGGGCAGTGGTTACATCAGTGCTCTGTTTTGATCTAGCCGGTGTTAAAGCATGGAAAGACAGAATATTGAACTTCACATGAGTCTGTGCTAGGGCTTATGAAATCATTTCTGCTCCCTAAATGATATAAACATGTACATGAATGGTAGCTCTTGTATGTTTCTTCCCTGATCTTGTGTGCAGGCTGTAAAATGATGGACAATTACAAGACAACCAAGGACCTGTGTTAATTTTTTTTTCTTTTGATAATTGTGTATATAAGTGGACCATGAAAACAGGGGATAAATCCCTATGTGCCCATGAATGGTATATATTGTTTATTTCAGTTGCAGTGAGTAAAACAAATCTTGATGGCTTTCCTAGATTCTGTAAAGAGTGGCTACTTTGAGTGGTAGTTCAGTATCAAAGGAAAAAATGTGATTTCAGTTTCATCAAAAAAAAAAAAACAAACCTGAACCCCACACCTATTTTGGGATGCAAATACCGTTTCTGGTTCAGCATTGTAAGTGATCCTATTTAGACAGAGAAATGCAACAGATTTTTTGTTCTTAATGTTATTTAGATTGAAAGGCATTTCTAATGCACCATTTGTTCTATTGTTCTGCATCATGGCAGGCTTGATGTAATTATTCATAACTCTCCTTTAATTAGGTAGCTTATTAGAAATAGGACTGTTCCTAGAAAAACTAACTGTACAATTTCCTGTGGCAGCTTGGTCCATTGCTTCCTTTACTCAAAGCATCTCTGACTTTAAGTAAGGTGTGTAATGACAATATGCTCAAAGAAAGATACTGTCAGAACCTAGGTCATTCCAAGGAAGTAGTCTTATTTTCTATTTTGAACTCCTCTATCTTGTCCTGCCCCACCATTGATAATGATCTGTTCTTGTTAATTTAATAAGCAGTAATAATTAAGAAATTTGGTAATAAGAGCATAAACAATATTTTCACCAGTTTACTAGTACAGATCGCTGTCCCTGCCTTTAAGATCCATGTAAGTCTTAAGTGAATTCAGCCACGTTCTTTGTGAGTGATGACTTGGACTACATATTTTCTTTTTATACTTTTTTTGGGACTAAAGAATACTTTTGCTTTATGAGAGGATATGCCACTAAACTTCTTCAGGGTAAGCTGCAGCTTGTTGCTTTTTTATCTAGACATGTGTTGATCCTTAGTGATAGACTAGACTATTAAAAATTTAACTTTGCTTTCAGCTTGACTGTGATTATTGTTGCTTGAAATCTTTTAACATGATTTTATCTTTATTTTCTTTCATTTCTATACCAGCCGTGCTTTTTATTCATGTACCAAGGGACCTGGAGCTTTCATTTTGACATTTGAGGGTTTTTTAACAAGATGGTAGGGGTACTGTTACAAATTTTGCTGTTTAGCAAATATGTTTTGTGAGATGCAGTTCAAGTTTTGGTGAACACTGAAAAAAAAGCATGCAGTAAGTGAGTAGTAGTAGTTTTTTGGCAGGGAAATCTTTGAAAGAGGAAAAAAAGTTCCCAGCTGCAGTGGGAACATAAAGAATTTATGTCCTATGTCCTATATGTTGAGAATTTAAAGGGAAAGGTCAAAAATCTAGAATAAAGATCTTTTGCCATTTAACTTTTGTGATGTTTCATCACTGTAAACAAGCTGTTTTGGCTTTTATGATACAATTAGCAAGTGTATGAAATAAGTGCTGCTTTGGTTATCTTTGCAAATCTTTGCAAACCATGCGAGGCTTAGCACTATAGATCTTTTAGTTTCTGTGTCAGATTCTACTACAATCACAATGGCTTGAGATTTTGAGAAAAGATGAAGTATAGCATATGTCTTTAGAATTAGTCTGTTCTCTCTGTCATGGGACTCAGCCTTGGCAGGAAGATGCTATGGGATACATAAATCAGGAAAGTAACCTGTACGTCCCTGATTTGGTATGCTAGAATACAGCTGTCTCTGTGGTAATATGTTCTTTAATGCTTTGTTGAACCTGTTCTTAGAGAAATGAAAATGCATGTGTTTGACTTGGTTGGTTGATCAAAATAGATTTTTCTTAGCAATTTTTTCTGAATCGTCTTTTCATGGGCATCATTATCCATTACTTAAATTATTCTGAGAACAATGTGTGAAGCTTTTTCCTAAACTTATTTTAATATGTCTGTATAATCTACACAGAGCAGTGGCCTTTTGGACATGTGATAAAAAATTAATGGGACTTCAAATTTTTTAACAGTTGGCTCCAGCTGCTGAATTTCTTCCTGTGTTAAAATCACTTAAAATCTCTTTCCAGATCTGTTCAGAAGGCAAATTATCTGTGAAGGGTAGATAAAGTAGAACTGGCAGATCTAGCATTTCTTGATGAGATGTGTGTGTATTAAAATATGCAGTTCTCTGAGGCAACATATAAAACATGCATAATATATTATAACGAGATACCAGAAAGTACCATTCACAAGGGCTGGAATGTTTGGAAGTGATATGAAGGAATGTGCAGTGCAGGCCTGGCTTCAGATGGAAGTCTGACTTCTGTGAAATTAGTGTGGGAGTTATCTGGGTAGTCCAGGACCAAATATACCTGTTACTATTGACACTGCTTGTATTACAGCATGAGATCATTGTCCTTTTTTTTAATTAAGAAAAAAAAAATGTTGAGCCCTGTTTTACTAAATGTCACAGTTATATACTGTAAAATCACTGTAGTAGAGATAGTCCCTCTTCCTCTGCTTTTCTTTCCAATGCAATGTGATAGAAGGTGAGAGAGGGAAGAGTACTTTTATTACCAATATTTTGGAGGGGAGAGGAAGGCTGAAAGATGCTAATAGAATTTGTCTGGCATTAGGCAGATAGGCTGACAGAATAATGAATCATTTTTAAAATCTGTTTTCACAGTATAAGAGCAGTATAGTTCCATATTCTGCACACTTTAAAATTTTGAATAAGATAGAATGATGTTATAAAAGGAATAATTATTCAGCTCAGAATTGCACTATTCTTTTCAATAAAATTTATTTTCAAAATATTTGAAATTGTTACATGATGACAAGTCATTGCCTCACAGTTACTAACATAGTACTAGTATTCTGTTAATTAATCCATCTTTTCTAATAGTCTGAATCTCTGAGCAACTTTTAAATAGTTCTTAGGATGAGACATTACGTGCTGTGAACATGCAAATTAACCAGATTCCGGGATATAATTATGTCAGACAGTCCAGCAGTAAGAGTTATGGCCCTCAATAAACCAGAAATTCAAGAATGCAAATGAGAGATTTGCTAAATGGGACACCTAAGGCAGCTGACGACGGGTAAATGAAGGGAGGCATGTTTGAAATATGGCTTGTATCTTGAGTGGGGATGGCCTTCAGCATGTAATCGGTGTCACTGCATGGCTGGACTCTTAAGCCCCAAACGTCTCTGTGGGCTGACGTATTTCAGTCTCCCATTTAGGCACACAATTAAAAAGCACCTTCTTAGAAATGCAAACTGGAAGGGTGAACGACCAAACAGAAAGCTTTCTGCCTTATTGGTTGTTGCGTAATGGTTAGATTACACACCAAGGAAATCCAGGAGATTCAAAGTCGTTTGCGGCCATCATGCAAACAGTAGGTTTAAGCAGTTAATAGGTACAAACAAGGGTTATAATCTCCCACTGACATCAGGAGAGAAAGCCAGTGGCATGTTGCATACTCAGGATTTAGTTCCATTTGGTATGAACTGATATTCACCAGGCATAGGGTGGCAAAAGGTGTTGTTCTGCTTTTGTTGAGGTTTCCTAATTCTTAGATAGACATTTCACTTGTCACAAAGGGGGAGAAGAGATGGTTTGAATTGGAAAACATGACTGTGAGCCCACAATAATTGTTATCGTGCATCAGATGCAGATCTATTACCATGGTATATTTTGAGCTGAATGTTTTAGCTAATTTACGATCTAATTATTTTTAGAAGAGACTTTCAGCTTACTTTGACTTCATGTTATTTGTTGTTCTAAGTACTTTTTTTATTAAATTACATGGTAATAACTGGGCTTAAAGTTTGTCGAACCATACATGGAGCTCACCCTTGCCCCCAGATAACCATTCTGCTAAGGTTTCTGAGTAACGTTCAGAAATACCTCAATAAGCAGCCGTGTTTCAGAGGAGAGGAAACAGTATGTGGAACTTTATCTTCCATTGCCATCTATTTCATTTTATTTGCCAACTAAGAAACAAATAAAAAGAATTATGAAGGATTCTTCTTGGGCATGCAGTACCACAAGATATGCTAAAAAACTTACACTTGTGTAATTTGGAGACTCTGTATAGATATAGCTTATATGCATCTTATCTATATCTTATAGATGCCATTTCTTAATATTAACAATAAAAATAAGAATACATTTCTTATAAATTTGTCTTCCTTCTTGTTTATAATATCATTGTGGAAAGTTGAAGGTGCAGGGTTTAGGACTGCTGAATATTATTTTTTGTCATTTCAGAAATTCTTTCTCTTACCTCATATATATGCATAGATTTACTGTTGTAGCAAATCTGGCTTTCAGGTCTTTGTTGTTTTGTTGGGTTTTTTTTAAGTGGGCACAAAGGCATTTGTTGCATTATTAAGAAAAATAGACATGTGAAATCTGCAAAGATTCTGCGTGTATAGAGAAAACACATTACATTTTGTCAGCCTTGATACCTGTCCTTTAATACAAATTTGGGTTGAATAAGAAACTAGATACATAGTTTTATCTGAGTTTCTGAATTTCTCTGCCAGTGAAGCAGTAACTGCTTTCATTGTAGATACGTGCTAGTTGTACTGTTCAAGTAACTAGGTTCTCAGTGGATACATTGTGAGAGGCTCGAAACTGCTAGCATCAATTCTTGTCAGACTTTTGGCACAATATGGCTGGCATTTTCTGTGAATACTGTTGAAATCACCTTGTGATTTGAAACGCTACTTAACTTTTAAATGACAGCGTATAATTAACATAAAAGAATATTATCTGCTGTCTTTACAATACAGCCATCATATCAGTGTTACAACCAGTAGAAAAATCACTCATTTCATAGCATGCCCATCATTTTCTCTTTTCCCCTTTTTTTGCCTATGTACTTGCTTGTGAGGTGCTGCTGTTGCAAAAATTAACCCTTATTTATTTGTTATTTTAAAAGATAATCACAAACTGTAATCAGGGAAATAAGTAGAACAGCAGTTACTGTGGGAACTGAGTAACTGGCAGCACTTAAAGGAAGAAGAGAATATAACAAAACAAAAAAAAAACCCTTTTTGTGTTGCATGTGCCTCAAGGTGTCTGTGGCCACAGTTTGCATTGACTGAAATGCCTTTTATCGTTCTTAAACATAGTCCTACTGTAAGCAATCAATATCTGGGTTGGTGGGACTTCTCTTTTTCACAAAAACTGTAAGATTGATTACCTGCATCAGTACCATTTTTAGAAATAATTCATCAAGGTTGTACAGACACCTGATGTCTGTAGTGATATTAACACATTTTCAGCCTTCCCTCTCATCCCCATCACAGTTAATCTTGCTTTAGTTTTTTACAACTTTGAAAGAATTAATATATTGAGGCAAATGATGTAAGAACTGGGTATGTTGATATGTCCTCAAATTCATAAAAACTGTTTAGCACCTCTTAATAACAACCAGAAAGTCCCTGTGCAGCATAGGCATGTTTTTTGCAGATGTAGCTGGATGGAGCTATACAGTTTGCTGAAGTCTGTTGTTGCATGAGGCAGAACTTTGCTGTAAAGCAGATACTATTCCCAGTTAAAAGAGGTGGCAGAGTCCTCTTAATGGATATCCCTCCTGTTCCCTAGGATAGTTATTACTCCATCCTCTTCATTCTTGTCCATTTGTTCCCAGAAGCTAGGAGAAAGGAAAACCCTGGGTTTTTCTGAAATGCTGTTGGAGGGCAGAGGGGACTGCTTTTTGCTGGATGGCATTAGGAAAGGATGATCTAGATCCTAGAAAAGGATGGAGATAACAAGGCTGCTTGGAGAACGTTGGGAGTGGTCTTGCAAGGTCTGGGAGGGAATAAGAGTATTTTGGAGTAATAAGAGTAAATGGGGAGGAGGAGGAGGTCTTAGAAAAGGGATTAATAGGATAGGCTGTGGAAGAGAGTAATATAGATCACAAAACCAATCATTATCTTCTGAAGTTTGTTTTATTCCCTCTGAGCTTGATTGACCCTTATTTAATAGAAGCTTATTGGAACTCCTTTGTGCCCCTGTGTCCTATCTTCCATCCACCATTATCACCTGAAATTCCACAACCGCCCAAGACTCCTCAGACACAGAAGATCATTAAGTACCCCTACTCACTCCCTATACTAACTGTTCACGTTCTCCAGTTGCCTTTGAATTTTGCATAATTACTTAGGTTCCCTGAGCCCTTATTACACAACTGATAGTTCTTTTATTTTGAAAGGAACATTCTGTCATTCATTTTCAACCTGTACTTCCTGTGTATCTCATCTCTGCCACTAACACAACAAAAATAACCAAAAAGCTCAAATGGCATAGATCTTCTTTACCAGACAGATGCAGAATTACAGGTAATGACCTATTCATTTTTTTTCAGTTCAAATGAAATATTTACATAACAAAGTATAGTTTTACTTAGATTTTGATTGAGAGTTGAGCTTTTGCATTAATTTCAGTGATGTTACACCAAATCTATAAAAGATGAAAAGTGTCTACTAATTTTTAAATTTCACAATGCAGAGCTGAAGTATAAGGGAAGAACAGGTATAGCTTGGATGAAGATAAAATACTTAAAGGCATACTAAATTATAACAGTATCTTTTCTCTTTATAGTGTAGAGATTAACACTTCACAATAAGCATAAGAGTATCATTAATTCCCCTGTGAGAAGTCAGTCTAAGATGAAAAGACAGCTTTCAATGAGGAAAGCAGATCAGTTGCAGATGGGGGCAGAAGCGCACTGCTATATCACAGTGCAGCTGACCATTCTGTACCTTTTCAGATTTTTTTTCTGGACCATGAATATTATTGTAAATGAGTGTGAAGATGACAAGGGGGAAATTGAGTGTTCTCAAATGGAATTTTGGAGGCAAGTAAAGCTGTTCTTTTAAGAAAAATTTTAAGAAGAAATTTAAGAATTCTCACTGTGTGATTATACAAGCATTCTAGACCACTTTTATTTGTTCTTATTTTAGAATTGTGTTTCTGAAGTTGATTATGTCTAAAACTGGTTGCTGATGCTAGGAAGACCAGTTCACAAGAATAAGTTCTTGTGGCTTGGTAAGCTTCAGTGCAGCTGTTTTCATGGTTGATTATTGTAGATATTTAAACTCCTTTTTGAAATAGTGTTAAACTGGTATACGTGTTCTTTATTTGGCCTAGATTAATTTAATGTGTATTGGAACCAGATGGGATGATTTCATATGGGATGGATTTATCACTTTTATCTTTCTGTGATATTTTAAAATTGTGTTTTAAAAAGTGTTCAGCAGCAAAAGTTCTTGTACTTATCCTTTTCTACAGAAAGGAAAGGAATTCAAACTACTCTTTTATCCACAACAGAGTATTTCTTTGGCTTTATAGGTGCTCTCTATTATTGGTAGTTCTCTGTAGAACTCCCTTTCAACTTCAAAACTTTGGTCTTGCTGTGGAAGCTACTGAGGTTGTGACTTAATTATAAGCTGTGAGACAACATGTATTTCCGTGAAACTGTATGGCAACATAAAGGCAGCAACGATAGTTACATGGTAATTTTTGTTATAGATCTGGTATGTTCATATGATAACTCATATCTTGCCATATATATCTTGAGATGAGTATCAGTGCTACTTCAATGTAAGCCACAACAGATGTGGCATTACATTACATTGAAATAACATAGGGGAGAGCCAGGCTAAGTTCTTGTAACAGCTCTCTAGGTTCTCAGCTGATTCAGATCTTGAGGCTTCATAGTTCCTGTAAGAATTAAATTGTCAGGGTGGGAGAACCTGTAATTTAGTAAGAGTTGTGAGCGTAGAGGGTGTCTACTTCAGTGGTCCTCTCCCGGCAGGACTGCGGATCCATGAGTTGGGTTGTTAAGTGGGTTGCTGCCAACTGGGGCAGATCTTATACTGGGGGAAAGAAGCTAAATTCTGTGTGGATGAGAGAATTAGTAATTGAGGAGAATACTCCCCCATATGCTTCATACTAGCCATTTTACCATTTCCTACACTCTAGTGTCAAAATCTTATGAGGGCAAACCACTGCAAATGCAATGTTTTTAATTTTTATTTCTGCAGCAAGCAGCAATGAAAATCCTGACAGTTTAATCAGCCAGTATTATGTAAATGTGTGGAAAATTACAGTAGTTGATGTTTGAAGAGGGTTGTCAGCAGTGAAAGTGTTTATAATGTTTGATAAAGTTACAGCTTTTTTTACAAACAAGTAAAAATAAAGCATGTATCACCACAGTTTTCCATACATTTATGTCTTGGATTCCCAGTGACATTCAAATTCAACAGAATCAGTTTTGTCTAATCAGTGCAACTAGATGGCCAGTGTTTAGTGCTACTGTAACATATTTTTGTATTAATTTTTTTTTGTCTTTTCAATTGTTGTTAAAACAATGAAGAAAATGAAGGAGGAAAAAAGCTGGCAAAAGGCAGAGATAATAATTACCACCCAAGTATCTTCAACACAATGATTACTTCATAAGACGTGAGGTCCTGTCAGCATCGTTAGCTTGGTGCAGAAAAATGGACAGCAGAACCTTGTGTTGGCAGTTTGAATTACTGCTGGTTCGAGGCACCACAGAAGGAGGCATCGTCTGATAGACTGGGCAGCAAAAAACATTGGTGCAATTCAGCGACTGACAAAAGGGCTAGCTATTGTATCATTGCTCATTGGGAAATTTCTTCATGGTATATTGATACTGGCAGGAGCATAACAGTATCTTAAGAGATGCTGTGATCTGTGCAGTCAAGCAGAGATGCAGATTTTTTACTGATATGCTATACTATCTTGTTCTTCATGTTGATTTCACAGCATGGCTGGCAATGTAATAATTCAAGCTTGTGCAGCAGCTTCATCTTGATGAGAGGGTTTATTATGCTGAGGCTTACTTGTACAGATGTTTCATCTGAAAGAGGCAGAAGCATATGAGAAAGGTGGGGATAATGCCTTAGGAAGAAGTGCATTAGCTTTGGGGGGGTCCAATCTGTGCTCAAGGGATAGTGCATTCACATGGAAGAAAGCAGAAGTTACGGACCCACTTATCTGCCTCTAGAGAGATATGTACAGTTGTGATGACTTCACTGTGGTGTCATTTTAGTCATTCTTTTTTTGACACATAACAGCTAAATGTCCCTGAAATATCAGAACAAGTGAGCTTCAACTGAGATTTAGAAATAGCCCTTCCAATCAAAGAAGAACCATTGTAGGTTTAAGTATTACAAATGAAATGTATTAGAATAAGCTATAGTTATCTAAGGCTTATAGAAGTCAATGCAAAACCTGGAAAGTAAGAAGCAGTGAATGGAAAATAATTGCAGTATATCCATCACTGGGTGTTTAAAAACAAAGACAGACAGCATCGCTTTGAGTTGATGAGTATATCAGAATTGTTGCTGATTTCACTGCGAAAAGTAAAAGAATATTAAGGTTTTCATACTGAAAGACATTTGTATTGCACTTTGGAACATATGCTTGTACACACAAAAAAATAGGCTGACAGTATAACAGGGATCTGGTACTGTGGTTCAGAACTGTTAAACATGGTTTCATTATTTCAGTAGTTCTCCACCCTGTTGATTACACTTCTTTTTTGGCAGCTCAGCAAGAATACTAGTTCATGGATGCTTTAATTGAATTTCAGCCTAGAAGAAGTCTGTATGGTATAATTCAATGAACTTCTATTTTTCATTACTCTAAAATTGGAAGCTGAAAAGCAGTAACATATAGAGTTGTACGTCACAGTGTCTAAAATCTACCTTACTTGCAGGTAGATTTTCTTTTTGGTGTTGTAGGGTACCTGCATTGTTTTGAAATAGAAGAAAATACTTTCTTGGTAATGAGCATAAAAGCAAGTATTTCGTGTACTGTGCTGCTTTGGATAGCCTTTTTTGGTACTGTAAAATTGCTATAGCTAACTAACAGCTCTGTTAGTTTTGCAGTGTTGATATGTATCAACAAAAATAGATGCAGACAGTCAATTATTTGAATTATGTTCAGAGAGATTCTCATCTCTATTTTATGAAAGAAGAAACTTTAATGGGGGAGAACCATTCCTATGCCAATTACTACTAAGCAGAGCTGCTGAGAGAAAGGGGCAATTTAGGTCAGGGTTTTGGGGGGTTTGTTTATTTGCTTGGGGTTTGTTTGGTTTCTTACATTGCTTTCAAAGTTCATATGTATTAGAACATTAGAATACTTTGGGGGGGGAGTGCACTAGGTTCAGCCTATGTATTTGAATTTAGTCCTGCAAAAAACAGTTTACAAAATTCAGAAAACGATGCTTCTGCTTTTAAGTGGGAGAAAAAAAAAAAATCTGGGTAGAAAGTTTACAAGGTTTTTCTGTGGTTCCTATTTAAATTTTCAATTATGCCCTTTTTTAAAATCAGTACATTGCATAGCAAACACTGCACAGTGAATGGAAATACATTTTTCTGCTTTCTGGAGTAAGCAATGTGTATTCACTACCATGGCATGGCTAAGCATTTACTGCTGTCTCTGTATAAAGAGACTTAGGATTGGTCAAATCAGGTAGACTGCCTGTCCCTGTCTAGGAATAAGGGAAATGTATTTACTTCATGGATTTCCCTTTGCCAGACTACTTACAGACATTTGCGATGTAGTTTTCATGTTGAGAACACATTCCATTTCCCCCACTTTTATATAGTTGATAATTTTAATAAACTGTGAAGCAATTTTGCATTTAAACGTTTTCTGACCTTACAAGCTTTTTTTAAGATGTCTACTTGCTTGATTTACTGTAAGGTAATGGGACTTACTCATCTACGGCCCCAAGATTCTTAAGTATGTTCGTAATTAAAGTAGTTGTATATTTTCAATGTTTTGTGTTTGGTGTCTGGAAGTTAACATGGTTATATGTGTTTGGGAGAATAAATGAAAAACTTTGAACACAGTGATATCAAATCCTTGCTCTAAATTTTCAAGTATAAAAACTGAAGGGTGTGCTTTCTGTGTTAAAAATAAAATATATTCTAAGATAAGTGGCTTTTGGAGGTATATTAAATAAAATGAGTCTAGCACTCATACTGCCTTATAATGCCAATTTTTATGATCACACTCATTTTCATGACTTGAAAGCCTTGACTTTTTATATCAGAATGTTTCAGTCTTTTACTTTTTTTGTGCATGTGTGAATGCATGTTATGTTTTAGACTTACTGAATGGAAGGAAAAAATCTGTGTTTCTTGGGGTGGAAGTGGGAAAAGCTGCAATAATATTCTAAATAATAGTTCCTCTTTATCTTATTTCTTTATTAAAATGAGAAAATAACTGCTATGTGAATATGCATGTTTCCTGCTACTGCACAGCTGTAATCAAAATTCAATAGTTAAGGATTTTTTTTTCTTGAACTGTACATGCATGTGGCACTTCTGTCAGAGAGATCAATTAAATCATAATTGACGGTACTATATCTCTCAATAGGAAGTGTCTTTATTTTAAAAAAAAATGACGAACCCTTTCATTTGCATAAAAATATGACCTACAGCTGTAATACATTTTTAAGATAATTATGTGAGGGGAAAAGAAAGAATCCTTATAAAATTAAGGGTTTATTGACCTTATTCTTGGGATGAAAAGTATTCTAAAATGTATGTTTCTTTTATGCAGTTTGCATGAATATGAAGTGCTTTCAATTATTAAAAATTATTCCTGGCTCCACAGTTACGTACTTCTGCTCGAATTGACTGTCAAATATTTGACATCCAGATTATTCTCCCTGTTTGAGTGCAACTGCAGAGATTGTTATGGAAAAATACAAGCATTCAGAAATTCAGGCTTTGCATTGGAATTTCATATTAACATTTTAAAATAGTATTGTTAATGTTATCAAAGCAAACATTAAAGAAAAATAAAGGTAAACTAACATAGCTTCTTCTGGTGACCAACATCCTTGTTTGAAGACGCTGAAAATTGTTTTTCTGGATCATGTCAAAGGACAAAGTTGTAAAGCTCTCAGGTGGTTTTTCAGCTTATTCCAAAATAGAGTTGATTGCTGTTCTGGCTTCTTTTCCTGATTTTCATAGTCTTCATTATAATCATCTACTAAAGAGCAAGCTGAATCAGCGTCTTGATTAAGGAGATTGTTCTAATAATAAATGAATAGCCTTTCTTCTATTGAGCACAACAGCAACCAAAAGAACTCTTAAAGCTTTTGTTTCTATGAGCTTTATCTTTCCAGACAAATACCGGATTTCACAAATTTCCTTCATTTGACTGCAGGATGAGGATAACTGCATTCCATGGCAGCTGTGTTATTTAATATTGCCCTTAAGAACAGAAAGGTCTGGCTGGGAGTCACTGAAAAAATTTCTGTCACTAGTGTAGACTTATAAAATGAAGACCGTTTGTTTAAAAAGCAAACAAACAAAACCAAAACTAACAACAAAACTCCAACAAAATCTCTGATTGAAATGAATAGACATGCACACTATGACACAAACTAAAAGTATTGTATATGTTACCCTCTTTGTTATTCTTAGTTGAGCACCTCTTGGTATTTAAAAAATATCTTTACAGAGTAAAGCAGGCTTTAAGAAATCTATTGGTAATAATATGAAGGATTTAGGGGCATGCTATTGATGATCATCTCCACTCATTCTTTCATTATCAAGAACCTTTAACAAGTTGTCTACAGTCCAGAGTTAAGATATTTTTCCTTCTATCCTTTTTCTGGTTTACAGTTTCTTGTGCAATACTGCTTCCAAATTTGACATGTCATTTTTTACAAAAAATGTCTATGCTGTTCTGCCAGCTCTGTAGCTTAGCACAGATGACTTCATATTAGATAGGGCGGCCGTTGCTTATGCCCTTAAGATAGAATGCCATTCTTGTGAACTTCAAGCCAAGCAGTTTTGGCTGACTTAAAGATGCTTCTCTTTACCCAGTCCACCAAGTGTTCCTCTGTTATCTCAGTCTTTGCAGTCCCCATATGAGAGTGGCTTTTATGCCAAACCTAATTGCTTCTTGTTTGAGATGGGAAGCTGGGACCCTGAGGTGTCACCCTAGCCTGGCCTATCCTTCTAATTCTTTTTCCCCTGGGAATAGTAAAGGCTATTTGTTATACTAACTCAACAACAATGAAATTAAAATTAACTGTCACCTAACAGAAATGCAAATGTAATCTGCTTTAGTCAGTTCCCTGCCCTTGCTCATCAACAGATACCCATAAAGAGCTCTCTGCCATACAAGAATGCCTTCTATTTATTTCTGTTTATCTCTTTATTTCATCTCCTGGGAGTAGTGATGCCTCCTGATTCTTTACAGACCCTACCAGACTTACCTCAGTAATTTAAAATGATGCTCATGACTTTCACCCAAAAAAAAAAAAAATGCATTAAATATTTCTGACAGACAGAGCAATGAGATGTTGGGTAAAAAATCCTAACAAACGACTCTTCAGAAAAATAGACTCTAAAGATAGAATATAGAGATAATCTTATTTCAGTTTATTAATTATGCCTTGTAAGCAATTAATCAGATAACTTTGCTGTATAATACAATTACTGCTGTAATTTGTAGTCATTACAGTTTGTGCTGAGGTATAATTGAATCATTCATTTTATGCAAGCTATTGACAGAGAAGGTCTTAACAACTTTAGCACAGAGACTTCCTTTAGGTTTACTACAGTTTAATTTGCAGATGATTAGCACAATAGACCTAACAGCTTGTTGTGACTGCCTGTCATAGAATCGTTTATTTTTGGATCATGCACAAAAAAGAAAGATAAAAAAGGAAAGAGATTCAAGGTAGAAACATTACTACCTTGTGCACTGTTCCCCTTATAGTCCCTTAGGTTCTGTTGTGTCAGTGCGTTGCATCATGTGTGCAGACTTAACTCCCTGGTCAGCAGATTTTTATAAAAGGTTGTTTGAAGACAGTAGGTGGCTTTTCTACATGCAGTGAATTATTTCAATTAACAATTTAATATTTTGGCATAGTCTTCTGCATCTGATTAATGTTTATTAAATCAATTGTGATCTGATAGAAATAGATTTTTAGGTGTCAACTTTCACATCTAAAATTGAGCATAGTAACTGCCATTACAAGTTAAAGAGCTGTTGTTGCAGAGAAGGAAGGCACTCTTATCTTGTCCTCTATGCTTTCTTTGTTACTTTCCTGCTAACTGACATCTGCCATGTAATAAAATATAACAAAGAAGTCATATTCCAGTTGGGTTTTTTTTCTGATTCTGCTGAATTTATATCCTGAATGTTAGTCATGGTGGGTTTTGGGGGGTTTGTTGGGTTTTTTTGGTTTGTGGTATTTTTTTGCCTTTGGTGTCCCTCTGTAGTATTTTAAGAATGATCAGTTTTACACTTATGGCAGCTCCTTCACAAATAACAGTGACATTTTTCCTTATTTAGAGTCTCTTCTTCTAAATTAAGGAGAGGGATAAAGTTAAGAAAACAACAAAAAAAAAGATTGCCTTTTTGAATGCAGTCAGTGTTCTACATATTACAACATACAGGCTATATAGACATTGCTTCAGAAGATTTACAGGGGTGTTTTGTATAAAATTGTTCCTATTGAAAAAAAAGTGAGGGGACAGTTCTGAAAATCTGTCATGTGCTGTGGAACTGATATCTTGGCTGGTTTTGGCACTTAGATTATTCAGTTCTCAGTGGTAAATAGACATCACTTGGTTCAGGTAAGTTTAATTACGTAATATTCCTATAAATTTTATTTGAAAGATACTTTTTTGCTAAAGTCTTAACTGAGTGTTGGGTGCTTTGGATTTCTTACGTAATCTGACAGTTTATAATTTTAAAATGTTTTACAAGTCTAAACAATTACTTCCAGAAGCTTATAAATAGGTCAGTCTTGGACTAATTTTTGTTTTCAGCCAAATTAAGATTTTGAAGTTTGATGAATTCCTGAGTTACTGAGATGTTGCTGAAATTTGTCATTGTGGCAAAAAAACCTACCTTTATACATAGTTGTGATTTATTTAAAAAAAAAGTCAGAGATACCTATACCTGGCCTCCTACATAGCATAAAATTAAAGTTTTAAATGTTAGAAGAGTAGGAAAATAAGTTATTGTAGTGAGTTGTGTGCATGTTACTGTTTGCTTACATCTAGAATATAAATAAAATATAATTTACATACACTACATGAAGCTGCAATGTGTTAATAAAATGTTCAGTGATAATGATATTTATCTCTTCTTGATTAAAACCTTGGAATTCCCTTTCCTAACATGCCTCACAAGAAACTGTCTTATGAGTTTGAAAAAGAGAGTTTACCATTATGGAAAATCAATGGAGTAGGAAAAGGGAGAAAATTATTACCAGAAACTACCAGAATGGGTTAAGAATCATAAACCTTAGAAAAGGAAGATCTGATATGAATGAGCTGGTATGTGATGAGTATACAATGAAAGTTGCCATTGTTGCATAATTGAAAGACTGATTGCTTATCACCGCAAGGGCGTTATGCAAAGAAAACTTGTTGGTTGGGAGCAGATGTAACAGCCAGCAGTTGCAAAAGAGACTGCAAAAACTTTTCGGTTACCAGCAAGTGAGCAGAGCTGAGTCGGTGGCCATCAGCATTCTGTTTTGAAAAAAAATTCTATGCACAGTCCATTCTGTTGTAGTAGCAAAGTATTCTTTGTCCATCCTGTCAAAGCAGTGCAGAGATGATGCTACTGGGAAAAGCACTGGAAGAGGTGGGGGTTTGGGGAAATCCGTGATGGCAAAATCACAGTAAATTACTGGCATGCGAGGGAGAACCATTTGCTTTTGCCATCAGCAGTGTTTCTAGAGTTTTTGCCTCCCTGCTGAAACCAAATCCTGTTGTTAACATACACACAAACAAACATGGGCAGTGATTTCAGCCAGTACATCTGTCATTTTCTAGTTGAAGTACTTGCTGTAACCTTGCTGTTACTTATCATGAGGATGAGATTTCAATGTGAAGTAGGGTTTACGTACAATGACATGGCAGATGATATGCCAGAAGGCCAGATAGCTTGATCTTCCGTAGAGGTTTCTCAAAAATTTCATTTCGTCTTTGGTCTGTTTCCAGTGGGTGCTCAGAGGGAGGAGAGCAGTGGATGAATATCTTCCAGAGGTAATTGTGCAAGTAAAAAAGGTTATCAGCTGCAGCTGCTTGTCTCTGCCCTCTTTCTGGAGATTGCACTGTCATGCACCAGCAATCTGCTGATTAAGCAGTTCATGCAAATACTCTGTCATGTGTCTTCGACAGAATCAGACAGAAGTTTAAATAGTCACTTTTTGCCTGAAGTAAATTAGTGAGCTTTGAATTGAAGCACACTAAAGTGGATCAAAAGGGATAGTAACCTTTTACTGATGGATTTGAAGCCTTAATATAGTCAATGGGCTCATTTGGCCAATCCTTAAAACATCCACCTTGCCCAGCTCAGGATCCCAAAGTGAAATACACTCTCTTCGCTTCCCTGAGTGGCTGCAGCATATGTGATTGTGCTTGTTCAAAGTAAAATATTCAGTTTACTTGAAATTGCCAGGATAAATGAATGGTATCAGCTACATGCAGAGTGTTATCATGTGTTCTTTTCTGATACATTCTCATAACAATTTGAAAGGATACTTTCCTCATTTGGCATGATGCACTGAAATACATTACATCTCAGGAATTCTAGGTCTCTTGTTGCCAATATGACCTTCATGTAAATCAAAATAAATCTTGCTATGTATAGCATAGATTAGTCCTTAAAGGGTATATAGCTTCTCAAGTATCCAAAAGAAAAACTGGTAGCTCAGTTTTGCCTGAAGAATAGCTACCTCATGGGAGCTGCATACCATTTACGTAACATCCTAATGCTTTACCTTTACTAGGTAATAAATCACATAAATTTGACCACCTTAAGTGTGGAAGAGAGTTCCTAATTGAGACCTCTAACAAGAAATGTTAAAGAAAAAGAAAAAGTAAACTGGATGCAAGATTTTTATCAGGATGCTGCTCCAGGATGTAAGGATCCCCAGACAGTATTTGTCGTGGCTTTATGATTGCCGTTTTGGTGGTACTTGAGTGCCTTACTAACTGTAATGTAGGTGTCATTATTGTACTATTTCACTTTGCAAATAAAAATGAAATATGTAGATACAGTAACTTGAGCAAGGACTTCTGTATTTGCCATTGTGGAAGCTGTTGAACATGTTGTCCAATTGCTAGACCACTTTCTTTTTCCTTCCACTATTTCTCCTGATAGCTAGAACCTATTTTAATGAGTAAGTTTCTTTCTGTCACCTTCTCTCACTGTCCCTACCTGTCAAGATAATGTAAAGAGATCCAATGCACCTCCTAGAACCCTCGAACAATGACCTCGGCTTATCTGAGCTGTTTGGTTATATTGGAATATTGGAAGAATAAGTTCAGATTGCCTTACAGATTAAAATATTTAGAATTTGAATATACTTAACTTTAAATAATTTCAAGTACTTTGTGCATTATTTTATGATTGTATCTTTATTTCTGAGTATGGATTGCATAAACAATGAATATTAATTGTAAGCTGGAAGGGTGGGGGATTTTTGGTGAAATAACTGGCTGTGCTTCTAAGCTACTGTGAATACAATTCTTCACAATAAATATAAATTGAAACTATATGTGCCCAGTAAGGGGAAGGGAACCAGAAAGAAAACTTTTCATATTTGACCCAAGCAATAGTGTCTAGGAAATTTATACTCATGATTATGAAAAATAACATTTTTCTGATTAAGTTGATGCTATATGGAAACTACATTTCTTTTTCCACACTTCCTGTCATTATTGCAAATTTCTTGTAATTGGCCATTCTAAATTAGTATGTTTTCATGCATAGTAATAATTTCCAAATACTATCTCCTGAGAGCTACATACTATGTCTTACGCCTTATTAAAGAAAAAAAATATGTGTAAGCAATTACATTTCTTATTGTTTGCATGCAACCTCTTTTTTAAGCTACTTCTGCCTGGAAAAAAAAAATCTTTTAAAAAGTTGGCACTTAAATAAGGCACTGCAACAAAATAAAGTTATTCTATTCTTTTCCTTGATACAAACTTTATCCTCAGAATGCAGAATCCAGATTGTAGTGCCTCAAAAATTCTTTGAAAAAAAAATAATAGCAAATGTTGCTATGGTTACAGAGCCAGTCCCATTTGCTTTGCTTTTCTGCCTTAGTAATGAAAGTGGAAAGAGTGATTTTTATTCCAAGGATTTGTATGATTCTTTGCAGGGGCGACCCATCTCCCCCTAAATACTTCTCAACCGGTTTTTTAAACTAGAACATATTGGGCTTTGGCCTTTTCTGAAGTTGTTTATCCCTGTTTTCTTTATAAAGTTGATTAAAAACAAATGTTGTCTTAAAGCTGTAGTGAAATTGTGAGTTTCACTCACAATTCAACTTGGATGAAGGATAGATTCAATTTCCATCCTTCTTCAGCCTAATACCCTTCAGGTAAAAAAATACTCAGGTTGCCCTGAGTTACCTTAGTTTATTGAGTTACCTTAGTCTCAGGAGTGACTGGCACTGATAAGCCTTTTTTTTTTTTTTTTTTTTTTAAAGATTAAAGCACAAGATGCTCTTAAGATTTCTTAAGTGCATGTGGAACAGATAAAGTAGTGCTCTAGGATGCCCGGTTCGGTTTTACCCCACTAGGTTGCTGGTTTTTTTCTTTGTACTTTTGTGAGCAACTTGCAGTTCCTTCTCCTTCCACTAACACAAACCTCTGTGAACCCAGAAAGAAGTGTACGATGCTTTGCTTCTCAAAGATGCTTTCATAGGCTGACAAGTAATTTCTAGTATAGCTGAATTTAAATGTTTGTAAAAACTCTTCTGATTTTCTTATCAACAAAGCAGCATCATCAGCTCTTCCTGAGGATGAAAATACATTTGGAAGCAGCCACTGCCAGGGTAATGCAACTGAAATGTTCTCCTGAGGACAATAAGAAACCTCTTTTAAGGTAGCAATGATATGGCATAAATGTACTCTCTAAGGACAGAATAACTGATGCATTTCCCTGGGGGTCGTTATGATTCTGCTGTAGATAGCTTACTGTGAAAAGATAATGCAAATAAAGGCTGCTTGTCATGGAAACACACAAGAGATTGTGTAGGGTTGGGGCTTTTTTTGCCCAAAAGGCTCATTTGGGAATGAGACTAGGCTTCCATTTTACAAAAGCTGAAGACCTAGACTTCTTTAGACAGCCCCATTAGGAAAAGATCTTTTGCTGGCTGTCTTGATAGTGTATACGTTTTAGGTGGGGATGTCAGCAGGGCTATCATTAAGGTTTTCTGATACTTTCTTCAGTAACATGTAGTTCTCACTAGCTCATAACTCTGCCAAGCAGCTATGCGACTTTTTCCATTCTGAATGGCTGTTCTAGATTTTTATATACACACAAACATACGCACATACATATTCCCATTAAAGTTTTGTTTTATTTTATTATTTAAACCAAAGTAGTTGCAGATGTCTCTGAGAGTTAACATAAGAAAGTGGTATAGTGCTGTTTTGTTAGGGTTTTTTTAGTTTGGATTTTATTTCCCCTTCATTCTCTTGAGCCTTTGCTTTTTGAAAAACAGACTTTGGTGCAGAAACTTAATTTGATGGCCTTTAGCATTACTATGCCTTTGCCGACCCTATGAAAACCTATCCACATTTTCTAAATCACAAGACTAAGAATTTTGGTTAATTCTTGGAAAGGTACAGTGTTAGTGTAGGCAAGCCCTTAACAACTTTTTTTGCCTGAGCAGACTGGATATTGTCTGTTCTCACACAGCATCTACATGTCCAGACTATTAATGAACTAGCTCTCCAGACTAACTGAGCATGCAGCAACTACCACAGCTTTGGAAAGTGAAGGGACTGGAAATACGCCATCCTAGAGTGCAACAGCTGCTTCATGATGCTTAGAGCTGGAAGGAGGGGTGCAGAGAAGGGGCTCTTGGTTAGCACTGGGAGCTTGTGTTCTTGGTAATCCCCTGCTGACACGGAACTGATTGAAATGAACATGGTAATGGGGCAGGATCTGTGTGTAAAGGAAATAAGCCTAAAAAGGAAACAGCTAGTGTGACCTTGGTCTGGGAACATTAGTTTTAGAGCTGAACAGCAGAAAAGGACATGAAGCAGTGCCTGATGGCGATACAAAGCTTGCTTAGATTGCCTAGATTTCATGGCATTTGCTGACATAACAGAAGTAGTGAGATAAGAGGACCTTTTGTGATGTGTAGACATAGCTGGAGACTTTTCAGCACCGTAGGAATAAAAAAATAACATTTTTTTTTGCACTGGCAGTTGACTGGGCTCTTGAGAAATGGGGTGGAATGGAGGAGAGTAACTGCAGAAATTTTAGAAATGGAAGTTAAAGGTTGAGAATACAAGAGGACTGCAGATATGAAGGTGAGTTAAAAGGGCTGAGAGGAGTCTGAAGTTTCAGGAGGGGGAAGCGGGGGACCCAGGAGGCTTTCAGACTGCAGCTGGGAGAATAAAGATTAGGAAGGACAGAGTAAAGATCAGGAAAGAACACAGTAGAAAGAATCAAGTTTCAGAAATAGGAAAAAGAATTTATCCACATAATCTTCTGGAGTCTGGATTTACAGCTGGACAACAGTAAACAAATTAGCCACTAAAAGTGTCAGACTGCCAATGTCACCCATGCCAGAGAGATGGTGACCTGGTTTACTGTTTTGCTGCTGCTGCTATGGAAGGAGTTGGATTATTAGCATCCAATGTTTAGCTGTGTTTCTTCAGTGAAAGTCAAACTATAAATTTCTTAATCCTGTTCAAATTTTGATATTCATTCCCTAGCGTTTACATTGACAGAACCCTCAAAAGCAAAGAAATGGACACTGAAGCCTTGATAAACAACTGCGGACTTAAATACTTTATTGAAAAACCCTTATGATATGCTTTAAAAAAATAGCTTCTCCATTTTTGTCCAAACATATTAAACAGTAAATGTTTTAAACAATAAATGTTTCTGATTCTTACCACCTTATCAGGTGACTCTGCCAAAAAATTTGGACTTCATGTGCAATATCATAATCTAAGATTAATATTTTAAAGATTCTAAGTAACTTAGGTGCTTAAAGCTTCTTTGAAAGAAACAGTAACTTGTGCAAGTTTAATTTTTGTATTTCTGTGAAATTTATCTTCAAATATTTGATTGAAGTTTTGAGACATCTCTCAATTTCATCAGAAATGAAACATTTAATTAAAATTAACTTAAAATCTAAAGAAATACATGGAGAGTTGTTTCAGATAACTTAAGGGATAGGGAAAGGTTTTATATATTTGCATATTTTCTTACTGGATATAAAAGGCAATTTTTCAAATAAATGCTAGTTCTTCTGAGTCTTCTGCCTATTTATCTGTGAAAAGATCAAACAGAGTATGCAAGTTCCAGAATGCTCTGACTTCCTAAACTGCACTAAAAATATTTTAGTTGTGGCTGTCCAATGTAAGTTACTGGAGAATGTGCTGTTTTAATTGGTCTCTACTGGTTTTATGCTCAAAGGACAGTTTCTTTAAGATAGCTAGCAAAACTCTTCTAAAGAAACAGCAACCAATATCTAAGAGGGGTTTATTAAAGGAAAACGTCTTCTTTGTCTATCTCAGTTTAAAGTTTTATACATTTTTTTCGATGTTAGTCACTGAAATAATTTTTTAAATTACTAACACTGCTCTGTCTATGATTTTATTTCCTTTGTTGTTTTCTATAACTGACTTCAATATAGGATAAAAGTAACTAAGTGAATGAAATTTAGATTGAAATCCTTTGCTATTTCTAAAAATAGAGTTCCCACCTACCCCAATGCCTGAACTTCATAGAATTGTTAGAGTAGTGCCTACGCTGTTATTGCTGTGCATTGGCCATATCTGCAGAGAGACAAAGAACATCTTAATGCCTTAAAATATCTTCCATTTAAGACTTCACAGCTGGTAATAGATATGTCCTACTAAGAACATCCTACCAAATACGCAAGTTTATTAAGTATAAATAATTTTTCAAGAGATTCTTTATCTCAGGTTTTGTTGTTTGTATCTGCAGATATCTAAAAATTGCTGTGACTTTGGGCATATTATGGCTGTAGTTGTCCTGTACCTCATACCTCACATTACATATTCTCTGATATTGAAAGCTTTACATATGCAAATTTTTAGATGTCCACGCCCTAAAACCAAAGGGTGATTACTGATGATTATTGGTTCTTACTCAAAAAAAAAGGGGGTGGGGTGATTATCGATTGATCCTTTATGCAGTGGATTCAGCCTATTATATAAAGTTAGAGCATACTGTTTGAGAAGTTTTTAACAAGTGGAAATAAAGGTGTAGCAGGGGCAAGGGAGTCTGCAGAACTTCAGATTTTGTTGGCAGGTGGAAACTCATTAAAACTGCACATGCTTGGGGAGGTAGTATATATATTCTGTACTGCTGTTGAGACAATTCTCACAGAAATGAATTCCTCTTTCATCTGTCTGATAAATGGTGATCTTGGAAAAGAATGTGGTTCTTCTTTAGGCAGCTGTGGAATTCACTGCTTCATGCTTCCTTTCTTTGTATGCTATAAAGATGAAGTCTATTGCCTTAGACATTTACAAATCAAATCTTTTCATATGTCACTAACTGCTTTTAGAGAAAAGCACAGATGTAAGATCCCTGTTTGTCTCTGTAGAACAGCTAGCAAATAGGCTACTGACAGCAAGGCTCACCACTGTTTAATCAGAATCTGTACTCAAGAGCATTACTGCAGTACTTTCCATGGAAAGTGTATTACTTAGAATAGCTTTTCTTTTGAATACTGGAAGACACCACTACCCTTAAAATAATGTAAAATGGACAAAAACTGTAGAATATCTAACTTTTTGTTTGAAGTCCCGTGCTTCAAAGCAAAAAATATCACTCAACACCCACCCCCCTCCCCCTTCCCTACAGCTTTGTAAGAATTCTGATTGCTGCAGCTGGGATGTGGGTTTCTAGCTGCACTGCAGAAATGCATGGGATGTGGGAGCAGGCAGGAGGGTGTGTTAGGGCCTTGTTTTGGGGTTCTTTGCTATTTATGGAATCATAGGCATTTCTTTTTGCTGCATGCTGGTAGGACTACCAACTCTACATTTGGGGAAGGACTGTAGGTTTTGAGAAGGCTGCTGGAAGCGGGAGGGCAAGACCATTGCCTGAACTTCAGTTGTTTTTCAGTCATTGTTGCTGGACATACACTTGCATAAAGCTTCAACATATTTTAAAATAGTTTGGGCTTTTTTAGTTAAAAGTAAAAGATAGCAAATCTGTTGTTCTCTGTCTGTTTCTCGTTGTGAAAGCAGATAGAATTGAATACTGTTTGAATACTGTTTTCTTTTCTGGTCTTAAATTGTAATGCTTCATAACATGACTCCACTAGCAGAGCACTTAAAACTAAAGCAACAATGTCAATTTGATTTTAGTTTAATCTAATTCAGAGGGATAGAGCTTAAATCTTATATAACCCATATGGTGATCTTTATTTTTATCTTTTGTTGTAATGGAAAACTTATACCAACAGTTTGAGGCATTTTAAACCTTTAAACTGAGAAGGATGTCAATCCAAAGATTCGTCGAAATTGGGGCAAAAACTAATTTTTTAGCCTTTCCTCTTGCCAACAAGATAAATTGAAGAAAAATAGTTGTGCTTCCAAAATAAGAGTGTCTCCTGTCATAGATTGCTGAATACTTGGTTCTCCTACAAAGGGTTTTATGAGAGAGGAGCAAGATTAATTTAGAAACATCAAGAACCAGGATGTGATAAACCTGGCTATGCCTGGATGTTTAGACAGTCTCCACTGTCATTCTAACTACAAATGTGCTGTGGCAGTCAGGAACACTTGCCAAACCTCACTGCAGCCAAAGTCCACTTTACTGTAAAAGGCTTCCTTGGTTTTTTTGAGAGGGACCAAGGTTATAAAGTCTTACTTGATGTATTTTATGTCTCCTTCATCTGGGTATTCAAAAAATATGAGTTGAGGCCCTTAAAATCCTTTACAGCTATTCAGTTACACAGATATGAAGTGTACACTTAATTTCTTTAATATTCTATTTGAGTTTGGGAGCTCCATGGCATACAAGAGCAGTGGAGGGAAAGAATGAAGCAGCAGTAGTAAAGGATTAAAAAAGCTTCTAAGCTCATCTTAAAAAAATAAATTGAATCCATCCATCAGTTACATTGCCTATGGGCATTTTTAAAATCCTGAAAGTAGATATCTAACACCTTTTCGATAGCATTTGCCTATAAATGGGTATTGCCATTCCTTACTTAAGTTTTTGCACTGATACAAAGTGTTACAAATTTATAATTGTTCATACCATGGCTAGAGACCTACATGAGTTTTGATACTGACATTTTTCACAAAATTCTATAACTCTGTCAGCATAGCTTTTAGTTATTTACCTTGCTTTGTATTCTAATTAAGTATGGAAATAGCAACAAAGACTAATGTATGCTTTTGGGTCTGCTTTTATCATGGCATTTATTTCTCTCTTCACTTAAGAAGAAATATACAGTGTTATGGCCTCCTTGACACCTTTGTGAAAGCATGCTATTACAACCCTCTGTCTTGGATATCTTTCAGCATCTGCATGTGGACTTTCTTGTTATTGTTAAACTAGTAATATCCTAAGATATCTCCCAAAGTGTTCCCTATCAACACTTTGTCCTTTTGATGCAAAGACTATATGGAATTTATACTGTAAAGTTGGTTTAAGTTGTTGCTTCTTTAGCAAGATACCTTTCTGATTTTTTTTATATAAGGACATCATTTTCTTGCCTCTAGCAAAAGATGGAGTACTGTTAACTGTGCTGCACATAAATGAGACTTGCAGTTCCGTAACTGGAAAGCAAAGTGCAGTGTGATTATGACCTATGAATTGAATGTTATGTGTATTTGAACACATATGTATCCCAACTACTGAGTTATAAATCAGTACTAATTTATACAAGTCAAGGCCTGTCTCTTTGACTTGAAACAGTTGCTAAAGGCAGAAATCAAATATATGGAGACATCTGACAAAAATTCAGATGCTGACAAACTGCAGTAGGTGCTTTCAAACACCACTGAGTTCTTTTACCAGTATTTTTGCTTTGACTTTTATCAGTGTAAAGGCATTACATGATTCCCTCTGAAAATAAAGATACCTAAGAAAGATGAAATAAGAGAAAAATCTATAGCTGAGCCTATTATTTGCCTCTTGTCTAAGAGAATAGTTCATTGCTGCAGTGGTCTACTGAGCCATTCTGTGGTGGCACTCAACTTTGACTGCATTCTTAACGAAATAGTTGTGAGCTCTCTCCAGTCACAAATAGGATTTTTATAGTAAGACACAAAGGCAATGGATTTTACTTTTGATTCCACAAGAAAAACTTGAGAGCACTCAGAACTCAACACTTCAGCATGTACAGAGCAAATCTGCTTGGAGAGAACGAACCAAGGAAGGGAAGGGGAAGGCATTTTACAGTTAACGTAAAAGAAGACTACCACCTAAGTCTTATGTGTATGGCTATTTCAGGGTTCAGTGATCTTGGTCTTCACTGGGTACTTCCCTATTCATTCATAAAATGATCACTTTCACTGCTAAAGAGGCAATCTTGACAATAAAACTGCTGTAAAGTAAGTAACTGAGGTAGTGATAAAAAGTGAGGGAGAATCTGTTTGGAGGGGTGACGCTCATGTAAAACTATGACTGGAGCTATGTGGATTGCTGCAAGACATCTATGCAGAACTTCTTTTTTTTTCCCTCCCTTAGCCACTTTCTGTAAGAAAAGCTAACCTGAGCTTTTCTGAGGGAGAACACCGGAATAGCCACTAAATCAGACCTAAGACCTTGCTTCTCTCACCCCTTAATGAATGCCATAAGAACCAGCCTGCTAGGTCTCTCATTAGCAGGTATTCATGATGGACTTGAAATGACTTTCCTTCTGAAGCTTTATCAGAAACTCACAATAGCTGCACCTAGCCTTTCTTGCTTTATACTTACTTGAACAGTTACCTGACAGACCCGTGGTCTGGTTTGTGTTTTTTTCACATGACAGGAAACAAAACCGAGCCGTGATTACTTCCCATGAGAAGAGAAAGGAGAAAACAGAAGATTTCATCTAGTAATGTCTAATATGGTCCTTTCAGGGACGACACTAGAGATGTGCATCTGATATACCCTCCCTTCCTCAAGTTCAAACTGAATTAAGATACGTCCTGGAATCATCTTTCTTAGCGTGCTGGCTAAGGACTGCCTGTAAATCCTCCTTAGTTATAGGAGAATAGTTAGTTATAGTTATAGGAGCTACAGGCACATAGAGCTATGCTATACTTCCATTATTCAGACATATTTTGTCAGTCTGTTGAACTGTTTGATACCTAAGAAAAACACTAAATTTGCATTCTTAACACTGTAGCTCACGCACAATATTAGGAAAATTTCTTTCTCGTGTTTTACTTCGAAAAATATTCAAATTAAGTATCTTAATAAATGTTTCTATCTGATTAGTTCCACAAGTTGTGACAACAGACTTAATACCCTGTGTCAGAATACAGAAGCTGTCTTTTTTGTATGCCAGGTGTGTGTATATATAGTGTTTGGTTGAGCAATTCCTAGCACAACAGAAATAACAAAATAGTAAATTATATCTGGACCCCTTCTCTACTAGCAGTTGGAACAAAATACTGAAAAATAAAACAGCAGCTGCAGTCCAAATCTATTTATATTCTCAAACTTGCACCAATCCTTATATGGTTGAAGCCCTGTGTATAAAAACTGGTACAACTGAGCTCTTTTTAATTTCCTGTTTCTTTAAAGTTAAGGAGTTTCTTCCCAATTGAGTAAACAAAAGAACATGCTCCAGCCATTTTCCCTGTCTTTGAAGGCCACCTTTTCCCACTGTAATCTGACATCCAGATCTCGGTGACAGCAGTGACCTCCACGGGTTCAGCCTTAGCTAGTGCACTAAATTTCCTTGGGAGTAGGGGAAAAGTGGAATCTGTACCAGTAGCTCATAGCAGTAACTCCATGTTATGCAGCTTGTATGATTCACCACAGGAAAGTAAAATGTACCAAGAAAATACATATAAATGTCTGAAAGATTTAACATTTGTAAAAGTATAATCTCAGGACAGATAGATTTGCATATACCTATAAGCATCACTAAAATAAACACAGTCTCCTCAGGAGCCTGGCAATACATATTTGTTAACTCACAGTTAGTTTCAGGAATCACAGGAATTTCTGCATAATCATTACAAACACAGGGACTGAAAGGGGTTGCTGGATGACCAAATACAGTGCTTCATTGCTGTAAGCAACTGTATCACATAAACCCTCCATAAAGTGATACATTTTGTTCTCAGTTACTGAATTTTGCTCTTACTCATCCTTCTCAGCAGTAATTCTACTTCCTCACTTGTCTGATAGTTAAGAAGCAGTTTCCAGTCAAAATTTATTCCAGGACATGTCAGTCATACGTGTTCTTTGCTAAAACCAAAAGATGAACATAGAAAAAAAAAACAAACAACAAACCACCTTTTGCTTTCATGTTTCATCATGATGTTTGTATAATGTCTGACATAATGATAGACTGATTCACTGTATTCCAATCTGATCTAATTTTTCCGAACAGAAAATTAAACATAATGACAACATCTCCACCTGGACATAGTAGGCCTGGATGTGAGTTATTCCTTACTAGATATGTTGATTCATTAATACTCCTTAGATTACTCATAAATCTGAGTGTCTTTACAGTAGGACATAAATGACTGTGGCCGCCTAAAGATACTAAAATGGAATGAGACAGTATTTGGACAATTTTTTATTTCGATTATTGTAAGGCTGAGTTGGTCATCCTTGGACCAGTGAACAATTTACAGACTAACTGTCCATACAATTCATAATTTAGGAGTATCTGAAATTTACTTTTCTGGATCTCAGATCTGCCTAATCCAACACAAGTCAAGATCACTTCATTTCAACATTAATTTTCTTGATTCAGAGTAGCACGTAACTCTCCAGTCAGAAGCTACTACTAATACTGGCATCATCTAGATGATTAATTTCAACTTAAACACATCTTTCTCTACTCTCTGTCACAAAAAATACTAATATGCTTTATTATCTTGTTACTCGTGCTTCAGTGTCCTAATTCTTGAAACAGGATGCTTTTAGGTGATTCAGGAAGTGCTCACACCACTCCTCAGGAAGGTTGGTAGGTATTTCAAACATCACCTTTTACCATTCACCATTATCACTGTGAAGAGTACACAGCTGTGTCACACCACAGAGAATTATGTTTCACTGCACTGGGCCTATAAAGGAAAAAGCTATGAATACTTTATTAATTCATTTTCTTTTCAGCAGTGCCTAGTTAGGCCCCTCAGAATGTATTCCTCCAGAGTAGCAATTTATGATTGCAATGAGTTAAACAAATGCAGAGGTTTGAAACAAAAATTACACAGTTTATTATATTTCGTAGTGCTATTTGTGCACTGTAAAAAGGGAGTGAAATCAGTAATTCACTGCGTACAGAGTGCTTGACTTAGCAGTGCTAAATTGGGAAAGACTCAAAGCGCTGGAATCTGAGGACCATCAGGTGGAACGGGCCGCAGTTGTCCTTGTGGATATGATCCTGAAGAGGTATCTGTTGTTGCACCATTTCTTTGGAGGGGATTGTATTATGTTTTTAATGCCTTTCTTTTGATGAGCATTTGATTTCTTACAATGTAGACACAGAATAAATTCACGTTCTAATGGCCCACCAAATCAATATTTCAAGTCCTTTTACAGTAATATAGAATGACTTCTGTGATTGCTGTAACCGTGTGATTATTTGCTGGGAAGATCTCATTTTCAGGCATTTATCACTTCATTCCCTTCATAGTCTAATTTGGAATGCAGTTTTGATCATTGTCTATAGCTGTGGTGGGTTAGCCTTGGCTAATGGCCAAACTCCCACCCAGCTGCTTGCTCACTCCCCCTCAACAGGACCGGGGTGGAAATAGGAAGAACATGGACAAGAAAGCTTGTGGGTCAAGATGAAGACGGAGTGGTTGACTTACCAGTTACTGTTGCAGGCAAAACAGACTTGACTTGGGGAAAATTAGCTTCATCTATTGCAAATTAAAATACATTCAGGTAGTAAGAAAACACAAAGACAAACATTAAAACACCTTTCTGCCCTGCCTGCCCCCCCCCACCCCCGCCGCCAACTTCCTCAGGCTCAATTTCACTCCTTCATCCCCCAACTCTTCTACCACCACACTCCCCCTGAGCAGCACGGGTGGGCTGGGAGCTTATAGTCAGTATACAAGGGTCTCTTCCTTCTCACCCTTCTGCTTGGCTCCAGCATGGATTCTCCACAGACTGTTGTTCCTTCAGGAAATAACCATCTAGTCCAAGAAAGGGTCCTCCACAGGCTGCAGCAGGGGTTTCTGGTCCAGCACCATGGAGCACCTCCTCCTCCCTTCTCTGACCTTGGCATTCCCTCTATTGCTTCTCACTCTTTTTGTTCCCTCCTCCCTCTCTTGCTCTCCAGCATTTTCTGCCCTTCTGTGAGTATGCTTTCACAGAACACCACCAGCTTTGCTGATGGGCTCAGCTGTATCCCGCGTTGGGGCCATTGCAGAGTCAGCTGTCCCTGGCACAGGGCAGCCCTGACCTCCTCCCACAGAGACTCCTCCTGCAACACCACTCCCCCCAGCTACCAAAACCTTGCCACATACACCCAGTACGATAGCTGCGGCTCATGTTCATGTACGATCTTTATTCAGTATTGTTATTTTAAATTGACAAACCTGCAGCTACAGTTATATCAGTCTTTGTTATCAGCATGTCGGTTACTTAATAAATATGTTCCATCATCTCTGTGGGAGTTTTAGTCATTTAGACGGTAATTCCTGTTTCACAGGTATGTTCTCCACTTGGTGCCAAATATAATCATCTATAGAATTACTGGTGATAAATTTTAACAGTTTTCATGTCCATACATCTGTGTGTAGTTTTATTATGTAGGAAGTATCTAAATTTAAACTAACATCTCAAATCTATGTGGACCATCTTCCTTTTGAAACTTAACGTTGATGCACTTCAGATACGTGACAGTATTACAAAGCAAGAAATAACATACTGATAGACTGGTCATGTCTGTTACCTCCAGTAATTATGGTTATCAAAACAGCAACCCAGTTTTCATCCCTCCTGTCAACATAGCTCATTATGATACTCAGAAGGGAAGCACAGAGGAAATGTTAGAGACCTCTTTGTCTATTAAACTGTGCTTTAACTATTAAAACTGCTTCTTTTCATCCATGCTTTGTGGGTGATTAGGGCCATCTCCAGCCGCACTAGAATGAATATTCTCCATGTTCTATCCTAGCTGTAATGTATCAATCGAAATATCTATACCATAAGGATCTTCAGATACACTAGTACATGGGAAAGCTCTTCCTTAAAAAAGAGCCTTATATGGGTCATATGATACAAAATGATGTGTCTCAATTCCAATTCAGAAAGTCATCCTTTTTGAGTAGTCTGAGCTATGACTGAGTATTTTTATCTTGGTCTGTTTGTGAAGTGTCCTATGAGCTTGGTGGTGTAGTAGAAATGATTTTAAAATTATTTCTTCCATATAAACTTCAGGTCTTTTTTAGGTCTGTTTTTCTACAGACTGTCAGCCAGCTGCAAATTACTTTGCAGTTGTCTGTCTACACTTACAGATTGGCCTTCAGGGAGGGAATTGAGGCAAAGTGAGAAGATGGCATTAATGAAAGCTAGACAAGCTTTTCCACATTTTGTATTAGACTCTTAATCTACCCAGTCTCTGCCAGATCTTTTCCCCAAGTAAGTGCTCATGATGAAAGCTTTTCTATCCACTCTGCTTTAGACTAGGTGCTGTAAGTCTGTAAAAAGGAACAATAATTTTAGCAGATTTTTTAAAGTTACTTTAGTGAGCCTGTGTATAATTTTTGTATAAATACATTTGCAACTCTTTCTATAATCTTAAAGTGTTCTTTGCAGGATTGTTAGAGTAATATAATCACAAGCTACTTTTTTGGTTTCTGAGCATTGGTTAAGAAAAAACAAAACACCACACTCCTAGCGATTTACAGGTGGTGAAGGGAAAAAAAAATCTGGGAAAAGATAAAAAAAAAGTTTGAAAAGATAATGGGATGTTTTTGAAACAAAGAATAGAGCCAGTTTAAAAAAAATCTCGTAATAGGCAATATTCCCCAATTAAAAAAAGAACAACACTCCCCAAATCTTGAGATCTAGGAAACCTGAGAGAGGCATGCAGAATCATCCTTCCCAACCCAGTCCTTCAGTGTATTTGATACAGTTCTATTGGTGTCTCTGCCAGTGAGTGCTTACTGCTCTCCCATGACTCTAGATTCCAAACATTTTTATTTCAGAAGAGATCACAACATGCTAGTATAGATGACATCTCATCTTTCATGGATTTTGTTGTAATCAGAGATAGGTGAAGGTTAAGTAGATTTAGTACAGTGTTGTTTTTTTTTTTAAACAGAGCACAGTGATTGCCAACTGGCACAGTGTGCATAACCCAACTTTTACATTCTTCTGGTCTGTTCAGTAAGTAATGGGATTTCTAGAACAGCAGAATTTGCTGCAAAGACATTGGGCTGGGACTCACGAGACTTAGAATTTATTCCTCACTCTACTGCTGACCTGCTGTGTGACTTCTGTAAAAATCACTTCAACTCATTCCTTTTCATTGCCACCCTTCGCTGTAGCTTCTTTATATAGGTAGTGACCTCCTAAGGCAGTAAAGCAACTTTATAATTGGTAGTTGGGCTTTTTAACCTCCTCAGTGTAAACACTGTCACTCTCCCCCTATAACAATCTCTATGTCAATTCAGACCTGTTAAAAGTATGATCCGTAAGTAGTATAATACAATTAAAATGCCTTCACCTTTATATCAATAGCAAAATGCAGTGCAACAAACTGATACTTACTATGAAATTATGGTTATGAAGTGGCTTATTGTAAAGTAAGTTTGATGGAGGTGTTCCAGTTGTCCAGTCAACAGCTAGCATCAAAACCTTACCACTTATGGGAATCCTTACAGGAATGCTCAGCACAGGAAACAAGGAATTAACAAGCAGAATGAAATAACAAACCAGTCCCTAATTTCCAAGTATGGTCCTTCCTGGACAAGACTGCAATCTTCTCTGTGTCTTATTCATGCATGTGCCCCCGCTTTTTTTTTTTTTTTTTTGGGGGGGTGGGGGTGGGGGGGTGGGGTGGTGGTGTGGGGAGAACGGGAGAAAGACCCTCAGACCCCAGGCTTTCCTTAATAATGACCTGATGAAAGAAAATGTAGGTTTCTATTAAAGGTTTGTTACTATCTGCTGTGATAAAATAGCTCTGTATTAACAGTAATTAAAGCTCTCATTTTGCCTTTCTGTTTCTTAACAATGACTGTTACAACAACTTTGCTGTCCTCGAAGCCAGAAAAAGTAGAAAATGCAGAGAATGGCAGTAAGAAAAAAGATGTGAAAAGATGAATTGCATTCAGCACCAAAGATATGTAGGGAGAAGAGTAAGAATGGCTGTTAAAGAAATCATATCATGAAAGATAAGAAATCTCACAGAACATCAGTCATTCTTATTCTGCATGTTTGCTGGCACAGTAAAGGCAATAAAACAAAACATATGCTTTCCTTTGTGTAGCACACAAAAGCAGGATCTGAGGAAAAATAACAGTAGAGCACTAGAGGGTAGTCAGCTAAAATAAAATAGATTCCAGTGCTGCAATTTGCAATATCCTGCAGTGTTTGCAGAAGTTTTTTCCTCAAGCATCACTAATGTTGGAAGTTTAGACAGCTTCCTTGAGTCTTCGTGGAACATGTTGTGTTAATTCCTACAGTGTTAAAATGATGTTTTGGCCTGACAATAGTATGCAAAACTCCCAGGAAGGCTGTGTTTAAAACAAAGAGCTACAAGCAATTCTTTCTAAATTGCTCCCTCCTGTTTTAAGATATACCACTTTCAGACATTGCCACATAACATCCATTGCAGTACGCACATAAGAAATGCAGTATCTCAAGGTCTAGTCAGCAGTCTACTTACTATAGTAGGTTAAAGCAAATGAGTACTACAAAATTAATCTCTTACCTGTTATATGGCTCCCCAGCTTTATCCTATGCTTACCCCCTTGCGACACAAGAGAGACCGTTTGTTTGAATAAATAACAATAGTAAAACCAATCATCATCTTGGCATATAGTAACACTTACATGATGCAATCAAATCTCTTTAGCAGGATGGGTGGTCACTGTCTGGGTGGCAACGGGAGTTTGTCACAATGATCCTCGCAACAGCATTTTGAGATGGATCAGGTGAGACTTCCCAAATCACCGTTCTGCAGAGCAGGGCTTCATCACATGGAACAGTTACTTGGGAAGACAAATGCCATAACTCTGAATGTTCTTCCTTCCTCCTCCTTACCCTGAGCTTTTATTGCTGAGCATGATGTCATATGGTGTGTATGGGATATCCCTTTGGTCACTTGGGGTCCACTGTTGCGGCTATGTCACATTCCATCTCCTCGTGCACCCCCAACCTTGATAGCCTTTACAAGTCCAGAGTTTAAAAAAAGCCTTGATAAACAATACTAATTTTAAATCATTTGATCTAAGCCTGAGGTTTAAACTTACCTCCTTTAAACAGTCTTTTTCAGATTGTGAAGAGAAGCAGACTTCACTGTAGAGTAGTTAGTTCTGCAGCCATGGGTGGGATTGATCAGTATCTGCAACTATGACCAAAACCTGAAACTGCCAAATTCATGATATTTTGGATCTGAGGTTTTCAGAAGGATGAAGCACAGACCCTATTAATTTCCCTCTGAAAAGTTCCATCTCTATAGTGTAGCTTATTCTTTGATGTGTAAAAACTGAGGTGCATCCAGAATGAGTACTTCCCTGTGAAAACACGGCAATTAGTTCTGCAAGAAAGCAATCGAGTAAAATTCAAGAAGAGGAACAAGCTCTTCTGTCTCAAAAATATTGTCCCAAAACACCCTTCTTCCAGAAGGATGTTCAAGAATACTCGGAAATATTTAACAACAAAGGGAATATTTATTGGAAAAATATAACAGTGGTCCTCAAAGCACTCACTTTTTGGTCTAGAAGATTAAAAAAAAACAAACATGAAAATAAAACTTTGAAAGTATTAGGTCTGGAAAAAATGGAAATGAGCTGGAATTTGTATTCTGAAGAAGAACTAAAATAGAGCAAGAGAAGAAAACAGCTGTTTCAGGAATACAAATGCTAAATTTATTAATGCAAGAGAGGACAGTATGATTAAGTTGTTTAATGTACTGTGTAAAGCACCAGAACAGTCGGCTTAATATATTTAACCAGGAAGTCTAAAAAGCCAAGAGTCCAGGCTGGAGTAAGTTCATAAGTGGGTTATCTCCCCATTCTTTGACTGAGATTGTTTTCAAATATTTTCCCCCCACTCCCTCATGCTCAATCCTGACAAAACTGTATTGCAATACAGAAGTACCTCAATAATAAAAATGCTAGTTCCAGTCAGTGCTGAGTTCCAGCTGACTGTATCAGTATTCTTGGCATTCAGCTGCACAGCCCAAACCAACTTCATGAGGCTTGCTCACCCCAACAGGTACCAGAGCATTCATTTATTTTACTGTATTCTTATACAGTTAATCTCGGCAAAAGCTCCTTCAAAAAGCAAAATAGAGCAGAAATACTAAAACTTTACATAGAAGAGAGAATATAAGTTTTATTCAAGGAGCGAAAAAAGATTAACGTTACCAGTGAACTCCAATAATAGAGATATAAGGGATGTGGAGAGATACCCATATGCTTTCCATCACATTTTACAGCACTTCCTCATTGTAATTTTTTTGCCTTCAACAGGTCTTGAATTTGGTTGCTTTAATCATCCTCAGAGTGACAAAAAAGTTAGCAATATTGTCTATTATTTATATATATTGTCTGCTACTTACCCTCAAACCAGCTGCAGTGGGTAAAGGAAGACGGGGAGCTCTTGCTGTTCTGATTCTCTGGACAGACTCTGCAAGTCTGTATCACTGGCAGGGGCTGGGTAGAATTAGGGCCAGCCACTTAACAGTAAAAGGCCACTGAAGCCTTTTATTCATATAAGTATATATATGCATATACATACATACACACGCACAACACACAGTGGGAGAAACACCTAGCAGCACTGCATCAGAAAGAAAACCAGATGAACTTTAACACATACACAAGAACAATTTCTGTTCTCACAGCCAGAGCACACTCATACAATCAATAAGAGTTGAATTTGGATCACTGAGTATTGAAAGTGATCCATGTATGCCTTAAGGAATATATCACTGAGGAATGGCAGACTGCTTGTGACATAGGCCAATAACTGGTCCTCTCAAGAGTAAATGCTGTAGAGAACAAATGTCATTTCTCTGCAGGGAGTAAATGAGCAAAAAGTCTGCTTACTGGAACTCTCTTTTTTCTTCCACACTGAAGAATTTAGTTCACTGGCAACACTGTCTTCCTCTCCATTACATATGCTTCAGTGAAAATAAGAGAGAGTCTTACTATTTCCGCCTTAAGGACAGAATAACCTTAAAGTTATTCCAAATGGAGTTATGCCTTAAGAGACCTTGTAGAAAGTCTTAACAGTCAAACATGACAACAAACTGCATCATTCACGGAGAATGGATAAAACAAATACTCAACAGTGAAGCAATGAGCTTGCAGGCAATGTACAAATCCAACTCTTTTTCCACAGCCACACAATGTGCTGCAGAACAAAGAGATTCATGGGAATGTTTTATAAGTGTAGTTATGGTAGTTCTTGGCTCCTTCCATCCTCAGTAGAGGTTAACCGACACAGAGTACAATCCTCTTTCTATTAACTATAGGCAAAATCTAAAATTAAAACCAACTATTGCTACATATGCTGAAATAATCAGTTTTATTCTGCGCTTACAATTACCCCAAAACATAAAAGAAATCGCTGGATATGTTATCAGTTAGCACTGCTTGCCAGTCTCAGCTATTTACTATGCTAAATTGTACAGCTTAAGTACAAAAACAAAAGTTGCCAGAAATCAGGCAATTTATAAATTGGTAAAGCAGAAGGGGTGGGAGGGATTAGCTAGCACCATTAGAAGCCATGGATACTCTGTTTCAAAAGGGTAATTCAATGTGTTATTCAATGGGTAAGTAATTCAACATTTCATTAATTTGAATATCATTTAGCAGACACTATCCTGTGACAACTACTGTCAAGCAAATTACTATTGTTTTGTTGGTCTCATTGTAATGATCTGTGTTTGTAGGATAAGAGTCCTCATTTCTAAAAGTATCAAATTGCAAAAAAAACATTTTACATACTTTCATTTGGATTGTAAATGGAATAAGCTGCTTTTATACCATTTCCTACTTTTTCTTATTGTGTAAACTTCCTCTATAAGTAGTTATTTTATGATTTTAATTTAAAAGTTAATCTTCTAAAAATAATATTAATTAATATAGTTTTCCTTGTATTTCCCTATTACCTTCTGTCCTTTTAGTTCCAGGTTTTCAGTTGTAATGGCCTACAGCTCCACTGCAGGCTTCCTAGTGGAGAAACAAATTTGTACCAGCTTGCTGAATAACCTCAGTAATGTTCAGTCACTCAGAACTTCTCCATCTGTGCGTCCATCCATCCAAAGAACCAGATGCTCTGAAAAATGCCTTATCCACCTTGACTGGTGTATCAATATCTGAAATATGTTGCTACCATAACTGCAGTTTCCAACCCTGCAAGCAAAGGCAACAGCTGACCTACCTGGGGCCCTCAGTTGTTCAGTTGGTCCGGTACAGTGTTTTCTTTACAACTGTTTCTGCTGCTAAAAGGAAACCTGCAAAAGGTTTTTATATGATTGCCCCCCCACACACACACAGAGAAAATGAAATAACTAACTGGAATCATTATAAAAAAAACTAACAGAAAGCAACCATTTCACCAAGGAGGAAGAGAAGCTCAGAGAACAGGTAGATTTCATCAGAATGAAAAGCTACAGCTTCTACGCATAATTAGTATGATCTACTACTTCCATCCGTTTTCCACTGATCGGCATTCAGACAGGTCAATTACTGTATTATTGAAATTAGACAATGACATAATTATATCAACTTCCTTTCTAAACTTGTGTATATTACATTGACACAGGTTGCAGAAATATTTTTGCCAAGAACTTGATTATTAAACGTGAACTTGCTTCAACAGATATGAAGAAATGTCTTTGATTCTGTTACACATCTGTGCAGCTCTTTTTTTAGTTCAAGACAAAGATCAACACATAGGATCTGAATCAGCACCTAATCATTTTCCAAAATATTTGGCTAGTAACCTGAAATTTCTTGTGAAAATACCTTAGAAGAAAGTTTCCTCACATAAAAAAGAAAATGTGTGCATGATACGTGTGCATGTAACATCTTTTGTAAGAAACTTAATTATGTTTGATTATCAGAAATCATTGCAAGTTTTCTCTGCTATACTTGCTTGAGTGGACAATTACTTCTGATCAGAAGCTTTGGCAAAAATATTGATTAAGGCATGTTCTTAGAAACAAAAGAAAGATGTATATGAATTTCAAGGCTCTGTTAAAGTACGAAGCAGGCAAAAAATATTTCTGATTTATATCTAACAGATACTCCCAACCATATTATATTTCAAAGCATTGCAAGAGAAATGTTCATTATATAATATAGTAAAAGGAGTCCAGTGATTAATCCTACAGAGTTAAGCATCTGCAGTCCAACTACTCAAGTATTAAGAATTGTAGAATCAGTTTAAAAGTGACTATCACTAAAGAGTGAAAAGTTACTGAAACTCAGTATTTTCTTTTATCAAGGAATTTCGTTGAAAATGCTTTACTTTTACTTTTAAGTGCTGTGTACAGCAAATCAGGTTTTAATGAAAAATAGGAATAATATAGTTACAAGTCACTTATGCCAATGAACTGTGTTAATGAGTAACACTTGGAAAAGGTGCTTAGGCATTTTAGTAGCTTAATTTCTAATTTTTAAGATAAACATTCCATCACTTAAGCATCAAAGCTTCTGCCTTGGGCAACTATTCATCTTCCACAGATGTTCCAGCAGTGAAGTGACTGCCTCCCAACTGTTTGCTATCATTATTCTTTGCCAAAAATTGCCAGCCCCATAGAACGTGATGTTGCTCGGCCAGCAAAATGGATCATACAAGGATTCCCTCATCTGTTTCAGTACAAAGTTAGCTAAGTTAACTTAAATCCAACTGTTCCTGCATTTTGGTGAACTAAAAGAAATGGCAGAAATTCTTCTAAAGATTAAGTGTTTAGTGTGCAATGTTGTGTACATTTCTGCAGCATAGTAAGAATCAAATTTAAGGATTAAAAGGATTTTTAAACTCATTTCAATGTTTGTCTGCACCTTTCTATTCTGAAACAACTATAAAATTTTGATATTGTCAATCTTTAAGTGATTTGCTTCATTAGGGCTAAGTTAGATCTTTGTTGCTAGGTATTTACAGCTGCTGCAGTGAGAATCAACAGCAAAGCTCTACAAGACTGCTACAGCAGCAAAAAAAAAGCATCGAGAGGTGTGGCCATGACACCACACAGCACTGGTCTGCAGATATTTGTAATGCTTTTTATGCTGTGCTGATATAGGTAGGCACAGGGAATCTAATGAAGACATTCAAGCACGAAATTTGCAATTCTGTCAGGAGCTTATCCAATGTCTTCACTTGACCCTTTCTCAAAGTTCTCATCTAGAAATCAAAACAGCGGTGTTTTGTATTCAGAACTGGGGAGGAATCTGGACCTGAATGCTCTAGGCTGGATTCTCGTGGTCTACTAAAACAATTTGTCCCAACGCAAAAGGGACATGTAAAGAAGGACATGTAAGAACTATAACCATACATTATGTACGGCTGGTGCATTCATTTTGCCATACATCTCATGCTGATGGGACAAGCTGACTAAGAAGCCATGTCAGCAACAAAACTTGAGCAAAATTGAGCTGTCAGGAACAGGAAAGAGTTAGAGCTCTACTATGCTCAGTCCTCGCCATCTGCAAGTCTTTGGCCAGAGGCATAAGTTTTGTCCCTAGCAACTGTAACCTGCATCAGGTTTAGATGTCTTTGCATCACGGAACTGCACCCTCTTTCAGACATAGTAATAATCCCCAATTACAGTCTGAAAATGCAGGAATATGGTGTTAAAATCATGAAAAGGGTAAAAACTCCTATTCAGAGAATATCCTTGATAAAGCAGCAGTGTGTCTGTCCTGCGTGCCGATCAGGCCTAGATAGAAACGTTTTTTTATGTAAGACAGAACTGTTGGTTTTAGTCTTACAGGTGGATTCATTTATAAATACTGACCCTGACATATAATCTTCAATAAAAGCAGTGCTTTTCTATCTAATTTCCATCTTTCAGCTGAGACATTAGCATTCCTTATTCAGTGTTCTTCTCTCTCAAGCATTACCTCAGATTAATTGGCACCGTATAAAATAAGTTGCTGGGTGCACAATGGTAACCATGGTAGCCTTCATACTATCTTCACAATGCATATGTAATTCAGTCCTCAGGAAAACATAATTAGTATGTAGCATAATGTATTCTCTCTAAACACATCACCATGGTATGAAATACACCCAGTCAAAGCAAACGATACCCAAAATCTCCACTGAACTGGGCTACCATTACGGAGCAGTTACATTCCAAATGAATATACTATTAAGCAGTTTTGCTGCAGCATCCCCAGCTTGCATAATGCTGCTTCTTCAACTGTATGTCTTGTCTTTATGACCAAAAGGTGGCAATGTTCTACTTATTATCAGCTGGCCTTAAAAAGTCAATAGAACTGTACTCATGCAGGAATAGTGAAATCCCTTTCCAGCCAAACCAGAAAGCTATGCATCATTAACGAGTGTGCTTACTAGGTCCCAATACTTCGGTGATGACACCTTCAGTTAAACTGACACAAATATTAAAATACTGTTCAAGTTGTAATCCAATGAGCTGTGTGAAAATACATTCATGTACATCTTCTTATGAGGAAAAGTAAAAGGCATATGCAGTTTAAAAACAAAGTGTGCTCTCTGTTACTCATCACACATAATCAGGCCTTACTCAGGATACTCCCGACATGTGCGTACAAGACAACTACTGCTGTGCAGCGAGTGGAAGTTGCGCTAGCCTGGCTGCTCAGAAGGTGCCACCTAGCCACTGGAGATTTTTACAGAAGCTTACTTCAAGAAATGTAACTCATTTGAGGTCACCTCCATAATTCATTTGGGGATTTTCCAGTTGTTAATATTGAAGTCATCCGAAACATCTGCCAGTGAAGCCTTAATACCACATCCACATGGACTGTCAGTACACGTAACAGCGTGGAAGAAACAGCATGCGGCTGTTAGTTTCCTAGTTGGCGTATCAACAACAGTTGCATTACTTATTTTAATAGAACAAGTCAGGAATAATCACGCATAGGAAAAAACTGCTACCCTGGTGCTGGGCCTGCTCCTACGGTTACCAAACATAGGGTGTCCCATGCCGAAACACTCAGATAGCATTTCCATAAGATGCTAAGTGAGAACGCCAAGTGACAAAAGAAAATACATTTTTTCTGTGTTTCATAGGGAGATGTTTTTCCAGTATCAGCAGTAAAATGGGAACTTCATTTTGTATAAATACTTATAGTATTTAGGATGACTGCTTGCTATGGAGTTAAAGCAAAGGCTAGCTAAAGAAGGAAAGCCACGAAAGAGGAAGACAGTCTATATAAGGCGCATCCTTACAAATATGCTGAAGTAATTGTCAGGTTTCTGACAAAAAAGATGGCGCTTTCTGAGGCCAAAGTTGGCATCACGATCATCCTGATGAGGCTGAGGAGAAAAAGTTAACGGAAGAGATCTAGAGAAATAAATGCATTTTCAAATACTGCCAGCTAATATCTGTTAAATTACTGTTAGCTACAAAAAGCAAAATGAGAAATGCTTCTCCACAAAACAGGAGTAACAAGAGTAAGGACATGTCCAAACATGTACAGGATAGTCAGTACTTAACAGACATGAAAGTAATTTAATTCCTTATGTAAAGACATATTGATTTAGTTTACTGATGTACTAGAAATGCCGCTTTCATTAAGTGAGGGACATCAGTGCGTCAGATGAAATGCAGACATCCACTATACCTCTGGTAAAAATTTCAGACAACTTGTTTTGGACCCCAAATCAACTTAGCAAATATGATATGAAGTAGTTGCCTGGCAGTTAATTCATCTTAGCCCAGAATCCTTAGTAATTTTCACATTTACAAGATTTATCTTCATTTTACTCCCTCTACATGTGCATGAGGGGAAATAGTTTCCAACTCATAACAAAAAACTTGGTTAAAATATTTTTAAGTGGTTTTGATAATAGTATTTGAACTTTTTTTTATACCAACAATGTGCTATGGACACTGTTCTCCTGACAAATCCTTGTGATGTGGTAGTGCTGTTATCAGAACAGGATGAACTAACAGATCTTCCCACTCAAACAGTGCCATACCAGGTGACAGCCGCTTGTCCCAGCCTGCTAGGGTAACAGATGCAGATCTCCTTTCAGCTATTTATGGCAAAAGGTAGCATTATGATCTTAAAATTCCAGCCACACACATGCTGACAATCCATGTGCATCTGATTCCACACATTTTGACTTCTAGGAATGGGAGGAGGCAGCGTTTCTTTCAAGTGATGGTGCTGTAAAACAATTTTTCAGGTAACAATGTCATTGATTTCAATTAAATGGAATAACAAGAAAATGCCCTCTGTTAATACTGTAGTGCTTAAGTAGACATATCATACTTTCCATTTATGGCCATTATAAAATATTTTTGCCAAAAAATGGGGAAAACTTGTAAAATAGTAGCATTTTATATGGAAGAGCCTGCTAGTTCAGGAAAAGCTATTTATCTTCATGTAGGTGATGACAATTATTTCATGCATTTACATTAGGTTATCTATCATCAAATAACTGTTATATGACATTAACTTTACATTTTTCTTAAGAAGATACAGCATTTTATTAGAAGTTTTATCATCTAGTCTCAGTCACAGCATCAATTCTAAAAAACACTTTTAAAGTAGTTCTAATAATTGCTGGGCTCACTAGACGTAGATCCATTCGTTTATGACCAGCTATCCTGGGACACCGGAAAAATGTGAATTAGTGATCACAAACAGAAACAAAACAATTCCTTCAGTTTCAGGTAATAGAATTTGGGAGCAGAAAGATCACGAACACTATTTGCCATACATTATATATTCTGTTGCTTTTACATAAACTCAGCTTTGCTTTATGTAAAACGCCCAGGCAGTACTATCTGTGACTGCGAAACATTTTGAACCAAGTGTGCTAAAAAATGGGTTACCGAGTCCTCAGAATAAGCGCTTTTGTAACCCATCACATGAAAAGTATATATAGCGTGGGGGTGGGGGAAAATGAGTTACTGGATCTTGAGAGTGGTAATTAGGTAAAGTCAGCTGTCCCACAGTAGCTAGTACTAAATGATTGTGGGAAATCTTACAGGCATATAAGTAAATGAAATACAAGTTAAAGTCTGTTTATTATCCTAAGATAATTTAAGCATTAATGCAGTAAAATATTGGAACATTTTAAGTGCCTTTCAACTGCTGAAAAAAAAAGTCATAGACATTAACTGTTTAACATTAGAAATCCTATTTATTCATTCAGGTTATTTAATGTTTGTGAAATTATTTGACTGTCATTTAATTACTGGAAATTCAAAATCACCATCCTTTTCAGAGTCCTCCTTTTCAGAGAGACCTTCTTCAACTACCAATATACCAAATATTTATCAACACCATATACTGAATAAAATGTATAGATATATACGCTTTCTAGACAGCAATGCTCCTTTCAAAGTCTCTGGGTTTTAGTACCAAATATACATGGCATGATTAATTAAAGAAGAATTTCTTAGGTGTTGCAGGAACATCTCAAAAAAATCAATGGCCATAAACATGAAGAATCTAAGACGGTAAGCTGAAAGTAGAGTGTCAAAAAAAAGCTTCTTCCACTGACGTGCAGTGAAAAGGCAAAACCATCAGCATTATTTAAAAAACAGAGACGCTATAGAAGGTACCACCACCAGAACTTCACACCAGAGATCTTACACAGAAGTTGCTCTGTTCCTTCAACCTTAAATACCAAGTTTCCGGAACAGTATTGTGTAGCCACAAGTTTCAAATGCAATTCCAAGGTATGATATAATCCCAGATAGCTACAGATACTAACTCAGAACCAGGCAATGCAGTTAAAGTATTGTAATGATTTGCAAACCAGCAAGGTTTTATGAACCAATTCAGATCATCTCCAATATTTTTTATGTACTATATACATATTTATACAACAAAAGAAAAATTAAATCAGCATGACAACAGCATTAGTCCCTCTAACGTCTGCAGCATACTTATGTTAAGACTTCTACCTTACTACACCTTAAAAGTTTCCGAACATTTTGGAAGTGTTCAAAAGCACTTATAATGCTGGGAGTTATCTTCCTTACTTTGGGAGGGATCACATTATTACTAGAATTAGATACATATTTTGCGGCAATTCCCTTAGTCTGCAAGTACAAGTACAGGCTCACGCTAGCTGCCATACAAACGTTACACAGGCAAGAGCTGAAACTAAATACAGTCAATGTATAGCACAGATATAAGTTCAAGTTCCAAAACTCATATTTAAAATACATAGCAAACCTTAATGCGATTTATATTCAGAGCTCTAGCTATGTTCATGAGGATGAAAATCATGCGAGAGCTTCCCAGTCAGCCTTCAGTCCAAGACTCCTTTCTTACTCTCGCGACTGTAAAAATACTCACTTCACCTTTTTTGTTGAACAAGATGCCATTAAAGAAACTTAAGGATAAATAGAATGAATATAACAGAGTTCCACCCAAATGCACATTCAGGGAGACAAGTAGTGGCTTATGTGACATGAAAAATAAGGCCTTCATTAGAAAAAAGGCTAGTGACAGTAACGGCCCAAGTGACAACAAAAGGCAGGATAAAAAAGCCCGCCACTAAGGTGAACATTTACAAACTCCACGACTTTACTGCTGGCTTGTTTTTACTAGATAGCATTGTAGAATGTGTAGGATGTCTCTGAGCATCTTCTAATTGCCATCAACAATACTATGTTAGTAGGTGCCAGTACAGCATATCCTGTGTTATATGCCATTACAAGTCCATTTAAGCATGCCAATTAGATCCATTTTAAAATAAGTGTATTTAAGGGGTATTATAAAATGCAGTAATGATTAACTGAGAAATAGTCACTCAAGAACTGAGTCTTTTCTTTAAACAACGTTAGTTTACAAATCCCGTCATTTTTCACTCTAGCTGTGAGTTGTCATTCAGGGGAAGCTGTCATTGTACTGACACATTGCAACATGAGCTCCAGGGTAATTGTGCAGATTAGGAAACAAAATATTCATGTTCCGTTTGAATGAATGGAAAAATTGTAAGACAAATGTGTGTTTGGTTCACTCGGTAACGTTGCTTGTCTTCTGACATAGTCCCATGGGAACTGGGAACCCAAAGGTATGCGTCACAGGAACTGACTATTCAGAAGAGAGATTTCCATGTGTAACTCACTGTCCTTTACAGGGCTTTAATCTCTTAAAATGTTTGCTGCAAGTTTATACATACCAGTTTCTGGAAACCAGAGGAGGCAATGGATCAGGCACAACTTTAGTGCAGTACCTAAAAACTGAAACATACAGACATCAGTTAAAAAGTAGCAGAAATTACAAATACAAAACCAGAAGCGTATAAGTAACTTGAGGGTTTTTTCCTCTGATTTCCTGAAGGTTCCCGAAGATTTGGCAAAACCAAAATTTTTCTCAAAATCAAACAATTTGCAAATCTGCCATAAGTACTAATATTCCTGCAGTTTACTGAATCTTGGGTAAAACCAAGCTTAATACAGATTGGACACCTGAATTTTCTGCCAAGTTAACAATCTCTGTATAGAAGTCCTTAGTCTATCGGGAGAAATCCTGGAAAACATCAGAAAGAAGGTGGAAAGAAGCTTACCCTGCTATGCTAAAACCTACTAGCAAGGGATTATTCTCTCTCTCCTTTTTCATTCACAATGGTGTTCTTGGGAACAGATTTATTTTGTACTTACGGTGTCTAATAACAGCTGTTATGCATTTATTTTCCCACTATCCTGACACAGTAATGTTATCCTACTTAACTCTGCTACTCTTTCTGACATAAAAACACACCCACCATGACATTCCTTAATACTGTAACACACCAGCAGTGACCTAGGACTTTGTGGCTGTTACTAGCACACACTCCAAGTGATTTAGCTTCTCCTTAGAACTAATGGATAGAAGTCATTACAATATAATTGCTATCAGTAATATAAAACCTATAAAACAGAAAACGCCCAATTTTAAGGCCAAGATTGCCAGACACTTTACTTTTAGAGACAAGTATTTAAAGTAGCCTTTAAGTAGAAGAATTGCTCTGGGTTTTTTTTTCACGTTAGTATACTGATATTTCTCAGACACTCTCGTAGTTCCATTTCCATCTCATGTCAGTTGTTGGGATCCAAACGGTGGCTGAAAGAGTTCTGGAAATGTTGGGAATGAACACCTCCATCAGAACTCCTTTATTATCAAGGATAAACTGGAGTTCAGAGCCCTGAATTAAATTCCAGCGTTATTCTTTTGGTACCAGAAAGGCAACCTGTTTTCCAAGACACTTGCACTTGAAGTCAAAAGGCAATAAATGTTTTTCAACAGATCTAAATTCAATTGTAGGAATTATGGTGTCTGTCAAAAAGAAAGTACAGATTTTAGTGTCAAAACGCTATCACTTCATCAATCTCTCTCTAGAGTACGAAGTACAACATTACATTGGCTTTGAAACCCAACATTAACAAGTGTCATTCCCACAGAACTACCCATATCTTCTGCTCGTACTTCCATATGCTTCTGTTGCTTTGCTAGACTTGCTGTTTCACCCATCACGTACCTCCTCATACAGCTGATGGGTAGAGAAACAGGATTTTCTTAAGAAAACTTCACAGTCGTTATTAAGCTCCACAAAATACTCTTATTTCCAACTAGATTTGATTGGGGGGTAAAGGGAGGGAGACGCTAAAAAATAACGCCTTGTCCACAATTCCTAATTCCTTCTAAGATCAAAGATGACTCATTTTAAACAAATTTCTTTTCTAGTGGCTGGTTACTTTCTAAAACAGGTGCTACCTGTAGCTAGAAATGTTCATTTGTTCGTTGCAAAAGATTTTTAAGCATTAAAAAAAATCAGATGTTTCTACCCGTCACTACTTTTTCTCCCTAAGTACCCTTTAAGATCGAGTCTAAAAAGTCAGACACTTACTAGATACACAACTTCCTATGTAAAGTTCCCCGAGGTTCCCATGAATTTCCCTTTTCGTGTCCAAACCATCATGTGTTTGCAGGTCGGTGCAGTAAAACTGGTGAACTGGTTTATAGTTGTTTTTCTTGAAACAAACAAACAAACAAACAAACAAACCAACCAACCAACCAACCAACCAACCAAACAACAGGGGTGGGAAGGAAAAACCAAAGAAAAAACCTACTACATTGGAAGAAACTCTTTTAGACTAAGTTCATAATGTTGCAATTGAGAGAGCAGAACTGAAGCTTGTGCAGCAGACACCCTGCCCACCCGGCCACTACAGTGTCGCCTGATGTGTCGTCAGTGAAGCTGTCCAAGATTCAGTAGGCGCTCCTAATAACAGAAGGCTTTTCCTGAGTGGATGAATGGAAACAGAAGAAAAAAAAAAAACTTGGCTAAAGTTATGAGATTTTCATTAATCTGAAGTTTAAAAAAACCCAGCAAACACAAGCAAAAACTAGTAGTGATTTGATCTAGCTTAATGTGCATGAATAACACAAGCTAGAAAAAGCAAGAGGTAAAAATGGAGTAAGCTAGAAAGGCATCTAAAGAACCAAAACCTTATTGAAGCAGAAATGTTGGGCGGGGGGAAGGCAGGGACAACGACACCAGTCCATTGGAAAATGGAGAGGAAAAACAAGCCCTAATGACACTAAACCAAAAGCCTATGTACGTCTTAGAAATCAGGAAAACCTAATTGTGAAAAGAAGTATTAAAACTACTGAAGTACTAAACCAAGAAATTTAGAAAACAGAGCAAATACTAATCATAAAAGGATCGGTTGATCCTTTCTTATGAGTGGGGAATAAATGGGATGACTTCTGAAAAGCTTATTTCAGCCATATTTTCCTATGATCTGCAGTTGCTGTATCACAAGAAGTGGCACTTGAAACAAAGTTTACTTGTATTAAAAATTAAAAGCTTATGTCTCTATTATTTAGGCAAACACCCTAGTAGTTCAGAAGGCATTAAAGTATTTGTTTACTCAGTCTCGTTACCTATTCTGTAAGTTTTTATAACCTTCTAAAATACGAAGTAGCACACTGTATAATAGCTTTTCCCGTTTTCTCTCAAAATCCTTCCCAAACAGTAGCTTAATCTCTTTAAACACTTGTCCAACATTCCCTGTGTGCACTGACACCATGGAATGTCTTCCAATAATAAAGAAAAATAATGGCACGGTATTTATTTTATTCTTCATTTCTCTTGAACTGTAAGTCAAACTTGTAAAATAACAATTACTTCATGAATGATTAACCCATCATGTACTTAAAATAGAAGACATAAATTTTGAGTTGTTTATTCTGTATTTTCACTGACAAGGTAGTAGGATGGCTCACTTTCTGCAATTTCATGCTGATTACATTCTGTATGAATATGAAAATCCTAATCAGTGGGACTACCCTAAATATTCCTAAAGACATAAGCCACAGAGGAATATGCCAGCCTATTCTTGCAATAAGAAAATGAAAAAAAATAAAGCAAGGAAAGAAGCTGGAATAAGCTTTTCGTAAGTATTTTTCCGAGGACACACTCTTTATACCGTATTTTTGTTCCCCACACAAATTGACTGATAGGCATAAAGTGGGTGAGCAGTAGGAAGCCTAGTCTGATTCCTCTTTGATTTTCTGAGATTATTTAGCTCTTACTGAACAGCTGAAATGAACATACAGGGTTTTTTTGTTTGCTTCACAAATGAAAGCTTGTATTTCCCTTGACTTGCTCTATGACAGAGTGTACAATCAAGCTCAAGCTGTGGACAGCGCTTTTTCTCTGTACTGCAGTCATTACCAGGAACAATCCTGGCAGTCAGACACAGGATTACAATCCAGTACTGTATCTCTTGGTGAAATCCACATACGAATTTGTATTAGATATAATCCAGCGATAAAAGGCCACGTTTGGAAAAAAAGATTATTTGGATGAGTTCCTCATCTACATTTAAAACCTAGAGGCCATTTCAAATAAAAAAGGGGCATTCAAACTGGGAACATCTCAACATTGGGAAGATTTGCAATTCAGTTTTCAAACTTAACAAACATACCAACCTAAAGCTGAAATACCGGCCTTTGAAAAAGAACCACATTTCAGGGTCACATAAAACTTCTGAAATACATTGTAACAAATAGAGAACTACCCTGAAATCCACACAACTCGGATTTTATGCAGACAGCACTCCAAAATGAGTTAGGCTTTTTGTACGTTGCTTGGAAAACCATCACTATGTCAACTGTGGTTCTGTATAATTTTGGTACATACTGCTGAAAACTGCTACATAATGTAAAAAAAAAAAAAAATACAATTTTAATTATGTAAAGTTTTGCATTCACCAGGGTCAGGGGAAACACTTTATTGTGTAGGAAGTCCATTTCATGTGAGCTCCCCTTTAGTTCCTTCTGCATATTCTGTATTTTATCTGTCCTGCTGGTTTTAATACAAATTACAAACAACTCACGTCACTTAGGCACAGGGCCTGTAACATGTAGAAACAAAGACGGACTTAGGTGAAGCCCAAGACAAACTGGAGCGATGTGAATGCCGTGGGATGTAGTGACTACAACAGGAGGAGCTTCAAAGTATTTTAAACAATCCTCACTCTTCAGAGGTAAGACTTAGAGCGAACAAGACAAGGCACAATGGAAAAGGTCCTCCAGCTTCTCCTCCTCTTCCAATTGCTTACTGCAAAACACGGTTATTTTGCCCTTTTTTATGTAACTTTGCGTCACCCTCTTCTACAGGGGGAGGGGCTGTTTGCTTTTTACAATTATTGTAGTCGAAGCTCCAGCCAAAATTAAGGATCACAAGTAAACTGAGCTCAGGAGGAAACATATTCAGCTACAGCCCTGTTTAAGCACTACTGTCTTCTTCCTGCTTGCTTCTATTTAAACATGGAGGAATGACTCCTTAAAACAAACAAACAAAAAAAAAAAAAAGTGAATTTGAAACCACTGGGGATCAGCAGGATCAGAAAACTTCCACTACTTCTTAAGCAGAATTGGTCAGAGGAGCACTGAATCAAGGGTGAAGAAGCAGAGGTAACACCTAGGTGAAAAATAAGAATACTGATCAAATTTGTAGCATTACTTAACTCACTGGCTCACAGACTCCTTAGGCAAGCAAGAGATTTGGTAGGTAGACTGTCAACGACATTACATCAGATAGCTCTCACAAAGCCGACTTACCCAGGTTTACAGTAGCTTTTGATCTCTGCGAATGAGGGATTTTTGGAATTCCTTTAAGTTTCAAAACCGTGAGGAAAGTAATATAGTTCACGATGACAGGCAACACTGAGATGGAACAGAACCCGTTCTCAGTAAAGGGAGAAAGATAAACACAAACCAACAGAAAACACAACCACAAAATCCAAACTGCGAAAGCAAGCTGTTAAGCATCAAGTTCAAAATAGAAGATTTTAGTTCAGTCTCTCAGCTCTGCGATACTAATCACTGACCATTAACTTTCCAGGTAACCATCGTGCTGCAACTTCGCATGCACATTTTTATTTAGTAACTTTTATATTGTAATGTCTTTTTTGTAAACCTGCATAAATGAAATCCACGAAAAGGTTACATTTACTGCTGCTAAATACCTCTTCAAATCTTTTTGGCAGAAAGCACCTAGAAAAAGAAATCATAATTATTTCATAAGGAAATTAAAAGAACATGCACTCCTTGCTCTCATATAGCCTTTCTTCTCTCCACTGTTTCAGAAAACCTCTAAAATCTGAAAAGCCAGTAAAATCAATGTGGTAAGGATTAGTTTTAGAAAGAGAGCAACATAAACTCAGGAAGGAAAAAAACCTCATTCCCACTGTCCTTGAGAAGACCAGAACAGACAGCTAGGAACTATACTTGCCTGTGGAGCCTCAAAAAAAAAAAAAATCATTAGGTTGTCAATAAGACAGAACTATTTTAAAATAAAAGCAAATAGATGACGCTATATTGAAAAAATACATTGAAATAATCACAAACAGGAACAAAGATGTTCATCGCTTCTGTTCACTCCCGTAGTTTTAAAATCCATGTTTTATTCTGACAATTTTACAATATAGTACATCACGGTGTGTCTTTGTGTTTGCCTTCTGGCACAAAGGACACCAACTGTCTGGTAAAAGAAGTCTCGATTAAAAGAAATTATATTTTTGTTAATTACAATTTGAAATTAGAATGTCAGAAGAATTTTTCAAACCATTTGAAAAGGCAGGCTGTTTACTAAAGTTTTCATTTTTTTTCTTTACTGAATGCTTCATTCCGCATCTTCCATTTTAGTTATCTTTGATTTATTTTATATTCGCAATGAGCAGTTTGAACAGAAGAAGAGAATGTGAAAGGGGAAGGATGTTTTTAACATAACAATTCAAAAATTCCTGGCATGAAAGTTCTCTGTTTAAAAGTTGCAAATCCCAAGGAAAGCTAGTAATAAGCTCTCTCCTCCCCAGACAAGTTTATTACCATAAACTATTACCGCATTTATCTGCTATTTTGCCATGCATTCTTTTTTCTTATATTTTCATACAAAATTAGAGTAAAGCACATGTACTCATACTGGGGGTCTGAGTCTTTTAAATAACATTCGGTGTTACGACTATGGTTAAAGGTTGCTTTTATACGCTGTACATATGATTTCTGGTAGCACTTAAAACATTCATCCAAATCAACAAGACTTAAGGGCACCTGGCAGTTCGGGTTTCTGGATAGCTTTGTAACTGGCAGCAGTCGTACACTACTTAAAAGTCAAGTTCATGTATATCTAGTGAACAATATCTTTAAGAAAGTCCCTTAACTCACACGCCATTGGAGACCTAGCCAAGGTATCGGTATTAGATGTATCAATTTAATAAAGTTCTGGTCCAGCGTCTACCGAGTGTTTTGTGCAGTTCATAGTAATTACGGCCTCCTCGCTCCGCTAGAGACAAGGCTTCAGAGTTCAAGCAGTACAACGTTGACACCTCCTACGCGGTGCTAACTTGTAGGAAAGGCAAGGCAGAAAGCTGTTGGAAGTGTAATACTGGGAAAGAAACAAGAAACACATTTTGTGTCAGCTGATTTTGTTGTAAACCTTTTCTCCTTTATGATGGAAGGCAGGTTAACAGAAGTCAAAGTAGCCCTCCTCGTGTTCTGATCTTCAAAGAATTGCCACATGCACATACTACTGATAAGTTATTTTTAGACTTTTTGTCGGCATTTGGATGTGGAGATTTGGCATAACTTTGGGAAAGATTTTATCAGGAAATAATTTTGCTTGAAGAGCTTGTTCTTCAGCACTCTGATATCTATATCTGCATGACAGATTTAGTAGCACGTGGGAAAATCAAGATAGGATTTTTCAAGGTAGTTTGATCCTTACCCATCAACTTTGTCAGTACAAACAAATGAGAATGTGTTAAAGCAAGAGCAGATATATAATGACAGAGACAGATGAGACAGAGGCTTCATGAATGTGGTGCTGTCACAGTACAGAATCAAACTGACATTCTTACTATAACAGACACAAACCACATTTTTTAGTTAAAAGACTGAAAAGAGACAGAAAAGGCAGTAGTTACCTACAATATGCAGTTAAAGGACTACTGAGGAATGTTGATTAAAACACTGTACCCCGCTTATTACACATACACTATGCGGAATTCATAGTTTTTTGAGAACTCGGGCTAATTTTACCATAATGATCTTCTTAAAGATGGTGGTTAATTGAGACATATACCAGTACTTTGGGGGCCGAAGTTACATGATGAAAAACAAAATACCAAGTAGTTCAGATTTTTAGACACTGAACTAATTTCACAGAAAAGAATGCTTGCATATTTAGTAGGAAGCCATCAAAATTCAAAATAGAAGCCAGCTTGAAACAAATGATGTCTTATTTTAGTGAACAATTTTTGTTTAATTGAACTTCTGAATGGAATTCAGCTTTTAATGGAAGATAAAGTTTTCAGTGAGCAATGCATAACAAAAAGCACAGCACAAACACAGCACAATAAAGAACGTTCCCACTATACATATACTCAATCTAGAACATTATGATTCAAAGATATCACTTATCCTTATGAAACCAGAGGAATGTTTTGACATGAAATCCAAGCTGAATGCTTCTCTGAAGGACATTCAAATCCTTCTACAATACTTAAACTCAATTCACCATGATGCTATTCCCATTCTGTGCGTATGCACTGAAATCAAACTGCTATTTTAATTATTGCAATATAAAAAAGCACTATTTCAGAGAGCTGGGGCCCTTTGGAGTGGTATTCTACCAGAGTTAACAAATTCAGCCAGAAGAACTCAATCCTCTCAGCTCTCTAGATTGCCACATAGAGGAAAACCAAAAGTTTTCATGCCTTCTGATGGGAAAACTCCGCCTGGCTGCCATTCTTCCCCAGCTCTCTCCCTCCTAAGAAACAATTGATCTGTCAGAGCTTCAAGATGAGCTGATTAAACAATCCCAGGGCCAGGATTACAGCCCCTATCTCTAGTCCACTTACTTGAGCAACATTTCTTTCCCTACTTTCACAGGAGCTATTTACCATATTCTATTCTTTTGTTTGTTTGTTTTGAAGTTTGTTGTCTTTCCTCATTAGAGACATTTGCATTCCTAGGGAAATGTGCACCTGATTTGCATATTTGTTAAATCCAGAAATATAAAACAGTCTTGAGTATTAGTACACTGACAGACGTCATGATGTAAATAATGCAGGAGAGTCATAACAATTTCAACACATCTCTCAGGGTAATTTATACAAGTGCTCTGTGTTGTGGCATTATTAAGAAAATTATTTTGATGCAAGCCAAAAAAAGACAGAGTTACAAGTAAAAACATGTTAACTTATAATTTTGTCCAACTTATTACAGAGAAAAGAATTAAATGGGTGAGGGGAAAACATATTAGAAGTCAAGTGAGAAATTTAAAGAAAAAGATTTAAAATTTCCATTGCCTTGAGAATACTGCTGTGCTGCTGCCAGATTGACAGAGATGCCTCCTGAGGGCACAGCACTCTAACCACAAGAAATCCCGTTGCATCACGACATCCTGAAGCTTTGAGTGAACGCTACTTGAATCCACCTAAGACTTTCTTTGAACTCTATAGTTTTATACAATTGCCATGTAATTCTCCTTTCAGAGGAAAGCTTTACTAAACATTAAAAGGAGTTTCCCACAACTTCTCAGCCCTTACTACCATCGGCTATGCTGCACAGAGCATTAGATTTTCACAAAGGCTGAAAACAGTCTTTTTGCAGTGATTTTAAGTTATAGTTGTTATGGCATGAGTTCAAAAAAGCTTCAGTTATTTTATTATCTCTTCTGTTATGTAAGCTACACAGAAACTATGAAGTGCCTTCAAACTGAAAGACGATAATACTTAGTTTTAAAGCGAGAATTGTCTACAGCATCAACTGACCTAATGCCTTTCCTTGTTACATATGTAATTCTGTTTCTGAAATGTTTTTGTATTGTGGAAGTCGAATCACACCTTGATTTCCAGAGGTCTGCCTCCCAGCCCTTCCCACAAATGACATGCAGCTTTAGAGATTGCTTTCTCAATGGAAAGACAAATAGTTTCCCCTTCTTTTTGTCTCTCTCCTGTTGTTTTCATTTGAATACAGGAAGAGCACTACCAAAGCACAGCATTAACAAATATTTCTTTGTAGATAAAGAAGCTTCTGAGAAACATTTCATTCAGATAAGAGCAACAAGGCAGATGGGTGACTTCAGTTTACTCTCAAGCATGTCTGCTATTTTAGGAGATGTGGCAAATACTCTCACAGGATAAAGGGCAAAAAGTTCCCTCTCTTTTTCCCTAAAACTGAAGATTTCAGCCCTAGAATATTCAGGGGTGAGATGGAAACCAAGCACACAGCTGTACTTCTGCTGCTGAATGCAAAAGCTCGCAAAGAAGATGGCCAAGGGCCCAGTGGTGCAAGGTTTGACTTGTCTTCAACAAATGCAGGAAACTACTACTCAGACAGAGCTGGGAACCAGACACATAAAAAGGAATTAAAGTTCTAGGTAATGCCTATAACAGAGGGAGTGAGGTACCACATTATTCAGTCACTGCCTGTTTCAGAAACGCTTAAAGCCTGTGTCTGTACATGGTGATACTGTACAATTATTGTAGGAAATAAAAGCATTAGCCTGGACATGAGTCATGAATGGGAACATTCTTCCCCTCCAAAGGTTAGGAAATTGTCTTTAATACGCAACCAACAACATTATCTGACCTTTAGAGGTCAGAATTGTATAAGTCACATTACCAGAGTCCCTGTTTTGAAAACCTCCTCCTATCTCAGCTCTACTTAAAAAAAAAAAAGGGGGGGTGTTAAAGTTAACTCTATAGACTCTTACAAAATAAAAAGCATGCTTACTTTTTCATAGAGCACTAAACATCATAACTTTATGTAGTATCTATTGATATAAAGAAGCACATAATCATTATTGCTAATTATAAAACTCTGCAAAAATGTCTTTATTTTATAGTTACTACCCCTGCAAAAATAGGGGTAATTTTAAAGTCAGATATTGGTACAAATATACTGATAATATATTTATATTATAAACACAATAATACAATTCTGGCTTTGAATTAACATCTCAGATTCAGTATTTTGAATAAAATGTGTATAGTGAAAAATAGAATATGGTTGCTCAGAAGATTAATGAAAAATAGAAGCCAACTTGAAAAAAGAAAAAAAAATCAAACAAGGAACAAGATATGGCTTAAAAGATAGGTTTGTCATCTATTTTTTTCCTCCAAAATCTTTAAGTCAAGTTAATTATGAAATGTGACAGATGAAACAACCCAAAAATACCCAGAACGTAGTATTTCTTGTATTGCTACTGACACAATAGACTACAGCACTTTCAAGCCTTTGCTCATGAGATCTTTACCCTATTCTCATTTGAATAGCATGGTAGCTTTTTTTTTTTAAGCTCAAGGGCAAACTGGGAATCAGAGTATTATGTAATTTTCCCAGATAGGAAGATTTCCATGACAAAGGCAAACAACTTAGCACAGTGCTGTGTGAAATACAAAGCTGACAGCTGAAGCTGGGGAACACCAAGGTTGGAGCACACAGTTTATTCACATATTCATCTTCCCATATTGCTTGCTGAGTCTGCTGTGAGGTGACTGTGGCACCAACAAAGGAGCCAGCAAGGGAACAGAAGCTTACAGTGGTAGGTGTGGGGCTGTAACAAATTGTCTTGGATTAAATGGGCTACAGACTGCTAACGGAAACAGCAGAAGTCCAGGACAAACAAAGCAATACCTTTGCCTTAGAACAGATCTTGAGAAATGGTGCTAAGGAATTCTGAGTTACAGCAACATCCTGTCCTTAGGAAATCACACAGTATTAAGCCAAACTGTATTTATAAGTAACAGTGAGATAACATATTAATACTATCCCAATATCCACCTGCTCTCAGGTACTACACAGCAAGGCTACTAAATTTTCCAAGTTTTCCTTACTTTCTCTTCAAAACTACTGTGCATGTCGAAGCTCTCACGCCAAGGATAATTAAGTACTTACGTCTGACCTAATTGTGACGAGGGATTTTTGGAATGGGGTTAATTATACACAGAAGCCATTCTCTTACGCTTCCAACCTTGTGACTTGCCAAGACACTCTATCCAAATTTCAAATGATCAAACATAACCTGGATACTTACAAGGTTGAAAGAAATCGCCAATTTGTAGTTGTCAGTCTTCATCATTTTGCTTGTCTGGGGCGGGGTGGGAAAATCCCGCCACTTAAATAATATTTATGGTACTTGACACACACAGGAAGTACAAACAGCCTTCAGCTGCAAGGAAATCAGTCTCTTTGGATGCAGTTTGCTTCATAAAACCAGTTTCCTATTGCATGCAAATAATTAATAATTTCCATGTTGAGAGTTTATCAACTATAAGAACACACTTAACATTCGTGTTCCTATTTAAGCTACTAAGCGCTACCTCAGTTTATGTAAACACATGCACCTAACGTTTCCTCTCTAAACCTTCCTCTTCAATGCTCCAGCATTTTCTGCTTTCCAGAAGAATTTCACTATTTCTCATTTTGCTCAAAATTTTATAAAGGCAAGGGGCATTTATAAGGCAGATTTACAGAGCTTGCAGTCAGGTGGATTTCTGCTTGTGTGTCAGCTGAATGCATTTTCTTAGTACAGCGTCTATAGAGTTGATAGCTGCAGCCAGATAACAACAGAAAAGTAATAGCACTAGGAGGCATATGAGGAATCTAGGGAAGTTATGTCTATTTAATGGGGACAGATTGTCCCCTGTGAAATTTTTAAAGCATAATATACAAAACAATGAGTCATTGGTTGAGAAAGCAGCCAGTTCTGTTGCAGAACAGCTTCAGAGAAGCTGTTACCACCTCAGTAAAAGAGGTGAACCAGAAAGCTGGAACATTGACTCAGCAAATGAATGCACGAGCACATGCTGCCACAGATGCTGGAACTCTGAAGAAGGATTTTCAGCTACGGTTATGAAATATGGATTTTCAAAAGCTTTACCTTGTAGGTTACAGAGAGCTAAAAGTAAATTATTGTTTACTAAAAAGCAACAGTGGCTCCAGAGTTAGATTATACAATGCTGATTTTTATTAATTTTCCTAAAATTAATTTGAATGAAACTGAGAAAGCAAAGAAATGAGTTCTCAAAATCAGTAGGAATTCTGCTGTCCACTTGAAAAAAGTAGTTACTACAGAAGTCAGCGATAGCATTCTCTGCTCAGATTTCAAATGCCACAAATATTAATTATGCCTTACATTACCCAGGAAATCACATCTGATTAGGGAAGTCAGCATACTATGTTGTATGTATAATATGTAAAGTTAAGAATGTTTTATATTCAATTTCTCTTTTAATGTACAGCTAGTTGTTAGCATCTGCTAATGTGCTTGCCACAGTAGAAACAATACACTCAATTTCATGTTTTACATGGAAGTCTTAAATCTTTTCATGCATTGTTGTACGGCATGCAGGAATGTGCATGTTGGATAGAAATGTTTCTAGAAATCCAGCCCTGTTTTCCCTTACGTATATTGTGCTTAAATTCCTATTGCTTTGTTTTGAATTCTTTCCTTACATGAGAAACTTAATTTATTAGAAAAGAGATCAACACTACAAGCAACACGAACGTCATGGTTTACTGTGAAAATGGGCAAAAGCATTGCAACAGTTCTTTATCATTGCTCATTCTTCCAAAATGACAACTTATATAACACTAAGAAGAGCTGACTGCTTTCTATCCTGTTGTACTTAGAGCTTTTGGCATAGGCAATTATGACTCAATTTAAAAAACCCAAGAGAGAGCATTTGCGCGTGAACGCTAGAGATGGGCCAGCTCTTTTTTAATCATCTATTAAGCATAACAAAATGGCATTTGAGTTCTGTCTGGTCATCATTCACCTTCCAGATAATCTGAAAAAAAGCTAGAAGGCAAATGAGGAAAGTTCAAAAAATGAAAATAGAGCAAAAGAAGAAGCAGAGTGAGAAAGACTAAGAAGAAGCCGTGATTGCAAACAGTAGTGGAGAATGGTTAATATTGTAAATCTTTTCACGACAGAATGCTTATTCTAGATGAAGGAGCACTTGCTTTCACTAGAAACAGCCATTTATTTTTCATGCATCTTTCCAAATAGGATAAACTGGAGGAGGGAAGTTGGTAAATTTTTTCTGCATAATAATTCAGGCGTTGTGTGACAGCGTATTTCTCACCAGCTTCCCAACCTATTCCACATCCCACAGACTGAGCAGTTAGAAGCCTGTCATATTAATAAACCCAGAAACACTAAGGTTGATCATCCTGAAATCAAATGATTTGTGACCAAACAAAACAGAGTTGTAGCAATTATTTTTCTGTATGGAACAAATTTTCATTTTTTACTCCTAAAACACAATAATTAGCGTCCAGCAGCAATACTGTGTGTTACCCGATTGGTGAATCTTTCAGTCCTGGGGTGCCCAGGCAATCTAAGGGAGTGCGGGTGCTAATTGTCACCTGCTACTTGCGTTGTCCTTTTCAACCATCTGGCTTCCGACTAAATAGGTAGCGGGGCTTCTGGTGTCAGTTATACTCCTAAAAGAAAAAAAGATTAATGTCAGTATTTCATTTCTTCTGTGGTAATAAGTGAAGTATCTGTTAGACAGCGAGACTCCTCTTCCACCATCTCCAAATGTTTCCTTCTCCAGTACTGAGGCAAGATTTGCAGAACTGTACTATGTTGCTTTCTAAAGGGAAAACACAAAGAATTTGTGATGACAAATGAGACTCGCTCCCCAACAAACATTTGCTGAGTCCTAAAATCAGATTGTTCTTTTGCAATGAGCTAAAAGCAAAATAAGAAAAGCAAACTATTCTTCTGTTGAACATCAAGGTTGCAATTCAATCCTCCGCTGCCATTAGCTGACCAAGTTACTTCATAATAGCCCCTATTAAGTCCAAGCCTGATGTCTTCTTCACTTTAGGAAATGACTGCACCCAGGAAGTCGCATTGCTTCCCGAGTTTCACTGCCCCATTATCCACCCTGTGTCTGTAACTTGGGCCCCAATGATTCAGCACAGCAGACAGCGAACGCTGGTACTAAGGCTGCTCTAGTTTTTGCTGCCACTGAAACCGTCACCACAAAGCATCACTGGGATGAGAAGACATTTTGTATTCTGTCTTACACAGGGGTGCTTTCAGTAGCTTTTTCATCTTTAGAAGGTGATAGCTGAAGAACAACACTGCAGAATTTACAGTATTTAAAAAAAAATTGAAAAGCATTTTAATTGACGATGCACACGTTTGTGCTGCTGACATCAGTACGTATTTGGGACAAGTTGCTTTGGAAATACAAAGAGAGCTGACAACTCTTGGCACGCCAGTTCTCAATAGCTCAGACAGCGCCTGGTCTCAGAAATTGTGGTGTATATCAAAATAAATGCAGATAGCACAACTGGCCGTAACTCCTGTCATTAATTTATATTACTCTTGCTGCACTTTCCCTCTTCTGCCTCCTAAGTACATTAGTGTTTTGGAATCATTTGGAGGCTAGTTTGTCGCAAATCCTATGATCTAGGCTTCATTTCGGAAATGTAGGCCTTTGCTCTACACTTCCTAGATAGATTACCCACTGAATTCCATCAACTTCAACTAATTTTCCTAAACATTAGGAATATGCTTGCTTCCTTTTATCAGATATAAATATGAATGTATTAATATTCATATATTAAATAAATATTAATACTAGACTTACACAAAAAGTTTTTTAAATGCACCTAAAATTACATATGCCTTAAAGGAGATAATTAAGAGTTAAACCTTCCTATAACATATGCTTATGCCAGGTATTGCCAGTGCCTGATACCTGGTTAATCAGGTACTCCTATTTGAATACCTATTTAGGTACACATGGGATGACCTCTCTGTTAAAGGATTACCTAATTTGGAACTGTCAGCAGTAATCTGAAGATGAACCACCTAGTGTCTCAGCTTCAGAAGCGTGTCAGTGTCTTGCAGAATGTGACACATATTTCAGCCAGCATGTCTGAATGCATTCATTAGCCCTGGATGGTAGAAATCCACAGGATTTCTACTGCCAGGATTCCCAAGCATCTACAGCAATGAGTTTATTTAAGCCCTCATTCCAGCTTAATTCCATCCTCTTACTTCTAAATGCACTTTTTTTCTCTGAAGTCAAATCAAAATCTCAAGGCAAAAATCAAATTCAATCAAGGCTAAGTCAGAGAAAACAAATATGTTGGGGGAAGAGGATGGGAGTTTGCTGAGTTATTTCTTTCTCAAAGAGTCAGAGAGTAAACCTAAATTTTCCTGGTCCAAACTTTTTGCTGATACCAGTTTATCACAGCTGTAACAGCCTATCACAGAGAATCAGTAGTCTAGAACAGCTAAAGACCTGGCTCAACCTGTCTCAGACAATGCTTATGGATGCTGTTTATGTTATTCACATCTGTGTGTCATTTTTCAGGCTTGGCAGTTGAATTCTACCTCCAGGTCTGGACACAGAAACCTAGATTATCCTGAAACTGAGAATATCTATGTTCTGCTCCTTTAAGTATTAATTTATTATGCAATTACTTTTAAAAAAGTTGGTAGCTTAGTAAGACATTAAAAATAATGTGGTTTTTATACTATTTTAAATTATTAATTATTTTAAAATTCTTAATCAGAAGTTGGTATTTTTTCAGAGATCATCCCATGATTTCCTCTGTTATTGACAAGTAACGAGGGGATTCTTATAAAGAAGTGAGATGAGATTTCATATGTGATAGGGAAAAATAATCCACCTCTGACTTCTCCAAAATCTGCTAGACGTTATAAGCTCTTGAGGATGACTGAGGGCATAACCACATGTTCTGAGGAAGACACATACATGGACAGAAGGGATTAGTAACAGGCATGATATATCCATAAAAAATGAATTTAAAAAGTAGTAAAATTTGTAATAGCTGTAAAAATGAAAACTATCATTTCTTTGGTGTGTCTAACTGAACCTAGGCATCCTAGCTTACTGAGTATCACCAAGCAGCTCTAGAACTTAGGAGTACGCATTTTGCAGGGAGCAGGGGACCTGCCGCACAGGTAACACGTTGACATGAAAGACAGTAACAGAAGGCTGAAATCGGCAATGCTTGCTGTAAGGTTCGACGGGCCAGTCACTCCCTGAAACAGTTCCACTCGGGCAGAAAGTGCATTTATTCATCTGTCCCAGTTTAAACACTTGGCTTGAAATCTGAGGCAGGTTATTCAGAAAATACTTTCAGAAGCACACACAGCACATTGTTCTGCCTGAACAGTGTGAGAGTTGTGCTAACAATAGCAATTAAAGGGTCTTCTGCCTTTGTTATCTTCCAGGTCAGTAGTAATGCAGCTAGGAAATAAACACAAGTATCCACCTATCAAGACAAACTACATATAAACATGTAAATTAAGAGCTTTACAGATTTATGAGTATATGAGCAATCTTTAGTTCTAGACAAAGCACTCATGGAAGATCCAGTTTTGCAATCTAAAACCCAGTAAGTAAGAATAATTGAATGCCCAGTCATACATGTAGTCAATAAACCCTTTGCTATTAGGATACAGATTGACAAATACTTTAGGACACACTGTACCCTACATTTTGGCAACTATCCTCTATCTTTGACATACTAATTATAAAAAAGGGCATTATCATCCTACAAACCACAAAGCAGAAATGAAGGAGGAATACCCATCCTGAAAGAAATAGTCAAATAACATTTAAATAAAACCCCAAAGGTTTAGTACATTGCGGAAATAAATAGATATTTGTGTTCAGAAAATTCACAATCAAATCTCACAACAGATTTTTCCCCTAACCTGCAAGAACAAGACGTTTTGCATCACTGAATATTACACGGTTAGTATTGGTCTTTTTTCTTTTATTTACACTAAATATGCATTAAAGAATGAGGGAATAGTAGGTTGAAACGGCTTACCTTCTGTGCCATTTTTCTTTTTGTCAGAAGTCTACTCTTCTGCGCTCTTGGAGCATTTTGTCTGCTTTTGCTTTGCCCTGCAAAGATATTTTTCTAAGCAATTAAGTCAGTTGCAACTAATAGACTTGAACAAAGGGAGCAAATTTGCTGGAAGCTGAAGTGATATAAGCAACAGAAAGCTACAAAAAGGGGCAGCTCACACTGATGAGGACAAATCCCATGCTGACATACACCTCTACTACTCCACTAAGCTTTCTGTTCTCATTTGTACAATTTTTCTACATAAAAGAAGAAAAACCTTAGGACAAAAATAGCTATAGTTAAAATTACTATTTATATTTATGTGCATTGTTAATTCTACACATTACATAAAGTATGTTTACATACTATATGTTTAAAAATGTATCACCATACCATAATGCAGTTATAATCAAAACTTCAGTGGTTAAAATATATTCTTTTTCAAACTGTTTCATTAAAATTAAACTGTCCTTTTTATTCTGGGTTCTGCATATTTCAGTAAAAGGTAAATCGATAACACCATTTTATGTCTGTGATCACTTAAATTAGGAAGTGACTAATTCCACAGGGTAATGGGGTGATGCCAGGTGTGTCGTGCCCAAAAATGATTATACATATCCAAAATGATTTATCTGGTGGTGCCGAGAGGAAGAAAGGTGCAGTTCATCAACTGGTGAAAGTACGTAAGGTTCTGATTCCATCTTTTTATAAACCTCTGATTAATATCTCTCCTTAAAGTGCTGATCAACTCTAGCATTTGGGACTTCACATAGAAATATCCTCTATGATCATCAGTGGCTAAAGATACACACACTTACTGAGGAGCAGCTGCTAGCACGGTTCCATGATGACCAGAAAAGAATGACACGGTGCTTTCTTCAGTTTTAACTGTTTAACTCGGTTATACAAAATAATTCCATGAGGTATGTTGTGCCATCTTCTTTGATTTAAGGATCCAGTTTTCAGAAGAGGAGAGCTCAAAGAGAAGTGAAAGAATTTGGATTCAGATAGACATTCTTGCAACAAATGTTCATGCTCTTGTCCTCAAAGTGTTGTCATAAGCTCTTGCCCTATATCTTTTCTTTAGAGAGTCTCAGCAACGCAGTTTTGAGTGTGTTAGCATAGTCGTGTGCTGGGAAGGTGATTCTGTCATGTTTCACCCTCCCTCCACCAAAGAGGGGAGAAAAAAGAAAAAGCTCTCACACTAAATTGTACTTCTAGAATATGCCAGTCACAGGAATCACACTGGGCTCTGAAAAATCAGGCCAAGGCGGCGATAAGCAAGGTTTCATTGGCTCCTTTTTCTTCACAAACTCATTCATTGGGTAGAGACTTAATAATGGATGACATATGAGGAAAAATTCTGCCCTCAGCCATTATCTCAAAGTGAAATTATGTCAAGGAAGATTCATCTGGACAGCTTCTCTGCAGGAACAGGCAGGACAGGATAAAGCATGCCCCACAGGAGACATCCTGCAGAGTTCCTACAAGTCTTCAGCAGTGTTTCAGTCTGGATAAGGAATTTCTTCAAGTGAATGCACCTCCCACGTCCCTGAAGCTACAGCTTTGCACGCCTATAACTACAAGGCTGGTAACATAATGAGCTCCCTGCAGACTTCTTCCTAACGCATGCAAAAGGATGTGCAAAATATAAAGTAATATTGCTAATTAGGCAGAAAAAAGCCCTGTAATTCTAGTCCCCCAAGCAGCTGGGCTGTTCCTTTCCACCGAGGGCATCAGGATGACCTTGTCCCTGTAATGCTTAGCCCTACTGCAGAAAAACTGCAGTGCACAAACGCTTACACGGCTTTCTGAAACTCAACTTTTAATGCTACTGGGAAGCCAATGTCTTTTTACAGGAACATTCTCTCCTATCTATGGATGCAAGCTTTCCAACAAGTGGCCAACTCCTTTATTGACAATTATATTGATGGCTGAACAGCAGAAACAGAAAACAAAGATGAACTAGCTTGGCACATGTAGCTGTTCCCTGTAGCACATTGATTAGAGAATGGTCATTGATGATGGTCAATCTACAAAATCAAGTTACTACTACAATCCCCAAAGATCATCTCTTTCCTGAAATTCTTAGCATTTTAGAATTTAACCTGCCTTGTGCTGTCAGGGTTACCTTTAATAAATGAGGCTTATTTCAAGCCATCATAATTCTCACGCTGAAATATGAATTAAGAAAGGCTTATTAAAAATCAGAGTGACCATCCATAATTGAATAATCCTGAATGAAGAGAGACAGAGCAGGAAATAAGAACCTATAATAAATACAACTTAATTGTTGTAGAATATTGAGAGCTTCCTGAAAGTTTTCAGAGAAAACAGTTTCTCTGGAAATGTTGATACAATAAAGCCCAAACTTCCCACAGAAATAGAAATCTCTTAAGATGGACTGTGTGCTAAAGTCCTGTCAGAACAGCTCAATGGGGTGTTTCTGTGGGATAAAAGAGACCAGACTTCAACTTCCCTTCCGTGGCAACTGACTTGAATTTCATCCTTCTATATTAAATGGCAGAGTTCCTAACACCCTACCTATTCTGGGTCAGGAAGCTATACATCTGTCCTGGCTCAGTTATCGTTATTCATCTTGAATAAAGAGATGTCTCAAAGCTGGACATCCTTTAAAATCTTGGATGTAGTATGACTTGGAATAGGATATTTTTGAAATGTCAACTTCTGCAGGCTTGAAATTATTTTGAAAATCAACTCTGACACGACTACCATTGTGATACATTTCTCTAAGTACAGACATTAGTAAATCTTTGCCATTAAGTACTTAAACAGAAAGTGCAACATTCATAACTTAAGGGTAATAAAGTTTATGTGGCTGAAAAAGATTTGACATATTAAGCTTGATCAGAAATTTGAAAGCTTGTTACCTATTTCTTTATGTTTCCTTGAGCACTATGCTCAGCAGTAGACTACAGAGCAGTAGGCTGTAAAAGGCTTATTTAAAGGAAGAAATATAGACAGGACCAAATGTGACTACAAGAAAAAAAAAAAAAAAAGAAAAAACTTTGGGAAGGAGGGAGCAGAAATTCCTTCCAACGCAAGTTCTGGTATCAGAAGTCAGGCAAAGTTTCATACCTTCTGAAGCAAAACCAACAGAATGAGAATCGTAAGAACAGCCCTGCTGGACTTTTCTAAGCCTGACTATATCTCCTTGGTAATTCTCTGTAAGAAATTTCTCTGTATATAACTTCTACTTTCACACATAATTAAGAGCTGTCATGATTCAAGCAAAGAGTTGCTGGAAGTAGGATAGTAATTGCAATCTTCCACCAGGGATAGATGTAATAAATAGTAAAGATCTTTCACGAAACAGTACCTGCCTCAAGAACAGAACTGCTGTCTCTGTCACCTTCCAGAAACACGTGGAAATCTGCTATGGTAATTTAACTTAGAAACAAGTAGAACTTTGCTGGATAGTGCTTTGCATACAAATGCATATAAGAGAAAGAAGCAAGAGACTACACAACAGATTCAGACTAGCTGAGCATTTGGTAAGGGGGGTGAAGGTGTTATTAAAGAGGTTGGCACCTACCAGCAAAAGTCTCTCTCCATCTCTCATTTTCACATCATTTTCCACCAAATTTTTAAAGAAACAGAACTTGTGAATTCTTTGTAAATCAGCAAGACTGCATTTTTTAAAAGTCCAAAAATTTACATGTAGCATTTTCACTTACATCCTTTCTTTTTCCATCTGAAACATCTTTATGTATATGTGTCACAGCCTGCACATGACTTAACACTACAAGGTATGCGTTCTCTCCTCCCTTCCTACCTTTTCATAACATTCACAGTTCACATGTAACATCACAGAAGCCCTCAGAGGGTAGTTTCATTGTTATTCTGAATATATGTATTTGGAATAATGCGTTTCTCCTCTGAGACCAATACCTCCACTGGCATTTTTATAAAAACTGTTCAGCACTGATGTGAATGCATATGCATTATACCCTCCTTACGACACACACTACTCTTCAGAATGAAATTCCTCACTGCTTTCTTCTGAGAATTGCTTGAAGCCTCAGACATTAAACAGTTGTACAGAACCTGATAAAGTTTTCAACTATGTAATGCTTTGAAAGATGACCCAGGAACCAAGGCTTTAAACATGATTTTTGCCTACTACAGCTAAATGGGCATTTATCAAATGCTTACTTAATGGCTGTAGAACAAAAAGGAAAATGATGAATACTTCATGCAGAAGGATTGAATTTTTTCCTCTCTCTAACAAAGCAGCATTCATCATTTTCTTCCTCCCCTGCTACATTCCCATATTTTCTTCAAGTGATGTTTCTGAAGTTGGACATTTTGCTTCGCCATTTTATCTGTCAAGCAATTCAAAAGAAATCAATAATCTTACTGGAGTCCACTAATGTTTATATCTATTTTCTTCCTTGTCTTTACTTTCTTCTACTCTTATTGGCAGTGATTGTTTAGAGTGATTTCAAACAACTACATCCTCGAAGTGATGCATCAACGGAATTTAAAATCGTTATCTTACATTATCAATTATGATTCCTACCTGACTGAACAAGAAAAAATTAATACCTTTCAAAGAGGAATAAAAAGGACTTCTGAAGCAGCAGGAAATTCAATCATTCAACAAACATGTTTGTTTTAATATGTGTAAGTAAATTTTGATAAATGTCATAAAAAAGTGATACTGGTGATTTAACCTGTAAACTAGTTTTATTTCATAGCTTTACAACAAAATTTCATGTCTTGCACTTGGGCTTAATACACAACACTCCTGAGTTTTGATGTGCAATATCTTTTTTGTAAAACTAATAGTCACTCTATTTAATTTCAGGAATCAGCTCCCTCTTCTTAGGGGTTGGATGGAAGTGGGGAAAGCATTTCAAAATAACTTTAATATATCAGCAGAGATACAAACTTCCTAACAGCACATAAACAAATGCTATCTCTTTATTCCAACCCACCTCCATAATCTTCCTGTACTCTGCTTGTTCCTCAAGGACCTCTCTTTCTGCCTTTATTTTCTGTGGCACAAAAGTGAAATTCTCCCTCTCTCCAGTCCTGGTAGTTGCTAACTACTTATCAAAAGAGAGTGTATTGGCTAGTACTTCCAGTAGTTTTATTCCACTTGAAGTTTTAAACATCCAATAAATGGATATATCAGAGAAGCCAATAAGGACCAGCAGAAAAGCTGACTCCACTCTATGATGAAAAATGCAAAGATGCTCAGAATCACTCTAGGAGTTTATTTCTTAACTGACAAACTTGAACAGAGTCCGCTCCCAGGTGGCTGAAAGAGCTTACTGATAAATAATTTACCTAGAAGAAGGTCTTTCACCTTACTTGAAAGAAGAGCAATGCTACTTAGATTGCAGGGCAGCAGATTTTTTTTGTTTGTTTGCTTGTTTCTTCAGTGGATTGGCATACTCTGTTCCTCTAGACTGTGCCTGAAATAAACTCTGGAAAGGAACTTTAAGCAGCATGGCTGGGAAATAACCTTCTCTGCCAGCAGGAGGCCAGAACAGCCTGCAGTCTCAGAACAGGTTAGTGGAGAGGTACTAACAGTACTAACAAGGCTAATCCAACCAATGTCTTAAAAATACAGAAGCAGCCACTAGTAACAAACCAATCTCAATATTAGAGGCAATACAAATCAGCTCTGCTAGATTAAGGCAATGTTGGCAAAAGGAATTCTTGAAACCATATTCTCTTAGAACATGTACATCTCGCAAAACACAGATTTCACTTTCACTGATATAAATGTTAATTACTTTCAGCCCACTTTTTGTACCACATAACACTTTGGCATACATTCCTCTAGGTTCCTTTCAATGGCAAAGCGTGTGAGCCTAGGACAGCCACAATGGAAAGGTTCCTACAGGCCTTACTCTTCAGGGTGAAATTCCCATGGCTGATACTCTTACAGTGATCAAGGATAGCCTTAAGTTATAGCTATTTGGTTTTGCTGAAAAGCAGAAATTCTGCTGATCTTTCTCAAAAGATCCAATTAATAGTTGTGGAGAGCTCCTTTGCATATGTAAGAGATAACGTCAAGAAGTAAAGAGACTAGAATGAGGTTTTGAAATGTTATTCAGGGGTTTTTGTTTCTTCAGAAACTGTTAATGGAACAAACCTGGAAAGCATCACATTACAAACTAGTGCTAAGGATGCTTGTATTATAACAATTTTTTGTGCATTTTTTCGTACCATCTCTACACTACTGAAAGTTTTCTGCTGAATAAAAATTAAGGACTTTCTGAAAAAAGGAAATTACAAGGAACAGAGCGCAGTTACAGGCAGTAAATATGACCCCAAACAAAGCAAAGGATCAAATATCAGCAAAACTATTGGCAGTCCATCTTCAGCTCTGCAACTCTCCTGTTTCTCCACAAAACAGATTCCTTGTCTGAGAGAAGAGTGTTAATAATTCCACATTCTGAATCTTCCACATCTTTCTTCAACAAGTGTGTTTACAAAGAAAGCACTGTCTTAATCTATTCCATGAGCATCTGTGACTTGAGTAACAGAGTTTCAGATATATAACCAAAAAAACCCCCATCATGGCATTACACATCAGCAGGGGGGTGACAAAAAAAAAAAAAAAAACCACAAACTTTTTAAAGTTATCAGTTGTTTTGATGAAAGTTATCCAAGTTATTGCTTCCTGTCCAGGTCTTGTAGGGCATATACCTCAAATTATCAAGAATTATGTTAAAGGTGACAACCTGTGCTGACCTCTTAGGGATATTTTCAAGGCTTTCAAGATATAATTTTGGGTGTATCTTTTCATTTCATAGTTGAGCATTTAAACAAAGTCTATCATTAGCAATAACAGAATGGTTAGAATGGCTTCAAAATCCTTCAGCCAACAGGTTGGTTTGCAAGCAGGCTTCATAATATCCTTTGAAAGTGTAATGATTCAGAAAGTTGAGTGGTTCAGCAGGCATTGAAAGTGAAGTTTGCAGCAGTTCGAGTGGTTCCTTTAGGACAAGTTTTGCCTCTTCCTTCTGCTTAACTTTACCTTAATGCTTGCTTGACTTCATTCTGTTTCTCTTAATATAGACGTAGTTGAATTAAGAGTTAAACTCAGTTAAATTTAACCAAAAATCGAGTCCTTTTAGGGTCTTTGGAGGGCCTCAAGATATTTCAATAGTTTTGCATATAGAGCTAGGCCCACATATTTAAATGGCTCAAAATACTTAGTACTATATTTTAAGAGTGCAGCTTTATGTAAAACATTCTCACCTGTACTCCTGTATGTTAGCATTTTTTTCTTATTATTATTTTTATTTATTTTTCAATTGACTTCAGAATGTAGCATTCCCTTCCCCCAACTTATACCCTGAAACTACACTTAGACCAAAGGTGGTTTGAGGTATGAGGAAGTTTGCTTGGAGGAAATAAGTTCCAGAAAGAAGCCAGAAAACATGAACATAAAGAATAGGGAAGAAGTTTAATTTTAAACTAAGTTTATCCCAGGGGGCTATAGCGGGTGGGGAGTGCAGGGGGAAGCTGTCGTCTGAACTGTTTCCCATGCATCATTAAGAGGTTTTGGTTTCTTACTAAAAGGTCTGGGAGTTCTCTTTAGTTTGTATCTGCAACCCAGAGAGATTATATTCACCACTACATGCCAAAAAACCTTGTATAGAAGAAGCCACTATTTATTAATAAACATAAAGGGAAGCACTGATCTGCAGAGCAGTTCTACCACAGAAAACAGCGGTTAAATGATGCAGGAAATTAAAAGAGGAAGGTGAGGAATAGATCCTGCAATGAATCTTAACAGATCTCTTTTGGGAGATGTCAGCGTGCTTCCCATCTAGTTGATGTTTCAAGTGCTGCACTTACTCTCTTGGTATCTATCCCACCATCCTGTCAGAGTTAAGACATGTCCTTACATTCTGGTCAGTTAGAATAAGTAGTGGACAACCAAAATAATCCCTGAGCAAAAATCTAGGCCAAAAATAACCCTTACAGTGGTACCACTAATTGCTTTCAATAGGGGACCATAAAGAAACAGATGTCTGCTTTTCCTTTTCTAATACTGAAACATTTCTTGGAGGAAGCTCCGGCTGTGAACTTCAGATTATGGGTAAAAGGTAACTTGTATTGATTTTCCTCCTACAAATCTTAACAGGCTTATGCCGTTTTTGAAAGGGGTGTTGACAGAATCCTCAAATGGATTACAATGCCAAAGAACAAAAAGGGAACTGTGATCTTTTATTGAAGAACCAAAAGCCTAAATTCAAAGACACTTCCAGCTTTAAAGGATCTTAATGCAGGAGACACAAGTTTCACTTGTCAAGGTGTATTTCTTTTTTTTGAAGTTCTGTTCAGTTTATTCTGGCTGACTGTAGGGCAGAAAACAGAGGCTGATGTTCAGCACATGGACTCCTTAACTGATGCATCATGAAGTGGTGTCTGGGATCCAGGCAGCACATGAACCAAATAATTTGCTAAACCTAGTCAATAAATATATGCCTGGAACGTTTGAAATCTGGTCCCTCTTTTATGATGGAATAGCTGATTCGTCTAACCTCATATGCAAGCCAGAACACCTATGGAAGACAGCTGTTCTTTAAAATAATTAAGAGAAATTCATACTGTTATGATGAAGTCCTAGTTGCAGTAACATCAGCACTCTCCAATGGCCTTCCTAGCAATGGCTACCACGTTACATTTGCAGAGGCAAAGCTTCAGATTCAAGTAGTGCACAAAGTAGAAGTATGAAATACACTTGGAGCTTTGACACTCCAGAATTACAGGAAAGTTTTGGAGTTTGGGACCAAATCAACTTAGGTAATTGTAAACACAAATCATTTATCAGAGACATGCAGTAAAACAAAACCACCTCAAGATCACCCCCCAAAAACATTAGAAAGCTGTCATCCTGTAATAGCCATTAAGGAAATGCTTTTGTGAACTACGCTTATATAGATTGTATATATAGAATCCTGGATTAAAAATGGAGACAATTTGTTCCCGATAGAGCTATGTCAAGACTATAATTTTCATTACCTTTTTTTAAATAAGAAACTAGACAAGTAAGGAGAAATTCAATATTTAAAGTGAGAACAGGACTGCATAGGGTAAAAAAAAAAGTGACATATTACCATTTGGAGAGACATCTGTACTCTCCTTCCAGAACTCCTGTGGATTCTTAATTAATAAATTTCCATACCATAGTTCAAAGCTCATGTGCATAAATCAACAGTTACAGACTTTAGGACTAGGAGTCATAAATGCTGGCTTAGACATATGCCTCCTCAAGTTATCTTCCTTGGGATTTTGATATTTGTATTTTAATATTACCGCCATCATCCCCAATGCCTCTGATCAGCATAAAGCTAATTATGTGCTGCTATTAAAGGAGATTACATGAGACACTGGCAGTTGGAAAGGCCTAATGGCCAGCTGGATAGGGAAAAAAAAAATCAACCCATGTTGTTCAGCAATAAATTTGCCAGAATTTTTATAGGCATCTTTTATCACCAGCTTCATTATTTCATTCTACCATTAAAAAAAAAAAACCAAAACCAAAACCAAACCCAAAACCTAAAACACAACACAACTGGAAAGAAGTCAAGATTGAGAATGCAATGAAATTTATACTCTTAGCATAATGCATCATTAATCATGCAGGTCAGTACTGTTCAGAAGATGAAAATTCTTCAGAAGATTTAACATCAGTTTACATAATGGTATCCTTTGCTCCTCTGTAAACCACCTGTGGGTATTCAGTGTTAGCCTAAAAGAATGGAACCAAACAAATATGCATCTGTTGCATAACTGTAAATCCTCACAGAGAGGGTGCTGAGACTAGAGTTATTCCCATCGTGGACAACCATTTATTTCCTCCAAGTGCTGCAGGATTCAGGTAACCAAGGTGAATAACTGGGAGTCATGGGAAGACAGGATGATGGAGAAGCTCATGAAACAAGGATTCCTTAGTGTCAGTGAAAGGAAGCCCTCCAAAAGAGAAAAATAGATAAATAATCAACGCAATAACCCTCATCAGTTGCACCAAATCTATTTAAAGGTTAACATCCCAAATATTTTTTATTTCACATCATATCATTGAATCATTGAGTCCCAGGATAAGATAAGTTAAAAGGGACCTCTGGAAGTCATTTGGTTCAGCTCTGGACTCAAAGAAGGGCCAACTCAAAGGCTCAGGGTCTTAAGTGATTCTGCAAATTATAAAGTTTGATTCATAAATTTCAGTAAAACAGATATATTTGAACCTCTTAATAGAAGTCAAAAATGGAGAAAAAAGAAGCAAAACCCAAATTCTCCCTTTCAGACAGTAATGAGCCATTTTGACAATTTAACCTTTGGCTTTTTGCCCTGTCTTTTGAAGTGCAAACACCACCTGTGTAACTCACTGAAAAAAAAAACAAAAAAACAACACTTTGGCAATTACATAACCCCAGGCATAGGGTGCAAAATACATCGGAAGGATTTTTTTCCTTCCTCAGAACTTAAAAAGCACAAAAGTTGAAAGTTGAAAGCTAGCCCACAGTTCAAAAATAAGCTTGGGTGTAAGTAAGCAATGGAACAAGTTATTCCTGCAAAGAATGAACCTGACAAAAGCACATTTCCAAAAGGTAACTAGTCAGGTTTTTTCCTAGCCAAGAGCATCCAGACTTCTTAGTCCTCATATTTCACATTCTTTCTCTGTCAAGTCAATGGCACTTCCCACATTTGTGTATTGGAGATCAAAATCACTGTGATTTGTGTAAACTCACCCTTAAGCCCCCTGTTAGAGCTCTGCAACTTGACACTGCAGCCAAGCCCCTCGGCTGTCTATCAACAGAAAGCCTGTCCAAAAAAAACCCCACCCCACCTCAGTTCAGCTTTTTTCACATCATGAAAGAAGGACTCCCCGCCCTTCTGTTAGTATCACTGTCACTACTATCCCTAATCTCTACTACTTTGTATTATACTCACAATAAGCTGTTTTAGAGATGGATTAATAATCGAAGCAGAGCTGAGGCATTTAATCAATCTGAACAACAGATTATTGCTTTGTGTACCACAAAGAAAGACAGATTATCCTTTTATTATTGATCAGGCTAGCTACACTCCTGCCAGTTCCATTGCCCTTATTTCTAAATATTGTTGCTCAGCAAGTTTTCAACTTGCACCAATCTTAAAGACAAAAAACATTTCTCGGAGCTTTACACATATCGACCAGCTTCCTACTGTAATCCCCCTACCTTTCTTGGATGATGTAATGGTCTTACAATACATCAGCCTATTTACAATGCCTTCTTCCCTCACAGAAAACACACTGAGTATACTTGTACATTTCATAGTCTTTTTCATCTTCCCTTTGTTCAGATACAATACCTTCAATCTTTACTCTTAACGCTTCCAGAGAAGTGGTTACAACTTACAGGAAAGCACCCAAGTTGCATCATTTCACAAAAAAGGGGCTTGGCACTGGACTGCAGGGATGGGAGAAGTGCTGCAGAAGGAGTAGACTGTACTTCAAAAACTGGATAGAGTAGTACACTCCAGTAAGTATAATCAAAAGAACTAATTCAAAATGAAAGCAAGCTTGAGTTGAGCAGAAATGAATACACAAAATCACCAACACCAACCACTAAAAATGTCTGAATACCTGCAGATATAAACAGGAATGTCATATGCAAAACATGAGGCAATCCTTCCACCTTCCCCAGTAGTGCCAGGATCTGCATATACATAAGATCCTCACAAGCACAGCAACAAAAATAAGAGCTTTAGAAAACATGTTCCATGGGGAAAAGAAGATAAGTCTTTACATTGAAAATAAAAGTTAATAAACTTCAAACTATAAGAAAAGCTACAGGAAAGGTAAAAGGAGAACATAACTTCCATATCCACTGAATAGGACAAGAATGGTGACTTTTCACTGCTGCCAGGGAAATGAATCAGAAGTAGGCAATTCTCTTTCACTGTAAGTTAGTGAAGAACTTGATCATGCCACTTAATGCAATTCTGGAAACTATTTCACGAGAGATTTTTAAGCAGAGATAAAGATTTATGAGACAGTTCAATGGATTAGATGACCTCTCAAGTTTCCTTCAGCCCTGTTTTTTCTGTTTATGTGAATGCTTTCAAACAAAATATTTACAGGCATTGCTAGTGCTAGAATTTGTTTATTCTCAGATTTACCAGAATGAAGCAAGTCAATTTTATATGAAACATTCGTGTTAAGAATTTGGTCTTTAACCTTGACTTGGACTATAAAAGTAGAAAACTATTAGTCTCTGCTCAAAGTATCTGCGTGATGTGCCAAGATACGGATGCAAAGTTGAGACAACAGTGCAAATGCAATTCTTCATTGTTGTCACTTGAGAACATTTGCTACGTTAACATCGGTATACAAATATTGTATTCTCTAAAACTGGAACATCTACTTTCCCAAGTGAGTTCCCACTTACCACTATGAAAACATAATTCTTCAAATTCTTTGGAGAGTTGAACAAATACACTGTTTTTAATCTTGCTTATTTACCAATGCATGCATTTGCTTTCAGAGACCTATGTTTTTCTTGAGGGATCTGCATGGAGATCTGCATCCTTTCTGAGGCCTAGCTTAAGCCCAAGCAACATATGGCCCTATTTATGGGTATGACTCTTCCTCTTTAATTGCAGCCCTAGGCATAACTAATTTAATAGACCACAATATTTATTGATTAAGCAACACACTCCTAAAAGCCTAATATAGCAATTAAATAATAAGCTAGCTAATAAACACACAGCTATTCTTAATTGAGAATTCTGTCATTTTGTGCACTATCACACACAATCATAAAGTCATTATGTATCACTCTTAAATGTTACAAATCACACACAATTACTATGGACTTCAATCCTACTACTCCTTAGGTGCTGTTCTCAGCTGAGAATAGTTGAGCATGTTTCCATCAAGCCTTTGTAATAGAGAACTGACAAGCGTTGGTGGTGAAACAGGAAACCAGAATGAAGTATCTCCTGTGGTTGCTTAACAAACTTGAGACTCAGGCCAAGACTCGGTCCTTCCATAGGCCAAGATGAAGCCTCTGTACTCTTCTACACTAAACCTCTGGTGAGAGCAATGACATTACGTGCCTTTGGGCACAGGCTGCTGCTGTGTAGCAAAAGAGCAAAGGGCTCCTTTTCCAAATCGGAGCACTGGAGTGCCAGGCTGGCAGCAGGTGCTGCTAACAGGGAAGGCTCAGGGTGCTCTAAGGGCAGCCACTACTGCTGGAAAAAGAGTCTAGCAGCAGAAGCAGCACTCATTTTGTGTGTGGCACCAAAACGGAAATTTCACTCTCGGCTGCTTTTTCTTCTTCCCTTGCAGTTCTCTACCCAGCTTTGCCATTTCTCACCCTTTTTCCTTTCACAGAAGGGCTTTTATGCACCTGCCCCTCTCCTCCCAGAACAACCAAATTCTGCTGGTACTGCTGAAAAGCCTTGCAGCTAACATCACACCAAACTAAAATAAATCAGCTTTGAGAGGAATAGCATCTTCTAAAAAAGCAGAAATTGAAGCATGTTCTTTGCCAAGAATATATCAGTTTCGGGATTATGTATTAAGTTGGACCAAAAAACTAAGACTGCGTCAAACCATTTGTAACAGAAAAAAGTATTCCCACGCAGTACGGGTTTTTATTTATTTCATCATTCTGCCAAAACACACCCTGAGGAATTTGCCTCTTCTCTCCATTCTGATTCAAACCTACTATGCAGCAAGGCCAGGCTCTCCCTGTAGACAGTATCTTTTCCTCTTAGAAGAGGCAATGATTCATCTTTGCTGTTTGTCTAATATGTCTAGTTAGTTTCAAATTCTTTTTTTTTTTTTAAATTTAAAATGCATCTCCAATATCTGAGCACTATCATCCATTACATATCTATTTGTCCACTGCTTATTTTTCAACAGCAGATGGATGTTAATGTTAAAATGGACTAAGCCAGTTCTGTTTGTCCTGAGTGTCTGTGTTACATTCCAAGAAAAAAAGGAGGACATAGGGGCAGGCCTCTAGTGTTACAGCTGTTCCCAGGGAACAACTGAATAATGAGATGCCAGAAACTATGTGGTGTACTAGGGAAGAAAGTCAGAGCATGGTGGTGAGAACCTGCAGCTTGAGAACGGACCATGCCTTTCCCTACCTGGGAAGAGAAGGGGAAAACACACACTTCTCAGCAGGGACAAGGCAAAACTTCCCTGTGACCAGACCAGGCTGTGTGGAGTTTGCCACTATTCCTAAAATGAACAAATTGACTGAAACCAGGCCTGGAGCAAGGACCTGTCCTGGAAGGATGTAGGAGAGGAAGCAGGGGCAGAGAGAGAGAGATTTATAAATATTTTCCAGTTGTGCTCTCTCTCACCTATATAATCTATTTAAAGAGTTAGGTAATTCAATGTTTACTCTAATAAATCTGGCTTTTTCTTTTTAAAAGCCTTCTGATCTTTGAAGAGCTTCCTATAAGGGAAGACCTGAACAGACTTATCTGAAAGTTCTGGCTGCATCAGACTCTGACTACGTGGGCACTACCAAAACTAAATGGTGACAACAGAAGTATCTTTATGCTTCTAATGCAAGGTTACAAATACAGATCAGTTTTATTTCAGCATTACATCTAACTATGGAGAAATTGATAAAGCGCTCACAGCACAGGACTGTATTTTGAATACTGTCCCACTAGATTTATTGCAATGACTCCTACTCAGATGTCGTTTGTCACTAGTCCAATTGAATAGAACATTTTTTCAATGACTTCTGTTACATCCGTTTGGTCCCTGCCCTCAAAGGCAGAGAGGTTTCACATGCATATTTTTCTCCCCTTCCCTCTAAAAATTTCTAACAACTATGGTTGTGATAACGCTTACGCATAATTCAATTGACTACGCTATGCAAAATACCAGTTTTCTCATGTTGCTCAAAGCAATTAAACAGTGAAGTAGAAAGTTTGTATAAGTCTATTAAGAAACAAGGCCACAAAGGACCCATTTTCTACATGTACTTTTTCTACACAATAAACAACCTTTTTCCTCCCAGGTATTTATACCAATTCTGTGTGTTTTCTGAAATATTAGTATGAATCTGTGGGTCAGAGGTAGTTCATATTTTCTAGTAATCTCTACTTTAAAGGATCCCTGTCCAGTTCACTAATAACTGCTTGGGGGCGGGGCAGGGGGAAGTTGTCATTTATTACATTAATGTTTCTCTTAAACAGTGGCACCAGTAAAAGGTTACATAGGTGGCGTCACCTACATAAACACCACAGACCCCTGCTCCAAAAAGGTTATGTATAGCCTTGCTTTGGGTACAGTTTGATTCCATTATCATGGTAAACTGAAGCTGGGGTCTCTGCCTTGAGATGGCGACAGTACTGAAGTACTGTTTATTACACTGAAGTAAGATTTATTTCATAATTCATGCATGAAGAAAGTTTTCAGCCCCGTATAAGATCAGGAATACTCTGCATCCACTAACTTGATTAACAAATTAATCTTCGAAACAATGGACTGTCCCGCTCCCAGAACTTTCATCAGCCAAGTTGTCTCGCTGTGCAACTGTAAGACTAATGGCATCCTTTCATAAATTGGAATTGGTTATCTTCTCAGAGTGTTGGTCTAATTATGCTTTTAATCTGTTTTTTTCTTTTCTCTAGAGTTCCAAACGTCTAGAAATCGCCTTTTAACCCACCGTTTTCATTCAGCAGTCACACTTTTCACTGTGGTTTTATTTATTGGCAGGTTTAGGATTATGTCTGGAAAGCATTTTGCAGACAAAAGCAGTCATCGCTCCAAATCAACTGGAAACTGCATGGATTAAGTTAGCACAATACAGAAAACAAGTCAATAAACCTACTGAAAGGCATACTAACATTAACTCAAATTCTGTTTCATATTGCCCATATTGCCACAGCTTCTGGTTGGCTTAGTGCTGGCCTGGCAAACATTCCTGTCTGCCTGAAAAATGCAGGAGCGACCAGATTTATCTTCTGTTCAGTATCTGCAATCATCTGCAGAAGCTGTTGGTGACAGGCTTTTGAGACCAAAAATATAAAGAATGACAAAAAAAAAAAATCTTAAAACAGTTACTAAAACACACATTCTTTATATTAAGGGTGTGGTCACATTACTATTTTCATTTGTATGAGGAGCACACTTCTGAGGCAATTCTCCTGCTTAGACTAGAGCTTGTTGGCAACACACTGTCCTCAGCATCATGTACTAGTCTACATATTTACTCTTACTGCTTGCTAATCGAGACAGTCATTTGTTCTCAGGAGGCTGAATGCTCATCTCTGGTAGAGCCTCCTGGAAAAGAAATCTGTTTTACTGTGTGTTCCACAGTTTGGGAATTTGTTCTATTATATATTTGGACAAGTATCTTTCAGCAGCAGTATCAGGGAAGGTTGGAGGGGAAAAAATATTGTTAAAAAAAGAAGGTAGCATTTCTGGTTGCCATAACCATTTCAAATATCTAGGTATTTTTTGTCCACCCCAGTGAATATTTTTTATACAAGTGAAATTGGAGAGCTTGAGAGGAGTTGAACTAATGGTGGGACCCACCCCCCCCCAATCTTGTCTGTGGGTTCAAGTCTTGGGTCCAAATCTCTACATCACCAAAACCATCAAACAGTACAATCCTCACAATCCAGATGAGTATCAAGCCCTTGCTTACATGGAATCAGTCTCTTCTATCATGCAACCAAAAGCACCTTCAGAAGACTGCAAGGCTATCAATTAAAAATAATAATAAAAATAACAAAAAGAGTTGCAATTCTCTGTGCAATGACTTGACCTCCTCAAACCAGCTATAAAAGCATTCACTAATCCATCTAATTCTTCAGTTATCTAAAAGCAGCTCCTCATACAAAAGTTTTCCCTAACATTTTATTTCGTTTGCAATTACTTATTAAAATAATTTAAAAGTTCCAGGGAGGGCTCAATATCCAGGTAATAAAACGTTCCTCACGTTCTCTACTACATTACCTCATGATCCGGGTTTTTCTCTCAGTGTTAACACTATCCCCTGCCCTTGATGGCCACGTGCTGTCTTGTGTTGAGAAGGAGCCTTTGTTAAAGGTCAGAATGAGATTCAAAGGCACAGTTATTGAAACAAAGAGAAAGATTGCCTAATTTCCATGATCTGAATTCTTTCATTATTTATTACTACTTTACAGGCGAAAGGGTAGAATTATTCATGATAATGGAATACATTAGGCAAGTCATCTTTCAATTGGTTAAACTAATTTAAGTTTAATTCATTTTCTTGCAACAGTTTGCACAGACTCCTTGAAAACATTAACTGTGAATTCCCCAGTTTTGATTTCTTAAAAAAAGTCTGCATTGTCTATCTTTCTGTCATTGTTCAGGCTAGATTTGGTGTATTCCTACACACAAGATCATTCCAGATTCTTATAACCAATCTCAAATATGATTCTGATATACATGATACACTTCTTGCTTACTCTGAAGAGAAACTATATGTCTTGTATGAAAATTAACACATAACTTCTCTTATATATTTAAAACTAACATAATATTAGTATATAGTAATATTGTTTTCAATATTAACTTTTTAAAATACATATATACTTTATATGCCGTACTCCCTGTACTAGCAGAAGAGATTTTCCCCCTGAACTGCATGTCAATATTTTGAAAATATTGCAAATACAGTACTCTCACTGAACTGTTTACATTATGCCCAAAGATGACCGATGAGTAATACTCCTGTACTCATACAGTTCAAAATTATTTACAAAGCCAGAAAATATTACATAAAAACTCATCAGGGACTCAGAGCTTCACTCCTGCTCTAGTTCCCTTGCTGTTATGAAATGGTGCTCCTCTGGTATGGTTAACTTTTGTATATACATCTTTGACTTCCAAGTAGCGTATCTTTATTTTACAAAACTATTTAGCAGAATTTAATACAGCAGTTGGAATTTTAACTCTATATTTTTGGAAAGGAACATAACACATTCAAAAAGAAAGTAATTTATTATGTTATGTCTGGTATATGGAATATTAACTAGTTACTCCAGATTTATCAGATGAGACTTCCATTCTAATGTTAACATGTGTTCTGCAGCAGGACACATTAAAATAGTGATAGTGTAAAGAGACCTCCTACAACCTGGAAAATGGATAAAGACTAAAAAAAGACAACGATGCTTTCCTAATACAACACATTTCAAACAAAATTATATTTTTGCATCTGTGGACCTTCTAATGTAAGAAGCAGATAAAACCATACACACATTCAAGCAGAATTTCTACTGTACAGGGTGTTTGGGTTTTTTTCTGTTTTGTTTTGGTGGGGGTTTGTTGCTTTTCTTTAAAAAAAAATAAAAAAAAACAACCAACAAACAACAAAACAAAACAAAACCCACAAAACCCAAAAAAAACCAAAACCCAACATTCCCCTGTTTGCATTCAAATTTCATCTGAAAGCAAAGGCTATTTTTTTCAAGATAAAGTGGAAGCAAAATAAATTGAATTTGCTGCACTTGAGATTTTGTTCCATTCACACTAAGCATGTATTTGGAGAGAAGTTTGATCAGGACATCAAGACATGGTCAGATTCATTCTGGTGTGACAGAGCAAGTGGAATTAGTAGATCTCTACTAATTTTGGGCCATGGAATTCAGCCACAGGGAAGTTCTGTTACCATTGATGACACTAATTGGAACAAAAGAGTTTTTCCTGTTTACATGTAACTATTTCCAGGCTAAGTACTAAATGAAGGAGGATAAATCTTTCTTGAATCTCTCCTGGAGATACACAGGTGTGCTACTTTTCTCCCTCTCATCTTCACTAGTCTTCTACAATTGGTCTAGGTCTCCAGTTATAATTCCTCCAAAGAAACAATGCTAGGGGAAAAGCTATTCTCAACAGCAGCAAGTGCCTTAAAGTTAATGATGGCTGGGTCTTGACTTGACTGCTTTGGTCACTGCTACGTGAAGCAGTGTGAAGAAACGGATCCTGAGACAGGACTAGTCAGAACAAACAGTGAAGTCCTGCATGACAGAGAAGGGCAGGCATTTAGAAGCACTTTTGCTGCAACATGCATGACCTTGACCTTTAAGGTGAAATTTCCACTTACCCCAAAACATTAAGAGGGCCTCATTTCCCTATATTCTACTAGGGGAATAGTCTCTCAGTTTGAGCTATGAGACCTGTTTAAAAAATAATCATCACTATAGAGCATTAAAAGCTTGAAAAAATCTATTAAAATCATCAGGTACAAAAACCATACTCCAGGTCTTTATTAGTTCACAATGTAGGGGAAATTGCTAGAGAAATGTTACTGCAGGCGAGAACATATGCTTATTTATCTGGAAGAGATTTTTGTTGTTATCTTGACCCCTCTCTTCCCTCTGCAAATCAACCTAAGCTTCAGAAGATTTTCTGGAAAGACTACTGAAAAAAAATCATCATTCTTTATGTGGTCAATAAAGTCACTACAGAGAACACACACACAAATGGAAGTGGAACTTCTACAGAATGTCCAAGGTATGTTGCTCTCAGGACATGCATGCCAGTGACAGTGGCAGAAAGAGCAGCACAATACAGCAGAACTGCTCCAGAGCTGAAGACCAGACTATTGGCCAATAAAGCCTGCATGTACATTATCAAAAAATGGTGGCCAGATATTAATCCAAGTGATGCCTTTGTGTGTGTTTTATTTTGAGGTCCTACTCCATCTATCATCCCTTCTGCTGTACAGTACAGGTACTCTCCACTCAAGAACAGATCCAGTCAAGTGGAGACATTGTAATGGATTTCCCCGGTTACCAAGCACAGATGTAGATGTGTTTCAGCACCCATCAAACCATTTCTAAATCAGCTAGCTACAACAAATCTTCATGAAAGATGAAATACAGCATGAGCGGTGGTGGGAAGGTCTTTGACAACACTTCCCCCCCCCCCCCCCCCCAAATCCAGTGCCTGCCTATCATAACACCAGCATAAAAAGAATAAACTTTTTACGCTAGGTTTTGGCATATTTTTCACTTTGGCAATACATCAGATACTTTCATGTCTCACAGTTTCTCACAGGTCAAGTGTTGTGGCATGCACAGGTTACAGTTCCACCAAAATTGCCAGCTCTGAAAAGGAATTTAAAAGTTCTGGGCAACGAGATCCAACACAGTAAGACAGAACTGGCAGCATTTTACAAATTTTTTCTGTGCCAAAATGACGATGTTAGCCAGTGAGTCAGCTGTATGCCTCTACGCTCCCTGGCACGCTAGAAAAAAACCCATTATCAGTGCTACTTCGTGGGGACCAATAATGATATTACTGATACTGCCTTCATGCTCAAAGTCACAGCAGTAGTATCTGAAGCCTTATATTAGCTTCCCTGTGTTTTCCTACTTCACCCACTGCTGTGTAAGGCAGAGACAAAGAAAGCTGCAACACAGATTATATATTCATCACAGCTAGTACAGCCTAATACAATAAAGTCAGTGCCACAGTGTCACTTGCCAGTCAGACCATGAGATGAAATGATGCCATCTGCAAGAGAAAAATAAAATGGGGAAATGAGTCATAGCATACTCTGATAAAATGGCACAGCCTCTCTAGAGCTGGAGAGAAAATGATAGAGGAAGGGCAATCAGAAAGCCACAGCACTAGTGATTACCTCTTAACACACATAAAGACATAGTTTGTTTTAGCCTATAGAAGCATCACTTAATAAACCTGCTATGCACACCTGCACTTTTATCATAGTTTTATTATACCTGCTACACACACCTGCATTTTTATGACTGTGTTTGTCTGAAGGCCCCGTAGTAGCAGAGCCAAGGATATATTTGGAAAATTAGAATATCATTAAGCAAATTCAATTTCATGTGAACAATGAATAGATCACTATTTAGAGTTCCATAGATTCATTCCAAAATATACTATTTTACAGTTGATGAAACAAATCAAGTATTTGCAACTTGCAGTCTTTCAGCATCTGAATTTCCTTTCAGGAAGTTCTCTGTCCAAAGTGAAAAAATCTACCGCAGTGTCCACACTCAAGATAGGCATCCAAGTAAACAAAAAAAAAAAAAAAAACAAAACCCACCACCCAGAAAAAAGTCTTTGAATTCTATTTATCATTCTACTTTTTTAACAGTTCTATTTGATACAATTCTACAATAATTCTATACATACTGGGAGTAATACAAGCTTAAAAATCAAGGTATACATTAGCTTTTAAACGAGTGAAAGAACTGCATTTTTCTATGAAAGTATTTTTTTTTAAATGATATAAACAAATGTTTTGTGATATCCAACAACATCTGGTATAAAACATGCTTCATTACTATGGAGGAAAGAATGTACTTTCTTTATTAACTCACCTAAAAATCATGCTGCCAAATAGGCTTCAGCTTGACCACAGATGCTGAACTGGCAAGGTGCTACTCCCATCTTTGTTTATAACCACCAGAAGGCTGCAACTTTGACCTTCAACTTCCAGGCACTCCAGATCTCTGAAGCCAATTTCTCATTGTTTTTCAGTGCTGTGCACATTGGCCTAGAATGCCTGATCCACATAGCCCCAGTAGAAGATCAAACATAGAGCTTTTTAAGGGTACTACTGGTGTAGTAAGTAACACAGAGTCTATTGGATAGCTCTCTCTATCATAGATAACACTAATTTGTATCATACAGCATTAGGCTGCTAAAGGAGACATCAGCGATCTACTTTCTAATGGATGGTTATTTCTACAGGTAAGGGTTTAAATTCCTACATAATTCATCACCAACAAACTGTAAAAAAATTCATAAGCCACAGCATGTTTTAGTTAAATCTTACCAGTTACCAGCAACTCAATAGAAAAAAGTTGCATGAACGCCACTCAACTATATTACACATATACAATCATGTCAGGTGGTCAGATACCGTAAAATCAGTTACTGCTTGTTGCCCAGATATTTGATGAGTTGCTCAATACCACGAACGCAGATCAGATTGCTAAACCATTCCTTGATGTTGTAAAGATATTTCTTTTCTCCTTTATGTCATATGGCACTATTGATTTGGCTTACTAGTTTCCTATAGAAGCACTGAAAAAGTGCTTTCATTCACCTATGCCAGATTAAGCTACAAGTCTGCAATTATAGATCTCTAAAAGACACAAATGAATGTTTCTACCATGACAATGAACAGATGACTGAAAAATGGATAACCAACTTGTTTGCTTTAACACGATTTAATGGTATACACTTAACTTTTATGTCTGATTATAAGGAGCTTAGTAGAATAACCGTTTTTCTGTTTCTCATTCTGACACCTAATAATTTCCAATACTGAAACTACAGAGTCTACATATCTCAATAAAACCATTAAGGCAACCTAATGGTTTGGTCACATATGGGAAAGTCACCACAGTTAAAAGACTTGCTGGTCCTCAGCTAAGCCTTATACCAGTGCCAGGTGTGTTCCACAAGCGAAATGGAGAGTGCTGGCTGAAGTCACCCTGCAGTGGAGAGCAGGTAACCTCAGCTGGTGAGCAGCAACTTGTTAACTTGCAGATCATTCACTTCTGACTGATGTCAAACCCTTTTCAAGTTCCAGGAAAGCCAACTATTGATAACTCTACTCAGTAATAGTGAAGTTCAGCAAGTTCAGCCTTCGAATTTGCCAAAACCTACAAGTTCAGCTAAGTAAGTTAGCTGAAAATCCTGCAAGCTGCAGCAGGGAGAAAAGCCCTTGCTGAACAGCACACTCTTCGAGACACCACAACCCTAATGCAATTCAGACTCTCATGACCCAGCAGAGTTTGTTGTATGGTAGCACCTCAGTGAAATGTCACTTTTATATGTCTACAAAGAAGAAGGCTGTCCACTGGTACTGAACATACAAAAAGAATCAGGAGCACCATGCCTGCCACCCCTCCACAGGACAAGTCTGTCTTCTAGTCACTGCTCCTGCCTTGCTGCCCCCTCCGCCCAAGCTTGAGTTAATGATTTTTCAAGCAGATGGCTGCTGCTGGCAAATAGATAAATTATAGCCAGCAGAAAGCATGAAGCTTGGGATCACTGCCATAGTGAAAAATTGAATCCTCAGGAAATAATATTATCTATAACTTAACACTGCATCTCAAAAAACAAAATCTAAATTTTTAGAGCACAGTATTCTTTACAAAGAAAGCTAACAGTTTTCCTTTCTTATGCCTGAAGCTTTGCAATCACTAGGTTTCTGAACTGGTTTTTTTCATTAGTCTTATGTTTCCAAATATAATCTATTATTTGGCAGCAAAGGCAGCAAAACATTTGTTCTCTCTCAGTACAGCTGCAACCAATTGGATTTAAAAAAATGGTACTGGAGATCCAACAGTTCTCTATCATGTTGATTTTTCCATGGTAACAGGGTTGTATTTTTTCCTTTGGGGGCGAACAGGATGAAGAAATGCATTTCCTGTGTTCTCTCCTTTTCCAGTTCTCGTCCCTCCACACACTGATAGAAGGATTACACTAGACTCCAGAATTGCATACTATGAAACTTTTTTTTAAAATGTATATTTGTATAAAATAATCTTTTGTCTTTTTCATTCTCAGGCATGCAAATATAAAGAAACTCCAAACTATGTCATTATATCTAAACATGAAGAGGACACTGGAGAGTTTACTGTGGCCTTTTACCTATAATCTCTGAAAGGAAACCACGCAAATATGCTCCCCTTTCAGATATATGACAATACACTGAAGATGGTACTGCATATAGGTTACAACAGTATTTACTTGAGAGAAACGAATGAACAAAAAATTGCCATAAATTACTTAAGGGCTAATATTACTGCTAGGCTAGAATGCTGGCCATGCAAAAACTGTGGACACGTAATTATACGGTCAAATAGATTTAATTTTAAACAAAAGGTTATATTTTTTGTACTACATACAAAATACCAAAGCCAGCATAGTACATAGACGAGCACAGAAATATGGCATAGAATACGCATAATTTAATACATTCAAGTTCTGGTAGAAAATACAAGCAAGAAACAAATTTCAGCTGAATAGATCTGGCTTTCTCAGAGATTGCTAGCGCCAGACTTAGCCAAATGAGTGCCAGACTTAGACTACACTTGCATCTCAGACCGACAGTTGCCCTGTTGCAGTGCCACCAGCCTCAGCAGCCTGAGGTCTGGTAAAGGATGCTTCATTTGTTATTCTTACTCCACCAGGCACTAAGGGTTTACCAGATCAGTCTGATCCTGTCTGAAAAACAGAGTTAAAGAAAACCACAGAACAACCCAGCCATTTGGTGCCTATCGTCTTTTAACACTATAACCCCTGAACAAACTGGAATACCTGCAATAGCAAATTCATGGTTTATTTCAAATCAGGTATTCATATCAGGTATTACTGAGTAAAAAATAAAATAAAATAAAAATCTGTAAGTGGTAGGTAGCAGATGAGCTGACAAGCCCCAGCTAGGCACTTGTGAAGGGAAAGGGAAGGAAATTCCTCCACTTCTGAATTGCAATGTACCTCTGCAAAACATTCAAGAGAAAGAAGGAAAAAAAAAAAAAAGAAAAAAACATGCAAAATGTAATTTTGGAGAGGATCGAACACAAAGACATTTGTTGGAGCCAAGTGTTCCAGAGCCATAGAACTCACTTGTCAAATACAGAACATTGGCTTCTGATTTAATACCGAATTAGGAAGGAAAAAAAAACCCCAAACACACAAACCCACCAGAATTCTGAGTGGCAATGCAATTGCTGCTATTTGGTAACACTTCAGATAAGGACCAGAAAAGTTAGAAGAGTTTATCTCAAAAGTGTAGAACAAATCAGAAATGCTGCGATAGATCCTTGGCCTCTCAAAAAGTATTGACTTGATAAGCTGAAATTTCTCACAAAGTTTCCGTGAATTTTGTGAAGTTTACTAGGCAGATGTTTGGATGCCTATATATGAGAATGAGTTAAACGATTTACGTAAGAGGAGGAGAAACTATAATGCTAAATGAAGTTCTATTCTGCTGCTTAATATCCATCCCAGTATCTGACATTGATTCTTCTGTTTGACTTGATCGATATTTAAATTAGTCAACTTTAACAGACAGACATCTCCTAATGTAGTTTCTGGCAATTGCTCTTCTTATCTATAATAAATTCTCCTATATATTATAGTTTAATTAGCTATCCAGAGTATTCCTACCAGCTGAAAAACATTAAGACAAGCAGGATTTGACTCTATGATTATTTAACAGTCAGTGTAATAAAGAATTAAAAAGACATACAGATAATATAAGTGTAATCATTTTGAGGATTAAAGGACAAAAGGAAGTTAAAATACATAATTAGAACAATGCAAAAGAACAGACAGAGCAGAGAACACACTCTCAGGGCATCAACACATGAATTATCAAAATAGGCACATCATAAAAGAAACTGAAGCCATAACAGTGTCAGAGTAGCCCTCCTCTAAGTTCATGAACAGTACTGTTCTGCAAGGCATCTATGCAAAAAAGGTATTTGGAATAAGGAGAGATATTCCCCCGGGTTTTCCACCTCATCTGCTGTCTTGCAAAGCCAAAATAAGTTTTGCTGCCTTCATCTCCTGTTAGCACTGCAAGTCAACAGAGACTCTTTCCTTGTGAAAGTAGACCAATTTCTTAAGTTTCAACCAGTTAGGCCAGGACAAACATACTGAAGGCATCACTTTTGCGTTAATGCAATTATCTTTGAAAGCTTGACAAGACTGTGTATCAGTCATTCCCTGGGTGACTTTTCAGGGAAGGCAATCAAAAGAATATTTAAAAATAAAAAATAATAATAAAAAAACGACTCAGCACACTAGATATAGTTTTTTTTAGTCATTGCACCACATACATGGAAGCCTATAATAACATTTTGGAGTCACTTTGAGGAGCACAAGCTGATGGCAAACAGTGTCACATTTCATCTTTACTAGAGCAAGGGTGATTCACAGCAGATGCCTCATAACTGAGTCTTGGCAAAACACTGCTGGATCCGTATGTGTCCCATTAGTGTTTTAAAGGTTTTAAAGTATGAAATACCACAAGGTAGAATTATGCAGGTTGGCAGCATATGATCAATACTGTTATGATATGCGCTCCCTTTATTATCTTAGTTATAACTACTAACTTCAATGTGCACAACAGATTTCTTTGCATGTTAAGTGTGTTTCTGCACGCTGCTTATTCTGCAAAAGAACATCTGATTAATTGCATTGCAGCCAAAAACCGAACTTCAATATCACTGGATTAAAAAAACAAGAAAAAACAAACAGCAAAAAAAAAAAAAAAAACCCAAACAAAATCTTAGAGCCATCCAAGCACGTGCTTACACTACTATGAAGTAAAAGCTAAGCTATAAGAGAATGTATGTTTGCAAAAGACATGGCATTTACTCATAGGCATCACTGTTGAGCTACTTTTTTCAGCTATAAATAACTGTGGTTTCAGTTGTTTTGAACCCTACATGAAATAATATACACAATGCTGTTCACATTCTTCGAGCAAATATCTACAGATATTAAAAAACTGATTTAGAATGATGACTGCCTTAATATAATGCACCATGTTGTGAAATATTTCTTCATTTATTAGAAACTATTAAAAATCTAAGTTCTTTTGAAGGAAATGTTGAAGAACAACACTTGAAAAATACCTATTTTTTTCCAAATATCAAGCAGATACACACATGTATTTTTTAATAACTTGTTCCCTGTCTTCATTTCTTAAAAGTTTATATTTGCTTGTTTTTAGAAATGGACTTCTGCAATCTTTTGCTGTATGATCGTGAATATTTCAGAATACCCTTTGGAAACAGAGGCTATTCTGAAGACAAAACCCAGAGCTGATGAAACAAAAGGAAAAAAAGCCCAAACCAGAACTAAAACTACAAAGGGGGCAGTCAGTTTCAAGCACTTTTTGAAGTTGACTGAATTATTCAGTTGTGGCTATGCGACAAAAATGTAGAGATTCAATAGTAACATGGGACATAATTTTGTCTTTCAGTCAGAATTCACAACCTTAGAAGTTATGAATCAATATTAATGGCAAAACTATTGACATTTCTATTTTCCTTTTTATTGCTAGAGAAACACTCTAATTAAAGTAAGTGTATCTTGACATACTGGTAAATAAATGCCTCCTCAGTTATATATTACATCCTGTCTGAAAAGAGTTCTTCATATGGCAGTACCTTAGCAAATGTTTTAAGACTTGAGTTTTGATATACCAGGGAACTGTAGAGCCTAGTTCCTTCTTCATAGTTACATCATAGCAGCATTAAAAAAGTGCTGAAAACTGATTTTGCTGAAACTAATATCCTACCCATTTCATCAAATTCTGTAATTCAGTTTATCAGTATATTTGACCAAATGATAATTGGATATAATTCACTTGATTTCTTCCCCTGCTCTTTCGTTTGGGATCTCATCAACAAGACACACAGGTCACATAAACTTGAATTTCTTCTTGGATTAATTTCATGTCAAAAGAGTCTTACATGACTAGCACACACTTAACAGGTACTTCGATTAGCACCATGGATTTTCATCATAATGAATGTAACTGTTTTCTGGTGTCTCATGCAATTTTCCTTTCAAATCATCCACCTACTTTGGAATAAAATTTCAAGGCTTGAAGAGCTTTCTTGACCCTAGACAATACAGCAGTCTGACAGAACCAGAGTACTGGGAATGGAGGACCTTCTCATCTCTGAGCAGAGACCAGCTATGTGATGTTTATTCCCCCTATAGTTTAGTGCCTGTGTTTCCGTCTTTTGCCTTTTTTTTTTGAACCACATTGTAGGCAAGAGCTACAAAATTTAGGCCTCGTAGTTGCCTTTCTGTAATGTTGCACTCTTGTAATTTCACTGCATCATTAGTGTACTCCAGGACATAATGACATTGCTACTAACATACCATTTTTGTTATACCGAGATGAGCAAAATCTGGCTTTACAACAAGGCCTGCAACATTTAGAACCTTATTAAACTGACATTATTTACTTGACTGGTCATCACCCTCTGTGGAGTCCTATTGCTTCACTAAGTTATTCTACTGTTTGACAACTTCATACAGTTAAGAATATACAGTTATAACTTTTTCCCTGGTCTCTTTTCTTCTATTACCATTTTTGATAGCTCTGTATCATGATGCATTTCTCAAAACCACTGTCTAATTTGCACAGTTCAAATGACTTTGCTTTTTGACCTTGCTCCACGGTAGGAACACACTTTAATTCTGAATAATCATGCTGTGTTTATATTCTAAAGTGACAGAACTCAAACATACACAAATGGCAATCAAGTCCTTACAGAGTTTTTGAAACTACTTCTCAATTTCCCAGTTACTTCCCCTTCTTTTCTTGCACTCCCATTCTTCACCCCCCACTCCAGCAGCACGCATACTCCTATGACCCCATCTCCCAGTACAGTATTAGGTACCTAATGAGGTGGCAGCATCAGTGCTCATCCAATTTTCCTCCCCCTAACATGTCGTCAACAAGATCTTAAGTGTTACTGAACAAGTAAGCAAGCACTTTTTCATTATTCCAGGCCCTCAAAAATTAAATTTAATCCATCACGTGCGATTTCTACAGAAAGCCCCCACGGCCCCAGTAACAGCCTACCACATCCTCATTTTCACTTGGGCTTACCTAGTACAGAAGTTCCTGATGGCTATCATTACTGACAGCTTGCTTGCAGTCTAAGCTGTGGCTCTTATCTTGAGTAACAATCTTTTGTTCACTTACACTATTATTTTACATCCTCATTATTGACTTAATAGAATCAAATCAAAGTAGCAGTTTCTACCTTCTGTACAAATTTTTATGCCATACATAATACACTAGATGTATTGAAACATGCTACATTTTTATACTGAAAAAGCAGCAACTTATTTTCAGGTATCACGCTGTAATTTCTATACTACAGTAACATATCCAACAAGACTGATACTTCCCAATTATGAGTAGGGAAACCAGAGTATCTACTGCAAGAACCTTTATGCAGACAAACTAATAATTAGAATTAAAGGTCAGGCAAATCTCTCAGTGGAACTTAGACTACAAAAACTGTATGATCTCTTAACTCGTATCGGTGGTCATTCACAACAGTAATCAGTATCTCCTTCAAAAGTAGCCAAAGTTTAGAATTATTCTGAAGACAGACCTGAATAATTCATTTCATGGTATATAACTGTAAGAGACACTTTGTCGTAGTTTTGCAATGAAATCCAGTTTTACTATTTGAAATACCAAAGCAATGCATGTCACAAGCAATCTGACCGTAGGCAGGGTGGGGGGAGAATGACAACCCGACAATTATAGTTTAGTCACGCTATTATAAAATACAACACTCAATTCAATCATACAACATTCCTTGAGTAATAAGCAACGCTAGTAAAATCTGATCAAGCTATGGCTATATTTTGCAGTTGTTAATAAATCAGTTGGCATAACTGCATGAAAGGAAAGCTTTCTGTTTCCAAGAGATTACCATTTCAAGTTCTGTTTTCAATACAATTAATAAAGGATTGTTTACATGACAGATAGAATGGACTGTGACATCCACAGGTTAGTCTTTGTGGGTTTTGTTTGTTTCGTTTGTTTTTTTGATTGTTAGTTTTTATTTTATATATAGTATGACTAGCTAAGGAGTAAATATTGTTACCCACAGAATCAAAAGAAAACATGGTTTGTAATAAACTTTATTCTCACACTACAACCAGTCCTATACCCTTTGTTTCTACAGAATACCTTGCCTTCAAGTTTTCTCCAATACAAATTCTTGAATGGATATTAGAATATGAAATGCAGCCATATTGTCGAAAAGAACATCCTGACTCTGATCTTCCTGCAAAGCCCCAACTATTCTAGAAACCTCCATGCTGTGCCAAGAAGGATATCTAATTCTCAAAACATTTGTACCAAACAAATAAGAGTTATTTAAAAAATAAATATGAGCAGAAAAAAAAAAGGGGGGCATCCAAGTAAGACCCTCTCTACTGGTATCTTATTATTTGCACACCTACGGGGCACTTCCCAAGAAATGTTATTTTAGGAACACAGTTTAGCTCCATTCAAATGCAATTCAAATTCTGTTAGAACAGTTCAAAGACCAGCTTAACCTCTGTTAATGCGTACATTTTTCTAGACTGTTCCATTGAAGTTAATCTAAGTGTTATTTAACTTGAGTTAAAATAGCAGTCATTTTAATAATTTACCTTAATTCAGTAGGGGAAAAAAAAATCAGTACCGCATCTCTTTAGATAAGGCAGCAACTTTCAGAAATTTAAGCTACTCATAGCTACAAGTAATCTCAGGAATATATTCAAGCACATGATCAGTCTTGGTTGTATAACAAGCTCTATAGATATATAGATATATATAGATACAGATAATAATTCCCACTGTTACAAAAATCTGTGCTCAAAATAGTACCTCCCAAGGAAAAACTAAATTGCAAAGGCAATGAGACTTAGGATGACAATCCTCAAGTTGGGGAATAGGGGAGAAAAACTGAGATGACCAGACTAGGTCTAGTTTAAAGTAATCATTCTCTTCCCACCCCAAATACAAGATAATCTGCACTGTCTTACTGCACAGAGCTACGCCTACTTCACCACAATAGCTGCTAACGGTCAAAATTTCATTGTCTTCTGGAACATCTCCAGAATTGAATTTACTTGTTGAGAACCTTGGCACAGTTTCTGCAAAAAGCAAGCCTGCTTCAGCAGAACACTAAGCACAGGATTCAGCCATCTGAACGGACCGCAGCAGTATGACAATTTATGCTAATATAGTTATAAATAACTAAAATGCTTGTGATTAACCTGCTTCATTCACTAATCTGGTATTGCTAAGAAAAGTTATTATTGTATTGTTCCATGCTCACTGCATTAAAATGGCATTTGCACGAAGAGTCATCCAAAGAAGAGGAACTGTTCTGCACCTTTGTGCTAATATACACTTCCTTTACAACTGCACTTTTCACATTTAACTGTCTCATGCTACCGTGAAAACTTGGTTCTTTGAATAACAAACACACCTTCGGCATTTCTGAAATAAGTAGCCACCTCCTTTTCCCAGTGCCTTCAGGAAATTATTACATACTTCTCTTCACATTAACTAGGTCAAATAAGCAGAATATGTTTCCTCTCTATTGTGGCCTGAAAGATTCAACATTGAAATTTTGACCCAATTTAAAATTAATCCTTTTCCTCATCTGAGGCTGAGGAGCTAGCCATAAGCCCCCAGTGGCTTACCTGTCAGACTGAAGTATAAATCCTGATAATTCACAGTTATAAACTGACCCTTTCACCAAAATAGCCCAGTAATTAAGCAGCTCTTACACTGCCACAAGAACAAATGTACAGTCTTGAAAAGGCTCTTCAATATACTTTCAATCTGGGATCATTTTTATCAGTTCAGAAGAATGAACTTCCGTTACAGTGATCTTGATATCTTTTATTGTTATTTCCATAACAAAACATGGCTTCTTCTTGACACTTGAAAAAAAAAAACTTAGTCAGCTCTTACCAGTAACTCAGGATTATTTTGACTTCAGTGTATTTCTTATGAGTTTCATCAAGTGAACTTTTCAGAGATTCATCATGAGGATTTTTATTATGTTTACAGTTTCTGAAATAGTTCAGCTTATAGCTAGTGCTTGCTGTTGAAAGGCTGATACTTCAGTTTAACAGGTCTATCGGTTCTAAAGTTTGTAACACATATCAGAATACAATTTTAAGATTCCTATTTTTTTACTTCTTGGCTTTGCATAGGATTCCACAGCTTGAAAACAAGTGTGGTAGTTGAATCATGGATTGTGTATTCAGCATGCACTTGTAAAAATTGAAAATAAAATAAAATAAATGGGACTCTAACACTGTTTTTTCTTAGACAGTAGTTATCTAAACACCAACTGCCCCCCACCCCAAACCCCACTGGACGTCATTAGAGAGAATTAAAAAAAGCATACCCTACTTCAAAAATATTGCATCCTACAACTGACACCCACCTATCCTGCCTCACTCCTTCAGCCTGCTGGCAGCACTGTTGTCACTGGGAGTGACACTCTTGTATTCCCTGAAAGCAGTTCTCTAGCAGCTCATGTCGTTTAGATGATAACTTAAAAGCCCCATTATGTTAGAAGAAGCAAATGCTTGAAGTTCTCATTTATTCCATGTTCTCAGAAGAAAACTTCTACACGGTAAGAAAAAAAAAAAAAAAAAAAAAAAAATGACTTGTCATCTGAGAATGTATTAGTAATCGTTTATGTATAATTTTGATTCCCCTTGATTTCTCAGTAAATAATAGCAAGCACTGAAGAATACCTACAAACAAATGACAAAAACTATGAGTTTCTATGAAGAGGGAAGAAATGGCAATAACTCAGTGGAACTAGGTTGTTTTAGAGCTCCTGATGGTAAATGTCTGGAAAAAAAAGGCTGCTTCCAGTTGCAAGCATAATCTCTGTACGCTGACACAAATGCCTATATAACTCAACAGTTCAATGCTTTATTACTCTAGCTCTTAATATTTTTTTAAAACGTTTCCTCAAACATTGTATTCAAACTGAGCTATCTTCCTAGAATGTGTAGCATTACCTGTCTGATTATAATTTACAATTTTATAACTGTCTAGCTTTACAACTCGACTGCTTAAATGCAAATATAAGCTAATGGCTTCAATTTTATGCAGGTTTTGAAAGCAACATCTAATCTCAGCCAATATAGAATTTCTGTATTGCAGATTTATTTCATCTTGCTCTATAAGCAGCACTGCTTAGTATTTTTCAAGGTGGTTTAGCATCTTGCCTCTGTCGAGATCTATTTTGTGGTTTTGGAAGAATTACAACAAAACTCAAAAAATGCGCAGGCTTCAGGAATGTTTTAAGCTTTGTCTTTCTGAATGACTCTCTTTTTGCACTAATCTTTTTTAAACAGAAACGTGTTCCACAAGAGAGGTAAGTACTTTCATTAAAGCATACATTTTGTCTCTATGTTACTTAATGCTTCAAAGCCATTTCAAATACTTAAATTCTTTCCAATGTACTTAATGGAGAGAAACCATTTCCTTTATTTAGCTACTTTTCTCTCCATAAAGTAAGTATTTTTATTAGTGTGCTGCAGATCTCCCCTACACATAAATTAAACTCAATGAAGCCAATAATGTTTATTAATCACATATTATTTTCATAATATTTGCAGTATCAGTTGTTTTCTGATCTATGCTTGTCAAGTTTTTTGAGATACCAGATCAATTCCAAGCATGTTTTCTCTTCTTCCGTTTATGCAGCTTTGTATCCCCCAAAATACATGAAAAAAATACCCAGACTACGAAACTTTGTAATTCAATCTCATCTATACAATGCATAAAACCATTAAACAAACCTAGCCATATATGTTAACCTCTTCCACTTCTCCCCCTTAACAGGCTCCTCAGCAGGCTCCCACTGAAGTTGCCTTCTCTTCTTTGTATTCAATTACCCCTCAACCTGACGGGGCTGCTTCTGTGTCCCAATGTCCCCCACATACACATCTTTTTTTCCTTTTTGCCATTCAAAATGGGTCTTATGCAAGTAACCACTGAAAATCTTTCATAATCACACAAGAGGTATGTCAAGGAGGCTCTAAGGACTTTGAAAGTATTTAGTCCTTCAGTACATGGTAAAACAAGTCTCAGGCTTCCCAACAACCACTGCAGCCAGACAAGCATCAAGCAACCTGGAAGCACGGTGAACTGCTTTGGAGCAATCCTCCTGCAAAAATGCTGAGAAGACACATCTAATTACCAGTTTGTAATACGGATTTTTTTCCAAGAAAGTGAAGTCAATACAGGGAAGTATATGATAACTGCCTTAATACATAATAGGTTCCTGCAAAAAGGAAGTAGAGATTCTTTTTGTCCATCAAGGGATTTTCTGTTTGGACATTGGGAAATACCTTCCTATGCTAAGGATAATCCAGTCCTACAGAACCTAGAAGTGCTGAACTTCTATTGGATGTCTGCTTAGCCCCTAAAAGGAAAGGCTGATATTTTGGGGATTTTGCATTGAAATTTTCTTTTGGATGTATATTGCCTGGTTCTAGGAATAGTAGCCTGAAATTTAGCCACAAATACATAATCAGTAATTGAAGTGTCTTTTTAGAGGAACAATAAAATGTAAGACACAATAAAACAAATGTATAATGCTGTGAATACCTCAACTCAGTATAATAATGCAAACAGGAACATCAATTAACTTTCAGTCCAAGCATAAATGGCTGTCCAGTGATGAGTCCTTCGCCATTAGGAAAACAAAAGCACTGTGTCCTGAAGTAATAATCTTCCACAATTTGTAACGAATTGTTTAATTACAATATCTTGCTTGTCGTGTATACTCTCATATCACATTAATTATAATAAACACCACTTGTGCTGGTTCTCACTTTACTAAACTTGCTTTCCAACCCCAATGTATTATTTCCACTTAAAATGCTAAGCACTACCAATCAGGACCAAAGACAGCAATGGAATTTACAGTAAAAACAACACTTAAGAATAAATGTGCTTAAAATAGAATGAAAGCAATTTACCAAGCTTACTGCAACAGTCATTAAAAGCCATAGCTGTATGTACTAGAAGTGATTTGAAAGGTTTCTTTTTGGTAAATGCATTTTTGACGAGTATACCCTTTATCATTTGTCAAAAAACCTGGAAAGGGAAGTAAGATTGCGTAGCTTATTTATGGGCTACACTCACTGATTTTTTTTTTCTTTATCTGTAGGAATAATTCTTTGGCAATATGCCTTCAAAGTTAAAAGGATGAATATTAAATTATGTGCAGAACAATTTAGCAAAGACTGCTCAAGCAGCACACAGGAATAAGAATCCACATTTAGAATTTTAAATTGTGGCAGATAACAATCTATTAGCTGCTGAATCTGTAGGTACTCTGCTGCTAAGTGCTTCATATAATGCCCCTTCCACAGATACTCCCCATGTTCAGATTTCCATTTAACAGTTTAAAGAAAATTAAGCTCTACAGGTTCTTGTCAGATGATTTTAAATTCTAGACAGAACCAGCTTTCATATCGAGCATGTGGTCATTTATTATATAGAGAAAAAAAAAATGTCTGTGTGGTTTTCCACTGCTGCCCTCATTCTATCACCGAAACACAAATCCACTTCAGGGCTTACACCAAACAGGAATAGTGATAATTAAACAGTAGGAAACAGAAGAATGAAATCACTCCACCTTACCAAAAAAGATACACCATTGTATGTGGTTCAGGGATACGAAAACATAATCCTGAGTGTAGAGGTAGTGGGTTAGAATGCAAGTTTTCTACATGATGTCATGAGGCTCCTCAAAAACACTGAAATTATAACACTAATTTTTGTGCATCAGCAAAATGTTAGGCACCTTTCAACAGGTGATAAAAGTTGGCCATCGACAGGGTTTTTAGCAGCTGCTCCCTCACAAAACAGAAAACTGAGCTGCTTCTACACCACTACAGGAAAGCTGTGACAGTGCCAACATCACAGTATAACCTGGACGGAAGTACAGAACGATGAGGTCACTCAGCCACGAAGGGTAAATTGCCTAAGTGAAAAATGGACTTCTCACGAAGTTTAAAAGTCTGGAAAAGCAACTCAGCTGTCCATCCAAACAGAGGTATAAGAGACAATGGCAGCTATCAGGGATGGGCTCTCCTTAAAATTATTACAAGGGAGGAAAAATTAAGAATATTGATTCAGTAAGGAAAAAAATTTTCCATTTTAAATCTTGGCAATAAAAGTCGAGGAAAAGGTATAATCATTTGAAGACTTTTTTAAAAAATTAAGTGGAAAATTAGAGTTGTACATATGTGGTGGCAAGTCACTTAATAGTAAACACTGTTTTAAGTGACCAGTTATTAGTGATCTTTTATGTAGAGCTCTTTTATTCATACTCTCTCATGGGTCATTATAATGTTATAATGACCCATCTGCAAACCTTCTGAAACTTTTCCTTTTCTAGGCATACTTATGAGCCTATTAACTCCAAGAAACCTGAAAGCTGGAAGTTTCAGGAAGATAACAGAATCACAGAGCTTCCTACTTCTATAAAACTGGCTGTACAGTCACAGCATCACTAGAAGTGACAGGAGGTCATTATGAAGTCGGGGTGTTTCACTAATCTACATGGAACACTTTGGTGGTCTCAGTCTAGTTGCTTACATCATCTGTAACACTAATTGGCTCCTGTCTTGGCAGATTCAAATGAATAAAATTAAGGGAGACTGAATTGCATTTCATTCATTTTGGAGGTAGAACATTTAAGCCTTTACAACCAGCCCTGAAAGTTCTTTTTACAGTCTCCAATTTGAAGAACAAATCTGAGAAACCTAACGTTGATGTATCATACAAGTTCATCTTATTAGCTCTTGCCTAAACTGATATTCACACAGAACAAGTTTTACTTCAAGGGTTTTTTTTATATTTTCCTTTATTAGAGAAATTATTTGGAAGACTAACTGGAGTACGTCAAACTATCCTTGTGTCTGCAGAGCAAGGGTGGGGGTAGGTACTGCAAGAGCAGCGAGAAAAGGGCTACATGCACACGTAGAGAAAAGATGCTGCAGGAAGGGGTTTTGTCCTTTGAGAGAAAACAAGAGAAGTCCACAGCAGCCCAGAAAAAGGAGCTACCTCAGGGCCTTGGTAACAGGTGAGAAAAAAAGCTCCATCAGAGAAGGCATTCAGGTCAGTTTGGTGTGAGATACACACACAGGAAAGTAAGACTTGGTCTGCACACTGTTTACAAGCTAAAGAACAATTTACAAACTCCTACAGCATAAGATTATGTTTGTGTACTTCCTTTTCTCTTGTGCATCATGATTATGTCATTCTATTACAAACAAGTACAGCAGTTTTACCAAAAGTTTTGGATCAAACCATTGTAAATGGCTTTGCAAGGTGCTTTGATAAGCAATCTGAGTAATACATGTTAGTTTTAACTTCATCAGCCTTAGGAGGACAGCTGCGGCAGTCATATACACCAATACAAAAAAAATATAAAATTCCACACTTGCTTTTAATTTGCAAAACATTCAGCTTAAGAGACCTGCACTTCTTCCACATATAATAGCACTAAAACAATAAATATATTACAACAGTCTATCTTCCAAATGAAATGTAATGCGAAATAAAATGAAATAATGCCCTTACTGGCAGTGCTTTGTGTGGCCATTTCAGGAGACCACAGTAAATACCTTTGGATCATCAGGATGCATGTGACAAAGATTTACAATATTCCCATGTTGACAATTTTAAGCTGTTACAGTCTAACAACTGATGCTAAGAGGAAAAATGGAAGTTCCCTGCTCTTCTCTTTTGCCATATAGGAAGGGGGAAAATTATATTTGGGATAAAATTCCGGTTTTCACGGGGGGTGGGGTGGGGTGTGTGTGTCAAATCAAAGACAGACAAAGTATTCAGTCAAATTTGTTCCTCAGGTAGGAGGCTTGAAAGTAATTGAGACACTCTATTATAATGTACCCAACATACACCTGAACCACCATAAAAACTTCAACACAAGCCATTAAATAGAATTACTACCTCTAGAATTTCCTTAATTTTATGACAATCAAACACACATTTTAAAAGATGTGTTAACAGCACTACATCAGCTGTTCATGTCTATTAACCACGCTTCTCACTAAGCATAACTTCAAACAGTTTTACTTGAAAGTTTTGAAAGAGTTTATCATGTTCTGCATCTTTCCACAAGGCATTCACCTCATTCTCCGCACGCTCGCTCTGACTTCTCCTTGACTGTTCCCTTCAATAGGATCAACTTCTCGCTGATTAAACACTTGCACATTTAACAGAATAAGCACCATTCTTCCTTAATTTCCATTACTTTTTCTGGTGAATACCTTGCCATTTAACCACAGAACATTATCTGTGACAGCATTACAGAGTCTTTTCATTTAACAGAAATCATACTTAAGAGATGAATCCAAAAAATGATGTGGCCCTCCATCACAGGTCAATTGTGAGGACATATTTGTTTCACCTTATTCAGCATATACATTGGAAGCAGAGGAGAAGATAAGGGAAAGAGAGAGGAGAAGGGAAAGAAAAAAAATCAGCAGGAGGCACAAGAAGCAAGATTAATTTACCTACATAGGGGTTTGTGGCTAACCTAGCCAGCCCTAAATTTTTCCACTTTGTGTGCATTTCCAAGAGGTTCATACTATGCAGAGTAACAACTCCCACCTTCTTTAACACCCACTAAAGTTTGAAAATGAAAGAGAAGGAATTTTTAAGAACTTGTAATTTGGATGAATCATACTGTGCATCTACCTACTGTAAAGAAGCAACTTACTCTATGATCTATCCTACAGGAGTAACTTCACATGATTATAATAAAAATTCATGCCAAGTAACATCATATTCAGAGTCTCTCTAGGGGAGACTGAAAATATGGGGATCTCTTTGCAAGTCCAAACCTTTCTTTCTACATTATGTTGCACTTGGTAGGGATGGAAGCTGTACAAATCATTTAAAACATTGTTCTCATTCTCAAAATGGGAGACCAAGTATCTTCAGTTTAATTAAAGGCAGTTTAAAAATTTTTGAGATTCCTTAGCTGAGGTCAATGCATTAATATGTTTTATGTCTCTATACTTAAAATACATTTTCTTTTTAATTTAAAAGTAGTTCTACTAAACTGTAATAGCAAATAGAAATTATTAAATAGTTTAGAAGCTTTCACCTTTTGAGTTCTCTACTTGGTAGTTTGGAAGGAAGGTCTGCAAACCAACCTTTTCTGCAAGGCACCTAAAGTAAGAATAAAAGAAACACTGCAGAACATGAGAGAAAAAACAGGACAAAGAAGCTGAGTGCAATTCTCATGTTTCTTTGGATAAAAAGAAAGCATATATAACAACATTCCTTTCTTAAATGAAAAGCCTTGAGAAGTTTCCTTTCTTAAATGAAAAGCCTTGAAAAGTGATGCAGGCATAGGACAAAACAAGTAACCTGTCAGGTACCCACTGCCCAACTATCTCTGTAGCGCCCCAGACTTCATTCATAACCTATTTCTCTTCCACACTTCTGTCACTGTTATCTGACTCAAGGCTGAGGAGACACTTCTTATCAGAGCCATTGTGAAATTGAAGACGTTACCTCCACCAGAATTGCAAAGGATGCTACACTGCAAAACCTTTACTTCAGCACTTCAATTTATTTATAGACTTCTGGGGGGGAAAAAAGTACTTCGAGAAGAATAATTATAAAATTTTATTAAATAAGGTATGTGAGTATGATGGAACAGTATAATCCTCTGCAAAAGTTAAACATCAAATGCTTACCAATGTCACATCCCAGGAGCCTCAATTGCCTCCCTCAAGCTTCCTGAGCCAGAAATACTTTTATTATTTCTCTTTAGCATTTCTCAGTGGGGTTTTTCATCCCAATAAGTAATTATTCCTACTCTTTTTTATTTTTTTTGAAACAATGTAAACTTTTAACAACCATAACTTCTCGCAGCAAGAAGTCCCACAAATTCACAGCCTATTGCATCAAGAACAATCTTCTGTTTGCTTGAAGTCCTTCACCTACACTCTCCTTTAGACAGTGCCATAATTCTTGTACAACAAAAGACAATGAAAAACTTATCTATGCCATTCTTGATTCGCAGATTCCTTAATATTATATGATTAGTTGTGTCTTGTTTAAGTGGAAAATGCTATGCTACCTACACGGTCCTATTACGGGAAACATTCTGTATCTTACCATTCTTATCACTCTTCTTGAAACTCTTTCTTGTTCTTCTATTTCCTTTTTGAAATTGAGATAATTCAAGACAAAGGCACTTACCAAGGATTTTACAATAACATAGCAGATGCTTTCTGATTTGTTATTTTTCAACAGTGTATGTAAAAATTCCATTGATAACTGGATGGCTAAAACTCTTCATGCTCTATTTCGCGAGTTCTTAGTAACTGATTTCTTTCTGTTCCATTCTGTAATTTCCTCCTTCCATTCTGTAATTTTCCTTAAATGACCAGTAGCCAGATAACTACAAAATTCCTTTAAATTGCTAGTAGTTTTTTTAAAGTTGGAATAACAATGTCATTTTATAAAATGACAACTTAGAAGTAATTCTCTTACATAACTTGACTGAAACACAAAAGGATTCCTTATATACGTTATTTTAACAGTAGAATTACTGTAGTTTGTGTCTGCATAATCTAGAAATAGCCTAATTATCTCTCCAAGTCTGTAATTTTCTAAAAGGTTTCTCATTCACCTCAACATTGGTATTTTGGTTACTCTCTGAGCTACTGACAATGCTACTAAAGCTTTCAGTTTTGCTACACAGCAAAATTACTAGCAATAGGCACTATAAATACTGACGGTAGCCAGAAATGTTTGGATGGGCAGCTCAGTTCAAACAAACTTTCAAAGTTCAGTTCCACATTTTCGCGGAAAAAAATAGGGATTTATAGCCAAGGTACTGAAAACTTTGTGTCATGCTGAAAGTGGAGGACGGCGATTCTGAAGCAACACCCTACTTGCTTCCCAACAAGGTCCAAAGAAAAAGAACTGAAATATTTTATCAAGTTCAGACTGAAATAGTCACAAGATACAAGAACCAAAGGACCAATTTTGCAATCTCTGTAAAGGACTTAGGTACTAAAAGCTACTAAGAGGAATACAGGCAATCTTATCTTGATTCATCCTCAAGTCAGCCTGACAGTTTTTACCCCATATACTATGCGTCTTTTTGTAGTTGTTCTCCTTTTTCTCCCCTTTAGAGACTCCTGAGTAGCAATTATAGATTGCTGTTCATCCAGATTTTGACTACAAAGAAATTCATACAAAATCACTCCAAACTGCACGTGATCATGCATTTAGTAGTTGCACTAGGAATAAATCTGTTTTCTCTCTAAGTCTCTCTATTAAAAAACCTACCATGATAAAATTGCCTCAGTATTTTCTTCTTAATTCCAGCTTAGACTGCTTCCTGCAGAAACCACATTAAGTATTTGCAGGACTAGAAAAATCAGTATAAATGGTCTGTTAGCTTTATCAGTTGTCCAGAGTTTCAAAGATCAGGTGAGTCACTTTATTTATAGACAATCAGTAATTTTGTGTTCTAGCTCAGTAATTTCACTATACCAGTGATCCCTTTTTTGGGGTTTCACTTTTGTTTCTGCACTTGTCTTCAGGTCTTGCAGCATGATTGTAAGTATCAAATAGGAAATTTCTCATGTAGCACGTGAATCAAAGTTACAGGTATGACCACAGTAAGTCAATGCTTCTTCCGCTTTTGAAGTTATTTCCAAAGAGAAAGAAATAATTCCTCCATTTAAATATATATTTGACTAAAGAATGAACATGAAAGAACATCAGCATTGTTGAGAAATCTACCATTAAATATGAATCAAAGTTGCTTTAGAGATGAAAGAAAGTAGTCAACTCCAACTTTTACCACACCTGATTCACATAATGAGTTTAGCAGATCTGTATTAAAAAATAGCTCCTCTGCTATGTAGTAGGATACTATCTTTAAAAACTATGTTGACTTTTTAAGGTTTTAAGGATATACATTGAATTATGCCTCTAATGCAGAAAAGGCAGCAGCTTGAAAAAAGGTGATCCAGATATCATTAAGGCAGTTTTTGCACCTCCCTAAAAATAAATAATATTTAAAAAAAAAAACAAACAAACAAAAAAAAAACAAACCCAAAACCAAAAAACCACAGAATTAGTTTTTTGGGGAAGATGACCTCAGGAGGTCATCTGGCTGATTTCCAGCCCCCTCCTACACCATGGCTCAAAATTTGGCTACCCTCAATTTTGAAGCAGGTTGCTCAGGAACGTGTTAGCCAAGTCCTGACTATCCCCAAAGATTTCACATCCTGGGCACCTGTTCCAGTATTGATGACTCCCACTGCAAAACTTCTTTTTGTAGCATCCTACTGGAATTTTCCTTGATGCAACTTAAATACTGGCAGCCGTATTTGTTTTTGGACTTGAAATAAAGTAGATGAACAGATTTCTTTTTCTTACTGGTTAGCATCAACTAGAGACTGCCTAACCGAACACCTATGCTTTTGTTATCTACCCAGAATGATTTCTGCATCTCAACAAATACATCCCAAACAACCCTGACTGTTCGTGCATGCTAGATGCTGAAATAATTATTCAAAATTCTATCAAAACAGTGAAGTCGCGTACTGACGGCATTCACTGTGACCGGAGTTTCAGACTACTTCTCATCTGATCTCAATCCTTTGTTTACATACCACAAACATCTGCTATATAGCTTAGGACAACTTTTAGTTCTCAACAGGGCAGAAAGTTGATTTGGGTTTTCATTCAAGGAATTTTGGCATTCAAGTGGCAAAGTCATGTTCAGCTCTCAATGCTTTCACTGCTCAAGGGAACTTATATGGTTTAACAAGAAACTAATTCCAATATATTTTGCAATAGACTGATTAACAAAATGAGTCATTGCATTGTTTGAATTATGGGACTTGTAACATCAGCTGTCTAAACTCAGATAAGTAGCACTGCTGATGAATCAGCCTTTATTGCTTTCACTTATAGCCACAAAACATACTATTTAAGGAAAATTTTAGCCAGCACAGCCCCCACCATATACGATATTGTCAAAATAACAGCTAGACAATAGGAAATTTCAACATAGTAGTCATCCTGAAAATGTATTTTCTTCCCCTTGTAATTTGTGCCATTACATTGCTCCCTGAAAAAAAATAAAAATTTGCACCTTCTACACCACAGGGAGCTAATTCCATTAAGTAACTTGGAAAAAAACCATGGCCATAGATAAACACAGAAGGTAAGGATTCAGTAGAATTTCACAGTTCTCTGCTTTTCGGTAATCAGTGTTTCCAGATTTATTTCATATTTAAACGCTTGCTTGTTTGATGCTTCTGATGTTCTCAGGCAGGCAAAGATAAGAGGAGCTGTATTATTATAAGATAACTTTTTATTGGAAGGGGAGTATCTAAATACATCTATAACTGGAGTAACTGAAGGTGCATCACAAAGTTCTTATACTGGGAAGTAACAAGACTGGAATTAGAACAACTCCAACTCCAACTTTGCAAATATGAACTCAATTTTCCAAATATGAGTTTGACCACTATTGATCAACTTAACATGTCAGTAGTGTACAGCATACCCTCTCACATTAGAAGAATGTGAGAGACTGTAAACAAAAAGAATAAATTAATAGTGAAATGTGCCATCGTATTAAGTTAAATCAAAGAATTTGTTCACGTTAGCTCTTGATGCCTATTAGAAACCCAACAGCAAATTTATTCTACCGTGCAGTTCAGAGGATAGTTTCTAACTTGAAATTATCATCATATTGAAACACATAAAAATGCTTAATTATTAGGGTTTTTTGCAGCCAGTTTGTCTGATGCTGTAGTAACTGTAATAAGAAAGGTAGCTTATTGTAAGGCATTCTTCATTTTTACAGAAAAACAACAGGTTGCCAAACCCATGCGACATATTCTAGTGAACAAACAAAAGCTTACAAAAGGCAATTATCAACAGAAAACTGTTCTGAGCAAGGAATAATATAGGAGAATATATATATTACCCACATCGATTCAATACTAACTGAATCTATGTGGACTGTTGTTACACAGCTTATAACGGTAGTTTTGAACATTTTTACTAAGAGGAAGACCACAATTTTAAGAAACTTACTGGAAATGCATAAATTGAGGTCCAGCATCATTAGCCAGGACTGTAGAATTAAAATGGAATCAGGGTTGATAAATACCAAAACAAACCAGCTAGCTAGTCATGAGTATGGGAACTGGATTGCTAGATCATAATTCTGGATTTAGAAACAACACATTTTTACATTACATGCATCAACCTTATTAGGCAGGGCTGGTGAAAGAAGGAATAATAACTTATAATTTGAAGCTATATATCTGTTCTCATTATAGCAGAACTTCTTACATCATCACAAAGAAATGCAGTTGTTCTGTAACTCTTAAATCCATGGGTTTCTCGCTTGCCTCATCTTAGAAGCTCCATAATATAACTTCTTGTTACAGTGTTAGCTCTAACAGCATTTACCACGTATCAGCCTGTGAAAAGTTGAGAAATAAATTTGGAGTTTAAAAAAAACAAATCAGTTTTGTACCTGGATAACATTTTGTTCACTATATCAAATCATTTGGTTCCATTTATCTGCAGTCTTTAACTGATCATTTTGGAAGCATGCCTAGATGGAAAATTAATTGTTCCAGAACAATATTATTTTCCGTTTCACTAAGTGACCAGCATTCCTGTCTTGTTTTGCTTCCCTCATTGCTCTGGATAAGATTAAGTATCCAGAAATACGGTCAGCTCCAGGGTTGAAGTATTTCATTCAGAGAAACTCTGATACAATCAATCATGTTTTGAACACAGGGAAGCAGGCATAGGGGAAAATTTTAATTATCATTAGTTAGAAAAAACAGTCCTGATGCACAATTTGATCACCTCTTGCATAACATTGCCTTGATATTTCAAGATGTTATAAAGAAGTCCGAGTTGAAGTCGTTCTGCATGTTGATACAATATATCCTGCTTAAGTTAGCTATTTCAAAATGCCACTACACTACAAGCCCTTAAAATTACCTTTGTTGGGTTTTCCATGAGAAAGACAGTCAGAGAGGCAAACAGACAGGCATGTATTCTATAACTTAGATACAAAAACCTGACATTTCAATAATAAAAAGCTAAAGTTAGTAAGTCTGTATTTCATAAACAAACCAGTTGGGTTACAGCTACCAGGAAAACTATAATCTTGAAACAAAAGAGATTTCAACAAATCAGTTCTGTTCTATATTGAACAGAACAAAGAATATTCCTGTTGTTAAGTAGTGTTTAAAACAAACGAGCAAACAAGCAAATCCCCCCAAAACCCAGAACCCAACACAAGTCCTAAAAATCCTAAAATTCAGTCCCATCTAAGAAAGTCCAATGGCTAAAGCATTCACATGAATTAAAATTGGGTTTCTTCACAGCCCAAGAACTGTCCTCAGCATTGTTATTCTCCTGCTCACAGACTACCTTTCTGACGGAAAAGAAATTCCATCCCGCATATTCAAAACATATATTTTGCAGCATTCATCTAACTCCTACATATACAAAATGCTGCCATGACAACGTGGATGCTGAAACTGAGTTACGCAGATCATATGCTGCAGTTAGATGCACTATTCTGACATACAAGTATGAATAGTTCAACTTCTATCTAGTGATAAATTTGCAATCCAGGGGAAAAAAGAAACCCATAAGCATAAGGATTTTCTCTTCATTACACAACAGACCAGTCATTGGCATGCTTATGATGTCACTTACTGGATTTACTACTGCCTCAAAATCCTTTGGATTTATGCATCTTATCTCCATTAGCTTCGTCCAAACAATCCCAAAATGTCTAACAGTAAAACATGGCTTTGGTCTCTTATGGGCAAGACTTGCGCTTGCAGATAAAATTTAATCAGAATTTATCCCAATTTCTGACTGTACTTCTACTTTGAAGCCAAACCCTTTTCAGTTTAAGTAAGTAAACAAAACCCCAACACACTAAAGGGATTTATTCCTCAAACTTTTTCTTTTAATCTTTTCTGATACTAAACGTTAGATGGAAATATATTTAAAAAGTGAACCATGAATTTTTACAAGCACAAGTAAACAACCAGCCTATTAGAAAGAAGAACTCAGTTAGTTAGACCTTGGGAGTCACCTGACTGACAGTAACAAAACAAAAAACAAAACAAAACAAACCCAAACCCAAAAACAAAACAAACAAACAAAAAAAACACACACACACACAAAAAAACCAAACCAAAAAAAACCCACCCCACAGAACAAAAACCACTGTGACATTTTCCAGCTTATATACCTGTTATGTCAAAACACTAGAATTATGGATGGAAAAAACAGGTCATAATGGAAGTTGGAATACCATTCTCTGCCACGACCTGATAACAACTTTGAGTAACAACTAAGTGTATGAGGGACTTCTCACCAATGTGTTCCCAAACCGCAGGCTACACACCAGCTGCATTACATCCCTGTTGAAAGGTCATTGTTTGGGGTGTGGGGAACAAACCACGACCTTGGAACATGGCTGTCACTTCTTTGGTGTTACGAATCAGTTTTTCTTGGCTAAAGCCATCAGATTTCTCACATCCCTACATTGATGGTCTTAATCTCATTCCATCTTCTTTCTAATTTGGGTCAATCAAGAGAAGCTAAGTCCTTGTCCATATTAATTAATAAAACTAAGGTAGATTAACCTTTAAGGACAAAACGTTAAGTTTGATTTATTGTAGTTCAATAAGGAATAACACTCAGATGAAGTTTACTTGGCTAACTAATAATTGCATCATTACACCACAAATGTTAACAGCTTCTGATTGCAAATAAATTTCATGCGATACAATTTGGAAACACTGTTTAAGAGCATATAACATAGATAGTTCACATTTCTTAAAGTCTTTGCCACCTTGCTTTGACATTGTAGTTTATCTTTTGTGCTGGAGTTCTGGAAAAGTTAAGTAGCTACTCTGGTAGCTGCTACCCAACAGAGATCAGTTTGGTTTTTAGGGTACTTTCCAAATCTGTGGTCTCTAAGGGGATCATTTAGTCCCATCCCTTTCCTTACAGAGGAACTTTTCTGACAGATTTAGTGTAGCATTTTAAACTCCAGTGAGCATTTTAAACTCCAGTGAGAGTGCTTTTGATTATTTTTTTAGGTCCTATTGCAAATAAAGATTCTCTTGGCTACACTACATAAAACATTTAGAATTATTTCTGGTGCTCTAAAAAGAGCCACACACATTCCCACTGGCCCAGCATTCACTATCCTTTATTAAGTGTTATTATTAAGAAAAGATCAGTCTTAACATCTGTGAAACCTGATTGACTGTATCAGTTGGAAATTCTAGGACACATCAAGTACTCATTTTAGTTTTCCTACAACCAGTGGGTTCTCAGTCTTATTATACTGGTATTCAGAGTAGCACTGTCATTAGCATAGAAGTGCTTCAGTTGCCATCTAGCAGAAAATGGCATTGAACAAACTCATTGAACAGCGGCGACCAAAGTAACCAATTATGTATAAATTGCCTGAGCACCTTGGGATCTCAGGATGAGTAACTACAACAGTCAGTCAGTAAGATGATTAAAATCTGAGCTACAAGGCCAGCTGACTATGCTTTCGATCCTTATCGGTGTATCTCCAGATTAACAGTAAGCACTATATCCATATCAAGGTCATTTTCCACAACATGTAGATATTAGAAGTCTGACATATAAGACTGTTCCCAGGTATCAAAAAAAAAAAAAAAAAAAGCAGCATTTTCTTACTGAAAGCATTTTTAATGTCTGAGGCTTGCCACCACATGAAAGATGGAGATATTGCCATTTTCATTGCAAAGACTATCAACATGTAAATAATACAAATTTTCCTATTTATTACCAATTCAGAGACTTAATAATAAGAGTAATAAATATTTTTGCTATTCCTATTTTAGAATAAATGGAAAAGCACAAGATGCTTCAATGAAACCTTGATAAATTTACAAGATCCTTTTTTTACCTCTTTCAAAACCATTTAAGTTCTTCCACAAATACTGCTTGCAAGTAGGGGACTGCAGCACCATATAGCATGTTTGTTCTTTATAGTGCGCCCTAATCCCTGTCAAAATTTGAAGAAACTTCAGTGTAGTAACAGCCAAACTAGCTAGTTACCTTAAAAATCAAAGTATATTCCCTTCAGTTACAGAAAATACAGCTACAATGGAAAAGTGAGCAAAGCATATAATAAAGAATTAAGAAGTGTAACATCCACCTCTAGGTTATCATCTTGCCTTCTGTGTATTTCACATGTTCAGAGCTACTAGTTTAGAAAGTCACTTCTTTACTTACTTCCTCTGCTCCTAGTTTAGATTAGCACATATACAATATTCTGAAGCCATAGCTGGTGGTGAAATGGAGCACTGCTCCAACATCTGCCACCTATCCTTAGAAACACTTCCCCCCACCCCCACCCCCGCCACCCTTGATTACCACTGGTCTGAGCAAAGCTGGACCCTCAGATATCACATACTACATTAAAATTTTTTCTGATGCTATTGATGAGATGGGACAATAAGCTCCATCCTACTCCAGCAGAGACAGTCATTGATAATCAGTAGCTGCCTCATTTCAGTTACTTGATTGAGTACAACATGGATGTAGACAAAGAGTTAACAACCGTAACACAACACCCTTTGAACTTCATTCCATATGGCTACTCCCACCATAACAGATGGTGTAACTATTTGTTTTCAGTTTACTCCTGATGAACTGTTTTCTGTCTTCTGTTAAAATGACTGTGGCTAAACAGTAAAAATGACAGCTGCCCATTCCTGTTGTCCTTTCCTTGCAGCTCGCTATCTTAAAGCTCAAGGAGAACACTGCCAAAGGAGGAGATTGCTCATATGCTGCAGGTTTTCCGATTGCTGTTTTTCCTCCTTCCCACTCCTCCACATTGCAGCAGCTTCTCTTAGCTGACTAGACTTGCTGCTGTCTGGGAAGAAAAAGTAAGAGACTCCAAAGAGGAGCCAGGGACTTGCTTGCAGCAGGAGCAGACCCAAAACCAAGCTGCAGAAGTGATAAGGATGAAATAAATAAATCAGCTTGAAGAATTTTTGCGTAGTTGTTTTTCCCCCAGAAAATACTATGTGTAAGTTAGTGCGTACATAGCAGGCTTCAGCGACCTTTCGTCCTGACATTCTTCTTCCATCCATTGCCAAAGACCCATGTAATTATTTTTTTAATCTTATCAAAAACGCAGTTCCCATTTTTAATAACACAGTTCAAAAAAAAAAGTTAAGTTTCTTATATGTGGTTTTTAAACTATGTAATTTAAACATTATTTGACATGTGTTAATTTTACTACACTTCTCCATTATGCTTCTGTACATGTCTGAATGAACTCCCACTACCTGAGATTGCCTTGTAAAACTCCTGAGTTCTGAGCTCTGTGTTTGGTAGATCACGACTGTGAATGTTCACCTCAGTTCCACAAGCTTGTCAGTAAATGGGAGAAAAACAAAATACCAATTAAAAAAAAAAAATTTATTCTGGTCTCTAGTGTACTCCTAAAAACCTCTATACAGACATCCAGAAACTGTAACTAAATAGAGAGTGAACATGAAAAAGGATGCGTTAAACCAGCTCTATTATGAAAGAAATTAAAAAAGGGCTACTTGAAAAATTGTCAGAAATGCCAATATCACGTTTTCCTTGAAAAGCTTTTCAGAAACTGTTTGAAGAAGTTATTTGAGTTTGTTGTTGATTCACAATACCTTTTTTTCATTGCTCCAGATAAGATACAAATCTTATCAAAAGAGCATTTCACACAGACAGAATTTTCTACAGACACTAAGTTAACTACTTGGACATTGTTTCAGACAGCTAGGCCACTACGTACTGTTGGTTTTTTCTTCTTTTCTACTACATATTCTTAATAACTCCCGTAACAGCAAAACACATGGCCATAGCAGAACATTAATCCCTATTATTACTTTTCCATGTTAGCATCATCTCATCAAAAGAGGAGGGCATGCCTGGGCTGCTGAGAGGAACAGAAAGGAGGGTAAGTCACAGGACAAATCTCTCCACTGAAAGTCAGAGATGGCCTAGAAGTTCATTTTGCCCATAGTTCCAAAGTTTAAGATGAACAAATACTTCTACACCAATTATATCAAATACAACCAGGTTTGTCTTTCTGCAAAAGTTAGCATCCAAATTTAAACTTTAAACTTTACTAAACTAAACTTTACTTTTAGGGTTTTTTTTTTTTTTACAGTGAACCTCTTGAGTTTAGTCTAAAACTTCATTACAAGTTTATGATAAAAACAAGCTCTGATTTTTTTTTTTTTTTTAGTTGTATAAAAATGCTTTTCATGACAATAATATATTACTTAAATAATACTGTTGTGTGTTTCACTTTGACTCTCTATATTACTTTTCTTGTTAATCAGCTCTTTAATAAAAAAGCCAAAAGAGAGGACAGGCTATAGTTCCACATAAAATGATGTACTTGTCTCTTCCCTCCACATCCAACTGCATGTACTGAAGATTTCTTTAAGTATGATCAATGGAAAACAAAGCAAGAAATATTTGGGAAATATCTGAACCTTCTGTTTGCTCCACGCAAAGATAAATTAAGATGCTTGTGTTAGATAAGGTATGACAATTATTCAAGGATTTATTTGTAATCATGTAACTGCGTATCTATCATGTTTCTTTAAACATTTCGATCACCAAGATATCAATGCCCAGGCCATAAGCACTGGATAAAAGTGAACGGTTAGTATGCAACATCTTCATAAAATGCCCAGTTAGAAGTCCCAAATTATGGTGTATTTTATCTTATTTGCCAGTATAAAAAAACCATCAAAAACCATGTGAATGGTTGACTAAAGTTATACCACTTACATTTCATAACTTCAGACAAAGTTCTGGCTTTCTGAAAATTTAATTCCAGCTAGATTTTGTGCCTCAGGAAAGGCTTTATATGATTTCAATCTCTTCCTGACTCCTCCTCTATAAAGATGAGGTTCATATTTAATTCAAGCTATTCTCAGTCACTTCCTTCTCCGCCTTAGAAATAACATTCTGGTTGCCGAATATCACAGTAACGAGGCAGCAAGCAAGAGCTGTGATCAATTTTCAAATTGTACTTGCATAATGGATACAGGCATATTTCATGCAGATTACAAAACAGGGAGGTCTTCACTGAATTTTCACTATGATTTATTTTATAAAATCGAGATGAGCCTAGAAAACGGGGCAAAACACACCAATCATTTATATACGATAATGACAACAACATGCATTAATTTACATTGTAAAGAGACATCTTTTGGGATTGTTTCAGCCACTGTTCAATTAAGTCATTAGCTTTCATTTCTTAGTAAGACCCATTTAAAAACCATCCAAATGCCAACATCAAAATGAAATAAGAATTATGTACAGCTAAATTATAAAACAATCTCCTTAATGTAGAAAAATCAATTCTGCAGGCAAGGTGAAATTTGTGCAAATGCCTATTTGGCAAGAAATAACCATTATTCAGTCTTTTTAATATTTCTCAGGAGACCTTAAACTTATATATAATCTATTTACTTGAATTCATGTAATTAAGACCGCAAACAAATGACCTCTATAGCACTCTATAGCACTGTACTATACATAGGTTGATGGTACTTGCTCAGTAGCAAGAGTATATTTCCTGCCTGGGAAGTCATAGCGAGGGCTCACCCTCATGGAACCCAAGATCCTGTGCAGCTGCCCCAAACATTGCATCACACACGTGATAGTGCTGTGAGCATTTCTATTTTTCACTGCTTTTAGAGTCACAATTACAGCAGCTTCACTGTGAAATCCAAGTTTTCAAAGACAATTTTTCCTCAACAATACCCTGTACTGCAAGTTGTTCACAGTCGCAACATTAGCCTCCTCAAAGAGTCTTACATAAAAGTATGTTGTGAATATATATAAAAACTTCCACCACCAATTCGGGTCTAAAACATTCATTCTGGCTAACAAAGTTCTGTGCAGATTAGATCACCTTGAATCATTTACAGCACTACGGAACATGTAGAGTTGGAAATCCCTATCTTTCTGATGTTGCCACTGTTACAGGCATTTTTTCTTCTTCTTTTAGACCTTACTTAACCATTTCAAGGACCCAGGTCACTTATTTCGGTAGAGGATCCATTTTGGCAATTTTGCTTTGGCAACTCTTACATTTTCCATTATCATCATTTGATGTCTTGTACTGTTTATAATGTAAGAATTCTTTAAATTTCAAATGGATTGTGGTTATTCCCTGTGTTGCTCACTAGACTGGCACTGTACCTGAACAGGTAATTTCTTCCACTTGACACTTTCATTTCACCCTAAGGCAGGAAAAATAAATGAAGAAATTCCTGCTGCATTTGCTACAGTAGTACATAGAGTTCTACATGCCCAGACTAAAGGACATTAAGCACTGCAAAACTTCCTGCTGCTATTCTAGACTGTCTAGGTTGAATCCACTATTTCTGTACTGCATCAATATGTAGCATAAACATCATCCAATTTTTGAGTCTGTATTAGCCTCTACATTCTCCAAAATCAGAGAGTCATAGAATGGTTTAGGTTGGAAGGGACCTTTAGATGTCATCTAGTCCAACCCCCCTGCAGTGAGCAGGGACATCCTCAACTAGATCAGGTTGCTCAGAGCCCCGTCCAACCTGACCTTGAACGTTTCTAGGGATAAGGCATGTACCATGCTCTATGGTTAATCAAGAATGGCCAGCCAGACACATACCTGCTGCCTGTTGCATTGCAAAATGACAATTTTTCAATCAGGAAAAACTGATATCCTGCTTTTGTTTTGAATCTCTTTGCAACATCAGATATGAGGCACTAACAGTTCAGCATATATAGTGGATATTAATCTAGCTGGTTGTAAACACGTTTGCAATTTTTGCAGAGGCTGAAGGAAGAATAGGTATGCTGAAGTGGATCAGTCATTGTCAGAATTACTTCAGTTACTTATTATGTGCAATGCATACTGTCACTGGGAATGTTATGTTTCCTTGGCAACTATCAAATACATTGTTAATGTCCCTGAAGAATTTCTAGTCAATAATGATTTCAGTCCTTTAAAGCTTATTTTTTAAATTAACTTTTTAGGTAGCTTAATCCTACCTCCAATTTGTGTATTTAACTGATTGTTGTCAGGTAGCTGAACGTTTTTATGAAGGAAAGGTTTTAACCTATACCTTAGTTCTCTTTACAGATTTAGAGCAGTGCAGCTGAAGATATCAGAGACGTCAATGAGAAATAAGAACTTGCAAGGAACCTATCCCATCTTTCACAACAGATGTCTAGAATCAAACTGAATTAAGGTGAACACTGAAATTACAGGACAAACACTAACTCCCATTTATGTGTTTCTCTCTCAGGTAACTACTAAACTGAGGACATGAAAAGCGTATGCAGTTTTATTACAGAAATAAGGATACCGATTGCAAATAGTGAAGTAGAATGATAAAAACCAGCTTTAAATTCAGCTGTCCCCCAAGAAGTTTTGAACACCCCTAAGGCTACTATAGACTACATCCTCCTGAAAATTAAGATCTCATGATTAAAAATTTCAAGTTCCATATTTAACCTAGCATAATAAGAATAGATATGTAAACTATGACATGGTTAGATTCCTACTAATTTAAGAATCATCTCAAGCATGAATAAAAACCTCAATCATACGTTGGAAAGAAAAATATACCCAAGAAGGAAAAAAAGACTTGAAGCATAAATAAAAACTGTTTTCTCAGATCCTCTTGTTCCCTGGCACCACACTATTTCTTCGTTTTCTCAAAACAGCTGTTTGAAAATAATTAGACTCATAAGCAGTAATGCAAGAATGACCTCTTCTCCTTATGCCTTGTTATTTATTCCCTGTCAGAGTCATATACAGAAATAAAACTCAAGTTTCAGAATTATGTTGCTGACTAATTAAAATAGTGTCCTTTAAAAAAATAACAATACAATTAATTAAATAATAAGAACTTTAAAAAATATGCCAAAAAAAGAACTGCCTCTCCGTGCCAAGTGGAAAGACATTTGGCCTTGTTTATGTAGTTGAGCAGGAGAGCTTGGGGTTTTTAGTTATTTCCCATTTTTATTTCTTCCAAGGGCAAGGAAGAGAATCCTAGCTCAAAAATCTTCAGAAAGACTGCAAATAGGGGTAGTATCTTCTCTGGGGTCACTGATAACAGTAAAGTAAGGAGCTGTGCACATGGCCATATCCAGTCTCTGTACTTCATGTGGATCCTGCGTCAAAAGGTATCCAAGCTAAAGTTTGCTTTCATTTCTCACCATACCTGAGCGAGATTCTACCCCTTAACTGTGCAAAACAGGCTTTGTTTTGGTTTTTTGGTTGGTTGGTTTTATAAAGAAATTAATTTGGCAGATCAAAAGTAAACCTACTTCTATTATATAGTGTTCATACTTCTAGTATCTGTATAGTGTTCAGCATGTGAAACAAAACCACCAGAAAATAGAAATTAAGCATATTATAATTTCTTCTGGGCCTTCAGAATGGCTTTTTGTAACCATGGGCTTTTACTGTTGTGGGGGAAGAAAAAGAAAAAAACAACCCAAAAAAAACCCCAAAAAAACCCAACCCACACAAACCAAACCAATAAAACCCCAAACACAACGCTACAAAAGGGCATTTTATCCTCTAACTTACTCTAAATCAGCTCTACAGTTAGTAAGTTTTTTAGATACAGAAATAATTCCTGATGAGAGGTGACAACACTGTTTGTAGATTCAAATCTGCAAACTATTTAGCTATACTAGTCACCCATGCTGACTAGAGAAACACAGGAAATCAGATTGGTATTAACAGCTGTAAGCCTGTGAGCACACATGAATTGAAAATACTTGTTTTCTTAATGTTACCAATGATGTCATAAACATCATTTGAAAGGCAATTGAAAAAATAATAGAAAAATATATTCTAATTCAGGAGTCTATGAAGAGGATTAAATAAAACTGATGATAGTAATATGGATTAGTGATGTTTTTCATTGTTTCAGAAAACCACATTCAAATTTTATCTGGAGCAGAATTGACATGGGTTTTTTCATCTCCCATTTTCATTAAGTATTTACAAAGACATATAAAAACTTATAAATGGTCCCTCAGCAACGGGGCTACTGGCGGTGTGGGCTACTGGCCAAAGTGTTAGTTTACATGTTTATTTCAGAGTTCTCCATCTAGTATGTTACCACCAAACAAAAAGCACCCATAAATGTAAAGAAACATGCAGAACTACTCTTGGAATAGTATAGTACTTTGGCAAAATAAAAGTGAAAAAATAATTTTTAAAAAGTAGACCCCGTTTATTAATTTTTGTGTGCTGTAAGAAGTTATCTGCTAAGCATTAGCAGTCTTCTGGACATTTAAAGAAAAGCAGTGCTACAGCTTTCTGTGTTACAGCACTAGCACAGAGATTTCAATTCAGTCAGTAGAAGCATCTGAGCTTGTATGTTTGATTTAAAGGCTAAGCAAAATTTGAAATTAAACCAAATTAGACTACACATGCATTGTAAACAGTTATTGAGAAGTTATAGATATGACTTGATGCAATTATAGCAAAGAGGAGTAGTACAGAGAAAAAGGGAGACCAGAACCATCTTTCACGTACAACATTTCATTTTACGAATATCTTACAGCATTGTCTGCAGTAAAGGTAGGATAAGGAGCAGAACAGAAAAGGAAAAAGAATAAAACCACACACTGCAGCAGGAAAGAGCAAAAGGAAGAGATTACAGATAATACTGAATAGCTTGAATTAAGTGTCAACCAGTGCCATCACTCTGAAACCCAATAGCTTCACATTTTGAAGCTATTAGTAACAGCCAGCAGCCATGCTTTACCACAAGACTTCTGTCACCACTAGGAGTTGCTTTTCCTCCTCCAGTTCTTAATGTTATTCTTATTGTATTAGTAAATAGCTGAACCATTTTTAATACCTCTCATTACTTTTGCCTCTACATGCTACTTACCTTGGACAACACAGATAGTGACTGCCTTGTTTCCTTTTTAAGTTTAATGACAGAGATTAAAGGGCCCACGTACACTAGTACTTCACACTGAGCACTATAAATCTTTCCCGGTGGTCAGCATCTTCAGAAACTTGATCATAATTTGCTGATTCAAGATTCTCCTGCCACCATCTATATTACAGTGGCCTTGAGCACTGCTGCCATCTCTGTATATGCTTATCCCTTCAGTTAAGGCTACTATACCTCAATTTGTGTCACACCTCATCAGTTACCAGTTTCCTTTCTTCAGCACCTTTGCAAGGCTGTTATCCAGATAAAAGTAAGATCTTATTACTTAACTTTTGTGCTTACTTAAGGGTTAATTTTGCAAGTATTCATCTTTCTGTAAAGCACACCCTAACCTACCTTGCTACAATTGTAGCAGCCTCCACAGCTCTTCAACTGTACCTCCACAACACTAACACAGAAAACGGCCTCCAATATAACCTCCAAAGAAGTTTGCAGACTGAAGTTGACAGTGTCCTGCTGTAATCCCATCTTCTTTGTTTTAATATCAGTGCACAGCAAATAGTGCTAAGATCTCTGCATATGTAATTATGTTATTTGTAGAAGATAATTTGAGTCTGAGAGAAAAGTAATTTTTTTTTCTTCACAAGAAGAGTTTTTAAAAAGGTTTCAATTCTAGGACTCTTGCTGAAGATGAGAGCATTTCTATGATGTTCTGATTTCAGGATATAATTTATCATGTCATGTCTCTTCTATTATGCTAACAGAAGAAAATTCTTCACTCTCCCCAGTGTACATTTCAGTGCCTGATGAGAAACAAAATATTTCATACAAGGTTATATAAAGTTGGTAAGTAATAATAGTGACGGTAACAATGATGAGTTAATAGAAATCAAAACCTAACATAAAGATGAACTACAAAAAAGTCATCAGGAGAATATACTGACAATATATATCCTCTGTATGTACGTTAAAGTCAGTATCCGGTAAAAGACACATCTATTTACAGAGATCTTAATATTTTTCTACTGACAAGTGGCAGATAAATCAGAAGGGAAGCATATAATAATATTTTAAATACTTGCTACAAGTAAAAAACAACAAGAAAATTCACTAAGGAGTTCCAACAATTAGGTCTGTTTGTTTAATTAATGCAAAACACAACTCCCCTACACCTTAAAATATGAAGGTCTTCACTAGGTTTATATAAGTTCCTCTTTTGCTGGTATATAATGACACAAATCAAAATTTAAAATTATTAAGAATATATTATTTCCCTCAGTACTTTGTTACCTGAAAATTTTTAAACTAACCCAATATTCAATTCAGTGGTTCCGTTGTCACACATCTTTCTTTTGTTCCTTAGTGGTAGCACTTCAGTTGGGGATGGGGGTGCAGTTTTTTTGGTTGGTTGGGGGTTTTTTGTCATTGTGTTTTGTTGGATGGGGGGTTTTTTGTTGGGTTTTTTTTTTTGTGTTTCATTTTTTTGTTTTTTTAAATGCTATCCACAAGAATAAAAAAAAAGCCATTTATTTTGAAATTATCTCCTGATCTAGCAGTAAATGCCTATACACTACTCAAATTAACAAAAACAGGCAAAAGGTATTTTCTTAAGGTTAAAAACAAACAAACAAAATGTACGTGACCAGTACAATCTGTCTTGTGCTTCTTAAAATGCAAATAGCATTGAAATGCACTTGTAATTGTTGAATATTAAAAAATATTTGGGGGGGGGCGTAATAAATTTGGAACAATACAATTCACCTGAAGAGATTAGTTCTTTTTTTACAAAGACTATTCTATGATAACTAAAACCACTAGAAGGCAGTCCAGTTATTTTCTTCAGAGCTGGTATTTTTCCTCACAACTAAAGCTTTGCTGTAGAAAAATCTCAGCCAAAAAATAGTTTATGGGAAAAGGAAGTCAATTGGTTTTGTAAGCTATAAAGGTCAAAATACTTCTGTGAAATATTCCCTTTGGAAAACTTGGAAACAACCTTTTTCTCCAAAATTCTATGACAGCTGGTAAAGCAAGAAAACATATGCTTTTTTGTACTGCCTAAATAAAAATGACTGATCTGACTTATTAACACTGATTCTCTCAAGATGAAAGCAAGAGTTTCCAGCAATTTAATGCAGTTCTTATTATACATTAGCAATACCTGCTTTTAGATGAGCAATATTTATCCTAAACATCTGTTTGCAGGATCAGTTAAAGTGATTAGAAGTGATGCTTCCAAATTTGTTAGCTTACATGGAAACTATTTTTCAGACTATTGAGAATGATTAACTGAAGATTTTAAGGCTACAGAAATAAAAACAAGTGGTAGGGTCTGCTAAAAGTCATGCCTGTAATTATCTGATTCATAAACCAGAGAAGTTCAGTTACTTATATTTCAAAAAAGATTTTAGAGTTTTCTTTTCCATCCACTTTTAGATTTCAAAACCAGGAAAGAGACTATAATATATTCTGATAATAGAATTATAAATTCATTGTAGTAGCCAAAATCCAAAAAGACTGAAGTAACACAGACATGTACAAACGATAGCCTAGTAAAAATATGTACAGTAAAAATCCATAGAGCTTCCAGAATGGATGACAAGTAAGCATAACAGGAATAAATAAGAAAATGTACAATTAACTGGAAATCTTTTAAGAAAGGGAGCCTATTAAATCCCACTTAGATTCTCTAAAATAAAGAAATCAAGAATAGCTAAATCTTTCCATTTATATAGTAATCTTCCTTGTTCTAGATAGAAATTGAAGAGTAGCACTAGAGAAGCAGTCTTCCACCACCGTGTCAATGAAGTTAGTTTATGGTGTAAGTTTTTACTTGTGGACGCGAGAACAGTTGAGAGGCATAGGCATGCTGGCTACATTCAACATTCTATCTAAAGTGATGTACATATGCAAGAGTATTGACCTAGAAGGTAGAAAGGTGTGCAGGCACTCATCTATATCGCATACTTTTTTCCTGCCACCAGCTTAACTCCCTGCTGAGTACAGGCCAGACTTGCAAGGATCCTGAGAAAAGGCACTAGGCAGACATGCTTTATCCAATACTCGCGAGCTCCCTGTCAACATTCAGAGAGAACACTAAAATTTTGTGCATATAAAGGCTGCTTGGCTTAAAATATACAGTAAACAGGATCTAGAATATTATTAATAGCTTCAAAAATAGCTGTTAGACAGTTATGCTTTTTGTGTTCCTCATAAAGGCTGCCCCACTTTCTTACTATTACATATAATAACTCTAATTCAGTTATCTAAACTGTAGTTTCTGTCAGTTATCTAAAACAGTTTTCTCATGCATTTAAGCACATAACATTTCCCCCCCTCAACCTCCAGGGAGCTTTTTTCTACTTCATTAACATAATCCAGGTACGTAACACTGGGATGCTTCCCTATCATGAAGCAACACAAAGACTTCCAAACTTACTCAATAAACAAACATTTTAGTGCTGACAGATGAGTAATCTTTCACTTGTCATAAAACAATTTTGATGCAAGTACTGTGAGCCAGCTCTCTTAGATGACAGCTAGACCCTAGAGCTCATATAGCCATTGCAGTAGGACCCCCAGCCAACCAGTGCCTGCAGTACAGCTACTTCTTCCTTTGCCTTCCACCAGCACACCACACAATAGCAACTCCAGTTATTTTATTAGAAATAAATAATGAAAAAAAGAAAAAACAACAGGAAAACTCTAAATAGACAGAAGCTCAGAATTACTAGATCACAGTAACCAAAGCACAAAGCTTTTAGGACTCTCTCCCCTCTATCCATGGGGAGATAGCAGCATACATTTTTTCCTCCAGTCCAGAAAACCACAACGGCTGAAAAAAGATTCCATGCTGTGCTTTTTAATCCCTCTCTCCTGTTAGATCTGTGTCCCACTGTGGTCCCTACTCCAGACAGGCACATCCCCCATCCGAACTCCCTACTTACCAGCTTGTCCTAGTCTCCTTGCCAAAAGGACATGCAAATTTTGTTCACTTAATCTTAAACAAGGTGAAATCTCCCTCTCCTTCTCAGCAGGCTCAGTCATGACCTAAAGCGCACACACAACACAATGTAAACCAGAAGCTTTCATCCTTGTAAAACTGCAACAGGTCTTTGAAAGATTACAGGTAACCGCTAGCAAGTTCAGCGGCTTTACCACAGAAACTCCAATACTGATAATCTCTTCGAGCTACTCTCAAGGCAAAAAAACCCTGCTCTCAGAGGAGGAGCATTGTGCTGAACTACACACAGCAAGTCCTCTCGTAACAGTTCAACAGCTACTTTCCTATGTTACTTTCAGGTATTCCTTACTGCTTCCTGAAGGATTTCCTGCCCTCTAAATGGTTGCAGAGATCAAGTATTAAATTAAAATCAATGTCACCTTCCCACAGTTTCTCTGCCTTCCTTAGAGAGAGTGTCAAGCATCACAGCACAAGCCACATGCAATACTCTGATAATTTTGTGCTTTGGCAGCCAGCAGAAATTTGTGTACAGCTTAACAGTAAATGGGATTAATACTGTATGAGATTGTCATTTGATGGTACAGGAGAGGGATTAAATGATGTAAGAAAAGAGGACAAGAACTAATTTAGCACCCTCAAAAGTTAAGGGCATGTTTACTTGACCAAAAGTTAAATTGGCAAATGTATTTATGAATGCAGGCTACCCCAAAACTCCCATTAGTTCAAAAATTCTACCCAGAGAGCAGTCTCATTGCTGCTTCCACTGCCCAGGCCATAAAAAGCCCAGAAGAACCAATGGGACTTATAGAAATACGTATCTGGTTTTCACACTGCATACAAAGAGGGGAATAACTATTTTGCTACTTTTAGCAATAAACCGCAAAGTTAAGATTCCACCTTTGATATGTTGGGATGTGATGAAAAACAAAGCTACAGAAAAACATCAGAACTGGATGGCCTGCACTAGAGGTGTCCAAACAGAAAAATTAACTCTCCAGTAAAACATCATCTATTGTTACATCTTTTTTTCTTGGGAGAGGAAAGGGACACTAGACAATGACTTGATCTTCAAAAGAGTAGTATAAAAGGAACTAAAACTTTTAGCAGGAATCATCAATTGTGGAGCAAATATTCCCTCAATTTAATAGCTCCGCAGCACAGAAGATTAGACCACCCTTAAATAAAGTCAACATTTGTGGATTGCTGAATATTTGATAGGGGAAATCAAAGTATCCTGTAATGCTCTCATTTTCTAACAAGATTCAGCACAGCAAACACCAAAATCTCCCTGAATAACAGAGAACGTAACATTTTGAAGAAAGACCTTAATAGAGATTTCTCAAGCACAACTGAGAAGTTAAGTGAACTGAAGAACCTTTCCTGAAGTCTCATCACTTTGAACAAAGAAATTTTCTAACCACAACAGGAAATAAAATACAAGCTCCCCCCCACAATGGAATTGCTGGTTCACCACCAGCCGCTGAGTACCCTTCTACTTCAGAGGAACAGAACGAATGATTTTCCTCTTCTACTCTTTATGAAAATATGTTTTCATAAGTATTACAGTGCTACTAGATAGAGTCAAGTTAGGGGTTTTTTTGCTTCTTTTGCTTTTACTTTACCTAATACATCTAAGCAATAAACTGATGAATTGATCTTGCTATGTTTTTTTCCAAATACAAAATATTAGAGCCCACTGTGTTTTCATCACACTAAACATTACGTCCTCCTTTGCTGAAGCCTCACAAAGCTCTATAAAAGCAAACATATCTTGCCGATGTCATACAATTAGCTTAGAGACTTTTAGTGCAATACTTGTTGGGCCAGTGTTAGATACCACCTACCACAGAGACTTTAGCATCTGAGTTTTGCGATATACTGTTGTGAATGCTAATTTGTACAAAAGCACCCAACCAACCATTATTGGCATATGTTTCTCAAATTACTCCAATAACCACGTGTGAGAAATTAGAGCAAAGCCAAGAGAGAAAAAGGGGATAATGATAGAACAAAAGGATAAAAGGAAAACTGAGACAAAATACAGTGATTTAACCCACATTATAGTGTGATATCTGAATTATGAAATTCCTAAGAAGAACTCCTTAGGATAGAAAGGCTGTTGAGGCTGCAGGTCTTTGAACTGTAGCATACCAAGACAGCTCTTTAATCTTGCAGCCTATCAATAGTAACACTCTGCAGTGCTACACTGCTAAGTTATTTTTTTACTGTCCTTTCACCGTTCTTCCTATGCTATCTAATGCTAATGCGTAAACTGAGTAGTAGACTCTCAGCAAAAGTCAAATTTCCCAGTTACTCTTACACAGTTGTCGTAGTTTAGCCCCAGTCAGCAACTACGCACCACCTAGCCACTCGCTCACTCCCCCCAGCCCAGTGGGAAGGGGGAGAATCAGAAGAGTAAAAGTGAGGAAACTCCTGGGTTGAGATGAAGACCATTTAATAGGCAAAGCAAAAGCCACGCGCACAAGCAAAGCAAAACAAGGAATTCATTCACCACTTCCCATGGGCAGGAAGGTGTTCAGCCATCTCCAGGAAAGCAGGGCTCCATCACGCGTAACGGTTACTTGGGAAGACAAACGCCATAACTCCAAACGTCCCCCACTTCCTTCTTCTTCCCCCAGCTTTATATGCTGAGCGTGATGTCATATGGTATGGAATATCCCTTTGGTCAGTTGGGGTCAGCTGTCGCAGCTGTGTCCCCTCCTGGCTTCTTGTGCACCCAGCAGAGCATGGGAAGCAGAAAAAGTCCTTGACTACTGTAAGCACTATTTAGCAACAACTAAAACATCTCCACATTATCAACACTGTTTTCAGCATAAATCCAAAACATAGCCCCACACTAGCTACTATGAAAAAAAAATTAACTCTATCCCAGCTGAAACCAGGACAACAGCGCCCATCCTTTCTAAGAATCTCAGTAAGGCTTGTCAGTGAAGGGTCAAACACCTTTTGCACCATCGTGCCTCCTGTCCCTATAGTCCTCCAAAGATGAGATGAAAGCGTAAGGATTACTTTAGTTGTACCTCCGCACGTGCTAACTGTAGCCAATGTTTTGTGTCTGAACAGATGCTTTCCTAGCCTCGACAAAAATGATATTAAAAAATACAGTATGTTATTGATATGGATGTATTCACTCACTAGCCACATTATGCATTAAGCGCTATTTAATGCGGGTAGCTGAGGACAAGTTACAGTAAACTGGAAAAAATTCAGTACATTCAGAGTGAAAGAAAGATACTGTACTAATAATTTGCCAAAATAGAAGAAAAATCATTAAGTTACCTCATACCACCAAATAAGCTTGTGCAGCAAATCATTCACTTACTAGAACTGAACTGGCAAATACAATTGCCATTTTTGGACCCTTCCCTGTGAACAGAATGTGAACACAACTCCAGTTCAAGGCTACGTGGTCTTTAGTTCCTATATATTGTTTCACTCTTCTTTACTATTAAATTCTGAATGTTTCTGTGAAAACCCACGAGACCCCCAATTCTGCAGAACTTCAGTAGACTATATTCACACTGAAGATGGGCTTGTCAGTACCAAGCAGAAGACTTACAGACTCTAGAGCTGAAGGACAGTCTTGACACTTTAAGTTGTAAAATTTTGGTAGACATTACATTATTAATACAAATTAAATGAACTTGTATTTTTCCAGGATATAATCCACCGCATAACAAATTCATGAACATTTTAGGAAAACCTCCAAAATTTAATATATACTTAAGAAGCACCTTTAACAATTACAGTTTCCAGAGGTAACTCGCAGAGCAGCTCAAGTGTTACTATCAAAATTTTAAAAGGCCATTTGTTTGCATAAAAACTAAAGTATACAATTTCCCCTATACATTTCAAACTCAGTTTTGGATTTCTCACCGACACCTTCCTTATAGGCACATCTAATGCTTATTTGTAGCTATGCTACTCTGACAAGAACTTTGATAACAAAAAAATTTCTCCACCATTAAGGAGGACTATTAATGATCAGCTTTTTTGCAGCTGGAAGTCATTGTTCTTATTTTGATTATTGCTAATTTCTAAACACAGGCCAAACTTCCGTTTGGACAGGGCAATTTCCCTTATTTTTTTACTGGAAATTTCTAAAGAGATGTTCAAGCATTATTTTAGAAAGTACAGGGACTATGTGTAATCAGGCCTTACTGACAGTTGTACCATCTAGTACAGTGACAGGAAAAAAAAGTAGTATTCATCCACTTTTAATTTCAACTAAAGGGAAAGTCTCAAGAATGGTTAAACAAGCACTTGATCAGAGTCCCAGGAGCATCCCTGTACGGATAGAGCGTAAAGTGGAAGTAGCAATTGCAGCTTCCTTATAAAAGTGTAACAGCTATTTTAGATGCAAAATTTCCTGACAATTGCTTCTAAATTAAACTATTAAACTTTCAACAAGAAAAGCTATCCCTACCTTTATGACGAGTATTTTAGCAATTCCTCATCACACCGAGCAGAATGAGCATTCAATGCAGTGTTACACCTCCAGGGACTGAGAGAAAACAGAGGGATTAAAAATGTCTTGCAATAAGAAACTACATCTAATCTATAAAATTCGGCAGAAGATCTAGAGATAATTCAAGCTGAGATGTTCTGTTTTGCATTAGAAATATAAATTATAATATAATTAGATCATCTAAATTATTTTTAACATTTATTCACAGAATAGTTTTTGCTAACATTTGTTTTCCTAAACCTTCAATTACTTATTTCAAGTACACAGTTTGAAGCCTAATTATTTTGCAGATTTATGGTAGCTGAACATCAGAGCACAAGTATTTGAACACCACCACCACCACCGTACCCGCAAGACAAAAAAAATTGTTTACCTCAGAAGCTCCAGACAATTTAAAAAGACAACTTTAAAATCCAGTAACAGATGCACACATGCACGTACATGCATGCACTAGCAGTATATCCTCATACAGTTCATTCTAAATCATTGTTTTCCTGTAAAGAAAAGTCATAGTGTAAGGATGCTGCTGTATCAAGCAGCTATATAAATACAGAAAACAAAGCCAGGCTTCAAACCATTATAAGTAAATAATCACAAAATTAGTTTGTCTTCAGTTGACTTCCTTCTCCTATAAAGATTTTCTTTAAACTGAAAGCAAACCCAGGTCTTGATATTTAGTACCAAGGGCATTTCAATAAACTTTAGTAACCAAATCTGTCAGAGTTAAGATGTAACATTATGTACTAAATTACAGAGCTCTTGTCACCCAATTTTAGACTCAAAATTGTGGGGGAAAAAAATTTCCACTAAGCAAGTCACTTTAAAGCAGTCACCATCGTCATTTTCAAACTCAAACTATGTCATACCATCAATAATGTTATATTATGCCTTATTCTTCATTGCCTCAGTAGTAACACAAAAATCAGTTAAAATATATTCCCAGCAGCCAATGCTTGTTCAGGCTGGAAAGCATCTAGAATTTACATGCCTACATTACCCTTTCCTTCTATTCGTTATTGTCCTATTTCCAAGATCTTATTTCCACAAATATTCTTCACACACCCTGCTAACTTTCTCCTTATTTCCATCTTTCTTACTGGTGGCACAGCTAGGAATTGATGCATAGAGTTTGTCATCCAGATGATGACAGAATCATTTCTTTAAAAATAAACAAAAGAAGTCTGCCTTCTCAGGTTATTACTTTTATTGGTTCTTATTTCAAAGAGAGTAGGGAGAAAAGGGGAAAGCAAAGAAAACTCACCATGTGCTACTGAGAACTATACCATTAAAAGGTACTGAGTTAGAAAGTAAATGGAGACGGGGGGACATTTAAGAAGATGTACCTGTACCAGAAGTATTTCTGACAATATTAACCTTCTTTGAGGGGGTGGATAAGGGAAAGGAATATTTTCCCTGTATTCCTATACACGGCCTTAAAGCTCAAGCTCAAAAGGATAAGGAATCTTTATTATGAAACACTACAGAGAGTTTAAAATAAATCCACAATGCAAGGATTTATAATCAGGTAATTCCTCTGAAAAAACAGTTATGATAAAATAAATTATCTTCAGTTCATCAACCGATAATCCTTGTGTCTCATGGGCTGGCTTTCTTAAAAAGAAAATTTAATACAATTCCCTGTTGAGAAGCTAATCCATATCCAATAAATACCCTCTCTTTGTATGAAATTAAATCACCAAGCACACAATTTTTTCAAAGTTCATGTCCTAACTATGCAAATGATTTGTTTGTTTCTTTAAAGAGCATACCTCTATATATATTCAGTATGATGCATTTAATGTTTCTTATACAATGCTTATTTAAAACCCCAGAAACTGTTTAAATGATTCTGTTCTTCCTTCTTTTTGATCTCTGTATCAGTAATTAATACTGAACTGTAATATCACCTTTTGGGACCATAATCTGTTGCCAAGGATACTAGGATATAATTATGGTTTTATTGTAGGCTAACTGAAAGACTTCTCTTTGTTGAGAGTGCAATTCAGACTCATCTAGTGTTAATTGCACCTACACACCTCCTTTCATCAAGATATTGTGGAGTACTATGAAAATTATATACCAACACTCCTGTGACTCAAGTTCTGTTTCTATTATACAGACAGGGAAACTACAGTGCAAAGGCTCTGAATGACTTGCTGAAGGTCAAAACTTCAACTGGAAATGAAATTCAAGTGTCACCCTACTAACTCTAAAGAGGCAGCAATGAGCGTATTTGCCTGGCCAAAGACATGCTTCCACTATAAATTCTTACTTTGTCCGAGTTCAGCTAGACAATTCTGAAAGCTTCCTGTATTCCTCAATGCTGTTAACTTACTATTGTATCTGACAAGGCAGAAACACCCCTCCAATACAAGTTCTGTCATTCCTCATCAGCATGGTGCAGCTGTTACCTTCCTTGCCAAAACTGCCAGCCCTCAGGAGGAAACATCATTTAATTAGCTTAGGTTACACTCCAAAAAGCATAGAATTTGAAAGAAAACTAAGCCAACATACCAAGAATGAAATTGTTGCCACTGTAGTGATAAAAAAATGCTAGGGACATGGAAAACTGTGGAGTGTTCCACACACACAGCCCTTTTTTTTTTTTTAAATAATGGCTTTCACAACATTTTTATGGAATAATGGAATATTCCCCTTCAAAAAAAAAAAAAAAAAAGAAAAAGTATCTTCAGGAAAAGAAGAAAAATCATACATTTATGAAAGGTGGAGTTCAACTCAAATGCATTCATCAAATATTAGGAAAGATTGAAACCACCATGTTACAAAGGGAGGAAAGAAAATACTAAAGAGTTAAAACACCTTGAAGAATTTCAAGCAAATATTTGGAATTCAGAGCTTAGATTTACTGCTGCAGGAATTTTATGTCATAGTTCAAGAGCATACCTTCTGTAACTGGCCTTGCATGCAGTTCCAGTTCACAGAGTTTCAGCAGTTCACTGGAACTGGGACACTTTCTGTCCCATATTTCAATCTATATGCATCCTGTTCTATGTAGTTCGATATGTCTTGGTAGCCCCAAGATTGATTTGTATCAAGCAGGACTATAATATGTGTTATGAAATAGCTTTAACCTCTTATGAACTGTCTCCAAAAAAGCCCCATAATCAATTAACTTCATGTTTTCTGTGTTGAGGAAGAGTAATCTGGGACTCAGAAAAATCAGTATTTTCAGATAACTTCCACACATAACAACAACCAAACCCTCACAAATGTACACATTTATTCTTTTCTCTCTTTTTTTTTTTAACAAACATTTTACTTCTGAAACTTTGCCATTTTCTCTTTCATGCCTTGAAAAGTCAGGAGTCATCAATGCAGTACTCTCACATAAGAACAAAAAAATTATGAACAAGTCTGGCAAAAAAATCCTATTATTTATCAGAACTTGTTCAGTAGCATTTTGGGAAAAGTCCCTTAAATACATGAATAAATAAATAAATCCCCTTTCAGCTGATAACAACTCTCAGCTGAAATTTCACATTTGAGCTACTACAATTATTGTGGTTAAATTATTGAAACATGTCACCACATGTTTAACTTTGAAAGTCAATTTCTGGTCTCATAGCTAGTTTGATTTAAAAACAAACAAACAAACAAACAAAAAAGAAGAAAACCAAAAAACCTATGTCTTCATGCTATTAGCACTACAGTTTTGGAAACCAACTCTGAAGAAGTCACAAAGTGCAATTCCTGCCTTAATTCTACACATTGCAGGTACTTTTGTTTGCTTTTTTGCTCTTAACCATCCAGTTAATATGTCTGCTACACAAGGCACTAAAACTCCAGGCCAAAGATACTCCACTCTGGATTGGTTTTCCAGTTGTGTGTTACAAGCTTCTTTTCTCAGATAGGTCTACTAATTGCTGTCATTAGACCACTCCAACACCCTAACTGAAGACAGCAGAATTCAAATTAGCTTCTTAGTCAACCAAAGTAGGGCATCAAATATTCACTTTCATGGCATCACTATTTTAAGCTTATTCCTTCTCAGCAAGTAGTTTAAAGAAAGGCCTTAATAACCATTTAGATTTTACCAATACTAATATTTTGACAAAAAAAAAAAATTGTTCAAAAAGGCCGTTAAACACTTGCAACCTTTCTTGGGAGTAAGGAGAGAATAAGGGAGATTCATCTTTGACATACTACTATTTTTGGTAGATGTAGATATCTCTGAAAAAACAAATGTTGCTGTCTAGTTTCTTGGACAAGTTTCTTGAGAGCAGCAAGATGATCATGAAACTGTCCTTAAAGTCTAAGTCCAGCACTCCTCCTTTGTGAGTTCTGAGGAGAGGAGAATATAGCCTCCTGCAGCATGGACATGCACCTGGTAGCGTTTTGTGCAGGCAGAACACTTCTTTAACAACCTTATCCTTTTAATAAGAACATTTTGCCTCTCTCCAGCAATATTTGACAGAAAAACTGTAGGTGAGGTACATGAGATCTTGTGGCCTTTTCTGTGATTCTTAGTGACGCTCTGCTGACAGAGGCAGGAGAAACTGTCAGATCTGGGATGACAAAATAGTTACTGCATACTTTCTCTTTTTTCCTCTATTACCTTTTTATTATCTTATCTATTACCTATATATTAGATAAGCATGCAAATAATATCTTACTATCTATTATATAGAAATATATTATCCAACTATTAGATAAGCATGCACTTTACTCAGTTACTCTTCCATAGGATGAGCAATGCCCTGAGGGTCAAACAGGCTTGTTTCAGCTTCCTGCCACTGTAATGGCTTTCATTTTTCATTATATCCTTTTTTCTTTTTTTTAATTGACTGTTCTCCACCTTTGGTGTTTAACTAACGTAAGTTACTACTTTCATCCCTAAGAGACAAAAAAAAAAAAAAAAAAAAAGACTAAAGGCATCATCCAGGCACTCCTTGAACTCTTGACAGACTTGATGCCATGACATCTATATTGATTTTGTAGCCATATAGATGCATGCTACTGAGTCCTGGAACATCCAGCAGAGAATCAAAGCAGAAGTTGGTTTATTTATCAATTGTTAAAAAACCCTCCGACTTCAGCAGGAAATATCATTCAGATGTCCCATGTGAAAACTGACATATGAAGAAGTTAAACTCAGCCACATAATTTGCCGGTTTCCTTGCTGTTAGGGGGTGGCAAGGAAAGTTTTCAGAAGACAATTTCTATCTTTGTCTATACGTTGCACCTGCTAGTGAGAAAGTGCAATTCTGCGCACTTATCAAAAAAGTGGAAACCCACCACAAGAGATATTAATCTCCTTGGCAATTCCTGGCAAAGTAAATTTTTTTTAAATGTGCACTCACGACACCAGCAGCTGTCAACCTTCTGTCACTACAGGATAGCAGTTGCACAAGAGAAGCGCAGAGGATCCAGGTGAACAAACGTACAGTCCTGAATGAAGACCTTCAGTCTCTGGGTCTCAGGGGAGCCAACCTGAGCGGGCTCTCAGTAGCTATGACCAATTTAACATATGAACTCACATTTTAAAGGGAAGAAAAGGTCTCTCAGTGAGCTGTTCATCTCTAGCTACAGAGGTGAAGGATCTGCAGCATTACACATTACTGAGGCAAAATGGCATCATTTAAGGAAAGAAAAAGTTGTGGTACCAACATAAAAGTCCCTTAATCACTTGAAAGAACACCCTGTGATGTGCATGTGCTCTGACGGTGTGAGGCCTTCATATATAATGCAGACTTAAACTGTACTGAGCATCTTTGAATGCTCATATTAGACCACTGCCATCACTGATAAGTCATTTCATGGAGTATATACCACAATCAAAAGCTAAGCATTTTTTCTTGTTATCTTACATACTGTGACTGACTAGGAAATTTGTGTGGTTTTTGCATCAACTCATAGAATGATATTTATGCACATATTCTCATCTGCAATTAAAGGAGCATTTAAAAGTTCAGGTGAAAGATAAGTCCATTTTAAATATCTGTCAGAGGCTATATGGTTCATGGGCTCCACACTGGATAAGAGTCTTCCTTCCAAAATTCAAATACTTCATTGTATGCTCTTCGTAATGTACTGCAAATACTTAGCATTAGTGTTACTAGTAGACATGAAATGGCTTAAAATATTAGGGTACTTTCACTTCCCCAAAACTGACTGATGTAATTTTAGTCGCTTTACAATATAAAGCTGTTTTGTGATGCAGGTAAGGGATTTAATTCTTCCTGTGTAAGAGACTGCAATGACAATCCTCTTACCGCAGTCCTAAGCGTAGGCTGCTCTTTTTAAAATGATTGTGTTGCCTCCTTCACCAGATAACCAGACTTGCTCTCTGTGGGTCGGCCAGTAGAGGGAAGCATCACATTCCCAAATCTAACACAGTACAGCGTTACTGTAACTCACCACCACAAGTCTGAACGTTTTACGATTCAGCTCAAAAAAAGTACTTCCCCAATTAAGCCTTTTAAAGCTACGACTTACTTGTACGGGACAGCATAGATGCTGAAACTACTGAAGAAAGCTGCAGTTCTCTCATCGGGTGATGTTTGCTGTTGGAGCCCATTGAAGTACTGCTGCATGAGGAAGGATACCCATAAGGCCACATTCTGTGAAGGGGAGTTTAATTTTGGCACAAATATTTTATTTGGATTCAGAGGTCGGTTTGTGTTTTAGTTGGGTTTGGTTGGGGTTTGTTTTTTTTTTTTTGGTACGTTTTCGGGGTTTTTTTCTTGTTTTTTTGGGGGGTTGGTGGTGTCTATTTGTTTTTTTTTTGTTGTTTTTTTTTGTTTGTTTGTTTGTTTGTTTTAAGATGCTCCAAGATTCAGTTCTTCCCTGATCACAGTGGCAGTTAGAAACATTTGGTGAAGCAAATCCATAACTAGTCCATGCTTTCCTGTTTTCATCTTAAACTTGGAATTTGGAAGCATAATTAAGGGATATATATTCCCTTAAAATGAAACACTAAATTCTTCTCTGAAATCAAATGAAGATAAGAGTTAGTAGGATGTGGCCCACGATACACGTGTTTTCTAAAGCAATACCTGACATTTAACACTGAATTGACAATTACATTAGTGCTTCTCTCACTTTTGTGAAAAACCTTTCTGTTCCTTGCATATTGATTTTGGTTTGTTATTACCTCCTTCATGAGGCCAAATCTTTAAGGGAGATCTCCATGTATTTACCATCCTGTCAGTAAAGCCAGGAAGTCTGATGCACCTCTGTGCCTCAGCTGCAATTTACAGTGTGACAAGTGATTATTGTTAAGTAAAAAGATTCCAACAAGGGATGAGCAGTACTATTTCACACGTTGCAAAGCTCTTATCGCAAGTTGATATGAAAGCAAACATGACAGTTGTTTCAGCAGCTTTAAGAAGATGCATTCACTCAATAATAGGAAAACCATGAGATTCTCTGCAAAACAACAGAATTAGAAAGATCGGAAAAAAAGCAGATTAGCAGCTGAACAAGTGTTGGTGCTTCAAGGCTATTATCACAGAGTTAGAGAAGCACTGCATTTTGCAGCAAATTAGTGACTGGGCTTGACCTAAAATTATTCCCATATCATAAACCTATCACACTTTTAAAAAGAACAGAAGTCAAATTGAGACTAATGCCATATTTTTAAAAAACAAATCTAATTTTTTCCTCTAAGTTTTAATTTTTCCAGAAATCACAGAAAGACTAACATTTGATGTCTAGTTATGTGGCACTATGAAGGGAAAAAAGAACAACCAAAACATATTTCAGCGTTAAAAATGCTCTTGTAATCCATTGCAACTTCAAATTTTTGTTTTGTATTCATTCCTCTAATTAATGTCAGTATTCTCTGCAGTGTCTTGTTTGGCAACACTGGAAGAAGCTGTACCAAATTTAACAACAACCCTTCTTCTCTTCAGCCTGCTCCCCTACTAGTTTCATTTGCTTTCTCCTTCAAACAAAACAGTGCCTGTGCAATCTAATGCAATCTACTGCTCACAACAGAACAAAAACTTACATACCCTCCTTTTTCAGGGCTCAAAAGCAGCAAGAGGAGACAAAGTTATCTCCAATTTTCTCTAACCTTTTTTCTAACCAACTTCACATACCAGACAGATGAGTCTTTCTTTATTACTTCTTTGTTACTCAGCTAATAGTCCATAAACAGTATTTTTAGGGGCCATACTGCCAACAACTTGCTGCAAACCTTCAATCACAAACAAGACCCAGATAAGTGAATCACATTTCAATGACATTAAAAGTCCAAAGGTAATTAATTCTGTCTCGGACTGTGATGACAGGCATTCTCTGCTGAGCATGACCACTCAAGCTAGAAATGTTTCTGGTATATGTGGAATCTTAAATGGTTGGGGTTTGGTTTTTTTTTTTTTTTTTTGAGGTCTAGAAATGCTTTGTCCCTGTGACTTCTCCTCCTATAGTTACTGCTGACAATCCAGTCATTTGTTCGCTTACATCAGACAGAAACAAAAATTAGGCTTAAAGTAATAAAACCCTAGCTTTCAATATGAAGCATTGATTACTAGTTCATAAAATTGTACATCTGAGTCCATTTCATAAGCATTCTTGAGAAAATTTTCATTAACAGAACTTACAAATGGCAGTAAGTCAGAAAAAGCACTGATTAAGGGATGATTTCGTCCTTCCTAGTTCTTTCTCTGAGGCTGCTCAACTGAGTTACTAGACTCTTCCCTCCATATATATCAGTATATTTATTAAATAGGGATTGCTGTAGTGCTCAGTCACAGACAACATTTAGTTCAGCATAGCTATACCTTAACCTTTTCAGTCTGTAAAGCAAGCACATTTATTTTCAGACAGGCTTAGTGATTTTGGGTAAGGTCTAAACAGTATTTCTCATTATAATATTGCCTCAGTAACTTCCTATGAATTTGATTTTTTTAAACTGAGAATGGAGGGGCAAGTTCTCTAAGGAGGAGAAGAAAAAAAATTAAAAATATGAAGGTTTTCCTGACATTCATTCCATCTAACATGGAATTTGGCTGGCAATTTTTAGCCTGCCATTGACCAGGAACATCCAACTAACATTTGCATGAAAACGCATCTATTCTCAGCTGCTCAGCAATGAATTTGCTGGCTTTAGTTGAATGTACAAGATCAGCTTTGGTTCAATTTTTATTCATTTTATTGTCACTACTTGGAATTTAAATAAGGCTAGCATCCCATGCAAACTGCTTGTTGTTTTTTAACAGCAGTTTTCCCAAGAGTTTTAATGGGCTATTCGCTCTGTCTAATTGCCCAAGGAAGAAAAGCTATATTCCAAAAATCAGAGTGGATATATGTATCTGAAGACATTCTGTTCCCCAGTGATCACTTTTAATCTATCCACCACTTTACTTACTAAGATTTCAGCCCTACCCCCACCCCAAACCTTCAAGCATTGTAAGCTGAAGAGTCTGCAATCTCTCCTCATGCATCTCCATGACTGACATCCTTGAAACTACTTCTTTAAGGATTCCACTCAGCTCCTATGCTATTAGGAAGAATATGAAGAAGAGTTACAAGAATTTGGACAATAGCAAATGGGTATTTTTGCTGATATCTAGGGTAAGAGTAACCCCACACAGATCCATCTCATCACACTCCATATAGAAACTGGTATGTGTCGCATGAGATGTTCAAATAGCTTGGCATCAGTTAATTTCTTGTTTTATTCTTTTCACAGTAATTAGATGAAGAAATTATGCAGCACAAGCATATCATGCTCTCCACCCTACAACCTTATATATTATAATGTACAAGTCTCTGGAAGTCATGGGAAAAAGGTTTCGTGTATTAACTTTGTTAATATGAGTATATTCAAATACAAGGCAATGACAATAGTAAGTTAAATTCAGCAATATCTCTGTGGATGGTTTTCTTTTATGTGGAAATATTGCTTTCCAATGATGACTGAGTTATACCTTAAAAGAATAATGGAGAGATGAATCCTAGATACACAAGTTCAATAATTGAAAGCATAAGCATTCAACGTGCTACCCTTCCTGAAAGGGAAACAAAAAAATTAATTCCTTTTGTCTGGACAAAATGCATTCTGTTTTTCTTAACTGTGATTAATTACATCAGAAAGCATGAGCGAGAAAGCTTCAAAAAGCATTTTTTCCTTACTGCATGTAAAACTTGAGAGTTAAGTTAATCATACTATTACTTTGTAAAACTTGTATTGAGCAAAAGAACTGTTACACTAACAGATATCAGTATGTGGATATTTCTGTGCATTTTTGCTGGTTCTTAGTACTGTTTTAAAGTTTGGACAAAAAATGCAAGCAGAACAAGCATTCTCAACATCTAGCCACAAATTACTTGTAGCCCAACAAGGCCATATATCTGTGATTAAATTTAGCTGAGGTATTGCAATTACAGATGACTTCAGTTATTATCATGTATGTTTAAGAGAACCACAGTGAAGAAAAAAAAATTAAAAAAAAATCAGAAATCCTGGCTAGCACAGATAATGCGTTTTTCTGAGCTCTGAAAAACTTGAAAAATTCAGCTGAAGCACAAAACCAGAAATAATTTCAAATGCAACTGCAGTCAAGTTCTAGTAATGATGTATAGCTGTTTTCAGTATCTAAACTCCTAGAATTGCAGGAGAAATCTTGTTATGACAAAGTTAGACAGATTAGTAAATCAGGGGAAACAGCTAGCCTAATCTCTGCTGATGATTTATATGCCACAATCATCCTGTAAACTCATGTCTATGCAAAGCTTAAATCAAATCACTATGAAGTTGGAGGGAGAGGGAATACATGGCTAGATTAACACCAGATTAGAAACCAGCTCACAACTGAATGGGTAGCTTTACTGAAAAACAGTGAAATAATGAATTAATGCACCAAGTACATTTATTCTTAGTTGGGTTTCTTCCCCCCAAAAAAATAAAAGGGAGATATACTGTCCTTAAATTCACCACAACTTAACATACTCTTTAACCCCTACATAACAGTACTATGAACACTTTCTTTAAAGGTGGCTTGTGATTACAAGCAAGATACTGACACCTCTGGACCTATTGCGAAGCACACAATTTTCGCTCAAGTCTTGGAACATGTGTTTTAAGCACATGCTCTACCGTAAGCACCTGGAAGGGTATGGAAACATGGAAGAAAGAGTGGAACAGAAGAATACGTCCATACAGCATAAATACTCAATACTGCAAATACTAGTCCCAAACTGGACAGCAAAAGAAACACTGAGAAGTCTGGAAGGTGATCATGTGCTTCAGTGGGACCTGTATCTTACAGAATTTTATGCTGGAACAGTCCTAAACTGTTCTATTATATTTTGTACAACCAAACAGTAAGGAGGATAAACTTTCCACCTAAAGACAGAATTGATTTTCACACCCCCAGACTCAGGTTAGTATAATGTAACTGTAGCCTTCAAAGACTATCATACCAGGCAAAATAAGAATTAACCTTGACGTCCTAAGAGTTATCAGCAACTTTGTCATACTAAACAGTTAGCTTCATAATACAGTACTACTGCTGTTTAGTGAAACAAGTCAGAGGTGATCAAGGTTAAGTATGTTATAAAGTGTTTTTCGGTGTTCAGATAAATATATTCATGTGTCCTTCTGTAGCCATTTAAAAAAATGAAAAGGGGAGGGTGGGGATAAACACATACTTCATCTTGTCATTTTGATTAGGTCAAGTTCAGTTGGTTCTTCGACACAAAATACAACTATGCAACTGCTTTGACACATTTTCTTTTACTAGATTTCCTTAGGGCAAAACATTATCATACTTGCTCTACAATACTAGTGTTAAGCATGCATAAGCTTGTGAAAACCAGAGAAAACAATATGCTTAAATAAGTTTGAACAACTTTTCATTTGTTCACATTCAATATCTTTATTTCTTTGGCCTTGTTTACACCAAAATACTGCTACTTTTGTCAGTATCTGCAAGTTAATTTTTTTCCTCCCCCGAGTCCTTAGCTTCAATTAAAAAGTCAGGTTTAGATCAGATTAGTCACTTGCATTATTATCAACAATCACATTATCCAGCTGTGCACAATAATAAATATATTTTATACAGAAGTATACAACAATATCTTCCATAAATTATTTTTGCAGCTTTTTCCTCTAGTGACATACTTATGGATGTTTTCATACAATGCCTCGTTTCCTGTTTCACCATCACTTCCTATCTAACAAAGCTCCAGAGGACATAAATCACAATGTTGTCCATAAATCAGTGTTAACCCTAATGTCCTCTCTGTAGACTCAGGAAACAGTGGGGTGGTTTGATGCTACTAATATCCATAACAGCATACTGAGACCTGCAAAAATATATGCTGGATTTATACATGTAAAAGTAAACACACAAACAACCATCCCATTTGTTATGTAATTCTACATTCCTGGAAAGTTTGGAAAGTTTCATGGTCTGGACTTTAAAAACTGTGAAAAACTTGAGGGTCAGGCATGAAAATTATGATAAAATATGATATTTTTTACAAACTTGCTAATTCCTGCTGTTCTCTATTTCTTTATGCAGTTCTGTGCTACAGCAGGCTCAGCTGCTTTGTAGGAACACTGATTTCACTTACACAAGTGAGCTGAGATCTAAGTTAAAGTTTAATGAAGAGAACAACCTAGCATCATGACCACAGTATTTCCATATCTAGGATCCACTGTCACCCTAATAACCAGCATTTGTATGATTTTAGACCCTAAGTCTTAGAAAGCAGAGATGACTAACTTTCTTTCATGCACTCAAATTTGAGACGGGACTATCTAAGCACACAAAGACCTTTATTTTGCCCCTAGGCACTACATAACATAAAGAAAGCAACCATAATTAAGAGGAATTATGGAATCATGCAACAGGGATGGACTAAAGATAAGCAAGTCTCAACAGATCTACCTCCATTTTCAAGTTAGGCCTCAACAGTCTTGCTTCTACTGCCTGCCTGAAGAAAATAGGCTGTAAAATATATATATAAACACATCAACAGCCCTGTGTAGTGGCAGATTTTTTAAAGAACTTAAAATACAAAGAAAGAGAAACTGTATGAAAGGAGGTTCAGCTGATGACTATAAAACTGTCTACCTCTGTCAATTAGAAAAGCTGTCAGAGTGTATAGTACTGTCTCCACACAGCTTGTACTACCAGCTGATTTCAGCACTGCAGACACATTCTTCTTACTCATGTGCCTATTTACAAAACTTACTTCTTAGAAATCTGTAGAAACTGGACTTCCATTTTGTGCTGATAAAGGTGAAATCCACAATTTCTTCAAAAGAAATCAATGTTCTCTGCATAGAGGATTAATGTATGCAGATAAAATGTGAACACACTCCTGTCTCTTCAATACAAAGACGATTTTGTTATCCACATATACCTCCCTTCGGAGATACACCACCTCTCCAAAACTATACGTTCTGTGTACTACTGTAGGTTAGTGACATACATTTTAATTGTAATGCCTTAGCGGTCTCCAAGTGTCAGAGACTATTTCTAGAAAATTTCTAGTCCTAGCTTCATCTTCAAAAGTCACTTTGTTGACTTTTCAAATACCTAAAGAGGCAATACTATCCCATACCATTAATTTGTGACTCATTTCTACTCTGGCCTTCAGGAATGGGGAAAAAAAAAAAAAAAAAAGTGTTTCTTCATCTAATTACATTATGGCCCTATTACATGCTGGAAAAACAGTATTTCTTAAATACAGCAGTTCCTAGTAGGGCTTCAAAGTAAAGTTTCACAGCACAAAATAGACCCCAAAATGCAATTACTATAAAAGCATTGGACTATAAGAGTAAGTTCATAAAACATTAGCCATTGAAGCCTACATTTAAGTCTAGGTCACAGATTTTGGAGCTTCAATGTAAAAAAAACCTGAAGACCAAAATCCACCACTAGCAAGAGTTTGACATGATAAGGCAATAGTGCATTTAAACTGAGGATGAAATCATGTTTATCACATTTAATCATATTTAGGCAATTTAATTATTTATTAGCATCTCTTTCTGAAATTATTACTTAACTAAAACTTGCTAGAATATTATTGCCTCTTGTTAGAAACCATCTGAGTTTTTCTCAGAATTCTCTTATTTAAAGTGTATTTATTCACTCTTTTTGCATTCTAGTACAAAACACTCTATGAGCCTGGAAGCATTTGGTGCTTTTCAGCATGCTCATGAAAAGGCAGATTCATTTAAAATAGTATTTCACAGAATTACTAGTGTACAGTGATGATGCCCCATTTCCATTTAATGTTTATTTCCAGAGCAACAAGTAATAGCATTAAATACAACTGAAAAGTCTGGTATGCAACAAAGCTGAGTGGAAATAATTAGTAAACACTCAACTGTGAATTGGTTTTCATCTGGAGAAGATAAAAATGATAGGGTTGTAGCCCCTAGCTCTTGTCATATCTCCACAATTAAATTATGGTCAAGGAAATATCAGCTAACTTTCTAGACAGCAGAGCAAGCTGAGGTATTAGAAAGCTTAAGTTGTTGTTTTGGTCTGCTTTTCAGGAGCCACTTCAGTAGCCTGTTTAAAAGACAGCCTTGTTCTGCGCTAAAAATCAGCCTTTTGCACTGTTAGCTTCTTCCGTTTCTGAAGAATTACCTTGTATCTAGCTGCCACAACCGCAGGACTTCTTCCAGCCTGGAGGCTTGGCGGTGGGGGAAGTGTGCCTTTCCCAGTATCAGGCAGTATTTGAAGTTCAGAAGCTAAGCTGTTTTATGTGTAAGATAATGATTGAGATGTCTAAGACTGAGTCCTGGTTAACTGCCACCTGAAGTAGCCATCGCTGTGTTCTTATATCATCAATGTTCCAGGTAAACTTACAGAAAACCTGTATATATTAACATGCTGGTAAGTAATCCACAGTTTGCAACTGCAGAGTTATTTTTACTTACTACTTGAAGTTAGATAGAAAGCTGCTTTGTAGGAGATTTAAGCATATTTAATTGTGGTTGCTTGATGTAATTGGTTGCTCTGTACCAAGGGATTACTCTGTTGTGCACTGAATTTCAATTTACATTTCCATATGGCTGAAAGATCTGTTTTGGAAAATTACAGCACCTGAGATGATTTTTTTCCAGTGCAAATTATAAATGCATAATACATAAGTATAAATCACCTGCTATACCTAATTCAAGTTAGTGATCCAATGACTGAGTGCAATCATAAATGTTAATTTTATTTTTTTTTTTCAGTTTTTCCCTTTTTCCATGTCATTGAAGTAATTTTATCCTATAAACACACATGCAAATATAAGCTAGCATTAGCAATTATTTAATTAGCAGGGGAGGAAAAGAAATTATTTCAAACAAAGTGAGCTAGCCCTCAAGTGCAATCAATCATTTAAGCAGACATCATATGTTATCCAGTTTCTGTCAATGGTAATGGCTTATATTTAGAGTAGCCAATTGAGAAGGCAATCTTATTCAGTGTGGCTTTAAACATCTCCAGAACTACTGCCTAGAAAACAGGTATTAATCACTACTCTACAAATCATGTGAGGGACCCTGGAATAAACTTGATGAGTTCAGTTATTCACTACTTAAAAACATAAATGAAGCATCTATACCCAGCATCTGTTCTAGAACACACTTTTTTTCCACAGAATTAACTGTCAAGGTATATACACTATTTTTCAGTAGCAAAATCCATCCTTGTTTCTTTCTGTCTTATTCAAGCAGGCAATAGATAGGCAACCTTTTTTTGGGGTGCAGTAGAGAAGACATCACAAACCAACCTTGCCTACATCGCTCTTCAGAAGATACATTTACATTCTTATCTGTATAACTTGGAGTATGCAGATTTTAGTTTTCATCATATGACTGCTGAACAGTTACATAGAACTAGATGTAGGCCAGAGGTGATTTACATTCAGACACTGAGCAGATAAGAAATACCTTTATTATTTTCAGGCATAATCGCCAATACTATAATTAATTTGCATAGCAATAAAAATAAAGAAAAAAATCGGGTCAATATGGTTCAGGGATTCATCTAGTGTAGCAATTTTCATTTTCATGTATTAGACCCACACAGTTCACTCTTTCTCCTGTTTTAAAAATCAGCGTGCAGCACCAAGTGGTACATTACCTCATGGCAACGCTGATGTACTTGAGGGTAAAACAGAGAATTGATCGCCTTTCTCTTCATGTAATATGGGATTCCCTCACTGCCCAATGCATTATGTAACACAGACGAGTTTATCCACTTCTTACGTGCCATTATGCCATTGTATTTCAGGATATTTTTTGTCACGTGGCTGACTAGTGAAAGCATCCACCCTGGCCAAAAGTACAGGACTAATCTCCCAGCAATTCTACATATCTTTCTTCCTATGTCCTCACCAGTTTTGAGATAGCAACTAATACGAAGTGATGTTTTCCTACAGCTGCCAACTGCAGTTTGGCAAACAAACTACATACTGTACAGCCAGAAAGCGAGTCTATTTTGGAAGCCAGCAGCCACCCCAGCTATTTTTGGCTGCAACACTGGGAAACGTTAGATGAACTTACTTGGAATTAAACATTTCCCCAAGCCACTAAACTCAAAATATGTATTTCTGAACATGGAAGTCCTGACTGGTGGAAAGGTTCAGATATCTGATATTTCAAAATAAGCAATCTACTCAACAGCTGCTAAAGACAGCAATCAAGAATACAGCATACTGCAGGGGTGGTACATGGCTAAGTAGTATCATTCTTTCAAAAAAAAATGTGCAATTCCATCATTTATTTAGTTACTGTGGAACAATTACATATGGAATTAAGTGGTTTGGGCCCCTGTCATACAAATTATATGAGAAGGTACCCACGTTATATTGGGATTGTATACCTAACCTTTCCCTGCCAAATCATAAGCAAGAAGAGAGGAGGGGAAAGGGGAGGGCGTGCTGCAAAGTTAAAAAAAAATAAAATTCAAAAGCATTCTTACTGATGACTTGGTACATTCAATAATGTTCATGAGAGAGAGTCCAGAGAAAACAGAGTTCTTGGATCACTAAGAGAAAAATAATTATATGTGGAAAATCTGCTTCCAATAGCAGCATGGATGCTGACGAAGATCAGATCATCTTCATCATTCCTTGTGACATGTGCTACAGCGTTACCACTGCTTATTTAATGTTTCAGAAGTCACTTGGTAAGGGAAAAAAAAGTTTAAGTTATCCTTAATTATTTAGAGAACGCTAGTATAAGCAGATGACAGAAGACAGTTAAAACTCTACCCAATGCATGTTACAAACCCTTTGCTGATTCTGCCAAATCAGAAAGTCCTCAGATTACTATCAGCAAGAACTTTCTTCCCAAAGTTTTGGAACTACCAGTGTAATAAAGATAAAGAACTTTTATCTTTTTCTTTTTCTTGTTCTTTTATTTTTTTAAACCCCCATTTTAACCAAATTTCACTAAGAGATCTCAGAAGACAGCTTTTACAACACTTTTGAGGATAGCAAGCAAGATAGAGAAGAGATGCATAGTAAATTCTGTATTGAAAGGAAAAAGCAACAGCATAAATTCATCCCTAATAACCAGAGAACCTGTATGGGAGAGAGGTAAGTGCCTCATCTGCTAGAATAATTTCAGAGTTTATACCTTAGACACGAGAACCTGAGCAAGACAATTAAGGAAGCCAGGCTTACACCAACTCCACTGGACATAAGATTAATTATCTTTTCACAGCCTTAGTTTTGTTTTTATTTTTATGATCTTTCTTAACTCCCAAAGCATTATTTGACTGAACTTACTTAAATTTAAATAACTGTAATCCAAGCTTGGAGAAATCAAGGCAAGTTTTGCAATGTTATCTAAGCATTGTAACAACAACCCAGAATGTTACAAAACAAAATAAGAACTTAGCACGTGTGTACATTGGGTTAACATAATGCAGCTTGATTTTCACAAACATGTACTGCTGAAAGCTTTCTGCCTACTCACATTCCATTCAGGCTTAAATACCTTCAAAAGAGGCACTTATTTTTGGAAAAGGCTAAGATCCTCTCAGATACATGGAATGGAAGATACAAGGCTCAAAGCAGAAAACAAAACCCCCTCATCTAGCATCCCAGATCTACCCTATGAACAGGTAGGAGATCATGTTGCTTCCATAAACACCCGAATTATTTACTTGATGCATTTATCTGTAATATAAATGATACTGTGCCAGTTAAGTACTCAGCATTCCAGTATCTCATAATCTTGTTGTACTTACATGGAGTAAGTATCCATTACCACTTGGAACACTCATTTAGCCTGCTCAACTGACTGCTTAATGAGGTCTGGAAAGTAAAAGCCTTATCACAAAAAGCCAACGTAGAAAGAAGCATGCGTACACTCTTTTTCCCAAAGTATTTGAAAAGTCTTAATGTGAAAAGGAATTAGATGAAGGAGAACGGGCAGAAAAATAGAAATTAAATAAAAGATGAAATACATATCTAGTAAAAAAAGCAATGCTCTTTTCCATTTGTTGAATACTGTACTGTTAAAATTTTGTTTTGTTTTTATAAATACCGTTAGGCTTTCAAAATCTCTTCTAGAAGCTATGCATTCTCCCTCACTCCCACCAAACAAGTTCTTTAGGATTCCATGCACCAACAGGTCTAGTACAGCTCCTTTAAACAGCTTTTTTGGAGTGTTTATAATGAGTCAGACTGGTCTATGTTTCAGCTCCAGAAATACAGTGGGACATCATTAGCTGCATTCACTCAGGTTTTAATTAACATTGTAGTCATCACCAAGTGCTTAAAGGATACTGTCAGTAAATGCTGGCTACCGCCCTTTCACTCACTACTCATTTCTAGCTACGTGCAAGACTCACAAAGCAAACCTGTTACTATTAATCACTGCTACACCACTGCTGCCAATGCAAGTCAGAACAATATCCTTCATTTTATAGATGCACAAACTGGATCAGACAGAAATCTGAAATTGCCACTGAGATCATATAGACTGTTTCCTACCATGTATCTGTAGCAGACACCTAAGTCTTTGAGTCAAAGGCCACAAGTATTTGCTATCTAAAACTTTTCAAACTGAAGCACAGACCCTACATGGAAAAAACAAAAAAACAAAAAACAAAACAAAACAAACAAAAAAAAAACCCACAAAAAACCCCAAAACGCATTGAACGACTGCAGAAACCTAGGTTTCTTTTAAGAAACATTCCATGAAATTATACTTGTCTGTCAACTGGAAAACATTGTTCAAAGTAGAATATTTTTTTTTATAAAAGAGTCTTTTCAATGCTTTAATTAAGTTTATGCTTAATGACATGTTTATTTTGCTGCTTAAACCCCCACATTTTTACTAAACATTTATTTCATTTAGATTTACTTTATTAAAAAAAATAAAATCTTCACTGATCCTGCAGCAAACAGAGCACTTAAGCTTTTCTCATAAGATGTCATTACCCAAAGATCTGGTTCATAGCAATTCTTGTATTTGTAGAAAGATCACTGGCACTACTGAAAGCTTTCTTTTAGTTCCTGTACATGCACAAGGAGAAACTGAAAAATGGATCATTTATTCTGATGGGGACAAAAAAATTATCTGTTGTTCTAGCAACCAAAACTGATTTGCTTGTACCCACTTTCTTCAGTGTGCAACTCTGGGCGTCTCCCAGAGCTGACAAATTAATGTTTAATTTTGAGTAGCGTCATGATGAAGCATTCCCCATAAAGGAAGTATGACAAAAAGCTGTTTCCTGTTTTCTGCAAACTGTGTGGCCACATTATTCATAATGTAGCTAACAGCAGCTTAAGTTTGTCTACTGAGAAAGCCCTTGTTTCCACGTACTGTTATACTCAATCATAAGTAAAAATACAAACAAAAAACTTACCAAAAAACCCAAAGAAAACTTATGTAAAATCATATGCTTTCCCTTTCTATAAATACTTGTTCTTTATTGTTCACATGGGTCTAGCCTGTGCTTATGACACTCGTCATTCAAGATATTTTTTTTTCCAAGATACCTACCTCATTTGTCTCCCCTTACAGTGATGTTCTTATTAGTGTGACACTAGTCAAATGCATTTGGTGTACCAGTTATATGAAGTCTCCACATCGCTGTTGCCATTTCCTGAGAGAACTAGCTTCATTAAAGACAGAATACAGTGACTTTCTTGATTAATTGTAAATGGGGGATGCTAGGAGCAGCCAAAAACTGGAGAAGCTCTGAGCTAGTAAAACTGAACTGCAGCCAGGGGTTGACTAGGTATATAACCCTTTTGTAAAGCAAAGGGACGGATGGGAAGCCCATGTATTCCCAGGATCCCTAACTCTTCAAAGATTACGTTCTCCCATTCTCCTGTTATTCCTTTCCTTATCTTTCATCACTGTTCAGAAAGCTATGCAGCCGCTGTGAACAGGGCACATGGTAGAACAAGCAGTTTTAAAGGACAGAACAGTGCTGCCCCTTGATGAGTCAGCACACGCCTATTTCTGAAGTGAAATAAGCTTTTAATTCACACTGCAGAAATTTAAATGGCCCTCGAAAGAAACAGGTTAGTATGTCTTAGACAAGCATAAATGCTGAGATAAAACCACCCCTGAAACAGGATACCGATATGATGGTAAAATATTTCTTATTATCACTTATGACTGAGGCTAAGTTAGCTTATTCATGGCTACTGGCCATGTACTACACAGAAAAAATAAGCACTAGAACATTCACTAGAACAGTCAATGTTGCAGTAGTATGTTAAGATCAAGATGCACAAACTCGTTTTTCTTAGAAGTGTCTGCCCTAGTAAACTCCTTATAGTACCAAGACAATCCGAGGATATAGCAACAATGCTCCATTTACTAGTTAATTAAGAGACTCCTAAATGAACTAGCCATTCATCAATATAATTAATAATGTTAACATTTATTAGCATTTCAGGTTGCTCCAATTTGTACAAAGCATATATTTTAGTGCCATGAGTTGCTGAACAGGGAGTTTAGTGAAGTTTTAGGCACAGACAAGCAGAAATAATACCCTATGCATCCAAATACCACTTGCAGTCATCAATATAAGATATTAATTAATAAAAGAATTAATAAAAGCCATGATTTTATTGTTCCCAGTAGCTTCACATTCAATAAAAAAGTCACTAGTTAACAGATTTCTGTGTGAAGGACAGCAATCATGCCAACCAAGAGTTTTGACACATTTTAAATTCATTTAAAATGCAGAAATGCAAACATCAGCCCAGAAATTCTCCCCTCCAATCCACGGGACTTCAAAATTTACATTGGTGGAAAGGGAGGGGAATTATTCTTTTTAATTAATTTCTTCCAATTCTCTTTGTTGAGCAAACCATGCCTCCTTTAAACTCAAAAAATCCTAAGTTTTCACCACTTCTCTAATTTCCTACTGCATATTATGTTAAAAATGCAGAAGTGTTAAACTTGAGAGATTAACAGATCCCAGATCAAAACCAATCCACTTTTTGAAATGGACCTCTTTTTTTTTTTTTTTAACACCATCTCTGCCTAAGGCTCTTTGTACGTATGCTATTTTGCCCTCAGCCAGCAGCTGAGAGAACTTGAGGTTTTTTGGAACGCAAGCTCTGCCAGTGAAGGAGGACTGCTCTGTGACCCTACATTTATGAAACACTTTCCTTCCTGCTTCAGAAGTACATTAGAATTTTCTCCTTTGAACTGACTGTACATTCAGAAAGTACATCTGTATTCTGTAATTTTAACTTCTGTCCCTTTGGTCTGTCTAGTTTTCCTTCCCTCCACAGTGTGAATAGTACAATACATGTCTAGGTATAAACTATTTCACTGCTGGAAAAAAGTGGCAAAAATAAAGCCAAGCTTGTAAAAAAGGTGAAATAATAAGATTAAGTGTTCTACTGTATGGAATATACACTTCCTCTTACACAGCAAATTTTCTGGCAGGGAATCTTTAAGCCAATAATGACCCATTAAAATACTAATTTTTTCTGAACATCTAGAAGGCACTGCGTATTTGTAGAACGTATCAATGAGGTGGAACACATAGTCACGAGATCTTAAGCTGCATTTTTAAGCTAAAGGTTGTCATACTTTAGAACTCTCAAGTTCATTAACAAAAACTACAGAGCTACAAAAGCAAGCTGACACATAGACAAACAGTATTGCAAATTAAATACCTAAATACTGACATTTATAAATATTTTATTAAAAATGCAATTACTTAGAAATATTAAATATAAAAATCAATTCCAATAATAATGAACTCAGCACCTCCATTTTCTTTCAGCAATCTATGAACAGTTACTTTCACAGAAGTAAAATTCCTGAGGTTATGACTTATTTTGCCAAAAGGTGTACAATATAATGAAGCAGATTCAAAACAACCTCGACATCCGTGGATGTGTTGTACTAACACAAGTTATTTGTATAGTGTTAGTGTAATACATCTAAGTAGTAACCTCCCCACAACTGCCATTACATTGGCATCACACCTTAACTTCCAAGGAGGACAACATACAAGCACAATATAGTTGTTTATGCAGACATTTCTACAGAAAAAAAAAAAAAAATTCCAAAGATGCTATGTATGCTAACTGCCTGGACCACTTTTTTCTTCAAATTGATTCTACAATCAAATAGTTTTTACATCTTTAATAATTAAAGTACACGTTTTAGAACCAGACATTTCATTTCAGGCTAATTTTTGCATGTATTTTTTAAACCACCTTTTTATGCAAAATAGAAGAAGAAACTGCCAAGACAGGAATGTGTTTTAGGCAACTGTTAATGCTTCTAATATATTTCATTTTAGAGAATCAAACTCCTCTATTCCTTTGTTCAGCTGCCTGAATAGGATACTTGATTTTAAAAAAGCAGCTCTAAAATTCTCCTGTTCATGTCACTAAAACCAGATTAGCATAATCTTGGCTGCTGTGTATCACTTCAACATCTCATTAGCTTCAGTTCTAAATAAAAATATGTAAGCCCAGGAACTAACGTTAAGTTCCTGTATTCTACTAGTTTCAATAGTTATTCCACTATGTTTCCTGCACTTAATTAGGAAATACATTATGCAGAACCCAACAACAGAAGGCATTGAATTCTGCATTTGAACTATAGATGTGAAGCTAAACAGAGGAAATTGTGAATTATCAAGATTATATATGTTCTGCTTTATTGCTTTAGAGTGGGAAGAGAAGTGTGGACATACCAAACTGGTTCTGGACTGTAGAAGGGCAAAGCGCAGGAAGCGCTCTGCTAAGTACTAACCCTCTTTGTGCCACTGTTTAATCAGTGGTGCTGACAGATTGTCAACAGAAGACTGAACTGGGAAGAGTAGAGCAATCCAAACAGTATCTGGAATAGCAGGGGATATGTGAATTAGGAATGACATGCTTTGGAGAAGGTGCATTGGTTTCAAGAAAAGCTTTCCCATCTTCACAATGAAGCACCTGGTACCTGCCATCCCTGCAATAAGAGCATCCATCTTGGCGCTGCAAGGCCAGTTCTGGCATTCTGCTCAACTGAACTGAACTTGGCATTTTAATCTCCCAGATAGCGCTCTGGACTGGATTTTTTTTTTTTTTTAAACATGCCAATCACTTCTGATTTTCTTATTGTTTCCATGAAAAGATTATTAGCTCAATATAACCCATCCGCCAGGGCAGTCACGTTGTAAAAGCCTGAGGTTCAAGTAATTGGTCAGGAACAAACAAAGATTGTTTCCTCTATCTCAGTCAAGTGTACAACTGCTAAGTCACTGAGTACTCCTGATCTGCTTATCTGAGATGATAACAAGCTTCTTATTATGCTAGCTTATTTTAAATACAAAAATATTTATACAGAACTAAGTGTAAGTGTCGGACATACTTGAACGATCGCTTGCCTTTCCAAGCTGGTATAAAATTTAAGGAATTCTAACAAGCTGTTGACACGCAGCTCCTTTTCTATTTTATACATTATACTGGAAGATGAAAAGATACTAGGCAGGAGACATACAAATATCTGACAGGAAAGTTTTTTTCCAAACTGCTGTTAGAGGGGGAAATTAATTTCACAGTCTCTATGCAGTGGTTAATTAATATTCTCATTATATACCCCTTTATTTACAAATATGAATTTACAGTGCACTTTTCCCACCTAAAAAAACTGCAACATCCGAAGACTTTCAAAACTGCTACAAAAATTACATAGTTCTAGTTTCAGATATCACTGTATTTATGCAGTAACTTGCCCTTAACTGCTGCTCTGTATGGAAATTAGATTCATGAACATTTGAAAGCCTAATTACTAATTAATCATGGATATAACATTGTAAATTTCCGAGCTTACTGTGTATTACACTCCAGAATGATCACATGATGAAGCTATGGTATTCTTCTAGTCCTTTACAAGCATAAGCTTACTACAGTGGACACTGAAAACATTGATTACTGATATGTGAATGTAGAACATGAAAAACAAGATCCAAGAAGTTGGTATTTGTTCACCTAAGGAACACAACAGCTCACCAGTAAACTTTTCACTGATATGCAGCAGAATTATCTGCCAGAGTCCTGACTCATAAGCAGCTTGCTGGCTGTATTTAGCAGCAGAGGAATGTTTAGTTGATTAGCTCTCCTATGACAATAAATAAGATATTATTGAAGCCTGTGGAAAGTACTGTTGAGGATTTCAAGTAGTATGACATAACTGATGTAAAGCCCGAGACTCCCAAGCAACCAAAGGATCCATTATGAAACTTAAAATAACGGCTCAGTTGTTAAAAACTGGGAGTTGTTCGCAATTATGTCATCTCCCTTATCTAAACGTTCATATGCTTAAAATATTTTTAACTTTAGTCTGTACAACTGTAAACAAGCAACTATGTAATTACATTAAGTGATTCAGTGACTCATCTCACTTAAATGACTGGTCTCACAGAAAGTACACAGAAGACCAGGGGTACTGTGCTCTGAAGCCTAGTTTTACTAAATTGTTTTTCTGCCACAAAGCAAGTCTATGTAACAAGACTTGTAAAAAAATTTTTTTGTGCTAGAAGAGGTATTCCAAAGGAAGCATTGTAAAAGCTCCTACAGCATACTCCACTACCACGTTTGCTTGTTCAGGTGCACCTCAATACTTGAGGAGAGCCACGAGAACTCAGACTCATCAGTTCAGAGTCTAACCACCATGATGTCATCGCTATTGGTAATATGCTGACTAATGTTTTTTTCAGTAAGGCAGAAGTAACATTGGATACTGCTGTGCATCAAGATACCTATTCTGCCTTAGCCTGTTTGAGCACTCTTACAGTCAGTGCTTGTTTAACCAGCTTCCGAACAGAAATAAGAATAGTTTTGTATTGTTAGAAATAAAGCCAAGAAACACTGTGCTTTCTACAATCCGGAAAAGCCATGATGTTCCAATATCCATCTATGCATAAGATCAAGAAAACTATTCCTAAAGAATGAACAACTTCAATACACTTTCAACATATGCAGGCAGACCTACTCATGTCAACCTAGATGCCATTCAAGACCTAACAAGAAAACATCAGGATTAAATTGCACCCTTAAGAGAGATTAGAAAACTACCAATATTTTTTCAACTTTCTTCTGATAAAAAGACTGTTTCACAGTACTTTCAGATGACCACATCTTCCTTTGATTGTATTATTGCTGTAGTCAGACTGTTTCAGGACAGAATTTAAATTTACTAAGTTAACTATTATTGGGGTTTTTACTTAGAAACTAACTCAGGGTTTTAGGTCAGTATACTACTACCAGTATCTCAATAAGCCTTAAGTAGATTCTTACCTCTAGACACTGTCGTGGGACAGGCATTTGTTTATTAAAAATAGAGGAAAAGAAACAGTTTTGTTAAAAAGTGTAGATTTACTTTGGAGAAATAATTTCAAGAGTCAATTTAACTGGCTAACCATGACTAGTAAAATTATACTAAGCTTAAATCAGTAGTTAAAGGATAAAAAAGGAAGTCTGAGTCATACTAAGACTCTAGTGTGTTATGAATTACTTACAAGCTTTCAAGAAAATCAAGTGTTTTACAGCTACATTAGGTTCACTAAACAAGGGCAAAGAAAAACCTAACAAAACCACAAATGCCACGTAGAACTCATAGGATGACCTAAAGACATGAGTTGACTCAAAATATCACATTAAGATCCAAAAAGGTCTGGAAATAAACAAAAGCATTTATCACTTTATAAACTTATTTGTCTAAAAGGAATTAAATCCAGAAAAGGTCTTAGATTGTCACAAAACTAGAAGTACTCTATCTTGATACTTCTTATATAACTGGGTCGAGACACATCCCTTTCTATAGTTACACAGTACAAGCCAACAATACTACTAAAATACATGCCCCATCACTGGTTGGGTCACTTTTTTAGGCACCATCAGCCATGAACAGAAACTGCACAAACAAGACATGTATATAGCTTAAAAATATAAAGCAATAATTTAGAAATTAGCACACATAAAATATAGCTTGGATTTAACAAGTTGGATTTAACAAATTACCTCATTAAGAGTAGTATGCTCGTCAGGCAAAAAAAAAACCACCCAAAGAATCCCCACTGGCCAGACAAGCAAAAGTCTGGAAGTAAAAATTAGCTTTCACTGGCTGCAACAATACAGCCTTACTATTGCTACACAACTATCTTTCAGCAAGTCCCTAGTCTTTTCAGTTAGGATTTCATATGTTTCCACTTTAGTATTTTCCCTTTTTAATCCTTAAACCACCAACAAGCCTACCTCAGCCTGTAATTTTGCTTTTTTCACCTCACATGGCTCTGTTTTACAGACCTTCTCACAGCTGTTCCTCAAAATTTAGCTATTTCTTCACCAGCCTGAGCCAAGATGACGCAGCTGGGTCAGATGAGAGCAGGGAGCTAGATTCCTGAAAGGGACAGCTGAATAGTGAAAGGGATTTACTCTGCTCTCTTACCTATCTTCCCTCTTGTACCAGTGCAGGCATTTCTGAGACCACGTGATAGGCAAGATCAAGGAACTGAGGCTAAATTAAAACCAACCATTTTTAAATAAGGTAAATTTTAACCCAGATCACTTTTGCAATCCACTCAAGAACAGTCACATGAACGTTTGCTGTACACAAAAGGGAGCACGAGAAGACGGGAAAGGCTAACAGGCAGAAGCAAAAAAAAAATTCTTTTGACAGCAGTGCTAACTTTTTAAAGTGAAACCACAGTTTGGATAAAACTTGAAGCAACTTGCAACTAATGATTTTCCACGAGTAGAACTATAAGAACTATACATAGAAAAGGCAAAGTAAAGCAAGAACTTCACAACTAACTGAACTATTACCTGCACATAAGCAGTCCCCTACTGTTGTATACTTCCAGTGCCCTCAGCTTGCTAAATAATTTCCTTCATAAGGGGATGGGAGGCTCAAAAGTCCTTGGAGGATTTAAAGAGACAAATTCCCCCAAAGAATAAACATTATTTAGACCACAGAACCCCAAATTCCAGCAGAGACAGTGGCTGTGGAGCTCCATACCATTTCCACTCAGCCCTTAGACTGCAGGGAAACCACCCTCAGTGAAGTCTGGAATGACCTTCTAGCCAAATTGGGAAACCCTGACCTTTCCTGTGCCATTAGACACCTTAAGCAGCTGACTACATAGCTACCTCATTGCCCTCTCTTAGCTTCCTCTTACTGCTCCCGATACTCTTTCAGATGCTCTTTTGGATAGTCTCACCTTCTCTCTCCAGCTGTCTACACAGATTACAGAGCCCTTTCCTCCAGACTTTAACTCTTTCCTCCTGCTGTCTTCTCTCTGGGCAATTTCATCCACAGATTTCTGCACCACTTCTATTCTGAAATTGTAAGATTGTCAGAAAAATAAGTTTTTTAAGAATAATTCCTGTAAATTGAACTTATAATCTTCTACACAGGAAACTTAATAGTTCTTGGACCGTCCTTATCACTGTAGCATTGTGTCACTTTCCTACAACGCATCGAGCAATGGAACAAGCATCTGTCACATTCTTGTGGTCATGTTCCTCCAGAGAGGTATATGCAGGGGAGTGTTTTGTTTTGGTAGCTTTGTATTGTATTTGGTAGCTAATAGAGAACACAATGCCAAAGGGTTCTGACCCAGAAATGGGCAATAATATACACTGAACTGTCTGACAAGCTTAACTTGCCCTCGGCCTGTACACCTTGCTCTTTTTGTACAATTTCAATTGATCCTAAAACACATGGCTGTGAACTGGGTAGCCTAAGTGCAGATAGTACTCTTCCCTAAGTCAGAATGTGATAGACAGGAAAGGATAAAAATCTTGCCAATTGTCGCAGTATAAACCGTCACATCTCAAGAATCAGAGCACTTTTAGTGGAGAGTTAATGGTGAAAGTAATGAGGATTTGGTATTTTATTACTGTTAGTCTGATAATCTCTCACTGCCATGTTTGTCTCCTAGTCCTTATGTCAGAGCTAGGGATACTACAGACATGTGAATTAGCTCAGTAGACTAATTTGGCAGAAAACTATTTTTTTTAATCTATTAATTTTGAATCATGTAAGTTTGCTGAACAAATAGACTTTGCATGTGGATAGAGGGAAATATACACCACTTGCTACCCTAAGAGTCACCTCCTCTTATACTAAATGAAGTCTAACGTGTGTTCTCATCATGTGAAGAAACACATTCTCTTGGGCTGAGCCTCAAACTCATCTTCAGCTACTCATCTGACTAAAAATATACAATTGTGCATGTGCAGGATAAGATTGGAGTTAACCTTACTTCTCACTGGTGTTATTATTTTACCACACTCCATCTCCACTCACTTATAAAGAGGACTAAGTGGACATGCAAAGAATTTAGATTACATGTTCCAGAATTTTGCTTTTCACAGCTAAGTTCATTGTAAGCAATATTAAAGGAATTAACAGACACAAAAGGAAGAATAGTTCAGAACAAACCAGAAATGTAGAACACAAGAAGATACTTTATTTTCTGTAAGCCTCATGCAATATCATTTTGCTAGAAGTGTGCTATATAACAAGGAAGCACATGAGACTTCAGAGCTAGGTTTTTCCATCAGAAAAGAGAGACATACAGTTTATTTCAGTGGTAGTTATTAAAGATTCTTCTGAGTTAAACACAAATAGCAAGTGAACCAAAACCTATGTAGGGAGTACATCAAATACATTCCTGCTCAGGGTAATTCTTCTCATTCCTCTAAGTTGCAATACCTTCTTTTCAAGATATTTAACTAACTCCTTTAAATACTATGAAGAAATTATATAATAAAATAGTATTAGTTTACCTACTAAATAATTGCATCATATAACTAGCTTACCTCCCTTTAAAGAAGCTGTTTAAATAATCCCACTGTTAGCTCATGTAAAAGGACACATTTTTAAAATGTGTCCCACCATTCTCCCCAGAAACGGTCTTTAGTGGAGTTAGCACAGCTATGAAAAAAACCTTGATGCAGACCTGGTGAAGGTAACCCCTCCATACAGTGTATATACCACCAATAAACAATATGCGCTACACCCAAGAAGAAGAAGAACAGTTTAAAAAAAAAAATTAAAAAATCAGTCCCTTTCTAGCAAGGGAAACTATTATTAATATTCTGCACAGACAATTACCATGGGTGAAAATTCCAGGAGTTTTTACCTGATTCTTCCATTGAACAACAAAGATTCCTTAACATGACCTTTAGCTTTAATCAGGCCTATTTTTGTCCATCTCCCTGGAAGCTCTTCATTATCATCTACTAATACCTTAAACATATGTAGATTTCCATCAAAATGAACTTCAACTAATTCCAACCAGAAACCTACTTGTTGGAGTAGAGGCTATGGTAAGATCCATTTAGAACTATTCCTCTAATAATTATTACTTCCCAGTCCTGTAGAATTCTTATTTACTAAGTTTTCATATCACTCTTAGAAATTATAAACAGTATTTGCCCATGATACAGCTGTCTTTGTAGACAAAATAAACAAAGTAGGAAAGTTACCATGTAGAGTAGCCTGACCATTAAATAACCAGTTCTGTTCTGTCCTGTTCTGACCAACCGTGGGTAATTATGAGGCATGTGTGAGGGGTTTGCTAGAGAATGGCTGCAGTCAGGTGTTTAGTTTTTTGTGAAAAGCTGTGAAGCTGTAGAAAAGCAAGGTAAGCAGAAAGGTCTCTAGTGATTAATAAGGTCAAGGGAACCCATGTAGTAAATAAAAGGAGTTTATACTGAACTGTTTAGTTATGTTTGAGAAGTAAATAGTGCTGTGGGATAGGAACATCAAAAGACATTTTCTAAACAATTTTGGGAACATACCACAGCATGATAAGCTATGCAGCTCAGCCATGGGTCTGTAGAGACACACATGCAAAACAGACAACTGAATCTCCCAGTAGCCTTAGAGGGGAAAAAATGCCACATTCTGAAGGAATATCTTTTCTGTTGCCTTCTGCAGAACTGCAGACAATGACAGAACATACTCTCTGAATTACATTGTCAGATACAGATAGTACATAGCTGCTCAGTGTATAAAATACTAGACATGACAGAAAAAGTGTAAAAATTCTGTAGCTTTTACTAAGTCCTTGAATACTCTATTTAAATCAACAATAACTACTGGGATTTGACTCTAAATCAAAAAGATGTGCTATATTGTTAAAAATGGTAAGGTAGCAGATATGAGTAATATTAAATGTACATTTGAAAACTGAGACATAGTATTTAGTGGAAATATTACATTTTTTTTCTCTCTCTGTATAGCTCATCTCCAGTTATTTCAGGCTGGAAAGAAAACTCAGCGTTATAATACGAGACATAACTGTCTTTTGTCACCTAGAGTAGTTGTGTCCCGGCACAAAAAATGTTCTGAAAAAATGGAAGTACTAACCCAGGAAGTTCTATATAGAATCACAGAATCATTTAGGTTGGAAAAGACCTTTAAGATCATCAAGTCCAACCCTTAAGCTAACACTGCCAAGTCCACCACTAAACCATGGCCCTAAGCACCACACCTATGCATCTTTTAAATACCACCAGGGACGGTGACTCCACCACTTCCCTGGGCAGCCTGTTCCAATGTTTCACAGACCTGTCAGTGAAGAAATTTTTCCTAATATCCAATCTAAACCTCGCCTGGCACAACCTGAGGCCATTTCCTCCCGTCCTATCACTTGTTACTTGGGAGAAGAGACCAACACCCACCTCGCTACAACCTCCTTTCAGGTAGTTGTAGAGACCGATAAGGTCCCCTCAGCCTCCTCTTCTCCAGGCTAAATAACTCCAGCTCCCTCAGCAGCTCCACACAAGACTTGTGCTCTAGGTCCTTCACCAGCTTTGTTGCCCTTCTTGGGATGCGCTCCAGCACCTCCATGTGATACTATTAGGATTAGTCTATGAAAAAAAAAAAAAAGCAATAGTCATTTTGCTTGCCAGCAATATTGAGAAATTACCACTAGATGCAAAGTTTAGTTAACAGTTGCGCTAATAACCACATCTTGTACCAGGTAAGACTACAGATTGGTATTTTAAAAGCAAAGGGGAAAAAAGGGAATAAATTATTAATAATGACCATGTATATTGGCTAATTAATATATCAGCTACTTGTTTTGTTTTGTTTTTCCTGTGGGAAAAGCCCAAAATCAAGAAAAGGGATTTCTTTCTACTTACTTTTACATCATCCTCTGAAGTAATCCTGTGCAATTTTTTCATACATGTGTTTCCAGAAAACATGAATGGGGCATGAATATTGCTTTCCTACTGTTCTGTTAAAACCCGAAAGTAAAAAATAATTTGGGGAAGATAAACCTATTTGTGATCTAGTATTATAGACTAAGTGGTCGAAGTACAGAAAATGGTGAAAACAGAATTCACCTAAATTAATTAATTGCTTCAATAAGGGAAAATGCTTGTAACAAAAAAGTAACACATTAGAAAATATAAACCTAAAAAGTGTATTGATCTTTTGATTCCAAAGTATTAGGGGAGCCTGGCCTGGATTACATTGAAATCACTAAAGATTTGTTCAGATTAAAACCATTATTCAGTTTATTTCTGGATTTATGTAAGTCACTTTAAGGAAGAAAGTACCTTGACCTAAGTAGACTCTGTACTTTTCATGTATCATTTAATCATGGTATACCTCATCTAACTCCAGTGCTTTAGGGTTTTAATTAGAGCTAGACATAGTAAGTAAAGTTGAACTGTAGGTCTGCTGTGACTACAGAGATAATTACCTCGCTAACATATGCAACATGAAAACTTTAAACAATAGGTGGGAAGCTGTCAGCTTCCTCATCCTATAAATAAGTACAGGAGAAATGTGCAAGTTGACTTAAAATTGAAAAGTATATAGCCTAATCAGTGAACTGTTCTACAGCCATCTCACAGCTGGTTAAAACCAAAATGTAGCCGTAGCCACAGAAAATTAACCTTGCTGAAGCTGTAATCCTTATCGATTTATAGAAGTGGTCAGAACTAGCTGTGCTTTTAACTAACATTTGTGATACTGTTCATGATTGTAACATGAAATATCACTTTGTTTTAATGGTTAATATAGGATATTTTAATATACCTTCAAATCACTAACGTAAATTTTGTATAAACATGATAGTAACTTCTCATGACAATTTACAGAAGCACAATAGAATGCACAATTATTGCCTCTAACAGGCCAGGAAATTCTTGTTTTAGATTAAATAAAGCTTTAGCAAACAAATATTTCTTGGAATTATCTTATCAGTGAGTGGATTTTCTCTGGATTTAGGTTTGCAAATAAATCATATATATTAAGTAGTCAAAGAGGGTATTCTTTAGAAAGTGAGGTTATTTTGTCAATAGGGAATATCTATTCATATGCAAATAATGCTTTTCATTGATTTTATTTGCTCAGTAGTTAACACTTCTAAACCTATTTTCCTACCTGTTAAGATAAGCACTGTGATTTGCTTTTTAATATTTATCACATTCTCACATACTGTAAATAATCTTAAACTGACTTCCTTCTGAAGAAAAATCTTGGGCTTTTCTAAATTCCTAAACGTAAACAGATTCCAGCTAAAACGGCAAAAAGAGGAAGGGGTAGGAGAGTGAAAACTGACTGTGGTGATGATGCTGATCAGGAAGAGAGACAAGACAACTTGAAGAAAGTTTACAGCTCGACAGTAGTGGAAGGATTGTGGTATGTTTTCTGTGGTGAAGTGGTTGTGCTAATGATACGGAATTTTTGGATGAAAAGCTGGGGAATGTACTACTGGGTGACTTAGCAGCATGCCTTCTGTTTGTGGTTAAGTTAAACACTGTATGATTTCTCTTGTGGTAGTATACAGAATTCCCTTTTTTTTTTCCCTCAGTGCAGTTAGGACAAAGATTTCAACCTTGTTACCTTGCTTCTTCAATACTAGAACCTGGAGAATAGAATATTTCTCAAAGACTGAAATCTGAATAGCTGGTTTGGTGACCAGGTGACTACAGCTGGTTGAGAACTGCTGTTATTAAGCAGAAGCCCGTGCCTTCTCTGGCAAATGGAAATTCTATCACTGAATTTATACAATCTCATAAGCCCAGAACCCTTTTCTTTTTCAGATATACTTGGAGTGTGTGTCTTCTGGAACCCTGCACAACTGTGTTTTTTATATGCTTAGAGGGAGGGTGCTACAAGGGTAAGTTCTTATATTGCTGAGTCATCTTCAAAGGCCTATTCTGTTCAAATTCAGATATAAAATAGTATATGTTCTGGGGAGGCTCAAAATATCTCATGCTATCAGTATATGATCATTTTGCTGTAAGATAATTGTGTAACTTTTTTTTTTTTTTTTTTACAGATGTACATGGGCAGTTTTCTGTCACTCAGATGCTGTGGTTATGCGACTGAACATGACTGAGATTACATGTGAAACCACAAGGAGAAATGTTAGCATCTACATAGCAGTGGCCTTTTGTAGTTACATGTTTTTCACGTTGTGAAATTATTTTTGTAAAATGCATAGTTTTAAAGTACATTTTCTTCAGAGATGAAGCCCAGTTAAAAACAGTTTGTACAACTACTAGTTTTTACCCGCAGGCCATGCTGTGTTGCTCTTGGAGTCAGACCAAAATACTGCATTGCAAACTGACTGCCAAATGATATGAGGTTTCTCTGGTTGCCTTAAGCAGAGTTGTGGTTTTATTTTTTGTTTTGTTTTGGTGTGGAGGGGCTTTTCCATTTAAATTTTTCTAATTGGGATAGTTGCATTATTTCACCTCACTCCTTTTGCTTAGAATTGCCTGCAGAGTTTATATGCTCATAGGTCTTCAGTTCATACAGAGAACATTTGTTTCTTGGTCCTGGAAACTGGGAAAAAAAAAAAATACTGAAATGCTGGGGTATAACTAAAAACATTTTCAAAAAGAACATGGTAGGCTTTAACTTTCGCTGAGGAAGTAGATCTACTGATGCTTGATTTATAGCCATCTAATCAAAAGCAGGTCTCCAGAAAATCCTGTAGCAATGTTTTGTACAACTCAAACAACAATTTAAAGTCACAGCTGAGCACTCTATGTGAAGACTTGCAAAATATTTGTAAGTCAGATTTAAAAAAAAAAAAAAAAGTGGCAAAACCTGTGTTAACCAACCAGCCGTTTGTTCCAGGAGAGTAGGCAAACAGCAGGAGGAAAAGAGGAACTAAGAGTACTTGTGGGGTAGGTCTTTCATCACATGATGTAGCTATAGCCTGATGGTTGCATATCTTTTCTCCATCACTTAGACAAGGGTACAGTTATTATTGCATACCACCACTAAAAATAGTATATGTTCTGTGTTTTCCTTTCAATGTAACGTGCACAGTCCCTAAACCTGACTTCAGTGCTTTTTTTCCTGTTTTGCTTAAGATCATTAATGTGATCTGAGTTTTACTCCATCAAAAACTAAATTAACTCAATGCCTGAATGTAAATTTGCTCAATTTTCTGGAGGTCTGCCATGTGCACTTGTCTTCAGTCATACCACGAAGTATTTTTGTAATGTTCTGCCTGCTGCTCTTGAATCTTAAGAGGTCAGTCCAATGTGAAAGTTTTACTGAAGACTTGGCTAAAGTAGTATGAGTAGTATTGTGGCAAATTCAGAAAATCTGGGTAAAAAAAGCTCTTGGGCACTTAAGAGTTATGCTGAGCAAATAGTGCTACAGAGTTTGGATTAGAAATTCTTAAATCTGTGCAAAGATGTCATGCAGTTGGAAATTATTTTCTATGACTCTGGCATGACTGACCTTTCTTCTCCAGTTGTGGGTGCTGCTTAATACAGACAAATAAAGACAGCAACAGAAAAACAAAACAGCCATTAGGGTTAACTGAAGAAAAGAAAATAACAGATCTGAGCATTTCTTTCTGAGTGAAACTAGCAAATTGTTAAACTGTTGCTTCCATGTCACTGCAAACAAGTAATTAAATTCATGATTACTTGATTAATTTCATAATTCCAAAGTTACGTATGGTTAAGATAGCATAAACTATGCCCAAATACTTACTGTTAAAATCAGCAAAATGAAATAAAAGGAAAACTTGTACTAAAAAGAAGAGAAGCATCCCAAAGGAAAGTTTAGAACTGAGCAGCTTTACAGAGCTGGCCTATCTTATAACCTATTAACTTCTGCTGCAAAGACTAGACTCCAATTTTAAGACCCCTGTAAGTTTTAGACCTGTCATTTTATTTGAAAGCTAGTTTTGTCAGATTTTATCAAGAAGTTCTCACTGTTTGATTTTTTAAAAAAAATATTAATTCATCCAGTACTTGGATAAGCCTCAGGGAGTCACAAGAAATGCAGACAGCTACTTGAATCCCAGGCATGCTTTAACTAGGTGTGTATTAGACAGAGATGGGGAAAATTCACTGCAGTGGTCTTGCTTGCCTTTTGAACAAGAGCAAGCCCACTGTGGAAGCAGTGCTGAGTTGGGACCCCTTTCTAGAGGGCAATCAAGTAATACATTTGTATCTAAATTTGGACTCCAAAGATTTGTGGATTGCCCTTGTCCCACCAAACCAACAGATTGTGATTGTCTTCATGACTGTTTTCTAACTTACCAAGCGCTGATACAGCTATGCTAACACAAAATCTGTATTTTTGTCTTTTTAAAATAACAGTTATACTAATAGGAAGACATCCATCAACATGAGCCCTCTAATAATCAGGCACTTGATCCTTGTTCCCACTATCCACCCTGGTATATCCATGCTGAGGGACCTCCAGTTTATACAGTGAGGCTCGGCCAAAGGGATTCTCTAATCCGCAGAAACGGTTCAAGCAACTTCTTTCACTGTTGTGAACCATGAGCACGTGTAGATGACTCGGTTACTGGGGACCAGAGTTCTCAAATTTGAGAGAAAAAAAATTAAAGTCTTTTGGCTTTGGTAACAATACCTCAATTTTAGTTAAAACAGAGTTATCCTTTGTGTCTCGTGCGTTTCTAAAATAAAACACCGGGAGACACAGGCGGGTCAGCGCCGGCTCACGGGGACACCCTCCGTGCGTGGGCCCCGGCAGCTGCTGCCTGAAGCCGGTCCGGTGGCGACAAGGCTTCTCTGGAAAACACGTCCATGCCGCGGCCGCCGCCGGCGTCCCGCCTTCGCGAGAGCCCGCACTACGGCAGCTCTCCTCCGGCCGAGGCACCGAGCGCCAGCCCCGGCCTCTCCTCCCTCACAGCTCCCGGAGGGACGACCCCCCGCGCGCGCCGGCTCCGCGCTGCCCGGGCCGGCCGGCCGCTCAGCCCCGTTTCACACCTTTCAGCGGGCGTTTCTCGCCCAAACCCCGAGCTCCGCCATCGCCCGGCCGCGCTCCCGCCCTCCGCGCAGCGCGCCGCTGCCTCCGCTCGCCCCCAGGGCGCATGCGCACGGCGCCGGCGCACGCGCGGCGGGGCGGCGCGCATGCGCGGAGGCGTCTGTGAGGCGGTGGATTGGGAGGAGGCGGCGGGGCACCGGGACCGGGAACTGCTCCAGCGGCGGCGGGGAGGGGACGGAGCGGACGGGACGGGGCGGCGGCCGCTCCTATGGGGCCTTGAGGGCGCGGCCCCGCGGACAGAGGGGGCTTGTGCTGGGGCGCAGAGCCGGTGGGAGGATGGAGGGTCAGGCGGCTCCGGGCGCTGGCGGCGGCGGCGAGGAGCCCCTGAGCGCCGGCAGGATGAACCCGAAGCGGAGTGGGCGCGCCGCGGAAGAGGAGAGCCGGAACAAGCCCAAGCTGGTGAGCGAGCTGCGGGGCTGGGAGCGGGGCGGGCGGCGGCCTGGGGACGGGGAGGAAGGCGGGGGAGGAGGAGGAGGAGGAGGAGGTGCGGGTGCCGTCTCGCTGCTTCCCCAGCAGAGAGCCCGGGGCGGAGGGGCGCGCAGCCGGGCCCGGGGGGTGCCGGGCTCGCAGGAATTAAAGGATGTTTTTTAAAAACCCCGTCGGCTCCCGTGCGGCTCTGTGGGTGCTCTGCGGGGGGGGGGGGGCGGCGGCAGCTGGCGGGGGCGCGCGGCGCGCCCGGGGCCCGGCCGCGGTAACGCGCCGGGGTGGGGGGGGGGGGGGGCGAGCGGGAGCTCCGCGCTCCCCGTGAGGGGCGGGGGGCGCTGGGCCTGGGCCGCCCCGCCGGGGAGAGGTGCGGTGGCGGGGCCGCCCTGCGAGCGGGACCTGCTGGCGCAACCTCTGCTCTGCCCGCCTTCTGCGTGACAGACCACGCTTAGGGGTTCTTTTTCCTTTTTTCTGGGTTGAAGCATCCAGAATATTGGTGGTTATGATGCAACCGATCCGCTTCCCGAGCGACCTTCTGAATTAATAATTTAAAAATTTGCAAATTGTCCAGTCTCTGTAGAAAGATCTGACAAGCTTTTGAGCACACAAAACCTCTTCAGGACTGTAGAGTTTGTTCTTTACGCCTGTGCTTTTTTTATTGAAAAGAAAATATTTCTACTTATAACCTGGTAACTTGAAACATAGGTACATTTCAAAGCCAACAGCACTGGATTGTATCTCACTTTATATCAGCAAAACCAGATAACATGGCAGTGTTTACTTTTAATTGTTTTCTTGTTACACTCATTTGTTTTAACTTTCCATCAGCGCATTTTAGCTCAGTTCTCTGGTGGATTTTCAAGAGCAGCAGTGTAGCGGACACTTAAAACTTACCTGACATCTCTTATTGAACATAATACTAGTAGCAAACTTTATTTAATCTGTGCAAGGCTTTTCACAGATAGTGGTAAAACTAAGTCAATATGTACGTGCTCCCACCTTGTGTTCCTTTCCTCGAGTACAGTGCAGTAGAGCCTTGGGCCGATCAGCCTGAGAACTGTGGGGTTTTTCTGTCACTGACAATAAAGTTAGAATGCATGTGGGGAAGACATTAAATTTGTAACATATGAGGCATTAAAAAGTTACTGAAAGTGACAATTATTTACAAAGATGACAGAATGCCACAATACTGAACAACTTGAAGTGTACTTGTATTAAAAGTGACCATGTATATTTTAGCAGAAGGTAACCAAACACAATGTCTTATTTTCTTTCATGGTGTTATTGGAAAGAAACTCACTCTTGCTTGTACAGGATAAATATAAATAAACTTCTTCACATAAACGAGATGTTTGTTTATGTTTATACTACCTTTACTATTTCCTAGCTAAAGTAGCTAGGAAGGCTGGCTTGAAGATGCCTGTAGGGAAGTGGTTGAAAAATCACACAGGAAAGTGCTTCTGTTGGAAGCTGTGGACACAAATTTGAATTTTACTCTAGCAAAGAAGAACACTTTGTTCTGAAAGAAATGCATAATTTAAAAAATCAAAGGGAAATTAGCTCAAAATTGGACTGAACAGGACAACTGCTTCCGTTGCATGATCTTTTCAGTTATTCTAGGATCACTAGAGTAGGCTTTTATTGTTACATTTAGTGGAAAAGGTATATTATGTTAATATGTGATTTCGTATGCAGTCACATGCTTTGTTTCTTGAGGGGATGATTGCAGTCCAGCAGTAACATGGATCAGAGTAGTGGTATGTTGCTTGAACCAGATACCTTCTGAAAGATAGTTTTGCCCAGGGGTAAAGTGGCTAGCCTCTATGGGTTAAATGGGAAATGGGAAAGTAGATTTTTTTTTTGTTTGGTGGTTTGTTTTTGTTTTTTTTTTTTATTCTGGACATGATGTACACAAACAGTGTATAAAACTGACATGAAGAGGGATTTACTTCTGAGGAAGAAAAGGGACGGGGTTCAGGTGTGTTTTAAGTTGAGGCGATGTGAATGGACAGCCAGATTTAACAACTACTGCCGTGAGTTTGCGAGGGAAGAACAAAACTGTAGTCAGGGAAAGGCTTCATCCATTATATAGAAGAGTAATCTTACTAATTCTGCTGGCTTTAATTTTGAATGAGGAATTGGTTCTGCTGAGGCTAGCAATATCTTTGGGTACTCAGGGAGCAACTGTACCTCGTCCCTGCTCTCTTCACTGTGCAAATAAGAGAAAGGTATATATGGGACTTCTGTAAGAGAAGCCATGCTATTTGTGCAAGTGTTAAGTTGTCTCTGAGTTTACACAAAGCTTCTCAGAGTTTGACGTGGAGTTTTTCTTGGTTCAGCCTCACAACTTATAATTGATCAGGCTTTAGTAGAGTTAGAGAGATGAATCAACCTGCACTCTGTCAGTTTGTTGTGTGTTAATTCAAGGAACTCCACAGTGTGCTGAGAGGAGCGTGCCTCTTTTCCAGAACTTATTTCACACATCAAGTGGAGTACTGAACAAGGGCTTGGTGGGAGAGGGTGTGGAACTACGTATAACAGAAGATTTATTTTTAGTTCCTGGCATAGCAGCTGAAATTAGGCAACTCATTGGGAAGAAGTCTAGGGGAATGATTTTTATATGATAGGCTAAAAATGGCTCAAGATTGCAGGGAGCTGGGAAAGCTGAAGTCATTATTTTGGGGGAAGGGAAATTCTAGAAGAAGAAGAAGGAGGAGGAGGTGGAAGTTTTTGTTTCCCCATCCTCTCCATCTGAAAGTAAAAGGTGGACAATGGTGCTTGGCCTGCAGAAGCATAGTGGTTTGGTGGTTTCCTTGTTTGTTTGTTTTCTGTTTGTTGTTTGTTTGTTTGGTTTTTTTAAGGACTGAAGCCCGATTGGTAGCATTTATTCCTGATTGACAGGAAGTAAGACTAGGCTACCAAGAGAGGATCTGTGCTGTAGAAGAAAATGATGGTTTAAAGTATTTTTGTGTAAGATAATTGATGCCTATGTATGCACACAAATAATTGAAGATGGGCTATATTAGAACTACTAATTCAATTTTTTTTCTGCTTTGGGTCATTTTGAAAGTCATTCAAGTTTCATATAATTTGTTGAACATGCCAGAACTGCACAATGAGAATTTAGTTCCAGTTTTTATACTAGTAGTGTGTAAACTTGAGTATTTTTCTAAAATTTAATGTCTTATGAGCACCTTGACACGTCACAGCTGCTGAAAGAGCTCTGATTTAATCTTTTTTTTCTCATTTTTTGCTGGCACAAGGACTGGAGGGGGGAGTTTGTGCCTGGCATTTTTGTCTTTTACAATGAAATGGGCAGAAAAAAATTAAATTGTTTTGGCAAACAATCATCTGATCTCCTGCCAGCCCTGAGACTAGGCTGGCATGAGATGGCAATGAGCAGTTACATTCTTAACTCGGTTTGGCAATGTGCTTTTTCTGCGTGTTTAAAAGTGTGCTTGTTATACTAGGGGAAACAGACCAAATTAAGGTTGTCGGGGAGATTGCTGGAATTCCTGTGTGTGTTAATCCTTAACTTAGGTGATGTTTGCTCTCCTTAACACTTCAGTATCGCATGGAAAGTATATAATTCTATTGGGTACCTAGGAAGTCAGTAAGTGCTTGCAAGTGTCGGGTCTGATTTGACATATCTGTTGTAGCTCAGCTGAACCCAAAGTCTTATCAAGTTGTTCATCTTTTTAGCTGAGAAGTTGAAGTCAGGGTTTTTACAGAGGTTCATGGTGGCAGAATGGGAGACAGAGGTCATAAAAAGGGGCAGGAGAGGTTGCTGGAGAGGAGACTGAGTATAAGCGGGGGGAAAAATCATCTGAAGGATGATTAAGCATTGGTTGACCAGAGGCACTGGAATCCCTGTCCTTGGAGGTTTTCAAGACCTGGAAACCTGGACAAAGACTTTAGCAGCCTGGTTTGAATTCAGTGTTGACCGTGCTTTTTGAGTAGGAGTTTGGACTGAATTGAGAAAGGAGTGAGATCCTTTCACATGTCTGTAATTCTACGAATCGGTACTTGAAAAGAGGTGTTGTAACAGGATGTATGGTGCTTCCTGGTTATTCACGGGCTAACAAGAAGTTAATATGGCCAATGGTTTTTTAATTAAAGTTAATAATATATCATGTCATTTTAGTATTAGCATAAGTAGAAATATTTCTGTGCCTGTAGTGGCTACGTTAAAGGCATGCTCCATTACCCCCAAGGTCACTTCAGGTTCGTCTGGTAGTTGTTCAGTGATAGATATTCCGCTTAGCTACAAACTGAATTTCTGAAAGGGGCTCTCTTTTGGGTGTGATGCTGTTTGTGAAAGTAGATTAGGACAGAGATCTTGTCTAACATGAAAAACCAATTGTTAGGGGTAATAGAGAGCTTAATTGGAGAGCAAGTGGATTTGGTGATTTATCCAACAAGGAGCGACTCATACTTTGCTTTAAAAGCAGGAATTGTTTATGTTTAACGCTGAAGTTTGTTAAACCCCGTGAGCTTTGAGGTAAATCAAAAGCTATGAACTCAACATTCTCACTAATGTGCCATAAACTAGTGTCAAACAGTGGAGTAAAGGCTTTTATGAATTAGCTTAAAAAGAGAAGTAAGCTAGCTGAGTGTGCTTGGGAGGATAGGTTTCCCAGCTATGTTGCTCCACCCATGTCAGCGCAGAAGTTAATGAGTGCTTTAAATTACATGTCAGTAGTATCAGTCACTGTCAGACAGGCTATGTACACAGGACCTACGTCGCACCATTACCTTTGCCTCCTAAGGTTGCTTGATGTCATTCTCCTGTGGAGAGATAATGTGCTCATTACACATGACTTGTTTAGATGTTTGTATACTGCGTGCGCGAACTATGAGTCAGGTTAGGCAGAGATTTTTGGCAAATGAATAAGATGTGTTACATTTGAGATCATAGTGTCTCTGAGTAATATCAGTGCATGCCTGCAGAGGATTCTTACTTCAAGTGGATGCTTGAGGAAAAAGTTAACTGAAATGCTTGTGTTTTATAGGACGCTTGCCCTTACTAGATCAAAGTCAAGGTATTTCAGCAAGTGAGGTTAGTTAGGGTGCAACATTACTGAAGAATAAAATTAATGTCTTGGGAAGATCTGTTTCTGTTGCTGAAAAGTATACTGCTGAGACACTACTTCTAATATGGCAGAGTAGGGCATGCTTGGTGCTGATGTTTAGGTGAATGCTTTTAAAGTGAATTGATATCGACACTGTTTAAATGAGGTGATAGATACAGTGATAAGCCTATCTGCTTGTGGTAATTAAACTTCCTGAAACAGTACTTGTAAGACAAAACTGTAGAGCTATTCTGTACAGTACAGGAAGCTTTGCAAACAGAGCAGATTCCACCAAGGCAGTGTGAAAGACACAGTGAGAACTGACAGTGTGCATATCAAATAGAAGTGATGCTTTTTGAGATTTTAAGGACTGTGGTACTGAATATCCAAGTTATTGAGGATGAACTTTTGTTGTTGTATTACAAATAGCCTGTAAATCATACTAATGATACTGTGATTGCTCATGACCCAGTGGAAGAAAAGATAGCCTTAAAAATGTTGGGTGGGTTATGAGATGACTTCATCTTTTCTGCATCAGTTGCAATTCTTTAGAGGTAAGCAATAATGACTAATAACCTTCCTGTAATTCTGCTCATCCCTGTCCAAATTTAGCGGTAAAGGAGAACAAGAGATGGCAGTTGCTGCTGAAGCAACTGACAATTTCAGTTGGTTATTCATCAGTTTACTTGTTCAGCCTTAACCACAAGAAGTTAGGAAATTACTAAAATGAATGTTTTTACACAGCTCCTTACAACTTTTATATCATGGCAATTCTTTAAATTCGGTGTTTTTTTAATCATTCAGTAACTTTATTTTGGAGGAAATAAGTTTTTGTTATAAAGGGCTATCCTGGCAGAGCAGATACTTCTGAGAGAAAATTAACTGTTGAAACACTTTAAGTATTTTTGTAGCAATTTATAAAGTTGCAGGTAGACAAAGCTAACTTGTCTTAAATTTGCATGTTATTTTTGTATCAAACTGACCTTTTACTTAAGGTCTTGTGAATCAAGTACCTTTTTTTCTACAGTATTGGTAGAGTGAGCACCTCTAGGTTTCCCACTTTCAAGCGTAACTTCCTAGTACGTAAGCAGAATCTTGCTTGACAAAAGTAGCGCTAACACAGCCTGCAAAGCAAATATTTGTTAATTGTGTGGGAGAAAGGGGTGACAATTAAAGATTCGGCTTTTTTGAGGCAGCGGTGTGGCCTTAAGTTTTTGTGCGGCAGGGGGGCAAACGAGATCATGAAACCAAACCAGTTTATTTTTTATTCTTTGATTATTTGCTAAAACTAATAAGACTGGTGTTATGGCTCACTAGAATTCCTCCCTTTCTATTGATTTGTCTGAAGTTCATCCATTAGTACTATTAAATTATGATTGTGTCTGCTTTTCAGTCATCTTCTCACGATAGCTGTTTAGTTGGACGTGGTGTGAAAGCAGCACATTATATGCACATGGGCAGATCCGAAAAGGATTTGCTATGGCAATTAAATGATATTGTAACCTACTTTGTGATATAAACCATAAACTCATCTGATTTATAGAAATTGAGAAATACCTTGGAAGTTCAGTTCTGGAACAAGCCCACACATGGGACATGTATGGTTTGATACAGCTACTGAAGGTAGTCGGTCCACCAGGGGGTGGTAATATTTGGTCTTAAGGTGTAGTGCATACTGTAGTATCACCACACCTTCTTTGTTATATAAAACAAAAATATTCTTAAGCATTTGTAATAGATATGGGCTCTTCCTGTGTAAACGGGAAACTGTAGTTTTGTACTAATTTCAGAGTGCTTTGTGGGAGAGTGGGAAAAGAGGAAGTTCGAGGTGATGCATATGACAGGTGGCTTTCTTGTAGGGTTCCCTTCTTGGTCCTTTTAGTGATCCTCAGGGTAAATCATTGGGGACAAGATGATATTGGAGAAAGTATTTAGGTGTGCTGAACTTGATGCATGTTTGTTGCTTGTGAGTGTCCTTTGCATAATGTTATCAGATATGGAGCACATGAATCAGAAAAATGTTTTTATTACTAAAAAATATTTTCAATTTATACTTCATAACAGTTAAGTGTGTTTAAACTTGTTTTGAAAGTGTAGAATGTAAGTGTAAAAGTCACCAGCTGATTAAAAAAATGTAATTGGAAAGAATCCTGCCTTCTATTCCTTGGTGATTTGAGGATGTGTGTGTGTGCATATATATATATTTATTTTAACAGACATACTCTTACTCCTCTCCTAATTGTAGTGGAAATATGAAGTTATCTCTTTATAACAAAACCAAATTAGCATATTTAGTTTGCCCTTTTCTGTAAGGATAAATGCAGGAGAACTGAGGAATGTGAAACTTTGAGAGCAGTGCTACTAGTAGTTTAGAACAAATTTCTAAACAAATAAGTTAAGACAGTTGGGCAATAGTACTGTAGAATCCCAACATTTGGAGCTACAGGACTGTAGCTGTACAGCCAGTAAAGCAGCAACTGTAATTTTAGGTTATATAGGCCAAGGGAATTGCAGTAAAGGTACTGATGGATACAGGTTGGCTTGAAAGTACACAGTCCCATTGTCTCCTGTTTCTTTTTTCAGGGATTAGCTACTCAAACGTTAATAACTTTGTCCTGTAGAGGATCCCATTAACAAAAATGCGTCATAATGCATATTTAGGCACGGAGGTGAGAGGAAATAACCCCAGACCTTACATGTTCTTGATCATACCTTTTTGTCACAACTAGTTAGTTATGTGTTTACAAGTGTCTCTATAAATTCATGTTGGTCTCCCAGGGATGGTTGAGCGGGACAAAATAAATACTTTGGTCGGGAACAGTGTTAGTTCTGCAGTCTACTATTCTTTCTTACTATGGTAAGAGCTTATGATGTTTGTTAGAATATGACCTTTAAAGATGCCTGTGCTTTTCTTTTTTAATGAGTGTAGTTTTGTGAGGAACAAACACTAAGCCAACGGGAGATTGATTAGATTCTACACTCATCACAACAGATAGAAGTACTTAGTTCTTGTACAGTATAGTTTCCTGCTTTCCTTTTACATTTTGGTTCTTCGTATGCTCCTGCTGTGAATTACTTTTATACCTATAAAATTGAAGTAACTTCTAAAGACTGTGGCTTCATAATGGAAATGTGCTGGATGTTTGCATTTGCAATTGCGTGAGTGCATGAGTAGATGAGAACTTGACAGTTATTAATAGTTGAGATGGTTACATGCAGTGTTCCAGTCGCATTAGAACAGGTAAGTATTTGCATAAAGAAGAAAAAAGACAACAGCATATCAGGCTAAGCATATACAGTGATGCCATATACATTTTAATTGTTGTGCCAGCCACATTTAGAGGGTACATTAAAAACAAACGGTTTAAGTAAGGAATCTGAAACTCAAAGGGTAAACCCATGTCAGCTGGCCAAGTTCAAAAGTTAGCACCCTAATGCAAATTAACTGAGATACTTCAGTCTGAGTCTGTCCCTTTTTGTAAGCCATACAGTAGCATTTCTATCTAATTTTGTGTACACTGAAGTAAAATTTACATACAATAAGAACTGTTTTCATAATCATTACAAGTCTTTGCTTATAAAAGCCTTAGCCACTCGTGGATTCAGAGTGAACTAATGAATATGACAGATTAGTAGAAGGTAGTTTATAACCAGACTTGACGTACAAGTTCCAACCAAAGCTTCAGCTGAAGCACCTATTTTATCCTGACTTTGGTGTCAATACAGTGCTTTATTTCTGGTACTGCTGCCAGTCTTAATTCCCATAAAACAGATTCTTCTTTCTCTTCTGTTTTTTTGGGCTTATTATATAACGGGGCAGCAAGGGCTGTTGCTCCCAGGCAATTCACTTTACTAGAACTGCTTCAGTTGCTCCTTTACACTCCTCTATGGCAAGTGGGTCTCCCACTGCTTTATTCTCATCAACAGAAAAAAGTGAGGTGAGGAAACTGCTTTTGATTCAGAACACAATTTCTTGGCTGAGCTAGAAGTATACCAGGCAATGTCTGCTGCAGGCTCTAACCTTTACAGTCCTCCATTCTCTGTTCTACTGTCTTCCAGCAGTGCAGTTTCACCTTCTTTCTCCAGTCTATTGACAGCTTGGTGGAGGCTTTCCCAAACTAAAAAGATAAAGGGTACAGCAGTAGGCTCTGATAAAATTTCCATCTGTAAACCTGATATACATTTTTAATTTTCATATTTTAAAAATATTCATTCACACTTAAACTTCAGACAAAGCTTGGATAGATCCTAAATTCACTAAGGTTAGTTTACAGTATTCTGTGATTCCAACTAATTCCTGAATGACTTCTAAGCAGTAATCCCGTCAGTTAACATTTCATATTTAAAAAAAAATTGTTTCGTGAATTTATGGGAAAACCTTTGTAAAAGTCATGTGGTTGTTCATGGGTATCCTGAGTACATACCACACTTCAATATTACGATAAACCATCTTTTTTTGCTTACTTTCTCCTTTAGCAGAAGGTGACAGATTCTTTGCAACCAGTTAAAAGCATCTGTAATCCTCCTGAATTCCTGTTAGTTTTTACCAGAAAATCTCACCTGTACTGAAGGCAAATGATACTATTGGCTTCCTCAGTATTACATACAATACAATTACTCTCTATTCACATGCTGCTTCATTTCCTACTTCCCTGAAGGACAAATAGTCTTCTTGGGTAGCTGTTATAAACAGGAAAGAATAGAAAAAGGAACAGAAAGCCCTTGTGTGTATTGCAGCAGCTATATAAGTTCAGTTTAACCCAATATGCTTTGTCTATTGAGTTACATTATGGTCCTCGCACACTGAAATTACTTAATCTAGAATTTTGTTCTTTGAGGAAAAGCCAAAGTTCCTTGCTATGGAAGCAGCATTGCTCATTTTTCCAAGTTTTAGTATCATACCATTTATTATTAGGGGAGAAAAAAAGTAACTTTACCATCAGCTTTTTTTAGGAAGGGATCAAATACTGCTCTGATCATACACTTGTTCTTTGCTAGGAAGTCTGTGTCTTGGAAGACAGGCGATATCATCCTAAGAAGTTGTTGACATGATCCCTGTGACCATATGTTCCAAGACTGCTGGGTACAGACAAAATGAATAATGTTCACAAGTAATTCCTGCTTCTTTGGCTCACGCCATCCCTTCTATTGCCAGTTCCTTTGTGGACTGTGTTTCGGTTGGTTGGATTTTGTGGGGATTTTCTTACTCTTTAAAAAACAACCCAAACAAAGCAAATACACATGTTCCCCCTTCCTCAAAGTCTGTCAAAAGTAAAATACTCCATTTTCAAGGAGCTGCCCAATATCTGGTCAAGCTCTTCACAGTATAGACTTTCTGTCAACCTTTGCAACTTGCTGTGGGTCTTATGCTTTATTATTAAGTGTATCAGTTCTCTCCCAACAGAAACATTCTACCAGTTTTATCCTCTCCTCAAATGGTAGCAGAGGAAAATTCAAATGGACTGTGACAATTATTTCAGTGTTTACTGTACCCACAAGAGCAAGAGGTGTTCCATGAAACCAACAGCATGCTCAGTTAAGAATCTTCCCAAAACTGTCTCTGCATGTAACAGGAAGAATAGTATATAGAAACTGAGCCTGTCACTTGTACAGGGGTATGAGGCTCTACTTGCATGTGCTGTGGAAAAGGAAGCAAGTAAGCAGGAATGGAAGACAATTGTGTGAAAGCACTGAAGGATTTTCTCAAATCAGTTTCTCAAAGCAGTTTCAGCTTCTTTTTTTCAGAATGATTTCAAAAGAACTCTCTCACTGTCAAGTTAACTGGTCATTGCTCATCTTGAAAGAAAAACCAGGGATTCGGGAAAAGATTAATGCCAGGTTTAAAGCATGTCATTGTAGTTGAAAGGGCTGCATGTCTATAAAAGGGTAAAAACAAACTAAGACTGTACTTAAGGTTCATCTTCACTCTTACTTGTCACAATAAAAAACGTGTCTCTCTTTAGGAAGTGAGGTATAAAATGAGGAGGCCTGTTCTCACTACATCTAATTGACCAAATTCAGTAGCTTCATAATAACTTTAATTCAGCCCCACAATGTGTCTGAATGAAAAGATCAGCCACTTGCAATCAGATGAGTGTGGAACAAGGAAGGAGGATGAACAGCAATTTGATGCACATCAGGTATTGCTGTCTAGCAAAACTGGCTTTGTTCTGCTGCTACATTGAAAGCAAAGAGCTCAAATCCACAGCTTGTATCTAAGCGTAAAATTGAGATAAAGTCTGTGCTTACTATGCCAAGAATTGTTTTGACCTAGTTTTTCCAGTTTAACCATTCCAGAATGTTTCAGAAGCACTTCACAGTAATATTGTACCAAAAAAACCAGAAGCCAAGTTCCCGAAAACTCAAACGTCAGAAGTCAAACAATTGCATTTTTTTTAAAAAAAAGCAGCAGAGATACAGGGCTGAATATACTGACAGGTACAGTTGGCAGAAAAGCAGCAGGCCTGCATCCAGTACAGCAGGCGTCTAAGCAATCCATTTACTGCACTAGGATCTATACTGTGTTCGTTTGTAATTAAGTCCCAGAAGTTGATCCAGTGACTATTCAAGTGACTAGTTTAGCAAGTGATCTCAGGCTATTTTCCTAGGAAAAAACACTTTCTAATTTTCTTCCAAACCAATTGGTTTGCTTGCTGCAGGTGCAGTAAACAGAATATGCTGATAGGGACAGGTAGTTCTGCTCAATACCAATACAATAGCAGCCACTGGGACAGATGGCTTCTTGTCTAATAAAGTATATTAATACCAATAAAGTATTTGTTAGCAGCTAAAGGAGGGCTAAGGCGAATCTCCATCCTCTACTGGATGCAGGGGGAAACTTTATGACAAAGGCTGAGGAAAAGGCTGAACCACTCAATGCCACCTTTGCCTCAGTCTTTAATAGTCAGACCAGTTGTTCTCAGGGCACCCAGCCCTCTGTGCTGGAAGACAGGGATGGGGAGCAGAATGAAGGCCCCATAATCCAAGCGGAAATGGTTAGTGACCTGCTGCATTGCTTAGACACACACAAGTCTAAGGGGACAGATAGGATCCACCCAAGGGTAGTGAGGGAGCTGGTGGAAGTGCTCGCCAAGCCACTTTCCATCATTTATCAGCAGTCCTGGCTAAGCAGGGAGGTCCCAGTTGACTGGAAGTCAGCAAATGTGACGTCCATCTACAAGAAGGACTGAAAGGAGGATCCGGGGAAGTACAGGCCTGTCAGTCTGACCTTGGTGCTGGGGAAGGTTATGGAGCAGATCATCTTGAGTGCCATCGCGCGGCATGTACAGGACAACCAGGGGATCGGGCCCAGTCAGCATGGGTTTATGAAAGGCAGGTCCTGCTTGACTAACCTGATCTCCTTGTATGACAAGGTGACCTGCTTAGTGGACGAGGGAGAGGCTGTGGGTGTTGTCTACCTAGACTTTAGTAAAGCCTTTGACATCATTTTCCCACAGCATTCTCCTGAAAAAACTGGCTGCTCATGTCTTGGACAGGCATACTCTTTGCTGGGTAAAAAAACTGACTGGCTGGCCAGGCCCAAAGAGTTGTGGTGAACGGAGCTAAATCCAGTTGGCCGGTCACAAGTGGTGTTCTCCAGGGCTCAGTGTTGGGGCCAGTTCTGTTTAATACCTTTATCAATGATCTGGACGAGGGGATCAAGTGCACCTTCGGTAAGTTTGCAGATGACACCAAGTTGTGTGGGGGTGTTGATCTGCATGAGGGCAGGAAGGCTCTGCAAAGGGATCTGGACAGGCTGGATCGATGGGCTGAGGTCAGTTGTGTGAGGTTTAACAAGGCCAAGTGCGGGTCCTGCACCTGGGTCACAACAACCCCATGCAACGCTCCAGGCTTGGGGAAGAGTGGCTGGAAAGCTGCCTGATGGAGAAGGCCCTGGGGGTGCTGGCTGACAGCCGGCTGGACACGAGCCAGCAGTGTGCCCAGGTGGCCAAGGAGGCCAGCAGCATCCTGGCTTGTATCAGCAATAGTGTGGCCAGCAGGAGCAGGGCAGGGATGGTGCCCCTGTGCTCAGCACTGGTGAGGCCGCACCTTGAATGCTGTGTTCAGTGTTGGGCCCCTCAGGACAAGAAGGTCATTGAGGTGCTGGAGCGTGTCCAGAGAAGGGCAACAAAGCTGGGGAAGGGTCTGGAGAGCAGGTCTTATGAGGAGAGGTTGAGGGAGCTGGGGGTGTCTAGCCTGGAGAAGAGGAGGCTGAGGGGAGACCTTATCGCTCTCTCCGACTACCTGAAAGGAGGTTGTAGCGAGGTGGGTGTTGGTCTTTCTTCCCAAGTAACAAGTGATAGGACGGGAGGAAATGGCCTCAAGTTGTGCCAGGGGAGGTTTAGATTGGATATTAGGAAAAATGTCTTTACTGAAAGAGTGGTCAGGCATTGGAACAGGCTGCCCAGAGAGGTGGTGGAGTCACCATCCCTAGTGGTATTTAAAAGATGCATAGGTGTGGTGCTTAGGGCCATGGTTTAGTGGTGGACTTGGCAGTGTTAGCTTAAGGGCTGGACTTGATGATCTTAAAGGTCTTTTCCAACCTAAATGGATCTATGATTCTCTGTCTGGCACTTCTTACAGGCATGAAATATATGTACAGAAAGCTACATGGGTGTGTCAAAGGATTTTTGAAATTATTTCAATGCAATTCTAATTTACTAGTGTTTTAGTAAAGGAAGCTTAGGAGGTGCAGCTTTTGAAATAAGCTTTCTTATCAAGCAAAGCATGAAACGTAACTGGCACTCACCTATCTGAATCCTATTTTTTTAAAATCCAGTGTTCTTCAGGAAAGACCTTTAAAGTATCCATTACCAAGATTATTAGAATTGAAAGTGAAATTATTTAAGTGCAAAATAAATGCAGTGCTATTCTGCAGATGACTCGAAAAATAAAATATATATGGCAACAGTGTATATTTTTAGCCTGGCAGTTCAAGTACATGAAGAAATAGAATTCCTGTACTTATTTTCCTCATTTACACTGTTGACAATCCGTGCAGTCCCATATACTGTCTTGATATTGTCAAATATGACTTTTTTTTTGTTACACAAATAGTTACCTGTTCTAGTGTGACTGAGAAACTGCATGTAACATGTGAGGTGTTCCTGGAAGTACTTGCAGTTCCTGTGCAGAAACTTTGCATCAGTTTCTGTTGCTACACTTACCTTACAGAGATTTGCCAACTGCCCAGAACCCTTAAAGTCGAAGATTCCTAATTACACCTTTTTGGGACTTCAGGACATGTAGCCACGGCGTTTTGTACCTACTTACTTGTGAAGGTTGTGGTTGGTGTTTTTTGGGTTTCTTGTCAAATTTGTTTTTTTAAGATGTGTCCTATAAAATCTTCTGTTGGTTAATGATTATATAATGCCACATGCGTTTCTAAATGAAATATTAAAGCCCGTGGTTAGAATTTCTGAATAAAAATGGAAGCTTCAAACTAAAAGGTTTTGAGTCTTTGTTATAAGGGCAGTGTTTGCCATGTCTCTTAACCTTTGTAAAGATCTTAATTAGCTAAATATCTCCTAGAACATTACACCTGCATATTGAGGCTAGTAAGCTAGTATGCACTTCATAAAAGCAGCATTGCAATTCTTGTTTGTTGTGAAATTTATGAATGGAATTACGACTTGGCTCATTCAGAAGTCTAGTTTGTAGAAGTTTTAACTGGCAAACTGTTGCTTGATAGTTTTAAGTGAGGAATTTAAGCTGTAAAGCATCCCGAAGAGAGACAGTGTTTGTCTATACTGAAAAGCATGCTATACTGTTACAAGATGTTTTTCTAAGATGCTCAAAGGAAAACCTGTCTTGCGTGATCGCTAGATATCACAATAAGAAACAGATCCTGGCTGTGCAAAGTGCTGTATAAAGAACTCGCCAGTCATGTAGCATGACTGCTCTAAACTCCGCTGATCCTGTGCTGCTTTAGTGATGATAACTTATCAGATATGGTTGGTGCAGAGACTTGATGGAAAATATTTGGAGTCTAGCAGTAGCTCTGGAAAATACCAAAACTTACTTTATTTGCCTCTCTACTGGCTAACCTGAAAACTGCCTCTTCTAATAGGCTTTCTGAAATTGTTTCTACAGTAGTCTAAGCAGATCTAACTGCCCACTGTCCTGGTGCCACCCTTGCCCTTTGTCTCACAATCAGCAGTTTTGTTGGCTTAGACTGCCGTGGAATTGCAGCTTTGGGAAGAGGCTTTTAATTTTGCTCTCATTGTTAAAAGCTTACCAGTGAACACCAATGAATGATTGTTTGAAACAAACTTTTCAAAACAGTAATGGCAGTTTAAGCTACAAATAAAAAAAAACAATGTTAGTTGAATTGTCTTCCTCAATTCCTTTGTATCTTTGGTTACAAAACTGTTGAAATTAAGGCTATCTAAGTTTGTTTACAGTTATTTTTTTCAACTTCTGAGTCAGTTTTCTTTTTTTGCTAAAGACTTCCTTGAAGTCATCTGGAAAAATGTAGTTTTTTGAACAGTCCATTTTGAACAGTCCAACAACCATGCTTTTGGAGTGTGATGGTGTTCTGCCAAATCAGACAAAAATGAGGAAGCGGTCTCAGTTTCTCTCAACTTCCATTTTTAGTCAGACCAGACTGCTACTTAGGGCCTCTCTATTCCCCTTGCACAGAGACACGGTGTGGTGGTGCCCCTTTCCTTCATCCCTTGAGGATCAGACAATGGCATTTGTGAGGGCGAGTATCCAATATGATTCACGTGCCTCTGGCCTGTCTTCCCCTCCCTCCTATTTGGGAGCAGCGCTGAGGCACTCGATCTACCAGCAGTATGATTAAAGAATTGGTGCCCTCTGCTGTTAATAATTACCAACATGGGTGACCCTCTCGCTTCATTTAGCATGAGTTGTCGTCCAACTTCTTTTCCTAGTATTGCTCATTTCTGGATGGTCAGTCTCCTGGGGGAATAAGTAGAGTAATTGGGGAGAACCAGGCAGCTTCCTGGTGGGGAAGATAGCTGTCATCCTCCAGTCTAACGGCGCTGACTGTCTGCTGCCTTTGTGCTTTCAACATGAATAACTTTCCAGCTTCATTTTAGCAGCCTGCTGTAAGGTGTTCACAAGCTCCTTGGTCTCCCTTTGTAGTCCCCTGGGGAATGTTTACCTTCATGTTCAGGTTATAGGTTAAGCCTTAGTTAATAATTTAAATAATACATATTTAAGGAATTTGGGACATGAACACTTGCAAAGCAAACAAGAATTTTCCATGTGGTGTCATATAGACCAAATGCAAATGTGCAACAATAGTAACAAAACTAATAGTTTTGTTAATTTCAACTATCTTTAATATACCTGATGGATTACAACAGTTGTTTCAAGTTGTTTTCAAAAGCAGGGTGAATGCTCCTTGAAGTGCCAAAAAAATTTCTCTAAAGCAAATATTTTGTGAATTATATTTTTACCCGGCATTACCAATAAAATTAGTATACTTTGTCATGGATAAAGATCTTGAAAGTCCTAAATGAGTATGTAGTTCTAGTTTCTGCACATCAGCTAATGTGACTCAGGTACCTTTTCACTATTTCCTAGGTACTTTTTTACATTTAATTACAAAATTGAATATGTTAACAGGTGGTTAAATTTGTTTAATGGGTATGTTACTCTGTGTTCTGAAGAACAGAGGTTGTAGAAGTGAATTCTATTTTGAGGCTGTAAGACCTAGACTCAAATTGCACACAACTTTTTGTACTTTAGATATTAACCAGGTTTTGGGTTTTATCCTTTTAAACTCCCTTGGTTCAGGTACTTGTATGAGAAGTTACTTCCTTCCTGGTTGTATGCAAATTTATTTGCAGTCAGTTAAAAAACACTTATCCTTGAGCCAAGATTTACAAAGTCTTTTGCAGGTGTTGTAGTCCAGGTAAATTTTAGAAAACAGCCGTATAGTCTTAGTTTACAAACAAAGTTAAGAGAAGGTCAAGTTTCTGTTTGTTACTCTTAGAAAATTAGGATTGCTGGTAGCGGTTGGAGCTGTTACCTGGAATTGTAGCCTGTGTGCAGCAGCACGCGTTGCAGCACACCACGATTTGCCTGTGCAGTGTGCTGTGGAGTGAAAATTGGTGTTAACTTTAGAAGTTACCCAGCTGATCACTGTTTCATTATACGTGTGGTAAACTGAGTTGCTTTTGATCATATTTTTGTGGTGAAGTGAGAGTCTTGAGTGTAACAGTTCAGAACATGACAAATACTTAAATATAATGGAAAGTCAATCAACTCATGTAAATGCACCTTAATTTACAACTTGTGGCCAGCTCAAGTGGTCTGGAAGGTTTTTATTAACAAGTAAGTTAGAAAAAGATTCAATAAAAAGTAGACTTGCTGTGAGTTTTGCAGTCAAAGTTAATGCAATCATCTCAAGTTGTTTAATTCTGTGAATGTTGACATTGTTACTGCAGTAGACTGAACTGAGCTTGGATGAGGAAATAGTGATTTTTTTTTTTTAATTTATACCAATAAATGTAGTGAACTATGGTAAAAACCTGTCTGCTGTTTTTATGTGCAAGATTTCAATTACTCTGAATATTAACATGGCTAAGACTGACCTTTTAAGATAAAAGAATAACACGATGCAGTCGCATTAGTGTATGTCATGATTTTTGTGTGCCTTATTGTCGTGATCTGTCAGTACTTGTGCAAGTACTGGGGTACTTACAGTAAACTAAAATTGGGAGGAGTAAGTATAAAGTGATATTTGTAACTATTGATGGACTGGAAAGACCATATTCGAAAGCAAGAAGCTCTGTCACTTAAGACTTCCAAGTGAAGAACTAAGTTAAACAGTAGGAAATAGTTCTTTGATATAGGAGTTGATGAAGTTCCATGGTTTGTATTGATATTAAAAATTAGGAGAGATAATATGCTGCTGTCTTAAATTGTATGTGTGTTTATATGTATAAATATTAATGTGATATCCCTTATCTGTGAATGTTTTAACACAGATTTTTGCAAAACCTTTGCCTTTGGGTGGCTTCTAAAATTGGGGAGTTAGTGTCTTTAACAAGCTAGGAAAGGGTTGATTTCTTTTCATCTTGTGATGCTCTGGCTGAAAGAATAATGCTAGAGGTCTGACTACAAAAACTGCAATATCTTAAACTTCCTCCTGGGGAGGTAGACTATTTGTGGTTTATCTTCTTAAATCAGACGGGAAGCGTGATTTCTTTTTGTAGGAAACCATCAAAATTGTGTGTCAATGAGAATCTGCAGGTACGTAACTACCTTGCCTCTGCCTCCAGCTACTTGCAGTTTCCCTTCTACCTGTTAAATGTGTTGCTTATCTTGAGTAGCTACTGGCAGCAGTGTAGTTTATGCACCATAAGGAGATCTGGGAAGGGAGCTTGAGATGTCTGAAAAAGTGCTGTGTGGTATCTTGCTTTAGTATTCTGTATTTTGCCCAGAGGAGTTTGAGTGACAAATGCAATATAAATGTAGAGATGGAGTAGATTATCCTGTTCCAGGTCCTGGGAGAGATTGACAGTACTTACATGAGAAGGGGGAAAAAAAAAATATTTCTAGTACAAGTGACTGCTAAAATGGATACAGAGTTTTAGAACTTCTTGCGTACATAGCTGTCTCTGGGTTGAAGTCATAGTTAGGCTTTACTTCATTTGGACTTCTTGCTCAGTAATGTCCATTATAAATAAAAGGTCTATTTACCAGAGTAAGGACGTCTCGGTTTTGATTTCAAGATTAGAGTATTACTTCCTCTTTTAACTCCATACTAAGTCCAGGTAATGAAAATACAGGAAAGATGTAGCTGTAAGGAAGAGGTTTGAGATATGGCAGATAGGAAGTTGAAAGGTTGGTGTCAACACCAGGATTAGTAAGAGAAAAAGATTTTATCCTAGCTGTCTGTACTGGGTCAGGCTGGGATGGAGTTAATTTTCTTCATAACAGCCCATATGATGCTGTGTTTGAGATTCGTGACGAAAAGAGCGTTGATAAAACACCAGGGTTAAAGCAGCGCTTACCCAGGGTCAAGGCTTACTGTTTCTTCATGTGCCCCCCACCCCCAGGAGTAGGGTGGGGTGGGCTGGAGGTTGGGGGGGGACACAGCCAGGACAGCTGGTCCCAACTGACCAAAGAGAGATTCCGTACCATATAATGTCATGCTCAGCAACAAAACCAGGGGCAGCGGCGTGGGGAGGAGGAGGTGTTTTTTTCCAAAGTAGCAGTTGGTCAGAGGCTGGGCAGGTGTTGGTCTGCTGGTGGTGAGTGATGGCTTTTGCATTGTTTGTTTCTTTATCTATTTTTCTTTTTTCATTCACTTCTTAAACTGTCTTTATCTCAGCCCACGGGTTTTTCGAGCTTTTGCACTTCTGATTCTCTCCCTGAGCCTGCTGCGAGGGAATGAGCAGGTGGCTGGGTGGTGACTGACCTGCCAGACAGGGTCAATCCACCACACTGTCCTGGATACCTCTGAATGCTCATCGTCATTATACTTCTGAAATATGGACACATTGCCCCTCCTTCCCACCTTGATGCCTCCTCCACTGTTTCTATAGTCTTGCAGATTTCTTTGTTTCAGAAAAACAATATTGACAACTGTAACCAAGAGACAGGAGTTAGAATTAGAAGGAGCATATCTTCTACCAATGGGGAGTAAAATGTTGTGTGGTTTATGTTGACCATTTATAGGTTCATTTCCAGTAACACTGATGGGTTAACAATACACAGTGGTATGGGATATTGACTAGAAGCACCTTGATCATTTTGGCTGGTGAGAGCATAACCAAGGAATCTGAAACCTTGCTGTCCAAGAAAATAGGGTTGCTGTTTCCGAACCAGGGCTGTGTCATTATTATAGATCAACTATCACACTTTTTCATATACAGCAGCAGCTCTTTTTGTCTTGGATTCCCCCTCCCCCCACCCCTAAAGTTCTATAACTTATTCATGACTGCTTGGTATAAATTGAGCAACGTTTATTAAGCAAATGCTTCCTTGATATGATTATTGGTATGCAATATAGATTGCTTTTTTAGCCATGAATAAAAATGTGACATTGGTGATCTTTGTCAGCAGGATTTTACTGCCGTTAAGGAAAAAGTGAGAAGGTATTAGGGAGGGAGAGATAGCAGTGACTGGTTTGTGCATCATCAGTACACCAGCTTTAACCAGTTCATCTATCAATTCACATTATTCAGTGTTAAGGATAAATTGGCAGAAGGCTCAAGAAGCCAGGGTACAGGAAATTCTCCTCAACTCTGAGTCTTAAAAACTCTGTCAAAACTGAGAATGTCATATAGCTATCTGCAGACTCTGTTTGAAGTCCAGTAGTTCATGGTTGTTTTGGAAAGCTTTCTAAGAGATCTTACTGTGTTTTTGTGAAACAGTGGGGGTGCTAGAGCTATACAGATTTCAGGTTCCTGAGTTGTCAGAAGACAAGGTGAAATGGGATGCTAGCCTACTTTTTCCCATAAAATGCAGTAGATTCCATGCTCATTTAGCTGCAGTTTTGTTAGAACACTTACTGAAATTTCAAATGCTTTTTAATGTTGGAATACATGAAATATAGAGTTCTTTATTCTGAAACAGTAGGTAACACTGTCTTTCTTTTCTTTGATTTGTGTGTGTGTTTTTTTTTTTTAATAGAATATTCAAATAAAAACTTTGGCAGATGATGTGGTAAGGTCTTTGTAACGTCTTAATTTGCAATGGTAACTCCACACTGCATGCTATTTTACTTCAAATGTTGTGGACAATATAACATGTTCTTATAAGGATATTAAGCATTAGATTTCAGAAAATTGAGTTACTATTCCTAAAGATCTTCATTTGTAACTTCAGTTGAAGAAGAGTAATTAATAATGTCTATTTGGAGAAGCTTCTTTAACCAAATTCTAAATACTTAAGTAATACTGCAGATATGTTGAAATTGTTATTCCACAGTTCAAGTGTTATTTCTCTTGACCTTCTTTTTAACAGTAAAGGATCTGCAGTGGTTCTTCAAAGTTAGTTGCCATATGATTCAAGTGGAACCATTTTGGGTAGGAAGTGTGTACTGTATGTCAAACAACAAGTTTGTATTCAGTAGCACTAACTTTATAATTCTGAATACTTTGAAACCTCTTGTAAAGTATTTTTACAGAAACTTCTATCACTGGCCACTTAGTTAATCATCACTTACGTGCCTGAAATGAAGAAATTGTACCTAGTAATCATGTAGAAGATTCATTTATGGTTTTAAAGTGATCTCACCACTGCAATCTGATTAAACAAATTTGTTGTTAATGAGGTATACTTGAAACAAATCACAGTATGGTGAAATTGATCTTAAATGGCTTTTTTTTTGTGACTGCTGAATGGGGATTTTAATGTAAGTGAACAGAAGAACTGCATTTGATGTATATTGGCTAGTTTTGGATACTGCCTTTCAGGCATTATGTCGTCCTTGGCCTTTTTGATAGGCTATGCCCTAATTTTAGTTTCAAAAAATGTAATGTAAACTATTTTAAGAGGAAAAAAATGGGATTAAATAAAAATTCTTGCCTTGTTAAAGATGTTAACAGTATCCTTGTAGGTAATGTGTTTCTGTCCACAAATATAAGACTTCTAAGGAAGAAAAAAAACCCAAACCCAACCCCTCTCCCCTCAAAAACACAAACAAACCAAAAAAGCCTCCAAAGAAATTCGAAGGGCATGCAGCTTATGTAGGGGTACTTTCCCTTCAAAAATTTAAGGTAGTCTTCTAGGATCTCAAACAGTAACAAAACAAACCTAACAGCAAAACAAACCAAGAAAAAGAAATAAAAAAAACAAAGTGCGTTTCTTCCCCGTATTCCACAGCATTTGGTCAAATTTCTCCACTCCTGACTGGACTAATCTAAAATGAATCCAAATTTCCTACAAATGAAATACTTCATTAAACTTTTCATACCTCACAGAGGTTGTTTCATTGTAGAAAATACGAATTTTGGTTTACATGTCTTCATAGAGTTTGCAATAACTGCTATGAATTATACCAGTAACCCTATATAAGCTGCTGTTAGATGAAAGCACATCTTCATAAGGCTGTTCAATGCCTGAAACAAATACACTAGTATTTGTTGATGCAAACAGTTAATTTAGAAAAATTGCTATAGATATAACGTTCTCAAAGTGAACATACATATATATATATAGTTAGACAGTATTATTAAATAAAAAATTCTGACTCTATTCAGAATAGAGTTATATATCAATAATACAGTAATAAATGGCCTTATAAGGAAGGTGCTCTTGTTGGTTGTTTCCAATATTAACAAATTAACTGAGTAAGCATGCTTAAAAAAAAAAAAAGGCGGGGGTTTGGTGGAAGGCATAAAACAAGTCAGCCTTAACCAGTGAAACGTCACTGCAGACTGGACAATATGCTTTCACTAATGTCTGTTATGTGTATTTAACTACGGTTGGCTGCTTCTATGTGAGTAATCCATTACGTGGCTTTTTAAAATTATGCACTAATTTCAGGAGTCCATACTCAAAAGCACTTCAAGGAATTGTGAACTATACTTGGAGCATTAATTCCTATACAAACTTTATTTTACTTTAGCAGGATTTTTTTATAAGCCTGGTGAACTTGTGAGTACCTCCTTCCCAACGCTGGCTTTTTCAGTTGTCCTCCAAAGACTTATAGCTCTTCAGGTGAAGGAACGCTTGGACATTGCCTTTGTGGTACCATATTTATTCACTATCAGGATAATTAGGGAGTAATGTGAGAAGATGAACTCAAGATTCTGAAATGCTAAGAGTTTAACATAGATGGTATACTTTTGAAACTGTGAGAAATAGTTATATCCCTTTGCATGTGACCTGTCATGAATTTACCTTAAATGTTGTCTTTTTATATCTCTGAATGTTAGGGTATTTTTACTTACAGTTCAGTTTGAGTTTTAACTCTGTTGCTTGGATTAACTAAAAATGTGTGTATTACTGCCATGTAATTGGCTGCTTTCCTGTATTTCTATTTCTGCTTATTTTTAAATGGATGTCTTTGCAGCGTGACAGAATAACAAGCTTCAGAAAATCAGCAGTGAAAAAAGAGAAACCGCTCATTCAGCATCCTATTGACTCTCAGCCTTCTATAAGTGAAATCCCACTTTCCCAGGCACTGGTTGATGAGCGTTGCATGAACTTATCAGAAAAAGAAGTTATGGATCTCTTTGAAAAAATGATGGTAAGATGATGTGCTACGTCACTTTATGAGGTTTTAATTCGCATGTTGGCATTTATTATGTAGTAGTGATTTTCAAATGTTGTTGTTTTGGAAGTATTAACTACTTGGGAGGGCACAGCATAGCATAGACCTGATAAACCTGTGTCTAAATTGGCACGTAAACAATTGAGTAACTCATAGAATGCTACTATTATATATGTTTAAATTACTTGGTCTACTTCTACAGAGAAAACAAAGGCAAAAAGCCAAAAATAAAAATCCTAAGCTGTTGATTGCTTCGTTAAGGTAACCTCTATAGACCTTAGTTGCAGTAGTTAGATACTGCTGATGAATGATAGTTTATTAAAAACTTAAGTTTTTGGAAAATAGCCATTTCAGTTACTAAAATCATAATGTATAGATAGCAGAATTTTTTATGGTCTTAAATTTTCTGTCTTAAGATCACTTGTCAAGGTTTGTGATTCTACTCACAAGCTTTTCTATTAGTAATACAGAAACAAACTTTTGAAGTAGGTGTGTATTATTTCTGCCATGTGCATTGGTGTTGATACTTCCTCGAAGTATCAGGAAATGCAGTTTTTTGAGTATTGTTAGAAATACTGTTTTCTGTATCATTCTTTAAAATTGTTGTGAACTTCCATACCGTCAGTATGGCCTAAGAACTGTCCTGTTCCATGTGCAGCTCTACTCTGTTCAATTAAGTTGTGAATCTCTTTTGAGAGTTTGGATACGTGTTAATTTTGATTTCCTTGTTACATTAAGGGATTAATTTTCAACTTTTCAAGTAATGCTAATTGAAGCAGACAATAGGTATGTCTTCTAGAGACTTATAATTCTTTGGAAAAGCTGTTAGCTGCTAAGTTAATATAGTAACATTTACTGGTCTTAGTTGCTAAGTTTAATGGCAAGACTAGTCATGACTAGTAATGACTACATGTTTTATTTGATCAGTTATTAAGTTGAAATAAGCATCTTTAGATTTAATCTAGTAGAATATTTTGATTTTTAGGTTTGTTTTAAATACATCAGTTGGAACACATTCACATCTGCCCCAAGTTAATAATCTATATAATAACAGCCTTCTGATTAGATAGTGCAGAAATGGTGTCCGTTGTGATAAGATTTTATAAATACACAGGAACTCCATAAGAGTTAACACTTATGTGATCAAGTTGAGGTATAGAATTTTTTGTTTTGTCTTCTAGCTTTATTTCTTGAGCCAAATTTCACTAATGGTAACTACCCTTGATGAAATAATGATTTTGGGTAAGTGCTGCCAACAGCGAATGCTTGAAGTGACAGAATTAAGTGAGAGAATTGGATAGCTCAGAATTAAACAAATAAACACAGATAAGGTGGGAAAATTCACTTATGTTTGCTTAAAAATGAGCCGTTTGTTTAAGGAAAGGTGTATAAAAGTAACAAAGAAAAATAAAAAGCATGAAATAGAATCTTGATGTTGTGTGATCTTTTTCTTTACAGGAAGACATGAATCTAAATGAAGAACGTAAAGCTCCTTTAAGAGATAAGGACTTGACCACAAAACGTGAGATGGTTGTCCAGTACATTTCTGCAACTGCCAAATCTGTAAGTAGTCACCTCTCCAAGACAGATGAAAGTAAGAAGGTTAGCTTTGTGAGTGCTACACTTTTCAAGCTTGAGACTTACAATTATTTTATCTGGATTTATCTTCTAAGAGTGATAGGAAAAAAAATAAATCATATGTACTTCTAAATTCTTGCAGCTGCAACTGAAGGGTTAGTTTGTATTTCAGTTGTTGGGCAATGTAAAAGCTTGATGCTTTCATGTTAAACCATAAGAAATTGCAAATCCAGTGATGTAGAGCAATGGATGGAACCTGACCATATTTCTGTGGAATTCGTCTTATGAATTTTTCGTACCAGAAGTTCTTAGAAGGGATGGTATGACTTCATGGTTTTAGTAATGACATATGTACTGGATGTACAATTTGGAGTGTGAGAAACAGGGAATCAAAATACTGAAAGTATATCAAATTGAAGTAAAATCAGTATTTTAGTTTAATTTGAATAGATTGAGTACTGTAGCTGGCTTGAAGACTGCATTAAATATTCTGCCAAGAAATGTTCTGAAGGTAAGTAAAATGATTCCTTTAGTGAAAAGATGGTCTTAAAACATGTTTCAAATAATATTTTGAGCAGAAAAAAAATATATTCAGAACTTGAATTAGTGTTGGATCATTCTCTGTACTTCAGTTGATTGATTAACCCTTAGTTGATGGATCCTTCATGCAGAAGTTTTGAAGTCTGTCTGTTTCGGGGTACCAGAAGTGTAAGAGAACCACTGGATGCCCCAACATTTGCTGGGGTGGAGAAACAGAATTTCAAATAGTAAAGAGCTGCAATTTATTTTCTGCAGTGGGACTAATAGTAGTGGGACTATTAGTACTAATTAGTTATAAAATACAACAGCAATGCTTCTTGCATGTTAAAAATTGACTATGGCAAATATAGTTTTTACCATGTAAAAGGAGACTATGCCACAAAAATTCATATATGTTGGATGAAACAGAGATATATATATATATGTTGTGTCTGATTTGTGCCACTATTTGTATTATAAGGAATTTTAAAGAAGCTAGTGGTGAATTCTGAGGAACTCAATGTATTGCAGTATTGGGGAGAAGTGGTGGTGGGGGGTAGCTTTCTGTATCCAAGGGGCAGTAGTATGCTTCAAGTGATAAAATTTGCTACCAGCATAGTTCTTCAATAAAATTATGTAATGCATACAGTTTTCTTTGGAAATTAGGATGAATCTCTTTTTTTTTTTCCACACTTAAGTTATTGTGTGCAATAAAAGGTTACTGGAAATGAAGACTATGTGTGAAATAAGTATTCAAATACATAATGGCAGCATTGCTAGCAGTTTTATAAATCTGAGTGTAAATACAGATAATATTAAATAATAATCTGTTGTGTAGTGAAATAAACTGGCAAATCAGGTTATGTTGGTGTCTGCCTAATGGATCTGTAAGCATGGACTGCAAGCAGTACAGTTGACTTGTTTTTCTTTTAACCTTTAAAATCAGCTCTACTGACTTAAAATTCAGAAAATTAAAACTACAATGACATGCAATTATTAAATGCAAATGCTTTGCATTGAACATGATAAACTTAAGGAAGAGCTTGCACTATAATGTGAAAATGGTGATTTACGTTTCTGAGAGGAGTGATGTTCCTGCATGAGTTCATCCTAAACAAAATCTGCAGTCCTTTATTCTGTCCTGGAAGGAATCCAGTGCTTAAAGCACGGTCTAGCTAAACATACAAGTTACTGGAAAATTATTCAAGCTTATGCAGTGAATATTATGAAATTTCCTGTTAATATACTTTGCCTAGACTATTTTTGGGAACTATTGATTACATATTTGTAAGGTTTTTGTCTTCATTTGATGATCAGTGTTAAATCTTAAATTTTTCTTAGTAAGCAAAAATATTTTATTGAAACAGTAGAAACTTTCACAATGGAAGTACTTGCAATTCTTTCCCAAAACGTAGTTGGACAATGGTGATTCTCTCGTATATATTGATATTGAAATGTAGCTGCCTAAAGTACCATAATCTTGTAGTTGAGTAAGAAAAGCATGGCTACCATTGCATGTCTAACTGCTGAAAATTTTAACAGATTGCATTACTGCCACCGTATGCGCTGCAGCATGGGAAGCTTAACAGAACTGGGGTTATGTTTGCCAAAATTTACTAACAATTTAAAAATAAAAAAAAAAAAAAAATCCCAAAATGTCCTCATACATGAATGCGCGCTTTGAACTTAAGTCAGCGCCAGTATGGATGTTTTATACATATGCAAAATGTTTTTCCTAATGGAAAAAGGGCTCGTATCGAAGTTTGTGTGCTTCCGTAAGTCCTTCTTGCAATTGAATCGCAGCATTTGAATGGAATATTTTAAGGTTGTTCAGAAATACGAATTACCTTTCTGTAGTGTGTTACCCTAATTTAGCTTTTTAAATAGCTAGCGTCTTTACTGATTTAAAAAATATAAAAAGTAGAGTGCAATTGTAAAATGTTGATTGGGATTTTAAAATAGAGCAAAATCTCATTTTCACTGTTGATTTCGTCTTCTGTTTAGTTAAACTACCATTTTACTTAGCTGAATTCAAGTCCTAACTATTTTTTACTGCATCATGAATTGTCAAACTTTTCTTTTGTTCAGGCCATCTTCAGGCTTGTCTTCCATGAAAATGCTGATCGCATTCAAAATGATCTTTCTTGAAATTTTCTACCTTTTTCTTTGGTCACAGATAATTGTTCATCTGTTTTCCTTGTTTATACTGAAAATACTTGGGCCTTTCTTTTGCTTAGAGCTCACGAAGCACACTTAACAGCTGATGTGACTTTTCTTCCAGTTCATTTCGTGTTTATTTTAGTTAGGCTTTTGAACTTTCTCCACTATTTGAAAATATCACTCTCATTTGCTGATCTTGTCTTAACCAAATTATTTTTAAATTTGGTGCTTCATTTTCTCTGCCTTGTGTGCCATGTGCAGCATGTTGACCATGCTTTTCTGAAACACTGTACTGTCTTCAGAGTTCTGAGTGAGAAAGAAACCTTCATTTTCTATGGATGATAAAAAGCTTTCCTTTCCATGGGGGATGGAGGAAGGATAGAAGCTAATAAGCTGGATGCTTTCATGTGAAGTGATTATCTGTGCTTCTGATTTCCTTCTCTCACTTGAAGGGAAAGATTGTTGACCATGGAAATTATACTTGGGAAATGGTGAAGGCTCAGAATTCTGTTTCAGAACTGAACTTTATGACCTGACATACTGAATGAGTTAAACATTTGTGAGAGAAGAAGGTAGTAAATTAGGAAAAGAGATTGTCTGGTGATGACGGTCGATCTTGTGCTTCTAGAGGAAGCCTCATCGGGAAGAAGAGAGGTGATTGTAAAACGCTTGTAGGGACTTCTGTCTTCTGAAAGACTTCCTAAAAGAATAATGGAAGAGATAAGAGTAGGAAATAAAGCAGGCAGAGGGTGAACAGATAAAATCAAATTCAGATCTTGGAACAAAATCATACTGTCTCGGGCTCTTAATCAGATAAAAGTGGTTATTCAATAAACTGGCTGCTATGAGATTGCAGCAAACAGCTGACAAAGAACGGCCTACAATATTTGGGCATAGTCCATAGTACTGGTGTTCACAGGAACATGGTCATTTGTGCAAAGTGATAGAACAGGGCAGAGATGTGCTGCCTTTCTGCAGTTTCTTCTCTGTGAAGTCAACTTCTTGTTCATGAATATGCGGAGATGCTGCTCCATGGTAAAAAAAGAGAAGATGTCATTCTGTAAATCACTGTTTAATTATCCATGTAATTAAAAGCATCCATACTGAGCAGTTGAAGAAAAATGCCACATGAGATTTTCTGAAATGCAAGTTAGATTTATAACTGTAGGCTATGTTTTTGATTATGAAAGCTTAATTAAATTCAGTGATGACATCATCTAAACATCCATAATAAATGAAGTTGTTATATGTACAAGGAAGTCAGTATGCCATTAGTTTTTTCTGTAGTTTTCTCAGTGTCATATATATGACCTGATAATTTTAACAAAATGGCATATCTCTTAATCTTTCAAGATGTGGATGACGAGCTAGGTATTTAGTTATTTGTTTGTAAATGTATAAAATACTGATGATTCAGCAGCGGAACATAAGAATTTCAAATTATTTCTCCTACAGTAGAGCTACTGTTTTCCTGTTGAGAAGCTGTAACTCTTGAACAGTTTGATAAAGTAATGAAAGAATGTAACTACTACTAATGATTAAACACTGAAAAATGTGTGTGATGCTACATCCTACTAAGTACTTTGCTGTGTTTATTTATGTATTATTATTATTATCTTTTTTACACAATAACCTCTCTTGGCTGACCACTGCATGCAGATAGTCGGAAGTAAAGTTCCGGTGAGTATGAACATGATAGTTTTGTTTTTTCTTATGAATACGCTTCCATTTCGAGAGATTAGGCTGGAGTATTTTGGACTTTTATCTTGGATTAGGAGTTCAGTGGGCATAACGGAATCCTTGTTTTAACAAAACAATTATCAACTACCTCAATCATGTTTGTCTTACCAGTGTAAGATCATTGATTGCACTTTGGAGGGATCTGTTTTTAAGTTTTTGGGAATGTATTTCCAAATACTTGTCTCACTGAGAACTCATCTGTCTTCATCGTGAGCAACGAATATAATTTAGACTTGTCTTGCTTTTTATTGAAGGCAGCCACTCGAAACTTTAAACTTACAGTATTTGGCTTACTTGATTCTGTTTTGACATGGATTTTTTTAATGTCCTAATTGTTAGCGTTCATAGTTTATTGTGGAAATGTCAGCTGCTAGATATCAGCGTGAGAATAGATTAACAGAGGATTCAGAAGGTCAGTTAATAAGCATAAGATGAGATCACTCACAGCATAACTTTTATTAAGTGCTGAGGTGCATTTTATGCTAAGTAATGGTTGAATTTAGTGATTTTTCTTTTTTTTTAAACAAGTATTTGGGACTTAATTTGTTGGACTGAACTCAGCAAATTTTTGTTTCCTGGAAAAAAAGCATTTTGAAGGGAATAATTACATATCCATTTTAAATGATGGCTGAAAGCAAAGATGTATGTTTCAATTACGTATGGACTTTATTTTTGATTGCAGCCAAAACAGGCTTTTCAGGTGCTGCAAGGTTTTCTACTTAGGTCATATTCAGTACTTCTATTTTGTAGTAAAAAGAATAAATAACAACCTATGACCTAAAACTGTGTAATCATTACCTCAGATGTACTTAAATATATTGGGATATAGTGCATAGGGATAAAGAAGTTGCTGGTGGCTTTGCTTTATTCAGAGTGGTCTTTAGACAGACTTTTCTCTCTATTCATCAGTACTTTTTAGTTTTGTACACAGTACTGGTTCATATGGTGATTGAGAAAATATGTAGGCACAATGGAAGGTATTCAAAGGTATTTGATTTTTGAGGGGAAAAATTATTAACTCTCCAGTTGAGTATGTTAAAATCGGTTTCAGATAATTCCTGCTGCCATGTAATTTCCTTATGATATGAATTAGCCGGAACAGCTGCTTTGTGAAGAGATTATTTTCTAAAGGAAACTGGTATAGGCAGAATGGGTAGTGGAGGAACTCTGTAATATCTGTTTTTTTTCCCATGCCTTATAATTCGGAGTCTGATCGTGAGCAAGAATAGTTATGCATTAAAAGCATGTTTTTGCTCAGATAACTTGCAAAATAGTAAAATAAGAAATGTCTCCCTTACAGTATGGCTTGTGCATATTATTGCTTAAAGAATGCTTGCATCTTGGTGTGCTGCTTCTCAGCATATATTTTTATAGGATTCATCCCTTGGGAGTTGATTGCATCTGCTGGCATATGCAGTTACTTTCCTGAAGATTTACAGATTTACTGTGGTTAGGGAGGATAATAATTTTGGGCTGTTGTGCTAGTACTGTTGGGTTTTAGTGACAGTTGCAGAGGTTTTTCTGTTAATGGGGAGTTTAGAGCTTAAGCTTATTTGAGTTTTACTTGGGATCTCAAGCACTGGTGCCCACTTGTCATTTTAGCTGTCTGCAAGGTAACCTTTCCTTGCTTTTATAGCCAATGGTAATTGCATTGAAATGGCAACCGTGCATCTTCTGTTTATTTGTAAAGCATTAATGTAGATGTCTAAAGTAGGATTGTCATAGAACCATAGACTACTTTGGGTTGGAAGGGGCCTTTAGAGGTCATGCAGTCCAACCCTCCTGCAGTGAGCAGGGACATCCCCAACTAGATCAGGTTGCTCAGAGCCCCGTCCAACCTGACCTTGAAGGTTTCCAGGGATGCAGCATCTACCACCTCTCCGGGCAACCCGTTCCAGCACTTCACCACCCTCATGGTAAAAATTTTTTTCCTTATATCCGGTCTAAATCTAGTCTCCTTTAGTTTAAAACCATTACCCCTTGTCCTGTCACATCAGGCCTCGCTAAAGAGATTGCCTCCATCCTTCCTATAGTCCCCCTTTAAGTACTGAAAGGCCGCAATAAGGTCTCCCCGCAGCCTTCTCTTCTCCAGGCTGAACAACCCCAGCTCTCTCAGCCTGTCCTCGTAGGAGAGGTGCTCCAGCCCTCGGATCATATTTTGGCCCTCCTTTAGACCCGCTCCAACAGTTCCATGTCCTTCCTGTGCTGAGGGCTCCAGAGCTGGACGCAGCACTCCAGGTGGGGTCTCAACAGAGCAGAGCAGCAGAATCACCTCCCTCGACCTGCTGGCCACGCTTCTTTTGATGCAGCCCAGGATATGGTTGGCTTTCTTGGCTGCGAGCGCACATTGTTGGCTCATGTCCAGCTTTTCGTCCACTGGTACCCCCAAGTACTTCTCTGCAGGGCTGCTCTCAATCCCTTCATCTCCCAGCCTGTATTGATATTGGGGGTTGCCCGACTCAGATGCAAGACCTTGCACTTGGCCTTGTTGAACCTTGTGAGGTTCTCACAGGCCCACCTCTCCAGCTTGTCCAGGTCTCTTTGGTTGACATCCCATCCTTCTGGCGTGTCAACTGCATCGCTCAGCTTGGTGTCATCTGCAAACTTGCTGAGGGTGCACTCGATCCCACTGTCTATGTCATTGATGAAGATATCGAATAGTACTGGTCCCAGTACAGTCTCTTGAGGGACACCACTTGTCACCAGTCTCCATCTGGACATCGAGCCATTGACCACCACCCTCTGGATGCAACCATCCAGCCAATGCCTTATCCACCAAACAGTCCACCCATGAAATCCAATTAGCTTGTTAGTTCTGTTTTTAATGGGTTGAATTAATGTGTTTGGCTAATATCTACAGGGTGAAGTGGATATGAACTGTGTAAACTTCCAGTTTCTAGTTCAGGAACTGATAGTGTTTCCTCATAGCTTGAACAAGCGTACTGCTTTTCCAGATCGAATGTGCAACAGCTAGAATATATGTGGTTTAAAAAAAACATTGAAAATGCTTTTATTGCTTTCCTAAAACCAAACAAACCATCCTCACCTCCCCCAAACGACATGTCTTACCTGACTTTGTTATTATACTCTAATTAAAACATAGTGGTTTCTTTGCTTGAGATAGGAACAGAAGTATATTAATAGAGATTATGCAAAAACTCTTCAGTTAGTCATTGGTGGGGGGGGAAGCATAAGTTATTACTTCCACTTCTTTAATAGTTATGCTGGTATCAGTTACTTGTTTCTGTCTGAAAAGTGATTTTTTTTTCTCCCTAAATTATGGAACAGGCATAGTGAGTTGGATAGAAACGACCATCTGTGATATTGTGAGACTTCTATGCAGTGGTACTGGCTGCCAGCATTCTCACTGAAGTAAACACTGTCTCATGGAAGCAATGTACTTATAACGTGTTCAGCTGAACTTGGCTTTAGCTTAAGACCTGGTGCCTCAAAGAGGAGTAGTTTGTGTAGGTTTTTCTGATTTTTTTTTTAAAACTGTTACATCCATTTGGTTCAGGTGTGCTCCACAGTTCGTTACCACCAAGTAGATAGAATAACTGCTTATACCCCATGGAGGGCAAAATGCTTTTGCTTTCCCATTTTGTTAGATATTGGTTCTCAAGTTTGTTTACAGGCCTCGGGTGGCACATCTGAGTAGTATATAAAGCTGGACATTTGCTAAGTCCCTTCTAATATTTACAAAGGTCCTGGGTGAGAAATTTCTTTGTCTAGCTACCAACTCTGAAATCACATGGAGTCAGAGTAGAGTAAGATAAACTGAAATAAAAATATTTAAAATATTTAATTGTTGCCTGTTTTTCTAAATATTTAAAAGAAGTTTGTGTAGAGAGAAAACTGTGCCTAAGTTTATTTTTCAGTATATCCTGCAGTGTGTGTGTCCTGTCTCTCTGTCACTGTTGTCCCTTAAACCCTGAAATGTGTCCTACACACAGATTTGAACTGATTAGATTTACCTGCTTAATGGGAAAGCAAGCTGGGTTTTCTTTTATATAATAGTTTTTTTGTAAGACTTCCAGGAGTTTCCTTAAGCTTAGTTTTTCAGTAAAACTTCATTGCTTCTAACTTCCTCAGAGAACAATTTAAAATATGTGGTCCAGGCTTTCATTTGAGTTGTCATGAATGAATGATTCTGTGCCTTAATTGTAATACTGTGAAGGTGACCGGTCATAAAGTAATCTCTAAAATTTTTGATCTTATGCATTGATTTAGTCTCTGAAAGTTCTGGTGTGGGACCTAACCCTCTGAGTTTCTTTGTACTTTTCTTTTGCCTTCATCTTCATTAGATGCTCTTGCATAAAGCATAACTTTCACTGAGACCTTGTACTTAAAAGTAAATGAGAAGTGTATATATTAGAATCTGATCCACACAAAGGCATCACATTAGTTCAAAATAGTATTCGAATCAAACTCTCTTTGAATAGGGAAATTAAAGAAATAGCACCTGGTTGTAGTACTGCAGTTAGCATGGCTGGAAGTAAGAGTGGATTGAGACTGAAAAGTTGATTGCAGAAGATAACAGAAAGTTATCCTGTTAAGCTGAGAATTCCCTAGCATGAATTGGAGTATTTGGGTGAAAGGTTTTGAGAATGGATTTTTATGAGCCACCTTTAGTGATCATGTGTTTTCAAGGGGAGGGGGGGGGGAAAAAAAAGAGATGGTTCCTTACTGCTATACAGTTAAAGGTGCCTAGTCATACAATGGATAAGTATGCCTGTCTTGTAAGGCACTGTAAGGAGGCTTAGGAGGTCATGCTGCCAATTCCTCTAATTTTTAATCTATTCTGACTGTTTTTGGGGAGTCATAGGTCTTCTGAAAACAAAGGGCTAGACAGAGTAGAGGAGCCTCACTAATGTCCTCAGTGCATTGAAAAAGGAGGCAGCAAGAGCACACCTTGCTTTAAATATGAAAGAAAACATAGCAAAGACCTTAAATGCCTCATCTGAATGGTTATCTCCTTTGGAGCTTGCAGCAGACTACAGTGGAAGGGCTAACCACAGGAAATAATCTTTTCGGAGAAGCAGATACATCTTGCACTCTGGAGTGCTTTTCAGGGTCTAGCTTAACATGTAAAGGCATTTGACTGAAATTTCCATTATCTCATCTGTTTATAGATTTTGTGGCTTACAGCAGCGCTTCTGTTTTCTTCTTTTAGGGTTTTGGGAATGGCTGTTGTCTGAAATGACAAAAACTGGATCCAGTATTGTGTAGATGCTGTACATTAGTTACACATATAATCTTTTTTTGTTTCCATCCAATACAGTGAATGGCATAAAGCTGTTCCTGTTTTCTATTTCTTTACCTTATGGTCTTTCAGAGTAATGATTTTTTCTGTACTAGCATGATTTTTAATATGTAGTACTAATACACTTCTTTGATTTGAAGTAAATTCCTGCTCTTATGAAGATAACCTCCACCCATTTATTTCTTTTTTCCTTCGGTGGAACAGCATCTGTTTGTTTAGGAGGTTGATAGTGACAGATTGTAGTTCCTTTATAACTATTTACTCGTCTTTATGTCTGTCTTGGTCCTTTACTGTATAACTGGTATATGTTGTCCAGCTAAAGGTGCTATGCGTGTCTGCAGGAAACATCTTCCAAGTTCACATAGTCCAGAGGACACTCTTGTCTTAATGCATTCACAACCTGTGTTGGATTTTTGTTTTGTTGAGGGGAGGACAAACAATCTGAAAGTACATAGTGAAAATTTACATAGTTTTGTTATATTAATTAATACTGGAATGTATGTTGGTCAAAATCAGCAACTTAAACATAGATAAGTAATTTTGTCATCAGCCATACTTAGTGCCATTTTTGGAAAATGAACAGTAAGAATTTGAATAGAGCAAACCAGAAACTTCATAAAAAGTGTAACTTTTTGAAAGAGAGACAAATAGAAGATTACAATAGTCAGAGAAGTTCCTGATACAATTAAAACCGAATACGTATAAATCCTGTTCTCGGTCAGCCACTTCCCATACTGCCTTTACACCCATGACACATTTTTCTCAGGTTCTCTTCAATAGACCATTTAGAGCTAAGGAGCTTTAGGAACTGCAAACTAATCATAACCACTCTTCTGAGATAAGCCTACTTTTTCTGCAACTTGTCAGAGCTGTACAAAAGATTGGTTGCACCCTTGGGTAAAATGTTTTGTGTATTGCTCATGGTTTTGAATGCTACAGCTCTAAAAACTGATTATCAGGCATTTTGATACTGAAATAACTTGTAGGTAGTTATTCTTCTGTAATGACGCTTCAGTAGGGAGATAAGCGCTTTGTATAATCTTCCATATGATTCTTCTGTAGCAAACAAGATCCTCTAGAGATCTCTATTAGTGGTCAAACATGGAATTATGGTACAGCAAGAAATCATTGCATCATGCAGTTGCCATGACTTTAAAAACACTGATTTAACAGTTGGTGGATACTGGCTCCTTTTCAAAGTCATTTTCAGTGGCTTATCTTATTCCTTTCTTTTGTAGAAGAGAGAACTGATTGGAGGGTCAGGATATGTCCATAGTGATAATGCACAGCTTTTTTTAAAACATAAGACAGGTACAGTGGGAATGATCAGACAAGCTTAATAACAAGTGTTGGGGTTTTCACGTCTCTTTGTTTATGGCTGTTTCTGCTACAGTGTTGTGAAGTAGATGTTAAATAAGTGTATAGCAGTTAAACATGTTAATACAACTGAATGACAAAATTAAATTTTTATATCCAAGATGTAGTACATGCACTTTACTCAAAGAAGTGAAGAAGATTTCAGAAAAATACTTACCCTTGTGATGCAAAACCTAAACCATGAAACACTTCTGACAAATCAAAGTCAAGTCAGGTGTCTTTAATAGTTGTACAGGGAAAGCAGTGATGTTAAAATTCACACAGAAATATTGGCCTTACATGTTATCATCTAAGCGCTACTATGATCAATATAACATTAAGCAGCATTCTGTCTTCTGTGATAGGGTGGACTGAAAAACAGCAAGCATGAATGCACACTGTCCTCGCAAGAATATATTCATGAATTGCGATCTGGAATTTCAGAGGAAAAGCTTCTTAATTGTCTAGAGTCTTTGAGAGTGTCTCTAACTAGCAATCCAGTCAGGTAAGTAATAAGTTCTGCTGTAGTTTTCATCATGCTGTTTTTACTTAGCATTAAGGAATTGTGAGGTTATTTTTTTGAAATCAGAGTAACTATGCTGATACTTGTTAGCACGTGAAAGTAGTTCTTGGGACACTGGAAAAGGATAAGTGAAATGTTTGCAACTGTCTGCAATATCGTCTCACCTTTCACAGTGGTTCTCAACAACTTCTAGTTGTTGGAACTAAGCATTTGTCTTAGTGGTTGATCAGGTCTTCCTGGGAAGTGAGAGTTCCAGCAGCGATTATGAAGAGCTGTGCAAGCAGTATTGGAGACATACCTTGGCAAGTTTTACATTTGAATAAGAAATAATTAAAATAATTTTTCTTCTTTTTTCCAGCTGGGTTAACAATTTTGGACATGAAGGTCTTGGACTTCTGTTGGATGCGTTGGAAAAGCTTCTGGACAAGAAACAGTAAGGACCCGGATATTTTGAAGGGAGGTATGGGGGAGCTTGTGAAGATTGTTTGTACTTAACATTATTTTCCTCCTCCCTTTTAAGGCAAGAAAGTATTGATAAGAAGAATCAACATAAACTTATCCAGTGCCTCAGAGCATTTATGAACAATAAAGTAAGTAATATTTTAAATTTAAATACTTATAGCATGGTTGTTTTTTGTTGACTTCAAGATCTGTGTAGCGTGTTGAATCTCAGTAAAGGGAGGAAAGCTTGTGTATCCAGTGTCAGCTGACTCTGTGGAAATGTAGATTGTAAACTTAGTGTAACTTTTTGCTGAGAGTCTTGTTCATAAACCTTCTGAATATACATTTTTTTCTTAGTTTTGTTAAGTATAGATTTTTGGAAGCAAAATATTTGGCAAACAGGATGATAGTATGGATTTAAGGTGAGTGAACTCGGAAATTAATTGCTTGTGAAATTGAAAGGAAAATATTTCTTTCTAAATTCTGATTTCAATACATGATTATTTTTGTTAATATAATGTACTTTTCACCTGATTTTAAATTGAATATGACTTAATATCTTTTTATCTACAGTTTTTAAGTTGGTAGGTAGTGGGTAAAGGATAAAACTTCAGTCTAGTTTAAGTTATATCTAACTTGTTTCTAACATGGGTTACTCATGTTCACAAAACGCGAGTACTGCTTCTAGAAGTTGATGTGTTAAACTTGTAGTTTTGCTTTATTCATAGCAAAATCTCAAGTGTTGTTATAAAGATTTATTCCCCCACACCTGTAACAAATAGGACTGTGCAATGAAGTTACTTTTAAATACTGTTACTCAGTCTAGTAAAATCTCCCTCACAGAACAGCCTGTCTGATGAAGTGGGAAAAGTAAACTTAAATGGTCACATGCTTCTCCCCACTATTCCTACACTTAGAGTGTAAATTCAAACAATTAGATATCTGATTTACCAACTATCCTGTAGTTAATGAAAATGAAAAATAAAAATAATGCTACTTTTATATCAGTGCCAATGTGTAAGTTTTTTATTTAGCTGTACAGGAAGTGAAATAGAATATACAATAAATAAAAGAAGATAGTTGTTTCAAAAAAGAATTTCACCTTCTCTTGATCATTGTGTGGAAAATATTTTGACTTGCCAGGAGCTGTTATGTTTACAGGGGAAAGATGAACTACTTTTTCATACTGTTGAGGTGTTTCAGATATAGATAGAAAATAAAAGCTGGTTTGTCTTTTGGTGGATACCTGATTTTACAAGATACGGTATCTTCCTTAGGAGCTGGCTCTCTTTCTTAGGAGAAGGTCCAAATATAAGACTAGGAGGACTGACTTGTGTCCTCAGGCGGTCATAGCCAGAAGGTTTTAGCAGAGTGTTGCCAAACTTCATATGAGGGGGAGGGGTTGTGAGGATTCCTAAGGATCTGAAGCCCAAAGATGATGATGAGTATTTGAGGCAATTATAATCTTTTCACTCTAAGTTTTTTGTTTCTTTAAGTATGGATTGCAAAGGATTTTAGGAGATGAAAGAAGTCTTTTGTTGTTATCAAGAGCAATTGATCCAAAGCAACCACACATGATGACTGAAACAGTGAAAATACTTTCTGCTATCTGCATTGTTGGAGAGGAAAATATGTAAGTAAGATATTGAAACAAAAAAAAATTTGTTTTTGAATGCTCTTGAGTTGTCAGTTTGGACACAGGTGAGAACTTGTCAGTGGGACAAATGTAACCTGTTAAGTCTTCACTTTCTCGATACAGTTCAAATAAAAGAAGACTTTCACCTGTTCTGATGCGTTAATCCAATATTAAATAAGACAAAAGCAAATGAGCGGAGATGTACAAACTGTGGCTTAAGTGGAAGGTCTGAAAGGACTATGATTGCTTACTGTAGAGAAGACTTAATGAGCCATAACTCTTCGTAAATAGCTGCTAAAAAAAGAATATATAAGTTATTTCATATATCCCTGATAAGTGTCATCAGGAATTGTGAACTTCTAATTGCCTCAAGGGAACTGTCAGATTTAAAGACCATTTAGAACAATGTGTGTTAGTGTGGGGCCCTACTGAGCCTATTATTATGGAGAGGATTGAGGTTGGGACATCTCCCCTGAGGGGAGATGAATTTACATTTGAAAATTACTTGTTATGATGTAACATGTTAAGATTTTTTGTTAGTTTAGAAGATAATAATATAGAAATAAGTATATTTATGGATTTTATTAAGACATTACCTGCACCTAAACATAACAGATTTGACAGGGGCAAAAAGTTTACGTTTATAACTGAAGTTTTGAAGAGTTCAAGTTATGGAATTATGTAGCAAATGTCCATGAGCTTTTTAAAACAGAGATAATCGGTTGGCATATGTTTGCTTTGAATTACTGTCTTACTTTACTGAAGGTTAAAAATGGCAAACTCCATGTTTTGTATGCAATAAATAAAAACATTTTTATTTCTGAAAAGACAATTTATTAGAATTCCTATATGTTAAACACGTCAGCTAGTCCCTAGTGCGCAGTCTTGCAAAGGTAGTGATTTTTTTTTTTTCCTCACTGGTTGTTTCTTAGCTGTATGTCACAATAATTTAGAGATTTATTCACCTGTTTTTAAATTCAATGTTAATCGTGTCGATATTTTAACACTTGGTTCTTGGTTTGTTTTCAACTTTATATAGGTGAGTGCAGACAGATGCATTCAGAGTCTCTGTCAGTGCACTGAAGTCTTGAGTTGTGTAAATAGTGGGCTAAGTATCTTTAAAATGAGGATGTTGACTGTGGTATGCTTTTTGACAGTTTATCTTTCTCTTAGTCTGGACAAACTTTTAGGTGCTATAACAACTGCTGCTGAAAGAAACAACAGAGAACGTTTTTCTCAGATTGTTGAAGGACTGGAAAACCATGAATTCCTACAACTACAGGTGGGTTTACTTTTTATATGTTTACTAATACTTCAGAAATAATCGGAAATACTAGAGGACTGTATTTTTTTATGATCTTTAAATGATTTACCAGCAAAATCTTTTAATACTATTACTCCAGTGTCCAGTAAAAGAGGAAAAATAAACAGACATGGCTTGCTGATACTAGATTTTTCTAATTGTTAACGTTATGAAACTATGAAACTCACTTCCTTGTTCCAAAAATAGGATTAACAAGTCTTGACCTTAATAAAAAGAGAGTAATTAGTGATATTCCTTTTCTAGGATGCCAGTTGTTAATGCTCAGGTAATAAGTCTGTGAAACCATTTTATTATCTTTGTCACTGCTTATTCTTCTTGACCGGGGATTTTGTGTGGTTTAGTGGACCGATAAAAATCCAGCTCTCGGTCTGTCATCTGAAGTGTTTTAGTTACTGTTACCGGAGCCCTGAGGAGGTTGGAGCTTAAGGAGTTGGAGACAGTGCTCCCTGTATATCTTCTGGGTTTAGGGAAGAAGCGTGAAAAGGTTCTCCTAAGTTGCATTGCTTGTTTAAACACACCCTTCCCCCCCAGTCTTGCCGCACTCAAATTAAACCAAAACTCTTGTGTTTATGGCTGTGAACTGATTCCATCAAAGGAATGTATTTGTAAAAAGACAGAACAAGTTTGTGTTGTGCTCTTGAAGTAAGTATATGATTTTAATTTAGAACCACAACTGAAATGCCTTAACTGAGCACACACTTCAGTTATCTTACTGTTTGAAGTGCCTGTGGCAGGAACATACTTCCAGTATTGTTCACCTTTTTGTAATATTACTGAATGAAAAAATAGATAAGCATAGATCTTTTCAAAATAGTTAAGTATTTTGAAGTGTTATTTTGTACTGACATTTTCTAGGAACTGCAGTCAACAGTTTTATTCAGCTGTGAAGGATTTCGGTAACTTGTTAGCATTCTCCCTGGTAATGACAACTTAGGTTAAATCTTAGCCTATCTCTGGTAAATGGAATGGTTGACCTTTTTTTGAAAAATTAATGACACGAGGACAGTGATAATTCATTATTCAATTAGTAATATGAGAATTAAATGGAGTGGGAGTAAAACGGCTAGTTTTAGGAATTTAAGGCTCGATGTCATCCAACACAGCCATCCTCTTAACACAGCCATCCTCTTAAACAGAAATAAGCCACAGTCAAAACTGATCAGTGTCAAGTATATGTTTTTATAGCTTTCACCTTCAGTATACTGACTTTATAGTCAGCTGAAGATAGATGTGTAGCTTAATGTAACTATCTTTGTGCAGGGAGTGCTTAGATTTCATGCAAAGTCATGTATTGAAAAGAATTACTTCAGGAACTACAGTGCTATCGTCCTGTGGGCAGAGTGTAGTAATTTACTTTTTATGCTAACCTGTCCTTTTGAGTCCTTCTGTTATAAAATGTAACACTGTTTCCTTAGGATAGGCATGCAGATTTTTTCCATTTCTAAAACCTATAAGAAACACATGCAGCTGTGTTACTACTGCTGGGACTTTTGGCAGTAGTGTATGCAGCCTCTTAAATATTCAGATATATAATAACTATGACAGATGAGGATGGGTTGTCTATTTTTGGCAGGGTACCTTTTGAGATTAGTAGCATGCAGCAGGATATCGTTGCTACTTTTGTCAACAAGAACTGTGCATTTATTTGTGTCTGCCCTTCTTCAGCCACTGGTGCATCTCTAAGGATGCTGTAGTGAGTTTTAAAAATTATTTTTATAAAACAATCAACAGTCTTCTGTGCCAGTGATCTTTACTGAGACATGTCGTGTGTCACATGTTCATTGCTGCTTATGTGTCAGTGGATAGAGTTTTTTTATTCCTCTGTATATACCTGAATAGCCGAAGAGTTTTGGTTGCTATTAGAATGCAAGCTTTTTTAATTGCCCTTTTTTTTGGTAACTGCAAGTGTTTGCACAGAGACCAAGTGGTTGAATATCCTACTAAAGGATGACTTTGACTTATTTCCTTTGCATAATACAGTATTTATATAAATTTTGTATTGCTAAGGTACTGTGGCTGAAAGATATGGGAAAATAGAATGCAGGCAGGGCAGGTGTACCTGCATGGGAGGTATACCTTCTCCCATTTTTAGATCATATATGTGTCAGCTATAGTTGTCTTAACGCTATGTTTACCATCAGTAGCTCTTGTTTCAGAACTGATGAGTTAATGATGTTCAATAAGCTTCTGTAAATGACATTCTATTCTTAATGATGCTATCACAAAAGAATTTATTTTGAAGTTGTCTCCTACTTTATGACCTTGTTGATTTAAAACAAACAAAAACAACCACACAACACCCCCACCCCTCCACCCCCCTTATGTGTCAGTAAAGGTACAATTGCAAGACTCATTAACTTGTTTCTGACAAAATCGTTCTTTACTTGTAATGTATTAGCACAAGCCATTAAGCCAGAGTCTCTTCTGGCAAAAGCAATCACAGCAGATGGCACCTCTTCTCTCTATTAATTTCAGATTGGACATGTACTTTGGCTTGTTAAGTCATGTCATAGTAGTAAAATAACAAGAATCATTCAAGCGAGCATGATGATACTACATTATGTGAAGGTGCAGCTATATAAAGGGAGTGCCTTTGAAATAGTGTTTTAATAGAAATTTAAGACTCCATAAGGTTCTCCATTAAAACTAAATAGTGAATGTAATTAAAACAGGAAGGGTGCTTTTATCTGATTTTTTTCTCTGCAGCTATTGATTTTTATTTTTTTTCCCCCTACTCTAATGCTACTTCTATTTGCAGTTAACATCTTTTACCAAACTTGGTATTTCCCTGGAGTCCCATTTTGGTCTTTTAACATGGATCAGCACTTTTGGCATTATGCTATTGTCTACCTGTTTAAAAGTAAATCAATTAAAGTGCACAGCTGTTCAATTAAAGCATTAGCCAGTGTCCTGAGACTTCAGCCACTTTGCAGAAGTGCTGCGGAGGAGTAGAAAAGACACCTGGTGATGTGAATTATTTTGTGTATGGATGTGTTTGGGGTGGTTTTGTTGTTTTGCCGTGTCGTTCCCCCCCCCATTACTGTAAGAACAGGTTATTTTCAAATTGGTGAATACTGAGGAGAAAGAAGGAATTGCAGCATAGAACTGCAGTGTGGGAATAATTTTCTGAAATAAAGTGCGATCCTTTGTGATACAATTTTGACATAGCAGAAGCACTCAAAATATGAAAACAGCAGTGTTTGATGTTGCTTAAATTAACCAAAGTGTTGATGTGTGCCGCAGAATAAATAATATCCATCTCTTGACATTTGGTTTTATGATTAAACTGAAATAGTCAAAGACAGTATTTATTTAAAATCTGTACATACTAAAAGGTTTTTGCCTGTATTTCCAATAACAGGTAGCATGTATGCAGCTCATCAATGCCCTTGTTACATCTCCAGAAGATCTTGATTTCAGGATACACTTGAGAAATGAGTTTTTACGTTGTGGCCTGAAGAAAATACTGCCTGTAAGTCATTTGTATATAGGAATTGATCACAGTCAACTGTTTGTGAATGTTGAAGATAACCAAATGGTTTTACTGAGAGTAGCAGATGTGAAAGATTGGGAGTGGGGAAGGTCAGTCCTGGAATGGACTATCAATCCAAATCTGCTTTTGTTCTGCATGTTTTTAAATGTAGGCTCTCATTAGCTACGTAAACCAGAATGGTAGTTGAAACAAGTCAATATATTAGAAATTAAATCAGGGTAGTCAAATTTAGCATAATAAGCTCAAAGCACATGTAGTGAACGTGAGTCTGGCTGTGGAACCAATCTTGGATTAACTTTCTTTGTGTATGCCGTTCCTGTTGTTTGCTGTGAAATGTGTTTTTCTTTAATCTGCCTTCTGAAAATGCATTTGGAGTGTTTAAGGAAAAATCAGATCTTCTCCTCCTTCATTCTCTTTGAGACTGCATGTCCTCATGCAGCTGCACAGAAGTATGCCTTTACAAGTAGTTGTGTATGAGTATTTGTGACTTGGGGGTAGATTTATAGCTCTTAATCAAGAAACTCTTCTGATGTTTACATCAAGAATCTGTATAATTAAGCTACTGAGCAGTATCTCACAAAAGATGGGAGAAATTAAAGAGTACCTGCTTATATTTATCTGAAACAGAATTTATACTGCTATAACTTAAGATACGAAGTTTTGAACCATCAACATTTGGCAGGAATAAAAACCTTCAGGTTTTAGTACATTCACCTTTGAAACTGCTACTAACATGTGTATGTTAATTTACCTTAGTGTATGTATTTAGGTTTTATATCATGTAGATACTTAATGTCATCTACTGTCCTTATTTGCTGTAGAACATCTGAAAGCCTGAAGAATTCTTAGTTTTTTTTAAATCTACCGAAAGTTAGTTTACACAATCAATAAATGCTTCAAAACTTCAAGAATTGGGGGTAGGTTAGGTGGTAAATAAACTGAATTGTAATAAGTCATGATATAAAACTTTGTCGAGTGTACTGACATACAAATACATGAGTTGAAAAGCAATTAATATTTAGTGATAACAATCTTTTAAAAATGTTGAACAGCTATTTTGTTGAAATCCTGTCTCTTGTTAATTAATATTTCATGTAAACTGTAGTATCAACTAAAATAGTCAATACCATCTTGCTGTTTGTTTACTTGTAAGGTGTTAATTACAACATAACACATTGAACTCAGATCATTAATTCTGCAGGGAATGGATGTCCACGGTAGTGTGGTGGGTGTAGTGTTTTTTTCTTGTGTGTTTTTTTTTTTTTTTTTTTTTTTCATTAGAAACAACTTTCTTAATGATAAAGCATGTTAAGAAGACTTCATGCTCATATCTGTGCTTAGGGGTACATTTTCAAGAAATTTATAAATGAGAGTTTCTTGAACAAAAAACAATCAGGAGGAGGATCCGTATTTGTCTCTCTCAATCTGTCCAGATTCACAGTAACCTCCTCTGGTTTTCAAACATTAGAATTGGTATGAGTTTCTGCTTTTTTGGGGAACATACATGATCGCCATTCGGTTTGTGCATATCCAGTTACAACAATTCCAGGCCAATTTTCATTTAAAGCATGGAGTGCATTCACACTGACAGCTTTCGAACTAGTTTTCTTTTTTTTGTGATTTGCCTAGTAGGAAGCTAAACTTTGGTTCTTAAGTAAAAAAACAAGGCAAAAATTAGTACTTGGAGCAGGGAGAAATTGTTTTTCTTGAAAGAAATACAAGCGATTTCTCTAATACACTTAAGTATTTCTCAGTGTATTATGGATGTTGTTATGCTGTGATGTAGATGAACTTAACAGAAGTTGTAAGCATATCTTCTTTTACACTTCATCAGGCTTCTTAAGTTCACTTTCATTAATGTTTTGAAATATCCATATGCATTTTTTAAAAAAACTCTGACATTAACAAGCATAAACTTCCGACTGTGTGCCATTAAGAGAAGTCAACTCAGTTAGAAGGCTTCATGTTTGTTCTGCAGCCCCACCTTCTATATTTGCTGATATTTTGCCTTAATTTTTCTCAGCTGTGCAATTATAATAAAAAACCTCAGGCACTGAGTTACAACTTAATGCTGTTCCAAAGGTTCATGTCTTATATTTTGTCATGATATAATCTTTGAAAAGGGGAATTCTTGCTTTAAGAAAGGGAAAATTAAGATATACTATGCCTTGAAAAATAGGGCTTGAAAGATAAGGAAAATGAAGAGCTTGATATTCAGCTGAAAGTGTTTGATGAGAACAAAGAAGAAGACTTAATTGAACTGTCACATCGTCTGAATGATATCAAAGCTGAAATGGAATATCCTTTATAGAAATGGTGTTATAACTTGTTGCATCATTTAATAATTTTATTAAACTTAAGTTAGAATGCGCTACATGCAGTTTATTTCTCACAGTTGTGTATCTTACCAGGGACTTTCTTAAGCAGATGTCTTTCCACTTGTTTTTTGTTAAAGACTTATTTAGAAAATTAGTTCTTACATTTGCATGTCAAATGTAATTCATCGGGAACTGAATTAATTTTTCATAAATAACATTTACTAAGCTAAACTCTGGCTTGTAATACATGAAAATAGAAAATTACACCCATGGAAGATTATAAGTTTGAAGAAAAATGAGTTTCGGTAATTAAGTTGGAACAAAATCTCTAGTAGGTTCTGAAGCACTTAAGAGGCATGCCATCTCTAGTTGGGAGGAAGCAGTAAATTTAACTTAAGTTCAGAATGGTTGCTTGCAGTTTTTAAGAGAGTAGTACCTGGTACTTAAGAAGCAGAGGAAGGTAGATGCAATCAGTGAGAAGAATACAATTTCATTAGCAAGTAATGTTGTTGCATTACAGAACAGGTAAGTACCGATAACTTTCTTTAATAAATTAAAGTGATTGACTACTGTGTATTTACCAATAGCCTGGCTCACTTCAGAAAGAAAACGAAGGCTTCGTGTGAAATATGTTTACAGGATTCTGTGATAATAAGTATGTAGTGTGATTTTTTTCTGAGTAGCAATGAAATATGTCTTAATTGTTAAACAGTGGACAGAGTTTCTGTAGATAATCTTAGTGGAAAAAGGATATTAACTAATAAGGATAGTAGTTCAGAGTGTTGAAAGGTTTTCCTTGAACAATAGGAATGACATCAAGGGAACTGGGTTTGGGGTGGGGGCGGGTGTTTTGTTGTGTAGTGGGTTTTTTGTCTTTTTTTTTTAGTTTTTGTTTTTTAAGTCCTTGTATTTCCTTAACAATGTTTGCACTGATGTGAATGAAGTTTTTCATCTGCTGTATAATATGTTGAAAGATACTTCTTCTGAAAATTACTTCTTGTCAATTCTCCAACATTTCCTTCTCATCAGGAGTGATTACTATGTCCGGTAAGTGTCAGCTGTCAGATTTGATTTTTGGAGGGGGTAGGAGGAATAATAGAAATCAAGACCCTCATAAACTGAGTAGCTCATAGCATGAATAGTTAGTCTGTAACTGATGTTATTTGTCTTTTTTGCTTAACATTAACATTGAAGAGATCTTGTTAAATATAATAATGCTTATTTCAAAGACTTGAACCTTATTCTAACACCCTCATCCCAAAATCTCTTAACTTCTTGAGCACTTTTTTCTTTATTCAAGTTTGATAGCTTCATGGCTTCAAAGAACTTGAAAGTTAGTTGTATAACTAATAATTGAAAATATTTCCACAGTGCCTTATATCTTGTCTTTTCAGTGTAAGCTTCTCTTCTGTACATCTTATAGTGTCTTAGCAGTGTCAAAGTACCACATATAAAATCTTGTTTTAAGAAGTAATTCCCTTCTTTTGAAGGAGTGATAAAAAGAATTGTTATGCAAGATGATAAAATTAAAAAGTAAAATATATCCTGAGAAGTCTTCAATTTTTGTATATATATATATTTTTTTTTTTAATTTGGAAGTTTGGAATATCATCAGTTTAGGTTTGAGGGTTTCCTACTTTGAGAGCTCAATGGTATGTTAAATTGAGATGTAATACCTTGCATTGGTAAGAACTAATAATTTTGAGCACAGAATCCTCTAATCTTAGAGGTTCCTGATGTTGTGTAGAGATGTATATCAACCAATTAAGTTAATAATTAACTCATTTTCTAAGTAATTGAATATGCTGCCGTTGCAAGTGATGGAATTCGTTGTGTTGAGAATGTGCTAAATAATTCTTGCAGCATATATTGAAAATACTGAAGACATTTGTTTTATTGATTATTGTCTGGCAAAGGATAAATGAAAAGTGTACAATGTTTTATGGAGTCCTGAACTTCAGATATCATTCTGAGAAACTAACAACAGTGCCTCATTAGCCAGAGTACAAATAAGACTTTTGCCTTGATCCTTTTACTGGCAATTGCTTAATTCATATATTAGGAGTTACCCGTTTTCCCCCTTCATGTTGCATAAATGTTCATGTTCTTATTATCTTGTAAAATGTTTTCTTTGTTAGACCTCAGTATTACAAGATAATAGAAGAATGCGTATCACAGATAGTATTGCACTGCAGTGGCATGGACCCGGATTTTAAATGTAGAGGAAGAATGGACGTGGATTTTACTCATCTTGTTGGTTTGTACACTATAATCAATTTTACCTTGTTCTACTGAAGTGCACGTCTTTCTTTGTATGCTTCTGTCTAAACTTGTTTTATATTGCATGAAAAGTCAATATAAATTCTTTGTACTCTTGTTGAGTGAAGAACACTGTGCTTCACAGTCTGTCTAAATTCTCCTTGCCTACAAAATAATTTTACTGAAATAAGGAAATGCTTGATTTTTGGATCCCTAATCCGGAAGGGAGGCTTCGTGGTTTGAAAGATCAGAAGTAACTATTACTTCATACTAAGGTGAAAATCCTTATTTCTTATTTAGTAGTAGATTCATAGAAAAGGGAAGGGCATGCAAACTCAGACCTGTCGGAGACAGAACAACTCTTGACGATTCATCTTCAGTTTTCTTGGTCGTATGTCCTCACCACTTTTTTTATGTTTACAGATTTTGCTCGTCAAAATAATTCACCAAATGTTTGGTCAGATCAACCTAGTAATTAATTGTATTTTTTGTTTGTTGCTTTGTGTCATGGAGTCATAGGGTAATTATGGTTGGAAGGCACCTCAGAGCTGTGATATGTTTTACCTGACTTCTGTGTGGTATTTTTATTTAAATTTTAGATGCATGCGTGGACAAAGCTAAAGTAGAAGACAGTGAAAAGAAAATAGCAGAATTTTCCAGAAAGGTAAGCTCTAATCATCACTCTTTGTAAGGTATGGAACAGAAGCCTGACAGGAATGCAGTAGGCTTGTTTGACAGTGGAAACAGGGAAATAGCCTATCTCTCAGGCAGGATGTTCTTTCACATTGAATAGCTTTCTGAGTTTTGGGTTTTTCCGTGTGTGTGCATGGCTCAGATTCAGTTTACTCTGAATTCAAACGGAGATGAGAAGTATTAGCTGTACGTATCTTCAGTTGTATTCCTCTGCTGTAGATAACTGATGGGAAAAATTCCATTTGTTGCTCTCTTGTCCTGGAATACTTAGTCATAGTTAAATACCTAAAGGGCAGGTATATTCTTAAAAAAAAATCCCCATCCCCCCCCCCCAAAAAAAAAAAAAAAAAACAAAAAACAAAAAACCCAACCCAAAAAAACAAAACAAAAAAATGGAGGGGAAAGAAAAAAAACCCACACAAAACCTGGGGGAGTGGAACATTCATAACTCTTCATCTAACTCTGTTTTAGAACCTGAAAAAACTTACTGAAAAGCAGTGTCATTCAATATTTGAAAAAGCATGGGCTCTTTAGGCACAGAGATGCTAACATTAAAATACTGCTTTATTTCCTTATAATGCCCATGATTAATTATTATGTTATGAGGAGAGTAATATATTTCCTTATCATTCACCTTTAGAAATCTTACAATGCATTTTGGAACCTGTTTTGCTAACAGTTTTATTCTTCTGGTCCAGTTCTCCTTCTATTGGGAACTTGATAACTAAGTCCTATTTTGGTCATGGGCAGTTTTCATTTATTGCTAGATACAGGAGGGGTTAGGCATTTAAAATGAGTTCTGTAGGAAAAATTGCAGCTCAGTCTATTTCTTGTAATAAAATTTTTGGGGGGTGTTCCTAAAGAAATTGATGCTTGTCCTTCTGTTTTATCACTATTGGTGTTTGTGCTGAAAATATCTTCATACAACATGTTACTTAAATTCCTGTTTCCTAGATTATGTTAAGCTCAGCTCATCACATCCTATCTAAGGGTATGAAATGATGAATGTACTATATTAGCTGCAATAGTACTAAAGTTCATACACCGTATTGTTAGGTATTAAAAGCATTCAACATTTTGATTTTTGCTGGCTGGTCTAAGCAGCCTTTTGCAGGCCAAAAGGCAGTACATGTTCTTGAACATGATGATTACAAATTTCATATGAAGGGTTGAATGAAGTCATCAGCTTTTCTTTCTTCAGTGTTAAAAGTGGATGCATTTTTAATAGGCGTTATGGTGTCTGAGCTTTACTGAAAGCAAATTTTTGTGACGCTTCCTTGGCAGAGTTATTTATCATAATGCATTTTGTTAGTAGCAGTCAACACATGTTCTTCTTAGTGATAAGTTGTTTTGTCCTGTGGAAGAATGAATAACAGAAGCTTTTAAAGATGCTAATAATCTTTTAAGCCTAGCAAACAGTAGCAGAATGAAAATATATGGCATATTTCTCACAATCATGTTCTAAACTGGACTTCTGTTTCATATGGGGACATCAAGAGGCAAGGGATCATTAACTTAATGGGTACCTCCTTTCTTATGTTACTTTTATGGATGATCCTGCTGAAGCTGCACACATGTCTCTTCAGATTTAAGCTTGCTGCATCAGGCATATACTTGAGTTCAGTTTGAGAAGTCTGCAGTATTCTGTTGCAGGGGAAAACCTGTTGAACTTACAGCTGTACTAAGTAGCTGGATTTGAGTTGTTCTGTGTCATGAGTTACTGCTGGAAGAAATTATGCGGTACTAGAAGAACATATACTGGAATTTTTTTTTTTTTAAAGCTAGAAGTGCATCCATTTTTCTAGTTGTTATAGTTTCAGGAATTCTTTGAAAAATATCACTATATCTAGTGTGGACATATATGGACAAACACTTCTGTGTTGGTTAATCATTACAGTTTGATGAAGAGTTCACAGCTCGACAAGAGGCACAAGCGGCGCTTCAGATACGAGAAGAGAAAATCAAAGAACTTGAAGCAGAAATCAAACAGCTACGAACCCAGGTAATAAAACTAAATCACAGTAACTTCCACAGTTTATTTTTTTTTTTTTTTTTTTAGTTTTTTTAAATTTTTTTTTTTTGTAAGAATTGAAAAGAAATTGCCTGGCGGTGTATTGTCTCTATGGAGTTTGAAATGTATGTTACAGTTGTATTGATTTGTTTTTAAGCCAGCATAAACTACTAAGGATAGTTAATGGAGGTAACATACATTTTTTCAAATAGTAGTATATTCAACATCTGTCACAGAAATTTGCTTTAACGAGGAAAAAATTTCCTGAGGCTATGAAAAGTTTGAATCCAGCCTGAGTGTGTTTTTTTTTTCCTCCAAGTACTTGTTTATGCTTTAACATTACTACTTCTGTATATTTTGCAGAAAGTGTTTCTTTTAGAAGGCTTTATACTGGAATTGTAAAGGTGGAAATCATGATAATTGTGCATGCACAATATACATACCTTTCAGCATGTGCATGCAACTGATAACAGGTTGTTTTTGGTTTTTTGGTTGTTTTTTTGATTTTTTTGGGGTTTTTTTTTTTGGTACTCTGGATATCAGACTGCAGCTATTTCTAAAAAGAATATTACACTAGCTTTATACAGTTTCATAGGTAAATATAATATATGAGGGGATCAAGTGCACCTTCAGTAAGTTTGCAGATGACACCAAGTTGTGTGGGGGTGTTGATCTGCATGAGGGCAGGAAGGCTCTGCAGAGGGATCCGGACAGGCTGGATCGATGGGCCGAGGTCAGTTATATGAGGTTTAACAAGGCCAAGTGCCAGATCTTGCACTTCAGTCACAACAACCCCATGCAACGCTCCAGGCTTGGGGAAGAGTGGCTGGAAAGCTGCCTGATGGAGAAGGCCCTGGGGGTGCTGGCTGACAGCCGGCTGGACACGAGCCAGCAGTGTGCCCAGGTGGCCAAGGAGGCCAGCAGCATCCTGGCTTGTATCAGCAATAGTGTGGCCAGCAGGAGCAGGGCAGGGATGGTGCCCCTGTGCTCAGCACTGGTGAGGCCGCACCTCGAATGCTGTGTTCAGTGTTGGGCCCCTCAGGACAAGAAGGTCATTGAGGTGCTGGAGCGTGTCCAGAGAAGGGCAACAAAGCTGGGGAAGGGTCTGGAGAGCAGGTCTTATGAGGAGAGGTTGAGGGAGCTGGGGGTGTCTAGCCTGGAGAAGAGGAGGCTGAGGGGAGACCTTATCGCTCTCTCCGACTACCTGAAAGGAGGTTGTAGCGAGGTGGGTGTTAGTCTCTCTTCCCAAGTAACATGTGATAGGACGGGAGGAAATGGCCTCAAGTTGTGCCAGGGGAGGTTTAGATTGGATATTAGGAAAAATGTCTTTACTGAAAGAGTGGTCAGGCATTGGAACAGGCTGCCCAGAGAGGTGGTGGAGTCACCATCCCTGGAGGAGTTCAAAAAACATGTAGATGTGGCACTTCAGGACATGGTTTAGGGAACATGGTGGGGTTGGGTTGGGTTGATGGTTGGACTTGATGATCTTAAAGGTCTTTTCCAACCTTAATTCTATGATTTTTATGATAACAAAATATGCAAGACCTTATGAAACTGGAAGGTGATACTTAATTTCAGCAAAGCTGATTTTACTTGCATTCATTTCCTCATGAATTTTGCTCACAAGCACCAAAACTATATCTCCGAGTGATTTGTCCCAGATCACTAGTGAAGCAGAGAGGACAAGAAATGCTGCCTGTTGAGCCCTCATAATGTCTCTTGGGTTTCTTTTATTTAATGATGAAGAAATGGGTTTTAGACAGGTCTTTTATACCCTTTAGGAACCAATGGATTCTATGGTTTGAAATTTTTGCCTCAGTCTGGCTTATTTCCTACTCCTTCAGTGCTAGGCAAGGTCTGTCTATCTGCCTTTCTTCCTTATTGCGGATATCTTAACGTCTGTGGTCTCACTTCCTATTTGGTTAATAAGGGGAAGAATAGCGTGTGATGTGTTGTAAGCTGGTTGCCGTCATCCTGCTTTCAGGACGCTGGTCTTCTGCTGACAAGTTGTCGTCTGTGCTATAGCCTTACCAGAGCACTGGCCTTCTCATCTTAATGTAAACACGTTACATTGCATTTAACAATTGGATTACTGTTCATTGTGTCCTTTGCTATCAAAACACGTCATTCTTGTAACCTGTGGTGTCTTCTGGTTTCTTAGTCTGTTTTCACACACAGACGCTTCTGTTCATTCTTAGCAATTTTAATGTTTGTTTCAAATATCTACAAGTCAACGTTACACTGAAATTTGGCGGTCTGTTTTAATGAGTTCTCCACCAATCGTTGCGTTACCACTTCTGGAGTAGTTTGTGGGCCAAGGAAACACATGCCTTGTGCAAAGCCAAAAATTTATTTTTAGTCTAATTAATTATTAATGCTGTTTATATTGATACTAACACAATTCAGATTATCCAGACATTACAGCTCATTCACAATAATGGTACAATGAAAAGTGATACACATTAACTTGCAGTATCTACACTTTTTTTCTCTAGTGTTATGCTCCCCATACAACATATTGTGGCGTTTATTTTTAGATGCACTCAGAGTTTTCTCAGTGTTTGGGGTTATTTTTATTGTGTGGTTTTTTTTTGTTTGGTTTTTTTTTTTTTAACAAACTCTTGCTTCCTTTAAAGTAAAAACTGTAAATAATTGCTTAGGGAAATAGTATGCAAATCAGATTAAATGAACAGCCTATATTATGTAATAATTTTGTAATAAAAATTAGTAGAGGAAGTAGAATATGATCTTGTATGGAGGTTTGTGCACAGCTCCTAACGCTGCTTTTTAACAGATAGTTTTGAGGGACAAATATACGTGAGGAATTTGTACTAGGCTAGGATCATGTTATCACTACAGAAACCTCTGTGATGGTTTAACATGCTGCTGTTTCTCTTCATTATTCTTTTTAAAACTTATTGGAATGGATATTGCAATTGCTCTTTCTTCCTATCACCACAGAAATAATTGAAGACAGATTTAAAAGAAAGCATGATTTTTTTTTTTAACCCCCCCCCAAGATATCAGGGTAGTTAGGAACAGCTGGGGTCCCATAACCTCTTGCACTGCAATAGCTGCTTCAGTGACTTCTGTGGAAAATTTTCCATCGGCAGATTAGTGTTGTTAAAATTTAGCATGGTTATTACCATCTCTGATGCCCCAGCTTGCCAGGATTTCCTAAGTGGGATAAATGTTTTGTGCATTGGTAAGAAATAAAATGCTGTTCTGTTAACTTAAATGTTACTGCTACTATTAAATTTTCTTTAAAATGGAAACAATTTATTTTTGTAAAAATGCTAGGTTATTCAGTTTACTTGGCAGTTTTATGGTACATGGTATAATCTATTGTTATTGCTTCTCATTTAAATAGGAGAATGGTTGCATTTCTCACTTTCTTGAGGTACAGTTGACTACGAGATACGGTAGTTGGTTCAACTTCATATTAAACCCCCTTACTTCCGCCGATGACAATAATTCCTGTTTTATATTTCAGGGTCCAAGCCTTACACGTAAACTGACAGAAGCAGCACCATTACCTCCACCTGTACCAAGTGAGAATGCGCCACCATCTCCAGCACCTCCGCTACCTGGTGGAGCAATACCTCCTCCTCCTCCGCCGCCTCCGCTGCCAGGGGGAGCAATACCTCCGCCGCCTCCGCTGCCAGGGGGAGCAATGCCTCCGCTGCCTGGTGCAGCAATACCTCCGCCGCCTCCGCTGCCAGGGGGAGCAATACCTCCGCCGCCTCCGCTGCCTGGTGCAGCAATACCTCCGCCGCCTCCGCTGCCAGGGGGAGCAATACCTCCGCCGCCTCCGCTGCCTGGTGCAGCAATACCTCCGCCGCCTCCGCTGCCAGGGGGAGCACCACCTCCGCCGCCTCCGCTACCTGGTGGAGTAGCACCACCTCCGCCGCCTCCGCTACCTGGTGGAGTAGCACCACCTCCACCACCTCCGCTACCTGGGGGAGGAGCACCTCCTCCTCCACCACCGCTTTTTGGTGGGCCTCCAATGCCACCAGCTCTTGGAGGTGTTCCTTTTGCTCCCTTTCCGGTGATACCAGCATTACCACATGGGATGAAGGAGAAGAAAAAGTATAAGCTGGAAGTTGCAATGAAGAGAATCAACTGGTCAAAGGTATTACGGTGTTTGTCTTTATTCCCATTGATAAAAAGTGGCTTTTGAGGAAGAAAGAGGTAATGTGCTGGGGTTTACTTTAGGTTGTTTATGGTTTGGGGAATTCATTCCATTCTTTATCCAAAACATTTTTTATGCACTAATTGTGATTCAGTTGGTACTGGTTTTCAAAGACACCTTACGCTATGGGGTAAGCTTTAAGTGTTTAATGCTGCCAAGAGCCCTGAATACCCCTTATTCTGGGAATACCTGTACCTAACAGTTCTCAGAATTTTGACTGATTTTGTATAGAGATAAGTTCTCCATATTGTCAGCTATAATTGATATTTGACTTGCCCAGTGGACCCTTGAAAGGTAAAATATCTTGTTTAAAGCAGGTGTAAGTTATCAAACAATTAAAATGTTTACTTTATGAATCATGTTACTACTTATTTCAGCAAAAAGTTGAGTTAGTTAAAGGATTGCTGCGTTTTACGACAGGGGAAATGAATCTTGAAGTAGACAATTGGGTGGAAAACTGTTGGGAAGACTGCCATTTAAGAACGGTCACAATCTGGCAGTTGACAGAGAAGGATCTGGAGTCAAGGGATAACTACAGCTGTTTGCTCGTTGTGGATGAATAATGAGAAAGTATGTTGAGAAAGGAGATGTATTCAGAGGTTTTACTTGAGTTTCTAGGTATAAATGCAGTAAAACATGGTGTGAATGGGTACATGGAGTTTTGGAAGACAACACAAAGCAGAACTCTGATTTAAGTTTTGTCTCCTCTGGGTTAAGCAGGCTGTGGGAGCCATAAATTATGTGTGTTATGATTTTTTTTTTATTGCTTTTTGAAGACAGGTTGGAAGTGGATCAGGCTTTCAGAGACTAATTTTAGCATTGATAACTTCTCAACAGAACAGTGCATGATTGCTTCTTTGAATTTCTTTTAAAAATCAAGTATGAGTGAAACTGCTATGGTGGCAATTCATTGGTTATCTAGTTTGATTTTTTAAAAAGCCTTGCGTGAACCTTAAAAACTTGACTAGCTTAGAAAGAGAAGGGTGGGAAGGCATTTGTGAAGTAATTTTTCCTAATTAAAAGAAATAACTCTATACTTACCATGATAGTAGGTATGCAGACTTAAACTACTAAAGTTTTCTGTTTAAAGGCAGATGTCTTGACATGAGGTTAAGAATTATTTTAAGATCAGTCGTCTGAATAAATACAGTAATTTACTATGAAGTAAAGCACCTAATTAAGAAATTAAGCCAATTATTTTGCATTCACATTTCTTTTGTTCTTGTGATACGTTCTGGAAGTTTGAAAGGAAATTTGACTTTCATTGCCACAGATTTTAACAGCATTTTTCTTTCTCTGAGAAAGGCAGGTGTTTACCCTGTTAAGGCAGTTTGCAAAACTTACCAGAAGGTTCTAAAGGCAATAGTGTTATTAAACATAAGTTTTTATTGTAAGCATTGAAGAAATTTTTACTAGAGTTAATTTTTAGCTATCTAATTTTCTATACAGTTATTTATGTATTTGGTTTAGCAGTATGTGGTTTAATATTAAATTTGAGTTGAAGTCATGGCTTTGTTAGAGTTGTGAAGCTGATGTTCCTCCCTTCTCCTTTACTTTACAAATGTAGTTGATACTGTATCTTATAATGGATTTTTTAATGAGATTCCTGTTGACAGAACTTTGTGTTTGTTGTTTGACAGATGAGTATCCCAGGAAGCTCATTTAGTTCCAATACAAAATTGTTTGTTAAATATATGTGGGTTGGACATTGCTGAGCGAGAGATTTCTTCCCATGAGAATGTGTGCTAAGCTCAGTGGATTTATGTAATGACAGCAGGAGATGGCAGGAGGTAACAGCTGTGTTTTCTTTCTCTTTTGGCCCTGTCATGAGGGCGGTTCTGGGAGGACATCTGTGACTCCTCTGAGGTATGTGGAGTATGACCGGTGGGTGAATGCTCACTGAAGGTCAGAGTTCTGCAGAGTTGCTTGTATTGTTGGTATGTATCAAAGCAGAATGAAAAACTGTGATGACCCAAATGAGAAGATGGGGCGCCGTTCTCTTAGATGCAGTGAACATGAATTTTGGCTTTGCATTAAGTTGTGTACATATATCCAAACCATTAGGCATACTTTTAAAGCAGTTTTCAAACATAGGTAACGGCATGCTATTTCATGTAGAAACCTTCTAAGTTCGTGATGTCTAATGTAGTAGTAAGTTCAGAGAAGGCTGGTATCTGTACTATAATGGTACTTGTAGGTCATTAATCTGAGATGTTTATTGGTTGGGTCAAATGAGTTATGTGCTAGGGCAGGCTTGTGGCCACTGGGAGGAGCTGTGGGACTGCTCCAGTGAAACAGTTGGGTACCATTACGTTCTGATGACTGTGAGCTTCTGTGCAGTCTTAACATGGTTATATTTAATCCTATTTCATTTTTTAAAACATATTAAAATGTAAACATTTACTTGAGCAGTAACTGCAAGCACCATCTCTGATTTGCAAACTACCCTGTAAGAGCAGTTACTAGTTATTACTTGCCTCTCAATATAATGGGTCACTTTGTGGCAAGACAAGTTACGCAAGTATCCAGGTGTGTGTTTGCGTACATGCTGCTTTAAAATCCCTTTTTGATCAGTATAGCCACTGTTCCTTCCATATAAAGGATATAAATTTGGGGTACTAGATAACTGCATCTATCATCAAGACTAAACCATCACATCTTAAAGGCAGTTTGTGGTTGGCAGGTTTTTAATGGTATAAAACATGATAAGAATTATTGAGGTTTGCTGTAGGAAAAAAATACATAGATCACCAAATCATCAAGGCAAATCAAAAGAGGACCTTCATATATTGCATGCTATCTGTTTTGAGCTCTAGAATGGACTTCAGTGTAGCTTGACTGGATATCTGCTAGTTGTTTGTCGAGGTACTAAATCTTTGTGCTACCAGCTAGTGTCTGGTGCTTTCCTTGAAAACCATATTCTATCTCTATAGTGTGTTGGTACGAAGAACTTACTTTCATCAACAATTTTATTTTACTAAGCTGTTAAGTGGCTACCGATGGTCGTTGCTGACCATAAGTTGCAATTTAACATTGAACAACTGCCAAACATGTAATTTAAATCGCCCTGTGAAATAGTGCAGGGGTTTTTTTGAGGATGTTTCACAGCTGGTAAAACTGTTGAGAAATTCATATGGATGTAGATATATATCTTTATAGAAAGCTGGGTGTTACCGTGTTGTCCTGGATGGAGCTGGATGACATGGGATGCCAGATGTTGCTCCTGGCTGAAGATGCTATATCTTTTCAATAGGAAGCCTCTGAAATGAATCACAGTGTTGCATAGCAATAACAGTCCTCCGTAGACTGTTTTCACCATATTGCTAGGACACAGGATCGTATGTCCATCGAGTTCTTACGTAGCTGATCTACCCTGTCAGACACAATGGAATTTTGGTGTTAAGAGTATATGTAAAGGTGGATGGATGGTCTTAGGGCAACAGCACTGGACTGTGTTTGGAAGTTGTTCTAGTTTTTCCCACAGGGTTTTTCAGGTGATTCAAGGTAAGTTGCTTTGTATCATTTTTGAATATATACCATCACCTTCAGACAAAACCTTTCAAGAACTAGTAATGACAGAAGTTTACTGCTGGAAGAGGAACCAGACTGTCTGATATTTTTGAATAAGTGATCTTAATTGTCTTTCTAAATAAACGTAAGGTTAGGTTTTGTGTTCCTCTAAATTCTGAAGTGTTGAATAGTGACATGGCCCTTTCTTTGGAGTAACAAATAAGAGCAGTATCGCGAATGATTAATCCCGTTAACTTTAGAAAGAGGTATCTAGGAGGTTGAGATAAAACCTGAGTGGAAATGCATGGCATGTCAGTTTATAATTTCTTTTACCAGATGAATTAATGTTTGTAATTTATCTTCAGTATTTTGCCACTGGATTTCAAAATATTTGGAGATGTGCCAAAATAATCTGAAAGTGTATCTAGCAGCAGTAGTTTAAAAAGAGGCTTTCAAAATATTTGAGTAGAAGGATATTCAAAATAGTCAACCATGTTTTTAATGTATTAATTTCAATAAATATTAAAATAAATTTGAAACTCGCTTTACTTTTTCTGTCTGTAATTCTTATAAAATAACATGCATATAAAGGTAGTTGATAAATTTGCTTCTTTATTGTGGGAGGAGGAATTAAAAGTATCTGGGGGAAAAAGACCTTAAATCTTTGGTTTTGGTTAACACACATCAGTTCCCATTCTTAGTGCTACAGTACAGTATGACAGTGCTGGAAACTTCAGGCCTGTCTTAGAGAATTGTAGATGATGGTGATGTTACAAGTAACTGTAGAGAGTGCAGGAAAATGAAGTTGGTGAGGGGTTTTCTTTGTTTGTTTACATCTAAATCTCAGTGCATTTCCAGAAAACTGAACAGTTTTTTGAGAATAAATATTAACTTTAATGCTTTTGAATTTAAAAGGAATTGTATAGTCCTGTTTTCTTAAAACATCTGTACAACATATTTTTAATGTCCTGCCAGCCACACCAATGTATTATATTTTTTTTAGAAGAAAAAATGGACTAGTTTAAGTAGCCTAGTTGTATTATTAAAAAGAAACAAGAATGTATGAGTTGTCATACTGGAAAAGATGCTCATGTATTACTTTGAGCACTTTGGGTTGGATTTTTCCTTTGAAATTCATGTAGCTTTAAAAAAGTCCTTTTAGTTCTTGTACTCTTATGAATCATTTGGATGATACAATTTTGTAACCTTTAAAACCCTTATAAATACGTGTAAAAAAAAAAAAGTCACTTCCCCTCCTATGAAATGTTTATTGTCTGTTGAAGATATTTTGCCATTGAATGTCCTTGTCTTCTTTCTGTTTAGAAGATTACTCTCTTCAAAGCTTCTGCCATACAATTTTCTGGATCTTTTTAAAACTATTTTCCCTCCTTTTGAAATAGAGCTCTAATGTTTCAAAATGCATTTCCACATGGGCTTTTAAGAAAATACTTTGTGGCTATTATTTCAGGTAGTTTCTCTTACGATTTTTGACTTCCAGATGTTTATATTAACGCCTTGTATCTGTTTGAGTGTTTCCATCTGGATGTTTTTCCTTCTAGAATATAGATTTTTATCACAGATTTATATTTTGCCATTTTTCTTAATTTATATGCCATTGACAATATCATTCTCTCTTGAAGCTGCTACTTTGGTTAGTATAGTTTCTCTCCTACGATTCATTTATCTTTCTCATTCATTTAGGCATTTCACTGAAGCAGGGAAGAATTCCTGCCATACATGTAACAAGCTTTCTACACTCAGTTGTCCTTGATAAGTAATATCTGATTCTAGGGTCAGTTGCACTAGTTTTGTAACTGTGAGACATACTCAGGCTGCTATCCTGTAACTATATAGAAAAATACGCTTTTTTTTAGTTTATAGTACATATTTGTCATTGCAGCCAATTTCCTTGTAATCAATTATGTGTTTATAGAAATAATTTATCAAGTGTGCATCTGAATGCTGTGTGTGACAATTGAAAGTAACGACAGATGGACACTGTGCTTAAGTGCTCTGGGAACAGTGCCAAAGATCTCCTGCATACTGAAAAAGAGGGAAGTCTATTTGATCATCACTTTTAAGGAGCCATCATTTTGGGAATAAAATTCCTACTGTTAAATTTAGTGCCTTTTGTTGTAGCTGTCTTCACCGTTAGTGTTGGATTAAGGTAGTTTTTAAAAATGTCTTACCTGCAGCTGGTGGTAAAGCAGCTACACATTAACAGATTGATCAAATGGTAAAAGGTGGAGGAGTGAAATGTATGGTAAAAGTATGGTTAAAGTATGGTAAAAGGTGTTGCAGTGAAATCCTGGTGAAGCTTACAAGAAATTTCCTATAGATCATCTTGAAGTTAAGTAGCCCTTGAAAATTAAATGGTATTTAAACAAAGTTGTAAACAAGAAATGATAAGACTTTAAAAACTGGAAGAGGAATATATTTTGAAAGCAAAACAGCTGTTCTGAGTCATACATGAATAGTAAAATAGGCTTTCGGCTTCTAGATTGCAGAGTACTTTCTTCTTTTAATATAGCCAGTATCAAATAAGGTACTGTAATGAAATTTGCATTTACATTTGAAAAGTGGCAACTATATTAAAAAAGTAACATTAAGTATAAAATTATTATAGAAGATAATTTTTATAAGAAGATACTTCTTCGTACAGACTTAAAATTGAGTCTCTGAAAGGTCCACATTGACATATCATTTGCAAATAAGATATTCCATACTCTGGCAGCGTAAGAAAGACTGTTCCTTCTACAGTTCTCAGGTAGCAGGGTTTTGCATATCAGTAATGAAGAATTTGGGAACTGTCTAGAAAGTAATCAAGAGAAAGCTAGAACACTTTCAAACCCAGATGCTAATATGTTATCAGTCCTGTTTGGAAAACCTGTTGAATGGGAGAAATATAATAAAAATCATTGTGTAGATAGAGGGCAGTTCATCTGATTTTGTTTTTGTTCAGGAAGTATCTGTGAGAGGACATAATACCTGGAACGTACCTACATGTAATTCAGTCCAATTATCACAAAAGCCTAGTAGTGTTGGCTTTAACTTGGCTATTGAAAATGCAAGTTATTAACTTTGGAGATGCCATTTTTGTTTCAGGTTGAGCCTCAAGAGATAGCAGAAAACAGCTTTTGGGTAAAAGCTAACGAAGAGAAATTTGAAAACCCGGAACTGTTTGCAAAATTGGCGCTTACCTTTGGAACACAAATGAAAGGTACATTCTTCTTTTCTTTGTATTACGCTTTTATTAAGTTTAAAACTATGCAATGACGTTCTCTGTTACGCTTTGTGCAATACCATGGAATTCATATAATGGTTTTACAGCAGGAAGATGATTTAAAACGTATGTTTTCATGAAGCATAGCAATCTGTTACAAGAATTGCTCCTCCCTCACTTTACAGCGTGAGGGGAGGGACCTTTTATAATAATACCTCTTAAAAGTGCAGGGTATGTTGCAGGCAGATGCAAATTGTCTTCAAATTAAATTATAATTAAATTTAAATTCTAATCCTAAAATCACACTCATCTGCTTTGATACTCCTAGCTGCAGGAACTGTAAGTTGTCAGGTTCTTTTAGATATTCCACACATGGAGCATTTGTTGTGTAACAAAAATTTACTTGCTTGTATCACTCTGCTAAATCAAAATCCTCTAGAAGTACAAGTAAGACTTAGAATGTAGCAATTACAATATGCAGCTGAATCACAAAATCGCAACTCTATAATGTGCCTAGTGTCATGATTCTGGAATATGTGGGTTGAAACCATTGTTCTTTTCAAAGTTCTTGTGTTTGTGTCCTTAGTGTTTGCTTTCAGTGTTTTTTTTTTTTTCTTTATACTATATGCAGCTGTCATTTAAGAAAAAAGAGAAATCTTTAAATACACTTCTTTGATTAGTGTTTAAATTTGTGTTGTGTAATCTGAGAAGCATCCGCCCCGCAAGTTATATGCAGTTAAACTGCATTGTTGCTGTCATTAGTGAATGATGTAAGTTAGTTTTCAAAGGGTTGAATGTGTAACTGCATGCTCTTTAAACTGTTTGCATAATACCATGGGTAAGTGCCAGATATTCTACCGATTTTTGTTGGAACACATGTGAAATGGGTCTGTCTGAGTACTAGAGAGAACAATACAGTGAGAATAAAAACTATGCTGGAGCTTTCTCTCAAGTGTTATTGGGGCTGCTCAGTATGTCACGTAAATAGCTCTTCTGCTATTGGTTTCACATGAAAAAATCATTAATTTCTCAAACAATTCCTTCAATAGGAGATATGATAATATTTATATCTTGAGTTGGGAATGCTGTTACTAATAACCGAATATTGGTTATAATTTTGATACTTTAATAACATCCTCAGTTCTTCATGCCTTTCAAATGGTCTTTTGAATACTTCTGAAGCTGCACACAGCCTCTTCAAGTCTTTTCATTATTATCCATGGTTAATGGTCAGTTGATCAGTGTTGCATATGTGGCCATTTACTGGTAATTTGTTTCAGGCACTGAAAAAAAGCAAGTACTGTTGAAGTACAGTTCAATAATAACACTCAGGAGGTAATGAGGAAGCCCAAGAAATTAAGAGTCCAAGAAGTGGTAGATACTAGAAGAATGAATTCCTGATCTAGCTACTAATTTTTTGTCTATCGTATTATAACTGGTTGATAAATATACTTAAGGGATGTGCAGTTCTTGAAGGTGGATGGAGTCAGATGTATCAAGTGTTTGTAGGCCGAATCTGAATAAGCAAACACACACTTAGGGTTTTGAAGTGAATGCCTGTACTGACTGCAAGCATTTTTGTGCTGCTGTTTTTTTTTTTACTCTAACTTTTTGGCTTTGAGAATTAACAACTCATGTGATGCTGTTGTATTTTAACCATAGGGAGTCTTCTGCTTTAATTTGAACCGCTACAGTGGTATCACTTCTATCAGTTACTCGAGGATTTTATTACTTCAAAATTAAGTTGTATTGCACATGGGCGTTTGTGGTATCCTGGCTGTTGTCTGAATTTCAGGAATAAGAACTGCAGTTTGTATTAATACAGTGTTTGAAAAGTTAGCTCAGGTTACGGAAGGTCTCTCAGAGGACCATAACTTTCCTGAACCATTTCTTTAGTAGATTCCTTGAGTTATTTCTGAATGTGTCTTTCTGTGCTCTTTTGAAACCCCTTCAAAGAGTTAGTCATAGCTGTTTGTTTCATAAGATAAATATACAGTTCTTTCAGTCGGAGCTCATGCTCTTTTCAGTAGTCACTGAATTTGAGCCATTAGTATTCTGCTTTTACAGTGCTTCCCACTTTCTGTTCTAAATGTTCAGATATTACATGTAGTAATACAAAAGCATGATCTGCAGTAATTTAACACTTGTTTCCATACTGAAGTTTGATAGATTTTGGTTCATAGCATTGCAGTGAGCTTAAAATGATGTGGAGTTCATCACTGGTTTTAGTGTGACAGCAAGACAGGAAAACCTCTAAGGGAAAGAACCCCTAGCAGCGGATAACACTTAAAATGGAATGAGACCCTTCTTAATGAAAACGACAAGCTTCTGCCTTGAGCTGAATTCTTTCATCAGAAATCTGAAGAACTGTTTCTGAATTCCTGAAAAGCTTCTTTATTAAAAATGGTGAAAAAACCCTATTGGAATTTTGACATAGCTGTCGGTTTCATATGAGAGGAAATTCTTGTTGACATAGTTGCACAGTTCTAAAACGATGAATAACAGGAATTCTCCAAATAGCTTACTGTGGTGATAGCCTTGCAGATATTTTACCTCGTCTTCCTTATGTCCTTCTCAGTTAATGATTGTAGAAAATAACATGCCATAACAAAGGACTGTTAAAAATGCTACTACATACTACCCAGGATATTAAAATTTTATTTGGCTGACTAGTACAGAAAGTCAGTATAGTCTTTGAGTTCAAGTTTTTCTTAAAACTGGAAAACCTACTAGAATTCAAGAAGAGTTTCAGAGCATTTAGTTGCAGCACAGGCTCAAATAATTGCATTTCACAAGCAACTTTTTTTTTTTGCAACTACTATCTGCAAAGGGAAACATTAAATGTTATTCACCATTCTTCTTCACCTTTTGCTTTAACAGCCACAGGCAGCTCATTAATCCCCAAAACACTTATTTCAAGCATAATCTAGGATCAAATTTCTCTTCTGCTTTAGTCCCACTTCTTGGTGTGGTGTCCTAATATATTACAGGAGAATGATAGAAAGACAAATAGAAATGCATTTTAGATTCTCTCAAGAGCACAGTAGCATGTAAAACAAACAAATGGATGAGCAGAAGAAAACTGACAATTGTCAAAAGCAATTGTGATGACTTAGTGTTTACTATCTTGTATTTCATGGCATTTTGGAATGTCAGTGGGAATAGTAAGTGAAGTAAAACAAATGATAGTTTACACACTTAGTAAAAATTTGTAATTCCGTGTAGGCTGCAGCACTCCAATTTGACTAAACCTCTGAATTCTGTGATTCTCTGAATTGATGATTTTCTGGCACAATGAGAATGAAACTTTGGGAATTTTCCTCATTTAACATAATTTTGTTTTAAGATACTCCAAGAATAACTTAATGTTGGTTGTCACTAAACTATGTGCTGCCTTGCTATCTGAGTACTGCCTGTTTTCAAGGTAGGCAGCCAAAAGCTCCAGGGAAGTGGTACTTTTGGAGACCAAAAGTGTGTGGGGAAAGTCATAACAAGACACTTCTGAAGCACAGTTTACATTAGTTAACAAATTATTGCATTCATCAGTTAGCTGCTTGTGAAACATAAGAATGTTTAATCACAGCGCACCAGGAAGAAAAAGGAATGATCCCTGACTGGTAAAATAATTTTACTTCAAATATACTTGGATCCAAATTAACTTTTAAAAAGTATGCATAAGGTTAAATCTTTACTTGCTACTGTAACTTCAGATATTTAATACTAATGCCCTGTGAATATGTAGAATGTATTTAGTTAGGTTCAAATCAGTACTGACAGTCCAACTGCTGTATTTGGTCTGTGAAATCAGTTACTGAGCACAGTTATGAAAACATGTGTTGTACAGGGAGCAATGGAAACATTAAAAAGTATTGCCTTTCAGACTTTACAGGATTTTGAGATCTTGGGGTTTGAACTAAGTTAACCGAGATCTAATTATCACTGTCTCAGTACAGTCTGGAAGGATTTTCTGCTTTTTTCTTCAAGACAAATACAGATGATCCGAATACCTTTTAAGGGCTTCTGACATGCACTCCAGGGCTTCAAATTTTAATTAAAGATCTTGGATGAGTGTTTTGAGCTTGTAACTGTGCTTCCAGATGCAGAGATGGAAACAATGATTTTAGTCTCACAGACCATTTTGGCAAGTAAATGATGCACCAGATCAGGCACACTTGACAATGAATGGGCAACTGTGGTGGTCATTAATGAGTTGGGCACTATTAAGATATGGGACAGTTACTGCATTGTGGGTGGCGATGGAATGCATAGATAGATATTTCCTTGTGTAGCTGCACAGAGGAAAAGGGTAAAGAAAGATGGTATTAGTTTCCAGTCAGGTACTTGATTTCTTTTGACCTGGTTAATTTTGAGGTAATCTGATATCATCCAGAATTTTACTCTGTGAATCATGAGTTGCTTTAAAGGGAAAGCAGTGATTTTGCTGGTGAAAACATGCATCATCCTTTTCCAGTTTTTGAGTCACGACTTGAAAATTTCAGGCTCAGTAGTATTTGGTTGGCAAAATAATCTTACCATGGATTGATTTGTGTTTTGATATTTAAATAGCAAGAGGAAGGAACTCTGCTGAGGTGTATTGTTAGCTCCACCTTATCGTCTTATTTTTAAAACAGTTAAATCTTACCTGCAAGCAACAGTCTCTTCAGACAAGTTTGTTTTAACAAAGTTAAAAATGTTTTTTTAACACAGTGAGGTTTTTTCCTTTCTAAAACTTGTGTGATCAGTTTTAAGCTTTGTGTGATCACATAAATATTTTCTTAATTAAAAAAAAACCCTTCCAGTTTATGAAGTATAACGAAAATGTGAAATAAACTCAATGAACAATTCTCCTTAGCTGGATTACATAGCATGAACCCTGCAGTATTTCTTAATAACTGGAGAGGAGATCCAAGTGATCACATAAATGCGTCTTGCCCTTGTGAGTCTGTTATGTGATCTTAAGTCATTAATTTCTGTTAATACACAAGGAAATAATGAGGTGCATTGTCAACTAAGAATGCCTTCTTAATGATGTCTTTAGATAGTCCCACTATCAAAATTCTAGTACTAAAAAAATGACACGTTTTTGATTAAATGCATAATAGTAATTTTCTAGTGAGCAAAATATTGTAATGAAGAATTTATGCTTAGTATATTAATCCAATCTGGTTATACATCTCTGGAAGCTCGCGCTACTGTTTTTTGGTGGGATTGGGGGTGTGTGTGTTTATATTTCTGTAGAATGTCTTTAAAAAAACCCAACAACTAAAATGAAGTGTTTAAAATCTTAGTGTTCTTGGCAAGAACCTACTTAATAGCAAATCTTTGAAATCATTTAAGCAGGTCATATTATGTTGTGCAGCTAGAACATTATTTTTCTAAATTTTGCTTTTGTCCCTTAACTGACATAGAATTTTTGCCTTTGGCTACCAGTGTAAGGGAAAAGAACACCATCAGCAGCAGTGTGATGTCTGCGGTACTTTGTGTAATATGATCTCAAAAACTTCCTGTGTTGGTGTTTAATTTTTTGAATATTAAATACATATATAATCATAGGATGAAGTGTCTTCTAGCAGGTAAAAGTAAAGGATTAAAATGTTATGCCTCTGTAGATAAGTTATGATACATCATATGCTTGGGGCCTTGGTAATTTCACAAGAATATGACAATACTCAGTGTATCAGGCCTGCTGCTATCAAAATCACTTCTCAGTTTGATTGATAGTCTAATTGCAAAACAGTACAAAGCAATTTAATGCCTTCTCCCTAAAGGATCGTGTTAATTTCTGACTCTTGTAATTTAGGTTATGTGTTTTGCCAGTCAAGAATGATAGTGGTGCTCTGAAGAAATTAATTATGTGTACAGTAGATCTGTAAAGGTAGTAATTAGTACATAATAGTTTGTAACTACTGGGATTGTTCCAGTACAGAATTCATTATCCATCCAACTTACCTCAAGGGAAAACTTCTTGATCAGGGTTCTGTTGCCTCTTTATGATTAGACTTTTAAAATAAAATTCAACAGTCATTTTGGTATGTTTTCAAAATTGAAGTAAGGTTTTAATAGCCAAGTTGTATTTTTCACATTATGGGAGTTTGAGTGAGAAAGGACAGGAGAAAATACAAACTTGCATGTAAACTATAATTGAATAAAATGAACAAAATATTCAGGGTTTTATTTTTATATGTATAATGTAATAATATATATGTAAGATAAAATCTATTAAATAGCTTATTTTAATACGGTCTTGTTTTAGTAATTACAATATGAAAACTTAAGTGGCTGTCCGGTCCTACCCTTGATATCTCCCTCTGTGAACAACTTTTAGGACTCACCTGTAGCTCACTTTTAAAATCTTAGTAATCATGAAAAATTAGTAAAATGTGGATAGGATTAACTAAGATTTAGTTTTAACTTGTTCATGTTTTGGCTCAGTGCCAGGATTTCAGTATCTAAACTTGTTTTGTTGGTTGAGGAGGAAGAGGGTTGAAATGGGCAACTGAAAGTAGTATGAAAAGGTTATTGGAAAAATTTAAGAAAGAGCGTAACAAACATACCCAAAAAGCTGAAAAATAGTCCAGGGAGACAACATTACTTCTGAGGAAGACACAACATGTGACATGATGTGGTTAAGAAAAAGGTGATGTTTAAATAACACTAGCTACAATGATGATATCAACATCCTCTTTTGTCAACATTATTAATAATGCTTATTTCAAGGTGATAAATAGTTTCTTTTTTAGGCTATAAAGGTTAGAGTATAAACAATTCAGGAAACTGTACTTATGCAGAACTGTAAGCAGGTAACAATGCTTATCCAAATGAGTTTATAACATTATAAGGTAAATGTTTTTTCTCAATTTGTCGGAAATAGCAAGAGGACTGGCTCTAAAAATAGATGAAGGTGCAATACAGGCTGTTACTGTACGTAGGTGGTATGATGTATAGAAGGTGTTGCACTCAATGTTTTAATGAACAGAAAGTATACAAACATTATGGAGACTTAAACACGTATTTGTACTTTAATAAAGTGTTAAGTCTAATCAAAATACAGTCAACACAATTATTCCAGTTACGCTGATACTAAGACTCAAACATAAACTTATCAACCACCCCTTCTTCTCTCGGATGTTACGCTCACCAATCCTATGTCCCCCTGAAGAGTGAAGGTCAAATGGTGTTGCAGCCAGTCATCAGCATCTCGAGTTCTCAACCACAAGTCATATGACCTTACAGTGGAGATTTTCCTCCTTTTAAGTCTGCTTGGGGTTGTTCTAGCTTCCTGGTAAAATACTATTTAAACGATGTTGACTTTTTTTTTCTGTCATTGAGTAGCATCTTTTGTTTGCATTCGTTGATTGGGGTAGCTTATCAAGACTCCTTCAGTTCTGGTAAAATTTCTGTACTTTATTCTTCCCTGCCTTAAATTGCTTGGATGACTACATTCTAATTAAAGTGAATTATTAAAACTTAAGCTGTGGTAGTCTTTTGATTGCCACCTACTTTCTGTGGTACATGGCATTTGAGGTCTAAATGTCAGCTTTCTTGGAGTAGTGAATTAAAGGCCAGAATGTAGGTGGGCTGCTATTCCCATCCACTTTAGCTTTTATTTTCCCTTGCTTGCAGCATCCACAAGAACACCTTATTATACCTTAAATTTATATTTTCCATTGTTAAGAAAATGTGCCAGAAAATTTCAACAACTTACCTACTTCAGTATTTGAAATTATTCCTCTTCCCCCAAAAGTTCTGTAGTACAGCAGTATGAAAGATATAACTGTCTGTATTTAATTTCTTCCTCTGTGTTGAACAGATTAGATCATAGAAACCAGGAAGATGCAATGTCCCTAGTGTGTTTTTATTAGGCTTTAAGTAAAACAACCCTTCTGGTTTGAAGACATTTTGTTGATAACTATTAACATGTTAATTCTGTAATACCCATGTGCAAGTAAATAGTGCAGTTTTAGTTGTTAACATCATGCAGAAGGTGTTCATGTTACGTTCACATGTGGAATACCCATGTGCAGTCTTCAGTGGGTTTTTTCTTTGAGGCGCTTCTGCTGCTACTTGTTGAGCCACTGCATGTTCACAGTAGTTTGTCTTTTGAACCTTCTTGTACCCTCTAATTTCAATTGTGCGAGGTACCTTTATGCAAGAAGGGCGTGTAGAACTGACTACCAAGCCACCTAGTCAGGAAGGGCATTTTAAAGCTATGTCTTTTGTGTTCTACATCTGTTACAAAACAGGCTGATTTTTAATCTCCTGAAGAAAATAGTGTGTAATTTTTCTCCTCTGTGAAACCACCCATTCTTAAAGGATAGTGTTACTTCGCAGGTTTTTTAAATTTCTAGAGTAAATTATACTCTTTCTATTTACACCTTTGCTAGATGTTGAGGAGAGGGAGGAAGACAGGCTAGTTTCAGTGTAAGTCAATAGATACTGTTGATTCAGTTGGTTTGTGGGTTTTTTTTGGGGTTTTTTTTTTTGTTCCTTCCCCTTAGCCCTCTATTTAACAGGTATGTCTTTCTGACATGAATTTTATTATTTTTAACCCCCGCTGCGACCAGTTAGTCTGCTGAAGCAGATAGTTTTTTTTGATCAGCATGAATGTTTTAACTTCAGACTTTCTCACTGAAATAATTAAGTTTGCATGCATTAAATGCAGTTTTAATGATTTTTTTTTTCTGCCATTGAAGTGATGTAATATTTCAAGATTGATTCTACCTCTGTGCAACATTCCTCTGGGACTATTACAAAGCTTATATTCATTGTTATTCTTGACTGACAAATGACAATATGAAATATGCATCTTTCTTCGTCAGCCCTTCCTTTTTGCTTGATGTAATGAAACATTTCTAGTGGGGAGAAAAAAGTTTTGTTTGTCTTACTTTTCAGCAATTTCTTAGTAAGGAGATAAGTAGCAGCCAAAGAATGAGGTCGGTGCATCATTAAGCCTAAAGGAAAACTGCAGTCATTTACATTTGGTACTTAGAAAGACAAGGAAAAGGGATTAGTACTTTTAAGAAATGCAACTGAATTTGATATGCTAAGAAGCCCAGATCAAATTCACCAGAGAACTTAAACTTTTACAAGCTTTAAATGGATTCAGTTTTGGCCAAAGTTGTTGTAACACAGCTGTATTTGTAGGTGTGAGACAGCAAGCTTCAGTTTAATAGAGGAATCTCTAGTATTAAACACAGATGTGTTGTACATACATTGCTTTGGTGAAATAAAAAAGAAAGAAGAAAACCACAAACTCATAATGTATTTGTTTCTGGATTGCAAACTGCAGGTGGCTCCCTTGGTCTTCTGATCAATTCAGGATGTGTATGTTTGTTTCCTTTCCCTCCTCGCCCTCTGCTTTTCAGAATTATATGAATCCAAACCAAAGGAAGATACTGCTTCGCAGTGTAGGGTCACCAAATGTTTCTGTGCCTCACAGGAATTTGATTTAGTTAGATTGCATGCTTGGGTAATCAGTCTTCATATCTCAGTTTCACATAGAAGTGAAGTAGGCTGGTTTGTTTTCATTTTTCAATGGATTTGAATTTTGTATTTTTCAACAACAGAGTAAATTCAAGTACCATACAGAAGAAAGAGTGAGTTATTAGTCTGCCGTTTTTAATCTTTTCCTTTCCTTCTCAAGTGGATTTATCCAATAGGTAAACTGTCAAACTCAGGAATGGAAAAAGCTTAGCATTGTTTAAATAAACTGATGCCTGAAATTATTACCACTTATCGTAGATATATATGTGTGTGTCTCTATATTTGTGTTTTTATATATCTTTGTATGCATTTTTTGTTCTTAAATGATCTTAGAATTATTTAAACAACGATCACAGTAAATGCATATGAATATATTTCCTGACAAAGGAAAAAATATTTGTATATAATTACCAATGAAATAAAAAAGCTTTTCTGCCCAGAAGTGTCAGGGGCAGTTGGTACCAGATAATGATACCCAGTCTTGTTACGTTTAAAGTATCAAGAGAAAAAAAGAAGCAGGGAGAGGCACATGTATTCTTTCTATTCAGTTTTGCATCAGGTACTAAAGCTGAAATTCAGTTGTTGACTCCTTATTAGTTATACTTTATAAATGAACTTTCAGTAGTTAGAGAGAAGCATAGTTTCCAAACTGACCTGAGGAATGATGCAAGTAGTTTTGCTGCAGCTGGGCTATTGTTCAGGAGAATCACAAATGAGGCCTCCCAAGAATTACTTGTATGTATGTTCCTGCGTAAATTTTTTCATATGAAGAAGCCACTGTGCAAATGGTAGCTGTTTGATAGCACCTGCTCCTGTTGAAGGGAGTGTGTGTCTTTTATTTCAAGAGCATCGGTACCCATTTCATTCATCACAGTTACAAAAGGACTAAAGTGAGAATAGCTTTCTGAAGGGGCCAAACAAACAAAAGCTGCCAATTAGGAGGCAATGTTTGTAAATTTTAGTTCCTCAGATTTTAATTCAAATAGCATTTTAGCGCACTTACTTCTCAATAAGTTAAATGATTCCTTTTCTGTGTGGAAGGTAATTTCTAACATTGAGTCATATGGAGTACATATATTTTATTTTGAAAAACCGTACTATGTAGAATAGGTGCACTGTTGGTATGACCTACTAGCAATTATACGACTTATTTGCTAGAAGTACATCGGAAGCTGAATATCCATCCCCAAATCTGTATTTAAAAACCACTGTAACAAAGAAGTCTTTTACTCGCTTTACTTGGGAGTGCCTGACAGTTCCATGTTGTTTATATTTAACACTAATGCTATATGATAAAACTCAGCATTGTATGATGAAATGCACAGATAGGCTTTGTTGTACATATTACTGAGAACAAGTGAAGGCTTTCTGTTCATAAATGACTTTGCTGATACTGATATTTGAGCACAAGTTCTGTCTGTGGTGGACTAATGTTGGGGAACACTGATACTTTGTGCAGACTTTCTTTTGAAACATACGAGAAGTTTGATTTTTTTTTTGTCAGTTTGGGACTGTGGAGTTGTTTTCATCGTGTGACAGTTAATGAAGAATACCCCAGATAAAAAAATCTATTTAGACTTTCTCAGAAGTTAGGATCAGTCTCAGTTGTGTTATTTTCATTTTGTATATTGTATTATTTTCCTGTAAAATCTTAAATAAATAACGCTTTCAGAACGATCATGGCATAGGGTTGAACAGATGCAGGAATTCTACTGGACATCTTGGGCTGCAGTACACTTTAATTATCTCTCTTTTAGGACTCTGCTTTTAAAAGCTTCGTGGTATATTCATGAGGGAAAAAATTAATGAGGGACGGGTCAGATAGATGCAATTTTTCTGGATCTCCTATTTGTTATTCCTGGAGCTTGCTTGCTTTACATGTGCAATAGTTAAAGTTAGTATTTTTTCAGAGCATTGATGTTGTATCAGAAGGGTTCCCATTGGATATTATCTTGGTTAGCATTACATGAAGAACTGTAATAATTGCAGCTTCAGAAGAGCGAATACAGGTTGTCTGTACATGAATTAAATTGTATTCAAATTAAGAGACAGATGGGAAATAGTGTGAGGTCTGGGATATTTGTAAGTTGCTAGCTTTATTCATTGGTTTCTTTAAGGTGTATCATAATGTATTCCACACAATCCCTATAGAAATTGAGTTCATTTCCGAAGTCAGCATTATATCTATTCTGAATCCAGGTCAAACGCTCTAACGTGGAGGTGATTCCTTCAGTTTTAGTTTAATGAGCGCTGCTTAACCCTTTTGAAATGTCACTAGGACAAGTTAGTCTTACCCACTGGAGACTTGAGGAGCAAGGATACAAAATAAGAAACCTTGCTAGTTACTTCCTGACTGTATTAATTCTACGTATACATGCTGATTATCTGCCTTTTTTAGTGCTAAGTGTGAAACTGAGATTGTAGAGGGTGTCACGTGTGTATATGCTTGCCGTAAGACCATCATTTGATTAAGAAATCTGTGGAACTGAGAAGTATTAATAAAGAAACCCCTGCTGCTCAGCTTCACTGCAAGTTTACATTAGTAATTTTGTCAAAAAGCTTCAGCGGTAGAATTTGAGGAAGGTTATTTTCTTTTTCTGAAGTATGAACGGTTTACCATCATAGTTTTTCTGCTTAAGAAAAGTATGATTAGTTTTGCTACTTGAGTAATTTTAGGTATTTGTTGGTATTCCTTCAGTAAACTTTGGGAAATGCGTGATAATTCTAAGACTGTAATAAATTAACGAACCTCTTTTTGTATGATTTAATCCATAAAAATCTGATTTTGGAAATGCTAAGAACTGATTTTCAGGAAGCGTGGTTGGCGTTGGGGTTGTGGTGAACTCGTAGAGCAGTGTTATGTGTTAAAGGCTTGGAACGAAAAAAATACTGGAGTGAGAAGAGCCGTGTATTGTCTTAAAAGGTCTCCTGTGTGTGTTTTTAACCATGTTGTGACTGAGCTGTCTTAGTTACAATGCCTTAAATTTTAGGTGGCAACTTAGAGAATTTATGTATGTATTTGTTAGACCCAAGTTCTCAGAATTTAAAAATGAAAAGGAAGAGGAAAGGTGGAAGAGTCAATTCTGACTATAAAGAAAATAAAGGGAATGTAAACTCTCAAAGGCATGCATTGGTTTTTTTCCTACGTTTGGTGTCTCAGAGGTCCCGATTCGAGAAGAGTCAGGATCACTACTTGTCCTACGCAGACAAGTCTATGTTACCTACATACATACATTCAACAAGTTTGGGATTCCTGCCTACTGTGTGATAACTCTGTAAGTAGCTACAGAATGTACTAACTACTCTATGCCTTGTTTTTCTAAGGGAAATAGAGCTTTTGTTTGTAGCAGCTTTATAAAGTACAGCAGAGGAAGAAAGGGAGTTTTGTATTCTGAAATGTCTATTTCAGTCTCAGTGATGCAGTGCTCAAATAAACTATAGCACATTTAACGAGCAGTTCAGGACAGAGACACATGTACTAGGCACATCAGGGAAAGGGATTGTATGCAAAGACTAATTAGCATGAAATATGAATACATTCATGAAGTAGACTTGATCTATAATGCTCTTACAGAGAGTATTATTTCTATGAATTCGATGAAAAAGAAATTCAGAAGTTGAACTGAAAAAAAAAGAATCTGTGTTGAACTGAAAAAACAAGTGAGTTTTGGTTTTTAAAGAAACAAAAATCTGTGTTCCTGGAATAAAACATATTCTCTATGAATAGGTAAAAAGGTTAGACTGAAAAGAATGCTTTCTCTAATGTCAAAACAGAAAAAATAACACTCAAAAGATACTCTTTTTCAAGGTTTGGTTTTTTTTTTTAACTTTATTTTTTGCAAAGGAATTTAAGTTAGGTACTAGAAAGATCTGTTTAATTTGAAATCAGTTACTCAGGACATGATTAAATAGCCCATTCAATGGATTTTTCAGTAGTTTTTGTTAAATGAACTGTTAATATTATCTGTTGTGGAAATTTTCCTAAATTGCAGCTTATCTTTCATGTGTAAGAATTTATATCTATAGATGTACATAAAAGACATTGGTAATGAGTTGGAGGTCAATCACTTGTCTTTTCTAGGTCTGTGTTCTATAATTGTATGCAGGATGGTTTTAAAACAATGTCTTTTGCTTTCTGATGTTTTAGTTGTAGCTGTAGCTATGTTTTCTGGAAACTTTCTCAATATTGGTGGAGGAGGCTCTATATCTAGCTGCTGTTCAAAAGCTGAGCATTGTAATGCAGGTTCTTAAGCTGAAGTAGAGCCACACAGTAGGCTGTGAATTTGGCTGTGAATTTGTGACCCAGTGAAGGTGGGAGGAAAAAAAAAAAGTCTGGAAGAAAGGATGGAAAACAGATCAGCTACTTACCTAGAAAGTTTGTGCTGACTATTAAATAGACCATGCACCTATATTTTAATATCCTGAAAGCTTCCAGCAGAGTTCCAGGAAGAACAGTGTATTTGTTCAAATAAATAAAAACCCACTGTAAAAAAAGTTGTAGGTAAAAGCAAAACTTATGTCCTTATGGATAAAATAATTCTTTTAAGTCTGTATTAAAGAGATGTTCCCTCTGTCTTTCAACAGCACCATAGCTGGTACTTACTACATTACTTCCTAATTGGACTTTCTCTCAAATTTCTCTGATATGAAATACAATGTGGGTTTTTTCTGTGAAAGTGTAAACTGACAAAATGTGGTCTGATTCATGACCTAGTTCCAATTACGTATCGTGCTGCCCTGCAATGATGTCGTACTTACAAAAAATGCTTCTCTCCCCATTCCTGTTGGTTTTGTCTGCAAAACTGATTTTTCTTCCTTTGTTGCTGACAAAAACCAAGTTCCTCATCTGTTTTTGACACTGCAGCTGTTATCTGATTGATAGTTGTTTTGAATGTAATGTTTTGAACAGAATATCTGCCATTGCAAGAATTTCTGCCATATATACGTAGAGTAAGGATAGCTCTATTAGCGAAATGAATAAAGGTTCTTTGGAGAAAAATACATTCAAAAGCTATCTAAAGGATTAAAAGTTAAGAATCATGCTATTAAGTTTCTGAATTAATTGAGAAATCAAAAGTACTAGGTACATAGGCATTAACACAGATAAGTTGATAATTTTGTTGAGTTATTGAATTATTCATTAATGATCTCTAAAGGATGTAAAATTGAAGTTAGTTTTGTATATTCTGTGAGTGTCATGTCTTGTGCAGTTGTGGGAAACGGAAACTTCTCCAAAGTTATTCTTTCAGATACCTTTTCTCTTCTTTAAGGAGGGAATATAATTATTTTAGAATACTATTACAGAATAAGTTTCCAATGTGAAGAAGCAAGTGAATGAGAAAGTTATGGCTTAAAGGCTTTTTAAAAGCCAACAGTCCGCATAGTAAATTGGCTGATTTTTATAAGTTGATGTCAAACTATATGTAAGTTGCGTGTTCTGAATGGTAGTATGTGTGGAATAAGTTTTGAGGTTTTCCTTTTGACATTTTTTGTTCTTGCATTTGAGACATTTGGGTCATTAGCGCTGAGACGCTGCCTTCTTAATGAATCATTTTAGCCAGATTTTACTTATGTTGGTAATATAAAGGTAAGCAGAGAATAGATTACATTTGCTAAATTTAGAATATACTGTGGATTCTGTAGGCGTATATGCTTAAAATGTGCTGAGGTGAGTAGTGAAACCTGACTGTTTGTAAAGGTGAGAGACTTGTAGCTGTGTGTTTCAGGACTAGTTTTAGTCTGCTATGAGGCAAGTGGCTCAACTTAGTGTTCTGGTAGGTCCCCTAAGATTAATCCTGTAATGTGGAAGTAATTTATCTTTTACCTCTTGAAGGCAGATAATCATTGCACATGTATTCAGTGAACACCTGGGTGTTTTCAACACACTTCGAGATACTTGGACCCCAAGAAAGCTTTTTCAAGGTAAATCTGTTAGAAGGTAGTAGTGACATATAGAACCCTACAGGGTTGTCTTCAGGCTGGTTGAGCCTGGTATTTTGTCTTCAGCAGATGACTGAGAGCCGATGCTTAGGCAAAAGAGTAAATATATGTTAATTAATATATATTAAATGTCTGTCTCTTTATGTACATAGAATAAACTAAGTAGTGATACTTCCTGGCTTCCACCAGTTTTTTCTAAGCCAGAGGTCACATCTTTCTGCATAGTGGAGTCTTCATTGTGTTTTTTCTTCAGTGAACTCATGATCTTTTAGCATTTATAACCTGTGGCATTGATCTTCTCTGTATTTCAAACAAATGTGTAGTTTTCCAGTGTTTCAGTCCTGCTGTTTGCTAGTCTTCCTAGTTTGTTGCCTCCTTTTCCTGTCACTGCAAGTCTCAGTAATAACTAATTTATATTTATTTTCTGCGTGTTTTCAAAGACCACAGAGGGGAAGACCAAAATTGTACATGATACACAAAAGACAAATAGTAATACATCATTGAATGGTGGCTGTTACCTAATAAGTATCAGTTCATCTCCCCCAGTTATTGGCGGGGGGAACCTCATGGTTTTCACAGAATCACAGAATGGTAGGGGTTGGAGGGGTCCTCTGGAGATCACCTTGTCCAACCCCCCTGCTTGAGCAGGTACACCTAGAGCAGGTTTTGGATGTCTTGGCATGGAATCGTCAAATGTCTCAATTACTGTTTGTTTTTCAGAGAGTTACATTAGTATGCCAGAAATGTTTCACTGTCACAGGGTATTGCAACTCTATTGAGATGACCTTAGTTAGAATGATAATTACCCAGAATGTTTGTAAAGCAGAAAGATGTATTGCATTTTCCCTGTGTCAATGTGTGCTGTGGCAGTTCCTCTTCCAAACAAGTCACTGTCCTCTAATGGCTGGTTAAAACTGTAAGTAATTCTAACCTAAAGGTTGTAATAACCTGTGTTCTTGACACTGCCATGTAACAAATATATTTGTGCTCACATATGATTGGGTTGAAAGGTTTGCTTCTTATAGATTATGTGCAACTAATTAGATTTGATACCTCCCACCACAAGGCCACAAGATCAAACACTTGTTTATGGAAGACTAATTCATCAACATTTTATAAATAAGGATAAAAGTTGCTATTTGTATTTATCAACTATCAAAGCTGTGATTTCCAGTCAGCTTCACGGGGCACTGCTTACTGGTTATAGAAATTAATTGAATCTATTAAGACAGATAATTTTTCCAATTATTTTTAATATGATTCTTTCCTTCTGTGAAGTTATGCTTTGGACCTGATGCCTATGCAAGCATCCCTTTGAGTTCTGCTGGCTTAATGAAACAATACCAGCCAATTACCAATATTTTTTTTTAACTCTAAATTAGTAGGAGGATAGAATTCTTTTTACTAAAAATTAAATCAGATTTCCGACGTCCTAAAGTCAGTGGAAACGTAACTGCGTATTTCACTGTGTAGGTCAGAGGGTATAACCAGGATGTACCACGATACACTTAAAAAATCTACCCTATATTTAAGACTGTAAACAAACTGAGGGGTTTGGGATTTAGATACATAGAAGGGAAACAAATCTTCATGCACGTTTGTTTAAAACCTTGATGGTAGAGAAATACTTGAAAAAGGGAGAGGATACTGGAATAGGCATTTGGAAATGTGTGTTTTCTTTAGTGTTTAAGTATTTGGTCAGGAGCTTTATATGTCAAATATCACAGTGAAAGGAAATCAATTTAGCGCTTAATTTTTAGTAAAATTTTAGTATGTTGCATTAAACACTAATATCTATTTAACTTGACTGTATAAAAGGATTTTTGGATCTTGGGATTTTTTTTTAGCTTCCTTATTTCTAAAATTCCTTTGCAAAATGTGATTCCTTTAAGTGTCTTTATTGGGAAGGATGTGCCTTTTACAAGCCTAATCAAGAGGAATAATAGCTGAACTCTTCATGTAAAAGATTGTTTACTAGACTTGTCATAGGTATAATAGAAAATGAGTTTATTAAAATCTTGATAAAATATGATAGCATTTTTTTGACATTTTGTTTTACTTTGGATTTTCTTTTGGTCTGAGTCTTGGTGCTTTTCTTTTACTTTTGAAAGTTGTACGGATAACAGGCGTACCGGTACGCCTTAATTATTTTCCAGGTTCTGACCTATCTCACAGTTCTGAGGTGATGATGACCTGATATCAAAGAAAAAAATATAACTGGGACATGCAACTGACTAAATTAGAAATACTATTATAGGCAGCATTTTATTTTTATAGGCAAATGTCTTCTCTGACCCACATAAAAAATTATATTACTTCTAAAATGCATTGACTGATCTTTTTAGTCATTAGTCAAGCACTAATATATAGGCAGCCAGGACATGTAATGTCTCAGTGCCCAGCAAAACCGACCAAGGATAAGCATCTCTTTGGAGCAAAAGCCAACGTGTTCGCGTTAAGCATCGCAGATGTTGAAGCAGTGGCAAAGGCAGGAATGGGGTGGACAATCCAGAGGCTTTCTTCTATATAAATATTCATGGAGGGAATGTGAGAGAAGAGTTCATGGAAAAGGCTACTAGCTTTTATTCCAGCTTCTTAGGCACATCGTGCAACACAGTTAAGTAGGCCCATTGAGGAGATTTTCAGTTTAATCATTGTTTGCCTGCTGTTGTTTGATTTCTAATGTTCAGAAGGAGTACTTGCATGTATTTCTGTGACCATTTGCATGTGGTGAATTGTTACTATTTGCTTACTGTCTTTCACCTTCAACAAAAGCAACATCTTTTGCCTTGGTCTTTAGCAGAGTAAATAGAAGGGGGCAAAATCAATTGTGTGGCCTTTTTTTTTTTTTTTTTAAAAAAACATCTGTGGCCAGACATCTACATGATTTCAAGCTGCTGATAGAAAGCTGAAAGCAACTGCAGTATGGAGTGATTAATTAAATGCACTTTGACCGTACAACTTTACTGCACAAGTTCCTGATGCAGATTTTCAAACTGCACTTGAAACTTAGTAGTTACAATCATTTCAGGGCAATTTTAATAGAACAAGAAATATTTCATATAGTTGTTTCATGTGGTGGTCAAATATAATAATAATCAATTGTATTATAAGAACAAATAATAGGAATAAAGTTCCTCTGCTATTTTTTGACAAAACTCATTTGTAAAACTAAGTCATGATTATTTTTTTTTCTTCCATGGAGCATAATTTGTTGGGTTGATGTCACTTCCTTCAGCTTGATTACATTAATTAGGCAAAAAACATATGAGATTGCAAGAGGTTCCATGGTTTTTTCCCCTGTCAGTTTTATTTTTTTTATCTTCAGAGCTCAAACTAAGATCCACTTTCAGATCAAATACTTGCTTTCTTTGTAATAAAATTGGTATTTTCTTTTTTTTTTAAATGCTGTACCAGGTACTCTTCTGATTGCAGAAAGGACAGAGTGACAGCAGGAGTGCTTAATTAATTTTACTTCTGGAATTGATAATTGAGTGATTTTAGGTGAACTGCAGAATGCCAGGTGGCATTGGGAATAAACATGAGATCACACAGCTGCTGATTTAATTGACAAGAAGGTGTGGCTAGTATCTGGTAATGCTCTGCCATTTGTCTCTAGATTTTTGGGGAAATGATTTGCTATTTGTCAAAGTTTAAGAGCAAATGACAGTGTGGAGAGTCTAAATGAATTTGAATACCAAACCACTTCAATCTCGGTTTATGCGGTTCACAAACTGCATGATGTCCACGTTCTGCAGGAGAGATGGCAGGAGATGGTTGAGGAGAGGAGTAGTGGCTACAGCTGTGCGATGTGTAGTCCAGGTGCAGGACTGCGGCATCTCCCAGAGTCTCTTCTCTGGGATCCATTGAATATTCTCTAGTGTCATAGTTTACAGGATTGGATAGAGAATATCTCCTTGGTCACTGGTCCATTTAGCTTGCACTGTTGTTTTCTGACTTGTTGCCATTGATGGGGCTCTGCTCCTTCAGGATATTTCTGGACCCCTTTGCGCTTCTTGATGATCAACAGGTTATTTGTGTAGTTCGGCTGTCTGTTTCCTTGAGCATGTAAAACTTGCCAGAGTTTGTTCTGCTGTTTGGAACAAGAGGTTGGTCATATTTCATCTAGTTTACTGAAACAAGTGGTTGTTGGAAGTTGACAGGCTTGTGCTAACAGCTATGCTAACTGGGCCTAACTTGTCTGACCTGCTGCACTGTTTCATTTGAGTGTGGCAAGTATGCAGTTAGGCAAGTGGAAAGACAGTGTTGGTGTATTGGTGAGGGAAGAGAAGTGTAAATTTGAGGCTACATTATGTTTGACTTTCCTCCCTTTCTTTGACTTTTAATTCCATTCTTGGGTGCCTCTAGAAGTAATGCAGAAATAGAAAACTCTATCAGTAGCTTCCCAATATCATCAGTTTAGCCAGGCATAAAGAAGTTTTATTATGTTACAGTAGAATTTACTGAATTTTTGTGCTACAAAACATCTTCTAATCTTCCAATGGCTTTCCTAGCTCCTTGGTACAAAAATGAAATAAGTTGTATCACATGGGATTTTTTGAGTGAATTTCTCAGTGTAATTAATAGGTTCAGCTGTTCAAGGGTACTCCTCTATGTATAGTTTACATCCCTTGAAACTGTACGTACACTTAATTTTTTTTCTCCTATATTCCCATATTAGCCGTGGAACATCTTTCAGGTAAAGGGAATAATAAAGCAATTAATTTCTTTTGTATATTTACTTTTGCTGCCAATACTAGTAAATGCCATTGGTAAGCCACTTGCGAGGTGGAAATAAGATGAAATTATTCATTTCCTGTGACAATATAAGGGCATTTGTTCACTGTGGGTACAGACCTGATAAAAATTGGAGCGAAAAGCTCAGGTTCAGATAGGCTAAGGTTCACCTAAATTCCTGTTTTCTCTACACTGTAATTCAGTGTACTCCTTTTTCTCTCCCTTTAATTTTCATCTTCATCATGTTCAATGACTGACAGTTTTTACTGTTATTTCTTTATTAAAATTATTCACTGCCTAATTAAAAAAAGAAAAGGGGAGGTTAATACGAACTGGACATTTCAGCTCAGACTAAAATGCTCTAACAGCTCCCATAGCATTAAGTAAAATTGTATGTATTTCTAAAAATTTGTCATGGTGACTTTTAATGCCACTCAGTAGCTGGATTAATGAACAGGTGCAGAACAGTATTTTTTTAAAAGCCTTGTGTACTTCCTTTTTCTGCTACACAAATACAGAAGTACTGGAGGTAGAATTTTTTCCTAATTATGTCTCTGAAGTATTTCACCATGTTTTTGTATGGTTTTTTACCGTGATTATCATTAGTCTTGTTGAGTGTATTTTAAACTTGCATAATGTTTTGTTCAGTGTTGCCATTTCGTCTTTAAACCCTACATGGGTTTCAAGCAGTGCACTTTCTGTGGGATTAAATTAGTTCCCAGCTGAAGGTATCACTAAAGGTACACACTTGAGCTGCACGTGCTTTGCGTAATGTGAGATGAACAGAAAACAGTCCCTTGCAGCATGTTGCATCAGCTTTTTTCCTCCAACACTGTTAAACAAATATGTTGTTAGTAACAAAATAGAACTCTAATCTAAATTAGAAAAAAAAAAGTAGGTTATGTAACGTTGGTGTTTAGATCTGTACTTTCTGGTCTTCAAAGAGATGTCTGAGTATGCCAAAACTACCTTTCCCCTTTTGCTTTGTCATACTGGCTCTCTTTCCCTTTCCCTCTCCTGTCTGCTTGAGGTAGATGGTAAAGAAAAGTAAGCTCAACGAAAACATTTTGTAGCTGTAACTGGTGTGAGATAATTATTCATCAGTGGGTATTTTGTCATTTTACTGACTGTTAATTGTTTTTTAAAAAAATGCTTGCTTCTTTCTTACTTCTTCCCAACTGAATGGGGAAATAGTTTTAAACAGCAACGAGTATAATTTTTTCCCTTTCTTCAAAACAAAAAATCCACAAATGTATGTGTGCCTGTTTGTGTGTGTGTATATATATATGTGTGTGTGTGTATAAATTCCAAATAAGTCCAAATACTAATCTACATAAATTTGTGTGAAAAGGGATTAACTTTCAAGAAGAAAAACAGAGATGTAGGGTAGGGGATTTAAAAATGCTTTGTATCAAACACAACAGAAGTGCATTAGCATTGTCAGTTACCAGAGACATGGCAATCTGAAATACAAGAGGACAACCTGACAGGCCCTTTTCAGTCTGAACTCTACTCTGCTGGTACGCAAGCTCCTTTTATGTGGTGACAAAATAATTGGGCTTCTGGACTCTCTTACTGAGAACTTGTGAAGGAGATATTCATCACTTATTGCAAAGCTAGAGTACCTGGACAGGCTTAACCACTTAATGGAGGACTGACATAAATTTGATTAGTGAGTAAGTTCTGGGAAGTGAAATACCTGAGCCATGAATTCGGAGGGCTGAATTTGGATTAAGCCTGATTTAAGGTGGAGAAAAGTCATGTGTTCTGAAACAAGAGGCAAACTTAAGCAGGGTACTCGGTGGGTGGCTAGCTCAGCAAGGATTTGGTTGGGAGATGGACCTTGTGGAACAAAGCTTCAGACTTGGAAGCCTGACCTGTTTTTTTTCAGTGTCCTGTTGCTTAACCAGTTTTTGTGGTCAGAAAGGAAGGAAATTTCTTCTTTGCTACACCTCCTTTTCTAAACTATATGGAAACCTGAGTATGGCTGTCACTAGCTCTAGGTACTGTCTGTAAGACATCTAGGTTTGAAAACAAGCTGACTTTAAATGAAGATGTAGACATTGTCCATGTGCTGTGATGAATAATCACAGCACTGAACTCCAAGGTCTGTATGAAGTAATACAGATGCTTTAGCTTGCAGATGGATTTTTCATCTTGCTTTTTTGAGCTACCCTATGTTGACTGCTATAAAATCCTTTTTTCATCTTTCCCTCTGGTTCTGTGGCATCAAACCAGAAAGCGTGTCTCATCTTTAAACAGGCATTTGTGAAGGGAGTACCTGAAAAGGGTTGGGAGGTTGGTCAGCAATAGTATATTGATTCTAAAATGTATCAAGTAGCTTTTTATTTATTCAGTTATTTTTTTAAATTCTGTAATCCATGGCCCTGTCACAGTCAAGTCACTGCTAAAATGCACTATGTGATCAGAGGGGGAGAGAGAGCCACTAGCAGAAGAGGGAAGGGCATGGCTTTTGATAGCTCTCTGATGCTTCATGTAATCTCAAGCATGGGTCAAACAGTGTTGGAGAAATTTGGGTAATTTAATGTCTCTTTCTGCCTACGAGTCTTAGGTTGGTAAGAGTGGTGTTGATGCCGGATTGTGACTTCGGTGCAGTCACATAACCATCTGGTTTGTGTATTTCTTGATGTTGTTGTTGTTTTTTGTTTTTGTTTTTTTTTTTTTTTTAATTGGCATAAACCTAACTTAGTCTTTAAAGTCTCGTGATAGAAAAGGTGAGAACCTTTGGAAAGAACATCTTCTCTGGTCTTTTCCAGATGGAAAAGTTTTAATCTAACCCAGACATAAATTATTTATAAAATGGATGGTTTATACATGATGGTGTTACAGCCCTTCAGGCTTAAGCAGGTAAAAGTAGCCATGGTTTGTTATAAAACTTTTGAACATTTGGTCTTTTATGTTCTAAATGTGGTTGCTAGTTTCACAACCACTAGAACAGTGCAATTGGGAAACAGGTGGGGAAGGATAATAATGAAAACTGCCTGTTTGCCCTGTACGGGCAGAGGTACCTTTGTGAATGCTGACTCAGCCCATCCTTTGTGGGTCTCTTTCTACAAAATATTGTATGCTTAAAAACTGAACCCCCAAAACCACTTTTCCTTTTTTGAACCTGTAGTAGCTGAGGAACTTAATACGTGTTTTGAGTTGGGCTCATGTAACACCTTTGTCCTTGAACTCTCGCTCACAAAGGTGCTTCTCTCACTTGCTGTGTCTGATCAGGTACCTGTATGTGAATTACCTCCGTAGAAAAAATAGTAACCTTTGTGTGGGGTGACATTTGGTAACAAAAATGTCTTTCTTCTGTTTTCTTTTATGAGTTCATATTTTTGTTACCCCTGCAGTTTTGCAAGCTAGAAGACACTGGCTTTGTGTCTGTATTGTCTTAACTGGTTACAGAACAGGTGTGTGTTTAGTGTTTACAACTAATGTGACAAGTATAGTGCTCTGTGAGCTGATTGTGAGGGTGTGTATTTGTTTAACACTTTAAAGACCCAATCATATATAGAAATCCAGAGGGTTTAATTCTTAAAACAGATCAAGTTTGGAATAGATCACTGATCTTCTTGAATCATTTTTCACTCCTGTCTCAACAGACACAAATCTAGGCTTTTCAATAGCTTCTGTTCATATAATAGAACTCATAATGTTTATTGCCTTCTCATGAGACAACTAATTTTTAACTCTTGGGGGTTTTTTGTTTGTTTTGTTGAACACCTGGTTTTATTTCCTTGTTTAACTGAGAACAATTAGTGATAAGGGCGTGAGTATTTCATGGAGTTGTCACTTCAGGATTTTAAATGTAGTTCATTATAGATAAAAGGTCAGTGCTTGTGGGAATTTTGAGTATTATGAAGTGTGTTATCAAGTCGATGTGTAGCTCTGCCCTTCTTCAAATATAAAGCAAGCTGGTCATACTTGCATAGTTAGGCTTGCAGAATGACGGCAGGGCAAGGGGGGAGCAAGCATTGCGTTGTTCTTGTATCGTCTCTTTAGCATTTTCTGCTTAGGCTTTTTAGAGGCAGCTGGGGATGACAGCTATCTCATACTAGCTTAGTTAATGCTGCTGTAAAAACACCCAAGGTAAACTAATTATTCAAGTGGTATAAACGCAGTAGAATTCTTTTATGCCAGATATGTTCCTAGTGGTAATGTGTATAAGGTAAAAATAACTGTTTTCTTTGTCCTGTTTTTTTAAGAGGTTGAAATTGAGGCTTTGGTGGTTTTCTTCACACTAAAACGGAACATCTTTTCTTAAGAGATACCTGTAATAAAACCAATGGAGATGAAATTAGTACAGCAAAAAACAATGCTTAGAGAAGAAAGGCATATTTAGTCTGCTTAAAAACTTCCTCTTAATTTGACTTTCAGGTTTTTCAGTTACTTTTGAATGACTTAACATTAAACTAAATGAACATTTTAAGCACGTTAAGTTTCTATTCCTTCAGTGCCAAATATGTTATGTGATATTTAAAAGGAAATAAATCCTTGTTAATGGGTTTACTTAATTAATACTTAAGAAAATTATGTAAAAATTAAGTATGTTAAATTATGCAAAAAATCAGCATATATTTTAAGTATTTCAATACCATGTTACTTTCTACATAATTTTAATTACTGAATATAAGGCTAGTGATCCTTGCTAATTAAAAAAAAAAAAATAAAATACATTGTGTTTTCTTATTTGGATTTGCTCTTTACCAGTGACAACATAAATAATTAGTAAAAATCTACCTTTATATAGTGTGATAAATCTCAGGTGATTTATCTTGGTTTTGGAAGAAGAACTTCAAATGGTATTTGAGTTGTTATTATTTCAACAGAGGGCACTCATGTGCTTTGAGGTAACACCAAATCACTGTGTTTTTAAAGATGCTTGGAATAAACTGAAGCTGAAGATAACAAATTTTGTGGGTTAAAAAATATAAATATAATTTGATAGTGCTTGGGAAAATTGGTCACTGTCATATTAACATTTTCATTTCATGTTCCTCCTGATTTTGTATATTTGCTTTGTTTCTTTGGATATTTTACAGTACATTGAGGCAGTGGGTTAATTTTGCCTTGAACTGATTCTAATAGATGCATTATTATGTCTTTCTAGTTGAGTTGCTATTAGTATGTTAGATTTAACAGTTGTAATAATGAATCAGAATTTAATAAACACATTCTTTACAGCTAAAAAGACAGTAGAAGAGTCTGAAGAAAAGAAAACAGCTCAGTCAAAGAAAAAGATTAAAGAACTAAGAATTTTGGATGGAAAAAGTGCACAAAACTTATGTAAGTGATGTCAAATGCATTAAGTGAATATCTAATTAGCATGTACATGTGCCTGTTCTTAAATGTTTTATTTCTTTTCTGTTTACATGTGCAATGTTATTTTTCTAAAAACTGGCTAATGTGAACATGAGTCTTAAGTTCAGGAATTTTTTACATATAAATGAATTGATTTCTCTTTACAACTTGGGAAAATTTAAAAAGTAACATGGAAGAATGTTGTAAATTTAAATGTTAATGAGCTATATATTTTTTTTGTAACAAAAAGTTGATTCTTTCATTAATTGCTTTAGACTGGAAGTATGAGGGAAGGCACAGTGTTGTAGGTTGTGTGGGTTGGGGTTGAGAGGCCGTTCCTAAAATTTTTTTTCTGATTAGAGCAACGGAGAAATAGAGCTTGATGGGGGTTAGACTTTTAAAGAGAAAAATATTACAAAATAGGTTAAGTTAGGTGCAAATACTACTGCTAAAAATTGCAAGGAAAGCAGCCCAACCTATTATTTTTAACTTGCTTCTTCTCTCTTTAATTATGGAGGGAAATCAGTCATTGAGACTAGTAGATCTTTTATTTGAATTAGAAATACCATAGAATGTCACTAATCCATCTATGCCAGTGGCAAATGAAGTGTGTAAAACCAAATCTGTGTGTTGTTGATTACCACATCCATGAGCACGTTTTCTTAAGTAGAAAATGCACTGTGACACAAGTGATATAAGTTTTGAAAATATGGATGCAGGAAAATCAGCCAGAGTAGTTAGGCTGAATATACAACACTTTATTAAAATGGTATGCTAATCCATCTCTGTTAGGATACTTTGTAGTTTATTGAATGGGGCTCTGAGATGTTATAACACCCTTAGATCACATTGCTTTGAGAACTCATATCTTTAGAAGAGTATTCAATATACATTCTCTCTTGTATAAGTTTAGTTACCTTGAAAAGTGAGAGGGTGTTGTTTTTCTGTCTTTGCCCAGCTCTTCATTATCCTTTTGACATGGAATTTTTTCTCGAATGTCATGTAAATATCACTCAACCAATTGTAAATGCAGTACAGCTATTCATACATGGTTATGAAAGCAAAAAATAATAGCTGAAGTCTTCTAGTGGCTGAATTAAGTCTAAGTAGTCATGCAGATATGTCACCATTCATTAAAATAGGACTTTATTGCTAGAGATAAGTAACACTGCTAGGGAGCAACTGAGGCTAATTAAACAGTTAAAACTGTTGTCATCGTTTCATTTCTTGTAAATGAAATTCCTAAGTTGAACTGCAGTAGCGTATCTCACTTACTGTTTGCTTTATATAGAAGACTTCATTGTGAGTCATCTTAATTTGGATCAAGATATGATTTTTGAGTTGCTAGAATTTATTTGCCTTATATCAATCTTTTTGACCTTTTTGGTTCTAATTATTTATTACTGAATTTCAGCAATATTTTTGGGTTCTTTCCGTTTGCCTTATGAAGAAATAAAAAATATAATTTTGGAGGTTGATGAAGAGAAGCTGAGCGAATCCTTGATTCAGGTATGTGAAAAAGTCTCTGGTTTTGTTCACAGATTGTTTTCCACATAAAAATGCTGTAAAGGTTTAAGAATTCAAAAGTACAAATAGTGTAGAGTTTTCTGCATATCAGTTACAAATCTATCAGTTGTGTTTACCATTTTGTTTATTTCACCTCGACTTTTGAATATGGTCAATTATAGCAGTAAAACTGTTTTTAAAAGACACTGTTAACAAAAGTACTTTTGAAACTAACTTTATGCAATTTCTCTCTCAAAAGGAAATCTCTGATAATTCCAGTTTTTTTTCAGTTTTGAAGGCAAGCATTTACCAGATTTAGGCTAGTGAATAATGAGGTTTCATCAGCCTTCTTGTGTAAACATGTCTGCTTGTCACTAGTGATAGATGAAGCTACCTGAATGTTTCAAGATGCTGCTATAACCCAAACCCCATATGTAAATTAAGCCTGCTCTCAAGCTGGTTTGGTCTTATTTTGAGCCCAAAACCTCTCTCATTGGAGAGAAGCAAGTATGGAATACAGCTTCTTTGCATCCCTCTGATTTCCTCGCAGCAGGAGAAGAGCAAGTGTGTCACACCCTCATGATCTTTGGGGCATGCCAAAGTGCAACAGAGAAACATGTAAACTTCAATTAAACTAAAATTGTATACAGACGTAGCACACCAGTGATACGGGTGTTGAATTGGTTTATTTTAAAATCATACACAGATTGATTCTAGCTAACATACTTGGCCTCTCCTTATACTTTCATCCTTCCCTGTCTTCTGCTTGCACCCCTGTCCCCCAAGGCTTTCTAAATTATTTTTTTTTCCTTACTTGGACCTGGGGTAAACTGAGTTGCCTGGTCCTTTCACAGTTAGTTAGGTAATTCTTGACTTCTTCAAATTTTAACATGAATTTTTTAAACAAAATTACTATGTTGCAAAACATACAGCGAAAATGGAATGAAATTTATTAAATTAAATTTAATTGTCCTTTGCCGTTTTTCTTTTGTCACCAAGGCCCTCTTACATTTCTGGAGTTTTGTTTTCTTGAGGCTCTAAAGGAAGGGTTGCTATTTTCTCATAGACCTCAAACTATTGGACTCTCAGCAGTACATAGTTATGTTTTCTCATAGTACCATATTCTGAGACTTATACCACCTAACCTAATGTGCTTGAAAATATAGATTCACTTTCCAAAATTCTCATTCGGGATAATCCTTGATTATTCTCCCCCCTCCTTTTTTTGAGTTGCTATGGCATAAGGTTTTTGGAAGTTCCCATTTGATGGGAAGCTACTTCCCGTCTGACTCTATTTGATGTGTTTCACTGTGGTGTCTTGCTTCAGGATGTGTCAGCATGAAATTGATTGGGTTTGAGTATGGGCCCTAAAATTAAATACGAAGCATTTCTAATATATATTTACTTTTCTAAAAATACTATCTTTGGCTACTAAGTATGTTGCCTTAGGAAAAAGCTTATGTACATGATATGTAGTACTTGGAAATACAAAGTCTTTAAGTTTATGTTTATTGATCAGGGATATCGGATCATTTCACTGAGAAACCTGCAGGATTAGTACCATAAAAAATCAACAGGAAGAAAAAACCTACCTTGAATACGTCAAATGCAGAGTAGTTTCATATTGGTATAGTTATGTCTACAACAAATGTAAAGATATCTTGAGACCTGGATTAATAGAAATAGGATGTAATATGTTATGCTGAAGTAAAGTTCATGATCTTACACGTTAATTGTAAAATGCTGGAAGCTAATGTTGTAATGGTTGCTTATCAGTTGGAAATGCTTGAAGAGAAGTAATAGCGAGTCTGTGCTCAACAGGGCAAGTATAGCTACCACTGTGGCAGAGCGGCGTGTGGAGCAGCTAAGCCCTCACCCGGTCCCAACCACTTGCCTTGGCCTACTTGTCAGGGTGGGGGGCACAGGTTGCCCACCCCTGGCCTACTTGCAGAATGAGAGGCAGAGGAGGCCTTCAGGCTGCACAAGCACTGTTCAGCAGTAGCTGAAACATTGGTGTGTTTTCAACACTGTTTTGGTCACAAGTCAAAACAGCACCATAGGGGCTGCAATCAAGAAAACAAACTTCGTCCCAGCCAGACCCAGTACACCATAAAAAAAGTAAAGGTGATTGTAAGGTGTATCAGGTCAAGTATTTCCAGTAGAGCACATAATTATTACGCTTTTGAATAATGCACTTGTATGACCTTATGTAAAATACTCGGTACGTTTCTCAAAAATGAATTTAAAATGGAGAAGCTGAACTTAAAAACTACTCAAGATGATTGAGGGATGGGAGAAACAGACTACAGAAGGAAGCTAGAAAAGATTGGCTTGATTAAATTAGCAATATAAATAGCTGAGAGGGGATATGACTACATCATAACTATATGGGGAGCAGTCATGTGCATAAGCATTGGGGAGAAGAATGGAGTTGCGTAAGTAAAAGGCAATGTTAACACCAGAATGCACGTATATGAGTTCATCATGAATGCAACTACCTAGAAACTCAGCTGCCTATAATCCTCAAAAAAACTGAGGCTTTGGAGATTGGTCAGTTCCTGAAGGGAATGGTGTGGCAGAGTGGCTTCTAGTAGCGGGGAGATTTAGCTGATAACCCAGAAGAGATTCCTTATATGTTTCTGAAGATATTCTTAGAAATATATTGGGGTAAATGGGCTGTATCATCTATTTCATGTTCAGTCTATTCTGGTTTATTTTTATTCTAATCTTCTGAGTTCTTAACTAATTTACTAGTTTAACGGTTCTCAATACTACTGATTGGAAAAATTTTACAAAGCAAACTTTGCTTTCTTTCATGCTTAGGAGAACTTGTATTTTATAAAAATGCACATGCGGAAACTGCTTTGTTCTAAATATCAAAGTGGTGAAAGCCAAATGGGTATAGCATAACTGAGCATATAGAAAAGTGCTTTTTCAGTTATGCTTCTCAATTCCTCATTTCATCCTGCTTTTAAAACTTATGTTGTAATACTTACTGAAATTAATTGGATTAATCAGTTTGAGTATGTGTAGTTTGATATACTGTTGTAACTCTTCCATGAGGAAAACACTCTAGGAAAAAATATTCTCAATTCCCAGTGTGCCTTTGAGATAAGTTCTTGTAAACATACCGTTGTTGAACATCTGTTTAGGAGAATTCAGGGCATTGTGACAGTGAATAGTAAGTGATAGTTTCAGCCTCTTAATGTTAGCCTTAGATTTCTACTATTTCATATGTTTATGTAAACCATTTTTATTTACTCTGTTTTTATTTAAACCCACGTCATCATGAATACATTATGAAACTCTGTTTCCTAAAGTACTGACAAGGATTTGAGGGTGTGATCACTGAATGCTTTAGCTTCATTTTCAGTTATTCAATACAATTAATGATGAAAGTAAACATATTTAAACGTATATATGTGGATGGCTGCAGTGCTCGTAGAGCCAAACTCTCCTCCTTAGAAGCTGAGGGTAAAATGAGTTGATCTGTTAGTTCTAACAGATACAACATAAAGGGGTGTGTATGAGGAAAAAGAAATCATCAAGCATGCTAACAGATTTTGGTTACGTGGCTTAAAAAAAAAAAAAGTACCTACTACTAAAACTGCCTTGTATTTCTGCATTAATGAAAAAAAAAATAATGTTTTACAGTAAGTTTATTGATGTGTGATGAACTATAAATATCTGACAAATACTGTGAAATTATTGATGACAGCATTTGTTAAATAGTCTACTTAATGAAAATAGGTTTAAAAAAATTGCATTATTTAGTTAGTTCATGTCTTTGATCTTTACCAGCATTAAACAGTCAATCAAATGAGCAAAAATGTTTTACAGATTCTTAATTTTTTTTGAAGTAGAAATTTGTGGGACATGGTTTTGGATTAATAGGAAAGGAAGCATGCTTAGGTTTAAACACAAGGCCATAGCTTAACTGTATGACATATAGGTGAATCTGATGCTTATCTCTGTCAAGTGTATTGAACTCTGCTCGCTGAGACACTCAGTAGCTCCCTGGTGTAAGTGTAAAAATATCTTACTGTTACAGGAATGTTTCGTATGAGACTGCTTGTCATCTTTATTTTTCCTTATTAAGATGGCTGAATGTTTGATTCTTTCAGCTTGGACAATTAAGTTAGCTATCGCTTGCAAATTTGACAAATTAGACTGATGCCTTTCTGAAGGCTGTGCCTTAATGCCTACTTCATCAAGCCTGGCAGAGTGATCAGTAATCATATTCTAACGAATAAGAATTTTGCAAGAGTGATGGCAAGATTGGTATGTTCTAAAAATAAGACGTGTACCTCTAATAGTACAGGTTTTCTCCAACTAAGATTTTTATAGCTGGAAAAATTATGCTCCTGTAGTGCTGGTTGCTTTTCTCATTTTAAAAGGCACATAACTTTTTTTCATATCAGAGTCTTTTTGTGACATAGACCTAGACAGTCATTATCGGTTCTCTGATAGTGTCAATGTGCATGTCCCTTTTATTCATATCTTCTGGGAACACATGGCAATGCACCTTTTCTGGTGGGAGGAGAACTGATGTGCTGTTAACCAAACCAGAAGAGCTTCAAGTTAAAGGAGTGTGTTCTGAAATATTTTACCTCTGTGACTAGTGCTGCAGAAAGTATCAAAAGATTTAATTTATGTAGCTGTAGCACATTACCTTAACTTCACTAAAATCTGTGTTGTAATTAAAATGCTATAGAATTGCATATTCCATAGACACTTTACTGGAAGTAAACCTCTAAACCTGATGGTGGTTCTACCATTTACTTATGCAAGTTTCAGAGGATGGCTTCATAAAGTAGGACCTTCTTGTTGAAGAACATGGACTCAACCCTTTTCTCTTTAATACCTCGGGACCCACTGTCTGTGTGCAGGAGAAAAAATATTTCTGTGTGAAGGCATTTTTTTTCTTAGTTATTTGAGACAGGAGTCATTGCACTGTGGAGTTGGGTGAATCTCATGGTGATTTTCCAAAAGTTATAACAGAAGTGCATTACTTCTTTGGCCCCTTTATGCATATTAAGCGTCTATATTCAGCGTACAGAAACAGGTTGCCTCCTTTTACTGTGCAGTTAGGCAATTAGCCCCCCCCCCCCCCCCCCCCCCCAAATCCCCCTGAGGGGCACAGTAGGAAAGCAGGAGGGATGCTGTGTTCACCTAGATCTGGAGGTATTTCTGCCTCTCTTCTGTATGTAAATGTCTCCAACTCAGTCCCTTTAATTTCTTCAGTGGCTAGTACTTGCCTATAAATCAACACCCTGTGAAATTCCACAGAATCACACTTGCCTCCAAGCTACTACAGTGTTTTGGATCCCATTTCCAGTATCCAAAATATTACATCATTTTTGTTTCTTGATTTTCCTGTCGTAAGTCTTTGATATGAACAGGGGTGATTAGTGGAGATTGGAAATGAAGTAAAGGGCACCCTCTGTGTGTGGACAGCTGTAGAGTACTCATATCAGTTAATAATATTTTAATTTACTTTGGTTTTTTGGTATTAAGATGTATGAACCTTGTTGAGCAAAAAAGGCCTGCTGACTCCTGGCTTGCTTGAAATGTAAATGTATACTCTTTTTCCCTTGAAGAATTACATCAATTTTTTTTTTTCAACTAGCATATATGTCAAAATTTAAATACAACCTAAACTTTTACTATCTCTTAAAGCAAAGTATTCTTCAGCCTTAATGTAAATATTTTATATTTAGAGTATCTGTATTTTGAGATGTTAAGATCATAAAATAGTTGATACAATTTTGTTTGTGCACATGCATAAGATTTCAAGCAGGTTCTACTTTTTGCTGAATTTTGGCCTATTAGTCATCCAGAAGATCTGTGCAATTTTGGGATGTTGCTCTTCTTTGTGTAAAGTGTTTTTAAGTGAAGTTTTTGCATAGTTATTTTGAAGGTCGAAAGATTTTTATTTTTTTTAGGTAGTTATGTCTTGCTTTACACAGGCCAGTTATTTCTTGGTTAATATTAAATGAGCAAGTTGCAATCATGAAGGCAAAAAAAGATTGTACATGGAGTGTAATTCTTCAGGGTCCTACACCGTCAAGAAATTTTGTCTAATTTTTTAATACTGAGAAGGCATTCTTCAAATTAGAGACTGTAACAGAGGTGCTGATGTCTGTATTAAGTAATTACTGGTTTGATTTGATGTTTATATAGTGTTAAAGCTGCGTAAATAAAATAAGCTTCCCGTAATTTCCTCATGCATTTCCATGTTGTGGTATTTTAAGCATATTATTTTAAGATCTAAGCTAGCATAATATAACAAATTTAATATAATGCCTTGTTTGTTTTAGAACCTAGTGAAGAATCTTCCTGAGCAGAAAGAACTCAATGCCTTAGCCGAATTAAAGGATGAATATAATGATCTTGCTGAGCCAGAACAATTTGGAGTTGTGGTATGTATTAGTGCAATAATTAATTGGAGTGTTCTGTTTTGTCAAATGGATTAAAAAGAAAAATTTTAGGTGTAAATTATTTTGGTTAGTGTTTTTGCAAGTCCTACAGTAAAATTTATCATTTATTTATTGATAAGTAATGATCTAAAAACTTCTGTAAACACATTTTAGGTGTTTTTCTGGAAGGAATTACGGTGTGCAGTTAAGAGCAACAGGCACTTCTGTGCCAGACCAAATCTTTTGTCTGACTGTCTTGCCTTCTTTGCAAGTCTTGTATGTTTATTAAACAGTTATGGAGAACACTCTAGGTTCGAGTAGTTAAATTTCCAAGAGTTCATAAAAGGCCCATTAACTCAATGGCATTAACAACTTCGATAAATTTCTTCTGCTATATCAAAAACTGTAAACAGCTGAAAGAGTTAATATGCCCATAATACCTCATGTCTTGTTTTACTCTTCGGTTAAAAAGAAAAAAAGTATATGTGTGTGTATATGTATACACGTATATGTGTACATGTGTATAGACACATATGTATGTATGCATATAGATGTAAAATGTGTATAATATATACATACACACACAAACACATAGAAACTTGCAAAGCTGCCCTAGAAGGGGTATGGATTCATATTAGAACTGAAATCGTAGATCATATTCTGTTGCTTTTACTAGTGTTCATATATATATATATATATATAAAAATGTTCCAAAAGTAGGTATATTGAGTATTATAATGGCTAGAACCTGTCTCTGGATGAAATTATAAAATTTGCATAAGTTACCCTAATACCTGCTGGTAGCTGATTGTATGATGCTGAGTACTAAGCTAGGACTTAGAAGACTCTCTTTCTGCTTCTGGTCTTCCAAAGACCTGATAAGTCCTTAGGCAAATGAGTCCCTGTTTTCACTTCACTTTGTCAGTCTAAAAGACTATAACGATGATGATATAGCCTCTGTAATGTGTTTAGAATATATCCCTAACTCCACAGGAGCTAGGTTTGCTCTTGCTGGATTTTTATGGTGTTATGTACATTAAAATGTATTAAAACAAAAATAGAGGTCTATTAAAAGGAAAGAGTGAAACCAGGTTTTTACTAAAAAGCGCTGATTTGAGCATAATTTGTCTTCAGAAGTGCCTTTTGAATGATTTTTGGCGGCAGGGGGGAGGGCAAGGGCATGGGCGAAGTGGCAGGAACAGAACATAATTCGACCTAATGAGATTTTTGGAGAGGGTTTAGAAAAGGGAAGATATCAATGGCTTCTTTTGAAAAACTTTAGGCTATTGATTTTGGTTTTTTTTAATAAATGGCATAAAGTTCCAAAAAGGTTTTATTTTAAAACAAAGATCAGTTATTTTGGTAGAAGTGTGATACACTGGTTAGTCTTACGGCAAGGTCTGCAGTAGTAAAACATTACCATCTATTGATCCGTAACAGTCTAAAAATCTCTATAAATACCTATTTGGTGCTTTTATTGAAGGAATTATGACATGCAATATATTAAAAAATATAATTACAATATAATATACTACATATTACTATTACTAATAATATAATATACTATATATTGCTATTATATTACTATATTATTAGTAGTATAATATACTAATATATGACAATATCTTTTAGATATATATTAACTTATCCATATATACAGCTATATATGGTTATGTATTATATGCATATATATAGACAGGTAGGGATATGTATTACATGCATATATTTGATATTATATTTTATATACAAACATGTGTATGTATATTAAAAAAAATCTGTTTAAAAGCACTGGAGGAATACTTTGTTCCCTCTTTGCCATGTAACACACACTTTTGGAGCGACTAAAACAATGTGATGAAGTGGCAGTAGTACACCCAAAGGCTGGGCTTTTGATCCCTGGGAAGGCAGGCAGGCAGGCCACAACAGTTGCCCTGTCTACTCTCTGTTTCCTGCCTATTTTTGAAATGGCAATTGAGCAAAGGATGCCCGGGAGTGGCTGTTTTACCAAATGAATATTTCCTTATTTCCCTCCTACATAAACAATGCCAAACAAAGCAGGAAATCACTTCAGATATTCTCCTTGAACTAAATCTAAACGTATCTATTAGTAAAACACAGAATGGAAGCAATCAAGGTGGAGGCATTAGGACAAATGAAGACTCTGATGTCTTTGAATTCTATTCAGTTAACTATTTAAAATAAGCAAAGACATTCAGAAAATTGTGCATAATGACCTTGATTTAAAATACTATGTAGACATTCTTCCATTATACTGCTCCAAGTTCCTTAATCTTTCACCCCTGATCTTTATAACTTGGATCCTTTCGCAACTCAGTCCCTTCTTCTGCCACACATTCCCCTTTAATAAACATCATACTTGCCATGTCTCTTCCGCTTCAGCCTTTCTCCCCTATTTGGGTTTTCTGTGTTGCTCTCTGTAGCTTTTATATAAAGATATTTCTGAATTAGTATTCTGTTTATCTGCACCCTCCCATCATGCTGCTCTATGGTGGGAGGTAGTAAATTACCCTTCTGCTGAGGAAAGCTGTGGCAGTGGCACTGCATTTAATATTCAGCCGCCTTTGTGGTCAACAATGTTTTCCTTAGATACAGTCAGAGTTTTCTGAGTGTCATCTTGTATTTTGCTTCTTGTCCTATCACCATGCGCTTTCAAGAATCCTCTGGTTCCATCTTCTCTGTACCTTCTCTTTAGGTAGCAACAGATAAGAGTCAAGAGCAGCTATTCAGAAAAGAACAGGTGTTGTGGATTAACCCTGTTAGGCAGCTAAGCCCTGCACAAATGCTTACTCTCTTCCCCCTCCCATCCCCAGTGGGATGGGGGAAGAAGAAAGGAAGAGTGAAAGCAAGAAAAGTCTTGGGTTGAGGTAAAAGAAGTTTAACGAGTGAAGAAGTGGAAGAAGAAAGAGAGAAAACAAAGGCAAAGAAATAAAATGAAGGCATTTACTTACTGTCTCCCACGTGTAGACTGATACAGAGCCGGTTCCTGAGCAAAAGGTGGCTAACCTACCTAAGCCCCGCTCCTCCGCGTTTTATTACTGAGCATGGCGTTGTATGGTGTGGGATATCTCTTTGGTTAGTTTGGGTTATTTGGCTGGTCATGTCCCTTCCCAACTTCTTGAACACCCCCAGTCTTTTCACTGGGTTGTGCAGAGCGAGAACTGGAGAAGGCCTTGACATTGTAAACACTGTTCAGCAGTAGCTAAAGCATTAGCGTGGTAACAGCATTCTTTTGCTGGCGGTTGTTTTTGTAGATAAAATTACTTCCCCAGTTTCACCTCTGGGCAGAAGATATTATGAGAGAGATTCATTAATGTCTGCAACTTTATTAATCATGTAGTCTGAAATTTTGGCAGGGCATAGGACAGGCAGGATCAGGTTTTGTGTTTTGCACTAATTTGGTTGTAGTTGACTAATGGCCTTTTCATTTTGGGTATATGCTAATATACTGCTGGAAATGAAAGATTGAAAATAAATTTAAGGTGTAATTATTATAGATATCAAAAGGCTGATCCAAGACCATGGAAATGTTTTTCATAAAGTAAAAAAAAACCTGCAAAAAATAAGTTTATTTCATTCTTTGCTACACATTCATCTTCATCTTGGCTGGATGAGTAAGAATTTGAGAAGTGAAAGAACGTAACGGAGACTCTAGTTTAACTCTTTATATGTGAACTGGCTGTACAATGAGTATAAATGACAGTGCAAAACCTAAGTTTTTTGTCAACAAATGTGAAGTACTGAGATACTACAAAACTTAAGTGTATGAGAACACTTCGAGAATGTTTTTGTTTTTGGATTATTTACCTCCAGTTCAGAAGACCACAGGTTAGAAGGAATAGTTTTTTTGCTTTGTCTTGATGTAGAGGTAAAACAAGCATTTAAGGAGGTTGCCAATATACAAGTACTGTGTATTTAGTATGTGTAGGTAGTAAGTGTTCTTAGCACACTTTTTACCAGAGTTTGATTTCGTGTCAATTTATGTTTTACTGATAAATGTCTGAAAACCACTTGAACTGAGAGGAGTAGCCTTGGGTTTTTGCTGCTGTCGGATAGTTTGTTTACGGCTTTTTATCAGATGTCTATCAGTTAGGTCTAGTGCTTACTCTTTTTTCCTCATTCTTTTTGTATAGTAGTATGATTTGTTTCTTTCCTGTAATCTTTCATTCCCAGAAAACTTTACAACTATAAACAGAAGTCACTTGAGAAACTGTATCATCTCTATTGGTTGTCTTACATATCTGGGGATGTAGGATTTATCTGACTTATGATTACTACTGGATTGAAACTAATTGGTCCTTGTTTTTTCACTCAGTTGTATTACGTATAAACGTCATAAAAGTATTCTTATTTTCCAACAGTACTGATATAGTCATGATCCCTTTTTCATGATTTGATTCATTCTTTTGAGGAATGACCAACCGCAAAAAGTTGAGAAAGAATTTAGAAGTATTTAATGGAACATTAATTAGAAAAAAGTGCTTAATCAAACATCTCCAAATGGTGATATTTGCCTTATGAAGGGATTAAGTTTCCTGGAGCTTATTTGCTTATTCAACTTTGCCATCTGGTTTAATAAAAATATATTACATTTCCGTATGGGTAGTGATTCTGTCTTGTATTTAGAGGCCTCTAACTACATTAATATGACTAAAATGCTGGTTTTGTTTCCTATTTTGATTTAATTGAACAATCCATTAAAGTGAAAGAAATGCAGCTGAACTGAAGCTCTTCACTTGACTGGAGTCCTTTTTCTCTATGTGTCGAATTAATTTCAGAGTTTTGCATTAATAATAATCTCAACATTGATGTTAGGAAGAATATGTTTTGGAATAGAAGAAGTCAGAAAGACTATGTTGAGTAGTATTTAAAATGTGTACCCTTACTTGTATGTAAATTTAGCTATGTTAATTATTAAGAGATGTTAATTGGGTAATCAAATCTAATAAAGATTGGAATAAGTTGTTTAAAATTTGCGTAGAAAAACCATACTTAGTAAATGATTAACTTATTAGAAGAGACCGATTAACTTAATATTCAGCTGATACGTAAATGAAAATTATGATTGAATTTTCATTTAGATGAAATGTTAAAATCAATTATATATTCACAGTAGTTATTGGAACTGTTTTTGAAGTTATATCCTGGGATCAAAAAAGGCAACAGAACTTCATATAAAGAAAATTTTGCACTGATGTTGAAGTAGAACAAGAAAAATAGATTAATTGAATCAGTTGTATAACATTAAAAAAAGCTAGGCAGAATGTTCTCTGATTTTTAAATATAAAACTTGTGTTTAAGAGTTATTATTTTTTGTGTCATGGGAACAGCTGCAACTTCAATAAGGATACTTGCTTTCAGTTTTGGTGCCAGTTGAAGAGTTTAAGGATTATAAAAGCATAAATCTCATCTGTGCTATACAGTGTGAGTACCAACCATTTCCTGTCAACTCGGAGGACAGGCTGAAAAAATAAAATCTTTTGCAGTGTTGATGGTATTTAGAGTCAAAAAACTTTACCCACTTTTGTGTACCACCAACTGTGAGTTTTGAAGACAAGTTAACAAGAGTATTACCACTTGTAAATGGTGTAAAATCCCACAATGATGTGGTGCAAATTTTAGTTAATAACTCTTCAGTGAACAAACAAAACATGTGACTGGAATTGACCAAAGAATTCCCTTTCTAGTATGTGTTCTGGACAAGTGGAGGGTTTTTTTTCTGGTTTCTAGCGAATGCAAAACATCCTTCAGCTGTGAAAAACTGGGTTATCAGTAGTTTCATTGTTAATGAAGTGGATAAGTTTCACTGAGTAGTTGTAGTTGTAGATACTTGCAGATTCTGTGACCCTTTTTACTGTATAACCAGGATTAGCTATCCTGATCTGTCCTCGTGGGGACGTAGATGAAGTGGGAAGAATTGTACAGGTTTATTGGACCTGCATTGGTTCAGAGTAGTTCTGTCATTTTAACTGAATTTGCCACTTGTTTTGCCTCATTGTATTTTCTAAAGCGGTTGAAGAATTAATCTTTCTAGAACATTGCTAGGAAAAAAAAGGCAACTGTTCTATAGGTAAGAGGCTGAGTAAGTTGTCTGAGTAAGTTGACAAATTTGTATTATAGGAATGTCAGCTTCTTTCCTTAGGAAGTGAGGCAAATTTAATTGTGCTTTTTGCCTCTTTCTCCAATAACCTTTGATCCTAGTTTTAATACAGGGCTTGAGAATTGAATAATCATAATAAAGAATAAAGAACTGAATCAAGAACTTGATTAGGTAGAGAATTCAGACAAGGACCTTTATGAAAGCCCAGAAGGGGAAATAATAACATGCAGTCCAGTGCTCACAGTTAGCTGGAAGAGAAATACCCATTTTCTTGCCTCTTTAACTGTTTGTGGTGAAAGCTAATGCTTGTTGTTACATGCACCTATTTGAATGTGTTATTTCTTATATGCCTTTGACACTAATATGTAGAGCTATAAACAATTTGACCTTTTTCTCAGTGAATATAATCTATGCACCTCACCTATTTTCAGAAGGTTCCTCTAAGTTCAGTGAGTTTATCAGCCATTGAACATGTGTGTTTAGAAACATGCATATGAAAGAGAAACCGAGGGAGGGTGGGGAAGGAGGGAGATAAAATAGCATTTGTGATTATCTGCTATTGATATATGAAGAGCACAATGTGTATAAAAATGTCTTGAATTCTAAGGGAGCAACCCACTTGAAATAGCTCTTATGAAATTGAGCTGTACTTTTTAAATACGATGCAGAACAGAAAATGAAATTAAAACTGTAGTCAAACTAACTTGCAAAACAAATAAATGGTCAGTGTTCCATGACACTTCACAGCATTAAAAAAAGAGAGACAGTACAAATTGGCTGAAGTGTTGTAAAGGATTATTCTTCACAAGTGTTTAAGCCACACTGTTCTGTTGGTTTATACATGTTTTGTTGCACTCTTCAGGATCTAAATCTTTTGACAACTTCTGTTATGCAGTTTTGAGTAAAAGCAGTAATTGGAGATTGTTCTACAAAAGTTAAAGCAAATTATATGATTGATTTTAATTTCCATCTACTGCAGCTCAGTGAAGGTAGATCCTTTCAAGGCAGATGTTTTCAGTATGACATTTCTGAAATGCAGAATGATTAGAAGAATAATATTTCAAGACTTTGCATTATGTTGGCTTATAGAGGCTCACAGAGATTTATGACAATGGAGATGTGTAAAAAAAGATGGCAAGTTATGCTGAAATGCTTCTTTTCTGATCCTTTCCTTTTCCTCGTTCCAGTCTTATCATGTGAATTGTTTGAGACCATCTGGAGTGCCTTCGTATTTATTTCCACTTTAGTATGAATTCATCATTATTCAGGCCACCCAAGTCTTTCCTGTGAAAGTCATTGCTGCTGCTTCTGGTAGCTCTCTGTGGTAGATAACACCAGTAGAACAATAATGGTTCCTCAAGGAGCCATGGTAATGTTTTGGGCAACAGGGACATGAGCACATAAACATATTTCTGTTTTGATAGCCAAGATCTGTGATTTGTCACATAACAAAGCTTTTCTTTCAGGGGGACACAGTGCTTCAGGAACACCACTGATAGTGAATACATTGGGGGAGAAATCTTTCTGTATTCTGCTAATTAAAATTAGGAGTTAGATTTGGAAGGTAATCATTCTTGCATTTAAGTGAAAATTTTTAAGTGGATTAAAAATTTTCAATACATATTTTTCTCTTAAATTTAAGTATCTTGTGAATTATAGTCTGCTGCTAAGTAGGAGGAAGTATTACTGATCACTCGTGTGAAATAGGAAAGGCATGGACATACTATGGTAGCTAGTCTAATAAGGTTGGTCTTGGGGATTTAAACTGTCTACTAATGTAGATAGTTTTCACTATCTCTGTCATTTACCACGTTACAATGCTGTGATTTATAACGTCGCATCTTTTTATCAGGTTAGGAAGGAATGAGTCCTATACTACCTTTTGCAAAGTGTCTGAAACATAAAGGTGATCGTATCTTGGCATTAGTTTTACAAAATTTGTTTAAAAGGACAGAAAGACAAGAGGTTAAAAAGCAAGCAGTATGTTGCCTACAAAATACGGTGTCATGGGATCAGAACTGAAAGAGTGTAGCAGAAGTATATCCTTATTTTAGTGTCTCTAGGTATATTGTTTTTTATATAAAACTTATTGTCATGAATTTCAGCCAAAACCTATTTATCCACCTCTGATCTGATTATTCTTTGGGATATACAGATTGGGACTCTTTGATGGTGTGAACTTGAAAAGTCTTAGGATCAAATATATAACATAATGTATTTTTATAATACCTTTAAGCTCGTTTGGTAACTATCAACACTGGTAGGATTCATATTATTTATTTTACAACTCTCTACGAGTGTAGATAATAACTGAACAAACCCCAGTTTGGCTTTCATTTTAATGAAAACTGCAAAAATAAACAGCTTGTTAGATGTAGCACTGGTCATTTGTAAATATCACAATTAACATCTCACATCAGTACAATGGCAGGAAATATTTCATGAACAATAGTGCTAATGTGACCTGGCTTTATATAAATATCTGACGAGTGAAGCTGGATCTCCTGTGTCTCAAACTTACTTAAATATTCCCATATCCTTCCACAAGGGTCCCTAAGAATTCATCATCTCTCTCCCCTATTGCTTTCCTGGGACCAAAAGCAAGTTGAGAGCTATGCGTCAGCTCAGTAAGAGAGCCTAAAAATGGGGAGTATAATTCTTTAGCTTAATCAGACTGAAGCATAGCTGTTTGCATTTGTGCTGGTATCAGCATGCACACTTGAGAGATGGTTTTACCATTTCTGATGGAAGCAAAAATGAGAAGCTTAGTTTTAGGAAATTGGTAAATAACAGATCTCAAGGGTAGCTTCGCTGGAGATGTGATGAAATGTTTGCCATGTGTACCTTCAGGCTGATTTTCAGTTCTTGTTAACTGGTGGAATTGGCTTACATTTCCTTTGCTGGGAGGATGGGTTTTGGCAGTGGGCAATTACTGCCAGTGAGTTTGGAATTCACAAGTTAAATGGTGTGGTAACACAAAGCACTCTCTTATTTTCAATATGTTGCTTCACTGAATTTTTCAGGCAGAGTGTATGGTTTGGGGAAAAATACTTGTGGGCAGGTACGGATTCCTGGAAATACAAGATAGGCAGTGAAAATGTACAGAAACTGTAGTCTTGCTGGCTGCACAGTATTGTTTTTTAATGTAAACTATTTTGCATAAATACGCTTTTGGGTTTTTATGTTCTGATTTAATGTTTCTTATTTTATAGATGAGTTCCGTGAAAATGTTGCAGTCGCGTCTCAACGGGATCCTTTTCAGGCTTATGTTTGAAGAGCATGTAAACAATATCAAACCTGACATTATGGCGGTTACACTAGCTTGTGAAGAGGTGAAGAAGAGTGAAAGCTTTAGTAAGCTTTTGGAGTTAGTGCTGTTCCTTGGAAACTACATGAACTCTGGCTCCAGAAATGCACAGTCTCTTGGTTTTAACATCAGTTTTCTTTGCAAGGTAAGATGAAGCTATAAAACTTCTAAGTGCAAATTCATGAAACGCACAACACGTGAGAAAGTACCCTAAATAGGGTAAAACGTTCAATCGATGTAGTTTACTGACTGCACCTCCATTTTTAAAAAGGATAGACAAATATAGAGTAAACATTTCTAGGATGGTCCCCTGCTGTAGCTGCCTTTCTCAGTGCAAGGGCAATTTAAGGAAGTTGTTTAATTTTAAGTCTGTTCCGAGTCTTTTTGGAGTATACAAGTAGAACAGCTTTTTCGATCTGAAATTATCATCTTGTCAATAGACCATACATAGTGCTCTGAATATGGTAAATAGCTCTAGCTACTCATCTTTCTTCCCATCTTCTACCCAGCTATCTTTCAAGCAGTGTCACAGAATAAGTATTTGGGATTAAATATGGACATTGTTATCTTAGGTTTAGATTCAATTATGGTGGCAAAATACGGGATGCGACGAGAACTTCACAATCGGTAGCAGTCAGAATTTAATGCGCAGTGCTTGTTTACTTATGTGGTAAAATGTGTGTAAGGCATTGATCTGAACTTGACCATCTCCTTTTGTAAAGTACCTTTGAAAGTATCTTTATTTTAAAGAGATGCAACATTTGTAAACAGATTTTTTTAAAAGTTAGCATAAATCTCGTGGAGGTATTTTTCAGTTGTTTTTTTTTTTTTTCTTCAGTCTAATCAGAGGTTCCAGGTTTCAAGTCCCTTTTTTGGGCACCATGAGGAAATCTGATGTGTACATCAGGGACATTTAACCTTGGGTGGGAAATAATATTTCAAATGCACAGCAAGTCTGATCTGACATATTTCAGGAGAGAAAGACCCTGCTTTCTGTAGTTCATTACAAAGATGTTAGTAACTTCTGGTAAAATAAAAACCATCACCTGAGAAATAATTTCATTTTTAAATAGCTTTTTTAAAGAGAGGCCAAGCTGAAGGATTTTTTTTTTTCGATAAATTTAGTGCTGCGTTTTGTTTTCAGTAGTTGTGGAATCTAAAGGGAAATTAATGTTTTAAGTAGAAAACTACTTATTAATGAGGGGGAGGGGAAATGATGACTGTGCATGAATGGTACTCTACTACGGCATAGGTTTGAGACGGTATTCTTGCACTCCAGGTGATATGTATGAATTGCTGTCAATGCAAATCCCACAGATGTTGACACAGCTAATGTAGATTGACTAATCCTGCAAATTGATCTCTACTGAACTGAAAAATTTGTGAAGCATAGCTATCTGTGCTAACAGCTAAATTCCATTTAAAATAACTGAGACAAAAATCTATGACTATTTAATTCAGCCTTGCCCTCAGAAACAAAATCTAGGTTAACTTTTTTTTGTTTTCAGGATAGATATTTCTGAGGGACGTGTTCTTCCTCCCCCACACTTGAGATTAGAGAAAATGCTTAAACATTCTCCCTGATAAAATGTTGACTGTGCTGTTGCATTTAGGTACTAGGTATTTCTGTTATAAGGTGGTGTCCAAAATTAAAATGATCACTAAGACAGTGATGGTTGGTGGAGCAAAAAAGGAAGTCCCACCAAAATCTAGACATGAAATTATGTCATTAATAGCTCTACACATTGATTAAACCTTGTGAATTATCACTCATAAGTTCAAAATTCAGAACAAGTCACTTAAATTAATGGAAATGTAGATAAATTTCTCTGGACAGGGTGACATGTGCATTGCCTGCAATTTAAATATATTGTTTGTTACTCAAGTTAAAAGACACTTTCTGCTATTTCATTGCTTTATGTATTTGCCATTCTGTTTTGAATTAGATAAGTGTAATAATGTGCTTTTGCAAGAGTTTTTTTTTTTTCCAAATGGTTTCGTAGTTGTACTTATGCTTTACTATCGTATTTAGAGAAGTAACTTTCTACTCCATTGATGTTTAACTTTATAAATAAGAAGTGCTTACACAGTTAGTAGTTTTTTTTAATTACTGTTAAGAATCCAAAGTTATATTTTAGTATTGACTCTTTTTATGCATTGATTATTTTCAATGATAATTGCATTTGGTTTCTTTGTTTAATAGCTTTCAAATTCTGCCCTCCCATTTTCTACCAAAAATAGTAAGATGGCTTTACTGGCTTTATGCTATTAACTAAGAATACAGTCTGACAGGCTTCTGTTGACTGTTGTGGATAGTACGAAATGTTACACTATATCAGGTTGCAATATCTTTTATAAGCACCAGGTTTAATATCTGTGTACAGCCACTTACCAGCTTTCCTGCATTATTTAAACAGTCTCAAAATTTAGGATTGCTGGTTAATTAATAATTGGCCTTCACTGTGAAAATGAAAACTTCTGTATGTTTAAGTGTGGTGGGATGAGTGTATTGTCCTCTTTACTGAAATCTGGCTGTGAATTAAAATTTCTAATTTATGTTTCTTGGCTGGAGAAAGCAATAAAAGAAATAAGTGACATCTAACAGCAAGAACAAGGTCGCATTCTGTTTGCCAGTGTCACGTGGCTCACATGTTTTTGCTCTGTGGGGCAACTGGATGCTACTAAATTTTGAAGGCTGGGTGAACATTGAAACATTTTGGATTTTTTAAGACGTATTTATTTTATTTATTTTTTTGTGTGTGTGGTGGCCATTTGAGAAGGCACTATTACCATATGAGAGGTCTTCTTTGAATAACTTTCAAGTGTCTTTATTTCTTCTTCCAGGGAATGTATTTCAGTCCTCAAGCTTTTTGAGAGGAATTTGGGAGCCTTTATTTTCCATTTTGATAGAATACCCGTAAAGCATAAAAATTACTAGCTTATTTTAATATTTTGTGAAATATTTCGTGCACTCTTTGTTTTTATGTATGGAACCATGACGAGCAATAGGATGTTACAATTTAGAAGTCACCTTTCCATAATCTCAGGTACATTATTAGATTAGAAGTCAGATATAACGTCCCAGAGAAACTTTGTCCTAATTTTTTGTGGTGTTTGCCATAAAACCTGCTGCTTTTTTTTTTTTTTTAAGCAACTTTAGAATGAGGAGAAGAATTTCTTACTAGTTTTAAACATTACTTGCCTAAGGTAAGAACTGCTTCAATAGGAGTTTTAAAATCAAACAAGACCATTTGGCTTAATGTTTTAAAATGTTGGTCATTTCTTTGTCTAATTTTTTTTTACTTTTTTTTGGTGACTCTCACTATAAGATACTTGATGGGATGAAGTAAGATATAAGTTAAATAACAGTATTACCCTCTGAATATTGTTGTTCTGGAAGGACTTCAGCTGTTATGTGAACAGAATTTATAGTAAATCTAGCTGACTTGACTCATATGTCAGTCTTTAGCTGTTCTTTACTCTATGTTGATGTTTTGCCCAAAAAGGAGGATTTAAGTCTCAGAAAAAATAACCAGAAGACTTATGAGGATAAGGGGAAACAAACCACTGGGTATTTAATCAATGATTTTTAAAGGCTTTTTAAATTTTTAAACGTTTAAGTTTTTAGTTTGTGGTTTGTTTTTTTTTTTTCCTTTTTTTAGACTAGTGATTTAAACTGTCTTTAAGGACAGTGGACTTTCTGCCCATTACAAGAGAGCTTTTAATTTTTTTTTCTTTTTTTGAGCCAGCTGTCAGCAAGGTAGAACACACGTCTATGTGTACACATTTCTATGTGCAGAATTTACATAGGAAGCAGAATTGTTTTAATGATAAGGTATCCTAACGTGATGAATTCACTTTTCAATAAAAACAGATTTTTGTATTGATTTTTTTTGTTGTCCTTGAACAATCTTAAAATTAATTGTGTAGTAGATGTAGTACTTACGTTATATGATCTGAAAAAAAGAAAAGAAAGGCAGGTATTGTTCTTAAATGTTCTTAAAACAGAGCTGGTCCTTTCATACATAGAAATCTGTTATTGTGTAACAATTTTTATTAAAAAATGATAAAATAAAGCATGAATTCAAACCTGTCTGGTCATAGCTAAAAAGCTAATGCCTGTATAGTAACTGCAAATCCTTAAAAACAGATTATCTTTCTGGATGCTATATTGCAGCGTATGATGTTATTGAAGAGAGAAATGATTCGTAAACAAATCATTTGGCAGAAGACAGAGAATTTTGTTCAAATAAGAGAGATCAGCATTACAATTCATGTGCTGTATCAAGGCTGGCAAGCAGTAGCAGCTACTCTGATACACGCAGTAGAGCATTCACGATTGCCTAAGTGTTAAGTGCTCTGTGAAAATATAAATATGGCATAAAAAGTAGTGAAGTTCAGAGAGGCTGCTGTAGTAATTGACGAAAGGTAAATCTTTTTACCACTTGTTGCTTTTGATTAATGTGTACCAGTCAATGATCCAACTGCTATTCTGAACCCCTGTTGCAGCAGTTACTGTCTCTTATCAAGGACAGGAGAACCCTCATAGTTCTATAAAGTTATGCTAGACAGAAATTTAATTCAAAGAAGAGAGGTTTGCTTTAGGCATATGTAGAGTACAACTTCTGTTCTTTTTGTGGTGAGCTAATGGAAAGACTAACAGCAAGCATCCCTTTGTTTTAATAAAGCTTTTGTAGTGTTCTGGCTGGATCAATGTGTATTTTATGTGATGAGTAATATTATGTTTCCACTTGTTCACAGTGCAAATAGTACAAGACAGGCTGTTTATCTAGTTTGAGTATTACTGACTAGTGTACATTTATTAATTGTCTACCAGGCCCTTTTCTGTTAAGGTGGAAAAGATTTCTAGGGTATAAAAAGTTATATGATCTTATAAAAATCAATAGAAAGCTTTTTTTTATAGCTATGTCACTCTAGTGGTGGTTAAAACATACATTTTTCCTTATGTTGGCTGTTACTTTTAACCCTCACACATGAAAACTTAATCTGAAAGTACCTGTTAAAAAAGAAAAAAATTCTCGAAGTGGGTTATGGTTTCATTTCCATGTGTTAAATGCTTTACCAAGATACTACATGTAAAAGAGTTTTTTGTTTTGTTGATGTTTTTTCTGAGGTACAGACCTAAACATCATACTCTGTATATTACTTGATTTGAACGGGTGTGTTGTGAATATTATATTCTATGTATATTAGTCTTTAATCCTTTCCCAAGCAATGAATCTGATAGTATTGGCCACTCTGATGCTTCAGCATTCAGCAGGAAGCTGCTTTCTGAAGCCTACGCTGAACTACTGATCTTTTTGTTTGGTTTGGTTTGGTTTTTTTTTCCTGAATGTGTTATTCACAAATTCTGTCTTTCAGATAAAAAAAGACCATAGAATCAGAACGTATATTTGAGAATTTTAACACTGTGGTGTTACTGTCTTCTTTAAAAATAAATAAATTTGGAAAACTTCAAGTCAGTGACATGCATTGTTAATGTTTTGCAAATGCCATGTATACAGACACTGCTCTGTAAAAGCTTTTATGTTCCAGTGTGCGAACACTACTAAAGATGTAGAAGTAAAGCAATTATTTGTATTCCAAGTGGTGAATTCTCTTATCGTTGGATTTGTTGGTTTACCATGTCTCAGGAAACTATTATGACTTCTCTAATATGGTAATGCTTTGAGAATTAAAAGGTTGAAAATACAGAGGGCATAATGCAAAAACATTTGAAAGGCAGGGATTTTTAGGATTCACAAACTTGTGTTCCAGTGCATTAGGCGGGAAGCAAAATCCTTTTTTTAACCCATTTTATTTGGTTTTGGTTTTTGTTTAACATACCTAGGACACTAGCAAGGGAGTTCTGGCTGCTTCTAAAGATGTAGCCCTTTGTAGAGTCCACTGGCTTATGTTGTACGTACCGACAGTCATGAGGCTGGAACGCTTCCTAAGACAGTGAAATGGATGTCATTTTTCCTTTTTTGCTCACATACAAACCCATAATATCACTTGGAATTTAGAACCCATAGAGTATTTCATTGAAGTATGTGTTTCTGATTGAATTGTCTGTTAAGATGTGTTTAAGAGCCACCATATTTAAAAAAAAATTCTAATCACTATTTACTGTAAACCTTAGCTTCAATTAGCATCTGTGAAAGTAACGAGTAGAAGAGCAAGGAATGCAAAGAAGGTGAAAAAAATTTTATTTTTTTTCTTCTCTTCATGTTTTGCTCTTAGTCTACTGACCCAAATAAGACATTGCTCTAGTTGAGAAGGAATTGACTAAATATCAGCTGCCTGAGTTTTAGTTTTTGTTTTGTTTGTTTTGTGGTTTTCTTGTTTGTGGGTTTTTTTGGTGGTGTTTTTTTCTTTTTTTTTTACATAGCAGTCTTTTGATGAGAAACTAGATACTTAGTCTTGATTTTTTGTTTATTAACCCTTTAATGTACAGGGGCCCTAATTGTATTTTGTTTCTAAGTCTAGTATCTTAAACTTGCCCCTTTTCCAGAGCAAACTTGCCCTTTCCCGGAGCTCTTGCTTATAAAAGGATAGTTCAGCTTTATTTATGCTGAAGGAAGAGAGCGTTGTAAAGTTGATTCTGTATTTAACACAGTGATGTTGTGATGTGCTGCATGCGAAGTCCTGCACTTGGGAGAGGCTTAAACTGCTGCAAAGGTGTTGTCTTGAGAGCAGGAAGCAACTCTGCAGAAAACCTGGGTTCTGTCCTAGTGGAAAAAATATGAGTCAGTAGTGTGCCCTGGCAGCCGTGAAGGCTGACAGCACCCTGGGCTTTATTGATAGGGGCATAGTCAGGAGATCACGGGTAGTGACTTTTTTTTGCTCTTCACTCAGAATTTGCTGGGCTGTGTACAGAAGACGGTGTTCAATATGCTGTACAAAAAATTTTTTTTGTTGATGAACTTGAGTGGAGGACTGCCGAGCTGGTCAGGGGCTGGAGTACAGAGGAACTGGGCTTATCCAGCCCAGAGAAACTAAGGTTTGGGGGGACCTGTAGCAACTTTCCAGTACCAAACAGGTTATTGTAAAGGTGGATTCCAGCTTGTTAGCAAAGTGTACAGCAAGAGTGAGAGACAGGGATCATAAATTGGAACTAGGGACACTTTAACTGGATATGAGTAAAATAAAATTCACTTTCCTAAAAGGTGACTTTTTAATTCAAAATACCCAGAGTTGTCTTTTCCATAAAGTAAAAAATGTTAAATTCTACCCAAGAATAAAAAGAGAGAGGAGACAAAAAGTTTACCCTGAATACAGAGAATGTAAAGACAGCCATGCTGTTAGCATTCCAGTTACTATCTTTCATTTCTATTTTTATATTTAAATATCTGCTATATGACACTCGAGACACCTGTCTTCCTTAGCTTCTCATTATAGTAGTAGGCTTAGAACTTTATTTTTAAAGTATGTATATTGATTCTAAAAATTAGAGCTAAATGTTACTCATTGTGTCTCTTAGCTGTTGAAAATATGGATGAATGTATCTGAGATGTGTTTCCAGATTGGGCCAAAGAAGTGAATTTGACACAGTTGTTAAAGACCTGAATGACTGTTTACTACAGGTTTTAAACAACTCAGCAGGTGCTAATATTAACTCTTGTTAATATGATGTTACTGTTGGTGACAAAACATGTTTCAGTTGTAATCCGAAGGCAAAATAATGTTGTCCATTTAGAAGAAAAAATGCTTTATCCACTTGGCGATGTCAGAGAGATCAAAGACTGCAAATCCCACAGTTCTTGTTCACAGACAAATTGAAATGCAATTTCTTTTTACCATGCAGATGTTTAGCCACTAAATCTATGATTTTTTTCAAGTTGGGGAAACTTCTATGTACGTAACACATTAAAACCTTTTAACTGCATACCATTACTGAGCATTGTTTAGTCTTTAATCACCGAATTGGTATGAATTAAATTGCATTCTTAATTGCCTAAATACCTTATATTTTTAAAAGCCTGTTTTTCGACTGCACTCATTTATTCTTAACAGAGTAATCCTTAAAGCTGAAAGGCCTGTATTAAATTGAACATCGATGGCAAGCCTGTCATGAGGATTATAGAATTAGAACTTCTAGTGATTTAAAGAATGAGAAAACAAATAGGAGATTTTACACACACATTTATGTATTCTTCTTAAATAAATCCTTGATTTCATTTGTTGTGTATGTTGTAGCTTACTTCGGTATAAGAACTGTACTAGATGAGTTAGGAAAATGCAGTTAAAAAAAATCTTTACAGATATACTTGTAATACTAATTCTCTATAGAAGGGGAAGTATGCTCATCTCAAACTCTTGCATACACCTCCTGTCTCTATTGCCTTTGTCTAATTCCACTAAATCTTCAATCAACTCATACGTTCATTCATTATGTCTGCATAGAAATGGAGAAACTAAATTTGGACTTAAATTTGTTGCCTTATTAAGTTCATGATGTTCTGTTGCATATAAACATGCACTCTGCTGTGGGATTTAGCCACAATTATCTATGTTTACTTGGAAACTTGCCACTAGCCCTGTATTTCACAATTATTTCAGAATTATTTTTTAAAAATAATAAACTGATTCTAGCAGTTAATGCATTTAGGTTAATGGAGAACAGAGGGTCTTATCACCTTCAGAAAGACTGGTTTATTTCAGACCACTAAATATTGCCTTTGCAGTTGAGAGGACAGTGAAATTATGCAATTACCTATTTCTCCACACTGTGCAAAATTTTCATGCAGCTTTTCATAAATACAACTGGACATACTAAATTTCCTTTTCTGGCAGTTAAGATTACCTTTGCTTTTCTATTGCCATTTTGTATTTCAGTAAGATGGGGTGCATTTATTTCATGTGTCTGTATAGAATTTGTCTGAAAGGCTTTAGAATAAAGCAGTATGCTTTAGATTTTGCTTCAATAAAAAATTGTGGCTTTACGGCGAGGAGTTTCTTTAACTTGACTGGTAAAAGAGCAAATTCTGACTTTTAGCATGCTGTCCAGTTGTGCAGCGTTTCAAAGGGATTCCTTTATAAGTCTGGCAGTGAGAGGCATTGAAGGAATGAACTAAGTTCTGTTGTGTTTAATCTCCGTTCATAGCAAGCGTTCTGAACTGGTGTTGCTAAAATCTCAGAACTTTATGGACTGTCTTAAGGTTTTGTTCTCAGCATAATTAATTATTCTTCAAAAAATACAGCATAGGGATAGATTCCCTTTGTAGTCTTAAATTATAATGAAATGCAGAAATTTCATTTTTAAAACAATTTGTTTCATTTGCAGGCAACCAGTGTAGGTAACTTTTTTCTAATTAGTTTACATCTGCAATATTCACTTTATTTAAACATCTTACCAAAAAAAGGTGATATTTTCTCTTTTTGTTTTCTCCTGGGTTCACTTTTTAGATTCGAGATACTAAATCATCAGATCAGAAAACAACCCTGTTGCATTTTCTGGCAGAAATCTGTGAGGAGAATTACCGGGACATCTTAAAATTTCCAGATGAATTGCTGCATGTTGAGAGTGCGAGTAAAGGTAAGCAAATAGATAAACACCTAAAGCTAATACCTGTTTGCTTTGATGTTAAATACTTCCAACATTTCATTTTAGATTGTAGGATTATGTAACCTGTAAGCATTGATAATCCATGTGGATTTTGTTTTTCTGGTATTTATTGACCTGAGGACAAGTGAGGAGGGGAAAAGCGGTAGTAAAGTAACTTTTCTCCTTAAGTAGGTTGTAGAAATAATACAGCATGTTTCAGTGAAGTACTTACACAACTTCTGATATGTGATTTTCTAAGCAGTGTAATGATGATGCTTAGTTTACCATTGTTTTTGAAGTTTTGTTGCTTGAGAGTGAACACTTTTGTGTGTGCATGCATACATGCATGCACACTTCTCTTTTTAATGCTTTAACACCCGAGTGGAGAATAACAAATATGCTTTTTAAAGTTCCCGGACTGTATATGGAATATATAGTTTAATTATACTGTACAGTCAGTGGTTAATACTGATTTTATTCTAGGTCAGTCAGCAGGATAGCCCAGTGAATCTGATAGAAAACTTTAATTAATTTGTTGTTGCATATCTTTTAATGTGAAATACACTGTGCTGCTTGGCACCCTCGTTGCTTAGCTATGGAAAGCGAAGGCTATGTGATGGTGGTTAACGAAGATAATGCAAATAGTTTTATTTTGACTGGCCATTACTGATTCATCAGAAGATAAATACTTGGGAGAGCACAAGGATATGAAGGGAAAGAGAGGATAAAAGAAGTTGGGTACACATTTCCATCAGCTCTATCCAGGTTTTCTCTTGCAAGTTTTTGTCTCCTTTTTTTTTAGTGTTAAGTAAGTGTCTTTCTTCAATGCAGTGGTTAGCTGTTAGATACTTTCTTTAATTAGACCATCATTTTCTTTCAGTTTCTCATCTTCTATCTTAAACGTCGGTCTAGTGAGAGCAGAACTCTTGTTTCCCCAAGGACTGAGGGAGTAGTTCATCAATCAACCTAACTTTGCTATTGTTTCAGCTCCAACTTATTCACAGATTTATGTGATTTGTCTTTGTCATGCAATTTTTTTGCTGTTTCTCAAACTTCACAAGTACCTTTCCTTGGGTTTTTTTCTGCATGTAGACTGAATTTTATTTGTATTGATTAAATGTCTCCATGCTTCACTTTCCTCTTTGCTGATGAATACTTCATTGGCATGAATGCCTATTGACAAAATGGAACTGATCTGTCTGTATCGGCATGAGGATGGTATTGTGTTTTAAAGCAGTATAGAGACTGAAGAGATAACTGGTATGTTACTATCTTGAATGCACCATATACACATACACACATATATATATATAAATAAAGGTGCATGTTTAAACAGCGTACAGCTGGCTACTTAATCTGAGCACTGCTATGGATATTACACAAAGAGTTTTTACGGGTACTATTAATTTTTCTGTTGACTGTCAACATTGTTTATTCCCGGTCTCTGATATGGAGTCAGGTAACTTCCTCAAACTGATTTTTGTTTTTTGGGGTTTTGGGGTTTGTTTGGATTTGTTTTTGCTCTTTTTCTTCTTTTCTGGCCAGTGTGTGCACAAGGACCTATGATAGAGTAGCATAGTGATTAATTTTATTTATGCAAATAGCAGTTTGTTATCTTATCAAGTAGTAGAAAACACTTCTGGAATTTAGATAATTCTTTTTTGGAGGTGATTTTTTTTTTAAAAAAGTTTAATCTTTTTGTTCCTGCATCTTTTGTTAAATTCTTTACAAAGCCTTATGATTTATTAGGCACGTTTGATGATCTTGGATTAATTTTCTCCTGTGGCTAACACTTTACCTTGCAGCTTTGAGATTTTTATAGTTTGATTCAAAGCCTCTGATGTTCTGTAAGTTGACTTGAGGAATTAAACCAAAAGGGTTAAAGTTTAGTTAATGGATAGCAACCAAAAGAGAGAAAGCACATTAATGGGAGCAAAGTCACTAATAATCCTGATGCTTAGAGTATCTATGAAAAAGGTTTTAGTGCAGTTAAATTTTTTCCATTCTGTAAGATAAAAGCTCATTAAATTTCCCATAAACAGCACTGACTTCTTATCAGAAGCATAAATTACTGTTCATTTTTAATGACCAAAATTTCCCTTTCAGCCCTTCTTTGCTTTCTGTAACAAAGCAGATTTTTGGCAGAAAAACATGATTTGTGCAACTTGCTTCAACTGTTCCCCATGGTACTTCTTGGGTTTTGTTTAACTTTAATGTTCATCTGCTCTGTCATGTGTGGTCATTTTTTTCTGTGTAAGAGTTTAACATGCTTTCTGTGGAAGAGATGATTTTCACTTTCTATTTATTGTTTGGTGATTTATAAACAGCTAGTTTCAGGGATGGACAGTTAGGTTTATTTTTCCTGTAGGAGGCTTCTTTTGGAGTAAATTGGCTACACATAGTAGGGCATTGACATCACTTAGTTATAGCTGAAATAGAAGGAAATCTACCAGCAAATATTAACTCTGTATGAATTTTTAGTAAGGAAATATTAGCAAAACAGGTGACAATCTGATTACTTGAGATGCACGCTTCTTAGTTTTTAGGCAGAAAGCAGCCTTGTAGTTTGAACTATACCTAAAATTCCAAATACAAGACTTACCATGTTCAACTTCTTTTAAATCTTGGGTGCGTGTAAATAAAAAGAAAGTCTTGTTTTGCTTTAATTTTCATATAGGAATAAAGAACCAGCATCTGAACAATGAATGTATGGGTTTTTTTTAAATAGCAGATAAAGCGTAGAACTGGATTTTAATATGAAAAGGTCAATGGGATTAGATGAACTGCCCATGCATGTACTAAAATCTTCAATAATCTGATATTCAGTATAATAAAATATTTGATCTTTTTAAACATGGAAGATCAACCTAGAGGTTTATGAAAAGCAGAATTAAATTAGGAAACAGTTTTAATTTGGGAAGTATAAGCAAAGGTCAAACTGATTAACTATCAAGAGATTATTGGCAAAGCATTCCCTCTTACTTGAAGCAGACTGTATGAAAGGAAAACCAATAAAAAAGTCGCAAGATTTTGACAGTCTGGATTCTTTGATGGAAGTGATATTCATTTACCTTCCCCCAGTCTGCAGTGTTTTCCTCTTGTTCTCCTACAGTTGAAACTATGGAAAGCCTTTATTCATATTTCTACCTTGTTCAGTTGTTATTCCAGTTGCTGCTTTTCATGGTATTTGCTCTTACCATTTTAATAATCTCAGATTTTATTAAACACATGACAAATTTCCATCCCTTTCTGCAGGTTCAGTCAAACAAAACATCAAAACAAAAACAAGAGGCACCATACTAAACTCAGATAACAAGTTTGGGATTTCTAGGCAAAATCATATTGTAAAAAGAATAACTTGGAATTCCTTAGAAAAGATACATATTTTTTAACTTGAAACTCTTCTGATTGTCAAGCCTCCCAGAAATCATAAAAAGAAATATATAACATACAATTAAGATGAGGAACATTAGCTATGTATTTTATATTAACAACTGAATTTCAGATTTTAAGAGCAACAGTTATAAATCACAGTTCATGGTTTAAACATCGTGCCTGTATTTAAAATAAAACGTAACCATATCTTTATCAGTTGAACATTGTGTCTAGCTCCTCTTAAGTTTAACAGTTCTTGGCATACTTATGTTGCCTGATTGCTTTGTGTGCCAAGAGTGTGGGAGTAACTAGGCTGCGTAGAGTCATATGAAGTTTCTGAACCTGTATTGTCCCACTGGTGTTTACTTCAGAAACAAGTGGATATAGAATGCATAGATGACTAGTCTGTAGTCAGTCATTGGCTATTATCTATGTTCTCCTGATGTGCTGGACAAGGTAAAGTGATATCTTATATGTATGGACAGAGTATAGGTTTTGGGGTTAGCTGAGCAGTTATGTAGGACTCCCAAGAGCAGCGAAGGGCTGAGCTTAACTGTGAATGCCATATAGATGATAAAGTCTCTTTCAGAAATAATGAGGGTTTTTTCCAGTGCTTAACATCCAGAATTCTGTGCCTGATGTGAAGGTATACCACTTAATAATTCTTTTAAAGTATTGTTAAAAGAAACACAGCATTCTGAATAAAATCAAGTGAAAGATGCCTTGGGGCAGGGTGAATTATGTCTGTGTAGAGAATTGGAAGGTACTAATAACAGGAGCACAGATTTCTCACTCATGTTGACACAAAAAATTTATTTCTTTAATTTGCAAGCATATGGTTCTGACAGTTGAGGCATCTCTTTAGAAAGGACATTAGCAATCAGAAGCACTGTGGAATGCAAATATGTATATAGTTAATATATACAAATACTGTAAGAAAATATTTTTAAAATCTGAACAGGTACTTCACTGTGATTTAATGTCATAATTTTAGAGTGGGGAAAAAAATTTTAAAACATTCTGTGCCATTGTTGCCTTACGGTATAGCAATTTAAAACATACTTATAAGTAGTAGTCATTTTTCTGTCAAACAAAAGTTTTATAGTTCATTGCAGCAGAAGAAACTGTGTTTTTACAAAGAGATCTGCAGTATTTTCCACCTTGCACAGTTTAAATTGCTGAAACAGATTTTGCCCAATCTGGCACATTAGTGGATATAAAATAGACAATGCCTTCTGGCGTGAGAAATTTAGTGCCTGCATCTGTGACTTTTCTCCCCATAATAGAATCTGAAGTTGGCGTTTTGCATCATAATCAAAAGTCAATCTTGCACTGCATAGCGACTTCTATTATTCTTTTCATTCACATAAACTGCAATATTGAAATGTCAGAAATGTGTTTTTCTGAATGTAGTAAATACACAGTTCGGTACATCAAATACTAGATTTTTTCTGTAGTGACACTCCTGTATTTGCATATAGCATCGCCATACTGATGGTAGCTTATTCATCGTCTCATTAAAAGTTTTTTGACAGACATGTTCTCCTTCACTGACAAGCGTCAGTGAGGAAAACAGGGAAGCAAAAACTTCAGAGATAGTTTTTGTGTTGTGGCTCCAAGGTGCAATTTCTGAAAGAGATCCTGTTCGAGACTCAGTAGCATTCTGGATTGGCTTACGCTCTGCAAAATTGCTTACTAAATTTTCCCAGTCTGAAGGTTTTGAAGATTTATTTGCTGCCTTTGTTGCTATTTTCTAATGTGTAATAAATTGTATGCAAAATTGTGGTAGTTCTGAATTCTGAAGCTACATTTTGAAGCTACAATTTGGATTCTACATTAAACAAAGTTATTTTGTGTGGCATGTGTTTTAAGGATCCAGTTCTCTCCGTGAAGTGTAAATATCAAGGGCAAAATTAAAGAATGGTTACAAATGACTCTCACAGGCTGTCGCTTATCAAAAAAATTAAAGCATTTAAGCGTTTCTGACTGTAGTTAAACTAATTCAGATTGGAAGACTGCTTTAAATGACTTCTCAAATTATGTAATCCATTTAGAATTCCTTAATACAAGCCGCTAGAGAGAGGTGACAGCTACAAAACAGCACCTACTTCTTTCCCCACCCCACCCCCCACCCCCCTCACCTGTTCTTGAATTGGCACTTTCATTGATGTAAGAAGGGTTTGTTATACCTCTGGAAGCATGGCTTGCACTTCAGTTATTTCCTGTTACAAGTTGAGAGCCTGAAGGGGGATCTGTTGAATGATGTCGCTCAACACCTTCTCTAGTGAGTTTTTAGTAACAACTGATAAGCTTTGTTACAAAAGTTGGGTTCCTTCTCTTTATTTGTCTTCCTTTCTTTGTGTGATTTTTGCACATGTGCACCCCTGAACACAGCGTGCTGTAGCGGCTTCACAATGAATTACAGCATGTGTATACCAGTTTGATATACAAACCAAGTTGGACTATGGAGAAATAGTGATGGCTTTTGAAAAACACACAGAAGGATTCAGCATGTTCAGTTAACACTTATAGATCTGGATGCAATGAATAGAACATAAAAGTCCAGTAGCTTCTCTCCCTTGCCTCACTTACAATTTGCCTTATACCTTTGGCAGGAAATTTTGCTTCAGTATGCTCATTTAATAGATAGCGATTTTGTAATTTTAAGCTCTGTTTTCAAAATTAACTCAACTTTTAAGGTCTTGAAAGTCATTTATAAATAAATTAACATCAAAGGAAGGTGAATTTCTGTAGTGCTCTGGAGGAGATATCCATATTGCCAGGAGAATTCTACTGAACATGATTCTCACCGACCCCTCTCTAATACTTCTGATTATGTTTCTGTTCTAAAAGATTTTTATTTGTAATGTGGTAAGTCAGCTCACATTCAGCTAATAAAGCTTACATTCTACATGTACTATTGTTTACAGTTTACTCAGTGGGGTAAACCTGAAAAGTTAGGTGAAAAGGCTGGTATTGACAAGAGAGTTCAGAGAAGGTAAGAGGTTGGCAAACACAGAATTTATGCAGATCACAAAAATAAGCATAACACTTGTCAGGATTGAACCAGAAGGAATCTTATGGGCTCAGAGAGTAGTTTTCTTTTTCAGAAAACTGGTCTTTTGCTGCCAATTAATTTCACCGTAAGAAGTAAACAATTTTGAGTCAGTAATGAGTTGGTTTATAATATGACCTGTCCAAAGCAAGGAAGAGATTTCATGTTCTGATATGTCACTTAGGAGATCAAAGACTTTGTACACTGCTGGGCTTTGGAAAGGAGTTTTTAACAACTGCTTCGTGTCCATAGTGACAGTGGTAATGCATTTTGGGCTCCTAATGCACTTTTTGTCATTTATAATTGATTCTTAATGTCTTAAGTTGTGTTACATGTATTGGAATTACTCTTTTATTCTTATAGGCATATAATTGCTGGAACTGAGACAAGCAGATTCATTCCCTAAACCAGAGTACAGTTCTGTACATATGTTGATATTAAACATAAGCTACCTACAGAAATGTCTCTTTTTTGTTCTGTGGATATATTGAGTATTTCAGGATTATGAGCACTGTTTGTAATTTCCTCAGCTCCAGAGGAGAGAAGAAGCCATGCTGCTCATGATGTTTCTGGTTTTAGGCCTACCAGGCAATGTTTGTTTGGTTGGGTGGTTTTTTTTCTCCCCACTATCTCACTTGTCAAGGCAAGCTTGTTAATGGTATTTGCACTTCAGTGCGTGTAATATTTAAATTAAATTTCCTCACTTTAGATGGCTGTTATTGTTATTCTGAGAAGCTGAAAATCTGTTCATAGTTTGTACCCAGAATTTGGTTTTTATAACTTTTTAGCTTGTGTGGTATAGTTTTTTCCAGATGCGTGTTTAAAATCTGTCATCCTTTTCTTAAATTTTATCAGATATAGCTGTTTTCTTTCTGTGATAAGACATATGAAGACATCACATATATTTGTAAACATTTGTATTGTGACGACGTTAGGTCCTGATCACAGTTGAGATTGTGACCCTTTTTGGTCTGTTGGAGTGCCTTTTTCCCCTTGTTTTCCCCCTGTTTTCCCCTGGTAGGGATTGACAAGTTTCCTTCCTTTCTCTCTATAAATGGAGAACAATATTGCAGTCTAGAGCTTCTGCACATACATGCCTCATTAAACATCACCTTGGACTGAGAGACAATTAGTGTCTTAGACTGAATCTCTCATTAAACTCTAAAGCCAAGAGCTCCTTGGGACTGGACTTGTTACAAGGTGGTCCTATGTTATTGGTTCACCTCTGCTTGCAAATGTACAGGACAATAGAATCCATGCACAATTGCTTTATCTTTGGTTAACTAAGACAATGATTTTACTGTAGAAGTCTGAAATGATAAAGCATAGCTGTGTCATTGCCTTTCTTCACCATTCTATATCACTGTTGTGATAAAGGCAACTAAAATGCAGAGACCCTGCTGGTGAGTGAAGCCTTCGCATGCAAATCAGAAGTACAAATGCACATCTATGTGTGAAATGTATCTGTTAAAACTTCTGTTCTTAAAGCTTTTTCAAAGTATATGTTTTCAGTTACATTGTCATAATATATAAACAAAACATTACCATTTGGGCAGAGTTGGTGTTTTTCCTAAACTTTACAAGATTCAGGGAAAAATCTGTAGAAGATTTACAGGGAAAAAGTATATTATGCATGATGTATTGACTGTTAAGCATAAGTAGTTTGTGTCAGAAAGCTTACCCTGTTTTTGGAAGAGGATGGTGATGTGCCCTAGCTAGTTAGGATACTCTCTAGAATATTCCCTTTGATCCCAAGGTGTTTAAACCTTCACTCCTGAAGAATTTCTAAACTTTCTTTCGAGCTTGTGAACTTAAGAATTTCTTCTGCCATATTTGGGTTTCTGCTTTGAAATTTAGACACTGTTGGCCTAAGAATGTACTTTCCAATACTTCTTTACTTCTCCCTAAGTTCTGTTGACAACACATGATGTTTATCTGGAAAGAGGAGTGTTTGCTTGTTATCAGTAGTAGGCTTGGTTGGATGTTATCTTAAGAGTTTGTCTCATCCCACCTGTCTTGACTGTTCATCTAGTTTCTTCTTCAGAACTTCTAATTATTAAGTTCAGTGTCCTTCCTGGGAAAAATGTTTTAATATAGAGTTATTTTTACTGGTGAAGTTTGTTCTAGGTCTATCACACTAGCATGTAGTGAAGAGCTAGTTTCTGATAAAGGAAATAATGCATGTGGTATCTACCTTTTTTTCCTCTCTCTAGTATTGAGATGGAGTTATGACTGAAGCTGTATCTGTACCATGCTTTTCAGAATCATTCTTCTAATGCTGGATTTACCTTTTTAGCATGATGGTTTATCTCTATATCAAAGCGCGACAACATGATTGGTCGTAGTTTTTGTCCTGTAGACAGTATAGCTGTGTTAGGAAAGATTTCCAGTATGAATAGTGACACACTAATTATGTGAGAAATAACACGTTAAAGGGAGCTGTACTGCTTTCAAGTCTGGAAGCTGTTCAGCCATGAAGCTTCAAGTATGGGTTGTTTTGTGTGATACAGGCATACTGTGGTATATATCATAGATAGAGGTATATATGTGTGTATGTGTGTTTGTATACACACATATAAATGTATGTACATATACATACATGACTGAGAGATACATGTCATGGTACACCTGTATCACACAAATACATATATAAAGTATACATATGTATACCTGTGAGAGAGATTTATCACAGTATATGTACATATATACACATACATGCACACACACATACACAGTGGTGCTCAGAATCCTCAAGTAGGCTGTAGCAGCACTGTTAACCAAACTTGAACAGAATATTTATTCTCTTAATAAATATAAACTTACTTAATGGTATGAATTGAGCAATCAATGGTTGTAATTCCTACAGATTATGTACTTGCTCACCCATTTTCCCCTCAGAGTGTTTTTCAGACTTTTGTGAAACACTATTTCCAACTGCCCTCAGGCAATAAGAAATAGATAATGATTTAGTATGCTCAGAATGTAGTTATGGCACAAATAACTGTCTAGACTTACAAATGCCCTAGTTTCTTTGCTTCATATCGACTTGCTTTTGCTTACTGAAGTAATTCATATTGTTGGCTCTCAATTAGAGTTCTTACTAAACGTGGACGTGGCCATCCCTGTTTTGCATCGTGACCAGAGACCCTTTTCATTTATTATGCAAGAGACACTGCTCCTAATCAAAGTGTATCATTCCACCCCTCGTTACAGGGGAGGACTCTTAGTCTGACACAATCTTCTTTTGGACAGGATTAGTCTGTCCTTTGGTACTATTACTGTATTACTGTAAATATAAAATGCTTAACTTGACTGTGAGGACTAGCTAGCAGTTGACATTAACATGAGATTAACTGCTTGTAGCATTTTTCTAGGACTAAAGTGGTCTACCAGACACTCACTAAGCCTTCCTTAGCATGCAGTCTGTGCAAATGCTTTCTCCAAAATAAGTGGATGGGATTTTTTTTTCTCGGAGGAGGAATTCATATAGGGAAAATAGTAAAGTGAATAAAAAAATTATCACTTTTCATGTCAAAATGACATTGTGCCTTCTCTTCAATGACTGTGCATTTCTATCGTAAATAAATAATAATACACAAAATTATCTTTTAGTCAGTCGTAGATTTCATGATGCATGATTATCTGAGCTTCATTCAGTATTTGTGCAAAGAGAATATTGATAAATCTAGGTGTTTATATTAGTCTTCCACTGAAATGGAAAAGAATCTGACAATAGTATGCATAACTTCATATTTACCTTGTTTGTATTAATCCTATATGTTAACAGTAATTCTGTGTTACAATGCTTGGGTTAGTTGAAATATACATGTTCAATTTCTGATATTGAATTTTTCCTTTGTCTCATAAATCCTATTATTGTAGTGGTTTGAGGTTTACATGTTCAAGATGCTGTATTTCTTTCCACCTTAGAGTTGCAGCAGCTCTCCGCAAGCCAGTCAATTCTTTTTGCTAAATAAGGGGCCAGTCTGATACAGTTTGGTACAGATTGAGAAGTCTTGCTGCCTTTTTTCCTCTCTTTGGCCTTGAAGATGGGTCTGTGTATAGGTTTTGGGGTTTATGTGGTTTTTTTGACTTGAGGCATAAGAATGTACTAAGTGCCCCCTTGGGACAGACCAGTGGTCCACACAACCTGCTGCTCTGTGCGGTGCTGGCAGCAAGACATGGTATTTAGGGAGAACATTGCGGTTCCTGCAATCTGTTTCCCCCACCATCGGCACATGTTCTCAGAGACACATTATGTGTCACATCCCTGCCTGTTCCTTTTGAGATCTGTTTATGGATCTGTTGTATATGAATCTAAATAATCCTTTTCTAAACTTGTTCATGCCATCTGTTTCCACTATTCTCTGTGTCAGCAAATTTGACTTTCTTTTGACTTCTCAAGCTTTCCCATTTCTTAAATGCTGACCTTTCCACTATGGATGGGGGTCTTAATTCTCCTCTAAAGCTGTGAGGATGGTGAGGTGGATTGTTTGTTGCTGTTGATTTATTTTACTTTTGAAATGTGGCAAATAGTTTCTTTGCTGCTAATCCAGGGAAATGTCCAGACTTCTTGTAGGCTGCTTTCTTTTTTTGGGACTGCTCATTCCAGAGTGTGTGTGGGTTATGGAGGGTTTTTTCTGGTTGTTGTTGCTGGTGGGTTTGGGTTTGGGGTTTTTTTTTTCCCCCCTCCTTTTTCCTGTTTTTTACTGTTTGTCTTATTGTTCCTATCTTGAAATCAGATGTTTGTGTACTGGATTTAGTTGGCTTCTCTCTCCTGCTGCGACATTGAATGGAATAGTATTGTAATTACTGCTACAGAGAGGCTTTCCCAGTAATGGTTCTTGAACGGTGCTTGTGTGCCACTGAAGACCAAATGCTACATTTAATGTAGGTTTTTAGGCTAGTTCTACTAGGATGCCTAATTTTCATGTGGAATGATGGGCAAATTAAAGGTGAACAAGCGTGTCTTGTGATCACCAGCTTTGCGGAGTATGGTGATAGGCACAGTGCTTTTAGTGTGTGCATTTATGGAATGGTTTCAAAGAAATGGCATTTTGCTGCAAGTAGAGTTTCTACTTGCATAAATTAAAACCTTACAAGTCTTAAGAAATTCACATGATTTACCCTGAAAGAGTAAAAGGTATTCATGTTGCCTCCTCTTCACATTACTGAAGTAGTAAATCTCTAATAAAATGGTTTATGGGAGGAAATACAGGTATTTTATTATAGTCTATATATATATGTTTCCTGTTACGTAGTCTTTTTAAGCTTGTCTTGCAGAACAACAGCTTCATAAATTGAACAGAAAATTGTACGTTTGCCTGGGCTGGGCAAAAAAATGTGAATTAAAATGAATATTCGACAATGCTTTTTGATAATTCAGTGTGAATATAGTTAGTTATGGGGAAATGCAGCTTTTGAATGCAGCCTCCTTGCAGGGATAGAGTTCCTTCATACTTTCAAAGTCAGTATGCACCTAATCTAAACTGGTTTTTGACCTTAGTTTTATAAAACAGAGTTACTGAAAACGCTTTTCTTCCATTTTAATCACAGAGGCTAAGACTTATTTGTTATTGCTTGCTGAATTTCTTTGCACTTTTAAATTTCAGACAAAAGTAAACTACTACTCTTGCCAAGTGGTCATGCATTTCAATATTTTCAAATTGCTGAAAACAGTTAAACTTTATCTGTTATGTTGCCTGTTTACTTACCAGCTGCTATTCTTTTTACCAACAAAATTACCATTTGCATTCTCCTAATTTATTTTTCAGTTCTAGCATTTTACTTCAGTGCTGTTTGGCTCCCTATCCAACTACATAACAGCTTATAAAAATATTATAGTAATTCAAATTCTTCAGTTCAAGCAAAAAATGTGTGCTCGTTTTCTGACAATAATATTAAATGATTAAATTAATGCAGCCATAACCTAAAAGCTTTGATAAAGTTTATTATTCAGGCTGCTTTAGTGGTTGTTTTCAAGGTTAACTCTCGAATGTTAAGTAAATAGCTACAAGGATGCTGTGGTCAGTAGAGATTTCCCCACCCCCCAACCCCCAGTTGATTTAAGCTTAAAAACCTGTATAATTTTAAGATTACATGATTAGTAGTTCCTTGGTACCCAGTATAAAATAGATGAAATTGAAAAAATGTGAAGATTATGTCTGTGATAGACAGCTGTATTGGTGCCTTATGTGTTTGAACATGCTTGTGAAATGTTAAATCAGTGGTGTTATGGCTGATACGAATTGTTACTTACAAATAATACAGAATTAATTTTGTTCTGGGAAGAGCTTCTTTATTTACAGGATTTTCATTTCCTCTATACTGTTTTTCAAGCCATCTTGAATCAAATTCCTGCTACTGTTCCATGTCATATAGTCACAGCACAATTTTTTAAATTGCAAGGAAATAGGAATGTAAACCATTCTTTTGAAAAAACTCTATGCAACTTTTGGACAAATGGTTTAGCATAAAAAAATAATAAGTGGAAACCCCTTAAAAAAAGACATATGACTTGACTACACAAAGAATCCTTCCGTTAGCTGGGATGCAGATCTACAGTGTTAGCTTAGTAGAGCAGCTGCCTGCAGTCAATATAGAGCATTGGCTTGGCTCTACTACTGAAGAGTAGATAACGTGCTGGATGTTCTCATCTCTGGTTCCACATATCGAAAGTTGTTTGTGGCACTGTCTTTCTAAGAACTGACCGGGATTATATGCACTGTCCCTAAAGATTAAGTAGTTTGTGGAGTATAAATTGCCTCTGAAACAGAGTATACTTGAAGTGCTCTATACTCAGTGTGGAGGAAGGACATGAAATGGTGCAATGTTACAGTGCTCTTTGGGGAAGGGTGGTGGTGAGACTGTCTCTTGCTTGTTCTTGAAAGCCCGTATGTGCAAGAGGGAGAAAGAACAGAAGGTAGAATTTGGTTCTAAAATGCATCTTTAAATTGAGAGGAAGTGCTTGTCAAACTGCTGTTTATGATTAAATTGATAATGATAAGTAGACTTAATGGATTATGTCTTAAAACTTAGTTTTTTGGGTTCACTTTCTTTTAATATTACCATTAGACCATGGGCTTTTCTGCAGAGATTCTGTCACTGTTCATCTAGGTCTGTAATTTCTTCTGTTGTATAGTATTGCTTCACCTTCAAAATTGTGAAGTCATGGTTTCCAATAGAGATTTCTCTCATGATGTATCAATTAGTGGTTGTTTAATGCAAATTACAGAAATAGTGGTTTACATTAGAATAGCATATGACAGAGTAAGCAGGGTTTCTTTAGAGTATCCTCCCTTTTTTTTATGCTGTACTGTGAGTCCTTTACTTCTTTTTAATTAACAGTAGCTTTAGTTATTCAAATCTACCTTTGATGTTAACAGAGGGTTTCACAGATGTTGGTTTCTAGAAATCAGTTTAATTTCAATAAAAGAAAAATATTTGATCTTTTCTCCATGTCTACTCCCTAAATCATCTCTGTACATGCATTAATGAGATCATTCATTTAACCAAGTACATGCATTAATAAGGTAAAATCTCTTTGAACCTTAGTTACTTTTTAATCTTTGAATTGGATTTAAAAGAATGTAATATTAGAATTTTTACCAATAAATTTAAATAGATATTGAATAATTTGAACTAATGGTAGAATTAAGCGGTGACATTTCAACATTAAATATGATGATTTGGTATATTACATTAGATATTTTCACATATGAAGAGTAGGATTTTTAAGAGCAGTAATTCAGAAAAATGTGAGTCTACTTAATAGAATCATTCTTCTCAAGACTATTTATACTGACTTTGTTTTTTTCCCTTTCTGGAATCTGGAGGCTTTTTACTCATTGTCTTTTTTCTCTTAGTTTCAGCCCAGACTCTGAAGAGCAACCTTGATTCAATGAACCATCAGATCCAGCGCCTAGAAAATGACATTAAGAAATTCCCTGAAACACAGGATGAACATGATAAGTTTGTACAAAAGATGAGCATATCCTTTTTGCACGTCGTCTTTGGTGACCTGAATGTTCTGATAGTCTGGTTAAGTATTTACAACACTTGAAAATAAGTTTTCAGTCTCTTCTTCCATGCTTTTATTCTAGCGCAGAGAAAAGCTTAACAGAATGGGCTGAACATAAAAAAACAGGTAACTGAGTATAACTTAAAGCAGTTATAATCAGACTTTCAAGGGAGGAAACCAGATAGCTTTCTTGAAGTAAGTATAGTGGTTGGTCATAAAGATAGTAGTATGTCTTTTTGCCTTAAAGAATGCTATTTAATGATGATTGTTGAATCATTTAAATCTAGAAAACTATCAGCAGGAGAGTATTAACTATTTTAGCTTCAGATATGTTGCTTTTTGAAGGGGGGAGTATGAATTTTGTTAATGTTTTATTTATTTTTAACAGATCATTTTAGAGAAAAAGTATTTACATGTGTTGTACTCAAGAGTGATTTGTCCTTTTATTTCTGTAGGGAGTAGGGTATGTAGGTTCTTCAAGCACTAGTAAGTAAAATCTGTGGGTGAATACCAAATGATGTCTGTCTAGCCCGTATTCCCTCCAAAATTTTCATAATTTGCTCCAAAGAATAAAGTAACAAGTGAAGTACACTGTAGATGCAAGAAGCTCACCAAACTGTCAGAAAGACTGAGCAGAAGTTCTGGTTTTTTTCTTAAAAGAAATTGGCAGATTTTTATTTTGCACAAAGCACATTTTTGTATATGTGGAAGTATTCAGCGTATGGTACATGTCCAAGTCCAAGGCATTTTGTGCATTTATAGAAGCTCAGATAGTTCATGTGACATCTATTCTTTCTTACTGCAACCAGACAGAAGTCATTGGTTTGTAGGTTTTTCAAAGGAAAATAAAAGAGGGGATCGATGTCTAGAGCCAGTCGTAGCTGCTCATCACATTTAGTAGGTGGATGTAATGAAGAGGTTCTCCTAACTACTGTGTATTTGGAAAGTAAGTTTTAGCAGGATTAACCATTTGAATGGTTTCAGTGACAGAAATTCACAAGAAGATATTTAATATCTTCTCTATATGGATTTATTTTAAGTTTCTGACAAGACTGTAGAAAAGTAGCTTAAAGGAGACAACTCATGACTAAGTGGAAAATTGTTTCTTGTTACTTATATATTCTCTTCCATCTTGTCTTATTTGCAAGGTTAGGAGACTTGCTTGTAATCACATTTATCAGTTCTGCTACTAAAAAAAAAAAGAAGCCCAATACCTTATTATTTTCCTGAGATACATTCACATAAGAAAATCTTATAATATTGCCTTGTAATTGTCCATTGCCTTGTCATCATGTGCATAGGCTAAATTCTGTCAAGTAAGCCTCGCTTTTGTTCATAAATGAAACCAACATAGTGAAATGCACCTTTTGCAACCGTGTTTTCTTGTTAAGCTTGACAGTTCTGTTTTACAGGTTATATACATTTTTCAGTTGTGTTGAATAAATGCTTTGCCATTTGTTGTTTTACTACCTATGTATTTACTCTACTTATAAAAATGCATCACTCAAGTGATTTGGTGGAAAAAAGAGCCAAGTAGGTAGTGTTTACCTTTTTTGGCTCTGGTTTATCACCTGAATTTCTTAAAGGAGGAGGATCATCTGACAATGCAAAAGAGTTAAAAAAAAAAAAGTGCTGATGCTTTTTTGTGTTAACGAAAGTATGAGGATCCTATGAAATTTTTGAAAATTAATTCTTGAAAGTCTCCTGGGCAACCTTGCTTCAGTGCACGTACATTGATGTCACAGCTAGATTACCAGTTCCTGGTAATTAAAATAGGCACCCTGAACTTTAGATGCCTGACAGCTTTTATCATACTAGTGAATTTGGTGGCTTCACAAAATAGATAAGACTGTAGGAAATGAACTGATTATGCCTAAGGATTTATGTTTTCATAATTAATAGATGACCTGATAAATAGTGTTTTTCTTTTTTAGAAAGTCATCTCCAGTTATGTCAAGTGGTCAGATTTGTTTCTGCTTATCAGTGAATATTTTTAAATTTTCTACACTCCCTAAGATTGAAGAATAAAGGGAGGGGAAATGACATCTTAGTCTTCAGTATGTATTTCTTTTGTTTCTGTCAGCTTGTTGAAGAATTGTTGTTGATAGCACATACTGAGTGTGATTAGTAAGTTGAAGAATTTCAGGCTGAACATCTCTCTGCTTGAATGTTTCAGAAAATTTGAGACATTTCTGAGCATAAATCATCTCTCAGTAGAGAGTTCTAGGATGCAGGAGTTATACCATAATTAAAGACATAGTTTCTCTTGCCCCTTCCAGCTACTAAACAAAGCTGTTTAGTGGTAATTCTGGATGAAAATTTTTTCAGAGAACATGAAAGGGATGTTGCTTGGTATCATACTAAGGTAGGAGATCAATTAACAGAAATACCATTCGAAGTATTAATTCCTAATAATAAAATGAATTAATATTCATAATAAAGAAGCAAATGCTATGAAGGAAATTACTGAATTTTAGATCTTTTAAACTTTTTTTAGCAAATATGGTTTTGGTACTGAGAGTGACAAAAAGATGAATAGAAATTCTACTTACATTTTTAGGTAGGATTTTTTTTGTGACCTATTTCTCAGCAGGCTAATTTGTGATTTCACTTAATCAGTTTATTTAGCACATACAATTATTCATCTCAGTGCATACTACTTGATGTAACTCTTGAATGCTTAAAAATAACTTAAAACTACTTTAGGAATTAAATACAAAGACAGAAAGAGTAGTTTGTTACTATTCTACAACCTGTTAAAAAAATTGCAATATATTGCAGAAGTAGTATGTTCAGGTAAATATACCCCATGGATTAACAAACTTTGAATTAAAGCTGTTAGAATTAAATTCATGTGGTTTTGACTGCAGTCTGCTAACTTGATACATATCGAACGGTTATTTTTTTTATTTACAAACTGAGGAAATTGAGTTGATATGAGAATAGTTTAAGACTGTAGGCAACTAAATGAAATAATTTGATAACAGAAACACATTCAGTTTTAGTTGACTTTTTTAAAGCTGTGCAGGTATTCACATGAATTGGTTCTGTAATGCTGTCAGCGTGACTTCCTGCTTAAGGGTGTTTTGTTTTTTTCCATTTATGATATTATGGTTCAATTAACATAATAAAAGAAATTCAGATGATTTAGCTATAGGTTGATTGCCATCTTTCATAAGCAATTAATAATTAAGATATAGTATGATTATCTGATTTGATTTCAAGCATACTAGAACAGTCTCAGCAAATAATGACACTGTCAACTTCATACCTTCTTTTAACTAAAAGCATATATTTTATGACAATATACAATCTTGACTTTACAGATTCCGCTAGTGTAAGTGCCAAATCTCTAATATCTAACATCTCTAATGGATTGTACCAGTGATTTTTCTCTCAAATACACATAATGATCTGTTTTGACTCCTTATGGTTTCAGTTTCTAGCCATTGTGACACTTCAAAGGTTTTTAAAGTTTTTTGGGACCTGTTTGTTTGTTAGGTATCTTTTCTGCCATGTCAGAATTTTTATGCTGTGATGAGGTTACTCAAATTTATCTGCAGTGACAAAGTAGATTCAGTTCTTTAGTTTAGGACTTTTTCCCCCAGTCTTTAGTGGTATTTTTTAATAACCATTTGAAATACTGATTTCAACTAAATACAGTATTTAAGTAATTTTGTAGCTTCATAGGTGTGAAGAGTAAAAAATGTCATGTCATTTATCTCTTTTGACATCAAAAACCTGTCTCTGTTAGCACCATCATTGTAGTGGAGTTTTGCGTTCAATTAGTAAACACAGTTCAAACTTGCTTCCATGATCACTGCCTGCTTGGACCCAAGTTCTACATCTTGTTAAGTGTGTGCCTATGTTGTTTGTAGTGAACACTGTGGACTTCTTGAGATAGCTGTATGGAAATACTTCTGTGGGGTTCTGAAGTGATTTTTGTAGTTGCAGTCTTGCTAGGATTTTAGCTTGTCTGCTTTATATTGGGATTTTCTGTAAGTATTTAATTGCCTAAGTTCTAAGGAATGCTCACAGCACTTCCTGAAGTCTTTTGGATCTTGGGATCATGAAGCTGACCTTGTACGGTTCGCCACCAGAAACAGTTGATTTCAAACTGAGGATTACAACTATGCTATAACAGGAAGTAGAATATAGTATGGTTAAGGGAAGAAAGGGAGAAAAAAAAATACCCCAACCAAATGAGAGATTAAAATATTCTTTCTGTGGCTTTCATGCTATATTAAATAACTTGTGTGATTCTTGAGGCAACTTTTTCATTATGTGATCCATGGCTAGAATTGTACTTTACTTGAAGAGCAAATAGTAAATAATTTAATTTTAAATGTGAGGGGTTTCTTTTATAATTAGCCCAGCTTTTATGGAGCACTGAGGAGTCTGATTCAATAGTTTAGAAAAGTAATTACAACTATGACAAATCTGGCTTTCACACCTTGTTTTATTTCGGTGTTTGTACGTCTAATTGAAGATTTTTTAAAATGGAAACCTCTGAATTTTATACTTACTTGCTGTAGGTGTGTACGCTGTTTTCTCTTTAATGATGTTAAAACATGAGTGTCTAGTTGGGGATTGAGGAAGATACTCAGATTAGTGAGGTTAACTTTAAATGTTATTAAAGACAACGGAATAAAAAGCTATTTCAGAGGGAGTGATGGAAAGTTGTATAGAATTAACTTACTAATTATTCCTGACTTAGAATTATAGAGACATAAGTAATAAATACTGTCTCTTCCCCCCTCCCAACATGCGTACACCTCCCCAGTGACAAAAGTTTAGTTGTCTAGAAAATAGGCAGGAGCTTTGTTCTGAGAAGTAGGGAGAAGTGGTAGAGCTTGGGTGGCAGGAGGGCACGCTGTTTGATCACTGGCCATTAGGGGTCATTCTTTTGTTACCCTGCTAGTTAAAGAGACTGACTTCTTGCTGTGTTGCTTTTGGACGATTATATAGTTTGTAAACAGTCTTACATTAATTTATTCATATAACTTATCCTAGGTGTTCCAGTATGTCCTTAAATGAAGAGTTTGTATAGCTTTTCTGGTTTTCAGCTGTATCCTTTACCCTAGTAAGAGATATTAACCTGCCTAATCTTGTTAAAATCTTTTGCCTACCAGAGCAATAAATTGTGCTACTTGGTTTTTCTAGTTGATTTCATACATGTGAAGAATTAAAAGCTTAGTTTTAAAGAATTGCAAAATTAAGGGAACTATGAATGAAAGAACAAAAATTAGTGCAGATAAAAAAATTTCTAAGCCGTGTGTATTCGTCTTATCATTAAATGGAAAAACAGCGATTTGTGAACTAATTTTAATTTTCAGAAAGGAACACCATTCATTATAACAGAATCCTTTTTATGAAATAAAAAGCTGCCTTCTTGAAAGGCATATATTCTCACTTGATATATGTTTATGTTCATAGTTCTCTCTAATAATGACCATTGACTCACAACTAAATATGAGTTTTATTAGTTCCTTACTTGATGTACTTCAGTGGTAGTGGAATGATCTGGGGAGAAGTCTCCTTTAAGAGTGTGTGGGACTTTTATGCACTGAGAATGTAGATAATATTTAATGTGCACTAAACATCAACAGATAATTCTCTTGTACGAACCACTGTACTGCAGATTCTCTTATAGCATGCCACTAGGGAAGAAACAAATATACTCTGAATCAGAATCTCAGCATCTGGAAATGGCTGTGAACCTTTTTTCCTCTCTGAGTGACTGAGCAGCAGGACATCATTTACATGCTGACATGGAGTGCTGAAAGAATGTTAATGGCATTAACACTCCTGTCATCTGTTAACACTTGGGATTTCCTCCTAGCTTGTTGTGGAAAAATAATTCACTTAAAGTGTTTTGAGATGTCATTTTTAGGAAAGTCTGTTTTTGTTTTTCAGACAATTTGAAATGCGCTGGTGCCTTCATTTCTGCATGAGAATGTACAATAATATCTGAATTTGCTCATAACTAGGGGCTTCTCAAAAATAACCCCAAAGGGGGAAAATTTCTAGGAAATCTTGTATATGCCCATACATTTGAAGTAACTGTCTTCTGCCTGAGCATATTTGAATGTGGTTTTAAATGTAGAGGCTTTTTTCAGTACTTTGGGAACTGGAAAAGAAAATCATTCAATGAGTTTTCAAATTCTACGTCACTTATAATCCTTAATTTATACATGTGCCTTTTCTTACAATATTGATATAAAGTTTTCAATCTTGCTATCCACAAACATGTCAGTTAAAAACACTTTCAATGGAAAGTGCAGCTCTTGACTAAAAGAGGTATTTTGGGACTATAGTGGTTATTCATCAAAGGAAAAGTATTTTATCAAGTAGTGTCTAGTGAGAGAAGGTCTACCTTACTGAGGTTTGTACATCAATAAGATTTTTTTTTTGGTTTCTCAGAGAACATGGTTCTTATCCCCTGCCTACTTCTCCTCTTTCTCTCTTCTCCCGTCCCCCCCCAAGTGAGAAAATGGATGTTGTCCAAAAAACCGCAGTGAATTAGCACTTACTGTAGTTTGAAAGTTTTGAAGTATTAAGTTATGTGATGCATAACGAAGGAACAGAAGACCTGGCTTCTAGCTGTAGCACGGCACCTTTTTTCTTTCTTTCTTTTTTTTTTTTTGTTGTGGTTACATTAAATGAATGTAATCAGGGTGTTTTGTTATTCTTAGTGTTGAGCATTTGTTTAAAGTTAAGCCTTCTGCTTACAGTTAAAAACAAACTCCAAGGAAGAGTCAGCAAAAAGTACATGTCTTAAGATGCGCTAGCACCAGGGAATAAGGTGTTGTTTAGCAAGACTTACGAGTGAACATAGTGGAAGGAACTGAAACAGGAGTGATTCATTCTAGTGTCAGATCAAAATGTCAGCTGTTCTCTCCAAGTCTTACCTCAGAAAAAATTAATACTTGATTAAATGCTTAGTCAAGCAATTTTTTTTCATGTTTTCAACTATCAATTCTTAGTCTTCCTTACTAATATAGAGAAAACAGAATAAATAACACTAATATTATTGATACTGTTTGTAAATGAGAAAGGCTAGAAACAATGGAACTTTAAAATCCCTTTTTTTGTTTTTTATCCGCCAGTGGGGAAAAATGGACTACTTTTAGCGTCACTCAACTGTTTTGATCTTTGATTTGTATGATTCTTAAGAGGATCAGCTGAGGCCATCATATGGTCTACTTCGCTGTCACCCATGAAACAATTATGAGCTTGTTGAAACTTAGGATCTTGCTTAATATCAGGAAATTATAATGAGCCTCTAGTAGTAGTGCTGGTACTACAGCATTTAATGAGATTTTACTATTTGATATTGATTATTTAAAAATATAACATTTTTATAGTTGTTTGCATTTAAGTATGAACCAAATTATTTCTTCAAAAATAATCTTGTGATTAATTTAACTTTCTATTAGCAACATACAAAAAACCATTTTTTTTTTAATTAAAATAGTAAGTGCAAGAAGAAGATGACTTCGCACTGCCAACTGAAGGTACAGCACAGAAGAGTAACCATTTATTTGCTGTTGAATCTTTGGTTTATGGAGTTTTCTGTTTAAATGGTATTTTCTGTGGTTTCAATATCTTTTTGCTTAATTGTGGTTTATAAGTTTTAAGCCCAAGGAAAGAGAGCAGAAAAGGCCTTCTAAGGTCTTACCTTCCTGGTAAAGAGAGACATTACAATTGTCTTCTCAATATGCAAGTATGTGCAGTATATTAGAAATACAGTGGTCAATAAATGAATTCCGTCAGTTGAAAGTTCTCTGGTTCCCTTTCACTTTCTGTCCGAGAAGAATACAACCAAAAGTACTATGTGAGACGAAATGTAAAATCACCCTGTATCTTGGCTCTTTCTTGTCTGATTTCCTATTTAACTTCTGATTCCTACAAGCCCATACAGGCCGAGGGCTGTACTGAACTACTGCTGAAGTAGGAATGTGAATGGAATTAAATTTGAAGCTATGATTCTGTTGGACTTCCTGTCTAATTACTTTCATTTCATTGTTCTGTTCTAGTCAGATGCGTAAAATAACAGAAAGGGAAGTGAGAATGCAGTCAGCTAGAGAAAGAGTCGAATACAATGTAGTAAGAGGAGAATAGAAAGTAGCCGGTGGATGGAAGGATGAACACTGAGAATCCAGATTGTGAGATAAGGGGCACAGTGTCAGAAGGACAATGTTTAGAAATAGTCTTATTAGTGGCAGGAAAAGTTCAACGTGACAAAAAGATGCAAACGTTTTCTTTCCGCCTACACCCTGAAAGTTACAAATGTGTTTTGCTTCTTTGTAAGCCGTTCTTAGTATATGCTCAGTACTTCTTAAATGGAAATGCTTTAAGCATTTGTAAGTCCTATTATGCTGTATGTCTTTTGCTTTACAATTCATTTTATACTTAAGGTGGGTTTTTGGGGTGGTTTTTTTCTTTGCTTGTATTTCTTTAAAATTGCAATTATACAGATTAATGTGTAGGTCTGCTTTTGACTGTATGAAACTTTTTATCCTGTTTGATGTTCAAGTTCTCTGGATTTCTGTTACCCTAGTGTATTCCCAAATATATAAATTGTTCATGTTGCAAGGAACTTCTTGCTGTAGAATGTACGTGTAAGTACTAGGTATACTATTTTTCCCCCACTATAGACTTGGGTCAATTTGAATTCATTGTTAATGAGATATTAAAATGCCCTTAAGAACTTCCACCTTCTACTACATATTCTATAGGCTTTTTGCTCAAATTTGCATAGTTGATTGACATGACGAGCAAAGAAAAAAAAATCCTGTGGTTGGTGCACGTTAAATTTTGCGTCCAGCATGCTCTGTTCTAAGTTCATGTACCTCTGAGAAAGGTAAATTTGTGACTTGAGTATCAGATCTGAGATTTCAGTGAGTTGTTTAGCTCCTTGACTGACAGCCACCAAATATGTATGCCCCAAATTTGCATTATTTTGTGTTGCCTCAAATGCAAGAAAAGAATCACTAAAATTCGCTTTTGAAAAGGAAATCAACAGTATATCATTTTATGAGAGGTTACATTTAAAAACCTTTTCTCTCTCAACACCCAAATCATAGTTAAATGGGTACGCTAAAGCAACCAAGACACACTTGATTAAACTGATCGTGCTTGTAATTCTGAGAAGTACATCTGAGGGTCTGACGTATTTCATCAGCATAGGCAGAAAATCCCACTTCTGAAAGCACTGTGATAGAAGATAGGAAGAATTAGTACATACATATAATCTGCTTTTCTTTTTGAAACTAGCGGCTTTTTTTAGAAAATTCAGGGCATCAATGAATAAACAGTGTTTTCTTTTTCCATTTTAGTATTGCTAATTGTTCAAGCTTGTAGCATCTCAGTATTTTGAATCCTATTGAAGAACTGAGCCTGCCAAGTTGAAAATCAGATTACAAGTAATTTGTGCTATGTTAAGTTATGTATATTCAATTGACATTATTAAGCTGGGGGGGGGGGGGGGTGGGGGAAGAGACTGCTATTGACACAGAATACACAGAATCGTGTAGGTTGGAAAAGACCCATAAGATCATTAAGTCCAACCGTAAACTTAATGCTGCCGAGCCCACCACTAAACCATGTCCCCAGGCACCACATCCAAACATCTTTTAAATACCCCCAGGGCTGGTGACTCAACCACTTCTCTGGGCAGCCTGTTCCAATGCTTGACAACCCTTTCAGTGAGGTAATATTTCCTAATAACCAGTCTAAACCTCCCCTGGTGCAGCTTGAGGGCATTTCTTCTTGTCCTATCGCTTCTTACCTGGGAGAAGAGGCCAACCCCACCTCACTACAGCCTCCTTTCAGGCAGTTGCAGAGAGCAATAAGGTCTCCCCTCAGCCTCCTCTTCTCCAGGCTAAACAACCCCAGCTCCCTCAGCCGCTCCCTATCACACTTGTTCTCCAGACCCTTCACAGCTTTGTTGCTGCTCTTTGCATTTTAATGTTGTTGACCTCCATTGTACTTAAGTCATTTGCTTAGTGTTTAGAGAGTGTGTCTCCCCAGCCTAGAAGATTTGCCTGTGCAGACTAGCCTTTATAGGTACCAGTTCAAAAATAAGGTAATCAGCAGGTCAGAAATACAGCCAGGACCTATAGCAGTTAGAAGGCATAATATCAGAAACACATTCTGAGGAGCTCAGTCCTGAGCAGCACAGCAGCACTCACACAGAAACAATCCCAGAAGCTGTATTTTTTTTTTAAGAGATTCTGTTGTTCAGTGACAGTCATGATATAACTGTTGCTATTCAATTTAATTTCCACTGAGAAATGTCAGTATGGCCTTGTGGCATTTACTAATCCTTTCACTTACCTAATTTTTCACCCTGAGAAAAAAATTAATCCACTAAAATTGCTTTGAAATCTTTGCATGACTGGTGTCGCATTTTGTATGACTGGTTGTTTGTCATGAAGGTCAATAGACATCATTGAATTAATATAAGGTTAAATATAGTGTTTTCTGCTGTGTGTAAATATTCTAGACCTGCAACACACCTTCCCATTGTGTTTGTTGTAATATGCAGCAGTTGAAAGGTGTGAATCTTTGTACAAAATCAACTTATGAAGATATATTGTTGAAGCAAGGCAAGTTACTTTACTATCCTAATAGAATGAGTCTCCTTCTCTGGTCGTGCCTGAAAACCAGTTGGGTTTGGTTTGTTAATTAATACAGTAAATGGTGCTGTTGCTAGTTGTTTTCCCAAATAAACTTTTTCCTAAATTAGTAGAAAAATCACTCAATTTGTCATGATACTGTTAAAATCCTTACGGGAGTTCTAGGAAGTACTGTATTTTACAATTTCAGGATTGCTACACAGGTTTTTATACTAGCCATTTTAAATGAAACTTTATTTTCCTTCATTTACTACTGTGCTTTGAGCATCCATGGTTACTAAGCTGCAACCCTTGTAGAATTAGAGAGACTTTCCAGTTAAAGATCAGTTTAACCTTGTAGAAAAAAACCTTTGATATCTTCCTGCTTGGTCAAGTCCAATCTTCCTACTGAGAGACAGTATAACATTAAGTATATTTTCATTAAACTGTTTCTTTGACAGAAGAGGGTTGAGGAATGAAGGAGTTTTGAGCATAGTTTTAGCCTTTGTATTTATGTCCTCTGCTTTATTTCTTCTGAGTAAATGTGATACTAAGAGGTATGTGAGAAGTAGTGGTGGAAGAAACTGTCAGTCCGTCTTCTACATTAAATCTGTAAATTTATACAGCCAGTGTGGAATTACAAGGGCTTTTTGTAGGGCATGTGGAGTAGCAGGTTTATCTTGAACCAGAGCAAACACACTATGGGTTGCAAATCTAAACCCATCTCATTTATTTTGCTGCCTCCCTCAGCTTTAATGAGGCATACTGAAGCTTTCTGGAATAAATGTGGGTGGTTTTGTGTGGGGGATTTTTTAGTAATCACACGAAGTATGACATTTTCCTTAAGGTATGCTGAAATTCTGTATTTTCCTCTGTGGTGCACTATGCATCAAAAGAATTGTTAGTCTGTTTTTATTACATACTATCAAATCACAGAGATACTGTTGAGATAGTTCATGTTGAGATAGTTCATGTTAATTGCTTAGTGTGGTACAGTCTGGTGTTGCTCAGTGAAGTAGAATTTGGAAATTGGTCAAGTCTAATCTGGCAAGATTCCAGATGTTTATTTTTGTCCTAATACAGTTGTTTAATGATACTTTGCTGTACTTTTGCGAGGTATCTGGCTTCATTTGCTTTTTTAATATTCCTGTATTTTAATATCTTTATGTTCCTTGATGAAAAAGGAATTCTAGACAGGCCTGCATAATGGATCACGCGCTATTCCATTCTATTATGAGCAAAACATGATATAAGCCAACAGAGAGATATTAGTAAATCATTGTTTCAGTGCTTGACCAGTTATGTGAAAATTGTTGATTTGCTTTGGGACAAGATGAGCTTCACAGACTACAGACTGCCTTAAGGGCATAAACAGGGGATGATGATAAGCAGCAATATATTTAGTAGAGTAAGGTATCAGCCAGGTTCTTCAGGGAGTGGTGTGAAGTCCACTTATTATATAATAGTTTCCTGAAGAGTTTGTAACAAAAGGCAAACAGCATATGAGTTAAATTCTCAGATAACGAATCAAAAATAATGCAAACACAAGGGAGAGAAATACCAAAGGGCCTTGGGAGAGTAATCAGCAATAAGGATGTAACAATATGAGAATAACTCTGGAAAAGCGTGTGATGCTATATTTGAGAAAAAGAGTGGTGGACACATGCATTCATGAGGATAAAATTTGTTGATAAGAGAAATTACGTACTACCTTCTCTTTTTGTATAAGGTAAAAAACCCAAGAAGCAAACACAGCTGGAAATGCAGTATAGATCATATGTTCACAGTAACTAATAGAGGAAAATGAATTATTTTTAATTTTATTGAGGGTATGTTGTTTATTTTGTTGCATAGAGGTAGCATTTTCAGTGCATTGACTTAAGGTTTTTTGTTATGTTTATGTAGGTAATATATACCGAAGAAGTTAAGTAAGTTTGCGAATTGTTTTACTGGAGTTGAAAGTAGGACTGTCAGGCTGGGGCAGGGATCACAGAAAGATATGTGACTGGGCAAAATGAGAGCAAAATGAAAAGCATATAGAGCCAAAAAATATGAAGGAAAAGTGTTAGTAACTCATCTTTCTTCATGAAAAATCATATGATTTTTCATTGTGTTCTGTCTGTGAATTACATTAAAACTTTGTGCTTAAATGCCCCCAGTTACGTCCATTAGAAGCTTCTCTGAAGAACTTTTCTTCCCAGATGGTGAATTTACCCAGTTCACCTGGATTTTCAGAGTCAGTTCACACTCATCTTTTGTTACTTTAGTGTTGCTCTTTAAAGGGCTCTTCTCTTTCCTTCTTGTTTTCCCCTTCATTCAGATGTATGCAGGAAGAATTGAATCATCCACAAAATGTCTTTCTGCCCGATACAACACACAACGCTTTTTTAAGACCTTTCCACTTCCTTTATTATCATATATTCTTTCTTGTCTTTGTTTTTTCCCCTATTTGCTTCATCTTTCTTAAAGCAAACTAAAAATGCCTTTGGTGTTCCAGGTGGTAACTATAGGTTTATATAGGTATAATCATTACTTAGATTGAACTTGAAAATTGCCTAATAATGTGTCATGTTTTAGTGCATAATGTTCATTTCTCTTACAATTACTTGTTTTGCCATTTCTTTTACTGGTATCCCTTTGGAAAATGATCCTTTGAATTTTAACTGGTCTGGGCTAAAGCACAGTTTTCATAAAGTTAATATTTAAAAATATGAGAATTATGGAACATTATGAATGAAAATAGTGTTATACAAAGCAGATTATCAGTTTTCTTTCTGACAGTATATTTCTACCTTCAGATCTTCATTTCTTTTTAAGAAGGAAGGCCCTCATGTGAGGGGACATAATATTATATTCATTTCTTTTGTATTGGGCTATACTATAAATCCTGTGAACAGGAGTGTACAAACAATCTGTAGGTTCCATTATAGTATGAATAAAGGATGAAATTGGACAAATGTTACAGATGGGGAGGCAAAATGATAACGCAACAGGTAGCTGTTTGGCAATTAAGAACTTCAAATAGCTTATTTTTCTGATTTTTATTTATTGAAAAACATATATTCTGTAAAGCATATAGTACAAACTTTTGTAGGTTACCTGTTTAAATCCAGACATTTGACTACAGATTTGGGTTTTTTTTGTTTAATCCCTGAGATTATGTAGATTTACCACATGAGGGAGCTCCATTCTGTTCTGCACCTTGAAGACTGCATCTAGAATTGTCCTTCAAAGCTAGTACTGAATAGGATTGAGAGAAGATTTTATACAATAAAAAGAGAAGTATAAAAAAGTTGCTGAAATGAGTTTGAGTGTGTGGTGGGTAACTAGTGAGAGAAGAGTTTTTTGACAGTAATCTACATGGACACATGAAAAATTATATAGGAAGAAAAGCCTGCTTGTTTAGGAGATTCTAAAGAAAAAAACTCTATTAACAAAAACCTACTTAAATACATGGAAATCTAAAGGTTTCTTGATTGTGCATAATTGCCTGAGGGAAACTGTGCTTTCATCCTTAAATTTATATTAAACCAAGTTGTCCAGATCCCTGAAAGATATTTTTGTAAAAATTGTACACTATTAGAATGATAATTCATTAGGGATCCATTTTCTAATTGCTGTGTGCTTATTTTAAAATCTGAACTTAAAGGGAGAGTGCACTCTATAATTCCCTGGAGCTGCTGCATTAGATATCAAAATCAAACTGTCATGAGGCATTGCTTTATCAAAAATGTTGGTGTTGATGGAACTGCTTTTTTCCCTCTACCCTTCTCCACTCCCCAAAAAGAAATTTAAAAAAGAAAAAAAAAAAACAAACCACAAAACCTTTTTGGAGAAACTGTACTAATTTTTTCTTAAAGTGGTGTGTCTGAGTATAAGAAACTTTCATTTCAGGTCCTGATTGCCCTGTGATTATGCTCTTTGCTTTTCTGTCTGACCAGAAGATTTGTTTAAGAACTATCCTTGAGTGTTTGTTGGCCGAGATAGAAATTTGAGGGATTACTTCACTTTCCTGATTTTTCTTTGTTTTAATCCCAGTCATCTGGGGCAAGGCTGTTTGTGTGCATACAGTGGTGAGTTCCTAGGAAATAATTGCCCAATAAGTTGTGGTTTTGGAATTAATATCTGGAGAGAAAAGAGGAGGGAAAGGACATGCACCGTTTTCCTCAAATCATATATGATGTGTGGTTTTAAGTATGCAACTGGTATTCATAACATTCTTTAGGTGCAGAATAGGCTCTCATTTTTAGAGTGTAGTCTCTCACTCTCATTTTCTCCTGCACTTGAATTTGTGAATGCTTCATTGCAACAGTTATTTGCACTAAACAAATCTAAATTTTAATGAAGTTATTCTATGCTTTTGTATCAGGTGACATAAAATCATTCCTTTTCCTCCTTGATTTTGAACAGCTAGGCTCTTGAAACATTATATGATCTGAACCTTTTCAGATTTCTAAATACAAGAAAATGAGGACTTCTGACACTGCTGCATTAAAGGAAACCTAGAAATATAAGGAGTCACTTCTCTTTTCCTTCCTCACACTTTACCAAAAAATTTTATCCAGGTGAAGTAACCACCAGATCTACTGATTGAAGCTTGTTAAAACAGGGTGCCACTGACAGCTCAAGCATAGTGCTCTTAATTAAATCCAGGTGAAGTGAGGAAAAACTGCATGATCAAAGACAAAGTGAATGTGGTTGCAGTTTCTCTGAAAGATTTAGGGCACACAAAGCTATAATTATTGTTTAAGGCATCTCATTGTGTGTTCCAAAGCTAATATAATATTTCTAGGAGTGGCTACCTTACCGTGGCTTTGCTGAAATAGGCATCAACAACTAATTTTTTTTATTGTTGTTGGAACGTTGTTTGTCAATGCTTTGTGTTAGTGAAACAGTCACATTTAATTAATTTGAATATAATATGGAAAACAAATTTTGCAAAATTTATTTTCTTTGTACTAGCTGCATTTTAGTTGTTTTCTTTCTTGTTTTTATTCATCTAAGCAGATTTTTATCTAATTGTTCTCCAGGGAAGGTATGCTAGAAATCCATTACTCTTGCAACATTTTCTGTTTGTTATATTCTTGACTTTTGTGTCTTCTGTGTTGCTTTCGAATTAATGCATGAATAGCGATTATAATTAATTGTTTGCCACCACAAAAACTGAGAGAGATCTGAATTTGGAAAAGCTATAAATACTATTCTTCGTATTACTTCAAAGTATTTTTAAACCAAAATACCACAAATGAGAATTGAGTTGAAAAGTAAATGATTTCTGTTGTAAAAGGTGCAGGAAAAGCACCTGCCTCAAGAATATGGGGAGTGACTACTTTTCAGACTTCTTAGTGTGGGATTTCAGGCAAAACTGTGATCCATGACTGTGAAGGATCTGAGCAAAGACCTATTAGTTTTGTGCAAGTGTAGGAAAATAATCTGTAAAGCATTACCAAACTGGAATAATAAACAGGAGAGTTCTTTACATTCTTCTGTAATGTTGTAAGATTCTTTTTGCCTTTCTTGTGTCCTGTCATCATCTTGTATCCGTCGTTCTACCGCTCCTATCAGTTACCCCCTCTTTATGCCATTGTCGCATTCAGTCACGTGCTGAAGGTCTGAAAAGAGCTGTGAGGGAAGATGGTGAAATACGTAACCAATATACACTGAGTGTGAAGTTATATCTACACCTGTATCTATCTGTTTCATTCTTCATCTGGTATAATCTTCTTTTTTCCTTATTTTTAACAGCTCTCACAACTTCCATTTCAGAACATATGAAGCTTAATAGTCCACCTCTTTCATTCATGGATGGCATTTCACCTTTCTCGTAAAAGGATGTTTTTCACCTGTCACGCAGTGGCAGTAAATTCAGTTCCTCTCAGCATGTTTTTGCAAAAGCAGTTTCAAAATTCTGGTGACTTCATCACTGGAAATAGAGCTTTGTTTTTGTCAGGGTGGAAGGTTTGTTTTGCTTTCAGTTCTAGAGCTTTTAGAAACTGTTTTGATCTTTCTGTCTTCTGTTAAAAATGGGAGTATGGACTTTGGGTGTTTTTTTCCTGTTACAATTATGGAATAAAACCTTAACTTTTGAGGTCATCAGCTGTCTTTTTTTCTGAAGAAAAAAAAGTATTGGTGTTTTTAGGTTAATTTAGGTTAATACCTAGCTCTAATTTTGGAGCTTTTTCCAATTTTTGAAAACATTTTTATTTAAGATGCACAAGATTTTCCCCTCTCTCTAGCCTGTGGCTTTATAAATGCTGCCTTTTATTTGTTCTGTTTGAGGATCCAAGTGCTCTTCTTTACTTTTAAAGTCGTCGTCTTCATGCTACCACAAGAAATTCCTAAATAGGCATTGTAAGTCTTTGAGCAGACTTTTCCAATATAAAACAATTTAAGAAACAGCCTGTGGAGCTTTGTTCCTCGGACTAAATATTTTATAAAATAGGACCTTGTTTATCAGTTTTTGCCTAGAGAGTTCCTATGGGACTTTTGGAAAATGAGCGCTGATCTTTGCATCCTGATGAACAGAAGTATAAATAAAAAAGGCAGTACTGAAATTGTGTTGACATAAGCTTTCTCTTGTGCATAGTAAAGTGGTGTATGTAGAATCAGTGGAAATACTCTTTTCATTATTGAGACGTTTGAATGCATGAAAATTAGGAATAGATATGATTACTTAGAGCTAGGAGTAAGTAAACATTGACAGGTTTTTCTAGTTTTTATCAAGATGAAAGTTTTATGGCCATTTAGGGACAAGTCAGAAAGCCTTATCTTAATTAACATGAATTTAAGCATGATTCTGCAATTTAAGGAGAAGGAGCAGGTCACAGCTAGCACTGTTATCAGATGGTTATGATCTTTGTGCTTCATCTTCATGAACACAAATGCTGAAATAGTGTCTGTACACAGTGAATGCATTTGTATTAAATAATTCTGATAGTTAATGACTTCTTCAGCTACTAATGTATTGAAGGACAGGGAGAGGAATAGGCCTCTTTGCTGTATGATAACTGAGAAGCAACTGTTCCTTTGTGTTTTGGTTTTTTTTTTCTGGGCTATTCTGTCAGAATGCTGAATGATGAGGCAATTTGCTTTGTAATGAGAAAGAAATTCTCATACTGAGCTTTTCACGGGTATTTTATTAGTGCATCTTCAAGCTCTTCAGAAGTACATAATTTTGTGTAAACAGATAAAATGAGGCTCCTTCTATGGGTCTTGTTTCTTTAAGTTCTAATTTAGGTAGATGAAGTATAGTGCAATGAAGATTTCTGCTTTGCCCTCCCTACCGCAGAAAACAAAGGCTTTCAACAGGAAGAAAAGATGAGGTATATAATTGTGATTCATAATTATCTGTGTATGCTCCAGAAGTCTTGTCTTCTATGTAGTCACAGAGATACATTATGCATGTAGTGTGAATGATAAAATTAACATCTGTTTACATACTGATAGCAGGTGAAAATATAGCTATCAGTGTAAATGACTTAGTGTTATTAGAGCTGAATTTCTGTCTTCAGCGAATAAGTTCTGTTTCTCCAGTGTTTCTCCAGTCCAGTTCAAAGAATGCTCTGTTATGAATGAGCTTGGAGATTAGAAACTAAGAGCACTGGTACATCCTTCATTAAAGATGATGCCGCTATCGAATCAAACTTTTTGTTCTAGCTATAAAAAACATAGGTTTTTTTTGCCTAGTTTGGCAGTTCCTTGTTCCAGAATCCTGCTCTGAAACAGTATGCAAGAGTTTTGAAATGACAGAATGCAGTTTCGGTGGCTGATATATTTTTAGTAAATTTTCACACTTAGCGGTAGTTTGGAAATCATTACAAAAATGTTTGTGTTTCTGTTGAAGTGTATTTCTTTAATATTAGTTGCAGATAAGTGTACCCACAGAGGAAAAAAAAAGCATTTTGCTCTATGAACAGTGTATGGCAATAGATTAGCAAGTAGTCTACTTAAGGTTTTAATTTCAGGTGATCATGTCCAGGGATTACATTATTTTCATGGATGAGTGTGAAGCATGGGTTTGGTTCTTTTTTGTAAAGTCAGACAATGAGTTGGCTTAAGTGTGGATGGGAAGCTAAATGAATCCCAGTACAGATAAACAAACTCACTTATTTGGTCCTTATACTCGCTTTAGCTGAATTGTTAGTATCTTGTGAAATTCTGATGATGATTAGAGTAATCCATTTTATTGAAAAACAAGTTTAAATAAGGAAGGGCATTTGATTTGTTGAAATAATGAATGATTCAGCAAGGTCATTTTAAAACTGGACGTTTATAGTTCATAGTGAGGATGCTGACAACTGGTTTGTTCTTAGTGTTTCATGTTTCTCTTCAGCAGTTCTCATAATCTGATTTAATTCTGGCATGCTTGGAGTGCAAAAAGCTGTATTTAGATAAAGTACAGTGTGTAAAACTCATTTGCAAATTTGGGATTTTTTTAATGCAGTGAGGTTGCATTATATACCCAGTTTAGAGGGAAAGAAATTATTTGAGATATTGTATATTTAAGTTGATATTATGTATAAACAGAATAACCAAAGACTTGTGCATTTAGATTCCCCAGAATCACAGGACAGTTGAGGTTGGAAGGGACCTCTGGAGGTCATCTTGTCCAACCACCCTGTTCAAGTAGGCTCATCTAGAGCAGACACACAGAACTATGTTCAGATGTTTTTTTGAATATCTCCAGAATTCCATAACCTCTCTGGAAAGTGTGTTCTAGTGCTCAGTCACACAGTTAAGCCCAGCTTGGCTGTTACTCAACACTTGATTCAGACTCAGAAATACAGAAGACCAAATATGAATTAGGCTGTGAATTTTCATTTAAGTACCTTTAGGTATAAATACAGATCCCTCTGTGAAAGCAGAGTCTTCTAATTGTTTTCTGATTTCTTGCCTGCTCTACTGTATACTTCATCTCTTTGTTGCTAATTTCTTACTGCTGAGTATGTCAAGTGCCACCTATGAGTAAGACTAATTTGCAAGCAGATCTGGTGATCCATACATTGATATTAGTAAAATGCAGCGTTTATGATGAGTGGTGTCACAAATGTTTTTTAATCCCACTCTTGTATGCTTTATCTAATACATCATAAAGGCATACAAACAAAAATCAGCTGTTGTGTGATTATTTACATAATTCTTTCTGCCTAATTACTTTTCCCCCAACTATGTCATTTCAGGCTCCAACACTTTTTCTTTCAAGCTTTTTGAATAGGCAGTTTTTCAGTATGTGTACTAATTCTTCCACAGTGTCTGCAGTAACGTGTTACGGATTGAGCTGACTGAAAATTAGTTAACGGAAGTAAAACTAACTTCTCTTTCTTCAAAATAGAAGAACAGACAGGAAAGACAATAGACTGGTTTTATACTGTTAAAATTTATATCCTCTGTGTTGGATTAATAAAGAAGTTGTAATTTTATCAAAGCATCAACCATCAGTATGTTAGTTGTTCCAGATCTATCTCTTGCTTTAAAGAGTTGTAGTGTGTGTGTGTATCTCCAGAATAATAAGGTGGCATTATGATATGCGGCTGCATTCCCTCCTACTTCAAGTACTGCTGACATTAATTCCATAGTTCAGCTCAGGACAGGAGAGAAACATTCAAACATATAATTTGTCATGGAAATTTTAATAAGCCAGTTTAATTAAACTGTATTATCTGAGACACAGAACATTCTGATGGAAATTGTCAATTTTCAGAACAGTAAATGAGTACTCAAGAGTTTGGAACAGCTAACAGAATAATAAATTATTTCAAATTGTAAATTTAGTAAAGCATGAAAGAGTACAGGCTGACATATATATATTTTCAGTCTTGCAGTATTTAGGATTATGAATGCTCAGAGCTTTATCATTGCGTAATGATGCAGTTCATTGACATTTTGCACTCCTCAACGCAGATTTATCAGTCTGCAATTTAAAGCTAACAAACAAAACGGTGTGTATTTTTCAAAAGTCCATTTTTAAGAAAAAAAATGTAGATTGGAGATAGTAAGTGGATTACCAGTTTTCCTATTGTAAATTATAAATTGTGATTGACTATAATTTTTATCTAAAACCAGTGTATTATATAAAATCTAACTGTAAAATCAAACAGTTAGAAATGCAGCTAAAAAGACTGGTGTGAACAAATTTAAAGGAAATCATATGGAGATTTATAATGAAGCCATGTTTCTGTTTTTTTAATGATGCTATGCTGTCTTTTGAGAACAGTTTCTGTCTGTAATGACTATTAGGATCAGTGTGTGTAGCAGAATAAGAAGTCTTGATACATTCAGTAAAACTGAAGTTAACTGAAAAATAAGTAGGTAAGATATTTACATAAATAAAGTTTAGGTGGCTTTGCTTTCCAGACTCCTAGAAAATCCCAGGCTGCTTATATTTTCCCTCCTCATTATAGTGCTAATTTATACAATATGCTAAATACATTGATTCTTTCCCTTTAGGTTGAATATATTTATAAATGAGAACATCTTCCAACTCTAGTCCCAGTGGGCATTTATTTTCTTCTGTCCTTGTGTTTTTGCTCTCTACTAGGAGCTAATCCATCTGTAGCATGATGCCAGCTGCCTCTTTCTTAAAGGAATTTTTTTGTGTCAGCACAAACTTTAGAGAATCAAGCATTACATGAAAAACTCTCTCAACGGAATGCTGCTTTCACCTGTTTTCAGTTTCCTGTAACCAGTAGCTGGAAGGACATGTCAAAAGCACTTCTATTCAGTCTTTGAAATGCTTTTGGAAAGTGTTAAGAAGTTCCTGGCAGGTATCTCCTTTTTGTCTGCATTACATTCTTTCTTTTTCTGGAGGTATCAAAGATATTAACTCAGTGGTCTGTTTGTTTTATTGTTTCAGACCTATGGTCAACATCTCTTAAATTCCATTTTTATAGTGACTATATACCCTGGAGAGGGGCCTCCTTAAGTGCTGGAGCACCAGTGCAATTTTTTATAATTATAGTTAAATTACCAACGTTCTCTCTACTGTGGCATATTTATTGTTGATGAATGCGAAGCTGTCAGTGTTAGCTTTCATTTTCTTTGTAAATGCTGACAGTAATAGGTCTTGCCTTTTGGGCAAGTGAATTTTTTGGGTGTTCAGGTGCTTTATTAACTCTATTCAAGTTACTGATATATCGATGTGAAATTCATAGCAGATGTTATGGTATGAGTGATGACTTTCCCTCCAGCAGATTTGGGGTCTTTAACCTTGATTTCTCTGATCTCTTTTCTCATCTGTTTACATGGGAGAAACCATGAGAAAGCATGGAAGTACCACGGTAGTGGTCCTAATATGGACAAAAAGAATTTAATTCCACTGTTGATGGTAATCAGTGATTCTTTATCTCTGACATAATGTGGTAACGTAGTGTCATGATAGCATTTGTATCCATTGCTTGCTTAATTAAGTGAATTAATTTAGGCATTACACTGAAATGCCAGAAAACTGTAGTCATCTGGTCATATTTCAAAGTGTAAAAAAAACATTGACTGACTTACAGAAAAGATATTTTCAGTCATTACAACTGGATTCATACAGCCGTACTAATATTGACTTGTATTCTGATAATGACACTACACTTAATATTCTCACTGCAGAAATCTTTATCCATCTGGGCATCTAAACATTTTTTTTTTTTTTCCCCTTCCCAGTGGTGGTCACTCTTAAGCAAACCACAGAACTGGATGGAAACTGAGGTTGGCAGCTGTAATGCAAACACACAAAGAAAAACCTTTAAAAAGAAAAAAAAGGGGGGGGGGGGGGGGGGGAGAAAAAAGAGTGGAAGTTTCACAGCCTGTCTTTTGACAGGAAGAAGACAGGAAAAAGTAGAATTAGTAGAGAACTGAAAATTGGCAACGAGAGTTAATAAAGTAATGAGGATAATGGAAATTAATGGTCTGCATTTACCTGTATCTTTGTAGCTTAAAAGACATGAAGTTTTCTTTTGTTATTTCTTTGCATTTTAATTTTCTCTAGAGGGACACGGCATACAGAGAATTTTGCTGGATTGCATGCTAACGCACATATTTTTAACTTTTTGGTACCAGTTACTGAACAGTGATTTATTTATTTATTTATTAATCTCAGGGTGATGTGTTGAAACCAATGAAATAGGATTGCGCTTTTGGAAGACACCTGTAAATTTTTAACTGCAATAACAAATTTTCAAAAATTCAAATTTAACACGTAGAAAATCTCAGAGGAACTTCGTGTAGCTGCCATCTGCAGTGGTATTAAAATGAAAAAAGCAAATGGATTAAAGGGCATAAACTTTCCTTTACCTAGTGACCACTAAAATAAGTATTTCAAAACCTCAGTTAAGATTATAGGTACAAAGTTGCCTAATGGTGACTAGATATGGTTCTGTTATTGTTGCAGTGGAGTATTTTGTGATCTTAGTATAAAGCAATAACTCTCCATATATTCAGATTTACAAACCCATTTTTCTTGGTTTATGTGGAACTTTCAGAGATAGGTATGGTACGGAAGATGGAAAAATGTTTCCAAGTGGGGTTTTGGGTGTGGCTTCGTTTTCGTTTGTTTTTTTTTTTTTTTTTTTTTTTTAAATTTTTCAAATAATAGTATTTACAATAAAGTCTTGGCTTACAGTTTTCTTACGGTTATGAAAGAAACTAAAAAATGTGTGTATGTGGAAAAACAAGCTTGTGAATAAAGTAATTTATCTTAGTTGAACAACAGTATCTTTACACTTGATAGTTTTGTGATTTTTGTTTTGGTTCAGAACAGTAAGAATGAAACCTCGTTTACAGTTTTTAAATGAGCACTCATTTAAGCTTCAATCTATATTAATGAAAACTGCCGGAATTAAGTATTTTTATTATGCAAAGTTTTGATAGCTTAGATTTTTCAATAATGTTTCAATAATGTTTTTTCATGAAATAGTGCAGGCAAGTATGGCTTTGCTGCTCTGGAATGATTGTATTGACTAAGTCTTTGCAATGACTTGAAGTAGTAGATTTCAAGGTGATGCTTCAAGTTATTAATATTTTGTAACTATGAAGATCTCTTCTCTCTTTGGTCATCATATTCATCCGTCTCTTGTCTTACAAGCCACTTGTTAATGGTATTTTTCATTTGCAATTTGGCTTTTATTAGTTAAAAAATAATAATATTGAAACTACAGTATATGTTTCTACAGTGTTACTTTAAAATATGTTCTAGTTTCAGTAGCAGTATTTTTTTTCTTTTTAGTGAATACTATTGTTATTTCTCAGGTTTAATGTGCGATCTGAATGGAGAATTTGACTCTGGGAGCTTCATCTCAAAGAATTAATTTCAAATCTGGAGTGTTTGAAGGTTTTTTTACTTTTTTGTTTCGGACTTTTCCATCATTTTTAGTATATTAATTTAGTTTTATATCATAAGAGGCTGTTTTTAAAGGATCCACAGATACAGTTTCTATAATTACGTACCTTCATATTTCTTTTCCTAGCATTTTTGGTGAGTTGTTCAACACAGTAGCCTGCTGACTCTAAGGCAATTCATGTTTTTCTAAAGTTTTTAGGCTGTGCTCAGTAATTCAGTAATGTGCCATTATTACCTATTTAATGTATTCTTGCCATTAAACTTTCATTTCCTTTTGTACAGTTAAATGTCATCGAAGACTGAACTATACCAAGTTTGTCTTGTATTAAGATGAGTGATTCAACAGTCCAAGCTTGAAATTCTAACCACGCAAGTTAAACTTCATTTCAATAAACTGAAAATATAGGTATTAATACTGTGTTTGCACTGGTATGAAACTGTAGAGGTAGATATTAATGTTTCAAAAATATTGATATTTATATATTAAGATCATCACATTGTTGTTTTTGCTGTTCCACGTGAATATTTTGAGCTGATAAAAGAATAAAACTTTCCTTTTATGCTACTGAGGCTTTAATGGAGACTAGAGGATTATTTGGAAAACAAGTTTCTTGGAGGAAAATTTACGTTATATAAAGATTTTGATCATAGTTTTAAAAACCAATTTTTAAATGACTATTTATATACGTCCCATTAGTTAGAGCAGGAAAATTCAAGTGATGTATTAGGCCTCCTTCCAACGGAAGATATTTTCAGTGTTGTTACTCTTGCATGTAGCTTGTGAAATGGCAGCCTTTTAAGTACACAACTGTATCCAAACACTACGGAAATGTTATGAATAGAATATCCACCTGAATTCCCTTTCTTTATTCTGCAATTGGTTGACTATTTTCTGAAGAATCATTTTTGGATTTAGTCTGATCTCAAAAATAAATGGTTTATATGATTTCTCTGTATGTATCTTTCCCCTAATTAGTTTCCAGGTTTTTTGTTATTTTGCAGAGAGAGAGGCATCTCAAAGATAGTGAGTAATTAGAAATGTGATACTAGGCAGAGTCTCAAATTAGAGACTCAAGTATGGGGAAAGGTTGAAGCATGAACTCTGCTGTATTAAGAATCAGAATCCGCATGGAAGAGAGTCATTACAAGTAAAAGCCACAGGGAGCCAGACTGCATGATTTTTGTAGTTCGGGGAATAACTTGTGTCTTTTGTGCTTGGGTTTTGATATGTACAGCACAACGCTTTCATCAGCTACAATTCAGTATCAGCAGAACTAGTTTAATAATGTACTAGCTGGTTTTTTTAACAGTGATTTGGGACTTTGTGTCTTTGTGGATATAAACAACAACAGAAGAAAACAGCAGACTGAAACTCACTTGCTTCGAGGCAAACTATTATTTCCTTTAGTAGCTTGCACCCTTCCTGTATTTGCAGATGAACTGTTCTAAAAATATTTTTTTCATATAGGGGAAAAAATGCCACATTTTTCTATTTAAAAGGATTATGCCAAATTTTAATGATGACTGCTGGGAAGGAATTCGATCTCAGTTTCATTTCTAGACTTCCATACTTCCTAATGGAAAAAAAGACTTCTGTTGTTCCATGGTGGTTTTCTGCTAATAATTTTTCAAAGCTGTTTGTCAGTTAACTGGAGCAGGTGGGTGGATATTCCATTTTTTATAAGTTCTGTGAGATTACATAGTTGAGAGAGTGCCCCAGACAAGCGTACCTAGTACAGGAAGCCTGAGGCATGAGCTGAGCTATGTGGCTAGGCATTAAAGAATCCACAAAGACGACTCATCTGTAATAAAAGGCAAAGAAAATTAGATGGCATACTATATAATGTTGTCATTGGTAGTTATGCACAATGCAGATTTTACAGATAAAATACATGTACATAATACAGGGGATGTGACGTCACTTGAACAGAGTGAGGCATTATAGTCAGATTCTCACAGCAAACTAATTTTCAGTATGTCCTTCCATAGAATATGTTTTACAAAATTAATCATTTATTACAAGAAAAATGTCCAAGATGTTTGGAAATTTTATAGTCAGTAGTATAGTTATTAATGGCAAATCTTCACCATTGGAAAGGGATCATTTAATGGACAAGTGTGCCACCACCTTATGTTGATATGAACTTGCAGACATGTAAACAGTAATACATAAAAAAGTCATATTTGAAGGCAGGACAGCACTAGAAAATTTTCCAGTTCTAACCTTTGTACTGACTTGACTTTACTTATTTTTAATCTTAGATTGGATTATATTTGAACCATTTTCCTTAACAAAACCTTACAGCTTTGCTGAGAGTGCCCGAGAGCAATATGAAAAATTGTCCAACATGCACAACAACATGACTAAATTGTATGAAAATTTGGGAGAATACTTTACCTTTGATCCCAAAGCAATAAGCATAGAAGAATTCTTTGGCGATTTGAGCAGCTTCAGAACTCTATTCATGGTGAGTAATGTCTGCAAAACATTATGCATATTCTTATTTCTTCTTTTGCCCAATTTTAATTCTTTCCTCTTCTGTTTCTCGTGTTAGTTAAATTTATGTTTTCTTCTATGGCAGGAAATTGGACAAATGTTTCCAGAATTATTTAGATTTTGATAGCTGATAGCTATCATCCTCCAGTTCGTAACTTGCAAACTCAACTGTCAATATGGTTGAGACATATGGATAATTAGAAAATAATTTTCCTCTTTTAAAAACTTTGCCTGTTGGTTGACGCATAACAAACAGGCACGATACTGAAAAACGTGTTAAAATCAAGACTTGAATGGGCGTGTCTACATTCATGTGGCTGATGCCTTAATGGTGCTGTGATGCTAAAGCCAAGACTTACAAGATGAGCTCTGTATTGCTGACAGAACTCATGAAGTTCACTTAGATGCTTATATTACTATTTCCAGTCATCCAGTGTGGTTGATGTCAGGGTATGGCTTTTTTATGAAGGAATTTTAAGAATTTCATTTCAAACAGCTAAGTTTTTTAAGGGGTTTAATGTCATCTTTCCTAGTGGCTGTCTAGAAGCCATAATAAGCTGCACCATAGGACGTGTACAGGGAAAACAGATGCCTAGAATGTCACATTGTGTCTGTAGAGAATATTAACATCACTTGGAAATACCACCATTTACCATACAGCTGTGGCTCACTGATCTGTCTGTTGCCAGTAGCTGGCTTAATTTATCATGTAATCATAAGGATTTTCAGTTTCAGTGTGATGGAGGAATAACTACTTTAAAACTTAATTTTCCTACCAAGTTTACTAGAAAACTTCTTCAACAATATATTTAACTATTAATTTTAAATTCACTGAAATTATTCTTTTTTTTCATAAGCTAATCACCAATTCTTTTATAATTAGTAAGTATGCCAACACATCTGCATGAAGACTTGTCAAGAACAGAAATAGTTGTCATGAGATATTTCAATGAGTTTACTTTTTCATAAATCCAAGGCTTACATTTTCAAATGTGGATATCTGAATTTGGAAATCTACTCTATTGCAACTACTTGAAACAGACTTCAGACTAGCAATGTCCAAATATTGTGATGAAAGTCTGTCCTCAAGTATGTATTTAAACTGCTGTGAAGGTGATAGGAGCTAGAGGGCAAATGTTTTCTAGAAGGCGTATTAGAATGAAAATATTTCCAATTGCTTACTTTCATTTTCCTTCCTTTTGACTTCCTAAAGCTCTGGCTGATGGCCTGTTGCTCTTCAATACTTATAACTGAATTTCCGGGGAGAATATTTGTAAGAGATTCATGTATTGCTATGGAGTGACCGAGTAATACTGGGGGGGTGGGGAAAAAATGATATTTAATATTTTCAGTGGGTAAATGTGAGAAATTAAGTATGAAGTGCAATAACTCTTCTAATAACAAAGCTGGAATATTTTTGTGACCTTTCCAAATGAACCAAAATCATAAAAGAAACTCCTATGTGTACATCACAGTTCCAGGAGCAGTTGTCATTCTAAACATTCTGTTTTGAATCAGTTTCTGTAAGTAATTCTGTAAGAGTGAAGCGTTGAATTCAAGGATGAGGGTGTTACTGAATCGTATATGAAAGATGTTCATTTTGCAGCAAAAAGCTGTAGTTAAGACTTTAAAAAATGATAGCGATAATAATTTGACTATTGACTTTTCTCAGTGTCATGAACTTTGACTATATGATGTAGTATTAATGATGCATGTATTTATATTATGATTTCTGTAACACTTCACTGTTTTTGCATGGGTAGAACTGATTTGGTGTTGCTAATTATTTTTATAAGTATACGAAATACAATCTAGCTGACTACATTTTATCCATGTTTATTGATAGCTAGTTAAGGAGAGAGGAATTCTGTGAGATTTATCTGTATGTCTTTGTACGGAGGGCAAATCTCTTGAGTTTCAAGGTGTAATAGCTTTATATTTTCTACATCAGTGTTGTATTTTGTAGAAATAAATGGCTGTTCCGTCCTTTAGCCTTTAATATAGTGGCTATATGATGTATGATTATAATAGTTAATGCTTTACCTATGTCCCTTATTTTGATAACTTCAAGAACAAAGGGGCAAATGAAAAATCTTGGATTAAAAGCACTGGTTATGAAGGAATCACCACAAGACTTGTGCCAAAATTTCAAACGTATGGACATGCAATGCATCTTCTGGTTATCTAAGTTCCACTACCTGCAAAGACAGAATCTTGGTTGTTTTATCAAGTTCTTATTTTTATACTTATTATACAATATCAACATTATGTTGCTGGCTGTCCATGGAATTATGTTGGTTGGACTTCCAGAGATTATGTAGTTTAACTTTCTGCTCAAAGCAAGATCAAGTTAGAGCAGGTTGCACAGGGCCTTTTTCAACTTCTCTGGGTCCGTTTTCAAGTGTTTGATCACACCTGTGGTGGGAAAATAAATAACTGAATAAAATTTCCCATGTTCTGACTTTTGTCTATCACCTCTTGTTCTATCACTGTGACTAGAGCACTGAGAAAAATCTAGTTCTGTCTTCTCTACACCCTCCCATTATGTCATGGACAGCAATTAGGTCTTTGCAGAGCCTTCTCTTTTTACAGCTGAACAAACTCATTTCTCTCATCTTAGGCTTGTCATGTGCTTCAGCCTCCTCAAGTGACTTGGTATCATCTGCTGGACTCACTCTGGTGTGTCTGTATCTGCCTTATACTGGAGTGCCCAACCTGGACACACAACTCCAGATGCGGTTGTGGAAGTACGAGTAGAGTAGAAGAATCACTTCCTTTAACCTGCTTATTAGAGTTTTACATAGCCCAGTGTGCGTTCAACCTTCTCTGCTGCAAGGCCACAATGCTGCCTTGGATTCGGCAGGTTCCCACGAGGACCTTCATTTTTCTGCAAAACGGCTTTCTAGGATTGCATTTACGTTTATGTTAGTGGCATTTAGGGCTAAGTAGAAGCCTTGTACCGCAAGCCTATACTATACAAAAACCCTAGAGGTTGGCCAGGTGGAGGGTTGCTTTATTTTGTCTTTTTGGTTTTTCTGTGTATTGTTTGTTGTTTTTTTTTTTTTAATTTGGCTGAATTTCATAAAAATTATTTGTGAGCATAGCCTGTCTAGTTTTAGATTTCAGTGCATCTCTGATGCCTGTACTTAAGAGATTATTCTTAAATGATGATGAAAAGATGATTGTGCTAAATTTTTTTTCAAGTATTTGCTAGTTTACCTCATTTAAATGAGGTCCTGTTTTAGGAACATTTAGTGAAATACATTATTCATATGTTTCCCAATCTAGATGGTTTAGATGGCATATTTAGTCCCAGAAGAATTTTAATTTGAATTGAGAATAAATTTTTCTTCAGTATGAACTCACTTCATTTGTACTTATAACAAAGGTCCAGATACCCAATCCTTACTGTTTGAGAAAGCTGTCAAAGTTTAGGATGGTTCTGACTTTATTTTTAAGCAAATAGCTATAACAATCAGAGTAATGAAGGTATTGAGACTGCTTGTGCAAACTACTGTTAATTAATTATTTACACATAATCCTCTGGCTAATGCTGTATACTCATGTATGTATCTTAGTTCTGCATATACTTTTCTATGGATGTGGAACAGAGGTGTAAATTGTATAAACTACCCTAATCATTCATACTGAGCAATTTGCCAGAATCTCCTTTACTTTGCTCTTTACATGTGATTGCAGAAATACCTACATTCTTCTTTATAATTTTAGAAAGTGGACAAAATAATTTGCTAGGAAACTGTTCCAATGCTACACGTTGGTCTAAATAGTTAATTATATCCATCTGATTGCTATGGTCTTTAAAATTTTTATCTGTCCTTTTATCTTCGAAGCCTCTTCTTTAAAAAAGTTATTTAATAAGGAAGTGAACTTGGACCATGTGTATGGTGCATACTAATTTAAATAGTAATGCTTCAATATATAAGAAGTGAAATCTGAGGCTTACATAGCTTAAGGAGACACTTTCTTTTCCTTAGCATCATTTGTGTTTCAGTCGATTCACTTGTTCAGATATATACAGTAGTAGTAGTAGTAGTAATTGTAACTAGGTCTTTTGAGAATTTCTTGACTTATTTTATCCACTAGAGCAGAACCTTGTAGACTTTAGTGGCATAAAAATTCTTGCTTAGGGATTTAATTTTTTCCAGACACTTGGGGAAGGCCTAAGGCAAGCATTAAAAGTTCACAGTACAGTAATATTTTTTTTCTATAAGGAAAAAATTACTAAAAAGAATTAAGATTTTTCTGCAACATTTTGATGCTTGTGAGAAGTTTCCCAAAAGGAAAAAAGAACTAAAACTCATTTAATCTGTGGAATTTACTGTTAAAAAAAAAAAAAGAGGTCATAACTACTGATAAGAATTCAGGAGCAATCAGAAAAGACTGAAGATATACAGCATCTCCAGATATTCCGTGGAGCATTCATGTTTATTAAATTCGTCCAGTTGAGACTATGGTAATGCCTGCATGCTTTCTCCAAGTGGTCCCATTAACTTCTTTCAGTATTTTGGTAAATGACTGAAGTAAATTCCAGATATTTTGGAACTATTGATGACTTGTTTCTTCCTGTTTGTCATTCTCCTATGTTATTGCTAATGCCCGTCTATTGCTAAAGCTTGTTTCTTATGAACTTCTCAGTTAAAATTGCTAGCAGCAGAATTTTTTTAGATCGCTGCTTCTGGTTTTGTTGCTAACATTTCTGGTGTGAACATTTATGACGACAAGACAAACCATAGAATCATAAGGTAATTTAGGTTGGAGGGAGATGCTAAGAGGGTCATTGAGATTGACATCCTACTCAAAGCAGGGCTAGTGTAGAAGGTAGTTCAAGCTGCATGGGACTTCGTCCAACTGAATTTTGAGTATATCCATGAATGAAGATACCACAGCTGTGGGAGACTATTGAAGGCTTTGCTAAAGCCGAAGTAAATAACATCCATTGCCTTCCCCTCATCTACAGAGCCTCTCACCCCATTAGAGAAGGCAGTCAGGTTGATCAGACAGAATTTACTCTTGGTAAGTCCAACGTGGCTGTTTCCAGTCACCTTCTTGTCCTTTTATGTCCCTGGAAATGACTTCCAGACGGAATTGCTCTGTGATCTTTTTGAAAACAGAAGCAATGGCTGACTAGTGTGTAGTTCACCAAGCTTTCCTCATTCTTTTGAAGATAAGCATAATATTTACCTTTTCCAGGCATTGGAGATGTCCCTTGAGTCCCACAAGTTTTTGATGAAATAGAGGCCTTGCAATGACATCAGTCAGTTGCCCCGAACTGCCTGTGAGACAGTGATGGTAAAGGTTGAGATGAAGGTGGCACAGTATACCTCATCCTCCTCTTTGATATTAAGTTCCATGCTCCATTCAGCACTGGATCTACATTTTCCTTAATCTTCTTTTATCTGGCCTTGTAGCTGTAAAAGCCCTTCTCATTGATTTTCACATCCCTTGCCAGTTTTATCTACATCTGAGCTTTGACTTTCTTAATTACTTCCCTCCCTGGGCAGTATTCCTCCTGGATAGGATAGCCGTCCTTCCACTTCTCTGTGATTCTGTTTTGTGTCAGAGCTCTCTCAGGATTTCCCTGTTCAGCCCTGCTGGCCCCTGCCCCACCTCCTCAGCCTCCTGCATGGCAGGACGGATGGTTCTTGTGCTTTGAGAAGGTTTCCCTTGAAGGTCAGTTACCAACAATGAATGCTTTATATACACAGCGTGTTTTAGTTGATAGTGCAGTGTATATGGCTGGAGGTAATTGGCCTTTGTGAGCACTTAGAATTCAGCATAGCCCTTCAGAAAATCTTGACTTGTCTTCTATCATCCAACAGCTATTACTTGTATTTCCCTTTGCTTAACCTGTGATTCTGTGTATGATTCCATTATGTAAAAGCAAGAATACTGACTAAATAGGTTGATTGTAATGACAATTTTTCATTCTTTCATTTGCAACTGAAGATAAGAATATCTTATGTTACAGAATCATGCAATTCAGCTAGTGTATTTGAAAAAGGTGGAATATATATGAATGTTTTTAAAGATTAATCTAAAAGAATTAAATCAGAAATATATTCTGAATGGCGCATCCCCAGGTCACAAGGGAAAATTCTCTGTGTGTTTGTATGTGTATGTATACATATATATAAAAGTATGTTTGGAGCTTGATATGTGTTTGTTTTGTAATGCTCATATCAAGCTATTTTAATGTTAAGAAAACAGCTGGTCTTTTGAAAACTCATGTTAAAGACTTTTGATGATCATTAGGGGAAGTGCCATGTATCGAATGGGAAATAATGCCCATTTTTTGTTACTTGAAATAAAAAAATCTGTGTATGCATCATCTTTTCTAATTGCTTGCCTTTTGCAAGTTGGACAGAAACAGCATCTAATAAATGCATCCCCACATGGTCTAAGCATTCAGAAGTTGTTAGGCTGAATGACAAGATGTAGATCATATGAGAGAAAAATTTTCTGGAACAATTGATGTTTTTTCATCTCTCATTCTTCTGATCAAAGTATACCAGCAATACAGTGATATTCCTTTGGGTCCAGTAGTTTCTCTTCAAGTTATTTTCCAACAAAATTTTCCGTACAACTAAGTTGTTCTGTTATCCCTAAACAACAGGGGGAAAGGAAATGATAAGTAGGCAGTGTGGGCGGATGCAGTAGCTGACCTTTCTCAGTTTCTTTGTTAGACATATTGATTGCCATTGGAACACTTACTATACTTTTCCCAGTGATAGACAATTACCCTGGAATTGATTTATTTATGGACCTTTTTTTGTTTGTTGTTTTATGTCTTCAAAACAGTCCAGAAATTTTCCAGGCCAGTACCAAAGTAAACTTTTGTACTTAGTTTTTATCAACTTCTGTTTAGATTAATGTGAGAGAGAATAAGTATTTTTGGGCTGTTCTGTGATGTTAGAAGGCAAAAATCACTGCGTAGTTAGGAATTCACAGTCTAAGTGACAGAATTAAAACTGCCTTCATATGATTGCAAATAGCCAAATAAACTTAGAGCACCTCTGACCAGTCATCTAACCAAATATTCCTTGTGAGCCATTTAAGTTCATGGAGCTACAATATAGTGGATCAGTATAGAGACGCAGATAGAAGAAACACAGTTTGTTTATTTATTATTGTATATCTGCTCCTATTTTTTCCCCAGCCTTCTCTAACCATTTTTGCAGGAAACATAATTAGAGCCAAGGATGTAGTGAGACAACAAAATGAAGTTTGCAACACTTTGCCCTCTACCTCTTACAGTTAGAAATCTTGTCCCTCGTGGTCCCCTCACGGCTGTACTGCTTCTTGCACAGTCGTTTTTTGTTTGGTGGGTTTGTTTGGGGTTGGGGTTTTTGTTGTTTTTTTTGGTTGGTTGGTTGGTTGTCTTAAGATTAGGTGGAATGTTAAAACCTTTGAATTCAGCTTTTAACTAGATTTTTCCTGGTACTTGTGTCACCTCTGTCTATGTTTACTTATTTGATTTTGTGCTTAAGTATGTCTTGATAACCTCATTGTATTGAAGGCATATCACAAGAAATAAGTAAAGCACTTCAGCATGACTTTCCTTTGCAAATGAAACACAATTCAAAATCAAGCCTGGAATTTAAAAAAAAAAAAAAAAGTATTTATTATTCTCTTGGAGCTGATGATTACAGAGAAATTGAATCAAAAATATCAATAAGGTGTTTTTTGGGTGGGTTTTTTTTCCTCTTTGCAGTTAAAATACTAAATGCACTGAATAATGATATGCCTGTTATGTTTAGGACTATTTTGAAGAAGAAATGTTTTTTAGATTTTATTGATTTAGTCCTTTCTTCCATTGAAAGTAAATACAAATTTCTATTGTCCTTGAGGACAGTTGCAACCTCATATACTTTAGTTTGATATAGTTTCACACTCTTACCAAATAATGATTAATCAGTTGCCTGAAGCAAGAGGCCAGTTTGTTCTTTTCTGTTTTGGCTCTTCACTTTAACCTACTGTCTCACAGAGTTTATATCAAATGATCTGAAATATTCTTAAACTGCCACTTTCTGAATGTTTGTTTCTGTTGGTGCTAGGATATTTAAAAATATCCACCAAATCTGTCTTGGCTACATTTGCAAATGGACGTAAATTTCCTTTTAATCAGATTGTGTGCTTCATGGTAGTTGTATGAAATATATAGTTTAGCATTAGATAGGAAATATACTTTTTTCTTATATGGTTCTTAAATGTTTCAGGTTTTGTTTGCTCTGTGGGCTCCCCCTTTAATGCAGATAGTCTTAAAGGTGAATTTTGACTCTAAAAAAAACCAATATCGTAATAAAGCCTATAAGAACAGTTGGGTAAAATGTGAAGCAGTAACAGGTATTTATGGGCATAGTTGGTAGGAAATACAGAAAAGCTTTTTTTGCCTTCAGTGAAGTGATGTTTTTTTGTATCTGGTAGACAGTTTTATCAGTGGTGACCGCTTCCCTCACATTTGTGTAAATGCAGCTCTTTGAATAAGGAATTAAATCTTAAAACTACATTATAAATGTACTTAGGGAAGAAGGGTTGTATTCTAGTGTAAGTAAATATATAAGCAGATGTGAGTAACACATCAACTGGTGGTAGGAGAGATGGGTTCTTGTGAAAGACCTATGAAATAAACTGCCCTTTCCTATCAACACTGTTGACTGATGATTACTGTGTGGCTGGGATCCTTTACAGTCAACCTGTAATACCAGATCCAGAAAGTGAAAATCTCCCCAAAATGATAAGACGTATTAAATGATCAGTAAACTAAACACTTTTTATTGGGTGACCACTACCTTGGTCTTTCAGGTTTTGTAAGATTGATGCCCTGTACCAGACAGGAAGCAAAACATCTGTTATGTTGCCTTCGTAAGAAAAAACTTTCACTGCGGTGGATTCAGCATCTTGAGTATAAATGTACCTGTAAGACCTTTTCTTTCAAACATTTGTTTGCTTGTAACTTGCTTCAAAGTAAATTTCAAGCTCTGTGACCCAGGAACATTTTTTCTGTGGCTTTTTTGAAATGTCCCTTGAATACAGTAGGTCATTGGCTACAATAATATAAATCAATGAATATACAATACATAAATTAATACATAATAAACATATGATTTACTATGAAATGCAGTACATAGTCAAGCTAAATTCCCAGCTTTCAAACTCATAAATTGAGTTTGTAATTCAGGAGTGGTTTAAAAGAAAGGCTCTATTTATTCATTGTTCTCCCTGGTTATTTGTCTGGGAATACAGTTTCTCCCTTCTGCCTAAAAAGTAACAGTTTTTTAATGTAGTCTGAAAGATCACAGTTTCTAGCTAGCAGGAAACTATGAAAAAATAAAGAATAATGAGCAAGAACTATTTTCTTTGCCGAAATTTCCCAAGAGGTAATATCAGAAGTGAAACATTGTCCTTATTAACAGGCAGTATATAGCAAACCCTTACTCCCCCCCTGCTCCAAAAACCCACACAAAGACGCTTTTGTAAGCTCTCTAAATTCTCATCTGAGTGTATACATCCAGCTAGTGCTGAGGAAGTTTGTTGTTTGTTTTTTTTTTTTTAATCAAGATATTGATCAAATCAGGAATTAGGTGTAGGCTAGGAAAGTAATGGGATCAGAAGCAAAAGAATTCACACAGGAGCAGTAACTCATCAACTTTATTAACAAGCTGTTAGTACTGCTAGATAAGCAGCTGCTCTATTCATGAATAAAAGGTAAGGATGACATTTCTCTTGGAAGATATCCAAAAGATGTAAAAATAAATAACAGTAAAAGAAATCAAAGTAAATTACAGTACCCTGCATTTGCAAGCACTTAAAGGTAGGCAAGTGTAGAAATAACAGGCACCATTGATGGGGTTGGGATTTGTTTCCAAGTTTGACGATTGCAGTACTTAAGATGTGAATCTAACCCAGATGTTGGAAACCTCATGTAAACCAGTAGACTTTATTACCTGCTGTAAGTGACTCCCTTTGGCAAGATTCTAGGTCTAAAAGAGACCCTTTCATAGAAGATGCTTACAGGCTACAGATGATTACATCTGCACCTAACATATTCTAAAATGCTGTCATGAGTTAGAAGGAATCTGACTTCTGTCTGAAATCTTCACAACGGTGTTTCATATAGTCTTAGCCTCATCATTCTGTTTATTCATATATCATATTAAGGTAATTTGATAATTTGAATCCATGTTTGTCTTAATTGTGATTTCAGTTTGATCACTGCATTACTGCATCTTCAGTTAGCTTGCTGATGTTGTAGTAAATTATAGCTCATTCACTTCCTTGAGTTCATATTTGCTTGCTTATTACATTTAGGAAAAGCAAGCTAATAGAATTGGATTATCCTGTCAAAATATAATATGAAGCATGAAGTGGAAGGTGTAAGAAAACTCAAGAAAAAAATTGCAGAGGAATAAGCATATCCCTTCAATGTTGGGTTTTCTTCAAATTTATCATTTCTTTGGACTGTAATGCCACACAACCTTTAGCGCACTTTCTTCTGATAGTCCACCAGCCCTGTCTTGAAGGAAACATGCAAAATCTTTCAAAGCCAGGCAGTTATATTTTGTTATTTAAATACTTTATATCAATATACAATGCATTGTGTGTAAACCTCACAGCCTCTATTAAAATTTGTCAAGAACTTCTAGCCAGAAACTTTGAAACCATTCACAGAATCACAGAGTGGTAGGGGTTGGAAGGGTCCTTAGGAGATCATCTTGTCCAACCCCCCTGCTTGAGCAGGTACACCTAGAGAAGGGTGCACAGGTCTGCATCCGGAAACTCTTTGCTCATCCATGCAGGTCTCCTGGCTCCTTTACTTGACTTCTTCCTCACAGGGATGCACCATTCTTGAGCTTGGAGGAAGTGGTACTTGAATATTGACCAGCTCTCTTGGGCCCCCCTACCTTCTAGACCCCTAACCCATGGGATTCCTCCAAGCAGGTCTTTGAAGAGGCCAAAGTTGGCTCTCCTGAAGTCCAGGGTTGTAATCCTGCTTGTCGCCCTGCTTCTACCACACAGAATCCTGAAGTCCACCATCTCATGGTCACTGCAGCCAAGGCTACCCCCAACCCTCACATCCCTCAACTAGACTGTCTCTGTTAGTCTAAGGTCCAGCAGCACATCTCACCTTGTTGGCTGCTCCACTACCTGTGTCAAAAAGTTATCCTTGATGCTCTACAGGAACCTCCTGGATTGCACACGCCTTGCCGTGTCGCTCTTCCAGCAAATATCAGGGTGGGGAAGGCCTTGTCTACTTCCTCATCCTGATCAGGTGACCTGTAGCAATCACCCACAACAGTGTCACCCATATTTGCCTGCCCCTTGATTTTTACCCATAAGCTCTTGACTTGTTCTTCCTCCACCCCTAGGCAGAGCTTGATACATTCCAGTTGCTCCCTTGCATAAAGAGCAACTCCCCCACCTTGCCTTGCTGGCCTGTCATTCCTAAAAAGTACGTAGCCATCCGTGACAGCATTCCACTCATGCGAGCTGTCCCACCATGCCTCTGTATTTGCAATGAGATCATGGCCCTGCGACCTCACATAGATCTCTAGTTCCTCCTGTTTATTCCCCATGCTGCGTGCATTGGTGTCCAGGTATTTCAGGGAGGTACTTGAGTACGCAGGTTTCCCGGGAGGGGTGCACAAGGACGCACTACAGCCATGCACACCCTTGAGGTGGTTGGTCGTCTGATTGTCATCTCGTGAGGCAGTTAAGGCACCTCTGTCGCTGCGCTGGTTGGCCTGGCTTTTTCCTCCATTGGATGTGATGGCATTAGCATTGCCACTTTGCACCCTGCTCCCCTAGTCCTTCAGTTTAATCACATCATTGTCAAGGTCATGATGTTTAAAAAAAAAAAATTCACTTTTTCTACTGGATTTTAGGCTTTTGTAGGAACAGATTTTACAGTTTTACCTTAGAAAGAGTGAATATTTGTTAAAGAATTTAAAGGGTTGTGCTTGCATGATAATACAAGGCTTCACATGCCGACCTAGTGATTTATCTTCTCCTAGATTCAGAAAAATCACTTTTTGAACAAAAGAGGAATTCATCTGCTGTGATGAGATGCTGGTGGTTTCTCTGTTCAGATTGTACCCAAACAGCTAACATTTGTTTTTCTTGGTTTTTTTTTAAAGTTTTTTTGACAATAAGACAGCTTTGTTAATGTGTAAGTATGCATTTCAGCTCTCTGTCTCTTTCAGGAATAACCTGAATTAGACATGCATGTTTATTCTGGTATCCAAATATTGATTTAAAGGAACTATTAAAACAGCCCTAAACCTGTCCACTTGAGGACTGTTTAGTAATTATTCAAACATATACTGTTAAGTAGCTAAGACATACAGATAGTTTTTCATTGATAGCCTTAAACTTGATTCAGTAAACACTGAAAACCTCTTCTATCTTACACTGCTAGACAGCTTTAAGTGTTTTTGCAACACATCTGATAAGCTGACAGCAAAACCCTTCTCTCTGCCTGAGTATACAACAGCAGCTATGCTTGCCAAAAATCTTTATCTGTAATGGTATGCCAAAGGCATTTCAAGTCAGATGTAATGGCCCTGATGCATGAACCATGGGGCAGTATCCCAAACATAATCTTTTCTACTTACTGTTTCATGCCCACCCATCAGGAAATTCAATTTGCCTGCTCTTGTTTAATACCAGCTCACTGCATATCTTTTCCATTATTTTCATAAAGATAGCCATGTATTTGAGCATGTTATCCTCCAAGGAATACTTATAAAATATCTTTCTTTTACATGTAAACTGATTGCTCAGTGTCCTGTATTTTAACTCTCTCTGTTTCTGTAGATTAACTTCCAGTTAATCTGAGTTCATTGTTCCTAATGAGTTATGGCTGAAAAAGATTTTTATTTTTTTTTCCCCCTGCTGGAACTTCACATATTTTGCAGTTGCAAGGCAAATTTAGGGAGGGCCTAAGGGATCACAGGCAGCCTTCATTGTTGGTGCATGACCACTTTGTAGCCAACTGCATCTTTAATATCCAAGGAGATTTGTGCATTACAGTTTTTCTTTGTTCTTGGTTTTAATTATTTACCTTTGAGAGTCTATTTACAGCCATGCTGGTCTGTGAATATCTGTTTGTCTGCCAAAACTTAAGATATGTACGGAATACAAGAGATATATTAATTTTTTATTTGTTTCTTAAGGAAACCAAGCTATAAACTGGCAGTCCTGAGTACAAGAGCCTTACTTCAGTGAATCCTAATAAACACAAGGGGGAACATCAAGCTCCATGCCCCTCCAGCTAGCTCCCTTAACAAGAGATAATACTCCTTGCTGAATCTATTTTTCTGCTAGGAGAGACAATAATTTGGTTTTGTTTTTATTAAAAAAAAAACAAACCCACTTTCAAACTTTCTCTAACTTTTAATTTGCAGTTGAATTAGTAAAACTGCATGCTGTTATGCACCAACCAAAAGTACAGAGGGTCATGAATAGCACATCTAAGAAAGGGGTTGTATACATTAAAATATTTCTGTCTTTTGAGATTCACTTAAATTATTTCAGGTTTTGCATATACTTACATGTTTTGAAAAGAGAGTACCTAGATGAACACTTTTCAAAATATTTTCCAAAGCTGTTGGGAAGGCTTTTATTCTTAACCTTGGATTGCTTCTTGCTTTGTGACATTTGTCTGATTTGTAACCTATATTTGTTTGTTTTTATCCTTTAATTAGGGAATAAATATAGTTGTGTCATGTATACCTATGAACACTAATATGTACTTTGTCACTGTTGAGCTACATCGCTGATTTTTTTTCCCCTCTTTTAAGAGCAATGCCAATTACAGAGTAATTTTTTTTCAGTTTTCAAGCTGATCTCTACATTTCAGTGATTAGATAATTTAGCCTGCAAACGTACACAGAAAGGATATCACTGGCATTCAATACTTAAAAATAACCTGATAACCCGGAAGAGCACAGTTCTGTATTAGAAGTCCACTGAAACTCGGGAGTTTGGAAGAGAATGGGTGTGGAGGAGTATAAAAGTATGCCAAAAAAAAGAGAGGTGAAAGCATGAGATGATGTCCAGATTTCTTTTAACTTAAGGCTTAACTTTAGATTAGCGTGGCCCAAATAACACCGTGGTAAGGCAGGCGCAGAATCATGTCACCTTTGTATTAGAAATTGTTAGGCTCGTCCACAGTCTAGAAAGTGAGGAAATAGTAAATAATGAAGTAATCGAAGCCACATGAGAGAGAAAAATAACCCTTTGTCGTAAAACTGTAGAAAAGCAAACGTAAAGCATTGGTGGTATAATTCAGCCAGAGCAAATGCTGTAGAAACCACTATACACCTGAGGCAAAATTCTCTTTAACTTTATTTACAGTCATCTTCAAATAGCTATGAAAAACTGTGATCAAATTTGTTAGCAGTATTAATTCAAGTATAAAGTATGTTTATAAATACAGAATAATATATATTTATTTTGCTTTCAGCACATAACTTGAAAACATCTGGGAGTATGCAAATGATTTATTTCAGGCTTTCATCCAACTCTGACTAAATGTACAGTAGTAAATGACAACTAATGTGAAATGGTTAAGAATCAGACCGCCTGATGGAGAGTAGTAACAAACAAGTACATTCCAGGTGGTTTGGTTCTGAGATACTTTATGAAGGAAAGGGATTGCATGCACTAAATGATGGTGATGATTCAAATAGATCATCCTTGTTCTTTTTTTCACAATACCCATTTTGAATTGGTATGTAGATAAAAAGAAGATATGTTAAATTTCAAGGAATGTGGCATAAAACTTTCTTGGTGGGTAGGAGGTTCAAGAGAATTGGGGGTGGTAGGGAAAAATCTTCTTCCTTTATAGTCTCTGGAAAGAGACTCTATCTGAAGATACTCTAAAAGCATTTACATTCTGGAGGAAAATAAAACACTAGGCAATGTGCACTTGGAAGAAATAATGGACAGGCCCTTCTGACTTCTTTGTGCCTCCTGTGCCGCATGTGTTGGAATGGTGGGGTTTGTTTATTTTTTTGTATGTAGATATGCATGTATATGAAGAGATGAGTGTAGATGACAACAGACACTCTCACACACAAGTATGAGTATTTTGTTGTTTTACTGTTCTTCAGGAAGATTAAACCTTTATTTTAAATGGCTTTTGTTTGAATCATTATTGGTAGCCAGCATATGTTATGAACTGCAATCTATATTTTCATGTAATCTCCCTTCAGCTAGGACTTGTAGAGTCTGGCTTAAAGTGAATTTCCAGATACAATAACTTTAGAACTTGTTTAGTTCAGTCTATTGTAGTCTTCCTGTTAGAAAATGTGACAGAATCTATGATCTAATCATAGTATGTCAACGGCTAGTGGGCTACTAGTTCTGCCATGACATTTCTTATTTTCTTTCTCTCATAAGATTGTGGGCATTTACTTTCATTACAGCCTGTGAAGTTGCAGTAAAACGAAATCTGTGTCAAGTGTGATTGAATGTGCAGAGACAGAACTGTCCAAAAACAAAAAGGATAAAACATTGATTTTCTCCTTTAATTCTCTTTTGTCTTTTCTGAAAGAAAAGGTGTTTCTCAGTGTGATTTTTTTTTTTTTTATGTGATGGTACAGCAAATGCAGTTCTTGGTCCAATTTTCAAGTGCGTCCACAAGTAACATCACTGTAACTGTGGTATCTGGCATCTCTGCAAAACAGTACCAGCTGTTACAGAAGGGGCTATATGTAGTGTTTTACCTTGGTAAACTCTTGAAATGGCATATGCACACTGAAATATGCTGTCCCTTCTCTGAGTGAATATTCTGTATTTGGATGCATTTGGGAGTCTTGGATTACCAAATGCTGACATAATTGATATAAATCTTAAAGGTGCTTAGATTGGCTTTTCTTTTGGAAGTAACAGTCGTCCATAGTTTCTTCCTAGCGCATACACAGGAAGGTGAATAGTCATCTTCATTTATAAACATTTGAAATGTTATTTCTGAGAAATATTGAACTGTGTAATATGAGTCTGCCCCAAATTTCCTAAGGAAATTTTACTTGTGGAATAACAACTGATATATTGTCTTGGGTATTGTTGTGGTTTAGCCCCGGTCAGCAACTAAGCACCACACAGCCGCTTGCTCGCTCCCCCACCCTTGTGGGATGGGGGAGAGAATCGGAAGGGCCAAAGTAAGAAAACTCGTGGGTTGAGACAAGAACAGTTTAATAATTAGAATAAAACAGCAATAGTACTAATATAATGAAAAGGAAAATAATGAGCGAGACAGAGATGAAACACTGGAAGAAGAGGGAGAGAAAAAAAAAAAACAAAACCAAAACTGAACAACAAGTGCTGCAACCGCTCACCACCCGCCGACCGACGCTGCCGGTCCCCGAGCCGCGATTGCTGCCTCCCCCAGCCAATTTCCCCCAGTTAATATACTGGGCATGACGTCACATGATATGGAATACCCTCTGGCCAATTCGAATCAGCTCTCCTGGTTGTATCCCCTCCCCTCCCGGCTTCTTGTGCACCTGGCAGAGCATGGGAAGCTGTAAAGTCCTTGACTAGTGTAAACACTACCCAGCAACAACTAAAACACCAGGGTGTTATCAACATTATTTACATACCAAGTCTAAAACACAGCACTATGCTAGCTACAGTGAAGAAAATCAACTATCCCAGCTAAAACCATGACAGGTATTTACAAAAACATCCATAAAAACTCTTTTTCCTTTGTATTTGTGAACATACATGATTTTCCTAGTTTTTAAGGCATGATTAAATTGTATAGGAAATAAAGTAAATGTTGACATTGAAACCATTTATCTTATGCCCTATGCTTAGTAAGTATTGACTGTTCAGCTTTTCAAGCTGAAACGTCATTAATGAGCATATGCCATCTTAATTCTGGACATTTTTAGATGTAGTATCTTCTTTGCTGTTATTACTACTTGTTGGACATAATGTGTTGGGACTCCCAAAATTACCTGAAGCCCAGACCTACAGTACTTGTAGGTAGAGGATGTTAGTATACTGTGAGTTGGAGAGGAAAGGGAGCAATAAATTTGTAGCTGTTGTGAATATAAATAAGAAAATTATCCCCAACATTTATCACGTCTGTCTGTGACATTAGGTGACATTCCATCATGATCGATTTCAGTGAATTTCTTCATGATAAATGAATCTTAGGAAAGGCAAAACCAAGGAGAAATTTAGGATCTTGGGGAACAGCTTAGGGAATGCAAATATTTCTCTACTTTGAGCAATGTAATAGGAGTTACGAAAGTATTTGTGCAAAGAAGTGGTGAGTGAGTGTAACGGTGTACGTGTCCAGGTGCTGGCAGCGGGCCTGCGGGGGCCTCCTCTGTGAGGAGAGGCCGGGGCTGCCCCGTGCCGGCACGGCTGCTTCCCGCCGGTTCTGGATGGCTCCACAACAGCCCCACTGCAGGGCGTGGCCGAGCCCAGCAGTGACGCTGGTGGTGCCTGTGTAAAAACCTGTTTAAGAAAGAGCAAAATGTTGCATGGCAGTGAGGAGTGAGGGGGAAAAAGTGCAAGAAACAGCCCTGCAAGCAGCAGGGCCGGAGAAGGAGGAGGGCAGGAGGTGCTCCAGGTGCCAGAGCTGGGATTCTCCTGCAGCCTGGGGAGAAGATCCGCGCTGGAGCAGGTTTATCCTGAGGGACTGTAGCCTGCAGGAAGGACCCACACGGGAGCAGGCGAAAAGTGTGAGGAGGAAGGAGTGGCAGAGGGGAACTGTTACGGACTGACTGCCACCCCCAATCCCTGCCCCAGTCCCTGCTGCATCACTCGGGGGGTGTGGGGACACAGAGGAGTTGGGAATGAAGGAGTGAGGTTGAGCCTGAGAAGAACGGTGAGGGGAGAGAGATGTTTTCTTTTTTGTCTTTGATTATCACCATCCAACTCTATTTTAATTGGCAATAAATTAAATTAATCTTCCTCAAGTGTTTTGCCCATGACAGTAATTGGTGAGCGGTCTCCCTGTCTTCATCTCAACCCGTGAGCTTGTCATCTTACTCTCTCCCCTTCCTATTGAGGAGGGTGGGAGAGTGGCTAGGTGGGTGTCTGGGAGCCACCACAGCAAGAAGTTGAGAATTAACCTCCTTTGGAAAAGGAGGATATCTTCTAGACCAGGTGGAAGCAAGATCATGGGAAGTAGTTGGTTGTTTTGGTTTTGTTTGGTTTGGTTCTTTTTTTTTTTTCTAAATCCAGGAATGTTCTCTTACATTTGTAGTTTTTAGTTTGATAGTTTATGTAACCTGTTGACTGAGAGACTTTAGATTTGGAGTTTTAATCTATAAATTCAACTGTTTTCCATTACTTTTGATGTGTTTTGTGTATTTAAGTGATCCAGACTGCTTTGGATATTTCAGCAAAAATATCTGAGGAATTATAGCTTAAATTTTAGTAACTGAGTTCAGTGATTTGTAATTGAAGTCCATTATAGTGGTAACTTGGCTTCATCCCTGCTCATCCCTCCTAACAGCAAGATACAGGTTTAAGTTAGACTTACAGTCCTAATAGAAAAAAACAAACAAACAAACAAACAAAGAAACCCAAACAAAACCAAACCCCAAACATGTTGCTGCTGGAAAAAATTGGAACTTTTTCGTTCACCATAAATGCAAAGCTATTTCAGTTTTCATTCTTCTGATTATCTAATAATGCTAATGTGTACAAATAGTATAGTAAGTTATGTTCCCTCTGAGATTTCTGAAGATGCCTGAAGTATTGGGTGCCAGTCCCTCAGTTTTTTCCACCTCATTGGACATAAATACAGTATCTGTGCAAACAATGTTGTTATTCTTTCTAGTTTTCCTCAGTCTACAGACACCCATGTTCATTTTATCTAATGCAGGAGGCGTTAAAAGAAAACAACAAAAGAAGAGAAATGGAGGAGAAAACGAAGAGAGCCAAATTGGCAAAAGAGAAGGCTGAACGAGAGAAATTGGAGCGACAGCAGAAGAAGCAGCAGTTGATTGATATGAACAAAGGTAAGGCATCACTTTTAGTGGAGAGATTTGTTAAAAGAAAAAGAAAGTAAGGAGTAACAAACTGAAGGCTATTCCTGATCAATATGAAAAATACTCGCTGTCTGTTTTGAAAGCTGAAAAAAAATTTTCAGCGAATATTCTGTTTTGTTTCAGCCCACCTGATCCTATAATTCTATATCTGCTACTTAATATGTGTAGTGTTCCTTTCAAGGTGTTTTGTTGTGAATTATTGACTTGTTTTCATTTGTAGCAGTTAATTGATTTTTTTCATATGGATATACTTCCAAGAAGTAGTATCTTACTTGCATTGTTGTTAATTTCATTCTGTAAACATCTCTATAATCAAGGTAGTGTGGCAATTAACATCTGTCTTTTTGGGCTTGGAGGCTCCATGTTATAATGGATGTTCTCCCAACAGTCCTATTAGGAGCTGGGAAATCTGGTTGAGCTTGGAGCCTAAGTGCAGAGTGGCATTTCAGCATGATAAAAAGCAATGTGTTGAGCTTGTCAGCTGTGGGAATATTGTATTTTGCATGAGGCCACCCTAAGAGAGAGGAAAGTAAGAAAGCAGGAGGAATTGGGTGGTCCTTTTATTGATGCTGTGTAGATTTCCAGAAGGTTTTAGAATACAGGCTTTATTCTTTACCAATTTGACTCCAGAAGGCAAGTAGCAGTGGTAAAACTGTACATTGGATTGTGCAAGAGATTACTTGAGGCTGCAATTCTTTGTTCAGTTTCCATGAGTTTGTGTTAATCTGCTAATCCAACACAGCTGTAAAACACTTGTCCTTTTTATCCACTGAACAGACTAACACGTACATACTCATGGCAAAATGGTGTTTGGTTTTTGGTTATGATGAACTTTATGGAAGATGTGATGATGTGTTAACTTTGCGTAAGGATGTTGTTGCAGTAAACCACATAATCATGACAAACTAACATAGTGCTATGCTGGAGATTGGTCAAGTGGGGGTAGGTTTAGAAATAACATTGCCTTTTAAGGACATATATACAGTATCTGTAAGGTCAATTTATACAAGGGTGAAAAATACTGGAGAAATACTAGACCAGGCAAGCAGACCCTCTCCAACATTTAAGAGGATGACTGTGGAGGAGGACACAGAGCCATGAAGAGACAAGGTACTGGTCAGAATTTCCATCACCGATAAAGCAGTAGTGCAGAAATATCATCACGTAATTCTTACAATAATGTTTGGTGTCGTGTATATTTAGAATGCCATTATTTCTGGTGTATCACTAAATTTCCCATCACTAGTGAAAAATCTATGACTTGTGCATGGACAGCCAGTCCTCAAGGAACGTTAGCCAGCCAACATCCCCTTCCTGTTTAGCAGCTACATTTCTCTAGAACCTGCTGTTACGATTGTAGCAATATGTCTTATAAATATATAATCTATTTAAACATTACTTTGTCAGACTGAATCATATTTACAATGATTTCAGGAGGTTGTGCTTTTTTATCTTTATTGATATATGTGCACAAGTGTCACAATTTTGTGCTTTTTTTCTGCTCAGAAGTTTCACAGTTTAAATTTGGTAAAAATGGGCATATATAAATCTGCAAAAACAAAGAAGTGGACAAAGTGAGAACAAGTTTTATTTAGAAGAGAAATATTTCTTCTGTGATCACTTTGTATGTACTATTATATTTTAAGAAATCATGAATTAGATTTGCTATTGTATTTGCTGATTGTGATAAATTGTTTTTCCCAATACTTCATTCTTTGCATTCTGAGTTTTAAAAATGAATTTATATTAGTGTACTGTAATTTGAATACCATGATAGAAACCAATTTTTTTTGTGGAAACCTTTTAAAATGTAAAATTTCAATACAGATGATGCATAAATACATTTTCTATATTTTGGGAAGTTAAACTCATGGAGGTGTCTAATGAGACTTTTCTAATCCATTCTTTCAGCATTTGACTATCTTTAATATCTGTCACCTGACAAAAAAAAAAAAGTCCTTTGTAATATGGACAGGCACTTTTCTGTGAGTGGGCTAAAAACCACCTAAAAATCCCATTATCACCCTCCCCTCTACCAGTGTGTTTGAAGACATACTGAGAGAGGTTAGTTTAAACTACCACTACACACTGTAAGCTAATGTATTTTATTAGCTGTTGAAAAGTATGAGAAGCCCACTTAGATACTATTGTCAGTGACTTGGTCTGTTTTTAAAGGCTTCTTAAATTGCTTCAGCTCAGTCGGTGAGAGCATACCTGTCTACATTTGTTAATTTTTTAAGCAGATGAGGAGTAGACTATGCTTAGCAGTAACATAGATGCCTCCATATACTGATAGCATTTTGCTTTTCATTGTGGAAGACTTTTCTTATCAACAGATAAAACTGAAGTTTAATTTTGCACTATATTTCTTTTTTACTGAAACTGTAAATAAGTGAATAACTTTACATGGCCAAATGCGCCCAAAACTGCCATTTAAATAACTAGTGTTTCTAAAGCAGTGACACAAAGTTATTTTAATACTTCTAAAATATTTTTCCAATATTTAAATATATTGAAATACACATTTCACATATTACAACTCTGTTGCTGCGGTAGGAGGCAGGTGGTAGCTTCATCCCTGCTGGATTCCACGACATTGATATTCAATTAACTGTTTTTGCCAAATAACAATTTTTTTTCTTGATATATCTACTTCCGTGTGCTCATTGCTGCTTATATAAATAGTTTTCAAATTTGTTTAAATGGATGTGACACAGAAGACTTAGAGGAAGGAGGCAGATGTCCTCTCAAGCTGTCATTCTGACAAGGTGATTTTCACCCAAAGGGTGTTTTAACCTAAGTCTGTTCCAGTTATTTCTCTAGCTATATCTTCAAGGATAAAATTTTAACGCATTGCTACAGCCTTTCAGGTAAGAGCATAGGGATCCTACATTTTCCAGCCTTTTAGTGTATAGTTCTATAATAAGAGTTTTTTTGTTGTTACCTGGTTACACAGCTACAAGTTTTTTGTGGCCACTGGAGAATCCAGATTAGAATTAATTAGAATTAATTAAATATTTTAATTAATATCTGCTTCTTGGTGTAACTGAGAGAGCAGAATACTTCAGTGTAGCCAGAATGAAGGGCTGACCTGTATAAATTCTAGTTATAAAGTAACCTCAGAGTTGCCATCATTTTAAAGACCAGGTTACTCAGTTTGGTGTTTTGTGCTTTGTGGAACTGAGAGGCCATGTAAATGCTATGTGTAAACTGATACAAATCCTGCTAAACATTTCAGAATGTGTAAAGATGAATGTAAAAATATAGAAAAGCTCTGAACTCCACATAATCTTTGAAGTCATTTGCACTGCTGTACACAGCATCGTACAAACTTAAGTAATTCTGAATCTTAACACATGTCCACATTTCAAAAATATAAGCTTTTTTTGTTCAAAACTGAAAGTGGGTTGATAGGTGACAAAATCAACATATACCTTCTAAAATAAGAAATTACAGTAGGAATTTATCCAACATGCACACCTCTCTTTACCGCAAGAAAACTTAATTATATCGATGTGTATTATTTTTTGTAAAGAAGCACAGTAATACATACAGAGAAGTTAAGTGGTTCTCAGTTAAACAAAAATAAATATTAAATGAGACTAAGATCTTTTGAGCCTGTGGTTTATCTTGAAGTCAGTTCCATTGGAAGTTGTTTCTTCAGTTGTAGTCAATAGATTTGGCATTATTTGGGATAAAATTGCTGATACAAATGAGCTGTTTTGGCCAGAAAAGGCTGTGTAATGGTTTGAGTCAAAGACAACTTTTGTGACTTTCTATAAAAGCAGTATGATGGACAAGGCATTACGTAGTACTCACAGAACATCGCAGAATTTCTGAGAAATAGTTTCAGAATTTAACATCATTTTTCCGTATGCTTAAGCGATTTTGAGGAAGATACTAATATTCATACAAAAGTGACTGTTTAAAGACTGATAAAAAATTACAACTTAAAAAAATCTTATCAAAATTGTTAGAATTGGTTGGATTTGGCAGAGAAGTAAATTTTTATATTGTCATGGAGTTGTACTCTTACTTGCATTAACGCTTTTCAGAATAAATTTTAAACTGTTCTTAGTGAAAAAGTGTATTTCATGTATTGTTGATTAATATGGATTTCCCGTTATGTATTGCCTGAACACCTCTCCCTGATCTGTGGTGCAGTCAAAGCCATAACAAGGCATTCTGGCAACTGTTGTACTCTGTTACTTCCAGACAATACAGCTGTGGATGGTCAGCCACCTCCTCCCTTGCAGCTGTAGGGCTTAGGAATATTTGCTCCTTTCTGGTGTTCCTTTCACTCTACTATTATTAATGCATCTGTTTCTTATGTTTCCTGGACTAGAAAGGTGCTTCTGTATGCCTCTTTTTCTGGTGAAGTAGAGAGACACAGAAGGACCTAAGTGACTTATCCACACACCTAGAGATCACAAATTTCACAGTCTAAATCAGGAACCATTCTTTCTCATTACAGGAGAGGAATTCTCTAGGAGAAGGGCTTAGCAGCCCCTTCTCTTCTTTAGTATTCCCTAGCTTTATGGAAAGAGAACATTCTTTATAGCTGTTTTTCAGCAGTGTTTCCTATTTTTGAGGGCTGTAGCACACTGGGCTATGATACATTTATATGTAGTCTTTCATGACTTCCATCTGATTTAACATCTGCAAAACTCTTGCAGTGTTGCTTCCGTGTGCATATCTGAACAAGAGACAGAAAAAAAGAACTGAAGACAGCTTTCTAGGAGCTGAAAAGCATATAACAGCAATTCTGATGCAAATGTTATTTAATCAGAAACAGTTTTGCTCTTCATTATATCTGATTACTATGGCAATTAAAGTCACCTTTTAACTACCAGTATTAGGATAAAAGATAGAATGAGCTTCCTCAGTCCCAATTAGTATTGAATTAATTGTTTTGAAGATACATTAACATTCTCCCCCAGTGCAGTTGAAGATAATGGAAATGGAGTTCTGTGCTAGTGGTTGATGGATATTCCTACTTTCCCTTTTCAAGTACTCTTATATAAGAATTCATAATGCTATTTATTCAAGCCGGTATGTACTAGTACCAGCAATAATTCTGTTGTGCTTTCTTGAACTGTTGTTACATTTGCATTGACTGTTGCAGGATGCAATTCAAGAAGGTTACTTTTGCTACAGTTTTCTAATGATTCTGTGCTTTCCTGATTGTTATGTCTTCCTTTTATGTCCTTTAGCATAAACAGAAATCCATACTAAGTTTATTACGAGATACATATTACTTTGTAAATGTCTTAGCCTTAATCCTTTGCATTTATATATTGGCTAGTGATTGCAGAGGGTACCTGGAGTGATAAAACTTGGGGCTTATTTACATTCTACAGATTATTAGTTTATGGTGCTGGATGCCAATGAGGCAAGTGTTACAATTCCTTTGGGAAGTCATTATCTTTCATATTGATGTCGATGGTCTGTTTGAATATGCTGCACTCTTCCTGAAATATAATATTCACAGGGGAAAAAAAAAATATGATGGAGATTTATATTATGTTTAAATGTGAGCATCTACAGAACCAGGGTGAGGTTTGATTTTTCTTCTTCAAAGCAATTATGCATGAGTTGCTCAAAGTTTTTTAAGATCTGTTTATGCAGGAGTTTGAAGCCATCTTGAGAATGGGGGGTGGGGGATGTCAAAATCACTGTAAATGTTCTTAATACGGGTCAAAAACAGCTCAAGAGAAATGCAAATAGATGTGAGCATAGACAGGAACTTAGAAATTACAATGTAAAATTTAATATCACCTTTTAAAATTTTGCAGTGGAAGGATTTCTGTCTGTTTATTAATATGGCATATGGTACCTTCCAAGTAGACTGATTTAATGAGGTAATTTGTTGGAGGGGGGGAATTGTTAGACTCTGTGAAATCTGAGGTTGGGATAGTTACAGGTGAAGAAAGGCAGAAGAATTGGATTCTTTTCTCTAAAAAGTAGGTTTCTTGGGGACTATTTACTGAACTGTAACAAGTGTTATATTTGGATAGTTGTCTGTGCAAATTTAACTTTCCTTGGAGAAGGAAAGAGTATTTTGAAATACTCTTATTTCAAAATGCAGGTATTGTTAATTTTGAAAAACCTATAATATTCTCTATCTCAAAGTAATTGCGATGTAACATTATATTCGTATATTTTGTAGAACTTCCAGTGTTAAAAAGCATTTCTGAAACAATTAAATTAGTTGATCAACTAACTTTAGTATAAGGTTTCTTCAGGAATCAGGTAGCAAGGAGAAGAATTGCATGTAGAACTATTGTGAACTGGAAGTTTATTTGTAATAGCGGGACAAGTTTGGTGACTAAATTCTGACTTAGTGGAATGATTATGTTTCTCTGTGATTGTAGTATCTCATTTCTAGTAGAACTATTAAGATGCTGTCTTCATAAAAGTAGTTTCCCAAATTATGTAGGAAAGAATATTATGTCGATGAGCCTCTTTCTACTGTATGCTTACTGTTAAACACCCCCCAGCTGTTTAACAGTAGTATACATAAATTTAACTTCATAAATTAAATAATGATTGTTTACCAATATTTATCATTATAGATCTTCACTAATATTTTTCTGTATAAGTATTGAATAATGAAATGTTCCACAAGTTTTAATGCAGTTTTGTATCCCAATAAAATCATTATACTGTAAAGGTAATTTAAAAGGCTGATGATAAAGCAATTTGTACTTAAAAGAAGTTCTGTAAGGCACCAAAGGACACTTATTTTAACAATAACAGCCTATTTCTTCTGAAATATAGAGCTCTAATTAAATTAACTTGGAACTATATGGTGTTGATTTCAGTGATTCTTTGTTAATTGTATAATCAGACTTTCCACTTGAAATTGCTGGCCATTGGCGAGTTGTGCAATCCCCGGGAGAAGATGTAAAAAATTCTAAACATACTGCATTTCATCTTTTAAATGTGCAGCAGAAACAAAGACTCTGCTTCTGGATTTGTATCCAGAAGATACATTTTTGTTGAAAGCAGAAAGAAATAGAGTTGGGTTTTTTTTTAGGCACTGCCAGATGGGCAATAACGGTAAAAGCGCGCCTTTGCAGGTCTGGAAATTTAGATTTTAAACATACAGAGGCATCATTTGGTGTCATATTCTGTAAGGTTAGAGTCATAATGTAGTAACATTTGTCTTCAGAGTACAGAATGTTCAACTTTACCACATAAAAGATGATTTTCAGAGAGCCATCAAAAGCTAAACACAAAATATCTCTTTAGACAATGAAATACTGTAGAAATGAGAAACTTACCAACTAGAAACTTTGCAGAAAAGTCAAAGAACCAATAGTTGGTCTGTACCAGTATAACAAAACAGGTAACTGTGTTAATGAGGAAATGTATATTCAAGGTTGGGCTCTAGATGATGAGTTCTGAAAGTATGTGTGGTTTCTGCTATCTTCTGTATTTCTGTAACAACATACTCGGTAATAATTACTGTTTTGAGTGAAGTTTTCCATGGTTGCAGTAGGGCTTGGCTAGCCAGTAGCTTCCAGACAAATCCTGTGACATATCAGGGTCAATAGTAAATTTCCTGTTGGAAACATTTTGGGCTACACATTCTAAATTTTAGTGAGTTTTGACTTCTGTGCTATATTCAGATTCCATACTTGTCCAGTCCATCTAAAATTGGTTAATCATCAAGGAAAACAACGTAGGTTTCAGAGCCACTTTGGAATCTGTGTAGAAAGGACTCAAAAACATGGACAAGTTAAAGCTTGACATTTGCCATGGCATTTTTCTGTGTACATATTCTTAGTAGGAAAAGTCCTGAAATAACATGCTTGACTTTCCAACCCCTATTGAAAAAGCTAATTCTCAAAAATGAAGTTTAACAAAGATCTTTTGAAGGATTTTTTAAATTTTTTTTTTTTTAGATGGGATGTATGGTGAGGTATCATGCTAAGAAATGAAGTTTGGCAGTTTAGACTGAATTAATTGCTTACCTTTTTTTGAGATTAAATGTGTGAGAAAAGTAAGCATACACTGATAGGGCTGTCAGGAGCTGGCCAAGAATTCTGTAAGCCATTTGATGAGAGATAATTGATTCTCTGTCATGTGGGCACGCAATTGTTTTCTCTCTAAAAGAAAATATATTTGTGAAGAGTTTTCTTTCTTGCAAACTCTGTAATAAGAAAAGGTCAGCTACAGGAGTTTTATTCTAAAAGGTAGAAAGGCTTATGTAAAGCAATTACCATCTGACGAATATTTTATGTGTCACAGAGAGGTTTCTTTGTTGCCTATTTGACTTTGTAATTGTCATCCCAAAATGAATTTAAGGTCAACATTGGTTGCTTCTCGTTCTGGCACTGAAATCTGATATGTTTTGTGACATCAATTATTAAAATAGGCTAAAATTTTTTAGGACTTGGAATAATTCAAATATAAATTGATTGCTGTGACTACAAGCTCAAAGAATAATAGTACCAAAAAAAAGCAATTCAGCAAGAAAATGTAAGAAATACCCCTTCCTCAAAATGAGTTCCCAAGATTGGTTTCTACCCTAAAATATTGGAGCAGTTGTTCAACTATAAGCAATTTTGAAAATAAAATTATTTTCTAATGGTAAAAGCATTGATGATTTTGTGCTGCCCTTATGTATCTGCTAATCACATAAACTAGAAGTTGCTTAGTACTGTAACTGAAACGTAGCCTTCAAACAGTAGTAGAACTTGATTACAGATGCATTTAATTGTTTAGGCATCATATGGTCATTTTTCTTTCATTTTTTTGAGCTGCACAGTCTTTTCCTTCCCACGTAGAGGCAATGTCTTCCCATTGGTTACTAAGTAATCCACATTAAAGCCTATCTTTTTAAGATTAGTGAAAGTCATCCTTGCAAGAGTCCATTCAGAATGAGGCCCCAGGGGAAATGCTGATGCATTTCAATTAAATACATTCCCGCTGAAGTAGACCTTGACCATTGTGACTTTTTCTGAAAACAAAAAAGTGTGCGCATTTCAAAAATTGTTCTCAATAACCTGCCAGTACAACAAAGCACATCTTTTTTCTCATCCTATTAACTTTATGTAAGCCTGAGATCAGGTTATCATAAACAGTGAGCTTAATTGGTATGTAAGCAAGGATTTGCCTTGTTTTGTAAACTGACATGAGGTATAGGTTCACTTATCAGTCATACTGTCCTAACTTGTTCTCTTTTAATTAAAAAGTAAATAACAGTCATGAGATTGTATTCTAGTGCAAAATGCCAAGGAAGACTGTTTGCTGAAGATGTTTATTATGCATGCAAAATGAATTTAGCAAATGAATAAAATGCAAATATATGAGGAGAATACAAAAACACACTTTCCAAAAGGCACTGAAAACTGACTTTTTAAAGTGAATGTATTGTAATCAAAAATTCTGGTACTGATTATGAATAAAATTCTTGTTTAAAAGTTTATAGAGGACACACATTAGACTCTATGAAAAGTACTTAGAAGTTTAAAGCAAGACAGGGTAGTGCAAGATGTGAATACAAGTAAAATTTTGAAACCATTTGGAGAAGCAGGCAGATAGACAGCAGGTGTTAGCTAACATGGTATTTGACCAGACTCTTTCAGTAAGGGCCTAAATTTATGAAAAATTTCCTGGGAAGTTGCTGTAAACTTTTGCCCAAATGGTTGTGCAATACTTATGCTTTTTATTAACTTCGATTAGTTTACAACTAGAAATTATACAATTACAATTAGAAATTGTACAATTACAAATTATATTTGTAATAATAAGAGTACAAGATGTTTTGCAAAGTACATGAGACTATTGCCTTTACTGGCAAGTGAAAGTGCACCAGTAAAATATATGGGTATTCCTGTAGTAATCTTCACCTAGTCGGTGCAGGCAAATAAAAGGGAAGGCAGCAAAACACTCCAGAAACAAGAGCATGTTCCCAGGGCCTCTCGGAGCCATAGCTGTGAATCTGAACTGAGGAAACCAAATAGGTAGGAGGTGGATCATGTTTTGGATGCATGGACTAAGCTCTGTTGCGGCTTCAAGTGAAGTGCAGTTTCTGTAGTCCATTCTCCTAAGATACTCAAGTAAATTAAAAAGCCTAAGCTATCTTCTTGTTTCATTTTTACCGTCACTAGTGCTACCCCAGTTCTTAAATTTCATTTAAGAATAGTAGTAGTAATCAGGGGGTTTTATGTTCTAATCAAAATAGCCTCCTTTCTAGTGCAAACTGAAAAAGCAATCACCATGAAGGTCCTGAAAAAATCTGCTAGAAGATAGATGATGATCTGCTGAAGGTTGAGGTAAAACTTTGTGCAATAGAGGCCACAAAAAGAAACTGAAAACGGTCTCACCAAGTTTCTAGTTATTCTAATCTAAATCAGAAAATTATGTTTCTGAATCCCTTGTCTAATAGGTACTGAACATTTTGAGCTGGGAAAAACGTGACTATTTAGTGCTTGGAAATATAGCTGACATCTGGAGGCAATGTTTAGATAAAACCTCTTCCAAATTTACTTTAAGACCTCACTTAAATCTACTCTTTCTTTGTGTTCTGAAATGGGGGCCAGGGGTGGGAGGGAAGTTCAAATATTTCAATACTTTCACTCAAAAAAAATTGAATAAAAAAGTTAAATATTTTTTAAATTCTTCTAAAAATAGCTCATAAGTGAGCTTGGCTTCAGGGAAATGGATACTTGTCTTCCTGAAGAAGGTAAGGACCTATTTTTAGAACAGTTCAGTGTGATTCTTTAGAGGAGGGAAACGAAAATCTCTCATGAAGCTGAACTCATCAGAGCCGCCCCTATCACAGAAGCAAGTTGAAGAATGCCTACTGAATCAGAAGCAACCCAAGAAGTTAAATATTCCCAGTTTGTCATTCATGGTTCGGGTTAGGCTCTAAACAGAGCACTGCCACGTGTTTTCTAGTGTGATCTTTCAGCATTGCTCTTTTAATTGCAAGAATGACTTTAAAAGCCTCATAGGCTGTAACAGACTAAACATTTCAGTTTCCAGTACATCCTAGCAGCAGTTATTTAAAAAAAACAAGACAGTAAAACCTATTGTCCTGGCTCAGTTGTAGCTTTTACTGTTACTCAGGCTGGCAAAAGAATGATACTATTTTACCTGTGTGTTTTTTGTCAACTTCAATTTTCATTTTAATGATATGAGTTATAAATAGAAAATAACATTATTTTGCATTTAATATTGGAAGGTATGGATTTTGGGGTCTCTTTCTGAGTGTTAGATGAGATTGGTCAGGAAGTGATAAAGGAGTGTAATATCGACAAAAAGGATGCTAAATCTAATTTAAGGGTCGTATTTCATAAGGTGCTAGCAGTGAGAGCAAAGGGAAATATTTTATCTTCAGCTCCATGTTGAAATGGTTCTTCTGTTTCACAGGAACTCTGTTTCAACAGAGAAAATGGCTACAGAAGCAGGTGAAGGATTGCATTTGCTCTGTGAAAAAGAAGATAAAGTAAACATTCTTCATCATTCTCAAGTGTGTGTTTTCTACCTTTATAACACAGTCCTCATGGTTAATTTAGCAGTGTACAGATGATGCTAAAATAAATTAGCTACCTATACTGAGGGATCTTAATCCTACAACCATGTCAGATATAGTCATAATACAGTGCAAGAGCAGGCTGTTTCAAATAATTATTTTAAAAACTCAAGATACTTTAATCCCTCTGCTGTGTTCCAGAGGTAGGTTAAATGTCAGCTCTGAATACTTATTGTGCTTGGTGAGCTTTATCTCTGGACTGTGTTAACTGCTTGAACTGTTTTTACACAAATTCTCATACAGTGGATACAAGCAACATAGGGTATACAGAACCGCAAAGCATCTTGATTTTTTTTAACGTTTCCTATCTTAAGTACTTGTTGAAGAGAGATTTCCATGCAAGGAGGGTAGCAATTAAAAAACTTAAATGTACATACAAAGCAGAAGGAAGTCTCAGTCAGTGGTAACAGGACTTGTCTAAAAGTGTGCTTGAAATTTTGTCCTTCAAGTATTGATGATTATTTTTCTAAATATTGATTTTATGTTTTACAAAGGCAGGATTAAGGATTGGGTGGTACTGTTGCGGTCTTTCCTACTATAACATTGCACATGCAAAGGCACATTTATATTAATTTTGCTTTTTTAGAAAATGTTTCTTTTCCTGCCTTGTTTCTAAGTATTTACAACTGCAAAGTTAATATGGTCATTCCATCTCCACGTCCCGTTTGCTGATGGATAAAATATAAAGAATGGCTTGAGTTTGGGACAGGTTATCTATCTTTGGAAAGCTGAAGTTTAAAAATAGTGTTCTGGAAATAAATTATATGCTTTTTTCCTACCTGATATTTACTTCTCTGGGAAGTACTTTATATTACAATCAATTAGCAGTTTAGTTCTTAAGTTTTGAATTCAGAGTGTTATATGAGGAAAAATCAAGATAGACTAGTCATACGTGATCATACACTTTCTAATATATTTTTGTCTTGATAAGTAGTCTAAACAAAAAATTATTATTTGGAAGAACAGTTTTCCTCATAAATATAAAGGTTATATCTGCACTGGAAGACATTTGAAAATAAAAACACTTGCTCAAAAGTAAAGGCTTAGCTCACAGCTGCAGATACCCAGGAATTGTGTTCTTCACCCCGTAACTTATGCAGCAGCCTAAGTGCCAATACTTGGTTTCTTGCACTCTCATTCCCCATTTTGTCATGTACCCTTTTTAAAGATGTGCCATCAATAAGGAGTTGCAGATTGATGCTTTGGGTACAGTGGATTGAAAAGATCACATGACTTATGCTCCTGCTATTGCCTGTGCTATATCATATAATTCCTTTCAGAATTTTTTGCTTCATCCTTAAAATCTCTAGACTTCTTTATCCCCACAGCCTTGTTTGGGAATGCATGCTAAAACATCATTTTTGATTGCAAAGATACTTCTGCTAACTCAGCCTAAATGTTTTCCGTTTTGCTGCTGTACCAAAACAGCCCTCTCTTGGGGAAGGTATCAGCTGGGATGAGTTTTCTCTCTTGGGACTTCACAGATCTTAGCACAGGAGGAGGTTGTCATATGTCTTTTCAATGGCTGCTTTATGTAGTCTAAAGAAATTGTGCTGCCTTAGGCATTTCTTGTTAGAATCCACTTCCCTGGTTATTGTAAAAGCTTTTCCAGTGATTGTGATTTGTCTTCTGTGAATGCCATAATCAAGCTTGTGTACCACTACTACTGGAAATAGAATATGCTGACTTTTTAACACACTGATTAAGACTGGTAATTCATCATCGTTTCTTTGGTCACCTCTTTATATTGGAGCACTTGGTCATTCCCTAGTGAAGTGCTTCTGGCTTGCACCTGAAGTTATACATGCTCATTCTATTTCTGTTATTTTCATTTATTTTATTATTACAAATCTTACGCATGTTCTGATATTATCTTCCAAAATGGTAGTATTTCCTATTTGTATGTCTTATGTTATGGCAAATCCACTAATTAGGTTTTCAGAAAACTTCAGCTGATAAGCTCTCAAATATTAAAGCTTCCTATCTATAAACAACCTTTTGTTGTTACTTAGCTAGATATTTTACTAATGACCATCTTTTGCACCCGCCACTAATGAATTAAGCAGCCATTATATCAAATGCTGAAGACCAGATAAATGAGAGAGAACGCCTTTCTAGCCAAATGAAGTGCAGTATATTGCATTAACAGAAAGCATAAACCATAAATTTAGTCTAATATCTTTGGTAGAACCATAATGTCATAATATTGTGTTCTGTTGTCTTCAAAATTTGTTCAAAAGGCCTTTGATACTGCCAGGTGAAGACTATCATACTTTTTTTCCCCTGGCTAATGTTTTGTTTTTTCTTGTAAACAAATTCTACATTTGCTATTCTTAAAAAATAATAATAATAATAATAGGTATTTGGTCATTTCAGATGGCACGTTAATTTCCTAGAGATTTGCAATTTGCTTCCACATCAGCAGAGAGAACTTTATATTAGCTGATTCGGCATTACTCATCCATGGTCGTTTATCTTTCTTGTCTTTATTCCAAGGGGCAGTACTATTTATGTGCATTAACACTGAAGTGAAAAGTTCACTCAGTTTGATTGTGTTGGGATTATTAGACATCTATCTCAATAGTCACTGTTCTGTTTGTAATATTGTCTTTCACCCCTCACACTCTACTCTTTTGTACATCCAAATCTAAAGTTTCTGATTTAATTTCTTATGATATATCATGTATCTCCTTTTTTAAAATTGGCAGTCTAGTTCCAGAGTACTAATGTTTAGAATGTCATTTAACATAAAAATCTGACCACAAATACTGAGTGCTTAGTACAACCAGTTCTAAAGTCTGTTGTTATTTAGAAAAGCAAAGTGTAAAATCCAGAGTATTGCCTTTATACACAGCAAATTTGTTTAGAGATGCATGATGTGACTATCCCTAAGCATTTGTAAGTGGATGGAGCTCATGCCAGGCTTTTTCGTATACACTTTCATGTTATGGCCTACTCTCATTCCTTTTTCCCTTCTTGTGTTTGCTATAACCGGTCAAAAACTATGAAAATTTTAGTTATCTTGATATTAAGATTGCCTGCTCATCTCAAATGTGAATATATTTATTTATTGTGTCGTATCTTTTTCCTCTGTCGGTGCTTCTCAGCTTACTTGGGGCTCTTCAGCAGTGTAAGAAGCAATAATATGGTTCTATGGAAGAAGAAAGTTATTTTTGTCTCAGTCATTATCACTGAAAGTGGCCAAAATCTGTTGATTAACACAGGTCTAAATTGTGGGACCTGCGAGAGGACGAGTCTTACCATAACCTCCTAAAAACGCACCCATTTTCAAAACAAATTGTATGTGCTAAACCAAATCTGCAATAGAATATTCGTGTGAAATCCAAATGAAAATAAATCAACAAATCAGGCTTGTGGTTAACATATCATATAATTATTAAGGGTTTTTTTGCCTGTTCAGTTCTGTTTAATACCTATAGTGACTCTGGCTCTTCGCTAAGGCTAATCAAACCCTTATAGAGCCAGTCATAAAATGGAAACAGCTTGAAATTTTTTTGCATGCGTGCATACATTTGCTGTCTCTTTAATGCTTGGGACCAACTTGGAAAAGAAAGGATGAGGAATAAAATAACTTGTTCCAAGTAAGACCCCTATCCTTGTGTACAGTGGAAAATATCTGAAAGAGAAATAAGGATTATTTTATTTCCAGTGGCAATTTCTCTTGGAAATAAGTTTCTCAGTTTAGAAACCTCTGGTAGTTTTTGTCTTTGTTTCTGATTTGTGTCTACAAGTTGCTGTAGGTAGTATTAAAAAAAAAAGGTAAATCAAGGAGATAGCTGGTAGTATGTGAAGTACCTCAGCAAGAGGAAAGGCTGGAATTTCTGTTGAATTTTATGAATTTTAATGAAGGCTAATTGAAAATGCAGTTCTTTGTCCAGTTCCCACTTAATCACCTGATGACTTTGATTAAGATGCAGTGCTGAGATCAGACCTAGCATAAATTTTACTTTGAGGAGTTGAAAAATCTCATCCCTGTGTTCTACAGCTTCCTTAATTTATGTGTCTTTATATTGTATATTTTGGTATTCCAAAAATAGGGTGTTTTTTAGCAGTTGCAGTAATTAGCAAGAAGAGTACCACACTCAGCAAAAAAGAAGTGGAAGGCTGCATAAACATTTATGAAGTATTGAAGGATTTTTGTCTTTTTGGATTAACTCTGCCAACTCTTATTTTTAATGAAGATCGAATGATAATGTAGTTTTTCTATGCATAAAATATTTCAACATATTAACTAATTTTATGTATTACAGCCACATGTATTAAATGATTCAGACAAATTTGGTGTTCGTTGGTTTGGACAAAGTGTATTCACAGACCTTTGATTTAGAAAATAAATTTAATACAGAGCCAACAATAAATCAATGAATAAGCATGTGTAGGGTAAAGAGCACAAAGAAAAATTATTATACTGTGTGCTTTAGACAAGATTCTGGCCTTGTATATTTGAGTGTGAATCCAGAGAAGCTAATTTACTTACATATTTTGCAGGAGCTTAGGTTTTTTAAGGGTTTTAGATGGAATGCAATTAAAACTGGTATTTCAGAGTCTTCTGCTAGTTGCTAGTCTTGCTCTGCTCCCTTTCATCTTACACTGGAGAGCACTTTACGTATGTGTTGTATATTATACATAATGGTTTAAATTACAGTGATGTATAATTTAAATTTATCAAGTAGTTACACTGATGTTCATTGTGTAGAAATTTGAACCAGGTATTGTTTTAGGATTGGTGTGCTCTTATATCAAGTCTGGATTTAGTCTAATAAATCTAAATGTAATAGAGGACCAGGGCAGAATACCTTTTGCATTAATAAGCTGCTTTTAAACTTGAACATTTGAGAGCTTGAATGTGCATTTAACCTCCTACACTTTGTGTGAGTCAGAAGTGTTTTACTGTAATGTAAATCTTTTGCGTAAAATAATTATCTTCCCACTCTGCGATGGGGAAATTTATGTTAACTTGAAGTCTGAGAAATGTGAATAAAATGTCCACCTACCTACTGAGTCTAGTCGATATTTTAGTTTTGGGTTATAACACAGACACGTGAACAGAAAAAGAGGCATTCATCAATAGCTTTGTAACATTGCAGTTTTTTGACCTCTATTTCTCGTGCTGTTGAATGCTGCTATCAAGTGTCACTAACAGACTGAAATGCAAAGGAAATTAAGGACTTAAATACGTTAAAAAGAAGTAATCTTTCTACCCAGATTTCTATAGTGCAAAATAAAGTCCAGCACTTGAAAGGCTACAGGCTAGTTTGGATATGAAAAAAGCAAGAGAAAAATTTAGCAGAAATAGAATCCAGCTTTTAAGAAATGTTATGCCATTTACTTAAATGGCATGAGTCTCCCCTCTTTCTTCTTTCCTTACCTTACCTTAAGATCATCCATGGTATACTGTTACATGTGTAGTATGTGGCGTATGTATCCTTGCATGTTGTATAGATAAATATTTTTTTTCCAAGGATTTACTGCATCGTTAAAGATGGGAGGCAACATAGAAAATATTTGTAGTGCTACAGTATTTAACTTTGTGCCATTCAGTTTCATCAGATTTTCCATGTGCGTTGATTAAATCAAAAAGAGATGACCTGTTTCTACTTCAGGAAAGTCTTAGAAGAACTTAGCAGTGAAACAGCAGTCATTCACCATCAGCTGTCTATCTGCATGCTGAAGATGTCATCAATAATGCACAAGACAACATCTCTAAGTTGAAAGAATAGTAGGATTGGCATCAGTTTTGCTTAATAGAGCATCATATGCAAACCAGTGATACCTGAAGCACTGACAGCACCCATTACCTTAAAATGTATATGTCTCTTGTTTGGAAGTGTTACGCAAACTCGACAACGCTTTTACTTTTTTTCTTTCTAATGTCTGATTTCAGTTGCACTGAGATTAATATTATTTTTCTCCTATTCTCAGAGGGTGATGAGACGGGAGTGATGGATAGTCTGCTTGAGGCCTTGCAGTCAGGAGCAGCATTCAGAGATCGCAGGAAACGAACACCAAGAGGACAGGGTAAGACGTTTTCTAAAAACTTTTAGTAATTAAATGAGTGGACAAAAGTTGTATTGCCAAGATTTACCAACATTTTTCACTGAAAACCATTGAGCTGCTGTTGGTCATTGAGCTACTGTGAAAACTCAGCATGCTGTTTGTGATCATGGATTTTTAACTTGATAGCTCTATCTTCAGATAACTGTGGGCTCTAAGATATGACAGGGTTCCTGCTGAGGTTGAAATGGCATTTAAAACAATGCTGCACAAAGTATGTTCATCTTAATCTTTAAAACCATAAGTATATCTAATTTATTGTAGGTAGCACTGTGAAAAATATTAGCTTCTTACACTAAGAAGTTTGGGCATATAGCTGGTACTCTTTTTCAAGCACTGGTCTTAGGTATGTTCTGGTTTGGTTGGAAGCTACAGTGTGTTTAGTCATAAAAGTCAAATTACAATGAAGTAGATTCGCTTTCTTGAGGGCGACAGTAGTATTGTACTGAATTTAGTCTGGTTTACGGGTTTAGTCTGAACAATTATTGCTTCCAGCAAATTTGGTTTTGAGAAAATTTGAGAGAAGGCTAAGCAACTGCAGTTTCCTCTGTTCACTTCTCTGCCTATGATATGCCAGTCGCATACAGTTAGGGAACTGCATTTACTCTGCATTTACATTTCAGCAAAGCTCATGGTAGTATAATGTATTTTGAAATTTTTCATTTAAAACATGTTTTACAGTACAAAATACAGGCGTAAAAATTTACAGGTGAAAAATTATGGTTACTTGGCATAAAATCTAAAGCTTCTGTTGGATATGTGCTGCTAAAGGTTTGGCAAAATGGAGTTGTCTTATTTTATAAATAAGCCATGTATATCTACCTAATCCTCAATGAGCTAGGGTTAGATTCATGTTGGCTGATTATTTTTTTCAGAAAGGAGCAGAAGAGTAAAGGCAAATTCTGCTAACCTCTTTCATCTAGCTAGCAAAGATGGTATATAATTATTTTTAGTTTGCCATATGCCTGATCTTAGGGAAAAAATAAAAATAAGTTACATAATTTGTTCATACTAGGAAATGAATTCTGCTACAGTTCCAGTATCGTTCTTAATTCAGAGCTTGTTTCTGCTCTCAGATCAGAACTGAAAGAACTCCTCGATCAAAATGTATTTTTTTTCCATATCTTGAGAAATATCAATGTGAGAGATGGTCTGTCTCTGTTGTGGCTTGAGGAGAGATTTGTCACTCAGTGGTGACAAACAAAAGCTTCCCAGGGACCAGAGGAGACTGTGCCAAATCTGCTGCAGCTGAGAAAGCCAAGGAGGTGACTGAACCCAGGTCCAAAAACCAATGACTTCTCTGCAATAATATGGGGGCAGAGCTAATTAAAAATCTCTTTTATTTCTCTTCCATTTCATATAGTCACTTTCTGTGTGTTTGAAATGTCGTTGTGTCAGTTTATGTTCTAGTGGGGTCTGGCTTTTACATTTAAGGAGTTGATTGATTTGGGGGAACTTACTGTGAGAAAAGGTCTAGATTATCTGTTTCCAAGCTCTGGCCAACTGTAAGTCTTCTCATAAGTAGATAAGACCATCATGTTAAGTTTCAGGGGGTAGCTAAAAAGTTAGACAATAAATGTTAGTCCCAGTCAAGTATTTGATTTAAACGATGTGAATTTTCTCATGTGATTTAGAAACATACATGACATCGAGTCATAACTTGTCTACAAACCAGAATATACTTAAAAATATGGCTATGACATCTCTAAGGAGTGAACTATAGCATTAACATAGCAGGGACCTTGTTTCCAAACTCCTCTATCTCTCTTTCAAAAATTGAACATTGATAGTTTTCTCATTGGTAGTATCAATAGACCCTGAGTGTTCTGGAGAGTTTCATCCAGTGAGATTTTCATAAACAGTGAACTCAATGCCTTCTATGGTTCAGTGGAAGGAAGAAAAAGTAAATAAAAGCTCTGGAAAGAAGAGGTTGGGGAATTTCTGGGCTTCCTGGGTCATTTGGTTGTACAGGTTGGCAAGCACGTAGTGAATGGTATAGTACTGTCTATACATCGTGCATATTGTGGGAGTTTTCCATACATTATGGGTAGCTTGCTGCACTCTCTGTAATCTGCATGTATACTTAACACACAGAAAAGAAAAAAATAGGTGCTGCTATTTTGAAAATTAGAGTTGTACTGCAAAAGTTTGAGCTTGAACTTGTCTTGCTGGCCATCATGGTCTGAGAAGAAAAATTGTTGTCTTCTGCCTGTTTGGACACAGATTTCATTTTTGTGTGCCAGTTAACGGCTTTCTCACTCAGTAGTTTAGTGAGGAGAAAAAACAACTTTTGCTTGCTTACTTTTTGCAGTTTCATTAATTACTTGGTTGGTAACAGGTAGTCCCTGTGGAAAGCCTAAAACCAAAACAATGAAAAACCACAAACAAGAAAACACCTCAAAACATCACTCAGCAATACAGTCAAGTTCACTTGCATACATTTTCATGTATGTGCTCTGCATCTGTCTTGTTGCCAACTTACTTATTCTGTTTGCACCTACTCAGGGTGAAAATGAAAACTGTAGAGGTTACAACCCTCTCAGTGGTTACAACCATGAAAATTTGGCTTTTGTTGTATTTTCTTCCAGTAGTTTCACAGAGTAAATTTAACTCAAAGGATCAAACGGTAGCATCACTTGTAGTTACATTCTTGATCAGTTTGGCTGAAAAGGAAGAAAACCCACAACTTTCCAAAACAAAAACCTCTGCGATGGCATATGTTCACTGCTAGCTTTAGGTGAGTAGGCTGGACCTAGGGGGGATCATTTCATTTGGATAACAGAGCTCCAGTTACTGTAGGACTACAACTACGCCAGAAGAGTATCATCCTACCAAGGATACCTGTTCAATTAGCCTTTTTTACAGCGGTCACTGGTGTACCTTGTAGCATATATTTGTGCTCACATTGTCATCTCTTTAAAATATTTAAAGAGACAGACTGACTGGCTAAGAGATGGAGATAGGAAGGGAACGGTGCTCTGTTCGTCTAGAATGGCAGCCCTACGCAGAGGGAACTACTCAATATCTCAGTTTTCATACTGGGCAAAAAAATTCTGATGAAATGTATAAACAGGTTTGGAAAAGTAAAACTCATTTAAAATTTGCTTAACTGAATTGGTTTTGTTTGTTTGCCAAGCCTATAAATGAAAAGCTACACTTTAATGGGTTGCATTATAACTATAGACTTTTCCAGTAAAAATCTTTTTGTTATCAGGTCATGGAAGTAATAATAAAAAATTCCTGTCCTCCTACCCCAGTTTTTCATTTCATTCTACTCTTTCGTATTCTTTGTTATGTAGACTTCTCAATGTGAAAGAAGTTTCTGTATAGTTTCTCTCTCCTAAGCTTATTACTGTATCTTTACTGTTTCTAGCTACTGGATTTTAAGTGTAGAGTTTGTCCCTTCAGTAGATTGCTTTGCTTTTATAGAGGCTATAAAATAATAATTAGAAATCAGTTACTAGAAATGTTGCTTCTTCTTCCAAAAATATACTTGCTTTTTGCAAGTTTGCTAATATTGGAATGGGAGCGTAATGAGGAATGATATTAGGTGGCATTCATCACAGGGTACCAGTTTAAAATGTGTGTCCAGCACTACTATTACACCAATTATCCCTGACCTTTTTTTCTGGCCTTGGGGTATGATATTATTAAAGACGACTGATTCAGGAATATTTTCTCTCTAATATTAGTTTAAGCAAATTTCTGCACAGAGCTAACTATTCTGTTAGGGTTCTTTCTGTTAAGCTGCTAAATTTTTTGCCATGGAATTTAAGTTGAATATTTTTCAGAAATGTTAATAACTAGTGCCCTCTTCTATATATCCAAACTATTGCAACTGCAGTGATAATATGTGCTATTATTTCTGTAGTCTTTCACTACTGGGAAAGCATAGCTATAAGGAACATGTGTGCAGGTTCTTTCTGCTTTAGATTTCAGCGTAAAGTACTTTTATCAAGTATTTAATGTGGTCTGTTAGTACACATGTTTTAGGTTATTTTTTAAACCATGCATCAAAATCAAATCAGTACAGTGAGATGCTTAGTAGGCACAATTTAGGAACTGCTGAATTTGATGTTATTGAGAGTTGCTAGACTGTCACTACTATTTCCATATTAGCAGTACACCTTGAGAGTGAAGGAGAAAGAATGAACCTCCCTTGTTCAGGTTCAACATCTAATTTGAATCTTTTATGCAAGCCATCTGAAGTGCTGCCACCATTTGTTTAACTTCTGTAAGATAAAAAGGAGTTGAAACAATGGACTATTACTACTTTTTAATGACTTCTGATATTTTTCAGATGGTGTTCAGACAATTCCTTTACTTTAAAATAGGCTTTTTAAAAAAAAAATTAAGCAGTAGGTGCATATTTTACATCAAAGTTCATCAGCATTCTAATAAAAAGGTTATAGTTTTAGGAATTTTGCATCTTCTGCTTGAAGACATAGCTATGCTTCAAATTAAAGGCCAACTTCTATGTTTGCATTTGCATTGATTAAATGAAATAAAATCTTGAGAGTTAGGTTTCTGAGTGCATGATCCTTATTCACCTAAAACACATTCAAATAAAAATCTTCAGTCAAAGCATATCTGCTTTGCTGAAAGCATTCTGAATTGTTTTGTATGTGGCAGCTCTGTAAATAAACACATTTTTGAAATGCTCACATCTGTCTGTGAATTGATGAGAAGATTTGTCAGTGTTAAAATCCAAAAATGTGGTAGGTACACTTTTAACAGATCTTGATTTGTGCTCAACTAAAACAATGTCTGAGTAGCTTTGTTTGCTGTCTTTCAGTTGAACAGTGTGTTATTGTCTTTAAGTATCTGTTATGAAGTTAGAAATATCCATAATGGACTATAAAAATGCTAGTATCAAGTTTAAAAAAACAGTATGTATTTTAAATGTATTTGGTCATCTTTTAAACAGCCTGTGGTAAAGAACTAATATTCCTATTGTTATATTCAGCTAGCATCTCTAATTTTTTATTATTTTACTTTGAGAAGCTGACTGTTTAAAAGTGTGTTTTGCTATCTCAGTTATATAATGGAGGGTTTTTTGCTTATAGTCAGGGATCTTGGACTAATGAGACTTACACATATGATCTAAGTGCTTCGGAATTATCACAACTCTAATAGCAAGAGCTAAACAAGGATCACCAAAAAGAAACTTACTGGTTTTGCCATCAAGGCATTATTGTGAGATTTAAGGTTGCTTTTATTGCTAAATATAAATATGGGTTGTATAAGGAAAATCTATTTAGAGTACCATTCAAATCAAGTCTTAGCAAATTGCTTTAGTCCAGAGAGCTCCATAAACAGTCCCAAAGCTATTTAAAAATAGGTATTTGTGGTGTAATCTTTTTTTCACTGTGTATGCATTTTGGCTTATGATTTTTGTAATTAAAGGAGTAACATTAGATAATATATTATTCAGGTGGCTTAGCAGGAAAGCAACAGCTGTAGTATGCAGAAGTTTTACTTGGCATTTTGGAGGAATTCTACTTACAAGCAGGGTGAAACAGAAATGGTGGAAAAGGGAGGGGAAAAGGGAACTAAAGCAGACTTTAACCTCCGGCCTGCTTAGACTGGATTCTCCAGGTTTTTAGATGGACACCCTTCAGCATGAAGGGAATGAAGCGGCTCTGAAAACACCTCATGACCAATAAGTGTATGGACATAAAGACAAAAATTCAAGAATTGTATACATTTGAATAATGGTTTTAACCTGCGTCATATTACTTATCCTTCTCCAGAGCAAGTATTGAAGATTGATTAGTTTTCTTTCAAATTGATTCTCTGATCTTGGTATGCATGAGATTGTTCACGTGTTGACATAGAGTGTGTAAAGTACTTAGGAATGTTTGGTAAACTAGCGAGACAGAAGTGGTATTGTGAACTTTGCACCTTGCATATATTGCTGCTGCTTTGTCTAATTCTAAGTTGTTACTTGCCATTTTAATTTTCTTTTCTGAGACAAGAACTTTATCTGAGTAAATGAAAATATGCCATGAGATGGCAATGGCATGTACACACTGTAAAAAATGTCCTTCAAAAAGATGGTGCTATATAATTGTTACTAATTACATCTGAGTTTGTCATTCATCTAAAGCATTTAATAACTCACACAAGGCTAAGGAGAGTTACGTGCCCCTTGCTTTTATTAGTGTAAGTGCTTCAAAATGCATTTTAGCATAGTATGAAAAGTATTCTCTGTAAGTTCTCCTGGAAAAGCATTACATAAAATTCTACCCTGCAAGTATCAGAACATTTTTCAAGTTTCAGTATTTTAAAAAAATAACACTGGTATTACTTTACTTGTCAAATTGTCCTAAGATCCCAAAATATAAAGTTCGAATTTTTTGTGACTTAAGACACAGCAGAGTGCCTGTTGAGTTTTGGAGTAAAAACACATTGCCCGTTGATGATGATGAGAGTTGCATGGAAGTACTGAGGATTATTCTGCAGCCTCATGACATTTGTAATTTGCATCACATAAGATCTGAGCTTATGCCAGCCAGTTGCAGGCTTGTGCCAGTTGCTTCAGACGTTGAAACTGACTGTTATATTTGTTTCTTTAAAATTGTTTTTGTCTGTTTCATCATAGGACTCTGCAGGTACCCAGAACAGCTGTAGAGTTCATACAGTGTGTGTATTATGGAGTTTCTAATTCTGAGAGTTGACTTGGCACAGTTGCTTCTGAAGCTCTTAAAAGCCTTTAGAATTCCAAAAGCCTTTTTGCATGTCCTACATTGTGAAATAGATTTTTAGATCTAAAACAAAGCTTTTCAGAGACTTGTTCACAGTAACCAGCCTCTCAAAAAGAGTAATCCGGAAGGAGGCTGCCAAGTTCATGTGGTAGAATTTTGTATGAGTTGGAATTCACCCACAGTTCTGAATTTTTTTTTTTTAATCCACACTGAATTGGAAAACTGTTCTAATTTAATGAGGTATGTCTTGCTAGATGTTAAGGCCTACATTTCTAAAGATGGATAGCTGAGTTTTGGCTGCATCCGTATGTGGAAGCTGAAGTTAGAGAAACTACTTTTACACACAGAGAAACGATGTTCATGCATTCATTTACCAACTACATGAGTAGTAATGAATGATATGCAAGGCTAACTTAATATACATTTGGACATTTGAATTTTCTTTGTTAGCACTGACAACGTTCTCGTGGAATTATTGTGAAACTCTTCTGTTTGAAAAATTTTCTACCACAGTACTGTTTACTGAGGTAACACACATTGGCTTTAATATTTTAAGATATATATGTCATGAATGGAAAGGAAAGAGGTGAAAATCACAGTTGCAGTGTATGACTTGGTGGCAGATTAATTTAACTGACATTAGGTCAAAATGGTTATTTTCCATCCTGTTCTAGGCACATAGTGCAGAATTTTGACAGTCCTCTAACTTCAGCACGGAGAGTCTGTCCCAGGTCTTTTCTAGTGGTTGTCATCTTGACTGTAGCAACTTAATTAGTTTACTTTCTGCAAAGACAATATTCACCTACGGGTTATGACGTAACAGAATTAATCATGGAAATGATTTTGTGTTTTGTTCTGAAGTCAAACGTGATGGGTTTAAAAGAGGGTGGTATTGGTGGTATTACTCTATTCATTCTGTTGTCTTTATCTGAAAATCGGAAAGCTCTTTACAGAAGTGGGCACTACTCCCCCTTCCATCATTTACTGGGTGAGTAAACAAATGCCATAGTTCTGCCATCTTCCAAAGCTAGCGTAGCCTAGCACTGGTGCTGAAAGAGCAGTCTTGCTCTGGCAGCTTATTGGCTTTTTTAAGCTTGTAATAAATTCAATGATTCAGTGTCACTTTGTTGCTAGCCCAAACCTTTATTTGACTCTCTAGTGGGTCTGTTCTTCAGGCAACAAGCTGTACATAAGTCCAGTCTATTGCAGGCAGGACTAGGCTGAACAGCCAGCCAGTCTGAAGCCAGCCAACTACCAGTAAGTTTTCTAAATGCTCTTTAGATTTGGCTAAGGCAGTGCTGATCTCAGCCCAGTGAAGATCTTTGGAGGCTCTGGAACACTGCACTAACACAACTGTGTTGGCTTCTGAGTGACTTGCAGTGTAGCAAAGGCAAGTTCATCTGGCTGCAAAAGACCTAATTGGCTTTTCTTTCATTTTCTTTATGATAGTTGAAGGAGTAAAAATAATCTAGTATGTGCAGCCAGAAAATAAGTTAAAAAGCATTAAGCAGTGTCCTTTTTTTATCAATATTTTAACAATCTTGAAATTACATTTGCATGTAAGTTTTCCTGGGGCTTAGCATAGAATGATGCATTGTAATTGCAGTGGAACCAGAAAAATGTCTCTGCAGTATTCCTAGTTTAATGCATTTTTGTATACAGAAATACCTGGAAATAAAAAAGTTGAAATATTCAAACCAGATAGAACTGTGTAGTTCTCGGCTCTGTAGGGAAACATTCAAACTACTGGCATACACTGTGGGGAAATACAGCATCACTTTCAATTTAGGAAGGAGTCATATGCAACATATGACATTCTTAAAAGCATGGCATCAAATTCTGTCAGTACAGTGTTTAAGGGGGAAAAAGAAGCTTATGAAAAAATCTAACATGTTACTCTGTGCATGTATTTATAAAATCAGGTGGAGTTCCTTATTGTTCGGTTGAAGGAATCATTCTAGATAATAAGTTTGCTTAATCTAAACAGAGCAAAAGTTCTTACTGAGGGGCAAATGTCGGGGCGAGTGACAGAAGTACCTAGAAAGGGCACTGTTGTGTATAACTGCAGCAATTATGAGTCTTGCTGGGTACTGTGCTTGTTACAGGCCCTGGGCAATTGCTGCATATTGCATCCTTTTCCCCTCTGGAGCAGACCATGTTTCTGTCTCCTTATAGCTTAAGTATTGGGCTTATTTCTTGCAAAGAAGGAGAAATCTTGTTTTATTTATGTTCAGCTTGTTCCTTGCATATCTTGTTGAGATTTATTGCATGGTGGCTTTGGTGATGTTTTTGTAATGGCCACCTTCAGCAGCTGGTTGAATGCCTTTTTTAGATAAGTCAGCTGAGACTAATTTGAGGGTATTACTATTGTTCTCAAAAGTTTCACCAACAGGGAAGAAACTTTTAGTTTTTTGTTCTACATAGCCTTCAGTAGGTTAGTGTTTGGGAAAACTGAGCAGTTTAGGTGTATTAAGTGTTTATAAGGGAATTGATTGTCTGTCAATATTTTATTCTGTTCACTGGCTTCTGTAATTCTCATTTAGCTTAATTTTTACAGAATACTGTTACATTAATAATTTCTAATGAAAATATGCTGCAAGTTATATGATGCTGGTCAAGTTTCAACGCTCCTGTTAAGATTTTCATGCAAAAGAGCAATTTTAAATATATTTTTAGCATACTCTAATGAATGATTAAGCTACTGAACTGAGAGAGCACTATTGCAAATACAAGATCAAAGAATGGAAGTCAATGGCAGACAACAGAAAATATCATGAAACAGAAGAATTTGCCTGTGAAAAATTAGAATAGTTTAGCTGAGGAATCAAACTAGTCTTAATTAGAGTTATAGATAAGACTTAAGATCTGTGTTACTTTTTTTCTATGCTTAAACTTTTGCTATTATTATGATGTTAATTGGAGGCATGCTACCGAAAAACATACTTTGATCTTTATAGCTCCTTAAAAGTGGAAAATTTTACCAATTTTGGGGGTATACATTTTGTAATATCAGCTCAGTCTGAATTCAACTACTTTTATGGCTCTAGGAGTTTTGGAGAAGATAGTTTTAGGGAGGTATTTTGTGTACTGGCAAGTTGTTGGCTAGTTTTGTACTATGATTCTTTGCATCTTTCTCCAAAGCATCTTTGGCCATTCATTCATAATATATTGAGCCTAAAAGAGTACAGATCTGACTTTGCATGGCAATGCACTTTGTCAGTTGACATTTCCTACTGTTGTGCTGCAGGCAGGTTTAAATTTCAGGGAGCATGTTGACACCTGGTCAATCAACATTTTTAACACAACTTCATGGTCAGTATCTCCATTACATTTCTGCAACTGTAGCACAGGTGGTTCATCTAATTATTGTGCATTATTGCCTCAACATAAGGTAGCTGTGCTGTTACCTTTGTAATATATGGAGTTCCAAAATTGCTCTCACATCCTAAAAACTCTCAGTGCTAGTTAATTGTAATACGGTAGTATTGCTAGGTTGTTTCAGTTTGAATACTCTTACATTTTAAAGGGTGCTACAATTAGGATGAAGTTATTTTTAATGAGGAATAAAAGCAGATGTGAGATATTGATGATGTAGGTTAATAATAATTCTAATAGTGATATATTTTGGATAACTAATTCCAAATCCTAGAATGATCTACATTCTGGAAAAACAAGACACCAAGACAACCTTGAAAGAGTTAGTTTTGTTTAGTCCTCTTCAAAACATACTGCAGAAGATAACCTTTGATATGATTTGCTGTGTTTGTCTCAGTAGAAGATCTCTGCGTATTATGTTCCTGATTTCTTCTTTGGAAGAAAAGTGATATAGGCTTAAGATTCTGTGAGAATATTGTAACTAGTATATCTATCAGTGTGTGCCTTAGCTCATCCTCTTTTACTCTCTCATGGAAGTATATAACATCATAATATTGTTATTAAAAAACCATATACATACGGTACAGTGTTTTCCAGATGGATGTCTAAAAATAAACAAGATACTGGAGTTCTTCAAGTTAGATTAATATTATGTTTACTTCTCATTTTCTCTGTGATTTCTGTATTTTTTTTCCTTCCATTTTCTGTTAATGCATTGGGTATTTCTTCTGTTGTTGAAGAGAATTCTATTTGAATAATTATAAGTCAGGTATATAAAATTGTACAACAGTGTCGATGTGCCTGTATCTCATGAATATATTACTGAAGTGGAATGTCAGCCTTTCTGCATTTTTTCTAGGAATTTAAGTTACGAAGAAAAATGGACATATCACACTGAAATAGGGAAAATGTTCAGTTATTGTGAGGACTTTTTTTTCATTTTAAAGTGAACAGATTTCTAAAATAGCATAATAGAAGAAAAAAAAATCTTATTGACAGTATTCCCGCAGGAACTTAACTTCCTCAAGTATTTACAGTGAGGTTTTTTGGAGACCTTGGAACTACAGTGATATCATTGGTGGCTTACGAGAAAATGCTCAAGGTAAAACTTCAGTTCACCACTTACCAGGGATGTGTGAAGGTTCTTGGGCTGAAAAGTTCGTTAGGTCACTCTGTAGAAGGTGTCAGTCAGAGTAAGCAGACAAGAGAATGTATTTGGGGTTTTTTCCTCAGTAAAAGAGGGAGTGGGAAATAATCCAGCTTTAAGGGGCTACAGCATTTTCCTTCTGTAATCAAGTTACATTGTCAAATTATGTAGCTTTAAGCTCTGCAAGAATTATGGACAAAATAGAATTTGATGGAGGACACAAAATGACCTTATGACTTCATAGGGCATAGCTGAGTTTGAATTAGGTTGATTTGAGAACAAAACCAAATCTCACCATTACTGGGGGCTGATTAAAATCTAGGAAGGTGTTGAATCAACTATTTGGAAATTAATTATTGATTTCCTTACCTGATGATTCACTCCTGAAAAAATATTTTATCACTTTTGTCAGGCATTCCAAAGAAGCTTCATAATTTCTTTATGTGTAAACACTGCTCCTTACAAGGTAGATTTGACAAAAGCATATTTAATTTTATATCTTCTTTACTAGAGTGAAATCCTTAAGGGAGATTTACCAAAAGTTTCATTTCTTCTCCTAATGGACAGCCACTCTGAAGGAAGCTAGAATTATGTTTATTGAGTCTTTTGAATATTTTTTCTGTTGAAATTAGAGTATTACTAAGGAGTATACATTTCAGAAAAAGATGATATCTCTTCACTGAAGGCAATCATGATTTTCTTTTAAAGCAGTAGCAACATCTCATCCAAGTGAACAGAGTTTGTATATATTTCTGTGTTGTGCTTAAGCTTCTGGGAAATTTTTTTAAAATATATTGTTAAAGAATTTGAAAGTTTTGTAGCAGCGAGGGGAGAGAATTTAGGAGTATGTATAAGCTTTTAAAAAGCTGTTTTAGTAGTTTGCTGGAATTGCATTGCTGTTAGACCTCTTATTGTTAGAAAAGTAGTTGAAAGGATGAAACATTCAAAGACAAAGCAATCTAATGCAACATAAAACCTGTAGAGAAATTGTTCTTCATTGTATGGAGATACAGTCCAAGGTCTGCAGAAATTTCTGTAATTCTGGCCACATAAAGTGTAATGGAGGGTAAAATTATATAATGAGAGAAGAAAACATAAAAACATTTTGTACTCGATGGAGTATCAGTTGTCAGGTATTGAAGACATATTAGGAAGACATGACGCACCGCACAAGTATATGTATTGGGGGAGCCTGTAGATAGGGACTGATGTGAATGCATAGCTGACCTTGTCATTTGGTATTAAGGCCACACATTTGCAAACGGCACCTTGGTATTTAAATATCTACTGAAACATTTATCTCTTCCATATGGGGGTAAGATGGTGTGTGTGAGAGGGAGTGCACATGCACATATGTACAGACTTGCTGGTAAAAATATCTTGAACAACTTCAATACACTATATTCTGTTGTTATTTTGTTCGTCTTCCAGAACAGCATAAATGATGTAGGTTTTTGCTTTGCTGGCATATCACAGGAACATTTAATGTTCAGAGAGCTTTCTGAAATTGTCTGTATGACTCTTTTTTGCACTGAAGCTTCACATAATATCAAGATTGTTTTTGAATTATCACTGATAGTTTTCTAGATACAGGTCATTAGATGCCATCCTTTGTAGGTTTTGTTCTCCTGCAGAATTTTGGCAAATAAAGCTCTGACATTTCCTGTGATTGTTTCATACTTGCTTTGACTACATACCTGCAGGATTATTCTCTTTCATGATTAATACAATAAGGTCTCATAAATCAAAGTAAAACTTAATGTTAAACAAATTATTGTAGAGCAGGGGAGATGACCAACAAAACATTAAGCACCCTGTGTTTCTTACTAAGCAGTTGCTCGTGTTCTATTTGAAACCTCTTAGAGTACCACATTTCTTATGCTGACTTACAGGCAATTCTTCTCTTGCTTGTAGTCCAATGCCTGATTTTGGAATGCATTCTGCCCTCGAGATGTCAGTAGTAACATCTTCAATACAATTTTCAATTCTCTTGTGTGGCTAGCATCCCTGACTTGGAAAAATCTGTTGATGTTTTCAGGAAAGCAAAGCTTTAAATAGTCAAAAGTCTCTTAACTGGAGATAAAATTTGACATTTTTTTATTTAACAAAAAAAAAAAAAATGCCAAAACCAAACAAACTACAAAAACCCAAACATCTTTGTTTAGTGCCTTCAGCTCCTGGAGGTGTCATCTGGCCCTTGTAGTCATGAATATAGTCATTAGCAAACCCAAGAAGATAGCTGCAATGTGACAAAAATAGTCTAGAATCTGTTGAAATGTTGATGTTCCTTGGAATTTTCCACGTTCCCAAAACATATCTCCCACGCCCTGCGGTTTCTTTACAGTTCATTTGTATTGAAGACAGAAAGATCAATGTAAGCCTGGATATTCATCTCTTTTTGTTTCAGAGATGCTCATGTAGTGTGGAAAAACTTTAAAATGTCTCAGAGTAAAATGCAAAGGTTTACTCTGAATTCTTTACCCACTAGCTGTCTTTCAGTTGTGTCCTCTTTTAGTGATGTATACTGGAGAAATTATCCTAATGCTGCCAAAAGATCAAAACATTTCAGAAAGGAATATGGTGCAAGAGGATTCTTAAAGTATCGCTAAAACATCAATCTGAGAGAAAGGTTTTTGCAAAATATTGATAATAAGGCTGTGTTACTCTTGAGAATTACTCATCTAGAAGTGTATAAAACCTGTAAAAGTATCCATGGATTTCAGTTGCACATTGTCATCTTTAAATAGGATGGCCGTAACTTTGGACTGCTAAGGACTTTTAAAAAAGTTATTTAGAAATGGACCTGTTAGGGATACTTGGTAGAGTACATTTGGAAAATATGTTGGAACAGTTCGTGTTTTCTAGCATAAAAAACTTTTGTAGGGCTTTAGACTACCAGAACTTGAATATGACACAGCTTATTTTAACTGAAAGTAGGAGCTTTCCTTAAAATGTGATTATTTTGTTTCTTCCAAGGGTTAAGGAGGAACGTGATAGAGTAAATGACAAAAAGCAGAATTAGAAACAATGCTCAGACTTCCTTAGACTACAACTATACAACATTTTTTAGACAGGTCTTTTAAACTTAGGCCACAATTCATTACCAGGTTCTTGCGTATAACTTTATTGGTGTTATAAGGAGTGCCATGAATCCAAATGCATGTTGGGTAAAAGGGCTTCTTTTACTTCAGTGACTTATTTTATGTTCCATTATTCTATTTATAAAATACGAATAGGTATTCTTTTCTAAAACATCATTTTTGCTTGTAAGTGGAAAAAATAGTTTAATTTCAATAGAAGCAATCTGAAAACAAGAAAGAAAGAAAAAAATTGCAGCTCCAGCTTTTAACAGGTTGATTTAATGCAGAAACAAGTAACACTCTAGATCACATGTAATTGTTTTAAGTTTGTAGGAATGTTTAGAAGTAGTTGAAATCCTGAACTCAATTATTTGATTACAAAAACAGTGACAAATAGTGACTGAATCTGAACAGAAGTTCTATTAAAAAAAAAAACAAACAAACTAATCTTTTATGTGCAAATCAAATTAACAGCTGGTGTTCTGTAAAGATTGCATCAGAAATTGAAATACAGAGAGTGCTCTGGTTTATCTTGCTAAAAATGAGCTCAGGAATTTAGTGGTTGTATTGCTGTAGGTGGTGAAGTGATGTGATCTTGAGTGATACTAAACAGAAACAGCAGAACTAGGTACTTGAAAGACAAGTAAGTGTTGTCAAGCAAATGCATTATTATCTGTTGAAGATAAGTATGTGCAATGGAAATTATGATACTTTGTACTGGAGTGACCCTTAGACTCCAAACCAGGATTCACTTTTAGAATTGTTGTGGGTAGTAGGAGAAGTAAGGTCCTCCTTAGCTTGAAAAGATTTTGTTTGAATTGCAGAGAGAACTGGAAGCTGCATATTCTTCCTCCTCCTTTCTGTACTCTTTCAAAAGAAACAAATGCTAATCTATAAAGAGCAGATACAGAACTCTTAAATTGGACAAGTATTCTCCCATCACATTTTTTGTTTCAAGTGCAATCTTGAGGCTTTCTCTGCTTAGCCACAAAACAGCTCCACCTCTATTGTATTTCCTGTTCTTTTATGAGTGCTTGTTTCACAAGTCAGTAACAAAGGACATTCAGAGAAGTGCAAGGCAGAGTTCTAACAACTCTCCTATGATTATCAAGCACAGAAGATTTGTTTCTTCTTTAATATTTCTTGCATTTGTTGTGTAGACCCTATTCCAAAAAGAACACTTTCATGACACTGTAAACTGAAAGATAAACATATTTTTAAGAAAAAATAATTCTTTCTTAAAACTTATATTTTATTTTCCAAACGTTTCTGCAATTCTGATTTTAGATTAATTTTTTCACCAGATTTATCCTATAGATTTGAACATCTCTGTAATGTTCTTTTCTTCAAATGAAATTGCCATTCCCCAATATTTTTTTCATAAATTTAGAACTTGATATAAAATACAAAAAGTACTGGAGAATCAGTTGTGTATAGGACTGCGTAATCTTTTGATTTCCACCTTCAACTCTAGCGGCATAAGCTTTTGTGTGTGTGTGTGTATATTTTTTTTTATGTGGTCTTTTTTAGAAGAGGCGTCATCTTAAATAATTAGGATGAAAAAGTTGCATTTGCTCTTTCTTCAGTTGAAATTTTTAGGAAGAAATCTCTCATATAATAGCTTGCTTTTACTACTAGTATTTCAAGTTAAGTATATGTAGTATAGGCTCTGGATTTAGCCTTTTGAAAATTATTCAATACAAGTTTACTGTAATGATGGGCTAATTAGTTAAAGTTCACCGAGTTTAGCTAAACATACAGTGTTTGATTTAGAGAGATAAAGCTGTGGTCTGTCAACCTTTTCAGACATAATCCTACTTTCAACATTATCTGACAGGTAGTCAGCCCATCAGGCCTGAGGATGTGCTCTGAAGCAGCTCACCTCTTCACTCTTGACTAGTTATTTATCTTGTGAAGCAGAATTCACAACTGGCATATGGAAAGTGGGGAGGACCAAAGGAAGTGTTCCAAGCCTTCCTTTCCTTCTTTCATGCAGTATGAAATGGTTTGTAGATGTGGCTGCAACTCACATTTCTGTTTCAGGATTTTGTTTCGATGGCAAAACACACCTAAACATAATATGTTTTGGTTGATGTGAACTATTTCTTAGGGCTGTATATTCTGGGATATGTATATTTAACCATGCTTTTTTATAAATAATATTCTGCAAGAAATTTTTATTACAAGTGTGTTTTAACATTTTGCATTTTCAGGATATTGGCTAATTCGGAAAGCTAATCTTAAAAATGTCATCCCAAGAGAGGTGTTCACACTCTTCGGCTAAATAATTATTTTTTTTTTTATTCAGCTGGTAATCTAAGGTATCTGTAGATTTTATTTTATTTGAAAGGAAAATGATGAGTTTCTAAATATCTGTTGTTGCTGCAGGCATACAGAAGACTGAGTTTAAATCAATCATTTACCAAAGACTCTGTCTCTGTCAGTTGGTAGATATAAGTCATTGAAACCAGGGTAAATGGTCTTCAGATTCATGTGCTGATGGATAAAACATGCTCAGCTGGTGAAAGCAGCTTTCTTGAGAGAGCATTAAAGTACCCAGCAGCAAACCCTTTTTTCATTAAGCTGCTGAAGTAGTTTGATCCAGAAAGAACTTGCTTGATGGCCACAGAAGAGAACTAGGTGTTTAAAAAAAAAACAAAAGGACCCACAAATGTCATCTTTAACTCCACAGAATTTTCTAACAATTCATTGTAGAATTTTTAACATTTTAGCCAAGAAATGAATTGGAAGGGACACAGGGGGAGAACCATTATGGTTTAAGGAGAAAATTGCCTTGTCTAGATTCTGGTTTACAATTAAAATTAATTTTAAGCAAGTGAATAACTGATCTGAATAACTTGTACAAATTCAATGCTTATCCTTTAAATATTTCATAAATCTATAGGCACATGAAAACTATAATAGAAAGCTTCAAAATTGGACACACCTCTTTTTCCTCTGCAAATCTTTTAATCTGTATTTGTGTTTACTATGCACTTGGAGAAGTCCATCTTTTCCCAGTGCATGTGCCGTTAATTTGTCTGTCATCTGTTCCAGTCGAGCCAATCTTTTTATCCCATACAGAAATGCTTGCAATTGCGTTCTCCTTGGTTTTGTATTTTTCCAGGCTAAGCAGAAGCAGTGGAAGCCTTTCTATGCAAACCTCAGTCACAATAAAACACTGTTTTATACCAGAAACATAAAAGGAAAAGTATTTAAAAAAATGAAATTAAAAAAATGTAACCACACTTTTGAAAACTCTCCAAACCAGTAGTTTTCTTACAACTGTAGACTATGCAAGTAAGTGGTAGTGTGGACCTCATGATTCTTGTATAACCCTGGTTTTTGTCATGAAAATGTTAAACTATATTTTAAGCTACTATGTATGTTTGTACTTCTGCTGAATCTGAGAGACTGGTCCTGGAGGTATTCAGGTACAGGTGAAGTTCCTTGTTAGTTATCTGTTATATTAATTACAGTATTAAGTGATCTTTTTCAAGTGCTGTATTTTGATATAAGAATAATGGATGTAAGGTCTAACTAATCCCATTTTCAGAACTAATCTTCTGGATCAGTTTAGTTTGAATATTGTACAGTTCTATGTCTGCATGCAGGTATGCAGTCTTTTATATGCAGAAAAGTTCAAACTACTTGGTAATAATATGTCTGTGGGGAAAAAAAAGGGGGGTTTTTTAATGGCAGTCACTTGATACTGCTTTTGTTTCACCTGCTGGGAGTCTGTCCTACTAGGAGAATCTTGGTCTTCCATGAAGTCTTATTTCTAGATGAATGAAGTAGTGTAAGATTTCACTTTGCTGTAGCCTCATACCTTTTAAAGGCACAGCATTTTAAACATCAAAGTAATAGCATGTATGAAAAACTCATTTTAAATAGAATTGCCTGTTTGGAAATCAGTTGTAGTCTGTTTTACATAATGAGATTGTAATACTATGCAGGAAAAAAAAGCATGATTGCCTTCCTCAAGTAGAATCTTTCAAAGTGCTAAAATAGCAAAGGCATCTGAAGTCAGGGTTCAAGTGATGTTATTAACAGTTCTGGGGTTTGGCAGAAGGGTCTAGGAAGCTTTCAAAACACTTGTCCATATGATGCCCACTTGGTCCATATGTCCATGGGCACCACTAGGTGGTACCATTAAGCCTCCCATGGACACCACTAGGTGGTACCGTTAAACCTCCCTTTTCAAGAATATTAAAACTGACTCACAGTCAAAAAGTGTTTTAAAAGGACCTAAGTAAACTTTTTTTTTTGTCTGTGACTGCAGAAATAAATTACTACCTGCTTGGTTGAAACTGTTTTCACTAAAATAGGCGATACAGTCTTTCTATACTGCCACTGAGATTATATATACTGGCAATAATGCAAACCTTCAGGTGTACTCACTCTGAAGTTTTCTGAGTATGTGTCCCAGTTGTTGTCTAAAATCAGCTTTCATAGTATATAATCAGTTTTCCAAAATATAATTCAGGCTTTTAATATAAACTACAGTTTTTGTACATTTTTGAACCATTAGTGTCAATGAAGGAAAACACTAAAACTGCATTTTTCAAAATCACTTTTCATATTTGCATGGCTTAATTCTCTTCTTAACAAAATAATTAATGAGTCTTCATTGGAGAAACCATCAATTTCAAACTGTGATTGTGAATAAGGGATAAGAGCTCTTTTTTTCTAATTTACTGTGTTTGCCTGCATTGTCTTATACTTTAGCTCTTACACATGGATGCTTTTATACAGTAATTAATCTTTTAGTACTGTCACAAGGCCATGCTAATTCTAGCTACAAAAACCTGAAACATATTACTGTAAATGGAGATTTGTTGTGAAATGATGCAACAGCAGTTGTACCTTGACATTGTGGAACACCTAGCAATGGAACCATGTGAAATTTCTTATCGTGCATTTTTTTCATTGACAGTAATGATCATAATAAAAGATTAGCAGAAAAGAGAACTTTTATATTGATAATGGTTCCCTATCCCATATTGTCTCTTGTGTCTTTGACTTAGCAAAGGTGAAGCTTTTCATCTTGCGATCTACACAATGCAGCTGCAGACAGCAGGGGGAAGAGTTTGGTCAAATTGCCACTATAACAAACATCTATAAAACAAAACAAAAAAATTTACATTACCAATGACAAATCAAAGCTGAAAGTTCGCCTTGCCTGTTGTCATTCATTGCCATTCATATTTAGAAAGCAGACTGCTGTGATAATTGATTTGATGGTCCAGCTTGAGTGGAAGCACTTCTGGGCATAGCAGGCCTCAGAGATGCCAAAAAAGAAGAAAAGGTGGGAATGAAATAATGCACTACTTTCTCCTCAGAGGCATGTGGCCCAGTTTTTGAGAACAGAAAAACATGCTTTAGAAGAAGGAAGAAAAAAACTTAGTAACTCAGTAATAAATACAAAAATGACCATATAGCCTCAGTCAGATAAAAATAGGCATTCAAACAGAGACAATGAGTGTACATATTTTACTGGCAGGTGAATAATAGGAGAATGCTGTGGAAATAATCTGATTTTTAACGGACTCTGTCCATGGGAGTACCTTTTTTGCTGGTTTTTTTTTTTTGTGTAATGACAAAAGAGGTTCCCTTTCTTAAAAAAAAAAAAAAAAAAGAAAAGAAAAAGAAAACACTTAATTTTTTTAAGCTTTTCAAAAAGGAATTGATAGAAGAAGGAAAAGACAGCAATTATTGAATTCGAAGGCAATATATGTGCTTGGATTATCTGGACTCCTATTGAGTTTATTTACTTCAAGCAATAGGTGATAATGAAGCTTGTCTCTGTATTTTTGACTAGGGGGTAGTGTTCACCCATAGCCTCCTGCTGATATGAATAACTTAGGACACTAAAATGCTAGTTGAGGAAAAAAGTAGATTAAAAAACTTTTAAATTCAATGCTTGACCTCTTAATCGCGACTGCCAGCTCAACTGTGCACCCTGTCATCAATTTAAAGAACCAAACAAAACTAGATAAAAGACGTGAGCTATTGAAACACAAAACTCTAATCAGAACTGGTTTGTCTTTTGAGTGATGCTTATTTACTTGCAAAAACAGTGTGGTCCTCCAACTTTACTGAACTCTTTGTATTCATAGTCTTAAGTCTTTTATACACAGCAAAGCAGAAGTAACTGAAATATAACAGTAAAGATTAAAAAGAGGAACTTGATGAAATGGCAGGAGGTTGTAAGTATGCTGTTCCAGGTCATATATAAATATTACTAGCTCTAATTTTCAGTTTTTGGAAGTACCTTGCCTGCCTTAATGAGATAATAGTTGGTGTAGGCATGCAAAATATTATACACATAGAAAGGAGATTCTGTAAAAGACATGATAACTTATTAGGAGAGTGTTTCAGGTTTTCTTGTTTATCTATTTTGACTTTTTGAATTCCTTTTTTATGTATTGGAAGCAGAAGCTCAGAGTTTGCTAATCCGTTAAGCATCCAAAAGTGGGATAACCCGTATGTCAGTATTCCTTTGAATTCTTTCTGGCTTCCTATCTACTCATCTATAAAATTTCTTTTTAAGTATCAAAACACTCCATTAATTTTATGGATAGGAAAGTTAGACATCATATGTGGCATGGAACGTGTTGAATGATCTACACTGCTGCTTTTAGATCCTGTCTTGCTGTTTGAGGGAAGGTAGGAAAATGAAACACAGATGCATCAGAAAAACTGACACTTTATGAAGATTTAATAAAGAATTGGCTGGTCTTATTCTCTATGTGGCTTGCTTCCTATGCACATGCAGAAAGAGTTCAGTGCAGTATTAAATGGCCTACATGTCAAATAAGCAGATTTCAAAATTCATCCCCTTAATATGATGTATATCCAATTTCCACTTCTGTCCCCTGGTGCAAGGAAATGAAGATGGTATCTGACCCTTAAAAGAAATAATCACTGCACAAATATAAAATTTAGGTCTATGACCCCTGACCCTTTCTGGCTGTAGTGGAGTGTCAGCTTGCAACACCTAATTCACTGCCAAATTCATTATCTCTCATCAATATTTGAGTTACTCGCAGTCACTTTTTCTATTTTTCCTGGACTTCTACTCTCCTTCGTATGTTTTTCTCTTTTCTTTCCCAGTTGTTGTGTGTTTTCTGGCTGAGAAGAAAAGAAAAAAGGGCATAGCTCAGAAAAGCTGAGCTTTATCAGCTTTATTCCTTTATCTCTCTCATACCTGTTTTGTGAACATCTGTAGTTGGTTTTGCTTGATTGAAGAGGGATGATGATGATGAAAGAATTAAGTTTTTGCAAGGCAGTGTATTTGAGCAGGATCCAGTCATGCTGGTATCGCTGTGCAAATGAACAATTACCTGTGATCAGTCTGAAATCTTATGTCATTTTTCTATGAAATATTTTAATAAATGTGTATTTTTACCTGCAAGGGAACTTCATTTTGGTAGAAAGCCAATGTGCGTATTGGGATATTTTAATTTTTTTTTTTTTTAATAACAGTGCTGCCCCAGTTTAAGGATTGCATGTTTCTGCTGCTCGTCTGTCTTTCAGGACTTGCTCTACTTGCCATTGGGATTTTTTTTCCCTGCTATGTTGTACAGCTGATGGCTGGCAAAGGTTTTCACTGCTCTGTAGAAAGCTATAGGATTTCAAGCGTGATATCTGTTCTGTCTCTAAGAATTTTCGGAAAGTTTCAAAACCAAATGACAGAAGGACTCCAGTGGCAGTGGTATCTTTGCATTAAAGCAGTCTTAGTGTCTGATTCTGCTGCCACTGAACTCAGTCATTACACTCTGATTTCTCTGGAGTTGATTCAGGTTGCAAGAAGTAATTACATATATGCTTGAATTTTTATGGTAAGTATATAGTGTCATCATTTGTATTACATTGCTAGAAATCATATGGTCATTCTTAAGTATGATCTGATCTTAGTGGAGCATACATACTTCCCCGAATTTTATCTTTTGACAAATAATTAGCAGAAACACTGATTACAAGTATAAATGTGTATTGAAGCGCTTTTGTGCAAATATATTTCTACCTGCACACAAATTCTGCAATATATTGTAGAAGGGAGTTGTTATCATGGTTTGAAGAGGATCACATTTTCCACAGGTAGCCTAGACAGAAATTATTGGCCTAAAGTATACTCACATTTCACCAATAAAACCCTTGCAATCTGCTATTTCAGGAACTCTAGGGAAGTAGGATATACTGTCAACTAGTTAGTGACTAGGCTGCTATAGCGTTTTCTCCCAAAAGATAAAAATATCCTTTCTGAAGACTTGCAAAATACTTTAAAATTCTGCTATTTGTCCAAATCTCTGTTTTTGGCTTTCATGCTAAAGAAATTTGGAGAGAATATTTCTCATATTTTTGCGGAAGGAGGAAGGTATTTGAGATTTGAGTCTTAATGTTGAAGTAAATTCTTAGTGTAGAGATGACTAGTTACTGCATCCATAACTATGTGATTACCTAGGGATAAAATTTATTTTGTTGTTACATGTCCGTGGAACTTAATGTGTTGATGCTCTCTTTGCAGCTGTGTATGTTTAATAGCTATAGATCATTTCTTTTTCTTAAAATCTGGGAGTCTATATTGAAAATGTTGTTTCCATGCCTTCAAAAGGTTTTATGAAACTATTTGCTTAAGTGAGTGTTGTTGCATTTCAGTGGATTTTATAATGTAAAAAATACTAATACCGCAAGTTATACCTTGTTTTCAAGCTAAGTAGTAAAGAAAAATGAATCTTCATTAAATGAAGCTATTTTAGACTATTTCTTGTATTGCCTATTAACAGTAAGCAAGAAATTTTTTCTATACAGAAAAAATGCTGTGTATAGTAATATTTTTTTTTCTGTATTCAGTTTTACTTTTAAAGGCTGTAGATAATTGAACTGTAGCATATAACCACTTCTAGTTTCTGTGTTGTTCTCATGAAGATAAATATCCAGTTTAGATAAATACGGGCGTAGATAGGCAGTAACTGAAAATTATAACATGTCTGCCTATGTATGTTATAAGGAAATGCTGCTTGTATATCTTCTCAGAAGAAAACTTCTCTAAGAAATCTTGGTTTGAAGGTAATGCTGAAGTTCGGTGGCAGGTGGGATGCTTGTGTTGTTCACAGTGAGCTAGCAATGATGTAGCAAGGAAGGTGGGACTAGTGGGAATTGAAGAGTTCTGTTTGAGTTATGAGAAATTCATAGAGACAGCCAGATGGTGGTGGCAGGAAGAATGCTCAGCTGATGAAGAGAGTTGTCTAGATTAACCTAACTCTGGATCATATGTACGTCAGTGCTGAGTTAGTGTGGATCTGAACCCAGATAAATTTTACATTGCTCCAAAATGTGTGAATTCTCCTTCATATTTGTGGGAAAGTGTGTACTTACTTTCAATGTTTTTGCAGACATTTGTGACAAATTACTGTATTTCCTAAGCATACAGAATTTTGCAAGTTTATTGGAGCTGGATCTAGGAAAGTGCTTCCTGCTGAGCACGCTGTAGTAAATATTAGCAGACCTTGATTAAAATATAATTTGAGTAGTTTAGATTTTTACTGCAAATTCTGTGTGAGCTATTGTATTAATAATGATTTCTGGACCAGGGATTTGTAGGCATTTCTAATGATTTTTCTTCTATTTTTAAATTGGTCTGCATCACCATCCTTCAATAACTGCATGTGCCTGCCTCCCAGGTGTATCTGGTCAGCCCGTGACCTTCACAAGGCTTAAGGCCAGAGAAAATCCAGGAAATGGCCCGTGCTCAGCATCCTAGCCGGAGAGCACTCTCTGTAAATGGAAGATTGTGTCGACTGCTGCTGTGTTACTTAGCTTAATGCACATACATGCTTATGCAGGCCCTGTCGTGTAGCCTGACACGAGGACACACTGGGAAAAGTAATCAAGAGACCCTTTCACAACTAAGTACATTTCTGTGGAGCTGCTCCCACTGCATTACCTACTTTATTCATACAGTAAGGGTAGCTGGAATTGCATAGATAAAATCCCCTTCATCCTTCGAAATATTCTTCTTCTAGCGTCTCCCTCCAAATGGTAATACAGAAGAGGAGAGAACTGCAGTGGTGGTAGTTCATGTAGCCTGATGCATGTGTTCACAGGATCATAGAAGAGTCTAGTCTGGAAGGGATCTCTGGAGGTCATCTGATCCAACCTTCTGCTGAAAGAACGGCCACAGATCAGGGACTGCTTCCATGTCAAGCTCTCTTGAGTATTTCGAGCAAAAAAGTTTCCAATACTTATCTGGGAAGCCTGTTATGTTTAATTGCTGTCACAATGGAGTGGAGTTGTTTTTTCCTTACATAAAGAAGGAATTCACCCTGAAGGAACTTGTGCCTTTTGCCCCTTGTCCTGTCATCATGCACTCTTGTGATGATAGTGCCGTGATCTTTTCTGTAACTACCATTTAGGTATTCAAATAATTCTTTATCTGTGTTAGGTAAAACCTAATGTGATCACCAGATGTCATAACATTTCAGAAAAGAGCTACGTGTTCTGTAACTGGTTAAATGTGCTTTCCATACTGTCACATCATTTTTAAGTCAAATGGAATTGCTAAATCATAAAAAAAAACCATCCAAAGCTCTTCTCAAAGCAAAGGAGAGATGAGCACAAAAGCACCTTATTTAAAAAGGAAGAAAGGTATTGGAAGATGACAGCTGGAATTCCAGTGCTTAATCTGTGTAATTAAAACTTTTCTAAGGAGCTGGAAAAGCAGGTTGGACTTGAGGTAGTTTTAGGAGTTAATTAGCAAGGTCTTTTTGAATATTAAGAATGCCTTTGAAGGATAAAGTTTTGAAAACTAGTTCAGGTTTTCAAACAGCATAAATTAAGGCAAACTTTTTTTTACACATCCTCAAGATGCAGACAGAATCATCTTCCCTAACCGTGCCATTTCCTTCCATCAGAAATATAATCATACATCCTCCTCGATGTCTGATCTTCATAAGGATTTGTTAACTTACTAACAATACAGTGGTAATTTAACTGGAAGTAATATTTTGCAGGGGTTTTTTTACACATTCACAATTGCAAATATGAAAGTCAGTAGCTCTTAAGTCATAAACTGAGTTTCTTTGCAGGCTAGATACTGTAATATGTTACCAGCATTGAAGACAACAACCTGCATGTTTCAAGGTACAAGGTGGTCACTTCTAAGAAATTATAAAGAAATGCAGTTACAATAATACAATCTTGATGTCTTCCATGTTTTTTTCTAGAAGTTCTGCATTTTTACAGGGAAATGTACCTGAAAATATGGCCTTGCTTGCTTTCAGATGGGTCTGGTGGGTTTTTGTAAGCATTTGCCAAGAAATAAGACTTAACTACACTGAAAATTTGGCCATATCTCTTAAAACATATGGAGAGTATGGGCTTATTCTCTCCATATTTTATGTGCTTTTACACTTTGTTTTGTGAATGTTCTCATTTTCACAGAAGTAAGAGGTCTGTGGTTTTTTACCTACATATATGGGCAAAATCTAGGTGTACTTTTACTCATTTTTTTTTATTAGTTTTGGTGTACTTAGCGCTTACAGAATTTCTCACTTGTGAGCTGTTTTAAACAGCTATTATAACAGCAGAGAGCATCTTGATATAAAGCTAAATAAATTCATAGTTCATATGGTGTATTACCTGTGAACTTGGAAAGCAAATCAACCTAATAATTATATATCAACAATAAGTATGTCAAAGCAAGACATACCAATAAGACTTTGAATGGTAATAAAGTTCTTGTGGGATCTCTAGACATTCTGTTTAAAGAACAGTGTATTGTGAACTACAGAACAACTGCAGCGTTGCGTTGAAGTATGAGTGTATAGTTTAGTTACTCTTTTTACAAACGTTTTATACAATTAGCATTAGAGAAGAATAATCAAAATGGAGGTACGAAGCCTTCCAAGTCATGAACTATACGTGTAATTACGCATGTATATAGCTATGCATGCTGCATCTACAATGTTACGGACTGTGTATTTTCAAAAAAGATAATGGATTACCCATAGCTTGAAATCATTCTGAGGATCTGTTTTTCCCACGGTACTCTCCAAAACTGGACTTTGTATTAGTTATAGGTATGTGGGTGAGAAAGGGTTATGGGTTTCTTTATACAAACTCAGTGATTGGGAATCCCTGACTTGTCTGGGTTCAGATGGACAGTGGTTGCTTCATATAGATTTAGATATTGCCTAAATGCCACAAATGAATATTGAAGATTTCACTCTGGGTATGTGTATTGAAGATGTTTAAAAGTTGTAACGTTTTAGAGGACTCAGTCATTCATGTAGCTATGCTTCTTTACAAGCCATTGTTTAAGTAAATTTTAATAGAACATATTTGGCAATTAAGAATTTTGCTTCCCAGACTTAAAGTTTCAAAAAAAAAAGTCAATAGGCTTCTAAACCTATTGATGAAGAGTCAGAAAATCCAGCCCACATGGCAGCACTGCAAAGGAGGATGAAGATACAAGTTGGTATATCAAGTTTTACCTCTGATCATTGGCGAATTATTTAGAAGTATAACACTGATTCCTTCATAAGTCAGTACTTATCTTCTTACTTTTTAAAAATGCATTGTTCTAGAAGCTGTAGAAAGTTATAAACAGAACTGTCCAAAAGTAAAATGCTCTGCTTATAAGAGTGTGAGCCTATTGGGGTTCCTGGTTAGAGGACAGAAACAACAAGAAAACCCAACTCTGCAGTTCATTATAAAACTGTGTTTTAATGGCAGTATTAAACATTTGCCTTATACTGGACTAATTTTTTCCAGATACATATGGAATCTTGCTGTTTAAAAGGCACATTACAATTGTGACCTCAGCAATGCTCAAATATTACGGTCCAAGGATGAGAATTTGTTAAGCCTGAGCGCTGCATTTCCAGCCCAGTTTGACCCTATAGCTGTGCAGATATATTTAATAAAAATCATGTTTGGCATGTAATGAAGGCCTTCATGGTTTGTAATTGAAGTATATTAAAGAAATAGTGGCAAACATAAAATAAAAAATTTATTCATTTGCTCAGTGTTGTGAATTTTATGGTAATCCAAAAGAAAAAAAGCTAGTAGTATTCTGGAGCAAATGTCATGTCTCTTCTAGTTCCATTATTTAGGTTTTTTGGTTGCCTTTTATTACATCTACCTCAAAATCATAAAGGGTGATGATGATCTTTGTCAGGTTTGACAGTGTGCTGTTGCCCTGATTCTAGCAACTTTCAGAAGGAATTGCGAAGAAATCCCTCATGTCATGTTGTACATAGGAGTACCTCAGACAGTATTTGAATGTAGCAGACAAATGTCTGAGTAAAATGCTCCATGAGCAAGACTGATATACTTAAGAACATATTTTAGACAACCTGTCTGTGGTGCATATTACAGATGTGAGAGGTAAAACACTTTTAAACTAAATGTCAAAACATTTTATCATTCAAAAAATACCATGTCTCTTTATCATTCACTTCATCTTGATGCTGTATAATGGGAATGTGCAGGTCGTAAAAGTAATTTTTGCTGTGCAGAAAATGAGACTGAAAAATATGTGTTGGTATACATATATAAATGTATGTTTGCATCCATAAAGACACACACATACATGTATAAAAATTCTGTACTGGCACAAATATTTTATGAAGCTATACAATTTTATGTTGACCCTAAGCAGACGTTAGTTCAAAACTGACTCTGCATGCAGAAATAAACCAAAATGTCAAATAATTGTGTAAGAAAGCTAATATGTAGTTTCAGTTTATAAGTTTGTAAACTTTCAGTTTATCTGGCTTATAAGTTTTCCTTTTATGATAATCCATGCTGCCTTTTAGTTTTAGTGTAACTTCCCCATTTACTTCTGGTTGTCATGCTTTGAAGAAAATGTTTGAATTACAAAATAATTGTAATTATTTCTTTAAATATTACTTCAGTTTGTCTTTATTCCTCATTTTCTATACAAAAAGGGTCTTGCTGCAACTTTTCTTCTTTTGCTGTGCAATTTATTGAGCAGAAATATTCAATATGTATGCTTTTTCCTTGTTACATTTTTATGTTAACTGTACCATTTTCATTCCTTATGTATCGATGTATTTCTGAAGCAGTAGCATATACTGAAGTAAAAATATAACTTGTTTCTATATAATCTACAGAACCTCTTGCCACAGCAGTCTGATTACTAGCAAGCTGTCTTCTCACTTTTTTTTTTTGAGGAGTTTTTAAACATAAGGTGATTAGTTTAACCAGCTTGCTTTGCAAATTTTTTTTTTTGCAAATTAGTTACATTACATAGATCAAATTATTTCAGCTAAGGGTAGAAGATGCAAGTGTGGGTAAATTATTTTCACAGAACAGTGGATATAAGTATCCGTAAGTGCTTTAAGACTGAAGTTACAGTCACTTTATCATTATACCTGATCTAGAACTTTATTTTTGGAATAAGACCTGGAAGAGAAAAGGAAAACTTTCCACATTCTACAAGTTTGTTCACTTAGGCAGGCATAAAGATAGATATTTGCAATACTTTCTCTTTTTGATCAAGGAAAGAGTATTCAAATTATATCAGCTCTCTGTAGTCAGTCCTCCATACTCCTTCACAAAGCAGTAGCTAGTTCAGTATACTGTATACTGCTGTATTTCTGATTTTGGGTTTTCTTAATTAAACATTTTCTCAGCTATTAGTGAAAGACTAAATGATCCATTGTCAAGTGAATTACCATATTTAGTACTCTGATTCCATCTTGATCTCCAGGTTATTTGTAGATTTTAGCCAGACTTAGGTAAGTACAGAAGTGTCATTGGCTGTGTCCTAAAAAAAAAAATAAAATAAAAAAATTTTCTTTTGTTGAGTTTATTTTTGTTTTGCTTACATAGTGGCAAGATAGTTTTAGTAGTATCTTCTAGTTGTAGTATTTACCTTGTTTTAACTATGTTTTAATTTATTTTATGAAAGCAGGCTTTTATATCCCTGGACAAATACAACATAAAGTACTATTGAAGGTGTATTAAATATGTGTGCTGAGCTTGCAAGTCTTACTGGTAGTGCAAAGATGGCAGTCATCTTTTTGTGTCAGACATGTCGCTGTTAAATAGTGCTCATTAAGAGGGAATATTTATCAGCGATGGAAAGATGATTGTTTGGTCTTCTGGTTGTGAATTAGTGTTGATTTTGAATAAGTCTTTTCATTTCTTGATCTTTAAAATATATTTTACTTCTAAACTGATTTGGTCTATATAACCATTCAGATCTTTATTGGGCCTGCTGAATCAAACCCCACACTCCAAGCTCTAAAGCCAGTTTTTAAAGAAGGGGTTTTAGCAGATGATAGCAACCGTTTCATTGATTGGGTTTATTTTTCCTATGATGGGCTTCCAGGTGACAAGTGAGGATCATACAGTTGCTTTAATATGTAGGTGAGGTTGTGGATGAGGTTGTGCTGAGAGGAGTGCTCTCAGGGAAACAGCTTTTTCTTTAGTCAATACAAGTTGTTTTTCTTCACCTTTTTCTGCCTTTAAAAGCAGTACGAATCATCACTATCGTATAACTAAACCTCTCAGAAGGTGAACATAAAAGTAGCGAGGTATTTATGTTTACAGCATGGGGAAAAACAAACACTCTTAAAGTAAGAAAATGCTTTTATCATAATGAAAATTGTTTTGTTCTGTTTCACACAGCTTTCATTTAATTAGTGACCTTGAATAATTTGTAACTAGTGTTTTTTAAGGATGGCAGAGCATTCTACATTTCAGTTTATCTTCAGTTCTTTTATTGACAAGGTAAGGGATATGAGAGTTCACAATTTTCCCTAAATTTTTTCAGGGTCAGAAGATGCACTCTAAAGTATTTTCATGTTTTTGTTTGATACCCTCCAATATATTGTTGTCAATTTTTTTCTGAATAATATCCATATTAAATACTAATAAACCGTAAAATAATGAAAAAGAAACAAATTGGACAACTCAAAGCTGATGATAATTTTTAGTACAGAAGATTAGAAAATTATTTTTGTATGTTTGTTTCTAGTACTAATATAGCTCAAGGAAACTTATCTTGTCATTACCCAGTTCTTTTTTTCGAAGAAAAGTTTAAATGTGTTTGAGTAAATATTCCTCAGGTGCAAATAAACCATGCAACCTTTCATTTTTGCCATCCCAGACATGTATTCGTTTGATGTTTACCAAGTATAGCTCTGCTACTTTAAATTCTGCTACTTGAAGTCCTGTACAACTAGTATCAAGGTTGTCAGGAGTGGACTGTTAGCCATTTTGAGTTGTTAGTCTTCCCAGATACTTTTAATTACTGTTAATTATCTAGTGTTTACATTCACCTATTTGTTTCCGAGAAACATGTTTTTATCCATATAAGTCTGAAGCTTCTTTGTTGAGACTAATTAATAATAGTTGCTCATATCTGTGATCATAAATTATCGTTATCTCCCACAAACATAACTAAAGTTATTTTATAAATAACAAAGGATAATTTTAAGCAACTTCACTCTTCTGATAGTCTTGATTTGTCACTCTCCATCTTTCTCCAAAGTTTAGAAATAGCCAAAATAACATTATACTGCTTCATCCTTTCATGTATTTTGCTCTGAAATAATATCTATGCAGTGTTATTAGATAATGTGTTCTAAAACACTGTCATTCCACTGGACCATAAATCTGAATGTAAAGAAGTAATACCTTACAAGATCTGCATTAACCAGTGACCAGCAGAATACTTGTCACCATCTCCAGAAGAAATAAATCTCTCCAAATTCATTCATAATGCTTTGTAGTAGTAAGCTAGAGTTTATTATAGCAAGCAAAGAAAAAGAAAAATACTTGAATCTTAGAGTTTCTGTTGTTTTCCAAGAGAAGTATCAGAAACTACGGGGGGGGGGGGGGGGGTAGCTGCAGAGTATGTTGATAAAGTGGTGCCCAATTTCATACTTGGCTGCATGATTCATAATCCAAATAATGAGCAAATTAGTGAATATTTCAGACACTGTTTGAGGAAGTTCAGTTAGGAAGTGATTTCCATACAGATAAAGCTATAGTAGTCTTGTGATATGTGTCATTTTATTCTAACAGAATTCATATTATGTAAAGGGCAGCAAGTTGTCTTAAAGGCAGTGTTGGTTTTAAAAGTATAACCTCAAAATTAGTAAATTGAAATACATTAGTTGACTTTTTTCATGCAACTTCCAATATAGTCTGATTCCTTAAAGAATTGTTTTAAAGTGAAATATGATTGTGACCATAATGAAATGCATATTACATTCTGAAATAAAGAAAGTATTTAAGGCTTTGGGGGGAGAGTGGTGAAAAAGAGCAACACGGATGTGATGAGAGACAGCCCTGGTGGTTTGACTCTTATGTCGTACAGTGCCTGCTTCCTGCTTTGAGAAATGTGGTGGTATAGTCAAGGTGACTTACAATAGCAAAACCCACAGACATCTTGACTTCCACATCCCCTCGCTGGATTATGTACAAATTAAAATAGACGGGAACATGGTATTTACATTTTATAAAACTGAGTATTTAAAGACGTCCTAATAAACTTATCCTGAAAGCACCGCTGTCCACCAGGCGTGGTATCATGACAGTGTCTCTGCAAATGTTTCTTTTACTATGGTTTACTGTTGTGCTACCTCTAATATTATACTGACATTTGCAGCCTTTGCACTGCGCATTATTGGCCAGTATTAGTGATATGTTACATTCTTGCTAGGTACTGTCAGGTATAATCTATCATGAAACAATCCTTTAGAGTATACACAGAGACTACAGTCCTTCTGCAACGACATGCATCCTTGAGAAGATGATATTCTGAGTTTAAAATTATCTGTGCCCTACATAATTAAAATTATTAGGAAAAATCTATATTTTAGGCTAGAGTAAGACACCTTGCGTTAGCAAAACAGAAAATTTAACTTAAGGTGCAATGCTAGCAATTTAAAATTAGTCATGTGGCTCAGCACAGCAAATTTCTTATGTGGCCTATGCATGACAGTTCTTTTCCACTCGGCTCTAGTAAAACCACTTAAATTGTTCTAAAGATCTTCAGGCAAAAATGTTCCGAAGGCTTTAATTGCATCAACCATGTATCTACTGATAACCTTGCAATCTGCTGAAGCTAGGTAGAAAAGAGTTACAGACTTTGGGGACTGATGCAAAAATTTTTAGGTTAATTCAGACTTTTGTTTTTCAGGAACATGGGCAAGGAGTTCATTTGGCTTCTGTGCCCTTTATGAAAGAGGAATAAGGTTGTGGATTCTTCTGCTGCTAAATAGCTGCAGGTGAATAGGACACAATCACTGCAAAAGAATTTTCATTATCTCGCTAAATCAGTTATTTTGGTTAAATGCATGCCCTCTATTTTCCTTTTGAAGAAAGAGGTGCAAAATTCATATAGAATGGAGATAAAGCCTTGGCTTAGTTCTGTTCTGCAGCTGGTGAGGTTAGGAAATACATTCTTCTCAGCTTAAGAAGAGTTTTGGAGTAATTGCATGGTCATAATTGAATAAAACCAATTTGTCCTTATGGTGAATTAAGGATATAAGAAACGCCTGTTAAGTTTTGTAGATTTGTCTAGATTGTTCAGTTTTATAAATTGCTAGAACATGCTTGTAGGTGTAATGCTTAAGCATCAGGACTGGATTACACGTTGGTATACATTTAATGTTTTCAGTATAATTCAAATACTCATATTAATTTGCATTTTATTATTTTATTTACTCTGATACTGTGTTTCAGAGAGAAAATTATTACTTTATTGGATCATCATCTTTTGGAACTCTTCTGCTGTAATTAACCACGCAAAGTAATGAATTCTAAATTACATTTTCAATTACTTGTGACTAAAATTATCTCAAATTAAAAAAAATTGGTTTTGTCCTATGGAAAGCTTCATTGCTTTATCAGTGTTGTAGTAGAGCTCTAGATTAGGGTAACTTGGTTTTTAAATTAAATGTCAAATATAATTTGCTATTAGAAACGTAAAGTATGCCTATAGTTTGAAGGAGAAAAAAACCACTTCGGCATCATTTAATACTGATATATATGTAAAATCAGCTTTTTACCAATTATCTAATGTCTGGCAGAACAAAAAATTGTGTTCGGTGTGTATGTGTGTGTATATATGTACGCACAACGCTACTTTTGTATGCATGTATCTTCATACATATACATACATACAGTGCTGTAAATATAGGAATCTGCAGTTTGGTCACAGATCTTCTAGAAATAATGGATTCCATGATTTAGTACTTTTCATAAAATATTAATGGCTTTTGAAATGTGAAACTCCTGCTCTGTTGGTCGTTGACGTCTCGGGATGATGTTATGTGTATGAGTGGATGTGTGATTGGCTGTGTTTAGTGGACAGTCATGTGGTTCGGTATAAATCGTGACCATACGAAACAGCTACTTCAGCACAACTGAGGGGATAGTAAACAGCAACCGAGGACCAGGTGGGGATAGGAATTTAAATTTAAAGAAGAAATTGTAGGGAATATGTTTGGGGACTATATTGTAGGTGATAGTATGAGTTACAGTTATCAAAATGAAGAATTTTACCTTCTATATTGAGATTGAAAAGGAGCTTCTAGTGAAAAAGGAGTTCATTTTTTTTTCTCATCATGTACAGAAATATATTTTGTAAACATGGATCTCAGCCTTTGCCCTTGAAGTAGGGTTTTTTCCCCTAGGAAGTTAAATAGGAAAGTAGATAAGGTAAGCATTTTAATTAAAATATTCAAGATGTTAGGATTTTTTGGACCAGTCTGATATAAAGGTTTTGGGGAATGTTAATCCAAAAGGGAAGTTTTGTGTGCGTAGTTAATTTAAAACCATAACAGCATAATTGTTAGCATCATTTATCATTATCGCTTCTATTTACTGCATGGAAGACAGCAATTACATCAATTCCACAAATGCCAGCATCTGTAATTTTTTATGTTACAACTTTGGCATTTAAAATTGCAGGTAGCAACTCTTCAGGGGGAAGGGAGAGAAGCTGGGAGGGGAGTGTTTGGCCTGCAAAGTTTAAAGCTCTTCAGGAGCAGGACTGTGGTTCTCATGGTTTAAGAGAGCTGTAAGGCAAGCTGTTTCCCAACAAAGACAGCAGTACATATCCTCTTAATGCTTTATGCAGAAAAAAGGGTCCTTCTCCTATCTATATCCCCATGAGATGAACAGGGGTGGATTAAGCACTGCTCTCCTGAGCAGCTGCCAAAATGTACAATAAATATCAAAACTTATTTCCTGCTCATTTTCTAATAGTCTTGACATGAACTGCTAGCAATTTTAAGTTAAAGCACATAAAGATTTATATGCTGAAACAGGAAAGGTGGTATCAAAGAATTTTAAAGCATCTTTCATATGAAGTTTCTTGACCAGGGTTCCTGCATCTGTGCAGAACACCTTCTGCATAAAAGCTTAGATTTACTGCATGAAGTTTTTAAAAGGTATGAGCTCTGTATATTTTTACATTTTAAAAAGTGGTGACATTATGTACTTGAAAGCAGCTTGCTGGCAAAACATCATCATCCAGCGCTTAAGCTTGGCATAAACTTGAGCCTTATTCAAAGTTCAAATTTAAAATATAGAAGATGGACCTATGCTGCTAGCCAAAAATATTTTTCACAATTGGTGTAGATTAATGTTTGTATATAGAAAGAGTTTAGGGGGGGAAATAGTATTTTTTTTAAATACTTCAAGAAAATGTCTGCTTTTTCTTTTCAGTGAATATTAAGTTGTTATTAAGTTCCTATATTTGGTTGTTAAAGTTTATCCAGTTCCTTCTATAATTTTAATGTTTGATATTTACCCTTTTTAAAGAGAAAAATATTACCCAAGCAAGTTATTTTGAGCAAGTTATTCCTTGATGACAGAATGATGCCTGTGTACTGCTATTGAGTAGCAAAGATTACTACATTCATTCTCTTGAAGAAATACTTGCATTTAATTCTTTCTTCTTCTCTGCATTCACTCTGACCTCTATATTTTCAGATTCTTTTTTGCATGCATTGCTGCTTCCCATCTTTATATTGTTACCTGTCTTTCCTCACTCACACTGGTATAAGAAGCTGTATTAAAAATGTCAAAAAAAATTAGCTTAAATCTTACAATTGATGTTGTTTTCCTAGGACCTCAGGTTACCATCGAGTAACATCACTGAAATCAGGTTCTGTGACTGTAGAGGGTTATAAATTTCCTTGCTTTTATAGGCCAAGTTGTCTGCATGTTTAGGTTTCCATGTATTTTTATATTCCTTGCTAAACTTCCTAGGTACTTCCTTCTTACTTCTGTTTCACATATTCAATGCAACCTGCATCTCAGCTGTGTCCTTGTATCATTGACTTTTAACGCCGCACCCCCCTATTACCTCTACATATATTTAGAAGGGGAAAGATTAACTTAAACCACCATTTACTTCAAATTCTATATGCAGTGCTGAGTTTCCCTGTATAGAAACTTTAGGGATATGCACACACCTTCTGTCAACACTGTATGTCGAACCAATCAGTGCTAGAGAGCTGTTACTAGAATATGCATTCCAATCGTTCAGGTATCCTAGAGGAAAGCTCTTCAGATAAAATAATTACCTTACATTTTGTAGATTCATGTACAAATAAAATGCTTTGGAGATTGAGTAATTCATAGAGAAAAGTAGCAAGAACTTCACTGCCAAAATGGCCCAGCAAATTCATGCCTAACTACAGATACAGAAAGTGGTTATTTTGCTGAAATCTGTCATACGACACAGGCATTGAAACTTATTTTTGTATTCTTTGGGAACAAAATCATGTTCCTTTCAAAAGTTCACCTCCATCAGCCCTTCCTCTCTAAAACATGTCTAACAGGATTTGTCTCCTTAATCATATCAAATGTAGTAGATAGAATAATACTGATTTTTACGATAAATATATCTATGCTTTTTGTAGTAATTTTTAAAGGGCTACTTAATTAGCATGCAAATATGTTCAGATTATCAGTCTAAAACATTTTCTGTTGGGAGTCTGTTGGTTGACATTGTTATATCAGCTTCTGTAGGAATTTCTTCCCCAAAATCAGTGTTTCAATCCAATGCTCCACGCCCATTGAAATGACATAATTCAGTTCAGAATGTTTGGGGACGGGGGTGAGATGAGGAAGTTTCAAGGTAAGCTCTTAAGATTAGATCAAGTGCATGTAATTCTGAAAATTCATACTTATCGAAAAACCTGCCTAAAACCTAAATAAGAAAAATACTAAATGGATTTTTAGAACAGCTTTCATGTTGCTTTTCTTGCTTTTATTGTAAGACCTAAGTGGAAAAAAAAAGGCATAGACACATTGAAGAGTAAATTGTTTTGGCCTTTCTTTTTTGGTGCAGGTACTGGTGAATGTGTTTTTATCACTACTATGGCTGCTTTTAAAGTTTCCTCCTTCCACTCTCTTTAATAGCCAGACAGTATCTCAAAATACTACTTCAAATTGCCAAAGCAGAATAGGAAGACAGAGTAAGGGAGGGGTTTAAAGGCAAAAGAGAGTTAATTACTTCCTGCAAGTCCCAAGTTCCTCATATGCCACTTAAGATATTCAGCACTTTTCAGTGTGCCTTTTAAGTTTTATGTCTAAAATAGCGAAGAGACAGATTTATAGATAAAAATGGCATCATTAGGGAACCCAGAAGTCATATAAAGTTAGAATGAAGGACAACTCAAAGAAGCTTTCACCTTTAACTCAGTCTGTATTCTGCAATCCACTTAATGCTAGCAATGTATACAAAGCAAGAACTGTATACAGATCAACAAATTAAATGGATTAAATGCATGATTTAAATGTGTGGTGAATATCATAGAAATATACGAAAGCCCTTTGCCAATGTCAGAAACATACTGTTAAAAACAAAACTGCATTTAGGTGAAATAAATAATGACAGGGCAAAAATGCTAAAGGAGTTGCACTAAGGAAAATGGAAATGCTGGTTTTGTCTTTCCTCTTTACCCATCATTTCCGCAGATATAAAGAAGGTCTCCAAAACCTTTTGTCAATTGCTGTACAGAAATGTTAAGGGAAAAAAAAAAATCAAACTGCGCTTTATGAAAGTTCTTATGAAAGTATTTCACACTGATAGGTCTTAAGATTTTGTGGAAGGCAAAAACTTGAGATTTTGCTTTGGCTTTCATTAAAGCAATTAAAATTTCTTAACCACTTATCTATGTGTCTGAAATGAGGGAAGGTTTCTCAGCTGGTTTGGTCTCCATCCCTGAAATGTAACTCAGTGTTGCAGAATAGGGCACGCTCCCACCCCGCTTTCTTCCATTCCATGTGTATTGCTGAAACGGTCAGGGTAAAACAAATAGATTTGGCATCAGCAAGACTTTTTTTCACAGGTGAAATTAGTGGGAACCTCTAAATCCTGTTTCAAGTTTATACAACTAAAGGATTTCAGAGAACCATCTGTCAGGATTTTTTATTACAGCCAGAATGTACTGGAACTGCCTTTAGAGCTTACTTTGGCTCTTAAATTTTCTGGTGTAATCTTTTACTCGGTGCTAGACAGAATGCTGCCCTGGATGATTTTTTTGTGTGTGTGTTTTTATAGTAACTTTGCATCAAGGAAGGGCAATGTACGTACATTGGAGAGATAAAATTTTAATTGCTTTGAAGTATAAATATCATTAAGCAATATACAAAATAAAAAATGAACACAGCTATATATAAATAGATTGTCATTGGCTTGTACTTTGTTTTAAAGTGTTTCTGCTGGCAAAGAGAACTCTGGGGCAAAAAAAAAAATCAATACACAGGCTGTACAGTTTCTGCATCTCCATTTTTCACACCACTATTAGTTCTAATGTTACTTCCCTGCAGACATGACCTGAAAGCTAAAAATTTACCTAAAAATCATTTATGGCATATCACTTTTACTAAGTTGAAATCAGTTTCTCTATAAAATTGTACAAAGCACATTATTTTCACAATTTTGGCCTGATATGCCTTGGCAAAGAGATAGCTTGATCTTGAAAGTGATGTTGTCTTAAAGTAAGCATTATTATTGCAGCAAGGTCATTGGGTTAAAATTCTTTCATACATTTTCCTATTACAGGCTCTTTTGAAGGTGTGCTTGAGGGGTTCTCTTTGTTTTATTTAAGTAGAGGGTAGTATGGTAAAAGGTCTGTGGATATTAATAAAGGTCCCTTTTTTGCATGTAAACTTGTTACTGTACATATCAAAATATACTTTTTTGCCCTGTTTTTTCTTAAAACTTAGTTACTGCCCCGAAGGAAATGCCTAAGTGGACATTCTGCATGATGTTCTTCTTATATATGTAAAATCATTCTGTTTTGTCTGAATTATCATCTAAGTTTACTTTGTAATTCCTAAGCGTTATCAGATGATCATTAAATCTTGATTTTCTGTCAGGAAGAATTAATAATCTTGACTTCTGAGTGAATTTAGAAGCAATAAGGGATTGGAGTCAAATATTTGAATACCATTTCAATGTTAAATCAGTTATTCATGTTTCAACTTAGGCTGACTGGTAGATAAAAAATAAATTCAATTCATAAATCCTTCTTTGCATTTTAATTTGGGTTTGGTTTTTTTTTTGTGGGTGTTTTGCCCCTCAGCTTGTTTAAAAATGTACATGATTTTGGGTGGGGATTGCTGCTTGGGTGTCCTGTGAACATCATCTTATTACAAGTTCTAATAAAGAACTTATGTAGCCGTATGCATAGATCACATATAATGCTATCTTAAAAGTTAAAAATAAATTCAGTAGAATAAAATAAGAATTGGTTTCTGGGTGAATTGGTCAGGTTCTTTTAAAGGAAAGCTAAAGTTAAAGGAAAGACTTTCATATTCTAATGCTACCTTACAAGAAACCGCCATTTTACTTTAGAGCCTGTGTTTGTGGTTATTATCTGTTATTGTATTTACTTTAAATGGCTGTGTTTTTATTAATTAGATACATATTCACTCCTCAATCACAATCACCTCTGAGGGAGAAAAAAATCAATTAAACTACAAAGTTTGAGATTTTTGTAGTCTGTTTCATGTTTTATGTATTTTTACATCTGAGGTATCAGTGAAGAATATAGAGCCGTATTGTCCCCGCACCTTATATTCTCTTGTAGTGACATGCCAGACTGCTCTTCTTGACACAGTGTGTTCATCCACCCTGTAGCGTGGCTTTGTATTTACAAGATATGGGAGGTAGTTTTACTCTCTGCTTTCTTTATTCTGTTCCCTTATTTACCTTGTGTGTGCTGCTGCACACCATTTAATGTCTTATCTGAAGCTGTATGAAAATGCTTTCCTGAGCTATATTATTTTCCATTAATAAACTTCCCTTCCTTGTTTTTCCGAGTTTGACAGATTTCTGATTAGCTTTCCCAAATCCCATATATTTTTCCCATATATATTTGTATACATATATACGTAATATACATACAGTGCATACATTGTAAATGTACATATATAGTACATATTACGTATGTGTTTATAGCTTTAGGCTGGGAGTCTCTACAGTATTTTGAACCCATATGTCATCCCGTCTGTCCTTTTAAAATAAATCAAATTACTAGCCTGTATTTTGTTGTTCCTTCTGCACTTAGGCTGAATTTGAGGATACAATATTCAGCCCTCAGTGATCCTGAGTTTTGCAAATCTAAATCATGTTTTGGTTTCTGAAGTCCAGCTCCAAAAAGCCATGAACTACAAGCAAAGGTGTGTTTGCAATTAAATCTGAATAAGTATTTTAAATTCTAGATCTAATGACAGTGAAAATTAATCCTTTTTGGGGTACCAAGCAGGTTTACTAGAAGCTACAGAAAATATTTAGTCAGAATGTCGAAACCATTCTGTTTTACTATCATAAATGTTAGTTTATGTATCTTATTTTGCTTTCCTGTTGATAATGCATAGTCTTTCTGTATAAAATAATAAATAATATTTATACTTTCTAGAATAAAAGCTGTTTTTAATAATGTTTTGTTAGTTTGGAGACACTTTTCCCATTATATGTTTCAGACAAAGAGTACAAAAATCTCACTAAACAGTTAGTTTTTATGTGGGAGCAGGAGAATTTGATGCACTTTCACCTGAAAGGGGTTTGTTTGCATTGCAGACAAGAATCATTAGGGTTTTGACTTCAGCACCCACGTATATTCAAACTTTGTGGGCATATAAGATGACAGCATATTACTCTTTTGTACCTTTTGGTAATTCCTCTCTTCAGTCCTGTTTGGACCATAATTCTACCCTGAACAAGGGCTTTCTGGGCAGATGCAGTTTTCAGTGGTGACTGAAAGTTACACCGCAACTCAAAGCAGAATCAAAAAGATTATTACAACAGTTTTAGACCGAATAATTTAGTATTTCCTTGAAGTTGCCCTATATTTTTTAAATAAGTTTAGCATATGTCATATATTTAGAATAAAGCGAAGCTGAAATTACTTGTGCTTCGTGTTTTCAGACCATGCACACTGGAGAGACATCTGTCAGTCACTCCTGTCCTTACAGATACAGTCTTTGCTATAATAAAACCACAAAAAGTAACAAAAAAAAAAAACAAAACCAAAAAAAAACCACACCAAAACCCCATACAGATATCAGAAATCTGTTTTCATTTGATATTTCACAAAGCAGTCAGTGCTGTATTTTTTTTTTCCCTTTGGTTTCTTTTAACTTCTTAGTTTCCTTCTGGTTTGCATGCTGACTCTTTTCTCAGTTATGTTATTTTTCCTGTGGTACACAACATTCAGAATTCTCAGTGACATGTCGAGAATTTGTCAGAGTTTGCTTCTCTTCTTGGTATATTCTTATTCTTTGCTCTTATAGAGCAGATTCTATCATATCATGTTTCTTTGGTGAAATTCAGCAGAAATCTAGGCATAATCAAATTAAGGAAGGATAAAAGTTTTCTCAGTCTTCCACTTTTCTTCCCCCTCCTTCATTATCCTTGCACAACTTCCTCTCTGGGCTTTTAGCTGAAGATGATGGGAGACAATCTTGAGAGTTTATTATTTATTTACTTTTACATAATCCAGGGAGGCTGTTCTCCCCATTGCAGTGCTGACTGACGTCCCTTTGGCTGTGTCTGTGGCATGGACAGATGTTTGATGGCATATTCAAGAGTCTTGGTCCACGTGTTCACTGCATCTGCATACTGATGCATAGTGTTCCTCCGGGCAATTTGGAAGTAAACCGAGACACACAAGCCAGAAGTGACCTGGTTTATTCTCTACTGGGTACCTCAAATAAAATGAGTAGGGTGCCTTGCTGAGGAATGCACCTGCTCCGCAACTAGGATGTGGACAGCACATGCACCATGGGTGCAGGATTATAAACTACTGTGGAGCATAGCCAAAAACACAGAACCCCTGCACTGCATCCATAGCAGCACTTCTTAAATGCCTGTGTTATGGGTTCAATCATATCTGAGTATGGCTGTTGTAGTTGTGAATATGTTAGTAATAATATTTTACATCTACTAAATACTGAACCATTACTAGTACTTTTGTGCAATCAGGAATTTATCAGGCAGCTAGCCTGAATCCTACTTCTACCGTATCTTATCATTGAGTCCTCAGAAAGTGGTGAAGATCCCTTGTCTACAACTTTTGTTTATTTTTTCAATATATGCTTTAGCCTGTGGGCATATGTTAACTATTTTAAGAATGAAGCTAAATAATACATGTTAATTTATTTACATTATGTACAGTTACTTATGAAGAAGTCTCACTGAAGAGTTCTGGCTAAAGCTTTAAACAGATTAGAAATTATAATTTGGCAAAAAGACCCTTTCCTGTTTGAAAAATATCACTGAAACCAAAGCCTTGGCATTTAGAACTGCTAAGAGTATGGATGTAAATACTAATGACAAGCCAAAAATAACTAATGTTAATACTTACTATTTCTGAATCCCTGATATGTGCTTGCCAAGAACTGGGGAGTTGATAGCGTGAGAAATGTTTAGAAGGGCTTTTGGAAATCATCTAGTACAGCCTCCTGCTTGAAGCAGGATTATCACCACAGTAGATGGAGTCAGCTGTGACTTGTCAAACCAAGTCCTGAAAACCTGCATAACCTCCTGGGTAACCCATTCTAGTGTTGCCCTGCATTCCTAGTGTAGAATTTTTTTTCCTAACAGTTAAGCTGCAGGTTTGGACTGCTATCTCTTGTTTTACCTTCTGCTGTGACCAAGAAGGATTTGACTCAGGTTTTGTGATTCACCTTCAGGCAGCTGAAGGTTGCTGTTAGATCCCTCCTTAGCCCTTCTCTTTACAAGAGCAAATAAGCTCTTCTCCTCTTGTAGTTCATGTGAGCAGTCATCTAATAGGTCATCTGAAAGAACACGGAAGACAAAACATATTAAGAAATTGAATTTTCTTCCTCTCGTAAGGAAGAAATATAGAGGTTGTATCATATCAGTTATTTGGGATTTTGTATAAAAAGTAAATTTTGCAAAGGTGGGGGATTGGAGATGTAAGAATCAATGATTTTAGTGTATTATCTGAATATGGTCAATATTAGCATTATAGAGTAAATTAAATTCTGTTGGATAAGAATTAATGTTTAGTTGCAACAGTTGTCAGTTGCAGGCGGGGAGATTTTTAATTGCATAAAGCTAGACTGGATGATTAAGCCATTTTTAGAGTGAAAGAAGGAAAGGCAGCTTAACGGCTGGCTAAACTACCAGGATTAGACCTGGAATATCCGGGGCTAAGTGGTTTGCTTAAATGCTGACTCTGTATTTGACCTTGGATTTTTTAAAGATACTTAGTGAGATTTTCAGCACCACTTAGATGTATAGGCAGTAATTCCACTAGACATCTATCAGTTTTGGGGGGATTTTGAAAAACCTTTATGCCCTTACTCATATGCTATCATGGAAATAGTAATGGAAATAACATTACTGTTTCTTATCAGGATTTGGTTTGTCTTTGCAAATTTTTTGGCGTCGTCCTGTGTGCATGCGTAATACCTAGTACTAGAGTCATGATGCAAAGATAGTGCTTCTTTGTTTCGTTAACTTAGACAAGATTTGAGCATTTGGGAAGATGTCTGCTTGTTTATAACAACTTTGCGTATCCCACCGCATAATCACACTTTTTTTTTTCCTGTGTCTTAAACCTATCGCTGTTACTTGGTGTGCCTTTGCTGTGTATTTCTGAATAGGGTACGTTTAAGCATTCTTCGTGCCACCTGTAAGAGGTGAATAATCTGTCCCTTAGCTTTTTTAACAATTTTCTTTTGTTTGTTTGTTTTTGTTTTGTTTCATTTTGTTTTTATATAGGCCCCCATTTTCAAGTTGAACAGAATTAGTCAATTTTGGTGTGGTTTTGCTCATGCAAGGATGTTAAGTCACAGTACTACATGGTTACTGTTACAGCATGGACCTTAAACTAGATCCTCTAAAAGCTATTGTGCACCAACCTAAAGGCTGCCTTTCCTCTTTTGGGCTCCTCCATGGGAAAGTCACTGACAGTGCCGAAAAGATTGGTCTCTACGTAACAGTCCAATGTGACATATACCCAATCCGTATGGGGTAGGTAACAGCTGCTCTGTTGCTGCTGTGTTCTGTGCCCATTCCCTCCTCTCCTCATGTTACAGCCAGCATCTCTATTTGCTCGGACTGTTAGCAATATTGTCCCATATATTTTCCCACTGCTCTTATACTCTTAACAGCCTTCAATATAGTCCAAAACTATTTGTTTCCCCCATTAATCTCTGTTTCATATATTCACTTTTCTTTTCTGGACTGGCTAGATGGTGTTGCTAAAGAGCTTAGGTGACATTAGATTGTAGATTAGATTTTACTGATCTACAAGTTAACTACTAAGTTAACTAATGTTTTATTTACAAAAGTATGAGTGCTATGCATTTGATAGAGACTTCAAAATGTAGTATTGTGAGGAAATGGGCTTGGTGGGATATCAGTTATTTTTCTTAGTGATAAATTGGTATGAAGATGCTCCCTTTTTTTTTTTTTTTTTTTTTTTTTGGAAACCTGGGGGTTTTTGTGACACAATTTAATATGCAAAACAGTCTTTCTGAGGCTTATCTCTATCATTAATCTTATCAGTTAGCCATTAGCAAACCGCAGACTAAAATCCTGTTAAGTACAGGTAATCATTGCCTATGTTGTAAGTAAAAATCACAAGTCTTGGGTATCAGCAATTTATATTAACTACGGTATCATTTTTTGTAGTGAGACTTTGCATGTTAAAAGACATAATCTATTGTTTCTCTGTGTGATAAAATGTGTTTATGTACACATACATGAACATACAAACTTCTTTTAAAGCATATAAGGCGTTTTTATTTAACATTCAAAAGGTCCCTTCTGTGAACAGTCTTGTCATCATATGTGTGTGATAACGTAGAATAAACGGGGATAATATTTTTTCAAGAGGCACTGTGTGACCTGACCTGTTTTAATAGTTCTTTTGCTGGACTGCTAAGTGATTGCATCAGTCACATCAAACAGCTGTAACTGAACATACACTGATCACAGTGCAGAATGACCTTTTAGTTTGCTCATCATTAAGCTTAAGTTAGTAGACCTTTCAGCCTGATGCAGATTTTTTTTCAGGGCACCCTGCTGTACTTTTCCTGTTTAAACTCTTGAATCATTACCTATTTTAAGGATCTCCTGTGCCCTGAAGATACTGTGACATTTACTAATCATTCCCACTGGACTTTCCAGACGTTATGGCTGTCTCACGCTGTGCTGGACTTGAAGTACATAAGGCTTGGTTTTGAACTATAACTCAAAACAAACACAATAAATCAAATTTCAGTTAGCACTTTGTCTTGTTTTTACTGTTCGTGCATCTGTGTCATTCAAAGAGTATTTAAATGCATTCTTCTCAAAAATTAAAAAAGGTATGAATATATTTTGCATACTTCAGAGCATTTCTCCCATTTTTTCCCCTCCTGTATTATAGATATAATTTTCAGCCCTTTGCAAGCATGCTGTTTTATGAAATAATTATTTACCTTAAACTGCAGTCAGTAGAACACTTGGAATATAAGTGGCAAGATTTGCATGCTTTATGAAAAAAATCTCTCTAACAAATTTTGTATTAAAGCTTTTGAAAATTTTTTCATTTACAGTTTGCTTTTCCGTTACTGCTGAGTGGGATATTCCAAAATCACAGAAGTAAATTTCATAGAATTGAAAAAAGATTTTAAAAAGTTCCCATCCTCAAAAAAAAAAGGCTTTAGAGATGGCTTTCTCTATCCAAAGCCTAGCTAACTTGCCAGTCAGGTTGTTAAGCTGAAATGCGGGCTCTCTTTTATTTACTATTGTTTTCTTGCTGTTTTCTGTTGAAATATTGCATTGAAAAATTGGAGAAGTTTGCTAATTGATTTTTTCATTTGTCATTGTCACGGTTTTAGCTGGGATAGAGTTAATTTTCTTCACTGTAACTGGTACAGTGCTGCATTTTGGACTTAGTATGAAAATAATGTTGATAACACCCTGGTGTTTTAGTTGTTGCTGGGTAGTGTTTACACTAGTCAAGGACTTTTCCAGCTTCCCATGCTCTGCCAGGTGCACAAGAAGCCGGGAGGGGAGGGGATACAACCAGGAGAGCTGATCCGAACTGGCCAAAGGGTATTCCATATCATGTGACGTCATGCCCAGTACATTAACTGGGGGGAGTTGGCCGGGGGAAGCAGCGATCGTGGCTCGGGGACTGGCGGTGTCGGTCAGCGGGTGGTGAGCAGTTGCGGCACTTGTGGGTTTTTTTATCCTTTTCCATTTTTTTCCCCTGGTTTCATTCCTCTCTCTCGTTATTTTATTTTTTATCATATTATCACTATCATTATGATTATTATTATTATTATCATCATCATTATTGTTATCATTACCATTACTACCATTACTATTTTATTTTAATTATTAAACTGTTCTTATCTCAACCCACGAGTTTTCTCACTTTTACTCTTCCGATTCTCCTCCTTCCCACTGGGCTGGGGGGAGTGAGCAAGTGGCTGTGTGGTGCTTAGTTGCTGACTGGGACTAAACTATGACAGCCATAAACAGCTGATGAAGTAGTTTAAGAGCCTCAAAGATGTCATTTGTTCTTTAAGTTTACATCGTTGTTTCCTTGAATATCTAGTGCAAGAGAAGTACTTGGACATCAACAAAAATTATCATCCGTATTCAGCAAAGGCTCAGTGCTGTTTTGTAGAAAATGCTGTCAGGAACATCTAGTTAAAGAGAATGCAAACATAAAAGGTAACATGTCCTTTGATGAAAAGTTTAATTCAACAAAACAGGCTTTGCATCGTTGTCTAAAAGCTAATGCACTCTGCTCCTGTAGACAATGGACAAGCTGTTCATGATTTTCATTGCTTTGGCTTTAAAAGCAAGCAGAATTCCTGGGTTTTAGGAGTTATAAGAAAATACAAGGTAGAGGTGGGTGATAAAAGGCCACAGTGCCTACTGAATCACAAAGAGGTGTAAACTGTTAACACACTGACTTTGTTATTTGTAAAGATGAAACTAGTTCAAGCACAAAAAAAATATTCCTTCCGATGAAATTGAAGGAGCTTGTAGTTAAAACTGTTTACATACAGCAAAACGTAATTCTAAAGGACATTGCCAGCTCTAGGCAACAAATATCTGATGGATTAATGTTATTTTAGTGGCATTAAGGATGTATTTTCCTAATCATTTTGTCTGGCAGCAAAATCTGTATAAATTCGTACTCTCTCCCACCCAGACAGAGGCTCCTGACTTTCTTTTCTTCCACCTAAATCCATAATTTCCTTGTTTGTATGGTAAAACTAGTTTTGGAGTGGTACTGTAAACTAGATTTCTAAAAGGGAAGAAAAAGCTGGAAAGAAAAATAATGTTTATTTTGTGGCACAAAACATTATTTTCAAGGCTAGAAGGCATTTAAGAAGAGATGTGGGATTCTAAAGACTCTTCCATGTGACAGTGAAAAAGATTACCCGACAACCCTTATCCTTATTAGCAAATCAAGTCCTCTGTGTTCAGAAGATGCTTAAGGCCAAGATTTGTCCCTGAATGACTTGCTCATTTTTCTGCACTCACAGCAGTGACCTGTTTTGAGCGTCTTCTGCTACCTTATACACAGCCAAGCTATCCTTGCCCTATCCTTCTCTGCTGTCGCTTCAGTCTGCAGAAGGCTTAAGAGCAGAATTTGAATTCCAAAATATTCCTGAGCATCTTTGTGTAAGGTATTGTTACTGTTTCCTGTCCAGCCCAAGTGAATATGAATATATTTCTTCAAGCTTTACATTCACACACATTGCATGAGCTGAATAAGTGGGCTGGTTTAGTCCTACTGCATCAGGATAGATAAAAAGACATGTGACTGTCTCCTTTTTTCAAGATATGGAGCAGCATGGGGAATGGTGGAATGCTTATCTAATATTGTGGATACCAATCAAAATTTTTGGAAGAAAGGCTATATAGCCATGTTCTGAAAATGCTGAGAGGGAAAATCAAGTAAAAATGAAGCTGATTCACCTACAGATTAAAGCAAAACCAGGTGTATGGGTAGAGTATGTTCGGTGTGAAGAGGAAGTTGATGGAGGACTCCAAGAAGATTTGAAGACTCTGTGTAATAGTTAGGGTTTATGTTCTGTGATGAAAAAGGCTGAGAATGGGAGAGGAGCTTGAAGCAAACAGTAAGAGAAATGAGGCTTACCGTGTCATTTCTACTAACGAAGTAAGGGCAAGCATTGAGATACTTGTTTGTGTTTTTTTTTTTCTTTCTGTCTTCATCACCGCTGGAACCAAGAAAGTAGAGTCATGGGAAATCATGTTCTCCTGTAATGTAATCAGGTGGGGGAACATAATTAACCAGACCTTTGTGGTATGTTGTGCTTCAGATTCTTGCTAGTAGAAGAATAAATGACAAAAGCATCTAGTGACTTTATTAGCGAAACAAAAAGGTGAAATACAGAATTTCTCAGGGTTGTCTTTCTTACCTAGAATTTGTCGTGTCTGCCTTGTGCAAGAGTTGAGAAAGTACAGGTGATTTTCTATTCCTGGTCTGAATAGATCTGCTCGGTAGTTCTCAGTTCCCCTGTTCATAGTTATAAATGCAGCCCATTTTCAGTTATCAGTGCACGAGTTGGAGTATGGTATCAGTGTTATCTTAAAGAGAATTTTAACGTAGTGTAAGTTTAGTATGTCAGGGAAGATTAACTGATAGATAATGTATTAAGGAAATTAATAACTGACAAAGAGGTCAGAGAACACAGGAGGATTGTGAGCAACTGATATGAAGTAGTTTAACTTTCAGAAACAATGCAGTAACCAAGTGAGACTTAAAAGCATAGAACAGCAGTTCTCACTGCTCAGTGGAGCTGGAGAAGTGTATTTGTCCAAGACAGCATAGCTGGAGTTCTTCAGTGAGCAAGAGGGGCAGTAAAGCTGCAGAGAAGGCAGACTGCATGGCAGAAGTCAGCAAACAGGTAGGTGTCCATAAACAGCAGTCCTGTATTATCTTGGTAAAGATTAGGTAACTAGATAAGCTTGTTTAACACCAAAAGGGGCAGAGAGGAATCTGTTCATATTTGTGTAAGATCTCCAGGAGAAAAGACTGTAGACTATTGCCAGAAACTTCTTGATGACTTGTTTTTTAAAAGAAGGTGGTCATGCCTGAAGTTATGAAGGAAAGACTAATTTTCTGGTGTAGTCAGCACATTAGTATCGTTTTGCTTTCTCAGCATTCATGTATGTAAAAATGGTTTTGTTCATATTATGTGTGTTGGCGTTAGCATTTGGATATAGCTATTTTTGAATCAAAATAATAGTTAAAAACTCATGGAAAAATTCTTCTTGTTTAACTCGTTCATCTGTTACCTAGCTTTGAATTGTAGTTTAAGTTAATTTTAACTAAAAGTGCTTAAAAGACAACGTATGAACATTTAACAGAATATTTTAAAATAAGTGCGTAAGCAGTGTTAAGACTGTATCACTACCAGACAAAACCAATGACAATCATTGTTAACCTTGGCATTGCTTGTTCCGGAGCTTCTTTCGTAAGTGGTAAGTAATTTCATAAAAGTTTATAGCTCTGGTATTGAGAGGTTGAAAGATACCAATTAGTTTTCCATTTTTGACATTTGTCCACAGAGTGCAACACTTGTGGGTTGTAATAAGATATCATCTGTTAATTGGTGACCTCAAGAGCATTTTTGGTAGAAATAGCAGGATGAAGAAATCTCAGTCACTTTTAAGAGCTTAACTTCTTTTTAGCTCTATATTGTTTATTTTTCTTTGAAAACAAAGTGAAATTGGTATTTAAGACTTCTGGAACTTGCACTGAGAACTTGCTACATATTCATATTATTAATAGGATGTGTTCTTTAGTGTCTGTCAAGCCAGATAGCTTGATAGACACTATTAAAAGCAAGTCATCTTGCTTTTAATACAGATGGTAACATTGTTTTTTAGGGCCCTCTTCATAATGCATAATGCAGGCCATCAGCACTGTCACAGCTCATTGGTTAGTAAAGGAAGGGTTTGTAGTTATGCATCTGGGAAAGGCAGAAGAGCTTGACCTCAGAAAGAAGTTATGTGGATATAGGTATTTTGCTTCTGGAACAGTTGTGTCCATATTTATCTAATTGCATTTTTTTCTTAAATAGGGATTCATTTAGGTAGTCAGACTCATTTGGAAGTAATATTTTGGTGTATGGTCTTAAAAAGCCCTACAGTTTTTAAACCTGTTTTGAAAAAGACAATGATAGTACACCTACACATCATTGTCCCCTTAGCCTTTGCAGAAGGGCTGTTAAGGTAGTCCTAAAATACCATCTGAATAACAGATGCATGTGCTGTAATCACACGCTACCCCTGCCCTTTTTCCTTTGAGATCCTTGCTACTATGTCAGAAGGAGCTTTATTGATGGGGAAGGGATGCACTGGCAGATTTTGCAAGCAAAATAGATCAGGATTATGGAGTGAGCAGGTGTTAGTTTTTGGGTTCCATTATTCTGAGAGAGTTGTTACTGAAATAGCACAGGAAGCCTTAAAAAATTACACTTCTCAGATACAAGTATTAATAAATACGAAAACTTGTTGTTCTCTCACAGTATTAACTGCTTCTATACTTTTATTCTTTATCTGAACATAAAGGGTCAAATTCTACCTTATGTGAGTACCAAGGTCTCACATTGAATCATAAAGGAGTTGTCTGTGCTCTGCCAAGAAAGAAATTCAACTCCTAAGTTCCTAAAAGTTTATTCTATTTTGCCTCAAAGTCTGTCATGTGTAGTCTAAATTACTTTCTTGTATGAATTCTTTAATAAGCAACAGTTTCACATAACCTGCATATGCCTTTGTTGCAAATAATTTATAGTAAAAGTCCCATGCAGTATCTACTTATTCTCTGTTGGGGTGTGTAGAGAAGTAGCTCTCTACTGAGTTACTACTGAAGGTAGTGATGAGATCATCTTGCCAGGCTCAGACAGGAGCTTTTCTTTAATGTTATACAATGAAGATGCAGATGGGCACAGAAGACTAAAGCCTGTGCCAGCCAGTCATGCAGGAGTGATGTAGTTTTAAGTTTTCTCATACCATATTCAATTCCATTTAAATATTGCAAAATGCTGAATTGTAAATGTTAACCGAGCTATGAATAAAAAATGCTGATATTTTATTTAATCAAAAATAATTATGGATAGTCTGTCTTTATTGTATTATTAAAAATATTTCATTTTACATTTACACTGCAAGTCATTGCAGAGGGGTTTTTTTATATATATAAAGAGAATTTGTTTCTGATGCATAAAAAATACAGGAGACAGACTTTTGCAGGCCACAAGGAAAATTGTTTGCTTTTGACAAGGGGTGTCAGTTGCCTGGGTATGGAGAAAAACTATGGTAGCCAGTTCACATGAAACAGCAGGAGATACTTGCTTTTCAGGAGTGTTATCTAAGTCCTGTTCTGAAAGAAATTCCTTTACAGAAAAGAGAGCTTTCTCTTTTTTCCCTGTCTTTAAGTTCATTATTTTCATGTTCTATGCAGAGAATAAGCGTCTGTGCATGGGAGAAGTAACTGCCAGTATTTAAACTGCTAACCGATAAAAAGGAGGAGTGGAGGTGGGGGTGATTCTACTGAGGCAAACACATTCTTATGCCACTCTTTAATAAAAAATTGTAAGGAATAGATAGAAAGCTTCCCCTTTGACTTTCATCTGGCACGTTTTGATTGTAGCTTTGTGAAGGAATTGGTATTGACTTGTGTCAGGCAGTTTTGGAGAAGAGGTGAAGAGCCTTGTCTCTTGACTTTCTGTATGTTTTGTCAAATCGAATACTTCCATTTGAAGTGCGAAGTGAAGGCTGATGTCAAGAAATGCCTTCAGCACAAGCTGGTGCTGGTCTCTCGCGACTTTCTTCTTTCTTAAAAGTATCAGATTAGATTGTAAAATGATGGCAATCTAGCTGGACGTAAACACGTTTATTGCAGGCTCAGCAGCCATTACATATCATTAGTGAAAGGAGGCAAGGGGCAAGGGGACCACTTTGATGTCAGTTTGATTCTTTTTAAGGACAAATGCATTCGGATGAGAAGATGCTAACTTTATGGCTGCTTGTATACTTGACGTTCAGAACCCATTACTGTCTTTATTTCTTTGTCCTGTTCGTAACCTTACAGTCAACTTATTTTCAAAGCAAATACAAACTGTAAGAGCAGAAGTGTTAATAGGGGAGCTGGGAATAGGACATTTTGGAAGCCATTTTAAATTACATTATTTATTAAGAATGTGGTTTATTACCATCAGACCAAATCTGTTCAAAATGTGAATACGTTTTTGCAATGTCACACGCTTTTCCTTAACAGTAAAATAGTAGGTACAATTAAAATAGGGAAACGCATCTTTTACATCAGCAAAGCTGTCCTCTCTGGCATGACATTGTTTTTATTAGAGGATCTAATTTTACTTTCGGACAGCTGCTAAAAGTACATGTGTAGTCATGAAAGGAGAGACGCCTTCTCTGCGTTTTGAGGTTTGGGGTTTTTCCTTGCTGAAGCAGACCTAGTTTATTTACTCTCTGAAATTTGTTTCACCTTTCTGATTTGTAAGATACACCTTTTGCACTGTACGTGAGATGCAAGAAAGGTTACAAATTAGAAGTTCAAGAGAAAATAGCTGAATAAATGTAATTTTATTGCAGTGGCTCTCTTTTTCAGTTTTTTTGTTAATGTTCCTTAGTCCTGACCTTCTTCCAGGATTTGGCACATCACATATTTTGTTCTTTTTTGTGTTATTTCATGAAATACTTTCAGTTGTCTTATTTGGCTTAAAACAAATCATACATTCATGCCCTAAATGTTTCAGTAGTCAGAATAATTAAGTTGATCAGGTCTGGGAGCATTGGAAGGAAAATAATAGGGTCATTGAAGCATTCAAGCTCTAATGGGAACCTGAGTTCATTCAGATATCAAATCTAATAATTGCTTTACACCTGTATACACACTCCCAGTGAGCAAGTTCACATTAAAGGTTTAGCAGTACAATTTCAGTACTCTGTTTCAAGGGAATTTTAGTACTGTTTTTAAAAGACTAAGTTGTTTTGACTTTTTTCAACTTTTTTCTTGTTGTTTTTGTGTATCAGCTGTAGTTTAGCTGATTACTCATCTTTATGCACTGGAAAATATTTTTGCATGAGAATTTCTTACTAGAGGTATGATATGAGTAATGTATTAGAAGTCACATTAAGAGCAGTCAGAAGAATATGAAGACTATTGTCTGAGTTTCACTGCTTTGAAACAATTTATTAGCTAAGTTAAAATTTACTGTATACAATTTAATAGTATTCAAAGTCTGAAACTTGAGTTTATACATGATTGTGTGTGTAGCACAGCATAAGGATTGTAGGGGGTACTCATAGCCGTGATTGCTGCTTGAAAAAGGCAATTTGTTAGGGATGAGGTAAAAATCAGCATTATTTTGTGAGATTGTATGAGAAATGAAGCAATAATTATAACTTCTCAGTTGAACTAAATTCTGTGACAAATCTCCATGACTGCTGGTTGTACAGGCTGTCACAAAAATTCAAGTAAATTTTATCACAAGCAAGAATAAAAAAAAATACTGACTAGGAAAATGACAGCTATTCATAGCAGGTTTCAGTAAATTCCAGTCTCAAATGCTGGTCACAGTGCTGCTTGTTATTGGAGAGGATTTGAACTGATGCAATCGTTCCTCTTCATCTTCTTTTTATTTTCCCACCTTTATAAGTTTAGTTCTCAGCTGAGAATTCAAACTGAAAAAGAAATGGAAAATGGCTGTATGTGTGCCTGCATTGTACTGACATGAAGGCCTATTTTCCGCTGTAATTTTAAAGGCCAATTACCCTTGCAGGAAAGGAGAAAAGTAGATTGATTTGTCCTGTAACCCCTGAGGCAGGCATGTGTTGTCTCAAACTAAGGCTTTTCCATTGCAACTCCTGTGGAAGAGCTTTCAATGCATATCCCAAGTGGTACTATAAATAAAGAAGGCAAAGTCAAATTAAAATATTAACTACATCATTTAAAGGTTTGAGGCATCTTAGCTTATTGGGCCAATTTTTTTTTTTTATTTTTTTTTAAATCTTTAAGGCCTGCCATAAGCAATAGTAAAATTTTTTTAAACAGACTAATTGAAAATAGGGCTTACAAATCCATTTTTATTCTATAAATTCTTAACTTTATTAGATTTTCTTCAGCTCTAAATAGGGTAAGTATTTATTTGCTGAATGGAATTGTGATACAGATGGTCAACATCCTAGATTTTGGTTGCAGAAGTGTTACTTTTATTGTGTTCCTACACTCTATTGACTGTAGTCACAGCTGGATTGTGCTGAGCTGGTAAATGTCATCACACATGTCATTTAACTTTAAAACTCCTCACATTATTCAATTTTAAAGCGTTTTTATGTATAACACACAGAACATAAATGTTTTTTCTACTGATGTTCTGCATTTTCATACAACTCAAAGGCTACAATTAACAGTGCCCTGCAAGCTAGGTCTTTGTGGCAGCAGTAAGATTAGATGTGTCTTTGTTCCCTCTTAATCTGAGTGAAACCCCTTTGTGTCAGGACTTGGATCCTTTAGCTGTCCGTATTTTAGACCTGGCTCTGTACTACAGTGCTTCTGGATTTTAACAACTTTTATTCAGCAAGTTAAAAAGAATCCAAACATCCACATATGTTCTCAGTGAGAAACTGTGCACACAGGCTGGTCTGGGAGCCTCCTTGAACGAAGGTGCTGTGTGTTACCCAAATGACTAACACTTTTGAAGCAAATATTTTAAAGCGGCATACACAGCTACATACAAATCTATCTTACCTTAAGGCTTACTATGCTATGATGAGAATTTTGGTGCTCCTGACTTCTGCAGATAACTCAGGAGCTGTGTGTGTCTGCTTTTTATTTAGGAGGAACCATTCAGTCTTGAGAGACGTCCTTTTAAGTCTGTTACAGTTCTCCTAAATGCTTTTTCTTTCCTATCCTGGAAATCTTCTTAATAGCTACACAGACCCCTTTTCTTCCTCTTTATTTCTTCTAACACCTTTTCTTACTCTTCAACACCTTTTCTTATGTATCACTGTATTGGTAAACATCCCACTAACCAGGTCAAGAACATAGTTTTTAAATTATTATAAGATCAACACGATACCTTTATAATTAACGGGTTTGGGCTGTTTATATGTGCTGTCTGGTTTTGAGGGCTTTAAAAACAAAACAAAATAAAACAAAACCAACCCCTGCTATTTCTTTGGCCTAAGGGTAAGTTTCTTTTTCTCCATCATAACAACATATACTGTGTATATGCTCAGGTTATCACCCAACTTTCACATGAAAGTCTGGGGTTGGACCTAAACCAAAATAAAACAGGCTTTATAGAATTTGACCTCACAGCTACAGGGTTTGCTTGAAGTCTCAATGTTTTCTTTGAAATTGATGCTAAAATAAACATTTCAGCTGTCATTTAAGTTTGATTATCAAGAATTTGAGATTCTGTTTAGGAAAAAAAGCTGAGAACAGGGTTGTCGTATCACTTGATCTTTTCTCATTTTTGGTTACAAAAATATCAAATCCGAATGAACATAAAATGATCCAGTGTGATGGTTATAAAGGGTCTTGTACAAATTTTGCCAGGCAAGTGTAGGGGTGCCTCTTGAGGTTGAAATAAGAGTGTTTAAAAAAGTAAAAGATTAAAAGAAACATTAACTGTACAGTTTCCCTTAACCCAGTTAGAAAACTGTTTTATTTGCTTGTTTCATCTATTTGCAATAAAGATCTTTTGGAAAGTGCTGTCTATTTCAGAGAGTTCTTTCTGAGGTATGATTTTGGCTGCATTTCGCCAATAATTGATTTTTACCTCATTGCTTTTTTTTTTTCTTTATGTAGACCACACATTTTGAAAGATCAGTTTGAAATCAAGTCTCACAGAGATGGACTGAATCTTAGCAGAATTGAGGGTAGGGGAGCCATTTTCTCTCAAGGTGCTGTTTCTCAAAAGGATTTTGTTCTAGACACCAACAACAGTTTTGAAGCTCTTAATTTCCTTGACTAGCTTATTTCTCAGTTGGTATTCTCTAATAATGTCACAGGTACAGGCCAGGCAGTATAGAGGACAGTGTTCAGCTGTAGCTGTTAAAAAGGCGCTGGAGATTGATGGGCTTCCCTGTTGTCTTACAATATATGAATTCTGCTTCTGTCTTATGTTCTATCAATTCCAATTTCCAAAAAGATTTACCTTTCATTGTTGGGAAGCTAAGCTGGTGAAGGTGCATGCAGTCAATAAAGCAAAATAATAAAGTTAATTCTTGTCATGGGTTGCTCTTTGAAGCAATTGATAATACGCCATTACATCAAATGACATTGTAACTTGGCTTCAGTTTTCCCTATGCATAGATGGTTCAAGGAGAAAACTAGAGGCTACCCAGGCTAAAGTTTATTCTAACTTGTCCCAGTTTTAATCAATGACACTATATAGAAAATATTTAGTTATTTCTGTCAGTAAAAAAGTGACATTTGTAAAGTGCAATTCAGATTTCCGCCTTTTCTAAAGAGAAGATGTCGGTGTCATCAGTGTCATAGATGCAGTGTGTGCTCCTTGGAATTATCATCTGTTGTGACAGTTTATCCATTTAAAACATTCTTAAATGACCCACCTACTCATTTTTTGTGTAGTCATTCCTTACTTACAGGAAATTATCTTGCTCTTCTGATTGTTTTCCATGTTATATATGTCTGTGGTGCTTGCTGAAGTACCTGGAACTGTATGAGTATTTTCCCCTGGGTTGCTCATGAAAACAAGATGTGTTTTAGTAGGATTTCCCATTGAACAAAATTTTACATGAACGAATAAATAAATATTTTATGTAAATGCTTTCATTGATTCCCAAAGGCATAGGCCATACAAATTCCCTTACAGTGTGCATTTCTGCATCTTTTGCATAGTCAGAATTATTTCAGAAAGATGAAATTTTGAATATTTTATTATTTGCTGAGTGTTCTACCTTCTTCATATAGTCATTTTCAACTCAACTCAAGCTGGTACCTTCTTTCTCTGAGCATTAAACACCTTTTATTATTGTCAGCTATGGGAAGGTTAATTCTTTCACCTTGGGGTGGTTAGTCAGGAAGGGGAAAAAAGAAAAAGGGAAAAAAAGGTAGTGATTTCACAAATTAATGGTGTGAGCTTTTTAAATAAATTAGTATTTCAGAGTTCTCCTTACTGAGGCTCACACCCTCCAGCATGTGCTCCAGCACAACAGTTGTTAGCTGAGCACCCACTGCTGTACACTACCCCTCTTCCAGATTCAACATTTTGACACTATTTTAAGCTCTTATTAATGTGATTAACATAGTATTTATTAACTAAGACATTCTTTAAAATATGTGTTGTTCAGGTATGAGGGTCCTGTGACCGCTGTCTTTGAAGAAGGCAAAATAGTTCTGGTAGCCCCCATTCCTGAAAACCCCAGTATTCTTTTTAGTCCATTTTCCTACAATGTTTAGGTGCTTCATCGTTTGCATACAGATTAATGTTTTAATATTTTGTTTTTAAAAAAAGGGCAAAAAGTAGCAGTCTGCCCAGTCTGCACCAGTCATGTTTGGTTGTTGGTTTTGTGGGGGTTTGTGTGTGGTTCGGGGGGTTTGTTGATGGTTTTTTAATGCTAATCTAAGGGTGCTGCAGTTATTTACATTTGGGAGGAACTTAAGTCTTCTGATGAGCACTCTCGGAACGTCCACATGAAAATTTCAAAATCAGTCTAGTGTTTTAATTGACTGCTGTAATTGAAGCACAAAGAAACACTTCTAATGCTTTAACTGACTGGAAAAAAACAAAAGTGTTTAATCCTGGGGAGTTAGTCAACTAAGATAGCACACCCAAGGTAGCAGTTTATTATACATTTATAACTTTAATATAAGGAGTGTTAAAGAGAGGAGTTTTTCTGTGGTTGTTAAAGGACAATACAAATTCCAGTCGAGTACCTTTGAGGTATGGTTTTGTAGACTCTGTCTTTTTCTATTATCAGATATCTCATTCTCATGACTTGTCTGTTCGATTGCACAACATCTATATTATTACTAGCATTGATTGCTCATAAAAAGTAAGGTTTATAATTAGGAGAGCACAAAGTTACTAGCTGGAAGAGTGGATAAGAAGAAAGCAAAATGGAAAAGTCACTTAATCTTAGTATTGAAGTTCTGCAAAATATCATTTATTTTTCTCTTAATATAACCGAGTTTTATGTTGATAACAAGCTACTGAGTTAATAAATCTGTTGCAGCTATTGAGGCTTCTCTTTTAACAACAGAACTAATGAAGGAGCATTAAGGAAAGGAAAAATATATTTTGCAGAGTATAGTTTTTGCAAAAATATTTTCCTCTCCCCTACCAATGTGTTTTTAATTGATTGTAATTTCTAATGCTTTATACATAAAGCGTATAAGGGAGAATGTCTTAAGGATGGAGTTGTCAAATTCCATAAAATGAAAATACATTGTCTAAAAATAACTGTTTAGGGGTTTTTTTTGTTGACTTCGTGGCACATATTTATTGTACTTACGTACTTAATTTATTGTGGTTTTGCCCTTTTTTTTTATATCAGTAGATTAATATTACATGGTGAATGACGTGTATGTATCTAAAGCACCTCTACAAATGTCTTGTATGTTGTAGATATTATTTCTTCCCATTGTAGTACTATATTGAGTGCAAGAAGACTTGAGCAAGTAATTCTTACTCTGACAAAGTCTGTATATTTCTTCCAGTGGAGGTCTAAATTTTGCATGGTGAAGATTACATTCCAATATTATACATACTAAAAAGGAACTACTGATTTGATTTCTCAGTTTTTAATTGTATGAAGATTATTGATGAAGATTATTTTATGGTATAAAAATATGCTTTTTTTTTTCCATTTTAATCCTTCATTGCTCTACCTTCTACCGCTACAAGAAAAGGTCCATTCAACTGATTGAGAGACCGCTTTTAAGTTCATGTGCTTATTTTGAAACAGATTATAATGTCTGTAATACGAGCGTTGCAGATGCTTCTTAAATGGCCTACTTTTAAAACAGATGGACTTCTGACATTAAAGTAAGAAACAAATTTTCATCTACATAGGTAGATGGGTTACTCAGAAGGCATGACTGATACACACAGAAACCATTATCATGTTTTCTAGTCATTTTTACATGCTTCTAAAGTGTACACCTGAGCCTTTCGGCAATGATTTTTGACTTAGTTTTAAATACTCTTAGGTTACTGCTGCTGCCTTTCATTTTCTGTCCTTGTCCCCCCCGCAATACAAGTGAATAGTTCTACCATTTATTGATGTTATATGTAGTTTTATGTTAAAATAGCTGTAGTCATGTTTATAAGCCAGTCTTGCTTTGTGTTGTGTTCAATATGGTCTGTAATGTAAAAAAAAAAAAAAGGTAAATAGAGCTGTTGGAGATAATTGAATGTGTATGTTTAAAGTGTTATAAATGTCATGATTGTTTAAAATTTTTGTTTGAGTCACTGAAATACCAGCCCAATCCAGTTTCAGATCCTAATATGAAACCCTTTGGTTTTAACCTAAGGAATATGTTTATACATATGCAAGCACATTTTACATCTAGTGAAGAAATGAGTCATTTCTTTATGTGGAATATGCACACACACACACACACACACACACACGGTTGCTTGCAGATTCACGGCTGAGCAAAATAGGTCTCTTTGTAAAGAACAAGAAATGGTTTGTATTAACCTCCAAAATTTTCAAATATGTTAAAGCTTTCATGTTGCTGGTAACTAAATCTAATCCTCCCATCCCTTTTTTATAATGAGCTGAAAATCTTATCAAAGTGTAATTTATATCCTACTTGCCTTTGTTTTAGTAAGACTCACTATAAAACACTCTAAGCTTCACAGAAAAATCTCTTGCAAATGCTGACATTGTTTCTTACTGGTAATAACTAAATCATTGCATCCCAGTTTCCTTGATTAGAATAACCTTGTGGTTCTTTCCAGTCTCTCTTGAATCTTTTAGATTCTGTATTCCTATCTCTAGAAAGTATAATTACGTCTATTTAAAAACTGGAAGTAATTTAAAAGAATAGATTACTTCTAATAATTGGGAAAATACTTTGTTATCAGCTAAAGAAAGAAGTGATAATGCTTCTGGTTTTTACAATTTTGTTTGTGTTTTATTTAAGTCCCTGCTCAGTTGTGGAATTACAGGAGGTTCTGAACTGTCATTTGCAGAAAATGTTTGTCTCTACCATGATGAAAAGAAACTGAAAAGAGAAAGATCTAAAAAAACAAGTATGAAGAAATAGAGAGTTCTTAGACTCTCTTAATCTGTTTTTAACCTGTACAGTTGACAGTGTTGAAATTATATCCAGAAATAATCTACTGGTGAAGGCACTTCTCCTCACTGGGAGCAAGTATCACTAGACTTTTTAATATCCACTGTAATAGAGGAACAGCAGCACATTTCAGTTGATGACTCTCCTTCTTGGGTTTTACATAGCATTTTTGTGCTTTAATTTCCAGTGCCTAGTGACACTGCAACCAGTGTAGAGATTTATTCCCATGCAAAACAGATTGACTTAGGGTAATTTGAATACTTCATGCATGGATAGATTCATTAGGAAAAGGAGGCAAGGCAGAACTATAAAAAGAACTAATAATCTTGCTAAAGGAGCCGTTAATTCCCTATAGCATTGGAGACGCTTTCATTGAATAGGGGAAAGGAAGGCTGATTTTGCAGAGCCCATGCAGTGTCCACAGGCATCCTCTGTTCTTTGTCCAGAAACAGATCACAGAGAAGACTTTCTTTGTCTTCTCCAGAACCTTATTTAATGTGCTTGGACCATTTCTGGCTTTGTTAGCTTAGAACAGAATCACAAAATGGTTGAGGTTGTAAGGGAGTTCTGGAGGTCATCTGGCCCACCCCGCCTGCTCAGGCAGAGTCACCAGTTGCTCAGGATCATGTCTAGACAGTTTTTGAATATGTCTAGGGATGGACACTCCACAACATTCACGGGCAACCTATTCCAGTGCTCAGTCACCCTCAGAGTGAAAAAGTGTCTCCTGATGTTCAGAAGTAACCTCCTGTGTTTGCGTTTGTGCCCGTTGCTTCTGGTCCTCCACCTGGGCACCACTGAAAAGAGCCTGGCTCCGGCCTCTTTGCATCCTCCCTTCAGGTATTTATATACGTTGGTAAGATCCCAGATTGGTCTTTGCTCCAACCTTTCCCCCGGTCTCTGGAACATAGTGATTCAGTCAATAGCTTTTTCAAAGAATGTGTTTCTACCCATCAGACATGTTGGGGTCCCGTGCTTTATGCCTGAACCTTCTGCCTTGGCCCAAGTTTAGCACTCTTCCCACAGCAGTACCAGTAACACATGCTTTTAAAGTCTGCTGCACTGTGGAAACAGATACGGCTAAATCAGCTCATTTGGAAAACAGCTGAGAAAACCTGCTTGCCTGCAGTTTGTCTGTCAGACTTTTTGCTTCTGAAGTGACTGTTGTTTTATGATATTCTAGTACTATGTAGGAGTACCAGCCATATCTCGGGACACCCTGATGCTGTAGCAGTGTAGATGCTGTACTGATGCAAACAACGAGCAGCAACCTGAATATGACGTGAGAGTATAGAAAAGGCTAGGTCAAAAGTTAGCAGTCACAAAAAAAAAAAGCCAGAAACCTGCATGGCAGGACCACATTTTAAAAAAGAAAGATCAAAACCTCCAGAAAACTAAGCGGGCGTTAATTTTCTGCTCCTTTTTGTGTGTGTGCATGTGTATATTCATCGCTTTAAAATTTTATTTTAAAGGCATTTAGGAATGTGGCTGGTACTTCATGATTGTTTTCCTGTGATAGAGACATATTTATTATTCATTGCAATAATTACTGTGTAATATTTTATACTAAAAGTTGTTCACATTGCACAATCAGGAAATGCTTAGGAAGTGGCTGATTTAATTTTTCTATTTTTAACTCTGTACTGAATTATAGTGAACAGTGTTATCGCTTTTTTTACTTGTAGCCTCTACTAGGCTTTTCAGCACCACACCGGTCAGTACATTCTCATGAAGCTTGAAATATATTTTTCTAGAGCTTCTGTGCATAAATTGTTCATAAAATAAGATTTTTACCCAGAATTTTAGTTATTGTGTGCTGTTTCCAAGGGGACTGTGTTTCAGGATTCTCCTAATGCTTTTATCACCCAGCTTCTCTGATCAAGAAAGTAATTTATTGCTGATTGCAGAACTCTTGAACTCAGTCTGGCAGCTGCAGTGTGAAACTTCTCTGATCCAGTCTCCTAGCTACTTATTTACATATAATTTGAAATTATTTTCAGGGCTGTTTGAAAACCTCTTGACATTGCATTATCCACATTTCAAATCTTATGGTGATTTGTTTTTTCCTTTCTTTGTATTACAGATAACAGACGAGTAACTTTGGAAAGGTCTCGTTCTCGCCACAACGGAACAATTGCAGCTGTATGAGTCTTCTGATGCCAAAGAATTAGTGAATTGTTTTATTTACAATTAAATGGATATACTTTGAAAAGAGTTTATCATACAAATTGGCAATGATCATAAAGGAATACTGGTATTGATTAAATGAGGTGTATAAATATTATGTATTTCAAAAGCTTTTGCTAAATAATCCACATACTGTATCTTATTACCCCAACTACCAAGATCTGTAAACAGTGTTAAACAGTAGGATATCTATCTTATTTTCTTATGTTCTTTCTTTTCTGCCCCCTCCCCCCCCTTTTTTTTTAAAGCTGGCAACTTACATGAAAGGAGTTGGGGATTTCTAGGTTATGTTTTATATGGGTAAGAAAATACAAATTTGTTGAAAGAATACAGCTGTGGATTCCATTTGCAGTTCTGATTTGGACATGAAAGGAAAAAATAATAAAATTGTATGTTAATAAATTCAGAGATGAGCTGGTCTACATTATCAGAATCTTTTTTGTAACCATAAAAAAGCAACGCATAGCCCCAGTCAGGTTGCTGAAAATCTTATCTCAATGTAAAGCCTGGTGGATTCAGCTATTGTGGCTGCAAGTAGGATATACCACATATCTACACTTTTGGTGATATGATGATGTATAGTTACTTATCACTGCTAAAAAAACATTAAATAAAACAGAGCATAGGCTTTTACCAAAATTAAATGATATCAAGGGCAGGATATGTTTTTAACTTTATCTAAGGAGGGATTTTTCTAATTATGCACTTATATATTCTTTATAAAGATACTTGGGGAAAAATATGATTGTCCTATTTTAATTACGCTAAAAATACCTTTGTGTAGGGTTTTTAGAGACAAGCTACACTATGAAGTTATTCAGAACTGCCTCTGAGTTTTTCCTCTGTTTCTCAGGTAAAATATGTAGCGGGATCTCTACTGGTGGATTTTAGTGCTGAGGGTTTAGCAGCTAAGAACACGTTTTCTATCTGGAGCACTATATAGCAGTGATCCATGATTGCAGCAGTCTGATTTGTCGGGAAGCTCCTCCCATTCTACTTTGTATACAGGCCCCTTGCACTGCAGTACCTCAGGTGAGCAGTCAGTTTAGTAGCTGACACTGTGTATGTTCTGCCACTCGATGGGAAACTATAGTTCCCTTTTCTCCCCAGACTCTAGTTGAATGTACAGTCTGTTTGGTGTTCAGGTCAGTCTTCACCATCCTTTTTACTAAAGGTTCGTTGCTTGTCTGGATGGGATGGAGGATTTTAAGTGGGAGTTCCGGTGGAACTACTCATATGTTGCTCAGCTATGATATTTTAAAAAAATGGGTTACTATGTAGTAGATGGCACTTGTTCTCAAATTATTACTGCTTTTCACTGATTGATGAACTATTATGAATACTTTTATTGCCTGGTGTTATGGGAACTCTTTTTTTTTAATGTTATATAAAGAATATTTGGAAGGTAAGGTGTCACATTGTTTTCTGTGCACAAACTGCTAGCTCTAGAGGAGCATTCGATACTGGGGCAGTGTAACTTTGCACTACTGCTTGAGCCAAGCATCTTTGTACAGTAGATTCTTTTTTGCTTCTCTGGTAAGATAATCTTAAGACTATCTGACTAGTTTGGGATAAATTCTCACAATTTCAAACTACAGTGATCAATATCCAATTATTGTAAGAAAAGATACAGCTCCTTTTCAATCTAGTATTGAAATAATATTTTTAAAAAATTGTCTTCAAAGGAAACAGGGCTTTTGCCCATTGCTATATCTCTAAACATAGGAATATGACTGAAGCCTAGTGAAATGTGTGCTGTCAACTAATACTCTTCATAAACTGTTTGGGTTTTTTTTGTGTTTTTAGTAACAAACTAAAGAGTTGTATGGTACTTCAGGGGGGAAAAAATGCATGCAACAGGATTTTGTTCTCCCTGTTTATCAGTAAGAGATACAAAGAATTATATCCTGTTTTGTGAAAGGTCAACATCAACCTCGTATTGAAGCATAACTTTTTAAAATGGAACTATTAAATTTACAATTATAAAAACGTGCTTAATGTACAAAGCCAGTTTAAAAGGATTAGGTTGATAATGTCTATATAAATTTGTACTACAATCAACAGTGTATTAGAATTCAAATTTTAAAATGAGCATTTTGCTGGGATTTACAAGTATTGGTATAATCTTTATATGTGAAAACTCAAAAGCTCACAACAGAATCTTTATACTGTAGCAGTAATTATTAGTGCACAAGTTTTTCATTTCCATGGGTTATATTTTTTTTAAAGCTCTGTGAAAGCTGACTACAGATTTTCAAGAACCAAATCATAGGGGAAAAAAAAAAGCAAATCCAAAATAACATCATCAATGCTTATATTTTACTACTATTTTTTTCGTATTTGAAACATTTATATAATTTAATGGACATATCTGTTAGAACAAAAGTGTCTTTCAAAGGAAGACTAGTTTAGAAGATAATTTATGTAAATATAGGGTGCTCGTATTTATGAAGTCTAAAATATTTTCTGAAATTGATGCTGGTCACTTTGTCTTTTGATAGTTTTTCAGTCTATATTAAATTGCAGATATTTTTAATGTTTTTATTATTGATCTAATTTTCAGAGGTGTCACATGTTTATCTAGAAGTGTAGAAGAGTAGCACCTTTTTCAGAAATGCACTTGCCTTATTTTCTAATTTTAAAAAATGAAATATATCAGTTAAATTATATTTGTATTCAGAGTAATCCCGGAAAGAAAATCACTGGAGGGTTCATACATAAATTTCTTGCTAATTATGTTTCACTATATGTCCTCTGAGACATTACGTTAACAATATACCAGCACATCTGTTTGCATTCACATTTTACCAGTTACAAGTACTGAAGAGATTTTTTTTTATGATGTTACACTGTTTACATTTCTTAGTTTATTTAAGAGGAAGTTAATCTTACCTTTGCAATGAATTGAACTAAATTTGCAATTGACATGGGAATGAAATGTTTAAATCATATACAAATATACATCTCTGTTGCTTAAATACTGGCTGTACAGATCAGAAATGTAAAGACACTAGAAATTTTTTGCTCGTTTTACCCAGTTTACTGAGAAAAAAATGCAACACAGTTTGTCACGTATGTTTGTTTGTGATTCAACAAATATCTTTTCCCAGCACATAAGTGATGTTTGGTTTAAGTGTTAATCATATTATGAACTGATGCTAAAGCCAAAACAAAATTAGTGCTTCAGAGGGCATTGTCAAACAGCTTCAGGAAGTATTCTCAGAAATACTATTACATAATTTGTTCTGGTTTTAGACAACCATGGTGATTATGAAAAATGTTATCTGAAATTATCTGTTCTTTCTTGAAAATTCAGATACAAATGCAAGCATTCCTATAGTTCCCTTCTGTAGTATGCAAATAGTTATGAATATCTGTATATTTTTGCTTTTTTGTGTGTGGTATATGTACTACCTCAGACAAATGCTGTAAAAAACGTAATGTTTTCATGGTTTCTATCCAAACCACAATTCATCAGTGACCTACTTTAAATTCATCCCACAATATACAAATGGTTTGCAAAACTCTGAGAATCTGGCTGAGTTTTAGGTTTGGCTCTAGAAATCCTCCTATAGCTTTCATTAAGGAAACTTTGCAATGTTCGGCTTTTGCATCCCTCAGGCAAATCCTGCTTTGATGGATTAATTTAGTACTTCCTATATTGAGAATGATATAGCTAGTAAATATTTAAAGCTGGTAATAGTTATGTGGGAGCAAACTTACCTATATATGTAAATTGCTTCTTATCCATTAAACAAAGGCTTGGCTGAATTACACTTTAATGTTTGCCTTCAAATTGCTGAGAGGTCAGGCATAACAAATGCTAAGCGATAAAGCAATGTAAAGCCCACCTCTTATGTGCCATACTGTATTTGCAAGTTATTCATTTTAAAATAAGTATTGTAGGAAACCTCTACATCTCTTCTTCTGCAGTATCTGCCCACACGCCCACGCATGCACACAAAATGTAAATAAATAAAAAAAAATCAAAGCAGATACAGCCAAATCCCTCAGCTTCAGGTGTCTCTATTCAGATCACGTGTTGCTTTTGTGCACAAGAAAGGGAGTTGTGTAAGCCTGTGGATTCTGCAGCCCTGCAAGCTGTCACTCAGCACCCACTGATGTCATTAGAAGAATGTTAAAGGAGAAAGATTTGTTCTTGTAGTGCTTCTTTTAGCACTGTTTGAGGTGATACATATGCCACAGAATGTGAACAATAATCTCTTACAGTTTAGTCAGTCTGCTACCATGCACCATTTGGTTTCCCTTTTGGAAGTCATATGACTCCTGATGCCAAAAAAAAAAAGAAAAAGAAAAAAAAAAAAAGAAAAAAAAAAAGGTGACAAAACTCATGCATTTCTATTTTTTAAACAGCTCTGTGTTTGTATGTAATGTTTAAAATAGGAATTTGATGAGATCACAGCCTGGCCATTGTTAATCCATGTATTCTGAAAACTGTAATAAAGATATACATAACATGATGTTGCTAGGTGCGCCAATGTTTTACTTGTTTATAATGATTATTACCTATTGAGTACCATCACCTCAAAATCTGTTTTTGTTATATAAAATTATCACGCTGAAATCACTTTCATTTTTGCTTACTGACATTTTATGGATCTCTGGGGTTTTTTTCCTCTTAGGTGTCAAGTGTGTTTGACTTGAATTTGGGGAAAAAGATACCTTTTGCAATGGAGGAGGACTTTAAAAACAAAATAATCCAAAAAAGTATATAATTAAAGGCCCACAACATTAAATCATGGTGATATCGTTTTATTTTTACAAAAATAACAACAAAAGGGAATCACTAAACAAATTACATAGAACCATATTTATTTTAAGTGGCTGGATTCCAGTACAGACTTTTTAAGACAGACACATAGTCAGTTAGACAGCTGTTGTTGGTGTTTTCCAAATTAATTACTTTACTCGGTCACAAAGTGGTCTTAATAGAAACTTGACAGACTTTTACCTTGAAAACTGTACATTGCAGCTTAAACAACTTAATGATGTCACCATAACAGATTGAACGGCACAAGCATATAGCGAGATAGGACTGAATTTCTGCAATAAGTACTTAAGATTCTAATTGGATGGAATTCTAATATGATCAGCCATGTTGATAGAACACTTCTTAAGTATTTTTTTATATGTGCAAAAGATATGCCAAGGGATGGTTGAAGGCACCATTTTACTTCTAATGAACTGAACTATAGTTAGAATGCACTATTTGATATATGGTGAAACAGTAGAGGTTTATTTTCTTACAGGATTAGTGTGAAAAAAATGAAAACTTCTAAGTGCCAGCTATAAATGTAAATGCTATGATTGTCATGATTAAGAAAAATGTAGTAAAGGTGTCCTACAGATACCATGTTCTTGTTCCTTATTTTTAGGTAAATGTTCTTGACTTTTTAGGGTGGGAGTCTGGGATTCCCATCATCCTCTCGGATATTTTTGCCTTTGGGAGATTGGTAGGCAGAATTTGCCCTGAAACAAGTAGCAGGTACCTTTCTCAATGGTAATTATTTCTGTTGCTTCCTCACATGCTTAATAAATGCCGTATGTGAACTTCAGATTGATAGCAAGTTATGGTTCTCTGCCACATAGACTTCTTTCTTACATTTGATGCTTTCTGTAAATTTGAGCTATACTCCTCCCCTCTTATTTCTTCCAGTCATCATCTCAAAATTAGCCTTTCTACATTTTTTTTTAAGGAAGTCAGTATTACTGGGTTGTAGTAAAATTATAAAAACATTCAATTGATTTGCTCAGAATTATTTGATTAATAATTAATTAATCCCTTTCAATAGATGTGAAACTAAGATTAAGAAGAAAAATCCAAATAAGGCTGGGGGCTTCTTTTGCCTCTAGGCTGTGAGCAAACACTAATTTAGTCCACTTAAATTCACAAGGTACTGAAAGCTGTTTATTTGTGTTAGTGTAGTAACAAGGCCAACCAAAGAAACCCGTTGAGAGGCAAAGGGTATTATCTCAGGCGCCATGCTAACAAAATCACACAGCTTTTTGATTTGAACTGGCTCTCACCCTGCCTGCTCAGGGCGCATGCAGAGCAGGCTTGCGTCAGCCTGCAGTGTACTGCTGTAGACGTACTCAGAGTGAGGCAGCAGTAGAGCCAGGTCTGCAGGCCAGGTTTTTATAAGGGCAATGTGCCCAACTTTCTTCTGTTGAAATAACTGATCTCGGAGTCTTAAGGGGCAAATTATCTGGGTGGCACAGATGACTGAAAAGCCCTGCGAGTGCTTATCTGCTTTTTAAAAAAAGAGAGAAATAAGAAAATAAGACCTGTTCCTGGTAAGGCATTGGTCAGATCTGGTGTAAACTAATTCTAATTCTCCACTGATATTAAACCAACCCCACATACCCGGGCCTCTGACCTGTAGAAGTTACTCTTGCAACGTTCCAAAATGTATGTTTTTACACAGTCTTTGAGAGTACAAGGATGACTTGATGAACAATTATGAGACTGGCAATTCAGTGCCATTAGAGATTCATGTCAGGGTGTTATTGTTTTAGCACTTTGGTGATGCAGATACCCTGAAGTGGCTCGGAAGACTATTCCATTTGTGGAAGAAATGGTTAATGATCACACTTTCTCAAATATTCTTTATCTGCTGGAGTAGTAAAAAGGATTACTTTGAGGAGATAAAACAAGTGCTAGCCAAAGGTATATATATTATAAACTGTGAATAAAGTTGTAAATTTAAAGAAACAACATTTTAAATGTACTGTGGCTTGATTCCATACCTGTTCAAGTAAAGTTCTTTTACTTAAGTGGTACAGGATCAGTCGACTTAAAAGAACAGCAGTATCTGCAGATTAAAAAAAAAGTACAAACTAAATTAAAAAAAATGAGAATTCAATGACTGAATTCACTGCCATGAAATGAGATTACAAAGGCAAAAAGTAATGGCAGACCTGTAAAAAGGCCTTTGTGCTACATGTAATGAGTAGTACCAAAACCAAGCAGAAAAACAGGAGAGGCAACTTTACCTACAGGCATTTGGCACTGTGCATAATAGATTTTGAAATTGATCTGTTATACTTTAATGAAGACTGTGAGATTCTGAAAGCTGTGGTAACATAAATGGCAAAATGAAAATTGTGCTTCCAGAAATATTTCAAAATTCTATTAAGCCAAGAAAGTCGAAATTTAATCATAGGCAATGTATGTGTAAATGTAATATGTATTTTACCTGAAACTAACTAATCTCTTCCAATAAGCTGTAATAAGCAAGATATAATGAGTTTCAAATAATACCTAAAATAGAGTAACACAATATTTTGTATAGCTTATTTTGTGTCTAGGTGACCGGTCTTGAAAGAGTCATAGCATCTTTTTCTTAGGAGACGATGCACTTGCAAACATTAATACAATCATTTTTATTTCAGATAGCACAAACAAGTTAAAACTAAGAGGGTTCTTACATTTCAGTTGAATGTATTTCTGTGTGAATATTTTGTTCTCCATTGCATTTCACTGTCCAGAATTGTGCTCATTCTTGAATGCTAAAAAATTAAGATTAGGCTTGCAGGCTGCCTAACTGCGGAAGTCAGCCAATGTGTTATTTATGGGGGAAGAGTGGAACTTACACTGTTACAAGCAGTCTGCCCAATGAATAGCCTTTTTTGTGAAGATGTTTGAAGCATGAGAATAAACTGATAATGATTGAGATCGTGATTTTTTTTTAAATTTTTTTTTTTTTTTTTTTACTCAGAGAATTTTAGCTCATCACAGGATATTGTTGCCAGTTAGGAATAAAGCTTAGAAGTAGTACTAGCAGTGCTGTAATGTAAGTCAGAAGTCATGGCATCATTAAGTCTAAATAAATATTTTACTCCCTGTTTATGAAAAGTGTAAAATTGAGAAGTGTAAACTGGTAGGGTTAGACAGTTTCTACAGTGGTGATAATGCCGTCTTTCCTCTTTTTTCTTTTTTTTCTTTTTTTTCCCAGAAAGTAGTCAGAGATTATTTGAAATGCTTTGAGCTGTGTCCTTTTAGTTTTCATTTTTTTGAAAAAAATTGTTGATGTAAAACATCACACCATTCAATGAAAAGCAGAAGAAGCTGGCATTGAATTATTATAGCTGAGAAACACTCAGGGGAAAAATGTACAACTAGTGAATGAGAAGGATTTGGAAAGAAGATTCACATCAGTAAAATGGTGACTCTTCTGTTCTGTTGTCGTTTTCACCTTTTAACCCAGTCTTACCCAAGCAAAGACCCGAACCACAGACGCTCACACAGCAGATTGGCGCGAGCACTGGGCCTCTGCGGGAGCAGTTTGAGCAGACACATCTATCTGCTCATCAGGCTGTGCTTCTGGGAAGTCCTGTTATCTGCCTTCGGAGTAGTGCAGGAGGCATGCGTTGCATTTTGATTGGCAGGTCTTGGAAAGGAATTTCAGAAAGCAAGGTGCTGCTGTAGGCCAGTTTCCAGCAGGGCAGGAAGGCAAAGCAGGGGGAAGGGAACGCTCTCTGGTATCTTGCATGCTGCCTGAGAAGCAAGGAGCTGTTGCTTCCTCAAAGTCATAGTTTTACACTGCAGGCTCAGGCAGGCGTTATTGCAGCAGTCTGCTTATATGTTTCAGCTTTCTCTGCACTGTAAAGGTTAAGAACAATTTAAAAGAAATTAAAGAGGTGACTTTTAGTTACTTTTGAACAATGTGGAGGAATTCTGTGCAATACAAGAGCCCTGTGTATAGATGCAGCATAAAGCTGGTGGTGATGGTCCTTTGCTTCTCTTCTTAGCCCAACTACTAACCTAGACCAAGTAACTTAGACTCTGACTTTAATTTCATCACCTTTAAAGTAAAGATAGATTAGCAAAACTTGCACAAGATCATGCTCTTACCAGCTTGATTTTTGAAAGGTGGGCAAAGAAATTGTTACTTGCATTGACAAGATAAATTGGTCCAAATATATTTTGTCTTCCCTCTCCTAGGTAAGACATTAGCAGATTTCTGCAGTTAGTCAGCAAATGCATTTACATTCCCTCAGCACTAACATCTGTAGAATTCTGAACAGTGAATTGCAGTGGAAAAAAATACTCAAAATAGTAATCTACTCAGATGAAATACAACAAACACATTTTCTTGTTACGACCTGCCGGTGTTATTTGAAAGAAAAATTTGTATTGATTCACTTTAGATACATAAGTCTATCTTTGAGGTATCGCTGCTGTAATGATATGCAAATGTCTCTATCACATACATATTATGTTGCACAATGTTAATGCTTTCTGTATTGATTGACTCGGACCACTATTCCTCATAAGCAGTAGGAAGTCTTAAAGCCTGATGCAGATGCTGGAATGTGATTATGTTATGATGGAATGGAGCTTATTCAGCAATCCTGTGATTATTAATGTAATGAGGGTAATTTATAGCCTCTTATGACCTACTGGTACCCGAAGCTAAAATGCAGGTGTTAGGGGAAACAAAACCCTACTTCAGGAGCTAATAGACACAAAAGCACATCAATTTTTGTTAGGTAATGATAAGATACGACAGGTAGCTTATATAATTTATAGAGAGCCTTAATTAGTTCATATTTGGATCTTTATGTCTGGTTAATATGCCAAGCCAGACGTCCAAAATGCTCTTCAGTTTAGCATTATTAAAGCAGTTACCTAACGTATTATTGTAATGTTTATGTGTACTGTAGTCAATCATCTGGATGCTGCTGTGTAGGTTATACAGATGAAGTCTGGCTCTGCTGATTTCAGGCTGATACTCTGAAACCGAATGAAATACACGGCAGCTTTTCTGTGGACTTCAGTGTCATTCCCCATCGACATGTCAAAGTATAGTTATCCATATCTATAATTTTAATGAAAGATAAGTTCTCCATCAAAAGCAAAGTTTCTTTATATAAAAAATTTCCCCAAACAATCTGCAGGTGCCCACCTAAATATTTAATTTTATATAAATTTTGATTCCTAAAGCATGACTAAATTGTTAAAAAAAAGGTTATAAATTGTATGAGTTTATTGAAATTTGTTGCTTTCTTTAATACCCTTTATATGCTGATAGAATGTGTTATTTTATGTCCTAAATTTTTTCATCTCATTAGTTCCTAAAAGTAGCTGATTTAAATATTCATATTCTGAAGCTTAAAGGTAAGTTCAATTGTGGTATCAGGTGGTTAAAAATTATTTTATAAATTCTTTATCACAAAACTGGGCGTGGATTCTGTTTGGGAGAAAATATTTCCAAGTATCTAGTTACTGTGAATTTAACTAATCATAATGGAAATGCCTTTGGAATCATCCACATTATGTTTGCACAGTACAGTCACTTAGCAAAAATTAATAATCTGCAGTCATTCACAACCACATAACAATTACTTTATTATAACATTCCTACCCAACTTGATATTCAAAGTATACATTGGTGGAAAAGAGCTATCCCCAGTTGAAGTGAGTGGGAGACAAGCATCTAACTTTTTAACAGCGAAAGATCGACAGAAAAAGGAAGTGGAATGGTGATAATCAGCTGTCACTCTGAGCTCTCAATCATCCTGGTAAAAATATCTCAAGAAACTTCATGATTTACACTGGAAAGCAACATTTGGTATAATGAATAATGCCAGAAAGGATAGGAAAGAAATAATGAGGAAGAATAAAATACATCTAAAATAGTGTTATAAAGTGATTTATGAAAGCCGGTGTTTCAGAAAGTAATGAAAATACGTAAATGCCTCAAAGAGAAATGGAAATTAGTAGCACAGAGAGAAAAAGTCTGCTATATTAAGGAAGAAAAGGAGCAAACTCACACCATATGGTTAGTTTTATCATCTAACGCAAGGTGTTGCTCAGCTCTCATCCTTCAGTTTGCGGTATAAAAGCACCAGCATGTTTGTCCATAAGGTTAATACCATTGCACAGCCTGTGAAAGGTGCCGATGTCAGGGGAGGGCAAAGGGTAGGGGTTAATTCACTCAGTCAGCCAGAACTGGGTTCCAACTGTCTGGATTGCATTTTTAAAATAATAACAATTATTTTCTTGCTTGCTGAGATTTGGTGGTCATCTTTAGGCATTGCTGCCACAGGACTTCACTAACAAAATTTGGCCCACATCTCTGTAAAGCAGACCATATACCAACTGTGAGTAGTCTCTTAAGAAATCACTTAAGAAATGCCATAAACAAGCAGACATAGCTTAGAAAACAGGTTTCTCTAATGCCACTTTACAATATGTAAAGCTAAATTTAATTTCAATGTAAGGTGGAATTAGATATCTGACTTCTTAAAATGTGGAAACGGAAGAAACCACTTTGCCACTGAAATACTTCTGTAAGACTTCTGTACATGCTGAAGTGAGTTAGTGCTTTTTTTTAAACTGGAATTTTTCATGAATATGATAATCACAAACTGGAGAGGCACAAGTTACAGAAGGGGGCAAGGACATAGCTGTGCTAAATAATTTGCAAAAACTATTTTAGGTGCTTTGGGGGGCTTTTTGCATCTGTCCTTGTGTTTTCTTCCTAAATAATTTCATTCCTGTAATCTTACTTTTACAGCAGCAACCATTTAAAGAAGCACTAAATCATAGGCAGTATAATCCCTTTTACACAAAGGAACAATTTAAAAAGGATAAACTTCATTTTTATGGGTTTCAGTGAACTGTATCATGGAAGTGTTGTCTTTTCCCATTCATTGAGTTACTGTGTTTGCCTTGAGCTCACAATGTGTTTTGCTCTGTAAAATCTTGAGTCGTCTTGATTCCTGCATTTGGCAAAGAACTGACATAGTAGATAAAAAGTCTCTTGATCTGTTCCCTTGTGTTGTCCAACAAGTGGTTCAGACCTGCAGCTACTTATCTATAAGCTGCACAGACTCAAATCTGAGGGTCAAGTACAATTTCTTCTGAAGCAAAATTTATAACGCTAAAATTAAAGTAAACATAACTTGGAATATAATGCATCTGTTGAACGCTATTGTTGATGTCTTTGGTTTGGTTGGACTGTTAGAAAAGTTCAGCCTTTGAATAAAATCTACTTATGCATATTATTAAAATCCCTGGTAGAAGAGTTATGCCAGGACTAGTCTTAGATATTGCTTACTACTACAATTATTCACGCAACCAGGTTTTTGTTGTTGCTCAATAATTTCACCATTATTGGTTTTCAGTTTAAGCTCGATTGATGAACACTATTACATTTCAGGAGAGGTGTATCCTGCCAATTTCAGCTAATGTATGTCATTGATCAAGGTAGGTAAGAGGTATCAGTCCCTACTGCTGTATTTAAGCAGGGGAAGCCTTTAATGTAAATTCTGCTGTGTCGGCAAAACTATATTTCTACTGTAGTACATTGTACGATCAAGGAACCAAATTATATAAAACATAGATCTGTCATCATGAAGTTATTTTCCTTGCAAAGTATACTACTTTTCCTACATTAATAAAACATTTGCTCCTAATGAAGACATAGCCTGCAATTTTGGTACAATCCAGTACCAACACACTCATAATTTTCCTTCATTTTGATTTTAATCAGATTTCTTTCATGGAGGATCAGTTGCAGGTGCCTGAGTCTAAAAAGGAGCAGATGTGAAAGATCAGGTAGGATTTGATGCCTAATTTAAATCACAGGTTTCTGTTGAACTTCAGATTTTTTTCACCTGTGGAGCAAATTCTGATATCTTTTGTTTTCACCGTGTTTCATACAGTATTCTTTCAGTTAGTTTGTGTGTCTCCACATAATTTCAGTTGCCACTGTGGTGGTTGCCCTTTGCAGAGCAGAAAATTGAAGTGATCAGTGAACATCTGCACTCCACATTTTCAGACTGGAAAAGCAAGGAATATCCAACAGCATGTGTGGGAGAAATTTCTAAAGAAACAGAATTCAGCAAACTGAAACAGTGAGGCTAGGTCCTCATAATTTTCATGGAAGCAGCCATCTCCACTCATACAGGTAGACTCCACCCCAGTGATGCCCTGCATCTTAATATGTACTTTTAAAACATACTTCACTTATCTCTACTCGTTGAAAAATGGCTGCTACCTGAGGCACAGAACTGAACAAGGATCTTAGTATGGTGGAGTTCTCATCCGTATAGTTTCCTGTGTTTCTTTTTTCTACAAGCTAACGGTCTTTTGCAATGTAACAGTGTTTTCTTTCTCACTCTCCAGAATCGTTTTGTGAACCAGCGAGACTGCGTTAGGTACAGTGGAGAGAAATAGTCAGTTTTATGGACATCTCTTGAGGAGGCAGAATTGACCACAACAGAGACTGACAGAAGTGTCGTTCGTTTGTTAATGTAGCATGCTAGGAAACAGAACATTGTGTCCTAAATGTGGAGGACTTTTTACTTAGCGCAAGGGAGACACCAAGGTAAACGTGCATGGAGGGATGAGAGGATGTATGTTCGCTATGTCAGTGAGCAATGACAAGAATTGCATTCATCAGGGATGCAAGGGTAAAGAGAAGCAGAGGTTTATATTTCTCAGAAGTCATTGCTTATTCCAGCAAAATGTAAATACATCAATCTATAACTGCCCAGCAGTGTGTGATATGAATAATTGTTTTGGCCCCAATTCATTTTTGGTGCAATTTAACACTGGTGGTATTAAAATCCAATCCTTTAACTATAGGTTTTCTCTCCCCCAGAGGAAACAGTCCTGTCTGGCTGAATGCCCTTCTCAGAAAATCTTCTCAGTAAAAAATGAATCTTGTGGTGAATGTGTCAGTGTTAAATGTATCTAAAACCACTGTCTTACTCTAAAACTAGTATTTTTATACCTAATGCTGGGCCCAGCGTTTTTGCAACATTTGTTGTACAAGACAACAATATAAGTATCCAGCAAAGAGACTGATTAAGAAGTTTTCTGTATAGCTTCTAGCTGGTTGCAATTTAGAATATGAGTTGCTATACTGAGTTGCTGAAAACTGTAAACAGTATTTGCATTTTGTTATGAATATTTTGCATAACTTTAAGGATGTTTTCTTTATCCCCAAGTGGGTCTGTTTTGAGCCCATAACGTACTGTGAAGTTTCAGTAACACAGAAAAATTTGTTGAGCACAAACAGGCCAGTATCACAGCAGACGTAACAGCATTCAAGCTAAGAGTGTTCTGCATCAAAAATGTGTATACATTTGCATTTTTGATGCAAAAATCTACTTAATCAGCACTGCAAATGAAGCCCATAACTAAGGCAGTGCGGAGTTCTATGAAATTGAAAAGTTCTGTGTCTTTTCTGAAAAGCGAAGTCTATTTTGCACAGCTCTAACTAGAGCTAATGTTTAAACCAATTTAATCACTGGTGAACTAACATGGCAGAAATACTCCGAACTTCTTTATCATTGTAAGTTTTTAATGTCCTTAGCTCTGTGGAATATGCTTTTTTAACTTTTCTTAATTAAACATTTATCCTATTTAATTGCTAGGAAAAGTGCAGAAAGATTGAGATCTGAATTTTAAACATCATCATTTTAGGCATGTTGATTTTTGTTCTCAATTTTAGATGCTTAGGGAATTATGTTGGGGGAAATTCAACACACAAGATTCCTGTTGAAAACCAAAGGTGTTGCAGCTATTCATCTAACTCAGTTGTTTGTGTCACGGTTGAAGTATCTGTTCTAGAGGTTTCGTCAGAAACGCAGTCTATGATGGCTGTCCAGAGTTGAGTAAGAATTCCAGAATTTTATTCCCAGAATTCTGACTGTTGAGAATGTTCCTTTATCCAGAATAGGTTCTGTTTTCTAGCATTTGTGAGTCACCATAAATTGGTCTTCTGAGATGGATACTACCTGGAAAAGGGAGTGACCTCCATCCCAAAGCAGCTTTTAACCCAGTTAATAGTTATTATCAACTGTTATTTCTTTTGGATTTATGATTTCTTTCTTATGCAATTCTACTTGCTAGTGTTGACTGATTTTTAGTGAACAAGTGTCTACACTACAAAAATTCCATTTAGTCTTACCAGAAGACTGACTAGGCCATGCAAACTAAACAACGGTTTTATACCTAGTCTCAATCTCATATCCTTGAGATAAGGAGGTTACAGACGTGTGTAACCTGGCAAGGACTTCTCCGGCAGGCAGATGATTACCATTTTTCTCTGCTGGCTGACAGAAAGAATTTCTTCCTTGGTCTCCAAAAAAGAAAGAAAAAGAAAAAAAAGGAATAAAAAAATTCCAATTTTTTAAACTGACATTATAAAATAAAAGTGAATTTCAAGGTATTCAAGAATCAAAGGAAATATGTTTAAGTCAGTAGTGTTTTGTTTTCTTTTTGCATTAACATTGTTAAAATGAGAGCCTACTTCCACAGAGTAAGGGGAGAACTACTTTGTCAAGGTCCTTCTATGAGCAGAATTTCTTATGTAAAAGGACATTTTACAAATACCTAACTGTGCTAAATATTTTTAATCCTATGCTTGTGATTTTAGGGGGTGCATTTCTAAACAATATAATAAGTCCTATGCAGGGACAGGAGCTGGACTCAATGATCCTTGTGGGTCCCTTCCAACTCAGGACGTTCTATGATTCTATGATGAGTCTAAATAGGGAATCTCAGTCAAATGTCAGGCTTCTTGGCTGTAAGGTATTTCCACTCTTAAGTGTAGTGCAGAATGTCACTGTCATTCCAATTAGTGCAGCTGATGGGTATTGAATTTGTTTTGTTTGACATACTACAATATTTTTGCTTCAAGCCAGACATTTTGTACAAGATACAGAAACACCACATAATCACAACAGACATTAAGGCTAATGGCAGAAAGGACCTTTAAGAATGTGTAAAATTGAAGAAACTAGCTTTCTAATTTTTGCAGTGTTTCAGCTATATTTGTTATAACAATATTAATAGATATTTTAGGAGAATAGAGAGATTTAAACCATGCCATCTACATTCATATTTTCCTGGTTTACTGGACAGTAATATTCTTACAACTTTTCCACATAAGGACCTCCATTTTTAAGATGTAACCCATTTGTCATTGTACCTTCTTTGCCTAGAAAATTGGGAAGATAAAATTTCAAGTAAGACTCTTAACATCAGTACCTCTGTTCTTAACTGGCTTCTGAATTGATCTTGTGAGGCTTTGGGATCCCAAGATTCGTCACCACAGTGGAGTAGCTCTCCTTCGCTGTATGGATTCGTTAGCTTATATGCTGAATTCATCCAATTGGCTGAAGAATGGTCACTGGGAGTGAAACATCTCTACAATAGTCTCAATCCTTAGGCTGAGAGGCATTTACAAGTGACTTTGTTCATGGATAAAGGTGCAGGAAGAGGATCCTGAATGCTGGACAGATGATGTTTGGCTTGATCTTTATTTTCTCCTAACTGGCATGCAGAGTCTTTGTCTGACTATCTGACAGCAGGTCAAATCATCAACAGTCAAATATACCTTTGGTGCCTCATGGGAAAATAGTCGGTGAAGAATTTGGGAATCCCAATGGTTTGCAGAGATATCTGCAAGCTTGTTTGCAGTTTTGGAAGAGAGGTTAAAGGCTGAATGAACTTAAGACTAAACTGCTCTTTTGCCTGCCATTGTAGGCCATGCAAATTAAGCATACGATATGTTGTCAAGGCACTGGGGAAGAAATGGCAGAAGAGGAGAGGAGGAAGCCTCCATCAACACTGCCTGTTTTTATATAAATAGACTTTTCTCTCTCTGCCTGTCAGCCATCTATCCTCCACTAGATTCACATAAGGAACATTTATGCATGCCTAACTTAACATTTTACCTTGCTACAGTGCACTCCTATTGAAAAATAAGGCTCAGATATTCCATTTGATATTAGTGCAGTAATATCAGGAGAGGACAGCTGCTGAACCAAAGAAACTCCTCAAACAAATAAACACAGTTTTCCTTCGCACCTTGACACATCACTGTAATTACATTGATAATGGGACAACTGTCAAATTTTCACCTGTGTGACAGATTTCTTGGGATCCCTTTCAGGCACAAGCCTGGGTACCATTTCCATCATGGTGAGTCAGCAAGCTTCAGGAATTCCTTGGTAACAGAAAAGGTTCTGGAGCAGAATGATAGCAAACATTTTGACTTTAAGGGATGTGAGAAAATAAGCATATTATATATTGAGAATATTTATTTAGAAGTATTTGTAAAAGTAATTCCAGAAAAAGCCCCTTCCTATGTCTTGAAGTGAATGTCACAAAAGGAAATGTTCCAGACGATGGATTCAAATCTCTTCAAATGTTCCTGTAATATTATTTATTTATTTCCTGTTATATTATTTATTACTGGCATTTGGGGAATATTATTTTTGTTTTCACTTAGTGTGTCTTTCAGAACTTGATGCTACCATCCATGTTTTCAACAAATAACATGTCATTCTCGGACATAATTTCTCTGAGATCCAGTGATGACCAGAATTTCAACCATCATCACCTTGAAATATTGACAAACTACAGTTATACTGAGTCAAGTATCACTTCCCTTTTCTCAAAAGTGCAAACCAAACTAT